>CM064341.1:37436614-42474819 GCA_032595735.1 Pelochelys cantorii
TCCCCACCTGCTACCACCTACAATGTCACCACCTCCCCACCTGCCATCATCACCCCGCTTGCTACCATCCACAATACCACTACAACCCACAACACCACTTCCCCACCTACTACCACCTACAATGTCACCACCACCTACGACATTACCTCTGCACCTGCTACCATCACATTTGCTACCATTCACAAGACCACCTCCTATCACAACACCACTTCCCTATCTGCTACCACATCCAATACCACCACAACCTACAACACCACTTCCCCACCTTTCACTGCCTACAATGTCACCACCACCCACAACACCACTTCCCCACCTGCCATCATCACCCCCCTTGCTTCCATCCACAATACCACTACTACCCACAACACTACCTCCCCACCTGCTACCACCTACAATGCCACCTCCACCCACAATACCACCTCCACACCTGCTACCACGTCCAATACCACCACCACCTACAACACCACTTCACCACCTGCTATCATCACCCCTCTTGCTACCATCCACAATACCACTACTTCCCACAACACCACTTCCCCACCTGGTACCACTTACAGTACCACCCCCCAACACAACACCACCTTCCCGCCTGCCACCACCTACAATGTCACCATCACTCAAGACATTACCACCTACAATGCCACCACCATCCACAACACCACTTCCCCACCCGCTACCACCTACAATACCAGCACCTCCTACAACACCACCGCCGCACCTGCTGTCATCACCCCATTTGCTACCCTCCATAATACCACTGCTTCCAACAATACCACCTCCCCACCTGGTACCACTTACAATACCACCCCCCATCATAACACCACCTTTGCACCTGCTATCACCTACAATGTCACCATCACTCACGACACTACCACCTACAATGCCACCGCCACCACCATCCACAACACCACTTCCCCACCCACTACCACCCACAATACCACCATCATCTACAACACCTTTTCACCACCTGCTATCATCACCCCACTTGCTACCATCCACAATACCACTACTTCCCACAACACCACTTCCCCATCTGGTACCACTTATAGTACCACCCCCCAACACAACACCACCTTCCCACTTGCCATCACCTACAATGTCACCATCACTCACAACATTACCACCTACAATGCCACTGCCACCACCATTCACAACACCACTTCCCCACCCGCTACCACCTACAATACCAGCACCTCCTACAACACCACTTCTGCACCTGCTATCATCACCCCATTTCCTGCCTTCCATAATACCACTACTTCCAACAATACCACCTCCCCAACTGCTATCATCACCTCAACTCTGACCACCCACAATACCACTGCCACCCACAATGTCACCTCCCTGCCTGCTACCACCCACAATCTCACCATCCTACCCACCACCATCCACTATCCCACCACCCCTGCACCTGGCACCACCCGCAACACTACCCTCATCACCTCCCCTGAGAAGCCCATCACTTCCCCACCACCCCATCCAAACTCCACCTCCCCATCTCTCATCACCTCCACACCCACCCGAAAGTCTGTCGTCACCCCCGCTGCCAACATCACAAGGTCCACGAGCAAGACTACCTCTCTCTCGACAACTACCCCTCCCAAAAGCCCTGGCAAGACTGCTGTTCCTCCGGCACCGGCCACCCACTGGTTTGCCACAACGATGATCACCCCCAAGACAGCCACTAAAAAACCAGCTGCCAACACAACATGGCCACGAAAGCCCACACCTGCAGGATACATCATTCTTGAACCAGCCACCGGTAGGTATCTGTACAATGGGCAAAAGTTAGGAAGAAGGAAAGTCTCTCAGGAAACAATCCCAATGAAAAAATACCCCTGGAGTAACATTAGTCATTTGTCTCAGAGGGGTAGCCTAAAGATTAATAGATTTATTTGGACACTCCCATTCCCCTCATGCACCCCCTCCTGCCAAGACACCCCATCCCCACCCTGCTCCTGCACCCTCTCTCCCTCCCAGATCCCCCACTCTCAACCCACTCCTGCACCCAACCTCCCACCCAAGCCCCCTACCCTGCTCCTCACCCCACCTCCTGGCCAGACCCCCACCCTCCAGCCTACTCCTGCACCCCATCTCCTGGCCGGACCCCCAGCCTGTTCCTGCATCCTCCCTCCTGGCCAGACCCTGCATCACCCCCTCCCCTCCCTTACCCATTTTATCATCGAGGGTGGTTGGCTGGTGACCACGGAAAGGTCTGTGTCGAGTGGGGTGGGCTGGGAGCACCCCTGTCATAGACTGATGTGGCTCCACTGAGCTGAGTGGATTTGCTCCGGCCTTACATCTGTAACCCCATCGCCGCTGCCCAGCGGCCATGAGAGGAGACTCGGTCCTTCCCGGCAGAGCATAGGAAATTCTGTTCCACCCCGCTGCCCAGCTGCAGCTGATGAGCTGCTGTGTGACCTCAGGGGCTGGTATGAGCAATAGGTGACAGAGGCCAAAGGGTAAGACCTCCTTCTCTGTCTCTGTCAAAGCCCCCCAGGGGTGCCCAAACACCACAAAGGACTCTGTTCCCATCAGCCCCCTTTGGGTGTGCAAGTCGGACCAGGCTGCTCGTGCGGCCAATCCAACTAACTCTGATTTTTATTCTTTCCGCCATCCAGCGTCCGGAACCAAACCAGCATCCAGCTTGCTGCACGCCTCGGCCGCAGCCGTTGCAATCTGCTTGTGGAGGTTTCTCTAGTGCCACCGTCACAGGCTTTGTCTCCACCATATTCCTCCTTCTTTTAATCCCCCGCTCCCCGCCCTGCCCCAAAGCGGCTGGGAGAGCAGCTGCCAGGCATCTCACAGATCCCCAAAGGGAAGCAGCGACACCATGGAATGCAAAACCGTGCACAGGACATCAAGCGGCATTAGCACCATCACACCCTGTTTCCCGGGGCCTTGCAATCCCCCTGGGAAAAGGGAAACCACAGTCGCATTAAGCACCTTGTCTCTGGGCCGTTTGGAGAGAGCAGGACAAGAGCCCCTGTGCCAGGACCAGGAGCAGCAGCACGCTGAAAATCCCTGAAGGACCCCTCAGATCTGCTCACGCTGCTCCATCTATGGGTCTGCAAAGCCTTCTCCCACCCAAACGCCCCTGGTCAAGGCCTCCTCAGGAGCAGTGCTCGCTGCCTGTATCTGTGCAATGGGCAAAAGTTAGGAAGAAGGAAAGTCTAAGGAAACAATAAAGTCTATTTATGGGGGAGGTTGCGGGGGAGAAAGGATATGGTGTGAAACCGATTCAGTTAGAAATAAACAGGGGGCTCTGGCAGGGAAGAAGCATTGCTGATATAACTCTATGGGTTTCAGCAGAGTGAAGCCAGCGATGAATTTGACCCAATTGCAATGTTCCTGCTAATCTTTGCCATCCACGTGCGGAATAATTTTTTCATGTGCACCGAGGCATGTGTGAATGTGCACCACCAGTAGCTAGGCAGCATCAGAATCTCTCCTTAGAGGCCACACAAGCATCCAGCCTTCAGGGAACACTGCCCAGCTGTCTGTGCACGACACACTAGGTACCCCGGTTACAAATGGAACGGATAGGGCCAAGGCCTTGTCTGGTGTAAATTGCCACAGTGCCATCGAAGTCCAGGCAGCTGCAGCCACGTCCACAGCAGCGATTAATGGGATGGCAGGGGACACCACCGCTTTTCCAGCCGAACCCCACAAGTTAACATAACGCCAGTTGACTTTGAGTTCGAGGCCGCAATTACAACAGCCCCGCGGGGAGCATGTCACCCTATGGCTGACAGGAACCTAGCCGGGGCCCGCTTCAGCTCCAAAGCTGCTTTCAGGCTTCGAGGCAGGCAAGACACACGTGTCTAGTAGAAAAGCACGAGTCACAATGTGGTGGTGCATTGCACTGGGGGGTGGGCTGGGCTCCATATCGAGCTGCCAAGAGGCTCCGTTCTGCCACCCGCACGTGGAGTATCCCCTTCAGGCCCCGGGGAGGAATAGCCAATGGGCCCCCAGGCACGCACAAGCCACGGACGTGGTCCCCTGACATTTGGGCAGGGCCGAGCCTGGGTTGGCTGATGCGCAGCGAGCTGCCGGCTGCCCTGCTGGCTGCACTATTCCGACATGTCCCGGGCTTCATATGGTAGAGTTGCCAACTGTCTAATCACGCAGCCCCCCCAAAAGACCCTTGCCCGCCCTCCCCTGAGCCCCCTGCCCTGCTCGCACCATCCCCCCCCCACCGCGTTCACCAGGCTGGGGCAGGGGGTGGGGGCCAGGCTCTGGGAGGGAATTTGGGTGCAGAGCGGGGGAGGAGTTGGGCTCTGAGGGGAGTTTGGATGCTGGGTGCTGGCTCAGGGCTGGGGCGGGTGAGGGGGGGTGGCGCTTGCCTCAGGCCGCTCCCAAATGTGACCGGCACACCCCTCCTAGGTGGGGGGGCCCAGGGCGTCCCCGTGCACCGCTGCCTGCAGGCACCCTCCCTGCAGCTCCTTTGGCTGCCATTCCCATCGCATGGGAGATGCGGAGTCAGCGCTCGGGGCAGGGGTAGCGCATGGAGGCACCTTACCCACAATGCAATGCACCACTGCATTGTGACTGGTGCTTTTCTACTAGACGCCTGCGTCTTGCCTGCCTCACAGCCTGAAACCGAGGGATGTGTCGTCCCGTCCGCCTCTTTCAGAAGCAGCCTGCAGGGTGGGCGGGCAGAAAGCCTGCCCTAGCTCGACTGTGTTGGGGACAGCTGGGGGTCCCTGGGCCCTTGTAAGCCTCCTGAACTCCTGGACAATTGCCCCACTTGCCTCCCCTCTCCTATCAACGGGCCCGACTTCCTAAGCCCATAAGTAGCCGCACAACTGAACCCACTCCTGGAGTAAGGTGCTGCTCGCTGCAGGAGCGTCCGATTCAGGGTTACTATTCTTCAGCTACCAACGCAGGAGTGCCATGTATCCCGCCAGAGCCGGTGCCAGGAACCCACTAGGTGCCTTTAATTTGCTTTACTTTGGACTCATGAGAGATCTTTGATCAGGATTTGTTCAAGCCATGCCAAAGCCACCTGGGTGGGGGCGTTTATTGGGAAGAGTGCAGCCAGATTGTCATTTGAACGCATGCAAAGTGGTCTCCTGTTTCCTAATTGCAGCTACCCCTGGCTGTGAGAGGGCTTTCCGTGTCAGTTGCCTTTCTGCTTAGTTTTAATAAAACATACCAGTTCCTTTCATGTTTTGTTTTGAGTTCCTCCCCTCCTTTAGAAATGCGATTGTGGTGTCTGTATATCTCCACCACGTAGGCCTGACTTCTCAGGCTGATCTACCAATAACTCTCCTCTAAATTCTCCCCAGTGAAGTGAACTGAGGAAAAAAATGGGGAAGGGGCACTTCAGAATTTGTCTCTTCCTTCCAGGTCCTCTAGCTTCATAGTTTCTTACCACGTGGGTTGAAGAGATTCTTACACAACTTGCTGAGGGCAAGTTGATGGGGCTAGTAGATTAAGTAAGTGAACATAAGAACACAAGAACGGCCGTACTGGGTCAGACCAAAGGTCCGTCTAGCCCAGTAGCCTGTCTGCCGACAGTGGCCAGCACCAGGTGCCCCAGAGAGGGTGGACCGAAGACAATGATCAAGCGATTTGTCTCCTGCCATCCTTCTCCAGCCGCTGACAAACAGAGGCCAGGGACACCATTTTATCCCCTGGCTAATAGCCTTTTATGGACCTAACCTCCATGAAATTATCCAGCGTCTCTTTAAACTCTGTTATAGTCTTAGCCTTCACAGCCTCCTCTGGCAAGGAGTTCCACAGGCTGACTACATGCTGTGTGAAGAAGAACTTTCTTTTATTAGTTTTAAACCTGCTACCCATTAACTTCATTTGGTGTCCTCTAGTTCTTCTATTTATGGGAACTAATAAATAACTTTTCTTTATTTGCCCTCTCCACACCACTCATGATTTTATAGACCTCTATCATATCCCCCCTCAGTCTCCTCTTTTCTAAACTGAAAAGTCCCAGTCATTTTAACCTCTCTTCAAATGCGACCCGTTCCAAACCCCTAATCATTTTAGTTGCCCTTTTCTGAACCCTTTCCAAGGCCAAAATATCTTTTTTGAGGTGAGGAGACCACATCTGTACACAGTAGTCAAGATGTGGGCGTACCATAGTTTTATACAGGGGCAGTAAGATATTCTGTGTCTTATTTTCTATCTCTTTCTTAATAATTCCTAGCATCCTATTTGCCTTTTTGACCGCCGCTGCACACTGTGTGGAAGTTTTCAGGGAACTATCCACAATAACTCCAAGATCTCTTTCCTGATTTGTCATAGCCAAAATTAGCCCCCATCATACTGTATGTATAGTTGGGGTTATTTTTCCCGATGTGCATTACTTTACACTTATCCACATTACATTTCATTTGCCATTTTGTTGCCCAATCACTCAGTTTGGTGAGATCTTCTTGGAGTCCCTCACAGTCTGCTTCTGTCTTGACTATCCTAAACAGTTTGGTATCATCCGCAAACTTTACCACCTCACTGCTTACCCCTTTCTCCAGATCATTTATGAATAAGTTGAACAGGATTGGTCCCAGGATTGACCCTTGGGGGACACCACTAGTTACCCCTCTCCATTCTGAAAATTTACCATTTATTCCTACCCTTTGTTTCCTGTCTTTTAACCAGTTCTCAATCCATGAAAGGACCTTCCCTCTTATCCCATGGCAATGTAATTTACACAAGAGCCTTTGGTGAGGGACCTTGTCAAAGGCTTTCTGAAAATCTAAGTATACTATATCTACTGGATCCCCCTTGTCTACATGTTCGTTAACCCCTTCAAAGAACTCTAATAGATTAGTAAGACATGATTTCCCTTTACAGAAACCATGTTGACTTTTGTCCAACAAATTATGTTCTTCTACGTGCCTCACAATTTTATTCTTTACTATTGTTTCGACTAATTTGCCCAGTACTGAAGTTAGACTTACAGATCTGTAATTGCCAGGATCGCCTCTAGAGCCCTTTTTAAATATTGGTGTCACGTTAGCTACCTTCCAGTTATTAGGTACGGAAGCCAAATTAAAGGATAGGTTACAAACCACAGATAATAGTTCAGCAATTTCCCATTTGAGTTCTTTTAGAACCCTTGGATGAATGCCATCCGGTCCTGGAGATTTGTTAACATTAAGTTCTTCTATTTGTTCCAAAACCTCCTCTAATGACACTTCAATCCGGGACAGTTCCTCAGATTCATCACCCACAAAGGACGGTGCAGATTTGGGAATCTCCCTAACGTCCTCAGCCGTGAAGGCTGAAGCAAAGAAATCATTTAGTTTCTCCGCAATGGCTGTATCGTCCTTGATTGCTCCTTTTATATCTCGATCATCTAGGGGATCCACAGGTTTTTTAGCAGGCTTCCTGCTTCTAATGTACTTAAAAAACATTTTGTTATTTCTTTTTGAGTTTCTGGCTAGCTGTTCCTCAAAATCTTTTTTTGCTTTTCTTATTACATTTTTACACTTGATTTGACAGTGTTTATGTTCCTTTCTATTTATCGTACTAGGATTGGACTTCCACTTCTTGAAAGATGCCTTTTTGTCCCTCACTGCTTCTTTTACATGGTGGTTAAGCCACAGTGACTCTTTTTTAGGTCTCTTGCTATGTTTTTTAATTTGGGGTATACATTTAAGTTGGGCCTCTATTATGATGTCTTTAAAAAGTTTCCATGCAGCTTGCAGGGATTTGCCTCTAGTCACTGTGCCTTTTAATTTCTGTTTAACTAACCTCCTCATTTTTGTGTAATTCCCCGTTTTGAAATTAAATGCCAGAGTGCTGGACCGCTGAGGTGTTCTTCCCACCACAGGAATGTTAAATGTTATTATATTATGGTCACTATTCCCAAGCGGTCCTGTAATGATTATCTCCTGGACCTGATCCTGCACTCCACTCAGGACTAAATCGAGAATTGCCTCTCCCTTTGTGGGTTCCTGTACCAGCTGCTCCAAGAAGCAGTCATTTAAGCCATTGAGAAATGTTATCTCTGCTTCTCTTCCTGAGGTGACATATATCCAGTCAATATGGGGATAATTAAAATCTCCCATTATTATAGAGTTCTTTATTCTGGTAGCCTCTCTAATCTCCCTCAGCATTTCAATGTCACTATCACTGTCCTGGTCAGGTGGTCGATGATATATCCCTACTGCTAATTTCTTATTATTGGAGCATGGAATTACTATCCATAGCGATTCTATTGAACATGTTGGTTCATTTAATATTTTTATTTCATTTGATTCTACATTATCCTTCACATACAGTGCCACTCTGCCACCCACACGGCCTGCTCTATCCTTCCAATATATTTTATATCCCGGTATGATTGTGTCCCACAGATTTTCCTCATTCCACCAGGTTTCAGTGATGCCTATTATGTCAATCTCCTCCTTTAATACGAGGTACTCTAGTTCACTCATCTTATTAGTCAGACTCCTAGCATTTGTGTAGCAGCACTTTAAAAATTTGCCACTGCTTATTTGTCTGCCCCTCCCGGATGCATTGGATTCCTTTGTATGCGGTTGTTTGTCTGCTCTGGCCCATGGTTTGTCCTCTCCCCTCCTCTCTTTCTGACTACAGCTTAGAGAATCTCTATCAATGGATTCCCCTCTAAGAGACGTCTCCATCCGATTTATGTGCATCTCTGCACCAATCGGCTTTCCCCCATCTCTTAGTTTAAAAACTGCTCTACAGCCTTTTTAATGTTTGGTGCCAGCAGTCTGGTTCCACCCTGGTTTAGGTGGAGCCCATCCTTCCTGTATAGGCTCCCCCTCTCCCAAAAGTGTCCCCAGTTCCTAATAAATCTAAACCCCTCTTCCCTACACCATCGTCTCATCCACGCATTGAGACTCTGAAGCTCTGCCTGCCTACCTGGCCCTGCGCGTGGAACTGGAAGCATTTCCGAGAATGCCACCATAGAGGTTCTGGATTTCAGTCTCTTTCCTAGCAGCCTAAATTTGGCCTCCAGGACATCTCTCCTTCCCTTCCCTACGTCATTGGTATCTACATGTACCACGACCACTGGCTCCTCCCCAGCACTACACATAAGTCTATCTAGATGCCTCGAGAGATCCGCAACCTTCACACCAGGCAGGCAAGTGACCATACAGTTCTCCCGGTCATCACAAACCCAACTGTCTATGTTTCTAACGATCGAATCACCCACTACTAACACCTGCCTCTTCCTAACAACTGGCGTTCCCTCCCCCTCAGAGGTATCCTCAGTGCAAGAGGATACCGCAACATCCTCTGGAAGGAGGATCCCAACTACGGGATGGTTTCCCTCTGTTCCCATTGAATGCTCTGTTCCCTTGAGACTTTCATCCTCTTTAAGAGCACTTGGGCTCTCAGACTGGAGGTGGGACAGTACTACAGTGTCCCGGAAAGTCTCATCAGCATAGCTCTCTGCCTCCCTTAGCTCCTCCAGTTCAGCCACCCTGGCCTCCGAAGCCTGAACTCGGTCTCTGAGGGTCAGGAGCTCCTTGCAACGGGTGCACACATACGCCACTCGCCCACAGGGCAGGTAATCATACATGTTACACTTGACGCAATAAACAGGATAGCCCCCACTCTGCTGCTGGGCTTCTGTCTCCATTTTTCTTATGAATAAGTTTAAGTATAAACTGGGCTTCTTATTAAATGTCTGGAATATAGATTATTATAAAAGTTATGTTTAAAGAAGGTCAGAGTCACTAGTGCCCTCTAATCTCCCTCTCCAAACTCCCTGTTAGCTGCTCCTGTTCGCAAGCTCCCTGGTCGCTGACTCACAGCTTATAAAGCCCTGGTAGCCCCTCCCCCTGACTGAGGCTCAGCCAATTAACAGAGGCTTCTAGATTTGCTCAGCACACGGCAAGTAACCCCCCCCCCCACACACACACAAACACACACTACAGACAGCCTCTTACCACAAGGGTCCCGTATTTACTCCTCCTTTACCTGGAGAACTCCCTCTCCAAACTCCCTGTTAGCTGCTCCTGTTTGCCAGCTCTTCCATGTGAGGAATGTCTAACCCTCAGGGAGCGGTGACCTGTGGGGCTTTCATTACACATGCAAGTGGGGTGGTCAATGGCAAAATGGGGCAGGTGTTGGGGGGAGGAGAAGGTTAGCCAGATAACTGTCTATCCCCAAAAGTCCATCCCAGGTTTTGCACAATGTCCCATTCACACTGGAACATGCCATTTTGGAGCCGTTATTCTGCTCTATAGAGATCTCCAGCTAGCATTACGTTTTTCAATACAGTTGTAAAATTTTTTACTTCACAACTGATCCTTAGGGCATGTCTTCACTATGGACTAGATCAATGGGCAGCAAACGATTCAGCGGAGGTTGATTTATCATGTCTACTATAGACATGCTAAATTGACTGCCGAGCACTCTCCTGTTGATTCCGGTACTCCACCAAAATGAGAAGAGTAGGCGGAGTCAACGGGAGAGCATCAGCGGTCGACTTACTGCAGTGAAGATACCGGTAAGCAGACCTATGTACGTTGATTTCAGCTACATTATTCGAACTTAGTTCAACAGCCCGCAGTAGTGTAGACAAGGCCTTAGCAATCAAAGTCCTGTAGTACAGGATTGCCTTGCTCATATTCAGCTAACATTCAACTCTCCAAATGTGTAAACTGTGATGCTTTCAAGCTGGGAAGCCTCACTGACCCATAGTTAATTGCTCGTATGTTATCGGAAAAAGGAGGCATGTAAACATAATAGGAGGCAAAAGTGGTAGATTGCATAGCTATGTGCTTGGGTAAAATATATGGGTCTATCTCCCTGGAATGCTTTTACTTTCTTCTCCCTCGCCCTGCTTTTGACCAGAAAGTCCATCCTGGACCCGAAAATCCTTCCCACTGAAAGTTTTGAGGCACCTGGTACGTGCCCTGAGAATTTTCTCTTTTGACAAATCGACATTTTCTGATGAAAAAAAAAACCCCCAAAACAACCAATGCACTGAAAATTTGCCCAGCAGCTCTGCTTTGAACCCTGCAGCACAGCTCCAGTGCCTGCCCATGGTGAGGATGGTCCTTTACCGTCTCCTGAACATCTGGACTCTCGTCAGCTCCCCTGCAAGTGACATCAGCTGTAGGAGTAGCAGCAGCAACAGGCTGCCTTCCACTCCACCACCTCTGGTCTTCACTCAGGCTGGGGTACCCTGGCAGGGGACATGGGCAGTGAGGGGTACCCTCTTGACAGTAGCACCCTGGCTGGCCTCCACACACCCACCCTGATCCTCTGGGAGTGTCAGCAGCAGACGAGGAGGCCGGGATCATCTGAGTTTCTTCCCATCTCTGTCCACCTTCTCCCCACATCAGGGGAAACTAGCCAGTGACACCAGACTTCACAGTCTCCCAGGCACTCTGTCAGATGCCTAATAGGAGAGGAAAGCATGGCTCCAGTCTGTCTCTGGTGGACCATGCAGGAGGTCTGGTTAGAGCCACAGGTCTAGTTACAAGGACCATGCACACAACAACCCCATCTTAGATTTGCCCACTTCTCTGCTTCCAGCCCCTGCATTTGTTGCAAAGTCTCATTGAGCTGTGGCCTTATGTAGGCAGTGAGGTTGGTCGGAGGGGGTTCTCCGTCTCCTGTCCCCATCCAGCAGGCACCTGGCGCGCTCTGGGCATGGCATAAATTGTAACAATGGCCTGTTGAATAAAGTTGTGTGTCACTGAACTCCCAATGCCCCAGGCAGGGCAATTCATCCGTCAGCTCATGTCTCAGTATGGTGTCCAGCGCCGGCTCCTGACGGCATGGACAGGGAAAACGAGTCAAACCAGCTTAGCTGACTCATTGAGGCCAGTAGGGACAGCATCATGTTTTCACTGCTCACTGACGTGCGAAATAGCTGAGCGTGGAGAAGAGAATTAAACTCTCCGCATTCAGGAGAGGCCAGGGCGGAACAAATTCCACTTTCGCCAGCAAGGCTAAATGCCAGCAGAAGCGTCAGCCACCGCGGGGTGGGGCCTGGACATTTATTTTGGCCAAGACTCACGATTTAAACCCTCAGAGGGGGAGCCGTGTTAGTTTGTAACTTTACAAACAACGAGTGGTCCTGTGGCACGTAAGCCTTGGTCTACGCTAGGGAGTGATTTCAAAATCACCCCCGTAAGGCGAATGAATAAGCCGTGCGTCCACACGACCAGGCCGGTTATTTCGAAATAACGGGCCGCTTACTTGGAAATCTGCACTCCTGTTTTCCTCAGGGAACAAGGCTCACTTCGAAATCCCGTTAGTGTGGATGCTCCCGTGCTGCTGTTTTGAAATAACTTCTCCCCAGAGGCATGTGACCTAATTACTCCCCAGGGCATCCGGGGCTCTCAGTTGAGTAGTGCGTCCGCGTTTCTACTCCAACTCATCTGACGAAGTGGGTCTTTACTCCCGAAAACTCGTGATCATTTCAACTCTGTTTTGTATATCACAGAACTGATCATGGCGATAAGCTCCTGCCATCTTGCTTCTGCAATTTTCAGCCCATTTCCTTTATTTTTTTTAAAAACCACCTAGCGATTTCCATGCCCACTCCCCAGCTCTTTATATAGACAGCAAGCTTCCAAAAAATAAATGATTAAACATGCACGCTATCCCGCTACCAGCCCACCCTCTAGCCCCTTTGCCTACTAGGCGAATATCATTCAGTTTGTGAGGTAAGATTACGTTTATTTATTATTTGCATCATGTGGCAGGACTTATGGGCCCCAGCCACGGAGCAGGATAGCAGGGCGCTTGGTGCTGTACAAATGCAGAAAAAGCAGAGAGGCCCTGCCTGGAAGAGCTCACAAATCTTGTTTTCTAACCGAACTGCTGTTTGTTATAACGAATACCAAAAGGAAAGCTGCTAAGATGGCGCCTGATTCCCCACATGGTGCCGGCTGCTTTCGGTTTCTCCCCTCAGTTGTGTGTTCCTGAGTCCCGCGGCGATGCGCGGTCGCAAAATCAAGGTGTCGCTCCACCTTCCCGTTGGCTGAGGTGAAGATTCTCAGGACAGGAACGAAGTCAGCAGGACACTTAGGAGCAGGGCAGGCAGGAGGCGGGAAGCGCTGACGTGGGTGCTCCAAGAGGCCGACGCTGGCTCTAGAGAAACGAGAAGCAACGTAGCGGCTGAGGAACTGAAAGCTCAGCAGCCATTTAAATCCGCCATTTCCCGTCCTGTCTGGGGACGCCCAGGGAAAGCCTGCAAGCCCCCTGGCTCGAATTTCGGCGCAACTGACATCTCCCTCCCAAATCATCCACCCCGCATGACATTGAACCTCTGCCCCATGCTTGGAAGGGCTTAGTTGGTCCTAGTGAGTTCTCCAGCCAGAAGGGATGTTCTCAGTCCAGTGGTTGGATCACTCATCTGAATACCGGCCCTCTCTGCTTAGATTCCAAGTCCTGCTCCATTACGGCACAGGATCATGCAGTCAGATCCTCTTTACTGACGTGCAACAGCGAAACCTCCCACACGGACCCTGTCGTGCTTGTTTGCTCCCTGGGTTATCAGAAAAAGGGGTATTTAAGCCCAGTTCATGGAAACCCAAAGCCCCGTGTGTTTCATACTTTCCAGCTTGGGGGGGAGACTGATGTAGCCATCTGGGATTCCCCCCGTGATCCCAATGCCCAGTTTATCCAGCTCGGACTGTCTCTGCAGCCGGATCCAGTCCTGGGCAGGTGAATTGTACTGTTGGCTTTTCAGATCTTTGAGATTGAGACCCAGCAAGCCCCGGATGTCGCCAGCGGTTAGTTTCTAGGGGGAAAGCAAAGTAGCAGAGTTGAGGGCCAGCTCTTCCAAGGGGGCGCCAGGACTGCAGGTGAAGTGTCACGTTGCCAATAATATTTCTGGGCCCAGCCACAAACTACAGGTTGGACCTCCCTGATCCGGCACCCTTGGGACCTGATTTTTCCAGACCAGGGGAGGTCATTTCTGGCCCTCCTGCAACCAGCCCCATCCTGCCCTGCCCCCCCACCAGGCTTCCTGGCTCCCCCCGCCCAGCCCAGCTGAGCCATGCGCCTGGCTCCCGTCCCCACCCCCCCCACCACAGCCCAGCTGGACCATGTGTCGACCTCTCCCTGCATAGCGCTGGGCTTCCACCCAACCCCCCTGCAGCACAATGGACACCCTGATCCTGAAACATCTGTGGTCCTTCCAGATCACGGATGTTGCTGGATCAGAGAGTTCTGGTTTGTAGAGGTGCAACCTGTAGAAGGCTTGGGAAGTAACCAGGCCCGCCGACAGCCAGGGGAGGAGGCAAAGGGGCAACTAACCGGGCCCCGACGATTCCAAAGGGCCCGGGGCTCCTGGCCACCAATGTGCTACTGCAGCAGCGGCTGGAGCCCTGAGCCCTTTAAATTGTCAAGGAGCCTCCAGCCCCGCCCCTTCTGCCTGAGGCCCCGCCCTTTCCAGGAGTGCGGAGCCCCACCCCTCCTCCACCTTGCCCAGGGGGACGACAATTCTCTCAGCCCCTCTGGAAGTAACCACTTTGGGACCGTTTTTAAATAGGCGTTTGTAACGTGCTTAGCAGAACGGGGCCCTGGCCCCGCCCACTGCTGCTACTGGCCAATCTGATCTCAGGAGAGTCCCTAAGTCTGGACAAACGTCCAAAGTGAGGCTCCGACCCACGCCCGCCACAGCCTCCCTCCGGCTCTCATTTGCGCCGGTGTCATTCCTCTGCGTTGGACTCGCCCAGGCCTGACTCCAACCTCTCAGTGCTTTCACACGGGAGGAACGGCCCGGAGTGTGGGGGCAGGAGGAGTCCTGCGGGACACAGGTGCAGGTGGGATCCGGACCAGCCAGCCAGACGTGCGTGAGGGAGCGCTCCGTCGCCGTCAGACTCACCAGAATGGAGTCTTTCCTCAGGCTCATGAAGGTGCCGATATCCATGTTCACGTTATCCCTGCCGAGAGCGCTTAGGTCTTCCCCCGGGGCGCCGGCTGGGGCGGGAAAGAAACACAATCATGGTTGTGCGGCGTGTGAATAACTGTAGCGTCGAAAGGGGCAGCCCGTTCCCAGTCTACATGGACCTTCCTCACCAGAGAGTGCGGATCCTATGGCCCGGATCTGTGATTTACAACTGCCGGGGGCTCGCAGCCTCCACGAGCCTGGGGCACCGGCAGAACTCTCCCCAGCAATGGAGACTAACTCATCGTGCCAGTGTCTAGTACTAGTCCTGCCTCAAGTTGCCCTGCCAGACTATAAAACAGAAAAGGGCCTGAAACCAGAGACTCAGATCCAGCCCCCCCGAAATATTGCCCCCCCCCCCAGATCCAAACTCTCTCAGGCTCTGTGGAAGTTACAACCCGGCCTTAGCCGGAAGGCTCAGCCACTCTCTCCTGTCCGTATGGCTTCACCGTGGCCCCGCAGGCCTGCTTACGGAGGTACGGCTTGATGAGGTTGTAATACACCGGGAGCTGGCTGCGCTGCTCGGCGAAAGCTTGTTTGGCTTTGGGGTACAGGATGTCTTTGGTAGCCTGAGGACAGGCGGACGGGTCCAGCGAGTTGGCCCTTCTGCAGAAAAGCGACGACAAAAGTGCGTGTCACTTCGCCCGTCGGAAATGCTGCACCGTGGCAAACAAGTGTCAGAGCGTCTTTTGGCTGTCTGCCCCCAAACCTGCTTGTGATGGGGTGTCTGCCCCGCACTGGCCCTTTAAGGCTTAAAACCCAGCCCTGGGAAAGGGCTGGTGCCGTGGGTGGACCCAGCAGCTGTGGCAGATGGTATCAGCCAATTAGGGCCCAGCTGAGGGCTGCATAAATAAAGGCTCCTGGAAGGGAGGAAACTCAGACTCACTCTTGCTCCAGCTGGGGAGCAGGAGGGACTGGCCGCCAGGGAAGCTGTGGAATTCCTGACTTAGAGCAGGGCTGGGGAATGGCAGGCAGGGCTGGCCAGGCAAACTCCCAGGCTGCAGGCCTGAGACAAGGCCTGTGGGTACTAGGGCTGTAGGGGGGCAGCAGGTCCACACAACCTATGTATAAGCAGTAGCAATTACAGACAGCAGTTTGCCCCGAGGCAGGGGCTAGATGAAGACCAGCAGGGGGTCACTGGGGCATAGGGGGGCCCCAGAGGGAGAGGACCCCAGAGTGTGGGTGCACTGCGGCAGGGCAGTACCCAAAGGGGAGGATGCCATGGTCTTGGAGGATGTGGGCCCTAACACAGAGGTGGAGGAAAAATAGGTCACAGTGGGCGAGACACCAGCGGAAAAGGGGGCGCTCCAGAGCTGAGAAGCTAATTCCCAGAGCGTCCAGCAGGAGGCGCCCACGGCGGTGAGGCCCGCCGTGTTACTCCACCGAGAAAAGTCCCTGGTTGTAGCCAAGAAAATAAGCTAAATCTCAGAGACAAGTCAAGTGACGTCCCCAAGGCCACATGCCAGATAAGTGGCAGAGTTGGGAGGCCAGCTCCTTGCCACGCTGCTTCCTGGGTCGGTTTGCAGTAGGGATCTGGGCTGGCTGGGAAAACAGAAACAAAGAGGTCACATCCTCCACTCACTTGAGGTTGTGGGGGTCTATCATTTGCAACTGGGGCTCTGTCAGAAGGCATATGTATCGCGTGCCGATGGCATTCAGAGCCGTGACGTTCAATGGGTTTCCCAGGCTGATGTATTTTGTGATGATGAAAGCAGCCTGCGAAGGGTTTGAAAAAGAAGCTAAATAACCTGGAAGTATTTCTCCCTCCCTGGCCCCTCATGTGATGCCAATGTCCCCTCCGTGCAAAACACAACTGGAAAAGCCTGGTCTGGCCATCCCAGCCGGACCACCCACCTGAATATGATAAGCAGCCCCCAATGAAACCAGGCCCCCCAAACGCTGGCGCCCACCCAAACACGCAGGTGGGCGCGGAACTAGTTACCTGGTCGTCGGGTGGCTCATTGCTCAGCAGGAAGGCGAGTGTGTCCGCGGAGGTGATGTTCCATTTTTTAATTTCGTCGAAGGTGACCAGGGAGGCGATGGCCCCGAGGTTGCGGATGACCTTGTCAGGGTACCCGTTGGGATACAGCTGGGGACAAACGGATGGTTAATCCTGGCGACGTGGTGTGTTTTTCGGAGGGCAGTGGGGCCAGGGAGAAGCAGGACCAGCAGGCAGGCAAACGAATCGGTCTGTTCTCTTTCCCTGCACACTCTCTGGTTCCTCGCGTATGCTCCGTGTCTCTCTTTCACCCACACTCACGGCCTGGGCCCGCTCCGGCTTCTCCCTCACGCCAGCTGCCGTGGGACGGGGACAACTGGACATGGTCTCTGGACCTTTGACAGCGAAGTGCCTAGCAGGCCCACCACTGGGGGGGCGGGTAATTGCTCTGGGGCCTGGCAATTCAGAGGGGCTGGTGGCTGGACCCCGGGCGCTTGAAGCTGCGGCTGGAGCGCCACATGGCACACTCCAGGTGGCTCTTAGGGCTGCCTGGGGAAGCCGGAATGCCATGTGCTGGAGGAGGACACAGTTGGGGTGGTGTGAAGGGGAGCCTTTGGCCCCGCCCCTTCCCCATGAGGCCCCACCCCTTCCCCACGAGGCCCTGCCCCTTCCAGGAGTGCAGCGCCGCCTCCCCGCCGCTGGTCTGGGCTCCACCTACTCGTGCACGGGGTTGTGCTGCCCTGCGGCCATGCCTTACCTCATCCAGCTTCTTCTTCAGCACAGCCAACTGCTGGTCAGTGAAGGGGTAGTACGCCATTTGGGCCAGGTGCTCCACCAGGGTGACCCCCTGCAAACAGGCCTGTAATTCCTCCGGGGTATAGTAGATGGGCATGAGCTCATCCATCACCACTTCCTCGGTGATGTTCTTGTCCGGCGGGCAGTCTGTCAAGGCACGGATCCGACAGCGCCAGTGTTACAGGGCACGGGCCGCCTCACCGCCCTGCCTTGTTGCTTACCCCACCACCCCAGGCACGGGGAGCACTGCTGGTGCTCGGCTGAGCCTGCAGGGGGCGCTGCAGAACACCCGTCCTGCAGCAGCAGCACAAACCCCCCCAGGAACGGAGCACAGCCGCCGGGCGGCCCTTTGGTCGAGTGAAAGGAGCTTGTGGGCGAAGGCTTCTCCCCTCCACATCCCTAACCCCAGCCATTGCACCTGAGCATGGACCCCCTCAGCCCCCTGGGGCAGTGACCTGAAGCTAGGCACCACTGACAGCCCTTTGCCTTCTTCCGTCTCCACGCACGAAGCTCTAACTCAGGGTCTTATTAAGAGCCAACCTTGCGTGGGGCTGGGTTGTAAGGGGGGGGTGGATTTTCCCAGGAGGAGCTCCATTTGGATGTTCGCAGGGGGCCCCAGACGCCCCCCCCCCCCGAGTCCCATCGCCAGGCGCCGGGACAAGGACACGCGGAAGCGCGTCAGGCTGAGGTTGTGCCCCACATACCAGCAGCGCGCTTCCTCCTGGAGGGCAGGAGGTTTTGAACGATGGCGGCCAGCTGCTCCCTGGGCAAAGGCGGATCATGCACAAAGCTTTTCAGCCAAGGGGTTAACATGGCCTGCAAAGAAAATCAATCGGCATGAAGGCGAGGCAGGCGGCGCCGGGGTGTTTCTCTGTGCCCGCTTACATAGCCAGGGACCTTGACGCTCAGCGAAACATCTGAGAGTATTATGGAGACTAGCACGTGCCACTTCCCGCTCCAGGCTAGTGACCAGCCTTTGGTGAGCCAAGGAAATCGCTCCATGGCACCAGGCCCGAAGAAGTAGGAGACTTTCGAAGGCTCAAGTAGGTGTGGTATGTTCCACTCTCTAGAGGGCAGTGGTGGGCACACAAGCCACTCACAAAGGCAACATGAACTTAAACCAGTATTTCTTAAACTTTTTAAGACCGAGGAACACCAACAATAATTTTTTTTATGAGGAACACCAAGGATTTTTTGTTGAGCAAAAAAAAAAAGGTCGCCTCCGTGGCGCACCTCCAACTGCCTCATGGCACACACTTTAAGAAACACAGTTTAAGCAACACTCCTTTAAATCATAGAATCACAGCACACTGGAATTGGAAGGGACCTCAAGAGGTCATCGAGTCAAGTCTCCTACCCTCATGGCAGGACCAAGTGCCATCTAAAGCAATGTTTCTCAACCTTTTTTTTTAATAAAGAACCCCTTTTTCAAAAAAAAAAAAATTGTAAGTACCCCCAGTACCTACAGTTTTCAGACAAACAATTTTTTTTCTGCTATTGTAATGCATTTGTTTAAACAACTTAATCATAGCCGGGTGGGTGATGAAATTTTTGGGTGTAAAAAGTACAAAAATAATAAAACGCTGTAAAACTTAAAACAAACATTCAGTTTTCTCCAAATTTCAGTTGTGAGGACATACCCCCCAGACGTCTCTCGAGTACCCCTAAGGGTACTTGTAACACTGGTCTAGACCATCCCTGATAGATGTCTGTCTAACCTGCTCTTAAATATCTCCAGAGACGGAGATTCTACAACCTCCCTAGGCAATTTATTCCAGTGTTTAACCACCCTGACAGTTAGGAAGTTTTTCCCAGTGTCCAACCTAAACCTCCCTTGCTGCAGTTTAAGCCCATTGCTTCTTGTCCTATTCTCAGAGGCCAAGGAAAACAATTTTTCCTCCCTCCTCCTTGTCACACCCTTTTAGATGCTTGAAAACCACTATTATGTCCCCTCTCAGTCTTTTCCTTTCCAAACTAAACATGCCCAGTTCTTTCCAATAAGATGGCATAACTTTTACCAATGGCCACCAATAGCATCACTGCAATGTTCAATCTACGGGTTGAATCTCTCTAGTTCACCCTCGGGACCTGACGAATTCCGAATCAGAGAATTTGCCGGACCACGGGAGGTCAATATTGCCTAGCAGCATGACCAACACTTCCCTGCTCACTGGGCTGTTAGAGGACATTTAGGGGTAAATTAGAGCTAAAGAACAGCCCAGAACACAGAGAGCCAGGACTGGTGGCTGGAAACAAACTTTATGGGACTGCGGGAAACTTGGCCACACCCAAGATAAGTGGACATGCAGCTCACTGAAATCATGCCGAACCATGGATGTTGCTGGACCAGAGAGTTCTGGACTAGAGAGGTTCAACCTGCAGAGAGTGATAATGATCTAGATTGCTGTTATTCCAAGTTTCACAGGAAATTGGGTGCTTAGTGCAGCAATCACATCACTTCATATACACACACGGTACTATAAAGCCAAGCCTTGCCCGTACTTAGCTACACTGACTAAAGCTATTTGCAACGGGGCCTTGCTTTTGCACTGGTAACATAAATGGGAGTTTTCCACCAATTTCACTGGGAGCAAAATCAGGTCTTATACATTTTGGACACTCCAGGAAGCCGCAAGATGCCCCATTTGTAACATACCCGAGGGATCTTTTGTAAGATACTCCGATCAAATATGCGGAACAGTCCACGGAGCTCATGCAGGGTAGAAGCTGACCATTTTGAAGGAGGCCTAAAAACAAAACGGAACAAAAAAATCATGCTGTTTCAGCTTTCTGATGAGGGAGATCTACTTTGGAATCTTCTTTACAAGAGGAGCTGCGGGGATCCAGTGACTTCCCATGCAGCAGTTGGCCCACAACTAGGACTAGAACTGCAGGTCTCCAAAACTCATAGGTTAGTGCTCAGCTATTAGACCAGTCTAGCTCCACACTGCCACCAGAATCGGAGTCAAAACCTCTGAGGTTCAGAAAAGTTTGGTTAACTTAGGCCACGTCTTCACTCCGCAGAAGATCGCCACTCCCGCGGTTGTTCTTCCGAAGTTTGATTTAGCGAGTCTAGCGAAGACTTGCTAAATCAAACTCAGAGGGTACCCATGCTGACATCCTGTACTCCTGCTCTTGCCAGGAGTAAGGGAAGCCGACAGGAGTGTTTGCTCCCATCAGCCTCCTTCTGTGGATACACCACCAAGCTGGGCTTTAGGTAAGCCAACTCCAGCTATGTACTCTACACAGCTGGAGTTGCCCACCTTAAGCCGAGGTGCCAAAACTAATGTAGACGTGGCCTTTTTTCTCCCCACCCCGAGTCCCTCTTGCACCTGCCTTTCCAGGTGTTGGGCAGGGTCTGACGGGCTGAGATTGTAAAGAGAAATGGCCATTCAAACTAGATTTCTGATCCACCAAGAAACAGGCAAGAAAACTTCATCTGAGCCAATGTGCAAAGGGAGCAAATCCAATGGCAATCTTACCCGAATGGAGTGCTTCCATTTCTGATGACATCTCTAATAGCCTCTTCTTGACCGGGTGTGAAGGACTGACACTGATTTAACTGCAGCAGCAAACTCCCACCGGAACTTCTGATGTATTCTTCACCAAGGTCACAAACCAAGTGACCCAGAACCTCTGCGTGTTCTTCACTCACCCCAGTGTCAGGAATTTTCTAGTTTAATAAAATAGATGTGTTCGGTCAAAAGGGGAGAACAGTAACTCTGGAGAATTCACAGGGCAGCTGACACTTCTTATTACCGGGGGGAGGGGGAGGGAATTGGATTGAGGTTTGAATTCCACCCACAAGCCCTCGGTAAAGAGGCCAGGCTTGGGATGTGTGGATTGGATTGGTGCTTCCCCTAAATTCCTGGTGAGATGTAGCTTGAGCCTCTTTATCCTTTCTGCAAAGTTTCCTGCTGAGCAAGCTAAGGACCCAAGATGGGAAATCAACCCTCATGCCTCCCGGCTCAGTTCTTCAGGGGTCAGGAAGGAATCTCCCCTCTCCTGTTCAGCTCTGCACACTGGGCTGGGCGCATCGGGGGATAGGGCAGTTTTGTTGGGGTAACAATCCTGCCTTTTTTTGGACTGCTCCCTGGAAGGACCTTTCCTCTTTCTCCCTTCCTGCTGCTGACCCTAAACCCTTCCTCTGGTACTGAACCAGGGTAAGATACTGGCCAAGATGGAGGAATGGGCTGGATCCAGGAAGTCTCCTAGGGACGTTTCCTGCTTCTACATTCTCAAAACTTCTGAGATTCACATTTTAAAAGGCAGAGAACATCCTTTCTATGGCATTATCCCAAATCTATGGCCACAGTCCCCCAGGTGTCACTTTGCTACAGTCTGTGACTGCTCCGAACCTCATCCTTCCTCGGTTCAGAGCTCAGATCCCCCTGCTCAAAACCATAAGTCCGTGACAGTAGAGCTAAAGGACACCGCCAATTAGCTCCGAGCAGTATAGGGCTTATGCCACACAGGTGAACTGTTCTGAGTCCATCCCACCAAGAGGTGACATTTTCACACAAGCCTCAGCCCATGGGTTTGGTACAAGAGAAATGTACAGTGCCCTCGGCAGCTACATGGTGGCTGGGCAAATTTGTATGAGCCAACAGCCTTGGCGGTGGGGATGTAGAGAGAGGTTATGCAGCCTACAATACAGAGTCTGGGTTCCATTGATTTGCAACATTCATTCCCATTAAAGTTTAAGAATTTAAACTCTGCCCCTTTTCCCGGTGTGCAGATGCACAGTCCTTGTTCTCAGCCCACCGTCCAGTTCCGGGGACCCTGGATCCTTACTGAATGCATACCAAACAAGCTAAGGCGTCCGATAGCAGCTGTTTCCGCTGTGGGGAATCTCTCTGTAGAAGGTCGATGTTTGCTTCCCCAACGTTCCTGACGTACTGTTGACAGCTTCCTGTCCCCGCGTAATCCAAAGGACTGGAAAAGCAAACACTCCATGAAATCACAGAGGATCTTATTGAGCAAAACATAGAATCGTAGAACACTAGCACTGGAAGGGACCTTGAGAGGTCATCAAGTCCAGTCCCCTGCCCTCATGGCAGGACCAAGCACCATCTAGATCATCCCTGACAAGTGTCTGTCTAACCTGCTCTTAAATATCTCCAGTGATGGAGATTCCACAACCTCCCCAGGCAACTTATTTCAGGTAGGAAGATTTTCCTAATATCCGACCTAAACCACCCTTGCTGCAGTTTAAGCCCATTGCTTCTTGTCCTATCCTCAGAGGTCAAGGAGAACAATTTTTCTCCCTCCTCCTCGTGACACCCTTTTAGGTACTTGAAAGCTGCTATCATGTCCCCTCTCAGCCTTCTCTTTTCCAGAATAAACAAACCCAATTGTTTCAGTCTTCTCTCATAAGTCATGTTCTCTAGACCATGAATCATTTTTGTTGCTCTTCTTTGGACCCTCTCCAATTTCTCCACACCTCTCCTGAAATGTGGTGCCCAGAACTTGACCCAATAAGAGGGAGAAGAGGGACATAAGTTAGGGTCACATCCACTAAAGCCGACCCCCTGTTCTGTGTCCTATGTTCTACAGTCTATGTCACATCCCAAACACTTTGTCCTCAAATGTGTGTCTCTTTTCAATTATTTTTCTCGCTGGGAAATTTACTTTGAAACCCAACCTGGCGCTGTTCATGTCTGACGCTCTGAATACAGAAGCCAAAAGGATAACAGCCGGGTTGAGAAATTCTGCTGTGAAGTTGAGCTTTTCTGGCTCACTAGAGGTTGTATATGAAAATATTCCCAAAGCTGGAAAGTAATAAAAACCTAGAGGCCTAGCAAGACAAAAATACCTTTTGCAAAGCAATCCGTACCTTTATTAGTAATGCCCCCTAGATCGTTACAACTAAAAAGTTTTACATCTAATTCAGTTTTCATATTTCTCAGCTTGTTTTCCTTTTGCATTTCACTCTACTTGGTTGATGTGGCCCACATACAATGAGAATGCGTGCACTATAAATGGATACAGACCGATGCACTGATAGGTAGCATATGGAATTCAATGGTGCTCTTCCTTATTTACACAGCTAAAATAAGGCATCAAGATAAAAGGCTCTCTGAAGTTACCTTAAAAAGAGCAGCATGTCTTTAGGATAGTCATCCAAATCCTTGGGAATGCCGTTGAGGGTCACTCTCTTAACCAAACAACTTAGCTGAAAATAGACCAGAGTCCACATGAAAGAGGAAAAAACAACAAATCTCTTTTTTGGGGGGAAAGAAAAGCCCTAGAGAGAGTGGTGTTGGGTTGGAAGAGGTTTAGATTCTTGCAAAATGTTGTTAGCCAGGCTTTGACCTGGTCCTTGCCAATATTCCCTCTAATTTTTTCCATATGTGTGCAGAATAATTTTTGTTATGTGCACCAAGGTATGCACATATGTGCACCACCCATAGAAACATATGCTGCTGCCTGTGGGCGCTCTGCTAGTCAGCTGGGTGCAATTGAATCTTGGGTGGCCACCTATGTGTGCAGCTTACAGGGAACACTGGTCCTTGCCAAAGTCATGGCAGTGATTCAGAGTCACCTGTGGTCCAGAGCAAGGCTACACTCTCCCCCAGCACATGGGGTTTTGGGTTCTTGTTCAATGCTTTCAGCCTTGGAACCTCTTCATGAGAATAGCGTAACGTGGCACCCTATGGTCATGGGGACTGA
Organism: Pelochelys cantorii; assembly: GCA_032595735.1. Taxonomy (NCBI): domain Eukaryota; kingdom Metazoa; phylum Chordata; order Testudines; family Trionychidae; genus Pelochelys; species Pelochelys cantorii. The sequence continues at coordinate 37,460,878 of CM064341.1, forward strand.
CCTGGTCTTCGCCTAGCTTGACATTCTTCTGCTTCATGGCTTGGGCCAGCTGCTGAAATCTCTCTGTTTCCATCTCATTGGCAGCCGCGCAGGTGAAGCCTTGGAGCACAGATGGGGACAGTCTGAAAGTTCAAAGGAAGCAAGTTGGGTGCAGTGCGGGAGGACTTCACAGCCGCTGCTGACCTCCTAGAATGAACACACACCCAGCAGCAGGCGCATCCCCTCCCAGCGCTCCTCCAAGCCCTGAGCTCCCCCCCCCCCACAGGGTCCCCCGAATAACTTCAGAGGAGGAAGGATAGTTCTAGCCAAAGCGCCCTACTGCCCTTTCCCTACTGCAGAGCAGAAAGCGGGGGCCAGCCAGAGAACCATGATCCAGGGAGGCAAAGAGGCAGTCTCTGAGCAACAGCAATAGTCCCAAGAGAAGATGCCCGTGTGGGAGATAGAAGACTAGGCCTGGAAGGGCCCTCGAGAGGTCATCGAGTCCAGTCCCCTGCCCTCATGGCAGGACCCAGTACCTAGACCATTCCTGACAGACATTTATCTAACCTGCTCTTAAATATCTCCAGAGATGGAGATTCTACAACCTCCCTGGGCAATTTATTCCAGTGTTTCACCACCCTGACAGGAAGTTTTTCCTAATGTCCAACCTCAACCTCCCTTGCTGCAGTTTAAGCCCATTGCTTCTTGTCCTGTCCTCAGAGGCCAAGGAGAACATTTTTTTTTCTCCCTCCTCCTTGTGACACCCTTTTAGATACCTGAAAACCACTATCATGTCCCCTCTCAGTCTTCTCTTTTCCAAACTAAACAAGCCCAGTTCTTTCAGTCTTCCCTCATAGCTCATGTTCTCTAGACCTTTAATCATTCTTGTTGCTCTTCTCTGGACCTTCTCCAATACCTCCACCTCTTTCTTGAAATGTGGTGCCCAAAACTGGACACACTACTCCAATTGAGGCCTAATCAGTGCACAGTAGAGCGGAGGAATGACTTCTCGTGTCTTGCTCACAACACACCAGTAGGGTTGCCAGATGGTTTAACCAAAAATACCGAACCCCCCCCCCTGCAAAAAAAAAACCCATGGGGGGGGAGGAAAAGGGAAGACCAAAGTTGTTGAGCATAACAAAAAAAAAAGGACCCCGAAAGTTACCGAAAGTTATTAAGCAAAAATAAATAAATAAAATAAAATAAAATAAAATAAAACAGCATTAAAACAGCAGGCCCCTTTAAGTGTGAGACGGGAGAGGTTGAGCACTAAGACCCAGGGAAGGCATTGCTTCTGCTTGCTTTCCCTTGCTTCAGGTCTTTTTGCTGGCAACCATCTTGTTTTCTTGATCGAGTCCCCCCGTCCCCGCCCCAGGTAAGCAGAGGGTCCGGGAGCAGGGGGCCAGGGAGGACTGGGGGCTGGGGCCCAGTTGCCAAGTGTGTCTTAGGGTTGCCAGGTGTCCAGTATTTTCGCCTCTTGGCAGGGAAAAAGCCCAGAAAGTACTGGACATTTTAGGTGTCCGGTATTTTCTGAATTTTTTTACCAGACAGGAGGCGAAAATACCGGACTGTCTGGGTCAATACCGGACACCTGGCAACCCTACCCACCAGATATCTCCACATTAGTTCTCCCAGACTAGGCCACAGCCCTTACCAAGGGAATGGCTTTCCATATAAAAAAGCACATATAAATAAATCAGCATGAGCTTGATACTGATTTTATAGTTGCCTGACACACAGTCGCAGGAGTAGGGTTGCCAGGTGTCTGGTATTGACCCAGACAGTCCGGTATTTTTGCCTCCTGTCTGGTAAAAAAAAATCAGAAAATACTGGACACCTGGCAGCCCTACCACACTCAGCAACCGGGCCCAGCCCCCATGCTCCTCCCGGACCCCCTCCTCAGCCCTCCTCCCCACTTTCCTGGTTCCACAGGGGAGCTCTCTTTCCACACAGAGTAAGAAAACAAGATGGCCGCTGGCAAAAAAACCCCCAAAGGCCTTAAAGGGGCCATGCTATTTTTTTGTATTTTTGGTTTTTTTTTTTTTTGCTTAATAACTGTCAGGGTCCTTTTTTTTTGCTCAACAATTCCCCCCCCCCTTTTTTTTTCCTCAACCGTGTTTTTTTTGGGGGAGGGGTGTTTGGTATTTTTGGTTAAACCATCTGGCAACCCTACACGGGAGAGAGACAGTCCCCATAATCTTGGAGTCATTGGACTAAAACTGGGCACTTAGGCAACATTTCTCACTCCAGGGTATTTTCTACAGACAACCAGAGGCCCTTGACAGGCAGTGGGCTTGGGGCAGGAACTTCTGCCTACTGGGGGCAGAACCTCATCTGTCGGGCTTTCAAGGCCTTTCTTTTCCTCATACTGTAGATGAATCTGAGGAGCACCTATGAATCAGGACAATGACTCATGTAACCCACACGCCTTCTGGGTGTGGTGCATTGGCCCACGTAGGGGCACTGAGACCACTTACAGAGAAAGCAAGTATGCGTCTCCTCTACGGCCTTAGCTGAGAGCCAGCCGGCTTTTAGCTCAGGCGGTAGAGGCTCAGACACTCCGCTCCAGAGGGCCCTTGTTTGTTTCCGCCTCTCAGTGTTACACTCGGCACACAAGAAAAAGCAAAAAAGAAACGCTACCTGCTGAAGTTAGACTCCACCTTTAGTACATCGTTGAAAAACATGGCAGCCTGCAGAACCAAGTGAAGAAGAACATTAGTGTGACACCAAACTCCTCCTCCCCCCAGTGGAACCAAGCCAAAGAGAACGTGAGTGTGACACCAAACTCCTCCCCCCCCACTTAGCGACATTCAGCTGTATTCTTAGACAGCTCCTGGCAGCAGAGTTTAACCACTACCCAGGCCCCCAATGGCCGGCAAAGGCAATGACAGGATGGCTTACTTGTTCCCGGCTCCACAACTTCTGGTTGAGCTCTTGAACATCGGGCCTGTCGTCCCCAAAGGCCAGCCATGATTTTGGAATGTAAATAGCCAGACTGTTTGGGATGTATTTCACCAGGCTGACGGGGCTCCCTGCTGCTGAAGCAATCTGAAAAAAATGTAATAAACCCCAGGCGGAGGTTAAAAACAGCAATCATTGGAGAGAGAAGGATGGGTTGGAGGGAAGCCAGGAAGATGTCCCTCTGGTACGTGGGTGTTTGCTAGAGAACAAATGCCGAGGAATGTTCCCTGCTTGGCGTATCTAGCTGACTGGGAGCGCTGCTATGCCCTGATGTTGTGGGACAGGTGACTCTGAAAGGTCTGCCAAAGAGCAGTGGCCTATTGTGATGAGTTGATGCGTTTTGATGATGAGCTGCGAGGCCCAGACAGACAAGCGAAGAAGAGTTCCTTGCCATGCCTGGCTTTCTGCCTTAGCTTTGGTTATCAAGCTAGAAATTGGAGGGGGGATCTATCTCTTCACTCTCTGTGAACATAGAGAAGATCTCAGCCTGCCCTGGTGCATGGGCTCTCTTGTGAGCAAGGAAATGTCCATTTCCTACTCTTCACACTCAGCACTGGCAAGCGAGAACAGCACAAACGAGGATGTAGCTACAAGTGAGGCCAGGTCTGTACTGGGGAGAAAGTCAAGCTAAGATACACTACTCCAGTGATGTGATTAGTGTCACTGGAGTCGATGTAGCTTCGGTCGAATTTCTGCGGCATCCTCACTGCGGGAGGTCGATGGGAAAAACTCTCCCATGGACTTCCCTTATTCCTTGTGACCTGGTGGCATTCCAGACTCTTTGCGGTTCATTCCCTCCGGGGCATGTGGCATTGGCCACTAGGCTAGATCGACCTTTGGTCTGACCCTGTAGGGCCATTCTTATGTTCTTATGATCTGCGATCAATTTAGCAGGTCTTTACTAGACCCTCTAAATCGAACCCCGGGAGATTGATTTTCAGAGCGTGGATCTCCTGGTAAGTGGAGGCAAGCCCTTAGTGGTTCAGGAGCCCAGCCACTGAGTCTGAATGCCAATCGACGGTCAGAGCCTCTCCTGCCAGCCCGTGAGCGCAAAGAGGGATAGGGAATTAACAGTGGTCTCTTTCTTGAATAGGTCTCACGTGAGCATAAGAAGTAAAATTGTGGCCGGCCAAAAGGCTTGGCAGATGGGCTAATTCCCTGCAATTGCACAGAAAGGCACATCCATGAGTCAGTGTCTAGAGAAGCAGCTCACTGGCCTGTCACTCTGCCCCGGGGGGAGTTGCCGAATGCCCCTCAGGACTGTTCACAAGCTATAAGCCCCAAAGCTTCTATCCATCTCATCCTCTTTCCCTGGGCGTGGAATTCTCCATGGACCAAGCGAGTTCAGCTCTTACTATGTAGCATTGGCCCGTGCTGGTATGAGCGTGGGCGGTGGGTGTAAGAGGCAGGGAGAGGCATTGCCTTCCCAAACCGCCACCTGTGGCCCCGCCCACACTCCACCCCCTGCTTCAGCGTGGCTCCCGGGCTCTCCCCAGGCTTCAGCCACCTTGAGGTGGAGGCCATGTGCCGCCCGCCCTCTCTGTGCTCCAGGGTTAGGAGGGTGCCTCTGTGGGGAAGGGCTTGGCGCTTGAAGGGGGCAGGGCTTTAAGTGGAAGAGGTGGGGCTGAGGGGTTGCCTCCCCTGGCTCTAGGTTCACCCACCGCCCATGAGTACATGACCCATCCAAGCATGCCATGCTCGCCTGGCTGGCAGCCACGTTCCTCGCAGGGAAGAAGCTCACCCAGGCCCCAGCTGCATGGCCCTGTTAGTAAGCACATACATAAGCCTCTGCAGGTCTGCTCACGCCTGCTGGCAACACCCGGTGCTCTCAACCAGGAAGAGTCACCGTCCGCCTCAGGCTCTGCTCAGGACGCCGCCTGGCTAAGGAAAAGGACCTCACCTTTTCCACCAGGGCCATTTTCAGGGCAGCGGGCGCAGCCTCGAGTTGCTCCGCGAACCCAGGGATCTGAACTGCTTCCAAGATGGCATCTGGAGGCAGACTCTGAAGGCTGCTGCTGCTGATGCCGGCCACCAGACTCCCCAGCGCTGCCAGGCTCCGGCCGTCCGAGATCTGCGGCACAAGCAGAAAGACACGGGCAAAGGGTTGGCCACGCGTGGGACTAGCCCTCCAAAGCAGCCAGAGTGGAGACTTGTGCTCTTTGTACCTGGTAGCCAGAGCCGAGCAGTTTGCCAACGAGAGTGCGGGCTTGTTCAGCGTTCCAGCCGTAAACGCGGCTCAGGGACGGAAGCGACGCGGGGAGGTCTCCGTCGCTGATGCCATTCTCAAGCTGTGACAGGGACAGCCCGACGGCAGCCTGCCCCAGGACATTCAGGGTGTCGGGAGGGAAGAAGTCGAATTTGTTCACCAACAAGGACGCAACCTAGAAAGAGCCCCCGGTGACGGAGGAGCAGTTCAGAATATCAGAGCCAATGAACCAGCTCCTTGAGGGTGCGTCTACACTGCACGGCTATTTCGGGATACGGGAGGTATCCCAAAATAGCTACCCCGTGTCTTAACAAGCCACCCGTGATTTCGAAATAGTTTTCAAAATAATGGGCGTGCTATTTTGGCATCCCGGTATCCCTCTTTCCACCAGGGTTAAGGGATGCCTTGAAACAGCACGTTATTTTGAAATTTGGCACTGTGTGCACATGCCAAATTTTGAAATAGCCCATTTCGAAATTCAATCGAAAGAAGAGACACAATTTGTGTAGCGCAAATTGCGTCTCTTATTTCGAGTGTACGGTGCCATGTAGGCGCACCCGGAGGGAGGGTCATTTCGGTTCTCTTGTCTTTTGAAGTCTTAATCCAGGGGTCTCAAACTCCCAGCCCACGGGCCAGTCCTGGCCGGAGCGATTTACAATCTGGCCCGTGGGCTGTGGGGGGCTGTCTGTTATTGGCCTCCAAGCCCCTCCCCTTTCTGCCTTCACCCCGCCCTCTTCCCCCATGGCACTCCGTCCTCTGAGCATGTGGCTTTGGGGATCACTGGGGACATCACTCTCTTGCTGCCATGGGACTTGCAGGGATGGGGGTGCAAATTATTTCGAGTTTCTGTCCCCTGGAAAGGTTGAGAGCCGCTAGCATCGGGGCTCGGCAGGAAGGTCTAACCCCTGCTCTCGGTTTATCTAGGGCCCCCATTGAGTGGACAACACGGCAGGATCCGAGCAGCTTTCAGACTTTTTGCTCAGTCATTGATTGGACAAGTCATTTAATGCCTCCATGCCTCCATTTTCTTCACCAGAATAATGGAGAGAATAATACTTCCTGCCTCAGGAAATGTTACCTGTAGTCAAAGTTCCCTCTAATTTTTTTTCCATCAATGTGTGGAATAAATTTTATTGCATGCACTGAGGCATGAGTGGATGTGCACCACCAGTAGATAGACATGGGTTGTGTGCATTCAGCTAGTCAACTGAGTGGCATTTGACTCTCTCCCAGGCCAAGCACTCAGCTTACAGGGAACACGGGTGGTGGTGCTAAATAGTATTACCATAGCGCAGGTTTGAGCTCAGGGCCAGGGAAATGTGTTTGCATCTGTCGGGAGCACTGTCCTTTAATGAGCTCTGGGGAAGAGGCTCATACCAGGCCATTAGCCCAGGGCATTACCTGCCGCTCCTCAGTTGTCAGAGAAGGGGTGGGCCCCTCCTCGCAGGTTTCTGTGCCAATCCGTCTTGAGACACAGTTTTTAGTGATCCTCTGAGCCAAACGTAAAGCGTCCTGTCTGTCAAGGTCACTCACTGCAGAGGGGCTGAGGTAGCAAACCAATCTGTCCGGGAGACTGGAAGTGGGAAAAGGAGGACAAGTGAGCAATGTTAGAGAGGAAGGCCTGTTCCCACCATCAATCAAAGGCCAAAATTGTGTTTCTTGTGTGCTTCTGCAGAGGGTTCCGTGTGCCGATTTTTTCCACAACCCCTATTGGCTTTTACATTCCCCCAGGCCCTGTGAAGTGCGGTAGCCTAACACAGATTTCCCAGAATAACCCAGTGTGCTACTGGTTTTTAGTCGGTAGAGGGCACTGCACTGGAAAGCAGATTTCCCATGATTCCCCGAGGACTCTGTCTGACCCACAAAGAGGTCGTTGTTAGCCATTCAAAATCAGTAGACAGCAAAGATGTAGCTATAGAAGGATCCCAAGATACACCACAAGTGTGCTGTTACCTTGCCAGCTGGAAGCTGGGTGCAGAGGTAAGTAATGAGGTGTAGTACACAGCCATCTCCCTGGGTAAACTGAGGTTACTGACCAGTTGTAAGTTGACTGGATCTCGGGCAAATGTCTGAAGCTAAAAGGGTTGACATGCAAAAGCAGAAAAGGTTTGAACGGACATTTTAATCAGACTCCCGGGGCTGCTGAAAGAGGCGGGTAATTGCCCCTGGGGTCTGGCAGTTTAAAAGGGCCCGGAGTCTCAGGTGGTGCTGAGGGCTGGCTGGCAGAGGGTGTGGCTGCCCTTAGCCCCGCCCCTTCCACTTCAGGCCACACCCCTTCCACTCAGGCCCTGCCCCTTCCACCTCAGGCCACGCCCCTTCCACTCAGGCCCCACCCCTTCCATCTCAGGCCCCTCCCCTTCCACCTCAGGCCCCACCCCTTCCACTCAGGCCCTGCCTCTTCCAGGGTCCTAGAGCTAACCCCCCTACCCCCCCAATTGGGGCCCAGCAAAGTCTGTTGCTAGCCCTGCATATTCCTCATAGTCATACATAGCAATCAAAAAAAGTCAGAAGAGAATCTGAACGAGGAGATTTCAGTAGGTCACTAGTCAGCGCTAAACTAACAGAAAATTTGTTTTGGTGTGAAAAAATGATAATCTGAAAATCTGACACTGCCGTCATCAGCCGCACACGTCACCCTGCCATACCTTGGCTTTGGGCTCTGATGAGTCGTGAATACCATAGAGGAACCAGGGACAGTTGTAAGTATTGGGCTCTGGTTTTGTATTGCCTTCCTCAAGTGTTCAAACATTATGCCTCAAAAATCAGGAGCACGGCTTAAAAATTGTGATATTTAAAATAAATAAATGTGGGGCTTGTTTAATTTGGCCTCTGTTTTCTCATCCCCTCGGGTCCAGTGGGGTCACATTTTAAGGCCTCTTTTGAAAACCATGTGGTCTAAAAATGTATTTTAAGCAAAAGCCGAATTTCTCCTGTAATCGCAGGGCTCCAGGAGCTGAGACGTCAAGAAAAGCCCCAAACATCATGAGAGTCATTCGCTGGACTGTGCTTGTCCCTGGGGTGCCTTCATGGAAACAATGAATCCTCAGCACCTTTGGAAATCAGGCCTTTGAAATGTTAAAAATTTGTTTTTGCTTTTTTTTTTATGACTTGGGTGTGGTATGATTAGTGTCAGGTTCTCTGCAAGGGTACGTCTAGACTACAGGCTTTTGTCAACGGAGGCTTTGTCTACAGATACTGTGGACAAAGCTTCTGTCGACAAAGAGTGTCTAGACTACATCCAGTTCTGTCGACAATGTTATTCTTCGTAGAATGAGGTTTGCCACCGTCGACAAAACTGCCAAGTTCTGTCGACGTTATGTCGACAGAACTCAGCAGTAGTGTAGACGCAGGTATGGTTTTGTCGACAAAAGGACACTTTTCCAGACACACCCCAGGTGATCATCTATTCAAATAGATGATGAATCAAATAATATGTTTGAATACGAAAAAGGACCGTGATGATTTAGGTTGGACATTAGGAAAAACTTCCTAACTGTGAGAGTGGTTAAGCACTGGAATAAATTGCCTGGGGAGGTTGTGGAATCTCCATCTCTGGAGATATTTCAGAGTAGGTTAGATAAATGTCTATCAGGGATGGTCTAGGTACTGGGTCCTGCCGTGAGGACAGGGGACTGGACTCAATGACCTCTCGAGGGCCCTTCCAGTCCTAGTATTCTATCTCCCACACGGGCATCTTCTCTTGGGACTATTGCTGTTGCCCAGAGACTGCTCAGAGATATTTAAGAGCAGGTTGGATAGACATCTGTCAGGGATGATCTAGATGGTGCTTGGTCCTGTGGTGAGGGCAGGGGACCGGACTTCATGATCTCTCAAGGTCCCTTCCAGTTCTAGTGTTCTATGATCTGATCCGACCACCTGAATAACACAAGTCAAAAAACGTCATCAAATAATTTCTGCAGGAAACCCACAGCCTTTTTCTGAGCTGTAACATCTCGTCTAGAAAGTCATCCAGCCTTGCCTTAAAATCTGCTGATGCTGCTGACTCCAATTTGGTTTCTAGGATTTACCAGGAAGCCAATTTCAGTGCAAGAACAGAAATGTGACTTTGTTATAACAAGGGATGGACAAAATGACTTGGGTGTAAAGAAGACCCCAACAGACCTTTTGCTGTATATAGCAAATGAAGAAAAACATTTCAGAGGTTCAAGAAAAAAAAAACTTTAAAAAAATGTTTGCATCTTCCTGGCTTCAGTCAGGAAAGGAAGAGATTTACCAGGTTACCATGAGGCCGGCTGCTTTCATCTTGCCCCAGACTCATTTGCACAGCTAATGTTTTGCACACTGCATGTTCTCCTCCACCATTCTGAGCGTGTACTTACAGTTGGCTTATCAGCAAAGAGCTGGAGATCTCCCACTATTGCATGCTCCAGAAAGGAACCCAGATAATTTGTAAACCAAGCAGTGGCACTCTGGCTTGGAAGAGGGGCATTGTAGCAATTCGGTTTTGATCCTGCAAAACATGGACAACCCCCTTGTAAAACCAAGGCTTCACCTTGCAGTCTGAAATCGTCTTGGAATGCCGAGCAGAGATAAATTAACTGAAAACTTCCCCAGAGTTTGTGTTTGTATTCATACATAATCTTGAGTTCTCCACTTGTACAGGCATGCATTTGTGCTGGTTTTGCACAGCCCTGAATGCAACCACACATGACGGGCTGTTTCACATAAACAAACAATTAAACATGAACCAGATATTTCAGCTCTTCATTTGCATCCTGTTTCTTAACATTGCAGAAGAGAAAGGTTTGTTTTGTCTCAAAACATTTTCTAGCCACTCATCATCAGGATATCTGTGTTCCTCAGATCCCGAAGTGATAGGTTACCATATATTACCCCCATTCAAACTCTCAAGTGCAGACAAAAAATCCCACATTTGTGCATTCAGCAAGTAGCTGCACATGGAACAAAAAATGTACATGTGCATATCTGTAGAGCCCTGTAATCCACGGATGTCTGCAGCTCGTTTTTGCAGATACGGTGGCAGATATGGACACAAATTTTGGATCTAGAACCCTGCAAATTTGTGACTATCCACTTTATAGCCACAGATTTACCCACATTTTTGCAGATGCAGATACCAATTTTGTGTCCACACAGGGCTCTGCATATAGGGTTGCCAGGTGTCCGGTATTCACCCGGACAGTCCGGTATTTTCGCCTCCTGTCCGGTAAAAAAATTCAGAGAATACCACACACTTTGGTCTCCCCCCCCCTTTTTTTTCCTCCCCTTCAACAGAATTTTTTCCCGTTTTTTGGGGGGGGCGTGTTTGGTATTTTTGTTTCAACCATCTGGCAACCCTATCTGCATATCCGGCTAGTTCTTTGAAGGCCTGTGACAGGGCATTTGCCCTGCACTGGCCCTTTAAGGGCAAAACCCAGGCCTTGAGTGAGGGCTGAGAGCGAAGCCCCAGCTGAGGCTGTTATTGCTGATTAGGGCCCAGCTGGGGGCTATATAAAGAAGGGCTCCTGGGGGGAGGGGGAGAACTGATGGCTGCTCTGGAGAGAGAGAGCGAGAGCAGGAGGGACCTGACTGCCAGGGAAGTGGGAGGCTTCCTGGAGGTAGAGCAGGGCTAGGGAAGGAAGGCAGAGCTGGGGATGCTCTGGCCAAGCAAGCTCCCAAGCTGCAGGGCCTGAAGCAAGGCCCAAGACTACTAGGGCTGTTGAGAGGCAGCCATGGTAGGCAGGGGCAGCAGGTCCACACCCCTTTGCCAGTGATGAGTGGCCATGTCAGATGGCAGATTGCCCCTGAGGCAGGGGCTAGAGGAAGACTGGCCGTGGGTCACTGAGGCACAGTGGGTCCAAGGGAACTGGGAGGAGAGCAGGGTACCCCTGGGAAGGATAGGACCCTGGTGTGCAAGCAGGGCAAACATCAACCCCCAGAAGGGGGGCTCGGGCACTGTCAGAGGGCCGTGTCCTGAAGAGGATGCTGTGGACAAAGAGAAACACGAGGAGACACCAGCTAGAGGGAGGTGTCCAGCCAGCCAAACAAGCTAATTCCCAGGACTGGAGGCGCTATGGGGGTGCGTCTACCCCCTGATAGGGCATTGGGAACATTTGACCACTGCTGTCTCACTGCCATTTTGTAGATAATCCACAGTCTCTTTGCATGCATTCAAGTTTGTGTGCATGCTACACCTTCTGCTAGATGAAATGCGTGACAGACATTTACATCTTCATGGGCTCCCTTCCCCTAGCTGAGTGAACAGAACGGGTTTGTGGACCAAATTCTGTACTGGCTTCAGCTAGGAGTTTGGCTGGCTGGAACGTAAATCATTGTGTTCAGGGTACGTGAGAGCCCTGTGTTATCAACCCCTCCAGGCAAGGAACCTACTCTTGGTGGTCAATTATCATGTGACACGTCCCCTCTCATGCATTCATGAGTATATTGGCGCATTGCAAATCGGCGGCGCCTCACCCATGAGAGAGACTGTGTCTAATCTTGTTATATCTGACAATGTTTTCAAGACCGTTCCTCTTTCTAATTAGGGCAAGGCTCCGGCCGTGCCCTGTAGGTCAGGGTTTTTCCTCTAGCCTCTGTTCAACAGCCTTTACTTCCACAAACGCTCCCCTAGAACCTTCTCCCTGACACCAGAGAGAAGCTTTCCTTTCTCAGCTCTCTACCACATACTTCCTCCCCTCTGTCTGTCCCTCTTCTTTACCTGAGGAAAAACCTTTTGAAGTAGTGGCCCCCCCCCCCCAGGCCTTAATTGGCTGCAGGTGGCTGATTAGCCTGCTGCCTCAGGCAAGCTCTTAATTAACCTCAGGTGCCTGCCGGCTTTGATTCCATGGCCGCAGTCTCTGGCAGTTTACTCAGGAAACAGGAAACCATTCACCCAGCTCCCAGCATGTCTGCCCTCCACCAAACTATAGTAGCCAGCCGCCCTGGGTCTGTCACATAATGTGGAGGTAAGTCACTTACCGTCCCCCTTGAGATAATATTTGAGCCCTTTGTAAATATTCTTCTGGTCTTCCGCTGTGAGGTTGGGATAGATGCCATTCAGGGAAGCAACTCTGGAGGCAAAAGCAGAGATTTCAGATTCAGGCAGACCCGAAAGGGCTCCCTCCTTTTCAAAAATAGGTCACCTGCCGGCGGTACTTGGCATCACGCTACTCATTGTCCATTGAGCAGGTGCTAAACTAATGCCTGTTGGTCCATTTTCCAAGTCATATGATGGAACTGGCTTGCACAACTACTCCCATTCAACCCCGTGGCGATCATGCTGCTAATGCCACTAGCGCCCTTTTGAAAATGGACCGGTGATGGCTGCAGGATGTGTGTCTGTCAAATCACCTTGTCTGTCAACATCAGTCCACGACGGAGCTACATTCACGAGTGTAAAGAGGCTCATGCGCGGATCTAGACCAGCGGGTTTCACGCTTTTTTTCTCATGACCCAGTTGAATAAAATCGTTGATGCTGCAACCCAGCATAATTTGACTGGAGTGCGGGCTCTGAGGTGGGGCTGACGGTGAGAGCTTTGGGATGCAGGAGAGGGCTCTGGCTTTCGGGGGGTCATGGCTGGGGCAGGAGGGGCTTACCTTGAGTGGCTCCTGGGCAGTGGTGCAGCGGGGAGGGGGGCGGCGGGGGCGCTAAGGCAGCTTCCTGCCTCTCCTGGCACCGCAGACCAGGCTGCCCCCAGAAGCAGCCAGCGGCCGGTTCCCAGCCAATGGGAGTATGGAGCTAGTGCTTGGGTCAGGGGCAGTGCACGGAGCCCTGTGCGCTTTCTCTCTCTGCCCCCACCTAGGAGCTGGGCCTGCTGCCGGCGGCTTCTAGGGCGCAGCGCAGTCTGTGGTGCCAGGCCAGGCAGGGAGCTGCCTTAGCCCCCCCCACTGCTCACCTGAGCCCCCTCCAGCACCGAGACCCAGCGCCCGACATTCCACGGCCCAAACTGGGTGATGACCCATAGTCTGAAAACCGCTGGTCTAGAAGGCCTGATTTCAATACAGTACAGTATCACCCTCCCCTCCAAAATGCTGACGGCATTTGTGGCTGTATAACAGTGTGAGCTAAGAGCTACTGGAGAATATTCACTTACAGTGGCTCTGAAGCGAGAGCCCTGTATTTTAGACATGACTCAATTCTAACTCAAGCGGTTACCTGCTCACACCGTCTTTGTCTTACACCAAACAAAATTCAGATGCGCAAGTAATATTCCTGCCCTGTAAGAATTACTCTTCTTTCCAAGGCATTTAAATCATCTGTCCCTCCCATCCTTAACCCCTGTCAGCCTTAAAGGCGAGAACATAAGAACCTAAGAACGGTTATACTGGGTCAGACCAAAGGCCCGTCTAGCCGACAGTGGCCAATGCCAGGTGCCCCAGAGGGCGTGAACAGAGCAGGGAATTATCAAGTGACCCCCCCTCCCCCATAGAGACCTGGATACATTAAAGTGTGTGCCATTATAGGCAAAGGGAGACACTTCAGACTTTTGCAGGGTATTGGCTATTCCGGGAAGAGTTTAGGACAATGGCAACTATATTAATGAGGCTTTGAGCCGGCTCTTCAGACGGACACATGAATGGAATTAATTTAATTCTTCAGTGGCATTTCAACTTCACACCAAGTGAGGCTTTGGATCATATTTTGCGGGATAGAGTGAGGGTAGGTTGGCTGTTCCCACAATATTGCAGCTTCCCGAGGTCCGTGCTCACACTCACAGCTTGTGAAATCGTTCACAGGTGGTGTTTTTGGTCCGCAGACAGGTGAAGACCTTTGGGTTGACCACAAATGGCTGAAGTCTCTTGGGGAGCCATTGGGCTAACACAGAGGGGCTGGTGGCCTCGGGCAATTGCAGCAGTTTCTCCCATATGCCACTGAAAAAAATCACGTTCCACTCCTGTGAAAGAGGCCCGCGAGAGACCTGCAGGGAAGGAACAAGCAGAAAACGTATGAAGTCACATGGACGTCAACTTCCAAACAAATACAAATCCACCTGGTTTTCTCCCACTACAATGGGGACTGTCTGGGACTGCTGGACATTACCTCAATGCAAATAATAACAACATCTGGTATAACATATTTTATATCTTCTAGTAATTTTGGTCATGTAGCTTGGAACTATTTTTTCCCAGTGGTAAAGATCTCTGGCATGCTCTGAAGGCCAGATTGGTTGAGATGTGCCATTCTTTACATTTACCTCCAAGTGGGAATACAATGACCTAAATATAGTAGCTGAACTGCTATACTGACTGTGAAATCTCATGGGTGTCTGATTTGCCTAGCATCCCCTGGCGTGAACATTTCGGAGGAACTAGCCATCAGATATATGGTACCTACCGGGTTACCGAAACTCTCCAGGGCAGCTGCAAGTAGATTGGTTTGGAATTTGGAAAAGAACAAAATGGAATATGTGTAATCCATAGGATTGATGGGTATGGAGCTGAGGCAAGAATGCAAGGACGCAAGGAAATCGTCCTTGAAAACCTGGAGCCAAGCGCTCTGGAAAAGAAAAGGGAATTAATGATACATAGTGTAAACCAGTGGTTCCCAAACTTTTCGGCATCATGGCCCCTTATTGATTTTTGAGACTCCCTCACGCCCCCCTCCCAAAAAAATAGCAGCAAAACTTGTTGAGCAAGGAACTGACCGGGGCTGAAAAACATATGTACGCTCACCTTATTATTTCGAAATAAGGGGCGTTATTTCAAAATAATTCCCATTGTAGACATGCCCATGGTGAGGAGTCAAAAGAAAGTTTCAGGTTATACCTATTTAGATTCCTTCTCGACTTAGCCACACCTCTGAATTTTATCCTATGTCTGAATCCAGATACACCAACCTTCACTTTCCTCAAAATCAGGGGAGCGCTTAGAGCAGGTCAAGATTTTTTTAAACATTTTTTCAACAACAACAACAAAATCTTTTCCTGTCAAAATGGAAATTTCCCTAGGAAACTCTAGTTAAATTGTTCACGTTTTCATCCAAAAACCAAAACGCCAAACATGCTTTGAAGAAAAATTTCAACAAAAATGGTTTTTTTCATGGAAACAAAAAAACAGCACTAGAGATGGTTGGGAAAAGTTGCTAGTGAGATGGCAACCTTGAACTACAGACGTGAGCTACTTTGCGTAAGTATTCTCAGATCTCAATTCTCTTTCTGCTCAAGTGCAGGCTAACTTGGTTCTGGTGAGTGAGGTTTGCCTTCTCTGGAGATTTGGCTGATGGTACAAACACATTTGTCCCTACGCTGTGACATTTCCTGGGCTCTAATTAGTTCCTGAAACCTTCACTGTCCTGCCTTCTTATAAATTAGGATTGAAAACAATAGTATCACCCCATCAAAATCAAGATGCTGCCTAAAGGAATTGGGATGGATGGTCGTATAATGGTAGAGCCCATCAATTTTGTTCAAACACAGTGTCGAAATGCCAGCTGGGATCTGGCTAAGGAGGGATGCCCATGGAACACCTTCACAGTCTAGATCAAGATTTTGGAAGCAGATGAAATCTCAGACTCCAACCTCAGTTTTACACAAGATCTACCAGTAACTATGTAATTTTGGGATAGTTCTATACAGCCCTTCAGCAGAGCAGGGTTCATTTGCTGGCTGGCTCTTGACTTCAGCACAACGCTTTAATCATTGGTTTATTGGTTAAGGTTCTCCTAGGGCACAGAAGCTCACACACGGAAGGAATGTTGGGCCATTTTTCATGTCTCGAAACCTTATGGGCAAGGTACTGGGAATCTGAGAATGTAGACACGCCCCACGTGTTGGGCCCTCCAGGGGTAAGCAGCTGTGCTGAGAGAGGTGACCGGATTTCTTTGATGTTAACTGGCTTTATTACAGTGGAAAATAAGCACATGCCCATGGAAAGAGAAGAAGCAGCTTTACCTCCGCACATGCATATTGGCCAAAAGCGATACTGCAGGGAGAACTTTCGCCCCTGGCGATTTTCAGGAGTGTCTCCTCGCTGACGCTGGAGGGCAAAAGGAATTATCTCAATTTTTGTGTTAGCCTCACCTGACTCACAACTGAGTGGCAGAACCGGTTGAACAGTAAAATATATCACACATACGTCCACAAATATCTTTGCAAAACAACCCCACATTCAGCTCCCCATAATCTAGGGGGTTGGATGTTTCAGAAGCTGTCAGATGGCCACTGAATTTGAGGGAAACGTTAGCGAATTCCAGATTTAAGCATAACATTTCATCCATTCAGGTATTCACCACCGCAGTTAGTGATTTGTTATTCCTCGCTTTAAAAAGTTTCAGTCCACCCATCAGGGAACAGAAACAGCACCATGTGACTTTGGTGACCAATCACACAACACAAAGAGCTAATACTAGATACGAAATGGTGAACGTGAATGCCCAAGAACGATTTGCCAAAGCTACTCCATGGATGCTTACAAATAATGGATACATTTGCAGAAAACAAATTAAATCCAGACAAAGAGCGGGCCTATTCAAGTCCTGGGCACAGTGTCTAATAATTATTTCCAACGGGCCAAGTTCAAGTCTTCACAAGGTCTGAATGCAGCAGCTGTTTTCAGTGGTAACTATTTCACAGCAGAACATGGGCTTAAATTGCAGCAAGGGAGGTTTAGGTTGAACATTAGGAAAAACTTCCTACCTGTCCAGTGGTGAAACACTGGAATAAATTGCCTGGGGAGGTTGTAGAATCTCCATCACTGGAGATATTTAAGAACAGGTTGGACAGACACCTGTCAGGGATGGTCTAGACCAGGGCTACTCAACATGTGTGGCCCACAGCCCGTTTGTTTGTGACCTACGGTGCGGTTTGGGTTTATATGGAGTTCGACACGCAGCCCACAGGTGGGATCCTTGGAACATGGCCTCCAGTGGGAACACATTCCACAATGGCAAGGCATCTCTCAGGCGGGGTGAGCACTGAAAGACGCAAGCAGACGGGCTGGCTGGAACAGACGGGTACAGGGTGCCGGTGTTTCTAGCCCACAGGGAGGAGGAGCCGGGAGCGCCAGGGCATTGTGGGACATGCTTTGTATTCATGCCCGTCAGTGTGAAAGAAGCTGTTGCATATATTTGCATATATATTTGCAAATGTCTATGCAACCACGCTGAAGTTGCGGCCCTCGGCATGTGCTGTGAGTATCGTTGTGGCCCCCGGGGCTTCCAAAGTTGAGTAGCCCTGATCTAGATGGTGCTGGGACCTGCCATGAGGGCAGGGGACTGGACTTGATGACCTCTCGTGGTCCCTTCCAGTCTGAGTGCGCTACAGTTCTATGAGTCCTGGTTTTCTGAGGAGCCCTTCTTCTTGGGCTTGTCCTGACTATGCCTAATCTCTCAAATTACTTCCACTTGGCTGCTCTGTAAACCTCCCCTCCTTGCTCGCTGGGAAAGGCCCGAGGAAATACAATCTCCATGAGCAAAGGTGCTGCAGAAATGGGGCGAGTATCATTATCTGGCCATCCAAAGCAATGTCCCTTTACCAACATGTGTCATCCCAAATGAATTGGCTCACATACCTTTGCACTGGGGCACATATGGCAGCTTCTGCGCAAAAGAGAAAAAGGAGATCATGGAGGAAAAGTAGGCAAAGGACTTATTTGAAAAAAACCAACAACCCGTTAATGGGCAATTCTACGGCAAGAAACTTACCGTCGACGGGGCCGCTGGTGCACTGAGCGAAGAGAGAGAGAGAGCGAGACCGTTATTTTGGGATCAGGTTTCAACCACCTCAAGACGCTTCATACAGCCCCGGGCGCCAGCCACCCAACATTCAGATTTGCATCCAGGATTCCAAACCCCTTCGGAGTCCAGATGCAGAGTTTTCATTTGGCCCGTTCTCACTAGAGCACCACTGGCAACACTCCGGTTAGTGTTGGGCTCAGCTAGCAGCCCCTCCAAGTGCAGGGGCGCTTGCTCCAAGCCAGCTCTAGTGAGTTCTTTGTTCAGCCCGAAACAGGACAGACTGTTCCCCGTGGGGCAGCGGAAGCAGTGAATGGGAAAGGGTCAAAGCTGTGCAGAAATGCAAGTAACAAACTCCCGGGGCTGGGCACGTTGGCTCATTCCCTTGCAGAACTGTGGGCTGCCAGTCTGCCACGCTAGCCCTGGGTCTGATTTCCCGACAAACTCAGGACCCAGATCAGACTCGGCAGGGGAAGGGCAGTACGTTGACAGCTTACGAGACAGGGAGGAGAGAGGAATATGGGCGCTCCCCCCACGGTCACAGGACGGAATTGGACCCCTGGGTTTCTAACTCCTGTTAATCTATGGGGATCAGGTGTGGAAGCGGCCAGGCTCCAATTCATGCGGGTGTGGCAAGCGAGCCAAGAGGAGATTTATTTAGAGTACGGAAAGATCTGCTTACTGGGTACGTTGCAACGGAACCCGCCGCTGCCATCAGCCCACCTGAAAGACAACAAGCCATGTAAGAATCCAGGTCAGAGACCGTCGCAACTAGCCAGGCTGGTTACCCCCGTCCACCCTGCAAAGGCGGGTCAACCGGCGGCATTAGACCATCCATTCATTGCCTTCTTTCTGCCGTGGCCTTATGCTCCTTCTTTTTCTGTCTCTGCAGCTCTTGTCTCCCTTTTGAACATGGGCTGTATATCTGAACACGGGGTGTGTGTGTGTACCTGGTCACATGTCATGTGCAGGCATGCAGTAGTTCGCTAGCTGCTGTCAAAAGCTGGTATTGATTTGGGGGGTGGGAGGATAAACAGCAGCAGACTGGCTGTGATGGAAACCAATGTCCCTCCATCCCCACACTAGGCAAAGCCCAGAGAGCAGGCAGGGACATTTCCCGACATGGCTTCCTGCCTGAATCATAGAATCTCAGAATCCTGGGGCTGGCAGAGACCTCAGGAGTCATCGAGTCCAGCCCCCTGCCCAAAGCAGGGCCGACCCCAACTCAATCATCCCAGCCAGGGCTTTGTCAAGCTGGGACGGAAGACCCTCTAGAGATGTCCCTCCATCCCCACACTAGGCAAGTTACAGTGGGGGAGGTCTAGGTTGGATATTAGGAAAAACTATTTCACAAGGAGAGTGGGGAAGCACTGGGATGGGTTCCCTAGGAGGGGGTGGAATCTCTATCTCTAGAGATTTTTAAGTCTCAGCTTGACAAAGCCCTGGCTGGGTTGATTTAGTTGGGGTTGGTCCTGCTTTGGGCCGGGGGCTGGAGGCTGTCCACAGCCTTTCTGTAATACAGGACACAATACTCCAGGTGTGGCCTCCCTAGTGCCGAATGAAGGGGAAGAATCACTTTCCCTAGGTCGGCTGGCAATGCTCGTCCTAATGCACTTGGAGGAAATCCTCCATGGGGTTCGCAGGGGAAGTTCAGTCTCTGTGGGCCACCCAGTCCTGGGTTTCTGCCAGCAAAGATGCCAGTTCATTCCAGGAGCAGCGATGGGTTGGAAGATGTAGCGAGTGGGCAGCAGCGTGTTGTCTGGCCGACGTGGGCTAACCTTGCAAGGGCCAGCAACAAAAACGCAGGTGAGGAGTTGGCGAGGAAAAGGAAGAGGGATAAAACCCTTCGACAGAGTTCGGAGGAAGCTGGGAGCTAGTCCAGGAGTTCTCCGAGAGGGGACCCTGACAAACGCCAGCAGCCAAAGGGCAAAACTGGAGGTCAAAGGGATTCCAGGCAGATGTGCTGCAGTAACCCCCAGAGAGACATTGCTGCGGATGTACAGACAGCTTTCTGGGGAACTGCTTTAAAGAAAACAGCCTGGCAGGGCAGGCACGTGATTGGTCTGAGCAAGTTCACACTAGTTTGCTTCTTGTTGCCAGTCTTACTCACTACACTCTGAGGGCATCTGTGTTTCCCTTGCTTCCTCCATGAACGTATCTAGCTCTTTTTTGAACCCTGTTAAGTCCTGGTCTTCCCAACATCCTCTGGCAAGGAGTTCCACAGGTTGGCTGTGCATTGTGTAAAGAAATACTTCCTTTTGTTTGTTTTTAAACCTGCTACCTATTCATGTCGTCTGGTGACCCCTAGTTCTTACGTGATGGGAACAAGTAAATCACTTTTCTTTATTCACTTTCTCCATATCTGTCATGATTTTATAGACCTCTATTGTATTCCCCCTTTTCTAAGCTGGAAAGTCCCAGTCTTTTTAATCTCTCTTCATACGGCACCTGTTCCAAACCCCTCATCATTTTTGTTGCCCTTTTTTGAACTTTTTCCAATGCTAAGGTATCTTTTTTTAGATGAGGCGACCACCTCTGCATGCAGTAATCAAGATGTGGGCGTCCCATGGATCTATACAGGGGCAATAAATATTCCCTGTCTTATTCTGTATCCCTTTTTTAATGATTCCTAACATTCTGTTTGCTTTTCTGACTGCCGCTGCACGCTGAGGCTATGTCTACAGGCTTTTTGCACAAGAAGCTTTTTGCAGAAGAGATCTTCCCCAAAAGCTTCTTGCGCAAGAGCGTGTCCACACTGCAAGAGCGCATCAAAAGCAATGCACTTTTGCGCAAGAGAGCG
Organism: Pelochelys cantorii; assembly: GCA_032595735.1. Lineage (NCBI taxonomy): Eukaryota > Metazoa > Chordata > Testudines > Trionychidae > Pelochelys > Pelochelys cantorii. The sequence continues at coordinate 37,481,456 of CM064341.1, forward strand.
TCCACACTGCATGGACGCTCTCTTGAAAGGAAGCGCTGACAGCTATCCACAGAATAGCCCCCAGGGCACCTGTGCTTTTTCCTCTTTCCTGTTTTTGTGCAAAAAACCCTGTTGCCCGTCCGCACACACCTTTTTGTGCAAGAACTCTTGCGCAAAAAGGAGTTATTCCTCGTAGAAGGAGGAATTCCTACACCAGAAAAAACCCCTCTGTTCTTTTGTTTTACTTGCACGAAAACACGCTTGAGGTGTGGACACTCTGTGAGTTTTTGCACAAAAACGGCTGTCGTGTAGACCTAGCCTGAGTGGATGTTTTCAGAGAAGTATCCGCAATGGCGCCAAGATCTCTCTCTTGAGTTGCATAATCCCCTTGCCAGACTGCACAGATGGGGGAAGCCAAATGAGGGCTCAGGAACCCCTCACGTTCACAGTGTAACTAGAACCTTCAATGGGGTGTTTGCCACATGGCCCTGTTAGGATCAGGACTGCTTCACGTATGACTGCAGAGGAGAAGGCATGACCTGCCCTCAAGGGCTTCAAGTCCCATGGCAGGCAAGTTGGAGCAAGCGAGGGTGATGAACAATAGAAAGGCGCGGAGACGGGCGGGCTAGGGCGACGGTTATCAGCCCCCGCCACTCCGTGGGGAGAGGCACCACACAATGGTACTGATTCATTCCCAGGCGGTGGTTTTGTGGGTTTGTTTTCCTAACCCGGCCGCTGGTACTTGACAGGTGCTCCGTGTTCTGGGATTCGTTCCACCAAGACTGCTCCCCGAGTCAGCCTGCCTGCCCTCAGCAGCAGAGCAAGGAGCAGGCGGAGGCTTTCACCGTATAGCCTGGCCCATCTCAGAAGGAGGGCCAGGAAGCAGGCCTGCTCATCGGAGTCCATTGGAAAGGACTGGATGGATCATAGAATCATAGAACACTAGGACTGGAAGGGACCTCGAGAGGTCATCGAGTCCAGTCCCCTGCCCTCACGGCAGGACCCAGCACTGTCTAGACCACCCCTGATAGACATTTATCTAACCTGCTCTTAAATATCTCCAGAGATGGAGATTCCACAACCTCCCTGGGCAATTTATTCCAGTGTTTCACCACCCTGACAGGTAGGAACTTTTTCCTAATGTCCAACCTAAACCTCCCTTGCTGCAGTTTTAGCCCATTGCTTCTTGTTCTATCTTCAGAGGCCAAGATGAACAAGTTTTCTCCCTCCTCCTTGTGACACTCTTTTAAATACCGGAAAACTGCTATCATGTCCCCTCTCAGTCTTCTCTTTTCCAAACTAAACAAGCCCAATTCTTTCAGCCTTCCTTCATAGATCATGGTCTCTAGACCTTTAATCATTCTTGTTGCTCTTCTCTGGACCCTCTCCAGTTTCTCCACATCTTTCTTGAAATGCGGTGCCCAGAACTGGACACAAGACTCCAACTGAGGCCTAATCAGGGCAGAGCAGAGCAAAAGAATGACTTCTCGTGTCTTGCTCACAACACTTCTGTTAATGCATCCCAGATTCATGTTGGCTTTTTTTGCAACAGTGTCACACTGTTGACTCATATTTAGCTTGTGGTCCACTATAACCCCTAGATCCCTTTCTGCAGGACTCCTTCCTAGACAGTTGCTTCCCATTCTGTATGTGTGAAACTGATTGTTCCTTCCTAAGAGAAGCACTTTGCATTTGTCCTTATTAATTTCATCCTGCTTACCTCAGACCATTTCTCCAGTTTGTCCAGATCATTTTGAATTATGACCCCTGTCCTCCAATTATGACCCCTGTCCTCCAAAGCACTTACAGCACGCCACTGGGGAGTCCCGCTCTACACTCCGCCACCCAGCCAAAAGGTGCTGGGTGGCTTGATCTGTTTGATGCCTGAGGGTGGTTCCCGGGCAGAGAGCTAATCCGCCTCCCGCATCTATGGCACCTGTCCGTTTGCCTGTGTTATCATTCACTGGCTCTTGAAAGGAACATTCCTCTTCTCCCACCCCCCCCTTCCCCTCTCCTCCCCAGCGCACGTTACTAGGACTCCCGTCGGACGAGTCGATTCACGCCAGGCAGAAGCCAGAGCCGGGAGGCTGCCAGGACACTGAGCAGGAAGAGCCATTTTTCCCGGCGCCCCGCAGCCAGACGGACTCGAACCTGTGGGCCTGAGCCACAGTCCATTGGAGTCCAGAGGAGACTTGCCAGGGAATTTGAGGGGTGTGGGACCAGCCCACAGAGCAACTGCGGGGGTGAAAGCAGCTTCCGTTTCTCACAAGCACTGTCGTATTGCAACCCTCCCGAGGGCGGGGGGCGGGGCTCAGGGCAGGAGGTTGCGGGGGGGGGCGGGGGATATTAGAGTACCTGTAAGAAATGTGAGTGTGGGGGGTCAGGGCAGGAGGTTGGGGAAAGGGGGGCGGGGGATATTACAGTACCTGTAAGAAATGTAAGTGTGGGGTGGAGTGTGGGAGGTCAGGGCAGGGAGTTGGGGTGTGGAGGGTGCAGGAGTCAGGGCAAAGGGCTGGGGGGGTGGGCTCAGGATAAGGGGCTAAGGTGTGGGGGAGGTGCAGGAATCAGGATGGGGGGGGTGAAGAGCGGCTCAGGGTATGGGATTGAGATGTGGGGGGCCCAGGACAGGGAGCTGGGGATGGGGGGGGGGCTCAGGACAGGGGGCTGGGTGCATGGGGGAGTGCAGGAGTCAGGGCAAAGAGCTGGGGGGGGGTGGGCTCAGGATAAGGGGCCAAGGTGTGGGGGAGGTGCAGGAATCAGGATGGGGGGGGTGAAGAGCGGCTCAGGGTATGGGATTAAGATGTGGGGGGCCCAGGACAGGGAGCTGGGGATGGGGGGGGCTCAGGACAGGGGGCTGGGTGCATGGGGGAGTGCAGGAGTCAAGGTTGGGGTGTGTGAGGAGGTGCTCAGGGCAGAGGGTTTGCGGGTGGGTTCGGGGGGGTGCTTTTCTCTCACTCCCTGATAGTGACAGGAAGGAGAAGAACAAGCAGCATCTGGGTACAAATCTCGGGGAAGGGAAATGGGGGGGGGGGTTCAGCCCTTCCTGCCCTCTCTAAATGGCACCCCTTTGGGGAAGGGGAGGTTGGGACAGTCCCGGACCGGTGCAGGGGCTCGGGGCAAGCCTGGGGCTGCCCCACCTGCAGCCAGATGACCTGCTGTGGCTGGGTCTCTGGCCCACGCTGCTTGTGTTCCTGCACTGCCCAGCGGGTCCAGCCAGCACGGTGAGAGAGGAGCAGCAGCACAGGCTGGGATGGGGGCGACCCCCTCCCAGGAGCAGGCCAGCCTGCGGGAGAACTCCAGGAGCCTGCTTGGGAGATTCCCATCTGCCTCCTGCTGCAGCGGAGCGCTCCAGCCGGCCGGCTCCTTCTTGCCGGAGCAGTGCACCCGGGAGCCCTGCCTCACTGTCCCCTCTGAGTAACTGAGATGCTCGAGGACATGTATGCGCGATCTAGTCCTGGACCCTGCCTCCTGCTACACACGAGCAGATCAGCCGACGATCTGGTCCACTACCTTGTCTTCAGTGCTGAATTATTCTTCCTTTTTCCCGGCCCAGCATGGCTCCTGCATTATTCGAAATCACCCCCACCGCACCCACTGGGGGGAACTGTGGTCAGACAGGATTAAGTGACATGACCAAGGCCACACAGGAAGACTGGGGAAGAACTGGCTCACCAGGCCTTTTCCTCCCTTGGAGGAAGGCCAGAAAAGACTTCCTAATGCACCCGAGTCTCACACAGTATCAATGTCCTGGGAAATAATTTCTTCATCCCCCGAGGTGGCGACCTGCCTTCTTACAGCCTGAAGCACGAAGGAGAGGAATTGTTCAGGGTAGCCAGAGGGGACAAATCTAGCAGTAACAAGGTGAAACCAAGCAAAGGGAAATTTAAGCTACGTGGTGAGAAGCAATTTCCTGTTGCTGGTTTCCTGTTTGCCCGTCGCTTGAGGCTTTTACAGCCAGACAAGGGAGGCCCTTGGAAATGGTCCAATGAAGATTGTGTCCTGGGGAACAAAATCATTGGGATGGATGGGGTGAAGGGGAGTGGGGGTTTCTAGATGACCAGATAGCTCTGGTTTTCCTCTATGACCAGGCCCAGAGTTCACTGAGGTTAATGAAGAGTCCCTAATTACTGAACTCACCTGGGTGGTGAGTATCCTAACTTACAGCTGCTGTTCTCATTCATGTCATCAAGTGCCACACCTTTCGGATGATTAAATGAAGTGCTGTCGTTTAGGTATCATGTCCCATAGCCAAAAGGTGGAACTTTCCCTTAGGTACACATTTCCTACTAGAGAAAGCTCTGAAGATTTGTATGCAACAGCAAATAAGCGAGTATCTCCTGGCCAAAGGATGGCCTTGAAGCCCTAATGCCTGCTCCTAAGTAGTTGGAAATAGAGATGGGGGCAGAAACATTACAACCCTTTCTTCTATGCTGCCTTTGGGCTCAGGTGTGCAAAGGGCGTGTATCTGAGCCCTCTGCCTTGATCTTAGAAATCTCATAAGCACATGCTTAACTTTAACTTTAACTTGACTTGGATGGCCCGTTATCAAATGAGTTTTCCTTACATTCTACACCTCACTGGCATCAAAAGCTAAGCATGGGACACTTCCAGCCCACTCAATTAGCCCCGTTAGCACTGGCACTACAATTGACAGGTACTCCCCGCCCCTTCATTTTCTGTTATAATTCTGAGTCCCCCTGGCTTTTTTCTTCGCTCAAGCTCCTCTGAAGAAGTGGGCTGTGCCCACAAAAGCTTGTCTTTTATCTTCTTTTTTTTCCTCCTCCCCCCACTTCCCTTATTTATTCTTGGATCTGGACTTTTAATACTCCAGTCATCTGAAGAAGTAGGCTGTGCCCACAAAAGCTCACAATACCATCTACATGTTTTGTTAGTCTTTAAGGTGCTGCTAGACTATTGGTTGTTTTTCAAGTTTTTCTACGTACAGACTAACTCGGCTCCCCCTCTGAAGTTTTTATATATTTTTTCTTAGTCTCTAAAGTGCCACAGGACGACTAATTGTTTTTAAGCACTTGAGGAATCTCATTGACGTCAGTAGGGTGGTGCTATTCAGCTACATTGTCCTGTTCTTCTAGGCTGATGTTTTTATTCATCATGGACTCTGAGCACAAAAGTTTCCCAGACTGTAATGAAGACCTCAGCTTCTCAAGAAACCCAAATACAGGTAATACTCAATTCACCTCCCATGGTGCGGCCAGTACACAGAATCCAGTTGCTGTTTCCATGACAATGTTCTCTCTAGTACTAAGGTACCCAAGGACCATGTGAATATTCTTAGCTGGCTTTATCATTTGTTGTGATGTGAACCATATTACTTTAGAGATGGACCTACAGCAGAGACATCACGGTTGAACCTCACCAAACTTTTAGAAAGTTTGTGTCCCAATCAGACTCCAGTTCTAATTATCCCACCTGACATTGTCTCTGGTGCTGACGGAGTTATAAAAAAAATAAATCCTAGCATTATAGAGGTGTCAGGCAGGAAAGGCACTCAAGAAGTCATTAAGTAGGACCACAGAAACCTAGAACCCCCTCGACAAGCGTTTAACCAACCTGTTCCTAAAAACCTCCAGTGATGATTGTGATAACACAAACGTGACTATAACTTCAGGTGAGAAATTAAGGGAAAGGTGCAGACGAATTTTTAAAGAAGTCAAGGGGGCAAACATCCTTTAAGTAGCAAAAAAATTGGGAGTAGAGGAATACAAAGAGCATCAGATAGTCTACATTTACACTGCATGATTATTTTGGAATAAGCTATTCCAGAAGAAATACTCTGAAATAGCTTATTTTGAAATAGTGCGTTTACGCTACAGAGAAGCCTGGACATTAGTCCAAGTCAGGCTCCCCTAATGTGGACATGTTACCTTGATTTTGAGCCCCAGGAAGCCCTGGAGAGTAATTACTTTGAATGGCCTGGGGGAGGCGCTATTTTGAAATAGCAGCAATGGAGCACCCACACTACTGCTATTCCGAAATAGCTATTTCGGAAGAGGCGTTAGTCCTTGTGGAATGAGATTCACAAATGCCGAAATAAGCTGCCTGTTATTTTGAAATTATTTCGAAATAACGGGCTAGCTGTGTAGACGCTCGCATAGTAATTTCAGAATAACAGATGTTATTCTGAAATAACGCTGCTGTGTAGACATACCCGTATTGGCAGAATCGTTTCTTCAGTGAATGCTTTTCAGGAAGTTCCTAGCCACCGAAACAAGTGTCAGAGAGTGAAAGAGACAGATATGCATATAGCAGTGACTCTCTAAAAAGATACACAAGAATTTATGACCATGTCCTTTCTATTTGTTTACTAAAGAGTCTAACATATTTTGATTGTCTGTTACAATAGATAATAGCAACAAAAGGCTGCCGATTTAGTAATTTTTTATAGCAACAATCAAAATAATTTGGAAGTGATCTTTTACCATAGTGTTTTCCAGGGAGAAAATACTATTTCAGAAGAGATTTGCTTCAATAAGAGCCCTTTGGAAGGATATTGTAGAGGGTGGTTGTGCACCCAAATAATATTACTCACCAATCAGAAGAAGCAAACCCAGCCCTCCGTGTCCAGGTGCCATCGCTGTGACAGTTCCCTTGGGATCCATCTGCACTGTCGAGTCTGTGCACAGCAGCAAAGAGAAATCAAATGTATTTTAGCGGCATCATATTTAATTGCAATATCAAAATATGCCAAATGTATCCGCAGGAGGCTAGGAGATAAAGCAGACACCCGCTCAAATGATGTGCCTTTTCAAAGATACGGATGCCAGCTGAACTTGGCCTTACCCGTATTAAGGAACCTACTGCCTGCTGTGCTTACCGGACATTAGTGCTAGCATATGTGCAGAGATTTGAGCATTAGAATCATTTTGGCTGTCATGCATTTCCTAGAGCAAACAGCCTGCCCCTCATCAAAGAAAACAACAGGTTCCATGGAAAAGAAATGCAGGGAGTCCTACCCAGAGCGGCACATACCTCTGAGTTCTCAGTTGCCTCTCCTCATTGTGTGTGTGGTTGGAAACGGCACGGTAGACGAGGGCTGCTTTTCACTGCACGGATCAGGGTGTGGCTCTCCGTGCGTACAAACTTCATTTGAAGTGACAGGATGGAGGTTGAGTGTCCACCACACCTATAATCGCTGGGGATGTCGGTAGCAAAACCAGAACATGTCTATCTCCCAGGGTGCAGCCAGGAAAGGCAGAGGTCAAGCGGAGGGCCGCATGGAACGGGCTGGGTTAAATTAAAGGAAGGGGATAATTTTTCTATCCCATCCACAGATCTCCCAGTTCTGCTCTATACTAGGGAGTTATTTCAAAACAGCCCCCCTTAGATCGAATTTATAAGGGGAGTGTTCACACGACCAAGACACTTATTTCGAAATAATGGACTGATTATTTTGAAATCTGTACTCCTGCTTTCCTCGGGGAAGAACGCTAATTCAGAAATCATCATTTCAAAATAGCATTAGGGTGGACGCTCCGGTGCTGCTGTTTCAAAATAACGATTCCCCAGAGGCATTCGAACTAATTACTCCCCACTGCTTCCTGGGGCTCAAAATCAAGGTAGCACGTCCACATTAACGAAGCTTGAGGCTTCCCCATAGTGAGGACATGCTATTTTGATGTTGTTATTTCTGGAGTTATTAAATTGATTTTAGTTACTTCTAAATGGTTTCCTAGTGTAGACACGCCCCCGGTGGCTCCAACCTATCATCTGTGTGAAGAAAAGGAGAGCAGAGCAGAGCAGAGCTTTGACCATCTGAAGGTAGGTTTTTCTGACACAGAAATTCTTCTTCAAGCTCTGCTGAAGCCGACATACTGAGGCTTTGAAATGAACGCAGAGGCCCCTGCTGAGGTCAGAGTGCAGCCCTCCATGATCGCTGGGTCCATCTTCCAGGCCACAGCAGGGAAATCCCAAAGAGTTTCTCTCCAGCCTTGTTCTCTCGCATCATTTCAGAGGGAGGGGGATGCCCAGCATTTCCGTCTGCCCACCGAAGAGAGACATGGCAGCATGGCACCATGTCACATAAGCTGTGGATTTCTGACAACATCAGGCGTGGAAGAGGGGGTGCTGCTCAAAATCTCAACATTCTTGCTTGCTCTCCTTGTGTAACTGCCACCAGGTGGACTTGAACCTGGGACTGCTGGACTTGCTTGAGCTATAAAGCCAGCTGGTGCTCAGCTTAGGCTAGAGTGCTCCCTTGTTTCTAAGCTCTTGCTGTGAGTGTTCTGGGGGTATGGCTAGACTGCAGGGTTTTTTCGGGCTACCGGAGGCATCCTGAAAAAACTCTGCCGCGTCCAGGGAACGTGTTTGCTCTTCCACTTTTTTTTTTGCGCTCTTTCAGAAGCCCCTGTATTCCTCGTTCTACGAGGAAGAAGGGGGCTTTCGAAAGAGGGTTTTTTCCTGACATTTAGCCCAGTTTAGACGGGCCAAATGTCAGAAAAGCCTCTGCCGACAAAAGAATCGGAAAAAGGTACGCAAAATGCAGAGCACATTTTGCGTACCTTTTTCCGACAAAAACTTACATAAGAACATAAGAACGGCCGTACTGGGTCAGACCAAAGGTCCATCTAGCCCAGTAGCCTGTCTGCCGACAGTGGCTAGCACCAGGTGCCCCAGAGAGGGTGGACCAAAGACAACGATCAAGCGATTTGTCTCCTGCCATCCTTCTCCAGCCTCTGACAAACAGAGGCCAGGGACACCATTTTATCCCCTGGCTAATAGCCTTTTATGGACCTAACCTCCATGAAATTATCCAGCTTCTCTTTAAACTCCGTTATAGTCCTAGCCTTCACAGCCTCCTCTGGCAAGGAGTTCCACAGGTTGACTACACGCTGTGTGAAGAAGAACTTTCTTTTATTAGTTTTAAACTTGATACCCATTAACTTCATTTGGTGTCCTCTAGTTCTTCTATTAACTAATAAATAACTTTTCTTTATTCGCCCTCTCCACACCACTCATGATTTTACAGACCTCTATCATATCCTCCCTCAGTCTCCTCTTTTCTAAACTGAAAAGTCCCAGTCGTTTTAACCTCTCTTCATATGGGACCTGTTCCAAACCCCTAATCATTTTAGTTGCCCTTTTCTGAACCCTTTCCAAGGCCAAAATATCTTTTTTGAGGTGAGGAGACCACATCTGTACACAGTAGTCAAGATGTGGGCGTACCATAGTTTTATACAGGGGCAGTAAGATATTCTGTGTCTTATTTTCTATCCCTTTCTTAATAATTCCTAGCATCCTATTTGCCTTTTTGACGGCCGCTGCACACTGTGTGGAAGTTTTCAGGGAACTATCCACGATAACTCCAAGATCTCTTTCCTGATTTGTCATAGCCAAATTAGCCCCCATCATACTGTACGTATAGTTGGGGTTATTTTTCCCAATGTGCAGTACTTTACACTTATCCACGTTAAATTTCATTTGCCATTTTGTTGCCCAATCACTCAGTTTGGTGAGATCTTTTTGGAGTCCCTCACAGTCTGCTTCTGTCTTGACTATCCTAAACAGTTTGATATCATCTGCAAACTTTACCACCTCACTGCTTACCCCTTTCTCCAGATCATTTATGAATAAGTTGAACAGGATTGGTCCCAGGACTGACCCTTGGGGGACACTTGTCGTCTAGCCATACCCTAAGTGCCACTACATGGGATAGTGACCCACACTAGGTGAATAGGTTACAACTGACATTTACAAAGTGCATTGGAGGCCTCTTTTCAGTCCCAGACCACTGAGAAACCAGAGACAGCTTCTCCCAGGTGCCTAAGCTGCTGCACAAGAGAGCAGTGCTTTTAGCCACGATTTTTCATTCCGCTCCTCTGTCTCGCTAAGCATCTTATGCTGTAACTTTACTGGCTTTCCAATGCTCCGCAGGCCATGCTATTCCCTAATCTCATCAATTGTTCACAGTTGTTAATTAGGAGTCTGGAAGCATTGGATGAGGGTGAATTTTCTTTCTACCGCTTTAGGATTTTTAAACAGGACCAGGCACCAGGGTCCTAAGCAGCAAACCAACCAAAGGCGCATGAAAGGTGTTTTACAGTCTCCCTTCCCACGTGGGAGCGAGGGTGACTTTGCATGGCCAGATGTGAGTCTTTTTCGGTTTTTTATCCTCTCATTATTCCCGGGGGGAAAGTGCTGTAGACGAGGTGGGTTTTACACCTAGATCTGTCAAATTCGTTCACTGTCCATACCGGGAGGTGCAGCGCAGGTGTGCGCTGACTCATGGCTCTACCATGCGCCCATCCCCGACTTTGCCTGGTCGCCCAACATTCTCGAAGTGTCGCTTTACATGTGTAGCAGCTATTTCTGTACGAACGTGAGATCCCCCGCAGGCACACATGCTTGTCTGTCTGACTCAGGACTGCAGGGGATGTGGGTCATTACAGTGACTGGCACCAACACCCCTCCTGGGGCCACCCAAATGACAGAGATGTTACATTGGTAAAGAGCCGAGTTCAAAGTAACATGTCTGGCCATGAAGACGGGCCCAGTCCAAGTCCCATTGAAGTAAAGGGTCCCTTTCCATTGACCTCAATGGGCACGAGATGAAGATCTAAACCCAAGACTTCCAATAGCCCACTGTCTTTAGGTGAAAATCGGTCTTCTCAGCTTTGGAAGCAAGTCCTGTAGTAGGTAAGAACTATTGATCCTGGGCACTCAGCTGATGAAACGCAGATATATCAGCATGGAGCTTTAACGCTGCATCTGTGCCACACAAAGGAAGTGCGGCTTTACAGGAACGTAGTGTTCTTCAAAAGAAACCACCTTGCAAAGCAAGAAAGTCCAGCTGGCACTGGGCAGCTTTTCTGCCTGCAACCAGGCCCACAACTATTCCTCCTTTCAGACCACGAGAAGCTGAAATGCAAGAACCAGGAAGGGACTCATGCCAGCAGGAGAATCAACACTGAATCGCCATCAAGGCCCAGCTAATCCACCCTGCCTAGGGGGCAGGAAGGAATCAGAGCATCAACTGTTTGCGCCAGGCAGGAATGGACTCATCTCTGAAAAGCTACACTACAGCCCTGGCTTTGGGACAGAGATGAGAGCTTGCACCTGTAGGGAAGGCTTTTAATGTTCAAGTCAAGATCCCCCCCAGGGCATTATCCATGTATCTGTTCTGCAACAGGCAGCTGGGGATTCTAGAAGCATGAGCACCCAGCAATGGGGTCTGACATATTGTGCTTAGGACCTGAAGTGGTGCTCACCCTTGTGAGACATATAGCTCCTGGACAGTCCATTGATGAAACATATACATAGCTGCATGGAGCTTTAACACTGCATGGATGCCACAGCAAAGAAGCACGGCTTTACAGGAACACAGTGTCATCTATGGGTGGAATCGAACTGGCACCCTCTGGAGCTTAGTGCATGAGCCTCTACCACATGAGCTGAAAGCAACTGGCTCTCAGCTCAGGCTGTAGAGCAGACTCATTATTCCCTCTGTAAGTGAGACTCATGGGCTGGAGCTGGCAACAGGTGCCAGTAGGGAGGTTCCAGTGGCCTAATGGTTAAGGCCTTAGCTTCCAAAGCCTGGGATTGTGGGTTTGAGTCCCCCCTGTGTTCCCTTTCTCCCAGGAACAAGGCAGTTGCCATCAGTACACCACACTGTGTGGGTTGTACATGCCTTTACTGTCAAATCCAGGCCCTTGTTGCCTCTTCTGAGTAGCTCAGCTTTCATGGCATGGTAACACCAGGTACATGGATCTCACACACCAACATCTAGGGAAGAGGGACTTCCAAGAAGCAGGAATGCTGTGCTTAGCTACCACTTCCACAGGAACCAATGATCTCTGTGTGCAGGGACTTTGATCAACATCCCTATGTTCTGCATGTCCTCTCCCTTTCTTGGTTTCCTCTCCTCCCATCAGCTAGCTCCCCTCACAAGCTCAGGGATGTTGGACAAATCAGCACCTAGAGCAGCAGGAAGTGTTGCTTTCAGCTGTATTTAGGGGGCAAGAGCCATGTTGGCGAATACACCAAGCACTGAACGGAGCAGAAAGGTCTCTGAACTAAATGCATGAGTCTGTAGAGCTGGAGCTAAAGGATCAAGCCTAACTGCCCAGGCTGCATCCCAAAGTAGCAGGCAACAACAGGGAAAGCACCAAGTCAAAGAAGAAAACAGGGTTGTGAAGATGAACATAAGAATGGCCATATTGGGTCAGACCAAAGGTCCATTTAGCCCAGTGTCCTGTGTGCTGACAGTGGCCAATGCAAGATGCCCCAGAGGGATTGAACAGAACAGGGAATCATCAAGTGATCCCACCCCTGTCACCCCATTCCCAGCCTCTGACAAACAGAGGCTAGGGACACCATTCCTACCCATCCTAGCTAATAAGTATTGATGGACCTAACCACCATGAATTTATCTAGTTCTTTTTTGAACGCTCTTAAAGTCCTGCTCTTCACAACATCCTCTGGCAAGGAGTTCCACAGGTTGACTGTGTGCTGTGTGAAGAAAATCTTCCCTTTGTTTGTTTTAAACCTGCTACCTATGGGCTTCAGCTGTGGAACAAATAGAGTAGAATAAGGATGGGGGGAGCAGTAGGCAAGCTAGAAGTCATCCAGGCCACTGACAGCAAAGACAAGAAACTGTGGGTAGGGATTTAGCAAAATGCCTATGGAACTCATGGATGCAGGATTTCCCCCCGAGATGCAATGTGGAAGACAAAAGGCAGCCAGTGGAGAGATTCACAGGGGGAATAGTCATGGCCAGAGACACAGACAATCAGTACAGTTGACATCCTCTCATGTCTCCCCAAAACAACTGCATTAAACCTCTTCTCTCTTATCTTTGCTGTGAATATTGCATCTCCCCGTGGTTCATGTTTTCCTTCACAGGCATGATTTGCTGGTATGTGCAGTGTACGCGCTCAATATTTCTGATGCAACAGGCAGCGTCAGGCTGGGTGTGGTGGTGTTACAATAACACAGGGTGTGGCGGTATGCCCTCCCCATCCTACACACCCGGTAGGGGTTAACGGTGTTACAAAAGGCTCTGTTTATGTTCTTTGTAAAAAGCAATATTTGGTTTGGATTGATTGCCATGAATCAGAGAGCCCTTGGCTTTGGGAAGCCCATGGGAAAAGCAGTGGGCAACTCAGACCAGGGACCAGCACCCCTACAACACCCCAAGAGGCCACCGGCAAAGGTAGTTTTGGCTGGCAACCAAAGTTGGCAAATTTAACAGAGACAAATAACAGAGGAGGTCTTTCCCCCTCAGCTATACGTTGATCCTGCAGGGGCATGGTGGGATGGGAAACTCGCCCTGAGCAGTCTGCTTACTCTGTGGGATGGATGGTCTGAACCAAATCCTATTTCACTCCATGGGAGGCTCCCCATGGACTACAATGGATTTTGACAGCCCATTTAACCCTTTTCATAAACTCCAAATCTCTTTGGAAATGCCCATTTGTTATTCTGTTGCTCAAATCATTGGAACGAAGCAAAACGACATCACCCGACGGCGTGTACAAACGTGAAGGAAATATAAGACTAAAATGTGTTGGAATCAGACAAGTCTGGGACTCTTTAAAGCCACGTCTTCACTCCACAGAAAATTGCTGCTGCGGTGATCGATCTTCCGGATTTCGATTTAGCGAGTCTAGTTAAGACTCGCTAAATCAAACTCAGAGGGTGCTCCCGCCAGATCCGGTTCTCCTGCTCTTGCGCGGAGTAAGGGAAGCTGATGGCAGCATTTACTCCCATTGGCCTTCTGTTGTGAGGATGCCGCTAAACTCAGCTTACAGTAAGCTAACTCCAGCTACGTAGTTTATGTAGCTGGAGCTGTGTACCTTACGCCGAGAAGCTGGATCTAGCATAGACCTGGCCTGTAAGTCTTGAAAGCATGATTGGAGGCCTTTGGTCACTCAGTCTGAGTTAGGGGACTATGCCAGAAGCAGGTGGGCGACGCTCTGTGGCCTGCGAGGGGCGGGTCAGACTAGATGATCACAATGCTCTCTTCTGACTGTCCCTTGAGTGGGGGAACAGGGCCCCCCAAGGCACAGTGACGGGAATCCAGAGACCTAGAAGCTGGTCCCAGCTCTGTCACTGACTTGCTGTATGAACTTGGCCAAATCACTTGCCGTCTCTTTCCTCTTCTGCTCAAAGAGGATAATGAAATTTAACCGCCCAGCATATTCAAAAGGGTAAATACATTCACATTTGCAAAGTGCTTTGAGGGGGAGGGCTATGCACAGGTGCAAACTACCTCCAAGGCCTAGTTAAGAACATCAAAATAGCCATATTGGGTCAGAACAAAGGTTCATGTAACCCAGGATCCTGTCTGCCGAGAGTGGCCAATGCCAGAGGGAGGGAACAGAACAGGAAATCATCACGTGATCCCTCCCCTGTCGCCCGTTCCCAGCCTCATGATGTTTTTCTGGGCTCTAGTAAGATTCATCACATCAGGGAATGAAATTCAGGCTTCCCTTGAAATCTTGTTAGAAAATTGTTCCTCAGCCAGCAGCTGACAGGTAAATTCGACACCTGAACTATCAAAATACAAGGAGCAAAAGGGAAGGGACGCCTATGTTGTGTGTTCTGATAACTCCCACGTCTGCGTAGCAGTGTGCAAAACACGTATAAGTTATTCCCCTCCAGCCGGAGAAAAGGGATATTGCGAAAAGCAGTGTGCCCCCTAGTCTTTTCTATCCATGTGCAGAATCATTTTTTTCCATGCACCAAGGCATGCGTGAATGTACACCAGCAGGAAAAACAAAAACCTAGCTGTGGGCACTCGGCTAATCAGTGGGGCTGCATTTGAATCTCTCCGGAGCGGCTGCACAAGTGCCCAGTTTACAGAGGACACTGGCGTGGGGCACATACACGCCGCTGCTGAAATGCCTGTGGAGAAGCAGAGCAGCAGGAAATGTGTAACCCGTGGCCCAGTGCCATCTTGAGGGGGGGGTTTATTATGGATGTAGTAACTGTCTCAATCCCTCTTTAATCCCTTCAGAACTGTACACATCTCAGACTTGTTGGGACTTGTTGGAGGACGGAGTCTCCCCAGTTTATTCAAACCACGCTTGGTCACTCCCTGCCCCGTGTCCCTTGAAATACCCGCTGCCCCCCTAAATGCAAACACCCCGCCCAAGCAAGCCCGCGGGCTGGGGTGTGTCTGAACTGAGAACTTAACAGGCGCTGAGTCAACCTGCGTTTTTCTGGGCGTCCCATTTCATTCGCCAGTGGACAACGCCGGCTCTTAAGTCTCCGTGCCATCCCGGACAGAAGGAGCCACGCAGACACACAGCCAAACCTTCTGGCAAATGCCAGGGAAGAAGCCAGTGATCCGAGGGTTAATTCCTTGGCTACTTTCCTTCCCCTAATGCCCCATCTTAGTCCTACCCTCTCCCAAAGCTTGCCACCTGGACTAGCCCTGGCTTGTGAATGGGGCACTGGATGGGCTTGCAGTGTCAATAAGGCAGCTCTGACATGAGAGACCCTACACCAGCGGTTTTCAGACTTAGGGTCGTGACCCAGGAGTGGGCGGTGGGATGTCGGGCGCTGGGGCTCGGTGCTGCAGGGGTTTCAGGTGAGCAGTGGGGAGACTAAGGCAGCTCCATGCCTGGCCTGGCACCATAGACTGTGCTGCACCCCAGAAGTGGCTGGCAACAGGCCTGGCTCCTAGGTGGGGCAGCGGGGGAGAAGGGGGAGTGCACAGGGCTCTGTGCACTGCCCCTGCCCCAAGCACTAGCTCCACACTCCCATCGGCTGGGAACCGGCTGCTGGCTGCTTCAGGGGGCAGCCTGGTCTGCCGTGTCAGGAAAAGCAGGAGGCTGCCTTAACACCCCCACTGCACCGCTGATTGGGAGCTGCTCAAAATAAGCCCCTTCTACTCCAGCCCTGTCCCTCCCCCCCAAAGCCAGAGCCCCCCCCACCCCCAAATTCCCCTCCTCAGCCCCACCCCAGAGCCTGCACTCCAGTCACATTCTGTTGGGGGGCGGCATCAACCATTTTCTTCAAATGGGCCATGAGAAAAACAGTTTGAAAGCCGCTGAACTACAAGACAGAGTATCCTAACGGCATAGCTCCTGTTCGTCTGCGAGCCGCTGGCCTGTCCGGCGTATCGTCGTCTTGTGGCGCTTTCAAATGCATTAGCCTGCTTTATAGATCCGTTCTCCTGTGGGTGCAGGCTGAGAGTCCAAACTGATGGTGTAAATCAGGGGTAAGTGCGTTGACTTCCGTAGAGTTCCCCAGAGAAAACAAGAAACCAGAATTAAGGCCGAAGCGTGGTACGTGCAATCCCCCGCATCTGGCTATGATTGTGTGCTCTGTGTGCGTTGATTCAGGGCATCAGATCAGCACAAAGATTTATGGTGAAACACAGGATTCTGTTTGTTCAAAGGAGCAGCTCTTCTTGGCTTGTGTGTTCTTGGTTACAGCGAGGAGCATGCGGGAGGGGAAAGCCTGTTGGAACATAGTCTCCAATGCCTCCAACCACACCTAAAGCTCACATCAGGTAACTAACATGGGGCGGGGTCTGTCTGCCTTTCAGAACTGTCTTTACATTGAAAATCACCCAAGATCATCCATCTTTGCCGTCAAGCTATTCCCCATGGTAACAGAAGTATTTCAGTGGTGACGAAAGATCTCATTCCTCCTGAACCACTGTGAGACACCTGCGTCTTGTTAATTTCTCTCCTCTCCGCCTCTGTACAAACAGGGTAATATTAATATTTCTTGGTTGCACCGTGTGATGACTTTTATCCAAAGATTTCGAGATGATCCCCATTTTACAGTGGAAAAAAACAAAGGAGGGCAGCCTTAAGTGACTTCAAAATCACGCAGTGCATTAGTGGAACAACTAGGATTAGACCTGATTTATGGTCCTCCTTGCTAACCTCTAGATCACACTGCTTCAGTGTCTATTTCCCAGCGGGTGCCATTATCTTTACCTCTTTGGTGTGGTGGGAATTAATTGGAAGTCACAGCCTAGAAGCTCAGGAAGAAACAGGCAAGACCCCAGTTTGGATCAAGTAAGACCTGACCAGAAATTGTATCCAGTAATCAAACCGGACCCCTCCTACCCTCTACGCTGCTGGTGGTGAAAACAGACTTTTTGGGGGGGGGGGAGGATCATATTCATGCTGCACCACAAAGAGGTTAAAACCCATCTGCTTTTAAAACGCAGGCAGTCCCTCCCTCCCTAAACGACCAGCAATGGCCAGAGAAACATCACAAAGTCTCCCTGCAATCTTGAGGACACATCCACCAGCAAGCTTGGTCTATAGCGTGGCAAAGTCCCAGAGAGCAGAGGGCTGTGATCTTTGCTGCTCCAACGCCATGCATCAGCGCAGGTGCAAAGCTATGCTTCATGCAGACATTCCTAGCATTTCAGGGTCCGTGGCCTGTAACCCTCTCTCTCAGGAGGAAGGGTTTTCTGGGGGCGGCTGCCACTGGACCTGTGGGAGAGAAGGGAGGAAGATTCCCAGTGCGATTCCTTCCCCCCAACGGCGTCACCTTCCTCCTCCTCACACTGGCTTCCCGCTGCCTCTCCCTCGCGAACCGGCCACGGGGCACTTCTGGGGCTGTCACTAATGCTTGTGTTCAAAGCACCGTGCCGCGGCTGGCCCAGGAGCACCCTGGAGACCCATCCGCTGTGGGGCGGATGAAGCCACTTCTGCCTCTAAAACTCCAAGCCATCTCCCTGCCCGGCTTTAGTTCCTGCAGAACGACCCAGCGCCTTGCATCTCTTCCCAGCCAGGGAAAGGGTTAAACCTTCCCCTGCCCCTGGGAGTAGGTTCGCCCGGCAGAGCCGCTCACCCGCCATGCTAAGGCAGAGGCAGGAAAGGGTTAAACATGGGACCCGGCTGCAGCCTGAGGGCCCAATCCTGCTTCCCTTGACACCAGTAAGAGATTGGCCTTTGGTGGGAGCAGGCCCTGAATAGGTGTTTTATGAGTGCCCCCCTCCCCCCTCCCATGGAGTCCTGCTCACAGTGAATGAGGATCCCAGGGAGGTCAGGTGGCTACAGCACCTTTCGGGGTTACAGCCCCAGTGATGCAGGGCTGGGCACAGTGACAGGGCCAGTGTGAGGTGTGTGCAGTCGGTTCCCCCATGCGTGGCCCTGCCTGGCCGGGCGGTGCATCCTACCTGAGGCGCGTCCCAAAGGTGCAGGCTGTGCATGATGGCCCCCGCACCTGGCAGGGCCCCCAGATCGCAGGAGAAGAGGAGGAGGCTGCTGTGGGTGCCAGAGATGAGGGTGCCTGGGTGCCCTGGCCCCCCCACACTGCTGGCCCGGCAGCACTTTTTGCCACTGGGGGACCAGCCGCCGGAGCCCTATGTGAGCAGAGCCGGAGCCCCGGGCCTGGGTGTGTGGCTGCTGGCAGCTCGGGGACATGGCATCCCATTCGAAAAGGGCAGCAAAAGCGATGAGGGGTTTGGAACGGCTGCCATATGAAGAGGGATTAAAAAGGCTAGGACTTTTCAGCTTAGAAAAGAGGAGACTAAGGGGGGCTATGACAGAGATCTATAAAATCAGGGCTGGTGTGGAGAAAACGAATAAGGAAAAGTTATGTGTTCCCATGATATAAGAACTAGGGGGTCACCCAATGAAATGAACAGGCAGCAGGTGTAAAACAAACCAAAGGAAGTTTTTCTTCACACAGCGCACAGTCAACCCGTGGAACTCCTTGCCAGAGGATGTTGTGAAGACCAGGACTTGAACAGGGTTCAAAAAAGAGCCAGATAAATACATGGAGGATAGGTCCATTAATGGCTATGAGCCAGGATGTTTCTCAGAAGCTGGGAATGGGTGACTGGGGAGGGATCACTTGATTCCCTGTTTGGTTCACTCCCTCCGGGGCACCTGGCATTGGCCGCTGTCGGCAGACAGGACACTGGGCTGGATGGACCTTAGGGCTGACCCAGTATGGCCATTCTTATGAGCTAGGCCCCGCACAGTGACCACCCAGACCCCTGGAGGGCCTGAAAAGCCCTAGCCACAAAGCCTTCTGATGGTGCTGCTCCCTTGCCGTCTGCTCTGGCCTGCCTTCCCAAAGGGCAGTGGCATTTTCACGCCATTACAGACTCCAGCTGAAGTGGAGCCCTGCGCCCGCCTGCTGAGGGGGTGGTCTATCGGGACTGAGGCACAAGGGGCAGAAATAACATCCCCCCCCCCCCGGCTCTCCAAGCCAGCCCCATGTCTAATTCCCAGTGCCAGGGGCAGAGGGGATGGGGCAGGGGCTGAGAAGTGTCTCTGCCCTGCAAGGGGCCAATCCATCGGTCCCCCCTCCCAGCGCAGATTACCAGGGTGGCTGCGCCACTGCCGGTTCGGGGCTATAGGGCAGCCCACAGTCCCCTGCCTCTGCCCGGGCCACTTTCTGCACTCCTCCGGGAGCCAGTCAGGCCTTTGCCATTAGCCGCTGCCCAGCGGCGTCCCCAGCTCCATGAGGAGAGGGCAACACCTGCTGCTCTAACGTCACAGACCCTGCAGCGGGAGGTGCTCTATGGCCCCCTTAGGGAAGCGGGAAAGGCCCGGGGGGGGGGGGGGGGAGAAAAACCCAAGCCAACACCTGCTCCTTCAGGGTTAAAGCCCCAGGGGTGGGGAATGTTTTGGGAGGCCGGGGGCCGCTGACCCACAGAAAAATCATTCGGGGGCTGCACACAAGTGAGAAGCAAAGAAACAAAACCGAACCCTCTGACTGAGGAGGAAGACACGCCGCACTTTCCCCTCGCACACCAGAGCCAAGGGGGCCCCGGCTAGGTGGTTTTGTGTGGCCCAGCCCCACAGAGGGATGGCTGGGGAGGAGGGGGACTGGAGCACTAGCTCAGACTCCCCATTGCTGGGGGGGAGGGGAGCCCCGGGCCTGGGGGGGGCGGATCCAGGCAAGCCAGGGGCTGCGTCCATCCCCAGGGCCTTAGTCTCCCCAGCCCTTCCCTAAGGGAAGCGGGGAAATCCTGGGCTTATAAAAACCTGCTCCCTCAGAGTGAAAACCCTGAGCTCAGCCTCTCTCGGCCCTCGCTTGCCAAAGCACCCCACCCACGCTCCTGCTTCCTATTTATGTGCCCCTTAGCGCTCTGTTAAGCTGCGCACTCGCAGTGTATTTAGCCGCATGCTGCAGCGTGGGTCCTGCTTTTCCCCTTTTCCTGCCTCTGCTTTAGCATGGTGGGTGAGCGGCTCTGCCGGGCGAACCTGCTCCCCGGGGCAGGGGCGGTTTTAACCCTTTCCCTGGCTGGGAAGAGCTGCGAGGCGCTGGGTCGTTCTGCAGGAACTAAAGCCGGGCAGGGAGATGCCTTGGAGTTTTAGAGGCAGAAGTGGCTTCATCCGCCCCACAGCGGATGGGTCTCCAGGGTGCGCCTGGCCCAGCCGCGGCACAGCACTTTGAACACAAGCATTTGTGACAGCCCCAGAAGTGCCCCGTGGCCGGTTCATGGGGAGAGGCAGCGGGAAGCCAGTGTGAGGAGGAGGAAGGTGACGCCGTTGGGGGGAAGGAATCGCACCGGGAATCTTCCTCCCTTCTCTCCCACAGGTCCAGTGGCAGCCGCCCCCAGAAAACCCTTCCTCCTGAGAGAGAGGGTTCCAGGCCACGGAGCATTAGCAGTTATCGCTGTTTATTGGGTCACCTTGGCTCGACTCCTCGAAGGTATTTCGGTGCCCAAGTCCCACGGAAACCAATGAGACGTAGGCACCTAACTACCGTTAAATATCTGGCTAGTGCAGGCTTCCTGTTTTCTAGTGTCTTGCCCCATCTAGTCTGCCATGTCCCGAGCAACAGCTCTTCCACTGCTGTCAGCCAGCGCACTACTTCTCAGGGCACCAAAGGGGTGTGGGACGGAGCAGGTAGGGTTGCCAGATGGTTTAACCAAAAATACTCCCCACCCCCCCCTTCCCCCCCCCAAAAAAAACACCGGGGGAAACAAAGGGGGAAGACCAAAGTTGTTGAGCAAAAAAGGACCCCAAGAGTTGCTGAGTGTGTTGTAGGGTTGCCGAGTGTCCGGTATTTTCGCCTCCTGGCAGGGAAAAAAACGGAAAATACAGGACAGGAGGCGAAAATACTGGACTGTCCATGTCAATGGGCCTGCCCTGCCCTGGCCTAAGAAAGGTTCAGTCCAGCCCTGGCAGAGAGCTGTGGCAGGCAGCAGCCAATTAGGGCCCAGCTGAGGGCGGTATAAATACAGGCTCCTGCAGGGGGAAAGAGACTCACTCGCTCTTGCTCTAGCTGGGGAGCAGGAAGGACCTGGCAGTCGGGGAAGCTAGAAGCTTCCCCGAGGCAGAGCAGAGCAGAGCAGGGCTGGGGTGTGCTGGCCAGGCAAACTCCCAGGCTGCAGGGCCTGAGACAAGGCCTAAGGGGAGCTAGGGCTGCAGGGAGGCAGCCAGGGTGGCTGAAGGCAGCAGGTCCCCACCCCTGGCCAATGTGGAGCGGCCATGTCAGATGGCAGTTTGCCCCTGAGGTAAGGGGCTAGAGGGTGCCTGGCAGTGGGTCACTGAGGCAAGCTGGGTGTGGGAGGTTGGGGGTTCCCGGAGGAGGAGAACCCCAGAGTGCGGGGGCACTGGCAGGGCAGTACCCAGAGGGGAGTGTACCACAGTTTGGGAGGGACATGGCTCCTAATGGTTCTGCCACCTTCCATTAACACAAACAGGTTACAGTAGGTAGGTAAGTCACCAGCCAGAGGGGGTGCTCTGTGGCTAATTCCCCAAGTGTCCAGCAGGAGGCGCCATGGCCATGAGTCACACGGTGTTAGAGGGTGACAGTCAGGGAGTCCCTGCAGGGTGGAGTCGGGAGGCTGTAGGGGATAGCAGGAAGGTTTAAGCGCCTAAGCTGAAGTCTGGGTTCAAAACCCTATAAGGCTATGTCTACACTAGCCCCGTTTTGCGCAAAAAATCCACAAATGAGGCAAAGCATGGAATATTGCTGCACCTCCTTTGCATAATTAATGAGGCTCCATTTTTGCTCAAGAGGCTTCTGCACGAAAAGGAGCCGTCCACATTGCTCCTTTTTGTGCAAAAACCCCCTCTTATGCAAGAGCCGTTCTTCCGGAAAGAAATGCGGAAGAACGGCTCTTGCGGAAGAGGGGGGTTTTGTGCAAAAAGGAGCAGTGTGGATGGCTCCTTTTTGTGAAAAAGCCTCTTGTGCAAAAATGGAGCCTCATTAATTATGCAAATGAGGCATGGCAATATTCCATGTTTTGCCTCATTTGCATATTTTTTGCACAAAACCGGGCCAGTGTAGACATAGCCTATGGAAACTAGCTGACTCCCACCTGGGCTTGGGGCTAAACATTTTGCAGAGCTCACTACCCCCTGTTTGGGAGGAGATTGGGGAAGTCAAAGGACTTGACCAAGGTCACACAGCAGAGTCAGTGTCAGAGTGGGAAAGACGGCTCTTAAGGGGACTGCCACTACCCTCTGCAGTGAGCAACCCAGTTGTGGGGCCCTCGGTTCACTCCCTGCCCTGTCAGCTGATGCCCTGCATTTGGTCAAAGAATGTGGCATGGACCTCACTGGTGCAGGGGGGAGGGGAAACACCCAGAGGGGAAGAAAAACCGAAGATTCATTTTGTGAGTCTAGAAAGCAGCAGTGGAAAAGGCCGTTTGGTCCATGCCCTGCCAGTGCAGTTCCCTGGAGCAAATCTTCTACTGCTCTAAGGCTAATTTGCAGTAGCACAGGCACGGGGCCTGCACTTCCCTTGGGGAAAAGATGTGGCGAGGAGGAACGCAGCAGCTCAGGGCAGTAGATTGGAAAGGCAGGTGAGTTAATAAGCCGGCTGCTAAACTCTTCTGGTGAGCTTCCCTCTTTGGCCCCTGGATGTCCCTGTTCACAAGGAAAACACAGGCAGGCCGGGTGAGCTGGAGGAAGAGGGAGCCAGGGTCAGTAAGAGACACCAGAAAAAGAAAGGGGGAAGGGGTGTATGCTGCTCTCTGAGCCAGTTAATGAGTGACTCTGTAAACTAGGGATGGGAAACCTAAGGCCCAGGGGCCGGATCTGGCCCCCGAGGCTCAGGGGTCCCCTACTTGCATTGGGGAGCCCACACTAGCACTCCTGCCCCTGGTGATTGCTCCACGGGGCTGGTGCACACAATCTACTACCCTGGGCCCTCCAGGCTCTGGTGTGTGAGGGGTAGATGGGGAGAGTCCTTCTCGGTTGGGGGCCACATCACTGAGGAGGGTTTTTTGTGTTTCTCACTTGTGTGCTGCCCCTGACTGATTTTTCTGCTTTTCATTATGTGTGTATCTGTCTGGCTCTCATCATTTCTGAAGTGCTCCCCAATTTGTTTTCTGGACACGCGCCCCCCCCCCCACTAAGAGCACAAGAACAGCTCTATTAGGTCAGCCCGATGGTCCATCTAGCCCAGTATCCTGGCTTCTCACCATGGCCAGTGCCCAATGTATCGGAGGCAATGAACAGAACAATGCAATTTGGGTTTAGTTTAGTTTGGAAAAGAGAAGGCTGAGCGGGGACACGATAGCAGTTTTCAAGTGTCTAAAAGGGTGTCACAAGGAGCAGGGAGGAAAAATTGTTCTTCCTGGCCTCTGAGGACAGGACAAGAAGCAATGGGCTTAAACTGCAGCAAGGGAGGGTTAGGTTGGACGTTAGGAAAAACTTCCTAACTGTCAGGGTGGTGAAACACTGGAATAAGTTGCCTAGAGAGGTTGTGGAATCTCCCTCTTTGGAGATATTGAAGAGCAGGTTAGACAGACATCTATCAGGAATGGTCTAGATCATGGGTTCCCAAACTGGGGGGCATGAAGAAATTCCAGGGGGGGCGCGAGGCGACCCAGCCCTCCCCCCTATCAACTCCTCCCCCCATAAGTTTTGCTGCTATTTTTGTTTTTTGGTCAGTTCCTTTTTTTTTTTGGCTCAACAAGTTTTGCTGCTGGGGGGGGCGTGAGGGTTTCTCAACAACCAAAAGGGGGCATGATGCCGAAACGTTTGGGAACCACTGGTCTAGATGGTGCTTGGTCCTGCCGTGAGGGCAGAGGACTGGGCTCGATGACCTCTTGAGGTCCCTTTCAGTTCTAGTGTTATATGATTCTATGAATTTCAAGTGATCCATCCCCTATCGGCCAGCCCCAGCTTCTGGCATTTGGAGGTTGAGGGACACCAAGAGCTTGGCATTGCATCCCTGATCATCACCAACGAGAACTCATCTAATTCTTTTTTGATCTTCAGAACGTGCCCTGGCAACGAAGTCTGTGAGGTGACTGTATTTGCTGAAGAACTTCCTTATGTTTGTGTTAAATCTGCTGCCTAGTAATTGGATCAAGACACGCTGAGTTCTTGCATTGTGTGAAGAGGTAAGTAAAACTTCCTGAGTCACTTTCTCCACACCGTTCATGATTTCATAGACCTCTGTCATATCCTCGCCTTAGTCATCCATCTTCAAAGCGGAACAGTCTCAGTCTTTTTCATCTCTGCTTAAAGTGGTTCCATCTCTTTGATAATTTTTGTGGCCCCTCTCTGTGCCTTTTCCAATTCTAATATGTATATTTTTGAGATGGGGAACTAAAATTGCATGCAGTTTTCAGGGGTGGGTGTACCATCGGGACAGAGATAGGAGTGACTTTATGATAGGTTCTGTTTTATTTTCGATTCCTGGTGGTTCCTAACGTTCTGTTGCCTCTTTCACATGGAGCAGATGTTTTCAGAGAACTATCCACGTCTCCCAGCTCCCTTTCTTGAGTTGTAACAGCTCATTTAGAGCCCATCCTGTTGGATGGAGAGTTGGATAATCAGGCCTTGACTAAGACAGGGTGTGGGAAATGGGGCAATTCTGGGAAAGCGAGAAAACTAGGAAAAAGTGTGAAGTCAAACAATCAAACACACCAATGAGCAGCAAAGTGCCCGCCCTTCCAAAAGCCAGGCCCCTGCCACTGCATGTGCACCAATGAATGCCCAAAGCTGGACCAGAAAATTCAGGGTGCCTGTGCACAGATCGGGTGGCTGGAGACCCACATGGCAACCTGGGAAGCAGTGATCATGAAATGGTAGATTTCAGGATCCTGACCAAAGGAAAAAAAGGAGAGCAGCCAAACACACACCCTGGACTTCAGAAAAGCAGACTTTGACTCCCTCAGAAAACTGATGGGCAGGATTTCCTGGGATGCTAACATGAAGGGGAAAGGAGTCCAGGAAAACTGGCAGTATTTTAAAGAAGCCTTATTAAAGGCACAGGATGAAACCATCTCGATTCGCAGTAAGAAAAGCAAATATGGTAGGCGACCAGACTGGCTTCCCAGGGAAATCCTTGCTGAGCTTAAACACAAAAAGGAAGCTTACAAGAAGTGGAAACTTGGACAGATGACTAGGGAGGAGTATAAATATCTTGCTTGAGAATTCAGGGGAGTTATAAGGAAGGGGAAAGCACAACTGGAATTGCAGCTAGCAAGGGATGTGAAGGGTAACAAGAAAGGTTTCTACAGGCATGTTAACAGTAAGAGGGTGATCAGAGAGGGTGTGGGGCCCTTACTGGGTGAGGGAGGTAATCTAGTGACAGATGATGTGGGAAAAGCTGAAGTACTCAATGCTTTCTTTGCCTCTGTCTTCACAGACAAGGTCAGCTCCCAGACTACTGCACTAGGCAACACAGTATGGGAAGGAGGTGGGCAGCCCTCAGTGGGAAAATAGGTTAAGAACTGTTTAGAAAAGCTAGACATACACAAATCCATGGGTCCAGATTTAATGCATCCGAGGGACTGAGGGAATTGCAAATGTCATTGCGGAGCCTTTGGCCATTATCTTTCAAAACTCGTGGCGATCGGAAGAGATCCCGGATGATTAGAAAAAGGCAAAAGTAGTGCCCATCTTTTAAAAAGGGAAGAAGGACAATCCAGGGAACTACAGACCAGTCAGCCTTTCCTCAGTCCCTGGAAAAATCATGGAGGGGATCCTCAAGGAATCCATTTTGAAGCACTTGGAAGACGTGAAAGTGATCAGGAACAGTCAGTATGGATTCACCAAGGGCAAGTCATGCCTGACCAATCTGATGAACTTCTATGATGAGGTAACTGGCTCTGTGGATATGGGAAAGTCAGTGGATGTGATCTACCTTGACTTTAGCAAAGCTTTTGATACGGTCTCCCACAATATTCTTGCCAGCAAGTTAAGGGAGTATGGATTGCATAAATGGACTGTAAGATGGATAGAAAGCTGGCTAGACTGTTGGGCCCAACGGGTGGTGATCAATGGCTCAATGTCAGGTTGGTGGTCGGTTTCTAGCGGAGTGCCCCAAGGATTGGTTCTAGGACCGGTTTTGTTCAACATCTTTATTAATGACCTGGATGAGGGGATGGATTGCACCCTCAGCAAGTTTGAGGATGACACTAAGCTAGGGGGAGAGGTAGATATGCTGGAGGGCAGGGATAGGGTCCAGAGTGACTTAGACAGATTAGAGGATTGGGCCAAAAGAAATCTGATGAGGTTCAACAAGGACAAGTGTAGAGTCCTGCCCTTGGGAGGGAAGAATCCCAAGCATTGTTACAGGCTGGGGACCGACTGGCTAGGCAGCAGTTTGGCTGAAAAGGACCTGGGGATTCCAGTGGATGAGAAGCTGGATATGAGTCAACAGTGTGCCCTTGTAGCCAAGAAGGCTAATGGCATATTAGGGTGCATTAGGAGGAGCATTGCCAGCAGGTCTAGAGAAGTGATTATTCCCCTTCATTCGGCTCTGGTGAGGCCACATCTGGAGTATTGTGTCCAGTTCTGGGCCCCCCACTACAGAAAGGATGGGGACACATTGGAGAGGGTCCAGTGGAGGGCAACCAAAATGATTCGGGGGCTGGAGCACTTGACCTATGACGAGAGGCTGAGGGATTTGGGCTTATTTAGTCTGCAGAAGAGAAGAGTGAGGGGGGGATTTGAGAGCAGCCTTCAACTTCCTGAAGGGAGGTTCCAAAGAGGATGGAGAGAGGCTGTTCAGAGTAGTGACAGATGGCAGAACAAGGAGCAATGGTCTCAAGTTACAGTGGGGGAGGTATAGGTTGGAGATTAGGAAAAACTATTTCCTTGGGAGGGTGGGGAAGCACTGGGATGCGTTACCTAGGAGGGGATGGAATCTCCATCCCGAGAGGTTTTTAAGTCTTGGCTTGACAGAGCCCTGGCTGGGTTGATTTAGTTGAGTTTGGCCCTGCCTTGGGCAGGGGCTGGACTTGATGACTCCTGAGGTCTCTTCCAGCCCTAGGATTCTATGATTCTGTGGCTGCAAAGGTTATCACACTGGCTGTTTGCACATGCACATAATCCAAATGAATGAGGAATTGCGGTAAGTGCACAGGCAGATTATACATACAGGGTCCGACATGTTCCAGCAGCCCAGGTTTCACTCAGCACAGGCGAGGGCAGGGTTGTCAGGGATCCAGGGATGGTTCTCTGTTTCTTAGTGCCAGCCTGTAGGGACCCAGCCGTGGTGTGAGTTTACAGGTAGCTCTAACACATGCCAGTGGAGGAACAGCATAGCAGATTTCTACTACAGATGCCGACTTCTCCTCTAACCAGGGGCTGCTGGACCCCCCCCCCCCACTCTGACCCAGACCCTGCCCCCACTTCAACCCCCTACCCTGCCAAGCTTCTTGCTGACCCACCTCCTCCCCGGAGTGCACCCTGTCCCTGCCCCTCTCCAATCCTCCTGGAGCTTCCTGAACAGTGTGAATCAGCTGTTTGCAGCATACTGGGAGGGCAGGGGAGGAATTGTTCAGCTGGGCCATCAGTGGGCAAGAGTCATGCAGGGGCAAAGTGGGGAGCTTGGCTGTTAGTGGGTGCTCTGCACCCACTCATTTTTCCCCATGGGTACTCTAGCGCCAGAGCACGACTGAATTGGTGCCTAGTTCTGCTACCCTCTTAACACAGCTCATCTTACTGCCAACATGTGTGCAGGGAGAATTCTCCTTTGTCCAGCTGCCGCACAGAGGGGCTGGACCCCAGGCAGAACCTGGGCCATCACTTTGTGTCTTGGCAAATCAGGCCATAGGTGTAAACAGAGTGAAAACCATTTAACTGGGTGTCAATTTAATTTGCAAGAAGCCCAGGCTGGAGCGTGGGCTATACAACCCTCCCCATGGCTGGGTTCCAGAGCTGGGGCTCCAGCCCATGGGAGAGCATCTCTGCTGTTATATTTAGCCCCCCAGTCCGAGCCTCGCCAGCCCGACTGAATTAATGTGGGCTCTGAGACGCCGTGCGGCGGGTATTTCTTGTAAACGTAGACATGGGTTTACACCCTGCGGGAATAGCTTCTTTATTCCATGTGCTGATAATGAATTGGCTTCTGTATTTGCTGCTGCCCCATCCAGAGAGTTTCACCTTCTACATTAGAGTAACCGTTGGTGTCAGCGGTGGGGTGTGCGGTCCCTTGTTGATCCATGGTGCTATTTCTCACATTCCTGTGCTGGGCGGGGAGGTGAAAGCCAAGTGCTCGCTCAGCACCCTGTCACTGGGAAGCCACCAAACGGGCTCACTTTCATCATGGTTCATTGAACATGATCAGCTTGCTAAAGCTGTACATACAGCAGGTTCAGCTGCTCTCCTCCTGAATTAGATCTGGAGCGAGCAGAGTTACGCGCCAGCAGGCAAGCCCCGAACAACTGGAGGGTGGTGGGCGTGGGGGACTCCAGTGCTTCTGGAATGCTGCAAACAGCTGATTCACACTGTTCGGGGGGACTGCAGTGATGCTGCTCAGACCATGAACCGTGGATGGTGATGTGCTAACGCGCAAGTTCTCAGCCTGAGCTGGCCCGCTTCCCCCCGGCCTGCCAGCTAGAGTGTGCGGGAGTACCTAGGGGGCAATTGCACCAGGTTTGGTGTTTCAAAGGGACCCAAAGCTCCCAGCTGCTGCTGCTGCTACTGTGACAGCAGTGGTGGTTGGAGCCCTGGGCCCCTTTGAACTGCCCCAGGAGCACCACTCCATGCAGCAGTGAGGACTGGGGGAGTGTAAGAACGGACTGCTCTTGGCCTCGCCCCTTCCACCTGAGGCTGCACCTTCCGGGGGCACGGAGCCAGCCCCCCCCCACACACACACCTTCCTCCCCAGGCCCACGGTGGCTGTCGGCCCTGCTGGCTTCCCTCGTGCCAAGTCGCTGGAGGAAAGGGAGAACGGTGCTGTCAACGCTATGTGCTGACCTGGGTTATTCCATCCTGCCCTGGGTTACACTCATGTAAACCCAGAGACGCTCTTTTGAAGTTAGTGCAGCGAGTCCAGATTCCGGTGGGTGAAACGGACAGAATCAGGCACCAGGGTCAGCTGTAGGATGCATGGGACCCTACGCAGTACCATTAAACTGGTGGACCTGTGCACCATGGCAGCTGGAGGGGGTGCGGGTTTTTTAGAGATGCAATTTTATAATAATCAGCAACGAATTACTGAAATAGTTTCAAAACAGGCAACAAAAATGATGAGGGTTTGGAACGGGTCCCATTAAAAAGACTTTTCAGCTTAGAAAAGAGGAGACGGGGGGGAGGGGAGATATGACAGACATCTATAAAATCATGCCTGGTGTGGAAAAAGTGAATAAGGAAAAGTTATTTACTTATTCTCACAATATAAGAACTAGGGGTCACCAAATGAAAGTAATAGGCAGCAGGTTTAAAACAAACCAAAGGAAGTTTTTCTTTACTCAGCGCACAGTCAACTTGTGGAACTCCTTGCCGGAGGATGTGGTGAAGGCTAGGACTTTAACAGGGTTCAAAAAAGAGCTAGATAGCTTCATGGAGGTGGTTAGGTCCATCAATGGCCATTAGCCAGGATGGGTAGGGATGGTGTCCTTAGCCTCTCTTTGTCTGGAAATGGGTGACAGGGGAGGGATCACGTGAGGATTCCCTGTTGTGTTCTCTCCCTCTGGGGCATTCTGGAATTGGCCACTGTTGGCAGACAGGGTACTGGGCTGGATGGACCTTTGGTCTGACCCAGTCTGGCCATTCTTATGTTCTAAAACAAATTTTAAGCTAAGGCCCTGTCATCTAACATAGTCAATTCAGAAAGGGACAGGATAGACCTGGGGTTGGCAAATGCCTGTGTAAATGGCTTCATTGCCATTTGAATGGCTCTTTCCCAGGTTCCATGTTCTTTTAATGGCTCTGGCAGGCTGTGGAGGAAGCAGAGCCACAGAACAGGGATCTGTGAGGTGAGGTGGGTCATTAAGACCCAGAGGTGCCCCAAATGTTCAGGTGCCCTATGCAACTGAGTATTCTGCATATACGGCTCTGTTGGGCGCCCTGTCTTATCAATGCTGTCACAGCCTAGGAGTCACGCACCACATGGCTTTCATTTAAAAAGTCTCTACCTCTGTCATCCCAAAGGGTTAATTGACTACGAAGAGAAGGAAGGAAAAACGACTGGAAGAGTTAATGATGAGACAAGTCAATTGAAAATATTGTGTCCAGAAATTTAGGATCGTACTTTGATTGTTTCATTTAGAGCCTACTGCTTTGGTGTTCTTCATTCCCAGACTCATTCCAGCCTGTCACATTTCTCTGGAGTGGATAACATTTGGTGCTTGAATGTCCTCCCCCTTTTCCTCCCAGCCCTATGTTTTATCAAAGAAACAAGGTGAATGAAGTCATGTCCTTTACTGGAGAAAGTTGGCCCAATACAAGATGTGACCTCACCCATCTTGTCTCTTTAATATTGTGTGATCAGCAATGCTACAACCTCACTGCAAACCACGATGTCTAGTGTCATGTTCCATGTGGTCCCAATTCCAGTGTGAATGCCTACTGCAAAAGAAAGGTTCAAAGTTATGAACCAAATTGATAAAGGCTGTCGAAGGGCTTGTTCGTTTTCTCTGATCAACTAGGAAAGCACGATAATGTAAACACTAATGGGCATGGGATGCTATGTAGGTGCCTAACTCCCATTGGCTTCAATGTGAATTAGGGGCCTGAATACCTTTACAAATCTGGCCCATCGTCTGGAGATTGGGGAATCATCAGAGGTCATGGGAGTCATCAGAACCTGCTTCATACATGGGTTAATGAACAAAATAATATGACAAAGTTCCCTCTAATTGTTTCCACCCCCTATGCAGAATAATTTTATGTGCACAAAGACAAGTGTGGATGTGCACCACCCATGGAAACACATGCTGCCAGCTATGGGCACTCTGTTAATCAGCTGGGCGGCATTTAAATCTTTTCTGGGCAGCCACCCAAGTGCTCAGCTTACAGGGAACACTGGTGATATACGTGATGAATATATAATAAATTCCAACAGAGCAAATCAGCTCGGATGTTACCTGTTTAACCACCTGATATTCGTGTTGCATTGGTAAATAGTTCATAAGAGGTTCACATTAATAATAAATTCTTCAAGCATGTGTCAGCCAGGCGCAGTATGTGTTCCCAGCACATCACTAGCTGCTGTTATGGTTATAAAACATGGTGCTAAGCAACTATTGACCTGTAGGACTAGAAACCAATCTATAATCATCGATAAACCATTTTTAAGAGAGCTGTTAATTACAGCGGGTGAGAATGTTCCCCCCCCCCCCCCCCCCCGTGGACATTTCAACTTTTCAGCAAAGAGAATCAAAGATTTGGACACTGAAAATGTTTAGCTGTTCAGTTTTCTGGTGAAAAATCAAACCTTTCCAAGGGAAGCGGACAGTTCTGTGGATTTTTCATGTAGTCAAACCCCGAAGTTTTCTGTTAAACAAAGGTTTGATGTTAAAAGTTTAACCCTCTCTACTATTAAATCTGTATTAACTTTGTGCAGGTTGAACCTCTCAAAATTGGAACTCTCTGGTCAGGTAACATCCGTGGTCCAGCAAGATCACGGATGTTCCTGCATCAAAGAGCCGCAGTGACCGGGAATCCAGCGGCAGGAGGCCAGGTGGCTGGGACCCCTACTGGGGCCGAGAGCCCTGCCAGGCCAGTGGCAGCCGGGCCAGCATCCATCAGTGGGGCCAGGCTGGCCACAGGGAGGCCACTATCTGGCAGTGGGGCTGGCAGTGGGGGGCCAGCATCCATCAGTGGGGCTGGCATCCGGGAACCTGCGAGGGTTGGCTTCTGGGCTGACAGCAAGAAGTAACCTCTCTGGTCTGGCTAACTCCCTCGTTCGGGACCGATCACGTCCCAAGAGTGCCAGGCCAGGGAGAGCCACCCTGTAGGAGCTATTTATAAAAGTCCTATTAATACAAAGTGTGAGTCAATTTTTTCTAATCCGGTGCTCTTATTTTCAGTGAAACAAAAAATCTGTATCATTTTCCTACAGGGTGTGTTCAATTTAGCATTTGGCTGCTCTTCAGTTTCATTAGAATCTTTTTTTTAATGGTAGAGCAGGGAGAGCTGCATTTTTAGGCGGTTCCCTGAAGCCACGGTCAAACTTACCTGTGGTTATACACACTGACTATACAAAGAGCTTTTCCAGGACAATGGAAGTAGCTGAACTCTAGGACGACCAATTCTGTGGTTCAGAACAATGTGCAGATCAGGGTGTGCTGTATGATATTCCCATCTCAGAACTTCAGCATCTGTTAGACTTCTAGCTGGTTTTAGAGAGGGGGGTAGAAGTATAAAAACCCGCCATCCAATTTCGTTGCTGTCTTCCATCACAATTTCATTTACAATGAACATTTCCCTCGAGCTCTTGCCAGAGGAAGAAGAGGAATGTGGGGAATGTGTCAGGTCTTGATGAAATGAGTTCCTTTGATGCGGGGGAGACGCATACACTAGGTTTTCACATGTGCCTATTATCCATTGGCCAGTAAGAGACTCCAGATAGATCCGATCCAGCAATTGGCGTGTCTGTAGGTATTTGAGGGGTTATTTGGCGTAGGACAGTGGTTCCCAAAGTTTTCGGCACTTGCCCCCTTTTTAATTTGAGAAACCCTCATGCCCCCCAAAAATAACAGCAAAACTTGTTGAGCAAAAAAAAAAAAAGGTTGCCCATTTAAGAGCAGAGCAGGCATTGCCCTTT
Source organism: Pelochelys cantorii (assembly GCA_032595735.1). Classification (NCBI taxonomy): domain Eukaryota; kingdom Metazoa; phylum Chordata; order Testudines; family Trionychidae; genus Pelochelys; species Pelochelys cantorii. Next base: position 37,514,294 of record CM064341.1, read on the forward strand.
TAAGGTGGCCATTTTGAAGTCTGCCTCGGCCAGCCTCAGTGGATAGACAGGACTCTTTCTTGAGGGGGAGATTGGTGGGGGGAGGGGGCCTGGGTCACCTCGTGCCCCCCCTGCAATTTCTTCACGCTGGCGTGCCCCCCAGTTTGGGAACCCATGGCGTCGGGGAAGAAGGAGGCTGCTCCACATGTGAAAGAAGGGTGAAAAAGAGCATTTAGATGGAAAGAGCAAACGGAGCAAGGGGCTGCGGAGAGAATGTGGCTGTAGGGATGTACAGGAAGCAGGAAATGCAACGGTGAGGATGCAAAGCTTGACCTGGATGGAGTGAGAGAGAAGAAGCCAGAGAAGGTGATGAAAGCAGGGAATGATGGAGATGAACAAGTGAGGACAAAGGTTTCGGCATCAGCACTTTTGAAAGGGCGGGAAAGAAGAAAGCTGAGAAGCAGAGGGGTCAGAGAGATGAAGGGGGCCATGGTCCAGATATGAGATGACCAAGGGGCAGAGGCTCCAGCAGTGGCAACAGGAGGAAAAGACTTGAGAGCTGTTGTAGGGGAATCTCATCCTACTAGTAGTTTCTCCTAAACTCCCGGCAGCGCTCCCTCTGTCCTTTCAGCTCCTCATGCACCCTAACTGCCGGGAAGCTCTTTTTATAACCAGTCTCCATTGGGTCTTTAATTGGCCCCGGGTGTCTTAATTAGCCGTGATTCACCTGACACTGCAAGCCCACTTAATCAGCTCCAGGTGCTCAATTACTCTGATTGACTCAGCAAAGTTCTCGCTGGTTCGGAACTAGCCCCTGCCAGTTCACCCTGGGAACAGAGATTTACTCTGTTGGAGGCTAATATACCTCCCTCCCGTTACCCTTTTGTATTCTTCTGGCCGGACCCTGTCACAAAGGGTAAGATAGCATTACCTAGCACTTCAAAACAAATCTCAGGAGACATGGCTGTTGTCTGGAATCTCCTAAAATCTGCAAGTATATCTCGGCAGGTAAGATGAAATAATATATTTCTCTGCGGTATGGTGACTCACCTGCAAAGACTTCTGCAGCTGCTTAACTGTAAGCACATAGGTACTCTCATTAAACAAAGTAGTGTGGTTACAGACTAACTCTTGTCAACACATGTTGTTGTTGTTGTTTATTAATTATTATTAATATTTATTATGTTGTGTTAGCATGTAGAGGTCTCACTCAGTCTGGGCAGGAACCCCTGGTATTAGGGGCTGTACATACAGATAGTAAATGTCAGTATCTCTGTCCTAATCAACTTGCCATTTCTAGTGTAGGAAAGAAACAAGTGGATCCGTTGTGGAGGGAAGACCAGATAACATGAGTTTGGGATGCATTAGCAGGAGTGTTGTAAGCAAGACATGGAAAGTCGTTCTGCTCTACTTTGTGCTAAGGCCTCAGTTGGAGTCTTGTGTCCCATTCTGGGCACCACATTTCAGGAAAGATGTGGACAAATTGGAGAGGGTCCAAAGAAGAGCAACAAAAATGATTAAAGGTCTAGAAAACACAACCTATGAGGGAAGACTGAAATAATTGGGTTTGTTTAGTTTAGAAAAGAGAAGACTGAGAGGGGACATGATAGCAGATTTAAAGTACCTAAAAGGGTTTCACAAGGAGAAGGGAGAAAAAAATTCTCCTTAACCTCTGATAGGACAAAAAGCAATGAGCTTAAATGGCAGCAAGAAAAGTTTGTGTTGGACATTAGGAAAAACTTCCTACCTGTCAGGGTGGTGAAACACTGGAATAAATTGCCTAGGGAGGTTGTGGAATCTCCATCACTGGAGATATTTAAAAGCAGGTTAGACCAGGCCTGGGCAAAATATGGCCTACAGGCGGACCCTGCCCCAAAGCTACCTGATCCAGCCCAAGGATGCTGTGGGGAGCCCCAAGCAGGCTCCCTGCTTGCCTCACCCCACCCACACGCTGCTCAGAAACACGGCTGCGGCATGTTTTTTCTTTAAACACTGTGAGTCTGGAGGGGAGGGGAGAGAGATTTAGGAACTGCTCCAACCCCTAGCACAATCCCATTGGCCGGTTTCTGTTCAGAAACCAGCCAATAGAGGCTGCCTGTTTCAATAACAGGTAGCCATGAAGCACCAGGGGCTCCAGAGCACATGGCTGCAACCTGTGTGGGGGCAGGGCAGGCAGGGAGGCTGACTCAGGAACAGGCTGCTGGCTGGTAAGTCTCCTGGCCAGATCCTGCCTCTGGCACCCCAGTCCCTCCCTTTCCCACCCTCTGCCCCATACTAGACATACCCAAATCCTCTGTACCCATATCCCCTCCCAGCTCCAGCACCTCAATCCCCTGCGCCAGATCAGAGTCCCCTCCTGCCCTAGCTCACAACCCAAATCCCTGCACCCCAATTCCCTGCCCTAGGTCACAGTCCAACCCCCTGCACCTCAATCCAGTGCACCAGGTCATAACTGCCTCCTGCACCCAAACTCCCTCCCTTACCCCAAGCTCCCTTCTGCACCCCACCTCCATCCCAGATCCCGCACCTCCTCCATTAATATCATGGAAGACTGCGACCCTCGACCACTCTCCAAATTCTTGGAGTGGCCCCCCATCAAAAATTATTGCCCATCCTTTGGTTAGACAAACATCTATCAGGGATGATCTAGATGGTGCTTGGTCCTGCTGTGAGGGCAGGGGGCTGGACTCAATGACCTCTCAGTTCTAGAGTTCTAGGATTCTATTAACAAAAATAACAGGGAATTCCACATAGACCAGCCGCGTGCACAATTCCTAGCCATTCAACAGTCGCAACTTGCCATCTGCCCAGTCTGGGAGTAATTACGTAACAATCTAACTGCACATGTTCCAGGTCTCCAGAGGTGCATCCTCCCTCTGTTGACCACTCAACACGGTCCTTTAGTTTCCTGCCTCTTCCTCCTCATTTCCAAATTGCCCGCTGATTTGAAGTGGCTGAATGTGGGTTTGGACAGCTCAGCGAGCAATCACCAGGGAGGAGTTTGCCTAGTTCTGATGCTGCCCAGCTCGTAATGTGGCATGGTCTGTTTCAGTTGCCTGCGGTACCGTCTATATTTTGTGAAAACCACTTCCTGGATCACTTGCCTGAAATATAACACTCGAGTCCCTGGGCTTTATTCCTAGGTAACCTGCCCAAATTAGCCCTATTTGCAAAACACGGTGTTCCAGAAAAGCAGGAGGAGACCAAAACTAACTCACCCAACCACCTTACATGATCGATTTCACCCGGAGTTCAGACTTCCTGCCTTAAAGACGGTCAACAAAGGGGCTAATATACACCAGCTGCCAAGGTGGTTTCTGTGGCATGAGTATCTGTCCCCTTAGGAAGTGGCTCAGAAGGCTTACTCATTTAATCTAGACAAGCAGCCTTCAGCCAGGGTCAGCAGCCCCCCGGAAGGTGCTGAGCCAGTTCCGGGAGGCCATGGGCCCCATGGCAGAAGCAGATCCTCTGAAAGGCCCAGAGAGGCCCATGCCACTTCAAGCTTCAGAGGCCCCCAGCCAGAATAAAAATTTAAAATGCCAACACGTGAAAATTATTCTTGTTCCTCTTCTCTGGAGAAGGACCAGAGAAGAGCAACAAGAATGATTAAAGGTCTAGAGAACATGAGCTATGAGGGAAGACTGAAAGAATTGGGCTTGTTTAGCTTGGAAAGGAGAAGACTGAGGGGGGACAGGATAGTATCTAAAAAGGTATCACATGGAGGAGGGTGAAAAATTGTTCTCCTTGGCCTCTGATGACAGGACAAGAAGCAATGGGCTTAAACTGCAGCAAGGGAGGTTTAGGTTGGACATTAGGAAAAACTTCCTACCTATCAGGGTGGTTAAACTCTGGAATAAATTGCCCAGGGAGGTTGTGGAATCTCCATCTCTGGAGATATTTCAGTGCTGGTTAGACAGACACCTGTCAGGGATGATCTAGATGGTACTGGGTCCTGCCGTGAGGGCAGGGGGCTGGACTTGATGGCCTCTCAAAGGCTCTTCCAGTTCTAGTGTGCTGTGAGTCTATGAAAACCAAACAAGGCACTAGAAAAGAGTGTGTCAGAATGGGAGTGGTTTTGATTTTGCAAATGCTTTTCGACCTTTCTCTGTGCAGGAAAACGTCACAAGGGCCTAAATTTGAGCCCCCCCTTTGAGTTTGAGGCCCAGACCAAAGGGCCTCCCTGGCTCCTCCTCTGATTGGCCCTGGGCAGAGGCCCAGCGCTGGTGCCCATAGGGGTTTGACAGCAGGAACGAAGCCATGGGGAGCTCTGAGCCTCACCCCTCCAGCCAGGGCTAGAGTCCTGAGCCCAGTGTACCCCATAAGAAGCCCCAGCCTCCCCCTGCCTGAAGCCCCAGTGGCTGAAGTCTAGAGGCCCAGTGGAGTCCAGAGCCTGGACCCACCCACCTGCTGTCTGTGGCTCAAACTCAAGATTCCCTCCTCTCACTTGGTGGGTGAAGCCGTGAGCCCTGAGTCTGCCCCCACCCCCAGGTACCCCGCAACAAGGTTGAGAAACCCTAGCAGTCCCAATGATTCTGACTGGGTTTAGAGTTAAGTTAGAAAGCAACGGAAAATTGGGAAGGGGCATAACATAGAATATACTTTGTACATACATCATAGTGTATTGTCATTCATAGGTAAGTATAGCGGGAGTGTATGGGGATAGATAGATTAGATAAAGGGGGTATGAGGACAGGAGAGAGAGAGAGGAGGTTTACGGGGATGGATGGATGGATGGATAGTGTATGGCGATGGATGGATAGATAGATTAGATAGAGGGGGTCTGAGGAGAGGAAGGGAGAGGTGTATAGGGATGGATAGTGTACAGGGATGGGTGGATGGATGGAAAGATAATGTATGGGGATAGATGGATAGATAGATAGAGGGGGTGTATGGAGATAGATAGATAGAGGGGGTGTATGGGGATGGATGGATAGATAGATAGAGGGGGTGTATGGGGATGGATGGATGGATTAGGTAGAGGGGGTATGAGGAGAGGGAGAGAGAGGAGGTGTGTGGGGATAGATGGATGGGTGGAGCGTATGGGAATGGCTAGATAGATGACATCTCAGTTGTTTTATGGAGTAATGAGATACTGGTCGTTCAGTCCTTGCAGCGCTGCTTAGAAATCACTTGGTGCTTACGGAGCTTACAAGAGATCTGCCCCCGTCTCTGTGTCTAGTTCCCCCTGGTGGGCATGGGGGAGAGGTTCACAGTGCCCAGGCCAGACTGCCCGGGTACCTCTGCCCTTTCAGGCACCATGTCTAGTCCCACACTGGTCTAGTCCAATGCAGAAACCAGTAGGAGCCGGGCAAAAGATCATGTGGTTGAGCTGGCGTGTTGACAATGCCCCACGGAACTCTGCTCCCGCATCCCACCGCACGTACGTGGGGCATGCACTCGCTAAGCCAAACTCCCCAGCCTCTAATGCCGTTCCCTACACCGGGGAGCGGGGATTCCTCCCCGCGGCTGTGCTGAGGGTGTTAAGCCTGCCCTGAAGGCATCTGCACACATTTTACAAGTATGTTCATGATGGGCAGCACATCAGGAATGCTAATGTTGTTGTTCAGAGCCAAATGTCATCTGACCTGGGGTGATTGTGTAACGGTGAGGCTGGGTAGGTGAGGTCTTTTAAGGATTAATAAAGTACAGGAGAAAGTTCTGTGTTTTATTCTGAAGATCAACAGGGAAGTAGAAAATTAAAAACAATGACACAGTGCAAGAGACCTGCCTGGCAACTTGGAAAAGAGATGACTAAGGGGAAATACGATAGAAGCCTATAAAATCATACCTGATGTAGAGAAAGCAAAGAAGGACGTGTTATTTACTCCTTCTCATGGCACAAGAAGTAGGGGTCACCAAATGAAATGAATAGGCAGCAGGTTTAAAACAAACAAAAGGCAGTATTTCTTCACACAACGCACAGCAACCTGTGGAACTCCTTGCCAGAGGATGTTGTAAAGGCCAAGACTATAATAGGGTTCAAAAAAGAGCTAGATAAGTTCATGGAGGAGAGGTTCCTCGATGGCTGTTAGCCAGGATAGTGTCCCTCCAGCCTCTGTTTGCCAGAAGCTAGGAATGGATGACAGGGGAGGGATCACTTGATGGTTCCCTGTTCTGTTAATTCCCTCTGGGGCACCTGGCATTGGCCACTGTCAGAAGACAGGATGGACCTTTGATCTGACCTGCTATGGCTGTTCTTATATTCTGGCAGGAATGTTCACAGACCCTGATCTGCTGTGCACCCATGAGAAATGTTTTTCATGGGATTGCTCATCTGAGGGGCAAATTCTGCCCCTATTCCCTCGCAAGCACAGTGAGCCCCCAAGGTAATGGAGTCAACATAGCTCCATGGAGCAGATGTGGAGAGGATGACACATGAGGTCCATGTCTCTTGCGTGTTACCAAACGCATTTCCACAGGGGCTCCGGGCGCTCATGGCATGGCGACTGAAATAGAACAAGGGGAGGGCATGGTGATGGGGATGAAGGACTATGGGATTCCACCTGCCACACAATACCCCGCCCTGGGAGGAGCTGAGGGAGGCAGAATCTGTGTGGGGTGAACTGGGGGGGGGATATTTTCATACTTAATTCCTGTGGAGCTGTGATGGTGGGTTTTTTTTTTTTTTTACTCAGAGAATTCTTTCCCAGGTATCCAACTGGTGGGTCTCACCCGCGTGCTCAGGGCCAAACTGGCTGCCATATTTGGGGTCAGGAATGAATTTTCTCCCAGGTCAGTTTGGCAGAAATGCTGCAGCATGGGGCCCGGGCCACATGCAGATTAAAAATAAAGGCTGGCTTCTCTGTAACTTGGCGTCTTTAAGTCATGACTCGAGGCCTTCTGCTCCTCAGCCAGAGGTCAGGGGTCTATTGCAGCAGTGGCTGGGTGCAATTCTGCGGCCCGCAACGCTCAGCCAGGATCATGATGGTCCCCTTCTGGCCTTAAAGTCTATGAGTCTGCACCCAGGGTCTAGATTTTGGCACCTAGCCAGTGGAAGGCCGTAGGGGGCTTTCTTCACAGCTCGAAACAATGCCGGTAACAACCTCGTGTGGATGGCAGGCAGCTGAGGTAGGTGCAGGAGCGGCCTGGTTGTGGGGTTCTCGGAGGGAGGGAGGGTGCAGGAGTGGGCTGGTTGTGGGGTTTGAGGGAAGGTGTGTGAGGGGATTGGGTGCAGGGTCTGGGCATGAAGCAGATGGAGGAGCTTACCTGGCTTTGTGCCTCATGCCACTCCCAGGCACCGCCCCCCACTGCTCCCATTGGCTGTGATTCCAGCCAATGGGAGCAACGAGAAAAGCCTCCACGTGAGTGATTTCCTGCACTGCCGTTCCTCCAGCCAGGAGGAGGGTGAGCAGCAATGTGTGGAGTTGCTTCTTTCCCCCACAAGCCAAATCCGGCCCAGGAGGCTCCCCCCATCCCCGGCTCCTCCAAACCCAGCAGGAAGCTGGTGCTCTAACCTCATGGAGGGAGGGCCAAGGGGTTGGAGCACCAGCACATGCTCCCCACTTCAGGAGGGCAACTCTGAGCCTGCCGTCCACCTGCAAGATGGTCACAGACCACTAGTGGTCCACGGACCACACTTTGAGAACCACGGCTCTAAACAGAGGAGTGACTAGCTCAGCAGGAACTAGCTGGCAATCAATCGACTGTGCTCACCCCAAGAGATGTTCCATCAACTGAGGTGATCACCCAAATGAGAACTTCAAAGACAGAGGGATGATTCAGGTCACTTAAAGTATGAGTCTCTTCCTTCACAGAAGAATAGGAACTGATGTTACAAAACGGAGGTCGAAACTGATATGGAAACTGAGGTTTCCCACATGCTAGGCTGTTCTTGCTGACGATAAGGCTGTGCCTATATTCCACAAATCTTTTTTTTTTTTTTTTACCATAGACCGCAAAACCACCCATTTTCTTGGAGGTCTCTTATCCAGCAGACATCCCCAATTACCCCCAGATCTCTACTAACTCTTTGACATGGAGAGCACAATTGACTTGCTAAATATTACGACTATATTGGGCAGTGTTTCCTCTAATTTTTCATGTCCATGTACTGCAGAATGAATTTCATTATGTGCCCTAATCTGGAGATGACAAACTGGGTTTTGCCCACAAAAGCTCATGATTCATTCTATCTATCTATCTATCTATCTATCTATCGGGTGTGTCTACACAGCACCCTAAACTCAAAATAAGATACACAATTTGTGTATCTTATTTTGAATCTATTTCGCAATAGCTTATTTTGAAATTTGGCACATCTACAGGACACCAAATTTCAAAATAACGCGCTATTTCGAGCCATCCCTTATCCCTTGTGCAAAAAGGTTTAACAGGATGGTGAAATAGCGCGCCTGTTATTTCAAAAACTATTTTGAAATAACGGACAGCGTGTGTAGACGCAGGGTAGACAGACCTTAGACAGACCCTTAGTCTCTAAGCCCTGTTCTACACTTGGGAGTTATTTCAAAATAGCGCCCCTTATTTTGAAATAATAAGTGGAATATCCACACTACCGAGCCCATGATTTCGAAAGACGAGGCTGGCTATTTCAAAATAATAACTCCTGCTTTCCACAAGGAATAACGCTTGTTTCGAAATAGCGATTTCAAAATAGCATGAGTGTGGATACTCCACTGCTGCTATTTTGAAATAGCTCCTGCCCAGAGTCATTCGAATTAATGACTCCCCAGTGCTTCTTGGGGCTTTAAGTCGAGGTAGCGTGTCCACAATAATGGAGCCTGCCTCGGACTCCTTTTGAGGCTTCCCGGTAGTATGGACGTGCCATTTTGATTTTGTTTTTTCAGGAGTTATTATTTCAAAATAATTTCCTAATGTAGATGTGCCCTAAAGCGCCACAGGACTTTTTGTTATTTTTAAAGTTACAAACTACCGTGGCCACCCCTCTGAGATTATCCACTGACATAACACAAAATAAAAATCAAATTCAGCCCAGTCTATTTATCAGAGCAATACAGCGGCCTGGCTAAAATGTGTATGAATTCTTTGAGACTCTTCCTCCAGCTTTGGGATTGCCCATCACCCTGTTGGGTGGCTGGAGGTGAGGTCCATCTATGCAAACAGTGGTTTTGACTATAGTGAAATGATTTTTTTTCCTCTGCCCAGACTGTCTGTGGAAGGAACAGCTGTGCCAAAGCAAGAGGCTGCTGGTTGACACCTGAAGATGCCAGAAGCAGGGCAGGGCATGAGTTTGTTTGTTTGTTTCTTGGAACCAAGTCAAAACAGGCACTTGGCGTTGCACCCTGCATTCCCTCGGCTCGCTTTGATGTCCGCGTATAAAAAGGTGATGCTGCAGAAAGTGCCACCCCTGGTCTGATGCGACACATTTGGCTGCTGGAATGCCTGTCCCGCTCCGGAGCGCATGAAGTTGTGAAAAAAGCGACGGTAAGGTTGGGGGGGACCTTTTTCCCATTTGAATCATTTTGATTCCGGGCTAATGGTAACAGCACTGACGGGAGGGGATGGCACAGGTTGTGGTATTGCACCCGGTGCTACAGTTTCAGGGGGGTGTTAGAATAGCTCTTCTCAAACGGTGACTAAGGAGGTGTTTTCACGACTGGTCATGCATACGGACTGTATGAGATACTCCGTTCAGGATTTAACACAGGCTGGGTGCTTAGAGACTCTCGTGACAAAACCAGGAGGAAACCACTGCAAAAGGGGGAGAGAGGAAGGAAAAATTGTCATTGTACAATGCACGAAACTCTTGGACAGGAGGGATTTTAAGAACATAAGAATGGCCATACTGGGTCAGACCAAAGGTCCATCCAGCCCAGTACCCTGTCTGCTGACAGTGGCCAATGCCAGGTGTCCCAGAGGGACTGAATAGAACAGGTGGTGATCAAGCGATCTCTCTCCTGCCATCCATCTCCACCCTCTGACAAACAGAGGCTAGGGACACCATTCCTTAGCCATATTGGCTAATAACCAATTATGGACTTAACCTCCATGAATTTATCTAGTTCTCTTTTAAACCCTGTTATAGTCCTAGCCTTCACAACCTCCTCCGGCAAGGAGTTCCACAGGTTGACTATGTGCTGTGTGAAGAAGAACTTCCTTTTATTTGTTTTAAACCTGCTGCCCATTAGGCTTTGCTCCAGACAATTGCACACATGATGGGCTAGCCTGGGCTGCAACTTACGCTGGTAGCATCATGCCTACGGAAGCAATACATTCATCGAGAAACCAGAGAGATTTGCTCTGGTGGGATGGGGGCTGGGTAACCGCCCTGAGATGTGTTGCAGAGAAAGTGTACCTGCTTGATGCTGAATGATGAGGTGCAGAGGCAAACAAGGGGCAGTGCAAACCTCTGCCACTTCCCCGCATGGTGTGTGTGTCAGTCACTCGCACAAACACACTCTGTCTGCCGCACTCACCTCACAACCCAATGCATGCTTGTGAGGTTGATTGTGTTTCTTTTCCTTCTTTCTAAGCTGGTTGTGCTTGGGTTTTGAGTGGTCTGCGCCGCCCATAAAGTCTCATTTCCCTCTGACGCATCAATTTAATTCTTTGAGCAAGGGAGTTCTAAAATACCAAACCGGTCGTAGCCAGAATCGTCGTCCCTATGGGGATGTTTAAAAATATAAGTATAGCTCGGTTTTTGGGTTCCATGGGTGGTGCACAGCTGCACATTACCGCAATATCGTTACACAGAACAAAATTCATTCCCTCCAATTTTTTCCATCCCTGTGCAAAATGCTGGCTGTGAGTCTCCTGGAATTGGGCTAGATCTGGAGGCTCTTGCAGCTGGCATGTCTCTGGGGGAGGCAGGGCAGGGGCTCTCCACATGCTGCCTTGCCCATAGGCACTGCCTCTGCAGCTCCCATTGGCCGGGAATGGGGAACCCTGACCAATGGGAGTTTTGGGGGCGGTGCCTATGGAAGGGGAGCAGCGCAAGGAGCCACCTGCCCCTCCTCCCCAGGAGCCGCTAGTGGACATGCCAGCTGCTTGCGGGAGTGGCACAGGGCCAGGGTGGGGGTGGGCCTGCTTTAGCCCCACTGCACCGGGAGCCACCTGAGGTAAGTCGTGTCCAGCCAGAACCCACATCCCCAACCCCTGCCCCAGCCTGGAACCTCCTGCACCCAAACTCCCTCCCAGAGCCTGCACCCTGAATCCCTTCCTGCAGGCCCGCCCCCTACCCCAGGCTCGGCTCAGAACCCCTCCCACACGCTGAACTCCTCGACCCAAGACCAGAGTCTTCATCCCCCTGCCCCAGCCTGGTGAGCGAGGATGGGGGAGAGAGAGGGGATGGAATGAGCAGAGTGGGGCCCCAGAGAAGGGGTGTGGCAGGGTGGCACCTCGGAGAAGGGGTGTGGCCGGGGCAGGGCCTCAGAGAAGGGGCGGGGCATGAGTATTTGGGTTTGAGGCAGATCCTGGATTGCACTTCAACTCAAAAAGGGATCTGGTGCTTAAAAAGGTTGGAGACCACAGAGGTCACCTCCCAGATCTTGTGCCATATAACGTCCGTGTTGAACATCGTCTAGAGCGAGTCAGCCACATGGGCTTCTCTCTGAACACGGAGGAGCAGACGCTTTGTACGTGTGTCGCCGCTGCTCTTAGGTCGGGGTCTGTTCTGTTAAGGTGAAGCACGTCTCCACAGGTAACAGCTACTGCCTGTTGGAGCTGATGACTTCCAGCAGTGACAATGGAGAGCACGGCAGAAGTGACCCATGTTGTTGACCATTGCTTTGCTTTTGGTGCTAGTTCTCGCAGCTTTTTTAAGCTGCGCTTAAACCAGGTGATGACTTCCAGCGTGTGGGATTAATTAGGGGTTTAGACAGCGCCCTGACAGAGCTTTTTTTGTCCCTTCCGTAGTGAGACATTTGATTTTTGACTCTGTTTTGCACAAAAATTGGTGTCTGCCTCCTCCTTCACCTTGGGACTTCCCTAATGGAGAAGCAGGTTTTACATGCCTCCCTTCCTCCACCATCATGACCTTGGAAGTGTTGGAAGGGGACCTTCCCCCAAAGAGCTACTTCCAAAGCAAAGGAGGTCAAGATGTTTTATCCCAACACTAGCTGGTCCCTGTCATAAAGGGTCAGTTTCACAGCATTTGTAAGAGCAAGAGGAAGTAATGATGGAAAGAAGGCAGAGGAGACAGCATGAGTTACCATGAGTCCTGACGTAACCCATGACAAATTAAACATGGAGGCGAAGTGAGCTTAGATCTGGAGCTAGATCCAAAGCTCCCATATTACCAGGAGTTACAAGGAGGAGGGAGAAAAATTGTTCTCCTTGGCCTCTGAGGATCGGACAAGAAGCAATGGGCTTAAACTGCAGCAAGGGAGGTTTAGGTTGGACATTAGGAAAAACTTCCTAACTGTCAGAGTGGTTAAACACTGGAATAAATTTCCTAGGGAGGTTGTGCAATCACCATCTCTGGAGATATTTCAGAGCAGGTTAGACAGACACCTGTCAGAGATGATCTAGATGGTGCTTGGTCCTGCCGTAATGGCAGGGGACTGGACTTGATGACCTCTTGAGGTCCCTTCCAATTCTGTGATTCTTGTTACCCCAAAAATATTCTCACTGGAGACCACCCAGGGTTACACTAGTATGGGTTTATTTTCACTAAGTAGAATTAGAGAGAGAAAGCAGCCACCAAAGGTTTAAGCTAAAGAAGATAGAACTCTCTCTCTCTCTCTCTCTCTCACACACACACACACACACACACACACACATGGAAGCAAGCGCACACCCTTCCATTCATTCACTCATTCACACCCATTCATTCCTGCCCTCAGGCAATCACACACTTACACAGACATATGGGTTGCAGAAGGAGCCAAGGCATGTGGATCCTGGAGGGTCTGTCTGCTCATCATGGCTGGGGAAGCTGGTCAGGAGGAAAGAGACTGGAGGGGAGCTTCTCAGGATCAGTGGAAAGAAAAAGAGAGTCTCACATGTGCTCCTTCTCTTTATATAGTGTCTGACTGGCTCCTGTGACTCATTCACCTTGTCATCAGGGAGCATGCCCAGACTTCCCTTTATCCAGCAGGGAGCATGCCCATACTGTGATGACTCATTGCCATGTGATCCATTGTTCCAAGCCTTCTTCAAACACACTCTCACTCACACTCTCTCTCCATTCACTCAGGGGAGAATGCAGCTCAGGGAAAGTTACAAGCAAGGTGGCTGCATGTTTTTTTTTTAGAAGTTAGTCAGATAGGGAACGTGGGAAATAATATATGGGCAAGATCAGATGTGAAACAATCGTGCATAAAAAAATCCAATGTGTCTGTGAAAGGCGGACATATAAATAGTGGTAGTTTTCTAACATGCTTTTACACTAATGCTAGGAGTCTGTCTAATAAGATGGGTGAACTGGAGTACCTCATATCAAAGGAGGAAGTTGACATAATAGGCATCTCAGAAACATGGTGGAATGAGGACAATCAGTGGGACGCTATCATACCGGGATATAAATTATATCGGAAAGACAGAACAGGTCGTGCGGGTGGCGGAGTGGTACTATATGTGAAGGATAATATAGAATCAAATGAAGTAAAAATCCTAAAGGAATCAAAATGTTCCATAGAATCATTATGGATAACAATTCATTCCTCTAATATGAATATAGCATTAGGAATATATTACCGACCACCTAACCAGGACAGTGATAGTGATGCTGAAATGATAAGGGAGATTAGAGAGGCTACCAAAATAAAAAACACAGTAATAATAGGAGATTTCAATTATCCCCATATTGATTGGGTGCATGTCACCTCAGGACGGGATTCAGAGATTAAGTTTCTTGATGCCTTAAATGACTGCTTCTTGGAGCAGCTAGTACAGGAACCCACAAGGGGAGAGTCGATTCTCGACCTAGTCTTGACTGGAACGCAGGATCTGGTCCAAGAGGTAACTGTTACTGGACCTCTTGGAAATAGTGACCACAATATAATAACTTTTAATATTCCTGTGTTGGGAAGAACACCGCAGCGGTCAAACACTCTGGCATTTAATTTCAAAAAGGGGAATTACACTAAAATGAGGAAGCTAGTTAAACAGAAACTAAAAGGGAGAGTAATTAAACTAAAATCCCTGGAAGCTGCATGGGAACTGTTTAAAGACACCATACTAGAGGCCCAACTTAAATGTATACCCCAAATAAAAAAACACAGTAAGAGACCTAACAAAGAACCACCATGGCTAAACAGCCATGTTAAAAAGGCAGTGAGAGAGAAAAGGGCAGCTTTTAAAAAGTGGAAGTCAAATCCTAGTGAGGAAAATAAAAAGGAACATAAACACTCCCAAATTAAGTGTCATAATGTAGTAAGAAAAGCCAAAAAAGAGTTTGAGGAACAGCTAGCCAAAAATTCAAAAAATGATAGTAAAATGTTTTTTAAGTACATTAGAAGCAGGAAGCCCGCTAAAAAAGCAGTGGGGCCCTTGGATGATAAAGATATAAAAGGAGCGATCAAGGAAGACAGTGCCATTGCGGAGCGATTAAATGATTTCTTTGCTTCAGTCTTCACGGCTGAGGATGTTACAGAGGTTCCTAAATCTGAGCCAGCCTTTTTAGGTGACAAATCTGAGGAACTCACTCAGATTGAAGTGACATTAGAGGAGGTTATGGAATTAATTGATAAGCTGAATAGTAACAAGTCTCCGGGACCAGACGGCATTCACCCAAGGGTTCTGAAAGAACTCAAATGTGAAATTGCGGAGTTATTAACAGTGGTTTGTAACCTATCCTTTAAATCCACTTTGGTACCAAATGACTGGAAGATGGCCAATATAACACCGATATTTAAAAAAGGCTCTAGAGGAGATCCTGGCAATTATAGACCGATAAGTTTAACATCAGTACCAGGCAAATTAGTAGAAACACTAGTAAAGAGTAAAATTGCAAGGCACATAGAAGAGCACGAATTGTTGGGCAAAAGTCAGCATGGTTTCTGCAGAGGGAAGTCGTGTCTAACTAATCTGTTAGAATTCTTTGAAGGGGTTAATAAACATGCGGACAAGGGGCACCCAGTGGATATAATATACCTAGATTTCCAGAAAGCCTTTGACACGGTCCCACACCAAAGGCTTTTACGTAAATTAGGTGGTCATGGGATAGGAGGAAAGGTCCTTTCATGGATCAAGAATTGGTTAAAAGACAGAAAACAAAGGGTGGGAATAAATGGTAAATTTTCACAATGGAGGAGGGTAACTAGTGGTGTTCCCCAGGGGTCAGTACTGGGACCAATCCTGTTCAACTTGTTCATCAATGATCTAGAAAATGAGGTAAGCAGTGAGGTGGCCAAGTTTGCAGATGACACAAAGTTGTTCAGGACAGTCAAAAGCAAAAGGGATTGTGAAGAACTACAAAAAGATCTCAGCAAACTGAGTGATTGGGCAGCAAAATGGCAAATGAAATTTAATGTGGGTAAGTGTAAGGTAATGCATGTTGGAAAAAATAACCCAAATTACACGTACTACATGATGGGGTCAAATTTAGCTACGACAGATCAGGAAAGGGATCTTGGAGTTATAGTGGATAGTTCTATGAAGACATCCACGCAGTGTGCAGCGGCAGTTAGTAAGGCAAATAGGATGTTAGGAATTATTAAAAAAGGGATAGATAATAAGACAAAAGATATCATACTTCCCCTATATAAAACTATGGTACGCCCACATCTCGAGTACTGCGTGCAGATGTGGTCTCCTCACCTCAAAAAAGATATATTGGCATTAGAAAAAGTTCAGAAAAGGGCGACTAAGATGATTAGGGGCTTGGAAAGGGTCCCATATGGGGAGAGGCTAGAGAGACTGGGACTTTTCAGTTTGGAAAAAAGGCGATTGAGGGGCGATATGATAGAGGTATATAAAATCATGAATGGTGTGGAGAAAGTGATTATAGAAAAATTATTTACCTTTTCCCATAATACAAGAACTAGGGGACACCAAATGAAATTGATGGGTAGTAGGTTCAAAACTAATAAAAGGAAATTTTTCTTCACACAGCGCACAGTCAACCTGTGGAACTCCTTGCCCGAGGAGGCTGTGAAGGCCAGGACTCTATTAGGGTTTAAAAAAGAGCTTGATAAATTTTTGCAGGTTAGGTCCATAAATGGCTATTAGCCAGGGATAAAGTATGGTGCCCTAGCCTTCATAACAAGGGCAGGAGATGGATGGCAGGAGATAAATCACTTGATCATTGTCTTCTGTTCTCCTTCTCTGGGGCACCTGGCATTGGCCACCGTCGGCAGATGGGATGCTGGGCTCGATGGACCTTTGGTCTGACCCAGTATGGCCATTCTTATGTTCTTATGTTCTTATGTTACAAAGATTACAAAATTGCAGTTTACAGTAAGTTTGAGAGTTACACAGATTACAAAGATTGACAAGGATCACAATAAGTTGCAGTTTAAAACCTTAGAAAATCCATGTATATAAATCTAGCGAGCTCAGGTGGAGGCTTTTTTATGCAACAATTCTATGATATGCGAACAATCCGGCCCCATAGCTGCAGGGGGAATGGCAGGAGTTTAGCAGGGTTGAATAAGGAAGACTCACAAACTGGTAGTTTATTTTCCTTCCAGGCCTGAATAGAAGGTCCAGGTGGGAGAAAGAAAAACTATGAAGGGAAAAGAAGGATCATCCATTTTAGCTGCCCTTGTAATTATACTCATTTCAGGTAAGTTATTTAGACTACACAGCTGTAATGCATGGCTAGTAATCTAATCTCCCATGTAACTGTGCACGCAGTCGGGACCTATCATAACAAACCATCTTAGCTGCTGTCAGGTTCCCAACGCAGGGAAGATGTTTGAGTCAGTGTCACTCCATATCTGGCAAAGCAAATTGTTATGATTATGCTTACTTCAAAGGATTCGAGTATTTGTCATCCTTCTGAGACATGAAAATGGGAATCACAGCAGCAACTTGTGAAAAGTGAATTGCCTCTGACACTCATTATCACTGTCGTTATTTTCGTGTTTAAAAAAATCTGAAAAAAAGAACTTCAAAGCCACCTGTTTCCATTTCTGTTTCATGTGGATGGTCAGGTTTTGAGTTGGGGTAAGAGAAAATCAGCTTGTTTCCATCAGTTTAACTATCTCATTTGGGTTTCTTTTAGGTCACCATGTTGAAGGTTTAAATCTGGTACGTACGTGAAACCATCAATTGCTGTTTTTTTGTTTATTTGTTTGGATTTTATCTGAACTGTTGGTGGCACTTAAAATAGCTCCAGGGATCTGGGGGGTTACATTGTAATTAAGGCCATCAAGTGCTTAAAATAATTAATCGTGATTAATCATGCTGTTAATAATAGAATACCATTTATTTTAAATATTTATGGATGTTTCATATATTTTCAAATATACTGATTTCAATTGCAACACAGAATACAAAGTGTACAATGCTCACTTTATATTATTTTTATTACAAATATTTGCACTGTAAAATGATAAAAGCAAAAGTATTCAACTCATACCAGGACTACAGGGCAATCTCTTTATCATGAAAGACAAACTTACAAATGTAGAATTGTGTACAAAAATAACTGCATTCAAAAATAAAACTTTCGCATTTACAAGTCCACTCAGTCCTATGTTTTGTTCAGCCAGTCACTCAGACAAACAAGTTTGGTTACAATTTGCAGGAAACAATGCTGCCTGCTTCTTGTTTACAGTGTCATCTGAAAGTGAAAACAAGCGTTCACATGGCACTGTTGTAGTTGGCATTGCAACAGGGGTGGGCAAGACAGCTTCTGTGGGTCCTTCTGCCAAGCCCTTTGATCCAGCCTGAGGCTCCCATGCCCCCAGGCCAATTGAGACCTGGGGACAGAAGAGTGCACGAAGTGTCCTCCCCCCTGCTAGGGGTATGCGGAACCAGCTGTGGTTCTCTCTAGCTGCTGTGCGTCCCTGGCAGGGTGGGGTCGGGGGGCAAAGACTTCATGCACTCCTCCATCTCAGGCCAATCAGGGTCTGTGGGTGGGGAAGCACACAAAGTCTTCTGGCCCCACCCCTTCCACCTAAGGCCCCGCACTCTCCAGGGTGGCCTACGATCACTTCTGAAATTCATGAAGTGGCCCCCCCCTTCAAAAATGATTGCCATCCCTGCATTGCAAGATATTTGCCTGCCAGATGCAGTAAAGATTCACGTGTCCCTTCATGCTTTAACCTCCATTCCAGGGGATACGTACCTATGCTAATAACATAGTGATCTTTGCTCGTGATTCCAAGCAGTGCAGACGGATGCATGTTCATTTTCACTGACTGAGTCAGAGGCTGCTGGAGGAAGTTGATTTTCTTTTTTGGTGGTTCAGGTTCTGGAACTTCTGCATCAGAGTGTTGTTCTAAAAACATATTTTATACTGTCTCGCACAGATTATGGACGGCATTTCAGATTCTTCAGCACTGCAGCTGTTTTCTAGAAATCTTGCACTGGAGTCTTCTTGGCACTTTGTCCAATCTGCAGTCAAAGGGTACATCTAGACGGCTTTCCTTTTCCAAAAGAGGAAGTGCAAATGAAGTGCTGATTAGCATATTCTTGTGCTTCATTTGCATATCCCCTTCCGACCCTTTTTGTGCAAGAGGTTTTTTCGCCAAAAAATGCAGTCTAGACATGGCTTTTTTGCAAAAAAACCAACCCTTTTTCAAAAGAACCTGTAAACCTCATTTTTTGAGGAATATGGGTTTCTTCAAAAAAGGGGGGGTTACAAAAAAGCCGCATCTAGACTGCGTTTTTTGGTGAAAAAACCTCTTCCGCAAAAAGGGTCGGAAGAGGATATGCAAATGAAGTGTGAGAATATGCTAATCAGTGCTTCATTTGCATTTCCTCTTTTGGAAAAGGAAAGCAGTCTCGATGTACCCAAAGTGTTCTCAAAAGGAACACGGGCTGGGTGATCATCTGAGACTGATATATACATGAAATGTACAGAATGCGGGTAGAACAGAACAAGAGACGTACCATTCTCCCCCAAGGAGTTCAGTCAAAATGTAATGAGCATATTTTTAATGAGCACCGTCAGGTTGGAAGCGTGGCCGCTGGAATGGTGGGTGAAGCATGCAGGGGCACATCAATGATTACCATATCTGACATGTAAATACCTTGCAACGCTGGCTACAAAAGTGCAATGGGAACACCTGTTCTCACTTTCAGGTGACATAAATAAGAAGCAGGAAGTGGTATCTCCTATCAATGTATACAAACTTGTTTGTCCTAGTCTCGGAGCAGTAGCCGTGTTAGTCTGTAACTGCAAAAACAACGAGGAATCCTGGGGCATCTTAAAGACTAACCGATTGTTTTGGCACCAGCGTTCATGGGTCAAAACCACGTCAACAACACTTTTTTGAGTTAATCCAATGAGTCTGCGGCGATGCATCAACAGCCTGAATTGCCATTTTCAATATTTCCTTCCTTAATGCAAGATCTCTCCATTGGAGTGAATCCTGGCCCCACTAACGGGAATGGAACTAAACTGATTTTCCCCAGCTGGGGATCAGGGTTAGAGAGACAACCCAAGTGCCCTTAGTGGGTCTCAAGCTGCGTATCTTTCGCTCTCATCAATACAATATGCCTGACTCAGCCTGCAATGAGATTATCGCTCCCTGCTCCCTAACGAGCCATTCTGAGCTAATTCCGTCCATGGAGTTCAAAGGATCAGCTGTGGTCCATGCTAATATTCTAACCAGTATTTTTTCTCTCTCCTTTTACCAGTGCCCGGCGCTCCCTGTCTGTAAGTAGAGATTATTTTGTTTTAGTAAACATCCCAGGTAGGCAATCTCAGCCAAGATGGGGCAGGACTGGGGCAAACTGGTGGGCCAGTCTGGAAGAAAGTCGTATAATTGCTGCCTACACGGTTCATACGCTGGATGAAATTCAGCCCAATGCAGAGAATAAGAATAGGGTCCATCCATCACTTATTTCAAGGGCCTATTTAGAGGTTCATAGGTCTCATGCTTGCATAAGGTAGAATTTCACCCTCTGACTTTTCACAGAGGCCTCCAAGCTCCAGGGCTCATAGCCCAGCACTTTTCACCTGCACTGAAGACACATGCCCCCTAAATAAATGTAACTGTTGGTGCAACGGGAATAGAACATACACATGGAGAAGTTAAATCGAGAGATTCTCAAGCATGTGATGTAACCCAGAGACACTGACAAAGGAGGAGGAAGTCTGCTCTGCAGCATTTGCTGAGGCCTTATCTACACTGGCATGTTTTGTTGTCCAAAACTGCCTTTTGGTGACAAAACAGTGAGAGCGTTGATGCTGCACTGGGACTTCTGTTGGGAAAAACACCCAGTTATGCAATAAAAAACTTCCAGCTCCCTTTATTGTCGACAAAGAGCCAGTGTGGACTCTGCTATTTGGTTTGTCCAGAGAACTGGCTTCCGCCAGTATCCCACAATGCCTGCCCTGATGCCTCTGCTCAGTGTTTTGTGATCTCTGCTGCCGTGCAGGCCTGCGCCCCTCCCCCCTTTCAAAGCTCCTGGAAGTATCTGACAGCGGAGGGAGCTGCTCCGTTTGGGGAACAAGCAAAAAGAGCAAGTCATTGGGATGCTCCTGATTTTCCCTACTAGGAACACAGAGGCAGGCAGGCTGCTGCTGCAGGGGGAGGGCTGGAGAGACGACTGTGCTGCTTTGACATTGCTCAGCCCGGAGAGCTCACACAGCTACTCGCTATGGTGCTCCCAGCAGCTGAGGATGCTGTGGGAGAACTCGGAGAGAATCCCAATGAGCACAGGGATCAGCTCTGCCACCCCACAACACCACACCACAGGATGCTTCCCCACAATGCTTTGCTCTCTCTGTCTGCAGGGGAGTAAGCAATATGGCCATGAAATATGAACAAAGGGAGGCAGAAAAACCAGCTTGGCTGGTTTTTGCTTCTGGCGACTTTTGCATCCTGACAGCACTTTTGTTGCCAAACCTTCCAGGGGTCGACAGCCTGAGAAGCAGTTGGCTTTTAGCTCATGCTGTAGAGCATGGGTTCCCAAACTGGGAGGCGTGTGAAGAAGTTCCAGGGGGGGCACGAGCAGGGCCGGACTGAGGCATGGGCGAGCCGGGCAGCTGCCCAGGGCACCAACTGATGGGGGGCGCCTGATGGCAGCTGTAAGGGGCACGCGGCGTCCCTTACAGCTGCCATCAGGCGCTGCGCGCCCAGCTTCCACGGCCCAGCAGCGCCCTTCCCCCCGCATGCACCGGGGCAGCGCCGCGCGCCCGCGCCCAGGGCGCCAAAAGGGCTCGGGCCGGCCCTGCGCGCAAGGCAGGTTTTGCTCAACAAGTTTTGCTGCTATTGGAGGGGTGGCATGAGGATTTCTCAAAAATCGAAAAGGGGGCGTGATGCCGAAAAGTTTGGGAACCACTGCTGTAGAGGCATGTGGCTTTAGTTCCTAAGGTTGCAGGTTCAATTCCTCCCTGCCGATAGAGCCTTTCTCCTCCTACTCACACAGCATTTGCATCTCACTTCAAATGACGATATTAAAACCATGTCCTACTTCAGGAGGCCAACTTTTGTTTACCTTGTCTTTCCACAGCTCCCACCTACTGTTCCCATGTTAACAGGTATGTGCCAACAGGAGTCATTATTCTACACACTTCGAATGGGAGGCAGAGCGAATTTGCTTCCGTTGAGAGCCCCTGGGTATTCGAAAATCACAGTCAGGCCTGAAATGCTCAGGACTTCTCAAAGGATGGAAAGACCGTTATGTCAATGGACCTGATTCTGGTCTCATTTACGTTGGTCTCTAAAGCCCCGCTTGTGCTTTACCGTGGTGTAAGGGAGAAGGAAATGAAATTCATTGTGTGTCACTGACTGGAAATCAGATTTTCCATGCCAAGGAGGCAAAAGGAGAATCCCATTAAACCCTTCTAGACCCCAGGGAAGGAGTAAACACTCTGGTGTATTAAGCAGTAGGTGGGGCAGGGGCGGAGCTTAACTGCATTCCTGGATTTGGGAATGTCACCCAATTTATGAAATCCCACATTTTTAGTTCTTTAATAAGGTCTACAGCAAGCTTCTGTACTAGAGTTCATAGACTCCTCCCCCATGCTGTACTGTAAACTTGTGTACATCAGCAGCAGGCCCACTGACAAGAGGGGCAAAGGGGGCCGTTCCCCCGGGGCCCGGCAATTCATTGGGGCCCAGGACTACTAGCCGCCGTCGCTGCCGCAGTAGCAGTGGCTGGAGCACCAAGCCCTTTAAATTGCCACCGGAGCACCATGCTGCACACTCCATGCGGCTCTGAGGGCTGGCGGGGGTGGAGAAGGGGGACACAGAGCTCGGGGTGTCAGCCCTCCCTTCCATGTGAGGTCCTGCTCCTTCCGGGAGCAGGGAACTCCCTCCCCTCCTTGCAGAGACTGTCGGCGCCCCCAGTCGGTACAGCAGGCCTGGGCCCACGGCCATTGAAGTCAGTCGGAGACTTTCCATGGACTTTACCAGGCCATGAATCAGGCCTGTAACAAGCCAATTCTATGACACCAGTTTGACGGGACTGTCGTTTCCTTTCCAGTGCGGCTCTAAACACTAGTCTGGCGAGCAGCAACAGGTGCCGGTTCACACTCCCGCAGCACGCATGTGCGTCGGTAAGTCAGCTCCGCTGGCCTAGCAGGCAGGCCGGCCCAGGAGTCCCAGTGCCACGGTCTCACACACTGCATTTGTCAGCTCTTCGGTGATAGTCACACAATATCCCCCCCACCCCACCCCCACACACGCTGGCCCCGGAAACCGCTTTGCTCGGAAGTCGCTCCTGGAAGAGGGTGTGCGTCAGAGCCTGTCCTGGGGAGTCAAGACTTCTGTGTTCCTCTCCTGTCATGGCAGCTGCCTGGCTGAGGAAACGTGGGCAAACCGTGTCATTGGTTTCAGTGAGGCCTGTAAAAAGGGGCGACACTAATGTTGAGAATCTGGTCTGAAAGGCACTGGAGAAGGGCCACGTATTCAACGTTCAAAGGAATCGGCCCTGGCTCTGTGTTTGCACCCGGCCGATTTCTTCAGTTGTTCGTCTTTCTCCCAGGGCTCCAACCTGACATCTAGCCAGCTCTCCTCCATCCTCCAATGCTACATCACAGACCCTGCAGCCCCCCTGGACCAAGGGGCATTCCTATTACTGTTCCAACAAGTCAGCAGAGGAGTGCTGCAAACCGCTCTGAATGAAATCAGCGTGCAGGTAATAACAGCCGCAGCATGAGAAAACATAGCACAACCTCCTCCCTAGTGCGCTGCTGAACTACAGTCACAAGATCCTCTGTATTTGACTGTTGTTGTTGTTGTTGTCGTGCCACTACGATGTTTCCAGGAAGCTGATCTTGTAAGATGTTTCCTCGATACATTTTTAAGGTACAATTCTGCAACACGCTCTTGCTACACAGAATCACAGGAATAGGTGGCTGTTAGGAGCAAAGAGGCAATTTATGTGCATGCATAGTGCATGTTGCATGTGATAACACGCCACGTATGTGCATTTTCCAGTCTTACACAGGCGTGTGTTGCAGGGCTGACTCAGTCTCCTGTGTGGAGCATGATAGCCCTAAAAACACTCTGATTTCTGCATTCAACTTGCTCTTTTCAGACCCTCAGTGGCCAGATCACCCCGGCTGCCAAAGCCTTCCTGTTGCATGCGGCGTGGGAGGTTCTGAAATCTGAACCCCAAGTGCAAAATGCAGGCTTCCTGGCCTCCTGGTTCCAGGAGACGCTCCATGCCTACCTGACTGCCATCGACAAGAACCTTCTGGACTGCATGTGCCAGCTCCCCATCACTTGCGATGGCCTGGCCACAGTGTAAGTCCACTCTCATTGCTCACAGGTCATGGCACAGATGCGAGGCTGCAGCTGATTAACACCGCTGCTACTTTACCTTGTGAGACTGTCGTTGTTACTACACAAACCTGGCTGGTTGTACTGCTGCTGCTTATTGTTACTAATTATTGTGATAGCTGTTGGTGATGATAATGATGTATTGTTATTACATAGATAGATAGAGTGTATGGAGATGGATGGATGGATGATGGATAGATAGATAGCTAGTATGGTAATGGGTAGATAGAGTGGGTGTACAGGGATAGATAATAGATAGATAGGCAGTATGGGGATAGATGGATGGATAGATAGCGTATATGATAAATAGAAAGGGTGTATGGTAATGGATAGATAGAGGGGGTGTATGGGGATAGATGGATATTTAGATGGATGGATAGACAGATAGATAGATGGGATGTAGGGAGATAGATGGATGGATGGATGGATAGAGTATATGATAGAAAGGGTGTATAGTAATGGATGGATAGATAGAGGGAGTTTATGGGAATAGATAGATGGGTGGACAGATGGATGGATGGAAGGATAGCTGGATAGACAAATAGATGGGATGTAGGGGGATGGATAGATAGATGGGATATATGGAGATAGATAGAGACAGACAGACAGATGAGTGCCTAGCACACACACTATTGAAATGTACCATTCTGAGCACCAAAAGAGATCTATCCAAGAGGGGTGAGTATCAGTCACATAACAGGCCTACAGTCCAAAGCTGGGAAATCAATTTTTTTCGTCAAAATTCACATTTCTTGGTCAAAGCATTGCCCGGGGAAGAAGAAGATTAAGACAGACCTTACACCAATAAGAAGAAGTCAATCAAAGGATTTTGCGGTGCGTTCAAAAGCTTCTGGCAGTCTGGGTTCAGCTGCCTACTCGCTGCCTCTGGCTCTAAAGGCAGAAGCAAAGACCGACAAGAGAGACCTACGTAGAGCGGGGTACACCCATTGGATCCTAGATGCTGAGGAGTATAAGAGTATCCACTGGAGACTCAGGATACCTGGGCAGCCATCAGACGTTGCCAAGCCCTGAGACATGGGGCCGGGGGGGAGGGAAGTATTGGCTCAGGGCCCCCGGAAGGGGCATGGTCTCGGGTGGAAGGGATGGAGCTAGAGGCTAGCCTCTCCCTGCGACCCTTCAGCACTACCAGGGCTCCAGCAGCAATTTAAAGGGCCCAGGACTCCAACCACGGCTGTTTCCATTGTGATGGTGACCAGGATCCCTGGGTCCTTTTAAATTGTCAGGTCCCAGGGCAGCTGCCCTCTTTGCCCCCCCTCCACCGTCGGCCAGCCCTTTGTCATATGGCAGCCAATCAAGATGCCCCTTATCAGCTCCCCTTTATGACCTCCGAAGCTGAGTTGTCAGAAGATGCCCATGAGCAGATCCTCCGTTGGTGGAAATGATCAACTCTCCATGGACTTCAAAGAGCCTTGACAGACAGAGTGTATGGAGATGGATGATAGATAGATAGATAGTATGGTAATGGGTAGTTAGGGGAAGGGTGTGGGATGGATAGATAGATAGATAGGCAGGCTGTATGGGGATGGATGGATAGATAGCTCCCGAGATGGGAGCTGGTGACGGAGGCAAAAGGGAGCCGCGAGAAGGGAAGGCTGGGAAGAGGATAAGGACCAGAATGGGGTGCAGGAGAAAATGAGAATGGAGATGGCAGCAACACAAGCACGTGTCTGCTGACAACATGTGGTCCTTAGGTCAATTTCCATCCGACATCCATGATGTGAAAGGTTTGACTTTTACCCAAGAATGTGGGGGTGGAGAGGGAATGAATGATGTGAAGGATAGATATGATGAGGTAGCATTTGGCCTCCGTTTGATGGCATCCCTTCTGAATCCCCTTCATTAGCGTGCAAGCTCTGGACAGCGTGTATTCGCAGATGGACAACAGCACAAGGCAAGTGGTGGCCGACTGGATTGGGAGATTCCTTACAGCCCACAGTAAGTGATCACCATGTAGAGTCAAACACAGTCCTGGCCAAACTCCACTGAAGTCCATGGAGATCTTGGAGACCGTGTAGACCAGTGTTTCCCAAATGGTGTTCCGCGGAACACCAGGGTTCTGCTAAGTGAAAATAAGGGTTCCACGAGAAAATTCCATTACAATAACATTTTATGATTTTTAAAAAATTAATATTGTGTGATTTTTGTTTTTAAATATGTGCAATTAAACTAAACGTTGATCTCATGATCTTGTTTAGCATCTGTTTATTATTATCCCTACTTATTTGTGGTCTACTTTTTCAGCTCTATATATAAGACTGTTATGAGGGGTTCCGCAAAATTCTTTCGAGTTTAAAAGGGTTCCATGGCCAAATAAAATTGGGAAACACCGGTGTAGACTAATGCCACATAAATAAAATGTAAGATCTGTTGTCTGAGGAATGAGGATTATAAAATGTGCTGGTCAAATAATGGAGTAATGGAATAATTATCAAATAATAATCATCATCACAAAAAAGCCACCCACATTTGCAATGAACATTATTTGACCATCTGTGCTGCAAAAATATTTCTGCTTTCATTGGCAGCACAAATGTAATCCCCTCCCCCTCGGTGTTTTTCTTATCTTCGTTTCCCTTTTCTATGGGCTAACGAGACATAGCGCCCATGCTCACAGAGAAATAAGAGTTTCTTTCTGTGTTGCTCTAGTTTGCCAAAAAAGCTCAGCAAAAGAGTGGATACTAAGCAACTGGAAGAATTTCCGAAACTATGCATCATATAATGCGTTCACTACTTCCTGGAGTGGTTTTGATGGGGTAAGAATGTACTTTGAATGGATTCATTCATTTAGCTATTTCCACCATGAGGTCAGTTGCAAAATTTGGAGTCCAGAATCAATATTTGAAAGATCATGTTTTGGTTTTCAAAATTACTTTCTAGTTTTAATTAATAATAATAATGTTGCAGGACATCACTAAGCACATGTCTACAAAGCGCATCAAGGCTATCGCTTGTACTTGGCAGCGTGTCATGCAATTTATCATAGAACAATGCCATCATGTAATAGGATATGATGCTGCAATTCTGATCCCTAAGTTCAGCATGATGCCTGTTAGATTTTAAACTCTTCAGAGTAGGAATTTTCTCTTTCTACGTGTCTAGAAAGCACCCAGACACTTTTGACAACTCTCTCACTATCACTTTATATGAAAGTCAATGGGAGTTTTGCTTATCTACGGACTGTATTAACCAAAGTCTGAGCCAAAGCCCATTGAAGCTGGTAGTCATCTGGTTCTCAGGTTCTAAGTGGACAGTGCGTGTCTTAAATTTATATCCTAGTTCTTGGCAAGCCAGTCACCAAACTGGAATTTTTCTTGTTTCACACATTGGTTCAACACTTAATGTTTGTGTAACGCCGATGGGCAGAACTGACCCTAGAATCTCTGGAGCATAGCACAGCTGGCTTTCAGCTAAGGCTGTAGAGCAAACTCATTTCTCTCTCTGTAAGTGGGCTTAAGTGCCACATCATGGAACAGAGACCCACGCCCAGTAGGTGTGTGGGCTACATGTGCATCTAATGCCATGGTGCAGAGCTTTAAATCCAACCCATTTATTTCTAGTTTGCAGCCCTGGATGTCCTCACAGCCAGCCAACTAGCACAGCTGACAGCCACTCACAACGTGTTCTCCAACAGCAGCATGGCTGCTGGCATCACCCATGTCCTCAGCACCAGCGATGTCCTCTACCTTGAGGGCTACTTGGCCGAGTTATCAACCTTGACCCTGACACCGCCCTTTGACCACCAAGTGATGTATTCAGTGCTGGAGACGGTTCTAAAAAAGGTCAACGAGAGCTTCCCAGATCTCTGTTCTCCCTCCTTGAAAGACTTGTTTCAGGTTAAACTGAAGATGCTGCTCCCGGTGGCGGATGCAAATATACTGAGCCTCATCCCAACAAAAATAGGCTGCACTGACTTCCAAGAGATGTGAGTATATATGTCCGCTCAGCAACATGGTGCATGATGGGAAAGAAAGTGAGGTGGATGAGCAAGATACATTTAGTGTCTCCATAGCAAGTACGAAACAAAAATCCCATATCAAGTTACCTGAAATCTCTGGGGCCACCCTGTACCCCATCCACACTTGCCTTCTGTCTCCCTTTCAAATGTTCCCCAGCGCATTTTGAAATCGTCCTTGGTTGACTATAGATGTTAGCTACACTCTAACACTGCATTTGGGGTTGGTCCTGCTTTGGGCGGGATGTTAGACTGGATGACCTCTGGAGGTCCCTTCCAACCCTAATCTTCTGTGATTCCATGACTGCTCCTGTCTGAAGAAGCAGTGCCGTCCACGATGGGTTAACCGGTAAAGGTGAAGTCGTTCGGATAATGAGAACCAGCTTAAGCCATCAACTGAAACTCAGAATGAACTGGAATCTTTTGGAACAATGAGTGGTCCTGTGGCGCCGTAGGTTGTCTACACTACAAGTTTATTCTGAAATAAGTTATTTCAAAATCATAACTCCCGAAATAACTATTTCAAAATAAGCATTATTCCTTTCATGAGCAGGAGGTAGTCTTTCGAAATAGCAAGCCCGTTATTGCGAAATAATTTGGAAATAACTGACTTGCTGTGTGGACGATCGCCTTGTTATTTTGAAATAAGGGGAGTTATTTCGAAATAATCTTGTGGTGTAGACAGGCCCTGAGAGATTAACAACAATATATAGCATCATGAGCTTTCATGGGCAAAACCCGCTTCATCAGATGAGCTGGAGTGGAAATAACAGAAATCAAGATATTTATAACATAAAAAAAAAGTACTTGTCAATTGTAGGGTAGGGCTAATGAGACTAATTGAGTGGGCAGAAGTGTCACATTCTTACTTTTGGTGTAAAAATGCAGTTGTTAGAGGCAGGAGAAAGTGCTTTATGATGCGACATCCAGTTAATATCTTTGTTCAAGCCCAGGGAATCAGTGTCAAATCTGTAGATGAATACCAGTTCGGCACTCTCTCTCTGTACTTGGCTGGTGAAATTCCTTAGTAGAAGATTGGCTACTTTTAAATCCATGGCTGAGTGCTCAGGCATTTTTCAAGATGGAGTTTTTCACGTGCCTTTTTCCTTTCAAGTTCTGGCAGGAAATAAAGTGGCAACACCAACAGGGCTGTTCTTTCTGTGCCTGGTTCACCTCTTGCTTTGGTGTCCACCAGGAGTAGTTCCATAGAAGGGAATGGAGCTTCGCTGGCGTAAAATCACTGTAAGCAAGAGCAGACTCTGTCTTCCTGAGCGGGCAAAGCCAGGAAAGATGCCCTCACCAGAGCTGCAGGCCAAAGACATTCAGCTTAGCCTCAGATCAGCAGTTTAGTTTGCCCCTTCTCTAACAGCCTCTTGGGTCTTCCGGTCATCGTGGGCAGATCAGAGGAAAAGGATGCATAGTTCATTTCCGAGGCAACAATTTGCAAGCTCCCGACAACCTGATAAATGGGCCAGGAAAAGCTGAAAGTCTCTTAGGTTTCCAGGCTGATATTTCTGGTCCGGAGGGATTATGGGAGTGACAGAGGATGACTCTGACTTGGGACCTCAAAAGCACGTTTCATTTTGTTTATCTTCCAGCTACAAGGGATTGGATTTTGTGCACAGTACGTTAGACCCTGACACCCAGAAAGCCATATACCACGCCCGACTGAACTTTCTCAATAGACAGGTGGCAAAAGAAGGTACTTTGTTACTGTCTTTAGTTTCTTCTACCATTTTCTCAGTGCCTTAATGCTCAAGTCGTACCCTACAATTCTGGGATGTCTTCTCCCCATGCCTTTGTCTGTTCCATAGCTGTCATCCTTGGGAAGTGGGCAAATGCAGGAGGACTCCAAGGGCACACAACAGCCCAGTGCCACAATTTTCAATGAAAGCCAGTTTCCTGGCCCTCTGCTCTAACTACTAGTCCGTAATGTCACCCTGAACTGTACTGCAAAGCCCACCTGAATGGGAGATGTCTAGGATCAGTTAAGAGCTATGGTTATAGCTCTGTTGCTAACTTCTGTCCTTTGGAACCAGAGTTACTTTTCGCATTTAGTTTTGGCTGCTTGGCACAACTGATCACCTGACTTGTTACAAACTTCCCCCTTGTCTTTTTGCTGATGAATGGTGCTAATGTTACCATTTGTCTAATCAGTTTCCATGTCTCTTGCAGGAGTAGCTTGTACATTCACATCTGTCAACAGCAGGAACTGGTTGCAGGAAAACTTTGGGCTCTCCAGTGTCTATGCTGACTACAATGATTTCATCCGGCTTGATCCTGGCTTTAATGGGGTAAGTACGACCCCAGCCAAAATTCCCACCAGCGTTAAGATTTCATCTGCAAGGTGAAATTCACTCTGGGGCAAAGAACAAGCTTCACAGATGTCCCACTCAGCTCAGGCATAGCAGGGACACCAAGTGGTACACAACAGGGATAGGAAATGTTTCTCCCATCCCATGAACATTTACAAGATATGAAAAAATGTCCCGTTCTAAACTGGGATAACATAATCAAAACCTTCAGAATGTTCAGGAGAAAAAAAAATTAAGAAATGGGTGCAAAGTCAATCTAAACAATTCATTTTGATAATTTTCCAGAAGTATCATTTCAATTTGGACTATGTTTCACCCCCCCCCTTTTTTTTTCTAGAATCAGCTTAACTTTTAAAGCAAAAAGTTGCTTCCAACCACAAACCTGGAAGTTTTCATTTTGAAAATGTCCAGACAAAATGCTTCCACGATTTAGAAACTTTTCCAAAAACTGTTGAAAATTCCACAAAACTGACCAGTTACTGCAGAAAGTTTTGGTTTTGATGAATCAGCATTTAAAAAAAATTTTGTTGAAAATTCTGACCCGTTCTCATGGTTTTGTTGGCGCTGGTGAATTTACCCTTTTGAATGTTCATTCACAGGTGGCAGAAGGACCACAGCTGATGAAATTATGTTTATTAGGGGAATAAAATTAATTATAAATGTAGCCCTTTTCTGGTTCAGAATCCAACCAAATGTCTTTTTAGTGTGTTCTTAACACCTACGTGACAAACAACTGAGATGAATAATTTCCAGCTATGTGTTATTCAGGAATTCTTCACGTCAGTTGTTTACTGTTTGTGTTATTGTGTGTGGTCGGTCCCTAAAGTCACGTGGTTTTATGAGTGTTCCCTGATTGGATGAATGAAACTTTTCAGGCTAGATTCTAATGACTCAAGAAGTCTGCACTTTGAATGGGTGCATGAATGTGTGTGTGGAAATTAATGAAACTTGCAGCTGTTTCCACAAATAACCAACACTCCACCAAACACTAATAAATAGTATGTGCATCATGGTGAGCGTTGTTCGTTGTTTTGAGAGACAAAAATACTGACAAATACATTTTAAAACTTTTCTGGCTCTCTGGGTGACTCGGAATTTGTACCGTTCAACTCTGGATTCCTTTTCTTTTAGTATGAGGTGACGGATTTGTTAACTGCAACACACCTGGCAAAGCTGGTTGTCACTTCCAGCATCCTAACTGACAGCACCAGGGTCAGTGCGAAGACTGACGCCACAAACGTGATGAACACCTTCCAGAGCAGAAATGTATCTGATCTGCAGACCTTCCTGTATGAGGTCAATGTGCTTGCAGCACAGGTAAGACTGTTTCCTTTGGCAGTGGGAGCTACAAGCAATGGGCCTGATTCCGTAACCTTTGCTCACATCGGGCCTGATTGTCTCATACACCCTGGCCTCTCTGCATTTCTCTGACAGTGAAGTGGCCCTAAACTGAGTGTTTATGCAAATCAGATCAATTGCGTAGCAATGACTCATGCAACTAGTCCCACTGCTAGTCAGTATGATTGAAGATTGTGGATTCTGTCCCTAAAAGGGCATGTTTCATAGCCCCATGTGATCTGGCCTAGAACAGCAAGAGACATCTAAGTGATTGATACTCATTTAATTGGCCGTATCTTTATGCCATTACATATAAGGATCGGTTAATGGATTGCAGTGGGAAGCAGAAAACTACCATTTGACTAGCATAACAAATTGGAACTGGCTTCTAAGGCGTCATCTACATTGGCATGTTTTGTCACCAAAACCTGGCTTTTGTTGATAAAACAGTGAGAGCGTTTATATGGCAATGCGACTTTTGTCAGGAAAAACACCGACTTCCAGCCCTGGGAGAGACTTTAGTCTTTTCCCCTCCTTTTGTCATCAACAAAGAGCCAGTGTGGACTTTGCCATTTGTTTTGTCCAGAGAACTGGCTTCTGCCAGTATCCCACAATGCTTGCCCTGATGGCTCTGCTCAGTGTTCTGTGATCTTTGGTGCCCTGCAGGCATGCGCCCCTCCCCTTTCATAGCTCCGGGAAGTTTCTGATAGCTGAGGGAGCTGCTCCGTTTGGGGAACAAACAAAGAGCAAATCATTAGAAAGCTCCTGTTCTGCCCTGCTAGGAACCCAGGCTCCTCCTGCGGGGGAGGGCTGGAGAGACGGTTGTGCCAAGTTTTGACATTCCCCAGCACAGAGAGTTTGCAGAGCTACAAGGGAATCCCAAGAAGCACAGGGATCAGCTCTGTCTTCCCACAACACTGCCGTGTGGGATGTTTACCCACAATGCTTTGCTCTATCTGCCAACAGGGGAGCTGGCAACGTGGCCATGAAATGTCGACAATGGGAGGCCGAAAAAACAGTTTGACCAGTTTTCACTTTTGGTGGCGTTTGCCTGTTGACAGCGCTTTTGTCACCAAACCTTCCCAATGTAGACACAGCCCAAGAGTGAGGATGTTTCTGATAGATCAGGAGAATCAGAGTCACTAGAAATCTTAGTCATGGAGTGACAAGCCCCAGTAGAAATGGTCTAGAGATACAGTCATGCAAAACTACTAAGTGGAAGGATTCCATGATCTATCCTAGGTCCCTTCCTCCTCATGCAATGCTACGAGTCTGTGGTCTGAGTCCTTCTCTAATAGTCACCTATGGGGCTGATTGATGCTGGTGTAATTGTGGGCACTCTGAAACCAGGGCATGCACTTTTTGAAACCTGTCACCTATGCACACCCGCCACAGATTTCAGGAGCCATTTGGACAAAACGAGATTTACAAGTATCATTGCTGTCACCTCCATGCCCAAGAGACAGCATGGCCAAAAGCAAGTGAAGCAGGTGTGTGCACGCTCACACTCAAGTATCTAAAAGGGTGTGACAAGGAGGAGGGAGAAAAATTGTTCTCCTTGACCTCTGAGAACAGGACAAGAAGCAATGGGCTTAAACTGCAGCAACGGAGGTTGAGGCTGGATATTAGGAAAAACTTCCTACCTGTCAGGGTGGTGAAACACTGGAATAAATTACCTAGGGAGGTTGTGGAATCTCCATCTCTGGAGATATTTAAGAGCAGGTTGGACAGACACCTGTCAGGGATGATCTAGATGGTGCTTGGTCCTGCCGTGAGGGCAGGGGATTGGACTCGATGACCTCTTGAGGTCCCATCCAGTTCTATGATTCTATGAATTATTCCCGAGCACAAAGGGAAGCTGCTGTCTAAGAATCAGCCTCTGAATCTGCTGAATGCAGTATCATTTCCCAAGTTTACACTGGAAAAAATCTATCCATATTTCAAAGCATTTTATGACCAATTTTCTGCACCCCCGTGAAAATGCAGATTTTTCAATGATTATCAATGAGTGAGATTTATATATAGAAGCACTGGAAGTTTTAGGCTATGACTACACAGCAACATTATTAAAACATAGTCCGTGTCTACACCACCGGCAGAAATGTCGAAATACTGTCAAGCTGGAGGACTTCTTACTCTGACTCTTGTAACCCTCACTGCAAAAGGAGTAAGGGAAGTTGGAGGAAGAGTGCTCGATTTTGAAATAAGAGCTTTGTAGACAGCACCAAAACTCGAAATAAGCTATTTCAGAATAAGCTACGCAACTGACGTAGCTCAATCTGCGTAGCTTGTTTCGAGTTAAGCCCTGCTGTTCTGACGTGCCTTTTGAGTCTTCCAACACAATGTTGTAGAAACAGATGAACCAGACAATTCTAAGAAACTGGAACACTAAACATGTGTGAAAAATCAAATGAATCAGCCAGACATGAGACATAGGGCTCGGTTCTGCTTCACAGAAATCAGTGGCAAAATCTTACATAGACTTCGGCGGGAACAACATCATACCGACGTAAAAGGTCTGGAAGCAGTGCTGTATTTCCATTGCATTGAAGTATGCGCCTCACCTTCATAGTCTCCAACCCATTTCTCCCTAGATGAACATAGTGAACATCACCAACGTCAGTGTCCGGGAGGTGATGCTAAAGGGCATTTTCCAGATCCTGAACCCACATTTTGCCTCCTTGACGACAGCTGGTTTAGAATCCTGGTTCAATGGCACATTGACCTTGTATCTCGCCTCCATCACCCTGGAGGAGCTGAGGGCTCTCCCGGCTCTAGTGAACTGCACACAGCTACAGACAATGTGAGTCAGAGACCAACTTGCCGGCTTCTTTCGTGGGAGGCCACCAATGAGCGTGGGAGGGAAAGTTGGGAGACGGGGACGATTGCATGATTGGGAGGAGAAGATGAGAGATGTGAGCTTGCCGCGCTAGTACATTAAAACGAGTCTGGCCCCGCATACAGGGTGGTTCTGTTAGCTCAAAAACCACCGCACATAATTGCAGCCAACTGTGAACACCGTTGGTTTCTCTTGCAGCGTTAAAGGCTTGGATGATGCCTTTGACCAGATGACAATGGAGACAAAGACAAGTGTAACCCAGTGGATTGTCAACTCCCTGCTACAAATAGGTCTGTCTCCCCCTCTTTCCTGGTTTGTTGAGATGAATGATGCTCTTGAATATGTTGGCTCAAGAAGCCATAGGGATGTCTCCCTATAACAGTGGCATTTCAGTAGCTTCTCGGGAATGATGAAGGAATGGCAAATGGCCAGGACTTCAGTTTTATGGTTATTCAAGATCCCACAGCACCTTTCACAGAGATAGTGTCCTGGTGGGATGATCAGATAGCCAGTGTGAAAAATTGGGACTGGGGGAGGGGTAAGAGTTGCCTCTAGAAGACAAAGCCCTTCATATTAGGACCATCCTGATAATATCGGGATGCCTCATCGCCCTACGTCCTGCAAATTCCAGTACAAGGAAACCAATTCTACATTCACCACAGAGTTTCAACCAGATGTAAAATTCTTCACTTCATGTCCTAAACAGACAGGCAAACTTTCAGTATGTTATTAAGCAATTACTATACCCCAGAAGCAGCTGCATTTCCTGCTGATGGCATGATTCACACAGAGAGAGAACTTTAGGATCCTTTTGGGTGAAAACTCCTTTAGGGTATGTCTACACTACAGCATTATTTTGAAATATCTAATTTTGAAATAGTTAATTCAAAATAGCTTATTTCGAATAACGTGTCTACACACAAAATGCATTTCGAAATAGCGTTTTTCTATTTTGAAATAGCGTGTCCACACTGAATGGACGTTGAATCACATTTAAGGCTAGTTGGAACCAGTTCCGGCAGGGCATCGGGTCAGAAGTTGCCCTGTGGCCAGGGTGGCCAGCAGGGCACCCTGGGAAGGGCTGGAGGCCCCCTATTTCGAAATAAGCATCTACACAGCACTTATTTTGAAATAGCAGTTTCAAAATTGGCACTATTACTCATGGAATGAGGTTTACCAATTTTGAAATAAGCCCTCCGCTATTTCGAATTAATTTCAAAATAACGGAATGGCTGTGTAGACGCTAAGATACTTATTTCGAAATAACGGCTGTTATTTTGAAATAACTTTGCTGTGTAGACATACCCTTAGAAATACAGTATGTTATATCATTATGATTGCATGTATTCCAGGAGTGTCTAACAACTCAGCCAGAGTCGGGCCCACATTTTATTGGACACTGTACAAACGAAACATAGAAGACAGTACAGTACTTGTCCTGGAGCGCTAGCACTCTGAAAGACTCAGAGGGGTAGCCGTGTTAATCTGTAACTGAAAAAAACTTTTAAAACAACAAATAGTCCTGCAACACCTTAGAGGCTAACAAAAAATGTAGATGGTATCATGAGTTTTCGTGGGCACAACCCACTTCTTCAGATGAATGGAGTTACGGGGTCCAGGTTGCAAAATAAATAGCAGAGGAAGACAGGGAATGGGGAGGGAAAGAGAAGGAAAAAATGGGGAAAAAATTGTCAGAGTGCCCATGCTAAATGAAGCTGATAGAATGGGTTCTGAGTACTCTGAAGTACCTGGTGCTTGGCTTTTTATGTCATTAGGATGTGGAATGTAGCGGGTAAACTTTGTTTAAACCTCTGTTGCAGGTACCAAACTTGTAAATGAAATTCCCTTTCAAGCTGGTCACAACACGGGCCCAGTAGCTGTTCAGAGCCAGGGTGTGCACATTTCTAGCCCTATTCCTAAGACTTGTCATTAGGCCAGGCTGCCCCATATTGCCCCTTGCTGGGCAAGTGTAGCATCAATTCCTTGAGTTTCTTTCCCCTGAGGTGGGTGTCCCTGGCTTGTCATGCACTGGTCTGAGCTGGAGGATGGCTTAGCCCTCTGGTCAAGTGATAAACACATGTAATCCCATATTAGAGCACGATAGCTGGGAGCATGCACACAACAGGTTAGTGCCAGGTAGATTCAGACCCCTCGCTCACCATGAGTTAAATCTGTGAGTAAGCAAGCCCTTACACGCAAATGCTTTTATTTTTTACTCTTGATTGTTAGGTGCTTTAGAATGCCAGGCCACTGAAAACTGGATGACCCTTAGTTTCCGAAGATTCAAGACCATAGCTAACCTGACCGACTTCTCTGCTCTCGACAGCAATTTTACCGGGGTGAGAATGTTGGTTTGGACATCTAGGATCATGTTACTGCTTTGGAGGAACCACGTTGCTGTCCTGCTTTGATACACAAGTTCGAATCACAACGGAGTCATAGAGTACAGAGGAGGAGCTGCGTAAGCACACACACGGTGAAATCCTGGCCCCATTGAAGTCAATGGGAGTTTTGCCCTTGACCTAAATAGAGCCTGGATGTCACCCATACAGCATGGAAAGTATTCCTGCTCTAAAGTAGAAGCCTGAGATGAATTTCTGGTTTATGAAGTTTCATTGATAGAAATTATCTTTGGTGGTTTTACTCATCGTACCATCATCTAGACCTGCTTGATGAGGGCGGATGCCCTTGCGGCGAAAGAACTGAACTGAGACTCAAACGATTTGGGTTCAGTGCCTAACCGTGACACATCCCCCGTGTGGCCTCGGACAGTCTGTCTCCGTTGCTTGCCTGTAATATGGGGATTGCAATGCTGCTCTGGTCTGTCTTGTCTATTTAGAGGCGGGGTGGGTCAGATCCAGCCGGCCATGCCTTTGGATCCTGCCTGCGGCCTGCTGGGAACCTCAAGCAGGTTTGCGGCCAATGGGAGCGGTGACAATTGTATTGAGGGCGGGAGCAATGCGCAAAGATTCCGCCCCTCTCCCTGGGCGCATGGCGCAGAGAGGCACATGGCTCACGCAGCCAGCTGCTTTGAGCAGACTGGCAGCGGCAGCCCCACCTCCTCCCGTACCCCAACTCCCTGCCCCAGGCCACCCCCCAAACTCCCTGCCCCCAGTCACAATTCCCTCCCAGACCCTGCACCCTAATCCTCTGCCCCAGGGCATAACC
Organism: Pelochelys cantorii; assembly: GCA_032595735.1. Classification (NCBI taxonomy): domain Eukaryota; kingdom Metazoa; phylum Chordata; order Testudines; family Trionychidae; genus Pelochelys; species Pelochelys cantorii. The sequence continues at coordinate 37,551,674 of CM064341.1, forward strand.
CAAACCCCTGTACCTCCGCCTGCACCCCTACCCCATGTCACAACCCCTCCTTCACCCAAGGTGCCTCTCAGACCCCACATCCCCTCCTGCACCCCAATCCCATGCCCCAAGCTCCCTTCTGCACCCAGCCTCCCTCCCAGGCCTTGCGGCCCCTCTGGAGAAAAGCGTGGCCCTTGACCACTTACCAAAATCTTGCAGTGACCCCCAACAAAAATTATTGCCCACCTCCGATGTAGAGACTCAGATGTGTGGTACAGGGACTGTGCATGTACAGCGCCCAGCCCAGTGGGGGTCCTGATCTCCGCTGAGGCTACAGGTTACTACCCTATTACAGATGATCATAGGCCTGCTTGTGAGAGCACAGATAACACAGAGCCACATCTGCTTTGGGTTGAAACACAAGGGAGATGAGCTCTATCATTCCTCTCTTGCAAAGGCCAAAGAACGCCACCCGGCCCTGGACTGTCTCTCTCTGTTGCAGATGGCGCATCTCCAGGAGCTGACCGCAGGGCAGCTGGCTCAGCTGACCCTGACGCAAGAGGTGTTCCACTCCGTCGCCAACATCGAACGCGTCTTTGACAGACTCGTGGAGATGCCAGGACCCAAGGGGCTGGCGACCTACTGGGACGCGTTTAATATCGCCTACAAGGAGGTACCCGTGGGGGCGCAGGTCTCTCCGTGGGGCTGTGCTGGGGGTTGGAAGCAACATTTCCAGTGGCGGACCGGCAGGATCGTAGACGAATGAAATTAAAAGTGCCGTAGGGGAGCTCATGGCGTTCCAGGGTGATGGGGGAGCTTCAGCTATTGATCATGAGAGCTGGGATTGGCCGAGGCTGCTCTAAGGCCATTCCAAGAAGTCCTGCCCCTTCCTACTTGAATGACAGCTAGAGGAATCCCCAGCTAGCATGGGTGCCGGAACTAGGAGCGTAGGGGGGCTGCAGCACCCCCCAGCGTGAAGTGGTTTCCAGTCTAGATACAGGTCACACGTTGGTTCAATATCTCTCAGCACCCCCTGCCATGCACCCTGTGCCAGCGCCCCGGCCACTCAACGTGCATAGGTATGACTGGATGCACTTTCCAGGAGCTGTTGATTTGACCCTACTTGTCTTGGGCTCGGGCTGATCTATTGTGTCTCACACCCGGCCGTTTCTGGGTGCTCTCCATTTCTAACCATTCGTGGAGGCCCCTGTCACACCATTAGCAAATCAGGGCCTTTCCCCTCCTCCTCAGTAAACCTAATACCTTTCATCAGGCCACTGGAAGAAAGACAGAGTCTCAGACAGCGAGACTCAGACTCCCCAGGTCTCTGCCTCAGGTAAGCGCCGCACTGCGCAGACCTCGCTGGGGGAGGGGGGGCAAAGGGACAGCTTTGTGAGTAATTGAGCTCCTTCCTGGTCCCGTGAACATGCTAGCTTTGTACCAGAAGCCAATGCCTTTCGCTTTCGACTACCCTGTGGAAAAAGAGAGAAGAAAGTGGAGATAAAGCACATGGCATCAGCCAGTATAAAGCTAGTTTCTGACTAAAGAAATCACCTTTTGAAGGATTCCTTTGGGGGCTTTCTATGTTTAAATGAAAACAGAATCCCTTCTGGAACTCAGCCGGCCCCACCTTGTTTGTCGATACAGCAGAGATCCCGTAACACGGTCGTTCGTGCCCTCCAGGCCATGGACGGAGCGCACACAACTCCCCTAAGAAGCATTAGGAACTGGGGGCGCTTCGTACCCTGGTCACTTTCGGTCTACCTTCGGGCCCGATCCTGCAAGGTGCTCAGGGCTTCCCGAGAGGCAGCTGATCGCCATGGGTTTGTCTACACCACACACTAATACCAGGATCTGACTCCGGTTTGAGCCCCCTTTCTGTCCACACACAAATGGGTCTATGCAGGTCAGCCAGGCTCCCCGAGGAGCCTGCCAGGGAAGTAAGTCAGAGCCCGTGACTCAAGACGAAGCCCTGTCACTTTGCAGCACGGATACAGGCAAGCCCCAGACCTAAGGCAGAAGAGCTGCGGAGTGCACTATGGCTGCGTTAGGACGATGCCGTGTGAATGCTTGAGCACTGCCTTGGGAACACCAACACGGCAAGCCTGGGCCCCACAGTGTAGCTCCACCCTGGGCCCCTGGGCAAGATGGGGATGGAGCCTGGCTCTGTGCTCCTAGAAGGGGCGGGGCCTCAGGTGGAAGGGGCGGGGTCAACGTTGCCTGGAGTTCAGCACTCCAGTGGCCATTTAAAGGGCTGGGGGCTCGGGGCCTCTTTGAATCACCCAGCCCTGTGGCACCTCCCTCCTTTGCCCCTCTGTCCGCAGGCCTGACCCGGTGAGAGCTGGAGCTAGGGCTAGGCACTATGCAGGCGGGGATCCTCGATTTCCGTTTTCTAAACCAACACTCCCTGAAGGGTTCTCTGGGTGGGATCAACCTGCCGTGGTGCAAACAACACCCCTGGATTTTTACCTGGCAAAGACTCTCCTGCAGAGAGAGATTAAACCGATGGCATGCCTTCCCCCACATCACTTCTTGGGGTTCAATCGTAAAATAAGCATCGCATGGTCCATTACAGGCCAGAGGCAAACGGCGGCAAAGCGCCAGCCGCGCTTTATTGGTCTCTCGTGCCAATAACGACACAAGTGATCCAGCTCCTGAACTGCTGTAATACACCGTCACTCCGTTGACCCAACAGACCAACTGGAGTAACTGTAAAGGACATCGCTCCAGTATAATTTCTGAGAATGGAAATTGGATAAATGTAGAGTGGGATTAACGACAATTTCTTGCAATAAGCAAGTTTCCCAAAGGAAGAAGAGTATAACTCTTAAAAAATGATGTAAGATTTAGAGGAGATGACTCAAATTCATTCCTCCGAGGGGCCTGGATCACTTGAGCTGCGTTTTGTCGCTGCAGAAGGACAAGGTGGGGACGTTGGAAAGAAACGGGTGCAGTCTTTGCTCTTCTTTCTGGGTCGGAAATTTTACTTCGAGGTGTCCTGACGCTTCACAATACTTCGGTGGCCGTTGGCTACGCTGGGGCAACCTTACGGAATCCCTAGGGATGACGCAGGGTCTGGTAATGCTGGCTGGGGTGAATGCAACTCTTGGGCTTGCTAAACTGATCTGGCTTTGGATTTAGTGATCTGAATTTCCTGCTGGTGAAAGGTGCTGGACTGGCCACGCCCCAGAGACTGAAGTTCTCTGTTCCTTTATTGGAAAGATGCAACCAAGACTTCATCAGGGCAAGCTTTGCACATGACACTTCGGGTACATCTAGACTACACGCCTCTGCCGGCAGAGGCATGTAAATTCACCCGACATAGTCAATGAAGCGGGGACATAAGGGATCGGTCGGCAAAGGCTTTTCTTGCCGACCGATCCGCATCTTGACTGCGCCAACAATCAGCTGAGCCGGCACAACGCGGCGGCCATTTTTATTTTAATGACGCGGGGGATATTTAAATCCCTGCTTCATTGACTATGTCGGGTAGTCTAATTTACATGCCTCTGCCGGCAGAGGCATGTAGTCTAGACGTACCCTTCCTGCCAACGGGCCTCCCTCGTACACTGGAGTCCAGTCTCCGTGGCTCATTCAGGACCAGGCCCCTCTGCTTAGCCTGCTAACGTGCTGCTTAGTTGTAGTGATGGGTTTGGGGTGTGGATGCGTATCCACGTGGAACTCAATCGGGTGGCAAGAACTGGGCCACCAAACAGCCTTCAGAGGAAAACTTCTGGTGACTGCTGGCTGGGAGAGAGCACAACACACTGACGGGGTGGTGAAAGGCTCTGAATCCTTTACTTGTCCTTCCAGCCATCCTATCCCCTTGTGAGAGAAATGTTTTCCCTCACAATGGTTCTATGTCTAACCAGGAGGGCTGGCCTACATTTTTCAAAACTTGTAATTTGGCTGGAATGTTTTTTTTAATCAACATTTTACATTTCAATGAAAGAAAACCCCCTCCACACTATATTCTTAGGTTATCCCGTTTTTCCACCAGCTCTACCATCTGCTATGTCTGCCATCTTGGTTAGTGCCTGACTGATTTAGTGCCACTTGTGCAACACAATATCTAGAATATAAAGATCCCCTTGGAACTCCCTTAGCGTGGCTGACCCAAAACTACCAGTAATTTGTACAGGAAAAAGGTCCACCCCAAGTGAGTTTCAAGTGCCGTATGCTTTACTAACCTCCCAGAGCGCCACAGCAGTTTTTGTTCAATGTTGCTTCAGAGCGACCCAATTTCAGTGGCGGTATTTTAAAGCAGAGTGAGTACAAGAGGTTTGGTTTCCCGATGGAGAGTGCATTTCAAAATGGCCATCTCAGGCTAATTCTAGCTTCCTGAGCCTGGGTGTCCAGAATAATCTCTAGAAACTTGATCTCAGACTTGAATATATTTAGCACAGTTCCAGGATAGGGGTAAGATGTCCAAGTGCCACCAACAGTTATAGAATCTGTGCCTCTAATCTTCGGTGACTTCTTTAGGAAACAGCTCTCCAAGAAGCATCAGCATTTAAGAAATCGAAATTGGATCTCTGGGCAACTTCCGCTTCTGAAACCATGTCTTCACTCCAAGGAAGATTGACACTGCAGCGATTGATCTTCTGGAGTTTGATTTAGCGGGTCTAGTAAAGACCCACTAAATCAAACTCAGAGGGCACCTTTGTCAGCAGCCAATACTCCTGCTCCTTCAAGGAGTAAGGAAGTCAAAGGGAGCATTTGCTGCCATCAGCCTCCTGCTGAATCAAGGCATGGCAACTTCAGTTAAGCAATTAACATAGCTGGAGTTGTGTGTCTTAATTTGACCTTCCCCTTTAGTGTAGACCTTGCCTAAGAATAGGAAGTAGATGGCCAAGAGACTTCTTTATCTAAAAACAGAAACTAGACAAGAAAGGGATACTTGTATTTTTCAAATCCCCACACAGAGCTTAATGATTGTGTTTCCTGTCCCTTGTGTAGCCTCCTGTCCTCGTGCTCAATATCTCGATGGAAGTGAAGCACACCATGCTGGCTAGGACAGTGGAGCAGCTGTGCATTTCACTCCCCACATTCACAGATGCTGAATATGACCTGTGGTTTAAGAAAAGACTCGTGGTGGTTCTGCCCAGCATTAAAGCTGATGTTCTTCAGAACATCCCTGTAAACGTGTCCTGCAGCGCCTACAAGTCTCTGTGAGTCACAGCCTCCTTTTTCACACCCTTTCATTTCTTGAGCCTAGAGTTTTGTAAGCAGACAACTTGGTGCTGTAGATTCTAGTAGTGGGTGAATCCCAAGAGGAGCCAATGGTGCCGTAGTCACAAAACAAGACTGGGGCTACATCTAGACTGCAATTTTCTTTTGGAAGAAGCTTTTCCGGAAGAGATCTTCCAGAAAAGCTTCTTTCGAAAGAGAGCGTCCACACAGTAAAAGCGCAATGAAAAAGCAATGTGCTTTTTCAAAAGATAGCATCCAATCAATGTGGACACTATCACACATTTCAGTTGTGATTAGTCTGGACGGAGTGGCCATCAGGGCACCTGTGTTATTTCCTGGAGGCCTCTGCTTTCGAAAGAACTTCCTCTTCTCCGTCCACACACGCCTTTTTCTGAAAAAGCTTTCTCGGAAAAAGGCTTCTTCCTCATAGAATGAGGTTTACTGCTGTTGGAAAAAACCCTCCATTCTTTCAACTTTCTGTCAAAAGAATTCAGTGGCAGTGTGGATGCAAGTAAACAGCTGTTTTTCCAGAAAAATGCTGCAATGTAGACACATCCTGGGAGTCTTTTACTCCCAGCTGTAGCACAAACTTGACACGCACGTGGACGGCTCATTTTGTCAGGAGATGATCCCACAAGCAGCCACATTCTGATCTTAAATGGGTCCAAATTTCAGCTTGGTCCGGGGGTGTTTAGAAGCATGGCTTTAGTTTGAACCCTCCTGCAGGGTGAAATACTGTCTCTGCTGAAGTCAATGGGACAGCTCCCATGGATTTCATGCCTGGCTTTTTATTGTAATTGTGAAAGGCAGGCAGAGCGAGCCAGCGCTGCAGTGTTTCACTAGAACTCCTCAGCCAGAAAGGGATTTAGGGGCCATAGTGGACGAAGGATGTTAAAGACTAGTCGACTATCCGATAAGCATTTGCTTATTGGATAGTTTTTTGATTAGTTGACGAGTCGATAGGCACTTCCACATGCCTCCTTTGAAATGTACAAGAGCCCCCATTGGGGCTCTTGTACATTTCAAAGGAGGAATGAGGAACTGGGAGTATAGCCAAGGGCCAGTGTGAAGTCCCGCTGACTCCGGTGCCGTTTTTGAAATGAACAAGACTCCTCAGCGGGGGCTCTTGTGCATTTCAAAGCCATGGAGCCCGGGAACAGCGGGGGACTCAGTCCCCTGCTGACCCCAGGCTCCATGCTACGCTGTATGCCGCTGGGAGCCCGGAGTCAGCTGGGGACTCCCCAGTTGATCCCAGGCTCCCTGCAGCTGCCCCTTTCAATCATGCAGATGTGTGGTTCAAAGGGACTGCCACTGAACAGCTGATCCATGGAACACCCTCCATGCTACAGTGCATGCTGCTAGGAGCTTGGGGTCAGCTGACTCCGGGCTCCTAGCGGCATGCAGCGTAGCATGGAGCCTGGGGTCAGCAGGGGAGCGCGAGTACCCCGCTGTTCCCGGGCTCCATGGGTCTCTTGTGCATTTCAGAGAAGCCACCCGCGTGCAGCCCGGAGTCAGCGGGACTTCCCGCTGGCCCTGGACTATACGCAGAGTTCCTCATTCCTCCTTTGAAATGTACAAGAGCCCCAGCAGGGGGAGGAGGAATGCGGAAGTGCCTATTGACTAGTCAACTAGTCAGTTAACCACCTTTTAACATCCTTATAGCGGACCACAAGCTAAACATGAGTCAACTGTGGGACACTGTTGCAAAAAAAGCAGACATCATTCTGGGCTGCATTAACAGGAGGGTTGTGAGCAAGACACGAGAAGTCATTATTCCGCTCTACTCTGCGCTGATTAGGCCTCAGCTGGAGTATTGTGTCCAGTTCAGGGCACCACATTTCAAGAAAGATGTGGAGAAATTGGAGAAGGTCCAGAGAAGAGCAACAAAAATGATTAAAAGTCAAGAAAACTTGAGCTGTGAGGAAGGACTGAAAGAATTGGGATTGTGTAATTTAGAAAAGAGAAGACTGAGAGGGGACATGAGAGCAGTTTCCAGTATGTTAAAGGGTGTTACAAGGAGGAGGGAGAAAAATTATTCTCTTTGGCCTCTGATGACAGGACAAGAAGCAATGGGCTTAAATTGCAGCAAAGGAGGTTTAGGTTGGACATTAGGAAAAACTTCCTGCCTGCCAGGATGGTGAAACACTGGAATAAATTGCCTAAGGAGGTTGTGGAATCTCCATCTCTGGAGCAGGTTAGACAGACATCTATCGGGGTGATTTAGATGGTGGTTGGTCCTGCTGTGAGGGCTGGGCACTGGACTCAGTGACCTCTCGAGGTCTCTTCCAGTTCTAGTGTTCTAGGAGTCTATGAACCAGACTTGGTTGGCTCCAGAACCTCCTTGGCTCACTCACAGTTTCTTTTATGCAATAGAATTGCTGGGATCAACACCGGCTTCTCTGACGTTCCTGAGGATGGCAAGAGGGACGTGTATCACTACATCATGTCTTTTCTAACACAGACGTCTCAGTATACCGGTAAGGCCTTCCAAAGGAGCTATTTTTTCACACTTCCCTTCAGGCATGCTCTATCTGCCTGTGTTGTGCTTTTTACAACGCTGCCAACGTTTACCGAAACACACACCCCTGTTGGAAGGGCACCATCGCCTCCAGACTGCTTGCTGGACAGGAAGGCCTCATGCATGCCTTATGTTATCAGGCTCCCAAGAGTCCAACATAAGACTACAGCCCTGAGCACCATTTGGGAGTGATTTGGGAGCCCCCGAGTTGTGAAGCAAAAGGCTACAGGTGTTTGTGCTGAGCAGGTTTCTGGGGAGATGAGGCTAGCTATTGTAAGCTCTACCTGCCAATCTACCAAGCCAGAAGGAAGTGCCTGGTTGAGGCTTTTAAGAGCACATAGCTTTCAGTCACTTCCTTTCTCTGCCAAATATGGGAAGAAAAAGGAAACTGAGCCGAACTGCGACTCGTTTCCAACTCACGTCACACGGCAGAAGAGTTGTCTCTGTGCAAACGCCATGCAGTGTCTGGGCACAGCAGATGTGTCCAATTATCAGAGCTCTGTTCTGGGGGGGGCGTCACACAGCTGAGATCCGACACTGACGAGACTCGCGTCTGGATCCTTGTAGACTGCAGAGAGCTGAGCTTTCACCAAGTGAGATTCCACTGGTGCTGAGGGCTGCCTGGGGGAGGCTAACGCTAGCCCCACCCCTTCTATCTGATGCCCCGCCCCCAAGGAAGCTGGCTTCTCCTCCTCCCCACCTTGCCCAGGAGCCCAGTGAGTCTGTCGGCTCCACTGCTGGTCTGAACAGAGTTTGCAGCCTTCCCGCTCACAGAATCAAAATCAAACACAGTATCCCACGTAAAGCCTATATAAATCAATGGCCTCACGTCTTTCCATTGACTTCCCTGGCCAGGGATCAGGTCTCAGTGCCTAGAGTGGAGTTTTTAGTGGGCTGTCCTCATTCAAGCCAGTTACTGGTGACAGAGTCTCTCTCACTGCAACATGGGCAGCAATGAACGTGCCGATTAACACTGACTGTTCCATTCAGCTCTCCCCGTCTGTACCTTTTCCTGTATCCTCCATGCAGGTGCTGCCTGCTATACCAGGGTGTCCGCTAGAGACTGGCTAGTTGAATACTTGGGGAAGTTCTCCATGGAAGCATCTTACACTCAGTTGGTTTCATTCTTCCCCCGGCCTTTGGATGCGGTAAGTCTTTTGGGGTGTGTCTGCCAGCCGCATGTTTTCAGGTGAGGAGAGGCAATGGGTCTCTAAAATGAAAGCGTTGGGTTTGCATTAATAAGCGTCCGTGTTGTTTGTCATTTTCCAGTATGCGGTTCTGGACCTCCTGACCCCTGCTCAGATTGGTGACATGATGGTACAGTCGGACACGCTGACCAGGATGGACCTAGCAGCCCGGCTCATTCAGTTCTTCCAACAGAGCACACCTGAGGATGTTCAGATGATTCTGAGGAAATTCACAGAGGCTGCGCTCAGGGTAGGCTTTGCTCATGTCCTCTTTGAGATTGACTTTGCTGCAGCTGTTTCCCATCCCGGTTTATTTGGGGGGAGGGAAGAAATAGTCTAGCAAATACTAAACCTTTAGAGCGCTACAATTTCAATCAACAGGCCTCCAGGATCCAGTTTGCATCAAGTCCTTTCAATGATGAATGAAATGGAAGGCACCGAATATAATTCACTGCCATCTCGTATGGACATTGACTGAAGAAAAGATAGTGAAATGAGTCCGGGCATGATGCAGAGGGACTAGATAGTTCATACAATCATAGAGTTATAGAAAATTAGGGTTGGAAGAGACCTCAGGAGTCACCGAGTCCAGCCCCCTGTCCAAAGCAGGACCAACCCCAACTCAATCATCCCAGCCAGGGCTTTGCAAACCGGGACTTAAAAACCTCTAGGGATGGAGATTCCACCCCCTCCCTAGGGAACCCAGCCCAGTGCTTCACACCCCCCCTCCTCCCCTGAAATAGTTTTTCCTAATATCCAACCTATGCTGGCAGGCCCGCCAACAGGAGAGGGCAAAGGATGCAACTGCCCTGGGGCCTGGCGATTCTAATATCCAACCTTTCCCACTGCAACTTGAGACCATTGCTCCTCATTCTGCCTTCTGAGATCAGGTCCACTGATGGAGAACCAAGGGGGACAGCTGTCCCAGAGCCCAGCAATTCAAAGAGGCCTGGGGCTCCTAGCCACCAGGGCCACCACTGCCCCAGGGCCTTTAAATCATAGAATCCTAGAACTGGAAGGGACCTCGAGAGTCATCGAGTCCAGTCCCCTCCCCTCATGGCAGGACCAAGCACCATCTAGACCATCCTTGACAGGTGTCTGTCCAACCTGCTCTTACATATCTCTAGAGATGGAGATTCCACAACCTCCACATTGCCACTGGAATGCAGTGCCATGTAGCTCTGAGATCTGGGGGGCACACCATGCTCTGGGTGATGCTGAGGGCTGGCTGTTCCAAGCCCTATCCCTTCTCCCTAATGCCCCGCCTCTTCCAGGACCACGGAGTCACCCCCCCCCCCCACCTTGCCCAGGGGTGGCTGTCAGTTCCCCTGTCTGAGATCCTAGATCAGAGGACTAACAAAAGTGCATTTACACTGCAGGTGGGGAAACCGCCTCCCGGTCCAAGCAGACAGACTCATGCTCGCTCTGCTGGAGCTGTGGTAATGGCCACCTGGGTGGTGGCCCAGGCTAGCTGATTGAGTACAAGACCACCCAGTTCCCCAGGCTCTAGCCCAGGGCTCTAGCTCTTCCTTTGCTGCAACACCCACACTGCTACTTTTCATGGGCTAGCTCGACCGACTGGGGAAGGCAGCTACCCAGGGCAGTGTAGACACACCCAAAGAGCCCCTTCCCACCCAGCAGAGTTGGACTCTGATTTCACAAACACAGGTCTGTCAAGCACTGGGCCTTTTTCATTTCTTGCAGGAGAAAATCTCCGTCCTCCCAGATCAGGCTATTTCCCAGCTGCTCCTGCAGAACTACCTGGCCATGATGTCTAGGCGAATGGAGGCCTACACCGCCCCCTACTGGAACGCCACCTTCCAAAACCAGCTGTGCTTCCTGAGCCCCAGCTTCAGCAGCACATCACTTGCCCTCATTGTCCCACAGGACTATGACTCCTTAGTGGCAATGTAAGTCTTGCGTCGGGCTCTGATTGCCGGTCACTCTGTCAACAGGGCAGAAGTGCTTTCCTTTCATTCACCAAGTGAAATGAATAGGTAGCAGGTTTAACACAAACCAAAGGAAGTTTTTCTTCATGCAGCACAGAGTCAACCTGTGGAACTCCTTGCCACAGGATGTGGTGAAAGCTAGGACTTGAACAGAGTTCAAAAAAGAGCTAGATACATTCGTGGAGGATTGGTCCATCAGTGGCTATTAGCCAGGGTGGGCAGGAATGGTGTCCCTAGCTTCCGTTTGTCAGAGGCTGGGAATGGATGACAGGGGACGGATCACTTGATGATTCCCTGTTTCTGTTCACTCCCTTGGGGGCAGCTGGCATTGGCCACTGTCGGCAAACAGGACACTGGTCTAGATGGACCTTTGGTCTGACTCAGTGTGGCCGTTCTTATGTTCTTCTCCCCATCTTGTAAGTGAAGGCCGGTTGAGATCTTGATGTCATTAGTCAGGTCAGATATATGTGGGGCTGAAGAGGTGTAGAGCAACCAGTGGGGTTGAACTAAAGGTTTTGGATCCAGGTCTGGCCACAAAATCTGCCAAATCCATATCAAACCAGCATGAGTCAGTAGATGAGGAAATGCACATAGTGACATAGAACCATGCCATCGCTTTGCCGCATTGTGATGCCAGCATACCGGGGATCTGACCGCCTCGCCAGGCCCTGGCAAGATAGGGGAGGTGGCTTTGCACTCCTAGAAGGGACAGGTTCTCGAGCGGAAGGGGCGGGGCTGGCACAGTCAGCCCACAGCGCCACCTGGAGCATGTCCCACTCCCCCAGCCCTCCGAGCCACGAGGCGCGCACTGCGCCGGATTCCAGCGGTGATTTAAAGGACCCGAGGCTCCGGCCACCTCCACGGCCACAATAGCTTTTGAATCGCCGGGCCCCAGGGCAGTGGCATCCTTTGCTCCCTCCTGTGGGCGGGCCTACCAGCATGCTAGGGGTGACATGGTAGGACTGAAGCAAGGGCGCAATGTATGGGAACGTCTCAGGGGGAAGCGCCCAAGCAAATGAGCATAAGAACATAAGAATGGCCACACTGGGTCAGACCAATGGTCCATCTAGCCCAGTATCCTGTCTGCCCACAGTGGCCAATACCAGATGTCCCAGAGGGAGGGAACACAACCGGGAATCCTCATGTCATCCCTTCCCTGTCACCCACCTCTGGAGAAACAGAGGGTAGGGACATCATTCCCCTACCCATCCCAGCTAATAGCCATTGATGGACTTAACCTCCATGAATCTATCTAGCTCTTTTCTGAACCCTGTTAAAGTCCTAACCTTCACCGCATCCTCTGGCAAGGAGTTCCACAGGTTGACTGTGGAACAATATTCTGGAGAAGAGATTGGTCTTTCCTTACCCGAGACCCCAATGCCATTAGATCCTACCTGGAGAGTTTGTTTGTCTGTCCGTGTCCTTCACCATGCTTGTTGCTCTTGTCCCCACAGCGTGGCTGGCTTGGAGGGAGCTCACCTGCACATGACTGAGTCCTCTAGGAGAGCTGTTGTACTCTGGATTGTGCAAAACCTCAAAGCCTTAAAAGGTAACGTGACGGGGTGGCCCTAGAGTGCGGTGCGTGCTGTTAACACCCTCCGCTGTGAGACCCACATCTCACCTGGTCACGTTCTCTGTCCTCTGGGTCAGAACAACTGAGGCTAATGCATACCGGGGTGAAGCAGGAAGGGGAGCGGCTCTGTAAAAGGTGTCGTCTTTCCAACAGTGTATTAAGCCCAGGTTCCGTATGCCCACCTCCCGCCCCTGCGAGAAGGAGGGAGTCGTCGGGCTCTCCCACTCAGGGCATGGACGGTTCAGCCAGTGGAACGGTCTCCCTAGGGACAGCCTGGCCTTACCTGGGCGTGTTCAAACTCCAGCCTCTGCCTTCTCACCATTCCCTAGAGCCAGCTGGTGCCCATTCTTGAACCCGGTGACCACTGTCCCCGGCAGACCATCAGCCTCACATTGCATCTAAGAAAATCAAATATCGCCTAGTGACAATGCAGACAAATACAGGTGCTACATGGGGTCTTATGAAAGTTCACCTGTCCTGCCACCTGCTGCTCTCCTGCTAGGAATTGTGGCCTTAATTTGTTGCACCTGGGTTTTGCTTAGACTATAAGTTGCTTAAGTTGCAACCTCCCGGTTCCCTCTACAACCCATGACAGCTATGGAATATCAAAGTATTATTATTATTAATAATAATAATAATAATCATCATCATCATCATCATCATAATCACAAAAATAATCATAATAATTAGCAGCAGCATTTTTTTCCTTCAGCCCACCAGGCAGTGGGTTTTCGATTTCTCTGGTACAAATACATTTTTGAAACAAAATGTGCATATGGGGATGGAAGAAATGGATAATTGCATGAAGGTCAATAGATCAGTTTTTTTCCTTTAGGCTACTCAGCGGAGTCCACCATGGAATGGATACAGACCACCTGGAGGTCATTTTTCTTTGACGCAACCCTAGAAGAAGTGAAATCTACCAATGAAAATTTTAACCCTGTATGTATGAGCTGCCTGATGTGTAACGGGGGTTGATAGAAAAACTAACTGTACTGTAGAAAATCCTACAGAATTTGACCACAGCATCAGGGTCACATTCTTCTGTCAGGAGCAGTGGTGTAAAAGGGGAGTAACTCTGCTGATTTCATTGCGCTTGCTCTAGATTTATATCTGTGTGGGGGGTATCGGTGGGTGGGTAGAATCTGGCCAATATACTTTACCCTATTGGTAGGTATGTGTGAAGAACACAGCAAATTATTTGTACACTGTGACGTAGCAGGGATTGTGTTGCTATGTTGTGCTTTGTGTGATTCCTACTGTCCTGGGCACGGCATCAGTGTCTGGAGGAGAGGGGGATGACCCACTGCAGAAGTGTATTCGGCCTCTCACACCTGAGGGCCAGACGATAGGAGATAACAACTCCTGCCCTGGAAGGGAGACAAAGGGCAGGCAGAGCTGACTGCCAGCGGGGCACTAGGGCCTGAGGGAAGGGTCAGTCTCGGCTGGGTTAGGATGAGAGAAGAGGCTTAGAGCAGAAATTCTCCCCAAGAGGAATGATACTGGCTGCTCTTGGTCCCTGTGTTATACCGATCCTGTGCTACGCTGTGACGCTGTCAACGAATAAACCTTCTGCCCTGAGTCATCCCCCCTCCTCCTCCAGACAGTGTTGCAGTGCCCAGGACAGCAGGAATCACACACAGCACAACAAAGCAACACAATCCCCTCTACGTCACACAGACGTAGCTTTACATTTTGAACCAAGTTTTCTATGGCTGCATTCATACCCTCTGAGTCTTCACCTGCCACAAATACCGCAACAAAGCAGTTGACGGGCAGGTCTGGTCATCAGAACCGTACTTTTTCAATAGCTGTAGCAGATTGTTGGCGGAAGGTTCAAAATTTGCAAGTAAGAGGAATCCTTCTGGAAGCCTAACACTCATCACTTAGGGTATGTCTACATAGCTGGGCTAAAGCTGAATGAAGCTACGCCATGTCAGCTATGTCAATTGCCTAGCTGAAGCTGAAATGGCTTAATTCGGCTTTTGGCACTGTCTACACAGCAGGAAGTCAAAAGAGGAACACTCTTCCTCCGACTTCCCTTACTCCTCGTATAATGAGCGTTACAGGGGTTAGAGTAAGAAGTCCTCCAGCTCGCCGTTATTTCGAAATAAAGGCTTGTAGCATAGACATGCTCTTTGTTATTTCGGAATAATGTCAATTATTCCAAAATAACGCTGCTGTGTAGACCTGCCCTTAGACAACTGTGTGGCCTAGCTATTTAGTCAAAGCAGCTCCAATTTTGAACTGCGACCCATCAAATATTCAAAACAGTATCCTCAGTGAATGGTTTGTGAGTTCTCTCAAAGCTGAAATGTAACTCGCATAACGATCGGATGATTATACCGAACAATGGAAAAAGTTCTGAAACTTGCAATCCATTTACAGGAAATCTGAAAAGAGAATCAATTCACAGATCATTTGCTGCAGATAGATCTAGTGGAGACAGACAATACATTCCTCAGCTAATGGTTGGTGTTTGTGTTTCCTAGGCTGAATTTTTGGGTTTCCTGAGAACTGACCAGCTGATGGAGTATATTGTGACTTCAGATGCATTATTTAATGTGACCACAATGATTCGGGTCCTGAGAAGTCTGGAGGGCAAAGATTCTGAAATAACACTGCCAAAGATGGATGAATTCCTGACCAAGTTCAATGGGGCTCTTATGCAGGTACGCAGGTTTTCACCAAGAAGGAACCTTCCCCCCTCTTTCTTCCACGTCCTTCCCCTTTTCTCTGATGTCTCATGGAAATGATGCTCACTCTAGTGAGAAGGACTGGTCACTTCTCCTTTTGAGCCCTTCACTGATGGCCTCTTTGCATCATCCATGAGAGGTTGTCAGGGTGCAGTGCGATGTTCGTTCCCCAGGCAAGTGTCCTGGAATACAACTGGCAAGGACTTGGCTGGGAAATCTCGGAATTTTTGCTCTAGGGGAGGGTGGTCCAGATTGCTTTGCAGTTGGCCATCTTTCTGACGCAAGGCTAAGCAGCTATCACATAAGACAGCGACCCCTTCAACTCTGCTTTTATTCCCAAGGATCACCCCAGGCTGGTGCACAGCTCACCCTTCTATCAGGAGTGAGTGAGAAGAAATTGCCGACTTCTTGGGCCTCCATGTTCACATCATGTTACGACACCAGCCTCACTGCAGCTTGGGGTTCCTAGTTATGCCTCGCCCTCTCCAGTGGTGACCCAGGAACATTCCTTATGAGACATAGACAGGAGACACTCCATCGCTAACAGCAGAATTCCATTTGCCTCTCGCCTCTTAGCCATTCCCTCTGCTTCCCATGGTCCTCGGGGCGACAGCGTGGGAATGTATTCCGAGAAGGTGCACTGGATTTAGACACGGCCGATAACACCGGCCACAGACTTGGCAGAATAATTCTGCTTAACTGCAGAGAAAACTCTGAGAAGGGTGGTAGAAGAGGCTGCCAGAGAGCAAAAGGAAACGAAGCAGGAATTTCAGTAGAATAGAAATCTCCTGACAGGGAGAGCTCAGACTGGAAGAGCCTGCCTAAGGAGCTACAATCATTTACAGCTAGGCAGAAATAAGCACTTAATACACACCGTAGGAAGCAATCCAGTTAGAGGGAATAACAGGTCTTTTCCACCTCCGTTGTCTATGGCTGATGCTTAAGGGGTTTAAGCACCTAACTCAGTTATGCGCCTTGCTTGTGAGCCTTTGTAAACAACCTGCACAGACACTGCCTGAAGCAAACGATACCCTCTTCTTTCTCATAACCTGCATCTCCTCCCTACCCGCCACAGGAGAACCTCACGGGCGTGCACAATGCTGAAGTGAGACAAGAAATGCTGACAACGTTGTTTACCAGCCTGTCTAAACACTTTTACAAGTTCACGGACCTGGATTATGAGGCCTGGTTCGCGGAGAAGCTAAAATTCCTCCTGCCTAGTATGACCGCAGACCTGCTGGAGTTAATACCGGCCGATGTCAGCTTCCCATCCTACACTGCCATGTAAGTATCGCCTGCATTGCTGGGTTCCAGGACAGGCTCCCGCATGGGAAAAAATCCAGTTCACCAGGACTTAGCGGGAAGTCGCATGCTGAAATCCAGGACTTACTTTCCAAGGGATAGCTGTGTTGACATTACAAATGAATTGTAAAAAATTCTTCTACCTTTGGAGTGAAATAAATTCAGGCTAGGGATGTAATAGTGTAGTCGATTAACTGATAAACCGATAAGCAAAAGCTTATAGGTTAATGCTATAGACTACACGCATTTCCCTCCCCCCCACCCCCCACCCCAGCTAGTAAATGTTTTAGCAGGCTGGCCAGCAGCCTGTCTCACTCCTGACTTATGATAGATCTGGGATCTATCTCGCTGCAACTCTGCATTTGAAGTGTATTAGGAGCTACATGGGTAGGCAGCCCAGCTCATTTTTGGCTCACGCCAGGTCCGGGAGCTCAGACATCCCCTAGACAGGGGCTGCTTCCACCCCACACTGCTGCGTCTTCATCAGAGGCAGCAGCACTGGGTGACAGGCAGCTGGTCTGCAAGGAGAGCTTGGGTCCTCAGGAGTGAAGCCGGAGCACACTTGCTGCTGGCCCCACCCCTGGGGACTATAGAATAGTCCACTAACCAATAAGAATTCATGAGGTTACTTGACTATTCAATTAACTGATATTTAACATCCCTGATTCAGGCAGAGATTTAAGGGATTTACATACTGCTGGCCGGCATTATGGTATACCTATATATATCTCAATATATATAAGTGGGCGTGAGTCCACCTGCTCTGTCGGCCGATGCTTACGGCTTTCAACTCCCCAGCACAAATGTATGCTGCAGAGCTCTAGGCAGACCTGTTTGACTCCATCATGCTCTTTTCCCCACCTGTTCTCTGCTCCGTGTTGGAGGACAACCACTTGATTACATTGGGTGCTCACCAGATGTGCCAGTGTTTATAAATCCCATAAATTCAGAATCCCTGCCTAGTATTATTATTATTTATTTCATACTTGTGTTACTATTTGTATTCCAGTAGCACCTACAGTAGCAGAAACCCCCATCAGGATTCTGTGTCCCATACCATATAGGAGGCCACATTAACTGGTCATTGCTATATATCTCTATCTATATCAATATCATCGAGTATGTCTGTTTGTCTGTCTTTCTGTGAGTCTGTTTGTTCAAGAACTCCTCCTAAATGGTAGGATCCAGGGCCACCAAATTCTGTAGGCAGCTTCCTCTTCTCCTAACTTAAAGTACGATCAGGGTTTGGTTGTGCCAGCACAACCGGCAGCCCTGGGGAAAGGACTGTTTTCCATAACATGCAAAGGGAGGGGCAGCTTTTGGAAAGATGTGATACTGAGAGTGGACACTGGGGGCAGCGAGGGGCTCTGCCATCTTGCTTGCCAGCACACTGGGTAAGTAGCCCCGTGCCACAAACCTTCTTCCCTCCCCCTTTCCGGCCTTTGGTCGCAGTGCCAGAGGAGGGGGAGAGAACAGGGTGGGCTGGGAGGTGGCCTGGTGGGAGGAGAGAACATGCCCCGGACCCCAGCCTTCTGCACCCCCTCCGTGCATCCCCAAGACTCTGCCCTGAAGCACCAGGCAATACTGGGTGAGTCTGCTAGTCAGTACATATAATTATGTGTCACAGTAGCACTTAGGCGCCTGAGCCGTGACCAGGATGCTGCTGTTCTATAGAATTACAATCATACAAGCAATAGACAGGCCGTGCCACAGATTGTTACATGACAGTCCCTTCCGGCCTTGGAATAAATGTATGAGTTCCTGAATTCCGGCCTCATGGTTCAGTACATAAAAATCATGGGAAGACCCAAAAGTTTACAGTCTAAATAGCATCTAGGCTGCTTCTAAGGCCCAGAGCCTGATTCTTAATTGGCCTGCATCCTGGGCAAACATCCCCCCATGTGGATGTACAAGACTTTGATTGGCTGGTGGTTTATCTTTCACGGCCTCAACCTCTGGAAGAACTGGTTCCAACTAAGGCACGACGCCATGTCATTATTTTCCCCCTTTGCAAAGCCCCCATGTCATTGCATACCTCAAATGTAGAGCATTTCTTGTCTCTTCGTCCTTTGCAGCATCCGAAGCCTGGACAACCTCATCCCACAGTTTTCACTACAGACTTCACATGGCATCTACAACTTAATCCAAAGAATCCTGGACCATCAACTTAATGCTTCAGGTACCAGATTGCTACCCCGTGGCAACGGCCTGCAAATATCTCTCGTAGAAACGTTGTGACACAACACCAAGCTCTCCTCCTGTTCTGCCACTGGCTGGGGCCAAAAAGGAATTTCTCCTCAGCGCGCAGGGCAGGGAGAATGGCCGGAGCATTCTGGTCACTAGGCTTTGCCCGGTGTTTCTATTTTCATGATTCCGGAATAGCTGGATGTATGGTCCCATTCATAATGGCCGTACCCCACCCAACACTCCCAGCAGCCTCCCACACAGCAGACAGATGCCCCCTCAGCCCCTCCCCTTTGCAGGTAACCCTCCCCCATCCTCAAACACAGCCCCAGCAGCCCCCAGCAGCACCACACCCATCCTGCAACCACCACCATCTCCTAGCAGCCAACATTCTCCCAACGGTTCTTCCTGTGAGCCACGTCCCACAATCCTCGGCTGCCCTTATCGCGGGTCACACAGGACAAGTGTTCCGCCACATTGCGGGTCACTGACCAAAGAAAGGTGAGAGCCACGGCTGGATAGAGCTGTCTTCTCACTGTTCCTCCCTGTCTTTTCTTGCTTCCATGGTGCCTTCTCAGAGACGGTATTTCCTGGCACGTACAGCAACAGCCAAAGTTTCCTGCAGCTCATCTTCTACCGGTTCAGGCCGTTTGCTAACTACACCCAGCTCCTCACCTTTTACAAGGACTTTAATGGGGTAAGTGTATGGGCATAGTGTGGTGTCCAGTAGAGGAGAACCTCCCTTTTCTACCTGATATCTGGAAAACTGGGACAGTTAAGGCACAAGTCAGTTATGGCGTAGTACTGCAAAAGAGAGTACCCTCTGGGGGCCTTATGCTGCCTTCTGAAGCATCGGAGAGTTGGCTTCAAACTAGGGTCGTGACCCAGGACTGGGTGGTGGGATGTCGGGCGCTGGGTCTCGGTGCTGTAGGGGGGTCAGGTGAGCAGTGTGGGGGCTAGCCTGTCCTGGCGCCGCAGGCTGCGCTGTGCCCTAGAAGCGGCCAGCAGCAGGCCTGGCTCCTACGTGGGGGGTGGGGAGATCGCCCAGGGCTCCACTCACTGCCCCTGCCCTGAGCACTAGCTCCGCACTCCTGTTGGCTGGGAACTGGCCGCCGGCTGCTTCTGTAGCGCAGCCTGGTCTGCGGTGCCAGGAGAGGCAGGAAGCTGCCTTAGCTGCACTGCTGACCAGGAGCTGCTAGAGGTCAGCCCCTCCTGCCCCAGCCCTGACCCCCCCACACAAAGCCGGAGCCCCCTCCTAGAGCCCAAAGCTCCCCTCCTCAGCCCCACCCTGGCGCCCGCACTCTTGTCCATTATTTTGGGTTGCAGCAACAACAATTCTCTTCAACGGGGTCATGAGAAAAAAAGGTTTGAAAACCGCTGGCCTAGCAGACTACGTGCGACCCTGAAAGCAGTTGTTACGGTGACAAGAAGTAACGGACAAGCCAACAGCGTCTAAGGCTGTGTTTTCCCCCCATCAGTATGATGTTCTTGACCTGCTGTCTGCCAGACAAATGGGGGAGATGATGGTGGTGACGAACGCCATCAGGAACGAACGCTCTGCGGTCCAGATCCTGGCAAAAATGGAAACGCGCACCTTCGCAGAAATGACTGACTTCATAATGGAATTTAACGCTGTGGCAGAACAGGTATGGGAAATGCGCTTCTCCTAGAGGGGTGGTCTCCACTTATAAGTCCCAACACTTACTTAAAGTAGACCTGAACTCTCAACTTTACAAGAGTTTAATCACAGTGTCCTAGACGGTTGCTATAGGCTATGCAGGATTTGGAGGAGGGGAATTAAGGTAAATATCCAGCCTAGGGAAAGATGATGTATGCAGAGGTTTACTTTTCTGTACAAATACATCCACCTGTTTACAGACTACAGTAATTACTCATTTAACACATGCCCGCTTAACACGTTTTTGCAATAGCACGATTTTTTTTAGGGACCGTTTTTTCGAATAACACGACCGTCCCCGAAATAACACGACACTAATCAAGTGGCGGACTACTTCACGCAGCAGTATAAGTTGGTGAAAACAGTGGTAATATGCATGAGTGGAGGAATACACGTGGTCACAGCGCTCCTCCGCTCACTCACGTGTTTATCTTTGTATTTTAACAAACCGCGGCAACTTGTGTTGCTAGATATCTAATGTTGACGTTGACGACCCAGCACCAACAAAAAATTGACTTTGCCACCACCACCTGAAACGCAACCCCCACCTTTTCCATTATTTTTAATGGGAAAATTGACCCCCCCCATAGCACGTTTTCGCTTAGCACGAACATTTTCAGAAATGCATCTATAGTGTTAAATGAGGAATTACTGTATATGCATCCTACCATTTCAGTAAGGTTGTTGTTTTCTCTTTCTCGTGTTTTTCAAAAACAATTTTAAAACCTTAACATCTTTGTGTTTCTTTCTTCCTTGGAATCATATTTCATCCTTTGATTTGCTGGACTCATCTGAGAATTAACATTAACAGGAGGGTTGTGAACAAGACACGAGAAGTGATTGTTCCGCTCTACTCTGCACTGATGAGGCCTCAATTGGAATATTGTGTCCATTCTGGGCACCACATTTCAAGAAAGCTGTGAAGAAATTGGAAAGGGTCCAAAGAAGTGCGACAAAAATGATGAAAGGTCTAGAAAACATGAGCTAGGAGGGAAGATGGAAAGAACTGGGCTTGTTTAGTTTAGAAAAGAGAAGACTGAGAGGGGAAAGGATAGCAGTGTTCAAGTCCCTTAAAGGGTGTTACAAGGAGGAGGGAGACAAATTGTTCTCCTTGGCTTCTGAGGATAGGACAAGAAGATAGGACTTAAACTGCAGCAAGGGAGGTTGAGGTTGGACATTAAGAAAAACTTCCTACCTGTCAGGGGGGTGAAACACTGGAATAAATTGCCTGGGGAGGTTGTGGAATCTCCACCACTGGAGATATTTCAGAGCAGGTTAGACATCTGTCAGGGATGACTTAGATGGTGCTTGGCAGGGGACTGGATGTGATGACCTCTCAAGGTCTCTTCCATGCTAGTATTCTATGAATTGATTTGAAAAACTTAAATAAGAACACCATTCAAAGAAGATATTCATCCCATGATTCCATTATATTAAACAGTTGTGGCTTCCATATTAAAACCCAGTGGCTTTCTTGCATTCTGCACCTGACATAGAAAAATCTCATTCCTGTATTTAAGTCTGATTTATTTTGCATGAAGTAATCATTAGGGTAATGGCAAAAGAGCCATACATGCTCCTTATTGTCTGTTGGCTCTATTGTAGAAGCATCTCATTGTCCTGCCCAACCCCAGGATTCGTGATTTAGCCTTCGAGACAATATTCAAATCCTTCCAATTCAGCACCTTCACAGCACAGCAGTATGCCTTCTGGTTTGGCTCACAGCTCCAGCGATTCCTGCCAGCTCTAAACACCCAATACCTACAGCTTCTCCCATTGGATATCGACTGTCAGTCTCATCAAAATCTGTGAGTCTTGCGTGGCATTTCTCTTCTGCCAAGTAAGGACTCCTTTGCTCTCTAGAGAAATTGGATATTTCTAAGATTCTTAGCTGACCCCCATCACCTTCACATCTGGGCACTTCACAGTCGGTAACATATTTATGCAGGAGATTTTTGTGCAACGAATCAGGATTTTGCAGTGTAGATTTGTGCAAGTGAAAGGCTTCCGTGTTAGTCCACTGAGCCATTCCCCAGCTGTAGAAGACTGAGGAAGGATCATACGGTGGTTAAGAGGCTAGCATGGGACTTAGGAGACCGGCATTCAATTCCCTACTCCTCTGCAACTGTGCCAGGTGACCTGGAGCAAGCCCCTCTGTGCCCCATATAGAACGGGAATAACAACACTTCATGGGGGCATTGGGAGGCTAAATACATTAAAGCTTCTAAGACACTCAGTTGTAATGGCCACGGGGGCCATATAAGTACCTAATACTGATTAATAAGGTGTGTGCTTCGTATTTAAGAAGGGTTGTTACCGAGCCGGGCATCCCACGACGGACCAACGTCCGTCATGCTTGGGAATCCTGTCGGTCTACAGGACACGAGGTGTTCATTCACCTTTTAACACGGAGCCTCCCCATTGGTCGACCAGCTTTGGCTGATGCTCCAGAATCACTCTGGCAAGTGTGACATTTTAGTGCAAAACGCAGGCAGTGAAATTGCCGCGGGATGGCACATCCCACAAGGATGTCATGTGGCAACCTAACTGCCTGATTGTCAGGTAGCAGAATTTTTGCCAGCTGGAGTTAGCCGTTCTCTGCACAAATGGCTTGTGTTTCCGGAGGGAAGGAATTCTGTGCTAATGCTGGGACCATATTCCACCAACGTTTTGTCTGTGATGTGTTTGATCCAGGGTGCAGGCGCTGGACAAGGCATATGACCATTACACAGAGGAGCAGAAAAAAGCCATCCATGGCAGGATATTAAGATTTCTAGAGTCTTACCATGATATCCAAGGTAAACACACACAAACTTTTATGCCATGGGGTAAAAGGCTCTCTCTTTTCCTCCACAGTAGAAATTCAGACACTGTGCTTGGCCCATACCTCCCAGACTGCATGGTTTCCCCAAATCAAAACCCTCGTCTCAAGCAAAGTGTTCCCCTGAGGAGGGAGACACACCAGAGACTCCATAAAGTCCACTAAGACCTTTGCTATTACAGTCAAGTTAACATGGAAGGTGCTCAGATGATATGGGGATGGGCAGAGGCATAAGAACATAAGAATGGCCATACTGGGTCAGACCAAAGGTCCATCTAGCCCCGTAGCCTGTCTGCCGACAGTGGCCAGTGCCAAGTGCCCCGGAGGGGGTGGACCGAAGACAATGATCAAGTGATTTGTCTCCTGCCATCCTTCTCCAGCCTCTGACAAACAGAGGCCAGGGACACCATTTCTATCCCCTGGCTAATAGCCTTTTATGGACCTAACCTCCATGAATTTATCTAGCTTCTCTTTAAACTCTATTATAGTTCTAGCCTTCACAGCCTCCTCTGGCAGGGAGTTCCACAGGTTGACTATGCGCTGTGTGAAGAAGAACTTTCACTTATTAGTTTTAAACCTGCTATCCATTAATGATTTCTTGGTTTCTACCAGCATATACCCTTAGACCGGTAGAAACCAAGGTTCTGAAACTGCCATGCTTATCAGGTGACCTCTTATTGAAATGAACCTTTCATGCATGTCTTGAAAGAGTGTGTTTCCATGCTACCAAATAAATTGCTGACTTGATTCCTGAACAAGAGCTTTCTCATGTTTTAGGTGGCACGTGTTCCCTGGATGCAAACAGCAGCCAATGGATAACTGGCAACTATGGACGTTTCAGTGCCTATGCCAATATGGAAGAGTTTTCCTCACTCAATCCCCGCTTCGATGGGGTAGGTCTCATCTTTAAGACTGTTGCCTTGCCATCTTGTTTGTCTCTGTGGAAATACAGTAGAACTAGATGTATGTGTAAGTTCTTGTCATAGCTTTCAGTCTTACTTATTAGGCCAAAACTATAACTGGATTCAAAAAAGAATTAGACTCGTTTGTGGAGGAGACGTGCATCAATGGCTATTAGCCAAGAGGGTCAGGGATGCCACCCCATGGTCTGGGTGCCCTAAACTTCTGATTGCTAGATTCTGGAAGTGGACAACAGGGGGGGAATCACTTGATAAAAGCTGTGTTGCGTTCATTCCTTCTGAAGCGTCTGGCACTGGTCACTGTTGCAAGACAAGTGACTGGGCTAGATGAACCATAGGTCTCATCCCCTATTGGCTCTTCTTCTGTTCTTAAATATATTCTTGGTTCTGGACTTCCAACAATCTGGACATCTGAAGAAGTGGGGTGTGCCCACGAAAGCTCATGATACCATCTACATGTTTTGTTAGTCTTTAAAGTGCTACTAAACTGTTGGTTGTTTTTTAAGTTTTTCCTGTTACAGACAGCAGGCGTTCTGGTGTATCTTTTCAGATGTCGGCTGTGTCAGAGTTGTCACCGGAGCAGCTGGCCCAGTTAACAACAGTCACCGGAGTCCTGGCCGATAAGACTGTACTCATCAAGATCCTGAGCAATCTGAACGCTTCGTCAGACCTTGCTAAATTCTTCAACACACTCAATGCCATTGCTCCGGTAATCCTTCCTCGCCGTCATCTGAAGCCCTTCCACCCAGTCCCTGCTGCAGTTAGCACTCGCTTCCTCTACCTTCACAGGATGACTGGAGGAAACCCTCCAGCACTGTTGAGATGGTCCTTGATATCAGAACAAGCCGACCTGAGTAGGAATAAGAGGGGCCCATTCTGATGTCCTCACTCACATAGCAACCAGATTCCCTCTAAGCTGCGCAGCAGCATGATCCACAGCTGGATCCAGGACATGTCCTGGAGCGGGCTTATTAAGCAATTGCGGGGCCATGCTGCCACGCAGCTTAGAGAGAACCTTGTTGCAACAGGAAATTTGCCGGAGTAGGGACAGTAAGGTTGACCTATTTTCCTTCAAGTCTTGTTGTTGCGGTGATCTTTACGAGTTCCTCCTCACCGGCAACCTGTTCCTTCTCCTCCGATCTTGTGTTCAGCTGCAACAGGGCACCAGCGGGAGGGAGTTCCCTGTGGGCCAATGAAAGCACCTGCAAAATATCTTCTCATAGAGCTTTTCATGGGCAAATATTGTGTACTCCTTTCAAGCTCTCCTTCATCGTGTCCTTTATTGAGCCCAGTTCCCATTTGTCCCATTTATGTATTGCCCAAGTCTGAGATGAGAGATGTGAAAGAATCTAGTTTAATGTTTCAGCCCATGGACAGATTAGCCTTCTGCCCTTCAATGGGAACCGTACAGCGCGAGTAAGGAAAGGCGTTTTTGTTCTGCAGGAGGAGCTTCAGAGCAGTGTCCATGCGCATCTCATTTTAAGCACTGCCTTCCAAACAATTGCTGCGGGCTTCCCGAAATTCCAAGCCAGCGACTTTGCCTACTGGTTCCAAGATGCTTTCCAAAATGTGCTGTACACAGTGAACGAGACCATCATTGCAGAGATCCCAGTCTCTATATCATGTGACTCCTACCAGCAAATGTGAGTCTTCCCTCCGATGGGTGTCTAATTA
The DNA here is from genome assembly GCA_032595735.1 of Pelochelys cantorii. Classification (NCBI taxonomy): domain Eukaryota; kingdom Metazoa; phylum Chordata; order Testudines; family Trionychidae; genus Pelochelys; species Pelochelys cantorii. Next base: position 37,577,348 of record CM064341.1, read on the forward strand.
CAGCTGTCCATTTCTATTTACTAACAATGAGCTTTTCCTCACACGCCGTGGAGTGGTTCCCAGGCTGCATTTGGTTTGTTATGAGAGCTGAGAGCAATGTTCCCCTCAAACTAAAACAACTCCAATGAAACGCCATCATTTTGGGGTTTTGTTTCAAACTCAGATCAAGTTGGTAGGGAAAGTCACGGGAGTCCTTGAAGCTTTTGACTTCACCAGGGTTGGTTTAATAATTCAATATACGTTGTCTTAAGCAATCATTCCAAGAACAGGCAAAAACTATTGGTTTAATAGAAGTGGCCTTCTAATGAAGGTGGAGTGGAATGGTGATCTGTAAGGTTTTGAGATAATCGTGGGACTATTTCTTAAGCCAAGAGGTTGTGTGATAAGGATAGTCTCATGGTCAGGTTTCACAAGAATAAGCAGAGTTAGTTGGCAATTTGCTGATGGAACAGATTTCCCATCAGAAATTGTTTGTTCAACAAAACTTGGAATTTTTGCACAATGAATCAATTTTGTTAACATTTTTCAGGGATTATTACTGAAAACCTTTTGTTCTCATAAGATCCAAGCATTTCATTTCAACAAAGTTGAAAAAGTCACTGAGAATTTTATGTTAAGTAATCTCTCTATATATTTTAGAGATGTATGCAGCTGTCTGTATGTCTGTCTGTGAGTCCATTTGTTCAAGAATGCCTCCTAAATGGTTAAGAGCTAGGACCACCAAATTTGGTCTGCAGCTTCCTCTTATCCTAACTTAAAGCAAAGGGCCGGGTTTGGTTGTGCCAGGAAAACAGGAAGTGCATGGAATGGGACTGTTTCTCATAATATGGAAAAGGAGGGGGCAGAGAGAGGAGGGATGTGATACTGAGAGTGGCCACTGGGGGCAGCGGGCCCATAGGGGAGAACTATACAGCAGAGAGACCACTTAGGGCAGCTGCATGACCAAGAGCATAGCCAGTACTCTCATGGACACAGCGCTGGAGGGAGGAAATGCCCCTGGTGGCCAGGGAGGCTGTGGGGAGGCAGAAGGCCCCTGAAATCCAGGAAGGCTGGGGGAGAGAAAAGTCTTCTGGCTGCCGGGGGGAGCTCTGGGGGAAGACAGAAGGTCCTTGGTTGCTGAAGCAGGAGAGACAGAAGGCCCTTGGTAGCTGAGGGGGGCAAAGGGAGGCAGCTGAGGGGGAGACAGAAGGGCCCTGTTGGCTGCGGGTTTGGGGGGAGAGACTGTGGGGAGCAGAAGGCCCGTGTCGGCCAGAAGGGCTTCGGGTGTGGGGGGAGAGAAAGATGCTGCCAGCTGTGGGGAGACAGGGCGGGGAAAAGGCCCCGCCAAGCGGGGGTGGGCAGTGAGAAAGCCCCGCTGTATGCGACCCCCCCCCCAGCCCTGACCCCACCTCATCCCCCAACCCTCACTCTCTCACACCCCCCACACACCCAACCTCCAGCCCTGCCCCCCACACACACATCCCCAAAGCCCTGCCCTGACTCCTGCACCCCCCAGACCTCCCATGACCCCTAGACCCATTTCCACAGTACTCCTTCCTGGGCAGTTCTTTCCCATTTTGTATGTCTATGTGAGCCGGGAATCCTACCGTCCTGCTTAGGAGGGAGCATCGTGTACAGGGGCCTGGGGCGCCCAGAGTCCTGGGTTCTGTCCTTGATGCCCTAGCTGAGGTCTTGTACCATGGGGATGACACTGCTGTAGCTCCCAAAAGGGACCATGAGACTTTAGTGACTTGTGTTTACAAAGTGGTTTCAATTCCTTGGATGGAATGCAAACACTGTCATTATTCTAGGGGTCACATGAGAACGCCCCTGTCCCTGGCCTCCAGGATATTATTTCACATTTCCTCTCTCTTTTTCTCTTTTCCTCTCACGCAGATTGAAGGGTTTCAATAACATCTATTCCAGCCTCTCCCCAGGAAAGGCACCAAGCGTGTTTGGATTCTGTAAAGCTTTCTTGGCCTCAAAAGTCAAGTCAGGTAATTGGCAGGGAGGAGAGCCTGAACTAGGGAAATGTTCTTTGAAAGCCAAAGACCTGGTGTGCTTGAGACACAGCAAAAGTGCTCATTATCCTTCTTGCTGACTCGAAAGGAAACCAAAGTGTGCTTGATAAATTCTCATTAATTTGCAAACGCTGTCACCTTTTCCTTCCCGCGAGGGAATGTTTGCCATTTCTCCTGGGCTTTGCAGGACATCGTGGCCAATGATAGGTCTTGTCTGCACTGGCACGTTCCGTCAGGAAAAACTGCCTTTGAATGACAAAAACCTCCGCGACAGCACGACAAATGTCCCAGCCCGCGGCTGCTTTTCATGACAGAAAACTTCCAATTCCATGAGGGACTTTTGTCTTTTCCCCTCCCTTTATTGTCGGCAAAGAACCAGTGTGGACTCCGCTGTTTGTTTTGTCCAGAGAACTGGTTTCCACCAGTATCCCACAATGCCTGCCCTGATGGCTCTGCTCAGTGTTCTGTGATCTCTGCTGCCCTGCAGGCCTGCGCTCCTCCCCTTTCAAAGCTTTGGGAAGTATCTGACAGCAGAGGGAGCTGCTCCATTTGGGGAACAAACAAAGAGCAAATCATTGGGATGCTCCTGTTCTGCCCTGTTAGGAACCCAGTAGCAGGCCAGCTGCTGCTGCAGGGAGAGGGCTGGAGAGACAGCTGTGCTGCTTTGACACTCCTCAGCATGGAGAGCTCCCAGAGCCACTCATGATGCTGTTCCCAGAAGCTGAGGATGCTGTGGGAGAACTCAGAGAGAATCCCAAGAAGCGTGGGGGTCAGCTCTGCCTTCCCACAGCACTGCATTGTGGGATGCTTCCCCACAATGCTTTGCTCCATCTGTCCACTGGGGAACTAGCAACCTGGCCATGAAATGTCAACAACAGAAGACAGGAAGAACCAGCTTGACCGGTTTTCACTGTTGCCGACATTTGCCTGGCAACAGCACTTTTGTCACCAAACCTTCCCAGTGTAGACACAGCTATAGCTGGGCTTTAATTGCTGCCAGCAACAAAAGGGGGTTGTTACAGACATGTGTGAGCTCTGTCTCCTACCATGTGTTTGCACAAAACCTTGCACAATGGGCCCCTGATCTGACCCAGGCCTCTCGCGACTGCTGCAGTCCAAATAAATACTGCTGCTAGTACTCCACATGTAAGTTCCTGTTGTAAAGAGAACCAGAAAAGAGAACCAGAACTCTGTTGCCTCCACCGGAGTCACTCCGGATTTGTGTTAGCAAGAGAAGACGTAAGAGCCTGGGAGTAAGGATTGCACCCCTTCCACAATAGTCAGGCTTCCTCTCTCTCTCCAGGTGTTGCATGTGGGAGTATGACTCAAAATATTCAGAACTGGTTGGACCTAAATCTTGGAAACTTCACCAAATATGCCGAGTACCAGGACTTACTCACTTGGAACCAACATTTCCTTGGCGTGAGTATCATATTCTTGATCTCCTAACAGCAGCTACGGGGAGTTATTTGTGTTTCACCCTAAAATCTCTGTTGTTTTCAGTGTCCTTTCTCCGTGCACCACGGCAGACCAGGGGTCATTTCCTCTAAAGAGAGTGAGGCTCCGGTTTCAGGGCCTGGCCGACTGTCACCCGTGGCCACTGCAGGGATAATCTGTAGAGACGAGAGAGACATTTCCCCCTGGTCACATCTCCCCAACTTCTCCACTTTGGTCAAACTTTAAAAAAAAAAACAAAAATAGCAGGCTCCCAGTCCAGCTGTCTGTGGTCATGTGCTGCTTTTTTAAACAGCCAGAGCCCAGTTTGGATACTTTCTCCCTGTTCAACTAGCCGGTCCCTACAGGGTAGCTCCAGGACTTTTTTTTTCAATTCCTGTTCTAAACAGCTGCGTAGAGTGGCCATGTGGTATTAAACAGCTATTGCATCTCACCCCAGAATCACTGCAGGTCAGTGAAGGTTGAAACAATCCCCTATTTGTTTATAGCTAGACATGCCTTCTTGACTTTGGGGGGGAAGGGAGAGGTTTAATTAAGGTTTGTAAAGAGTAGATTGGCCATAGATGTGCAAAAAACCATACAGGTTGAACCTCTCTAGTCCGGCACCCTCTGGTCCGGCAACATCCGTGGTCCGGCATGATTTTAGTTAGCTGGGTGTCCACTTACCATGGGTGTGGCCAAGTTTCTCGCAGTTCCATAAAGTTTATTTACAACCCCCAGTCCTGGCTCTCAGTGTTCTGTAGTGTTATTTAAGGGTCAGTTAGCGCTAAAGGTCTTTTAAGAGCCCAGCAAGCAGTGGAAGTGGTAGAAATGCTGCTAGACAATATTGACCTCCTGTGGTCCAGCAAATTCTCTGGTTCAGCACCCGTCGGGTGCCGGACTAGAGAGGTTCAACCTGTAATAAAACATCTCACTGAATAACAACAACAGGGTAACACCCCAGTATCCCCAAGCATCACCTTCCAAGATCAAATGTGTGTTTACTGAGTGTTCCTCTGCAGCCTTCACTGTATAAAACACAGATCCTTCTTTTTCAATCAAGGACAAAACATGTCACTGTCTGACACAGAACCTGATGGACGGTGACTCTCATGTCATTGGTTTGATTCCTGGAGGAATCATTTTCAGTTACATTTCAACAACAATTTTCAAAAACTTACGAGAGGAATTTGGATGTCATTCCTTTTAATAGGATTGGGTGTCTGAATCCGTTGGGTCTGTCTGGTTAGGAGCCCATCCAGCGGTTAGCATAGGGTGCTTGGAAAAGCATCCACCTGTTTTGTGTTCTCTTCTCTAGATGGGAGTGTTGGATAAGTTGGCCCCGGTACAACTTGCCTCTTTTACTCTGAAATCGGATGCCATTAACAAGGAGGAGGTGATGTGTCAGGTCCTCGCACAATTACAGAGCAAACCAGTGGACGAGATCTACCAGTATTTAGACCAATTCAACAAAGAGGCCCGACGGGTATGAGTTGGAACTGGCATGACACGGCTGAAACTGACGGGTTCCAAAAGAACAACACTTCCCAGAGTTCCGGTGCTCTGTCAGGCCATTCTAAGGGCCCGCCTCCTGGGGTGGCTGAGGGTCTAGCTCAGAATATTTACAAAAAGGGCAGAATTTATGACTTTTCAGCATAGAAACGTGGACAAAAATGTTCGCAGTTCGGTGTCTGAAGTTAGGTGCCTAAATCTATAGTCATTTACATAAACAGAAGCATCTGAGCACACCCAAACTCCCACTGAAGTTGTTGGGAGCCGCAAATCCTTTAAAAATGGCAAACGCCCGGTGAGCCAGTATCAGCTATCTATCTGAGGGTTTAACAGTACATCCGTCACTGCAAGAATATGGATGATTAGTGTTACATTCCAACTACTAGAGGCAGAGGTGGGGCTCCGGTATCGCCAACAGAAAACAATGCAGGAATAATACAGGCTGAGGCTGTGCTGTTTTTGCCTTGTCAGCGACCCCAGCAATGTGGTATGGTTCACAGTACACGTCCACAGGGCATTTGTGGCTCCTTGGGACACATTTAGAGAGCCCTGCATGGACCCAAAATTTGTATCTGCATCCGCACCTGCATGCTTCGCGGATATCCACAGCTGCGGATGGGGATACTTGCGAATATAACGCAGAGATCTGCCAATACACAGTTAGCTTCCTTGCAGAGAGCATAGCTGGGGAAGGCTTTGTCGCGGGCTGATGATCTCCAGCAGCAGCTTTTAATTCCCGTGGCTTGGTCGTTTTTCCTTTCAGCTGACAATAGCCACCATTAAAAATGAAGCAGTGAGGAAAAATATGCTCACCCAGTTTGTGCATGAGATCCAGGCCGGCTATTCGGCTTTCAGCCCTCAAGACTGGATTTGTTTATTCGCAAGACTCGAGCTCCTGCTGCCAAGTGCCGGCGAGATGGAGATTCGGCAATTCCTGACTCACATTTCTGGCTGTGACGGTTTCCGAGCCATGTGAGTGCACAGACAGAAGTGTAACCCTTTCCTCCGTACAAAGGAAGAAGCAATTTACGTGGAAGCACAAAAAGACGCTCTAGGGTTGTATTTCCCCTTACCACAATTTGAACAAAATCGTTTTATTTATACAAGACTTCATCACGCAAATCTCCACAGACATTGGGGTCAGATCCTTGATTTTTAGAGGTCCATTTTTAAATCTACAACAGGAGACCCTCAGGATTTGTGGCCTGGGAGGGGGGCAGTGGGTTGCAGTGATTTCCCCATGGGTCCCGGCCCATGCGGTGAGTTTGGGAGGTGCAGAGAGCTGCAAGCTACAGCTCCCTGCATTGACAAACTTTGCCATTCATGGTGGTTGCGAATACAAATTTTGTATCTGCATGGGGCTGTCGCGAGCTGTATAAATAATAATACCGGAAGGTGTTCAAAGATGAAAATGACCTCTTTTCTTGTGTGATTCCATTCCTCAGGGTAACCTCACTCAGCCAGGTGCATCCTTCTATGTCACCAGTGAATCAACAGGGGGTCTACAGAGCTTTATTTGCCTTCCTTGAAAATCAGTACAACGCAACAGGTAATTCGTATGTGAAACTAATTGGTTTCTAGTCTATGAGTTTGATGTTGCCAAACAAGTGGTGTCGTGTGTTCATTAATGCTTTCTGGAAGGAATTTTAACAGGCATTCCTCTGCAATAACAGTAGGGCATTCTTTAATACCCAGGGCTCGCCAAGCCGCAGTAAGCCCCGCTCGCCAGTCACGCAGTTCAGCACACTGCGCATGCGCAGACTGCGCTGCTTATGCGCTGATCATGCTGTGGCGCCGTACCGGGCTATAATCTACTCGCCCGTGGCGAGTAGATTACCTTAATTGTCAAGCCCTGTTAATACCGCATATCATGGAGATACTAAGGCCTCGTCTACACTGTGTTTCCCCCTTCCCCTGTTGATCTAACCTATGCAACGTCAGCTTTGCGACGTTGACACATTTACCGTGGCATCTTCCATGTGGTAATGTCAATGGGGGATGCTCTCCCATGGATTCCAGCCACTCTTCTTGTCCCGATGGAGTACTGGAGTCAATAGGAGAGCACTCAGAGGTTGATTTATCATGTCTAAGCAGACGCGCTAAATCAATCGCTGGAGGATTGATCACGGAAGCATCGATCCAACATGTAGTGAAGACGAGCTCCAAGTGACCAAAAGAGAAGGGTGTGTTAGCTGGCAGATAACAGCTTTGGAAGCACTAATTCTTTCAGGATGGGGGAATGATACCAATGGGCCTGGATGGAAATCAGGAGTATCTCCACAGAGATCAGTGGAGGCGTAGTGGTTTAAAACGGGTGTGTGTAATGGGAGAACGAGTCCCAATGTTCTGTAACTTTTGGGTCCCTTTTTGGATAGTATAATTACCCTTCCACCCTCAGAGCCAGGCTAGCCTAAGCAAAAAAGAATGCGATGGTGGGGATTCAGTCATTCATTTCCTGTGTGGCTTGGCATTGCAGGTTCTGCCTGTGCTTCAGGCAGCGAGGGAAGCCTGGATTGGCTCCAGAATAACTTTGGGGCATTCTCCGAGAATGCACGCTATGAAGATTTCACCAAACTTATGGCCAGTTTCAATGGGGTGAGTCCGCATTTCGTTCTACTTGCTAAGGGCTGGGTTTTGTCCCCCTTGCTCAGGTTCAGTAGCTTCCTCGGCGAGTGGTCCCACTGAAAAACACGGGGCTGCTTGTGGAGGAACGTATTTCTCAACATGAATGAGAGGAAATCTGCCCCAACGTATCTTCTTCCGTAAAGTCTCGTGATGGAGCGTTCCCCATGGAGCACCATGGCTGCCTCACTTAAGGGATGTGTCATGGGTCCCAGCTTGCTGGCTGTGCCGTGGCCTCCCCTTAAATCTCATCCCTTGTCTTCGCAGTTTGACATAAGAGATAATCTCACTTCAACACAACTGGCTCACGTCTTCTTTGGCATGGATGTCCTGGACGAGATTGCCCTGGTAGAGCCCCTCCTGGTGTCCCTGCAGAGCAGGCCAGTTGGCGATGTTGTCACCTTTGTGACAGAGTTTGTTGCCATGGCTCCTCAGGTAATATATCGATACACCAATGCGAAGGGGGTTTCTTCATTGACCGATCATTTCCAGATGGCTAAGTGCACACTTCAGGGCAGGGCTCAGAGACAGATCAGTCATCTCTTCTGGGACTAGCCCACCCAGCAGCTGCTGGTTTTATGAACACAGATTGAACCTCTATTAACTGGGACTCTCTGGACCAGCAACATCTGTGATCCATGGGGGTCCGGAGTCCTGTGGGCCAGGAAGCCTGGCACACAGCAGTGGGGTTGCTTGGTGAGGCCAGCACCTGGCAAAGCCAGGTCTGGGAGCAGCTGGTGACAGTGGCAGACAGGAAGACCTCCCCTAGTCCTAGGGTTGCCAGATACTTTCACAAAAAATCCTGAAAATGGCAGGGAAAAAATTGGTTGAGCAAAAAAAGGAGGAGGAACAAACTTGTTGAGCAAAAAAAAAAAAGGCACTGCGCCTTTAAACTCCCACGCTCCGCACTCTCTGCTCACCCCGCCCCTGCCAGAAGCAGCAGGGGAAAGATGTCCCCGCTGGCCTTCCGTCCAAGAAAAACAGAAAATACGGGACATTTTCTATTTTTTTTTTTACAAGACAGAAATCGCAATTACCAGATTGTCTGGGTGAAAACCGGACACTTAGCAACCCTACCTGGTCCGGCAAAGTCCCTATTCTGGGACCAGTCAAGTCCCGAGGGTGCTGGACCAAAGAGGTCCAACCTGTACCTTCAAACAGGTTGGTTCTCTTCCCGGTCAAACCCTACTCCCAGGAGGGGGTGGTGGCTATTCCTAAATACCAAAGCTGGGCAAGGAAAAGCAAAGGGGGCTGCCTGCTGGGAGCCAGACACCAGAACAGGCCAGCTTTGGGGTGGCTTCTGCCAAGACTCAAACGGGTCCTTAGAGAGCAAATCTTCCTCTTGAGCCAAAAGAGCACCATTATCCAAGCCAGCAGAAGGTGTGCTACTCAACTCAAGTTGCTGCCTACCCTGCAAGCAGGGGCTAAGCAGGAGAACTCTCTGGTCCTAGTTTAGCTGTGTGTTACATTAGGACCCTATATTTCCTGTAAGGTTTTGTCATATGAAGAGAGAGCAAAAAGACTGGGACTTTTCAGTTCAAAAAGAGAGTAGGGGGGATATGAGAGAGGGTTATAAAATCATGACAGGTGTGGAGAAAGTGAATAAGAAAAAGTTATTTATTTGTTCCTATAACACAAGAACTAGGAGTCACCAAATGAAATGAACAGGAAGCAGGTTTAAAATAAACCAAAGGATGATTTTCTTCGCACAGCGCAATCAACCTGTGGAACTCCTTGCCAGAGGATGTTGTGAAGAGCAGAGTTTAATGGGGTAAAAAAACCTTCATGATAAATTCACGGAGGTTAGGTCCATCAATGGCTATTAGCCAGGATGGGCAGGGATGGTGTCCCTAGACTCTGTTGGTCAGAAGCTGGGAATGGGTGACGGGAGGAATCACTTGATGATTCCCTGTTCTGTTGACTCCTTCTGGGGCACCTGGTATTGGGCACTGCTGGCCCGGCAGCACTTTGTGCCACTGGGGGAGCAGTTGCCGGAGCCCCATGTGAGCAGAGCCGGATCCCCGGGCCTGGATGTGTGGCTGCTGGCAGCCCAGGACACAGCACCCTGTTTGAAAAGAGCAGCAAAAATGACGAGGGGTTTGAAATGGCTGCCATATGAAGAGGGAGTAAAAGGACTGGGACTTTTCAGCTTAGAAACAAGGAGACGAAGGGGGCTATGATAGAGGTCTATAAAATCAGGACTGGTGTGGAGAAAATGAATAAGGAAGTTACTTGTTCCCATGATATAAAAATTAGTGGTCACCAAATGAAATGAATAGGCAGCAGGTTTAAAACAAACCAAAGGACGTTTTTCTTCACACAACGCACAGTCAACCTGTGAAACTCCTTGCCAGAGGATGTTGTGAAGACCAGGACTTGAACAGGGTTAAAAAAAGAACCAGATAAATACATGGAGGATAGGTCCATTAATGGCTATTAGCCAGGATGGGTAAGGATGTTTCTCAGACACTGGGAATGGGTGACAGGGGAAGGCTCACTTGATGATTCCCTCTTCTGTTCACTCCCTCTGTGGCACCTGGCATTGGCCACTGTCGGCAGACAAGACACTGGGCTACATGGACCGTTGGTCTGACCTGGTATGGCCATTCTTATGCTTCATTTGCATTTTTAACAGTATTCCTCATTCTGAGTAGCAGAAGACCCTGTATTAGTCCCCAGTGAGGACTTTAACTTATATTGGATCCTCCTAAACAGCCGTGAACACTTGTAGCTGCCGTGTGTTTTATTACCCTGGGACATCCATGTGTGTCACAGGAGGAGCGGGTCGGAAGCTGCTCCTGTCTGGCTGCACATGGTAGCAACCCCAGCTGTGAGTTGTTGTCTTTGGTTTGCAGCAGGGAATCGTGTCCCTGGCAAACACGCAGGTGCGAGACGCAATGTTCAACGTCATCTTCTCCAAAGTGCGGGGCCAGTTCACCACGTTCAGCGTCTCCCAGTACAAGGACTGGTTCCAGGACAGGCTCCAGCCGTGGCTCGCCAGCATCAACGCCTCTGCCCTGGCGACCCTCCCAAAGAAGATCCCGTGCGGAGTTTTCCAAATCATGTGAGCATTTCGCAGCCTCGACTCCTTTTACCCAGCATGCACGGCAGTGAAAGTGGGCAGAGAAACCCCTGGGATATCAGCTGCAAAAAACACAGAGGAGCTTTTTGCGGCAGTGTTTGCCGCAGCGAGAGAACCGTGTCTGCTTGCTGCTGCCTGAGCTGGGGGGGGTTGAGCGCATTGCAGAGCTGCGGGATTTGTGAGGTCCTGATCTGATAGGGGACAGAGAGGAAGGAGAATCATAGAATCACAGAACACTACAACTGGCAGGGACCTCGAGAGGTCCTCAAGTCCAGTCCCCTGCCCTCACGGCAGGACCAAGCACCATCTAGATCAGGGGTGGGCAATAATTTTTGGCCAGAGACCACTACAAAAATTTTTGAAGTGGCTCCGGGCTACCCCGCAAGGGGCGGGGTCAGAATGCTTTTGGGCTTCCCCATCCCCAGACCATGATTGGTCTGCAGGTGGGGGAACCTCTTCCCCCCCCCCACTTCCCACTAGGCAACCAAGCCCCTGGCAGGGTGGGAAGAGGCTTCGCATGCTCTCCCACCCCCAGGCCAATCAGGGCTTGGGGACAGGGGAGCGCATGAAGCCTCCTCCCACCCTACCCCCCGCCCCAGGAGCATGCAGCACTTCAAAGTGCCACATGATCCTTGCAGGGCGGGAGGAGGCTTCGTGCACTCCCCTGACCCCCAGGCCAATCAGGACCTGGGGGCGGGAGAGCTGCTCAAAGCGTCCTTCGCCCTGCCCCCGCTCTGTGCGAGTGTATGGCACTCTGAAGTGTCGCACGCTCCTCAGAGGGTGGGGGGAGGGCAGAGGAAACTTTGCGCAGCTCCCCTGCCCACAGGCCACTCAGGGTTTGGGGGTGGGGGAGTGCGTGATGTCTCCTCCCGCCCCGCAAGCAGCACATGGCGCTTCAAAGCGCTGAGTGCTCCTGGCAGGGCAGGAGGAAGCTTCGCACGCCTCTCCCCGCCCCCGGCCCCAGGCCTTAACTGGCCTGGGGGCGGGAGAGCAGCAGGGCCTCCATGGGCTAGATCAACCTGCTTGGTGGACCAGATCCAGCCCATGGCGGTCCTTTTGCCCACCCTGGTCTCGATCATTCCTGACAAGTGTCTGTCTAACCTGCTCTTAAATATCTCCAGAGAGGGAGATTCCACAACCTCCCTAGGCAATTTATTCCAGTGTTTGACCACCCTGGCAGTTAGGAAGTTTTTCCTAATGTCCAACCTAAACCTCCCTTGCTGCAGTTTAAGCCCATTGCTTCTTGTCCTGTCCTCAGAGGCCAAGGAGAACAATTTTTCTCCCTCCTCCTTATTAACACCCTTTTAGGTACTTGAAGTTGTACCTAAAGTTTGTTCAATTTCTCTCTTTTTGCCCATGGTACCCCCTTGTATTTCTATGCGGTCATTTGCACAGCTGGAGGCTGTGGGCTGAGCTTTGTGACAACTACGTGAGCATTCAGGGAAGTGATGTTGTGTGTGGGATCTCTCTAGAGCAGTGGTTTTCAAACTGGGGTACATTACTCCTCGAGGCCAGTGAGCTCTCGTCGGGGGGCATGCAGGAAAAGTCCCGTAATGACAGACAACGCACTTTATTGAGTAAGACTTGGCAGTCTAATCAAAGGTATATTATGACCCCAACTCGGAGCGGGGTACCTGGTAATGGATATTATCTGGAAAGGGGCACATCACTTACCACACTTCGACAACCACTTCTCAGGCGGAGCACAGTCCCCGAGCCTCCTGCAGGCACAAACCGCTCATCGACTCAGTACCGACTCCCATTTTACCAAGCCATCGTGAGTCGAATGGCTCATGCCACAGAGCTGCGGGGAGGTTTGATCCAAGACACCAAATACCCCTCCCCCTTCTTTGCCCACAGAATGGCCGGCCTAGACAGCAGCTTCCAGCATATGTCACCCGCGAGCCAACACGATGCTTACAGCTTCGCGAAGGCCTACCTCACGGCCAAAGCGGCTCAAGGGGGTACGTTGAGAGCATCCTGCAACCTTTTAAGTTCCGTGACTCTTCTACAAGGGCAGAACTCCCAGGGACAGCGGCAGGCTGGGCGCCAGGACGATCCTGAGCAATCGCCTTATTCAAAAAGTGACGGACGCCAACGCACCTGGCGGCTTGGCTGTCATCAGGCTACCGCGTCCCCAGAGCACTGCCTCTTGCTGTTACTCCCCCACCTTCAGCTGGAGTAACCAGTCCACATCCATCCACAAGGGAGCAATGCGAATTTTCCAACAGAAGGTCTAGCCCAAGGATGGGGTTAGGGTTAGGGGCTGGCGACCCACAGAAAAATCAGTCGGGGGTTGTGTAACCCACACACCTAGGCTATGCCTACACAGCAGCATTATTTCAGAATAATGTCAGTGTCAAGGCTGGTTCCCCACTCTGGCACGATGAATGCAGAAGTGGGGGCCCGCAAAAGTACCCCAGAACCTGATCTCTCCAGGCTTTGGTATAAAGCTTCCCCCCAAAATCCTAAAAACCTAGATTTTGGGGATAAAAATCCGCTGCCACCATCAAGTGCTTTTGAACCCACAAACAGGGGTGGACACTTGAAACCAAGCCCAGGCCCCCCCAAGCTCTTTTCCCCAAAGAGCTTGAAAAGGAAAGAGAAAATACAAATTGCTGTCTGGGGCTGCTGTCGCCTAGTCAGAGGCAGGCAGATCCCACAAACGGATTTTCCAGGACTCAGAACTGAACCAATACCAGGTTAATAAAAAAGAAAGAACTTTTATTATCACAACAATACTCCTGTTGCAAGCATAATGACTAGATGGGAAAAGTCACCAGTTAATATATTCATGGGGACTCCCATGGGCCAAAACTTAGTTACAAAAGAGAGGAAAACCCATTTCTAACAGCATAGACATCAGATCCAAAGTCCCACAACAGAAAACAATAAAATGGATTTATCTTTACTTTACCCTACTTACACATTATGAAGAGTCTTTTTCTTAGAAAGAGACATGTCTTCTGTCTCCCTCAGTATCTAGAGCAAACTGGCCCAGAGACAAAGGAGGGAAAACCCCAAAATTCCTTTGTCCCAGATTGAAATCCCTACCTACATTTCTATTGGCTGACTGCTACCTGGCTAGGTACAGTTAACCCCTTAGTCTCCAGGCTGCTGGCCATCCCTCATGACCATGACAGTCAGTTATTCCAAAATAACATAGGGTATGTCTACACTTGCACCCTCTTTCGAGAGAGGGATACAAATGAAGACATTTGAAACTGCAAATGAAGCTGGGATTTAAATATCCCGTGCTTCATTTGCATATACGTATTATGGCACTATTTCGAAATAACAGATGCTGTTAAGACGTGGTTATTTCGAGAGAAAACCCTTCTCTTGAAATAACTGGTAAACCTCTTTGTTTGAGGAATAAGGGTTATTTCGAGAGAAGGGTTTTCTCTCAAAATAACCGCGTCTTAACAGCGTCTGTTATTTCGAAATAGCGCCATAATGCAAATATGCAAATGAAGCACGGGATATTTAAATCCCGGCTTCATTTGCAATTTCGAATGTCTTCATTTGCATCCCTCTCTCGAAAGAGGGTGCAAATGTAGACATACCCTTAGTCTGCATCTACATAGCAAGCTCATATTTCGACATAATGTCAAAATAACGGCAAGCTGGAGGATGTCTTACTCCGACTCCTGGAACCCTCATGGGACGAGGAGGAAGGGAAGTCGGAGGAGGAGGGCTCTACCTCCGACTTCCTGCTGTGTAGACAGCGCCACAAGCCAAACTAAACTATTTTGACTTAAGTTACGCAATTGACGTAGCTCAAGTTACGTTGCTTATTTCGGCTTTAGCCCTGCTGCGTAGACGTGCCCCTAGTGTGGTTCGCTGGCCCATGGAGCGGCACTAGATCGCTTACAGCGAGAGATAAGAACAAGGGAGTGCTACAGCCTAGGTTGAGAGGTAGCTGGCTTTTAGCTCAAGTGGTAGAGATTCCTACACTCAGCTCCAGAGGGCCCAGATTCACATCTGCCTGCAGGTGGTTACAGTTGCACAAAAGCGAGAAGTAAATCCTAGACTTTCCTAGGGTGGAGGGTCTGGGGGTGCAGGGAGCAGGCTGGGTGGGGGATGCAGGAGCAGCGTGGGGGATGCTTCCCTGGTGCAGCTCCTTGGGGATGCCCATGGCTCCGTGTCCCCTGCTGGTCCCAAGCACTTCCCCAACCTGTGTTTTATTTCAAGATGATCCCTGCACTGAGAACACCAAGGGCAGCTTGGGCTGGCTACAAGCAAACTGGGGCTCCTTTGGCAGGTTGGCCAGTTACGAGGATCTGGTGGGCATCAAGGCAGATTTCAGCGCGGTAAGTACCGCCGGAGCCAAAGGCCTGGTCAGCACCCTCCTGCCGGCAGCTTTGGTTTCCCTTTTGGTTGCTGGCCAACGTCCCGCTGCAAAAGGACTGGCCTATGGCTTTTGTTTTCTAGGCCGACGCCGTGGCCAGTCTCAGCCCAGCGCAGCTGGCGTCTTACACGCTGGCGAGCGACGCTCTGCGTGACAGTGACAAAGCGGGCAAGATCTTCGGCGCTCTGAACGCCCACACCACCGGGGAGTTCCTGGACGCATTCAATGCCGCTGCGCAGCAGGTAAATACCTTCCCTGCCGCTCAACGGGCTGGGGAGCGCAGCGTAGGCCCCAGACGGGCACCGACGCCGGGCTTGCTAAAGATGCCACTGGGGTTTCGCTGGGGGAGATACACAAGTTCCAGCCCCACCCAGCCCCTGCCCCTGGATTTCAGAGCGGGCAGAAAGGGCCAGTTCTCATGCTGCTTGCTCGCTCTTTGGCTTGCAGCACCACCTCACTCAACTGCCTCACGCCGAGGTGAGAAGATTCATCCTGGGAGAGATCTTTTGCCACATGAGCACCATGTTCAAGCACTTCTCGGCGGGGGACTACGCCGTCTGGTTCAGGGAGAGACTCGCCCTCTTCCTGAGCAGCCTGACCGCCCAGAATCTTGGCTTTTTACCTTCGGACATGTCGTGCGACTCCCTCGCCACCATGTGCGTATCCCATCCAGAGCTACCTCAGGGTCCCCCACAACAAAGGCCAGGAAAAAATCCTAGTAGTCACACAGAGGCCTTTGGCGCCGTCGCTAAGCTATGGGAGCAGCCTCTTCTATGCCCAGGGCCCTCCTCATGGTCGTAGGGGGGGTTGGGAAGGAAATTTCTCTGAGTCGGATTGTCAGAGCTGTTGGGAGTTTCTCACCGTGCTCTGTGGTGTGGGGCATGGATCATCTGCCGGGTTAGGGCTGTGTGTAGGGTGACCAGTTGTCCCGATTTAACAGTGCCTCTAACTCCCACTCCATCCCAATTTTTCACTCTTGCTATGGGGCCCCCTCGATGGATGTAACCAACCTAGCCAACACCCTGCTTTGCCAGGGCATTAGTGGCCCCTCGCCCTCTCCTGATCTTTACCTGCGCCAGGCGATAGTTTAGTCTGTCGAGGATGCACATGCTGTAGTCTCACTAACAGGGCTCCAGCCTGGAGACTCTGGGTGGATCACAGGGGCCGGTGCCATACGGCGGACAGACAGGGTGACCCGACGGCGCTGGAAACGCTGCGGCAGACACGCAAAGCCAGAGCAAACCTCAGACCGGCGTCTCTTGTACAGAGGTGCTGAGCGCTGAGCAGTCGGCTTCCTGTGACCCGTAAGAGGCCGTGAAGCGACCGTCACGGCTCGGAAGCTAAGGCGCTGTGGTTCCACCACGCCCTGGGTGGGGGGGTGGGAGAGAATAGAGTGAGGCCATCTCTCCAAATGGGAGAATCTGAACGAATCGGGGCACGGCCCAGTTAACCCGTCTGGGGAAGGAAAAGGCTGTGTTTTCCTCTGACTCATTCTGAAGCAGAGAATCCTAGAACTGGACAGGACCTCAAGAGGTCATCGAGTCCAGTCCCCTGCCCTCATGGCAGGACCAACCACCATCTAGACCATCCCTGACAGGTGTCTGTCTAACTTGCTCTTAAATATCTCCAGTGATAGAGATTTTACTACCTCCCTAGGCAACTTATTCCAGTGTTTCACCACCCTGACAGGAAGTTTTTCCTAATGTCCAACCTAAACCTCCCTTGCTGCAGTTTAAGCCCCTTGCTCCTTGTCTATTCCTTACTGCTCTGCTAGGAGGGGGAGCAAAGTTGCTCCATCAGCTCACCTGGTGGAAGCCTTTGTGCTTCCAGGGAAAGGCTGCGGGTGCTTTTCCGTGTCCTTTAGCAGAGCGTACTCCGGACACTGATCTTCACGCGGTCCTGGTCTCCGCCTAACTCTCCTTATTCTGCAGAGTGAAGATCCTGAGTGACCATAAAGCGAATGGGACATTTGAGAACCCAGAAGACATCGTCTCCTTTATAAAGAGAGTTCTTCACTTCCAGCTGCAAAATTCAGGTAACAAAGACCAAAGCCATTTGGATCCCCAAGCCTTAGGACTATGGAAAAACGGCAACATTCAGGAGCTGCATAATGTCCTGCAGGTTAAGCAGACTCCGAGGTTTGTTCTGGTCTCTAGCGAAGTGCAGCTGTCCACAGGTGACATCTCCCCATCCCCCAGGCTGCCTTCGGGGGCATTGCTTTGCGAGGGGCACACGCTGTCTCTTCTAAAACTTCCCTAGACTGTGAAGACGCACCGGGTTTTAATAAGGAATAAGGCGGAAGTGCTTCCTACCAGCTAATCGTGTGGCAGGTTTGCAGCTGTCTGGTTCATGCTGCTTGGAATCCCCATTGAATTCAACAAGATCTCAAATCACGTGCATCAGAGAAGAATTTGATCTCTCTCTAAATCAGGGGTGGGGAAGCTACAGCCCTGGGGCCGGATGCGGCTCCCAGCTTGCCTGGATCCGGCTTCCAAGGCTTGGGGTTCCCCCTTCAGCATTGGGGACCCCACGCTCGTGCTCTAGCCCTCCCCCCCATCTCACCGTGGGGCTGGAGCACACACAATCTACCAGCCTGTGTGCAGCCCCCGACTGATTTTTCTGTGGATCAGTAGCCCCCCACCCAAAAAAGGTTCCCCACCGCTGTGCTAAACTCTTGGATTGCCAAACTGGAAGCCAGGGGATGTGATCCTTGGTTGTATTTTGTCACCCGTGGGGACTCGCAATGTTAATTCCATACAGAGAATGGTTGTTTTCCTGACTCTCTGCTTCCCTTCACCTAGGCTCGGCCTGTGCTCAGGGAATCGTCGCCGACAGGCAATGGCTGCAACAATCTTTTGGGCTTTTCGCTGTTTACGGCTCATATTCTGACTTCACCGCATTAAAGAGCAAATTCCACGGGGTAAGGGCCAGATTTGAAACGCGATGGTATGTTGCTCTCAGGAATAGAACACGCGTACCTGCCACGGGGAAATGTCGCACCTGAGTAGGTCAGCATCGTTTGGCTTAGGGAAAAGAATCCGTGCCAAAGAGCAGCATCCCAAAGCAAGCAGGCAATCCTAACACAGCCTCGGAGCAGTGCTCCCAGCCGCTCAGGAAAGATCCTAAGGCCGACCAGCTGATTAGCAGAGCAACCACAGATAGGTTTTTTGTTTCTACTGGTGGTGCACATTCACACATGCCTTGGTGCACATAAAATTATTCCGCACATGGGCAGAAAAAAATCTGCACATGAATGGAAAAGATCAGCGGGAACACTGCCTAGGAATCAGAAATAAACCTTGGAAAGGGGGCAAGGCAGAGATTTTTCCAGCTCCCAAAGATGGCTGCTGATAGGCAAGGCCAAACTGATTTTAAAGCACAGACTGTGTCTTGGGCATGCCCTCTTCAAATCATTTGGTTAGTAGGATAAAACCATTGCCCCGGCAATTGCTTGCAGCAAAATGCTGCCATTGGCTACACCGCTAAAAACGCTCATTGGCTCTGGGTTAAGATTCCACGTCAAAGTCCAGCTGCGTGGGGAGCTGGGGGCTTGCTTCTCATATGCCCATGTTCTGTGTCTGACACAGCAAGACTCCCTCGACCTTCTCTCAGCAAGTGCGCTGGCCCAGCTGTCGGTGGAAAGCAACGCGATCTACAGCGCTGCGGCCATGCAGCTGGTCTTCGAGGCCATCGGAAGCAAGAAGGAGCCGCTCCTGCACCTCTGTGCTTACCTGGATGACCTCAGCGCCCTGCTGATGAAGGTGAATAAACAGGCACCCTACAGTAGTAACATCCCCTGGGTTCCCACACATGCTGCTCCTGTGTCCTTCGTGCCACCAGAACAAAGACTCAGTCTGGCATCCTCACAACCACAAGCAACAGTAGATCGACTAGATGAGCCAGAAGGGAGTTTCCCCGGCTGATGCCATGTGAGGGATTCACTGTAGCACAAATCCCCAGATGCTTAGGGAAGGTTCCCTCCCTCCTGTCCTCCTGAACAAAGACCAGTGAGAAGGATTTTCCTCAGAGGAACTGCGTGAAATCTGCTGCGGTGCCTGGGGGTTCCCAGAATTGAGAGTTACTGAGTTACCTCAGCAGCCAAGTTTGGCTGCTGGGAAGCTCCGTAACAGCTCCCTGACACACCAGCTGGTCTGTCCGGCCAGCAAACCTTGCACGGCTCGGCCGGCCCAAACCTCGCCTCAGAGGCAACGGGGTGACCCCCGGCTCCTGAGTTCCCCAGAAACTTCTCTCCACAGCGTCCCGCCCTCACACAATTCCCACGGAGGTCCTTAAAGAGACAGAGCCCCGCCTCTTGGTCCCTTGACCGGATTAACAAACACTCTGTTTCTATCAGCGTGCTGAACTTGTGTCTAAAACACGTTTATTAAGCAAAACGTCACAGGCTGAAGTGTCCCCAAGCATAAGGAAGAAGGTTCAAAATGGGGACAAGTAACACCACCTGGAGTATGGCGTCCAGTTCTGGGCCCTCTATTACAGAAAGGCTCTGGACGCATTGGAGAGGGTCCAGCGGAGGGCAACGAAAATTATTAGAGACCTACAAGGAGACACTGAGGGATTTGGGCTTATTTAGTCTGCAGAAGAGAAGAGTGAGGGGGGATTTGAGAGCAGCCTTCAACTCCTTGAAGGGAGGTTCCAAAGAAGATGGCGAGAGGCTGTTCTCAGTGGTGATGGACGGCAGAACAAGGAGCAATGGTCTTAAGTTACAGTGGGGGAGGTCTAGGTTGGATATTAGGAAAAACTATTTCCCTAGGTGGGTGGGGAAGCACTGGGATGGGTTCCCTACGGAGGGGGTGGAATCTCCATCCCTAGAGGTTTTGAAGTCCCGGCTTGCCAAAGCCCTGGCTAGGATGATTGAGTCGGGGTTGGTCCTGCCTTGGGCCGGGGGCTGGACTCGATGACTCCTGAGGTCTCTTCCAGCCCCAGGATTCTAGGATTCTGTGAACACACTTCTGGGTCCAAAACTTAATTTCAGCAAGTCACAATCTTGGCCCCAGCAGGTTTCTATGCTCAGCTCCCAGAAACTTCACCCCTCGGCTTAAAGGACACGTCGTGCTGTGATTTCAAGAGCGCTGGTGTCTTTAGTACCTCAGATGAATGGACTTGAGCAGCTCTTGCCCACGCTCCTTGCCAATGTTTACCAACCCTGCTTCATGAGGCAGGAGGACTTCCTGGCGATGCAGTCGCTGGCCCCAGCAAGATGAAGCGCTCCTTTCCCCACTCGCTCCCCTTGTGCTTTTCCCTGTCTTTGGTCACACCTTGCTACCTTGCTTAATTCACATGGGAGACACGTACACAGGTGGAACCACATCCCTTTGTCTGGAATGGGCGTGCCGTGGGCATGGCGGGCCAATGGATAGGAGTGGTCGGGGGGTTATTAGATTTCCCGTGATACATTCCATGCCACCTTTCGGGTATGTGTCATGACAACCGTGTCCCCACTGGGGCTGGGGTGCTGTTAGGGTCACATCCACCCCGATCCCCAACTGCAAGACAATGCAGAGCACCTGGTCCCTGATCCAGTGGCTGCTGATGTCAGTGGGAGTCTTTCCATTGAACGACGTGGACTCTGGATCGAGCCCCTACGCTGTTAGATAACATCTGCATGCATTGACCTGCACGGGATTCCTGCTGCTTGTCCTAGGACACCCACAGCTCTGGTAGGTTGTAGTTGTCCACACAGGAGCAATGCAGGAAAATAGCCTGACCTCCGGGCATCCAGGCCTTGGGTTTTTGTGGGATCTAGGACTTGGAACCACCGACTCCAAAACCAAAGACCTCGATGTGAGAGCAGCGCTCTTCTCCTCGCATTTGTGCCCTTCTAAATCCCGAGAGAGTCCCTGGGAGTCGGGGCAGTTTCCGGGGTGCACCAGGGGCGTGATGAAGAGGAGATTCAGGCATCGGACTCTGTCGGCTTCGTTGCTCAATTTTGCCTACAAGAAGCCCCCCGGCTCCACATCAGTTCCCCAAAGCCTCTCCAAGGTCACCCCAACTGGCTCCTGCTTTCCCCTGCTACTACACCAGGCCGGGGGAGGAGGACCTGGGATCATTTGGCCTCTGCCTGGTACTTGCCGTTCATTTCTCCTTCCTTCCCCAGCGCTCCGGGTTACTGGGCAATTCCAAGGTGCGCGACACCATGCTAATGCGGACAGCCGAACTCGTCTTCCCCCACATCACGGACATGTCGCTGGAAGACACCACCGCCTGGCTCCACAGACTCAGCCTGCTGCTCCCAGGGGTAAACGCAACCACCCTGGAGCTGCTGCCTCTTTCTATGCCCTGCCCCTTTTACCAAGCCATGTGAGTATCTATCCCCTGTGGCGCTGCATTCGGCTTTGGGTGCCGCCGGCATTGCTGCTTGGGCCGAGTGTGGCTCCTGGACTATCAGTCTCGCGCTACAGTCGTTTTCCAGTGATGCTGTAGCGCAGGGGTGGGCAGTCATTTTTGCAGGAGCCACTTCATGACGGTTGGTTCATGGCAGCGGGCTGGCTCCACCCCAGAAGGGGTGGGGCTTCAGGTGGAAGGGGCAGGGCCTCAGGGGCTTTGCCTACAGTGCAGGGTTTTTGCGCAAGAAGCTTTTTGCGGAAGAGACCTTCCTCCAAAACTTCTTGCGCAAAAGTGTGTCCAGACCTCAAAGCGCATTGCAAAAGCGATGTGCTTCTGCGCAACAGAGCGTCCACACTGCATGGACACTCTTGCGCAAGAAAGTTCTGATGGCCATTCATAGCACCTGTGCTTTTTGTGATACTCTTTTTGTGCAAGAAACCCCTGTTGAGCGTCCACACCTTCCTTTTTGCGCAAGAGCTGCAGCGCAAAAAGGAGTTATTCCTCGTGGGAAGAGGAATAACTCTAGCGGCAAAAGCCCTCTGTCCTGTCGATTTACTGTATTTTTTTTGTGTGTAAAAACGTGCTTGAGGTGTGGACATTCCACGGGTTTTTGTGCAAAAACCCTGTAGTGTAGACATAACCAGGCAGAAATGGACAGTTCCCTCTAGGCCAGTGTGTCTTAAACTTTTTAAGACTGAGGACACCAAAAAATATTTTTTTTATGAGGAACACCAAGGCTTTTTTGTTACTCAAAAAAAAAAGCGGGGGGGAAGGAGGGGGAGAGAAAGTTATTGATCAAAAAAAAAAAAAGGTCACCTGCCCCTTTAAGGATGGCCATTTTGAACTCTGTTGTTCTCCACGGCACACCTCCGACTGCCTCGCAGCACACCGGTGTGCCACGGAACACAGTGTAAGAAACACTGCTCTGGGCGTCATGCGCCCCTGGCGGGAGAAGGAGACTTTGCACACTCCTCCACCCTCAAGCCAATCAGGATCGTGCAAAGTCATTCACAATTCAAAACGGCTAGTGCCTCCCTCTAGGCACCACGGGCCCCTGGCCAGCCGTTTTGAATAGCAAATTACCTTGTGCACTCCCTTGCCCCCAAGTCTCGACTGGCCTGGGGGCAGGGGAGCAGCAGGGTGGGCCAGATCAAACAGCTTGGAGGGCCAGATCCGGCCCGTGGGCCGTATCGTGCCCACCCCTGTTGTAGTATCTCTCCTTTACCTCCACATTTCCCATCCCACCAAAAGCATTCAGTCCATCAGCCCACACGCTCAACTGGCATTTCCTTAGAGGGGGGCGCTGAGGAGGAATTGTAATACTCTTCCACCTCTTTCATCCGGCAGCCTTGGGGAAACAGGGTTTGCCGGATTAAAGAGTTTGCCGGGCCAGGGAGGGAGTGAGGGGTAGGGCGCATCCTTGGCATTCCACATTTAGGAGGCAAGCCTGCAGCCCTGCCCCTAGCCCCGCCCCTTCTGCCAAGGCCCCGCCCACATGGGAGCCCCACACACGGCACCACGCAGAGGTCCCAGCCTTTCAGACCATGGGGGAGGGCGAGCGCTGGGGGCAGCAACACTCCACCCCCCCAGTAGGCCCACAATAGGCATTCTGGGGTGGAATGTGGGCAGGGCCAGGCTGGTGGTTTGGGAAGGCAATGCCTCCCCCTGCCTAGCATACCCACCACCCCTGGATTGAACTGTCAATGTTCAGTCAACAGAGAAAGGGATCAGACTTGCAAATCAAAGCTGACTCTGCAGCTGTAGAAAACCATAGGCTAGGGGGATGGATAGGTTTGTGTTATCCCTTGTGATTTAGTTGGAACGCTGCGGTACACAGGCAGTCAGGCCTGGGATAAGACACGTTTGAAAGTATCCCATTCACTCGTCCCCTGCATATCCACAGAGATCCGCTTTATATCCGTGGGTATCCGCATCCATAGATGCAGGGGCAGATATCTGCGGCTCCTTTGTGCGGATACAAAATTGTGCCGTGGCATTAGCGCAGGATTCTACCATTCGTGCCTTATCACGTGCCGTTACTATAGGACTATAACAGGGTTTAAAAGAGAACTAGATAGATTCATGGAGGTTAGGTCCATTAATGGCTATTAGCCAGGATGGGTAGGAATGGTGCCCCGAGCCTCTGTTTGTCAGAGGGTGGAGATGGATGGCAGGAGAGAGATCGCTTGACCATTATCTGTTCCGTTCATTCCCTCTGGGGCACCTGGCATTGGCCACTGTCGGCAGACAGGACACTGGGCTGGATGGACCTTTGGTCTGACCCAGTCTGGCCGTTCTTATGTTCCTGATGACAAGGTGGCCCACTGAGGATAACAAGCAATAGGAAGCCAGCCCTGTGCTCAGACACGCTACCACTCCCCAGTGGAAATAACCCGGGCTATGTCTGGCTTTATTTTGTAGCATTAAAGCTATGAGCGGCGTCTACTCAGCATTACCAGCCAAGAGGCGGCAAGATGTCTACGGCTTTCAGAAGGCCTACCTGAACGCACAGTTCACAGACTCAGGTAAGATGTTCGCGCAGTAGGGAGAAGTTACGGCTTCTGGAGGTCATGCTTGAAAGTGAGATTTCTAATCAAGCTTGCGCTGGGAGGAATGACCCCCTCTCGGACACTGCGGCTTGTCTGTCATCAGGTAGATGGTCTGTGGTTTAACCCTTTGTATTTGAAACTTCAGGCTCCGCCTGCGAGGATGGAACCAACGGGACCAGAGATTGGCTGCAAAAAAACATCGGCAATTTCTGTTCGGTGGCTCAATTAAGTGAACTTCAAACCTTTTACCCAGACATTGATGGAGTAAGTTTTTCTAATCAGTGTGCTGTGGCGTAGCCAAAGTAACAGCTGTCTCCCAAGCAATCACAGGCACTTTACGGCACCTGGGGAAACATTCAGATTTTTAAGGAAGATGATTTTTTCCCCCCTTTTCTTGGGCTCTCTTGGCTTTTCCAGAATGGCTACAGCTCCTAAAGCAGGGATCAGCTTGGGCTGGGTAAAGATCTAACCATCCCCCATGTGTAATATGAGAAGTTACGTTATCTTCCTGGCTGCTTGCCTTTTTCTTCAAGACCTGTTTCTGATCAAAGATAAGAGTGAATGCCCTAAGTTATCAGAACATTTTGAGCTAGACCAGTGGCCACACTTGCATCCAGGTTTCCCTCTAACTTTTTCCATCAATGGGTGGAATGACTTTTGCTACGTGCACCAAGCCATGTGTGAATGTGCACCACCAGGAGAAATAGATGCTGCTGACTGTGGGTGCTCTGCTAATCAGCTTGGGTGGCACCTGAATCTCTCAGCCGCCCAAGCACCCAGCTTACAGGGAACGCTGCTTGCATCATATCTGTATGATCTTTGCCTAGAGATAGGGAGGCTTATTCTATTTATTAGAGAGCCCCTTTAAATCAAGCTGGTTTACTCATTTGGACTCTGCCATTCCTTTTTGCCTCACGCACGCTTCAAATGATAGCTTGTCTTTGAAAGCTACTAGCTGTTGGATTTATTGGAGTATCAAACACACACACACATTGCTCCAGTTGGCAAGATAACCATCTTCAATTTTTGTCCTACGTTTAGTCTAATCAGTAGCAATGGGTTTGATACCATGAGCAGTTCCCACCTAATTCGTTCCATGGAAAGTAATTGTTAAGTTGTTGACAGCACAATGCCAAAATTATCACTATGGCAAATGTAGATGTGTTAAAAAAATATGTGACCAACAGTAACAAAGATGAATCCAACAGTATCCAATCAGAATAATCTTGGATGGAAGCATATTCTTTCTTAAATATAACCAGGCAGTTCACTCTAAAGACAGAAATTATAGTCCTGGAATAATTTAGAAGTCTGACTTGATTAGCAGAATTAATGGATTTAGTATCATGTGAAAAACGAGGATTTTAAGTGACCTCATCATATGATTCTTTTCAAGACTATGCATACTTGTAATACACCTGAAATGATGTTTATCCTTGAATTTTACCCAGGCTCTGTAAACCAGTGCTACCATTCATGGGAATGTCCATTTTGTTTCTAAACCATTTTATTCTGTGTGATTGTATCTGTCTGCTCATCAATAAATACTCATTTTAAAACAACTCATTTAGTATGTGTCATAATGTTTTAAAACATTCTTAATACACACCCCTGTACTGGTCGACAGTATTTAAAATTATTTGGACCTACCAGGTTGGTAGTGGTACAAAACTATAATGGCAAACTGGTTGCTACTGGTTGAACTAAACTAAGCATTTTTGTGACTACCTCATAATACGGATCACAATTTGCCAGTTTCTTAAAAAAGAGACGTTGCATCACACTATCACATGCCATTTTATTCATAACACAGGAATCCATATCTTTATATAAGGAGGATATATTAATCACTAAAATGCTGCACTCTAATATCTTTAGCAATTTTTAAGCACCAACTATATTAGACCTTCTCCACTTCACATCAATTGATCTCGCCAACTGAAGTTGTTATAAGTTCACAACACTGTTCTGTATCTACGTCTATACTGCACATTTATTTCGAAATTAGCTATTCCGGAATAGTTATTCTGAAATAGCTTATTTCAAAATAGCACGTCTATACTGCAGGGAAGCCTCAAAATTAGTTGGAGGCAGGTTTCCCTAATGTAGACGTGCTATCTTGATGTAGAGCCCCAGAAGGCACTGGGGAGGGATAACTTAGAATGGCCCTGGTGAGGCACTATTTTGAAATAGCAGAAGTGGAGCGTTTACACAGCCCCTATTCCGAAATAGTTTTTCAGTTAAGACTATATATAGACTAATAGTAGTGAAATAGATTTTAGGTAACAGCAAAGATTCCATCCAAAAGGAAATTTACAGTTAAGATCAGTCCTAAAGAAAAAAGGGACGGAGTAAAACTCAGAGAAGATACCGCGTTTATTCCAGTGCAGAGAGGAATATTTCAGAATAAGCATTATTCTTCACAGAATGAGGTTTACAGAAGTTGGAATAAGCCTCCCATTATTTTGAAATTATTTCGAAATAACGCTACTGTTGTGTAGACACTCGCATTGTTATTTCGGAATAACTTTGCTGTGTAGACGCACCCATAGAGTCTTGTACTACACCCCTCACCATCCTATCAGGACACTTTCCAGTAGCACATTAAGCAACATGACTTGCATATCCACTGCCCCAGGGTCCCAGCTGGCCATCTCCGTGCAACTTTTTGCTTTTTGATGTACATGGATTTTAGGCTTCACAGTCTCATTTCTAGAGCAGCAGCCTTCGCCCATTTCATTCTGATCGGACACATCGGGCTATCACTGCCTTTGAGTGTGCACAGGTCTCAAATGGAGGGTTTCGTAGGCAACGCTTGTGTTGGCCTTTAATAAAGAGTCTTTTGTCAAAACATTTTGTACCTAGAGCATTAACTTGAAGAAACTGGCAAAGCGGGATCTCTGCATGCTGCACTGAGGAAAAGTCATTCCATATCTTTTTATTGAATAATTATTTCCCTTGGAGATCGGCCTGTATTAGAACCCCAGATCAGAAACCCACCAACCTTTGGGAAAGTCCCAATTCATCTGAGCTCGGCTCAAGTCTTTATCCAGGCCCATATGCAGGGATTTCGGAGGGTGGCTTCTTTTGTAAATGTGGACTGCAATTTTTTTAAATATGAAGGAGTTCAAAATAGTCAGGCAATGAGTGTGCATAAGAGAGGTTAATGAAAAGTCTGAGTGGAAAACCAGTGATTGGTAAAATGATTTTGTTACAATATACTAAAAATGTATACAGTAATAAAGGTTTTATGGAAATTACCTTCTGGGATCTTGCTGTACTATCGCAAGTGAAAACCAATATTCCAGTCTTCTTCTTCAGAGTTTTTCAGTTAAGACTATACATAGACTAATAGTAGGGAAATAGATTTTAGGTAACAGCAAAGATTCCATCCAAAAGGAAATTTACAGTTCAGATCATTCCTAAAGAAAAAAGCGACAGAGTAAAATTCGGAGAAGATACCGCGTTTATTCCAGTGCAGAGAGGAATATTTAAATGAGGACCAGCAAACGGTTTCAGCTGAACAAGCACGATTTCGTACCTCCTAGTCCCTAAAACATATGTCATTGTGCACTGCTAACACACATCACACAAGATTGGCACTGGGGAAAGTTGTTCTATCAAGCAGCCACCTCATCACCTGCCAGTCTCTTATAGGAAAAGGCTTTGCATCAGCCCATGGCATGGCTCATAGTTCTAGGCAGGAAAAGGGATTGCATAATCAGGTTTTGTTTGGCATATAGAAAACCAAATGAATACCATTTGGGAGGGCTGGGGCAGAAGCAGACCCTGTCTGGCCGGGCCGTGGCCCAAGCCGTGGGAGGAGCAGGTGGTTGCCCTGCTCTTGCCATGGTGGCCCAGTCCTCCTCCCTGCCCCGGCCTCATTCCTGGGGGTGGGGAGGGAAATCAACCCCAGCCTTCCCCTGGGCAACGCACTACCCCAGCCTTCCCCAGCTTGGCTGGAACTGGCCCCATCGGGGACTATAGAAGGTGCGTTTGCACCTTTCATGCACCTCCCCGCCCCCATGTACAGGCCTGCTATCTCATGTATTCAACCTGTGGAACTCCTTGCCTGAGGAGGTTGTGAAGGCTAGGACTATAACAGGGTTTAAAAGCGAACTCAATAAATTCATGGCGGTTAAGTCCATAAATGGCTATTAGCCAGTATGGTAAGGAACGGTGTCCCTAGCCTGTTTGTCAGTGGGTGGAGATGGATGGCAGGAGAGAGATCGCTTGATCACTACCTGTTCGATTCACTCCCTCTGGGGCACCTGGCATTGGCCACTTTCAGCAGACAGCACACTGGGCTAGATGGACCTTTGGTCTGACCCAGTATGGCCCTTCTTATGTTCTTATGTATTAGTGATGATACAGGAAAAGAAAACAACCCAGCTTGATTCTCAGATCCCAGGCTGAGTTGGCCACGTCAGCAGTTAGAAAAAGTCATCTTTTGTTTCCCCCCGAACCACGCGCGTTATGTATGGGAATCAAGGAGACGCAATAATGTGTCTCCACTGCCACGCAATAATGTGTCTCCGAACTGCACTTTAACTGATCTAACGTGGAAAGTGGGACTAGGAACGCCATCAAGCCTTTTGATTTGTTAGAGGAGAAATTGCTTCCTGCACCGGACACAGATCTTCAGCAACCGTTCCCTGTGCTCTTTGTGTTCCTAGAGAACTCACAATACGCAAAGGCTTCCATGCAAACACCCAAACGAGCACCTCGTTCCTGCCCCCAAGAGCTTACAATCCAAGAAAACAATGTCCACATGATGGGTGGGGTGAAAGGGATATAGTTAAAACACAGCCAGTGTTTATAGACACTGGAGTGCTCTGGCATTAGCAAATTATTCCACATTCCCTACGGCTTAAGGCCCCTCAGCTTAGCCATAATTCGTTGGCCAATTTCTTATTAGTGTCATGCAAGTAGGTCTTGAAAGTGGAGAGGATGGTGTCCTCATGGAACATTTCTTTGAGAGCACCCAAGCTTAAGATGTCAGTGTGGAAGAAGCAGCAGACACGAGCAGTCAAGGCAGACCAGAGAGGACTGGAAGAGAGAAAATAGACACAGTAGAGTAAACAGATGCTACAAACTTAGGGGGAAACTTTAGGGTCTGATTGCTGATAAGGGAGAACCTCCCTTTGCCAGTGCCAAAATGTCACTGAGTGATATTGATAGTGATATTTCTTTGGGGGAAATAATAACAAAGCCCCAACCCTCTGACAGTTGCCTGTTCTTAAGGGTGTTACTTTAGAACTGACTCTCCTTCAGACCTCCAGAAACAGAGATGGGGGAGAAGGGGGGAACACTAAATGAAATCAGTTAGGAAGAAAGGACGCTCCCCTGGTGGGTAACACCCCAATGACATCGCTGCAGCGCTTGAAATTCTCCCCTCGAAGTCTCTTGACAGGGTGCTATTTTTCTGCACCGATATTTGGTGTTGAATTTGAAAAGACCTGAACCCAGACAACGACTCATTGATTCACAGGATTTTCAAGCCAGGAAGGACTACCCATCTAGTTTGGCACAGCAAAGGCCATAGTAGCTCATTCCGTGCTTGCTTTTTTTTCTTCTTCTTCTTCCTCCTTAGGCCCATAACTTCTCCTAGAGTTAGACTGTAGCTTTTGGAAAGTCTCCCTGTCTTGCTGGGAAGAAATCAGTGTGATCATACAGTTTTGTGACATGTCCTCTGTCCTTTCACTTCACCTTGACACTAATGAAATTGAATGGAGGCCGTTTGTAAACAGTGTAATGCTATCTCCAATGTCTGGCTTTCAAATATGTAGATTGACATCATTGCTACTGCACATCTCGATGATGTGGCAGAGTTTTTGACCAAACCAGAGATCATCACTAGTGACACCATGTTGGAGGAGATTGTCCAGTTAATTCCGCTTGAGGACATTGCTCACTTCCTGAATGCTGTCATGTCTGCTGCTCGAAAGGTATTAACTGATTCCAGGGTTCACATTTTGAATTACTTTGCTCCTCCATAGCCTAAAACGACAGAATAGTTAATTCAGAACGACTACTTTTCTTCTGTCTTATGGTCACACCGTATTTAACCGTTACATGTGACTACAGGTTGAACCTCTCTGGTCCGGCAACATCCATGGTCCGGCATGACTTGAATGAGCCAGATGTTCACTTATCATGGGTGTAGCCAAGTTTCCTGCGGTCCCATAAACTTTGTTTCCAGCCACCAGTCCTGGCTCTCAGTGTTCTGGGCTGTTCTTTAGCTCTAACTGACCCTGAAATGTCCTCTAACAGCCCAACAACCAGTGGAAGTGTTGGTCATGCTGCTAGATACTACTGACCTCCCGTGGTTCGGCAAATTCTCTGGTCAGGTTCCAAGGGTGCCGGATTAGAGAGGTTCAACCTGTATATATTGATCTGTGAATAACACACACATGCACACCTAGTCTACCAAGGACCCTTGTGCCAGCCTGAGGGTGTCACACCAGGCTGAGGTAGTGAAGTCCCCAGATCTGGCTCAACCCCAGAAATCCAGGAATCTCCAGTGCATCCCCACAGATGCTGCTAGGGAGGGTTAGGGTGTGGATGGGATGCAGGGAGCTTATATTGTAGCAGACAAAATGATATAATAATACGTATATAGTATGCACTGTGGAACTCTCTCAGAAGAAGAGCACGAATCCACGCCTAAGATCCAGGAGGGTTGGATACCTGTTGGCTGGGACTGACTGACCCAGCTCTAAATTCTATGAGTCCAGAATTCATTTCAGCTCATGTTTAGGGCACAGGCACGGTTTGCAGGCCCCTTGTGCAAATCTTACTCAGAGGCCAATGCGTGCGCACCTTTTGTGAGACACTGGGAGCCCGCAGTGAGCTGTATGGGGTCAGCTTAGGGTTGCCAGGTGTCTGGTATTTTCGCTTCCTGTCCAGTAAAGAAATTCAGAAAATACCGGACACCTAAAATGTCCAGTATTTTCTGATTTTTTTCCCCTGAAAATACTGGACACCTGGCAATCCTACACACACTCAGCAACTGGGCCCAGCCCCCCGGACCCCCCCGTTTACCTGGTTCCACAGGGAAGTTGCCTTCTGGCGCTGATCAAGAAAAAAAGATGGCCTCCGGCAAAAAGCCTAAAGACTTTCCTTAAAGGGGCCATGCTGTTTTGTTTTGTTTTGTTTTGCTTAACAGCTTTGGTCTCCCCCTTCTTTTTTTCCTCAACAGAAATTTTCCCCGGTGTTTTTTTTTGGGGGGGGGGGGCAGTGTTCGGTTTTTTTGGTTAAACCATCTGGCAACCCTAGGTCAGCTTCAGGGGACCAGGCCTTCTATAAGCATAATAAGCATTTCACCAAATTCTCCTATCCATCAGTTTGCCCCAGTTGGGGACAGGACACAGGCCTAGATGGGTCCCAGCTCTGGTCCAGGCTGGCAGACCCGAAATCATGTATCAAATTTAGCAGATTTCAGCTAATGGCAGTTCTCCCTGCTCTCAGCTCATAGGTTACTCTCCGCATTTTCCGATGACGCTTTCTTCTCTTCCTCCCACGTCAGGCCAATCTGACAGACCCCCAGCTTACAGCACTGAGTCACACGCTCCTGACAGCTGTTTGGAACAAATTTAGTTCCGGCTTCTCTAACTTCGTGCCCCTGGAGTGGAGATATTTGTTTCAAGATTTACACCTACTCCTTCCCAGCATCAATGCAACTCATCTTCAGCTCATCCCAGCCAATATTAGCTGCTCCTCCTACCGGGAAATGTAAGTATCTGCTGGCTGTTATTCCAAACACACAAATCTGATGGGGAGAGAGTTTGAAAAGGAGGAGGGCTGTTCACTGGACACCCGGCAAATCATTCCTCAGTTGTCAAGAGAAAAGGGCAAGCCAGACCCTGGCCTGAGCGGGGTGTCCAATCGGTTATACTTGTGCAAACTCATTGAAAGAAGCTGGATTCCCGTGGCATCTCTAAAGATACGAGATGAAGACAGGAGGGTTGTAAATGAAGGGCCTCGCTTAATCTGCACATGCTTCATTGCTGGTGAGGTGGCACAGCAGGGAAAGATCCCAGCTCCACTGTCGGGTTCCAGGAAGAGTTTGCAACCCTCAAAGTTAGAAAAAAAAGACATTGCGTAGCACAGTGTTTCCCAACCGGGGCTCCGCGGACCATCATCAGGGGTTCCGCGAGAAATCACGGAATAAATAATTCTGGGTGGGGCCTGAAGCATCTGTCACACCCTTCGCCTCCCGCCCTGGTGCTCGGCTGACTTCTGCTCCGTTCAGCCAGGCCGCCATGCGGGAGCAAGCAGCCATTTGGGCTCCGCGAGTGAGAGGCAGGAGGGGGAGGAGAAGAGAAAGAGAGAGTGAGAGGCAGGAGGGGGAGGATATTTGAAAAAAAGATTAGATAATACAAAAAAGACAGGAAAAATGCTCCAATTTTTTTTTCTTATAATGTAAGCTGATATATAAAAAACAGCTCTTTACAAATAAATTTTCTTTAAAAAATTTAGCAGGAATTGAATTGCGCTCCCCGCTGTCAATTTTTTCTGGCCAAGCAAACATTTTCATAAGTAGGGGTTCCTCGGGGTATGAAAAATTATTTTAGGGGTTCCTCCTTGGGAAAAAGGTTGGTAATCACTGGCGTCGCATGTCTCCGAGCGGTCGCCGTGTTAGTTGGTAGCTGTCAAAACAATGAGGAGCCCTGTGGCCCCTTAAAGACAAACAGATTATTTGGGCAGAGTCCCCCAGAGTCAGCTCAAGCTGAGATTCTTGCCGCAAATGGCCCGGGATTCTGGCACCTGTACGTCCTTTTCCTTTTGTCTCTGAGAAAGCAGGTGCCGCGCGTGAGGCCTGTCCACAGGGGCTGCCCGCAGCATCGCTGACTCTACCTAAAGAGTCCGCTCCATTCCTCGAGACTCTTTCAGCCACTAGAGGGGGACAAAGGCTAAACAACGTTAATGAGGGTTACACCAGCGATGGGCAACCTAGGCTAGGGAGTTGGTCGCATGAGTGGCTTCCTCCATCTCCGTGGGCCACAAGATGTTTGTAACCGAGACGGTCTCCCGGGGTAGGGTAGTTTTGCTCCCTGTGCTTGTGTCCCTGGAATTTGTGGGCAGTGCTGATTGAACTGTAGCAGTGCTGGGATGGGACGCAGCGGGAGCTCGCGGTTCTCACAGTCAGTGTTGGGTACAATCAGAACGCACTTCACTATCAGCACGCACCTCGCTTCTTGTGCCCTGGCTTTAGGTGCATGTAACTTTAGTAACACCGGTAGGGAAAAAAAATGTGGAAGGAAGCTTAGGCTACGTCTTCACTGTGAGATTTTCTGGCAGAAAATATGCTAATGACGGACTCATTAGCATAGGTCATGACATCATTAGCATATTTCCTGCCATTTCTTTTTGCGCAAGGGGTTTTTGCGCCAAAAGACGCAGTGTAGCCACTTCTGTTTTGCGCAAAAACCCCGTTTTACACAAGATCCTTATGCCTCTCCAGGCAAAACCCTTTGTTCAAAAACAAACGGCAGAAAATATGCTAATGATGTTGCTGCTTATGCTAATGAGTCCCTCATTAGCATATTTTCTGCTGGAAAAACTCACAGTGAAGACAAAGCCTAACAGAATCTGGCAACCCTGTGCCTGGGCAATGGTAAACACACTGTCTCGTGGGCCTCACATTGAACCCCGATGGGCCCCCCACAGGGTAACACTGACACATCGGTATGTGTTATCTCTTGTGTTTTAAAATGCTCTGGGGTTGCTTGCAGAAATTGTTGTGCACTCTGAGGTGCTCGCAAAGGGAGATAGGACAGAAACCAAAGAGCAAATCCATAATTTCCAGAAAGTGGAATGGGTGCAGGAAAGGACCTCTTGCAAGCTCTCTGCACCTCTGTCCAGCCACCTCATCCATTCCCCAGCTGCAGAATGCAACACCTTTTTGTAAATGCTTTCACATTTCTTCCCTTGCACCAGAGTGAAGGCCTTAAATATCCACTACCAGGATTACACAGTAGAGACACAGCAAGGCATTTACACCATTCTCAAGAACTATCTCCTTCAGCCAGGTAATCTCCTTGTGAACTGTATCATTAACCTGCGGAACTCTCTACTGCAGGATATTTTTGAGGCACGCCACTTACTCTTTTTTTTAAATTAAACATTTAGAGAATTTAAAAAAAAAGCAAATGTTAGGACCATAATTGCAATGAGTCATCATCACTAGGCCTCATGCTTGAGTGCCAGTGAAGGTCAGGAAGTAATTTCTCCCCAGGGAGAGCATTCATGAATGAAGTGTCAGACCATGGGTGGTGGTATGCTAGGCAGGGGAAGGCATTACCTTCCCAAACCGCCAACCTGGCCTTGCCCACACTCCACCCCCAGAACACCTCCCTGCAGGCATACTGGGCAGGGGGGCGTGTTGCTGCCCCCCAGCGCCCGCCTTCCCTGTGCTCCAGGCCCAGGGAAGCTGGGGCCACATGCTGCCTGCCTTCCCGATGCTCCAGATCCTCCGCATATGCCCTCCTCCCTTGCCATGCTCTGGGGCTGGCGAGGCTGCTGTCGCATGCCGCCCCACCTCCTTGTGATGCTGGGGGAGCGGTTTGGCTCCCATGGGGGGCAGAGCCTGAGCAGTAGGGCCGGGGCTAGGGGCACGGTTTGGGGCTTGTCTCCCTCAGCCCTATCTTCACCCACCACCCATGTGTCTGACTGTTGGAAACTTTCCTCTGCAGTATCTGGATACACACAAGGACAGGTCTCACACTGTGCCCACCAATGAACCCGTCTGTGAGCCTGGGAAGGGCTCATCTCTCCTAGCCACATGTGCCTGGGGCCTGCCAGCATTGTCACTCTGGGTCACTAGGAAACGCTGTGGGATGAAGCCACCAGAGCAACCGGTGGGGACGGGGACGGACCTTGTCGGTTTTTCCACAGCCTTTGAGACATGACAACTCTCCTCCCTGACAGGTGTCAAGCCCAAGTGCTATAACCAAAGCGACGGGGAGCAAAACTCAACAGCGTGGTTTCTAAACTACCTGGGGAAGTATCTGATGTACTGCAACGTGGAGGATCTCAGAGCTTTCAGTGACAGTCAGCAGCTGGTAGGTTCAGAGTTTGGGTTTCACGTGGGTTCCTTCCACTAGGTTTTACTGCCCTTCGAGGTCAGAGCATGTTTGTGCATCTTGACATATCAGTGTACAGGCTCCTAGATAGCATTAGCCATTCCTTTATGTTACCATAGTGTCTTGGGTAGTGAGTGGACTGCATGAGTGGCCTTCCTCATGACAGGTGTGGAGAAAGTGCACGAGGAAAAGTGATTTACTTGTTCCCATAACATCAGAACTAGGGGTCAGCAAATGAAATGAATAGGCAGCAGGTTTAAAACAAACCAAAGGAAGTTTTTCTTCATGCAGCGCACAGTCAACCTGTGGAACTCCTTGCCAGAGGATCTTGTGCAGGCCAGGACTTTAACAGGGTTCAAAAAAGAACTAGATCCATTCATGGAGGTGAGGTCCATCAATACTTATTAGCCAGGGTGTGTAGGAATGGTGTCCCTAGTCTCTGTTTGTTAGGGGCTGGAAATGGGCAACGGGGGGGGGATCACTTCATGATTCCCTGTTCTGTTCACTCCCTCTGGGGCACCTGGCATTGGCCACTGTTGGAAGACAGGACACTGGGTGCTGTGGACCTTTGGTCTGACCCAGTCTGGCCGTTCTTGTGTTCGTATGTTCCTTCATCTCAGTAAGCCCCAAGGTTGTGCTAACCAACCCGGTCTCCCAGGGTAGGGTAGTTTTGGTCACTGCGCCTGCATACCTAGAATTTGCAAGGGGTGCCGACTGAACCAGAGCAGCGCTGAGATTGGCTGCAGAGGGAGCGCCCAGCTCTCACAGTCAGTGCTGTGTGCAATCAGCCCGCACCTCGCTGCATGTGCCCTGGTTTTAGGTGTGTGTCACGTGAGTGACACCGGTAGGAAAAAAACTAAGTGAAAGGAAACTGACAGAATCTGGCAACCCTGCTCGTGGACAAGGGGAAAGAAAAAGTCTCGTGGGCTACAGGCAGAACCCCAATGGGCCGCATGTGGCCCTTGGGCTGCAGGTTGCCCACCACTGGTCTAGGGGCTCTGGGCATGGGTAGGACCTTGCTGTGCCAAAAGCTGCCCAAACACAGAACAGCCTCTGCCCCCAAAGAGCTTCCAGTCTAAATATAAGACAAGAGAGACTAGATGGATGTAGATGGTGTGTGGGGGGGGATACAAGGAAACCATGAGACAATATTGGCCTCTGCACACCAGCAACACAGTCATTGTCACATTAGTTGTAGGCCGTGTGACAAAGAGTTCTGGGGAGGGGATTGAAGGGGGATCCCTAGTTTGATTTTTCATAGACTCATAGACTCATAGACTTTAAGGTCAGAAGGGACCATTATGATCATCTAGTCTGACCCCCCGCACAATGCAGGCCGCATAATCTCACCCACCCACTCCTAGAATAATCCTCACCCCTATATCTCAGATATTGAAGCCCTCAAATAGTTTGAAGACCCCAAGATGCTGAGAATCCTCCAGCTGTGATCTGTACCCCATGCTACAGAGGAAGGCGAAAAACCTCCAGGGCCTCTGCCAATCTACCCTGGAGGAAAATTCCTTCCCGACCCCAAATATGGCGATCAGCTAAACCCTGAGCATGTGGGCAAGACTCCCCAGCCAGACACCCAGAAAGTTCTTTATAGTAACCCCTATCATCCCTCCATTGACCTATTTACCACTGATAATGACTAGTCAATTAGTTACCAAGACCATGTTATCTTGTCAAACCATCCCCTTCATAAACCCATCTAGTTTAATTTTGAAGCCAGGTAGATCTTTTGCCCCCACTACTTCCCTTGGAAGGGCATTCCAGAACCTCACTCCTCTAATGGTTAGAAACCTTCGTCTAATCTCAAGTCTAAACTTCCTACTAGCCAGCTTATATCCATTTGTTCTTGTGTCCACATTAGTATTAAACTTAAATAATTCCTCTCCCTCCCTAGTATTTATCCCTCTAATATATTTAAAGAGTGCAATCATATCCCCCCTCAGCCTTCTTTTGGTTAAGGTAAACAAGCCAAGCTCCCTGAGTCTCCTTTCATGGGCAGTAGGGCCTAGCAGCTCAGTCAGGACACTCATCCCCCCTTCCCCCCCCAGCTCTGAGGTCTTGCTCTGGGACCTCATTCAAGAGGCACAACTCGTGTGGATTTCCACAGGCATCGGGCTACGCGTCAGTTTCACGCCTCTGTAAAATGGGGATAAGAATATTGAGCTGCCCCGTGGAGGACAAAGGGGATCGACTGATCAAGAGCTGTAAAGTGGTCTGAAGAGGGAATGTCCTGTAAAAGGGATGAGTGTCGGTGTTCTCTGTAAGCCAGGGATGGGCAATAATTTTTGACCGGGGGCCACTTCAGAAATTTTTGAAGTGGCCCCGGGCTGCCCTGGAAGGGGCAGAGCCTCAGGTGGAAGGGGCAGGACCGGGACATTTACGTGCTTCTAAGCACCACACACTCCTTGCAGAGCAGGCGCAGGGCAGGAGGAGACTTTGTGCCCTGCCCCCAAGCCCTGATTGGCCAGGGCAGAGGGGAGCGCGAAGTCTCTTGCTCCCTGATCTTGGGCGCACAGGGCTTAGAGTCAACTGCCAGGGTTGACTCTAAGCGTCGCATGCTCCCCGATCCCTGATTGGCCTGGAGGAGAGGAAGCAGCAGGACCTCCGTGGGCCGGATCAACCCGCTTGGCAGGCCAGACCCAGCCTGTGGAGGCCCTTTTGCCCACCCCACTGTAAGCAGGGCACTTGTGCGGCCGCTCAGGAGAGATCCCAATGCCATGCAGCTGATTAGCAGAGTGCCCAGCTATGTTTCTGTTTCTGTGGGTGGTGCACATTTGCACATGCCTCAGTGCATGTAGAAAAATGTATTCCGCACATGGATGGAAAAAATCCGCACGTGGATGAAAAAACTAGAGGGAACATGGATGAGCGATAGGAAGAAGCAGCAGAAAGGCCCTGCTGGCCACCACCTTAGGGCTGGCTCCTTGGCTTGGGATCTGAAAAAGAAAAATGCAGCTGTTCGGGTAGAAGGATGCGGGAGGCTCCAAAAGGCCGTCCTTGTCAGTGTTGCCAGGCAGTTGTTTTGTACTGTTGGGACCACTGCAAGGACACCGCCAGCTGCCTGAGCTGCAAGGCCCTGCACAGATAGCAGCAAGGCCATCTCGGACCGGCCCCGCCAAGCCCATGGCGGCTCCCTCCCGCATGGCCAGTCACAGCACTCGATGGGCTGGCACCAGTGCTGGTACAGAGCCGTGGACTTCAGGGGCGATTTGCCCATTTAGAGGAAGCAGCTCATTCGGCTTTATATTTTGTATCGTGTTCTCTGGGTGCCGTGGCGTTTCATTCTAGGGCCGCGGCCACGTCCCTGGGATGCTGGGAAGCAAGTTTGGGGGGTGACTGGGGTTTTCTCTGCCTGGAATTTTCCTTGTGCCAGGGGCGCTGGCATCACACATCTCTGGGGTAGCCCCATAGACACCAGTAGGGTTACACCGGGGGAGGCACTTACACCCTTTCAGATGCAACACAGAACCATAGACTCATGGGGCTGGAAGAGACCTCAGGAGTCATCAAGTCCAGCCCTCTGCCAAAGCAGAACTAATCCCAACTAAATCAACCCAGCCAAGGCTTTGTCAAGCAGAGACTTCAAAACCTCTAGGGATGGAGATTCCACCCCCTCCCTAGGGAACCTCTCTCAGTGCTTCCCCACCCTCCTAGTTTTTCCTAATATCCAACCTAGACCTCCCCCACTGTAACTTGAGCCCATTGCTCCTTGTTCTGCCATCTGCCACCACTGAGAACAGCCTCTCGCCGTCCTCTTTGGAACCCCCCTTCAGGAAGTTGAAGGCTGCTATCAAATCCCCCCTCACTCTTCTCTTCTGCAGACTAAAGAAGCCCAAATCCCTCAGCCTCTCCTCGTAGGTCATATGCTCCAGCCCCCCTAATCATTTTGGTCACCCTCCGCTGGACCCTCTCCAATGCGTCCACATCCTTTCTGTAGTGGGGGGGGGCCCAAAACTGGACACAATACTCCAGATGTGGCCTCACCAGAGCCGAATGAAGGGGAATAATCACTTCTCTAGATCTGCTGGCACTGCTCCTCCTAATGCACCCTAATATGCCATTAGCCTTCTTGGCTACAAGGGCACCCTGCTGACTCACAAGACAGAGCCCTTCACGCGGCCTTAGACAGCTGAACAGAGACCCCTTCACGCGGCCTTAGACAGCTGAACAGAGACCCCTTCACGCAGTGTGTGGCTGGGCTGAGTGCTGCCCGGGTACCCCTGAATATGCCACAGGTTAAAGACACAGGGCTAGGGCCACTTACTGTCGGTGAATAATAGAGCCAGTCCGGGAGCGATCAGCATGTGGCTGAAACTCCCCATGTGTTCTCACTGGCTTGGCTGGTTCCCTGTGGGCCTTCAGCAGGGGTTGGTCCCTAGCAGCGTTCCTTGTAAGCTGGGTGCTAGTACGGCTGCTCAGGAGAGAGGCCAATGCTGCCCCACTGATTAGCAGAGCACTCAGTGACGTTTCTGTTTCCCCGGGTGGTGCACAGTCACACGTGCCTCAGTGCACATAGAAAAATTATTCCGCACCTGGGCGGCAAAAAAAAAAACGCGCATGAATGGAAAAGATTGGAGGGGCCCTCAGTGAGTTGATTTCTAGTCCTGACCTGCGGGTACGTGTGGGGGAGGGGTTGCGACCACGGGCCCCATTGGAACCTTTCGTCAGAACAGCTGCAAGACTTTGCGGTGGATCCTCGCAACCTGGCGCTGGTGCGGGGAGCCGCCCTCTCGGAGGACGTGAAGGAATTCTACTCTGAGCTGATCGCGCGGCAGAACCCTCCCGTGGCACTGGGAAGGTAACACGGCCGGGCGGGGCTGCGGTGGGGGCGTGCGCGTACTTCCCAGCCCACGAATCGGGCACGGGAACGGTTAGCGTCACGGTGGTTTTAGTGCTGCCCAGCCCCCGTGCATGATACCCACCGGGGTGCGTTTGCCTGAGTTGGGGGCGATTCTGTTTCTTTTTGAGCTTGGGGTTCACCCAAAGCCAGCAAATGGAGGCACCCTCATGAATTGCCTCTGAACCAGTTTAACTGGACTCCTCCACTGTCTCCATATGTTGTGGGGGCTGTGGGGGACAGACTCTGCCCGTTCCCCTGCCCTCCCATTGTGCAGCAGGGGGACAGTAACAGCCCTGAGCCTTGGTCTCGTTCTGGGGCCGTCTGAGTTGTCAGAGCAGGACTCAGCCTGCAGCCCAGCTTGGGATCAGACAGTTGATTTACAGTGAAACCTCAAGATCCCTGTGAGGCAGGGAAGGGTTACAGATATGCAACTGGGGTAATAAGAAACATGCCCAAGGTCATGCAGTGAATCAGTGGCTGAGCTGAGAATTAGCTCCCATACCTCAGAGCAGCGATCTAACCACCTATTATACTCAGCAGCACAGAGGGGAGTCTTGACAGCCTGCTTGCTGAAGAAAAAGGCAGCAGACCTCTAACCTTTCCCACCTCTAGCTGATGGTGCCATCTTTGCTCCCAGACCTCTCCCCCCGTCGGACTGAGAGGTACTACCAGGTCCACTCCTCCGCCCAGCCGTAGCATCAGGCCAGCACCTGCAATTGTGCCTGGGCTGGCCTGGGTCCCAGCCATGCTTTTCCAGCCCTGCTTGGTTCCTGATGCCAGCTCGGGCTCTGGGGCTGTAACCACTAGGTGTGGCCACCCAGTCTGTGACACCAATGGTTCCCATTACCATAATACGTAAGTGCCTCACCATCTCTAACATACTCATCCTCAAGAGCCCTGTGAGGTAGGGAAGTGTTACAGATACGCAACCGGGGCAATAAGAAACATGCCCACAGTCGTGCAGTGAATCAATGGCAGAGAAGAGAATTAACTCCCATATCCCAGAGCAGCCATCTAACCACCTATTGCACTCAGAGCAGCTGCACGGAGGGGAGTCTTGACAGCCCGCTTGCTGAAGGAAAGGGCAGCAGCTCTCTAGCCCTTTCTGACCTCTAGCTGATGGTGCCATCTTTGCTCCCCTCCCTCTCGCCAGCATCCCAGACAATTTGATCTGCTATGTGGTCCGCAAGCTGAACGCCAGCCAAAGCACAGCGACTGCAGCCATGGCAACGTCACCGGCCTTGCGGAACTGCCTGAGCCCTTCCCCAGAGCCAGCAGGAGAGGTGAGCCAGGTTGTAAGTGGTGATTGGAGGCCCCCGGGGAGGGGAGGGGTCCCCCCTCTGCCCTGCAGCCCTCCTATTTTGCCTTGAAATTCAGGGCAGCATTGCAAGCTTGCCAGGGACCCTCTGTCTTCTGTGAGATCACGGACGCATGCTCCGGTACCTACGAGGACAACGGAGCCTTATTCATCAATCGGCGCCATATGGCCCCAGCGCACTTCAAAGAGCATCACCAACTTTCATTCCCAAGGCCTCACACCCGCCACCGTCAGAGGCAGGCGGCGCTTGGCCCATTTTACAGAGAGGACACTGAGGCACGGGAAGGGGGCCTTGTCTTGAAGCACCCAGAGCCTGAATGCGGAGCTCCCACTGGCTTCATCTGGAGTTGTGGGTGACCCGGGCCTCCAAAGCTCCTAGGTGCCGCCGGCTGGGTGGCTCCAAAGGCGGGCAGGCACGGAGACGTAGTGAAGACTTGGCTCTCGGTGACTTGCCCAAGGTCACCTAATGAGCCAATTGTAGAGTCGGGAAGAGACCCCAGGTAGCCTGTGCTGTAGCCCCCCCACTGGCAGGTCACGGCGAGAAGGGAGAACATCGCTTTCCTTTCCCAGGTGACGGGCGCCCGGCCAGACACCGCTGGCAAGCTCTCCGTGGAGACCTTTCAAAGACTCGGCCCCCTCGCCGTCGGGTTAACTCCGTCGGTGCTCTTGGCCAACACAGATGTGCAAACCCTCGAGCAAGTGCTCCCTGCGCTCTCAGCCGCGGGAGGCTGGGGCCCAGTGCAGGCCTCCATCATCCTGAAAAAAGTCCTGCGGAATGGATACCAGGTAAACAAAACATATAGACCAAGGAGGGAGGGCTTTGGTCGCCTTAGACAGCGACCAAAGCCACCTGCAGAAGGACTTCTCCGCTGTCATTGTGCTGCGTGCTGCAGCCCCTCAGAAATGGGCTAACGCTCAGCTCCGCCTGCTTAAAAAACACTAGTCCACTTGGGCAAAGGAGACTCGCCACTAGCAGTATAGGGCCTATGACACACAGTTGATTCTCAAAGTGGGGGGTGTATACACACTGGATGGTCCATGACCACAGAGAGGATTTTCACTCAGCTGAACCCTTTTCACTGCTCTTCCTCCCTCCCCCACCCCCCGCCCATTGTGCTGGTGTTATACTGAAAGAGAAAAACCAGCCATCGTGCACAGAGCAGACACAGTGAGACACGTGCCTGCACAATGGCAAGCGCGAATACTCACTTTGCAGACACTCCTGTGCACACTGATTGTGCAATCGCATGCACACTGACAGGTGATTCAAGAAACCTTGCATGACTCTCATTCCACAACGGCACTGTCCTGCTGACTCAAAGGCCAGGGGGCAGTTTATTTAAGGTTCCAAGCAGTGTTGTGGATCTCGCACTAGCTCAACGAAGCCAGCAGTGTTTTGACCCTGGGGACGCTAGCGCTCGGCCTTCCCGCCAACGGGCTGGACAAACTGGACCCCAAGGACATCCTCCTCCTGGCTGCAGATCAGAACTTCACCGAAAGCATGGAGCAGGCCCTTGTGCCAATGAAACACAAGTTTGTGCAACGGGTGAGTCTCTGGACTGACTACAGCACAGCTCTTTCCGGAGAATGCCCCAGCTGCATTTCCTCCATGCCCAGAACAGCTCAGCTGTGCCTGATTAAAATCACTAGCCTCTTCCACTTGGGCAAAGGAGAGTCTCCACTAGCAGTAGAGGGCCTATGACACACAGTTGATTCGCAGTGGGGGTGAGTGGCCAGGTTCCAGGTCTCTGCCTTGACACGGGGTTAATGTGAAGTTGGCATCTGTATGAGCATCTCATCAAACCCCAAACCGCTTCCTGCCCCTCCCCTCCCCCTGACTGGCAGGATCAGCAAAGGGGACAAGAAGTCAATGAGCCCGAGTTCTCCTTTCATTTCTAGGGAGGATCCCTCTGGGGCAGAGCTGAGGCCCAGTTTGGGGCCTGCACAGACATTCCTGCTCTCTGGATAAAACAGGACTCCAGGGCTGGCCCTCCAGCAACCTCCATGCTGCTCCCAAAGAACAGGCCAAAGTCTCCCCGACGCAAAGGCTCAGCACTGCACGGTGCAAAGCTGGCTCCCTGCCCCTCGACTGGCTTCTGAGCAAAAGGCTGGCGCTTATTCCCTTGCACGGCACAACCCAGAACATTATAAGCCTGGCAGCCCACCTCCCCTCAGCACATCCCTGTTCGTTTTCATTTCAGATCTTACAAAGCACCCCTGGAAGCACCCTCCTCAATATCCCAGAGAAACTGGCTGATCAGATCCCTCTGTCTAGGCTGGCCTCTCCCCAGATCAGTACCCAGGAAATCAACCAGAAGAAATGGACACCCACTCAGGTAGCTCATTTTGCTGTGGATCCGTTTCCTCCTCTTCCCCCAGCCTCTCCAATTCCCCAGGAGAGCCCTTGTGCGCCAATTCCTATGCACAAATAGTACCGCCACTGAATTCTTCTCTCTTCCAAGAAAGAAAGACAAGAACAGACCATTGTTCCCAGACCTCCTCCTCTTACTCGGTCACCTCAAATACGGGGTACAAAGTGGAAAGGAGCGGCCATGCCCCACTCCAGAGTCAGCTGCATTTCAGGAGGGAGGGACACGTTCAGGGTTGAATTTCATCTGAGGATGTGTCAATCCAGAGTCTCTGCACTGACGAGAGCGGGGTTACTCTAGATTTACACCGGGGCAGCTGAAAGCAGAATTTCGTGCGCCCGTGGCTGAGTCATTTTACGTGTCATTAGAGAAATGAGGCTATAGAACAGGGGTTTCCAAAGTGTGGTCCATGGACCACTAGTGGTCTGTGACCGTCTTGCAGGTGGGCCGCAGGCTTGGGTCCTGCCCCCTCCCTTGAAGCAGGGTGCTTGCGTTGGTGCTCCAGCCTTGTCCCCTCCCTCCCATGAGGTTGGAGCACCAGCGCCAGCTTCCCGCTGTGGGAGGATGGAGTGGAAGGAAGCGGCTCCATGTTCTGCTTCTCCCCTTCCTCCCGGCCAGGGAACAGCAGCGCAGGAAACCTCTTGCCTGGAGGCTTTCCCTGATGCTCCCATTGGCTGGAATCACAGCCAATGGGAGCAGCGAGGGCGATGCCTGGGAGCAACGGTGGGGGGGGGGGGGCACAGAGCCAGGTAACTGCACCCATCTCCCTCATGCCTAGAACTTGCCCCCTCTTCCCGCAGAGACCCCACACCTCCACCCTGCTCCTGCACCCTCCCTATCTCAGGACCTGCCCCCCCATCCTCAGCCCGCTCCTGCACCGTTCCTCCTGGCCAAGAGGCATTGTCATGGGGGGTTGTCCGCAGAAAGGTCTGTGTTGAACGGCGTGGACTACGGGCCAAAAAGTTTGAGAATCTCTGCTATAGAAAGAGAATGAATGATGTGCTTAACACTGGGGGAAACAGTTCTCCAGCAAGGACACATTCCAATTTGGGGGGGGGCAATTATTTTTTCCTGTTTGGTTATTTTTTTTAAAGCAGCTGGTGGGAGCTCTCTGAGCAGACCTCTCGCCAGCCCGTGGGAGAGTTTGCCATCGTCTCGTTTTCCTCGGGAAGATACTGTAGTACTTTTCAGGAGAACGCAGGATGGTGGTGAAGAAGCAGGGACCAGTGAAGGGAATCCCGCTGTAGAAGCATATTTCACACTCACTCTGCGTGGAAAGCTATCA
The DNA here is from genome assembly GCA_032595735.1 of Pelochelys cantorii. Taxonomy (NCBI): domain Eukaryota; kingdom Metazoa; phylum Chordata; order Testudines; family Trionychidae; genus Pelochelys; species Pelochelys cantorii. The sequence goes on from CM064341.1 coordinate 37,622,154, forward strand.
GTGAGAAGGGTACTCACGTGGGAAAATAAATGTAAGCTATTCTCTTTTCCCACCACACATTCAGAGCTCTGCTTCCTTTTATAACCACAGGCCACCGTGTTCTTCCAGGCCATACTGAAGTCCACACAGCAATATTCCAGGTGAGTTAAGGGATATTTCCAACTCCAAAGAGGCAATAGGAATGATCTTTAAAGCACGAATCGTGCAAACTGCAGAATGCATGGAAGATGAAAAGTCTCAGAGGGGTTGCCATGTTATTCTGTAAGGGTACGTCTAGACAGCGGGGCTACTGTGGGATTCCGGAGGTATCTCCAAATAGCTACCCGGTGTCTTTGAAACTTGCCTGTTATTTTGAAATATTTTTCAAAGTAACGGGCGCGCTATTTCGGCATCCCTGAAGCCCTTGTTCCATGAGGGTTAAGGGATGTCTTGAAATGGCGTGTTATTTCGAAATTTGGTGCATAAGATATGCAATTTGCGCTATTTCAAGTTTAGACTGCTGTGTAGATGCCCCCTAACTGTATAAACAACAAGCAGGCCTGCGGCACCGTGGAGACTAACAAGTGTATTAGGTCACCGAACTTTTGTGCATAAAATCCACTTCCTCGGATGAGTTGGAGTGGAAATGACAGAATCCGGGGTCTATATAACAGCAAAAGAAGATGCTCTGGTTTCTGTAATTACCACTCCAACTCATCTGATGAAGTGGGTTCAATGACCGAATACATTTGTTAGTCTCCAATGTGCCACAGGACTGCTCGTTGGTTTTAGCATCTGCGATGGTTTTCCTTGAAGGACAAGGCCCCAAGAAGCTCAAGGGCTCTAATCTCTTTGTCCTGAAAAATCACTGCAATTGGCTATGTAGCTTTGCCATTTTCAGTGTATACCATGGGTCAGTGCTTTTTTTTATGGTGGTATGCCCTGGCACGGCGCTTTTTTTTTGCTCAACAACTTTCCCCCCAGAGTACCGGCTCCTTTTTTCCTACAAAAAAAGCATGGCCATGAGTTCTATTTAGATGCTGTGATAGTTTTAGTCCGCAACTTCCCAGATTTGTGAAGGGCTTTTAATAGCTCGATAAACAGTGTGCTGAGAGGTAGATAGATACAGGGAGCATCTTCTATTGCTCTTGAGTGACACCTGCCAGTCAATGTTAGGTGTGTGGGTGGCTACTAGAAAGAGCCACTTGCAGCCTCCATAGGACTGCCACAATTTGTGTGTGTCTGTGCATGTATAAAGCTTGGTATCACAGAAAAAACCCCTCCCCCCCCCAATAAAAATAGTCTCCAAAAGCTCCTATTTTATACCAAAGAAGAATAGGGCAAGGGATCAAATAATAATGCCGGATAATAATACCTCTGTTTCTCATGTAGCTTATCATCTGCTGTCCTACAAGGATTCAGCTGTGGAGCAGCAAACTTTTTAAACAGCAGTCCATTTGCTAGCCTGGCAAAAGCCATGAAGGACAAACAGATCCAAGTGGAAGATAGTCAGGTGAGTCAGCACAGAGGGCAATCACGGGTACACTGGGATGTCTGCAGAGAGCAAGATGGCGTCGTGTGGCAACCAATTCAACCCCAGCCCGGCGTGAAGAGCCCAAGGGAGAGATTAGGGCCACGGCGTGGATACAACACACGTTTGTGCTAAGCCGAGTCAGGCACTTTCACAGAGGAAAGCCTGGCTCCTAAATGTACATACCTAGTCATTTACCTAGACCGAGCACTTGTTTCAAATATTTTTAGGTCTCTTCTGAATCGCAGACCTAAGACTCATCATGTCACTTTGCAGAAGATTAAGGGAGTTAGCCCTGGTGACCAATCTAGATTGCATCATAGGCTAATATCCCACCTCTTTAAATTCCTTCTGACGTGTCAACTGGATAGAGTATGCTTCTTCACTTCCTGTCCCAAATCATTGCCTAACATTGTGGTCTATTAGTCAGATGCTGTGTTCCATTTCAGAGGTGGCTTCGTTTCAGTGGTGAGTGCACAAGGCCCTGCCCTGCATTGTAGATGGCCTGCTATGCCTGGGCGGGGCCTCACTGAGATAAGTGTAAATCATAATGCAGGATCAGGGCCACTTTGAGTACGTCTATACTGAGGGAGGGAAGGAACCTACTGCAGCAAGTCTCAGAGCAGATCTATAGACTCAGGCTTGCACTACAGCGCTAAAAAGGCATAGAATCCTAGAACTGGAAGGGACCTCGAGAGGTCATCAAGTCCAGTCCCCTGCCCTCACGGCAGGACCAAGCACTGTCTATCTAGACCATCCTTGATAGATGTCTAGCTAATCTGTTCTTAAATATCTCCAGAGATGGAGATTCCACAACCTCCGTAGGCAATTTATTCCAGCGTTTAACCACCCTGAGGCTATGTCTAGACCAGTGTTTCTCAACTTTTTTTTTTATAAAGTACCCCTTTTTCAAAAAAAACCCCAAAAACATTACAAATACCCCCTTTTTAAAAAAATTATAAGTACCCCCAGTACCTACAGTTTTCAGACACACACACATTTTTTCTACCATTGCAACACATTTGTTTAAACAACTTAATCATAGCCAGGCGGGTGATGAAATTTTTGGGTGTAAAAAGTACAAAAATAATAAAGTGCTGTGAAACTTAAAACAAAAATTCAGTTTTCTCCAAATTTCAGATGTGTGTTGACATACCCCCAAGCGTCTCTCGAGTACCCCTGAGAGTACTCGTACCACTGGTTGAGAAACACTGGTCTAGACTACAGGTTTCTTTCAGAAGCTTTTTTTGGGAGAGATCTTCTGAAAAAACTTCTTCCGAAAGAGAACATCCACACTGCAAAAGTGCATCGAAAAAACGATCTGCTTTTTCGAAAAAGTGTGTCCAGACTAAATGGATGCTCTCCCACTTTTAAGCTGGGATTACTATGGTCGGAATGGCCACCAGACCACCTGTGCTTTTTCCTCTTTCATCTTCTTCTGACAGAACTCCCTCTTCCACATCCACACACCCCTTTTTGCGAAAGAGCTCTTTCATGAAAAGGCTTCTTCCTTGTAGAATGAGGATTACCAATGCCGGAAAAACCCCTCTGTTCTTTCGATTTTCTTGCGGAAGAATGCAATTGCAGTGTGGACGTTTCTCAAGATTTGTCGGAAAAATTGACATTTTTCTGACAAAACTCTGTAGTGTAGACATACCCTGACAGGTTGGCAGTTTTTCCTCATGTCCAACCTAAACCTCCCTTGCTGCAGTTTAAGCCCATTGCTTCTTGTCCTGTCACCAGAGGTCAAGGAGAACAATTTTTCTCCTTCCTCCTTGTAACACCCTCTTAGGTGTTATCATGGTGTAGACATTCCAATCTGGGTGTAGACATTTCCACTTGGGTTCTGAAACTTGGTAGGGAAAGTGGATCTCACTATCCGAGCAGGGACATTTCCACTGCTATTGTTAGCACCAGAGTACAAGCCCAGCAATCCTACATGTAGAACAGACACAGGCTCGTAGACTTGCTGCCACAGAGAGGCAGGGGAGGGAATTAGCAGGTACGTAGCCAATTTGTACAACATGTTAGGCTTGGATCTAGTACCTATTTAAATCAGAGGAAAGACTTCAGTGGTCTTTGGAATAAAGCCACATTATTATTGGTGGTTTCATTACGGTCGGGTGACTAATGAAACCCAGATGAGAGAGTTATAAGTTGAGGAAGGAGAAGTCAGTCCCTTATTTACATCATCTTTTTGTATTATTTTTGTAGCTCAGCTGCATGACAAAAAGACTGACGGGACAGATAACCCCATCTGATTTTGAAGACTATCCACCCGAGGTTCTTTTTTACATGGGGTAAGACACACCAGTGCGTTTCTTTCTTTCACTTTTAAAAGGACATTGTTCAAGATAGAAGAAAGCCAACAACATCCATATGAATACCAAGTTGCCAACTCTCGCAATATTGGGTGCATTCATAAAGCACCAGCTCCTGGAGTCATGTGACCAGTTGAGGCTACTAGAATTCTTTTTACATTTCTAGCCCCCCGCTGTGCAGATGTAACGCTGTCCGGTGGAATTGAACTGAGAACCTCTGGAGCTTAGTGCATGAGCCAGTACCACATGAGCTAAAAGCCAGCTAGCTCTCAGCTCAGGCTGTCGAGGAGACTCGTTATTCTCTCTGTAAATGGTCTCAGTAAGGATGTTAAATATCGACGAATTGACTAATGGAATAGGCGATGCATTTTGCATTCACTATTCGATTAGTCAGTAGGGCGCCTCCGCCTTTGAAGTGTAGCAACAGCTGTAGCTGACCCCAGGCTCCACGCGGTGCTGCCGCTTTGAAATGCCATGAGGAGCCTGACGCCGGGCTCCCCACAATGTTTCTAAGCGGCAGCGCCGCATGGAGCCCATGGTCAGCCTGGGAACACCCCAGCTGATCCCGGACTTCACCCAGCATTTCAAAGCAGCAACCCCTCCTCTTTAGAAGCAGCAATTGGGCGGGGGAGGAAGTGACTAGTTGATTATCCTGTCAACTATCTGATAAGCACTTCTCATCCCTAGGTCTCAGTGCCACTAGACGGGACAGTGCATCACACCCAGAAGGTGTGTGAGTTACACAGAGGTGGTCCAATGGCTCAAAAACCAAAAGACAGATGAAAAAGGCCCAATACAGGCTGAACCTCTCTAGTCCAGAACTCTTGGGTCCAGCAACATCCGTGGTCCGGCATGATTTGAGTTACGGGAGGGCCACTTATCGTGGGTGTGGCCAAGTTTCCCACAGTCCCATAAAGTTTGTTGACAGCCACTCATCCTGGCTCTCATGACCCATGGAAGACAACAGAATTGTTTCCATTGAGTTTATTGGGAGCTGACTTGAGCCTGTGATGATGAATCCAGACATTTGTCATTGATAGGGATGTGAACGGATAACCAGTTAACTGGTTACCCAGTAAGCATCACCCCTTAATGGTTAACCATTACCTGGGAGCAGCCTGCCACCCATGGACGGTTGCTCCCACCCACAGGGCTCCTAGCTCCCAGCCCACATGGGCTACGAGTTAACAGCCTTGCACGGGGCCGGAAGCGGAGGTGGAAGAGGAGAGGGCTGCTGGCTTAACCAATTTACTGATTAAACAGGATTTTACATCTCTGATCACGGAATCCTCAGACATTCCGTCTGCCATTCGACACGTTTAAGACGGTTTTGTACAACTGATATTTCTGTTGCTTCATCTTTTCTAGGCCAGACAAATTTTCAGACCCAGTGAACTGCCCGAAATATTTTCACCGCGTGGGACAAGCCCATGTTGACCTTTTGCCAAGAGTGTCTTCCAAAAGACGGTTGCTGCTGGAGAGGGCTAAGGCCTGCCTGGTGAGATGCTAGTTGATTCACTGATTATGTACTGTTGTTTCACAGAGCTTGGAAATGTTCCAGCAGGGTATTAATTGCACAGGCCATTGCTACTGGGGTTCAGTCCAGGGAGAAATGGATAAGATTCTCTGTCGTGTGTTCTATCGAAGGTCAAAGGACATGATCGAATGGTCTTCCCATGTACCAGCTCAACAGCGGCTGTCAGCTGGAGAGTACAAGCTAACTCCAGACTAACACGGCTACCCCTCTGATACTTGTCAACTGGAGAGTACAAACTAACTGTCCCTACATACACAATTAGGAGGGGTGGTGACTGAGCATGCTCCAGAATTCACTTTCTTTCTGGATACGGGGCGAGTTTGTTGGCCCACAGGCTGCATTTCTTGCACTGCCTTTTGTCAGCAGTGTCTGGTGGGGAAGACTGGATCAGTGACCGCCACAGAACTTATCTACCAGGGAAGCAACTCCAGATAAGATGGGGTGTGAATTTAAAGCACCGTAATTATTCCAGAAGAATTCCATATGCAGATGCCCTCCTCCAGAGTGTGTCCACATGGGGAGCTATTCTGGTGAATTTCCTCTTGGTGGACAAGTCTGGAAACTACAAGTGTGTGTCTGATTTGTAAGGAAAAAACCCACTTTCTCTTACAATATGACCTTCCGCGCCGGGTGTGTGGGGGAGTATTTATAACTGGGTGCACTGAGTGAATGGACATATAAATGAATCGCCACCAGGGCAGGGGAGATCCTGGCTCCACTGAAATCAATGCAAGACTCCCGCGGATTTCAGCAGGGCCAGGATTGCACCGTAGGTGTTTTAGAAAGGGAATTTCATACGCTCTGGGCACGTCTACACAGCAGCAGGGGTAAAGCCAAAATAAGCAACGCAACATGAGCTATGTCAATTGCATAGCTTAAGTTGAAATAGCTTATTTCGGCTTTTGGTGCTGTCTACACAGCAGGAAGTCTGAGTTAGAACACTCCTCCTCTGACTTCCTTTACTCTTCATAAAATGAGGATTACGGGAATCGGAGTAAGAAGTCCTCCAGCTTGCCATTATTTCAACATTATGTCGAAATAACGGCTTGCAGTGTAGACACAGACTATGTTATTTTGGAATCAGGTCAGTTATTCCGAAATGATGCTGCTGTGTAGACATAGCCTCTGAAAACAATGTGTAAGACATGACTGATCACTCTTTAAAACAAGAGGTAGCTCAGGCCCAAATCTTACACCTGTGATTCAGGGAAGTCCATGGCTTTTATCCTCCTTGTATATGTTGCTAAGAGCAGTTGATGCAGAAGCAGCCGAAGAGTGAGAGACAGAGTTAAATGTCCGTGTAAATACATTCTGGTGTTATATCCAGGCAGCTCTGGTTGCTAATGTCAATTTCTTTTGTTTTGTATTCTCAGGGAACACCTACATTGTCATTTTCAAAGGAAAACCTACTAATATTAGGCAACCTTTGCTGTGCCCTCAATGGCTCGGACATTGCGAAATCGGACCCGTCCGTCCTAACGAGATTGCAAAGCTGCAGGTCGTTCACCGAAGACCAACTGGCAGCCATAGAGCAGCAGCTAGAGAACAAATACGGGTAGGTCAGACAAGGAGTCACGTGCTGAACTTCTGTCGTGATGAGTTATGGACTCAGCCCGGTTGGATAAGATCTCCTCCATGACCCACCTTCTCCAAAGGTTCTCACCCGTCTCTCCTCCGGCATATTTGCTTCCGCAAGGAAGAGCAGGGAGGTCACAATCAGGCATGTAAAAGATTAACCGGTTAAACCGTAGGGGCTGGAGCAACTCCCTGCCCACCCTGAAGTTCACTGCTGGAAAGGCTCCTCCAGCCCCCTGCCCAGAACAGCCCAGACCCCCACTGCAGGTTACACGTGACTTCCCGGGAACCAGCAGCAGAGTCACAACCCCATGGGGATCGCAACCCCTAGGCGGAGAGTCCGTGATTTACTCCCCCTGTAGGGAGGACCTCTTCCAGGTCTGGGCTCTGGGCCCCAGAAGGGGCGGAGCCTCAGGTGGAAGGGGCGTGGCTGGGGCTAGCCTCCCCCAGCCAGCCTTTTAGGGCGGCCCTGGGCTCTGGCAGTGATTTAAAGGGCCCAGCGCTCCGGCCGCTGCCATTACGGCTGTAACAGCAGCGGCAGCCAGGAGCCCCAGCCCTTTTAACGCACCAGGCTCCGTTTGCCCCCCACTCCCCAGTCGGCGGGCCTGTTTCTAAGGCGTTCCTAATGGGCAGGGGTCAAATCCATCCTTGGCTACCTTGAGTCAGGGCGACTCCAGCATCTCCACTGCTTGGGGCGTTTGCTCTGTGGTCTAAGAGCTGGTACGGTCGATACGTTTTTGTAGGAGGTGTCCTTGCTACGGCATCTTCCCCTTCTGGCCTCTGTAACTAGTGAGATTCTGTCTCACTGGCGGCTGGAGTGGGGGGACGGGGTATATTTTAGCCACCTCGGCGCCCGCTCGGCCGGGGTGGCCACTCTGTTCTCCCCTGCCCTACGGCCCGAGGTGCTGGGGACAGCCGAGGTTGTCCCGGGCCGCCTGCTGCACGTCCGGGCCCGCATGGAGGGGCTGACGTTGAATCTGGTCAATGTCTGCGCCCCGAACGCGGGCCCGGACCAGGTCACCTTTTATTGGCAGGCGGCCACCTTCCTCGGCACTCTGGATCCTCGTGAGTGTCTGGTCCTGGGCAGGGATTTCAACACCACCCTCGATGACCGGGACTGTGTAGGACTCGCGAACTGCCAGGCCGCAGCAGGCGTCCTCAGGGAGATCGTGGACCACCACTCCCTGGTGGACATCTGGCGAGACCACCACCCGGACGACAACACCACCTTCACCTACGTCCGGGTGGGGGACCATCGGTCGAGCCACTCCCGGTTGGATCGCATTTACCTCTCCCGTTTCCATCTGGCACGAGCCCACTCCTCCAGCATCCGGCCGGCCCCGTTCACGGACCACCATTTGGTGGCCGTGAAAGCCTCTCTGAATTCGGAGAGGCTGGGGCCGGCCTATTGGCACTTTAATAACAGCTTGCTGGAGGACGTGGGCTTCGTGGTGTCCTTCCGGGAGTTCTGGCTGGCCTGGCGGGGGCAGCGGCCCGCCTTTCCCTCGGCGCGGCGATGGTGGGACGTGGGGAAGGTGCGTGCCCGGCTCTTCTGCCGTGACTACTCCCGGGGCATCAGCCGGCAGAGGGATGCGGCGATAGAGCAGCTGGAACGGGAGGTCTTGAAGCTTGAGAGGCGTCTGGCATCCGCCCCCAAGGATCCACTCCTCCGCGAGGCGTACCGGGAGAGGCGGGAGGAGCTCCGGGCCCTGGAAGATCACAGGGCCCAGGGCGCCTTCGTTCGATCTCACATCCAGCTCCTTCGGGAGATGGATCGCGGCTCCCGCTTCTTCTACGCCCTGGAGAAAAGGAGGGGGGCCAAAAAGCACGTCACCTGCCTTTTGGCGGAGGACGGCACCCCCCTCACGGATCCGGCGGAGATGCGTGGAAGGGCCAGGGCCTTCTACGCCAGTTTGTTCTCCCCGGATCCGACCGAAACCGCCTGCAAGGTGCTCTGGACCGAGCTCCCGACGGTCAGCGAGGGCGACCGAGACCGGCTGGAGATGCCTCTCACTCTGGCCGAGTTCTCGGAAGCCCTCCGTCTCATGCCCAACAATAAAAGCCCGGGCATGGACGGGCTGAACGTGGAGTTTTACCGCGTGTTCTGGGACGTCCTCGGCCCAGACCTCGTCACCGTCTGGGCCGAGTCCTTGGAGAGCGGGGTCCTCCCTCTGTCATGCAGGCGAGCCGTGCTCGCCTTGCTGCCGAAGAAGGGGGACCTCCGCGACCTTCGGAATTGGCGTCCCGTCTCGCTCCTCAGCACAAACTATAAGGTCGTAGCGAAAGCCATCTCGCTGCAACTGCGGTCCGTGCTGGCGGACGTCATCCATCCCGACCAGACCTACACCGTCCCGGGCCGTAGCATTTTTGATAATTTGTATTTGGTCCGGGATCTCTTGGAGCTCGGGTGTAGGGACGGCTTGTCGTTCGCCCTCCTGTCCCTGGACCAGGAGAAGGCGTTCGAAAGGATGGATCACGGGTATCTCCTGGGCACCCTGCGGGCCTTCGGCTTCGGGCCCCGTTTTGTGGATTTTCTCCGGGTGCTGTACGCCCTCGCGGAGTGTTTGGTCAGGCTGAACTGGACCCTGACCGAGCCGGTCAGCTTCGGGCGGGGGGTACGTCAGGGGTGTCCGCTGTCGGGCCAGCTGTACGCTCTGGCGATCGAGCCCTTCCTCCGTCTCCTCCGTAAAAGGTTGACGGGGTTGGTGCTCCGAGAGCCGGAGCTACGGCTGGTCCTGTCGGCGTACGCCGATGACGTGCTCCTCGTGGTCCAGGACCCGGGCGATCTGGCACGGGTGGAGGCCTGCCAAGCCGTCTACTCGGCAGCCTCCTCCGCCCGGGTCAACTGGGTCAAGAGCTCTGGCCTGGTGGTCGGGGACGGGTGGCGGGCCGGCTCCCTCCCACCCGCGCTTCAGGCCATCAGGTGGAGCGCGGGTCCGCTGCTCTATCTGGGCGTTTATTTATCCGCCACGTATCCTTCTCCACCGGAAAACTGGCAAGGTTTGGACGCCAGGGTGGGTGAGCGGTTGCGGAGATGGGCAGGACTGCTCCGGTGTCTCTCCCTTCGCGGGAGGGCACTGGTGCTGAATCAGCTGGTCCTGTCCGTGCTCTGGCACCGGCTCAACACCCTGCGCCCGGCCCCAGAGGTCCTGGCCAAGCTCCAGAGGACAGCTTTGGAGTTCTTTTGGCCAGGACTGCACTGAGTCTCTGCAGGGGTCTTGTCTCTCCCCTTGGAGGAGGGGGGCCAGGGCCTGGTCTGCGTGCGCAGCCAGGTCTGGACCTTCCGCCTCCAGGCCCTGCAGAGACTCCTCTTCAGTGCAGGTAGTCCGGCATGGAGCACTTTGGCGTGCGCCTTCCTCCGCCGCCTCCGAGGGCTCCGATACGACCGGCAGCTCTTTTTTATCCACCCGAGGGGTCTTCCGCGAGACCTCTCCGAGCTGCCGGAATTCTACCAGGACCTCCTCCAGACCTGGAAGCTGTTTTCGGCGACCAGGTCCGTTGTGGCCGCCGAGGGAGGAGACCTCCTCGCGGAGCCCCTGCTCCACAATCCAGCCTTGTGCGTGCAGGTGGCGGAGTCTCCCTCGGTGCGCCGGAGGCTGATCCTGGCAGAAACCACCATGATCGGAGACCTCCTGGACTACGGCAGAGGGGACTGGGTGGATCCCCGAGCGCTCGCTCGGCGCATGGGGCTCTCCACCCCCCGAACCCCTCTGCGCCTACTCCAGGAGGTGAAGGTAGCTCTGCCGCGGCCCGCTCTCGACTTCCTGCAGCGGTCCGTGCGAGAGGGTATCCCCCGCCCCTCCCTTCCTGCAAACCCTCCGTCCCTTTTTATCGGGCCCCTGTTCCGCGGGCCCCCCCAGCCTCCCCACCCTTGGACCCCCAGCCGGCTGCAAAAGTTGCAGCCGGTTTGCTTTCGAACCGCACCTCGAGAACATCTGTACACGCTCGTGCTCCACACCTTGCATTTCCCCACCCTCGTGTCCCGCCCCGATACCAAATGGCGGGACTACTTAAGACCTATTGAGGGTGGGGAACCCCGATGGGCCAGCCTATATTCCACCCTAATTCCGCGGCCCGTCGGGGATATCAGTTGGCGGCTCCTTCACGGAGCCGTGAGCACGGGCGTGTACCTGGCGCGGTTCACCCCCATCCCGGACACCTGCCCTTTTTGCGGCGTGAGGGAAAACCTGGCGCATGTCTACCTCGAATGCGCCAGGTTGCAGCCCCTATTCCGGCTCCTCCAGAACCTCTTACTGAGGTTCTGGATGCACTTTTCCCCACACCTTTTCCTTTACGCACACCCAATCCGTGGCCCCACAAAGTCGCGGGACCTCCTCGTCAACCTCCTCCTGGCTTTAGCCAAAGCCACCATTTACAACACCAGGGAGAGGATGCTAGGCGAGGGGGTTCCCTGCGACTGTGGGGCCTATTTCCGTTCATCCCTAGCATCACGTATCCGGGCAGAGTTCCTCTGGGCGGCGTCCACTGGCTCCATGGACAGCTTCGAGGAGCAGTGGGCGCTGTCCAGGGTTCTCTGCTCGGTGTCCCCATCCGGTCTCCTAGTTATAAACCTTTAACCTGCACTCCTTGCCCCTTTTGTCATTGTTTGTCCCCAGTAATTAGTTGGGCATGGGTCCAGTCGTCCCTCCCGCAAGGCTGGGGGAGGGGCTTTTAGAAGTGGGCAGGCTTTGCCTGCCCACTCTCCCGTGTTTCCAAATAGAACTAGTGAGATTCCTGCTCCCCTTGACCCGGCCTATTTATACCCCATCATCACAGCCCCTCCCATGCTCCTGTTCTCCACAGGCAATGTGCCCCGGTTTCCTCAAAGGCCTTGCTCATCTCCAAACTGGCTCGCTTGTCTGATTCAGGGGTTCTTGTCAGGCAATTTCTTTCATTCTTGGGCAAAGCCTCTACTAACCTCAAAGGAATAGTCTGCCCTGGGTTTGTGCCTTCAGGCCAACCTCCCCTGATCACGGTGATGCCTCTGAAGGTGTGTTCCCTTGGGCACAAGAGGCATTTGAGTTTCCCTTCTGGCGTTGGGCAATCACATCGCTTGCGGTGATAAGCGCGAGGCAGGTACAAAATGTATCTCTTTCCTCCTCAGATCACCTTCAACGTGGACAGTCAGCATCCTAACAGACATGGGCCTGATGGCCAGTACCCTGAGGAGCGGAACCCTTCAAAGGATCCCAGAGGTACAGTACTTCAGTGGAACATCAGCGCTAGATTTAACCAGTTCATCATTTAATTAAGAGATGGGCCGGGGGCGGCGGGGGGTTGCTCCAGCCCAGCTGGGCTGGACTCAGTTCCCCACTGCGAGAGGGGTGCACAGCCAGGGAAGGGGCGCATGTCCAGCTGGGGAACAGAGAGACATAGATAAACAGACAAACTTTTTGAAATCTATAGTAGAGAGCTGTCCCTTTCTCCACTCCTGCCCCTTTCTGGTCCCACTCCTGCCCCAGTGGGGTTATAGCTGTCCCAGTTCCCATCTCTGGCCCCTTGCTGCCCCCTGTGGTCATTCTACAGTATAACAGTCCCTCCTGCCAGCCCCCTCCCTTTCCATTTTATGAGAAACAAATTCCATGCACATCCCATTGTCCTGGCACAACCAAACCCTGGCCTTGCTTTAAGTTAGGAGACGAGGGAGCTGCCTACCACATTGGGTGGTCCTAGCTCTTACCATTTAAGAGGAGTTCTTAACAAACGGACTCTCGGACGGACGGACAGACTAACAGATGCACCGTTCTAAAATATCTGTAAGAAGGCCATCTCTGTGCTAAGCACAGGTGTACCTGCTCCTATGGTTTCTGCATAGCTCTGTTAAGTTACAGAGTGTAATGCAGGATTATTGAAATCAGTTTAAAAGAGGGTGGGTTAGATAACTGAAAACCCCTTTTCCAGAGCTACTGCAAATTCCAATGTATCTGTCCCAGCAGCTGCCTTTCCACAAGCTCTTTTCGTCATGGAGGTTAGGTCCATCAATGGCTATTAGCCAGGATGGGCAGGCATGGTGTCCTTAGCCCCTGTTTGTCAGAAGCTGGGAATAGGATAACGGGGGTGGGATCACTTGATGATTTCCTGTTCTGTTCTCTCCTGCTGGGGAACCTGGCATTAACCACTGTTGGAAGACAGGACACTGGGCTAGAGGGACCTTTGGTCTGATGGAGCATGTTCGTTCTTATGTCCCACCGCAGACAGAGAAGACGCTGTTTTTCCCTGATTTCTTGAGCCAGTTGAAGACCTGGAATAGGAACCAGTTCACCTATATCCTGGATCAGCTTGCAAAGCCTCAGCGGCAAAAACGAGCTGCAAGTGCGTATTGTGTGCTATATCCTGGGTCTAATTTCTAGAGGTCTCCTTCCCTCTAGACTAACCTCCCTTCCTCCTCTGCTCTCTAAGGGCACATCTACACTGCAACGCTATTTTGGGATCCCGGAGCATCCCGAAATAGCTATCCCGCCTCTTCACAGCAAGCCTGTTATTTCAGGCTTGCTATTCCAATGTCCCTGTAAACGTCATTCCACGAGGAGTAAGGGACATTTTGGAACAGCGCTTTATTTCGAAATTTGGTGCTATGTAGACAAGCCAAATGACAAACTAAGCTATTTCAAAATAGCATCAAAATAAGATACGCCATTTGCATAGTTCAAATGGTGTATCTTATTTCGAGTTCCGGTGCAGTGTAGACACACTCTCATCCCACAGCTGCATCTTCTCAGGAAACGCCAGTTCCTGCTTGATAGATGCATAAGATCTTTTAATGGAATCTGATGCTGCCAGTCAGCTTCTAGTAAGGTGGAAAGTAAGGTAAGAAGCTGGGAGAGGTTGCAAGTGCTTTGGAGAATAGGGTCCTAATTCAAAATGATCTGGACAAACTGGAGAAATGGTCTGAGATAAATAGAATGAAGTTTAATAAGGACAAATGCAAAGTGCTCTACTTAGGAAGGACTAATCAGTCTCATACATACAGAATGGGAAGTGACTGTCTAGGAAGGAGCACTGCAGAAAGGGATCTAGCGGTTATAGCGGACCACAAGCTAAATATGAGTCAACAGTGGAGAAAGTGATTATAGAAAAATTATTTACCTTTTCCCATAATACAACAACTAGGGGACACCAAATGAAATTGATGGGTAGTAGGTTCAAAACTAATAAAAGGAAATTTTTCTTCACACAGCGCACAGTCAACCTGTGGAACTCCTTGCCCGAGGAGGCTGTGAAGGCCAGGACTCTATTAGGGTTTAAAAAAGAGCTTGATAAATTTTTGCAGGTTAGGTCCATAAATGGCTATTAGCCAGGGATAAAGTATGGTACCCTAGCCTTCATAACAAGGGCAGGAGATGGATGGCAGGAGATAAATCACTTGATCATTGTCTTCTGTTCTCCTTCTCTGGGGCACCTGGCATTGGCCACCGTCGGCAGATGGGATGCTGGGCTCGATGGACCTTTAGTCTGACCCAGTATGGCCATTCTTATGTTCTTATGTTCTAACAGTGTGACGCTGTTGCAAAAAAAGCCAACATGATTCTGGGCTGCATTAACAGGAGTGTTGTGAGAAAGACAGAAGAAGTCATTCTTCTGCTCTGCTCTGTGCTGATTAGGTCTCAGCTGGAGTATGATGTGCAGTTCTGGGCACCACATTTCAAGAAAGACGTGGAGAAATTGGAGAGGGTCCAGAGAAGAGCAACAAGAATGATTAAAGGTCTAGAGAACATGAGCTATGAGGGAAGAGTGAAAGAATTGGGCTTGTTTAGTTTGGAAAAGAAGACTGAGAGAGGACATGATAGCGGTTTTCAGGTATCTAAAAGGGTGTCACAAGGAGGAGGGAGAAAAATTGTTCTCCTTGGCCTCTGAGGATTGGACAAGAAGCAATGGGTTTTAATTGCAGCAAGGGAGATTTAGGTTGGACATTAGGAAAAACTTCCTGCCTGTCAGGGTGGTGAAACACTGGAATAAGTTGCCGGGGGGGTTGTGGAATCTCCATCTCTGGAGATATCTAAGAGCAGGTTAGATAGACATGTATCAGGGATGGTCTAGACCAGTGGTTCCCAAACTTTTTGGCATCATGCCCCCTTTTTGATTTTTGAGAAACCCTCACGCTTCCCACCCCCCCAAAAAAAAAATAGCAGCAAAACTTGTTGAGCAAAAAAAAAAAAAAGGAACTGACTGGAGCAGCAAAATTTGATGGTGGGGGGAGCCTCAGTCACCTCGCACCCCCCCGGAATTTCTTCACATGCCCCCCAGTTTGGGAACCCATAGTCTAGACAGTGCTGGGTCCTGCCATGAGGGCAGAGGACTGGACTTGATGATCTCTCGAGGTCCCTTCTAGTTTTATGATTCTATGAGAGTCAGGACAGGTACCGCTAAGGGTCTCTCCTCCTTTCCTTCTCCTTCTTCTCTTATGGCTCCTTGTGAATCCCTCTGGATGAAAAGGATTGGCCACATCAGAGGTGGTAGCACAACACATGCTCCTTCTCCTTCCCCAAAGGGCTGAACCTACTGCCCCCGTCCTGATCCTAGCTCCCAGCGCGCAGCAACGTCCTGCTGAGAGCTCTTGGCCCAGAGCAGAATGACAGTTAAACGTACACGAGATAGGCTAATGGTATCTCTTTCTCCCAAGCGGGCTGCACAAGAACTCCATTGACCACAGAAATGGTGGTGAAGCAGAGAGACCTTTTAGCTTCCACCTACACCTCCAGCAGCGATCTGGATGCTTGCCTCCCTGACGACGTGCTGAGCACCAATTTGGAAACTTTGGGGAAGCTGGAATTTCAGGACCCTCTCCTTCAAGTGCTAAAGCTGAAACTGGACAAGGTAGCAAAGACTCTGGAGCAGGTTGGGTGAGAGACACAGAGGACCACTGTTTCTCAACTTGTGGGGGGAAAAGGGTGAAGTGGAAAGATGGCTTTTAGCTTTTAAATACTGTCAGTGCTGCGGCTCTTAACAACCCACATCAACAGCCCCTGGCCAGGGAGAATCATAGAGCACCTGGAAAACATGAGTGAGAGAAGGCTTCTGACACAGCTGGGTTAGCTCAGTTGGCAGAGCATGAGAGGCTTAACCTCAGGATCATAGGTTCAAGCCCCATGGGCAATGTCTTTCTTTCACTCACGTTCTCAGCCTACAAGCAATTCACTCTCAGCTTTCACCAGGTTTTAGGAATAAAAAGTCTAAGTACCTAAAAGGGTGTCACAAAGAGTAGGGAAAAAAATTGGTCTCTGAGGATGGGACAAGAAGCAATGAGCTTGAATTGCAGCAAGGGAGGTTTAGGTTGGACATCAGGAAAAACTTCCTGTCAAGTTGGTTAAATACTGGAATAAATTGCCTAGGGAGGTTGTGGAATCTCCATCACTGGAGATATTTCAGAGCAGGTTAGATAGACAACTATTAGGGATGGTGCTTGGTCCTGCTGTGAGGGCAGGGGACTGGACTCAATGACCTCTCAAAGTCCCTTCCAGTTCTAGTGTTCTGTGATTCTATAACACTCCCATCTTCATTTAAAGAGAGGGACATGAATGCTCTGAGAATTGTTATAAGTTCTTCGATGCCTATGACACCAGTGTGCTTTCAGCACCTCTGAAAAATCAAGCCACCTAGTTAGGTGCCAAACATTGGACACTCCAAGTTTAAAAATGTTGGCAATAGTGCAATGTCCCGAAACTGACTTCATCATGGTTAGGTAGGACCAAGGAAAGAACCCCAAAGTCCTAAGACCATGTCTCATACTCCCTTCCCCTAAAACGCAGTCAAGGGATTGAGTCAGGATTCAGGAATCTGTTTGTAGGCAGTTCAGTACCAAGTGTGAGCCATTAAAGAGACAAAACATGGTTGTGATGCTTGATGCTCGATTTGGAGTGTTAGGAAGGGTATCAAATCCACCTGCTTGCCTACTGGATTTTGACTCAATGGCGCGTCGGTGAATTCTGCACCCTTCAGTAAATCTCCTTGTACACATTAGCGTCATATCCATTTGAGCAGTATGCACCCCGAAACAACTCGCTCATCCGCCTGTCTGCTCACTGTATTTTGTGCTTCACACAGATCTTTGGCACGCCGCCTGAAGACTATCTTCCACTCTTGGGAAACATAGCCAGGATGTATACCGCCACTGAAATTGCTAACTGGAATATCACTGCAGCCGAGACCTTAGCAGCCCTATTGGCAGGAACATCATGGCAAAAGGATCTCCCAAAGGTAAGGGACATGTGAGCGAAACATTGCAAACGCTGGTAGGACAGTCATTTTTTAAAAAAACATCAGGGATTAAAAATGACACGGTAGCTGCCTAAATAACATGCCCCTGCCCCCATGCAAAGTATATCATGTGCAGTATGGGATACTGGTTGTAGGGATAGGAAGGAGGTTATTATATTGGAAATGGTGCAATGCACGGAAACCAAAAATGATGTTTGGTCTCCAAGATTCTCTCACATAAGGAAACAGGCTTTTTCTGATTGAAAAAGAAGAGGCCACCAAAAGGAATGTTTCAAGCGTATGGACAGACAAAGCTGATAAAGAAACAGTCACTCTCCTGTTGTAAATGGAGACTTCCATTAGATCATTAGCAAACTCAAGCCGCAGCAGATCTCAGGCAGAGATCTTTCAAGCATAGGATGATGGAATCATAGAATCATGGAATCCTAGAATCCTAGAACTAGAAGGGACCTTGAGAGACATTGAGTCCAGTCCCCTACCCTCATGGCAGGACCAAGTGTAACCCACACATTTAGGCTATGTCGGCACTGCAAGCGTGTTTTTGCGCAAGAAAAAGTACAGTAGATTGTCAGAAGACAGGGCCTTTTGCTCAAGAGTTATTCCTCTTTCTACAAGGAATAAGCCTTTTTGCTCAAGAGCTTTTGTGCAAAAAGGCATATGTGGACGGACAACAGGGGTTTCTTGTGCAAGAAACCCTTATGGGAAAAAGCACAGGCGCTCTGATGGCCATTCTGTGAAACGGCCATCAGAGCTTTCTTGTGCCAGAGCGTCCATGGCAGTGTGGACGCACTCTTGCGCAAGACCTTTTTGCACAAGATCTCTTCCACAAAAAGTTCTTGCACAAGAAACCTGCAGTGTAGGCATAGCCTTAGCGTGTGGTTCACTGTCCCATGGAGTGGCACTTAGACGACTTACAGTGAGAGAGAATAGCAAGGGCGTTCTACACCCTAGTGTGAGAGGCAGCTGGCTTTTAGCTCAAGTGGTAGAAACTGCTCTACTAAGTTCTAGAGATCCCAGGTTCAAATCTGCCTGGTTGACAGTTACATCAACACTGTCTAGATCAGGGCTACTCAACTTTAGAAGCCCCGGAGGCCACAATGATACTCACAGCACGTGCCGAGGGCCGCAACTTACATGTGGTTACATATATATGCAAATAGCTTATTTCACAATGACAGGCATGAATACAAAGATTAAGGCAAGACTACACAACACACAGGCCCCATAGTTCTGCTGCTATTAATAAACGCAATATTTACCTGATTTCTACCCCTATAGCAGCACTTTTAATGAGCAATGATGGTCCAGGAATTTAACTACTACAACGCATATCAACAGAAGACCATTATATTGACTCCTTTTTTGTTTTGTCTCCCACCCACGAGCCGTGTGTTGAGCCCCGAGTAAACCCAAACCGCACTGCAAACAAACGGGCTGGGGCCACATGTTGAATAGCCCTGGTCTAGATCATCCCTGACAGGTGTCTGTCTAGCCTGCTCTTAAATATCTTCAGCGATGGAGATACAAATCATTAGCCATCCTGGAAAAGCAGAATTGTGGGAATAAACTTGGGAGCCAAGGCAGACCATTTTTTTGTCTTAAAATGTCTTTTCTGTTTTATCACTTCATATGAAAGGAAGCTTTTGATGGAACCATGGGTCAGGTGATAAAGAGGAACATTGTTTTAATGGGTGTCACCAACCGCAATTTTGAAATTGAAATGAACATTTGTGGTGATGGCTCCTCAGTCTGTTCTAACAATCATACATGCAGGTGAAGGCTCTAGTCACTCGGCACCTAGAAGCCAATGGTCATCAGTTAGACGGAACCGTGCTCACAATACTAGCTCCCCACATCTGTGCCATGGAAGATACTCAGATCCGAGCACTCCGCAGCGAGGCCATCAGGTACGCTTGTAAATCTTTTAACAACTAGACGTTGGGGGCAAGTAGGGTCGGTTTCTGACTTTCTCCTTTTAATAGCGGAGCAAGAAATCTGCATTTGGGATTTTCTTCTTTGTAGCTCAGGCTGAGGGGGATTGGTTGGTGTAGTACAAATGCTGATAGTCACAAAACAAGCCCCAGAGTGGGCTCACCACCAGTCGTTTGGGGAGAGGGAGAAAGGGAGGGCATTGTACAGCCTCTTTGGACTTCTGTGCCCTTAGAACATCCCAGTGAGGCAGGGTAATGCTGTTATCCCCATTATACTGGGCCACTGACAGTCTAAGTGACATGACCAAGGTCATATGGGGAGCCTGTGGCAAAGCTGGGAATTGAACTTAGGTCTCTTAAATGCTGGCTAGCACACCACACACTAGGCCAGCATTCCTCTCCCAGTGTTTTGGTTTCAGCAGGGTGCATTTCACCCAGACTGCTAAAACCTTGGGCAAATACAAAAGGTACATCTCTAAAACGCTTCCTCTCCAGAGAGACCAGTAGGCCCCTGAACACCTCGCTGTGTTCTCAGCAGCAGAAGAATCTCCTCTATGGCCAGCTGAGAGCTGCTTACGAGGAGAACCAGAATTCTCCAGACGCCTACTACCAGCTGCTGAGGCCTGTCATTGGTGAGTCCCGCTGCTGATGCTGAAAGAGGTAGATCCGCAGTAGCTCCGTGTGCCCCACACGGAGAGCTGAGCGAGACGCTCCAGCTGGGGCCATTGCCCACAGGGGCCATGCATTTGGCAGGCACAGCGACACTGCAAAGAAAAGCCCACGGAGTAAGTCTCAGAGCCCAGGGCAATTAACTCCAGCTCCCTGGGCACTGCAGGGCTAAACATAGAGCAGAGACGCTCCCACTCAGGCTGCAGCCCAGCAATCTTCTCTCTATTTTTTCCATGTGCAGAATAAATTTTGTTACATGCACCGAGGGAAGTGCAGACGTGCACTACCAATGCTGCCAGCTGTGGGCATTCTGCTCATAAGCTGGGCGGCACTAAATCTCTCCTTGGTGGGCACCTAAGCACTCAGCTTACAGGGAACACTGCAGCCCGGGTACCGAGAGCATCTCCTTGTGCTGGGTTTCAGAGCCCAGGCTGGAGCATTTAGCCTAGGCTGGAGCCCACACGAGGGCGTCTTCACTGTTGTTTTGAGCCCCACAACCCGAGCCCCATGAACCTGTGCCAGTGACCCCCGGCTCTGAAGCTCTGTATCACCAGTGTTTCTTTGCCATGTAGATGTACCTTGGAGGAGAAGGAAGCAGAGTCTAGCCACTGCGGTGACCTCTTTGGCCACCTTGCGAGCAGCCTTTAGGGAAGGGATGAGATGGGTCAGAGCTTTCCATACAAGGATCACTCTGGCGGGGGAACAGTACACAGAAGCTGAAGGAGGAATACCAGGGGGCTCTGAAAGGAACCACTCCCCCAGCTCCTCCCACTTGTGCCTTGGTGGGGGGGAAATGTGTTTGAAAATTGCAGTCAGCAAGATGACGGCCTAGTATCATCTTCGTCGCAGGCAGCTGCATTCGTGAGGAAATATAGATAGCGTGCCGCCTCCCCTTTCCTTGGGAGACGGGCCCAATGTTCAAAGGAACTGAGGGAGATTGGAGCAGAAAATTCTGCATATGGGCCTGTATTCATTCACCATGATGGTGCGTGCCAACTAGGCACTGGTGTGGAAAACGGGCTTTTACGTGCCCCTGTGGGGATTTTAATGCACAAGTGCCGGAGGGGTGTCTTGCACAAGTGCCTGAGGGGTGTCTTGCACAAGTGCCTGCGGGTTATCTTGACCTACATGGGAAGAAGAGTTCTGATACTAGAGAGCTCTTTACTCTAACACAGGAATGGGGAACCTCAGGCCCGGGGGCCGAATGCAGCTCCTGGCTTGCCTGGATCCAGTCCCCAAGGCTCATGTCCCACGCCCAGCACTGGGGAATCCACACTGGTGCTTCAGCCCCCACCCCTACCCCACTGTGGGGTGGAGCATGCAAAAATCTACTAGGCTGGGCCCCCCTACACTCTGGTGTGTGAGGGGAATGTGGGGGGGTATCTTTCTCCTCCTTAGCTGGGGGCCACATCAGTGGGGGTTTGGTTTTGGTTTTTTGCTTCTCACTTGTGTGCAGCCCCTGACAGATTTTTCTGTAGGTGGGTGGCCCCTGACCCAACAAAGGTTCCCCACCCCTGCTCTAGCAGACAAAGGAATACTGAGATGCGAGTCATATTCAGACTAGAAATATGACACATATTTTTGCCAGTGAGGGTAATTAACCACTGGGACTATGTACCAAGGTATATGGCAGGCTGTCCCTCATTTGAAGGTTCTACCTCAAGATTGGCTGTCGGAGCATACAGGAATATGGTCCCTCCCAAATAACCCTTTAAATAGTTGGAGCCCTTTTGTGATGCTAACCATGTTTGGCATTGGAGAAGCACAGAACCCAACAGGAGTAGCCGTGTGCATGTAGACATCTATCAGGGATGGTCTAGATGGTGCTTGGTCCTGCTGTGAGGGCAGGGGACTGGACTCGATGACCTCTCGAGGTCCTTTCCAGTTCTAATGTTTTATGTAGAGCGAGGCCTTGTGTGGCTGGGCAAGGTAATGCAAATGAGCCACAACTTTTTGTGATGAACGTATGCACACCAGCAAACATGTACCTTCTAAAACCTGGCCTTGTGGGCGGCTGACCGTGGCACCATTGACCGCATGGGATTTTCTTTTACGAGGCAGTGGCAGCTTTGCGTCCGCTGCTCCCTGCAGGCATGGACCGGATCCAGACGGCAGAATCAGCCCGGACACATTCCATCGACACCAGCGTCCCAGCACTTTTTAAGAGGAGGGAAATGTTGATGCCAGACCCATTCGTACCATGTCACTGAGCCCACTGAATTACTCTGCCACTTCGTGATAGGACTAGAGCATTGACCCGGCCTTGCTCGGGTTCTCGACTGAAATCATTATTGATTTTCCTCATTTAAATCAGTGCTCTGGGGTGGGGCTGGGGAGGAGGGGTCAGTCTGCAGGCTTCCTCAGGGAGGGAGGACAACCCAGCCCTCACTCACAGCAGCTTGGGGCCAGGTGAGAAGCGCCTCTCCTTGCCGCTGTGCAGCTGCAGCAGGCACATCTGGGGGAGGAGTGCATCTCCCCCAGCTGGGGGAGAGACAGACACACAGACAAACTCTCTAAAATATATAGTAGATAAGTGTCTCTTTCTCCACCCCTACCCCCTGCTGGCCAATGGGATTATAGTTGTCCCAGTCCCCATCTCTGGCCCCTTGCTGCCCTCCTGTGGTCATTCTACAGTATTACTGTCCCTCCTACCAAGCTGCCCCTTTCCAGTTTATGAGAAACAATCGCATTCCAGGCATGTCCCATTGTCCCGGCTCAACCAAACTCTCCCCTTGCTTTCAGTTATAATAAAAGGAAACTACATGCAGGCTGCCCCTGACTTGCGACACAATTGGCTCCGGGGATAGCGTCACAAGCTGGGGGGTGTTGTAACTCGAGCCCGCATTTATGACAGGCTTCTACACCATTGTAAATGCAGGGCCGAGGACGTAAGTCGGGGGATTTCGGCACCTTCCACACTTACAGAAAAGGTCGTAAGTGCGGGGGGTTGTAAATCGGGCCGTTGTAAAGCGGGGGCCTCCTGTATCCAATTTGGTGATCCTAACTCGTTACCGTTTAGGAGGAATTCTTGAGCAAATAGACTCATATTTCTAGACAGACGCACATTTCTACAATATATAATAAGAAGATGTAAAACCAGTGACAGGAGGCTCAAAGCACTGGTACCTCTCACTCCTGCCTGCTCTCTGCCTGTTTCACACACTAGTTTAGTCTCCCGAGGGTAGCTGGGCCAGGTGCAGAAGTGGCCGAGTGATGTTTATTTGCCTGGGTTCAGGGATCAGCTTAGATTATCTCGTGGGCCATCTGGCCTGAAACTCTATGACTCTACGGTTCAAAGACACAGAAAATAATGGGGAGGTTTTGCGGGATCAACCAAACACAGCTTCTGCTTCTCTTCTTTAAAGGCGGAGCCCCATCCACGGACCTGATCAGATTTGCTTCTGGTTATCCTGTCATGGACATTGACACATTTACAGCCCTGAACCCCGAGGAAGCGAAGGTGGGTGGCATATTCCATCGTGGCTAGCAATGAATACCCCTCCATCCCTGCCGCTTCTGCCAGTGCTTTTTCCAGGGTCCTTGCTGCTCCTGCAGTTTTTTGGCACGGCTCCCATTGACTGTGATGGAAAAGCAGTGACTGAAATAAGATCAATCTTTCCTAGATGTCAGGACTGGGGACTAAGTAGGCCACGGCCCCTTTATCAGACGTCGCTACATAGCAACCTAAGGTCCGTCTAGCCCTGTGTCCTGCCTAGCGGGGCCGACAGTGCGTGTGAGGGGACTAGGTACGTGAGGGCCTGGCTCCATGATCCTAGAAGGGGTGGAGCCTCAGAGCTGAGGACAGCCAGCCCTTAGTGTTGCCCAGAGCACAGCGCTGGGCCCCGTACCCCGAGCCCTACGGTGCGGCAGAGCCGTGCTCCAGAGGCAATTCAAAGGAGCACGGGGTGCCGGCTGCTGCCGCAGTAGCAGTACTGTGGGCAAAGTCCGGGCCCCTTTGAAATGCTGGGCCCCTGTGCAAATGCCCCCTCCCCCCGTCGGCAGGCCTGGTCACGTCTCCAACAGAAGGAAGATGTGAGGACTCCATATCAGGCAGTGGTGGAGTTGCCTGGCCCTGACATGAGGTCTCATCCTGCTCTCTAGTAGTTGGAAGCACAACGTTGGATATCCCTTCCACAACGTTGGCGCTCATGATGACAATTCTGGATATTCTCAGCCATAAAAATGTCCAACCCCTTTGGAATCATGCTCACTTCTTGGCTTCTGGGGCTTTCTATGGCACGGTGCTCCAGTCTAATTACACTGCGTGTGAGAAAAGTATTTCTTTTCTCTCTCCCCTCAGAAGAAAGGAGATTTTTTTATGCCCTTAATCATTCTCTACACCTCCTAGGATTAGCCTGGCCTTGTATATTGACATTTTCCACGATCAGCTATCATTTCACTTCATGCATGCTGACTACTGTTATTTCCAATGAGATTCAGTGATATCCCAGGGTAAGCAGCTACCGCAGCTTTTAAGAAGGCTGGGAAAAAAATATGCCAAATCATGCCATGAGAATCAGGAGGGTGGCCAACCCAGCTCAATTGGTGTTGTTACACATTTAAAATACTTTGCAGAAGGTGCTTCTCACCTTTTCTTGAGACTCGTGGTGTGGCGTGGCTAAGTGAGACTGAATGATTTAGTTGTCCTAAAAGTACCATTGGCACCCCTAACATTATAGGACGACTATAAGGAAAATGGGTGATCGTGTCGTTAAGACACAAGCATGAGTTAACTGGAGAGTTGTGAGCAAGACGTGAGAAGTCATTTTTCCGCTCTACTCTGCACTGGTTAGGCCTCAGTTGGAGTATTGTGTCCAGTTCTGGGCACCACATTTCAAGAAAGATGTGGAGAAATTGGAGAAGCTCCAGAGAAGAGCAACAAAAATTATTCAAGATCTAGAGATCTTCCCTGTGAGGGAAGACTGAAAGAATTGAGTTTGTTTAGTTTAGAAAATAGAAGACTGAGAGGGGACATGATAGCAGTATCTAGAAGGTACTTCTAGTACCTAAAAGGGTGTTACAAGGAGGAGGGAGAAAATTTGTTTTCTTTGACCTCTGCTGATAGGGCAAGAAGCAATGGGCTTAAACTGTGGCAAGCGAGATTTAGATTGGACATTAGGAAAGACTTCCTAAATGCCAAGGTGGTTAAGCACTGGAATAAATTGCCTAGGGAGGTTGTAGAATCTCCATCACTGGAGACATTTAAGAGGAGGTTAGATAAACATCTACCAGGGATGGTCTAGATGGTGCTTGGTCCTGCCATGAGGGCAGGGACTGGACTTGATGACATCTCAAGGTCCTTTCCAGTTCTATTGTTCTATGATTGTGTATGTATATAGTCCTTGCCAGATTAGACAAGAACCCCATGCAGATCTCGTGTCTAAATCTGTTAGCTGCCTTGAGCTGTAGGTACCTTTGTTTGGTTTTAAATTTTAAACCAACAGAACATTTTATTAATTTTGCATGTAAGTGCAGAAATTAACCCACTACGTAGCTCAGCTGTTCTTTGCACACAGGAAGGCCAGAACTGGCTGAACAAAGGGTCATGGTTTTGGTGCATTGACAGAGCAGTGTGTTTGCACAGGAGTGAAGGAGAAAACAGACTCTAAGGACTTAATCTAATCTACATAACTTCAGCTACTGTGAAGTCGGCAGGGGCTGCTCTCCCGTTGACAGCAGCTACTCTTTACATCCTGGTGATGTACTGGCATCGATGGGAGAGTACTCGGAGATCAATTTATCGTGTCTAAGCAGGTGCAATAAATTGACAGCCGGTGGATCAATCACTGCAGCATCGATCTCTGACATAGTGGAGTCAAGTCCTAAGAGTAGTCACCCACTCAGGGGGTATGGCAGGTGCTTTGGTAGTAAGGACCACTGGAATAGAAAGAGGTATGGTAGGGCAGAAGTGAGATGCATTAGCAGATCAATAGGTAGGGAGCCCAGAATTAGGTTGGTAGAGGGACACTGGAAGAGCTGAGCAAGGAACCCTAGCTGATGTACTCAGTCCGCCACTGTAAACTCCATTATGTAAGTTTTCTGTAAGCAGCTTGGAATTATCTCACATGAATGTACCTATTTTTACTTCTTTTCTGCTGTAGAAATTAAGCACTCGGAATCTGAAAGATTTGCTAGGAGCTAATCTCCCAGAGCTGAACAATTTCGCTGATGACCCCGTGGTGAAAGCTTGGGCCCAGGCACACCGTCAGTCAGAGGTGAATTCTTTAGGACTGCATCTTGTAGCAGGATTCCCAGACCAGCCACCTAATGGTATTATAAACATTCCAGCAGGTAAGCGAATTCATTACAATCGAGTCAAGGATACTGGTGAAATATAGGGCTCAAAAAGTTACTCACTGAGTTGCACCTAATGCTGATAAATAAGTTCACCTTTGATGCAGATGCATGTCACAGGCTTAACTTTCATATAGTTACACTGTCCTGATCTTGCAATAGGTTCTGCTCATTGTAGGATCAGGGACTTAAATAGTAGTGTATTGAAAATACGATAGGAATCGGAGATTGAAAATCCCTATTTGATCACATGTCGTCTATCAGAGTCTAGTTTTAAAATGACTCAACAGAAGGCTTTCACTCCCATCCTTGGAGATCTATTTTACATCCCAATAGAGCTCACTACGGGT
Source organism: Pelochelys cantorii (assembly GCA_032595735.1). Lineage (NCBI taxonomy): Eukaryota > Metazoa > Chordata > Testudines > Trionychidae > Pelochelys > Pelochelys cantorii. The sequence continues at coordinate 37,648,556 of CM064341.1, forward strand.
TGAACCTCTCTAATCCAGAACTCTCTGGTCTGGCAACATCTGTGGTCCAACATGATTTTAGGTAGCCAGATGTCCACTTATCATGGGTGTGACCAAGTCTCCCATAGTCCCATAAAGTTTGTTGACAGCCACCCGTCCTGGCTCTCAGGGTTCTGTACTGTTGTTTGGCTAATTTACTCCTAAATGTCATCTAAGAGCCCAGCAAGCAGTGGAAGTGTTGGTCATGCTGCTAGACAATATTGACCTCCCGTGATCCAGAAAATCCTGTGGTTTGGAACCGGTCAGATCCCGATGGTGCCAGGCTAGAGAGGTTCAATCTGTATTAACATGTTTTTTAAATGGTGGTTGTGGGACACATCTTAGGAGGCAGGTCAGTTATATTAAAGTCTTGAATTGAAGGGATGTATTGCTTACAGAGATGCAGCAGAACTGATACGATTTTTAAATTTCTTTTCTTTCAGCAACTCACATACCTGGAAGAGCAACAACCTATGCGAAAGACCGCATGTTCCAGCTTTTCTATTGTGTGCTTTTCTCCTGGGTGTTAACTGCTTTCTAATAGGCTGCATGGCTTTTTGACAAGTATTAAATAATAATATTCTGGGAGGCGGGATTCCCATATTTATCATGGTATGGTTACATTCAATTTAGGCAGGTCCTTGTATTCTTAACTGAACAAAACATCAAAAAGTAGAACATTTAATGTCAGTTTGGCAGCACATTGTTCATTACCCTACATCAGCGGTTTTCCAGCTGTGGGTTGTGACTCCACATTAGGTCATGATCCTGCAGTTAATGGGGTCGCCAGGCCCAGATTAGATTTGTTGGAGCACAAGCCACACCACCTGGACGTAGCTAAAGCCTGGGGGCTTCAGTCTTGAGTATCTGTGTTCAGGCGACAGGGTTCCTGCCTGGAGCTCAAGTCTGGGCTTTGACTTTCATCCCTCTGTCTTCCATCCTGGGGCTCTGGTAGCTTCTGGGTTTGGTTCCCCCCTCCTGGGGTCATGCAGTAATTTTTGTCGTCAGAAGGGGATCACAGTACAATGAAGTCTGAGTACCCTACAATCCTCACAATCAGTACTGCTGGTGGTAAGGTGCTTAAATAAATGCAAAACATATGGCTGATCCTGCAAACTTCATCAAGACTTTGACAGTGGTAAGCACTACTCATAACAGTGTTTTCAGAATCAGGCCCTAAATAATTATAATTAAGTGTTGTTATTCTTCACATACTAATGACAATTAATAATAAATGTCACTTTCAGTCATTTGTGTTTATCACTCATATTTAGCATCTTTTATCATTTTAAAAACCATTACGTTTAAAAAAAATATATAATTAATGTCAAGACAATGCAAATGGAGGAACATCTGAACAAATACCAGTTGTCTCTCATTATCCATCATGCGAGGTTCTCTGTAGGGGCCCCATCAGTCTTCCTCCACACAAGGCTTAAGAGGGCATGATTTGAAGGGCTTGCAGTCAAAAAGACCCAAGTTTTAAACCTGATTTTCCCTCCAGTTCACTGTGTGGCCTTGGGAAAATGTTTTATATGGGAATACTGGGCGGATTAATTGTGTGTGGAGCTTTGAACCGAGAAATTGTCATATATGCTAAGTATTATGAAGTCAATAGAAGGCCCTGCCCACCCATGGAAGACTCACAAAATTAAATCGTTTATACAATTTAGCCCCATAAAACATTTCAGCAATGAGCGTAGTGACAATTGTTTATTTAGCCTTAAATGTACCAGCTGTAGAGCAGCCTTCTCTTGGGAAAGTTCATGTGGACTATGCAAACTTTTGTTGTACTCCCAGAGATTTCAAGGGAAAGCTTTCTAGGAATGCTGAGGGAAGGGAAGGGCGGATAACATCTACTAAATAAAAAGGTTCCAGACAAAAGACTGAGTCCTGGCTGGCTGCCACTTTTTATAACATCAATTTTTACACATGCCACCAGCTCTGTACTGCAGCTGTACCCCAATAAATGAGCTACGTCAGAGGTGGGCAAAAGCCTCTCAGTGGGCCTGATCCGGCCCGCCTAGGCTTTTGATCTGGCCCGTGTGGCAGTTCCCAGCCCTGCCCCCTAGCACGCTGCCTGGCAGCCATGGGGAAGTCGTGAGCCCTTTAAACAGAAGCAATTGGATGGACTCGCAGCTTCTGGCCCCATGCTAGCCCATTGCCTGGGAGCTGCGAGCCCTTTCAACTGCTTCTATTCAAAGGGCTTGCACCTCCCAGGCAGGTGCTAGGCAGCGGGGCCAGGAGCTGCCAGCCCTGTTCTGTGAATTCTAGCCTCTCCTGCAGACAACTCTCAGAGGAGGCTCGCCCCAGCACCCTGCCATCTGCTCCCGGTCCCTTCCATTGGCCAGAAGTCAGGGGGCCAGGTGCCCAGGCCAAGCAAAGCTCGTGGTAGGGTAGCTCTCAACCCCACCCCGTCTGCCCGAGGTCCTGCCCCTTCCCGGTCAGCCCAGGACTGCTTTGGAAATGTGCGAAGTGGGCCCCCCTTCCAAAATGATTGCCCACCCCTGTGCTACTGCACTCCAGCGCAGTTACACTGGGGGGCGGCCCCTCAACCACCGGCAGCAGCTGGGGAAAGCCCAGGCCCCAGGCTGCCTGCAGGGTGGGCAGCATCCTTCTGCCCCACCCCCATGCGCCCCAGCCAGTGACCCAGGCCAGGCAGGAGCTCAGAGCGCAGCCCCAAACCAGCAGGAACCCCTACAGCCACCAGGGGGCGCCACACCCTCCCCAGGCTCAGAGCAGCGAAGCCGCGCACGCGCACGCCCTTGCGGGAGCGGGGGGGGGAAGGGGGTTGACGTAGACGCCGGAGCATGCGCAGATCTACTCCTTTCGCGCCGGGGGGGGGCTTCCCCCAGCCCGTAGCAGCAGCAGCCGCACTTGGCGGCAGCGTGGCTTCTCGCGCTTCCTCCCGCCTCGCCGCCGCGCTTTGCGGCAGCGTGGCCGGCATGGCGTCTGCCTTCAGCGGGGTGCTGCAGCTGACTGACCTGGATGATTATATCGCGCCCTCCCAGGTGGGCGCGGGGCGCGCGGCGCAGGCGGGGGAGCGCGTGGGTGGGTTGGCTGCCCAGGGGCGCGAGCCAGGGCGGTGGAGGTGGCGCGCGGGGCTGCCTGGAGGGGGGGGCTCTGCGGGGCTCTGTGAGGGGGCAGGTGGGGAGGGGACGGGGCTCTGCGGGGCCCGGGGAGGGGGCAGGTGGGGAGGGGGCGGGGCTCTGCGGGGCCCGGGGAGGGGGCAGGTGGGGAGGGGGCGGGGCCCGGGGAGGGGGCAGGTGGGGAGGGGGCGGGGCCCGGGGAGGGGGCAGGTGGGGAGGGGGCGGGGCCCGGGGAGGGGGCAGGTGGGGAGGGGGCGGGGCTCTGCGGGGCCCGGGGAGGGGGGCAGGTGGGGAGGGGGCGGGGCTCTGAGGGGCCCTGTGAGGGGGGCGGGGCCCGGTGAGGGGGCGGGGCTCTGAGGGGCCCGGGGAGGGGGCAGTTGGGGGCAGGTTCCCCTAGGGGCCAGGGAGACAGGATTGCCTAGGGGATTGGGGGGGGGTTGCTGGGGAGCCAGGGTCTGCCTGGGGCGATGGGGGATTGCAGGGGGGTCTGTAGGTCTGTGGGGCTCTGCAGAGTGTGTGTGGTGGTGGGGGGGATGTAGGGTGTTGCTTTCTCTCTCCTCAGTCCCCCCTTCTGACAGGTGAATGCTTGGAAAGGTTCCCCCAGGGAGCCCTTGGGCTGGTACCTCTCTCCTGTCTCTGCTCCCAGCCAACGTGCCTTATAATTTTTTATGACCATGTAACAAAATTCATTCCACACGTGCGCCAACATGGAGATGAGTGGCGGTGGGAGCGGGCCCTCTGTGCATTGCAGTCCTTAGCGCCAGTGCAGGGCTTATTAGGTAGCTTTGTGGCCACACAACTTTAGAAGGAATCTTCCTCCAAACCCATGCCAGGGTCCTCTGGGCTTCTCTGCCCTGGACTGGATAGCCCTAGGTTGGGGGAGCTCTAGGTGTAATTGTCAGATCAAGTACTATTTCTTTCCCCAACTGGTTGCCACTGGGGCCTTTTCACTGACCTGCCTTTCATCTCCACCCTGCCAGACTGGACCCATGCTGACAGATCACAATCGACCCTACATGAGTTTTGTTTTCTGGTCTATTTGAAATAAGTTTTCTGTTTCAATGAGCTGTGGATGTCCCTGTATGTCTCCTTTATGGTTCTGAACTCTTAGGGTGGAAGGTGCAATTGACATGCACTGTTATTACATTTCTGTTCTAATTCCTCCAGAAAAGGGAGTTTGTTCTTTTGTTTAATTGCTGAAGTTCAGCCATCTCTGAAATAGAGCACAGCAGCTAATTAACAGTTCAACAGCACCACACAACCAGTGGAAACTTTCTTCTGCACTTCTAGGACATATGGAAAACAAACTGAGATGAAATCTTCCAAGGATTTTTTTTTTTGTTCTTTCAAGGGCCCCTGTAATATTACTTGTAAAACAAGTCTACGATATCTTATGGATTGCAATATAATATAATTTATAAATAGTCTCCTCCAAACAGGTAGAATTGCTTAAAAAGGAAAGTTGACATAGAAGAGTAGAAAAGACATGAGTCCGAATCCTAAACAAAGCAACTGCAGTATGGAGGGAGTAGAAAGTGGCAGGATCAGAGGTGAGCGAGAGTACAGAAAGTTCCCAAATTTACAAACGGTTTGTGTTCAAAAAGTTACTTTTATGAGTTGGTTATTTGGAACCTGGAATGCATTTTCCCACAGAATCCATGTTACAATGGTAGTTAGGTTCCCAGGCTGGCCCACAAAAGCCTTTTTAACCCATAATGAAGCTGAAATCTCTATATATAAGACATTTGTGTGTCTGTCTGAAAGTCTGTTTGCTCAAGAGCTGCTCCTAAATGGTAAAAGCTAGGACCACCAAATGTGGTAGGCAGCTTCCTCTTCTCCTAACACAAAGCAAGGACAGGGTTTGACTGTGCCAGGAAAATGGGATGTCCTTGGAATTCTGTTGTTTTCCATAATATGGAAAGGGAGGGCGCAGAGAGGACAGATGCTATACTGCAGAATGACTACTGGGGGCAGTTGTATCAGGAAGGGAGTGGCCAGCTGGGTACTGGACTTAACATCTTGTCAACCACCTGTGCAGGAGGATGAGGTGGTAGGTGGAGGTTCTGAGGGGGGCTTCTGGGAATCCTCTGGCCTCCCCCCCCCCCCCCCTCCAGTCCTTCCCCTCACCACAGGCTGCACCCAGCTGCTGCTCACCAGAAGTAGCAAGCATGGGCCGGAGGACTTCAGAGGAGCAGGGGGTGGCTTTGCAGCCAGTGGGGAGAGAAGCAGCAGTTTCTCCTTCAAAGTACCGCTTCTCTTCAGCCACTGGCTGCGTGACTACTCCTTGCTCCTCCGGAGTCCTTCAACTAGCACTTGCGCTGCTCACCACCACCTGTGCATCTTGCCTGCTCCCCTAGACTGTAGGTGAGTTTGTGTGTGTATGTGCGGATGTTTGTAAGTTGGATGTTTGTAACTTGGGGAGTACCTGTTTTTGCTGTCATTTGAAAACCAGAGCAAATACGAAAGCAAGCCTAGAGAGTAGGGATGTAATAGTATAGTTGATTAACCAATAAGCAAAAGCTTATAGGTTAATGCTATAGACTACATGCATTTCCCTACCCCCACCCTTGCCAGTAAATTTTTTAACAAGCTGCCCAGCAGCCCAGCTCAGTTCTGCCCTGTCCAGAACCTATGTCTGCTGCACCTCTGTATTTAAAGTGTATTAGGAGCCAGGCAGGCAGGGCTCAGTTCCGGCTCGTGCTGGGTCCAGGAGCTGAGACCCACCTTAGACAGGAGCTGCTGCCGCCACCCCACACTGCTACCACTTTATCAGAGGCAGCAGCTCTGGGCAACAGGCAGCCAGTCCACAAGGGGAGCTGGTTTTTAAACTGGTTCTCCTCATGGACCAGCTCCTGCCTGACACCCTGCACTGCTGTGTCTGATACAGTGGCTACCTGCCTTGCCCCCGGGGACTACAGAATAGTCCAGTAACCAATAAGAATTCATTAGGTTACTCAACTATTCAATTAATCCATATTCAGCATCCCTACTAGAGAGTTGCTAATAGAACAGCAGTAGCAACAGTGAGCCGCAAGTGAGGAGTATAGAGAGAGGTCATAGAAATGCAGATTAGAAGTGGGGAGTAAATCCATGGACAGGTTTGATTTATTCATTCATTTATTTAGATTCAGTGAGCATAACTGTGGCTTCACAGTGCTTTGGCCCTCTCTGCACTGGGAGCATTTTGAAGCCCCCTAAATTCAGAGCAAAGATTATAGGAGCAGGATGTACTGTAGTCAAGATGGAGAAAAGGGTTTTGATAAAGTAAGGGTGATTTAAGGTAAGAATGAGTTCTGGTGGGGCTACTAGCCAGACTTCTAGACAAAGGAGGTGTGGGTGCACAAACAATGCAACTTTTGCAAAGTATAAAAAACACCCTCAAAACTTCAGTTACTGAACTCTAACACACTAAACTGGAAACAATCCATATAAAGTCATCTACTTGCCCTCAATATCAAATGAAACTTTATTGGTAGTTGCCACATGTTGAATATAATGACCACGCCTCCTATCTGCTAAACCTCACAATGAAGAATGCCTGATTGCCTATAAATATTCTGGGAGGGACAGAACTTTGAAGACAGTCATCTGTTTTGAACAAGCCTTCTTTAAATCTGAGTGTTTCACTCTGTCAGCAAAATTGTACTACGGTTTTGGTTATTATGTTGGAAAAATGTTCATTCTGTAAAAATAAGGTAAGCAGATTTTGTCTGCTTGATTATGTTTTGCTTGTCTGCTTTATGGTTATAGGAATTGTAAGATTGTATACAAAACAAAGAATCTGATGCAGCTTTAAGCAGTTTCCACTCCAGAACTGATTTTTGTTTATACTCTGTTCTGTTTCAGTCTTTTTCTCTCCTGCCTCTTTCCTAGCTAAAGTTTCCTCTCTTTACTGTTTGGCTTTTATTTCTGTTTTAGGAATGTGTAAAGCCAATAAAAGTTGAAAAAAAACCTGGAAAAACAGCAGCTAAGATCCGCATTGAAGATGATGGAACCTATTTTCAAATCAATCAAGTAAGAGTGTTATCCCTTGTAATCATTGTGTAGCATGCCCAGAAAGTACATTATTCTGCATTTAAGTATGTTACAACTATTAAATATATGATACCAAATGATTGCAAAAGTGATAACAATCCAGATCACTTAGTCTGAGGTGATGCCTGTCACTAGATGCTGATTTATTTTTGGTTCTAATTCTTTACAAGATAGTTGTGAAGTGGCTTGTTATGTAAGTGCATAACCTTTGGAACTAACTGATGATAGGCTCAAAGCCTACAGAATTGTACCAAACTATTTTTATGGTTGCAGAAATAGAATTACAGCAGTTAGGGAATAGTTTATGGACTAAGTGAGCTGGGAGCATTGTGGAGATGATACTTTCAACTACAGGGAGCTAGGGTGTACTCTTTGCACAAAACTGGGATGGTGCTCTTTTAAATATCTTGATCTCTATGTTGAGATGAATGTGGGATGCTGTTGTATTACTGCTGTCTGTTAAGAAACGTACCTGAGATAGGTACCATGCAGCCGGTTGTCTTTGACACATTCTGCATGTGAATCTCTGAGTCCTATGGCTAAGACTCAATCTAATCTGTTTTTTCCCCCCCTAAGGATGGAGGAGCACAAAAGCTTGAAAAGGCTAAAATTACCCTGAATGATTGTTTAGCTTGTAGTGGCTGCATCACATCAGCAGAAAGTGTTTTAATCACACAGCAGAGCCATGAAGAACTCTACAAAGTGTTAAGTTCCAATAAGGTATGTGATACCTAACCAATGCAGTAACCAGCAGGTTGGCTCAAGAATTTGAAAATCATACTGTGTATGAGTGATTGGTTTGCTGAAGCACATGCAAAGTAACATGTAAAAAGGTATGCTGTAATCCAGATTAGTCTTCAAAAACCAAAATTACTGTAGCACATCTACAGCACAGCACATTTATCTGTTCTTTTGTTTGTCAGAATAAGTGTGAAAGGATCATAATATTTAATGTAGTAATCTCTTGATTTAGAAGTGCAACATGTCCCCCACTGGATCAAACTTTAAAAAGAAAACACTTGGTCATGAACAAGTATCTTCTAAATTACTAAAAGAAAAAAAAAACCCAACGAACGGTCCTGCAGCATCTTAAAGACTAACAAAAAAGTAGATGGTGGTATGAGCTTTCGTGGGCACAACCCACTTCTTCAGATGAATGGAGCAAGGGGACTCATTATACCATCTACTTTTTTGTTAGTCTCTAAGGAGCTGCAGGACCATTCATTGTTTTGTTTTTTTTTATTTTTTTTAGTTACAGATTAACGTGGCTACCCCTCTGAGACTTCTAAATTACTAGCATATCAAAGACGCTGTATCTTAATTATTCAGGAAATGTTCATATCCCACTTTTTGTTTTTCAGACTGCAGCTCCGAATCAACAGAAACTAGTTGTAGTTTCTGTTTCCCCACAATCCAGAGCCTCACTAGCTGCAAGATTTAACATAACTCCTCTAGAGACTGCAAAAAAGTTGACAGCATTCTTAAAAAATTTAGGTGAGCACTTCACCTTTTGATAATCACAGATGAAATTTTGGGATATATCTTACTAACATTCCAAGTGCATCCTCTGTTAAAGTCTGTGGAAATTGCATGAATAAGCCTCCAAGTACCTGTTTGAAAAATCTTAACATTATTGAGAATTCAAACCTCTGGTTTTTTTTATGGCTTTTTACCCTCAGTTCAAGGAAAGGGATCCTAAAACACTTTATCATCAATTTAGTTTTTTAATCCAGTTTTACTATTAGTCTCTCTTATTATGTACTTGGGAATGGTTCCGTTTCTAATTACAAGTCTATAGATATGTAAAAACTAGCAGACTTACCGGTGTTGCCTGGGTGTTGCCCAGGAGAGGGGCTGTTCAGGCCTTCCGATGACACTCCCCCAGGCTGGAGGGAGGAAGGGGCCATGACGGTGGGGCCAGAGCAGGGAGAGGGAAGAAGAGAGCCGTGGAGTTGGCGGGGCCTTCCAGTCCGACACTGGGGACAATGGTAGTGGGGAACAGGGTAGGGATGTAAGCAACTAGTCGAGTAGTCAACTACCCAATAAGCCTAGGCCTTGCTTTAAGTTAGGATAAGAGAAAGCTGCATACCAAATTTTGGTGGTCCTAGCTCTTACCATTTAGGAGGAATTCTTGAACAAATGGGCTCACAGACAGATGCACAAATCTCTAAAATATAGATACCAGAACTTAATCTAATTGGATTGGATTGTTTTTGGTGTAGTTTGTGGCATTTGTCAATTTCTTGGTGGCTTTAAAACAATCTTTATGCTATCTAGGTGTGCATTATGTATTTGATACAACTTTCTCAAGAAACTTCAGCTTGCTGGAGAGCCAACAAGAGTTTGTACGACGCTTTCAAAGGCAAACTGAAGATAAAAAGGCTTTGCCCATGTTAGCTTCTGCCTGTCCAGGTATATTGTAAAATAGTTAAAATCACTGTAGAAGTGATTTAGATAATGTAGCCAACTAACAGCAGAGAGAAATGTAATAACTGCTGAAAGCGGGGCATATGATAGAGGTATATAAAATCATGAGTAGCGTGGAGAGGGTGAATAAAGAAAAGTTATTTATTAGTTCTCATAATAGAAGAACTAGAGGACACCAAATGAAATTAATGGGTAGCAGGTTTAAAACTAATAGAAGAAAGTTCTTCACACAGTGCGTAGTCAACCTGTGGAACTCCTTGCCAGAGGAGGCTGTGATGGCTAGGACTATAACAGAGTTTAAAGAGAAGTTAGATAAATTCATGGAGGTTAGGTCCATAAAAGGCTATTAGCCAGGGGATAGAAATGGTGTCCCTGGCCTCTGTTTGTCAGAGGCTGGAGACAGATGGCACGAGACAAATTGCTTGATCATTGTCTTCAGTCCACCCGCTCCGGGGCACCTGGTGCTGGCCACTGTCGGCAGACAGGCTACTGGGCTAGATTGACCTTTGGTCTGACCCAGTACGGCCATTCTTATGTTCTTATGTAAAGAGTTAATAACTAAAACCACTTGTAAGTGAAGTGAGACTTGCTCTTGGTGCCATGAACTTCTGTTGATGTTCTGTTACATTTAGACAGGGACTACTGTGCTGTGAGGGTATTAAAAATGTATTTACTGCTCTTAGAAAGAAAGACACTTGTTCCTGATTGGGATTATATGAAATATGGAAATTCTTACCCATAGTGGTACAGATGTTTAAGTGGATTGTTACTTTTTGAAGCTAGTCTCTTGTCCCAGACTCCTGTGGTAAAAGTTATTCTTATATTGTGTACAGGAGAGAGGCTGAAAATAGTTGTTATTGGTTGGTAATAAAGCTGTTTCTGAAGCCACTGAAAGTCTGTGCATTAATTATACTTCATCTCATCTCAGGTTGGATCTGCTATGCGGAGAAAACTCATGGAAGTTTTGTTATTCCTTATATTAGTACCACTAAGTCCCCACAGCAGGTCATGGGCTCCTTGATCAAGGATCACTTTGCAAAACAACAGGTAAAGCTTTACATTGACAATGCTTAACAGGAAACTGTAGAAATTCAATCTTGATCTGTATTTAAAACATTGCTAAAGACAGTGTATCAAATTGGACTGATTTACAGGTATGGAAATTTTGTAGAGCACTAGCAAATCAGCCTGTCATCTCCTTTTTGTTTCATGAGAAGCTGAGTTGGAGAGAGAGTGTTAAGATCACTCTCATGTCACCAATTGTCTTCTTCACATATTTAATCTTAGAGCAGTCCTCTTCTCCTCTCCCCCCCAACACCACCTTTAGCTGCCCAGCTCTTTCCCTGCAAGTGCCTATTAGGAGTGGAGTTTCAGGTTTGGCATTGTAAAGGTCAGTTAAAGCCTTTATCTGTTATTCACCAAATCCAGAAGAATTGGATTTGTCACATCCCTCTTACCACTTTATTTGCTTTTCTAATGGTTTTCATATCTAAAAACAAACTACCACCTTAATCTTACACAGAGTTTGAGTTCATGTTTACATGCAGATAGTCTGTCACTAACAAACTGTGCTTTTTCCAAGTTTAATGTTTGTATTTCAGTTTGATTTAATTCTGTACTCTCTGTTGCCTGTGCAATTCCTCCAGAAGTCACTGTGATGTCTAAAGGCAGGTGTCACTCTTATGGCCAAAAGTTGAGTCTACCATGAAACTTACACATTGCAGCTGCTGTCTTTCATTATCAATTAATGAACATTCATTTTAACACTTACATTGAATAAACTCAGACATCTGGCACCTATTCAGAACATTTGGCAAGAGATACTAAAACAATGACCTTGATTCAATAACTTGTTTCCTTGGTCCCTAGGAGCTTCTTGGATTGTGATGAACTTCTGTACTTGTCTTTAGCTAACTTCCTGAAGTTGCTGTTACAGAATGTAAATTGTCATGGCTTTGAGACTGGCCAGTGGGGGTGTGTATGAAACACATCTGAGTACTCATGTAATTAGAGATTCTTAAGTGACTAAATTTGCCAGGGTTGTCTGGCATAGTAGAAAAAACAGCACCCTCCCCCCCCCCCCCAAAAAAGCTATTCGAGCTTACTACACAGATTGATACTCTAATATTTTCTGCTCAATTGAGAAGGAACAGAAGGTATTAATTCAACTAGAATTATCCAGCATTGCCTGGGGTGGGTGGGGGCCTGTGTACCTACTCTCCAGCTTTTCTTTGGGGCCAGCCTGAAGGGTTGAGGATCCATGCAGGCCTCCTGCTGACACTCCCCAGGGACAGCTCAGGGAGGCAGGGGCTGGCAGCTGCTCCCCGGGACAGGCCAGGGTAGCAGGCACCATGCTACTGGCCAGGGACTGCTCACTAGGGTGCTTGCTGCCCCCTGTGGCCATGTATAACTGTCCCTGCTACTAACCCCCCTCCCTCATTTAATACAAAACAATCATCTTCCATGCACGTCCTATTATCCTAGTACAACTAAAACGTGACCTTGCTTTAAGTTATAAAAAGAAGAATCTGCCTACCAAATTTGGTGGTCCTAGGTCTTACTGTTTAGGAGGAGTTCTTGAACAAACAGACTCACAAATGGACTGACTGACAGATGCATATTTCTAAAATATATAGTAAGATTTCTGACATTGTTAATAGCAAAAAAGATTTCCAGAGGCACAGTTGGCTTTTAGATGCTTCATGCCTACTTATGCCTTTATTAATTTAATTAACCGTAGTTAGTGCAACTGTACAATCTTACTTTATTTTTTGCAGCATTTTTCACCTGATCAGACCTACCATGTGACAGTAATGCCCTGTTATGACAAAAAACTAGAAGCTTCAAGACCAGACTTTTTTAGCCAAGAGTACCAAACTCGTGAGGTTGACTGTGTAATTACTACAGGTAAGGGAACAAGAGATGCTCCATTGGTTCTTATGATGTACAGTAATAGCTGCTGATCCTTAAAGAAAGCTCTGAAATGCCATGTAGACTGTTATCTAGCTTCAGCTCACTCATCCTCTAGTCTAGTGCATATCTGTGCGTTACAGTGCTGTCTAAAATATGCTTTCATGACCTCATGTGTTCTGTCAGTAATTTTGCATTTGAACACTTGGTTTTCTAGGACATGAGCCAATGAAAACTTGTCTGCTTGGAATGGTTTTTTGCATTCATCTTTGAGACATCTCAGTTCAGACTGCTTTCCTGCAGAGCATTTCGAACTGCCACACAATAGAAGTGAAATAAGTTATGGGAAAAATAGGCACTAAGAGATAGTTGTAATTAATTATATTTATGGATCTAGGCTTTCATACCGATGAACGTTTTCCTTTCCCCTAAAAGAGAACACTTACATCTATGGTTCTGTCTCAGGAGAAGTTCTACGGTTGTTGGAACAAGAGGGCGTCTCCCTGTCAGATGTGGACTCTGCTCCTTTGGATACCATGTAAGAACAAATGATCTCACTTACACATTTACTGAAATGCTCTCTCAGCCAGGTTCCACAGCAGAAATTGCCCCTTCCTCAAATGTTTTTAACACCACAGAAGTTGCAGATATTTGCATCTTTTGTGTATCTTGCTCAGACTTTAGCTGTTGTTTTATAGGTTTTGAATCTGTTAGGAACAATAGTGCATCCTAATCTGTTAAGCACAATAGTGTGTCATAAGGGGCTTGTTTAGTAAACATTTTAAAAGAATCTGAAGTTAATGTCTTCTGTAGGCTTATTTTCATAGCCCAACCATTAAGAGCTGTTTTTCTGTAAAGCACCAAGAGTGGAGGAATTCACTTAGTAAGATTATAGTAGTGACATAATTTTTCTGCTATCCACACTTTTCTGTCCTGTCTTCATTACTTTTAAATTGCTAACATTCACACTGCATCTGTTTTCAGAGATGTTTCTCCAAACACAAATTTAGAAATTAATCATCAGATGGAAAAAAGTCTAGAAGGGAGAATATAATATGGTAATACAGAAATGTACAGTTCTGCTATATTTTGTTCTTTAGCAATGGAATACATACAATACTAAAAAACTAATGAGAAAATATCAAGGTAACTTCAGCTATCCCCTGAGCATTCTCTTATTCAATAGCATATAGACCATGTACAAAGCAGATTAGACTAATGTACAAAGCAGGTGAGATGCTTTAACTTGAAAATTAACATTGCTGGCTATATGCCAACTGCATTGAGAGCTAAGTGACTACAAGAATATGGAGGAAATCAGATGGTTTTATTAATGTAAATTGGCATTAGTAGCAGTATTCCACAGCATATTAAACTACAAGGATGTGTTTTCATCAGTGCATGGAAAGTGACTTTGCAATACTTTGATACATTAATGAAACTCAAGTGTTACAAATTTAGTATTTCCCTAGAAGCTGTAAGAGGAGGAAAAATCCATTCACATGGCTCAGTAGACTAGTGTACAAGATTTTGCTTTTCACAATCAGATTAAGGTTCCAGTCCTGCAACTGAACCACATGGGCAGCGTGCTGCATCTACACAAAACCGATTTCAACAGAACTCCATGCAGATACCACTTTCCATCTTCTCATTATTATTTATAGGACCAGGGCATTTATCCCAATTCAGGTTACACATGAAACTGAGATTTGCTGTTGATCCTACTCCCTGTTTAGACATAACAAATCTAATATACCTCAACCCCATTGGCTGTGTGTTCAAGAGCGCCTCTGACTGGGATACCTGGTCAGGTTAGATTTTTGTACTTTGGCAGAGCTGTGTAAGGAAACTTGGATGGAAGCACATTTGCTTGAGCCCTGCTTGATCAGTCTTTCATTTTTGTGAAAGCTGTTCTCTCCCATACTTCTACCTAGTAAATGGGAATGTGCAATGAAGATGGCCTCTTTAAATCTCATTTAGTTGAAATCAAATCACCTTAGGTTAAAAAAAAAACCCCTCAGATGTGTGTATTGCTGCCTGTTCCTTGTATCCATGTAGTTCCACATAATTGTCAAGTATATTGATTAAAAATCTGCCTTTAGCCATTTGTATGCTGTGATGGATCATGTGTTCCAGTGCTTTGTATCTCCGTGCAACCGCAGGAGCAGGTATGTATTTTGGATTAAGGGCCTGATCCAGGGCCAGTTAAATTCAGTGGGCTTCTTTCAGGTTTCAAAAAACAGAAAACCATATCTCTGATGGTTAGCACAGTGGCTCAGGAGTCAGTATGCCCTGTATTGTTTTCAGTACTCTGACTCTGACCCAGTTGTTTACTCTTTGTTTGTTTCCTTGGCCAGTAAAATGTGGATAGTACACAAACGCGTCACATGATGTGAGCCTTAAATGCATCAATGTTTGGTTTGTAAAGAGTTTGGAATGCATGATGGTGGCAACTTTGAACTACTTCCGGCTTATGAATTAGAAGACTTGTCTGGTTGCCATGTGTGTGCATGAGGCTTTGCTTTTGTGTTGACTTATGGCTTGTCTACATAGGTAAGTGGAACTGTTAAGATAGAATTTGAATTGAAAGTGCTGTAGTTGTACTGGACGTGAAGAGGAATACCAGTACAATAATGCCTCTTCACAGTTCAGTATAAGTCGCTTTGGAAGCGGTTTAAGCTAAACCTAGAACAGTCACCTTTATTCTGGAGTAAGTGTCCACAGGGGGGGAGTTATACTATTATAGTTATAGTTATACTGATATAACAGGAAAAATCTCCTATGTAGACACGTCCTTTAGTTTTATCTGTATACTTGTTATGCTATTAGTCAAAAATATAAGCAATTCTGCAGTTTGGATATGGTCAGAGAATGCAGCTATGGAAATATTAGTTATAAAGGAGAACAAAATCTCTTAATTCTTTGATAAAATCTTTGGCAACTTATTAGAAAATCTTGTTTAATGTTGTATTTCATGATGATAACGATGCTCCTCTCTAACCTTTTGCTGTCCTTCTAGTAGATGATTGATTATAAACAGCACATATTCCGCAGAGTTTGGAGGACTTAACATAAGCAGTCAGATGTCTGTTATTCCACTTTATCCTTTGGCATGTGGAAAAGGCTACTAAGAGGTTATGAAATTTGGCAGCAAAAATGTGAAACAAGTGCCCAAAAATCCTTGTGTTTTGGCTAGTATAATAACTGCTTTCCTTAGCCAGTGATGGGGCTTACTATCTGACTCTCTTTCTGAGGGCAGCAGTACGTGAGACTGGACACTGCAACACGTACTAATGAATCTCAGTTCCTGTGAACAAGAACTGAGTTAAATATAGCCTCTGAAGCTGATTACAGGGTGCAATACTGTTTTTCCACCGTTCTAAGGCTGAGATTTTATCTGCAAGAGGCAACATCTTAGATCTGACAGAAATCCCAAGTGTTTTCCCTTCTGCGGCTGTGAGCAGCAGCGTGCGAGTGTCACACTGAGTGGGTATAAGCACATAGTTCTTCTGATTATTCTCTCAGAACAAAAGCCGTTGTTGTGGCTTGCATGTGGTTTGCTACTTTCAAGAAGCATTACAGTGACTTTCTAAATAGCCAGCTATGCTTTGATAGATTACTGGTATAGAACTGTTTGAGGTGTTGGACCTATGGCTTTTCTTGGGCCATATAAACACGAGTGTTGCCCTTTTGCTCGCAGGCTTCTAGGAGAGGCTGAGGTAATATTCAAGAAGTTTGACCTCATTAATTTTGTTCCTCCTGGTTTCCTAGAAGTTCTGTCATTAAGGGTATGGAACAAGCTAGCCAGAATTGATAACTGAGGCCATTTTCCCTCTCAGTTAAACCAGTTGTCCTGGAATATCTGCTGTGTAAATGCTTTTGGGAGATGTCCCCGTTTCTGAGTCTGAAGTTGGTTTGCAGAGACTGTTCTATTGGTATTTCCCAAGTATTGGAGCAAGGTGTATAAATAGCAAAACCCACTTTCAGTTTAAAAAAAAAAAATCAGTAGGGCTGCTGGTTATTCTGCAGGGTGGCTGTGACCCTGAGCAACAGCATTACCATCAAAATAATCTGGGTCCTTCAGAAATGGAAATGCATGAGATATGGATCTGTTTAAATGCCCAGCTGCAATTAGTGTTCTAGAAATTCCTATGGTAGACATGTTTGAGGATGGTTTCTATTGAATGGGTTCTCTAAATAAGTTGTCTAAGACTGTACAGTCATGTAAAGTTAAACATTGCTATCTCTTTTTTTAATGGCTGCTTCAGTTGAACGTTTAACTGAAAAGTAATGTGGAAAAGTAATGGAAAAGTAATGTGTCTGAAGAAAATTTATTAGGATGTTTAAATAGCCTCTTGTAGGAGGGATTAGCAAAGATGTTAAGCATTTAAGACTTGAACACTCTAATAGTGTGACAAACTTACCTGAAGATGGCATGTTTGACTTGGAACAAATTTTCCTTTTTGAAAGTTTTCAGTAAGCTTTGGATCAAGCCTATACCTAACAGTGTAAAGTTAAATTTACATGGCCCTGGAATTATAAATAGTCAGTACCGGGCATTTCACAGCTATCCCGATGGTCTCATGACAATTACAGCTGGCTCCATATTACTTCTGAATTCCACAGATTCTTGTTACTGTGCATGGTGTAGTAATTTTGTTTCAAGAGGGGGGGAAAGGGACAGTGTTAACATAGTGACTTTTTTACTAGCAGTCTGAGACTATTCAAGGTACTTGAAATCTGATTCTCAGTGCCAATGGACTTGGAACTGGGTATCTTATTATATAAGCAGTTGCAAAGAGGGGTCTACACTTTCTTCCTCTCTCTCTAGGTTTAGCAGTGTTTCAGAAGAGGAGCTCCTTGGTCATTCTGGTGGTGGTTCTGGTGGCTATTTGGAGCACATATACAAATATGCAGCGAAAGAGCTGTTTGGGATCCAAGTGGATGAAGTTCAATACAAACCTTTAAAGTAAGGAATTGAAATTGTGTTACACAAATACTATATTTCAGTGCCGTTCTTTATAGACCGGGGTGGGCAATAATTTTTGCCCAGGGGACACTTCAGAAATTTTTGAAGTAGCCCCGGGCCACCCCGGAAGAATGGGGCCTAAATGGGAAGGGGCGGGGCTACCCACCCCCACACCATGATTAATCTGGGGGTGGGGGAGTCCCTTTGCCCCCCCTTCCCACTAGGCTCTCACGCCCTGGAAGAGGCTCGGCACACTCCCCCACCCCTAGGCTAGTTGGGAGAGGGGAGCGCGCAAAGCCTCCTCCGCTCTCCCCCCTCACCCTGCGAGCACCATGCGGCACTTCAGAGCACCACATGGTCCTGGCAAGGCGGGAGGAGGCTTCGCATGCTCCCCGGCTCCCAGGCCCTAATTGGCCTGGGGGCAGGAGAGCACCAGGGCCTCCGTGGGCCAAATCCACCCGCTTGGCGGGCCGGATCCAGCCTGGGAAGGCCCTTTTGCCCCCCTCCCCCCCGTTATAAACTGTTCTCCTGGTGGCAGTCAAAGAACAATATTCATAGTTAAACATTTTACAGCAAGCCATGGGAATTGGCTCCCTGCTTCCACAGTTAATTTAGCAATGAATTAGCCAGCAGTGTATGCAACATTTTCCTTTGGTGTCTTCTTGACCCCTTTCCCACCACCCACATAGTGTTGTGCATTGTAGATCAAACTACAGAAAAAATTTAGAGCAGCCAGGCAGCTGAAATTCTCATGGAAATGAGGGAATTCTATGCCTGCCATCAGACACTGACACCGATGCACTGATATTTTAGTTTCTTCTCTTTAATTATGTTAGTGGTTAGATTAAAAGACCAGGTGTCAGGATTCCTGGATTCTATTTCCATCTTTGCCACCCAATTGCTGAGAGACCTTAAATCTCACTTAAATTGCTGAAAGTCACTTAAATCTCTCTGTGCCAGACTTTACCTGTACAGAAAATGAGACTCCTGCCTACCTCCCAGATGTCAGTTTAATGCATCATTTGTAGGGCTCTATAGAAGTACATACTAGCAATATGGATTTTTATATCCAAACACAGATGCTCTTCAACAGCTCAAGGCCAAACAGCCAGGTGGCAGCTAGGGTGAGAGCATCTCTGGGCCTCAGGTACAAAGAGGAATCAAGGCACAAGTTCTTCTCATCTTTCCCAGCCACATTTGCAGTGCCTAGCTATTTGGCCAGGGAGTAGCTCAGGTCAGACAAGCTGTGCTACGTACCAGTTGTCTGTTCTGAACTCGAAATGAAGAGGTATACAAGCATCAGTTTGGGGGAAATGGTTTCCACAGCACACTGTTTCTAGTTTGGTAGTTGCTTGCATTGTAACTCTTCCATTGTTGCTAAAGACACCAATAATTGACATTGACAAAATTACATCTGCATTATGTGGACATCTTTACGTTAGAACATTTTTCCTTTTGGATTTGTTGGAATTGGGGTTTAGGTCCCTAACTGAACTAGATTTATGGAGGTTGTTTTCTTCCCAACAAAGTCTCTTGTCCTCTACTTCCTCAAACAAGGACATAGTTTCTTTATTAGAATAAGCTTCTGCATAAAAGGTCACCTTGCTGTCTAAATTCAGTTGAGTGCCAAACAGAGAATTCATTTAGACAAAAGATTTTGCCTGTTTTTCATGCCCAAGAAACAAGGATTTCCAAGAAGTAACACTGGAAAAGGATGGCACAGTCCTTCTGCAGTTTGCCTTGGCTTATGGATTTCGAAACATACAGAACTTAGTGCAAAAACTGAAACGAGGAAAATCACCTTATCACTTCGTTGAAGTCATGGCTTGCCCGTCAGGTAAGACTACACAGGGACTTTTACAGGTACATTGCTACATGTCAAGTTTTGCTGTTAGGCTGTTTAGGATTTCTGAAGTTCTGAGAGTTGGATTGAAATGTGTGTGAGAGAGTGAGAGAGAGAGTGAGAGTGAGAGCGACCGACCGACCAGAGGTGGTGTATTAGTGGGTTGTTAAGTCAGTCCTGTTGGGTTTGTACTCTAGCAGTTGAATTCTTTAGCAATTACTTTATAGTCATGATTG
This sequence comes from Pelochelys cantorii, assembly GCA_032595735.1. NCBI lineage: Eukaryota > Metazoa > Chordata > Testudines > Trionychidae > Pelochelys > Pelochelys cantorii. Next base: position 37,668,083 of record CM064341.1, read on the forward strand.
AAACTGTGCATGTCAAAAACCTGAGTGAATTTCTTAATCAACAGTTCAGCTTTTAAAAGATTGCTCACAGCTCTGGCCCTAGCTTTGTAAACCCAAATGTGTCCCAAGCCATGCAAAAATGGAAGTTTCACTCTTCAGCTGACTTAGAGACAAGTGGTGCTCTGTTCTAATGAGCTAGAAACACCTTTGCTGACACCACTTTGGGAGAAGTGGTAATCTCTCTCCTTTCAGCTCTGGCAGTGACGTTGAATTACCTTCCCTGTGTTCGCAATTCATAGCTCCGTCCATTTGGCTGGTGAGTGGTAGAGTCATAGTCTCAGCTCAGGAGTGACACTACCACCTCTAGAGAACTGCAGGGTGAGACACACATGGAAGGAGTAACAAGTAGAAAAAATTCTTAAATGTCTTAGAAAGTATGAAATAGATTCCCTTACTTTTCTGGTGTGGGAAGTGCTTCTGCCTCAGTTTCCCTCTTCTGGCTGGCTATGTGGGCTAGCCAGCTAAACTGGGGAAACTCAGTCATACTGGGGTAAATGAGACCAAATCAAACACTGACTCTGACCAGCCACTCTTCATTCTCTCTGGGCCACAGCTGCTCTTCTAGGGTCCATGTAACCTTCACCTAGTAGCAGTGTTCCCCAACACGGAAAAGTTGATTGTAAGGTCCAAACTAGGCATTATGCAGCTGACTCTGGTAGCTCTGGTCCCATGCATGCTGCTCCCCTCACTTGCAGTCCCTGGCTTCTTCCCATTACCCCTCACAGCTGTTTTCTTCACACATCCATCACTCTTGCAAAATCCCACTCCATGTTCTGCTGATGGAGACTTTCTAGTCTCCTTGCTTTAGTTGAGACTCAAAGGCTGTTCCTACCTTGCTCTAAGCATGGCCCTTTTCCAGGCTATCAGAATGAGAGCCACATGTTCTTGCTCCCTCTTTTCTCTCTCTGAGTAACAGGAAGTTCTCGCTTCCTGGCCTTTTAGCAGCTTGCATTGCTTTCCATACTGAACTAAGACTAGGCCATGACTGACCAATACGTCCTTTATAGCACCTATGTGGCTCCCCTTGCAGTATTTGATTTCATTCCCCTCTCATCTGTGCTTTCATTTATGAAGTCTTACGTTGCTACTGTCAGTTGCAGACTGAAAGAATTGCTTTGTAATAGTTGCTTTTAGTTGCTCAAAGTTTTGTTAGAACATTTTCATCCCCACAGTCACGTTCTCTTGTTGTGCCTAGGTTGTTTAAATGGAGGTGGTCAGATCAGGGCAGAAGGTGAATCCAGCAAAGATTTGCTTCAGCGAGTTGAGAAGTTGTACGAGCCTGTTAAAACTGAAATTCCAGAGAGGAACCTCGGTGTAAAAGAACTTTATGAACACTGGCTGGGCGGCACAGACTCGGAAAAGGCTGGGAAAATGTTGCACACGGAATACCATGCAGTGGAGAAAATGAACTCTGGATTTAATATCAAATGGTGAAGATGTATAATGCACTTTGTATTTCTACAGGACTGTACATTTACGTCGTCTGTCATTTCTAAGGTCCTGAGAAGCCAACATGGGCACTGAAATTCTGTGACACTGACTGGAGGAACACAATTTATACATAGAAAAAATGTCTTGTGGCTAGATGAGAAGGTAATCTGTATACACCCTGGTACTGCTAATGAAGTCCTACAGCTTCTAGGGCTCTTCAAATGATTTGAATAAAAACAAATGCTGACTGGAGATGTGAAATGTCTCTTTAAAAGAAGCAACGTATAATAGTCTCCATGCCACCTGTATGGACCAAGCCCTGCATTCTTTTTCATAATCCCATTCAAACTGAAGTCAATCAGTGCATTTAAGGAACACAGGGAATTCAAGACTGACCCCGGGGTCAGCAGAGACAACATTTGGATGTTGCTGATGTAAGTGAAAATTGTATCCGTTCTGTACCTGAACAACACATCTGCTGTATTTTCACAGTATGAAGTTTTAGGGCTGCGACTCTTAGGACAAATTAACATCACAGCAGAGTCTACCCATTCTTGCAGTAACAGAGTTCAGTAGTGGATGTTACCTGAAACAGATGAAGCAAATGATCTTTTTCGGGTAAGTTTCATAGAAGGGTTAAACAGTCACTTTCTTTTTCACTTCTGAATGACACACAATGCTCAGCATAAGTGTGCCTCAATTCTGAATGGGGCCTCTAGCTTCTCCTGTAATACAAATACTAAAACCAAACTATTAAGCCTGAGAGAGAAGAATCAAACGCAGTAACTTACCAGAAGGAATACCATGGTAGTGAGTATAAAGTCTGTCATTATTTAACACAAAGCACCAACACATCATAAGCAAAATGCTGGTCTACTTGCACTGGTCTGTTTCACACATGTGTACTTGAGTTAGGTTGTAAGATCAGCATGTCTGAATTTTACTTATGTGCATTCTGAGAACTGTTCATGTTCACTTTCCTTTTTGAGTTTACAGTCACTTGTTCCTGTTTGAGCTTTTTGTGGTTTTTTTTTAACCCTTCTCTTCCCCACCCTGCTGTGTATGAGACCCACAAAGTGAAAGGAAGGTAACTAACGATAGAGAAAGTGTTGTGATGTGCACAATGTAGAAATTCTCTTCCAATGACTCATTTTCCATTACTTTCAGCAATAATATATAGGATTTTAAGCTTCTAAGACCCAGACACAAACACAGCAGACCTTACTGTCATTTTTTGGTTAAACCTCGACCAACAAATTGGTTTCTTTTGATACCAGGAGCTGCTGTGTCCTGGCTTGTAACGGGTCTGGGACCTACCCTGCTGCAGCTTTGCATTTGAAGTGTGTTAGGGGTCAGGTGAACAGGCTCAGTTCTGGCTCATGCCAGGTCTGGGAGCTCAGACCCCCTCTAGACAGGGGCTGCTGCCACCCTGTGCTTTTGTCTCTTTATCAGAGGCAGCAGCATGGGGCGACAGGCAGCTGGGTTTTAAACTGGCTCTCCTCGCGGACCAGCTCCCACCTGGCACCTCATGCTTTGTGGAGTGGCAGGGGGCTTCTTGGGAGTGAGGCTGGAGCGAACTGGCTGTTGGCCCTGCCCTGGGGACTATAGAATAGCCAACTAGTCAAGTAACCTCAGAATTAATATCGTTATTCAATTAACCGATATTCAAGTAGGCCCACTGAAGTCAATAGGAGTACTCGGGTGCTTAAAAATTGTGCATGCATATTTGGAGAACCAGAGCATTACCTTTTCTTTATTTAAAAAGAAAACACATTTAAAATGCAACTCACATTTTGTTCACTTACAATGCTTTGAAGCCAGTATCTCTTTTTGAATGTCTAGGTTCCTGCCTTTCAAATAAGGTTACATAGGCCTAATGCAGCATGGGGAAAATTAGGTAGGGAGAAAGATCCCATTTCACTTAACTTCTGCTTTACTAGAGGAAGACTGGCCTTTTGATGTGACTAACTGTATAAAGTTTGAAAATCTCAAATTCCAGCACCTGTCAGATGGCTAAAGTATTCATGCAACAGCTGACCTCTCTGGCTTTTGGATCAGCTTGCTGTGTCTCTTAGGTATTTGTTGGTTTTGGTTCTGAACAGCACATCTGATCAAACTGTAGCAACCAATCTACCTCCGTTTTGTCAAAGCTAAGTTGTTAAAGACAATGATTGCCTTTTATACCTGCAAAGAGAAGTCTTTTTTTTTTTTTCCCCCTTGCTACCTCACTTTTTAAACTGATCAATCATTTGGTCAAAAATAAACAGTAACATGCAAGACAATCAAAGTTTAAAAAAATTTATTAAAGCTTTAAAAGTTGTCATTACTACTTAGCAGTGAGTACATAGTGCTCGTCTGGCAAGCCTCTTGCTTTTCTCCTATTTTGCAAGCAAGGGGCTACTTGCAAGTGAATGCCTTCTTATGCGTAGTTTTGCATAGAGTATTGCATTAGAACTGCAGGTTTTAATTGCAGCAAGATATACGGATTCTAACGATAAATGATGCTTAAGTTTAGTGCTATCATATCACAAGTGCTATCATTCTGAATTTTGTTCTAAAGTGCAAAAGACCCAAGTTCAGTTTCTATTTAAAATATACAAATAAAATGCTAATTAGCTATTGCACTGTAAAATTAACCCATTAGTGATTTGCTTTTTGTTTTGCTACCCTTTTACAAGACCTGTGTCATACACATCAGTAAAACAACCTTTGTCACACATTCAGTGGTTGTTAGTATCAATGTGTTACACCTTAGTTCTACACCCAAGTCGTACCATGCAACCCTACGGTAGTGACCATTACACTGGTTTATATCACTCTCAGTACATAACAGAAAAATCAGGTAATCTATAATCCAGTGCTTTAAAACTCAAGTTTAATCAAAGCCATGTGAAAAAAATTTATAGCAGACACTTTAATAGGCCCCAGATCCCTTCCTGTGATCTTCATTCACCTGTGTAAAGGCGGTGTGGAATCACTGCAGTGTTAATAGAGCAGTGCTTATCCCTACTTGTGCACTTTGATGTAAACAATAATTCAAGGCAGTTCAAAGAGGCCTGCTATTTAATAGTAAAAGCCACAGAATCATGAAACAAGAGCAACTAGCTTCCTAAAACTGCTCAAAGTCAAGTCGTGTGTATGTTCACAGCTGTTGACAGAGTTACTATCCATTTTCTTTCAAAGGAGACAACAGTTCTAAAAATTGTAATAAACCACTCTGGCACCTTGCAGATTACAGAGTTTTCAGATTTAAAAATAATTGTGGTATTAATTTTAACTAATTGAAAGGATGACAACATTTAAAAAAAAAAAGCTGATAATTTTTAGTTCTAAAAAAAATGGTGATGCGAGTCCAAGTTTCTTCCAATAATCTTCCCCTTGCCACTATGTTAAACACCCTTCCCTCGGGCATATAGGGGGGGAAAAAAAAGCAGCAAAATGGATGCTATGTGCTGACCCTAGGCCCTAATGCTGCAGGCCATGGATGTGCTTAATTTCACAAATATGAGTCATTCCCCTAGTCAGTTACAGAGCGTTCAGTGGGCATAAAACTTGCATGGTCAGGCTTTTAACTTATTCCTTAATCTGCCTCTGCTGGTAAAGGGAGTGTTGAAGCACATTTTAAAATGAGGTGGCAATCCAGTAGCCTGTATGCACACACAACTTCCAACAGTGTCTTCCTTTGAAGGACCACAAGTAAAGCATTGGGGGGTTAGTCTGTTCAGAAGCCTATGCTCTGTCCCTAGTAATTTTTTCTTTTGCAAATCCTTCCATAAAGTTTTGATTTGGGGTTATTAAAAACCAGGATTATTTGTTGTTATGCTGCTTTTGACTTAAAAGACATTGCTGAATATTAAGCAAAAGGACAATTCCCCTTCACCCCCCCTCATTCCAATCACCCGCCTTCTAGTTTCAGGACAAGACTTGCTGTACTTGAGTGACAAGTTTTCCCTTTTATGCTATAATTCTAATACATGGGACAGTCTTTCCAACTGTCAAGCTCCCAGAGGCTTATATCACCACCTCTCAAAGATACACTTCTTTAGATACTTTACTTAATACACATGCAACCATCGGCTCTCGCTACAAGGCGGCCCATTCGCTATCCATATTTATTTTCTGCAGACAACTGTCTTCAGTTTTTAAGGGGAATTCAGCACATAAATCAGCATCTTCAAGTTTCTCAGTTACAGTTTGTAAGAGTCACTGCTGACAAAAACAGGCATGGCTTAGTGCAAAATCGAAGTGATTTTTTTTCTAATGTGTTATTGGTTCACAGAATAGCTCTGTTCCATTCAAAGAGGTGCCCGCCCCCCGATTATTAGAAGAATTAGAAGTTTTAGATGTCCTCAAAATAGCTTGGTTTGGGGAGCTGGGGAACAGCTTCTAAAAACAAATGGCTTTGTGCAGAGCTGTTCCACTTAGAGCCCTCAAGTTTATCTTTTCAACTGTCCCTGTTTTGCAGAAGCTCACCATTTCCCTCCAGGTACAAAAATGAACCTGGCTCTTACCCCTTTCAAGATCCAGGCTTCAGAGAATAAGGCCAGATCTACACTAGACCTGGAAGGTCGGTTTAAGATACATAGCTCCAGCTACATAAAATTTGTAGTTGGAGTCAATTTACCTTAAGCCGAGCTTGGCACCATCTTCACAGAGGGAGGCAAATGCTCCTGTCAGCTTCCCTTACTCCTCCTGACTGCAGAGGAGTACAGGTGCTAACTGGAGCTGCCCTCTGCGTTCAATTCACAGGTCTTAACTAGACCCGCTAAATCAAATGCCGGAAGATTGATCTCCGGCACAGCGAGTGAAGAGAAGTGCCCTCAGATGTAAGGAGAAAGGGGAATTGCTGAGGGTGGTTCAAACAGTTACAGCTGCAAGTAATGGGATCAAGAGTAAAGTTTAACAAGGCCCATGCGCTAAGGGAAGCCTCAGTGGCCAAGTCATTTAACACTAGGCAGGACCGAGCCCTACACAGTGAGCTGTGGGGACCAATCCTTGCCCAGCTGGGCACCAGACTGGCCTAGCAGCACTTCCCCCACTGCAACGACCAGGATACTGCCTCACTACCACCTGTGCTGCATGTATATATTGGCACACAATCAACACTGACAAACCCAGCTGCATTTCACTTCTTGTCCACGAAGGGGCTGAAGAGACCCCACTCGAATGCCAGCATGGCCTGCGGGTTCAGCCTCTCCTTTGGCTTCTTGAAGTTATCCTTCGCGGTGCGGAGAGCCCTCAGCACGTCCACCGGCGCCGTCTTGCCCGTGAACTTCTGCACGGACTCTTCCCTGCAAGTCAAAACGACACCCACTGGAGAGAGCGGCAAAGGGAACTGAGAGGCAAGGCCAGGTTCTGATTCTGCGACTCCGGGGGCTCTTGTTTTCAGAGACTCCCTTTGCTTCCCACCGGAGGAACAGAGCGGAATCGGGCTATAGTCTCTCTCCCCTCCCATCAACCTCACTGGTGGGGAGCAGGCCAGTGGAGAAGAGGAGAGAGCTGCCCTCTGTCCCTCCTAACAGGAGATGGTATCTTCTTTCTTAGAGGGGCTGGCCAGGAGTGAGTGATCCTGGATGGAGAGTTAGGGGCAGAAGATTTCCCTCCCTGCCCTAGGACCCACCTAATGCTTCTCGTAGTCCTATTGGATTCTGGGAGGTCTAAAGGACCTTCCCCTGGCCTATGGGAAGGGTCCACAAAGCCCAGAATGCTAAGTGCTTACTGGGGACAAAGAGAAAACGAGCAGGGGTGGAAGTCCTAGGGTCAAAACGAGGGAGCCAGATGAGGACACGGAGCAGAGAACCCCGGACAGCACCCACTGCCCCGGAAGGTCTTGAGAAAGCCACGAGGACACCGCCCAGTGGAACTCTGCCTGGATGCGTGAACGGCTACAGGAGTGGAAATAGGCCCCAAAGCCACAGGCCCCTCCCTCAGCCAACCTGTGCTCCCTGGTCTTGTAAACTGCCTTGACGATAGCCAGGAGGAGGTTGATGAGGCGTTCCCATGACTTTGCAGGGCCCCAGATGGAGTGAGCATAAATTAATAGGTGAGGGGAGACGTGCAGCCAGAACCTCAACAAGAGGTTCTGGAGGAGCCGAAGGAGGGGCTGGAACCTGGCGCACTCGAGATAAACGTGCGCCGGGGTCTCGTCGTGGCAGGGAGGCAAGATTTCCCTTCACCTGAGAGTCCCCAAGTGAAAGGCAGAAAAGCAGCAGCATCCCCAAGCCTGGGGGGAAGGGCGCTCCCTTGCTTTGAGCACTTGGCCAGCTCTATCTCCCAGTGTGGGGCAGGGGCGTCTCCGTTCCCATAGCTGGTGTGGAGCCCGCTGTCTCCTCCCGCTCCCGTGGGCCTGGACGCTACTCACGAGACTCGCAGGAAGGGGTTGTAGTGGAACTCCTCCTGCAGGGTGGAGGGAACGGTGGGCAGGTCCTCGTCGTCTCGGAGCTGGGGAGGAATCACAGACTCGCTCAGCAAAAGGAGCCCGTCTTGACTCGCAGAGCATCACCGAGGGCAGAGGCTTAGAGGCTCCTCGACGTTCTGGGGCCGGGCACCTTGGACACCCAGTGACGGACTAAGAGGGGCGATGAATCTAGTGTCCACCCAGCTCAGTGTTTGTTCCAGCACCGCCCCCTCCCCCCGCTGGGCTTCTCTGCTCCGGAAGAGGGGAACACCTACTTTGGCCCAGGCGAGTTTCTTTTTCACAGTCTCGTTCTCCGGTTCCACTTTCAGAGCAAACTTGAGGTTGCGCACGGTGTACTCGTGCCCGCAGAACACTTTCTGCAACAGAAACCAGACACAGCCCCTGTAGGGCCTGCTCCGTGCCCGGGGCTTGGTACCTCCCTGCTCAGGAGAGCCCCACAAGCGGTGGTGTCCTGGGGCAGAGATCCGCAGAGGTTCCCCCCCAGGGGAGTTCATGGGGCTACATGTTCCCTCCTCGAGAGGAGCCTGGATGTGGAACACCCTCAGCCAGAGCCACGGGCTACAGGGCTCCGCTTCTTGGCCACGGAGCTGCTTGACGTTGGGGCGAGAACCTAGAGGGCCTGGGCTGTCCAGGGGAGGAGGCAGGGAATGCAGGGTGGAGGCGCGGCCTGAGGACAGCTCTGGGCCTGATCCCCCGTGTGCCGAGTGTCTAGAAATTATCTGGGGGAATCTGTGGCCCATGTTCTTGTGTGACCTCCTGCAGATGACCACAGGGGTCCCTTTGGCCTTGGAATCTGGCAGTCCTGCCCAGGGGATTGTGGGAGGGAAATTCTGGGCCTGGTGCCCACACTCATAGCACAACTCACACTTGCGGAAGGCTGCGTTGCCCTGGCCCAACTGCTGGATGGTGAAAAGGACTCGCAGCCCAGTCCCATCGGCCCAGAGAGCTTGTCCTGTAGGCAAGTAGGCCCCCAGAACTTGGCCGGAGGTTCCCAGAGCACAGAAGCCGCCCAGCTACGCTCAAACCCGCGCCTCGGCTATCCCGTTCCCCTCCAGGGGCATTGGGCCAGCGTGTCAAATGCAAGGCTATGTCTAGACTGCCCCCTCTTGCGCAAGAGAATATGCAAAAAAGGCAAAGCGGTGAATATCACCGTGTCTCATTTGCATACTTTTTTTGCACAAGGGGCTTTTGTGCAAAAAGGAGCCATCTACACTGTGCCTTCTTGTGCAAAACCCCCCTCTTGCGCAAGAGCTGTTCTTCCTGAAAAAAAGCAGCAGAACGGCTCTTATGCAAGAGGGGGGTTTTGCCCAAAAAGGAGCCGCCTTGACGGCCCCTTTTTTTGCGCAAAAGCCCCTTGCACAAAAACGATGGCTCTGTGGCGGCGTGTCGGGGTCCCCCGACTCCTGCACCCCCATAATGGCACGGACAGACTCCACCAGCCAGTAGAATAGAGGGAGTTTATTGCTTCTCCAGGATACAGCACAGCACAGATGTCATCTGGTTACAGGAACCGGGCCTAGGATGCCTCAGCCCCCCTTGAGATGGGGGATGCTGGGCCCCTAAATTCCAGCCCCCCTGGGCCCTAGGCTGTCTCCTCCATGATCCCAGACAGAAAACTAACTCTCTCACTTCCAGCCCTGCCCTCAGCCAGCTCTGGCCTCGCCCCCCCTTCCTTTTCATTGTTCCGCTCCATGGGAGATACCTGTCTGACGAGTTTCGAAGCCCCCTTGCATAATGACTCATCCCCTGCCCTGCTGGGCCGTGCTGCAGACAGCAGCCAGTGGAGGTCACTGAGAACCCGCTGCCCAGCATAGCAACCAGCAAGGTACCCCCACTACGTCAGGCTCATTAAGTATGCAAATGAGGCACGGTGATATTCACAGCTTCGCCTCGTTTGCATAATCTCTTGCACAAGAGGGGGCAGTCTAGACGTAGCCCAAAAGGCTGATCCCAGACGGAGAGAATCCAGGCAGGGCAAGCAGCTCAGGCCGATGAGGAAGCGCACGGGCGCCAATGCCCCCTGGGCATAAAGCACTGGCCGGCCTGCTCCAAGACGCAAAAAAGGCAATGGAAGGAAACGGGGGGGCAGCGCCCGGGCACCCCCTACACTAGGCCTGGCACTCACGGTCTCCTGCGGCAAAGCCCCCAGGATTTCAGTCAGGTTCTTGTACATCTGCTCGGCCGTCCCCTCAAAGAACTTCCCACAGCCACCGATGAACAAGGTGTCACCTGTGGGGGGGGGGAAACACGGCATCTTATTTGGGGGAGGCCCTGCTGGTGGAGCAGGTGGGAAGCACGCAGCACGGATGCACTGGGATAGCCTACCCTGCGGCTGTACCTCTGCCGAGGGGCAACAAGACTCCCTCAGGCTGGCTGACAAGCACTTTTTCTGGTCTCGTGGGCAGGCACCTAGCCCTAGCTCTGCCACAGGCTTCCTCGGTGCCCTTGGGCAAGTCACTTATCCCTGGCTGATCGGGGCTAAAGGAGGAGGGAATATAATGATTCCGGGTAGGATTCTAGCTCGATGATCTGTCCCCCTCCTCGCATGTCTCACTCAAAGAGATCCCAGCTAGAGACCTTTCAGCTCCGGTGGGCTTCTCCAGAGGGTGCTGCCTACCTGAAAAGACTGCGGGAGCGTCAGGGGAGTTCTCTTCCCACATGAAATAGCACACGTGGCCGGAGGTGTGGCAGGGCGTGAACAGGCACCTCACGTTAATTTCCCCGAACTGCAGAGACAAAGGGACAATTGGGGCTGGTAAGACACAGAGGACCTGCTGTTACTGGTATTCCCACTGCTCCCAGGGACCCTTGTCAAAGAGCAGGACTCGGTTAAACTAAACACGGCACAAACCCGGAGCAAAGTGTGCCCTGCCCCCACAGAGCTTCCAAGATGAACGTCTCTTCTTCACTGCCTGCTGCTCCCGCAAATCAGCCTGCTTCCCTGCCAGCGGAGATCCGCTAGCAGGCGCTGTTCAGAAGTCACCCTGCTGCAATCACTAGAAAGACCTGGCTTAGCAGCCCCTCCGTGGGGAGAAGAGATGGATCTTCTTGTTGGGAACAAAAGGTGTGTGAATAGGCACATCCATGTGACAGGGACCCCTCCCCAGGAATGGGGGAAGATTCCTAAAAGTGGGGGAGGCCATCAGTCCCCAAATCATGGCCCCGCCCAGTGTTCCCTGTAAGCTGTGTCCTTGTGCAGCCACTCAGGAGAAATTCAAATGCCCCCCAATGCATCAGCAGAGCGCTCGCAGCTAAGTTTGTGTTTCTACTGGCGGTGTACATTCACCCATGCCTCAGTGCACATAAAAAATTATTCCACACATGGATGGAATGGATTAGAGGGAACATTGGCCCGCCCTTGCACTACACCTTCCCTGAGGCCCTGCCCTCTGTTTGCTCCTCTCTGCCCCCTCCCTGGCTGGTAAAAGCCCCTATGGCTATTTTCAAAAGTGGTTAGGCCATGGCGCCCAGGTTTGGTGCCCCTACCCCTCCCTCATCTCAATTACTAGGTGACTCAAGATGGAAACGGGACGACTGAAGAATTCCCAAAGACAGACGTGCATGCGGATTTTTCCCATTCTCCAGCAGCTAATGCCAAAGACAACACACAGGCCAGTAAGTGACGATTATGTTTTGTATTTGTTACGGCAATTTTCCTGACACCTCCCAAACAAGGCAAAGATTAGCAAATTAAGATTCACACGTGGCAGCTGTTCTCCCCGGGTTCCACGTGGGGCAATGTAGATTAGGAATTGGTTGTTTCTGGCTCGCCGACCTGTGCTCACCTCCACCCCACAGTGTATAAAGCCAGCTAGGCAGTTTGCTTACTACAGGATCTATTTTGAACGGAGACCGGCCACAGAATTTTGATGCAGATTTCTGGCACTGCTGTGACTGGCGATGTTCAGGTCCAGGAGTCGGGGTCAACCCATTCTAAAAAAGTGAGTCGTTTTGCAAACCTCTGAGCCGCAGTGGATTTCAAACCCAGGCCCAGCGCAAAGCTTTCCAGCAAATCCAGCACTGCTGAATTTATTACTTTAGGAAAATGCCACCATCTACTGGCTGTTCAAAATGAGAACCTGCTGCAATTTCAGCTGAGCCTCAGGCCTTTTCTCTATGTATCGGGAGTTCGACGACACAGAGATCGATCTCCTGGGGGGCGATTTAGCAGGTCTAGTAAAGACCCACTAAGTCGACTGCTGATCGCGCCCCCGTCGATTCCGGTACTCTACCGGCTCACGAGGAGTAAGGGAAACAGATGGGAGAGTTGCTTTCATTGACTCCCCGCTGTGGGGACGCCACGGAAATTTGACCTAAGGTATGTCGACTTCAGCTACCCTAGTCACATAGCTGGAGTTGCGAACCTTCGTTCAACTTTGGTCTGGCCTTAGTGAAATCGGGCAAGGATTGCCCAGAGATTTTTGATGCTGGAGCCTAGCGCCCCGTGCCGAAATCCCATAGACTCCTAAATCAGAGCGTGAGCTAACAAATTGGCAGCGGGTCTTCAGAAGCAACCGACGAGCTATAGCTTTTAGCTTCCTCACCAACCCCCCACCCACGGCAGAAAGAACCAAAGCCATGAAAAATGTGTCATAGGAACATGGGCCGAACTCTTCCTGGGGTTCCACCCCTGCAATCCCGTCCATTCAGCCCACGGCAAGCAAAGAGCTTTCTCTCGCTCTCTGTTCCCAGCTCTCCCGTTCACTCATCACGGCCCAGCTCTGACCATCACCATGAGCCTCGGTAAAACATGTCCCAGCGCCAACCCCCCTGCCAGGGCTCGGAGGTGTCATTCAAGCCCTGGGCAAAGAGCTTTGAGACCTTGGGGGGGGCGGGGGGGCAGGCACCTGACTAATAAGCCTCCAGTCTCGTACCTTTAACTCCTCATTGTGAGCCACCTTGTGCGTCAAGGCGCCGATCCGCTCGTCCGCCCCATACACCTGCAGCTCGGGATACGCCTTGGCCAGCTCTTCGTTCCCTCGGGCGTGGTCCCTTCGCAGACAAGGAGCACGATTAGCCTCCCTGCCACGCACCGGCTGATGCCCCCAAACACGACGAAGGGCTAACATGGGCCTTGTACCACGGTCACCCGGGGGGTGCCATCCTGCAGGGACAGCCGGCGCATGGTGGGACATGAAAAAAATACCACGGCGCAAGATTTTGGTGCCTGTTTAAAAGGCCCCTATGCCTTTGGGAACAGGCCACGATGGCCCCATCTGTGAGCACCTCCAGCCAACAGAACTGCTCTGCATGGGACCAGATCCTGGGGGCGGTGGCACATAGAGAGCAACGCGGCTCCACTGCGCAGGATCGGGTCCCTCTGAGATGGCACAGAGGGGTGGTGTCATGAGCAAGCAGGCATTTGTGCCCGGACCTTCCCCTTGCCCCATGCACTTGGAGGAGCACCCGGCACGCTGGAAGGGGGGACTTGGGACCACCTCCCACCCCCTTTTTCACCGGTGAGAAGTGTGAGTGGCGTGGGAACAGGGGCAGAGAGGAGTGAGTGGGGGCAGCGTCTTGGGGGGAAGCGGCAGCATGGAGGTGAGGGTTTGGGGAAAGCAGCAGTGCGAGGGCTCAGGGGTCTCGGGAAAGGGGTGGTGGTGTGAGGGGCGGGGCCACAATTTGGGCCCCGCCCGCCACTCACCCCTTTAGGGCACGCCTGCCACTCCTGACAAGAGCACACTGAGAACCTGGGAACAGCTGCACTGGGTCACACCAGTGGTCCAGCCAGCCCAGCATCCTGGCTGCTGACAGCGGCCAATGCCAGTCACCCCAGAGGGCAGGAACCAGAACAGGGATATTATCGAATGATCCCTCCCAGCCTCCAGTCCTAGCGACTCTCAGTCAGAGGTTTAGGGACACATGGAGCATGGGGCAGCGTCCCTGAGCATCTTGGCGAATAACCATGGACAGATCAATCCTTCAGAATACCCCAGCAACAAGATCCAGAGGTTGGCTGGATGCTGGGTGAAGTACTTCACTATGCATGTTTTAAACCTGTTAATTTCATTGGATAACCCCTACTTCTTCTAAAAACAGCGAGGAGTCCTGTGGCACTGCAGAGGCAACCAGATTTATTAGCTTTTGTGGGGAGAACCCGCTTCATCAGATGAATCGGAGTGGCGTTTACAGAGGCAGCGGTGTGTATATATACGAGGACAACAAAAGAAAGCGGCTACTTGTGTAAATGAGGCTGATCAGGGCAGGGTGGAAGTGGCTCGTTCACAGCTGGCGGTGTGGCAGTGTGAATATCAAAGGCAGGGAGGTTGCCTTTGTAATGCATGAACCAGTTGAGATCCTTATTCAGTCCTCAGTTGCTAGTGTTGAATTTGCAAATGAACTCCAGTTCCATGGCCTCCCTTTGTCATCAGGCTTGCAATCCCTTTTGGAAAGGGATTCCAGTGCATCTGGCCAAGTGGGGTTTGACCCCCGAAAGCTGATGCCCAAATCAATCTGTTTGTCTCAAAGGTGCCACAGGACTCCACATTGGCTTTCCAGATACAGACTAACAGGGCGGCCCCACTGAGACCCTACTTCTTGTGTTAGGTGACGGGGCAAACAACCCTTCCTTATTCACCACCTCCCATCATTCATGACTGTACCGACTTCACAGCCCGCCTCCATCCCTTATTTGGTCCTCTCTCTTCTAAATTGAACAGCTGTGTCTTTTTTCCATCTCTCCTCTACTGGAAGCTGTTCTATCTCTGCTGCCTTTCTTGGCCCCCTTTTAACCTACAGCACTGTGCTCTTTCCCTCTCCCCAGCACTTACCAGTGGTGATGGGTGGTAAGAATGGCTTTCAGGGTAACACCTTCTTTTCTGACAATTTCTAGTAACTAAAATGGAAAAATAAAAAAGTCGTGTCAAAGACGTGGATTTTAAAAACGACCCCAGCTCCTTACCTGGGCCAGACAGATCATCACTGAAGACCCAAGCACTGATCTTGAAAATTGTGTTGCTCTCTCTGACGCAAAGCTAGCCTCAGACAGGGTTGCCCAGTGACTGCCGATCAAATGTGGCCTGTTTGCACCCTAAAGAGGCAGTGATTCTAACTCACCCTGGGGTTAGAATAGTACTCGCAAAGCCCAGCGACCGAACGGCAGCCTCAGAAACAGCTGACCGGTTTCCTGCCCCTTAGTATGAAGTGTAAATTGCAAAATGTCATTTGTAAATCAGAACAGGGATGTTACATTTAGTTTAATCAACTAATCGACTAGGCGATGGATTTTCCGTCAATTAGTCAATAAGCAGGGAGCCGCAGTGGGGTTAGCTCCCGCCTGGGAGCTAACTCTGCTACAGCTCTGCCTTTTAAATGGAATAAGAGCCTATCGGCTCTTAATACATTTAAAAAGCAGAGGTGCATCTGGAACTAGGCACAAGCCGGGAATCTGCTGATTCCTCGCTATCCCCTGCTCCTGCACAGAGACAATGGTGGGGGGAACTGGCTTTTCAGCTGGCTCCCCCCAGCACAAGCTCCTGCTCCCCGCCCCTTGGCAAGGAGCTTGAGCTACTAAATGATCCCTCTGAAAGTTCCAGACAAAGATAGGTCACTCAGCCAAAACAGCAGGCCAAGGGGGGCTCCAAATTAGTTATGCTCAAACAAACATCCTTGAAACCAAGTTCTCAAGCGGTCACATCACATAAGAAAGGAAAAATACCAAGAAAGGAGACCAGTTCACTTACCCCAGCAGCACCCTATTAGCCAACGGCGACCCCAGGAAAGAAGTAACGTCAGACACCCACAGCATTTACTAAACTCATCAACGAATGGACATCAAGGGTCCACAGCCCCAGAACACAACTGAGAATTTTCAGTTTGGGTGCAATCTCGATGCTACGATACAGCTGCAAGAACTGGAGGTCTGCTAAAAAGTCAGACAGAAAACTAGAGCCCTTAGAAAGTAAGGGCCTATGAAAGAGTCTGGGCAGTGGCTGTAGGAATAGTCACCAGTGAGCTGACAAATCACAGAATCAAAGGCCACATCTTTGCTTCACTGCCACGATCAATCTTCCGGAGTTTGCTTTAGCAGGTCTAGTTAAGACTTGCTAAATCAAATTCAGAAGGTGCCCCTGCCAGAGTCTGGTACTCCTGCTCCTGTGAGGAATAAGGGAGGCTGACAGGAGCTTTCCTCCCGGCAGCCTTCTGCTGTGGCAACTGTGTCAAGCTCAGCTTCAGATAAGCCAATGACATATTTTACACAGCTGGAGCTGCGTACCTTAAGGCGAGCTGCCGGGTCTAGTGTAGACCTGGCTATAGAATCCTAGAACTGGAAGGGACCTCGAGAAGTCATCAAGTCCAGTCCCCTGCCCTCATGGCAGGACCAAGCACCATCTAGATCATCCCTGACAGGTGTCTGTTCAACTTGCTCTTACATAAATCCTGTGATGGAGATTCTACAACCTCCTGAGGCAACTTATTCCAGTGTTTCACCACCCTGACAGGAAGTTTTTCCTAATGTCCAACCTCAACCTCCCTTGCTGCAGTCACCAACGAGCAGCTTATTTTCACCAGCCTCATTTCCTCCCGCATGTCGCAGTCCAGTGGAAAAAAACTAGCGGACGGAAACAAGGATGTCCAAGAGAAACGGTTAGAACCCCGCTAGTAGGGCGGGCATAACCATCTCTCTCCACATCATCCAGCAAATGGAGGCAGCAGCAAATGACAGAGAGAAAGGGAAAAGACTAGTTTGCACTCTGTGTGCTCCCACTGGGTGCACTAAAGTCCTAATCAAGCCCAGTGCTTTGGGGGGGAGGTTTAAAATCAATATGAAATATATTTTTTGTACCAAATTCTTAAGGCTGCTTCTGATTAGGCCTTAATTTATTGTTTGAATCATCAAAGCAACAATCCTTAAAAAACATGTCAGATTTCCCTTGGTACTGACGGGTGGGCAATCATTTTTGACCAGGAGCTAGTTCAGAAATTTTTGAAGTGACCTCAGGCCACCCGGAAAAGGAGTGCCTTTCTGCTTCTCAGTTGGGGGGGCCACAGTGATGGTTTCTTCCCGCTTCTCACTTGTGTGCAGCCCCTGACCCAAAAAAGCTTCCCCACCCCTGCTGTAGGGGAACATTTTAACCTGTCTGGACCCTCAATCGTGGATTTAAAAGTCGTCAGTCTGCTAGAAAGGAATTTCACCAGCCAGTTACAGAGCGTGCAGCATCGACCTTCATGTGCAAATCTGACACCATTTCCCTGGGCTTGAACAAAGGCATTAACAGGATTTCCCATTACAAAGCCAGTCTCCCCTGCCTCCAACAGCTGCATTTTTACATCAAAAGCTAAGACCAGGACACTTCCAGCCCACTTAATTAGCCACGTTAGCCTTGGTCCTACAATTGGCAGGTACCTTTTTTTTTTCCTGTTATAAATACCTTGGTTGCCATTATTTCCATTCCATCTGAGGAAGTGGGTTATGCCCACAAAAGCCCATGATACTCTGTATATTTGTGTTAGTCTCTAAGGTGCCACGGGAGTACTTGTAGCTCTTATTTTATGTCATTGTGTGCTGCTAGTGGAAGCCACATTTAACCCAATGCTAACCAGTCTCACTAACCAGTTAGTGTCTACAAACAAGCCAGCCTGATCTGAATGGCCGGAGACCCAACCCTGCCTCTTTTAACTTTCAGGCTTGAAGGAGCCACGTTCCTAGTTACCCTCTTAGGAACGGCCGCATCCACCACGACAGCTTCCTTCGTATTTTCCTCGATGACCAAGTACATGTAGTTGTCTTCCAAGACTGAAATAACCTTGACCTTCATGGCCCCCGGGTTGCGCAGCTCCACATGTGAACTGGAAGGGAAATGAAATTATTTTCAAACCATCGCGTGCAGTTAAAAAGAAAAAAATAGCCCGATCCAGCAGCAGCTATATCAGAACATAAGAACAGCCAGACTGGGTCAGAACAAAGGTCTATCCGACAGTGGCCAATGCCAGGTGCCCAGAGCAGGGAATTATCAAGTGATTTCTCTACTGTCACCCATTCCCAGCCTCTGACAAACAGAGGCTGGGGGTACCATCCCTGCCCATGCTGGCTAAAAGCCATTGATGGACCTAACCTCCATGAATTTATCTAGCTCTTTTTGAACCCTGTTCAAGTCCTAGTCTTCACAACCAAGGATGTTAAATATCTGTTAATTGACTAGTCGATTAACCTCATGAACTCTTATCCATCACGCGACTATTGTGTAGTCCCCAGTGGTGGGGCCTCTGGATCAGAGGCAGCAGCACGGGGTGCCAGGCGGGAGCCGGTCTGTGAGGGGAGCCAGTTTAAACACCGGCTCCCCTCACGGACCAGCTGCCCAGGCCTGGCGCGAGCCAGAATTAGGCTGGGCTGCCTGCCCACCAGGCTCCTAAGATGCTTTAAATGCCAAGCCGCAGAAGGGGTAGGTCCCGGACCCGGCGCAAGCTGGGACTAAGCCATGCTGCTGGCCAGCCTGCTAAAAAAATGTACTGGTGGTGGTGCGGGGGAGAGGAATGCTTGTAGTCTACAGCAGTAACCTATAAGCTTTTGCTTATTGGTTAATCGACTACACGATTACATCCTTATTCACAACAACCTCTGGCAAGGAGTTCCACAGGTTGACTGTGTGCTGTATGAAGAAAAACTTCCTTTGGTTTGTTTTAAGCCTGCTGCTATTCATTTCATATGGTGACCCCTAGTTCTAGAAAAAGGCCTTGGGGTGGAAGCAGTGTCAGAACAGCCCACTGTCCCAGGAGTCCTGCAGCTCTTTGCACACATCCACCTGTGGCAAACAGACTCAGGCCAGTCACTTAATGGGCCAGGGGCCACTCCACTATGAAAACCCGCCTTTCGCACCTTTCCCCGCTTGTCCTGCTCCGGCCTCTGGCCTAGGCCAGTACAGTGACCACACGGTAGCAACCTGAGCCCAGCCTCGCTGCCGTCTCCACTGAGGTCACCGCCGGCGCAAGCCAGGGGAAATCATCGCTTTAGCTATGAAGTGGGCTTTTTGGCGATTGGGAGCCTCCAACTTGCTGGACACAAACTCCTCGGGGCTCAGAAACCTGGTTGGGGCCAGGTGCTTTGGAACCAGCCTGGAAATCTTTTCATTTGCTTATGCGCGCCATTGCGGGGTTTAATGATTCGCTCTGGCGTCGGGGCCTTGACAACCCCTGGCTGAGGAATGTGGGGCCTGCCAACGACTAAGTCCCTACACCAGGTTCATGGGCACCGACTTTCCAACAGAGCATGATGGCCGCGCCTCAGACACCTGTTCCCAGAAGGGGGCGGGGGCCAGGCTAGAGGGAAATGATTCCCAGAATGCACCGTGGGAGAATTAATTAGAGCCCTGGAGTCTTCCCTCCCCCCCCCAGTATGAACATCACCCCAAATCCCCCTTAAAAAAAACGCCCCCCCCAACCCATCTGACAACCCCACCTGCAGGGTGCCCATCCCAAGACCCCCCCCCCCCCCGCACACCAATTTCCCCCATCACAGTAATCAACGCTCTGCTCGTGTCAGCCCCTCGCCCCCCCCCGTCTATGTGCTCCCCTTTGCACACGTGTGTGCACCAACCACCCGGATCCGCCCGTCCCCGTGTGAAAGCCCCCCCCCAGCCCAAGTGCAAATCCCCCCCACACACACACACACCCCCCCAACGTGCAAAACGCACGAGCCGAGTGCCCATCCCCCCCGCATACCGATCTCCCCCCACACGTGCACATGAATCAGCTGCTTGTGTCAGCGCCCCCCCCCCCCGCCCGGCTCCTACCCTGCAGCCCCGCGGCTGGCACCGGCTCGGAGCGGGCAGCGCCCTCCGGCCCGGGCAGGCTGCGGCGGCGGGGAGGCCCCGGCCGGCCGCTGGGAGCGCAACGCCACGGCCGGTCCCCGCCCCTCGGCCCCGGCACCTCCCTCCGACCCCCCCCCGGGGCCCGGCGGCACCGCCCCTCACCTGCCGCGGCGGCCCGTTCTCCTCCGCCGCCCGCCGGGCGCAGTGCGCACCGCCCCAGCAGCGGCTGCCTCCCTGACACTGCAGGGGCCGCGCCGGGCCAGCTGCTGGGGGGGGAAGGGGGGGCCGCGAGTCTCCTCCCCCCCCCACCTGATCCTCCTCTTCCTCACTCAACCCCTCCCCCCATGAACCCCCCTAATCCTGGCGCTCCCCCCCCCACAGTCCCTCATCACCTCACCCCTCCCTAGGGCCAGGCTCGCCCCGGGGCGGGGGGGGGGGGGGGGCTGGTTCCTCTCTCTGCCCAGTTCCCACCCCCCCCAGCCCGACTGGAGGCCGTAGCCAGCAAGTGCGGGCCAAGCCTGGCCCGCTGCCCGTGCAGAGCTGGCCCCAGGGGCTGGGCACCGCCGGGCCCTGCTGGCGGCCGGCCACGGGGGCATGCGGCAAAACCTCTACCTGGGGGGGGCGGTGCAGGAGGGGCCTGACGGGGGGGGTCTGGCTGGGAGGGAGGGTGCAGGAGCGGGCTGATGAAGGGGGGGTCTGGCTGGGAGGGAGGGTGCAGGAGGGGGCTGACGGGGGGGGTCTGGCTGGGAGGGAGGGTGCAGGAGGGGGCTGACGGGGGGGGTCTGGCTGGGAGGGAGGGTGCAGGAGGGGGCTGATGAAGGGGGGGTCTGGCTGGGAGGGAGGGTGCAGGAGGGGGCTGATGAAGAGGGGGTCTGGCTGGGAGGGAGGGTGCAGGAGGGGGCTGATGAAGGGGGGGTCTGGCTGGGAGGGAGGGTGCAGGAGGGGGCTGACGGGGGGAGGTCTGGCTGGGAGGGAGGGTGCAGGAGGGGGCTGACGGGGGGGGGGTCTGGCTGGGAGGGAGGGTGCAGGAGCGGGCTGATGAAGGGGGGGTCTGGCTGGGAGGGAGGGTGCAGGAGGGGGCTGACGGGGGGGGTCTGGCTGGGAGGGAGGGTGCAGGAGGGGGCTGACGGGGGGGGGTCTGGCTGGGAGGGAGGGTGCAGGAGTGGGCTGACGAAGGGGGGGTCTGGCTGGGAGGGAGGGTGCAGGAGGGGACTGACGGGGGGGGTCTGGCTGGGAGGGAGGGTGCAGGAGGGGACTGACGGGGGGGGTCTGGCTGGGAGGGAGGGTGCAGGAGCGGGCTGACGGGGGGAGGTCTGGCTGGGAGGGAGGGTGCAGGAGCGGGCTGATGAAGGGGGGGTCTGGCTGGGAGGGAGGGTGCAGGAGCAGGCTGATGAAGGGGGGGTCTGGCTGGGAGGGAGGGTGCAGGAGTGGGCTGACAAGGGGGGGGTCTGGCTGGGAGGGAGGGTGCAGGAGGGGGCTGACGGGGGGGGTCTGGCTGGGAGGGAGGGTGCAGGAGTGGGCTGACGAAGGGGGGGTCTGGCTGGGAGGGAGGGTGCAGGAGGGGGCTGACGGGGGGGGGTCTGGCTGGGAGGGAGGGTGCAGGAGCAGGGTGCTTATCCTGCCCGCTCAGGCAGGATGGCCTGGCAGGGGCTTGCAATCAGAGGCCTCAGGCAGTAAATTTTTGTGTGTGGGGAGGGTAGAGGAAGAGAAAGGTCTGAAAATAGTTTGTCCACTCTGTGCCGTGGAAAGAAAAGGAAACCGCGGCCCTTTCCCCTTGACCTTCTGAAGCTTTTTAAAAACCAAGTCTCGTTCTCTGCCCTGCCGCTTCACAGCGAGGGGGCTACTAGCCCCTGGCCAAGCCCCACACACAGGTTGTGTGTTTCATTGCCCCTCGGAAGGGCTTTCAGGGTCACATGCAGTTCCATTTCACTGCTGGAGAAACTGAGGCAAAAGCTGAGTGCATGGACTGGGTTAGGTGCTGTATAGACAGGATGTACTAACTCCTGATCCCTGTGTAGTGCCCTCAAACCCGGAAGTGACACAAGTCACCATCCAAAGGCCATGCCAGGGCCCCGCCCACAACTCAGCATCTGAGGCCTAGAGAAGAGGCTGCCCTTGTAACAATCACTCCTGAAACTAATCGGCCTAACGGCATTGCGCAAGAGGGGTTCTCTTGTGCAAGGAGAGGTAGTGCAGGCAGCACCTTCTGCCGCAAGACCCTCTTCTGCAAAAAGAAGCTCGGCCCTATTCCAAGCTCAGCCTCATTTGCATATTTCTGGCGCAAGCCGCCGCGCGTGTAGATATAGCCTTAGAGAGCCACGGCCCTGGTGTGGTTTGCGGGGTGGTTGTAGACAAGCCACTTGCTGTTCCAGGCCAAATCCAGCTCTCAGAAGCAGGTGAAGTCGCCTTTGGGTGCAGCGAAGATTGGACTCTTTGCCCCAAGGTTTAATTTAAGCCATGATGGCTCCAGTCCCCTCTCAGCACAACAGAGACACCCCCAAGTGGCTCCCTCTCCCCAGCGTTACGATGGTTCACTTGTAAGTAGAGGGCCATGGCAGGAAGCCATTGGGCTAAGGCCCTCTGCAGCACTGCCAGCCTCAAGCATTCTAAAGTCACGAACCCCAAAATCATGACACACTTGGGTCAGCCTTTTGCTTACTGAATTGCCCTCCCCCCACTCACATTCCCAACTTTCTCCAAGGGATTGGGTAAGGTAGTTTGGGTGCTGCGCAGAACTTCCCTTTCCCCTCTGCCCCCAAAAGTTGTAATTAGGGCTGTCAATTAATACCCGTTAATGCCTGGGATTAACACAGGGCAGAATTAACGCATCAAAAAAATTAATGGGTGTTAATTGCAGGCATTCTTGGGGAGCCTGGCATTAGTGGTGTGGCGCTCCCCCTTTGAAACACTACCACATTAATTTTTTTAATCGCACCATTAATCATGATGAAATTGTTTTAAATTGCTTGGCGGCCCTAGTTGTAATAAATTTTGTGCTCCCCAGAGAAATTAATGATGTCTTCCCCCTTCCCTCAGCAGGTTTGCTTCTTCCTTCTCCTCCCCTCCCCCCCACCAAAAGAATCATTTCTCCCCCTGCAACAGTTCCCCACTGTTAAAGGGAGGCAAGCTTCTGCCAAGCGAACGGACGCTCCGAAAGGCTCAAAGGTCAATGGGTGGTTTGATTTCATTTCTAAGAAGAACACTGTTAAATAAGAGCCAACCTACTTTTGAAAACAAGGCAGCAGGCCCTGGCTAACATTAAGAAACTTCAGCACTTTTGACAATCGCACTGCTTAAGCATTAGGAATAAGCAAAGCATTTCATTTTTCATTCTTTCCCTTTCATGTATTGCCACTGTTTGGGCTGGTTAAAGGGTCTCTCCCTTTTGCAGTAACAACCGTCAGTGGGGTTTTTAAAATCCAAGATGTTTAGGTTTTAGAGGCAGTTGGGAAATCTTTGTTACTGGAGGCTTTGAATGTAGACATTTATATTTCATGTCCCCTTCCCCCCATTTATGTCACATCCCTTGAAAAATATTTTCATTCTGCGACATCGCTGAAGACCAAGCAAACGATTAACTCGAATTCAAGAGGAGACAAAGTCCACGAGGCCTGGATTACTTATCAGGCGATACCCAGAAGAGGAGGACCCAGATCCAACAGAAGCACAAAATGACTCAGCATGACTCGGTTTGAGCTGCGAGGCGTTTATTGAAAAACATCCATTTAGTTTGTCACCGGAGGAGCAGAAGAGACACAGGAGGAGAATGGAATTAGGAGCCCAGTCCATGAAGACACAGGTGTCAGCACAGTGCCAGCGTGTGCTGGTGAGACAACTGTGCCTACGAACTTCCCCCTCACATCCTGCCACGAAGGCTATTCACACACGGTGGGCCTCAAACCCCAAGCTTAAAGACACAGACTGTGCAGCGTGACAGGTGTCAGAAGGCAAAGTATTAATAGCAACTTGCATCTTTGCTGCATTTCAGCAGTAACCCCTACGGAGCTTAAAATAGCTACTCTGGGAGTCGCACACTGGATAGGGTTCGCCCTCCCAGTTGTGAGCCGGTATCAAACCATGGGCACGACTGCCAGGCTTACGGCTCTTTATAAAAAAAAGAAAAGGAGGGGGAAGGGGGAAGTGAAAAGTATTTATAGGGAGACTTTCCCTGGGGGGAACTCAGAGCATTTTACAAGCCTACGCCCATTCAGCCTAGCCCCGGGCAGGCAGGATCGTAGCATGCATAGTCTAACCCTGCAGAAACCCAGACCTTATTGGAAGATCAAGCACAGGGCAGCGACTTTGGAAGACTCAGGTGAGCCCAGCTCCAAGATGCAGAGGAGGAAGCGGCTGAGGGTGACAATGAGCAACTGGGATGAACAATCTGCTTTTGGCCTGGACTTTAGGAGATGCCTTTTCCAGCTGGA
This sequence comes from Pelochelys cantorii, assembly GCA_032595735.1. Lineage (NCBI taxonomy): Eukaryota > Metazoa > Chordata > Testudines > Trionychidae > Pelochelys > Pelochelys cantorii. Next base: position 37,692,145 of record CM064341.1, read on the forward strand.
GGCCAAAACTAACCTTGCTTCCCAGCACAGATATAAAGGGGGAGGGGGCACTGCAGCCATGCAAAACCTCCTGCCAGCCCCACTCAGCTCTCAAGGCCGATCTTCTGATGCAGAAGCCTCGGGGCAGCAGTTTTGTGCCCTGGCAAAAATCCCACAGGACCCTGGACGGGACTCTTGCTTGGCCCCTGGAAAACTGCCCTCCCTGGCACCAGATAAACCTGCAGCCCCTGAGCCCCGGCCGTTAATCCTGCACATGCCAGAGGCTCTTCCGGATTTGCAGGAGCTCTTCGAGGCTAGCAGTTCAGAGCGAGCTGGGAGAGCAGCTTTCATGCCACGCACAGAGCAAACAGCCAAGTTGTAGGACACACAGAAACCCAGAAGGGAGGGAAATCGGCCTTGGCTCACAACCTTGCCAGCAAGGGCTCCCCCAGGGAGGCAGAGGTTCCTTGCTGGCACTCGGCTTCCATCAAATTATGCCCTGCTCACCAGGGGGGTGGGGAGGGAGAAGGGTTCGAACGAGGACAGTGGGCTGGGGAGGAAGGGCCCATTGCTGCCGTTGCAGGCGCAGGCTCTGCTCCCCTAGATCAGCCCACAGCTCACCCCAGGGAGGGCTCTTTGAGCCGCGTGTGCAAGGAAAGGGAAGGTTATGGAACAGCGGCAAGGGACGCGGCCCCTGTGTCTGCCTAAGAGCCAGGCTGCAGCACCACTGAGCCACTGGGGCGCGCTTTGACTTCCTCCCATTGAACTGGACTCCAACTGGAAGACAAGGCGCTTGCAGGAGCTAAGGGGCTAAAACCAGGCACCTCCCCCTGCTGCTCCTCAGTAGCCAGACCCTGAGGGGCAGCCCCAGCTCGAAAACAGCTGGGAGCTGGGTCACCACCCGCACCAGAATTGTCAGCTGTTCAGGTGGGAAGGGCCTGCCTGAGGCTAACTCTGTTACACTCCAGTTTATTCACTACACAGCACCAAGAAGCACTCCTGATCACACCATGGTCGGAAAGGGCCTCAACTCCCCTTGCGGGACATGCGTTTACTGCCTCGACCAGGTTTAGTGCCGGTTAGGGTCACGCTGGTCTATTAGCAGAGTCCCTACCTAAGGCAAGGCGTTGTTACAGGCACTATACATAGTGTATTCGGGGGGGGGGGGCAAAAGCGGGGTCCTACAAGCTGCTTTTTAAGCCATTGATACTCGCAGGGGATAAGCAACATCATAGCCCATCAGCCAGGAAAACATGCTGGCTTGAGAAATGTTGAAGGGGTACGGGTAGTGGGGGAAAAGTTACAGCCTCTAATGCAAGCTTAGACAGTGATTTCTGCAGTCAAATACCAAGCCAGTTAGGGCAGCAGATTACACGAATTAGACCCTTAATTGTTGGTGGCAAATAGAGCCCTGAACTATGATGCATGTAGCAGATCTCCAAGTGACAGAATCAGCCAGGTTAGTTTCTTACATGGCAAAAGGATTCTTCTTTAGACAGCTGCTTGGTTAGGTGCCTTCCACGCTTTGATGTTTCAATTGTAGAAGTCTCATGCCCCAATCCTTAGGTCTACATGCAGGAAGACCTCCTCTAAAGCTCATTGAGATTGGGCCTGGCGAGGACTGGGCCTCCAATCTGCTTTCCCCTCCCACCAGCCCCTGCTGAACATTTGTAAGGGTTCATGCAAAACCTCCCTGCATCGGGCAGCCAGGAATAAATATTTTTTTAACATCTTATAAATATGCCATAGAACATCTCAACAAGAACAAAGTGCTTTTCCCTCCCCCCCACTTAAGACCATTAGAAAACCTAATAGTGAATGCAATAGTCACCACAACAGAACAATGAAACTTCTAGTTCCTAACACAGGGTGAAACTGACGTTAAAGTGGTTCCGGTAAAGGTCTCAGTCCTTTGGTACCTTGAAATTATCCTTCTCTTTTCTGATGGCTCCCATCGTACGGATGGGATCGGTTTCCCCCGCATGCTGCTGGACCGTCTTCTCTCTAGCAGAAGAGAAAGACAAGCCGATTGCATTTCCCTGCCACAAGACTTAATTTTAAAGCGTAACCAGAAATACTACCACTCAGACCAGAGAGCTGGCATTCACAGCTAGCTTAAGAATTTTTTAAAAGATGCAATCAGCAGCCGGAACCGATGGCAGGTGTTAAAACCAGCAAGCCGAGCGGGGATGCTTACTTCTCTGTATTCTAAAATCGCACAGGAACATGCCACTCAAAGAAAGTGTCCTTGCTAGGGTCACGACTTTTAGAACCTGTCTTCACTAGGAAATAACTACATTCGAAATAACTCCCGGAATAACAAAGTCGAACTAGCGTGTCCCCACTATGGGGAAGCCTCAAAAGGAGTCCGAGGCAGGCACCGTTACCGTGGACGCGCTACCTCGACTTAGAGCCGCAGGAAGCACTGGGAGTAATTACTTCGAATGGCTCTGCAGAGTCGTTATTTCGAAATAGCAGCAGCAGAGCATCCAGATGACTGTGATTTTGGAATCAGTGTTATTCCGAGGAAAGCAGGAGAACCGATTTCGAAAGAAGCAGCCTGTTAGTTCGAAATAACGGGCCTGGTCGTGTAGAGGCTCCGCTTATTATTTCGAAATCAGGGGGGTTATTGCAAAATAACTTCCTAGTGTAGACCAGAGCTTAGGTTCAGCCAGTCGGCACCCCTTCACTCTGCTGACCCAAGTCTTCGCCATGATAAATAATTGGGAATTTTGAGAGGAGGTCACAGAATGGAACAGATTAGTGATGCCAGAATCACAAGCTCCACTGTTAGGGCAGGCGACTCCGGCTCAGCTGGACCGTGCTGATGAAAGAGCGCAAGGATCCTTTTTGCGTCGACTGTTGCTTTTCTTTAAGAGGTTGTGCCCTCCTCCCCTTCCCCCCATAACCCAGGCTAACGCCAGGCCCAGCTACGCGCACGCAGATACCTCACTCGCATGAAGGGGTTGTATGTGAACTCTTCTGCAATAGTAGACGGGATAGTTGGTTCGCCGCTGTCATATTTTGCCTGTGAAAGGGGAGAGGTATTGCGTGAGGACTGGGTACAGACATTAAAAGCAATGACCTTCAGTAAACCATTGACAGTCCTAGTGTGTTCTCTGAGCCCTGGTCTACACTAGGGCTTGATTTCAAAATAAGTTCTCTCCCCCGCCCAAAACTGAATTTATAAGCGGAATGTCCACACCACCAGGCCAGTTATTTTGAAATAACGGGCCACGGAATGTGAAAGCTGTACTCCTGCTTTACGTCAGGAGTCACTTAATTCCAAAATCGTTATTTCATAAGAACGGCCGTACTGGGTCAGACCAAAGGTCCATCTAGCCCAGTAGCCTGTCTGCCGACAGTGGCCAGCACCAGGTGCCCCGGAGAGGGTGGACCGAAGACAATGATCAAGCGATTTGTCTCCTGCCATCCCTCTCCAGCCTCTGACAAACAGAGGCCACGGACACCATTTCTATCCCCTGGCTAATAGCCTTTTATGGACCTAACCTCCATGAAATTATCCAGCTTCTCTTTAAACTCTGTTATAGTCCTAGCCTTCACAGCCTCCTCTGGCAAGGAGTTCCACAGGTTGACTACACGCTGTGTGAAGAAGAACTTTCTTTTATTAGTTTTAAACCTGCTACCCATTAACTTCATTTGGTGTCCTCTAGTTCTTCTATTTATGGGAACTAATGAACAACTTTTCTTTATTCACCCTCTCCACACCACTCATGATTTTATATACCTCTATCATATCCCCCCTCAGTCTCCTCTTTTCCAAACTGAAAAGTCCCAGTCGCTTTAGCCTCTCCTCATATGGGACCCGTTCCAAACCCCTAATCATTTTAGTTGCCCTTTTCTGAACCCTTTCCAAGGCCAAAATATCTTTTTTGAGGTGAGGAGACCACATCTGTACACAGTACTCAAGATGTGGGCGTACCATAGTTTTATACAGGGGCAGTAAGATATTCTGTGTCTTATTTTCTATCCCTTTCTTAATTCCTAGCATCCTATTTGCCTTTTTGACCGCCGCTGCACACCGTGTGGATGTTTTCAGAGAACTGTCCACGATAACTCCAAGATCTCTCTCCTGATTTGTCGTAGCCAAATTAGCCCCCATCATATTATATATATATATATATATATATAGTATGTATATTTCGAAATAGCGGCCATGTGGATGCTCCGGTGCCACTATTTCGAAATAACCACTCCCCAGAGTCAATCGAAGTAATGACTCCGCAGTGCTTCCTGGGGTTCTCAGTCTGAGGTAGCGGCTCCACAGTAATGGAGCCTGCCTCAGACTCGTTTCGTGGGGACACGCTAAGCTCGAATGTGTTAAATCAGGAGTGACGTTGAATTTGCTAATTTTGAAATAGTTTCCTAGTGTAGACGTGGCCTGAGTGTTCTAAGGGCGTGGGCAGCCACAGGCCAGACTCCTCCGAGGAGAAACGGCGTAACCCTCCTCCAGACACAGACGTGCAGCATTCCAACAGGAGCAAGACACGGGCAGGTGCCAAGTGACTCCGTTCTGGCCCCGTTCGTACCAGGACTAGCCCACGCACACGGGGGAGGCGGGACTGGGAGGAGCCGAGGGAAGCCGAGCGCAGGGGGTTGGCAACTGAAGTGCCCCTTTGGCTTCACTCTGCCCCATTCTCTCCACGTGCTCCGTAGGGAAGTCCCCTGGCTGCTGCCACCAGCAATGTTACGGCTGCAGCCTCTTTGGGGGAGGGGCCATGTGCAAGCTCCACCCACCTGCCTTGCGACTGCCGCCAGCCGCAGCTCCCTTCGCAGTGTTGGGCTTAACCCTGGGATGCAACCACCCTCAGCCTCACGATCCCTGTTGCTGCCCTCTTCCCACTTCCCCTCGACTGCTCTCAGCCTTCCTGCCCCTCCCACCAACCACATTCGCTTCTTCTCCTGCCCCATGGCTACACCCACCATCCCCGCAGTACTTTGATTGGGTGCACACTAGGGATGTAAGCGACTAGTCGACTATCTGATAAGCAGAAGCTTATAGGACAGTCGACCAGTCCCTCGACTAGTCACTCCCTGCCCCTTACTGCCACTATTAGAGGCAGCAAGGGGCGGGGAGAAGCAGGAGCCGATGCTGGGGGGGGGGGGAGCTGACTTAAAAACCGATTTGCCCCAGTGTAGTCTCCGTGGGGGTACAGGGGGTAGCGGGGACCAGGCACGAGCCAGCAATCACGGTCCTGGCTTGCGTTGGGTACGCCCTGCTGCTCTTCAGCCTTTTAAATGTATTAAGAATCGGCAGGCAGGGTTAGCTCCAGGGACCAGAGGCTAACCCCGCTGCAGCTCCCCCGCTGATCGACTAGTCGATTCAGCTACATTTAACATCCTTAGCGCACACACTACCTCTGCACCCACATCGCCTCATTACAGTTGTAACCAGTGAGCCGAAGAAACAGACGGGCATATTGTCCCATACACGACTAAGTTCTTTGAGGCAGGGGCTGCGTCAAGCCGTGTCCGTACAAGCACCTAGCCCTTACAGGGCCCCGATCCACAAGAGGGCTCAGGGGCCTACCCCACTATAAACAAAGAATTATAGCGATCCACTAAGTCTCGTACCAGGAAGCACTCCCTTACCTTAGCCCAGGCTAGTTTTTGTTGGATGGCAGCGTTATTGGGTTCAACGTGACGGGCAAATTTTAGGTTGTTGATGGTGTATTCATGACCACAGTAAACTCTCTAAGAGAAGGCAAACAAAAACAAAAAAAGTGAGTGCTTTCCATCCCAGGATCTCAAAGCACCGTTCGGTACAGGCACTACTTTAAAGGCCAGGTACCAGGCTACAACGAGTCCTGCTGCAATTTCACATTTGAGTTTCCTCAAATCTTGGGCGAATACCACCCGGTGTTAGTGACTTACTAGTTTAACGTATCAATGTGGTCTAAAGCCCCCTCCAAGGAGGCCTCAACCTTGGGACAGTTCCTCAGACACGCCTCAGCTAAAAAGAACGGCTCAGGTGTGGGAATCTCCCTCACATTCCTCAGCCGTGAAGACCAATGTAAGGGATTCCTTTAGTTCCTCCGCAACGGCCTTGCCGTTCTCAAATGCTCCTTTAGCACCTGGGCCATCCACTGGTCCCAATGGCGGCTGAACGGGCTTCTTGCTTCTGACGGACTTAAACATGTTTGCTATGACCCTTCTCCACAGAGCCCTGGCTTTTCTACATGCCAGACAGTTCCTGGACATCACCCTCAGGCATTCTGAAAGCTCACTCAACCATTTTGGATAACTTGGTATCAGGAAGGTGGCTGCTTCTTCAGTCTGTAGTAGATGGAACTGGGTTAGGCTGCTGACGCATGCGGAAAGCTAGATACCGTTTCAGGGTCCAGGCGGCCTAAGACCTCGATCAGTGCTTTGTACATTTCTTCTGGGGTCCCCTCAAAGAACTTCCCACAGCCGGCCACGAACAGCGTGTCACCTGGGAGAGGGGAAAAGACACGGTAGGACAGCCAGAGAAGACCCTAGATAGCACATGGCAGGAGACAATTCCCGATTGTCCTCCCCGTCCCCGGCATTGTGGCTGGCCAGAGTCATTATTACAGGCAAGCTTCCCCCTGTGACCCAGAGGCATGGCTAGAAGGATCTGCTCTAGATCCACAGCCCTGAGGTTGATCTGCAAAGAGATACGTGATGGCACCTAATCTACTTCACTCATGGAAGGATCACCCAGGCCTACAGAGACCAAGTCCATGCTAGCAGCAAGGGTGTTTTCCCCCATCTCCGTGAGCTATAACACAGACAAAGTGGTAAGAAAATACAGGAAAGCCAATATGAAACCGTGTCATCAACCCACATGTTGAGCTGTGATGGTAGGTACCTCCGGTTCTGGAGAACGAGAGGCGTAAGAAGCAGCATTGAGACACCCAGGATCTAGTGGAGTGTTGAAAGCTATCCACAAGAGGACCAGAAAGAACCTTACCATCAAGGTATCCAGGCTCATTTTCATTCGCAATAGCTACTTTGGCCCAACCCCTCGCTAGTTGGCCAAGTTTAGTGAGATTCCCAGTTAGCGAACTGGGGGGCAACGGGGGAGAAGGCCTGGATCATAAGAACAGCCAGTCTGGGTCAGACCAACCATCCATCTAGCCCAGTGTCCTGTGTTCCGACAGTGGCCAATGCCAGGTGCCCCAGAGGGAGTGATCAGAACAGGGAATTGTCAAGTGATCCCTCCCCTGTCACCCATTCCCAGCTTCTGACAGACTAGGGACACCATCCCTGCCCATCCTGGCTAATAAACATTGATGGACCTAACCCTACATGAATCTATCTAGCTCTTTTTTGAACGTTGTTAAAGCCTTGGCCTTCACAACATCCTTTGGCGAGGAGTTCCACAGGTTGACTGTACGTTGTATGAAGAAATACGTCCTTTGGTTTGTTTTAAACCTGCGGCCTATTCATTTCATTTGGTGACCCCTAGTTCTTGGCTGATGGGAGCAAGTAAATAACTTTTCCTAATTTACTTTCTCCACACCAGCCATGATTTTATACACCTCTATCATACCCTTCCCCCTCCCCCCCCCCCCCCCAAGTCTCCTCCTTTCTAAGATAAGTCCCAGTCTGATTCATCTCTCCTCATAAGGCAGCCATTCCAAATCCCTCATTTTTGTTGCCCTTTTCTGAACTTTTTTCCAATGTTCCCATTGCTCTCCCTGGCAGTAAAGAGCCCCGGGGAGCTGGTGACACAACGAGCAGCCCAAATTCCGTGATGGAGCCTGGTCACATGTCACAAGAGACATGTAGCGCCCACGCTAAGACAGCCATGAGTGTAACAGGAAAAGAACCGAAATCCGGATAATCAGGAGACAAGCAGAGGAAAGACCTGCATAAGCCACACAGAGACAAGGCAAAAGAAACCACCCAGCTCCTCACCTGTAAAGACAGCCGGGGGCTCCGAACTATTTGGCTTGGTCACATAGTAACAGATGTGTCCAGACGTGTGACACGGCGTCGAGAGGCATTTCACATGAAGCGATCCCACCTGAGGGGAAGGCAAACAGACTGAAGTTGCCTGGGAGATTAACTCGAGGGGTTTTGAGATGGAGGATGGCACAAAATTCAGCAGGCAAGTTCTCGAAGCTGCAGAGTAAAGGGCGCGAGTCAGGTTGCCATGGAGTCCAGCGAGCGTTCGGCGAGGCGAGCTTGCGAGATAATTGAGCGCGTTACTTCAGCGGGTACAATGGGGAACTTCATTTCCTTCCATTACACGCAGAGACTCTGTGGCTGGCAGTGAGCGAGGCCAAGCAAACAGATCGAGCGAGACACGTACAAAACCCAAGCAAGTTCGTCAAATGTAAACAGCTACTGTCAAGTAGGGATGGAAAATTTCGATTATTTGGCTAATCGACTAGTCGATGCAATCTTCAAAGGCAAAAGCACCGCAGGGAGCATGGGACCAGTGGGGGACTCAAGCAGTCCCCAGCTGAGCCCGGGCTCCATGCAGTGCTGCCGCTTTGAAATGCCCCCTTTTCTCCCCCCCGCCTCTTTCTGATAAGAGGCAGCAAGGGGGGAGGGAAGCGACTCGTCAACTAGCCTATCGACTATCCGATATGCATTTGCTTATCAGGTGGTTGACTAGTCCTTCACGTCCCCACTGCCAAGAACGGGGAAAGCGAGCGATATACCTGGACACACACTAAACTGCCCACTCAGCAGGCTAGGGGGCAATGTTCCCCCTCACTTTTTTCATCCATGTGTGGAATCAATTTTGTTAGGTGCAGACGTACACCACCAGTAGAAACACATGCTGCCAGTTGTGGGAGCTCTGCTAATCAGCTGGGCAGCATTTGAATCTCTTGGGTGGCCGCCCAGGCGCTCAGCTTACAGGGAACACTGCCACAGGGCTATTTACTGCACACATTTATGGCTGACCGACAGCAGCTCATTTTTAAACATCTGGCCTCCACCACCAGCATCTCACAATCCAATGCATTTATCCTCCCAGCCCTGCTGTGAGCCAGGACAGTGGTACGATCCCCCAGTGCAGATGTGAAACAAAGGCACAGTGACTTGCCCAAGGTCACCGGGAGTCAGTGGCAGAGCAGAGAACGGAGCATGGCATGAGTTCCGGACCCTTGAGGGGATGTCTACGTAGACACAAGTCCGGCCAGATCTTAGAAAGGCTTCTCACGTGGGAGACACATTGTGTTTGCTTGTTACCTGGAAGGATGTCAAGTGTGACACTTTCTGCGTCAGGGCTCCCACGCGGTTGTCTCCCCCATAGACTCTTAGTCCAGACTCCATCTTCACAAGCTTCTCGTTACCCCCGGCATGGTCCCTGAAAAGCCCAAAGGTCAGAGTCTGGGTGGCCACAAGATGCATTTCTTACAACTCAGGCCTTCCTCCATCTAGACTGAAAGTATTACCCAGCAGAAAGTCTGGCTAGTTCCCAGGCTTTGAATTTGACTGCCTTCCGGAGCACAGTCAGCTGTTCTGTCCTTTTCCCCCTGCACTTCACCTCCTCACGTAGCCTCAGGGAGGAGACGAAAGCCACGAAGCTACTGAAGTGATGTCCCAGCAAAGCTACTGCTCCACTTCATTGTTCAGTTCGGTTTTAAGACGGGGTGGGGAACCGACGGCCCGCAGGCCGCATCCAGCCTGCAGCTTGCCTTGATCTGGCCCACGAGCACCCCCAGCCCGCTTCTGCCCCCTCCCTCCCTCTCGCCCAGACCCCACATTCCCACCCCACTCCTGCACCCTCCCTCCCAGATCCTACACGCACAGCCTGCTCCCCAGAAGACCCCTCCCATACACTGAATCCCCCATTTCTGGCCCCACCCAGAGCTTAGGGTGGCTCACACAACTGACTAGACCAATGCCCCTGGAAGAGTTAATCCAGCCCTGGGGGGTAAGCCCTGACCCTCAGCACCTCCCCACCCCATGGGGCTGGAGCTTGAGAGGAGTGTTGTTTTTCCTTCTTCTCATGTGGGGGGCCAAGTCCATGAGGATTGCGGGTTTTCCCCCCTCACTTGTGTGACCCCCCCAACCCAAAACAAGGCTCCCCACCGTGTTAAGAGGAAGGGTGGGGCAACTTCTTCTGTGGGTGTCCCCACTGCACCCGGCTGATGTGAGGGGCAGGCTCTCATTGCCACAAAGCTGCAAGGCCCGTCTCAGGATTGGCGGCCAAGCCCGGAGAGGTCCAAGGGCAGCCGGGCACTGACTTTGTGGGGTTTGGATGCCCCCTACCTCCAGAGGCCATTCTACTCTGGGGGGGTGCAGGGGGGAAGAGAAGAGACCGTCGGAGAGAATTACCAGTGGTGGTGGGTGGTGAGGACCGTCGTCAACTTCACGCCATGCTTCCGGACCACCTCCACCACCTACAGACAGAGCGTCAGAGACACATTCGATTTCACAGCACCCGGCTTGGGCCCTGCTTGACTACGCGGAGGGGCTTCCGTGCCTCTGCGAAGGCGCTCGGAGACAGAACCTGCATCCCTCTGCGGGCCAGGCTCCCATCAGCTTTGCTGGGAACTATGCCCGAGTAAGGACTGCATTCCCAGAGGGGATCAGCACATCCGCCCAAGGTCCCACCGCCGGCAAATACATGTTACTTCATAAGCAGCCAAGAAAGGCTCCATCCTGCACCTTGCCAATTGTGTGTACAGCAGAGTAAGAGTCAGGACTGGAAGAGACCTCAAGAGCCATGGAGTCCAGCCCCCTGCCCAAAGCAGGGCCAACCCCAACTCAATCATCCCAGCCAGGGCTTCGCCAAGCCAGGACTTCAAAACCTCTCAGGATGGAGATTCCACCCCCTCCCTAGGGAACCCAACCCAGTGCTTCCCCACCCGCCTAGGGAAATCATTTTTCCTAATATCCAACCTAGACCTCCCCCACTGCAACTCGAGACCATTGCTCCTCCTTCTGCCCCCGCTGAGAACAGCCTCTCGCCAGCCTCTTTGGAACCCCCCTTCAGGGAGTTGCAGGCTGCTCTCAAATCCCCCCTCACTCTTCTCTCCTGCAGACTAAATACGCCCAAATCCTTCAGCCTCTCCTCATAGGTCAAGTGCTCCAGCCTATTCACACCCCAACAAATGCAACTGAAGCACCCGGATCTCAGCCGCCATACTGACCCGTAGCCACGGCCTCGTCCCCCTCACCAAGAGCCACGCTCACGGCCAGCCATTTCCTGCATTTCCACGTGGGGCTCGCACACGTGGCCGTGACCCAACCCGGATCCCCTCTCCCCAGGCCGAGCCCCGGGCGTGCGCTACCTTCTGGGGTTGCACAGGATCAACGATGGCGGCCTCTTGGGTCTCCTCGTCGATGAGGAGATACATGTAGTTGTCCGTGAGGGCTGGAAGCAGCTCCACCTTCATGTTGGCCTGCGTGACTAACTTGGACCGCCTCAGCTCAGAGTCGACGTGGAGGAAGCCAGTCCCCAGCCGGGCTGTCCCTGGGGACACAGAGAGCATGGGAAAACAAGGTCAGTGCAGCAGGAAAGCGGTGCGAGGAGTGCAGGGAGATGCTGGGTCTCTCAATGCCACGGCTCTGAGGGGCCCACAAGAAGAGCACGGCGTGGCTTCAGGCTGCCTCCCGCTGCAACCGATCGGCGCTGCCTCCCGCTGGAGGAAGGGCCAGGGTCCAGGCAGGGGGAGGTCTCCCAGGGAGGATGCCACCTGCCCCAACCAGGAGCCCAACAGCAGCCACCTGGCAGCGCCCGGGAGAAAACCGGACAAGTCCCCCCGGAGCGGAGACACGGGCCCGGCAGGCCCTCGTCGGCGCGCGACGTGACCCTGGGGCGACGGCAGGGCAGGACAGAGGAGGAACCCAGCGGGCGGAGGAGAACCGACGGTTCCCATAGCACAGGGCTCCGGAACCCTGAGCAAAGCCCACGGCACAACGGAGCGGAGGCGAAATGAATAACTCGTCTTGTTCCGGAGCAGGGCTTGTCGCCAGCCCGTCCGGGGCCCGGGCCCGGAGGTCTCGGGGACACCTTCCAGCGCCAGCTGAGTGACCCCCGCTCTCAGAAAGCTTGAGAAAGGCCGTTTTAGAGGCCAGGCCATGGGTGTTCAATTTGCAGGCCAGGACCCTGCTGGGGGTTAGGAGGTTATCACATGGGGGGGGGGGTCATGAGTTAGCCTCTCCCCCCCAAACCTCTGCCCACAGTGTTTATAATGGTATTAAATATATAACAAGTGTTTAATTTCTTGGGGGAAGGGAGAGTCACTCTCAGAGGCTCGCTATGCAAAAGGGACCCCCGATACAAAGTTTGAAGCCACGGGTGTAGAGACCTTTGGCTCATTCCTCGTAGGTGCCAGAGCAACCGAGCTGGGCAAAGGGGGAGAGCACAGCCTTCAGCAGAGCGCGCGGGACTCCCCTCGGTACCCGAGTCATACACCAGCCCGCGCTCCGGAGGGAAGGTTCGGGTTAGCTGGCCGCAGCCCCCTCCCCCGAGGCGGCCAAAAAAGCTGCTCCGCTCTTTGCTTCGGGTGACACGTTTCAGCTGCTCCGCAACCTTTCCCCGTGGAAAGAGCCCAAAGAGCCCTCGCTCCTCTGGGGAACTCACGCCATGCGAACAGGCTGGGCAAATGGATCAGCCCTTTCAATGGGGGAGATGAGCAAGGAACGGCAGCCCACTGGGCCTCCCGTTTCTAGCGCCTCCAGCCGGCGACGCATCTGGGCTCCTCTGGGTAGTTAAAGGGGGAGGGACCCCAAGACACTCCATTCAGGAGGAAGAGATTTTAGCCTGAACATCACACTCCGGGCAAGCCAGCTACCTGGGATGAAATCCACCCCATGGAGCTGGCCAGCACAAGGGCCAATACAACAGTATTACAGAATCAAGACCAGGCCCCATTGCAATGGGTGGGGTGTGGAGACCGTTCGGGACGGATCCTGTCCCTAGGCAGGTACAATCAGTGGGGAGCAACTCATGACCTGCACCCCCTCCATGTCCCCTCCCCCACATGCCTCTCGCACCCTGGGCGCTGGAGCCCCACACTTCCTACTCCTCTCTTCCCCCCCCCCCCGCAGCACTTTTGGAGCATCATGAATCTGCTGATTCGCGCTGCATCCCAGCTCCTTCCCCAAGTCACAAATCAGCTGCTCGCGGCCGTTCAAGCTCTGGGAGGGAGGGGGAGAGGCAGAGAGGGAGCAGATTTGTGGGGCGCCAAAAGCAAGAGGCACGCGTGGGGTTGCGGGGGAGCATGGGCTGCATGCGGCCCACTGAGACGGAGAGCCACTTATGTGGCCCGCTCCCTCATCTTGTTGGCCCGCCGCTGCGACACAGCAGAGACCCGGAAAGGGCAAGGGACTCGACTAAGGTCCCAGCCGCTCAGTAGCAAAAGTAGGAACTGAATCCAGTCCCTCCCCCGCTCTGCTCCCCCACAACATGCCCAGTGCTGGCCTCTGCCCAAGGGACAACGTCCCCCACAGCAGGCAAAGAGGTAAGAGCTGCAACGCTGGAAGGGCTCCACAACCAGGCTTTGGGATACACAGGTATCGCCCCGCAGACCCAGAGTTACAATCCCGCCCCAGAGCTCTGAACACTGGCACATGCAAAATCACAGCCACGCGCACAGGCCGGTGGAACCCCCGGCAGCGCTCGCTCTAATTTTTTCCACCCATGTGTGGAATACATTTTTATGTGCACCACCCCTAGAAAACACGCTGCCGGCTGTGCGCGCGCCGCTAATCAGCTGGGCAGCACTGGGATCTCTCCTGGGTGGCTGCCCTGCTTACAGGGAACACTGACCCATCTGTTCCCAGGGACATTTAACGTAAATTTAGAAATACTTTAAACACTCAGTCCTAGAAACCTTTGGCGCCCCAACGCACCTGTTGGAAGCTGAGGGAAACAGATTCCCCCTCACCCCTTTAGACACAGCTCTTGAGAGATCAGTTCAACAAGTGACCTCACTGCACTTACTCCTCCACCCAGGACCTTCCACCCCCATTGTCCTTCCTCACCTAGTTTGGAAGCCTCCAAAAGGCAGAGTTTAAAACAAACAGAAGGAAGTTTTTCTTCACTCAGCGCACAGTCAACCTGTGGAACTCCTTGCCAGAAGATGTGGTGAAGGCCAGAACTTTAACAGGGTTAAAAAAAAAGAGCTAGATAGATTCATGGAGGTTAGGTCCATCAATGGCTATTAGCCAGGATGGGTAGCAATGGTGTCCCTAGCCTGTTTGTCTGGAGGTGGGTGACAGGGGAGGGATCACTTGACAATTCCCTGTTCTGATCACTCCCTCTGGGGCACCTGGCATTGGCCACTGTTGGCAGACAGGACACTGGGCTGGATGGACCTTTGATCTCACCCAGTATGGCCGTTCTTAGATGCTTGACAATGCAGGACCTCAGCAGAGACCAACAGCAGCGACAAGAGTAGACAGGGATGTAAAGCACCAAGGAGCAGCTCTACTGAGCCAGCGTCACTTGCTCACATGGGCCTCGTTCGGTAGGTCATGGCATCTCAAGAAGAGACAGTCCCCCACTCTAGCATCCTAAAGCCTGAAGCCAAGTCAAGTTCCTCAGGGCAACTGCTGACCCATTTAGCCCAACGTGACACACACCCTGCTGACAGCAGCAGCTTTGCCTAAGCAGCGGAACCTGTTTCTATCCCAACCCCAAGCAGACTGTTCAGGCAGCGTTGCTAGCCGATCTCCAGTCGGCTTTCTTCCTTAAGCCCCAGCGTCTGGAGGTAGGAGGTGGTGGGAGAATCTCCGCTTGCATCTTGAAAGCATCTTTCTAGCCCCCCTGTTGCGGGCAAAAATCCATGGCCCACCTGCACCCCAAAGCATTCAAAAGGAGCCCACAAACATTTAGCTTGTCTGAAAAAGAGTCGCGTGATTTTTTGGATGTGGGCAGCTGGCAATGTTGCGCTTGCCAAGATGAAAATGCCCTTCGCCTCCAATACAGCGTTTGCCCATGATTCTATCACAGGCATCAGATGAATGAAAGAAAAAAATACCCTGAGTAGTCCGGTAGCACTGTAGAGTAACAAATTATATATCGTACCATGGGCAAAACCCACTTCCTCAGATGAGTGCAGAAAAAGAGGGAGAAACCTCCCACTGTATGATGGAAAAAGAAGGGGGGGGGGGGAGGGAGAAAAAGATACCTGTCAATTGTAGTGCGGGTGCTAATGAGGCTAATTGAGCGGGCTGGAAGGGTCTCATACTGAGCTTTGATGTCATTTGGGTGTTGAATATAATGGCCCATCAAGTTCATGTCTTTGTTCAAGCCATGAGAGATGGTGTCAAATTTGTATATGAAGGCCAGTTCCGCACTCTCTCTCTGTAGTTGGTTTCTGAAATTCCTTTGGAAGAAGACTGGCTGCTTCTAAATCCACAGGTGAGTGTCTAGGCAGGTTAAAACGTCCCCCTGCAGGTTCGTGTGTTCCCGTTGCTGAGGTCTGATTTGTGGCTGTTTAGCCTTTGTCGTAGAGACTGTCCAGTTTGGCTAATAGGTCAATGGATGTGAAAGATTAACCAGTGACCCAGTTAACGGAAAATGCTCACTGGTTCTGGTTAACTGGTAACCAGTGGGGGCTGGGGCAGCCTCCCACCTGACGCAGGCAGGGGCTGCTCTCCTTTAATGTTTAACCCGTGAACTGATTAACCCAGATTTTACATCCCAAGAATGAACTTTCCACCTGATCTTGCTCCTGAGGAAGCCACTGGCTAGAACTGGCCCAGCAGGAGTGGAACCCTCTTGCCCATCCAGTAGCCTCATACGGGTTTCAGCCATTCCATCCCCCTGGAACAGAACCCGGCTGTCTGGACGCCAGAGAGAATGGATACACAGCAAAGGCGACAGGCGTGCTCCTTTGAGCTGTGCCAGCACAAGGCGCTGGTGTTTTTTTTTTTTTTTTTTTACTCCCAGGACTCCCAACCCTACGTTTTCAGAGATTTGGCAATTTGCCGTTTTCCTGGAGTGCTGCAGGCACAGCTGGAACCAGAAAAGGCAAATCGAGGCAGCTTCTGAACATGCCTCTCAGACAGCTCAGCAATATCCATGTTTGAGAAGGGACTTTTTTTTAAAAAGGCCTTGTAGTCTTAGACTAGGCTATAAAAGCGAGCCCTGTGCCGCTTTGGAGCATATGATGTTAAAACTACTGCAGAGCATCACTCTAACAAATCGGAATCTCTGCAGCCATCTCATGACTGATTAGGGTACCTATGGGAGACAGACAGTTGTAGCTGTAGATCCCTTTTGGCTTATTTTTCTAGCCCAGCGTTCTTGGTTTTTCCCTCCATATCTGCCTTGTACTAAATTAGAGCTGAAAAATGAGTAAAGGAAGAGAGAGTGAAAGAGTCTAAATTGCAGTACTGCAAAGAAAACCCTCAACTCTGAGCACACGTAAGAGATATTTGATTGACACACAAGACACTAGCAGCCATACCTGCTAAGTGGTATTACGGAGCAGGAAAAGTCCTTTCATAAATAACGGTCATTCCTGGGGAGGGACAGAAAAGAAAACCACACCAAAAACCCCAAACCTTCTCCCCACACCCAATCTGGTGTTCTTCAATAGGGCAAATCCATTTCTCATTCCTCCCACCCTCAATCTCCCCAACAGCTTTCAAGCGTTGGCGAGCCAAAGAGTGTTCAGCTGGGCTCGGATCCTGCAAACACTTGTGCACACGAGTCACTTTTCAGCAGGCAAATCATTCCATTGACTTAAAGATAACTGTGTAAGGATTTGTAGGATCTGGGCCTAAGTTATTTACCAGATCCTTGAGAGAGGGTCTCATTGAAATGGCTGCATTTCAAACACCAAAGTATTATTTGTCTTAAGTGCAACTGAATGCAAACCACCACCAAGAAACAATGAAAGAGTGCCTGCCCTTAGACACTCCTTCCCAGTTTCCAACTGTGTCACATCTAGTTTTCAGAGCCACTGACCTCATCTGATCCGCAGGTGTGTAACTTCCAACAGTGCCAGTGTGCACAGATACAGACTAGTTGTTTAAGATGCCAGTCAGCCGCAACATTATTACAGCATTTATTTTCAATGTCAGCTTAAAATATTCCAGGTGGATAGTTTAATTTTCATACAGTTCCTTAATATGTATCATCTATGCAATCTACTCTAAAGCCCCATGCAGTCAACAGAAAGATTTCCATTGGCTTCAGTGGATTTCAGATCAAGTTCTTTGGTCATATCTTATGGGACCGCTCTTCAGTGTACATGAGCGATTCTGCTGTTGAAGGGCATGTTGGCAGGTAGGAAATTGGTCATGTTATACAGCGTATGGATATTGGCTGGGCACTAAGAGAGAAGCAGAGTTTGATGCAAAATTTCTTTACAAGAGAGGTCACAAATCCATTCCTGCGACATTATTATGTTATTAGGGATCAGAGAGGAAATTTCTTTATATTCTGAATCCACTAATTGCCTGTGTTGGGTTCTAGATTCACTATTTCTTCTCCATCTAGAATAGACTGCAAGACCTACTGCTTACAGCGACTGAGATGTTAACGTTTTGGCCGTACCAACTGTATGGTCCTCAGAATTTCAATACGACTTATGCTCCTATTTGGGTTTCTCCCCCCGACAGGGACCAATACACCTCCCACAGAAGCTCCCAGAAAAAATCTGGGAAGGGCCCATCACATCCATTCTGCATCTGTAAGAATGTAAGTTACCCCCAACACAACTTGGTACTTCCATGTTCAAAGCACTGTACAAACATTAACGTCCTCGCAAACCAGGGACTCCCTAACGAGATTGCGATGTTGCTCTAAAACACGGTACAATTTACAAGTTTGACAGCAAATCTAGTCACTAAGGTTAGGGCCATTCCTACAACTGGATGCATGTAAAATCCTCTCCTCCTTATTTCACTGGGGCTGGGGTAACAACTTCACATTGAAATCAGAGCCTCAAAGTAGTCCCGTGACTGCTTAAGTCAAACTTGGCTGCTGTTTCTAGAGTGACCAATAGGTCTGCACGTCCTAAACTCAGAACTCCGGTCATCTGAAGAAGTGGGCTGTGCCCACGAAAGCTGCTGATGCCACCTACACGTTGTGTTAGTCTATAAAGCGCTACCGGACCATTTGTTGTTTTTTAAGTCCTATACAGATTAACTGGGCTACCCCCGGAAGCTGCCAAATAAAACTAAGCATTGTGGCTGTGGGTTGTGCATAGCAATAAAGCGCAGTTAGGACCCGCTTTTCCAGACACATTGCCGATCATCCCGGCGCAGGAAGGCCAGGAGCGAGCAGACTGCAAGGGCGAAGCTCTCCCCGCAGGCAGTGCGAGGGGCGGGTTGTAAGTGCCCCCATGGGACTAGCCCCAAGACAGGCCCGGCGTGGGGAGGCCCAGCGGGGAGCAAAGCGGCCAGGGGGTCCGACCTGTAACCCCGTGGCCCACGTTTAGCCCGGAGAGGGGCTTCCCGGCTTCTCCTCCCGCAGTCGCCTGCAAGGTCATTTCCAGCCCCACCCCGCAGCGGCCCCAGGCTCAGGGCAGCCCCTAAGCAGCACGGCTGCACCGGCCAGAGGGGGGGCGCCCTGCCCCCAAGCAGCCCAGAGGGGGGGTGCGAGGGGGACCCCCCCCCAGCCCCACGACAAGCGCGCAGCCAAGGCCGCGGAGGGAGGGAAAGCCGGGAGGGGGGGGGTGTTGAAGGCGCCGGGCACGGCTCCCGCAGCTGGGGGGGGGGGGCCGCAGCAGGCGCCCCCCCGGCCGCCGCCGACCTACCCGCTCGGAAGGCAGCCGCCGCTCCCAGCACCGCGAGCGCGCCGCCGAGTCTCCGCCCGCCCCAGCGGCCCATGGTGCGGGGCGGCGGGGCCGCGGCGGGCGGGTTACATAAGCGCCGCGCCGGGCTCTGTTTGGCCCGGCCCCGTTCCCTTTCCTCCCTGAGCCGCCGCCAGCCAATGGCGCGGCCGCTCGCCGGCCCGGCCCTCCGCAGCTGGGCGGCCCGCCCGGCTCTGGGGCTGGCCCGGCAGGCGGGGGCGCCTTGGCCCCTTCCACTCACTTGGCTGCGGCGCGGGCTGGTCGCCGCTGAATCCGCATCGCGGCGCAGCGGGAGCCGGGAGGGGGGGGGGGGCGTGTGCAGCCCGCCCCGGGGCACGTCTAGCCCGCCCCGGGGCACGTCTGTCCGCGGGAGACGCTGCCCCGCAGCTGGACTTGCAGAGGCCGGTCGGGGAGGGGGGGCAGGGGGCGTTGCGTTACATTCGCTGGTTGCAGGGGAAGCTTCACCCAGGAAAAGAAAAGCCCGGGGCGGGGCGTCGCGTTCCTGCCCCGCTCTGTGGCTCTCAGCTGCGAGCCAGGGGATTGGCGCAGAAAACACGTGTCCCCCCCGGCCAGCCCGAGCTGTCAGAGGGCTGCTCCGCGCTGGTGCAGTTCGCCCTCTGAGCTGGCCGCCTCCATGGCTTCGGCCAAGCCTTTGGCCAGGTTCTGGGAATGGGGCAGGAACATCATCTGCGTGGGGAGGAATTATGCCGAGCACGCCAAGGAGCTGAAGAACGCGCTCCCCAGCGAGCCCCTTTTTTTCCTGAAGCCTTCTTCGGCCTATGTCCGGGAAGGAGAGCCTATTATCAAGCCCTATTACTGCAGCGACCTGCACCACGAGGTGGAGCTGGGAGTGGTGATCGGGAAGAAAACCCACGCGGTCTCCCAGGAAGTTGCGATGGACCACGTGGCGGGTTACGCCCTGTGCTTGGACATGACCGCCCGGGACACCCAAGCTGAATGCAAGCAAAAGGGCCTCCCGTGGACTTTAGCCAAAGGCTTCAATACATCATGCCCGGTCAGTGAGTTTGTGCCCAAGGAAAAGATACCAGACCCGCACAAGCTGCAGATCTGGCTCAAGGTCAATGGTGAGCTGAAGCAAGAAGGGGAAACCTCTTCTATGATCTTCTCTATCCCCTACATCATCAGCTATATCAGTGAAATCATCACACTGGAAGAAGGGGACCTGATTTTGACGGGGAGCCCCAAAGGTGTTTCATCTGTGCAGGAGCACGATGAGATACAAGCAGGAATAAAGGGCATCCTCAGTATGCAGTTTAAGGTGGCCCAACAATCACGCCACCGGTCCTGTTAAGAGAATCAGTTGTTTTCCAACTTCTTTTTGGAGGAAATGTTAATTTCGCTCTACAGGTGCCTTTTAAAATAGCCGGAGAATGAAGAACTACCTAGATGGCTGTGCAAGTCTGTTCCCCAGCAGCCTAAAAAAATGTATTGCCAGCTCTCTTGGACACAATCGAGAATTAATTGTACTGAGGTAGAAAACGGTTTTGTAAGCTTTCTTTATAAAGGCCCGGATAAGGACTACCACTGCTCTGAAGGGCCAGCTTTTCACATTATTGAATGGCATACAGCTCCAGCTAAAAATATGTGTATGAGAGAGAGCCACTCAAGCTGTCTGGTTAATAAAAGGCAGCAGCTTTAAGAAAGAACTAGGTCTGTGTATGAGAGAAAGGGAATTGTAATGAAATACTTCTAATAAAATTGGTTTACATTAAATGTTCTGTTATATTGTTTGCCCTAAGCTTAAAACAAATTTAGTGCATGAGGCACAGGATTTAAAATAAACATTGATTTTTTTCCCCCCTGAGGCCTTTGGTAATGTGTCCATAAAATTAAAATTGTTTAAGAAAATCAGCATTATCCTCGATGCTTTTTATTTTTTACTTCCCATTTCCTTTTTGTTGGAGCAAGGAGCCATTATGGGCAGGGCATATGAAATCTGGTCTTGTTAAATGAACATTTCACTGCAATATGCTGCACCACAGCTATATATATGTTTCCTTTTATGTGACTGTCATTAAAAACAATTTTTTTCAAAGGAAGTTTAAAAATGAAGGAATAGCTGGCATACACAATATACAGTATATTTACAAATCGGTTGATAATGCATCTATCTGGGCATGGCCCACTAGCCTAGCATATAGAAATCAGTCAAGTAATCTTACTGCGCTTGTGTTCCTTGGAGGAGATCCTGGCCATAGAGGGGTAAAAAGTGAAACTCAGGGTGTACAAAGTGCTATCAAATACACAAAAAGAACACAATGAAACCTTTTTGTTCTTCACTAGCTTCTTTCAGTTACAATAATCTTAGGTCACAATCCTGCAAAAATTAAACATGTCAATCATCTTAATAAGAATACTCATGCTTAAAGTTAAGCACATGCAGAAGGGAGCTCTAGCTGTTACTTCTGAAATTGTACCAGACACAACATTTTGAGACTGAAATATAATTTTCATGTACATAACTTACTTAATGTTGCTGCTAAACCTGCTATTATGAAACAAGGATCTGAATTAACCTAGCAAAGTATCCTGTCCAACAGAAAAATCTCTTGATATTCTCAGCAATGAAATCATAGTTTCTGCAAAAGGCCAACGTAGCGAGAAGATACTTCTGGCTTTTGCAGAAGTCCCAAACCCACTAACAGCTTTCCATTTAACACTGTACACAATGACCACATTTCTGTTAGTTTATGGATAGCCATCAGGTATTGGTGCTCCTTGTTACCAGATGCTTGAAAGTATGAAAGTACAGCGAAAAGTATTATATTTTCCCAATGATGCTTTCCCAGGTAAACAATTCCCTTTGTCACAGAAAGATTACAAGTTTATGAGTGGAGAGGAAAGACGGCCAGGAAGAAGTAAGTCCATGGACATTTTAAGATGTGATATAAACTATGAAAAAGTTTGAGATTCCTGATGTAAAAAATCCCTTTTTCTTCTCAAATATAGCTAAGCACAAATAAGTGAACCTAGAATAGGAGCCGTGCATAACCACAAGGAGAGGGGACATGTGGACTTAGAAGTGGATTAGTAGCTGGTAAAGCTTTCTAGACAGAAATTTTTTAAGTGTAAGTGTATTCAAATAGCATTTTTTTACATCTGGGACATGCATATTGGGCTTTCGATGGTCTTCCCTCACAGACTTCCATTCTTGAAGTCTGGGAGAGCTGTTCATAGCATGCTCCGGGCTCTTTCTTCCGATACCTTGTAGGATCCTATCTCTATTACAAACAGAATTGTACAGAGGATCTGGTTCCAACACAGTTATCCTCTAATACGTTTAAACAGTGGTTCAATTTTAAAGCAGTCAGCCATATTTGGAATCAACAGCTCACCTTATCAGCTTTGGACTGTGGCCCCTTCCACGTTCATGTCAAGCTGACTAATTTCTCTGGGGGAAAATACTTTCATAGCATTCTGAGGGATTCAGTGGGCAAGCTCAATGCAGCGTCCTTCTTAAGTAGTATGATGGCCCAATGTAGAAAATGAGCTGGAGAGTCTACATGACTCCATTATGGAGAAGCAGGAAACACAGAATGTCTATTTTGGTGGCTCTTAACCTTTCCAGACTATTGTTCCCCTTTCAGGAGTCTGATTTGTCTTGTGTCCCCCAAACTTACACCTCACTTAAAAATGACTTGCTAACAGTAAAAACCAGACATCAAAAATATAGCACAACATTACTGAAAAAATGCATTCTCATTTTTATCATATAATTATAAAATTAACTGAAATATAAATATTGTACTTACATTTCAGTGTACAGTTTATAGAGCAATATAAGCAAGTAATTGTATGAAATTAGTTCGTACTAACTTTGCTAGTGCTTTTTATGTAGCCTATTGTAAAACTAGAAAACCATATAGATGAGTTGATGTACCTGGGGCTATGCAGAGGTCTTCCAGGGAGTACAAGTACCCCCGGTTGAGAATCACTTGTCTGCTATGCTTTGTGGTTTAGAATTACAAGGATTTTCCCTAAAAAGGAGTGATTATCCTTTTTGGCTAAAGAACACAGAACTTCAGTGGGCCAGCAGTCTCAGAGAATAATTTTTGGCTAGACAGAATTCTGTGATCTGCTACTCTCCCATGTTATACAAGATCACAGATTATATCTACTGCAATAAATCAAGAAATATATAGTTTTAGAATTTCCTTTCTATGGGATATATTGTAATAAAAACATGTTTGCGGTTTAGATTAAATAACGGTTTTTATTCCTTTGATCAGTTTTCAAAATTTACTATAAACTGAATGAAAAATTGTTTCCCTCTCTACTTAAAGAGCTTAATTTACCAGAAAGTACATCTAAATGTCAGACAGATTTTTTCCTAAAATGAGCCCTAAACAAGCTTTTCTAAGTAGAATAACATAAATCAGAAAGATCAAGAAGATATAGACCCGTTTGTAAAGATCAGTAAATAATAAACCTGTTTCTCTTTTACCAATCTAAATGCATTTAACAAATGCAAGTATTGCATCAAACTTTTTTTATAATAATGTAGTTTCAATGAACTGCAAACTTTTAAAATCTTTCCAGCTGTTAAAAAGCCAAACGATGTTATTTTCTTCCTTTTCCTGACAAGCTCTGACTGGCCTCTACAGGATCTGCCAATTTGCACGAAAGCAAGTTCACTCTCAATCCGGTTCTCAAACTGGGTGACAAAACCAACTGTAAAAATAAAAAATTGTATTTTTTCTGATAAACATTTCAAAACTTATTCTTTCCAAATTTAAATGAAACATATTGCTTATAATAAATATCAAAGTTAGTGCTTCCATTTTATGGGAACTAGAGTATGTGTAGGTTCAGGAAAGGTATGTGTTATAAAGAGTAAGTTTAATGAATGTTAAAAGTTTTAAGTCTGATTACAGTAGTTCTATAACAGCCAATGTTATTTAAACAGGAAGTACTGTCCAGTGCACAATAAAGTGTATGATTTTAAAAAATCCAGGAATGTTCCATCAAAGGAGCAAATGTTCTAACAATTCCCTTCTGCATCTGTGTGGGTCTGTTGCTATTCCCAAGACATCTAGAGACTGTAGATACTATCACATTTCCTTCCCCAAAGGCAAAACCAATATTTTTTTAAATTTTAATTTGCATAATTATATATGAAAGATAATATTTACACAATCCTAGATATTGTATGTACAGCCCTGTGTGAATACAAAATTTGTATCCGCATCTGCATCCACAAAAAAGATCCATGGATGTGGATACTTATGGATTTAAAGCAGATATTTACAAATTTGCAGGGTTCTAAATACAAAATTTGTATCTATATCTGCGAAACTTAGCTGTGGATATCCACATTCACATCCATGGATCTGTAGGACTCTAACTATATGATATAATCAAACACGTAACTTGGTCCCTGATCCTACAAACATACATGTGCTTAAGTTTATGCAGGCGCAGTCCCAGTTGAATTAATGATTCTAATATGTTTACAGTTAAGCACATGCATAATTCAAGACCAGGGTCCTACTCAGCAGTGGCTAGATCCTGCAGGCCTCACTCAGATTTTGTGCATACTACTGTCAAAAACCCAATAATAAGGATTTTTGTTGTTTTCTTGGAATAATTACAAATATTAATAACATATAAATTCACACAGTTTAACTACATCAACAAGTATACTAGGTGACTGTCTTATCTAAAATAATCCTTTCCTTAACTGACACCAACAATTCGTTTACTGGTATAGTGTTAACACTACATACTAACTTTAAAATAAATTTTGCTTCGTTCCAAAAGAAGGTGCCATTTTAATGCTGTCTTCTGCTCTTCTGTCAGAATGAGGAACTCATGGACCTATTAAAATGATCAAACAACATACTTATTTCTGAAACACGCAAAGATATACATAAACAACAAGGAGTCCTGTGGGCATAGGCTTTATTTGGGCCTAAGCTTTCATGGGTAAAAATCACTTTGTCACTTGCATCTGACAAAGTAGTTTTTACCCATGAAAGCTTAGGCCCAAATAAATCTGTTCATCTGTAAAGTGCCAAAGGACTCCTTGTTGGTTTTGCAGATACAGGCTAACACAGCTATCCCTCTGAAACATATTCATGTGAGCAAAAGTCACTTTTAGAAGATATTAGAATGACCACAAAACTAATGCTCTCAAAGCAAAATGTAAAACTAATTTCTTTGGTCTAATGTTCTAATAATCACACCTCACAAAAAAATTGCAAACAAATATTTCCCACTGAGTGGGAGATGGAGAGAGAAGCCATTCATTTTAATAAACTTGTAAAGCAATCAAATATCACAGTGTTTATGTTCTATAAATACGTAAATATATTGACCAGAATAAACTACTTAGTGTTCAGGGAGAAGAAAAATAGAAATATCAATGTCTTACATGTCTCCACAAAAGTGTAATTTAAAAAATGAATCTCTTTTATTCAAAGTAAGGTTTTAAGAGGCACCTTTATAAATTCTTAAATAAATTTAAACATAGTTTTGTTAGTTTCTATTCTTTGACAGGAGCAATAGTTGGATAGTAGAACCTCAGAGTTAACAAACAGGAGTTACAAACTGGCCAGTCAACTACAAACCTCATTTGGAACCAGAAGTACATAACCAGGCAGCAGCAGAAACAAACAAATACAGTGCTATGTTAAATGTAAACCTCTAAGCAATAAACAAAAAGCAGCATGTTTCTTCTTTGTAGTAAAATTTCAGAGCTGTATTAAGTTAAATATTCAATTGTAAACTTTTAAAAGAGCAGCCATAACATTGGAGTTATACACATTTTACAGTTACAAACAACTTCCATTTCTGAGATGTATATAACTCTGAAGTTCTATTGTATAAGAAGTAAAAACAAAATAATTTTTGGCTTGTTTCACATAGCTGAAACTTCACACTAGAAAACAGGCCATATCAAGCAGGGGACACTGATTTTTATTTACCGTGCAACTTAATGTTTCCTCAGCTACAACGTCTGAGAGGTTACAAGAATTTAAAGTGCCTGTGTGATCTGTAAGATCAACTAGTAAATCAAAACTGGTAAAGACAGACTTAGCATTTGAAGAACTGTCACTGCAGAAAGTGCAGGTGTCTGACATTTCATTGACCACATAGTGGCACCCTGAACTGCAAGGAACAGGAAAAGACAAAGATTTTATTAAAACAGGTATGTAGTTATTTATTATTGTCAGTTTGAAATTGTTCCCTGTACCACCTGATTTTCTTCCAACCCCACCCTGACAATTGACTCTTCCTTCCAGCCAGAGTCCTTCATCTTTTATACGCAGACACAAAATGGCCCTTACTCTCCTCTCTCTTTCCAAAGGCCAGGTGGGGCATGCCCCATCTCTAACAATCTCTGACAAAATACTACATATGAAACCCTCCATTCTAAAGAGACCAGACCCCCTCCCCTCATGGGTAAAAGTAACTTACATTTCTTACAGGTACTGTACTATCAAAACCTGTTCCCCAGCTTAGGCAGGCTAAAGAGCAGGGGGGGGGAGTGTGATACAACAGTACCTGTAAGAAATGTAAGTGTGAGGTGGAGTGCGGGCTGTTCAGGGCAAAGGGTGGGCCTGTGGGGGCAGGAGTCAGGGCTAAGGATGTTAAGAGGGGGCTAATTGCCTAACCATGTAGTCGATCTAATCATGTAGTCGATATAATTTGTATCAACTACATGATTAGCCAATAAGAGGAGGCACTCAGAAGGAACTACCCCCTCTGCAACTCTGCAGTTTGAATGTAGTAGGAGCTGGGCACACAGGTAGCCTGGCTCCTACTACATTTAACTTGCAGAGCTGCAGCAGGGGTAGTTCCTAGAACGGCGTGAGCCGGGATTGAGCTGGGACTGCTGTGGCTTTGCATTTTAAATATAGTAAGAGCCGGGTGGCTCTTACTACATTTAAAATGCAGAGCCGCAGCAGTCCCGGACGGGTGGGAGCCATGACTGAGCCAGGCTTGCTCAGTCCTGGCTTGTGCTGGGTCCAGCAGCCCCTGCTCACAGCCAGCCCTGGCTGCCGTGAACAGGGGCTGCTGCCAGAGCAGCCTCTGTTTATGGCCAGCCTGAGCACTGCGAACAAAGGCTGCTGCCGGAGCAGCCTCTGTTCACGGCGGCTGTGGGTGGCTGCAAACAAGGGCTGCTGCTGGAGGAGCCTCTGCCTGTGGCCAGCCCAGGTCACTGCGGACAGGGTCTACTTTGTGGCAGCCTACCCTAACCTCCGCCCACTGCTGCCTCTGATAGAGGCAGCAGCCTGAGGCAGAGGGGCAGGTGGCACCGTGGATATGGTGCTGAGGGGAACCAGCTTTGAAGCCAGCTCCCCACAGCACTGGCACCTGTTCCCTCCCCCCACTTGCTGCCTCTCTGATGCACTACTTGCTTACGTCCCTAGTCAGGGCAGGGGGTTGGGGATACGTAGGGGAGCAGGAGTCAGAGCTGGGATGTATGACCCACTACCAAACCCTCCCGCAGCAAATGGGGAGCAGACCGTTAAGCCTACCCCAGAACCGGAGACAGCTGCCACAACTGCGGCCAAACAGGGGCCAATTCTGCAATCCACCCCACCGACAGGAGCGGGACCAGGCACCGTAGCCAGATGGAAGCTGCTGCCAGCCCCTCCTACTAGCCCAGCTGGGAGCATGCACGCCTCCCGCATATCCTAGTTGGCCCCATTAAATTGCCTGACTGCCTCCTGCAGAGTGGCATGACCCAGAGGGCTCTTACCGGAGTGCAGCCCACTCTTACCGGAACTGCATACTGGGGTGCACCTGCTTACTTTCACCTCTGCCTTCCTCCCACCCACCCAGAGCAAAACAGTTTCATTTTACTATTCTGGAACTAGGTTAAACACTGTTTGATCTCAACTGTGAAAGGGTAAAGGAGAGGGGGGCAACAGCTTTTTATATAGATTTAAAATATAAACAGTTACTTACCACCTGTTTCGTATAAATTTAGATGTATCATTATCAATATTCAATGTAGAAATATATGCGTAAATAATGCCATAGATTGGTTCAAGTTTTCCCTCATTCTGCAAAGCTTTTACCTTTAACTGCTCCACAGTATAAATGTCAACTATGGTCTGCACTAAAGTTGAAAGGAAAATATTAAATATATCCAAGAAAACACCACTAAATAAAAAAGAAAGATTAAGTTTAAAAAGAAATATTGGGCCTGATCTAAAGTCCATTTGAAATCAATGGAAAGGCTTCCACTGGCTTTATTGGGTTTTAGAGTAAGTTCTCAAAAAATATAAAAAAGTGAGATGTTCAATAAAATACCTAAGAAGTAAAAGCTCCATCCAAAAGAAAATGAGGTTTACTCTAAAATATTTTAAAATAAAATATTTGTTCTAATTTATTCTATGCTTCCTTTTCTAAATATATTCATGTATAGGTGTTTTATATGTAATAGTTTGCCCTCTCTTATGTATTCAGATTTATTCAGTTTAGGCCTCTTGCTCCAAGGCCGGTGCATTTCTAAGAACAGCATGTCAAAACTATGCAGGAAAGCAGTCATCCACATTTGAGGTACACAACACTGTCAGACAATTTTTAAAGCAGCTCAGTAATGGCTGGCTCCTGAAATTCTTGAGTGAAATTTTCCATTGAAGTCAGTGAGTTTTACCCCTATTTTAAAATAAAAACACTTTCAGAACAGGCCCAAAAAGCAAACGACAGTACTACACAATAGGGATGTAATACGCAGTCGATTAACCTATAAGCAAAAGCTTATAGGTTAATGCTATAGACTACATGCATTCCCCCTTCCCTGCCAGTTAATTTTTTAGCTGGGTGGCCAGCAGCCTGGTTCAGTCCTGACTCGCTCCGGGTCTAGGACCTACCCCCACTACGGCTCTGCATTTAAAGTGTATTAGGAGCCAGGCGGGCAGGCAGCTTGGCTCGGTTCCGGCTCGTGCCAGGTCCAAGAGCTCAGATCCCACCTGGACAAGGGCTGCTGCCACCCCACACTGCTGCCTATTTATCAGAGACAGCAGCACAGGGCAACAGGCAGCCAGTCTGCAAGGGGAGCTAGTTTTAAACTGGCTCTCCTCGTGGACCAGCTCCTATCTGGCACCCTGCACTGCTGCCTCTGGTACAGTGGCAGTGGGCTCCTTGGGAGTGAGGCACACTGGCTGTCAGCCCCGCCCCCGGGGACTACAGAATAGTCGACTACTAGATAAGAATTCATGCGGTTACTCGACTATTCAATTAACCGATATTTAACATGCCTACTACACAACAGTTACATTAAATCAAAGGCATCTGGATGAATGCTTACAATTTATAGATTCTTGTAACTGATCATCAGTTATATCATTCAAAGCTCCCATTGCTGCACTCTCTTTTACGAAGTTGTAAAGAATATTCGCTTCTGGTGTGTCTTGAAAATATAAAATAAAAACTAGATATGAATAAATGTCCCCTGCAAAAAATGACAAGTAAAACATCTGAATTCTGAAGTTATTGCTATTTTTATTCTGGTAGCACCAAAGCCACATCAGTCTGCAATTAGCAGAGAGATGCTTCTCTCTTTCCTTCTCCAACCATTAATACATACATGGGATGCAGGAAGGAAGCTTAGATGGAAATGCAGAAGAAAAACCAGAAATTATTGTTCCCTCAACACCTGACTCTCTCTTCCCGCAAGAGGGGAAAATACTCTAAAAATATAAGCAAAATATTACAGTATCAACATCATATCACTAACACAAAGATAAGGCCTCGGAGGAGCAGAAAGGCCAGGAAGTCAAAGTAAATCAGACCCAGCCCTGCCACACAGATCTGTAAAGCCGAGATGCCCCTGTGCACCATCCAGGCACTTTTCCCTGGCATCAGGACTAGCTTGAAGACTACACTGCCACTCTCTCTCTCCTGCCTTGGCTACTCCCCCTTTATGGAGATCTTGTCACAGTGAGGGCATGTCTACACTAGGAAATTATTTCAAAATAACAATTCAATTTAATAACTCCCAAAATAACAAAATTAAAATAGCATGTCCCCACTATAGGGAAGTCTTGAAATTAGTCCAAGGCAGACTCCATTAATGTCGATGCGCTTCCTCAACTTAGAGCCCCAGGAAGCACCCGGAGAGTAATTAATTCAAATTACACTGAGGAGTAGTTATTTTGAAATAGCAGCACCAGAGCATCCACACTAACGCTATTTCGAAATAACTATTTCAGAATTAGTGTTATTCCCCGGGGAAAGCAGGAGTAGAGATTTCGAAATAATGGGCATGGTAGTGTGGACGCTCCCCATATAAATTCAACCTAAGGGGGTTATTTCAAAATAACTCCCTAGTGTAGACCAGGGCTGAGGGAGCTAAGATCAGTTTGCATAAGCACCTATATATATGCCATATGTCCAGAGACTGTAAGGCACATTCAATAGGCAGTAAGCTGTGTTTAGCAGCTCGTCTGACTTTTTCTCCAGTCCCCAAAATCAAGAGTTCTCAATGTATGGTGTCAACACAAGGGTCTTCCCTGAACTCAAGTGAAGTGACTGGGAGCCCTGCTGCTGATCCAACATTCTCCTGCACAGAGGACGACTCAGCCCAGATCAACCCATGTTCTCTCCTTCCACCCCATTCACACAATGAAATAAAACATCTGGCCCTCAGAAAGGATGCAAATATTAATTTCACAAAACAAGCATCATGCTATTTGCAGGTGAGACAAAGCCTTTAGAGAACGTTTCCAACTGAACATAAGAACGGCCATACTGGGTGAGACCATAGGTCCACCTAGCCAAGTATCTTGTCTTCCAACAGTGGCCAATGCCAGGTGCCCCAGAGGAAATTAACAGAACAAGGAATCATCAAGTGATCCTCCCCCCCCCCCCCATTCCAGCCTCTGACAAACAGAGACTAGGGACATCATTCCGACCCATCCTGGCTAGTAGCCATTGATGGACCTAACCTCCATGAATTAATCTAGCTCTTTTTTGAACCCTGTTAAAGTCCTGGTGTTCATAACCTTCTCTGACAAGAAGTTCCACAGGTTGACTGTGCACTGCAAGAAGAAAACTTCTTTTGTTTTAAACCTGCTACTTACTAATTTAATTTGGTGACCCCTAGTTCTTACGTTATGGGAACAAGTAAATCACTTTTCCTTATTCACTTTTTCCACACCAGTCATGATTTTATAGACTTCTATCATGTCCCCCCCAAAGGCTATGTTTACGCTAAGGAAGTATCCCAAAATAGCTTTTTCCGCATCTTTTGAGCAAGCCTGTTATTTGAAGTATAATGGGCTCGCTATTCTGACTATAGTCAACAATATGTGGGTTTTAATAGTCTCTTACCTGGATTAGTTGTAATAATAGTTTTTGATATAACAGTTGCAGTCATACAGTTCCTGAATTTGTCAAAATTTATTCTCACATCTGATGCAAATATTACTGGGCACAAAAACATAATTATTTGTTATTTAAAATAAATATCACACTAAAGATAAACAATAGCAGAAATCATTCACAAAAAAGTTGAAAGGGGATACCTGTTTCTCGTGGCATCCAACTCTGCGCAAGCTGGATAGATTCATTATCCCAACTAAATTTAAAAAAAAACTATTTAATAGTTAAAGCATAGGGGAACATTGATGACAAAATATGAAAAACATTAGGAATTAGCATTGATGCCAGGTGGGGAACCTTTTTTGTGTCAGGAGCCACTGACTCACAGAAAAATCAGTTGGGGACCGCATACAAGTGAGAAGGCAAAAAAACCAAAATACCCCTCAATGACATGGACCCTGACTGAGAAGGAGACACTCCCCACATTAGGGAGGTTAAATTTAGATTAATTGTCTAATCGAATAGTCGATGCGATTTACATCGACTATTCAATTAGTCGACAAAGGTGCCTCCGCCTTTGAAGTGTATTACATTTCAAAGGAGAAAACACTGCAGGGAGCACAGGGTCAGCAGGGGACTCAAGCAGTCCCCCACTGGCTCTGGCCTCCCTGCAGCATTTCAAAGCGAAAGTGCTGTGTGGAGCCTGGGATCAGTGGGGGCGCTGCTGCTTTGAAACGTCACATGCAGCCCAGGGCCAACTGGGGACTCCTGGGACTCCCCAACTGACCCTGGGCTGTACATGGCATTTCAAAGAGGCAGACCCCGGGCTACATGCAGCGCTGCCACTTTAAAATGCCACATGCAGACCGAGGCCGGTGTTTCAATAGCGCTGCATGGAGGCCTGGGCTCCATGCAACGCTGCCGCTTTGAAGCGCCTCCTCTTCTTTCCCTCCTTTCCTGCCTCTTTCTGATAGAGGCAGCAAGGGGGGAGAAGTGACTAGTCAACTAGCGTTTCAACTGTCCGATAAGCATTTGCTTATCGGCTAGTCGACAAGTCATTCACATCCCCACCCCACATTCCTCTCGCACATCAGGGCCTAGTGGGACCCAGGCTAGTAGATTTTGTGTGTTCCTGTCCCGCAATAGGCACAGGCTCCCCAGTGCTGGGGGGAGGGGAGCCCTGAGCCTCGAGAGCCGTATCCTGAGGTTTCCCCACTCCTGCTTTATGCCATTAAGAAGCATTTATTCCTCTCATCCTCCCCAAAATATTAAACAAGGATGCACTTATAGGTTAAAATGGTCAGATATACTCCAATCCAGCTTTTGATTGCCCATGAACAATTTGTACATGCAAACTACTGGGTTTACACAAACAAACTGTATACGTATACTATGTGCACGAGCACAAAGCATTTGGGTATACAAATTATGTCACAGGTACACTCAAGTGGTCATATAAACAAAACTATGGAAACACCAAGGGTGTATTTTGAAAATACAGCCCACCAAATAACTATACAACTTTCCTATATTATTTCAAAACATTTTTATTTTAATGCTATTTTACACTAACTCCACTTCCTATTAAGAATTCTTAGTCTTTTGTCATATTTTATATTCCCTTTATAACTGTTTGGTTTGGGGAAGAAATGTACTGCACCTGTAGCTCTTTTAAAAAATGGCAGGTGCTACATAAATGCATATCCAATAATATGTTTACTTGATATTTTCTAGATTTAATTACAGAATGTGCAGACAGGCATGAATAAGTACATTCATGCAAAAGTAGATCTATGTTTGGGAACAAACAATACATCTCTTTTCATAAATAAAATGTCTAGTGGTCTGATTAGGAACAGTTTCTTTATTTTTCCATATCACTGATGACCTTTCATAATTTATTTGTAGTTCAGCTTCATTCTGACACTACTGGGCTGTAAGTTTGTCAATAATTCATAGAAACAAATAACATATCCAAGGTCATTCAACCAGATATCCTTTATACGTACTATTGTTTAATGGACACTGCAATATTTATTGGACAACATTCAATAAATATTGCTACCTCATCACACAGAGGCCACCCAATTAATAATGTATGTCAATTAACTACTACAAGATTATGGCAATATTTACTACATTCAATTTTTCTATCTTTATCTACCTTTGCTTTAATTTGTGTATTTGAATAATGTACATAATTTACCATATCATCGCAAAGGACAACTCTGTTTCATCATACAGCTTTGCTTCACACCTTTGACCTTTCCTTTTGTCTGAAGTTGTAAAGTTCTTTGGCTCCCCAACCTTGACAAGTAAGAAAAATGTTATTATCCACCTAAAATATATAGAAGAATTAAGAAGAATCAAGCTAGAAAGGAAGATTCAAAATGAGCAAAACATACAAAAGTGACAAGCAAGGATACAGCATGGGGTTGCATCCCTGACCATCTTAGGTAATGGCCATGATCCTCCATGAACTTATCTAATTCTTTTTTTAATCCAGTTATAGTTTTGCCTTCACAACATGCCCTGAAAAAAAGTTCCACAGATTGTGTGTTCTGTTGAGAAGCAGAGTTTGACAGTGTTGTCTTTTACCCACAAAGGGCCAAACTTTTGTGTTTCATAAACATGGAACGATTGATGTATGTGAAGGAATCCTTAGACACTCTGATTTACTTTGAAAAAAAGTTGATTACCAGATATTTATGTCTTCTATGCATATGATGAGATGATCCCAAAACATGCATGTGTTTTTGGAAGGTTCCATTCTCATAAATCTCTACTGAAATCACCTAAACAAAAAAATAGTTACTTACCGTCTCTTAACTCTTGTTCTTCGAGATGTGTTGTTCATATCCATTCCAATCAGGTGTGCGCATGCCACGTGCATGGTCATTGGAAGCTTTTTCCCTCTGCACCTTCCATCGGATCAGGTGGGAAGCCCCCTAAAGTGACACTTTCATGTCGCTCAATATTGACTTTGCCAACCCAACCACTCCTTTCGTTCCTTCTTGCCAGCTACTCCAACAGAGGGGAAGGAGGATCCATATGGAAGGGATATGAACAACACATCTCAAAGAACAACAGTTATGAGAAGGTAACTGTTCTTTCTTCTTTGAGTGCTTGTTCAAATCGATACCGATCAGGTGACTCATGGAGGTAAGGTCGAAGCTACAGAATTGCTGATTGGAGAAGGGGTGATGTGGGGGTGATGAAGGGTCACAGCCCCACCCCCCATTCAGTGCTGGGGGGAAGGACAAGGGGCCAGCAATTGGCATGCAGAGCCCGGTGCATCCAACTGCCTGGGGCCCCTTATTTTGGGGTAACTAGCAGGGGGGACCTGATGCCAGCAGTAGAAGTCCCTCCATATAATCAGTGGCAGGCAACAGTGACCTGGCCTGAGCCTGATGCACTCCCCAAGATCTCTGCCACATTACTCCGCTTCCCATCACCAGTGAGTGAGGGAGCGTTTCCACAACTTCTCCCAAACCTCCTCCCCTAGCAAAGCAGCTTGAGGAATTAGCTGGAGACCTGAGTGATCTGGTCCCAGCCTGCTCCGAGGAGTAGGGGTGGGATGAGGAGGAGAGGAGGGGAGAGCCAGTGCTCGAGGGGGGGGGGGCAGGGAACAGGCGTAAAAGCTAGCTCCTCACAAGCACTGGCTCCCGCCTGCCCCTCTATGTATAAAGGTATTTTAACATCCCTAGTGAATACCAAGAGAAGGAAAATTGCTTTTGTAGTGAACCAGCCATTCAAACTCATATTAATAGTGTCAAGTATGCAAAAGAATTGCAGCTCTGCAGTTTCTCTTTAAAGTCTCTTTCTGAAGTTTTGTTGAAGGATGACAACTTTTAAATCTTTTCTGAGTGTCCAAGGAGACTGAAGTGTTCTCCTACTGATTTTTGTATGTTACGATTCTTGGGGTACATCTAGACTACATGGCTCTGTCAACGGAGCCATGTAAAACAGTTTACTCGGCATAGTCAATGAAGCGGGGATTTAAATAATACCCCGCTTCATTAAAATAAAAATGGCCGCCGCGCTGTGCCGACGATCAGCTGATCCGGCACAGCGCGGCAGTCTAGACGCGGCGCAGTCGACAAGGGAAGTCTTTGTCGACCGCTCCAGTATGCCTCGTGAAAGCGCGGCAGCCATGTTTATTTTAATGAAGCGGGGATTATTTAAATCCCCGCTTCATTGACTATGCCGAGTAAACTATTTTACATGGCTCCGTCAACGGAGCCATGTAGTCTAGACGTACCCTTGGTGTCTGTTTTGTGTCCTTTTATTCTTTTGTATAGGAACTGTCTGATTTAACCAGTGTACATGGCAGAAGGGCATTGCTGGCACATGATGGCATATATTACATTAGATGTGTTGGTGAATGAGCCCTTGATGGTGTGGCTGATGTGATTAGGTTCTATGATGGTGTCGCTTGAATAGATATGCTGGTAGAGTTGGCAACAGGGTTTGTTGTTGGGATTGGTTCCTGGGTTAATGTTTCTGTGATGTGGTTTGTAGTTGCTTGAGAATATTTGCTTCAGGCTGGGGGGCTGTCTAGACTTTTATACATCCCAAAGAAGTCCTAGCATGGCAACACCTAAATATTACATTCATTAACTTAATTGTATAATCTAATTTTTAGTTTATAAAAGTGGACCTTTATGTAGGATATAACAATTGAAATAAGTTTATCCCTTTGCTTTTTGTATCAGATAAAGCAACATATATACATCAAACCTTATGTTCCATTTTCTTATGAATGTTAAACCAATAATTAATGTCACTTGTTACCCTTACTTCATATTAACTCAATCCATATGACTGCAGACCAAGACAAAAGAAAATAATTATTTCAGGCATGCATCATTCCGTAAATCTAAATCTAGACTGAAATCAATCATAGCTTCAGCAGGAAAAAAACAACAACATTTTATTATAGCATTTCTAACTTACTGACTTCACTGCTGCGAGCACATTAATGATTCTTCCATCAAGGCTTTGCCCATTTGCAACAATGTCACCTAGAGAATAGTAATCCTGAGGATCTTTTACAGGTAGATGCAACAAGGAAAGCAGTTTGGTGTCCACTTCACAGCGGTAACAAATTTTGACCACTGAATGAGACTCACTGAGCAATAATTTGTAGCAGCTAAATTGAATACACAAAAATGTATTTAACACATCACCGATACACTATCCAGTGAAAAGTTATATCAGTTCACAGCAAACATGTCAGTTAATTTTTTTTCTACTGAACTTATGTGGAGGATGATAAAAAGTTAGGAAATGAAAGTTGTCCTATCTTGATGATAACCTGCAATTTTTCATCCTAAGGAACAAGGACATGATGTCAACATGGATTATAAACAATTGTAAAACACAAATCTATCACTCTTTCAGCACTTCCCAGGTGATTTTTATTTTGTGATATATACTCCGTGTAATAAAACATTTAAAAAGTGCTTTGTAAAGTGTTAAACTACATACTTTTAGGGTAGCTACTCAGTAACAATGGATATAGTCTATAGTACTTAGATTGTAAACTTTTGGGGACAAATACTACTACTAGCACTACCACTACCACCACCACCACCACCACCACTAAAACACACACAAGGAAAACATTAGCTAGGATAAAAGAGTTCTCTCTTCACATATTCAAATGCCTGAAGAATATATGAAAAAATAAAAAGGCTGTTTGTATCTCAAACAAACAATCCTCAATCAATATCCCATACTGGAATTTGTGTAGATAAAAGTTTGCGCTCAGCTGTTCAGCATCTGTGAAAAACTTAGCTCTGAGGCTAGTTAAACTCATTGTGCCATCTCAGATTTCCAGATGCCTTTCACAAAGTTAAATAAAACCAAAAGCATAGTGATACCATGTAAACAAATTTTTAAAAATAATACTTTAGTGTACTTAAACTGCCTTCCAGACAAAGACATGCAAATGGCTTTTGACAAGATTAAACATCTTTCCATAAAATTATTCAGTGTTTAAATAAATACAACGGGCACAATCATCTTTTGAATAAATTCAATTAACTTCAACATACCATACTGCAGACATAATGGAAGTCCTACTTAGCTATTGAGGAGCTTTACTATATTAATACAAAAGCCAAAGGTCCACATCATGACTAAATACATTTTTCCTATAAGACTGTTTGGAAGAATATATATCTTTACTTAGAAGATTTACCCAGCATTGCTCAGGTCCTTAATTAATTTTTTTTTCTTCATTTAAATCATTGTTCTGGGGTGGGGCTAGGGTTGAGCTGGGTTCAGTATGCAGGCTGCTTTTGGGTGAAAGGACAACCCCAGCCTGCTATCACTGCAGCAGGTTGGGACTAGATGAGAAGCACCTGTCCATGGCCACTGCAACTGTAGTGGGCACAGCCAAGGGAGAGGTGCATGTCCCTCCTCCCCCCGTCGCCCCCGCTGGGGGACAGACAGACACACAAATTCTCAGAAATATAGACAGCTGTGCCTTTCTCCACTCCTATCCCATTCTGGTCCAATAAGGTTATAGCTGTCCTGGTCCCCATCTCTCTGGCCTCGTGCTGCCTCCTTTGGTCATTCTGCTGTATAACCTGTCTCCTGCCCAAGCCCTTCCTTTCCATTTTATGAGAAATAACTGAATTCCAGGCACATCCCATTGTCCTGGCACAACCAAATCTTGACCTTGCTTTATGTTATGATAAGAGGAAGCTGCGTACCAGATTGGGTGGTCCTAGCTCTTACCAAATAGAAGGAGTTCTTGAACAAACAGACTCACAGAGAGACAGACAGACACATTTCTAAAATATATAGTAAGTTGAAGATATTGTTCAGGACACACAGTGAATGAGGACAGACACATGCATTCATTTTAAACAGCAGGCCACAATTGCATTAAAATGTAACACCACTATCTGCCCTATGTCCAGATACCAGGCATTTGAACTGGATCCATTGTTGGGTTTGCAGGGCAACTACCACATAGCTCACAACTCTGAATATACTTTTCACTGTTTACACCCCAAAGAATCAGCTTGCTCTTCTGAATCCTCTCACTTTTCCCAACGCAAAACAGATGCAAGGCGGATGGAGGGTCCCAAAGAGGAAACCCATTCTGCAGAGACTTCAGGTATCCCTTTTTTCCATAGATCTAGGATCCACCAACAAAATCCTATGTCTCTGATGGTCTGGTTGCTGGCCCTTTAACCTTTTATCCACACTGAACACTGGCCATAAACTGTGATGAACTAACATTCATACAATTCGTCACATGAAATTCCTAAATTCTATACCTATTTAATGTGATTGGGTCAACTGGACTATAGAAGGAAGGCAAAACAAACACTAGGCTACAGCCAATGTGTTCCTGATGCAAAAAATTCCTTCCTGATCATTTAAACAGGTGATCAGTTAGACCCAAAGTGACCTAAAAACACCATTCTTATACAATGTAACATGGAGAGGGGGTGCAGTTGACTAAAATTAGACAAAAGGCTTGATAAATGGCTGGAGAAGCAAGAGCCAATTTACCCACAACTTTCTAGCAGCAGCTAGCCAATGGGCAGCAGAGCACTCAATATCCCAGTACATGTCCTATTTTATCCAGTTGTCCAGCACCTTACAGATCCAATCAAGTATCCCTCCGTCTGTTAAATCAGTGGTGGTAATGTGTGGTGGAAAGCAGAGATGCATAAAATTAAACTTGAGATTTTTCAGGAGAAATTGCCTTATAATAACTGTCCAGTCTAATAATTACATACAATATTAATCATGATCATTCTACAAAAGAAGCTTAACATCTACTTTAAATTTACCCAGGAGTTGTGGGATTGAATTTTTCTTCCTTTTCTAGCTCCTTTGTTTGCACTAAAGGATTTTCAATTGTCACTGAAATGAAATATAACATTGAAAATATTAATACAGAAACACATATTTGGGCAATTTTTTATGTGGCCTAGGTTAGATTGCAAAAATTCACAGTTATTACCAATACTTTAAAAGTGTTTTAAGAGTGAAATTCACACCTGTGTAGAAGGGCCACACAAGGACAATATACCATAGAATCACAGAACTGGAAGGCGCCTCTAGAGGTCATCAAGTCTAGCCCCCTGCATTCATAGCAGGATCAAGCACAATCTAGCTCACCCCGATAGATGTCTAACCTGCTCTTAAATATCTCCAGTGATGGAGATTCCACAACCTCCCTAGGTAATTTATTCCAGTGCTTAACTAACCTGACAGTTAGGAATTTTTTCCTAACATCCAACCTAAACATCTGTGCTGCAATTTAAATGCATTGCTTCTTGTCTTATCCTCAGCAATGAAGGAGAATATTTTTTCCACTCTTCTCCTTGTAACTTTTTAGATACTATTTGAAAACTGTTATCATGACCCCTCTCAGTCTTGTTTTCCGGACTCAACAAAACTAATTATTTCAATCTTCCTTTATAGCTCATGTTTTCTAGACATTTAATCATTTTTGTTGCTCTTCTGTGGACCTTCTTCAATTTGTCCACATCTTTCCTGAAATGTGGCGCCCATAACTGGACATAATACTTCAGTTGAGGCCTAATCTGCGCAGAATAGAATGGAAGAACTACTTCTTATGACTT
Organism: Pelochelys cantorii; assembly: GCA_032595735.1. Taxonomy (NCBI): domain Eukaryota; kingdom Metazoa; phylum Chordata; order Testudines; family Trionychidae; genus Pelochelys; species Pelochelys cantorii. The sequence goes on from CM064341.1 coordinate 37,731,746, forward strand.
GTTTACAGCATTCCTGCTAATGCATTCCAGAATCATGTTTGCTTTTTTAGCAACAGTATCACACATTTGATTCATATTTAGTTTGTGGTCCACTAAGACCCCTAGATCCTTTTCTTCAGTACTCCTTCCTAGGCAGTCATTTTCCATTTTCTTTGTGTGTAATGAATTGTTTCATCCTATGCATGTGTATATGTATGTAATGGATTGTTTCTTCCTACCATGTCTTACTTGAACCCTCAAAATATAGCTTATATAGACCTAAAGTGGTACACATCTTTGTGCAGGCTTTTTTTTTATCCCAGAGGCATGTCTACGCTATTGAGAAGATCCACCCTCCGGAGGTCAATCTTCTAGTGTTTGATTTAGCAAGTCTAGTGTCGACCCCCAAATCAAATGCTGAGGGCAGCCCCCGCACCCAGCATCCTATATTCCTCATCTGTGAGGAGTAAGGTAAGCCAACAGGAATGTAGATTCTTAGGTGGCTTGGCTTAAGGTAAGCCGAATCCAGCCATGCATTTTGCGTAGCTGGATGGCATACCTTAAGCCAACCTGCCTGGTCTAGTGTAGACCAGGCCCATAGCCTAATACAAAGACCACTGAAGGCAATGGGACTCTTTCTACTGATTTCAAGAGACTTTGGCACAGGACCTACATAATTAAATCAGCAGTTGTGGAGATTTTTTGGGGGGTGGTGGATTGTGTTGTGGAGTGGGGTTGACAGGGGCAGTTTTGTGTGATCACTTTAAAAATTAAAACTAAAATAAAAATGTAGGCAAAATGTTAAATTATCCTAACACACACAATTCCCTTTTAAAAATTATTAAGAATTGAGCACAATATGAAAATGTAGATCCATTAACTATTGATGGGTTCTGAGTAGTAATACTGAGTGTTTATATCTGGGGTTTTGGGTGCTGTTGGCAACAGTTGTAATTTTGACTTTATATTCTACAAGATTTATGCCTTCTTTCTCTATGCTTATATAAATGAACAATCTGTTTCCAATTAAATTGTTCTTCTAATAGTCAGATAAAAAATACAGCATAACTACAAACACTTAACACTGGTTTACAGGAAAAAATATTCAAACAGAAAAATGTTAAGAGTAAACTCCAACTCACCACAGTCACCTACTCTAAAACTTTCTGAAAGTGATCTAACATACTCCTCTCTGCCCCAAGAATTTACATTTATAAAGTAGGCTGGTGAATCACGAATGGTAAAACCGAAGGTGTATCTTTCAGATCCAATGTCTATGAAGAGAAACAATGCTTTTAATGTCAGATATGCATCAAAACATGTCCATTTAATCTGAGATTAGTATCATTGTACTTGACCAGCTTTTACCATAACTTTAAATAAAAATATTAAATAGGTTGGTAATATTAATAAATGCCACTAGAGGTCACGGTGTTCATGAATGGGAGCTATCTGGCAACAATAAATACTATGGTTCTGACATATGCTGTGCAAGTCTCCCCACACTACTTTGCCAATGCACTTATCTTCAATGTTCCCTCTAATTTTTTCTATCCATGAGCTGAATTTTGTTATGTAAATCGACGCATGTGTGGATGTGCACCACCAGCAGAAACACATGCTACTTGCTGTGGGTGCTCTGCTACTCAGCGGGGTGGCATCTAAATCTCTCCTGGATGGCCACTCACACGCTCAGTTTACAGGGAGCACTGCTTGTCATCCAACTTTTAATGGAATATTATATTCTGTAGCATCATGAAAGTTTTGGGGTGTAATTCGGATGATGAGCACCAAAATGTGATGGGTACATCAGAGAAAGATTTAAAATCAGCCAACTACAGAAATACGTATCAGTGCAAAATGGTAAAGCAACACTAAACAGAGAATATACTGAGATAACTGCTCTGATGGTGTAACTGCACTGTGGTCAATAGGTAAGAGAATGTGGCCTGCAGCAACCCCTCCAGCAGTACAACTGGCATGAAGAAGTGTAGATATGACGCAAAAATACTCATGGGTTGAGACTGTCACCCGTTCCAACCCCTTTACACTGCTCATATGGGCTAGAGCAGTGATGCCCCCAGAGCAGGCAATCTGGTGAAGAGCCTTAAGGCTGCCTCTGGAGGACCTGTTTGCAAACCCTTGCAAAGATGACATGCCTAGGGACAGGAGGAATGCACCAGAGGACAGGACAATAGCTCTGCAGTTTCCAGGCATTTCCCATTCCTGGGGAAGCCACCGTAACTTAGTTTTACCAGTGGCCTTTTCAGCACTTGGAAGAGCCCAGGATTAGGAGAGAGCAAAGATCGGGGGGAGACGGGGTGAGTCAAACAAACAGTTTTGCTCCCTTCTCTTGCTGGGCTGTAATTACTGTGCTGAATGTAGAATCTCATCCATGAAGCTGTCCTCTGATCATTCTGCACTGTAACATTTGTTATTAGCAAGTTTTCTATAAAAATTGTATGGTAAGGGTGTAGTCAGCTAGCAGCAGGGTTCTGGATGCTGCTGGCCACCATACACAGGTGAGATTCAAGTGCCAGTGTTGACATGGGTGGCTCACCCCTACCCGCCTTCCCCACAGGAGCCCAAACCATCCCCTCTGTGGCCCCTGTCCCCAGTGCCGGATGGCTGGGGGCTAGGCCCCAGTCCCAGTGAGCTTAAGCCAGCATCCACAGCCCCTGGGCTCAACTGCCCCAGCTAGCTCTTGAGATTAGGCAGCTTGGGCAGCCTTAATTCGAATTAGCTGTTAAACCTCATTCCAGGAGGAATAACAGCTAATTCGAGTTAGGGCTTTACTTCGAACTCCCATTTCACTGCCGCGTGTAGACGCAGGCAGTTAATCCGGGCTAGTCAATTTCCAAAATGGCGACTGCCCGGGAACATGCTAATGAAGCGCGGGATATTTAAATCCCGCACTTCATTTGCAATTTCGGTCGCCCTCATGAGCCTCCCTAGTTCGAACTAGGGGGCTAGTGTAGACATACCCAAAGAGAGAGTGAGGAAGGAGGAGGAGAAGAGAGAGTGCGAGGCAGGAGGGGAAGGAGAAGAGAAAGAGAGAGTGAGGCAGGAGGGGGAGGAGACTTAAATACAAATGAAAATTTTTAATTATTAATGCAGAATTTTGTTTAAGAATGACTTACAAAATAATTAAAATAAAAATTATCCAACTAAATTAAGTTTCTATCAAATTTACCCAATTCACATTTAATATGAAAATAGCCTTCAATTTGCGCATTTGACGCCTTTTTTCTATTTTTTCTCCAAAGGGGGGGCCCCACGAAACTGTGCTGCCCTGGGCCCCGCAAAACTCTCATCCACCCCTGCCACCACCATTGCCTACCCTGAGGCCCCTCTCCCCCAGGGGAGAGTACCTGTAAGAAATTTAAGTTATTTTCACCGCTGATGAAGACTGATGTATTCTCTCTCCCTGAATGCATTTCCTAACAAAATTTGTATCATGTATGTTCTCTGGATAAAAAGACAAACTCACTTTTTAGTGCTGTCACTTTGGTACCTTTCAATTCCAATAAATCACATCTAAATACTATTCTCGTACAATTTTTAAAAGTTATTCAGAGATATGAATCTCTGCCACTGAGATCCAAACAGCCCTATTTGCTTCGTTCTTCAAAATATACCCCCTTAACACTTCTATGAAGACAAAGAATCAACATAAAAAACTGAGAATGTTCCAGAAATGTTGCTATTACAGAGGGGCAAAAATTGGCATCATATCCTTCATAATGTGAGGTAGGGTCAGGAACAATGGATCTCAAGCACTTCTGCTTTAGGGTTTGGGAAAACAAAACTCATGAGAGTTTTGTCAAATTAATGCTGCTACTTCTGTCTCTGAAAAAATAATTTTTGTCTTTTCTATTTTTTTAACATCAAGAAAAGTAAATATTTTGTTGGTTTAGTCATATAAACCTAAGTTGCACCACATGAGAAACTGAAATATAAACAAAAGAACTCTACTTTTTCGGTCTGGAAAACCTTTGACGTCTGTTTTCCCAATAACTACACCGATTATACTCTGAAAAACAAAAAATATTATAAAATACAAATATTAAACACAGATGCATATGATAAATTAGATTTCATGGACTTGTTATACTCTGATGATAATAAACATATTATTAACTAGTAACCATTAATACATTTATTCCACTGTGCCATATAAACTAAAGGCTTAAACATAAACATTCAGTTTTATAAGAAAAAAAGTAGTAACTAGTACAAAATGGTAAAGGAGGCCCAAACATTTGCCTGCATAAAAAGCTGTGGGAGGGAAAAGGTTACCTAAAAATGTCTGTAATTTTGACTATCCATCAGAATCTTTCCCCTCACATAGGCAGGGAGAACATGTTGCTGGCACAGTATGTGGCTCTCAAAAAGGTATTGAGCTACGATCTACTTAAATTCACAATGGAGCGAGACCCTGTGGTTTTTCAGCCTTACTGTTGTTATTATTTATATCTGTAGCAGTTATTCAGCAGGATCCCACTGTGCTAGGTGCTGTACAAACACAAAAAATGGTCCCTGCCCCCAAATAACTTATAATCAAAATACGAAAACAGACAAAAGATTGATACAGACAAATGGGGAGTACAAGGAAAAAATCCACATTGGTCAGCCTGATAAGCAGTGGTCTTGCCATACCAGCAGCCTGACCATGATCAAGTTTTTTGTAGGCATCACAGAAAAGAAGGATTTGGAAGCAGAATAATGAGGTAGCTTCATAGATATTTATTCAGAATGCCTCCCAAGTGTGAAGGCCAGCATGGGGGGAAAAACCACAAAGATGGTTGTTTGAAAATTTAACAAGCGAGCAATGGAGACTGGCATTGTGGGTTGACCAGAGCAGGAGTCAGCACCTTAATAGTGAATGAGACAAGGTAGCACACTGAAAGAGGATAGCATGTAAAGGGCCTTAACAGTGAAGACCATAAAGCTGCATATTGCTTCTGCACTCTTAACATCACAACTTTAGTTCTCACTAGTTGACACACTTCCACGAGCTCTCCAGGACCATTCCAAGTGATCACAGAACATGTATCATTTATATTTGCATTTTAGAAAGGGCAACATCTCTTCATAGCTCTTGCATTTACATTCAAAGCTGTCCTGCAATTGTGTTGTTTCAACAACAGATAAGACTATATGACCCAGCTATAATTGATGTTTGCAAATGTAAAAAATTAGTGGTCAATAATTGAATTCTGCACTAATTGACAATCGCATGCCAGCCACTTCTTTCTCTGGAGGTACACAGGTTAAATCTGGTCAGAACATGAGGCCATGTTTATAATTTATTTTCATTCACTAGGTGGAGCACAGTTACTGTCCTATCCTATAGTTATTAAAAGGATTTCATTCAAAGCATATGTTTGATACAGTGCAACTTCCTTGAGGTCTTTAGAGCTTTCTTTCATACATTATCTATCAATCCACATAACATTGTTTAGTTTTTTAGGCCATGCTGGATGGTAATTGAATTAACTTGCAATACATCCCATATGTCATTGCTGGTAATAGGGAGCTAATTCTTGGAATATTAACAGCTGATTTAATGTCTTCTTAAAAACTTTAAAGTATAATTTATTTCAGTCTCTACTAAAAAAATAAAATTACACTACAGTAAACTAAACTAATATATATATTCATTAGTTTAACATGTTAAACATATATTGACAGATTTATAATTGTTTTAAATTATTTGCCCATCAAAAGCTAATTAGAAAGTCAGGTTTGACTTGTAGTAATCGGATGTTTCTCAGATGAAAGCAACCTGCTGCACTAAAAAAATTACAGTTTTGCATTTAAAAGAAAATATAGGTTTAAATGAGCTACTGGATCAATTTATTTGTGAGTGATGGCAAATGACAAAGACTTGAATGCCTTTAACTTGGACAGGGAGAATGCATATGTTTTCATTATTTAAAACAGACAAGAACACAGGTCTAAATTGTCCTCTCACATAGAAAAGGCTATGGGTACGTCTACACGGCAACACTATTTCAAAATAACTAGCGCTATTCCGAAATAACTTTGTCCGCATCTACACAGCAGGTAGTTATTTCAAAATAGTGTCAAAAATACTGTCAAGCTGGAAAAACACAACAAATGGTCAGGTAGCACTTTATAGACTAACAAAACATGTAGATGGTATCATGAGCTTTCGTGGGCACAGCCCACTTCTTCAGATGACCGGAGTTTTGAGTTTAGGATCCTAAGCTGTAAACTCTGGTCATCTGAAGAAGTGGGCTGTGCCCACGAAAGCTGCTGATGCCATCGACATGTTTTGTTAGTCTATAAAGTGCTACCAGAGCGCTTGTTTTTTTCTGTACAGACTAACTCAGCTACCCCCTCAAGCTTCTGTCAAGATGGAGGACTTCTTACTCCGACTCCTGTAACCCTAGGTATTGTAGGAGGAGTAAGGGAAGTGGGAGGAAGAGTGCTCTATTTTGAAATAAGTGCTGTGTAGACGCTCCCAAATTCAAAATAAGCTATTTCAAAATAAGACACACAATTGACATAGCTCAATTTGTATAGCTTATTTCTAGTTAAGCCCTGCTGTGCAGACATACCCTATGGCAACAGGGAAGGTACTTGGAAAATCCCATGTGTTTTCATTTCTGTTTCTATATCATCAGAACCTCTCTAGTGTGGATAGCCCTGCAACTGTAACTGCCACCGGGCAGATTTGAACCTGGGACCTCTGAAGTGGAATATAGGAGCCTCTATCCTCTGAGCTAAAAGCCAGCTGGCTCCCAACCTGTGCTGTGGAGGTCTCTTGGTCTTAACTGTTGCTGTGGTCTAGGTATCACTTGCATTGCTCAGTAACCACACAAGGTGTGTGGGTTACACAACCATGCAGATTCCCTTAGATCTGGGGAGATATCTGGATACAACACCACTGCCTCCAGTGTATCCATGCTGAAATTCAGTCTCTGTTCTCCAGGCTCCTACTCCAAGTAGCATAGAACATATGAGACATGCTGTCACTGGTGGCCTACTGGAGGCCATTATAGCCCACCACAGAGCGGACTGTTTCTGCAGCAGAAGAAATTATATAGCCCAGAATATTAACATCTAAACTTGAAAAGCAAAGAATGAAAATTAAGAATATGCACTGGGATTTCCTATTTTGATAATACAAAGTCAATAAGCTAAAATGCAAAGGACACGTATACAACTGTATATCATAGGCCTAATCTTGCAACCTTTAACTCTCATGAATAGTGTAGTCTTGGTTCACACTCAAAGTGTTAACATATAAATGACAGAAAACACAATATAAATACATACATAAGTCTAAGCAAAGATCATTCCCCTTCTTTTTCTGCATAGTATATTTATGTTTTCTGAGACTGAGTCCTTATAATCTCTTAAGTGTCTAGACCATTTTTTGTTTCAAATAATGAAAAATAATAATAAACCCATTGTATATATAATTTTGAAATCTTTACTCTCACTGACTTCAATGAGAGTTTTGTCTGAATAAATAAATACTACAGAGTGTGGCCCAAACTTCTGTGAGCAGAGGTTGCAGGATCAGGCCCTATGTCTATAACTTGTAGCCAAAGAATATCGCACATTCATTGTGTGTTGTGACTCTGTACTGGTAATCACTCATTCAGTATTCATTTAAAGTGATACAAGAGCTCTGATACTGCCAAATAATGAATTGTCTAGACAATATCTACATTTGTAGCACTCACACTACGGACAACAGTTGGAATTTTCACTTTCCTGATGTATACACAAAGAAGGTGCTATACTACATATTTAACAATGACACTGATGTTGAGTTTCTAAATACTGCAAAATTATGCAATTGTCATATAATTCAATATAGTCAGATACAATTTCATAAAAGAACAAAAGTACGATGTTGCTGAGACCTACAGGGCGAGCCAGATTTGGATGTAGATCTGAAAGTGCAACAAAATTCTGTGCTGAAATGGAGTATGCCATTCTTTATCTGTAAGTGGAAAAAAAACTAATTTAGATCTAAAAATCAAACACCACTTTGAGCTATTCATACTGAGATTCTTAACAGAAGTAATTTAAAGAAATTTATTCTGACAAAGAAGTTTGATAAACTGGGTTCCATAAGTTTTAAATGCATTTCAGGAATTGTGAACAGTTTTCTTATTGTTCATGTTGGTATATACAGACATGACTAATTTCATTTTCTAACCATATTTCCCCTCAATATTTTGGAGTTTATTTTTGTACTGAATGACTCTCTCTTAGGCCCTAAACTTGCAAATAACCACCCTGCTTTTCCTATATGGGTAGACCCACTGAACTTGGGACAGCTTGCATACATAAAGTTACTCAGTTGCATAAAGTGTTTCTAGAGCTGTGGCTAGGGTTGCCAGATGGTTTAACCAAAAATACCGAACACCCCCCCCCCCAAAAACAAAAACAAAAAAAATCACCAGGGAAAAAATTCTGTTGAACACAAAAAAGGGGGAGACCAAAGTTGTTGAGAAAAAAAAAAGGACCCCAAGAGTTATTAAGCCAAAAAAACAAAAAAACAAAAAAACCAGCATGGCCCCTTTAAGAAATGCCTTTGAGGCTTTTTTGACTTTAAGAGGCTGCCAGCAGCCACCTTGTTTTTCTTCTCCGAGCCAGAAGACAGCTCCCCTGCGGAACTGGGGGAGGGGGGGGGGGAGAGAGAGAGCGGCAGCTGGCCGGGTTGCTGAGTGTGTGTAGGGTTGCCAGGTGTCCGGTATTTTCGCCTCCTGGCAGGGAAGAAAATCAGAAAATACTGGACATTTTAGGTGTCCGGTATTTTCTGAATTTTTTTACTGGATGGGAGGCGAAAATACTGGACTATATGGGTCAATGCCGGATACCTGGCAACCCTAATCAAGGCCTTAATTTGAATTTATAATTAAAAACATAGTATTGAAAAAAAATAAAAGCCCTGTTTTCTTATACTTATTCTTCAGCAGCATGTCTACATCTGGTGCTATGAAAAATAGTTTCTAAGGGATGTTCACTGCCAGAACACACTCTTTTCTCACCTTCAATTTACTTATTTGCTAGACTTTTGTCATTATATTCAAGATGCAAATTTTGATTGTAAAGGGCCCCTTCCTGTGAAATACTGAGTACCCAAGACTCCCACTTATGCCAGTGTTGGGCCATAAATGCTTTGTTAGTCTTCCTAAATGCCTTTTGTAATTTCAGTGTTTCAGTTCTATGGCTGCTCCCTAAAACATTTATTGATACTCTGCAAAGAGGTATCAGATTCTCCCTTTTATAAAAAGTGCCATCAAGATGTCTAATACATAATAAGACTAGGGATGTAAACCAGTAGTCGAGTATACGATTAACCGATAAGCGTAGGCTTATCAGAAAATCTTCTCAACTACTCGCATTTCCCCCCATCTCGCTGCCTCTGTATCAGAGACAGCAAAGGGGACAGAGCAGGAACTGGTGCTGAAGGGAGCCGGCTTAAAAGCCGGTTCCCCCCAGCACCAGGTCTGTGGTGCCGCCTGCCCCTCCCTCCACCACAATGCTGCCTCTATTAGAGGCAGCAATGCGGGGGGGGGGGGAGAGGAGAGAGCAGGTTCTGCCCACGGTGGGCCCAGGCTTGCCATGGAGAGAGGCTGCTTTGTGGCAGCAGCCCCTGTCCATGGGGGGTCCACCACAGAGTAGCCTCTGTCTGCAGGGAGCCTGGACCCCCACCCCAGACAGGTGCTGTTGCCACCCTGCATTGGTGCCGCTGTTTCAGAGGCAGCAGTATGGGGTGGCAAGCAGCCGGTCTGTGCAGGGAAGCTGGTTTTTAAACTGGCTCCCCTCACAGACTGGCTCCCACCTGGCACCCTGCGGTGCTGCCTCCGATACTGGGTGCTGGTCAAAACCCCAGTGACTACCGAATAGTTGAATAACTGATAGGAATTAATGTGGTTACTCGCCTATTTAATTAACTGATATCTAACATCCCTAAATAAGACATATCATAAGTAAAAATAATTGAGTAACTGTTAGCCCTTTTCAGAAGACAGACCTGTAAAGTCTGAAGACATCTTTCTTCCAACTCACAACACTTGATACCTTGTAAGAGTTTTTAGTTGTTTTATTCTGCACCAGCACCCTTATATCTTTTGTTCTCATTTAAAATCTCTCTCATTTTCCTTTCTCCAAAAAATATATATTTATATAATATATAAATAGCTTTGATAGCTCATATGAGTTTATAAAAACATTTTGTTTGATAGTGAAGGTAAGACGGGCTGCAGTGGGAATTTTGCCTATTCTTTTGTGGAAGGCCTTTATCATAATCTAATTAATCTTACTTTCGGATGTCAGACACTGGACTCTTGCTTTTGTTAATTATAGAACATTAGTTAAGATTTCCAGAGCTCCTTGAAATGAGCAGTCAGTTTTTGTCTCCAAAATGAAATAAAATTTCCCAAGGCAACTACTAAATATCATCATGACATAACATGAAAATGAACATGACAGGGATGCAAGCAGGACTATGAAAAATAGCAGAGGGAGATAAATACTTTGTATGTGGAAGTTGGAAACATCCAGCACACATTTAAGGAATTTTAGGATTCTCAGATTATGGTTTAAAGAATTTTCAAGATCTTAATTTTCTCGATTATGATTTCTTACGAGAATCACAACAGAAACCTATAGTGATTCCAGCTATCTCCGGAGTCTCTAAACAGTATTCTCCAAAATTACCATAGGAGCCTCTAGTTTAGTAAGAGCAGGGTCAGTGCTAAAGGATTTCACAACTATGTGGTTCACAATCACATCTTTCTTCAAACACCAGAACATCTTACTTATACTTTCTTACCTTTTTAGTGACTCATCAAAAGGTAGAACTTGTCATATGTTGATCCTATAAAATAAAGTTTTATAAAAATAAAAATAAATCAGTGCTTAGGTATTGCAATGATTTGACAAAGATGTACAGAAATAAATATATAGAAAAAAGATAAAAAAAATAATTCTTACAAAATATCCACTCATTTTCTTTCACAGAATTTTACATCCTAAATTATCTCAAGCAAGCCTCTAATTCCACTGAAATGGAAGTTTATTTTTAACATTATTATCTACCACTTGGAGCTTTTGATGTACTGAAAGATTAATGTCACCAACTACCAAACCTATAATACAGCACTGTAACTAATATTCAGATTGGCTGCCCTATAGTGTGTATACCCATGAGGCTACTGCAGAAGTCCAGGAAAAGTAAATTAATGGTACTTCTCATCCTTAAGGTTTCCCTTTTCCTCCTTGACATACATACAGCAATTCTATTGGATCTCTTGTTTTTTAAAAAGATGGATCATAGATTCATCAGATTATCCTAACACAACATCCATTTATTCCACCATCTTGCATTCCCTTCTATTACGATGGATTAAAAAATATATAAAAAATATAAACCATAAACTAGCAAAATACTTTCTAATAAACTTGGCTTGACAAATGAATCAAAACTTGTAATCTCTCATTGTGTGTTGGGTTTTTTTTTTTTTAATTTATTAGACCAAACTTACTTTGGTACAATTTCTTGGCCATTTTAAATAAGGCATTCCTAGATCCCATAACAATATCCTGGAAATTCTCTTCTGCTTATAAACTTTAGTCCATAAACCATGATTAAGTGAATATCACAATATCCTGAATACTAGGACTAACAACAATCTAACAACATATTATTTATTTAACAAGCAGTAAATGCTCATCTACATGAAATGAGATTCCTTCAGAGTGACTTCACAAATCATACAGCTTACAAAAAGAAGTCAAGGGGAATTGAAGGTACTCAGGAACTGCTCAGCTCCTTCCAGGATCAAGCCATTACTGAAGAGGGAGTAAACGACATTTTTCCAAACAGGATGATATAGTCATACTGGAAAAACTAAGTAGAAATCTTTGGTGGGTCAGAATATCAACCTATCTCATTAAGGCATTTTATACCACACTATTCTATACATATGTTTATAAAGTGGTATCTGCATCTCATTAGCCATAAGTTGTCCTTTACATATTTTATTATATTGATATAACTTTGCTGCAATATGGGAGTGGGTTGTTTTGTTTGGTCGTTGCACTTGTTAGAGCAGTGAAGACACTGCAAAGTCTTGGCATGACTGCTATATGGTTCTGATCCTACACGGTTTCAGATAGGTCACAGAAGGACAGCCATGTTAGTCTGTATCTTAAAAAAACAAAAACAAAATAAAAAACAAGGAGTCCAGTGGCACCTTAGAGACTAACCACCCTAGTCTCTAAGGCAGTGGTCTCTAACCCTTTTAAGCACAAGATCACTTCTTTTAATTTAAGTGCAATCCAGGATCTACCTCAAACCCAAATACCCTTGCCCCTCCTCCTTTGTGCCCCTTCTCCAGGGCCTCACCCCTGCTCACTCCATCCTCCCTCCCTTTCATCAGACAGGGGCAGAGGATGGGGGTTCAGGGTACAGGCTCTGTAAAGGAGTTGGGTATGGGGGGGGCTCCAGCTGGACTGCTTACCACAGGTGGCTCCTGGGTGGTGGTGCAGTGGTGCTAAAGTAGGCTCACCCCTGCCCTGGCCCTGCACCACTCTCAAAAATAGCAAGCAAACTCCCTCCATCCCAAGTCCTGTTGTGCCCCCTTCCATTCTGTGGAGACAGAATACAGGGTGGGAGGACAGCACCCTGACATCAGCACACTATCCTCTCCCCTGCCCTGCCCAGGAAGCAGGGAACAGGGCGACAGCTCCAAGTCAAAGGGCAGGAGAGGCGAAGCAGTGGGTGGAAGGGCAGCTGAAGTGCTGCACTTGATAGCCTCTTGGTCAAACCAGTCAAGATCACCTGTCAGAGACTCCAAGATCTACCAGTAGATCCCGATCTACTGGTTGGTGACCACTGCTCTAAGGTGCCAAGGGACTCATTTTTTTTTGTTCCAGATAGGTTCTTATACCATGCTCATCACCTTAATATCTGAGCTCCTTCCACTAGCATGTTAACAAAGCAACAGGACTACATGTTGTTTGTCCTCTCATTCTCTTCCATGAGAAGCGATTGTAACTTATTTGTGTTTTAAATTTGTTTAGTTGTTTTTGTGTATATATAAAAATAGCCTACATGCCACTCTTACTCAAACCCAGGTGCCAATGAAGTCAATGGGGATTTTGCAGGAGTCTGAGTGGAAAGTCTGGGGAGGTAAGTGATTATTGTTAGAATCCTGCAAAAACATGGAAAGCTGTGGACCATTTTTGCAGCTTGGATGCAAATACAAATTTTGAATCCCCGCAGGGATCTCATTTTTGTCACTCATCCAACACTTCACAGACACCACAAGGAGCAACAATCTCTGGCATAGCGAACTTCCTCAGTTGGTCCCAACACAACAGGAAGCTCCGTCTACAAATTCACACTGACCTATGGCCCAACCTTGCTGCCTTGCACTGGCTACTCTTAGGTGGGGGGTTACCAGAGCAGGGCTGGGCAAGATGCAGTCTGAGGTGCCGGATCTGCCCCACCTAACACTTTGATCTGGCTCACAGATTACATCTGGCCACTTTCTATTCATATCCTACTGCCTATGAGACCCAATTCCCAGGCAGTGACTCAGGCAGTAGGATCCTATTTAAATGGCTCCCGCCTGCAGCGCTATCCCAGGAGGGGCCCTTTACATAGCCACAGCCATCCCAGGCGGCTGCCAGGCAACACAGTAGCAGCAGAATCAGGAGCCCTTTGCGGTGTTTTTAATTCTGGGGGGAGGCTAATCCCCAGACCCCATCCTTCTGCTTCAGGCCCCACCCCTTTCTGGGGGTGGAGCCGGCCAGCAAGCACTTACCAATGTTCATTAAGTGCCCCCCCCCCCGTGAAAATTCCCACACACACCAAAAGGCTGGACCAGCAGAAGGGAAGGCGGGGGGGGGGGGGGCAGTGGGGCCAAGAGAAAAGGGCAGGGACAATGTCAGTGAAACAGAAGGCAACCCCAGGGTGAGGTGATGGGGTCCCCAAGACACCAGTTGCATTCACTCGCCCCCCCCCCCAGGGTGAGATCCTGGAGGGGCCCTGAGGTAAAGAACCCCCCCCCCAGGGCGGGAGGGACAAGGCCTCAGGGAGGTGGGGCCCCAGGGGCTCAGAAACGGAGGGTCTGTGGGAGTGGAGGCAGGGGGCGGGGCCCTAGAACTGGGGGTCCCCCAAACCCTCCCGGCCCGGCAGGGCGACAGGGAGAAGGGACGAAAATCTCCACGAGCCTGGGGGCCCCGGACGGGGGGGGGGGGGAGCCCGCCCGCTCGGCGCCCGCCACCTCACGCCCCTTTCCCTCGCGCGCCGCAGACTGGGCGGGAAGGCGCCAACCTGCAGTGCGCGTGCGCGGCCTCCCCATTCGGTGGAGGGGGCGCCAGTCTGCAGCGCGCATGCGTGGCCACCACCGCCTCCCGAGCGCTGCCGCGGACAAGACGTCACCCAGGCGCTAGCTGCGGCGGCACGTGACTGCGTCTCCCAAGCCCAGAGCCACGTGCAAGCGCACGTGCGAGGCGGGGCCTGGCGCTAAGCACGTGTGAATCCCGCTGCGCGTGGTCCACCCCTGCCCCCGGGCTTGGCCTCAGGGGCGGAGTGCAGCGCGTGCTACATCCCCCTGTGGCGGGAATACTCCTGTGCTTATCGCTCAGCACGTGCTTAATGCTTTGCAGAAGAGGGATTCCTGCACAGGTGACAAGCCAGAAATTACCTAATCATAGCATCCTAGGGCTGGAAGAGACCTCAGGGGGAGCCCACCCCCCCTGCCCAAAGCAGGAAAAAAATCCTAATACTGAAAAAAAAAAATCATTTGTCCCAGGAGATCACATCAGCCCTGCTCAGAAGGAGCTAGTCTCACTTTCCTCCGAAAAGATCATTTGTTTTCCCTAAGCAAATATGCCTGCTTTTTCTTGGAGTTACTTTTAACAAGTATTTGCATACTGTTATAGCTGCACTTTACATTTGCTGCACGCAGATCATTCTGTCACCCCCCCAAAAGCCCTTTCTTCATGGGGCCAGGATTTTTTCTGGCGGTACTGTATCTTAAGTATAAAGGGCAATAATATCGTCTTCTGCTATAATAAAATTATGCCTACAACTGACTTCTACAAAAGCAAATTATCAAAATATTAAGGAATATAATTCATATTTTTGTCATCAGCTTGTTTTGGTGTGTTTTTCATTTAAATAAATGAATATTTGCTGAAAGCTACATTTCAGGGTATGCTAGTACAGTCAGTCTCAACAGATCACCATGAGTTCATGAGACTCATCCTGCTTCACTGCACATTACATTTGTTTCCGGAGATCAGCTTTACAGAGAGGGACCATACCGTCTCCATAATGCAGTCAACATTTCTGATGTGCAAAGAAATGGTTTCTGCTTTTTCTGGCAACAATGCTGTAAAAGAATGCTATTGTTAAGAAGAAAAAAACTGATTTGTCAATACAGCCTGGATGAATATGAACAGAAAAAAGGGTAACATGTCTGGTTCTTGCCACTTGATAAAGAAGTCAAGGTTGACTGAGCAAAGGTCAGAGCTGAAATAATTTGCATGTATGGCGAGAGAAATGATACCAGATTGCATCTGTCAGGTCTTCAGAAAATGCCAGGTGTCAAACGGTCAACAAAACATAGTGACCATATCATTGGTACAGGTAATATTATTTAAAAGATCATTGAAAAAAGAACATGTGAGTCAATAAATACTACTTCACAGGCTATAAAAGGAACAACTGTAGGTGAATAGGGCCCTTTTTTTCAAATTGTATTACTGACAAACCTAAATTAAAATTATAGATCCAAATCAGGCATGCCTTACTCAGACTAGGGATGTAATAGTGTAGTCGATTAACCGATAAGCAAAAGCTTATAGGTTAATGCTATAGACTACACGCATTCTCTCCCCCCCCCCCCCCCCCACAGTACATTTTTTAGCAGGCTGGCCAGCAGCCTGGCTCAGTCCCGGCTTGCGCCAGGTCCAGGATCTACCGCTGCAGCAGCTCTGCATTTCAAGTATATTAGGAGCCAGCTGGGGAGACAGCTCGGTTCAGTTCCAGTTTGCGCCGGGTCCGGGAGTTCAGACCCCAACACCGGACAGGGGCTGCTGCCACCCTGCACTGCTGTCTTTGTATCTGTCCACGAGGGGAGCTGGTTTTTAAACTGGCTCCCCTCTCAGACCAGCTCCCACCTGGCACCCCGCAGCAGCTCAGAGTGGCAGGGGGCTCCTCGGGAGTGGGGCCAGAGCGCACTGGCTGCCGGCCCCGCCCATGGGTACTCTAGAATAGTCGAGTAACCGATAAGAATTCATGAGGTTAATCGACTATTCAACTGACCGATATTTTAAATCCTTGACTCAGACAAGAAGTCCTATATGTATAATCTATAACTATATGTATACTATTATAAAAGGAGAGGTGTCCGTCATGCCGTCCGTCACAAGAGAACATTTGAGAAGACTTGAGAAGTTTCAAGGGGGAGGCAGGCCCCCAGTCCCACCTACAGCCCCGCCCCCTCCGCTGAAGCCCTCCCCACCACCACAGGGTGGGGAGTAGGAGAAGTGCGCCAAACACACGCACATACACCCACCACGGGGAGGGGAAGAACACGTGCACACCCCCCCACACACACCCACCACGGGGTGGGCCTCATTCTTACTCAGGCAAAGATCCATTCATGTCTATAAGAATTTGCCTGGTAAGGACTTCAGCCTTTGGTCCATTGAGTTTTATATTTTCTTTGGTATTCTTCCGCTGAGTCTTTCATGCTGTGGTATGCTGACTTCTCTCCCGCCCGCCCCCACACACACACTAGTTTAAAGAGACCATGATTCAGTTCTGTATTTGGTATAAATCAGCATGGCTCCAATGAAGTCTATGGAGCTACTGTAGTTTACACCAGCTGAGAACTAAACCCAGGATTTTTAATCTCATTGTCCGGGATATCCAAATTATGGACAAATGCACTGTAGGATGCTTTGCTCTGTAGTAAAAATTCTCTGGCTCTTCATTTTCTTTGGTAGCCCTCACGACCCAATGCGTGTCATATTTAATAACTGAATTAAAATTTATGTGTTCAGACATAATTTGTATTGATTCAAATGCCACACTCACGGGTTTCCACAGACATGGGAGAACAGAGCAGACCATTTTGTCCATTTATGATACGGATAAAAATTAAAAAAGAATCAATAAAATTCACTTCTAGGTCATAAAACTTCTTTTCGTCCTGATCAGTAATTTTATGACCTCAAGGTCACAGCTATTGAAATCTTTAGCATAGCCTGGCAAAATCTAGGAGTCAACTGCATACTACAGGATCTTTCAGTCCTTCAATTAAACAACTGAAAATGGATACCACCTGTGCTCTCCTATTTATTATGTCAATAAAGTCCATTATAATTATACTGTGCTGATGACAAATGGCATGCCAGAGAAATGACGGCCTGTTTTTTTAGGTAACCATTTTATACAACATGAACTGCTGCTCTAACTTTTTTTCAAATGCTTGAAGTCTGATAAACACAAAGAGGGACTAATCATGTGGCTACTTTTTTCATTAACATTTTGCCAAACTGAATAGAGATTTCATGTACCCATAGGACTCCAATCGCACTAGAAGGAATCAGACATAGAAAATCTGAAACATTAAAATGCTAGAGATTATGAGGCTGTTTCTTATGTAAGTTACACCGATATAAATCACAAGTAACTCCACTGGTCCCATACCACCACTGTAAAACAAGTGCCAGCAAGATCAAAAGCAGGCCTCATATTTATTTTGAAGGCTGTTAAAAGATTATTATTGGATTTCACGTGAATTCTAGTTATGAATGACTTGTGAGAGCGCTTGCTTAATGGGACATAAGCGTGGGTAGCTGGTGAACCATCAGCTAGAAGAGGCTAGTCCCGAGCCCGCCCTGTCCAAAGACCCACCCTCTTCCCCCACTGGAGCCAGAGCCCAAGTGCCCCCTCCCCATTGTGGCTGACAGCTCACCCCAACCCTGGAGCACTAGGCAGGTGATATGTAGCCCCCCTCTAAGCACAAGGTGGGCAGCCTCAGTACTTCCAGCCTTCCACCCCCCCCCCTCCAGCGTGGGCAGCCCTCGCCACCTCAAATCTCACCATCCTAGCCCCATCTCCAGCACACTTCCCTGAAGAGGAACAGCCTGCCTGTGCTAGGCCCTAGGGCTGGGGTGTCCAACCAGCTCTGAAGCAAACTAGCCACACCAAATAGCTAGCAGCTAACGTGGTGAGACACCACGGGCCTAGGGGAAAGGGCAAACAGCAGGGGGCCATTTGAGGAGTTGCAGCCTTCCCCTGCCAATGTGGCAACCACCTGTGGACACAATCACACCTTTAAAGTTAAGCAGGTACTTCAGTGCCTCTGAATGAGAACTTTAGTGCTGCCCGGGTTCCCAGTTCCTTGAGGTTTTCTCTCGCTTGAATTGCCCTCCCTCACGCACGCACAAACGTTAGGTGAAATCTGACTGTCACTTTGCTCCTTCCTTCCCCGTTAGGGCAGCAAGTCACAGTTGGATTCAAAGGGAAGGAAACAAGGGGGCCGTTGGGCGCCGTATCTCTGTGTGACTGGAGCTGGCGAGCCATGTTGAACGAGCAGGTGATTTGTCTTGTGGATTACTTCCATTTCCCTGCTCTTCTCTGCAGCTAGCCAAGGTACTTGCGTTTTGAAAAGACCATAATGGACTTCCCAGTCACACTTATTGTTAAAACGAAGTTACCAGGAGGACATCGAAGAATCAAATCACAACGACGGCGTCGTGCCCAACGGGTTGGCGTATCAGCAGGGGCGGCTGACGGACTTCACTGGGCCCTGTGCCGGAGAGCCGACAGTGTTGCCGGGCCCCTGGGCAATGTGAGGGGGTCTGGCTCCCTGCTCCCAGAAAGGGCCGGACCAGGGCAGCCAACCCCCAGCGCCACCTGGACGGCGTGGTGCCCTCCCTCCGTTGGCCCCCAAAACAGGCCAAAGTGCACGGTGCGGGGGCACTGGAGCACTCTGCCCAGCGCTCCGGTGGCAATTCTAAAGGGACCGGGGCCTCTTTGCCCCTTCCTGTCCACGGGCCTGGGCCTAAGCAAGGCGGGGGCCAGCTCCAGGCCCCTGGAAGGTGTGGGGCCTCAGGGCTGGGGGGCCAGCTAACTTCCCCCAGCCAGCCCTTCAGTGCCACCTGGCACACACTGCCCGGGGCTCCGTCCGCAGCTGTTGCCACTGTAGTGGCAGTGGCCGGGAGCCCCAGGCCCTTTTAAGTCTCTGGGCCCCTTTTCCCCCCCGCCACCGGGCCTGCACGTCAGCGCCAAGATCACGTCTGCTAACTCTGCCGAGCACAACTGAGTCCCGCGCCGCGACTGGGGGATCCTAGGCGCGACAGGAATCGTCTTTCCGTGTATTAAAAAAAGTTTTCCCTGCGGCACGACAGAGTGACGTCATCACGCCACTGTGTCCCGCCGGCCTCCTCTCTCTCCCTCTCCCATCCCCTCTCCCCCAGCTCGAGCCCGACCTCACTGCTTCCCCTCGCCACTTGGAATTGTTATTTTAAACCATGCCCCTGCTCCCCGTCCCCCATCCCCACCCCTACCCCCACCCCACAGGGCTTTCTATGCCAGGACCCATGGCATAGTCGCCGGCAGACCCCACATGCAGCTGTGACAGCCCAGGGCTGGTGGGGGAGGGGACAGTGCTGGGGACAGCAGCCCGGGGACAGGTGCTAGGAGGGGGCTCCCAGCCGGGCTTGTGCGCCAGCAGCGGGCTCTTGGGGGCTCCCCTGCTGCTAGGCTCTTGGGGAGCTGGAACGCAGTGCCTGACTGCCCCGACTCCAGCTGCCCCCCTGGAGACTGTCCCCTCCCCAGCAGCTGCACTTACCTCCCAGCCACCCAGAGGAGCTGCCGCACCAACCTGCCTTGTTCCTTCCCTTCCGCTGCCAGCGGGCAGCCCTGGGCTCTGTGGGCAGGGCTAGAGCAGTGAGCTGCGCAGGCGGGACCGCACGGGGGAGAGGTCGGGGCAGCGGCCCCCCCGCGCTGCTGCTTTCCCCACCTCAGCAGGCTGCAGTGCCCCAGAGCACCGCGTGCACAGTAGGGATGTAAGGAACTATCAGAGGCAGCAAGGTGGAGGGGAGCAGGAGCCGGTGCTGGGGGGAAGCTGGCTTAAAAGCTGGTTCCCCCCAGCACTGTCTATGCAGGGGGACAGGGGGGTAGCAGGGACCGGGCAGGAGCAGGGCATCAGCTGATTCCCAGCTCTTAATACATTTAAAAGGCAGAGCCACAGCTGGGTTAGCTCCCGGGGCTGGGAGCTAACCCTGCTGTGGCTCCCCCACTTATTGATTAATCAACTAGTCAATGGAAAATCCATCGACTAGTCTATTAGTTGATTAAACTAAACGTAGCATCCTTAGTGCACAAGGCACTACCTGCGCCCCACGTGGGGCGAGAAGGCACCACTGCACCTCCCCAGCTGCCGGGGTTCGAGCCGGGCCTGGTGCATGCCGCGGCTGGGGTGGGGGGTTTAGGGTTGGCTGGGGGAGAGAGAGAAGGGGCCTGGGCTGGCACAGTGGGGAAGGGAGAAGGGGCCCCAGCTGGTGGGGGAGGGGAGAAGGGGCTCCGGCTGGTATGCCTGCAGCCCAGTGCTCCCCAGTAGCCGGGACGGGGGGAGAGCCGCGGTTACCAGCCCCCTTGAGAGAGGGGTTGGTGAGCGCAGCAAGCAGGGGGCACAGCCTCCGAGTAATCATAATAAAAATGAGCACTCCAATTTGAAAATATTCTGCCCGTTCACAGAGGTTTAAGCAGATAGATTCTCAAAGTCAAGGATTTTTATACCATTGTCAGAACCTGCAAAAATATGTAGCTTTCTCAAGGACAATACTTCCAGCTCTTACCATCAGGGTACCTCAGAGCACTTTACAAAGGAGGTCTGTAGTTGATCGATGATGAAACGGTGCCACAGAACTAAGGGGAAGGAGCTTGGCTAAGGTCACCCGGCAGAGGTAGGAACAGAACCTAAGTCGCCTATGCCAGAGGGCTGCACTTCAGACCATACTGCCCCTTTGAATCAGGGTGCATCCTGGGATCTGCATGTTTCAGTTTTAGGGCCCACTTCTTGCACGGGATTGAGCAACTCCACCCCTTATTGACTTCTTCGGCACTCAGCACTTCACGGGACTGAGCCGCTAATTAGGAAAGAAACTTTCTACCTATGACGGAGCAGGCCATGGGCCCAGCTCTACCTTGATAAATACATGGGTCTGGTCAAGCACTCCAGAGACCATTGCATCAATTCACTGAGCAATCAGTTCTATCACAGTTAACATTGCATGCCTTCAGAGAACGTGAATCTGGAACTCCTCACTAATGTGGACATGTAAGGCATGTATTTTTAGCTTTAAAAGGCTCAGAGCCACAGTACACCACAATATTTGCTCCATAAACTGTCTGCTGCCCGCTGCGTTTATTGAGTGGACTCATCTACTGTGTGTACATGCTGCGGCCCATAAGAATGTGTCAAATGAAAAGGGCAGCCCTGTAATTTCCTGTAATTGACCTGATGGAATGCCCTACATGCAGCAGGTTATTAAAGGTATTCCCTGTTCTTTGCCTTCGGTGGATACCTGCACTGGCTGGGAACCAGGAGCGCTGACTGCGTGCTGATGACATTTTTTATAGAAGCAATACAGGTGCTGATGCAGCAAAACAGATGGTTGGGGCCTGAAAGGATATTCGCTCAAAACCCACTCGCCATCACCACAGGACGCCCCATCCCCCACAGCCCTACTCATGGAAGTAGCCCTTGCATTGATTTCAGTGGGGCTGCCTGCGTGCGGGAGGGTTTGTAGCATCAGGCGGGGACTGCTGCTCCTTTCCTAGTCGAAGTGTTGAGAGTCGGAACCGAGGAACGTTCCAGCTGGAAGCAGAAATTGGTAAGAGTCTGGTGTTTTCTTTGATGCAGCCTTGTTTATTTACAAGGACTGCATCAAATCCTGGCTCTCTCCAGAAGAAACCAAGCCCAGCTTACGCAGGCCCATACACAGGGGGACGCGAAGGGTGAAAACACCCCATCGCCCACTGTTCCCCAAGTAAGTATGCTCCAGCTGGCTGGGGCTGATTCCCTGCCCCCCCCAAGGAGCAAGGCCAGGCGAGGGGCTGAACCTCGCTTCTGGGGGAGGAGGGAGGAAATCAGCCCTAGCCTTCCCCCAGCCAGTAGAGCACACTTACTTGGGGGACCATTGGGGCGGGGGTACATTCGTACCCTTGTGGTCTACATTTACAAAAAAAGCACCCCCCACAGAAATTCTTGCATGTGGGCCTGTTACAGCTCTCCAGCCTCACCACAATCAAATCTTTTGCCAACACCAGAATCAAAAGCTGTCTCTCTCTCTGGTGTCTCCTGAGCTGCCCTGTACTCACACGCTCACTACTTGGCTTTCTTGCATCTCCCTCTCTCTCTTCTTGCCAGTTCTCAGCTCCTCTGTATTTTTCTCTACACACACAACACAACGCTTGGCCTAAGGATCCTGTGCAGATTCACACACACCTTTTGTCTTAGGTTCGGGTTTATGCTCACAGTTATGTTGACTGACGGATGAATTGTCATCGATTGATCTCACCCCATAACAAGGTGTCGTCCAGCTCGTATCATTACTCTGAGTAACTGTGCCATTTCCTGAAGCCCATGAAGAATGCATGTATGCATGCTCATTTGCCACCGTAAAATGAAATTGAACCCTGGTGGTTTTTGGTCAAAAAGTCATTTATGTGACTATGGCACCTACCTTTGACTACTATGCTCCAGCACAAAGCCTTCTTGAGCCGCTAAGACATGAGGGTCCCAGCAGACAGCAGAGTGAATGCTGTGGATGTATAGATATGCCCAAGCAGGAGGGCGAATTTCTGGCTCGGGTGCATTTGAGTTAGAGAGGAGGATGATTCATTCTTGCTGCCTGACTGGGATGAGGCCTGTGTGTTAACACGGATGGAAAAGGACAAGCTTTGAGCCATAAACCTACTTCATATGGTGCGTGTGAGCAATGTAAAGTTTCTTGTAAATTGCTCCATGCAGACATGCACGTACAAGGCAAATATGCTTATTAGCAGAGCTGTGGCAGTCTATTCCATACTCTAAAAATTGTGCACTCAAGCAGCTTTGAGCAGTGCTGGGGGTTTTGGATTGCACTGTGGCAGTCTTAAATGGACACAGCCATACAATTAGCATGTCACACTTGGGTTGGTATAATGCCACTTGGGAGAACCACTGAGCATCAGTGCGTGTTAAACTTTACCCCACTTGACATATGTGAAAACACAGTGCTTTGTAAAAATGTCTCCCATCATTAATATAAGTCACTATTGTCCTAGCCTTTAAAATCCCTGCTGCCATACAGTACATGTCTATTTCATAAAATACAGGAAAACCTTAAAAAACAACAAATAGTCTAGTAGCACCTTAAAGACTAACAAAACATGTAGATGGGATCATGAACTTTCGTGGGAAAAACCCACTTCTTCAGATGACCGGAGTATAAGTCCAGATCCAAGAATAAATAAGGGAAGGGGGAAGGGGGAAGTGGGGAGAAAAAGGGGAGGAGAAGACAAAAAGAGACAGTGAGTAGATAGTTCAAATAGTTACAAGAGGCTGTTAAGAACAATTAGCACCTCCATTGTTTGTTTGTTTGGTTAAGTCATTAAAAGGTGGAAGATAATGTGCAAGCCACCCTATAGCCCCCTCCTTCAGACCATTTGCATAAGAATTAAACGTGTGAATGAAGTAAAGTTCCAACCCTTCTCTGTGTATTTGGCTTGTGGAATTGGCCTGAAACAAAAAGGCAACTTGGAGCTCCATTAATGAGTGTCCAGGAAGATTAAAACAACAAATAGTCCGGTAGCACTTTATAGACTAACGAAACATGCAGATGGTATCGTGAGCTTTCGTGGGCACAGTCTATTAACTGTTATCAGATCATTTGGGGGTTTTTTTTTGTGACTAACTCAGCAACCCCTGAAGCTCCAGGAAGATTACAGTGTTCTCCAACAGGTTTTTGTGTACTGCCTTTTTGGATATCTGATTTGTGTCCATTCATTCTTTCCTGTAGAAATTGTCCAGTTTGGCTAATATACATGGCCGTGGGGCATTGCTGGCATTTGATGGCATAGATCACATTAGTGGATGTGCAGTTAAATGAGCCTCTGATTTGGTGGCTTATGTCATTGGGTCCAGTGATGAAAGCACTGGTATAGATGTGAGGGCAGAGTTGCAGGAGTGGATTCCTGGATGATAAAATACAGTCCCTGTTTTAGAAAAGATTTACCCTTCTTTCGCAGGGTACGCCCCTGGCATGGGGTGCACCCCCCCCAAGGTCTCGTTGCCCCAGTTCGGGCCCCTAGATCAGGGCATACACGGTATTAACAGTCACAATACAAAGTCCAGACCCCCCTATCATGGCAGATATAGTACCAGAGGCCTAGCCCCGTGAAAAGCTTCTCCCAGCTGGGGGTGCTTGCCCAGGGTGCGGAAAGGGGTGGTAGGGGGACCCGGGCCCTCCCACTCCACCGCCCAGGGCCCTGTAGGCAGGGACTATTGCTCCTACCTGCTTGGTGGGGAATCCGGCCGATACACGCCGAGCTGGCATAGCAATCCCTTGCCCTGGGCTGCTTCCTACCGCCCGGGCACCCCTATAGTCTGTCTGCCTCGGCGGCAGTCCTTACTGGGGCTGGTGCTGGGGTCGTAGGTGGTCCGGTCCCTCCAGCAGGGTTGGCTGCTGGCTTTTCTCCCAGCGTCTGATGCTGGCCTCAGCAGCTGCAGGAAAACAGGGGTTGCTGCCTGGGCCCTTCTGCCCTCCAGCTGCCTCCCCCTCTGCAGGGCTCCCTCTGCATTTATACGCTGGCTCTGCTGGGAGCAGGCCCAGCAGGGCTAGAGGGGCAGGACTTTTTCAGCCCGCTGGGCCTGGGCTACTCCCAGCCCTTCAGTGGGGGGCCTGGTCGCCCCCTTACACCTTCCCAGAGGGCAGAAGGAATTTGAAAGGGACAGGACTGCAGAAGAGTCAACAACATTGAGGGGCCTCAAAACAATTCTCCAAGAGTCTGTATCTATGACAGTTCGCAGTTCTCCTTCTCCAAAGCCTGAGCCAACGGCCTAGTAATCAGCAAGTTCGGTAGAAGACCTTTTACACAGAATTTAAGCCCTTCCAAGTGAGATCCTTAGTTCTGGAAATGCAGTGTGTCCTAGGGTAGGATCTTCAGACATGGGACCCACAGCTCAGGAATTTCTTCCCACGTGGGTGACCCAGATATGGCCACTTCAATCTAAAGAGGTGCGGTAGGCCATATGAGAGTCACACTGTAAATGGGGCTATTTGGCAGGCCACATTGAGTTCACCACCCGTCTATCCATTAGAGTTGCACAAATATTTCCTAAAAGAATTTACAGTTCTTCATAAAAGCTGTGAATTTCCACTGACTGTATTTACAGCCCTTTTCCCCACAAGGACTTCCTTGTGTGCTTTACCATATGCAGCAGCTTATGAGAATCCAGTTCTTCTAAATATAAATCCAAAATGACTCCACTAAAGTCAAAGGACTTAGTCCAGTTTTACACACGTGTCATCGAGAGCAGAATTTGACCCACCCTGGTCAAACCAACATTTTACAACAAAGCATTGTACATATTAAACAAACGAGACATACAAAGGGAACCTGGCCAAGGATGATTTGGGAGGAGAAAATATTTGAAAACGATTTTGTGTTTTCTTTCCAACACAAAGAAACAGGGCTTCAATGAAAATCAAATGATACATCCAAGTTAAACTTTTCAGCATAAATATATGTTAATATAATGAATAAAACCCTGCCTCCCCTGAAGTCAATGGCAAAATTCCCATTGACTTCAACAGTCAGTATTTCACCCAATATTTTTCTTTAAGTGACATTGTGTCAGTGTTTCTTTTAGGTGCCTGTATTGTGTTCAGTCAGCTGCTGAGAAAATTCTTTGATTGATACTGACATTTAAAGTGGTCACCCACAGTTTTAAATCTAAAGTATCTATTGAGAAAGCAACAAATGCAAGAGCTGGTCAAAAGTGGACTTTCCCTACAAATTTGATTTTAAGAAAATGAACACTAGAGGTCAATCTAACAACTTGTACCGGAAATGTGTATCGCTGGAACAACACATTGTGGACTGTTTTCTGTATACTGTACACCTCTAACTACAACCACATTTACCGAATTGGCAACATACGTCTGTGTTTTTAAATTTGTTCTTGTCTTGCCATAAATTAGTATTTCTTTGCTAGTGTCTGCTTGTATGATTATTATCCCTATTCACATAACTTGCTCATGTATTTAACTACCAGTTTATGAAGTGAAGAGGAAAAGTAAAGCTTGAGTATACAAATACATGGGGCCAAATGTCTCTTTGATGTAATTCCACTGAAGTAGATGGTTGGAGTCAGATTACAAATGAATGTAGGAACAAAGGAACAGATTAGACTAATGGTTCATCTAATCTGGAATCCTGTCTCTGGCGGCCAGAACCAATTGTTTCGGAGGAAGATGCAAGAATTCTGTCAGTGCAGCATTATAGAATAGTCTCAGTGTTTGGCCTGTGACCTGAAGCATTAGGGTTTATATGCCTAAACCAGGGGTAGGAAATCTAAGGCTCGGGGGCTGCATCCAGCCCCCAGCTTGTCTGGATCCGAGGCTCAAGGCTCCCCCCGCCCCCGCAACATTGGGGAGCCCACTGCCTCCTCATGGGTCTGGAGCACTCAAAATTTACTAGCCTGGCCCCCGTAGGCTCTGGTGTGCGAGGGAATGGGGGAAGTGTCTTTCTCCTTCTCAGTCGGGGGCCACGTCAGTGAGGAATTGCAGGGAGCGGGGGGGGGGGGTGTTTTAAATGTGACGCCTTTTCAGTTTTTATTTCCACTTTTTCTCCTCTTGTGGGAAATGGGGAGCCGCTGCCCCCTTCACCTTCTTTACACCACACGTTACTCTGGAAGCCTCTATCATGCCGAAGGCTTTGACTTCCTAAAGCACAGCTTTCTCCTTGACTGGGTTTGGTCCGATGTACCGGAGCTGATAATGGCTGGCGGTTAGCCGGGGATGATTCTCAATGTGAAAGCACACTTCCTTCTCTACTTAGGAGTTTTGTTTATGAACATGAAGCACCTAGTAACCTGCTACTGTTGTTCAAAGCAATTATCTAGCGCAGGGCAGAGGTGGGCAATAAAACAGCAGTGGTTTGCTAGGGTTAGCCGCTGGCAGGTCGCCGCTGCTATGTTTACCTGCGCATCCAGAGGTACAGCTGTTTGCAGCTCCCGTTGCCTGCGGATCACCGTCCCCGGCCAATGGAAGCTGCAGGATGCAATGGAGACCGAGACACAACTTCCGGCAGCTCCTATTGGCCGGGAACGGAGTTCGGCAGCCAACAGGAGCTGCAATTGCCCATTCCTGCAGTGGCAGAGGTAAATATAGCAGCGGCGGCCTGCCCGGGGCTAATCTTGAGGAACTGGATCTAGTATTTGCCCACCCCGATCTAACCATCTCTGGCCTAACAATCTCCTGTCTTCTGTGGCCTGCAAGACAGATAATGCTAGAAAGAAATGCTGAAGGAAAATTCAGGCTTCTCAAGCTGTGAGAATGTCTCAGCAGGCAAGGCGCTAGCGCAATAAGAGGCGATTCCAGGGAAGTCAAAGCAAAAAATTAAGGACGCTGATCCAACAAAGCACGTGCTTAACTCTAAGCACAGAAGCAGACTCATTGAAATCACCAGGACTGCTCATGTGATTCAAGTTAAACATATGAGTAGGTGCTTTGCTGAGTCAAAGCGAAAACAGAACTCGTCTTTCTGAGGGCTTGTCTACTTATAGCATGGGTTCCCAAACTGGGGGGGGGCGTGCAGAAAGTCCAGGGGGGCACGAGGCAACACAGCCCCCCCCCCACCCCGTCAATCCTCCCCCCCCCCCATAAGTTTTGCTGCTGTTTTTGTTTTTTGGTCAGTTCCTTTTTTTTTTTCTCAACAAGTTTTGCTGCTATTGGGGGCAGGGTGGCGTGAGGGTTTCTCAAAAATCAAAAAGGGGGCATGATGCCGAAAAGTTTGGGAACCGCTGAGAATAGCTATTCCAGATTAACTCCATATATGGACACTCTTATTCTGGCAGCAGAGTGCCCAATTCCAAAATAGCTTACTCCACTTTCAAAGTGGACCCCCCCTTTAAATTCATGCCTTACTTTATTCCATATTAACTTTTATGTGTAGATAAGTGCCCACTGTGGACCAGATTTTGTAACCGTTATGTAAGCGAAGTAGCCTTTATTCACACAAGCAATCCCTGTGGAGAAGGGCTGTGAATTTTGGCCCTGAATAACTTTCTGCAAGAAATCAGCCCCAGGCGCGCTCCATATGGCCATCCAGAATATTCACTCGACAGCTTGGCTTTCACCAGCGCTTTCATGCAAATGGCCCAGCAAGACAGAGCTAACAGGCTGCTACTCAATGCTTCATGTTGAAATTGCCACTAAAGATCTGCCAAATGGACTCCTTCAAAATATTCCAGGGAACACCACCTTCTACCCCTCTCTTTATAACAACGGGGGAAGACCATGTTGCAATCAACGCTATTCCCGGCATTATAACTGCGCAGCATCCTGGAATGTTACAAAGTCGGACCCTCATACAGGATGCACCACGATTAACATTAGCTGCTTCTTGGAGTATTAGAACAGTTCTCAGGTGTTTGCACAAATAGCGTATCAGAGAAAGCCTGAACTGTTTCACTCAAGGAAGCGGCTACTGCAGACCATAGGGCGCACCTGTGTTCCCTGGTTTTCAAACTTTTTGGCCTGTGGCCCACCTGGCTTGATGCAAATCTTTCCGTGGACCACCAGTTGCTAATGCTAATTATGCCTGAGCCATTTTGCCAGTGCTGCAGCTAAGGAGAAGGGTTTAACCAGTAAGAAAGGGAATATTCAATTATTAAACAGATTACGTGTTTTAACTCTCTTGTGTTAGTTTATCAAACTTCATTTTAAATGAAGTAAAATGTTAATTTATGTCTAGCACAAAAGGTTTCAACATTTTCTTTATTTATGGCAAGGGCGAGGAACCTTTTTTGGATCAGGGGGCCACTGGCTGACAGAAAAATCAGTGGGGACCACACAAGTGAGAAGCAAAAAATCTCCTCCAAAAACGCCTGACACACCTGACTGCTCCCAGCCAATGGGAGCAGCAGAAAAAGCCTCCAGGCAGCGCGCCTGTGCACTGCTGTTTCCCCAGCCCCAAGGAGAGCGAGCGTCAGTGTGCAGAGCTGCTTCTGGCTCCACTTCTTCCCCACGAGTCGATTCTGGCGGGGAGGCTCGGGGCTCCCCCTCCCACCCTGTCAGTGGGAAGCCAGTGCTGGTGTTCTACCCCCAGGGAACATATGGCTGGAGCGCCAGTGCACGCTCCTTGTTGTGGGCAGAGGGCAGAAGGTGGGGGGGCTGAGCTCGTGGTGTGGGCCACCTGGAAGGTGGCCGCGGACCACTAGTGATCTGTGGACCGCAGTTTGAGAACCACTGCTGTAAGGTGACTGCTTGAGAGGCCACCCAGGAGAGAGTCAAATGCTGCCCAGCTGATTAACAGAGCGCCCACAGCCAGCAACATGTGTTTGTATTGGTGGTGCACATCAGTGCCTGCCTCAGTGCATGCAACAACATTTATTCTGCACAGAAATTGAAACATCAAGACAGACCAATGACCTTGATTCATCCACAAAGATGCATGGACACACGACAGAAGACGCTACAGGACAACTGCACTCCGCCAGCAGGATGAGGAGCGGCAGCCCCCGTGAATCATGATTGTTGTGAATTAGCCAGTACAAAATGGCCCCCATCATCAACTTCTGCCTGCAGGACCTAGCCGGTCTAGTAAACGGCTCCCATCACGTGTGAATGCCTAAAACCCAGTCAGAACTGAGCACCAAGCGCCATGAAGAGCCATCACACACATTCAGGACGACTTCTCAAAGTGCCTCGGAGCCATTCCCCCTGCCCCCATCAGCCAGCAGCCTGCTGGCTTTCCCGGAGTTCAGTACGTTCATCAGGCAGTTCGGGACACCTTAAAGGAGTCTCGTGCCCAGATGTGGGAAGCCAACCCGTGCCCTTCCTGGACTGGGAAGGAGGTGCCACTCCCGACCAAAAGAGCCAACACATCAGGCAGAGAAGGAGTCTCCCCGTTTCCCTTCAAACGTGCAACAATCCAACCAACTCTGGAGAAAGCTTCCCTAAGCACACCGGTTCTAGCCAACTCGCACCCCCTGGCAAATCCGTTCCTGAGCCAGCTCGTAAGCTAAACCAGGGCTACTCAACTTTGGGGGCCACAGTGATACTCACGGCACATGCCGAGGGCCGCAACTTAAGTGTGGTTACATAGGCATTCAAATATATATGCAAATACATGCAAATAGCTTCTTTCACACTGACAGGCATGAATACAAAGATTAAGGCAAGACGACACAACACACAGGCCCCATTTAAGTCCGTTCTGCTGATATTAATAACATGCGTGTGTGTGTGTGTACCTCAGTCCCCTCCCTCCTGCAGCTCTCTCTGCATGAGGGGGGAAGAGGCCAGGCATGACTCATTGTGGAAATATGTCAGTGTCTCACCGCCTGTGGACCAGGTGACAAGAGATATGCCTTGGGTCTGGGAGCAGGAAGCGGGGCTGCCTGGGGCTGGAGTGACCAGTTGCTGGGAGGGTGAGTTAGTCTCGGCTGGGCGAGGAGGAGTCAGGATGTTTTAGACTAAGGAAGGGGGTTCAGGGCCCGTGAGCCCTTTCCCCCCGAGAGCCCTAAGGCCTGCCTACCCTGGCTCTGGTGTTAGCACTGAACCTAAGCTAACTCATGTCTCTGGGAACCAATAAACCTTCCACTCTACTGGCCAGCTGAGAGTCACATCTGGCTGCGGATGGGGGTGCAGGGTCGAGGGCTCCCCAATGCATTGTCACAACAGGTGACAGGTGTGTAGTCACACAAAAGCACACAGCACACAAAAGTGCACTACTGGAAGGCTCTTGGGTACTACAGTGATGAGCATGGTATAAGAATCTGCACAGAACACAATATATTGTGACTAGCTCCTTATACTCTGGGGAGCAAGGGAATAGCTCTCCCTTAGACTACCTGGCCCTGAGGGTAATTGACTCAAGCCAGGGATATGTCCCTCAATTGGTCTGTTAGACGCAATGGACAGAGTAATAAATAATGAATATGAATACAGCTGGGTCAGATACACCATTCAGTAGGACTGAGATCAGTAACTTCCTCTCCTGTGCAGACCAGTGTTCCCGGTAAGCTGCATGCCTGGGCGGTCACCCAGGAGAGATTCCCATACTGCCTAGCTGATTAGCACTGGTGGTGCACATCTGCACATTTACCAGCACACAAACATTTATTCTGCACATGGATGGAAAAAATTAGAGGGAACATTGGCTAGGACATTCACTCCAATAACATGTCAGTGTCTGCGATGACTTTCTGCTCCCTTTGCAGTCGGTAAGGGAAGAACGCACGCACATTCAAAGGGCTTCCCTTTCCAAAGAGCCCATCTGGGCACACAGCATGACCACTTCCAAAGCTGGGGAAATGCCAGGCTTTTCACTAACACAAAACACTGCTAAGCCAAGAGAAACCAAGCCACTGCCACCTCGGTGCCAGCTTACCAACACAGGGAACAAGCACAAAAGCAAAACAGGGTGGGCCAAATCATACCTTCAGCTATACCTGTCAAATCCTACTGCCTGAGTATAATGATAACCAAAATGTATGTATACACTAAACTTTTCTTGCACTGTAGTATGTGAATGGCTTGAATACCTTAATAATTTTATCCTCTGCATCAGTAGGGCTGGAAAACAGATTCTCCTGCTTCAAATGTATCAATTCCCTTTGAGCTCACGGCAAATCTCCATTAGCAGTATAGGGACTATGACACAACATTCAATGCTGTTGACTCCACCCAGAAGAGAGCAGCAGTGACACGTTTAGAGGAACTGCTTCATGACTATTGCAACATACACTTGTTTCTAAATGGCCAGCGTGCCTAACTGCTGGCAAACTGGCATTTTGCAAAGGTCTCCGATGCTAGCGGTGAAGAGATGTACATGCCAAAAATGATTGGCACCAATCGATGGGGAAATGGTGTTTGCTCTGTGCTGATCGCGGATGTATTCATCATATCACTGATGTTCTGTCCCCACTGGCTCTGCCTCCCTCCTTTAATTTAAAACGGCCTTCTCGTTAGGCGAGAAAACTGCAACATGCAAAAATGAAATCAGTCATGCAGACGATGGTGCCCTGGAGGTGAAGGTGAAAGATGCCGGACGTGTGTCCAGTCGTTGGCTCACTTCTCACTCTGCAATTGACTGAGCAACCTCCCTGCCCCGGGACTTGGAGCTGGGGGTTTTCAGCACCGGGCCAGATCAAGCCTTACATCCGGGGATTCTGGCGAGCACAGGTTGTATTTGCGGAGACTTTCTGAATCCCCGCAGGCCCGGGCCTTTCTGCATTTCATTCTGATTACTGCTAAATCAATATGTATGTCTTCAAGCATGTCAGGGAAGGGTGGGGAATTGAATGGCTCACAGGGTGCCTGGTATCAAGACGATTTTAGTCAACAAAGCCAGGCCATTCATTTTTATCTCCCTTCCCCCCATGGAGCCTTCTCCCATACGCAACATGAGCTCCAGACCCACCTCCCCCAAGGAAATGAGAACCAGAAATGCTGGATCACCCAGCAAGAAGCCCTCTGTGCAAAAATCTAATGCCTCTTCCAAGCCAGAGTGGATGCACTGCTACCTGCATTGATTTAGGCCTGGCTTCTGCATCACTGGGGTGAGGGAAACAGTTAAATGCTAACAGAAGGAAGGGGAGCTGAGAGCTCCTTGCGTAGACTGTCTGGGTGAAAGAGGCAAATCCCCCACGGCTGGCGGTGCTAAATAATTGGTCTACTTATTGTACTAAGTTTTCATATAATTCGATCTATATTACATTTTCAAGGAAAACAAATAGCTCCAAGACAGCAGCACACCCTGCTGGATTACAAACCCTCCGCCAGAATAAATGCCAGGAGGAGGATATCGGCATAAAGGAAAGAGATGTCATTGAAATGAACATAGGGACAGGATGTGCAAGGCGGGGGCTTAGTGAAAAGTTGACCACAGACGTGAATACAGATTTCAGCAGGGAACCAAATTACACACTGAAGATCTGAAGCTGGGAGGTGCCGGCTTCTCTTTTCATTGACTTCTACAGCCTGTCACTTCACAGATGATCTGTATCTCACGGCCAGGTCACAGGGCAGGGGCATTCACATCTTGCCCAGCACAGGGTCTCATAAACTGCACACTAATGGAACAGATTGCAACTGCCCTCCGTCCTTACCACAGCAGGGCAGTCCACGGGGACTGCTCCCAGCTTTCAGTTTTTCAAGTCATGTCATTTCAATGTGACTGCATTGGCCTGACAAGATATGCATGGGTGGCCAAAGTGTAAGAAAAAGACAGACCCCCCTCAGCTGTGTGTCAGGCTGGGTTCCACTCATGTCTTCACTAAACAGAAGATCAACGCTGCTGCGATCGATCTTCCGAAGTTTGATTTAGAGGGTCTAGTTAAGACTTACTAAATTGAGCTCAGAGGGTACCCCCATCAGCGCTGGTGTTCCTGCTCCTGCTGGCCTCCTGTTGCGGGGACGGCAAGAAAACTCGAAATAAGGTACGTCGACTCCAGCTACGTAATTAATGTAGCTGGAGTTGCGTATCTTCATTTGACCTTCCCCTAACGTAGACCTGAGCTCAGGGGGTTGCATGTCCTGTTCAGGGTTTGATCATACACCCTTTCAGCGTTTCTGTCCGTTCCTGACCTGGCAGCAGGTTGCAACATACTGTGATGCTACCTCTCTCCTTTCTTCCAACCTGCACTACAAGACTGACCTTGTCATATTCCAGAATGCTGCCCTTTGTGCTAATGTTACCCGGGGCTGGGTCTATTAAAGGCAAGCCAGGAGCAGGCCATTGCTGAATGGCATAGGAGCAGACTCAGAATAGGGCCTGCGGAGCCATGTAGATAGCTACCCGCCTCACGGCCCTTCATGATATAGGTGTTAATTCAGACTCATGTATGCTTTGGTTTCATATATTGCTGTCTCCAGCCTGGGGCTGGGGAAAGGACAAACATTTCCACTCGATGACAAGTCCCTTTTACCAGCCCAGATGGGGGCCCAGAAAGCTCAAAAAGAAAAAAAAACAACCCAAACAAAAAAACCCCACCTTTGCCTCTATAGACACTGGTTACAAAACACTTCCCCCCAGAATCACAATACACAGATATTGGGGAATCGCTACCACCATCAAGTGATTTTTATCCCTAAAAAACTAGGGGTGAACACTTGAACCCACCCCAAGGGATGCCCCAAGCGCTTTTGCCCTAAAAGAGCTTGAAAAAAGAAAAGAGGAAAACAAAGTACAGTCTCTAGTAGCTGACCCCTCAGTCTGAGGCATGCAGATACACACAGACTGACAGACCTTCCAGGATACAAGAATCAAACCATCCCCTTAAAAAAGTGACTCTTACTACAAAACAAAAGATAAACTTGATAAAGCGTACTTGGTTGCTAGATATTACAGAGCAACTAAGGAAAACAAATTAAAACACAGAGAAAAGTCTCTGGGCACAATGCTAGATGGTAAGTGAGACGGGGAGGCATAGATTCACACAGAGCAGTTGAAACCAAATAAAGAAAAAACACCCTGAACCTGACTAGAGTCACTTTTACCTTTACTTACTTCCAATCTTCTCTTTATTCAGTCCACTTCCATGCCCCAAATTCCTTGGAGGCATGGTAGTCTTGACTGGGTTTAAATCATTCGGTATCTCTCAACTCCTGGTTTAACTTTCCCACACAAAGAAAGCAGGCAAGGAATCTTATACAATTCAAATTTCATCCTTCTATCTTGATTGGTTCTCCCAGCCCCTGGCCAACACCTTTGCTAGCTAACTGAGTTTAACCCCTTAGTCACTGGATACTGGTCAGCACTCCTCCTGTCCATTACATAACCTATCAAGCTTCATGTCATAACCCGCTAGATCTGTTTATCTTAGGTATCATTCTTGCATGTAAAATTGGACATATGGGGTGTGGAATGCTTTATGGTTTTTAACTGTGTGAATGCAAGCCAGCACAGGTGTTACCTTCAATATCTTGATGGCTAACTGTTAAACAATCTCTTTTGTCCTTTAAATCTTAGCAGTGGTTGGTCTGGGAAGTCACATGACCACTCCAACTGGCCAGGTGACTTCCCATGCAAAAAGGGAATCTTTAAAAAAAATAGGAAAGTAGGAGTCTTTTGTCATTGCCTGGCTGGGCACACTCAAGGGAAGGAACCAAAGACCTCAGGTGAGGAACAGCCCAGGTTTTGGAAGGCGTGGTTGGGAAAGAAAAAGTTTTAGGGTGAGTTTGTAATAAGTTCGTACTGAAGTTTTAGTGCAGAAGTAGCTAAGTGTTTTCTGTTATTTTGAGTTTGTAATCTGCTTTGCTCTGCCTGTGCTCACCTATTACCACTTAAATCCTACTGCTCGTACTTAATACAATCACTTTTATTTTCTATCAAACCCAGTGTAAATAATTGTTACCTGGGGGAGCCATCAGTGTGTCCATTCCCCCTTTCATTGCTAAAGGAGGGTTACCTAAATAATTCCTTTGGGGTTCTGATCCCAGTGGTATCCTGGGAAGCTGGACCTACAATGCATTTTCCTGAGACCTGAAGAGGTTCAGGGTCTGTACTGCTTTTTGGGGGGGCAGGGATCTCAGCTCTGTGCCTTGGCTAGGGGAGACCAGGGAGCTGGCCCTGCAGGACCTGGCAGTGGGGAGCCCCTGAGAGCAGGAAGATGAGTTGCAGTGGCCTTAACACCCCGGGCACCATCCCCAAGGGGTCGTCTGTGAGCACACCCCATCACAGAGGGTATCTGCAATGATAACAGACTCAGTGATACAAGACTCAGTCCGGCACCATGGACGTCAGTGAGGAATTTGCAGTTGACTTTAGCAGGACAGTGATGACCAGGAGGCAGCTGTAAATTGCCTAGTACAATTCAAATTGTTCTGCAGGGGTACGTCCAGACTACACCTCCCTGTCGACAGAGAGATGTAGATTAGGCACGTCGAAATTGCTAATGAAGCAGAGATTTAAATATCCTGCGCTTCATTAGCATAAACATGGCCGCCGCTTTTTTCTGAAACGGAGCTTTTTCGAAAAAAAAAAACAAAAAAAAAAACCCGGCAGTCTAGAGGCAGATCTTTTGAAAAATAAAGCCTTTTTCGAAAGATCCTGTAAACCTCATTTCACAAGGGATAAGGGATCTTTCGAAAAAGGCTTTATTTTTCGAAAGATCAGCCTAGACTGCCGCTTTTCTCCGACAAAGCTCCGTGCCAAAAAAAAGAGGCAGCCATTTTTATGCTAATGAAGTGCGGGATATTTAAATCCCCGCTTCATTAGCAATTTCGATGTGCCTAATCTACGTCTCTCTGTCAGAAGAGAGGTGTAGTCTAGACACACCCCAGGTGTCCAGAGTATTTGTCAGGAAGTTTTTAGAGCAATGACGTGGCACTGATAAAAAAAAATGTCCATGGCTGTGTTGTAATCAGTAGTTAATGTAGACCTGGCATAAAAAATAGGACATTATTAAAAAGAAAAGCCCTGCATAGTGATGCTTTGGGTTGATGTGTGCACATTTGGGGGTGAAAAATAGTGCATTAACCATCTGCGTATAAATAGTTACTCAATTAGCATCTTTAATGTCTGTGGAAATGATTCAGTGTCGGTGGATTCTTAAGGCTTTTTCCAGGAGTAAGATCAACAGGAAAATCTGCATAATGCTAGCTGTGCAGAACCATCTCTCTCAACTGTCTCAAATATTTCATCAGCTCCCGCCCCGCTGCAGTAAAGACTGGAGACGGGGAGAGCAGAGCATCAAGCTGGATAGGTTTCAAGCTGATAGATCTGTATGTAATTATCTTTGGGCGAAGGCAGGGGGATGCAACAAACAAGGAGGAATAGCTGAGCCAAATCATCAGCGGGTGTAAATCCATGTAGCTCTATTGACTTGATGGAGACCAGCTGGAGCTCTGACCTCCTGATTTGCTGAATTTGCCTCTGTTTAGACCTGGGCTCAGAGGGGTCCATTGTCCTGCTCCAGTTCTGCAGCAGGTCCTAGGATGACGTGCCGTCAAGTGACTACCAACAATCCATGAGAAGACTCCTCGGGGTAGACAGGCCAGGTGGGACACTGAACGTTGCTCCAGGGAGTGCAGAATTCAAACTACTTTCGCCTCAAGATTCCAGGCGATACATTTTGGCATTGTGCTGTGTGAATCGCTTTCAGGGTGTTCTGAGAAGAAAAGAAATTTGGATTCACAATAACTCAGCATACACCAGATTGGCGCTGTCTGGCAAAGTCTTTGATCCTGCTGCCCATCACCATTGTATCTGATCACGTTCCGGGTAAAATCAGGAGCAACAGTGAAGCCCTTAGTGTATCCAGTCTGGTATCCTGTCTCTGGAAGTGGCTGTTCCTGGTGCTTCAGAGCAGGGGTGGACAAACTGTGGTCTGTGGGCCGTATCTGTCCTAGCAGACGGTTTTATCCAGTCCTTGAGCTCTTGCTGGGGAGCAGGGCTGGGGGGGGGAGGTTTGCATTCCCCAGTCCCTGATTCACAATTCCACCCACTTCCAGCATCGCGCTGCTTCCGGGATCGGAACCCCGGCCCATGAGGCACTGCACCCAGTCCCTTCCCGGCATCCTAGGACCTCACCCTCCAGAGCCTCAAAACCACCCAGGGGCAGCGCCATCCCATCTCAGGTGCCACCGCCCGTTTCGATGCCTGGGACGGCTGCCTTGGTGTCACTCTTAGACATCGCCCCCTCTGGCTGAGGAGCAACTAATTAATAACAGCCCAGATGTAGTACAAGTGACTGACTGGCCTTTCACGCTCCCTACCCTGTGATGGACTCTCGCCCTGTCACATAGCCCGAGGGGTTTTCCTAAAGGAACAGGGCCAGCTGGTCAGAAGGTTTCATTGCCAGAAGCAAAGTAGCAGTTTGGCTCAGATTCTCGGGGGTGTAAACGAGCATAACTCCAGGGAAGTCAGTGCCGCTAGGGCTGACGCACACTGAGGATTGTACTGATTGCTACAGAAGTTATGGCTTCCTCAAGGCTAAGGGATGAGATCCTGGTGGACAGTCCCATTCCTCTGCCACAGCGGAACCCTCTACAATAAGGGGAAAGCTTATCTGTGGGTGGGGGGGGGGACAACTTCCTTGGGGGCTAGTGCCAGACTCTGGAATCAACTCTCCCAGCCCAAACCATCTTGCTTTCCGCTGCAAGTGCCAGCATTGCTTGGGCCTTGCCTAACAAACTTATATATGAAACATCCCTAAACAATCTCCCAAGACATCCCCCCTGCACTGCACACACGTCTCCCGCTGGAGAAAGGATGAGAGGACAAACCTGTTGTTAGCCTCGTTGCTTAATGCACTACTGCAGTGGTCACCAACCAGTCGATCAGGATCTACTGGTAGATATTGGAGCCTCTAACAGGGGATTCTGACTGGTTTGGCTGGGAGGGTATCAATACCAGCACTTCAGCTGCCCCTCCCCGCCCCCCACTGCCGTGCTGCTCCTGCCCTCTGCCTTGGAGCTGCCCCCGGGAGTCTCCTGCTTGCTGTGCAGGGTAGGGAGGCAGAAAAGAAGGGCCACTAATGTCAGGGTGTCCCACCCCGTACCACCTCTCCACAGAGTGAGCAGGGCATAGGGTTGCCAGGTGTCCGGTTTTGAACTGGACAGTCCGGTATTTGAGGGTTCTGCCCAGGAAACAAATTGAGAAAATACCGGACATATAAAATGTCCGGTATTTTCTAATTAGGTAAGTTTTATTATTATTAGGAGTATCAGTACGTAGCTGTGAACTTCCTGGCTGGTAGACACGCTCACGCTGCATCAGTGTGTCTACCAACCAGGCAGTACGCAACTACGCAAGGGGGGCAGGGCGGGGGCGGGGCGGGATGGAATCCCTGGGGCCGGACTCGCTCGTGCTTCACTGGGACCGTGTGCGGGACAGGCAGAACCCCGGTGCGCCCGGCTCAGTCCCGCTTCCCGCCGGCCAGTTCTCCCCCTCCTCCTCCCCCGATCTGCCCCAGCCAGCTCCGCTCCCCCTGGCCCCCTCCCGGCCAGGCCCGCTCCCCTCCCGGCCGGTCCCCCACCCCATCTGAGATCAAGTGTGTCTGGTATTTTTTTGGAATCCATCTGGTAACTCTAGCAGGGCAGAGCCTTGGAGAAGGGTAGGGCCGGGCCTTGAAGAAGGGGTGGGGAAGGAGGTAGGACAAGGGTATTTGGGTCTGAGGTAGGTCCTGGATCGACAAATTGAAATAGTGATCTTGTGCTTAAAGAGGTTGGAGACCCCTGCACTACCGCAAGTCACCCAAATACCACAGAGGCCGGGGGGCTGTCAGAATGTATAACGGATAGACTAGACTAGAGAAATTCTGGAGTGGAGTTCTCTGGCCCATGTTGTGAAGGAGGTCAGATTAAATGAACACAATATTCCCCCTTCTGGCCCTAAAATCTGTATCTATATATTATATCTATATATTTATAATCTATATAGTTCTTCATTTATACAGAACAAAAATATTTGCATTAGATTTGTTTTCCAATCCGATAACAGCCCGAGGACCCAGCTTTCTTTCTAAAGAATGGAAGAGGGGAAGATTGCATCTGACCTACAGAAAACCATCAAGTTGGGGCAAAACTTTTCTATACACTCTGCTGCACCTGAAGAGAAGAAAAACAAAATCCCTGATTGTTCTCCATAGCCCGCTCGGTTGGGGTTTTTTTTTTTCATTTAT
The DNA here is from genome assembly GCA_032595735.1 of Pelochelys cantorii. Lineage (NCBI taxonomy): Eukaryota > Metazoa > Chordata > Testudines > Trionychidae > Pelochelys > Pelochelys cantorii. Next base: position 37,771,654 of record CM064341.1, read on the forward strand.
TGCGTGTGTATGAAATTCTTCCAGCTATGAGTGTTTGTATCATCTGCTTTTCGTTGTGTTTGCTAGAGTTGCTCTCAGCAGAGGACATGGAAAATGTGGATCAAATTAAAGGGTATGAAAAGAATGCTTCTCCTTCAAACCAGGGAGCAGAGATCTATTGTCTCTGTCTCCGAGTTATGCTTTCAAAAGGCATTTTTCAGTGGTTGGCTCCCGCCTAGCTTACTGCATTGAGCATTCCTTCCTGGCCAAGGTGGTCCTGTGTCGAGTGACTGCATCGAGGATCAAAGCATGTGAATTTAGGAAGGTGGGTAATCCAGCCAGTGCGAGAGCAGAGTTTATGGAAGAATGTTGACACCATGACACCCTGGGGATATAGAGCTCTGAGTTTGTATTGCAGGCCCTCATCCTGCAAACAATTAAAGCATGCACATGACTTTACACAGGTGACTTAGTTCACCGATTTCAGCAGGATCTTAGACATGGGTCATGTTCAGCACCCTGCGTTACTCTTTGCAGGAGCAGAGCCGGAGGCTGCAAAACACAGGGCCGATCGTGCAATGTACTGAGCATCCTCCAGTCCCTCTGAAGCCAGTAGGAATTAAAACTGCTCTACAGCATGGTAGCAACCTAGCAGGCGAAGTTGCCATTTTGGGCTGGGCTGAATCTAAACGACAGTCTGAGAGGGGCACGTTATCGGCAGGCTACGCATTGCAACATGAAACCAAGGCTCATTTCCGGGGTGTCTGGTGGTTTTGAGGTGTGCTGTGAAGATGGCATCTGGGTGTCTAAGAGTAGAGAGGTCTCCTTCCAGTTCACCTGGCCACCGTCCCAAAAGTGGATGGCCATACCAGAACTCCTCAAGGTTTAATGAAGGATCTTCCACCCTTGTGTCAGCAGGAATAAATGGTGCTGGGCAAAAGGATGAATAGAACACGCCTGACAGCGATATCTCACACAGTGTGTTTGATACAAGCACATTGCTGGCGATGAGAATACTTAGCTAGTTTTCACAGTCAGCCCTCTGCCAGTGAGAATACAAAACCACTCTGATCATGGGAACCTCGAACAGCCAGCATCCCTACTTGCCCAAATCAGGACTGTGCTTCCTGGGAGAAGCCTTTGTAGATCAGCTTGTGAGAGTTGCTCCCTTACTCATCCTAGTATGTTTGGTGTCCTTGAAACGCGACCTCTCGGTGTCAGGTACACCCTGTCTTCATGCCACCATCACTGTTTTTATGCTGTTCTGGCATAACTGACTTCCGTAGCCCTACTCTGCATTTGTGCCAGCGTGAGATCCGAATCAGATGTTCTGTATGAAACAGTAACTCCATAAAGTTCTTTCTTACTCAGCCACGACAGAGAGCCACACCGATACAAACCGTTGCCAGCCCCGGTCTTCTGATGTGGCCTTACATTTTTTGCATGGGCCAAACCATTGTGGCTGTGTCTACATTGGCGCGATCTTGCGCAAAAGTGGCTGCTTTTGCGCAAAAACTTGCTGCCTGTCTACACTGGCCCCGAGTTCTTGCGCAAGTACACTGACGTTCTAATGTATGAAATCAGTGTTTCTTGCGCAAGAACTCTGATGCTCCCACTCAGGAATAAGCCCTCTTGCACAACTGTTCTTGCGCAAGAGGCCAGTGTAGACAGGCAACATGAATTTCTTGCACAAGAAAGCCCTATGGTTAAAATGGTCATCAGAGCTTTCTTGCGGAAGAAAGCATCTACACTGGCATGGATGCTCTTGCGCAAAAGCACATCTCTTGTGCAAAAGCACATTCCAGTGTAGACACTCTCTTCTTAAAGAGTTTTTGCACAAGAACTCTTCCGCAAAAGAGTTCTTGTGCAAGATCATGCCAGTGTAGACGAAGCCTGTGGGTTTAAAGAATGATGGTGTATTTGATAGCATTGAGGCATCCACCTACTTAACTGCACCTGCAAAGCCGCCCCTGGAATTATTTGCGGCCGGAAGCATGCAGGTGCACAGTTCACGGACGCCTGTCTCAGGCCCAGGCCCAGCGGCGTTAGAAAGAGACTGACGTGGGACTCACACTTCAGAGAAGGATTTTTGGTGCAGCCGGTTATCACCAGGAGCCACTTGCAAAGTTCCGGGCTGGCTCCCAGGGTGCAGTTTCGTGACTCGCCTGTAGGAGGCACCGGAAAAGCAGGAGTTAAACCAATTCTGGGATGCTGCAGGGGCTATCTACGTTGGAACAGCCCCAGTTAGCATAGGGCGATCTGACATCCTGATTATATAGGAACAGTCCTGATATTTGGGATTTTTTCTTATATAGACACCTATCACCCTCCCCCGCCCCCGCCCCCACCTGTTCTGTTTTTTCCACTTGTTGTTTGGTCACTCTAAGTTAGTATCACCACACAAAATCACTGTCGCAGTGCCGGCTACCAACTGGGCCCTTAACAACCACTGGAGATTATGGAGGAGAGTTTGTGTCTTCTCCCACACCAGAGGAATTCTTCCCCAGCCAAACCCAGAACAGCAAGAACCGGCCACAGCAGAGAGGAAAATCCCTGCCCGGGTTTCAATCCGTGTGCTGGGTTTACACTCGTAGATCAAGACAGATGAGGCTACGTTCTGTTCTCCGGGACATTAGGGGAGCAGCCGAGTTCTGCGTGGGTCACAGAGGAGACCCAGTTGTGTCCATTAGAGCGCATGTGAGTGAAATGATTCCACAACTGAAAGCCTTGAGTCATTGTTTTCTCATTAAACCCCAAGACTGTTGAGCTAAATAGAGTCAATGATCTGTGCTTATTGTCCACAACACGTCGATTGCTGTTCACGTGTGTCGTTATTTCAGGCTTGCCTGGCTTCCTCCCCTGGAGATAAGGGGCAGACAATGGAAATAACTGTGAAGTCTCGTAAGATTTGCAACGTATTCCATCGGTTATCGGGCCCCGCTGGGGGGTTGTACTTCAATTTACAGGTTAGTACGTAGCTTCTTGCATGCAAGTCCCGCGCGCTGCCTGCTGTTGGGCTGACATCGTATCCTGTTACTTTATGTAACCTCTGGCACCAGAAAGGCTGCTGGAGAAAAGTGAACTTTGTTGGGTTAGGATTGTTTCTGGGCCTTTTTCCTAAGGCCTAGCCCTTTACTCGATTATTAAGTGGTGGGCCAAGCGGGTGCAAAGAGAGAGTAAAACACTACCAGAGTGGTAGCATTTTACTCTCCCTCTTTAAGGGAGCAAATGGGCCCAGGAGGAAGGCAGGGCCACACCAGACCCTGCTGGCTTGAAACGTTACAGCGGTTTCCAGCACGCTTACGTCGCCACTTTCCGGATTGTTCCGTGATGCGATAGAACAGGATTTTCTGACGGAAGCCAGCAGCACAGTCACGTCTTACATCAGCGGAGGATTGGGCCCACGATGTTTCCTTCAGCACATCTGCAGAGCAGCTAACGATATTCTGGAGCACCGCTCCGGCGAATTGCTCCGCAGGGGTGACGCACCTGGCCGTGGGGTTTTATTCGGCGCTGTGACAGCCTGCCCCAGCTTTATGACGTTTGGTTTATGAAGGCAAATATGCCCAACTCACAGATGCTTTCAACAACATGCCTCATGTAGCTGGTCCGTTTTCGTGTTACAGGCTGCGGGAGCTGCATAGCCTGTTCTGGTACATGTGTCTTTCTTCTCTGCAAAGTTAGAAAGCTGAAGGAGGAGGCTGTTTAGAGTTTTCAGTGGGCTAATGGCAGCCAATAATGCTGCTCCCCACCCGAGGGAATCCCTCTGTTTAGACACAAAACCAGAACAGACCAGGAGCAAAGCTCCACACACTTAGGAGCTGCAAGAGGTTAATTCACGCTCCCAGCCGCAGCGACCCTTAGTTTGCCTTGCTCTGACTGCACACAGGGATGTTAAGTCAGGTGCTGGTTTTGTGCTCTAGGACTGGACTGACACCTAACCAACTCATTTCACATAAATCAGCTGCTCATGACATTTGCTCCCTGCTGGATTTGAACCTGTGGCCAGCACAGGTCACAGACACCTGTCTTCTGCATCTCAGGGAGGCACCCCTTTAAGGATTGCCGGACATGGGGGGGGGGCTCTGCCAAGGTGTCACCCACAGCCTGAGGTGGTATTTCCTTCCGAGCTGATTGTCAAGGGGGTTTGTGGTTCTAGTCCCATCCTCCCAGGGAAGGCATTCTGCATGATCGGGGATGCGGGCACTGGAGGGCGGGAGCTGACACTCTCCTCATGTGTTAAAAGAGGTCAGACATCCATGCACAGAGGCTCTTCCCAATGCCTCGCCCTCCAGGGGATTATCCAGCCCCCAGACAGGCACACTAATACTTCTCAGATGAGCCACTGATCTAGGACTAAACCTGACAGAATAGGGGTGGGCAATAATTTTTTTCAGGGGCGAGCACTTCAAATTTCGGCAGTGGTCGCTGCTGCCCCCAAAGGGGCGGGGCCTCAGGAGGAAGGGGCGAGGCCTAAGGCAGAAGAGGGCGGTTCCCTCTAGGTGTGGCCGACCCCTCACAGGGGGAGGAGACTTCGCTCGCTCCCCTGTTCCCAGGTCTCGATTGGCCTGGGGGTTGGGGAGCGGCACAGACCCTATCTTGCCTACCCCTGTGCCAGAAGAATCGAGTCCCACTGCACCCTTACAAAATAAATAACCAGATCCGTTAAGCTTCATTTTCCCACGCATCAAACCAAAATCGGCATCCCAAGGGCTTGATCATCTTCCTACTAAGTTCAAGGACAAAATTCCAGTGGGAGGCTCCATTGGGCCTGAGCCTTCGGGAACACACGGCTGTTCAAGAACAACATGGGCCCGATCCCACACCCACTGAAGTCAGTGACAAACCTCCCACTGACTCCAGCACCCAATCCCTCCTATCTAAGTCCTTTGCCTGCCAGCACCCAGGGTCTTTGGTCATTCTGAAATCCAGGCTATGGAAATATCGCTTGGGATTAGCAGCTAAATCTGGGACCTATTGCACAATGCTGGGAGCACGAAGGTTCATTTGGTTTAATGGCGTAACTTTTCTTTCTTTTTTTGGTCCCTGATTCTTTAAAACACATTATTTCGCTATTTTCAGCCCAAACCACAGCCCCTGGGGGGGTTTTATGGGAGGAGGGAAGGGTTGGAAAGCAATCACAGTAAAGCTAATTGTTGGGCAATGCATTGAGCGCAACCCTGTGTTTTCTGGAAGGTCTGGAAATATAAAATCTAACTCTCTGAAATCAAACTAATCAAAGATTTACACATACACACTATGCGCTCCTTGCCCACCCCCAAATAAATCCACGCTCTGATGGCACTGCCGTGATATAAACTGGTTTTTAAATGTCTGAGTTTATGAGCAAAACTCTTTCAACCATGGTTGGGAGCTTCCCGGCTACGTGTTTCTTTAGCCCCATTCATGAGTTCTTTTCTCTCGCTCCTTTTTTTGTTTTGTTTTTTGTTAGTCTTCTGTAACTTTATAGTATTAAAGTTTCATTTTAGTCTCTATTCTGATTTCCAGCAGATAAAAGAATGGAATGGAAGTGGAAAGAGCCCCGGAGCCAACCATATCATTGGAGTTGACAGATTCGGGAGTTTCAAGCTGGGAACGCTGTTGAGGACAGGACTGTGCTCTGCTGTGGGCCTCATTCAGGAGGGAAAGGATGGGTATTCATCAGTTCTGCCAGTCATTCAGCAGCTTTGATCAAGGGACCATTTAGGGGTGGGAAAGCACATTTCATGTCTGAATGTTTTGGTGCTGGCCTCGGGTAGGGTTTTTTTTTTTAAGTCAGAAATTTCATCGTTCCGAGTGAAATGGTCTCTGTTCCGCACAACCCACCGGGGGGCACGCCACGTCCCAGGAGAGAAGAACAATGAGGGGGTCGGTTGCAGTCCCTCCCCTTGCAAATACAGTTTGGAACAGAAATAATTGGGAAAAAAAAGTCTTTGGACGAGTTTATGTTTTCGTTACAAGAGGGAACTAACATGGCTGGGGGAAAGTTCGAGGTTGTAAATAAAATATGCAATATTGGTATTTCGATTTAAACCAACACACTGCCTGGCCTGATTTCCAGTGGGACGTAGGTGCTGATTTTTCAACGCCTAATTGACTTAGGACCTACGTTCCATTGTCAAAAGGGCATGCACTGGCATTCAGGCTCCCAAATGTCTAAATCCCTTTTGAAAAGGAGATGTAGGCTCCTAAATCAGTTAGGCCTTCAACAATGCCTAAATGCTTTTAGAAAACCGGGCTAAGGGCCTGCAGCTGCCACAGGGAACACTCAGCCCCTCTGAAAAGCGGGGCCAGAGAAGCCACAGCAGAAAGCGTTTGGGCCTGTTGCTGACCTCATGTAATCAGGAGTAACTCTATTCGAGCCTATGGAGTCACAGCGGTGGCAAACAATGGCACCAAGGCCTTCTGTAAAATGTTCCCAGGATGAACAAAACTCAGATTCCCATTTGCACCCAATGTGGTGCCGTTCAGAAGAGCCTAATCCCAGGCTGGTTTTCTGCTGGCTCTGTCTACAACATAGATTATAGCAGCCTTGGGGCTGCTCTGAACTCCACAGGCTGGCCTCTGGGACTCTCAAGGCTGTTCTGCCAGCGAGGGATCACCAGAGTGCACTGACACATGAGGCATGACCCCTACACTGGAGGCTGAACTGGACGACAGTGGAGGCACCTAATGCAGCTGAGAACTCCTCAATACTCAGCTGGGGAGGTTGGCTAACTTTACAGCCCCTCTGGGCCGACAGGCAGGTGCAAACTGGCTGTAAGTATTTGGGGCAAAGAGGAATATTTGCAAACAAAGGAGAGAAAGTCAAGTCATACGGTATTTCTCATCTCCTCCCACCCCCCGCCACTTTCTATCTTTAGCCTTCTTGGTTTGATCCCAAAACATGGATCCAAGATGGGACGGCTTTTCCCCAGCGTTCTGGAGCTTTCAGACACAGGGCTTTGGATTGGCTCGATTTAACACTAGGAGCCAGCCGCTCTTATCCAGCTAGGAACTTAGACCCACACCCTGTCTCCATGGTCTGGCTCAGGCACATTAGAATCACAGGACTGGACGGGACCTCGAGAGGCCATCTAATCCACGCCACAGTGCTCAGGGCAGGGCTATGTATTATCTGCACCAGGGGTCGGCAACCATAAGCGGCACACTCAGCCCCACGCAGCCCTGGAGCCCTCCCTCTTCCCCCGGCAGCAAGTTTGGCTGTGGTGGGAGAAGGCCCCATAGCAGTGCCTCCAGCCTGCAGGGCCGGCCCGGGACCCTGTGGCAGCGTGCAGTTGCTGCAAGGGGGCATGAAGCCAGGTAAGCCCCCCCTCATGCCCAGACCACCACATCCCAATCCCCTTCCCTCACTCCCCTCCCCCTACCAAGACACCCCCCAGCTTGCTCCGACACCCTCCCTCCTTCCTGCACCCTCCCTCCTAGCCAGACACTCTCCCCTCTGTCCAGACACCAACCCCCATCCTGCTCCTGCACCCTCCCTCCTAGCCAGACACTCTCCCCTCTGTCCAGACACCAACCCCCATCCTGCTCCTGCACCCTCCACCTGGCCAGACACCCTACTCCCAGCCTTCTTCTGCACCCTACCTCCCACCCAGGCCTCGCAACCTCTCCCCCTTCTGCACCCTACCTCCCACCCAGGCCTCGCAACCTCTCCCCCTTCTGCACCCCACCTCCCTCCCAGATCCTGCACCCCATCCCTATCCCACTCACTGGCAGCCCAGTCCCCCACACTGAACCCCTCATTTTTGTCCCTACCCCAAAGCCTAAGGGGGGGGTCCATAAAATCCACTAACTCCAGCACCCCAGAAAAGGAAACTCGGCCTATGGGAAACACTGAATCTCAGTTCTCCCTGGTGGATGGGCGGGGGGGTGGTATGTGGCTGGGAAAGGAATAGGGCTAATGGAGATTGGAATTGTGAAGGATTCTCCTACCCTCCGGGGATCTGTTCAGGAGGGGTCAGAGCCCTTTGGACCCTGGGAAGGGGTGACTGGCCGAGGCAGACAGGTAAGGATGCCGAAATGGCAGCACCTCTCTGTCCCGCAGGCTCGTCAGCCTCGACGCGGTGTCCCAGTCGGCTCTCCGTGCCCCTGCGTTATTCTCCTCAGCGCTATGTGGGGATAGGAGAAGGGAGCCCTTCAACAGCATGATTTCCCCAGGCGGCGGCTTTGATTCTTTATAAGGCTGGGACCTTCTCGCCCTGATGTCACAGTGTTCTGGGCAGAAGGGTTGAAGATCCCCATAGGTCTGTACATCTGCGAGGGGCGTCTCTTTGGGTTTAATGCAGCGGATGTTTACAAATAAAAGGGGCTTTCCTTGCCAGGCACTGGGGGGGGGCTGAGTTAGAGGAGGGCTAAGTGAGGCTAGGGGCGCTGGCCAATGTTTAATGTACCATTTATAGACAATCGTTATAGCAGGACCATTAAAGTTTTAACGTCACTTTATATCCTGCGAACATTCATGCGGCTTGTAACCGGAATAAGGCGGGTGCAAGAGCCGGATGTTGTTTCTATCCCTCCACCTGGGTGCATGGTCACACCGGGCTCGACCGCGGCACGCACAAGGCCACCCACGCCTGACCACCCACATGCACCCCCGTTGGAGCCAATCTGTAAAGATACCGACTCCTGCAAATAACTTTGTCGAGATCAGGCAGCACATGGACCATTGCCCTTGGTGAAGGGCATGGGGTGCAAAAGGAAAAATAACGAAGCAGATTTGTTTAAAACAGCCCCCCGAGAATATTAACACACAATAAAAGGCACCACCCAGTCTTTATACAGGTAGCCTTAGGAACCCAATATTCTCCCGCACATTCATATGCAGAAAGTGTAGGTACATGGAGGAGTCAGCTCCATTTTAAGAGACCTGAGATCTGACACGGCAGGGAGTGCTTTAGAGGGGGTTGGAGCAAAAAATCTCCATGCAGGACACATTTTAAGCATTTTAAATAACAACAGCAGATCTCCTCCTCTTAAAGGAGCCAACTTGGGTGAGGGGAAAGTGGAAGAGGAACACGGGCAGTGGGAGAAGGTAGGGCTGGGGGAGGCAAGCCCCTTGGCCCCCCAGCACCATGGGGAGGGCAGAGGGCATGTGGCCCCAGCCTCCTCGGCCCTGGAGTACCGGAAAGGTGGGAGCTGGGGGCAGCAACACTCCGTCCCCATTATGCCTACAGTAGGCGGAGTGCAGGCGGGGCTACGCCTGGCGGTTTGGGAAGGCAATGCCTCCCCCAGCTACGATACCCGCCCCCCCTGAAGAGGAATCTACGAATTGCCAGACTGGATCAGACTTGAGGGCCTGATGGACCTGGACAGTGCAGAGGGGAGGATGTAATAAGTCTTGTAGCAGGCACTTGAGGGATGATCTGTCCCCCCCCCCCCCCCACCAAGAAGGCCCCACCCTAAGAACCAAGAGCGATTGGCTCAGGCCCCAAAACAGGAAGCTGTATAAAACCTCCAAGAATGTTCGATAGCTTTCATAATGGCGGTGAGAAATTCCACACAGCAGCGAGTGCCACAGATGGGTGATTTACGCCCAGTCTGCACTACGCTGTGTAGGTACTGCAAGTCTACACACACATTTCACTGGAGGCGCGTTGGGGTCTGGCTCTGCTCTGTGCCAGCCCGCCACAGGCTAACTATTCGCGTGGCCCCTGCTGACGGCCGTCACCTGCTCCCATTTGAAAGATGAAGACATCAAAGCCCATTCCCGAGGCCACGTGGAGAGTTAGTCCACAGCAGGCTGGCTCAGGGTAGAGTCACACCCCAGCTTGCCACAAACGAATTGCTCGTGAAGTCGAGCGGCGCTAAACCCGCCCCCTCCCTCCCCGTGCCCATGCCCAGCGCCCGAGCAGAGTGGGTCTTCGCATTGGGGCCAGAAACTTGATGGGTTTTCTCCAGTGCTCGGTGTCAACTCCTCTGGTGGAGGAATACCATTAATAAGTCCCTGAAGCACCCCCCAAAAAATGCAGAGGTCTGGTCCACACCGCAGCCCTGTATCGGCAGAATCCGCTTGCTCAGGGATGCGAAAAATCCACCCCTCCCCGAGCGATGCATGACACTGGCCTGACCCGCCATGGTGATCACGCGGCGTTACCAAGAGAGCGTCTCCTGGCAACATAGCGGCCTCCTCTCGGGGAGGTGGATTCAGGGGAGCCAACAGACTCACTAGGCAAGGTGGGGGGCTGACCCAGCTCTGCAGTCCCGGAAGGGACGGGGCTGGGGCAACCAGGCCTCAGCATCACCAGACCGCATCCCTCCCCCTTGCGCTATCTGGGGTGCACTGTTTCAGGCTCCACAGTGCAGGGCTCCAGCAGCAATTTAAAGGGCTTGTGGTTCTGGCTGCTGCTGTAGCATCAGCTAGGAGCCACAGCTCAGAACCCAAATGCAGCAAGTGACATTTGGAAAGAAAAAAACCCCCTTCTTCTAAAATTTCTTTCTAAAGAAAATGGAGCCTGTTTTCCACCGCAGGCCAGACTGGACATGCAGAAGGCACCCAATTAAACGCACTACATTTGGGAATAAAATAGTCCCAGGTTTTCTGAGATACCCTGAAGTCCGTCAGTGTCTGAGATCTACATGAAAAAACTTGGTCATCAGGGCAAGTCCGTTGTGCTGCTAACTGTGTTAAACAGCCTGCAACACACAATGTCGTCCCTTTACACGCTCCCTTCCACCGGGGGCGAGGGGGTGTGTGTGAAAGGATTGGCGCAGATAGAAGGACGGCGGAAGCAAGTTTTGGTATAACAGTGCCACAAGGGGGCCTCACCGCTGCAGCACCTCCTGCTGGCAGCTCTGGGAATTTGCTCTCGTGAGTAGGGTACCTTCTTCTGGCTGGGGTCTCCCCCGTCACCCCGCTCCACCCACGGTCGGACGTTGGACCCTCATCGCTTCCAGACCACGGTGGCGGACGGTGGCCTGCCTAGCCCCTCCCTTCGGGGGCAAGCCACAGTCCTTCCAGGCCACAAAGCAATGGTGGCTAGATGTTGTGCAAGGGAGGCCCAGGCCCACCCACTACTCTGGGTCCAACCAAGGGACCCTCTGGCTGCAGCTTTGTCCTGCTGTCCTGTATTTCCCTTTATTGCCTCCAGTTCCCCTTTGCATCCTCCCGGCCTTTGTAGCAAGGCCACAGCCCGCCAGGTATCAGGCAGGAGCCTCCCTCTCTAGCGCCACTGAGCCTGTCCAGTACTGCTCTCACAAAGGTGCATCTCTGGGAACCTGCACCATCCTTGGTCAGGGCCTCACTGCCTATGCTCTACTGGGAAGCTCCTTATATACAGGGCTGCCCCAGCAAGCTACACCCTGATTGGCTCGTTGAAAGCCTCTTCCTCATTGGCCAGGGCTCTGTGCAAGCTCCCTGCAGCCTGCACTAACCCCTTCTGGCCAGTGTGGGGCAGTTGCCCCTGCACATAGAGTAATTAAAATTAAACTGTGTATCTAAGAGAAGGGTGCTCTTTTGAAGAAGTTATTGAAAGTCTGTATGTCTGAAGAGCCAAGCATTTAAGGCTAAAGCTGAATACGCAGCTTGGGCATCTAAATAGCTATGCAGGGATTGCTTTAGAGCTGCGACTTTATGATCTTCAGCCATGAACTAATGAAATATTTAAATCAAAATTCAACGACAGTCCAGTGGACGTGGAATGCAGGGCTGTTCGGGATCTGCCCATGCCTGTGAAATGGTTTCATTGCTACTTAATGGCTCTTTCACAGGTCCAGTGTTATGCTAATAGGCCTTGAAAGCTCGAAGGCTTTTTATTTTTAAGTTAACAATCCTGGGGGCCGGAGAGGGGCTCTCTGGGGACTCCCTGGGCAAGGCTGGAGCTGAGATACATAGAGTCAGTCGACTGTGCAGCTGCGTTGGCCTTCTGGCTTCCCTGGCCAAAGGGAGGAACTGGCTGACTTTACCACCGGCTGCCTGCTGATATTTTGGATGCCCTGTGCTCTGCTGTACACCAAGCTAAGTCCCTCCAGCAGGGGGCGCAGCGCTCACTCATACTGGCTGGATCTTTGCAATGTTTTTGGAGCTGGTGGTTTGGTCTGGAAAAGAGAAGACTGAGAGAGGACAGGGTAGCAGCTTTCAAGTAACTAAAAGGGTGTCACAAGGAGGAGGGAGACAAATTGTTCTCCTTGGCCTCTGAGAATCGGACAAGAAGCAATGGGCTTAAACTGCAGCAAAGGAGTTTTAGGTTGGACAGTAGGAAAAAATTCCTACCTGTCAGGGTGGAGAAACACTGGAATAAGTTGCCTAGGGAGGTTGTGGAATCTCCATCACTGGAGATATTTAAGAGCAAGTTAGATAGGCATCCATCAGGGGTGATCTAGATCGTGGGTTCCCAAACGAGGGGGCGTGCCCCCGGGGGGGGCATGAAGAAATTCCAGGGGGGGCACGAGGCAACCCAACCCCCCCTCCCGTCAAACCCCCCCCCCCAAGTTATGCTGCTATTTTTGTTTTTTGGCCCCGGTCGGTTCCTTTTTTTTTGCTCAACAAGTTTTGCTGCTATGGGGGGGGGGGTGCGTGAGGGTCTCTCAAAAATCAAAAAGGGGGCATGATGCCGAAAAGTTTGGGAACCACTGATCTAGATGGTGCTTGGTCCTGCTGTGAGGGCAAGGGACTGGACTCGATGACCTCTCGAGGTCCCTTCCAGTTCTAGTGTTCGATGATTCTAAGATATGTTTCCACTTCCGAGCTGTCCCAGAAAACAGAGGTCAAAATTACAAATTTGGATGGAAAAAAATGCTGACAAAAGTGCGGGGGAGTGTCTTCCCCTTGGGGGGCTTTGTTTGGAACAGCTCCGCCGTCAGGCTGTTTGACAAAACCAGGTGTCCTTTAGGCACCATGATCAGAGTTGACATGCAATGACACTTCTCCCTCATGCAGAAATAACACAGAACACGGTCCAGGCTATGTCCAGATGGTGAGAAATCAGGAAGGAAAAGGCTGCAAACAGGGGGAGGTTTGGGGTGCTGAATTGACTCCGGGCCGGGAATCTGCAGCTTCGCTCATGAGCAGCCGTTCTCAACAGGGCCTCGCAGCAAGCTGACTTGTTCTACTCTGTTCCAACAAAGCCCCTGTATTATTTACAGGGCTTCGCTGCAGGCCAGCATGACTTTGATTCATGGGGCACTTTCAGTTCTTTCATTTGGATAATAAATCTTGCCAGCAAAGGAGGCACAGTGTATCACATCCCACAGCTTTCTTGCTCCTCAGGACCACTGGGGTTTGTGCTTTAATAAGGATAAAGTTGATCTGCGATGAAGCAATTTTGGTGTCACGCTGAGGGGGGGGGGGAGATGTGCCAAGGGAACCACAGCACTTGGTGGAAACAGGCCCTGTGCACAAACACCTGTTTTCGGAGGGATTTATATTCAGAATAAATAAAAAATGCTCCCCTCTCCTTAGTGGCAGGCAAATGTTTTCATACCCAATAATAAACATCACTTAACAGACAGATTAACTGGGACACAGATGCAGTTGGTGGCTAGGTTTGCTCCAGAGAGGTTAAGTGACTTGCCCAAGGGCATTAGTGACAGAGCTGGCAAAGAACCCAGAAGCCCTGACTTTCCCACTTCCTCACCGCTAACCACTAGACACACTATTGGCTCCTGATTCAGAACCTACTCCTGGAAATCATGTGCTCAGTGCTTCCCTGAATCTGGATGTTTTCCTAAATCAGAGCCCCCACCCTGCCCCTTTCTGGGCTACATGCACCCAGGAAGGAGTAAGGACCAAGCATGCCATAGTCTTAGGGATGGTGGCTGTGGTTAGCCCTTGTGCAAGTGCAACAAGGCTTCTTGCCCCCATGTGCACCTGCACACGAGGGAGTCACAATCTTGCCACCAGCGTGAGATCAAAATCAGGCCTGAAGAAGTTGCTCTGGATTGACGCCAGACAGCAGGATTCCACCTCATAAGCTCCAACCAGTGGGAACGCAATTCTTAGAAGAGTTTTGAAATGCAGAGGTTGCACCTAAACCGTAACTCACCAGGGACATGAAAACTAAGAGGCTTTTACTAATTCGGACCCCACTCCCCCTGCAGCACGCTCAGATGCTACAGCAATGCGGGGAGGGGGGAGGTGATCAGAGAGAAATAGAGCGAGGTAGCTGGTCCCCTCTGTTCTCATTTCTCAGTGATGCTCAGTTCCTCCTGGGCTTGGATCCTGGGTAGTGAAGGCTTTGAGTTCACCAAGTTCGAGCTCCTAGAGTGCTCCATAGACAGAGGAGGCATTTTTTCCCTTCGGAGAAAACAGCGTTTAGAAGAAGGTGTGACTTGAGATCCGAAAGGATCACCCAACCCACTTTCCGGGTGAAAATGGAGTAGAAATGCTTCCCCCTCCGCACTGCTGAGCTCAGGGGTGGGGAACCTTTTTGGGCCAGGGGCCACTGACCCACAGAAAAATCGGTCCAGGGCTGCACAAAGGTGAGAAGCAAAAAAAAAAAAAAATTTAACTAAACCAACCCTCACTGATGTGGCCCTCAGTTGAGACGCAGAAAGTCACGCCCCACACTCCCCTCGCAAACCAGAGCCTGGGGGGGAAGCCTAGTAGATTTTGTGCCCCCCCAGATTCTGGGGTGGGGCTAAAATTGAGGGGTTCAGTCTGGGAGGGGGCTGCTGGAAAGCAGGCTTGGGGTGCAGGGCCAGGTGGGAGGGAGGATGCAGGAGTGGGCTGGTGAGGGTGGGAGGATGCTGAAGCGGAGCTGCGGGTGAGGGGTTTGGGTGGGAAGGTGGGTGCAGGAGTGGGCTGAGGGTGAGGAGGTCTGCCCAGAAAGTAGGGTGCATGAGCAAAGTGGGGGGGTCTGGGTGGGATGGGGGGCAGGGCAGAAGCACCAACACCAGCTTCCCGATGCTGGGGGAGGGGAGCCCCAAGCCTCAGGGCTGGATCCAGGAAAGCCGGGGAGGGGGCCCGCATCCAGCCCCCAGGCCTTAGATTCCCCACCCCTGTTACAGCTGAACTGCGCTTGCATAGATACTGCTATGTAGTCACTTCTGTGCTAAGGGTTCAAGGTTGCTGTTATTCTGAAAGCCAGGCCATTAGATCTTTTAAGAAATGGTGAGACACATGTGATGGGGGCAAGGGGGGGGGGAGCTTCCCAGCCCTCACTAGAGTAGCTTACCAGAGCTTTACAAGGTTAGCAAGACCCTGACTAGGTAACAGGAGGGGGACATCTCCCCGGGCACACATGGCCATATTTCCATATGTAACGGTGGCTGCGGAGACCAAGATCTAAAGCCAACTCATTACTGTGTCACATAAAGGCTCACGGTGCAATGAAATATAGGGACCAATTCAAAGTCCCATCATCAGCGCAAACAGATGTCCTGTCTCCTGATAAGCGTGTCTATCAATGAAAATGGAATGAAAGGGAAGCGGAGAAGGGGGCAAATGAACGTGTAACGAGAAGAGCAAGGAATCTGGGCAGCGGAAACATGGGGGGAAAAAAGGATTTTGAAATGGAAAAGCACATGAGCACACGGTCCTTTTGGTTTATAGTTAATGATGATTAGAAAGCTTTATTGATCACACACACACACACACCTCTAAGCTACTTATTCACATCTGGGTTCATATGCAAATGATATTTCTGCCTCTACATCACGTAATGATAATGTTTTGCCCATACCCTTAACAAGAACAGAATTGCACTGGCGACTGAACTGTTTAGTGTTGAGCTGAAGTTGTAAATAGACTCAACATGCCCAAATGAGATCCTAACTTGGTTTGCTTTCCCTCAAAGATCCGTCAAGCCTGGAACGACCAAGCCCCACACTTGAGTTTAATGGATCTGGCAAATGGAACAACTGTAATAAATGTGTTAAATTTCTCAGCAAGCATCTGGGCGTCTTTCAAAGAAGCAGGCTCATCAATATTTTATTATGGGCGCTGAAGAGTTTGCCATTGATTTGCACCCCTCCCCTCGCGCCTTGTTCCACGACACTTTGTCACGTTACGCATTAGGAGTTATGCCTTTGCGCCAAATGTCATCATGTCAAGCCATGCGGGGCAGTCAGGAGCAAGATTAAAACACAGTTAGGTGAGGCAGTTCATTGATTCATTTCTCTTCCCCGCCCCCAGTTGCTCGCTGACCTTCATACACACCCCAGCTGGGCACATACACTGGATCAAATCCTCCAGTGGGAATTCTGGCCCACTGCCACTAACTGGACGAGAGCCTGGGTGGAGAAATTGGAAGGAGCTGCTGGGTGGAATGGCATGAGAACACGGTTCAGAACGTAACTGATTCACTGCATGATAACACTGCTCTCCTATAGCCCTGCTGTAGCCTGTGGCTTCTGGAACCGCTACCGACCCTATTTTCTAGGTCGGGGGAGGCCCATGGAAGCACAGCTCTAGTGGCTGGAAGACCATAGCAGGCAGCCCCTGTTCACTCCCTCTCTATCACGGAGCCAATTCAACTTCCACTGAACAAGTCAGTGGATACGCTAGTGGCACTAAGGGGAGTTTGCTCAGGCCCTAAATTCTATGGCACTTTTCCATGAAATGTCAAGGGTTGCTATTTTTGACTCAGTTTCCCAGTTTGCATCATCCGTCCTGGCCTCTGAAAACCCTCAAGAACTTTCCGGGAACTTCTGCAGGCAAGTAAGACCCGTCAGAGAAAAAAAAAATTTTTTAAATCAGCTCATTTTCACTCTACACCAGCCCTACGTTTGCCCCAAAACTTCAAAATGTTGAATTTCAAAAGTGGAGTCCGTTCGCCCAAAGTTCATTGATGCAAAAAGTCAGAGAAAGCTGTCCTTCCAGGAAAACCCAAACCCTCCATTTCCACTGCCAACACCCTGTCCTGTCCCTTCTCCCCAGGAGTGGGGGCAAATCAAGGTCAATTGTTTGCAAGCAGCATACTCAGGGAAAAGGGGGTGGCAAAGGGGCTGAAGAAACAGTAAATTGTTACTCACTTTTCCATCGGGGCTAAATGGTGTCTTTGCTGCCATATGAGGAGAGATTAATAAAACGGAGACTTTTCAGCTTAGAAAAGAGGAGACTAAGGGGGAATATGATCGAGGTTTATAAAATCATGAGTGGTATGGAGAGAATAGATAAGGACAAATATTTACTTGCTCCCACGATGCAAGAACTAAGGGTCACCAAATTAAATTAATAGGATTAAAACAAACAAAAGGAGGTATTTCTTCACGCAATGTACAACCTGTGGAACTCCTTGCCAGAGGATGTTGAGAAGGCCAGGACTTCAACAGGGTTCAAAAAAGAGCTAGATAGATTCATGGAGGTTAAGTCCATCAATGGCTGTTAGCCAGGATGGGTAGGAATGGTGTCCCTAGCCTCTGTTTGTCTGGAAATGGGTGACAGGAGAGGGATCACATGAGGATTACCTGTTGTGTTCCCTCCCTCAGGAGCATCTGGTATTGGCCATTGTCAGCAGACAGGATACTGGGCTAGATGGGCCTTTGGTCTGACCCCTTGTGGCCGTTTTGATGTTCTTACGTTCTTGGTGCACACCCTGAATGAGGAGTAGCCTGGTGTGACAACCCTGCCCCCAGGAAGGAATTGTGCTTTGGAGAATCCTCCTCTTTTCCTTACTTGCCCTTTGCTTCAGGGATGGGCGTCAGAGAAGCTTAGTGTTCGCTTCTTCAGTGTGCAGCAGGCTGTACCTCCAGAGCTGGCTGGCATGTAGAGGGGGAGGACTAGCCATGGCTTCCCTGCTTCCCCACCCAGCGCAGGGGGTTAGGATCCACAGCTTCGGCTTCCGGGCCACCAATGCAAGCAGGTGCGTCGCAGCCGACATGTGGACTTGGGCCTTGCTCAGCTGCATGGGGCCAGCAGTGCGCACACTCTCTTGCGCAAAGGCACATGGCTTTTGCCATGCACTTTTGAGGTCCGGACGCGCTTTTGCGCAAGACGTTTTTGCAAAAGATCTCTTCCGCAAAAAGCTTCTGTCACAAAAACCCTGCAGTGTAGACAAAGCCTTACTGTCCCTGGCAATGTTAATAAAGAGCTCACTTGGTCACTGTGTAGTCCGCCTCCAAATGCTCGGGAACTTTTCCCCGGCCCCCATCAGGGGCTGTATCATCTTCCGGGGGGCGTTGTACAACAGACTTTGACAGCTATTCTAATGCACAGCGGAAAGTCAGATGGAAGGCGATTAACCGCCCCCCGTTTCTCTGCGGACATATAAGCCCACTGCTCTACGCATGCGGAATATGCTCTTCTTTAAGGAGCTGCAAACAACCCAATGATGCATTGTGTGGATGCAAATCCCCGATGACAGATAAAAGAACAGGGTGGTCAGATGTTCAGCCGGAGATAGGCTAACGCCAGGGAAGTTGTGTAGAACAAAGGGAAAAGCTTCCAACTTCTGGCAATCCTGGGGCTCCTAATCCAGGGGGAAATAACACAAGATATGTGGTCAGGGTGTGTCCACACTGCAACAGGAAACCCACGGCGTTGAGTCCCAGAGTCCAGGTCCAATGGCTTGGGCTCTGACAACCACCCTGTGCAGGCCCTGGGGTACGGTGGAAGGAGGAGGCTGTCTCTGTGCTCCTGGAAGGGGCAGGGCCTCAGAGCAGAAGAGGCGGGGCCTCAGGGCAGAAGAGGCGGGGCCTGAGGGCAGAAGAGGCGGGGCTGCGAGCAGACAGCCCTCCATGCAGCACTCTGGTGGCGATTTAAAGGGGCCAAGACTCCAGCAGCTGCTGCTGCTGCCGCCGCAGTGGCAATGTTCTGGAGCCCCAAGCCCCTTTGAATTGCCAATCCCTTAGGGCAAATGTATCTATTGATCTTGTCTGATGCAGAGTGTACTGCTTTTACAAGGGGAGGGACAACACCGCAGTGGTTTTACTAAGGACTGGGGGAGCAAAGACAAGACACGTCCATTTGGTAAAATGATTCACTCCCAGTGAACATAACCCTTCTCGCTGTGTGTGTGAGCACCTCTCACCTTCTTCTGGCGGGTTCGTTGCTCAAGAGCATTTGCCAAAGCAGGGCGCATTATTTTCAGCCAGTGCAGAATCTGTAAACGTCGATTATTTGTGATGCATTATTTGTGGAGTGCCACTGGTGTGACAGTATTGTGTCGGGCTGCTGATTGGCTGGTCGGAACTTTTAAACCAGGTGACTGGGGCCGCATCCGTCCCACCTGATACTTTGACCCGGCCCACGGACGGCACCTGGCCGCTTTTTATTTATATCCTGCTGCCCGTGCCACCAAATTTCCAGGTGGAGGCTCAGACAGCAGGATCCTACTTAAATAGCTCACAGCTCGTGGTTGGGGAGCTACCCTGGCACAGGCCGGAGCTGTGAGCCTTTTAAATACGCACAGCATCCCTGGGCAGCTACCAGGCAATGTGGCAGTAGCAGGGCCGGAAGCCACGAGCCCTTTGCTCTATTTTTAATTCAAAGCCTCCAGCCCCAGATAACTCTGGGGGGAGGATAGTCTCCAGCCCCGCCCCTTCCAGGAGCTGCAGCCAGCCCGTGACCACATAGCAAAATTGATTAAATGGCCCTCCTGCAAAAAGTATTGCCCACCCCTGATCTAGACTGTTAGACTGCTACTCCTGGTCTGCTCTCACATGGCCTCCAGCATGGAAATTACTCCCAGCTATACTGCATGTGTGCTAGGGCAAGCCACTCTTTAATTACGATGCAGAGCAACCCCAGCAAATTGCCATCCCAGATTTCCCCCCAGAAATGTATATCTTGTACTGCCTAGCTCTCTCCTTTAGCGTAATACAAACTCAGGGGGAAAGTCCGTCACTTTATAAACAGAAAATGATATGCACAGATCTCATCTGAAACGGTGTTTGCCAAACACTTCCATCCAAGCCCACTGCTTTAGCTAAAACAATAAACCCAGTGTATGAGCTACAAAAAGATAGCGGTTCCAGGATTACAAACAAGGAGGCATAAAAGTTAGAATTGATTGCAAGAAAATAAAAAGTAAAATGCAACAAATACCAAACTTAAGAAGCTAAATGAATTCAACCCAGGGGTGTATCTTACCACAGGCTTCAGCAGTCTTACTGGCTGGAGCCCTTTTCAGCCAGGACCCTTCTCTCAGGTCAGTATTGCTTTCCTTGTCCTTCAGGTGTTGATGCTGTGGGTGGAGAGAATCAAGGTTTGAACAAAGACCTGAACTGGATGGGCCGCTACATTCCACATCCTAATGACATCAAAAACTAAGTCGCGGGCACTTGCAGCCCATACTATTAGCCTCATTTGCATGGACACTTTAATTGACAAGATTTTTTTCCCCCTTTTTTTCCTTCTCTTTCCCTCCCCATCCCCTCTCTTTCTCTGCTATGTGTTTGTACCCCCGGACCGTTTATTCCATTCATCTGAAAAAGTGGGTCGTGCCCACAAAAGCTCGTGATACCACAAGTATGTTGATAGCGCTGACCAGAAACACTGTGTACCACTCAAAACAGCTAAAACTGTAAAGTGTCAGCTACTGGGCAGTGTACCCTATACAGTATAATAGTGTTCAGATTAATGAAAAGTAGAAAAAAAAATCAATGCAATATTTATCTTTATATTTACATTATTCATTTTGAATGCCAAGTAAATCAAGGTAAAAATTCATCCTACACCTGTCATTTTCCCCGATATTGGGGGGGGCACGAAAGTCATAGATCACCTAGGGTGCCAAAAACCTGCAGACTGGCCCCGCCCCCACCCCCAGCTTGCTTCCTCAAGAGAGATGCAGCGCTATCTCTTATCAACTCCGAGCATCAAACTCTCTTCCTAGCTGCCTCTCCAGCACAGTCAGGAGATCCTGTGTTACATTACTGGCACCATGGCATATTTCATTTATAACCATTTCTTTGTCAGAAGCAGAAAGACCTCAGCCCACGCTCTTCTCCGCTGCCACAAAACAGCAGGGTTGATTTTTTTTTTTTTTTTTTACCTTCAGCCATCTACTCCTTAGCACAGCAGATTTGCACTGTGTTGAAAAATATGCTGAGCTACCTAAAGAAAATCCAAGCTGTCAGCAAAGCAAGATACCTCCCAGTGAGCTGGGGGAACCCACACAGGTCCTTATGAACCACACTGACAATCTGGGTCATACATCTTGCAGTCGCACTGTGATGGTGGATAGCCAACATGCTATATATGTATAGATACACACCCTAGAAAACTGGCTTAGGGCTGGGGGCTGGCAGTGGGGGGGGGGGGTGGTGGAGGTGCAGGAGTCAGGGCAGGGACTTGGGGATGTGGGGGGGCAGGGCAGGAAGCTGGGGGTTGCAGGAGGAGGGGCTCACGGCGGGGGTTCCAACTGGCAGGGCTTTACACACACACACACACACACGCACACACACAGAGGCAGGAGCCTTCTCTCTTCCCACAGCCCTCCCCGCTGGCAAGGGGCTGGAGGAAGAGAGACGGCCCCTCCCAGACTGGTGGAGCAGAGAAGGCCCTTGCTGGCCGGGAGGGCTGCAGGGAAAGAGAAGGCCTCTGTCAGCTGGGGGGGCCCGTCTATTTCCTCCCAACCCCTCTACCCAGTAGGGGCCTTCTCTCTCCCTCCTGCCCGGTAGGGGCCTTTTCGCTCCCCACAGCCCCCCTGACCAGCAGGGGCTTTTCCCTCTCATCTAGCAGGGCTTTCTCCCTCCCCCCAGCACTGTGGCCAAGGGCTGGTGGAGGGAAGGGTTTGCGGCATGAAGGCTACTTACCCAGTCTGGTGGCAGACAAGGTGGCAAGCCCCCAACCCCAGCTGGCCACTTCTTGGTGATGCGGTTCCCCCCACTGGTCACTCTGCAGGGTAGCGCTCCCCTGCATGTGCTGCCCCCAGTGGCCACGGTGAGTATTGTGCCTCTCCTCTCTGCCCCCTCCTTTTCCATTATGGAAAACAGTCCCGTTCCAGAGCCTTCCCATTTTCCTGGCACAGCCAAACTCTGACCATATGTATATATATGCTTCTAAGTCAGGCCCAGCAAGAGCAAGTCATTCCACATCTGTGCACTGGCGCAAAGCAATGCACCACACAGAAGTTAGAGGCAAGAAAAATCTTTTCATAGACGCAGCTAACGGGTGTGGCAGGGAGCACGTTGCTGTCTCTTACGTTGACGTGGACTCCGCCGTCTCGGTTAGCCTCAAGAAAGCAGAATCTGTGACTTTCCTGAGCACAGCCCTGGCCCAGCTGCCAGTGAGAAGTCTATGGCATCTCTCATGGTAGAGAGAGACAGACACAGGTTGTAATGGATATTTAGAAAAGGGACTTCTTTACTGAGGCTGCTGGACGCAGACAGACGCGGTGGGTCTCTGTCTCTTGCTCCCTGGCATGCTCACACAGAGTACTGGCTACTCCGTATGGGAAGAGATTGTAAGGAGACTGTTAGCCCCTTGCTAAAACTCAGTTTGTGCGGGGAGGGCTGGTTGGCTAGCCCCCAGTACCAAAAAGAAGGGGGCCCATCCTCTGTGGGAGCAGGGTTTGCCTGGGACAGACAAAGCAGGGCTGAGTTAAGGAGACAGCAGCACCCAGAGCCAGAGGGGCCACAGAAGCCACCCCACGGGCCGGAGGCAGCTCAGCGGGGTGGAGCTGGGGCTGGACCAGAGCAGCCCGGAGCTGGGTGCGGTGAGCCGCTGAGGAGAGTTGGGGGAGAGGAGCAGAAACCCAGCACAGGGAGCCATCCCTCGCCAAGAGGCCTTGCAGGCCAGACCGGGAGGGGGGATCGAGACCCCAACTGGGAGGCTGACACTGGGAAGACGAGCCCTGCCACCTAGCGCCCGAAGGGCTGTGGCCACCACCGGAGCAAGCGTCCCCGCAGCACAGACAGGGACTGGGCAGGAGGTCTGGGCCGTGTGAGGAGCAGACTGCGACCTGCCCTGCCCTTCCAGAAAAGCTGTTGGTGAAGTCCCCTGGCCCAGAGCGGGGTGAGGTGTTTTCCTTTCACCTTTCCCATGTGTCTCTGTTCTTCTACAAGCTGGCTGCTGTCTAATAAACTGTATTTGCTTTGAATGGCAGGCAATAAATAGGGAAGCATCCAATGTGGAGACACCCTCGCCTCTGTCCTACGTGACCACAACAAGGTTGGGGGGCAAGCCCCCCAGGGATCCTGGGCCCAGCCTTGTTGGGGTTGCGAGGACTCTGCCCCACAGGAAGGGGAGCCCTCGAGGTCAGGGAGGCCTCTGGGTACAAGAGGCATTCCCGTAAGCGGCTCCATGGATATGCGGCCTGTTCTTTTTTTGTTTTGCTGATCAATAGCTCCAGCGGCCAGGACAACGCGTGGGCGGATGGAAATGCCACCCTCGCTCACTTCGGCAATGCAGCGCCGGGACATCGGAGCAACACAGCCCTTCAGGAGACTCAAATCGTGGCACAGCGAGGAGTGCCTCAAGACGCTGCCTGGTTGCCACGGCAATGTGCCACGCTTAGGCGGTGCTGTGGTAACTACTGCTTGGTGAGGCCTGGTGGGGCAGGATGGGGCCTGCGCCCTGCATCTGCCTCGTCTCCTCCTCCTCCCTCAGGCATGCGTGTCTGAGAAGCCACCAGTGGAAATAGAGACTCTAGCTCTTGTGAAGACAGTCCACCTGTACGAGCTATTAGCGTGCAGGTGGGCAAGGGTGCAAATAACTATTTGGTGATGTGAGCCTCACCGGGCCCCAAACCCACAAGCAGGAAGCTGGTCATCTCTCAGCTCCACCGCTGGATTCAGAGTGCTCAATGGATGCTGAGTGGTGTGGCCAGGGGAAGGCCGTGGAAAGTTCTCTCTAACTTGCCTCTCAGGCATTTCCTCCGAATGCCAGGAGACCCCCGAGTCTCACTTTCGCAGTGGGCTACAAAGCCAAACTCAGCCAGGATGGCCAGGGAAGGAGGGTGGGATTGGCCATTTCAGGTTGAAACCAGGCAGACGGTGTGGGATTCCTATGAAAACTTAGATGGCCCATGTTCACTGGTGCCTCAGGGCCAGGCTGGCTTTGGTCTCAGCTCAGGTTTGCTGTTCCCAGATCTCAGCCACCCTTTTCTGTCCATCATTCCACGCCTGCTCGAAGGTCCATTCAGCACTAAGGCTATTCACAGCTTCCTGCCACGCCCTGGTGGCTCTTGAAGCAGATATGCCAGCCTACCGTGGAGACAGACCATTGGTGATTTGGCTTTTCCAGCTACCTTCAGCCCCACCTTGGAGGATGGGGGCATGTGTGTGTGGAGGAGAAACGTTTGGGCTCCAAAAGACTATTTCTCAGACGTTACACGACATGCTGTGGACATCCTCTCCCCCATCCTCTCTGCACGAGCTCCTAAGACAGGAAGTCGTCTCTTCATCCAATCCGAGACAAACGCTCAGCCAGATCACTGTTTCCATCCGCCCACGCGTTGTCCTGGCCGTTGGAGCTATTGATCAGCAACTTAAGACAACATGCTGGTTTGTAGATTCCATTACGGTCAGAAGCGGTACTGAGGCTGTACATTCGACAGGAGAATATCTGGGGTGTGTATCTCCCGGCCAGAAAAACTAGATCGCAGCTATTTTCCCAAGTGTTTTTCTGCTTGGCTGTTTCCCCCCCTCCTCTCCACCTTGAAATGGTTCAGTGTTCCTACCTCTTCTTTCCCAGGCAGGTAGCATAGGGGGGCTGAGAGGTGGGTGGGTGGGCCGCTGTCATTAAGCCTGTGAGTAAACAGGAAAGGAATCGTTTCAGAAAAGCATTGTGTCTAAACCATTCCAACATGGCAAAGCAATGGGAACCAGCTGGGAACTCGCTTTACAGATACGTAATGGAAGGCTAACTGCTCTGGAAACCCTTTTCCCATCATAACCAGCACACTCATCCAGCCCCCCGGCCAACCCTCACCCTATCCACCGTTCCTCGCCCTTTTTTTCTCTCTGTCCTTAAAGTGTCCGGAGGCACGTCGCCGGGAGGGAGAAACGCATTCTTGCCCTCTTCTCGCTCGCGGGTGGGTTCCTCAGGCAGCATCAAGCTCTGTGTGCACACGCATGGCCGGTGTCGGGGGAACGCTGCCGGACCGACAGCCCTGCTAACAGAACCTGTCCATCTACCCACCGAGGAACTGCAGCACGGCTGGGGGTGGCGTTCGTAATGGGGCTGTCAACGTGCAGTCGGCTATATGATTAACGGATAAGCCTGGGCTTATCGGTTAATCTTGTCGACTACACGCATTCCCCACCTTCCCACCTTGCTGCCTCTGTATCAGAGGCAGCAGCGCAGGGTGGCAGGCAGCCGGTCTGCACAGGGCGTTAGTTTTTTAACTGGCTGCCCTCATGCACCAGCTTCGCTTGCCACCCTGCGCTGCTGCCTCTGATACAGAGGCAGCAGCGTGGAGAGGCGGGGGCTCCCCAGCAGCGGGGCTGGAGCGCACCGGCTGCCGTCCCCATCCCCGGGGTCTATCACATAGTCGAGTAACCGATAAGATTTCATGCGGTTACATGACTATTCAATTACACAATATCTAACATCCCGAGTTCGTAAGTGCCAGCGGAGATGAGGGCCCATTGTGATTGGCCTGAGTCAAATACACAGTGAGGGGACGTCTATGCAACCCCCCCACCCTCCCTCAGCGGTAAGTCTCTGAGCCTGGGTCAGCTGATTTGGACTCACGGGACTCACGCGGCAGGTAGATGTTGGGGCTCTGACTGGAGTCCAAGGTCTGAGATCCTTAGAGTCTGGGCTCTAGCCCAACCCTCCACCCCCACCCGCAGCACAAGCTTGACTCAGTTGACCTGGCTCTAAGACTCGCTGCCTTGGGCTTTCAGGGGGGTTTTGTTTCTTGCTGTCAGGGTGTCCCCTGGGAGACAGACCCTACTCTAGAGAGGCTGCTGTTGAATACGAACAGGAGGGGAGAAAGGAAAATTTACCTACTGGTTACAAACAAGGAACTGAGGGCTGCTGAGATTACAGGACTGGCCCACGGTCACCCCAGAGACTCTGTAGCAGTGCTCAGCCCAGCTCTCCAGGGTCTCAGTCCAGTGCATGAACCACCAAATCATCTCCCCCATCCCCGCCTCATACTACGCCAGGTGGACTGCCCTGCCAATGTGCCACCCCTAACCTAGAAGTTTCATTTCTCCAAGTAAATGGTAGGTTGGCGTCCGAGGCCCATTCAACCCCCCTTCTCCCTGACAAGGCTGGCCATGGGCACACTAGCCACTGTTGTGAGGTGAGTCGGACTGAATCTACCAAACTCGTTTCACACAACCTGTGGAACTCCTTGCCAGAGGATGTTGTGAAGCCCAGGACTTTAACAGGGTTCAAAAAAGAACTAGATAAGTTCATGGAGGATAGGTCCATCAATGCTTATGTGCCAGGATGGCTGTTCTCATGTCTTTATGTTCACACAGACCCCTGAGCAGCCACTAGCTGGCAGCACTTACTTCTTACTGTTAGACGGGGCTGCATGTGGTAAACTGAAGGTGAAAAACACTAGGTCTGGTTACTAGTCCCTAGAGTCACCCATCTTTCTGCTGATAGCCATCTTCTCTCTCCGGACACTCCTGCACCAGGCCGCAAGGGCCCAGCTGTTAAATGCAGTCCCTTCATTTTGTTGTTCTCTGAAAAGGACACCACTGAAAATGGATTGAAACCTTGCCAGAAAGGCACAGATCAAGCATCCCTAGGGCAGATTTTGAGCTCATTTACCCCTGAGTGAATCCAGAGTGACTTCCCTGAAACAAAGGCAGGCAATCTGGATTCACATCTATAGAACTAAGATCCGAATCCGGCCCACTGTTCTTTTATTCTTATAACTGGTGCTTCTATTTATGGTCCAGAATGGGGAGAATTTTGTTTTGGGGAGCCAGGAGCCCCCACAAATTTCAGGGATGGGTTTTTGGGAACTCAGCCTTTGCTAAGCCTGTCTCCACTGAGATCAATGACAAAAAGGATAATGGAGAGAAAAGAAAGTCATGGTGACAGAGGCTATGTCTAGACGGCAGGCTTCTTTCGGAAAAAGCTTTTCCAGAAGAGATCTTCCGAAGAAACTTCTTCTGAAGGAGAGTGTCTACACAGCAAAAGCGCAACGAAAAAGCAATGTGCTTTTTCGAAAGAGAGCATCCCCATTGATGGGATGCTATCTTGCATTTCAGTTGTGATTACTGTGGATGTAGTGGCCACCAGGGCACCTGTGCTTTTTCCTGGAGGCCTTTTCTTTCGAAAAAACACTCTCTTCCATGTCCACATATGCCTTTTTCCGAAAAAGCTTTTTTGGAAAAAAGCTTCTTCCTCATAGAATGAGGTTTACTGCTGTTGGAAAAACCCCTCCGTTCTTTCGACTTTCTGTTGAAAGAACGCAATAGCAGTTTGGACATAAGTATTGTTTTTCCGGGAAAATGGCCATTTTTCTGGAAAAACGCTGCAGTGTAAATGCCCCCAGAAAGGCTGTTGTGTGCGCCTGCATTGCAGTACAGAGCAGGAGCAAGAAGGTATTTCGAGGGGAGGAGGTCAGAATTATTTGCATCTCCTGTATAAAGTAGTCATGAAAGGCACCAATTTTTTATTTGATTGCTATAAATTGGAGCATTTTGCTAGGCCACAGAATGCTGATTCTAGTCAAAAAAAACATGAGCCCTCTTTGGTTACTGTAACATAAGTGCTCAATACATGCAAAAGTTCACAGTAAAAATATTACAACTTTGTCCAGGAATGCACTAAGTTCCTTTGCATTCTTTTATTTTTTCCCCCCTAAGTAATGGGCAATCGTAGCTCATTGACGTAATGGCAACAGTTTATTCTGCACGAGGCATCTGACTCCCAATGCAGTAATGGCTTGGGAAACTTTCCAACAAGAGGCATTACATTGATCCTAATTAGCAAACATGGGGGCTCACACTGTTCTCCTTTACACCGGCTGAACGCCGGATGGACACTGCTGGCTTCAGTCGCATGACGCCTGCTGAGCCCAGGTAAAAACGAGAGAAGAATCACACCCCGGCGGGGGTGACTCCTGACTTAGAGCTGAGTAACTGGGATTGAAAGCAGGGAAAGATGATGGAGAAAGCAAGCAAGCTCTGGAGTGGTAGCTAGACCAATAAACCAGTAGTTTGGCCAGGCAGACCAAGAATAGGACTAGCGGAGAGGAACTCCTGGGTTTTAACTGTGGCTCTGTCTTGACTGCTGTATATGGGCTTAGAATTTTCCCTTACACCAGCCTCCCCATGTGGCAAGCTGGGATGCTCAGAGTTACTGCCTGACTTCCCGGGGAGGTGGGAGGCTCACTGCTGTGATGCTGTTGGGCCTGTTCTGCATTGCCGTGTGCCTCGGGTCGCCAGCTATCCCTGTGCAAAGTGGAGGTGTTACACAATCAAAGCGGAATGATAACGTTCTGCCTTGTCAGCATGGGGGTCTTACTTCAGCATAGTTCACATGTGTTAGTTACCCCCAAGTGTACACCTTTGTTAGTGGTGGAGACATAAGTACAGAAGAACGGCCACGCTGGGTCAGACCAAAGGTCCTTCTAGCCCAGCGTCCTGTCTTCCAACAGTGGCCACTTCCAGGTGCTCCAGAGGAAACGAACAGAATAGGTAATCAGCAAGTGATCCATCCCCTGTCACCCATTCCTAGCTTCTGGCAAACAGTGGCTAGAGAACCATCCCTGAACATCCTGATGGACCTATCCTCCATGAACTTATCTAGTTTTTTTTCTGAACATCCTCTGGCAAGGAGTTCCACAGGTTGACTGTGCATAGTATGAAAAGACAAGGCCTGGAGGCTGTGCTCCAGTCTGACTATGCTGGGAAGCAGAGCCAGCTGCACAAAGGCTACCCACCCTTCGAGTTCCCTCTCACAAAGTATGGCAAAAGGGAGTGGTGGGTGCTGTGGTCTGTTCACTCCACAACTCTACAGCCCTTGAGGAGAACTCATTGAGCCTTTGCTCCCAGGCGATCCCAGGTTAGCTCTACAACCACACGGGACATCACAGAACTGCAGTAAACCAAGAAGAAACCCTCTAAACCAGTGTTTCTTACACTTTTTAAGCCCGAGGAACACCAAACAATTTTTTTTTTATGGGGAACACCGAGGATTTTTTGTTGAGCAAAAAAAAAAAAAAAAAAGTCGGGGGGGGGGGAAGGGTCAGGGGGAAAGTTATTAAGCAAAATTTAAAAAAAAGGTTGCCTGCCCCTTTAAATTCTGTTGTTCTCCGCAACACACCTCCCCGACTGCCTCTAAACAACTACCAGTGCCGATGGAATGGCTGTAAGGGATGTACAGGGTGCACTGCATTTCTATGGCTTATATGTGGTAAGGAGCTTGCTACAGGATGAACCTCTCTAGTCCGGCAACATCCATAGTCCAGCATGATGTTAGTTAGATGAATGTCCACTTATCATGGGTGTAGCCAAGTTTCCCGCGGTCCCATAAAGTTGGTTTACAGCCACCACTCCTGGCTCTCAGTGTTCTGGGCTGTTCTTTAGTTTGAATTGACTCCAAAATGTCTTGTAAAAGCCCAGCAAGCAGGGGAAGTGTGGGTCATGCTGCTAGACAGAATTGACCTCCGTGGTTCAGCAAATTCTCTCGTTCAACCCCAGTCAGGTCCTGAGGGTGCCAGACTAGAGATGTTCAACCTGTAGTGTATCACTGCCACCTA
Organism: Pelochelys cantorii; assembly: GCA_032595735.1. Taxonomy (NCBI): domain Eukaryota; kingdom Metazoa; phylum Chordata; order Testudines; family Trionychidae; genus Pelochelys; species Pelochelys cantorii. The sequence goes on from CM064341.1 coordinate 37,801,134, forward strand.
CTGGATGGAATCAGAGCCACTCCATAATGTACCATATATCCTATACTGCTATAAATTAAAGGAGACTTCTCCAGAGATCAAACGGTGGAGGAATGGGCTTTTGAAGTGGGAGGATCTGGGGAGATTCCTGTTGTCCATAGGGATTTCCAAGTGCCCGTGGGTGTGCAGCAGTGCATTGTGCTGGGACTCAGGAGACCCAAAGTCTATTCTTAACTTTGCTGCTGGAAGACCTTGGGTAAGTCGATGTGCCTCAGTTTCCCCACATGTAAAGTGGAGCTAATGATACCGAGCCCCTTTGCAAAACACGTTGTGAGCGACTGATGACAACAGTGCGGCATCATTATTGTTCCTACAGCGAGGAGCGGAGCACAAATCCTTCAGCCCACAGCGTGCCCAGTCCTGATCCTCTTTTGTCTCTCCTCCTTTACGTTGCCTTTGTGAACTCAGGGCAGATCATGAAACCTGAGGTACCGTCGCTTCTAGAATTCCAGGCACCGGAATAAAAGCTTCACTTCCCCGACCGGTGGGCGGGGCGAGAGGGGGGGGCAAAGTCCCCACACAAAACCAGAACTATTCAGGGGCAGGAAAAGGCCCTTGATCCTTTCTTTTGTCAACGGGCAACATTAGTGCTTGTGAAAGGCAAGACTCCACCTCCGGAAAGTGCTTTCTTTGTGCTCAGGCTGAGCGCAGGGAGGGACACGCCGGAGGATTCTACATAGTCACCAGGTAGAGCCCCTTAGTCATGCCTCGAGGAGACCGTCTCCTATGCACAAAAGTCTCGGGGGTCGCCATGTTAGTCTGTAACTTTAAAAACGAGTGTTTCTGTGACACCTTAGGGCATGTCTACACAGCGGGGCTACTGCCGCAATAAGCGATACAACTCGAGCTACATCAGTTGCGTAGCTGAAGTCGAAATAGCTTGTTTCGGCTTATGGCACCATCTACGCAGCCGGACATCAGAGGTAGAGAAGTCCTCCTCCGACTTCCCTTCCTCCTTGTCCAATGAGGGTTCCAGGAGTCCAAGTAAGCTGTCCTCCAGCTCGCCATTATTCCGACATTATGTCGAAATCACGGCTTGCTGTGTAGATGCGGACTACGTTATTTCGGAATCACGTCTGTGATTCCAAACTAACGCTGCTGTGTAGACGTAGCCTTAGAGATTAACAAAAATATAGATATCCGTGGTGTCCAACCAGTTCTGAAGGTAGCCACACTCACCCGGCCAAACGGCCACATGTGGCTAGTGGCTGGCGTGTTGGACGCCCCGGATCGATATAGACTCATGAGCTTTCATGGGCAAACCCCACTTCCTCAGATGAGACAATCTTGAGAGGGGTTGGTCCTGCTTTGGGAAGGGGGTTGGACTCAATGATCTCCTGAGGTCTCTTCCAGCCCTAGAATTCTAAAAAGGGGTCCCCCCTTTTTTTTCCTCCACTTAAGATCATCTCCTCTGAAGAAGTGGGTCTAGGGTTAGTCTCTAAGGTCCCGCAGGACTACTCCTCGTTATTCTGAGGGCCCCACCACTGATGGCTTGGCTGTCTTCCACTCTAGGCTTACAGGTAATGCCAATGGATCTCCTTTCCCACCCTGCAGGGTATGAACTTTCATGGCTGGCACAGGCCTTCTACACGGTCTGTACTGACCCCCGCCCATGTGGATGCAGCTCATGCCTCTCTCCGAAATGTCGGGGACTGCCCTAGGCAAGGCCAAGAAGCTGCAAGCAGCTGGTGGAGGAGCAGGATAAGCCATCGCAACTGACCGTTCGCTGCCAGATGCAGCCATGCTGCACAAGTGCCCTCATGCCAGCGGCAGGAGCACCAACTTGCCCTCCGCTCCCTTCTCCGATCAGCAGCCAGCTCCTGGCAGTGCTCCTGAGCAGCTGCAGGCCGTTGTCACGCTGCCCCAGGGCGAGACCGGTGGGAACAGGGGTAGCTGGAAAAGCTTCCACAGGATGGGCTGGAGAACGCTGACTCGGCTCTTGCGGGGGCCATGAAACTCATATGCCTATTAAGCTGTAGCCCGGACAGCTGCAGAAGCCAGTTCTGTTAGTCTGTGGCCATGTCATGTCTTGATGCTTGCCCACGTTGCTCGCCAAAACCTGTCCGCAGCAGCTTTGGGGTTCTCACCAAAGTCTGCAAATGGTCAAGCTGGCAGAGCTGGCTATGTCTCTGCAGCCCTGAAATCGATTCTTATGGCACCCACTAGCCTGAGGACTAACATAAGAACATAAGAACGGCCACGCTGGGTCAGACCAAAGGTCCAACAAGCCCAGTGTCCTGTCTTCTAATGGTGCCCCAGGGGGAGGGAACAGAACAGGGAATCATCAAGTGTTCCCTCCCCTGTGACCCATTCCCAGCTTCTGAGAGAGGCTAGAGACACCATCTCTGCTCATCCTGACTAATAGCCATTGATTGCCCTATCCTCCATGAATTTATCTAGTTCCTTTTTGAAGTCCTGGCCTTCACAACATCCTCTGGCATGGAGTTCCACAGTTGACTGTGTGCTGTGTGCAGAAGTATTTTCTTTGGTTTGTTTTAAACCTGCTACCCATTCATTTCATTGGGTGACCTCTAGTGCTTGTGTTATGGGCTGATTCAATGTCACCCTTTCTTACTAAGTGATCAGAAAAGATAGTGATGAAGGTGAGCTGTGGAAGATGCCTTGTAAGTGAGCAGAGAGTCGGGTTTCAGGTTATCCTGAGGTGGAACCAATGGTTGCACAAATGATTTATATCCAGGTTCCGGAGCCCTGCCCTTAGCATTTGAGAAGATGGGATAAGGGATGGGGGAGAGGGGAGAGACTAGTGTAGACAGGATCACAGGGCCAGATCCTTAGCTGGTGTAAACTAGCATCACTCCATTGCCTTTTCTGTGGCTGCACCAATTTACAGCCCTGGAGATCTGACCCTCTGAGCCCAATGAAAAGCCGGATTCATTTCAATGCAATGAGAGGCTGGGGGGTTGTTCTAGCAGCAAACAGACCTTAGCACTTCCCTGGTTTCCTACTCTCCCCTGGCCTCCCCGCTCTGTCAGTAACACTGGATTGAGTCGTACTGGGTTGCTGCTTCTCTGCCCTAGCCCTGTCCTTATTGATTTGTGTGGTCTCCTGGGGTCCTTGTCTCATTCCTATTCATTAGGTCTCTCCTCTCCACATGCTTCACAGATCCGCTGGGATTAACATACGTGTGCAGAGGATGCATTCGTTCACTGCCCCCTTACTGAGGGTCCTTAATGAGACGGATAGGGGTGGAGGGGTCCATTTCACTTTGTGGCGGAGAGACGGCAGCATGGATGACAGAGGCGGTTTTTAACCCTCTCTGTGCAGATGAAACAGACTTGCTTTCGACAGCTGTTCTGCATTGTTTGATTATGGGGGCGGTTGTCCCCCCGCCCCCACCCCCTGATTCCTTTTGATGAACTTCCTTAGGTTCCGGAGGCAAAAGTCAGACACCTTGATGGCCATGTCGTCCAAGGCGCTCGTTAATCCCATTATTAAGCACATCCTCTTTCATCTGTGTCATTGCCCCGGGCAGCGTCTCGTTAGCTCAGCACAGAGAGGTCTAGTCTGATACCCACCTCCTCCTCTCAGAAGGGCAGCTAAAGAAGTTATGCTTGAGCCAGTCTTAGGAGCAGATTGGACGGCTGGTCAGATGGTGGCACTAAATCTGGGTGATAGGCACTAAACCATCCCACCCCCTTTGATTTCCTCCAAGCCTTAGAATCATAGAATCATGGAACACTAGAACTGGAAGGGACCTCAAGAGGTCATCAAGTCCAGTCCCCTGCACTCACGGCAGGACCAAGCACCGTCTAGATCATCCTTGATAGATGTCTGTCCAACCTGGTCTTAAATATCTCCAGTGATAGAGATTCCACAACCTCCCTAGGCAATTTATTCCAGTGCTTCACCACCCTGACAAGTAGGAAGTTTTTCTAATGTCCAACCTAAACCTTCCTTGCTGCAGTTTAAGCCCATTGCTTCTTGTTCTGTCCTCAGAGGCCAAGGAGAACAATTTGTCTCCCTCCTTGCTGTGACACACTTTTAGCTACTTGAAAATTGCTATCATGTCCCCTCTTAGTCTTCTCTTTTCCAAACTAAACAAACCCGATTCCTCCAGCCTTGCCTCCTAGCTCATGTTTTCTAGACCTTTCATCATTTTTGTTGCTCTTCTCTGGACCTATCCAATTTCTCCGCATCTTCCTTGAAATGTGGTGCCCAGAACTGGACACAATACTCCAGCTGAGACCTAATCAGCACAGAGTAGAGTGGAAGAATGACTTCTCGTGTCTTGCTCACAACCCTCCTGTTAATGCAGCCCAGACTCATGTTGGCTTTTTTTTGCAACAGTGTCCCCCTGTTGACTCATATTTAGCTTGCGGTCTATTATGACCTCTAGATCCCTTTCTGCAGTATCTTTCCTAGACAGCCGCTTCCCATTTCTGGATGTGTTAAACTGATTGTTTCTTCCTAAGTGGAGCACTTTGCATTTGTCCTTATTAAACTTTATCCTGTTTACCTCAGACCATTCCTCTTGTTTGTCCAGATCATTTTGAATTATGGCTCTGTCCTCCAAGGCACTTGCAACCCCTCCCAGCTTGGGATCATCTGCACACTTAATAATCATACTCTCTATGCCGATATCTAAATCGTTGAAGATATTGAACAGAACCGGTTCCAAAATAGACCCTGTGGAACCCCAAAATAGACCCCTTCCAGCATGACTTGAAACCGTTAATAACTACTCCCTGAGAGCAGTTATCTTGAAAGCCCTCAACTAGCTTACGCCACAGAGTCACTAGTTTTCAGTGTTCATGCTTGGACAAGACACTTCAGCCCAAGCCCAGTGTCATGTTATTGGATTCTAAAGATCACAATTGCGCCCATGGGTGGAGGGTATTTGCCCCAAAGTGTATATAAAGGGGGCCATGTGAGGTGTCACATAAAAGCTTATGTTCTACTGATTCTGTGTGTGCTATTCATGTACTTGTATGATATCTGTATGTGGAGTTATAAACATGTACTCTGTATGGATGCTGGAAAATTCTCTGTCTATGGCTGAGCAATGGGCCAGGAATGCTCAGCCAATGGCGATGCTAATTAGCAAGGAGACAATGAAGCTCTAGGTGCCAATACACACCTCAGGAATGTGACTGATACCTGCAACCCAGCCAGGCCTAAGGGCTACCAGCATGGGACGCATGGATAGGTTGTTGGCCCATGTGACTTTCTCTGGCCAGGAAGATGGCAGGGAAGGTGTCCAAGTGCCATGTGGCACCCTCCATCTTGTCTTGAGTTCAGCTCCTGATCCCAGATGCAGCCTTGCAGGGAACAACGAGCCGGGAAGAACCGTGGACCCATCCTGACATAGGATGTACACCAGAGACTTTTAAGATAGCAGTTTACAACATCTCTGCTAAGAGCCTGTATCGAGAACTGGGTGATTCAATACACGTAATGTATGATCCTTTAACAACCTTACTCTCATGCTTTTCGTTCTTTTAGTAATAAACCTTTAGATTGTAGATTCTAAAGGATTGGCTCAGTGTGATCTTGTGGGTAAGATCCAGAGTGTAAATTCACTGGGATCTGTGGCTGGTTTCTTGGGACCGGAAGAACCCTTTCGGGGAAGGTGAGATTGGGTTCTGTAACCCCTCACCTGTGTGTTAGGCCTGGGGCTGATTGGGGCACAGGGAGAGCTGGGGTGTCAGAGGGGTTTGCTTGTCAGGCTTCTGGCTGGCCAGATTAGCAGCTGAAGTGCTTGGTGTGCGTGGTGTGTGGCCTATTTGGGAAGATCCCCAGCCTGGGGCTGTAAGGAGCCCCGCGTTTGAGCAATTCGCCCTCAGCTGTGCCCAGACCCGGCCCGGTCCGTCACACCCGGTCCTTTTGAAGGGAGAGCTATTGACATCTGGGGCAGCAGGCGTGAAGCCTTTCTCTGGCTTTGCTGTTGTCTCTGAGTGCCTGCAGAAGGTGTATCCTTTTGTCCGCCCACCTAGCTGACTGCTACTTTCAGACTTAGCCACTCGCCTGTTAGAATTCTAGACTCTGAATAAAACACGCTCCTCATTAGTGGACTCTCCTACCTCTGGAAGAACTCATGCCTGCTCTGTGGAGACTAGTTTGTGGTGCCTTTTTAATCCATAGATAGCTGAAACAAGCATTTTGGAGAGATGTTGCCATGTGGCACTGAAAAAAAAAAATTCCATGAATGTTTGTTTGGATTGTTAATGTCCTGAATGCACTTTCACTGTACTTGCCCCTTTTTCGCATTCACTTTTAATCCCAGAGTACACTGGGAGAAAAGTCTGCCGAAACCAAGAATTTGAAAGGGCTGCAGGAGTGTACTGTTGGCAAATGAATGTTGATATGTCTCCTGAAACGCGATTCAGAAGCTATGTTCATCCAGTCCTGAAACAGAAACCTGGTGACCCGGGTGTCCAATGAATAGGAACCCACACCAATCCGCTTTCAAATAGTAAACAATCCCAGCTGATTGTTCCCACACAAACTACAGAATAAGAATCGTCTGCTGACATTCTTGGGCAAACAATTTAAAAAAACAAAACAAAACAAAAGCCTTCAAGGAAACAGTAAATCGCTTGCAGGCAGCAAACTGACCCAAATTAGTCAAACATGGCATTTGTGCCATTTTCGTTCCTAGTAACCGATAGCCTTGTACGATAATTAAGGCCGATATTACACCAAAGCAGCTCAAATGATTAGAAAATTAGAAAATACGCCGTGTCTCTTTGGTTTCGCTCTCTTTTACATACTCGCATAAGCCGGCGCGGCCTGATAATGTTTATACGCACATGTGCAGGCCAGACTTCGCTTTACATGACTTGGAGCCGGCCTGCTGGCATGTGGATACAATTACAACACTCTCTCCTTTGGCGTGGGCATTTTCTTGACAACTGGGAAATATGGCATGAGTTTAGTCTATGTATTGGGATTACACAGAGATTAAAACCAGAGCATAACACACAGAGCTCAGAGGTGCTGAATGTTGCAAAGCGAGTCTGACTTTTTTTCAACTGAAGAACCTTGCTGAAAGCCCTGAATGCGTTGTATCACATGTCAGTGGAAAGACAGAAAACACCCCAAAAGGCAACAACACTGCTCTCTCCAGGAATGGAACGGTTCTCCATGCTGTCATCTTGTGTCCGGCCCACTCACTGCCAGGAATGTGATTTCTTTTGAAAGGAAACGTCCCGGATCTGCTCTTTGCCTTAAAGGAGTCTTCCAAGAAGGCACCTGACGGTAGGCGGCAAACGATCTGCAGCTGACGGTATGATCTCAGTTTTCCTTCGGTTTCGTCGGCGCCAGCTCTTCACTGCAAGAGGCTGTTGGGTTCCATTCATCCCTGAAGGGAAGTGAGTCACATCGAGGATGGATCCGGCTCAGTCTGCCCGCGCTGACAGCGCAGCAGATGGAATTATTGCTTGGGGAACAATCGACATGGTCGGGGGCCCTTTCTGCTCTCCGTGCGTTCACACGCTGCAAACACAGCGAGGTTTTCAGAGCCTTGCTGAGGTTGTCTAGCCACTTAGCCAGCAAGCAAGGTCTCCTTTATTTCCATGGGCCTGCAGGCGGAGGACGGTGCTGCTTAGCGCTCGCTCCGGGTACCACAACTCAACTCTTCACCCGATCCCTCAGCAGTCTCCGGCCTGTGCTTCATTCACAAAGCCGGAGCCGACTTTGTGCCTTGCTTTGCAGGATTCAGCCCCCACACGTAGGAGGCGTGCGACTCAAGACCCGTGCTCATGAATGCGTTGCATCGAAGTCCATGGCAAGAGGGAAAACTCCCCAAAAGGCATGGACATGTCTCTCCCCAGGAATGGAACAGTTCTCCATGCTGCCATCTCCCATCCTGCAGGTTATGCTGTGCTGTGTTATTGCTGGGAGCCTGGCACCTCATAAGAACGGCCCCACTGGGTCAGACCAACGGTCCAGCTAGCCAAGTGTCCTGTCTGCTGACAGTGGCCAATGCCAGGTGCCCCAGAGGGAGGGGACACAACAAGGAATCATCAAGTGTGCCCTCTTTCTTTACAAATTAAGCTCTGCCTGCACCATTCACTTCAGCTACAGCTGCACCTAGAGTGGCACCCAGGACAGGGGCCGCATCATACACACACATAGCTCCCTGCCTCATGGAGCATCCCATCCAACAGGCAACACAAAGGGCAGGTGAAAGGAAGTACGGTTATCCCCCATTATCAAGATGGGAGCCTACAGTACACAGAAATTAAGTGACTCGCCCATGGCCATGTGCAAAGTCAGTGGCAGAGCTAGGATTCTACTGAGTCCTAGTGCAGGGTGTAAGTGCTGAGTCTCTCGGAGCACCCAGTGGCAGCCAAGCTCCCCTGTGCCTCCCTCCCCCCACACCTCTCACCTGCTGGTGGCCCCACCGACAAACTCTGCCCCCATCTGCCCAGTGCTTCTGGAGCACCGTGAACAGCTGATTGTGGTGGTTAGGAAGCTCCGGGAAGGCAGGGAAGGGGGGATGAATGAGGCAAGTCCCAGCTCTCAAACTTCTGATTATCGTCAGACATGGCTCGAAGGGCCAGTCAGTTTAGCCACCCCGAGCACAAGGTATTTTCCACTGGCCGAAGTGACCACGAGCCTGTTGAAATCAGCGACACTGCAGCTGTTTCCGTCAGCGGTGACGAGTGCCCTAACCCATTTACTAATCGCATCCTAGGCCAAACAGATGCTTTTCTAGTCTCACTTCGCTCCAGAATCCCAGCTAACCAGCTAACTCAGCGAACCCACGTGCACCCGGGGGCAGCTGCTGCCAGTTCTGTGCATGCGTGGAAGTTGGTAACCCTACTCTGCTGCTCTTTTCAAGTGGAACGGGCCCATGGCGATGTAGCTTGCCCCTATTCGGTGTAGCACCCTGCCCCCCTCTAGTGGTGGGTGGTCCATATAGAGCACGGGTGGGCAATCATTTTTAATGGGGGGCCACTCCAAGATTTTGGCAAGTGCTCAAGGGCCACATGTCTACTGAGGCAGTTTGGGGTCTGGGACAGAGGTTGGGTGCAGAAGGGAGCTTAGGGTAGGAGACGGGGGGGCACGAGGGGGCGTGGAGTTTGAGAGGGAATTTGGGTGAAGGAGGGGGTTGTGAGCTGGGGCACAGGCTTGGGGTGCAGGAGGGAGTAAGGGTGCAGGAGGGATTCTGGCCAGAGAGAGGGGCTCTAGGAGGGGGTGTAGGGCCTGGGAGGGAATTGTGACCTGGGTGAAGGGGGTGCAAAGGGTTTGGGGGATGACTTGAGGCAGGGGAATGGGGTCAGGGAGGGGGTATGGGTGCAGGAGAGGATTCTGGCCTGGTGGAAGGGTGCAGGAGGAGGTTCAAGGTCTGGGAGAGAGTTGTGACTAGGGTTGCCAGATGGTTTCAGAAAAAATACCAACCGCATCCCAAAAAAACCAGCGTGACAGTGTGGCCCATTTAAGAAACACGTGGTGAGGCTTTTTGGCCCTAACAGGCTTGCCTCCCCGCGCCGGGCCAGACAGCTCCCCTGCGGAACCGGTAAGCTCTAGGGTTGCCAGGCTGCCTCCCTACTGAGCCGGACAACCCAGGAGTTTCGCCTCCTGGCCGGGAAAAAATCAGAAAGTACTGGACATTTTAGGTGTCTGGAATTTTCTGAATTTTTTTACCAGACAGGAGGTGAAAATACCGGACTGTCCGGTTCAATACTGGACAGCTCGCAACCCTCGTTGGTTTTTGTAGCCAAGGCAATAGAGCCGTGAGTCTCAGCCCACGGGCTGCATGTAGCCCCATTAGCCCACAGCTGTGGCCCAGTTGTGTGCTCAGAAATATCCAGGTCTCGGTTACCTGGGCCATGCACATTGGGGCCTGGGTCCTAGATGCCCGGCCCCAGGCCTGGGGCTCCATTGCTGGCCCTGCTCTGTGGAGGGATCTCTGGGCGGGAGGGAGGGCACAGGGGTGTGTAAAGGAATTTAGTGGGGGGGGCAGTTTGGGTCTCAGCCTGTAGCCCACGTAACACCATGTGAGCCACATACAACGCTAAATACGTGGAGAACCACTGCACTGGCGGCTCGTGCATTCGCGCCAGAGGCCCCAGGCTCAGGTCCCGCATCTGATGACCCACCACGGGCAGGTGGCCCTCCGCACCACTCGCGTCTCCCCGAGGGCCTGCTTTTAAGATGCAGTGTAAGCTTTTGTGCCGCTGCCGCCCTGCCCAGGGGTGACTGTCGCCCCGCTGCAACACCCAGCTCTTCCCCACGACCGCACGAAGCAGTCAGCAAACGTCGGCAGGGCCAGAATTTTCCAGAATTTTCCAGGGCCACATGCCCTGGCCCTCTGTGTATTTCTAGCTCCCATCTTCACATCACTCCCTCGCATTTAAAAAAAAAAGTCACTCATTTCTTGAGTGCCTTCAGGGACGGGGCCCTGGTGACTTCTCCCTCCCAGCCTGGACCTCAGCCCCAACCGCTCTTACGCTTCAGAGCTGTTTTCCCAACGTGCCTGTATAAGAACCTGCACCCTCTGAAGAGTAGCACATGAGCCTGGACCAGTTGCGCTAGAAAGCCAGCTGGATGTCAGCTGAGGCTGTTGAGCAGGGGTGGGGAACTTTTTTAAGTTGGGGGCTGCTGCACCACAGAAAAATCCGTCAGGCGCTGCACCCAAGTGAGAAGCAAAAAACCCCAAACAAACCCTCACTAACATGGCCTCAGCTGAGAAGGAGAAAGACCCTGCCCCACATTCCCCTTGGACCCCAGAGCTGAGGAGGGGCCCAGGCTAGTGGATTTTGTGAGCTCCAGCCCCACAGTGGGGTGGTTAGGGGGCTGGAGCTGCCTGCACAAACTCCTCAATGGTGGGCGCGGGGGGGGGGGGGGAGAGCCCTGAGCCTTGGGGGCTGGATCCAGGGAAGCCGGGGCCAGGCCTTAGGTTCTGCACCCTTCCTGAAAAGCAAACTCGTTCCCTCTCTCTGTAAGTAGTCTAAGTGCCACTGCAGGGGACAGTGAACCATGCCCAGGAGGCGTTCGAGTTACACCTGCAAGGATATTCCAGCTGCTCAGAGGCTCTGGGACACGTCGAAGGCATAGGAGCTCAGACTACTTACCAGCAGGGAGGGACAGAGAAATGGGCAGCCTGCAGCAGGGAGAAACACAATGGCCATCTGAGGGCTGCAGCTGTTGACGCTCTCAAATTTAAAGAGCCAGTGACCAGAAGAGCATGCTGGGAAAGGCGAGCGACCCACACTAGAAACCAAGGGGCCATCGAGGAAATAGTTCCGTGCAATGGGCTGAAATCCCATTGTTTTAAAGGGCTAGGATTGTGGGTGGAAGACATCCTGGGTTCACTCAAGGCTGGAGCCTGGTAGTTTTGCAACAGTTATGGCCCTTTGTGTCCCTTTGATTCAGTGGGTTTTATAGATGCTGTTTGTATAGATGGACTCCGAACAACCTGCACTGACTGCTTAGTGTAGCTGCGCTTTGGTGTCCTACCTCCACATCAGGCTGGTCTGTAAAGAAAGCCGGGTTCTAAGCTCTACTCTGCCACTGTCTCCCTTGTGACCCTGTGCAAATCACTTGTCTTGGCTATGAAAGGTGGATGGTTATAGTCACTAATCTTGGTAAGGAGCTTTGTGATACAGTGATAGCTGGCTACAAAATTTTGGTTTTCACACCTCCACGTCAGCTGCTAGAAGTGGGCCTCATCCTCCCTGACTGAATTGACCTCATTATCTCTAGCCTTACTCTTGACTGGAACTCTTTTCTTATGCCTGTATATTTGTACCTGCCTCAGGAATTTCCACTACATGCATCTGACGAAGTGGGTCTTTGCTCCAATAAATCTGTTAGTCTATAAGGTGCCACAGGACTCCTCGTCGCTTTCACTGAGAAAGTTTACTACCAAACTGTATTTTCTTTGAAAATATTTTTCGTGGCAAAATAGCATTTTGATAAAAAAGTTATTTTTGATGGTCTTGCACAGGAAATTGCACAGTTGTCTCATTTCATACTGACATTTCAATTGACATTTTAAAATGTTCAAAATTTCAGATTTTTGGGTTTTCTTTCCCTTGCTTTTCTTTCTTTCTTTCTTTCTTTCCAAATGCAATAGAAATTCTGAAACTTTTCCAAAGTTGGAGAAGTTTTGAATATTTACAGCATGAAACAAGTGTAAAGAAAAACCAACAAATCATTCTGTCTAGCATATTCAGTGGCTAAAAAAATTTGGGGAGGCAAGAATCCAATTTTTTTTAAATCAGTTTTTAAAATCTTACCCACAACGGGGAAAAAAATCACAGCCTGAAATGAACATTTTAATTTAAATCAAAATCCTAAGGAAATTTCCTTTCAAAATTTTTCAATTTTCAAATGGACATTTTCCAGCTGAATTTTTTCCCTGGGGGAAAATGGTTTTTCTGACTCGGTGCATGTGTAAGTAATATGAATGCTTCATGTTTGGGTCACTGCACAAACGGTGCCTGATTTAATGGAGGATTCACCATTTACTGGGTGTGAAGGTAGCACTGCCAATCAAAGGCAGGCTGCTAAATGTGGTGATAAACTGCTTTCCTATTTGTGACCACAGCTAAATTATACATCCACGTTGTCTTCTACACCAGCCACATGGCCCATCTCCCCTTGCACCATTCACCTTTGCCACTCCCTCCTCACTAGGGTGGCTCCGTGAGTCAACACCATTTCAAAGACAATCAAGGCCTCCTTCTGGCATTTGATGTATGCAGTTGTGGCACTGAGCAAAGCCAGACTGCACAGTAAAATGTGAGTTTTATGGAGAGGGTTCCCTTTGTGCATAAAACTCTTTATTTCTAGCCAAGTGTTCTCCATGGCAAATGGGCCTTGCTTACAATTATTCAACGGTCACCCCACTAAAGTGTAGCCAGCTCACAAATAGGGTCATTTTCATCTGCAGACTCCAGAACAAACCTCTGGACTAATGGATTCAGCTGCGCCAGAGAACCCCTGATATAGATTGTGATTGTCTCTGGATGCAAACATTTTTATCAATATATGTAACTTTCTCGGCGCAAGTTAATCTCAGTTGACAGTGAACGCTGCCCTCTGTCCAAACACTTGACAAGGTCACATGACAAGAAAGCCAGGGAGAGCTGTGACTGACAAGGTCACATGATCACTGGCTGACCCTGCCAGAAAGTCTGAATATAACTGACACTTTACCAAAACTGTTTAAATAGCCAGAATCCCCATAGAAAAGTCGGGGGAAGAGGGGAAGCAAAGAGAGGTGAGGGAAGTGCATGTGGGATACGACAATGTCTTCTTTAGATGTCAGAGGAACCGCTGATGCATTTTTCTCAGAGCTCGCCGAACAGAATAATCCTGCCAAGGTGCTATTTCCCACGTCCTGGGAGGTGACAGGAAAATGTTCATTATTCTCCTCTGTGTAAACAAACTTACTAAGGATGCATTAAAATGGAACAGAAATACTGGTTCCAGTTCGCTGTAGTCACATCACCAGAATTCATTGGTAATAAAGCACTTTTGACACTGTGGGTATATCTAGACTACATGGCTCCGTCGACGGAGCCGATAAGGCATAACAGAGCGGTCGACAAAGGCTTCCCTTGTCGACCGCGGCGCGTCCAGACTGCCCTGCTGTGCCGCCAAGCAGCTGATTGGCACAGCGCAGCGGCCATTTTGATGTAAATGAAGCGGCGATTATTTAAATCGCCGCTTCATTTTCCTATGTCTAGTAAACTCATCTACATGGCTCCGTCGACGGAGCCATGTAGTCTAGACATACCCTGTAACACGTTCACTTTTGCCTTCCTTCCCTCTGTGATCAATTTCAGCTCACACAAGGATAAGGCAAGGCATGCTACTGTCACAGTTTAATGTAATGGAAGGAATGCACTCAGATTATGCTTAGTTAAAGACACTGAGGTTTTGTCTACACTATAAAGTTTTTGCAGCAGACAGTATGCGAATGAAGGACTCATTAGCATGAGTCACGATGTCATTAGCATATTTTCTGCCGATGCTTTTTGCTGTGTAGCTGCTTCTGTTTTGTGCAAAAAAAAAAACCCTTTTGCACAAGATCTTTATGCCTCTCCGGCTTTGTCTACACTGCAGGATTTTTTGCGCAAGAAGTTTTTTGTGGAAGAGATCTTCCGCCAAAACTTCTTGCGCAAAAGTGCGTCTACACCTCAAAAGCGCATTGCAAAAGTACATGCGTGGATGCTCTTGCGCAAGAAAGCTCTGATGGCCATCAGAGCACCTGTGCTTTTTCGGATAGGCTCTTTTTGCTCAAGAAACTCCTGCGGAGCATCCACACATGCTTTTTTGCACAAGAGCTGTAGCGCAAAAAGGAGTTATTCCTCGTAGGGAGAGGGATAACTCTACCGGCAGAAGCCCTCTGTCCTGTCAATTTACTGTATTTTTTTTTGTGCAAAAACACGCTTGAGGTGTGGATGTTCCACTGGTTTTTGCGCAAAAACCTTGTAGTGCAGACACAGCCTCCGGGAGAGGCACAAGGATCTTGTGCAAAAGGTTTTTTTGGCGCAAAACAGAAGTGGCTACACTGCTTCTTTTTGCGCAAAAACCCCTTGTGCAAAAAGCACAGGCAGAAAATATGCTGATGACATCGCGACTCATGTTAATGAGTCCGTCATTCACATACTCTCTGCTCCAAAAACTTGTAGTATAGCGTGTATAATTCCTGCATCACGTCCGCGTGAGCCTTACACTTTTAGCTGTAGGAGGCCTCAGTGTCTCTTTCTTGGAGCAAACTGAAGTCTACACACAGTATCCATCTTTTGCATGCTAATTTGGAAAAGTCTTGACATAACAGCGGCCAGTAGCATGCTGGAAGAAAATGTTTGTTACATGTTAGGCTCTCTCTCTCTCGCTCAGGTTTCGAGGCCAGGTTCCTTTGTAACTAGACATCGTAGGGGATAAATATTAACTTCCAAGTCACCTGACAAATCTGGACTTTTACGAATTCAAGACAGGGACAGAAAGGGAGAAAACCAGTGAAAATACCCAAAGTCCATTTTTCAGACTGCTCCAGAACAGCAAACACACCAAAGAAAACAAACAACCGTCCTGCATCATTTTCTTTATAATTTTATTGTCAGAGATCTTGTGCAGAAAAATATAGTGGTTTTTTTTTTGTGTGTGTGATCAAATTCGGACATAGTTTCACCCAGTTTTGCTATCCCAGTGAAGGCTGTTTGTACAAGTTTTACAGGTGGTGAGAAAACACCAGCAAAGGAGAGTGAAATCTGGCCAGAGCTTCTGTTAACAAAATATAAACATGAAGATGTATCTTCCATATAGGGAACCGGGAAAAAAATCAAAATATAACTGGTCAATACATGGCACAATCCAAGACAAACAATCCAGTTGATCATTTACATTGTTCAAATATATTTCACACCATAATATGCATGCATACTCAAGCCAGGTCTACACTGGCTGAGACAATCAATGCAAGACATGCAACTCCAGTTACGTGAAGTGTGTAGCTGGAGTCCACGTACCTTGCATTGATTTTCTGATGCAGCCCCACAGCGGGAGGTTGACAGAAGAGACTCCCATCGACTTCCCTTATTCCTCAGAACAGCAAGGAGTACCACAGTCGATGGGGGGCACCCACCAGCATTCGATTTAGCAGGTCTTTAATAGACCCACTACATCAAACACCAGAAAACCGATCACCGGAGCATCAATATGCCAGTAAGTGGAGAGGTGGCCCCAGTGGCTTCTGGGGGAGTTTCACCTCAGAAAAGACTATAGCATTTTGGTATTTCATACTGCAGGTCTGATGCCCTCATGCTTATAAGAATTTTAAAACGGAGACTGTAAATTAGGTGAAATTGGCTAGTGGAGAAAAAGAACATACATTCGGGATTAGAATTTCATAAGTACTTAATACCCACAATCAGGGATAGATTTTTTCTAAGTGTCTTACTTAGACACCCAAAATGAAAAGGTCAATTTTTTTTTTCAAAAGCTCTCAACACTCATCAGATCCCATTGTGGGGAGTGGTGTCTATGTTGTGCCTAAATGAAAACAGCTGATTGAGATCTTTAGAAAACCTGGCACCTAATTTTTCTAAATTTGCTTTTTTAATTAGTCCCATTAGCCGGTGACAACAAAGGGCATTTCCTCTGGGATACACACGAGGCGAACATGTTAACAAATGCCGGGTTCCCATTCTGTCGCTGAAAGGAACCCACGTGTCACGGGGGAACAATGAGCCACAAAGCGACCACTGGATGTGAGGTCAATGGATGTGATTCTACCCGCCCAATGTAGACTCTGTGCTTTGGTTTACACCAGCAATGATTAACTGTCTGCTGAGGGCAAACAGAAGCGACTAGTTTGGAAGTCCTCTGGCTTTAGGGGTTATCACAGGCTACTGATTCTGCATAAACTGAAACTCTAGCAATACAACTTGGTGGTGGCTATTTGAAGCATGTTGTATTTTTCATGCTGGGCGCAATGATTTTGTGTTGTCCCAGGATAACGTTGCCTTTTGAGCAGCAATTTGCTAAGAGTGCAGGGGTGGTTTTCAGTGTAGTACAAATGGGATCTCCCTGGTCCGGCATCGTCAGGAGCTGAGTGGTCCTGAACCTCGGAGTTTGCCGGACCAGGGGAGGTCAAGATACCCCACCCAGCTGTAGGCTCTGGTCCCAGAGGGGCTGCACTCGCTCCTACTACCCTGCTGCCTCCAGCCCTACCATGCGAGTCCTGGCCGGGGTCCTGCCCCACTGCCTCCAGCTTGGCCCGGGCACTAAACCTGGCCAGTCCGGGCTCTCTCGTCCAACAATATCCGTGCTCCAGGAGGATGCTGCTGGACCAGAGAGTCCTGGATTTTACAGGTTCGACCTGTACAATGGAGAACTCTCAAACCAAGCTGAATTTCAAGCCACCACGATGACATCACGTAGATCAGTGTTTTTCAACCAGTGATACGGGTATCCTTAGGGGGACTCGAGAGACATCTAGGGGGGTATGTCAGCACAACTGCAATTTGGAGAAAACTGAATTTTTGTTTTGAGTTTTACAGCATTTTATTATTTTTGTACTTTTTACAGCCGAAAATGTCATCGCCTACTTGGCTACGATTAAGTTGTTTCAACAAATGTGTTGCAACGGTAGAAAAAAATTGTGTGTGGGTGAAAACTGTAGGTACTGGGGGATGCTTACAAATTTTTTTTTGAAAAAGGGGTACTTCATAAAAAAAGGTTGAGAAACACTGAAGTAGAGCATTCACCTTCCAATCTCTTCCCTAATTCACCAGCTCGGTTTTCAAGCCGGAAATGCACTCGGGTGCCAAGTTTTGCTTCACAGCCTTTCTTGCTGCTGCTTTTCTTTCCTTACTGATGAGTCCCCCTAACCCAAACAGGAAAAGAAACACAGGAGGACCAGCCAGCCCCATTTATTCACGTTCAACGTGTTGTGAAAGTTTACAAGCAGCCTATGGAAGACACATCCCCACCGGGGGGGGGGGGGGGTAGGAAGAATGAAATGCTGCTGCCCAGCCAGCACCTCTAAAGGGGTGAAGGAAAAGAAAATGAAATGTCAGTGGATTTCCCCTGATCTCAGTCACCTTTTGCAATTTTTCTTTCATTATACCTGGAACAAAATGAATAGAATTCAAGTAATGGGTTTCAAAGTAACTCCCAGGGGGTGAGAATAACAAAAAAAAAAAAAAAAAAATCAACCCCTGCAGCCTAGCATCTGAACCAAAACAATGACCGAGACTCGTACACACTTGACTGATACATGTAATTAACGTTACATTCCCTTTGAATTGAACTGGCCATTTTGGGGTAGCACAACAAGGATCTGAATGAAGCATTTGGCAAGGCTCGAGTGTATTAGCTTGCAAAGCTGCTATTCCACTTTGGAAGGCTTCGGAAAAGCCCTGCCGCGGCGGGCGTGGGGTTGTTGGTATGCTAGGAGTCTCCTTGGCAAAATCCATTCGATTTCCGCCTTGGTTACCTTTCCCCGTCCTGCGGGAAACTTCCAGCGCATTGTCCTGGTCTAATGAACTGCAGACTTCACCTGGGCAGCCCCACAAGTGACTCCCCTCCAATGCAATGAATACAAGCAGTTGACCTCATGAGCTAGGGGGCAGCAATTAGTTTAAGCCGGGGGTTTGTGTATCACTTCAAAACTCTTAATCCGTGCGGTCAGCCCCGGCCTGGTATTTGCCAGGACCTATTGAGGAGTCTTAATGAGTCTGCAAAGCAAGCTTTCCGTGCATTTGGGTTGCTTCAGATGCTTTAAATGGCACAGTCTATATGGCATTGTGCAGCTTTTGACAGGCCTCGGCTTTAAGACAGCCGGGCCCCCTTTCACAAGGCAGACAGAAACCCTCTTTAGACCCGGGGCCCTTCCCGGTTTGCATATCAATGCGGCTCGGGCTGAATGTAGCCACTCAGCTGAGAAATAGGATCATGAGCCGCGTTTCCAGGCTTTCACAGGCACTTGGGAAACTTGAAAGCCCTTCGTGGAGAATCATTTGGTCGAATGTCGCGGCTGGAAACAAAACCTAGACAAGCAACGTGCAGTCCATCATGGGGCGCTGCCAGGCAAAGCCACAACGGACTCCAGCGGCTCCGACATCCAACCCCCAGCAGGCTGGCTGGGAGGGCACATCCGTGGCAGGGGCCCGATTTTACAAGGTGCTGGGAGCCTGTTGTTAAGGGCTGAGCACCCAGGCTAGGGGGCGCTCAACAGCACTTGGGATTGGGCCTCATTTTATCCTGCATTCTGCAAGGGGGCGGGTTCGTGTCAGAGGGGAGGAGACAGATTCCTAGATGGTTCGTGCAAATCTGGACAAAACCAGCCATACGAAGCTGGAGAATTATTATTTGTCAGGAGCGATGGAAATGGGGGAAGATGCCATGTAGGTGTCGCCTGGACCTGTTTCTGGTTCAATGGCCTCTTTGGGACCATGTCGCAGGACCGCTGTGGTGCCTCAGAAATCAATGGAGCTGCTCTGATTCATGCCAGGTGTCGACCTAGCCTTTCGATTGCCGCACAACTTGACTTCAGATTTTATTGGCTGTGTTTACCTCTCACCGTGTCTCACCTAGGTACAACACGGCTCTGCTGGTTTTAGAAACCAAGGCGTTTAGGCAGGGCAAAGCCAATGCAAATTAGAAGGCCTGTCTGTTTCTAAGGTACGCCAAAACGCATTCAGGTTTCTCCCTCACTATATAAACAGCTGAGCCGTTTGTGTTCGACTCAGGCCTGACGCAGTCACTTCATTTTGTGCATCGTTTGCTGCGGCAGTAAACAGATCCACCTCCTCTCTGAAACAGAGGAATATGCTTTAAGCTCCACCCATCCAAAATAAATGCCACAATGGAGAGGACGAAGAATAAAGAGGAGCCTCTTGTTGTAGAAAATGCAAAGAAATTGGGGAAATGTTAACAGACTTGTATTGCAAACTGACTAGAAACACCCCAGGGAAAATGCCAGACGTAAAATCAATCCCAACTGCTGGACAGGGCAGAGTCTTTTTGCTTACCTTATATTTAGCCAGGAAAACACTGGCTCTCTAAAAGAGTTTAAGTTTTGTTTAACAATGCAGCCGGGATGGTCTGCAACCAATGGTTTGTGACCACCGAAACGGAGGTCAGTTCTACGCCATACAGGACAGCCAGCACTGAGAGTACGTTTTACTGAAATGAAATCACACCGTACAAAACCATGCAGAGCCGGGGGCCCTCCAAAAACGTGTAATGAGCTAATTAAAACAACAAACACAAGGCACTAATAAGATTATGAAAGGCTAACAAAATGGGGGTTTTTGACCCTCTTTAATGATCAAAAAACTTGAAACACATTCCACTGGCCTCCTGTGACTGCCCTTTTTGGCTGAAATTCTGGACACCTAGTGATAGCCATTGGGCTAAGTGTCTGGCTTTTTTTGCTACATGTTCTTGGGCATAATTGTGCCGAGGGAGGCGGAATTTTTGTCATTACTTTTGGAGGCCTCCAACTTTGTGTTACATGTGCTATACAATGCAACCAGATCTGGAGTGTACTCATGACAACTACCACCAATTGTTTTTATTCTTTCAGACCATTTTAAATCTGGAACAATACACCATTCTCAGGACTCGCTGTTCGATCAGAGGCATCATCAAATGCCAGCGGCTGCCCAGTCTCAGAAAGGAAACTCACAGCAATAAAAATCAACCTGTGAAACTCAGAGCCAGCTGCAAAATGGGAATCCAAGTAACATTAAGGGCTCCAATCCTTCAAGGGACTTGCGCATGTAAGGTTTAAGCCATGAATGGTTCCACTCTATTCAATGAGTGTTTTGACTCAGCTGTTAATGCCCCCAATTCAACAAAGCATTTAAGTACCTTCTTAGCTTTGAGCAGGTGCTTAACTTCCACTGAGGTCAACTAGATATAAGCAACACTTTAAAGCTGACTGTGTGGTTAAGTGCTTTGCTTTTTAGGGGCAGAATTAATATTTCCTTTTAGTTCAAACTTTGCCAATTTAGACTTCTTTTGTCTAACTTCATTGTATGCTACTTGACCACTCACCAAGACAAATGATATTTGGACTGACAAAGTATCGGTAACTTTTTATTCTCATGAATTATCGCAGGGAAAAGAGCTGACAAGCAGATTTTATCACCTGGCCTTGTAAGTTTTTATAACCATTTTGTAAACCTGCAACTTTTGTTACAATTAAGAATGGGAAATGTTTGCCCAGAGTTGTCAATATTGTATGTCCCTGGAACCGCAGCAGAATAGAATTTCTAATGCAAACAGCTAACCCAGAAAAGAACTATGGATAAAATCCTGGCCAGTTGAGTTACAAAAGGCCCAAGATTTCACTCTGTGCAGATATAAGCCACAATTCTGCCCTCATGGAAACCAACGACAAAGCTCCCACCGACTTCTCAGAGGCAGAACCAAGCCTTTAAATAACAAATAATCCACAGACCATTGGTATTATTTTTGCAAATTCACTGTGTCCTGTTTTCTGCAGATCTGGCAGAAACGATCAAACTGAGTAACTGTTTCTAAGGACACCAAATGCAACTTACATCTAAGATTCGGATCGTCTTTTTAAAAAGGGCTTTTACAAAATTCTCACACACACAATGTTTTATTTTATTTATTGGCCAATTTAATTTAAAAAAAAAAAGAGCTTTGGGACGAGGAGGGTGCCCACAGCCTCCTGAAGCTTGGAAAACCAAAAAACAAACTTGCTGGGAGTAGGCACAAAAAATTGGAAAGTGAAACTGACTAAAAACAAAGGTCCGGAGCCTCAAAGGCATGTGGAGGGGAGTCAGGTGACTAAACACTTTTGAGGATCTAGGGCAGAGCTGGGCAATAAGTCAGATGCGGTTCACCAGGGTTAGCCCCTGGCAGGAGCCACTTGAGGCTGGCTGCGGCAGCTGGTGCCCCAGGCGGAAGGTGCGATGGGTGCCCCTGCCTGCACGGCCGTCAATGGCCGTGATGTCATCATCGGGCGCCCCGTGACATCATCATTGGGCGCCCGGGCACCCCATGACGTCACCATTGGGCGCCCGGGCCGGCAGCGCCCTAGGCGACTGCCTAGTCTGCCGAGGCTCACAGGCCGCCCCTGGCCCCTGGCAGGGCACCGGTGCTTTCTTTACCTGCGTCTCAGCCGGTATAGACACCTGAAGCTCCCGTTGCCCATGGATCGTCGTTCTTGGCTAACAGGAGCTGTGGGATATGGCCCAGTCCGGGACACCGCGTCCCCCCACTCCCATTGGCCGGGAACAGCGATCCACAGCGAATGGGAGCTGCAAGAGGCTGTAACTGCAGAGGCGCAGGGAAATCAAGCGTCAGTAGCCTGCCATGGGCTAACCCTGGCGAACCACATCCGGCCCGTGGGCCAGCTATTGTCCACCGCTGATCTAGGCCAAAGTTCACGGCCCCAACTGAGTGATGCACAAAAGGAAAAACAAACAGCATAAAAAGTAACAGAGAAATACATTTTTTAAAAAATCTGGGGCATGCGATTGCCTGCAATACAGTCAATGGCCAAAATCCCATTGGCTCCCAAGGCAGGAGTAACATCAGGCCCTTAGGGATTGGTCCTGCTTTGGGCAGGGAGCTGGACTTGATGACCTCTTGAGGCCTCTTCCAGCCCTGTGATTCTATGATTCTACGATAGCATGTTATTACCCTATGTCACTTGTGTTTGAATATCTGGTGAGAGATGCCGAGCTGGGCTAAAATCAGTCTAGCCCCTTTGAAGCTACACCGCTGCAACGCAGCTTCAAACCCGGCTGCCGTTGTTATTTTCCCGGCGTCCCCTTGCAAGAAAAGCCTCCAGTAACCGCACACAGCTCTGTGGCTGGATCCCATTCCCCTGCTAGTGAAAAGGCCCGGGGCAGCTGGTCGTGAATGTTCCAGCCCTCTCCGTAGGGTCAGCGAAGGAGCAGCATTCGGAGGCCAGCTCGGGTTTGCAAAGCTTTATTGTGACTCTTTGCCACTACACACACCCACCCAGGCACACACACACACACACACACACTCCCCCTCGCCATGGGAAAACCATCCTGGTTAATATAGATCAGCAAGACTGATATGGAAGAATATTTCATCTGCTCTGGGGTCGGGTTTTTGTTTGTTTGTTTGGCTTGGTTTTTCTTTCTTAAATATTTCTCCCTGCTCAGGAAGTGTACGTTTCTCGCCAGGAATGGTTCCGATATAAATTAGAACACAGGGAAAGTCTTCCAGAAGTTTGCCTGGGGTACTCCTATGCTAGTGTCCCTGGGTAACTGGGCACACAACGTGCAAAAGGCCCCGCCGGACCACCCAGGGGATTAGCTGCCCTCTCCCCACCGTCGCGTAGAAAGCCAACGGCCCAGGGAGATTTCAGTCCCACCCAAAATCCTGCCCAGTCATCTGATAGAACTTCATGTTGAAGGGTCTGTAAAACTCCTGCAAGCGCTGGATCACCTGCGGGTGGATTTTTGGATGAGGCCGCCCTTTGGACTTCCCCAAGCAGCGAGGCTGGCTGTTGCCTTCTGGCTTCTTCAGGCAGGGGAAGCCCTTGGTCTCATTGAAATAGAAGTGCTTCTCCGTCACGAGTCTCTGGAGACCCAGAAAGTCTTGAACCCGGCCCATCTCCCCCGCCGGGTCGCTCACCAGTCTCTCGCCGCTGACAAAGAGGAATCTCGAGAGGGGGAAATACTGCAGCCAGTTGTCCAGGTGCTTGGCGTAGATGCCGATCCGCACCGCGCTCCAGCTGGTGTCAATGAGACCCGTGCTGACGTTCTTGAAGGCCAGAGCCTGGAAGCTGGGGAGGGTGGGGTTTTTGGACAGTGTCTGTGTGTAGTCCGAGATGGCCCTGGTGACCGGGTTCCTCACCACCACGATCAGCTTGGTGTCCCTGGACATGTTGTAAATACGTTTGGGGGCCTCCTTGGTCACAAAGTAACTCGGGGTTTTCTCCATTGTGATCTGGCCCTCCAGGGTCCGCGGCATCAGGTTCCTGCAGAAAGGAAAGGAGAATGGTTACAACTCAAGTGCCTCCGTCCAGCTTTTGACCATGTAAAGGCTACCAGGACGGGCACCAGTGGAAATACAAACTGATAATATCAAGCCGTCAACCTGCATGTGCCAGGCCCAATGGCTAGGAAAATCCCTCATCAAAACTCTTTTACATCCCTTCCCAAGCCCTATTGTGTTGTGAGGCCGACAAGCCACTCCCATCAGGCCCTCACAAGAGTTGTGGCTTCCGGTTTTCTGCTGAACTCTCTGGGTACGTCTACACTAGCCCCCTAGTTCGAACTAGGGAGGCTAATAAGGGCGACCGAAATTGCTAATGAAGCGCGGGATTTAAATATCCCACGCTTGATTAGCATATTCCCGGCCGGTCACCATTTTGGAAACTAACTAGCCCGAAGTAACTGCCCGCGTCTACACGCAGCAGAGAAGCGGGATTCTGAGATAAACCCCTTAGTTCAAATTAACTGTTACTCCTCATGGAATGAGGTTTAACAGTTAATTCAAACTAAGGGGTTTATCTCAGAATCCCACTTCTCTGCCGTGTATAGACACAGGCAGTTACTTCGGGTAAGTCAGTTTCCAAAATGGCGACCGGGCGGGAATATGCTAATCAAGCACGGGATATTTAAATCCCGTGCTTCATTAGCAATTTCGGTCCCCCTTATTAGCCACCCTAGTTCGAACTAGGGGGCTAGTGTAGACGTACCCTCTTTCTTTTGTTACCTCTTTCTCCAACAGACCCCCCTGATTTGTTCCCATTGTCCTGTTTTGTCTACCTGTAGTATGTCTAGACTTGGACAAGGACTTTTTGTCTACATGGTGCCTAGACCAATGGAGTCCTTGTGGTGGGCTCCTAGAGGCTACTGCAGTACAGACAGGCTGACCGAGGGCAACCCTATTGACAACGATGGGGTGGCATGGGGTACAAGCCAGAGCAGGAACTGGCTTTCCTCTGGACTAGTGTGGACAAGATGCAAAGTGCAGTAGGACAATCTCATTACTCGTCTTCTCCTGAACTAAACACAAAGTCCTTATCATAGAATCATAGAATACTAGGACTGGAAGGGACCTCGAGAGGTCATCGAGTCTAGTCCTCTACCCCCACAGCAGGACCCAGTACTGTCCAGACCATCCCTGATAGACATTTATCTAACCTACTCTGAAATATCTCCAGAGATGGAGATTCCACAACCTCCCTGGGCAATTTATTCCAGTGTTTGACCACCCTGACAGTTAGGAAGTTTTTCCTAATGTCCAACCTAAACCTCCCTCACTGCAGTTTAAGCCCATTGCTTCTTGTCCTATCCTCAGAGGCCAAGATGAACAACTTTTCTCCTTCTTCCTTATGACACCCTTTTAGATACCTGAAAACTGCTCTCTTGTCCCCCCTCAATCTTCTCTTTTCTAAACTAAACAAACCCAATTCTTTCAGCCTTCCTTCATAGCTCATGTTCTCTAAACCTTTCATCATTCTTGTTGCTCTTCTCTGGACCCTCTCCAATTTCTCCACATCTTTCTTGAAATGCAGTGCCCAGAACTGGACACAAGACTCCAACTGGGGCCTAACCAGCGCAGAGTAGAGCGGAAGAATGACTTCTCGTGTCTTGCTCACAACACACCTGTTAATGCAGCCCACAATCATGTCAACGACCTGGGTATAAGATCTGGAGCTGCTTTGAGAAGCGACTCCAGACTGACAGTAGAGTGACCAACATGGCAAAGGATGATGAGTATACGACATCGAGACTGTCTTCTAGTTAGCGAGGTGGGATTCCAAAATGGGTCAGCAACGAGCAGGCCTGCCTGTCTTTTTGTACAGCACCTGGCGTATTGCGGGCTCTGCCAGAAATAAATAACACCACAACCAACGATGTTGCCAGCTCATGGCTGGATGTGCCCTCTCTTGAGTAGTGGGAGCTGTCAAGTCACAGGGTCAGGGCCTAACAGGGTTGTGGATTCGCTTCAAGACAGAGTCAATTAGGGGTAGATAGTTGCTTTTATTAATCTCACTATGTCACTACTATTACAGACTTAACACTGCCAGATGATTACACCGCTACTGCAAAGTAATACAACAATCAGCATACGCAAAGCAATGCATATAAGAGTAACAGGTACTTGGAAATGCTTACGCCCGTTTAGTCTGTGGGAAGTCCCATTCCGGTTACCTCGCACCCGGCCGCAGTGGACGTGGCTCCAGCTAGAGGGATTCAGGACACCTTTCAAGCTCTAGTTCCCTGTCGAGACTCACTGGACACGAGAGTCCGTACACTAGTTATACTACAGTTGTTTACCGGGTGTGCGCATACCTGGCTCAACGCCATTCTTATCACTTTCATGAGCTGAGACCAAGGTCAAACTTGTTTACTGCTCAGTAGTTTCCCAGCTCCAGGCATGGCTTAAAGCTGATAAAGCCCAGTTACTGTTTGGGCTTTCAGCGTCCCACACTATGCTAAGCTGGGTACAACAGGGATGGAAACTTCCATTCTAGGCCTGCTAAGCTGCAGGACCCACATATGACTTTCATGTGACAGGAGCTACCTCCAGTTCCTACCCACAACACCGAAGTCATCATTGCATGCACAGCAGAGCCGTCGAGGAAGGGTTGAAACAGCTGGCCAGACTTTGGGTTTGTCTACACTTGCCCCCTAGTTCAAACTAGGGAGGCAAATGAAGCATACCGAAGTTACTAATGAAGCGTGGGATTTAAATATCCCGCACTTGATTAGCATATTCGCGGCTGGTCGCCATTTTAAAATGCCGATAGCCTGAATTAACTCGCCGCGGGTAGACGCGGTAGTCCGATCCAAAACCCTTCCCTCGAACTAACTGTTACTCCTCGTGCAATGGGGTCAAATCACAGACTTGCCCAATTAGCGTTATTAGAAGTGGTGGCTTTGGCGCTGTCTCCTCCCCAAATTAAAAGGATCTAAAGCAAATGGAATCTTCTAAACAGCTTTAAAAGCAACATGAAAATAAAGAGAAACAATTCAATGTCTATGGTGCGTTAGCTGCCAGTATCCAAAAGGCAACCCGTTGCCAACAGCTGTTCTGTAAGACATACATGGTCAGCAGAACATCCTCCAAAATGTCTCCGCCGCTCAAGCGAACACACCAGGACAATTTCAAAGCGGGGAATCAAATTAAGGAAAGAAGCTACGGAATGAGAGAGCCTGAGAAATTAGAACATATTGTGAGCTTTTTAAAAATCTGACTCCGATTGCTCCGTCTGTAGCAGGGAGCTCATCCGAAATGATTTGCCGCTGAATTGAGACCGTGAGCAGTGCATTTACGAGCAGCTGCTCCTAGCTACATTCAATTATTTTGAGGAGTTGCTGTTTGTGTCAGTGCTGTGGCCAGTTATTCTGCAGGATCCCTTTCTATATATAGGTGTGGAAAGATTAGACTTTTATTTGGCAAATGTCGGCAAACGTCGATTTCACCGACAGAACCAACAGAAAGATACTTCCATCGATAATGATAAAAATGTACACTCATACGCAAACTGAGAAAAGTGTTGCATAAGAGCTTCTAGGGTTTGAGTTAAAAATATTTACTTTGATTGTTGTGACGTGATACTGACAATGGTTACTAGGTGGCTTAACAGCTATAAGGTTTTTTGAATCTCCATGTCTACTCTCATTAAATGATAGTCGGACACCCTCCCTCCTTTGAGGTTAACCCTCCTATTTCTCACAACTGTGAAAATTATTTTAAATGTTATCAATTTAGATAAAAATAAAAAATGCTTAAAATAAACATTGATGCTGCGAACACAAGAACGGCCTGACTGGGTCAGACCAAAGGTCCATCCAGCCCACTGTCCTGTCTTTGGACAGCGGCCAATACCAGGTGTTTCACTGGGAATGAACAGAACAGGGAATTGCCAAGTGGCTAATCATGCACCTAGGAACCCTGGTTTCCAAACATTAAAATACCAGAGTTATCGATTTCAACTGTTTGCAAGATAAATCCAACTATGTTAGGAGAACCTATTCATGAACAACAGACATCAACAGAGCCATGGATATCCATCTCTCACCAAAGATGATTCCTGAACAGAAAAAAGTCCAAACTGGACATGCGTGTACATGCATGCACCTTTATTACCCGCCCTGACCAAGGGCTGAGTCCCACTGTGCCATACCTAGTGTGAGACAGTCCACACACCCTGCAGAGTTTACAGCCTACAACAATACAGACAGTGGGAAGGCAACCAAGTTCAGACAGATGAAGAGAGTTGACCAAGGCTGCCCAGCAAGTCAGTAGCAAAGTCAAAATCAAATGCACATCAGCGGATTCCGTGTCCAGTGCCTAACACACTAGATTACACTTTATCACAATTCCTTCCCTGTTTGAGCAGCTCTGTAACGCAATTCCTTACATTCCTCCCTCGCTTGAATTTAAAATTCCATGCCTTCTGTCACATGCGCTCCCCGTTGCATGGGTGATTGCCATTGGGAATGGATTTGCTTTTGCGTGGACAAATCATTTAACCCGGCCCTCTTTTGCTGTAGCCTCCATCGAATTGACTCGAAGGAAAGTGCATTGCCACCCGCTTCTACAAACTCCTGACCTGCTGTGTTGTTGGGCTGCCGCCAGGCAACGGAAGCGGAAGTGGCAGCAGAAGGCCCAGGGGTGTTTGCTAGTCGTAAGTTATGGCTTTCCAGGAGTAATCCAAATACGTTGAATGACTTTATGACGGCAGTTTGGTTTCGATCCAGCACATTGTGTTACATCTGCTAAATACAATATGTGCGCCACTTTGATGCTGGCTGCTTTGGAGGCACACTTCGGAAGTACATTGGAATGGAAGCGTTTGCTATTCGCGGGCGAATTCCCATGGCCTGCGGTCACTTTATATAGCACCATGAATGTGACGGACCCAGGAGAGCTGTGAAAATCAAGCTCTTTTCACTGGGCTGTCATTGCTGAAACGCCTGCAGAAAACAACACAGCGGGGGAGGCGGGGGAGTGTCAAATGAAATGATTTGTTGTGAAAAAAATCAAAAATGTTTCTTTTGGGTTTTATCCGTTTTCAAACATTTCCTGGGGGGAGGGGGAGTTAATAACCTCAAAGGGAATTTGGAAACAAACACCCATTTGAACCCTGATCCTGCACCCCGTTGCACCCCAATTCCCTGCCCCAGGTCACCACCCAAACCATCTGCACCCCCTCTGCCCAAGGACACAACTCCCTCCCATACCTTGCACCTCCTCCTATATCCCTCCCTCAGGCCAGAATCCTCTTCTGCACCCATACCCCATCCCAGACCCTGCACTCCAACCCCCGCCCCAGGTTACAACCCCCTCCTTCACCCAAACTCCCTCTCAGACCCCACACCCCCTCCTGAACCCCATCCCAAGCTCCCTTCCACACCCAGACGGTGCACTCCCTCCAGAGAAAAGCGCAGCCAAAATCTGGAGTACCCACCCCTGCTGGAGATGATGTAAGCCCGCTCCAGAGCCTGTCTCTTCAGTCTAAGCTGTGGACGCTGCGTTTGTAGCTCCAGTTCAAACCCTGATGTTGGCCAAAATATGGCGGCCATTTAACAGGCTTTGGGCATTCACTGCCATAATCAAAAGGCTGATTCAGCAAAGTCAAAAGTGCTCCTCGCTCGTCTCCTCTTTGCAACCCCCCTCGTGGCCCTTTACAGAGCCGGGCACTTTCCTGCACACGGTGCCTCTGTGGCTCCCCCGCTACCCCACCGCTGCCCCAGCACCCACGAGCGGCTCTCCGAGAACAGACGGGCCCATCCCTCTGGGAAGGCCGCTGTTAGTAGGGTTGCCAGGTGTCTGCTTTTGAACTGGACAGTCCAGTATTTGAGCTTACTGTTCGGGAAACAAATTGAGAAAATAGAAATGAGAAAATATCAATGTCGGGTATTTTCTAAATCAGATGTAATGTAGATTGTGATGTCATGTCAGGTGTGTCCGGGATTTTTGTTGAAACCATCTGGCAACCCGTTAGGAAGGGACTAGATCTTGGGCTTCCAGGTATTTAGGGTTGCCAGGTGTCCGGTATTGAACTGGACAGTCCGGTATTTGGACTTTGTGTCCGGTGAACAAATTGAGAAAATACCGGACATTTCAATGTCCGGTATTTTCTAATGAAGGACGTTTTTCTGCTTTTCCCAAGCCCGGCTCAGCACCCGACGGAAGCCTGCTTGGGACATGTGGCAATTAAAGGGGCCACGACCACATTTTGTCACAGGTCTCCCTGGTTATTCCCTGGCATTTTTTTTCCTTGACAAATTTTCCATGTCTGTTTTTTGTTGTTTTTGCTTGACAAATTTGTATTAAATTTTTGTCCGGTATTTTTTTTTTAAACCATCTGGCAACCCTACGGGTATTTGCTAAATATTTTTGAAAATGTCCTCCCCCCCGCATCTCAGCTGGGCACTTTTGCACTGAAACACACACACTAATTAATAACGAGCAGTCCTGTGGTACCTTAGGACTAACGTGTTTATTTGGGCCTAAATCGGTTAGCCTGTGAGGCGCCGTTGGACTCCTCGTTGGTTTTGCTGAACCGGACGAACAAGGCTGCCCCTTGGAAACATGTCGGCCCACAGGTAGAGGTGGGCAATAACTTTCGCAGGGCGGACACTCTGTGAATTTTGGTATGTGGCCAGGGGCTGGCTCAAGGCCCAGTGGAAGGGGTAGGACCGCGGTCGGACGGGGTGGATCAGGGGGGCTGCAGAAAGAGTGCTTGAGAGGCAGACTTTGTGATACAGACTGGGTGTGGGACAGCGCCTGTGAGCGCAGAGCACAGCGACAGTGTGGCGCAGACTGGGTGCTTGTGCGACACTGACACAGAGTGTCTGTGTGTGGCCGCTGCTGAGTTTCTGAGAGCAGCCACGTACTGTCTCTTTAAGATGGGGACAGCTGCCTGCCCCCGTTCTGCAGAAGTGAGCATGGGGGGGGGGGGGGTGACTGTGTGTAAGAGAGCGAGCGAGCGCCCGAGCACTGAAATCTTACAAACAGGGCCCTGCCCTCTAAGACAGGCGCTCCTCTGAGTCGCTCCCTGTCCATACCTCAGGCCTGAGCAGCCCCGCTGTGTCTCCCTCTCGCCGATCCCTGCTCTGCAGAGACAGGGGCAGGGGGACAAGATGGTCCCCTCCACCCCATGCAGCCCCCACTCTGCACAGCTAGCAGGAGAAACCTGCGAGCAACTCGGCTGCAGGACGGAGCAAGGTGTGGGGAGGGGCAGCTGAACACAGGCGGATGGCTAGAAGTCTGCACCTCTGCTAATCATCTGGGCAGGCCAGAGAGAAATGCTTGGTGGGCCGGATCCGGCCCCCGGGCATGATTTTACCCACCCTCGCAGTAAGGTCTAGCTGAAGGGTAAGCAAAAATGTGTCCAGTTCTGGGCACCACATTTCAAGAAAGATGTGGAGAAATTGGAGAAGGTCCAGAGAAGAGTAACAAGAATGATTAAAGGTCTAGAGAACATGACCTATGAGGGAAGACTGAAAGAACTGGGCTTGTTTAGTTTAGAAAAGAGAAGATTGAGAGGGGACATGATAGCAGTTTTCAGGTATCTAAAAGGGTGTCACAAGGAGGAGGGAGAAAACTTGTTCTCCTTGGCCTCTGAGGATAGAACAAGAAGCAATGGGCTTAAACTGCAGCAAGGGAGGTTTAGGTTGGACATTAAGAAAAACTTCCTAACTGTCAGGATGGTGAAACACTGGAATAAATTGCCCAGGGAGGTTGTGGAATCTCCATCTCTGGAGATATTTATGAGCAGGTTAGATAAATGTCTATCAGGGATGGTCTAGACAGTGCTGGGTCCTGCCATGAGAGCAGGGGACTGGACTCAATGACCTCTCGAGGTCCCTTCCAGTCCTAGTGTTCTATGAAAAGGGCCTTTGCAGACCCGATCGGGCCCGCAGGAGGGTTGATCCGGCCCTGCCACTTCCCTGCCACCAGGCCAATCAGGGCCTAAGGATGGGGGAGCGTGCGGCACTTGGAGCCTAGAACCCAGATACTAGTGCAACGTTCTCTCCACTAGGCCACATTACCACTAAGGAAGCTCACTAACCCCCTGCCCCTTTTTTTGGCCAGGCTCATACGTTTTGCCATGGTGGACACTGTTTGTGTGTTAAAAGGTAGGGAAAGTTGTTCGTGTGATGGGGTGGATGGGCTGGGAGGGTTTCTTGTGGAGGGTTACTGAGAGGAACCTATTTGTCCGGCATGAAATAGTCTGTACGGAGAGTGGAAGATGTAACCAAGGGAACCCCCTTCCCCCCCCCACACACACACAGAGGCAGCAGTGTGGGGTGGCAGCAGCCCCTGTCCCGGGAGGGGAGGGTGAGTTCCCAGACCCGGCGTGAGTCAGAACTGAGCCAGGCTGGCTGCCCGCTTAGCTCCTAATACACTTTCAATGCAGAGCCGCAGCAGGGGTAGGTCCCGGACACAGCATGAGCCAGGACTGAGCCGGGCGGCTGGCCAGCCTGCTAAAAAATGTATTTGGGAGGGGGGAGGGGATGCACGTAGTCTATAGCATTAACCAATAAGCTTTTGTTTAGCAGTTAATGGTTAATCAGCTACACTATTACATCCCTAATTCGGAGCTCTTGGGTTCTTTTCCTCGCCTCCCTGGTTAATCACTGCTCTGTTCTGTGCTTCAGTGTCCCTATCGGTGAAATGGTTTTACAGGTTGAACCTCTACTCCGGCACCCTCGGGACTTGATGGATGCCGACTTTGCCAGACCACAGGAGGTTAATATGGCCTAGCAGCATGACCAACCCGTCCACTGCTTGCTGGTTTCTTAGGAGACAATTTGGGGTCAATTAGAGCTAAAGAACAGCCCAGAACACTAAGAGCCAGGACGGGTGGCTAGAAACAAACTTTATGGGACAGCCAGGACACTTGGCCACCCCCATGATGAGCGGACGCCTGGCTCACTAAAATCATGCTGGACCATGGATGTTGCCAGACCAGAGAATGCCGGACCAGAGAGGTTCAGCCTGTAATAATTCCTCTCCCTCAGTGGAGCTGGACTAATTATACCTTTGAAAGCACTTTGATTTCTTCCAATGGCAAACACGACAGGACTGCAAAGTAATTTCAATATTAACCCACTGTAGAAAGCAACACCCCTTGATGCTTGGTCTGTTCCAGAATTAGGGGAGACGTGTCCTCTCCCTGCTACAGCAGAAACGGATCCCAATTCCGGATGGCCCATTTGGCTCCTGGGCCGTCTGCACGTTGGGAAGCTGCCAACAACAGGAATGGAAACCCTATATGTGGGGAAATGTGCAGCAGAGCTCTGCTCTACTCTTATAGCTCATCTGACCACGCCACAAGGAAATTAAGTGACTTTCCCCAGGCCCCAGAGCAATTCAGTGCCTTGGTCTGAATTACTCCCCCCTCCCTCCCAACACTTTGGAAACTGTGCGGCCTAGTGGTTAGATCAAACAGCAACATTACATTAGCACTCATGCAGATGGCTCAACTCATCCTTGGCTGGCAAGCTGGCTATGCACCCAGTGCCATTAGCTCATTCGGCACTGCGCTTTGAAACAGATTTTTTAATTTCCAAGATAAGATCCATTTTGTTTAAATTAAAAAAAAACACACAGCCCCGTCCTTTGGTTTTGAAAATTGCCACCAGGCATGGATTTTAATAATGCATAAGCCAGCCGAGAAATAAGTGGGCACTTTTGCAGCCAAATGTAACATTTTGAAAACCAATCTCTCGCACTGGGGTTCCCTGATGCGTTAGCAAAATAGGAAAAAGTTCACTTTGGAATTTCTTTTCTACCCTGCTTATTTCCATAAGCAAGCACAACGTTTTGGCTTAGAGTCGCCTCAAGGGAAAAAAAAACAAACCTAATAACGTTGCCCTTAAATAATAATAGAAAGAAAACGGAGCCTATGTAACCTCTAGGAAATTTAAAAACAAAGAAGGGTCCTGCAGCACCTTAGAGAATAACAAAAAAGCAGATCAATCCTAGAATCATAGAACATTAGAACTGGAAGGGACCTCGAGAGGTTATCAAGTCCAGTCTCCTACCCCCATGGCAAGACCCAGTACTGTCTAGACCATCCCTGAGAGATGTCTAACCTGCTCTTCAACATCTCCAGTGATGGAGATTCCACAGCCTCCCTAGGCAATTTATTCCAGTGTTTCACCATCCCTGACAGTTAGGAAGTTTTTCTTAATGTCCAAACTAAACCGCCCGTGCTGCAGTTCAAGCCCATTGCTTCTTGTCCTTTCCTCAGAGGCCAAGGAGAACAATTTTTCTCCCTCCTCCTTGTGATACCCTTTTAAATACCTGAAAACCACTATCATGTCCCCTCTCAGTCTTCTTTTCCAACTAAACAAGCCCAGTTCTTTCAGTCTTCCTTCATAGCTCATGTTCTCTAGACCTTTAATCATTCTTGTTGTTCTTCTCTGGACCTTCTCCAATTTCTCCACGTCTTTCTCGAAATGTGGTGCCCAGAACTGGACACAATACTCCAACTGAGGCCTAATCAGCGCAGAGTAGAGCGGACCCATGAGCTTAGTGGTTAGATGGTATCATGAGCTTTCGTGGGCACAACCCACTTCTTCAGATGAATGGATCAAGGAGTCCAGAGTTGGAAATAAATAGCAGAAAAAGAGGGGATGGGGAGGGAAAGAGAAGGGGGGAATGTCAATTAGAGGGGATGGGGAAGGAAAAAATGTGTCAATTAGAGTGTCTGTGCTAAATGAGGCTACTAGAGTGGACTGAAAAAGCCTGATACTTAACTTATGTCATTAGCGTGTTGAATGTAGCAGCCCATCCAAGTAAGGGCTTTGTTTGATTAAAGCTGCCAGATTTGCAGATAAAGGTGATTTCTGCAGCTTCTCTTTCCAGCTGTTTTGAAAAACTGCTTTGTAATAATATAGTCACTTTCAGGTCCATTCATGAGTGCCCAGGCAGGTTCAAATATTCCCCCACAGCTTTCTGTGTGTTACCATTTTGGGTATCTGATTTGTGTTCATTAATCCTTTGTCAGAGACTGTCCAGTCTGGCCAATGTCCATGGCAGGGGGGCATTGCTGGCACAGATCACATTACAGGATCTGCAGGTAGAGGAGTCTCTGCAGGAAATTATTACTCATTACAAAACTTCCATCATCCCAAAATCGAAGGAAGTATTTGTTATTCACAAATATTTACACCCCAGCCCCCATGCAAACAAATTTCAGCCTACGGGGATGTTCAGGAGCTATGCACCTCAACTATTTGCTGTTCGAGGTAGGTGATTGGTCCCCTAAAGTCGCATGATATTGTTTCCCTCTTCCCGATGAGATAAACGTTATTTTGAGGAGGAGAAGGGTGTCTAAGGAATGCTCAGTACTGCACTTTTTTGGACACATTTTTTGGACCAGTCAATGCTGGGGCTGAAAGTTGTAAAATGTATTTACAAACCTGTAAGAGAAAGAAACAGCAAAGACAGGTGAAAGAAGTTGAAATTTGGCTAGAATGCAAATTTTGACACTTCTATGCTCCCCATCATTGCCGTATCTGGGCACCTCTCAATTGTATTGATCCCCGTCACATCCCTGGAAGGAAGACCAGTGCTATTATCCTCATTATACAGACAAGGAACAGAGGTATAAAGAAGTTAAGTGACTTTCCCAAAGCCACATAAGAAGCTTGTGACAGAGCAGGGAACTGACCTTGAATCTGCATCCCAAGTGAGCTCACTAACCACAGGAACATGCTTTCTCCTTAATGCCTCATAATTGCCATGAGTTTTCACGGATTATAAGCGTTCATGGCCATAGTTGTACAGCCCTGTAAAGACGTCTCCTGCAGCAGCACACATCCCCAGAACATCACACGTCAATTTCAATAAACGTTTGTTTTTAAAACATGCTCAGAATGTTTACGTAGGTCCTTCTGAGAACGGGACAGTTGTTTCTTTTGTCCAAACTGACTTTGCATCTTGACATCGATTTCATCGTTCAACCTTACACAATCTACTTTTAAAGGCTTAAACCCCTATTTCCAAACACAAAAAATGATCATCGGAAAATAAAATAATTACAAGTCTAAAAGAAAATGAAATGTTCTGAGGGACCCGACATGGTTTTTCTTTCAGGCATTTTTGTGAAGCAGGGAATTTTGACATTTCGTTGCAATTCAGAATAAAACATTGGAAATGTCAAAATTTCCATTGGAATGAAAATGTCAATTTTCAGTCAGATCCATGCCACAAATTTCCTCCTGGATTTCCAGAGAATGGCGCCAGGAGGAATGCTCAGTGAGGATATTTAGGAAGGAGTAGACCAACCCTGCACCACCAGAAGTGCACTTTTATGCTTTTTAGATTCTGTTTATGGCAGCTATTTTTACACTGCATGACTGAAAACAAGCTCAGCCACGTGCCCTCGCCTGGGGAATTTTTTCTAAACCAATTGCTTATTAAGCTTCTCTTTGATGAGTTTCCTAACGCAGAGCTTTGCTCCTTTTTATGCTCGATAACTGCAGGGACGTGTGAAATTGACAAGTCCAGACTAACGTTAGACTCCTATAAAGTAAAGATGACTCCAGCCAATGAAGTCACCGATCATGGAGAACTCAAGTCAAAGTGTGTTCAGGTCCATTTTTTTGATATTGCAGCGGCAACGCAAAAGGGTTCCATGCCACACACTGAGCTAGGAATTGGCAGTGGCCAACTCTTGAGGTTTGCCATTTAAACAAGAGAGGAACGGTGGGAGAGGCAAGACACAACACGCCAAAGCAGAGTTTAGTGTGAGGGTTGGCATGTGCCTTGTTAGTTCATTTTTTCATTCCCACTCCCCACAGAAGGGCAGCTGGGATTGGTTCCTCCGTCTGTCCCCACCAACAAATATTTGGCGAGTTACTCAGCAGGGCAGTTTAAAAGCCAGACTGCCCAGTGCAAACATGGAGAAAGGTAGAAGTGGCCTGTTGAAGAACCCCCCCTGGACACACTTAGACCACATCCCACACTAGTACTAGGGGACAGATAACTCAGGAGTCTTTGCCTGGTTCTTTCGTAGTCCAGAGAACCTCTGAAATGGATTCCTCCGGAGGTTACCCCCTTCCCCCACCCCACAAATAAGCCGTGCGGAAGGAGACATGGAATGTGTGGGAAGGAAGTTCCCTGGCTGGCCTTTGCTCAGATGCAAAGGGAGTTGGTCCCGCCCTTTGCAATGTAAATGAATGACATGATTGCTCATTGACTTGGATGACACCTGGCTGGAAGCTCTGGCCTGGGAGGAATCTGTGGACCCACTCCCTGGACTTGGGAGACGAAAGCGTGTTCATAGGACACTAGGACTGGAAGGGAACCCAAGAAGTCACCGAGTCCAGTCCCCTGCCCTCACGGCAGGACCAAGCACCGTCGAGATTGGGGTGGGCAAGATATGACCCACGGGCCACATCCAGCCCACCTAGCCATTGGATATGGCCTGTGCCCACCCAGCCATGCCCCCAGCCCCAGGCCGATCGAGACCATCACTACCTGAGACCAGTGGGCCCCTTGCCTGCTCACGCTAGGGTGCTGCTAGACTCCCGGGGGTGAAGGGATCCCTGCACACTAACTGCTGAGTGTGTGGTCCCCACGGAGGACAAGAATCCATCAAACAAGGGCTGGCACACAGCGACACGTCACTGACACAGAGCTTGCGTCCCAGGGTGAATTTTCCACCGGACATTCATCCAGGCTAAAACCTGCGAAGCTGGGGATGCAGAATACTTCCCCCAGTGGCAGGTGGTAGTGACACAGGAGACACCCCCCCCCCCAGATAAGAGCCCGGCTCAGCCCAGTCCAGATACCTTTCCTCTGCCTGGAAAGAGGGGGCTCTGGGGGCCGGCAGTAGGGTTGCCAGGTGTCCGGTATTCACCCGGACAGTCCGGTATTTTCGCCTCCTGTGCGGTAAAAAAATTCAGAAAATACCGGACACCTAAAATGTCCAGTATTTTCTGATTTATTCCCTGGCCAGGAGGCGAAAATGCCGGGCACCTGGCAACCCTACAAACACTCAGCACCCAGCCTCCCCACCCCCAAACTGCCCCGGCTCCCAACACCCCCAGCCCCGCAACCCCAGCCCCCATGCTTACGTGGTTCCGCAAGGCTGCCGGCACAAAATAGCTGCTGACCAAGGTTCCCCTGGGTCTTAGTGCTCAACTTCCCCCCTGTTCCTATCCCTGCACTCACTCTTAAAGGGGACATGCTGTTTTAATGCTGTTTTATTTTAATTTTTTTTTTTTTGCTCAACAACTTTAGTCTCCCCACCCCTTTTTTTTTCCTTCAACAGAATTTTTTCGCGGTGTCTTTTTTTTTGTGGGGGGGAAGGTGTTCGGTATTTTTGTTTCAACCATCTGTCAATCCTAGCTGGCAGCCATCTTGGCCTCAGGATCCATGGAGGAACTAGGGTTGCTAGGTGTCCAGCATTGACCCAGACAGTCCGTTGTTTTTGCCTCCTGTCTGGTAAAAAAATTCAGAAAATACCAGACACCCAAAATGTCTGGTACTTTCTGATTTTTTCCTGGCCAGGAGGCGAAAATCCTGGTCTGTCCAGCTCAATACAGAGGCAGCCTAGCAACCCTAGTGCTTACCGGTTCTGCAGGGGAGCTCTCCGGCCCGGCACAGGGAGGCAAGGTGGCGGGCGGCCGCTGGCAGCCTGTCAGAGCCAAAAAGCCTCACAAGCAGTTTTTAAAGGGGCCACGGTGGGTTGTTTTGGGGTTTTTTTTGCTTAACAACTCTCGGGGTCCTTTTTGTTTTGTTTGGTATTTTTTCTGAAACCATAGAGCAACCATAGGAGGAACCTCCAGAACTCAAACCATGAGGAACTCCCTCGCTGGGGCCAGAACTCACATCCTCTGCCATCTGGGCCCCAAGAGGAACCTGACACATGCTTGCTGGAGGGTTACTTGGCAGAGGGCTGAATTTCATTCTTCCTCTGTGTGTTCAGGGCGTTGCACGAAACAAAATCAGACCTGGGTTCTTTCTTGGGAGCTTTCTGTCATGGGGCTGCATCCTTCATTCCATTCCACGTTGCTCTGGAGACCGACTTGGGCAAAAGCAACAAGCCCAATCCTGCCACACCAACCTCATGCACACAACAGGCCCTGGACATTTATATTTGGAATATGCAAATATTCCATGCATGAGGAAGGGCATGAGGTCTGGGGAATGCTTCCATCACCGTTAATAAGATGAGGAAAAGGCCCTTGATG
Source organism: Pelochelys cantorii (assembly GCA_032595735.1). Taxonomy (NCBI): domain Eukaryota; kingdom Metazoa; phylum Chordata; order Testudines; family Trionychidae; genus Pelochelys; species Pelochelys cantorii. The sequence goes on from CM064341.1 coordinate 37,839,800, forward strand.
CCTGCTGGCAGCAGACTGTTGGGTTAGGGATGGTCCGCGGTTGCAGAAGGAAGCCAAAATGGTCTTTTGAAGTGCCGCACCTCTAGGACAGAGCCGATTAGCACACCTGAAACCGGCTGCTATTTTTTGCTCAACAAGATAAGCAAGCAATAGACATTTAATTACACTCTGAAATCCGTCACAAGATTTGCCAAGCTGCTTTCAAAGCTGCACTGTGTTGACTTGATGAAGAATTTATGCCGTTCACCCGTGCTTTCCTGGGAGGCCGTGGATATTTTTGTACAGGAAAATGATCCTTTCCATGTGCTGCTAACAGACATAAAAATATCACTCAGCAGAAACAGCCTTAAGAGCTAAATGAATCACTCTGCTTAACGTGCAATAAAATGTTGATTATAAAGCAGAAAAAGTATGCGATTCTATCATCTCGGAAGGGATGTTAAACCAAAACGTTGTTTTGCTAAGCCCCTGAATCACAGAATGGCATTTACAGGACTGGAGCAAAGAAACTCAAGGTTCTGTTCAATTTTCATAAACCAGAGTGGTTCAGATTTATTTTATGTGCCCTAGCTGTGCGCCTTAAAAATAAACTCCAGAGGAATCCCCTAAGAGTTGGTAACAGGCAGAGGAGGTGGGTAATAACCGTGATTAGCAGCCTTTTCTTTAAAGCTGGATTGCAGGAATGGGGTGACCACCTGGAGCTGTAAAAATCTTATTTTAGAAACTTCTTATAGCAGGTGAAGTGCACATAAAAAAATACCTCGGCCACAAACAGGCTGGAGACCAAGCCCTGTAAAACAGATCAGAATTTGCCACCTTTTACAGCCCAGTGCATGTGGGTGGCCGGACAGGTTTATGAACTGGAGCATTTAAAAATCCACTTTGCAAAACAAGCGCTTTCTCCTTTGTAGCCAGGGACAGAACGTCTACCAAAGGGCCTAAGATGGACCCAAATCCCAGGCAAGTCAACAGAAAGGGCCCCTGCCCAGCTGGAGTTTCTTGCTCAGAGCCACGTCCACTGGCGCACGAGGGGTCTAAAATGCTGCCTCGCAGGACGTATTTTTGAGTGACGTGTTTTGACTTTCGATACACTTTACACCTCCTTTGCACGGGGGGGAAAGACAGCAGAGTAAGGGGCTCTAAGCCAGGAACAAGAGACCCCAAAGCCGCCGAAGAGAGTCACAGAGAGTACCCACATCACACCTCAGACACACCCAGGAAGCTACCCCACAATAAACCCCGTTGCCAACTCTGTCCACACATCTACCCAAGTGACACCAGCACAGGACCTAACCACATCAGCCACCGCACTAGGGGCTCATCCAACTGCACATCCTCCAATGTGATACATGCCATCACGTGCCAGCAATGCCAGGGACACTGGACACTGGACAGTCTCTGCGCCGATGGAGAAATGGACACAAATTAGCCATCAGAAATGGGAACACACACAAACGTGGAGGGGAACATCATAACCTGCCTGGGCATTCAATCATGGACTTAAAAGTAGCCATCCTTCTACAAAGGGATTTCACCAGCCAACTACAGAGAGTGTGTGTGCAGAATTGACTTTCTTTTGCAAAGTTGACACCTTCTCACTTGGTTTGAACAGAGACTTGAACTGGGTGACAGGAGCTTTCCTTACATTCAACACCCCATTGACATCAAAAGCCATTTCCAGCTCACTCAATTAGCCTCATTAGCACTGGGACGACAATTGTCAGGGATTTTTTTCCTTCCTATCTCCATTCTTATTCTGAGCCCCCCCACCCCACACACACACACGCACCTTTTCCCACTCAAGATCGTTTCATCTGAAGAAGTGGGTTTTGCCCACGAAAGCTCATGATTCTCTCTATATTTTTGTTTCTCTCTAAGGCTATGTCCAGACTGCATCCCTCTGCCGGCAGAGGGATGCAAATAAAGCACTTTGAAAGTGCAAATAAGCCCGGGATTTAAATATCCCGGGCTTCATTTGCATACTCACGTCCTGGTACTGTGCCGATCACGCGCCATTTTGAAAATGAAAGCGCAGTCTAGCCGCGGTTCTGCCGACAGCAGGGAGCATTTTCGACAGATCCTGTACTCCTCATTTAAAACAAAAAAAAAATAGCAAAATAAAAAACACAAATTAATGTTTTATAAACCCGGGGGAAAGAATTTTCAGCACAGTACAGAAATTTAAAGCATTCCTTCAAAAAAAATCCATTTTTTGAGGAGTACAGGATCTGTCACAAAAGCTCCCCGCTGTCACAGAACCGCGGCTAGACTGCGCTTTCATTTTCGAAATGGCGCGTGATCGGCACAGCGCCGGGACGTGAGTATGCAAATGAAGCCCAGGATATTTAAATCCCGGGCTCATTTGCACTTTCGAAGTGCTTTATTTGCATCCCTCTGCCGACAGAGGGATGCAGTCTGGACGTAGCCTAAGTTGCCACAGGACTGCTTGTTGTTGGTTTTTTTACAAGTTGTTTTTAAAGTTACAGACATTCTGGACCCTTAGCTCGAAATAAGAGATGCAATTTGCACTACACAGATTGCGTCTCTTGTTTCGATTCTATTTCAAAATAGGCTATTTTGAAATTTGGCGCATCTACACAGTGCCAAATTTCAAAATAACACACTATTTTGACAAGAAGCAATGGGCTTAAACTGCAGCAAGGGAGGTTTAGGTTGGACATTAGGAAAAAGTTCCTACCTGTCAGGGTGGTTAAACTCTGGAATAAGTTACCTAGGGAAGTTGTGGAATCTCCATCATTGGAGATATTTAAGAGCAGGTTAGACAGATGTCTATCAGGGATGGTCTAGACAGTACTGGGTCCTGCCATGACGGCAGGTGACTGGATTCGATGACCTCTAGAGGTCCCTTCCAGTTCTAGTGTTCTATGATTCTATGATTTTGAGACGTCCCTTATCCCCCATGGAACGAGGTTTCAGGGATGCCGAAATAGCGGGTCTGCTATATTTCGCAATAGCGTTCGCAACACGTTCAAAAGACGTGTAGTTATTTCAGGATCCCAAAATAGACTTGCAGTGTAGACGTACCCTAACTCGGCTACCCCCCACCTCCTCTTTGGTTCTTTGCTCAGTGCCATGTAGCTAGTTACTCTGGGCTCAGAGGCAGGTTGGATACATATTTGAAGCAGGGCCATGGTGAACCAGCTCCTCAATCATTCGGCACCCCTGCAAAGGCCTGGCCACAAGGCAGGGACCCACGGCCACCTGGAGTCCATCTCTCATTGACCGTTCCACAAAGCACAATCCTTGGGGAAATCAAAGTCTTTAATGCGCCAAAGGCATTGGACACTCTTCCAACCGTTTGCGTCTGATGGCTTAACCATGTACACCCGCTGCGCTGGTTCCAAAAGCAAGCGAGTGAAACCAGTGCAAACCCCTGACACTCAAACCCGTGTAAACATGATGGTAGCTTGGACCAGGCCAAACCACTGTCAGCCAGGTTTAAACTGAAGCAAACAACGATGAACCGATTTAACTTCAGTTTAAAGTCACCCCTTTAGTTAATCTAGAGCAACCACCTGCACGGACCAGGTCAAGGAGGGACGAATATATTCTTGACATTATTTTCCATGTCTGGCTGCTCCCTCGCTTTGGGATCACCACGGAAACACTGCCTGTCGCCTCCCCACTTAATTGTGAGATGTATCATCTTCCCGATGGCTCCCGCACACCAATTCCCAACGACCGCGAGTCCATGACACTATTTCACACTTTCATTAACTCGCTCATACTTTCTCCTAAATTACGTCCGTTAAGTATCGACAACCCACCCGCCCTCTCCCTCCGCATCGAGACTAAGCTGGTAAATGAAAGGCCAGGCTTCTACTCCGCTCCACTTCTGCGAACGCTCTGGAAACTTTAATTAAACGTACAGTTAATTCGTATTGACCCTAAAAGGCTATCTTTGGAATGCTAAGCATCGCCTACAGGTACAAGGTGAGAGATTGAAACGACAGAGCACTCCGGCAGGCTTCCAAAGGATTTCTGTTTCAAGTGGCGAGCTAATGCCTGGGAGGGAGGATAAAACTCTCTATGAAGCGGATATTAAATATGAACGTGACTGGCATTTGCCGGGTGTCAGAAATGGGAGACCGTAGGTGCGGACGCTCACCAGTAAACAAGGTGGTCTCCCAGGAGTGGTTTTTCTTTCCATTCACTAAAGTTTTCCTGTCCATGCACCACTGGCAACCCACTTGCTTCCCTCTTCTCCCGTTAGCACGGCTGCTCATGGCAGCTACTCAGCGGCTCTCCCATGGGGCTCGGCCCATTGGCTCAGTGCAGGAATCCAGGCCTCTAGTGCCCTGGCTCCATGTTTTCTGTGCCTGGTGAGTGGCAATTCAGAATCTCATGCCCCCCAAAATAGAAATAAATGCAGCTGTTGGGGTAGGGAGCAGGGCTGCCTCTATTTTTTCCCATTGTGTGTGGAATACATTTTGTTACACGCGCCAAGGCATGTGCAGATGTGCACCACCCATAGAAACACATGCTGCCAGCTGTGGGCTGCCTTTGAATCTCTCTTGGGTGGCTGCCCAAGTGCTCAGCTTGCAGGGAACACTGGTGGGCAGCGCTCTTTGCTGCTTCCTCCCTTCCCTCAAAGCCACAAACGGCTTATCCCAGTCATCTCAATCCTGCAGCCAACCTGGGCTGCCAGGCGAGCTGCTGAGGGAGCACAGTCAGAGATCCTCACTCCTCTTCCGGGATCTGTGTATGGAGAGGAACCTCTGTGCATGGATCTCCAGCCTCCACCCTGTTCCTGCCTAGGCAGAGGGCTCTCCAGATGGGCCAGTGGAGCTGAGCTGGGAGGTGGCAAGGAGGCCTCAGAAGCAGAAGCAGGGGGAGTAGAATGCACACCACACCACGGGGAAAACAGCCCCCCAACAGTGGGTCCCAGGGAGCGGGAGAGAGGCCCCATATCTGATCTATGATCAGATCGGATCTTGGGGGGAGGGGAGGATCCTTAAGTTTTGTGGCCCAATCCCACTCCCCCAGCTTCTTCTTCGGGCTTCATTCAATGAAAGACTAATTAGAAGAATCCAGATTTCAGCCGCTCTCCATCGCTGCTCCTTCCCCCCCGCCAACAGTAAAACACCCACCCCAGAGCCTTAAACATTGCACTCTGGAAGCGTAATGCTACAGGCCTCCGCGCCCTCCTGGTGCGACCACTCCGGAGGACAGCAACGGAAATCTGGCCCGTCTGCGTTCTTTGCAGTAACATGCAAACACACGGTCCTTCAACGGACATCGGCCTAATTGGTCCCAGCCCCGGAGAGGCGTTTTGGCAACTGCTTCTCAAAATCTGCCTTTGATTCGTTCAACTCGCGCCTGGTGTTTTCCCTCCCCTGTGGGAGCCCTGGAGCAGGTGCCAGACAGGCACCAACCAGGGCCGTGCCTGTGTCTCCTGGCGAGCCGGGGGAACAGGCAAATTGGGGACGCTCAAACGAAAGGCTGCTCAGAGCATGGCCACCAAGTCAGCGTGAAACCAAGTCTGTGCTGGAGGAAAAATTCCACCGTCTCCTTCTTCCAGGGTTTGATACAACCAGGCACCTTTGAATGGCAGCAGCACCCCCTTCTAATTGGCCTTGAATCTGGACGCACAAAAGCCCTGTGAGAAAGCTCTAGTCTTTAGGAAATTAGATTCTGCAGACTTTGGCCAGGTCTACACTAAAGGGAAAGGTCAAATTAAGATACGCGATTCCCGCTACATTAATGACATAGCTGGAGGTGACGTACCTTGTTTCAAGTTTCCCCACCATCCTCACAGTGGGAGACCAACAGGAGCAAATGTTCCCCTCACCTTCCCTTACACCTCACTGGAGCAAGAGTACCGGTACCGACGGGGGTGCCCTCTGAGTTCGATTTAGTGGGTCTTTATTAGACCCGCTAAATCAAATTCCGGAAGATCGATTGTGGCAGGATCGATCTTTCCCGTAGCAAAGACATGAGTTGGTATGAGCGTCTGAACCAGTATGTCAAACCTTCCGAGGATCGCCCGTGACTTATCGAAAGAAGCATTGCTTCCAATAGATCTAAATGACAATCAGGTTCTACCATTTCAGTGTCCATTGTGATCTAACCTACTGAGCTAATCCACTTCCAGCGCCCAGCGAAATGAAGCTCTTGTCTAGTGCCGTCTAAGAGCTACCATGATATAAGAAGCTCCTCATCTCTCCAACAACCCAAACATCCTAACCCAAACCATGCCAGGCTATCGGGATAGAGGGAAAGCATTCAGGAGTTCCACCAAGAGTTTATTTGTCTGGCATCTGGGAAACACCAGGAGTCAAAGTGTTAAAAAAGGAGCCAGGAATGGTCCAGAAGGATGAACATAAATGTAGACAAAAGAAAGGCAGGGCCATTTCCATGTAAACGCTGTTGTCCATTCATTTATTCTGAGGCTCCATAGTGGCTCCCGTACTATGTCGGAGCTGCATATGAAACAAAACATGGACTTCAACGATCAGTCACTGAGAAGTGGAGTTAAAAATTCATGTCTCTAATTGCTATCGGTCAAGAAGTGTTTCAGAGCCCCGGTGAGGGTTCCCCTTGCTGGTCATTTCAGAGGCACAGATACTGGACTCCGATGGAAATTTCCAATTAAGTCCGTACTCTTCACATGCCTTGCAAGAGTCATTCCCTCCTGCGTTGAGGTAGTGAGGTGTAATAACTCTCCCACTGCTAAAAATGCAAGCAGAGCTGCGTTCAATACAGATCACCCGCTAGGGCTGGTGAGTCACCACGGCAGAACTCAAAAAGCCTGGACAGAGCTAACTGGCCAGTGTTAATTGGTTCATGATTCCTGGAATCTGGGATGACTTTGTGGCAGAGAAAGTTTCCCTGATAACACACGGAGACGGGCCCGGAATGGAAGCAGTCGTTTAAGGGAGGGTGAAATCGCTGACAGATAAGACCGCAGAACTGCCTACTTGAGGGGGGGGGGCAAATACCAGCCCACGGTGTGATGGCGCGTTGGGGAGCCCCAACCCTGCACCCCCATCCGCAGCCAGATGTGTGTCTCAGCCGGCCAGTAGAGTAGAAGGGTTTATTGTTTGACAGAGACACAGCGTAGCATAGGATGGATGTTAACACAGGAGCCAGGGCAGACAGCCTTGTGCCTCTTGGGGGGGAAAGGGGCTTCACCCACTTCCTTGGCTAAAACATCCTCACTCCTCTTAGCCCAGCCGAGACTCACCCAACTCCCAGGCTCTACCACCCAACCTTGTGGCCGTCCCCGCCTCTCTTCTTTTGTCTCTCCCTCTCGGAACAGCCTTGTTATCTGCTCAGGCTGAGACTTAGGTGTCTACGGCCAATACACATGTGGAGTGAGTCATTGGGAATCACACATAGCAACACAGTCAGGTGGGAACAAAGTAGACAGCACCCCCACTACGTCACACACGGGCTGGATCTGGTCCGTCAGGGTTAGCTCTTGGTGGGCCCCCACTTCTATACTTACCTACATGGCTGCAGGTACTGGTGATCGCAGCTCCCATTGGTTGCAGATTGCCGTTCCCGGCCAATGGGAGCTGCGAGGAGCATGTCCCAGTCTGTGCCGCTTCCCGCCACTCCCATTGGCTGGCAATGGTGATTGGCAGCCAATGGGAGCCGCAAGGAAATATAGCAGCGGTGGCTTGCCAGGGGCTAACCCTAGCAAACCATCACCGTGTTATTGCCCACCCCTGTGATAGGACCTAAATAAGCAAATACAGCACGGCTGGGAGTCAGAGAGCAGTTACCACAACGGCACTGACAGAGTTGCCTACTTGGACTTTCAGCATCCCATAAACCAGGGGTGGGCAATCATTTTTGTAGGGGGGCCACTTCACCAGTTTTGGTAGTGGTGGCATGCTGGCCCTGGAAGGGGCGGGGCCTTGGGCAGAAGGGGTGGGGTCTTGGGTGAAGGAGCGGGGCCTTGGGCAGAAGGGGCAGTTCTCTCTAGGCACCATGTGCCCCTGGCGGGCGGGGGAGAGGAGGAGACTTCACATGTTCCTCTGTGGGGTAGGGGAGCACGCGAGGTCTCTCACACCTGTCCCACCTCTGCCAGGGGCATTCAGCACCTAGAGGGAACCGCCTGCCATTTTGAACATCTGGCATTTCCCTCTGGAGCCGCATGCCCCTGATGAGGGGAGGAGACTTTGCACTCCTCTGCCCCTGGGTCTCAACTGGCCTGGGGGCAGGGGCGCGGCAGGGCGGGCCGCAGGCCGGATCAAACGGCTTGGCAGGCCGGCTTTGGCCTGTGCACCGTATCTTGCCCCCTCCCCCACCACACGCAGAGAGAACAACAAAGACCCAAACTAGAAATGTCCTGGGATCTCGTTTAGGAAGCGTTTCAAAGTGCATTTCAAACGGCAACGAATCTGCTTCCTCTGGTCCCATCCTAGTCTGCAAGGTGGGTTTGCTGCCTGTGGTTTCCAGGGCTGTTCTTCGCCACCCCAAAGGGGATTTGACTACCTAATCTTTGCACAGGGCTTGGAAACATCTGGTAGAGGAGCAAACTAGAATTATGATTGGACATAAAGCTGGGGAAAACCCTGCCTCCCAGTCGCACAGACTTTGAGCTACAATTCCAGACCCCTTTTTTCTCCCCCTATGTTTCCCTGCCGCCCCATGATCTGAGGTCCCTATCCTGGGTGGTAAAGGGCGCCCATCTGTTGTACCGTTCTCTCTCTCTCTTTTTCCTCTACTGGACATTTGGTAGTGTCAGGAGCTGTACGCACCCTGATAGCATGGTGATGGGCCTGTGTAGTGGGGTGGCATAGCCACCCACTGACCCAGAGGGGGAGGAACACTCCCCCACCCCATGCCCTACTAGGCCACAGCCTGGTATAAGAATTGAACAGATCTCTGAGGAGGCGAGCCAAACTACAGGGGGTTAAATGAGGTCTGCCTGTCAGAGCTGGCCCCACCTCATCCAAAATTCCCCTCAGCCCAGCCCCTGTGAGGAAGATCCATCCGCAATGAGCCTCACGCTCTTTGCTTGTTTGTCTTTGTGGCAGGGGCCCTGTGAGCTGACTGAATATTTAACATGCAGGGGCGGGGGGGGGGCACAATTTATTCTGTAAAAATGTCAGGAAATCGCTTTCGTGAGGCCAGAGGTCTTGCTTCATTATGAGGCAGGATTGATTTCACATCCCCAAGCCTCATTATGGCCAGAATGCATGTTGCCGGCTCTGACGGCTGTCCGGGAGAATGCTCAATCACAGAGCGCAAACATGGATTTCCCGCCTTCCCCCCTCACAGTGGAAATGTCATTTGCCTGGAAAGCGCCCAGCCCGCCCGGGGCACTAAAACACCCACACAGCGTAATAAGGGGATGGACCAGTTTCCAACCAGAGTGCACTAGGCACTAACCAGGGAGCCTCCCCTGTGTCTCCCCCCGCCCCCGTCTTCCCCCCCTTCCCGCACAAGTGCACCTCCTCCCCAGAGTTCTGAGACATTTTCCTGCAAGGCCAGGCCCTCATCTGGTCCCAAGTGGTGTCAGCTCATGGAAGTCATAGTAAGATATTTCCATGTGGCGCCTATGTATTTCAGAAATATGCGTCTGTCTGTCTGTCCATCTGTGAGTCTATTTGTTGAAGAACTCCTCCTAGACAGTAAGCGCTTGGACCACCCGTTGTGGTAGGCAGCTTCCTCTTATCATGACTTAAAGCCAGGTCAGGGTTGGGTTGTGCCAGGACAATGGGATGTGCCTGGAATCGGATTGTTTCTCAGAACATGGAAAGGGAGGGGGCTGGTAGGAGAGATAATTGTGCTGCAGAATGACCATAGAGGAGGAATAAGGGGCCAGAGGTAGGGAGCAGGACAGCTATAATGGGAAAGCTATCTACTATATATTTCAGAGTTTGTCTGTTTGCGTGTCTGCTTGTCTGTCTGTCCCCCAGCCAGTGGCATGCATCGCTCTCCCGGCTCCATGGCTGTTGCAGTGAAGAAAAACAAAAAACTTGAGTTAAGGACCCGAGCAATGCCGGGTAATGCTTCTAGTTGGATGCACATAAGCTAAAGAGGCTTATGTACCACTAACATGCCCAGACTGCAAGCTCTTTGGAGCACTGGTCACCTTTGGGTTGAGGCGGTAGAGCACTTAGTGCCCTGCGTGTCTCGTCCCTGACTGAGGCTCATAGGCACTACATCCAGAACAAATCAATCACAGATCAAGATGCTCGACGGGTCAGCCAGTCTCAGCCCATCTGGCTAGCAAGGACTGAGGCAGTTGGAAGAGCTAGTAACTGTCCCTCCCGTTCTCCTTCCCCTCTATCTGCCAGGATCACCTTTCCCCTTCTGTGAAGACAGCTCCAAGAAGAATGGGCCCTGGGCCTTGCAGGATGAGAGAAGATGGCTCATCCAATTTGACCTTCCAAGTCTGCCAGGTTCTGTTTGCTGGCTCCCTAGGGGGTTCACTCACCCATTCCAGTCACCCCCCCGCCTGTCCGCTGCTATTCTTCTGGCTGTCTCTGGGGGGTGGGTCTCAAGCCCTTGATCTTTGGCTCTGAAGGCAGATACCTTATCCACTGGGCCACTAGAGGAAACTCCCAATCTTGGTACAATCTGGGCCCCCCCTTATCCTTCCTTAGTTCCAAGGGTGACAGGTCCACGTTGGTTGAGGACAGGGCTCAAACCCTCAACCTCCAGCTCCTGTAGATGCACATGGAAGGTCAAACGGGATGAGCCTTCTCCTGCTCAGATCCCTTCTCAACATCCATGCCTTGGTGGATGCAGGAGGGGAACACGAGGACAGGCAGGGTTAGTAGCTCACTAGCTCTGCTTGTCCCCTCAGCCCTCGTTTGCCAAACTGCGAGGGGGCAGGCCCGAGCTCGGTGAAGCTGGCTGCCATCTTGACCCACCTTGGTAAGGCAGGCACCATAGCAGGACCTAGGCACAACATGCTGCCCGGCAAAAACCCAACATTTAACGCTGTGCTTCACCTAGCAGAGGGAGACAGCTGGCTAGCTCTCTCCTTTGCCGGAGCTGGGTAGCTATGTGGGAGCACATTACCGAGCCGGCTGGCGTTCCAGGAGCAGCCTACATTTTACAGGGAAATGAGGGAGGGTGGAGGAGATGACTCACTAGCCTTCCCAATATAAACCTACTACTGTGCAGCCCTCAGGCAGGCGATGGGAATTCTGTGTGTTAGCGAATAGCCCAGACTCATTTTAAAGGCGCCACTCAACGTCGCATCCACCACTTTGTGGGGAAGATGAGCAGGCCTCTCTGTTAGGAAGCTTTCCAGAATATTCTGACTAGTTTTCCTCCTCCTCTCAGTTAAACTCCCTTCTATCTTGCTCATAATTCGTCTCCCTCCGTGGGGGGTTCATACCCTTCCAATATTTGCAAACAGACTATTATCCAGTCTTGCTCCTTCCCCAGCCCCTGCTTAATCACGGCTTAGCCACACTGGACGCAGTTAGCTCTGAATAGCTCTCCGTCCTCATAAATCGGGCTCTTGCCTGAAATCCTTTTCAGCCATCACCCTGCAAACAGTTCAGGACAGGAACCCAAACGCCACGTGGACTGCAGACAACGTCCTCAGTGGGACTGCCTCTTGACAAACATCGCCCTAAGCATCGCAAGTGGCATTTAGCTCAGCCCCAAATCATAGAATCATGGAACACTAGAACTGGGAGGGACCTCGAGAGGTCATCGAGTCCAGTCCCCTGCACTCACAGCAGGACCCAGCACCCTGATAGATGTTCGTCTACACAGAATGTTTACCCAGAACACCCCCCCCCACACACAGGGCATGTCTGACAGGCATGGAGGCAGCTCCCATGATCCTTAGAGCCCCACAACCGTACTCAGTCATTCAATAAACGATGTGTCAAGAAAGTGCCATCAGGGATGCTGCCCCCGTTGTTCTTTCGACACAGAAGATATATTACATCCCCAGCAGCTGCTAAAGAATCTCTCTTTTTTTCCTCACTATGGAGCACAACCGTTAATTTGTGTGCTAGAGACATTCCCCCTTAGCCACATCCCTTCCTTTGCCGATCTGACAGCTGTAAGTGACCTGGGATTTGTCTTCCCACCAGATACTGGAGATGAGGGACAATGCCAATCCAAGGTGTCGCCCTTCCCTTCTGTCACTAAGGAGTCAGGAGCTCCTGGGCGGAGCTCCTTAAGCAGCTGTGGGGCTCTGCTACCACACAGCTTAGAGAGAACCTTGTCTGTCCCCTGGGGAAATCTGCCCTGCCTCTCCCACATTGCTTATAAAGCTAGGAGCAGAACAATCTGGTTGGGATTTGAGATATATCCTCTTCCAAGAATCACACTGCCGATCCCAGGCAAAGTGAGGCTAACTCTACAAGAGCATTCACAAGCATCTCTGTGTTGGGAGGTTTTAATGAAGAGCGAGGCCGTTTCCAACAGCATCTGTGAGGTGTTGGTTTGCTGGTGGAGGGCACAGCGGTTGTATTGGAAGCACCAAAGGCCGGAGTCTGACCTTAAAAATGTTTCTACATGTGTAAGCGAAATTATTATAGATACACCACAGCAATCCCGCTTCTTCGGAGACTCTCGGAGTAAGTTAAGCAACCCCTCCTCCTGCAGAATCTGAAAGAAGGAAAGAAAGTGCTGATTTTAGAGATAGAGAAACAGAGGAAGAGAAGGCTGATTTCCAAGTTAACTTGTCTGGAGGTATATGTACTTGTCCAGCACTATTCTCCAAGACTTAGAGCCAGCCAGAGGGATTTAGGCACCTAAAGAGACAGACAGAAGCCTAATCCACTTGGTGCTTAACTGATACCAAAGGGAGTTAGGTGCCCAATCTACTAGGCACCTATCTGTATTTTAAGACATTTGCAAATCTACTTCCTTGAAGTCCTACTGGATGGAAGGGGCAGAAGAAATGGGCAGCCATTATTGGTATTATATGGATGTAATATGGAGATCTTCTTGATCTCCTCCAAAGAGGTATGGGGCAGGGAGTTCCATAAAGTCTGTCCCTAATGTGAAGGTGCCATGCGAAGGTAGCGAGGCTCCTAAATGTTCAGTCAACAGTAGGCCCGTGAGTCAACAGTGCGCCCTTGTAGCCAAGAAGGCTGATGGCATGTTGGGCTGCATTAGGAGGAGCACTGCCAGCAGAGCTAGAGAAGTGATTATTCCCCTTTATTCGGCTCTGGTGAGGCTACATCTGGAGTATTGGGTCCAGTTCTGGGCCCCCCACTATAGGAAGGATGTGGATGCATTGAAGAGAGTCCAGTGGAGGGCAACAAAATTATGACGGGGCTGGAGCACCTGACCTACAAGGAGAGACTGAGGGATTTGGGCTTGTTTAGTCTACAGATGAGAAGAGTGAGGGGGGATTTAAGAGCAGCCTTCAACTTCCTGCAGGGGGGTTCCAAAGAGGCTGGCGAGAGGCTGTTCTCAGTGGTGACGGATGGCAGAACAAGGAGCAATGGTCTCAAGTGGGGGAGGTCTAGGTTGGAGATTAGGAAAAACGATTTCCCTAGGAGGGTGAGGAAGCACTGGGCTGGGTTCCCTCGGGAGGGGGTGGAATCTCCATCCCTAGGGGTGTTTAAGTCCCGGCTTGACAAAGCCCTGGCTGGGATGATTGAGTTGGGGTGGTCCTGCTTTGGGCAGGGGGTTGGATTTGATGCCTCCTGAGGTCTCTGCCAGCCCTGGGATTCTGTGATTAATGGCAGCGTGCTCCTTGGAGGAGGGGCACAGAAGTGTCAGTAGATTCCCAATGAAACTGTAGTGGGACAAAGTGGGCAGGTAGCCCCACAGGTGACTTCCTACAGGACCAGCAAAATAGGACTTACAATACCACCCGTCCCATTTCCGGATGTCCTGGGCATTGGGCCAAGTACTTTAGGAGGCTCACTGGGAGCTGCGGATGCTCCGTACCACTGAAAAAAATCAGACTCATGAGTGAGATCCATGACTGGGGGGGAATCAACAGTCGGGAGAATTCCAGGGAGCTTGAATTCAAATGACAAAATTGCCAGCCTGTAACAGCTCCGGAACCAATCACTGGCTCCCAGAGAGAGGCGGAATTTCCCCAACGGCTCCAATCCCTAAGCCGAGCCGTGCAGCCAAGTACTTCTCTCGCAGCCCATCTCTCTAGTATCTGAGCATCTCGTCACCTCTGTTATATTTATCCCCATTTCACAGATGGGACACCAAGGCCCACGAATCCTCAAAGGTATTGACGGCAGTGGAAGTCAGAAGCTGAAACAACTCTGGGGAGCTGACCAGAGAGTGGCCAGTCCAGACTCATCCAGGAAACGCCTACCAGAGCAGAGAACAGAATGGGATTCTCCCGAATCCCGCCCTAGCTGCTGGGCACGTCTTAAACCTGCCTCACTTGACCTATTTCTCCAGCAATCTCGCTCCAGCCGACTGATATGCCCAGACTTTCCTGGCACGGGACAGCTGCTTTCTTCCTCTACCCCACAGGGCTGTCGGTTCATTGCTCACATTTACGGCTTCTAATTTGAACATTCATTGGGGAAGGAGGCCCAGCTGAAATGAGCGAATAAACCAGCAGGCAGAGAATAGTCAGGTTCGAGAGGAGCTTTCCTGCTGGGATGACCTGGGAGGCAGAGCATGGGCAGCTAAGCCTCATTCCTGGCTGGTCCTGGTCTATGTCCCTGTCCCAGTTCTCCTGGTGTCAGCTCTCCCAGGGTTATCACGCGCCTGACAGGATTCAGTGTGTGCCGCAAGGCATCAGTTCCTGCAGGCGGGTGGACACAGGAAATGTGCAGCACAAGTCTCCGGCCTCTGTGCTAGTGGAGGACGCCCTACAAGTGTCCCCGGAGGGACCCTACAGGGCAACTAAAAAGAACCCCACTTGGAGATTTTTTTTAAATCTTTTTTTAAGCCACTGTCCCAATTTTCAAGGGCCTGGCTCATGACTTTATTTTGAACTCTTGAAGGTGGCTCATACTACCACTGTCTCAGCTTCCTGGGCCACCTGCTTTTTAAGTAGCAAGGCTGTTGCCTATTTGGTACTGAGTGTGGGGAAGCCGTCTGGGTTAATTACAGACTGCGTGTAATATCTGCCAGAAGCGGAGATCTCTGCAGGCTATCGCTCGCCTTAGAATCATAGAATCCTAGGGCTGGAAGAGACCTCAGGAGTCATCAAGTCCAGCCCCCTGCCCAAGGCAGGACCAACCCCGACTCAATCAACCCAGCCAGCTTTGTCAAGCTGAGACTTAAAAATCTCTAGGGATGGAGATTCCACCCCCTCCCTAGGGAACCATCCCAGTGCTTCCCCACCCACCTAGGGAAATAGTTTTTCCTAATCTCCAACCTAGACCTCCCCCACTGTAACTTGAGACCATTGCTCCGTGTTCTGACATCCCTCACTACATCCTCTTTGGAACCGCCCTTCAGGAAGTTGAAGGACTGCTCTCAAATCCCCCCTCACTCTTCTCTTCTGCAGACTAAACAAACCCAAATCCCTCAGTCTCTCCTCATAGGTCATGCGCTCCAGGCCCTAATCATTTTGGTCGCCCTCTGCTAGACCCTCTCCAATGCATCCACATCCTTTCTATAGTGGGGGGCCCAGAACTGGACGCAGTACTCCAGATGTGGCCTCATCAGAGCCGAATGAAGGGGAATAATCACTTCTCTGGATCTGCTGGCAACGCTCCTCCTAATGCACCCTAATATGCCATTAGCCTTCTTGGCTACAAGGGTGCCCTGTTGGCCAGGGTTTGGGAACACCAGGAAGCTGTTCACCCCTGGTTTCACACCCCAGGAGGACTTTGGCAGCTGAGCCAGGGCGTGGAGATGCCCTTTCAGGGCAGACGCGATCAATGAAGCGGATCAGTCATGCACCTCAACAGCACGCCTCAAGCGTCTTGGCGTCTGGTGCTCTCAATCCGCAGAAGCAATCGTGTGTCCTGGGTCAGGTGTAAGATTGAGCCCATTTCTCGCAAGAAGGGAAAACTCCCTTGAACACTGCGGAGTGGGGGGAGTCCCTAGCAATGCATCTTTTCCGGGAACGTGCGCGCCCCTCTCTCTGCTTGCAAATCTCCTGCCAACAGATCTGAATTTGCTCAGATTTATTCCTCCGTTATAATCCAATGAGGAGCCTTCACGTGGCCCCCAGACAGCCCCCTAGGACATGCTGAATGTGCATGGGTGGGCTACCACCTGTAAGTCATATGGCTGGTTTCCCTTCCCTCCTTGCATAGGTGCAGCTGTTAGCCACTAGACTCGAATTAAAGAGACTGGGGTTCCAGGCCTGACACTGAACTACTGCATGTCCCTGGGCAAGTCTCTTCCTGCCCATCCTTCCCCTCTCTCTGTTTCAGATGAAAGCTGCTTAGAGCAGAAGCTGCCTCTCATTCTCCAGTTATATCTACAATGCAGTGAGACCCCCCGGCTGTCCCACGCCCACTGGCTCAGCCTGCCAGGCTGTTTAACTGCAGGGTAGACATTCAACCTCAGACAGCAGCTCTGGGTCCCTCCCAGCTCACAAGATCTTAGAGTCTGGCCCCGGCCCGAGCCTGGAAGTCTACACTGCAATTAAACAGCTCAACCACCTGAGCCAGCAGGCACGGGCCAGCTGTGGGTGTCTCACTGCAGTGCAGACCTCCCCTGTGTGTGCAGCTCCCAGCGCACTGCAGTCCACCCATGCCACCCAGACACGAACACCACACAAAGGGGCAAGCATTCAGCTAGAAATTCAAAATGTGCTTTGTGGGCCACTGTCCCCATTTAAATCTGTTTCCAATAGCCATTACCACCAGCAGGCCAATGCGCGCCTGACGTTTCCTGCGGCCGTTCCCACCAGCAAGACCCCTCACGCCCGACGGTTCCCATGGCCGTTCCTGCCAACAAGCCCCATCACGCTCGACGTTTCCCGCGGCCTTTCCGCCAGCAAGCCCCCTCATGCCCAATGTTTCCCGTGGCCGTTCCCACCAGCAAGCCCCCTCATGCCTGACGTTTCCCGTGGCCGTTCCCGCCAGCAAGCCCCCTCACGCCCAACATTTCCCGTGGCCGTTCCCACCAGCAGGCCAATACGCTCCTGATGTTTCCTGTGGCCGTTCCTGCCAGCAAGCCCCCTAACGCCCGACGTCTCCCACGGACATTCCCGCCAGCAAGCCCCCTCACGCCCAACATTTCCCGTGGCCGTTCCCACCAGCAGGCCAATACGCTCCTGATGTTTCCTGTGGCCGTTCCTGCCAGCAAGCCCCCTAACGCCCGACGTCTCCCACGGACATTCCCGCCAGCAAGCCCCCTCACGCCCAACATTTCCCATGGCCGTTCCCACCAGCAGGCCAATACGCTCCTGATGTTTCCTGTGGCCGTTCCTACCAGCAAGCCCCCTAACGCCCGACGTCTCCCACGGACATTCCCACCAGCAAGCCCCCTCGCGCCCAACATTTCCCATGGCCATTCCCACCAGCAAGCCCCCCCCCCCCCACTCCTGATGATTCCCGTGGCTGTTCCCGCCAGAAAACCCGCCTGTATCCGATGTTTCCCGCAGCCCTTCCTGCCAGCAAGCCCCCGCGCGCCCGACATTTCCCGCGGCCGTTCTCACCAGCAAGCCCTCTTGCACCCAATGTTTCCCGTGGCCATTCCGACCAGCAAGCCCTCTCATATCTGATGTTTCCCATGGCTTAAAGGGGACAGAGGTAAATGAATTTGGAGCCAGGAAAAGGGAGCCAGGGTGGGTACCGATTTCTCCACTCCCACCAAACATACAGTGCCACCCCTCTCTGCATCTGAATCCCCATCGCAGGCTTATCAGCAGCCACATGGAAACAAGGAGAGCAGAAAGCCCCAACTGCCACATTATGACACGGAAGATTTACTGGCCTTTTTTGGTGGGGGCCCTGAAATAGCAGCACTGGGGCTATACAGAAGGGACCCGAGCCAGTGCTGGGCAGCCCACGGTTGTGCCGATGGAGCTATGTGGAGGATGAGCTCGGCCCACGTGGGGTGTTTCGGTTCCCGGCGTGGGAAGAGGCGCGTGAAATTCCTGGCTCATGAGGACATGGCTGGTCTCCGAAGAGATGTGGGCAGAAGCGGAACTGCCACCTCCATCTCCCCTCTCCCCTCCCCCCATTCCCACCAAGTCCCTGCTGCGTGCTGGAACCATTCCCAACTGCTCAGCGGTTGCACCAGCCCCCCCGCACCTACCCCCCCCCTCCCGCATCTACGGAGAGACACTTCTGTTGAATCCGTAACGCCCCTCCTTCCTTGCCTCCCCACACGCGAGGCGGGGGGGCACATAAGAGCAAGCAGCCTGGGAGCAAAGCAGGCCAAGTTCCTTCTGGCAACAGGAAACCTTTTTCTGTCTAATTACTTTAATCTTCACCCTTCTTGCCCTCCCCTCCCCCCCCCCTTCAGAGAATGCAGCATTTCACTTCAAGAAGGCAGCCCCTCGGCCCTCCGGGCACGTCAACGGGCGACCTCCAGCCATTATTTTCCATTCAAAACCGGTGCAAATGAGGCGGGGGGGTTCCAATCAGGCCAGGCCAGAAGCTAATTGCCTTGACGCAGGGCAACCTGGATATGCTAATGGAGGCCGTGCCGAGGCGCTGACACCCCGGGAATGAAAGCCAGCCCCCCGGCTCCGCAATCCACTGACTCTGAGACCTGTCAATTAACACCTTGGCCGAGGGATGTATTCAGGCTCCTTCCTCACACGCACATGCTGCCCTTTGAGACAAGGCTACCCAAGGCTGGGGGAGGGTCCCTACTAATGTATTTACTGCTTGAAAGAGTAGGGGCCGTGCTCCTGAGCTTTGACCGCTGCAACTTGTCGTCTGCAGAGCAGTCGCTTCCCATTCTGTATATGTGATACTGATTGTTCCTCCCTAAGTGGAGCACTTTGCATTTGTCCTTATTAAACTTCATCCTACAGACAGTCCCCAACTTACGAATGGGTTATGTTCCGAACACCTGGTCGTAACTCGATTTGGTCGTAAGTCGGAAATACTTTTAAACGCACTGCCTGCGCTGTTCGAAAAACTTGACGTACATAGTTCTCAACTCAAAAATATTATAATGGGGTTAATGGGAGATTGGTCGTAAGCATGGATGGTCGAAAGTCGGTGTGTTCGTAAGTTAGGGAGTGGCTGTATTTACCTCAGCCCATTTCTCCCGTTTTTCCACATCATTTTGAATTATGGCCCTATCCTCCAAGGCACTTGCAACCCCTCCTAGCTTGGTATCATCTGCACACTTAATAAGTGTACTCTCTATGCCGATATCTAAACTGTTGATGAAGCTATTGAACAGAACCGGTCCCAAAATGGATCCCCGTGGAACCCCAGAGTGACTCTGCTCAAGTCAATGGAGTTAGTCTGGATTGTCACCCATCTGAATGGGATCAGAAGGGGTCCCGGAGTTAACACACCAGAGTGTGAACCTTGAAACAGTCACTGGAAGGACAGATAAATGGGTCACCGCCACTCCATGTAGTCGGCTACTCCCCCCCCCTTTTTAATGGCCCTCATCTCCTCAGACATAACACACCCCCTTCACTCAGCATTTGATTTACATTAAGGTCATGCTCATTTTTATGACCCAGGCTGAGGGATTACAGGCAGCTCAATACCCTGCAGGTTTATAAGGGCACGTCTCCACAGCAGGGCCAAAGTCAAGTTAAGCGACACCACTCCAGTGACGTCAGCTGCAGTCGAAATAGCTTAACTCGGCTTTTGGCGCCCTCTACACAGCAGGAAGTCGAATGAAGCGCGTTCTTCCTTTGCCTTCCCTCACTCCTCGTGAAATGAGGGTTACAGGTGTCGGAGTAAGAAGTCCTCCAGCTCCACGTTATTTTGAAATAATGGCTTGCTGTGAAGACATACCCTAAGTGACTAACACAAGAGTTTTCCTTCTGAACCAAATGCTTTGGAAACACCAATACAGCTGGCTGATTCCTCAGCCTTCCAAAGCCACAGGCCTCTGCGCCAAGCCCCCAAGGGCTGCCTTTTAATCCTAGGTTGTGGAGACAAGGAAAGCTTTATTCCCAGATGGCTGCGTGAGTTCAGTGCCTCGTCTCTGGAGAGGACGGGGAGAGTCGATAGTAATAACATTTCACTCCTTTGGGAGGATTAAGGGGTTTTCTTTCCAAGGCTGGCCGTCGCACTCGTTTTCATAGTCTCGTTAAGGCCAGAGGCTTACCGGTGATGGCACATAACAGCATATGATTATGCCTCACGGGATATAAGAGACAGTTAAAGGGGCAGAAGTCTCAGTGGGGTTGCTGTGTTAGTCTGTAATGTTAAAAACGAGTGGTCCTGTGGCACCTTAGAGACTAACAAAGATATAGGATCATGAGCTTTCGTGGGTAAAACCTACTTCCTCAGATGAGTGGGAGTGGAAATCCAGACTCCAAGAGATATACAACAGCAAAAGCAGTTACCCGTCAATTGTAGGGCCCCTGTTAATGAAGCTAATTAAGTAGGCTGGATGTGTTCCATTCATAGCTATTGATGTGGAAAGGGGAATGTCAAAGGCAGGGGAAATTGGCTTTGTAGTGCGTTAACCAGTTAAGATCTTTATTCCAGCACAGGGAAACTGTGTCAAACATGCAAACAGACTCCAGCTCAGCAGTTAAAGGGGCAGCTTCTTTTCTTCTTAAAAGACATTAAGTTAGCAGAAAGGTGATTGTCCTAGAGACTGGAGTCCTCTGTTTATCCATCCTGACCACATGCTTCATTTCCGGTTGGAGAGACCTCCCATGGGGAAGTAGGGGGCACAGCCCAGCCATTCCCTGGGCTCTTTGCTGACCTTGCCAATAAGGAGTAGTCTTGTGACAGAGACTAACCAAAATATATAGAACCACGAGCTTTTGTGGGAAAAAGCCCACCTCATCAGATGAGTTGGAGTGGAAATAACAGAACCAAGGGATATACTTAACAGCAGCAGAAGTACCTGTCAGCTGTAGGACCCGTGTTAATGAGGCTAATTAAGTGGACGGGATGTGTCCCATGCATAGCGTGTTATATGCCAGACAAGAGTGTCAATTTGCCTCTGTTTGATGATGGTTTTCTATGACTGAGACCCCAAGTTCCGGAAGGGGTCTCAGTCTGCAACCCCCAGCTCCTTTCACACCGGCCCCTCGCAATTCTTAGATCCCAAGGCCAGAAGGGACCAGTGTGATCACCTAGTCTGACCTCCCGCCCCACAATAACCCCTCGAGCAGATCGATGTTGGTTTAAACACTGCCCGTGACAGAGACTCCACTGCGCCCCTTGGTAAGTTGCTCCTGTGGTTAATTACTCCCACAGGTAAAAAAGGGGCCTTATTTCCTGTCTGAATTTGTTGGGGTTCAATGCTCCGCCATTGGTTTGTGTTATTCTCTCTCCGTTAAGCTGAGGAGCCCAGTATTAAATATTGGTTCCCTAGGGAGGGACTTACACAATATGGTCCCATCACTCCATAACCTGCTTTGTGATCAGCTACATACATTGAGCTCCTAGCCAAATCGGGCAGGTTCTCTCGTCCATCAGGCATTTTCCTGACTCTTCTCTGAACCCTCTCCAGCCATCAGAAGGGACCTCCTTCAACCCCACACTGGCTGTTGGCCTGGCACATTACCTCCCTCCTCAAACCCCTCTGGAGATAGATGCCTGTTCCACCTTGCAGGGCATCAAACCCTGCCACATCCTCAGCCTGGCACTAGTTCATATCGTAGGTAGGACAGAAGAATCTGATTCATAGTTAGACACATCCACCTTTCCACAGGGGACTTGTGATCCTGCACTGCGCACCCCCAATAACCACTGAAGTCAGGGAGACATAAAAGCCCCTCCAAAGATCCCCAAAAATATTTAAATGACTAACTCTGGGTGCCTAAATATTTTTAAGGATCACAGGATACGTCTATTCAACAAAGAAAAACCCCACGGCTGCAGGGCCATTTCATTGCCATCTGGAACTATGGTAATACAAGGAATCAATACAGTGAGAAAAATGCTACTTCACTAGCAAGATCATTAGGAAAATCAGCCTAAATCGTAGACCGCAGCATTTCATTTTGTCCACATAAAGCTACTTTAAAAGTTGCATTAGTGAAAAAGCCGCCAAATCCAATTTTTCTGGGAAAACTCGTGCGATACAAGAATTAATTGAGCTGTTTTGTGTAATAACAAACAAATGGTTTGCAAAACAGTAAAACTACCGTCATGTGCCTTTCTGTACAAGGAGAAACAAACAAAAAAAGCAGTGAAGACATAATGGAAAATTGTTCATTCTGGTATTTTGGTGCCAATATATCCTAACTTTGGAAGTAATTAACATCATTAATTCACTCTGAAGACTGAGAGGAACCATCAAGAATGACTGTATGTTATAAGTTTAATAAGTTTAGCCCAGTATGGATGAACCTATTTAACTAAAATTGTTCATCTTTTTTCCACCCGAAACTTTTTTTAACATTAAAAAGTGGTCTTTAGATAAAAAAATTTTTTCTGAATTTTCCAGTAAAAGACAAATCAAACCATTTTCTATTTTCAGATTTTCCCTCTCTTCCCTTTTTTCTGATTTTTTTCCCCCCATTGAAAGAGGTAGTGTGGAAGGGGAGAGAAAAAGCAGGGGAGGAAAAGAATTAAAACCAAAAGAACCTGACCGATGGAAAAAAGATACGGTGTGGTTTACCATTTGAACCAGATCTACAATTAAGCACATGCTTCACTTTAAGCACATATATAAACATTTTGCTGGATTTGGGGAATGGTTAGCCCTAAGGATACATAGACTGCTTTCCTCTTCTGAAAGAGGAAATGCAAATGAAATGCTGATTAGCATATTCTCGTGATACATCTGCATATCCTCTTCTGACCCTTTATGCGGAAGAGGTTTTTCGCCAAAAAACGCAGTCTAGACGCAGATTTTTTGCGAAAAAAAAAACCCTTTTTTAAAGAACCTGTAAACCTCATTTTTTGAGGAATACGGATTCTTTTGAAAAAGGGGTATTTATTTGTGAAAAAGCCGCATCCAAACTGCATTTTTTGGTGAAAAACCTCTTCCGCAAAAAGAGTCGGAAAAGGATATGCATATGAAGCGCGAGAATATGCTCATCAGCGCTTCATTTGCATTTCCTCTTTCGGAAGAGGAACGCAGTCCAGATGTACCTTAAAACAGCACAGCTGATGTATCTCCACAGCGTGCTTTAGTCATTGGATTTGCAAACTGCAGTTGAGTTTGATTTTTTTAAAGGAAAACACCCAATCCTAGTGAAAGCGCAGGGCAAAGCCTTCGAATTAAAGATAGCGAGGTACATAGAGGCCTCGCCCCAGCAGTAATATTAACCCTTTGCTGATAGGAGATGGGAGACCACCAGTTGTCCATTATAAAGTGCGTAGGTTAGGGAGTTGGATGTGGAGATGTTTTCTGACGAGAAAAAACACAACAGATGCACCTTGCTATAACATTCACTCTACCAGCGCAGGGTTAGAAGCAGCAAGCAAAACCGACCTTCCTAGTGCGTAGAGATGTTTCAATGACAGCCGTTAATTCATCGTTAGCTTGCGATTAATACTGCATGCAAGCTCAGCGCTCAGAGGAGGGATACAAAGCCAAGGACTCCTGTTTCTTCTCTCTGTCACGTTCACAAAGGGAGATTTTGAAGGACTTACCAAGCTATAGAAGAATTATGTTGACGAGAGGGAGAGATGGGGGGGCAGGACTTGGGAGTTGGGGTGAGGAGAGAATGGGACAAACCACCCCTTCCCTACCTCCCTGGAATGAAATGTGTTTGCAAAGCAGCAATTAGAAACCCTTTCCCGGTGTCTCTCTGCTTCACCGGGCCTGGCTGCCATTCAGGGGCGAGGAGGAGAGACTGTGACAGGTGTCTTGCCTGTGCCCAGGGTCAATTGAGGGCTCAGGTCTCCGAATGACCCTTTCCACCAGTGAATACGTCCAGCGCGCCAACAGCTTGCAGATGAAGGGGGCAACCGGCTGGAGATGATTTATGCAGGAATGAAAGGTTCACTACCCCCTCTTACAGAGTGAGCCGCTGCCCCGTCAGCCTTCATTGCGCACAATTAAAGGGGTTAGCTACCCACGCCTGCCACTGCTCCCTTCCATCAGAACAAAAACACGCCCCAAGTCCTCCAATGCGCGGTCCTAAAAGAGGGGCTCCTCTCATCAGAACTGCTCAGAACAGCAGCCTGACCTGGGCTCAGTTTTAGGGCTCCCGTGGGAGTTTTCCTCCTGGGTCCCTAGCCATGGGGCTACACAGGGCCGATCTCAGGAAGAGCATCTCTGCGGAGATTTTCTCCCTTCTCGTGGGTTTTGTCAGCAGAAGTGGATGGCCTGGGTCTGGATGTCCGTTCAAGGAAGCACTTCCCTTCTTCCACGGTGAAGACATCCTCCCCCACTCCACCGTCAGACCAAAAAACCCTGTAGGGCCGGCATCCGGGTCCTTTTTTGAAAGGGGCACAAGTGGGGAGGGTAAGTCCAAAATCTGCCGGGGGGGTGGAGGGGCGGGGAAGGAGGGGAGAGTTAGGTTTGAAAACCCAAGGGTTGTTTTGTCTGATTAAATCATGCCTGGAAAAGCAACATGTCATGGAAACCAGCCGTTGTCTAGATTAAAACAAGCGCTCACAAGCCGCTGCAAGAACCCAAGTCAAACAGACTAGGAAAGAAAGGGGGCTGACCAGCCTGCTGCTATCATCTTAGCCCGTGAAATGCAGAGGGGGACCCCCTTCTCCTTCCCCGCACACACAACCCATCTGCGCAGACATACACGCCCCCATACAATTTCATTTTTTTACAAACTTTCCTTTCGCTATGCAAAGGGGCTGCTTAGCAAGACAAGCAGGGACCTGTAAAAAATGACTCGATTTTTAAGCTGACAGCACCCCGTTAAAAATCTCTGACTGAGCTCTAAGATCTCTAAACATAAGGGGCTTTGTTCCTTTTCAGTCACTATTCTTGAGCCTGTCATATCACTCTGCCCCAGCGTTAATTCGCAGTCTCTTGTCCCAACCTAAG
Organism: Pelochelys cantorii; assembly: GCA_032595735.1. NCBI lineage: Eukaryota > Metazoa > Chordata > Testudines > Trionychidae > Pelochelys > Pelochelys cantorii. Next base: position 37,864,718 of record CM064341.1, read on the forward strand.
GGCCTGAGCCAATGCCCATTAGGGGCAAGAGTTACATGTGACTGGCATTTACATGGATATCAGCTTGAGCCGCTAGGCCAGGGGTGGGCAAGATACCTCTCGAGCCCGCCAAGCCACCGGATCCGGCCTGCGGGCCCCCCCCCGCCAGGACTGTTTTAAGAGCAGTCCGTGTGACTCTGTGCTCTGCAGGGACGGGAAGGCTTTGGGTGATCTCCCTGCCCCCAGCCCAATCCTCCGCTCCTATTGGCAGGAAACTGACCAGTAGGAACTGACCCCAACCAATCTCTCGGCTCCCATTGGCCAGAAACAACCAGCCAATAGGAGCTGAGAGATTGGCCTGGGGGATGGGGGCCGCACAAGCCTCTCCCCTCTCCCGGAGCTGAGAGCCACATGAAGGGAGCAGCCTGTATTGTCAAGCAGTCTGGGGCTGCAGTGGGCAGGGAGCCCAGCCTGCCTTGGGAGGGCTTCTGGCTGGGAGACACCTCCCAGCTACAGCCTGCCTCTGGCATCCCTGCTCCTTCTGCACCCCAACTCCCTCCCCCAGGTCATCATCCAAACCCTCTGCACCCCACTGCCCCAGATCACAGTGTAACCCCTCTCACAGCCCTCCCCCAGGCCAGAATCCTCTCCTGCCCTCATACCCCTCCCTGACCCTACACCCCGATCCCCTGACCTGAGTCACAACCCCTCCTTCACCCAAACTCCCTCTGAATCCTCACACCCTCTCCTGCACCCCGGTCCCCTCCCCCGAGCTCCCTTCTGCACCCAAACTCCATCCTAGACCCTGCACCCCCCATCCACAGAAAAGTGCGGCCCTTGACCACTTTCCAAAATCTTGGACTGCCCCCCCCCCGCAAAAAAAAATTATTGCCCACCCCTGCACTAGGCTCAGCAAGGAAATGCACAGCGAGAGAGTTAGGGGCCTAATCCTGTGAGGTGCTGAGTGCCTTATCCCCACATGAAGCCAAGGGGAGATGAGGATGCTCAGTGTCAATCAGGAGGCACTCGGCACCTGCTACTTCCTGATTCAGTGGGCCTGATCTTGCAGTGCTCACAGAGAACCAACTGCAGGATCGGTGCTTCGGTCTCAGCCTTGCGTGCGATCACATGCTTAGCGGAACGCACAGCTGAGCCCGCGCATACGTATGAAGTCAAATCGGAGCCTTTGAGGGGATAAACGCAACACTGGGGCTCATCGCTCCTTTTCTCTGAAAGCCGAGATGAACAGTTTCATTGTTGAAATGAAACACAATAAACTTCCCAAACTCAATCCAACGGTTCCTTTTCTTTTCTAACACGCACAGAAATCTGCTGGCTCCAGCGGCCGCTAATTACCTATTCCCAGAGCAGTAACTTTGCCTGCAGCTACCCACCTAGTAATCCAGCAGATCATTACATCTTTCAGAGGGATCCGCCGATACGTCCTAAGCCAGGCACCTTATGTTTTATGACCAGCTGACGATACTCGACTTGCTGTCTGCAAACGGTAAAACAGAGTTATGCCCTTCTGCACACACAGAGGCGGCACAGTGATGAATTTTATACCTCTGGTCACTGGGATTTCTGGAGCGTGCCAATGAATAAGGAAAATTTGCTTTTAAAAAACCTATAGGGCTGCCAAGTTTGGGGCTCTGAATTATTGTAGCAAGACAAGTGTGGGTAAAGGAGCAGAATCTAGGTCTGTTATTGCAGGCAGCCACCAAACCGGACTAGGAAAATGGGGTACTGTCTAAGTATGACCTTACACCTAGGAGCAGACATAAAAGCTTAATGTAGTTAACAACCGGCCACTTAAAAAAATGTCCCCAGTTTGAATATTTCACACAGAGCGCAAAGGCAGTCTATTTTCAATCAAGGCACTTGAGGCCCAAAACTTACATTTGGCTAAAAACAAACCCCTTAGATCAGCATAAACATTTCATAGACTCATTGAATACTAGAATCATAGAAGACTAAAACTGGAAGGGATCTCCAGAGGTGATCAAGGCCAGTCCCCTGCCCTCACAGCAGGACCAAGCACCATCTAGATCATCCCTGACAGGTGTGTGTCCAACCTGCTCTTAAATATCTCCAGTGATGGAGATTCCACAACCTCCTGAGGCAAGAATTTCTATGACCTTCTTTCAATCTGGGAGGGAAGTTTTGGGTTTTGATATAAACATTCTCCTGCAGTTTGGGGCTAGTGTGTAAATCCCAGGAAGGGAAACGGACCACTCTTTGGGTACGTCTATACTGCAAGCCTATTTCAGGATATCAGAGGTATCCCGAAATAGCTACCCCACATTTTCTGAACGCATCCGCTATTGCGAAATACAGCGGACCCACTATTTCAGCATCCCTGTAAACCTCATTCTACGACGGATAAGGGATGTCTCAAAATAGTGTTATTTCAAAATTTGGTGCTGTATAGATGCGCCAAATTTCAAAATAACCTATTTCGAAATAGAATCGAAATAAGATACACAGTTTGCGTATCTAATTTCGAGCTAAGGGTGCAATGTAGACACTTTGTTTCATTGCCTATGCTGAGAGGAATAAAAGCTGTAAACAAACAGCGTAAATGATGAATGAAAGGAAAGGGGATGTAAATCTAACTTAACACTGGAAAAACTTAAAAACCAACAAATAGTCTGGCAGCACTTTAAAGACTAACAAATCATGTAGATGGTAACATGCACTTTTGTGGGCACAACCCACTTCTTCAAATGAATGACACCATCTACACGTTTTGTTAGCGTTTAAGGTGCTGCTAGACTATTGGCTGCTTTTTAAGTTTTTCCAGGTACTGACTAACTCGGCTACCCCTCTGTAGCTTAACACTGGGAGAGTTTGGGGTTTCATTTGTATTTTGTAATCTGTGAGCCCAGAGTAGGAAGTAATGTAGTCAGCAAGTGATGGGAGCAGATTCTAGGTCTGTTATCGCAGAAGGAACATGGATGTTACACACCTATAACATACAGAGTCATCAATCCTATGTCACTCAGCATATCATCTTCTCTGGAAAACGGTCCCTCACTCTCGCAGGCCTTGGGGGACAGGTCAATCCTCACCCCCAGCTTGAAGTAAATTCTTTCCAGCAGCCACACACCACACCTCAGATACACTCACCCAGGAACCTCCCCCTGCAACAAACCCTGTTGCCAACTCTGCCCACACATCTAATCAAGCAACATCATCACAGGATCTAGCCATATATGGCACCGCATCAGGGGTTCATATAACTGCACGTCCTCCAATGTGATACATGCCATCACGTGCCAGCAATGCCCCTCTGCCAGGAATACTGGCCACACCAGACAGTCTCTGGGTATGTCTGCACTGTGGAATTTTTTTAGAAAAACGTCTGTTCATGCTGCAATCGCGTTCTTTCAACAACAAGAAAACGAAAAAACAAAGGGGTTTTTCTGACATTGGTAAGCCTCTTTCTATGAGGAAGAAGCCTTTTTTCGAAAGAGCTCTTTCGGAAAAAGGCGTGTGTGGATGGGGAAGAGGGAGTTCTTTCGAAAGAAGAGGAAAAAGGAAAAAGCACAAGTGCCCTGGTGGCCACTCTGTCCATAGTAATCACAGCTTAATTGTGAGATTAGCGTCCATTCAGTGTGGATGCTATCTTTCAAAAAAGCAGATCACTTTCTCAATGCGCTTTGGCCGTGTGGACGATCTCTTTTGGAAGAAGTTTTTTGGGAAGATCTCTTCCGGAAAACCTTCTTCCGAAAGAAGCTTGCCGTCTAGACATAGTCTCTGTGCCCAAGGATAAATGGACACAAATCAGACATCAGAAATGGGAACATTTTACCCTGCCTGGATACTCAATCATGGATATAAAAATAGCCATTCTTCTGCAAAGGGATTTTACTACCCAGTTATAGAGAGAGACTGCTGAATTGGAATTCATTTACAAATTTGACACTGTTACTCTGGGCTTGAATAAAGAAATTAACTGGTTAACACACTACGAAGCCAATTTTCCCTGCCTTTGCCATTCACATTTCCACATCAAAAGCTATGAATGGGACGCATTCAGCACACTCAATTAGCTTCATTAACACGGGTCCTACAATTGACAGGTAACTGCTTTTGCTGTTAATATCTATATATCTATATATATTTCTTGGACTCTGCTATTTCCACTCCAACTCATCTGAGGAAACGGGTTTTGCCAATGAAATTTCATGATCCTACATATTTTTGTTAGTCTCTAAGGTGCCCACAGAACTACTCATTGCCTATGCATAAGGATCGCTTTACTCACCACTGAAGTGTAGGGGTGGAACAAAAGGGTTCTAGCAGTAAAAAAATGGGTCAGGATACAACCTGAAATAGAATATTCCCTCTGGGTGCAAATTTGGCAGGCATTTTAACTATACACTTTAGTTACCCTACATGGAATGTAATTCAGGGGCTGGGGTATTTGCAGCCATGTCCTCAAGATATTTTATAGAAGCTATTCAAGATGGTATTAAAAATAATGAGAAACTGCATTGCATCTAGGAACTGGCACCTCTAGCTGGCTCAGCACAACTCCCCAGACTCTATTCTTGCATATGGGTTCTTGACCGATTTAGGGTGTGGTCCAATTCCCCCACTCGTCAGTTAAAAGACTCCCATTGGCTCCAGGTGCCACTACGTGGGACACCATCACCTGATGACTAACCCATTTCCTACTCTGGCCCCTCTCATCTAGCTGAACTACAAACAAAACCACAAAACTCCCACAGTGTTAAGGTTCTCACCTTACTTGCCTTTGGACCTAATCCATTAGCCATGGAAAGATACCCATCTTGGGCTTTGGCTAAGACCCCTCATGATGAAATACAGACCAACAGTATCGGGAAATCTGTATGAGCCAATATCGTATGGGAAGGCCGCTCCCCTAGGGAAGCAATATTTTTCACTTCCATGGGTTACATCATGCATGACGTCACTGTATCTGTTATGTTTTGGAGGGGAGGGAATTCAACAGTTCAGCCGTTTGGCCTGTTGAGTTCTCAGTGCTACTGTGAAAGAGACGAGATTCGACATGGACCACATCCTCTTTTCCACACTAAGGAAGCATAATTCACATAGATGTGCTCCCCCTGCCAAAATCATTGACACATACATTTTGGAAAGCCACAGAGAGGACACACTCATTTTCCTTTTTAGTGCAACAGGAAATCATCAGATCGACCCACCCACAAACGCTTTCAGCCATAAAGAGAAAAATCATGGCAGGTAAATAAAAAGCTTGGATCTGGAGCATTCGGAAATAGCAAGGCTCTGTCTTATTTGTATATAAAAGGGCTAAACTACTGAATATGACAAATGCAGTACAGGTTAAACCTCTCTGGTCCGGCACTCTCTGGTATGGCAACGTCCGTGGTCCAGCATGATTTTACATAGCCAGATGTCCACTTATCATGAGTGTGGCCAAGTTTCCTGTGGTCCCATAAAGTTTGTTTCCAGCCACCAGTCCCGGCTCTTAGTGTTCTGGGCTGTTCTTTAGCTCCAATTTACCCCAAAATGTCTCCTAAGAGCCCAGCAAGCAGGGGAAGGGTTGGTCATGCTGCTAGACAATACTGACCTCCCGTGGTGCGGCAAATTCTCTGGTTTGGCACCAGTCAGGACCCCAAGGCACTGGACTAGAGAGGTTCCACCTGATACACTGTACGGAAGTAACTACCAACATCTGAGGTAAAATCATTGCCTTATGTTCTCTGTGTGCCTCTTCTGAGGCAGCTTTCTAACATGCACATTGGCAACCTGACAGGCCGAGGTAACCCCCTTAGGGAAACGGGGGAGCTTAGAGACTTGGGGTGTTCTTGCCAATACTTGTTGGGTTGGATGCCCATGTTCATCTTGCCAGAGGGAAAACAGACAGCGGAACAATTAAGCCAAGTGAACGGATGATCCTCTAGAGATGCAGTTTGGACCAAAGGGCTCACTCTGGCACGCTGGAGAAGTTTGAACCCGCCCCCCCTTGCAAGATGTGCAGATGACATGCCCAATCCGGTGCAGGCATCACAAGCTGCGGTCCCCATTTAGATGTACGGAAAGGAAGGAAGGGAGGAAAGGAAGGGAGCATGGGAGGCAGGAAGGAAAGGAGGGAAGGAAGGAAGGAGGGAGGGTGGGTTCACACTTGTCTCGAGACCTTTCCTACATGTCTAGGAATCAACAGACCCCTTGATTTCTGCTCATTCTGCAAGTAGCAGATGCGGCCAAAGCCTCTGGAGGAGTATCCGGTGCCACAAATCTTTTTACTTCCTTTGATCGCAGGAGGGGCTACCCCTGCTTCTCTTTTGATCATCCCCGACTCTGCAGCCAGTGGAAGCCTTGGGTTCGGGGAGCTTATTTTCTGGTCTCTCCCCCCTCCCCCCATGGGAGCCTGCAACCATGCTGGCCAGAAGCCCTCACCCAGACAGGGGAGAACCAGGTCTAACTCTCCCACTCTTCTGCGATGCGGCCCCCAGCCCCCTGCTGTAAGACGCCTCACTCCTGCTGTCCTGACCCTCTCCCCCTCTAGTCTGGTCTGGGGTGCCCCCTCCACAGCTCGGCGATGCACCTGAGTCTTGACTTGCAGCATCCACCCTCCCGCTGGTACTCCAGTCCTGGGCTCACGGCCCCAGCTTGGCGGATGCCCTTCAGTTCTGACTTGCAACCCTCTCGCCCTTCGTTTCACCTCAGCAGAGGCTAGCCAACCACAGCAAGCTCAGGTAAGCAGGAAACTCCCCCCACCCACAGACTCTCCTGCCCCTCAGGGCTGTGAGGAGGCGGCCGCGTAGCTTGTCAAGAGGACTCAGGCGGTATTAGTGGGCTTGTGAGGGCAATCTGGAGAAGCCCTCACCGTCCTTCCTCCCCCTGCCCCTTTTCTACGCAGGTACCGCCTCACGGGAGGGTTCTCTGGAGCGGAAGGGGAGGATGTCATGAAGCAGGCTCACCTTCTCCCCGGCCACGTCGTTTATCTCCCAGAGTGGTGTACCAAATCCGGGCAGGGAACAAGGAGCCCCAGACTGAGAGCGGGTTGGGAATATTTTAACTAAAAGCTTTTTCTTTCTGTTGAAGAACACCACTTGGTCAAAAGCGGAACAGCTGGCAGGCCTGGGTGGCTGTGGACTCATTTCCCGACAAAGAAGTTGAGGAAAAGCTCCAAATTTGTCGCCCAGCCTATCTCAACACTGTCCGAACACACCAGCTCGGCTTCTCCTGCCAAAACATCTCATCGCTTAGAAACTGTCCTTAATTTATATTGAAATAAGGGGCTGACAGCAGGTGACACTGGAACCAGCATTGGAAATGGCCCGAAACGAAATGTGTTGAGTGACCCCAATCAAATAACATTTCAGGGGGGTCAATTCACAAGCAGGTTACAACTTTTCTCACTTTTTTGTCCCAGTTGAAAACGTTTCAAAATTCAAGCCAGCCAGGAAAGCCACTACCTGCTCAGCCCTCCTCAGATTCCTGTAGCTCCAACGCCAGCAGGAATTTAACTTGACTCAACCAGCAACAGACAAAATGCAGAGAGCTCTTCGCGACCAGCCACCTTGCAGCAAAGAGGGAACAAAGTGAGGGCTCCCACAGCCAGATTGTGTCAGCAAAAGATAGACTAGCCAGCAGCGGCAACAAATTCTAAGCTTGGGCCTCGTTCACAGGTCCCCCGTGCTGTGATGCAGCCCGGATAATCCCAATCCGTGGCTGGTATTCCGATTCCCTCCAGTGGCACAAAACAGAAGCAGCTGTTGGAAATTCCTCTTATCTCTTGAGACACAATGGCAGAGGAACATCTGACTGGGATATTTTGCTCTCCGGGATGAATCTGCTCCATGAAATAAAAGCCAGCTCCAGAGATGGGATAATGAATCTGGTGTGGAAAAAGCTGTCAACTTCGGTCAACTTCATCAGCCTATTTTTGGGGGGCAAGCAACTGGATGATTGATTGAATTAAGGGTTAAAAGCCTCTTCCTTCAGCAGTTTTTTTTTTAATTGCATGAAGGAGCTGAGAGGAATTTCAGCTCCAAGGCTGATGGTCTGGGGAGGTAAAAAAACCTCAGAGCAAATCACCACCATGTGTGAGAGAACAGCGAGGATGGTTTAAAAGGAGCAGAAATCCAAGAGGGCTTTTGATGAGGCGTAGGCCTCTATCTGTAGTCGATAGGACGGCCGCCCCGCCACACAGCACCAAAACCACCCCAGTTCTCCTCAGCCAATTGAAACGGACCAAGCTTCTGAGGGGAAGAAAGGAGCCTCGTTTGCAACAATACAATGTCACAGCATCAGACCTGTGGCCCGAACGGCTGTGCGAAGTTAAACGGGAGGAAAGGGGGGAGAGGGAACGAGGTTAAAACCAAAAGGGACAGGTCGTTTTCAGCTCAGATGTGGAATGGGATGGACAGTGGATGATAAAGGCCTTTCAGGGGGGAAGGAACTATGTGCTATCAAATGCGGACAGGCAACTGGCTGTCCCAAAGCTAGACCTGAGAATGGTGCGGATCTACTGGGCTGCCATCCGCAAAGAAGAGGAAGAAGGTTCTGCTCACAGTCTCGCCTTCAGGTTGGGCATCGGGGAGAATTCCGCCCTCCCCAGATACCCACCTGCTCCCTCCACACAAACACCTCCTGGGACTGGGGATTTCAGCCACAAAAGGTCGATTGTGAACTGGATCTCAGGGTGCGTCTACACTGCAGGGCTTAACTCGACGTAAGCTAAGTAAATTGAGCTACGTCAATTGCGTAGCTTATTTCGAAATAAGGCGCGTCTACAAAGCACTTTTTCAAAACAGAGCCCTCTTCCTCTGATTTCCCTTACTCCTTGTACAATGAGGGTTACAGGAACCGCAGTAAGAAGTCCTCCAGCTTGACAGTATTTTGACACTATTTTGAAATAACTGCCTGCTGTGTTGACGTGGATGTAGTTATTTTGGAATAGCGCTAGTTATTTCAAAATAGTGTTGCAGTGTAGACATACCCTAAACCAGATGGGGCATCAGTGGAGGTAGACTGGGGACAGACCACCTTCTTTGGCCATGGGAAGGTGGCCACCTGCAGATGGTTGATAAGAAAAGCAGCGGGTTCTAATAGATAGGTCAGCACAACCATAGAATCCCAGGGCTGGCAGAGACCTCAGGAGGCATCAAATCCAACCCCCTGCCCAAGGCAGGACCACCCCAACTCAATCATCCCAGCCAGGGCTTTGTCAAGCCAGGACTTAAACACCTCTAGGGATGGAGATTCCACCCCCTCCCTAGGGAACCCATCCCAGCTCTTCCCCACCCTCCCAAGGAAATCGTTTTTCCTACTCTCCAACCTAGACTTCCCCCACGGCAACTTGAAATCATTGCTCCTCGTTCTGCCATCTTTCCCCACTGAGAACAGCCTCGCGCCATCCTCTTTGGACCCCCCTTCAGGGAGTTGAAGGCTGCTATCAAATCCCCCCTCACTTTTCTCTTCTGCAGCTAAACAGACCTGGAACCAGCGGACCAGGCGTCTACTCCTAGCTCTGCCCTCTACCTCTCACTTCCACTCTCCTTGCCTCACTTTGCTTCTATATTTTCAGGGGGAATGCCCGAAGCGCTCTGGATGACTGCCTGCTAACCACCGTGCTAAATGTTATCCCCACCCGGCGCATGGCGGAGCTTTCAGCCGTTCATGGGAACAGGATTCGTTAGCCGCCCAAACAACCCTCCTGCAGAAAATTCCAGTTGTTATTTTATTACTGCTGTGATTAACTGGTTTGCATGGCTCTGGCTTAGATTCCAGCCCTACTTTCCTTCCTCCTTTTAAGTGGTTATTTACTAGCTGGTTTTCCCAGCGCAGTATTTCATCTGAGGCAATGTCTCCTCCCCCCAGTTTTAGCGAACGTTATAGGGTTTTCTTTTTTTATAACATGAGATGTTTCCCATGCAAGGAATTTCCCTGAGCTGGATCAGGTCTCTCATAGAGAGGGAGAATTTAGCGTTTGCTTCGAACTGGAGCGTTTCTTGTAAAAAACTCAGAGGCAAACACAAGTTCACAGACGGCTGCACAGGAGTTGTGAGTTTTACCTCCAGCGGGTGAAATATTATTGTATCGAGCTACGAGTCTGGGCGATTATCAGGGAACCCGAGGAAATAATTCCTACCCGCAGTAATAACTCTTCTCACGAATGGCTAACGATGTGTCCAGGGGACAGGAACAGTGTGAATGCGGGCTGATGAAACAGGAAACAAAGCTGCTGACGAATAGCGGTCAATTCCGTTCCCCATACTAGGGATGTTGGGCCCAGAATCATGGCCATCCAAGCTGGGTAATTACTAGAACCTAAGAACGGCCATACTTAGTCAGACCAAAGGTCCATCTAGCCCAGTGTCTGTCTTCCAACAGTGGCCAATGTCAGGTGCCCCCAAAGGGAATGAACAAAACAGGGAATCCTCAAGTGATCCAACCCTGTCACCCATTCGCTGCCTCTGCCAAAAGAGGCTAGGGATACCATTCCTACCCATCCTGGCTAATAGCCATTGATGAACCAATCCTCCATGAATTTATCTAGTTCTTTCTTGAACTTTGTTAAAGTCCTGCTCTTCACAACATCCTCTGGCAAGGAGTTCCACAGGTTATGCACTGCACAGAAAAAACCTGCCTTTTGTTTGTTTTAAACCTGCTACCTCTTACTTTCATTTGGTGACCCTTAGTTCTTGTGTTATGGGAACAAGTAAATAACTTTTCCTTATTCACTTTCTCCAGACCTGTCATGATTTTATAGACCTCGATTATATCCCGCTTTAGTCTCTTCTTTTCTAAGCTGAAAAGTCCTAGTCTTTTTAATCTCGCTTCCTATGGCACCCGTTCCAAATCCCTAGTCATCACACTAAAGCCAAGCAGATTAATTTGTAACCCAATTTAATCACTGAGTTCCCACCTCTTTTTATGCTCAAGAGCAGACGGCAAAACTCTCCGATTTATTGATAATGCCGAGATTGGTGAATTTCTATGCACTATGCAAACAGTGCATGGCAACAATTCCATGGGCCAAATCAACAGCCTCTGTTCATCAGCTTTATACCACTGCAGCAATGGGAGCTACAGTGAGTCACAACCGCTGAGGGTCTGGACTTTAAGAAAGCTCTCCGCATATGTGGCTCAGGGAATTTTAATAAGAGAGGAAAACAAGTCTATTAATATTTCTCATACATGTTTGGATCCTGCTCCTGCTGTGTCTCTGGATGGTTAGCTCTAAGAACTGAAACCAAAACGCAGCCTAGCAAAGAGGTGGAAAATATATTACGATATTTGAAAAGGTTTCAAGAGCCCATCAGAGCAGAATATTCCCACCCTGTTTCCAACTACCATCATTATTTGATTTAGGGTCAAAAATAATGTAATGGGTCTTGCATGTAACTATGTAATTATTTGTCAAGCTGCTGCCTTTCACAGCTGAAGCTCTACCTACGACTTTCTCTTCTCTACTCCTCTGCTCTCTAGGGGCTCCTTAAAAATCCCAGGGAGTGTACAACGCAGCTAACTGTGTTGATCTAGGCCAGTGATGGGCAACATGTTCTTTCTTGAACTGTGTTAAAGTCCTGCTCTTCACAACATCCTCTGGCAAGGAATTCCACAGGGAACTGCATGAGTGGACCTCCTCCATCTCAATGGGCTGCAAGATTGTCCTAACCAAGTTGGTCTCCCGGGCTAGGGTAGTGTTGCTCACTGTGCCTGCGTCCCTAGAATTTGTAGGAGAAGCCGATTGAATCGGAGCTGCGCTGGGATTGGATGCAGATGGAGCGCCCAGCTCTTGCAGTCAGCACTTGGTACAATCAGCCCGCACCTCGCTTCTCCATGCCCTGGCTTTACATGCGTGTCGCTTTAGTGACACTGGTAGGAAAACAATAACGACACAGACACAAACCAGCAGAATCTGGCAACCCCGTGGCGGCAGCACCAGTGAACAAAATGTCTTGCGGGCCACACGCAGAACCTCAATGGGCCGTGGGTTGCCCACCACTGATCTAACTTGGGAGCTGAGCTATGGAAAATGCAGCAGCCAGTCCCAGGTTGCGTCAGTCCCCAACGGACAGCAGACATCATGAAACCACGAGAGCCAAGCTCTACCCTTAACCAGCTCCGTTCAGCCGGAGGCTGGGCTGGAGTTGGCCCTGTCCGCAGTTTCTCCTGGATCCATCCAGGAGCCCTGTGCGGCCCAATGTGGCAGCTGCTGGCTCATTAATTAGACCCGTGTTTGGGCTGGCATGTCTCTGGCATCAGTGGGAATACAGGGAAAGAAGGAATAAGGACTAAAAGAAGGAATGTCCTGCCTCCTGATCATTTTTCCTGCTGCCAGGCTTAGCACATGCTGGGCTGCAGTTGCAGTGTGCGCAGTGCGGGGTGGAGGAATTCCCCGGCTCCCAGGCCTGGGGGCACAAACGGAAAGGCATGTTTGTGGCTCCCTTGAGCTCCTTTTAAGAGGCTCGATAGGCCTTACCCAGGCAGAACTCAAGCGGCCTCGCCCGGAGCATGATCCGCCCCCGGTGTTTTGCAGGGGAACATGCTTCTCGCCCACCCAGAGCTCCTCTGAATGGAGGGGGAGGGAAAGCAGAGTGGGGCCAGAGCCCCAGCCCTTCTGCTGGGGGGGAGAAGTGCCACTCGGGAAAGGGACAGCACAGACGGCCCTTTGCACTCACCCAACCCTGGACTGTCCCCGAGCATCGTGCCCAGCTTAGGCTACCAACAGCCCTCCAGGGTTCCTACCGCATCCGGGGTCCTTTGGAGATAGAGGTGTGGGGAGACAGCAGGAATTTGGGGGGGGGGGGAGTGACGTCTTTACAACACCAACTGTCAGGGGAGCCATGCCAAGCCCCTGGGCAAGGTGTGGGAGGGTCAGCTCCGTGCACCCAAAAGGGGCGGGACTTAGGGATGAAGGGGTGAGGTCAGAACAGCCAGCAGAAATTTGGGGGGGGATGGTGACGTCTCTACAGCACTGTCAGGGGAGCTGACAGCCATGTCGGGCCCTTGGTCACGGCGGGGGGGGAGGGGTGGCTCTGCCTGCCCATAAGAGGCGGGGCTTAGGATGGAAGGGGCGGGGCCAGGACAGCCAGCCCTCAGCACCACCCAGAGAGCGCTGTGCATCCCAGCCCCAGCCTTTAGAGGCATGCAGCACACAATGTAGTGCTTTGCCAGGCCTTGCCCTCTTTGGGTTCCCTCTCCCCGCTTGCCGACGGTGCTGGCTTTGGGGCCACAACTTCCAGGGAGTGACCCTTTGCAGAAGCACCTGGGTGCCTGGGACGTGTCCTTAGGCCCCGGTTGTTTCCCGGTGGCAAAAGCCGCGCAGTGTGGCTGCTGGCAGGGTGCAATTTAGAGCACCCCTAACAGTTGCGCTCATCCGTGCCAGGAGCTGAATTTGGGAACCTCTGGATAGGTTCCCAGAAGGCTGAAGGCACTGTCGGAGTAGGCCCAGCCCCAGAGAACACAGCATGTTGGGCTGCCTCGTACGCCTGCTCCATGTTGGCACCCAGCGGCCCGGAAAGCGGAGGGAAGCCGAGCCTTTGAATCACAGCCCCTGTAATTGAAACCAGAGCCGGGAGCTGCCGTCTGCCTTTCATCAGCAGCACGAGGAGAAAGCCTGAGCCAGGCCAGCGTTGACATGAGGCTGTAAACTCCCAAGAGGGCGGCCTGCCTGACCTGGCTGCAGAGATTTCCACAGGCCGGTTTGGGATTCCTGGGAACTTGCTCCCAGGTGGAGAGTGGCATGTCCCCCTTCAGATTGCATCATGGCGTGTGACTGTGGAACGTGGCCCGAGACAAACGGGATCCATCGCACATCATAAACCTTGACAGGAGGAGGGGGAGGGGACCTGCTCCAGCGCCGAGCTGGAGAGGAGCAGTGGAGTTCACAGCGGCTTTTCCATTCAGCCAATGGGAGCTTCCTCTGAGTTTGATTTAGTGGGTCTTCACTAGACCTGCTAAATCGAACCCCAGCAGATCGACCGCAGCAAAACTGATCTTCTGTACAGTGTAGACATGATCTTAGAGTGCAGTGATCAGAGCAGCATGAATGCAGTCTGGTATAAACAGACGTAAGACTCTGGTCATCCAATACCCACTGAGTGGGGAGGGCTGATTTTCACACTCAGTACAATGTATTTCCAGGGGAAAACATGGGATCTAGCAGCTACAGCTGGGTTTAGTGCTTAGTTCACCCAGTGAGACATTGTGTGACCTTAAGCCTATCACTTGAAAGAGACAGGTGTCAGTTTCCCCGCCTACAAAAGTGGGGCTAATGATATTTGCCCCCAACCTGCTCTTAAATATCGCCAGTAATGGAGATTCCACAACCTCCCTAGGCAATTTATCAGAGGCCAAGGAGAACAATTTTTCTCTCTCCTCCTTGTGACACCCTTTTAGGTACTTGAAAACTGCTATCCTGTCCCCTCTCGGGGTTCTTATTTCTAAACAAACCCAGTTCTTTCAGTTTTCTCTCATTGCTCATCATTCTTGTTGCTCTTCTCTGGACCTTCTCCAATTTCTCCACATCTTTCTTGAAATGTGGTGCCCAGAACTGGACACAATATTCCAGCTGAGGCCTAATCAGCGCAGAGTAGAGCAGAAGAATGACTTCTCGTGTCTTGCTTGAATAAGGAAGAAGAAGAGGGGGATTCCAGTAGAAATCTGTGCCACGGATCACAGGTCACTTGGCATTTCTCAGCCTATATGAATCCCTCGTTAGAGCAGGTCTGCTCCCTGCCCTCCAAAAAAATCAAGCGGCTGCATTTGAGTGTTAAGTTGTTCAGCGTGTTAACAGTCAGGCTAAGTGAGCCTGACACACAGACCGTGCCGATCAGAGCCAACAGGGAGGGCTCTTGAAGAGCATTTAAAAGAGCCTATGTTCGTTCGTATTTCAGTGCCGCGGGTTTTGGGTGGCTTTGCACTGAATGATGAGGAAGCAACCAGCAAAACAGACCAAATCCACCAGTTCCACAGTCCTGAAGGCATGGGGAGTTTGCCATTGAAAAGGAGCATGAAAGCTGGGTAAGAGAGGCAGGATTTGGCCCACAGATTGGGGTGCTGACACACCCTCTCCGAGGTCCGGAGAGGCCTGGGACACTGCCAGCCTTTGAATAACACTATATCCCCACCGGAATAACACTAAAAGACAACACACAAAAAACAAAGTAAGGCGCCCAAAAAAGAGCACGCTGTCATTGGGATGTATTTCTCTTATTTAACAAATGCTTTCCTAGCCTTCCCCGCCTCTCTGCTTTGCTTAAATGTGCAGCAGCATGCCGAGACAGGGGGTGACAGTTTGGTCCCAGAGGGATGCGCATAAAAACAAGTTGCGAAACTTGCCAAAAAAATTAACAAGGGTCGAAATTTGAGCCCCCCCTTTGAGCTCGAGGCCCAGGCCAAACGGCCCCCCCCCCACCCTCCGATTGGCCCTGCGTGCAGATTTGGCAGCTTGATCGGCGCGCGGCAGAACTTTGATGGCCACCAACCTGACAACCCCCAGGCTAGATTTCATAGCTGGCAGGTGAAGGCGGCCCCTGCATCTTTAGCTCTTGGCTTGGGGGAGGCCGGGGGCTGTACACTGAGCCCCTGCCTGGTTCTGAGCGAGGAGCAGATGTCTTGCCTGTGAACAGCCTGAGGAACAGAAGGGCAAGGTGCCCTGCGGGGGCAGGTGTGGCCAGAGGCCGCGGCAGTTCGGCTGTTCCACCCCATCGAGGAGGGGGCCAGGAGCCCACGGCTGTGGTCTCAGCTGTGCAAAGCCCACGAGGCTCGGAGGAGAAACTGAATGGTGCATTTAGAGGGAGGCGGCACCTCCTCCGTGTCCGCCGACCTCCCAGAGCCTTGCTGGGGGTGGGAACGAAGTGACCCTGTCTTCCATTTTCCCTGCTATTTCTTGCGACAGGACTCGGGTCATTGATTCCAGGATGCTGCCTGTGCCTGAGCAGGACACGCCACATGCTGGTGTCTCTCCCCTGGGCTCTCTTGGCCACACACACTGTGTCAGCCAGCCCGGGACACACAGGACAGCACAAAACGGGCTCCCAGAGAGCCTGCCTTGCCCTGTGCCCAAAGGGGGAAGAAGGGGATTGGGCTTGGCCTGCGCTAGGCAACCCACAGCCTCCTGGCTCTGGGTGTGCCCGAGGAGGCATGGCCAGGGAGTCAGCATGAAAAGGAACCAGGCGTGACCAAGTCTGCCCTCTCCTGAGGCACCAGCCTCCTGGGCGACAGGGTTCTCCAGACCAAGTGAGGCGCTGGACAAAGGAGGCTGAAAACCCTCATTCCGCTCCCTTGGCTGGAGGACCCCACCGCCGCGCCCTTCTCCAGGCCTGGGCTCCCAGGGAAGCAGGAACACTGCTTTCAAAGGGGACATTTTGCCTCACAGTAGCATTGCCGGTCCCAGCTCAGTCATGTCCCTGCTCTGCGACCGTAGGATGCCTCCTTTTGTCTCCATTTCCCCATTTGCAAAGCAGGGCTTAACCACGCTCCTCGCGCTCACGCGGAATGGGAGGGGTGGGGTAGACTTGAGTATTCCGAATTCTCCTGTAGAAGAGGCAGAATTTCCGTCTCTAACCCCTGGGGAATTCAAAATTCTCAGTGTCCCAGCGTGCCACGGGGGGCCAACTGACACTCCTGACCGCTGAGGCCTCCAATCACCAGCTAGCGCTAGATTAACTCCTTGCCAGAGGATGTGGCTTTAACAGGGTTCAAAAAAGAGCTAGATAGATTCATGGAGGTTAGGTCCATCAATGGCGATTAGCCAGGATGGGTAGGAATAGTGTCCCTAGCCTCTGTTTGTCTGGAAATGGGTGACAGGGAGGGATCACGTGAGGATTACCTGTTTGTGTTCCCTCCCTTGGGTGCATCAGGTATTGGCCACTGTCGGCAGATAGGACACTGGGCTAGATGGACCTTTGGTCTGACCCAGTCTGGCCGTTCTTATGTTCTTATTAACCGTGAAGGAACCTCAAGGACTCAAGTCTTACACCTGACGGAACCTACCTCAATGTGCATGAAGATAAGACTGCGGATAATATGAATAAACAGCAGATGCTTGCAGCAGCCAAAGCACCAAATGAACTGGAAGGACCAAATTGGGCCCATATCCTATTTTGCAAACTCTCCAAAATGACAAGAACATCCCTGGTAACTGAGGCAGGATTAAGCCGTTAACGAGATAGGAGATCAATCTTCTGGCGTTTGATTTAGCGGGTCTAGTAAGGACCTGCTAAATCAAACGCTGAGAGTGCCTCCAGTTGGCATCAGTACTCCTACTTCTCACAAGGAGAAAGGGAAGTTGATGGGAGCGTTTGCTCCTGCCAACCTCCTGCTGTGGAGACGGCACCAAGCTTGGCTTAAAGTACATCTACTCCCGCGACATTATTTACATGGCTGAGGTTATGTATCGTAAGCTGACCTTCCAGGTCTAGCATAGCCCTGGACTAAGAATGCTTGGGATTAACCCCCAGGAAACTTGGTTCACTTTGCATTGTTTATGCTCTTCACTTTATTGGGTGTGGACAGTGAAGCCCGACAGCTCAGCTTCCCTTTCTATTTCACTCATCCTGGTGCAGCTCCCGATTGACAGCAGCACTTTGCCACACCAGCCACGCTGCCGAGGGGATGGGGTGGCAACTCACCCGAGTACATACCCACAACCTTAGGCAAGCTAGCTAGCTTGGCCCTTCGTTATCCTGAGATGTGTGCTTCGGATTTGGTGGTTTGTGTATGGCCAACAGAAGTGCCGGGCTCTGTCATGCTCTGGACACACGTCAAGTCAGCTGTTTAGACGTACCCTCTTGAGAGAGAAGAATCAGGCCTTTGGATTTTAGTCAGTTTCAGGTTTTCCAGCCCACAACGCCTTTGGGTTTGATTGTCTAAGACTGCAGGGCAGTTTGAGATTTAAAAAGTCTCTCTTCACTGCCACCCTCTTTAACCCTTGGTCTAGCATCCTTTCGACACCTCCTCCTAACCGCTCCGAAACAACAGTTTGCCTCGTACTGTCATCTCCAGGGTTAACACCAGGAACATGTGGGTGTATCTATGTTCTAAAGCACACTGGGTTTTCTGGCTCGCCCTTGCTTTCCTCCCCCACTTGGCTGTGGAAGGTGGGGGGGGGGCGAGTTGCAGGCAAAAAGCTGTCACCTCCCCCCTGGAAAGGCTCTGCAGGAGATGGAAATGGCATAACAGTTCCCACAAAAATGGAAAAATTCTCATCTGTGTCACATTTGCAGTTCTGCCCGGGGGAAGATAAGGAACAAATTTCACTCTTAGTACCATTAAAAAGAAAACCATTTGCAGGCAGAAAGCACAATAACATTCCACCTTGGGCCACAGCAGTGACGCAGACACATGGACAGATAATGGCTGGCTTGCCCTCCCCCCGGCCTACCAAAAATGCCAGCCCACAGCTCTACAACAAGGGAGGGGGCCACATGGGAACGGCTGTACAGGGAGACGAAAAAAAGCCAAAGAGTAGCACCGCAAATTCCAAAGGCAGATCCTTGCGGAAATGTGGTGGCCACATGGTTATATTTCTTGACACCCTGTCTGGCCATTTCCACACCTGTTTCCTGTAGGCACCTGGTGCACTTCAGTATGATCTGGTAAAGGTTTCCCCACTGACAGATAACACTACGTGATCAGAAATCTATCCAGATCGAACTCACAAACTTAATACAACTTCCTGCATAGAATCATGGAACAGTAGAACAGGAAGGGACCTCGAGAGGTCATCGAGTCCAGTCCCCAGCCCTCATGGCAGGACCAAGCACCATCTGGAGCATCCCTGACAGGTGTTTGTCTAATCTGCTCTTGAATATCTCCAGTGATGGAGATTCCACACACACCCCCAGGCAATTTATTCCAGTGTTTAATCAGTCTGACAGGTAGGACATTTTTCTGAATGTCCGACCTAAACCTCCTTTGCTGCAATTTAAGCCCATTGCTTCTTGTCCTGTCCTCAGAGGCCAAGGAGAACAATTTTTCACTCTCCTCCTTGTAACACCTTTTTAGATACTTGAAAACTGCTATCGTGTCCCCTCTCAGTCTTCTCTTTTCTAAACTAAACAAGCCCAATTCTTTCAGTCTTCCCTCCTAGGTCATGTCTTCTAGACCTTTCATCATTCTTGTTGCTCTTCTCTGGACCTTCTCCAATTTCTCCACATAACATGATCAGGATTTTTTGGATGCCTCAGAGCACACATCTCTTTCGGGAATGTAAGAGGTCCTATCACTCAATGCGCCTGAAGCCCTAGAGTCAGACCCCAGAAGGGAGCTGGGTTGACACATCCCTCCATTCACACAGCCATTCCGCTGATTTCCGCACACGGAGAGCAGAGACCCCAGCAAGATTCTTTCACGCCTGGGGCACGTTTCCATGTCTGGTACCATTCTGTCAACTGCAGACCTAGCTAAGTTTGAGTCGTTTGCAGCTAACAGCTCCCAACTTTTCTACTAAACCAGCCTCTCTCAAAGGCCCTGGCTCCCATGTCTGTTCTTATGGATTCTATAAATGTTTCAGCAGTGGGTCGTTTTTCCAGTTAATTAGCGTCTCTTGGTTGCTTGGATGTGTCCGTGCAGGAAAATAATGTGTACTCCTCCGCCCACCTCACATCCCCCACTCTCAGGCATGTGTGTCCCCTGCCACTCATCCACCCTTATGCAAGAGTCTTCACCAGTGTTTCCTGTTAGCTGAGCACTTACCAGAGCACCCACAGCCAGCAGTGTCTGTTTCTATTGGTGGTGCACATCTGCACATGCCTTTGTGCAGTAAAATGTATTCCACACATGGCTGGAAATAATTAGATGGAACATTGGTCTTCACTCCCTGTCCTAAACTTGTGCTGAGTTGCCCTGAGTTACTTTTATAAACATATTTACGGAGTCTGGGGGAGGCAGGAAATTGTTTCTTCCTGGGCTTATTAAAAACACTTTAAGCTTCCCTACATTATTAGTGATGGTGGTGGGGATTTTGTCAGCAAGCCACACGTTCTAGATATACTGCATCAGTCTAACCATGACTTTGTACAGCACATTCACACTAGGCATGGACACCAAGCAGCTACACTCGTGCATTAAAAAAAAATCTATAGTATAAACATATTGGGTTACGTTTTTCCAATGTGCCTACAAGAGATTTAGGTGCACACGTCAATGGAACACATGCTCCTGAACACACTAGGCACTTTGGGAAAATCTGCCCCTAAATCATTTTCTTTTCATCACGTGTTTAAACTCGTGGCATTTCACTCTGCTCAGTGGAATCAAGTTTTGTTTCTTGTCTGTTTCACTTTCAAGCTCTCCGACACCAGCCCGATGCCGTAAGGTTTGGCCTGCAGAATGGGGACTGGTCCAGTTCTAATTAAAATATAATTCACTGAAATGATAAACCAAACCCCTTTCGATTGAGCTGAACTTCCATTTTACAGAACACAAATCCACCTGACCACAGCCCTTTAAATCACAGCCATGTTGTGCCCCAGAGGTGGCCGCATTTTAGTAGCCAACGAGGAATTTCTGTCGTTTCAGGGCTTTTGAATAGTTTTTATTTACTTCAATGGGCTTTTGATCAGCTCCCCATGGCTCTGAAGCCCTTCGGGGTGAGCAAACCGTGGAAAACACAAGGTACCATTATAATTACAACCACGTCTCTTCGCTTCTTTACAGCTGCCCTGAACTTGCGACACCAGGATGGAAAATGCTGACCATTCCAGCCAGGACCACCCGGCTCCTTCTGGGGTTTGGTGAGCAGCCCCCTGGCATGTCAGGAAGAATTCCAGGAAACTTCCCATGTGCTCTCCTCTGGTTTATTTCCTTTGGCAGCTGGTTACAATAGAAAACAGTCACTGGACATTCCACAAGCCTCTGGCCCTCCCGCTAGAAAAAGGGAGGCGGGGGGGAGACAAAGGGAGGAGAAGCACCTGCTTTCTGGAGGATGTGGTGCAGTTTGTCCTTCCCCCTGCCCAGATCTTAAGCACCAATAAGTAATGACAGCCCGGCCAGACACATCAAGGACCCCACAGCCCTGATGCTCCAGTTCTCCTCCCTGTGAACTCCGAGCTAAGCCTCTCCCTGTAACATTAGCCTTTGAGGAAACTCAGGCAGCAGGCTTCCCCCAAACCGCCTTCTTCAGAAGGAAATCATCCCACGCCCGCCGGTATCAAAGCGCGTCCCAGACACATGGCTTTAGTGGGGCTTGAAACAAACAGTTCTCAACCCATCTGCCTGGCACCTGGAACCAGGGCTGGGAAAAGGGAACGGAGGAACAGCAGCGAGCCATTCCCATCCAGGGCTCTGCGCACGTGGGTACGCGGGACAAAGCACCTGGGACCAATGTCCAACACACCGGCCGGTCCCCAGCTTCCTCCCATCATCCCTGGCAGGCTAAGCTTGGAAAGAGAAATGGGCCACGTGGCAAGACCTGGTGGGCCGTGCCCCTTCGCCGTCTTGCAGCAAATTCCTCCTGCAAGGAGCCCCTCAGAACAGCGGCCCGACTCAAGCCCTCTTGCTGGCAGCTTCATCTCCTCCGCTGATCCCCAAAGAATTGCAGAACACTCTGCGCTCCACTTTGTGATGCTGCGAAGACCAGGACTAAAAAGAGCTAGATGGACCCAACCTCTATGAATCTATCAATGGCTCTTAGCCAGGCTGGGTAGGAATGGTGTCTCTAGTCTGTTTGTTAGAAGCTGGGAATGAGTGACAGGGGAGGGATCACTTGACGATTCCCTGTTCTGTTTTCTCCTGCTGGGGCATCCGGCATTGGGCACTGTCGGCAGACAGGATACTGGGCTAGATGGACCTCTGGTCTGACCCAGTCTGGCCGTTCTGATGCTGTGCAGTAGAAGATTCACAAGCCTCCAGAAGGGAGGTGCAGACACATCCCCATCTTATTGACCCATCCCTGTGACACATTCGTGTGACTGGATTCCATGGTCTTCTCAAGTCACCTCCACCTAATTCCACTCTGCCTCCCTGAGATCCTGCCTGAATCGCGCTTTGCTTGGTCGCCCTATGTAATTCCACCTTCAGTGAGACCAGAGGAAGGACAAAAAGCCACCCTCAAGATCCGGAATGGACATGCTGCTGGACCGGCTGGTTTCCCGGCCTGCATCCGCCGCTCTTCGGAGCGTGGGCCTCAGGCAAAGCACCAGCAGAATGGACAGGTGGTAGCACAGCGTCACTGAACAAGGGCAAAGGATCCCAAACTGTGTGTGGACCCTACAGGCCACTCTCGTTGCACTCAGTCGCCAGCGAGGTCTTTGTTTCGCACGGTGGGACGCAGCCACACTTTGAAGACACTCGCGTCTACCGCCATTAGGTTTCACCCTTGGGCAGCCAACGATGGACGCTGACCTCACCCCTTGGCTTCTGGCGGAGCTGCACGGGGACTGTAACTACCCGTCTCGTGGGGCAAATATCAACATCACAGCAGGTTGTGAGGCTGCTAAAGGGCCTGCCCTCCAGCTCGCACGGACAGGGGTCAGGGTTCCACGTTCCTGGTGAAGTCGGCTGTGGGACCTACACCTCAATACCCATGCGAGGGGGCCTGTCGATGCACACCTTTCCCCCATTGCTACACAACCTCAGGTGTGCAGCAGAGATCTAGTTCCACCCCAATGCTGCTCTGGTGAGCCCCGGACAGGATATCAGGACTTGCCCTCCACAGGTGAGAATTAAGGCTGGTCGAGAAGCGTTTAAGCTGGCAACACTGTCTCGCTTGCAGGGAAGTAACGGGATTTCAGAACTGCCCCTCCAGCTCTCAGAGACACGGCCCATACTATGGGATTGAATGTCTGCCAGCAGAAGACCCTCACCCAAAACCTCCACCAGAACCCTGGCTGCAGGCACCATGAAGAGGGCTGACACGTTCGCCCATGTAGGCAGCAAACAGCATTCGCATAGTCACCGCAAACTAGACATCTGACCATAAATAGGTCTCACCAGCTCCTGCATAAAGGCCATGGCTCACTCACCGATGCAAAAAGGTCTTTGTGCCGAGACAAAGTTCAGAATCTATTAAACGTCTGTAGTACCTGTCTTGCTACATGGGTCAGAAACCTAGACCCTCCTACAGACAGAATTGAGGGATGGGGGTAGAGGCTTGTTTTGTTTGGAAAGGAGAAGGGTGAGAGGGGACATGATAGCAGTTTTCAGGTGTCTAAAATGGTATCACAGAGAGGAGGGGGAGAAACTGTTCTCCTTGGCCTCTGAGGATAGGACAAGAAGCAATGGGCTTAAACTGCAGCAAGGGAGGTTTAAATTGGACATTAGGAAAAACTTCCTACCTGTCAGGGTGGTGAAACACTGGAATAAATTGCCTAGGGAGGTTGTGGAATCTCCATTGCTGGAGATATTCAAGAGCAGGTTGAACAGACACCTGTCAGGGATGATCTAGACGGTGCTTGGTCCTGCCGTGAGGGCAGGGGACTGGACTCAATGACCTCTTGAGGTCCCTTCCAGTTCTAGTGTTCTATGATTCTAGGATTCCAGATATGCTGTCGGCATCGAATCCTGAGTGTAAATGTGTTTTAACTTTGTGCAAAATATCACGTTCTCCCAGAAGCCTGGCTTACTGCATTCGCTTACTATATACATGCTCTTCAGTCACGTCGTCAAGGTGGACAGAAACAGCCCAACACTCAAGCTCTCTGGTCGCTACATGAAGGGGTGCATGAGCTGACCCTACCTGGCTCTGCCTGTGGAGTCAGCCCAGAGATTTGCAGATTCGCAGGCCCGAGCCAGATCTGGGGACTTCACTGCACAATACCTGGTGTGACACCATCGACTCTGGTCACTCCGACTAGAACAACTGTCTTCAGTGGACAACATGTGTTTGATGCTGCGTGTGAGCCGGCGAGTTGGGACACAAAGCACAGGGTGCCGTACGATTGCTCCTCCCGCCTCACCAGTTCGATTGTTGCTCCAAATTCGCTCCTCCCACTAGGGGGCAGCAACAGAGCTCTGCCTCCCGAAAGGCCCAGCACCTCAACTTACCTCAGGATGGGCCATTCCAGAGAAGCAAAGCAGAGGCATAAAAAAGGTTGAGTGTCGCCTTCTCCTTCCCAGGCTGGTGGGGCAGCTCTCCTGGGGTGAAAGTTTTCCAGTCAGGACTCTCTGTTCCTGGTTTGGAATAACAAAAAAACCCGCCAACTCATTTCCCTGGAAATCTGGACAAGGCACCATTTCAGAGTCCCACTCTGGGGGCTGCACAGAAAATGCCAACGTCCGTGAAACAGGAATCCAAAGCCTGCAGTTTTTACTCCCAAGCTCTTGTGAGTCACCCTGCATATTCCAAGCAGGATCTTGAGCCTTCAGACGTCGGAAGCCAGCAGAGTGGCTTCAGTTAAAGCACTGAGTGCGGTCCACAGTAAAAAGCTGCTATTCATTTTGCCTGCACCCAGGAGGGAAGTAAAATTGCCATGGCATTTTCCACCAATGCAGCGACGAAATTTAACATATATAATTTAATTTGTGCCGTTTACAGGCATCAGCTTTTAGACTCAGCTTAGAGGAAAACAGGTTTACTTTCCTTTCTCTGTTTGAAATGCTCTATAAAGGCCATCCACATCTGGACAGCTTTTAACTTTCCTTGCATTGCTAATTAACTGTCCCATTTTTTTTATTTTGGGATGACTCCCAGTTTTCTGCAAAGATGAAAGATAAGGGGGAAATTCACTAGCCAGAGGCTTAGTCTTATGAAATGTCCAGAAAGAAGAGCACCTCACAAAGGTTTTTTCTAGCTGATGTATTATTATTTTCATGTATTGCGGCACGACCTCATAAGAACATAAGAACGGCCAGACTGGGTCAGACCAAAGGTCCATCCAGCCCAGTATCCTGTCTACTGACAGTGGCCACTGCCAAATGCCCTAGAGGGAGTGAACACAACAGGTAATCCTCACGTGATCCCTCTCCTGTTATCTGTTTCCAGATAAACAGAGGCCAGGGACATCATTCCTACCCATCCTGGCTAATAGCCATTGATGGACCTAACCTCCGTGAATTTATCTAGCTCTTTTTTGAACCCTGGATAAAGTTCTAAGTCTTCACAACATCCTCCGGCAAGGAGTTCCACTGTTTGACTGTGCGCTGCATGAAGAAAAACTTCTGTTTGTTTGTTTTAAACCTGCTGCCTATTCATTTCATTTGGTGACCCCCAGTTCTTATGTTATGGGAACAAGTAAATAACTTTTCCTATTCACTTTTTCCACATCAGTCATGATTTTATAGACCTCTATCATATCCCCACATAAGGTATGTCCAGACTACATCCCTCTGTCGGCAGAGGGATGCAGATTAGGCAGGTCAACATTGCAAATGAAGCGGGGATTTAAATATCCCGCACGTAATTTGCATAAAAATGGCCACCGTTTTTGCCAACTCAGCACTTTGTTGGCCAAAAGCGACAGTCTAGAGGGGGATCTGTCGAGAAAGAAAGCCTTTTTCGACAGACCCAGTAAATCTCCTTGTAGGAGGCATAAGGGATCTGTCGAAAAAGGCTTTCTTTCTCGACAGATCCCTCTCTAGACTGCTCTTTTCGCTGACAAAGTGCTGAGTCAGCAAAAATGGCGGCCATTTTATGCAAATTAAGTGCAGGATATTTAAATCCCCACTTCATTTGCAATGTCGACCTGCCTAATCTGCATCCCTCTGCCGACAGAGGGATGCAGACTAGACATACCCCTAGTCTCCTTTTTTCTAAGATGAAAAGTCCAAGTCTTTTTAATCTCTCTTCATTTGGGATCCATTCCAAACCACTCATTATTTTTGTTGCCCTTTTCTGAACCTTTTCCAATGCCAATATATCTTGACCCCACTGCCAATATATAACCGCACTGGACTAGATGCTGTACGGACACAGATCAAAAGGACAGTCCTGTCCCCAGAGAGTTTACGACAGAAGATGTAAACAAAAGGCCACATTTGAAAGCCTCTATTTGCAACACCCTGAAGTCAACGGGACTATTTCTGAGAGAAAAGGTGGCAGTTTGGCCTAAAATTAAATAGGCAGTTTAGTCAGACACAGACCCACACCAGTATATCAGATCCTAGCCGCCCCATGTTCTGGAAGTATGAAATTGGGACCTGGAAATGAATTTTCCACATGGCTCCTGTCTTGGTAACGGGCCAGACCACAATCCTGGATCCAAAGCACATTCCGACTTTGCGGTTGTTCCAAATGCAGAGCAGGGTTTGAATTCTGCAGGGGTGAGCAGTCTCTAAAACTCAGATCTCTGGGCAGGATCTCCCAGAATCTCTGTGCAAGTCTCCGTTGTCTCTGAAAAGGCCCCTTCCGGATCTAATGAAGAGGCAGGAAAAGAAACATGCCAGCCTTTTCTTCGGGTTCAAATAGTTTGGTTAAACTTTTTCTTATCTGCTGCAGCTCCTGCTCCACTGGATTCCATCCAGGAGAGCTCCCTGGCTGTTCGGGTGCTATATGCTGTTCCACCCAGAAGCAAGGAACTTTGTGAAGGAGTCTGATAGCATAAAGTTTTGAGCACAATTCTGCAAACTCAAGGCAGTAGCACTGCCAGGGGAAGAGGGGGGAAGAGGTGGTCAGAAAAGCAGCTAAACTTCCAAACCACAAGCCTGAAAATCTTGAGGTTCCCCCGTTGCTACGAAAAGCCCAGGCACACAAAAAAGACTTTTCTTTTTTTTTTTGCTTTAATTCCTGATTTCATAGAATTTTAACCGGATGATTCCACCACCCTCCCTCCCCTAAGCCTCACGGGACAGGAACATCTTCTGTGCAACTTCCTCAAAGCCAACGAAATTACACCACTGTTGAATGTGGCCCTGATGTAAAAACATTCCCAAGGTCCATTAACTGTTTCCACTTTAATATCAGGATGGAGACCTACTCTGTTTTAATTAGGGAGGTGGTTCCTCAGACGTCAGAGATGCCCATGGTAGTCCTTAGACCACCAAGGAACTGGAAGGAAACATTTGCCCTCAAGAATCACTTACTCTTTTAAGTGGGAGACTCACTCCATAAACGCTGGGATCAGCATGGAGTATAAAATACAAAAGCAACCAATCCCCCACACCAGGGACAACTTCGGCTTGGAAGGATTCCATTTATCGGTAAATACTGATTTCACCGTCCCCATACAAGTGGATTGAAAAAAATATTTCCATCGATAATAATAAAAATTTACAGAGAGGCAAAGTATGAACAATGCTGCATGAGAACTTAATAGTGTTTGATTCAAGGGCATTTACTTTGTCTATTTTGACATGGGATGTTGACAATTGGCAATTTAGCGGTTATAAAGCTTTAACTTTTTGAATCTAAATATGTTCTGATATTCATTATTGTCTGTTCCCTCGTAACTTCCCACAGCAGTGAATATTTTTTAAAAAACCCTTTAAAACAAACATCTATGTTGTCCATCAAAATGATAAAAAACTGACAATTGAATTCTGCCAACCCTGTGCAGACTGTACACAAACCACGCCACCCATTGCTGAAAAGCAACCCTCTTTGGAGAAGAATGTAGCAGCTTTGTCACAGTACATCTCAATTTAGGTCAAGAAGAATAAAACCTGAACACTTTGTAAAACTGAAACTATTGGGGAACATGATATGGGGACCAGAGTTAGAATCTGCTCAGGCTGGACTGACACTTCTAGCTCTGGTATTAAAAAAAACAATAAGATCAGAGTTTCAAAAGTGCCTCCTGGACCTAAAAGCCCAAGTGCCTTAAATGGCCATGTGGATTTGGGTTCTTAAATCACTTAGGCACTTGGGAAAATGTGCCTCCAGAAAAGATGATGACTTCGTTTGACAGCTCAGCTAAAGAACAGCAGGAGAGTTAGATTCAGAGAGGTGTCTCTCTGAAGAGGTCGAGGGAGCTCTAGTCTAGAGTTTAGAGGAGATTGATCCATTTCACAAGGAACACCCCTGGCACTGACCCCACCTCTCTACACCTCAGGGCAGGTATACACTAGACCCGGAAGGTAGAGTTAAGGTACACAACTCCAGGTATGTAAAATAAATAGCTAGAGTCAGCTTACCTTAAGCCGTGCTTGGCACCATCTTCACAGAGGGAGACCCACGTGAGTAAATGCTCCCAACTGCGAAGAGTACCAGTGCCAACTAGAGTCATCCTCGGTGTTTGATTTAGAGGGTCTTAACTAGAGCCACTCAATCAAACACCAGTAGATCGATCTCCGGCACAGCAAGTGAAGACATCACAAGGGTGATGGACAATGAATGAGCCTCTCACCTGGAAGCAGAGTGACCAGGCAGCAAGTGTGAAAAATCAAGAGGTGGGGGAAGGGCAATAGATGCCTCTATTAGACAAAGCCCCGAATATCCAGGCTGCCCCTATAAAATCGTCACCCTACGTGTTGTCTTTCATCACCGTGTGGACAAACAGAGAGCTTACGCACGTTCAGGGAGACGTGTTTCATTAGCACTACACTTATTTTTCAACAGATAATAAAAAGGCAAAGGAAAGCGAACCTTGAGCAAGTATAGAACTACAACGCACTGAAAGGTGCACAGTAGCGGTTGGGTTTTCTTTGTGGGGGTGGGACGGAGATGAACGTTTGGCAACTGCATGCCTAACACGAGGCTGCAATTGTGCACCTACCATGTGCCTGAAAACCGGATCCGTGCTCTGCCCCTTATCAGTCATCTGCGCAAGAAACCCACTCGCATGCAAGCAATCGCAGTCATCGGGTTTGCAAATTAGGCACGCATTTTACACATTAAATAATCCAACCCTAATGGTCAGACCACATTCTCTACAGTTAGAGTCCTATAAGCCACCAAAAACCTTCAACGTCTCTTGCAGTAACACTGATCTAATTTGGAGTAGCATTTCTGTGTAAGATGCACTATACAAAATTGTACTGTAATCGTTTATTGCGTATATTTATTGACATCATTTCTATTTGATAGCATTAATTATTCTATATTTGCGCTGTGATAACAACTAGGAACCTGAGTCATGGGCTAGCGCCTTGTATGGTAAGGGCTGTATGCAAACATGAAAAAAAAGATGGACCCTCTCTCAAACCCCAGCTGGGATCAGGGACCCATTTTTCTAAGCACTACAGACACATAGTAAGGAACGGTTCTTGCCCCAAACAAATCTGTGATGTAGAGCAGACAAGGCAGAATTATTATCCCCATGTTACATGTGAAGAGAACTGACACACAAAGAGATTAAATAACTTCCCCAAGATTATGCAGCAAGAACATCAGAGCTGGGAATTAAGTTGACATCTCTTATGGTCCAGCCTAAGTACCCACAAGCCCACTCTTCCTCCCCAAAATTACAGCCAGATCATAGAATCACAGAACACTACAACTGAAGTCATCAAGGTCATCGAGTCCAGTTCCCCTGTCCTCATAGCAGGACCAAGCACCGCCTAGATTGGGCTGGGTAATAATTTTTGGCCAGGGGCCACTTCAAAAAGTTCTGAAGTGCCCCCAGGCTGTCCGGAAGGAGCAGGGCCTAAACCGGAAGGAGTGGGGCAAGTATTCTTCTGGGCTACCCCACCCACAGAGCCCTTTGCCTCCCTTCCCGCTAAGCACCCACACCGCGCCCTGCCGCATGCTTCTTGCAGGGTGGGGGCAGGGCGAAGGAAGCTTCGCGCAGCTCCTCCATCCCCAGGCCCGGATTGGCCTGGGGGCGGGGGGAGCACCAGAAGCCTCCTCCCACCCTCCTCCCACCCTGCAAGGAGCACACGGTACTTTAAAGTGCTACGTGCTCCTCACAGGGTGGGAGAAGGCTTCACGTGCTCCCCCCCCCCGGCCAATCAGGGCCTGGGGGGGGCGGGGGGAACTGCACGAAGCTTCCTTCACCCTGCCCCTGCCCTGTGCGAGCGTACGGCACTTTGAAGTGCCATGCGCTCCTCGCAACGGGGGGAGGGGAAGGGTGGAGGAAACTTTGCACGCTCCTCCCGCCCCCCCAGGCCAATCAGGGTTTGGGGGAGGGGGAGCACGTGATGTCTCCTCCCGCCCTGCAAGGAGCACGTAGCACTTTGAAGGGCAGCGTGCTCCTTGCAGGGCGGGAGAAGTTTTGCACACTCCCCCGCCCTCAGGTCCCAATTGGCTTGGGGGCAGGGAAGCGGCAGGGCCTTTGCAGGCCGGATCTACCCGCTTGGTGGGCTGAATCCGGCCCACAGAGGCTCTTTTGCCCACCCCAGTCTAGATCATCCCTGACAGGTGTCTGTCTCCCCTGCACTTCAATATCTCCAGAGATGGAGATTCCACAACCTCTCTAGGCAACTTATTCCAGTGCTTAACCACCATGACAGGTAGGAAGTTTTTCCTAACGTCCAACCTAACCCTCCCTTGCTGCAGTTTAAGCCCATTGCTTCTTGTCCTGTCCTCAGAGGCCAAGGAGAACAATTTTTCTCCCTCTTCCTCGTAACACCCTTTTAGGTGCTTGAAAACTGCTATCATGTCCCCTCTCAGTTTTCTCTTTTCTAAACTAAACAAGCCCAGTTCATTCAGTCTTTCCTCCTAGCTCCTGTTTTCTAGACCTTTAATCATTTTTGTTGCTCTTCTCTGGACCTTCTCCAATTTCTCCACAACTTTCCTGAAATGTGCTGCCCAGAACCGGACACAATACTCCAACTGGGGGCTGATCTGTGCAGAGTAGAGTGTAAGAATGACTTCTCGTGTCTTGCTCATAACACTTCTGTTCATGCAGCCCAGAATCATGTTTGCTTCCCCCCCCCCAACACTGTCACACTGTTGACTCATATTTAGCTTGGTCCTCTATGACCCCTAGATCCCTTTCTGCAGGACTCCTTCCTAGACAGTCACTTCCCATCTGTGTGTGTGAAACAGACTGTTCCTTCCTAAGTGGAGGTCTTTGCATTTGTCCTCATTGAACTTCATCCTATTTACCTCAGACCATTTCTCCAGATCATTTTGAATTATGACCTTATCCTCCAAAGCACTTGCAACTCCTCCCATCTTGGTATCGTCTGCAAATTTTATAAATGTACTCTTGATGCCATTATCTAAGTTGTTGATAAAAATATTGAACAGAACCAGTCCCAAAACTGATCCTTGCAGAACCCCACTTGTTATGCCCTTCCAGCATGACTGTGAACCATTGGTAACTACTCTCTGAGAACAGTTATCCAACCGGTTATGCACCCACCTCATAGTAGCCCCAACTATGTCGTATTTCCCTAGTTTACTGATAAGAAGGTCATGCGAGACTGTATCAAATGCTTTACTAAAGTCCAGGTATTCAACATCTACCACTTCCCCTTTATCCACAAGGCTTGTTATCCTATCAAAAGAAAGCTATTAGATTGGTTGGACATGATTTGTTCTTGACACATCCGTGTTGGCTGTTACCTGTCATCTTATTATCTTCCAGATGTTTGCAGATAGATTCCTTAATTACTTCCCTGGCACAGAAGCTACAGACTGGTTTCCTGGGTTGTCCTTATTTCCCTTTTTATAGATGGGCACTATATTTGTCCTTTTCCAGTCTTCTGGAATCTCTCCCAACTTCCACGGCTTTTCAAAGATGATAGCTAAAGGCTCAGATACCTCCTCTATCAGCTTTTTGAGTATTTTAGGATGCATTTCATCAGGCCCTGGTGACCTGAAGACATCTAGCTTTTCTAAATAATTTTTAACTGGTTCTTTTCCTATTTTAACTTGTGAGCCTACCCAATTTTCACTGGCATTCACTACGTTAGGCATTCAACCACTACCAAGCTTCTTGGTGAAAACCGACACGAACTTGTTAAGCATCTCTGCCATTTCCACATTTTCTGTTATTGTTTTTCCATCTTAATTGAGCAATGGGCCTACCCTGTCCTTGGGGTTCCTCATGCTTCTACTCTATCTGTAGAATGTTTTCTTGTTATCCTTTATATCTCTAGCAAGACTGAGTTCCTTTTGTGCCTTTGCCTTTCTAATTTTGCCCCTACATACTTGTGTTGTTTATATTCATAACTCATACTTTGACCTAGTGTCCACTTTTTATAGGGCTCTTGATTTTTAGATCATTCACAATTTCCCAGTTAAGCCAGGATGGTCTCTTGCCGTACTTCTGATCTTTTCTACGCAGTCGAATGGTGCACGCTTGTGCTCTTAATAACGTCTCTTTGAGAAACTGCCAACTGTCTTCAATTCTTTTTCCTCTTAATCTTGCTGCCCATGGGGCCTTACCTGCAAGCTCCCTGAGTTTGCTAATATCAGCCTTCCTGAAATCCACTGTCTTTATTTTGCTGATCACTCTTTTATCATTCCTTAGAATCATGAACTCTATCCTTTCATCGTCACTCCCACCCAAGCTGCCTTCTGCTTCCAAATTCTCAGCCAGTTCCTTCCGATTTATTACAATCAAAGCTAAACCAGCCTTCCCTCAGTAGCTTTCTCCACCTTCTCAAGTGCAAAACTGTCTCCAATACATTCCAAGAACAGTTCCCTCCCCGCACTTCATACTGGAATTAGGCGCACACGGGGATGTCTCTCAGCATCCAACAGGGACAAGAATTTCGACTTCATCCTGCCACTGCTCCTTTCCCAGCTAGGCAAGCACAAGAGCTTCTTCATGGCCACCACGTCACCATGGATTTATGTGCACTGAAACGCCGCCACCGCACCAATGCCTGGAGCTACAAGCCTGGGAAAAGAAACATCCTTCCCTCTCTCTTCTGTGAGATGAACGGGTCCCCCTTTTTCCATCTCCCCCGCCTCTGCCCTGAGCCATTCCCAAGGACCTTGTAGTTTTCTCTCCTAAATTTATCAGCAGTAAAACGTTTCCATGTGTTCGTCCACGCCGACTCGGAAAACACAGAGTAAATTACAGCTGGCGATTTGGATGATGTTTGTGGTTTGGTCCCTGCTTTCGGTTATAGGCTCCGGGATGGGCTTGGGAGACAGACGTATGCCAGGAGAAATACTAATAGATCCAGACAAATGACTAGACCATTAAAATAAACCCCACCCCAGCTCATTTACTCCCCAGAGGAGTCCGGGATCCTGACTGCAGGAGCCGGAAGAGGCGCCGGAATTCAAGTGAACCATTTGTAACTTGCGGTGCAAGAATCCAGACAAGGAACCACCCCAGGATGCCCACAAGTGTGCTGGAGTGGGATTAAGACTGACGCCTGAATTAAATGTCTAAAACATGGCAGATGAAGGGGAACGGAGGCAAGGAGAGACTAAGTGATTGTCCCAAGATTATACAGCTGGGAACTGTCCTTAAATCTCTTGCAGCAGGGGCAGGCAATAATTTTTGGATGGGGAGCCACTCCAAGAATTTGGAGAGTGGTCAAGACCTGCACTCTTCCATGGTATTAATGAAGGAGATGAGGGGTCTGGGATGGAGGTGGGGTGCAGAAGGAAGCTTGGGGCAACGGAGGGAGTTTGGGTGAAGGAGGCAGTTGTGACCTGGGGCACTGATGGACTGGGGCGGAAGGGGTTGGATTGTGACCTAGGACAGGGAATTGGGGTGCAGGGAGGGGGTGCAGGGATTTGGGTTGTGAGCTCGGGCAGGAGGGGACTGTGATCTGGGGCAGGGGATTGGGGTGCCAGATCTGGAAGGAGATATGAGTACAGGAGGGGGGCAGAGGATTTGGGTATGTATAGCGGGGGGCTGAGGCAGCAGCATGGGGTGCCAGGCAGGAGCTGGTCTGCAAGGGGTGCCAGTTTAAAAACCAGCTCCCCTCGCAGACCAACTGCCTGTTGCCCCACGCTGCTGCCTCTGATACAGAGGCAGCAGCCCCTTTCCGGAGGGCGGGTCTGAGCTCCCGGAGCTGGCATGAGCTGAAACTGAGCCATGCCACTTGCCCACCTGACTCCTAACACACTTTAAATGCAGAGCCGCAGCAGGGGTAGGTCCCAGACCCGGTGCAAGCCGTGGCTGAGCCAGGCTGCAAAATGTACGGGGGGCGGGGGGGAAGGGAAATGTGTGTAGTCTGTAGCATTAACCGATAAGCTTTTGCTTATTGGTTAATCGACTACCCTATTACATCCCTAGTTTTGACCAGAAATCCCATGGACCCAGGAAACCTTCCTGACAAAAGTTTGGGCTACATCAATAAAGCTCTGCCAAAGTTGTAGAGTTGCAATGAATCGGCCTTTTCCAAAGGGAAAAAAACCCAAACATTTCAACCAGCCTTCAGATTTACAGTCATGGCATTAAACCAGGAACCATCTGTGGGGTGGTGCCTGGCACGACAGCACGAAGGGCTGAGTCGGTGCATTCCTGGATTACCAGGGGGCGGGGAGACTCACGGTCTCCCTCACCCAGCAGCGGCACGCTTGTGGGCAGAGCACAAAGGCTTGTGAGCCCGGGCAGGTCCTCAGGCTGCCCAGGAACGAGCGGTCAGCTTTGGCTGGCCAAGGACAGTGGGCATGGTTGAGGTTAGGGCTCGAAGCGGCTCCCTGCTAAAAACAACTCCAGTGAGGGAAGTAGAACACAGCTCTTTGGTGGATAATCACCCGTCCGGCCACGCCAGCAGGCGGGGCCGGGTCCTGCTTTATTTAACAGCTGCCTCAGCTGACAGAAGACGAAAATGTCTCCAAGGCTCCTCCCCCCAGGGCATCCAGCATTCACCCAGGCCCCTGTTGTGCAGTGGCCCGGTGGTTTTCCCACTCCCGCCCTCGTCCTTTGGCTGGGTCCCAGTCAGACCGCTGTCAAGGGACGGAAAGCCCACCCCAAAGCTGAGTGAAGGCTTTGTGCCTTCAGAGAGCATCCGTCAGGCTAGGGGACTAAAGAGCAGGCACAAGTCAGTAGAGAGGAGTAGTCAGGGAGGAGCTAGACGGTGCTTGGCCCTGCCGTGAGGGCAGGGGACCGGACTCGATGACCTCTGGAGGGCCCTTCTGGTTCTAGTGTTCTATGGTTCTAGGGCTCCCCTCTCAAGGTGAGTTACCATTGGGCCTTCTCTACCTTCTGGCTGTCAGGCAGGGACTGTGGTGGCGTGCCTGCCTTCAGCCCACCCCCTGGCCAGGAGCAGAGTACAGGGGACCTGCTCTGCTTCCCGGCCTGCAAGCAGCTTAGCGGCTCTTCTCCATTTTGAGCTCCTGCCTACAGTTCGGCCCTCACTCACAGGTGTGATGGGGTGGGGTCACCAGAGCACGTTAGCTCATTAACCTCGCGCAGCCTGGTGTGTGTGTGGTGGGGGGGGGTGTCAGGGATGTAAGCGACTAGTCGACTATCCAATAAGCAAATGCGAGAAGACCAAGAGGGGACATGAGAGCGGTTTTCAGGTACCTAATAGGGTGTCACAAGGAGGAAGAAGAAAAATTGTTCTCCTTGGCCTCTGAGGATAGAACAAGAAGCAATGGGCTTAAACTGCAGCAAGGGAGGGTTAGGTTGGACATGAGGAAAAAACTTCCTGCCTGTCAGGATGGTGAAACACTGGAATAAATTGCCCAGGGAGGTTGTGGAATCTCCATCACTGGAGATATTGAAGAGCAGGTCAGACAGACACCTGTCAGGGATGCTCCAGACGGTGCTCGGTCTTGCCATGTGGTAGGGGGCTGGACTCGATGACCTCTCCAGGTCCCTTCCAGTTCTGTAAGTCTATGATTCTATGTAAGGTCAGAGAAGATGCTCTGGAAGAGGCTAAAAGCTGGCCAGCTCATTTCGGGCATGAGGGACCCAGGGGCATGTTGAGGACACAAGAACCCAAGCTCACACCCAATCATGGGCGCAAACAGGAAAGGAGAATGCCGAGGTGGGGGGACACCGCAGGAAGCCTCCATTGTGCAATGTCCTCCCTGGCCAGCTCAGGGGACAGTCAAAACAGCACAGCGCGAAGAAACGGAGCTGGGTGGCAAGAAACCACAAGCAGCCATGAATCTGCAGAGCCGTGCGCGAGCCACGGCAGACAGACTGCGGCTTCGATTCCACTGACACGCTCCAACAGGTCAACCCTCAAGAGCCACTCAAACGTGGCCGAGAAACCCGTTCTCTTTCATCGTTACCTCATCCAAATGCAGATGACGTGGGAGGCAGCCCTGCCACCCCGAGCCCCAGAACACAGGCCAGACAACGGCACAGAAGACACTTTATATACATACCCCCCTCTGGAAAGCAACCCAGCAGGTGGATTTTTCTGCTTAACTGTTAGGTTACTCACTATACACTGGCACCGTATCAACGTGGCAAAGAATCCCTTCTGGAAATTCAACAGAACGATTCCTGTTTCCTGCTCTATCCGTGCATCCCCTCCTGGTAACTTTCATCCCACTGAAAGGGAACCTCCCCCTAGGTCCGTCTAGCCCAGGAGTTCCATTCCTTCTTTTATGGCAGACAGAAGCCGCGCCAAATCCCAGTTGGGTTTTTAGGAGGACGTGCCAGTTCCAGCTGGCAGCCTCTGATCAGTAGCAAAGAAACAGTGGAGAAGGCTTCCAGCTGGAGTGAGAAGTAACTGGGACACACTGAGGATGGGCAAAGTGGGTCGGCCAACATAGAAACCACCCTAGAACCTGAAGAAATTCCCCCAAATTGGCCCATTTTTGCAGGGATGACATTTATTGGAGTAACAGTCCAGCAACTCCAAAGATTCTCCTTAAAACAATGTTTAAAAAAACCCACAGTTTACTCAGATAATTACCTGGAATGTGCCTAAACATAAAGCCCTAAAAGTGGGACCTCTTGGAAGTATTTGGTCTTCATGCACAGATCATAGATATTACCAGCCCGAGAGATTTTAATGCTCGACCTGAACAGGGTTAGCAAACTTGCAATCATTCTTTGCTCCTGCAGGGGGATTTTATCCTCCCTCCTGGCTCAGGCATGCAGTGGTTGATGGTTTCCCTGAGAACAAGCGTAATGAAGGGCCGTCGAGACGAAAAAGCACTTGAGAGACCACAGTTTTGGATACACAAAGCACAACAGTGCGACTTGGCTGGCTCTCCGCTAATAGCCAGCCGCTGAAATCAGCCACCGAGAGAAGTTACAGCAGCTGCTCCACACGGCACAAGGGGAGTGGCGGGCATGGGAAGCGGATGCATGGGTGGCGCACAATTTGCCCGACAGCTGGCCACCTCCAGCTACGTCCCTGCTTGCAGCTACGGCAGAGCCAAGTGGAAAATCCGCCAGCAACTAGCCGTTCAAAAAGGTCGACACCCTGGAGTTCAAACCACTGTGCGCTACTGCAACGTGTTTCCAAACGGCAGACAGACTTACCCAGCCTCCCAAGTGGACTCTGCCATCTGAGATCTGAAGGACGGAGGTTAAGCTGAAGGGCTGAATATTCTCAGTATATACCCCCATTGGTTTTTTGTGTGAATGGAGATTACTGGACCGTGTCATGCTGGATTTAACAAGGGACTCACCTTCATTCAAAAGGAAACTCCCGCAAACTCTCACTGCCTTGGTGACGCAAGACTCTTGCTTAGTCCAATTAAAGACAGCGAATTGGTTTTTAATTAAGACGCCTTTGTAAGCCGGCTTCCCTCCTGGATCGATTAGTTAATCTTCCCTTCGAAAAACGTAGCCTCTCCACCTGGCCACGTCATACCTAATGCTAATGGGGAGATTCAGAGTAAGAAGATGCTAGGAGAGTAGATCGTTCAGGCAATTAGCTGTAGGAGAGAACGTCTTTCATTGCTAGGCTGCTGGTATGAACCCGGCCCAGGTTTCTTCTCAGCTGAGCCCAAGTCATTTCTGTGAGATGGCTCTTTGCTGATCTTAAGTTGGTATGTCCGGGTTGGGGCCTAGAAGTCAGCTGCACGCTGCACAGAATTCACTAAACGAGCTATTTGAGCTAATCCGCTACCCACACACAAGTGCTCACTGCTGCGAGATGGCCACCGTTCTGTCGGGACCGGCGTGGCGAAAGCGGATGAGGGGTTAATAAGGCAGCACAAGAAGCGGGTGTGTTTTGAACAGTGCCGCCCTCTGCCCATGACCTTTGCACAGACCTGAAGGGACCACGAGGCAGGGCAGAGAATTGTTTCTCCACAGCTCTGTTAGACGGACTCTAATGTTGTAATGTTGATCTGTTCATAATGTTTATAGTGCACTTGTTGTGCACAGAATTTAGGTAAGGTGCACACTTAAAATGGCAATTGCCATCAGTGACTGGAAAACAAAATGGAGTTCGTGGACAGTTGAACTTTGGACTTTTCCCGCCTTAAATGTTTGCACTTGTTGCTAAAATTGCACACGGCACACTAGAACTGTGCACCTGGCACGTGAGAACTGTGCCCACAACACTCAATCTTTGCACCCGACACACGTGCCAGTTTCCCGCCAAAGAAAAGATAAAAGTGCCACACCCTGTGAGAGTGCGTGCGCCTTTTGTCGGTGGTCTGCGAGGACAGCGCCTGTCAGGCCTTGGGACTTGTGCATCGTCCATCACCTGTGCCGAAGGGTCATCCAGAGACGTCTCTCTGCACCAGTCACCTCAGCCCGTCACTTCCAACCAGGATTACGCTGCTGTGGTGAAGACCCAGTAAGGACTGTAACCTGTGCCACCATTTACCATCATCATCACGCTTTGGTTCCTCTGGCGAACGCCGGGGGTCAAGCCAGCCAGCGAGGGAACACTTGCTGTTCCTCCCCAAGGGCTAACCGCAGCCTAAGGGTCGAGGTCGCAAGCACCGATTTTACCATCAGCATGAATTTTGTAATGTATACCTACTCTTATTTGTACCGGGAATCTTTCTATCTTCTTTCTCTTCTGTTTTTGGGGTGGAGGTTGGGATTGTTGGCTGTTGTTTTGGATTTGTTTCATGCAAGTGTCATCCTAAATGTCTACAATACAGTAATTCTTCATTTAACACGTGCCCGTTTAACACGTTTTCGTGATAGAACGATTTTTTTTTTAGGGAACATTTTTTGAATTACACGACCGTCCCTGGAATAACACGATATCCACAGCCGGCCCGTTGCCGGCAACTGCGCGGGGCTTCCCCCGCCTCCCTGCAAAGCAGTGGAGGGTTCGCCGCGTGCTGCACCGTTCCCCACTGACTCGCCCTCATCGGACGCCTTGCCCCCTCTCCTCCACCCCCGCTTGCAGGCCAGCGGCCGGGTTTCCCCAGCCGGCCCATCGCCAGCGGCTGCGTATGGCTTCCCCCGCCTCCCTGCAAAGCGGCGGAGGGTTCACCACTCACCGCGCCGTTCCCCGGCGACCCCCCCTCGCCAGTCACAGTGCGGGTCCCGGCAGACCCGTCACAGGGGCATACTCCCAACCCAATCCTTCTCCCCTCTCCTCCCCTTCCCTTCCCCAGAGCCAAACACCTCCCCTCCCTGCCGTAACCCAGTCCCCTTTCTCCCCCAACCTTATGTCCCGGTCCCAACAGACACCACTGCTTGAAACGCAACCCCCACCTTTTCCTTTATTTTCAATGGGAAAATTGACCCTGCATAGCACATTTTCACTTAGCATGAACATTTTCTGAAACATATCGATAGTGTTAAATGAGGAATTACTGTACATGTTGTTTAACTTTAATCTGAACTCTGAGTTTTCTTGTGAGGAAGAATCACCGGTAACAGATACGGTGTCAGGGGATCTCCCTTCTGGTAACCAGAGCACTTAAAATCTTCGATCAGATCCTTATCCTAAATTCTAAATTAATTCAAAAGATTCTACTTGTTACTGAGACTCTGGGGTAACAGCTCACTGCTTTGCGCTGCCAAGGCAGAAAGAGAGGAAGCGTGACCCAATGGTTAGGGCACTAGCCTAAGAGACCCAGTCACGGCCTTACTCTGGCACAGATTTCCTGCATGCCCTTGGGCAAGTCCCTTAGCCTCTCTGCACCTCAGCTCCCCATGGGGATAGGCGCACAGCCTGGCCTCGGGTGTGTTAGGTACATACCGGGAAGATCTGAATCAAATTTTCTATTCTCTGCAGCTAGGGAGCCTAGAACTCGTTAGATGACAAGAAGTCTCAGAGGGGCGGCCGCGTTAGTCTGGGTCTGCAAAAACAATCAGGAGTGTGGAACCGAATGATTTGGGCCTTTGCTTTCGAGGGTCACACCCCACTTCGTCAGATGCACTGGGACACAGGGTAATAGCCCTGCATGCATCTGACCAAGTGGGTGTGGACGGGTCTCCTTGGCGGTGGGGCAGCCTAGTGGTTAGGTCCCGGAATTAGCCGGCAGAAAAGGGGTGCAGAACCCTGCTGCTGGTGCCCCTGGCCTAGCAACTCCAGCCCACTATATGAGTGTAGTCCTTGAGTTTGGGGCATAGTCCCAAGAGTCCAGATTCCCCCCCGGTCAGGATTTCTAGCAGGTTCCCCACTTTGTCCCCGGGGTGGGGCTGGAGGCTTCCTTGCTCCTGTGTCTGGCCAAGTGGACGGGCTTTGGTTCATGTCCTGCAGGCAGCAGAACTGCGCTCCTGTTGCCTTGCTGGTCAGCTGCTAACTGAGCCCAGCTCCTTCCTTTTATCCTCCCTCCAGGCCTGGCATTGGCTGCAGGGAAAGCGGGGCGGGGCTAGCAGGGCCAAAAGGCTTTGTTTAACTGCTGCGACGCCAGGCCCTCCTCTCCTCCCTCCCTCCCAGTGGGGTTTACCCACGAAAGCGGATGCCCCAGTAAATGCTAGTCTTTAAGCGGCCCCAGGACTCCTCGCTGTTTCTTGAGAGGGACTTATTTTGAATCTACAGACATTGCGAGAGGGCAGCAGCTGGAATCTCAACAGACCAAGGCCTTGACTGGTCTACAGACACTGACCTGACTGATGACACTTCTCCAGACTGGGGTGGGTCGCACTGGCAGATCGCTGTCCCTCTCGGGGGGTCCAGGCCAGCTCCAATGACATCAACGGCAGCCTTTCCTTGCACTGCAGCAGGGGTCAGGACAAGCCCCCCCAGGAGGCCCCGACTCTGACCACACCTCCCACGAGGGCGCAAGAGGCTTGCTCAGGACCGCTCTGGTCCATCCCTGAAGGATGCAGGATGGGATTTGAACCCATCCCAAGCAGGAACAGGACGCAAAGCCAGGGGGTGAGACTTTGGGACAGGCCCATGGCACACAACCGGCATGGGAGAGAAATCTGCTGGGTCCTATCAAGGAAGGCCAGGTCAGGTCACATCAGCCCAAGTCCGGAACACTCTGGGCGAGTACTGGCAGCACCGGGAAAGTACTCAGAGATTGATTTACCAGGTCTACAGCAGACGCGATAAATCGACGGCCGATGGATCCATCACGGCCATGTCAATCCACCACATAGTGTAGACAGGACTGAAGAGGGGACTCAAGATTTTGAAGGAAAGAACACAACCGCCACTGCTTTTCCCTGAAAGCTTCCCACTTTCCTGAAATCCATGCAGAGACCAGTCGAATTAACGCCACACGGCCCCCTAGTAAATCCCCCTTCTAAATTATTCCTATAAATGGACAGAAATGAGCAATCCAAGTGTAAGCTCTTTTACATCCGTGTAATGTGGGGTTGTACTGATTTAATCATATCCCTACTAGGGATGTGAACAGGTAACCAGTTAACTGATTACCCGGTAAGCATCACCTTACCTGGTGATGCTTACTGGGTAATGGTTAACCAGTACCTGCGAGCAGCCCCATCAAACCACTGCACCACAGGCCGGGGCAAGAGCCAGGAGCACCACACATGGCTGGTAGCCACATCCCCACATAGGGCCAGGAAGCCCTGCATAGGACCAGCAGCCCCCCCAGGCTAGGGGCTGCCCCAGCCAGGTTGGAGCAGTCGCCCACCCAGGTTCATACTTGAGGGTATGTCTACACTAGCTCGTTAGTTCGAGCTAGGTAGGCAAATGAGGGCAACCGGAGTTGCAAATGAAGATATCCCGGGCTTCATTTGCATGTTCCCGGGTGCCGCCATTTTTAAATCCCCCTTAGTCCAAACTAACGGCCCACGGCTACACGCGGCAGTTAAACGTTAATTCGAACTAACTCCTTAGTTTGAATTAACTGTTACTCCTCGTGGAATGAGGTAACAGTTAATTCGAACTAAGGAGTTAGTTCGAATTAATATTTAACTGCCGCGTG
The DNA here is from genome assembly GCA_032595735.1 of Pelochelys cantorii. Taxonomy (NCBI): domain Eukaryota; kingdom Metazoa; phylum Chordata; order Testudines; family Trionychidae; genus Pelochelys; species Pelochelys cantorii. Next base: position 37,906,578 of record CM064341.1, read on the forward strand.
TAGCCGCGGGCAGTTAGTCCGAACTAAGGGGGGATTTTAAAATGGCGGCGCCCAGGAACATGCAAATGAAGCCCAGGATATTTAAATCCCGGGCTTCATTTGCAACTCCGGTTGCCCTCATTTGCCTACCTAGCTCGAACTAACGAGCTAGTGTAGACATACCCTAATTGATTAACTGGTTACGCCTAACATTTAACAAATTAAACGGGATTTTACATCCCTATCCCCTACAACGTCCTACCTCACCCCGAAATAGTTCAGTCGGCACAAAAACTCCACAGGCACGCCCTCATCGCGGGCCAAATCCTCAGCTGGGGTAAACCAGCATGACCCCCCTTGAAATGAACAAAGCTGCCTAGCTTCATACCAGCGGAGACTGTGGCCTTGTATTCTTAAGCAGCACAAGCCCAGACAAAACCCCTTTGCTTAGACACTCACACAACACTGATTTGCTTGTTCCTGGGCCCTTTCATAACAACAGCACCATGGGAAACAGAAGTGGTTTTATCCAGCACACGAGTTCAGTGTTTCAGGATCAGCCCTTGGCTAGAGGGGTCTAGCAAGCCCCCGCCGCTTATGGGAAGGAGCCGAGGAAATTCTCAGAACACAGGGAGTTTGCCTTGGGACTACTTGGTTCTTCCTTTTTGCATGGGGGGTAGTAAAAGCAGCAGCACGGGGCATTTGGAGAGTGAAATGGCCAGTCACAAGCAGTTCGCCTTACACTGCACGCTCAGCTAATTACCAGCTGTCCAGGAAGCCTGGGAATGTTTAAAAACGCTAATTATACAGGGAGCTTGCTCTGTGCATGCCCGAGCAACAGGAGTTAAGCTCAGGACAAATATTTCCAAGAGCCCCATTTACTTGGCTTGTGGGATCTCCTTACAGGCCCCATGAGAAAGGTGGGGGACTTCTCCCTTTTGGACAGCAAGTCTTAGAGGGGTAGCCAAGTTAGTCTGGAACTTTACAAAACATCAAGTAGCCCTGTGGCATCTTAGAGACTAACAAAAGTTACATAAGAACGGCCAGACTGGGTCAGACCAAAGGTCCACCTAGCTCAGAATCCTGCCTTGCAACAGTGGCCAATGCCAGGTGCCCCAGAGGGAGTGAACAGCACAGGGAATCATCACGTGATCCCTCCCCTGTCACCCATTTCCAGCCTCTGACAAACAGAAGCTAGGGACACCATCCCTGCCCATCCTGGCTAGTAGCCATTGATGGACCTATCACCCATGAATCTATCTAGCTCTTTTTTGAACCCTGTTAAAGTCCTGCTCTTCACACCATCCTCTGGCAAGGAGTTCCACAGGTTGACTGCGTGCTGCGTGAAGAAAAACTTATTTTGGTTTGTTTTAAACCTGTTACCTACTCATTTCATTTGGTGACTCCTAGTTCTTATGTTATGGGAACAAGTAAATCACTTTTCATTATTCACTCTCTCCATACCCGTCATGATTTTACAGACCTCTATCCTATCCCCCCTTAGTCTCTTCTCTTCTAAACTGAGAAGTCCCAGTCTCTCTAATCTCGCTATAGAATCATGAGTTTTCATGGGTAAAACCCACTTACTCAGATGTGAACTTGTAACCCACATACTCAGGCTATGTCTACACTCACGGCTTCTTGCGCAAGTACGGCTGTTCTTGCACAAGAATCCGCAGAGCATCCACACTGCCTGCCGCTCTTGCGCAAGGAAATTTACAGTACAGCGTGGTAAGAAAGGGCTCCTTGTTAAAAAAAGAGCGTAGCTCTTGCACAGGTGTAAGCCCTCTTGCGCAGGAGCTCTTGTGCAAGAGGGCAGTGTGGACGTGCAGCAGGGATTTCTTGCGCAAGAAACCCCTATGGCTAAAATGGCCATCAGAGCTTTCTTGCGCAAGAGAGCGTCCACACTGCCATGGATGCTCTTGCACAAAAGCACAGCGCGCACATGGCAGTGTGGACGTTTTCTTGCGCAAGACTTCTTGCACAAGAAGCTCTTGCGTAAGAAGCTGCCAGTGTAGACATAGCACTCATGTGGTTATTGAGCAACGCAAGTGGTACCTAGACCACAGCACCAGTTAAGCTCAATAGACTTCTACAGCACAGGCTAGGCACCAAGTGGCTTTTAGCTCAGCAGGTAGAGGTGCCTAGACCCAGCTCCAGAGGTCCCAGGTTCAAATCCACCCGGTGGTGGTTACACACTCATCTGAGGAAGTAGGTTTTACCCACGAAAGCTCATGATTCCATATATTGTTTTTGTTAGTCTCTCAAGTGCAACTGGACTACTCATCATTCTCTTTTGAACAGCAGGTCTCCTTTTTTATGGGAGCAACCTAGAGGGAAATTTAAAAAGATTCTCCTTTAGCCCAAGTAGATGGAGGCCCAAGCTTTTTGAGGGACGAGTCAGCATTCTCTCCCGGCTTCCGAGCGGCCCCAGCTATGACAGCCATGGAGTCTTAGGTGAATCTGGTTTTGCCCTCATGCTTTCAAGGGAGGGTAAATCAGTCAGCAACGGATATGCGGCAGCTGACATTAGCACACGTCTGAGCCAGGCCTGCAGACTCAGGTGTTTACAGTGAGCAAATCCCACAGATAATGGAAACAGGGCTTTTTACATTCAAGAAACCAGCACAGTTCTGGATCGCCACCAAAGTGCACACAGAGGAAATTGAGAGCATATGTCAAATCAATCCAGGGTGGATTTTCATCAGGGTTTGCAAAAACTATGATAGGAACTCACAGGCAGGATCCTAGATTTCAGCCTTTGTGCAATGCAGAGCCTGGCAAATTGCATTTTAAATGTCTCTTAACCTGCAGAGCAGTCTAAACTGCAAAGGTTAGACACACACAGGCAGGATGACAGAGTACCTGTCGTATCAAGAGGAGACTTAACCCCTCGAGAGGAACACAAGTAAAACTTTCAAAGAAAAAAATGATTTTGGGTCGAACAAAACTTTTCATTTTGATTTTGGCCATTTTTAAACCATATTTAATTTTTTTAAATAAAATTAAAGGACGTTTAGAAAGCAGACCCCCCATCCAGAAATCGAAACATTCGATCTTTTCAGAATTGGGAGGGAGAGGTGTGTTTAACAAGCGTGGCAAAGTTCTGGCCGTGCCCCCCAGGTCTCACGCTGCTGGAGGATAATATTAGCCTCAGAGACTCGCTTTGGTCCTGTACACAACCCCTGTCTCTCTTCTCTACCACAGCTTAGTGAGCCATACTCATCACAGGCTAGTCCGTGGTTTTGGGGTGAAAACCCCCTGATAGTTCTGGTCTCCCATCTTGGGACAGGCTCTGTGTTGGCATGGGGGAAGGCTTAGGGGGAACCCAGGCCTGCCCACTACTCCGGGTTCCAGCCCAGGACCCCTAAAATAGCGGCAGCAATCAAGATTGTTTTTCCTCCCGACTTGGCAGCTTTTTCCCTGGGCCACTTCTCCAAACCACCCCTCCAAATGTCTCCCTCTGGTACCTGTTAACCAGCTCTCAGCTCACACAGTTTCTTCTTGTTCCTCCCTTTCTCCTTCCGGTCCATCACTCTTTGTCTTCCCCCTCTCCTTACCTATGGGAGGCCTTTTACAGCAACTCCACTTGCTGTAGTTAGCTGTAGGTGTTGAGTGACTTGCCCGAGGGAGCAATCTAGTTAATTAGCCTCAGGTGTTTTCCTGCCTTCATTTTATTGCCGCAGGCTCTAGTAGTTTACACAGGGAAGAGAAAACCCCTTATCCAGTGCCCTGAATACCTGCCTTCACCAGAGTGTGGCAGGCTGCTGGCTTAGGTCTGTCACAGAAGCAATTCTCAGAAATCAACATGAATTCACACACTGTTTCGGTGTTGCCAAATTTGCACTTTTTTCCCCTCCCAAAAGAGTTTCAGGCACAAATTTTTGCTAGCTGTTTTTAGAGATGGGCCAATCAATCCAACATCTCCTTAACAATGGGGTCAGATGATTTCGAATCCAGAACTGGAACTTGTCCTGTGTAAAGCCAGGGCTGTACTACACCCGGAAGGTTGGCTTACGATATGCAATTCCAGCGAAGTAAATAACATAGATGGAGCCAACGTACCTTAAGCCAAGCTTGGCGCCGTCTTCACATGGGAGGTTAACAGGAGCAAAAGCTCCTGTTGACTTCCCTTACTCCTCATGACTGCAAGGAGTACTGGTGCTGACCATGGGCTTCCTCAACATTCAATTTAGTGGGTCTTTATTAGACCTGCTAAATCAAACGCCAGAAAATTGATCTCCAGCACAGTAAGTATAGACGTGACCTAAGGCTGAGGATGCCACCAGTCAACGCTGGCACTCCTGGCAGTCGTGAGGAGTAAGGGAAGATGATGGGAGCTCCCATAGCTCTCCCACCGTGAAGACGACACCAAGCTCAGCTTAAGGTATGTCGACTCCAGCTATGTTACTTACCTAGCTGGAGTTGCGTAACTTAAGATGACCTTCCAGGTCTAGCGTAGTCCTGGCCTTAGTTTTGACAGACAAAATCCATTACTAATTTTTGCCTATCTCCAAAAGTTTATGGATATGCATCCAGCCCCAAGATTCCATACTGGGTGTTTTGCTGACATCAAGGAGCTTCGAAAAGAGCTACAGAAACATCTCTCGGATGCCTGGCAGGTGGGTCTTGCTCCCATGCTCACGTCAACCTGATCACCATTCTCTAGGTCAGGAAGGACTCGCTCCCTCCTCTCTGTCCCCCTGATGAGATTGGCAGAGACTCTGGTGTTTTTTCATCTTCTGCTACAGGCTAGTCTTCTGGGGGACTGTCATACTTGAGTCCAAACCCAAGGGACGCAACTCAGTGCAGGAGAAACTAAGGATGCCTGTGATGTGCAGGAGGTCAGACTGGATGGCTATGTCCCTTCTGACCATAAACTCAGCAAGGCATCATGGTGTAGTCAGCCCGGCCTTGGATTGGGCTTCAGAGACTGGGTCCTATTCCTGGCATGGCCACTGACCCTGGGCACGTCTCCGCCCCCCCCATAGCTTTGCTTGCCCAATCTCAGGCGGGGCCTCGAGGCGACTGTAAAACCAACAATAAAAACATGGCAGGAGGAGGCGGCATAGGGAGAGAAGGAATGAAATGAGGCTCGCACTGGGCAGTTCACTTTTTGCTCCCTTCCACCTTCCCGTCACCCACCTGGAAAGGCTGCCCGTTAACAGAGAATCATAGAACCATAGAATACTAGGACTGGAAGGGACCTTGAGAGGTCATCGAGTCCAGTCCCCTGCCCTCATGGCAGGACCAAATACTGTCTAGACATTTATCTAACCTGCTCTTAAATATCTCCAGAGATGGTGATTCCTCCCTGGGCAATTTATTCCAGTGTTTGACTGCCCTGACAGTTAGGAACTTTTTCCTAATGTCCAACCTAAAGCTCCCTTGCTGCAATTAAAACCCATTGCTTCTTGTTCTATCCTCAGAGGCCAAGATGAACAAGTTTTCTCCCTCCTCCTTAAGACACCCTTTTAGATAGCAGTTTTCAGGTATCATGTCCCCTCTCAAGCTTCTCTTTTCTAAACTAAACAAACCCAATTCTTTCAGCCTTCCTTCATAGGTCATGTTCTCTAGAAGATGAGAAAAGTCCCAGCTTTGTACAATGACACATGGTTTATACACGCTGCCTGCATCCCCCCTGCTCAGTTTGCAGAACTCATCTGTTCCCCTCCTTTACTCCACAACTCACTTCCTGTTAGGGGATTTAGGCCCATCCTTACCCATACACAGAATATGCAGCTGTGTGGGGCAGTGTTTCTGAACCTTTTTTTTTTATAAAGTACCCCTTTTTTTCAAAAAAAATTATAAGGACCCACAGTACCTACAGTTTTCAGACACACACTATTTTTTCTACCGTTGCAACACATTTGTTTAAACAACTTAATCGTAGCCGGGCGGGCGATGAAATTTGTGGGTGTAAAAAGTACAACAACAAGAAAAAGCTGTAAAGCTTAAAACAAAAATTTAGTTTTCTCCAAATTTCTGTTGTGTTGACATACCCTCCCGACTTTTCTCAAGTACCCCTCGTACCACTGGTTGAGAAATACTGGCGTAGAGCACCTGAAAATTTGGGGCACCGCTGGGTCCTAATGTCCACCCAGCCGAGTTTTCTTATCCCTGTTCTGTGGCCCTGCTTCCTCTGGAGGGGAGCTGGTTAACATATAAGTCCAAAGCCTGCCAGAGCTGTTAGCAACACACGGAACCTGGGAAAGAGCCATTCAAGCGGTAACGAAGCCATTTGCCAACCCCAGGTATGTACTGTCCAGTTCTGTATTGACTGTGTTCGTTGACAGGACCGAGTTTAAAATGTATCTTAAAAATATTTTAAGTCTGTTGCTGAAGATTATAAAATCACATCTTTAAATAGCGTCGTCCCCTTCCCCCAGCCTGCCATCAGGCCTAGAGACATCACTTAAACCCTCAGGACAGCCGTAAGCAGATTAAACGGGTCCATTTTTATCTCCTGGCAATAGCAGGGTGCTGACGCCACGGAAGTTCACCGAGCACATTTTCCGAATGGTGGCATTCAGAGCAGGACACTGCCCCCTCCCCTCACCAAAGCCCAGTCAAGCGCTTTGCCAAGCAGATCATCCCAAGGCCAGTCGGTTAGAGCTGAATATTCAAGGAGATGATAGAGGAGGTCTCTGAGCCTCTAGCTATCATTTTTGGAAAATCATGGGAGACAGGAGAGATTCCAGAAGACTGGAAAAGGGCAAATGTAGTGCCCATCTATAAAAAGGGAAAAAAGAACAACCCAGAAAACTACAGACCAGCTAGTTTAACTTCTGTGCCAGGGAAGATAATGGCGCAAGTAATTAAGGAAATCATCTGCAAACACTTGGAAGGTGGCAAGATGATAGGGAACAGCCAGCATGGATTTGTAAAGAACAAATCATGTCAAACCAATCTCATAGCTTTCTTTGGTAGGATATTGAGTCTTGTGGATAAGGGAGAAGTGATGGATGTGGTATACCTAGACTTTAGTAAGGCATTTGATATGGTCTCACATGATATTCTTATCAATAAATTAGGCAAATACAACTTAGATGGAGCTACTATAAGGTGCGTGCATAACTGGCTGGATAACCATACTCAGAGAGTAGTTATTAATGGTTCTCAATCCTGCTGGAAAGGTATAACAAGTGGGGTTCCACAGGGGTCTGTTTTGGGACCGGTTCTGTTCAATATCTTCATCAACGATTTAGATATTGGCATAGAAAGTACGCATATTAAGTTTGCAGATGACACCAAGGTGGGAAGGGTTGCGACTGCTCTGGAGAATAGGGTCATAATTCAAAATGATCTGGACAAACTGGAGAAATGGTCTGAGGTAAACAGGATGAAGTTTAATAAAGACAAATGCAAAGTGCTCCACTTAGGAAGGAACAATCAGTTTCACACATACAGAATGGGAAGCGACTATCTAGGAAGGAGTACGGCAGAAAGGGATCTAGGGGTTATAGTGGACCACAAGCTGAATATGAGTCAGCAGTGTGACGCTGTTGCAAAAAAAGCCAACATGATTCTAGGATGCATTAACAGGTGTGTTGTGAGCAAGACACGAGAAGTCATTCTTCTGCTCTGCTCTGCACTGGTTAGGCCTCAGTTGGAGTCTTGTGTCCAGTTCTGGGCACCGCATTTCAAGAACGATGTGGAGAAATGGGAGAGGGTCCAGAGAAGAGCAACAAGAATGATGAAAGGTCTAGAGAACATGAGCTATGAAGGAAGGCTGAAAGAATTGGGCTTGTTTAGTTTAGAAAAGAGAAGATTGAGGGGGGACATGATAGCAGTTTTCAGGTATCTAAAAGGGTGTCATGAGGAGGAGGGAGAAAACTTGTTCATCTTGGCCTCTGAGGACAGAACAAGAAGCAATGGGCTTAAACTGCAGCAAGGGAGGTTTAGGTTGGACATTAGGGAAAAGTTCCTAACTGTCAGGGTGGTTAAACACTGGAATAAATTGCCCAGGAAGGTTGTGGAATCTCCATCTCTGGAGATATTTCAGAGTAGGTTAGATAAATGTCTATCAGGGATGGTCTAGTCAATACTGGGTCCTGCCATGAGGGCAAGGGACTGGACTCGATGACCTCTCGAGGTCCCTTCCAGTCCTAGTGTTCTATGATTCTATGATCCAGCCATCAGTTTTCCACCCAGGAGTTGAAATCTCAGCATTTCCAGCGGGCCAAGCCATAGGCAGAACATCAGGAAATGATTTCAATGTTAAAAAAACCCAAACCCTCCACATCCACTGTACGGAGTCGGGAGCAGAGCAGCATTTGTGTATAACTGGGTGCCAGGAGACAATCAAGCTCCCATTTTTAACAGCAGCCAACTGGAATCCGAAGCCTGCACGTCAGAAACATTTCAGTGGCAAGAGACACTCACATGCTGCGAAAGCTTCCCAGGCGTTTTACGGCACTAATGGGCCCGTAATTCATGGGCGCAGTGATGGAATAGCACTCCGCACCGACCCCGCGTGCCAATTTCTGTTTACACTGGCAGAGCGGTAGAGTTTCACTCCAGAATCTGGGGATCGGTCCAAAAGAGACTTGCGATCAGAGGAGGAGTGTGGGTGGGTGGGTGGATGGGTGTGTGTTTTGCACACACACACAGAGTTGTGTGTTGATGGTTTGTTTGTTTTTTTTTTAAAGGTAGGGGTGTGATGTGGGCTGGATAAAATTAAAATAATTCCAGCCTGGAAACCTACTGAAACTGATTTCTCTGGGCTTCTGCTGGCCACTGTGGAAGCCAAACATTTTTCTTTTTGTTTTATTTAGAATCTCGGGGACGAGGTGGGGGAAGTAACATGATCTGAAAGAGCCCTTACAGGGAACGGGTGGTTAAGGGGTGAGAGTATCTCTCTCTGCACTACAGTTTGATGCTGCTCCTGCCCAGAACACCTTGCACAGCGGAATTCAAATCAACCCTTAACTGCTGAACCACGGTCGTACCACTCCTGGGTGTTTACTGCTGGGGAAACTGAGGCACAGAGCAGCTGCAGGACCTTCCAAAAGCCACACAGGAAGTCAGCGGCAGTTTCAGGGGCCCTATCTCCCTCCCTCTTGTGTAAGCGCCATTGCTATTCATTCTTTGTATTACAAGAGCACCCAGATGGGTGGGAGTCCCTGTGATTCTAGGCACCGTATGGATCAGTGTTTCTCAACCTTTTTTTTATAAAGTACCCCTTTTTCAAAAAAAAAAAAAAGTACCCCTAGTACTTACAGTTTTCAGACACACAAAATTTATTTGTTTGAACAACTTAATTGTAGGCGGGCAGGAGATGAAATTTTTGGGTGTAAAAAGTACAAAAATAACAAAGCGCTGTAAAATGTAAAACAAAAATTCAGTTCTCCAAATTTCATTTGTGTTGACGTACCCCCCCAGACTTCTCTCGAGTACCCCTAAGGATACTCGCACCACTGGTTGAGAAGTACTGGTATGGACACACAGAGAGAGACAATTCCTGCTCTGAAAGCTTACAGACTAGAAAGACAAGGTGAAGGGAGTTGCCCAAGTTCTGTAGCACGTCAGTGGCAGAGCTGGGAAGAATAAACAGGATCCCATAACTCTAGTCTGGTGCCTCGTCCATTGAGTGCTTAATCCCGCGAGCTGTGCAAGACCTTCGCCTCCTCCCGATTTGCTAACCTCTGGATCGTACCCCATCCCTCCAAGCAATGGTCTCTCAGAATTTCCATTGGAACAGTCCCTTACTTCCATGACGGGCAGGGGCACGGTCAGTGGGTGTGATCTCTCAGGACAGATCTGCAGTACTAAGCTACTCTCCTAGCCCAGGCGAGGTATGTGCATGCCAAGGGAGAGACTGTACCGAGAGCAAATTGGTAAACAACAGCTCTACTCAACATGCATTAAAGTCCTGGGGCAGTAAACTTCAGCATGGACTTTGCAGAAGCTCCCACAGTTGACCACCAGTGGTCTGCTCCGGGTAAAGAGAGTAGGTGGGAACATTTACCAGAATGTTTGATTCACATTGTGCTAGTTACACACACACACACACACACACACACACCACACACAAGTCACACACACACACAAACACAGTGTTGTGCTTTAGTATAAAATTGAGCCTGAAAATAAATCACTGTAAGGAAAACTGTTTTTTCCTTCTGTCAGTAATTTTTTTTAATAACATTTAATGCATGTCAGTGTTGGGGGCTTTTTTTTAATAACTAGCCTAAAAAAATTCAGATCAGAAAATATTTTGAGTGAACTATTCTCTCCCGCACAGCCTTCAATACCTCATCCACATCCATGTCAAGTATTACTTTCCAATGCCTGCTGGCAATGGGCTATTTTAAAGTCAGTTACATTTTTTTTCCCTACTCAAAATTTTTTTTCAGTTCCCTGCATATTTTAAACTGATTTTTCCTCTTTAACCCAGCAATGTTACCCCCCCCAAAAAATGTTCCCCACTCTTTTCTGAAAAGAAAAAACAAAGCTGTCAAAAGAAATTAATCAGAAACAGGTTCTTGAGTTTTCTCACCCACTACACTTTATGCTCGTTACCAAAAAAACCACTGACAATGTCTCCAGTTCCATGAACCCCTTGATGTCTAGAATGTTCCATTAAGTACTGCTCACAATAAAAGAATTAATCTGAATGTTTACATTTATTTTTCTTATGTGCCATTTCACGTCCCACAGAATAAATATTATACATGAGAAGGGGGGTTAAATTGAGTGAGAACAAAAAGCTAGCTCTTCAAAATCTGTTTATATTTGTCCATGCTGGCGATTTCTAGTGTACTGGAATAGAACTTATATTTTATAGTGCTTTTTGTCTTGAAGGAAGCCACAGACTTTTATTAAAATTATATACAGAAAGTATTTTGTTTGGTCCTCAACTTTAGCCACCTTTAGGAGACCATCCTCAAGACAATTCCCAGTCCAGGGAAGAACTAAAGTAAACACTTCGGTCTGTACAGGCTTGCCTGTAAGCTGGGCGCTTATGCGGCCACTGAGGAGAGAGTCCAATGCCACCCAGCTGATTAGCAGAGTGCTCACAACTAGGTTTTTTGTTTCTACTTGTGGTGCACATTTACACATGCCTCGGTGCACATGGACATTTATTCTGCACATGGATGGAAAAATCAACTCATGGATGGAGACCGTTAGAGGGAATATTGGTCTACACCCATGTTCAGGACCGTATATAACCTCATGGGTACCATTAAGCATGTGCTTGAATCTCAGTGACTTCAACATGGCTTTAGATTGTGCTTAAATGCTGCCCTGAATAGAGATGCTGTCCTGAATTGGAGTCCAAATAGGTGGTCAACAGTGTTCCCTGTAAGCTGAGCTTTTGGGTAGCCACCCAGGAGACATTTAATGCCACCCAGCTGATTAACAGAGCACCCACAGCAAGCAGCATGTGATTCTACTGGTGGTGCACATCTGCACATGCCTTGGTGCACATAAAATTTATGCTGCACACAGATGGAAAAAAGTTAACGGGAACACTGGTAATCAGCACTACTTCTCTCAACAAACTGGGTGCTCCTTGGAAGATAGGTCTGAGGGGACTCAAAAGGGTTTAGTTGGGCAAAGAATGAATCTGAAGGGTCCATGCCTCCCAAGTCTGGAAATCTCATGAGAACAGAATTTGTAACATCTCCACTTCTAATACCCCTATCCCAGGGTATTCTGGCCCTTCCTGATTGCCTTGGACACTGAAAGAGAAAACTGGCTTCTGCAAACATTTCAGAATCTCCTAAAATACTTTATTCAGGGTTGATTCTTTAAAAAAAAAAAACAGGTGCAAATTCAGGGGCGGAGGCTGTTTTTCTTTCAGTCCAAACCAAGTTACCCAGTCCCATTTCAGACAAACAACAACTGACAAGGCTGCATCCAAGGTGCTATGCAGCTGAACATATTTTGCCAGACCTAGCATTGACTAGCCTCTCACTGTGGTTTGGAGAACATAACTGCCATAGGGCAGATTTGAACCTAGGACCTCTGGAACATTGTGTAGAAGCCTCTACAGCTTGAGCTATAAAGCCAACTCTATGCTCAGCTTAGGCTGTAGTGCTCCCTTATGATTATGAAAAAGAAAATTCAGATTTTTTTTTTTAAATGACACACACTTTCAACTAATGCAAGTGAAAAAAAAAAAAGGAAAAACACTTCCCAGCAGACTGGACGTGTCCATATCACAACAGCCAGCTCTGTAATTAGCCTTCTTGGGCAGTCTCGGTGAATGCACCAGCCTGGAAAAGTTATTCAAAGTAATGACTCCCCAGTGCTTCCTGGGGCTTTGAGTCAAGGTAACGCGGCCACATTAAGGGCGCCTGCCTCGGACTCATTTCAAGGCTTGCCTGTAGCATGTGGATATGCTATTTCGCAATAGTTATTTCGGGAGTTATTATTTCAAAATAATTTTCTCATGCAGACATGCCCTCGGAGACGAACAGATGTATTGGGGCATAAGCTTTCGTGGGTAAAACCCACTTCATCAGACGAATCGGAGTGGAAGTTACAGAAGGAGGAATCTATATGAGAAAGAAGCTGCTTGTGGTAATGAAGCTAATCAAGTCAGGTTGCAAGTGTATCTGGTCTGGAGATGTGAATCTGCAGAGAGGGGAAATTGCCTTCGTAATGTGTTAATATCCATAACAGAAGGGCATTGCTGGCACTGGCCAAACAGGGCAGTCTCTGCGCCAAAGTCAGACTTCAGGAGTGGGAACACGCACAAACCTGTAGGGAACATTTTAACCTGCCTAGACATTCAGGAATGGATCTGAAAGTCGCCATCCTTCTACAAAAGAATTTCAAAACCCGGCTATAAAAGGAGACAGCGGAACTGGAATCCATCTGCAAATTCAACACTCTCCACTTATGACTGAATACGGATCTCCGCTGGTTAAGGCAACTTCCCCTTGCTGAGAAGTGGCGGTGGTTTACACGCTTCTGCTGTGGCCACGCTTTCGGTGTACAGCACTGTTGCGGCCACACGTTAAGCGGCTACGTCTAGAGAAAGCCTTAGATTGCCGGACTGAAGACCCCGAGAGGAAAGGGATGCTGCCCGACCTACTTGAACTGGGACGTTTACTCGTGGTTTGTGTGTGTGAACCCTGTTTGTGGGGTTTCCCCAAATTAGTGCCACGTAACTTGCCTCCCTTTTATTAAAAGTGTCTGTTCTGCACTCAGACTGTGCTGGCAAGTGGGGAAGCATCGACTGGCAGAGGCGCCCGGGGCGGTGTGGGAATTTCCCAGGTTGCTGGGAGGGGGCTCGTGCCAGTTCTGTGATGGATGGAGGGAGAAGAACCCCTCGGTACTGAATCCGGCCCTGGCTGTTGCTGGCTTCCCCCCCCCGCCCGCAGAAGTGGGACAGTAGCTATTGGAGATTGAAAGAATGCAGATTGGAGAGGAACCTGATGAGATTTTAACCTCTCTCCCCTGTGGGAGCCAGACCCTGATCTCAGGCCAGTGAGAATCGGGACTCTCTGCACTAATGTCAAGCGGCCAGAGTCCAATCACCCTTATTCCGGTTTTACACTGGTGAGCCTGCACGGCTTCACCAGCGTGGCTCCATTTCTCCTGGTTCCAATTGCATGTTCACCAGGGTCAGTCGGGTGGAGCAGGCCAAGTGAGCTCAGAACCCAGCCCAGACGCCTCGCAGACGTGATGCTCAGGGCGACCCGGCAGAGTGTTGCTTCTGACTAGGATCAGGGCCAGCTGCATGGGAATATTCACTTCATAAAAGATGCCAGTTTATCCCCGGTGCTTCTAAAGCACCCTTCAGCCTCGCGTGCAGGGGTCATTCTTCTTCAAACCTGTCTCCTGCAGCCCAGAAGAGGTTGGGCTTTAGATATAGACTAGACTGAGCCTTTAGCGATCATCTTTGAAAAATCATGGAAGGCGGGAGAGATTCCAGAAGACTGGAAAAGGGCAAATGTAGTGCCCATCTATAAAAGGGAAATAAGAACAACCTAGGAAACTACAGACCAGTCAGTTTAACTTCTGTGCCAGGAAAGATAATGGAGCAGGTAATTAAGGAAGTTGTCTGCAAACATCCGGAAGAAAATAAGGTGATAGGGAACAGCCAGCATGGATTTGTAAAGCACACATCATCTCAAACCAGTCTGATAGCTTTCTTTGATAGGATAACAAGCCTTGTGGATAAGGGGGAAGTGGTGGACGTGGTATACCTAGACTTTAGTAAAGCATTTGATACGATCTCACATGATCTTCTTATCAATAAATTAGGCAAATACAACTTGGATGTGGCTACTATAAGGCGGGTGTATAACTGGCTAGATAATAACTACTCTGAGAATGGTTAACAATTCAGAGTCATGCTGGAAGGGCATAACAAGTGGAGTTCCACAGGGGTCTGTTTTGGGACCGATTCTGTTCAATATCTTCATCAACGATTAAGAAGATGGCATAGAGAGTATGATTATTAAGTTTGCACATGATACCAAGCTGGGAGGGGTTGTAAATGCTTTGGAGGATAGGGTCATAATTCAAAATGATCTGGACAAACTAGAGAAATGGGCTGAGGTAAACAGGATGAAGTTCAATAAGGACAAATGCAAAGTGCTCCACTTAGGAAGGAACAATCGGTGTCACACATACAGAATGGGAAGCAACTGTCTAGGAAGGAGTCCTGCAGAAAGGGATCTAGAGGTCGTAGGGGACCACAAGCTAACCATGAGTCAACAGGGGGACACTGTTGCAAAAAAAGCAAACATGATTCTGGGCTGCATTAACAGGAGTGTTGTGAGCAAGACACAAGAAGTCATTCTTCTGCTCTACTCTGTGCTGGTGGGCCTCAGTTGGAGTCTTGTGTCCAGTTCGGGGCACCACATTTCAAGAAAGATGTGGAGAAATTGGAGAAGGTCCAGAGAAGAGCAACAAAAATGATGAAAGGTCTAGAGAACATGAGCTATGAGGCAAGGCTGGAGGAATTGGGCTTGTTTAGTTTGGTATCTAAAAGGGTGTTACAAGGAGGAAGGGAAAGGCTGTTCTCCTTGGCCTCTGAGGACAGGACAAGAAGCAATGGGCTTAAACTGCAGCAAGGGAGGTTTAGGTTAGACATTAGGAAAAACTTCCTAACTGTCAGGGTGGTGAAACACTGGAATAAATTGCCCAGGGGGGTTGTGGAATCTCCATCACTGGGGATATGTAAGAGCAGGTTGGACAGACGCCTGTCAGGGATGATCTAGACCAGGGGTAGCCAACCCGTGGCTCATGAGCTGCATGTGGCTCTTCACAGAAAAAGTTGCGGCTCCCGCACCTTCAGCTCGCAGCCCTGAAAAAAGGGGCAGCACGTTTCTGTCTGACAAAGCCAGCGTTGTCCCATGCAGATTTCAAAATGACCACCCTTAAAAGGGCAATGCCTGCTCTGCTCTTAAAAGGGCGGCGGCTGGGGCCCTTTTTTTTGTTGTTGTTGTTTTTGCTCAACAACTTTGCACTGCGTCCACCACTATTTTGGCTCTTTTCGTCTGTAACGGGTTGACCACCCCTGATCTAGACGGTGCTTGGTCCTGCTGTGAGGGCAGGGGGCTGGACTCGATGACCTCTCGAGGTGCCTTCCAGTTCTAGGATTCTATGATTGCTCTGGGGTGGGGGTGGGGAGGAGGGGTTTCATATGTAGACCATCCCCAGGGAGAGAGGACAACCCCAGCCCTCTCTCACCGCAGCAGCTTGGGAGCAGGTGAGAAGCGCCTCTCCATGGCCGCTGCAGTTCCAGCGGACACATCCGGGGGAGGGGTGCATGTCCCCCGGCTGGGGCAGGCCCAGGTTCATCTGCCCCCTGCGCTTCCCAGGCAGAGTGAGCGAGGCAGCAAACTGTGCACTTTCCCCTCGCTCCCTGATGAAGGGGAACGGCCAACAACGCTTCAACTGCTCCACCCTCACTAGAGGACCCCTAGGGGGGTGGGAGGCTTGGGGCTGGGGCAGACCTGGATGGGGGGCAGGGCTGCCCCCAGCCAGCCTCTTTCACCTTTCTGGCGATTCTCTCTCTTTTCTCTCTGAGAAGCAATCTCATTCCAGGCACGTCCCATTGGCCTGGCACAACCCCACCCCGACCTCGCTTTTACGGGATGATCAGAGGCAGCTGCCTACCCTGTGAGGTGATCCTCACTCTGACCGTGTAGGAGGAGTTCTTGAACAGACAGACAGACAGACGGACACGCAGGCAGGCAGGCAAACTCTCCCAAACAGACAGCCGATATTGACAGTGCCTCCCGTTTCTGAAGCCGGTGAAAAAATCCCCACTGAGAAGAGCTCTACCGAGCAGCCACACGATGAATGCTGGCAGCCCGGGAGCCGATCCCAAGGGCAGAGAAGCAGAGGACGGGTCCCTGTGATCTTGCTCCGCAGGGCGAAAATCTTACAAATTGTTCAACAAATTCTCTGGATCCGTAGCCATCTGGCCTGCATTTCGCCATCCCAAGGATTCAACATATGTCGCTTTTATCCTCTCCCACCACCCCCGGCTTTCCCTCTGTTCTCTGAACGCGTGCCCCTCCTTCCTGCCCCTCTCCCTCCGAGCCCGGCTCCATGCTAATCCTGCCAGGCCTGGGGCTCATTTTAGCCTTTGTAACAACGGGCCCCCCTGGCTCCAGCCGGATTCCCCACCAAGGACAATGGGGACACAGCGGAAAGGGGTCTTTGCTACAAAGCGAAGCAGCTCTTGTTGGCCTTCGCGGGCCATTTGAGTCAAACCAGACCTGCCGGTGGGGGGCAAAGGGGCAATTGCCCTGGGGCCTGGCAGTTCAACTCCAGCCACCACCTCTTCCCTTTAAACGCCGCCTGAGCGCCAGGAGGTGTGGTCTGGGCAGCACTAACGGCTGGCTGCTCCCATCCCCGCCCCTTCTGCCTGAGGCCCCGCCCCTTCTGAGAGTGTCGCGCCAGGCCCCTCCCCTCCTGGCCCAGCGGCCCGGAAAGTCTGTCTCCCTCCCCGAGTCAGACCCACGGAGGCCCAGATGCTCCATTGGTGTAAATCAGCATAACACCATCGAAGCCAATGGAACGTGCTGATTTATACCGGAGAGCAGCAGTTTTCCAAACTAGGGGACATGACCTGGCACTGGGTCACACCATGGCAGGCCCTGGGTCACCTTGCTGTAGGGGGACCCGGTGACTAGTGGGGTGCTGAGGTGGGTTTCCTGCCTTTCCTGGCACCGCGGACCACACTGTATCCCGGAGGTGGGCAGCAGCGGGTCTGGCTCCAAGGTGGAGGCACACAGCCACAGACCTGCCCCCAGCTCCCACGGGCCAGGAATTAGCCAATGGGAATGTGGAGCCAGTGCTCGGGGAGGGGGTAACGCACAGAGCCCCATAAGCCCCTCCTCCCCCCCCCGCCTAGGAGCTAGACTTGCTGCTAGTCTCTTCCAGGATGCAGTGTGGTCCATGGTGCCAGGACAGGCAGGAAACCTGCCTTAGCACCCCCACTAGCCATTGGGGCCCCCTACAGCAAGGTGAGCCAGAGCCTGACATGGTGCAACCCAGGGGTGGCTCGTGTCCCCTAGTTCAAAAACCGCTGGTCTAGCTGAGGTCTCCCCAGCTCCTTGTATAATGGCAATAAGGCTGAACCCTGCGTGAGCTCCATTCCACCACGCTGATCGTCTCTCTCCTCCTTTCCTCACGGCTCTTGTTTCCTGTGGTGGATTTTTCTCTCCAGCCTAACGCCGCTCGTTTGATGTTGCCACGGCAGCAAAACATCGCATGCGCAGGTGACTGGCT
This sequence comes from Pelochelys cantorii, assembly GCA_032595735.1. Classification (NCBI taxonomy): domain Eukaryota; kingdom Metazoa; phylum Chordata; order Testudines; family Trionychidae; genus Pelochelys; species Pelochelys cantorii. The sequence goes on from CM064341.1 coordinate 37,924,266, forward strand.
AAACTCAACCTACTCTGGTAAAATCCCTCTTCCGGGACCAGTCAGGAGCCGAGGGGGCCAGACCCGGGAGGTCCAACCTGTACCATCAAAAATCGCCATTAAGTGCTAATAACCTATTGCTCAGATCTTCTTTTCAGGCCTCTCCAGGCTGACAAAAGCGAACGGCGAGCAGCGATATGTATGGACACCTGCTCGTTACCCTGAACCAGATCAAGGCCACAGGGGAAGAGAGTTCAGAGATAAGGATTTTGCTTCCCATGTATGTTTGCTCCAAATGCACCGGGCCAACAGGAAGAGACAGGGGTTGAGCCCCTCTGAAAAAGCATAAGAACGGCCAGACTGGGTCAAACCAAAGGTCTATCCAGCCCAGGGTCCTGTCTGCCAACAGTGGACAGTACCAGGTGCCCTACAGGGAGTGAACAGAACAAGGAATCATCACGTGATCCCTCCCCGTCGTCCATTTCCAGACAGAGGCTAGGGACACCATTCCTACCCATGCTTACTAATAGCCATTGATGGACTTCACCTACGTGAATCTATCTAGCTCTTTTTTGAACCCTGTTAAAGTCCTGGCCTTCACAACATCCTCTGGCAAGGAGTTCCACAGGTTGACTGTGCGCTGAGTGAAGAAAAAATGCTTTTGCTTGTCTATTCATTTCATTTGGTGAAAAACGTCTTTTTGTTGCCTATTCATTTCATTCGGTGACCCCCAGTTCTTATATTATGGGAACAAGTAAATAACTTTGCCTTATTCACTTTTTCCACACCAGGCATGATTGTATAGACCTCTGTCATATCCCCCCTTAGTCTCTTTTCTAAGCTGAAAAGTCCTAGCCTTTTGAATCCCTCTTCATAGGGGACCCGTTCCAAAGCCCTCATCACTTTTGTTGCCCTTTTCTGAACTTGCGCTGTAGAACGAAATTGAGGTCCCCAAATACAGGCATCCCGGTTTGAAGATGCTGGCATCGAATCCTCTCCCAGCTGAGCAATTGCAGCTGCCCCGCAAAGTGACTCTTTCCTCCCAGCCAGCCCTGGCAGCGTGCTCGTGTCAAACACCCAGCTGGACACTGAACTCGGATTGACTTGGCCGCTCGTTCAGTTTTCATGAGGCCCCTGGATCCTTCCTTCAAAAAGATCTGGGGGCCGGGAGTGTATTACCCTTAATTACACACTGTGCGCTGGCTTAAGTATCAGGCCAAGTGCTACCAGATGTGTGGGGGTCTCTCCAAGCGAGCCGTACGCCTGACAGCCTGTCTGGGTATTTCATAGGTCAGGTTTTGGGGCGTTAGGGTCAGGCCTGGATTGCATAGGCAGACGGGACAAATCTTCTCTCCTCTTCCGATAGCCTTTTAATAACAGCATAAATCATCCGACACTTCTCGGGTGGCTGTGGAAATTGCTCAGTCATGTATTTCAGCTGGCTGAATGGAGGGCCTCTTTCTACGGCGCTGTCGGGATGACAGACCTGCCTGCCGAGAACTCAGCGTGGCGGACTTTGCAAGCCCTATACATCATATGAAAAAACCTCCGAGCGCCACATGACACAAGTGTGAGACAGACCCTCTGTGGCAGGGCAGGAGAAACCCAAGGGACTGATATGGGGAGGTGAAAGAAGTCCGGAGCAGCCTATTTCTACGGGAGCCTTGCTGAGGGCAGAGTTTGGACTGCAACCGGGAATTTAACGGGATGCTCATATAGCGGCAAAGCAACCAACTCAAAGAGAACAAGGGTCATCACTCATCCGATGTCCCGGCGCTGGCTCCAAGGCGGGTTCTGAGGCTTGAAGCATTCCTGCATGTAACCAAGAAACTACAGGTTGAACCTCTGTAAACCAGGACTCGCTGGTCCATCAGCACCACGGATGTTCCAGGACCAGAGAGTCCCAGTAGAGGACCGGTGGCTAAGAGCCCAGGAGGTTGGCAGAGCAGCAAGCTGCCAGCAGCAGGGCTGGAAGCCCTCAGAGCTGGGCTGCCTGGCACGACCCAGCTGGGCTGCGGGAGCCTGGGACACCCTAGTGGAGCTGTCCAGCAGCGTAAGAGCCCCCAACACTGGGAGCTGGGTTGGAGCTGGGCTGTCTGGTGTGGCAGACAAGGTGGGGCAGGGACTGGCCGGACAGCAGGGCTGGGAGCAGGAAGGGATCCAGCTGGCACTGGTCCAGGGCTGCGAGCAGGGGGCCCAGATATGACCTCTCCTGGTCCGGCAAAATCCCTCAACCAGGACCGGTCAGGTTCCGAGGGTGTCAGACCAGGGAGGACCAAGTCATCCCTGCCACAAGAAAAACCTACATTTGGGATGGAACCCTCCCATCTGTCCATCCCCATTTCCCATCAGTCCAGCCCCCTAACCCAGCAGATTTCTATTCTGTTCACGTGCCACGAGGGGAAAAGTAGGCATCAGGGGAGGGGAGAGGGTTAATGCTAAATGTGGTGTTGACACACTGAAATATTTGATCATGTTAGACCTTCAGTAACTCACCCTCTGCAAACTATTTCTGAAAGCGCAGGGCCCTGGTCCGCCTGCGATGAGTCCTTACTCTGTTACATCACATAATCAAAGGCTGCAGAATCCCCCCCTTAATCAGTTCCAGAGGTCCTCTTGGTTTGGTTCAGAGTGAAGTTTTTTAACACTGGGCCTTGCACCTGCCTTAGAACCAGATCAGAATCAAGTCAAACATACCCCGAGATGAGGCGAGAGATGCAGTACAATGGACCACCAACCTTCTCTTTCATTTGTATGTTGGGAAATTAACCAGAACACCAAACTCCAAGACTCTGTCCAGACCAATTGTGACAACCCGCTGGGACTCTGTGGTTTGAAACAACTTCAGCAGCTGCTGCGCTTTGCCAAATTGTGATGTTCCTTATTTGTTGTTTATTATTTTTTATTTATTAACTGTTAATTGTTCACAATTATTAACAACTTTGTACCATGGACTGATTCCAGTTGTTCCAGTGTTAATCCAGACCAACCACCCGGAAATCAGTGGTGTCACTCCAGATACACACTCCAGCGTAAATCAATGGTGTCACTCCAGATACACACTCCAGTGTAAATCAGAGCAGAATCAGTTCCCTTAATGTCTGTCGACACAGCAGAGGGGAGGTGTAATTCCCAGCAGGGATGGACTTACACACTCGTTCTGCTCAAATGTGGCATCGGCAGCAAAGGAGGGGGCTTGGGTTTGCTGCCGGTACATACATGGGTGGGGGGGCATGTCAATCAGGACTGTACTTGGGCGGCCGGCATTAGCTGCTCCCTTGGCCATGCTGCTAATTTCAGGCACTAGATGAAGCAGAGCGAGTGCATGGATGTCTATCCGAGCTGGGAATTACACCTCCCAGCTGCTGTACCTGGAAATCCAATGCACCTGATCTTCAACTGGTGTAAAGCAACAGAGCCGTACGGACGTCAGTGGAAAGACTGCCCCGTGCCAGCTGATAACCAGACCCGGATTCGTCCACCACCAGAGTCATTGGAAAGACTCCAACTGGCTCCACTGGGCTTGGATTGGAGCTTACAATCGGCGGTGAGCGATGTTGTCTTCTCAGTGAGAATTCAGCAACGTCCAGGGCTTTGGAACTAAGAGGATGCCATCAACATACAGATGGTCTTGGAAGAGTTCGGACTCTGAAAGCAGGATGGAGGGAAGACACTGGACCTAGCCCAAACCAACCTCAACAGCCATCTTCCTTTTTGAGGTTTGAAGTGCTTTGGACAAACAAATAAAAGTGCAATTGTTTGGTATTTTCGGGGGGGATGAGAAGCTGGAAACACCAGAAATCTCGCCACAACACTCCAGGTTCCACCAGATCACATCCATTTTTTGTTACTACCAGAACTGCCTAAAAGGCGCACACATTCTGCGGTCAAGTGGCCATGCTTATTGGTTTGCAGGTTGTTACCCACAATGCCTTGCAAACTCCCACTTAATCTCGGAGCCGAGTGCTAGTGGTAGATCTCTGGTATATTTCACCCCCTCCTAATTTTCTTAATTTCAATAAGTTCAATCTAGAGCATCTCAGGTCGCTGATTAATCTGAACTAGATAAATTCATGGAGGTTAGGGCCATCAATCGTTATTAGCCAGGACAGGTAGGAATGGTGTCCCTAGCCTCTGTTTGTCAGAGGCTGGGAATGGGCGACAGGGGAGGGATCTCTTGATGATTCCCTGTTCTGCTCCCTCCTTCGGAGGCATCTGGCATTGGCCACTGTCGGCAGACAGGATACTAGGCTAAAGGGACCTTTGGTCTGACCCAGTCTGGCTGTCCTTATGTCTTCTCTCAGGAGATCATCTTTTTCGATTATCAGACCAGGAGGTAATCAGATGCAGTTACCTTACTAAGCATGTCTTAGTAGAGAGCAGCTTATTTTCTGGAACAAAGAAAAGAGACAAAATAGCGGCTAAATAAAGAAAATGAATTTTAACTACAGAAGCTTAATGAATCCATGTCAGTGAATGTTTTTTCTTCTGTTTTGGTTGCCTATGCCCAAGATATTAGTTTATTTTTGGTGACAAAAGAAAGAAATCTGTTCTCTCTGTGTAAGTGGATTGTGATAGGAAAAAAATCAGGCGCTACATCTACACTTCAGGCTTCTTGCGCGAGAATGGCCGTTCTTGTGCAAAAACTTGCGGTGCATCTACACTGCACGTGCGTTCTTGCACAAGTAAATTTTGGCTGATCGTTCAAACAGAAGCATCTGTACATTCTCCCATAACTTGATTTAAAAAAGTCCGGGCAGGTGCCAAGATGAGTGAGACCAAATAGAGAACACGGGCTGAAAAGAACTGGGAGTTTAAAAAAGACCTGCCAATTAATTAGAAAACAGGAAGTGCTGAGTCAGCCAACGACAACTTTTCACGGAGTGCAAGAGTCACTTTTAATTAATAACGCACGAGAAATAAAATCAGAGACCTGAGATGCTCTCCACTGAGCTGATTGAAATTAAGAAAATTCGAAGGGGGTGAAATGTACTATACAAAGGTTAGCAGAGATCTACCGTGAGGCACCTGCTCCGAGATTAAATGGGAGTTTGCAAGGCATTGTGGGTAGCAACATGCAAATGAATAAGCATGGCCATCTGACCTCAGACTGCGTGTGCCTTTCAAGCACTGCTGGTAGTAACACAAAATGGAGGTGACCTGGGTGGAACCTGAAATCACAGCAAGGAGCTATGAGCAGCGCAGAACCCTTGGCAAGTTGAATTGGATCAGGTGCTGGTGTACGTTGGGAATAAACGACAGGTCGTGCCTACCTCTGGACCTGACTGGTCCCAAATCAGAGAATCTGCCAGACTAAGGCCAGCCTCTCTGCTCTGGGATGGTGGGGGGAGCTGCTGAGCGCAGGCCTGACTTTTCCCTGTGACTCCTGCAGCCCAGGAGCACCCAGGGGATGCCGGACCACAGAAGTTGCTGGACTATGGAAATCTGGACTACGGAGGTCTCATCTGTATTTACCATCCAGGTAGAAAATCTGATGAGCCCCTGTTTAAACTGCGCAGGATTGAGCTCCATCCCTTCAAATGGGGCTTAATACAGCTGACAACATCTATGCTGGCAGAATATTTCCTGCCCCCATTCGGCTGTGGGGTAGCAGGCAGCTTGGATCGTCATCTGCATTCCCCAACGATCTACTCGAGATGTCTGTAGATGGTGTAATGGAGGAAGAGCCAGGGAAAGGCAGCGAGCCATACAATCAGCTCAAACGGCATCTCATTCTGTAACAAAACCTGTCTGACAGCCAATAAAATCAACCTGCCTTCCATCCAGGCCATAGTGCAGAAAGCTAAGGCAGATCAGAGTGTGTAAAAACATACAAGGCCACATTGGATAACAATCCTAGAATCCTAGGGCTGGAAGAGATCTCAGAAAGTCATCGAATCCAGCCCCCTGCCCAAAGCAGGACCAACCCTAACAAAAGTCTTTCTGATCTCTGCAGAGCCCTGTATACATTAATGATGCTTGGTAAATATTAAATAAGTAATAACTTCAGACTAAAAGTCCCAGGAGGTTCACAGTAAATCCTGATCAACAAGTCAGAACCTGTCAGTGACACGCCACTGTAAATAAATAGCACAACTTCCCAAGAGAACCGACATCCATGTAGCTAAAATCCAAATACGGTCCATTCTAGTCAACATCATACAGTGCCAGAGAGTTGAGTATTCTCACCTGCAACTGTAGTCGTCACATACACTCGCCGGGCAGACACTCTCTTCTTTGTTACTTGTCTGCCTCAACCACAGGGCCCTAATCCCAGATTATGGTACAGCAGAACCTCCGAGTTATGAACCCCAGAGTTACAAATTGACCGATCCACGCAAAATCTCATTTGGAACCGGAAAGACGCAATCAGGAAGCAGCAAAAAAAAACAAAAAACCCCAAAACCAAAAACAAAACAAAACACACAAATACAATACTGTGTTCAACGTAAACTCTTTAAAAAAAGGGCAAACAGCATTTTTCGTCTGCATGGTAAAATGTCAAAGCTGTCTCGAGCCGCTTTGTTCCGCTTTAAACTTTTAAAATTTTGTTCAGAGTTACGAACATTTCAGAGTTGCGAACAATCTCCATTCCTGACGTGTTGGTAACTCTGAGGTTCTACTTTACCGAGATATGTCCATAATGGAAATGAATAATATTTTCTGCAACATGCATGCATTCTGATCTGGTAACAGTTTACACCCTGTTGCCTGGAAGCAAGTGACAGAATCGGGTGCATGTCAGGGGAGAACCAGGCCTTCTGTGACCAACTTTAATTTCCTGGTTAGTAACTCAGAACCAGTCCGCAAGCTGCTTGCTCGCTTTCTGCACTTCATTCACCTTCGACAAAGTAAAATCAATTGGCTTCACTTTGCCTGGATAGTCAATTTCACCTACAAATATTAGCCCGAGCGGATGCAGGCTGTTTTCATGCTAAGGTTCCCAACACGGCAGGGGAATGTTTAAATCTCCCCCCCCCAAAAAAGGTTTTCATTGAAATGAACGTTTCTTTCCTTCCACCAAGCCTACGAGACTTGGCAGTGGCCCTCGAATGCTTCCCCACCGTTTGTGCGGCTTTGGAACAGGACTTGCTGAAACAGAAAAGCAGCCAGAGAAAGCAGTGTCGGTTCTCACCGGGGAAAACAATCTGCTCCGACACAATCCCCGCTTACCCCCCGCTGAGTTGTCACGTCGGGGAAGGGAATTGGCAGGCGAACGCGAGCAAGGTCAGGACAGTCCATGAAAAGGGCGGCGTGGCCATCAATAACCCGGGAGACCCTCGCCTGCCACTTTCAGTGAGCAGGCGGCACGAATGGACAGTGGTTTATTGGCCAGGGACTGAATCGGCTGCCAACGGCTTCTTCCCAAACCCCGAGCATCAATCGACAAATGTAAGTCATGAGGGGCTGGGCGCTGACGTGCTGGAGAGCTCAGAGTCCAGCACCTGATCAATTACACGTATTGAGCTTTCTTCCTACGGCTTTCGCAGCCCCCGGTGACGGGGGGGGAGGCTCTCTGGCCCATCAATACTGACAAGTCCTCCATGGGGCGCTGACACCGATAACTCATCACTGGGAATTACAGGGCGACTGGAAGGCCCCGGGGGGAGATTAGAAACAACAACGCTGCATCGGGGCGTTTGAAACCGATCGGCGTGCCATCGGGCATTTGAAACACGCACATTTCTACAACTGGACCGATGGGCAATGGGCTGAGGACAGCACCCCGGCACCCTCCCCAGCGGATGCACTTAGAGAGAGACGCACGATGCCCGTTGGACAAGGCGGCATGTTGCTAAGAGCCAGAAGGAAATAAAATGCATCTCTCCGTCGTCGTGCCGCCAGGAAGTTAAATATTGCCCACTAGAGGACGCAGGGCTTGTGTCCCCTTGTAGCCAGGCCCGGCTCAGAGTCTGTTTAGTTCCAGGTTACCCCGCCAGCTGCGGTGAGGGCAGAGGCAAGGCAAGGAAAGATCATCGCAAATCCAAAGCTGTAAACCATGGGTGGGGAATCTCCAGCCAGAGGAGGCCAGATGCGGCCCCTGACTTGCCTGGATCCAGTCCCCCAGGCTCAAAGCCGCCCCCAGCATTGGGAAGCCCATGCTGGCACTCCAGCCCCCCACACCAAATGTAGTAGGCTGGGCCCCCTTCTCCCAGGTTCAGAGCCAGCCCACAACATTTTGGCATCTGAGATGGGGAGCTCAAATGACACCCCCATACTCCCTCGCTTGGGCCAAAACTTTCTATACTCTGGGTCCTAGTGGCGTCCCCCCACAGTCTGGCACCTGAGGCGGCCATCTCTGCCCAGGATCCAGTCTTTCTCCTTCTCAGTCAGGGGCCGCGTCAATGACTTTTTTTTTTTGCACTGATTTTTCTGTGGGTCAGAAGCCCCTGACTCAAAAAAGGTTCCCCACCCTGTAAACTCACTATTGGGGCAGCATTGCCTAGTGGCTCAACTCGAACTTGGCAAACAAGCATCCTTGGCAGGCAAGTCCTAGCTCTGTCTCAGGCCTTGCAAAGGGATCTTGGGCAAGTCACATTCGCGCCTTGGCGCGTCGGTCTGCGAGAGGGGAGACGAGTCACCGGCCTCCCAGGGAGACAGTGGGGGGGGAGGGGGAACGTTCTGTGGTGGGTGCTGAGGCAAGGGCCACTTTGGGCGAAAGGGACCAGAGAAGGCTCAAGGGGAAAGTCACACCAGGGTCAATTCTGCCCCGAGCCCAAGGGAACAGGTTGCACAATGGTGAGAGCCACCAAGCTCAGGCGAAAGTCGGGGTGTAGAATGGGCCACCGTCCCAGCCCCCCTGCAACTTCCCCCACCCTCAGCAATCCTGGGGTTCAGAGAACTCTCACAGCTCAGCCACACGGGCAGAGGTCGGACACTCCGGACAGGCTCCCAAAATTCCGGCTTCCCGCCCCCCACGCACCATCAGCCTGCCGCAGCCAGGTCCCTACACCGCCCCCAAGACACTGAGACGAGAAGGAAACATGATTTGCCCTACGGGGACCGTATCTGTCAGATTTCTTCTGCCTTCCCATCACTCACCCACGCCTCCTTTCTGCACAATATGGTGCACGTCCAAGCCACCTGCTCCCTCCCCCAGCTGAGCGACCAACGCGAGTACAAACGGTGACAGGTTAAGAGATTGCTAATTCTTCATTAGAGCGGCAAATACACCTGCTGTATATGCATGTCAGGACACGAACACATCACGCGGCGTATGGTCGGCTCTGCGGAGTAAATCAATCCCAGAATGGTCAGTCCTTCCAACAGGCAGGCTGCTTAGCAAGGTCACATGCTTATTCTCGCCCGGCTAATGAGTGACGATTACTAATAAGACCCCAGTGACAAGTGACTACATTAATGTAATTCTCTCCTGCTTGTAATCAATTCTCCGTGTTAAAATTCACAGCTCTTTTTGACGGCGGAATAAAACTCCTCTCTCCCTCCTACCCTGCTCCGTGTTGCAAATAAAAATTTTACGCTCATGACGGCGCTGGGATTTCTGCACTTTGGAACCGCATCCGTCCCACTGCTTGGCAAAGAGAGGCAAATATTTTCCCTGAATATTTCATCCAATTTGACAGCGTGTTGCGATGACAAGACATCTGCGGCCCCTTTCACCTTCGCTTTCCAGGAACATTTGCAGATGGCGGCTTTCCTGGCCCAGCGACTGCCAAACAACAAATGTTCAATGAAAATATTTGCAGGAACCAAATTTTGTGTATTTGACCGGACTAGGGTTGCCAGATGGTTTAACCAAAAATACTGAACATCCTCTCCCAAACCCCCCCCCACCCCACCATCTTGTCTTCCTGCTCCGGGCCAGACAGCTCCCCTGCGGAACCAGGTAAGCACCTGGGATTTTCGCCTCCTGGCTGGGAAAAAAAAATCCGAAAATACCGGACATTTTAGGCGTCTGGTATTTTCTGCATTTTTTTACTGGACAGGAGGCGAAAATACTGGACTGTCCGGGTCGACACCGGACACCTGGTAACTCTAGACCAGACAATTCTAAATCAGGGGCAGGGAACATAAGGCCCAGGGGCTGGATGCGGTCCCTGGCTTGCCTGGATCCAGTCCCCAAGACTCAGAGCTTCCTCCCAGCATTGGGGATCTGGCGCTGGCACTCTGCCCCCCATCCCGCCGCCCCAGTGCAGGGCTGGAGCACACAAAATCTCCTAGCCTGGGCCCCCCAAGCTCTGGCGTGCAAGGGGGGGGTCTTTCTTTGGGGGGGTTTGGGGGGTTTTTTTGGGGGGTGGGGTTGCTTCTCACTTGTGTGCGGCCCTCAGCGGATTTTTCTGTGGGTTAGCACCCCAACCCCAAAAAGGTTCCCCGCCCCTGTTCTAAATACAGAATGCATGTGGTGGTTTCTTACATCAAAACACATAGTGTGTCTGTTCCCTACGTAAGAACGGCCACACTGGATCAGATCAAAGGTCCATCTAGCCTGTCCTGTCTGCCGACAGTGCCCAATGCTAAGTGTCCCCAGAGGGAGTGAACAGACCAGGGAATTATCAAGGGATCCCACCCCTGTCGCCCCCAACGGGATGATTTATCTAAGTACCACACACCGCGCAAAGGAAACATTACACGGCAAGGCCAGACCACTGGTGCTGTGTTCATACAGCACCTAGCCCCATGGTGTCCTGGGCAAGTAGCTCAAATAATAGGAATAATTATTATTTAACGGATAGCCAAGAGGGGCCATTTCATTCACCGCTTGCCATCTGCAATCTGAAATTCCGTTCCCCCCGCCTTAACGCCCCCCTGAAGCCGACAAAACCAGCGAGACACGTTTCGGTAATCAGCTTTGGTTCTTCAAAGGATTTGAAACCACAGACAGAGGAATACTTCTTTTTAGGGTTAAACAAAGATTTTTATTTTTCTGTTTACTTTATAATTAATTTTTGCATTTAAATTAATTCACTATCTTCAATTCTTTTACGACAGTGTAATATACAAATAAAAAGTAGAAAAACAGTACAGTTAAAAGACAAGAAATAACAACTCCTCCTACAGATATACCCTCCAGATTTACCTTTAAACAATTTGTGGAGTTATCAAATATATAATACTCACATTAAGAAAGAGAGAAGCATTGTTTAGATTCAGGAGATATTCTTTTCTTTATCTCTCTCCTTTTTTGGATTTTTCGTTGCAACTTACGACCGGTGTTGTTCCCCTTTCGGAGCTTATGTGCGGCAGCGAGATTCAGCGCCAAGGAGGAAGCCGTGTTCGATCAGACCTAGCTTTTTCGGATTCGCAACACGTCCGCTCTTGGTCTGTTCCATCCAACCTTATATACCCTGTTTCGATATTTCGCTATTCCTCCACTCGCCTGACAATTGCTGACTAGATTTTTGTTGTCTCGTTCTGCCCTTTCAAAACTTTCGTCTGCTCCATTTGGGGTTATCAGCACTTTGTTGCATACTGCAGTCTGTGTTACTTTACTTCCCTAAAAATGAGGTTACTGTTGGTCATCCATTCAAATTTTGGTTTTTTATCTTACGCCTCCTGTATCTCACAATGCTTCCTTTCCTTTACACTTACAATTAAACTGGTGCTCAGTTGACATATTCTGGGTAGGCCTCAACACGTTCCTTTCACAAAAGGGAGCCGCGAAGGATTCTGACTGGCTGACAGCGCGCAGAACGTGACATTCGTAAGCAATTTGCCATCAAGGGAAAACACATGCGCCAACATTTGTCCAGCCACGTTATTTGATGGGAATTAGTCACCCGGGTTCATTAGCACGAAAGGCGGGTTTGCGAGTTTTGAGTAATGGTTGCGTACACTGTACCTGAAACCTGGATAGGACCATGGGGGAGGGAGGGAAAAGGGGGCTAAAGAGAAGCCACAGGAGAAAATGCAGCTCTTGAAGTCTACATGGCTGCCCACAGAACTCTACAACTGGGATTCTGGCCCACGCCAGGCTGGTGCGGTTGGAGCCACGGATGAATGAGGCCCGGTGCGTATGAGCCCCAAATCGAAGCTACGGAAAGCTGCAATCTATGTTATGGAACCACAATGCACCCCTGGGGATCTTAGAACATTTCCCATGCGACACCACCTTGCACAGGCAGACCAAAGTTTGGGCTCCACTGCTGTAAAATCCACGGTTGGACGTATAACTGTGGCACGCAGCCAACATGTGGCACAAGCCAGCAAAGCCTTGCTCAGGAGAGTCCTGCAAATTGTCCCACTGAAGCCAGTGCAAGGATCCAGGGTAGCGGGGGCTGTTTCTGGCGGTAAATTGGTCCAGGATTGTGTCCGTGGATCGACTGTATATTGGAGAGAGTCTGTGCGTCTGCGTCTCAGTCTGCTCAAGAAGTCCTTCTACATGGGAAGCACTAGGGCCAAGGGTAGGGTTGCCAGGTGTCCGCTATTCACCCGGACAGTCCGGTATTTTCGCCTCCTGTGCGGTAAAAAAATTCAGAGAATACTGGACACCTGAGCTGTCCGGTATTTTCTGAATTTTTCCCCGGCCAGGAGGAAAAAATGCCGGGCACCTGGCAACCCTGCAAACACTCAACGCCTGGCCTCGCCCCCTGCCCCTCGAGTCCCCCTTTGGCCCCCAACACCCCCAGCCCCCATGCTTACCTCTTTCCCCAAGGCTGCCAGCACAAAATGGCTGCCGGCCAAAAGACTTAGGAGAAGCAATGCTTCCCTTGGGTCTTAGTGCTCAATCACTTCCCTGTTCCTATCCCTGCGCTCACTCTTAAAGGGGACATGCTGTTTTATTTTAATAAGTCCTTGGAGCCCTTTTTTTTTTTTTTGCTCAACAAGTTTGGTCTCCCCCCCCCCCTTTTTTTCCCTTCAACAGATTTTTTCCCTGTGGTTTTTTTTTGGGGGGGGGGGGGGAGGGTGTTCGGTATTTTTGTTTCAACCATCTGGCAACCCTAGCAGTGGGCAGCTTCCGCGGATCAGAACTTAACGCAAGGTCGGGGCTCGGTTGTGCCAGGACAATGGGATAGGCCTGGAATGGGAGTGTGGCTCAAAAAACAGACAGAACCATCAGGCTGATGGAAGGGGCTGTTTGGGAGCGTCGCCCCGTCCCCATCAGGGACTGCCCCAGCCCTGAGCCTCCCACCCCCCAGGCGCTCTTTAGGGAGAGGGAGGGGGGTGAAGTTCCTCCGCCTCCCCCTGATCCATACAGGGACATTGCTGGCTGTTCCCTTTGTCAGGAAGTGAGGGGAAAGTGCACCGTTTGCTGGGGCTGGGGAGTGCAGGCGGCAGGTGAACCTGGACCTGTCCGAGATGGGGAACATGCACCCCCACCCCAGCTGTGCCAGCTGCAGCGGCCATGGAGAGGTGCTTCTCACCTGGCCCCCAGCTGCAGCGGTGAGAGAGGGCTGGGGTTGTCCTCTCTCCCCGGGGCAGCCTGCACCCCGAACCCCTCCTCCCCAGCCCCACCCCAGAGCTATGATTTAAATGAAGAAAACAAAAATGAATTAAGGACCCGAGCAACCCCGGGGAAGTTGTCTAGTCTTTTATAAAACAAAGGCTCCATTTAAAGTAAGATCACAGCGTTAAACTCTGGCCTAGGAACCTGAGACCAGTTTCACGCCCCTGACTTCCCTGCAGTTACTCCGGATTTACACTCGAACAGAGAGCAGGATTTGGTCCATAATCTCTGCAAGCCCTGAAGCTTTCAATATAAAAACCTGGAACCAGTTTGGCTGCTGCCTCCCATCTCACCTACTTCTCCCACAAACCAGATATCCCACAAAGGCAGCGAATTCTAAAGCAATTTTGACCTCCCCCATTTATAGTTCCCTTTTCTCCCAAGCCTGACGTGGTTTCGAACCAACTATGTCTACACTGCCGGGTTTTTTCGGCAGAAGATATGCGAATCGCGCTCTCATTTGCATATCTTCTGCCAATCCTTTTTGTGGAAGAGATTTTGCCGATAAAAAGCCCCATGTAGACAGGGCCATTTGTCGAGGAAAAAACCCTTTTTTGCGAGATCCTGTAAACCTCATTTTTTGAGGAATAAGGGATCTTGCGAAAAAGGGGGGGTTCCGACAAATGGCCCCATCTACACGGGGCTTTTTAATCGGCAAAACCTCTTCTGCAAGAAGGATCGCAGAAGATATGCAAATGAGAGCATGATTTGCATATCTTCTGCCGGAAAAAAAGGGCAGTGTAGACATAGCCCAAGAGACCTGCCTGTTGGATGAATGCATGTCACACCATTTCAAAACAGCAGCCTGGAACAAAGTTACAAAAGCTGGGGAGGGAACTGCAGAAAGGAAAGTGAACGAACCAAAGAAACTTTGGATCCTTATACAAGTTGGGTTGGTTTGTTTGTTTTTAAAAAATCCCTTCCCTTGTGTAACCTTTTTTTGTTTTTTGGTGTGGGGTTTTTTGGTGTTTTGTTTTGTTTCATTTTAGGGGATGGGGAATGAACATAAGAATGGCCACACTGAGTCAGACCAAAGGTCCATCTAGCCCAGTATCCTGTCTGCCAACAGTGGTCAATGCCAGGTGCCACAGAGAGGGTGGACCGAAAACAATGATCAAGCGATTTGTCTCCTGCCATCCATCTCCAGCCTTTGACAAACACAGGCCAGGGATACCATTCCTTACCCCCGGCTAATAGCCTTTTATAGACCTAACCTCCATGAATTTATCTAGCTCTTTTTAAACTCTGTTATAGTCCTAGACTTCACAGCCTCCTCTGGCAAGGAGTTCCACAGGTTGACTGTCCGCTGTGTGACAAAGAACTTTCTTTTATTAGTTTTAAACCTACTACCCATTAATTTCATTTGGTGTCCTCTAGTTCTTATATTATAGGAACAAGTAAATAACTTTTCTTTATTCACCCTCTCCACACCACTCATGATTTTATAGACCTCTATCATATCCCCCCTCAGTCTCCTCTTTTCTAAACTGGAAAGTCCCAGTCTCTTTAGCTGGGATTCAGTCTGTTGCTGATGAGCTTTGTAAGCAGGCGGATTTTGAAAGCTCTTTGAAAAGCCATTTAGTGCTAAATCCTGGTATTAAACCAGGCCTTTCATTAGCTAAGTTTTCAATCCCCACCCAAGCTTAGCACAGGGAAGAGTTTCTGAAAGGGTCAGAAATAAGCTTTTAAGCGTGTTCTCCAATTAACTTTTGTGCTTTTCCTCCCCAACTTCCTCTGTGCAGCCCACTTCCTTCTCCGAGTGCCTATAATTACTATTTCAAAACTCTTTTGAACGGCCTTAAGTAACAGATTCCATTTGCATTTAGGCCTCTTCTAAATCCATTAGCCTTTTCCACTTTCCTGTCATTATTTACTTGTAAAAGCTGTCTAGAGAAAAAAAAAACCCCCACACACAGTATTTTCCAAGAATAAATTGTGTTGCTGCTAAGAAAGGCATTATTGTCTTTCAGGATCATTATAACTACTTCAGGTTATCAGATACAATGGGTGGGAACGTATGCTTGGATATATCAACGCAAAGTCATCATGACAAAAAAGAATAGTTTGCAATATTCTCTCTCTGTTTAAAGCAGTAATGTTGTATTGCATCTATCCATGGTACAATTAAGAAACTGGATTTCCAGAACAGTTGCATTCCCCAAACCCATGCACACATTAAACAGGAACGACAAATATTTGGAACTTCATACAATCAGTTCCAACTTTTCTTTCAATACTGCTTTTTCAATTGTCCTTTTCGTAGAGGGACGCAGGACAAATGTGATCCAGAATTAACATTTTGTAGAAGAAAAAGCTTTCAAAACGTTTAAGACCAATATTTCTGGGATGGTCTTGAGGTAGAAAAGGGCAGTTGATCAAATCAGAGTTTGCAATTCAGAGAGGAAGCACTGGACTAAAGCACGAACATTTGGAAGAGCAAGTGACTAGAAACCAAAGTGACATTGGCTAGTACATATTTGTTGTCCCAACAGAGAAATGCAGAACGTCAGCAACAGCATAAAGTGCAAAGAGTCAACGAGAATTGTTTTAATTCTTTTGGTTTTAATAATCTAGGAAGTTATCTGTAACATCTTACTATATATTTTAGAAACATGCCCACGGCTGGCCTTACCATGAGGTGAACTCAGGTGCCAGACTGGGGGGAGGGGAGGGGGGCGCCACTAGGACCCAGAGAAATACGACCTTTCAGCATTTTGGCCCAAGCGAGGGGGCATGGTGGCGTCATTTGAGCTTCCCGCCGCAGGTGCCAAAATGTTGTGGGCCGGCCCTGAACATGCCTCTTGTCTGTCCGCCCATCTGTCTGTGCGACCATTTGCTCAAGAATTCTTTCTTAACAGTAAGCGCCAGGATCACCACATTCGGTGGGCAGCTTCCTCACATCACAACTTAAAGCCAGGTCAGGGTGTGGTTGTGCCAGAACAATGGGATGTGCCTGGAATGGGACTGTTTCCTCGTAACATGGAAAGGGTCTTGTAGGAGAGTTACTTATAGCGGAAAATGACCACAGGGGGGGCAGCAAGGAGCCAGAGATGAGGACCAGAACAGCTATACCCCCATTGGGCCGGCAGAGGTGGAGAAAGGGACGGCTCTCTACTATAGATTTCAGAGAGTTTGTCTGTGTGTCTGTCCCTCAGCCAGGGCGCTTCTTACCTGGCCCGAAGCAGCTGCGACGAGAGAGGGTTGGGGTTGTCCTCTCTCCCTGGACCAGACTGCACACTGAACCGCCCCTCCCCCATCTCCCACCCCACCCCAGAACAATGAAGAAAAACAAAACTTATGAGTTGAGGACAAATCTCCGAGTAGGTAACATTTTAAATAATACTACGGGGCTGCACCCCCTGCTCGCTACACTCGCCAAACCCCTCTCTCTGGGGGCAGGTGTCTGGCCAGGGGGGAGGGGGCAGGAGCGGGTTGGGGGTAGGCGTCTGGCTGGGGGTGCAGGGTCTCAGCGGAAGGGGTGAGGAGGCTGGGCGGTGCTCAGATGGCGGAGGGGATATGGGGGAGAATCCGGGGTGAGGAGCTTGGATGGCAGAGGGGGACCTAGCACAGCCTAGGGGGAGGGTGGGCAGGCTCGGATGGCAGAGGGGACCCGGCACAGCCCAGACATGGAGGGGACCTGGCACAGCCTGGGCATGGAGGAAACCCGGCACAGCCTGGCCGGGGGGGGGGGCCTCAGTTGGCAGGGGGATCTGGCACGGCCTGGGGCCGGGAGGTCAGGCTCAGATGGCAGAGGGGACCCAGCTAGGGATGTTAAATTTCAATCAATTAGCTAATCGATTAGTCGATGGAATTTCCAGCAACTTCTCAGTTAGTCTATAAGGGGGAGGTGGGGCGCTCGCTATCCCGGCTGTGCTGCTGCCTTTTAAACGTAGCAAGAGCTGCCCACGGCTCTCACTATATTTAAAAGGCAGAAGAGCAGTCCCCACGCTTGCCGTTTCCCCGCTGCAGCTCTGCCTCCCCTGCCCCCCTGCGGGGACGGTGCTGGGGGGAACCAGCTTTTAAGCCAGCTCCCCCCAGCACCAGCTCCTGCCTCCCCTCTCCCCTTCCCCCATCGTCTCTCTCTGATAGAGGCAGCAAGGTGGGGGATGGGTAGGGAGTGACTAGTCGCTTACATCCCTAGACCCAGACCCAGCAGTTCCTCTCCAGCGGCGCAGCCCCCCGGGTGTGAAGCGGGAGTCGGAGCACCCCATGTCCAGAGGGGATGGCGCCAAGGTTGACCACAGCAGCGGCGTGAGGACGCAGATGACGGAATGATCACTCTGTCATCCCGCAGGAAAATTTGAGAGAGAGAGATTAACTAACACTGATTTCATTGTTAGAGCAGAAAAATCATGACAACTCATGACACCCCGCAAAATTCACACAAATGCATGGAAAACACAAACAAGTGTTACAGTTGCACACTAGCTGGCATTGAATCTCACTTTAGGGTACAGCAGTAATTATTTAAACCCGCCCGATAAGGATTCAGCGAACAGCAGCGCTGAAGCTTTTGCTACTTTTTTACACTAGAGTTTCATGGTTTTTCTTAAAACTTCAGCCCCTGGAGTCAGGTGACGACACAAGAATTTGAGCTTTCATATTTAAAAAAAAATAAGTTTTACATCCTCTTGGTGGCAGAGAGACACTCACCCCCTGCATTTCAAAGGGCCAAAAGCCAGAAAGCAAACATAAAAAGTGTTATGTGTTAAATCTCATGATTTTTAAAGACAATCACATGATTACATGGGGCCTGTCTCGTGACTTGCAAATGCTGAGGGTTGGCAGTGCTGTTTTAAACGATTTAAAACCCCAGTCACTCCCCCAAAGCGTCACTACATTGCAAAGTTGTTTAAAAATAAATCAAAAACGTTGCACGACTGATTACAAAGAACACCATTTGTTACCCCCTAGGAGTAAGAGCTTTTATCAGGACGATTACAACTAACTGCCAACACACAGCCTTAATCAATTTTAACCTGATGGTGTCCATTTAACAACACAGAGAATAAATGGGCCCAACTCTTTTGCCGTTACACTAAAGGGTCTGATCTAAAGTCTGTTAAAATGAGCGAAGAGAATTTCATTGACTTCTGCGGGGTTTGGATTAGGGCCAAAACCAGAACCCACCCCATTAAAGTCAACAGCGTCACACCAGGGT
Organism: Pelochelys cantorii; assembly: GCA_032595735.1. NCBI lineage: Eukaryota > Metazoa > Chordata > Testudines > Trionychidae > Pelochelys > Pelochelys cantorii. The sequence goes on from CM064341.1 coordinate 37,942,811, forward strand.
GAAATTGATGTACTTAAGATCAGAATCAAGCCCTTTGCCAACTGGGCTGAGTCTGTTTTCGTTTCAAAGAGTTTTCTAGACAGCAACAGAAGAACCCGTCTCGGGCATGGGGAGTAATGCCTGCCTGTGATCATCTTAAACATTTTCAAATGTTTCTTCCCCGGCTGCGCAGCAATAAAATGTTTTTTGTTAATCCCACGTGAAAGCAGTTGAGGAAAAAAATTCCAACATTTGCATGTGCTGCATCCCGACAGATTGCTTCATCTAGACCAACTATTGCAAAGCGGCAAAACATGGGCAAGACACTTAGAGAAGGCTGAAACCTGCAGACCCTTATGTATGGAAGGGTCATTTGACTGGGTGAGGGCAAAATGTTACGTAACCAACAGCATGCTAAGAACACAAACGGGTCTATTCAAGTGAGTTGGATTCTACTATTTCAGCTAGGGTTGCCAGGTGTCTGGTATTGACCCGGACAGTCCGGTATTTTCGCCTCCTGTCCGGTAAAAAAAAATTCAGAAAATACCGGACACCTAAAATGTCAGGTATTTTCTGATTTTTTCCCGGCCAGGAGGCAAAAATCCCAGGTGCTTCCCGGGTTCCGCAGGGAAGCTCTCCGGCCCGGCACAGGGAAGCAAGATGGCAGGCGGCTGCCAGCAGCCTGTTAGGGCCAAAAAGCCTCAAAAGTGTTTCTTAAAGGGGCCACGCTGTTGGGTTTTTTTGGGGGGGGGGGGTTGGGGGGTTTTTTGCTTAACTCTCGGGGTCCTTTTTGTTTTCCTCAACAACTTTGGTCTCCCGCCCCCTTTTTTTTCCCCCCCCCAACAGAATTTTTTGTTTTGTTTTTTGGGGTGGGGAGTGTTTGGTATTTTTGGTTAAACCATCTGGCAGCCCTAATTTCAGCTGAAAGTTAAATCGTTGTTCTACAGACCCAGATAATCCAAGGTGCAAATTTCTTAAGAAGTGGCTCGCCTGACCTGCTTTTCTGTCTCTTGTGTTTGGATTTTATATTTTGTTTTATTGCGGTGACCTGATGGGAGGGATCTGGAGGGGGTGATGACAGTCGCTACTTCTGCAATGTTAAAAAAAAAAAAAGAGAGAGATTATAAAATGATAAGTGAGAAGTGTGTTCCAGAACTCAATCTGTAGGGAGATGCAGCAAAAGGCAAGCTGCTCTCAAACTTTGAGGATCTGGAAGTTAAAAGTTCATTAGGAAAGCGGATTAACCTTCATCAACTAATAAAGATAATGCCTTAGACCAAAGCTCCTTCCATGTTTTGTCTTCGGATTCCTTGTTTATTTTGCAAGATTCCTTTATCTCTCCCTACCTATGTCCTCCTTAAATGTTTCTATGAAATGCTTTCCTCGAGCCAGGACGTGAATTTCATGCCAAAAATGCATCCTGGCGCTCACGCGGAAGCTAAAATGTCCGTTTATTGACCAGCTCGTGCTATAGGATGTCTTGATCTGTCTGGGCAATCACAACACGCACACAGAAAAACCCTGGAGGCAGCCACTTAACTCTGCCTTTTAACTGCCAATAACATTCTCAACTCAAGTCAAAAGAGCAAGGCGGGAATGGTGGTGTCTTTTTTGTGCCTCTTCTCCGCGCCACGCTAAGACTTAAGGATAACAAGGCTTACCGATGAGAAAGTCAGCCCCAAGAAATCCTCTCCCAGCTCCCTTTTAAGATCACCGCTTGCCCCCAACAGCGAGAAAGACGTGCTTGCAGAGGACACGTTTTCTCTCTTTCTATAGGACCATGCAACATACGCAGGTGTGTGCCCAAATATGAATAATTGGTTCACGCAGGCCGAAAGGAGGAACTATTCTCGCACAAAGGAAAATTGGGAAAGAAACAGGTTGAGGGGGAGGGACGAGAGGCTCAAAGAAATTCAGCAGGTTGAAATTGTTTTCTTAAATTGATGGAGGCCTAAGGGTGCCGCTACGATGCATAACTTATCCGGGCTCTAGCACGGTCCACAGCTCAAGCATTGATATTCATACACAAGGGCCTGCCAGCTGTTACCATTGCATGCATGCAGCCATCAGTGTGTAGCTTTGTGATTCATGGGGGGGGAAAAAAGGAAGTATGCTCTTTTTTTTAATTCCTAGAAAAATCCAAGGTGGGCCAATAGCCACCGTGTGAAATTTTGTGGTATCACAAATGAACCTTTCAGCAGCTGCCCTTTTAGTGCTTGTCTGGGGCCACAAAGATGTGACCAGCTATCTGGTGCTTCGGGGACAGCATCACACTTATCCTGCCCCTATAAAACTGTGTTGCTTGAGGTGTCAAATGCAGGCTGCAGGACGAAGAAGATCGTAAATAATACGAGGCACGAGACACTGAACTCTGGCTTGACTGCCCTGTGGCATTCTGCCCTGGGTCTGTGTGGGAAACCAGTTTTTTTGCATCAGCTGATTTTAAAAACCTTAACTTTCCCAGAACTCCCAGCTAGCAAACACACTGTCCCTAATGAGCTAGTCATGCCACTGAAAGCTCCCTCCATGATCCCAAACCCCCACTGTCCTAACTTTTCCAATGTTGAAAATCAATGTTCAAAACCTAGAATCACTGAGATCGGGCTGGGTCGCAAAGCAAGGAACTGGGAGGTTTTAGAGACTCAGTTTCAGTTACAGCTGCGAGGAGAGCAAATTAAGATCTAACCATCCGAACGAAAAATCCCAGCACCAGGAACAAAAAACAGACCAAAAAAAAAGCCACATTTGAAACAGATTCCCCTCCCGTTATACAATCAAAGATGAGCATATTTCTGCTGCATGTCAAATCAGCCACCGCCTTCTAAAACTAGAAACTCTTCCCAGGAAAGTTTTAGTGAACCACAGTTATTTCTGGAACTGAAATATTCTGCAGTTGTTTCTGTCCGGCCCTTTTCAATAAAGGTTGTGGTCCAGATTCTGAGCTGGTGGGCCAGAGATTCTGCTGGTGTAAATCAGCACAGCTCCAGCAAAAGGCAGGGGTTATGTCGGTTTGTTACAGTAGTGGAGGGTCTGGCCCTTTATTTCAGTAGTTTGGGGATGTATTCACCAATCCAACTGAGGGCAGAACTGCCCCCACTCCTTCCTGGTAAGTTAGCATCCCTAAAAATATTCCTGCTAGAATTCTAAACATCACTTGTCAACTTACCTCTGTGATTTATACTTCCCCTTTTCTTTATTTCCAGAAAGCAGAGAAATAACTACACAGAGACAACAAACTACTAAGCTTTTTAAAATCATAGAATCACAGAAAACTGGACCTGGAAAGGCTCTTGAGAGGTCATTGAGTCCAGTCCCCTTCCCTCACGGCAGGACCAAGCACCGTCTAGACCAGTGGTTCCCAAACTTTTTGGCATCACGCCCCCCTTTTTGATTTTTGAAAAACCCTCACCTCTCCCCCGAATAGCAGCAAAACTTGTTGGGGGGGGCAGGGAGGCTGGGTCACCTCACCTCCCCCTGGGATTTCTTCACGCCCCTCAGTTTGGGAACCCATGGTCGAGACCATCCACTCTAAAAGAACCCCTTTGCTTTAGTGCATTGTTAGCCCTGTAGCAAACTCACTACAGACATCAGTTTAGTTTGCACAGTGTTAAGTGCGAAAAAAAAAGTGGTTTTGCTTTAGGATAAAAATTCTCTTCATGCTTGGATTGTCCATTAGGTTATTTATGTTATAATCCAGAAAGGAAAGCTGTTTATCCTCACATTATGAGTTAAATCTATAGTAACCAGAAAAATGTCACATTAGGTATTTGGTCGGTGTATGCTGAAGGCTTTTGAGTCACTAAGAAACACCCCTCACCCCACCCTACCCTTTCAAAAAGGCAGAGTACAGATACTGAAGTTAAACACACAGTGAAAGACTAATCTAAGATGAATGTTTGTAATCAGTTAACGAAGCAATGCTTTAAGTGGGTAATATAATATCAACTACTCCACAAATAAACACTCCTCATTTCAGTACACCAATTGTTCCAAGCCCGCAAGACTGAACGAGGATTATAAAGAAAGGGGAATTTGAGGTTGTACTTATTGTAGAGGATTTTTTTTTTTTTTTTTTTTAAGTTTTAGTTTCCTTAAGACAAACAACAACTATACAGATGCCCCGGGACTCAACATCTTGGCATTAAAAGTTTTGAGATATTTTTAGTTTTTTAAATATTTGAATGATCCAAGAAATGTTTACCCCACTTTGAGATAGTCCTAGGAAAAATTGACACTTGTATCCACCTTTTCTTACCGCACAAGTACACCTTGACTGACAGCTCAGTCTGACTTTAAAAGAGGTAGTAACAAGGGAAATGCAGGTTTTAGTCTGTTTCAGCAAAAACAAGTTGTCTAGTGGCACTGTTAAGACTAACACACTTATCCGGGCATAATTTTCGTGAAAGGGAAACACATTTTCATAAGAAAATAAAACTGAAAGAGCAAAGAGTAATAGAAGAAATCTTCTTATGCATAATGGTTTGACTGTAGCTGTGCAGTTTTTAAGAATTCTTCCTCACCAGAGAGAAAAGGGTCACATCTTTATAGAATGCTGCACTCATTTCTATTACTCAGTTAATGATATTAAACTGTTCACCATTACATAATGCTCAGAATCATTTTAAACATTTCGCTGGCGTCACCAAAACTCCTTGCAAACAACTACATCCCTCAAAATTCACAACTAATGCAGCAGTATGTATTCATATTATTCCCATTTATTGATATACACTGCAATTTTCTCCACTACTAGTAATATCAGAGTATTCTAACTTCTGGACTGGGTTTAATAATGTGTATAATTGCCATTAACATGTTCTTCTGGCTAGTTAGGTCCATCCATAAGTTTTCAACCAAAAAAAAGAGACTTACTGACTATTGTCAACACCATAGGAATAGATGGAACTTAGAAACGAACTCATATATCATCGTAGCATTAATACAATCACAGAAATAACGGGGCTGCTCATTGTACTTGAAGGTCAACAACTTTACCGGCCAGATGTGAAATTTCAGAGCTGCAACTGTGAGGCTACAGTTACCTCGCTCTGCGTTGAAAGCTCTGGTTTTGCAGGGGTGGTGTTTCAGTAAGAATTATGATATTAAACCTTCCCCACGACGGAAAGCAACGTGAAGACAGATGAAGTAATTAAAAAGGAAAAAAAAAAATCTCTCGTTTTGGTTTAAAACGGAACACAATAGCCAGCCAGACAGACTGACAGAAAGACAGACGGGCTCCCTGTGTTATTACTTTCAGATGTTTGACTAACACAGAGTAACGTTTTCTCAATCTGCGTATGTTGGCTGGCTTCAAACTCACAGGCTCGATTCATTCACTGACTTCAGGGGGCTTGCGCCAGGGGTGAGCTGGGCCCAGCCGCTTGCAGTTGGTCCAGATCGGGACGTTTTAATAGACACCACATGCACAGTAGCAGCTCTTCCAAATGTTTCCTCGCACAGAGAGTTCAACTCCATTGAAACCCTTGAAACTAAACAACTCCCTTGAATCAATACGGTTCTGCCCTTTGACACGGCGGGCCGACCGTAACGTATCAAGGAATTCAGACAATAGGGGGGTTTTTTCCTTCCCGCTCGTCTCTGTGACAGTATTTTCCACCCACTGAAAATAAGTGCTTCCTTTGGTAGAATCAAGCATGGCATGCAATGCTAATGTTCTTTTTTCAACTCCCTACGGGAAACACAGTAAAACGAAATGGGGGGGGGGGGGAATTGCAAGTGTATCAAGGAATAATATTAAGGGTTAAAACCATAAATTTGAGGTCATTCAGAAACCAACTCTTCGACTTTATCCTAGATTCATCCGACTTTCCTTAGGCAACGTCACGCATCCCGCATCCAACTAAGCCTGACGCATACAAGTGCGGTAGGGTGCATCAAGAATAGTAGAATCCTAGAACAGTAGAAATGGATGGGACCTCAAGAGGTCATCAAGTCCAGCCCCCTGCCTTCACGGCAGGACCAAGCACCATCTAGATCATCCCTGATTGATTCTGTCCAACCTGCTCTTACATATCTCCAGTGCTGGAGATTCCACAACCCCCCCCATGAGGCAATTTATTCCAGTGTTTCACCACCCAGACAGTTAGGAAGTTTTTCCTCATGTCCAACCTCAACGTCCCTTGCTGCAATTTAAGAGCAGAAGGCCTTATTTTCACAATTAGTGGAGCGTTCGCAACTCCAGCAGAACTCACTGAGAACAGCCGGTGATCGGCTCCTGTGAAACAGAAACCCACAGCTTCCTACCCTGCCCGACTCAGTGCTGACAGGGACCCACAAAGGTGCGAGGCAGCTCTGTTCCCATCAAGGCCTGCCACTTCACCTGGGCATTTGATAAAAACCCGGAGGTGTGGCTGGCTGACCTTCAAATCCCTGAAATACCCCTCAGTCTGGGGACATAAGAAGTCATCAGACTGGCAACATAGACAGGTTTCGTTTGGATAAAGGTTTTGCCGAGAAAGCCAGCAGGCCTGCAAGGTCGTGATAAATATTTAGTCCTGGAACTTTTGGCAGCCTCCCTTTTAAAAAGAAAAGTTGCTTTCAAGTGTTAAGAAGAAGCACAACAGACTGATTAATAGTCAGTGCTTAGACAGAGAGCTCCCAGCACCTGCTAAGAACTTCCCAAGCACACGGGCCCACACAGGACTGTTGTTACACCCCGTAACGCAGCTGCAGAGAGCAGAGCCCACACCACTGAGCTGACACACGCTGGCTACTTTAAACTGTACGATGCTGCAGACAAGTGGCTCGCGATTGATTATGCACGTGGGGCATTCGGTCCTGCCGGGCTCTGAAAAGCAGCATCCACAGACACCCAGAGAGGGGACAGATTTCAGAAGGAGGGAGCAATTGGCAAGGGCGGAACACACTTCTATAAAGACCGGGCTCTGTCAGTCCCCATCCTACCAGTAGATTGATCAATGGCTTTTTAGGTCCCTCTGCTAATAAAAACTAGGCAAAGGGTTCCCACAGACACATTGTTTTAAATGAACATCCCATTTATTCCCTGAAAGTTTTTTATCGACTTTTTCTAAGGAGGGGTGGAAGAAAAAAAACCGTGCAACCCCGGTCATCTTCTTTACAGCGTAAGCCCATCAAAAAGTGTGGGTAGAAATGTTTTTTAAAAGACAGCAGTTTGTTTTAGAGGGGCAACCTACGCCGAGCTGAATGGGAGCAGAGGATTAGGGAGTGCAGGGGCTAACCTGGATTATATGAAAGAGGAGGAACCCAAATTGAGTGGAAGGAGCAGAAGCAAACCCAGATTATGAAAGAGGAGGAACCCAAATTGAGTGGAAGGAGCAGAAGCAAACCCAGATTATATTAGAGTAATGCAGAAGTGAACACAGATTATACTGGAGTACCTGGACTGAAACCAGGAGTGAACCCAGATTACATTCAAAAGAGTAACCTGCACCGAGTGCCTGATCCAGGGGCTAATCCAGATTAGGACAGAGTAACCTGGATTGAGTGAGGTGGGAGCAGGAGTGAACACAGATTACAGAGACCTGGATTGAGTGCATGGAAAGGGGGCTAATCTGGTGTATATTACAGTGGAGTCACTTGAACACAGCAGGGAGGGATCAGAGCGAACAGGAGAAAGCAGGAGCCAATCCGGATTACACTGTCCAGGGTCTGAGTGCAAGGAAAGGGGCTCACTCAGATTACATGACAGAGAAATTGCCTGGCTGAAGTGGGCTAGGAGCAGAGCAAATCCAGACTACCCTGCAGAGCCGAGGTTGAGTGGGGGAGTAAACGTGAATCCGAATTACACTAGAGTGACCTGGGTTGAGTGGAGCAGCAGGAACCAACCCAGATGAGCCCTGAGTGCGGGGGAAAGGGACTAAACCGGATTATATCACAGAAAGCCACCGGGCCGGTGTGAATGGGGTGGGGCCAGGGGAGTGGAGCGAATCCGGATTACCGAGCAGGAGCAGGGTGACCCGGAATCCCCCTCCCCACCCCTCGCTCACCTGTACCAGCGCAGCCCCTTCTCGTAGCCGCGGTCGAAGAAGTGGGGCTCGGCGCCCAGGGCGCGCACGGCGGGGTGCGCCCGCAGGAACTCCAGCAGCGCCCGGGTGCCGCCCTTCTTCACCCCCACGATGATGGCCTGCGGGAAGCGCCGGCTGCCCGCCCGGCCCCCGGCCTCCGCCGCCTCCTCCGGGGGCCCCGGGCCGGCGGGCGGCGGGCGCAGCGGCTCGCAGGAGCCCGTGAGGCAGTAGAAGAAGTAGGTGCAGAGCAGCAGCATGGAGAGGCCGAGCGAGGCGCGCGGCTGCGCCCGCACCAGCCCGCCCAGCTGCCCCGCCAGCCCGCCGCGGCTACATCCCATGGGGCGCCGCTGCCGGGCGGAGCGGGGGCCGCCGGTACATGCTCCCCGCGGCTCGCCCGGCCGCCGGCGAGCCCGGCCCAGCGGGGACGCAGCGCCCTGCCCCGGGGCCAGCGCTGCGCCCTGGCGCGGCCCCCTGTGCGCCCTTCTGTCGCTGCTGCGCTGCGCTGCGCTGCGCTGCGCTGCCGGGACGCAGGCACCCGCCGCCGCTGCTGCTGCTGCTGCTCCGGTCCGGGCGGGGCAGGGCGGTCCCGCCGGTGCCTGACCTGGGCAGAGCCGCCGGCGCTGCGGGGCCGGAGAGTTGGCAAAGTCCCTCCCCTTTTGGAGACGGCGCAGCTGCTCCGCAGGCAGCGGCGGGGCGAGAGGCAGGGACCAGCCGGGCGCCCGGCTCCCCGCGGGCTGACAGGCCGGGGCTCCCCCCCCCCCCCCGCCGCCTCCTTCTCCGCCCCGCAGCCCCAGAGAGCGCCGCGCGGGGTAGACGGAGCCGGCGAACCGCAGCCGGGCTCTGCCGCGCGCGGGGACTGGAGCCAGGCTTTCACCCGCAGGTGCTGCCAGCGGCCAAGTCTCCGTGCCCAGGGCAGGGGCTACACTGGTGGCGTGACAGTGAGGGGAGGGAGGAGCCCAGAGGTTACCTTGGAGTTTAGGAGCAGTGCAAGCTACAACCTGCCTTGTCTACACTAGACCACATTTGATCCGGAGTTAATATTTTGTAGTAAAACAGCTGGGCGCGGGGGGGAAGGATGCGGTGTGCTAGACAGCGGAGTAGTAGTGCGGGGCTGGAGTCAGTCCTGGGTCTACAGGGGAGTCTAGCAGTGCCTGCTGTCCCCTTTCTTACCCCCCAGCCTGCTGCCTTCTCCCCCCTCCTCCCCCCCACACACTCCAGCCTAGTCCTCTGCCTTCCTATTACTCCCAGCCTGCCCTGTCCCCTCTCTGCTCCTCACCCCTCTGCATTCAACTCCGATCCCCTTCCCCTGGGCAGCAGCAGGAGGGGGAACACTGAGAACACACCAACCACTAGTTTTCTGTCCCAGCTTGGTCTCCATGCCAAGGCCTGGCAGCAGCAGCCAGGAGGAGCAAATGCAGGTAAAGTGAGGCTCAGCCCCTGGCAAGCCTGGGAGGGAGCCTGCGCAGGGCCAGACAGCATGGGTGGCCTTTCAGAGAGCTGGCAAGAGGCACCTCTCCGAGCCCATGGCTAGGGCCTTACCAAATTCACAGACCACTGTGGTCAATTTCTAGGATTTTTCAAATGGTAAATGCCCTGATTTCAGGCCTTTCATTCTCAAATGTCATGGTGTTGTAATTGAAGGGGAGACCCAAAAAGGAGTCAGGGCACAAAGGTATTGTAAGGGCGGCAGTATTGCGGCTTTTACTTCTAGGCAGCTGCTGGCAGCAGTGTTGCTTTCAGAGCTGGGCAACTGGAGAGCAGCGGCTGCTGGCCAGGAATCCCACTCTGAAGACAGAGCTACCGCCAGCAGCAGAGCAGAAGCAAGGATGGCTGGGTATGATATTATCACCCGTATTTCTATGCTGCTGCTGGCAGGCGGCTGCCTTCAGAGCTGGGCACCCAGCCAACATTATAACGACTGCTCTCCAGCTCTGAAGGCATCGCAGAAGTCAGGGTGGCAATACCATGAGCCTCCTAAAATAACCCTCTGCAACTTCCTTTTGGGTCAGCACCCCCACTTTGAGAAACGCTGATCTCCACAGTGAAATCAGTACAGCAGAGGGTCAAAGCACCCAAAAGGCCTGATTTCATGGGAGGACACCATAAGAACATAAGAATGGCCGTACTGGGTCAGACCAAAGGTCCATCTAGCCCAGTAGCCTGTCTGCCGACAGTGGCCAGCACCAGGTGCCCCAGAGAGGGTGGACCGAAGACAATGATCAAGCAATTTGTCTCCTGCCATCCCTCTCCAGCCTCTGACAAACAGAGGCCAAGGACACCATTTTATCCCCTGGCTAATAGCCTTTTATGGACCTAACCTCCATGAAATTATCTAGCTTCTCTTTAAACTCTATTATAGTCCTAGCCTTCACAGCCTCCTCTGGCAAGGAGTTCCACAGGCTGACTACACGCTGTGTGAAGAAGAACTTTCTTTTATTAGTTTTAAACCTGCTACCCATTAACTTCATTTGGTGTCCTCTAGTTCTTCTATTTAGGGAACTAATAAATAACTTCTCTTTATCGGCCCTCTCCACACCACTCCTGATTTTATATACCTCTATCATATCCCCCCTCAGTCTCCTCTTTTCTAAACTGAAAAGTCCCAGTTGCTTTAACCTCTCCTCATATGGGACCCGTTCCAGACCCCTAATCATTTTAGTTGCCCTTTTCTGAACCCTTTCCAAGGCCAAAATATCTTTTTTGAGGTGAGGAGACCACATCTGTACACAGTATTCAAGATGTGGGCGTACCATAGTTTTATACAGGGGCAGTAAGATAGTCTGGGTCTTATTTTCTATCCCTTTCTTAATAATTCCTAGCATCCTATTTGCCTTTTTGACCGCCGCTGCACACTGTGTGGAAGTTTTCAGAGAACTGTCCACGATAACTCCAAGATCTCTTTCCTGATTTGTCGTAGCCAAATTAGCCCCCATCATACTGTACGTATAGTTGGGGTTATTTTTCCCGATGTGCAGTACTTTACACTTATCCACATTAAATTTCATTTGCCATTTTGTTGCCCAATCACTCAGTTTGGTGAGATCTTCTTGGAGTCCCTCACAGTCTGCTTCTGTCTTGACTATCCTAAACAGTTTGGTATCATCCGCAAACTTTACCACCTCACTGCTTACCCCTTTCTCCAGATCATTTATGAATAAGTTGAACAGGACTGGTCCTAGGACCAACCCTTGGGGGATACCACTAGTTACCCCTCTCCATTCTGAACATTTACCATTTATTCCTACCCTTTGTTTCCTGTCTTTTAACCAGTTCTCAATCCAAGAAAGCACCTTCCCTCTTATCCCATGGCCATGTAATTTACACAAGAGCCTTTGGTGAAGGACCTTGTCAAAGGCTTTCTGAAAATCTAAGTATACTATATCTACTGGATCCCCCTTGTCCGCATGTTTGTTAACCCCTTCAAAGAACTCTAATAGATTAGTAAGACAGGATTTCCCTTTACTGAAACCATGTTAACTTTTGTCCAACAAATTATGTTCTTCTACATGCTTCACAATTTTATTCTTTACTATTGTTTCAACTAATTTGCCCAGTACTGAAGTTAGACTTACCTGTCTGTAATTGCCCGGATCGCCTCTAGAGCCCTTTTTAAATATTGGTGTCACGTTGGCTGCCTTCCAGTCATTAGGTACAGAAGCCGATTTAAGGGATAGGTTACAAACCACAGATAATAGTTCAGCAATTTCCCATTTGAGTTCTTTTAGAACCCTTGGATGAATGCCATCCGGTCCCGGAGATTTGTTAACATTAAGTTTTTCTATTTGTTCCAAAACCTCCTCTAATGACACTTCAATCCGGGACAGTTCCTCAGATTCATCACCCACAAAGGACGGTGCAGATTTGGGAATCTCCCCAGCGTCCTCAGCCGTGAAGACTGAAGCAAAGAAATCATTTAGTTTCTCCGCAATGGCTTTATCGTCCTTGATTGCGCCTTTTATAGTTCGATCATCTAGGGGACCCACAGGTTTTTTAGCAGGCTTCCTGCTTCTAATGTACTTAAAAAACATTTTGTTATTTCTTTTTGAGTTTTTGGCTAGCTGTTCCTCAAAATCTTTTTTTGCTTTTCTTATTACATTTTTACACTTGATTTGACAGTGTTTATGTTCCTTTCTATTTATCTCACTAGGATTGGACTTCCACTTCTTAAAAGATGCCTTTTTGTCCCTCACTGCTTCTTTTACATGGTAGTTAAGCCACGGTGACACTTTTTTAGGTCTCTTGCTATGTTTTTTAATTTGGGGTATACATTTAAGTTGGGCCTCTATTATGGTGTCTTTAAAAAGTTTCCATGCAGCTTGCAGGGATTTGGCTCTAGTCACTGTGCCTTTTAATTTCTGTTTAACTAACCTCCTCATTTTTGTGTAATTCCCCTTTTTGAAATTAAATGCCAGGGTGCTTGCGAACAGGAACAGCTAACAGGGAGTTTGGAGAGGGAGGTTAGAGGGCACTAGGGACTTCTGACCCTCTTAAAAATAACTCTTATAATAATCGATATTCCAGAGGTTTAAAAAGAATCCCAGTTTCTGCTTAAACTTATTCATAAGAAAAATGGAGACAGAAGCCCAGCAGCAGAGTGGGGGCTATCCTGTTTATTGCGTCAAGTGTAACATGTATGATTACCTGCCCTGTGGGCGAGTGGCGTATGTGTGTGCCCGTTGCAAGGAGCTCCTGACCCTCAGAGACCGAGTTTGGGCTTTGGAGGCCAGGATGGCTGAACTGGAGGGGCTAAGGGAGGCAGAGAGCTATGCTGATGAGACTTTCCGGGACACTGTAGTACTGTCCCACCTCCAGTCTGAGAGCCCAAGTGCTCTTAAAGAGGATGAAAGTCTCAAGGGAACAGAGCATTCAATGGGAACAGAGGGAAACCATCCCGTAGTTGGGACCCTCCTCCCAAAGGATGTTGCGGTATCCTCTCGCACTGAGGATACCTCTGAGGGGGAGGGAATGCCAGTTAGGAAGAGGCAGGTGTTAGTAGTGGGTGATTCGATCGTTAGAAACATAGACAGTTGGGTTTGTGATGACCGGGAGAACCGTATGGTCACTTGCCTGCCTGGTGCGAAGGTTGCGGATCTCTCGAGGCATCTAGATAGACTTATATGTAGTGCTGGGGAGGAGCCGGTGGTCGTGGTACATGTAGGTACCAATGACGTAGGGAAGGGTAGGAGAGATGTCCTGGAGGCCAAATTTAGGCTGCTAGGAAAGAGACTGAAATCCAGGACCTCTATGGTGGCATTCTCGGAAATGCTTCCAGTTCCACGCGCAGGGCCAGGTAGGCAGGCAGAGCTTCAGAGTCTCAATGCGTGGGTGAGACGATGGTGTAGGGAAGAGGGGTTTGGATTTATTAGGAACTGGGGACACTTTTGGGAGAGGGGGAGCCTATACAGGAAGGATGGGCTCCACCTAAACCAGGTAGAACCAGACTGCTGGCACTAAACATTAAAAAGGCTGTAGAGCAGTTTTTAAACTAAGAGATGGGGGAAAGCCGATTGGTGTGGAGATGCACGTAAATCCGAGGGAGACGTCTCTTAGAGGGGAATCCATTGATAGAGATTCTCTAAGCTGTAGTCAGAAAGAGAGGAGGGGAGAGGGCAAACCATGGGCGCCAGAGCAGACAAACAACCGCATACAAAGGAATCCAATGCATCAGGGAAGGGCAGACAAATAAGCAGTGGCAAATTTTTAAAGTGCTTCTACACAAATGCTAGGAGTCTGACTAATAAGATGGGTGAACTAGAGTACCTAGTAATAAATGAGGAGATTGACATAATAGGCATCACTGAAACCTGGTGGAATAAGGAAAATCTGTGGGACACAATCATACCGGGATATAAAATATATCAAAAGGATAGAGCAGGCCGGGTGGGTGGCAGAGTGGCACTGTATGTGAAAGATAATGTAGAATCAAATGAAATAAAAATAAGTGAATCAACATGTTCAATAGAATCACTATGGATAGTAATTCCATGCTCCAATAATAAGAAATTAGCAGTAGGGATATATTACTGACCACCTGACCAGGACAGTGATACTGACATTGAAATGCTGAGGGAGATTAGAGAGGCTACCAGAATAAAGAACTCTATAATAATGGGGGATTTTAATTATCCCCATATTGACTGGATACATGTCACCTCAGGAAGAGAAGCAGAGAGAAAATTTCTCAATGGCCTAAATGACTGCTTCTTGGAGCAGCTGGTGCAGGAACCCACAAGGGGAGAGGCAATTCTCGATTTAGTCCTGAGTGGAGTGCAGGATCAGGTCCAGGAAATAACCGTTACAGGACCGCTTGGGAATAGTGACCATAATATAATAACATTCAACATTCCTGTGGTGGGTAGAACACCTCAGCAGTCCAGCACCCTGCCATTTAATTTCAAAAAGGGGAATTACACAAGATTTCACCAGATTTCACAGGCCATGATGCATTTTGCACAGCTGTGAATTTGATAGGGCCTTCCCTATGGTGATCCCCTGCCAAATTCCCCATCCCTGCTCCAAAGCAAGGTGGTGCTAGAGTTTCTTAAGGAAACAGTTATAAGGCCAGCTCTACCCTAGACTTGGCAGTTCAGCTTAAGGTACGAAACTCCAGCTGTGTAAAATACGTAGCTGGAGTCAGCTTACCTTAAACCGAGCTTGGCAGCGTCCCTACAGCGGGAGGCTGATGGGAGCAAATGCTCCCGTCAGTTTCCCTTACTCCTAGCAAAAGCAGGAGTGCCAAATGCTGGGCAGGGGCACGCTCTGGGTTCAATTTAGTGAGTCTTAACTAAACTCGCTAAATCAAACTCCGGAAGATCGATCGCAGCAGCAGCGATCTTCCTTTTAGTGTAGACAAGGCCTAAGAGTAGCTATCGTGAGTAAAACAGCATATTTTCCTGAGCCTAGTTCTTGGAAAAGGCAAAACCACCTTTGCTGAAATGTTCTCCCAAAATTTCAGCCTAGGGCAGACCCCCAGCATGGAAAATTTTGACCTGAATGGTTCAACTTCTGCAAAGTTATATGCCACTGAAAAATGGTCTCTCTAATGGAATCTTAACTAGAAGTGGAGCTACCCGCTCAGCCAATAATACATAAATATGTTGCAAAGTCTTACTAAATTATTATTGAACCCTCCAAGAGATGCAACATTAGTTATTGTAAATGAATAATTAAACCAAGCGGCTTCTTTAAGACTGGAAATTAGCTGCCAGGATGAAAATGCTCAAACCTGTCTCCTGCTGTTGATCTGTATGTGAAACCCTCCATTGAATTCAATGGTGAGTTCTCAGTAAAAATCTCTAGTAGGATAACAGAGCCAAAATATAGCGTATTGTCCATTCACACTTTCTAAGCAACACAGGGATTAAATTAAAAGGAGGCAGATCAGAAGCAGCGTGGCGCAAGAGATGCTTGAAGTGTTATGGAAATCTCTAGCTATGCCACATTCTTTCACACCTCCTATAGTCACCCCTGTATTCACACCCCCCAGACTAGCATAATAATCTTTCTACAAAATAGACCTGGTGCAGTATCATCTGCAAACTAATAACTTGCTGGTCAATGATGTGGTGAAATAGACACATCGACGTGGAGTGTCAAGTTATGAAATCCTGACCCCCCCCCCCAGCTAATGTTAAAGACATCTGTTCCGACTCGTGTCGCACAAATGAAGGCCCCACTGGTGACGCGTGTCTTAAAGCAGGGCGGGTAGGGTTATTTCAGTTGCATGGAAGCTGTAAACAGAGTCCTCAGCAGGAGAAAAAAGAAAGGAGACAAAGGAAATTTGCATCTCAGCATGCACAGGGGAAAGAAAACCACATGAAGCATCTTTCCCCACGGCACTCCTTATCTCCTTCTTCTCAGCTGGACAGGACTTGATGGGGGGGGGGGGCCTGAACTGTAAAAGTGAGGGGCAAACACCCCAAGGGCTCGCTCTCCCTGTCCATCTCCTTCCTGGCACCTAAGGATGCATCTACACAACACCCTAAACTAGAAATGAGATGTGCAAGTTGCACTATGCAAATTATGTATCTTATTTCGAAATAGCTTATTTTGAAATTTGGCACGTCTACACAGCACCAAATGTCAAAATACAGTGCTATTTCCAGCCATCCCTTATTCTTCGGGCAACAAGGTTTACTGGGATGGTGAAATAGCACACCCATTATTTTGAAAAATATTTCAAAATAACGGGCGGCTTGTGTAGACACAGGGTAGCTATTTTGGGATATCTCCAGTATCCCAAAATAGCCTTGTAGTGTAGACGTACCCTAAGAAAGAAACAGCGTTTGAACTTTTATGCCTTATTACTTTACTTGTAGTCACTTAAAAGACTCTCTTCCTTACTTATTTCATTGTTTTAATTCAATCCAGTGTGTTTACATTAAATTGTCGTGGGAACTCCACTTAAGGCGGCCATTTGTGTATTGTTCCCATCAGGAGACAATGGGCCTAATATCTCTGGACTGTTCACGAGTGGCTGGACACTATAGGACACGTATTTTTGGACGGGGAGTGTGTTGGGGTCACCCTGCCATAGTAACCAAGGCTGGTGAGAACCCCAGTGCTACCAGAGTATGCCCAGCATGCCAGTGGCTATATGCAGTGCCCAACCTGGATGGCTCGCAGCAGCAAGACATTGTTTTACATGGTGGGGGAGGACACAGCCCTTCTCAGATCTGGATAACACCACGCGATGTCCCAGAGAGGCGACTGCGGTTCCTTTTGCAGGGCATGACCACTCCCGGTTCACCCAGAGGGGAATGCATCTGGCCAGTCCTACAGGAAGTCAGTCCTACAGCCAGTCCTGCATTGGCTTATGACTTCCCAAACTGGGGGAGTGCCCTCTGGGGGGGCGTGAAGAAATTCCAGGGAGGGCGTGAGGTGACCCAGCCATACACACACCCATCAATCCCAGCCCAAGTTTTGCTGCTATTTTGGGGGGGGGGGCGTGAGGGTCTCTCAAAAATCAAAAAGGGGGCATGATGCCAAAAAGTTTGGGAACTGCTGATCACCTCTCTCTTTAGTGGCAGGCCCCAGTGCATACAAGCATCTACTGTTTGCATTAGGAGGAGCATTGCCAATAGATCTAGGGAAGAGATTCTTCCCCTTTATTTGGCACTGGTGAGGCCACATCTGGAGTATTGCATCCAATTCTGTGGCCCCCATCACAGAAAGGCTGTGGACACATTGGAGAGAGTCTAGCAGAGGGCAACAAAATGATGAGGGGGCTGGAGCACTTGACTTGTGAGAAGAGGCTGAGGGATTGGGGCTTATTTCATCTGAGGAAGAGACGCGTTAGGAGGGATTTGATAGCAGCCTTCAGCTCCCTGCAGGGAGGTCCAAAGAGGCTGGAGAGAGGCTGTTCTCAGTGGCGGCAGATGACAGAACGAGGAGCAATGGTCTCAAGTTACAGTGGGGGAGGTCTAGGTTGGAGATTAGGAAGAATGATTTCCCTAGGAGGATGGGGAAGCGCTGGGATGGGTTCCCTAGGGAGGGGGTGGAATCTCCATCCCTAGAAATGTTTAAGTCCTGGCTTGACAACGCCTTGGCTGGGATGATTGAGTTGGGATTGGTCCTGCTTTGGGCAGGGGGCTGGACTTGGTGACCTCCTGAGGTCTTTTCCAGCCCTAGAATTCTAGGATTCTATTTACCGACAGTGTTAGGTGCAGACCTTGCCACAGCTGGTGTAAATCAACATTGCTCCATTAAAGTCAAAGCAACGAAGCTGCGTTGGACTGGATGAAAATTCGGCCCTGACTCAGGTAACAGTTTGTGCTTTTGGCGCTGAAAAAAATCTGGTTCAGCTCCCAGTGATGACCATAGGGTCTGTACATAAGCCATCAAGGTGTGCGACACTGACATAACAAGCCCCTGACTTGTGCCAAGCACCAAACTACAACATGATGATGAAAACAGCACATCAGCCTTAAAGACCAGCAGCTCCTCTGGGTGCCACGGATATGTTTTCAACTTGGGAGGGAGGTTACCCCAAAAACCATTCTGCTAATTGTGCAGGAAACTGCCTCATTTCCAATGAACCTCCCCCCACCCAGCAACAAAAAAGACATTGAAAAGTTTGTCTCTGACTAGTTCCCGCACCCGACAGAAATGAAAATAAAGAGCAAACAGAAATTGAAAACAAATAAAGCTGGAAGGTATAAAATGTTTGACAGCCTACAACAGAGTAACTAAGTGTGTTTTCATTTGATGGCACTCTAATTATTGTTTTAAATTCCCTACATCACACAAAGGGATTTGCAACAAAGTTTTACTGCAGAGTTTTTAATCACAGAGGAAAATATGCTGTAAATAAACAATAATGACTGTGATGATTGCTAACTGCATGGCGTTTGGCTATCAACACTGAGAAAATACAATATAATTAAAATTTGACAATCTCCTAATGTACAAGTATAAACACATTGTGCGTCTATATTCAAATGGGTGAAACAATTCAAAGATGTATTCTCTTACCTTCGGGTTTGCAAAACAAGTTAAAAGGAAGCTATTTACAATTTTGGACCTTTTTTCAAAATCAAATGCATACTTCAAATGGGTCATACTAAAAATACATCTTTGCAAACCTCAGAGAAAACCAAAACAACCTGTCTGCTGTTTTCTCATGGGAAATTCACTGCATTCTTATTACAATACCTGTATTATATTATTTCTATTTCAGCAGCCTGTCGGCAATAGGGGTTTTTTTTGTGCTAAATGCTTTACAAATACCCAGAGACAGCCCTGCCTTTAAAAATTTACAATCTAAATAGACAAGGCAATATTATCATCCCATCTACAGATAGGGGAAACTAACGATCAGGGAGGTTAAGTGATTTGTCCAGGGTCACACAGGAAGTGTGTGTCAGAGCAGAGATCTCCCCAGTCCTATAATAGTGGCTTTAGCACAATATCTACTGACTATGCATTTCAGGAAGGTTAGGTCCTAGTCACAGAGCCCTGCGTGGATACAAAATTTGTATCCACATCTGATCCAGGATCTGTAAACATGCTGCGTGGATATAAAACCATATATCCCCAGATCTTCAGGGCTCTATCTATCCATCCTGCTCTTCTTTACTTGGTCTGATTTAACTTTCTGAAACCCTCCTGGTACTCAATGGATATGCTATGCTGAGGTTACTGGAACTACTCTTGTGAGTAAGGCAGGCAGGATTTGACCCAAGTTGTTCTGGGACTGCATCTTTTGAAAGATGCCTCCTGGAATAGCAGTGTAGGAGCCTGTGTCTTGGTGGAAGCCACAAATAACAAGACGTAGCCCTTAGGATGAGTTGATCTTAATGTGCTTTACAATCTATGTATCAAACATCCCCATTTTCCAGATGGGGAAACTGAGTCACATGGTGAAGCCGAGTGACTTGCCCAAGGCCACACTGGAGGTCAGTGGCAGAGCAAGAAAAGATGCCCCCCCCCTCCCCCGCACTCCTGATCTCCATGCCACTGTCCCCTGCACCAGAACCCTCTCTTGTCTACCATGGCAGCTATCACGCAGTGAGAAAGATCCCCGTACAGAGACATCATTTGAGCCTCGCAGAAGCTGCTTAAAGTTTTCCCTCTTCCACGGACCTGATCCTCTGCATTGCTTGGTACCTTTAACTCCCGCTGAGTCACGGGCCACTGAACACCTGGATGGATCAGCCTGGAATTTGTAATGTGCAATGGTATTTTTGTCAAGTCATGTCATGTCAAAAATGTTCCTGGTATAAGGAGTTTTACGCTCCTGCTCATTCTTTTTCAGTGGGATCTCAGCCCCTATCGAGACGGGGAACGTCTCTGCATTGATACTGGTGCAGAAAGCCCTCACCACACCCATACATTTCTGCATAGCGCTCCTCTCTTGCATGTATAGTTACTCAAGCCTTCACAGGGCAGTGACAACAGGAAGCAAAATATATCCCAATGGAAACAAGACAACACTTTATTTATGTGACTTGCCAGTGAGAAGGAATCAATATGCACTGGAGAAGGAGTTTTGTCTTATGGCTAGAATGGGACTAGGCATCCAATGACTAGTTTCAGTATTACTGCCTTCTGCTGGATGGGACAGCAATCACTGGCCTGTGTGTCATAGGTCCTATACTCCTAGCAGCTCATGGAGATTTTCCTTTAGCTCTGGTGGTAGAGGCTTTGGCTTGTACAGTACGAAAATCCAAGTTACATCCTCTCTGCAGCTGCCAAGTTCCAAATGGCCAACATGTGTAGCATAGGGACAACCGTAAGTGCACAGATATCAATCACATGGCAGCAAATCTGTGGCTCTTTTCCTTGTGCGATCCAAATACCTTTAAAAAAAAAATCTAGCCCCAAAATGGGATGTAGGCTCTTTCAAAAATTCTCATTCTAATTTGGACAGCTATCTGGGAGTTTTAGGGTTAGTACATGCCCCAGTTTTGCTTTAGAATGTGGAAATGTCCCAGTGTGCTTAGCATTTTTTCCTTTCTTCACCCAGGAATGTTTTATCACTGGCATTGAAATAAAACATGCCACAGACATCTCGCCACCCCGTTCCCTCTGTAGCAGAATACGGAGTCTGGTCTAGCTTTACGGAACTCCCTGGCTACTTAATTGAAAATCGCCCAGGTCTTTCTATCCGTCTGTCTCTGAAACGCTGACTCAGTCGTTTCCAATTGGGGGAAAAGGCCTTTTTCAGCTAAAATTAGCCATCTCCAGGGTGCCAGCAAAATGCAGGGACTGACGGGCCAGCATATGATGGAGCTGATAAGGAATTGCACTCAGGCAGAGAAGGGGTAAGACGATAGTTTGTTCCGGTGGAACCCACCTTATTCATGCTCAGTGGATTCTGACCCCTGAAGCATCCAAAACCTGCACTGGAAAAGTCGGCTCTGGGAGCCAAGTCAGCTTCCCTTAGGGTGCGTCTACACAGCAGGGCATCACTGGAAATAAGTGATGCACATTAAGCTATTTCAACTGAAAATAAACTAGGCAAATTGAGCTACGTCAATTGCGTCGCTTATTTCAAAATTGGGAGTGTCTACACAGCACTTTTCAAAATAGAGCCCCCTTCCTCCGACTTCCCTTACTCCTCCCACACTGAGGGTTACAGGAGTCAGAGTAAGAAGTCCTCCAGCTTTTACAGTATTTCAACATTATTTCGAAATCACTGCCAGCTGTGTAGATAACGCTAGTTATTTCGAAAGAATGTTGCTGTGTGGATGTACCCTTATCCCTCACAGAAGGAGGAGTATCAGATGCCGGCAGGGGCTGCCTTCAGCGTTGGTTTGAGGGATCTACATTAGATGCACAAAATCGAACGTTTGAAAAAATCAACCTCCAGAGGGTCGATCTTCTCTGTAGTGTCGACGTGCCCTGTGTGACCTAATAGGCCAAACAGAGTCTTGTTATAAGGGGATGGCAGTGGCATCAGAAGGCGTATCGGTGAGAGCCTAGGGCATACGACGAGGATTTCACTGCCAGTTGCATGAATTTATGCTACTTTGGTCCAGGGACTTTAACGATGTCGTATCTGCTCACAGGTTGAATTTGGTCTATGAGTCTTTTTCTATCCTTCATTCCCACGGTCCCAGAAGTTGACCCCATCTGAGTTTAAAAAAATGTCCTGGTGTCTCCAAACTTAACCTGGTGGCTCCCTGGTTGGGGCTTTGCCGTACGAGTCTGCAAGCCGTTCCGGGCAGGGACCTGCTCTTTCAAACGGTTGGCAAAGCAGGGTGGGTGCGTACCACTCTCTGGGAGTGAGAACTGTGGGGAACACTGCCAGGAGAGCTGGGTTTTCCACGCCAGACCCTCTGGTCACACCAGAGCACTCTAATGCAGCCAGCCTTTTGCAATGCTGATGGTCTCACACGGCTGGACAAAGAGGGGGAAATAGCACCCCCTCGTGGAAGTAGGAGGCTTAAGAAAATCAGCTGCGATTCCTTATTAAATGAGGGGGTAGGTTTTTAACAAGAGCACTTAGAAGCTACAGGGAGAGCAGCTCAAGCTCCCAGCTCATGATGCTAACGACTCCAGGCAGGGAAACAGGACATAACGATTAAGACAGCACTTGACAGGCTCACACACTGATTCCCAGAAAGAACAACTTCACTGCAGACTTCCAGGGGCTGGGGAGAGCTGGCCATGACAGGGCATCTCTTAGAGGATCTGTGGCCTTAGAAGGTGCCCTAACCCCCGCCTACCACCAGCGCACGATGCCCTTGCTAGCAAACACGAGGCAGGATCTGCGGGAAGCAAAGGGACTGGTGTCTTTTGGAAGAGTTTGAGCAGATCTCTTTTTTATGCTCCATATCAAGTGAGGTGACTGCAGAATTGTCACCCAAGTCAAGTTGGCCAAGGGGACAGGAGAACTCCAGGCGGTAGGGCTTAGTGGTTGGAGCCTTTTGCCTCTAGGTCACGTGGTTCGAACGCCACCTAGATCATTAACAGTGTTCAGTTATCACTGTGTGAACACTAGTGAGTGTGAAACACTGCTTGTGGCAGCCCAGCTCCCAGTACATAGGGAATCAGCCTGGGAACCTTTCACCAGAGTGACTGCAGACCAATGTTCCCTCTACTCTTTTCTATCCATGTGTGGATTTTTTTTTCATCCAAGTGCAGAATAATTTTATATGCACCAAGGAAGGTGCAAATGTGCACCATCAGTAGACAGTAAACCTAGCTGTGGGTGCTCTGCTAATCAGATGGGCAGCATCAGTGCTTTTTTTGTAATGGTACGACCCTGTATAGTGTGCCGTCACCTATTTTTCCAGCACCCAGCAAAGGAATAGCATTTCCCGCTGAGTGTACTGGCACCTGTTTTCCTGGCACCACTCGCCTCCTGATGGAAGCCTGCTCTGGACGGGACGTGTTTTTTCCCAGCTCCCAGCATGGTGTTTCAGCTCTTAAAGGGGCCACGACCGCATTTTGGTCCCCCACCCCCGCCTTTTTTTTTTTTTGGTTGTTCAACAAATTTTCCTTTTTTTTTTTCTTCCTTCTCAACAACTTTTTTTTGGGGGGGGGGTGTGTTTTTGTTTTGCTGAACCAGTTTGAGCCTGGAATACCGACACCTTTTTTCTTACAAAAAAAGCACTGGGCAGCATTGGAATTTCTCCTGGGTGGCCACACAAGCACTCAGCTGACCGGGAACACTGACTGGAAACCATGCTACCAGAGGTCACCCTGACCTGAGAATCCACAAGCAATTGGATGCCCCAAAGTACCCCAAGATGGAGCCCCTCTCCCAAGGAGTGGGTGTAGTCCAGCCAATAGAGGGAGTAGCCATAAATACTAGTCCTTCACGTTGCCTCCCCCTTTTCCAGATGGAGCTTCAACCAGTTGTTCTCCGCTCCAGGTCCCTGCTTTGGCCAGGCCCTCAGAAAACAAGTAAAACGCTGCCATCGATGTCCTCAGAAAGGAGGATAAGAGGTCGACATCATCCATGCAGCAATGCTCCTGCAGCCCAAATGCTCTCTTCAAATGGCCTTGGATTTACTGAGCTAGAGGGGTGGCAAATTTGGTGTCTTCCACTTGCAGGCTCCAGGGAGATTCCTCCCTCCCTTGTCAGTCTGCCACACTCCCAAAGTTTGCTCGCTTGCCCGGATTACATGCTCCCTCGAGTTTGGCTCCATCCAGCCTCTGCTTTGCCCCACTGCAGGCGGGTGGCTGGCAGCAACGCCCAGCAAACGTGGCCAGACGAGCGTAACAGTGCACACCTGTACGGGCTTAGGCGCTCAATCTTCATGCCCATTGTTCGACTGGAAACTCTGCCCTGGAGGCGAACAGCCTCTTGTTTTACAGCGAAGTGGAACCAAGAACTTTCTCTTTCCCAAAGCAACAACCCTCTGCCCTCATTAGAAAGAGGAGTTTTCAGTTAGCTGGCACTGGCACTGGGTTTAGAGCCGTGTGCGCAGACCAACCATTGACGCGATACAAGCACTTTTGAAAGCAGCCATAAGGGGTGTTTACCAGCTGGGGAGGGGGCAGAGGGGAATAAGCAGGTGGTGGGAACTCAGGGAAGGTGTGTGGTAAGGGTGGGGCCAATGTTCCCTCTAATCCTTCCCATCCATGTGCGGAATAACATTTGATGTGCACCCAGGCATGTGCGAAAGTGCACCACCAGGAGAAACAAACAACCTGGCAGTGAGCGTGGTGATCCCAAATGTGAATCGCGAATGCTGCCCTGCATCCATACAAGGAAACGGCAAGACAAGCAGCATCAGCATGCAGATTTAGAGCACTTTGACAGATTCACCTTGAAACCAACAGGGCATGTAGCCTCCCCAGGAATTGAAATTAGGGGAGGTGTTCGAATTTACAAGGGGGGGGTGTCAGGGCCGATGAGGGGTGGCACCGTGAGGGTGACGGTGGGCTGTATGGCACCATAGTTCACAAAACTGGGGGTGCTGGGGAAATTCAGGGGGGTATACACCCCCATAGGGGGGTGTAGGGAAATCCCTGAATGTCACATGTAACTCTTGCAGACTAATGACCAGGGTTGATTGTACCTATCAGAACAAACACTGAAATGCTTGTCAAAGCCGGCATCTTTCTTGCCTGGCTTATGCCGTGCTCCATGGTAAATGCCCAGCGGATGTGAAAATGCGGGCTCCAAATTCTGCTTTACTTAAGACCACATTGAAGCCTTCATCTTGAGAGGAGACGGCCGCCCACTGGGTCCTCTCAGCCGCATTCACACCCAACCTTCCCACGGTGAGATTTGACGAGGTGACACACAGGAGTAATCAGCGTTCACCTCCCTGGTAAAACTGTCATCACTTCTTCACGGAGCAGGAGGGCACAGCCTCATGGGACAGCAGCCCCCTAGGATCAAAGCCGTTCCTTCCCGCTGCTCTCTGCCAAACAGCTTTTAAAACCATCCAGTTAGGTGAGCAGTAAAATATGTGTGAAGCATTGGCACGGTGTGGGAAAGAGATCCCCTCTGGAGCCCCCCCGGATGCAGAGTGTCCGATTCCTTTATCTGCTCCTTTCAATCAAAGATGCTCTAACTGGGCGTCGGCACGGAGATCCAGCGATGGGGCCTGGTCCAGCGTGGCCAGCTCTGAGTTGTACCATGAGGCTCAGGATAGTTGATTTTTCACATAAGACCCTGGCCGTCCCAGAGGCACTCATCGGGGGAGGATCCCAGCATGCCTTTCCAAAAGGAAGGAAGCGTGTAGTCCTCAATGTCGCAGAGAAAAGCTTGACCACGTGACCAGAGTGCGGACTTTGCTGGCTCGGAAACCAGGCAGAACACAACACCCACATGCACTGTCTCATTTTAAAAACATCTCATGATTTTTAGGCCAGTGTCCTGATTTGGGATGCCCACAGCAGGACATGAACATTTGAGGCTGGCAGTACTGTAACCTGGCTTTGGTCCAGCGCATCATGCCAGGCACACCTGTCTTCCACAGCAAGTGTTTGTCTCACAATGTGTTGCATGTCCCCCTTGCAGCTGAGGAACAATGTCTGGTATTTGACTTCTCCATCCTTGTCCCAAAGCATGGCACTGGCGATTTTGCTTTGGGACCCTAATATTGAAACAGAGAACAGCAATATGATTGAACAAGTCTGCCTTTTCTGCATTGTTATTGATAATTCTTCGATTTCCATGTAGTAACAGGGCAAGGATTCTTTTTGTTGCTATTACATTTAAAGTACATTATTCTTATCTCTGCTGGCCATTGACTTCTAGTGTCTCTTGGCTTCCCTTATCAGTTTTCTGCAATTCCCAACTTCTGATTTCATAGGCTTAGATTCATAGACTTTAAGGCCTTACCATCCATTTCTCCTTTCTTCTATTTGTTTTTTTAAACACACACGGCACTGCCTTCACCTCCTTTTTTAACTTTTGGGGCATCTAGTAAAGTGTTCTGAAAGGATTCCCAATGATCATTCACATTTTTTCTGATTAAATTCTTCCTCCTCGCTGACTTAGCTCATAACGGTTTGAAGCTTTGTGGAAATGGCCTTATTAAGGAACCAAGTATATATTTATTACTGGTCTGGACATTATTCTACTCACACATTATAAATGTGATCAAGTCATGATTATTAGTCCCTAAACGATCATTATTTTTATTTCTGTGATCCGTTCCTCTTTCTCTGCTAGGACAAGGCCTAATAAAGAATTCCTCCGTGTTGGCTGCTATGCTTTTTGAATTAGGAAACTGTCCTCTCGAACGTTTAGAAATCCCAAGGCTGTTGTAACACCAGCAGGATGGGACCTCCAGCATATATCACTCAACCTGAAGTCCCTCATGCGTGTGGCATTTTTCTCCTACACATTGTAGAAGGCACATAAAGAGCTAGACATCTTGTTCCCTATTGTGATTTAGTGGTAGGTAGCAGACACCAACTAATAGCCCATCTTGTGCTTTCTTTGGTTACGTCTACACTGCACAGTTATTTTGGAATAAGCTACTCTGGAATAGTTATTCCAAAATAGCCTATTTCAAAATAGCACGTCTACACTGCAGGGAAGCCTCAAAATGAGTCCGAGGCAGGCTCCCCTAATGTAGACGTGCTATCTCGATTTAGAGCCCCAGAAGGAATAACTTAGAATGGCCCTGGGGAGGGGCTATTTCAAAATAGCAGAAGTGGAGCGTCTACACAGCCCCTATTCCGAAATAGCTTTTTCGGAATAGGCGTTATTCCTTGTAGAATGAGGTTTACAAAAGTCGGAATAAGGGAGAGTCCTTGTCCTGAAGAGTTTGCAGGCTAAAGACAAGCTAGACATGGGGGAAACTGAGGCACGGAGGAAGTGGTGAAGTGACAGATGGGAGGTCATTGTGTGTTCGGCTCCTGGGCATTGCTTACTGCTCTTGCTCAAACCGGGGCCATCCACCAGTGCTCCATTGAGACAATATTCTCTCCAGGGCCGATTGCCATCTCCCCCTTCTGTTAGCACTTCTTCATCTCCTGCCCTACTAACACAGTCGGTCGGGGGAGTGATGGTTTTAGTGAGTTTCTTACCAGCGTTGAAAGGCCCTTGCCACAGTCACTCAACAGGCTGCTGGTTACGGCCACCGTCTATCGACAGATCCCTGTTCGCCTATCAGCAGCCCCAGGGACTTTGAGCCGTGCTTCCTGGATACGAGCCGGGCATTTTCAGTACGTCTTTTCGTGCCGGGGCCGATCGCTTTCTTGGCCAATTGAAAATGTGAGCGTGGATTTCACTGCTGGTCACCAGAAATAGAAGAGAACGCACCAGGGACCCAGGGCCTGATGGCAGGAAAGCCAGGTTCAAACGGTGATGTGCCAGTTTAGTGATTTCTCGGCCCCGGTCCCACAGTGGATCTACTGCTCGCAATAATCAAACAATCCAGCGCAGCTGGAAATCTGCAGGCCGGGGAAGCCCAGAAGAGAAGCAGGCTGGGCTGGGCAGGGGACACTGGGACTGAACCGGTCGGGGTGCTGCAGGCCAGGAACAGGCTGGAAGGGCTTTTGAGAGAAGGCCTAGGGCTGGCACAGGTCCAAAGCGAGATGCATTGGCAGAGACGAGGCGCATGGGGGAAGTGGTGGGGAAAACATCTGGAATCCCAGCTGGGGTTTGGAATTCTACAGCTGGAATCTCGAGCCACCCACACTCTCCCCCTCCCCCCCGAGCTCCCATCCTCGCTCGGCCTCTTCCTGCCCCTTCTCCCCCAAGCTCCTGGGCCTCTTAGCACCCCCACTCTCCACCTGCCTGCTGCTCTCCACCCTCCTCCCTACCCCTCCTCAGAGCTGCCAAACAGCTGTGGCTGGGGGGGGGGCAGGGAAGGGGGGCACACACCCATTATTTTTTCCCTATAGTACTCCAGGGTCTGTGACTAAAATGGTTCTGCCCAAGGCAATCTGGGGATGAGGTTCTAGGAGGGGCGTGAGCAAAGGGGGGGGCAAGTTTTTCTCTAGGCCCATCCTGGTGCCCTCTGTAGAGCATCTCAGTTCGATGCGGTTCCCTCAGTCTATTGCCTCACTCTGAACGAGAGCGGTGCCTCCAGGGCGTCCCCTCCTAGAGACAACTCCTTGGCCCTTAGCTCAGGGCTCTACCTTCAAATCCATCCGTCTCTCAACAGCTCTCCACTGGTTCTGCCAGCCAACCCAGACCTTCTCCCTTCCAGGTCTGGGCTGCAATTGAGCTGCTGCTAGTCCTGCTGCTCCTCTTATAGTCCCTCCTGGCTCCTGATTGGCTGGTTCTTCCCCAGCCACTCTAGCCACCTGGAGGACTTCTCTCTGGCCCTTTTGGTCTTAGGGCCTAGCCCTATTACAGGGCCCAACTCTGATCCTAGCTACGCTGGTGTAAATCAGGAAGGACACTCCTGAAGCTAGTGAGTGGACTTAAACTGATGTAAGCAAGATGAAACTCTGGCTTTCTATGGCCAGTCCCACAGTCCTCGAGGCAGAGGTCCTGGCATCCCCACCACAGAGCCAAGAGGCAGCTGGATGTACTAACTGCCCCGGGCATGAATGTCGTTATTCCAACCCGTGCTGAGGTGTTACCAACACCAGTCATTGCTAGTGCAATGGGGAAATGGAGGTGGCCAAGGTACAGGGTGGACCACATACGGAGAGAGAGAGAAAAATTGTTCTCCTTGGCCTCTGAGGATAGGACAAGAAGCAATGGGCTTAAACTGCAGCAAGGGAGGTTTAGGTTGGACATGAGGAAAAACTTCCTGTCAGGGGGGTGAAACACTGAAATAAATTGCCCAGGGAGGTTGTGGTATCTCCATCACTGGAGATATGTAAGAGCAGGCTGGACAGACACCTGTCAGGGATGGTCTAGATGGTGCTTGGTCCTGCCATGTGGACAGGGGACTGGACTCGATGACCTCTCGCGGTCCCTTTTAGTGCTAGGATTCTATGGGGTGGGATGCAAAGAGAAGAGGTCCCATGTTCTATCCGCCCTGCACCACCAGACACCAGAGATGGGGAAGGGCTCCTGCCTGGGAAGCGGTCCAGGGACAAAATCCAGGACTACAGGGCATAGTAGCCAGCAAATTCACATATTACCCGGCAGCCATGGTAGGACAGCACATGTTATCATATGGGCAGTGTAGGGATAACACCACAGCAAAGACTTCACATGGCCGGACCCCTGGCTTCCCTTCTGGGTCCTCCTCAGTCCAGGCGCCCAAGTGAAGCCCAGGAGGAGTTCCAGGGAGTGAGCTGTCATGACTGGGGCGTGAGTGGTCAGAGCAGTGCGGACCCAGGAATCGGAGCCAGGGTCAGTAGCAACGCCCTTGACAGCCGCAGTGAGAAGCCTGCCTCTCGGCTCAGCTTGCCCTCGGAGTAACCCCACCAACATAGGTGGTAGGAAAAACCTCTGCTGGGCAACCTGATCCCAAGAGGAGAAATGCCAGAGGGCCAGGCAAGCTGACTGACGGTGGCTTCCCACTGCCGCTGAGCCAGCCAGTCGACTTTCAGCCTCCTCAAGGCCCCTGAAGAGTAGTAAAATTCAGGTGGCATTTAGCCCATCTCTGACTCCATTGGCTCGTGGCTGTCGCAGGCCTTCTCCTTAATCACGACTGGCCAAATGCAGCTGCTAGAGACAAAATACAGGCTGAACCACTCTAGTCCGGCACCCGGACCTGACTGGTTCTGAACCAAGAATTTGCCGCACCATGGGAGGTCAATATTGTCTGGCAGCATGACCAACCCTTCCACTGCTTACTGGGCTCTTAGAAGACATTTTGGGGTTAATTAAAGCTAAAGAACAGCCCAGAACACTGAGAGCGAGGACTGGTAGCTGGAAACAAACTTTATAGGACTGTGGGAAACTTGGCCATACTCAGGAGAAGTGGACATCCAGCTAAATCATATCATGCTGGACCATGGATGTTTCTGGACCAGAGAGTGCCGGACTAGAGAGGTTCAACCTGTAGATATACTTGACATAGTGATGTGGGTCTTTGCCCACAAAAGCTGATGCCCAAATAAATCTGTTTGCCTTTAAGGTGCCCCAGGACTCCTGGTTATACTCGACATGGAGAATCATCCCACAATCTCTGGGTTTCAGTTCACTAATGGTTTGGCTTCCTTTGCTAGCCCTTAGGATCAGGGATTTATTGCTTCCTCCACCAAATGTTTATGGGCACTGGAGGGCCGGAGGGCTGTAAGAGAGTAGAAAAAGGCAGCCCTAGAAGGGGGAAAGGCCCACTCCCCTGTTAAACAGAAGTGGGCTACTGCAAGTCAGTTGGGATCAGCTGGCAAGGGGTTATCTCAGGCAGATTGTGATCAGCTGAGATGGGGCTACATTGGGCCAATTAATGTCAGAGACTTATTTAAAGCCTTCCCTTTTGGGTGGAGGGAAAAGAGTGTGTTTACTTACACACACACACACACACACACACCCTCTCCCTCCCTCCCTCCCTCCTCATGAAAAATATGCCCTTGCATTTGTACTTCTAGAAACAGCCGGTCCACCTGCCCCATGTCCTTGCTTGACTTTCCCAAGTCTCGGCTGCACCTCGTTACATATCAAATAACCGTCTACATTCTTTGCCGTGACGAATGACGCCAGCGTAACCGCTGCAGATGAAAGTGAAAGAACTAACCTCAGAAGCCAAGGTCACGGGTCTCTTATTAGACTGAATGAAGTGGGGGGATTTAAGCCACATGCAAGGTACAAAAGGAGCATCGGCCACTTGAGTCGAGAGGGAAAAAAAGTTACTTGCTGATCCCCAGGGAAGAGCTAAAGTCCACAGCTGCATAGAAGCAGGAGGGACCAGATCCTGAAAGGTATTTCGAGTCTAACCTCTTCCCACCCCGCCACCAGATCTAGCCCATTAATATCCCACTTACACCCTTTGCGGATCTGGGCTGAGATGTTTGCAGATTATCTCTATGTAATGGCTACACGCCCCCTTTTCCCTCCTGCCGAGGGCATGGGGGTGAGAACTTTCAGGCCTGGAACACATCACAGCCCCGGTCATCCAAAGCATTGTGGAGAACCTCCATTCCCTGCCGAGGGCTACGGTCCAGCCCGAGTTGCAGCTCTCCGGTGTCAGCTATGTAGGTCAGGACCCTGTGGCTAGAAGGGGTTCTTGGTTTTTTTACAATACCCAGTTCACTTTGCAGTTGAGTCTCCTGGAATACAAAACAAAAAAACAAAAAACAAAAAAAAGATTAAGGGAATTTGCTCCAACTTTGAAAAAGCAAAGTGCCTGGAGGCAAAGCCCACGCCGGGAAAAGCACAGCCCTCGAGAAGTTACAAGCGCATGCAAACCGGAGATACCAGTGACAACAGTTTTCAACCTTGCAGGCACGAGCAATCTCTGCTGCAGCAGAGGAACCTGTATTTAATGACCACCCTGCTGCAGTCAGACCAGAAGAGGCTTTTTTTTTTTTTTTATAGCTCGAGAGAGGGAAAATATCATCGGGAAACTTTAGCTTTTTGTCTGAGCTCAGCTTGTTTATGGCAGGGGCCTTTCTGCCTTTGATCTACACAAACACGGGGGGTTTTATGAGGACAGAGCCGGAAGACTGAACTGTCTGTCTTTCTAATTGGGTGACCGCTGGCTGCTGGGGCAACAGCAAGTGGAAAGGACCATTTAGGATGGATGGAAAGTTCCAGAGAGTTTTATGGACAGGCACAGCTACCACGTTAATGAGAATCAGCTTGTTATTGGCCTCCCACTGGCTGCGGTGTCTGTGTCCTCCTGTTCCGTCTGTGTCCTCCCATTCCCCGGGCGACAGGTTTGATTCTAGAATAAACATGTGGGGAGATAAATACAGGTTGAACCTCTCTAGTCTGGCACTCTCTGGTCCAGAAACATCCATCGTCCAGAATGATTTGAGGGAACTGGATGGCCACTTTTCACAAATGTGGCCAAGTTTCCTGCGGTCCCCTAAAGTTTGTTTATAGCCCCCAGTCCTGGCTCTCAGTGTTCTGTGCTGTTCTTTAGCTCTAATTGACCCCGAAATGTCTTCTAAGAGCCCAGCAAGCAATGGAAGTGTCGGTAATACTGCTAGACAATATTGACCTCCTGTGGTCTCTAGTTTGGGACCAGTCAGGTCCCAAGGGTGCCAGACCAGAGAGATTCAACCTGTACTTTCTTCTAAACTCCCGAAGGATTTCCAGCATCAGACCTGGGCCTTGATTTTTATTCATCATTTATACCAGAGAGCCCGCAAGCAGCAACATTTGACTCCAGATTTGAATTTCCACATGGGGGAGGGCTTCCTTTCTGAGGGCCTGGTTTGACTCATGAGAGGGAGGCAGTCACGAGATTTGGATCCCAGGTTGGGTTTGGATTCTGGATAGAAATCCTCTGGCTTTCTTAAGGGTGGCTGTTTATGCAGCACCTGTCAGAAACAGATCCCAGTTCGTGCAGCAAAATTATTTTAAAGGGGTCACCCAGATGCAGCCACTTCTGGAGTGGAACACGGCCGCTGGTTTTTAACATGCACAGCAAGGCTTTAAGTCATTCGGGCCCGACAGAGAAGCTGTATGTTATCCATCTGAAACTACAGGAGGAATTTTAAGCAAGGAGAATATAATTTCTCAAAATGACACAAAGCCAGCATCACCCCGATGAGGTTTTTCTTTATGCCTTTCACAAAACCGAAATGTGGCAAATTGCCTGTAACTATAGTGATGCCACTTCACCTCAGACAGTCCTGTTGTGCACAGAACTGAAACCCTGACAAGATTTAAAACCTCAGAAATGTAAATAAGTGTGTAATTCTCACTATGTGTGGATTGCAGGACATAAGTGCCACAGTCTGTGCTGTTGTATTTTACTGCTGCGCTATTTGTTATGTGCTAGAAATTATGACGTCTCTGTCATGAGATATGGACTCACAGTCCATCTTCAACAGGCAGCATTTGTTAAACAAAACAGCTACCAACCAAACGCACTTCCACAGAGCTTGAATCCCAGCTTTGTCTGTTTACCAAGGATCACTCTTCGTCTGGAATGCCACGCAGCGACATCTGGTGGCTCACTAACATATTGCAAATAAACATAGCGATTATCGTCTCCAAAGAAAATACTGAGCCACTGTGAAGCCAGGTGACCCGTGCAGTGTGAATTTCCCTTGTTTTCGTTCCAAGCTGCTGATTTCTATCAGCTGACATGAGTGCTTCCTCAAGCCAGCTTTGGCCAAGTCAGTCCTTTGCAGCCATGAGCTAAGCAGCAAAGGAGCCCTGCTCAGGACCGACTGCGTGTCTTGATGTGTGAAGGCCCCAAAGAACCATGCAACGTGAGCCAAAGACCCAAAATGCTGGGCACATAAATACTAACTTTGCTGAAGACTGATCATGCTGTGCAATCTCTTCTGTCAGCACGCCAACTCTCCCTAGCATTTCAGTGTCTTTAGTTTGGAAGGAAATCAATTTCAGCAGTACCGGCAAGGGGGCACCACACTCATGTCGCCGGAGGGGAAAGTAAGGATTGAAATGGATGTACTTGGGTGCTCAGAGTGAGGTTGCTTGGGGCCAAATCCTGCTCACCAGTGTAATCCAGAGTGGAGAGGGATAGCTCAGTGGTTTAAGCATTGGCCTGCTAAACCCAGGGTTGTGAAGGAGCCATTTAGGGATCTGCAATCTGTCAGGGATAGTACTTGGTCCTGCTGTGAGGGCAGGGAACTGGATTTGATGACCTCTCAAGGTCCCTTCTAGCTCTATGAGATGGTATAGCTCCATGTTATATTATCCAGAGTGGCTCTGCTGGGAAAGTCTGGACTGTCACTGGGGTGCCTGAGATCAGTGAATGGCTCATTGCATGGAATATGTTTCACAGGACAGTCTGGGTTACCAGCTCTAGCCATGGGGCATGGCTGAGGCTCTGTCCTTCTGAATTCATGAGAGCACAGAGAATATGAACAACAAGTCCAACCATTCAGAAGAGAACTCCATAGCAAGCAGCTCATGTGGCTCTTCTCTAGCGATATGTCGACACCAGTGTTTCTTAAACTGTGAGAGGTAGTTGGAAGTGTGCTATGGAGAACAGAGTTCAAAATGGCCACCCTTAAAGGGGCAAGCAACCTTTTTTTTTTTCCCCCTCAATAACTTTCCCCCTACCTTGGTGTTCCACATAAAAAAAAATATTGTTTGGTGTTCCTCGGTCTTATAAAGTTTAAGAAACACTGGTCTACACCGCGGCACTAGTTCGGGATACTTCTGGGATCCTGAAATCGCTATTCCACGTCTTTTGAGCAAGCCCATTATTTCGAAATCTGACGGGCTCACTATTCTGACGTCCTTGTAAACCTCGTTCCACGAGGAGTCAGGGACGTTTTGGAAGAGCACTCCATTTTGAAATTAACTCAAAATAAGCTACGCCATTTGCGTAGCTCAAATGGCGTAGCTTATTTCGAGCTGCAGGTGCAGTGTAGACGCACCCTACTGGTTAAATGGAGCCGCTGAAATTTGTGTGTGTGTGTGTGTGTGTGTGTGTGTGTGTGTGTGTGTGTGTGTATATTCCCTGTAATGGGATAGCACTCACCTCCCATGAGCGCCCCCTTTCAGTCGAGTGCATGTGCCTGCACTCTCTCAATTCCAAAAGCCCCTTCGGCAACTTGGCCCTCTGGCCAAGTCACATGCTGCGGGGTGGACTGGGACAGTCCAGGACATACCGGGACCAAACAGGGACAGCCCCAAACCAATCCAAAGCGACAGCTGCACAAACCAAAAATGCTCTTGTCCCCGCTTCCTTATGGCTGCCTGGGCTGGAAACTCTCCTCTAACTGGGGCCACAGCCCGGAGGGGGAAGGGGGGGTCGCTCACCAGACTTACTTCCCCACCCTCTCTATTCCATCCCGCTTAAAACTGTCATCGGCTTGTAGGAACCCCAGGCTTGTCTGGCTCCAGTCCCAGAGGAGTTGCAGAAAGAGCCAGCCCTGGCATGCTGCCTTTTAGAGGAATAATCCCCATAGCAGGACCAAACCTCCAGGACCTAATGGATTTTAAAAGCATCCATTGTATTGCTGGTCAGAAATCCACCTTTGATTCAAAGAAGCAGAGCTGTATGGGCCCCAGCAACTCCCTTCCCAGTGCTGAGTTGCCTGGAACGTCAGCACCAGCTTCCAAAGTGCTTGAACGTTCCCTGCTGCCCTTGGGAATTCTCACTTGGCTCCATTCTGGGCCTAGTTTTCCCCCCACTAAAACAGGGTCATTGCTGAGCCAGCGGATTTTCCTCCCCTAGGAAAACATAAGCAGGATGGAGCCGTCAGGTGAGCCCACAACCGGCAGCGTGTCGTTTGCAGCAAGCACCAGCCCAAAAGAGTGGCACTTGTAATTTGCCCTCATGCCCAGCCCTAGAATCATAGAATCACAGGGTTGGAAGAGACTTTCAGAAGGTCATGGAGTCCAGCCCCCTACCCAAGGCAGGACCAACCCCAACTCAATCATCCCAGGCATGGCTTTGTCAAGCTGGGACTTGAAAACCTCTAGGGATGGAGATTCCACCCCCTCCCTAGGGAACCCAGCCCAGTGCTTCCCCACCCTCCTTGGGAAATCATTTGTCCTAATATCCAACCTAAACTTCCCCTGCTGTAACTTGGGACCATTGCTCCTCATTCTGCTCCCACTGAGAACAGCCTCTCTCCAGCCTCTTTGGAGCCCTGCTTCAGGGAATTGAAGGCTGCTCTCAGATCCCCCCTCACTCGTCTCTTCTGTTGCCCTGTTCAAAGAGCCGTTCCTGGAACAGAGAGGTGTGCTTAGTCTGGGTAGACGTGTGTCATGGTGCAACAAAACTTACGCGAGACATGGGCAAGACAGTCCATCCACCCAGAAGAAAGGAGCATGTTTTATAATTGGGGAGAGCTTGTCCTCCGACAGCACTTTTACAAAGGGGGTGTGTTCTGGGCATAAAGTCCCACCACAATGCGGCTGTGCCTGGGCTGGAGGGCCGCAACCGTCGCACTGGGGGTTGTACACAAGTCGAGTGAATGGGGGGACACGGAACAACAAGACACCCAGACGCAGAATGTATCCTGTCTAGCTCAAGGATGAAAGAAGGAGTGGATGGTACAGCTCAAGGGAATCCTGCTATTTCAAATCTGACAGGCAGTGCACGGCGGGCCTGTTTCTAAACTCACCCCCTGTGCTGGGTTCCACTGTTCCCCTACCTCACGTGCAGCCATTTTCACCAGAGGGGTAAAATTCCACAAAAGCAGAGCCGCAGCATTTTCCACTAACTGGGGCAGGCGGCAAGGAAGTGGGGCCCACTGGCCGGAATGGGGCGATGCCTGTTTAACACCGGAACAGAATCATATCCGCGAGGCTCGGGTACGTACGCTTCCAGAGAGCCACAGAAAGGCTCAGTTCCCCACAAGTGGATCCCAGAGGGGACGCGAGCTGGTTTTGAGCCGAGAAAAAGCCCTTTCCTGAAGAAGCCTGTCTAATAAGCGGCAGCCAGACTGTCTTGCTGGGTGAAATATTACTGTACCGCAAAACTAATAGACCAGGAGCGAGTCTGCCTACTGACAGAGAACGGAATGGGATTTTTTGGCTGATGTCTCTGGAAAGCTCCCACAGTGGGTGGGTGGATGGGGCCAGCGTTTGACAAGAAGTTGCATGTGGGAGTAGAATAGAGCCACTCCAGGGACAAGGAGGTTAATGGCAAACACCTGTCAGGGATGGGCTCGGTTTACTTGGTCCTGCCTGAGCCCCAGGTTCTGGACTTGATTTCTTGAGGCCCTTTCCAGCCCGACATTTCTACGATCCCACAATCGGCACATGCCCTGAGCTACTGCATTATGCTAAAAAGAGGCAGCTGAGATGTCTAATTGGATGTAGCATGCAGGGGAGGGAGATAACTTTAAAAATGTGAAATGAGCACAAGGTAGGTGTAAAAACAACGAGGAGTCCTGTGGTACCTTAGAGACTAACCGATTTATTAGGGCACC
Source organism: Pelochelys cantorii (assembly GCA_032595735.1). NCBI lineage: Eukaryota > Metazoa > Chordata > Testudines > Trionychidae > Pelochelys > Pelochelys cantorii. The sequence continues at coordinate 37,979,599 of CM064341.1, forward strand.
AGCTTTCGTGGGTAAAAACCACTTCCTCAGATGAATGAGAGTGGAGTTTACAGAGGCAGGGGGTCTATATACAGGTTGAACCTCTCTAGTCCGGCACTCTCTGGTCTGGCAATATCCGTGGTCCGGCATGATTTTAGTTAGCTGGATGTCCACTTCTCAGGGGTGTGGCCAAGTTTCCCATGGTCCCATAAGTGTGTTTACTGCCACCAATCCTGGCTCTCTGTGTTCTAGGCTGTTCTTTAGCTCTAATTGACCCCCAAATGTCTTCTAAGAACACATCAAGCAGTGGAAATGTTGGTCATGCTGCTAGACACTATTGACCTCCCATGGTCCAGCAACTTCTCTGGTTGGGCCCTGGGCAGGCCCCAGAGGTGCTGGGCTAGAAAGGTTCAACCTGTCTGAAGACAACAAAAGAAAGCAGGTACTTATGTAAATGAGGGTAATCAAGTCAGAGTGGAAGAGGCTCATTCACAGCAGTTGATGTGGAAATGTGGATATTAAGAGAGGGGAAACTGCCTTTCTAATGCATTAACCAGTTAAGATCCTTCTTCAAGCCTAAGTTGATCATCAGAATCATAGAGATGTCGGACTGGAAGGGACCTCGAGAAGTCATCTAGTCCAGCTCTCTGTGCTGAGGCAGGACCAAGTCAACCTAGACCATCCCTCAGAGATGTTTGTCCATCTTGTTGTAAAACACCTCCGGCAATGGGCAGTGGTCCTGGAGCAATCTTTACAGTGGAGAAAGGGGCTGACGGCAGGAACTATGTCTTTGGGGGGTGATTACTACTCCAAGCCAGGGGTAGCAGCAGTGCACCCAGCACCCCTATTGACAGGGAGCCCCCACCTCTTTTTGATGCTTTTTCTGGTGCTTAACTAACCTTGAGTATCATAGAATCATAGAATCCTAGGGTTGGAAGAGATCTAGGCGCTCATCAAGTCCGGCCCCCGCCCAAGGCAGGACCAATCCCAACATTGTAGGAACGTTTTTCCTACAGATAACCTAAATCTCCCTGGCTGGAGAGGAAGCCATTTGCAGCTTGGCCAACCTTCAGCAGACATGAAGAACTGTTGACCTGGAAACTTGAAAATACCAGGCAAGGTTTAGAGGCCCAGCGCTGTGCATTTCTCGCTGGAGCACTGCGCCTTGCCATCCCTTGGCAGGTGGGGAGCGGGCCTTTCCCGTCTAACTTAGTGCTGGGAAACCAGTTGAGTTGGACAAGACGATTCGAGGATTATTTCCCCATCTCGGGGCCATTTCCATTTCCCTGTACAGCAGCCCTGAGAAAGGGGTCTCTTGGCAGCTCAGCACAGAGGGGTCTAGTCTGATACGCGCCTCCTCCGCTTGGAAGTGCAGCTAAAGAAGCTATGCATGAGCCGGCGTGAGGAGCAGATTGGATGGCTGGTCAGATGATGGCACTAAATCTGGGTGATAGGCACTAAACCATCCCACCCCCTTTGATTTCCTCCAAGTCTTAGAATCATAGAATCGTAGAACACTAGAACTGGAAGGGACCTTGAGAGGTCATCGAGTCCAGTCCCTTGCCCTCACAACAGGACCAAGCACCATCTAGATCATCCCTGACAGGTGTCTGTCTAACCTGCTCTTAGATATCTCCAGAGATGGAGATTCCACAACCTCCCGAGGCAACTTATTCCAGTGTTTCACCACCCTGACAGGTTGGAAGTTTTTCCTAATGTCCAACCTCAACCTCCCTTGCTGCAGTTTAAGCCCATTGCTTCTTGTCCTATTCTCAGAGGCCAAGGAGAACAATTTCCCCTCCTCCTTGTAACACCCTGCAATAACGACATAAGTTTGGATGGGCTGCCCAACAGGCCATTCTACTCCTTGCTCTTCACAGAATTTAAGCCTCCTAATATGAGCTATCTACCCTTCCATCCACTTCAGGTTATCAGCCCTTCAGGCATCCTGGGATTGCCTGTAATTATTTCCACAGCACTGACATGCTGGTTAGGTCGATGTATATGGTGAGTAACTGATTGACTGGCTGTGGGTATCTTGTCAACTGCTTCACTCCCATTTACAAGCTTAATAACTCAGTGGGGCCATAATTACACGTTCATTGTGGATCTCATTTAGAGTTAATTACATGCCAAATAGATGTATCTCTAACGAGCTTGGGAGCATCCCAACAAAGGCTTTTAACAGCCCGGCACTGTTAAATGCAGGTGAATCTTCACTAATTCTATCCAATGCTTCCCTCCCTGCTCCGTACCACTCTTCAGGTTTGAGACAGCACCATCCAGTTTTGTGTTGGATAGACACTGAGGCATCTGTTCAGCCCTTGGACTTACTAGCTTCGGCTTCTGGGGCTTAGTTCATGTCCAGGTCACAAGCAGATCCCTCTTTACAGGCAGAGATCCAGAAATGAACTCAACCGGTGCCCAAGAGCACAGTGTCCCTGAAGCTGGGGGAGTTTGGATTCATGGGCTCATCTTCATGTACCCCAAGATCGACGCTCCGGGGGTTGATCTCCCAGAATTCGACTGAGCAGGTCTAGTAAGGACTCAGGATGTTAAAGGGCAGTTATTTGGCTAATTGTGTAGTCGATACAACTTGTATCGACTACATAATGAGTCGATAAGGGCCACTCCGCAGAGCCGCCGGGACTCAGCAGTCTTGGCTCACTGGACCGCTGCGCCTCTGCACTTTAAATGTAGTAAGAGCCGCCGGGGTCTTATTGCATTTAAATGCAGAGCTGTGGCAGTCCAGAGCTCTACAGAGGCACAGCATCCCAGACCAGCACAAGATGGGACTGCTTGGGGAAGGGGATGCTGCAGAAATTCGGTCTAAGGTATGTCGATTTCCACAATACTATTCAGCGAGCTGGCATTGTGTAGCTTAGGTTAGGAACAAAGCTTTGGAGTTGCATTGCAGGCTGGAGAGTGTGCCTACTAACCAGGAGCTCCATCAGTACCCAACCCTGCATTCATTGCACTCGCCTAAGCCCCCCATGCAAGATCAGACCGATCATTCGAAGAACATGTGCAGTAAAAAAAAATGGATGGTCAAGCTATCGTCCATTCCAGCTTGCAGAGATAATAGTGAAGAAGACAAGGCAAGAGGGAGATACGTAGAACCCTTCCTTTGCAATAAAATTAGCTGAGAAAGACCAGTGTTGGACCCGTCCTTAATTAGGGGTTGTACATGCTTTAGGACACTCATACAAGGACAGTGTCGACATCACAATAAATTCATCTTGCAGCAGTAATTCTGGCACTCACTGCGTTATTCCAAGAGAGCTCACTGGCTTGCAACGTTTGCCCCCCCCCCCCAATGAAACATGGCATGAGAGAGCTGTTTGAAGCCTGAGGGCAGATTTCAAATGTTGTTTGGGTTTTTATTGACAACATTGAAAGGAGGGGAAAAAAACCCTCTGCCATTATAGAACTCAAAACCTGCCAGAGGGTTTGGCCAGGGTTGAGTTACAAGAAAACAGCAGCAGACGACTGGGCTGAGATGTGGTCTGACAAACTGGTAACTTGTGATTCATTTGGGTTTGGGTTTTGGAAGCCTGCTCCAGAGCTGCAGTGGGGGGGGGAGGGGAGGATGATCAATTATCATATTTTTTTAAAATCTCAGTCATTAAGTGCTGGCATGTAAGGAGCCTTTGACCGCTGGTTAGCCAATCTTATTGCATAAAGGTTTCATGTGGTTTTTTTGCTACAAGCAGGCCATGTGCTAAGTCCTGCAGCTCTTGCTCACTTGAAAAATCACATGTATGTACAGAATGATCAGGAGTGTAGGGCCAACAGGATCATAAGAACTGTTACATAAGAACATCAGAACGGCCAGGCTGCGTCAGACCAGAAGTCCATCCAGCCCAGTATCCTGTCTGCCGACAGTGGCCTATACCAGATGCCCCAGAGGGAGGGAACACAAGTAAACATCACGTGATCCCTCTCCTATCATCCATTTCCAGACACACAGAGACTAGAGACACCATTCCTACCCATCCTGGCTAATAGCCATTGATGGACCTAACCTCCATGAATCTATCTAGCTCTTTTTTGAACCCTGTTAAAGCCCTAGTCTTCACCACATCCTCTGGCAAGGAGTTCCACAGGTTGACTGTGCACTGCATGAAGAAAAACTTTCTTTTAAACCTGCACTGTGGTTTATCATATACATGTAATGATGCCCCTGGGAGAGTCATATTCTACAGGGAGTGAACCCAGGAGCTCTGGATCTAGTACCTGGGCTAAAAAATTAGGCCTCATAAATCAAAGGCTGTAACAGATTCATACACCTCTATATATGTGTATTACACTTAGGGGGAAAAGGCAATATGTCGCATTTATTGAGAATACAATAGCAAAGCAATCAGCATATGCTTACATAGACAGACACACACACACACACACACACATGCTGTTATACCAATTATATAAAAAATAACCAACTGAAGTTATATTTTGTTATATAGGTTATAGTTTGTGAATTAATTATGGGTTTGTGTCACTTGAAGCTGTACCAGTTGTGCTTGCTTTAGGCTTATTTTGAATTTTATTTTTAAAATGAGAGCTAAAAAACTTTTGTGACCTTTTTTACTTGTGCTTTAGGGTTTTTTTAAAATATTAGGATGTTATTTACATAGGAAAAGACATGATTTTTTGTGTGGGGGGCTTTGTTTGTATGGGTTTTTTGCTAGCTTTGTGCTGTATTAATATTTTTCAGCTATACAGCGAACCTCTCTCTCTCTCTCTCTCTCTCTCTCTCTCTCTCAGATTTTTGTTTTGGTTTGGTTTTGACTTTTCACTGCAATGGGACAGACACAAACTGCATTGACTGGTCCACCTACAGAGAACTGATGCATGAGTTACATACTTGTAACCTGACAGAGGTAATAAAGTTCTTGCTTTTGCTATGAATTACTGCCATTCTTAAAAGGGTTTTGTTAAGAGCTGCTACACAACCCAGGAACTACACAACACATTCTTGAGCAGCACCTGATAGCACCTTGTCTGTTCACCTATGTACACAGCAGCCTTGAAACAAGGGAAAGTTACTTTTAGAGCTGGTCAAAGAAACTTTCATGGAATCCTATTTGGTCAAAATATCCAGTTCCATCGAAATCCGCATGCTTTGAGAAACTGTCAATTTCACTAGGAATTTCACTTTTTTTTAAGTTCCAATACTGTCAAACCATCCCATTTAGATGATGTTGGAATCAAACATTTTGATTTTTTCAGGTATTGTGGATTATTTTACATTAAAAAAAAATCTCGATATGACGTTATAAAGTCAAAATGAAGATTAAATGTTTCAAACAATCTCAAATGATTTTTTTTTTTAAATTTCCATTGAGGAGAGTCTCCGAATTTTCAGGTTTTGCTCCAACTCAGAATGAAGCCAAATTCTGAAATCTCAAAATCCTTCCTGAAACAGAGCTTCTACCCCCTGCAAAGCTGTTTGCTTCCCCTTCCGGTCTAATCTGGCAAGAGTACCCAGGAGTGGAACCACGGTTCTGTCCCTTCTCCATCTCCTCCACCCCTTAGGTCTTGTCAGCATTACCGTGGGCCATTGATCTAAATTGAGCAACTTCAGATACATGAACACTATAGCTGAAGTCGATGGATTTAGGTCTGCTTACCATGGTAAGTTGACAGCTGACGACTCCAGTAACTCTTTGCATTTTGGTGAGGTACTGGAGTCAACGGGAGAGTATTCAGCAGTCGATTTATCGTGTCTATACTAGACATGATAAATCAATCCCCACTGGATTGATCTTTGCTCATTGATCCAACCCATAGTGTAGACAGGCTCTTCGTCTGAGCTCTGCTCTAGCGCTGGACCCAAAATCCAGAGAGACTAAGCAGTACAGAGAGAAGGCCTTGTCCACCTACTCAGCCATTTAAGACCAGGGTGCAGCCAAGCCCCCATCTTCTGGTGGGTCTGTGAATCAGTTCAGATTAGAAGAAGGCCCACAAAGCACTCTTGACAGCCAGCTCCCAGAGGTTTGTTGGTGTTGGAATGCTCTGTTCTTTCTGGGTCCAGATTGGGCCAGGAACAGTATCCCACTCTGGATTCCCCATGATGTCTCTGAGGAGCGGACTCAACGGGCAGAATACCTTTCCATGGAGAGCACCGGATGAGGGAAGGGCCCGTGCTTATTCAATCTGAGACAAAGACAATTGAGTGGTCGGTGCCGGTGTAAGCCCATTGTGGACCCAAAGCAGGAATATTCCCCCCCTAACACATATTAATAATTATTAAGTGACCCCTTGGACTGCTTGGGGCCTTAAGCAATTGCTTAGACCAGATCTACACTAGGCTTGGAAGGTCAGGTTAAGGGACACAACTCCAGCTAGGTAAAATACGTAGCTGGAGTCAGCTTACCTTGGTGCCATCTTCACAGAGGGAAGTGCCATCTTCACAGAGGGAGGCCAACGGGAGCAAATGTTCCCATCAGCTTCCTTTACTCCTCATGATTATGAGGAGTACTGGTGCCAACCAGAGCTGCCCTCAGCATTTGATTTAGCGGGTCTTAACTAGACCCACTAAATCAAATGCCAGAAGATCGATCTCCAGCATGGCAAGTGAAGACATGGCCGTATATCTCCTTATGCTTAGCACCAGCTCCACAAGTGGTTCTGACATGGCTGATGTTTCAGGCCCACTAATGGGGGAGGGCAGGGCATGATGATTCAAAAGGGCCCAGGGCTACCAGCCACCAGTGCTACCGTGGCAGCAGTGGTGGCCAGAGCCTCGGGCCTTTTACATGGCTACCGGAGCATCCTACTGCACACTCCGTGCAGCTCTGAGGGCTGGGGAGAGGCGCTGTGCTCTGGGTGGTCAGGAGGGCTGGCTACCCTAGTCCCATCCCTTCTGGAAACACAGAGCTCCCCCCACCTTATCCAGGGGCCCTCAGAGTATGTCAGCTCCCCTGTGACATTATGTCTGATCCATTGTCTAGCTACCTTCAAACAGGGGCCGGGGGAAACAGATACCTCCCTTCACTCTGTCAGTGCCAGGCCCATCTTGGACTCTATCCTGTGGAATATTTATCTATTTTCAGCTTTTCTGCTGCCACCTATCACCGCGGGGCCTGTGCACGATCAGACATGAGATCACCCAGAAGGAATCCAGAGAAAAAGCTACCCCAGATAAAACAAATATGAGCAGCAGACCTCCCGGGACCACAGGTCTGTCCTCAGGTATCCAAGATTCACCAAAATACAATAGATGGCCCAGGGCCAGATCTCTAGCTGGTGTAACTCGGGGCAGCGGCCTTAAACTCAATAGGTTTTACCTCCTTGGAGGATGCAATCTGCTTGACACATCCGCACAGGGAAAAGCTCCGGAGTTTGAAACACCCAATCTGAAAGCGGAAACCCGTTCTGAATCAGAATGATGTCCAGGTTCAGGAGGTGGCTTTAAAAAGCCCTGTGTGTCGGTAAGCCATTCATGTACCCAAAAATAATGGCTTTCTAAACAGCCTGGTATGGCAGTACATTATTTTAACGAATACTTCATGGCCAGGGGCTACCAATAAATCAACTGCAGCACAGAGCATTTTAGAGTGTAGGTTACTGACTTTGCTCTCGGCTTACCTCTTTGGTTAATCATTCTGACAAAAGGCCGTAAACTCAGAGGCTGACGAAAATAAAGAGAGAACAGTCCGCACTTTGCCTCTCTTGCGAGAGAGGAAATCCAAAGCAGCCGGGGAGCGGCAGTGGTGCAAAATAGGTGAACGTGGGACAGGGCGGGCTGAGCTCTGCAAATTTCGAATCAGGTTCCAACTAGGAAAGGGTTTCATGAACACCCAGGTTCTGAGCTGCTGTAAGTGGACCGGCTGGAGCATTACAGCTTTGTACCCACAGAGGATCTGGTCCATGACGTGCAATTCAAACAGGAAAGGCACCTGGCTCTGAATCGGTAGCTGTTTGGAACAGCGCAAAGCTAAATCGCCAAAGTCAGAATAGCTCCAAAACTCCGGGGCCGGCGCCATCAATGGTTGTGTTAGAAGGAGCTGCCCGGTGGGATTCGTTCCTGGCACTGGGAGAAATGAAACTGTCAATACCAAGTACAGGTTGGACCTCCCTAGTCCGGCATTCTCAGGATCTGATTGGTCCCTGATGAAGGATTTTGCTGGAACTGGGGAGGTCACTGCTGCTGGCCCCACCCCCTGCCCTGCCACCCCACCGGCTCCCCCGGGCAGCCCAGCTCTCCTCCTGCCCCCCGCATCAGGCCGGTCTCATGCCCACCCTTCCCCTGCAGCATTCCAGGACACTCCGATCATGGAACATCCACGGTCCTGCTGGACCACAGATGTTGCTGGACCAGAATCCTAATTTATAGAGGTGCAACCTGAAGGGGTGAAAGACCATCACACAACAGCAGCAATTTGATTAATCACCTGGGATGTCCTAAGAGGGACCTGGGGAGTTCTGTACCACCCAGCATGGTACATGGGGTATGACTGAGAGGAACAGGAGCACAGACTATCCAATAAGTTCTTGGACTGCATTGAAGACAACTTTTTATTTCAGAAGGTTGAAAAAGCTACTGAGGGGAAGCTGTTCTAGATTTGATTTTAACAAATAGGGAGGAACTGGTTGAGAATTTGAAAGTGGAAGGCAGCTTGGGTGAAAGTGATCATGGAATCATAGAGTTCATGATTCTAAGGTATGGTAGAAGGGAGAACAGCAAATTAGAGATAAAGGATTTCAGGAAGGCAGATTTTAGTAAGCTCAGAGAGCTGGTAGTAAGATCCCATGGGAAGCAAGACTGAGGGGAAAAACAAATGAAGAGAGTTGGCAGTTTTTCAAAGGGACATTTTTAAGGGCCCAAAAGCAAGCTATTCCACTGCGTAGGAAAGATAGAAAATAGGGCAAAAGATCGCCTTGGCTTAACCAGGAGATCTTGCATGATCTAAAAATAAAAAAGGAGTCATAAAAAATGGAAACTAGGACAAATTACAAAGGATGAATATAGGCAAACAACACAGGAATGCAGGGGCAAGATTAGAAAGGCAAAGGCACAAAACGAGCTCAAACTAGCTACAGGAGTAAAGGGAAACAAGAAGACATTCTATAAATATATTAGAAGCAAGAGGAAGACCAAGGACAGGGTAGGCCCATTGCTCAGTGAGGAGGGAGAAACAGTAACAGGAAACTTGGAAATGGCAGAGATGCTTAATGACTTCTTTGTTTCAGCCTTCACCGAGAAGTCTGATGAAGGAATGCCTAACATAGTGAATGCCAGTGGGAAGGGGTAGGTTTAGAAGATAAAATAAAAAAAGAACAAGTTAAAAATCACTTAGAAAAGTTAGATGCCTGCAAGTCACCAAGGCCTGATGAAATGCATCCTAGAATACCCAAGGAGCTGATAGAGGAGGTATCTGAGGCCACTATAAGGTGGGTGCATAACTGGCTGGATAACCATTCTCAGAGAGTAGTTATTAATGGTTCACAATCCTGCTGGAAAGGTATAACAAGTGGGGTTCCACAGGGGTCTGTTTTGGGACCGGTTCTGTTCAATATCTTCATCAACGATTTAGATACCGGCATAGAGAGTACGCTTATTACGTTTGCAGATGGTACCAAGCTGGGAGGGGTTGCAACTGCTTTGGAGGATAGGGTCATAATTCAAAATTATCTGGATAAATTGGAGAAATGGTCTGAGGTAAACAGGATGAAGTTTAATGAGGACAAATGCAAAGTGCTCCACTTAGGAAGGAACAATCAGTTTTTCACATACAGAATGGGAAGCGACTGTCTTGGAAGGAGTACGGCAGAAAGGGATCTAGGGGTTATAGTGGACCACAAGCTAAATATGAGTCAACAGTGTGACGCTATTGCAAAAAAAGAAAACATGATTCTAGGATGCTGTGACGGGTATTAAGGGTGCAACCACCCCCTCCCACCAGGAAGGGGGGGGTTCAGCGGACCCACCGCCTGGCTTAGGTCTGGTTCTTTGGGACAGGCCCTCAGGTGCGATCTCCCTCTACCGAATAGGGAGGAGGGGTTCAGCGAACCGTGAGTCCCCCTGTGAAAGAGTTGAGTAGGGTCCCCAGCCCTGAAGTCTAGCCTGTCCCCGGGCGGGGTCCAGAAAAAGTATGTAGGATCTGGGTTGGGTTTCCAGCTTACTGGCATGGCCGTGAACCCTTGGGATAGGAGCGGGTGGGGGAAGGGGGACCTGGGCCCGCCCTCTCCTCCGGGTCCCAGCCAGGGGCCCTAAGTGCAGGGTGCGATGCTCCCCTTGCACGACGGACAGGGGTTACTCCCGAAACTCGTCCGTTCACGGGCGCCAGAGGCGCGCCGCCCCGGGCTGCTTCCTATCCCCCCCCCCGGGTGGTCTGGCCCGGGGAACCGTCGCAGGGCCTTACCCCTGTTTGGCCCGCCTCTGGTCCTCCTGGGCGGTCCAGTGGTCCGCGGGTCCCGCGCTGTTTCCTCCAGCGCGGGGGCAGGTCCTCCCTCCTTCCACCAGGACGGGGCCGCGTCCTCCATGCGTGCCCCTCTCACCTCTGGCCCAGTCGCTTTTCAAGCGGCCCGGGGGCGGACGCCGAGTGACGGCGCCCCGCCCCCTCTGCATCGTCCCGTTCCGGGACATCAGGCGGAGCGTCAAAAGCCCCACCCCCTGAGCTTCCTTTCGTTCACCGGCCTGTGCGCTCTCCCAGCATCACGCCGGAGAGCACCGGCGTGACTTGGCCCCATCTCCCGTACAGCGGAGCCGCGCCGCTTCCCTGCTCAGCCCCGTTCCCGCTGAGCCGAGGGCCGGGGCTGCCCGGCCAGTCATGGTGCCAGCTCACCTTCCCCGCCGCAGGGGGGGCGGGGCCTCCCCCTCAGCAGTGCGGACCCTCGCGGGTCCGTCACAGATGCATTAACAGGTGTGTTGTGAGCGAAGACACGAGAAGTCATTCTTCCGCTCTACTCTGCGCTGATTAGGCCTCAGCTGGAGGATTGTGTCCAGTTCTGGGCACCACATTTCAAGAAAGATGTGGAGAAATTGGAGACGGTGCAGAGAAGAACAACAAGCATGATGAAAGGTCTAGAGAACATGACCTATGAAGGAAGACTGAAAGAATTGGGCTTGTTTAGTTTGGAAAAGAGAAGATTGAGGGGGGACATGATAGTGGCTTTCAGGAATCTAAAAGGGTGTCACAAGGAGGAGGGAGAAAAATTGTTCTTCCTGGCCTCTGAAGATAGAACAAGAAGCAATGGGCTTAAACTGCAGCAAGGGAGGTTTAAGTTGAACATTAGGAAAAAGTTCCTACCTGTCAGAGTGGTGAAACACTGGAATAAATTGCCCAGGGAGGTTGTGGAATCTCCATCTCTGGAGATATTTAAGAGCAGGTTAGATAAATGTCTATCAGGGATGGTCTAGACAGTGCTGGGTCCTGCCGTGAGGGCAGGGGACTGGACTCGATGACCTCGAGGGCCCTTCCAGTCCTAGTGTTTTAGGATTCTATGATGGAACTGCAAAAGGGGACCCTGCTGCTAAATCCCTCTCTAGGCCAGATTCAAACCCAGGTCGCTCCAGCTGGCCAGCCCTGCCACTGCTAAGGGGCATGCTACAGTTCAGCTTCTACATTCCCCTCCCAAGGCAGCTGCATTTCAGTGGCAAGTGTCTGGAAAGCAGTTAAGATCTGTGCAGTGCTTCAGGAGGAGACATGCTGGATAATCAGCTACAGTTTTTACCTTCTCTGATCAGTGAGCCGTATTTACCATGGCAGTTTCACTCTCATGGGGTACGTCTACACAGCAACATTATTTCGAAACAACGTAGTCTATATCTACACAGCAGGCAGTGATTTCGAAATAATGTCGAAAGACTGTCAGGCTGGAGGACTTCTTACTCCGACTCCTGTAACCCTCATTGTATGAGGAACATAAGAACAGCCATACTGGGTCAGACCAACGGTCCACCCAGCCCAATAGCCTGTCTTCTGATACCAGATGCCCCAGAGAGAGGGAACACAACAGGTAATCCTCACGTGATCCCTCCTCTGTCACCCGCCTCCAGAGAAACAGAGATTAGGGACACCATTCCTCCCCATCCTGGTTAACAGTCATTGATGGACCTAACCTCCATGAACCTATCTAGCTCTTTTTTTGAACCCCGTTAAAGTCCTAGCCTTCACCACATCCTCTGGCAAGGAGTTCCACAGGTTCGTTCTGCCACTGCACATAAAAATCTTCCTAGAGCCCCAATGGAATGATTCTTTGCATTTTATGTCAGGAATTTTCAGCAATAAAACTGAAGCAGGGAAGAGGACATCAAATGTATGTTTGGAATCATAGAACGCTAAAATTGGAAGGAACTTCAAAAGGCCATCAAGTCCAGTCCCCTGCCCTCACGGCAGGACCAAGCACCGTCTAAATCATCCCTGACAGGTATCTGTCTAACCTGCTCTTAAATATCTCCAATGATGGAGATTCCACAACCTCCCTAGGCAATTTATTCCAGTGTTTAATCACCTTGACAGGAAGTTTTTCCTAATGTCCAACCTCAACCTCTGTTGCTGCAATTTAAGCCCATTGCTTCTTGTCCTATCCTCAGACATTAAGGAGAATAATTTTTCTCCCTCCTCCTTGTAACACCCTTTTCGGTATTTAAAAGCTGCTATCCTGTCCCCTCTGTCTTTTTTTCCAGACAAAACAATTCCAATTCTTTCAGTCTTCCCTCATCGCTCATGTTCTCTAGATCTTTCATCATTTTTGTTGCTCTTCTCTGGACCTTCTCCAATTTCTCCACGTCTTTCCTGAAATGTGGTGCCCAGAACAGGGTACAATACTCTAGCTGGGACCTAATCATCACAGAGTAGAGCAGAAGAATGACATCTCAGATCTCACTCACAACCCTCCTGGTCATGCAGTTACCACAAATGAGTGATGTTCCTGAAAATGAGATGCCTTTGGAGAGGCATGAACCATGCTCCGCTTGCACAGTGAAACCAAACCAGGCGGTCTTGGGTCAGTTTCACTTCCTGCTTCGCAGGGATGACCACAGAGCTGCAGCTTATGGGATCCTCCGAGACAACATCCAAGAGACACCTTCAGAACCATCCATCATGCATAGGAGGGGCAATTCCTCCCTACTGCCAACCAAGGACCCACCTGATCGGGCCCTTCATAGTCATCCCTTCTGGGCATGCACTGAGTGGAGGTGGAACACTTCCCGCAATGTGCCTTCCATGAGAAGGAAGGGCCATGTCGCGAGGTTGTGCTCATGCATGTGGGGCTCAGAGATTCGTTTCTCTGAGCAGACAGGATTGCCCAGCTCGTCAGCTGGGAACCAGGCCAAGAGGATCAAACCGCCATTCATTTCCCTGCTATTTCCAAAGGAATTGCAAATCTTTTTCTGAGGTGCCGCTCCATGCCCGGAACAGAAGGCCACTGCTTGTCGGGGTGCTGCTTACAGGCAGAGCTAACACACTTTTGGGCCGTGTACCAATAATACGTCCCGTTTTGATGAGAAAGGAGGCTTAAATGAGTGGCCTCCTCCTGCTGTGAGGAGGAGGGTGGTTTTATGATGGCCTAACCCGAACCTAAACCTTACGTGAAGTTGGACAAATCAGTAAATCTCTCCATCTACAATGGGGGCAGTAGTCCTAGAATCCTAGACCTGGAAGGGCCCTCGAGAGGTCATCGAGTCCAGTCCCCTGCCCTCACGGCAGGACCAAGCACTGTCTGGATCAGGCCTACTCAACTTTGGAAGCCCCGAGAGCCACAATGATACTCACAGCACATGCCAAGGTCTGAAACTTAAGTGTGGTTGCTTATCCATGCAAATATATATGCAAATATATGCAAATAGCTTCTTTCACCTTGACGAGCATGAATACAAAGATTAAGGCAAGACTACACAACACTCAGGCCCCATTTAAGTCAGTTCTGCTGATATTAATCAAATGCAATATTTACCCGATTTCCACCCATATGACAGCACTTTTAATGAGCAATGACAGTCCAGGAATTTAACTACTAAAACACATATCAATAGAAGAGCATTATATTGACTCACTGTTGTGGAGCGTGTTCCCAGTGGAGGCCATGTTCAATGGATCCCACCTGTGGGCCGCATGTTAAGCCCTGTGTAAACCCAAACCACATTGCGGGTCACAAACAAACAGGCCATGGCCTCCATGTGGCCCACAGGCTGCATGTTGAGTAGCCCTGGTCTACATCATCCCTGATAGATGTCTGTCTAACCAGCTCTTAAATCTCTCCAGTGATGGAGATTCCACAACCTCCCTAGGCAATTTATTCCAGTGTTTAACCACCCTGACAGGCAGGAAGTTTTTCCTAATGTCCAACCTAAACCTCCCTTGCTGCAATTTAAGCCCTGAGACCAAGGAGAACAATTTTTCTCCCTCTTCCTTGTGACACCCTTTAGTTGTGAGGATAGAATAAGTGCAGCTGAGAAATTTTACGCCATATTAGTGGGGGAGGAGAGAGAAATCTGTTCCTCTTGTTTAGTCCAATCTGAATTCTGTGAAAACCTACAGTGTGCAAAAAGTTCGGTCATTAAGAACAGCTAATGAACATATAATGAACATAATGAGATAATACCCTAATTCCCCTGAACAGTCAAATGCTTCATGTGACCTCTCAAATTACAGCTGTTGAAATTAATGGTAAAGCAATTTCACAGGTAGTCTAGAATTAGACTTAGGAGAGTTGAATGCCCAGAGCTATTGCAACTAATAAAATCTGACAGGAATGAAAATCTGTGGGAGGCATAGAAAGAAAGAACCTGAGTTTTCTTCTGTCCCCTCAGTGTGATTTTGGGGAAACACAGAGCTGCGTTCAGCTAGCGGGCATTTGGGAATGTAATCTGCACCGTTGTTATTTAACAGCAAATTCTCAGGTTTAACACATTTGGTGCATATAGGGAGGAAGTTCTGGAAAAGCCAGATTATTTAACAAGTGGGGGGAAACTGTCCTCTCTTACAGATTCCTTTGGATAATTAGCTCTGGTGGGTCCTATTGTCAAGACCAATTTTATGTCATTTACTCAAAAGGAAAAAGATCTGTAGTTACAGGCGGCCCCCGACTTGCGACGCGATCGGTTCCTGGGAAAGCGTCGCAAGTTGGGGGCACTGTAACTCAAACCCACATTTACAATAGGCACCGTGCACTATTGTAAATGTGGACCGAGGACGTAAGTTGGGGGGTTTTGGCCCCTTCCATGCTTACAAAAATGGTCGTAAGTGCGGGGGGGTCGCAACTCGGGCTGTCGTCCCTGTACTATAAAGGGTGGCATTAGAGTATTGGGCACTAAACTTAGACTTGGTTGAGCTGGATTCTTTCCTGGCTTTGCTCCTTGGGTAAGTCATTTCACCTCTTTCTGCTTCTGCTTCCCCGGCATCCTATGTTTGTCTTGTATATCTCGCTTGTAGGCTCTCTGGGGCGGGGGCTGTCTCTCGGTATATGTTCGAACTGGGCCTGCTAAAAACGTTACTGTCGAAACTGCTTTTTCAGTGGAAAATTGGGCTTTTCAGTACATGAAATTTTCCCGGGAGCGTGTCTGCTTTCTGCAGAAAATATTGACTTTCCAGCCAAAAATCAAGTATCCAAGGCCTAAAAAGTTTCCTGTAAATTGAGAGCATGCCATTGGTGACCACCTCAGTTCCAGGACCGGTATGTATCATATAAACAAATAGGCTACACTTTGAAAGCACCTTGTTGCTATGTCACTGATTTTAACTCAAGTGGGAAAGCAACTTGCAAATCTGCTACCATTTGGCAGAGGGCTGACCCTGTTATAAGGCCCTGCATACAATGAAATCCTTTTATAAGGATTAACTTTTTAAATCCTTATACCCATATACACACCCCTTGTGTTTTGGCTCAGTTGCTGCATTTGGATCCACAATACCATGAACTTTCCACATGCAGAGAAGCAAAATCTCCATCTTACAAGGAGAAAGCAAATTTGACTGGTCATTTTAATGCCATGGCTCATCAGTCAGCTATAACTGGTTCTACTGTAAATAGAATTCCCATGAACAGTAACATTCTTTATCCATAGCTTAGGGGCACTGAGGAATGTGTGAAATTCTTTGCTACCTTTGCAAACATCAATGAACACCAAAAGTTAATTAAACTCAGCCTGATCCTTACCGCCGAATGACTTGTCGACAAATACTAACAAGGGGCAAACTCAACAGCGCCACAGGTTGAACCTCGCTAGTTCAGCATCCTCGGGACCTGGCCGGTGCTGAACCAGAGAATTTGCCAAATGACAGGAAGTCAGTATTGTCTAGCAGCATCACCAACACTTCCACTGCTTAGTCAGCTCTTAGAAGACATTTGGGGTAAATTTGCACAGAAAATAGTAGTAAAGAACAGCCCAGAACACTGAGAGCCAGGACTGGTGGCTGTAAACAAACTTCATGGGACCGTGGGAAACTTGGCCACACCCATGATAAATAGACATCCAGCTAACTCAAATCATCCCGGACCACAGAGGTTGCAGGACTAGAGAGTGCCGGACTAGAGAGGTTCAACCTGTAGTGGGCTATCATTGATTGTTATAGTCAATAGCAGCCCAGAAGCACTCTTTAAAACTCATGGAGAAAGACAGTCTCTGCCCCAAAGAGGAGACAGAGGGCTACAGTCAGACCAACAGGCAAGTACAAAGAAACAGTGAGGCAATATTGGTCCACCTGATAGGATGTGGTCTCATGGCTTTAGTGAAGTGCGTACCTGCTCCTACAAGCCGTATGCATGTAAAAAAAACCTCATGGGGTGACACAGGTTTAATCCCGAGAGTTAAATGGACACTGCAAACCACAATCGCTAGAACTGAAGGCTGTTGTAGGCCACATGTCTTCAAGCACATGTTACATTGTAGGAGAACAAAAGCGCCGCCCCCCACTACTTGGCTGGAGGGAGGCTGGAAAGCAGTTCTTTGAAACACTCATGCTGTACATCAGTGAAGTCTTCTCACTTACACTCTGCAGGTTATGATGACAAGGCCACAAAAGCTGGGAAAGATGTTGCTAATCTCTCATTGTATGTGCCGCACATGCGGAACTCATCAAGAGGGAGGTCTGGAAGGGTTTCAAACAAAAGAGGGTGCTGAGTATATTTTAGTTCCGGTAGCCTCGAGGCTGCAATACCTTTCACACCCATAAACTGCAGGTGCTCTGGTGATTGTAGGCACTTTTTTGGTTCTCCCTTCTTCAGCATTAGCATTGTGCCTCATTACCACGTGCAACACAATCCATGTGCAATACCAATCTCTCTAGTGCAGAGACAAAACCTTCTCAGAGGCGAAGAGCTGCTCACGGAGCAACAACAGGCATCTGGTTCTTATCAAAAAGATATTTTACACAGTATGTAGTCTTAGTGTGCCACATGGCCCCAGCCCCTTGGAAGAAGCGAGGTTAATACGTTGCACTTTTCATAACCCGGTCTGGCGGAAAAAGCCAACGCCTTGTTTTAGAAATGAGCCCATGTCAGACTCTGTCCTGCAAACCTCTCCAAACCCTCATCGTTCAAAAGGAGCCTACCCCCAAACCACCACTGATTTTAGGCTGGCAAAGCCAAACCAAATTACAGTAAAGAGAGTCTGCAGAGCTGAAATTCATCTACAAGTGTGACACCATTACCCTGGGCTTGAATAAAGACATTAACTGGTTGGCGCATTATAGAGCCAATTTCTCCTGCCTTTAATATCCATGTTTTCACAACAAAAGCTATGAATGGGACACATCCAGCCCACTTAATCAGCCTCACTAACACGGGTCCTACAATTGACAGGTACTACTTCTGCTATTATCTCTCTCCCTTGGTTTCTGTTATCTCCACTCCAATTCATCTGATGAAGTGGGATTTTTTTACTCGCAAAAGCTCATGATCCTATATATTTTTGTTTGTCTCTAAGAGTATGTCTAGACTACATGGCTCCGTCGATGGAGCCATGTAAACTAGTTTACCTGGCATAATCAATGAAGCGGGGATTTAAATAAACGCCGCTTCATTAAAATAAACATGGCCGCCGCACTGTGCCGACGATCAGCTGATCCGACACAGCGTGGCAGTCTAGACGCGGATCTGTTGGCTGGGGAAGCCTTTGCCGACCGATCCTGTAAACCTCATTTCACAAGGCATAAAGGATCTGCCAACAAAGGGTTCTGGGGTTGGCAAATCCCCGTCTAGACTGCCGCACTGTGCTGACAAACAGCTGATCGGCACAGCGTGGCAGCCATTTTGATTTAAATGAAGCGGCGATTATTTAAATCACTGCTTCATTTCCCTTTGTCGTCCTGCCTCAGCTACATGGCTCCGTCGACGGAGCCATGTAGTCTAGACACACCCATAAGGAATGGTGAAGCAAGATACACGACTCCAGCTATGTTAATTATGTAGCTGGAGTTGACGTACCTTGTTTCGCATTTCCACACCATCCCCACAGCGGAAGCCAATGGGAGCCAAGGCTCCCATTGGCTTCCCTTACTCCTCGCAGAAGCCGGAGTACCAGCCGCCAGCAGGGGCAATCTTCTGTTTAGTGTAGACACGGACTCACACAAGGAAAAGCAGTTGCATCACATGAACCTTGATCCTGAATTTCGTACCAACACCCACAGGGCAGTGTTCTCCAGAATATAAGCTTCCTTTTTTTTTTTTTAAAGCCACTGTGGTTGCAAAGAGCTTGGAAAATGGGAGCCAAGTGTAAATGGTGCAGTGATGGCTACAAAACCCCAAACACCTGCTCCATTCCTCTCAGATACCCAGTGGTAAAACTTGAAGTGGGGAATGAGGAACCTTTTTGGGTCCAGGGCCACTGACCCACAGAAAAATTAGTTGAGGGCCGTGCAAAAAACGTGGCCCCTCAAACACCACTGAGAGTCCCCAAAGGAAAGCCAAGGTCCAGGGAGACAGACAAACCTGAGCTGGTAAATATCAACTTCTCTCAGTGGGCATCTTTTCTTGCTGTCCTCTGGCTGCTGTGAGCAGACTTTCCTCTGAAGCAAACGAAATGTCGGTGGAGCCCTTAGCGTCACTACCCCCTGGAATGACGTCCCTCTTCTTTTCAGCTCGCTTGGGCCCCTCCAATGCCATATCACACCTCCCCCGGTTTGGATCAATTAGGCGGGTCCCCGTGGCCATTTTACTCCTGTTTGGAACGTTCTCTCGGGACGAGCAATGCTTCTCTTTGCTGTGGTATTCAGAGAGGGGCCGCAGGTAACAGTGTAAGCAGGCACCGCTGCCTAGAGCAGGAGTGGGGCACCGAAGGCCTGGGGGCCAGATGCAGCCCCCAGTCTGCCTGGCCCTGAGACTCAGGGCTCCCCCCTCCCGCCGAGGGCCACGTTAGTGAGGGTTTGGCTGCTTTTTCACTTGTGTGCAGCCCCCAACTGATTTTCCTGGGGGTCAGCAGCCCCCAGCCCAAACCAAGTTCCCTGCCCCTAACCTAGATCCACCCGCTTGGAATTTGGCCCCATCTGTTACCAGCCCAGAGCATCTCCGTCCGCGTTTGCAGGCAGGGGGTGCACAGGGTAAGCCTGGTTTCTCTAGCAAGCGGTGTCTGTGGAAATGATGGATCGGGGGGAACGTTTGGGCACTGTTCCGATAACTAGCCCTGCGAGGCGGGGGTAAGTAAACACCATTCCAGGAGATTAACGGACTCTTCACTTTCCAGCCAGTTCAGAGACATTCCAGAGCAGTGAAATCAAACCTGAAAAGCATTCAGGATGGTTCCTGGCCAGACGCCATTCAGTCATTCCGCCAGCAGGGAAAAGAAGCTGCATCCACCTCGTCGCTGGGCAATCTGACCTCCCGCTGCTCCATGCTGGTCCTTACACGGGGCCTCCCAAACGTCAGTCGTGGATTGGGAGAGTCGCAACACGTGATCATTATTTGTATGACAGTGGCACCGAAAAGCCGTATTTAGGGATTACGGCCCCATGGTGCTAGGCACTGTGCAAATGCAGAGTGAGACAAGATCCTGCCCCGCAGGCTCATGGGCAAATAAGAACCATACTACAGGTTGAACCTCTCTAGTCCGGCACTCTGGTCCAGCAACATCCGTGGTCCGGCATGATTTGAGTTGGCTGGATGTCACCGTATCATGGGGGTGGCCAAGTTTCCTGCGGTCCCATAAAGTTTGTTTCCAGCCACCCGTCCTGGCTCTCTGTGTTCTGGGCTGTTCTTTAGCTCTAATTGACCCCGAAATGTCTTCTAACAGCCCAGTAAGCAGGGGAAGTGTTGGTTATGCTGCTAGACAATACTGACTTCCCATGGTCCGCCACCGGTCAGGTCCCAAGGGTGCCAGACTAGAGAGTTCAAGCTGTAGTGTCATCAGTAGATGGCTACGCACTTTTCCTGTTATATAGACTGGGAAACCCAGGCACAGAGTGAGGAAGTGACTTGCCCAAGGCCACAGAGGGAGCCAGTGACTCATCTGGGACTGGAACCCAGCTCTCCCGCCTTCGGCACACGCTGCCTGTCTAAAGAGACAAGGCGAAGGACGGGAAGAAAGCAAGGAGAGTATCCTGACTGAATACTGAAGCCCAGACAGGGAATTGTTCAGGGTGAACCAGGAAGTCAGAGACGGAACTGGGAGAAGAACCCAGGACTTGTAAATCCCAGTGTGGTGCCTTAAATATAAGACACCCCCCTCTTCCTCACAGATGATCAAAATGCCCTGCCTCTTCGCGACACAGCGAAGGGCCGCTCCTGCTGCCCAGGAAGTGGTTGACAAACATCACTCAGCGCGGAGTGGGTTGCTGAAAAGCAGCCTTTTTCAATTCTGCGCGGAAATAAGCCTGCAAGCCCTCCCCAGCTCCTGTGTAAATACAGAGCAGAACATGCGTCCTCTGCTCTCCCCCAGCCACCTTTTGGTTTGGCTCTATACCCTTGAAGTTGTCTCTCTTGATTTGACATTTGGGGTCTGTGCGAGGCGAACAATGCAAGCTCAGCACCTCGCCCCGTGGAATCAAACCATAACAGGACTCACATGAATGCCTCTCGGTCATGTTTAACCTCAGATCTCTCCAGAGTTATTAATCCCATCCATGTGGGTCTTTCGTACCCTGTGGGATAACATCTGGGGGATATTCATCATGGCCACTGCAGATTTCATACCCCCCCTCTCCCTGCACAAAATGAAATGGGTCACATCTGAACGCCACGCTGCTTGATGTGGAATCATTAGCATGCACAGACTTCCAGTCCAATTACTTGACAGATGAAATCAAGATCCGTTGGTCTTATTGTTTGCATCTGCCGCAGAGCTACACACACACACACACACACACACACATACACACACACACACGCTTTCCTGCGCACGGCTAATCCGCGCCCTCGTTCGCAGGCCGGATGGCTGCTCACTTCATCTGGATGCCATTGAGCGTTGTGCAGCATATGGAAATGTATCAAGCACGCCATAATAAAATTAGCCCTACACAACATCAATTATCCACAGCACCTTCAGAGAAAATATCGTATTTCCTGCTTCTTCTTCAGACACCCATTTTTCGGGAGAGCAGCCCGTTGTTTTTCTTCCTGTAATAATTTGTGACTTGAAAGGATTTCTTCTGTCAGCCAGCGCCGACCAAAGCCAAGGCAGATCCAAAAGTGGCCTGTGTAGATTTTAGTTTCTCCAGCTGAGCCGCTGCCTTCTTGCTGGTTGATTTTACCCAGAGGAACAATTGTGCCTTGGGTTACCCATTAGGGGCAACAACAGTTCCTTGGTCCACATCGCCCCAACACTTTGCATCAGGAATAGTTTAGATGCTGGAGCCAGACCAAGGCGTGGGGGCCTGAAAAAAGTTTGCAGTGGAAGGCTCGGAGCAATGCACAGTCTGAACAGATTTCAGTTTGATCCGAATCACAGACTATGGGCACGTCTACACAGCAGGGCCAAAGCCGAAATAAGCAACGCAACTTGAGCTGTGTCAATTGCATAGCTTATTTCGGTTTTTGGCGCTGTCTACACAGCAGGAAGTCCGAGAAAGAGCACTCCTCTTCCAACCTCCCTTAATCCTCATAAAATTAGGGTTACAGGAGTCAGACTGCTTACTCTGACTTAACTCTGACTACATAACTGCTTGCTGTGTAGATGCGGACTATGTTATTTCAGAATAATGTTAGTTATTCCGAAATAATGCTGCTGTGGAGACGTACCCAATGTGAATTAGATCCTCAGCTAGAGTAACCAGTTGTGGTGCCAATGAAGTGATGCCAATTTACACCAGTTGAGGATCTGTCCCAGTGTAGATGTAATTGTGACTACATCAAAGTCCTATGATCGATATAACTGAGTCAGAATTCCTGGCCAGTCCTGAGCAGCAGTCAAAAAAGCAAGCAGGATGTTAGGAATCATTAAAAAAGGGATAGAGAATAAGACGGAGAATATCTTATTGCCCTTATATAAATCCATGGTACGCCCACATCTGGAATATTGCGTACAGATGTGGTCTCCTCATCTCAAAAAAGATATACTGGCATTAGAAAAGGTTCAGAGAAGGGCAACTATAATGATTAGGGGTTTGGAACGGGTCCCATATGAGAAGAGATTAAAGAGACTGGTACTTTTCAGCTTGGAAAAGAGGAGACTAAGGGGGGATATGATAGAGGTCTATAAAATCATGAGTGGTTTGGAGAAAGTGAATAAGGAAAAGTTATTTACTTGTTCCCATAATATAAGAACTAGGGGCCACCAAATGAAATTAATGAGCAGCAGGTTTAAAGCAAATAAAAGGAAGTTCTTCACACAGTGCATAGTCAACCTGTGGAACTCCTTGCCTGAGGAGGTTGTGAAGGCTAGGACTATAACAGGGTTTAAAAGTGAACTAGATAAATTCATGGAGGTTAAGTCCATAAATGGCTATTAGCCAGGATGGGTAAGGAATGGTGTCCCTAGCCTCTGTTTGTCAGAGGGTGGAGATGGATGGCAGGAGAGAGATTGCTTGATCATTACCTGTTTGATTCACTCTCTCTGGGGCACCTGGCATTGGCCACTGTCGGCAGACAGGGTACTGGGCTGGATGGATCTTTGGTCTGACCCAGTATGGCCATTCTTATGTTCTTAGGAGGTGCGTTCAGAACTTGCCTAACTATTGTAATTTTCCTTGACTTCTGGATATGGCCACTCAAAGACCACGAAAGGGGGACAAGTAGATAAGAGTTGGTGGATATGGCCCCAAGAGGCACTGAGACCACTGACAGAAGACAGTAAAGTCGACTCTGCAGCTTTGGCTAAGAGCCGGCTGGCTTTTAGCTCATGCTGTAGAAGCATGTGGCGTTATCCCCCCAGGTCGCACGTTCAATCCCTCCAGCTGACACCCAGGGTCTGTCAGCTTTATAGAGAAAAGGATCTTGGGAAATGAAGAAGTCTCCTGGGCTCTTTAATGAAGTTACAGGGAACACAAATTCATGGTCTCAACCAAACCCCTACCCTGGTTCCACGGACTCCTTTGGAGAACTGCATGCTAACTGGAAGGAAATGGGAGAGCGCCTTTTCCAGGAAGGCTGAGCAGTGAGTTGAGGCAAGCTCTGGAAGTGAAGGAATATTGTCCTGATGGTGATGAGGAGAGCTGACCCGTGAAAACACTTTCAGGGCTGTTCTTTCAGCTCCAAAGAACAATTTCGAGTTGACCAGGTTCACGTGCATGAAGACCCCAGCTCGCCCCTTGCAGCCAATGGCAGTGCTTGGAGAGAGGGGATGAGCATATGGCTAAGGGGGTCAAGAGATCAGGGTTCATTTCTGGGATCGGCCACAGACTCCCTGTGCGCTCTCATGCAAGGCACTTAATTTCTTCTGGTCTCCCCCTTGCCTTTGCTCCATCACCAAAGAGTGAGGGAGTCTCTGGGCCCCAGGCACATCCCCCCCCATACACAGTCAAAGGTGACTCTCAGGCAGCAGGTAGGACAGAAGGTTTATTAGTCCACAGGGACACAGCGTAGCACAGACTTAGGCACAGAAACCAGGAGCGGTCAGTACAATCCATCTCTAGGAGAGGAACCCACAAGCTAGGGCCTGGCTCTAGTCCTGCGCTTCAAGCCAGTTCACACTGCCCCACACCCAGCAGCCTGGGCCCAGCCCCCCAGGCCAGAGATAGAGCCTGCCTTTCTCCTGCTTCCTGGCCAAAAGGTGTCCCCTGGTCACACCCCTTCCCCAGCTCTGGTGACAAAGGGCATTGGCCATTGTACATGGGGAAAGAGCTAGCACAGCCAACGTTTCCATCCCCATCAAGGGAAACTGAGGCACACGCACAAAGTTACTACGGAACTGAAGAACTTGCACGCATAACAAGGTGAATAAAATTCCCAGATCTTCACACCTTCTATGCCACTTTAAGGGGCCCTACAACCCCCTATCGATCGGGCGCAGAATTCTGCCAACACACTCCGAGTGGGAAACAGCCAAGAGCTGCCGTCTGAGAACACCAGCCCAGGGGTAGCACTGGGAAGAGGAACCCAGCACACAGTGTTGTGGTGATTCTGGGTGGTGCTACAGCCCATAAGGTATCCTGGGGAGGTGGCTGTCCCTTGGAGGTGCCTCTAGGGCTGTCTCGTACCATGGTTTTGACCAGTCCCTTCTGCAAGGAGGCTGGGAGCTCCGGGGGGATGCTAAATGCTATCTCCACACACACACAATAATATTGGAGCTGAGCCTTCCTCTGCACTGAGAGCCCTCGAACACAGCTCCTACAAAGCCCTTATATGGTGGCAGATTTGTTAGCACACGACAAGCTTTGACCCCGGGAGCAGGGTGTTCCTTTTTAAACAGCATTAGGAGCAGCATTGCCAGAAGATCCAGAGAAGTGATGATTCCCCTTTATTCGGCTCTGGGGAGGCCACCGCTGGAGTTTGGCGTCCAGTTCTGGGCTCCCGTTACAGAAAGGATGTGGACACAATGGAGAAAATCCAGCGGAGGGCGACCAAAATGATGAGGGGGCTGGAGCACATGACTTAGGAAGAGAGGAGGAGGGATTTGGGCTTGTTGAGTCTGCAGAAGAGAAGAGTGAGGGGAGATTTGAGAGCAGCCTTCAACTCCCTGCGGGGGGGGGGGGGTCCATAGAGGCTGGCGAGAGGCTGTTCTCAGTGGTGACGGATGGCAGAACGAGGACCAAGGGTCTCAAGTTGCAGTGGGGGAGGTCTAGGTTGGATATTAGGAAAAACTATTTCCCTAGGAGGGCAGGGAAGCACTGGGCTGGGTTCCCTAGGGAGGGGGTGGAATCTCCATCCCTAGAGGTTTTTAAGTCCCGGTTTGACAGCGCCCTGGCTGGGATGATTGAGTTGGGGTTGGTCCTGCTTTTGGCCGGGGGCTGGACTCGATGCCTCCTGAGGTCCCTTCCAACCCAGTGATTCCGTTCTTCTAATATTCTACTTCTTATGCCAAGCGAACGCTTTCAGTAAAACCGCTTGTTAGCTCCCATCCAATCAGGGCTATGCCTGGGGGAAGGAAACTTCCCGTTCCTCGGGTGACTAACGGAATCACGTTCCCAGGGCTGGTGCAATCAATGCCTCCGCTCCCACCGCATAGGTCATTTCCTGTCATTTTGAAGGAGGGGTGATGAGGTGGGTGAATTCTTGTTGGATCTTCCCCACTTAGCCAGCAGAACAGGGGCAGGCCTGGTGTCCCTGGCCTAGAACTGCAGCCCACGGCATTAGTACAGTCCTTGAGTTTAGGGCATGGCCCCAAAAGGCCAGATTCCCCCCATGGTCAGGGTTTCTAGCAGGCTCCCCCCACTGTCCCAGGGGGTGGGGCTGGAGACATACAGGCTCCTGTAGCTGGCCAAGTGGACAGGCTTTGGTTCTGCGCCACTGTGCAAGGCTCCCAACCTCCCCACATTCTGGGCCCCCCTTATCCTTCCTTTGTTCCAAGGGTTCCTGGCCCATCCATCACCAAGCTGGTGGTGGCTGTCCCAGGGGGGGAAGGGCTCAAACCGTCAACCTCTGTGTCCAGAGGCCCAGGGGGTGGGGTTGGAGGCATACATGCTCCCAGGCTAGCCAAGTGGATGGGCTTTGGTTCCTATCCCGCAGGCAGCAGAACCATGGTCCTGTCTCCTTGCTAGTCAGCCCCTAACTGAGCCTGGCTCCTTCCTTTTATCCTCCTTCCAGGCCTGCCATTGGCTGCAGGTAAAACGGGGCGGGGCTAGCTGGGCCAAAAGGCTTTGTTTAACCCCTGTGGTGCCAGGCCCTCCACTCTTCCCTCCCTCCCAGTCCCACACTTTGCTTTTGGTGTCAATGAGGTGGTGAACATAAGGAGAGCTCGTGCTATACTGGACCATCCAGTTCCGGTTGCTAAGCTAAATAGACTCCAGGAAGCGCCGTCTGTCACCGTCAGGCAGGTTTTCTAATCTGTTCGCCATTCCTGTGGCTCTTCTGGGAACCCTTTCAAGGAGGATGTGGAAAACCTGGAATTGTTGGTCCCAGATGGAGAGAGGGGCTTCCAGCCACAGCCGCCCCCCTGCCAAATCCAGAAGTCAAATGACCTCTCTACTTCTGGAAATGGAGGCCTGCTGTAAAATCATTCCTTCTGGTTTTCGGGCACCCACTATTTCCAAGGGAAGAGCTGCTTTTGGATGGGGCAGGCACAGCATTTTTCGAGTGGGCACCACCATCTGGAAAGGGGTCCCATTTCAGAGGAGGGCACCCATGGGGAGGAAGAAGTGGGTTGTTTTGGTTTAGGCTTTCTGCGATCCATCTGTCCTTAATTTGTTCGGGGTTTTCGCTCTAAATTCCTCAGATTCCAAGGCCAATGCTTTTGCTGCGCTCCAGTCAGATCCCCTTGTTCAGCTTCCAGCTTTTATGGGACTTGCTCAAGGGCGCGTAAGTAACAAGAGGAGAATGACAGGCCCAACGCAAAAGAGGAGCCTTGCAAATTATCAACAAATAATAGGCATCTGGGCAGCGGCACAGGCGGCAATTGTGAACAAGGCCAAGCCAGAGCCGGTGGAATGTAATGAAACTCCCATTAACTTTAGCCCGAGTTGGTCCTGGCCCTCCCTGGGCTACGTGAGAGCCTGTTCGTGCAGAGGAGGGTTATACCGGATTGCTACATGGATCTGCACCAGTGCTGCGTCCATGTGGAAAGGAGGATGCGCCAGAGGTGCAAGCAAGGTGGTGCACCCCCGTGTGCTGCTGCAGGAAGAGCTGGCCGGGGCGCTCGGCTGCAGGAGGACGGGTGGTGAGCTCCCAGCTTCTCCTGCAGGCTGCCCCGCTAAGCAGAAAGCAGGTGGAAGGGGCTGACTGGGGCATGACCCCACCCCAGCTCGGGGCTGCCCCAGACCCGGCCCCTCCCCAGGGCTCCCTTTAGGGCAGATGGAGGAGCTGAAGCCTCCCCCATTCCTACTGCTTGGGGCTTGCTGTTCCCCTTCTGTCGCAGTCAGGAAAGAAAGCTCGCGGCATCTCGGCATCCCTCTCCCCCGGCTGGTGTGGGGAGGGGGTAGGGCAGTAAGCGACTCCCTCACAGGGAAGGAAGGGGGAGAGCAAGCAACAAGCAGCTCAGTAGGAATGGGTGGGGCTTCTTCCACCCCCTGCTCTCCCTAAAGGATGCCCTTGATCCCCCACACTCCCTCCCCATCCCCCAAACCCTTGCCCTGAGCCCCACACCACACTGCCGCCCCCTGCCCTGATTCCTGCACCTTCCAAAACCTCTGTCCTGAGCCCTTCTTCACATCCCCACTCCTGACTCCTGCACCCCACCCCCTGCACTCCATCCCACACTTGCATTTTTTACAGGTACTGTCATATCACACCCACACACCCAATCCCCTGCCCTGAGCCCATCCCCTCCCCAGAGAGGGGTAATACAATGGTACCTATAAGAAATGTAAGTTACTTTCATCCCGGTTAGCATCAATGTCTTTGAATCACAATGAGCATCCAGGACACCTCTGGGAGCAATGTAGCTGCACACTACTGAGCAAAAACCTGCCGTCTAGCCCATGGGGAAGGGAGAGGGCTGAGACTGGCTAGAACACAGAATTAATGTCAGGAAAACCAGCGTCTATTCCAGCTCTGCCACTGACTCACTGTGCTACCTTGAGCAAGTTGCTTCTGTCTGAAAAATGAAGAGGTGTAAGTAAGAGATAGCCATGAGGCTTAATTCAAGTGTTTGTAAAGTGCTCTGAGATCCTCAGGAGGAAGGTATTATACAAAGGATCACTATTCCTCGCCGATGGCAACCTTTCTTCTATAAAGGCTTTTATGAGCTTGGCACCAAGTTTGTTATTGCAAGACAGACACTTTCTGGCTGAAAGCAAATACAAATGTGACAGCATATTTGGTTCCCACTTTTCCATTGACAGCATCTCTCCTCTTGCTTGCATGAGCAGGAACTGACATCCATTATAGTCATTGGTTACCATTAATTAACTGCTAATTTTACAGATGTTTTTATAGGTCTCAGCTATTAAATCTTTCCTGCCGTCTGGAGTTCTGCACTCATATGTCTCTGGGGTGGGGAAGCCGGGAAGATTTTACTATGGGGAAATCAAGGAATAGATTTAGAAATAGTTCTGTGGAGCAGTTTCCAGCCCCTTTGGAAGCGAGTACAGGTTGAGCCTCTCTGGTCCGGCAACATCCGTGGTCCGGCATGATTTGAGTGAGCCGGATGGCCACTTATCATGGGTATGGCCAAGTTTCCCGCAGTCCCATAAATTTTGTTCACAGCCACCAGTGTTCTGTGCTGTTCTTTAGCTCTAATTGACCCCAAAATGTCTTCTAAGAGTCCAGCAAGCAGTGGAAGAGGTGGTCATGCTGCTAGACACTATTGACCTTCCGGGGTCCAGCAAATTCTCTGGTTCGGCACTGGTCAGGTCCCCATGGTGCCGGGCTAGAGAGATTCGACCTGCAGAAGCTTAATGCCAGTCCACATAAGATCAAACAAATATCACAGTTCTAGCAGTCAAAAGAGGCTGCTTTGGAAACACGTGGATTATGTTAATATCGGGAGTCGGGCTGAGGGCATTGATCAGAACATACAGCGAAATACGCTAATGACTGTCACATTCATATCCAAACGCAGAGAGTCGTTTTGTTTATCAGATCTCTTGGCTCTGAAAGACAGATCTGAAGGGCGCTATCAAAGCAAAGGGTTTAAGAGGAAGAAAATTCATATCAGAGTCTTCCCATCCTCGTAGGAACCCATGGAAGCAATTCCAATTTCTTCCCCTTGCTCTGGCTACTCACAGTCTGCTTCTCTGACGGGACCCTCAGCCCTGGTCTACACTAGGGAGTTATTTCAAAATAACCCTCCATTATTTTGAAATAATGAGCGGGGCGTCCACATGACCAAGCCCATTCTTTCCAAATAACGGGCTGGTGATTTCGAAATCTGTACCCCAGCTTTCCTCGGGGAATAACATTTATTTCAAAATAGTTACAGTTACCCCTGACTTACGAGTGCCCAGCTTATGACCCCCCGCATTTACGACCATTTTTTTCATGTGAGATAGCTCCTAAACTCCCCTCCCCCATTTACGTCCGCAGCTCGCATTTACGATGGCGTACAATGCAGACTCCACACGTCATCCTAAAACAGGAAACGCACAAGGTCAGTCAGACTCGCCAGTCTGCAGCTGCTGCTTGACCTGCGCACGTCTCCGCCACATTGGTCTTCACTTTTTAGCTATTTTTGTGCATTATTTGGACTATTTTTAAGTCAAGTTTGTAAAGGCATATATTAGTGTTTTATTTAGATTTCCTCCATTTCCGTAGTCAATTTTGGTATTTTCAGGGTATGAAATGGGTTTCCAGGAACGGAACCACACATTTATAACATTGTGCCTATGTGAAATAAGGGTTCAACTTACGACGGCTTGACTTACGACAGTTCTCCAGGAACCAAATAGGTCATAGAATACTAGGACTGGAAGGGACCTCGAGAGGTCATCGAGTCCAGTCCCCTGTCCTCATGGCAGGACCAAATACTGTCTAGACCATCCCTGATACACATTTATCTAACCTACTCTGAAATATCTCCAGAGATGGGGATTCCACAATCTCCCTGGGGAATTTATTCCAGTGTTTGACCACCCTGACAGTTAGGAACTTTTTCCTAATGTCCAACCTAAACCTCCCTTGCTGCAGTTTAAGCCCATTGCTTCTTCTTCTTCTATCCTCAGAGGCCAAGATGAACAAGTTTTCTCCCTCCTCCTTATGACACCCTTTTAGATACCGGAAAACTGCTATCATGTCCCCCCTCAATCTTCTCTTTTCCAAACTAAACAAACCCAATTCTTTCAGCCTTCCTTCATAGGTCATGTTCTCTAGACCTTTAATCATTCTTGTTGCTCTTCTCTGGACCTTCTCCAGTTTCTCCACATCTTTCTTGAAATGCGGTGCCCAGAACTGGACACAATACTCCAACTGAGGCCTAACCAGCGCAGAGTAGAGCGGAAGAATGACTTCTCGTGTCTTGCTCACAACACACCTGTTAATGCAGCCCAGAATCATGTTTGCTTTTTTTGCAACAGCATCACACTGCTGACTCATATTTAGCTTGTGGTCTACTATGACCCCTAGATCCCTTTCTGCCGTACTCCTTCCTAGACAGTCGCTTCCCATTCTGTATGTGTGAAACTGATTGTTCCCTCCTAAGTGGAGCACTTTGCATTTGTCTTTATTAAACCTCATCCTGTTTACCTCATAAGCGAGGGGTCGCCTGTATTTCAAAATAGCGGCAGTGTGGACACTCCGCTGCTATTTTGAAATAGCTCCTCCCCAGAGTCATTCAGAGTAATTACGCCCCAGTGCTTCCTGTGCCTCTATGTTGAGGAGGCACAGCCACACTAACAGAGCCTGCCTGGGACTCATTTCAAGGCTTCTCCATAGCAGGGACACGCTAGTTCACGGTCGTTACATCCGGAGTCATTTCGAATTGAGTTATTTCTAAAGAGTTTCCTAGTGTCGACGGGCCCTTGGTTGCTTTATCCACTAGTTATGCAGTAGACTCTTACTAAAGGAAGGTTGTGAGGAGCAGCTGCATCTGGTTGCTGTTCTGTTTAATTCCCCTGCAACGTCACTTCAAGTCAAGCACAGTTCAACTTGGTGTTCGCACAAGTCCAGCTAAGCTTCAGGTGCTTCCCAAGCAGCCTGGGTGGGAGACAAGAATGAAAAGCAAGGGTCTCCTCTGTGGCATGGACAAGGCCTAACCATGAGTTGGGCCTAGCTTGCTGGAGGCACCTTGGCTGGAAAATGGCTTTGGTCTCTTGTGGTTTTTATGTGGCAAGAAAAAGGAGGAATCCGGGGCCGGATTAAGACATGTTTTGGCCCGGATCTAGGTCAAGGTTCAGTGGCCCCATAGAATAATATACATTTTGGGGGTAATGCTAACAGAAAGGACAATGAAAATAGGTATAATAAAGTTTTCAATTTCTAATACATAAGGGATGATGCAGCTAGCACAGGCTGAACCTCTCTAATCCAGAACTCTCTTGTGCAGAAACATCCATGGTCCGGCATGTTTTAAGTTAGCCGGATGTCCACTTTTCATGGGTGTGGCCAAGTTTCCTACGGTCCCATAACATTTGTTTCCAGCCACCAGTCCTGGCTCTCCATGTTCTGTGCTGTTCTTTAGCTCTAATTGACCCCTAACTTTCCTCTTAACAGCCCAGGAAGCAGTGGAAGGGTTGGTAATGCTACTAGACAATATTGACCTCCTGTGGTCCAGAAAATTCTCTCATTCAGAATCGATCAGGTCCCAAAGGTGCCGGACTAGAGAGGTTAAACCTGTAATTTTTTTCTATTTAGAGGCCTCTCATAAGTGGAGGTCCTACACTGTAGCTTACTTTGATTGTGCATAAATCCAGCAGTGGAGGAATCTCTTTCAAACGCCTATCACAGAGTCTGGAGAAAGCTCAAATCCTTTTTCAGCTAGGGCGAAATTCATCCCTGTGCAGAGGGCCCACAGAAGAACACAGGAGCTCAATTTAAGTTTGGTTTGGAGGGCTTACGTGACACACACACACACACACACACACACACACCCCCGGAGGGCCTGGGCTTTGCAGCAGTCTTCTGCAATGGAACGAGTATCAGCTACACCAAAACCACTCTTTCGCTAAGTCCTACAATGCTGTACCGGCCCTGGATGGAGACATAGAATGAATACTTCAGATATTTTTGGTAATTCATTCCTCCAAGCAGTAGTAACTGAAGCCACACTCAGCCCTTCCCTTCAGCACGTATCTGTGAGTTATAGCATTTTTGTTATGGTCTCCTCCGTCAAATCGACGTCTGCCAAAAAATGTTAATAGAAAAAACTTTTGAGTCTCTCCTGGGAAGTCCGTCTACAAACATATGCCACTAAACCACGAAACATTCAATTTGACCTCCAGTCCTGTAAACACCTCCCTCCATGGAGATGATCCCTGCCCAGCTACGTAGCAAAAGGGCTTTTCCCCGGAGCATAAGCCATGGAGGAAATACTACATTAAATAGCCCCAAGCCACCCCAAACTTCAACGTATAGCTTTCACGCATAGTATACCGCAAAGCCTTTCCAGTCACTTCACCAGGCTTTGGATGGGGCCTACAACTAGTGCTTGGTGGCAGTTTCAAACAGGCCCATGGTGAATGCGCTATGGAGACTCAGTTACCCCTTCCCCTCGGCTGGAGGTTGCGTCCTCCAGCAGGTTAAGGTTGAAGACTGTTGCTGGAGGGATAGCATGAGGGGGAAGCTTGCACGGTGCTGCCACTGCTTTACTTACGATACGAATAAAAATGAGTCTGCAGGGCTATCCAAATACTTCCGAGAAATCTACTATGTATTTGAGAGAGTTTGGCTGTCTGTCTGTCTGTGAACTCCTCCTCAATGGGAAGAGCTAGGACCACCCAATGCCAAGTTAGGGTTTGGTTGTGCCAGGACAATAGGATGTGCCTGGAATAGGATTGTGTCTCATTAAAACTATATACAGAAAAGAGACAGAATCACCAGGCAGGTGAAAAGGGCTGGCTGAGGGTGTGTCCGCCTATCCGAAACTGCCCCAGCCCTGAGTACCTACCCCAGCAGGAGCCTATAGGGAGGGCGAGAGGAACTGAAGCTTCTCCCTGCCTGATTTGTACGGGAACATTGCTGGCTGTTCCCCTTCATCAGGGAGCAAGAGGAAAGTGCCCAGTTTGCTGCATTCCTCACTCTGGCTTGGGAGTGCAGGGGGCAGATGAACCTGGACCTCCCTCAAACAGGTCCCCGGGCTTTGCCCACTGGAGCTGCATCAAGAATCACAACTATGGGGCCCATTTGCCAGCCACGCAAGGCTTGCAAAGGCCTGTGTCCAATTCCCACGAATGTGCACACCCACTCAGGGAATTGTGGCCCCAGAGAGCAGTCCTGCTCAGTTTCCAAACTGGCTCAATTCATTGTGGTCAGTCTGCACATGGACTAGGGTGTGTCGATGCAGGAATCAGAAGCAGCCCAGGGAGACGCAGCCCAGGCTGTTTTGAGTGACACGTGTGACTTCCACACGGCTTCGATCTCGCAGTGCGATTGCAGCATGTGTGCACGGGTTCAAATCCGGCCAGATCTCAGCAATATGAGCAGTCAACGCAGGGGAACTGCCGGAGGCCAGTTTCAAATGGAGCCGCACCTTCCACACCACGGAGCAATGCAGAGCGGAACGTGGTACATGCAACCCCCATGAATGACTGAACCTTGCAGCCTTCTTTGCTCTCGAGCCACGAGTTAGTTAGTGCCACACTGTGAGATCAGACATCTAGAGTCCCACCACCCTGCCAATTTCCCAGAGCCTTTTCTTTGGTGGCGGCTGCTGATTCTAGTTAAGAGGTAACCCTGCTCCGCCTCTGCCAAATCCGTGGCCTCATGCGCCAACCTGCGGAAGCAGAATGGTCTAGTGGTTAGCGCCCTGGACTGGAACAGAGTCTTGGTTCCGCTCGGTTCCGCTCCCAGGCCTGCCGGCGGCTCCCTGCCTGACTAGCAGCAAGTCACTTACCATCTGGGCTCCGTGTCTGTCTGTAAGGTAGGGAAAGCAACACTGCCTCCCCCCCACCCTGTGTGTGTCTGGGCCCGTTTGCCGTACACCCTCCAGGGGAGGAGCTGCCCCTCGATGGGATTTCTGGTGGGACCTCGGGCTACTTCTGGAATGCAACTGAGCGGCGGGAAAGAGCAGCACCCCCCATGGGACCATTCGCCCATGCGCTGCGGCCCACCAGTGGTTGGGGCTGTTCAAGGGGGCAATGGGGTGGGGCAACCCCGTCCTGTGACCCTGGCGTGAGGCCCGGGGCAACCCCTCCCCCCACCGCAGGCCCCTCTCCTGAGCAATGTGGCCTGGGGCATTACAAGGGTCTGGCCTGGCCATAGTAGGGGTAGCAGTAGGGATTTCCCCCTCCCCCCACTCACCACGTGGGTAGTGGGAGCTGCACTCCATCTGGCTGTGCTGCCCTCCCAGACTCCTGGGGTGGGCGCTCTGCTTCCCACCACCACTGAGAAGCCATGTGCAACGAGTTTCAAATGGAGCCGCACCTTCCACACCACGGAGCAATGCAGAGCGGAGGGCTTCACACTGGGGGCAGGGTGCCCGGCTGTTCCAGCTCCCACGGCTCATGTGGTGAGGGGAGGGCGTGGAGTGGGAAGCGCCCCCTGCTGCCACTGCCGGGCCAACCTCCCGTCATCATGTGGTCCCTCCCACCCACAGGGCGGCCGCCCCAGGGCTCCCAAAAGCGGGGCATTTGGGGGTGCCACCCCCCATTCATCCTATGGCCGGGACGGCTCTGCCCCTGGCCAAGACACAACTAATGCAGAAGGCAGAGAGCTGCCGCATTCAGGCAGCGGGGTACTGAGTGGCTCCCCCCAGCACTCCGGGGCCACGTCCCCTGTGAGCTGCGTGCTTGGGCATCCACGCAGGAGAGATGCAGATTCTGTCCAGCTGATTAGCAGTGTGCCCCCCGGAAGGTGTTTTGTTTCCACTGGCAGTGCACATGCCTCAGTGCATGTAAAAATTTATTCCGCACATGGGTGGGGAAAAAAAAAAAAATCTGCAGCCGGCTGGTAAGGATGAGAGGGAACATTGCCCACGCACCCTCCCAACCTCGTTCCACATTTCACAACAAGCCTTATTTTTGATCAAAAGACCCACTAAATAGAACCCAACCCGTCGCTCAACGGCGTGGCGTCCTCCGTGACTGCCAGTCTCGTTACGAGCAGGCGAGAGCTGGTTGACAGAACAAGGTTTGCTTGCAGAGACCTGTTTGGAATTGTAGCTCTGGGGAGGAATCAGCGCTCCCACGCAATGGAGCCTTTAGTAAGGTTTTCAGAATGCCTCTCCACCCTTTAGTAAGGTTTTCAGACTGAGTGGGCATTATTCCCCAGGATTTACAGCCCGGCCTAGGGGCTGCACTCTACAACTGCCACCCCTGTAGCAGTTATTCCTAGGGTTGCCAGATGGTTTAACCAAAAATACCAAACACCCCCCCAAAAAACCACAGTTGAGAAAAAATGGGGGGAAGTTGCTGAGCAAAAAAAAAAAAAAATACAAAAAAAAAATCAGCATGACCCCTTTAAGGCCTTTGGGTTTTTTTTTTTGCTGGTGGCCATCTTGTTTTCTTACTCTGTGTGGGAAGAGAGCTCCCCTGTGGAACCAGGTAAGTGGGGAGGAGGGGGGGCTGAGATTGGGGGGGGGGTCTGGGAGGGGCCCAGGGGCTGAGCCCAGTTGCTGAGTGTGGTAGGGTTGCCAGGTGTTTGGTATTTTCGCCTCCTGGTGGGGGAGGGAAAAAAAAAAAAATCAGAAAATACCGGCCTGTCCAGGTGAATACTGGACACCTGGCAACCCTCATTATTCCGCATTGACATGTATTAGCATTTAGGGGACATCTCTTGTTCATTCTTTGAGAACAGGGTTGGGGAACCTGCAGCCCCCAGCTTGCCTGGATCTGGCCCCCAAGGCTCAGGGCTCCCCCAGCATTAGGGAGCTCATGCAGGAGCTCCAGACCCCTGCCATCTCCCCATGAGGCGGGAGCACTCAAAATCTGCTAGCCTAGGCCCCACTAGGCTCTGGTGTGCAAGGGGAATGTGAGGAGGGGCTCTCTCCTGCTCAGTCCGAGGCAAAGTCAACGAGGGCTTTGTTGTGATTTTTTGCTTCTCACTTGCGTGCAGCCCCCGACTGATTTTTCTGTGGGTCAGTGGCCTCTGACCCAAACTACCTCCACCCCTGTTTTAGAAACACAGTTAAATGTATTGAATGATGCCACTCAGGGCTGGACACTTAATTAAAAAACTAAACCATGATTCCACCTTAAGAGAAACCATTCTCCCTTCTTTGGACATGGAGCTTTTATTTACTTCAACACCCCCCCCCCAAAAAAAAAAACAACCTCGGATGTTTATAGAATCCTAGAATACTAGAACTGGAAGGGACCTTGAAAGATCGAGTCCAGTCCCCTGTGCTCACGGCAGGACCAAGCACCGTCTAGATCATGGGTTTCCAAAATGGCGGGGGGGGCATGAAGAAAATCTAGGGGGGGGGGTGCAAAGTGACCCAGCCTTCCCCCTCCACATCAAGTTTGCTGCACAGGTCAGTTCCTTTTTTATTGTTGGTTTTGCTCAACAAGTTTTGCAGCTATTTTTTTGAGGGCGGGGGCGGGGGGCGCGTGAGGGTTTTTCAAAAAATCAAAAAGGGGGCATGATGCCGAAAAGTTTGGGAACCACTGGTCTAGATCATCCCTGACAGGTGTCTGTCTAACCTGCTGTTAAATATCTGCAGTGATGGAGATTCTACAGCCTCCCTAGGCAATTTATTCCAGTGTTTAACCACCCTGACAGCAAGAAAGTTTTTCCTAATGTCCAACCTAAACCTCCCCTGCTGCAGTTTAATCCCATTGCTTCTTGTCCTGTCCTCAGAGGCCAAGGAGAACAATTTTCCCCCCCTCCTCCCTGTGACACCCTTTTAGATACCTGAAAACTGCTATCATGTCCCCTCTCAGTCTTCTCTTTTCCAAACTAAACAAGCCCAATTCTTTCAGTCTTCCCTCATAGCTCATGTTCTCTAGACCTTTAATCATTCTTGCTGTTCTTCTCTGAACCTTCTCCAATTTCTCCACATCTTTCTTGAACTGCAATGCCCTGAACTGGACACAAGACTCCAACTGAGGCCTAATCAGCGCAGAGCAGAGCGGAAGAATGACTTCTCGTGTCTTGCTCACAACACCCCTGTTAATGCAGCCCAGAATCAGGTTTGGGTTTTTTGCAACAGCGTCCCACTGTTGACTCATATTTACTTTGTGGTTCACTATGACCCCTAGATCCCTTTCTGCAGGACTCCTTCCTAGACAGTCGCTTCCCATTTCTGTATGTATGGCACGGATTGTTGCTTCCTAAGTGGAGCACTTTGCATTTGTCCTTATTAAACTTCATCCTATTTACCTCAGCCCATTTCTCCAGATCGTTTTGATTTATGCAGATGTCTCCATTCAACTGAGTGGCCTAAGTCTCTGGCGAGCTGTTCCTGTGCCTCTTACGAAACCTGCCCATGAAGAAGTGGTATGGGCAGAGAGACCAGGTGGGTAAAGGAATACCCTGGAAGTGACTCGGCTAAAGCTACACTGTGCCAGCAGGGTTAGGGCAGAGACGGAGGAAAATGGGGTTGATGGATTCCAAAAGGGAGCAGGAAAAGAAAGGTGCAGGAAGTGATCAGAGACACGAGAGCTAGGAAGGCCCAGCAAGTCCCATCCAGTCCGAGAGAGGACGGCCCCTTCCAATCGATCGCCTGGCATTTCACCCAGGCTTGTTTCAAAAATCCCAAGTGCCGGAGCTGCCTTGTCCACCCGGCTCCTCGGGAACGTATCCAGTAACCACAGTCACCTTTTGTCTCAGTAGCTTCCCCCTGACTCCTGCCATCTGGGACCATTCCTAGACTCCCACCAGCAATGGCTCCCGGCCAGGACCAGCCTATGGGGCTCTAGTCCTCACAAGGGTTCCTTAGAAGATCGTCACGCCTGCCTCTCTTGTGCCTTTGGCTCAGTTCTCAGCTGGCCTGGAAAGAAGTGACTGTAGGCGTCTGAGAGGCAGCACAGCACGGGTGGTGGGTAAGATCAGCAAGGGAAAGCATTGCCTTCCTAACACTGCGTAGACCAGTGGTCACCACCCAGTCGATCGGGATCTACTGGTGGATCTTGGAGCCTCTGACGGGGGTCTTGACTGGTTTGGCTGGGAAGCTACCAAGTGTGGGCACATCAGCTGCTGCTCATCTCCTGGTCTTTGTCTCCGAATTGCCCCTTCCCCAGGGAGCCTCCTACTTCTGTGCAGGGCGGGGAGGGGAAGAGGAGAGGGGTGGATATCCTGGTGTCCCCTCCCACTCTGTGCCCTCTCTACAGAGCAGAGAGGGGGCACAGCAGGACTTGAGGTGGAGTTTGTGGGCTGCTTTAGGGGCCGGGGCCGGGGCCGGGGCCGGCCTTAGCCCCACTGCACCACCACCCAGGAGCCAACAGCAGTGCCCAGCTGGAGCCCACATACAAACTCCTACCCCAGTCATGAACCCCCTCCTGCACCCCAAGCTCCTGCCCTAGACCCCTGCATTCAAATGCTGTCCCAGAGCCTGAACCTAGAACCCACTCCCTACATCCCACCTGCCTGCCCCAAGAGCAGCTCAGAGCCCCTCTCACCCTCCAGATCCCTTAATCCAAGACCAGAGCCTGCCCCCCAACTCTCTGCCCCAGCCTGATGAAAGCAAGAGAGGATGGGCAAGAGAGGGAGGATGGAGTGAGCAGGGGCGGGGCCTCAGAGAAGGGGCGGGAAGGAGGCGGGGCAGAGGTGTTTATATTTGAGGGAGATCTTGGATTGCACTTAAATTCAAAAAGTGATCTCATGCTTGAAAAGGTTGGAGACCCCTGGCCTAGACTCTCTGCTGGCCCACAGTGGGCGACAGGGGAGGGATCACGTCAGGATTCCCTGTTCTGTTCTCTCCCTCTGGGGCACCTGGCATCGGCCACTGTGGGCAGACAGGACCCTGGGCTGGATGGACCTTTGGTCTGAACCCGTCTGGCTGTTCTGATGTTCTTAACTGTTTTTTCCTGAGCTGTTTCACCTGCCCCTAGTCTGGAGCCTGGTGTTTACCTCCCTTTCCTGTCCATCTGGCTTTCTGGAGGCTTGCGAGTCAGCACCCACCTGTGCAGGCAGGAGGGACCTGCTCAGCTGTTCCTGTGTCTCAGGCAAGCCAGCCATTGATGCCATCCCAACCGTAGCGCTTTTCTGACAGTTTTGGAACTGCTCCAGCACAAGCAAATGGACTGCGACTTGTAAAAACAGATCTGAGGTCACCCGCCCCCCCCCCCCCCCCCGCTGGCCCCGTGCGCCTCCAAGCACATGCAGCCTGGGAAACAGCAAAGTCGCCCAGAACAAGAGCTGAGCTCTGCCCCATGGCAAAGCCTTCATGTGGGAGATGCTGGGTCTGGGGCTAAAAGCACCAGCTGGGGAATCAGGGGAAGTATTGCACCCCGTGCCACCACAAATCCATTCCCTTCTGCCTCCATTTCCTCACGGGGACAGTGGAGGGCAATGATATGCACGCGCTTCAACAGATGAATTCATTGAGGCCCTAAGTGAAATGACTAGGCAGCAGGTTTAAAACAAACCAAAGGATGGGTTTCTTCCCGCTGTGCACAGTCAACCTGTGGAACTCCTTGCCAGAGGAGGTTATGCAGACCAGGACTTTATCGAGCTCTTTTTTGAATCCTGTTAAATTCATGGCGGATTGGTCCATCAATGGCTATTAGCCAGGATGGGCAGGGATGGTGTCCCTCGCCTCTTTGTCAGAGGCTGGGAATGGGCTACAGGAAAGGGATCACTTGATTCCCTGTTCTGTTCATTCCCTCTGGGGCACCTGGCATTGGCCATTGTGGGCAGACAGGACACTGGGCTAGATGGACCTCTGCTCTGACCTAGTCTGGCCGTTCTTGTGTTCATCCAGCGAGGAGCAGTCCCATTTTCAAGAAGGCACATAGGCTACCACGTCGGGTTTGAAAATAGAACTTAGCCGGCGAACTCACTTAGACTTTGCAAAGCTGAGCAGAGCAACAGCCACTGGGAGGGGCTGACAAACTTGCCGGGCCCCCGGGCAAGGTGGGGGCAGCCATGGGCGGAAGGGGCTGGGGGTAGCCAGCCCTCAGCTGCCCGGAGCATGCCTTGAGGCACTCTGGCAGTGATTTAAAAGGCCTGGGGCATTAGTTGTCACCCCTTCTGTGGAAGAAATCCCTTTTCAATTGCCCCAGAGCAACTGCCCCTCCTCCCACGTTGGTGGGCCTGACACCACCTACCTTTAAAAATCTGAACCGGGGGGCATAGGGCCAAATGCTGGGTTATTTTCTCAGCCCTTCTACGGGCCAAACCACCCTTCAGTGAGAGTTAAGACTGTAAGGACCTCACCGCTGAGCCACTCACTGTCACAGGAATGGAAATCCCCCTATGAGAACTGCTCCACATCTCACTGGCTGGGTCCTGGTGCTTGGGGAAAGCTTTGGTCAACTCCAACGGGAGTGGTGGGAGAAATGGAGCTTCTCTAGATCCCGAAAGGCGAGTTAGGGGAGCTGCCCGCTGACTTGCGGCGTCATACCGGCGCACTGTGTCATCAGCCTGAGCCATCTGGTTCACACGGCCGTGGGGCTGACATTAGAATTTGCACTGCAACCTGCCCCCAACGTCACAACCAGCAGCTGCTGAATGACTAAGTCACTGAGTGTAGCCCCACAGGCAAAGCCAACCAACTGCCTGAGCCTAGAACACACCCTGGGTGTGCTGGTTTGTGCAAGGAGCCGGCCTGCCCGACTATCCCCGGCTATTCCCACTGTGGAGGGTAGACAGGAAGAAAGCACAATCTTCAGTATTGCATTTTAATAGCCTCCAGTTCAAGGGGGATCGTTTTAATTAAGTACCCTCGAAACTATGCAGTAATGTCAGGAGGATGATAAAAAACATTCTACTTGGACTAATGCACAGAGAGGGGTGTATTTCATCGTTTCATTACCCACAGGGCTGTCTTCTTGCAGGAGTTACGGCTTCATGATCTATAATGGCCTTACGCACAGGAGAATGCATAAAAAAAAACCACACAAACACACCCCACACCCCACATTGCTTACGTTCAAGATACATTAACAGAAAAAGAGTTGGTCCACTGAATTTCTCTGCCACAGAACAGAGTTATGAGATGCAGCGCTTGACAACAGTGAGGTTAGCGGCTGGCCAGCAGGTCCTGGCCCATCGCATGGCAGTATCTGTTTGAGTCAGCTCCCCCTGGTTGGGATAACAGGTGTCCTCTGGGTGCTCTGCCTCTTTCCTTTCCAAAAATCACTCCTCAAGTTATAAAAGAAGCAGTCGGATTGGAGAGAGGGGACCAACACGGGGCCTGCAGCGTTCATGGATGCAGCCCTGGTTCTTCTCACGTCTCTAAGACAGAAGAAGCACTTCCCATGGCAATGACCAGCCTGACGTGCCATGTTTCATCGTGAGCCAAGAGTCTATGCCAACCATAGGTCCACCAGCACTAGGAGCCACCACATGAAATGAATAGGCAGCAGGTTTAAAAACCAAACAAAAGGGAGCATGTTTTCACACAACACACAGTCGACCTGTGGAACTCCTCGCCAGAGGATGTTGTGAAGGCCAGGACTTTAACAGGGTTCAAAAAAAAGAACTAGATAAATTCATGGAGGAAAGGTCTGTTAGCCGGGTTGAGCAGCGATGGGATCTCCAGTCTGTCAGAGGCTGGGAATGGGCAACAGGGGATGGATCGCTTGATGATTCTCTGTTCTGTTCATTCTCTCTGGGGCACCTGGCATTGGCCACTGTCAGCAGACAGGATACTGGGCTGGATGGACCTTTGGTCTGACCCCGTGTGGCTGTTCTTATCTGGGTGTGATGTAAGAATCCTCAGGTGAAATTGTTTTCAGTTTGGTTTTTATTCTGGTGAGAATCTGTTCAAAGGACCCAATCAGATTGAAATGGTTCCTTATGGCCATCCAATCAGTCAGTCCAAACCCTAACACCCCCCCCCCACCCCTTCATATCATCCCGGCCCATGACATCATAGCGACTCTACGGGATTGCAATGCAAAGGTTGTAAGTAACAATGATGGGTTGCATAAAGTCATGGGAAAGGCAGAAGTTTGGACATGAACTAAAAGGGTGAACCATTACTAGAAATTGGCTGTATGAACAACCCCATGCAAGGCGGCCAGTGTTTCCTCAAAGAAATCCCTAGAACTCCCCAGCTGGTACTACAAAGAACTAGCTAGATTATGTCTACATTTCATGACTATTTTGCCACTCAACGGCAGATGTACAAGGAAGCAGAAGGCAAGCAGCCAACATAACCTTGGTATCATGAGGTTGAAGAGCGGGTGAAAAAGGTTGCACAAGGTTGAAGACGACCGCACATCAATAGCACACCATTAAAAGACCCAGCTACAATATGCGCTTTTTGGCTTGAACGGAAGAACAGATTCAGAGTTCTAAGGAAATTAAAGGAAGAAAACTGAGACATGGATACTTTTTGGGAAAACATCAAAGAGAGCTCTGTAGAAAGTGCAACGACAGCCCTAATAAAAATACCCAAATGCAAGGACTGGCTTAGAGATGCTACTTGGGCAACAGTGGGGAAAAAAAGTATAAAGCAAAATCTCCTGAATGCTACGACATGTGAAGAGATAAGGAAGTGGCGAGCAGAATACAGAGCTCTAGACAGCAGTAAAAAGGAGTGCTAAAAGAGATAAAAGGGCATATGTTGCTAAAGTATATCCAAAGCCTGAAGATGCTTGCCAAAGATGTGAACTTACAACCTTGTTTAAGACAAGCAAATGGAAACTTTAGTAGTACCAGAGGCTGCATTAAAGATGGAAATGGCAAGATTCTTGGTAAAGAAGAACAAAGGGAAAGCTAGGTAGAACATTTCCAGGATGTTTTAAAGACACCAAGCCCACGTAAACGACGAGAAATAATGAATGGGCAGTCAGAGAAGATGGTGGTGTCAGTCAATGGTTTGCAATGACAAATGGAGGATAGCAATGGCGTACAGTTTGAACCACTCTGTCATCCTTAGGACCTGACTGGTGCCGAACCAGAGAATTTGCCAGACTACGGGAGGTCAATATTGTCTAGCAGCGTTACCAACCCTTCCGCTGCTTGCTGGGCTCTTAGAAGACATTTCAGGGTCAATTAGAGCTAAAGAACAGCCCAGAACACTGAAACCAGGACTGGTGGGTGTCAACAAACTTTATGGGACTGCGAGAAATTTGGTCACACCCATGATAAATGAACCCTGGGTTAACTAAAATCATTCTGGATCATGGCTGTTGTCAGACTAAAGAGTGCCGGACTACAGAGGTTCACAACCTGTAGTATATTTCCACTATTGTCTGCATTTGTCGTTGACTATGTAGTGAGGAAAATAACTATAAACAGCAACAAAGGCATTTTCTGGATATGTGATAAAGCACAATTGGATGACTTTTGTTTTGCCAATGGTGTTGTCCCACTTCATTCAACACATTGCGTAACGGAAGGAAGGAATGACCTTTTGGCAGATACAGAAGAACAAGTTGCTTTGTTCATCAATAAGGGGAAGAGAAAATATATGGCTATCAAAATGGCGAAGAAACACTAGAAGTAATTTCACCTAGTGCGGGAGTGAGATGAGGGAGAAACACTAAAGCAAACATGATTCTGGGAGGCATTAACAGGAATGTTGTGAGCAAGACACGAGAAGTCATTATTCTGCTCTGCTCTGATTAGGCCTCAGTTAGAGTATTGTGTCCAGTTCTAGGTACCACATGTCAAGAAAGATGTGGAGAATTGGAGAAGGTCCAAAGAAGAGCAATAAAAGTGATTAAAGGTCTAGAAAACATGAGCGATGAGGGAAGACTGAATGAACTGGGCTGGTTTAGTTTAGAAAAGAGAAGACTGAGAGGGGACATGATAGTGGTTTTCAAGCATCTAAAAGGGTGTTACAAGGAGGAGGGAGAAAAATTGATTTCCTTGGCCTCTGAGGATAGGACAAGAAGCAATGGGCTTAAATTGCAGCAAGGGAGGTTTAGGTTGGACATTAGGAAAAAAAAAACTTCCTGTCAGGGTGGTTAAGCACTGGAATAAATTGACTAGGGGGGTTGTGGAATCTCCATCTCTGGAGATATTTAAGAGCAGGTTAGACAGACACCTGTCAGGGAGGATCTAAACAGTGCTTGGTCCTGCCATGAGGGCTGTGGACTGGACTTGACCTCTGAAGGGTCCTTCCAGTTCTATGATTCTATGTGCAATGACGGTGACACTATGCTAGAATGTGCCCCCCTTTATATATCAGAGTCACAGATATCTACAAGACAAATGGATAAGAAGGTCAACCCATTCCAAAGTAAATGCCTGCAGAAAAATCTTCAAAATCCATTAGAAAGAGTTTCCGGCAACATCCAAAAGTCTAAGTAATGCAAGCCAAACAATGGTAAGAGGACAATGAAGGGCATATTTAGGACATGCTTTCAGAAGGTCACCAACACAACTTCCACAGCAAGTGACCATATGGACTCCCCCCCGGAAAGAGAAAAAGGGGGCAACCTAGAAAAGCCTTATGCAGAACATAGAGAAAGAAACTAAGTCCATCAACATGACATTCGGAAGCCTGAACAGACTAGCACAAAACCAAAATCAATGGCAGGACCTTGCAGATGCCCTATGCACTAGGTGTGTGTGCGGAGGATAAAGAAAAGATAGGCTTCAGTTAGCGGCTAGATAAGT
Source organism: Pelochelys cantorii (assembly GCA_032595735.1). Lineage (NCBI taxonomy): Eukaryota > Metazoa > Chordata > Testudines > Trionychidae > Pelochelys > Pelochelys cantorii. The sequence continues at coordinate 38,024,257 of CM064341.1, forward strand.
AGCAATATGACTTGTGAACCCAACTGAGGGTATGTCTACTCTTGAACCCTCTTTCGATAGAGGGACGCAAATGAAGCCATTCAAAATTGCAAACGAAGCCAGGATTTAAATATCCCGTGCTTCATTTGCATATTCACGTTATGGTGCTATTTCGAAATAACAGACGCGGTTAAGACGCGGTTATTTCGAGAGAAAACCCTTCTCTCGAAATAACACTTATTCCTCATACAATGAGGTTTACCAATTATTTCGAGAGAAGGGTTCTCTCTCGAAATAACCGCATCTTAACCACGTCGGTTATTTTGAAATAGCACCATAACATGAATATGCAAATGAAGTGCAAGATATTTAAATCTCGGCTTCATTTGCAATTTCGAATATCTTCATTTGCATCCCTCTATCGAAAGAGGCTGTAAGTGTAGACATACCCTGAGACAATAAAACACTAAAGTCACCTCATTCCCTTTGGTTTCAATGGGAATTAGGGGCTTAAACACCTTTAAAGAACCCAACACCACTTCAGTATGACAAAGAGAAAATTATATATCTTGCTATATCAATACAGAGATCTGTGTCAGATACATAAAATATGCCAGCTTTTTAAAAAATGAATGTCTTTATAATGTAGTAGAGTCTTCAAGCTACAGATACATCCAGGTTCTCTCATCGTCTGCTCTTTTCCTCCTTAAATCTTACTATATATTTTAGAAATGTGCATCTGTCAGTCTGTCCGTCCGTCCATCTGAGTCCATTTGTTCAAGAACACCTCCTAAACTGTAAGAGCTAGAACCACCAAGTTCAGTAGACAGCTTCCTCTTCTCCGAACGTAAAGCAAAGTCAGGGTTTGATTGTGCCAGGACAGTTGGATGTGCTCGGAATGTGATTGTTTCTCATAAAATGGAAAAGGCCAGGTCTGGCAGGAGGGAGTTATACTGTAGAATGACCATAGGGGGCAGCGATGGGGACCAGGACAGCTAAAACTCAATTGGACCAGCAGGGGGAAGGTGGGAAGAAAAGGACAGCTGTCTACTATACATTTATGGGTATGTCTACACTGCAGCATTTTTTCCAGAAAAACGGACATTTTTTCCCGGAAAAACTACACTTACGTCCACACTGCTATTGCATTTTTTGACAGAAAGTCGAAAGAATGGAGGGGGTTTTCCGACAGCGGCAAATCTCTTTCTACGAGGAAGCAGCCTTTTTCCAAAAAAGCTTTTTTGGAGAAAGGCGTGTATGGACGCAGAAGAGGGAGTTCTTTCAAAAGAAGAAGCCTCCAGGAAATAACAGGTGCCCTGGTGGCCACGCCATCCGTACTAATCACAACTTAAATGCGAGATAGTGTCCAATCAATGTGGACGGTATCTTTCGAAAAAGCACATTGCTTTTTTGTTGCGCTTTTGCTGCGTGGATGCTCTCTTTCGAAAAAAGCTTTTCCGGAAGATCTCTTCCAGAAAAAAACTTCTCCCAAAAGAAGCTTGCAGTCTAGACAGTCTCAGAGAGTTTGTCTGCTCGTGTGTCTATCTGCCCCCAGCTGCGGGACATGCACCCCTACCCTGGCGTGCCCACTGGAGCTGCAGCGACCGTGGAGAGCTGCTTCGCACCCGGCCCCAAAGTGCTGCGGGGAGAGAGGACTGGGGTTGTCCTTCCTCTCTAGAGCAGCCTGTGTCCCAAAACCCTCCTCTTCAGCCCCACCCTCGAGCAAAGGTTTACATGAAGAAAAATAAAAATGTTTTGGAGGCCCCAAGCAATGCCAGGAAACTCTTCTAGTCCGCTATATCCATGTATTCAGTCCTGGATCGTTCCAAGCCTCATTTAACATTCCAGTCTAACAACGGTGTCAGATCAAAAATATGTTTGTGGAACCTTCCACTAAGCCACCCCAACAACGACCTGCTTAGTTTTTAAGACAAGCATATCGTGACTCAATGCACTGAACATCTTGACGCATAATAGCCTGCAAGCAGCACATCTAGGGTAAGATCAGGGGAACCTGGATTCTTGGCAGGCTGCCTGCAGCTTTTCCACTCCCGAAATGAAGAGCCAGAGCCATGCTACCTCCTCTGTCTAAATTAAAAATGAGCTATATTTACTGCTCCTTTTAATCGAATTATATTAAATCTAAACGAGATGATAAGCAGCGCCAGCCCTTGGCGTTTGTGGTCTAATATGTTTTGCATTCAGACAAATATATACCAGCACGTCATCATGTTCAAAGCAAAGATGTGTGTCTGGGCTCTTTTCATCCCGCATCGACAAGTTGGATCTCGAAATTTGACGTCGGATGGTTTTTCTATCAGCCTGACTGTGTTTTAAGAAAGAGGAGCGACTGTGTAAATGTTAATGTTCGCACATGCGATGGGGAAAAAAGCCATTTTTTTCCCCCTCTTTCCACTCCAGGGAATCCAGCCATGGATGGGGTTGAATGGTCTTAATTTAAGGATGGGCTACACTCTGGTTTGTTAAATACCAGCCCAGGTCTGTCCTACCTGTTGCTGCTCAAAGTGATTCTAGTGCAATCACCTGAGATAGAAGGGGCTGGGTATTTAATGGAGCCGTACACCAAGGATGGGATCCAAGGAATAATGGGATGAAATCGAGGAAGAAAAATTTAGACTCAACAGCGAGGGGGTTGGAGGCAGCGTTCCCTATAAACTGAATGCTTGGATGGCCATCCAGGAATGATTTCACATGCTGCCCGCCTGATTAAAAGAGCACCCACAGCCTTCCACAGGCAGCAGCATGTGTTTCTATTGGTGGTGCACATCTGCACATGACTTGGTGCACATGACAAAATTTATTCCGCCTATCGATGGGGAAAAAAAAAATAGAGGGAACTTTGGTGGGGGAAACTCTCCTTATTCCACAGTTGATCCTACTTTTAATCTCCCCATGGAAGGCGTCAGATCTCCCTTGTTTGGATGGGCAGAGCACTGGTGAGGTCAGTGGAGGAGGGAAATGGACAAGGTGACCTCATGGGCCAAGACGGTGCCTTCTGATCTCCCTGGAAAGCAAGGCTGTGTTCCTACCATGCCCCAGCAGCCAATCCTCTTTCTGGAGCTCAGCCTGGTCCCTCCCTGGGGAGGAAGAAAGCCAACCAGGAGCTTGTCTTTCGGAATATCAAGAGGTGTCTATGAACCAAATTCACCCCCCCTGCTGTGGTCACTGGGGCAAATGTAATAATGACAACCAGCTAGCTCCATCTGCCGCCTTGCGAGCAGTATTCCACCGGCTTCCAGACGCCCAGCACCTGGTCCCAAAGGGGGTGCCAAAAGAGCGGATGAAGAGAATGCTTTAGAGCAACTACTCCTGAGCGGTGCGGACTGGTTCCTCCTCCTCATTTTCAGCTGATACATGTTTAGCTTCTTTCAATGCAATGTGTGTAGTGCTTTCCTAATAGCATTTGCTCCCCATAAGCCAGGACCATGGGCTTTAGGCAGTGGTCAGTGGAGACCCGGGGATGAGGACCACATGCCTGTGAATAGGTTGCAAGGTGGAGCCAGGGGGTCATGAAAGGGAGGGTGTGAAGCCAACTGGTTATGAATGGGAGAAGTGACCACAAGGAAGGCTCTTTATCAAGTTCGGGCTTGTCTACACAAGGAAATGGACAGGGATGGCAAATGCAGACAACAGTTCCCTGGTGGACACACTTACTCTGGGAGAAGAACGTGTGCCTTTTGATTTAGCCGAATCCCCTTTGGACGATAAATAGCTTCTCTCTCTGGGTCTCCGCGGGAATCACAAGGGCTAGAATTATCCCCTTTTATCCACCCCATCATCCCCTCTACCTACCCAGACCATTTCTCTGTTGTCCTGTCACTGGGCACAGAGCACCAAGCAAGGCTAAGGACTGGGCCGGGGGCACACTGCGGTCCTGGCAGCGCTGAAGGCTGGCTGCCCCCAGTCCCGCCCCTTCTGCCCGAGGCCCCCCTTCTGCCCGAGGCCCCACCCCACCCCTTCCAGGACACGGCACTGGGCCCCCCTCCCACCTTGCCCAGGGGCTCAGCGAGGATGCCGGCCCCGAATGACTTTCTTACGCAGAAAGTCAGACTAAATGCTCCCAATGGTCCTCTCTCGCCTACAGAACGCAACAGAAAACACAGTAACCCTTCCCGCCCTGGGAAGCCTGTAATCCGTTGCCATTCCCCTTTCACACAGTTGTCCTACCTCACACCTAAAGCTGTCCCCGAAGGAAAGAACTGCGTGCCTGGTGGGGCATCGGAACAGAATGCCGTGGGGCGGGCTGGCTCCGTTAGCAATCAAAACCCACCGCGTCGCACTTGGGCTCTCTCACCCGTGAGCCCTTCCGCCTCATTCCAACCGTTGGCATAAAACGGGGCTCCTCCGACTGGGAGAGAGAGAAGCGTGTGCAGGGTGAAGACACCTGCTCAGGACGACTCGTAGCCAGTCTTACCTCACCACAGCCAATGGGCCTTTTCCCCTTGACACCAAGGGGTGCAGGATCAAACCCTGTGTTTAGGGGGCTTGAGACGGGTGTCTCTAGCAGGTTGGGGGTAACAGAAGGACACCGAGGGAGGGAAATTAAGGATAAGGGGGGGAATATCTCCTCAGTGTGAGCGCCATTATCCTGGCGAATGGCCTATCCAAGGAAAAGGCGGGGGGGGGGGATGTCTTTCACTGACATGTACAGAGCACTGGATCATACACAGCAGGAAACTCTGGCTGCTGGTGGGGCCATGTTGAGGGGCACCCTGCCTGTCCCCTGGCAACAGGCCCTCTGCAGCCCCTCGAACTCTCTCCCAGGGTAGTGAGGCCTAACAGCCAGAGTCCAAGTCTCTGCTCCTTTCTCTCAGGGTCATGTGGCCTAACAGCCCGCATCTACAGTAATGAGGCCTAACAGCCCTCAGAGCAATGAGGCCTAACGGCCACAGAGACAATATACTTCCCCCTGGGGTCAAGGTAGTACGGTCTAGCGGCCACTGAGTCGCTATACTTCCCGTGTTCAAGGTAGTATGGCCTAATGGCCACAGCGTCAATATATGATTTCCCCTGGGGTGAAGGTAGTATGGCCTAGTGACCAAGTCACTACAATTCCCCTGTGGTTAGGGTAGCATGGCCTAGTGGCCAAAGAGTCCATACAATTCCCATGATCCGAGTAGTACAGCCTACCGGCCACAGAGTCAATACCACGGGCAAAGCTCCCCGCATGGGGTAGGTGAGGAGGAGGTAGGGGTACTGGGGCCCTCCCTCTCCACCCAGTGCCAGCCCAGGGCCCAATCAGCAGTGAAGCAGGTCACTGCCAGCTCAGCAGGGGATTCTGCCGCAACACACCAAGTCCCCAGGGAGTAATTCCCTGCCCTGGGTTACTTCCTGCCAGTATCCTGTAGGCAGTCCTCTCCATCCCTCCGCTCCAGGGGCCTCCCTGCAGCCCTCCTCAGCCTGGCTGCCGCTGCTTGGTCCAGCTGCACATCCTCCCCTGGAGCTCCCTCAGCACCTCCTTCCCCTGTGGCAGTCAGCCCTGACTGAGCCAGTCCAGAGGCTTTTATAGCCAGCCTCCAGCTGGAGCATGCTCAGCAGGGCTGTGGGGGTGGGGCCTCCTCAGCCAGCTGGGCCCGGTTAACCCCTTCAGGCCCAGTGCAGAGTCACTACCCCCCATCGCAGGCTATTGCCGTCTTCACAGTTTGTTTCTATCTGTAGCCGGCCTGCGAGTCCATGAACATCTTAACATCCTCAGGGGCCATTCATGTTCTCGCTCCCCACTATTATAAAGCTGGCCTTGCCTGGGTCTCGCCAAAGAGAGTCAGCTCATGCTCTTAACCGCAAGAAGGATTTTTCTAACGTATTTCCTCAGAATTTTCCAGCCGGGCCTATTCGGTGCACATCAGGAGTGACTCCACATAAGCCAGAAGCATTCCACGGGCATAAAGCTGGTGTAAATGCTAGCAGGATTAAACCCCCTGCCTTTATTAATAAAATTCTAGTTCTGCTTATAAAAACTGACCCTGCCAACAAGCCCAATCCCTGATCACACTAATGTTGATCCTTAGCAGGTAAAAGAAATGGAATCGCTCCACTGAGGAGCATGGGAATGCGATGAAGAGGGAAATTTCTTAATGTTATAAGAACACCATGCGGGCCTCAGTTTCCCCTAGGTGTTCCATGAGGATCTAGGTGTGTGATTATTCCAGGGACCTTAGAGGGCGGGTCTGAATGGCATCTAGCTCCTGGAGCCCAGATAACAGCCAGACATACTGTATCCTGGTAACTCTTGGCTGGGGCCAGGGTTGGCCTTACCATGAGGCAAACTGAGGCAACCCCCTCAGGTGCCAGACTTTGGGGGGGGGGCGCCACAAGGACCCAGAGTGTAGAAAATTGTGTCTGCTGCTGGTGCATATGTATTCTCTCTGCTCGAGTAATGTCTAGACTGCATCCCTCTGTCGGCAGAGGGATGCAGATTAGGCAGGTCGACATTGCAAATGAGGCAGGGACTTAACTATCCCGTGCCTAATTTGCATAAAACTGGCCACTGCGTTTTGCCGACTCAGCACTTTGTCAGCAAAAAGTGGCAGTCTAGAGGGGGATCTGTCGAGAAAGAAAGCCTTTTTCGACAGATTCCTTATGCCTCCTGCATATGCCCAGAGATGGGGAAGTGCTGTGCTGGAGGAAGGAGGGCACAAGAGACATAACAGGCAGGCAAGAGAAAAGGGGTCATTTGAGCTCCCCGACTCAGGTGCCAAAATGTTGTGGGCCGGCCCTGGCTGGGGCCCATCCTTTGCAAGAAGCCAGCTGGACGGAGCAGGAGAACAAAGAGAGAGGTGGAGGCCACATGACCAGTTTGCACAGGAAAGCAACAAAGGACGGAGGAGCGGCACTGGGCATGTCGGAGGATGGGTGGCTGGAAGCTGGTTAGTCTCCTCGTTTGGGGCATGGGTGCAGAGCCCCGAGCTCTGGATTCCCCCCTCTTCCCAAGACGGACTGTGCTGAATCTTCCTCATCGCTGTGCTAACAAGAATGGTTCTACCCTCTTTTCCGGATGGCTACTAAACCCTTCTGTCTCATGCTGCTGGCTGAGAGTCACGATTGACTGCAGAGCTGGGTATGCAGGGCCTCCTCTTTGAAGGACCAGGAGGGCACTGGAGGGTCTCCTCTTTGAAGGACCTGGAGGGCACTGGAGAACCTGGAGTGTCTCCTCTTTGAAGGACCAGGAAGGCACTGGAGGACCAGAAGGGCACACTGCAGGGAGCTCACACTGTGAAAAGAGGGTGCTGAATGCTCCAAGGTCAAATCCAGGAGGTGCTGAAGCCCAGGGAGGCTTGCCCTCAAGAGAGCGTGCCTTGAGGGGTGTCCCAATGCAAGAGGGCCCTGTCAGTACCTCCTTCAGAGCAGTTCCCGAGCCAGTGGCCCCGAGTCAATAGGCAGGCTGATTTACCCTGGCTAAAGACGCGGCCCTCCGTCTGCAAAGATCCCTTCAGGACAGAAGATGCTCCATCCAGGCAAGACTTTGTTAGGCCAGTATGAAGCAGCCTGGCTCATAATCCCTATAAAAGACAAGGCCTTCAAGAAAAACCCAACTCCATGAAAATGTGCGATAACAGCAGAATTGTGTCTTCCTAGCGTGTGTGCCAGGAAGCATAACAAAAAAAGTGACAGTGGATAGATACTAGCAGAGAAGAAAAACATGCCACCAGTCCTAATGCCAACCAGATGAGCTTAATTCAGAAAAAAAATGGGCATGTGGCTTCAATAAGAGCAGGGGACCCTGCCAAGAGTCACACTTCCTATATTGGATTGCATAAGGGCTAGACGGGTAAGACACGAAGCCAGCGGGGCCAGGCTAGCCCTGTGCCAGCCGGCAAAGATAGAACACTGGGGGGCATACAGTCTCAATCACGGATGATAAAACAATAGGGAAAAGCAGCCTTTGGAGGCCGACATCAATCCTCGCTCGGCAGGGAACCTCACGAGAGGCTAAGACCATACCGGTTCTGTGCAAATATTTGCCTCCCTTCACGCTCACGCGAAAAGCATTCGCTTTGAAGTTGCAGAGAGACTGTCAACGTCTTTTGTGGGCGATGAAACAGGATAAGACATGAAACCGGGAGGCTGAACCAGAGTTAATCAGGGTGGTTTTACAAGCAACAAATCATTCTTGCCGACAGTGATGTATAGGACTTAAAAAGAGGGCTCCTATGAAGTTCAATGGAAAGGAAAGTACCTCCGCGGCAGCACAAAGGACACAGAGCTTTTCAAGTCAGGACAGGTCCAGGACTGCTGGAGGAGGCCCCTCCAATGAGGCGAGAGCGCACCGGGCTTTAGTAGGGTAGGCAGGTGAGTATGTTCCATCTGAGTCCCCGCCCCTAAGGACAGTAACGGCAGATGTTCTCCGTCTTAGGCAAAACGGTACTCCCCTGCACGGCAATGAATCTTAGGCAAACCCAAGCCACACAGGCAAGATGGTTAGGCCCAGTGGCAGAGCTAGCAGAGCCAACCTCAAAGCCTTGGTTGCACAGCAAAAGTGCCTCTTGGTAATACATTTAGTATGATTTCGGCGGGTGCCATAAATAAGTCACAACCTGACAAGATGCCCACAGGGGTGTTCACCATGGGAGGTGACAATGCTGTGGTATTGTCATCCAAATAGCTAGTTCCTTTGGAAAAAGCCCAGAAAATTGCATGGGAGTCCTTTTGTGGGTTTTCCCAGGATACATCTCCTCATCTGAGAGCATTAGGAAGCCCAGGGACTTGGCAGCGACTGGTGCTTCCTGGCTTCCTGGACTCACAGGGTTTGCAGGGAAGAATCTTCTTTTACCAGACACTAGGGAGCTCAAAGCTAGCCCAGGTATGTCTACCACAAGTGCCAACCTCATCCCAGGTCAGCCATGGAGATGTCCTCTTGGTCTCACTGGAAGTCACTTGGGAACTTGTGACATTTTTTATCTGTTTTCGGCTGGGTGCAGGCGTAGCTGGCAGCTCTGTTACCGCAGCAAGGGAAGCGTTGCTGAGGACTTCGCTTTTGCCGACCTCCACGAGCTTCCGTTTATAGAAGAACGTAGGAATGGCCACGCTGGGGCAGACCGAAGGTCCATCTCGCCCCGTAGTGGTACCCTGCCTTCCAACAGCAGCCAGTGCCATTTGCTACACAGGGAATGAACAGAACAAGGCAATTTTGGAGGGATCCATCCCTGCCATCTGTGCCGATGCAGTCGGGGTTCCCCCGATCCTGCACCTCCGTAGCAGCAAGAACAGATTCCGCCAGCAGTAGGATAGCGAGGTTTTATTGCTCCTCCAGGATACAGCCCAGCACAGACGTGGTGTGTTTACAGGATTCGGGGCCAGGGTGGTTCAGACCCCTTGGGTTAGGGGGCCCTCAGCCCCAGCAACCTGAGTCTGTCTCCCTCATGGTTCAGCCCCAGACTGCCCCTTCCCCCGAACACTCACTCCCCTAGTTCCCTCGCTGCCCCAACTTGTCTGACCGGTTGGGTCTTTGTCTACGTGACTTAGGCAGCCCCCCTGCTGGGCCGTGCTCACAGGCAGAGGCCAGTAGGGGTCACCCACAGCCCACAGCCCAAGCACAGCAGCCAGCAAGGTACTGACACCACATCACCACATGTGGGTGAGTCAGTGGGAATCACACCTCCCAGCACAGGGGGACCCCGGGATACAGAGCAGACAGCCCCCCACTACGCCACACCATCTAATCCCAGCATCTGGGAGTCAGATGTTCCCAGACACCTCGACTATGGGGACGTATCACTGAATATCTTGGCTTGTAAAAGCTTTACTCCAGCTAGCTCAAATACCAACCTATTGATGGCTCTGTCCTCCATGAACTTATCTAATTCTCTTTTGAACCCACTTCTATTTCTAGCCCTCGCAAAATCCCCTGGGAAGGAGTTCTGCAGGCCGACGGTGCATAGTGTGATGAAGTTCTTTGTTGTATTTGTTTTAAACCTGCTGCCTATTAATTTCATCAGGTGATCCCTGGTTCTTGTGTTGGGTGAAGGGCTAAACCATCCTTCCTTATTCACTTTCTCCACACCAGTCCTGATTTACAGACTTACAGGCCAGTCAGCCAAACTTCATTACCTCTAATTGCCAGGACTGTTTAAAAACAATCAATGTTACATTAGCTACCCTCCACTCACCTGGTACAGAGACTGATTTAAGTTGCAGGTTACATTTACCATGCCGAGCAGTTGAGCGATTTCCTTTTTGAGTTCCTTTGGAACTCTTGAATGGATACATCCTGGTCCTGGCAACTTATTACTGTTTGATTTAGTGATTTGTTCCAAAATTTCCTCTCGGGACACCTCCAACGGAGACAGTGTCTCAGATTGGTCACCTAGAAAGAATGGCTCAGGTGTGCCTCACATCCACTGCAGTGAAGACTAATGCAAAGAATTCATTTAGCTTCTGCACAATGGCCTTTAGCAGCTTGTTGAGTGGCCCCATTGATTGTTTGATGGCCTTCCTGTCTTTGCTCTTCTACTCTAAAAAAAGATGCTGTTTTGGGGTCTTTTGCTACTTGCTCTTCAAATACTGTGGGGTTTTTTGCCTACATATGGGCAGTTGTCACCCACACACCTAGTAGGTGTGGTGCACTGTCCCATGGAGTGGCGCTTAGGCCACTTTCAGCGAGCGATAAGAACAAGGGAGCTCTACAGGCTAAGCTGAGCGCCAGCTGGCTTTATAGCTCAAGCTATAGAGCAGGGCTACTCAAAATGTGGCCCACAGCCTATTTGTGTGTGGCCCGCGGTGCAGTTTGGGTTTACATGGGGCTCCACACACAGCCCACTGGTGGGAGCCAAAACAAAAAAGTAGCCAATATAATGGTCTTCTGTTGATACGCGTTTTAGTAGTTCAATTCCTGGACTATCATTGCTCATTAAAAGTGCTGTCATGTGGGTGGAAAGCAGGTAAATACTGCATTTCATTACTATCCGCAGAACTGACTTAAACAGGCCTGTGTGTTGTGTAGTCTTGCCCGTGAGTGTGAAAGAAGCTATTTGCATATATAGTTGCATGTCTATGCAACCACACTTAAGTTGCGGCCCTCGGCATGTGCTGAGAGTATCACTGTGGCCCCAGGGCTTCCAAAGTTGAGTAGCCCTGCTGTAGAGGCTCATGCACTCAACTCCAGAGGGCCCAGGTTCAAATCTGCCTGCTGGCAGTGACACACTCTCCAGTGGCATCGGTAATCAGTTCTGCAGAAATGGATGATGGGAAGGAAAAAAGGACAGACAGGTGGGCTGCCATATTGCAGGGGTTATCAGAAAAGGATGTGAAAAGTCCTGCTTGGCCCTAGTCCTGTTCCCAACACTAGGCAGATTAACAACCTCATTGGCAGAAAATCAGGATCCACTTGTGAATAATTCCCAAACAGAAGGGGGGCTGAAATCATCATCAATCCATCCCCAATGTATTCCCATCAATGGTGGCCTTCACTACTTTCAGAATGTGTCCTTGATTCCAGCAGTCAATGACCATCTGAGCCCATGCAAAACCCCTCAGACAAGCAAGAAAACCGGGAATTGGCCCTGGAGGGGCAGGTCCCTGCTTGATGGTAGAATAGGTCCTACCAGGACATGCAGCATTCATTGCTGGGTATTGATCTTTGTACAAGGGCAAGTCATCAACAGCTAGAATCAGAGTAAACATGGCTACAGGCCACTGGGGCTGACACCCCACCCCCCATGCGAGCCAATAAAGAGCCAGGAGGAATGATCACAAAAAAGAAAGGGGAGTGTGAAAATCTTAATCGGCCGATGCTGGAGCCACTCAAGTAAAATAAAATCGGGTATAATACTCACAACAAAATCAGTTGCTTCAAATGGGGAAAGCAAGGGGGGGCGGTGTTATATGTTTTCTCTAACAAAATGAAGACTATTACTAGAAGAGAGACACACCGGGAAGCACAAAATCCCCAAGTGAGTGTGTAAGCAGGACTGATTAACACATCAGCCCCCACTAATTACTTAAAAAGTCAGATCTCAGCAACTGATTTAAATTTTCCTTGGGCTAAACATTTTTCCAGCGAGCTCAGACTAGCTGTGAATGTTTCCAGTCATTCTCTCTCTAATTAACACCCGCCACACACTGAAAACAAAAGTCAACACCTCCTGGCTTGGAGAGATTCGCCTGGATGAAGCACACTCGATGAAACGGGTCACCTACCCACTCCCAGGAGGTGCACGAATTCTGCGGGGAGGGATGCCGCCAGGAATAAAGATAGATGAAGTTATCAGCGGCCGCAGCAAAATACGCCTGTAATGTGCTGCAGATGTGGCTGGGTTTGCTTTATTGACAGGCGAGCTCTCAGCATTGGGCACAGGAGCTCTGATGGGAAGAGGGCTTTCATCTAATTACGCTTCTTTTCTGCAGGTCAGTAAAATCAAAAGGTTTTTTTCTAAATCTAATTTTATTTTATGCCATTGACCCAAAAAAACCCCCCCCAAAATACAGCGACTGCCCTCCCTGAGTTGTCACGGCCCATGATGTAATTAAAGCAATTCTTTTGAAACACAGCGACGATGCTAAAAGCCCGAGAATTCGATTATGTAAACTGCAGCGAACCTGTTTTCTGAAATGAGCAGGCAGGGCGGATACATGGCAGGAAAAGGCAGAGGCATGAAACTCCGCTCCCCAGAAAACCGAGGAAAGAGCTGCCACAATGAAAGGAACCGGGGGGAGAGGTATATTTTAGCCACACCAGGAGTAGTTTTAGTTCTAGCTGGGCTGTTTTGTACAGAGCTCAGACGTGGCCAGAGAGCGGGAGAACCAGACGCAGGTGGGCTGAGGAGATCCTTTTTAGCCTCCGCCTGTTTCTATGGGCCCACAGTCAAAAGGCAAGTCACACGCAGCTGGAGCCTGAGCGGGGTGTGTGCTGCTCCCGGGCAGGCATGCCATCGCAGGGGAGGGCAGAGAAGCCTTTCAGGCCTCATGGCACGTGCAGGCCACACCTTGTTGAAGAGCGTTGAGGCTCCCCCCCCAGCCCGGGCTGCCCTGGAGGGGAACCGGCTGGGTGGGCAGGAATGCCGCTGAGGAATCCTGCTTCTCCCTGGCTTCTCCTCCTTCCCACACCGCCTCACTGAAGCCAGGCCCCTCGCAGTGGGACGAGGCCCTCGGGCTGCAGGCGGTGGGGGGGAGGGGGGCAGCTATATTGTGCTCCCTTCGGAGGGGGCTGGCAGGCTGAGGGGGAGGCACTGAGGATGGATTCAAATCTCAGCTTCCCCGGTATAAATCTATTGCCCTCTGTGGCTTCACCCTGGATTTGCATGGGCGTGTCCGGGCCCTAGGCCACCGTGACCGTGACGGTGGCCATCTTGACAGGGGAGATGACGGCCTCTGTGGGCCCCTGGGCAAGGTGGGGGTGGCAGGGATGGTCAGTGATGTAGGCGAGGGGAGGCACAGCCTTCCCAAAACTGCCTACACACCTGAGTGCCAGGAAGGCTGGGGCCGCAGCGTGGCAGCCCAGCTTCCCCAGCCACCAGGGAGGGCTGGGACTGAGCCCTCCATGTGGCCAGGAAGGATTGGGGTGCGGTGGGCGGAGCTTGACTCCAGGGGCAGGGCCTCAGGCAGGAGGGGGCGGGGCTGAGGATTGCCTTCCCCAGCTGGGCCTTCCCCTGCCACCCATGGGTGGGGGGCCCTGCTCCACAGTCTCCCCATCCCTCAGAGAGGCACGGAGCACACAGTGTGTGGCTCTAGCACACCCAGTGATTTCAAGGGCCCAGGCCACCACCACTGCTGCACTAGCAGAGGCAACAACTGGGAGCCCTGGACCCCTTTGAATCACTGGGCCCTGAGGCAACAGCCCCTTTTCTCCCCCAGACCCAGACCTCCCTCAGCAGGCCTGCATCTTGAGGGCTGTAATAGACTCACCTCCCCTGTCATCAGGCAGAGAGAGGCATGCAGGACACACCCACCACTGGGTGACAGCAGGACCTCATGTCTGACTGATGGACCTACACTTGTGAAGGCCTGATTTAGCAATGGAGTGTGGGGCAGGGGGACTCAAACCCACAACCACAGGCTCTAGAGACTGATGCCTTATCAATTAGGCCATTAGAAGAACCACCCCACTACCCTATTTCCAGCTGCTGCTTTATCTTTCCTACTTTCACACACCCCCCCCTCCCCTCCCCTCCGCACCCAGCCCAAGCCTGTGCCCATGTTACACCTGAACCCCCTGCCCTGAGCCCCACACACACCCCAACCCAGACTCCTGCACCCCCACAGCGCAGCCCCCACCACACGATTGACAGAAGACCGCCTGAAGGCGCGCATGAAGCTGGATTTGCCCAGGTATGTCAAAGAAATGTGTGAAAAGATGCAGCAGCAGAAGTCCCATGGACTCCAGTCGGCGAGTGCAATGTTGCATTGATGCTTGATTAATCATCAGGCCAATTATCAATAATATCAAGCTGCATATTTTCAGTCACACAAATGGGCATGCTCATACAGCTCTCTGCTGAATGGGGATGCCGTGTGGCTCTGTGGTTGGAAAAGGTTGCCGACCCCTGCGCTAGAGGGAACGTTGCTGCCCAGCAATGTAACTGAAATGGTCTCTCCTTAGACAACCACTGGCAGAAAAGCCTCAGAGCCAGACTTTTAGTTGATGTAAATCAGGGTGACTCAGGATCTGTCACTTGGAGCAGATCAGGTCACAGGAGCAGAGCTGAGATTGCAGAATCCCTGCCGGGGTCTTGGTTTCACCCCAGCATGGCCAGCTAGTTCGTGAGACCTCATCTCTCGAGGATGGAACTGCCGCACCGAGCGTGGACAGCTGGCAGTGACCCTCCTCAGCGGGCGGGGGGGGGGCTATCACCCCTAGTTTTCAAAGTCAGCCCGTCCCGCGGCTGCTCCGAGCAAGTGGTCTTTGCAGGACGGTTAAACCTGAAGAAACTTTAGACAGGTCTGAGCTGTGATCTTCGACCTTGTGCCATGCGCGGAAGGCCCAAATTAGAGGTCAGATGCACTCAAAGCACCCCAGCGCTGGGAGTGACCTGACGAATCACACGTCTACCCACGTCCAGCGCTCTCATCAGCTCACCATGCATTAGCCATCACCACCATATATATTTTATATAGAGAGGTATATAAAATCATGAGTGGTGTGGAGAAAGTGAATAGGGAAAAGTTATTTACTTGTTCCCATAACAAAAGAAGTAGGGGCCACCAAATGAAATTAATGGGCAGCAGGTTTAAAACAAATAAAAGGAAGTTCTTCACACAGTGCATAGTCAATCTGTGGAACTCCTTGCCTGAGGAGGTTGTGAAGGCTAGGACTATAACAGGGTTTAAAAGAGAACTGGATAAATTCATGGAGGTTAGGTCCATTAATGGCAATTAACCAGGATGGGTAAGGAATGGTGTCCCGAGCCTCTGTTTGTCAGAGGGTGGAGATGGATGGCAGGAGAGAGATCGCGTGATCATTTACCTGTTCTGTTCACTCCCTCTGGGGCACCTGGCATTGGCCATTGTTGGCAGACAGGGTTCTGGGGTAGATGGACCTTTGGTCTGACCCAGTCTGGCCGTTCTTATGTACTTATATCCACACGGCCCCTGCTCAAGGAAAACAGACTATTGCAGCCTGAGCAAGAGTCTCATCGGGGGGGGGGGGCAATTTCCTTCCAAACAGGAAGAGAAGATTCTAAAATGGTGGGGTTCGGGCTTTCCACCCAGCATCACGTATGTGTGACCCCCGACGGATTTCTCTGTGAGCCAGCGGCCCTGGCCCCAGAAAAGGTGCCCCACTGCTGTGGCGTAAGGTACCTGTCTAACTAAAAAGAGCCAACCCCCAACTGAGAAGCAGAAAGGCACTCCCCACATTCCCCTCGCACACCAGAGCCTGCTAGTGGATTTCGTGGGCTCCCCTAGGCTCTGGGGTGGGGCCAAAAATGAGGAGCTCAGGGTATGGGCGAGGAGCTGCCGGGAAGTGGGCTTGATGCATGTGGGGTGGTCGTGGAAACCGTCTCAGGCCAGCACTCTCAGCTCTTGGGGGCTGCTTGAACCTGGGGTCCAAACTCATTCCTAGCGAAACATAAGGACGCTGCCTAGTACTTGTCAGCGGTAGCTCGGACAGCCCGTTACAAAGGATCGGTTAGTAACTCTGTGACCGTGTGTTACAACTGGTTAGTAAAATGGGAGGAACAGAATTGGTTAAGATACAACTAAGCAGGACTCAAGTTTCACTGTATAAACTGGGGTCCAATGAGAAGACCAGCAGGAAAGGAAGGAAGGAACAGAAGAAATAGGAAGAAGAAGGAAAGACCTGGAAGAATTCACCTCCAAGACCCAGCCTAAGATCAGAGCTGCCAAGACTCCTCTGCACAGCAACCAGGATCCAGACGAGACGGATCTTGCCTGGCCAACAGGGGAAGTCCACCTGCCTTGATCAGGCTTGGGGAGCAGGGCCCTGTGCTAATAAAGAACGAGTAAGGATATTAGGGTACGTCTACACTTGCTCCCTAGTTCGAGCTAGGGATGCAAATGTAGCCGACCGAAATTGCTAATGAAGCGGGGATTTAAATATCCTGTGCTTCATTAGCATAATCTCACCCGTGCGTTACTCCGCTCAACAACTGATTCGAACCAGGAAGTGGTTTTTTTGAGGAGTAACGTTAGCTCGAACCAAGGGGTTGGGTTCGAACTAATGCGTCCCGGAGCACACTTCCTGGTTCGAATGAGCTGTTGAGCAGAGTAACGTGTGGGCGAGATTATGCTAATGACGTGCAGGATATTTAAATCCCCGCTTCATTTGCAATTTCGGTCAGCTACATTTGCATCCCTAGCTCGAACTAGGGAGCAAGTGTAGATGTACCCTTAGTGTGTAAGGCTCCTTCAGTGGTAAAAGATCCTGCAACCCCGCGGGAAGTTACACACACACACACACACACACACACACACTCTAAGCCCCAGGAATTGGTAACGGGGGTGTCCCTAGAGTGCGGGAGGGACAGAGAAATCTGTGGGGATAACAGGTGAACCTGGGCGATCCTCCAAGCCGAGCTCCGGCGGGTGGTACCTTGGCTGAGTCTATAGCCCTAGTACAGTGATGGACAACACGCAGTCCTCAAGCCACATGTAGACCAAGGGGTTCAACAGGCAGCCTGCAAGACATTTGGTTTACCGTTGCCTGCATGCAGGGGGTTCTGCCAGAGTGGGTCTGTGCCTACCAGTGTTACTAAAGTGACACACATGGAAAGCCAGCGCGCGGGAAGTGAGAGGCGCGTGATGACTGAGAGCCGCGCGCTCCCTCTGCATCCCATCAAAGCACGGCTCCGGTTCAATCCACAAATGCAAGGGACGCAGGCACGGGGAGCAAAACTACCTCAGCCCGGGAGACCATCTCGGCCAGCACAATCTTGCAGCCCACGGAGATGGAGGAAGCCACTCATGCAACCCACTCCCTTGCCTAGGTTGCCCATCGCTGCTGTAGTAGCTGCTGAGCCCAGCCAGTGTCAGTAACTCTGGCCAAGGTGTAGCAGCTGTCAGGGGACTTCAAGACCTGGAGCATCCCAGTTCAGGGGCTTGAGCCCCCCGAAGGGGTGAATGATACCAACCCACTCGCCACACATCAGCTCCTGGGGAGCCCCTAGGACAGCTCAGCTGCTTGCGAGCCAGATGGTTTCTATCTGCCTCATGAACTCCTCAGAAACTCCTGGCCTGCCCCACCGCAGGTGGCATCTCCACTTCAGACAGCCGCGGAGCGGTAAAGCCACCAGGGGAGATTTCAGCGCTGGCTTTCGCACCTTCTCTCCTATCTGGTCACACACATAAGGCCCAGCCATGAAGATCTTCCTCCCAAATCTCAGTTGAGGGAAGGGGGAGAGGGGATGATGTTAGAAAAAACATTTGACCGAAGGGCAAACATGAAGCAGGGGGGTCAGCACTTCAAGGGCAGAGATTGCCAGGGGTCGTGGACCCAGCCGCAAAAACAACCACCAGAACTCAAGCTGGGTCACGGAGGAGCACGCTCGAAGCCGTCTCCTCAAAGCTGCCGCTCCCAGAGCATGACAGGCCCCCCGCCACCCCTGCACATACATTTTTCAGGCGCTGTTGGGGGCGGGGAACCTCTTCTGGGTCGGGGGCCACTGACCCACAGAAAAACCAGTCGGGGGCCGCACACAAGTGAGAAGCAAAACAAAAACAAGCCCTCGCTGATGTGGCCGCCAACTGAGAAGCAGAAAGACACTCCCCCACATTCTCCTCACACACCAGAGCCTTGGGGGGGGGGGGCGCCTAGGCTAGTAGATTGTGTGCTCCCATCCCCTGGGAGGTTGGCAGGTGGGGCGGGACTGAAGTGCTAGTGCGGACTCCCCAATACTGGGGGGAAACCCTGAGCCACAAGGGCCAGATCCAGGCAAGCTGGAGGCTGCATCCAGCCCCCAGGCCGTAGGTTCCCCTCCCTGTAAGCCCTGCTAGGGAAAGAGGAATCTTTGCATTGCCAGACTGGATCAGGAACAAGGCCTGTTCTCTGACCGTACAGAAGCCCCCCATGGAGTCTCTCAGATTTTCAGCGGGTGCAAACTGGCGCGTCTCAGCTCTAAGGGAGCTTTGCTGGTTTGCACCAGGACAGGATCTGGCCCTTTGTATTACAGCAGCACGTATTTAGGGCAAATATGTGTGTGTGTGTTACACAGATGCGCACACACACACAGATGTATGAGAGCTACTGTCTCCTGGGTAATCTTGGGTCAGATGGCTGCTTTCTCCCAATTAACTTGCCGAGAGGAATGGCAACCGTTAGAACTTCCGAATGCTTGCGGGTCGGCTTTATAAAATAATGTAATTTTGGAGGCGGGGTTTCATCTCTTGGTCATGATTATGCAGAAAAGGAGTCAGTCCATCTCACTGCCTGGCATTTCCACTTTTCACTCCAGCCATTTCTGCAGAGGTCAGAGAGGTATCTCCACTCTGGGTCAGGCAAAAGCCGGGGGGGGGGGGGGGGGGGAGAAAACAAGGTCAGCCAGAGGCCACGGGGAGGGAAATAAACGATTTTTCAAACAAGTAGCGAAGTTTCCATACGCCTGGTTCATAATTCCGTTTCTGTCCTCGTTACACTCCCAGTGCCGAAGGGAGGCCTCTTTTGCTCCGCTAAGCAAAATATTCACATTAAGTCGGAATGGTCATTAGTTTAATAGCTAAATGAGGGTTTAGTGGTGGCGGGGGCGGGCAGATAAACTCCAGCCTCCTGAGAGCCCATCCTGGGCAGTGAGGAGCAGGAAGAGAGCAAGCAGGCCCACGAAGGAATGGCCACACTGCAAGTATTTTTAGCTCCCCTCCCCCAGCCCAAGCCCCACCAGCCTGAGCACTGAGAGTCAGGGCCAACGCAGCAGACATGTCCAAGATCTGCCGAAGCCCTACAGGAGAAGTTGTGAATTCTCTTCCGACGTTTTGTTAGCATTAACTGCAGGTTGGACCTCTCTGGTCCGGCAGCCTCCATGATCCGGCATCATCAGGGACCCCGGGGGTGCTCCGGGGTTGGAGCATTCAGAGGGAAAAACTGGTGCCGCAGGACCACAGATGTGGCCGGACCTGAGAGCCAGGCAGAGTGAAATTCCAGGACCGGCACCTGGCAGCGGAGCTCCACGGCCAGGAGCCGGGGTCAGGTCCAGAGCCCAGCTGCGGATGGAGGCTGGAGCCAGGCTGGGGGAAGCCAGGAGCTGACAGCTGGGAGCAGAGCTCAGCCAGGATGGGGGGCAGGGAGTCAGTGGCCAGGAACTGAGTTGGGCCAGGGCTGGGGGCAGAGAACTGGCGGCCAGAAGCAGATCCTGGCCGGGGACATTGGCAGGGAGCTGGCGGGTAGATCCTGGCAGTTGGAGACCCCCTGGGGCCCATGGCCAGGAGCAGAGCTGGCAGGGAACGGTGTCTGATGACTGGGTCTGGTAGATAGGGTCCCAGCTAGGAGCAGAGTCCAGCAACTGGAGTTAGAGCTCACTAGCCAAGGCTGGATCATAGAGTGGGAGCTGGAGGCCAGGAGAGGAGCCCAGAGGCCAGCAGCAGAGGGGCCAGCATTGACCTCCCCTGGTCTGGCAAACTCCCCAGTTCAGGACCTGTAAGGACCCATGGATGCCAGACCAGGGAGGTCCAACCTGCATTAGAACTGGATTTTGTGGCTATCCACATAAATGTCCAGTCTTTTCAGGAAACTTGCTGGGTTCTTGAGCTCAACTACATCCTGCAGCAATGAGTTCCACAGGCTGAGGATATGTGTGCAGGAGGCTGACAGGGGGACATAGGTCCTTTTACCAGTTCTGAGTCATACCCACAAGTGGACAATTATGTTCAGAGGCAGGGAGCTATGCACTGAGTATCAGGCCTAGCGCTGCCAGGGAGTGAAATCTCTCTCCGGGCCCACTGGACACAATCTTCAAGAGGCCCCCAGTTATGGTGAGAATGGCTACAATATGCACCAGGCTTCGAGTGTGAAGCGCTGGCCCAGACGCAGCCTGGAGAGCGTTAGTGCTGGACCCTTTATAAATCACAGCGAAATACCGAGGCAGTGGCCAAAGCTTAGTTTTAAAAACTTTTACAATCCCAAGATTTTCCAACTAGCCCCTAGACTCCTGCAGGGTTGTGTGGACGTTTGTACGCAGCAACATCCCAGGCCCCAGAATATCCACTTGAGTGGGACAAGGGCCAGCGGCCGAGCCCATGTGCATGGGACAGTAGCCACACAGGACCCAGGGCCGGAAGCTGAGCCCCCGGAGAACAGCAAGCCTAGCAGCCGGGACCCTGGGTAGCAGGGGCTGTAACCAGGAGGCCCAATGGTCACAGGGCAGACACTCACCGCCACGGTGCCTCCTGCTGGCAGCACTGGGAATTAGCTCATCAACCGGGTGCCTTCCTCCGGCTGGTGTCTCCCTGCATCCTCATTCCTTGCTTCAGGTCCTGTAGCCTGGGAGCTGGGTCAGGCCAGAGCTCCCCTCCCCCCCCCGCCCCGCCCCGCCCCGTCCCGTCCCGTCCCGTCCTGTCCTGTCCTGTCAACCCCCCAGCTTCTTTAGCATCCAGGTCCTTCCTGCTCCCCAGCTCGAGTAAGAGTCTCCCTTTCTCCCTCCTGGAGCCCTTATTTATGTAGCCCCAGCTGGGCCCTAATTGGTTATTGCCTGCCACAGCTGTGGGCTTTGCACCCCGCCCTCTCCCAGGGCTGAGTTTTTACACTTAAAGAGCCAGTGCAGGGCAGACGCCCCATCACACCAACACATGTCTACGGCTGGGGCCTTTTTTTGCCATGTAGACACACCCTGACGTGGTCTGCCCTGAGGTCACCGGGGAAGTCAGCGTCAGCGTTCATGCCTCCCAGACCTGCACCCAGGTCACTACAGCACATCTCCTGAGCTCGGGCAGAAGGCAACGGGCCTGAGAACCACCCTCTCTGCTGAATCTTCCCCCAAGTCCCGCATCCAGATCGTGCAGGGGGGTTCAAAAAAGTCCTGCTAACTTTTCCCACATGGGCCTTCTTTCTGCCGGCCTGGGTCACAAGCAGGCCCGGCTGCTGAACGCTGCTTTCCTGCGGGATTTCCCTAGCCGGATGACTTTCCCAGCCGTAGGGGATTCATCTGGCATGAACCCGGCTCATGGCCCCGTAGCAGGCCAGGACTGCTACCTAAGCAGGGAGGGCCTGGCTCCAACGCGACATCTCATGTAGTCCTTCTCATCCCAGCCTGGGAGACTGGTTCTGGAGACAGGGAGAGGGGGGCTGTGACAGCAGAGCAAAGAAACCCCTCCGAAAGATCATTTTCAGTATATTCAACAAAATGCAGGCATCATCTTTCCCTTTACACCAAGACACAGTCCAGCCATGCTAGCTTGCAGGACAGCCCGCTGGGTTTTAGGCTAGCTCTGGCTGTTCTCCAGGGAAACGGAATTCCTTCTCAGATAGCACGAGGTGGGTGGGGGCCGAAAACGATAGGGAAAGAGACAGACTTTGTCGCCTGCGGCTCATCTGCACCACTGCACGATCCATCTTCTGGAGGGGGGACTGAAGGAAGCCCTGAAATCTCGTCAGCCCAGCAGGAGCCAAGGAGAGCGTGGCGGGGGAGGGAGACGGAGGCGTGGGAACAAACCGGGGAATTAGCGGTGATTCCAAATGTGGCTGTGGAAAAAGCTGTTCCCAACCCAGCAACCCGCCCTAGGGAAGCTGAGGGTTCCCAAACCTTTCCCCGCACCCCACTCACAGTCACTAGGTCAGGACAGACCCTGAGTTCAGAGGTGCATTTGCAGAGTTCACCTCCCATCCTGAGTGGGGGGGAGGTAGGAGGCATCTTACTCGGTCCTGCTTGTTGCATCTTCTGCTGGCTCCTGGTGGATTTGGCTGTGGGTCAAACCTAGTGATTTCAGCTCTTAGCCCCAAGCACAGTCCAGCCACAAGAGATTCCAGCATCCACTGGAGTAAATGTAAATACTAAAAGAGACTCCTTATGGAGCCTGTCTTTAGCTCTATCATTGAACCACTGGGGAGAAACAGGTTGAACCAGTCTTACAGTTCATGCCTGCAGGGCATACAGGCTGCTGACTCAGAGTCCTTCCTCCTTAGCTTAATCTCCTAGGGCTCTGGAAATCCAGCCTCTGTCCATCCAAGTGTATTTACACTGACAGGGTCTCGCCTTTTAACTGAGTTAAATATAGTCTGACTTTTCTGCATTCCCACAATAACTGCAAGCATCGGTGACCATATCTCATAATTCCTGCATTTAGTGTTAACAAAATTTGTGACTCCACAACAGCCCAATTGGTTACAATGGGCAAAACAGCACTGTAACAACTGAGTATCTAGCAGGCATGAGCAAACTGAGTGAACTGAATTTACATGCACATGCCCAGAATCTCATTCTTTAAACTGAGAGTTTGTGCCAAGTCAAGCAGACTTTCATCTTTTGTATTCTCCCAGTAATTACAGACATTGCAATTAGTACTAAAACAATTTGTGACCTAGCACCAGCCATGTTGATTACAACGAGCAAAACACCATTGCAGCAGCCAAATATCTAACATAGGGGTGGCCAACCCATTAAACGAAGAGAGCCAAAACAGCGGTGGAAAAAAGGCGAAGAGCTGCACCAGAATTTTTTTTTTCTTTAGCAATTTTTGTTGAGCAAAAAAAAAAAGAGCTCCCCCCAACCCCGCAGAATTGTTGAGCAAAAAAAAGGACACTGCCCCTTTAAAGACAAGGCTTTTTGACCACATCAGGCTGCCATCGGCCACCACCATCTTGGCGATGCCATTTTGAATTGCCACGCTGGATGGCTCCCCTGCCCCGGAGAGCACAGAGAGCCGTTTCTAGGGGTGCAGGGGTGGCTTCGCGAGCCACGGGGGAGGCTTTGCAAGCCACACTTTAAGGGGGGAAGAGCCGCATGCGGCTCGCGAGCCACCAGTTGGCCACCCCTGATCTAACACATCTAAGTGAAACAGGGGCAAACTGTATTTACATAAACACACCCAGGATTTCTTTCCTGGTCCAGCTGGCTAAAAGGGAAGCATTGATTCAGACCCTGGTTACATAGCGCTCTGTCAGAAAAGGCCCCACCTCTTAGGCCAGACTGATTTTTTTTCCATGAGTTTCTATGAAATTTCATTTTGGGAAAACATCTAAAATGCTTAAATGTCCCACTTTGACATTTGGAAAATGCAAAATGTAGATGTTTCCCATCAAAATAACCTTTTGTTTAGAATCAGACTTTATTTTATATATACAAATTAGGGGAAAATGAACCATTTTGTATGTATTGAAATAAAAAATGTGATTGATCCAACATGAATTATTGTTCAGAATTATGAATAAAATTGACATTTTAGCTGTTTATCCCAATTAGGAAGACTTTCGTTCATTCATTCCTTTTTGAAATCTTTTTTTTTTTTTTTTTGGTCAGATTGAAAATCTGTTTTTCAGCCATCTTAGTTCAATACCTCAAAAGAGGCTGTAACAAAGGGACAATCCCATCCTGAGATGCTGCTTGCCATTTTCCATGTGGATGTCTCTTATACTTAGACCACATCTATACTAAAGGAGAGGTCAAATTCAAATACACAACTCCAGCTACGCTAAGTAGGGAGCTGGAGTCGACATACCTTAATTCGAGTTTTCCCACCATCCCCACAGTGGGAGGCCGACAGGAGCAAGTGCTCCTGTTGATTTCCCTTACTCCTCACAGGACCAGGAGCACAGGTGCTGATGGGGGCTCCCTCTGAGTTCAATTTAGTGGGTCTTTACTAGACCCGCTAAATCAAACTCCTGAAGATTGATTGCAGCAGCGTTGATCTTCCTCCTAGTGAAGACATGGCCTTAGATTGTAAATTCTTTGAGTGAGGGATCATCTCTTTGGTCAGCATTTGTACAGCACCAAGCACAACGCGGGTCTTTCTCCATGACTGGTGCCCCTTTATCATCATGAGTACTCAGAAAAATTGCTGCATCTAGCCAGTGAGGCCCTATCCTGCAGCCCTTACTCACACGAGTCGTCTCATTAGACAACAGGAAACTGCCAGGCACAGAAGGACAGGAGGACTGCACTCAGGGAGCTGGGTAAAGAATCACCTTGTGGGGAAAGAAGAGAACTGAAATCCAGGCGATCTGGACTCAGTGCCCCTGCACATCTAGTGTGAGCTTAGCCAAGTCTCTTGCTCTCTTAGTTCTTCCTCTACAAAGTGGGACTCTCCTTCGTCCGTCTGCCAATTCTGGGCTCTTCAGGGCAGGAGATTCTCTGCACCCTATCTGGCCTGATGAGGAGCTAATCTCCATTCATGCCTCCAGGGGGGAGGCACATGTTCCTCTGGGACCTGGGAGCGCCCCAGGCACGTTTGCAAGGTTGTCCTCAATGCTAAGCAATGCAAGTCCATAGCCAGGTGGGCTGCGAGACTCACCCACCTTCCCTTGGAAATCCCCGCTTGGAAGGAGGGAACCCACCAGCCCCCCTGCCGCCCTGGGTCCCAGCAACTCGTTCTTGCATCCTTCGAGAGTGATCACTTTAAACTGGATGCTCAGGAGAAGGCAAGTCCTTCTGCGCAGGCTACCCCTGGGAAAACTTAAACCAGCTCCCCGTGTCTTTGGGCAGAGGAGAAATTTTGAATGGCAACTGCCCCCCCCAGTGTCTGTTTTGGGGAGTGCACATCAACATGAGACCCGGCTGAAAATGACGGTTCTTTCCATAGTTAGTGATTCTCAATTATTATTTGTGTCCTGCGAGCACCAGGCACTCCAGTCATTGACCAGGCTGTACAGACATAGACACAAAAGATGGTCCCTGTTCCAAAGAACTGGCCATCTAAGTCTCTCCCCCTTATATAGGTAGAGGAGGCTGAACGAATCAGCCTTATGCACAAATGCCAGGGAGACTGGGGCCTGCGGGAGTGAAGGGGAGGAGAATTCTCAGCTTGGCTTGGGGGGGCATTACAAAGAAAACAGGAGCTGGACGTGTGGGCGATAGGAAATCTGTGATGCTAACAGATCAGCCAGCGCACGGCTGCGAAAACGGGACCAGTCAAATCCGCTTCTGCCCCTTCTCTCAGCCGCCACCTGAGGTACCTCAATCCTCTCCAGCAGCAACCTTGGGTAGGTCCATTCCGAGCACCCCACTCAGAGCTCCCCCCATGCACTTTGATCCTGGCCTGTGTGCTCATGCGAGGATCTCCTCCTGCTTCAGTCCCAGGTTCCCCCACTCCCCACAGCCAATGGTCCCGCTTTTTCCATGCATGTGCGGAATCAATTTTGTGCGGTGCACCGAGGCATGTGCCAATGTGCATCACCAGTCAAAACATGCTGCCAACTGTGAGTGCGGTGGGAGCTCTGCTAATCAGCTGGGCGGCATTGGGATCTCTCCTGGGTGGCTACCCAAGCGCCCAGCTTACAGGGAACACATCCCACCACCTCTGCTAATACACCCCTCGTCTGACCTGTCAGCTGTACTCTCGAGTTCTGACACCCCCGTTATTCCAGTCTCGGGGACCTCCAGGCCAGCAGCATTCCCCCATTTCGTACCTCTGCGCAGGTGGGTCAGGGTGAGCACCAAAGCGGGAAGCTATCCTTGCAATATTTGTCTCTCTAAATGGTTCTGCATTCCCTCAGCATTTCCTCCCACCCAAGACAGCTTGGTGTGAGAGTGAATCTTCGCTGGCTACAAAGCATCGAACCTGTTTCCACCAGTGACGCAAACACTGGGTCACCCACGAAATGCTTCTCCCCCCACGTCCCAACGCTCGGGAGAGCCTAGCTACGCAGAGACCCCTCGTTCTTGAAGGCCGCAGCTGGAATTCTGTTCCAAACCAGCCGTGTGGAAGGTCCTTCCCGTTCGCACTGGGCGGAAGGGTGACCGAAGGACGCGTGGCGGCAAAGTCAACCGGGTTTTGTTGGTAAAAAAACGACATTGGGGTGCGTCTTGGAAGGAAACTGGATTCAAGTGCTTGTGGGGAGGAGCGTGGATTCGCAGGGAGGCTGTCATTTCCACCTGCCGCTACAGAGGTAACAGGGGATGAAAATGAAGCCGTAAGAATTCAGCCGGCCCTGCCCAGCACCTGCTGTCAGGTGCTGAGGTGATTTAGTACAGTGGCTTTCACTCCATGTCCCTGGCACGCCCAAGCTTCTCCTGGTCTTCAAAGCTTTCCAGGGCTTCACCCCACCTATGCCTTCTTCTGTGCCCTGGCTCTGCCCAGCTTCCATCCTCTGTCCCCTTTTCTCTCCACATCTAGGTCAATGGGAGAACGGGAGTCAGTAGGATCCCACGGTTGTGGCTTTGCAGGCCCAGGCCCTAACTCACCTCCTGCCTGCCCTCCGGAGGCCCTGTGAGGTGCACGGTAATTCAGTCCTGCATGAAAATGGCTGAAACTCACAAGGAGTCCTTCACCGGTCCGACACTTGACAAGTCACTTCTTTCGTGGTTCGTATAGATGCCCCCACCTCTGTCACTTCCACTCCAACTCACCCGACGAAGTGGGTTTTACCCACGAAAGCTCATGACTAGGGCTGTCAATTCGTGGGCGCTAACACCTGCGATTAATGCCGGGCGGAAGGAATGCGTTAAAAAAATTAATGCACGTTAATGGCAGAGGGTGGCAAACCAGCATGAGCTGCTCCAGAGCCCCTCCGGTAAGACGCAGTAATACACGTCGCCACCAGAGGGCCCATGGAAAACCGAAGCAGCGAGAAAGGAAAAAACGGAAGTTGTCCCAACTCCAAGGGAGAAGTAAACAAGAAGTAAAGATCCTGACACCTGTCCCTCTCCCCTCCCAGGTGACCATATTTTTTAAAATAAAACAGCCCGGGGGCGCTTGCCCAAGCCGTCCCCTCCTCCCCCCGCAGGGCTCACCCAAGCAACCCTCTTTGCCTCCTGGATCTGGGACTGACCCTCCCCCACATCTGACTCTGGGGCTGAATCCCCCCTCCTGAACCCTGCACTGCCCACGGCAGAGTCTACCCCCCTCCGGCCCTGTGCCACCCGCAGCTGGGGCTGAGCTAAAAAAGGACTCTTTTCAATAGGACAACTATATTGATTATATAGAAGTTATTGACTTATTCCAGACATTGACACAGTTCTGCTGTGTCTTCATGATCCCTATAGGGATTAGGGCTGTCAACTGGCTGTTGATTAACAATAGGGCTGTTAATGCCTGCAATTAACACAGGGCAGGATTAACGCGTTAATTTGTTTAACGCGTTAATTGCAGGTGTTAATGCTGCGCTGCCCCTTTGAAGTGCCGGAGCGGTGCTTCAAAGGGGCAGCACTGCACGGAGCCAGGGTCAGCTGGGGACTCCAGCTGATCCCGGGCTTCCACAGCACTGCCCCTTGGAAACGCCACCGCAGCGTTTCAAAGGGGCAGCGCACGCGATTAACCGCAATTAAATTTTTTAATCGCTTGACAGCCTAATAAATCTGTTAGACTCTGAGCTCTGGTCTACACTAGGACCTTAGTTCCCCAAGTACAAATTAGTAAGTGGTGAGTCCACACTACCAAGCCCGTTATTCCGGAATAAGGGGATGCAGAATTCGAACTCTGTACTCCTGCTTTTCAGGAGAAATAACACTAATGTTAGTGTGGACGCTCCGGTGCTGCTAATTTGAATTAATTGGCCTCCGGGAGGCCTCCCGCAGCTCCCCAGAGGGCTTCCTGGGGCGCTGAGTCCCAGATAGCACGTCCACATGCATGGAGCCTGCCTCGGACTGCATTCGATGCTTCCCCATCGTGAGGCCACTCAAGTTCGAATTTGCTAAATCGGGAGTTCTGAGGTCAAATTCAGTAATTTCGAAATAATTTCCTGGGGTAGGCATGGCCTAAGGTGGTACGGGACTCCTCACTGCTTTTGCAGACTCAGACTAACACGGCAACCCCTCTGAGAGGGGTCACAGGGAGTCCCGGGTGCGGCTGCAGGAAGAGGGGAGGCGTCCCGGCCATTTCCAAGCAGGTTCTTCCAGAGAAGTGCCGAATGCAAGAAGCAGGCAGAGACCTGGACTCGCGGCGGTGGTTTGGTCCTGGAGTTACAAGTAGGCCGGAAGCCGATGACCTTGCCTGCTGCTGACAGGTGGGCAGATCAGGGGGAGATCAAAGGTTTAATCAATTGAGGAGCAACTTGGAGCTAATACAGCAATCCAATTAGCGGCTGGGGAGCCGAGCCAGAACGGGTGTGCTCATCCCCGTATCGTCAGAGCGCACCCAGCAATAGCTGGAGTCAGAGGGTTTGCTACCCCGTCCAAGGCAGGGGGCACCCGCAGGAGGAAGGCTTGGCTGGTTCCCTACCGAGCCAGGAGGCAAACTTCAAAAATGATGAGGGGGCCTGAGCACAGGACTTGTGAAGAGAGGCTGAGGGATCGGGGCTTGTTTAGCCTGCAGAAGAGAAGAGTGAGGGGGGATTTGAGAGCAGCCTTCAACTTCCTGAAGGGGGGTTCCAAAGAGGCTGGAGGGAGGCTGTTCTCAGTGGGGACAGATGGCAGAGCAATGGTCTCAAGTTGCCGTGGGGGAGGTCTAGGTTGGATATTAGGACAAACGATTTCCCTAGGAAGGTGGGGAAGCACTGGGATGGTTCCCTAGGGAGGGGGTGGAATCTCCATCCCTAGAGGTGTTTAAGTCCCGGCGTGACAAAGTCCTGGCTGGGATGATTGAGTTGGGGCTTGTCCTGCTTTGGGCAGGGGGCTAGACTCAATGCCTCCTGAAGTCTCTGCCAGCCCTAAGAGTCTATGATTCACCCTAGCAGAGACATGAGGCTCATATGCTGGCAGACTCCAGATTAAACTCTTCGCACTGGCAAGGGCTGTCCAAAAAAGCAATCTAGCCACAGGGATGGAAGTGAACGAAGGCAAATGCTGCAGAGATTACCCCCACGTCAGACCCACTGCAAACCAACCGAGCCTCCCTTACTGTCCAAACCCAACGAGAGTGACTCACAACCGCTGCTACTGAACACGTTTCTTGTTGGGGTCTCATATTTTAATGCCTCCGTTCTTGTAGGGGAGCCCGGACTACCCTGCCTTGGCCAAAGTGCAGGTTTCTGGCCAGTCTCAAGTCTGGTGTGCCAAAGCACGCAGGCAGGGCCCGAGTCAGGAATTGTTTTGCATAACAATGCAGATTAAGCAGGGTATGCAAGACGACATCAAGAACACACGACAAGCAACCTTGTCCTGGTACTTCTGTTTCTGATAAGCAAAAGTACAGCTGCAGCCATGAAACTGTCAACGCCGCACATAGTTTTAGATGTACTCCAAATAGGGGCATTGGGCATTTTATGTATCCTATACCAGTGTTTCTCAACCTTTTTTATAAAGTACCCCTTTTAAAAAAAATTATAAGTACCCCCAGTACTTACAGTTTTCAGACACACACATTTTTTTTTCTACCTTTGCAACACATTTGTTTAAACAACTTAATCGTAGCCGGGCAGGCAATTCAATTTTTGGGTGTAAAAAGTACAAAAATAATAAAAGTGCTGAAAAAATTTAATACAAAAATTCAGTTTTCTCCAAATTTCAGTTGTGTTGACGTACCCCCCAGACTGCAAGAGTACCCCAAGGGTACTCGTACCACTGGTTGAGAAACACTGTCCTACACAATACGTAATCAATTGGGAAATATTCTTAGAATGACCAAATCTCGCTTTGCTATAAAATGGGCTTAGTAAGAACAATCGATGGGAAGGAATGGGCAGGACTGAGTCACACGTCCTGCTCGATGTAACTAGAAGTAAATAGACCCTTCACACTGGCAGCCCACTGCATGGCGTTCCATTGCGTGGGAAGAAAAGGAACCACAACCTCCTGTCCGGTACGGTAGGTAGCACACAGGTGAAGTGAGAGTGAATTAGGCTTTATTATTGTATTATAGCAGATTTTCTAATAATTGCTTTTGCTTTGCGCTGTATTAATTGCTTTAGAATTTATAGTATTTAAGGTTTAAATTGTACAGTAATTGTTTTTAAGGCTTGTAAAACTTCAACAACTGTATTCACTGCTTAAAGCCTGCAATAAATAAGAAAGTGGTTAAGCAGCCCAGCAGCGTCCTGGTTTCCCTTGGATCTAAAATAAATCGAACCACACAACAGTTCTTGACCAAATGCATGTGAGGTGTGGTGTGTGTGTCCTTTTCCAGCGCATCAGCCAGCAAGCTCCATGGTGGTCTACTGGAGACATGGTAGCCGAGCGGGTCAGAATAAACCACCCCATTCAAAGGCAGATCCCTGCCGATAAAGTGTGAGACTGCGGGGCTGCAATCTTCCAACAGGATCGGGCAGATTTCTTCCAAAAGGCCCTTCCTCCATGACGCTGGAGCAGCACAGACTTTCCAACCAACCCCCGCCAACCAAAAATGGCTCTGAAACCAACACACCTAAACAAAGTAAATGAGCCCAAATAAAAATCAGAACTAGACACGCTCGCCCAAGCAGAGCGCCCACCCAAAAGGAAAGACGTGCCAGAGCCTCCCTGAAGTCCATTAGCCATTTTGCTATTGATTTTACGTGGCAGGGCCCAGATACCACTGTTCCCTGTAAGCTGAGCACTGGTACAGCCACACAGGAGAGGTCTAAATGCCACCTAGCTGCTTAGCAGAGTGCCCACCACTAGGTTTTTTGTGTCTGCTGATGGTGCCCAGACATTAGCATGCACCTCGGTGCACATAAAAATTTATTCCGCACATGGATGGGAAAGATTAGAGGGAGCACTGCTAGGGTGATGGGGTGGCAATACAAAACGTGCAGTTTGTACACCAGTGGCTCCTAGCAGGAGCAAGGCTCTGTACAAATGCAGAGGAAGACAGGTTCTCAGACATCTGTCAAGCACATCTGTCGGCACTCAGACAAAAATCATAAAATCGTTTGCTCCCTCCAAATCCTGCCCTTCCATACAGCGGTGATCCAGGAAAACAGACGAGAAAAACTGGGGTTTATTTCCCACAGGGGGTCACCATCAGCAATGCATCAGAAAGTTATTACTCTGGGGCAATGAATCAACGGTTTATTAGCAGGTTGATAGTTATAGAGGCCAGTACAAAAGCAGCAGCAAACACCCAGCACTAAGCTGGGATGTCACATTCTTTGTATGGTGGCCCTGTCACCTCCCCCTTCCCCAGCAGCACCCTGGTAAAGTGCCCCACAGTGCAGATGAACCGTAATACTGCAGTCAGCGTGCCCGAGATCTTTGCACTCTGGGGATGGAACCAGCACCTCACTGTGCTGTAACTGAGCATAATGCTGTGCACTGCTCGTCTCTCCTCTGGAACACAGCTGTTGTGGTTCAACGGGCAGCTTCCCGCAGCCCTGCCGTCACCGATGCAGGTCCAAGATTGCCCTGAGAGCTGAGGGGCAGGCTTGGATCTCACTTAGACTCAGTGGTGTCCTACCCCACCAAAGCCTTCAAACACAGCAGGATCAAGACCTTAACGGAGCATAAATCCACCGCCCTCCCTGGAGTTACTCCAGGGTTACACTCGCAGAGCAGAGCAGGATGGGGCCTCTCCAAGGAGACGCGAGGGGGAGAGAGCAACCGCATTTGTATTTGGGTCACTGGGGCCCTGATCAAAGAGCAACTGAGGGCCAAGCATTGGAAGGAAGACCCGCACATTCCAGCCCATGGGAACGGAGGTGGGCATAGGGTTGGCTGATGGTTTAACCAAAAATACCGAACACCGCCCCCCCCCCCAAAAAAAACACGGTTGAGAAAAAAAAGTGGGGTAAAGTTGTTGAGAAAAAAACCCACAAAAACCCTGCATGGCCCCTTTAAGGCCTTTGGGGTTTTTTTTTGCCAGCAGCCATCTTGTTTTCTTACTCTGTGTGGGAAGAGAGCTCCCCTGTGGAACCAGGTAAGTGGGGAGGAGGGTAGGTTCAGGGGTTGAGGGAGGGCAGGGTCCAGGAGGGGCCTGGGGGCTGGGCCCAGTTGCTGAGTGTGTTGGAGGGTTGCCAGGTGTTTTGTATTTTCGCCTCCTGGCAGGGGAAAAAAAAAATCAGAAAATACCGGACATTTTAGGTTTCCGGTATTTTCTGATTTTTTTTTTTACTGGATTGGAGGAGGAAATACCAGACACCTGGCAACCCTAGGTGGGCAGTATGGTGAAGGGGGCGATCATGAGAGGCTGATTCAAGGAGAAATCAATGAAATAGCCCTTTAGTCTCTAGAGGTAATTCACACTCTTCATTTCCAAAACCTGAGTTATGCAAGTTGCTGCTGAACAGGCCCGATTCTGAGCTCCCTGACTCTGATGTAAATCAGAAATAACCGTGCTCAGGCCAGCAGAGATACACAGTAATTAAAACCAGTGCCCGGCAAGATCGGAATTGGGCCAAAGGCAGAATAAAACCAAATCAACTTCTAAAATCATTTCTATCGTGTGCAAAACGGATACAATACCCAGAGCCTTCTCTGGTAGGGTCATACAAACATCCTTACCCTAAACTTCCTGGAAGGGTTTACCTAGGGCAATTCATACTACGATCCCAGACCAGAAAAGAGCATGTGAAAATGGAGCCAGATTGGAATCTCAGTTAAATCCAGTGTCACCCCCTACTGATTTCAGTGGAGTGACTGGATTAGCATGGGCATAAGAGATCAGAATCTCCACCCATTAGCTCCATATTTCTGTCTGGATATAAAGGGTGAAATGCTGGCTCCTTTGAAAAACTTCTATTGACATCCACAGAGCCAGGATTTCACCCATCTTGCATGCTTATAATGGACAGGGGAGAAGGAATTCAGTAGCTGGTACTGGGCAGAGGCGGAGATGTTTTGGGAGAGCCGGGGGTAAGATCTGATGACTGAGGGGTTATGGCATTTGCTTCCCTACATTCCCGATGCTTAGGGAGTTAACAAATTCATGGCCGTGCAAACAAGAACAAGCCATCTATTTTCCCCCATGAAATTTGGTCTGTTGTGTACTTTTACCCTGCACTATACAGATGTCACCGGGGAGGACCAGCATTTCTCAACCTGGGGATCCCAACCCAAAAGAGGGCTGCGGGGGGGGGGGGGGTCCCGGTATAGCCACGCTTACTTCTGCACTGCGCTCAGAGCGGAGTGGTCAGAGAAAGGCAGCTGCTGGCTGGGCACCCAGCTCTGAAGGCAGCAGCTCAGCCATCAGGGTGGCAATGCCGTATCATGCCACCCTGACTTCTGTGCAGCTGCTGGCCGTAATTCTGCCTTCAGAGCTGGGCTCTTAGCCAGCCGTCGTGGCTCCCAGCCACCGAGCTCTGAAGGCAGCGCCATCCCTAGCAGCAGCACAGAAGCAAGGGTGGCAATGGTACTTTCCTCCTCCACAATCATCTTGCCTCCCCTCCCGTTTGGGCCAGGACTGCTACCGTTACAAAACCATGGCATTTCAGGTTTACACAGCTGAAATCACAACATCTGAAACTTTTTAAATCCTAGGCTCATGAAATGGACTGTGAATTGGGTAGGGCCCTAACGATGCACAAGTCTGCAACCAGATGGGTCAACGCAGAAGTTGCCACAAGTTCTATGGGACATTCCTCATAAGGAAGAGACAACCCACCCAGCAGAGCTGGGGCAATCAGAGATCAGCATCACATTTCCCTTCCGTTCCCCCAGCCGCATGTTCCCAGCTGACACCCCAGCACCCCCACACAGACTCAGGGCAGATCTCTGACAGGGGTGTCCTGCAGAAATCTGGGAGATCTTTGCGTCACCAGCTCCTCACTCTGAGCACACAGGCCCTTGATCCCAAACCGTTATCACTGGACACAATGGGTAGCTTGTAGGAGTCCACTATAAGCAGCGAGAGAGTCCAGCCGACCGCTTATTTCTTCAGGTCCTGTTCCGCTTTGTCTGAGAGGAGGAAACCAAACCAGCAAGTCAGCATTTCGACACCGCTCCGCTGGCCTCCCCTCGCCCCCACTCAGTTCTCCCAGGGAGTTTGGATCAATGCAGTTAATATTTCACAAGATTCGTGGTCAGGTGACTCAAAGGCCAGACTGGATGCTCCGAGCTTTTGGTTCTAAATTCTGGCTGTGCTCTGACGCCCTCTGTGACGTGGGCAAGTCCCTCGGGACTTTAATCTCTGCTCTCCAGAACTCCCCCAGTGGCGGGCTCCAGCCCTCTGGGCCTCAGTTTCCCCATGTGTGAAATGGGGCCATCTCTACCTCTCGTCTCAAGGCTTGTATAGAACTTACATCCCTGATGTCTGTAACACACTCTGGAAGGGGGCAGCAAGGCAGGAGGTGTTACCTGGCTAGGAAGGCCCCGGGCTGAGAGAGGGGTGTGTTTTGGTGGCGCCCTTGATGGGAAAGGGCAAAAGGACACGACGGGGCCTGTGAGATTTCCAGTCTCCACAGGATTTCCGGGATCGGTGGGAGGACTCGCAGGAATTGGGGCTGTGAGAGGAGCCCTGCCTATGGGGCCACTTCCTGAGGGCTGGTTTCCAGCAGCCAACCCACCGCCTCCTCCTCTAGGTCTTTCTGGGTTGTGCAGTTGCCACGCGGGGGCTGGGGAGGAATTCTCCCCCCGCCGCCAGACTGGCCGAGGCCGGTTCAGTTTTTTCTCCTTCCTAGCAGCCTCGGGGGTGGGTTTCAGCCAGCCGGAGAGCTGGGCTTCTCCCCACCCCACCAGAGAGCACAGCGGGACCTATGTGAGAGTCGTTTAGTTGTCAGCTGCTGGCAGGTGCCCAGCACAGGCACTTGCGCATTTAGGCTCCAGACCCCAACAGGTAACACTAGGGGCCTCCCGAAGGCACCGCTTTATGAGACCGGGCATCATGTCTAGCCCCATGGGGGGCGTGAATCGGGGGCAGGGCACAACGGTGCGGAGACCATCTCTCCAATGCGCCTGATGGCAGTGCCGGGTGGGGGTTAAGATCCCCTCGTGCTCAGCCCCTACAAAGGGAAAGGATGCCAGCGGGGGGGTGGAGCTGCCCACAAACTTTCCTCCTAGGGATGGCTGGCTCCCCCTGCAATGGGGGGCCCCCCAGGAATTCGCCCAGGATCAATGGGGTACACGAGGGACCACGCCGGGCTGTCCCCCCATGGGAACCTTGAATGTAACGTGACAAGAAAGTTACAGCCTGGTTAAACCCCACATCACATGGCCTTGCCGTCTTCTGCCAAGAAGCACTAGCTAACTCTGCCAGCCACATCTCCCCTGGCATGCCCCTGGCCTTCCTTTACACGGATGAATCCCAAACTGTTCGGCGGCTTCTCCAAACCCCTCTGGGATCTGGACCAGGAACCTCGCTGGAAGGGACCCTCAAAGGAGCTCTGATTGATTTATTCTTTTGAAAATCTAAAGGCCTGGAAGGTTTGTTTAGGTCTCTGGGTTGCCGCATCAATCAAGTCAGCCTGAGCACTTCCTGCCGCGATCTTCACCACAGCCATGATCCCGGAAGGTGGCTCTCTCGCTAAGTGAAGGAGGGGAACCAACGAAGGCACCTCATGCCCTGGCAGGAGGCAGGCCCGGGTCAGTGCTAACGTGCCCCAGCTGTATTTGGGAATGGGGAGGAGGAGAGGCCTTGATCCTGGGCCATTGGAGATGGAGACACCGAACGCGGGCGCTAGGCAGATCCTTTCTGATGAAACCTGCCCTCGCTCAGACCCTGGGAACCGCTGGGGTCGCTAACCAAACTCGGGATGTTAAAAAGCGGCGAAGTAGGTCACGGCTGACAATGTTCAGCGGTTACACGCAGCCGGCTCCTGCCTGCCGCTCCACTCCTCCGGAGCCGGCTCATGGCCCTGTTCCCAGCCCTGTTTCCGGGGAGCTGGCGACCTCCCTGCACTGCAGGCTCCGATAGAGAGCCAGCTCCCCGGCAGCAGGGCCAGGAGCCTGTGTGTAACCGAGAACGGCAACCAACAAGCCCAGGCGTATTGGTTAACCGTTGAAACAGTTCTACTATTACAGCCCTAAACCAAACCAGGCGGATCCCGGCCAGAGGGCCCGCGAGCATGCAGCCCTCACCTTTCGCGATGAACTTCAGCGAGCTGCTGAATATTCAGAAGCGGGACTGCCCTCTCTTCGGCCCGTCATTGAGGAACTCATGGCCCAGCCCGTTGCCGCACCTGCCGCAGGACACCTAGAAGATGCAAGGCAGGAAAGCGCTTGAATCGGGGCCAAGCTGGGGCTCCCTTTCTGCTGCCACTCGGCAGGCCTGGGGGCTGCCCTTGGAACAGAGACGAGTCGGGGGAAAGCGGCGACGCTGCCGCTTTATTCTCTAAGTTTTCGTCAGTACCTTCAGGGCACCCGGCCGCTCTTCATACTTGGCCACGCTGTCGGCGTGGAGGGTTTCCGTGAACGCCGGCCACGGAGACGAGTGCTGGTATTTCGCTCTGCTGGAGAACAGCTCGTACCCACATTTGGAACAGACGTAGATGCCTGGGGAGAGGAACCAGGAAACGAGGGGTTAACTCCGGGGGGCTGTTAAGCGCAGACCCCGCTGCAGGGCTCAAAGTCACAGAAGATCCCCTCCAAGGGTGGTTTACAATACAGTCCACCAGGCCACCTCCACCGCTTAGCCAAACGACTGTCACCTCCCCCGGGTCATTACGTTACTACGGATTTCATGGCAGTAGCAGGGATGAAACTTCAGAGACCCTGCTGCAAAATTGCATGCCCCTGCCACACAAACTAAAGTGAATCCCATTTAGCTACAAGCAATACAGGGCCTATGACACACAGTTCTGAACACGAACTCACACACACACCCACCCCCTCTGGCCCATGCTCAGCTCAGGACAGGGGCCTGTGCTAAGCCCTGGTCCACACCCACCTCTCACCAACCCAATCTCAGCTAACAAGAGTGGGCCCCGCTCGTTCTATTGCCCAGCCCAGCTGGGCTCTGGGTCCCATCAGGCTGGGAGATCCCTGCCCCTGCCATGCACCCACTGGGGACCCGGGGGCTCTGCTAGGGACTCCTGTGACGTGGGGCCGGGCTGGCACCCGGGGAGAATCCAGTCCGGAGTGACAGGCGCAGGCAGGAGACGGGGAGCCCTTGGGGGTGTCTGGGGCTCTGTGAAGCCCCCCGGGGGGCAGGGGAGCTCACACCCAGCCCCCTGGCAGGGCTGATCACAGCCCTGGTGTGATCAGGTGGGGGGCTGGCAAAAGGAGTCCTGCTGCCTCCAAGCCCCAGGAACCCAGACCCTGGCCAATGGCCACCCTATAGACCGGAAAGCCCAGCCCCTATGGACTGGGTCCCCTAGGGACAGTCAGAGCCCAGGGTAGCAGCACAAACTGCTCCAGCCAATTCTGCAAAGGAGGCCAGGGCCAGTCCTACCGGGCGGTGCTATGGGGGGGAGGGGTTAACGTGGACATATGGAGGTTGAGAGCAGCTGGCCGCCCCTATGGACAGGGGTCCCCTATGGCCCCAGGCCTCCCCTATGGACTGGGGTCCCTTATAGCCCCTGGCTGCCCCATAGACGGGGGAGGCCGGCCCCTCTGGCCCCTGGCCGCCCCTATGGACTGAGGTCCCCTATAGCCCCTGGCCGCCCCTACGGACTGAGGTCCCCTATAGCCCCTGGCCGCCCCTACGGACTGCGGTCCCCTCTAGCCCCTGGCCGCCCCTACGGACTGAGGTCCCCTCTAGCCCCTGGCCGCCCCTACGGACTGCGGTCCCCTCTGGCCCCTGGCCGCCCCTACGGACTGAGGTCCCCTATAGCCCCTGGCCGCCCCTACGGACTGAGGTCCCCTCTGGCCCCTGGCCGCCCCTACGGACTGGGGTCCCCTGTAGCCCCTGGCCGCCCCTACGGACTGCGGTCCCCTCTAGCCCCTGGCCGCCCCTACGGACTGAGGTCCCCTATAGCCCCTGGCCGCCCCTACGGACTGAGGTCCCCTCTGGCCCCTGGCCGCCCCTACGGACTGGGGTCCCCTGTAGCCCCTGGCCGCCCCTACGGACTGAGGTCCCCTCTGGCCCCTGGCCGCCCCTACGGACTGGGGTCCCCTGTAGCCCCTGGCCGCCCCTACGGACTGGGGTCCCCTGTAGCCCCTGGCCGCCCCTACGGACTGAGGTCCCCTCTGGCCCCTGGCCGCCCCTACGGACTGGGGTCCCCTGTAGCCCCTGGCCGCCCCTACGGACTGAGGTCCCCTCTGGCCCCTGGCCGCCCCTACGGACTGGGGTCCCCTGTAGCCCCTGGCCGCCCCTACGGACTGGGGTCCCCTGTAGCCCCTGGCCGCCCCTACGGACTGAGGTCCCCTCTGGCCCCTGGCCGCCCCTACGGACTGGGGTCCCCTGTAGCCCCTGGCCGCCCCTACGGACTGCGGTCCCCTCTAGCCCCTGGCCGCCCCTACGGACTGAGGTCCCCTATAGCCCCTGGCCGCCCCTACGGACTGAGGTCCCCTCTGGCCCCTGGCCGCCCCTACGGACTGGGGTCCCCTGTAGCCCCTGGCCGCCCCTACGGACTGAGGTCCCCTCTGGCCCCTGGCCGCCCCTACGGACTGGGGTCCCCTCTAGCCCCTGGCCGCCCCTACGGACTGAGGTCCCCTCTAGCCCCTGGCCGCCCCTACGGACTGGGGTCCCCTCTGGCCCCTGGCCGCCCCTACGGACTGGGGTCCCCTCTGGCCCCTGGCCGCCCCTACGGACTGAGGTCCCCTCTGGCCCCTGGCCGCCCCTACGGACTGGGGTCCCCTCTAGCCCCTGGCCGCCCCTACGGACTGAGGTCCCCTCTAGCCCCTGGCCGCCCCTACGGACTGAGGTCCCCTCTAGCCCCTGGCCGCCCCTACGGACTGGGGTCCCCTCTAGCCCCTGGCCGCCCCTACGGACTGAGGTCCCCTCTAGCCCCTGGCCGCCCCTACGGACTGAGGTCCCCTCTAGCCCCTGGCCGCCCCTACGGACTGGGGTCCCCTATAGCCCCTGGCCGCCCCTACGGACTGGGGTCCCCTATAGCCCCTGGCCGCCCCTACGGACTGGGGTCCCCTCTGGCCCCTGGCCGCCCCTGTGGGCCCCTGTGGAGGGGGAGCCCGGCCGGGGCAGCCCCTACCCGGCTGGAAGTGGCTCCGGAGCGGCTCCCCGCCGAAGAAGGCGCAGTAGGACATGGCTGTTCCCCTCCGCCTCCCAGCGGGCCGCCAGGGGGCGCCGCCGGGCCCAGCCTGCAGAGAGCCCCGCCCCGCGCCACCGCAATCGGCTCGGCTCCCCCGAGGGACCCTCGGCCGGGCAGGGCGGGGGGCTGCGGCCGGCTTAGGGGGAGATCCCCTCGCGTGGGGGGGGGCTGCTGGGGGGGGGGGGGCCGCTTTCGCTTCCTTCTTCTACTGCCGCTTCCCCTCCCCCCCCGCCCCGGCTGAGTCCCGATTGTCTCCCTTCGGAGCTGCGAATCCGGAGTGACTCCCGGAGCGCCGCTCCCTCGCGCTGGGTTCAACGCGGAGTGGCTGCCTTGGGAGCAGGCCCGGCCGGTGTCTCTTCCAATGGAGCCTCCCCCAGTGGCACTGGGCAGCCCCGCTGAGTGTCTCCCGCCACACAAGCCTGCGGGGGGTGTCCCTTTGCCCCTTTGCCCCTTTGCCCCGGACACTGCAGTCTCCTCTGGACAGTGCGAAGTGCGAAGGGCGCAGGGTGACAGTCCCCGGGCCTGCAGCCCCAGCAAGCAGGGCTGGCGAGCCCTGGGCTGCCCCTTGTCTTGCTGCAAAGAAGCTGTGCCAGGCACTGCCAGATCTCACTCCAGGCAAGGGGCATCCTTTGAGCTGCTTGTCCCCCCCGGGCAGGTTCCCACCCCCGGCTGGTTTAGAGCAGGGTGGGCAGCGCTTCCCCTCTAAGATCAGGCCGGGCAAGTGACGACCTTCCTCAAATGTGCTTGGCAGGCGCGGCGCAGCCCCTAAGAGAGGGGACCCGGGTCACAGCGCTGTTATTATTGACTCAGGAGTCTAGGGCAGGGGTCAGCAGGAGCCCAATGTGTCTCCCTTGGTCGTTCCTGAAGTACAGGCAACTGTTTTCATTAAAACGAAAAATGAATTGAAAATTATAAGAACTCCCCCCTGCTCGTGCCGAGAGGGCTTTTTTGTCACCCTTACGGAAGGGGGGTGGGTGCACCCTAGTGGGTGCTGGCTGCCCTCTGGGGATTCTGCTTTTTGAAAGGGCTGGCTGTGGCAGATGCAGGGGCCTCGCTCCAGCCCCACGCCTGCTGGTGGGTGGCTAGGCTGCTCCTGCCATAGGGGCAACCTCAGGCTTTGGAGGCTGAAGCCTGAGCCATTGGAGGAGCTACCTCAACTCCTTCAGCAGGTACTAGCTCCAGCCCTGTGCGAGCTGGCTACGAGGCTGCCTGGAGTGGGCAGCGGACTCCAACCCTCAGCCCCATGTGCCAGAGACTGACACCTCCTAAGTTAGGGCCACAGCAGGACCCCCCCCCATCTCCCTACCTCTAGCAGGTGCCTTATCCTCCCTTCAGCAGGTGCCAGCTCCAGCCCCGGGGAAGCTGGTGGTGACGGCCCAGCTGCTCCTGGGATGGGTGTGGAGAGGCAAAATAGGGATTTGAACCCTCTACCCCATGGTGGGGTCATGGACTAAGGAGGCTGAGGTCATGGGCACGCACAGCAGGGCTACATGCCCTCCCTGGGCAGCGTCTGCTCCTGGGCAAGCATGGGGAGGCAGTAACCACTGAGCCCAGAACACAGGCCTTCCCCTCTGCTCCCTTCCCTGGCTGTCTGTCCCTTCGGCGTCGGGGGAGTCGCCCCCACGTCTCTGCCCTCTGCCCCAGCTTTGCCCGCCGGCCAGTGGATTTCGACATGTGACCGTCTCAGCCCCTTGCCGCATGGCTGCTGCCTGGTTCCAGCCAAATGGCCGTTTTCCCCACGCTCCGCCTTCAGCGAAAGCCCCACGACGGCCATTGCCCGGCCAGCGGGCCAGAAGCAGGGCCGTGGATCCCGTCCCTGCCACTCCAGGCTGATGGGCACATGCTCCTTCTCTCCCCAGGGCTGGCACCATCATTCCTGCCTCCTACAGCCAGCAGGACCCGGCCCAAGGGCCATGTAACTTCACTGTTGTGTGTCCAGACACAGCTGCTAGTTACAGACATCCTGATTCGCTCTTCTCTCCCTGCCTCTCTGTCAAACACACACACACATGCACGCTCTCACTCTTGCACACACACCTCTCTTGCACGCACACACTCACCTTCTCTCTTGCACACACACCCCCCTCTCTTTCGTGGGCATACACTCACCTCTTGTTCATGCACACTCACCTCTCTTGTGTGCACATACATGCACTCACCTTCTCTCACACACACGCACTCACCTCTCTCTCGTGCACACACACTCACCTCTCTTGTGCACATACACATTCACCTTCTCTCTCTTGTGCACACACACACCTTCTCTCTCTCTCTCGTGCACACACACTCACCTTCTCTCTTGTGCAGCCCTCTGTGCGAGGAGGCCAGCTCCTGCTCCCAGCCCCCCTGCGTGGGAGAGGCCAGCTTCCAAACCCCACAGGACTGTTCCTGGCTCAGTTAATCGCTTCCCAGTAAGTATCAGCCAGTTAGGGTGATGCTTACCAGTTAACCGATTACCCATTTACATGCCTAATCCCTAACTAGCTCAGCTAAGAAAAGGCATGTCCAGGTATCACTGTCTCACTGGGCCAGTTTTTCCCAGGACTGTCTTCTCAGCAGCCCAGCTGATATCAACACATGGGGAGAAGACTCTGGGACTGATTGATGTCAAACCCCTTTTACAGAGGCTGGTCCAAGCTGGTTAGTAACGGCGCCAGAAGAGCGGTTTAGGCTTTGTTTGATGTCCCTTTATTGGAGGTGCCGGAGTAAGGTGGCCATGTGTATTTCAATCCCTACAGATCTTCCTGGGATTCCGGCTTCTTCACCAGGTGTTTCTTCTGAGGGCCCTAAAACACAAGTGAAATGGTGGGAATAAGAGATCCCGTTGCCATGAGATGGTGAGTTCAAGACCCACATTACAAGCCTTTTTCACGGGTTCCCTAGAGAGGCAGGAGGTGAGGGGGATGCTGTGGGATTTCTATTCAGATGCGACCCCTTTTCACTGCCCGGCTTGTGACACTGACTGTTCATTTCTATCTCCTGACTGCTAACTCTCAGCTCTCCCCCTGAATGGCAGCAGCTGCCGAGTGTGGTCTCTAGAAACTCTCCTAACCCTTCAGGAATGTGGGCAATGAATTGCCTGGCCCTCACCCAGCAGTTTGCTTAGCTGGGCAGCCTGGAAAGCTGGCTGATGTGGTTTGCTACTGAGCCCGTCAAGGTGGTCTGGTAGCTGGAAAGTGAAATTGACTAGACACTGAGTGGATCGGATCCTCCCCCAGAGTGTATCAGCATGGCTCCATTGACTTCCATGCTGCGCTGATTTAAATCGGGTTTGGAGCTGGCCAATAGACTCATCTGTTTCATGTGTGTTTAACTTCTCTTCAGGTCAGAAGGGCTGACTGTGAAACCCCTTTACGCCACTCTCCGCAGGGCTGGAGGCTGGTGTGTAGGGCTGTAGATTCTGAGTCTGGCTGGAAGGCTGCACGGAAACCCCTTCTGCTCCAAAACTGAGCTCCAGAGTTGTCATGTGCAACATGGCAGGGGATTGTATAGAGAAGTCTCCTGACCCAACCTCATCTACCAGGTCACTGTCATGCTGCTATAATGACAATAATCAATGTGATGATGCTACCAAATCAGCCCTTTTGACCTAGAGAAAAGTTAAACACACGTGAAACAGACAAGTCTATTGGCCAGCTCCAAACCCGATTTAAATTGGCGCAGCGTGGAAGTCAATGGAGCCATGCTGATATGCTCTGGGGGAGGATCCGATCCACTCAGTATCTAGTCAATTTCACTTTCCAGCTGATCCCACAGCACCAGGCGGTAGCAGCTGGGCTGCAAAGGGAATATCTGTCTGTGAGAGAGTTTGGGGGTATTTTTGGTTTATAAACGTGCTTCCATTGGGATTTTAAAAATGTATCTGATTTGGGTATTTACCAGCTTATTCACACAACATCCCAACTATGAGGCCAAATCTACCCTGAATTTTAAAAACATTAAACCTTTAAGGCAATCCAACCCAATCAAAGAAA
Source organism: Pelochelys cantorii (assembly GCA_032595735.1). Classification (NCBI taxonomy): domain Eukaryota; kingdom Metazoa; phylum Chordata; order Testudines; family Trionychidae; genus Pelochelys; species Pelochelys cantorii. Next base: position 38,067,631 of record CM064341.1, read on the forward strand.
TGTACCATTGGGAATGAAAGGCACCATATGGCCAACAAGAAGCTGCCAATTTAGCAGCTTGCTGAAAGCATCCCATTGTGAGTGGGGACTGGTTGACCAGATGGTACATTATTTGCTGGGTTTGGCTGGCTTGTGTGACTTTCACAACCATCATGTTCCCTCTTTAGTATGGTTTCTGGCTGCCGAACTGCCTCTTGTGCATGGCGGTCCTGTGTGTTCATTTGGTGGTCCTTGTTTTCTGGGTCAGTCCACAGCTAGTGTTAAGCAGCGTAGCTCCTTTGGACTTGAGGAACCGAGGTTAATTCACACCAGCTGAGAACCCAGCCCTCCGACTGTAAAACCAGCAGAGACGTAACTCACCATGAAAGCTCTCTTCTCTTGAGCAGTCTGGAAGCAGCCATGGCCAAACTTGGAAGTGGTGTCAATGAATTTCAGTTCGATGGGTTCCATGGCCCGTCGGCTGCTGTGGACCAGTAGGGACTGGAAAGGAAAAGTCACAAAACATTAGCCTTACATTTAACCAGAAATCTGAAAGCACGCTATGAGATGGAGAGAGTTAAGCCATGTCACGCATGTCCATTAGCTAATCCCTCCAGCAATAGAGGCTTCCTCCCAGAGACACCCAGGCCAGGCCTACACTAAAAGTGAAGGTTGAATCAAGATACGCACCTCCAACTACGTTAATTGCGTAGCTGGAGTCGACGGCCCTTGTTTCAAGTTTCCCTGCCATCTCCATAATGGGAGGCCGATGGAAGTAAACACTCCTGCCGGCTTCCCTCGTTCCTCACAGAAGCAGCAGTACTGACCGCCAACAACTCTGAGTTTGATTTAGCACGTCTTAACTAGACTCTCTAAATCAAACTCCAGAAGCTCGATCGCGGCAGTTCAGATCTTCTGTTTAGTGTAGACATGGCTCTAGAGTAGCACAACTTTAAGTGCCGTTGTCTCTCAGTTCCCACTTGGAACTGAAACGAAGAGCCAGCGACCTTACAGCATTTTGCCTCTTTCGTGATCAGTGTTGTGGCCAAGTTTCCATTTCCCTGCCCCATGAACAGAGACCTCCGGTTCCTAATTCCAGTATCAGCGTGTGTCAGGATGGCTTCCAGCTAAAACTGTTCCTAAGGTAGAGACGATTGGCTGATCTGAAACTGGAAATACCGTGTCAGTGAGAACAGCCTGGCAACTCTATTCAACCTCTCCGGGAAATGGCCCCCTTGCAAATCACTGCAAAGTCAGCTCCTTCCATACACATGCAGAGCCTCGGCACTTACTTTCGAGGGGGGGAGTTACCTTTCTGAGAGTGAGCACGCGTTTCTTCGTGCCCACGACGCAGCCCTTCAGCATGATGAAATCGTTGTTGACTGCACCATAGTGAGGAAATCCACCCTGCGGGCAAAGGCAGCAGTGAGGCTAACAGATAAGCATCAGCAAGTTACGTTTTCTCTAGGAAAGCGGGGGGGTTATTTCATTGTTATTAATAATCCCCATTATGAACTAACAATATGTGTTGCCCTTGTCTTTCACCCGGCAGCCTGCCCGTGAGATCTATCGATATTATTGGCCTCATTGTCCACTTGGGCAAATTGTAGAACAGGCTGCTAATTTTGGTTCAAAGCCTTTTTTTTTTTTAATGGGAAATTGACTTTTTGTCAAAACTGACATTTCCGACTTTGAGGAGATTTTTCTGGGGTTTTGCTGAAAAACCAAAAGCCCGGAGGGCACTAAACGCCAGCTGAAAACTTCTTGGTTTTTTGGGTGTGGAAAAGTAAATGTTTGCAGCTTTTGGTTACTAAAATCAAAACAAAAAAAGGAAAGGAATCACAATTTGCTGTGGCCAGAACAAATAGTTCCAAACCGGCTCTTCCCCAACAGGACTTTTAAGTGACTTGCCCAGGGCTATGTCTCTAGTCAGTGGCAGAATCAGGAACAGAGTCCCCGTTCCAGCCCCACCACTTCCTGTTTCCTTAGCCCTTTTACCAGTGGCGTGATCGTCTTCTCGGTGACATCGTAGTTCGTGGAGGCATTGTTCTTCACCACTTTGCCATCTTCTACGTGGATCCCACGGCCGAGACGGTAAATCTGGGAGGGGGCCCACACGAAATGGAGTCAACGGCTTTAAGCCACCGTTACAAACAAAGCTTCACAAACTGAGCACAAAGTCTAGAGATGTCCGATGGGGGTAAAACTCATGAGCTCATCTCAGATGTGAGCGGGCAGTGGGTAGAGTATGTCCACACCCCTGGGCACAGGTCACTGGGAGAAAGACCACAGTGCTGATTTCTCCTCCAGCCAGGGGTTCCTCGACCTCCCACTCCACCTCAGGCCCCGCCCTTGCTCCACCCCTTCTCCCAAGCCTCTCCCCTGCCACTTTCCATCCCAGCTTGGCCCTCCCCACCTCCGTCCCACCCCTTCTCCCAAGCCCCTGTCCCTGCCCCAATCCCACCTGCTCCCCCCAAGCGTGCCCCATCCCTGCTCCTCCCTTACTCCTGCAGCTTCCTGTACACCACGAATCAGCTGTTTGTGGTATTCCAGAAGCATTGGGAGGGCAGGGGAGAGGTAGGTCAGCAGGGCTGCTGGTGTGTGGAGGGAGGGGGGAGCTTGGCACCTATGGGTGCTCCAGCCCCAGAGCACCCACAGAGCTGGCGCCTAGGCATGCATCATCTCTGTCTGCACAGTGCCTAGCGCTGGTTGGTGACTTGGGCTTCTAGACGCTATGGTAAAATGGCACCAAACCAAGCCCTACAGGCCCTTCTGCCCTGAATTGACCAGCCTGCCTGAGAGCTGGCTTGGGAGGGGGAAGGGGGCTCAGAAGAAGCTGCGCCAGGCCCAAGGGCGGTGTCACGGTGGTGCCTCACCTTCTTGTTAAGCTCCGTGCGATGGTGGTAGCCCTTCTGGCCAGCCCGGGCAATGGAGTAGCCCACGCGGGCTGGGTGCCAGGCTCCAATGCAGGCCACTTTGCGTAAGCCCTTGTGGGTTTTCCTTGGGAGCTTCTTGGCATGCCAGCGGCTGGTCACCCCTAGGAACGCAGCACAGGCCGACTGTCAGAGGAGCCGGGGGAGAGGAGAGAGGACTGCTTCCAAGCCAGAAATCAGGGTGCGTGCCTGTGGGGTTATTTCACATTGCATCTCAGGCGACGAGACGATGGCGTGTCAGATGGAAGCAAACAGCCCTTCTCGGAGTCAGGGGCCCAGGGACAAACCCGGACTCGCTTTGCATTCACTTGACTGCACTGGAGTGCGTCTCCCGCAAACACTGGCTTTGTCAGCGCCAAAATGACTTTTTGTCCTTATCTTGGGCTCCTCACATGTCAGCCGGCCCAACGCCCCGAGGGCTCCCACCAGAACTAAGCCCATAACTAGCAACGGGGCATTTTGAACCAGGCACGTAGAACCAAATCTGCTAAAAGCAGAGCAGACAGATGGGGACCAATCTAGGGCCCCTGGTGGAATGAGTGAGGGGGTTCTCAGTCCGGCTGCTGCTCAGCCTGGATGTCGAGGACAGCCACCATGACTGGCACTAACGGTCCCCATCTCTGGTCGTCACAGCTGTGAGGCTGAGGATGAAATGAGGGAACTGGAAATGAATTCCCCTCTCGTCCGCCAGAAGAGGACTCCCAGGACAATGGGGGTTTGCAGTGTGTGGGGGGGAGGGTTTGCCTGCACTGTCACTGCCTCTACTCAACTTGCTCCGGGAACAGGCATTTCATCAACACCAAAAACTGGGGGGGGTATTTAAGTACAGTCAAAATAAACTGGAGTCTGTTCCCTGGCCTGTAGATGTCACACAAGGTGAAACCTCTGCGCACCAATGTTAATTATTCACAATGATGCATGGATTCCTCACTGTGTTGAAATGTTAATTACCATTAACTGTTAATTAGGCGGGGTGTCCAGAAGCCATGCCTTGATGACAGAATAGTAAATAATTACTATTAATAATAACAGTAAGTGCTCAGTACTTGTATGGCTTTTTCATCCACAGACCACTCGAAATATTTTGCCAGTGTCACTGTCCCCATGTTACAGATGGATAAACTGAGGCATGGGGCGGCTGTGTGAATGGCTCAGGGCCATAGAATGAATTGGTGTCAGAGGTGGGATTATAACTCAGGTCTCCTGACACCCAGTCCTGTGCTCATTCCACTCAAAAATGGCTTCTCCCAGGAGCACCATGGAGGCCCCATGGCACAATGCCCATGCAATGTATAAGCAGCCCTTGCCCATCCTCTCCAGAGGATCCATGCCAAGCCAATGACCCTCCACCCATACCTTTCATCCCGCGCCCCTTGGTCACCCCAATGACGTCAATCATTTCGTTCTGGCTGAAGACCGTGTGCACGGAGACCTGCTTCTCCAGCTTCTCGTGGGCCCAGTCCACCTTGTCGGCCACCGTCCCGCCATTCAGCTGAATCTCCATCACGTGGGCCTTCTTCTGACGCAGGGGGAGCAGCTTCGTCTGCATTGGGCATGGAGGCCAAGGAATGATACCCCGCCCTGTGGGTGGGAATGTGCTCCCAGGGGCTATATCCCTGAGCGCGGGCAGGAGGCGATAGGGCCAGCTCCCCCACTCCCCTCCCGTTCATCATGCACCAGTGCCCGGGAACGCTGCTGGCCCTGTGCGCTGCTCTGTCAGGAGACTGGGGACTGCTGCAGTGTGGCCCCACGCAGGCTGTTTGCAGTTCAGTCTGTCTGAGTCTAGCGAGTCTCCGCCCAGGTGCTCATAAAGCCCCCCCAACACACACAGTGCTTTCTCCGGAGCAGCAAAGCCCTAGTTGCAGCATTTCAGGGCCTGGCTGCAGATTCCTGGCTGGGACAGGGGAGGCCGGCACTCACCCATGGAGGAAGAGAGAAGCAAGGAGGCAGCACCTGGCTTTGCTCTCCCGCCACCCTGCCCAGACAGCAGCTGGAACAGGGCTCGAGGGAGCTGTCTCCAGCCCCCGCAGCTTGGGACCAGTCAGCCCGAGAGAGAGAATGGAACCAAGAGAGGCAAAACCCTAGAGGGTCCCCCAGAAAATAAGCCCTCTAGGCTTTGAACTGTTTGTTGTGTGACTGAGACACATGCAGGGCACACATTTGCTGAGCACACACCCGCACTAAGCCCACACCCGCTGAGGACACACACACACTTGGTGCACAAATCCCCCACGTGTGCACGCATCTATATCTGAACATGCCCACACGCAGCATAAATGTGCACACACGTTCTTACTAAGCACAACCCCTACCCATGCACTAAACACACCCATAGCCTACATATGTGTCTAAATGTACCTGTAAAGCCATTCTCCCGTAGGGGGGATTGAACCTGCGACCTTAGGGGCTAACGCCATGTGCCTCTACCACATGAGCTAAAAGCTGGCTCTCTGGGGCTATACAGCAAACTTCACTCTCTCTTACCAGTGCTTGCTGTGCCTCTGGGTCACACACCCACCCTTTCACACTCACCGAGTACAAGCACAGGCATTCTCACTGACCCGCACAGCAGGCATGGGTGCATGCACGGGCACACACTGGCTATATCTACACTGGCGGGTTCTTGCGCAAGAACCCGCAGAGCGTCCACACTGCCTGCCCGCTCTTGTGCAAGAAGATTTACAGTAGTGTGTCGGAAGAGAGGGCTTCTTGCGCAAGGGCTACGCTCTTTTCTAATAGGTGTAAGCCCTCTTGCACAGGAGCTCTTGTGCAAGAGGGCAGTGTGGATAGGCAACAGGGGTTTCTTGCACAAGAAAGCCCTATGGCTAAAATGGCCATCAGAGCTTTCTTGTGCAAGAGAGCGTCCACACTGCCATAGGCGCTCTTGCACAAAAGCACATGGCCGTGTGGATGTGTTCTTGTGCAGGAACCTGCCAGCGTAGACATAGCCACTGAGTGCAAGATGACAGACATGCTCAGCATGCTGCCATGCCATGGGGTGACTGGCATGAGCTGCCTTTCTCCAGCACAATGTAGGAACAATTCCTAGAAAACAGGCCTTCTCCTTCTCCACCCCCACCCCCAGAAACACACGTTTGCCTCCCGACCCTTCTGCCAATGAGGGGCTGTCTCACGTGTACCTGGACCCCCCGAGGACAATACCCTCTGACACGTGACCTGAACACCCGTGCCAAAGCACAGGAGCAGAGTGATGTCCTCCCGTTCCAGGACCGGCCGGGCCCAGCGAAATGGAGACGGGGCTCTGTGTGCTAACAAGCATTTTCTCTGGAGTGCGGCCGAGAGCCGCCTAAGCCCAGCCGGCTGCTGGACGGATTTGAACAGCCGCTGCGGCGACTGTGTGTGTCCCTGATGCTCGCCAGTTGGGCAGCATGAATCAGCCCCAGGCTGCCCGGGGACAACCCTCCCGGCCTTGCTCCCACGGGCCGTCGACTGGGGGCTAGCCCAGCACTGCAGGCTGCCGTCCTGCACTTCCAGCTGGGGGCCATGGCTGCACCTTGGGCCTCTCAGTGCCATGTGGCCAGGCCCATGCCCCACATAGGACTGCTGCGGTGAGCTGTTGGGGAGGGCCTAGCCCGAAGGGAGGCCTCTGAGACTTTGGGCCACCCAGATCCTCCTGGGCTCTGAGGGGGTGAAGCGATCCCTGATGATCCGAATTGCAATGGGTACACGCAGAGACCTGGCAAGCCCCTCCCTGCAGCCTGGCACCCGGGTTATTTTTACCCCATCACCTGACACCAGTTGCTAATTTGAGAGCTCACCAGTGGGCTGCCAGGGTTACCCCGGCCACAGAGGGGGCTGGGAGCATCGCCTGCTCCCTCCCAACAAGCCTGGTGCTACCCACTGTGAGCTGTGGGGCTGCTCCAGCGCCCTGAGTAGCAGCAGGTGCTAAAACCCCCAGCCCAAGATGCCCTTAGCAGTTGGGGTGTCCGTGCCAGGCGCCTGAGCGAATGCCAGCGCAGAGACGTGCATGGTGCCCGTTGGGTTCCCCTGGCACTTTCAGAGGGGCACGGCTGCTCTTTGGTAAGTGGCTGTGACGGTCAGCATGCACCTCCTGCAGCGGGCATATACAGCGGGGGGGAGGAGGGGACAACCTGCAGCTACGCCCCCCGTCCTGTCCCGTCCGCCCTCCTCCCCCACATGCCTCTGGCGCACTGGCACCCCGCCCTTCCTAGGCCTCCCCCCAGCACTTTTGGAGCACCGTGAATCCACTGATCCGCGTCTCAGCTCCTCCTCCTCCCGCCCAGAGCTGGAATGCAGCCAATCGGCCGTGGGTGGCTGTTCCAGCTCTGGGAGGGAGGGGGAGGAGCCGAGATGCGAATCAGCGGATTCACGGTGCTCCAAAGGTGCTGGGAGGGAGGGGGGAGGCGTAGGAAGGGCGGGGCTCCAGTGCCCCAAGAGGCACCAGTGGGAAGGGGGCAGACTGCAGAACCCCAGTGAGTTGCGGGTTGCTGCGGCCCACTGAGGCGAAGGAGGGCCACTCATGCAGCCCCCCCACTGACATACAGCATCCCCACCCACCCCCGACCTGCCTGCCGCACCACCCTGCGAGAAGTGGCCTTCTCCCCCTCCCAACCCACAACCCCCTTGCCCTCCCGGTCACCTCTCAGGCTACGTCTACACTACGCGTTTTCTCAGCAAAAAATATGCTAATGAGGGACTCATTTGCATGAGTCATAATCTCATTTGCATATTTTCTGCCAATCCATTTTTGCGCTAGGGGTTTTTGCGCAAAAACAAGCAATGTGGATGTTTCCGTATGCCCTATCCAATCTTGCGGAAAAAGGGGGTTTTGCGCAAAAAGAAAACATCCACATTGCTTGTTTTTGCACAAAAACCCCTAGTGCAAAAATGGATCAGCAGAAAATATGCAAATGAGATCACGACTCATGCAAATGAGTCCCTCATTAGCATAATTTTTGCCAAGAAAACACATAGTGTAGATGTAGCCTCAGTGACAACACGTGCCACGATTCTCCCTTGCTCCCAGCTTCCCAGCCCTTGCCCCACTCAGGTAGGTCACCGGGCGCCCCACGCCCCATGCGGTGCTCTGACCTGGGTGTGCACGATGACTCGAATGACCTTGCAGTACTTCTTCATGGCCGCAAAATCCTTCTCCAGCTGCTTCTTCCCGTCCTTGTCCTGCCACTTTTTGCAGTACTTGGTGAAGGCCTTCTTCTTGCTCTTGTGCCTACGGAGAGGAGCCTGTTAATGATGCTGGAGACGGGAAGAACGACGCCCAGAATCACCAAACCGCACTACAACGTGCGTGACAGGGCTGCTTCAGTGCTGCTGGAAGTGCCACACACCCAGGGCTCACTGCCCCCAGCCGAGGCGAGCAAGTGCCATAGACATCAGACCAGTAGAGGGAGCTCAGAGGAGAAAACAGTGAAAGGGCAGGAATGGGCCGACAAAACTTGATATTCTGGCAGATTTTTATATGGAGAATCAGAGAATCAAAGAACTGGAAGGGACCTCGAGAGGTCATCGAGTCCAGTCCCCTGCCCTCATGGCAGGACCAAGCATCGGCTAGATCATCCCTGATAGATGCCTATTTACCTGCTCTTAAATATCTCCTGTGATTGAGAATTCCTAGGCAATTTATTCCAGTGACAGGTAGGAAGTTTTTCCTAATGTCCAACCTAAAACCTCCTTTGCTCCAATTTAAGCCCATTGTTTCTTGTCCTGTCATCAGACGTTAAAGAGAATAAATTTTCACCCTCCTCCTTATAACAACCTCTTAGATATTTTAAAACTATTATCACATCCCGCCTCGGTCTTTTCTTTTCCAGACTAAACAAACCCTGTTCTTTCAATCTTTCCTCTTAGGTCATGTTTTCTAGATTTTTAATCATTTTTGTTACTCTTCTCTGGACCTCCTCCACTTTGTCCTGAAAGGGGATACCCAGAAGTGAACACAACACTCCAGTTGAGGCCTAATCCAGTTGACACCCAGTTAGTGAAGTCACAATGCAACAAAACCAGAGCTAAATGGAAAACAGACAAGACAGTCTACCTGGTAAGGAGTCAGATGTCTATACAGCCATTAAAGCCACCAGTTTTCTCAATAGCAAAGACCCAACCTTTCACTTTCCTCACAATCACTCTGAGATTTGAAGAATTAGTCTCTACAATGGTGCCTAAGGACCACAGGCCAGATTCTGCTTTAGCTTACGCCAGGGTTGGGATGTTAAATTTTGATTTAATCAGTTACTCAATTAGTCGATAAGAGGGGAGGGGGGCACTATCCCTGCTGTGCCTCTGCCTTTGAAATGTAGCAAGAGCCACAGGAGGCTCTGTCATGAATAGGAGCTGCTAAGGACTTACCTGAAGAGTGAGGAAAGGGTTAAGCAATTCTAGAGATGCACCTGAGGGAGGGGGCTTCCAGCATTCAGCCAATGAAAGGCAGATAGGAATTTCAAACCGAGAGAGGGGTTTTTTTTTCTCTCTTCCTTTGTTTTTGAGATCAGAGCAGTTTTACCCAGGTAACGGGGGAGACAGGCTTTCCCAGGAATGGACTCCTTGAAATGTGTAAGTAGGGAAAAGTTTAGTTAGTCCATCTGGTTTTATTGTTTTCCTTGTTGGGGGGGGGGGGGGTTGGAAATTATGTATGAGCTGGTTAATTGTTTGTCTCTTTTGTAATTTAAGGATTACAGCCTAGGGATTCTCCCAGAGTCTATTTCATTCCATAGCTGTTTTAACACCCAGTCATTTACTATGCTTGCAACAATAGTCTTGGTTTGATGATAAAAGTGTTTTCCTTTTTGTTTTGATTAACTGGTATTGGTTGATTTTTGTGTCCTTAAACCTACGTGCCTAAGTTACCAGGGAGAAGCAGAGCCCCACTGCTCTCTGCAGATTCCCTCTGTTTGTTTTCCCAACTCCAAGCGAAATGGAGATTGGAGTAGGGGGGGAGAACTTTGCCTCAGGGAGGGGATTTCCAAGTGATCTCTTCCCTGGAAAAAGGGTTTATTTTCTATTTTTTTTTAAGTACACTTAGGTGATGGCAGCGACCGATCATCTTCCTTTTGGGTCTCAGGGAAACTGAGACCAGACAAATTTGTCTCTGGGAGTTACAGAGACAGGTTCTTACAGAGTTTATTCTGCTAGCTGGCCCTCATTTCTACACTCAAAGTGCCCGGTTGGGGAATTGAGCCATGATCGGCTCTTGCTACATTTCAAAGGGAGAGGCGAAATAGGGAACCCGCGCGAGGGAGGACTGGAGGAACTGCTGCGCCTCTGCCTTTGAAATGCACAAATCCACGGGTGGCTCTTGCTACATTTCAAAGGCGGAGATGGTGCTGGGGGAACCGGCTTTTAAGCCAGCTTCCCCAGAACCATCTCCTGCTTCCCCCCCCCTTGCTGCCTCTGATATAGAGGCAGCAAGGAGGGGGGGAATGTGAGTAGTCGACTTGACTACCTGATAAGCCTAGGCTGATCGGGTAGACGACTATTTGACTACTCTTTTACATCCCTACGCCAGGGCTGGGCAATCATTTTTTAATGGGGGGGGGGGGCACTTCACAAATTCCCAAAGTGGTTACGGGCTGCCCCAGAAGGGGCAGGGCCTCGAGCAGAAGTGGGGTGGTCTTTAAATAGCAGGAGCTGAAAGGGCTCACACCTCCCCGGCAGCTCCCAGGCGATGCGTTAGCAGCAAAGCCAGGAGCTGTGAGCCCATTCAACTCCTACTATTTAAAGGGCTCGCACTTTTCTGGTGGCTCCCAGGCATTAGCAGTGAGGCCGGGAGCTGGATGAAAGTGCTCGGTGAGCCAGATCCAGCCTGCTGACAGCCTCTTGCCCAGGCCTGGCTTACGCTCACGTACAACTGGAATCACTCTGTCGATTCCAATGGAGTTACTTTGGTGAATCGGTTCCAATGATGAGCAGAATCAGGCCCCACCTCCACGGTGTTTAATTAACCTGCGGAACTCATTGCCACATCGTGGAGCCCAATAACGCAGCACGATTCTTAAACTAATCAGAAATGTGTGTGCACACGTGTTATTCACAGTCGCCAGAACTGCTGTGTCGCACAGTGGTACACAATTAAATAGCTGCTGCCTCTCGCCCCAGCGGCGGCTGCCAATGGGCGAAGGGTTCCAAAGTGGAGAGCATTCGGTGGCTGACGTTGAGGGGGGGAGCAGGCATTCTAGAACAACAACACTGCTACGGCGGCCCGTAAACTCACGCACCAAGAGTCTTACCAGTTCTTGTAGAAGCGGCGTCTGCATTCATCACTGAGGTGCTCAGCAAAAATGGTCTTGAAATTTCTCAGGCCTCTGGGGGTCTCTATGTATCCCACAATCCCAACCACCACCAGAGCGGGGGTCTCCACTATTGTCACTGCTTCCACCTCTTCCCTCTTGGACACCTCTGAAAGCAAAGGGAGGAGCAGCAAAGTCAACGGGAGTCGACTGTGCTCTGCAGCAACCAGCACCAGGTTCTTGCAGGGCCAGGCAACCATGAGTAGCCAGAACTTCTCTATGAATGAGGTGCCCGCTGCACCTCCAACAACATCATGTCCCGGCAAAGCAGTGGCGTAGCAAGGGTGTTGTGCACCCAGGGGAAAGGCAAAATTTGCGCCCCCCCAATCATTTGTTGCAGGAGCATTTTGCAGTAGCTAATTTCACTCTTGCTCCTCCACCAGTCCTTTTCACCCCCCAGCAGTGCACGCCCGGTGCCTGTCCCGCTTGCCGGGACATCTCGCAGCCCACCCGAGTGGGGGGAGGGGAGGAGTATCGGTGTCTAGGTCCCATCCCCGGAGTTTCCTCTGCAACTTCTCTCCCCCCAGTGTGGACCAAGACCCTCCTGCCATTGGCTCCCAGCATAAGCTGCCATATGACTGGTGCGAGGAGGGTGGGAGGTGGGGGGAGGGGAGGGATCTGGTGGGTGCCACTTTTTAAAGAGGGCGCAGGACCGTCCGCAACCGGAGAAGGCTGGTTGCATGCGAGCGGTCTGTGCGCGCGAGGTCCCAGGAGCCAGGGTGTAAGTGGGAGGAGGAGGAGGGGGGCATGCAGCAGAACTCGCCGGGGCTGTTCCCACTTTCCACCCCCCTCCTACACTTCTTCAGTCTGCAGCGTGCGGCGCAATGAGCCACCTGCAGACAGCTGCCAACGAGTGGGTGGAAGGCAGCAGAGACTTGGGGGCCCAGCAGCTGGAGCAAACTCAACAACATCACTTTTGGCAGCTAAATTGGCACCCCCCTAGTGTTGCACCTGGGAGCAACTCCTGCCGTCCCTCCCCCCCCACGCCACTGCAGCAAAGGCAAATTAACTTAGAGTAGATGAGAGGCCAGCGGCACAGCACTGGAGACCTGCCTTGCCTACTGCACAGAAAGCAAGAGTCTACCGCTTCCCCACCCCAATCCTGGGACCACTTGCAGAATATGAGAGAAGTTACCCCTCCATGGGCCATTCACTGCCTGGCTTCTCTGCCAGCCAGGAGCTAAGTAATACCAGCTGTGCTGGTGGCCTTACAATGTAGGGCAAGAATTGCAATAAGAACCTCTGAACAGCGGCCAGACACTTTTTGGTCATTGGGGACGTCACCTGGATTTGAAATAACCATTTAGAGAAGAAGAGCTCCACAACCCATTTCCAATCCCCATGAGCTATCCATCCCGGCCAACCAGAAGAGACTTTGCCCTCTAATCTTTCCCGGACTCGACCTAGCTGATTCAATCCAAGGTTCTTACTCAGTCCTGGCCTGTGAACTTCTCGCAGGGTGTGCGTCATGCCGGCTTTGTAGCCCAGAAAGGCTGTCAGGTGGACTGGTTTGCTGGGATCATCCTTGGGCCAGGTCTTCACCTTCCCTCGGTGACGACGGCTTCTCTTATGGGGGAGGAAGCCAAGGTGGCCATGTCTGGGAGCCGAAAACTTGCGGTGGGACTGGGGGAAAGGCAGGAAACAAAAAGGATTCCATTTTACCTTCGAACCCCAAAGACTATAGGTCTATCTAATGCTGATTGATGACAGTGGCAACCTTTGGACTTCCGCATGTGCTGGATCGGTACTATGTAGATTACAGATTTTGGGACAGCGGTTTGTTACATAGGATGTTTAGAAATAAAAAAAGAATTACATGAATTACAAAAGCCGTTATCTTATCTCGTCAATAGAAAGATAGGTGGATGGGATGAATAACGTCAAAGTCTTCGAGTCAGACCCGAGACAAAAATTTCACAAATTATTTTTCTCTCCTTTCCAGAAACAGAGGGGAAAACTTCCAGTTTATAAATCTAATCCCCATCTTGTGTGTCCAAGTATTCAAGCCTCTGTGAGAACTGCTGACTAGGATTTGCTAAATAAAACACCTTGACTATAATTGCCCTTCTTTCTGCTAAGAGAAGCACAACGTTTTCCAGATTTGCCCCACTTTGGTCTTCATTATTATTCTTAATTTGTGTGATGGCCACACATAAAAAGTCCGGTCCGGGGTTGTACAGCATTGTGTTTGATGCTGCACAAACCCAGAGTGAAAGCTAGGCCCTGCCTCCCTGTCCTGACAGTCTCATTGAGACAAGTCACCAACAATGGCAGTAACTAACAATTGGAAGATAGGGTGGAGGTGACAAAAGGAAACCATAACAAGAACATGCGCATGTACAGGCCAAATATGAATGTTGTCAAGCAAATTATGAGAATTAACCAGAAAATCATGAATTTGCGTGGGGCACCACAAACCACCGTTGGAGGAAGTTGGAGAAATTCTCACAATAGCAGATTGAGGATAAGAGAATCAATCCAGCAGCAAAGGGATAAACGTACACACGCTACAACTCCCTTTTATTTATTCAGGAACGCCAGTATCACGTTTCCCCTTTTCCCTAAACTTATCCTCCAACCCAAAGTGGAACTGATTGACGATTTCAAGCCAGTTTCAAGTGTGTTAATCTGCCAAATGCGTATCCCAAAGCCATTAAAAGTTCTAACCCACAAGCGACAAGACAGCAACAGGGAACATTACAGACCATGGGGCGTCTTCGGCACGGGGCAGCGGCACAATGAGGCAGTCACCAAGTGCCTCTACAGTCTAATACCTAAGATGTTTACCAGTCTGAAGACACAAATTTAGCTGCTGGCTTCATGCAACGCTATATTCATTTCATACTCAGCAAATCGGCCAGGCTCTCACTCTAACAACCACTGAGATGTGGTAAAGGTCATTTGCCAGTGTCTCAATTTACCGCACACAAACTGAGCGTGAATGGAGGGAATTACAATTATTACCTTCAGCACAACGTCCCAAGGCAAAATTCTGACCTCACCTACACTTACACCAGCCTGTCACCTCCAGCTAGATACCTGCATTCCTAATTAACTACCGCCAGAGTTTTTTTCTCAGGAATGCCTCCCATGCTGGCATCTCCCCAAGGACATGGGACTAGGCTAGATCCTCCCCAAGGGGATTTATGATTGCTTTGTAATACTGGGGCTGGGAAGAATTCCCCTCCTCTCAGTAGTGTGATTTCCTGTACTTAGCAGCACTATATTTAGAACGGTCACTAAAGGGCAGTTAAAATATTCTGTGTCTATCCTGCTACGTAATATGGCCAAATCCCGAGCTCAGACTCCAATCTTGCAATGAGCTCCATGCAGATGGAGCCCTGAGGCCATGCAATGCTCATCATAGGACTGGGGCTTTCAACAGACCAAAAGCATCGATTTCACTGGGTGTGGACAGCACAAGTATCTCAGGGCTCCCTCCTCCCCCTCCAGCACTGTATTGTCTCCTGTATTCTGTTCAGCCCAAATGATGAGGGCTTTCACCGCTCCACTTAGAGAGATGGTACCACAGGCAGTCCAACAGATCACAAGCAAAGAAGCATTTCTTTGGCCCTTTCATTTTGCAACACTGACACAGTATCTATTCCACAGCAGTAGCACTTCTTTAAGTGATATTTCGTTAGACCTGTCCACGGAGACATTGGCCAACATTTGTGGTGCACTTTAGCTCAAGCAACTCGCTGTGCAGTAAGAAAGAGGTTAAAATCTAACCGTAAAGTGTAATTTAATAGCCCTTGTTTGTTTTTACTCATTTTAATTACTTTAGTTGAGGCCTTTCATAGCCACATCCTGCCTATCCAGAGAGAAACAGGATCTGACAGGATATATAAGAGTTGATCAACACTGCTCTGATTTTCAAATAATTTTCGTTGACCTACAAACAGCAGATCACAAGATCCCATCTTTGAGCAGAAGTGGGACAGGCTCTGGTGGAGGGAGGGAGAGAATGTAGGTCAGTACCATGTTGGGCTGATATTTGCACCAAGTGATTTGAGAAAGAGAGGCAAATTAACTGTCTCGTAGGATGCCACCCGGCCTAGTTTTTTGTTGTTTTGTTTTTTACTAGCTTGGCTAGGGGCAGCATTTGCAGGAAAGCCACGTCAAGCTCAACAGATGCCAGATCTTTTCATGTCTCTATATTTAATACTCAAAATAAAGCCCCTGTCTGCAGACAAAAAATGACAGGCATCATTACTGGATTAGGTTTAATCCTTTCAAAAATAGTCCCAGCCACGTCTCAGAACAAGCGAATGTTGCCACAATATCCAGCTAAAGCATCACTGAAAGTAGTGGGCATGCTGCGGCTATGGTCCCAGGGCCTGATCCTGCCCCCGTTGAAGTCTGAAGGAATTCTGCCCTCAACTTCGATAAAAGCATAACCCTTCCCCCACCCCAAGCTACAGTACCACTGATGGGGGTACTTGAACAGGTGGTGGTACCCTATTACAACACACAGGCCGGCGTGTTCGCAGGTGTGTGAATGCAGCGTGTGCTCTCCTGGATGGGATCCAGCAATGGGCCTGTGTGGCATCCCACAGGAGAACGCAGAGGCAGTGAAGACAGCGCTGTGGATGGGGCGGCAGGACTCCCGGGTTGCACAGCTGACTCCCAGAGCCAGCAAAGAGGCCAGGACTCCCCAGAGAGAGTCAGCAAATGGTCTGGTAGCACTTTATAGACTAACAAAACATGTAGGTGGTATCATGAGCTTTTGTGGGCACAGCCCACTTCTTCAGATGACCGGAGTTATGATTAGAGGATAAGGAAACTCGAAATAAATGGGGGGAAGGGGAGAAAGATGTTCTGTCACCCACCTCCCTACCTCTATGCATAAAGTATCAGGAGAAAGGGTGCTAAACCTGAGTGATAAAGATCAAAGTCAGTGGATGGGCAAGGCAGGAAGGATACCATTCAGAAAGTAGAATAGTGATAGAGATGCAGCCATGTTAGTCTGGTCTAGCTGAAACAAAAGACAGGACTATGCAGCACTTTAAAGACTAACAAGATGGTTTATTAGGTGATGAGCTTTCGTGGGCCAGACCCACTTCAGTCTGGCCCACGAAAGCTCATCGCCTAATACACCATCTTCTTAGTCTTTAAAGTGCTGCATAGTCCTGTCTTTCGTTTCATTCCGAAAGTAGTTAGCACCTTCCTTGATAAAGGCTCCACCACCCCATATCTCGATTAAGCCCATAATTAATTGAACCGAATTTGCATATGGATTGTAATTGCAAGCTTTCCCTGTGGATTTGGCTTGAGGAACTGGCCTGTGACAAGACCGCCACCTTCAGATCTGTGAGATTATGGTGAAGCGAACAGAAATGTTCTGCCACTGGCTTCTGAGTATGTTCTTTAGGTAGAGCCGATGCGCGTCCATGGATTCTGTCCCGGAGACGTCCAGCCTGACCAATATGTATAGGAGCGGGGCCCTGTTCCCGCCTCTGGGAGGGAGTCAGAGCCTTGTGGCGTCTGTGCCGTGGGGCCCACAGGGCCGGCGCTGGGGCGGGCAGGAGCCCTGGGACTGACTCCCTGGGGGGGGGGCAAAGCTCTTTGCAAACGGGGGGTGGGGGGACGGTCCCAAGCTCGCCCGGGGGGGGGGTGTCCCAGGGGCTCTGGCCCATTCCAGGCATCTGGGCCCTCCCCGGGCCTGCCGTTTCCATGGGGACGGACCCCCCATTTCCAGCCCCCCCCCCTCCGCCTTTAGGAAGGCGCGAGGGGTGCATGGTGGGGCGGGAACACATTTGCGGGGGGGAATTGCCCCTCCCCCTCTTGCCAAGCTCTAATATCATCACGTGCTGCAAGCTAACCCCCCCCTCTCCGCCATTAGCCGCTGTACCCCTCCCGCAAGGCCCGCTGAGAGAAAGGCCAAGAGCCTCAAGCCGCAATGACCGGAGGAACTACATGTCCCAAGATGCGTCGGGCACCGCACATGCGTATTGGGCTGGGACTCCTCTGCCCCGGAAACAAGACTCTCTCGAAGCGCGGCGCCACGCCGGTGGGAGTGCGCATGCGTCCCTGGCACCTTTGACCTTTGCCCCCCCCCAGCCTGTGTAGGGGGCCGCCATCTTGTCCGGGCCGGCGGCGAAGGGGACTGGGGAGCCGTTAGCGCGCCGCGATGCCGGATGACTGGGACCCGGAGGTTTACAAGGCGGCGCCCAGCCGCACCCCCGACCCGGAGCCGCGGACCTCGCTGCCCAACCCGGTCACCATCGTCCAGAGCTTCTACAACTACAGCGTCGACGCGCCGGTCACCTTCTTCCGAGGTAGCGGGGCCGGGCCCCGGGCAGCGCCCCCCCCCCCGGCCTGCGGATCGGGCCCCGGGCAGCGCCCCCCCCCCCGGCCTGCGGATCGGGCCCCGGGCAGCGCCCCCCCCCCCCCGGCCTGCGGATCGGGCCCCGCTGCCCCTGCCTGGGAGCCCTTCCCCCGCCCATCCCCGTGGGGCCAGGCACGAGCCTGCTGCTCCGCTCCAGACGCCTAGTAGGGAGCCGCCCCCACCTGACCGCTCCTGGGCTTCATCAGGATCGCCGGCTGCTACCGGTCCCCGCCGAGCTCCAGGATTCCCGGCTCTGTTCCCGCTCTCCGGGGCATTGGCCAGTCGGCAGCCAGGGCCCTGGGCGAGACGGACCCGGCCTGGCGGTTCCCGTGATCTGTCCAGCGCAGGGCTTGGCGCTCGGGGGCTAGTGCCGGGTGGGTGTCCGTGCCGGAGTCGCCCCCCCGGGGTTATGCTCACTGAGTGCTGGAGAGAGATTCCTGCTTCTGGTCACACCAGCAGGGCTGGTCTCCCTTCCCTGGTGTGTTTCGAAGTGTGATTGATGCGGTCAGGCCACTAACCCAGAGAGGGCGAGTAACCTGCCTGGTTCTGGAAACTTAAGAGAGCTTAGTGGGGTGGCTACTGTACTTGCTTGTTGTTCCATTTTAAGCATTCTCATTGTAGTTAATTCTGGAAAGTGAGGGTGGATGGACATGCACCTGATATTAGTCATTCCTGTCCCGTCAGTGACATAGAATATATAGAAGGTAACTCAAGGTTTTCAAGTCACTTTAGGTTATGGAGACAATTTTTGTCAGATGTGCTTTCCATCCTAAGCAAGAACAATGCTGTGTACAGTAGTCGATTTAGTTGGCTGTAGCCAACTCGTGTTTAGCACTGTTTGAAGGAGATCTTTGATTAGGTACCTTGAAGATGCATGAATGTGGTGGTTGACTCTTGCAGAATGGATTGAGCGGCAACACGCAAAGAACAGATATTATTACTATCATCGGAACTACCGCCGGGTGCCAGATCTAACTGAGTGCTTGGAGGATGACTACTTATGCTTCTTTGAAGCTGAGGCGCAGTGGAAAAGGGATAAGTATGTATATCTACTAAGGATGTTTAGTATCGGGTAACTGACTAATTGAATAGTCAATGCATTTTGCATTGACTAATCAATTAGTCAATAGGGCACCTCTGCCTTTGGAGTATAGCAACAGCCCTAGGGACTAGTCCTTCACATCCCTAATATCTATAGCATAGCTGTAATGATGTTGGAGACTTAATCAATTGAAGAAAGGTCTGTTAGAGAACACTGTTTTTTCCTTGCAGTAGATTGTTTGGGGTTTGTATGCAACTTTCCTTTGAAGTGGCAAACAATGGAATTTTTTCCCATGAAAATGTAGAAGCCTGGGTCTGATTATCACAGATTTTCTCCACCACCTGTTACACTTTAGGAATCTTATCTTCTGCTCACAAAGTCAACAAGCTTCTGTAAAAACTTACTTCAAGTATTGGGCAGTTGCTGGTGTTAATCTATCCCTGACAAAAGTGCCCTTTCTTTTCTGCAGTGTGCCTGAACTCAGCTGAGCAGAACCCAAAGATCACTACTGAGTCTCCTTCTCTGGGGCTTGATTTTGCTTAGTTTCTACCTTTAATTGTATCCATATTAAATCAGCGGATATAATGGCCTCTTAGTCTATCCAGAATTTAACTTATTACAATATTCTCTAGCTGCAGGAAGCTATTGTCACTCCTGCAATCATGTTGATCTTTAACACAGGAAAGTTGATGAGGAAATTGTGAAGATAATTCAGGAAAGAATGGGAGCTTGCCAGCAGAGAGAAGGACATAGTTTTGTTCAGAACTGTGCACAGGAGATAAAACAGTTTGAACAGGTTGCTAAAGCCTATGAAGACAGATGTAAGTAAAACCATCTAAGGCCTCTTATTTGAAAAAATGTTCAGGGTTGACTTTGACAGGACCTGGGGGGGCAGGCACAAGAGAAGAGGATGCTTAATAGCCTACCAAATCTAATGATTTGGAGGATAGCACCCTCTCATCCTGCAAAAGGGACCGGGGGAGAGGAGAAGTGTGGTAATTCCTTTGAGACTTGTAGCTATGCTTTGTTCAGAAGGGGGGAGGGTGGTATTAAAACCTTTTTTAGTTGTAAGTGGGATATCAAGCTAAAAGGCCTGAATCCTTCACAGCATTTCTTCTACTCTTTAGATGCTGATCTTGGTGCCTCTGGAAGTGCTAGAAAATGTTTAATGAAGCAGAAACAGAGAATGATTGCAGAAAGAAAAGCACAAGCAGAAGCCTAAGCTCAAACCCTCACTGTGTAATATTTTAAGGTTTGAATACTGTATGCGAATCTGCTCATGTACCTTGATGCTGAGACTTGTTGTATCACATAACTGCACAATTAAAGCATTGCAGAGAACATCTCTGCTAAATAACTACATTGTAAAATGCATGATGCCATCAGTGTTGCTAAGAGATGAATGTATTTGCCATTCATCTTCACCATTTTTTGTGAAGAAATGGGAGCAGAAACATTGGTAGTACCCATCCTTGCACTGCAGAACACACTAGCCTTCCCTCATTGGCACCATGAATATGGATATAAGCAATTAGTTGACTACTTGCACTGGGGGGAGGGCAGCAAGGGAGAGAAGTTGAAGCTGGCTTAAACCCTGCCCCGCCCCGCCCCGCCCCCCCCCCAGCACTGTCTCTGCTCCCCCTTACCTCCTTGTGGGGCCTAGAGGCAGGCCTAGGCTTGCCTGTCTGTGGAGGGGAGGAGGTCCCAGTTCTCTGCTGAAGATCCCCAATGGATGGGCTGCTGGACCTGGTGAGCTGGGACTAAGCAAGCTATCCCTGCTGCAGCCCTGCATTTTAAATGTGGTAAGAACCAGGCCACCTCTTCCATTTAAAAGGCAGAGCTGCTTATTGACTAATCATGCAGTCAGTACACGTTGTATTGACTACCTTATGAGTTACCTGCCTCTTAACATCCTTAGCCAGAAGCAGACTGCAAGCAAATTCATTCTCCTTTATAAACTAACCGGGAAGACCTGTGATTTGGCATGAAAGGAACGCTTTAAGATTTTTCATTACTGTTTGCAGAGGATCTTTTAAGGTCCATAAAACACATGCTTAATTTTCTGTAAAGATTTTTTGAGGCAACTCCTTATGTTGGAAGCTGAGCACCTTTAACCATGTTTACTGATTTTTTTAAACTTCTCCCAGCATGACTTTGGAGAAGTGTTTGCCCATAAACTTTAGACTATTGCATACTGTCATCATATAAAGTGCTTTTGACACCTTCAGTGGCTAGCTCTGTGGGTCACTAGTACAGTCAAGTGTTAAAAGAATTATCCCTGTGAATGGCAGAAAATTGTTTGCATTTAAGAGTAGCCCTGTAGTCTTAGTACAATCTCTACAAATGTAAGTGCTCATATGCTTTTAATCATGCATTTGTCTTTGCCACTTATCACCTCAGCTTGGCTTAATTTTTTGTGGCTCCTACAGATGGTCTACATTAGTCTAAGACTTTTTTAAAAAGCTATGGTCAGATCCAAAGTGCCACTAATAGGTGAAATGCTGAGTTGGTGTAAAAATACTATGTCCAAACATACCATTGGGAAAGAAACCAGTTTTGAGATTCTAAGGGGAGGCTTCAGTGTTTAACTGCATTTGCTCTGCCTTTTAACAATAGCCTTCCTAAAAATTAATCACAACTGGTTTGGTAATCCTATTACATGCTGTTCATTCAAACCTAATTCACTTTAGTGTTTTCTCTGTCCTAACAATTAAAGTTCAGCAGATGAGTGCTGCAGTCTGAATTCATTTGTCTAGGCAAGTTAATCAAGGAAACATTCAGTACATTATCTAAAAAAGCCATTCAGATGCTTAGCAAATAAGGATGTCAAAGGAATTGACTCTGTATCACATTGAGCATATGTTCAGTTGAACCTGAAGCTTTCACTGTACAGGTACCTTTTATGAACAGGGATTTCATTTCTATAGAAATCCATACCACCTTACTATGCGTTCACCTACCCCCACAGATTAAAAATCCAGTAAACTCGTCTTCATCACTTTATTTTGTACAAAAACATTTAAGTAGTTGCCACAGCTGCTGCCTGGGTTCTCTGCATGGAGACTCTGGTGTGGGTCTTAGCCAGATGATCAGTGAATTCCTGCAAAAGAGTAAGATATTTCACTGTCTTCAAGCAAATGTTGCAGATCTCACTATACATCCATTTTAAATTAGAGAGAGTTCTTACAAGTTTAATTTTGTCTTCCCTGATCCCTCCAAGCCAGGGGTGGGCAATAATTTTTAAAAAGGGGCTACTTCTTGTGCTCCATCACCCAATTGGACCGGGGGCCAGGGGAGTGGCACAGTGGCCATGGATCAGATCCACTGGCTTGTCAGGCCTGATCCAGCCCATGGAAACTCCTTTACCCACCCCTGCGACAAGTGCTCCCCCCAGCCTCATTTTATTCTCTAGCTAACTTGACAACCAGGAAGTAACAATGACCAACATGGAGAGTCCAAAGAAAAGCAACAAACGAAAAAGTTCAAAACAAAGCATGTTCAGTCTTGAAAGAGACCAGAGGGAGGGGGCGATCTGTTAAGTTTAAGAACTAATTCCACAAAACCTGTGATGGATTGTTTAGGGGTACTTGAGTCTTGCCTGAGCGCACAGAGGCTAACCTACATGACTTCTCACAGTCTCCTCCAGGCCTACATTTCTCTGATCCTAGATGGAATTCTGCATATTCATTTTATTAACTGCAATAGAAATCTGAAGGAAGACCAATTCTAATCAAGTTAGCCTACTGGAGTTTGCCATGATGATCCCTGAGATGAATTACAAATAACCTGATTTCGTGCTTACCTGATACGGAGACTTGGTGAATACAGTCTCCTTCCAGAGGTCAGGGGTCAGATAACTGTATGTCTTAGAGATCGCATCAAAGGTGGCTTTAGCTATTGAGAAGAGTCAGACATTGCACATTGTATTACACAGGACTAATAAGAGGCCCCCAAAAAAGGTAGAACTCCATTGTGCAAGGCACAGTACAGACAGCAAAGCTGTGCCTGCCTCAGCTGAATGGCCCTCCATTTCAGGAAAATAAATGTAGAGTTTGAAAAGGAACAGGGAAACCATGTCAAGGTCCCTCTGCCGTGCATATTGAACTCATTCTCTCTCTCTCTCCAATGACGACAATTACACTACTTTAACCAAGTGTAACTGAGCAGAGCTGAGAGACTATTAAACAGGCTGCATGTAGGAAGACATTTTATAATTCAGTGCCTCAAAGCCTTTATTACAAGACAGATCTAACTCCAGAATAAATTTTGGCAGGATTTATCTACATTATATAATCTGTTGGCATATAGGGCTTGATTCCAAAAGCTTTTAATTTAACAGATAAAGTAGTATTGGATAAAACAGCTAATTTGGTCATCCACTGGGACTTTATTACATCTAGACACCTAAAACAGCTAGCAGTTCAGTATGAATTTAAGCCAGACAGTTTAAACCTGTGTTTCAATTTTTTTTATAAAGTACCCCTTTTTTTTAAAAAAAAAATTATAAGTACACCCAGTATCTATAGTTTTCAGACAATTTTTTCCTACCATTGTAACACATTTGTTTAAACAACTTACTTGTAGCCGGGCGGGTGATAAAATTTTGGGGTATAAAAGTACAAAAAAAGCGCTGTAAAACTTAAAACAATTCAGTTTACTCCAAATTTCAATTGTTGCCGTTCCCTTCTCCTCTCCCCCCGACTCCTCTCAAGTACCCCTAAGGGTACTAGTACCACTGGTTGAGAAACACTGGTTTAAACTATCAATTGGACATCTGGCCCAAAACTTAACTTACCAAAGTTGCCAAGCGTAGCAGTACAACCCCTGGCTGAGGTATAGCAGTCATCAATTCCAGCCATCATCAGCAGTTTCTTGGGAACAGGGGCAGATACAATTCCTGTACCACGGGGTGCTGGGATCAGACGCACCAGAACAGATCCACAACGACCAGTAACCTAAATGGCACAGCAGGTTACATTCAACTAACCCATGAGAATATTGAATCCTTAATTCCTTCGTGCCCTGAAGAGCAGAGTAAGGATGTAAAAGACTAGTCGACTATTTGATAAGCATTTACTTATCGGATGGTATTTTGACTTGGCGATATCCTGACCCCTTTGCTGCCTCTATGAAATTGAGGCCGGGGGGGGGGGGGGGGGGCGGCAATGGGTACTTCAAAGTGGCAGTGCCGCACAGCAGTGCTGCCTCTTTGAAACCCCAAGATGGCATTCCAAAGGGGGCAGCCACTGCACAGCAGGATCAGCTGTGTGGCGGACTACCCCTTAAACGCCGCCTCTGTGCTTTTCAAAGGGGCAACTGGGAAGTTCCAGCTGACTCTGGGCTCCCCGCAGCATTTCCCCAAAAATCTCCCCGTGGCACTTCCCTGGAACCAAGTGTCAGCTGGGGACTCCCCAGCTGACCCCGGGTTCTGAGCAGCATGCAGCATAGCATGGAGCCGAGGGGCAATGGGGGACTCAGTCCCCCCACTGACCCTGGGCTCCACGGCTTTGAAACGCGTAAGAGCCCCTGCTGGTACATCGAGTTCCGCATTCCTCCTTTGAAATGTACAAGGGCCCCAGCGGGTCGATTAACCACATTTTAACATCCTTAGTGCAGAGCTATAGTGAAACAGTCTTACCTTGCAAGGTACAGTATGAGGCTTGCCAATCTTGTTACCCCAGTAGCCTCGTCGTACTGGTACGATGGACAGTTTAGCCAAGATGATTGCTCCACGAATAGCAGTGGCAACTTCCTTGGAGCATTTTACACCAAGGCCGACATGACCATTGTAATCACCAATAGCAACAAAAGCCTACAATTAAACAAAAAAGGCTTTTTAGCTGCATATACATGTTGCCCTTACAAACTAGGGATGTCAGCACGTAGTCTACTACATAATTAACCAATAAGCATTGGCTTATTTAACTACACGCATTTCCCCCACCCTGGCTGCCTCTATCAGAAGCAGCAAGGTAGGGAGGGAGAGTGGGAGGTAGTGCCCATGCGGTGCTGGCTTTAAGCAGGCTCCCCACAAACACCGGATCTGCCTGCCCTCCCCTGCCCCCATGGTGCTGTCTGATAGAGGCAGCAGCGCGGAGAGTGAGGGGACAGGCAGAAGCTGATAGTGCAGCTCAGACCCCCCCCCCCCACCTGACAGGGGCTGCTGGTAGAGGCAGCAGCACAGGGCAGCAGGCAGCCAGTCTGCTCCCCTGGGGACCAGCTCCTGCCTGCTACCCCACACTGCAGTCTCTGATACAGAGGCAGCAGTGCGGGGTGACGGGGGCTCCCCCAGAGTGGCGCTGGGAGTGCACTGGCTGCCAGCCCCACCCCCAGGACTATCGAATAGTTGTGTAACCCCCAAGATTTCATGTGGTTACATGACTATTCAATTACAAAATATCTAACATCCCTATTACAAACCTCCTTTCAGTAAAAGCATACCCTATCATCCCTTTCACCCCCCCAGACTACATCCAGCACAAATTTTGCCCCTGGGTTATGAAAGAGTCCATCAGAAACTCGAGTCTCCCATCTTTCAACTTCCTGTACAAGTCTTGAAGCAGATTCTGCACTACAACTCCAGAAGAGTAAAGGGGCCACTAAAGGCAGATTTTTCCATTGAGGAATATCCCAATCTACGCCATTATGGCTGCCACTCCCCATAAAACAGGACTGGCTGGAGCACTGCTACTTTCCATTTACTCCGCTACACACCACTCTAGCCAAGTATCAATTAGAGCAACTCAGACTACTCAAATTTGCAACAGGGTTACTGCTAGATCCACTTTTACCCTCCAATCCCTGTTCCTAAGCCAAGGATAGTTCAGGGTGGGGAGAACTCTTGATTCTTCAATAGCCTTCTGCAGCTAGGTCCTGGACAGAAGACTGCCTTAGAACCAGCCACATGGCATTCCTGAGAAGTTACCTTGAACCTAGTACGCTGACCAGCACGGGTCTGTTTCTGGACAGGCATGATCTTCAGAACCTCATCCTTCAGGGAAGATCCCAGAAAGAAGTCAATGATTTCTGACTCCTGCAGGAAGCAAAGAAACTTAGTTAAAACAATTACCTTGTGGCAGGCTTAAGACAGGATCAATAAGTTTCCTGCAACTAGGGATGTTAAATGTAGATTAAATAATCAACTAGTCGATAAGTGGGGGAGCCGCAGCAGGGTTAGCGCCCAGCCCCAGGATCTAACCCAGCTGTGGCTCTGCCTTTTAAATGTACTCTCTTAACAGGCTGAAGTGCAGCAGGGGGGACCCAGCGCGAGCCAGGAATCACCTGCCAGCTCTTAGTACATTTAAAAAGCAGAGTCCCAGCCGCTGGGGCTAGGCATGAGCCGGGAATCAGCTGATTCCTGGCTTGCACCTGGTCCCTGCTACCCCCCCCCCCCCCGCAACAGAGATGCTGCTGTGGGAACCAGCTTTTAAGCTGGCTCCCCCTTGTCACCAGCTCCTACTCCCCACCTTGCTGTCTCTGACAGAAGCGGGGGAAGGGGGACCACTAGTTACTTACATCCCCACCTACAACACAGCACAGAAATGAACAAGTTGTATGTATATGATAGAATTAGCATATCTGGTAAGATTTAATTAACCTGCTATAAAAACACAAGTTTTGAAACATTCAAATATACCTTGTAATACATAATAGAATCCATTCCACTTAAGTCATAATGCACGTGACTTGCCTTTTGAAATCTATTTTCCACTTTCATCAGAACAGTTGCTTCATTATAATCAGGCATTACGCTTCGGCTGCGTCTAGACTGGCATGATTTTGTGGAAATGCTTTTAACGGAAAAGTTTTTCCGTTAAAAGCATTTCCGCAAAAGAGCGTCTAGATTGGCACAGGTGCCTTTGCGCAAAAAGTGCTTTGGCACAAAAGCATCCATGGCCAGTCTAGACGCGATTTTGCGCAAGAAAGCCCCGATCGCCATTTTCGCCATCAAGGCTTTTTTGCGCAAAACAGTTCTTCCCTGTCTACACTGGCCCTCTTGCGCAAGAGGGCTTATCCCTGAGCAGGCGCATCATGCTATTTGCGCAAGAACACTGACAATCTTACATTAGATCGTCAGTGTTCTTGTGCAAATTCAAGCAGCCAGTGTAGACAGCTGGCAAGTTTTTGTCTTGCCAGTCTAGACGCACCCTTCCTGTATTATACTACCTCCAATCAGAACTTCTGAACTGGCTAATGCAACATCTTTTACATTTGCAAATCAAATTTTTTGTTTCATATGTCAGTTTGCACGAATTCTAGGGCACTTTAACAATTCATATAGGTTTTACCTTGATTGGAAGAGAAAACAGATAAATCTCTTCAAGAGACTTGATTTTCATATCTTTGACTAGGCGACCAAGTTTGGTGACAGGAATCCACTGTAAAAAATACCCAATGAATGTCAGTGACAATCCAAAGTGTCATAAGCATGCAAGAGCTTAAGTGGTCATAAGCTGTGCCCCTTAAGAACTTGTAAGTTATATTTTAGCTTTTATTGGTAATGTATGCACTTTATTACTGAAGTGTAACAACAATGGAAAAAAACTGCAGCCTGGAAAACCTTTACCAATCTACCACGCAGTGGCAATCTTCTATTAACAATCCCACATGACTATCATGTTATTGGCATCCTTATGTGAACATTAACACATGTAAATGTCACAAAATATTAAACAGATACATAGCTTAAAGCTACAGATAAAAAGCACCAGTATTTAAATAAACGAGTAAACATGGCAGAGCTGAGAAACAGACTTACTTCTTTGTCTTCAGCTTTGCCACGGGCCCCACGCCCTCTTCCACGACCTCTCCCTCGACCCCTACCACGGCCTCGGAGACCACTACCAAAGCCACCTCGGAAACCCCCTCTTGCAGCTGCTCCTGCACCTCCTGCACCTCCCGCAGCACCGGCGTCGTCCGCCATTTGCTAGAAGGGGGATAATTACCTATATAGTTACACGACCGCTTCCGAGCATGCCCAAAGACAACACAGGTAACCAGGCCTGTGCAGTTCCCCAAAGACAAGACTGGGAGCACGGGTCTCTTTTAGCAGAGCCTCCAAATTACCTTACTACCCTCATCATCTCCTCTCCCCATTCCCAAGGGAATTTGGCTCCCATTTCCAACCATGCCAACCACACCATCCCCCAACGGGGCAGAGCCTGGAAACGCATCAGTAAACAAGAATACGGGGAGGAAGATGCCTGCAGCAAAACGCTGGATAGAGCCTCTCTCTGGGTCCTATTTCACCAGCTGTTACCTCCATTTGGCTTCAGGCCAGCACTGGGGGGCTGCACAGCCCGGCCCCCAGGGGGGTAATGGGGTGAGCTTTCCCTTGCACTGAAAAGGGGCCTCATTTCCCCACCCCGCCCCCCCAAGCATCCCGAGAGTCCCTCCCCCGGGGCCACTTCCCGCGGGTCCAGCCCCCAAGCACCCCTCCCCCCGCGGCCTAGCCCCCAAGCGAGCGAAGACGGGCCAAGCAGCCATGCCCAGGGCAGGAAATAGGCCTGCGCCCGGGTGGCGGACCCCCAGCAGAGTCTCCGCGGAGGGACCCGGCCCCACCCGCCCCGCGGCCCGCCCCGATGGCAGCGGATCCCCCCCGGCTCCGCAGCGCGGCCTCACGTGTTCTCTCAGACTAGAAGGCCGGCGCCTGGCGCTGCGCGCTATTTATCGCAGACGAGTTCTCGCGAGAGCACCGCGCTCCCTGCCCGCAGAGCGCAGGCGCTCCCCCCTCCCTCGCGTGCGCCAGGTTGTACGCAGCACGCATGCGCGGGGAGCCATGGTGCAGGAGGGCGCGCCGGGGCTCTGGGTCCTTTCCGCCGGCAGCCCCGGGACGGTAGGTTCGCGGGAAGCAGCTTGTCGGGAGGGGGTCCTGCGTGGGGGAGGGAGCGGAGGAAAAGCCCCTCTAGCCTTGCGGGGGGAGGGGAAGGAGGAAAAGCCCCCCCAGCCCTGCGTGTGCTGCATGGGGGGGGAAGGGGAGGAACCCCCCCAGCCCTGCGTGTGCTGCATGGGGGGGAAGGGGAGGAACCCCCCCCCCAGCCCTGCGTGTGCTGCATGGGGGGAGGAACCCCCCCCCAGCCCTGCGTGTGCTGCATGGGGGGGGAAGGGGAGGAACCCCCCCCCCCAGCCCTGCGTGTGCTGCATGGGGGGGGGAGGGGAGGAACCCCCCCCAGCCCTGCGTGTGCTGCATGGGGGGGGGAGAGGGGAGGAACCCCCCCCAGCCCTGCGTGTGCTGCATGGGGGGGGAGAGGGGAGGAACCCCCCCCAGCCCTGCGTGTGCTGCATGGGGGGGGGAGAGGGGAGGAACCCCCCCCAGCCCTGCGTGTGCTGCATGGGGGGGGGAGAGGGGAGGAACCCCCCCCAGGCCTGCGTGTGCTGCATGGGGGGGGGAGAGGGGAGGAACCCCCCCCAGGCCTGCGTGTGCTGCATGGGGGGGGGGAGAGGGGAGGAACCCCCCCAGGCCTGCGTGTGCTGCATGGGGGGGGGAGAGGAAAAGCTCCTCTAGCCTTGCGGGGGGAGGGGAAGGAGGAAAAGCCCCCCCAGCCCTGCGTGTGCTGCGTGGGGAGGGGGGTGAGGAAAAGCTCCTCTAGCCTTGCAGGGGGAGGGGAAGGAGGAAAAGCCCCCCCAGCCCTGCGTGTGCTGCGTGGGGAGGGGGGTGAGGAAAAGCCCCTCTAGCCTTGCGGGGGAGGGGAAGGAGGAAAAGCCCCCCCAGCCCTGCGTGTGCTGCGTGGAGAGGGGGAGAGGAAAAGCCCCCCTCCTCCCAGCCCTGCGGGCGCTGCGTGGGAAGACCAGTCCTAATTGTGCCTCTTTGGCTGGGGTCCCCAGGGTGCACAGGCTGCCAGGGGCCTGCCCTTGCGGAGGGTCCTGCTTCCTGGGCCCTGCATGGGGCCCGCGTCTCTTGGACTCTGGCATTGTGGGGAGCTGGCGCGGTGCCTGCCCTTCCAGGCCTGAGCAGCAAATTCGCCCCAATGAGGGAGGGAGGGGGGCTTGGAGAGAGATAATGCCACCCGGCTGCGGGAGGGTCCGGGGCGTTCTCTGGCACTACTTGAAAATCACCCCTGGCCTCTGCCAGTGGCTTATGGGGAGATAACGGTGCCTACAGCAACAGGAGCATTAAGCTTATTGCCCACAGCCCCCATGTGTGGGGAATAAAACCCATGTTCCTATAACTCAAGCCAATAGACACAGGGAAGCAAAAAGTGTCACCATTTACATGCAGCCCCCTCCACCCACGTTGGGAGGGCCGACCAGTGGTGTGGGGGAGCCAACCAGTGGTGTGGGGGGAGCCGGCACAGCAGTGGAGGGAGGAGTCAGGTGTGAGCTGGTGCATGTGGCGAGCCAGCTTTAAAGCTGGCTCTCAACTCACACTGGATCCCACAAAGCTGCCTGCTGCTTTGTGCTGCTAACTCTGATACCGATGCTGGCTTCTGCCAGCCCCCTCACCCTCCCTGGCATGTAATCATGTAACGGCTGAATTTTTTTTCAGAGATTACGTGATTACATAATTAAACACGTTTTAACATCCCGAGGCGACCTATTGGTATATACGATATGATATCATTGAGGTTTCTAATCGAATAACATTTGTGTTCTTCCAGCACAGCTATGGGAGTCTGAAGAGCCATGGATCACACACGAACAAACGTTAAAGGCCACTGAGCACCTCCGCAGCATTCCACATATATACCCCTCTCTGTGTGCATATATGAAGTACCGGTGCTCAGCTTATACATGAAAAGTTTGAAGACAATTTCACTTAAACACTGATAATCTTAATGCTGAAAAAATGAGTCACCAGTCCTTACTCAGCACAAAAAGTTGGTCAGTAACTAGTCTGGCTGCCTTCATGATAAAAGTTGCCAGGATCAGGCTGTCAAATTGTAGCCATTCTTCTAAGAGGGTTATTTAGCATAGTGTTTACAGACTACCTGCTATTCTAAATACATAACAGGACAGTCCTTGCCCAGAAAAGCATACAAGCTAAATCAGGAGCGGGCAATAATTTTGGAAGGGGGGCCACTTCACGTTTCAGAAGTGGCCATGGGATGACTCGGAAGGGGCGGGACTGAGAACTAGCCTGCTGGATACGGTGACCTTATTTTCTGAACCACCTGCAGCTAGTAAGAATGGTTTGATTTAAATTATGAAACAGATTAAGCATTTTAACTTTCTCACATTACTTTATTTAAAATGAAGTTTGATAAACTAAAATACGTCCAACACAAAAGGTTTCAATGTTGTCTTTATTTATGGCAGGGATGGGGAATCTTTTTTTGGGTTGGGGGTCACACAAGTGAGAAGCAAAAAAAAACTCTAAAACACCCCCAAGGGTGGGTCACTGACGTGGCACTGAGACACCTCACTCCTCTGGTGCCTCATGGGGTGAGGGGAAAGGAAAGCGGGGGACTCAGGTTCAGGGCTTCCCATAGACCAGATTTACTTTTCTGGGGTTCTGGAGTTACTGGATTTTATGGACCTTCTTTGGCTCTGAGGTAGGGACAAAAATGAGGGGTACATTGTGCCAGATAGGGCTGCCAGCAAGTAGGATAGGGATGGGGTACAGGATCTGGGAGGGAGCTGGGGTGCAGAAGCAGGCTGGTAGTAGGGTGTCTGGACAGATGGAGGGTGCAGGAACAAGGGAGGGTGTCAGAGCAAGCTGGAGGTGCCGGGTCTTGGGGGGGGAGGGAAGTGAGGGCATTGGAGGGGGGGGGTGTCTAGGTACGAGGAAGAACCTTACCTGTCTTTGTGCCCCCTTGCAGCAACGGCTGCAGCCACACTGTCCTGGCTGCCCCAGAGGGATGGCCTGCTGCCACGAAGGCTATACAGTCCAGGGCCAGCACCAGAGGCACTGCTGCCGCAGCCATGCCACCCCAAGCCAGCTCCGAAGGCAGGAGATGCTGTGGTCCGAGGCCGGCCCCGAAGGCCAGAGGCACCACTGCCATGGTCACGTGGCCTGAGGCCGGCCCTGGAGGGCGGAGGTGCCATGGCAGTAGTGCCTCCTGGGCTGGCCCTGGACCGCATGGCAGAGGTGCTCAGCCCCAGTACTGCCTCTTCTCTGGCGGCTGCACGGAGGGGGGAGGAGTGGCGGGGCTCAGTTCCTACTCCCACAGCATGTGCTCATTAGGGGGTAGGGCCTGGAACTGCCTGGCGGACCAGATCCAGCCTGCTGAGAGGCTTTTGCCCACCACTGAGCTAAATCGACATGGCAGTGCAGAGGTAAAGTGTGCTCAAAATCACCTCATTAAAAAACCTTGGTGCCCCCCACTTCCAATGGGTAATAGGGACATACTGATGCAGGTTCAGGAAAGGGTCTAACAGCATGATGGATAGAGATGTTCTAATCAAACCAACGGGTGCAGGCTGATGGGTGGTATCTAGGTAATGTCAGAGGGTGGCAATTTGATATATCAGAAGTGATATATAACTTGTGCCTATATAAAGTGGTGTCTTGGAGGGGTTGTCTTTGTTTGGCCTGGGGGCAGTCTCATTCCTAGCACTGACAGCTGTGTCCATTTTTAGGGGTACATATGTGTAGTGGTTCAGTAGAGTCTAACAACTATTACTGTACTTCATTTGATGATAAGCTGGGCTGGGCACTTTCAATCTTATCTGATTGTGTGGTCTTTGGGGGCTCTCTTGGAGTCTGTTGTGTTGTGACTGTTCGCATAAAGTCAACACAATGAAATGATTATCAGTGTGGAGTATAAAGCCCAAATGTTGTAAGTTGCTTTTTTGGTATTGCATGGCATGGATGTTGCTGGACCAGAGAGCCCAAGCAACAGGGATCAGAGCAGGAGTGTGGAGAGGGGGACAGGAAGCAGGATTAGCAGCCCCCTGGAAAGCTGAGAGGCTGGCAACGGGGGGGGGGGGGGGCAGGATTGACTTCCCTGATCCTGCAAACTCCCTTGGGCGGGATTGGAGAGGTGCCGGGGTGCCAGATGAGGGAGGTCCAACAGCAACATCGCTGGCTGGACCAGAAAGATTGGATCGGAAAGCAAAGCCCTTTAAATTGCCGCCTCTAATTCCGTGCGCTTAACGTTACCCTGGCTCGTGTCTCATGGCCACGCTGCGTATCGTGCGGAAAGTGGGTACAAAACCCAAGGTGCTGGGTTAGCTTTCAGCAGTAAGTGACCGACACCCGTGGGGCCAGGGAGGGGCATGAGGCGCACCCCAGTTGGCAAGTGTGTGTGGGCGGGGCGGCCGGGCGGGGCGGGTCACCCTGTTTTCAGGGGCCCCACTGCTCGGCCCCTGACCCCAGGGGTAATTCGGTGTCACCGCGCCAGCACGTGGCCTCCGCTCGGGCGCTGCTCTGATTGGGGAGAACGATGCAGGAGGGGGTTTTTTGGGGGGGGGGGTATTCTAGCTGGGACCCCCTGCACTGGAGCCAGCCCCTCCGGGGCTGCGGCATCGTTCCGCCCCAAGGGCGGCTGCAGCGCAGAGCGAGGCCCCCGGCACGTGCTGCCCGCTCTTAAGATGGGGGGGGAGGGGCGGCTGTCCCGGCGCCCCGCCCGTACTAAGTATGGCGGTCGGGGGTGACGTCATGTCGGAGCGCCGGAAGTGAGGCGTTCCTTTCCCCCCGCCCCCCTCCCCCGGGCCGCCGGCGCTGGAACCGCACGTGTGTGCTGCCCGCGCCGCGGGAACATGGCGGCCCCCCGCGCCGGTAGCGCCGCCCTGCGCTTCAAGTCCAAGTGAGCCCCGGGAGGGGCCCGAGGAGCTGGGGGGGCGGGGCTGAGAGTCCCGGGGGATCGGAGGGGGGCGGGGCTGTGAGTCCCGGGGGATCGGAGGGGGGAGGGGCTGAGAGCCCCGAGGAGCTGGGGGGGGCGGGGCTGAGAGCCCCGAGGAGCTGGGGGGGCGGGGCTGAGAGTCCCGGGGGATCGGGGGGGGAGGGGCTGAGAGCCCCGAGGAGCTGGGGGAGCGGGGCTGAGAGTCCCGGGGGATCGGGGGGGGAGGGGCTGAGAGCCCCGAGGAGCTGGGGGAGCGGGGCTGAGAGTCCCGGGGGATCGGAGGGGGGAGGGGCTGAGAGCCCCGAGGAGCTGGGGGGGCGGGGCTGAGAGTCCCGGGGGATCGGAGGGGGGAGGGGCTGAGAGCCCCGAGGACCTGGGGGGGCGGGGCTGAGAGTCCCGGGGGATCGGAGGGGGGAGGGGCTGAGAGCCCCGAGGAGCTGGGGGGGCGGGGCTGAGAGTCTCGGGGGATCGGAGGGGGGAGGGGCTGAGAGCCCCGAGGACCTGGGGGGGCGGGGCTGAGAGTCCCGGGGGATCGGAGGGGGGAGGGGCTGAGAGCCCCGGGGGATCGGAGGGGGGAGAGGCTGAGAGCCCCGAGGAGCTGGGGGGGGCGGGGCTGAGAGTCCCGGGGGATCGGGGGGGAGGGGCTGAGAGCCCCGAGGAGCTGGGGGGGCGGGGCTGAGAGTCCCGGGGGATCGGAGGGGGGAGGGGCTGAGAGCCCCGAGGAGCTGGGGGGGCGGGGCTGAGAGTCCCGGGGGATCGGAGGGGGGAGGGGCTGAGAGCCCCGGGGGATCGGAGGGGGGAGAGGCTGAGAGCCCCGAGGAGCTGGGGGGGGCGGGGCTGAGAGTCCCGGGGGATCGGGGGGGAGGGGCTGAGAGCCCCGAGGAGCTGGGGGGGCGGGGCTGAGAGTCCCGGGGGATCGGAGGGGGGAGGGGCTGAGAGCCCCGAGGAGCTGGGGGGGCGGGGCTGAGAGTCCCGGGGGATCGGAGGGGGGAGGGGCTGAGAGCCCCGAGGAGCTGGGGGAGCGGGGCTGAGAGTCCCGGGGGATCGGAGGGGGGAGGGGCTGAGAGCCCCGAGGAGCTGGGGGGGCGGGGCTGAGAGTCCCGGGGGATCGGAGGGGGGAGGGGCTGAGAGTCCCGGGGGATCGGAGGGGGGAGAGGCTGAGAGCCCCGAGGAGCTGGGGGGGGCGGGGCTGAGAGTCCCGGGGGATCGGGGGGGGAGGGGCTGAGAGTCCCAGGGGATCAGAGGGGGGAGGGGCTGAGGGCCCCGAGGAGCTGGCGGAGCTGGGAGGGGGGCTGAGAGTCCCGGGGGATTGGAGGGGGCGGGGCTGGGGGGTCCTATTCCCTCTGTTCGCTTTGTTCTGTTGCACACGATTCCTGCTGGTCTGTGGCCACCCTGTGTGTGTGCCTCAGTTTCCCTGGGCCCTGCACCCGTGCCGGGCTGGGGATGGGAGTTTTGGGTGTGCCTCTCACTGTGGGGGGGCTGCCCCATCTTAGCACCGACACAGCAATAGCGCCGGCTCTCTTGTAACTTGCGCCTAGGCGGGGGGGAGCAACCAGGTGACACCTTTTTGTCTGGGAAGCTGGACACAAGAGGAGGTGGGGCTGCCTGCAGGGCTGGGGCCGGTTGCTGAGTGCGTGAGTGGGTTTCGTCTGGCTTAGGAGGGGGCCCCTCTCCTCAAGATGGATCGTACTGGCTGCTCCTGGTTCCTGTGCTTACCAGTCTGTTCTATGCTGTATTCCTGTGAACCAATAAACCTTCTAGTCTACCTGCTGGCCGAGAGTTACATCTGGCTGCAGATGGGGATTCAGAGCTTGGTGACTCCCCACACTTTGTGACAGAGACCCTAGAAGCCAAAGGGACTGGATGCTGAGAGCCCCTCAAAGAGCTATAGGGTTCCTGGAGGATGGGGTGTGGGGAGGGGGCTGAGAGACCCTGGAAGCCAAAAGGGCCAGTGGGGATCCTTTGTAGCTCAGGGGTTCAGAAAGTGTTTGAGGGGTGGCATGGGGTGTGTTTTGTCTGTGTTGTCCCATTGGGGAGGGACATGTTTGTGCCATCACAGTGGGAGCGTGAATATTGTTCTGGTGATATTGAGTGCTGTGGCATGTGCTGCCTGCCAGGAAGGCAGTGTCTCTGCTGTTGTGCAGATGGAACAAGCCTGGTTTCTGTGACACAGGTAGCCTATCAAGTTTGGCAGATACCAGTTGCTTTTCCTTGGCCCGTGGTTTCCCTGAACCACAACTGTCTCATGGCTTTGCTCCCTCCCTTCCTTCCAAGTGCTGCTTCTTAGTAGCTATTAAATAATACCCATTGGGAGTGAGGGTTTTACATCTGGCATGTTGGTCTCAGCTCCCTAATGAAAAGTTGGGTAGGTTTAATACAGAACGATCCCGTACTGTAAAGAACTGTAGGATTTGCCAAACCCACTTTCGACAGGGTCTTATCATCTGTTACATTCTATAGGTTTTTACCCATGTTTATTATCATTCCCGTGGTAAGGAGCTAGTGAGCAGATTTTATGCTTGGGCTACTGTTTACATTGCAACATCACAGGTGCTTACAGTTCTCTCGCAATGCGGCATGTTTGCTGTGTCAGCCTCTGATGCTTTCAGTGGGATAATGTATCTCTTTTTGAACTGTCAACCCGCACTAATCCCTGTACAAAACAATAACATAGTTCTGGGTAATACAGAGTAGTTTGTTGTTGGAGTCCCTTGTCTTCACAAGCAGGTATTCTTACAGGAAGCAGGGATTCATACAGGAAAATGTGTTACAGGAATAGATTTGAGCAGTTAAATAGAAGCATTTTGCTGTAATTTAAGTTGTTGTTATATGACTCAGATAATCCATTTGTTTTTATACACAGAACGTGTTGGTCCTTTTTTATTTTCTGATTATTTATTTTAGCTACAATTTTCTAGTAGGTTTAAATCTGGTTAGATGTATGTATGTATGTTCCTATATTTGAAAAATCACTTTAAAGCGTTTGTAATGCAAATGGAGTAAACAAATTAGTCTATTTTAACTCTTCCACAATTTGTATTCCTTTTTCTTCTTTTAGCTATGCTGTGTCTAGGAAAATTGAACCATTCTACAAAGGAGGAAAAATTCAGGTAATACAAAACCCCAGAGTCTTTTACTGAAATCTTGGGAGCAGAAAGTAAATAATGATATGTTGGTACTAATGCGTAAAAACACATCAACTCTCTTTTTGTTGCCATTGACTTTTTCGGGGATTTCTTTTTTTTTTTCAGATAAGCCAAGATGGAAAACACATGTTTTGCCCCTGTGGGACAAAACTAAATGTAATGGACATAGCAACAGGAGCCCTCGTTCACAGCATCGAACAGGTGAGATGATGCAAAATTAAACTAACAAGTTTTCTAGATTAATTTGTTTCTGCTAACGCAATGTATTGAATTTTATATTTTCAAATGACTTTCAAAGTCTTTTTTACCTTTACTGCTGGGGCATTCATCTAAATCTATTGAAAGGAAAGTTTGAGAGAGGTGTCTGAATCCAGACAGATACAATATTTATTTGCTATTCCCCGGCTACCATGAGATTTGAAATCATTTTCAAAGTTTAGTTTTGGCTAGGTCCGGAAGTAGCTAAAACAGTTTCGTGTCTTGGTCTAGAAGAGGACCTTTTTTTAGTAGTGCAAAGAAGCAATTCTGAGTTTCCATGAACAAGCTCGGTCTGCACATGGAATGAAAGAAAATGTATTTTTCCCTGTACTTTTGTATTACATGCAGGTTTTTTCCCCATTTTCTATGCATCCGAGTGGGACCAGTTTAGTCATGGTCCACCATGTAAATCCCTGCTACACCTTGACTACTGCATGCAGGACCAGTCTCTATCCCAAAAAAGATATATTGGAACTAGAAAAGGAGCAGAGAAGGGCAACAAAAATGCTCAGGGATGGGGAACAGCTTTTATATGAGGAGAGAGGGGTGCGGGGAACCCTGGGACTGTTCAGCTTAGAAAAGAAATGACTAAGGGGAGGATATGGTAGAGATCTATAAAATCATGACTGGATAGAGGAAGTGAATAGGGAAGGGTTATTTACCTCCTTCACATAACACAAGAACCAAGGCTTACCAGGCAAAACAAATAGGCCAGCGCATTTAAAACCAACAAAGGAGAGTACTGCTTCATGCAATGTTCAATGGACCTGTTGTCAAGGGATGCTGTGAAGGCCAACAGTATAACTGGGTTCAAGAAAGCATTAGATAAGCTGATGGAGGACAGGCCCATCAATGGCTATTAGCCAAGACGATCAAGGACACAACCACATCCTCCACATGTCCCTAAACCTGCAGCTGCAGGAAACTGGGACTGAATGACAGGATGGATCACTCAAACCTCCCTGCCTCATTCCCTCTGAAGTGCTGGCACTGGCCACTCTGAGGCCTGGACACTGAGCTAGATGAAGTATATGTCTGGCCCAGCATGGTGGTTCATATGTACTTGTTTATCGTGGGAAACTGGATTTCGTCTCCAACTCCAGGCCCTCATGCAATGTGGTGGTGAGATGTGCTTGTGGAAATGCCTTCTGGTAGGCTGCAGTGAAACAGTAAGCACAAGAACCTCCTGGTCAGAGTAGGAAACTTGCTTGTGAACCAGGGGTGGGCAATAATTTTTGATGGGGGGTGGGGCACGCCAAGATTTTGGTAAGTGATGAAGGGTCACGCTTTTCTAGGGAGTGTGGGGTCTGGGATGGAGCTTGGGTGCAGAAGGAAGCTTGGATTAGGGCACTGGGGTGCAGGAGAGGGTGTGGGGTCTGAAGGAGTTGTGACTGAGGCAGGGTATTGAGGTGCAGGGCCTTGGACGGGTATGGGTGCAGGTGAGGATTCTGGCCTGGAGGAGAAGTTTAAGGGGGGGGTGCAGAGTTTGGAAGGGAGTTGTGACCTGGAATGGGGGGAGCCGAGGGTTTGGGTGGTAACCTGGGGCAGGAGGAGGTGGGGGTGGAGTACCGGATGCAGGCTCTAGCCAGGAGATGCTTACCTAGGTGGCTCCCAGCCAGCCACCCAGCAGGAGACTCAGGCAGGCTCCCTAGTTGCCAGCAGCCCCAGACCTCTCAAAAGGGCTGGCTGCTCCATGTGGCTCTCTGCACCATGCACCTGGGGGGAGGCTTTGCGCACTGCCCTTGCCCCCACACGGTCTCTCAGCTCCTATTGGCTGGTTTCCAGTGTAACATGTAGCATGTGTAAGCAATATAAAACCTGCAAAGAGAATAAAACGGTGCAGCATTTAACAGTATTGCACAGCTGATTTCACTGTCTCTTCCATTTCTAGGATGATCTAGAGGATATTACATCATTTGTTCTTAGCCCTGACAATGAGGTATGTGACATTACTTTAGGTTCCTTATTTTACATCCACTTTAAATGGGTCCCAAAAATAAGCATGTCAGCACTGGAGAATGTGCTGCATAGAATCGTCCTGCACTCACAAAGGGTGATCGTCTAAAGAGGGTCGAATTGGCCTCTCATAACATTTAATTTCTAGTAGCATTTTCCAGTTATTACAACAGGCCCTTATTAGCTGTTTGCTGTTATCTGTAATGCCTGCATCTGAAAGACTAACAGTTGCTTCTAAAAGTATGCAGCGGGGGGAGGAGGAGAGAGAGAGACTTGTACCTGTTTATTGTATCACAGCCCAGTGCATTGTGACGTACTTACGCTTTTATGAGAGTCTGTTATTTATATGGCTTTTGTTATTAAAAAAGATGCTGGGAAATAAATTAGTTTCAGAGTTAGCTTGTTTTGGTAACTGAAGTTTCCTGGCTTTTGTCAGTCTCTGGGTTTTCTAAATTTCACAGTGTACAGGATACATAATGCATCACACAGCATGTGAATGTACTTACAGGCTAACTTATCTCTGTATTTTCTTCTTTTCCCCTTAGATTCTTGTGACGGGAAGCCGGGCGTTGCTGCTAAAGCAGTGGGAATGGCGAGAGAACAAGTGTAGGCGTACATGGAAAGCAACACACACAGCACCAGTGGCCACCATGGTCTTTGACCCCACTTCCACCTTGTTGGCCACAGGTACAGTCTGACTTCAGTGTCACGTGATGGGGGAGTCTGTTTTGGTGATGAAATGGCCGAGGTTCTGTGATGTTAAACAGCGACCCCTGCTGTTTAAATGAAATCAGAAAACTTGAGAGCCTCTCCAGACTTTCCTGGTGCAAACTAGCGTCTTATTGCAATAAGTAAAAAAGATTAGTTGAACGTTCTACCTGTTGTCAGGTGTACTTAGAGGCAGCTTGTCTAATGGCCTGAGCACAGATCTGGAAACCAGAAAATCCAGCTGTGAAACTGACTTTCTCGTGGGGGGAGGAGAGAGGTTGAGCAAGTCTTTTAACTTTTCTGTGTCTCAGGGTATCTTCATCAGGGTTCCCTGTAGGCTGTGTGCTTGTGCAGCCGCTCAGAAGAGATTCAGATGTCGCCCAGCTGATTAGCAAAGTTCCCACAGCTAGGTTTTGTGTTTCTATTGGTGGTGTGTAGTCACGCATGCCTTGGTGCACATAAAAAATCTTCCACACGTGGATGGAAAAAATCTGCATGTGAATGAAAAAGTTTAGAGGAAACATTGGTCCTCAACACTGAGTATGGACAGTAACTGTTCCTGTCTGTGGTGAGGACCAGGGAGTTAATACTTACAAAGCCCTCTGAAAATGTAAAGTTCAGTAACCTTGGGAACCTGCCTGGTGGTTGTTGTGACCATCTGTTCTCTCCCATTTTCCCTCTTCTGCTGTTGTGTCAGTTTTACAGGTTACAACTGCTAGTGTCCCAGCTCCACTGTGTTGTCCATTTTGGTTAATTCTTTCATGTCCTTTCTTCGTGTAGGTGGCTGTGACAGCACCATTAAGATCTGGGATGTAGTCAAACAGTACTGCACGCATAACCTGAAAGGATCTTCAGGGGTTGTACAGTAAGTCAGGAGCAAATCCTCTTACCCTCCCTTTTCCATTAGGGAAACTAGCAGAGATCATTTTACCAAAACACTGACATTCCTCCCAGGTGTTATGTCTGAAATAAGGCGCAACGACTTGAAGTCCTGGATTTGTGGTCCCAATTCTGTTAGCATGGCAAGCTCGCTCAAAACTTATGGCTGCTCAGCATTTGAAGAGAGCAGGGAGGAACTCCCCATGCTGTAATTCTAGTACATAAAAGCTAAGTCACCAGCAGGCCGCTGATGCAGTCCTCCACTTGATAATGGCGAGCTTTGTGGTGCCCAGGAAGAGCCAAAGCATATTCCATAAGAATGATAGCCCTGGTATCTTGGCTGAATTCCAACTCTCATAAAGACATCTCCCTCCCATACTTTCCGCTGGACACAGGAAGTTTCTCTCTGGCCTAAATTA
This sequence comes from Pelochelys cantorii, assembly GCA_032595735.1. Classification (NCBI taxonomy): domain Eukaryota; kingdom Metazoa; phylum Chordata; order Testudines; family Trionychidae; genus Pelochelys; species Pelochelys cantorii. The sequence goes on from CM064341.1 coordinate 38,108,287, forward strand.
CTGTGACGTGTTAGTGTGTACTTTTAAACAGCTGCTGCATGCCAACATACAGGGGGCAGCATTTCAGGGTTGGCTAAAGGGATCGCTGCATGCTGGTTCCATATGAAGTTTATAATGCAGTCTCAGGTGACAGAAGTATTCAAAATACAATTATCATCTTGCTGAATAGTTATAATCATTGCCAATTCTTTTGGCACCGTCCCAGTATGGTCAATAGGGTTATCCTGGGATGACCGAATAAGAAGAGCATTCAGGGCAAAGGTAATGCAGATCATTGTACTGAGCAAGTCCAAAACTGTTCTCGGTTGCTGATTTGGGATATGCGAAAGGAGGCACCAGGGTTCCAACCTGGGAGGAAAAGGTAGGGAGAGAGCTGACCTCATTAAGGAGTTCTGCGAACTCAAGTCGAGACACTCCCAGTTGCACTCTTTAGAGCATTTCCTAGAGTGAAGACCTAGGGTACGCTTTCCCAGTGGGCAGACTGAGATGAGATTCCACAAAGGAGGTCAGTAATTTGAACACGGTTCAGCTAACGCGAACAGCCTGTTAGACACTACATGTTTACGTTCTTGCCGTATTGGGGATGGTGCTGGTTGCTTTGTGCCTGCATCACATTGATCTCTCTCTCCGAATAGTATTGTCGAGTTCCATCCCGATATCTCCCGCTTGCAACTCTTCTCCTCTTCCATGGACTATAAAATCCGGATCTGGGACCTGAAATCCAGCAAGTGCATCGCCTTTCTCGACGGCCACTACAGTGCAGTCACCTCTCTGGCTTTCACTGCAGATGGGGACACGCTCGTTAGGTAAACTTGCTATGGGCTTATCAGAGCTCCGTTCAGATTCCCCCTCGTGAGGTTTGCCGTTTGAGCAAAGAAAGGGAACGTTGAGGCTCAGTTGGGGCTCCAAGGAGGAGAGAGGTTGAGGGTCTGGGTTTTACTTAATGTGCCTCAGTGTCCCCAAGTGTAAATTGGAGATAATACTGCCCTGTCCCACAGGGTTGTGTGTGGCTTTGTTTGTCATGCATCTGACTGAGAGAGGGGTTGACTAGCTACAGCTCCGTGTCTGACTTGGCTGTAAGATTCTTGGCTAGAAGGTGCTGGCAGTGACTTTGTCTTTGTAACCTTTGTTGCAGTGCCGGTCGTGATAAAATCTGTATGGTATGGGACCTGAAAACAAGAGAAGCCAAGAGGACAGTTCCTATATATGAGGTGAGATTGCTTCGCTGGCAGTGTTTGGCCCCTAGTCAGGAGAAAAAGGACCTGCTTGTGATTCCAAGTGGTTTCTCGGGCTGTTAAAATCTCCTTAACTTTCATTTAGCCTCATGGTTTGTCAATGTCTCTGGCAGAGTGTGGAGGCTGCAGTATTGTTACCGAAGGGTGGAGATTTCTCACACGTAGGTGTGAAGAAACAAGGACTTCACTTTCTCACAGCTGGCAGCAAAGGTGAGTGACCCCTCTGGAATGTCCTGTCATTGCTGTCGGAGGAGTAAATGATACTTTGTGGCCAGCCATTGTCAGGGCTCAGCTTCTTTCCCATTGTCCTGTGTCTGGTGATAGAGCCGGTCTTAGGGACAGGCGAGCCGGGTGGTTACCTGGGACCACCATTTTCAAGGGGCCGCTGACAGAGCCAGTCTTAGGGGCGGGCCGTGACCGCATTTCAGCTCAACCTCCCGAATATCCCCCCCCCGCCCCTGCCCCCGGTTTCCCTGGTTACTCCCCGACAAATTTTTGTCCGGTATTATTTTTTTTGAAACCATCTGGCAACCCTACGGGCGAGCTGGGCAGTCGCCCAGGGCTGCCAATTGGTTAGGACCGGCCCTGTCTGAAAGCCAGGTCCGGTTCAGTGAGCCTGTTCTGCAACTTGAAATATTTAAGACTGCACTTTCCCTCCCTCCCCGTCCCTGCTCAGCTATTAAAGTCCCCAATGCCAGGATGGTGAGTGGAGGATGAAAGCCTGCTCAGATTGCATGGTCTAGAGCAGTGTTTCCCAATTTTATTTGGCCACGGAACCCTTTTAAACTCGAAAGAATTTTGCGGAACCCTTAATAACAGTCTTGTATACGGAGCTGAAAAAGTAGATCCCAAATAAGTAAGGATGATAATAAACTTTGTCCGACGTGGCGCTAGTGTATTCGTATTCAGTCACCCACATGATCCACGCTCCTTGAGAGTGAGTACGGGGGTTTACAATGGTTTATAACAGGCGATCGCACCACTGACTAACTGTGCAGTGCTGAGTAGTGACATCATCGTCCCCACTCTCTGGCAAAGCTGGCATTACACAGGGACACTTATCACAGCAAACACAAATTAAAATTATTCTCAATAAAATTCATAAATGCTTAAATATTAATTTTTTTAAAATAATAAAATGTTATTGTAATGGAATTTTCTCACGGAACCCTTATTTTCACTTTGCGGAACCCCGCTGGTCCAGAGTTAATTTAGAAAACACTTTGGCTACGTCTACACTGCAGGCTTCTTGCTCAAGAGCACGTCCACACCTCAAAGCGCATCGCCAAAGCGACGTGCTTTTGCGCAAGAGAGCGTCCACCCTGCATGGACGCTCTTGCACAAGAAAGCTCTGATGGCCATTCTCAGAATGGTCGTCAGAGCACCTGTGCTTTTTCCCATAGCGGTTTCTTGCACAAGAAACCCCTCTGGAGCGTCCACACCTGCCTTTTTGTGCAAGAACTCTTGCGCACAAGGGAGTTATGTCTCGTAAAAGGAGGTTTACCTAGGGCAGAAAAAGCCTTCTGTTCTGCCATTTTATTGTTGATTTCCTTGCGCAAAAGCGCATTTGAGGTATGGACGCTCCACGGGTTTTTGCGCAAAAACCTTGCAGTGTAGACGTAGCCTTTCTGTCTTCAGGGTCACGTTGACATGAGAAAACTGCACCGATTTAAATGAAATTGACTTTTAAACCAGTGCAAACCCCTCTGTGGACACTTCAATTGGAATGGCTTGCTTTAATCTCGCTTTCACCTGTTCCTAATCAGTTTTAGCTAACCTGAAATAAGTCTGGCTTAGATCAAAGTCAGGGGGCCCAGGCAGTCTTTCACAGCCAATCAGTTTAAATCACACCCTTTACCCAGTACAGCTGTCTCCTAAAGTCAGGGCTGGAGTTTAAACAGACACGCCTCCGAGGACCTTTCTGAGCATATTGTGCGGGTAACATGGTGCAACTGACAGGCAGTATGCATCCTGTGCATTAGGGATCCTGCGCATATGGGAAGCCGCCACAGCTGCCTGCGTGTACACCCAGATCGTGCCCTACCGACAGGTGGACACCAAGGAGGAAGAAGGGGGCAGCGTGCGCAGTCTGACACATTGCGTGCTCGTCCCGGGGAAAAATGAGATCGCAGCTGTGACCGCTGAGCATAATATCCTCTTCTACGACGCCCAGACACTTCAGCTCAGAAAGCAGGTACCGCATACAAGCCGCATTGCCTCTTCTCTTCCCCACCCGTGCCTGGGACAACGTGTCCAATGGCCTTTTTCCCCAGCTGTTGCTGCCCTTTTCTCCTTGCTACTCAGATCCATTTTCAATGCTCAGAGCGCAGGTTTCTTTGGGGGAGCTTTGCATTGCACTGGGTTGAAGCCCAGGCAGGAGGAACCAAAGACCTGGCATAAGCAGTTATTTCTTCTTAAAGACACAAAACAGACAAAGGGCAGTGAGGGGCAGATCATCAAGGAATGCTCCACATCGTTAAATATCTACAGCCACGTCTACACTAAACCTGGCAGCTCGGTTTAAGGCACGCAACTCCAGCTGTGTAGAATATGTAGCTGGAGTCAGCTTCCCTTAAGCGGAGGTTGGCAGCTTCCCCACAGAGGAAGGCTGACAGGAGCAAAAGGAGGAGTACCCAACACTGGCAAGGGGTGGCGGGGCCTCTGAATTTGATTTAGCAAGTCTTAACTAGACTTGCAAAATTGAACTCCGGAAGTTGGATTGCAGCAGCAGCGATCTTCCTTTTAGTGTAGACAAGACCTGTGTGTTTAATGGAGACTGTGCTATGTCAGATGGTTTTTAAGCATAGCATCAAGCAAAAGATCAACAGGAATGCACATCAATGTAGTGCCACCGGCTACGGTGGCTGTCATTTGGCGTCTCTTGCCAGCATGTTTCTTGCCCGTTAAGCTGTCTCATTGCCTTCAGTTTGCAGGTTACAATGATGAGGTTCTGGATGTGCGGTTCCTGGGCCCAGCTGACTCTCACATTGTGGTGGCTACTAACAGCCCTCAGCTGAAAGTGTTTGAGCTGGCAACGTCGCACTGCCAGATCCTGTACGGCCACACAGGTGCGCAGGGGTCTTGCGGCTCTGTGGTGGATAAGGAGGGGTCTGTGTGACTTTCCCCAGGAACTGGCTTCTCTCCTCCCACAACTCGTCTGTGTGCAGGCCGCTCTAGTTCTCTGGGGCAGGAGGGAGTCGTGGGCTCTGCAGGGGTGGGCATGGAAACTCCTGCTGCTGTCCCCGTTTTGCATGAAGAGAAGCCTTTATTCTCCAGGGTTGCTGGCTTAGCATCTTGTGCCAGCTCTGGAATCCTCTGATGTTCTAGCTAGGGGGAGGGAAGCAATGGTCAACGCTGAGTGTTAGTGCACTTTGGTTAAACCCCCCAGGTCCGCAAACTTAGCCAAGCCTTACCAGCAAATGGCAGAGCTCACAATGTACGTGTGTGGTTTTAAGCCCCACACAGCTTCCCGCCCTCACGGGGCAGTGGATGCTGCATTACTCCATGCGTTTCTGTTGTCTAAATAAAACACGGTGCCGATGCCTCTCCTGTGTGGGAGGTGTGCTGATAAACATCCACCACGCTCCTTGTCCTTCAGAGCCCTTCCTAGAACTCCCCTTTTGTTGCGTGCCCATTACAGCATCTTGGCAACGGTTACCCTGGCGGGGTGCTTGGACTGCTGTGAAGCATGCTGACTGGTATTGCCAATGTTCCCGTGCTGCCCCACCTGTCTGTGTATGTTTGCTGTCTTGGGTTTTATATTTGACCCGGCTCTGAAGAGCTTACAATCCAGGTTCCCTGTCAGCTGGGTGCGTGGGCAGCCACTCAGGAGAGATTCCAAGGCCACCCTGCTGATTAGCAGAGTGCCCCCAGCTAGGTTTATGTTGCTCCTGGTGGTGCACATTCACACACGCCTTAGTGCACATAACAAATTTATTCTGCATGTGGCTGGAAAAGATTAGAGGGAACATTGCTACAACAAATTTTTGTGTTCTCTTTGAATCTTGCCTCGCACAAAAGGATTCTGGTCCATGTCTAGGGCTTTTAAGTTCTACAGCGTTACAAACAATTAATTGCTGCTGTCTTTCCTTTCAGAAACGGTTCTTGCCCTGGATGTCTTCAGGAAGGGCTTGATGTTTGCTAGCTGTGCTAAGGTAAGATGATAATTCTGTCCCTGGATGCTTAGTAAGGCCCGTTCCTTACAGTGATCTTTATTGTTGTGGGCAGTTTTCTTGCTCATCATCAATTTTGGAAAGGGCTTTTGTATTGAGGGGAACTTCTGTCAGCCCTACCTCTGACGCAAAGATGTTAAAACTCCTTTGAAGCCCTATGTCCTTATTCCTATCAATTTTTACTATTGTCCTTCAAAAACAGTGTTCTTATATGGGCTGGTTTTATTACACTGGCCCAACAGGAAATTCCAGCTGTTTTATCTTCCTAGGATCTTCAGTATTTGTGCCATTCTTAGTAAGAGTGTCTCTCCAGCATGTGAGCTCAGAGCTGTTCAATGCTGCAAAGGTGGCTGGAGCAGTATGTAGCCTAGATGTTCAGAAACAAGGGGCAGGGTGTCCCAGCAGGCTCAAAAAATAAAGCAACTCACGTAAATTTTCACTTTCCATTTCAATGAATTTGTCTAGCTTAGTTTGTAGGGAAGGAGCTTTAGGTTGAATATTAGAGAATACGAGAGAATAAGACCGAGAATATCTTATTGCCTCTATCAAACATGATACGCCCACATCTTGAATACTGCATACAGATGTAGTCACCTCATCTCAAAAAAGATACATTGCCATTGGAAAAGGTTCAGAAAAGGGAAACAAAAATGATTAGGGATTTGGAACGGGTGCCATATGAAGAGAGATTAAAAAGACTGGGACTTTTCAGCTTAGAAAAGAGGAGACTAAGGGGGCATATCATAGAGGTCTATAAAATCATGACTGGTGTGGAAAAAGTGAATAAGGAAAAGTTATTTACATATTCCCACAATATAAGAAGTAGGGGTCACCAAATGAAATTAATAGGCAAGAGGTTGAAAACAAACTAAAGGAAATTTTTCTTCACTCAGCGCACTGTCAACCTGTGGAACTCCTTGCCAGAGGATGTGGTGAAGGCTAGGACTTGAACAGGGTTCAAAAAAGAGCTAGATAGATACATGGAGGTTAGGTCCATCAATGGCTGTTAGCCCGAATGGGTAGGAATGGTGTCCATAGCCTCTGTTTGTCTGGAAATGGATGACAGGAGAGGGATCACGTGAAGATTACCTGTTGTGTTCCCTCCCTCTGGGGCAACTGGTATTGGCCACTGTTGGCAGACATTGGGCTAGGTGGACTTTGGTCTGACCCAGTCTGGCCGTTCTGATGTTTTTATGTTATGTTCTTATTAGGACAATTTCCTAACTCTAAGAAAAGCCAAGCACCAGAACTGGTTGCTAGGGAGGCTGGGGAATGCTCTTCCAAGATTTTTAAGCACAGGAGGGTGAATGTAAGTAACCTCTTATGCACAGAATCCTAGAGAGGTAGGGCTCATCGCTTGGGCCTCTAAGCTGGAATCCCTCCTTACAGAGCTAGCCCCATCTGTCTGTACCGGGAGATGATCATGCGGTGACTCCAGGCATAGAGACTACCACATGCATTCGCTGTTGGAATGCTAATCTGTTCACTTGTCAGCAAACTATCGCCTCTTTCCTCTTGCAGGACAGAAGCCTCCGGGTTTGGCGGATGGCTAAAGCAGGCGAGGTGACCTGCGTGGCCGAAGGATTGGGTCATGCCCATGGCGTGGGAGCGCTCTCTTGCTCAAGGTAACGGAGGCATCTTTCCTCTTGCGTGCGGTTACTGCCCACCGGGATGAAACCACGGTCTGTGTAAGCCAATGCTGCTGCCTCTGTGGTGTCTCAGGCCAGTCAGGGTGAGCGTGTCGACTTGTCTACTACATATTTGAGAGTTTGTCTGTCCGTCCAAGAACGCCTCCTAACCGGTAAGCGCTAGGAGCACCACATGTGGGAGGCAGCTGCCTCTTCTCCGAACTTAACGCAAGGTCAGGGTTTGGTGGGGCCAGGACAATGGGATGTGCCTGGAATGGGTTGGTTGCGCTTCTCATCAAACCATACGGAAAATAGACAGTCACCGGCAGGCTGGCCCCTTCCGCCCCCTTCCTTCCCAGTTCGGGACTGCGCCAGTCCTGACCCTTCCACCCCCTCAGGGCTCTCTGGGAGGCTGGTGGAGCTGAAGTTCCTCTCCTCCCCCATCTCCCCCATTCATACGGAGACAATGCTGACTGTTCCTTATTGTCTGGGAGTGAGGGGAAAGTGCAGTTTGCTGCATTCGTCACTCTGGCTGGGGAGCGCAGGAGGCCAATGAACCTGGACCTGCCCCAGCTGCGGGACATGCACCTCTCCCCCAACTGTGCCCACAGGAGCTGCAGCGGCCATGGGGAGGCGCTTCTCCCTTGACCCCAAGCTGTTGTGCGGAGAGAGGGCTGGGGTCGTCCTTTCTGCCTGGGGCAGCCTGCAGCCTGAACCCCTCCTCCCCAACCCCACCCCAGAGCCATGATTTAAATGAAGCCTGGACTTTTTTCTTTTTTAAATTAAGGACCCAAGCAACACTGGGTCGATCTTCTAGTAGAGTGTGTCTAGACTACGGGGAGTTTTCGAAACAAGTGGCCTTTTTTCGAAAAGTCTTTACCTGCATCTAGACGTCAGCCACGTTCTTTCGAAAGTAAATCAAAAGAAAGTGGCAGTTTTTTCGACCGTGGAAAACCTCGTTTTATGAGGAAGAGCGCATTTTTTCGAAAGTGCTCTTTCGAGAAAAGGCCCTATGTAATGCAAACTGCTTTTTTGAAAGAGAGCATCCAGACTGCCTGGGTGCTCTTTCAAAAAAGCGGCTTGCCTTTTTGAAAGTACTGGTTGTCATCTAGACGCTCTTTTTCAAAAGTATCTTTCGAAAAAGCCTCTTTCGAAAGAGGCTTGCAGTCTAGACGTAGCCGTGATGTTGAAAGAGACATTTTTGTCCCACCCTGTAGCCTCACCACCCCCAGCTCTTGTGTGTGCACGTCTCCTCTGTCCACCTGGCTCAAGTCCATGCAGAACAAAAAGCTCTAGGAACCTTGGGCCGTATGGCTCTGGATTACGTTGTGGTGAATCAGAGAGGGAGGGATTGGGACAGCATAGATAATACAACTTGTTAGGACATCTCGCCAGGTCAGACTCTTCTCCTTTCTGCACATTCGCTCCGTTTTGCAGTCCAGTTTCTGTATTGGAAAGCTGCAGTGCATTGGATGATCTTGGGCCAGAGGAGTACCGGTGCCTGAACTGGGGGCTGTCGTCAGGGTTCAAGTGAAATGAACTGAAACTTTTGAAAATACCGAGACATGCAGCTGTTTGAAATCCCAGCTGAGTGCACAGGATGAGGCTAGCAACAGAAAAGCCACCTTCTCTGTGCAGGTGAAGCGGTGGGTTTGCTTTATTGTATTTGACATTTTTCCACTTCATATCTCTCCCCACTTCTGCTTCCAGAATGAAAGAGAGCTTTGTAGTCACCAGCAGCCAAGACTGTACGATCAAAGTCTGGAACCTCCCAGAGTTCCTCACTGCCAAAGCAAAAGCAGGCTTGATTGCCAGCCCTGAAACCCTCCATGCCCACGTGACTGAGAGGGGTCACGACAAGGTAAAATGTCAGCGGGCTTGAAAAGATTTTCTCTCTGGAAGATGAGTGAGGCAGTTATTGCGCTCTGTGTTTTGAGTGCCTTTGGCAGCCTAAGAAGCACATCAGAACGGCCATATTGGGTCAAACCAAAGGTCCATCTAGCCCGGTATCCTATCGTCTGACAGTGGCCAATGCCAGGTGTCCCCAAGGGAGTGAACAGAACAGGGAATCAAGTGATTTCTCCTCCCCCCCCCCCAGTCATCCATTTCCAGCTTCTGACAAACAGGCGAAGGATACCATTCCTACCCATCCTGTCTAGTAGCCATTGATGGATCTAACCTCCATGCATTTATCTAGCTTTTTTTTTTAACCCTGTTAAAAGTCCCGGCCTTCCCAGCATCCCCTGGCAAGGAGTTCCACAAGTTGACTGTGTGTTGCTTTAAGAAATACTTCCTTAAGTTTGTTTTAAACCTGCTAGCTATTAATTTCATTTGGGGACCCCTAGTTCTTGTGTTATGGGAACAAGTAAATAACTTTTCCTTATTCACTTTTTCCACACCAGTCATGATTTTATAGACCTCTCTCATCGCCCTCCTTAGTCTCCTCTTTTTCTAAGCTGAAAAGTTCCAGTCTTTTTAAATCTCTCTTCATACAGCTGGTCCAAATCCCTAGTCATTTTTGCTGCCTTTTTTTCTGAACTTTTTCCAATGCTAAGATCTTTTTTGAGATGAGGTGACCACATCTTCATGCACTATTCAAGATGTGGGCGTCCCACGGATTTATAGAGGCAATAAGATATTTTCTATCCTCTATCCCTTTTTTAGTGATTCCTAATATTCTGTTTGCTTTTTTTGACTGCTGCGGCACATTGAGTGAAGGTTTTCAGAGAACTATCCACAATGACTCCAAGATCTCTCTTGAGCCAGGCCTGGTTCAGGGTTCTGTGCATTACAGACAATAATGTGACTGATGAAATAATTTCCACTGACATCAGAAAAGGAAAATCAGTGATTTATTTGTGAAGTGGAGGCCAGAGAAATCCCCCTGAAGCTATTTGTTTCTTTCTCTACATAAATCATTTCCCAAGACAGAGCATGGTTTTTTTTCTCCCCTCTCTTTCTCTGTGGCTTTCGTTCCCATATTTTAGTTGTCCTTTTTGAATCTCAGATCAGTACGAGAAACAGGTGCCTGTATGAGATTGATGAAGATAGCGGGCCTTGACTCGGGGGCACCTACCTAAAAGCATAGAACAGCTGCACAAAAGGAGAGATTTTTATATGCTGCAGAGATCACTTCATGGGAAGATGTTTTATTTAGTTTCTAGTTGAGTTGTAACAGAATAGATCATGCCAAGTGTGCTAGCTGTAAAAGAGAGAAAGTCCCAGAAACAATGAATCTTGAGGTCTCAGAATGAGCATAGCTAGAATTTGTACCTCTCTTCTCAGCCCTGGGCTAAAGAATTTCACTGCTTTGCTCCTTTTGTGTGACTTTCTCTAGGATATAAACAGTGTGGCGGTGTCTCCAAATGACAAACTGATTGCCACCGGCTCACAGGACCGGACGGCCAAGCTGTGGTCCTGTCCTGATTGCTCTCTGATGGGCGTCTTCTCAGGACACAAGCGTGGGATCTGGTGCGTGCAGTTTTCTCCCGTGGATCAGGTACTGGCCACCTCCTCCGCAGATGGCACCGTGAAGCTGTGGGGTCTTCATGACTTCAGCTGTTTGAAGGTAATGGAAATTCAACCTCCTAGGTCCTCTGCAAACACTTGAATGTGGCAGAGGTTTCCCAGGGCTGCTCCAAAGAGACCTGGCTTGCTCAGACTAGTGGAAGTGGAGCCATCAGAAGGGAAAAGTTGCTCAGGCCTGAATTTGTTCTCCAGGGGCCATTGGGATCTGAGACGTGCACAGACGGGAAGCTCCGTAGCAGGACTCTTGTTGCCTCCTTCCTTCTCTGGCTAGCCTAGGAGCAGTGTGGGCTGGTTGCAGGGGTTGGGTGTAGTCCATCCTTGGAAAGAAGGCTGGATTGACAGGACACAGCCAGGACCTTGAAGGACATAGGCACAGAACAGAGCAATTTGACTCTGGGTCTTCGACGGAGACCTCACTTCCGTCTGTCTCATTATTAGAAGGAGGAGGTAGACCCTACATTGCAGCTGCCTTATTGCGTGTTCCTACTTTCAGATTACTTAGCGCAGCCCCAGTGCTGCCATATCCCTGTGGCTATTCCCCAGTGATGAGATCTCACTTGTATCTTAATGTTTGCGTGACACATTAAGTGGGCGAATCAACTTTTCAGCCGCTGATGGATGCAGTTAATGTAAATGCCCATCGTGCTGTGCGGGATTTAACCTTGGATCGCAGGAGCAAGCTTTTAAAAAGTAGCCCTAGGATGCGTCCCTCCTTCCCCCGGCTCTCCCCTACCCTGCACCTTGCCAGGTGCAGGATATGACCTACCTGCCTGGAGCTTTCTCTAGCAGCTTTAGTTCTCATGAAAGAAGATGCCATTTCAAACCGTCACGTAGCCCCAAACTGCGCAGCAGGGTCTCCCCCATGCTCTGGCCGAGCAGACATGCGTTTCACTGCAAGGGCGACTGTCTAATATTGTTACTTTTTGTACTCCCCTCCCCCCCTGCCAGACTTTTGAAGGCCACGACGCCTCAGTGCTGAAGATGGTTTTTGTGAGCCGCGGGACGCAGCTGCTTAGTAGGTACGGCCTTTCCCTGGGTGAGGCTGGGCCAGGGCTGTGAACTGGAGAGCAGAGGCTTGAGCGGGAGGTGGTCGTTGATCTGCAAATCCCCTTTCCCAGGCTGAGAGGTGGGCTTGGCAGATGGGACTCTGGCGAGAGAGGGGGGCACATTCAGCTCTGGAGTAAGCAGGTGACACTCCCACTGAAGTCCGTGGTGGTAGGGGCCTGCTTAACCGGGCACTGGATTAGGCCCGGAATGTCCTCAAACTAGCAACCAGAGGGGTCAGCCCCAGGCCCCCCCGACTGTCGCTCTTTCCCAGAAGCAGACTGTTTGCCCCCCTTGCTGATGGGAAATGCTGGGTTTCCGCTGAGCTGTCTGCAGTGATGGGTCTGCTCCTACTTGGCCTCCAGTCTAGCACCTGTGCCACCCTGCCCCAGTGTCCCGTCCCCACAACCTGCTGGGGTGGGAGTGATACCCTGTAGCTGGGGCGTTTCACCTACCATAGCTGGCAGAGCAAGAGTCCATCAGCCAAAGGGAATGGAGGCAGAACCCTCCGGGAAAGGATGTTCTGCCTTTACTGGCTATAAACAGAAATAAAACCCAAATGAATGATCTTCGCCCCATCCACGCAGAGTGCAGTGGAGAAAGCCAATGAATTGCATAGGCAGCAAGATATAAGCTGCAGTTTAAAACTTTCAGTTCAGAGAGGAAAGATGGTTCAGCATAGGGATGTAGGGGGAAGCAGGAGCCGGTATTAGGAGGAGCCGGCTTAAAAGCCGGTTCCCCCCAGCTCTGTCTCCGCAGGGGGCAGGGGACGTAGAGGCATAGCAGGGGACTGGGTGCAAGACGGGACTCAGCTGTTCCAGCTCAGGCCTGGCCTCCCACCCACTTTGCTTCAGCCTTTTAAATATATGAAGACCCTAGCAGCTCTTAATACATCTAAAAGGCAGAGCCGCAGGGGTGTTAGGTCCCAGGGCTAGGAGCTAACCCCACTGCGGCTCTGCAGTTTCCCTCCTTATCGACTAATTGGCTAGTCGATGGAAATTGCATCCACTAGTCGATTAGTTGATTAAACGCAATTTAACATCCCTAGTTCAGCAGCTAACGTGCTAACCTGGGTCTTGGGAGACACCAGTTTGGTTCCTACCTCTGCTACTGACTTCCTGTCTGTCCCTGGGCAGGTCACGTACTCTGTGCCTCAGCTCCCTATCTCTACAGTGGGTCTAACAGCACTTCCTTGACTCCCGGGGTGCAGGGAAGGTGCGTACATTCAGATGCTGAGTGCCTCGTGACTCTGTGAGATACTGCCGCTTTCACCAAGCGCTCTCTCCTGATAGGAGAGCAGAGCGAGATTGGACACCACGGTCCTAGCACTTCTGAAGCAGTAGCCCCTGTAGCAGCTACTGCTCTAGCAAACTAGCCACGTTACTCTGCAAATGTCAATAATTTCGTGAGCCAGCTAGCCACACTCAACCAGCCAAATAGCCACATATGTTGGCTAGTGGCGAGTGTGTTGGACACCGTGGGTCTAGTGTCTATTTCAGTCCAGGGGTTTACGGTTGATTTCTCTTTCCCCTTGGCAAAAGCGGTTCAGACGGGCTCTTGAAACTTTGGACGATTAAAACCAACGAGTGTGTGAAAACATTAGACGGTCATGAAGATAAAGTGTGGGGTCTCCACTGTAACAAACAGGATGACCTGGTCGTGACAGCATCCAGCGATTCCTGCGTCATCCTGTGGAAGGTATTCGGACATGGTCCTCCTTCACTTTGCTTTAAGAAAAGAATGGGGGGGGGATTGAGGTCTAGTGGTCAGAGTCCAGGACTGGGAGCCAGGCTGCGTGCCTTCTGCTCTCCTCATCCTCCCCATCTGTAAAATGGGGATAAGCAGAGACTGATTCTGAGGCTCCAGAACAGCACTGAAAGGCAGGGGCAGGAAATGCCCGGGGCAGCCTCCCAATACAATGTGAGCACCAACAACGGCTTGGAACGGCCTGGTCCGTGGTGCTGCGGATAATTTGGGGAACAGCTAGATTCCACATTTGACACCCACATAAAGATATTTCTGGGGAACGCGGGCTCCTGCTGAAATGACAGGCAGGAAATCAAACGCTGTCTCAGCGGGATTGACAGCAGCTGTGTTGTGATCTGTTAAAGGATGTCACTGAAATTGAACTGGAAGAGGAGCAAGCTAAGCAAGAGGAGCAGATTATGAAGTGAGTAGCCCTGACAATACTTTGGATAACGCATTGTCTGCTTTACCGTGTGCCAGCCTCGTGAAACTGCTCTAAAGCCTTCCCATTCCTCCGTATTCGTTCAGCAAATCTTCTTGTGTCTGTCCCATAATATCTCTTAGTCTCTCTATCTACTGCTGTAGGTTACTTTGGCTTCCCATAGTCTTTGTATAATAACCATTAACTTGGAAGTCAATGGACGTCAGGGTTCTGTACTACTGAGAGAGGCCAAGTCAGACCCCCAAAACTTACTCATCATTCTTTTTCATCTGTGTCAGCCAAACACAGACTAACTCAGGAAACCCTTCACCATAATGCCAGGCTAATTATCAACACGCTAAGGGCACAGAGAAGCCGGCTTTGAAAAACTTCTTGGCACTGGATCTGTATGCATTGTTACCAGTGAATTTGCTGCAGAATGTTTTGTTCTCTCAAGCAAATGAACCTCTGACAGCCTCTCCTTCCTGACTGCATTACAGAGACCAAGAGCTTTCCAACCTGCTCCATGAGAAAAAATACCTGAAAGCTTTAGGGCTGGCAATCTCTTTGGATCGGCCACACACAGTGCTGACCGTGATCAAAGGTAGGTGTCCACTGTCCAGCAGTTTGCTTCCTGTTATGTTCCAAATCGTGCCCTGCTGTCAGGTGGCAGAGAAGAAACCCGGAGTCTGGGAGCAAGCTAAGTGAGAACAACAGAGTATGAAGCCCACCTCCATTTTCCAATTGGCAATCACCAATGCTCCACTGCATTGTGCCCACCAGCAAATGTTGTCTCTGATCTCAGCACACGCACGTGTCAGGAGAGGTCCGAGCATGGCCGATGTTAAACACAGCACTCTGCAGACCTTGGTGGCTTCTGTGAGCATCGTGCACAGTGGCTGATTGTCCAAGAGCAGCGGGCCTTTGAGTTAGCATACAGGGCAGCTTTTGTCACTACAGCCAACAGCCTGAAACCGGACTCATGACTCAGGTTAATTGTTACCTTGCAGCATTTGTCTGCACTTTAAACATGGCTCATGGCAATTACTCCACAAACAGCTCTTCACAGCACCCCAGCTCAGGTTGCTGAGTGGGTGTTCCCTGAGATCACAGGCTTAGAGTTTGGCAGAGAAACTAGGCCTAACTTTTGTGGGGAGGGTGGCTGTTTCATTGGTGATGAATAGGGCCCTACAAAAATCACAGCCGTGGAAAACACGTCACAAACTGTGAAATCTGTGCTCCGTGAAATCTAGTCTTGTGTACTTTTACCTTGTACTACTCAGATTTCTCGGGGGCAACCAGCATTTCTCGTACAGGGGGTCCTGGTTGAAAAGAGGATTGGGGAGGGTCACGCCGTTATTGTTAGGTGGGTCACGGTGTTGCCACGCTTATTTCTGTGCTGCCTTCAGAGCTAGATGGGCGCATTACATTGGCTGCTGGCCACATGCCCAGCTCTGAAGGCAGCGTTGCACTAGCAGGAGTACAGGAGACAACAATTTTCTTCAACTGGGTCACGAGAAAAAGTTGGAGAACTGTTGCGCTAAAGCATCTCTGATAAAGGGTTGTCAGAATTTAACATGCACAAAACTGTGCATCTTTCTTTCCCTAGTCCCGTTCTTGGCAACAGCTGACTGGCATGGCTGAAACTTTCCCCCAACATTCAACTTGGGTCGGCAGTCATCCAGCATGGAAGACGTCAGCCCAAATGATAAAAATTTGGCAAAGTTATAAGCCGCCAAAAACAGAATCTTATAATGGGAAGCATCAGGCAACCTTAATAACTGAGGGAATGTCTACACTAGCCCCCTAGTTCGAACTAGGGAGGCTAATGTAGGCATTCGAACTTGCAAATGAAGCCCGGGATTTAAATATCCCGGGCTTCATTTGCATGTTTCTGGGCGGGCGCCATTTTTAAATCCCCCTAGTCCGAGGTGTAACAGTTAATTCGAACTAAGGACTTAGTTCGAATTAACTTTTAACTGCCGCGTGTAGCCGCAGGCAGTTAGTTCGGACTAGGGGGATTTAAAAATGGCGCCCGCCCGGGAACGTGCAAATGAAGCCCGGGATATTTAAATCCCGGGCTTCATTTGCAAGTTCGAATGCCTACATTAGCCTCCCTAGTTCGAACTAGGGGGCTAGTGTAGACATACCCTAATAGTGTTACCAGCCCTGCCTGTAAATAGGCTGGGTGTGATGAGAGGAGTACAGCATACGTTCCATTTGTAATAGGCGTAACTCTAGCAACCTTCCCAACACCAGTCATTATTCTCACTCAGCGTAGCGCAGAGAAATGTCTCTTACAATGTCTGTTAATCTTAGCATCCCAGGAAGGTGAGTTGTCTGGAAAAGCAGGAGTGAGTGAGACTTGACTAATGAAATATAGCAACTAGTTTCTTGCATCATCTTCCCTACAGGCTATTGAATAAAGTCTCTTTCAGCTACTGACTTGCCCTTGAGCCTTTTAAATTACACCAAGGCTAAAGCTCCCTCCTCTTGACGAGAAGTCAGCAACCCCTTAAGACATAGCATTGCACACCTATTGCATATCCCAAATTCTGGGATACATTTTACTTCCAAAATCTGGCTTTTGATTTTAACCTTTTTTATTTTCTAGCAATTAATTGAACCGTTATTTCCTGTCTCTTCCCTTTCCCCATTAGCCATCCTTAAGGAAACGGATGGGAAAGAGAACTTGGAAAAGAACATCCTCAGACTGCGGCAGGATCAGAAAGGTCGGTTGCGCTATTGCTCATACAACGTAAGAGTATTTTTGATTAGGAGCCTGTTTTAGAAGGCCTAGAATCTGCCTTATGTTCCCTCTTCATCACTGAATCCCACCCTCACCAAGCCCGAAGAGGGACTCGGGGTCATTCTGTCAATACAAGGGCCAGCCGTGACGTAGACCCGAGCCTGCTACAGGCTGGTCTGTGGCCACAAACTGTTGCCACACAATGACCCTTTGCACATTGGCAGCGTTTTCCATCCCAACGCCCGTAGGAGGTGGCTGCGTCCTGCCCTATTTTACAGTTGGGGAAATGGAGGCACTTAGGAGTATAAGTAACTTGCCCGAGTTGGGTCAGGAACAGAACCAGGGATTTGCATCTCTTTGTCCACAAGGCCACTTCACTACATTACTGATCAGTTCTTCACAATCAACCTGCGACACCATCAGCCCCGCCAGGGACTTTAGCTACAGTCACTGTGGCCCCCAAAGTTCGTCACTCGGTCATGCATGGAGCTGGCCTGCCCTGGCCTGGCAGATCCCCCCTGAGCTGGCATCTCTGGTGGGGTGATGTCACTCTCGAGCTTGCGAGTGACCTGTGACTGGCTTTTCTCTGCAGAGTCGGTGTTGAAGTTCTCTGTGACGTGGAACACAAATTCTCGAAACTGCCATGAGGCTCAGGCTATCCTCGAAACCCTCCTGACGCATGAAGCGCCCGAGTGTCTTCTGCAGTACGAGGGGATTAAATCGGCGGTGGAATCCCTCCTGCCCTACACCGGTGAGTTACGAAGGAGACGGCATCTCAGCAGGGTTAAAACATTGGCACGGCTGTCTCCCTGAGTGGCTCAGCCGTCCAGAGCTGGTCCTGGGGCACCTCTCCCAGCACCAGCATGTGGCGTTTGATCTCAGCCAGGCCCTGGGTCCAAGGTCTCTGAGCAGCACCTCGCACCCAGAGCGTGTAGACAACAGTACAGTGTTGCCAGCCAAACTGGGCCATTGGTCCTTCCTTCTTCCTATGAAGATGCTCTGTGGAAGGAATAATTGCTTCCTGGCCTCTTATTACAGGTTGGACCTTCCTGGTCTGGCACCCTCGGGACCTGAGTGGGTGCCGGCTGGGGCTGCTGTACTCCCAGCTCTGCTGCCGGATGCCAGCCGGGGCTGACGTGTCTTCCCTGATGCTGGCTGGGGATCTCTAGTCCAGGAACGGTCCAAGGTCCTGCCAGACCAAGGATGTTGCTGGACCAGAGTCCCAGTTTAGGGAGGTACAACCAGTGGCAGCACTGAAAAATAATTTTTCAAAGTCTGCGAAGATGAGACACTCGGTATCCTCTCCTTCCGCGGTCAGCCTGAGTCAGGACAGATGAGAATTCGCCCTGGTTTTCCTTGAACTTAACCTTTTGAATTTAGCCAGGATTCTTCTTTCCTCTTTTTGCAGAGCGCCATTTCCAGAGACTGGGCCGCCTCTTGCAAGCCTCCATGTTCATCGATTTCATGTGGCAAAATATGAGGCTAGCAGATGTGTCCGAGCGGGAGGGGGACATGAGCCTGTGACCGTGGATGTGCTGCTCGCAGTCTGCTGAGCCGAGGACACACCCCCGACTGAACGGCTGGACGCTGATGTTAGTGACTCTCGGTACACTCGGAGGATTTTTATAATGTTCCCAACTTGATTTTATAAATGAGTGAGTCCAGCCTCGACGTGCTGCCTGCTCAGTGCCATAGATCAGGAGGGCGTAGGCCTCCTGCCGAGTCTGAATCCTGCTCTGTTGGGTCCAGAGCAAAGGTCCTTCTGCCATTACTGCTGCACCCTGCTGTGAGACCACCCCAAAGCCCTGTTTTCTGTGTCTGCCAGCCTGTGTCTTTGCTCATTCTCCTCTGCGGTGACCTCTGATGAAGCATCCTCGCTGTGGAGAGCATGGGGGCAGCGTCGAGCTACGTTATGCAAATTCAGCTCCATGAGAAGCATGGCTGCAGTCGACGTGCCTTAGAGTGACTGCGGGGGGGGGGAGGTCAGGAGTAAAACTCTCCCATCGACTCCCCTTGCGCTTCTCAATCCAGGGCAGTACCAGCGTTGACACGAGTGTGATCAGCCGTTGATTTGGCAGGTCTTTAGATTAATCCCTGCAGCGCTGATCTGCTGGTAACTGTAGACAAGGCCAAAGACACCAGCTCCCGTCAGTCGGGGGGTTGTGCACAGCCCGTTCTTTAGGGTAACCTGCAGGCATGGAGGGGGCATTCCCAGCTTTCCATCCTAGCTGAGAAACACACGCCAGGTGTCCAGGGATAGATTCTGTACACCTGGGTCAATGAAGCTGTTGGGGGGTCACCAGAGCACACGGGTATAAAGTCCTAAATTTCATTGTTTCTGAGCTGCTTGCTAGCCTATGTCAGTGCCCTGGCAGCCCAGCCCATCTGCCCTGCTGTGCACGTCGACCCTACACAACATTTGCATATTGGTGCATTAGTTCTTTGTTGCATGGACGTTCCCAACAAAATTCCCGAACCTCACAAGCCACCCCTGTGTGTGACATTTCCAGCACTTCACCCCTCGCTCCAGCTGCTTTACCTTACTCTGAGCTTGGTAAACTTTGGGACCGGTGCTGATTTCCACCTCCAGTGCAGGTCGAACCTCTCTAGTCCAGCAGCATTTGTGGTCCGCCATGATTTGAGTTTGCTGGCTGTCCTACTTATGGATGTGGCCAACTTTCCCGCAGTCCTATAAAGTTTGTTTACAGCCACCAGTCCTGGCTCTCAGGGTTCTGGGCTGTTCTTTAGCTTTAATTAACCCCAAAATGTCTTCTAAGAGCCCAGTAAGCAGTGGAAGGGTTGGTCATGCTGCTAGACAATATTGACCTCCCGTGGTCTGGAAAATACTCTGGTTCGGCGCCAGTCAGGTTCCCAGGGTGCTGGACTAGAGCGGTTCGACCTGTACAACACTGAGTTCATACTGCACAGTCTATCTTCCATTGGGGGGCAGGGATGTGCGTTGGAGACTAAATTAAGCTCCCTGCCCCCTCTGAGGTAGGGCAATGTGACAACTTGAGCTGCTACCCTGAGGGTCAGAGGTGAAGGTGACTTGCTCACAGCTGTGTAGAAAATCAGCCGGAAATTACCTGAATCCCCTGCTCTCTGCCCTCTCGAGGTGACTGTGTGGATCAGTTTTGCTGGGCCGAGAACTCTTCTGTGTCATTGTGTTTTCAAGCACTTAGCCCCCTGAAATGGTTGAAAGTCATCCCTATGAAACCTGACTGGGGGACCTGCTGAGTACTGCCAAATTGTAGGGGAAAGGGAGCTGCGATTTATCGTTGTGTTTTAGGGCCAAGCCAAGGGGCCTGAGTTCTATCCCCAGCTCTTTGCCTCTTTGGGCCTCAGTTTCCTCAGTCTGTAAAATGGGGCTAGCGCCACTCAGCCAGCCTGTGTCAAGTGCCTTGAGAACAGAGGGGTCAGAGTGCTTCACGCAGTTTGCATCTGCGGCGCAAAGGGGAGAGAGGGGGCAGAAATCAAGTGGGAAATCTTGCCTTGAACCTCAGCTTCTTTTGTGACCATCCCCTCCAGTTGTCCAGCAATGAAGCTGGGAAGCAGGCTTACCTAATCCTCTGCCACCATCAGCTACCTCTGCGTGGTGCAGCTATCCGAAAGAAGCATGCAGCAAACAGAACAAGCAGCCCTGCACATGAAGAGGGAGGAAAGGCCAGTTGCCCCAAAGCTGTAATTCATATGGGCCCGGGGCTCCTGGCCACTGCCACTACCTCCTCCTCGCTGCCAAAGCACCACATAGCGCCCGTCCCGGGAGCTGTGCCCCCGACTGCAAGCTGTCTTCTCCTTGACCAGTTATGTTTCTGTGAAAGCTGCTCCCACGTACAGATCTGTGGGCAGTTCACAATCTCCCAAGCTTTCAGTGGTGACTCCAGCATGGCTCACGCTCCAGAGGACAACAGCTGGAAAACAGGCCTTTTGGGCCTTGTTTAATCCATTGGGGACGGGAGCCTGGTTATCTTGAATGGGTCGGTTCGAGTCTTTCAGAGGCTGCAACGCATCTAAGGCGGGGACACCCCTGCATGCCTGATGGAACAGCTGCTGGGCTTAGGCTGAGCTTTCTGTCCCCTCCTGCGGCTGGTTGCATGATCGCCACACTGAAACAGGGGTGGTCACTCCATGAACAGGCATCATCTTTGCTATTCATAGGGGGGACATGTGCATGTGCCTAACACAATTTTCTGAATTGGGGTCTTAATACTTTTTACTAGAGAGAGCCCCCCAGTGTGTATCAAAATCACTTCCTCCCCGCAGCATGCCAGCAGCTCGCTATGCTGCTTGTGCCGCTCCTGAGTGCCAATCGGGTTATTCTCGTGCTCTGATCAGTGTCTTGCAGCCCTGCACTGTTGTTCTAAGCTGGGTTGTTTGCATTTAATAAGCCTGGGGCATTTGAAAATGCAAATGACATTAGGAAAAGAGAGCTACAGCTCAAAAAGCCTTTGTAGAACAAGGAGCTGTTGAAGGCAAGCTCCCTGCCACTTCAGGAGCTAGGTTTTTTGTGTGGGGGTGGTGCACATTCGCACATGCATTGGTGCACATAAACAAATTTATTCTGCACATGAATGGAAAAGATGAGGGAACATTGTTCAGAAGTATTTCATCCTAACCTTGGTCTTCAGACCTGTGCTGTGGGAACAAATCCTGCTGCTCAGCACTTCTTGTGTCGCTTTTTACATCTTGAAATGGTTTTGCAAGATAATTAGGAGCACAGCAGACTGGTCTATGTTTCAGCGGGGACAGCCTCGAGAGCCTGACTGCAGCCCAGCAGCAGGGACTGTCTCTCTCTCTCACCTCTCTGGTGCTTTGCTTCTATCCTGCAATGATCATGTCAGTAAATAGGTGTGCCCCTGCAGGATGAAATGGAAGGGGTGGCTGGGCTGAATGGTGGTAAGTCCCCTATTGAAATCAAAACAGGTTCTCCATTTAACCAGCGTCTCAGTTGCTGCTGAAGCACTCGTCCACACTTCAACTCTAAGCCCCATATTTATCTATCCTCTACCCTGCGCCAGAAACCCTGGAGTGAGTCTGAGTCACTCTGCGTTAACACCCTTCTCTGAGAGAGGCCCATCACTGCGTGATGTCACATGCTGCCAGCCAGCGTCCTTTTGGCCCCTTTTAAAATAGAAGCGGGGCAGCCCAGTGTATGCCCCTTCCGTTTGTATAAGTCCCCCGCAGCTCTCAAGCAGAAACGGCTCGCTGAGCAGAAACCCTCAGCCCCGGCGTTGGCTTAAAGCCTGTTAGATTTCTACAGCCGGGAGCCTCGTTCCTTCTCCAGCAGATGGAAGACGTTGGCTTTGTCTACACTTAGCTTAAAGTGCAGCCCTCCCACCTCTTGCGCATATATCCTAGGGTGCCCTGCCTCCATGTCCATGCACCTACCAGGGTGCACTAAAAGGGCCCGGCTGCCTCTTTCCCACGTGCGCATTTGACGTGCGCAAGCTGCAAACAGCATGTTGCTGAGCAGGGCCCGAGAGCAGGGAAAACATGCTGGGAGGAAGAAAAGCTCTGCAGCGGCTGCCTGAGCTGCACTGAGCCAGCTGCTTTCACCCTGGCAGCTTGCCTCGGGCAGCTTATTTCTCGGGGACACTGGTGGACGAGGTGTTCAGGGCCTGTGCTGGGGTGGGCTGACTGGCTGAGCCGGTCTGGTAAGGAGCAGTGGACAGCTTGCCCGGCAGGCTGCAGTCACCCAATTTACAAGCTGGGGCCATTCCCTGTCCCCTCAGGCTTTCCCAGTGGACAGTACCACGGGTCAGACAGGTCTCACTTTACTGCTCAGAGGCTGCTGGCTGGAATTGGAAGATGAGGACTTGGGGGCAGGCCCTAGGCAGCAGAGGCACTGGGCTGAGGAGTGGCTCCCGCTCCCAGCCTCACCCAGCAGGGCCTATTTCATTATTGGGATTAGCACAAGGAGAGGAGAGTTTCAACCTGGCTCACGGCACTGGTGACATTTGGACCCCGCCTGCCGCCTGGCCGTGTGGGGCTAGAGGGAGGCGGAGTCCAGGCGAACACCTCGCTTTGGGCCTCGGTGGAAACGCCGACAGGACTGGGGAAAGGCGCGAGTGATGGGGGCAGTTTAGTGCTGGCTGTGCTGAGCTGACCGGCATGGCAGGAGATGCGACAGGAGAGATCAGAGACAGGCCTAGCTGTGGGACTGGAACTGCACCGGCGTGGTGAGGGAGATCTGCAAATCACTACACAGGGAGAGTAGCTGGAACTCTGGGGAGGCAGATACGATCCCTAGAGAGCCGCAAAGGAGGAAGTTGGTGCTTCGTGGCCTTTATTTCCCTGCCTGCTTACAGACGTTGGCATCGCGCCCGCAGCTTTCTCCCCGGGCAAAGGAAACGAGAATTCGTCGAGCTGCTGCAAAGCTTTACCGGTGTATCCGAGCGGGTCACCGTTACTCATTCCCATAAGGAAGTTTCTCGGTCGCCCAGGGAGCTCTGCCAAGCCACAGCAGCTAAGGAAATGCCCCAGGGTCCGAGGCTGTGGCCATAATCCTACAAACACCGCGTCTTAGATGGAGCCCATCGCCTCAACACGCGACAGGCCCAAGCGCTGATCCTTTGCCCGTCACCCACTCTGGCTGAGCGAGACGAAGGTTAGGAATGGCAGCCGCTGTGCTCGCCGCCCTCCGGCTCAGGGCGACACTGGGTCTCACCGGAGGGGGGCGTGCTCTAGAGCTGCCGGCGGCTGGGCGCCCGTTTCCCCTGCTGAGCAGAGGGGAGGGAAGGACTCATGCAGGCTGGGCCTGAGCGCGGCCCTTTGAACAGCTCTCTTGGTCACGGTGCTGCATTTCTGGAGGATTTCATGGGCCGCAGGCCGCGTGGGCACCTTGGGGACACTGGCCGCGGCATCAGGACTGGGAAGGAAAGAATCGGAGCCGCTTGGAGACTCCTCAAAGCCAGAATCGTTCCTGTCTTTGCTGCCTTCACTGGCCTGTAAGAAACCATCTCCGGCCTGCTTGGCTCCAGGCAGAGACCCCGAGAAGCCCGGCTTCCACGCCTGCTTGAAGCCGCGTTCACTCCCCGAACTAACGGACAAACTGTCCAGCTCCCACGTGAGGCTGGAGCCGGCTCCGCTCTCCGTCCCAGGCAGTGGGCTGCTCAGAGAGCTCGATCTCCTTCTGCTCAAAGGCTCCCTGCTCTTGGCAGGCCTCTCGCTGGCCGCGCGCATCTGAGGCGCGGCCCCGGCCTGCGTCTTGCACAGGGACGGGGAGTTCCCATTGGCGGGGCCGGCAGCCTGCAGCAGGTTCGGGGTGGAGACGCAGAGGCTGGCGTTCACAATCATTTGGAACTTGCTATGTGGATTCCTGTACGGCTGGAGGAACATGGAGGGGATGTAGCCAGTGCGCTCGTTGTACCTGAGGGAAAGGAAGGGGGAAGCCACGCCTGAGCAAACTTCCTGCCTGCTCTGAGGAGATATGGGGCTGCCAAACACTCCAGTCGAGGGTTCCCTGGGAGCTGAGCACTTGGGTGGCCGCCCAGCCCAGATTCAGATGCCACCCAGCTGATCAGCAAAGTGCCTACAGCCAGCAGCATGTGTTTCTACTGGTGGTGCACATCCGCACATTCCTCAGTGCACAGAACAAAATGTATTCCACCCAAGGATGGACCTGGGATATGCAGCCAGTGGGCACCAGGTACCAGCCAGGTAGCCAGACCTGCGAGACAGGGACAGAACTTTGGGGGGCTGCTGTTGAAGACGAGCAAGCCCAGAATTGGGGACACCAAAGCCAAGGGCGGCAGAGATACTCATGGGAAGTATAGAGCAGTGCCCCGGAGGGGTGGCTGTCCTGAGGAGGGACCCTGCAAGCTGCCAGGGTGGGGGATCCAGGCCAGCTTTGAGTGAACAGGCACAGAGGGGCCCTGAGAGCGCTGCCCATACAGATTCTGGGGCTCAGCTAGCTGTGCCCTGGAGGCAGGGGGCGGTGGCTCAGGTGTGAATTCCATGACAGTCTCAGATTCATCCCCCACACAGCCTTCTCTCAAGGGTTAGAGGTAAGGATGTTACATTTAGGTTAATCAACTAATCGAATAGTTGATGCAATTTGCATCGACTATTTGATTAGTCAATAAGGGCGCCTTCACCTGTTAAATGTAGCATGCTACATTCCAAAGGTGGAAGCGCTGTGGGGAGCATGGGGCCGGGGGGGACTCAAGTAGCCCCCCGCTGGCCCCGTGCTCCCTGCTTCTGAAATGTGCTAGAGGCCCCCCTCGCCCCCCTGGATTGCTTGAGTCCCCTGCTGGCCCCATGCTCCCTGCGCTTTGCTTTTGAAATATACAAGACCCCTGTTCTTGCTACATTTCAAAGGCGGAAGCCCCACCAGTTCCCCGCTGTGTCCCTGCCCCTCCTCCCCATGGAGACGGTGCTGGGGGGAGCTGGCTTTTAAGCTGGCCCCCTGCAGCACTGGCTCCTGCTCCCGCCCCCTTGCTGCCTCTCTCTGATAGTGGCAATGGGCGGGGGGAGGAGGGACAGCAGCTAGTGGAGTCAGAAGGCGGATGAGCTCTCTCTGAGAGCTACCGCTAAGCATATGGGTGGTTGCGTAGTTGCTTACATCCCTAGTTGGCGGGGGGAGATGAATATCACCCTGGAAGCTGCATGCAGAATTCATAATTCTCCCGGAAGGAGGTGCTCTCCCCCAGAGCAGCACTGGGCAGGGGCCCCAAGCACAGTCCTGCATTCCCTGGACAATCCCCTGCCGCCCGAGAGATTCCAGCCCATGACTGGGTATCGGACACGTGGGAAGGGGAAAGGGCCCCTGCCAAGAGAACCTCCTTACCTGATCCGCCACCAGCCGTTGTCAGACTTCTCCAGCACCTCCACCACCGCCCCGACGTTCAGAGAGAGCTCATCTGCCTTCTGAGCCTCGTAGGCCCGCACGGCATAATACAGGCTGCCTGTAGGCAAGAGGGAGGGCTCCTTTGTGCTTTGCAGCCAAGAGAGACGCCTGGGCAGAGCATGGGAGCAAGAGAGGTGGGAACACCCCCTCCGGCCCGCCCGCCATCTGGGCCACAAAACGTACAAGCCGGAGCGGCCATTCACTGCGGGCAGACGGGCCAGCCCAATGTTGAAGCATCCCTTTAGACTGGCCCTCTGGCCCATTAGCAAACTGAGCCCCACAAGGCCGCTGGTGGGGGGGTCAGGATAACAGAGATGGAAGAACTGAGGCAGGGAGGCTCACGGGGACCACGTCTTCTCACGATCTAGGCAGTTTTAAGGGTGTTAGACCAGGTTCCAAGCACTGGACGTGGCCCCAAGTCCCATTACCAGCTGGTTGTCCATGCAAGTGACCGACTGACACCCGGGGGGAGTGTCATGGACAAAAGCACACGGGAGGGAACACTGGTGTCAGGGCCACTCGCAATGACAACAGGCAGGTGTGATCTTTACCCTGACAACACCCCCTACACAACTTGCCAAGGTCAGACAACAAATGGCCGGGGCTGGAACCCAGGCCAACTGCATCCCAGTCCTGTTAGCCCCCAGCTCTCAGAGGTGCGGTTGGGTTTCAGTCTGTGCCCTTTGGCAGGGCCTGTGTTTAGGGGAGAAACATCAGCGTAGGCCTGAGCCAACAGCAGGCCCAGAAAGCTCAAGGCCACAGCCCAGACTCACCCTCCTCATCCAGTTCTCTGGCCTGCGGACTCTCCTCCCCCGTGCCACTCTCCTGCAGGTATGGAGCTGGGAACCAGGCGATTTGCTGATCCTTGTTCTCCACCAGCCACCACCCTGCAGCAAACACAGTAGCACTGGTAATCACACAGGGCACTGCACATGGGCCCAGCTCGCAAAGTGTCTCTCATAGAATCCCAGGGCTGGCAGAGACCTCAGGAGTCATCGAGTCCAGCCCCCTGCCCAAAGCAGGGCCAGCCCCAACTCAATCATCCCAGCCAGGGCTTTGCAAACCGGGACTTAAACACCTCTAGGGATGGAGATTCCACCCCCTCCCTAGGGAACCCGTCCCAGTGCTTCCCCACCCGCCTAGGGAAATAGTTTTTCCTAATATCCAACCTAGACCTTCCCCACTGTAACTTGAGACCATTGCTCCTTGTTCTGCATTGGTCACTACTGAGAACAGCCTCCCTCGAGCCTCTTCGGAACCCCTCTTTAGGAAGTTGAAGGCTGCTATCAAATCCCCCCTCATGCGTCTCTTTTGCAGACTAAATAAGCCCAAATCCCTCAGCCTCTCCTCATTGTCATGTGCTCCAGCCCCCTCATCATTTTGGTTGCCCTCCGCTGGACCCTCTCCAATGCGTCCACATCCTTTTTGTAGTGGGGGGCCCAGAACTTGATGCAATATTCCAGACGTGGCCTCACCAGAGCCAAATAAAGGGGAATAATCACTTCTCTAGATCTGCTGGCAATGCTCCTCCTAATGCAACCTAATATGCCATTTGCCTTCTTGGCTACAATTGCACTCTGTTGACTCAGATCCCACTTCTCATCCACTGGAATCCCCAGGTCTTTTTCTGCTGAACTACTACTTAGCTGGTCGGTCCCCAGCCTGTAACAATGCTTGGGATTTTCCTGTCCCAAGTGCAGGACTCTACACTTGTCCTTGTTGAACATCCTCAAATTTCTTTTGGCCCAATCCTCTAATCTGTCTAGGTCACTCTGGACTCTATCCCTGCCCTCCAAAATCCATTTATCGAAGATTGAGCTTTGTAGTCCCCATGTTTAATATTAGAGAGGAGATGGCGGCTGCCCCATAGTGAAGTTGCCTAATGCCTGCCATTGTGAATGCGGATGAGTTGGGGGTCAGGATCCCTGAGCCCCCAGCTCATGTACCCGCAAGGTTAGGAAGAGAAACCAGGAATCCTGAGACTCACACTTCTTGCTCCACCAACTGGAAAACCCTAGTTCCCTGGCTCTTTTCTTCTGGAGAAAATATTTACAACCCTAAAGAAGGTAAGTTATTGCATTCAGTGTATGTGTGTGTGTACACACACACACACACACATGCACACACACTTAAAGACACACATTTTTGCCAAGCCATGGGCCAGTCTAAAACTCACTAGAATTCACACTCCGAACCAGAAAGTGACCCATCCACACAAGACCTACCTGTCACGTCCTTGATTAACACTTCGACAACTTCCTCCTTGACAACTTTGAAGAGTCTGTTCTTGGTGTCTTTGGTTTCATAGTCTTCAATGCAGCGGTAGCTTTGGGAGACCACTGGCTGAGTAATAGAGGGGATCTGCTGCTTGGGCTGTTCTTTCTTTCCATTGCCCAGTTCTGACGGCATAATTATAATGCTGGAAAGTAAAGTTTGATATGGGTCTGTTCTGAAGCCTGGGAGCAGCCTGCATTTAGGATTCATCTGGGGAACAGGCGGTGGGGGAAATTCACCCCTATGCAAAAGATCAGGACAAGGGGTAGACATCATTTAAGTCCCTAACATCTCAAAGCACTTAGCAAACATTCCCAACCATCTCTCTCCTCTCACTTAAGTTTTTATGGCTACTTCATGGGTAGGATACGGAGGCACAGAGTTTAAAAGATTTGCTCAGTCACCCAGTGAAAAAGTGGCAGAGTTGGAAATAAATCTCAGAATTCCCTGGTTCCTTCCCTTCCCACTTAGCCCACGCTCTCAGCAGGATCTGCATTTCCACTTTGCAGGGGTTTGCAATGACCCTGCTGAATGGTAAGAATCAGAGAGGGTTACACACTGGTGGTTGCTATTAAATCATTAAACCCCTGAAATTTGCTTTGCTTCTGAGCGGGCTTTGGTCTAAAATAAAAACGGCCTCATTTTTATAATAGCCATAATTATTGTTTTGCTGTTTGCCAACTGAACCCCCCCCCCCATCCTTTTATACAAGCCAGTCCTCTAGGTTTGAAAAGCAGTTGCTTGTACAGAATTCTCAGGCAGGGAAGCAGCTAGGGTGTTGCTGATAGACGTTATTCCCAAGGAAACTACTGGCGCATTTTTAATTTCTGCTCTGTTGCACCCATGGTCTGAATGAAACCAACAACAGTAAGAAAATGCAAAATGTCCTGCAAAAGTGAGCAAGAGAATGGGGGGGGGGGAGGGGGGAGGGACTGAGACACAAGGAGAACAGGGGGAAGCATTAGGGGAAGCTTATCGGTGTTTTTAATCATTCATTGGCACTTCAGTCCTGCATTTCTAATTCGTTCAGGGTAGGTAACAAAATGGAAAACATTTTCCAGGAAAAAAAATCGTATTTTTTTCCTCCATATTTTAATATTGAAATTTCCCTCCCCCTGTTTCTGAAGCAGAAATGTGTGAAGCCAGGGAAGTGCAGTTAGTCAGTACCTGTTTTCTGAAAAAGAAGGGTCTAAGTCTTGGGTTTGCGCTTTGAAAAACTGGATCACATCTTCGCCCTGCGAGATTTTTGCATCTGTTTTCAGCAGTTCCTGGGAGTAAGTCTCCAGCAGTTTCAATCTCTCCAGCGACCTGCTCAAATTCCTGTTCTTTCTCTGCATCAGTTTTGCATCTTTGATGTGACAGAAGCAAACCACCATTAGCAAAACACTGATTATAATGGTGCTGCCTGATACACATTACCTTCTGCCTACACAACTCTGACTCCCACCTGAGTACTTCACATATAGAACCAGGATCAACGGCTACATATTTCTATGTCTCACCATTTTCAATGCCTTGTGCTATTTTGTCGCAAGCCTAACATTTGCCTTTGATCATATATGAAAGCTGCACTGTATCGTGTTGCAAAGAGCTTGGATCAGTATTTGAATTGGAAACAAACCCACAGCGTTCCTTTTTTAACCCAACACTAGGTACATCTACACAGTAGTGTTATTTTGGAATAACACAGTCGGAGTTTACGCTACAAGCCATTATTTTGACAATGTCAAAATAATGGTGAGCTGGAGGACTTCTTACTCCGACTCCTGTAATCCTCATTGTACGATGAGTCAGGGAAGTCAGAGGAGGAGTGCTCTTCCTCGGACTTCCTGCTGTGTAGACAGCGCCACAAGCCAAAATAAGCTAGTTCGACTTAAGCTACACAATTGACACCACTGAAGTTGCATCGCTTATTTCGGCTTTCGCCCCGCTGTGTAGACGTGCCCTGGGTTAGATTCCACACTGGTGTAAATCAGGACCAGTGACAGACCTCTAGTCTTCTTTCCTTGTCAGTGCCTTCCCTCTAATCCCTCCAGTCATTTTTGTTGGTCTGTGCTGCCTCTCTCCCATTTGTTAAATCCCCTTGCTTACCTTTAAACTTCGGAATGCTCCGGTCAGATTTCTTCAGTAAGCCGCCTTCGATAGGGAATTTTCTCTTCAGTACTTTCTGAGTGACCAAAAGAGCAAGAAAGGAGAGGAAGAGAATGAGATGTGGTGTTCCCACCTCCTAGTAACAGCAGCAACAAATTAACACCGGTTTGGAAAGCATCTCCGGGGAGCTGTTAACTTACATGGAATTTCTTAAACTCTTCAAAAGTCCTGTAGATGAGAACGTTGTTTCGATCGGACCAGGACACAGCCATCATGTACTTCTGAAAGAGAGGAAGATAAAGTTAGAGTCTTCCTGTCCCAGCTGATAACTTTGTGATCGCGTTGTGGGCAAGCCGAAGCGCAAACCCAAATGAAAAAGCTCCGAAGATTCCTAATTTGCAGCGGTGGAAATATGCACGGGAAAGAGACTCGGGTCAAAGTACCTTCTTCTTTTTGCACTGCATCAAGCCAACAGCTTTCACGTCAACAGGGTACCGGCTGCAGCTCATCTCTCCTGTAGGCTGACACTGTCTCCCTGCACGCTGGCTCCAACCTGTAGTCTGCTACAGCACCTGCCTTCCTCAGACTAAATATTCAGGAGCAGGAGGGAGGGGCCCAGGCTGCTCCGGCCAGTCAGACTTAACTAAACAACCCATTTTTTGTTTCCTGCTCCACCCAGAAACATACGAGGTCCAGAAATTCCAAGATCTGCCAATTCTGACATGCCTCTCGACTGACGGCACTGTGGGGCTGTCCCGTGAGAAGCAAGGACAAGGGGCTGCTGAGATTGGCACGTGAAGTCACCCATGGTGAGGAAAGCTTCCGCAACACTGTCCAGCTCGTTGTGGACCGACGGAGAGCAAGGCAGCCCTTGGGGTCAGCTGGACGTGGGATACCTGGGCGACAAGTCCAGGGCTTCTTTGGGACACAGACCACACTGACTGGAGAATTCGAACAGGTGGCCAAGGGAAAGTGGCCAAGGGGAGGCAGAAGTGCAACAGGTGCTTGCTCACTGCGTGAGGGGCACACAATGCCCAGGGACACACATCTGGCTCCCGGACACACCAGGGGCATTTAGACACAGAGGGCTGGAGGGGGTTATTGCCAGGGCTGGGTATAATTTGCAGGGTGGTAGCTGCGTCAGTGCTGGGGTGAGGGAATATCGGCTATTGGATGAAAGAGAGAAACTTCTGAGGTACTGTCTGGCGATCATGTCTCTTTCACCCCCAGAAATTGGTCCAGTGACTGATATTACCTCACCCACCTTTCTTGGATGGTGATAGTGCAGGCCAGAGGCTGGGCAGCCTTCCTACACACACACCAGTGTCTCAGGCTTGGCCTAGGGAGAGGAGGCTGCAGAAGCTCCATACCTGGCCCGTTACAGGAGCTGCCTGTGTAGCCTACACCCTCACTGAGTGTGGTTCCCCGTCCCAGGCAGCGGTGCCGAGAGCACACACAGAGAGAGAAGGAGTCTGCTCTACAGCCTTAGCTCAGAGCCAGCTGTCTTTCAGCTCAAGCGGTAGCGGCTCAGGCACCAAGTTCTGGAGGGCCCAGGTTCGGTTCCACCTGTTGGTGCTGGGCCTGCAGTCATGCCATCTTGCACGGTACATTGTGCTCCCAGATCCCTTATGCTCATCAGGGCTGAGGAAACACCAGGAACTAGCCCTGGAGTTTCAGCAGCTGGGGTTCTTCGCTGTTGAACCAAAGCCCTCGTCACCTTCAGGCTAAGCAAGGCCTAATGCTGAGGCCCTGACTACAGAGCCCGTGAGGTACTTTTTAACCAGGAAAGAGATGTTCTCGCCTGGCCAGAGTCGAATGGGGCCAAGTCTGTTTTACGTGGTTATTCTCCACAAGGAAGTGCCCGTGGCTGCCGGGCTAACAACGGAAGAAGGGCAAGACCCCACGTAGGGCCAGGAACGGGTGAGAGGCCGAACACCCGAAGGAGTGCAGCAGAGAGCCCAGAGCAGGGACAGGCGCATGGCTAGCCCCAGGAGGGTGACTGTCACTTCCCGGTGGTTCGGTGAGATAATTGCCCATTTGGCAAGCTGTGACCAGACACCATAGCACCAGCGGCCACCCACCAAGAGAGAAGTGACTCACAGCCTCCGCCACTCCTGAGCCAGTACAGAGCTGGTGAGTCAGAGGTAAAATGCCCCATAACTCACCCCTTCTCCCTCAGACACCCACCGCCCTGCAGGGAAGGGGTTTCCGGGGGGACTTGGCGTTGTCTGAGGCACTTGAAGGGCAGAGCAGGACAACAGGAATCCAAGCAGCAGAGCTGTTATTACAAGAGGTGACTTATGTCCCTGCTGCCTCTGCAGCCCTGAGGTAGTTACGGCTCTGAAGCCTGGCCTTGCAGGATTTACTGAGCCCTAACCTGCCTCGGGCTCAGAGCTGGCTGAGCGCTTGGCCCGGGCTCAAACCCCTTTCCTGATCCAACGTCGGGCAAACAGAGTTTGGCTGGTTCTGCACATCAGAGTGAAAGCCGGAGGTCGACATGCTTCCCCGCCCTCCTCCCATGCTATGCCCCAGGCCCGTGGAATTTCTTAAACCCCAGCCACGAGATGGTAGATTTCCCTCTGTGGAAAGAGCCCCCTTGCTCCTGCTCCCATGGGAGGCCAGGCTCTTGGTTTAGCCCTGGGGATCAGAACAGGGATGGCTGAAGAAAGAGAGAACAGGTAAAATCGCCGGGATTGAGGTGGTTCGGCCAAGTCCCCCTCCACCACGGATGCACCTAGACCCAGTGGAATGGGGCGGCCTTTGAGGTACCTCGAGAATATAGGACAGTTGCATTTTGTGCAGAAGAGCCCAGGGCAGGGGGTTGTGAGGGTTCAGGAGTCAGGGCGGGGCAAAGGGGCCATTTTGGGAGGGTGAGGGGGGAACCGCAGCCGCCCATACCAGCTCACTGCTGCTCTTCTTCCTCTGGCTCTCAGGGAGGGAGGGGAAAGTGCACAGCCTGCTGCATCCTCCTCTGGCCTCCCCTGAGAGAGCCCTGGGAGGCCACTGTGCCCAGACAACGTGGGAGGGGGGCAGTGGAGGGGTGGCAATGAAGCGGCCACCCCTTTGTGGGGAGAGCGTAGTCCACACCCCATTGATCTTGCTGCTAGCAGCGTTCCCTTTGCACATCCTCTGCAGCTGGGAGAGGCAGGCCCAAGCTGAGCACTGCCCTTCACTCCCTGAGAGTCAGGGGAAGAGGACAAAGACCCGGTACATGCAGCTGCAGCCCCCCGCACTCCCAAAAGTGCTCCAGGGAGGGAGGCTAGGAGCAAGGGGCACTCCCGGACGGGGGAGCACACCCCCAGCCAGCCCCTTTCACCTGTCTGGCTACCTGCTGCTTAGCAAGGCACCTGCAGGAGAGACCCAGGAGCCCGGCTGGGAGCAGCTGCTGCCGAGCGCCCAGCCGGCTTCTTGCTGGAGCGCTGCACCGGGGTGCACGAGCTTCCTTTCACCTCTGCTCTCAAGAGCAACACGGAGGCCATAAAGGCGCCCTCTTCCGTCTCAGTGGAGGGCAGAGTTGCAAACCCCAGCACTGCCCCCTATAAAAGAGGGCGGACGGCACCTCCCAGTGCGGTCCGGTGCAGAGCTGGTGGGACGGGCAGGCCGCAGCTGGCAGCACTCCCTCACGGGGTGACCCGTGGCCAAGCCCAGAGGGCTGCAGCTTGGGCAGGCGGGCCAGGCTATGTCACCTCCCGCTGGCTAGCTCGCCATGCTCCCCTGGGGGTGCTGGAATGATGCCCCCGGAGCAGCTTCTCCCCCTCGGCTCACCCCCTTCCTCTGCAGAGAGCCCCCGGCATCGTCTCTTCCCCAGGGCTGCATGCCTGGACTGGCCCTGTGGTTTTCCCAGAAGCAGAGACACATCCTCATAGCTGAGACTGGCCAGGAGCGGCTCCCCCATTCCCTCAGGCTGTTCTGTGCCTGGTCTGGGTGTGCAGACGGCAGGAGAGGAGGGAGGACAGAGCGCGGGGCTTGGCTCAGGCTGATCTCTGCCTCCCTGCTGCATGGAGCCAGCAGCCTGCCCTGCAAAGGGGGTGGCTGCCGCACGTTCCCCGGGCTGGCATGGCATCCGAGAGCTCAGGCTGCCGGCCCAGAAACCCCAGGGTCTAGGGGTTGCCCCAGGCTGCCATGGCTGAGGAGTTGGCACAAGGAACAGTGACGTGCCAGGCCCAAGGGAGCTCTGGGCAGGACCAGTGACTCCAGGAGAGGAACAAGGGGGCGAGGGGGAGTCTGGCCAGAGGAAGAGCAGAGAACATTGTATCCCTCTCCCTGCCACGCTCTTCCCATTGGTCCTCCACTGCCCCAGTCTGGGCCCGGCCCATCCTCCCTAGACACCTCGAGGTATCAGCTCCCACAGAGTCTAACAATGAGAGAGCTCTGGGAGGCCACTGTGCCCAGACAACGTGGGAGGGGGGCAGTGGAGGGGTGGCAATGAAGCGGCCACCCCTTTGTGGGGAGAGCGTAGTCCACACCCCATTGATCTTGCTGCTAGCAGCGTTCCCTTTGCACATTTTCAGCCCCCTCCCCAGCCTCGGGAAGCCATGTATCCCCCCGACCAAGCCAGAGTGTCCCGATCCTGCTGATGTGAGGGACTCTCGCCCTTTTCAATCAGCTGCACTTCTGTGTATTGCCATCGGGCCTTGAGGCCTCTGCTAAATCAAGGCCCCACTGTGCAAACACATGGCAAGCCCCTGCCCCAAAGAGCTCAGAGTACAGAGAGCCAAGACAACCAATTGGAAGGAGGCCAGGCTATTATTCCCTTTCTACACAAGGGAAACTGAGGCACAGTGCAATTCAGGAACTTGACCGAGGCCACACAGGGTGTCTGTGTTAGAGCCAAGTACAAAACCTGTATCCCCTGACTCCCAGTCCAGTGCTTGAGTTCATACTTCATTTAACCACTCGCCTGCCTCGCTGTCATTTGTAGCATGTCCCAGGCAGGTGATCTGGAAGGGCCTGCTTCTCATATCATAGGAGGATATGAGAGAAGTCTATAAAATCATGACTGGTGTGGAAAAAGTGAATAAGGAAAAGTTATTTACTTAGTCCCACAATATAAGAACTAGGGGTCACCAAATGAAATCAATAGGCAACAGGTTGAAAACAAACCAAAGGAAGCTTTTCTTCACTCAGTGCACTGTCAACCTGGGGAACTCCTTGCCAGAGGATGCAGTGAAGGTTAGGACTTTAACAGGGTTCAAAAAAGAGCTAGATAGATTCATGGAGGTTAGGTCCATCAATGGCTGTTAGCCAGGATGGGTAGCAATGGTGTCCCTAGCCTCTGTCTGGACATGGGTGACATGAGAGGGATGACGTGAGGATTACCTGTTGTGTTCCCTCCTTCTGGGGCATCTGGCCTTGGCCACTGTCGGCAGACAGGACACTGGGCTGGATGGACCTTTGGTTTGACCCAGTCTGGCCGTTCTGATGTTCTCCTTTCACGTTGGTGTGAACAAGGAGTAACTCAGTGAAGTCAGTGACATTACACCAATGCACAAACCAGACTAAGGGGGAGGAGAATCTAGCTCAGATCTTTGCCAGCCCAAAGCAGCTGAAAGTGGGGTCGCAGAGCAAAGAGGCGCAAGGATGCGCAGGGTCAGACTCTCCACCTACGCAAACCAGCGGAGTTCCATTGACGTCAGTTTCTCCCAGCAACCTGCAATGAGCCTCCTGTAGCTACCCCAGAAAGAGGATGAACCATCCCGTCGGTATTTATTCAGCTCACGTTAGATTCAGATCCAAGCTGTGTAATAAGCTGTCTGGTTGAGGGGCTCCAGAGAGAACCCTGGGACTGGAAGGGACCTTGCAAGGTCATCGAGTCCAGTCTTCTGCCCTCCCGGCAGGACCCAGCACCGTGGTGCACACAAGAGTGGCTTGCTCCTGGCATTACTCTGCCCTGCTTTAAGCTCCCCAGAAAAAAACAGGCTCCCAGACCCGCAGCCTGGAGACACCC
Organism: Pelochelys cantorii; assembly: GCA_032595735.1. Classification (NCBI taxonomy): domain Eukaryota; kingdom Metazoa; phylum Chordata; order Testudines; family Trionychidae; genus Pelochelys; species Pelochelys cantorii. The sequence continues at coordinate 38,143,970 of CM064341.1, forward strand.
CAGAAGCAAGCTCCACTTCCATGAGAGAACAACGCGGACACCTCCTCTGGGCAAAACCGGGGTGGGGCTCAGACCTGGAATGTGCTCGCTAGGGCAGCTGAATTCCAGCCCAGCAATGCCTTCTGGGTCACACCTGGCCCTCTGCAGCTCTTGGGAGTTGTCTGTGCTCAGACAGGCCACATCAGCACCCGTAATGAAAAACCCAGCTGCCTAAGGAGAACAAAGGAACCGTTTTAGACTCTTGTGAACTCCAGAGAGGAGCCCTTTTGAACAGCAAAGAAAAAGAAAGAAACAACCCTGGAGCCGACTAAAAGCGTATTGTTAACGAGGGCCAAGGTTAAGAAACGGAACCTTTCCCATAGGCTGGGATGAGAGGTTTTGCCAGCATCTGGCAGAGAACGTTGAGAATGTATCTGATTTCCTCTAACTCCATCAGCTGTGGCAGGGAATAGTGAATTTCTCTGTGGCTGTCTGAATCCCACTCAAAGGTTTGCCGCCTTCAGAATGCACATGTGTGTCTCCTGCTGTGCTGCTCCCATGTGAGCAGTCCCCCATGCCCTCCAGGCACAGCTGGATTGCAGTGGTGGGGCTAGCCACTTAGCAACTCTTTATAAGGGCCTTAAGGATCCCCCCTGCCAATCCGGTGTCACTGGTCAAATCGGGCCAACACCGAATTCCCTGCGATAGCTGTTCTAGCGTATAAACTGGCTTGTCCCCAAATAGCCTCTCGGCTAGGTGAAAGTACTGCACGAAATTACAGTCTGGAATGGCTAGGGGTGCCCCGTTCTAGGGATGTGATAGTTTAAACCAGAAGTGGGCAGTAATTTTAGAAGGGGGGGGCCACTTCACACATTTTTAAATGGGGCTGCCCCAGAAGGGGCAGGGCCAGGACACTTCTGTGCTCCCCCACCCACAGACCCTGATTGGCCTGGGGGCAGGAGGAGCGCATGAAGTCTTTGCCCCCCAATTCCCTGGTGCCTAGGGAGAACTGCCAACGGTTCTGAACAGCTGGCAGTTCGCTCTAAGTGCCACGCACCCCTTGCAGGGCGGGAGAAGACTTTGTGCACGTCCTCTGCCCTCAGACCATTCAGGGCCCGGGGACATGGGAGCGCACGAAGTCTCTTGTCCCCTGTCCCCACCCCACTAGGGGCACACGGCGCTTAGAGTGAACCGCCAACTGTTCAGTAGAGCTAGCAGTTCACTCTAGGCGCTGTGCGCCCCGGGAAGGGAGAGGAGACTTCACGTGCTTCTCCAGCCTCAGGTCTCGATTGGCCTGGGGGTGGGGGAGCGGCAGAGAGGCCGTGGCCCGGATCAACTCACTTGGCAGGCCAGATCCAGCCCATGGAGGCTTTTTTGCCCACCCCTGGTTTATACAGTTACATGCAAGACTACCCCCCCCAAATTAGTAGTGGGGGGAGGGAGTGGAGGGCAGGAGGGAGCCGGTACTCACAGGGAGCTGTTTTTAAAGCAGGCTTCCCACGAGCAGCAGCTCCTGGGGAGCTGCCTGCCCCTCCCCACTGCATCAGAGGCAGCAGTGTGGGGAGGAGCGACAGGGTAGAGGGGAACAAGTGTCTCTGAGGGAGCTGGTGCTTGTGGTAAGCTGGCTCACCAGCTCCTGCAGCCGTCTCCCCCACACCCGTGTGTAAACGTGGAACCTCTGAACATTTCAGCAGCTACACATTTTTTAAAAAACACTCTACCCAGTTCTCATTGGCTCTCCCCTTATTCTCATTAACATCTAGGTCCATGAGTTACCCGAGGAACGTTCTGAGGGATTCTATCATTACCTTAAGTTGCTATCAGGCACCTTGCAACATATTTTCCATTTGATTGCTGCATCATTTCCAGAACATCAGCACTTAACACATCTCTTACAGTAAGCTTACCCTGTACTGATACAGGGTTATCTGTCAGCTAGTCATGACAACCTGCTTTAGGCCTGAGGCTTTCTATGACCAACCTGCGTATCTAAACCCTGCATTACTTACTGATATAACTAGCACATTTTTACCAATACATGCTAGACCCCTATAATACCCATATTCCTACAGTTTAAATCTATCCATTAGATACTGATTATACTGGGATAACCACACTAGCAGATAACACGATTGCATAATTCTTCAAGGTAACTCGCTACAATCCTTTCAGTATAACCGAGCGGGGAGAAGCACTTCGGTATCCATTCACTGAGAGGGCCCCTTGTGGTACTTCATGAACCTTTGGATCCTGGCTGCTGTGAAGCCAGCCAGCTCTAGAATAGTCTGAACCTCTGTGGTGGGGGGAGCTACTTTATTAGAGAGGAAAGAGAATAATTAAGCATAAGGCCTCATTTGCCTCTTATGATTTTGTTTTTCTATTCATTTGTTTCCCTCCTGATCATTTCTAGTGGAATCTCCACCCTTTCTTACATTAACCTACTCTCACGTTGTTACAAGTGGTGCATGTCACACAGAGAAAGGGAGTAAAAGGAAAACTAGCAAATCAGGGCACATTGTTCCTTTGGGGGCAGAGGATCTGGGATTTTGGGGAGCAGTCAATGTCTGGGGCTGGATGTCACAAAGGAAACCTTAAAAAGGGACTCAAAGACTGGGGTGCCCCTGTTGTTAACCTGCAAGGCAAAAACAGAGCTGGTGTAGTCCAGACAGAAGTGCATGAGTGGCTGATAGGCAGGTGGTGCGAGGGACCTGACACCCCAAAAAGTGTATCTCTTGCTGGATTCAGGGGGTAAGAATCTGACTTTCAGTCCTGGGCACCACAAGCACCATCCCAGTAACTACTAAAACACCTCGATTTGCAGCTAAATAGGGCCTTTGCTCTAACTTCTGGGCTTGTTCTTTGTTAGCCAGGACAACACATCTCTAAATATTGATTAAGCAACTCTATCGCTTACCTTGCATTTTGTCAGATTCTTATTTTTCATGTTAAAAATGATGAATGATGCTTTCCTTATTTACTAGAGGATTGCTTTTTTACATGAGAGTTGTGTCCCGCTCTGTTTGGATGAAAATTAACATTCCATTACAATGCAGCATTTGTAACTTTTTATTAAACACAACTACCAGAAAACTGTAGGCTAAATACATAAAAAAGTTTATCCACACATGGATGGCATTTAAAACTAACTGATTTAAGAAACTAAAGGAAATATTATGAGTAATTAATTAATCTGGTTGTTTCTGGTCACCATGTCTTTCAAGATTTTAAAACTAGTAGATCTCACCCTCTCACACGTAAGAAAACAAGCTTTCCTGCTTTTTCAGCTCCTAATCAGTCTCAGCTATGAAAGAATTAGTCATAGAAGTAGTTGAATAAATTGAAAAAAATATATTCTCTGCCCCTGCAGGAGAAAATACTGCTGCCAAAAGCTGGTTTTGCACTTCAACAAACTCTTAGCCACGAACTTCCATTTGTTCAGCGGTCAGAATTTCCTTAAACCATGGCAGCAAGCATACTGCTAAACATTTTCTGTACAGAATTAAAAATCGGAACAAATGTAGGGAGTCTGGGCCTTAAACAGGTTGTCAATTTCAAATTTGAATGGGGTTATTGTTTCAAATGAAAAGTCTATCTAAATTAAAAAAATACAGAAATCTGATATTTTTCAATGATACATATTTATCCTCCCTGTCCACGGCACACTCAACTCACCCTTTGGGAGAGGCTGTGAGAAAGAACCAACCATTTGCGACCAACATGCTTCAAGCACATTTGGAAGGTGCTCAGGTACAAAAGAGGAGGGTGGTGTAAGAACTCATCTAAAATAGAGTAAATAAATTCTCCCTGCCTCGGCTCTCATCTGATAAATGGTGGTAATGCCTGACCCTTCCCTGGAAGGGGGATCTGAGGGGTCAATAACATTTTGTTAAGTGCTCTGAGATTGTTGGATCAAAGTCACACTTCCCACTGAAATATTAGGGGAAGGAAATCAAAGATTCAAGAGGATGAGGGAGACATGTCTTCTAACCAGCCCCCTGAGAAGCTCCCACCTGAATGAGCTGCAAGTACATCATGATGGAAAGGTGACAACAGAGCTAACTCCTTTTATGTTCCCTGGATTCAGAAACGAAGTCCAGTGGGGATGGGAAATCAATACATCTAGATGCTAAAACATATCTTAAGGGCTCCTGTTTAACAAGCAGCCTATTGCAACAGGCTCATCATCCCTTTGGGAGCAGCCCACGCATTTTACCAAGGGTTGTGCTTTCTCTGTCCATTTGTCAGAGGTTATGCAAGGCGCAGGGGACATATTTAGAAACACAATTTCCAGCTACGATGGTGACGAAAGTCGCTCTGTTGCAGAAGAAATTCCTCTACTTTGTTCTAAGAAAAGGAGGTCAAAGGCCACACTTCAAAAGGTTTGACAGGATGTCACTGCAGGACATATTTTGTGTTGGAGCTGAGGACATAGAGACACAATGGTCAGCACAGCTCTCTTGGTCTTGAGGGCTCATGGCTGTAATTTCTAATGCAGCTTCGCAGGGAACCAAACAAGCTTTCACGATGCTTTTTGCTGCGGCTTTTTGTCTCTCCACCCCAGAAGCAGCTGCATTTCAGCAGTGCCACATGATACAGGTTTTCTGGAGCACCTTGGGATCTGTCAAGAGGGAAGGCAACAGGAGTGAGGTTCGAATGCTGCACATAGAATGAGGCAGGGATCCCATGTTGGATGAGACAGGGCCCCAAGACTCAGTGCATTCCTTTGCAAATTCTATTTGCAGTTGCCTCAGTGTAAACAGTAACTCTGAATTCATGCCAGCATAACTCAAGTCTTATCTTCACGAGGGAAGAAGATATGTTCTAACCTCACGTTAACTAACATTGGTAAAATCCTGCTGTGGACAAGGTAGTTATAGTTTTCACATGTAAGCTGGCCTAGCCTCCTCCCTGGTGTTCACCTTGACTTACTGGCACATGTGAAAACTACAAGCTACTTTGCCTTCATTAGGATTTTACCTGGCATTTGCTGGCATATACACCCCTTTATTTCCTAGTGAAGAGAAGTCTTTTAGTTCCATTCACCCCCTCTGTAAAATGGAGAGGACAGTGCTTACCCACCCCTGGGGGGCGGGGGGGGGGCTGTGAGGATTCATTCATTAGTTTGTCTTGTACCTTGAAGTTCTTGGAGGGAAGGTTGCAGAGAAGTACCAAGTGTGGTGGTCCTTATTCATGAATGTATTATACAGACCCTGCGACGTGGTAGATCAGTGGTTACCAACCTGTGGTTCGCAGATGACGGTACTGCAGGAGGTCCACGGAAAGTTTAAAGGGATCTTTTCTTTTCTTTTTTCTTTTCTTTTTTCCTCCCCCAGGAGTGGGCGGGGGGTGTCTGTGAAATTTTAATAGATTGAAAAGGGGTCCGTCTGCTCAAAAAGGTTTAGATCACAGAAATCCCTTCAGGGTAGTGCTCCGGAGTGCGGACAAAACCACTGACACACACCTTCCTGCTCTCTGGGGCTCCCCACCACCCTGTCCTGCTAGGCCAGAAGCTCTGGTCTCCCCCAGCAAAGGCACAACATTAGGGTTACCGCCCCCTGTGAGGAAGTGGGGAGTTTTGGGGGCTCAAAGGGGGGCGTTACATACAGGGGGGCACTCAGTGCCCAGCAGTTACTGGTTTAATGTGACAAAGGGGGGGAGTTTGTTGTCTCAGAGAACAGCCCAGAGTTGGAGCTGTGGTGTCTGGTACCCTGGTGACCCCGACCCTCCTTGGAGGACACAGCCAGTTCTGGCCAGATGACAGACAATGGGCAGCAGAGAGGGACCCCAGCAACCAACCCAGCTGACCCCAGCGAGGGGAGAACATTGGACGGAGGAGAAGAGGCGGAGAAGAGGGGCCCGGGCTACCCTCTTACCGGGGGAGAAGACAATGGACTGGGGAGGGGCTGTTGGTGGGGTTTTTGGAGGCTCTGCTCGGAGACTGGGGGGTGTCGTTTTTGAGGACTGAGAGCAGAGCAGGCAGAGCTCAGCTAGCTCAGGGGAGGCTAACGTGTGGGCCCGAGCCTACCGGCCTGAAAGACCCGTTGCTGTGTTCAAAGCTCAATAAACCCTTCTGTTTGCTGCTGGCTGATAGTTGCTCTGGTCTAGAGAACAGGGTGGCACTATTCCTTCTCAGAGTGGAGGCCCCGGGGGTCCAGAGGGAGGGGATCCCCCAAAGGGGCTCACGGCAGAGGCATGCGGCTGGAGGCCCTGAGAGGCACCATCCCGGAGGCAGAGGGGCAGACCCCCCAGGTAAGAGTGGGCACCCCAAGAGAGGGTCGCTGCATTGGAGTGGACTCCCTGAGGGTATGTCTACACTACAAAGTTAATTTGAACTAACAGCTGTTAGTTCGAATTAACTTTCATAGGCGCTACACACACAAACCGCTAGTTCAAACTTAATTCGAACTAGCGGAGCGCTTAATTCGAACGAGGTAAACCTCATTCTACGAGGACTAATGCCTAGTTCGAATTAAGTAGTTTGAATTAAGGGCTGTGTAGCCACTTAATTCGAACTAGTTGGAGGCTAGCCCTTCCCAGGTTGCCCTGGTGGCCACTGTAGGCCAAGCCAGGGAAACTCTTCTGCCTCCCTCCCAGCCCCGGAGCCCTTAAAGGGCCACGGTCTGGCTACGGTGCCCGTGCCAGGTGCAAGCCTGCCAGCACCCAGCCAGCAGACCCTGCACCTGGCACGGCATGAGCCAGCCACCCGCTGCCACCCAGCCCTCCCCCTCTTCCCAGGACCAGGCTGGCGGCTCCCAGGAGCCTGCCCGGGGCCGCAAGAGGCGGACGCCCACCTGGTCTAGTGCGGAGATCGTGGACCTCATCCAGATTTGGGGGGAGGCCTCCAACGTCCACAATCTCCGCACTAGGCACAGGAAAGTGGCTGTCTAGGGCAGGATAGCTGCCAGCCTGGCCACCAAAGGCCACATGCGAACCCAGGAGCAGGGTTGCATGAAAATCAAGTTGGTCCAGTGAGACCCCCGACCCTGAGCTTAGAACATAAGAACATAAGAACGGCCGTACTGGGTCAGACCATAGGTCCATCTCGCCCAGTAGCCTGTCTGCCAACAGCGGCCAACACCAGGTACCCCGGAGGGGATGGACTGAAGACAATGGCCAAGCCATTTGTCTCGTGCCATCCATCTCCAGCCTTCCACAAACAGAGGCCAGGGACACCATTCCTACCCCCTGGCTAATAGCACTCCATGGACCCAACCTCCATGAATTTATCTAACTTCTCTTTAAACTCTGTTCTAGTTCTCACCTTCACAGCCTCCTGTGGCAAGGAGTTCCACAGGTTGACTATTTGCTTTGTGAAGAAGAACTTTCTTTTATTAGTTTGAAGCCTGCTACCCATTCATTTCATTTGGTGTCCTCTAGTCCTTATATTATGGGAACTAATGAAGAACTTTTCTTTATGCACCCTCTCCACACCACTCATGATTTTATATACCTCTATCATATCCCCCCTCAGTCTCCTTTTTTCTAAGCTGAAAAGTCCCAGTCTCTTTAGCCTCTCTTCATATGGGACCAGTTCCAAACCCCTAATCATTTTAGTTGCCCTTTTCTGAACCCTTTCCAAGGCCAAAATATCTTTTTTGAGGTGAGGAGACCTCATCTCTACACAATACTGAAGATATGGCGTACCATAGTTTTAGACTTCCCTTCCTCCTTCTTCCCCTGGCTTCCCCCTTCCAGCTCCCTTCTCCCAGGTTTCCACCTCCCCTCTCCCACCCTCTCTCTTCCCCTCTCCCACCTCCTTTTCCCAGTCTCCCCAGAGGTTAATCCCCCCCCCCTCAGTTTTGTTAAATAAAGAGAGTTTCTATTTTTGAACACACGTGTCCTTTATTTTTTACATCAGGAAGGGGGGCTAGGGAAGGGTAAGTGGAAGGAGGTGAGGGAGGAATGGGGCACGATCCCCCGATGGGGAGGACTGGGGTGGCTCTGCGGGCTCCTCGGGGTGGAAGCTCTCCTGCAGGGCCTCCTGGATCCTGACAGCCCCCCAAATGACCCCCCCGGATGGCAGCCTGCGGCAAGTGCAGCTGGGCTGATGGCCGAGTGCTGTGATGTGCCGAGGGTGGGCACTCAGGGCACTCCAAGTCAGGACTGCTTTGCTGTCCCTCATCAAGGTAGACAAGCAAGCGGGGAACCCTGAGAACTGTCTGTCCGGGGTGGGGGTCGGGTCCCTTTAAGCACAGCCCTCAGCTAGCCTGAGGCAGCAGCTCCACGCTCTAAGTCCTAAGCTGATGCCCTGCCGGCACTGGTTCCAGCCAGCCTTAACTTCGGTTCAGGGTCCATTCAATGTGGACATGCTAGTTCGAATTAGCAAAACGCTAATTTGAACCAGTTTTTAGGTCTAGATGCACTAATTCGAATTAGCTTAGTTCGAATTAACTAATTCGAACTAAGTTAGTTCGAATTAGTGCTGTAGTGTAGACATACCCTGAGAAAGGGCTGTCTCACTGCCGCTAGAGTGGAGTGGGCTCCCCGAGAAGGGACTGCCGCACTGGAGGGTGGGGGTCCGCCCAGGAGCCGAGGGGCCAAGTGTGGGCACAACCTGTGAGCCATGACACCCCCCACAAGAGCAACACAGACACTGAACCAGTTCAGCTCCAGGAGGGTTCAGCACCCAAGAAACCAACCCTCCAAAAAGACCAAAACCCCAAATAAATCTGTCTTACCCTGTGTAAAAGGTTTACACAGAGAACGTGCATAAGGATGTCAGCTCGTCCAAACCTACCAAGAAACTTGTCACATGCAAATTCTTACTCTAAATAGTTGTTCTGAACATCCCTTTCACAAGCTAAGCAGCCTCCTAGCTTGGGCCCGATCCTTCCCCCTGTTCAGTCTTAGCAGTTTCTAGCAGGCATCTTAGGCAACTTTTACACAGTCAGCAGAGTGTAACCTTAAAATGCATTTTACATAGTGTCTTCGAGCTATGCATCTTCATATTCATAAGCCAGTTTTCATAGAGCATGGGGGCACAATGACAGATCCCTTTCCCCTGTCAGCACTTTGATAGGTACATAATCATCATGGCTATTGAGGAGAGGAGGAGCGATTTGGGCTAATTCAGTCTGCAAAAGAGAAGAGTGAGGGAGGATGTGATAGCAGCCTTCAACTCCCTGAAAGGGGGTTCCAAAGAGGCTGGCGAGAGACTGTTCTCAGTGGAGGCAGATGGCAGAACAAGGAGCAATCGTCTCAAGTTGCAGTGGGGGAGGTCTAGGTTGGAGATTAGGAAAAACTATTTCCCAAGGAGGGTGGGGAAGCACTGGGATGGGTTCCCTAGGGAGGTGGTGGAATCGCCATCCCTAGAGGTTTTAAGTCCCAGCTTCACAAAGCCCTGGCTGGGATGATTGAGTTGGGATCGGTTCTGCTTTGAGCAGGGAGCTGTCTTTCTCTTCCAACCCTGACCGTCTGTGATTCTACTGTCTGTTCGCCTGTTAAATAAGTGATGTTTGAACACAATTAAACTGCCCTTCCTCACAGGAAGTGCAGACACAAAACTTATAGTTTCAGATGTGTTCACTGTGTTAAGTCTGTACTTTTAAAAACGAGTAGTCCTGTGGCACTTTAGAGACTAACAACAATATATTATTATATTAACAACAATAAATATATATATATGTTGTATCATGAGCTTTCATGGGCAAAACCCACTTCTTCAGATGAGCTGGAGTCAACTTTTATAGAAAACTTTTATCAAACTTTTCCAAAGCTCAACAGGTGTACATTGCTGATTAAGATTCAAGCCAGTTCTTACTGGAGCCAAACTGGTTCCTCTTGCCCTAATTAGCGTATTCAAACTTTCCCATTAGCCTCCTGGCTTTATTGCAAAGGAGGAAAATGCTCATTAAACTCAGGGAGAGTTGCCTAAAGACGGGGAGATTTAGGAGGAAATATTTTGAGTAAAAGAACCTCTGGTTGCAACTTTCCCATCTGATTTTATAGAGCTGCTTTAAAGTCACGGGATTTGTGACAAGCAGGCAGCAGGGCACAAATCATTACAAGCCAGGTCCCAAGCTGACACGAGCGCCTCCACACACAAATCATACTGGTTTAACAAGGTCAATTTAAAGTAAAGGGGTGCAACTGGTGTGTCCTTTATCCGGAGGCAACAAAGTGGTGCTTGTGCCTCGGCTGGCCTGTGGACCTTTCTGAAAGGAGACGAATGGGTATGCTAGGCAACAAAGAGTTTGTGGGTTCACATATTGGCACTGGGGTCAAGAGTTTAGGGCACATATTGGCACTGGGGTCAAGGTTGTGGCAGGTAGCCTCTTGTCAGTCAAGGACTCTGTTAAGTTAGGTGCTAACAAAGCCTTTTCCCCATAGAATTGAGTGTCTTATGTTAAATATTTACAGAAATTTTACTATGTTAATTTTTCCACCAATGATTCAATGATTCCACCAATGTCAATATACAGGGTTTTTTCCCTCCGGTGCAATAACTTTGGCTGCATTTCCTTGCTGGCAATAACTCCAGAAGAATCTATAGGTCTTGTTAGCTCCTTTGTAGCTGATTCACTCGCTCTGCGTCTATAGAACTGAGACGACCATGATCATTTCTGTGTAGGTGGTATTGTGTCATTCTAAAGCAAGGGTGGGGAACCTAAGGCCTGAGGGTTGGATGCAGCCCCTGGGTTGCCTGGATCTGGTCCCCAAGCATTTGGGGGCCCGCGCTGGTGCTCCAGCCTCTCTGCCGCCCCACTGCAGGGCTGGAGCACACAAAATCTACTAGCCTGGGCCCCCCAAGGTTCTGGTATGGGAGGGCTGCCTTGGTGAGGAGGTTTTTGGGGTTTTTTTGTTTGTTTCTCACTTGTCAGCAGCCCAGAAAAGGGTCCCCATCCCTGTTCTAAAGAATGCAATAGTTCCCTGCTGGAGACGTGTATCAAATGATTAAATCATTTTTAAAACCCTAGATAATCTTGAAAATCTTTTGAAAATTTCGGGTAGGATTTTCAAAAGTGCCTGCCTGGCTGACTTTGGCTGGAAGGCAATGGGCCTTACACCCACGTGCTTTTGAAAATGTTATCCTGCGTATTCTTTTGGGGTGCCATATTTTCTGCTGGGGTAAAAGTAGGATTACAGTAGCATTCATGCCCTGTCTTGTAGCCTGTAGCCAGACTCATTTGCTTTCTCATAACACCCTCAACCCAGGAGGTAAAGCGGGCCAGTGCTTCTCTTTGTTCTGGGTTTGTACAATGGAGTCCTGGGCTCCAGGACACCCTCAGGATTTATGGGGCCCTACTCAGTACTAGTAAACCGGCGCCTCTCCCCCTGATGACAGCCTGGGAGGAGGCGACAGTTTTTTAGCATCGGGGGGTACAACTGCACCTGCTCCCCTCCCTCAGACAGAGACAAACCTACAAGATCTTTATCAAGCATTCTTAGAACTAAAAATAGCCTCCTGGGGAAGTGAAGAAACCGACGGACGGAGCAAGATGAGTATCCAGAAACCTACTACAGGACAGGTCCAACAAGGAAAATAACAGACCACCACTGGCTTTCACCTACAGCCCCCAGCTCAAACCCCTCCAGCGCATCATTGACAATCTGCAGCCTGTCCTGGCAAGCGACCCCTCCCTCTCCCAGGCCTTGGGGGACAGACCAGCCCTCACCTAGAGACAGCCCCCCAGCCTGCAGCAAATCCTCACCAGCAACCACACCCCAGATACACTAACCCAGGACCCCGTCCCTGCAACAAACCCCGTTGCCCACTCTAGCCACACATCTATTCAAGCAATCTAACCACACCAGCCATACACCATCAAGCGCCAGGGATGTGAATGGTTAACTGGTTAACCGGTGGGAGCTGGAGCAACTCCCTGGCCACCGCTGGACCTTGCCTGCAGCAATCGGGGGGGACGACACTCCAGCCTGGCCATAACAGGTGGGGACACCGCTCCAGCCCAGTGAGACTGGAGGGGGCCCCCCCCATCCACCTTTAATTGGTTAACCAGTTAAACATAATGTTAAACAGGATTTTGCATCCCTACCAGGGGCTCATCCACCTGCACATCTACTAACGTGATCTGTGCCATCATATGCCAGCCATGCTCCTCTGCCATGTACCCTGACCAAACCAGTCTCTGCACCAAAGATAAATGGACACAAATCAGACATCAAGAAAGGTAACTCCCCCAAAACAGGAGGAGAACAGATTTAAAAGCAGCTATCCTCTCACCAAAAATGCTTCAAAACCAGACTACAGAGAGATGCAGGAGAGCTGCAAATCATTTGCAAATTTAACATGATCAAATTAGAACTAAAGAAGGACGTAGAATGGTTCTCTCACTACAAAAGCAAATTTCCCCTCTTTTGGTATTCACACCTTCCCATCAGCTGTTGGGAGTGAGCCACCCCCACCCTGGCAGAACTGGCCTCCTTCTCGCTGGTCCTACACGTGATAGCAACTCCCTTCTTTTGATATGTTAGTGTGCATTAGATACATCTATTTCCCTGCCTCTGTGGTTTCCACTCCATGCATCTGACAAAGTGGTTCTGACACACGGAAGCTTATGCCCAAATAAACCTGTTTGTTTTTACAGTGTCACAAGACTCCTTTTGAATTTTATAATCTTCAGCAACACACTAATAAAAGAGTTTTAAAGCAAGTGTTAAGGTCCTGTCAGCTCACATAGTCAATTCAGAAACTGACAGGACATACCTGGGGTGGGCAAATGCCTGTTAAATGGCTTCATTACCACGTGAATGGGTCTTTCCCAGGCTCCGTGTTCTGCTAATAGCTCTGGCCAGCTCTGTCACGTGCAAGTTAATTACTGTCTCTCCCAAGAAAGCAGAGCCGCAGAGCAGGGATAGGAAGAGCAAGTGGATGGACATTAAGACCCAGCAGGGCGCCACATTTCTGGGTACCCAATGCAGCTGCATATTCTACATATGGGTAAGGACAGCCCTACCTGGGCCACAACTACGGCTCCTAGGGGTGGACACTGGCAGACTGGGTCATGTCAGGGTGTTTTCACATTAGTTCACTTGTCCGTTATTAGAGTAGGATCAAAGCAATTCATGTTTAGGGTGTTTAAAACGAACGGGATGTTCCATGCATTGTTTTACTTACCCGTGTCCAGTCATAATGTAATAGCAAACATGTACATTGTCAATACCCTGTCACTATGCAACACACCAGCTCTCCAAGCAGCTCTGTGAAATGCTAATGAAGGACGGGATCAGAAAAGGTGCTAATTCCAAAGCAAATGGCCACTGGGATGATGACATAAGGTCAGAGACTCACAGTGCATTCCTCCCTCACCGTCATCAAAGGAAAAGCCTAGGTGAGGAGAGAGACTGCCAGCTTGTCTTCTGCAAGCAGATCTAAGAATAGATCCAAAGAACTGTTAGGCAAATAAGTGCACCAGATGCAAAGTGGAGACCCCCAGGGACAATCTGGGTGCTGAGAAAGACTCTTGGGAATCTGACCGTTATTACATCACCGCAACCATTTGGAGTTGCAAACGGTGATTCATCTTTACATAGATTTTACCTACTTTAACCTCTCATTGACTCATTCTTTTTCTTAGCTAATAAACTGGGAGTTAGTTTACTATTGAATTGTGGGCCACCATTGTCTTTGGTGTAAGATCGGGAGTACCAGTTGATCTGGGGGAAGTGACTGGTCTCTTGAGACTGGGAGCAACCAGAGGTGGTGTGATTTGGAATTTAAAGTGACTTTTTTCACTTTAGTCCAGCGAGGATGTAGGCTGGGGGACTGTGCATGATTCCATGGTAACACTGGGATAGTGAGCCAGGGGTTCAAACATCTTACTAGGGAGGTAAACGTATAGTCATTTAAATGGGTAACTGATAAACATGAGCTTATTGGTTACCCAAACGGTTACACGTGGCTTCCATTCCAGCTCCCAAGGAACCAGCTGCTACCCCACGCTGCTGCCTCTGGTACATCATCTGGTACAGAGGCTGCAGAGCAGTGAAGCAGTCAACTCCCTGTGAGTGGGGTGGAAGGTAGGAGCCAGTGCATGGCAGGAGCCAGCTTAAAAGCCGGCTCCCGGCACGCACCGGCTCCCAGGGGAGCTGGCTGCCACTAGAGATGTAATAGTGTAGTCGATTAACAAAAGCTTATAGGTTAGTGCTATCGACTACCTGCATTTCCCCTCCTGCCCCCTTGCCAGTAAACTTTTTAGCAGGCTGGCCAGCAGCCCAGCTCAGTCCTAGCTTGCACCAGGTCTGGAACCTACCCCTGCTGCAGCTCTGCATTTAAAGTGTATTAGGAGCCAGGCAGGCGGGCAGGCAGCCCGGCTCAATTCTGGCTCATGCCGGATCTGGGAGCTCAGCCCCCTGGACAGGGGCTGTTGCCCCCCAGTGCTGCTGCTTCTGTATCAGAGGCAGCTGTGTGGGGTGGTAGCAGGGAGCCAGTCTGCAAGGGGAGCTGGTTTTTAAACTAGCTCCCCTCGTGGACCAGCTCCCACCTGGCACCCTGCGCTGCTGCCTCTGATACAGAGGCAGCAGCATGGAGTGGCAGGGAGCTCCTTGGGAGTAGAGCCAGAGCGCACTGGCTGCCACCCCCTCCCTGAGGGATTATCAAATAGTCGACTAACCAATAAGAATTCATGAGGTTAACCCACTCTTCAATTAACCGATATCTAACATCCCTAGCTGCCACCCCACGTGTGACCGTGTAACGGCTGAAATTTTCAGCGATGACACGGTTAGCCAATTACATGCATTTTAACATTGTTACTTGTTACTGGCTTGATGAAATCTAATGACAGAACGTACCCCACTGGGGGAGGGGGTTGCCCTTGTTTTCTGACAGTCTGCCAGAAGGTCGGCACTCACAGCTGTCTGTGGCAACCGAGTCTTACAGATAATAATAGCAATTATTTAATGAAGTCTCATCACAGTCCTGAGCATTATTACCCCCCTTTCACACAGAGTAACAAGCAGGTAGGAAGAGAGAAGCCGGTTCAACAGGCCCTGTCTTTCAGATATAAATTAGATAAAAACAATGCAATGTTGGTAAGTCCCCTGCGTTTTGTGGTTACAGGCCTTCATCAAACCCAGCTGCGGTAAATTAGAGGGTAGGGTAATACTAGGACGCGGGGGGGGGGGGCAGAGAGGCAACAATGCAGAGATAGGAGCCATCTGATTATTGCCTCCAAGAAATATGCTCCCTCCGCTCTTTTGTCAAACAAAGAGCCCTCAGTTTGCAGTAATCTGCCTCCTGTCCCCAGTTACGGAGCGCTCCTGGGATCAAAGCCCTGAGACTGGAGGGGGGGGTGTATGAACTCATGCGCTAGGTGCATCCACTGGATGCTCACTCCCTTGCAGAGCTAGTTGAGAAACAAAGGCTAAAACAACCTGAGTTCCACCCAGAATGCACTCGCCTCAAAGTCAAATCCGCAACAGGTTTATCTGGCTGCTTCTTTCACAGATTCCCAGGCCAGAAGGGACTGTTGTGATTGTCTAGTCTGAGCCCCTGCATAACAGAGGCCTGCCCCGAACTAATGCCTCAGCAGATCTTTTAGAAAGCATCCAGTCTTGACTGAAAATCTGTCAGAATCCACCGCGACTTTTGGTAAACTGTTCAATGATTAATGGCTGGACTGTTAAAAGTTTGCCTATTATTTTCAGTCGGAATTTATCTAGCTTCAACTTCCAGGCCTTGGATCATGTTTAGACCTTTCTCTGCTAGATCGAAGAGCCTAGTATCAAATAGCTCTTCCCCATCTAGGTACTTATACATTGTAATCAAGTCACCCCTAATCTTCTGCGCTAAAGAGATGCACTCAAGGAGCTCGTTCACAAGGGCAGTGTTCTAATTGTGTGACCCTTCACTGATTCCTCTCCACTCTGTCAACTCCTTTCTTGAAGTGCGGGCACCAGACTTGGACACAGTATTTTAAAGAGCGCCAAATACAAAGGTAAAATTACTTCTCTGCTCCTATTTGAGATTCCCCTTTATACATCCAGGGATCACATGAATCCCTTTTTGGCTGCAGCGTTGCACCAGGAGCTTATGTTTAGCTAAGTATCCACACACTCCCAAATCTATTTCAGAGTCGCTGCTCCCCAGGAGAGAGTCCCCCCTTCTGTAAATACAGCCTTCATTCTTTCTTCCTCAACAGACACATTTAGTTGTATTAAAGTGTGTATTACTCGCTTGCATGCAGGTTACCAAGGGTTGCTGATCACTCTGTGTCACTGACTGGTCCTCCTCACCATTATTAACCCTCTCCCCATTGTTGTGTCATTTGCAAACTTCATCGTCACGGGCTGTCCCAAAGTTCTGACCAGGGATTCGACACCTTGGCCAATCCAGAAGCCTTCTTTAATATTAAAAAGGGGAGGGCAATGAAAGGTTTCCCGGGAGAGAGATGATTTGCTTGACTGGAAGTTCAGATGCACTAGAGTGCAGGTGTATTTATACACTAACCAGAAGGAGGCCCCCGGAGTGGTACAAAGCTTTTGCTTCCCGAATGGAGAATTTTCCTACATTTTCCTCTCCTTGTGCTCATCTCTCTAATTCAGCCTTTTGTTTTTAAAGCAGTCAGTCATATGCCTGTGTCCCGCTCCTGTAAAAAAGAAATCCAAGACCAGGAAGTAGAGAGGCAACCCTATTGGATATTAACTATGCACTACTGAGATCACTTTGGCTTCTGGGCATGCCCTCCCCTTTGTTTAACTAATGTAATACTGGACTGTAAAGCGTTCTGGGAAATTCCCCTCTGGGCACCCTTCTTCCAGTAAGCGTAACACCTTACTCGCCGGAGCAAAAACTAAGCCTTCCGATATAACTCACCCGCATCACCCAAATTTTAACCAGGAAATATAGTAACAAGTATATTTCCTCATTGGTGTCAAATTTCTGCACAAAACTGCGCTCACGTAAAGGGGAGATGGGGGAAGATTAGGGATGTAAAATCACGGTTAAACAGTTAACCATTAAATGGTATGTTTAACTGGTAAAACGCCTACCAGTTAACTGGGAAAATGGGGGCAGGTGGAGAGGAGGGGCTGCACTGGCCGAGCTGGAGCGCCCCTCTTTCTGTCCCACCAGGCCTGACCCACTGCAGGCAGGGGCTGCTCCAGCACGCCCCACCAGGCTGAAGCTGCCCCTTTCCATGGTGGGCGGGGGGGTTGCTTCAGCTCCCACTGATTAACCATAACCTGTAAGCACCCCCAGGCAAGGGGATGCTCACTGGTTAACCGTTCACATCTCTAGTGAAGATTCCTTTTTTAAAAAAAATCAGGCCTAAAGCATATTAGGAATCCAGATCAGAGCCAACCAAACCTGACAGTTTAGAGTGCGTGTCACAGAATCACAGAACTGGAAGGGACCTCAAAAGGTCATCAAGTCCAGTCCCCTGCCCTCACATCAGGACTAAGCATAGGGTTGCCAGATGGTTTAACCAAAAATACCGACCCCCCCCCCCAAAAAAAAAACCACTGGGGGAAAAATTCTGTTGAGAAAAAGAAAGGGGGAGACCAAAGTTGTTGAGCAAAAATAAATAAATAAAATTTTTAAAAAACCAGCGTGGCCCCTTTAAGAAATGCTTTTGAGGCTTTTTGGCCCTAAAATGCTGCTGGCGGCCATCTGCCATCTTGTCTCCCTGCTCCAGGCCAGACAGCTCCCCTGTGGAACCTGGTAAGCACCCAGGATTTTCGCCTCCTGGCTGGGAAAAAATCAGAAAATACTGGACATTTTAGGTGTCCAGTATTTTCTGATTTTTTTTACCAGATAGGAGGCGAAAATACCGGACTGTCCAGGTCATACTGGACACCTGGCAACCCTAGCCAAGTACCATCTAGATCAGGGGTATCCAACACGCTAGCCACATGTGGCTATTTGGCCGATTGAGTGTAGCTAGTTCAGAACTGGTTGGACACCACGGATCTAGATCATCCCTGATACATGCCTGTCTAACCTGTTCTTAACTGTCTTCAGCAATGGAAATTCCACAACCTCCCCAGGCAATTTATTCCAGCGCTTAACTACCCTGATAGCTAGGAAGTTTTTCCTAAAGTCCAACCTAAATCTTCCTTACTGCAATTTAAGCCCATTGCTTCTTGTCCTGTCATCAGAGGTCAAGGAGAACAATTTTTCTCCTTCCTCCTTGTAACACCCTTTTAGGTACTTGGAAAACTGCTATAAGCTCGCCTCTCAGTCTGCTCTTTTCCAAATTAAACAAACCCAATTTTTTCTGTTTTCCCTCATAAGTCATGTTTTCTAGACCTTTCATCATTTTTGTTGTTCTTCTCTGGACCCTCTCCAATTTCTCCACATCTTTCTTGAAATGTGGTGCCCAGAACTGGACTCAATACTCCAGCTGAGCACAGAGTAGAACGGAAGAATGACTTCTCATGTCTCACTCACAACACTCCAGTTAATGCATCCCAGAATCATGTTTGTGGTTTTTGCAGCAGTGTCCCACTGTTGACTCGTGTTTACCTTGCAGTCCACTATGACCCCTAGATTCCTTTCTGCAGTACTCCTTCCCAGACAGTCACTTTCCATTCTGTATGTGTGACACTGGACTGTGCAAAGAAGAGATACTAAACCTTTCTGAGGTTGGCCCATTGCCTCCGGGAAATGTTACTTTGCATGGTGCTAGATATCTAGGATAACACTCTTCCAGGGAACTTTATGTAGTACAGCAGCTTTCAGACAAATTGCCCCTCCCAAAATACTCTGCAGATTTCATAATGCAACAGAACTCTAGCACAGAAGGAAACTTAGAAAATTGGAGATGGGGGTGGGGAAAGAGATATTTTCAGTAGAGATGAGCCGGAAGGGCAAGATGGAGGAGTACAGGAAGGCTGTTTCCAGATGGTGAGGGAGGCAGAGGAGAAGGCTCTCATGACAGGGGAAATAAAGGAGGTGTATGCTAGATGAGTAGAAGAGGGAGAGAAAAAAGGAGCAAAGACCCATCCCAGAATGCTGCTATGTACCCTCCTGCAGTGACATCCTCCGGGACAAGCTCTCATGCAAGACACAGAGGCTGCAGCAATTGGCGCTGTGGAGATCATCAATAAATGAAACTCCAAGAAGGATAAAAAACAAGGAGGGCCATTCTCAGAGGACTCCATAGAGACTATCGTGCTGGCGAGGCAGGAACCCCAGCAGGAGTGAATGCCATTTCTACCCCACAGGAAGTCCATTCCAATCACAGTAAATGACAGCACTTCGCCCCAAGTCAGATTGGAGCTTCTGTCCAGAGACGAGGGACCTGCAAGCAACAGGCGACACTCCTCATCTCAGGATTCAGGCCTCCGTTCCCCAAGTGGGATGAGGTCCATTTCCCAGGTCATTACACACCCATCCTGGCAAGGGTCAAAGACACAGAGTGCCCACCAGTGGCTGACTTTGGAAGTACACTGCTCATGATTGAAACCAGCGTCACCATTTGAAATCGCTCCCACCAACCAAGGGCTGGATGATCCTATCTGTGAGTCCTTACATTGGCTTCATTGGGCTTTGGATCACCCAAGAGAGGGTGAATGGATCTGTCCTGCCTGGCTTGTATTAAGAGGCTCCGCAGATAGGCTTTGATTCTTCACCTGGCGTTTACAGTTGTTTCAGCTCTCTTGGAATGGGAAGAATGGGGATATTGCTCACCAAAAAGAACAGGTTTTGTAAAATTCCCTGGGGTGCTTGACCAAAAACTCCTGGAGGTTAGGAGAATGTTCCTACACTCAGTCTAACTAATGTGTCTATCCAACTCCCACACACTCTAGCACTGGGATCACCACACACACTAACTGGTCCTGTCTTGTATTAAAGGTTTTTCTATTGTCCAGTTTCGTTGTGTCCTCTTCTAGCTGATGTCAGGGAGGTCAATCCGGTGATGGGATACCAAGACTGAATAGTTCTATAGCACAGTGTGGTAGCTTTAGTATTTCTGTAGGACTAGGTAAAAGTTTTCTGCAGGGAAACCAAGCATAGATCTCCTTCACCAAGAAGGGAAGAGTGTAGTTAGTGGTTAGAGGAAGGGACTGTAGGTCAGGACATCTGGGTTCTCCACTGCTTACTCACAGTGAGGGCTGCAGTTAGTCAAGAGGGGCCAGGATTTAGTGATCAGGTGTCCCCAGAGGTCTCTGGCTCTGCTGATGATAACTAGCGTGTGTGCTCAGTGATGTGTGCCGGGTCAACTTGTACACTCAGTCTCCACAGCAGATCCCAAGAGAGCCCCCAAAGACCACAAATCAGATAAGGATCGAAGGTGCCCAGCCAGGTTTATTGTTAAGTGAAGTACAGTCAGAGTTGTCAGTAGACTCTACTGAACCACTACACATATGCAACCCGTAACAATGGAATGACTCAATCAATGGAAAATTTCCACTGCCCCCTAGGTCATCCAAAGACTGTCCCCCCAAGACACCACTTTATATATAGGTACTAACAACCTACACATCACTGCTGACATGTCAGGTTGCCACCCTCTGACATTGTCAGGTTACCACCCTCTGACGCTGCTTAGATACCACCCATCACCCTGTACCTCGTGGTTTGATTAGATCATCTCTATCCATCATGCTGTCATTTTAGACCCTTTCCTGGACCTGGGTCTATCTGTGGGGAGTGGGTACCAAGGTCTTTTTTAATAAGCTGGCGGTAATATGTGCTTTCAATTTATGACCAGTACCAGTGACTGTTCTACACCAGGGCCTATTACCAATTAGCATTTTGCACTCTGAGCCCTGTTCATGCCAAGTTCTGTGAGCAGAGTCCTGTCTCTTGCTCACAGCTTAGCTCTGCTTGGTGTTAACCCTGTTTTGTCCATTGTTAGCCAGGCCTCAGGCCTCACACCAGGCCTGTGCTTCATAGGCTTATGTTTTAGGCCTTCATCTTACCACAACAGCTAGGAATTTAATCTGCATGCCTCAACTTCCCCACTGGTAAAATGGGGAAACACTTCCTCACTTCTCTGGGTTGAGGGCTGCATGGGTTTGCTAACTGACTGTACAACACACTTCCCATAATTACAATGGTTCTACAGATGGAGACCCTGGGAGGTCATCGAGTGAGTTCATGGCAGAGTCAGGAAGAGATGAGGAGAGACAAAGCTGTTCCCACCCAAACACATCTTCCATCACCCACCTGACTCACCTGCTCATGCCAAAAAGCAACCACCAGTCCCAGAGAGGCATTGTGACATCAACAGCCTCTGTGTGATGCCGTCATTACATTCCACCCTGGGCTACCACAGCATCCATGGCTAAGGGCTCAGGGCTGTGTTGAAGCCACGTCAAGCCAACACAACTAACTCCCACCCTCTCCAACAGGGGCTTCAGCTGTACTGATCCAGTAACAACCCAGCCCAAGGGCAAGAGACTCTTCTGGACAGTCTTGGTACAGCTTATACACAAGTTTAGGGGATGGTTTCCTTTGACTGTAGGATGTGACTGGGGAAGACAGATACTTATTTCACACTACAGACAGCAGCGTCAGAGGTGGAAGACCCCCTCTTGTTGTCTCAGTTTAAAACTCCTCTTTCATGGCACCGCCACAGCAGACCAAACCTTTAGCCCAGGCCAAGCACAGCAAAAAAAGCCACCTAATGCTGGTGTTTTATTGGAAAAAGAACAAGCACGGGAAGGCATTTCCCTCTCCTCCCTTGGTGTCTTCTGCATCTTCACTTTCTCCTAGTCCTACTGAGACCATTCCCCCTAGCAGCAGCACCCAGCTCGACAAGCCTGCAGGATTGAAGCTGAGAGCATCGCGCAAGAAGAAAGGTAGCTCAGCTTTGTCCAAATGGCCTGCCCGGAAGGACAGTGTTTTGTCTGGCCTCCTGGGAGGAGCCCCATTTGTTGCAGTAGAGCATAGGTCCAAGAGGAAAGACTGCGCATTCTGCCAAGGCTCAAAGCGCAAAAAGAAGAGAGGTCCAGCAGCTAAGGTAAGGGCATCCGGATTGGGTAGGTCTGGGCAGTGTTGAGTAAGGGGTCGGGGTGTTTTCTTGTCACCACATAGGATTGGTTGAAGAGGAATAAGAAATGGTCACCTAGCAATAACTGATGGAAGGGAGATCATTTACGCTACAGGAATGGGTGGGAGAGGCCAGCCTCCCAAGGCAGGGATACCGGGGAAAGTCTGATGGGGGGCAGGGATTAGCCCAAAGGAGGGGCTGGTGGAGATTACAGGGAGGTGGCAATGGAGGACAGGAATTGGAGGCTGGGCCCCACATGGGAAGAAGGCAGACATTCCATATCCAGAGAGAGAATGCCATGCTTCCATAGATGGTCCGAGTCGGTAATATTTAAAAGGGGCAGCTCTCCACAAGTGCTAATGTGGAAAGTATGAATTACCTGTATAGCCATTGCATAGCTCGACATCACATCCTGCTAGCCTCAACAATGGCCGATGACCAAGGCAAATCCTCCTGAGGTGGCGCGTGACTTGCAAACCCTCTGTACCAAATGGCCACTCGCCTTCTTCTTTCCTTCCTGCCCCCATTCATTTCACTTTCCTCCTCCCTTCCTGGCACATTTCACATTTGTCCTCAAAAGCTACCCGAGTTATTTCACTTTCTTTGCAGACCCTCACGGGAGCACTTAGCTTTTCAGATGACCCAGCTAACAAACCCTGTGATCATTAATCATACTTGAATATACTGTAAGCACAACACATTCACTCCCGGTCAACGTTTCCTCCTCTCTTCTAGAGAGAAAATGCTTGTTTCCAGGTCTGAGGGTATGTCTACACTGCACAGCTATTTTGGGATACTGGAGGTATCCCAAAATAGCTACTCTGCATCTACACAAGCAGCCCGTTATTTCAAAATATTTTTTGAAATAATGGGTGTGCTATTTCACCATCCCGGTAAACCTCATTGTACGAGGGATAAAGGATGGCTCTAAATAGCGCACTATTTCGAAATCTGGCACTGTGTAGATGCGCCAAATTTCAAAATAAGCTATTTCGAAATTCAATCGAAATAAGATATGCAATTTGCACTACGCAAATTGCGTATCTTATTTCGACTGAATTTCGAAATAGCTTATCTTATAAATAGCATATCTTATTTCGAGTTTAGGGTGCCGTGTAGATATATCCTTACTCCTCCAAACACGCTCATCTCATCAATGCATTTTAATGAGAGTTCTAGATACTAGAAGTATTTGTCTTCAAAGTCGCTCCCCATTAAGAACTCTGGAATCTTAGGACACATCTACACTCCAGCAGCACAGGTCTGACACTGCAGCTGTTCTACTGGAGCACTGTAGTGCAGAAGCTTCCTACCCCGACAGAAGGGCTGTCCTATCAATGTAGGAAATCTACCCCCTTGAGAGCCAATAGCTAGGTCAATAGAAAAATTCTTCCATCATCTTAGATACACCTACAATGGCGGCAAGGCCAAGCTAGTTACGTTGCACAGGGTGTGTGATTTTTTTTCCCCCTGCATCCCTCAGCTCAGTCGACCTGAAGTTTTAGGTATAGAGCAGGCCCGGGCTCGTTCTCATAAATCCATATTGTTCAAAAGTTTAAATGTCCTTATTTGTTCCCTTAAATATGGTGCTAGACTGAACAAGCTGACTGAAATGCAAGCTGAGTGGAAAGGGCTGTTCTATCACAGTCTTAATGTACGTGCAAATCCTTTGGCTTTCCTGAGCTCAGGTTAAGAAGAAAGTGAAACCTTCACACTGCCCACTCAGTACAGAACAACTGGGGCGAAACACATGGTCTTTCCTTCACACCATGGCAGCATATTACCCGGAACATCCCAGCAGCACCCAGCAACATGAGATGGCTCAGTTCATTGACTTACTTAGCAAGTTTTATCCTTGTGTAAAGTGTGCAAAAAATCTAAGGAGAAGGTGAGTCCTTGTAGAATGAGGTCTAGTCGCCTCACAAACGTGCACCAATTCCAATCCACCAATGCTTCCACTAAACCAATGCTAATATGGATATTCTTATTTAAGTTTAGCTTAACCCTGTTCTTGCGCTTGTTATTTTTAAATTGATTTAAAAATCACACCTACTGCAACCCTGAGTAGACACTAGCACCAAGACAATCTACATCAGTGCTACTCAACTTTGGAAGCCCCGGGGGCCACAATTGTACTCACAGCACATGCCGAGGGCCACAAGTTAAGTGTAGTTGCATAGACATGCAAATATATATGCAAATAGCTTCTTTCACATTGACAGACATAAATACAAAGCACTTCCCACAATGCCCGTGCATTCCCGGCACCTCCTCCCTGAGGGCTAGAAATGTCGACACCTTATACCTGTCTGTTCCGGCCAGCCCGTCCACTTGCGTCTTTCAGTGCTCACCCTGCCTGGGCAACACCTCACCTTTGTGGAAGTGTTCCCAGTTGGAGGCCACATTCAAAGGATTCCACCCATGGGCTGCATGTTAACTGCACCGTGGGCCGCAAACAAATGGGCTGTGGGCCGCATGTAGCCCATAGGTCATGTGTTGAGTAGCCCTGATCTACATGATGGAAGCTGGCTTAAGGTACTGGTCTCTATTAATGCACGCTATAAATCAATCTGTTTCCCAGTGGTGCAGTAGCCTTTTCACTGGGGATGTTAAATTTCGATTAATCAGCTAATCAAGTAGTCGATAGAATTTCCATCGACTACTCGATTAATCGATAAAGGGAGCGCTCGCTATCCCGCTGCGCCTCTGCCTTTGAAATATACAACAGCTGCCCGTGGCTCTTGTACATTTCAAAGGCAAAGAGCCCACAGCTGTTGTATATTTCAAAGGCAGAGGTGCAGTGGGGAACTTGCTGCAAATGGGGATGGAAGCAGTCCCTGCTCGTGTGGGGTCCCGACTGCTGTGCCTCTCCATGTTCAACAGCTGCCCGCGGCTCTTGTACATGTCAAAGGGAGAGGTGCAGCAGCTGAGACTCCGCCTGAGCGGGGACTGCTTCCATCCCCACTCACGCCATTTCCCCCGTTGCGCCTCTGCCTCACCTGCCCCTTCGCGGAGCGGTGCTGGGGGCCACCAGCTTTTAAGCCAGATCCTCCCTGCACCTGCTCCCCTGCCCCTGGTGCCTCTGATACAGAGGCAGCAAGGGGGCGGGGGGAAGCAACTAGTCAAGTAGTGACTTGACTACTCAATAATCCTAGGCTTATTGGGTAGTTGACTAGAGGCTTACATCCCTACTTTTTACCATCCTGATATGATGTATGCTGTGTTCAAATGCATCATAAGACATACGAGTGACACACAACTCCTGAAACAGCACAGGCTCCATGGGAGAAAATCCTGTTGCTCACAGGAGCTAATAGACCTGAAAGTACTCCTCCAGCAATAATGTTTTCAGTGCTTTGGAAGAGGTTCCAGTTTATCACACTCTGTGGGAACCTATTACAGATATTGTGGATACAGTCAGCCTGTGTAATGCTGGTGAAAGTGACTTCCTGCTTCCAAAACAACCTCTACTACCCAGCAAGTAAAATAATCTGTTTCACAAGCTTAACCAGCAGAAAACAGTCTCAGAGAGGTCGCTGTGTTAGTCTGTAACTTTAAAAAAGCAATGAGCAGTCCTGTAGCACCTTAGGGCTCATCTAGGCTACACTACAGTGTCAAAAGAGGATATGCAAATTCCGTGGGAATTTGCATATCTTCTTCTGATCTCACTAAGTGAAAGTAGTTTAGACACCTTTTTCGGCAAAACCCCCCCGTTGTTGAAAAGCCATGTAAACTTCATTTTTTGAGGAAGAACAGCTTTTTAACAAGGGGGGTGGGGGGTCACCAAAAAAGACACATCTCAACTACTTGCACTTTTGAAAGCTCCACTTTCAAAAGTGAGATCGGAAGAAGATACGCAAATTCCCGTGGGAATGTGCATATCCTCTTTCGACACTCTAGTGTCGTCTAGATGAGCCCTTAGGGTACGTCTACACTGCATCCCTAGTTCGAACTAGGGATGCAAATGGAGACGACTGAAGTAGTTAATGAAGCGGGGATTTAAATATCCCGCGCTTCATTAACATGATCTCGCCGGCGCGCTAGTTCGAATCACAGCTGATTCGAACCAGGAAGTGCGCGCCGGGACGCGTTAGTTCGGACTAAAGCCCTTAGTCCGAACTAACGTTACTCCTTGAAAAAATGAGGAGTAACGTTAGTTCGGACTAAGGGCTTTAGTACGAACTAACGCGTCCCGGCGCGCACTTCCTGGTTCGAATCAGCTGTGATTCGAACTAGCACGCCGGCGAGATCATGTTAATGAAGCGCGGGATATTTAAATCCCCGCTTCATTAACTACTTCAGTCGTCTCCATTTGCATCCCTAGTTCGAGCTAGGGATGCAGTGTAGACGTACCCTTAGAGACTAACAAAAATATATATATCATATGAGCTTTCGTGGGCAAAATCCACTTCTTCAGATGAGCAGAGTGGAGAAAAAAGGGGGAACTTCACAATATATAACAGAAAAAGAAGGGAAAGGGAGAGAAGAGAAAAGAAAAAAAATCCCTGTCAATTGTAGTGATGGTGCTAATGAGGCTAAATGAGTGGGCTGGAAGTGTCCCATACTTAGCTTTTGATATCAATTGTGTATTGAATATAATGGCCTGTCCAGTTCATGTCTTTGTTCAGGTCATGAGAGATAGTGTCAAATTTGCATATGAAGGCAAGTTCCGCAGAAAGCAGGTAAACATTAGAACAAGTCTGGTATATATCCTCTCCATTAGAGGGCAGCATTACACCTACTGTAAACTGGGGCAGGGATGTGAATGGTTAACCGGTTTACCAGTTATGGTTAACCGATGGCCCGGCCAGGATGGAATGGCTCCCCTGCCCCCATTTAATCGGTCAACCAGTAAAATATAACATTTAACCGGTTAATGGAGATTTTACATCCCTAACCTGGTGCCTATTCATTACACACAATGAATTATATTATACACAATGAACTGTATTATATTACTATTGTTATTACGATTACAGTACCACTCAAAATGTGCTAGATGCTCTCTAAATACAGATGAAGACCTAGTCTTTGCTGTGCAAGCATTTAAAACCAAGAAGGGGTGAGCAGGACGTTGTACTGGTGACATGAAACTGATTTTGAAAAAATTAATTACAAGGAGCCCAAAATACACAACAGCTGAATGTTACTAAATCTGCCAAGAGGTTTCCTCCTATAAGGAGCTAATCAATGGGAATATTTTAAAGTATTACTGAGCCCCGAGAATGCATTGGTTTGCAGAGGCAAAGCAGTTTGGACAGGGCCATCCAAACTTTGCTCAGCATCAATAACTTGCTAGGAGCCTGAAGAGCTATAAAATGGAACAGACTCTACATGCCTTATCATTAATTAGAGTTATTAGTTATTAAGATATGGCCTATGGAGGAGACAAGAATCTACACGATGTGTTTCACTTTGATCAGTTGAGGTTGCTCAGATCAAGACAACAACTCTGCAGACACTTTAGCGACTCTTTGTTTGGAAAGCATAATCAATGATTCTCGACTGAAGTAAGTAGTGTTTTGATTCTTTTCTACCTCTGCAGATTAAGCATAAAAAAGCCAGACACCAGCAGCAGGAAGAAGCTATCCCAATGGATGTGTCTGCTTCATAACGATGTGAACAAGATGTTGGGCAAACCCGAGTATGACTGCTCCCAAATGGACAAACGCTGGCGAAAGGGCTGGAAGGGTGGTTCTTGTGTCTAGATTATAGAGATGCCATTGGAAATAAGACTGAAGCTATTATCATTAAAATAAAATAAAGAACTGAACCTGGTGCAATATAATTAAGAACAATACAAGTAAACATATGCAGACTTTTTCTTCTCTCTCTGAAATGTTTTTATTCTCTCAAGAAGCTTCCTATTTGCCTCTGCAAAACAGAGATCCATGCTGCAACTGAATTCTCAAGGAAAAAAAATCCAATTGTAAGTGATTATGAAACTGCTAAGACTTAAGACCTTAGGCTGGTCATGGGAACAAGTTCATAAGTCACAGCAGAAATTCTGACAAGCTTTGCCTTTTTGTTTCCTTTACTCAGGGATGCCTGTGTCTTAGACCAATTAACGGGGACTAGAATAATGAAGTCACCTTTAGCCCCAATTAAGTGTTTGAGAACATGTGGGATTATAACATTTTTGTTAAAATGTTAACATTAGGCTGTCCCTGCTAATTGCAAACATGCATTTACGTGGTTATCCTGTATTGTATTTGCCCAAAACAGTTTTGAAACTTCAGCCATTTTGGGACTCCCCCCAGCTAACAGTTTCATAATCAGAATTTTGTAAGTGAGAAAATTTTGTTTTTCATGTATGCCAAACTCATAAATGGCCGCATAATTTTTTCCAAAGTCAGTTTTCCTGCTCAGGTTCTCACTACAGACAAATCTATGTAGGTCTCTGTGGATTATTTTATCCTATTAAAAACTGGTTGTGTGTATGGGCCAGATGCAAAGCCCAAAAGAAGACTGTGGGAATCTTTCCACCGATTTCAACAGGTTTCCAATCGGTTTATATGGATTTAATAAATTTAAATATTTCTAAAACACTTAAGTCAGTGGTGGCGGAAACCCACTTGGTGCAATAACTGTTTCCAAACTGAGCGCTCACATGGTTATTCTGAACAGCCTTTGGTGCATGTTAGTGCATGTATCTATTCTTTCCATTTTCCTGCCTGTTAAGTTAGGAGGGGTACCGAATGGGCATTTGGGCAAGCACTTAGGCTAGGGGTGGGTAAATACCAGCCCATGGGCCAGCTCCAGCTCCCCAGGGCTAGCCCCTAGTGGGCCGCCACAATATTTACCTGGGCTTCTGCACATACAGGTAGGTGTTTGCAGCTCCTGTTGGCCATGGAACACCATTCCCGGCCAACGGGAGCTGCGGGAAATGGCGTCCCAGTCCGGCATCTCTTGGCCAGGAACAGCGACCTGGGGCCAAGGGGAGCTGCACTCGCCACTACCTGCGGAGGTGCAGGTAACTACAGCGGCGGCGCCGCACCCCCGCCGTTGTATTGCCCAGCCCTGACTTCGGCTCACGGCCAGCTTTAAATGCAAGGGCAGCCGCACTGGCTGCAATGGGCCAAGCCTGCATGCGAAGCAGCGGGGGGGGGGAGGCCAGACTCCCAGGGCCCGGCCTCTTGGCTTCAGCTGCGCGGGATCCTTTCCAGAGCTGACACTTCAGCTTCCCCTCAGGAGGGGCCACGCAGAGTGGAAGGGGCGGGGGGGGTCGCCACAGAAAGGGGGGAACCCCCCCCCCCCCGCCCAAGGGACGAGGTTCTGCTTTGTCCTTCCTGCTCCTCTTCCTCCGCCCCGAGGCCTCGCCCGGCCCGGCCCGGCCCTGAGCGCCACGCGGCCGCCGCCCCCCCGCAGGCCAGCCGAGCGGGGGAAGAAGGCCACCCGGCCCAACATGCATTGCGGTTCCAAGATGGCGGCGCCCAGCGAGAGCCCGGCTGCCGGCCCCGGCGCTTTGCCCTCCCCCCCGGCCGGGCCGGAGCCCCGCAGGAAGCCGTGCCGGGCCTGCACGGATTTCAGGAGCTGGATCCGGGAGCAGCGGAAGCAGAGCGCCTCGCCGAGCGGGGTGAGGGGGGGGCCCTTCGGGAACTGCCCCG
Source organism: Pelochelys cantorii (assembly GCA_032595735.1). Lineage (NCBI taxonomy): Eukaryota > Metazoa > Chordata > Testudines > Trionychidae > Pelochelys > Pelochelys cantorii. The sequence continues at coordinate 38,173,455 of CM064341.1, forward strand.
TCGCCTGCGCCGTAGGAGGAGGAAGGACCCCGCTCCCCGCAGGCGGTGGTTGGAGAGCCCCCCCCCCCTCCCGGGCAGCGACTGGCGGGGCTGTGCGTGCCTCCCCGCGGCTCCCAGGCCATGGCCGATGGGGGAGTGTGAATGGGAACCTGCGTCTTCCCCTCCCCCCCATGCCATGGCCGATGGGGGAGTGTGAATGGGAACCTGCGTCTTCCCCCCCCCCCCCCCAGGCCATGGCCGATGGGGGAGTATGAATGGGAACCTGCGTCTTCCCCCCCCCCCCCAGGCCATGGCCGATGGGGGAGTGTGAATGGGAACCTGCGTCTTCCCCCCCCCCCATGCCATGGCCGATGGGGGAGTGTGAATGGGAACCTGCGTCTTCCCCCCCCCCCCTCCAGGCCATGGCTGATGGGGGAGTGTGAATGGGAACCTGCGTCTTCCCCCCCCCATGCCATGGCCGATGGGGGAGTGTGAATGGGAACCTGCGTCTTCCCCCCCCCCCCCTCCAGGCCATGGCTGATGGGGGAGTGTGAATGGGAACCTGCGTCTTCCCCCCCCCCCATGCCATGGCTGATGGGGGAGTATGAATGGGAACCTGCGTCTTTCCCCCTCCATGCCATGGCCGATGGGGGAGTATGAATGGGAACCTGCGTCTTTCCCCCTCCATGCCATGGCTGATGGGGGAGTATGAATGGGAACCTGCGTCTCCCCCCCCCCCCCATGCCATGGCCGATGGGGGAGTATGAATGGGAACCTGCGTCTTCCCCCCCCCCATGCCATGGCTGATGGGGGAGTGTGAATGGGAACCTGCGTCTTTCCCCCTCCATGCCATGGCTGATGGGGGAGTGTGAATGGGAACCTGCGTCTTCCCCTCCCCCCCATGCCATGGCCGATGGGGGAGTATGAATGGGAACCTGCATCTTCCCCTCTCCCCATGCCATGGCTGATGGGGGAGTGTGAATGGGAACCTGCGTCTTCCCCTCCCCCCCATGCCATGGCTGATGGGGGAGTGTGAATGGGAACCTGCGTCTTCCCCCCCCCCCCCATGCCATGGCCGATGGGGGAGTGTGAATGGGAACCTGCGTCTTCCCCTCCCCCCCCCATGCCATGGCTGATGGGGGAGTGTGAATGGGAACCTGCGTCTTCCCCTCCCCCCCCCCCATGCCATGGCCGATGGGGGAGTGTGAATGGGAACCTGCGTCTTCCCCTCCCCCCCCCCATGCCATGGCTGATGGGGGAGTGTGAATGGGAACCTGCGTCTTTCCCCCTCCATGCCATGGCTGATGGGGGAGTGTGAATGGGAACCTGCGTCTTTCCCCCTCCATGCCATGGCTGATGGGGGAGTATGAATGGGAACCTGCGTCTTTCCCCCCCCCCCCATGCCATGGCTGATGGGGGAGTATGAATGGGAACCTGCGTCTTACCCCCCCCCCCCATGCCATGGCTGATGGGGGAGTACAAATGAGAGACACCCAACCACCCCCTTATGAGCAATGGCTGATAGAGTACAAATTAACCCCTTCCCCCCTCCCCCACTGTGGTTGATGCGGGAGTATCCCTGTCCTCCCCCTGCACTGCCCTTCACAGACCATGACTGATGGGGGAGTATGAATAGGAACTCCTGCCCCCACCCTTCACAGGCCATGGTTGACAAGGTAGTAATTAGGCACCTTGTTAGAACTCCCCTTCACAGGCTATGGTTGATGAGGGAGTAAAAATGAGAGACCCACCTACCACCTCATGAGCAATGGCTGATAATAGAAATGAACCCTTTTACCCTTCACTAGCTGTAGTTGATAGGAGAGTATGAAAGACGCACACACTCCAGCACTCCCTTTCATAGGCCCCGTGGTTCATGGAGTATGAATGAGAGACCTCAGAACTCCCTTTTATACTTCCCAGTCAACCACAGTCTGTGAATGAGACCCTCCCCACCACACTGGTATTGGCTGACGAGGGAATATGAATGAGAACCCAACCTCTCACAAGGAATGGGGGGAGTACAAATGACCTTCCCTGCCCTCCGCGAGCAGTGGTTGATGGAAGAATGAGAGTCACGTTTGTCCCAGCTATGAGAGACAGGGTAGGAATGAAACACATTCCTGGAACTCCCTCTGCACAGGCAATGGTTGATGGGCAGAAGGAGTATGAGACCTTAAACAAATTAACTTGCCTGTGCCCCCTACCAAAGGGGAATCATATTTGTCCACCTCATTTAAGGAGGTTTTATTAGCTAATATCTGTATGGCCTTGGATTGAAGATGCTCCAAAGCCACAGAGCATATGGGATTAGTGTCATTTTTGTATTCTTAGTACAAATGTGTACACATAATCCTCTTGTTTTTCTGACCCAGGAAACAGATGTTGAAGAGGAGAAGGAGAAGCCTCCAGATTGTCCTCTGGACAGAGAAGAACTTGGAAGAAACACATGGTCTTTCCTTCATACTATGGCAGCATATTACCCAGATCATCCCAGCAATGCCCAGCAGCAAGAGATGACACAGTTCATTAACTTATTTTCCAAGTTTTTCCCTTGTGAAGAATGTGCAGAAGATCTGAGGGAAAGGTGAGGCTTTTAAAAATATATCTGCAGGTAAGAGAGAGTTGCCAGGTATCTAGTTTTCAACCAGAACACTTGGTTGAAAAGGGACCCTGAGGCTCCGGTCAGCATTTCCAACTGGGCCATTAAAAGAGCTGAGTTAAGATCCCTACTGCTCTGGCTCCACGCTGTTCCTGTAAGTGGCCACCAAGTCCCTGAGGCTAGGCACTGGGGTGGCCAAAGGCTAGGAGGCTCCGTGCCTTGGCCCTGCCCCGGCTCCACAGGTCCATTTGACTAGGAAGCGTGACCAATGTGAGCTGCCAAGGGCAGTGCACGGAGCTTCTCTGGCTCCAGCCTAGCAGCCTCTTCCTGAGAGCCATGTTAAGCACCGTCAAGACCCTACACCCCAAGTCCCCTTCCTCACCTCAAGCCCCTCCTCCCCAGCCCCACCTGCAGCTTGAACGTCACCAGCCTCACCCTCTCTCAACCCCCTACCCCACCCTGGAGTCCTCTCCTGCACCCTGAATTCCTATTTTGGCCCCACCCAGAGCGTGCACCCCCAGCCAGAATCCTCACCCCCTGGTGGACTACAACTCTCTACCCCGCTATAAGTCGCCCTGGTGTACATCCATTCCACACTAAAGTCGTAGATGCTTGTAGGAACTGATGCGTTATAAGTCCTCCCATTCCCCACTCTTAAGTCGCGTGCAAAAAAACCCCAAACAATTTGCGCAAATGGAAGTCAGCCGTGGGGGAAAAAATTCCCAGGTTTAAGTTGTTTCGCTATAAGTCCAAGTTTTTTGGAACGTATCTTGGACTTATAACGAGGACAGCCTGTATTGTGCAATTAGAAAGTTGGCAGTCCTAGTAAGAGATCAACTTAAAGTGTTGGGCTCTAATAGCCTGGTTTTAGATCAACATTTGTTGGTATCTTTATAACTATTTTGTATTGTATTTTGTGTTACAAAGATGTTGTTTTATGATTGAATAAATCATAAACAACGACCCAGGACATACACATTCAGAAGACAAACACCCAACTACTTTCAGACAGCACAGTAGCTCCCAGAACTAAATGGAGTTTGGGTTGTTTGCTGGTTCAAATCTGGCTCAGATTAGTAGTGACAGTTTTACCATTGTACAGCTGTTTGGTGGCCTGTTGGGGGGGCTTAGTCTCACTTTCATTAGACAGGTGTCTGCATCACAAAAACACCACAGTAATTGGCTGTGGTGTGACAGTCTGAACAGAGGCTAATGAGTCTGACGACTAGATGGACTGTGCTGTTTGATAATCTCTCTCTCTATATATATATAAAAGTTTTTCCTGCCATGTGACGGAGAGAGCAGGGCGCAGCCCCCTGGTACTTTAAAGTCTTGTTCTTGTCAACAGTGAGGTTCTAGAAAAAGTTTCTCAGATTCCAAGAAGCAAACTTAAGAATCTCTGGTATCAAATCAGTGTCCTAACCTTGCAGGCAAAGCGAACTGCATGAAGAAATGTATATAAGTGTTTTCATGCTTCTTTCAAAAGGTGACTAAAGATTCAGTACAGAGCTTCCTATATGATACGTGGAGGTGAGAAATCCCCTTTTCTTTTACAAGAGTGAATGGATCTTAAAATACTTCTCTAGCAATGATATTTTCACAGCATTGCAGGAGGGACCAATTTATCGTGATTAACAACTGTATAACATAGATTCTGTGACTGCTAGTCAGCCTGTGTCACGTTGAGGAAATAGAATCAATGATTTTGAGCTTCCAAAACCAGCCTTGTCTTGATGACTGAATGAGGGCTTGTCTACACTGGCATGTTTTGTCACCAAAAACTGCCTTTTGGCAACAAAACAGTGAGTGCGTCTACACTTCAATGGACTTTTGTTGGGAAAAACACCTAGTTTTGGCAACAAACAACTTCCACTCCGTGAGAAATTTTTGTGTTTTCTCTTCCCTTTATTGTCAACAAAGAGCCAGTGTGGACTCTGCTGTTTGTTTTGTCAAGAGAACTGGCTTCCACCAGTATCCCACAATGCCTGCCCTGATGGCTGTGCTCAGTGTTTTGTGATTTCTGCTGCCCTGCAGGCACCCCCCCCCCCCCCCCCCCCGCTTTCAAAACTCTGGGAAGTATCTAACAGCTGAGGGAGCTGCTCCAGTTTGGGGAACAAACAAAAAGAGCAAATCACTGGAATCCTCCATTCTGCCCTGCTAGGAACACAGTGGCAGGCAGGTTGCTGCTGCAGGGGGAGGGCTGGAGAAGCTGCTGTGCTGCTTTGACATTCCTCAGCACGGAGAGCTCACAGAGCTACGAGAGAATCCCAAGAAGCACAGGGATCAGCTCTGCCTTCCCACAATGCTGCACTGTGGGATGCTTACCCACAGTGCTTTGCTCTTATCTATCGATAGGGCAGCTGGCAATGTGGCCATGAAATGTCGACAGCGCGAGGCAGAAAAAACAGTTTGACCAGTTTTCACTTTTGGCAGCTTTTGCAAGTTCAACGGCATTTTTGGTGCCAAACCTTCCCCATATAGTCATAGCCTGAATCTGCTACAATAGCGCCGAGAGGAAGAAGAATGGCTGAATACACAAGTAGGATGATGTTTATTCTGCCCGCTAGAGGGCAGAGTTCATCTTCTATACACCCAACTCAATTCATTACCTGCAAATGGTAGTGCAAAAAAAATAGTTTTGTACTTGAGAGCTTGTTAGTGACTAAACCACCTTGATGGAGCCTAACACAGAAAAAAATGCTCATTACTATTCGCTTAATTTACCAAGAGGTTCCCTCAGTTCAAATTATTTATGAGCCTGAATACTTTTTGCCATGGATAACCTATTTTGATTGGCATCTTATTTTTCCCAGCCAAGGATATGACTGATAGGTGCAGTCCTGAAGTTCCTTTCTTGTCACTTACATGGAGCGGAGCCAATTGCAGCCTCATCTTTAGTGTGGAGGTGCAGCCTGCAGGGAATGCATATCTCAATATGCTGGGCTTTATAGTCTCTGTGAGACATCACAGGATACAGAACGAGGCAGGTTCTGGCCATCTGCAGGCCACATACCTGCCTTGGAGAGTGGAATCCGTGCCCATAAAGTATTAAACAGCCTTTGATTCGTCTTCTCTCTGCAGATTACGTTCAAATCAGCCTGATTCCAGCAGCAGGAATAATTTATCCCAGTGGCTGTGCCTGCTTCATAACGACGTCAACAGGAAGCTGGGCAAGTCTGAATTCGACTGCTCCCGGGTGGATGAACGCTGGCGAGATGGTTGGAAGGATGGTTCTTGTGATTAATCTGTAGAGAGGCTACAGGAAATCAGACCACTTCTAAGCCAGTCCCTAATGTGAACTCAGTACGAGGAGATATAACTAAATAGTTTGTGTGTGCGAGTGATGAGTGTCTTGTGGAAATAAAAGTGTCTCGCTCTCCAAAGGGCAATTCAGAGATATCCCAAGAGACTGTTGTTTTAGAGGGTCACTAGTGGGTTTATCCTGTCCCTGCTGGGACTGGAGCCATACATGTGCCATAGGAACTGCTGGACACTTGCAGGAGAAGTCCCTCTGTTTCTGTGGCTTTAGGAGCACCTCATGACAGCTGTTCTTTTTCCTTTTGCATAGTCCGAGGCAGCTGTTCCTCTGTATTTTTGTTTAGCCCGCAAACATTGCCTTGAGTCTTAGGCAGCGCCTTTCTTCCTCTGCGACACGTCAGCCTATTCTGGTCTTACAGCTGGCAGCCCCGCTACAGAGCCACAAGCCTGACCCATTCTGTGCCTGCAATGTAGTCCTTGATCTCTTCTTCCAAAGGCTATGGGCTGTTGTCTGTTCATGCTATTTGACCATTAATTCACCTGCCTTCCACTCACATGCTGAAAGGCCCTCAAGGCCGGGAAGTTTTATTTAAATGTTAAAAATCATGGAATCCAGGTTTCCCATTCCAGCCATAATAAATATCCTCATTTTGTATGTCCCTCTATCTCATCTTGCAAGAGGACATTGCAGGAAGGAAAAAAAAAAAGAAAGAAGCCCAAAAATCTCAAGTAGGATGAATGGCATAAATTAATTAGCTGAATTTTAAACATGGTGTTTCAATTGCTAAGTGTATGGACTTACTGTGAGCATGATGTAAGAATTCCCTCTGAACCACTTGCTTTTCAAAGTGTATATTTTTATTTTTCATCTCTGCTGTGAACTTGTGGTGTTCGTAGAAGTGGTTGCAGTGGTGTGTGTGAGCTGGTTGTAATGAAGCCAGTTCAGCTGGGTTTTACATATAGGAATGGCAAAATGCTGCCTGTGTTCTGAAATCCTTGAAAGGTTATCACAGAGTGGACTGGTCTGTATGCTCCTAAAGTGAAATTCTCCCTCAGGCAGGCCATCTGCTCTCAGTTCTGTGCCAGGTTTGAATCCCACTGGTGTTCCTGTTAAATAGTAATTTGGCTCTGCATTGTGGACTTAAAATGTGAATGGGGGGGTGAGTCATTCCTAATAACTGGTCAAGTTCCAGATTGTGTATTGGACCATTAGGTCTGCACTACTGTATCAGTATATTCTTGAGGGGAGGTTGAGTATTTCAGATGAAATTGAAATAAAATCAGGTTGTTTAAAATACTTAAGTTGCTGTGTTAGGCTTTGTCCACGTAAACACATTTACATTGTTAGAATTTTTGTAAGATATTAAAGATGGCATAACTATCTTTTTTCCATAAATGTATAAGGATTTCTGGGGACCAAATGACCTTGAGAGAAACATGACAGTTTTCTGGATCTCTCTTTTTTTGTTGATGCTTCAAAATTGTTTGCTTTTGGAGTGGTTTTCTGGGGGGTTTTCCCCTCCCGGTGAGCATCCTAGGTGTTATTGTCTCATGAGCTACATCAGCATAAGCCGTGATTTATGGTTGTTGATTGGGGGTGGAAATTGTAATGGGTGGTATCACTGTAAGAGAACAGGCTGCTAGTACTTTCTGTTAGCAAACAGCTGATCCCAAACCCATGGTACCAAAGGCTCCTTGGAGAGCATGTAAATAATCAAAGCTTTGAGGAAGGGTTCAAATGGTTTGACCCTCTCATATCCTTTCAAGCTAGACCTATTAAAACAATACCATGCTGTGTTTTTGCACAAGCTTGTTGCATTCAACCGGCAGTGTATTTTATCTCACTGTCTGCAATAGTGAGCTGCTATGTGTAACCTTTCATTCTAATTAAACTGAAGCTTGATGTCCTATCATTTATATGATTTAACTGAATTGGGACTTCAGGATATAATTCCGGTTATTAAAAAAAAGCTCATTAAAAGTGTCTCGGTGTATGTTTAGCTTCTTGAAACCAATGCATTCCAAATATCTCTACCTCAGTGTCAAATATTTACAGTAGCGTGAAATTCATACCTGCGCAGAGGATCAGCACAAAGCCTATGCACCACTAACATCGCTGTGCAGCCTCAAAACAGTGCCTAAGTCAATATCTTTTGTGAACATCTGCCTATTGCACTTGCTCATCAGCAAATTTGAGCTACTAGTTTGTTAATAGGGCAGAATGTAACTGCACTCAGCTGGTTACAATAGCGAAAGTTATTCTCTTTTTCTTTCATGTTTAAACTTTTGAGGACTCCTTTGGTCTGGTCATGTATTACTCAGATCTAATTTCATATATGAGGTTTTGCTTTGTGGGCTTTTTTTTCCCCTCTTTGTAGCTCATAATTAACACATTGATTTTACTTGTGTAATTTCTTTAGGATGTTTCTAGTCATGTAGGAAGGGAAAATACACGAGTTTTTAATCTTTTGATGCATATGATGAATTTAGATCTAAGAATCTGTATTCATATCTATTTCCTAGTGATATCAGAATAGGACAAATTATTCCACATCTGATTTCTCTGCTCCGTGGGGCTTTATGAAGATAACAGCTCTCTTGACATGCGTTTTTATCTCCATCCCACAGGGTTATTGGGAGACCTCGTTAATGCTAATAAAGTGCTGTGATTTCCTTCGGTGAAAGGGGTCACAGACTTGATGTTATTCTGTTGGCTCCTTGCCTGTCAATTTTTGCCTAATGTGGCTAAGGGCTGAGTATCCGCGGCCTCATTGACTCAGTAGGAGATAAACTGGTTTCGAGCCACTTCTTGGGGTGGTCAGACCTGTAACTGCATGAGGCTGGTAACACTTTAAAGACTGACTTTTATTAGAGCATAAGCTTTCAGGAGATACAACTCACTTCACCCATGGTAGTCCATGGAAAGGAGTCACTCGTGTTAACTACACACAAGCTGCCCAACTTCAAGCTCCCCTGTGCTGCCGCTATAATGAGAACATAAGAACGGGCAGACTGGGTCAGACCAAAGGTCCATCTAGCCCAGTATCCTGTCTGCCGACAGTGACCAATGCCAGATGCCCCAGAGGGAGGGATCACAACAGGTAATCCTCACGTGATCCTTCCCCTGTCACCCGTTTCCAGACAAACAGAGGCTAGGGACACCATTCCTACCCATCCTGGCTAATAGCCACTGATGGACCTAACCTCCATGAATCTATCTAGCTCTTTTTTGAACCCTGTTAAAGTACTCGCCTTCACCACATCCTCTGGCAAGGAGTTCCACAGGTTGACTGCACTGAGTGAAGAAAAACTTCCTTTTGTTTGTTTTAAACCTGCTGCCTATTAATTTCATTTGGTGACCTCTAGTTCTTATACTGTGGAAATAAATAAATAAATAACTTTTCCTTATTCACTTTTTCCACACCAGTCGTGATTTTCTAGATCTCTATCATATGCCCCCTTAGTCTCCTCTTTTCTAAGCTGAAAAGTCTTTTGAATCTCTCTTCATAGGGGACCCGTTCCAAACCCCTCATCATTTTTGTTGCCCTTTTCGGAACATTTTCCCAATGCCAAGATCTCTCTTTTGAGATGAGGCGACCACATCTGCGTGCAGTGTTCCATCTGTGGGCGTACCGTGGTTTTATATAGAGGCAATAAGATATGAGGCTGTGTCCCTTTGTTAGGACTTTCCACTAGGGGATGAACTAAGGTGGCAAGAGACAGGGCCCCCATAAGGATCACCTGGGACACCCTTCCCACTCTGCTCCTTGATCAGCATTTAGCCTCCCAAAGAACATGCTGCTGTGCCTGGCCGGTCCCAGTGGCCTGCAGGACAGAGAGCAGGGAGTGACAGGGGAATCCTCTGGCTTGCACACACACAACAGTTCTGCCTCCCCTTGCAGGCAAGTAACGTGCAGGGATGCGGATTGCAGCGCTGAGAGGCAATGGCTAAGATTTTCCCGAGGATTAACTGTTCCTGTGCAGTGTATGAGGTGTAAATCTTCTTTACAACTAGCGCCGTGGGGATAGCTCTACCCATTGATCTTTTTTTTCCATGTAAACCTGTGTCAGCGAATGTACGGAATCTCCTCTTCCCTGCTGACATTTCCTGATATCCAGCTTATGCTGACTGCTGCAGACAGGGACTATGCACTGTGCCTTATTTTTAATTAAATATTCATGTTGGTTTCCTAGCCCTACGATCCTATTTTGCCTACAGCGCAGTGGCTGGGGGGCAAAGGGGGAGTGGAGCAATGCAAGCTCTCCCTCCACCGGGCATTGATGTGGAGGATGCGATTGTAGGAGTGAACGCACAAGCTCTGTCTCCATGGATATCCGATACCCGCCTGTCGGTGCCGACTGCCAGCAAGGTAGTTGTGATGTGGGCAGTGTCCACTGGGAGTGAAAACACTGACTCATTTCATGTAGATCCCCAAGCAGCTAACAGGCTTAGGGCTGTTGCCTGCCACCAACTAGGGATGTAAAAAGAAAAAAAAAAAAAAAAGATTAGCCATGCAAACGCTAGAATTTCTATCAGTTTCATGGTTAAATGCTGCTCTCCGAGGGTGCAGGGTGGGGGAGGAGGGCTGCTGGCAGTTCTATGAAGAGTTTAACCTTTGCTGGGAACCAATAACCATTAGCTTAACAGTTAACCAGTTACCTGGTTAAACCCTTACATCCTTACTACCAACATAGGTCAAATTTGAACCAATCTTCATTTTCTATTACTACTCCCTTGAGCCGTCGACTCATCGTTTTTTATGATTCATCTTAAAGTTTCCAGTAAGAACGATAACCAACAGCTCCAGCATTTTATGTGCCTCGCTCTGAAACTGTTCTGCCTGCTTTGGGCATGCGACAGTTGGCTCAGCACGCTTTGGTTTGTCAGTGCTTAGAATCCTAGGGCTGGAAGAGACCTCAGGAGTCATCGTGTCCAGTCCCCTGCCCAAAGCAGGACCAACCCCAACTCAATCATCCCAGCCAGGGCTTTGCCAAGCTAGGACGGAAAAACCTCTGGGGCTGGAGATTCCACCCCCTCCCTAGGGAACCCATCCCAGTGCTTCCCTACCTGCCTAGTGAAATAGTTTTCCCTAATATCCCACCTAGACCTCCCCCACTGTAACTTGAGACCATTGCTCCTTGTTCTGCCATCCGTCACCACTGAGAACAGCCTCTCTCCAGCCTCTGTGGAGTTGCAGGCTGCTATCAAATCCCCCCTCACTCCTCTCTTCTCTACGCTAAATAAGCCCAAATCCCTCAGCGTCTCCTTGTAGATCATGTGTTCCAGCCCCCTCATTATTTTCATTGCCCTCTGCTGGATCCTCTCCAATGTGTGCACATCGTTTCTGTAGTGGGGGACCCAGAATTGGAGGCAGTACTTCAGACATGACCTCACCAGTGCCGAAAAAAGGGGAATAATCACTTCTCTAGATCTGCTGGCAATGCTCTCCTACTGCACCCCAATATGCCGTTAGCCTTCTTGGCTACAAAGGGTGCCCTGTTGACTCATATCCAGCTTCTCATCCACTGGAATCCCCAGGTCCTTCTCTGCAGAACTGCTGCTTCGCCAGTCAGTCCCCAGCCTGTAACAATGCTTGGGATTCTTCCCTCCCAAGGGCAGGACTCTGTACTTGTCGTTGTTGAACATCAGGTTTATTTTGGCCCAATCCTCCAATTTGTCCAGGTACTCTGGACCCTATCCTTGCCCTCCAGCATATCTACCTCTCCCCCTAGCTTAGTGTCATCTTATGATTCATCTTAAAGTTTCCAGCAACAACAATAACAAACAGCACCAGCATTTTGTATGCCTCACTCTGAAACTGTTCTGCCTACCTTGGGTGTGTGACAGGCCACCCAGCACACCTTGGTTTACCGGAGCTTGGTGAATCAGAAATTTCTTATAGCACCCGCAGCTGTAATGGAGTTCTAGCTGCATGAAAGACTTCCCCAGTGGAAAGCCCTGCAGCCTGAGAGGCAGTGACTGGTGGGTAGGACTCCTGGGTTCTGTTCCTAATGGCTTCTGCCTCGCTGTGTGACCCGTGCTGTAAGGGGCTATTTCTGTGTATTGTGCTTTTCCTTGATGCTACAAGGGCTTAAACTGCAGCAAGGGAGGTTTAGGCTGGACTTTAGGAAAAACTTCCTACCTGTCAGGGTGGTGAAACACTGGAATAAATTGCCTAGGGAGGCTGTGGAATCTCCATCTCTGGAGATATTTAAGAGCAGGTTAGATAAATGTCTATCAGGGATGGTCTAGACAGTATTTAGTCCTGCCATGAGGGCAGGGGACTGGATTCAATGACCTCATAGACTCTAAGGTCAGAAGGGACCATTATGATCATCTAGTCTGACCCCCTGCACAACGCAGGCCACAGAATCTCACCCACCCACTCCTGGAATAATCCTCTCACCTATATCTCAGATATTGAAATCCTCAAATGGTTTAAAGACCCCAAGATGCAGAGAATCCTCCAGCAGCGATCCGTGCCCCATGCTACAGAGGAAGGTGAAAAACCTCCAGGGCCTCAGCCAATCTACCCTGGAGGAAAATTCCTTCCCAACCCCAAATATGGCGATCAGCTGAACCCTGAGCATGTGGGCAAGACTTACCAGCCAGACACAAAGTTCTCCATAGTAACTCCTATCATCCCTCCATTGGCCTCCCGAGATCCCTTCCAGTCCTAGTATTCTATGATTCTACAGCAATCCATCCACTGGGGATGTTCAAATGTGTGTAACTGGCTAACCGTGGAACTGCTGAAAATTTCAGCAGTTACACACGGGTGGCAGCCAGCTCCCCAGGAGCCAGTGTGCGCTGGCCCCCAGCAAGTACCAGCTTCCGCCTGCTGCCCCTAGGAGCTGGACTGGGAGTCGTGTGTTACCATTTGGGTAACTCATAAGCTCGTGCTTATCGGTTACTCGTTTAAACGGCTACACTCTTACGTCCTGACCATCCACGCAAAGCTCTGTTGGGCCCAGGACTTTTTTTCATGCGAGAAACACCATTGTGTTCCTCCCGCCGCAAGCACTGCCCACCTCAACCCCCTTTCGCTGTAGGATCTGGGCCACATAGTGCCGTGGAAGTTTGTGTCCGCGCTGCAGAAGAATTCCTTTGCATTTCAACCGAGGAGCCGCTAGAGGGCAACAGAGCATATATTTCCTTGACTTCCCCATTTCTTTCTCATGCTTTTAGATCACAGCAGCAAACTGTCCCAGACACCCCTGGGTTTCTACCTGCTACTAGTCCCCTTTCTGTGGACTGGGGTGGGGATTTTGCTTGTTTTCAAGCCAAGTGCACATTGATTTTAACCCATGTTCTATGGTTACCTGTCATGTGCACTAATCGATAGGGTGGCACTGCCCCTTTGAAACGCCGTGGCGTTTCAAAGCGGCAGCGCTGCACGGAGCCCGGGCTCCCTGCAGCGTTGCTGCTTTGAAGTACCCCTCTCTTCCCCCCCGCCCTTGCTGCCTCTAACCCTCCCCCCCATCTTAAAAAAGCAAGTCAGACGTTCCCCCCAGTTCCCTTCGGCGTGTGTCGCACTTTTGTTCAAGCACTGAGCTGTAGTTTCTAAAACTCAAGCGTTGGAGCATGACCAAAAGCACTTCCCCCTTTATCTCTTATAAAGGCAGCAAGGGGGGAGGGGGGCATCTAGTCGACTATGCTGTCGACTATCCGATAAGCAAAGCAGGGGCTCCTTTGCCTGTAATGATAGCTGTATTCAGCACTATAGGCAAACACTTCCTGGAAGCTGGTGGGTGTGTCCAGCATGCCTATGTCGAAAAAGCCAGCCTGTTCCCAAGTATATGGCAGATAAGGGAATGGGAAGGCGAGTTTGAAAAGCACGTTCCTCAGCTGTTCCGTCTTACAATCCTTTCTCAGCTAAAGGGTTTTCATGGGGTGTGTTTGTTTCTTGCTGCAGTGCAAATTGGGCTCGATTCTGTAAAGACACAACTCAAAACAATAACCACTCTGAGCATCAGTTCTCAAAGCACTTTACCAGTGGGGAAACTGAGGCAGAATGAAGTGACTTGCCCAAGGTCACTCAGCAGGCTCTTGGCAGAGCTAAGAACGGACCACAGGTCTCTTTCATCCTAGTTCAGTGCTTTAGAAACGACATCACGCCACCTAGATATTCCCTGCCCCAGAGAGCCTGCAGACTAAATAAATGGTGCTGTGAATGGTCCCTTCTTTGTATGTTGTGTCATCTCCCCCCACCGATGGGGGGAGGGCTGCTGTGTTTTTCTCCCTTAGATGAGCATCTCCAAGTTAGGGTCTGCGTCACAGATCTTCCATCTCGTGGCGGAGGCGGTGTGGGAGATCAGTTGAATCAGCATGTTTCCCAGCTCTGGCTTCCTCTCCAGTCAGTGCCTTTTCCTGAAGTCTGCCTAACCCAAGGCTGAATCTGGCCCCTGTGGTGCACACAGTATCTCATCCAAACAGTAGCCATAATTGATCAGCTCGCTGTTTTGTCTCTGCACCCGCCAACAGTGCTGTGGCCTCGAGAACTGTGGCTTTCCTGCGACTTTTCAGCAGGAAGTCGATTATTATTTTAAATACACATTGATGTTGCAATAGCACCTGCAGACCTCAGACAAGCCGGGCCTGACAGCCGAGTGCTGTACAAAAAGAAAATGACAGCGTCTGCCCTGAAGTGCTTGAAGGTTAAAGACCAAATATAATGGGGGAGAGAGGGTAAGATGGCTGTCAGAAACATAGTAGGATGTGTGCCATTCTTTGCTAGGAGAAGTGATCATGTCGGACTGTGTGTGGAAGAACCTTGCTGAGTTTGCATGGGGGCAAGAGACAGCAATTGGCAATGATAAATTAAGCTTCCCCCTCTCTTAAAAAAGCAAGTCAGACGTTCCACCCGGTTCCCTTTGGAGTGTCACACTTTTGTGCAAGCACTGCGCGGTGGTTTCTAAAACTCAAGCGCTGGAGCACTTCCCCCTTTGGCTCTTATTGAATTAGACAGGCCCCCGCCTTTGTCATTCACAGGGAGTGTGAAACCTTACTGGTGGGCTAAAGAAGGGGGGAATTTTGACTGGGGATGGTTTGCACTCGCTCTGCCAAGTTTAAATGACACCACAAGGTGCAAAGTAGTAGAGAAGGAAGGCCTGGTGGGTAAGGAACAGGGCTGGGCCTGAGGAAGTCTCGCTTCAATTCCTAGCCCTGTCAGATTTCCTGTGTAACCTCGAGAAAGTCTCTTGAGCCTCGCTGGGCCTCAGTGCCGCATCTGCAACTAGGGATGTAAGCAACTAGTCGAGTCGTTGACGACCCGATAAGCTTAGTCGCTTCCCCCTTCCACCCCCTCCCCACTGCAGCTGTATCAGAGGCAGCAAAGCGGGGGGGAGAGGGGGAGCCAGTGCTGGTGGGAATCGGCTTAAAAGCCAGCTCCCGTCTCCGTGATGGCGGGGGTAGGGGAGGCAGAGCCGCAGTAGTCCTGGGGAACCCTGCTACAGCTCAGCACTTGGGCTCTTACTACATTTAAAGTGCAGAGCTGACGCGGGAGAGACCCGCCCCCCCACTTTATTGACTAATCGATGGAAATTCCATCGACTCCTCAGTTAGTCAGTTAACTGACAGTTAACATCCCTATCTGCAGTGTGTGTGTGTGGGGGGGGGGCAGGGAGTTCTCCTTCCTTTTATTTGCCTGGCCTGTTGAGATTGTAAGATCTTTGGGAGGTGTATATGCAGCTCCTAGTGTAGGGGTGGGAAACCTAAGGACCGGGGGGCCGGATGTGGCCCCTGGCTTGCCTGGATCTAGCCCTCGAGGCTGAGGGCTCCCTCCCCCCAGCATCAGGGAGCCCACACTGGTGCTCCAGCTCCCCCCGCCGCCCTACCACGGGGCTGGAGCACATGAAATCTACTCACCAGCCCCCCGCTGAGGTGTGTGAGAGGAACGCGGGGAGCGTCTGTTTCCTCAGTCCCGGGGCCATGTCAGTGAGGGTTTGTCTGGGGGGTGGGGGGTTGCTTTGGTTTTTTTTGTTTTATCACTTTTGCACAGCCCCAGACTGGTTTGTCTGTGGGTCAGCGGCCTCCAACCCAAAAAAGGTTCCCCGCCCCTGTCCTAGTGCAAGGGGGGGGGGGGGGGGCTCAGCTCGGTTTGTGCTGCTGTAATGCAAGTAGGCTCCACCATTGTTTATTTTTGTCCAGCTGCAATTTTCCTTTGAACTCCAGGGACTCCTTTAGTACCCCCAGGATGTGATCATTTAAAATACAAAGAGCAGGGCCCCGTTTTCAAAATGTAACTGTAGATCCCACCCCATCACACTTGTCAGTGTTCTCGCAGACCTTTCCCCGACAGCTCTTGTGTTCTCCGGCCGTGGAGAAACACACAACCGCACCAGCCGCCTGTGCTCCTCTCGCAAGGGCTCCGAAGGGTTCACTGTCACTCTTATGAGCGCTGTAGTAGCTGCACGTCAGATCACTACTCGGGCCACCCTGAACCTGCCCCTTGTCTCTGTAGCTGTCCGTCTCTGTCCTCATTACCATCTCTGCTTCGCTGGAGCACTGAACCGACAGCAGGTGATTCATGCAAAGACAAATTGTTGCGTCTGGCTTGTCTCAACATGTGACCAGCTGCCCTAGGTCTAATGGGGCGTATGGAGTTCAGTGAGGGATCCAACTTCCCTTTCATCTGATTCCTCGAGAACTGTTGGGGCTTTTTCTTGACCTACCAACATACAGCCCTGGCCTCATACCAGGCTGGATTAAAGGTTTGGAAAAGCCAGTCTTTAGAAATCCCCCAAATGCTTTGTGCGATGAAATCTAGAGCGAAGGAACAAACACTACGTTTGTTGGATTGGATTGCACTCCCAGGACTTCCCCGTCTGTGGCCAGTATAAAATCCTCTGGGTTTTGGTTGAGGTTTTGGTTTTGGTTTTTGTCAGTCTTGGAGTTTTGTGAACCCCTCTGTGTAGTGCAAATTAGGGGTGTAAGAGATAAGTCGACTCGTCGACTATCCGATAAGCAGAAGCTTATGATGCTAGTGATGCGACTAGACGCTCCCCCCCCGCCCCGGCTGCCACTCTCTGATAGAGGCAGCAAAGGGGGGGGAGCAGGAGCCTGTGCTGGGGAGAGCTGGCTTAAAAGGGCATCTCAGCAGGGGCAGGGGAGGTCGAGGCACAGCGGAAACGGTGCAAGCAGGGACTGAAGCAGTCTTTGCTCACGCCGCTTCTGCTGCGATTCTGCTTTTATCCCCCCCTGACCCCGCGCTCCCTGCAGGGCTTCCGCTTTTGAACCCAGCAGGGCTCTGGCTACAGTTCAAAGGCAGGGGCGCCCTTATCGACTAATCGAATAGTCGATGGAAACCCCATTGACTATTCAATTAATTAATTAATCTACATTGAACATCACTAGTGCAAATGCCATTTTAGGGATGCAGAATGCAATTAACCAAGATTCCTCTGGCTGTTTCTGCTAGAGCAGTTATTCTCCACCCCTTTTGCAACAATAGCATTTTGTGTGTTCTGGTTTTTGAATGGCTGATGAATTCCACTCTAGAGGTGGCTGCATTTCAGCAGTGGATGAGTGGACATTATATAAATAGCCATAAGGTAGCTTTGAGACAGAAGACGTTTTGAAGCTCTAGAGTAACAGCATGCTTGGGTAGTGTCAGTGCCACACTCCATTAGCTCTGGAACTGTGCACCCCTGAAAAGATTTCCATTCGCTCTTTTCTGTCTTCCCAGATGCTAATTGTATGAAGCAATTTTGTCCAGACACTGGCGGGTGCCAAGCAAAACCTTTCAGAGCAGCGTGATCATAACAGCAACATGTTTATATTTGCTAAAGGACAGGCATTGCAATGGTATGTACCAGTCCAGTAATAACCGGGGAATGTGCTGTATCACCATTCCCATCTGCTTAAACTGACCAGGTCAAATTCAGCTTGATGTAGTTTAGCTGAAGTCAACAGACTTTACCCCACGGATGAAATCTGGCCCGTTGACTTGCAAGGGCCAAGCATTTGAAAAGGGCTTACTCTTAACTTATTCTGATTGCCAGCCTGAATCCATTTCATTGTAGATGCACCAGCAACATGGCATCCAGCTAAAGGCGTTTCACATCATTAGTTTGTTTTTAGGGTTGTAATGAATCAGAGGTGGCCGTAGTTTGGGTTAATGTCAAGCCAGAGCAGGGACGGAAATAATAACATCCTCCAATTCAACTCGGGTGCAGGGAAGAAGTCAGGGACCTTAACGCATTTGATTACATTGGCTTATGTTGCTTGTTTCCGTACCGCATGTCAGCCTGATCCTGTGGCCAGTGCAGGAGCGGCCTGAGGCCGGCTGTAGCAGCTGGCGCCCCAGGCGGAAGGCGCGATTGGCGCCCCCGCCTGCATGGCCGTCAATGGCCGTGACGTCATCATCGGGTGCCCGGGCGCCCAGTGACATCATCATCAGGAGCCCGGGCCGGCGGCGCCCTAGGCGACGGCCGAGTCTGCCTAGGCTCACGGGCCGCCCCTGGGGGCCAGTGAAATCAGTGCCAAAGCTGTTTTTGAGGGACTATTCCCTCTATGCTACATTGTCAGGCCATTCTAAGGTTTTGTCTACACTAGTATTTTGGTTGATAAAACGTTTGTCAGCCAGGGATATGAAAAAACAGCACCCCCTCCAACTAACAGACATTTCATCGACAAAAGTGCTAGCCTGGCCCTCGCAAGCAACATCGCTCTTTGGAGGTGGTTTAATTTTGCCATCTGGGGCATGTCTACACTAGGAAATTATTTTGAAATTACTAAAATCGACTTAACTCCTCATTTAACAACACCGAAAGAGCGTGTCCACATTACAAGGAAGCCTCGAAATGAGTCCCAGGCAGGCTCCATTAATGTGGACGCAGTACCTCGACTTCGAACCCCAGGAAACACTGGGGAGTCATTAGTTCGAATGACTCTGGGGAGTAGCTATTTTGAAATAGCAGCACCGGAGCATCCACACTAATGCTTGGTAGCATGGACGCTCCGCTTATAAATTCGACCTAACGGGGCGTTATTTCAATATAACGCCCTAGTATAGACCAGGGCCAGGACAGCTCTCCCCTGCCATCAAAGAGTGGCTACACAGGAGACCTGCAGTGTATCTGTATTATAGACATAGCCTGAAAAGCAGCATGAAAGGAGATTGGGGTGTTGTTATGGACCCAACCGTGGAAGTCAATGGGAGTTTGGCTATTGACTTCAACGGGAGAAAGATCCCACACTCCAGAAATGAAGTGGGTTCTGTTAATATACAGAAGTTCAGTGTGGCAGCTGTGCTCATGCCCAAACCTCCTCCTAGTTTGTTTCTTCTCAGGCTCCCATCACGACGATCTCTGCACATCTCCAGAGGATGGTTTCTGGCGTACCGCAGGAGGCATCAAGTGAGTTTAAACCAAGTCCCACCATTCCTCTGAGTGATCTCACAATCTGCCACAACTTCTTTCTAGAATGCACAGTTTAACCGCTGCACTTGGTACCCTGGGATACTTTTTCAGCGAGCAACACGCGTCTGTCCAACAGCGCTGCCCAGTGTGAACACTCCTTCAAAAGCAAAGGAGTTTAAACCAGGAACCAGTGTACGCATAGCAGTGTGAATCACAGGACACTAGAAGTGGAAGGGACCTCGAGAGGTCATCAAGGCCAGTCCCCTGCCTTCATGGCTGGACTAAGCACTGTCTTGATCAGCCAGGGGTGAGGAACCTCAGGCCCTTGGGGACGGATGTGGCCCCCAGCTTGCCTGGATCTGGCCCCCAGGGCTCGGGGCTTCCCACCAGCATTGGGGAGCTCATGCTGGTGCTCCAGCCTCCTCCCCCCACTGGGTGGGGGGTGGAACACACAAAATTTACTAGCCTGTGCCCCCCCAGGCTCTGGTGTGTAAGGGGAATGTGGGGAGTGTCTTTCTCCTCCTCAGTCAGGGGCCACGTCAGTGAAGTTTTGTTTGTTTGTTTGCTTCTCACCTGTGGGCGGCCCCCAACTGATTTTTCTGTGGATCAGTGGCCCCCAACCCAAAATAGGTTCCCCACCCCTGGTCTAGATCATTCCTGACAGATGTCTATCTAACATGCTCTTAAATATCTCCAGTGATGGAGATTCCACAACCCCCCTAGTCAATTTATTCCAGCGTTTCACCACCCTGACAGATACGAAGTTTTTCCTAATGTCCAACCTAACCCTCCCTTGCTGCAGTTTAAGCCCATTGCTTCTTGTCCGATGCTCAGAGGTTAAGGAAAGTAATTTTTCCCCCTCCTCCTTGTAACACCCTTTTAGGTACCTGAAAGCTATTATATCCTCTCTCACTCTTCTGTTTTCCAGACTAAACAAACCCAGCTCTTTCAATCTTCCCTCATACCTTATGTTTTCTAGACCTTTAATCATTTTTGTTGCTCTTTTCTGGACCTTTTCCAATTTCTCCACATCTTTCCTGAAATGTGGTGCCCAGAACCGGAAACAATATTTCAAATGAGGCCTAATTTGTGCAGAGTAGGAAGAATGACTTCTCATTTCTTGCTTACAACCCTCCTGTTAATGCATCCCAGAATCATGTTTGCTTTCTTTGCAACAGCGTCACACTGTTGACTCATATTTAGCTTGTGGTCCCCTATGACCTCTAGATCCCTTTCTGCAGTACTCCTTCCTAGACAGTCGCTTCCCATTCTGTATATGTGAAATGGATTGTTCCTCCCTAGGTGGTGTACTTTGTATTTGACCTTATTAAAATTTATCCTGTTTACCTCAGTCCATTTCTCCAGTTTGTCCAGATCATTTTGAATTATGGCCCTATCCTCCAAAGCACTTGCAACCTCTCAGCTTGGTATCATCTACAAACTTTATAAGTGTACTCTCTGCTCCATTATCTAAATAATTGATGAAAATATTAAACAAAACCGGTACCAAAACAGACCCCTGCAGAACTCCACTTGTTCTGCCCTTCCAGCATGACTATTGATAACTACTTTCTGAGAGTGATTATCCAGCCAGTGATGCATCCATTTAGGTTGTATTTCCTGTAGTTTATTAATAAGAAGGTCATGGGAATCTGTATCAAATGCTTTACTAAAGTCTAGATATACCCTGTCTACAGCTTCCCTGTGCTGGACACCAGAGCAGCCCCTGCCTGCAGGATGCCCGGGCTCACCATGGACAGAGGCTGCTCTGGGTAAGCAGCCCCTGTCTGCAGTGGTCCTCCCCACCCATGAGGCTGGAGCATCCCCCTGCCCATGGCAGGCGGGGAGCTATTCCAGCCCCCACCTGTTAACAGTTAACAGGAGCAAGTAAGCATCACCCGTTAAGAGTGTTGCTTACCGGTTAACTGGCTAACCGGTTAACTAGTCGCATCCCTACAGTGGGGTAGTTGGTTCTTGTTCAAAGAGACATTATTACATGCACAATTGTCAGTTCTCTTGAACTGCTTTTCCCCTTGGTCTTGCTTCCCACGGGGCCCTACCTACCAACTCCCGGAGTTTGCTAAAGTCAGCCTTCCTGAAATCCACTGTCTCTGTTTTGCTGTTCTCCCTTCTACCATTCCTTAGAATCATGCACTCTGTCCTTTCATGGTCACGTTCCCCCAGGCTGCCTTCCACTTCCAAATTCTCGACCAGTTCCTCCCCATGTGATAAAATCAAATCTAGAACAGCCCTCCCACGGTAGCTTTCTCCACCTGGATAATCTGTGCCCTGCTCTTGGTTTTCCCAACAGATGTGTGGACCGTTGAAGTTTCCCATTACCACCAAGTCCTGTATTTTGGATGATTTTATGAGTTGTTTAAAAAAGCCTTGTGATGAATAGGAGGAGTGCTGGCCAGCACCCGGTGAATAAGGGGTTAAACTCAAGTAGCTAGCAAGGGTGTTGGCAGGAAGCCAGAGGAACCAATGGGGATAGAGTGCTGAAATTGGAATTGTATAAGGTACCTTGCCTGTTTTCTTTGTGTGGGAGAGTTAAAGCAGGAATTGAGAGAGACAGACTGATTTAAACCCAGGCAGGATTACCATGCCTCCAAGGAATTTGGGGCATGGAAGTACACTGAACCCATAAGGGATCATGAGTAAAACAAAGGGAAAAAGTGTATCTAGTCGTGATCAGGGTATTTTTCTTTATTTTTGTGGTTTGGTTTGAACTGCTCTGTGTGACTCTATGCCTCCCCTCCCCCATTCACCTTTTAAGAGTTGTCCCCAGAGATTTTCTCTGTGTTTTAATTTGATTTACTCAGTTGCTCTGTAACATCTAGCAACCAAGTATGATTTATCAAGTAGATCTTTTGTGGTGTTCATAAAAATCACTTTTTTTTAGGTGGTGATTTGATTCTTGTGTCCTGGGAAGTACAGGAGGTCGGGCTGCTTGTGTGTATCTACATGCCTCAGACTGAGAGGTCAGCTATTAGAGACTGGAGCTTGTTGTTTTCTCTGTTTTTTTCAGGCTATCTTGTGGCAGAGGAGTGTGGGGGTCCCCTGTGGAAGGAAGTCTAAGTGCTTTCTTCCTGGGTTCATGAAGAAAGGGGATTGTTTCACTTGGTGGTGGCAGCCGTTTTGTTTATTTCTCAGAGCCAGTATATTGTGACTCTGGGGGAGGGAGGGTTGTAAGCGGAGTCTAGATGTTCAAGGTATTGAAGGTCTTTGTGGACACCCACCTTCTGCACTCGGAGTGCCAGAGTGGGGATCAGCCCTGACAAACCCCATCCACCTCTTCTTCCTGGTTAGGTGGTCTGTAATGGCCCCCTAGCACGACATCACCCTTGTTTTTTACCCCTTTTACTCTAACCCAGAGACGCTCCACACGTCTGGCTCCTACGTCCATCTCAACCTCAGTCCAGATATATACATTTTTAATACATAAGGCGACACCTCCTCCCTTTTTCCCTTGCCTAGATTTCCTGAGCAAGCTGTACCCTTCCATACCAGTATTCCAATCATGTGTATAATCCCACCATGTCTCTGCGATATCAGCTATATCAGGGCTACTCAACATGTGGCCCATGGGCCAAATGCGGCCCGCAGCCTGTTTGTTTGCGGCCCGCAGGTAGGAGCCAAGATAAAAAAGTAGTCAATATAATCATCTTCTATTGATATGCATTTTAGTAGTTAAATTCCTGGACTGTCATTGCTCATTCAAAGTGCTGTCATATGGGTGGAAATCAGGTAAATATTGCATTTTATTAATATCAGCAGAACTGACTTAAATGGGGCCTGTGTGTTGTGTAGTCTTGCCTTAATTTTTGTATTCATGCCCGTCAGTGTGAAAGAAGCTATTTGCATATATTTGCATATGTATTTGCATGCATATGCAATCACACTTAAGTTGCAGCCCTTAGCATGTGCTGTGAGTATCATTCTGGCCCCCAGGGCTTCCAAAGTTGACTAGCCCTGAACTATGTCATAGGTGTGTTTATTTACTAGCATTTCAAGTTCTTTCTGCTTGTTCCCTATACTTCTTGCATTTGTAAACAGGCGGCTTTTTTACCCCCTAACCAACATAGCTGGGTTATTAATTTTCTAGTGTAAAAGACCAGCCTTCCGTGGTGTAACTCCCACTGGCTTCAATGAAAGCTATATAGGAATAGCTAGGAGCAGAATTCACCCCAACGGGCATGAGCCCGTTTTTGGCACCCATCAGTAAAAAAAGAAACAAGTGCAATTCTTCATTGAGCCGCAAGTAAATGATGGATAACGATGCATGGCAGAAACAAGTGTATGCAAGCCCCCAGACACAGCAGTGAATAGGGGCTTTGGGAGGCCTGCCGTAAGTACATAATCAATATCTTGTATTATATAGATATAGCCTTCTGAATTTCTAATAGCCACTAAGAAATGAGTGAACGATTCACAGCGCCACGCTCTTTGGAACACGTGATCTAGTTTACACCCAGATCACACCTGACCATGCGTGCTCCAGTGTCTTTTCCTCTCTCAAAGAATTTCACCCCTGTGCACAACAGCTGCTGCTGGGTGTGTTTATCTCATGCTCTAAACCTAGTTTATTGCAGCCATGAAAATCTGCATCAGGCCAACTGAAGGATTAATTAGTCAAGTCTCTGGGGTTAATGTTGACATTTCCTTCCCATATCTTAGTTTCAAAGCAGTCAGTCCAGGTGCTGGGCTCATGCACAAAAATGTATCAGGCTGTTAATGCTCCAGTCATAGAACTCAAGAGGTCATCTAGTCCACTCCACTGCACTCTTGGCAAGACTATTATCGAGGGCTAGGCCATCCCTGACCAGTGATTTTAAGGATAGATTAGACAAATCTCCAGTGATGGAGGTTCCACGCCTCCCTAGGCAATTTGTTCCAGTGTTTAACCACCCTGACAGGAAGTTTTTCCTAATGTCCAACCTAACCCTCCCTTGCTGCAATTTAAGCCTGTTGCTTCTTGTCCTGTCCTCGAAGTTACAAACATTTTTTCCCTGCTCCTTGTAATAGTTTTTAAGTACATAAAAGATTATGTCCCTTTTCTTCTCTAGATTAAACAATCCCAGTTTTTTTCAGTTTCCCTTATAGGTCATGTTTTCTGCACCTTTCATCATTTAGCTCGCCTCTAACTTTCTTCAGTTTCTCCTCTTTTTTCCTGATATGTGGTGCCCAGAACTGGACACAAGACTCCAATTGAGGCCTAATCAGCACGGAGCAGAGGGGGAGAATGGCTTCTCGTGTCTTGCTCACAACCCTCCTGCTAATGCAGCCCAGACTCATGTTGGCGTTTTTTGCAACAATGTCCCCCTGTTGACTCATATTTAGCTTGTGATTCACTATCACCCTGTCATGGGGCTCATATATCCTGTCACCCTTCGGGGTGACAGAGCCTCATGGTTAAGTTAGAGGGGGTGCCCTGTGTCTGGGGGCAGTGCAGCTCTGTGGCCGTGGTCCTTAATACAGCTCTTGGTAGCAGGGTGGTGGGCCAAAGTCAGTCATGGAACCCTTACTGTCAGGGCAGTGTGGCCTAATGGTCAGAGTCAATATTACCGTCCCTATTGTGAGGGCAGTGCAGCCTAATGGTCAGAGTGTATACTACTGGTGAGCTGGGCCACCATCCCAGGGCACTTGATAGCCAGGATAGGGGGATCTGAGTCCACCATCTCCATGGGGTCCCGACCCAGAGCCCTGTTGATAGCAGCTTTACCTGCCAACAGCTTGGCAGGTGTCCAACCAAAACACGCCAAGCCTTGGTCCAGTTTTGTCACCATTTCCCCACAAAGCTTGCCTGGATCACTTCCTGCCTAAAGCTACCTACCTCCATCTCTGGGATTCTCTGGTCTCTCTACGACATCCCACGTCTGCGGGTTAAGGCCTGGCTCCTTCTGGCTGGCCTCTGCACGCCGGAGTGCCGACCAGTAGGTTTAAGGTGAAGATAAATTCTGCTTTGCCCAGCCACTTGAGTAGCCAACTCAATGTAAAAAACCAAAATAACCCGCACTCCTCTTTATGCAGGGAAGAGACAAAATCTAAGGCTGGGTCTATACTAGACCCAGAAGGTTGGCTTAATGTACGCAGCTCCAGCTATGTAAATAAGGTAGCTAAAGCTGACGTACCTTAAGCCAAGTTTGGTGCTGACTCTACAACGGGAGGTCGATGGGGAACAAATGTCCCCATTGGCTTCCCTTATTCCTCATGAATCCGGGTGTACCAGTTACTGACTGGGGGCACCCTCAGCATTCGATTGAGCAGGATTTCATTAGACCCACTAAATGGAACGCCAGAAGATTGATCTCCAGCGTAGTAAGTGGCCTACGACATCCATGTGGCTGCAAAAGGCATGAACCCTGCTCGTGCGCTACAACATCCCTGATGAAATTCATGTCAAAACGGAAAAAAAAAAAAAAAAAAAAAGTTAGATGCTACTTACATCAATTATACGTTCCCAGTGAAAAAGCCTCTGGCAAGCAGCACCCTGCTCCTGTCTCACTGAAATCAAAATAACACGGCTTAATGGAGGCAAAATTCCTGTTACAAAAGAGTCCCTGAAAGTGTCACCTCCAAACTGTTATTTCTCTCCATTGGATGGACACTGGAGGGACATTTCAGACATGTCTTAAGCTGACCTGCTGTTGGCTGGATGCGTATATCCTGACACGGCTTTTCAGCAGCATGAAATTCAATGGGATTAGAAGGACAGTTTATAATGAGGAGCGGTTTTGCCTTATGAGCATAAAACTAGCAGGGGAGGAAAGCGAAAGCTCCTACATGATAAACTGTTGCACAGGGCATACTGAACTCTGCAGAAATTAGACGGATGAGACTTGAGGGAAAAGCATTAACCTGGAATCTCTCTGCAGAACTTAATTTATGAGCTATGGTCATGCTCCAAAGACAACAGACTTAATTGGATCTGGACATTTATTTGTCCTGAAACTATGATGATTTGTATTGCGCAAGTGCCCAGAGGATCCTGCTGAAATGATGGCCCCATTGCGCTGGGCACTGTACAAACACATGGTAAGAGACTGTTCCTGCCCTAAGACACTTGTAATCTTAAAGAGATAAACCAGAGGATGGAGGCGAACCTTGGTACCGAAGTGAAATGACTTGCCCAAGTTCACAGAGCCAGGACTAGCGCCCTTATCTCCTGCCTTGCAGTCTAGTACCCTGTCCACGGGACCCAGCACAATGAACCCTTTCACCTTTTGGTGTCATCCATTGTTCTGAGATGGAGAAAGTGTATATCCACAGCCTTGCCTTACACCAGGAGGTTACTCCTATGTAAGTGAAACTGATCATACAGCAAAAGAACAGGTATTGCAAAGGTGAAGAGGCATCCTTAGGGAGATCACTTCATACACTACGGGTACGTCTAGACTACAGCTTTTGTCGACAGAGCTTCTGTCGACAGAAACTTTGTCGACAAAGAGCATCTACACTACATTAAGCGGATTGACAAAGCGATCCGCTTTGTTGACAAAGAGCGTCCAGACTGCCAGATGCTCTGTCGACAAAAGAAGGCACCCGGAAGTGCTTCTGGAAGGTCACAGGGGCAGCCTTAAAGCCCAGGCACTGCTGCATGCTCTCTGCGGAGACGTGTGCTTAAAGGGATCCTCCTGGACAGCTGTTGCTCTGCTCCTGCTTCTGGCTTGCCTACCTCCTCGAGGGAAAGCAAAGCTGCTGCAGTTTTTGCTCTGGTTGCCCTGCTTCCTCAGACACCACAGCAGTTTATTTTCAGGTTTGGTTTTTGGCTTGTGTGTTTGTTTTTTTGGTTTGTTTTGTTTTTTGGCTTTTTGGGCTTTTTTGGCCATGGAACCTGAGCTGCCCCGGGCAGGCAATGGCCCCACACCGTGCTGCTGGAAGTTCTGCTGCATGCTCAGGAGAGCATCATGACGTTTGCGGCAGAGCTGGATTCTGAGCTCAGCTTTGAGCCCCTCGCTCAGGCTGCAGCCCTGCTGCCCTTGCCCCCGAACTTATTTATGGAGAGGCGAGTTTGGAGGCTGGACACCAGTTCTCACTGGTGGGACTGGCTAGTTATGCAGCAG
The DNA here is from genome assembly GCA_032595735.1 of Pelochelys cantorii. Lineage (NCBI taxonomy): Eukaryota > Metazoa > Chordata > Testudines > Trionychidae > Pelochelys > Pelochelys cantorii. The sequence goes on from CM064341.1 coordinate 38,200,719, forward strand.
TGGGACAACGACCAGTAGCTCTGAAACTTCCGGATGCGGAAGGCCACCTTCCAGGAGTTCTATGCCTGGCTCGCCCCTGCCCTGCAATGCCATCCCCCTGGAAAAGCGCCCGCGGCCCGCCATCCCCCTGGAGAAGCGCATAGCCATTGCCCTGTGGAAGCTGGCCACCCCCGACAGCTACCGCTCTGTGGGACATCAGTTTGGCGTGGGGAGGTCTACTGTTGGGGCCATCCTGATGGAGGTAAGTCACCCTTGGGGGACAGTCCAGCGGGGCGGGGGCAGGCGGATAAGGGAGACGGTCAGGACTGGGCACAGGGAATGGGGGATGGGGTGGGAGTGGTGGAAGCCTGCCTGGCCTCACCCTGTGGGGGTGTGGGGGACACGGAGGGGTTGCCTGAGGGGGGCCTCTTGGGGTCCGGGAGGTGGGAGGGAACACCTCTCATTAGCTGATCCAAGCCCTCTAATGTCCTGTTCTGTGTGTTTCTATTTGTCCCTTTCTGCAGGTGGTGACAGCCATCAACTCGGAGCTGCTTCACAGGACTGTCCACCTGGGAAACCTGGATGCCATCGTGGCCAGATTTGCGGCACTGGGATTTCCCAACTGCGGTGGAGCGCTCGACGGGACGCACATCCCCATCCGCGCAACGCCCCACCGAGCAGCACAGCACATTAACCGAAAGGGCTACTTTTCCACGGTGCTGCAGGCCCTGGTCAACCGCCAGGGACAATTCACAGACATTTGTGTCGGGTGGTCAGGCCGGGCACATGATGCCTGCATATTCCGGAACTCATACTTGTACTGCAGGCTGGGTCCTTTTCCCCGGACAGAAACTTGGCAGTGGGGGATGTACAGATGCCTATATGCATAGTGGCCGACACAGCCTACCCCCTTATGCCCTGGCTCATGAAGCCATTCATAGGACACCTGGATGCGAGCAGGGAACTCTTTAACTCCCCCCTGAATCGGGCTCGCTACCAGGTGGAGTGCGCCTTTGGCCATCTGAAGGGCAGATTTAGATGCCTGCTCACTCGGCTGGACGTGGGGGAACACAACATCCCCGATGTGGTTGCAGCATGCTGTGTGCTGCACAACCTGGTGGAGAGGAAAGGGGAGGCCTTCCTCCCTGCGTGGGGGACACGGGCTGATGTGGAGGGGAGGCACTTTGAGCAGCTCTGGACAGCTGCCATCTGGCAAGCCCACCATTTGGGACTGCAAATCCGAGAAGCCCTGAGGGAGCAATTCTCCCATGGAGGCCGATGAGTTTCCCCAGGGTCTTCCAAATGTGGGACTGCCCCATGCCCCCGGTGCCTTCCTTCCCAAAACCCCTCCCGGCCCCACAGTCACACATTCTACTCCTTCCTCACACACTGAGAACAGGGACAGGTGTGGGTGAAAACATTTCAACTGTTTATTGCACTGTTGCTTTTTGGACAAAATAAAATAAATCACTCTTTTTTTAGAACATACATAAGAACATAAGAATGGCCATACTGGGTCAGACCAAAGGTCCATCGAGCCCAGCATCCCATCTGCCGACGGTGGCCAATGCCAGGTGCCCCAGAGAAGGAGAACAGAAGACAATGATCAAGTGATTTATCTCCTGCCATCCATCTCCTGCCCTTGTTATGAAGGCTAGGGCACCATACTTTATCCCTGGCTAATAGCCATTTATGGACCTAACCTGCAAAAATTTATCAAGCTCTTTTTTAAACCCTAATAGAGTCCTGGCCTTCACAGCCTCCTCGGGCAAGGAGTTCCACAGGTTGACTGTGCGCTGTGTGAAGAAAAATTTCCTTTTATTAGTTTTGAACCTACTACCCATCAATTTCATTTGGTGTCCCCTAGTTCTTGTATTATGGGAAAAGGTAAATAATTTTTCTATAATAATTTTTCAGAGAAAATAAACTGTTTGCTAACAAAATAAAATGCTTCCCTCAGTTACTCTCACTGGTGGGAGGGGGGAATGTCAACCAGGAAGGGGGGAGGGAGGCTCAGGGCTGAGGGGGCTGCCTGGAGGAAGAGCCCCTGGCACTTTGGCTGCGGAGGCCTTCTCGCACCCAGCTGCGCGTGCGGGTTGTGACAGCAGGGGGCTGGGCCTGGGCCTGGGTCTGGGATGGCAGGGGCTGGGGGGGGGGCAGGTTGAGGAGGAGGGGCAGGACCAGGCACAGGACCGGGGAAGGCCATGGCCTCCTGGATCGCTGCGCAGATATCCCTGCGCTGCTGGGCGAATTCGTCCAGCCAGCGCCACTTGGCCTCTGCCTCCAGCCTCCTGTCCGTTGAGTCCTGCATCCGTTGCAGGACTGCGATGTGCTGGCGCACCGGGTCTAAATAGGTGCGCCGGTGCCGACGGGTTCCCTGCAGCCGTCTGGGCGGTAGGGCAGGTGTGGTGCCCCCGTCCTGGTCAGCTGCTCCGGCTGTGGAGGACAAGAGGGAAAAGCCGTCAGTCATGCACGCTCACCCTTTCCCTGAGAGGGCATGCCCTCCTTCTCAGCAGGCAGTGGCTGTCCTAGGGTCAGAGGCTGCTCATGTGGTCTCAGGAAGGCATGGTGTGGCCTGGCCAGCAGCCACGGCCTCCCTGGAGCCCTGAAGGTGTGCAGGCCACCATCCTGCCCCCCCTCACACACACCCTACGGCCAAGCAGCACAGACAAGTGTCAGGCCACGGTTGGGGTTCCTGCAGAGTGCTGAGAGGCCTGCAGCTGTGAGGCAATCCTGGTGTCCCCGACCCATGCCTGCAGCTGGCCTCACTGCCTGCAGGAGCAGGTGGTGCCTTGCAGCTGTGCAGGCGCAGGGGTAGGACGGCCCTCCCTGAGGGCGGCCATGGGTGTGCCCCACTTCCCCCCCAGCTGTGATCAGCATGACATGTCACAGCACTGAACCGTCCCCTTTGCTCCCGCCTGCCCTGCTCTGTGTTGTGGGGGACCCTCACAGCCCTCACCTGATGTTCCCTCCCCGGTGTCCGAGGTGGTCTGCGAGGCCCCCTGAGCGTCAGCGCCTGGCTCCTGGGTGCTCTGGGTGCTGCCTTCCTCCTCCTGGAGCTCTTGGCCACCTGGCTGGTGTTGCGGCCGCTGCTGACCAGGGGTCTCCAGCCCAGACTCCACTAGCTGCTCGGGAGGCAGGGGTTCCCCTGCCCCCAGGATCTGGTCAGTCGCCTCATAATACGCACAGTAGTGCGGTGCTTCCCCAGAGCGGGAGCTGCGCTCACGGGCTCTAACATACCCCTGCCGCAGCTCCTTCACCTTTGCCCTGACCTGCTCCAGTGCGCGGGGGCGGTGGCCTTTTGTAGCCAGGCCTTCTGCCATTCGGGCATTCCTCCTCCTGCTGGACTGCATGGCCTGGAGGGGGGAGTCCTCAGCCCAGAGCCCCAAGAGGGCTTTTATCTCTGGCCCAGACCAGGAGGCTGCCCGGCATTTTGTGCCCCTGGCTTCCCGGGGGGATGTGTCCCTGGAAGGGCCGGGGAGCTTTGGGGGGCTTGCCCCTGCGACATGGCTCCTTCTAGGCTCACCAAAAACAGAGCAGCGCAGTCAGGGTCCGCTGTGGAGCTGGCTTGCTGCCAGAGTGCTGAGCCTGTGCCTTTTAAAGATGGCTACAGGCAGGAACAATAGAGTGGAAAGCAGTGGCAGGGGTGTCCACCAGGGGTTCTTCCGGGAGGCCTTTACTGTCGACATAACTTCTCCCCTGCGTCCACACTTACCTTTCGTCGACAGAACTCTGTCGACAAAAGGCGTTATTCCTCTTAGAATGAGGTTTACAGCCGCCGACAAAACTGCTGAGTTCTGTCCATGTTATGTTGACAGAACTCAGCGGCAGTGTAGACGCAGGTATAGTTTTGTCAACAAAAGTCCACTTTTGTTGACAAAACCCTGTAGTCTCGACACACCCTACTAGACTAGAAGATTTACCCTGTGTTGCTCGGGTCATTAATTAAATTAATTTTTTTGGTTTTGGGGAAATAAAAATGACAATGTCCAGGCTTCACTTGAATCATGGCTCTGGAGTGAGGCTGGGGATGGGGGGTTCAGCATGCAGGCTGCCCCAGGGAGAGAGGACAACCCCAATATCCCAGACCTTTCTCACCATAGCAGCATGGGCCAGGTGAGAAGCCCCTCTCCATGGCCGCTGCAGTTCCAGCGGGCACAGCTGGGGGAGGGGTACATGTCCCCCAGCTGGGGCAGGTCCAGGTTCATCTGCCCCCTGTGTTCCCCAGCCAGAGTGAGGAATGCAGCAAACTGTGCATTTTCCCCTCAATCCCTGATGAAGGTGAACAGCCAGCAATGTTCCCAAACAATTTGTTTGGGGGGGAAGCTTCAGCCCCCCTTCACAGCTCAATTCCCAAACCTGACACTCTGAGTGCAGAGATGGGGGGGACGGCTAGTAGAATGAACTCTGCAAAACCTGTCTCTGTGACTCCCAGAGACAAACTTGTTCAATCTCAGTCCTCCTAAGATCCAAAAAGACAAAGACTGATTTTCTTGCTGCCACCACCCAAGTGACTAAGAGAAAATATAAAATAAATCCTTTTCCAGGGAAGAGATCACTTGGGAATCCCCTCCCTGAGGCAAAGCTCTCCCCCCCTACCCCAACCTCCGTTTCGCTTGGAGTTAGGAAAACAAACACAGGGAATCCGCAGAGAACAATGGACTCTGCCTGGGTATCTAGGCACGTAATCCTAAGGACACAACAATCAACCAATACCGGTTAATCAAAACAAAAAGGAAAACTCTTTTATTATCAGAACAAAGCTACTGTTGCAAGCATTGCAAATGACTAGGTGTTAGATAGCTATGAAGTGATATAGACTCAGGGAAAATCCTGAGTTACAAAAGAGAAAAACAATTAGCCAGCTCAGACATGATTGCCAAACCCCCAAACAAGGAAAACAATAAACCCTGAGGGACTATCTAAACTTTTCCCTATTTACACATTTCAAGAAGTCTGTTCATGGAGAGAGCCTGTCTCCCATCTCCATCCATACCTGGGAGAAACTGCTCTGATCTCAAACAAAGAAGAGAGAAAGAAAAACCCCTCTTTTCCCGTTTGAAATTCTTATCTGCATTTTTATTGGCTGACTTCCCAAACTCCCTTCCTAGGTGCATCTCTAGTTGCTTAACCCTTTCCTCACTCTTCAGGTAAGTCAGACTCTCCTTAGCAGCTCCTATTTATGACACCTCCCATCCTCCCTAAAGGGCGCCTGAGGAATGGCAGGCGCGAGGCTGGGCAGTCCCAGATTTAGGGTTGCCAGATGGTTTCAACAAAAATCCCGGACACACTTGACATTCCATCACAATCTACATTACATCTTATTTAGAGAATACCGGACATTTCTATTTTCTCATTTCTATTTTCTCAATTTGTTTCCCGAACAGAAAGCTCAAATACTGGACTGTCCGGTTCAAAACCGGACACCTGGCAACCTTACCCAGATTGGGGGAGGGGAATTGCGCCCAGCCAGCCCCTTTCACCTGCCTGGAGGTCCTGTCTCTTTTCTGTATGGTTTAATGAGAAGCAATCCCATTCCAGGCACATCTCCTTTTTCTGGCACAACCAAACCCTGACCTTGAAGTTAGGACAAGAGGAAGCTGTGTGCCGCATTTTGTGGTCCTAGCTCTGACTGTTTAGGGGGACTTCTTGAACAGATGGACAGACAGACAAACTCTCTTAAATATATAGTAGATAAAGTTAACTATCAGGGCACTATGCCATTTGGGGGACAGTCTTGGGTCATATTAAAAGCTATTCTACTATTGATCTTACTCATTTGTGACTGCTCGCATCACTACACTGAGGGTAGTGGAGCGTAAGTGTACATTCGTAAATAAGAGCTCCATTGTGTGAACATACAATTTGTTAACAAATGTAAAATAGCAAAATAATGAAAGTTACATCACCAGAAAGCAATCTCCAGATGAAAACCTCAATCTTCCAGCACACCTTCCGATTCTGCAAGCACCGCTCCCTCATCTAGCTGCAAACAAAAACGGCAAACTTCCTTACCTCTCACCTGCGTCTGTGAAAATGCCTCTTAAACTATCGACCCAGCACTGAATGCAAATATAAACCTAGTCACCATTCACTTGAGTAGTCTCTCATTAATGGCTAACTAAATGCATTGATTTTCATTTACTCAGTGGAAAGTGTGAAAACGTAGGAAGTATCTAAGATAAAGGAACGGCTACTTTGCACAGTGTACAAAAAGGGTAGCTTGCAACACCCCCACCCCCCATGTGTACAATATGTCATACAAACACATTGTCACAAAGCATACTCACTGGTGTGGTGCTTCCTCGTAGCTGCATCTGGGGAATTGGATCTCCTCAGGTCTGACACTCCCTTGTATCATGTGTTCACCTCACAGCCTCTCTCTCCCTGTGACTCTGCAGGCTTTCTCTTTCTAACTCAGCCCTCCAGCTAGGTAACTATACAGTCCACACACACCCCCTTTCCAGGTTATCAAAGTCCCTTCACATCAGCTGTCTGGTTTCCATCTCCCACAATCCTGTGCCACTTAGGGCACATCTAGACTACATGGCTCTGTCGACGGAGCCATGTAGATTAGGGTTGTAGGCAAAGGGAAATGAAGCGGCAATTTAAATAATCGCCGCTTCATTTAAATTAAAATGGCTGCCACGCTGTGCCGATCAGCTGTTTGTCGGCACAGCGCTACAGTCTGGACGCGCCGCGGTCGACATCAAAGGCATTTGTCGACCTCCCCGGTATGCCTCGTCAGATGAGGTTTACCAGGGAGGTCGACAAATGTCTTTGATGTCGACCGCGGAGCGTCCAGACTACCGCGCTGTGCTGCCAAACAGCTGATCAACCCAGCGCAGCAGCCATTTTGATATAAATGAAGCGGCAATTATTTAAATCGCCACTTCATTTCCCTTTGCCGAGTCAACAAATCTACATGGCTCCGTCGACGGAGCCATGTAGTCTAGACGTGCCCTTACTGACTGGTGGAAGAACCCGGTTCTGCCCACTGCTCCCGGTTCCAGCCCTGGGGCTTTAAAATCAGCAGCCATGTCTGCACAATCTCTAAACCCTTTTTCTCTTTCACTGGGCCGCCTTCCTGGTCCACCTCCAACAGGGTTTCCTCTTCACCTTCCTGGGTAAATCCCCTCTATACATCTCAAATGCTGGGGACTAAATTAGCTATAACCACTCATGAGAGAGATCTTGGAGTCACTGTGGATCGTTCTCTGAAAGCCTCCACTCCATGCGCAGCGGCAGTCAAAAAAGCAAACAGAATGTTAGGAATCATTGTGAGGCGCATGTAGTATGAGATTTCTGCTTGGAGTTTATTTGCTGAGGCCTTAACTGTTCATTCCTCTGTTCTGAATGCTTGTGTGCATGGCATTAGCTATAGGTCAGCGACCTTCATTGGCACTCCATGTGTGGATTTTTGATTGTGAATTTCCTTGTTTTCTCATTGCACCCAGTAAGTTCTGCGGTAAGAGAAAGGGCAAAGGGAGAAATGCTGTGAAACAACAAGACTACCATGTTTCCAGGTAACGCTGTGTGTACAGCATAGCTTGCCACCTGCCTGGCTCTTATCAACCGCTTTCACGACAGATGCAGCCTTAATTGTGGGACTGCTAATACACTCTCTGAGTGACTGATGTGTCAATTAAAGTGTGTGTTTAGGTCCGTCTTCATCTTTGACTCTGTGTGCATGTGTTGTATGCATTACTGGATATGCACGTCAAGCAATAAAGGGTTTTATTTTGCAAACAGGGCTAGCGTGTGGGAGTGGTGGAGTCTGGCTTTTCAGTGGTATATTGTAGTCAGTGCTACAGCAAGAAATGTACTGAAACTCACCAGATCAAGTCACACGGGGCTCGGCCTGTAAAGCGCTGAGTGTCGTCCCTTCCCACTGAAGTCAGATGCAATCTTTGACCACAGCCAATCTGCCCAGTGTCCTAGAAGCAAAAGGCTCCAGAGCGTCTGACAGATCTTCCCGATCTTTGCCACTTGTCCTGGATCTTTGCCTTTTGAGGTCCAAAAGCACTCAAGTGATTTAGGAGCACACCAATCCCATGAAAAGTGGTGTGCTCCTAAATCCCTTGCACCCCTTTGAGTATCCCCACCTGTGGTGACACTGAAAATAAATATTCTGCCCGGCCAGTCTGCAGGCTCTGGGTTGGGATTATAATCCTCACCCCTTTAGGCACCTTGCTGAATATTTCTATACGAGTAGAGTGACACATCCAGCTAAAGCAGAAGTGGTAGGTGCTCTCCCAGCATTCCCTTAATAGCCGTTTATTTTTTACATAGTAAAATGTGATTTTCATTGTGCCAGTGACATTGAAGAATGAAAGGCTGAATCCTGCTCTTCCTGCTGGGTGTCAGAAATAGATCTGGAAAGACGATGACTCACCTGTAATCGAGAAAAAGTGAATGGCATCAGAATGGTATTTAAAAGTTAGCTCTTTCTGACTCCATCTGCCAGGAAAAGGGTGTGGATTAATACAAAGGCCCAGGCTGGATAGGTGGGGCTGGCATAGAACACAGGTAATGCTTTGGACTATTATGGTATTTTGTACACGAGGGTCTCAAAGCATCTCTCATATACCTGCACGCTGTGGGTAGATCAGTGGTATTACCCACATTTCACTGACTGGGAAACTGAGACACAGAGAGGTGTTGTGGGTTGCCCAGGATCGGAAGATGAGTCAGCCACAGAACCCCAAGACTCCTGACCACAAACGTATTCAGGTCAAAAGTGCAGGTGGATTCCTCTCGGTTACTTTTGCTGCTTCTGGCCCAAGCCAAGTGATGATGTCAGAGTTGTCATGGCATCAGTATCTATGGAACCAAAATCATCATCATCGTGAAAGGAAAACTAAATAAGGATGTGGCACTGCCTGGGAGAAACTTCCTTTGGAATCAATGGGGGTTCCCCTCCACAGGACCTATACCGATTGCTTTTTTCTTCTTCCTCCTTTCATGGAGGGGAGTAGCTGGGGGAAGGAGAAGAGGCTGCTCCCTCCAGCCTAACAGAATCTGTGGGTGGCAGGATGTTGTTTCTCAATTCCTGCAGGAAGAAAGCACAAGCTACAGCCCAACTGCCCTTTACTTCCTATTTGTAGGCCAAATAACAGGTACACGGTAGTCTAGTGACTAGCTCCCATGCCTCCAGCAAAGACACAGGGTTCTACTAGTCAAAAGCCAGCAAATGCACCCGTCACACTACTCCAGGCCTGACCCTTTGCTTTGCATCTGCTCCCCTTAGATATAAAACAAGGGTCCCGCCTCTTTGGATGGGGTCTTTCACCTAATGGCAGGGGTGGGAGGATGAGGAATACCTTCTCCCAGCATAGGCTACATCGTTGCTCCTTAGATTCCTGTCTTCCCTTCTTTTCCAGCCGCCACCCACTGCAACTGGGGTCAGGCGGCTGTCTAGTCAGGCGGTAGCTCTGTGGGAGGCTCTCCTGTCTGAGCTGCCTGAGAGAGCAGAGGACAGATGCTTGGTCTGGAGCTGCAGTTGTGAAGGGGTGGGCCCCTGTGGGGGAGAGGGTGAGAAGGTGGGGGGAGCTTTCAAGAAACCAGGAAGCACATTTGCAAGGGGATGGGGTGAGAGTGTGTGTGTGGGGGGGGGGGAATGCTGCTTTTCCCCACCTGCACGGTTACTTTTTTGCCCCTCGGCCCCGCCGTGCATCTCCTAAACTAGCCTAACTGCCCTTTCAAGGGGGGTGGGGGTAGCTCCACTGCAGTAAGGGGAGGCAGAAAAGCAGCAGGCCATTTGCAGGGCATGCAGCCTGAAGCACCCAGAATCCCAAACAGCCTCCTATGCAAAGCGCAGAGCCGGAGCCGGTGTACTCAGGCAAGACAAGGTGTGAACAAAAATCGAAAGCGATCCGGGTGCAAGGAGGATGCACCTGTATGTTCACTCAGCCTCCCCCGGCTCCCCTTGCCCGCCCCGCCCCCCCGCCCTTCCTGCATGGTACCGCCCACTCCCTACCACACAGACGAAAGCAGACGAGCCCACGCGGCCAGGAACAGGGGTCAGCGGCAGCGAGGCGGGCTCCGGCTGCACCAGCCGCGCCAGGGGCTTGTGCGCGAGACGCGGGCACCCGGGCGGGCAGGCAGCGGCGCGAGCCTCCCCCACTGCCCGCTGGCGCGCGCCCGCTGGGGCGCTGCTGCTGCTGCACAGCCCGGAGCCCGGGAGGCAACGCTGCAGCCCGCCTGGGGAAGATGGAAGGAGCGTCCTTTGGCGCGGGCCGGGCCGGGGGGGCCATTGACCCGGTGGATTTCCTCAAGCAGCCTCAGACCATTCTCCGGATAGTGTCCTGGGTAAGGCAGCGCGGCGGCGTTTGCAGCGGGCATTGCTCGATGCGGTCCTTCCTTGCCCCCTCCAGCCTTGCAATGCAACAGGGAGGGGGGGCGCATTAGTCAGAAATACCTGGGGGCGCGCGCGGCTGCGGGGTGGTTTGCATTTGGGGTGGGCATGGGGCGGTTGGCTTGTTTTATTTCGGCCATGCAAGAGGGAGAGGGAATGGGCGCAGCATTGGGGAAGGGGGGGGGGCGGCTAAACCATTTTCTCTGCCCAGTGGGTGCTGTCATTCCGTCCAAATGACAAGAGCAATAGCCCCAACTGCTGGGGGGGGGGGAGGGGGTTGTGTTATGGTGATTATTTGCAGAGTGGAAAGATCACCTCTGCTCCCCCAGGGGAGTGGAAGTCTTTGCTTCCTCCAAAAAGGGAGGGCATTTTCAGGGCTTTATTTTGCAACTGGAGAGGGGTCATTTTTCGTGGTCTCTTGCCTTTTCTGATGCTCAGACAAATGGGAGGGGGAGCAGGAAAATCCGGTGGAAATAGGTGGCCAGGAGACATTTTTCTTCTAGACTTCACGATCCAGCCCTACCGAGATCCCTGTCCTTAATGCAAAATGATAGAAGGGTTTGCTGGCTGGCTGGCTGGGGTTTATTTTTATTTTATTTTAAATTCTTGTTGCTGCGCCGAAAGCGTAAGACTGAATCCGTTTTCCGGGTGCCTGCTTTAGGGTGGCTTTGATCTTTGGTGTTCTGTGGGCAGTGACATGGAACGCTACGTAAAGAGCTTTGCCTCCATAGATTAGGCCAACAGATGCAAGGGTTAAGGCCCACGCTCCACCCATAACGCGCCTGGTTAGGCTCGGGTTTTATGTGCTGAGACCTGCAGGTCTGTGCTGACAGCTCTTTGGTGAGTTGGGAGCTTCATGCGTTCTCCCACAAGACCTCAGCCAAAAGCCCACATCACAAAAATCACCACTAACGGGGTGCTCATGGGGGTCCCCGGCCAACCCCCTGAGCAGGCAGCCTTAGCAGAAAGGCCAGGGATTGAGCGGGGCGGTGGATTCCTTTTCCCCAGTTAGAGGCAGAGAGGGTTCCTTTAGCTTCAGGATGAGATGCAGAGGTGTGCGGGGGAAGTTTGCATTGCTGTTTCCCTGACTATTCTGTGGATTCCCAACCTGTTCTGTGGATTGAGGCCTTCAGACTCTGGAGCAGTCACTGTGTCACCTTTTCAGGGCACGAAATGCACTGTCAAAGCTATTTTAAGTGCAGTGGCCAATTAAAAACATCCTTCTTTCTACCCTCTCCCCAGCTTCATTCTTCATTCCTGAGGCTTTACTACCAGTTGTCCCTGTCCTGGGCCCTGATCCAGCAAAGCATTTAAGCATACGCTTATCTTTAAGTACAAGAGTAAAACTGTTGAAGTCAGGTGCTTGAGGGCTTTGCTGGGTCAGACCTATAACTCATTCTCCAGTGCTTTGAGAACAGGACAGGCACGATTATTTGCAGGGCCTAGTTCAAATATATGGAGCAGGAATGTGACCTATTGTTGTGTGTGTACACACATACACACACACACACACATATATAAATAGGCCATGCTCCACTAGATATAGATATAGATATCTGGTGGTGCAAAAAAAGATGTTCTTTTTTATATGGTAAAACGTCATGAACACACTCCAAATTGCCAATATGGCCATTAGCCCACTGTGTGTGAGGCCTGAGCGTATCTTTCTATTTTACACTGCCGCGCTCGCGTGATGGACTTTGCGATGGCACTGGGTTTAAAATGGACGTACGTATTTCAACCTATATTGTGTATGTCCTCAGGCACTTTTTACTCCTACAAAACAAATGTAGGTCCATAGGTATTTTTAATATAATTTGAATTTTTAATCATGAGTGTTTAAATATGTAATAAAATAAATGGCCTCAATTTCCAATACATGAGAATAGACCCTGGGGCGGGGCCAATAATAAAGTGTGGGGCCAGATGTGGGGGAACTGACTGCCCACGTCTCACGCCGGCCCTGTTTGAGAGAGCATCTGAATGGGATACAGTGTGCACAAAATGTCAAGTCCAGTTGTGGTTCTTTTGCCTCGGATGGACACAGTGCGTGGCCGTGACGTGTGGCTTGTGAAGCATGGAAGACTTGGGTGCCACTGGGAAACAGGAACAAAATCCACATGATGGCATTAAAAACCAGCTCAGGAAAAGTTCCCACGCATGCTTAGTGGCTGAGTGGTCAAGCAGGAATCTTTGGGGAATTTTAAACCACAAGGGGCTGGTCCCAAAGTGAGAATAAAGGGCCTGAAATTGCCCGTTCTCCCACATCAGATCAGTTCTACGCCTGTAAGTAGCCCCATGTTTTTTAGTCTGTTTGTGTGCTTACATTTAAGCACACGCACAGGCCCGTATGCAGGAGTTTCTTTGGGGTGCTTTTTTTGAAATGTGGACAGCGAGGGTGCAAAAGCACCCCACCGTGGTCCCCCAAATAAGCGTGCTCTGGCCAGCTGGGGGAAAGTGGGAGCCATGTGATGCCTGAGCCTCCCTCCCCCATACTCCGACTGGCCGGGGGAAGGCTGGGGGCTGATTTTTTCCCCCCCAGGAGTGAGACTCAGCCCTGCCTCCAGCCTCGCTCTTGTGGGAGAGGAATCAGCCCCAACTTCCCCTGGCTGGCCAGAGCATGCTTACTTGAGGCTCGAAGGTGGGGCATTCGCACCCTTTGCACACACACCCCTCCATGTATGGGCCTGAAGCATAAGTTGTTTGCAGGATCAAGGGGCCTGATCCAAAGCCCATACAGTCAGAAGGGCATCTTTCTGCTCATGTCAGTAGGTTTGGGGTGAAGGCCCGAATGTCTGCACGAATTCTTTGAAAAATGCCGCAGGCCCCGTGTTTGTCTGATTCTGGAGCCCTGCACCGACACAGATCAGCCTGCCGGCTTGAGGCCACGGCTGGAACTCACTTGGATCTTGCTCGCGGCGGCTTCCTGCAGTGCACTTTGCATCAGCTTGAACTGGCTTAATGCTGTGTTTCAGTCACCAAGACTCTCTGTGTGAACGCACGACTTTCCTTGTGGCCTCGCATGCCTTGACGAGCAATCCTGGTGCGTTTGTTGGGCCTGTCTTTGTGGGTGTAGGCAGCCATCCAATCCCATAACATTATTGCGTCCTACAGCCTCCAGACAGCCCAAGCAAGTACCTCGCATTTGCAAAACATTGTTTCCGGAGGTTGTAAACCCACGTGTTGAGCATTGGGAGAAGGGTTACGTTGAGAAGACAACTGGCAGTTCTTGCCTGCAAGATCGTTTCAGCAGCTTTGGCTGCAGTCAGACTCCAAATTGGGGTGTGACAGGCAGCTATCGTGGCATAAAACAATATTGTGAATATTTATTTGCCAGCAGCTAGGACTTCCAATATGGACCAGGAACTCAGGTATGCTAAGTGCTGTACAAATCCAGAGCCAAAAGACTGTCCCTGCCCCAGAAGACTTGTTGTCTAAGTAGGAGGAAGAGAGGAGTTCGTTTTGTTTACCCGAGGGTGATTTTCTTTCTCCTTATATCCCTTAAAACATGTGTTCCTGTATATTTTTAAGCATCCAGTTAACCTAATTGGACAACTCAATGATTCAGTCCCTTTCTGTTCCCAGCCCAGTCTCTTGCAGTGTGAAATTGACCTGTCATCGAAGGGTCAGCTACCCGATGCAATCTGACTTACTGAATATTTTTGAGTGGGGGACACAGAGAGAACAGGAGAGTCATTTTGCTGTTCAGCTAATATTCAAGTCCAATTCTGCTCGCTTCTCTCATTGGAGTAGTTCAGTTGAAGTCAGTGGAAGCTTTCTTGGGTGCAGCAGAACCATCCAAGACCTAGGTGTTATGTGTGTGTGTGTCCCACTTCAGGCTGTGATCCTCCACCAGTGAAATCCATGGGAGTCTTGTTGTTGGTTTCACTGGGAGCAGGCTGGAGCTAACTCCTTCAGTGGGATTCTAGCAGCACAGAATTACACAAGGACTGCAGGATCAAACCTTTCATCTGACATTTAAGGGCCTTGCTGATTAATATCGACCAGTTCAGAAATCCCCAGTGAAGTTCCAAATAGGATTCAGATGATTTCTTTAAATACACAGTGGCATTAATTTCTGAAGAACAGAAGCCCCCGGGCATATGCAGTGCTTTCTGGCTTTTGCAACTGGAAAGCCCCATGAAACCGTTCCTCATTTGTCCCTTCACTCATGGCCTATGCAGCTTGTGAGTCAAGATAGGATCACACTTGTTTTTTATGGAGTGAAACGAACTTGGTAGTAAACAGGCATTCATGCAGTCACCAGCTCCTTTCTTTTACATCTGTTCTATTATTAATATGTACATTTAAAAATGTTGTATGGTGGAACATGGATCATCTTCAGTTTATTTGAGGCATACATTTATGGTTGATGTTTAAAATAAGTTTTAAAAAGCCTACTCCAAAAAAATTTTTTTTGACAAAGTCTCTTGAATTTCAGAAAAGGGTTTTCCCCCTTGCTAGGGCTGGAAACAGCCAAACACAGTCATGTGCACTAGTGTAGCTTTAGGATTAGGTTGTTGTCAGTAAAGCTTGATAAACATCAGTTGCACTATGCACACACAAACCAGTGAAAAAATATTTCCAGCCGTAATAATCAAATGCATAGACAGGCAAAGTAAGAAAAATGCTGCCTGAGAACTTACTTGAATTTCAGGCAGTCTACTTTTGTCTATTTTGACATAGGATACTGAGAGTTTGTGTTTTAACAGTTCTAAAGCTTTAACCTTTTGAGTGTCAGTGTCTACTGCCCTTCAATAATCACTTTGTAAGCCCGCCCCATTTGGTGAGTCTGCATAATTTCTGGCAGCTGTGAAAATGTAAATGGATACAAAAATCTTTAAAAAGCTTATACGTAAATATCCAAATCATCCATTGTAATGATAACAAAAATCAAAATTAAATTCTGCCTGTGTGAACCGGAAAGCAAAATGGATTGCAAGTGGAAAATGAAACCAACTTGCCTCCTGCGAGACTTGCAAACAGAAATCCGTAAATGGGGAACAACAAAATGCAGTTTCTGAAACTCTTTAATTGTTTATAATATAAGGCCCTGATCTTGCTGCATGGGACCATGCAATGGCTGGCTTTTCAAGCTTTAAATGGCCAGGCTTCATGTGGGTTTCCGGACCTGCCAGAGCGGATCTCGCTGCAGGAGATCGGATGATTAGTAGCAGATAAAGAATTGGATATTTAAAAAAAATAGCGTGTGTGTGGGGTGGGGGGAGATGCTTATCTGGTGTGAATCAGGGGCTGGAAGGGACCCTGAGATCTTCAAGTCCAGCCCCCTGCGTGGAGGCAGGTCCAAGTAAGACCATCCCGCACAGGTGTTTGTCCAACCTGTCCTTAAAAACTGCTAATGATGGGGATACTGGAGCATGGCTCCATCAACCTCTTTGGAGCGTGTTGATTTATACCAAGGAAAGATCTGCCCTGTGATTTTTCTTAGTGGCAGCTACCCTTAAATAGTTGGTGCCATTTGTTTTTTACTTTCTTAATAAAAGTTAATGTCTAGTTTATGCTGTGAGCTTCTGTAATAGAAAGCCTCTCCTTTGCAGTTTTTGGAGGATTTTTTTTCCCTGCAGTTCTCTTACGCTGTTGACAGTGAAACGTGTCTTAAGCAACCAGACAGGAGACAGGCCAAAACCAGTTGCTTAACCAAGATGAAGTAGCATTTGCAACCGTCTCTTCAGTTTCTAAGAAATGCGTCTTCTAATGGTAGATTGCCTAGGCCCTATTACAGCAAACCCTCTCTGTGCAGCAAAGCAGTCCTGCATGTGCTACAGTGAGGGGATCTCTGTGCTGGTTTTCCAGTTTTAAAGAAAGCAGATGAGGGTTTGGATGGCAGAAAGCACCGTTTCCCCCTTTATTCTTATCTCAAGTTTGGTCTGTCAGAAGGAGACAGGGGCCACAGCTGGTGCTCCTGGTACAAGATGTGTCTAGTAGGGGGAAAAGAACCCACGCTTGGTAGTAGAACAGCTGGGCAGCAAAACAAGGAGAATGCAGTGCCTGTTTTATTCCTGCCACTCTGCTTAGACGATCTGCTGGGATTTGCAATGCAGATCTTCCTTCCTGGGTAGTGACATGCAGACCAAGATACGGCTTCAGGATGAGCCGTGGGAGAACAGGACTGGAAGGTTTGCCATTTTGCCTGGGTGGTGGATTGTTCTTTTGGGGTTTTATTTATTTTGAGAACAAAATTGTTGTGCATGGTTGGGGCTGGATCCCGGGAACCTTTACTCACCCGAGTAAGCTTCGGTTATTCAAAGAGTGCTGGGGGGGTGAGCACTTGGACTGATCGTTTGGGGTCATTACTGTCAGCGTGGCAAATCCCGCAAAGACCCTTGCAGGAGGCACGCCGCCCAGATCAGTCCCTTGCTGGATCCTTCCGGTGGCCTTGGCAGGGCCATTGGCACCCCCCTCCGACAAGGTGCGGGCATCTCCTATGTGAAATGGCTCCCATCTGACTCACAAGGCTCCCTACTTTTTAAAGCAAAGCTGGGGTGATTCTAAGGATGGTCTTACATGTATGACATCGTATTGCAACTCAGGCACTGTGGGTTCTGCTCCTAACTGTACATCAGCCGAGCAGCTAAACCCACCATGCATGCTAAGTATAATTAGTGGAGTGTTAACATCTGGATTTTTTTCTGGTCTTCCTGACTGTTTGGTTTAGGACCTCTGACTTTTCTGTATTAATTCCGTACTTCCTTGTTTTGTAAATGGCAGGCGGAACTTTACATAACTGAGATGTAACTTCTTGGTAATTGAATTCTACAGAAGTTCCGTTGTGTCTGAGCTTAAACGGCTCCTGCGTTCCCTTTTTTTCTTCCCAGCCCAAGCTGGAAATGCAGTCTGCTTGACATGTGCTCCGATGGCGTTACTAGATTAGGAACTCTGAATGGACCATCAGTTTAGGCCAACAAAACTTGCCATGTAACAAAACATAAACGTTAGCAAAAATGGATCATGTGCTCATCAATGTGCACTGTTCATGAGCTGATTAGCCTGTTAGACATGCCCTTAAACATATTGCGGTCGGCGTCAGCTAACAACGTCTTCTGGGCCAGAATCTGGAGTCAGATCTTGGCCTTTTCATCCTGGCCCTGCTGAAAGACCTAGCAGCCGATAAAGTATCTCGGAGCCTTCACATTCTGCCGGCAAGTCCTTGTGGGAAGTCCTCTAGAAATGGCAACAGTAAAGAGGAACCAGGGCGTAACATGGGGCCTGATCCTCCAAGGGTCTGAGTTCAGGAGGAATCGTCACCTCGCCAATAGAGAAATTCACCTCTGTGCAGAGTGCCAGCACAATGCACCGCTAAGATTTAAGTGGAACAGAAATGAGGCTTAGGTGCCAGGACTGCTGCCCATTGTGTTAGCCCTAGGCAAGGGGTCAGTTTCATCCTGAAATGCTCAGCACATTGCAGAATTGGGGCCCATCAGAGAACTGAGCTGTGGCATCCTGAGAACGGCCCAGTCTTGCTGCCTACCTCCTATCAGGTGTGGATGGAATGCGATGGAAGGCGCTCAGCCCTTACAAGAAGTGCTCAGCTCCCTGCTGGGTCAGGACCTCAGCAAGGGGGGAGTTTTGAGTATGACGCAAAAAAAACCCACTCTGGGCTCAAGCATCCCAGACCTGTTTTCTGTAGTGATTTACGGTGCTTACAATGTATTATTTATATTATGGCAGCAGCCAGGCGCCCTAATTATGGGCCAGTGCTAGGTGCTGTACGAACAGAGAAGAAAAAGAGAGTCCCTGCCCCGGAGCGCTTCCAATCTAAGTGTAAGGCAGGAGGCGATGGGCTGAGAGGCAGACTGATAGGGGAACACAAGGAAGCAATGAGCCAGTGCTGGTTCGCAGGACGGGCCGTGGCTCTGTTCACCCGCGACACAGCTGTATTTCTTTGCAAGACTGACATGTGACATCAGCTGTTTCCCAGTCATGGGAACGGG
Source organism: Pelochelys cantorii (assembly GCA_032595735.1). Classification (NCBI taxonomy): domain Eukaryota; kingdom Metazoa; phylum Chordata; order Testudines; family Trionychidae; genus Pelochelys; species Pelochelys cantorii. The sequence goes on from CM064341.1 coordinate 38,219,007, forward strand.
CCCAAAATGTGCAGTCCTACTCACCTCGGCTTCTTTGGGGGCATTCATGTAACTCACCCAGCAATGGAGAGGCGGTTTTTTCCATGATATAGGCAAGGCCTTTCTAGTATAATCTGGACTAGTTCTTCTTTGCGGTCTCAGAAAATGCACGGAGACGGCCCCAGACGCACAGCTTCTGAGGGCACATTTTAACCTTCGTAGGAGAGCCCTGAGACTCTGCAGATGGGCGTCTGAGCAATGAATGTGTCGGTTAACGACAGTAAACGTACCAGATCTAATTCCCGCCCTTACATGCACGCCTAGGGCTCACAAGGACATGGGGGAGGAGGGGAAATCGCATCTTTGTAGACAGAAGTTAGCTTTAAACTTAATCCCTGCAGACAAATTTGTCTCTCTCCACTGATATAATGTAATCTGTAGGGTTGCCAGATTGTTTAACCAAAAATATCAACCCCCAAAAAAAACCATGGGGGAAAAAATTCTGTTGAGGGGGGAAAAAAAGGGGGAGACGAAAGTTGTTGCGCAAAAAAAAAAAAAAAAAAAAAACTAGCCTGGCCCCTTTAAGAAATCCCTTTGAGGCTTTTTGGCCCTAATATGCTGCCGGCAGCCATCCGCCATCTTGTCTCCCTGCTCCAGGCCAGACAGCTCCCCTGCAGAACTAGGTAAGCACCCGGGATTTTCGCCTCCTGGCTGGGAAGAAAATCAGAAAATACAGGACATTTTAGGTGTCCGGTATTTTCTGAATTTTTTTTTACCGGCCAGGAGGCGAAAATACCGGACTGTCTGCGTCAATACCAGACACCTGGCAACCTTGGGAATCTGGGCCTCCTTCCGCAACCCTGAGACTGGCAAACCTGCCAGGATCAGGCCCTAGGTGTGCGAATCAGGAATGCCCTCGATGTTCACGGCCTGGTCACCTCCTCCCGGGGGGAGGCTGCTAGGGTCAGGGAGGGAGAGTCTTGCAGAGCGTTCCCCAGACTGCCCCATTGGTAGCTCTTGGGTTGGCCCCAACCCTGCAGGACGAATGTGGAGGGCCAGCCCGAAATCCTGCAGAGCCTTGGAGATTCGGCTCCCAGCCTCCTGCTCGCTCCCAGGAGGGAAGGGAAGGGTCGGCACGGATTAGCTCTGAGCCAGCTGCTCCTGCCCAGGGAATGGTGGCTCAGGTTGGGTGTCGCATGCATACCTCAGCCAGCATTGCACTCCGGCGGTGTGGTAAGCCTCGTGTCTGCCCACGCCCCCTCCCAGCTGTCGCGGGGCCAGGTCCTGTGTGCAGGGCCGCCTGCAGGGAAGGGCCCCGGGGAAGCAAAGGCAGCCCCTACTTGCATCTGCGTTTCCACAGCGCTCGGGAGGGGAGATGCTTGAGTCTAGGTGTCCCCTTCTGTTGCCCCTCCCGACACCCCTCCACCCACAGAGTTCTCCGCGATGCCCGGGGCGCTGCAGAGGTAGCTGGAGTCCTTACGTGTAATGGGCCTAGGCAAGCATGGAGGTTCCCCTTTTGCCTGGCGCATGGGAGGGTAAGTGGGGTCTGGACAGCCAGGTAAGGTGTAGGGACCGGATCCTGGCCACAAACTTGACCCCTGCGGGCCACTGGACTGGACTGTCGAGGTTCAAACTGTGTTGAAAGGGCTGGGGGAGGCTTCCCCAACACTGCCGTAGGCTCCGTGCTTCCCCCGCCCCACGAGCCCTGGCCCAGGAGTCATGCTGAGGTGGGGGCTGCATCAGGAGTAGGAAGGAGGAGTCTCTACAGCACATCTCACTGCGGCTGTTCTGGGCTGCGCTGGCTGTTGACAGATCTCGGGAGGCTGTTGCTAACTGGAGCAACTCTCGGAGCAACTCTTAATTTAGCCCAGGGCCCTTCTGGTCCCCAGAGCTGCCTACAAACGGTCACCTTTACCCCCCCCATCCTCTCCTGAGCTGGCCTCTTCCTCCGCCTGCATCACTGGTGCTTGCAAGACATGCTGCTGGTGAAGGTAGCTGGCTTGAGCTTCGGTGGTAGTGATATGGAGCCCTTTTCATCTGCAGCTCTCACAGGGCTGTCCAAAGGTGCTTTAGCGCCCATTTTACAGCTGGGGAAACTGAGGCATGGAGCATGGCCTTGCTGGGAGGAGAACCCTGGAATCATAGAATCATAGAGCTGGAAAAGACCTCGGAAGGTCATCAAGTCCAGCCCCCTGCTCTAGGCAGGACCAATCCCAACAATGGCTCTGGCGCCATTGTTCGCAGCTAGAATAAAATGTTCCTGAGAACTGCATCAAAGCTAAGGAAAGATGCAGGGCTCAGCTGCGACCGGAGTATCGATTGTTCCTGGCTCCGAGGATCTGTGGGCACCATAGGCGGGGAGGGGGGCGGTGGCGCTTTGTCTTGCTCCCACTCCCTCCTGACCTGGGTTAATTGTGCGATGCTGTTGCGTGCCAGGACAGGGTGCTGAGGTTGGCACAAGGGTTCCACTCTCTGTAATCTGCTTAGCCCCAGGCTAAGGGGCTGGAGCCTCGGGCTGGCTCGCGGCGTGGGAGGTGGGTTTCCCCCAAGCGGTGTGAGATCGGCAGGGTTGGTCCGTCTCAGGACTCGGCTGCAGTGACAGGGCCACTTAGGGGGTGGAACGTCTCTCTCAATGCTCTGCGGTTCCTTGCTGCAATTGGGTCCCCTCCGGGTCCCAACATTGACTTGGCTGCTCTTTCTGGAGTGTTCAAGGTCAAGTATCAAAGATTTAGAAAGGAGTTTGCACCAGCAGCTGCCCCCCCCCCCAAGAGAAAGTGACAGTGCAGCGCCCTCGGGCCCCTGGCATCCCCAGATTACAGGTTGTGTAGCAGTGAAAGCATCGCCGCCTTCCCCCCCGCCCCATGAGTGAGGTTCTTGGTTTCCACACGTCAGGGGTGGAGGAGCTCTGGATTTTCCTGGTCACTGGTGAAGTTCCACAAACCTTTGTAATGGCTGGGACTTCACCCACCACTGACATGCTGCCACCTCTGGCAGGCCCGGCCAAAGAGTTTGCAGAGCCCAAGGCGGCATGTTGTGGTTGGCCGCACCGCGTGGCTGTGCGGGTCCCAGGCAGGGCAGCGAGTAGGCTTGCCAGATGTCCGGTATTCGCCCAGACAGTCCGGTATTCGTGGCCCCTGTCTGGTTTAAAAAAAAAAAAACCAAAAAAAAAAAAACCCAACACAACCCAGAAAATACATGTCCGGTATTTTCTGTTTTTCTTGGACAGAAAGCTGGCGGGGACATTCTTCCCCTGTTGCATCTGGCGGGAGTGGGGGAGGGAGGAGCACGGGGATTTTTAAAGGTGCAGCAACTCCCCTTCTCCCCCTCCCCCCCAACTAATTTTTTTCCTGCCATGTTCAGGATTTTTTTGTGAAAGCATCTGGCAACCCTAGAGGCAGGCGGGTGGGCGCAGGGCAGCGCGGGGCCCTGAAGGCGTGGGGCCCAATGCAACTGCCTTGCTCGCCTTGCCCTAAGGCTGGACCTGGCCTCTGGGGTGGGGTGTGGACACAGTCTAGGAGCCCGTGGCAGCGTTCCACAAGGAGCGGCGAATAACCGTGCCTCACTAAAGCCCCAGGGAGACGTTGAGGGGCGGCAGCAGTGGCGAGTGGCGTTCCCTCAGCGGGGCTTGTCAGCTCGCTCCTGGTTGCTCGCAGGTCACCCCTGAGCGGCTTTGCTCACGCAGCCGGAGTTTGGGGCGTCGCTCCTGATTCACGGGGGGGGATACTGGGGTGGGAAGAACTGCGGCTCCATGGCACTGCGGCCCAGAGGCCACAGGACCAGGCGCCCCCAATGGAAAGCGAGTGGCTTTTAGAGCACATCACAGGACCTTTCTCCCAGTATCTCCAGCCCCTCCACGCCCCACGCTTGAAGCCAGATGCAGCAATAGTGTCAGTGTGAGGATGCCGGTGAGGGCTCTCCCGGGAGGGTCGCAGCCCTGTCCTCTGTTGGGTGCCTGAGGGAGTGAATTTAGTCCTTGCAAGGAGAGTGGCAGAGTGGGCTAGTGGGTAGGGTGCTGCATTAGAAGCCAGGAGAGCTGGGTTCCATTCCTGACTCGATTGCTGGGTGGCACTGGGCACATCGTTTCCTCTCTTAACTGGGAGTGACTCTGTCTGAGTGAAGTGTGCCTAGCCTGGGGGGGCCTGAATTCTTCTGGAGACTGTTTGCTCTATCAGAGATTTCCAGGTGTACAAATCACTTTGGCCCAGATCCTCAGAGGTACTTAGGTGCCTACCTGCTACTGATTTCAGCGGGACTTTGGTGCCTTAAATACTTCTGAGACTTAATCTCTCCCATCTGTATCATGGGAATCGTACCTCCCTCCCTGGGGGCCATGAGGGTAAATACGTTAACAGTTGTGAGGTGCTCAGATATTCAGGTACAACAGTAGATGGAGAGGTGCTACCGCAACACAACTAATAATCATAAAGATGAAGGACTAATCAGCTGTCCCCCTGTAGCGGACTTTGAGGAATTCAAGCTGTGTAATTAGGAGGCCATGCTGGTCAGGACTCATTAGCCAAATGGTGAGAGTAGCCCTGCATTGTTATTAGTTTCTGCTTATTGGAAATGGGACAATTTGAGGTGAAAACTCATATATTTTAAAAACCCCAAATCTCCTCCGCAGCATTCCTGAGAGATGGTTGAAACTGGAAGGATTTTAAAAATGGGATTTACTTCTCTTGGCTCCCTGCCCCCTTGGACAGTGACACATTCGTCATCTATCACTGTCCCTTTGGTGCTCGGTGAGATATCCAGACACACTTTTGTGTGGGATGGTGTGATGCCTGGGTCACAGAGGCTGCTGGAGAGGTGTCTTTATTTCCGACTAAGCACATTGCCACTGGAACTTACAGTAAATCCGTGAATATTTGTAAATGATCTTGGACAAAATTTCCAGATGCACCTACAGGCCTGTCTACACGAGGAAATTATTTAGAAATGACTACATTTGAAATAATAACTCCCGAAATACCGATTTTTTTGAAAGAAGCTTATTCCCCGAGGAAAGCAGGAGTACAGATTTCGAAATAACCAGCCCACTAGTTCGAAACAACGGGCTTGGTCGTGTGGAGGCTCCGCTTATTATTTTGAAATAACCCCCTAGCGTAGACCAGGGCTAAGTGTCTTAGGAACCTAAATCTTCAGCGGTGACTTAGGCACTTAGCAGTGTAAGCCTCAGGCTTAAGTCACTTTGGTATGTCTGAAAATTTTACCTGGTGGCTTCTACGATCCCAGACCAGGGCCCATTGGGAATCTCTCTGTTGAGGCTGGATCCTGCCTGTTGGGCTGGATTTGACCAGAGGCCCCTTCACAGTCCAGTATGTTGTGTTGCAGTGTGATAGTTGCATTTCTCAAGAGCTGCAAGAGGTCGTCATTTCACTGCCCACCTATCAGGGCGGCATGACGATGCCATTAGAAGTCCATGACAGCTTGCTGACACAATGGACACATCATACACTGAGCAGGCATGTCTCATTGTCAGCAGCCAGTTCGTAACACACTAAAACCCCAGCAGCTACGATTCGAGAGTTAATAGCACAAAGGCGAAATCCAGGTCATTATTGCTGGAAGGACTGAGCAAGATGGTGAAGTGGGATGCTAGGCAGACTGTGCTTTCGCTGACCTGCCAGCAAAATAATCCCGTGAAATCAGCTGTCCTCAATTATTCATGCTGCCCAGACTCCCGTTGTTTTTGTCAGGGCTGCCTTGTAAATGCGTCTCGTCTTTCCGAAGGCAAACAACAACTTTCCATTATTTATGAACAGATTTTTACAACTGCTGAGAGCGCAGCTGTGGGAGAGTGCTGATTGTGGAGGATGGGGGCGGGGTTCATCTCAGGCGGTATCTTTCTGGTTCGCGTGGTGGTGTTCCCATCCCGGTGTGACAACGGAGCACGCCGCACCGATTGCCGGCTGCGCAGTGCGTGCGAGTGAAAGCGAAGGAGGCAGGCTGCGACAGACCGTAGGGCTGGCACTCAGAGTCAAGGTAGGGCCGGGGAGAGGAGATTGGACTGAATATGCGAGCAGAGAAAGCGCCGAGAGAAGGATCACTGGCAGAGGAGAACAAGGAGGACCTGCTGGTTTCTAGCTGGCGCAGAAGCTGCAGGGCCAGGCACCCCCCAGATTTTGAGGGGCTGAGAATTTGCATGGAATTGTGCCGCTGGCTGTTCTCTGTGCTGCGGGTGGTTGGGTCAGAAGTCTGGGAATGAGGACTCCTGGGTTCTGAACTCTGCCACTGACAGTGCTTGGTCCTGCCGTGAGGGCAGGTGACTGTACTTGGCGGCCTCTCGAGGCCCCTTCCCGTTCTGGTATTCTGTGATTGCACTGCTCTGTGCCTCAGTTTCCCACGTTCCAAGGGGTTGTTGCGAGTCAGTGGGACAGAGCCAGATGTGGCCGTGGGACAAGGTCCTACGATCGCCAATGAACCCCCTTCACAGATGTCTGTCTGGGGCTTCGTCCAGGGCTGGCAGGTGCTTGGAGGCTGTGATGATGAGCGCGGTGTCTAGGGTTTAGGGGAGGTGGGCCGATTTGGCAGCTGCTCCCAGGTTTGGAGGGTCGGCTCAGACTTGGGCCAGCTGAGGGTAGGGGGCCCAAGTGCAGGTGAAATGGTCAAAGGGGCACGATCCGGTCACGGCCACGTGTGCGGTCATTCTCTCTGCCTGTCACGTGCTTTATAATGTGTCACTGGGACCAGAAAGGTCACCAGGCCACGAGCTACCGCATTGTTAGATCCGCCTGAGAACTAGGGCACTTGAGCCTCTGCAGACCTGGCGCCCTGGCGCGGCCTTTGCACTCGAGTTAAGCTCTCTGTCCCTGCTTCCTGCTGCCTCCTCCTGAGCCGGCGGGGCATTGAAACACGCCAGGCCTTGGCACTGGCACAGTCAGATCAGAGCTGCACAGCTTGCACGGAAGGCATCGGCAGGCCTTGCTTTGCTCCCCGCTGTCAGCACTGAAATCGAAACCCCGGTGCAGTGCTGCCTAGGCTAAGGCAGGCGAGGTAGTGGAGTGGGCCCCGGGCTACACCTTGTCACAGGGGCGTCATGTGCAGTGTCACTCTAAGACGCAGCAGGCACGGCGTTCACGCCCAGGCCTGGCTTCAGACTTAGGCCGCGATGCTTTCCCGCCTGCTAGGCCGGGAAGGTGGCCTGGGGAACGCGCAGGGATTCACACAGGGCTGGGGTTTCTGCTCTACTCCCTCAGGCCCCAGTTGTCTCCCAGCAGGTGACTCCTGGAGGAGCCATTGATTACCTGGCAGTACCTGGCTGCTGCTGCTCTGGGAGGAAGGTATGGTGCCCGGAAATGCAGACGCTAATGCTTCAGTGAGCAGCACTGATGTCAATCCGGCACGTTCAAAGGGAGCCACCCCCAGACCCTGTCGAGCCGTGCCCTCCTCCATCTTGCAGAGACCCACCCAGCATTCCCTGTAAGCAGAGTGCTTGAGCAGTGCCACCCAGCTGAGTAACGGCACGGCCCACTGCCGGTAGCATGTGTTTCTGTGGGTGGTGCACATCAGCACTTGCCTTGGTGCACATAACAAAAATTATTCTGCACATGGCTGGACAGAATTAGAGGGCGCATTGGCCCCAACCCTGAGCAGGTTGGGTGACATTCACCCCATGCAGAAGAGCAGCATGGAGCCTGTGCCCTGAGGGTCGGACATAAGTGGTGCATAGGCCTGCTTGCTGGTTCTTTCTCTTCCCCCTCGTGTGCTCTAGAAACCAGCTGTGTCCCGGAGAGCTCTGCAGGGACTCTAATGTGTCTGCCGAGAAGGGGAGGGGGCACCATTACTTGACCACTCCCGGTTAGACAGAAGGAGAAATGGCTTTTCCGAAGTAATTCCTCAGGGAAGGTCATCGCTCAGGAGTAAGACCTGGGTAGACCTGAGTAGCAGGCACAAAGCAAGCTCTCGCCCCTGCCCTCCAGCTGCTCTGCTGTCCCACATCTGTCCTGTTCCGTCACACCCCTGGTATCCTGTTCCTGGCCTTGCCCAAGCCAGGCCTGCCAGTCCCGCTAGGCAAGCCGGCATCCATTCGGGACCAGAGGAGGGGTGGCCAATCATTTTCACAAGGAGGGGGAGACTTAATGAATTTTGATATGTGGTCATGGGCTGGCTCCACCCAGAAGGGGTGGGGCTTGAGGTGGAAGGGGCAGGGCCTGGTGGAAGGGGCGGAGCCTGGGGACTAGTCTTCCCCCAGAGTTGTCTGGAGTCAGAGGCTTTGAAGTAAAAACCCAACAAAGGGCTCGCAGCTCCCGGCCCCACTGCCCCCACATTGCCTGGCAGCCGCCTGGGGTTGCTGCAGCTATTTAAAGAGCTCATGGCTCCAGCCTCTGCCTGGGTAGCGCCGCAACCCGGAGCCGGGAGCCATTTAAATAGGATCCTGCTGCCTGAGCCACTGCCTGGAAATTCGGTGGCACAGGCAGCAGGATGTAAACAGAAAACGGCCACGTGCCATCCATGGGCTGGATCAAAGTGTTAGGTGGGCTGGATCTGGCCCCCGGGCCGCATCTTGCCCAGCCCTGGACCAGAGGGAGGCCAGCAAAGCTGCCTCACTTTTGTCCTTCAGCTGGTTGCAAGCTGGGTCTCCAGATGCAGATTTATCCCCTTGCTGCCTGCAGCCCCCGTAGTGCTGAGCAAAACATGGGCTTGTCTTTGACTTAGGGCGTGACCACGACTCCCCTCCCAGATAGCATCTGAGCGTCTGCCTGGCTTCCCCTGTCTGCTGCCCTCTCCTTCCAGTGCGTCTCTTTCAGGAGCCACGTGCTCAGTCACTCAATTATTCTCAGTAACTTTGTTTCTCTCCCGTCCCAAGTGACTCCACGTGGTTTGTTGAGCGCCGCCTGACAGCTGGCAGCGAGGCAGGCGGAAAGGCTGTGCCTGGCCCCGGGCGATCTGTTCTCCCTCTGCCTGGTCTGGATGGAGACTAGTGTCCCCCTCCATGCATTGTAAGCTGACCCACGGCGAGGCAAAGTAGAAATCACTGATGGAGGAAGGGGGAGCCCTTCTGCAGCCCACTGTTTATAAGCCACCGGCCACGCAAGTGTAGGGATCCCTCTCGGGGGGGGGGGGGGGGCCGCGTTGCCATGGAGTCCAATGGAAGGCGGAATCCAATTCCCCCGCTGCGGGAATGCCGCGTTCCATGTAAACAGCGGCCGGTTGTGTGTCCCCCCCCTTGCTCAGGTCTTCTCCATCGTGGTGTTCGGCTCCATCGTCAACGAGGGCTACGTCAACAGCGGCCACGACGCGGAGCTCAAGTGCATCTTCAACAAGAACGAGAATGCCTGCAACTACGGCATCGCCATCGGCATCATCGCCTTCTTCGCCTGCATCTTCTTCTTCATCGTCGACCTCTACTTCCAGCAGATCAGCAGCGTGAAGGACCGCAAACGGGTGGTCCTGCTGGACCTGGGGTTCTCAGGTACGTCGGCTGGGCTGGGGTGGCAGTGGAGGCGGCCTAGAGCCGGATTAAGGCGATCTGAGGCACTAGGCACAACATCGAATCGGGGGGAGGTCCCATTTGCTCCTTCCGGCAGGGACAACAGCGCCCGCTACCCTCTGAAGCAGTGGAGGTGGGAGCAAGAGGATCCTTGCCATTAGCCCAGCAGGCAAGGTCTGTCTGCTTGGGTGACGGGGCCACACCCACTGCATTTTGCACCTGCCCTTCCCAGCCCTCTGCTGGGTAGGATTGGTGAGGCCTCCTGGAGCAGTGGATCTGGGTGTTAATTCCCTGTGGAGACACTATGGGAAGTTCACTCCTCTCCGAGCTGTTGTTTCAGGCTGGGTTCCCTGGAAGCGGGGTGCTTGTGGGGCCGCTCAGGAGAGGTTCCAATGCTGACTAGCTGATAAGCAGAGCACCCACAGCTAGGTTTGTGTTTCTCCTGGTGGTGCATATTCGGATGTGCCTCAGTGCACGGAACAAATTTATGCCACACAAATCTGCACATGGATGGAAAAAATAGAGGGAACATTGATTTCGGGCTCTCTGCAGACTCAGGCATTTCCTCCTCATTTCCTTTTTTTCCCCCCTCCCCTCATGAGGGCGAGAGACTTTTCCTTTATTTTAATACAAGCTGAGATGCTGATATAATCATCTGATGCCAGGAGCAGGGCCCCTGGTGTTTACTGCTGCTGGAATATTGTATCCAGTTCTGGGCCCCCCACTATAGGAAGGATGTGGACACATTGGAGAGGGTTCAGTGGAGGGCGACCAAAATGATGTGGGGGCTGGAGCGCATGACCTATGAGAAGAGACTGAGGGATTTGGGTTTGTTTAGTCTGCAGAAGAGAAGAATGAAGGGGGATTTGAGAGCAGCCTTCAACTTCCTGAAGGGGGGTTCCAAAGAGGATGGAGAAAGGCTGTTCACAGTAGTGACGGATGGCAGAACAAGGAGCAATGGTCTTGAGTTACAGTGGGGGAGGTCTAGGTTGGATATTAGGAAAAACTATTTCACTAGAAGGGTGGTGAAGCACTGGAATGGGTTACCTAGAGAGGTGGTGGAATTTCCATCCCTAGAGGTTTTTAAGTCTCGGCTTGACAAAGCCCTGGCTGGGTTGATTTAGTTGGGATTGGTCCTGCCTTAGGCAGGGGGCTGGACTTGATGACCTCCTGAGGTCTCTGCCAGCCCTGGGATTCTATGGGTCCTTTGGCAGTAGCTGGATCCATTGAGCTCTATTTGGCCTGAGGTTCTGGATTTCCAGCCCTCTTGTTTTAAAAGTCCAAGGGTGATTTTTTTTCCAGCACCAGGGGCTTGCATCTGTCTGATCCCTAATGAAAGCGCCTGCCAGCTCATCATCACATCACCATGTTAAGATCTCACCTGCTCTTCAATATCTCCAGAGATGGAGATTCTACAACCTCCCTAGGCAACTTATTCCAGTGTTTAACCACCCTGACAGGTAGGAAGTTTTTCCTAATGACCAACCTAAACCTCCCTTGCTGCAGTTTAAGCCCATTGCTTCTTGTCCTGTCCTCAGAGGCCAAGGAGAACCATTTTTCTCCCTCCTCCTGGTAACACCCTTTTAGATACCTGAAAACTGCTATCATCTCCGTTCTCGGTCTTCTCCTTTCCAAACTAAACAAGCCCAATTATTTCAGTCTTTCTTCATAGCTTATGTTCTCTAGACCTTTAATCATTCTTGTTGCTCTTCTCTTGTTGACCTTGTTGGACCTTCTCCAATTTCTTCACATCTTTCCTGAAATGCAGTGCCCTGAACTGGACACAGTACTCCAATTGAGGCCTAATCAGCACACAGTAGAGCAGAATAATGACTTCTCGTGTCTTGCTCACAACACTCCTGTTAATGCTTCCCAGAATGATGTTTGCTTTTTTTGCAACAGCGTCACACTGTTGACTCATGTTTAGCATGTGGTCCACTATGACCCCTAGATCCCTTTCTGCCGTACTCCTTCCTAGACAGTCATTTCCCATTGTGTGAAACTGATTGTTCCTTTCTAAGTGGAGTACTTTGCATTTGTCTTTATAAAACTTCATCATGTTTACCTCAGACATACCAGATACCAGAGGACGTACACTAGCATTGCCCTGGCTCCCTTGAGAAGGTCCATACTGTATCACAATAACACATGCACAGTTGGGGGTTTAATACACTGCACTCCAAAGAGGTTAGCACTAGCTCAGCAAAGGTTAACTTCATTCCACACAGTTCCTTCAGGGTGTGGAAAGAAATTGAACATAAGAACGGCCAGATTGGGACAGACCAAAGGTCCGTCTAGCCCAGTGTCCTATCTGCCAACAGTGACCAATGCCAGATGCCCCAGAAGGAGGGAACCCAACAGGTAATCCTCACGCGATCTCTTTCCTATCATCCATTTCTAGACAAACAGAGGCTAGGGACACCATTCCTACCCATCCTGGCCAATAGCTATTGATGGACCTAACCTCCATGAATCTATCTAGCTCTTTTTGGAACTATGTTAAAGTCCTGGTCTTCCCCAGATCCTCTGGCAAGGAGTTCCACAGGTTGACTGTGCTCTGAGTAAAGAAAAACTTCCATTTGTTTGTTTGTTTGTTTAAACTAGGGGTCACCAATTTCATTTGGTGACCCCTAGTTCTTATATTGTGGGAATAAGTAAGTACGGTAACTTTTCCTTATTCACTTTTTCTATACCAGCCATGATTTTATAGACCTCTATCATAGCCCCCCTTAGTCTCCTCTTTTCTCAGATGGAAAGTCCCAGTCTTTTTAATCTCTCTTCATATGGGACCTGTTCCAAACCCCTCCTCATTTGTGTTTCCCTTTTCTGAACCTTTTCCACCTTCTGGGAGATGAGAGCACCCCTGACCTTTGTGGTCTGACATCTCGACATGATTCCACTTCAGGACAACCTTCCACAGGCTTAGTTTCCATTCCACAGGGTGCAGAACAAAACAAATCGCCAAAGCTGACATGAAATGGAGTTGCCGTCTGCTGGCCAGCTCTGATTATTAGCTATGTTCTCAGCTCTGTCAAGGAAGCGACGCTGATGTAAGGCAGCCGAGACTGTAGCTTTGTGCGCATGCATCTGTGTGCATGCAGATATATGTATGTTTGTAGGCACATGCACGCAAACTGTGCTCTCTCCTGCATCTCAGAAGGAATTACAGTTTACACTCTATGATGGTCATAAGGGAGGGTTAGTAGCCAGGACAATATTAACCCATGAGCGGTGTTCCCTGTAAGCTGAGTGCTTGGGCAGTCTCCCCGGGGAAATTCAAATGCCACCCCGCTGATTAGCAGAGCTCCCAGAGTGGGCAGCATGTGTTTCTCCTGGTGGTGCACATCCACACATGCCCTGGTGCATGCAACAAAATGTATTCTGCACAGGAATGGAAAACGTGAGAGGGAACATTGTCCACGGGGCTTCTCACGCTGGGATGGAGACTAGACACTCAGTCTCGGGTAGAACTGAAATGCTTGTCCCAGGGTGGGGCTGGGCCGGTATGCATCGCTCCTGGTATCCCTGGGAAGGCCTGGCTCAGTGCAGCGGGCATTTATAGCTCTCAGAGGGTACCTCTACACTGCAATAAAAGACCCACAGCTGAGCTAGGTCAGCTGCATTAATCTCCCAGGATTCGGGCTGCAGGGTTATAAAACTGCAGTGTAGATGTTTGGGCACACGCTGTGGTCCGGGCTCAGGGTCCCTCCCTCCTCGTGGGGTCTCCGAGCCCACGCTCCCACCAAAGCCGCAACGCCTATGCAGCTGTTGGAGAGCAAGCCCAGGGACCTACACTGGGAGGCTCGGTGCAGTGGGCAGTGCAGACATACCAAGCTTTTCTTGTTCTTGGGCAGAAAGAGGCAGAGAATTTGGACCCCCGAGCCCCTCTGACAAGTGGGCGTAGTATTGTATTGGGGCACCACAAGCAGAAAAGGCCCTGAGGCTGTACAGTTCAGTATTTGCTGCTTTTCTCTTACAGCTGCTCCCTCCAAAGTGAGCCTGTGTAAAACCAGGCTGTAATTATGATGGTAACAGCTCCTCCCCGGTGTTTGCACTCTGGTGTCTGCAGATCCCCAAACTATAATTATCCAGGGATTTTTCACAGTTCATCTTAGCACCTTCCTTTTCACTGTCTCGCAGCAGCCCCCAGACCCCACGGCCGCCGGATCTCCAGCCTGCTTGTGGCTGTGGGGGCACAACCAGTCCTGCTGGTGGTAGCAGCAGGGGAATCTCTGGCCTCTTCCATGTCCATCAGTGTCCTCACGCCCTAAATTTTAGCTCCCCTCCACATGCGCCCTCCCCCCCCCCAACCTCCTGCTGCTGAGCTGTTTGGAGGGAAGTTGCCAACCTCATTTCAGATTTCTGACTAACCACACAGCTCAGTCACGTGTCCGTCTAATTTAGGGATGTTAAATATCGGTTAATTGAATAATTGAGTAACTCCATGAATTCTCATTGGTTAGTCGACTATTCGATAGTCCCTGGGGGCAGGGCTGGCCGCAGCGCAGGGTCCCAGGTGAGAGCGAGTCCATGAGGGGAGCCAGTTTAAAAACCAGCTCCCCTCACGGACCAGCTGCTTGTCACCCTGTGCTGCTGCCTCTGATAAAGAGGCAGCAGTGTGGGGTGGCAGCAGCCCCTGTCTGGGGCGGGGGTGGGGCGTGTGTCTGAGCTCCCGGACCCAACGTGAGCCAGAACTGAGCTGGGCTGCTGGCCAGCCTGCTAAAAAAATATACTGGTTGCGGGGGAGGGGAAAATGCGTGTAGTCTATAGCATTAACCTATAAGCTTTTCTTGTAGGTTAATTGGTTAATCGACTACACTATTACATCCCTAGTCTAATTCCCAGCTGTGTCCCAGGGCTGCATTTCCCCTGGGGGGAGATTGTCCCCTCAGCTCCACTTTCCCCTTGGAGGCATTTGCTGAGGCCTGGCTAGGGAGCTAGGCCAGGCAGGGAAGTGGCCAGGCCAGCCTGGAACTCATGCCAGGGACAAATAGCTGCCATGACCCCATCTCCTGAGGGACAGCGACACCAGGTGGACGATCTCCGTGCCTAGCCCCGAAAGCCTGCACCAACCGGCAGTGCTCCATTCTCTCTGCCCCCTCCACATCCCTCTGGGTTATGGAAGGGGGGGGGCAAAGAGACTGAAGTCGGGGGCCTTTGGCACAGGCCTTGTCTCTGCTTACCGGGAGATTGACGTTGTGGAGCTCAATCTCCCGGGGGTCGATTTAGCGGGTCTAGTAAGGACACACTAAATCGAGCGCTGATCGCACTCCCGTTGACTCCGGTACTCGCGAGGAGTAAGGGAAATCCACGGGAGAGTTTCTCCCTCAACCTCCCCACAGTGGGGAAGGTGCAGTCAGTCGAACTTAGATGCGTCACTTGGCCCCATAGCTGGAGTTCCATACCTTAGTTCAACTTTGCCCCTAGCGTAGACCTCAGTTCTCTCCTCAGACACAGACCTACCAGGGGATCCCTGCTCCTATCCCAGGCTGACCCTCCAGGGCAGGGGTGGGGAAGTTTTTTCGGGTTGGGGGCCGCTGACCCACAGAAAAATCAATTGGGGGACACACACAAGTGAGGAGCAAAGTGAGAAGCCTCTGTCTGAGAAGGAGAAAGGCCCTCCCC
This sequence comes from Pelochelys cantorii, assembly GCA_032595735.1. Lineage (NCBI taxonomy): Eukaryota > Metazoa > Chordata > Testudines > Trionychidae > Pelochelys > Pelochelys cantorii. The sequence continues at coordinate 38,234,044 of CM064341.1, forward strand.
ACATTCCCCTCGAACACCAGAGTCTGGGGGGCCCCATGCTAGTAGATTTTGTGTCCTCCAGCCCTGTGGGTGGGTGGTTCCTCAATGCTGAGCCTCGGGGGCCAGACCCAGGCAAACCAGGGGCTGCATGCGGCCCGTGAGCCTGCGGATCACCACGCCTGCTCCAGGGGAAACTGACCTGCTGGCCCAACGTGGCTGGCTCCCATGTAGTAGGGAGAACTAGAGCATCTGGAGCGCCCAGCCTTCACCCCCAAATCAGCTCCTTCCCTGAGAGAGCCAGAAGGGGAGGGGAGATGATGTATCTGGGCTCTGATGCAGGGAGATCGTCAGCCACCGGAAATATTTCCAGAGCAATCTCCGAGCTCCGTTCCTCCTCCGCACCCTGGAGCCGGATCCTGGGGGCAAACTCCCTGGGGGAGATCAACAAGTAAATAAAATCAGCCCTTTTCCCCTGCTCACCTTCCCAGGGCTTGGCGTGGCAGAGGGATGTAGGAAAGAGCAGGCCACAGATGATGCTAGTTCTATTGGCAAGCACGCGTATACCGAGTGGGAATTCGTTCTCTGTCAGAGAGCAGGGCCAGCTGCGGGTCATAGGTCGGGGAGCAAATAATAAAAGATAAATACTGAAAACAGACAAGGAATATCAGAGCATAGACCAGGCCTGGGCAAAATATGGCCCGTGGGCCGGCTCCAGCCCGCCAAGCCACTGGCTCCGGCCCGCGGAAGCAGTGGGGAGCCCCAGCAGGCTCCCCTGCTTGCCCTACACAACTCAGAAGCGTGGCTGCCGGGCCCTGTTTCTGTTTCAAAACTGGAGGGGAGGGAGTAAAGCTTCAGGAGCTGCCCCCACCCCCAGCACAATCCCATTGGCCGGTTTCTGTCCAGAAACTGGTCCATGGGAGCTGCCTGTTTGAATAACAAGCAGCCAAGAAGAACCACGCCCCCTCTCCTCTGCTCAGTTATTCAGTGAAGCATGTGGCCGGGCAAGTAGGCTGGCTGGGAAACATTTGAAGCTCTGCAAGCCTTTAGCTCTGCAGGCAGGCTGGTAAGTCTCCTGGCCAGAGCCTGCCTCAGGCACCCCAGCCCCTCCCTTTCCCAACCCTCTGCCCCCCCACTCAACATACCCAGACCCTCTGCACGCCTCTTGCACCCAGGCCTCCTCTCATATCTGGCACCACAATCCCCTCCTACCCCAGGTCACATCCCAAACCCTGAACTCCAGTCCTTTGCCCTAGGTCACAACTGCCTCCTTCACCCAAACTCCCTCCCAGACTCCTTCTCCCACCTGCACCCCACTCCCTTACCTCAAGCTCCCTTCTGCACCCAACCTCTATCCCAGATCCCGCACCCTCTCCATAAATACCATGGAAAAGAACGGCGCTCGACCACTTTCCAAAATCTTGGAGTGCCCCCTCCATCAAAAATTATTTGGGCATAGACCCTCCCCAGCAGAGCACTGGGAAGTGCTTAAGACGTCCGCAGGTGCCCTGTACTGGCTGTCACGGCCTGTCCCGCCTCGCGCTCTCAGGGGAGAGGACTAGAGGGAGGGGGTGTTCTTGCCACTCCAAAGAGAAGGAGAAGGCATCAGGTCATCGGCCCCGCTGTGCCCTCCTGTCCGCAGTACCGTTCCCAGCTTCTGCAGCAGGCTGCCGGGCCTTGCCACCCCTTTGCCCGCAGCAGCTGGCCACAGTCCCAACTGAGTATTTGGGTGACGTGATTGTCACCAACCCCAATTCAATCAACCCAGCCAGGGCTTTGTCCAGCCAGGACTTGAACACCTCTAGGGATGGAGATTCCACCCCCTCCCGCGGTAACAGTCTCCAGTCAGATTGGCTTCTGAAGTCGGGTGCTTTCTCCGACGAGCCCCACGGCTGGACGTTGAATTCTCCTCCCGGCCCCGAGTGAACTCAGGCAGTGGTCGTCTTTCTGTTAAGCATCAAAGTCCAGCCCTCAGGCGTACCGACAGCCTGGCAGAAAAGGCCTGTTGCTTGCAATGAGAACTGCTGGGCAGCCCCACGGCCATCAGTACGTAGATTCACCAGGTTGTACGCCGTGGTTATCCAGTCTTAGCCAATGCCATTGGTCTCGCAGGAGTCCTCTCCAAGCCTCACTGCCCAGGGAAGGTGGAGGAGATATGGTACACCTAGTGTTCATTGTCCGAAGTTCAAGGATGATCCTACTCTCCTCCTGTCACCTCCCCGGCTGCACACAGCTGTGAAACTACCACTGTAAATGGCAAAGGTCCATCTAGCCCAGGACAAGGATGTATGCGAGTAGCTGACTACCCAATAAGCCAAAGCTTATCGGGTACTCGAGTTAACTACTCGCATTCCTCCCTCTCCCGCTGCCTCTGGATCAATCATGGAATCAGAGGCAACAAGGGGGGGGAAGCAGGAACCGGTGCTGAGGCAAACTAACTTAAAAGCCAGTTCCCCCCCCAGCACTGTCTCTGCAGTGCCGCCTGCCTCCCCCCCCCCCCACTGCTGCCTCTATCCGAGGCAGCAGCATGGGCGGGAGGAGAGGCTGTCATGAAGTAGTCTCTGCCCGCGGCAGGTCCTGGCCACCACAGACCGGGGCTGATCCGGCAGCAGCCCGTTTGCAGCCAGCCCCAGCCGTCGCGAACAGGGGCTACTCCAGCAGCTGCCCCTGGCCATGGGGGTGTTCCAGCTCCCCGCTGGGATACCCCGCAGACAGGGGTTGCTGGAATTAGCCTGAGCCGGGAAGGAGCAAGCCCGGCTCTGTTCCGGATCGCACCGAGTCTAGGACCTACCCCCCACTGCGGCTCTGCAGTTTAAATATAATAGGAGCCGGGCTGCCTGCTACATTGAAACTGCAGAACTGTAGCGGGGGGTAACTCCCGACTCCCTCCCTTAACGACTAATCGTGCAGTCGATAGAATTTCTATTGACTACATGATTAGCTATATACTCACTTCCTAATATCCCTAGCCCAGTGTCCTGTCTGCCAACCATGGCTAATGCCAGGTGCCCCAGAGGGAGTGAACAGAACAGGGAATCAAGTGATTCCTCTCCTGTCATCCATTTCCAGTCCCTGCCAAACAGAGGCTAGAGACACCATTCCTGCCCATCCTGGCTAACAGCCACTGATGAACCTAACCTCCGTGAATTTATCCAGTTCTTTTTTGAACCCTGAAAGAGCTAGAAAAAATTGTTCTAACAGATCTGTGGGCCCCGAGCACAATGAAGAACAGGAAAATGTTTCTGTGTTTACCTGGGAATTTCTTTTCTTTGAGTAATAAGGCCCACAGACTTTGCTCACTGAGGAGACCCAAAGATTTGGGATTAGTTTAGTTTCGTTACTGTGCTGCAGTAGGATACATGGTTGTGTTTTTCCCTCAAAGTACATTGAACACAATCTCAGGAGCTGAAAGACTCGTGCGTGTGCACGCACACAAATCTCTGTGCCAAGAAAAACATGGTTTTGTATTGTACTTCAGAGCCTCTGGCAAAGTAAAATAGGAACAAAACAAGCTTCATTTCTCCCTGCAGTCTCGTAGTGACTTTGCAGATAGCTTGCGCCCCCCCCGGTTTAGAGTCCATACCCTTACAGCGAGTTGCTGCATTCCTTTATAAGATTCAAAGTTTCTCAGACTCCTGCCTGACAGTGCTGACACGCAATTCCCAGTGCTCGCGTTCCCATCCTACTCCAATGCTTTGAAATTGTCAGGTGTCGGGGGCGGGGGTGGGAAATGCCATGGATCGTCAGGATTTTCCCTGAAAGCATCAGTGCAGAACACAGAATCGCTGGGGGGCCTGGAAATGTGGTGAAGGGAGTGACAGCGATAGGGGTTGTTTTCCTCCGAGACCACTGCTGCTGTCAAGTGACTACCCCGGGGGATCTGGAGTTTTGGACTCCGGTAGGTAATGATTACCCGCTACATGTTCCCTCTCTCCCACTACATCTAGACTACAGCGCTTTTCCAGGATACAGTATCCCAGAAAAGCAATGCCGCACACAAGGAACGTGTCCGCTTTTCCGAAAAAAATGTCAGGAAAGCAGACACGTTCTTTTGCTATCCCTGTAAACCTCGTTTTACGAGGCAGCAGGGATGGCTCAAAAGACCAGGTTGTTCTGAAATTTGGCGCCATGTAGACGCGCCACATTTCGGAAAAGCCTCTTTCGAAAGAAAAGCGGAAAAAGAGACGCAGCTTGCGGTTTGCAAGTTGCTTATCTTTTCCTGACTTTTCTTTGTCATCTAGAGGTAGCCTCCGTCAGGCCAAGGAACGACAGCCCGTTTACATGAGAGCAGCAGAAAAGAGGAAGCCTGGAGCAGAGTGAAGCCAGGCCATGTGGTTCCCCTGGCACACGGGAAGGTTGGCAGATCAGTCCACAAGAACAGTTCCTTTTCCTGTTTTTGCTTCTTCCTTATGCAGCGCACAGAAGCAGGGCCCTGCCCCCTCGGGGTCAAGAGTAAGGGTGTAGACTCCCCTGACTTGGCATCATTCCACCTCAGGGAAAGTACAGTCCGCCTGTCTGGGCACCCGCTGCCATTTCCACTAAGGGCAATCAGCTGCGGCTTTCTACCCAGAGGTGGCTGCGTTAGAGAGGTGGGCGCAGCCATCTCTGAGCATGAGCGAATGTCTGCGTGAGAGCCCGAGGCTGCAGCCCGGAGGGGTGAGAACTGAGCGCAACAGGGCTTCTTTTCAGGGGGGGGATTTCTGAGCTCTGGCTCTAACTGTGTTTAAAACGCTTTGAGGGGCTTTGAGATGAAAGGCACGGTAGATACACCAGCAGAGTGGCCAGAGGGGCTGGCGAGTTGGGGAGCCTCCGTTCTTGGGGGGCCAATTGGAAACCTAACTTGCTTTAAGCTGACGTTCAATAATTTTAGGCAGGGGATGAGACATGGGAGCTGTCTGCAATAGCAGGGGATTAGATCCATCAACGTAGGAGGACCCTCCCAGTCCTATGGCCTGGCTTTCAGAGGGTCAGAAGGTCTGTGCTTCTCTCTGGGGCACAGCCAGTCGACTCCATTAACGACCTTCCTTCCCTTACAGGCTTTTGGTCCTTCCTGTGGTTCATCGCTTTCTGCTTCCTGGCCAACCAGTGGCAGCAGACGCAGCCTGGAAAAGAGGTGTCTCAAGGAGCAGATGCCGCCAGGGCAGCCATTGCCTTCTCGTTCTTCTCTATCATCTCCTGGGTGAGTTCAGGTTCTCGATGCTTGGCTGATCACAGACTCTGTGTCTGTCCGTCCGTCCATCCATCCCCCAGAGGGAATATCCAGAAGGGACTATTGCAGGGATGGGCAATAATTTTTGATGGGGGGACCACTCCAAGATTTTGGTAAGTGGTCATGGGGATGGATGGGCCTGGGATGGCGGCTGGGTGCAGAAGGGTGCTCGGAGTAGAGGACTGGGGTGCAGGAGAGGGTGTGAGGATTCAGAGGGAGTTTGGGTGAAGGAGGGGGTTGTGACCCGGGGGCAGGGGCTTGAGGTGCAGAGCCCAGGAAGGGGTATGGCTACAGGAGAGAGTGCAGGGTCTGGGAGGGAGTCGTGACCTGGGCAGTGGGGTGCAGAGGGTTTGAGTGATGACCTGGGGGAGGGAGGGGCAGAGGTGCCAGAGGCAGGCCGTGGTCAGGAGGTACTTACTTAAACAGCTCCCAGCCGGCAGCCCTGCAGGACCCTGAGGCAGGCTCCCTGCCTGCCGCAGCCCCAGGCTGCTCAAAGCAGCTGGCAGCTCCCTGTTGCGCTCCACTCCAGGCGCTGGGGAGGGATGCTTTGCACCCTGCTCCCACCCCCAGCAAAATAGCTCAGCTCCCATTGGCCAGAAACCAGCCAGTGGGAGCTGAGAGATTTGGCTAGGGAGCGGGGGCAGCACACACAGCTCCCCCGGCGTCCGGAGCAGAGCCACGGTGTGCAACCAGCCGCTTCTCTGCGCCTGAGGGGCCCAGTGGGGCGGCCCATATCTCGCCCGTCCTCGGACTATTGCCATATTGGGTTGCAGCAGTAGGAGCACAGCTGGCAGATCGAGGGAAGTGGTTATTCCCCTCTATTCAGTATTGATGAGGCCACATCTAGAGCCTTTGTCCAGCTTGGGGCCCTCATCACAGAAAGGATGTGGGCGCATTGGAGCGGGTCCAGCGGAGGGCAACAAAAATGATTCGGGGGCTGGAGCACAAGACCTGCAAGGAGAGGCTGAGGGATTTGGGCTTGCTGAGTCTGCAGAAGAGAGGAGTGAGGGGGGATTTGAGAGCAGCCCTCAACTCCCTGAAGGGGGGTTCCAGAGAGGCTGGAGAGAGGCTGTTCTCAGTGGGGGCAGAACAAGGAGCAATGGTCTCGAGTTGCAGTGGGGGAGGTCTAGGTTGGAGATTAGGAAAAACGATTTCCCGAGGAGGGTGGGGAAGCGCTGGGCTGGGTTCCCGAGGGAGGGGGTGGAATCTCCATCCCGAGAGGTGTTGAAGTCCCGGCTTGGCAATGCCCTGGCTGGGATGACTGAGTTGGGGCTGGCCCTGCTCTGGGCAGGGGCTGGACTCGATGCCTCCTGAGGTCTCTGCCGGCCCTGGGACTGCAGCACGAAGCTCACTGCAGTTCCTCTGTGGTACGTGGTTACCAGGGCGATGCTGCTCTTCCTCCTTGGTGTGAAATCAGTGATGGCACCTGCCCCGCGTGGCGTGAATGGCAGGACGCCCAGGGCCTCAGTGGAAGTGGGTCTGAGCCCTCGGCCCCCGAGTGCCGGGCTCCTACCGATTTACCGAGTTCAGAGTGTGTGTCTCATTTCACTCAGGAGCATCCCTGGGTGCGGCGGGAAATCTTGGCTCTGATTCTCTTTCCTACCTGAGCTTCAGCAGGGAACATATTTATGATTTTTTTAACTAAAAGAACAATTTGGGGGCAAGACAAATGTCCAGAGAGCAGCTGGCCTCGTTGTCTCAGGGACAGATTGGATATCCCCGTCTGGCTTCCCGTTTGGGGCCCCCCCAAATCAGTCGTGCCAGAGTGCAAGAGGACGAAGCAGCCTGGTCACTAGAAACCTCCCCATGAAGCCCCAGAGAATGTCACCAGACCTGCACTCACCATCCCAGCGCTCACGTTGCTATTTCTCCTCGTTACTGGGAATTTCCAGGCCCTGATTAATCAAAATGCTGCCGTGACTCTGGGAAAAGCCAGACTTCTGGTCCTCCAGTGGCCGCATTTGAAGCTGTCGTGCAGACTGGCAGGGTTTCACCAGGTGGGGGAAGATGCCAGCTCCGTGTCTGCAGCAGCTCCCGCCACAGGGGCAGTGCAGATGGAGAAGGAGGGGTGTCTTTTCCAAGTGTAGCCAAACGCTAAGGTGGTGCCTGTCCTGCCCGCTCGGGGTGGTGAGGTGGGAGCTCTGCTCGCCTCCATCCTCCCAGGCCCAAGTGCCAGCTGTGCCACAGTCACCCCAGCGTTCCAGGCCTGGGGCAGGGCCGTAGCAATTTGTAACCAGGCTTGGGACAGCTCCATGAATGCTCACCCCCACGTAGGACCAAAGCATGCGCAGCCCAAAAGGCCCAAGGGCGAGAGGCAGCGAAGCTCACAAGGGAAAAGAAAGAGGGAAATGAAATCTGATCAGAGCGCGGCAGAGCACCAGAAAGGGGAATTGGGAAATGTGATTTGGGGAACCGGGGCCCTGCCACACAGAGAGAGTTTATAGTAAAGAAATAATTGCCACTCGACTCTAGTGAAATCTCTAAACACGGATGAAACTTGTGGGCACTGGCACGGTTAACTTTAGGTGGGGGAATTCCAAACTTCCCCCGGCCGACCCGGGGGCCCTGCTTCCGTGGAACGCCAGGCCCCACCTCCCACTGGAACTAGCGAGCCAGCCAGGAAACGCCATCCTCTCTGCGTCCACAGTGAGAGCTCGGTGCAGGGTTTGATTTAACGAACCAAATCCCCAGCCCCCAGAAATCCCTCCCGGCGACTAGCCCGACCTGCTGCATCCCAGAGATGTGCAGCCTTCTAGAGGCCTCCGGTGTAGGACTCTCCTCTCACTGCAGCAGTGCCAGACTTTACCGTTAATCATCTACTGATGGGGGGCGGGGGGAGGAGCAGAGCAAGACCTCCCTGAGGGCTTTGGAAAATCCCTCCCTCACCTCCTAGTTGAGCCCTCCCCTCCAGACGGACAGAAACTCTCCCTTTTCTGCCAGCTAGTGACTGTGGCTGCCTTCAGGCCCGTACGGGGGGGGGCAACACGCTGCTTGAGCCTCCCTCCCCCATGCACCAGCCGGCCGGGGGAAGGCTGGGGCTGATTTCCCCCCCTCCCCCAGGAGTGAGACGGGGGCAGGGCTGGGACTCGCTCCTGGGGGAGGGGGAATCAGCTCCAGCCTTCCCCCGGCTGGTGGGTGCAGGCGGGAGGGAGGCTTAGGCAGAGGGGCTGGCTGGAGCACACTTGGGGAAGCATTGCAGGGGCGGGGGGCTGTTTGCATCTTGGAGTCCACATTTACAAAAAAAGCACCTTGCCCCCCAGAAATTCCTGCGTATGGGCCTGGGCTTGGTCTGTCAGCTCTTCCCCTGAGGGGGGCGAGGGAACTGAAAGTGAAGCAAAGGGCGCTTGCTGTCACCACAGAAAAGCAGGGATTAGCAGAAGTGAGAGAAAGGAAACACACGCTATGAACAACCAGTGCAGGCCCTGCTCTCACCTACTAGGCCTCCGAGAGCAACAGTGCCCCGGAAAGAACAGCCGCCCTCCGCACAGGGAGCGGAGGCAGCCTGGCACACGGCGGCAGGACGCGCAGAACGGATCTTGCCTGGCGATTTCCAGTCGCCCCCAAAGTGCCCCTCAGTTTTACGCCGGAGCCAGGCTGCATCGCAGGCCACACACTGTCCAGCCGAATGCGGCTTTGCTTGCGAGACCTGCCGAGATCACAGCCCCGCGGCCAGGGATGCGCTGCGTAGCTTGTCTCTTTCAGGGGACTCCTCTCTCTGCGCAACTCTCCTCTGCGGCACGCCAGTTGTGTCGAACTGTCCTTTCCCCAGGAGATGGGCCAAATATGCCAGCCAAACTCATAACTGCCTTACGGAGACAAGCACCGTGTACAGAAAGCTGATCTCAGACCCATCCCTTAGGGTGCTGTTATTACCCGCACAAATTTCTCTCTCCCTTCCACACTTTAGGGACACACACCTTTATCCCTAGGGCTCAAGATGCAACCCTGTTAATTTACACACCCACCCATACCCAATTGCTTGGGAATTGTCAATAAATAGACAATAAGAATATTACTGTGTGAGGCTCTTTCAGTGGCTAAAGATCCTGCAAACCCACAGTAAACCACAACGGTATCACAGTGTAACACCTGTAACCTTAGGTATGAATATGACTGTGATAAGAAAATTGTTAATCCATCCTATGTTACATTCACATTTACAGTATATTGCACTGACAGGAGAACACATACATGCTGAAGTGCAGCATAATAATGCAGAAATTACTCACGTACTAAAAACTATTGTGGATGCAGGACGTCACTCCTGGTGGGAAACACTATTAGGCTGGTCACCTGCTGTAAAAGGTGTGCTAAATAGAATGGGTCACCCCATTGTGGTGATCATTGGAATCCAGTTGGCTTTATTAGTGAGTATAATCGCTTTGGTTTGCTGGGTGAAGAGAATTGTTCAAAGGAGACAGGAAGCTGTCAAATGAGGCCCTTGTTAATAACACCCAAGAGGCAAGACCAAGCTCAGCTAGTCTGAGTATTGGACTCCTGAAATAGTAATGACAGCTTTGGGAAAAGTGTCATTAAGGAGGGGACGGTAACAATATGGTTTTTCTGTAACCACGATGCCAAATTGGTAGGCCTTCCTCTGCAGCCAGACTGAAGAGCAGCAGCCATTAGCTGGAAAGCCTGGAGTCACGTACTCACATTCCATCTAAATTGCATTAAAATAGTGTCACACTAGGCTGGAGAAGGCGACTTTGTCCTAGTGGCCCCCACTGTTACCAGATAAAGAAACAGATCTCAAGATGGGTAAAGAAAACTTAATTAACAGCTTTTTGTCTGGCAAGAAACGGTTGTGGAATCCTCATTCTCTGATTATTGTCCTCACACTTTCCTATTGTTGGTCTGTGTGATCTCTGGCTGGTTTGTAACTGTTTCTGTCTGCTGGATAATTAATTTTGCTAGGTGTAAATCAATCGTGGTGGTGGGGTTAGGTAATTCTGTTACAGTATGTTATGATTGGTTAGTAAAATTATACTAAAATAGTTCGTTATAGTCTAGCTAAGCAGGACTCAGGTTTCACTATATAAACTGGGGTCCAAGACTGTGTGTTTAAATGAAACAAAAAACAGGACTATGTAGCACTTTAAAGACTAACAAGATGGTTTATTAGTTGATGAGCTTTCGTGGGCCGGACCCACTTCCTCAGATCAAATTGTGTTTAAAGTGACTGGGGGATTTGAATGACGCCTTGCTCTCACTAACCCCCACAGTGTAGAAATCCAACACATTTCACGAGGCATAAGGGATCGGTCGGCAAAGGCTTCCCCAGCGGACAGATCCGTGTCTAGACTGCCAGGCTGTGTTGGATCAGCTGATTGTCGGCACAGCGCGGCGGCCATGTTTATTTTAATGAAGCGGGCATTATTTAAAGCCCCGCTTCTTTAACTATGCCGAAAACACTAATTTACATGGCTCCGTCAACAGAGCCATGTAGTCTAGACACACCCCAAATCTCCATGTGCTGCAGCAACATTGAGCCTGGCTCCAGTTAACTCCCCAATTTAGCTGCACCATGGCTCTATAAATATCCTGGTAAATCAGGTTTTAGCCCAGCTTCCCCATAGCGCCACTTAAGTTGCAGGCCCTGATCTCTTTATTGTGCCATTCTGTTGAACATAGCGGTCCACAGAGCTGCAGTGGGAGAGACGCGCCCTCCCCATCTCATCGGCCATGGGGCAGCTTACCCCTCCTGGCCCACATCCCCCTCCCTCCCCCTCAGCCGGGCTGCTGCGTTTGCGGTTTCCCGTGGATGGGTCTGACCCAGATGGACTTTTCCATGGATTGGATTAGTTCCATTATGCCCTGTGACCAGTGAGTTTTGGGGCAGTTGTTTTGCAAAAAATGGTGCAGTCTGTTCCCTCTAATCTTTTCCATCCACGTGCAGAATAAATTTGTACATGCACTGAGGCATGGGTGGATGTGCACCACCAGGAGAAACACAAACCTGGCTGCTGTGGGTGCTCTGCTCGTCAGCACTGGAATCTCTCCTGGGCGGCTGCACAGGTGCCCAGCTTCCAGGGAACATTGGTCTGCTGCCCAGATCCCCCCTGCAGTGTTCAGACCCATTCGTGGCCCTGCCGGGGCCCACCGGGGAGTGTGGACAGTTGTAGCTTTGCCTGGCTGTGGCACTCATTGCTGGTGAATGGGGCTGGGCTGAAAGCCGCCCAGACTGCAGGAGACTCCCCAGAGAACTGCAGAGCAACGGGCAGCCTTCCAATGTGCCGCCTCCCACTAGTGAGCGTGGGCCTGGACCTGCTCTAGGAGCATGAGAGGAGCCCAGCACTCCACGGCCACTGGAGCCGGCGGAAATGGCTTTCCAGGAGCCAGGGCATGTCCCTTGTGGCATCAGCACATGGCCACTAGGGGAAGGAACCAGCCTGAGCCCCAACAACTGGGACCTGACAACCAGGGCCGCCCTTACCCATACACAGAATGTGCAGCTGCGTAGGGCACCACTGGGTCCTAATGTCCACCCACCTGCCTCTTCCTTTCCCTCTTCTGGGGCTGCTGCAGCCTGGCGGGTTTCACCCCGGAGAGGAGCTCGTTAACTTACAAGTGACAAAACCTGCCCGGCCTGTTGACAGAACATTGAGTCTGGGAAAGAGCCACTGAAGTGGGACTGAAGCCATGTAACAGGCATTTTGAACCCGCAGGGATAACCTGTCGGTTTCTGAATGTACTGGGTATGGGCAGGTCTACACGACATGGCAGTGGCGAGCTAAGGTACGCACCTTCAGCCACGTGAGAATCTATCTATCCCATATACCCCATCTATCTATCTATCTATCCCCATACACCCTATCTATCTATCTGTCTGTCTGTCTGTCTATCTATCCCCATACAACCCCTCTATCTATCTATCCCATACACCCCATCTATCTATCCCCATACACCCCCTCTATCTATCTGTCTATCTATTTATCTATCTATCTATCCCCATACAACCCCTCTATCTGTCTATCTATCCCATATACCCTATCTATCTATCTATCCCCATACACCCCCTCTATCTATCTGTCTATCTATTTATCTATCTATCTATCCCCATACACCCCCTCTATCTATCTGTCTATCTATTTATCTATCCCATACACCCCCTTTATCTATTTATCTAAAATGTGTTTACCCTGCCTCTCAATTTAAAATATTTGAGGCAGCATATATATATATGTATAATACAAGACCTCAAGGGGGGGGGGGCATAAAACCTGCCAAGACGCCTTGAGAGAAGGGACACACGCATGTAAGGTCCTGTACACTAAGGGTACGCATGCGCCCAGGTAAAAAGGGTGGCTTTAGCCTGGTGTCGAAACAGTGCCCATGCTGGCACCAGGTGACTGTCCTGGGGGAGACAACTCCATGGCCTGGGAGCAAAGGCTGAGAAGGCTCTGCTCCGTGAGGACGCCAGCTTTACCTCTGTGAATGGAGGAACACGGAGCAGAGCCTCCCCAGCCAACTTCAGTCCCCGTGAAGGTTCATGTGGGAGGAGACGATCTTTCAAATACTCCAGTCCCAATCCATTTAGGGCTTTATAAGTCATAACCAAGACTTTGAATTGTGCCTGGAAACATACCAGAAGCCAGTGCAGCTGCCGGAGCCCAGCATAACGTGCGCCGTATAATGAGTGTTAGTTAAAACTCAAGCAGACGCATTCTGGACCAGCTAAAGTTTCTCAAGGCTCTTCAAAGGCAGCCCCACGTAGAGCGCAGTGCAGCAGTCCAGTTGGGATGTGACAAGAGCACGAATCACCGTGGCCATGTCATTCTTATCCAGGAAGGGTCACAGCTGGCGGATCAGCCAAAGCTGTCCCAAAGCACTCCTGGCCACCGAGGAAATCTGGTTCTCAAATCTTAAAAAAGGGTCCAGGAGGACTCCCAGGCTGCGCACCTGTTCCTTCAGGGGGAGTGTGATCCCGTCCAGAACAGGCAACACAACACATTCCCAGACAGATGGCTTCCTAATCCACAGGACCTCAGACTTATCAGCAGGGCTCGACAAATCCGCTTATCGACTTGCCCATGGCGAGTAGATTTCAGCCGGTCGCCCTGTTCACCAGCGGTTCGCGCATGCACAGTGCGGGGCTGGCAAGTGGTTTTCACCGCAATCGTCGAGCCCTGCTTATCAGGATTCAGCTTCAGCTTATTTGACCTCAACCAGTCCATCACCGCCTCCAGACACCGGTTCAGATTGGTCACCGCCACACATGGATCCGATGTCAGAGAAATAGAGTTGGGTGTCATCTGCATATTGATGGCACTGTCCTCCAAATCTCCTTACGGCCTCTCCCAGCAGTTTCATGTTGATGTTAAACAGCGTAGGGGACAAGATGGAACCTTGCAGGATCCCGTAGCACAGTCACCACGAGGTCAAAGAGCAGCCCCCTAGCTCCACCTTCTGAAAGTGTCCCAAGAGGTAAGACCGGAACCACCACAAAGCAATGCCTCCGATACCCAACTCCACCAAGTGCTCCAGGAGGATACCATGGCCAATGGTATCGAAAGCTGCCAAGAGATCCAAGAGAATCCACAGGGATGCGCTCCCCCGTCTCTCCCAGCGTATGTCATCTACCAGGGTGACCAAGGCGGTTTCTGTTCCAAAACCAGGCCTGAAGCCAGACTGAAATGGATCTAGAATAGCATAGCTGGAGTCAGCGTATATGGGGTCGAGTTGCTGCAGGGTCTCCACTGCAGGGGGATGACAGGAGAAACTCTCCAGTCAGCTCCTGTTACACTTCTCGATCTGGTGGAGTACTGTCAAGAGAGTGATCGGCAGTTGATTTAGCGGGTCTTTACTAGACCCACTAAATCGACCCATGGGGGATCGATCACTGTGGCGCTGAGTAAGTGTAGACCTGCCCTTAGTGTACAGGACCTTAGTTTAAAATTTGCTTTAAAACGTTTTCATGAGTGTGTTGCTGGAGATTCTAACATCACATCTCTTAAAAATCACGTCCCCCTAACTCCCGGGCTGCCGTCAAGCATAGGGACCAGTTTAATAGCCCTGCGTAGGGCTCCATAAATCCTAAGGACGGCCCTGCCAACAACAACTAGTCTAGGAACCAGTCAGCCTCCTGATGGTGATCGCTTTTGGTCACTGCTAACTGTATCCCCACCCCCATCTACCACTCGCTGTTCAGGTCAGGACACAAACAGTTCACTCTCCAGTCCTTTCGGAGAGTTTTACCGTAGAGCGCAGCTCCCCTGGTGCTCAGGGCAGTGGATTCTCCACTGTTCGCAGCAGGAGCTGCTGGGTTCCAGGTGCTTTTGAAATGCCGGCCCTGTGTGCCCAGCCCCCATTTTCTCTGTCCATGTGGTTTTTCTTTTTAAATGGCCGTCAAAAATTCTCAGCGCCGGCCCTTTGCCTTGGGAGCTATCCCATGAGTTCACACCAGGTAGATCGCTGCCTGTAAACTCCGCTCCCAAGACGAAGGAAGCCTTTCAGAGAAGCCCTGGGAGAATTTTGCTCCCAGGTGCATGTGGCTGAGTCCTTCCTGCCAGTTCCGTCTTCTCTCCCCGGGCGGGTCCCCTTCTGATAGCGGTGGAGGGCGAGGTGCCGAGCGCAGCCTAGGACAACCGCACAGATCTGTGGCCGGGATTTTGCCATCCTTGTAATGAAACCGGCCGACAGACAAGCCAGTGAAGCTGGTAACATTGCTGAGTGTTGTGCAATTACCCAGGTGTTGAAGAGTCTCGGTTTTTGAGGGGCTTGGACTCCTTGGCTATTTATTTTTTGGCCAGGCAGGGCCGAGCTATTTTGACATGCAGCCTGCTGATGTTGCTCATAAACCCGTGTGCTTTACGTAGTCTATGCATCAACAATAAACAGCTCTCCATGGGCGCTGCTGGTGTGTCAGCGCGCGGTGGGGCGGGGACATTGTCAGCAGCGAGGAAGCGCGCGCGGATGGCGCCGGCAGGTTGCCACAAGTAACCGAATTGGTAACGGATCCACCCCAAATAAAAGCAGGGGGTGTCGTTCCTGCTGCGCCGCTGTTCGCATCCCTCACAGACGATGGTTAGGGAGTCTCTGCAGAATTGACCTACTTGCTGGGTTTGTGGGACCTACCAAGATTTGACTCAGTCCAACGGCCCAAATTCTGCCGGCAGTGACGGCGCTACGAGCCCAGGGAAGGCCGCAGGGATTCGTCGTGGGAATCCAGAGCAGAATCTGGCCCTTAACAGCCCCAGCCTTTTTACTGTATATTGAGGTCAGCAGCGAAGGCTGCATAAATGTTAGCTTTGCAGATTGTTACATAGGTGACCTAGAGCAGCGGGGGTCCCAATCTTTTTTATACCAGGGACCGGCAAACCCGTTCACAAACGTTTGATGGCTTGGTAACATTTTATTTGCATATTTGCGTATTCATTAGTCAAATGATGAATGTGCAGATTTTACCAGTCCACCAAAAGCAAGCCTCAGCCCCCAGAGCCAGCACTAACCCCTAGAGTCCCCACCTGTCCACTACCCCCCAGCGCCAGCCTCTGACCCACATGCCCTGACCCACATGTCCAACCCCTCCCAGTGCCAGCCTCCCACCCTCAGAGCCCCCCTGTGCCAGCCCCCCATCCCAAATGCCTGGGCCAGCCCTTAGAGCCCCACCCAACCAAGTCCCCCCCCCAGTACCAGCCTCCTGTTTCCAAAGCCCCACTGCACCCAACACTCCAACCTCCCCGTGCCAGCCCCCAGTCCCCAATATTAGTCCTGTCCCTGGAGCCCCCCCCCAAATGCCAGCCCTGCCCTCAGAGCCCCCCACTACTAGCCCCACCCCCAGAGCCCCCAGTGCCAGTTCCCCACCCCAGTGCGCCCCCCCCCCAGTATCAGCCCCCTGCTTCTTAGTGTCCCCCCCCCCCCCCCCGGAGCTCCCAGTGCCTGTCCCGCCCCTCACCCCAGCCGCTCTAAGGCTGCCGTGCTGGGCTCTGCGTGACCCTCCTGCCGCGCAGCAAATCGCTCGCCCGTGTCCGGGAAGAGACTCCGCCCCTGCCCGGCGCTGATTGGCTGAGGTGAGACAGGACACGCCTCTCCCAACGGCCACAGCAGGAGTGATGTACCCCAGCCTGGCCCCCAGCGCCTCTGCAGCCCGGCAGCCAGAGGTCCACCGACTGGCAATTGGGAACTGCTGACCTAGGGCAATTGGGAACTGCTGACCGTGGGTATAGAGGCCAGGTCTCTAGGTCTGTAGGTGTTTGGCTGTTGCATGGTAGGATGGGGCTGATGCGTAAGGGGACCATGAGATGGGAGAAGGCAGGCGGGCCCCTGGCAGACGAGGGTGGAAACGTAAAACTGGGAACAGGCTGTCGTGACCGGTGGATGCCTTTACTAACTCGCTCTCCTCCCTCGTGCCCATTCCAGGTTGCCCTGACGGTGATGGCCATGCAGAGATACCACCTGGGGACTGACATGTCTCTCTTTGCCACGGATCAGTTTGCCCCTGACCCCAATACGGGCTACCCAGGCTACCCCACCGGCAGCGGCATTGAGAACACGGAAACCTATCAGAGCCCACCATTTACTGAGACCATAGACACCAGCCCCAAAGGTTACCAGATACCAACTTACTAAAGGACGGAGGGCCCAGCAAGGTTATGTACAAATAGACAAAGTCTCCTTATGGTGCAGTACAGTTAGCTGGTTGATTGCAAGTGTATTAAGTACCATTTCCTTAATGTGGCAAGTCAGTGCTGGGTTACTTACTATTAGCTAGTTGTGCAGTGAATTCTGTACAGTCGTATTGGTTCTTGTCTTACCTGTCTAAGGGTTTTTTATAAAAGCAGTGTTCCCTCTAAGTGTCAAACAGAAGGAAGGTTGTTACTACACAAAACAACACACGGGCAACCACCAAAACACCACAATTCGCCATGACTTCTTTGAATGCCAAACGTTAGCACTGAATTTTGTTGAATGCCCAGGAAAATAGACTATAATTCTCCTGGTAGAAAACACAATAGCTGATGAGTTGATAGTTATCTCGTTCTTCCAGAACTAACACACAATTGTTCTCCGTTTTATGAACCCAGAGGGCACACCCACACTCAGACCTTCCCCCTGCAAGAAGCCATGACAGAGCTTTCTTGTGCTGCACAGTCTCTAGAAAGTGCCAAATTTAAAAAGAAAAAAACCCAATAATCTCTGTGCTGTTTTTAAGTTCTATGTATTTACTGTACAAAGAAGCTGAACAGATGTTACACACTTCAGATTAGGGGTTTTTTGCTTCATTTTAAAAAAATTGAATAATCCAATCTCTTATCATCTGCTTCTACAGTGTGTCTATGGAGGATATTAAAATGACCATTCTCGGCTTGGGTTTTTTGGGGGAAAACAATTCTGCAAATGATTGTCTGCTAATTGGAAAGGCCACTTCTCGGTGGAAAATATGGTATGTTACAGTTTGACGCTTAGGTAATGTTTGTCAAACTGAAGAGTTTGCCAATTTACAGTGGGTGCCTAACAGTGAGATGGAACAATTATTTACTCCATAATTTAAAGTTGCCAACACAAGCGGTGTGGGTGTGTTAAAACAGTGACTCAATTTTAAAATCTAATCAATTGGAAGGCAGAGCCTGTTTTTTTTATATTAAAAAAGTACCACCATCTGCCATTAACAGAAGCAAATAAGCTCAGGTGTGAATATATTATTATACTGCAGCCACTAAAAATATGTAAACCATTCAGCTGTTATAAAGCAAGACTGAAAAGCCATTCAGGTTGATCGCCTGTGAGCACAGTAAATGAAGAATAAACATTAACCCTGACCTAGCTCTTCAATTAATATGAGAGCATATAAAATGTGATGGGGCAAATACCCGAATTTTAGTGATCAGCTGTAAATTAATTGTCTTATTTGACTCGAATGAATGTAAAACATACAAAACCCAGTAGATAGTCTCCTCCAGAAATACCCTGACCCAGATTATATTCCCAGGTTAGTCAGCTGACCAGTAGTGGTGGCTTTGTTGCATTTTATCGCTGAGAACAATCTACAAGGATAGCAGACACATCTGGATGAGATAAACGTTGACTCTCCTCCTGCCAGGACAGAAGCATTGCTCTGTATTTGAGATTATCCATTGGTACCAAGGATCAATTTTACTTGGTTAATTTTTTTTTTATAGCAAGAGCCAGTTCAAAAGCGTATTTCTTGTTTGCACAGTGTGTGTGATGAGTTCTGACCTCAGACTGAGCTACTAGTTAAAATGACTTTCCCCCACCTTTCTTGTAGTAAAACAACAGTTTGTCATCACCAATGCAGCTCATTTCAACAGCTGTTCATGGGGCAAACCAACACGTTAATGAACAGTGACACGTCGCCAGAAGCGGTTGCTGTCACTGACACCACGGAGTTTCTTGAACTCCTGACGATTCAGAAAGAATTAAAATGTTCATTACCAGGGAGTTAGTGTCCTGGCAGCTGAAAGATGCAAGCTGAGCTGCCAATGTCTAGAATAATAAACTCAGGCAGGTTTTTCACATCACATTGACCAAACTATAACTTCTCCCTGTTCCGCTTCAGTCATGTTTGAGGCTGCTTGGAGATGAAGTTGCCCCCAACCTACACTCCAGATGCCTGCACACATTTTTGCATCAGTCAGTCCCACTGCCAAATAGTGAAGCAGCTGAGGACAAAGCACAGACTGTGTCTCTGCTTTAAGCCAAGTGCCTCCTGCCAGCCTGAAGCAGGGAGGTGCAACAGGCAAATTTAGGGAACGTTGCAGTTGACAGGCAAGCACTGAGAAATCCTCACAGTAAGAGGACGAAGAACATCAGAATCCCAGTACATTATACACCTAAATTAATTGCATGACCATCGTGCTTCTCTACCAAATTAGTCTTGCTGGAAAAAATAATCAAATTATTTTCATACAGGGTACAGTCGAACTGTAGCAATATTTTCCTTAGAGGGAACACTGAAAATTTAGCAGCACAAAACATGTGTGTGTTAATATTTTAGCAAAATGATAATCAATTTAAATGTTTCCTTAAATTGATTGTACATGTGAGATGATGTTTGTTCAGTACACTGTATTTTTTCTAACTATTTACCTGTTCCGGAGTTTCCTTGTAACTGTAAAGAACTAAGTTCTGTCTGACTGCTAGAACTGTCTGACCAGTGGTGTGCATGTGCTAAATATTACAATATGAATGTAAGCACCTGAGGCCTACATTGCATTTTCTCTCTTTTCCCCCTTCCCCAGATGGAACACTCAATGGATTTCCTCCAAGGTCTCTTAACAGCAAGCGTAGTCAATGCAAAAAAACAAATACAGATATAGAACTGCACATAGACACACCAATAGTCACTGGCCTGGAGGGCAGCAACCATGAAGTATTGCTTGGGGAAGAGAGGCAAAGCAATGTGGCTGTGACTTAAAACCTACAGGCGTTAACTTCACAAGCAAGGGGCACCGTTGCTCTCCTGAGCACCCCACTTCATTTTCCAGTCTTGGCTCAAACAGTCACTATGTCTAATTGCACTTTTACTGCGGCCCCCTTGAGGAAGCGGGCTACTTTTCAAGGTTTGGGGAGGTGGCTTGAGCCCCAAGGAAATTTTAGTGGCGGCAGAGATTGTTGTACGCTTAGCATCAGAGGCGTACAATGCTCTAACCTACTCAGTGAGTGACTACAGCCATATTCACTCAGCTGAAAGGCCTGTCCTGCTCTCTTCACTGCAGCCTGAAACCTTTCCCTGTCCCCCAAGGGTTCCACTCTCTGCTGTATTGGTGCTTAAGAGACTAAAAGCAAGTGCCATGTTCCAGCCGCAGAGCAGCTCTGCCTTCTGCATTAGGGAAGCATGGGGTAGTCATTGCACACCTCGCTGCCCCTTCTAGGCAACCATGATGAATTTCAGCCACTCCCATCAGAGAAGTGTAATTAACGTGCTGGATCACGCAAGTCACACCTGCCTTGGAAACAGTATTTACAAAACTTCTAAGGAAAGAAATGTTCTGGCTTGTTTGCCAGCAGGTTGATGTTCCCGTTTCACTTTATTTTACTGGGTAGTAACATAGATGATTAGTTGTTAAAGAACCTTCTGAATTACTCAATATGCTTAAAGGTAGCGTAAAGACATCTGACCTCACTGCAGCCAGTAAAGATACGTGCCTACCGCTTGCATGAAATCCTGTTTCCAAGCAGTTTGCAAGATTCCAAGGTGTTCCCTGTGGCCGTTTGGTGTGTATTAACTGTTGTGGTCGCACATCTTCAGTGTCAGTGAATTGTGAAGTAGACTAGTGTACACAGCTACAGATGTAATTAAATATATTCTTATGGACTATGGCTAGCAAATTACTAGATGTCAGTGTAATAACTGTAGTACATTATTTGGGGGGGTGGTTCACGTATTACTTCTTCAGATCACCTTTTCATGCGCGTCTTGCAGAATAGTATTGTCTCTCCCCAACTTTCTGTTGTAAATTCACTGGGGTTCAGTAGATATTAGCTGCTTTTCTTGGAACGATCCAGACCAACTCTTATAAGCATGCCCGAATTTTGTTGTGAATTTGAGTGTCCTGCTACTCGCTCCCCATATGCTGTTTTTGCAGGCTGTTTAAATATATATTTCATAGTGTTCCCTAGAGATCTCTAAAAGCCCCGTAGACAATTTACCATACAGAGGGCCAGTGTATACTACTCTCAGGCTAGTTTGCTGAAAGCTTCTGCATAGTTAGCATAAAATCTGGGTATAAATAGAATTTAAAAAAAATATATATATATAAAATATCTCTCACATATGCCTTGCTGTAGGGTTGTTGTATATAAATTGTTCTGATACAGGATACCTTGGTGCAGCAACAAAGATGCATCTCTAGACTGAGGTTAACAAGCAAACAGCATGCTTTTGTGCCAGCGTCATTGTTGGTTTTGCATGTTCAACATTGTAGGGTTGAAAGAATAGCTGTATATTGGCAATGAGGAAAAAGCATCACTTCCTACGTTTTCATTATTCCCAGTGAGGCAAGAAGACACGATCAGCTGAGGTATAGTAGAGAAGTTGAGTTTTTTCCTTTGTCCATAACATGCCTTTGCAATAGTGTACAGCTTGGTCCCAATGCTAGCAATGTCTCCACCATGGAATTAGGGTTTGTTTTTTGCACAGATGCTTTGAAGTAGGCCTTTTTCCTGGCCTCTCCAGTTAGTCCTTACCCTACTTTGCAACTCTGTTGAAGATTAGTTCTTGTTACTACTTAGCACTCACTAGTCTAGCATGTACTTTTCCTGTTTTTCCTCCGGTCTGCATTCCCTGTAATTCACCCTCCCTCGTCTCCCACCACTGATCAAAATGTTAGTGCGTGCAGAGTATGGTTTAGTTTTTAAAGTTTGCCTGGATCCCACCTGCACCGTGTAGATGAACTGTAGTCATCCCCCTCCACAGCAGGACAGCACTGATCACTCAGTCATTTTTGTGGCAACAATATTTCTTTTCTATAGAGCTACCTTACATTTTGCAAACTCACTTTTTGGCCTTTTTTTCTACAGCGTGTGTGTGGGAAGCCTGTTAGCCCATTTCTGGTATATCTGTATTCATGGTACTTTAACAAACAGTGCTTCTTGGAGCCTTCCGTGTCACAAAACCCCTCACCGCAAGGCTTAAAAGATGGCCTTTTAATGCACCAACTTGAAGCCCAAATTTAGCTGCCTATATTTTGTTGCAATATGCATTTAAACCTCAGATTCTTTAATCGTTTTTATTATCGAACTAATACCAAATGTGGTTTGCGAATTTAATTTTTTGCAGATACCTCTTTACAAGCAGACCGCTTCAAAGAGTTGCAGTTGTCAGTAATCTTACGTGCATTGTAGTATAGAGTGGACTATGTCTGGGAGTAAATAAAAATGTTTACAATTTTTGTATTGATCTTTTGAAAGAACAATCTGTGATTATGTATTTTCAGTGTCCGTGTACCAACTGCAACTTATTTTCAATAAAGATTTAAAAACAAGTAGACTTGGCCCGAAAACTCCAATAATACTTTATTTAATCATGTGAGCACACAGAACAACGAACCTGCATCAGCAGATCCATGGGGCACTCCAAGGAAACTTGCAGTAGCGCTTCAAGTTCTCAATCCCCTAAGTGGGGACTATGTAACTGTTTGCTAACACAGAAGAAACTAACTGAAACTAAAGGGAAGACAGAAGATGCTCCTTCAAAGAATACGCATTTCATCACCTCTGAACTTCACAAACCAAATTAAGAGGCATGGAGAAGGCAGTTTACATACACAGGTCAATCGCTTACAAGTATTATGGGCAGTTAACATCAGAACAGATAAGCATGTAAGTGCTTTCATAGTAGAAGTACTTTTTAATTGTGATATCATGACCAATGTAAAAATGCCAAATTCTATTGCATGGGAAATAGAGATTTGAAACTTAGGAACAATCATTTGAAAACATTACCCTTTGCTATGTATACATGCATAATATACACACTCATGCAACAAGATATACCCCTTCGAAAAATCATTTTTCTCCCTCATTTCAGGGGATACAGCCTGGCCCTATGAATAATGCTACAAGATCAGGTATTCAAAAATACCCTGAGTTATTTGAAAAGAAATAAAGCACAGATAGCGCCCTCTGGCATCAAGCAAAATCAATAATAAATGAGAAGGCAAAGATCATCCATTTCTGTAGCCAAGACTAATGCTTCAACAGCTCAGACTCAGTTTCATAGAAGTGCTGCTTAAATAAAAGCAGGGCCTTAAAAAAATTAATTTCTATTCCTGTGTGTTAAAAATGAAACGGGGTCTGCCGTGACCCCAAGCTACGGCTCGGAACATGCACGGCAGGAAAGCTTGACACGCCCTTGGTATTAAAGCTGCTTTAGATGATTAACAGACCCTCCCCAGACCCTGCAGTTGGGACTGATGGATGCAACCTCCAGACTGTTGTCACCCAGGGAGTCCTAGAAAGTAACACACTCCTACAATTCTGAACAGCTTATCCTCGGCAGTGCAGACCACTGTAAACAGATACATGCACTTAAAGGCACTGCAGAATAACAGACTGGTCAGTGACCAGCAGCATTTCATGTCCCACTACACTGTTTGTTTGGCGCTAACGCCATTAACGCACCCAAGAAATCAAACCTGGCAGCTGTTAAATAAAATGATGGGGAACAAAATGCCCTTTGCAAAGCATAAAGCTTTGAACACTACTGGACTCCATGCCATACTGCAAAGGAAGTTTCTTTGAAGAACACAATTACATAGAAGGTCAGAGGCAACTTCAACTCCCAGGTTTAACTAAATCAGAGAAGGATCAGTCCAATTCAAGTAGAATCATTATTTCAGCTTTCAACTAGGAATATTCTTTGCTTATAAATAGCCAGGTGTTTGCAGCATACGTTTTAATGGTCTTATTCACCAATGTAGCAGCTTCCGACTCTCTCCCTTACTCTGCCCCAGTTACCTCCCTCACTCTTTGTGGCCAAAAAGAGAGCGTATCAGCTGTAACCAGAATATGAACTATAGCGCTGTTACTGCCAATAGCAAGGATACATTTCCACTCGTTCGCTGTAGTGTCTTGCATGGTAGCAAGTGGCCATTTGCCTGACAGACCTGCAGGATTAGCCTGTTTCTAATCAGGTGTTCGGGAAGCTAACATTGTGGGTGTTAATTAGATACAGGTGCTAGTCCAGTGATCTCTTCATACAGCACTTTCAAGCCGGGCTGCACTGAACAGCCCCCATGCTAACCTGCATATGACTACCCAACTGGCCCGCACAGCTGGCTGCATGACACTGTCAAACCTTGTTCCAAAAAGTGCACATTTAAGAGAGAGCCTGTTTTATTGGTCTTCATGGGAGCTAACTGATGATTCTGCTGATTGCTTGTAAGGAAGGGAATTCTTCATCCTCAATATGCAAAGCTTTGTGGGAGGCTAGGTCCTGCGGCATCAGCACTTGCTGACAGGTCGGACAGATGCTGCAGTCCAGGTCAGAAGAGTCCATTTGCCAGACATTCTTCTTGTTCTTTTTGGGTTTGATGGGGCCTTGTTTCTCCTTGACTTTGAAGTCATTGTGAGCAGAAAGCAGCTCTTGCTGCTTAGCTGCGTCTGGCAACAGCACCAATAACTCATTAAAGATTTTCATGAAGTTCTCTCCCAGTAGTTCTCGGCAGCTTTGGTAATACTGCGCCGCAGAAATGAGCCCCTTCAGGTCAGAGAGAATCAGGATGATTAGCAATCAAGAGAGTTGGCTGACCACGGGTGAAATTCATCCCTCTATACCAGTGATTCCCAACCTTTTCCCCCCATGGAGGAACCCCTTAAAATATTTTTCATATCCCAAGGAACCCCCACCTATGAAAACGTTTGCTTGGCCAGAAAAAGTTGACAGCGGGGAGCACAATTCAATTACTGCTAAATTATTGTCAAGAAAATTTATTTGTAAAGAGCTGTTATATGTGTCAGCTTACATTGTAAGAAAAAAAAAATTTATTTATTTATTCCATGAGCTCTCGCGGAACCCCTGACGATGGTCTGTGGAACCCCAGGGTTCCACAGAACCCTGGTTGGGAAACACTGCTCTATACCTCTAAGCCTGCGGTGGGCAATAATTTTCATGGGGGTAGAGAGAGACTTCACAAATTCTGACACATGGTCTCGGGCCAGCTCTGGGTCCCCCAGAAGAGTCAAGGCCTCGGGCTGGAGGCTGCAGAAACAGTGCAAATGAAAGAGGGACGGTGTGTGAGAAACAGACTTTGTGACACAGATTGTGTGTGGCAGTATGTATGTGTGTGTGTCACAGACTGAGTGTGTGTGACAGTGGCACAGGGTGTGTGTGCTGGCTGCTGCTGGGTATGTTTCTCAGAGCAGCCACATGCTGTTTCTAAGAGAGAAAGCTGTCCTGTTCTGTTGTCCCCCCCCCCCCGCCCCTCAGAGACAGGGTATGGGGTCGGGGACACCCTGAGTTCAGCACTCCCCTCCTCCCCCCACTCTGCATAGCTAGCAGGAGAATGCTGGGAACAGCTCAGCTGCGGGACAGAGCAAGGTGGTGGGGGGGGGGGGGAGAGAAGCTGGAAGTCTGCACCTCTGCTAAACAGCTGGGCAGGCCAAAGAGAAATGCTTGGCAGGCTGGATCAGGTCCACGGGGCCAATTCTGCCCAGCCCTGCTCTAACCACTCAACTTCACTGTTCATCTTTTGCTACAATGCTCAGTGAGTGGACTACAGAGTAGGACTTCAAATACATCTAAGCGCTTCCACCAACTTACCTGTCTGAACTGTCCAGAATGAGTTTTAAATTTATTGAATCTGGATTCATCACTTTGAAGAAATTCCTTTATAGACTGTATTAACTGAATGTTCCTCTGCTGGAAATTGTCAGGTACCAAATAAGCTCCTCGACAGGGTTTTAGCCTGCATTTGGAAAGGAGGCAAATTAACACCCTGTGCAATATAAAGAGACTGAAACACGTCTTAGATTGGTTCCAATGGCCCTTGCCAATCTCTCACCATGGGGTGTGCTATTGCGTCACCCAATTACACATGGTCCTCCCCTTAGCAACATGTGACAAGATGATGCTGGAAGGGCATCCCCTAAGGATTACAATTCTTGCTCTCAGATCTTCCTGGATGGGGAGAACACTTCAAATAAAAGTTTAGTCTATTCTGGATCCAAACTGGCCTGCTCTGAAACACGCGTCCAAACCTGTGCCTACTGGTACAAGGCACACAGGCCTGGTGCACACTGGGAGCAAAGAGGAGTTCTATTCAAGAGGAGACATCTGCATGCGGACGACTGCTATCACATTAGCAACCTCAAAGGGACACAAACACCTGCCTCGCCTCCCATCCCACTGCTGACATGGCCAAAGAGACCCACTTTGGAAAGATCACAAGCAAGAGGGGCATTGAGAGGCTATGAGTATTTTATCAGTTCCCCTCCCAAAAGCCGGGTCTGGTCTGCAGACAAATCTTTCTGTCTAGGAGCAAGTGAGTCCCAGAGATCCAGTACAAGGCAGCAGCATATTTCAGCTCCTACAGAGGAGGCAAATTCATTACCATGTTTCTTGCTCCAGCAAAGAGGATTCTGACACACCAATATGGAAGCAGAATGGAGAAAGGAGAGTAGATCGGAAACCTAATCCAACCTACTGTCCACCCTGCCCGTCAGCTGGAACTTCTGCAAACCCCGGCAAGGAAAAGCCCACTTTCAAAGGCAGCTTGGTTTTTACAAATAAGGCGTGTGGGTGTCTTATGCAGGGAATTGTCACATGTTTGTACAACCCCAGAAGGGGACAGCTTTCTCTGACAGCAAGCCAGACTTCCCTGGGAGCGAGGGAGTCACTAGGCAAGGTTTTGAGGATTGCTCAGTGGCAGGTTAGGGAGAGATGTGAGGGAGTCTCAGTTGTTGAAACATGCTGCACCTGTTCAGATTTGATCGGATTCAGACCAATCTCCCAAAAATGTAACTGTCACCCACCTCTCTACCCAGCACCCAGAATCGACTCCCAGGTGCTACAAGAGAGATCTGAGTTGGGTCCTTGCTTTCATCTACTGCTGGCCTGTGCCAGCCAATCACCCCAAAGCAGCAGGCAATATTCAGAAGCCCTAGCTGGAGGAATTGAGAGGCAGACTGTGTGCAAAGTAACATGAATTCTCAACGCGTTTTACTCACTCATTCGGCGATGTAGTGACAGGATCAGAGACACTGGTGGATGGAATAACAGTAAAACCCGGAGGTGGTTTACTAACAGGTGCTGGCAGCCCTGGGGGCGGAGGGGGATTCTTTAATAGTGCCACGGAGTTAAACCCTGGATTAAAATAGCACAGAAAGGGGAGGAAGTTAGTGCACAGTCTATGCTACACAGCCCGGCCCCTCCCCGATTCTCCCCCTCCCTTCCCTCACAAGCCTGCAGAGAGGATGCATTCCCAAGCAGCAGGCACCAGTGTATCTGAAGCCCGTTCAAATGAAGGGATTCATCTGCTGCTTTACAAGCCACGGCTGCGGGGCACACCAAGAATTGCTACAAACTGGCTGTTCTGACACAAAGCCAAAGTCCTCGCTATTGATTTACTGCTCCCAGCAGAAAGGTCAGTACCGACCCGGACTGGTGGAAAACACGCTGTTACAGAAGGGACAGACTGGCCAGGTGGCAGCTTTCCTAGCCCTGAACCATGCAGCCTAATTTCCCAGCCGGCTGCCATCTGGCGTCACCCCTCACAGAGCGCTACGCTCCCAACTTCTGGGGTGTTGCCACCTTCGCAAGATGCAACTGCACTGTGCTGCGACGGGTGTAGGAGAGACCCTGAATTATGGCAATAGGCTCTCTGATGCTTCCCTGCCCTTTGGGTCATTGTTCTGCTCTCACAGAGCTCGCAGCATGAGCGTTCCACTCTGGAGGCAGGAGGGTGGTTACGAGTGAAATGCCCTGTTAGCTACGCACACAGACTACAGGAAACTACCCAATTGGAGGGGCTTCAGATGCTGTTGTGTTACTGTAGTTATACCCCTCATAGCAGCACGAAAAGCAAGGGCATTCGACCAGTGTAAATCCAGAGTAAATGACAGACCAAGCCTATGTATATTTGTTATTTACTGCCAGGCTGCACCCTGGGTTCGCTACACTATCCTACCCCCGTCTCTGGCCACTTTTGCTTTTGTGGCTAGATAGCGTGATGACGTCATTCTGTCGCCCATGGCGAAAAACCTTTTTTATCTGTAGAGACACACTGATCATGCTGCCAGGGACTGGTCTCACACAGCAGAAAGACAGTCTGTCCCTTTGCACAAGAGCTCCCTAACTAGCCCTTGGCACTCCCAAGTGCACCCGTACGCCTGGTGTGACTCAGACAAGCAGTGGCATTTAGAGCAATGATGAACAACCAAAGCTAGTGAGGGGGCCACATCAGTTGTCCTCCTGCATCTCAATGGGCCGCCCAATTGTTGTAACCAAGCCGGTCTCCCGGGCGAGGGTAGTTTTGCTCCCTGTGCCCGCGTCTCCTGCATTTGCGGGGCACGCCGACTGACTGGTTGCACTTTGATGGGACGCAGAGGGAACGCACGGCTCTCAGGTAGTGTCGTGCGGAATCAGCACACCCCTCACTTCACATGCCCTTGCTTTACCTCTGCGTCACTTTGGTAATAGCAATAGGAAAAAAGCTACATGGACAGAAACCAGCAGAATCCAGCAACCCTGCGTGTGGGCAACAGCAAACGAACCGTGTCGCAGGCTACACATAGAACCCCGATGGGCCTCTTGTGGCCCCCAGGTTGCCCACTAG
Organism: Pelochelys cantorii; assembly: GCA_032595735.1. Classification (NCBI taxonomy): domain Eukaryota; kingdom Metazoa; phylum Chordata; order Testudines; family Trionychidae; genus Pelochelys; species Pelochelys cantorii. The sequence continues at coordinate 38,262,466 of CM064341.1, forward strand.
GGGCTTAGAGGCTGGCTGCTCATCTACAGACCCCAACGGCTCTGCTGTGGAATGAGACAGGTGTGTCCCAACATTTCAATGGTATTTTAACGGGGGGGGGGGGGGGGGGGAGTTCAAACTGCTCAATGGGGTTTCGTGGGGCTAAATGTTGCTACTTTACTCTCTTGCCCAGTGAACTACAGGAAACTGGCCCCATTTGAAGAGTAATACCCATCAAAACCCCTCCTCTCTCTGGCACGTTTCACATACCCCGTTTCTCTGAGTTACAGGCAGAACGGGACTGACTTTCTGCAGGGGTTACCTGGTGGTGGCAGTCTAGATGGTCCCAAATTCCCGAGTGCTGGGAAGTCTTCCTGAGATAATGGACACTGGTTAGTCACTGATGGCTTTTTAAGGCCAGGGGGCTCTTTGGATGCACTACAGATTGCTACTGGTTTCTCCAAGTGCCCGTTCACGACACCTGTGGTTGCGTCAGGTGGCTGAAGATTTGCAGGCACACATGGAGTCTGCTCGGCTTCTGCCAGTTTTTCCAAAGGTGCTGCGGGAGACGAGGTCTCCTCCAGCTGAGGCGATGACGCTCGTTGCTTCTCAACGCCCATCTTCTTTTTCTTGCTCACTTTAGTGAAAGTCTGTAAGGTGGAAGCCGCCAGCAAGGAGGAGACGTCAAACATTGTCGGCGTATTTCTGATCTCCTGGGTCGTCAAGCCACTGCCACCGTCTTCGTCATCGGAGGGGGAGAGTTTACTGCTCTTCCTGCTCCCTTTACTGCTCTTCAAGGGAGCTGTTTTTTTGGCTAGCTGGCTTGATCCAGAGCTGAGGGAAGGGATGGCTTTCACTGCACTTTTATTGGAGCTGTTGCTCCATGCAGATGTGAGGTTCGTCACCGTTTTAGCATTAGGCCTCATTCTGGACACCAGAGCTGGAAAGTCCTCCTCTTGAAAGGCTGTTTTCTTGGCCGCAACCGTGTACGTTAAAGACGCCCCAGAAGTGAGGGTGGGTGCGGCAGAGGAAAGGCTCGGGAAGTCTTCTTCCTTCAGCTTAACAGCTGCTGGCTGAGCCAACCTGAGGGAAGAGAAAACAACACCGTGTGCAGCAGTCACTGGGCCAGCACAGAGGAGGCACCAAGCCAACGGGCAGAAAGAGCTCAACATCTAAGTGCAGCTTCCCCTCAAAATTACCACCACTTAGAGGAGGCATTGAGACTCACAGGCAATTGGAGATAAAATTCAAATGCAGGTGTGCTTACAAGCAAGTCGCGTGTTACAAAAGCCCTCCCACAGAGATGTCACATTGCTAGCCTAGTGGGACTTCTGGGCCTGGACGTGGACGCTGCCTTATCAGGCTCGCATTTCGTACACAGCAGAAGCAATCGTGGGCATTAGAGGGACACTCTGGTAGCCACCAGCTCTGAGAGGGTCACCTGGTAGCCCTGTTAGACCCACCACTGGCTTCAGAGGAAGTTACTTCGTCACGCTCCCCTCCCTACATGCTGGCTCTTGACTGGAGATAAGAAACTTGTCTGAAGCAACCTTTAGAATAGATCAAACAAGACTGGGGGAGCGACGGCCTACGCCATATCCAGCTGTCCCACTGAGGCCATGTGGGTAGAGTGCATAGCCAGAATTTGGGGGTCAGCGGTGTAATTTCTCAGAAATAATTTAACTTCAGCTTATCTGCAGAACTCAGACTCCAGGTGAGCTCATGACCCAGCCTTCACTTTGCCGTGATCTCGCCCAAACTTACCGTAGCAGAGGACCTGCGGCTGAACCAATCGCTGGAAAGTCATCTTGGCTTAAAGCACCATTAGCAGCTGCTTCTTTTGGAACTTTGAGAGAAAGACCATAGAAAAGCTTTTAACTCAGCCCTGAGAGCTACCAACCCGCATCAGCACACCCAGGCTAGTTCTGATTTGGCACTTTATGCTGCTCTTCACTGGGATACTTTAATCCAGAAAAACGCACAAGCACTCTTCCATTCTGATCACTACATTTGCTACTGTTTCACCATGCCCCGAGTTTATATTGCAGCACATTAGCTATAGTCAAGAAGAGTGATAGAAAGCCACTGGGTTGTTTGACAGTTTTGATTCTTGACTTCAGATATGATCCAGCTAAATAATTATGTTAAATGCCATATAAATTTCCATGTATTTTATGACCCTGCAGTTCATGAGCGCTTGAACATTTTCCATAGTAGAGAAGGCTCAAATCTCCAAAAGGATCAGTCGCACCTGCTTTCCAGGCCTTTCCATTCATCATCTTACTTCAGTTGGTCTTATAATATTTATTTTAATTCATGCAACAGGAACGTTTCAGGCCTGTTACAAAATGACATTAACACACCAGTACTTAGTCCAAAATGGCCTCACTTGAAAAGTACACCACATGGGAGGCTTCGCTGTCTGATTCTAGTGATTTTACAGGAATATTGGAAATTAACTTGACATCCTACTTAGTGAGGACTGTAATGTAGACCTACCAGTGCTTGTACACCACGGCAGGATGTTGCGCACTTTGGTTTGATTCTATTCGGCTTAGGGATGCGAATGACTAGTCAACACACTAGTTGACTAGTTGCTCCCCCCACACACTGCCTCTATCAGAAAGAGGCAGCAAGGGGGGAGAGGGGGAGGAAGCAGGCACTGCCACTTTGAAACTCCACGTGCAGACCGGGGTCAGCTGGGGACTCCCCTGCTGACCCCGGGCTCCAAGCGGCGCTGCCGCGTTGAAACGCCACAGGGAGCACGGGGCCAGTGGGGGACTGCTTGAGTCTCCTCCTAGCCCTGTGCTCCGTGCAGTGTTTTCACCTTTGAAGTGTAGCAACAGCCCACACAAATGTAGCTATTGCTACACTTCAAAGGCAGAGGTGCCCTAATCAACTAATTGAATAGTCGATGTCAATTGCACCGACTATTCAATTAGCCCAGGGGTGACCAAACCATTCTGGGCAAAGAGCCAAGATAACAGTGAATCCAGTGCGAAGAGCCGGGGCAAAGTTGTCGAGGGAAAAAAAAGCCTCTGCCCCTTTAAGAAAACGCATTTAAACGTGTTTTGAGGCTTTTTGGCCACAGCAGGCTCCTGACATCACCTTTAATTCTGCATCTTTCATGGCCGCACTGGATGGCTCCTCTGCCCAGGTCGGCACGGGGAGCCAGGAGGAGAGGGTCGTTTTTGGAGAGACATCTTACGAGCCCCGGAGGGGAGGGAGCCGCATGCGGCTCATGAACCTCGGGTTGGCCATGGCTGAATTAGCCAATTAATTTAAGTTTAACATCCCTAATTCAGCTGTACAGCAAGTCACATATATTTTGGTTGTTCCTATTTAAAATGGATCTGGGCAGAAATACTCGAACACACGGCTGCAATCCCAAAGCAAGGAATTACACGTGGACGTGTTTCAAGGTAGGCTAGCTGGGTAGGTCTCTTTAATGGCCAAAATCAATGGTTTGCTGTGCAGGCCATAACCAGTCACACCTTTTACCCATGACATTTGCAACTCTCTCTAGCCCTCAAAACACACATGTAACTAACCTGTGGCTTCATTTGAAGGCTTTGGTACTCGCTTAGTGTTGGACACTTCTGGGTCCTTCGACTCTTCTTTTTTACCTCGACTGACATCTTCTTTATCCTCTACCTGTTTCTTTTCTTCTTGTCGTTTTGCTGCCATTGATGCCCTGACTGCTGCTGCAACATCTCTGTCTTCTTCTTCCCTGTTGGACAGGACAGGTTTCTGGTAAACCAGACAGAACAAGTGGGCCTGAAAGCATTTTTGTCTCACGCCACTTTTCACCTTCAAATGTCACAGTCAAACCACTTTCTGTCAACTGCCTGCTGCTGCCACCTGCTGGGAAAGGTTGCAACTGACCCTCATCGTCATTCATACGATCACACCCAGGTTCCGCTGTAGTAAAACAGGAACCATTCACTTTTCAATTCCACGGAGGGCGATAGCCAGTATTGGAGCACAGCAGGAACCAGGATGACAATATAGAGATGCATGGGACCACTGCGCTCCCCCATTTATTTCCAATGTAGGAAACTTTGGGTGATATGGTTCATTGTGAACTTCCAACACATGCAAGATCCACATGCAACACGCCAACATATATGGTGCTTGGAGATGGATTTTTCCAGTGGAGTTACCAGTAACAAAGGCACCACAGATGTCCCCACAAGACAGAAAAAATAGACGTAGAATAGGTAGGTATAAGCTCTTAGATATCGTGTGGATGAAAGGAGATAAAGTGCAGTTTAATTTCGATACTTAACCCTGTTCTTTTTCCAAAGCACTCAGTCTGGCCAACCAGAGATCTGTTAGTTCAATAAAAAAAGTATGGCCCTCAAAACAGGAACTTAATGACTGGCCAAACCTAAAGAGGTCTGCTAAGCCTGTAAAGAATCTTAGAACTGGAAAGGACTTTGAGAGGTCATCAAGTGCAATCCCCTGCCCTCGCAGCAGGACCAAGCACCATTCAGATCATCCCTGATAGGCGTCTGTCTAACCTGCTTTTAAATATCTCCAGTGATGGAGATTCCACAACCTCCCCAGGCAATTTATTCCAGTGTTTCACCACCCTGACAGGTAGGAAATTTTTCCTAATGTCCAACCTAATTCTCTCTTGCTACAGTTTAAGCTTCTTGTCCTATCCTCACAGACTAAGGAGAATATCTTTTCCCTCCTCCTTGTGACACGCTTTTAGGTACCTGTAAGCTATTATCATGTACCTAAAAGGTTATTAAAAGGTATGTCAGTTACTCAAGAAAATCCTTAAGACAAGTTCAGAATGAAAACAATGATCTTAAGGCCAGAAAATTCCCAGTTGCACTAACCCACCTGTTGGAGAGTTTAGGAGAGCTATAAGATTACAATGTTCATCTCCTTTGGCAAGTGCAGAGTGTGGAAATTTCTCATAAAATAGTTTTGTTTCACTGTGGGCATGTGGTGTCCAGATTTCTAATGAAGACTAATCACAACCTTATCTAAGGAGTTGGAACTACAGTTTTTTCACTTGCCCCCCACCCTCCCACCAATACACCATTCCAGAGCTGGGACTGGAAAAAGAACCTCAATAGACCCTCTTATCCGGTCCTCTGTCCGAGGCAAGACTAAGTAATAACCAGACCATTCCTGACAGAGGTCTAAGAACAGATTAGACCAAACTTCTCATGATGGAGATTCCACAACCTCCCTAGGCAATTTATTCCAGTGCTTCTCTACCCTGACAATTAGGAGTTTTTCCTGATATCCAAACAAAACCTCCCTTGCTGCAATTTAAGTCCATTGCTTCTTGTCCTAGCCTCACAGGTTAAGGAGAACAATTTTTCCTCCTCCTCCTTGTAACAACCTTTTAGGTACTTGAAAACTGTTATGTCCCATCCCCCACAAGTCTTCTCTTCTCCAGACTAAACAAAACCAATTTTCCCCTTTCTCCTCATAAGTCATGTTTTCTAGACTTTAGTCATTTTTATTACTTGCCTCTGGACTTTCTCCAGTTTGTCAACATCTTTCCTGAAGTGTGGCATCCAGGACTAGACACCATACTCCAGCTGAGGCATAGTATGGTGTAGAACAGAGGAATGACTTCTCGTGTCTTGCTCAACACTCCTGTTGATACATCCCAGAATTATGTTCACTTTTTTTTTGCACAGTGTCACACTGTTAACTGCTATTTAGCGTGTGATCCACTAAAACTCCTAGATCCCTTTCCACTTCTTCCTAGGCAGTCATTTCTCATTTTGTATCATGCAACTGATTGTGCTTCCTAAGTGCAATACTTTGCATTTGTCCTTTTCTGAATGCCATCCTATTTACTTCAGACCATTTCTCCAGATCATTTTGAACTTTGATCCTCTCTTCCAAAGCACTTGCAACCCCTCCTAGCTTGGTATTGTTCGCAAACTTTATAACTCTTTGTAAGAATATATTATTGTGAGCAAGACACGAGAAGTCATTCTTCAGCTCTACTCTGCACTGATTAGGCTTCAATTGGAGTATTGTGTCCAGTTCTGGGCACCACATTTCAAGAACGATGTGGAGAAATTGGAGAAGGTCCAGAGAAGAACAACAAAACCTATTAAAGGTCTAGAAAACATGATCTATGAGATAAGATTGAAAGAACTGGGCTTGTTTAGTTTGGAAAAGAGAAGGCTGAGAGAGGACATGATAGTGGTTTTCAGGTATCTAAGGGTATGTCTACACTACAAAGTTAATTCGAACTAACAGCCGTTAGTTCGAATTAACTTTCATAGGCGCTACACACGCAAACCGCTAGTTCGAACTTAATTCGAACTAGCGGAGCACTTAATTCGAACTAGGTAAACCTCATTCTACGAGGACTAACGCCTAGTTCAAATTAAGTAGTTCGAATTAAGGGCTGTGTAGTTGGGCTAGTTGGAGGCTAGCCCTTCCCAGCTTGCCCTGGTGGCCACTCTGGGCCAAGCCAGGGAAACTCTTCTGCCCCCCCTCCCAGCCCTGGAGCCCTTAAAGGGCCACGGTCTGGCTACTGTGCCCGTGCCAGGTGTAAGCCTGCCAGCACCCAGCCAGCAGACCCTGCACCTGGCAGGCATGAGCCAGCCACCCGCTGCCACCCAGCCCTCCCCCTCTTCCCAGGACCAGGCTGGCGGCTCCCAGGAGCCTGCCTGGGGCCGCAAGAGGCGGGCGCCCGCCTGGTCTAGTGCGGAGATCGTGGACCTCATCGAGGTTTGGGGGGAGGCCTCCAACGTCCACAATCTCCGCACTAGGCACAGGAAAGCGGCCGTCTAGGGCAGGATAGCGGCCAGCCTGGCCACCAAAGGCCGCATGCGAACCCAGGAGCAGGTTTGCATGAAAATCAAGTTGGTCCAGTGAGACCCCCGACCCTGAGCTTAGAACATAAGAACATAAGAACGGCTGTACTGGGTCAGACCAAAGGTCCATCTCACCCAGTAGCCTGTCTGCCGACAGCGGCCAACACCAGGTACCCCAGAGGGGATGGACCGAAGACAATGACCAAGCCATTTGTCTCGTGCCATCCATCTCCAGCCTTCCACAAACAGAGGCCAGGGACACCATTCCTACCCCCTGGCTAATAGCACTCCATGGACCCAACCTCCATGACTTTATCTAACTTCTCTTTAAACTCTGTTCTAGTTCTAGGCTTCACAGCCTCCTGTGGCAAGGAGTTCCACAGGTTGACTATTTGTTTTGTGAAGAAGAACTTTCTTTTATTAGTTTGAAGCCTGCTACCCATTCATTTCATTTGGTGTCCTCTAGTCCTTCTATTATGGGAACTAATGAAGAACTTTTCTTTATGCACCCTCTCCACACCACTCATGATTTTACAGACCTCTATCATATCCCCCCTCAGTCTCCTCTTTTCTAAGCTGAAAAGTCCCAGTCTCTTTAGCCTCTCTTCATATGGGACCTGTTCCAAACCCCTAATCATTTTAGTTATCCTTTTCTGAACCCTTTCCAAGGCCAAAATATCTTTTTTGAGGTGAGGAGACCACATCTCTACACAATACTGAAGATATGGCGTACCATAGTTTTAGACTTGCCCTCCTCCTCCTTCCCCTGGCTTCCCCCTCCCTCCTCCCAGGTTTTCACCTCCCCTCTCCCACCCTCTCTCTTCCCCTCTCCCACCTCCTTTTTCCAGTCTCCCCAGAGGTTAATTCCCCCCCCCCCCTCAGTTTTGTTAAATAAAGAGAGTTTATTTTTGAACACGTGTCCTTTATTTTTTACATCAGGAAGGGGGGCTAGGGAAGGGTAAGTGGAAGGAGGTGAGGGAGGAATGGGGCACGAGCCCCCGATGGGGAGGACTGGGGTGGCTCTGCGGGCTCCTCGGGGTGGAAACTCTCCTGCAGGGCCTCCTGGATCCTGACAGCCCCCCAAATGACCCCCCCGGATGGCAGCCTGCGGCAAGTGCAGCCGGGCTGATGGCCGAGTGCTCTGATGTGCCAAACATGGGCACTCCAAGTCAGGACTGCTTTGCTGTCCCTCATCGAGGTAGACAAGCAAGTGGGGAACCCTGACTGTCTGTCCAGGGTGGGGGTCGGGTCCCTTTAAGCACAGCCCTCGGCTAGCCTGAGGCAGCAGCTCCACGCTCTAAGCCCTAACCTGATGCCCTGCTGGCACTGGTTCCGGCCAACCTTAACTTCGGATCAGGGTCCACTCAATGTGGACATGCTAGTTCAAATTAGCAAAACGCTAATTCAAATTAGTTTTTAGGTCTAGAGGCACTAGTTCGAATTAGCTTAGTTCGAATTAACTAATTCGAATTAAGTTAGTTCGAATTAGTGCTGTAGTGTAGACATACCCTAAAAGGGTGTCAGAGGGAGGACGAGGAAAAATTGTTCTCCTTGGCCTCTCAGGATAGGACAAGAAGCAATGGGCTTAAACTGCAGCAAGGGAGGTTTAGGTTGGACATTAGGAAAATCTTCCTAACTGCCAGGGTGGTTAAACACTGGAATAAATTGCCTAGGGAGGTTGTGGAATCTCCATCACTGGAGATATTTAAGAGCAGGTTAGACAAACACGTAATCAGGGATGAGCTAGACGGTGCTTGGTCCTTCCAGGAAGGCAGGGGACTGGACTTGAAGATCTCTCGAGGTCCCTTCCAGTTCTAGTGTTCTATGATTCTATGATCATTTAAGAGATAACTATTTCACCTTCAACAGTAGGTTCTCCGGCAGCCTGTGCTACTTACCTCTTATATCTCCAGCTCCCTCTTCTGTTTTGCTGCCCTCCTCGGAGTCCTGATCTCCCGGCTCGGCCCTGCCTGTTATATCTGTCAATTTCTTCATAGTCTTCTCCACCTACGACACCTGATCAGAAGACATGTCCCATCATTCTCAATTATTTTTGTAATCTAACATAACACAACACCCTAGCTCCACAGTGATTCTGAAAGCCAGGGACCTTTCCTGACATGCAGTCAGCAGCCACTGATTTTTATAAAACCACCTAGCCTTCACCATTATCGCACTAAAAGGCATTTAGCTGTATATGGAATCCATATAGTATGGGATTGTGATTCAAGTTTAGGGCAAATTTCTATCTTGATATGCAGCGATTTCCAAGAAAGTAAAAAATATCCAGGTATCTCCATGCACTCAGTACCGGATGTCTCCCTCTAGGTACCTAGGTTATCACTCTCAATCCATATTATCTGTATCCCAAGCAAGATCAGAAAGTCAGCTATGAAAATAATTGCCTTACTTTAAAATGGGACATGAGAGTTTTCAGTCCACGTATGGCTAACTGCCCCATTGTGTTTCTGAGAACTTTCAAAGCCTTAAGAAATCAGAAGGTATTTCTGGCAACTTACTCTTTCCAGTCTGACTTACCCTCATTCCTCCGTTGGTGCCTGGGAGCATAGTTGAACTGAAGATCTATCTGTCGGTTCTGTCTGGCCTCAGCCCTGTTCTTGCTGTGGCAGGCTGTTTTGTGGGCTTTGTAATCTATTTCTGTACGGAAAGCATGAGTGAACTGCTCTGTATTACACTGTCCCTCTTCGCAAAGGAAATGCTTCTCCCGGAAGTGTTCGCGAAGGTATTCGTAATCGCTGGGAAGAGGGCAGGCACTGGTTAGCTCAAGGATGCAGTCAACTTAAAAGCTGTTCATTCTTTAAAAACCCTTTGAGTGTTGTCACGCCCTGTTGCAAACTCCAGAATAGTGGCCTTCTGAACATATTTCTCTGTGTGTCGTGACACAACAGTTTAATGTAGGTCCTGGAGAAGGTAAACCAAATTCACAGCAGGATACCTCATTGACCATGTCACACTAGGTCTGCAGAAAAGCCCCTTCACAAAAGGAACTTTATTCAGATCTTTTCCCCAAATAAACCTTAGCCCATTGGCTACTGTGGGCTTATGTAGCAGAGCTGCAGAAATTGCCACAGAACTGCACTCCAGGATCTAATTTTTTTTGTTTTTAGCCTTCAACTGTGAAGAAAGCTTAAAAGAATGAACTGGATATAAATAGATGAAGGGCTGTCCGAATCAAGACCTCATATGTGTGAACTGTTGCCATTCACCTTCCTGTGTTAACGTATAGCCGAAAAGAGGACAGATTTAATGTCAACCACTAAAATTTCCCAAATATGGCTCAGCCAAACCCTTGGCCTTCCCTCATGAAAATTAAGCACTAGCAAATTCACTTAAAACTGAAAGTGAGGGAAAGTCATAAATACATTGATTGTAAACACAAAACCAGAGCCGCTGCTGTGCCTATTAAATATTTCTTTACAAACCTCCCTTCCTTTACTAAATGTAAAGCTGCTCAGCATAGCCAGTCTGCCACTGAGAAATGCTGCTGAGGTCAGAGGGTTTGCCTCTTGCCACTGTTTTTAAGGCCAATTCACTACACAGCACATGGTACCTCTCATTCATCTATAGAGGTTTACACAGCTTTTAGATCTCAATGGCTCTCTCTGCACGGATAGCGTGACAAGCAACACATACATCCCATTTTCAGCACAGCAGGTCTCTGTTAGCTTCAAGAGACAAGCAGCTGAGCAGGCAAAAAGCTGGGTCTGTCAGTCCCAGGGTCCCACTCTCAATGCAAAGTCAAACAACGATCAAACGTGATCTGCTCACTCTTGCGTTGGGTGCCTGTGCACAGCTGACTCTCTGGGACTCAAAGCAGATGCAACCACCTTTCCATCAAGATTTAAACCTTAAACCAAATTCAAAGACACCCATTTCAGCCACTTGCACAAACCTGTAATATTCCTGAGCACCATCTGAATCACAAAAGTGGCAGAAATAGTGATCACGTCTCAAGTGTTTCAGTAACTCGTCGTTGTCTAAGTAACGCTCATCGCAGAATTTACAGAGGGGATGCCCGCGATGAGATGTGTCATCTGGGTCCCCATGTATTCGATGTCGAGCGAGGTCTTTGCGGGAATACCACTTACGTTCATACGTAAAGATCTTAAAGAAAAAATTACCTCATGTCAACAGAGAACTGCGCGGTTTTATGATGGAGTAAATCAGGTTCAACCAATCCTGATGACATTGGCCAACGTTACTAGTCAAAGCAATGTCCCACTTTCGAGCTATGAACAATCTGTGGTTGAATGGTCCCGTGAATGGGAGTAAGAATGCAAGTCCCTCTCCAACTTAAATCTAATTTCACCCTTCTGGAATAATGAAAACAGACCTGCGAGTTTCACTTTTGCTCCTAGTAAATTTTGTTTTGTGTGCTAATAATGCAGCAAAGTTTGGATTACAAACTCTGTGGGAAAAGTCTTTACATCGAAACCATTTTCTGAAAATACTTAGCATTCTGCCTACCCAAGACTGGAAAAAATGTAAAATGAAATGAGTCAGCTGTTATGCATTTGGTAACATTCTTCATAGAGCTATTAGATGCGATGCCTACACAAACACTTGCTCAGTCCCCCCACTGGTGCACCACTAGCCAGCATCTTTGCTACTGGAATGGAATTTTTTTCTCTGGGAAGAGCACTTATAAAACCGAGGATACCAACAAGATACACATATACACAAAAGACATTAGGCACTGAGTCTCAGAGAGGTAGTTAGTCTAATTTTAAAAACAAAAATATATAGGGTCATGAGCTTTCGTGGGTAAAACGCACTTCATCGGATGAGCTGGAGTGGAAATAACAGAATCCAAGATATATACAACAGCAAAAGCAAAACCTGTCAGTTGTAGGACCAAAGTGAACCAAAAAAAATGTACATTGCCAAATACTCTCCAAAATCTAGTAGCAGATATCCCATATAGATCTTGTCTAGACCAAGAGTATGAAACTCATCTTGGGCCGGGATTACTCTGGCTTCATTATCATCAATAGACAAGAGCAGCTTCAGTTCTCAGTGGAACTAGGACCTTCTTTTCCATAGATGCTGTCCAGATGTAGTTCTCCAAATATGAAATGTTGGGAAAGCATGAAGCACTATACAAGTGCTAACTACTATTACTGCTCTGGTTTCTTATCAATAAGGATAAGATTGTGTCCGGGATACTTTTAGTAAATGTCACAGAAAGGTCACAGGCAATAAAGAAAAACTCACGGAAGCTGTGACCTGTCTGTGACTTACTAAAAATATCTGTGACAAAATGGAGATCTCTGCAGGTTCTCAACACCTGCAGCAGGGCAGCTCGGGTGCCCTCCACTGCCCATGATGGCCAGGAGCTGTATGGGTTCCTGGGAGCTACGGAGTGCCCCCCACCACCTGTGGCAGCCAGGAGCGGCAGGGGCTGCTTAGGCGGCAGAGATACCCCATAGCTCCCTTCCGCCGGAAGCACCATGCAGCTCCCAAATGCCATAACCAGAAGTCATGGATTCTGTGACTTCTGCAACCCCTGTGATTAAATCACAGCCTTACTTTAGCAATACCCAGCTAAAGGCCGATTATCTCTCATGCAGTCCACTTGAGTGCCCGTGGCCGACCTGTTATTTCCTACTCAATTTCAGTGAAAGTAAAAAAAACCAATCACAAAAACTGTGGCGAGTGCCAAATATATTGTCTTCATGGTTGGAAGGAATCCCATCCCTCACATTAACCTAGTGCTGGCAAGTATCAGGCATATTGGAGGTTAGAGGTAACAAGCATTCTTTCAGTCACAGCTGAACCACTGCAGCTAGAGGGCTGCTTTATACTTGGAACACTCAAATTTAATCTTTCAGATGGCATAAAACATTGACTGTCTAGCTCTCCCCAGACTCAGACTTTAAGACCTAAAGGTTACCATTATGATCATCTAGTCAGACCTCCTGCCCATCGCAGGCCACAGAATAATGGCCATTAAAAACAGAGTCCACGAAGGGAAAAAGATAGCAAAATACGCACTTTTAAGGCCCCTAGTAAACTGTCAAGGCTAGAGGCAACTCAACTTTCCAACGGATCTAGTGTTGAAAAACAGGTTTTAACAGTCACGGATCGCCATGTGGATGAGCAATTTAAATACAGCAGTTCTGAGCCACTGGTAAGTAGGCTTCATCCCCAATGTCGCCATCACTTTATAGCACTTTTGAGACCCATGGCATTAACCACACCAGGGGTGGAGCAAACATTGAGGTTTTTGAGATGGCTGGGCTATACATACCTACCTACATATATATCAGACTGAAAGCCTTAGATTTCCTTAATTAACCTGTTTATGACAGGTGGTGCAAGTCACGCAAACAGAACTGGTGGGATGGAAGGAACTTCTACTAGGTGATTGATTCCATTTCTCCACTGTCTCATCTATTCCATTCTGCCCTCCCCTTTCCCATCAGTGTCCTACAAACATACAGTTAACACAGGTTCCCATGCACTGCAGTCACTCTTTCCCAGCCCTAAAGCACATTTTTTGTGGCTCACCTTCAGGTGTTTAACACACAGTTTACAACAGAAGAGCTCATGCTGTTTTCTCATGTGCTGTTCCAAATCCACAATGGTGCTGAATGGCCGTGTCTCTGGACACAGAGGACATTCGTGCTGCAGCAGCTGCCTAAAGGACAAAGATTCAAAGGAGGTTTATCCAGGTTACTTCAAATGCTCTCCCAAAAACCTACACTTCAAATAATGTTACAGTGAAAAGAATAAGGTTTTATTAGCAACCAGGGGAGCCAACAGCCACACCGGGGCCCCTGGGCAAAAGGGGGGGAGGGTCTTCAGCACTCTCAGAAGGGATGGGGCCCAGTGCTGCCTTGGGCATGATGCAGCCTCCTCCCAACACAGCCCTTAGAACCACCCAGGGCATGATGCTCAAAGTGATTTAAAGAGCCTGGGACTCCTGGCACCACCACTGCCGCAGTAGCCGCAGCTGAAGTGCTGGGTCCTTTTGACTTGCTGGGCCCCAGGACAGTTGTCCCTTCTCCCCGCTCCAGTCAGTGGGCCTGTTAGAGCGTTACTTTTTTTTAAAGCTGTCTCAGCAATCGCTAACTCAAGGAGATTAGAGTTATGCTTATTCCAAAACTACCCTCCATCAATCCAAGAGCAGAAGTGTAGCAAACTGTATGGAAGCTTGAATATCAGGAGGGGAGCAGGAAATGTACTGCTTAAAAATTGATAAAAATATTAGAGTGCATGGCCTGCGAACAGGCTGCAAGTGTTAGAGGATTCACACACAAAAATGTGTTCCCAACTTTCTCCAACAGTAACTATAAGGAGTTTGCAGCTTAATTTGTGATGTGGTCAAACCCAATCACATTAAATCTCTGGCAGGCAACAACTTTATGCAATACTGTATCTGACAGCATGTAACACTGACCGCAGCTACAGCTAATTCAATATGAGAGTAAGAGGGAAGCTGAAAGAGGAAACAATAAAGCACCATTCTCCACAGTGACAGCAGCAGCACAGGCCTGGTTATTAGGGAAGAGCGTAATGAGTTAGCCCCGACTGTCACTCTGCAACTATTCCTGGCTTCCAGAAACCTCTGAGACAAATCATTGGGGTTGGCTTTCAAAACTGTGACATTTCCAACTAGACACATCACTACAAACTGCAACTCCTCAGAGAAAACTTATTTAATTAATCGGAATGTATTTCCTCCTTATCCTCTAGCCATTTACTAATAATAGGATGCAGCAAGCAACATGCTTTTGGGAACACTTAATACAGTGGAAACTTGGTTAACCAAATTTCACCCAACTGAAAACGCCTCATACAGTTAGTATAGCAAAATCCCACAGCATACTTCCATTTTCCATTCTAGATCCGAAGGCCAGCAAACCCACTACAATCCAGCCATTGCCAAGCCGTAAAAGAATACCAATGAGCCTCCACAGTCCCATTCGTGGACCGAACAAGGCTGAATGGGTTGTACTAGTCTCCAAGGAAAGGCTGTGATGGGACATTCTCTAGGCTTTATGAAAATATGCTTATGAATATGGCACAACTGGAATATGCTTTACGTGAAATACTTCATGCGAGATATAACAGAGAGGTAGCCGTGTTAGTCTGATCGTGGTTTTAAAAAAAGCAGTCATGTAGCACTTTAAAGACTAACAAGATGGTTTATTAGGTGATGAGCTTTCGTGTCTGCCTCACGAAAGCTCATCACCTAATAAACCATCTTGTTAGTCTTTAAAGTGCTACATGACTGCTTTTCATGTGAGATATCACATGTCACCCGATGCACAGCATCCAAGATGGGTCCCAGCGTTTGCACTTAAAGTGAGAGAGTTTAAACTGAACACAAAAGGATTCCCGCCTTAAGCAAACCTATTTAAGGGTGGGTGAGTTTATCTAGGTAGGTCACTGAGGAGGGAGCCCATAGATGGAGGCTTTCCAGTCTATGAAAGAAGCTTATTAGAACAAATCTGAGGCTGAGATTCTACAAGTAACCAATTTCTTGAGTGGATTAAGCTTAGTTTATGTGTTCCGTTTTGTTTAGTAACCTACATTGTTTCGTCTGCTATCCTTATTAAAAATCACTTGTGTATATTAATAAACCCAGTGTAAGTCATTGTTACGGGGGGGGAAGGAGTCTGTGCATATTTCTCTTTACCCTGAGAAAAGGGAAAACATGAGTTTACCTTGCATAAAACCTCACAGACTGAGATGGATTTATCTGGGGTTCAGGTCCCACTGAGACTGTGCATCTGGGTGCTGAAGTGAATCCCTTTAGCTGAGCCTTCCCAGAGCTGAGCTGATCTCAGGGTGGGATTTTACTGCAAAGGTCTGTGACTCCAATCTATCTCACTGCCAGAGGAAGTCTGAGAGCCTGGCTCAGTAGGACAGATTTGAGGGGTGCCCATGAGTGCAGAAAGGCAGGCTCAGTGGTACTTCAGCAAATCAAGTGACAGTCCCTAGGAGGTCCCAGCAACCGAACCTGTCACAAAGCACTGGCTGCCTTTACTCCCTACCCTTCCACGTCCTGACTCCCATCACTGTTCCTTCCATTTAGACTCGATTAGGAGGAATCACCTACACACACAACCTAAATGAACAGGGAACTAACAGGACGTGTGCTGCCATCCTATTGCTCATTCTGCTTGTGTTACACCCCTTTCCCTTGCCTGTGTCTATGTTGTCTACTTAGCTTGTCAAGACAGACTGAAAGTCCCTATCTACTACTCTGCTCAAGTCACTGTACAAACACAATGGTGACTCATTCTTGGCTGGTTAAGCACTACCATAATAAACAAGATTAATAGTAGATCACATGATTTTGTTCTTACTAACACATCTAGCACCATTATAAGGAAAAGAGGTCACTCTTAGCATTTTGCTCATGGCCACCGGTGGGAAAGAGGGAAAGGTGACTTTTAATGACAAATCCCAGCTTCTGTATTAAGCCGCTGAAGACCTAGGACTTCAGACTTAAGGGTGTGTCCATTTTGCAGCCTCAGGTCTTTTGCAAACCTCCAGATACACATGTCCGATTTTCTCCACTCTCTACATGACACAAAAGATACACATCGCAGTGACATTTCCACAACATGAGTCTGCACTGTTTTACCTCAGGATAGCATTCATTTCCTGTGACATGCCGAGGACAAGATATTATTTCAGAGATGTCCTGTTACACACTTTCCTGGGCCCCTTTTTCTAACCTGTCTACTCTCATCTTTCTGAACAAACTCAATATATCCAAAAACAACTGAAGACACCAGAGTTGTTAGGCTAAGGCAGGGGTTCTCAAACTGTGGGTCCTGACCCCCCAGGGGGTCACGAGCAACTTAGAGGGGGGTCGCAGTATCACAAAGTTTCAGAACCCGTGGGCTAAGGCGAAACTACAGCTATCATGAAGGCTCTTTATTAGATGTTCTTCCTGTATCAACACCCACTGCTCAGATGCCCCAAGGAAAAAAGGAAGGGAAAACAGGATAATGCTAGGATGGAGAAAGGAATGCTATGTTTACCTATACAGTGCAAAAACTTTTCCATCAGCAAAATAGATGTCATATTTCTTCTCATGTTGCAGCTGGTTAATGGGTATTGTTGAAAAGGATGCAAGCTTCCTTCCAAAGACCACCTGCAGACAAACAGGAAAGATCAGAGAAAGCATACATGAAACTATATGTTATTTTGGCCTACATTTGATCACTGTTATAAGCTAAACTTGTTACAAATACTGGTAGGTGTATATAGAATCCTAGATAGAAGAGATAGGTGATATAAGCCGGGGTCTCATTAAGAAAACAAGCCATCAAGAATCAATAAGGGGGGGGGGGATGCAAAAAAGAGGATTAGCAAATTCAGATGCATCTTGTCTAAGTACTGTTTACAAAGAAACTAGCAGTCTAATAAAGAGGAAGCATATTCTCTTCACTCCTAAACAGCCAGCCAAGAGACAAACACAAAGAAATCACACTAGTAACGCAACAGTTAGAATCACCTGCACCAATTCAGACAGGTTACAGTAGATAATCTCTAATTGTTTTGCATTGATGCTAAGACTCCTATAGTTCATGAAATGAGGGCTGTGGGTGGAGGGTTATGATCATTTTGAGTCTACTGTTGATGAAATGCAGGGTGTGGGGTATGATCATTGAGAGTCCACTGGCTTCTTCCAAAGTAATTTTATTTAACCCAACCAGTCTTCCCCAGGACATATCCCGAAATGTGCATGTGACTCAAACAAGCATGGCCTGTTTTCCCACCCCATTATACACTACACTGGCATTTATCTTCTTTCATCTACCTCCAACGCTACGTTGGGTCTATGACCATTACTTTTGCCACTTCGCTCTGCATTAATTAGTGCGTCACCAGAAGAGATGTAGCCACATTGACTTTCTTAGCTGCTTTTCCCAATCACACGCAAATATTATGCTACTAACAGACCTAGTCTACGAATAGGGCCCGACCAAATTCACAGCCAAGCAAAATGTGTCATGGACCGTGAAATCTGGATGA
Organism: Pelochelys cantorii; assembly: GCA_032595735.1. Taxonomy (NCBI): domain Eukaryota; kingdom Metazoa; phylum Chordata; order Testudines; family Trionychidae; genus Pelochelys; species Pelochelys cantorii. Next base: position 38,280,270 of record CM064341.1, read on the forward strand.
AGAGGACCAAAAGAAAAAGTACTACAGCGTCAGACAGGTAGGCACACAAGTCTTAGTCAGCCGGTTAGTCTACAGTTAGAAGGAACTTAGGCTGCTGGGACAGCATACAGCCCCTTCCCCTTTTATAACCTTGCCCACAGAATGTTTGAGAGCAGGAAGGGAAGGGATGCAAGAGCACGCCACCATCCAAGCTGCACTACCAGCGCATCCCAGGAGTGGGAATAGGTACAGGCTCTTCAGAGAACTCACTTCTATCCCAGGCTTTGACGCAGACCCAGCGGATCATCCACATGTGCAGAAATTACCTCGGACTAAGACAAAGCTTTTATCCATTTGCTCAAGTACCTGCACCAGCAACATTATCTTCTACTGCCTCTAAGCGTCTCTGTGCGACACTCATCTCTCCAATACCACCTTCATTTAAATGTTATGTTCTGAAATATGGCAGTTTAACATCAATCATTTCTCATGCACCTGCATAGTTTAATTTCATGTTCCATCGTTGTGACCATTCCTAAGTGAATGTAGAACCATCAACCTTTACTCACTTTCCTGTAGCTCTTTGTGCCCTTCCAACATGTGGGTAAGACCCCATACGCTTGACTCAACATATTTATACCAAGGTGCATTTCCTCAGCCTACACCCTGCCCTCCATGGGGATTAAGACAAGATCTTCAACCATCAGAGTACAAGACAAAACTGCAAAAGATGAATGTAGTCTAGATAAATGTTAACCTCTTATCAATACTAATTTCTATCAGCATCATATCAATATCCCTACATAGGGATTTACAATAACATAGAATGTCCTACCAATCTGTAAACTTATTTAAATATAGTCCTGAGGCAAAAACAAACAATAGGATGTCTGGCTTCCACAAACGCTTGGTCTATTACGCACGTGGACAAGAGAGCTTCATGTCACTCAAACGATCAGAGTGACTGAAATGCAGCCAATCCAAACAGTTTATTAGGGAGGAGCTCTTCATTTGGCAATGATAAAACAACGGGGTCAGACCGTACTTCCTAGACCTCACAATTCATTTTTAAAATACTGCTTCAATCATTCCACTTGGGTGTTAATTCTTATTCCTTAAGTGGCTAGTCTCTCCCCCCACCTCAGCGCTGCATAAACGATACAACACAGTTTGAAGGTTGAGAATTTTTCATTGTGAATTTAACATTCTTGAAAAGCACCTGGAACTCTGGAAACTGAAATCTTATTTATAGCACAGGAAGCACTAGGGCAAGCTTCTCCACCCTGCCCCATCAGGGCTCCTCAGCTCTGACCCAGACAACCTACCCTTCAGGATAAGAAGGATGTTGAATCTCCTCCGTTCATCTTATTTACTTATCTACTGAGACTGCCAATGAAAAGGGTTAATGACAGTTCTTAATTCTGTGAACTTTTTTCTTTGGGAACTGGACTGAGATCCTTCAGACTCATTCCACATCAGTCGCCAGTCATCAGAGGTTCACTAGGAACCCTGGCTATATTCAAACCTCCGATCCAGAGATCAACAGCTGATCAGTTCCTGACACTTCCAGTCACCCAAAATTATATTCTAATATGCAAAGAGACGGGCCTGCTGATATTGACACTTTGAAAAGTAGATGGAAAATATGCTCAATCGAACATCAAGTGACAGGTAACATAATAATGGAGTAAATATGAGTGAAAAGGTGAACTGCAGACAGGAAGGGCAGATAATTGACTGGAAAGAGAATTATGTCTGCAAAAATGCAGAACTGGGAAAGCAGCAAGGAACCCTGACAGCGAAGAACACAGCATGCATTAGTGTCAAAGAGTTTCTGCCATGGGAGAAGATCAGCCTCTTCAGAGCCAACTGTTGAACTAAATTCAATAGTTCAATATGGTCCCCATACCTTTTATCACCACAACTAAGTCAAAAGCTGGCTGAGAAGAGAGGCAGAAATTCAGAAGAGGTTTGTTTGGCAGGAGAAAGCTAACACTCAGAAGCTGCTCCAAAGTCACTCTGCCTAAATTCACTGGTCAGAAAACTTAACATGTTTCATTGCCTCAGTATATACATTTGAAATAATAATAAAAGGATATTGCACATGCTGAAACATTAGCTATATGACCTTTTGCACTGACCCAGAAATCATCTCATCTTCTGAAGAATTAGAGAAAGTTTTCTTACATTTCAAAAATAAGCTTATTTGCCATCTTTTTACATTCCTGCTCCCCTCCCAAGTTCTAAAGAGATATTGCAGATCATGTAATTAGATTACTGGATGTGGTTGACTTTCTCTCACGTGCTCCAACAGGATTTTGCAATACTGATTTGTAAAGGTGTAAATTCCAGCATATAAAAGCACATTAAATAAAGTTCAGATAAGGTTTTTCCTTTTTCAAATAAAGTACTGCAGAATCCTCCTACTTGAAGCAGCTGAAAAAGTAGACAGGCCACCATCAGGATGTTTTGTAATGCAGGACTTGAGCAAGTCTAGACAAAGCACGTAAAACACCTTCCCCCAAGCTTCAGATCGGAGCAAGAATCCAGAAAGGTGACAGACAGTCTTATCACTGGTTCCTTAAAACAGCATCGAGAACAAGGACCGGTTTACTTAACTATTTAAAATAACTAGCGGGTTGCACTCTGTGCTCCCTACATTTGCGTACCCTCCTTTCTCTGGTGGGTTTCGCAGCCTGAGAGCATGACGACGTCATTCTGTTGCCCTGCAGGAAAAACTTTTTTATAAAGAGAGAGAGAAAATCAAAGCAGAGAAATAATCTCTCAATACCTTGCTTTTCCATACCTTTCTCTTTGCATCTGAACAGCAGCTGCATTACTAGCGGCAGAGCTCAAAGCCAAGCACTATACCCAGGAGTGAAGCTACACATTTTTTTCTATGTGAAAGAAATGGAAAGGATGTCTTTCCACCTACAGATCTCATGTAGCTGTAAACTATTCTAGGCTCCATCACCACCATAATCTGACCTCCAGACCAAATTAACTCTTTCACCCATGTCCAGAACAGTGGCAGCACTCTGACCACAGGTGACTGCACCAACCCTCTTTTCCATTAAAGTTTGCTTTAATAAGCTGCCAGAGTAGTAAACTTTATGGTGAGGGTTCCTACAACCCTGAGTGTCCTACCACACTAATCCCCAAATTGGTGGGTTTGTAAGTGAGATAGAATGAGAAACCTCCCTCCCTTCCTCAAGCTAAATCGGCTTGTGTGTGAATCATATCTAGGGTGTTATCATGCAAACAGGGAGGGTGTCTGGGTCTCTGTTGGGTCTCCACCCTCTATATACAAGGCAATCTTTGCTCCTTATTACATTAATTAGCTTTTATAGTTGTGACAGCTTCAAACACCAAGTAGAACAAACAGATGGTCTCTGGAATGATAAATAATACTTAATCCTTCACCATGGGAACATGTTGCCATATTTAGCACCGATAGGATTCTCCATACAAGATCAGCCCATTGATCTATCTAGGCTGCTGAGCCCGCCAGCAACGGCAGAGAACACTTGACAGTTAAGAGGAAGACACTACGTCCTTGCTAATACCCGGCTGACTGTGCAGTGCTGTGCACTTTGCAGCCCAGGAGCATTTCTTCCCACCCTTGCTGTGACTGGAAGTGCAGAATGTGAATGCTTCAAAGGGTGAGTCCCATATTCCAGGCACACCCCCGCCCCAGCTGTATATATCCACAGTGATTACTTTAAGCAGAGGTTTACAAACTCAGAGTGCAGGCTCTGGGATAGGGCTGGGAATGATGAGTTTGGGGTGGGCTTATGGCTGGGACAAGGGATAGGGGCACCACCAGCAGCTTCAGGTCAGTGGCACAGCAGAGGTGCTAAGGCAGGTTTCCTGTTTGTCCTGGCACTGGGGACTGCACTGCACCGCACCCAGAAGCGGTCAGCAGCAGGTCTAGCTCTTAGGCAGAGGTGTGAAAGCAGTTCTACAAGCCGCCCCCCCCCCCCACCACCACCACCAGGAGACAGGCCCCTTCAGAGGCGCAGCACAGTCTGCGGTGCCAGGACAAGCATATAGCTTGGCTTAACACCCCCACTGATTATGAGGTCACCTTCCAGCAGGAGTCTCACACTCAATTTATCTTAGGGGCCACAGTGCCAGTCCTCAAATCCTCCTAGCGGCCCAGAAGGCACCCCCCCTCTGGCAGGGCTTGGGGTGGGGAGTCTGGGGGGGGGGGGGAACGCACCAAAAGTCTCTGCCTGCTGCCCCCAGGAGACATAAAAAACCTTGGGGACCCCCATGGGCAGCACAGCTACGCTAGAGCAGCTTCTATCTGCCAGCTCCATGGCTGCTGGCAGGCTCAGGAGAGATGTATGCAGAATGGTGAAGTGGGGCGACCAGCCTGGCCTGGGAGAAGGCAGTGGAGCTGAGCAGAGGCTTCTGCATTGCTCCGCTTCCCCACGGTTCCCACCAGCCTGCTCACTGTAGGGGCAGCTGACCCCTGCTGCCACCCTCAGGAGAGGGGGGGCTTACAGGAAGGAATGCTATGGGGGGAGAGGGCGGAGCAGGGTCGGGAAGAGATGGGTTGGGCATGGAGCAGGGACTGGGCTTAGAAGTAGGGTACAGACACCCTCCCCCCAGGGCCACAGGGACTCACCTGCTGGCAGAGGCACATAGGCCATGAGTTTTAGATGCCTGCTGTACATCCAGGTGACTCAATGCCTGATATTTGGTGAGCCGGTACTTTGAAAGCCACTGGACTAAACTACGTGATGGTATGTGACTGACTCCACGAACCCCAAACATAGTTAAACCAAAGCAGCTATTTAATTACAGCTGTTTGAGCTTCCTCCTGCAGCTAGGCAGGGTGGGTGAGACACACACCAGCCAGATAGGAGTGGTTCACATGGTCGCAGTTCAGCAGAAAAGACCTGGGGATTACAGTGGATGAGAAGCTGGATATGAATCAACAGAGCACCAAGAAGGCTAATGGCATATTAGGTTGCATTAGGTGGAGCACTGCCAGCAGATCTAGAGAAGTGCTTATTCCCCTTTATTCAGCACTGGTGAGGCCACCTCTGGAGTACTGCGTCCAATTCTGGGCCCCCCATTACAGAAAGGCCGTGGACGCATTGGAGAGGATCCAGCGGAGGGCAACCAAAATGATTCGGGGGCTGGAGCATGAGACACTGAGGGATTTGGGCTTGTTTCACCTGCAGGAGAGAAGAGGGAGGGGGGATGCGACAGCAGCCTTCAGCTCCCTGCAGGGGGGTTCCAAAGAGGCCGGAGGGAGGCTGTTCTCAGTGGGGGCAGAACGAGGAGCAATGGGCTCAGGTGGCAGTGGGGCAGGTCTAGGCTGGAGATTAGGAAACACGATTTCCCTAGGCGGGTGGGGAAGCGCGGGGCTGGCTCCCTGGGGAGGGGGTGGAATCCCCATCCCCAGGGGTGGATAAGTCTTTGCTGGACAGAGCCCTGGCTGGGCTGACTGAGTGGGGGTCGGTCCTGCCTTGGGCCGGGGGCTGGACTCGATGGCTCCTGAGGGCTCTGCCGGCCCTGGGGTCCTGTGACGCGGAACGTCGCACCCGGCACCGCCACGCGCAGCCCTGCCCCTGGGCACCGCGTCAGACCCCACCCCGCTTCTCACCCAGGCTCGCCTGCCCCGGGCCCCCCTCAGCCCGGCTCACCTGGCCCAGCTCCTCCCGGCACACCGCGCAGTACCGCACCCCGCACAGCGCCCGCATCCGCACCGAGCAGCGGTAGCAGATCGGGTGCTCGCAGCGGCCCAGCGCCAGCACCTCCAGCTCCCCGCAGCACAGCACGCAGAGCCGCTCCGCGGGGGCCGCCGCCGGGGACGGGGAGGCGGCCATGGCGCCCCGGACACGCCGCGGCCTAGGCTGGCTCAGCCTAGCAACCGGCCCGGAGCATAGAGACCCGGCCGGCCTAGAGCGCCGCCCCAGCCCGGCGCTCCTCCGACCATAGAGACCCGGGATTGCGGCCCAGAGCGCCGTCTCCAACCGTTCCCATCGCGCCGCTCTCAGCGCTGGCCTCGCCCAACCATAGAGTCCCCGCCTCGAGTCCCAGCGCTAACCCCCTCGCGCCGAAGGAGAGAGGGCTAGAGCGTCGCCCCTCCTTAATCTCGCGGCACAATGCTCCTCCAGCGTCCCGACCATCGAGACGCAGCCTAGAGCGCCTCCTTCCATCCCAACGCCTCTCTACCCATCACTGGCTGTCTTGCTCCTAACCATAGAGAATTACCATAGAGTGTCCCCGCTGTCAGGGCCCCTCTATCCCTGGCTGACTGAACTGACTCCATTAAACTGGAGCCCTCCCTAGTGGGACATTTCTCTCCAATCTTTGGGGGCCTCAGGGCCAGAATCTAATATTTACCAAGAAGAGGTGCAAAGCCTCCCTCACTGTGATGGCCACCTGGGGACGGGACCCCCGGATTTGGTGACCCCCACCTCAGGGCCTGGGAGTGGCCAAGTGGCACCAGGAGAGCTTTTCGTGCCATACCTGTGAGCCCTATCGCAGCAATAGTCACAAACAGGGCCTTGTGCTCTGTGGGGTTGGCACCTAAAAATTGACCTCGGCCTTTAGCATTTGGGAGCCTGGGTACTCGCTTTGCCCCCTGCCTACAATAGGCAAGTAAAATATCTTCAGATGAATCCACCATGTGCCCCACCCAGTCTTGAGGATTCTCACTGCCTTTGGAAAGAAAAGAAAATGCTGACATCAAATACATGGTCATTTTTCTGATTACAATCTTCTGTGTGAAGTGAATCAGGCCATACTTCCAGAGGGGAGTATTTTCACCCTATGGCCTTCCTGGACTCTCTGTCCTTGCTCACTTATTCTAGCCAATGCAGTTTTCACAGGTTAGCATCTACCCCAATTCCCAACACTACCAAAAATCCAGAGATGTTCCAAGGCAGCTGTGGGGAGCCGAGGAAATACCTGAAATACTGTATTTCAAGCATCTAGTGGTGATAGATACAACATATAATCTATGACATGATCTTTTTCACAACCTGTGATGGCGGTTTTGGAAGCATCCTTGCCAAATTGCAGCCTGATGACCAGTTAACATACTGTGATAATGTTCTGAAACAAGTTTTGATCGTATTGTGATGTGAAAGAGCAGCACAAGTTGACAGACATGTTTAGCCCACAATGGACAAAGAGATCAGCAATTCTACCTCTCAATCTGACACAATATTGTATATGATCCTGGCTAGCATGTATAATCTACTACAGTGGCTTTGAACCTGGAGATATGCAGAGGTCTTCTAGGGGTACATCTGCTAATCTGGATATTTGCCTAGTTTTACAACAAATTACATTAAAAGCACTAGCAAAGTCAGAAGTAAAATTTCATACAATTACTGCTTATACTGATCCATATACTACACAATGAAATGTAAGTGCAATATTTATTTTCCAGTTGATTTATTTTATAATTAAATGGTAAAAAATGAGAACGTCAGCAATTTTTCAGTAATGGTGTGTTGTAACACTTTTGTATTTTTAAGTCTGATTTTGTAAGCAAGTGGTTTTAAACTGTGGCAAAATGTGGAGCACACAAGGCAAATCAGACTCCTGAAAGGGGCAGTGTGGAAACTACAGGATGCCCATACTTTGAATTTAAAATGTGTTAAAAACATTTTATTTAAAAAAAATAGAAAAAAGGTTATTTACAATAGCACCAGCGTTACAGATCCTAAGAACTATGTAGTGTGACGCACCATTAAAAGATTGTTTAGGTACATACTACAAAGAGTGAGACAGAAGCAGAACATTTGATGAAGGTCAGGTTTTGTTTTAAGGTTTTAGTAGGTAACCTAGTTATGTGAGGAATAATTAACCATCAATGTGTTTCTTTAGTAGGGAAATGTGTGGTTGTGTTCCTCCCCCTGGGGGCTGAGCATATGTTTCAAAGGTCTATGGGCCTCAGTGAAATGAGAACTGCCCCAGCTCCGATGAAAGAGGGTTCTCTAGTAATACAGACAGTGGATTTAACATTGACTGAGCTGCTGTGTTAATCTGAAAGCCCTTTGGAGTTTGTATAAAGTGAGAGATAATGGCATATTTTTTCAGTCTTTCAGGATCATCCCTTTTTTCTCCCAAATCTCCTTCAAATGACCCATCTTGGTCTGACATATCCTTCCATTTGTGGAAGGCTGGAGCAGATTTCTTTAGACCCCATCATTTCTGTCCCTGGATCTTTCTAAGTGTCAAAAAAGCAGAGGCCTGTGCTCTACACTCTCACATTGCCATCTTCAGATGAGCCATCTGACTAAAATCTTACATCAGACTCACTCCGGCTAAATATTACCAAAGATCTACTTCTCCACCCCACTTGACATCCAGTGCCTAAGTCCCATTAATGCAAGGATTGCCATCTCTCTTGGAATTGGCGAGATGGTCCCAGTTTTCCTGGGGTCACTCTTGTACCTGCAATCACAAGACAATTCAGATGTTTCCAGGCCCTGTGATGCCATGAAGCAGGTAGATGTTGCTTGCTGCAGCTGTGCACAATAATGTATTGTCACATGAAAATATGACATCATAGTGTAAAGATATGAATATTGTTACATTGAGATGGGATGTCCTGGCACACACAGAAAAGATATTGTGCCCTGCTGGGTCTGGTTTATGTACTTGCAAGAACTGGAGAACAGAGCCTTTCCTTGGAAGCATATTTTGCACAGAGGCAAAAGAAGCAAGGGGAGCAAAAATGTATTAAATGAATGTATTAAATATTTTAAGAAATTCAAAGCTAAGTAGGCCTCAGTAGGCATCATACTTCTTGGTAGAAACAGCAGCCTGATTAGAATTGCAACCCTCCTGCTCCAAAAGCACAGGACCCAGCCACTTAAGCTAAAGGAGGATTCACCTGTTGTCCTTCTTTAGTTCGACAATGAAAACATTGACTAACATCTGGGTGCGGGGAGGGGAGTATAAATTAGTTAAGTCTTTTCACCATCAGAAAAAACGAAGTATTTCAGTGACTTGGGCCATTAGGCATATGTGGCAACCTTTACCTTCCCTTTGAAGATGCTTAAAGAGACCCATTTATAGTACTTCAGAATTAGGAGTAGATACTTTATGCCTTTTTGGTAATCAGCACTAAAGTGTGCCAGGGTTGGGGGAGATAAATGAGGAACGGCTGAGGATGTTGGCTGTAATTGCTGTATGAAATTTCCCCCTGAAATTAGTGCTACTGTTGAAAATGTTTTCCCATCAAAACGGCATCCTACCAATTTTGGAGAGCAATTAGCATGAAATGAGATGGAGGCTGCTGACAATAATGGACTGCCTGAAGTGTCACTCATCTATGAAATTACGCAAGTACGCCAGTGATACGGCCAAGAGTGGGATAATAAATATACCTTCATAATTAGGCTTGAAAATGACATTACTCATCGTCGAGCTCATTGTGACAAAGCAGTTGGGCAGAACCGCTAGGTGCACTTTTTAGCTCTTGTCTCAAAGGTGTCACAGTATGTCAGTCGGAACTGATACCTGTTGTATTCATCTGGAGCTCTTTGGCCATACCTGTGCTATTGGCACTACAGTGGCATGCTGGTGTAGTGTTGATCCTTTCTACAGCAATGGAAGGGGTTTTGGTAGGTAATCCACCTTTCTGAGCAGCGGTAGAGAGAATACTTCTTCCATTGACTCAGCCATGCCAATATCAGGGATAGTTACTGCTTTTGGGGAGTGTGTATTTTTCATATCCCTGAGTGCTGTAGTGTAAAGATAAGGCCTTTTTCGGCAGCCATATTGGAAGACCTAAAGCCTACAGCCTTCATCTGCATCCAGACTGAAAGAGCAGCAGCTGTTAGCTGAAAAGCAGGGAGTCACATACTCACATTCTGTCTACATTGCATGAAAGTAGTTTCATACCAGGCTGTTAAGAGTAATATCAGGCTGTTAAGAAGGAGACCCTGTCCTAATGACACCCAATACCACCAGATAAAGAAATAGAGCTCAAGATGGGTAAAGAAAACTTTGTTTGACAGCATTTTGTCTTGCAAGAAACTACTTATCAATAGTTGGGGTTGTGAAATCCTCATTCCTTTATTCTATCACTATGGTTCCCCCTTTCCCCTATTGTTGGTACAGGTTGAACCTCTCTAGGCCAGAACTCTCTGGTCTGCTCTCTGATCCGGAAACAGCCGTCATCCGGGTGTCCCTTTTCATGGGTGTGGCCAAGTTTCCTGTGGTCCCATAAAGTTTGTCTACAGCCACCAGTCCTAGCTCTCAATGTTCTGTGCTGTTATTTAGCTCTAATTCATCCCTAAATATCCTCTAGCAGCTCAGGAAGCAGTGGAAGTGTTGGTAATGCTGCTAGACATATTGACCTTCTGTGGTCCAAAATGCTCTCTGGTTTGGAACCAGTCAGGCCCCGAGGGTGCCGATTAGAGAAGTTCAACCTGTATGGTCTCTGTCTGGTTTTTAATTGTCTCTCTCTACTGTATAATTAATTTTTCTAGGTGTAAATCAATGAAGGTGGAGGAGAATGATTGGTTAGATAATTCTGTTGCAGTGTGTTAGGACTGGTTAGTAAAATTTGAGTAAAATAATTGTTTAAAGAACAGTTAAACGGGACGCAAAGTTTCACTATATAAACTGAGGGCCAAGAGGAAGTTCTTTAAGACCAACTCCAAGATCAGAGCTGGCATACCTAAACCCTGGGCCAATGACACTGCAGAAACTGGAGTCCCCCAGGGGGACCGGATCCTACCTGGCCACCAGATTGACTGGAGCTATGACAGACTGGTAACTATCAAGCCATGGTAACTCTCAAGTCATGGTAACTATCACACCATCTGTAGGATGTGTGTGTGTGACTGCCTATACTGCTTTCTGTGTTGTTTTTTCAATAAACGCAATGTATTGCCTCTTCCTCTAAAAGAGATCCTGTGTGCTTCTTATAAGTACTAGCCAATTAGCCCATCATAAGATGGGATTTTCAGGTCTCTCCTCCACGTCCGTCTTCTCTCCTGAGCCTCCGGTCTCTTGCTCCGTCTCCGTCTCCGTCTCTCTCTCTCCTCCTCCTACTGCCTCCCCCTCTCTCTCTCAGCTCTCCTCCGCCTTCTGCCTCTCTCTCCATCTCTCTCTTTGTCTTCTCCCCCTCCTGCCTCTCACTCACCCTTTCTCTTCTCCCCCTCCTGCCTCTCACTCTCTCTCCGCTCTCCTCTGTCTCCATCAGGGATGCACGCTCATCCAGGCCCCGCCCCCGGGCGTGCCCCAGGCCTGCCCCTTCTGCCAAGACCTTGCCCCTCACCACAGGGAGGCGGGGCAGCACACCCCACATGTGCGCACCCCCCACCATGGGAAGGGGAGGAGGGTGGGCGGGTGCATGCACCCCAGCCTCCCCGGCCACAGAGCATAGGGAGGGCAGGTGCTGGGGGCAGCAACACTTTGCCCCCAGAATGCCTACAGTAGGCATTTTGGGGACGGAGTGTGGGCGGGGCCTGGCTGGTGGTTTGGAAAGGCAACACCTCCTCCCGCCTAGTCATTCTACGTTTCATAATAGTCAATTACTAGTAATAATCACCATGAGCTAATTATTGTTCAGTTGAAGTCCATATCCAGAGCAAGCTGGAAAATGAAATTACAGGTAGCTGATACGTAAAGTTCTCTCTGAAGCCCACTTCAGAGTCATTAGGATTATGAAAAATTGTATCGCTGCGACATGTGAGTCCTGTTTTAGATTAAATTTCTTTCATAGTGCAAAAGCAAAGAGGTTTTTAAAAAGTCCTCTCAGTGGATTGACTCACTCTTCACTGATAACCTAGCGAAGTCATTCTTACTCCCCTACTAATTACAAATAGAATCTGGATGTTGGCACTAGATGTGGAGCATCGACATGAAGAAATACAGATATGCATATTTAACTAGGCCCAGTGTGCAGTGCAAATAATTCAGCTGGTATTTAGTCTTACGCCTTGGCTAACAGGAAATATGAAAGAAACAGAAAGGCAAAGATGTTGCCACTGGTTTATTTCCATGTTTATTACCCAAACCCTACATAATGTCAGAAGAAAAGGACACTTTTTGTCAGTAGAGGAGGTTTTGGAACAAATAGAAAAACTTAATGTCAACAAATCTCCGGGACCGGATGGCATTCATCCAAGGGTTCTAAAAGAACTCAAATGGGAAATTGCTGAACTATTATCTGTGGTTTGTAACCTATCCTTTAAATTGGCTTCCGTACCTAATAACTGGAAGGTAGCTAATGTGACACCAATATTTTAAAAGGGCTCTAGAGGTGATCCTGGCAATTACAGACCGGTAAGTCTAACTTCAGTACCAGGCAAATTAGTCGAAACAATAGTAAAGAATAAAATTGTGAGGCACGTAGAAGAACATAATTTGTTGGACAAAAGTCAACATGGTTTCTGTAAAGGGAAATCATGTCTTACTAATCTATTAGAGTTCTTTGAAGGGGTTAACAAACATGCAGACAAGGGGGATCCAGAAGATATAGTATACTTAGATTTTCAGAAAGCCTTTGACAAGGTCCCTCACCAAAGGCTCTTGTGTAAATTACATTGCCATGGGATAAGAGGGAAGGTCCTTTCATGGATTGAGAACTGGTTAAAAGACAGGAAACAAAGGGTAGGAATAAATGGTAAATTTTCAGAATGGCGAGGGGTAACTAGTGGTGTCTCCCAAGGGTCAGTCCTGGGACCAATCCTGTTCAACTTATTCATAAATGATCTGGAGAAAGGGGTGAGCAGTGAGGTGGTAAAGTTTGCGGATGATACCAAATTGTTTAGGATAGTCAAGACAGAAGCAGACTGTGAGGGACTCCAAGAAGATCTCACCAAACTGAGTGATTGGGCAACAAAATGACAAATGAAATTTAATGTGGATAAGTGTAAAGTAATGCACATTGGGAAAAATAACCCTAACTATACGTACAGTATGATGGGGGCTAATTTGGCTATGACAAATCAGGAAAGAGATCTTGCAGTTATCATGGATAGTTCCCTGAAAACTCCCACACAGTGTGCAGCGGCCGTCAAAAAGGCAAATAGGATGCTAGGAATTATTAAGAAAGGGATAGAAAATAAGACACAGACTATCTTACTGCCCCTGTATAAAACTATGGTATGCCCACATCTTGAATACTGTGTACAGATGTGGTCTCCTCACCTCAAAAAAGATATTTTGGCCTTGGAAAGGGTTCAGAAAAGGGCAACTAAAATGATTAGGGGTTTGGAACGGGTCCCATATGAAGAGAGGTTAAAATGACTGGGACTTTTCAGTTTAGAAAAGAGGAGACTGAGGGGGGATATGATAGAGGTATATAAAATCATGAGTGGTGTGGAGAGGGTGAATAAAGAAAAGTTATTTATTAGTTCCCATAATAGAAGAACTAGAGGACACCAAATGAAGTTAATGGGTAGCAGGTTTAAAACTAATAAAAGAAAGTTCTTCTTCACACAGCGTGTAGTCAACCTGTGGAACTCCTTGCCAGAGGAGGCTGTGAAGGCTAGGACTATAACAGAGTTTAAAGAGAAGCTAGATAATTTCATGGAGGTTAGGTCCATAAAAGGCTATTAGCCAGGGGATAGAAATGGTGTCCGTGGCCTCTGTTTGTCAGAGGCTGGAGAAGGATGGCAGGAGACAAATTGCTTGATCATTGTCTTCGGTCCACCCTCTCTGGGGCACCTGGTGCTGGCCACTGTTGGCAGACAGGCTACTGGGCTAGATGGACCTTTGGTCTGACCCAGTACGGCTGTTCTTATGTTCTTTTTGCAAATATTTTCATCAGAAATGTTCTTTGAAATAATTAATAGCGGTGGCCAGAGAACATAACAAATCCATTGTGTTTAAAAGAGCAACAGATCAAATATGTATAGTTTAGCACCAAAATATTGTCAAAGAAAATGTGAAGGTTGCATCTTGCATTAAGTTCATTTCTATCATTTGAAATAGACACAGTACATGTACAATGGATAGACAGGTTGGACCTCCTTGGTCAGGCACCCTCAGGACCTAACCGGTCCCCAATGAAGAATTTTGTCACACTGGAGAGGTCATTTCTGGCTCTCCTGCCACTGGCCCCTCCAGCCTGGCTCTGCCCAGCTGAGCTACTGGCTCCCCTGCTGCTGGTCTCCCTGATGGCTCCTCCCCCATTGCTAGCTCTGCTGCCCTGCTAGCCCCGACCAGGGCTCCCAACCCCACCACAGTAGCCCGCTGCCAAAGACCGCTGGCCTCCAGCCACCAGCCCAGCCAGACTTCCACGGCAAGGCTCCCGGTCGCTGGCTCTCCTGCAGCCAGTCCAGCTGGGCTCCTGGCCCCCACAGAGCTTCTTCCTAACCAGCCCTCGACTGGGACTTTCTGTTCCAGGACCATCCAGTTTCCCATCACAGAATCTTCTTCTCCCGTGCCCGGCTTCAACCTGCCATGTCGTCAGTGGGCCCTTCTTAACCAATTCCCGACTGTGCAAGGCCTCTGCACAGCCAATCAACAATGCTGGGGGCTTTGACAGAATCCAAGCAGCAGATGTTGCACCACATTGTTGAGTATCCTGGGAGCTCCACTTGGCCATGAAGAACCCTATGGCTTGGCTCGGCAAATATGCAAACGCTAAATAAATAGTAAACAAGACCAAGAAATGTGTTTGTATAAGTTTTCTCTTATCGGTGATAATTCTTTTAGTGTTTCCATTGCCATTGTTATTGTTTGATTGGCTCGTTTAGCAGTACAGTGATCTGGTCCTCAGTGTTTTAGTGGTAAGGAGTCTGTAGCGATGTCACCTCTGGTTGGAATCTCATTAGACCTCTCAGCTAAGACTTGGGCAACTGCTGGGGAGGAATCCTGCAAAGAAAACCCACAATATTTAAGGGAAAATTGGTAATTCAGTTGGTGTTGCTTCTCCCTTTGAGTCAATACGGATCGCCAAATGAAATTAATAGGCAGCAGGTTTAAAACAAACCAAAGGAAGTTTTTCTTCACTCAGAGCACAGTCAACCTGTGGAACTCCTTGCAGGATGCGGTGTAGGCTAGAACTTTAACAGGGCTCAAAAAAGAGCTAGATAGATTCATGGAGATCAGGTCCATCAATGGCTATTAGCCAGGATGGTTGGGAATGGTGTCCCTAGCCTCTGTTTCTCTGTGAGGATTACCTGTTGTGATCCCTCCCTCTGGAACATCTGGTATTGGCCACTGTCGGCAGACAGGACACTGGGCTGGATGGACCTTTGGTCTGATCCAGTCTGGTTCTTATGTTTATGGAGCAGCTCCTCATAGTGGTGTTAGTGGGAGTTGTGTTGCCAGAGGTACCGTATTTCAAGCGAGATGTTAAATCAAGATCCTGAGATCCCGGGGCACTTTTTGCAGGAGCTGAAGTTGTGTTCCAAGTTGTCGGCAAATGCCTTCGATCAAGCCACTGAGATTCTGGGCTGAGGCATAAAATGTTTTGCTCCAAACGTGGTGAGGGGTTTTCATAGAAGTTGATGGCACTAGCTTTTCTGAACGGAATGGAACGGAACAGCAGCGCGCCCTTCCTGGAGGCACTGGGCGTGTGAGCGACGTCTGCAGAGTGACACATGCTGCGAAGGAGAGTTGCCTTATGTAGAATTCACAAATGCAAGTCTGGTGATCGCGTTATCTTTAGCAGCAGCTTGTTGGAGGCTGAGGGAGCATGCACAGTGCAGATAATAAGGAGAGAGATGTACAGACACCGGAACACAAAGGAAGGGGGGTAGCTTTCAAGGTGTCAAGAAGTCAATATCCCAAGTTCCCAGAACAGAATCCAACTTTTGAAGAGAGCTCTGCGTTGAAATGACATTAAGGGAGCTTACTTATAACAGGCAAAAGCAAGACAATTCAGTATCAAGAGCTCCCTCCCTGCTTTGTACCTGAATGTCCATGGGATTTCAGGATGTCACATGATTTCACATGTCAAACAGTCATTCTTGTGATAAGGTAAGCAAAAAGTGACAGCCTTAGTAATAACAGATATGAAACACCCATCACCCAACATTAACCGTGTCGTTACAACCAGGCCCAGTGTAGTCCTTAGCACAGAATACTTCCCATCAGTATATTTCAAAGTGCTTTACAAATGGAGACAAACGTTGTATCCCTATCCTACACAAAGAAATGCTGAGGCCTAGCGAGGTAAAATGTCTGAGATCACAGAACAAGTCTCTGATAAACCTGGGAATAAAACACAGCTCCTGGCTCCCCGTCAGGTCCACCAGACCTTGCTGCCTCTGAACGGACTTGATTTTGTTCATTTCCATTAGATATTTCTGTCGGTCTCCACAAATGACTCTTGTTAAATATCACTAGAAATTACGTGCATCGAAAGGAAGAGGTGACCCTGGGCCCTGCTACTATGTTACAGTTGGGTGTACCGAATTCCATTTTTTAATGGTTGTTACCATGTGAGACTAATGAGGTACCTTTCATTTAAGGATCTCAAAGAGTGTTACAGGTTGAATTTCTCTAATTGGCATTCTCTGGTCCGGCAACATCCATGGTCCGGCATGATTTGAGTTTGCCACATGTGCACTTATCATGGGGGTGGCCACGTTTCCTGCGGTCCCATAATGTTTGTTTATAGCCACCAGTCCTGGCTCTCAGTGTTCTGGGCTGTTCTTTAGCTCTAATTGATTCCTAAATGTCTCCTAAGAGCCCAGCAAGCAGTGGAAGTGTTGGTGATGCTGCCAGACAATATTGACCTCCTGTGGTCCGGCAACGGCCAGGTCCCGAGGGTGCCGGACTAGAGCGACTAGAGAGGTTGAACCTGTACAAATATTATTGTTCAATCTGTACTCAGTTCAGTGTGGCAGACACATGCAATGTACAGAACATGGTCTCCCTGTGCAGCTCCAGTTACAGGACTACAGCCTTAGAGCCAGGGCCTTGGTCATCAGTTACTTTTCTTAACCTTACTGAAATTAATTAAGTTGCATGCACAGAGCTAAGTATAGGATTTGACCTCAACTAATTAAGCCTTGCAGCTAAATAAGCAAACAGTTCAGTGACGTGTGGGCTTTAGGTAAGGGCTCTTAGAGCAGTCAAAGCATAGAGTTCACTTCTTAGCTGTCCTTCATTACAGAAAACATGCATCATGCCAGAACCGTATTTACTCTGCACTCCATACGGGTAGGTGTTAACTCACTTTCATTATTATTCTAAATTGTTTCCAGGAGAAAGGCTGAATCACAGAACAGAGGGGGCTGAAAAGTTTGCTCGCATTAGAGATACCCATCTGACATCATCGTCTTCTGCTGCTCTTTCACCTGCATTTTTTACCTTTGTTGTTTTGTGTTTGTTTCTCTAGGACAAAACTCCAGTCCCTCACATGATGTTTGCATCATGGTTCTTTGGCACTGAGTTGCCGTGTCAGCATGACACTCTGATGACATTACATCAGCCCTTGAGATATTTAAGGGCACCGTTAATCGTACGCTGGCTGCTGCTGTCGAAGGCAGGGTGGCAGACTAAATGGATCATGAGTGTGATCTAGTGAGACAATTCTTATGTGCCCGCAAGTAGTCCTATTGCAGCCAGGTAAGTTAAGCGGGGAGTACTTATGCGAGTAAGAGTCCCCAAAATCATGCCCTCAGTTTGAGAGATGAAGGTCTGTCCCATTAACAGTGCGACAGGGGAGACCTATTAGTGTGGTCTGGTGGTTAAAGTCTAGGATTGAGTCTTGATCAGGGCTCAGTTCCCCTCTCCAGTGACTGACTCGCTTTGGTCCCACTCTGAGCCTCAGTTTTCTTATCTGCAAAATGGGGTTAGTGACACTTTCTCACATGAGTGTAGGGGGACTCAGTTACGGTGTGTTAAGGGATTTGAAATCTTCCAATGAAGGATAGTGTAAGAATGTACATTCTTAGTGGTGCCACATGCTGTGGTCTGAGATCAGCTCCAGAGTGTCTCAGCAAGCAAACAGGTTCATTTGGCTTTGAATAGCAGGCTATATAAAACCACGCAAAGGTCCTATGAGACAGGGTGGGTTTTTTTTACCTAAGTGCTAATGGAGCTATTGTTTCACGTAAAGGTTTCCAATGCTTTTGCTGTATTGTGTGTGACATTTGTAACACTCTTTGTTCCATTAGGAGAGTAATTTGGGAGGTTTTATTATCCTTTGGAGACTCTGCGGCTTGCTGTTCAACTTCCATGCTCATGGACCTGGAGGAAAAATCTCTCAAAGTGACATCTGACTTTTTTATAAAGATGGTGATGAATTAGACATGTGTTAAGAGTTTAATGATTAACCGAATATACTTTAATAAGAGAAATTAAAACACCCCATGACACCTATCCCTTCTCCCTCTTTCTCTCTGGAGGCAACAACATGCATAGGAGACTTTACAATGAAATCAAGGTGCTCCTTGCCTCAAAGTTTGAAATCATAATTTGTTTGTATCAGCTTTAGCTCCTTTTTCAGAGGAACAAGGAAATAGCATTTAATCAGCATGTTCTGAATCACAGATGAAAGGAACCACTGAGTAATCTGAGTTTATTACACTAGGACACGTGCTAGATGCGAGAAAATGGCGAATGTTTTTATACCTAGGACTACCTATCTGAGATGCCTGTCACCAGGGTGCCTAAGCGGTTGGGTTAGCCAGTTTGGGTTCCAATCACTGAGAAGTGGCTCATATGTTTCCATTAGCAAAAAGCATTCATTCTGATTCACCCCGAAAACTCACACATGGGCGAGGTGCGTGGGAATGTACCAGAGTTGGGTGCTTAATGATCATGATTCCGAAGCACTTCACAAACCGCATCGATAGGAATAATGTTTTCTACCACTAAAAAATGCAATCACTTGTGAAACAGCACGGCAGCTGTTTAAATCTAGGGGAGGAAGTGAAAAACGCTGTGTCCAAATGAAACTTTCAGGAGGGAGGCAGAGTGAAAAGAAGCAGAGTGTTCCCCGTTTGGAACTTGGCCAACATACTTAGCAACATAGACCATGGAATCTTTCGTGACCAGCCATTGATATCCTTGTCTGTGTATCTCATCTGCAATATGGCTACACACCAATGCTATACTGGATACTGACTCAGAAATTATACCTACTGAATCACTACCATGTCCTGCAGCATCTGAGATTTCACACGTCTTCCATCTACATACTAATCATGCCTGACACATCTGCTCTTGTGAGGTCGAAAGAGGTCACGTCTCCAGGGCTGGATAGGTGAAGAATGAGTGTACTGCCAGCACATGGGGAAGATGATGGCAAACAGAGAGTTAATTTAGAAATTAAGCAAGAACTACCTTGTAGTCTCTCTTAGTACAGCACCTCGCCCTGTGGAGTTGGGTCTTTAGGAGCAGCCTGAGCACATATAATAATAAATAATAGGCACTCCCATCCATTTTTTTCCATCTCATTTTTTCTATGACAAGTGGTCATTAGTGACCGCTACCTACATGGAGGTTTCATCTTAAAAGCCACCATTCTGTAGTGCTGAGGAACTAACAAACCATGGGATTCGCTCAGTAAAAATACTTAGTAAAGGCAAGTGGAAAGTACCACAGTTAGGAAGGAAAAATCAAATGCACAGCTATAGAATGGGAAATATTTGGCCCGGTGTAGCACTGCTGAAAAAGGTCTGGAGGTTATAGTAGGTCACAGGTGGAGTCAATAATGTGATGCAGTGAAAGAAAGAAAGAAAGAAAGAAACCCTTGAATATGTTGTGGGTGTATTAACAGGGTAAGACACAGCAGTAATAGTCCCATTTTTCTCGGCACTGATGGGGCCGCCGCTGGAGTGCTGTGTCCAGTTCTGGGTGTCCCACTGTAGGAAAGATACAGACAAATTGGAGAGAGTCCAGAGGAGAGCAACAAAAATGATAAAAGGTTTATAAAACCTGACCTATGAGGAAAGGTTCAATAAACTGGGCATGTGTAGTCTTGAGAAAAGAAGACTGAATGGGGACGAGGTGTCTGTCTTCAAATACATAATGGGCCATTATAAAGAGGGCAGTGGTCATGTCTTCAAATACATAATGGGCCATTATAAAGAAGGCAGTGGTCAGTTGTTCTCCATGTCCGCTGAAGGCAGAACAAGAAGCAGTGGGCTGAATCTGCAGCAAAGGAGATGTAGGTTAGCTATTAGGAGCAACTTTCTAACTGGAAGGATAGTTAAGCTCTGGACTAGGCTTCCAGGGGAATCTGTGGAATCCCTGTTGTTGGAGGTTTTTAAGGACAGGTTGGCTGGACTTCTGTCATGGATAGTCTAGTTATTCTTAGTCCTGCCTCTGTATAGCGGGCTAGACTAGATGACCTCTCATGTTCCCTTTCAGCCCTGCATCTCTATGGTTCTGTTATAAAAGGATGCACACCCTCCTTTCTTTCTTTCTTTCTTTCTTTCAGCTTGTGGGAAGCAGGGAACCCTTTTTAAGAGACACAAAATGGTGTTTATTTGTAAGATGTGTTTGTGTGAGTACAAAATGGACTAAACTCATTGCTGGTGTAACACTAGTGACTTCAATTAATGTTTGCCTCTTGTGCGCAGTTGAGAACTTCCATATTGGTGCTTCTTATTGTACTTTGGCACTGACACTGATTTTCTTATAAACTTACACCCAGTGTGCAATTTGCATTCCCATTTCACCTAAAGATGAATGTAGCTCATTGTGTCAGAAAGTAGCGTGGTGTGATATTAGAGCTAAGGATGTAAACCCTGTTTAATTAGTTAATCATTAAGTTTAATCGGTTGTCTTATTAAACGGGTGGGCAGGGCATGGGCTGGGAGTCAACAGCTTCACATAGGGCTGGAAACAGCAGCTGGGGGGGGGGGGGCTGCTCCAATAAGCATCACCAGTTAAACGGTTACCCGTTCACATCCCTAATTAGATCAGCCCTAGCCTAGGGGAAGAACTCCTGGTTCTTTACCAGTTGTGCCACTAGCTTGTGTGACTTCGAACAAGTCACTTAACCCCTCTAGCCCTTAGTTTCTCTGCCTGGAAAATGGGGATAACAGTAGCTAACAAGGCTGTTGTGAAACGTGCAAAGGGCTTTGTGATCCTTGGGTGTGAAGCACTAAAGAAGGGCAAAGTGAAACCCTGTTAGGACTGATTAAAAAATAGGTTCCTCAAAAAATACACGAGGCCTTAGCCAAGACATTTGCATCTGCATCAGCACATTGTACTCACAGGAAGAGCTGCCATGGAGCCTGCATGGTAGAAATCGCCTGAACACTTAACCAGTAGACAGCACAAACCAAAGTGCCTAGGATGGAAATGAGCATTAACAATCAAACCATAATAATGACTTCATCACTCCAGTCTGTCTGGCTTTTCTCTGATTGCTTTTCTTTCCTGCTTGGATGAGTTGCTAATCTTCCCAGTAAATTCCAGAGTCATTATAATAAATATGGGCAGAAAGTTTTCTGCCCAGAAAGTTTAAATCCGATCTCTCTGATAGAGTGATAGAGTTTACTTCTCTGATTTCATTCCTTTCAGCATGACAATTGTTGGGCCAAAATCTGCTCATTTTCACCCATGTACATTCAAAATAACCCCCACAAAGTCAATAGAGTTAAGCTGGCTTTTACATCAATGTATCTGAGGCTATGTCTAGACTGCAGGCTTCTTTCTGGAAGAAGCTTTTCCGAAAGAGATCGTCCAGAAAAACTTCTTTCGAAAGAGAGTGTCCACACAGCAAAAGCACAACGAAAAAGCAATGTGCTTTTTTTGAAAGATAGCATCCACATTCATTGGACGCTATCTCACATTTAAGTCCTGATTGCTGTGGACGGAGTGGCCACCAGGGCACCTGTGTTTTTTCCTGGAGGCCTCTTCTTTCTTAAAAAAAACCCCTCTTCCCCGTCCACACACGCCTTTTTCTGAAAGAGCTCTTTCAGAAAAAGACTTCTTCCTCGTAGAAAGAGGTTTACCGCTGTCGGAAAAACCCCTGTGTTCTTTCAACTTTCTGTCGAAAGAATGCAATTGCAGTGTGGATCTAAGTGTAGTTTTTCCAGAAAAACTCTGCAGTGTAGACATTCCCTGAGCAAATTGTGTCCTGCTGTTTGCATTGTTGGTAGTTGCATTATTGTAGTCAATTGCATTTCTTTATTCAGATCTTCTAGCATAAGAAGTATGGATGGGATTTTTCAAAAACACTCAATGATGAACTAATTTTGCTCCCAGGAAGCCAAAAGGAGAGGAGTTTTAGCAGTGGGAGCAGAATTTGGCCAACATCGAGTTATGTTGTGAATTCCCCGCATATCATTGAAAGATGAATAAGTGAAGTCAACTGAAAAAGTTCAGTTGTCTTTAGGAGGACCAGGTTTTCACCCACTGACTTTTTGCTTGTCAGGGAAGACCTGCATTTTGTTCTGGTCAGGTATTGACATGAGGAACTTGCAAAACCAGATCAGAAAGTGTTATTCATGGCCCTACTTAGATAGCTGTGATTTTGTCAGCTATTGCAGGGGAAGCACAGAATCTTGAAAGCAGATCTTAGAGAGCTGTAGATTACAAGACCAGAAGGGACCCGACCCAGTTATCAACTTGTCTGCCCTGTATAACCTCAGTGATAGAACTCCCCCAACATAATTTCTAGAGCAGATCTTTTAGAAAAATATCCAGTCTTGATTTAAAAACTGACAGTGATGGAGAATCCACCAGGACTTTTGGTTAATTGTTCCAATGATTAATCACCTTTACTTAACAATATATGCCTTATTTCCCGTCTGAATTTGTAGAGACTGTGGTCATGTCACTCGGTAACCTCTTGGTTAAGCTATAGATTTGGGCTCCTTCAGTCTGGCACTGTAAGGCAGGTTTTCTAATGCCTTCATCATTCTTGTGGCTCTTTTCTGAACCCTCTCCAGCTGATCAACCTCCTTCTTGGACTGTCGACACTATAAATGGTTTGAGCATTTCAGTAGCAGTCACCACAGTACCAAATACAGAGGTAAAATAACCTCTCTGCTCCTCCTTGAGATTCCCCATTTTATGCACCCAAGGGTCATATTAGCTCTTTTGGGAACATCAGTTCACTGGTGGCTCATTTTCAGCTGATTACTCCCTCCCCCGCAATCTTTTTCAGAGTCTCTGCTTCCTAGGAGCAAGCCCCCCCAACCTGTCAATATGGCCTATAATCATTTTGCCTACATGTCTACATTAGAGAAACAAGGCTGGTGTGGGAATATCCTTTTTGGGTCAACTTCTGTTGGTAAAAGAACATAAGAATGGCCACACGGGGTCAGACCAAAGGTCCATCTAGCCCAGTGTCCTGTCTGCCGACAGTGGCCAATGCCAGGTGCCCCAGAGGGAATGAAGAGAACAGGGCATCAGCGAGTGATCCATCCCTTGTTGCTCATTTCCAGCTGTGATGAAATGGTGATTGTGGGGATTTTATTCCTCTTGTTATGTTGCATGTGTTTTCTACTCTCTTGTGTGTGCCTCAGTTTCCCTGGACACTGCACCGACACCTAGATGGGGATGGGAATTTCAGTGAGCTAGCCTCCCCCACATACACAATAGCTGATGCCTTCGTAACTTGAGCCTGGGAGTGGGTGTGACCGGAGGACATCTTCTGCAGAGAAGCAGGACAAAGGCCGGAGGAGGAGCCTGTCTGGGGCCTGGGACCAGGAGCTGGGAGTGAGTCAGTCTCAGCTGGCTTGAGGAGGCGGGGGAGGGCCAGAGCCCTGGGTCTGTGCCCCCTCCTCCCAAAAATGGATGGTACTGACTGCTTCAAGTCTGTTCTGTGCTGGTCCCTGTGGACTAATAAACCTTCTGTTCTACCTGCCTCCCGAGAGTCACGTCTGACTGCAGATGGGGGGGGGGGGGTGAGCAGGGCCCGGTGACTCCCCCGTTCCTTCGGTGACACCAGCAAACAAACAAGCTTTCGAGCTTTCACAGAGCTCACTTCAGTTCTGTGATCCAAAGCTTGTCCATGCTCCAACAGACATGAAATGAGATTTTATTGGCATGCCAAGCTATACAAATGCTGCCAACGTGTAAGGAAAATGCAGACCCTCATGTATTTGTCAGAGGCAGGTGTGACTCAATAGGAATAAGGTTTTACACTGTCATCCGGTGGTTGGGCCATTAGCACAGGACTGGGACACACAGGTTCAAGTGCCTGCTCTGGCACAGACTTCCCATGTGACCTCGGCCAAGTCATTTAGCCTCAGTTACCTAGCTGTAAAACAGGGACAGCAACACTCCCTTACCTCACAGCAGTGCTGTGAGGATGAATTCGTGAAAGATTGTGAAGCCCTTTGAGGCTTTTGAATGAAAAATGCGGTGTGAGAGGTAGGCATTCTTAACCTGTGTCCTTTTACCATCTCTAAACAAATTAAACTGCGGAGTCCCTGGCTACACCGGAGGTTAGGGCAAAGTTAGAAATGAGCATCCATCTTTTCCAAATGCAAATGATTTTGTAGCCTGGGTTTTTCAGACTCCATGCAGCTGTAGCAGGGAGAAGGAAGCATAATTACTTCTTTATTGGGTGAAATAAAATTGATAATGCATGTCCGAGTGTGTCTGTATTTGGCGATCAGTGATGGACGAGGTGTAATCATGTAGCTTACTGATGTCATTCGTGTAATGGCACTATTAAAAATGAAAGTTTGGGAACCATTCGTAATGTTCAAAGGGCTAGAAATCCAGAAATAGCACCCTCATCAGTGACCTTGTTTAAAGACTACGGTTCAGATCGGGGTGGGCAATAACTGGCCCATGGACCAGACATGGTTCACCAGGATTAGACCTTGGCAGGTCACTGGCACTTTACTTACCTGCACCTCTGCAGGTACAGCCACTTGAAGCTCCCATTCACCACGGATCACGGCCAATGGGAGCTGCGGGAAGCGGTATTCCAGTCCATGACACACCTCACAGCTCCCATTGGCTGGGAACAACAATCTGCAGCCAACAGGAGGTTCAAGAAGCCGCACCTGTGGAGGCCCAGGTAAATAAAGCGCCAGTGGCTGGCCAGGGGATAACCCTGGTGAACTTCATCTGACTTATTGCCCGACCCTGGTCCAGATTCATCCTGAGAGCAACTTCACTGGCTTTCATGAAGTTACCCCAGGAGTGAACTTGGCTCTCACACTCTGATTCGTTAAAAACGGATTCATCTTATGTACTCGTGTAATTGTTGTGCTCTCTACTCAGGAAAAGACCCCAATTCCCTTCTCACAGGCAAGGAACGCTTTGTCCCAGACTCGTAACCTTGCAGAACACGAGTTTAGCAGCAGGCCTGCTCTCTTAGGGTATGTCTACACTTGCACCCTAGTTCGAGCTAGGGATGCAAACACAGGCATTCAAAATAGTCAATGAAGCGGGGATTTAAATATCCCGTGCTTCGTTAGCATGATCTCGCCGGTGCACTAGTTCGAATCACAGCTGATTCGAACCAGGAAGTGCGCGCCGGGATGCTTTAATTCAAAGCAAACCCCTTGGTTCAAACTAACATTCCTCCTTATTTTTTGAGGAGGAATGTTAGTTCGAACCAAGGGGTTTGGTTCGAACTAACGCGTCCCGGCACGCACTTTCACTTTCGAAACAGATGGCATTCGAAGTAACGTGCTGGCGAGATCATGCTAATGAAGCGCGGGATATTTAAATCCCCGCTTCATTGACTATTTCGAATGCCTGCATTTGCATCCCTAGTTCAAACTAGGGTGCAAGTGTAGACATACCCTTACAGCTCACTGTGTCATTCCCACTCTATGCTTTTTCATCCAATTCCTTACCATCCTTTCCCAGGCCACAGCCTGGCTGTCTCTGGAGTTTTCGCTCTTGTCCGTAGGAAGCAGGAACGGATTGTTACTAGAAAGGACAAACTCCAGCAAGAGAAGCCGTCACTAAAGTGACAACTGTTTCTGGACCCGCTCTGATGCAAATGCTTCGGTACTCATGTAGGGACTGGTTAATTCCATCTGAATAAACAAGGCACACAACAAAGCCCTATATGTGACTGTGTAAGGAACATGCAAACTTGGATCCAGTTCTCAGCAGTAATTATGTACCTCGCTAATCACCATTACTGGTTAAAAGCCACATGTTCGCAGGGCTCTGGACAGCACTGAATCAGAGTGAATCAAGACAAGTATCGGTAACTGTTGGACCTTCTATGGGATGTAAAGTGACAGACAGGCTAAATAGTACTGGCAGAGAATGGAGTCTCTCCTTTCATCCAAACGCTGGATGTTTTTGGAGCAGAAAACCTGCTCCTCGTGAGGCTGCGTGTTTGCAGTGTAGCGGGGCGGGGGGTGTCTGTGTGCATGGTGACACCTTCCCCTTATAGTAAAACACAGCCCGCCAAATAGACAGGCATGAAATATCATTTTGTCTCACAAAAGGTGGGTCTGAATTTGTTTCCAAGTAGCTGCTCACACAACTGAAATAGGAACTGAGAAGCCTAGGCCCAGAGCTTCCGGCAGGGTAAATCAACATAGCTCCCTTGTGGACTTACCCCGATTTACATCCCTTGAGGATCTGCTCTCAGGGACGGCCTGTTTCAACAGTTCCCGGGGTGAACTTTCTTTGGTGCCCTTTAAGTACCACTCACCCAGCAGTGGGCGGTTGCTTAGCAGGCAGAGCAGCAACAGGTGGAATGGCAGCAGATCTGCCATTGTCATGCTGCCTGGTTCCTGCCTCGCAGCCCCCATCATCCCTGCCCTCATTCTGGGTGGGCATGGCCCTTCGGCACCTCTTCACCGGGGTATCCCACTCGGACCACAGCTCCCTGGCTGGTCGCCTGCATCGTCCACCCATAAGGCCAGGCCGACCTGACCCATAGTCATGGAGGAGCTCAATGATGACTGGGCATGGTGTTCCTTCCCTCTAAGTCTTCGTTCAGGGAGCTGAGGAAAGGACATACCTGTGTCACATGTGTTGGAGTGACAGCACCCTCAGCCTTCAGAGGTGACAGTGAGGTTTTGTGTGGCTGTGCCCTGAACCCTCCAGCTTTTTAAGAAGTGGCTCTGGTGGGCAAAAAAAGGTCATCTCTGCCCGCTTTTTCTGGGTCAGGACACTGGCAACAATGGGTTTAAACTGCAGCAAGGGAGGTTGAGATTGGACATTAGGAAAAACTTCCTGTCAGGGTGGTGAAGCACTGGAATAAATTGCCAGGGAGGCTGTGAAATCCCCATTACTGGAGACGTTTAAGAGCGGGTTGGACAAATGTGTCAGGGGTGGTCTAGATAATATTTAGTCCTGCCAGGAGTGCAGAGAACTGGACTAAAAGGCCTTGAGGACTCTCCCAGTCTTACGATTTTAACGATTCTACAAGGCGGAATGAATGCAAACTAACAGACTTTCCAAACAAACAAATATTAGGCTCTTTTATGCCCGCTCAGCGCCACTCCCCAGGGCAAAGGGAAATCAGAAGTTGTAATTTAGTAAGGTAACTGCTTAAATAGGGAGACAGACAGTCTTAATTGTTTAAGATGTGATGTAAAAGTGAGCAATAGCTCATCACAGCACAGATCTATCTATCTATCCCCATACACCTCATCTAATCTATCTATCTATCTATCCCCATACAGGGAAAGTGTGTGTAGGGGGAGTCATCCCGGTATAATTGCCAGCTCCCGTCCTTTCTGCAGAAGATGGATGGTGAAAGCAGGAATTTCATCAACACCAGCTCCCGGAAGGCCCATTTCGCCCCGCGGCTCAGGACTCATTTTGCCCACCCTCACAGCCTTTAGCCCTGCCTTTGGGCCCTATTTACCGTGAGTCACGGACTCCCTAAGCTTCCTGAGTGTGCCTGGACAAGTCCCCCTGGGTGGGCATGGAGGGGGCGGCTGGGGGTTGGATTTCTTACCCCTTCCCTTCTGCTGCCAAGCCCAGCTGGGCTGCTGTCACCTCGCAGGCAGCCCCCCCCCCCCACCCAGCTGGCTGCGGGATGCTTCAGTGAGTCACTTTCAGCTGGAGGGGGGGGGGGAGCCCACGGAAGGGCGGCGGGGAGCCAGCGGGAGGGCTAGTCAGTTTCCACGTGGATCCCTCGGCTGGGGGGCGGGGCCTCCGGCGTGGCGGACCCGCCCCCTCGGTGGCTCTATACAAGGGCGAAGAGAGACCCCCCCCCACCCAGCATCAGAGCCTCCCAAGTCCCGGGCGGTCCCCCGGCTGCTCCGCGAGCCCCGGCCAGCGCCCGCCCCGGCGTCAGGCGGTGCCCCCGTCCCGCGGCCCCACGGCGAAGCCCCCCGGCCCGGGGCAGTGCAGCGGGGGGCGCTCCGCCCGCGGGATGAACCTGCGGCTCGCGTCCGGAGGCGCCCGGCGAGCCCTGGGCTTGCTGGGGCTGGTGCTGCTGCTGGAGCCGGTGGGCGCCTGGTACAAACACGTGGCCAGCCCCCGCTACCACACGGTGGGGCGCGCCTCGGGGCTGCTCATGGGCATCCGGCGCTCCCCGTACCTCCGGCGCCGGGAGGAGCGCGGCGAGAGCCCGGGCTCGCCCCGCGCCGGGCGGCAGCGGCAAGACCCCAGAGCGGCCGGGCCGTGGAGCCAAGCCCCGCCGACCCCCGCCAGAGGCGAGCCCCGCGGGAGGGAGCCCCTGGCGCTGGCACGCCTGGCCCTGCGGGACTTCCTCGCCCGCCGCAGGCTCGGGCCCGCCCGCCGCAGGCTCGGGCCCGCCCGGGAGGCAGACGCCAGCCGCCTCCCGCAGCCACCGGCTCCCTGGAGCAGAGACCGGACCCGGCCGCAGCAGCGGGGCAGCGAGGAAGGACTCAGGGACTTCAGGTAAATCTCAGCGAGTAAGTAGAAGGCTTGAGAGGGGCAGCGGCACCTGCCGAAAGAGCCCGCGGAATAGAGACTCTCTCCAAAAGGCACAGAGACTAAGACAGAGTCTAGCTTATTGCCTCTGTATCCCTCCATGGGACTCCCACACCCTGAATCCTGCGCTCAGGTGTGCCCCGCTTATCCCAAAACAGAGATCTTGGCACTGGAAAAGGTTCAGAAAAGGACAGCAAAAATGATCAGGGGGTTGGAACCGCTGCCCTGTGATGAGAGATTCAAAAGACTGGGGCTTTTAAGTTTAGAAAAGAGGAGAGGAAGGGGGGAAGGAAGGAGGAAGGAGAGGATCCAGGTTCATAAAATCATGACAGGTGTGGAGAAAGTGAATAAGGAGAAGTTATCTACTTGTTCCCATAACACAAAAGCTAAGGGGCACCAAATGAAATTAATACCTAGCAGGTTTAAAACAAACCAAAGGAAGTTTTTTTTTTCTGCAGGGCACAGTCAACCTGTGGAACTCCTTGCTAGAGGATGTTGTGCAGACCAGGACTTTAACAGGGTTCAAAAAAGAGCTAGATAAATTCATGAAGGATCAGTCCATCAATGGCTATGAGCCAAGATGAGCAGGGATGGTATCCCTAGCCTCTGTTTGACAGAAACTGGAAATGGGTGACAGGGGAGGGATCACTTGATGATTCCCTGTTCTTTTCACTCCCTCTGGGGCACCTGGCACTGGTCACTGTTAGCAGACAGGGGGACTTTTGGTCTGACCCAGTGTGGCCATTCTTCTGCTCTTAGAAGTAGATGAGGGAGAGAGAGAGAGACACACCCCGCATGTGGCTTCGGGGCCCTTGGAGTGGAGTTTCCCAAGTGCCAGGCTTTGATCTAGGGGTTGGGGTGAGCGGCCTGACTGTCCCAGAGAGGGGAGGTGAAGGAAAGCTTCAGACTCCAGATCAGACAGAGCCCCAGTGAAGGAAGGGAGTGGTGGCATCTGAGCCCTTTCCTGCCACTCTGCAAGCATCCCCTTTCATCCCAGTCCCAGAACACCTTCCTCTGCCGCCCCAGGGCACAGAGGGGCTTTATCGCCTGCTCATCCAGCACTTGTCCCCTCCAGTGATGGTAACATTGGGTTGCCAGTGGGTACCACTGCAGGGTATTCAGCAGAGCCCTTCTTGCTAGTATAATACACCAGGAAGTTTATTTATACACCTGCACAATAGCAGTTCCAGGGTCAGTATCAGCTACTATGTTTCCTGGTCAATTTCCGTTCCTCTCCTTGGGGAGAGGCCATACTCTAAGGGCCTGATCCAAAGCCCAGGGAAGTCCTTTGCACTGATTTTGGTGGGGTAGGGATCAGACCCTGGAAGGGGATTACTGTATTCCAACTGGTTTAAAGCTGAGAGCATAGCGAGATTTTTCTTGACCAGGCAGAAGCAAGGGGCAGTTGGCCTGTTTGATGTAAACCACAGGAGAGGGGAAATCGGTGTATTCAGGGAACACAGCAGAGCTTTGGAGGTGCCAGGAAATTCTCAAATGAGTGATTCCATCGGAGACTGATGGGAATATTTGTGTGTCTCTCAGCTCTGAGCTGAACAATGGATTTCGGGGAGCAGGGGGAATCTGTTTGTAGGTGGCTGCTTGCTTCTGGCTTGCATAGTCCTCTGATTGGGTGTGTGGGGAAAGGACATTCTGGAGGTAAAGACTGCTTGGAACGAAGCATATAAAACTCTAGTTGTAGATACAAAGATTTCTATGCAGCACTGAGAATTCAGGGCTATTAAATGATGCTCTATTATTGCCAGGATGTTTAGCAGCCAGAAAGTAAGGTGACAAGTTCCGGTACTTCACAACCCTTACTGGGGTCTTCAAGATGGAAGACATGTAACTAGCAGGCTCAGTGCCGCTGTCCTATATGGGTGTATGTGTGTGTGAGTAGGAAATGCACACATACACTCAGTCAAGACTTGTCCCATTCCTTCTCAAGGCTCTGGCCCTTTAATCCAACACCTCAGGGGTCATGTTTTTGGTGCCATCACTAAAGCTAAGGTCAAAGCACATCTATCTCCTATTGCTGAAATATTTGATTTTCTGCCCAGAAGTTGTAGTCAAGCAGTAAAGTAAAATAAGGTGCTTATACTCAACACTCAAACCATTTTCATCTCTAGCCAATATGTCCCTTTGATAACTGACCATACACTTCTGATCCTAGACATTAATTAACTAGCTGACTAGGATCTTTGTTGCCTTTGAACAATAATCCCAGGTCTCACTTTGCATGATACCACGTTATGTCCTGGGTGGGGTTTTCTGAACTTTAGTTTGCTTAACTTGGAAACAGCTGGTTCATAATGCTGTTTATCGTGATGGTTGTACTTCATTTTAAAAGCACAGAAATTAACTAGATACGTTCTGCAAAAAGCAAGGAGATGACCTGTGGCACCTTAAAAGACTAACCAGTTTATTTGGACATCAGCTTTCATGGGTAAAAACCACTTCGTCAAATGTGTTTGTCCCACGAAAGCTAATGCCCAAATAAATCTAGTTTTAAATTGTCGCAGGACTTCTTGTTGGTTTTGCAGATACAGACTAAAATGGCAACCCCCCGAGCCTATTTCAAGGGCACATCTCCCATTGATTTCCCAGGGGCAGCACCCACCCCATTTGAAGGGCCAGGAGCTCAGCTAACATAAAGCAGAGTAGATCCACGGACTTAAAAGGAGCCACAGCTGTCTACACCAGCTGAGACTGTGTATCTAAATTTCTACCCTTCATTCATTCCCTCTCCTGGAAGACCCCTGAAAGCGCAGCCTTTAACTTGGATTACACTAATACCAAAACAATAATCAATGTGTCTGCATGCGCTCTGTGCGCATGGTGTTTACAAATATTAAATACCTTTCCCTCACATGTACGGTGTGAGCTAACTCTGTCTTCTCTGGAGGCTCCCTCTGACGTCTGCGAGAATTTGGAGGGTGTAGAATTCATTCCTGCATTGCTTTGTCAGTGTATCCTCCACCTTTCCCTAAAAATAATGTCAGGAGCCCTTTTTTTTTTTATCCTCCCGGTTTGATTAAGAAGTTTAAAGTTACAAGCATGAAAAGTACAAACTTTCAAGTCAGCCTTTCACTACACCCGTGCTTCAGTTTCTCTGACATTGGCTGTAAGGGGGAGAGGGGCACAATTTACATGTGTGCACGGAGGTTGTATTCTGCTTCTGCTCTGGGAATGTGTTTCAGCGGGAGGGGGAGATTTGTGTGTATCTGTCTAATACATTGATCCAAGCCACCAACAAGGGGTTCAAGTTTAGAACACCCTAATATTTGGGAGTGTTTGGTTCCGGGGCTTTGGTTTGCATATGCACTAATTTATAGCGGAAGCAAGCAAGTCCACAATAAAAGTGAAGTTGAAATCTGGTCCCATTTCAATCAATAATTGAACTTCCATTGAGGCTGATATTTTGCCTCTATATACTGCCATTCCTTGCAGGATCTCCAAGCACTGTATGAAGATGAAATATTTGTATCCCCTTATTGCAGTGCTGCAAACTGAAATATGGCGAGGGGAAATGATTTGCCCCGATCTGCAAACGGAGACATATCTGTCAGACCAATCAAACTGTCATTTCTTTTTCTTTCTGCAGCCTTTCTGAGGTTAAGATATAGCTCCTCTTCTGCTCAGTGCTCCCGTCAGACACACTCGAAGAACAGTGGTTGCCTGACTTGAAACTGTTTCCTGCGGTGGACAGGGAAGACACTCCAAGCCGGTTCTCTGATTTCTATGAAAACATATAGACACTTGCCATTAAAAAAAAATCTCTGTGGTTTTCTATCAACTGTGCAAACACAGTGATAAATCTCTGTTGTTTCCAAGTTGACCTAGTGCTATAACCATGGAGAAAAAGAGAAGATATTTATTTTGTTTATTTTTTAGATCTCTGTAATAGCTTCTTAGCAATATCACAGCAATATGTACTGTTTGCTTTCTAGGAATCTGCACTCATTAAAATTACAATGAATCAAAGGAAATGTTTGCTTCTTTGTGTAACACATTATTATCAAGACCTGAACTGGGGTAGACTCGGGAGAGAGAAGGTAGTAGTTTGATTTCTCTCTGATTTTTCAGATATCATATTTCAGCTCTTAGGAATGTTTCCTTCCACAACTTTTCAGTGACTCTGTTTTATGACCCATTATATATTCATGCCAAGAATCCACTCAAATAATAGTTAAGTATAGAAAAATCTTTACTAGATTTGGTTGAGCAAAGATGCTGTACGTACCTACTTTTTTTTTTTTTTTTTTAATGTTTATTTTTGGGCTTGGACCTTGATTCATTTAAACCAGGGCTGAGATTTTGGGATGGAGATGAAGCTGGGGTTGGGAGCTTTTAGATTCAAGACTGAGAGTGTGTCTACGCTGCAGCGTTTTTCTGAAAAAACAATACTTGCGTCCACACTGCCATTGAGTTCTTTCGACAGAAAGTCGAAAGAACAG
Organism: Pelochelys cantorii; assembly: GCA_032595735.1. Classification (NCBI taxonomy): domain Eukaryota; kingdom Metazoa; phylum Chordata; order Testudines; family Trionychidae; genus Pelochelys; species Pelochelys cantorii. Next base: position 38,313,401 of record CM064341.1, read on the forward strand.
AGGGTTTTTTCCGACAGCGGTCAACCTCATTTGACGAGGAAGAAGCCTTTTTCTGAAAAAGCTTTTTTGGAAAAAAGGCGAGTGTGGATGCAGAAGAGGGAGTTCTTTCGAAAGAAGAGGTCTCCAGGAAATAGCACAGGTGTCCTGGTGGCCACTCTGTCCAGCCTAATCACAACTTAAATGCAAGATAGATTCCACATTGATTGGACACTATCTTTCGAAAAAGCACGTCACTTTTTCGTTGCGCTTTTGCTGTGTAGACGCTCTCTTTCGAAATAAGCTTTTCTGAAAGATCTCTTCCGGAAAAGCTTCTTCCAAAAGAAGCCTGCCGTCTAGACATAGCCTGAAGGATGGTCACAGTTTCGGTTTGCATTCAGAGGTGCTGAAATCTCATTGTTTGTTCCTGGCAGATTTTTGATCCCAAATCATAGACCTGTATCAGTGGAAAGGAATATATGGGGTCACCTAGTTCATCTCGTTGTGCTGAGGCAGGATTCATACATATCTAGACCATCCGGGACAGATGTTCGTTCTTTAAAAAAGAGGTCACAGGCTCCCTAGATCAGTCAAGCCAGATGAGCAGTTCTCATGAGACTCCTGCTAGCTTGCGTGAAACTGACTCGTAGGTGCTGGAATTACAGCTACTGGGGAGGGGTTGCCAAGCCACCATAGACACAGTTTACAGTTTGGTTCAATGACTCTCAGCACCTCCGCTATACACATTTTTGTGCCCCCACCCCTCCGGACTGATTATTTCTGCCAGGTTTCTGCATCAGAGCTGGGAGCAGGGAAAATCTTTTCTCAGTTTTGAGCTCGTTCCAGGACCCTCAGGTTGGGGCTGGGCCCTCGGGCTGGGGCTGGGTTCGGAATCCAGGTTTTCCAAAAGGTTACTAGTAAAGGTTCCGGTTGGGGCCCCTACCGAGCCCAAACACCAACCAAGCCAACACGTTCTCATCCCATGGGGAAGGGGGGCGGCTCCTTTGGCTTTTCCCCATGTGTTTTTCCATGGCCTGAGCTCATAGCGTTGTACAGCAAGCAATCAACACATACGTCTCTTAACACATCAGCCAGGTAGGCAGAGCTGCCCCATCCATAGGACAGTGTGGGGCGGCTGCCCCAGGCGCTGCACTTTTGGAGGTCCCTGTTAGGGTTGCCAGGTGTCCGGTTTTCATCCAGACAGTCCGGTAATTGCATCTTTTGCCTGGTAAAGAAAAACAGAAAATACCAGACATGTAAAATATCTGTTTTTCTTGGATGGAAGGCCATAGGGGACATTTTTCCTCTGCTGTGTCTAGTGGGGGCAGGGGAAGCACAGGGATGTAAAGGCACAGCAACATTTTTTTTTTTTTTTTTTTGCTCAACCAAATTATTTCCCCTACCATGTTCGGGATTTTTTGTGATGGTATCTGGCAACCCTCATCCCCGTGGCAGCTGCCCCATGGGATTACTTGGGGCTGAGGGCCTGGTGTGCTGGTGGCAGGGGTCACTTCACCCCTATGCTTACTGAGGTGGCAGGAGCCCAAGTGGCCTGGTGGCCCTCTCCCAGCTGGCTGTACGTGGCTTCTCAGTGTGGGAAGCCGAGCACTCCAGCCCCAGGGCGCTGCTCTTGCCACTGCTGTAGAGAAGCGGGGTGCAGCGGGCGGGGAGGGTGACACAGGGTGAAGCAGGACAGGCTGCCAGGCCATTCCAGCTCCTGCTGCCTGGTGAGTGGGGAGTGCAAACCTGCTGCCACCGCGTCAGGTCCCCTGTAATTTTCTAGGCCTCGTTGCTTGGGGGAGGAGGCGGGGTTGGGGAAGGGGTGGAGCCTGTTGAGGGCTTGCCCCCAACCCTGCATGTAGGGCACTGAGGGTGCGTCTACATCGCAAAGCTATTTCGGAAAAATGGCCATTATTCTGAAATAACGATGCAAGCATCTACACAGACATTCCGTTATTTCGACATAATTTTGAAATAACGGGCGGCTTCTTCTGACTTCTGTAAACCTCATTCTGCGAGGAATCACGTCTCTTCCAAAATAGCTATTTCAAAATAAGGCCTGTGTAGACGCTCCACTGCTGCTATTTCAAAATAGCCCCTCCCCAGGGCCATTCTAAGTTATTCCTTCTGGGGCTCTAAATCGAGATAGCACGTCTACATTAGGGGAGCCTGCCTCGGACTCATTTTGAGGCTTCCCTGCAGTGTAGACGTGCTATTTCAAAATAAGCTATTTAGGAATAGCTATTCCAGAATAGCTTATTCCGAAATAACTGCAGTATAGATGTAGCCTGCGGGGGGATTGCCCCTGGACCCGGGTCCCCCGTTGGGGAGGCCCTGAAGGGAGGTATTATATTATTATATTCCTTCTACAGAGGGGGAAACTGAGGCTCAGAGAATGTTAGCAGGAGTTCTCACCTGCCCACCTCGCACTTCTCTAACCTCCAGATCGCAGAGAGTCTGCAGAGAGTCAGCCGTGGTGCATTGCTCCCAGAGGTCCTCCATCCGGCTTCCTGCAAAATGATTTTGCCTCAGATATGTCTTTGCTTTATCCTCATGAAATAGCAGCGAAGTTCTTTTAATGCTAGGCGAGAGGGCTGCGTGGCGTTCCCGCAGGTCACCTCGATAAGCCAATGAGGTCTCTGAACACCAGGAGGCGTAAAAACCCCTAATGCTGATCTACAGTGAAGCTGGTCGCAAGTGCCCACTTACAAGACTAGCAGCATTTGGTGGCTTGAAAGATCTGAGGGCAGAATCCGCTTGTAGCTCCTGCCTGGTCACACGCCTGAGCTCCTTGGGGGTGTAACAGAGAGCAGCATATGGCCCACGGGCTATAGATAAAAATGGAGCAGGAGTGCGCTGAAGCCCCACAAGAACTGCCGCCGATCAGCAGGCCCAGGGCTTCTCAGACTAAACATCCAAGAACTCCTTACCTCCCCCTCCCCCCAGCAGCAAATGTGCACAAAAATGTGACTGGTAGAAGTGACTTTCCCATGAGCACACAATGGGTCAGGAGCAGAGGCAGCAATAACACCCAGATTTCTTGGCTCCGAAGCCTGTGCTTTAGGAACAAGCACTTGACCTTAATTTCTTGTCTGGAAACATTCACTCCCCCCCCCAGTCTGAGCTGGGGGTGGCAAGCGCAGAAGGACGCAGAATGCCTGCACAGACGCAAATATCAGCAAAGAGATGGAGAGGCGTCCCAGGTGGCCGTGAGCAGCAGCAAAAACCTACTAGACGCTGTTGCAATAAATAAAAAGCAAACGTGATTCTGGGAGGCATGAACAGGAGGGAGACGTCAATTCTTCCGTGCTACTCTGCGCTGATTAGGCCTTAGCTGGAGCGTTGTGTCCAGTTCTGGGCACCACATTTCAAGAAAGATGTGGAGAAACTGGAGGGGGTTCAGAGAAGAACAACAAAAATGATTAAAAGTCTAGAGAACAGGAGCTAGGAGGCAAGATGGAAAGAATTAGAAAAGAGAAGACTGAGAGGGGACATGAGAGCAGTTTTCAAGTGTCTAAAAGAGTGTTACAAGGAGGAGGGAGAAAAATTATTCTCCTGGACCTGTGATGATAGGACATGGAGCAATGGGCTTAAATTGCAGCAGGGGAGGTTTAGGTTGGACATTAGGAAAAACTTCCTGTCAGGGTGGTTAAGCACTGGAATAAATTGACTAGAGGGGTTGTGGCATCTCTATCACTGGGGATATTTAAGAGCAGGTCAGACAGACACCTGTCAGGGATGGTCTACTCTAGATGGTGGTGGGTCCTGCCGTGAGAGCAGGGGACTGGACTTGATGACCTCTCGAGGTCCCTTCCAGTTCTAGTGTCCTATGAGTCCAAAATCACATAGGTGTGGATGCTCCAGTGCCACTAATTCAAACTAACTGGCCTCCGGGAGGCCTCCCGCAGCTCCCCAGAGGGCTTCCTGGGGCTCTGAGGCCGAGGTAGCGCGTCCACATTCACAGAGCCTGCCTTGGACGGCATTCGATGCTTCCCCGTAGCGGGGACACACAAATTCGAATTTGTTAAATCAGCTCTTCAGTTGAAGTTTGTAATTTCAAAATAATTTCCTAGTGTAGATATGGCCTTAGGGCCGGGGTGGGGAACCTCAGGCCAGGGGCCGGATGCGGCCCTCAGCTTGCCTGGATCCAGCCCCTGTGGTTCAGCACCCTGGGCCAGCACTGGGGAGCCCATGCTGGTGCACAAAATCTACTAGCTTGGGTCCCTCTAGGCTCTGGTGTGCGGGGCCTGTCTTTCTGCTTCTCAGTCGGGGGGCCACAGGGAGGGGTTTTTTCCCGCTTCTCACTTGTGTGTGGCCCCCGACTAGTTTTCCTGTGGGTCAGCGGCCCCCGACCTACAAAAGGTTCCCCGCCCCTGCCTGAGAAAATGTTCTCCCCAGCAGCCCTAGGGATGCTCTGCTGACAAGAAAAGCAAGCACCAGCAGGAAGGGGGTGGGGGGCAGGGGGAGGGAAGCTGGCTTACCGGTGTGGAAGATGTGCCTGAAAATGGGTGGCATCTTCTGCAGCACAAACCTCAGGACCCCAGCTGTGTATGTGCCTACGACACATTCCCAGCCTCTCGGGACAGGGAAAGTGCTGAGCGTGGTTGGCTGGTTCGCTCCGTGTACGTTTTAGTTTAAGCTGCAGAACCAAACAGCCTAGTGAAGTCCCATGTAAAGTCAAGTGCAGAGGTGAGATGTCCCCGCTGATTTGTAACCTGCTGCAGCTGTATGGCTCTTTCCCCTGTGTGTGTGTGTGTGTGTGTGTGTGGTGTGCGTGTGTGTGTTTATTGGCTCAATATAGCATCAGCATTGAAAAGAGGAGACTAAGGGGCGATAGGATAGAGGTCTATACAATCATGAATGCTGTGGAGAAAGTGAATAAGGAAAAGTTATTTAACTGTACCCATAATATAAGAACTAGGGGCCACCAAATGAAACTAATGGGAAGCAGGTTTAAAACAAATAAAAGGAAGTTCTTCTTCACACAGCGCACTGTCAACCTGTGGAACTCCTTGCGGTTGTGAAGGCTAGGACTATAACAGGGTTTAACGAGAACTAGATAAATTCATGGAGGTTAAGTCCATTAATGGCTATTAGCCAGTATGGGTAAGGAATGGTGTCCCTAGCCTCTGTTTGTCAGTGGGTGGAGATGGATGGCAGGAGAGAGATCGCTTGATCATTACCTGTTTGGTTCACTCCCTCTGGGGCACCTGACAGGGTCCTGGGCTGGATGGACCTTTGGTCTGACCCAGTATGGCTGTTCTGATGTTCTTATGACAAGAACAGCATTGCAACCAGGAGATAAAACCTGCCCTGAGTGTCTTCCCTACGGTCCCTGCTTCCCCCAGGAATGTTGGATGGAACGCCAGGGAGGCCGTGGCGTGCCCCATGGCTGTAGAGGGTTTTAGGACATGAACACTTACCTGGGGGGAGCTGAACACAGATCACAAATTCATTTCACATAGGGACCCCCTCACTGGATGGAAACAGGTGTTGGTCCCTTGCTTGGACCAGGCGACAAAGCAGCAAAATGCAGTGTGGTAATAGGCACACGTCAGCATATGGATGCCCTTGTGATGGGGTGTACGACCCCTGAATGGGCTCCAGGGAGTGAGTTGGCTGCTGGTGGCGCTGCCCATCATGAGAGAGGTCAGAGTTGGAGGGAGGAGCTTAAGAGGGAGAAACTCAGCAGACCAGGGACAAGAGCAGCCCTCCAGCTCCTGGAGGAAGGGCAGGTGTGCCCCAGGTGACTGCTGGGAAAAGAGAGCCTGGTTCTCACTCAGCCTGGGCAGGAGCTTCTTCTTCTAGTTCTTATGAACTTGGTGTATTTGCATTAATCCCTCTTGGTTTTGTTCACTGACTCCCCTGGCAGGAGAGACTTTAAAGTGACCCGGCCAGGTCCAGGCTGATCACCAGCAGAAATGGAGTGACCATGGAGAGAGAGCTGCTCCGCCATACCAGGCCACAAGGAGGCGCTACTGGGGAGTCACCGCCTTCAAAGCCCTCTAGTGGTCATTCTACGGTCAGCATTTAGAGCAGGATCACGCTGTAGCTACACCACCAATGTTTCCTCTGATCTTTTCCCTCCAGGTGCAGAATAAATTGGTATGTGCACCGAGGACTGTGCAAATGTGCACCACCAGTAGACACAAAATCCTAGCTGTGGGTGCTCTGCTAATCAGCTGGGCAGCATTTGAATCTCTCCTGAGTGGCCATACAAGCCCCCAGCTTACAGGGAACACTGTACATCACCCAGAATTCCTGGCAGAAAGCTAAATATACCTGTTTGGAAAGTGAAAAATGCTGCACAATAGGTTGCTGTGTTAGCTTATAAATTTCTGTGTTAGCTTATAAATCACCCAGACCCTCCATGGATGAAACTTACCAAGGGAAAGATTATTTTCCCCTCACCCAGCTCTTGGCTCTTCCACTACTCAGCTGATTGGGGTTTTTTTTCTCCCAAATGCTCAAATCTGCAAAGTTTCTAGAGTCTGTTAGCACTGGAGACTGTGACACAATGTCTAAAATAATCCATTAGACTACTGGCTTTCCAAAGATGAGGTTTGTACCTATTAACCATGTCAGTTGGAGCCTGGAGTGGCCATAGAGGCAGAGGACTGTTCTTGACAGCGTTAAGTGATAAAATGAGGTGCAAAATGAAAAGGTCAGTGTTGCATAGGAGGACAGGCAAAGAGGCTGCTGAAAAGCTCTGTGATTAGAGGAGGAATTGGAGAGTTATATTCTAGCCCCTTGTGGGTTTGAAGGAATCACTTGTAACCTGGCCATTGACCAGGGCAGAAATATCAGCTATAAACCTGTGGATAGGATGGTTTGACAGCTGACCCCCATCCTGGGAACACAATGGAATTTCACCCTCTGTGATCTAGGGGCTTGGAGAAGGGGGACGTAATCCTTGGTAATAACCCGCCTTAGCCCGCTTGAACAAAACCAGGTGGATTTGCTGGTCTTTTGGGATGTAGCGAGGCTTATGAAAAAGCAAACAGGATTCCACGAGGGGACGTCTCCCTAGTGTCGGGACTTCTGTCAGGCACCGCGGCATAAATGAGATCTCTCTTTCCTCCCACACCTCGGGGCTGTCCTGGCTGCTTACATTGTGTATTCGTCAGGGCCGGGACTGCGTACTTCGGTGTTTGTACAGTACCCATGATGGGATCCCAGACTTGCTCCGCCCCTGTATCCCTGCCAGATCCTCTGGGGGTATTTAAGCTCCTAACTTCCACGGAAGCTGAAATGACAGGGGCTTGAGTCACAAGCTGGCTGGCCCTTTAAGGGGAGCTGGGCTCAGCCTTACCTGTGGCATAGCAATTAACCTCCAGCTGATCTTCACTGGGTTGCAACTTGCATCTCAGCTGTGGACAAGTCAGAGAGAACCAGGGCTTGAATTCAGCTAGAGCTGTCCAGAGCAGAGCTCCAGTGAATATTTGCAAACAAGCAGTGAGGTCCCTGAGAAACACTCTGTGGGAACTGAAGCTCTGGGGGGGAATTATACAGAAAGGGGGAGGGAACGCAGTGAGGAGAGCACACAGGAAAGAGGAAATAGGCCTTCCTCTGCTTGGGGAAGGCCCTGGTAAAGGCAGGTGGAAGAGAGCCCCGAGGATGGAGGTGGTCTTGCGGTGGGCCCTGGAAAAGGGGCAAGATGCAGTGAGACTGCCCTACAGTTTGGTGTTTGTGGCAAGGAGCCAGGGAGAGGCCTGGGGACCAGAGGAGAGGCAGCTACTGACCCCCAGGTGCCTGGGCTGGAACCCAGGGCTGAAATGTGGAGGAAGGGGAATCTGCTACCAGCACTGGGGAAGGGGTGTAAAAACCCCAGCACGAGGACTTTTGAGAGTAGCTCTGAGGGCTGAGTGCAGAGAGTGGGTTCAGGAGGAGGCAGGAGAATCTTGTTTGGATAATTGGACTCATGTTCCTTAGCTGGAGGGCTGAGTTGTGGATGAAAACAGGCCAATGCAAGGCCAGAGAGTTGACCTGGGGGAGGGATGGTGACATGCCCTGCAAGGCCATGACCAGGACTGTAAGGCTATGTCTACACAGCGGCGTTATTTCAGAAGAACTGGCGTGATTCTGGAATAATGTAGTCCATATCTATACTACAAGCAGTTGTTGTGACATAATGTCACAATAATGGCTAACTGGAGGACTGCTTACTCCGATGCCTGTAGCCCTCATGGTACGAGGAGGAAGGGAAGTCGGAGGAGGAGGGCTCTACCTTGGATTTCCTTGCTGTGTAGACAGTGCCACAAGCCAAAACAAGCTGGTTGGACTTCAGCTATGCAATTGACATAGCTCAAGTTGCGTCTCTTATTTTGCCTTTAGCCCTGCTGTGTAGGCGTGCCCTAACAGGGTTCAAAAAAGGACTAGATAAATTCACGGACCAGAGGACAGGTCCATCACTGGCTATTAGCCAAGATGGGCAGGGATGGTGTCCCTAGCTTCCGTTTGTCAGAGGCTGGGAATGGATGACAGGGGAGGAATCACCTGCTGATTCTCTGTTCTGTAAACTCCCTCTGGGGCATCTGGCATTGGCCACTGTCGGCAGAGAGGACACTGGGCTAGGTGCTGGACTTGATGCCCTCCTGAGGTCTTATGTTCCTGACCTGACTGTAGTCCAGGGGGTGTAACATCTGTGAGTGGCTACCCCCACAACAAACCTGATTAATAATGCGAACAGTCCTGGGACACCTTAGAGACTAGCATATATACTCGATCATGAGCTTTCATGGGTAAATCCTCATGATGAATCTTAGTCAGACAGCCGGGTGGATAATAACAGAGAGGTAGCAGTGTGAGTCTGATCTTGGTAAAACAAAAAAAGCAGTCATGTAGCACTTTACAAGATAGTTTATTAGGTGATGAGCTTTCGTGGGGCAGACCCACTTCTTCAGATCATATTCTGAAAGGGAATTGGCATGACCATTATATAACAGAGGGATACAATGAAAAAAGTAGAAAAATTTAAAAAATTACAAGCTGGGTGGAAAGTCACCAACTTCTATTCTTTGTGTTGCTGGCTGCCCACAACTTCACAGGCTACTGACGGCGGGCGAGGAAAGCACTACAATATACGGGTAGGACCCTGCCCCCATCATATGGACAGTGGCGCTCAGTGGGATGCGGGGAGACTTGTGAGTCAAGTGCAAACACCAGCTTCTAATCTAGTGCGTGTGAAAAGAACAGCCAGAACACCCTGACACAGACCTGGGAAGGACGTGGGCCGCCATCTGGTGGCCAGGCCTGGGAATGCTACCAGAGAGCAGAGTGTGTTCCTCACCGGTCCTTCCTGTGTGTGGGGGGAGTCCTCACTATGTGAGGTCACATGCGCCCATGAGGGAGTCACCTAAGAGAGCTGTAAATATACCATAGAGAATTGGAAACACTGGAATGAGGGCCAGGTTTGGCCTTTTAGTTCCCTGTTATTTTTGGAAGGCTTCATATCTTGGTATAAACTGGACTGGATAAGTCATCACTGGAGATATTTCAGAACAAGTTGGACAGGCATCTATCAGGGATGATGTAGATCAGGGCTACTCAACACACGGCCCATGGGCCGCATGTGACCTGTTGGTTTGCGGCCCGCGGTGCGGTTTGGGTTTATGCAGGGCTCAACATGAGGCCCACAGGTGGGATCCTTTGAACGTGGCCTCCCCTGGGAACACGCTCCACAACGGCGAGGTGTCTCCCAGGCAGGGTGAGCATTGAAAGATACAAGCGGACGGGCTGGCTGGAACAGGTGGGTGCAGGGGGTCGGTGTTTCTAGCCCCCAGGGAGGAGGTGCCAGGAGCGCCGGGGCATTGTGGGAAGTGCTGGTTGCTTATGCAGAGCCTGAGAGGTGCTGAGTGGCTCACACCGGCCACGTTTGAGTCCGGTGCCGCGGCGTAAGGCTTAATCTTTGTATTCATGTCCATCAGTGTGAAAAGCTATTTGCATATATTTGCATAACTATTTGCATGTACATGCAACCACCCTTAAGCTGCAGCCCTTCACACGTGCTGTGAGTATCATTGTGGCCCCCGGGGTTTCCAAAGTTGAGTCGCCCTGATCTAGACGGTGCTTGGTCCTGCCGTGAGGGGAGGGGACTGAACTTGATGATCTCTCGAGGTCCCTTCCGATTCTAGGATTCTCAAGAGGAAAAACAGCAGGACAGGCAGATCTTGAATGCTTCGCCAAATCAGCTACAGTGATTGTTTGCAATTTTGGGTCCCTTCCTCTGTGGCCACAAGGGCTTGATGGGCCAAAAATCCAGCGTCATGGGGGGAGGGGGAGTCTGCCTCTGGGCTTTCCCCACCTTCGGTTGATGGAATTTTATCCCAGATGTTAGAAGCCACCTGGAGGACGGCGTTTGCTGGAACATCTGGCGACATGTCCAAAAAGCACGAGGCACCTCCTGCCCCGCTAGTCTGCAAAGCGGTGCGACGGGAAACATCTGTATCCAAAATGTCCTTTCGCTTGGTGCCCGATCCACGACAAGGGCATTTTGTGTGGGAAGCCTCCAGCTCGGCCCAGTCTGGGCAGCACAGCACCCCCATCTCGCATCTCCAGAGCAGGACAGCGCAGACATTGGCCTGCTAAACCCAGGGTTGTGAGTTCAATCCTTGAGGGGGCCGTTTAGGGATCTGGGGCAAATCTGTCAGGGATGGTAATGACCTCTCAAGGTCCCTTCCAGATCTATGAGATGGTATATCTCTATCTCCTTTTCCATATATATATATATATATATATACACACACACACATATATACATACACACACAGCTCACTTAGACCCTGAACTTGGTGGTCAGGCCAAGAGGATGTTATTTCCAGGTTCATCATTGGCATTGTTAACAATGTGTCATTAATCTGCTGAAGAACCTCCATGGGAGAGCTGGAGGAACCCAACTAGCAGAAGCAACTCCTTTGACAGAGTCATTAGGCAGGGATGGGAGTCCTGAGTGGTCCTGGTCCAAAGTTTTGCAGCCAGGTGAATGGGTCAGAAAACAGGAGATGGGCGTCTGGGGGAGATGCCATTAACACGGGTGTCTAGTCTAGTCTGTCTGTTTATGGACTGCAGCAAAGGAGCTGGATGATTCCTGCCTTCGTAGGTGTCAGCCGGGCCATCCGTAGGATTGACGGGGCCCTACATAGTCCCATTGCACTGGGGTTCCTACGGCAGTCTGGAGAGGAGGATGATTTTTAAGAGACGTGATTTTTATAATCTTCAGCAACACACTCGTGAAATAGTTTTAAAGCCCAATTTAAACTAAGGTCCTGTGGACTAACACAGTAAATCCAGAAACGGACCGTATGTACCTGGGGTTGACAAATGGCTTCATTGCCACTTGGATGGCTCTTTCCCAGGTTCCGTGTTCTTCTAGTAGCTCTAGCCGGCATCTTCACTGTTAAGTTAACTAGACCCCCTCCGGAGGAAGCGGAGTCACGGAACAGGGATGGGACGAGCTGGGAGGGTGGGCATTAAGACCCAGCGGTGCCCCAAATTCTCAGGTGCCCTATGCAGCTGCATATTCTGCATCTGGGTAAGGACAGCACTAGGTGTCAGATCCATATTACCCTGCCTGCAGTTGGTTCTCCATTGCCTTAAGGGTGCACGGGAGTAATATTTAGCCACTTTTAGAGGGGCACTTTCTGTGCCCTCCCCAGCGCAGCAGAGGAGCTGGCTTCCCTCCCCCCAATTCTTTGGGTTGGGAGGAGTTCTCTCTCCGTGCCCTGCTCCGGAGGAGCTGTGTGCTCCCACTGATGGGAGTGTGTGTGCATGTGTGTGTGTATGTGCGCGCGTGTGTGCGTATGTATGTGTGCGTGTGTGTCTGGCCTCCCTTTCACACGCCTCTGCCTGGTGCAGTCCTTTACCCTGGTGCAAAGTGGGAAGCAAATGTCATTCTGATCAGGTGGCAGTTTACACCCACTTTACACTGGTGTGATTGACAGCACCGAACGCAGGGCAGCGGCGGGTCAGCATCCCCGTCGGTACGGCGCGTGCACCCGCCCCTGGACCATCCAGGCTCTGTTGTTGGAGAATCGGCAGGAATTCTGTCCAGATGCCTTTGTCCTCCCTTTGCAGTAGCCCCCCATCTGCGTGCTGCCTGGCTCCTCTCTGCTGAATTCAGAGAGGAGATTTTGTTTGTCTATTGGCCTAATGCCCCTCTGTCTAGCTACCTAAAGGCTTCCGATAGCACCATCAGGATTGTATCTAAGTACCCTGGCCCAGACTCTCAAAAGACTCAGGAACCCAACTCCCATTGGAATCGATCAGAGTTAGGTGCCTAAATGCCTTAGGCAATCTGGTAATACTGGGTCTCCCTGCCAGGACCGAGGCAGCCACATACTGCTCCTGGGGAGACCTATCCAGCAAGCCCAGAAATCATCCTGATTTTTGGGGACAAGGATGCGCTTGCCCCTTGATCTTTCAGCTCCATTGGCTGGCCCTCAGGTAGGCAGGGATGTCACGTGTTTCTGAGACCGCGGGTGGTGAATGGCGCAGCTTGCGGGAGGGCCAGTTAGAGCCAATTAGAACCTGCTTGGCAATGTGCCCTCTAATCTTTTCCATCCCTATGCAGAATTTTTCTATCCTTGCGTGGAATAATTTTTATGTGCACCGAGGCATGTGTGAATGTGCACCACCAGTAGAAACAAAAACCTGGCGGTGCTCTGTTAATCAGCTGGGCAGCACTGGAATCTCCTGAGCAGCCACACAAGCGCCTGGCTTACAGGGAGCCCTGTTGTGGGGGGTATTTATCTCCTTTCTCCTGGCAAGGTGGAGAGTTCACACCATTGTGTGTGTCTGATCTGGGAGGGTTCCTGTTTGATGGTCGTATCAGAGGCTGAGCCATGGGAGAGTAATTCCCATCTCCTCGGACTTGTCACTTGCCGATCGGCCTTGCTTTGGCCTAGAAATGGTTGTCCACCAAAACAAGGGGTCTGGAGGAACTCCCGATGCACTGGAGCTCGGGTTTGAACTGGTCCCAGTAACCTCCTGCATGTGGAGATGGTTCCATGGTGGAGCTGGGTTCTGAAGTGCGGGTGAGCGTGTTCACATGCCGGGCTTTGCTTCTGCCCGTTTTAGAGAAGTGAAATTTGTGGGCTGAGCCCGCCCCTGACACGGCTGCTCCGTGGCGAGGTCCGAGCCTGCCCCAGTGGGCTCTGTGGCTGCACGTGACTGAGATCGGTGAGGTTTCCTGGAAGGGCTGGCGGGAGCGTATTGCGGTTCACCCCGTTTATCGGCGTGGTCCACTTGCCAGCCAAGATGCTGTTTGTTCCGCTCCCGAAGCCCCGGGAGTGCTCTGTGCTGAGCCAGGAAGCAGGCCCACCCTGATCCAGCCTGAGGCGGAGCTGTTTCCTTTTCCCAATCTCCCTACCCCCTCTCAACCTCCGCCTGGAGGGCAGCTCAGATCACCGAGGGGCCCTTGGCGTCACCGGTGGGCAGGGCCCCGGGATAAGAATCAAAGGACCCAGCCCGCGTTCCCGCAGGGGCCCCGGCTACAGGCAAACAATGTCTGCAGAGCCTGGAAAGCACAGTAGGAGGAAGAAAACTCCCCAAGGAATTTCCTCTTCTCAGACTCTGCCCAAGCCCTACCCGGGTGTCTCAAGGGGATGCTGGGCTCTTCCCGGCAGGGCTCCGATGGTATTTGGGGTGACAGGCCTGGGTGAGTCCCAGGATTGCTCCTTGTGGCCGTGTGTCCATGGCACAGGGGTGGGGAACCCTTTTTGGGGTCGGGGCGGCTAACCCACAGAAAAATCAGCCGGGGGCTGCTCAAAAGTGAGAAGTGAGAAAAACAATCCCCCCCCAGAAAAACAAACCCCTCGCTGATGTGGCCCCTGACTGAGAAGGAGACACTCCCCACATTCCCCTCGCACACCAGAGCCTGGGGGGGGGTCCAGGCTAGTAGATTGTGTGGGCCCCTGTAGGCTCTGGGGTGGGGCCAAAAATGAGGGGTTCCGTATGTGGGAGGGAAGCAGGCTTCAGGGGTGGGGGCCGAGCATGAGGGAGAGCGCAGGAGGGGGCTAGGAGGGGAGCCCCAAGCCTCGGGGGCTGTATCTAGGCTTGGGGTGTGAGGGCTCATGTGGGAGAGTGGTGGTAGGTGCACGAGCAAGCTGGGGGTGCCGCAGCAGGCTGGGGTGGGGCCGCAGGGCCGGAGCACCAGTGCTGGCTCCCCGATGCTGGGGAGGAGCCCCGAGCCTCAGGGGCCGGATCCAGGCAACCCGTGGGCCAAATCCAGCCCCGGGCCTTAGCTTCCCCGCCCCTGCTCGAGCAGTTATGCTAATTGGGTTCCTTAGCGGCAGCCTCCCGCCACGGATCTTGCATCGTCCTCTCGCCGTGAGAGACGGTGTGGCTAGGTCAGGGCTGAGAGACGTTGGCAAGAGTCCGTGAGGGCAGGCACCAGCGCTGTGCTGTGTTGTTGTGGGGCAGCCAGGGCTGACAGGGCCCTAGGGGGCTCTCAGTTCGCTTAGGGGAATTAAGAGCCCATGGAGGTAGCGGGTAGGAGACCCAGGACGGCAGAGCGGAGCGGCGGAGGGAGCTCTCCTGCTGCTATTTCCAGCGTGGCCAGGCCACTGCTAAGATACCAGCAGCCTCGACTCCCAGCAGTGCTGTACAAGCCGGCAAAGGAAGCTCTAGAGCAGTGGTTCTCCGATGCTTGTACTGGGGACCCCTTCCACACAGCACGCCTCTGAGTGTGACCCCGTTATGGGTTAGGGAGGTAACCAGCACCCCAGCCTGGCCTCAGCAGCCCCGTGCCTGCAGCGCGGGACGTCGGCACGGCCCAAGCAGTCCCTGCTTGCGGTGGGCTTGGCCCTGCCTGGCTGGAGCAGCCTGTGGTGCGACGGGCCCAGCTTGGCTGGAGTAGCCCCCCACTCGGGCTGCGGGTAGGGGGCTGCTCCAGCCTGGCCAAGCCCCCTATGCCACACTGTGGGAAGGGAGCCGGTTAACCGGTTTAACCTAATGGGTCACTGGTTAAGCAGGATTTTACATCCCTCTGATCAATGCAAGCCCCTTTTTTATACTGAGCGCTGTTATCAATGCTGGAGGTGAGGTGGGGTCGGGGAAGGGAGGCTGATGGCTCACAACCCCCCCATAATAACCTTGTGACCCCCCTGAGGGGTCATGCCCCCCAGCCTCAGAGCCTCTGCTCTAATGGAGCATATCCTGCTGAGCCTTAAATCAGAATGCTGCAAACGCCTCTTGCCGGCCAGGACGTGGGGAGGAGGCTGAGGGTCCGCTCCTGGGGGAATGGAGAGGGGTTGGCAGGGTTTTGTCTGTCCATGCCTTGCCTTACTGGGTTACGTTGCTGCCTTTCTGTGCCGGCTCAGTGTCGTCGGGGGGCTGGCGGCTGAACTGTGCGTCTAATGGTTAGGCCCCTAACGTGCCGCGTCAGCATCTCTGTTAGGAAGGAAACTGAACGTACGGGCAAGAGTCTCCAAAGTGCTCGGCTCCCCCTCTTTCCCCCAGGGAAATTCCCAATCTCCCCAGGGAGAGCAGCGAGGGCTTCTGGCGGCGGGTGTCTAAAGCACTTCTGGGCAACTCAGGAAGTCTGGCCACCTGCTCGGGTCCTTGAATAGCCCCCGTTGGGCACTGGGCTGCTTTGAAACTCTGGCGCTGCTGCGTGCCTCTCCGCAGGCTCTTGTGAGCACCGAGCATGGAGCGAAGTTGGGGGGTGATGGAAGGAAGGAGCTTTGATTGGGTGTGTTAATTGGGGAGCAACAAGAGAGACCCTTATTGGCCCCCTTCTGTGGGTGGCTGCCCCTTCCAGGCTCAGAGCCCTTCTTCGGGCCTCTGTTTTAATTGGCGGGCGTGTGTGTATGGTGTTAAACATCCCCTCCTCCCTCACCCAAAGTAGCAGCAACCCAGTCGCCAGCTCCACTGCGGGAGGTGGTGGAGATTACTAGAACAGCTGCGAAGAAACTGCAGCCTGGCTTTAACTACACCTCACTCAACGCTCCTAGCCAATACCTCATTTGGGGAAGGGGACTGGCTCTTTACATGGGGCAGGCCCCAGTCCACTTTGGGGGCTGGGGGTGGGTCATCCCCTTGGTGCCCGTGAGAAGTGGGAGTTGGGGCGTCCTGGTGGGGTTTGGGGTGAGCTGTTTGCTCTGGCGGTGAGAGGAGGATTGGGGGGGCCTGAGGCGTCCCGCCTGGGTGGGGGGCAGCTACCATGGCGGGTGGGGGCTCCAATCTTCCAGCACCAGCTGCCGGGATGATTCTCCTCACACGTGTTAGAACTTCTGACGCGGATGACGTGAAGCCAAGTGTGAGCCCCTGGCACTAGGTCCTGTGGGCCCGCTTTGCCCAGAGCTTCTTCCCACCCTGTGGGCTGAGCCCGGCTCACCACGCACATGTCGGGCCTGTGCACTGGGGCTGCGACCTTCCCCGGGCTTCTGCTCCTCACAGGCGCCTCAGGAGTCAGCCAGCGCCCAGCTGCAGTCACTGGAGAGCTCCCACCCGGAGCGGCCCCAGCGCCTACTGACCGGCGCTTGTAAACGGGGGAGGAACGTTCGTGTGGCTCTTTGGTTTGAAAAAGTTGCCAACCCCTGCGCTACAGCCTGAGCTGAGAGCCAGCTGGCTTTTAGCTCATGTGGCAGAGGTTCACACACTAAGCTCCAGAGGTCCCTGGTTCGGTTCCGCCTGCCAGCATGAGGCGTGCTCATGTTCGTGTTCAAAGGCGCTCCTGTCTGGGTAAGAGAGCTGGGCTTGATTCTCGTGACCCAGCACGGAGTGCGGGGGTGGAATGAGAGCCCCATCAGAGAACTGCTCTGTTTAAACATTTGCTTTGAAAAATGCAGTTTTGCTCAAATTGAAATGGTTTATGGGAACGAGTTGATTTTGATGAAATGTGACAGGTCGGCCCTTCTGGCTTGGCATATCATTTTTGATTTGTTCTGACTTACTCTGAACCTAAATACCGTGTTCTATTAATGCAGCGAAGTCCCAATAAAATGATCGAGTTCCGATGGCCTCAAATGGAATTATTTTTGGAATTTGTTCCATGGGAAAGCTCGTCCCCAGTTGGAACAAAAAAGCTGAAATGCCAAATTTCTCCCCCTCCACCCATGTTGGAATTTTCAGCAGAACAGAAATTCCAGTCTCTAACCAGGGGGTTATTGCAGCAGTAAAGGCTGGTTTGGAGAATGTCCTTCCCTTTGTATTGACTGGTGTCACTGCTCAATTCCCCAACCTGGTACTTCAAGGGTATGTCTAGACTACATGGCTCCGTCAACAGAGCCATGTAGATGAGTTTACTAGACACAGGAAAATGATGCGGCGATTTAAATAATCGCCGCTTCATTTACATCAAAATGGCTGCCGCGCTGTGCCAATCAGCTGTTTGGTGGCACAGCGGGGCAGTCTGGACGTGCCGCGGTCGACAAGGGAAGCCTTTGTCGACCGTTCCACTATGCCTCGTGAAATGAGGTTTACCGGAGCGGTCGACAAAGGCTTCCCTTGTCGACCGCGGCGCGTCCAGATTGCCCCGCTGTGCCGCCAAACGGCTCATCGGCACAACACGGCGGCCATTTTGATGTAAATGAAGCGGCGATTATTTAAATCGCCGCTTCATTTTCCTACGTCTAGTAAACTCATCTACATGGCTCTGTTGATGGAGCCATGTAGTCTACATATACTCCAAGTGTAGATATGGGACCGGCTAGTGGAATAAACTCTGCAAGAACTTGTCTTTAACTCCCAGAGGCAAACTTGTCTGATCTCAGTTTTTCTTTAAAAAAAAAAAAAGAAATAAGAAATTCACTGCCACCACCCAAGTGGGAAAAAAATAAAAATAAAATAAACCCTTTTCCAGGAAGAGATCACTGTGGGAATCCCGTCTCTAAAACAAAGCTCTCCCCCATCCCAAACTCCGTTTTGCTTGGAGTTGGGAAAACAGAGGGAATCTGCAGAGAACAATGGGGATCTGCTCCTCCTGATTAACTTAGGCATGTAGGCTTAAGGACACAAATTAACCAATGCCAGTTAATCAAAACAAAAAGGAAAATACTTTTATTATAAAAACAAAACTACTGTTGCAAGCATAGTAAATGACTGGATGTTAAAAGCCACAGAGTGAAATAGACTCAGGGGAAATGCCTGGGCTGTTATTCTTAGTTACAAAAGAGAAAAACAATTAACCAGCTCAGACATGACTCCCAAACCCCCAAACAAGGAAAACAGTAAAACCTGATGGACTATCTAAACTTTTCCCTACTTACACATTTCAAGGAGTGCATTCCTGGGAGAGCCTGACTTACCTGGGGAAAAAAACTGCTCTGATCTCAAACAAAAGAAGGAAAAAAACCCTCGCGGTTTGAAATTCCTATCTGCATTTCATTGGCTGAATGCCTTAAGTCCCCTCCCTCAGGTGCATCTCCAAAATTGCTTAACCTTTCCTCACTCTCCAGGTAAGTCAGACTCTCTTAGTGGCTCCTATTCATGACAACTAGACACAGTGTTGTCTCTGGATATTGCATTTGCTGCTGGGTTTGAACCCAGCTCACCTGTCATTCCTAGCTCCCTGGCCTTTGTGGGAGTACCACTGTAAATCCTCCTGCTCCCCTTCCCGAAGCTACCTGTTCTCCATTTCACCAGCCCCAGCGAGTTCATTTGAAATTTGGCATTTTAGCGTTTTGTTCCAGCTGGGAACAAGCTTTTCCATGGAACAATCCCAGAAATAATTTTATCTGAGGCCCTCAGCACGCTATCATTATATTGGGACTTTACTGCATTAATGAATGTTTAGGTTCATAGTAAGCCAAAAGACAGGACAGTCTTTGTGTTTAGGACCACATTGTGTTTTCCACGTAGTCACCCCAAAGTGACTGAGATGACTTGCGCAGCAAGGGGGTCCCAAACAGGTCGCAAGTATCTCTTCATTTCCCTAGCAATTGTCATGCCCGTCTGTCCGCTCTCGTCCTGGTCTGTATTCTGCCTGTTTGGGATGGATCCCAGGGCTCTTCCGGGATTTTACCTGGGTGTTGTCAGCTGGTGAAAGTCCCAGATGAATGTGGATGGGGAAGCCCTATAGAACGGCTCAGCAAAATGAGAACTAGGCTCTCTGGAGGCTAGATTAGCGTGCCCAGGCATTGTTCATCTCTCCATCAATCCTATGGGTGGGTTTAAATAGCCCCGAGAGAGGATCACCTCCTCTAGTGACTTCCGCAGGGTTTTTTAGAGCCCTGTTTTCAGTTCCATTCGATCCCACAGGACTTTCCTGAAGGGAAGGTGGTAGGTGTAAAGTTTTCTGAAACTATGAAAAGCAAGGGCCATGAACATCATCATCCGGGGTGTTCTGCTCTCTGTTACGTTCAGGTCCACAGGGTTCCATAAGCTTTTAGGTGTCTTCCATCTGCTCCTTTTCCTTGCCAGCTCGGTGGCTGCTGCGGTGAAGTCCGCAAGGGCCACCGGTAAGAGAGATCCCGAACCTGGTCGGGAGGGTCTGGTCCAGGAAGTGCACTTGTAGGAGAGCACGGAGAGATGTCTTCAAAGCCAGCTGTGCACTCCCCTGCGCCTGGGTTGGCTACTCTGGACACCGGGGACCCCAAGGTGCCTACAGGACAGCTGGAAGGCACCAGGGAAGCCCCGGTGCTGCCCCTTTCCCTAGCCATGCTCCTTACGCCAGCAGCCGGGGACGTGATAGGAGAGCGATTCCAGTGCCACTGGAGGTTCTCTGTGGTCTGGGGTGCCCCCCAAGGCTGGTTGTGGCAGCCCAGAGCTGTTTCTCTCTGGCAGGGCAGAATCAGGCCTGGGACGTTCATGGACATGATTTAACTCTTCTTCCATGGCTGCTTCCTGGCTGTCCCCAGTTCGCGATGTTCGGAAGCACCCGCCAGCGACAGATTTCACTGGCAATGAGAATCCAGGCCAAGGAGGAGAAAACCGAGAAGGATCCAAGATGATCTGGGCTGATCCCTGCTATCTGTAGCTTAAACCCGCCCTGAGCCTCTTGTATGTATCTCTACCATTTCTTTAATACGTCCCCTTGGCTCCATGCGGCTTTGCTCAGTGGGGAGCAGGGCCTCTGCTCCATTTCCTCTTTTGTTGGGGAAAGAAACGGGCTGTAAAGTGGAGCCAGGATGAATGTCGACTTCCTCACTGGGTGACAGCCAGCTGCCCGCCCTGAGCGTTCGGGCGCCGGGAGCTCCCACGCTCCCCTCTGCAGCTGGTATTTCTGCACCCGTGTTCATCCGGGGGGGGGGGGGAGGGGTTGTCTTTTTCCCTTGTTGCCTGAGGGATTCATTCTCCCAGCACTGGTGGCCTAGACTCTGAGGTGGGACCCAGTTTCTGCTCCAGCGGCACCCCATGTAGGCCCTAAATCAGCAAAGCGTGTGCTGAACTGTAAGCACCCGCTGAAATGGATCCAAATTCTGCTCTCGCTTGTACTGTGGGTCTGGCTTGCCAGGAGCAAAGTGTCAGAATAATTTCTAGCATCCATGGGAGTAGAACCCAGGAGTCCTGGCTCTGATGACTGTTCTCCTTGGCTCTGAGGATAGGACAAGGAGCAATGGGCTTAAACTGCAGCAAGGGAGGTTTAGGTTGGACATTAGGAAAAACTTCCTAAATGTCAGGCTGGTGAAACACTGGAATAAATTACCTAGGGAGGTTGTGGAATCTCCATCAGTGGAGATATTTAAGAGCAGGTTGGACAGACACCTGTCAGGGAGGATCTAGATGGTGCTGTGTCCTGCCGTGAGGGCAGGGGACTGGATTTGATGACTCTCGAGATTCCTTCCAGTTCTAGGATTCTGTGATTCTATGAAATACCAATACCACTAAATAGCAACATTTCACATGCCACGATGCTCAGTTAGTAGCTTTCCTTGCCTCTCTTGCTCATGTTTGGCTTGGGCCTCCTCGGTGTTGCTCTTGGACTTTCTCTCCTTTTGGCTTCTCTTCCCTGTTCCGGGCCAGTTCCTAAGTCAGGCAAACCATCCCTGGCGTTGGTGGGAGTTCTGCCTGAGGAAGAACTGAGTGCAAAGGAAGGGCTCTGTTCTGCTCCCCTGTTTCACACAGAGCAGCAATGAGGCAAGACGTCCTATGGAGTTCAATGGAGAGGGCTTGCACAAGCACTATTCAGGGACAGTATGGGTCACAGCACTTTGAGCGGGAGTATGACCCACACAGGAATCCTGGGTCACTGGAGCCCTGTTCCTGGTTCAGCCGTTGGGAGACCCGGTGCAAGTCATGGCACCTTGGTGCCTCGGTTCCCCTGCAGTGGTACTGGCCTCCTTTGTAAGGTGCTCTTAGTGCATCTACACTGCACCGTTATTTCAAGATAACCAGCTTTATTTTGAAATAACAATGCAAGCATCCAAACAGCCATTCCGTTATTTTGAAATAATTTCAAAATAACGGGCAGCTTATTTGGAAATCTGTAAACCTCATTCTGTGAGGTTATTCCTCCCCAGTGCCTCCTGGGGCTCTACATCGAGATAGCGTGTCTACACTAGGGAAGCCTGCCTCCGACTCAGTTTAGGTTTCCCTGCAGTGTAGACGTACTCTTTCGAAATGAGCTATTTTGGAAGAACTCTTCCGGAATAGCTTATTCCGAAATAAGCCTGCCGAGTAGATGTCCCCTTTGAGATGGATGGCTGAAGAACTGTTGCACAGAGTTCAGGATTCGGGGCTCAGCAGATGGCAGTGTGTGGTAACTTTTCCCTGCTCAGACACACAATCCACAGCCCAGCAAGACACAACTCCATTGGCCAAGGACAGCAAAAGAGAGGAGATGAAACAGTGGCCTGCTTTTCTAAAACTCACTCTGGCAGGGCTGCTGGAATTAGAGTTGCCAGGTGTCCAGTACTGACCTGGACAGTCCGGTATTTTCGCCTCCTGTCCGGTAAAAAATTCAGAAAATACCAGACACCTAAAATGTTCGGTACTTCTTGATTTTTTTTTTTTCCCCGGCCAGGAGGTGAAAATCCCGGCTGTCCGGCTTAGTACAGAGGCAGCCTGGCAACTCTAGTGCTTACCGGTTCCGCAGGGGAGCTGTCCGGCCCCACACAGGGAGGCAAGATGGTGGGCGGCCTATTAGGGCCAAAAAGCCTCATATGCGGTTTTTAAAGGGGCCACGGTGTGGGGTGGGTTTTTTTTTGTTTGTTTGTTTAACAACTCTCGGGATTTTTTTTTTTTTTTTTTTTTTTTTTTGCGCAACAAACTTTTTCCTGGCATGGTTTTTCTTGTTGTTGTTGTTGTTGTTTGGTATTTTTTCTGAAACCCTCTGTCAACCCTAACTGGAAAGAGCCCAACAGCAGGCCCAGGGATAAGCAAGCCTAGAGCCGGAGTTTGGGACCTTTTCCCAGGACCTTTTTATGCAACCAGCAACACACAGACCATTGCAGGGTTCGGTCCTCAAACTCCAGCATGGGACTCTGCTGCTGCCTCCCCGCCTGGCTCGGAGGCAGAGAAACTTTCCCAAAGTGCACAGTCTGTCCGCCCAGAGGAAGACGCTGCCCCTGCCTCGGAGCAGAGCCGTGCCAGAGCGGGCTCGGAGACGTCTAGCGGAACCACACCACGTGCGTGTCCGGCCCCAAGCTCTCCTGCTCCAGGGACATGGCTGCTGCCGGCCCCTCCGGTGGGCCCTCTCCCCTCGCAGTTCACTGTGCTGGAGGTTTGCGCGAGCGAGGCCCCGGCAGATGTGTGTCACAGGCCAGCAGTGGCTCAGCAGGCCAACCCAAAAGGCTTCTCTCTCCTTTGCACCCGTGTCTCCTTGCTGAGGTCAGTGTGGCCCAGAGGAGAGCCTGCTGCCTCGGAGTGGACAGAGGGGTGCAGCGAAGAAGAGAATTCAGACGTTCAGGGGGAGACTAGATGTTGGGTACAACCCTACATCCCTCTCACACCCGGCTGTGACAGTGACAGTGACTGATATCTCTTACAGGCACTCTCCTGTTGTAACCCCTCTCCCCAGGTCAGGGCAGGTGGTCGGGACGGTTGCGATAGGACAGTGTGTGCAAGAAGCGAAAATGTGGGATGGAGCATGGGCAGGGGGAATGGGCGCTCGGGGGGGGTACAGGAGTCAGCGCTGGGGGGTTGTGGAGGCTGCTGGGGGGAGCTCATGGCTGGCTAAGGAGGCTGGGACTTTGAAAATCCACCTGAAGGTCTCCCAGCGTGTGCGAGAGGTGAGCCATGGGCTTGCGGCGAGGACTGAGTGAGATGATCGTGCCCAGCGAGCCCTTGCTGGGCTCCTTTGGAACACCAAACCGATGGGCTGGGGAGTTACTCCCGCAGCCACAGGGGCCCGGATCCTGAAAGCCAATTAGCCCCAATGGCCATTGATATCAGGAACCTCAAGGGTGGACCCTGGTTCCCATTTGGAGCCTTTTGGCCTCCTTGCCTGGACGCCAGAGCAGGGAGGAGGCTGATTCCTGGGGAGCAAATGGGATTCCACCCAATAAAAGTGCAGGGAATGTCCAGGGGGCCAACCATTCACCCGGGGCTGGGACTTCCCGGTGGATCCATGCGACTCCTTTTCACCTGTGCCTCTGAAAACAGATCGTGCCTGGATACACTGGCACGTTTGGCAGTCGTGATTCCCCACCTGCCTGTAAACAGACGGGGCACATCTCACAAAGGGAGGGCAGTAAAATGGGCATGGAGCTGTCCAAATGGCCCACCCAGGCCTGATTTCCATGTGTGTGTACAAACCAGTGGTGCATGCCTGTGCCCGCTTGCCATGACTGTGCCCTGACAAGAGGGAACTTGCCCGGGCAAATATGCAGGCTGTGTGCACCGTCATGACAACTGCATGTGCAAATTCGGTGCAGAAACACGCTTACATGTGCTCTCCTGTCTTTGAGCACGCCAGGCCTGTTACCTTTGCCGCCTGTATGTTCCCCAGGTGAGGCCCCCGACAGAAATATTGCTGCGTCTGTCGGGGGCCCTTCTACCTGCAATTCGACTGTTGTGGGGAGAACTTCGTGCATCTAGGCCAAAGGGCTGGGCCCTTTCAGGAATTCCCCCTGGCGGAGTTATTACACGGGTGTGAGCTGCAGGTTGGAATAGGAGCCTGGGAATCAGGTTACCTGGGTTTTATTCCAGCGTCTGTTTCTGGCCGATATTTACCTATGAAATGAGGTGAGAGTTGCTGCTGCCCTCCCGGGAATGCTCCAGGCTGCGTTCGTTAACTGTGCAAAGTCTCTTGAAAGGCCTGGGAGTGTCGGAGTCATTCTTCCCGCGGCTGTTCCTTGCATTTGCTCGCGGTGTGCTCCCCTCCCCGACATGGTGTTCTCAGTCCCACATAGTTCCCAGGGTAGGCAGTTGGGTGGCTTGTAAGCGATACACCCTGGAGTGTCTGAGAGCCAAGAGCCAGCCCACCGCGTCTGGCATTGGCTCAGCCAGGCAATCGGCCCCAATGAAACTGCATCGCCTCTGCGAGTTAAGGACGACCACAGAGACATTTTCTCAACGCCTGTCTCAGCAGCCCGTGGAAATTTCCATACCCTTTCTCTGTGTGGTGTGAGTAGAGTTCCATGGAGAAAGTAAAGGAGACTGTGCCCCCCAAATTACCTCCCAGGTAAGTTCATTTCCCAGGAAAATTGTGTTTGCTCTCACTCAGCAGAGTGCTTTCCACTCCAGAGATGTCCCCGGCAGTTCAGTGGGAGTGCACGGTGGGTTACAGATACGAGGCAAACAATCCCGGCAGAACCGAAGGCGGATGGTGAAGACAAGGGATCGTCTCCCCCCGTCTGCCCGGAGTGCTGAGTTTGTTTTGGCCGCCCTTCCTTTGCGCTGAGATCTTCCCATCACAACCTGCAGGGCAGGTTTCCTGAGGCCACATGGCTGAAGGCAAGGAGGAGACCCAGCGTGGGGAAGACACCAGGACTCCAGAGCTGTGATTCTGCTTCGCAGGCCGGCTGGATGGGGAACTGTGGTTGTAGGTCAGAACAAGGCTGGGGGAGCTGAAATGTAACAAAATCCCGCGCAAGCCACTTAACCTCTCTGGGACGCCTGAGCCCCCCCCTCTCAAAGCTTTGACTGTAAGACCCCACTGCCAGGTGGTCCCCCCACCATCCAGCAGTCGATGCTATTCCTGGCCAGGGCCTCAGCATTGCCAATCACGTTCACCTCCGCCATGGGGCTGTGAGGGGTTCAGATGAAGACTCAGTCCACCTCACTTGCTTACCTCCGGCTAGAGCTGAAGCCGGCTCCCTGAAGCTGTGCGGCCAGTGGAATTCATCCACCCGGCCACGGAAGATACCCACTGCAGCTCAGCTCCCCCCCAGCTCTCTCTGATCGTCCGTTTCACCACAGCTGTTTGTACCGAGTTTTTTAACCTGCTGTGGTTTGTGTGGAAGCCATTTGGGAAGAAGGGACGTCCTCGCTCAAGCGCCAGAGGTCCCAGGTTTGGCACTGCCTGCAGGCGGCTACACCTGGTCCTGCCGGGAGGGCAGGAGCTGGACTCGATGACCTCTTGAGGTCCCTGCCCATTCTAGGATTCAATAAATGAAAGAGAATCATAGAACCGGCAGGGGACCTTGAGAGAGCATCAAGTCCAGTCCCCTGCCCTCATGGCGGGACCCAGCACCGTCTCCTTGGGTTCCCAACTGGGGGGGTGTGCCCCCCTGGTGGGGGTGAAGGAATTCCAGGGGGGGCATGAGGCTATCCAGCCCCCCCCATCAATCCCACCCAAGTTTTGCTGCTATTTTTGTTTTTCGTCCCTGGTCAGTTCCTTTTTTTTTTTCCCCTCAAAAAGTTTTGCTGCTATTTTTTTCGGGGGGGGGGGGGAGGAGGGGGGTTGTGAGGGTTTCTCAAAAATCACAGAGGGGGTGTGATGCTGAAAAGTTTGGGAACCGCTGGTCTAGACCGTCCCTGCCAGGTGTCTGATCAACCAGCTCTTGAATATTTCCAGGGATGGAGATTCCACAACCTCCTGAGGTAACTTATTCCAGTGCTTCACCCCCGACAGAAGCAGCACAAGTCAGGAGCTGAGGGCAGGTGGGCGGGAGGGGACTGAGGTCTATTGTATGCCAGACAGATGCTGTTCCTCAGTTAGGACTAGCTGACTTCTCGACGGGGCCGGAGCCACGCGCTCCCCACACGGGCAGCGCACCCGGCCTGGCCGTGCCGTCTCCGAGGGCAAGCAGCCGGCCCCTTTCGTGCTGCGTGAGGCTGTCGCTTGGCACGCTGCCGGGTCACAGTGGGGAGTGATTGTTCTGCGTGCCTGGCAGCTCTGACTGGGTGGGTCTGGCTGGCAAAGCAGGTGCCCAGCGGTCTGAGAGGCCGGGGCAATGCTGCACGGCGAAGAGGGGTCTTGTGCCCGCTGGGAGTGGCCGGAGAAGCGCGGGAAGGGCATTCTCCATCCTGGCTTTTCAGCCAGGCCTCCACGTTTCGGAAGAAAATCACCACGGAGCCTTCAAGGGCAAGGCGCGATTTGGACCCTGCCTTCTTGCCTCCTCTTAAAAACAGCGCAGCACAACCCCCTCCACACACACACTACCCTGCTGGAGCAGTGGTTGGCGACAAACCCTAAGGGCGGAGCATTAGCACCCGAATCGCCATCCCTCCCTGCCACCCCACAAAGGGCTGGGGGGGGGCGTGCCCGGGGGTGGGGGTGCTGGACTAAGAGTTAGGAGACTGGAGTTCTGGTCCCAGCTTGGCCTGTAACCTGCTGTGGAGGTTGGGGCCAGTCACTTCACTCTCTGGTGCTGTCGTCTCCCAGCCTTTGACTGTTGTGCATCGCAGGGCGGGGCAATCGTTTTTGACGGGGGGGGCCCAGTTTGAGGATTTGATAAATGCTCACGGGCTGCACTCTTCCAGGATATTAATGCAGGGGGGAGCTCTGGGATGGAGGCTGGTGCAGAAGGGAGCTCAGGGTAGGGGATTGGGGTACAGGAGGGGATCTGGGGTCTGGGAGGGGATATGAGTACAGGAGAGGATTCTGACCTGGAGGTGAGGTATGGGGGGGTGGGGTTGGTGCAGGGGCTTGGAGGAGGTTATGACCTGGGGTGGGAGGTGCAGGAATTTGGGTTGTGACCTAGGGCAGGGGGTTGGGGTGCAGGGTCTGGGAGGGGCTATGAGTGCAGGAGCAAGGGTGCAAAGGGTTTGAGTTACATAGACTTGGGGGGTGGGGGTGCCAGGGGCAGGCTCTGGTTGGGGAGCACTTACCTCGTGTGGCGGCGCGTCGGGGTCCCCCGACTCCTGCACCCCCGTAATGGCACGGACAGACTCCACCAGCCAGTAGAATAGAGGGAGTTTATTGCTTCTCCAGGATACAGCACAGCACAGATGTCATCCGGTTACAGGAACCGGGCCTAGGATGCCTCAGCCCCCCTTGAGATGGCGGATGCTGGGCCCCTAAATTCCAGCCCCTCTCGGCCCTAGGCTGTCTCCTCCATGATCCCAGACAGCCCAACTAAAACCCACTCCCTTCCAGCCCTGCCCCCAGCCAGGTCTGGCCTCGCCCCCTTCCTTTCCATTGTTCCGCTCCATGGGAGATACCTGTCTGACGAGTTTCGAAGCCCCCTTGCATAATGACTCATCCCCTGCCCTGCTGGGCCGTGCTGCACACAGCAGCCAGTGGAGGTCACTGACAACCCACTGCCCAGCATAGCAACCAGCAAGGTACCCCCACTACATCACACCTAGGCAGCTCCCAGCCAGCAGCCCAGCAGATCCCTTGGGCAGGCCCTCTGCCTGCCCCGCCCCCGCACGCTGCTCGCAGCAGCCAACTGCAGGGGCCATGTGCTTCTCTGCGCTCCACGGGGCAGGTGGGGAGGAACACTTTGCACACAGCGAGCGGTGAGATTGTGCTGAGGGAGGGGGCACATGGCACAGCTGGCTGCTGTGAGTGGCGTGGAGGGATGTGGGGGAGCAGGGCGCCTGCCCAAGCCTTCCACTGGGCGGTGGGCCAAGTCCAGCAGCTTGGCAGGCCAAACCCAGCCCACGGGCCGTATTTTAGCCACCCCAATCTAGATCATCAGCTTTGCAGGGTGGGGCCTGTTTCTGTGTTTGTACAGCACTTAGTACAGGGCCCAAACCTTGGTGCCGCTGTCACACAAGGACAGAATGGGTTCACGTCTGCTTGCCTTGTGACACAGGAGGTGCTCGCAGCTTTGGGCAGCCAGTCTCACTCTGCACCACACTTGTTCTTCTACCACCGCCAATCGAACCGCAAAAACGTTCACGGCTTTACCCGGCCACGCAGCCTGCTCGCAAAGGAACAAAGCTGCGCATGTGATGAGCTCCCTTCTCCTGGGGCAGGTTCCTCCAGCAGCGGGACTAAAGCGACGGCCTTTCCCTCCCTTGCTGAAACCCCACAGAGGCTTTTGCATGCTTGACGGTGTCTAGAGCGCGTCAGCCCCAGTTGGAGGTGCGGAAACAAGAGAGACGGGGTTCCACGTTGCTCCCGGGCCGCTTCTCTGACTGACCCCGGATCTGAGTGGGGTTCAAAGGTTGGGGCTTCGTTTATTAGTACTCCTAGAAAACAGCAGCCAGGGGGTTGTCCAACGGAGCTCTGGACAAGGTTGTGAGTCAGTTCAGGAACGCGGAGGCGTGACCCTTACGAGGAGAGCATGCTCTGTTTCCTCTAGGTGTCATCTCGTGCTAATGGGCTGGCCCACTGCCCTATAGGCATATGACCGGCCCTGGCCATAAACACTCCTGTTCTTCCCACCAGACGGCAACCATGACTCCAGCAACGCTTGACCTCAGGAACATAGGGACTGACTGGGAAATTCAAAAGGGGCAAGCGTGGGCCAGAGCAAAACTACAGAGGCTATTAAAGGATAAACAGGCAGCTCGCAGCTCCAAGAACCAGGGAGCAACGGAGGAGCCGAGCCGTTGAACGAGCATGAATATGAGCAATTGGGCAAAGTGATGTGTGCATGGGGAAAAACAGCACCCAGGCCTCAGAAGTCCCCACGCCACCGCGGCAGAGAGGCAGTTTGATGTGTAACGCACAACAGCTTAAGAGAAACTGGAATGTTTACACTAGGAACATGAATGTTGAGTCGGTTAACTGGTTAACCTCCCTTTAATTGGTTAACTGGTTAAACAATATGCGTAACCCGCTTTAATTGGTTAGCCAGTTAAACCATATGCTTAAACCCCGCTTTAATTGGCTAACTATGTTTAACCAGTTAGCCAATTAAATTGGATTTTATATCTCTAGTTTACACACAGGATGTAGGGGATGCCCAGATTTGGGGTTGCGAAGGAACTGAATTGAGGGACATTTTGGCACTTGGGACCTTTTGATTTCTGTAACTATCAGCTCTTCCTGCCTCTGTCAGCATTTCCTACCCCCTATGCAGAAAAAACAGAGTGCGGCTTCAGATTTACAGAATACACTTCAAGATAGTAGACGTTACCTGCTTTCTCTACTTCACCTACCGATGAGCCTTGGAAATGTTCCGTGTTTTGCCCAAGACAACAGCAAGTCTCGGAAGAGCTACATCTGAGTCCTCTTGATTCCACCTCTTTGGGAGAACAGGGATGCGAGGGGGTTGTGTGTGAACTTTTATTTCTGCTGAAGCGAGTATCAAAAGAAGGCAACGGACAGTCACTGCACTGTCAACATTTTTCAAGCAAGCTTCTGTCTTAAGAGACCATCCTTAGCTACTCTCAAAGATATATTCCTATGCTGCCTTTTTCAGGAACCACTGAACACACTGATTTTTGCCATTCCCTGGAGTAGTAGCTTACGACGGGCTAAGCTGTATATTGTGTAGAAAGCCTGTCCAGGAGTTCTGATATCGGAAAGTGTCAGGCTTTTTATCCTGGATGTCTGTTGCATTCATTATGCAATATTCTAAACCGCAGTGCAAACCGAGTTTAGCACATGGGTAAAAGTAAGTGCCTAATGAATTGTGATACATGAATTATAAATAAACCTGTTTGCTTTGAAGCAGATGTCAAATAAAACAGGCTCCAAATTCTGCTGAGCCAAATAGCATACATCTACCGTGAACTTCCCCACCTCACAGAGGACTTAAATATTTATCCATATCCGAGTCCCTAGAAATTAAAATGCAGAACTCCAGCTGGGCACTGGCCCATTCATTGTGGTGCCGTTATATTCAATTCAGTAAAGGTAGCAATTCCAGTACGTGCTTGTGGTTTGGTTTTTTTCATGGAGATGCAGAGGGGATGTAAAACGTGTTTGAAAACCAGCCATAGGTTGAACCTCTCTAGTCCGGCACTCTTTGGTTCAGCAACATCTGTGGTCCGGCATGGTTTTAGTGAGCTGGATGTCCACTTATTGTGGATGTGGCCAAGTTTCCCACGGTCCCATAAAGTTTGTTTCCAGCCACCAATCCTGGCTCTCAGCGTTCTGTGCTGTTCTTTAGTTCTAATTGACCCCAAAACGTCTAATTGAGCCCAGCAAGCAGTAGAGATGTCAAAATGTGTTTAAGTAATCATGATACCGCAGAAAATTCCAGCAGTTACATCGTTATATGCAGGGCTGCGGTCAGCTTCCCAGGAGCCGGTGTGTGTGGGGAGCCAACTTTTAAGCCAGCTCTCCATGCATACCAGCTCCCACATGTCCTGCCATGCTGCTGCCTCTGATAGAGATGTAGCAGCCGGAGGCGGGAGGCAGCTTCCTGGAAGCCAGGTGCATGTGGTTACACTTTCACATCCCTAGTAAGAAGGGGAAGTGTAGGTAATGCTGCTAGACAATACTGACCTCCCATGGTCCAGCAAATTCTCTGGTTCTGCATCAGACAGGTCCTCCGGGTGCCGGACTAGAGAGGTTCAACCTGTATTACCCCTAAGCACTTTGCAAGAGCTGCTTGCGAGGGGAGGTATTTCTTTCCATGCGGTGTTAAGATGGTCATGGATGCAGAAATGTTTTCAGGCTTTTCTTCAGCTCCTCAAGAGAAATGGGAACCTTTCCCGCCCATCACAGCGCAGGCTGTACCAAAACTGTGTTCCTAACAATCCTTGTGGGCTGTAGAATCCTCCCCTGCAGGTGAGAGTTTACCAGGGCAGAAGAAAAGGGGCAGCCAGGGAACAGATGAGCACTTGGGACATTCCTAAATGCGAAGGAGGAGGGAATGGTCGGCCCTAATCTAGCAAGTTATTTAGGCAGATGCTTAACTTCAGCGAATGAGGTCAGTGGAGCCATGCAGATATGGATCGAGTTAGGCACATGAATAAGTAGTTTGCTGAATTGGGGCCTGACCCAAGTCCTCACTTCACGAGAAATTCTTCCTCCCTGTGCTACCTGCACCCAGCCTGGACCAGCAGCCGCCAGTAAAGTGAGATCTGCAAGAAGGTGCCTCGTGTTTTGGGCAAGGTCATCCCTGATGTAGAAACATGGAAGGGGAGCGGCCCAGAAACAGGGCAGGTTCCTGCAAGTGTACTCCTAGGAGACATCCCGACCTGGGTTAAGATTACATACTGGCAGGTGTGTTTCAAAATCTGAGGCTCTGGTATTAGCCAGGTTGTTGGATGACAACACATCATCACGCCAGAGGGAGGCTCAAGGAAGCCCTCATGTGACACAGCAAATGGAGGAACCCCCACATTTTGAATGCCACACACAGATGTGGTTGCCTATTCTCAAAGAAAGATATATTGGAATTGGAGAAGCTTCAGAAAAGGGTAACAAAAATGATTTTGGGTGTATGGAACGGCTTCCGTCTGAGGAGAGATTAATAAGATTAGGACTTTTCAGCTTGGAAAAGAGATATCTAAGGGGGATACGACTGAGGTCTATAAAATTGTGACTGGTGTGGAGAAAGTAACTAAGGAAGTGTATTCACTCCTTCTTGTAACACAGGAACTAGGGCTCACCAAATAAAATTAATAGGCAGCAAAACAAAGAAAAGAAAGTATTTCTTCACACAAGGCACATTCAACCAGTGGAACTCCTTGCCACAGGATGTTGTGAAGGCCAAGACTACAAGAGGGTTCAAAATAGAGCTAGATACATTCATGGAGGACAGGTCCATCAATGGCTATTAGCCAAGATGGGCAGGGATGGTGTCCCTAGTCTCTGTTTGTCAGAAGCTGAGAATAGGCGACAGGGGAGGGATCACTTGATGATTCCCTGTTCTGTTCACTTCCTCTGGGACACTTGGCATTGGCCACTGCTGGAAATCAGGAGTCTGGGCTAGATGGACCTTTGGACAGACCCAGCAGGGCCGTTCTTATGACTCTCTCTGGCCTCCTTCCACATCATCCGATGGCTTTGTGCAAGCAGGCAGAGACCTGTTGTTTTGCAGAGCTGCTGCTAATTACAGAGCAGCCAGGTTTGATGGCAAGCTGGCATGCTGCCAGAGGTCTGATGCATTTCAAAGCTTAAAATTCTCCCACAAAGACCAATGATGGGCTGATCCCTGGGCTTGGGAACTGAAACCAGCTGCCCTTGTTTCCTTTTGGATAGCGACAGGTAACCTCAATCGAAGGCAGCGGCGGGCAATCATTTTTGAAGGGGAAGGCACTTCACAAATGTCTGAAGTGATTGTGGGTCACCCTGAAAGTGGCGGGGCCTCAGGTGGAAGGGGCAGGGCCAGGAGACTTCCCAGGCTCCCTTGCCCACAAACCTTGATTGGCCTGGGAAGTCCCCCCCCCCCCTTTCCTCCCATGGTACCTAGAGAGAACTGCCAGCTGAACAGCTGGTAGTTCACAGTAGGTGCCATGGGCGGAGGGAGACTTTGCATGCTCCCTCGCCCCCAGGCCAATCGGGGCTTAGGTGCATGGGAGCATGGGAAGTCTCTCGCCCCCTGCCCCCACCCTGCCAGGGGCACACGGTGCCTAGAGGGAACTGCCAGCTGTTTTGGCCAGCTAGTGGTTCCCTCTGGGGCTGTGTGCCTCTGGCGGGGGAAGGAGATTTCACACGCTCCCCTGTCCCCAGGTTTCCATTGGCCTGGGAGCGGCAGGGCGGCTGCCGACCGGATCAACCAGCTTGGTGGGCTGGATCTGGCCCATGGAGGCTGGCTGGATCTGGCCCGCGGAGGCTGTCTTGCCCACCCCTGACCTAAGGACATTACGCACCTACCGCAGGGTTGAGCAGAATGCTATTCATTGCCACATTATTTCCTTGGAAAGTTACCGCAAGATCTGAAGTTAGATAAGGGATCTGCATTGGCAGCCTTGAGCCAGAATACTAATGTAATATATTCCTAGAGAGAGACTTCCCCCATCTCTATGCATCGCTTTATGTTTCCCTCGCTACACCCCCAGTCAGTGTGATATCCCAGGCCTCTTCCAGGATGTTAGGAGCCGCGGAGGAAGTCAGCGTGCTATAAGGACAGCTGTCCTACCTCAGTGACAAGACAAATGAATGAGCCGGGGGCAAGAGATGCTCTTAGTATCTGGCCAAAAGGATTTTTTTAAGGCCTGATTCAACCACTCCCACTAACGTCCGTGGGAAATCACCCTACAAATCCATTATTTTATTTTCTTATTTACCACCAGTGGGGGGGACTTATGCTCCCATTGTTTGGACTGGCCTCACGGCCCTGTGCTTGCCCTTATGTCCAATTTCCTCCCTGGGCCTGCATGTGGGAGTCCCGCTTGGACTGCTTTAACCGGTTCTGGCTGGCACTTCCACGCCTGGCAAAGGGCTGCAAGGAATCATCCCCCATACAGTAGCTTTCAAAGACTCAGTGACCAGCCAGGCCCTTGCCATATCTTGCCTCCATGTTACACGCCCCAGGGTGAGACCTTGCTAGATGTCCCACACAATGCGTGTGTGTGTGTGTGTGTGTGTGTGTGTGCGCGGAGGGGGGACAGCACCAATGCCAGCTGAATTTGCTGGGCTGTGGCTGGGTTATTTTGTTCGGGGGCGAGTGTATAATCATGACACACACACCCATACACGCAGCAGCCAGCTCTGGAAGGTTCCGGGTTGCATTCGGGGGAGGGGCAATGGCCACAGCTGGCCTCCAAGCTCTTCCCCCGGCTGCAATGTCACGGAGAGCCGCGAGGAGGAGGCGCTGCAGCCGCGGCGGGCACGGGCCGGAGCAGGCAGGCAGCGGCGGGGCTGCAGCGAGGGGGTGCGCCGCGGCGCAGAGGAGCAGGGCGCACGGGGGGGAGCTTGGCGCAGAGCAGGGCGCACAGGACGCAGGATGGCCCCGCTCGGCGGCGGCAGCAGCAGCCCGGCTCCTGCCTCTGCGCTGCTCTGCGCGTAAGGGGCCCGGCTCTCCAGGCGCCCCAGGAGAAGCGCAGGCAGGGGGCGCGCCCGGCAGCTGCCGCCACTTGTTGATCTAGCCGGGACCCCGCTGCCCGGCGCCTCCGGCCGCTGCGCGCCGGGCACCCAGGTTCCCCGCGGGGCGCTCGCCCGCGGCAGGGCCCCAGCCATGGCCAAGGACCAGCTGAAGCCCCGGCTGTGCCACATGCTCAAGGGGGAGAGCGGCTACGGCTTCCACCTGCACGGCGAGAAGGGCAAGAGCGGCCAGTTCATCCGCAAAGTGGAGCCCGGCTCCCCGGCCGAGGCGGCGGCGCTGCGCGCTGGGGACCGGGTGGTGGAGGTGAACGGGGTCAACGTGGAGAAGGAGACGCACCACCAGGTGGGCAGGGCTGCCGGGGGTGCCCGGGGAGGGTCGGTCGGTCTGTACTGGGGCAGGAGGGGGTGTGCTCGGGGACCGTCTGTCTGTCCGTACGCGGGCGCTGGGGCATAGGGTGCCAGGGGACGGTTTGTCTGTGCTGGGGTGGAGGTGTGTGCGCCCGGGAATGTCTGTCTGTCTGTCTCCCTCCATGAGCGCTGGGGAGTAGGGTGCCAGGGGACGGTTTGTCTGTGCTGGGGTGGAGGTGTGTGCGCCCGGGAATGTCTGTCTGTCTGTCTCCGTCCATGAGCGCTGGGGAGTAGGGTGCCAGGGGACGGTTTGTCTGTCTGCCTGTGTTGGAGCTAGGGGGGGCTGGGGACTGTCTGTCTGTCTGCACTGGGGGGGGGGGAGGGTTTGCCCGGGGAATGTCTGTCTGTCGTCTGTCCATGAGCGCTGGGGCGGAGGGTGCCAGGGAATGATCTGTCTGTCAGTGCTGGGGTAAGGGTGGGTGTGCTCGGGGAATGTCTGTCTGTGGGCACTGGGGCAGCGGGTGCCCAGGAACAGTCAGCCCGTGCTAGTGGAGAGGTGGCACCCTGGAACCGTCGTCAGTCTGTCTGTACTGGGACAGAAGGTGTCCTTAGTCTGTCTGTCTGTGTGCAGATGAGCGCTGGGGAAGGGGGCTGTCTGGATGGAAGGTCAGTCTGATAGGGATGTAACAGTGCAGTCGATTAACTGATTAACCGATAAGCAAAAGCTTATAGGTCAATGCTATAGACTACCCGCATTTTCCCCTCCACCCCCACCAGTACATTTTTTAGCAGGCTAGCCAGCAGCCTGGCTCATGCCAGGTCCAGGACCTACCCCCGCTGCAGTTCTGCATTTGAAGTGTATTAGGAGCCAGATGGATAGGCAGCCCGGATCAGTTCCAGCTCGTGCCGGGTCTGGGAGCTCAGCCCTCCCTCTGGACAGGGTGCTCCCCTCATGGACCAGCCTCATGATCTGGCTCCCCTCACGGACAAGCTCCTGCCTGGCACCCCAAGATGTGACGGGGGCTCCTTGGGAGTGGGGCTGGAGCGTGCTGGCTGCCAGCCCCATCCCCAAGGACTATAGAATAATGGAGTAACCGATAAGAATTCATGAGTTGAATCGACTGTTCAATTAACCGACATTTAACATCCCTACAGTCTGACTCTAGAGCTGGAAGAAGAGGTCCCACCAGGTGACCGTCCATCCCGGGGTGGGCAGTCCAGTTGTTGGCTAGCGGGTTTCAGCTGGAGGTTGGGAGCGGGGAAGCCAGAGTGACATGGAAAACCTTGTCATCTGCTGTGTCCGTGTCTCCTGCCAGTGGAATGAGGTGCCCTCGTCTTGGGTCATTCACTTGTTTCCTCTAGTTTCTGGGCTTCACATGCTCCCTGCTGTGCCTGTGCCCACTTCTTTGGTTTTATATTCCGAGAGGTTAGAGTGAGGAAAGTCCTAGCAAGTCACATCAAGCCCAGCCCGGCCAGGGCAGGATGCTGTCTGCAGCGTATTTCCTATTGCTGTGTCCAGGCTGGCAAGAAGCCCTTTCTGTTCATCCATAAAACCCCATGTTCTGTAGATCCCCCCCCCCCGCCAGCCGCTCCCAGTTGGGCCACCGTGTGCTATTTTCCTTCCGGGGATCTGTCCGCATCCAGTTCGGTCGCCAAAGCTGCGCACGCATTCACAATCCAACTGAGTTGCTTCCCCTGAGTTGCTTCTCTGTTGGATTCTCCAGGCGC
The DNA here is from genome assembly GCA_032595735.1 of Pelochelys cantorii. Lineage (NCBI taxonomy): Eukaryota > Metazoa > Chordata > Testudines > Trionychidae > Pelochelys > Pelochelys cantorii. The sequence goes on from CM064341.1 coordinate 38,349,555, forward strand.
GTGTCCAAGCGAAACCAGCATGATGGAAAGTGTGCGTCTCTTTTTGGGTGATGGTTCCTGAACCTCCAGGCCAGCAGGGTAATCCACTGGGAGACAAGCAGTTTATGGGGAGTAAGATCGCTGTTGGGGCAGGAACCAGCACGCTAAGCCTGCTGAGTTCCTTCTTGTGTCCGCACATGGAGTGCTTTTTCAGCTTGTTGGCTGTACCGTTTGCCTGAAACAGCCTTACTTTGCCACAGGGTCTTACTCACAGGCCCTGCTCCCAGGATTCCCGGCTCCTCGGGTGGCGTTGCTGGTGGGAGCATACTAAAGGTGGAGGAGAGCTAGCAGGGTGATCCTCTCTGTGAATGTTTGTTTAAAAGCTTCCCTTTGGCAAGGGAGCAGCGGTAGATACTACAGCAAAATAGGTTCGCACGCAATTCCAGGCCTTCCCCATGCAGGGACATTATCTTACCATGCTGCGGCATCAGATAAGTTTCAACAATGACAGTGGTTGGCCTTGTCTGCATTGGCCAGGTAGGAAAGACCAAAGGATGTGATGACATCGGCAGGACATTGCTGTTACATAGTCAGTCATTGTGTTGTAGGGGCACAAGTTCCAGCAGAAAGTAGCTTCTGATGACAGGACAAGAAGCAATGGGCTTAAATTGCAGCAAGGAAGATTTAGGTTGGACACTAAAAGCTTCCTGAGTGTTAGGGTGGTGAAGCACTGGAATAAATTGCTCAGGGAGGCTGTGGAATCTCCATCACTGGAGATTTTTAAGAGCGTTAGACAAAAACCTGTCTAGATAACACTCCAGCCTTGAGTTCAGGGGGCTGGACTAGATGACCACTTGAGGTCCCTTCCATTCTTAGGATTCTATGGTTCTGAGCATAACGCACAGTCAACCTGTGGAACTCCTTGCCCAAGGATGTTGTGAAGGGCAGGACTTTAACAGGGTTCAAAAAAGAGCTAGATAAGTTAATGTAGAAGATAGGTCCACTGATGACTAATAGCCAGGATGGGCAGGGATAGTGTCCCTAGCTTCTGTTTGTCAGAAGCTGGGAATGGGTGACAGGGGACGGATCACTTAATGATTCCCTGTTCTGTTCATTCCCTCTGGTGCACCTGCCTTTGGCTGCTGTCGGAAGACAGGAGACTAGGCTAGATGGACTTTGGGGCTGGCCATTTTTATGTTCTTAAACCTGAGAGTCAGGAGATGGAGGTTCTACTTCTAACTCTGCCCCTGGCTCCCTATTTAGAGCATGGGCAAGCCGCTTTGTGTGCTTACTGTGCTGTCGGTAATGCGTACTGACCTGCATGCAGTCGGTAATGCGCACTGACCTGTGTAAAGTGCCTTGGCATCTGCAATTGCAAAGCCTATGCAAATGCTCACCAGAATCATCATGTGATTTATACTTGCATTCGCTACAATTTACTTGGGGGAAATATTGGGCCAGAAGCAAGCAGCTTCTAGCCTGAATTGGAGATCTCTTGGCTTTTCAGTAGTGGGGTGCTTTGGAGTCTATTGGTGCAGCTCTTTTGCCTCTCTGCTTAGCAGTTTACAGGGCACGGCCAGGTTGAATAGTTTAGCAGCGTAAAGCATATGGCAGATGCCTCCTGCAACGATTCGTGCCAGCAGTGCCGTGTTCTGACGTCTGCATGTTTCATGGGACCAACCGCCCCTTGGAAGAGGCGGGTCCCTGGTTTTAGTTGCCGACAGTGGATCCTAATGATAAGGACTGACGGGTTTGTTGAGAGATACGGAGCGATCCCCGGCCTTGGTGCAGGCCGTGGTAATGTCACCCAAGTGCTGTGTAACGACACCCCGTCTGGCTGTTGCTTTTATGGTTCAGTCATTAATTAAGCCTGTGGTGTGGACTGGAGCATCCTCTGCAAAAATTAACACTTGTCCCTCCAGTTATATTTGGAAAGGAGTCAGGGTTCAGCTATTGCTGGGCGCGTGATTGTTCTTATTACACACGATTGTCAAGATTTTGCATACTAAAATCCGATGTGCGTGTAAGCCACACCCCTAGTGTGGTTACTGAGCAATGCAAGTGGTACCTAGACCACAGCAACAGTTAAGGTCAAGAGACCTCCACAGCATGGGCTGGGAGCCAGCTGGCTTTTAGCTCAGAGGGTAGAGGCTCCTATACTCAGCTTCAGAGGTCCTAGGTTCAAATCCGCCTGGTGGTGATACATGCGGACAAAGGGAGACTTTGCTTTGTGGCATCAATTCCACGTATGAGATGTGGGAGCTTTTTGGTTGTGTAGTTCAGGTGAAACTAGAGATGTTCCTTCCTCTCTGTGTTTTCTTTTAAGGAAGGCACAATAAACCTCCGGAACTCACTGCCAATGCAGTGAGTCTTACCAATGCAGAGGACAGGATACTGGGCTATATGGACCTGGAGTCTGACCCAGTATGGGCATCCTTGTGTTCTGATATTCCTCGTTGTTGTTCTAGCTGTCGATTAAAGCACGCAGAAAGAGCAAACATAGAAAGTAGATTCAGGATGCTTTGCTCCCATCTTCAGTGCAAAATTGCTGCCTGTTTCTAAGTGTTTGTGGCTAAACAGGCAACTTATCATGTGTTCATTCTGCTGTGGTGACAAAATCCAAGTGCAATGTGCTTTTGCTCAAGAGAGTGTCCCCACTGCATGGACACTCTTGCGCAAAAAAGCTCTGTTGCTATTCACAGAATGGCCATCAGAGCACCTGAACTTTTGCCGCTAGGGGTTTCTTGTGCAAAAATGCCTCCGGAGCATCCACACCGGCCTTTTTGCGCAAGAGCTGAAGTGCAAAAAGGAGTTATTCCTTGTGGGGAGAGGAATAACTCTACCGGCAAAAGCCCTCCGTTCTGCCGATTTACTTACGCAAAAACCTTGTTGTGTAGACGTAGCGTAGGTGTTTAGTTAACCCCAGGTGTCATGTTCTCTCCCCCCCCATACCTCTTAACTAACACCAGCCATGCTAACATGGGCAGAGAGCAGACCCTCCTACAACAGGGGTAGAAAATTATTTTTGATCAGGTCCAAATTTCTTGGTCAAGGTCCAGATGCCAGAAAGACATTTTTCACGTGACAGTAACAAGAATGCTGTGAATTAGTAAAATGGAAGCATTTTGCTGTCTGGTGGTTTGGATTTGGCTCACCGTGTACCTATTCACGGCCCCTTTCCTAGATGAGTACCTCGCAGGTGAAGTGTGCAGAATGTCCTCTGGAATAGCCTCTGTTGAATTATAAACCGAGGAATTGTTGGCAAAAAGGAGCTCCTAGCCCTTCTGTGCAATGTCTTCTGTGCAAACATTACCTTTGGAGCCTTAGTGTTCATTGCAGAGGCACTTAATGATGTTAACGAAGGTTGGGTCATTACACAGATGCAGTATAAGGCGAGTGTGTGCGGTGGGCCTTCTCCAAGGCCTGTGTATACACCTGGAGTGATTGCTCTCAAACCTAATGCTGCTAGCATATCGTTCTTGGGGGTGGATCGTAGACAATGCTCCCATCCATATGTGCATTTTTTTTCCATCCATGTGTGGAATAATTTTTTATGCGCGCCAAGGCATGCGTAAATGTGCACCACCAGGATCAACTAGCTGTGGGCACTCTGCTAATCCGCCAGGTGGCATTGGAGTCTCTCCCGAGCCGCCGCACAAGCGTACCGCTTGCAGGGAATGCTGGCTCCCAGGCTGGCTGCCTGCGACGGTTGTCCTGGACACCAGGAACAGCTGTTTGGCGGGCCCCAGATTGATCAGCAGAAGTGAGAAGATGCTCATCTCCCTGAATGTTCTTGCCTTGTCTAGAATGACGGTGAAACTGACGTAAGGTCTGCGAGGTAGTTGAGTTCTCTCCCTTAGACAGAGGGGCGTGCCCGTTGCTGGAGGGGTATAAATTGGGACTGGCAAAGTTCTAGATGCTGTGTTATAGGGAACAATCCCAAATAGGTCTTGGGGATCTCCCAGTCACTTACAGCTCTAACATCACTAGTTGGTTGGTCCTCACCACACGCATGTGAGGCTGGTAACCATTATAACCCTAGTTTTCTAGTTAAGGGACCTGGAGTGCCGTGCTTTGCCCAGATCTGCCTAGAGGAGAATGCCAGAGCACTTGGATTCCAGTCCCCTCTTTTCCGCTAGACCAGTTGATCGTTTTCTTCTTGAAGCAGTGGGCGGGGGAGGCTCAGATTTCTAAGGTGAAAGGCATGGTGGGATGGGCTGGTTCTGTGGATGTTGCATGTCACATGGACCCTTTCACCTGAGGTCCTGCATTCCCATCTAGCCCGGGTTGGGAGTGTGGAGGAGCTGGCCCAGGAGATGCTTGCTATGCTATGGTCTCAGCGTAGGTCTGACTGTACCAGCATAGCAGTGCTGGTCTACCCCCATCACGTAGATGCTGCCTACGCTGACAGATGCTGCTGCCTATGTTCAGCTCCCCTACATCAATAGAACCCTCTTCTGGGGACTTAACCTGCAGTGTAGATGCAGCTGTGCCGGCATAGGGCTGTCAGATGGGTGTGTGTCTCTTCACATAGCTTCTCCATACCTTTTCACTGAAGCCCAAGCCTCGGTCCCATGACTGACTGCCTCCCGAAAGCCCAGTCATCATGAGCACCATATGGACCTCTTGCTGTCCGCCCCAGCAATGAGCCGGGAACCAGTGGGCCATGGAGAATGTTTATTTCCAGGTGGCCCATCAGCTCCTTTATAGGTTCGTTAGTTTGTTTTAAAACAAACAAAAGGAAATTTTTCTTCATGCAGTGCGCAGTCAACCTGTGGAACTCCTTGCCACAGGATGGTGTGCAGGCCAGGACTTTAATGGAGTTCATAAAAGAGCTAGAAAAATTCATGGAGGTGAGGTCCGTTAATGGCTATTGGCCAGGGTGGGCAGGAATGGTGTCCCTAGCCTCTGTTTGTCAGAAGCTGGGATTGGGTGACATTTGATGATTCCCTGTTCTGTACATTCCCTCTGGGGGCATCTGGTAGTGGCCACTGTGGGCAGACAGGACACTCTTATGTGTGGGGGGAAGCTGATCGGAATGCTGTTCTCACCAATGCTGCGCTCACTGTGAAAAGAAAAGCAAAACTGTAAGGCGAGAAGCAGTCTGACTAGTCAGGGTGTGATCAGCCCTCTCGTCCCAGGAGGCCTTTCGAATCAGCTGGGAGTCGCCGTGAGGCCAGACGTACAGAGAGGCATCCAAGGCAGAGCCAGTGATGAATTGGTTTCACTGCTGCCTCCGTCCTTTCGGGGCGTGCTTTATAGTCAAAAAGCCTCTGATCACTTTGGTTCTTGTGGGAGGCCGGCGCTGCTTGGTCGTGGAGATTTTAGCGTGAACAGCCCCCAGACTGCACGCCTGCCTTGGTTGGAAATACAGTGTTCACCCCTTCAGGGGCTGTAAGGGCACCCAGTAACTTTGATCCGTCCGTCATTCTGTCTGATCTCTGCCTTTGCAGCACGTCTGTCTGTCGCCATCAGAAGGAAGCGACATTTGGTCTCCTTAGGGCTGGTGCATTGGGCAGCACAGAAATACTTGCAAGACGGTGGATTTTTTGGACCGGATAATATCTCTTTGGAGATTGGCTTTGGTGCCAGAGTGCTGCCAGGACCTGTCGTTTTAGGGTGTGTCACTGTTGGCTCTTGCATGTCAAGAGCAGGTTGGGGAACCTTTCGGAGAAGGTTGAAGCAAGGAACCTTTTGAAAAAAATAAAACTGTTAAGGTGACCCTCTGCTGTCTATTAATTGTGTTCCAGCAGTGCCTGGAAGCCCATCGAACTGGACATGGTACCAATGCCAAGCAAATGTCTGTTCTTGCTTCCAAGAGCGCAGTCTACATGCCCTTCAATGCCAGTGTTCCATCTAATTTTTTTCCATACATGTGTGGAATAAGTTTTGTTCTGTGCACTGACGAAAATGTGGATGTGCACCACCGGTAGACACACATGCGGTGGGCTCTCTGCGAATCAGCTGGGTGGCATTGGAATCTCTCCTGGGTGGCCGCCCAAGTGCTCCGCTCACAGGCAACATGGTTCAACTCCCGTGCAAGCAGCAGTGTGGAGTGTGAAAAGTGTTAAAGATTCACAAGTCAGGCCTAAAAATCAATGCACCCTTGTCTTTTCTTTGGAGGGCTGAAACGTTGTGAAAGCAAGCTGAGCTTCTCACGATATCCGTTACCTCCAGGAACTGAGGCTTAAAGAGAGACGTCTCATTCCATGCAGGCCAGCCAGACCGCACTGATCACAGTGAGAGTGCCATCTTCCCAAACAGGATTGGACTGGGGTCAGTCAGATCTGGCCCCCTCATTCCACACCAGCCAGCAGATCGGTGCAGGGGTGGGCGGCGGGGTGGAATCACACCCTGCTAAAGGCTGCAGATCCTGCTTGGTGTGCTTCCTTAGATACCTGCGGTGCCAGCTCTCCGGCCCTTATTCTATCTCTGGACAAGTGGACACGCACTGTCCCAGCCTCCTATCTAAGCACATCTGAGAGGGAGCAGCAGGGATTTTCGAGGGATTGCTTGTGTAGCATCTGCTCAGGCTGGCTCCTTGTTATGGATGGAAGCCCCGGGCGTGCGGCCTCCAGGTACAAGACATGGGAGCGTGCTGTGATTTGGTTTTGTTTTTTTTGATGCCCCAACAGATTCGCTGGTGCAAGGACGAACAGCTTTATCTGCAGACTGTCCATTTCTCAGGGGGTTGTTCCCTTCCTCTGGGTGCAGGTTCTAGTGTCCTGGCCCTGGGGTCACTTACAACCTTGGTGATTGTGGCATGGCCTGTCTAGCTGTCCCCTGATCAGAACCCCTGAAGCTGCGGGCCCCAGTGCAGGTAAACAGGAATCGGTAGCGAATCGGAAGGCGAAAATGATCAGAAATGCAAGAACGAGCGCATTGGAAGCAGGACTGTGGATTTCAAAACAGCCACTGAGGTGAAGGAACTCAGAGACCTGGTAGATCACGTGCCATGGGAGGAAAAGCTGCAGTGAAGGAGGATCTCAGGAGAACTGGCGGTTTCTCCAGGAGAGTCTATTAAAGGCACGACTGAAAACTATCCCCATGTGCCGGAAGGCGAGGAAGAGGCCGGTACGACTCCAGCAGGAGCTTGTTAATGACCTGGGAATCCAAAACTGAATCATACAAAAAGTGGAAACGCAGACAAATTGCTGAGGGGGAGACCAGGAGACTAGCCCAAGCATGTCGGGACAGTATCAAAACCCCCATCTGGGGACACAGAAGACGAGAAGAAGTTCTTTTACGTCCAGCTGAGCAAGAGAAGGACAAAGGAAAGCAAAGCTCCTCTACTCTAGCAGGGAAAGAGCGCACATCACTGACGGCATCAAGAAAGCTGAGGTGTCTAATTGCTTGTTGCGTTTCAGTCTTCACTAAAAAGGCTAGCGGGGACCAGACACTCGATACAAATAACAACAAAGGGGAAGGGGTGGAAGCCAAAAACAGGGAAGGAGCAGGTTAAGGAATATTTAGAGAAATGAGATGGATTCAAGTTGGCACAGGGGCTGATGAAATTTGTCCTAGGGTACTTGAAGAAGTAGCTGAAGCAATTTTGGAACGGTTAGTAGTTATCTTTGAGAAATCATAGAGGCTGGTTGAGATCCCAGAAGGCTGGAGAAGGGCAAACATGGGGCCTGTCTTTACAAAGGGGAGCAAGGAGGGCCCAGGCAATTATAGACCAGTCCTCTTACTTTTGAAACCTGGAAAGAAAGTGGAATAAATTAATTAAAAAAAATCAGTTTGGAAGCACTTAGAGGATAATAGAATTATATGGAATGGACAACATGGATTTGTCAAGACCAAAAAATTCCAGACCGACCTAATTTCCTTCTTTGACAGAGTTACTGGCTTGGTGGATAGGAGGGAGGTCGTATGTATCATAGATTGAACCTCTCTAATCCGGCACTCTCTGGATCGGCAACATCCGTGGTCCGGCATGATTTGAGTTGGCCAGATGGCCACTTATCGAGGGTGTGGCCAAGTTTCCCGCAGTTCCATAAAATTTGTTTGCAGCCACCAGTCCTGGCTCTTAGTGTTCTGTGCTGTTCTTTAGCTCTAATATACCCCTAAATGTCTTCTGAGAACCCAGTTAGTAGTGGAAGAGTTGGTAATGCTGCTAGATAATATTGATATATGCGGGGGGAAGGAGAGTCAAATAGGTCAGCACCGGGGGTCAGTGTGTGTGTGTGTGTGTGTGTGTGTGTGTGTGCAAAAGAAATGGTCTCTATTTATCAAACTCACTTTTTGTTTGGTCAGGGGGCCGCTGACCCATATTAAAATCAGTTGGCGGGGGCCACACAAAAGTGAGAAGCTGAGAAGGAGACACTCCCCACATGAGAGAGAGTGCAGGAGTGGGCTAGGAGGGGAGCCCCAAGCCTCAGGGGCTGAATCCAAGCAAGTCGGGGGCCGCATCCGGCCCCAGGGCCGCATGTGGCCCTTGGGCCTTAGGTTCCCTATCCCTGGCTTATCAGTTCCTAGGAAAGATCCTTATTACAAGATTGTAGAGACCCCTGTCCTTCCTGAGAGACACCTGGGGTTGCAGATCTTGGAGTCTGGTTTGCAGTTGCCTGGCTAAATCTCTTTTCTCGCTTCCCCTTTTTGTTCCCCGCCAGGTCGTGCAGCGCATCAAAGCGGTGGAGTCCGAGACCCGCTTGCTGGTGGTGGACAAGGAGACGGACGAGTACCTCTCCAGCCTGCGGCTGACGTGCACCGAGGAGATGGCACACGCCGGGATCCCAGCACACGCCAGCACATTGCTGGCCAAATCGCCCGGCAGCGACAACGGAGACGTATGGAAACCGCAGCGGGAGCTGAGCAGCGGGAGTGTGAGGAGTCACTCGTCACACAGCTTCTCCTTGGAGAGCGGGAAGAAGGTAAATGGGCCGGGATAAGTCACTGGGGGGCGGGAGGCGGGTGCCGGACGGTGCCGGTCTGGCTGCTGCTTCTGCAGACGGCTACCAAGTAAAGCCCCCGCTGTTTTCTTGCAGCCTGGTGTTATCTTGGCCTTGCTGTCTGCCCAGCTACCTCGAATTGTGTGTTGAGTTGTGCTTAGTAGGGAAATAGCAAAACCCTGCTGAGAACTGTGCTGGGCCCCGGTGCCAGGGGAGGGGGCTGTACGGGATACCCTTTGCTCCAACAGGAGCTGCATTCCCATTGGCAGAAATTCTGTGCACTTCATCTGTGCACATTTGGAAAATGTGGGATGCTAGGGGACAAAGTTCCTGCTCATTTTTTCTATGCATGTGCAGGATAAATTTTGTTCGGTGCACGAAAGCATGTGCAGATGTGTACTGCCAGTAGAAACACAGGCTGCCAGCTGTGGATGGCTGTGGGCAGTGTGCCAATCAGCTGGAGTCTTCTGGGTGGCTGCCTAAGCGTTCGGCTTCTGGGGGAGGAGCTGAGACTCCCTCCCCCTCCTCCTGGCTCTGTGTTGCCTCCTTTGAATGCTGGAAGATCGCCCCTAAAACCTGGTGAAAGCTATTGCTTTGCTACCTCTTTCTGGACACTCTGGTTCCGGGGGTCATGGAGCATCGGCAAGGGCTGGCAACGCAGTGTCTGACCCAGCCACACTGTTTTGGGAAGATGGAAGGGAGCTTGCAGGGTTGGCGTGTTTGGAGGATCGATTCCCCAGGGAACCACAGCTTTCTGCTACACTCTGCCGTCCCCTGCATCTCCGCTTCTCTGCCACGGCCTCGGCTCGGCAGATCACAGAGGAAAATGTCGGGACTTTGGGCATCCAGTGAAGCCGTGAGGCCCGTGAATGAGTTTGCCCCCCGCTCTGGGTTTCCATGCGTGGGTGTGTGTCTGCTGTGCTCCTGGTTAAACAGGGCGGAAATTAGCCACTATCCTGGCTGCCCCGTTCTTGCCTCATTTGCTCTTTGGCAGAGTTGCTTTGATGAAGAGCTCCACGGAGAGGGGAGAGAATCGGAGGTGGGAAGTGTGGGCTTGCCGGGGCTGGCGCGGTGCCGGGGCTGGTTTTGCGGGGCTGGTCCGGGCTTGTGAGAGGCGGGAGGGATTTATGTCCATGCTGCCCTAGCTCGTTTGATGCAGCAGAAGCCACGCAGGGATGTTGCGCATGGTTGAGGTGATTAGTTTTCTGATCCATCTGTGGGCTGTAATCCTCCCTCCTCCTCCGCCCCCGGACTTCTAATCACTAGTAGCCCTGCCCCAGCTGGGAAACCCCTTCCCACTACTCGGATCAGTCACGGAATGATGAAACCCTCCCCCATGCGTAGGGTTGCCACGTGTCTGGTATTGGCTCGGACAGTCAGGTATTTGCGGCTTCTGTCCAGTTAAAAAACCCCCAGAAAATACCGGACACACAAAATGTCCAGTGTTTTCTGTTTTTCTCAGACGGAAGACCGCTTGGGACATTCTTCCCCTGCTGCGTCTGGTGGGATGGGAGGGAGCGTGGGGATTTAAAGGGGCCGTGACTTTTTGTATGTGTGTGTGTGTGTGTGCGCGTGCGCGGTTGTGGTTTTTTTTTTTCCTCACAACTTTGGTCTCCCGTTTGCTTTTTGTTCAACAACTTTGGTCCCCCCCCCTCTTTTTGCACAACCAATTTTTCCCCACCATGTTTGGTATTTTTTGTGAAAGTATCTGGCAACCCTACCCATGCGTTAGCCACTGACAGTCAGAGCCATGTGTCCGAGTGCTGCTGGGTGGGTCTTGGTCCTGTGCCGTTTGGCAGCAGGAAGGCCGAGGTCTGCCTGGACCACAGGGCTCAAACTCTGACTTCAGAGCTGGTTTTCGCCAGCCCCCAAGTTGGCTTAGAAAAGCTTTGACAAAGAGTAAAACCACGTGTCCATTTGCTGGAGCAGGGGCCCTGGGCCGTGGTTCCCTCTAAGGATGGGTGCAGCCGCTGAGGGTCTCCTGTCTGCATTGCCGGGGTCACGCGCTTTTCCTGCCCCTCATGCAAAGACCTGGCGACCTGCCTTGCAGCCTTTGACACAGAGGCATGTAGACGGCCTTGCCAAGCTGCCTCGGCTCTGTTACGTGGCTCCTTTGTCTTTCCCTGGGGACACTAGAACAGGGATGTGAACGGGGAACCGGTTAACCGGTTGCCTGGCAACAGTTAACCCGCGGCAGCAGCGTGGGGCAGCAGCCAGCTCCCCGGGAGCAGGGCGGAGCCTGCGTGTAACTGTTCACGGTAACCGATAGGCCGGGCTTATCGGTGAACCGTGAAAACAGTCCTCCTGTCACAGCCCTAGTGTGTGACTCCATGTTAGGTTGCCAGTTCTGTTGCCCACTGATGCCCACAGGTGCGGGTACGTGCGTGTGGCCTGAGGCAGCTTGTTACGGTCTCCAGAAGACGGGAGAACTTGCCGGGGTTAACGCTGAGGATGGAGCGAGGCTCCGATGAAATGGGGTTTGTCTGAGCCTTGCCCCCTTCTCTTCGGATCTGCCCTCCCCCGGCCCAAAGTCATGTATCAGGGCGGGGTCTGTCGGTGCCCCTGATGTGGAGGCGGGGGGAGGTCAGAGGTCAGCAGCGCAGCACAAATTAAGGCCTGCTCCATGCTGATGAAGGGAGCCCAAAAAGCCGACCTGGCGAGGGCGCATGGAGGAGAGTCGGCCCAGGCGTCGGACGAAGCCGAGCTGCGCCCCGACATAGGACCAAGGCGACGGAGCCGGGAGCTAAGCAGAGCGGGGCACTTTCCAGGCTCCCAGCTCGGCCTCCTCGGAAAGTGAAATCTCTTTCCTTTCTCCATTGTTTGGGAAACAGCAGCTAGAGGCAGAAAACCGCCTGGCCCTGCCCCGAAACCCATTGTGTACTGGAGAGGGCTGGGTGCAGCCGGCCGCAGCTGCTGGGCAGGGAGCTGTGGGCTCGAGGGCCCGAGCAGTGGGCAGTGAGGAGGGGGAAATGGCAGCAGGGGGAAATTATTATTCTGGGGGAGGGGACTATTTCTCTCGTTGCTCAGCACTGGGATTAGCAGAGCCCTGCAAAACCAGCGGATACCTGCGTTCTATCTGCGGGGATCTGCCTCCCCCTGGGAGGCTGCTAAATCGCGCCGCCTCGTGCGCTGGCGTTCTAGATCCGAGGCGATTCGGCCCCTCCGGCCGACCGCGGGTTTCGCCTGTCGTCCAAGGGATGCGCCGGAAAGGCCTGGCTCTGCAGGCGGGTCCCGGCGCTCCCACGGGGGAGCTTCCGTTCATGAGCAGAAGTCGAGGGAGTTCGTGCCTCGCCCCCTAGCACGGGCTTCCCTCCAGCGGAGGCCTGGTTGCCTGTCGGTGCAATATTGGGGGGTCCCTCCTGGATCCCTCCGGGTCAGAGTGTTGGGAGGCAGGGTAGATATGGGATTGATTCCACGGCGGCCTGAAGCTGCAGTGGAATTTCCCTATCTCAGCTAGCAAAGAATTAATGTGCTGGGAATGTTTCATGGCAGCTGGGCCTGGGGGAGCTGGCTTTGGTATATGAGAGGCAAAGGGGGTGATTTTAACCATCACATGCTGGTATCCAGGCCCATGGGACAGCCTCGGTGCCCACACGGCTTCAGCTTGGGCCTGGATAAATAGCCTGGCAGGATGGGCAGTCCTGGGCATCCGTGGCAGGGCGTCCGCCCTCCGCCTGTCTCTGGCGGGCGGCCGACGGCCGAGGAGAGCACATTGCTTCAAAATGGCCTACGTGCGGTCTCTGAGGGCGAGCCCGAAATGTCTGTCGGCAGCCCGGGCCACGCCCTGCATCCTTTCCGTTTGGATCGGGAGATTGTAAACGACTTTGTCAAAGCCGTGTAACGAATAAAGGGGAGGAAAAGGCAGACTTTCTATTGTTCCAAGCCACATGGCTCCTTGAGAAGTCAGGGGCAAACCCCCCCCACAGGACAGACTCAGGACAGAGTTGGTGGCTTTTTGAGAGCGACTTTGATTTTGGCTTGATTGTTGTAACACGAGCGTTTCCTCCAGCCGTGCAACGTGAGAGCCAGGCAGGTGTCACTGATAGGGTCCTTTTAAGGGACTGCTCAGTGGTCCAGAGGGTTATATGTAGACGTAATGGGCTGAAATGGGGAAAAGGCAAATTTTGGTTGAATTTTAGTAAAACAAAAATTAATCCCTGTGAGGCTCTTGTTTGGACTGGGGAACATGCCAGAGGGCATAATCTAGCAGTGGCAGAGGGGGAAGAGCAGCGTTGAGTCCTAACTGATGTTTAATTTCCATGAGCTAAACTTTGCCTTGGGTTCCAGCCGTGTAACTGAAGTCAGGATTTGGCCGTGTCAAGGCAGTGCCAGCTTTCATGTCCTGGACACCGGAGTAGGAGGGAACCTTTTTTGGGCTGGGGGCTGCCAGTCCCCAGAAAAGTCCGTCGGGGGCTGCACACAAGTGAGAAGCAAAAAAACCCTAAAAACCAACACCCCCTCAGTGACATGGCCTCCGACTGAGAAGGAGAAAGACCCTAACCCTTCCCCTCACACACCAGAGCCTAGGGGGGGCCCAGGCTGGTAGATTTTGTGTGCCCCAACCCCTGGAGAAGGTGGCGGGGGAACTAGACCGCCAGCGTGGGCTCCCCAATGCTGGGCGGGGGGGGGAGCCTCGAGCCCCGGGGACCAGATCCAGGCAAGCCGGGGGCTGCAGGTTCCCCACCCCTGCCCTAAAGGAAGGGAATTGTTTTTTACACACTGACTCACTGGCTTCTCTGGTTCCTTAGAGCCACTTCTCCTGTTACTCCAAACTGATGGTGGGCGTCGTGGTGTAGGGATGTCAGCGACTCGTCGAGTACTCGAATGCTTGCTTTCCCCCTGCCCTGCTGCCACTGTATCCACGGGGTTTGATCGCTGTCCTGAACCTGGCTCGATAGGTCTGTTGTGTGTGGGCGGTGGGTTGGTGCCGAGATGTTTCTTCACAAGCCGCGTTCCTGGTGAGCTGTGCACTGCTGCGGCCACTCGAGAGATTCCGGTGCCGCCCAGCTGATTGGCAGAGCGCGCCCAGCTAGGTTTTTATTTCTCTGGGTGGTGCACATTCACACAGGCCTCAGTGCACATAATTAAAACAATTATTCCTCACAGGGATGGAAACCATCTGCCCCTGGATGGGAAAGGTTAGCGGGAACGTTGTTCACAAGGTGTTCTGTTACCATCCCTCCGGAAGGGGCTGCCAGCCTGTGCCTGGTACCTCTCCTCATCCCACGGCTCTCCTCTCAGCTGGGGAGGCTTGAGCTAATGACGCCGAGATCGGTGGGGCTGCGGCAGGCAGATGCATTAGGGAAGGGCCGTCCTCTCTGCACCGGGGTGCTACGACGGAGCCAATAAGGCCGGACGTGTCGCTCGGTTTGTGTTGAGGGCCGCAGGCACGAGCTGGGACTTGGGCAGGAGCCGTTTGTGTGCATTTGATGTCATCTCCGCTGTGCCGTTGTTTTCGTTGGAAGGGCACTTTGGGAATGAAGGCAGGATCACCCCCTGGGCCAAGTAGGTCCCGAGAGAAGAAGAGGCTACCAAAGTGCCTGACCCCCCCCCCCCCCACCCGGTGTGTAAAAGGAAAGATTGTTCTTGCTCTCTCTGCAGCTCCTAGGGTTACCAGATGGCTTCAAAAAAATACCTGACACACTTGATCTCAGATGTGGAGGGAGGGGAGTGGGGCTGACCGGGGGAGATCGGGGTGGGGAGGAGAACTGGCCGGCAGGAAGCAGGGCTAGCTGGGAGAGGGTTGGGTGGAGTGGGGGCTGGCTGGGGGGGAACTGGTCAGCAGGAAGCAGGGCTAGCTGGGAGGGGGTTGGGTGGAGTGGGGGCTGGCTGGGGGGGAACTGGTCAGCAGGAAGCAGGGCTAGCTGGGAGGGGGTTGGGGGGAGTGGGGCTGGCCGGGGGAGATTGGGGCGGGGGCGGGGGAGAACTCACGGGCAGGAAGCAGGGCTGGCCGGGAGGGGATCGGGGGGAGAGAATCAGCTGGCGGGGAGCGGGGCAGGTCCGGGCCCATGCAGATTCTGGGGTGCTGCCCATCCCCCTCACGGTCCTGGCGAAGCACGAGCAAGTCCAGCCCCAGGGATTCCATCCTGCGCCTGGCCCCGCCCCCACCCCCCTCCTCTCCACTGCGTAGCTGCGTACTGCCTGGCTGGTAGACACGCTCACGCAGTACGCAACTATGCACCGATACTCCTGATAATAATAAAACTTACTTCATTAGAAAATACCGGACATTTCTATGTCTAGTAGTTTCTCAATTTATTTCCCGGACAGAAAGGTTCAAAACCGGACACCTGGCAACCCCAGCAGTGCTGCTGTGTTGCTAGGGACCGTGCAACACGGGACCGCACAGCTCAGCGGGGGGGGCGACTTTCAGATGCGCATGGCGCTGTAATACAAGGCAAGGCGCACTAGCGTGAGAAACTGGAGCCTTTGCCTGGGAGATCCCGAATCCAGCTGTGCCCCCTGCAGCAGGACACGTCTCTGACCCCGCACGGCCCCCCGGCGGGATAGGAAGAGCCGTCACCGATCCCGGGTACAGCTGCACTGAAATCCCTGGGGTTACCCCAGGGACTCACGGCGCCCCATAGCTCCAGCTGCCCACAATGAGCTGTTTGAAGCACTGGGATATTTTGACTTTCTGCAAAACTTCCTCCGTGGGAAGCTGCCGTTCAGTCGTTCTGTCTGCGGGGGGCCGTGGCCGGACACAGGCTGACGTTCGCTCGGAGGACGAGCCTCCCGCGCAGGCCAGGAGAGCCCCTGTGGGGAGAGGGGGAATTGTTGAACCAGCTGTGGCTGGGCTGTCCCTCACCGTGGTGCTCCTGCGGGAACGGCGCTGGGGTTGCGTGGTTTTTTTTTTGTTTGTTTTGTTTTTTGCAGCCCCGGGTTCGTGGCGCGAGCAGGCCGTGCCCCTGTAAAGACAGCCCTCGGGAACATGGGCCGTGCAGTTTCGCTGCTGCCTGGGTCGCTTTTCTGGCCACTGTCCTGCAAGGAAACCCTGGGAAAGGGGGAATGGTTTGGGGCCACCTCCAGGCCTGTTCACTATTCAGGTCGGAACTGTGGTTGGGCCACCGGCCCCTAGGCTCTGACCTCCGGCTAGACCTGAAATCAGGGCACTTCTCTGTCTGGAGGGGCACCGCGGTTTGACTCTTACTGCACTGGA
This sequence comes from Pelochelys cantorii, assembly GCA_032595735.1. Taxonomy (NCBI): domain Eukaryota; kingdom Metazoa; phylum Chordata; order Testudines; family Trionychidae; genus Pelochelys; species Pelochelys cantorii. Next base: position 38,365,584 of record CM064341.1, read on the forward strand.
CTGAAAAGCGATGGCCCGGTCAGACCCCCCAAGCCAGGAAGCAGAGGGGTGGAAGTTGCCCCCTTGATAGCCGGGAGCCCCAAGGCACCTTGTGTCTGGAAAACGAGCGTCCCTCACGCTGTGTCCAGCCAGAGGTTCTGTCTCCATGGCCCGTCTGAGCCTTGGCATCAGAACGGCCCCACTGGGTCCGACCCGCCTTCCTCATGCCCACCCCGCCTTTCACCCCCTCTTCTCCCGGCAACTACTCCCCTCTCCTCCTCCTTGCCCCCGTTGCCCCTCCCCTCCCCCACTCCCACTGACACCTTCCCATCCCCCGCTCCTCTGGCCCTTTCTCCTCATTGTCTCCTCTTGGCCCCTGGCATTTGTCTCTCCTCCACCCTGCCCCTTGGTGCCTGTCCCTTTTCTCTCCTCCCCTGCCCCCCCCCAGCACAAGCCTCTTCCTCTCCTCACCCACCTTCCCCTTAGTTCTCCCCCTGCCCCTTCCCTCACCTTCTGCCATCCTCACACCTGCACCCCTCAACTCCCTTGGTGCCAGCGCTAGGCTGCGTGGCGGGTGGCTGCCCTGTTGCCGGGACTGGAGCCAGGGCCATGGTGCTATTTTTAGTACCACGGTGCAGGCTCCAGCTTCAGCAGCCACCATGCAGCCCACCCTGGGGAAGGGCTGAAGCTAGGGCCAGGGCTGCGTGGTGGCTGCCCCACTCTTCCTGGGGTGGAGCAGCTGCCTGCCACCCGGCCCCTTCCCGGAGCAGCTGAGCAGCCACTGCGCAGCTCTGCTGAGGAGGTGGGCGGGAGGTAAATTCTTGGTGTGTGCCTGCAAAGGTGTGCCCCTCAGTGGGTGCTGTGGCCCTGTCCTGATGAAATTACAGTCCCTAGATAAGACTGACAAAGGGTGGCAGGGGAAACTGAGGCACACAGCATGACTGTGACTTGCCCAGGTATCCCAGCAGGCCAGTGGCAGGGCCAAGAACAGAACCCCAGTGTCCACCAGACCACGTCATACCGTGTGCTCGTCCCAGCCTCAGAGGGGCGCTGGGAGGCTGGACGAAGCGATGGCTGGCACATAAGGTGGGCCCCTTGGGTGGCAGATGTGTGGAGAGGGTCTGTATTCCTGCATGCGTGCTTCCTCAGTGCTCGGTTCTCAAGCTGCTCACGTGAGTGTGAGAATCGCAGGAGGCGACTCTCTGACCCAGCCAGGGGACGCTAGCAGCCGGCCCGGGTGAGTGAGGAGTGTGGGGTTATTGCCTGCCTCAGAAGAAGGGTTCCCCTCCCCCCCTTATTAGCCATATTTCTGGTACAGAATTTGAGGCTGTTTCCCACGGACCCGCCGTACAAATAACTGGACACGTGGCTTTCCCTAGGGTCTTTCTTTTGGTGAGGAAGCTGACCCCGGGGCCCCACTTGCCAGGTCATTCAGGAAAATCGGAGCAGTACAAAGAACCAGTTAATGCTCTTTGGGCACCTGGGGAAAAGTCCTATGTGGCCCTCGGTGGGCAACGTCGCCCTCGGTTTGTGCTTCTTGCAGGGGTGGGACGCTGGTGGGAGGGGGGTGCAATGAGAGGCCAAGTGGGATAAAGTGGCCTCAGTCTAGTTTGGGATTTTGCTCACTCTTCCCCTCTGCTCCTCCAGCCTCAGCTGCGCTCCAGGTTCCGAGGCTGCCTGCGTCCGTGGCTTTGAACCCCATCCCCTTTGGTCTGCTCGCTGTGCTGCCCGGGGCTCCGAACCCAAAACAGCTGGGAGCTGGAGGCATGTCACCCCACTCAGGTTCCAGCATTGTACCTCTGCCCATCCGGCCCCAAGCTGTGGCGACCCATGAAAAAGCACTGGGAAGCCATACTTGGCTGTCAGTAAGGCAGCGTCTCTGGTGGATTTCTTGACTGGCCCTTCGAACGCCAGCCGTGTGTGACGGGACAGTGGCTGTTAAACCTTCTGTGTGCTAGAGCAGGGCTACTCAACATGGGGCCTGCGGGCCACATGGGGCCTGCAACCTGTTTGTTTGCGGCCCGCGGGCCGGTTTGGGTTTATGCAGGGCTCAATATGCAGCCTGCAGGTGGGATCCTTGGAACGTGGCCTCCACTGGGAACACTCTCCACAGCGGTGAGGTGTCTCCCAGGCTGGGTGAGCATTGAAAGATACAAGCGGACGGGCTGGCTGGAACAGGTGGGTGCAGGGTGTTGGCGTTTCTAGCCCCCAGGGAGGAGGTGCCAGGAGCACCGGGGCATTGTGAGAAGTGCTGTCTGCTTAGCCTTATGGGCAGAGCCTGAGAGGTGCTGACTGGCTCACACTGGCCACGTTTGGGTCCGGCACCATGGCGTAAGGCTTCATCTTTGTATTCATGCCTCTCAGTGTGAAAGAAGCTATTTGCATATATTTGCATATATATTTGCATGTCTATGCAACCACACTGAAGTTGCGGCCCTCGGCATGTGCTGTGAGTATCGTTGTGGCCTCCGGGGCTTCCAAAGTTGAGTAGCCCTGTGCTGGAGGCATGATAAAAACCCATGAAAAGCTTTTAGACCCTGGCTACAAACTTGACGCTTTCTTTGCTAGAGAAAGAGCAGTTTAGAATGTGCAATTGTTTTGTGCTGCCAGCCAGTGTTAATCGTTTCCATCCATGTGTGGAATAATTGATGTGCACCAAAGAATGTGCAAATGTGCACCACCTGCAGAAACCAGGGATGTAATAGTGGAGTCGATTAACCGATAAGCAAAGGCATATTGGTTAATGCTACAGACTACACGCATTTCCCTCTCCTCTTGCCAGTAACATTTTTAGTAGGCTGGCCAGCAGACCAGCTCAGTCCTGACTTGCAATGGATCTGGGACCTACCCCTGCTGCGACTCTGAATTTAAAATGTATTAGGAGCTGGGTGGGCAGGCAGCCTGGCTCAGTTCCGGCTTGTGCCGAGTCTGGGAGCTCAGACCCCCCCCCGCCTCCTCAGACAGGGCCTGCTGCCACCCCGCACTGCTGCCTCTTTATCAGAGGCAGGAGCGCGCGGGGCGACAGGCAGCTGGTCTGCGAGGGGAGCTGGTTTTTAAACCGGCTCCCCTCACAGACCAGCTCCTGCATTGCTCTGATACAGAGGCAGGAGTGCGAGGTGGCAGGGAGCTCCTTGGGACAGAGGCTGGAGCGCACTGGCTGTCAGCCCCACCCCTGGGGACTATAGAATAGCCAACTAACTGATAAGATTAATCGACTCTTCAATTAACCGATATTTAATATCCCTGCTAGAAACAAAAAGCTGGCTGTGGGCGCACAGCTAATCAGCTGCGTGGCATTTGACTCTCTCCTGGCCGCACAGGCACACAGTTTACAGGAAACATTCCTGCCAACAAGAGTTTATCAGTACCTACAGGTCGAGATAAAGTATTTACATCAAGCCACTAAATATTTACAGTTCTGTTTAGGTCAGGAATGCAAATTTTTTTTTTCCTGTTGCAAATAAACCTCCCGGGCTGGTAATATTTTCTCTTCCAAGAATGCTTCCCGAGTACTGAAGGAATATTGAACCACACGAATGTTTGAAAAGGATTTTGCCAGCTTTAGTTGAGGTCCAAAATGTAGGGTATGTTGGATAGCCGGAAGGATTTAACAATGCCTACTACGAGCATCAATGTCTGCAGTAATTACATTATGAAATCCTGTTAAAAGAAACGTGTGGTTTTTAATTTAAAACATCCTCTGATCGGCCAGTGCAGAAGTTTGAGGCTGTGTTCACACTGGCCACGGAATGAAAACACGTTTGTCTTTCAGAGGCGTTAAAAAAAAACACCCCGCCAGAGACAAAAGTTTTGCTGATCACAAGCACCGGTGCGAACAGCACTTTGTCGGCAGGCACGCTGCTCAGTGGGAGTGGAGGTTTTTGGTGGGCAGGGGAGCTGGCAAAAGCAGCGACACTGCGCGCCCTTTAGCGGCACGGTTGTAGCGGCACTACAAGATTGTTGCAACCAAGCCTATCTCCTGGGCTAGGGTAGTTTTGCTCACTGCGCTTGTATACCTAGAATTTGCAGGGTGTGCCAATTAGGGATGTTGTACATTGGTAATCAGTGACCCGAAAAGTGTCACCCTTACTGGGTGATGCCTACTGGTAACCACTTAACTGGTGCCCAGCCTGATCCATCACCCGCTGTGCCATGCCATGTGTGGGGGGCCCTGCAGTCCGAACGGGCTGGAGCAGGCCTCCCCTCCGCCCGTGGTGCAGTATGGCCGGCCTGCCCGCGCTGTGGCAGCCCGTTTAGCCTGTTAAACAAGCAGTTCAATCAGTTAATGTTTTAAATGGAATTTTACATCCCTAGTGCCAACTGAACCGTAGCAGCTGATTGGCTGTAGAGGGAGCGCCCGGCTCTCCGCGTCAGCGTTGGGTGCAATCAGAGCACATTGTATCAGTTCCTTCGTAGCCAGAATTTGCCCTTCTTTTGCATTATGCGACGTTTCTTTCAGACAAACCTGTGCCCAGTGCAGCTCCCCAGGGATTATAATGGAGCCCTAGTATAGACAAGCACAGAGGGCTTTTTCACCACTGCTCAGAGAAGGTCTAGAGAGCAAGGAGGCAAAACCGCCAGAGAGTGTTGGTCCGTGTCTGCACTAGGGATGTTAGTTACCGTTTAAAAAGTTAACGGGCTAAACACTACGTTTAACCATAAGAACAGCCAGACTGGGTCAGACCAAAGGTCCATCTAGCCCGTGTCCTGTCTGCCGACAGGGGCCAATGCCAGGTGCCCCAGAGGGAGTGAACAGAACAGGGAATTGTCACGTGATCCCTCTCCTGTCATCCATTTCCAGCCTCTGAAAAACAGAGGCTAGGGATACCATTCCTACCCATCCCCACTAATAGCCATTGATGGACCTAACCTCCATGAATGTATCTAGTTCTTTTTTGAACCCTGTTAATGTCCTGGCCTTCACAACATCCTGTGTCAAGGAGTTCCACAGGTTGACTGTGCGCTGCATGAAGAAAGACTTCCTATGTTTGTTTTAAACCTGCTACCTATTAATTTCATTTGGTGACCTCTTGGTTCTTATGTTATGGGAACAAGTAAATAACTTTTTCTTGTTCACTTTCTCCATACCTGTCATGATTTTGTAGACCCCCTATCATATCCCCCCCCCCCCGTCTCCTTTTTTCGAAGCTGAAAAGTCCCAGTCTTTTGAATCTCTTCATAGGGAACCCATTCCAAACCCCTCATCATTTTTGTTGCCCTTTTCTGAACCTTTTCCAAGGCCAGTATATCTTTTTGAGATAAGGCGACCACATCTGTACACAGTATTCAAGATGTAGGTGTATCATGGTTTTATAGCAAGGCAATAAGATTTTCTGTGTCTTAAAGTACGTCTACACTGCAATACTATTTCAAAATAACTAGCACTAGTCCAAAATAACTTAGTCCGTGTCTACACAGCAGGCAGTTATTTTGAAATAGTGTCAAAATACTGTCACGCTGGAGGATTTTTACTTCGACTCCTGTAACCCTCATTGTACAAGGAGTAAGGGAAGTTGGAGGAAGAGAGCTCTATCTCGAAATAAGTGCTGTGTAGACGCTCCCTATTTCGAAATAAGCTATGCAATTGATGTAGCTCCATTTGCGTAGCTTATTTCGAGTTAGCCCTGCAGTGTAGACACACCCTTATTCTCTATCCCTTTTTTAATGATTCCTAACAATCTGTTTGCTTTTTTGACTGCCACTGCGCATGGAGTGGAGGTTTTCAGAGAACAATCCAAAATGACTCCAAGATCTCTCTCATGAGTAGCTGTAGCTAAATTAGTCCCCATCATTTTGTACGTATAGTTGGGATGATTTTTTCCAATGTGCGCCACTTGTCATTTATCAGCATGAAAATTCATTTGCCATTTTGTTGCCCAATCACCTAGTTTGGTGAGATCCTTTTGAAACTCTTCAGTCTGCTTTGATCTTAACTATCCTGAGTATCATCTGCAAATTTTGCCACCTCATTGTTTACCCCTTTCTCCAGATCATTTATAAATAGAATTGGTCCCAGTATGGACCCTTGGGGAACACCACGAGTTACCTCTCTCTAACCCTGGAGCGGCCCCCTGCTCACATCACACTGCGGGCAGGGTCTGCTCTGGTCAGCTGGACTTCTAGTTAACCAGTTACCTGGTAAGCTTGCTGGTAAAGCTCATGGTTACTGCAGTTAACTGGTTAATCCATTACATCGTTAGCACTTCCACCTTGGTGGATCCGTACTGATGCTGGTGTAGTGATGGGAGATTTCCCACAATAGTCTATTGCAGAAGGCCACTGGGGAATGTGTGTTCTGGGTCCCCCTCTGTGCTCTGCATGCCACGTGGGGGTGGGGTGAGGAGGGAGGGGGGCGTTTCAGCTCTCCACTGGGAAGGTCAGCTGCTGAGCTCAAGCTGCAGCGACTTGCTCTGGAAACTCCCAGCTAAGCTCCTGCAAGTGGCCAAGAGAGGCAGTCATGTAAACGGGGTCGCGTCTGGGATTAGAACGGCTCCCAGTCTTACACTCTTGGGGGACACGTCCTTGGTCCGGAGGGAATCTGCGACGTGCTAGCGAGTCACCCTGCCTTTTGTCTCCTCCTGATGCCCCGTCTGTATGTGGCTTTGCTCCCGCACTCGGCTGCGTCTGCAGAAGACGTGTGCTTTTAGCTTTGGAGGACGCGCGTCAGTTGCTGTTGGCCGAAAGGCGAGCTGCTTGGGGTGTAGGAACTGTTTATACTTCTAACTGCATGTGTGAGAAGAAAAGAGCTTTTTGATGCTCTCCATTTATACCTGTGTATATATAGGCCAACCCTTGGCACACAAACACACTCCACCCTGCTTTAAAAAAAACAAATTCTTTACAAACGTGGTTTCCGCTCTTTCTTGGCACCCTGCTGCATCGAGCTGCATTAGAAATGTCCCAGGCAGGTCACCGGCAGGGCAGCCCTAGGAAACGTACATTGCAGCCGCCTGCCGTACCTGGCTTCGGCGAGATGTAGGGGATTTCAGTTTGCACCACCAGTTCGCCCCTTTGTAACTGTCGTGGAACAGACAGACAAGCAGACAGCCTCCCTTGCCTGGCTGCTAAGCGGCAGAAGACAGAGGGAGGAGATGGCAGGACAAAGGAGCGCCTGTGGAATGACAACATTATAATTGAGAAGTCAGCGTTTGTGTACAGCCAGGATGAGCTGTTTCTAAATCAGTGAAAGCCGCCCCCCTTCGAAGAGGGGGGCTAATGAGCCGTTAACCCTGCCTCGCTGCGCTGTGTGTATCCGCAGAGCCACCTTTTCTCATTGAGATGATTGCTGCTTTCTCAAATCTAGCTCAAGACACATTGGTGGGGTGGGGGGGGGCGGCGGCGGGAAGTGGGCCAGAACGGACTCTGGACTGTGCGTGAGACCCAGTAATTAGTTTGGATAAGCAAGCAGCCTACTTTGCTAAATCCGCCAGGGGCTCTTACCCTGTTCCAATCCGTTTCTCAAGGTGGGCGGGGGGGTCATGAAACCGACCTAAGCAGGCTTGCTGGAGGGATGGACAGTCTGCAGGCCAGGCAGTGAAGTGGACTGGAGGGATGCAGAGAGAAACGCTGCAAAGTGCGTCACCGCTTGACTTTGTGGGGTTACTGATTTTAAAATTTGTTGGGACCCCTTCTGAAGGGCCGTGGGGTGGGCACCGGAGCGCTGCTGGTGGCAGAGCGCGGGGCCGGCCGTCGGGCCCTCGCAGAGTTTTAACCATTCACAGAAACCGATCCGCGTCAGTTTATCGGTGAAGCTGTTCCACATCCCTCATGAGTGGAGGGGAGGACAGGCAGCCAGGAGTTGTGGGGTTTTGAGTTCCCCTGGGGTTCCCGTTGATTGAGTTACCTGTGGTAAGTCGCTTCACCTCTCTCTGCCTTGTCTATAAACTGGGAGTACTCAGTAGCAACCTACTTGCCCAGGGCTAGTTAACATCTGAATAGGATTATAGACGCTCCAGGTAGGGCAGGCATTAGCAAATCCATAAAGGAAGAAAATTGGTATTAATTGGAGTGCAGTGCAGATTGAACCTCTCTAGTCCGGCACTCTCTGGCTGGCAACATCCGTGGTCCGGCATGATTTGAGTTCGCCGGATGGCCACTTATCATGGGTGCGGTCAAATTTCCCGCAGTCCCATAAAGTTTGTTTCCAGCCACCCGTCCTGGCTCTCTGTGTTCTGGGCTGTTCTTTAGCTCTAATTGACCCCGAAATGTCTCCTAAGAGCCCTGCAAGCAGTGGAACTGTTGGTCATGCTGCTAGACAATATTGACTTCCCGTGGTCCAGCACATTCTCTGGTTCAGCACCGGTCAGGTCCCAAGGGTGCCGGACTAGAGAGGTTCAACCTGTAGCAGTTAAAGGCCCTGGCAGAGTTCGGGGCCCCATTGGGCAAGGTGCTGTACAGACACGTGGTAAGAGCCAGTCCATGCTTTAAGGAGCTTACAATCTGGACAGACAAGTGGTGGGAGAAAGGAAGGAGCATTGTCCCCATTGTACTCGGTGACTTGACTGAGGTCATGCAGGGAGTCTGTGGCAGAGCCAGGCATTGCACCCGGGCCTCTAGAGTCCCAGTTTTATCCTCACAAGGTCATGAAACCAGTTGGATTTAAAATCTCACTGTTTTGGATCATGCTCCTCTCCTGTCCGTATCCACCTGGGTTTTGGGTGCTTGACGGCATTCAGAGCTAAAAACAGCCCAAGCTTGTGTCCTGCACCCTTGAAGGAAGTGGGAAACGGAGAAGAACTGGCATCCCCATGTGTTGGATTCACCTCCTTGGGAAATCTACGCGGCATGCGATGGCGCCCAGGGTTTTATGCAAGACAGATGCAGTTTGCAGGGCTGGGCACGGGGCTTTGTGGTATCTGGGGGGAGAGAGTCTTGCTGAGGATTATTGGCTGCTGGGTTATTTTTGACTTGGGGTGTTTGCAGGAAGCCCCTCCTGAGGAGGAAAGTATCCACCCCATGGCAGAGACTTCCTCTGCGGGGATATTTTTAGCGAAAGACAAAGCGGGTGGAAACGAGTTGGAGGTAGGAGCTAGATTAGCATCAGGAGGAATTGTGCGCCTGCCAAAGCTCCTTTTGTTCCCGGGGAGGCAAACTCCCTGGGTTCCTGGCCAGAGGAACTCCTGACTGCACAGAGGGGTGGGTGCCGCTGCTGCATCCCAGGCCCTCGGACAGAAGACTCAAGCGCCGTCGCCATGGGGAAGCGTTTGGAAAGCTGGCGCGCCCATGTCTTGCTGGTGCTCTGAGGACACCATTGTCCAGGAGGGTGGGTGTACAGTCGTGTCTCTTCTTATGTCGGAGTACGACAGATCCTTGTTTAAGTCACGTGGGCCGAGGGGCCCTTGACCTGCGTAGCACGGCACAGCAAGGAGCAGAACGACCTAGCTACGCGCAGCAATGCCACGGCGAGAGAGGCCTGCGGGACTCTCCTTTCAGGGAGCATGTTCTGAAGGACCGCAAGCCGTGGGGTTGTGGCATTGGCTCAGGAGATCGGAGGCCAATCCCCTGCTCTGCCATGGGCTCCCTGTGTGACCAGTAACCAGATCTCTCCAGGCCTTCGTTCTCCACGTGCCCAGTGAGGATGGTAACACTCATTTTTGTCCACCTCCTGTGTGGCTTGTGTGTTCAAGAACATCAGAACGGCCACACGGGGTCAGACCAAAGGTCCATCCAGCCCAGTATCCTGTCTGCACACAGTGGCCAAGGCCAGGTGCCCCAGAGGTAGTGAACAGAACAGGGAATCACCAAGTGATCCCTCTCCTGTCACCCATTCCCAGCTTCTGACAAATAGAGGCCAGGCATGCGATTCCTGCCCACCCTGTCTAAAAAGTACTGATGGATCTAACCTCCATGAATGTATCTAGTTCTTTTTTGAACCCTGTGAAAATCCTGGCCTTCACCACATCCTCTGGCAAGGAGTTCCACAGGTTGATTCTGTGCTGAGTGAAGAAAAACTTCCTTTGGTTTGTTTGAAACCTGCTACCTATTCATTTCATTTGGGGACCCTAGTTCTGATGTTATGGGAACAAGTAAATCACTTTTCCTTATTCACTTTCTCCACCCCACTCATGATTTTATAGACCTCTGTCCTATCCCCCCTTAGTCTCCTCTTTTCTAAGCTGAAAAGTCCCAGTCTCTTGAATCTCTCTTCACACGGGACCCGTTCCAAACCCCTCATCACTTTCGTTGCCCTTTTCCGAATGTTTTCCAAAGCCAAGATATTTTTTTTGAGACGCGGTGACCCCATCTGTACGCAGTATTCAAGATGTGGGCGTACCTATGCATTTATACGGAGGCACTAAGATATTCTCTGTCTTATTCTCTGTCCCTTTCTTAATGATTCCTAATGCTGTGTTTGCTTTTTTGACTGCCGCTGCACACTGAGTGGCTGTTTTCAGAGAACTGAGAGCTCTGCAGGGCAGGGCCTGTCTCCTACTGTGTACCTGAGCCGCGCCCAACACAATGGGACCTGGGCTGGTAGGGGCCTTGGAATCAAATCTTTTGTGTCTAGGATGGAGAGGGTCCTGAAGCGCAGTCAGGGAAGTGACCGTCGGGCCAGAGTCCCACAGGAAAACGGGACCAGAACTCCGGGCCCCTTGCTCCCAGCCCTTGCCTCAGACACAGTGCTCCAGAGGCAGGCTAAGCCCTGGCCTCCTTGGTTGGCTTTTCCTCAGGTCGTTATGACACAGGCTGGTCTGTCCCTAAAACGGAGAGGTCAGAACTCTGTGGCTCAGGGCTGTGAGCAATGAAAACCAATCTTCTCTTGTCGCTAGGGTTGCCAGATGGTTGAAACAAAAATACCGAACGCCCCCCACCCCCAAAAAAAACAGGAAAAAATTCTGTTGAAGGGGGAAAAAAAAGGGGGGGGAGACCAAAGTTGTTGAGGGGAAAAAAAAAAGGACTCCAAGGACTTAAGCCCCTCCCCCCCCCCCAAATAAAAATTTAAAACAAAACAGCATGTCCCCTTTAGGAGTGAGTGCAGGGAAGCGGTTGAGCGCTAAGACCCAGGGTCTTTTGGCTGGCAGCCATTTTGTGCCAGCAGTCTTGGGGAACCAGGTAAGCATGTGGGCTGGGGTTGGGGGGGGGGGGGCGGGCTCGGGGTGTTGGCAGCTCGGGGGGACAGGGAGGCCGTGCACTGAGCGTTTGTAGGGTTGCCAGGTGCCCGACATTTTCACCTCCCGGCCAGGGAAAAATTCAGAGAATACCGGACAGCTCAGGTGTCTGGTATTCTCTGAATTTTTTTTTACTGGACAGGAAGTGAAAATACCAGACTGTCCAGGTGAATACCGGACACCTGGCAGCCCTACTCGTCGCGCCTCTTGGGAAGGCGGATTGACTCCGTCGGGAGAAAACCCCCTTCCATTGACGAAGGACGCCTCCACACGACAGCCGCATAGACGCCGTGCCGCCGTAAGGGAGTCATTCCCAGCCGTGGCCTCAGGATTTTCTCAGCCAAAGTGGGGCAGACAGTAGGGTGCCGGCCCGCGCAGGGCCATCTGCCTTTCACTGGCAGATCCTTGTATGACGACTCAGGGATGGGGAGCGGGGAGGGGGGAGGTTCTCTCCAGAACAGAGCTGAAATGTTGCTTCAGTTGGAAAACCGCCCACTTCAGGTTGCTCCGATGAGGCTGCTTTTAAAACAAAGGCCCATTGAACGCTGCCGCTTGGAATAGGCATGGCCCCTTTCCCCAGGGACACTTGAAAGGCTTTTCAAGTCTGAGCGTCTGAACTAGTTCTCACAGCTCCTCTCTCATGTCGAAATTCTCGCCCTTTTGCAGAGGGGACACTGAGGCACGGCACGGTTAAGTGACTCAGGGTTAGCACCCAGAAATCCTGGCGCACAGACTCTTCTCCAGATGCCTAGCGCTGCTTACAGTAGGAAGGCTAATAAGAAGGTTGTGCCCTCCGATGTTTATCTGTAGTTGAAGGTTTTTAGGGAGCCATTGTAAACAACAGGATTTGGTTTGGTCGTTCTGCGAGTATCCAATGCTGAGCTAGTGAAGTTTGTAATTGGCTTGGGAAGAATTTCTCCCCTGAGAGAAGTTTTCTCTCCATGTGACTTTTTAAAAATATTAATATTGTGTCCACTGGCATGGTTTTAAAAAATCCGGTTGTCCAGTCATTAGCCTCTGCCGACCCCATGGCAGGATGCGCTTGTTGGCTGGCTGGAAGAAAAGAAGTGCCATGTGGCTTCTAAAACACAACTCCCTTCAGTGAGAGACTTCCTTACAAACTGGATCCTTTTCAACTATTTCATGTTTCCATTTGGTAGTAAGAATGTTAAATGGTTTTAAAGCAATTAACGGTGTTTTGGCCAAATCTAGACTTCACGCATATTCACTTCCCATGTGGAAAGCCCTTTGTGACGGCTTTGGTCTATCCCTCCTATAAGCCTTTAGACCTGGCTGTTCTGACTGTCTGGCAAACAGTTTTACCAAGTACTTGTATTCTATAAGATGTTATAGGCCAATGAGTCTTCCAAAGATGCTCCATACTTTTAGGGAGCTCCACGGTGAATCCTAGAACAATAGAACTGGAAGGGACCTCGAGAGATCTTCAAGTCCAGTTCCCTGCCCTCACAGTAGGACCAAGCACCAGACCATCCCTGACAGGTGTCTGTCCAACCTGCTCCTAAGTATCTCCAGAGATGGAGATTCCACATTGTCCCTAGGCAATGTATTCCAGTGTTTCACCACTCTGACAGGTAGGAAGTTTCTCCTAATGTCCAACCTAAACCTCCCTTGCTGCAGTTTAAGCCCATTGCTTCTTGTCCTGTCCTCAGAAATCAAGGGGAATAATTTTTCTCCCTCCTTCTTGTAACATCCTTTCAGGTACTTAAAGACCTTTATGGGCTCTGATCACTTTCCCGTGGGTTTAAACAGCATAAGAGGCCCCATTGCTTCTCTTAGAGTCTCAGCTGAGCATGGAAATCTTTTAACATCAATGGGCCATCATTTCCCACCGACTTGTATTTGAGACAGAAAATGGCTATTTTGACAACGCCAACGTTTTTGCAAAACATTCTCACTTTTGTTGCCGGGGGTGGAGTTTTTAGCACAGAACCCAAAGTGAAACGTTGGGGGGCAGGGGGAGGCTGCTGCAAACCTGAAATTGTTTGTTGTGTGGTTCAGTTGTGATGAAAAACCCACCTCTTTTTGTGGAAGGGAGACTGACATTTTCCCCTCTGGCCAATCAACAGCCATGCTCATCCCTGGGGTAGCCCTGGATTTCCATGCTCAGCTGTGACTTTAAGAGAAGCAACAGGGCCTTGTGTACTGTTTAAACCCACGGGAAAGTGATCAGAGCTCATAAAGACCTTTAAGTACCTGAAAGGATGCTACCAGGAGGAGGGAGAAAAATTGTCCTCCTTGGCCGTTGAGGATAGGACAAGATATTTAAGAGCAGGTTAGATAGAGCTGCGGGAACAAGGTGCTCCGTTTTGTCGGCAGGCAGGGGGAGCCGAGTGCCAGGCACCCGGGGGTGTGTTGATGGCATTGGACTAGTGTTGATTTTTGTCTCATTCTCTTCAGAAGTGATTCTGTCCATATCTCATGTTCTTCCTTCTGCTCCCCTTTCCCCTGTTTGTTTTTCAGTAGTGGCAGCATTTCCATCAAATCAGGGTCTCCGCTGGCTTGTTCTGCTACTCCACCTGCTCTCTCTCCCCAAGTTGTTGGTTTTGGTGGCATTGACTTGTCTGTCTCTTAAAGTACTTTCCAACACTGCCGCGTGCCCCAGACAGCCTACAGCCATGCTTCTCAAAGGGTGGGGTTTGCTCCTGCCTTGGTGGGCTCCACCCCTTGCTCCCCTTTGCCCAAGCAGCAACGCAGAGAGCATGATCTGGCCAGGGGAAGCAGCTGGAGCCAGCCTGGTAACAGTCTCAGCTGCCCCTGCGGGAAAGGAGTGGGCAGGAAACTGAGGCAGAGGGTGGAGGGGAGCGGAGAAGGGAGCCGAGGGCAGGGGAGGCGATTTTCTTTTTCTTTTTCTGGAAAAAAGGCGATTGAGGGGCGATATGATAGAGGTATATAAAATCATGAATGGTGTGGAGAAAGTGATTATAGAAAAATTATTTACCTTTTCCCATAATACAAGAACTAGGGGACACCAAATGAAATTGATGGGTAGTAGGTTCAAAACTAATAAAAGGAAATTTTTCTTCACACAGTGCACAGTCAACCTGTGGAACTCCTTGCCCGAGGAGGCTGTGAAGGCCAGGACTCTATTAGGGTTTAAAAAAGAGCTTGATAAATTTTTGCAGGTTAGGTCCATAAATGGCTATTAGCCAGGGATAAAGTATGGTGCCCTAGCCTTCATAACAAGGGCAGGAGATGGATGGCAGGAGATAAATCACTTGATCATTGTCTTCTGTTCTCCTTCTCTGGGGCACCTGGCATTGGCCACCGTCGGCAGATGGGATGCTGGGCTCGATGGACCTTTGGTCTGACCCAGTATGGCCATTCTTATGTTCTTATGTTCTTCTTTGTGGTGGAATTAAAAAAAAAAAAAATTGGCCAAAATGCGAAGTGTTACGTGTCCCCCTCCCCCCCCAGATAAAACGCAGTTGGTAGGTCCCAGCATCTGAGAACCGCTGCTCTCCAGTCCTGTAACCCAAAGAGTTCCCGTCTAAAGCGGCAACATGCCTGCAAAGGACTGGCGGAAGGGCTGCAAGGCAGGTCAAACTGGGCTGTTTCCGACCCTTCTACCGTCACCCGTAATAAAGATTCTACAGACTAGATGTTGGCACCCATCATCCCTGTGCATCCCCAGTTCCTTTAGCCCTGGTCTACACTGGACCTTAGTCCGAAATACCCCTCCCCCCAAGTTCGGATTAGTAAGCGGGGCATCCTCACTACCAAGCCCGTTATTCCGGAATAAGGGGCCGCAGAATTCGAACTCTGGGCCCTTGCTTTTCATGCGGAATAACGCTATTCCCGAGCTTGTAAGTGCGAAATCACATTAGTGTGGATGCCTCCGGTGCTGCTGATTCAAACTAATTGGCCTCCGGGAGGCCTCCCACAGCTCCCCAGAGGGCTTTCTGGTGCTCTGAGTTCAAGGTAGCGCATCCACATTCACGGAGCCTGCCTCGGACTCATTTCAATGCTCCCCCATAGTGAGGAGACGCAAGTTCGAATGTGTTACATTGGGAGTTAAGTCGAATTTAGTAATTTCGAAATAATTTCCTAGTGTAGACACGACACGGCCTTACTAAGTGCACAGGGATAACATTTGCTGCTATTATTATTATTATTTATTTTTAATTTTATTAGAGTAATACTTAGCAACCTTCACTGTCTAGTGCCCTGCCCCTAGACCACACCATTGGTTGTGCCCTCCCATTAGAATGCAGTTAATCATTCTGTTAATGGGTGGGTTGGAATAGAATCCCGCTTCCTCTCCCAGAGCTGGGTAGGTCCTTGCAGAGCTCAGCAGGACTAAACAAAAAATCCAACACAGATCTGTTGGTGAACAGTCAGCCACAGGGCAGATCTCTGTGCAAGAAGCTGCCATTTTTACATAACCATTTTCCAGAGTAGAAACACAGGAAGGGAATTTAAATGAGATTTTTATTCTGTAATAAATATTCCAGAATCACAGAGCGGACAGCAACGTTCCAGGTAGTAGAGGGGTTTGCACAATGGGATTTTTAGGAGTGTTGTACATAATCCCTAAGACATTGCCTGCCTCCTGGTTACAACCAATGTTCCCCCTAACTGTTTCCATCCATGTGTGGAATAAATTGTATTATGTGCACCTAGGCACGTGCAGATGTGCACCAACCATAGAAACACACGCTTCTGGCTGTGGGTGCTCTGCTAATCATGTCAATATTTCAGTGAGATGGCCATGTACTTTTAATCCTTTCCATACAAAGGGGGAGCGTAATGGAGAACGTGAAGTCATTTACCCAACATGACAGAAGAAGCCAGTGGATGTAGGGTAAAACTCGGCCATTGCGGCTTCCAATTCTGTTCTCGTTAATTACTTGCTGACAATTAATTACTAACAAGCTGACTTGAGCCTTGATGGATTTCAGGTAGGGATGAGAGGGAGGAGGTGAAACTCATAAGAAGCAATGATTTTCTTTCAATCCACCTGTCCCTAATAAATAATAATAAGAAAATCGCAAGAAAGTGTACCATGCCGATAGGATTATTCCTAGGGAGACTATTTCTTAGGCAGGGTTCCAGGCATAATGTCACTGATTTCATTACAGCTTTCGAATGAGCCTCTGAAGCATTTTATTTACACCGCTGGATCAATTTATATTAAATTGTAACTAGACTTGGAACTGGATTTTGTTGACCCTCTGTCTGTTTTTCCTCTGAAGTCTGGTGAGTGTTTGTTCAAGGTAAAACAGTGTACATGGTGGCTTATTTTAAGCCAAGTTCCTTGTGTTCTCCATTTGCAGCTACGCTCTCATGCCGAAACATCTGGCAAAGTCCTCCTTTTGCATGAGGAAAAGGCACCGAAATGGACATTTTTCAGCAGTTCAGGGCTTTATTTATTCTGTACTTTCACGGGTGGCGGGTATCATAGGTGGGGGAAGGTGTTGCCTTCCCAAACCGCCAGCCTGGCCCCGCCCAGAGTTGGCCCCCAGAATGCCTGTCTAAACCATAGCATGATGTGAGTAGATCTTCTGAAATGCTTATCAGGAGTAAGCCAGTAAAGGAAATTAACAACAACAGTGGCAGCAGGAAGAGGGTGTATGGTGCAGTGTGCACCTGTGTCTGTCATATTTGTTGCTTTATCATGCAGTTTGGGGGCTGTAGCGCCGTCCTTATCAGAGGTGGCTGTTCTCGTTGTTACTGTCCGGGTGACAGGAAATATCACTTTGGAGGGGGGCGTGTGTGGAATTCTGGGTGGGCTGAATTCTGGACTCTGAACAGTTAGCTGTGCCAACTGCCTGGGAGAGGTGTTGCTTTCTGGGTGTTGCTTACTGCCTGTCAGCTGCAGGAACTCTGATGCTGTCAGCTGCGGGCCTGCGTCAGGCGCTGCTCCAGGTCACACCGTCCAAGCGTGTGAATCCTGCCTCCCCTCTGGTACTCCTTGCAGACCGTCCTCTTTTCTCCATGCCCAGTTACTGCCTCGCTCTGTTTCCACAGACCATGTTCAGTACAGTGACGCTTTCCTGGCGTAAGCAGCTGTATTTCTCGCTGGGGTCCAGTGTACTTAGCTGTGAGCCTGTTGGAAGGCATGGTAATTGTTTTCTGTAAAAGGGCATCCCACAGTAAGTCAGTTAATGTGGGCCCTGTATTTTGTTTGTGATCGCTGGGATTTAATTAAGCACAGAGCCCTAATTAATTATAATCGGGGTGGATAGTTTGTTTGCCTGGAGAACTACAAAGCCCTTGCTTATGCTGGGATCAGACCCACTGTGGGTTGTGCAGCATAAACAAACCCAAACCACGGGCAAATTTGGCGTGGGGCCAAATAGTGACCAGTCACTGCAGCATCATGGCCAGTCACCAGAGCACTCTCGTGTTGAGTGGGCCCCAGGGTCTGACTTCACCAAGACCTGATCACAGTGGGACCAGCTTTCTACTCAGGTCCCACCTGTGCACCAGCTCTCCGGCTCAAAGTGTGATCCCGCATGGTCGGGTTTGCCTCTTACGGTGCATGCAATGTGCGAGGTTAGCCGCCTTGCCTCCTGGTGCAGCAGCATTGCCTGCTCGTGCAGTGTCATGTTGCACGGCTGGGTCGCCATGCTGCAAATCATCGCTATTCTGGGAGAGCGAGGCTCCCGGGACACTGGCTGAGGCACTGTGCAGTCAGTATTAGGATGGTGGGGGACTCCTTGCAATGAGCAGAAGGGCGAGGTTCGTTCCTGGAACGTGCAAGGTTGCCCGTCCCTAGCCACGCTCCTTGGCTTAAGCCTTGACTGTCTTTTTCTTGCACATTTCATGCCCTGTGTTTTAGGGAGGTAAAATCCTCTTTAAAAAGTTAACCGGTTAAATGTTAAGTGGGCCCAATCCGACTGGAGCGCCCCCGACCGTAGCACAGTGGGCCCAATCCGGCTGGAGCGCCCCCAACTGCGGTGAAGTGGGCCTGGCCAGGCAACAGTTAACCGCTTACCTGATAGGCGTCACCCTCTAAGGGTGATACTGTGTAACCAGTTAACTCTTTATATCCCTACTGTGTTTGCCTGTTTCTCTCTGTTCTTTGCAAATGCACGTGGTTGTTTGGGGGTTTCTTTGGTTGTCGCTGCTTTTCTTGTTGTGCCTCGAGTTCCATTGCTATTCCGTTCTTCCCGTAGAAACCTCCTAGTGCTGTAGTTAAACATTAGACCGTGCTATTTCCCTTTGGAAAGGTCTTGATTGCATTACGGAGGAAGGAAAATGGAGGGGGTGCCTGTCCCTTGCCTTCAGAGAGTAACACCAGCTAGTGTTCGGGTGGGGAGACGTGTGTGGTGCTGAGATGGCTGAGAAGTGTGTGTGTGCGGGGGGGAGGGTTACTTCACTATTTTCTCTTGAGAGTGTTTTATGAATACCCAGCCCAGACCCTCTTGCTAGATTTTAGCTCTTGGTCACTGTTATTTGGGGGCTTTCTCCAGAACCGTTTGCACTGTGTCTCTGTCGTCTCTGTGGTGGTGAAGGAGGTCACAAAGGGCTGCGTATTGCCGTCGCTAATGGGTCAGACCCTCACCTGGGAGCAACGGGCTCAGCTCCCCGGAAGTAGCTGGTTTCCGTTGCCATGGCACTTCTCTTCACACAAGTGGACTGTTCAGCGCCGTTCTCTTTGTTTAAGGCACTGGGCTTAACGCAGGTGGGCCCCCCCTTAGTATTTCAACCAGCCACCGGGAATGGGCCAGCGTCATACCTGGGGAAAGTGGAGGTAGCCCTGAGGACATTGCACGTGGCTACACCAGGTCTGGATTTGTCCCAGTACCTCAGTGGTGCGTGACCAGCCTGGTAAAGGGAGCAGTGAGGAATGAACCTGGCCTGGGCCGTTGAGAGCGACGGCGTTTGAAGTTATTCTTCTCCGCCGAGGCGCGACAGATGTGACCAAGTCTGGAAATGGATTGGTACTTGGGGTAGGGGTGGGAAGGTTTAACAGGTGAAGTGGCGAGCCTTACCCATAATGGGCGAGGCTTCCCGGTTAAGGTTAACCAGGTCCCCACCTGCTGCAGGTAGGGGGTTGCTTCAGCCCCATGGGGGGGCCTGCTGTGGAGAGAGGCTGCTGCAGCCCGGCTGGCACAGCCCCTGCCTACGGTGGCGGGGGGCCCACTCCAGCCCAGTGGCAGGCAGGCGGATTGCTCCAGCTGTTCTGGAGCACCCCACCCCCTCCACTCCCACTTGAATCGGTTAATTGGTTAAACACAATACAATGGGATTTTTCCATGCCTAACTTGGGGGTGTTTGGATCTGGGTTCGGAGCCTTTTCCACTGTATAGAAGTCCCTTCTAAAGGGCTTCCACCCTATGCATTTGCTTTGGGCGGCAATTTTCGTAGGGGCCTAAGGGATTTAGGCACCCACATCCCATTGGAAGCCAGTGAGAGTTAGGCACTGAGCTTCCTTAGGCTGCTTTGGAAATTGCAGCCTCAGGTGAGTTCCTGCAGGCCTAAGGGCATTACTAAATTGAACGGCTTTAAAAAAACCCCGAAAAAACCTGTTCCCTCCCTCCCCGCCCATCACCGGTTGGCTTGGCTGAGGCTGTGTAGAGCCCTAAGGCCTCCCTCCCCCATTTTCCAGAGAGCTGTACCTCTCTGCTAAGAAAAATACGGACAGAAACCTCTTCAGCTTTTCATCAGGTTACTGATGTTTCTCCCAGCTGGAAGAGGGGTGGCCGAGTCATGCAGAGGACAGCATTCTTGTGACAGCAGTGGGTTTGAAACTAGGGTTGCCAGGTGTCCGGTATTGGCCCTGTCCGGTTTAAAAATAAAAAATCCGGTATTTTCTGTTTTTCTCAGATGGAAGGCTGCTTGGGACATTCTTCCCCTGCCGCGTCTTGCGGGGGCGGGGGGAACGTGGGGATTTGAAGGCGCAGTGACTCTTTTTTTTGGTGCGGTTTTTTGTTTTGCTCAACAACTCCCTCCCCCACCCCTTTTTTTTGTTTGTTTTTTTGCTCAACCAATTTTTTTCCCGCCATGTTCAGTATTTTTTTGTGACAGTGTCTGGCAACCCTGTTTGAAACTAGGGGCCGTGACCCAGCATTGGGCCGTGGAATGTCGGGCGCTGGGTCTCGGTGCTGCAGGGGGGTCAGGTGAGCAGCGGGGGGCTAAGGCAGCTCCCTGCCTGGCCTGGCACCACAGACTGCACTGCGCCCCAGAAGCGGCTGGCAACAGGCCCAGCTCCTAGGTGGGAATGGGGGGAGCAGGCAGGGCTCCGTGCACTGGCCCTGCCTCGAGCACTAGCTCCATGCTCCCATTGGCTGGGACCCTGCTGCTGGCCATCTCTGGGCGCAGCCTGGTCTGTGGGGCCAGGAGAGACAGGAAGCTGCCTTCGTGCCCCCCGCTGCTGACAGGAGCCACTCGAGGCCAGCCCCTCCTGCCCCAACCCTGACCCTCCCCCCAAAGCTGGAGCCCCCTCCTACATCCCAAAGCTCCATCCTCAGCCCGGTGCCCCCACATTATGTTGTGTCACGGGTAACAACGGTTTTCTTCAGCTGAGTCATGAGAAACAAAGTTTGAAACCCACTGCCTTGCAGCATCCTCCGCTCGGTTCATGAGAATTTGCTCTTAAAAAAAAAAAAAAAAAAAGAGGAAGCAAAACACGTTTAGCTTGCCCGTCATTTTCCCCACTGCTTTGTCGATTGAGTTGTCCGCGCGTCACACTGTCGTTGAAATGGGGATTAATGCCCATTTTGTCATGCTCCCTGTTTGCGCAGGGTCAACATTCGATTGTCTGAATGCCAGGGCCCACGTAGAAAGCAAACAAGATGAGGGGATGCATTAGCTGAAGGGGAGGATGTAAACAGAGCAGATCCTGTTGTTGTAATAGACTGTTAATGGCCACTAGAGTGTTGAGATTAAATCCAGGGCAGGTGTAACCTACACACCTGCTTGGTGCGGTTCCCTGTCCCATCTAGTGGCACTGTGGTCAGGTCTACTTTAAAGGGGAAGGTCGAATCAAGATACCAACTCCAGATACTTTAATTATGTAGCTGGAGACGACGTACCTTGATTCGAGTTTCCCCGCGGCCCCCACAGCAGGCCAGTGGGAGCAAACGCTCTCGTTGGCTTCCCTAATTCCTCACGGGAGCAGAAGTACTGGTGCCAAC
Source organism: Pelochelys cantorii (assembly GCA_032595735.1). Classification (NCBI taxonomy): domain Eukaryota; kingdom Metazoa; phylum Chordata; order Testudines; family Trionychidae; genus Pelochelys; species Pelochelys cantorii. The sequence continues at coordinate 38,386,774 of CM064341.1, forward strand.
GGGGGTGGCCTCTGAGTTCAATTTAGTGGGTCTTAATTAGACCTGCCGAATCAAACTCTGGAAGATCGATCGCAGCAGCGGCAATCTTCTCTAGAGTGTAGACGTGGCTTGAGACGACTTACAGAGAGAATAATGAGTCTGTTCTATAGCCTTAGCTGAGAGCCGGCTGGCTTTGAGTTTGTGCGATAGAGGCTCACGTGCTCCAAAGATCCCAGGTTCGATTCTGCCTGTCGGCGTTACTCAGGTGTGGAGATTAATGGAGTGTTAGGGGAGCAACTCTCTGAGAGGGGTGTGAGAATCCCGCAGGAGCAGTGCGAACGTGGGGCCAATATGTCTCAGGAGAGGCCCGTTGGGCTGTGCTGAAGCTTTGGGTACATTTTCCGTGGAAGGCACCTGTCAGAGCCTGTCTGGGGCGTGCAGGGAGGTCCTTGCCAGGCGGAGCAGGCATTGCGGGGCAGTGGGACACTAGCGTGGACAATCCTACAGGCAAGGACGGATGAAGGGCGTTGGGCTTTGTAGCTTCCTTTGGAAACAGGAGTCAGGAAGGCTTCCAGGGGGTGAGCGACGGGGGGAAGTCTTCTAGAAGCCAGGAAACTAGGGCAGGGCTCAGCAATGCTGTGATTTGTGCTTTGGGCGCTGGGAGCCGGGAGGAGAGTCACCGGAGCAGAGAGCGTAAGGGGTCTTGAGGGGAATGAGGATCCAAGTGATGGAGCAAAAAGGGATTAGGATGAAGCACCAAAGGGGCCAGTGAACTGGTTGGCGAGGTCTTTCGTCTTCCGAAGCATGTTTTGTTGGGTGCTCTCAGTTCATCCTTAGACTCCATAAAAGTGTATTTGGTTTTTTTTCATGAGAAGGCCCAGGCCAGGGAGCGCGGCCTAGGACACAGTGACCATAGAAGGGCTGGTTCGGTGGGCAGGAAAGGATGTCATGTCAGGGCAGAATTTGTTCCAGAAGACTCCTTTTACCTGCCCCTCATGCCGGACCACTTGCCTACTAGCTAGTCTCTGGAGAGCTGTCCTAGCAAGTCCGGAAGGCATTAGTAAATCAGAGATACTGAGGGGAAAACCCACGTCTGGTCATTGAACGGCTTGAACATTGCAACTGGCAGGGTGGGTTGATTTTAAATCAGGGCCAGTGAAGTCAGTGATTTGATTCATAGAATACTAGAACTGGAAGGGATCTACCTGTTGGGGGAGTTAAGAGCTGGAATAAATTGCTTAGGGGGGTGCGGAATCTCCATCACTGGTGATATTTAAAAGCAGGTTGGACAGACATCTATCGGGGTGATCTAGCTGGTGCTTGGTCCTGCCGTGAGGGCAGGGGACTGGACTTGATGACCTCCGGAGGTCCCTTCCAGTGCTAGTGTTCTATGACTCTATGAATACAGCACATGCTTTACTGCACCATATGAATAAAAACCTGGCTTCAAAACCGAGATGTTTTCCCCCCTGATTCTGGCTTTCCTTAGAAAAGCAGCCGTTTCCTCAAAGGTTTTGAGAGAGGCTCGCAGATTCAACATTTATATTTTTATGTAAAGGCTTTAAAAGAATATAAGACGTGTAGGCCTCACCTGGTTTTATGTTGAATTCAGACTGCATTCTGAACAGGTTTAAAGGACAACAATCAAGTTAATCGTTTAAAAGACAAAAACGGAGTTAATTGTTTAAAACTCTGATTGAAATCCACAATGCATTTCTTGTCCTTCCTCCTGCCACTAAAGGGAAAAAAAAAAAAGGATTTGTATCCATGCTGGAGCTGGGTGTTGTCCTTCTGCCATTATATCCTTGCCTGTAGCTTGGCACCAGCTTTCCCCTGCTTCTCCCGGCACAAACAGACCCTTCTCTCCACAAGAGCTGTCCAGAAAAGAAATGCCTGACATTCCTCTACCAAGGCAAAACCCACCCGTCCTTGGGTAGGGAGTCTCGAACTTGGAAATGTGTCTTTTCTCATGAGAGCGCCCACTGGCCGTCCCATTTAGAGCTTCCGGCATGGGGGTGCTACCTTTGTCTCCCTACTCTGGGCCACGGCTGTCTTTTCCTCTCTTATTTCTGCTCTGGAGGAGCAAGCAGGCAGCCCCTTTACATGTTTTCTTGGCAGATTGCATTGGCAAAGTTGTATCCTTTTGAAGAAACCGCCTGGCTCTCTCCCTCCCGTCCTCTCTGGGCCGGGTATGTGTTGGTGTTTTGGGCTGGAGTGCTGCCCCGTGAGGTACGCTGCAGAATCAAGGAATGCATGGTATGGCACATTTATGAAGCCACCTCTGAGCTTCTCCTTTTCCCCCCTGTGAGGAAATATACCTATATGCACGAGGCATCGTTCACTAGTGGAACTCCTTGCTACTGTATATCAGTGAGGCTAAGAGCTTAGTCAGAGCCAGGAAAATTCAGAGAAAGAGAACACCCCTAGATACTATGGGCAGGGCTTATGTTTCTTACAGGTTATATTACCTGCATAGGCAGGTTATTCCGTACTTGTCTGCTGGTGGTATGGGGAGGTGTTCTTTCACCTTCTCTGGATGTGTCTGCTGCTGGCCAGCATCAGGAGCAAGGTGCTGACTCTTGGTAGCTGGACTATGGGCCTGATCCAACCCAGGAAATTCTGTATTCATGTGTCCTGGGTTGGGCCAGTTAGGGTCTTGATGCCATCTTGGCTGGCACTCAGCAGAGAGTTCAACAACTGAACGTGCTGGCGACTGGCTGTTCCTCCTGATTGGAGCTGATGCACTTGGGTATCCCACAGAAAAATCAGTGGGAGGCCACACACAAGTGAGAAGTTAAAAAACAAACCCTCACTGAGGTGGCCCATGACTGAGAAGGAGAAAGGCCCCACGTTCCCCTTGCACACCAGAGCCTAAGGGGACCCAGGCTCATAGTATTTTGTGTGCTCCAGCCCCCTGGGGGGTGGCAAGGAGATTGGAGTGCTAGCGCGGGTTCCCCAAGGCTGGGGGGGGGGGAACCCCGAGCCTCAGGGGCCAGATCCAGCCAAGCCAGGGGCCGCATCTGGCCTCCGGGCCTTAAGATCTCCATCCCCGCTCTGAAACATGAAGCATGGATTGGACAACGGCAGAGGCAGAATCCAGGACCCGCTGATCTCACCGGGTGGCTCGAGTCCTGTGGTGCATGGGGCACTCTTTCCTTTCAGCCTGCTCCAAACCAGCTGCCTGCCCTCTCCCGGAGCCCGGCCTGCTTTCTTTTCACCTTGTGTCTTGCTGCTGTTAACCCCCTAAGATGGCGGAACCGGTCTCTTTTCACTGGGTGACCCTGCGGATGCTTAGCAGATGTGTCTTTTTCTTTCTTTTTTTTTTTTTTTTTTTTTTTTTTTGGTCCATGGAAAAAGACCAAACCGGTTTCCTCGCCCCTTTGCTAGTGAACGTGTTGCCAAGCGCTGAAACCTTAGCCCACAATGGCTGTTCTCAGAGTCCTTGAATGTGACTGGAACTAGGCTGGCGCTCTTGCAGAGGCCCTGCCTTGCCTGTCCTCAGACCCCCCTCGCAGAATTTCCTCAGCACAGGAGCCCTGTTTCTTTTCCTCCTGACTTGCGGCCATTAGAAAAACGGAGACTAGGAAGCAGCCACACCCCTTCCCCGACAAGGACCTTCCCCACAGGCCGGTGGGGCCTGCCGCTAGGAAGGGCTGCCTGGCTTATCAGGGATTGGGTCATGGCGTGCCGTTGTGGTTTGATAAACGGGGTGGAGACGGCTGGCCTCAGGCCTTTGTGGGCAGAGGACGAACGCAGGCACGCGGAGACCTCCTTGCTGCCTCTTGAGACAAGAGCCTGCTATTTCGTCAGCCTATCTGTTAATACACACTAGAAGGCTTACGCAGTGTTGCTGGGGTCTAGCCCAGAGATGGGGGCATGTGTGTGTGGGGGGGGAGCCAAGCACCCTGGCTGCCGACTTCTCCTCAGGTCGGCCTAGAGTGTCTTCTCGGTGCCAGCTGCTTCTTCTGCTGGCTTCTTCTTGGTGCCAGCTGGTGGGGGGGCCATGCACCCAGGCTGCTGGCTTCACCCCAAGGCCAGTCTGGGGTCAGGGGGGTTCCTGGAGGTGCGGAGACTGCACAGCAGCCAACAGCTGTTTCCCAGGACAAGCTGGGGTTTTGGGTGCTGTCAGCCAGTGGCTTCTCGCTGGGACGCTTGGCCCCCCCTCCTCCCCCCCCGCCGCCCCTTTGGCCATGCCACAGTATAACAGTGCCTCTTACCAGACCCCTCCCTTTGCATTTTATGAGAAACAATCGATTTCCAGTAGGGATGTTAGGTTACACGTTTACGTGCAGGGCTGGCTTTTAAGCCCCCCCTCCCACCATGCTGCTGCTTCTGTTTCAGAGGCAGCAGCATGGGGTGGGGGACAGGTGGCTCCCCGGGAGCCAGTTAAGAGCTGGCTCCCCACGAGCACTGGTTCCTGCCTCCATCCCACCTCCCGCTGCTGCCTCTGATACAGAGGCAGCAGCACGGGGGGTAGGGAGGCCTTCCATGTAACCGTAAATGTTAACCGATGAGCCCAAGCTCATCTGTTAACTGTTTAACCATGTATCCTAACACACCCCTAATTTCTAGGCACATCCCCTTGTCCTGGCCCAACCAAACCCTGGCCTTGCTTTAAGATAGGAGAAGAGGCAGCTGCCTACCGGATTTGGGGCTCCTAGCGCTTACCGGTTAGGAGGAGTTCTTGAACAAAAGGACTTGTGGACGGACAGACGCACATTTCTAGCCTATATCGAGAGATGTATTTAAAGGGACAGTAAAAATAAAGCGCGCGTGCGTGCTGCGGGTTCAGCGTGGATTGGTAAAACTGAACAATCTAACCATCTCTTTCGCTGTCTAGCATTGCTCGTTTACTCGATGCCCTTCGCTCTTGATCAGTTAATCCAAACCTGCTCCATTCAGCTCTCTGTTTCTAAGGAATCCGTTGCCCTGGGCGCGTCCACAGGGCTGCGGTGGTTTGATTTTCTCTGTTGAAATCTTTGGAAGAAAACCAACCTGTTCTTGTTGGAATCATTTTTTTTTTTTTTTTAATGCACCTTTTGCTTTTCCCTGCTCCTGCACCGGCTCTGTCTTCGAAGGAGTCGTACGCAGCTCTGTCTCACGCTGAGAATGGGCACGTTCCTGTTGGGGTGCGTGAGACACAGTCCACACAGAGGAGACACCCCAAATCTCCAGTTAGAGCAGCTGGTCCTGCTCCGTTCACTCACATAACGCTGTTCCTTTCAGAACTCCCTGGTTGGTCGGAGATCTCTCCTCCCGGCCTCTGCCCTCCTGCTGGAGTAAGCGCTGCTGCTGGCTAGGACTTGCTCAATGAGAGCTGCCTTTGTGTGGGGAGATTTTTATAACTCTAAGGAAGGGGCTGCATGCAGTCCCGGGGGAGCTGGAAAAGGTGGAAAATCTCAGCTTACTCCCCTGTAATCCTCCTCCGCCACCGCCAGCAGCAGCTAACAGAGCTTTCGGGCGAACTTGTGTTTTTGCTGAAAGCTGGAAAACTTTTTGTGGGGCGTTGAAGCAGTGAAGCCTCTTTCAGATCCTCCTTTCTTAGCGGGCGAGGCCCAGCTCCGGGGGTGAAAAGCAGGAATGCCTCTGCCTCCTCTTCCCTTGCACAGTCTCGCTGTACCAGTTGTTTAACATTTCTTCGGCAGCCCCCACAGGCAGGCCTGGGGCTGTGCGGAGTGCCCCAAAGCACCGAGGCCAGGCTTTGAGCTATTAGTCTTCTGGAAATACTCTGGCCGCCGCGGCGTTACTCTGGGGTTAAACTAGCGTGGCTGAGATCAGCATCTGGCCCCGGCCTCAGGAGCTTGCCAGAAGGAATGGGCTTGATTCTCCAGCCTCCTGCCCCTTACACAGCCATTTGGACCAGCGCACAGTGAGGGGCTGGTGCTTCTGAACGGGGTGGGGGCAATGTAACCCACTTTGTACTGACTGCACGTGGGAGAGTCCGCTCCCCTGGCAGAATGTAGGCTACTGGACAGAGCCAAAGCTGAGTGTTTCTATAAGGCAGGGGTGGGAAACATACGGCCCGGGGGCCAAATCTGGCCCCCAGTTTGCCTGGATCTGGCCCCCATGGCTCTTGCACCCTCCTCCCCCCCAGACTCCACACCCGGTTCCTGGCAGCCCCCTCCGACACACTGAACCTCTAATTTTTGATCCCACCCCAGAGCCTGGGGGGCCCCAAAATCACTAGCTTAGGCCCCCCCTAGACCCGCATGTACGGGGGAATGTGGGGAGTGTCTTTCTGCTTCTTACTCGGGGGTTAAGCCAGTGATTGTTTTGAGCTTCTCACTTTTTGCGTGGCCCCCGACTGATTTTTCTTCTGAGAGTCAGCAGCTCTCGCCCTAAAAACGCTCCCCCTCCCCCGCCATAAGGAGACTGGTAGCGGCTGACATCCGTGAATCCTCCCACCCTCCATGGACTCATTCTGCCCCGTGGAATCCTGGGGGGAGTAAGGGCCACCAATAGAGACCTTTTCGGGACCTGGCTGATACAAGGGTGCTGCTGCTGTGTCGTGCGTGAGCATCACGGCTTATGATTGAAACAGCGGGGGGGGGTCCTGCGGCACCTTAGAAACTGACACAACTATATCTCGTGTTCTCGCTTTCCACTCACGCTCACCTGAAGAACATCTGAGGAAGTGGGTTGTGCCCACGAACGCTCAGGGACACTCTGTCTATTTTTGTCAGCCTCTAAGGTGCCACCTCTCCGAGTTCTCACGACTTAGGTGCCTTTGGAGGGACACCTTAAAGGCAGAGGCGACCGTGTTACCCCTTTCGTTGAGCGAGTGAGTCTGGAACGTTGTGGTTCCTTTCAGAACTCCCTGGTCGGTCGGAGATCTCTCCTCCCGGCCTCTGGCCGGGGGAAGGAAGGAACTCTTCCTCTTCCTAGACCCTGCTTTCTTAGACTTCCTCTTCACCCCCCAGGGCTCCAACCACATCTCCCTCCCCTCCTGTGTCCAAGTTGTCTTCTCCCCAGGGGCTTTTGTCCTGGGAACTCTTCCCCCGCCTCGCCTGTCATCGCTGCCTACAGAGCAGCAAGCGTTTTGAGCTGCATTGTCCTTGGCACGTTTTCGGCTGTCGAGAGTTGGTAACAATTTGTCGGCTCTGTGTGGGCCGGGGAAGGGAGTGCTACCTGATACGGGCTGTGTGCTGCTTCTAAACAGGCCTGTCAAAGTTGTGGTCTTATCACCTCGTAAAGCTGTCGCCGAGCCTCGCAGCTGTCTCTGTCTCATGGTGCTGACCTTCTGTGATACTTGGGCCTCAAGGCTCCATTGCCCTGGGTTGGATAATCTCCCCGGCACAGGACTCCTGCTGAAACACTTTGTATCCTCTCGCTCCTAGCGATAAGCGCCTGGCGCTGCGAGGAGGTTGGCTCTCGTACGCGGCCCCGCCAGAACTTGCTGTACAGTCAGTGCTGCAAGATAACCTGGAAGGGAATCGTGGAGAAACGTCTAAATGGAGCCCCGTAACCAGGGGTGTGCAGAGTCAAAACTTCCATCCTCTTCCCCAGATTTGTCTTCACTCGCAAGGAAACTGGCCAAAGCGTGGAATTCAACTCAGATTTTCTCCCCCGGTTTGGTTGCTCCTATGGCTCCTCTCACAGGGCTGCTCAGCCCACACCCTAGGTCTTGGCTCCGTAGAGAACCACTCCCACCCTCCCCAGTGAGTCCGCAGAATACACGTAGCCCTTTGCCAGGAGGCTCAACGCCTGCGAAGAGGACGGGGGGCAGCTGTCACCCTGCTGCAAGGCTGCGTTCCGAGCACCTTGAATCAGATTCGCGTACTGCCTGAGGGGGAGGGACTTTGGGCTATCGTTGATTGGAACGTTCGGGGGAAAGCCTCAACCTGAGACTGTAACTCGTGCGTGTCTGTGTCTGAGGGGGGCCGTAAAATAGCGGCCCCTGGTGGGCTGCTGCAGCCATATTTACCTGCCCCTCTGCTGGTATGTGCCATCGCAGCTCCCGTTGGCTGGGAACGGCGATCCACGGCCAGTGGGAGCTGAGATCCCCGTACCTGCGGAGTTGCAGGTAAATATGGAGGCCTGCCCGGGGCTAACCCTGGCAGACCAGATCCAGCCCCTGTGGGCCAGTATTTGCCTACCCCATGTCTATGCATATGTGCTTTCACCAGTTGCTAAGATCGAGTGTATCATAGAATCCTAGAACACTAGAACTGGAAGGGACCTCGAGAGGTCATCGAGTCCAGTCCCTTGCCCTCATGGCAGGACTCAGTACCATCTAGACCATCCCTGATAGACATTTATCTCACCTGCTCTTAAATATCTCCAGAGATGGAGATTCCACAACCTCCCTAGGTAATTGATCCCAGTGTTTCACCACCCTGACACGTAGGAAGCTTTTCCTAATGTCCAGCCTAAACCTCCCTTGCTGCAGTTTAAGCCCATTGCTTCTTGTCCTATTCTCAGAGGCCAAGGAGAACAATTTTCCTCCCTCCTCCTTGTGACACCCTTTTAGATTTCTGAAAACTGCTATCATGTCCCCCCTCAGTCTTCTGTTCTTATCAGCTTAATATCTGATATATTCTCTGAGAACTTTATACTACTAGGAAAAAGAAGTGAGAGTTAATAAATCATTTGCTAACGAGTAGTCCTGTAGCACCTTAGCGTACATCTACACTTGCCCCCTACTTCGAAGTAGGGAGGCAAATGAAGGTGACCGAAGTTGCAAATCAAGTGCGGGATTTAAATATCCCATGCTTGATTAGCATAGTCACATCCGGTCGCCATGTTGGAAATTGACTAGCCCAAATTAGCTCACCGCGTGTAGACGCGGTGCTCCGAGGGAAAACCCTGTACTTTGAATTAACTGTACACCTCATTGCAGTGCACAGTTGTGTGCAATGTACAGTTATTGTGATTTTCGGTGTAAGGGACCATCGTTCGTAATGGCAGGCTTACTGAGGTGGCGACACAGAGCGGCATACCCATGGGGGCTGTCCGCGACTCCACAGTAAGGGGGCAGCGGTGGAGGAGTTCATGCTGGTCTGAGTTGATAAAATCGAAGTATAGAATCCTGAGTAGTTTGGGGTTTGTGCCCCGGTTCTTATCAGTCTGCCCTGAGGCTGGGATTCACGCCTGGGAGCCATTCCTGACAGCTTGAGAGAACTGGTAACACTTTCCAGCCCTGCTGGGGGAGGTGAGGAGAGCTGCAGTATAGAGGTACTCGGAGAGAGTGCAACAGGGGCCACACAACTGCTGGAGAGAGTCTGGTGCTGTGAATCAGGTGGCTGTGATAGTTTCTCGTGTGTTCCTGCAGAGCCTGGGCTGGCCGGGTGAGGTTGAGTCAACTTGCTTGGTTCACTAAGTGAGTGCAGTGCTGGGCATTGGTGCCTCAGTTTACCCACAGAAGAAGACTGGATTAAAGGATGTGTCTGTGGCCCAGAGGACTCAGTGCTGGGTGCCTTGGAAATGCTATGGTGATGAAAGATTGCTATTTCCACAGCTTTTGGCAGGTGTTTCTCCCACAGGGTGTCATGTGAGGCCCTGTTGTTCTACTGGCTGCCAGGTAATTCTGGCAGGGGATTTGTGCTGGCCTGGATCCATGCACCTCTGATTCTGCTTGGAATGACATTGCCCTGGGACCAATGTTCCCTTTAATGTTTTCCATCTGTGTGCAGAATAAATTTTGTTGTACACACTGGGCCGTGTATGAATGTGCACCACCATTAGAAACACGTGCTGCCGGCTGAGGACGCTCTGCCAATCATCTGGGTGGTACCTGAATATCTCCTGGGCGGCGGCACGAACACGCAGCTCATCGCAAACACTGCCTGGGACCCAAAACTGAGGGGCCCAGAACCTCCTAGCTCAAAGGGTCCATTTTTTTCCCATTACGTTTGGCATCCACCGAAAAGCCGAGATCCCCCATTACCTTTGGCTCAGTGGCAGTCTGCGAGATGTGACTGTGATCTGCCATGAAAGCTGGTCGGGTTGACAGCCTTTGACACTGAAGAGGTCTGTTCAGCCGTTATAGAGACATTGTACAGGACATGCTGCTTTTGCATTGCCCCACCAACGTGCCTCAACGCTACCCTAGTGAGACTACCTCTCAAGGCGAAGAGATAGTAGGGTTTCTACTGCCCAGCTGTTCCTAGCCTCCCTGCTGACCAAGGATGGGACTGAGACTCATCAGCCTTCAGTCAGGAGCAGCTTGAGCTGGATTTGAACCAGACATCTCGCAGCAAGAGGCTTTGTATGTTGTCACCAAGCCCCAAACCTAACCAGCCACAATCCCCATGTTTCTCTGGCTGGGTGGCTGTGGGGCTTGGTAATTGCATACAAGACTGGGGCCATGTCTTCACAAAATGGAAGATCAATGTGGCTGTGATCCATTTTCTGGTGTTTGATTTAGTGGGTCTAGTTAAGACACTCTAAATCAAACTTGGAGGGCACCCCCTTCGGCTGCTAGTGCTCCTGCTCCTGAGAGGTGTAAGAAAAGCTGATGGGAGCATTTTCTCCCGTCAACCTCCTGCTGTGGGGACAGCGGGGGGACTCGAAACAAGGTATGTTGACTCCAGCTATGTCGTTAACGTAGCTGGAGTTGCATATTTTGATTTGACCTTCCCCTTTAGTGTAGACCTGGCCGAAGGCTGCCCGTGGTTGAGGCATGAAAGTGAAAAGTTTGTTATGGGACAGTATGTACACGACCCTCTTTGGACATTGGTCTCCTTTGCAGACAACCCAAACGCTGCCCCTGCTGAGGTTTAGAGCCCAGTGACTGAAAATAACTGAATGACAACATTGGGCGTGAATGGCCTTCTCTTTCTGTCTTGGCTTCAAGTCGCAGCTAGTGCCTTTTCCGGGAGATTTTGGTCCCTCGCTGGAATCTGGTTTCTATCTCTGAACTTGTCTTTAACATTATTTTGCTCCTGTTGTGCTTCACCTTGGCAGGAGAGTGTCTGAGTGGTGTGTCTGTTGGGGTTTCTGGTTGGTGTGTCTGAGGATCTGTGTGTATCAAATCCCGCAGCTTATTTAGTGCAGGAGACCCGTAAGCGGCGGCTCTAGGGACGCCTTCTGGGCTTTGTTCAACCCAAACACAAGCACCATTGTAGGCTCCAGCAGAGACGTTGGGTTTGTTCCAGCCTCGAACCAGGAGCAGTCTTAATTGAATCATTCACTGGGTGTTGGATGAGGGGAGGGGCTGTCGTCTAATGACCGGGAGATGGGCCTCTGGATTCTGTTCCTAGCTCTGTCACTGGATCTTTGTGGGATGAGACAATTCGCCTCTCTGTGCCTCAGTTTACCCATTTACAAAACAGAGTGATTATTTCACAAGCGGGTTCAGGCTGACTCACTGGCAGCTCGTAAATCAGCCTAGGATCACGATGCTCTGAGGAAGTGCGAAGTCGTATTATTCCCTTATTCAGGGGACATTGAAGTCTTTGAGTGAGAGGCTCTGGATGAAGGCTTGAAAATATTTCACGTATCCAAACATTCAGCCACTCCTAAGCTTTGCTTCTGGCTTGGAGGGTTTTTTCCATCCTGTGTCGTGGTTGGAGGAAAAGTTGACTCCTCCAAGCGCACACCCTTAAGAAGTGCGGGGACCAAGGGCCAGGAGGTGGGAACCAGGACTCCAGCCTAGAACTGAATAGGGATGTTAAATATTGGTGAATGGAATAATCAATTAACCTCATGCATTCTTATCGGTCACTTGACTATTCGATAGTCCCAAGGGGGGGCCAGCAGCCAGTGCGCTCCAGCCCCACTCCCAAGGAGCCCCCTGTCACTCTGTGCTGCTGCCTCTGGATCAGAGGCAGCAGCGTTGGGTGCCAGGCGGGAACTGGTCCGTGAGGGGAGCCAATTTAAAAACGAGCTCCCCTTGTGGACCAGCTGCCTGTTGCCTCACGCTGCTGCCTCTGTATCAGAGGCAGCAGCGTGAGGTGGCTGCAGCCCCTGTCTGTGGTGGGCCTGAGTTCCCGGACCCAGCGGGAGCCTGAACTGAGCCAGGCTGCCTGCCCGCCTGACTCCTAAATGCAGAGCTGCAGCGGGGGGTAGGTCCCAGACCCGGCACGAGCTGGGTTGCTAAAAAATTTACTGCGGGGGCGGGGGAGAGGGAGATGTGTGTCGTCTATAGCAGTGACCGATAAGCTTGTGCTAATTGGTTAATCCACTACACTATTACATCCCTAGAACTGAATAACGGGTGCTGTCGACACGTAAGAGGCTCTACAAAACTGTAATACTCTGCATCTTCCTGAGAGATTTCAGTTCTGAGAGTCTCATGGAGAATGAGGAACTTCTCTATTCCAGATATAAAAGCCCCATTTCTAGCTCTGCAAAGGGCATCTACCTCCACTCATGAGGCTTGTGAAAGGGCAGTGAATTGAACACAGGTCTTCAGAGACCCTGAGCATCCTTCTGCTCCGAGGATCCATCTGTCAGAATTTCCTGCCATGCTCCTGGATGGTATGTAGCCATTTTGCATCCTTCTCTAGACACCTCTTGATGTAGAAGCTACATCTCACTCGCAAGGGAAAACCCAATCACACCGCTCATGTCCGCTTCCAACACACTCATCCTCTCCACATTCATGTGTACAAAACCCTGTGAGTTTTGTGGCACACTCACCGCTACCCCCATTCCACCCCAATCCGGAGTCAGTCCTCTCTTGCGTTTCCTTAAATATCTGAAGTGACTTCAGGTTAGTGCTGTTGTATCCAAGAGCAAAATCTGCTGCGAAGGAAGTTGTCCGGAGAGCCATATTCCAGCTTTCCTCCGGGAGAAGAATTTGTGATTCATCCTGCGGAAGGACGGCAGAGTTTGGCCCGAGACTTGTTTTAAGAGTTGCTTCAAAAATGACGTTTCCCGTTTAAAACAAAAAAAATTTTTTTAAAGGCAAAAAAGAATTTTATCTGTAAAAATCTTTTTTTGGTGCTCTCTCGCAAGCTCAGCAGGAGCAATTTAAATAATTGAAGCCATTTGAATAATGGAAGCAATTTAAATCCTTTAAAAACAAACTCCGCATTCCACCTTGGCAGCCTGCGTGGGCAGGGTTAGTGCAGTGCCGTTTGAAATGGGTGAGAGGCTAAACTTAGGAAGGCAGGGAGGTGGGCCGGGTAAGCGGTAATGAGGATGCGGATGGACACCCAGTGCCAACATAGCTCCCGAGTGCCACTAAAGGTCCATCAAAGCCGTGTAAGCCCAGGGTTCGTTGAACTTGAGTGAACAGACATTACCTTTGTTAACTTAAGCGGTTACAGGTATTAACCCCAGGTGTGGAATTGCTGGACCCAACCTGGAGCTCCAGCATCTACACCTCATATGGTTTGAGGCCAACCACCCTCTCCCAGACTTCTAGTGCCTTTCCGAAGTGTGACTGCTCCGCCCTTTGTCCCCGGTACAATGTGAGAGCCGAGCCCGGGGTTACCGTACTTTGGGTGTACCTGGAAGGAAGGCTCGGCTTGAGCGTGAGTTTGAACCCCGATCTTACAGTGCAGTGTAGACGTACCTGAAAGTTGGCATGTTGGAGGGTTCCTTGAATGGGGTGAGTGGAGAAGCCATTATGCAGCGGGAGAAACAGCGGCGGAGTGGGATTGTGGATTTTAAATAAACATGTTGTTTTCAATTGAAAACATAGCGTGGAACCGACAGCGGAAATAGCTTTGATCTTTGACACTTGTTACAGGCCAGTGAAAGCAATATGCCGCAGACAGAATGCCGCCCATATGGTATCTCAGTGTCTTTCGATGGCCCAGAATAGAAAACGTGCCGGTTTCCTCCTTGAATTCTTAGGAAAACTGTGGTCCCGAAACAGCAACAGCGTGTTGCTCATGCTTATCTCCCCTTTGGGTGGGTGGCCTGCTTCCTCCAAAACCCTTTTCTCCACCTGCCAATGAAGAAAGGGGTTTGATTGGAGCCTTTTTTCAATTTGTTTTCGCTCATTGTTCGACCAAATCTTACTGCTTCTAGATCTATAATTTCCTAACTGTAGGCTCCCTTGTGTTCCACGATGAACTCTGTGTGTGTGAGTGAGTTTTTGTGGGAGTCCCTAGAGCACAATGAGCTGTAACGCTAATTATTAGGCACAAATATTAATGCCCTTGTTTGGTATGATTACACCAAGCTGTACAAGGTATAGCCAAACTCCAATCCCACACATCAGCAGCGCTCTCTAATCCTTTGCATGCCCTGGCCAGTTTGCTTGTGGAGCTGAATTGAACAAAATGCTGGAGAATACATTGCAGGGACTGACTATGGAATGGACAAAATTGTATTTATTGATATTACAGAAGTGCTTTGAGGCCCCACCTGAGATCTGGGCCCCAGTGAACACTGTAAACACATGTAGTAAGAGACACTCTCTGCCCCCAAAGACCTTAAAGTCTAACTAGACAAGACGGACATAGGGCGGGGAGGGGAAACTGAGGCACGGTGAGGGGAAATGACTTGTCCAAGGTAACCGGGCAGGTCAGTGGCAGAGCTGGAAGACCCTAAAGCATTATTTTCCACTACAACTTTTTGCTCTATGGTTTTAGAGAGGTAGCCGTGTTAGTCCGTTTCAGCAAAAATAAGGGAGAGTCTTGGTGGCACCTTAAAAACTAATCCTGAACACACAGTTGCAGACTTGAAAGTTGCCATGCTCAAACAAAAAACAACTCCCAAATCAGGAGTGAACCTGAAACTGCTGCGCTGGAATTCATATGCAAATGTGGCCCCATCAAAATGGGTCTGAATAGGGACTGGGAATGGCTCTTTCATTAAAATAAGTAATTTTCCACTTTAGGAAAATTGTGATCACTCATCTCTCCTTTCTTATCCACATCCATCCCCTGATGGCGTTACCTCTGAAGTAACACTCCCATCTCTGCATCCTTACCATCTGGTTGTTTTTCTTTCACTTCCTGCCTCTGATGAAGTGAATTGTATCTTGTGAAAGCTTATGCCATAATAAAAGTGTTAGTCTTTAAGGAGGCACCGGGCTCCTTGCTGTTCAGCTTGCTGCAGTCCAGGAATTCTGGCTGGTGTCATTGGGCCAGACGCTGATCTGTGCTACAACAGCATAAATCCAGAAGAGCTCTATTAATGTCAGTGGAATTGCAGCAGCTGGAGTGAGCGAGTGGAGAATTTGCCTCTTGCATGCTGAGGAAATGGAGATGTGAGGTGCAAAGTGCACTTATCCATTTCGATTGCGATCCGCTTGGTGAAGCACAATGTGTCTTACATCACCTGCCATTATTTCTGCTATTTCCAATTCAAAAGGTGACTCACTGCATTTCCAGCAAGGTGAATCGTGGGTTGTGGGTAGAGTTATGGAGAATCAAAATGTGGTTTCCGGTGCCACAGTCTGTTTCCTTAGAAGTACCTTGTCAACCAAGCTCTAAGTCCAGATTCTCAGCTGCATGTGCCAAATACGTGGAAATTGCTCATGGAAACCCCACATTGGCGAATGGAATTGAGTGTACAGCTCTAGTCCTGAGACGCAGGCTAAGTGTACCTGGGGAAGGGCTGGCGATGAAAGTACTGTCGACATGCAAAAGTCACCAAAAGTGAAAACCGGTTCTCAGGGCTGTTCCCCACACTGGCACTTTGTGTGCAGAAGGTGAGGGCCCACAAAAGACCTTAACTACCTTGCCTCTATGGCAGGGCTACTTGGCCCGCGACCCATTTGTTTGCGGCCTGTTGTGCAGTTTGGGTTTACGCAGGACTCAACACACGGCCCGCAGGTGGGAGCCAAAACAAGCAAGTAGTCAATATGATGGTATTCTGTTGAGATGCGTTTTAGTAGTTAAATTCCTGGACTGTCATTGCTCATTAAATATGGATAGATATGGGATAAATATTGCGTTTTATTAATATCAGGAGAACTGACTTAAATGAGGCCTGTGTGTTGCGTAGTCTTGCTTTAATCTTTGTATTCATGTCCGTCAATGTGAAAAGCTATTTGCATACATTTGCATATATATTTGCATGTATATGCAACCGCACTTAAGTTGCGGCCCTCGGCACGTGTTGTAAGTATCATTGTGGCCCCCTGGAGCTTCCAAAGTTGCTCTATAGGCTTCTGCTTTAAAAAAAAAACCCTCCCTAAGGTTTCAGGTTCCCTGGCCCTGGGGGATAGGCTACCACCATCAAGTGAATTAAGAAAACCTTGAAAACCAGGAAGAAACACTTGAACATCTTCCCCGGGGTACCCCAAGGTCTTTGCCACAAGAGAGCTTGAAAAAAGAAACAAAAAACCCCACAGAAAACGAACTGTGTCTCTGCTAGCTGACTTCTCACCTGGACACAAGAATCAAATCTTCTTAAAAAGGGGGATTTTATTAACAAAACAAGAAGAGATTCTTGATAAAGCAGACTTGGTTGCTAGGTGTCACAGAGGAACTGAGAAAAGATCAGATTAAAAACACGGAGAAAAAGAATGGTATCTTGGCACAGTTTAGGTTTAGTGAATGGGGGTAGGAAGAACATAAGAATGGCCATACTGGCTCATACCAAAGGTCCATCCAGCCCGGTACCCTGTCTGCTGACAGTGGCCAAATCTAGGTGTCCCAGAGGGAATGACCCGAACAGGTACTGATCAAGCGATCTCTCTCCTGCCATCCATCTCCACCCTCTGACAAACAGAGAGTAGGGACACCATTCCTTACCCATCCTGGCTAATAGCCATTGATGGACTTAACCTCCATGAATTTATCTAGTTCTCTTTTAAACCCTGTTACAGTCCTAGCCTTCACAACCTCCTCAGGCAAGGAGTTCCACAGATTGACTATGTGCTGTGTGAAGAAGAACTTCCTTTTATTTGTTTTAAACCTGCTGCCCATTAGTTTCATTTGGTGGCCCGTAGTTCTTATATTATGGGAACAAGTAAATAATTTTTCCTTATTCACTTTCTCCACACCACTCATGATTTTATATACCCCTCTCGTATCCCCCCCTTAGTCTCCACTTTTCCAAGTTGAAAAGTCCCAGTCTCTTTAATCTCTCCTCATATGGGACCCATTCCAAACCCCTAATCATTTTAGTTGCCCTTCTCTGAACCTTTTCTAGTGCTAGTATATCTTTTTTGAGATGAGGAGACCACATCTGTACGCAGTATTCAAGATGTGGGCATACCATGGATTTATATAAAGGCAATAAGATATTCTCCGTCTTATTCTCTATCCCTTTTTTAATAATTCCTAACATCCTGTTTGCTTTTCTGACTGCTGCTACACACTGTGTGGATGTAATCAGAGAACTAGCCACGATGACTCCAAGATCTCTTTCCTGATTAGTTGTAGCTAAATTAGCCCCCATCATATTATATGTATAGTTGGGGTTATTTTTTCCAGTGTGCATTACTTTATATTGGAGGCACATGGCTTTCTCACAGAGAAGTTTTAGCAAACAGCAAACTAAAGAAAAATAACCTGATCGTGACTAAATATACGTTTCCCCTCTACTCACAATCTGTACTGATCCGTACTTCAAGGCCCGGTCCATTGCCATGCCCAATCATTCCTGTAAGCATGGCAGTTCTGTTTGATTATTTCATCCTGCTTCCTCCAGCTGCTAGCTGAGAACTCACACAAAGAGAAAGGGCAGCAGGAGTTAAATTTCAGCACTGTATCCCATTGGTTCCTCTGGCCCCCTGCCAACACCCTGAGCTACCCGTGTTTAACCCTTTAGTTACAGAGTGCTGGCCAGCACTCCTCCTATCTGTCACACCAGTCAAACTGTTTTTTCTGCCTCCCGTTGTCGACATTTCATGGTCACATTGCTAGCTCCCCTGTCGACAGATAGAGCAAAGCATTGTGGGGAAGCATCCCACAGTGCAGTGTTGTGGGAACGCAGAGCTGACTCCCACACTTCTTGGGATACTCTGAGTTCTCCCACAGCATTTTCAGCTGCTGGGAGCAGCATCTTGAGTAGCTTTGTAAGCTCCCGTGCTGAGGAATGTCAGAGCAGCCCAGCTGTCTCTCCAGCCCTCCCCCTGCAGCAGCCGCCTGCCCACCGCTGTGTTCCTAGCAGGGCAAACCAGGAGCACTCCAATGATTTGTTCTCCAAACAGAGCAGCTCACTCAGCTGTCAGATACTTCCCAGAGCTTTGAAAGGGGAGAGGCGCATGCCTGCAGGGCAGCAGAGATCACAGAACACTGAGCACAGCCAGCAGGACAGGCATTGTGGGATACTGGCAGAAGCCAGTTCTCTCAACAAAACACTGGCTCTTTGCTGACAATAAAGGGAGCAGAAAAGACAGAAGTCTCTCTCAGGGGTGGACATTTTTTGTTACCAAAACTGGGTGTTTTTCCCAACAAGTCGCATGGAAGTGTAAACGCACTTACTGCCTTGTCTCCAAAGGGCAGGTTTTGGTGACAGAACATGCTGGTGTAGACAAGTCCACAGGAAGGATCAAAGCCCGACTCACAAGCTGAAGCGTGGCAGCTCTTTAAAGCAACCAGCAGGAACCCGTAATAAAAGCTTCCCTGGGTCACCAAGTGAGCAGAGGTGACCAAACATACACGAGGGAGTTGATCTGGGGTGTAAAGATGCCATTTTGCATAGACCCTTTTCTGGGTGGAACTGTACTTTCAGACTGTCCATCAGGATGTGTTGATTCTTGTGAAAATATTTTCCTCTAGATTCTGGTGCCCATCAGAACCACAGAGGGAACAAATCGAAAATGTCCCCCCACGTTATTGGCAAGCAAAAAGCCAGAGCCCAATGCTCCTTCCCTCGGTTGTGTTGTATGTTATGTAGAGTGGGCAGGAAGGGCAGGCAGCGCTCTGACCTTTCACCTCTGAGTCACCGACTCAAATCCAGTTCAAGCTGGGAGTGACTGACGATTGTTCCCCTAAGGCTGGCAAACAATCATCCATGTGAAATGCAGCTCGGCGGGTCTCAGGTTAGCTCCCAGGGGAGAAGCCCACACAAAAGGGACCATTCATCGGCTCCCTTATTGCCTGACCCAGCAGCAGAGCGGCTCTCAAAGATTCAACCGGCCACAACAAACAAAATCATTTCTCGTTCCTAGAGAGGATTCCCTGCATGGTAGCAGTGAGGGCAGGGTGAGGAACTCGTCCTGAGGCAGTCCAGGCATTGTAGATGGAGGATTTCTGCCTGTCTAGTGGCTTCTACCCCCTGCGATGCTTCCTGTTGCACAGGAGTAACTAGGGATGCTGGGTGTGAGTCCAAAGTGAGAACAAACCGAACAATTCCACCAAACTGGGGCTGAGCTGAGCTTCCTTTGCCTCCCATTCTGGGTTCTCTCCTCCAGCTGGGCGGGGGCCAAGTGCTCAGCATGTTGAACTTGTGAGCAGGTGCTTAACTTTAAGCCGGATGGAGTCCTCTGGCCATTTCCTTTCCGAGGAAGGCGCTGGGAGTTGGGTCAGCCTAAATCCCCACCCAAAACCACACTGAGATCTTCATCCCCCGGCATGCAGAATGGATGCCGATTAAAAGGGATCAGAAGTGCTTCCCGTTGCGGTTCGACACCTGCACCCGCGCTCGGCTTCTTGCTTCCCCGGGTGGAGGCCCCCATCTCTCAGCCTTCTGACCAAGTATTCCCAGACTGGGCAGACCCCTGCCTTTGCCGTGCATTTCCCAGCATGGACAGGTTGTCCTAGGCCACCTACGTGCTTTCTCTTCGGAGACTCGTAACAGAGGGAATGGCCTAGAGCAAGCCGTCTGCCCCGGGAACAGCCAGGCAGCCACCACCAGCGTGCCAAGGCTGTAGCTGGCATCAGCGGAAGGTAGGGAGATCAGGTGGGTCTAGGGCTGCCAGATACTTAAAAAAAAAATACTGAAAAATTTGGTTGAGCAAAAAAAAAAAAAAGACACAAAAGAAAGAGGCACCGCGCGCCTTTAAATCCCCACACTCTCACCGCTCCCTCTGCAAGTGCCACACCGCACATCCTAAGCAAGCCTGCTTCCAGTGAAAAGCATCACAGAGAAAACAATAAAAGAACCTACGTGCGTGCTAATAAGCTCCGCCCCCACATCGATTCTGGCAGGCTCAGTCCTTCCACCCATTGGAGCTCGTCATGTCAGGAAGGAGGCTCGGATCTAGTTTAAGACCAGGCTATTTATCCACAAATCTTTCTTTGAATTTTGGGCCTGGGGGATCTGGCCTGAATCGGTATCCGGACACCTCTCCGGAGGGGTGGTTTCTCTGGAGATGTTACAACCTGGATACATTTGCCTAATCGCCCCCCTGCTGTTCTCCTAGTTACCCTGGAGTACGCGCGGTCCCACAGTAACACGCACACAACTGCATTTTGAATACAATGGGCCCCGGAGGAATTCGCCTAATTCAATGACGGTTTAACTGAATTCAGTAAAGTTGACGCCGGATATTGCAGGAAAACATCAGATTCTAATTAAAAATCTGGAGCGTTCACTACTTTTTTTTTCTCCTCACCTTTTTCTAAACACTATCCCCTGGCAACATTTAGGATAACTCGATGAGTTTCAATGTAGCCTCAGTAGGATATTTTGTCACTTAGCAGCAATGTGTTTTTAGCTCTTTTTTTTTTCCTGGATTGGTATTTACTGTGCGTGATCTCTACAGAATCGACACTTATCCCGAGGGAATGTTTGAGATTTGTTCCTGGATGTTATGAAGCAGTAATAAAAATTGTTGGTATCTCATTAGCTGCTATGAAGAAGCAAGGTTTAAAAGCAGGTGTCTGTTAATCTGCCAGGCTTTCATTGAAAGGAGAAAACTAGTTTTTTTTTTTTAAATGCTGTTGTCTAATTTTAAAATGCCTTGTCATCTGCTGGGTAGGCGAGGATCACACAAGTGACTATGTAAATGTGGAAGCATCTTATTTGATATTTGGACTCTCAGCTAAACAGTCTTCTGAGTAAGGATTTATTACTGGTTGAACCTCTCTAGTCTGGCATTTTCTGGTCTGGCAACATCTGTGGTCCGGGATGATTTGAGTTACCTGGATGTCCACTTATTATGGGTGTGGCCAAGTTTCCTGCAGTCCCATAATGTTTGTTTCCAGCCACTAGTCCTGGTTCTCAGGGTTCTGGGTTGTTCTTTAGCTTTAATATACCCCTGAATGTCTTCTAAGAGCCCAGCAAGCAGTGGAAGTGTTGATCATGCTGCAAGACAATATTGACCTCCTGATGTTCGGCAAATTCTCTGGTTTGGCCCCGGTCAGGTCCAGAGGTGTTGGACTAGAGAAATTCAATCTGTACTGCACCCAGACTGATCAGGGAGACTGAGGAGGATTCTTTCCTGGCTCACGTTTCAACGCCACCCTCGTTAAGTACTTATCTCAGAAGCTGACAGGATCCTGCTTGACTCTCCGAGCCCAGGGATGGTGCTATGGAAAGAGTATTTTGTAATTGGAACAGATTAGATGTGGCGTCAGTAAGGGCTTGTCTCCACTACAGAAAAGATCAAAGCTGCTGCAGTCGATCTTGCGGGGTTTGAATTAGCGGGCATAGTGAAGACACATTCATTCGAACTGAGAAGGCGCTGCCATCAGCGCCGGTAGTCCTGCTCCTACGAGGAGTAAGAGAAGTCAACGAGAGCATGTGCTCCAACTAATTACGTAGCTGGAATCGAAGTATCTTAAATTGCATTTTGGCACTGTCCACACAGCGGAAGGTCAACGGGAGTTGCGTATCTTGAGTTGACTTTCTCCAGTAATGTAGACCAGGCCTAAGAGAAGACTAGAAGTCCAACAATGTCAATTCTAATGTTGCCTGTCAGAGTAGAGCTAAGTTTTAATTTAATGGAAGATCATCCAAATGCCCCTGGATGAGATTCCCTCAGCATTGGGTGTCTGCCGTGTTCCCCAGAGCAGCCCCTCTCTGTAGGCTTCCAGGACTTTGAACTGATCTCTTTCGTAGAGAACAGCCACTCTTTCTTCATGGTACAGGTGGAACCTCTCTAATCCAGCACCCTTGGGATCTGGCTGGTGCCGAACCAGAGAATTTTCCAGACCACGGGAGGTCAATAATGTCTAGCAGCATCACCGCCACTTCCCCTGCTTCCTGGACTCTTGCAAGACATTTCGGGGTCAATTAGAGCTAAAGAACAGCCCAGAACACTGAGAGTCAGGCCTGGTGGCTGGAAACAAACTTTATGGGGCCACGGGAAACTTCGCCACACCCAGGTTAAGCGGACATCCTGCTAACTCAAATCATGCCAGACCAGAGATGTTGCCAGACCACAGAGTGCTGGACCGGAGAGGTTCAACCTGTACTTACCTTACCGGGTCCATCCATGCAAACACACTTTTTGTAAAGAAAATGCCAATCAAACACACCCTTCCCCATATATCTGGACAGGTTCAAGGCAGTCGCAAGTTGCAGTCAAAGGTCGGGGTAGCACTGCTCTTATCCCAGCCTGAGCTCTGCATCCCCAAGGTCAATACTGTGGGATTTCTTTTGAGAGACATTGAGTGGCATGAAAATCCAACAGCTCCCCGGGCAGGACGTGGGACGCCCCCAAGGATCCTCCCCTGGCGCTGTGCAGGAAGAAGCAGAATTTCTTGAAAAGCCAGATGGAGCAGGTTGAAATTGTGCGTCCATAAAGCACAGATCAAAGCCTCTCTCAGCTCGGCAGAGACAACTCCCCCGGCTGTAGGAGGCTGGTGTAAAGGTGACTCCAGCCCCAGGTTCTCACGGGTGGTAGCATCTGCATGCACCTCTCCTCTAAGGGGGTGCCTATGTCACAAGAAAACCTGTGGCTGAATGTCCCCACTGCAATTTGATAGCCTTGCAGTGCAAGCCATGTAAGCCAGAATCGGCTGACCCGGGCTGGCCGCAGGTGTTTCGTTACAGTGTAGACATGCCCCCCTGCTAGCTCCAGTGGTCCCCAGCCTGTACAATATGATTGTGATGCTCCAAGAGGCGAGACACAAAAAGGAGAGGGGGCATGTGGACTAATGCATAGGTTTTCAACTTTTTGTTTTCATTTGCCAACCCATAACCCTTGTCGAATGAAGGTGCGGCTAGTCTGCAAACCCTTGCTGTATTGTAACAACCAACTTTCAAAGGCCACCTGGAGTCTGCAGACACACACGCCCCTCCCCGGGGTCCGTGGACCAGAGGTTGCCACTGGACTAGAGCGTCGGGAAAAGGATAATGGCGAGAAAAGAAAGTCGTGGTGACAGAGGCTATGTCTAGATGGCAGGCTTCTTTTGGAAGAAGCTTTTCCGAAAGAGATCTTCCAGAAAAACGTCTTTCGAAAGAGAGCGTCCACACAGCAAAAGTGCAATGAAAAAGCGATCTGCTTTTTTGAAAGATAGCGTCCACATTCGTTGGTCGCTCTCTCGCATTTAAGTTCTGATTGCTGTGGAGGGAGTGGCCACCAGGCAGCTGTGCTTTTTCCTGGAGGCCTCTTCTTTTGAAACAAACCCCTCTTCCCTGTCCACACACGCCTTTTTCTGAAAGCGCTCGTTCGGAAAAAGGCTTCTTCCTCATAGAAAGAGGTTTACTGCTGTTGGAAAAAACCCCTCCGTTCTTTCGACTCTTTGTCGAAAGAACGCAATTGCAGTGTGGATGTAAGTGTCGTTTTTCCGGGAAAACTCTGCAGTGTAGACATACCCAGAGCAACAGATGGTGGCTTTGCTTTACGTTAGAAAGCAGTAAAATCTATTTCTCTCTTCCAAGCAGCTAATTCAGCCGGGCTGTATTAAAAACAGACCATTAGCGGAAATAGGGGCAGCCGCTCTCCCCTGCCTGAGCTCCCTGAGAGGATGTGAGCTCATCTGCGCATTAAAAATAAACACAGTTCCCCAGTTCGACTCTGGAGTGGGCTCACTGCCTCTTCTTCCCAGCCCCTCCATCGTTGCTTGGAAACTGACGCCAGTCAGAAGGAGCCAGCTCGATCCCAGGCGACCTCGGAAGCGACTTTGAATCCTGTGTTTGTAGGACCTCAGGGCAGCACTGCAAGCGAAAGGGGAACATCTGGTTACGTTTCCCTGGGAGTGAGGCCCCATTAGCCGAGATTTGTGTTTTATTTATAGCTTTTCACCAGCACCAACATCTGGATTTTAAGTGATGTTAAATTCGAGCTGTGCGATTAAGTTGGATCTCAGCTGTGCTGTTGCTAGCGAGCGTGTCGGAGAAGATGGTGTTCTTTAAGGGGGTGGGGGAGAACCAGTGTTCCCTCTAATATATTTTTATCCATGTGTGGAATAAATTTTGTTGTTTGCACTGAGGCAGGGGTGAATGTGCACCACCAGTGGAAACACATGCTCTTGGCTCTGGGTGGCCGCCCAAGCGCTCAGTTTACAGGGAATGCTGGGAGAACTCTGAAGCCTTTCCATGCTGCATCCAGGCAGATGCCAGGGCATCTTAATCTCTGAAGAAAGCAACATGCCGTTGTGCTAAGGTTTGGTATCTCTCGCATTCTCCTCCTGGGGGTCTCAAAGCCCTCTGCAAATGACGCATGACTCTTCCCCACTCAGCTGTACCTTGGGGAAAGATCATGATCCCCACCTTCCAGAGGCTTTAACCCATCACTGCCCCGAAGGATAAATGCTGGGTGACCCAGTGAGCTGTCAGCACAAGCTAGCTGTGGAGTCCAGGAATCATGGCTGTCAGTCCTCTGCTCTAATTACTAGCCCACGCTACCTTTTTAAAATAAAGAGGTGAGCCTGAGATCTGGTTAGGTTCCTAGCAGGGAAAAGCATAGGATGATAAGGATCTGGAAGGAAGGGCCACGCTTTTCTGCCTTGCCTACGCGTGGCGTGTTTGGGAAATCTCGGCCAGTGGCAGCAGTCACGGGGGCATGGGGATAGATGGGCGCTGGTGTTTTAGCCACTCTACAAATGCACTAGTGGTCCCCCGGTGCCTGCCCCGATGCTGGTGCAACAGCGGGAGATGTCCCCCAAAAGGTCTGGTGCAGCTGAAGCGGTGGTGGGCAATAATTTTTGATGGGGGGCCACTCCCAAGATTTTGGAAAGTGGTCGAGGGCCGCACTCTTCCATGGTTTTAATGGAGGAGGAGCAGGGTCTGGAATGGAGGTTGGGAGCAGAAGGGCGCATGGGGTAAGGGATTGGGGTGCAGGAGGGAGACTGGAGTCTGGGAAGGAGTTTGGGTAAAGGAGGCAGTTGTGACCAGGTGTAGGGTTTTGGGATGTGACCTAGGGAAGGAGGAGATTATGATCTCGGGCAGGAGATTGGGGTGCCACATCTGGGAGGGGGTGTGGGTGCATGTGGAGCAGTGGGGCAGGAGTGCAGGCCAGAGGTTGGGGAAGGGAGGGACTGAGGTGCTAGAGGCAGGGTCTCGCCAGGAGACTTGCTTGCCTGCCTGCCTGCAGAGCTAAAGGCTTGCAGAGCTTAACATGTTTCTGCCTGCTCGGCCATGTGCTTGAGTGAGTGAGCAGGAGGGTTGTGCTTTGTGGCTGCCTGTTATTCAAACAGGCAGCTCCCACTGGCCAGTGTCTGTCCAGAAACCGGCCAATGGGATTGTGCTGCGGGCGGGAGCAGTGTCTGAATCTTCTTCCCTCCCCTCCGGACTCAAAGAGAAAGTGCCCTGCAGCCGTGTTTCTGAGCGGCGCACGGGGCTGTGGGGCAAGCAGGGGAGCCTGCCTGGGGCTCCCCACTGCCTCTGCGGACCGGATCCAGTGGCTTGATGGGTCGGATGTGGCCTGCGGGCCATATTTTGCCCAGGCCTGAGCTAAAGCCCCAGCATCCACCTGTGGGCTGTAGAAACTCCTGGCTGGGTGTCGGGAGTCACCAGTGAGCCACATGATTGAGTCTAACTTCGACCGGGGCAGTGGAAGTGTGTGTGTGTGTGGGCGGGGGGGAGACACCGGCTCATAAAATGAGGCCCCGCCCTTTCCCCCTCTCACTGCGCCTTCTCTCTCAGCCCCCTCTCTGGCATCACCTCCTCCCCCAAGGCCCCGCCCTCACGCGCTGCCTCTTCTCCCCCCCCCAAGGCCTCGCCCTCCCACTCATTTCTTTGCACCCCCTTCCCCTTGTTGCTTGCCCTTCTGGCCAGTAAAAAGTGGGGTGGCGTGGCCCCTGAGTCTCTCATTCCAGTGCCCCTGACTCAGACCCTGCATAATCACAGGCTTGCCGAATAGGGCTTCCTCCCCACTACGCCAAGGCTCCCAAGCGCCCTGTGCCCCAGCGGGATGGCCTGCTCCAAGGAGCCCCTATGGGGTGCCATTTTACTCGGAAAATGTGAGTCATTCTCTCGCAGAGTGCGAGCAAGCGAGAACGAGGCCCAGCCCTGCTGTAGCCCGTGGCTGGCTTCTGGCACTAGTCTGAATGAAGGCAATCCTCTCTGCTCGTTTCCATGGCAGGAACCCAACGTCTTTCTTGTTCTTACAACGAGTGCGGCTGCAGGCGGCAGGAACAGTGTTAGCAACAGGCTGCTGTCCGTATGACTGCCCTCTGCGATTCAGTCCAGCGTCGTTTTACTCTGTGACTTTAAAGATGGCAGGAGGGTGCCCTGGCTGAATTGAAAGGAGGACGGTTAGTTCCAGCAGTATTGCAGCCAGGGTCGTCTCCCTGCTTGGATTCTCCCCCCCCCCCACCCCCCTGTTCTTACAATAGTTTATTTGAACCCCGACCTTTGATCTGAATTAATTCTATGCTTTGTAAGCACTTCATGTGCGAGGGGGACTGTTTCCCAGAGGGTTTTGGTTGTTGGGTGTGTGTCGCTTGTGTTGGGAGCAGGCAGGCGGATGTCTTCGGTTTCCTGTGAGAGAGGTTGGAGCAGGGGATTGAAGTGTGTGTATTGGGAGGGGGGCAGGGGAATGGATCACTGATGGGTTGTTTCTGTGCTCCCGGGGATTGCTTTCCCCTCCCTGTGTCTTGGTTCTCCGATCTGTAAAACGGGACGACTCTGAGGCCTGGTTACAGTGACCCCCAGGTGCAGAGCATGTCGAGCCGACTCCCAGATAAATCCTCAGTGAGCCAAGGGAGGGCATAGCAGGGTGGCGCTCACGTCACGCGGGTGCCCCCGTATGGCCGAGTGCGGGTGTCTGCAATGCCTCAGTGTGGTAGCTGAAAGCCTCTTCGGCAGCTCAGCCCTCCGGCCGAGTCACACCCTGTGTATCACAAACCGTCATGGGGCCCATCCCGGTGCCTTCTGTAGAGCGTCTCTGGGTCTGTCTTTCAGTCTGTTGCCCCACTCTGGACGACGGCGATGCCTCCAGGGCTTCCCCTCCTGGAGACAACTCCTTTGCTCTTACCTCAGGGCTTTACCTTCCAGTTCATAGTCTAAGCAGCTCTCCCCATGGAGCTGCTTCCTCAGGCCAGTCAGTTACCCCTGTCCTCTCTCTCTCTCTCATGTCTGGGCTGCAACGGCCCTGACTTTGGGGCAGCAGCTTCTTATGTAGTCCTGCCTGGCCCCTGATTGGCTGGTTTCTTCCCAGTCCCTCTAGTCAGCCTGGAGGACTTCTCTGTGGCCCTTTCTAGCCGCAGGGCCTGGTCTGCCCCTTGACAGAGGGCTAGTGGGGAGGGGAGATGCTCCCACATAAGGCAGTAGAAGCCTTTGTAGATCTTGTCTTCCTGCCCCAAAGCTGACTGGCTTGTACCCCCTGGATTCATCCCTCGCTTGCCTGTGTACCACAGCAAACTTGGAGTGTAGTTTTAGGGCCTTTTGTGGGTGCAGTTTCCCTGACTGATCTCCCCACGCTCTGTCTCCCCGCTGGCCAGAACCAGACTGGTTCTGCTGCGTTTGGAGCTAGGCAGTGGGAGATCGGAGGCAAAATTCATGCCTGGAAAAGCACAGAAGGGTGGTTAAATGTTAGTGAGAAACTGGGTTTGTTGTGAGACAGGAAGTGCAATTTATTCCCTCCCCCCCCCCCCCGCTGTGTTTGAGTCATGTGTGGAAGCTACAGGACTCACTAGTTTAGCAGTGAAGTTCCATGAAATCAGCAACGTAAACACCAACAGCTCTGAGCTCTCACAGGGTCCCTGGCAAGGGTCTCTCTCAGACCCTGGATGAGCATGTTACAAATGTGACAAATCAGTTTAAAACAAAAAAGCGGTGCGGGGGGGGGGGGGGACATGTAGCTTACTCTAAACAATCCTGTCTGGCTTCCCGGGGAGAGCTGGAGAAAGGAGAAAAGCCAGCTGTGAGCTCCGTGGAACGGGGGGCTGCTGTTACCATTTTCAAAGGCCAGGAAGGGGATTTTGCCCGGGCTCCTGCTGAAATTCTCAGCTCTGATCTCTAGAACCCTGCTCGGGTAAAAAATGTGGATCTGCAGCCACATCCATTTTGGCACAAATGAGCCGCAGATAGAAAGCGGAGAGCTGCAGATTTGCAGGGATCTAGATTCAACATTTGTATCCGCAGCTGCAAAAGTAAGAACATCAGAATGGCCAGACGGGGTCAGACCAAAGATCCATCTAGCCCAGTGTCCTGTCTGCTGACAGTGGCCAATGCCAGATGCCTCGGAGGATCATCAAGTGGTCCCACCCCTGTCACCCGGTCCCAACGCGACATGTCACAGGATGCTTGGAGTCCTTCCAAAACAGGCTTCATTCCTCCTGGAAGTGATTAGACCCTATTCAGCTGTGCAAAGTAAACAGCAAAGCCCACTTCCCTGCAGCATGAAGAGAACATGGGGCTGTATTAGGCGCTGGGGAAGAGCCCAAACTGCTCCGGCCGATGCAGAAGCAGCTTTGGGTGTCTGCTGGATGATGGGTCCAGGCTGAGATGATGGCTACTGAAGGAGACAAGTCAAATATCACAAAGGGCTTCAGGTTTTTTTAGAGTTGTATAGTTTGACACCTGACCCACCTTCTGTACCTAATTAACCTGAAATATCTTTGAGCTGCAAAGTGAGAGATTTTTAAAATCGGATTCCCCCTGATTCCCATTGGTGCGGTTTATTTCATTTATTAACGTCAGAACGGCCAGACTGGGTCAGACCAAAGGTCCATCTAGCCCAGGGTCCTGTCTGCCCACAGTGGACAATGCCAGGCACCCCTGAGGGAATGAACAGAACAGGGAATCATCACATGATCTGTCTCCTGTCAGCTATTCCCAGCTTCTGACAAACAGTTTAGAGATAAGATCCCCGCCCATCCTGGCTCATAGCCATTGATGGACCTGGCCTCCATTAATCTATCTAGTTCTTTTTTGAACCCTGTCAGATTCCTGGTCTTCACCACATCCTCTGGCAAGGAGTTCCACAGGTTGGCTGTGCGCTGCATAAAGAAAAACTTTTTTTGTTTGTTTTAAACCTGCTACCTATTAATTTCATTTGGTGACCCCCTAGTTCTTATGTTATGGGAACAAGTAAATAATGTTTCCTTATTCACTTTCTTTATAAAATAGCACCTTAGAGACCCACAGCACCTTAGAGACTAACAAAACATGTAGATGGTGGTATGAGCTTTCATGGGCCCAGCCCAGTTTTTCAGATGAAACACTACTACAGGACTACTCGCTGTTGTAAAATGAAACCTTGCTGAAGAACTGGCTGGTTGGCAGCCACACTGCCTTGTACTGGGTGGAACCCAGAACTGTCATGCCATAGACCACCTACAGTTAATAGTTTATGGAGATTCTCCCTTAGTGCTTAGCCCAAAGGGCTTTGAAGCTGGCACCTTTTGCGCAGGCCGAATGTGCTGGTAGAACGAGATCTTAAACAATTAAAAAAACACAATCCAGGCCCTCCTCCCCCACCTCTCCTCTGTGTTCTTGTGCGACCATGAACTTCCCAAGCTCTATGGGGCCGGGCGTTTCTGAGATTAGAAGGGAGGCTAAAGTAAGTTCCCAGCGAGGCTGTTGAAAAAGAGGGGGGGAGGTGCGTCAGCGAGAGGATGTAATCGGATTGGGGGAGCCCCAGAACTCGATTTAGAGGGCAGTGGTGTAGCGAGGAGCGGTGGGGGGGGGCAGTTGCCCCCGGGCACCACGCTAGAGGGGCACCAATTTAATCCCCCTCCGCTCTCCCTGTCATCCCTCGGATCGCCTGCTCCTCCTCGGCCCACCGGCGGCAGCTGGAACCTCCTCCCCACTTCTCCGCCCCCAGCCCGACCTTCCTCCATCTCTGTCGGCGGGTTAGTGCGTGTGGGGGCCCAGCCCCAAACTGGAGGGGGTGGGGGAAGATGCAGTACAAGCTCCCCCTCCCCCCCCCCCCCCCCCGCAGGGTTGGGCTCAGCCGTGCGCCAGATTCGGGGCCCTGCCGCATGGTAGCAGGGGGTGCAAATTTTTCCTTTGCCCCCAGGCGCATAACACCCTCGTAACACCTCTGTTAGAGGGTCCCCTTCAATATAACTGCGCTAAGGAGTGTGCGGGAGCTGAGGTGGAAGTAGTAAACTGGGCTGCACCGCTGCCACAGGGGCAATCGATTGGTTGTGCGTGTTGAGAGGAGGCGGGACCGTGCTTTCGACTGTAATAAAGCCGGGTGTGTAAATTGCTCACCGGCCGGGGAAAGAGCCAGGCTTGCAGGACCTGGAATGTCGCTAGTCGCCAGTAATTGGGGATGGGCACAACCCCCTGGTGCACGCAAATGGGGGGCACCTCGGGTAACCCCCACAAGTGAGCCAACGGGTTTGTTATGAGACCGGCGCACTCATTCAGTGTTGATGGGACCCAATGAGGATGGAAGCGCATTCCTGAGTCAGGCAACTGCTCTGGATGGCGCAGAAACAGGATTCAAACATGGGGCCTTCCCAACTGTGCGACAAGGGTGAGCCGGGGGGGGTGCCCCCAGCAGTGTAAATGGGACATAAGTGAGTCAGCTCCGCTCTCAACCAGGCAGGAGTGCAACCCCCTGCTCAGTTCTCCTTCTCCCGGGGAGGGCCCTGGCAGAGCCTGGTTTCCTCATTCAGATCCTGGAATTTTACTTTCTCTCCTGGCTTCCATCACATCATACCCTTTGTCATGTTCCAGCTCCATGGGCGACGGGTGAGATAGGCAAGGGAAGGCATTGCCTTCTCCAAACTGCCTACATTCCCCGAC
Source organism: Pelochelys cantorii (assembly GCA_032595735.1). NCBI lineage: Eukaryota > Metazoa > Chordata > Testudines > Trionychidae > Pelochelys > Pelochelys cantorii. The sequence goes on from CM064341.1 coordinate 38,417,584, forward strand.
CACCAGGGAAGGTTGGGGATGGGCGGGGCTTGGCTCCATGGGGAAGGTTGCTGAAGGGGCGGGGCCTTGGGCAGAAGGGGCGGGGCTGGGGCTTGCCATCCCCAGCTGGGCCTTCACCCGCCGCCCACGCCGAACAGCTCTGAACTGATTGCGCCAACAGCCAGGTGCATAGTGGGAGGGACATGACAATACATCTCTTAGAACCAGTCACAGCAAATCTGAGTGCATGGCAAATTAACCCCCCTCCCCGGTACCGCTGGTGACTTCAACTCTGGCTAGGAGAGGTCATCTCAGAAAGGCTGAGTATAGGCTGCTGACCACCGACCTGTTCCCCGGCTTGCATACGTATTGTCCTCTCTTCGGCCGCTTCTGAGTGTGTGATGTGTCAGTGCCAGTCAGGTGGGGTCGAAATAGGGAACAGTAAAGCTGAGCCATCCAGGAAGAAAAATGCATTCTATAAACAGAGGCTGCCTGGTGGGTTAGGCCCAAAATGCCGGGCGTGGCTCTGGGTGTGTCTTCAATCGGACTGTAACGTGTTGGCAGCGGTGACACACAACCCGGGGGGGGGCGGAGCCAGACAGTGAACCCAGCAATGTGCAGAATGTGAAACTGACTAAAGTAGTCTTGCACTCCCAGGAGGGTGCCGTGCGCCCTCTTTTATAGGGGGCAGTGCTGGGGTTTGCTAGTCTGCCCTCCACTGAGACGGAAGAGGGCGCCTTTATGGCCTCCGTGTTGCTCTTGAGAGCAGAGGTGAAAGGAAGCTCGTGCACCCCGGTGCAGCGCTCCAGCAAGAAGCCGGCTGGGCGCTCGGCAGCAGCTGCTCCCAGCCGGGCTCCTGGGTCTCTCCTGCAGGTGCCTTGCTAAGCAGCAGGTAGCCAAGCAGGCTGGCTTGGGGTGTGCATGTCCCCCCTTCTGGGGCTGCCCCCCCCCCGGTAAATTTTTTAGCATGCTGGTCAGCAGCTTGGCTCAGACCTGAGACTGCCGCTGCTGCGGCTCTGCATTTGAAGTGTATTAGGAGCCGGGCGGGCAGGCAGCCCTCCTCAGTTCCAGCTCGTGCCAGGTCCAGGAGCTCAGAGCCCCTCTCGCCCCGGGCAGGGGCTGCTGCCACCCTGTGCGGCTGCTGCTGCTTCTGCTTCTGTATCCAAGGCAGCAGCATGGAGCAGCAGGAGCCAGTTTGTGCGGGGAGTTGGTTTTTAAACAGGCTCCCCTCGTGGACCAGCTGCCGCCTGGCACCTGATACAGAGACAGCAGCGTGGAATGGCAGGGAGCTCCTTGGGAGTGAGGCTGGAGCACCCTGGCTGCCGGCCCCATCCCTGGGGACTATCGAATAGTTGAGTAACCGATAAAAATTCATGAGGTTAATCGACTATTCAGTTAACCGATATTTAACATTCCTAGCCTATACCAGGTAGTAGTCTCCTTCTCCTCCCCCTCTTCCTCCTCCTCCTGCCTCTCGCTCCCAGCTGCCCAGGGGAGGCCAGAGCAGGATGCAGCAGGCTGTGAACTTTCCCCTCCCTCCCTGAGAGTCAGAAGAGCAGCAGTGACTCGGCATGTGTGGCTGAAGCCCCCCTCCCGAAACGGTGCTCTTGCCCTCCCCACCACTCATCCCTTCACACCCCAGCCCTGGGCCCCTCCGCCCCCAGACCTGACTCCTGAACCCTCCTTCTCCTCCCCCCGCCCTGAACTTCCTATGCATTGTCTTCCATTCTAGGGGTGCCAAATGGTTTAAACAAAAATACCGAACACCCCCCACCCCTGCAAAAAAAAACCCACTGGGGTTGAAATCCTGAGGGGGAAAAAAAAAAGTTGACCAAAGTTGTTGAGCCAAAAAAAGGACCCCGAGAGTTGTTAAGCAAAAAAAATTTTAAAACAGCATGGCCCCTTTAAGAAATGCTTTTGAGGCTTTTTGGCCCTAACAGTCTGCTGGCGGCCATCTGCCATCTTGTCTTCCTGCTCCGGGCCAGACAGCTCCCCCGTGGAACCAGGTTAGCACCCGGGATTTTTGCCTCCTGGCCAGGAAAGCATCAGAAATTACCGGACATTTTAGGTGTCTGGAATTTTCTGAATTTTTTTTACCAGACAGGAGGCGAAAATACCGGACTGTCCAGGTCAATACCAGACACCTGGCAACCCTACTCCATTCTTGAGGTACCTTGGTGGCCACCCTGACTCCAAGCAGAGCTAAGTGCACTCAGTAAAACAAAACTCTGCGGAAAGTAACAAACACGTTTAGATCTGTACAGCCTGTGTTTGAAATGACCGAAGTTCTTGTGAGTAGCCCATGGAAGGAATATTTCTGACACAGGACTTTCACTTGGGATGTGTTCCCTTGCCACGCCCGGTTCAGAAAGGTCTCGATTCAGCAACGCACTGAAGCAAGCACCTAACATTAAGCACTCGAGTGATCCCATTAATGTCACCTTCCAGAGTGCCTAGAACCAGAGGGTGGGTGCATGCCCCAGTCTTCAAGTGAACTGAACTCGTGGTGTTGTGCTCGGAGTGAGGGCTGTTGGCGATCAGAGGCACCGAAACAGCTCTTGCAGAGAGAGGTGGTGTCAGTCTTCCTGGTGTTTCCCTGGCAGGGGTTTGGGGTGTTCCTGGAACAGTGCTGGGCTCCTCAGTGCATCAGTGTTGCATTTCAACAGAGAGTCCCAGAATATAGAGGTAGAAAGCGAACTTCCACTGTAGGGAGACTAAAAACCCAGCTGAGGTTTATTTGGTGCTTTGTTTGCCAAGCCTGACGCTCATTAGTTACACAGAAACCTGTCATGAATCAAGGCAGGTGACATTTGAGGCGGAATATGCCATTGGGTGTTTCTGTTGCAAAATGGGAATGAAAGAGCATTTAACCCGTGAGTCCAAGTCCTGTGCTAAAAGGGCCATAAAGGAACCAAAATATGCCTGGCAGAGGCCTGACAGGGCTTAACAACATCAGTAGCAACAGCATTGCCAACTAGCAGTATTCTAAAGTCATGGAGAATCTCTCACCTTCGTGAGATTTCAGGAAACCAACAACAGGGTTGGGTTCTTTTTATGTTGCCTCCTGGTTTTTGACTCTTCAGGGTTCATCGTTCCAAGCTTTCCTCTGCACCTCTGAGGGCTAAAAATGTATTTATTTGGAATGACGTTCCCCTCTATCACCTGATGCCAAGAGCTGGGTTTTTAAGAAAACCCCCAGATATGGCGAGAGTTGTGAAAAACATTGCGACGCTCGGTACAAGCTCTGGACAAGATGAGCCGTCCAAAAATATTTTTGTAGGCTTCATGGTAAAAATTAAAATGCAGGGAGAATCCAGATTTCTCAAGTCACTGAAAATCTCAAAGTGCGAGAGAGTGGGAGAGTGTGTGCAAACATGCGCGTGTTCACAGAATGAATGCTGATATTAGTGTAACGTGGAACCTCATGGATTTGTCTGCCGTTTTACAGTTGCCTTTAGGCATGTACAGTTGGAATGTCACTTACATAATGGATTCATATTGGCAGAATACCAGCAGATTCCGCCCGGTCTGTTAGACACGTCCATCAAGATATGCGCCTGTACGTAACTGGCTGTTATGTTTTCAAAAAATATGAACGAGAACCATGATAATCTTATGTGAGTATTGGGGAGACCATAATAGGAAGCAAGCAGTAAAACATCATTATTACTGCAGATCACTTTTGCAAGTCTGTTCCTATTGAGACCAGATAAAAGCAGCAGTAAAACATTATTATTACTGCAGATCACTTTTGTAAGTCTGTTCCTATTGGGACCAGGTAAAACAAGTGGGTTTTACCCACAAAAGCTCATGATATATTATATGTTTTAGTCTCTGAGGCACCACAGGACTGCTTATTCATTTTTAAAAAGCCTCAGCGAGGTAGCCGTGTTTGTCTGTAACTTTAAAAACAAGTACTCTTGAGGCACTTTAGAGACTAACAGAAATATGCAGTAGTATGAGCTTTCGTGAGTAAAACCCACTTCATCAGATGAATTGGAGTGGAAATATATGAACAGTGGAAGGAGTACCTGTCATTTGTAGGACCCATGTAAAGTACTTGTCAGTTGTAGTAAATGAAGCGAATTAAGTGGCTTGGATGTGTCTCATTCATAGCTTTTGATGTGAAAGTGTGCATGTTAGAAGCAGGAGAAATTGACCCTGTAATGCGCCATCCAGTTAACGTCTTTATTCAAGCCCAGGGTAACGGTGTCAAATCTGTAGATGAATTCCAGTTCTGCAGTCTCTGTAATTGGTGAGTGAAATTCCTTTGTTGCAGACTGGCTACTTTTAGATCCGCACTTGAGTGACCAGGCAGGTTAAAATGTTCCCCCACAGGTTTCTGTGTATTACCATTTCTGATGTCTGATTTGTGTCCATTTAACCTTTGTCATGGAGACTGTCCGGTGTGGCCGATATCCCTGACAGAGGGGCATTGCTGGCACTTGCCGGCATAGATCACATTGGAGGATGTGCAGTTGTATGAGCCCCTGATGTGGTTAGGTCCTGTGCTGGTGTTGCTTGGATAGATGTACATATCTATATGCTGGTTTTAAAGTTACAGACTAACACGGCTACTCCTCTGAGACTTCGAGAGAGTCATCTAAGGCTCTTCAGCACAGATTTTTAAAGAGATGTGGGTGTTGCTGCACTCCCTGTTGCAACACCTCCCTCTCAGTTTCAGAAAGGAGCTACACACTGACAAGCCAAAATCCCACGGACTGTCGAGTGCCTAAATTTCTTTTGAAACCGAGAGATGGGCTCCTAACTGAGTGAGGTGTCGCCATGCAGAACACAGCAACATCTGTCAAAGTCTGGGCCTTCACGCTTTCAGAAAGACGGTGCTTCTCGTGTGAGCCAGGAGCTGTTATGGTCACAGAGGAAATAAGTTGTGCAGCTGGCAGTGGAAATGGAGCCTGCGATTCACCAACGTGCTGATGCACTTAAATCTAACCCTGGTTAGCAAAATGTGTCAGCACGTGCCTGAGTCCCCAAGAGCTGTAAGCACGTGTTGGAAGTTAAGCGTGTGCTACAGCGGTTTACCGAATTGGGATCCAAGTCCTGACGCCTGTTGTCCTACCCTACAGGGATTCATAGATTTTGATTTCTTTTTTAAGCCAGAAGGAGCATTACGATCATGTGGGCTGATCTCCTGTACAACATACAGCCGACAATTTCACTTCGTAATTTCTGCAACCAGCCCATGTCATGAGATTGAATTAGAGCTTTTTTTTTGAAACAGATATTTGATCTTTATTTAAAGTGACGGAGAATCCGCCACAACCTTGGACAAGTTGTTTCAATGGTTTACGCCCTACTTGTATGTTAAGGCCAGGTCTATACTAAAGGGGAAAGTCAACTTAAGGTACGACTTAATTATGTAGCTGGAGTCACCTATCTTAAATCACATTTTCGCGCTGTCCGCACAGCAGGAGGTCTACAGGAACAAATACTCCCATTGGCTTCCCTTACTCCTCCAGAGGGTCGATCTTCTCCATAGTGTAGACGAGCCCAAATAGTCTTCTCTTAGATCTTATTCCTAGGGTAATTATGGGTTTACTAAAAGACCTGTGGCCGAGAACTTCACTGAAACCAGTGGTCTGGGGAGGAAGAAACTGGGATTGGTAACACACAAATGTGATATGCTGGATCAGGTCTTTGTGAGTTTGTTGTAGACTCCGAGTAGGCAGGCAATGGGAACATAATATAGCTGATAACAATGTACCTCATTAGGGTTTTGATTTTAGGAGCTCCCTTTAAAAGGGAGACGACAGGTGCTCAGAGAGATCGGTTAATTTTTCACCTTTTCAACACCTTCCACAGCTATGGGGAGGGATAGTTCAGTGTTTTGAGCATTGGCCTGCTAAACCCAGGGTTGTGAGTTCAATCCTTGAGGGATCCATATAGGGATCTGGGGCAAATCTGTCAGGGATGGTACTTGGTCCTGCCGTGAGGGCAGGGGACTGGACTCAATGACCTCTCAAGGTCCCTTCCAGTTCTATGAGATAGGTATATCTCCATATATTATTATTTAAACTCCAGTGGTTTTTGTTTGTTTTTTAATAGGCGACGCATTAAGGAGAAACAGCTGGAAATTGGGTACTTTTTTTAAAGGCCTGTTTTAAAGCCGTGAAAAGGAAACCCCCAGCCTGTACTTTCTCCATGAAAGGGACACGCTTTTTCCTAAGCACAGGGCCCGTGCCTCCTTTAGGGTCGCTCCGAAGACTCTGAGGTCTGACATTCAATCAGTTGAATCATTTCCTGTTTTCTGCAGTTTTTGAAGAATTCTGCAGGGCAGGCTGGAAACATTTGCAGATACGGTGAACTTGCTGCTCGGAGGCCATGGGAAAAATCCTGGGTTGCTAAGTTTGGGAAGACAGATGAGCCATGTGTGGGTCTTTGTATCAGGCTATAGATAATTGTTCATGTTCCAGGCCTTTATTACGGTTGTTGACACTGTTCAGGTACTTGACTTGTTCCGGAATTGCAGTCGGTACAGTGCTGTTTTGCCAGTAGTATAAAGCTCGTGATTTAGGTACCTGCATTTTATCCGTGAATTTTAGGATTTTGATGTTTTCCTGTTGGGCAGCTGTTTCAGTGTAGGCATCTGAGTTAAAGGCAGAACCTTTGAAATCCCTCCTGCTCAACTCCATTTCAGAACCAGGCCTAAATCAGGGTACTGCCAGGCTCATGATTGGGATTGTAACCATCAGAAATAATAGAGGTCATAATAGAACTGTTGGGAGATGTAAAAATGAGACGGGGTCTGGGACAGTCCCAGCAGGCATTGCCTTTTAAACATGTTTTTCCCCTTTGGCCTGGCAGCCTGGGGATATGGTTGCACTGAACAGCATCTTGTTTTGTCTCGGCACGTGTTCTGTAAAAAATATTTTCAAGGTCAAAGTGCTTTCCCCCTCCCTATAAGACAGCAGGGGCGGATGAGAGTTTTGCGGGGCCCAGGGCAGCACAGTTTCGCAGGGCCCCTCTCACCGGGCGTCTCCTCTCTCACCTGCGTTGCGCGGCATTTCAGCATGCCGCGCATGTGCTCCTCCACCGTGTGGCACGCGGCACGGGGGAATTTAAAGTGCGGTATCCCGCCAGGCCAGTCCACCCCTGAGCGCGGGGCCCGGGGCAGCCGCCCTGCTCGCCCTGCCCTATATCCACCGCTGTAAGACAGTATGTAATGCTGATTCAACTAAAAACCAGTAAACAGCAAACAGGGGTGGGTAGAATTGTATTAATCACCTGCTTATTAATATTCATTGTGTGGGAGTTAACACTACTAAATAATGTTTTAGGGAAAGTAGGGTTGCCAGGTGTCTGGTTTTGAACTGGCAGTCCAGTATTTAAGCTTCTGTTCGGGAAACAAATTGAGAAAATAGAAATGAGAAAATATCAATGTCCCGTATTTTCTAAATAAGATGCAATGTAGATTGTGATGTCATGTCAAGTGTGTCCAGGATTTTTGTTGAAACCATCTGGCAACCCTAAGGGAAAGTAGTGATAGAGGTGTGAATTAACAAACTAACGTAGATAAAAGGGTGTCATTGGTGCCAAACAGTTGCCACTTGGCACGTTGGGTTGGGGGTCCAAGGTTAACGTGCATGGGCAATCAAGCAGTTCCATTTACCCCCTCCTCCCCGGGTCTCCTGTTTCTTCTCTAACAAGAAGAGAGGCAGTAAAGGAGCCACTGCCTTGTGGCGGGAGATCTCGGCTAACGTAGGGAGCTCCGTGGACCGGTTGTCTGTGTTTCGCAAGGCGGCCGGGGAAGATCCTAGAAGATGGGGCACTTTGTGCCATAGGCTGAGCGAAGGCGGCGAGGGTCCTCACCTTGGTTTGACGGCTAGGGGAAGTCCTGGTCCAGAGAGGCAATGTGGCTTGCCCAGAGAACCCAGTGCAGAGTTGGGATGAGAGCAGTGGTGGGCAGCCTGCGGCCCAAAAGCCACATGCAACCCATCAGGATTCTGTGTGCGGCCTGCGAGACAGTCCGTGTACCGTGGCCCACGTGCAGGGTTACCAGATTCTGCTGGTTTCCATCTGCATCGTTGTTTTCACACCACTGTTACAAGAGTGTCATGCGCCTCAATTAAGGACGGGAGACGTGAGGTGCGGGCTGATTGCACCCAACACTGAAGGTGCGGGCGCGCTCTCCGCAGCCAGTCACAGCACTGCTCCGGTTCAGTCAGCACCTCCTGCACGTTCCAGGGACCCCAGCGTGGGGAGCAACACGGCCCTATCCTGGGAGACTGTCTCAGTTAGGACAATCTTGCGGCCACGGATATGGAAGGCCACCCTCACTTGCCTACGTTGCCCATCACTCGCATAGGAGATATTGCTCTGTTTCCAGCATGCAAGTCACAGGCATATTAAATCGCTAGGGGGAAATCCTGGCCCTGCAGAAGTCAATGGGAGTTTTACCATCAATTTCAATGGCAAGTCAGGATTTCAGCCATGGATTTTTAAGGCCGGAAGGCAGGAGGACCATCTGAGGCCCGGGAAGAACCAGTCAACAGAAGCCACGATGTTGCTGGAGGACCGGTCAGAAAGATCCCCGACTGGGCATAAAGTAAATGCGGGGTAAAAGCTCCAGAAAGGACTTCAAAACCCAAGCGGCCGGCCAGCCAATCTCCAGATGGGGCCCGTTTGGTTTTGGGGGTTGCAGAGACCAGCTGCAAGCCGTAGCAAAAGGTTTACGAGTTCCTTTTAACCACATGGCGAGGTTAAAGGGAGGAGGCTGCAGCGGAGATCACGGATGTTTCAGGACTTACGGCTCGGTGTCACACACCGCAGCCCCCGACGGCTCCCGGGGGCGGTGGATGGTGCCGGGGGAGGCTGTGGAGGAGGGGGATTTAGTTCCTGGACAGGGGAGTTGGAGAGTAGCAGAGACACACACACTGTTGCCTAGAAGCGGCATAACATTTTCACAAGCCCCTCAGGGGCTTAGGAGCTGGGCCCACGAATTCAGGCCCAGAACTGCCAAAGGTATTTAGGTGTTTAAATCCTGAATGACTTCCAGTGTGTGCGGTTCCCCTCGCCCTATCTCCTCACTTCTCCTTGGACCTGGAGCTCCCAAAGATGCTTAATTTGTAAGGAAAGAGGTGCCGGAGCTCAAGAAATTTTTTTTACAATCATAATTGATGCAGCAAGCCCAGACGGGCCGGGGCTATGAGCTGCCAAGCCTAGAGGTGTCGTGCTCTGCCTTGGCTCCATGCTGTCCTCCTTTGGAGTTCAGGATGCATCTTGCCTGTAGAGAGCACGCCTGCAAATTGCCATCACGAGGTCTCTGGGCTTGATCCTGCACCGGTGCCCATCAGGGCAGGGCCGGTCCTCAGCTGGTCCGAGTCCAGGGTCTGGCTTTGTGCCTCAAGGGCAAAGATTCTCAGCTTTGAAACTCCCGAGCCCTCTGGAGCTCAGTAACAGCAAAGCGCAAAGCCTAGCTGAGATGTGACCGTGCAGCCGGGGGCGGGTTGGAGCTAGTTGCTGCTGGAGGCAACTTTGCCTCAGTTTAAAAAAAACAAACAAACCAACCACAAACGGCCCCCAGATCGTCCTTCGGTATTTTTGTTTGTTTGTTGCTATTTTGTATTGTCAGCCGTGTTGTTTCCCAGCTTGCTCGGGCAGGGGAACGTACCCAGCGGCCGCGCAGGGCGATCGCTCCTGGTAGCCAAGCATGGGGCTGCGTGGAGAAGAGGGGGAGAGAGCGAAATGTCCCTGGGCCGGTGCCAGCCCTGTCAGAACCCAGCGCGAAGCCCAGAGCTAAAAGACAACAACCGGGAACTGACGGTTGCCTTCCGTTCTCCTCTCCTGGGAGACTGGAACGCTTCCGCGACACAGCTGTGCTCGGGCGCCTCTGGCTGAAACTCACAGGCTGCTTTCAAGGAGGCTCCGGGAGTATGTGTGGGCAGGCAGGGGCTTGGTGGGCTTTGTTCTAAGATGTCCGACAGGGCACGGCACTTCACTTCTATGAGTTTTCTTCGCTCAGAGCTGACAAAGGAACGTATGGGGTAGATAAATGTAACTGTCTCGTGGCGCTTCCCCGCGGCTCCGCAAAGCTACCTACAGGGCAGGGCCTGACGCGATTGTGTCCTGTTCGTGTTTCTCACTACCCAGGCGACGGGTAGGAATGCCCGGCGCGAACATGGGGAACGGGTTGTTTTGAATGAACCTTCGTGTGTGGCTTTATCGCAGCCTGTAAGCCAGTGCATTGAGTCGTCAACCCGCAGCCCTTCCCTGCTCAGGAGCGTGTGTGCGCATATGTGATGGCTGTTACCTTTTTTTTATGCATCATTTGTGTTAAAGCAAAGTCTGCAAGCAGAGGAAAGCTTGAACCCAACGCCTGACTAACGCTACTCGTGGCCAGTACAGGTTAAACCTCTGAAATCTGGGACTCTCTGGTCCGGCAGCATCCATGTCCAGAAAGACCATGGCTGTTGCTGGATTGGAGGGCGCTGGGGAGTGCGAGCTGGCTGGGAGTCCATCCCTGGGGTGGCCCAGCTGGGGGACTGGCGAGCCCTGTTCTCTAAGAGTCACTGCCAGGCAGGGCAGCGGCGTGGCTGGCAAGCCCCATCCCTGGGGAGCCATGGCAGGATGCTGTGGCAGCAGGGCCGCAGCGACTGAGGAACCCCATCCCTGGAGACACCCAGCCTGGCATCAGTGGGCTGCAGCCCAGCGGCAGTGGGGCTGGAGCGGAGCCAGCACAGGAAGGGGCAGCAGACTGGAAGGTCGGTGGCAGGGGACCTCTCTGATCTGGCAAATTCCCTCATTCGGGATGGGTCGGGTGCTGGACCAGGGAGGTCCAACCTGTACAAGTGACATGGAACAGAAATAAGGCCCTCTGAGGTTATACGGCTGGATTAGGTCCCATTTATACATTACTCAGTGAGCTTCCCTGGTGCTTTATAGGAGTAAATTATTTTGTATACTCTTGTATACCTGCTCTAGGTCATGGTGATTCCCGGATTCAGGGTCAGGACTACAGTTCAAACCCCCCATCACAGACACTGTCCCTTCATTATTTCTAATGAAAATGGGACTCTAGGATTTCAGGGGGGTTTTAAAACAAATTCTCAAACCCAGCCCTACTCATCTGGTCCCTCTAGGGCAAGTTTATCTAGCAGATCGGGTTATAGTCACCTGTCGCTCCCCATTGTCTTCCTGTGATGTATCACTGAGGAGCTGAGCTATGTGAACAATGGATTTTTCGGGTCACTGGCAATTCTAAGAAATCAGAAAAAAAATTCATTTGGAGTCAAACGGGGGGAAAAAAAACCTTCTAGATACTTTTTTGGGAAAATCGCAAAGTTAAAAAAAAAAAGTGGGTTTTTTGTTTGACCTGAAATAAAACATGCCCTTTCAATTTAGAGCACTTTTAATGGGTTGAAGTAAAATTAAAGGACATTTTGAAATGAAAAGCTGTTTCGAATGAAAAGCATTGAAACATTTAATTTTTTTCCAGAACTGTTAAAGGTTTTTCCCACCCAAAATAGTTCCTCAAAATCAACATGCATTTGTGAGATGTTTCAATGTCCCTGAATCTGCTTTTTTTTTTTTTTTTTTTTTTTGGCTGAAAAAAATTTTGGAAAAAAATATTCACCCAGCTCTACTGAGCGCTTTTCGCTTGATGTTCAGGTCCAAAAAATAAGACAGGCAAACACAAACATCTTAAGAAATGGTGATATGCAGCTGTTCTTTCACAAAAACGATTTGCCACGTTAAACCCTGATTCAGTAAAGCACCTGAGCACATGTCTGATTTTAAGCAGGGGAGCAGTGTTCCTTCTAATTTTTCCATATATGTGCAGAATAAATTTTATGTGCAGAGAGGCATGTGTGAATGTGCACCGCCAATAGACACATGTGCAGCTGGCTATGGGCAGTGTAAGTGCTCTGCTGATTGGCTGGGCTGCATTTGAATCTCTCCTGGCGGATGCCCAAGCACTCAGCGTACAGAGAACACTGCATGAGAGTATTAATATTTGTAATTATGGTGAGGCCTTGAGACCCCACATTCCTTATGGTAGGCCCTATATAAACACACACACACAAGATTTCCTGTTCCAAATAGCACACTGTCTCACTGATTTCAGAGGATGTTGGATCACACCCCTATTATTTCCCAAGGAGAAAAATCCCTTCTTTAAAAGGATAACAGAGAAGAGATTAGAATCCCCTTAGTACATTCACAGCTTCATCGTTAAGGGATGTGCTGCCTTCTGTCATTATAGAGTCATCGGGAGCAATTGGATTGTTTACCTGATGGTTTTCATGTAATAACCAGACATTGAACTGTGGGGTGTCATCAGGAGGTCACTCCTGTCTTGACAAGGGTGCCAGGAAGAGAGAGAACACGTGAAAATGGACTGCCATTCGTATTCTCCAATCACGATCGAGAAGAGCGCTGTGTTAACCAAAGTCAGCCAAACAGGGTTGGGTCACGAGTTAGGCCCCCTGTGAAAATGAATTGGTTTTACAGACCCTAATGTGAATAACAGTGGGTGTTCATAAATGTACCTGAAAACACCCGTGTGCTTCCCTGGTGCATTAAGAACGTAAGAACGGCCAGACTGGGTCAGGCCAAAGGTCCATCCAGCCCAGCATCCTGTCTGCCGACTAGGGATGTGAATGGTTAACTGGTAAACTCACCCTTAAGGGATCATACCCGTTATGGTTAACCAGTTGGGGCTGGAGCAGCACCCCCGCAGGTGGGGAGTGTTTCAGAGCAGCCCCTGTCAGTGGTGGGGGGTTGGGGGCTCTCCAGCCCGGCTGTGGTGGGGGGGGGGGGGAAATACTCTAGCCTAGCTAGTCCAGAGCCCCCCTTTAATTGGTTAAACTTTACCTTTAACTGGTTATCTGATTAAATAGGATTTCACATCCCTACTTCTGACAGTGGCCAGTGCCAGATTCCCCAGAGGGAGGGAACAGAACAGGGAATCATCGAGTGATCCCACCTCTGTCACCCATTTCCAGCCTCTGACAGAGGCTAGGGACACCATTCCTGCCCATCCTGGCTAATAGCTATTGATAGACCTATCCTCCATGAATTTATCTAGCTCTTTTTTGAACCCCGTTAAAGTCCTGGTCTGCACAATATCCTCTGGCAAGGAGTTCCACAGGTTGACTGTGCGCTGAGTGAAGAAAAACTTCAGTTTGTTTGTTTTAAACTCTGTTACCTATTAATTTCATTTGGTGACCCTTAGTTCTTGTGTTATGGGAACAAGTAAATAATGTTTCCTTATTCACTTTCTCCACACCACTCATGAGTTGAGCCCAGGAATGCAGAAGAACAAGAAAACAAATTGTATCACCTGATTGCTAATATAAATCATAGAATTATTTTAGCATTGAGTGGTGTCAAGCCATTCCACCATTAGAAAGACATTCCCAACACTGAATGTCCTATACTTCCCAGCCAACAGGAACAAAAAGAGGACATGCCTAAAATCTAAAAGCCCAAACCAAAATGCTACCCCAAGCAAAGTTTTGATTCTGAAGCGGAGGAAACGCCAGGAATCTATGGTGATGGGTTGAAGTATAAAATCGAAAGGTGGCTCGATCGGTCAATAGTAGATTACAGAAGTTTTGGATCAGAAAACGAATGGGAGGTTATCATCACTGTAACCCTCACAACATCCTGGGAAAGGCAGTATGTTTTATTCCTCCATTGCAGATGGAGAAACTGAGGCAGAAGTGTGGGGTGAGTAGCCCAAGGCCACAAGGTGAGGCGGTGGCAGAGAACTCATGGCTGTCTAGCTCCCAACACTGTGCTGGTTACTCCGGGCAACAGTGCCACCCTGAAAAGGATGTTTATCTTGAGAGGGGACCCTTTCACCTGCTCCATCGGGGTGCAGCAATTATTTTTACTTTGTACGGTTTGAAGCTGGTGTGGAACGAAGCGATCTGCCAGAAGAAGGGAGTTCTCCTAAGAACGATCCTTTGCGATGGCTCAGCTATGAAGCTGCCCTGGCTACAAGGTGCAGACATCCAGCGCGGAGAGCACGGCAATCCAGCTGGCTGCTATCGAGGCTTAGGCTCGATATCATGTGGCAAATGGATTTCTCACTCCTCTGTCATCGCCGGCACGCGGCCACTTCACGCTCGGGTCAGGGAGGGCAGCTGCAGTGCTAGTTCCCAGCACGTCTGCGGGGAGTTTTAACAGAGTTGGGCTGCCTCTCGCTTGAGTCTGGAGATGTTTCAGATCTGGTTGAGAGGTGAGGGGAAAAGGTGCCTGGAGACGTTTCTGGTGTGTTTAATTTCACGCGAGCCTGGCAGGATGAGAACAAGGAGGGATTCTGGCTTCCCATGGCTGGGGGAGGCGTCCTTATCTCACAGCTAAGGGACAACAGTGACAATGCGAGAGCCAGAGAGGAAACTATTGTTTCCCTCTGTGGTTTGTGTTGGGTGTGAGGGGGCTGCTAGCAAACAAGAGGGCCCAGAGTCAGACCTTCCTTTTGAGACCATCGGCAGACACAGCGATGGCTTCTTTTTAAATCCCCCGTCCGCCCAGTCTGTTGTGGCTGTGAGCAACAAAGTGCTTTAGGTACAGATGTTGTATGATTTTCGCTTTCCCTTTAAGCCTTCCCTTTTCTTCATTCAGCCCACAGTCAACCTGTGGAACTCCTTGCCAGAGGATGTTGTGAAGACTAGGACTTTAACAGGGTTCAAAAAAGAGCTAGATAGATTTGTGGAGGTTAGATCCATCAATGGCTATTAGCCAGGATGGGTAGGAATGGTGTCCCGGGCCTCTGTTTGTCTGGAAATGGGCGACAGGGGAGGGATCACGTGAGGATTCCCTGTTCTGTTCCCTCCCCCTGGAGCATCTGGTATTGGTCACTGTCAGCAGACAGGATACTGGGCTAGATGGACCTTTGGTCTGACCCAGTATCAGAGGTGTAGCGAGGGTGTTAAGCACCCGGGGGCAAAGGTAAAATTTGCGCCCCTCCCCACTGCCGCACGGCGGGGCCCCAAACCTGACACATGGCTGAGCCTGACCCTGGGAGGAGGGAGGGAGCTTGTACCACGTCTTCCCCTGCCCCCTCCAGTTTGGGTCCGGGCCCCCGCACGCGTGAACCCACCGGCGGAGATGAAGGAGGGTCGGGCTGGGGGCGGAGCAGCAGGGAGGAGGCTCCAGCTGGCGGTGGCAGGCGGAGGAGGAGCAGGCGAGCTGAGGGATGACGGGGAGGGGAAGGGGACTAAATTGCCCCTCCCCCAGTGTGGCACCCGGGGACAATTCCCCCTCCCCCCTCCCTGTGTCACTGCCCAGTATGGCCGTTCTTATGTTCTTAAGCAGCTTAGATAAACATCTGTCAGAGATGATCTAGATTCTAGATGGTGCCACCAGCCTCCAGTCCTGGCTCTCTGCGTCCTGTGCTGTTCTTTAGCTCTACCTGACCCCGAAATGTTTTCTATGAGCCCAGCAAGCAGGGGAGGTGTTGGTGATGCTGCTAGACACTCTTGACCTCCCGTGGTCCAGCACTGGTCAGGTGCCGAGGGTGCCGGACTAGAGAGGTTCAACCAGTAGTGGGCTGCTTGCCATCTGCTCGGGGTGTTGTTTTCCTGCCTGCTACACCACTGTTTGTGCTGTGCGGTGGGGTGCCCGTCCCGAGGACGGCAAAGTCATTCATGCAGGGCCGGGGCAAAGGTGGAAGGCGCTTGCTCGAGTCTCCAGTGACAACAGCGAAATATCCGCGTTCGAAAGGAGCCTGTGCCCTTGTGTGTACAGAGGGCAGTCCAATACCGGCGCTCAGGACAAAGTCGGCCGTTGTTGGCGAACGGATCGCTGCGGGGGATTTGGAATGGCATGCCAGGCTGCTGAGTAACTGCAGACCAAGGTTGGTGACCTGCGGGAAAAGAATTCTGGCTTTAGTCCAGCTCCTTCCAGATCAGCTGTCTGCATCGGGGTTGGTACTAGCATATGTGCTGGGAATAGACGTGTTGGTGCACCTCTGACGTTAAGTGGTTCCCATCATAAATGTGGTTTGCAGCTCTCAGCACCTCCTCTGTACAAATAGACACTAGTCGATTTCCCCTTTTGGGCAGCCCCGCAGGACTGCCAAGCATTGACTGGCCCAAGAGAGAGGGGGATAAAATTGACCCCGCTTACTCATCCCAATAAGGAAACTCTGCTGGTTCCTAGATCTACACATTAGATCTCATCAGAATGTTTTCAGCACAGATTTTCTCCAGAAAATAGCTATTTGATTTCCCCCCCCTCCCCCCCCCCAAAAAAAAAACATATCCAGAACATTTCCCTTTGGGTTGAAACTTTCTGATTTCTCATAAACAAACCCCCAGGTGCTTTACCAAAATCAGAGTAAAAAAAACCTCAAACACTTTTGGCGAAAAAAAGACTTTTTTTTGTTCATTTTCAATGAAAAACAAACAAGGAAAAAAGTTCCCATCTGCAGTGTTCTTGTAATTGTTGAATTACACCCTTTAAGTAATTCTTGGATTGGAGCAGCTCTACTCTCTCTCTCCATATAAACCACCTCTCTCTTGCTGAGGAATTGAAGAGAAGGGTGGTCGGTTTTGCAGACCCAGCGAATCCCCCATATTTGCGGCTTTGAATCATTTCTGAGCGACACCACATGAGCCCGGGTCTTGCAATAAAGCAATTTTTTTTGGTGCTCATGTGGACCAAGGGAAAGTGCTGAACATACCACATGACCCTGCAGTTTTAATCAGTTGCCTACAGCAAGCTTTTACATAGTCAATGTTTACTTTCCATGGAGCTATAATAGCTCCCTGGGACCCTAGAGGATATTGCAAGACAGGCTCAGCTGTAAGGGCAACAAAATAAACAGAAGAAACCCAGTCGCGGCGTGGGATAGCGCGGCAGCCGTGGGCGAGTTGTGTTCCGAGGTCAATCCCGACGAAATGCAGCAAAAAACAGCTGGCGGAGTGTTGGTGGCAAGTGGAAACGGTTGAGGTGACCGTGAGCACTGTCTGCCGTTGGCTAGGACAGTCCCAGCCTGGCAAATTGCTCGACTGTGAGTCAGTGGCAGACTTGGGACGAGAACCCAGGTGTCCGGATGTGCTTGTCCCGTGGTTGAGTGGCTCCCCCCAATAATTGGGCGCCCCCGTCCCTACGTGCGTGTCTTGACCCGGCAGCCGGGCTGGGGTACGGCGCCCAGCATTTAGACATTTCTCCAAGCTCGGTGGGTGACTCTCTTGGGTCTGCCCACTTGGCTGGGAAGTAGGGGTGAGGCTGGGTTGGGTGTTTTTTTTTCCTTTCGTGAGTTTCCTGCTGCCAGCCAGTCTGGCGATGCTGCAGGACTATGCTGCAAAAATGAGGAAATAGCTGCAAAAATGAGCAGGAGGCGGGAGACTCTTCAGGACCATTTTAGTGAGTGTCACCAGAGTGCGGGGGACTGTGCAGGCCGTGCACCTCCTGTCTGCAGTCAGACGTGACTCTTGGGCGGTAGGTAGGAGGTTTATTAGTCCACAGGGACGCAGCGTAGAACAGACGTGTTGGCTCAGAAATCAGAAGCAGCCAGTACCATCCATCTTTGGGAGAGGGGGGCCCAGAGCCAGGGCTCTGGCCCTCCCCTTGCCCCCCCAAGCCAGATGAGACTGACCCACTCCCAGCTCCTGGGCCTAGCCCCCCGCCAGGCCCCTCCAGCCTTTGTCCTGGTTCCCTGGCAAAAGGTATCCCCAGATCGCACCTGCCCCCACCTTCTGCGCTCAGGAGGATATGACACCGAAATTCCATCAGTACAGTGCTCAGGGAAACTGAGGCACACACACGGGCTTACTCTAGGACAGTAGAACTCAAGTGCCACATAACAAGGGGAATAAAACCCCCACTTTGTCCCACTGAAGTTGTTGTTGTTGTTATTTTTTTTTTGGAGGGAGGGCAATGGAGTTTGCCATTCAGCCCCAAGTGCTTTGCTTCTCGTTGACTACGCGCTGCCTTGGTGAATGACGTCCCCATCTGTGGCTGGTCCCAGCCCCCACGCCAGGCCTCTGCTCAGCCACTGGGCTCGAGGGCAGGTCTTAGCCATCCAGCTCCAGGGATTGCTAACAAGGCTCAGGACTGGCCCTCAACCTCACCCCATGTTTACTTCCCCGACTTTCCCCTGCCCCGACTTCTCTTGCTTTTTCACATGGACTTCACAGCCCAGACTCAGCAGGCGGGTTGGCCTATGTGCGCCCTTGATGGCGTGAGGTGGGACGGGGCCGGCGCTGGAATTCCACCCGGCTGGATACAGAGGGGACCTAGTTTCATGGGGCGCCCAATGTTCCCTCTAATTTTTTTCCCCATCCATGTGCAGAATAAATTGTTTGTGTACCGAGGCCTGTGCAGACGTGCACCACACGTAGAAACACATGTGGGCACTCTGCTAATCAATGGGGTGGCCTTTGAATCTCTCCTGGGTGGCCACCCAGGGGCTCAACTTCCAGGGAACCCTGGTGGTGTTCCTCAGCCTGGCACTCAGCACTGAGTCAGCACCTCCCTCGTCCTTTGCTTGTGGCAAACCGTTTTCCCCTGTGTTCTTGTGGGAGACGCGGGTAGAGTCCAGGAAAACCACAGCGTCTCTTGAAGGCTGAACAGAGGGGTTCAGAAAGCCCCTTTGGACAGGAATTCAAGCTGCAGAACCCAGACCCGCCCCCCCATCTGAACATAGATGGCTTTACTCCTAAAAGGTCATGCGAAGGGTGTCTGGACACATGTACGGGACACTCAAGCTACTGAGCTATAATCGTCCACGGCTTTATGGCTGGTGTTGCGACAGCTCCGCCAAACCAGAACTGAATTTCCACAACTCCTCTGGGTTCAGAAGTACAGTCTGCCTCTTATTAGGGTTGCCAGATGGTTTCAACAAAAATCCCGGACACACTTGACATGACATCACAATCTACATTGCATCTTATTCAGAAAATACCAGACACTGCTGTTTTCTCATTTCTTTTTTCTCAATTTGTTTCCGGAACAGAAAGCTCAAATACTGGACTGTCCGGTTCAAAACCCGACACCTGGCAACCCTGCCTCTTATAGATGAAGAAATGGAGGTGTAGGGTGGGTGATTAGGGACGTAAAATCCCATTTAAAAAGTTAACTGGTTAAACGTTAAGTTTAACTGGTTAACTGGGATCCCAAGGGGTGTGGGCTGGAATGGCCCTCCCCTCCCGCCTTGTTGTGGTGGGCCCAATGGGGCTGTTGGTTAACCACTTAATGGGGAACTGGTTAAGCCTTTAGATCCCTATGGGTAAGCATCAGATCTAAGGCTGCAGGCCAGGAATAAAGTCCAGACCTCTTGTGCATTAGCCACCAGACTCACTTCCTCTCAGGCCAGCCTCCAGAGAGGCTGGCTGGCCCTCCTGCCTGTCCGGGGGTCTGCGCGCGTTTCTGTCCGCAGACACATTTCCTCCAGGCCCGGTGCAAGGGCAGTGCCGTCCGCGACTGGGTTCCACTGCGCACAGGCCTCAGCCCCTGGGAAGGGCTTGTACAGTTTCTGAGCGTGACCCAGTCAGAAGAGACTTGCACAAATCCCAGCAAAGCCGCGCCAGGGAGTTCTTCGTGTCTTCTCCCTCGGCCGGGGGGGCAGGACCTTACTCAGGTCGGGGGCCGCTGACCCACAGAAAAATCAGTCAGGAGCTGCACAAAAGTGTGAAGCAACCCCCCCACTAAATCCCCCCCACCCCCACTGACGTGGCCCCTGAGAAGCAGAAAGACCGGCCCCACATTCCCCTCGCACACCAGAGCCTAGGTAGGCCCAGGCTAGTAGATTTTGTGTGCACCAGCCCTGCGGGGAGGATGGCAGGGGGGCTGGAGCACCCACATGGGCTCCCCAATACTGCGGTGGGGGAGCCCTGAACCTCAGGGGCTTGAGCCAGGCAAGTCGGGGGCTGCATCCGGCCCCCCTGGGCCTTAGGATCCCCACCCCTGCCCTAGACCATCTCAGAAATGGATGGACCACATTAGGCCCTGCATCAAGGCCCTTTCCAGGCTCACGGCATGCCCTTCATCCGCAGGTCGTGACACCGCAGGGCACCCCCCCAGTGCAGAGGGAAGGGATCCTCTGAGAGAGGGTGGGACCAGCCGTTGGGTTCCTCAGGATCCTCCTCAGCGAAAGGGGAGAGAGATTTATTAGAGCCATGGGCAGCGGCTGCTGACGTCCGCAGGTTCAAGGCCACGACCCTGCCTTCAATAAGCAGCCAAGATTAATGCTCTGTCTCCTAAATTCTGTGCTCTTCAGACGGGCTTTGGTTTCTCCATTTCCTTTCCTCCTGGGCCGGCGGGGTGGTTGGAGGTGGGAGTCCAAACTTATTTTATTAGAGTAGTTTGCGATGCAGGAAATGCATTTGCCTGGTATCAGAACGGAGCTGGACCGTCGGCATTTTCGAATGGACTCCATGTGAGGATGTGCGTGTGGTGGTCTGTCCCTGTGTCTCTGGGAGAGGCGGATTGGCAGCTTTAACACACCCGTTTCCTTGCTGCATCTGCTTTTCCCCCTCTCCCCCTGCCCTCCTGGCCCAAAGTGGCAAATATAACACAGCGGCTTTTATTTTTTTTCTCACCAGGATTTAAACGGACAAACCAAGGAGCTGCGCCCGCGTCTCTGTCACCTTAAGAAAGGGCCCAATGGTTACGGGTTCAACCTCCACAGCGAGAAGTCGCGGCCCGGGCAGTTCATCCGTTCGGTAGATCCAGATTCGCCAGCCTCCAAGGCAGGCCTGCGACCCCAGGACAAGCTTGTGGAGGTACGGGCCGGAGGGTTACCCCATGTGCAGGGTGGGACCCTCCAGGGGTAGGGTAGTGGGGTGTGTTCTGGATAGGGTTGCCAGGTGTCCGGTATTCACCCGGACAGTCCGGTATTTTTGCCTCCTGTCCGGTAAAAAAATTCAGAGAATACCGGACACCTGAGCTGTCCGGTATTCTCTGAATTTTTCCCCGGCCTCTCCCCCTCCCTGCTCCCCCGAGTCCCTCCCTAGTCCCCAGTGTCCCCCCTGACCCCAGCCCCCATGCTTACCTCTTTCCCCAAGGCTGCCGGCACAAAATGGCTGCTGGTCAAAAGACCTTCCCCATGGTCTTAGTGCTCAACCGCTCCCCTGTTCCTATCCCTGCACTCACTCTTAAAGGGGACATGCTTTTTTCCCCCCTTCAACAGTGTTTTTTTTTTTTGGGGGTGGGGGTTTGATATTTTTGTTTCAAACATCTGGCAACCTGAGTTCTGGAGTGGCGTAGGGGATAGGGCATTTACCTGGGGACGTCCTGCCCCCCACCCCCATCCTTCAGAGAGTGCCTTATCCTGTGTTGGCTGTCTGCTTGCTCCCAGGGTGGGTGGGGGTTGGGCTTGAGCATCTCAGGGACTATCGTGGAAGAGGAGGAGTGTGGCGGAGTGGGGGGGAGTCCTTGTTCTCTCCCCAAGATTTGGTCGTCACCACCCTAGCGCTTGGCAGGCCCAGTCCCCCGAGGTGTTCGCGTGCCGAACTCCCATTGCTCTCGAGGGAGGTCTGGCATGTACAGCCCCTTGTGGTAACGCTGGGTTGGGAGCAGGCCAGGTTCCCCAGCTCCTGCTTTAGAAATATTTCCTGCTGCCCTTTGCCAAAGAGGCAGGTCGGCGGGAAAGGAACTAACCAGCTTCCTGTGTTTTATGAAGTGTAACCCCCTCGTGACACGGTGCCCTTGCTCTGGCCTCCCACGCAGGGAGCCTCAGCGCCAGGAGTGAATCTTCCGAGGCAGAACAGGGGGTCCCCTTCTGTGCAGACAGAGGCGAGCGGCTTGCCCAGCATGTGTCAGGCCCTCGGAGACCCAGTCCAGTGGCTTTCCCATCAGGCTGTCATGCTGCTCTGTGTTATGGAAACCTGGCAAATTTTCCCAGGGCAGAGCAAGCGAAGGAGGCGCTCGGGGTCAACAGATTCCTTCTTGCAAGGACGCAGCAGCAGCTGGCTGGCTCGCCCAGGTGCCCTGCAGAGGGGTTTGACGCTGGGCTCTTTCAGCCAGTGCGGATTCCTGATTCGGATCAGATGCACTCCAAACGGGATTCAGCTCTGCGGTTGATTCAGTGCAGCCAAACTTAATGACCAGTTTGAGAACGATGCTGGTTAGCTAGAAGCCTCCGCTGGCCTGGGGTGAGCGGTGGGACACGTGAACTGGCCTTCCGAGTGGCTAGCCAGCAGGGCCATCTTCCCTTAGCTCCTGTGCTTTTCTCAGCTCTGCCTCTTGAGCACCAGCCTGCTTCGGGATCTCCACACAGGAGAGCCCCTTGTATGCAGAGATTGGGGGTGAGCGCTTAAGTCCTGCTTTGAACGGCCTTCGTTTTGGGGGAGGAGTGTGTCTAGATCCAGGGGTTTCACTTGAGCCTGTCTCAGCTTTAAATACCTCCCAGGTCCAGACATCAGCAGGAAACAAGCCTGGTCTTTGGTGACCTTTCCCTGCCCCACCCCAAATATGCGGAGTGAAGCTCGGGAAATTTTTTGCTGCTTCTGCAGTGTCAGCCGCTAACCTGCCCCGTGTATGCGCCTTCGCCCTTTTAGAGAACATCTTACACTTACCAAGCCCCCTCCCTCCCCAGAAAGCCCAGCACGTTTTGCCGACGAGGGACAGAATTCTTTCTGATTTGTACAAAGGGTCTCTCGCAGGTTCCGCTCCGTAGTGTCCCCTGACCCGAGTGAAGCGGCATCTGCCAAAAGTGGCTAGAGGAGCCAGGCTGGAAATCCAGGAGAATTTTTGTCCTATGGGTAGTGATCGCTTTACTTATCACTAAAATGCAGCCACCTCTGGAGTGGAGTGTGGCAGCTGTTTAACAGTATATAACATTGCTAACACGCCACTGTTTACGACAGGAAGTGAAGTCTGATGTATCCAGTTGAAACTGTAGTTAACAAACTATGCAAACAAACTACACTTTAACATGTGAGATTGTGGTGGGTTAGTAAAAACAAAATCCTTTAGAGGAGTTTGTGCTTCACTTCATTGTGAACAGTAGAAATAGTTTAAAATGACAGAATCCTCCTCCTTTGGATATAATTGCTTTAATTTTAATTCACGTAATTTTTACTACTCTGTAACAACGATCATCAAAAGATCTAAGCACCTGACGATATTTTTAAAATACACTAATAAATAAAGAGCGGTCCATTAACCCAAGATCAAATTCTCCAGTAACAACTTTTGTTGTTTAACATTTATACCATGGTAGCCCCTAGAGCCCATTCTGGTGGGTGCCTCTCTGTGCTTGGTGCTGTACAAACCTATAGTCCACTCCAGTGTCTGTTCCAAAGAGAGAGTTTAAACCATTCCCCCGGATATCCCACCTCGTCACTTCTCAGCCCTAGCAACTGTCTTTCAGGCTCGGGGGCAAAGATGGGTCTTGCACCTTGCTCTGATGGTTAACAAACTCAGACCATTGCTTACAAACAGTGGAAGGGAGTTCCAGAGGCCAGCCGGGTGAGGGGGGTCAGAGTGTGCATCCCGACAGAGCAAAGCATTGTACCCGGTTGTAACCCGTGAAGAATCCCACTGACGTTAACGGGGACCACTTGTGCGCTCCGTTAGGCATGTGCCCATTGGCCTTGCTGAATCGGGGCCTGCCTGCAGCCTGAATGTATTAATTGGTGCTGGGTGGGCCTCCGATTACCTGGCGTTTGGGAGAGAGGCAGTGGGGCCGTGAAGACGTGCATGACAAAAGCGAACCCTGCTGGCCCCCTGTCCCGACACCCGCTCTTCGGCAAGGCCTGGCCACACGCTCTCCAGGCGCCCGAATGTTTAATGCGGATTGCTGCCAGTGTGCCTGGGAGGGGGAGGACTAGTAGGGGGAGGGAGCACTTTATGGCTGAGCGTTATGTCACCGTGAGGCATTTTATTATTTATTTATCTGCCCCTGACACGCACGAAGAGGCAGGAGGCGACCCGGAGCCTTCAGCAACCTGATCCGCCCACCGGCGCTTTGGGCTCAAATAAATATTTGATGCAACACAGCTTCCCTGTGCTGAGGAGTTTCACGGGTGAACCAGGGATTGTGGGCAAAGAGCTGCTCCTGGCCTGGTAAGGAGGGCCTGCAGGGAGCTGAGCTTCAGACGACACCTCCACCTCAGCTGGCCTGCTCCGGGGGAATGTATTAGCTGGTCCAGATGTTTGTGTAATGGCGGGGGGGGGGGAAGGGGGGTGAGCACCAGGCAGTACCTGGTGTGAACTGAAAAGTCTTGTCAGAGCCTCACCCAGGTAGCCAGGGTTAAAACCATAGAATCCCAGGGCCAGCAGAAACCTCAGGAGGCATAGAGTCCAGCCCCCTGCCCAAAGCAGGACCGACCCCAACTCAATCGTCCCAGCCAGGGCGTTGCCAAGCTGGGACTTAAACACCTCTAGGGATGGAGATTCCACCTCCTCCCTAGGGAACCCAGCCCAGCGCTTCCCCACCCGCCTAGGGAAATAGTTTTTCCTAATCTCCAACCTAGACCTCCCCCACTGCAACTTGAGACCATTGCTCCTTGTTCTGCCACCTGCCCCCACTGAGAACAGCCTCTCACCAGCCTCTTTGGAACCCCCCTTCAGGAAGTTGAAGGCTGCTATCAAATCCCCCCTCACTCTTCTCATCTGCAGACTAAACAATCCCTCAGCCTCTCCTCACTGTCATGTGCTCCAGCCCCCTCATCATTTTGGTTGCCCTCTGCTGGACTCTCTCCAATGCACCCACATCCTTTCTGTAGTGGGGGGCCCAGAACGGGAGGCAGTACTCCAGCTGTGGCCTCACCAGAGCCAAATAAAGGGGACTAATCACTTCTCTAGATCTGCTGGCAATGCTCCTCTTAATGCACCGCAATATGCCGTTAGCCTTCTTGGCTACAAGGGCACCCTGCTGACTCAGATCCAGCTTCTCATCCACTGGAATCCCCAGGTCCTTTTCTGCCAAACTGCTGCTTAGCCATTCGGTCCCCAGCCTGTAACAATGCTTGGGATTCTTCCATCCCAAGTGCAGGACCCTGCACTTATCCTTGTTGAACCTCATCCGATTTTTATTGGCCCAGTCCTCCCATTTGTCACTCCGGACCCTATCCCTGCCCTCCAGCGTATCTACCTCTCCCCTTAGCTTAGTGGCATCCACAGACTTGCTGAGGGTCTAATCCATCCCCTCATCCAGGAGCTCCCTGACCACCATGGATGATCCAAGGGGCCTTGTCTTAGCCACCCTGGGACCCACAGGCCTGCCTGAGACCTGAATTCTTCTGCAGCAAGAGGTGCGGAGAGGGCAGAAAGGAGCCGGCATTGCCAGGCTGTGGGGAGGAGGCACAAAGTCGAGGTGTGCGTTTGCCTTGGAAGTGTGGCTGTAGGTTGCAGCTGGGCCTGGCTCTGGTACCCCAGCGGGACAGGGTGGTACAGATGGGCTTTTGAGCCAAACCCTCTCACATTTTGGGGGGAAACGTGAGCTAGATTTGTGGAACTTGCTATCCCCTGTGGTTTTCTAGGCCTTTCTTTTCCCCCTGCCCGTAGGTGGGGTCTCCAGACAGGCTCCCCTCACAATGTGATGCAAAGTAACAATGCACCAAGGCTTTGGGTGCCTATTAGGGATGTAATCCTGTAACCGTTTCAACAATTAACCAATGAGCATGAGCTTATCGGTTACTGTAACGGTTACATCCCGGCTCCCAGCGGACTGGCTGCCACCTTGTGCTGCTGGCTCTGTATGAGAGCCCACAGTGCGGGGCAGCAGCCGGCTCCCTGGGAGCAGGACGGCCTGGGAGCCAGTACGCACTTGGAGCTGGCAAAAGCCGGCTCCTGGCATGCACCAGCTCCCTGGGAGCAGGGCAGCAGGCTGGAACCGGTGTGAACCAGGAGCTGGATTAAAAGCTGGCTTCCAGCATGCACCGGGTCCCAGGGAACCGGCTTAGGCCCCGTGCTGCAGGCTCTACAGTATAAGCCAGCTCCCTGGGAGTCGGTTCCCGGTGCACTGGCTGCCGGCTCCACTCCCAGGGAGCTGGCTGCACTGAGGGCTGTGCAGTATAAGCTTTATAGTGCAGAGTCCGCAGTGTGTAACTGGGTAACCGCTACGATTTTTTTAATGGTTACACGGTTATCTAATGAACCGTTTTTTTAACGTCCCTAGTTTCTCTGTAACTGGAAGCTTTTAAATCTCAACCAATAAAACTGGGCCTTTGGAGGAAGATAAGTTTTACCCAACCGTATCATGACCTGTCTTGGCTGATACCCTGGTTCTTGTGGTCGCCAATACCTGAATGTTTAGTGTCAGTGAAACCCCCCCTCCAAGGCATTTCCCCTTCCAGGAATGACTCTGGAGTTAGATCTGCCTGGCTCAAGTCTCCTTGGGTCCATTCAAGGCTCTGCTACTGACTTGGTGTATCATGCCGGGCAAGTCACTTAGCAGTTCTTTGCCTCAGTTTCCCTTAGGTGGGATATAAGAGAAAATATGTTACTGTTTGTAGAGGGCTTTGAAAGCCTTGTATGAAAAGTGCTGCTGGAGAGTTAACTGCAGTGCTGTGATAGTGTGGGGCTGGAAAAGTGATTCGGGGGTCTGGGAGCAATCAGCTGATGTTCTGAAATGACATACGAGTTATCATGTCATACACAAAGATATAATGGATTATAAAATTATCCAGGCCTTTTAATAGAAGCACAGTTACAGTCGCTAGCGACCTCTTGGCAGCCAACAATCTCGCTGAACACTTTAGCTCATTCAAAACTCACTGTGGTATAGCAGCTAAATGTTTGTAGAATGCTGGATAATTTCGCTGCCAATTGTCTTCGTAGTGCACATTTCCCGTGGCACGATCGACTCTCTCTAGTGTGTTACTGTTCAGACTAAATCAACACATCTGGTATGAAGTCCACTGTGCCTTCTTTTGGAGATGCAAAGTGCGAACTGGCTGAGGAATTGGGGGGTTGTTTGTGTAATGGAAAGAAAAGCCTGCAATTAAAAAATTAGCTCTCACCAGGGTTCATTGCGTGGAAGCAATGGAGGTAGCTGTCCCAATAAGCAATGAGGAGCTTGCAGCCTTCTTTTCACTCGGGACACAGAGCCTGTTCACTCGACACCAAGAATAATGCTTCGCAATTACGATTGTTTTTCCTTTGTTGCCTGGAAAAATGAGGAGAATAATATCTCAGTTCTTTACAGGCCCCAATTAGCACCCAACAAAGGACAACCGTTAATCGGCGCATCAAGTATTAGGAGAGAGAAGCACCGCTCTGTTTAGCCGGGGCAGACACGGGAGCAAATAGGCAATCCTTTTCTCCTGCGTGAGGTCCTTGTCCCGTTTTTAGAGGTGGCCACATGACCAGAGACCTGACTGCAGCCTTCCCAGCTGTGGAGGAGGGATGTAAAATTCCGTTTTACCGGATAACTGGTTATCTACTTACCCGGGGGTGGGCGGGGCAGGCCTGGAGCGGCCTCCCACCTGACGTGGATGGCGGGCTGCTCCATTCTGGGCCACCGGTTGACCATAATGGGTAAGCATCCCTCGGTAAGGGTGATGCTTACCGATTAACCGTTCACATCCCTACCATGGAGACCTGGGCATGTGGACAGAAAGGACCAACCAGTGACTTGGGCTGGGAAGAGGAAGATAATAGTGGGATCTGATAGACTGTAGTGTGGTCTCCTAAGGAAAAGCTGTTTAGAAGTGCCGTAGGCAAGCCACAGGAGAGTACAGGGGAGAGAACTGCAGTGGCCAATGGGGGTACAACAGCTCAAAGGCCGTTGTCCATCCTGACGCCAGTGGTTTTAGACGTAGAAGAATTTTAAATGCCCCTTGAATGCTGCCTGGCTGGGGGGAGATCTGAGATGTCTGCTTCCCCGGCTGGTAGAACAGCCACATTCAGTGTGTGGGTAGAAGGCAGAGGTGACCTGGGAGCTGACGGTACCTCATGGAAGATGCTTTTGCAGGGACCTTTCCATAACCATCTGAATGAAAGTTCACCAAGCTGTTCTCTGGGTACACTCCTAACTCGCCCGTGCTCAGGGTAATACCTAGGGCGGACTTGGTAGGAAATGGGGGGGCTAGCAAAAGAAGAGCTGTTATCTCTTTTGTCCCCCTATCTTCAGACCCACAAGGAGGGAGTGTCCCCTCGTGCTGGGGGCTAGTGGAGCTGATTGTGGGTGCTTGGGGACCAGGAATTGGAGAAGCAGTGTAACTCCTGGGGAGAAAATACAGGTGTGGAGTCCTTCCAGCTGGTGAGGTGAGGTTCCTGATGCGGTTGTGTGCTGCACCCAGCGTTTTACAAACAGAGGCTCGCATTTGGCACAGAGGCTGGTCCATAAGCTAAAAGCTGCTGAAGGAGTACGGCGCTCAAGTTTCTGTCGCCTTAAGGGTGCTGGTTTTTGCACTGGTGTGTGGTGTGATCTGCCCAGAAGCACTCACCCCCTCCACCCGCCCGTTGTGCCTTTGCAGGTGAATGGGATCAACGTGGAAGGCATGAAGCACTCTGAGGTGGTGTCCAACATCAAGTCGAAGGAGAACGAAGCCAAGCTCCTAGTGGTAGATCCCGAAACAGACGAATACTTCAAGAAACTGGGGGTAATCCCCATGGAGGAGCACATCAAAGGTGAGACCCTTCTTACCCCTCTCTCCTCCCCAGGTGACTGTACCCTGCTCCTCACAGCTGTTCTGAGCTTTGGGTTGAACTTTCAAAAGTGATTTAGAACCACAGGTCCTAGTGACGTCCTCTAACTGTCTCAATGCTTAGAAAGCCCCTATGACTAGTAGCTGAGCATCCATGAGATTTTTAAACACAGAAAGAACAATACTTTCCAGGCGATCCAAATATTTCTAAACAGTTGAGAGTTAACCCGTGGACTCCTTGCCACAAGATCTTGTTGAGACAAACTTAGGTAGGATTCAGAAGAGAAGGAGACACTGATATGAATAATGAGCATAACTAGCTAGGGTAAATGTTTATAAGAGAGATCATTCATCCTGCTCCAGGACATAAGATGAACACTAGCTGCCCGAGGCTAGGAAGAAACTTACATTACTAGATTATTACACAGTTGTCTAGGCATTTCTTTCACTTTCCTCTGAAGCATCTGATGCTATCACAGTGAGTAAACCATGGGTCTGATCCAACAATGAGAGTTCCTAAGACCCAAAGGCAACGTGTCCCATATCTGAGGGAAAGACATAAGAACGGCCAGACGTGGTCAGACTAAAGGTCCCTCTAGCCCAGTGTTCTGTCTGCTGACAGTGGCCAATGCCAGGTGCCCCAGAGGGAGCAAACAACATGGAATCATCAAGTGATCCCTCTTCTGTCATCCATTCCCAGCCTCTGACAAACAGATGCTAAGGACACCATTCCTGCTTATCCTGGCTAATAGCCTCTATGAATTAATTTAGATTTTTTGAACCCTGTTAAAGTCCTGGCCTTCACAACATCCTCTGGCGAGGAGTTCCACAGGTTGACTGTGCGCTGCGTGAAGAAAAACTTCCTCTGGTTTGTTTTAAACCTGCTACCTATGCATTTCATTTGGTGACCCCTCGTTATGGGAGGGTCAGAGAATTCTGGAAAGGGACAAGAGTCAAAATGGTACCTGCAGGTTACTCTACTGTTGTCCTAAGGTGCATTTTCTTTTATTTAAAATGTCTGGATTTGGACACCAGAGGAAAAAAGCATAAAGATCCTTCCCCTTCTCGTAGCCTTCAAAAAGCATGTGGCTGTCTGCATATGTCCAAACACACAAGCGAAGGAAGACATGTCACATGACGGCAACAGATCTGATAATCGATGCAATAAATATTTATTCTTGCTGTGGAGAACTGGCAGAGAACTCTGCCTCGCTAGTCTTTGCCCTGCGGCGCTGCAGACTCCTGTGCTGGGAGAAATCTCTGCGTTCCACCCAGCGCATATTTCCCTCCTCACTGGCTGGCTGAATGGGGAGCTCTGTTTTTCAACACAGCTGTTTCTTATCTAAACTGAGTTCTGGCACGGGCCTTCCCTGGGCTCTTTCAAGTATTCAGTGGTGAGAGCTGTCCAAAAATCAGGTCGAACAATTCTTCGAGCCAGCTGGGGGGGACGGTGGTGTCAGATGCGCCGCATTCAAAACTTGGAACAAGCCAGAGATGATGCGGAAGAGACCTTGCTGTTGGCACGGGTGAGAATGGAACTCTTGTTCTCCGTGTGAGGAGATGGAGCGAGTGTTACTGAGCTACTTAGCATGTTCACTTGCCTCGTTGAGCGGCGTGTCCTGCCATCGAGGCTCCGACTGCAGCACTAGAGGGTCATTTATCCCCTCTGCCTTTGCAGAGTTCATGTTCACTGGGGACCAGGCCCATATGGTCGCTAATAGAGGCACAGATGAAAACACCCCGCAAGACCACTGCCTGAGATCTCAAATTAGGATTTTTGTTCAGAATTGCCCTGGCTTTCACTGACTGCCCAGACTTTGCAGGACCACAGGGCCTCCAGCAAGGGCCCCCAAAGCCTGATCCACCCTGTCATAGATGCCCAAAAGAGGTTTCTCCCCTCTCCCACGTTGTGACATGTCCAAGGTGACAATTGCAGCAAAGACTATCGCTTGGGTAGGCAAGGATTCCGAGGCAAGCAAGGTGGGGCTTTTCGCAGAAATGGCTAGATGTTGCATTTGAGTCCGAAAAGACACCATTTCACCCCCAAATAATCCACCAAGTGACTTTTTTTGTGGATGGGGAATGAAAGCAAACGACACGGGGGGGGGGGGGGAATGAAAACCGAGCTGGGCCGCAGAAGAGAAACCCAAGGGAATGGGTACGTTTTTGGAGGGGCTTATCATCCGCTTGGGATGGAAGGCTGGCTGTGATTGCAGGAGAAGGTAGAGGGAGGGCTTCGTTCCATTAGCCCTAGAAACGGGAAGGGCATGTAAGAGTCCCTGGAGTGGGGGTGCTGGAGGAGCTAGACTCTTGTTAACCGTATTTACTGGCGCTTCACTTTGGTCAACAGGTGGGGTGCCTCAGCCTATTACCAACGGCTCTGCACAAACCCAGGTGAGTGTATTATTGGCATCCTGTTCTTATGAAGCAACGAGCCTTGTCTTGATGGAAGAAGCGGAGCAGGGGGTCCAGCTATTTTGGGAGGCCATGTCAGCATCTCAATTCACCTCGTTTTGGGGCGACCCCGTGTCCTCAAAGCAGGGGCGTTGGCGTCACCGCTCCTGGGTTCTCCTCCCAGCTTTGCCTCTGACTCACCCTGTGATCTGCAGCAAGAGGACTCTGTGCCTCAGTTTACCCAGAGGGGATGACCACTCCCTCAGTGTGTGTTCTGAGCAGGGACGTAAAATCCTGTTTAAAAGGTTAACCAGGATCCCAGGGGTGGGGGTGTTCCAGCCAGACCGCTGGTTAACTGGTTACCCCGCATACCGGTGATTGCTTACTGGGTAACCGGTTAACCCTTTACATCCCTAGTTCTGAGGCTTATTTAGTTTACATTAATTAACATATATTGAATTTGATTGCTTTCCTCTGCAGCTTTTAATTCAAAGCTGGCTTCAAAACAAGGTTGGCTTCTCTGCTACAGGTTGGACCTCCCTGGTCCAGGGTGAGAGATTTTGCAGACCGGGGAGGTCCTGGCCCTCCTGCTTACTGGACCGTTCCAGCCCTGGACCAGCCTCCTGCTCCCCCCCCCCCAGCCCCACTGCCCTGCCACTCCCCCCCTTCCCTGCTAAGCCGGGAAGCCCAGTTCCCTGTGCACCAGGCTCCTGGCCCCACAGGGTTGTACTTAGCAGCCCAGCCACAGGGAACCCAGCCACCAGCTTTCCACTGGGACTCTTTGGTCCTGGAACTTCCGTGATGTTGCTGGACCAGGGAGTGCTGGTTAACAGAGGTTCAACCTGTATTTAATTACCTGCATGGAGCAGGAGTTGCTAAATGAGAGTGGCAACAGGCCAGGCTCTGTTCTGGGGTAAGTGGGAAGTGCTCCCGTTTGTAGCCAGACCCTGTCCCCACACAGTCTGTGAAATTTGCTGTTAAACACTAGTCTGATTTTTGTCGCTTGAATTTACAATCCTCCCCCCCCCCCCCGGCCTTCAGTCTCTTTGTTTTGCAGCCAGCCATGTGTTTACATTATTCACCACCGGGCAGAATTGGCTCTTATCTTATCTCACGAGGCTGTAAACGCCACAGGGTATT
Source organism: Pelochelys cantorii (assembly GCA_032595735.1). Taxonomy (NCBI): domain Eukaryota; kingdom Metazoa; phylum Chordata; order Testudines; family Trionychidae; genus Pelochelys; species Pelochelys cantorii. The sequence continues at coordinate 38,449,611 of CM064341.1, forward strand.
TTTTATCTCACTTTATGCAGCATGCACGACCCATAAAATGTACATGTTAACATTTCCATTTCCAATAGCTGAACGGAGGATCCATGTCTTCATCCCATAGCGATCTCCAAAGTCCTGAGAAGGAATCAGAGGTAAAAATACATTTTTCACCTTTTTTTCATAGCCTCCTTTTCATAATCGCCTTTCAAACAGATTTGGGTCTAATTGTATTCTACCTCTCTACATTCACCTGGCACTTAGAAAACAAGCTTCTCCTTCACGTCCTGCCCCAAGTTAGCATGTAGTGTTGTTGTGAGCTGTTAAACACCTTCTAGGTTCCCACCCAGAGGTGGCTGCATTTCTATGATGGGTGAGCAATCTCTGTAGAGTTTCAGAAGTAGCTCTGGGATCCTATGGGATGCAAGGTGTTGGGGCAATTCAGGATGATGTTTGTTACAAAAATGTAAATAGAGGGGGGCAGGGAAATCAACTGAAAACTAACGAAAAAACCCAAGGCCACAAGGAAAACATTTAATTACATGCAAGGGGCGGGGAGAAAGGGAGAAACAAAAAACCACAATGTTCCCCGTTGCTTGTGCTTCTGCTTTAAGCTATGCAGAAGCTAAAATGTGCAGGGTTTGATGAACTGGAGTTGAAAAGGACTACTGAGAGGCTCGGATTACTTCTGTCTCTTGTGAGAGAACCACAGAGTCTGTGTGCTGAAGTCCAAATTGTGCATTCTTTCCACTCGTTGTCAGGGGTACAGGAAAGCTTCCTGGTTTCATGCAGCCTCTGCCAGAGGCAGCAGATGTCCCGTGTTAATACAGACAAGTTTTGCAAGGATTCCTATGCGCCATCGTGCTGCTTATTTGTTTACCGACATAGGCCCCGGTCCTGTAAAGACCCACGCATGCGCTTTGTGCCTGTGAAGTTAGTAGGCTAGGCATGATGTGTGACGTTAAGCACAACCGCTCGGAGGAGGGGGGGGCGTTATTGCACAGCGGTATTTGGACTTCTCAGCCTGTCTAGTCCAGTGAAGGACACACAGAAACCAGGAGTTTTAGGAAGCACAATACAGAAACAAGACTTTCAGTAACCAAAATGTTACATCGCGCTGTAGCTTACATTATTCCACACCCAAAAGGGAAGTAGACGGATTAGAGGTAAACTTGGGTCTAAAACAAGGGACAGGTTAGAAGCAGAGTAACAACTGAGGGAGATAGTCGGTAATGTCATTGAAAGTGCTCATTGGTATTGTTACATTAGCCTGGGATAAGGTCTAAGCTAATTTTTGGCCTTAAATATAATCACATTCAATACAGTTGCATGAAAGACTTTCAAAAGAATCTAACAGGAATAGACATGAATCATGAATTTAATAAATGAGTACCAATTTCAGAACTTTTTAAAAAAAATAAACAGTTCTTGACCTTTTGAAAAGCTAGACTTTGTAGCATTCTACTAGGGCATGAGAAACAGACTAGGTCCGTGAAATTGACCACTCTTTAATTATTCAATGTGAATAAAAAGTTAAAAGCAAACACATGGCTTAAAAGGAGAAAGGAAAAGATTAGTAAAATTAGAAGCGTTATAAATCTAATTTAGCGAGTGGTTGGTAGAAGTGATTGTTAAAAGTTTTGAGTTGTGGCCTTTAATTTTCATTCTTGTTACGTCTTGAAAACCCCAGATTTTGAAGTGACTTGATTCTGGGCATTTCTGATTTTACCCCCAAATTGAACCCTCTTTCAAAGCCCAAATTTCAGAAAATACGGAGCACCCACCCACTGAAATCAGGTCCCTTTCAGGTGTTATAAGTTTAAAAACTACAAGCAGCCTCTGGTGCCTAAGAGTACGTCTACACTTGCTCCCTATTTCGAGATAGGGATGCAAATGTAGTGTACCGAAATTGCTAATGAAGCGTGGGATTTAAATATCCCGCGCTTAATTAGCATAATCGCGTCCAGGCGCCATTTTGAAATTGCGTTATTGCGAAATAAGACGCCCCATGTAGCAGAGTTATTTCAAGAGAAGGGTTTCCCCATACAATGAGGAATAACAGTTATTTTGAGAGAAGGGTTTTCTCTCAAAATAACGCTGCTACACAGGGCATTTTATTTTGCAATAATGCGATTTCAAAATGGCACCCAGACGCGATTACGCTAATTAAGCGCGGGATATTTAAATCCCACGCTTCATTAGCAATTTCGGTACACTACATTTGCATCCCTAATGAAGCGTGGGATTTAAGTCTTCCACGCTTAATTAGCATAATCGTGTCCGGGCGCCATTTTGAAATCACGTTATTGCTAAATAAAATGCCCCGTGTAGCAGCGTTATTTCGAGAGAAAATAACTGTTATTCCTCATTGTATGGGGAAACCCTTCTCTCGAAATAACGCTGCTACACGGGGCGTTTTATTTTGCAATAACGCAATTTCAAAATGGCACCTGGATGCAATTATGCTAATTAAGCACGGGATATTTAAATCCTGCGCTTCATTAGCAATTTCGGTACACTATATTTGCATCCCTATCTTGAGCTAGGGAGCATGTAGACGTACCCTTAGAGATTAACACATATATTATAGCAAGACCTTTTGTGGTTAAAATCCACTTCATCAGATGAGTTATAAACTGAATGTTGAAAAATGTAGGCACTCAAAATAAATCACTTTTTTAAAAATCATGAACAAAAAGTCTTCTAATGTGTATGCTAAAGTTAGGCCTCTGAATTCATATTTAGGTGCTACACAAAATGCCCTGATTTTGAGAGACTGAAGTAAAGTTACAAGTGGTGATCTGTACCCTTGAAATCCAGCAATTTTCATCCAGGTGTCTAACTTAGACACCTCCGTGTGAAAAATATGGCCGGTTTCTCCATTGTACTGCACCTCTTGCAATTAATTGCTTTTAGCAGTGCAAAGTGAGTACAAAATAAACCACTCCGCTCTGGTGTAAAGGACTTCACAAGGCAATGAAGCATCAGGTCTTCTAGCCCAGTTTTCCACGGAAGAACTTCATGCATTTGACAGCCTTGAAAGTGCGAATATCTTGCCAACATTTGAACATTGCTTTGTCACCCTTTCCCGAGAGCTGTTCTCACAAAAACCCACTCCTTGTCAATGTGATTACCGAAGCAGCAAGCTTTAAACGAGGCTCCCTATACAGCCTGTCTGTTAACACGAGCATTCTAACTAAAGAAGTCCTTGCAGCAAAGATACTCCAATGTTCTGCCAGTGCCAGTTAATAGACTTTGCGTTCCAATTAAATAATCTTTGTGCTTCGCATGAAGATGGAAATGCAGTAATGCAATTTAAGGCCTGCAGTAAAATCTCTCTTTAGAAGACTAATAGATGTTTAGCTGAAAGCACTTCATCCTGCGTATTAATTGTTCCTTAAGGATTTGAAGTCCAGCTTTTGCCCGTTACGGAAATAGGGGAAAGTTGAGATGAATTTACAGGCCATGGAGGTTTTGCTCAGCGTTTACTGAGGTGGTAGACATCAGTAGTGTGAGTGTGGGGAAGGGAAGCTATGACTCAAGTTGCATACAAGATGCACTGGACCCAGCTAGGGATGTTAAATATTGGTTAATTGACTAGTTTAAAAAACAGCTCTCCTCATGGATCAGCTGCCTGCCGCCCCACACTGCTGCCTCTGAAACAGAGGCAGCAGCGTGGGGTGGCAGGAGCCCCTGTCCGAGGGGGAGCTGAGCTGAGCTCCTGGGCCTGGTGCAAGCCAGAACTGAGCCAGGCTGCCTGCCTGCCTGGCTCCTAATACACTTGAAATGCAGAGCTGCAGCGGGGTAGGTCCCGGGCCCGGCCTGAGCCAGGACTGAGTCAGGCTGCTGGCCAGCCTGCTAAAAAAATGTACTGGTGGTAGGAGGTAGGGGGGATGCATGGCATCTATAGCATTAACCAATAAGCTTTTGCTTATTGGTTCATCGGCTACACGATTACATCCCTAGACCCAGATCAGATGCAACTGAATTGGCAAAAAGCAAGTTTGATGGTTAACACTTCCATTGGGCAGCCCCCTCTCACTATCTGTGGGCAGAGCTGAGATTCCTGTAAGCAAATATTTGCCTTGTAACACTGCAGGCTTGGAGAGGCCGTGCTCAGTGTGACCTGTTTAAAGCCATCGAGTTGAAAAATGCAAAGTTAGGGTTCCCATCCCCTGTGCACATCAGAGCTACAGTTAACCCAGACCGCAGTGTAGCCAAAGCAGGAACTCCATGTGGTCCCCTATTCAGCAGGCTGGGCTGGGACCTACCGCAACGAGCAAGTGGGTATTTCGTAGTCGTTCCAACTTGCTGCCTCCTATAAAAGCTTTGACTGTCCCCGTGGGCGGAATTTTGTGTTTCCAAACATGGCCCTGTCTCACCTTTGGCCGTGACGCTGCATTTTTGTGCGTCTGGGTTTCTATTTCCAGTTCCCAGCAGCACCACGTTCTGCAGGGCATTTTTTGGGCTCCAAAATTGTAATTAAATCCCTGGCCACAAAGACGCCCTTGGCAACGCTTAAACCCACAAACATGACAAGCTCTATAGTCGGCTCCACAAACACGGGCTTCTTATGTGCCCTTCTTATCTGCCCTAGCTCTCGGTACGGTTTTGGGTAGAGAAGGAAAGAACCACCAGCAGAGGTGGATCTCTGGTGCCCCATCCAGTGGGCAATGTGATGGGACACATGTCCATTCACCTCAGCCAGCCCATTCCATTCCTGTAGGGGGCGCTGTTGCATCCGAGCATGCCCACGTCTCTATGGCAGCAGTGGCAATCATTTTTGCGGGGGGAGGGGACAGGCACTACTTCACGAATTTTAGTAGTGGTTATGGTCTTGTTCCGCCCCCAGAAAGGGCGTGGCCTCAAGCGGAAGGGGCAAGGCCTTGGTGGAAGGGGCGGTTCCCTCTAGCCGATGCGTGCCCCTGGCGGGGGGAGGAGACTTTGTGCACTCTCCTGCCCCCAGGTCCTGATTGGTCGGGTGGAGGAGTGTGGCAAGGCGGGCTGGATCAAATGGCTTGGATGCGGCCCATGGGCTGTATCTTACCCACCCCTGCTCTATGGGCACACCCATACCACACCACCACCCTACACCATGACAGCAACAGGAGAGCGTTTCACGTTTTCTTCTTCTTTGCAGGAGGGGGAGTCTGAGAAGAAGGACCCGTTCGAGGAAAGTGGTCTAAACCTGAGCCCGACTGCGGCCGAGGCCAAAGAGAAAGCACGCGCCAAGCGGGTGAACAAGAGGGCTCCGCAGATGGACTGGAACAAGAAACGGGAGATTTTCAGCAACTTCTGAGTCCAGCAGGCAGCTCCTCCCGTTCTCTCCCCCTCCCCCCTGAAGCAAACATCTCCAACATGCACCAGCGCCATTCCCGGCTGTCCACTCAAAACGCTTCATGCTCTACTCTCCGTTGGTAGCTTTTTGCAAGGCAAATCTGTAAGAAGTGTCTTTTATGGACAAGTGATTCCAGTAGACAGAAAACGACCAAAGCTCCTCCCGGCGCGCTCACCCGGCTGTCCCCAGTTCCCATCTCGCTGCTGAGAAAAGTCTGGAAAGATTTTTGCTTCTTACTTGTTTTTTTTCTGTTTTTTTACTATATTGAGCCCCTCTTGTTGCAGAAGGATGCGTCCCTGTGTAAAAACCTCATGCCGAGGGCTCCCAAATGACCGACTCTCGTTTGTTTCCATTCAAAGTGTTAGTTTGTTTTTAAAAAAGAAAAAAAAATCCCATTCTGAGCTCCAGTGGTCAGTACTCGCATGGTGGGAGAATGGTCGGTTCTCTCTTGTTGGCTTCTTCATTGAGTTAGAAGGGTTGGCTGGTTTTTTTTCTTTTTGTTTTTGGTGTAAACCCTCTTCTCCCCCCCCCCCCCATCCTACATCTGTTTCTCGTTAATGCTGGAACCGCTTTCCCCTGGGATCCCTTTAACCAGTGCAATAAAAGCCCTTTTCTCAGCAAACTTCTCCGCCCCTCCCCTCCACACAAACTCTGGGTGTTGAGAAGACGGTAGGACTTAAAAACCAACCCCCCCATAAAACCTAACCACCCCTGCCTCCGATGTGCTTAATAAAATGCAGGGATGACAGGAGTGGTGGGAATAATCTGTCCCCCAACCACGAGAAAGGAAAGTCTGATTCTTGTTAGCACATCCCCACTGAAGAATTTCTGCTCCCATCTCTCTTGGAAGCCCTGCGTGAGACACTGGAAACATGGCTCTTCTGGCGGACTTCAAAGCCGCCCAACCACATGTCTCAGTCGCAGGGAACGGAAGACCCTGCTGTGGGAAGCGCTGAATCCTCATGGAAATAGGGCTTCAAGCAGGAGACACCCAGCGGCCGCTGTTCCACTCAAGCCGCTGGCTTCCGAACCGACCACCCGAACTTGCTTTGCTCTTTCAGACTCAGGTTTCAAACCTCTCTCATATTTTCCTGCTGATCTCTCACCAGCTGCATTGCCAACCCAGACGAGTAACACACAAGCTCTCTCTGTTGTCTGTCTGTCTGTGCTGGGCCTACCATCGCAACGTGATCTGGCATGTGGGGATCGTCTCATGGGCGGACAGAAGACTAGCCGCTGGTCCACGCTGTATTACTCACCATCAAACAGGCAGCGTGGTTGGGAGAGGGGGGCAGATGACGGGTGAGGCACTGAAAAATCTCTGCTCTCGTTAGACAGCATCAGAAAACGTACCACTCACCTGATCCTACATAGCCATGACTAAACCAACATAAAATCTTCCCTGCTTACCTCGGACGTCTGCCGAGGAACAATAACGACAAGTAAATTAAACACGTACTAATGGCTTCCAGGCAGTAGAGTCGTACCGGGGCTGGATCCGTGCCGTAAAGAGCAGGTCGATTCCTGTTGCCTTCTTTCTGAAAGCTAACAAAATAGCCTTTTGGGCTGGCATGTATTTTGTAACAATGACAACAACAGTATTAAAAAAAGCAGGTGGGCGGGAGAGGGATTAGGTAAATAACCACTCCTGCCGCTCCTCCCTCCCCCCAGCTATTGGCACACTAGGGCGAAAACGTAAGACTTGCAATAGCGACTATTCACGACGAAGCACATGACTCAGTTGGTTTTTGCCCCCACAAAACCGTATTCTGACGCCGTAGAACGGACAAGTGGCCTTTGACTTTGTGCACTAGGGTCTTGTGAAGGTTCTGTGTATATTTTGTAGTACTGAGCTTAAAAAGGTGCCTTAAAACGTTTACTGGTCCTTTCAGTAAATGGATGTATCTCAGCACAGTTTTTGGGGGGAGGGGAAACGACAGCAACTAACCAGGCGGGTATTTGGCTTCTTTGCAAGGACTAGCGAAGTGTGTGGCTTTTGCCTGAATTTGCTCTTAGGGAAGCCGTGCCGCGTGAGCAGGGCAAAGCTTGGAAAGCAATCTCCGCAGGTGCTTGGCTGTAAATGCGTAGGACTGGAACAGGTTGGAGAGGGTTAGTAAGACGTTTAGAGCTTTTCTGCCCTGCAGGGGTCTCACAGCCATCTTACCTGGCGTCTTTCAAATGACAATGTGATTGGGGGAGGCAGGAGACTGCTTGCTGTTGGCCACCACAAACCATTACCGCCTGAAGACGTCAGGCACAAAAGACTCCTTCACCATCACGAAATGCAGATTGTCCCCCATTCCTGGACTCCCAGCCAAGCCAGATGGTGAGTCCGCTAGGGGAATAACCTCCCTAGGGACAGTACTAGGTAGATGTTAAAATACAGCATCACTCCTATGTCGGGAAATATGGAAATCGTTCTCTGCAAGCCACGTTTCTTCCGTAAGACCGAACCCAGGTCGTCAAGGGGAAACCCGTGGGGGGTTGTGTTTTTCTTTTTAAGGCTGAACAAAAGAAATCAGGTATGCAAATATGTACCAATAAGATTTTAAAATGATCGCTGCATAGTCCATGGCAACGGCTCATGGGTCAAGCACTTAGCGCTATGTGACATCTTAGTAGCTTTGTAAGAATAATTATTCCCGTTTCTGTACATTTAACTTGAAAACTCCAATACACGTATAACGCTGTTGTCTGCATTGTAAAGGCAAGGCATACTGTAATGTCAATAATAAACTTTGTTTTGCCATGTACAGCTCAAAAGGGTGATTCGTCTGCTCTTTTCAGCCTTGGGGTTGTAAAATGCTTCAGCAAGGAAGTGTTATACTAAATTACTCTCCCTCTGCTTGCTGGCTCGAGGAGCGGGGCAAACCACCTCGGCTGGTCTGCAATGGGTTAATAATTGTCAATGCTTTGCGGCGAAAGAAAATTGTTAGTGCCCCCTTGTTGCTTCTGGGAGGCGTACGGGGGGCCCAAAAGGTTTGATTTTTCAGGTTGCTCCTTTTTTAAAATTTAGGAGTATCAGGAATGTCTCGTATTGGCTTCATTTCATGACTCAGGAATCCATATTGGAAGCCGTCTCAATTGTTAATTGGAAAAAGCTGGGCGCTGGGAATCTTTAGGAAAAAAGAACTTTTTGCCCAACTGCTGGGGAGAACGAGGCATACGTGAAACATTTTCAAAGTTTATTTAAAAAAAAATCACTTTTCTCCATCAGCTCTCTTCCTTGGTGTTACCCACCCACTACTCCAGTTTGAAGCAGGCCACATTGAGACTTCGGTATCTAACAGAGGGGACCCAGGAGAGAGCACAATGTTGCAGGCAGCTTTTAAACATTAGAAAGACGCCGAAAAAAAGCACAGGCCAGATTTCCCCCTCTGTACGTCCCCACCTTCAGCTCAGAGACTCCAACTCCCTTTTTATTCCTGAGCCACACGGAGCCTGCCCTGGTGGAGACAGAGCACTGCGGAGGGGACGGCTTTGTAATAAAGATTGCATGGGGTTATGCAAACCAAATAAAGCAACCCTCCCACTCCAGCCAGCTGCTGAGTTCGCCCCTGTGCTGGGCAAATGGCAGGAGGGTAAGCACAAATGGCAGGAATCTTCCAAGGTTTCAGTAGCAAAGTTTTCCCTGGCACTAGCCCTTGGGGGTTACTTAGGCCCATCTCCTCAAAGGCACCTAAATCCCTTAGACGCTCTGGATGTGAGTGCAGAGCTGCTTGGAAGCACACAAGGGAAACTCCTGCAGTTTAGGGGGATTTCCTGCCCCTCCCTGACCCCGCAGCTGCGATAGAGCAAGCTGAGGAGTTCCCCTGTTTCCATTTCAACTGGCCCTCAACTCTTTAGGGATTAATCTGGCTGCACAAAGGATCAGTAAAAACAACATTAATCCTCTGGCATAGGCAAACCACCACAGTCGCGACTCCAATGGGTGTAGCTCTGTGACCGATTCCCCCCCTCCCCAAAATTCAAACTGCTCCCCATTTCACACCCCTCTGGAAAAGCTGCTTCCCTCTTTCACACCCTTTTGAAAGGCAGGCCCTGCGCCAGGGTCAGAAAAAGAGCTAGGAGCGTCCCCGCTGCTGCAGCCGTCCAAGGAAAGCACTTTCGCACGTGCCTAACGCCGGCTTTACGGCCTGTCCTGAACTGGGGCCCAAGAGCAAAACAGTTGCCATGGAGATAGTGTTTTAGCTGGAGGTCAGCACCGCTCTTAAGAGTAACCCCGTTGGCCATCCTCTGCTTTGCCCTCAAGGGCTATGTCTACATGCGTGGCTTCTTGCGTGAGAAATATGCAAATGAGGCTAAGCATGGACTCACCGAGCCTCATTTGCATACCTAATGAGCCGCCACTTTTGAAGACGAGGCTCTTGCGCCTGAAGGAGCTGTCTACACTGCCCCTTCTTGTGCAACGAAAACCCTCTTGCGCAATGCCGTTACGCTGATTATTTTCAGGAAGAACGGCATTGCACAAGAGCGTTTTTGTTGCGCAAGAAGGGGCAGTGTAGACAGCGCCTTATGGCGCAAAAGCCTCTTCTGCAAAAATGGCGGCTCATTACGTAGGCAAATGAGGCTCGGCGATATTCCACGCTTAGGCTCATTTGCATATTTCTCACACAAGAAGCCACGAGTGTAGACATAGCCAAGGTGGCCCATGTTCTCTGCGACCAGCGAAGCCCAAATGTCCGGGACCGGGTGGCCAGGCTCAGCTTTGTGAAGGCCAAATTGTACCAGTCTTCCCTGCTGCCGGGCCTCCCCGTGCCAAACTCACTGGGCCTTCAGATGGAGGCGGAGCCCATCACAGTTCTCTCCTACGCCGGAGCCATGTCAGAAAACCTCCCTACACGCCCCTGCTTGCCCAAACCTGGGTGTGCCCACGCCGCCTGAGGCAGGACCCCTGGGCATGGCAAGACACCGAGCCGGCCGAGGTCCCCTCCCAACTCCAGCAGACCCCACCGTGTGCCTCGTTCCCACTGTCCCTGTGGTGTCTGTGTTGGGCACCCATGCCCGGCCTGGGCCTGCAGCGCTGACTCAGCAGGACGGCTGCCTTTCAAGCTTGTCCTCTTCAGAGAGCAGCTCTCCCCGGCCCAGCGCTCTGCCAAATGAGATCTCCCCTCACCCGCCCCAGTCTTACTGGGGCGCCGAGCCCGGCGGCTTGCCCACCCCAGGGCCACTCTGGGAGCAGCCGTTCCCTCAGCATCGCTTCGCCGCTGGGCAGATATCTCTGTTGAGGCATTCCTGGCAGCGAGGGGTCACAGGCAGGCAGATCTGCTGGCCGAAGCCCACAAGGAGCCAGTTGATCTCACCCCAGAGATCCCTGTGGGCGAGAAAGGGGATGAGTTAGTGCCCGGCCGCCGCACAGGCCTTCCCAGCTCTTGGCGTCGTTGTGGACCGTTCTCTGAAAACATCCTCTCCATGTGCAGCGGCCATCAAAAGAGCCAGGTAATTGCTGGACTACTCCGGACGTGGGCTCCTCATCTCTTTGGAAAAGGTTCAAAAAGGGCAACAAAAATGATGAGCGGTTTGGAATGGGTCCCATCTGAAGAGAGATTCAAAGGACTGGGACTTTTCAGCTTAGGAAAGAGGAGATTAAAGGGGGCCAGGATCGAGGTCTGTAAAATCATGACAGGTGTGGAGAAAGTGAATAAGAAAAAGTTATTTACTTGTTCCTATAACACAAGAACTAGGAGGCTGCGTCTAGACTGGCATGATTTACCACAAATGCTTTTAACGGAAAAGTTTTCCGTTAAAAGCATTTGCGGAAAAGAGCGTCTAGATTGGCACGGACGCTTTTCCGCAAAAGCACTTTTTGCGGAAAAGCATCCCTGGCCAATCTAGATGCGTTTTTGCGCAAGAAAGCCCCGATCGCCATTTTAGCCATCGGGGCTTTTTTGCGCAAAACAATACCACGTTGTCTACACTGGCCCTTTTGCGCAAAAGCTTTGCGCAAAAAGGACTTTTGCCCGAACGGGAGCAGCATAGTATTTCCGCAAGAACATTGACGATCATACATGAGATCGTCCGTGTTCTTGCGGAAATTCAAGCGGCCAGTGTAGACAGCTGGCAAGTTTTTCTGGAAAAGCGGCTGATTTTCTGGAAAAACTGGCCAGTCTAGACACAGCCGGAGTCACCCAATGAAATGCGTAGGCAGCAGGTTTAAAACAAACCAAAGGAAGTATTTCTGCACACCACGTGCAGTCAACCTGTGGAGCTCCTTGCCCGAGGAGGTTGTGGAAACCAGGACTTTAACAGGATTAAAAAAAAGAGGTAGATCAAGTCATGGAAGATAGGTCCATCAATACGTATTAGCCAGGATGGGCAGGAATGGTGTCCCTAGCCTCTGTCTGTCAGAAGCTGGGAATGGGTGACAGGGGAAATGACCTCCCCTGGTCCGGCAAAATCCCTCCTCCGGGACCAGGGAGGTCCAACCTGTAATTGATCATGTAAGATGGGGTGGGGAACCTTTTATGGGTCGGGGGCTGCTGACCCACAGAAAAATCAGTTGGGGGCTGCACCCAAGTGAGAAGCAAAAAACCCCCAAACCCTCACTGATGTGGCCCCCGACTGAGAAGCAGAAAGACACTCCCCACATTCCCCTCGCATACTAGAGCCTAGGGGGGCCCAGCCTGGTAGACTGTGTGCGCTCCATCCTCACAGGGGAATGGTGAGGGGGCTGGAGTGCCAGCCCAGGCTCCCCCATACTGAGGGGGGAGCCCCAAGCCTCGGGATCAAGATCCAGGCAAGTCGGGGGGCCGTATCCAGCTCCTGGGCCGTAGGTTCCCCACACTGATGTACAAGAGAGGTGGGAATTCATCCCTGGCATACTTCACTGCAGCTGAGGAGATCAGCTGCCCGGTCCCCACTCTTAGATGGTGGAACGGTCTCCCCCGTGGACAGCAGGGAACAAGCCCAGCAATACAGACGAGGAGACGCAAACGTTTCTGATGTCTGTGAACCATCCAAACAGCTGAACTAGATGCTGCTTCCTGGGAAGTGAGAAACATCCCGGGGCCACGTCCCAGGCCTGCTGCAATGCTGGGCTTCCCTCCCTGCGGCTGTGGCAAGGGGAGGGGACACTGAAAATGCCCCGGGGCAGGGTAGGAAACAGCTCAGCAGGGTGATGCGTGCAGGATGTGGCAGCCGCTTGTTGCCATAAACCACAGCACCAAAGGAGAGATGTTGCAGGCAGTTTCTGAGGAAGAGTCCAGCAGAGAGCAGGGAAAGGGAGGGGCCTGGGGGTGGTGTCAGGATGTCAGTCAAACAGCCCAGACCGCCTGTTGCATGAGCCCCCTCACCTGGGCAGCCAGTCCTCCAACACCACTCGGGTCTCCTCAGGGGTCTTAGTTTCTTCTTTCACCCATCGCAAGCGGTTAGTGATCCGGTGCACGTGGGTGTCCACGCCTGGGGAGCAAAGAGGCCGGAGTCAGGAGGGAACGCCTGGACCGAGAGGAAGCAGGGTCGAAGGAGTTAAAGCAACGGCCAAGTCCGGACCCAGAGCAGACACACCCACCTGCACTGGCAGCTTCTTCCAGCTGAGAGTGGAGGCCAAGTGGGTTTTTGCTGCCTGGAGGCCGGGTCCCATGGCTGGAGTAAGGGGGGAGGGGGCGGGGGAAGTCACAAATCCGTACAAGGAAGGAACCGCAAGGCCTTGCCAGTGGTCAGGGCATGGAACAGACTCCTCCCTCTCCTGCTGTCTGTTATTCGGAAATGCTACGATTTGGGGCCTGGTGTCTCCCCAGCCCTTTCCACCAGGCAGGTTCTAGCCTTTGAGGGTCCCTGGCAGCCTCCGCCCACCTTACCCGAGCTGGCCAGGAGCTGCAGGGAACTTTTCCGCCACGGAGCTCCAAGCACTTTCCCTGGGAGAGGGGGCACTGCAATGCCCACCCCGTGGGGGCAGAAACCCAGGGGAAGGGACTTTTGCCTGTGGTCCCCCGGCTGGGCAGTAACAGAGGCAAGAGTGACTCTCAGACACCGCCCCATTCAATGAGACATCAGCCTCCCACGAGCACCCGGGCCCAGAGGTCTCAGCAAGGCCCGACTGCCCTTTTCCCTGAGTTTCCTGCCAACCGAGAAGCCCCCAACACTGCCCAGCTAGTGCACGGCCCTGGGGTCACCCCCGTGTGTTGGGGCCACATGCTGGCATGTTTCAGAGCAATTATTTTTTGGCGCTCCCCTACGACAACGTGGATTGAACAAAGACTTGCTTGGAGTTATGACTAAACAGGGAGGATGTGGGATCTCCATCGGTGGGTTAGACCCACACGCTAGCTGTGGTGCTGGGTCCTGCCGGGAGGGCCAGGGACTGGACTTGATGCCCTCTCGAGGTCCCCTCCAGTCCTAGGAGATCTTGGGGGCAGAGTGCCCTGCTCATGCAGCTACCAGGCTAATCTCACACTGCTACTCAGAAAGCCAAGAGCAGACGAGAGCATGGACCAGAAGAACAGAGAGCTCCGTCCATTCCCAGCTCGTTCCGTGTCAACTTTACGTGGCCAGAAGGATGCAGCTTGTACAACAAGAGGCCCTGGCAACGGTCCAGGTCGGGGACGGATTTGTCAGCATCGTTAGCAGCATGGGGGCACCTTGTTTATCAGAGGTGGGCTGGTTCTGACTCCCCCGAGGAAGAACAGGGTTTGCTGATTGTGATTTCTGGGTTTGTTCAGTAAAGCCCCACAATCCAACTCCAGGCATCCACAGCGCCTGGCGCTTTCGGTGGATTGAAACATACGAAGAGCCCTGCACATCTGCTGGTAGCTGCTTTCTAGCCGCAGCTGTGGCTGCCAATGGGCCCAGCTCATTTTTGCAAAGAGGGGTGCAGACGCGAACACAAAGTTTGTATCTAGAATCCTGCAAATTCTGTGGATACAGCTGCAGATGCAAATTCTGTTTTCACGCTGGGCTCTAAAAATGCTACAGATTGGACCTCCCTGATCCGGCACCCTTGGGACCTGACCGGGCACGAACGAGGGGATTTGCCGGATCAGGGAGGTCCCTCACCTCATGGCCTGTGCTGCTCCTGAGCTTGGACTCCAGCCATGCCCTACTGCGGCCCCAGCCCCCCGGAGCTCTCTAGCCGCCACCGGCTCAGCTTCTACTGGGGCCAGAGCACCATGGCTGGAGCTCCACAGCCACCTGGCTCCGTGGCCAGGATGGGGTCTGGAGCTCCCTTGGTGCCAAGTTCCAGCCCCGTTCTAGCGCCAACCCCAGCCCCAGCGGCAGCCAGGGAGCTCTGGCCCTGGTGCTTCAGCCCTGGCACCAGACAGCTGCAGTGCTCCGGCCCGGCAGCAGCAAGGGAGTTCTGAAGCCGCCAGCTCCGGTGACAGAGCTCCCTGGCCGTGGCTGGGCTGTAGTTCCCCGGCCAATGGGCCAGAACTCCCGCCGCACCACCCTGCCCCCCAGCACAGGTCTCTTGGCTGAGTCGGCAGCCATCCTGCCACCTGACCTCCCTGTTCCTGGTCTCTGTGGACCAGGAACATCTGCGGTCCAGCCCAGGGAGTCCCAGATTAGGGAGATACAACCAGCGTTTCTTTTGGTTCTCGTTTTACGGTGCAAATATTTTTAACCAAAAAATAATCGAAAGAGAAAGGGAGAGGGCTCGGTATTCTGCGTAACTGAAATCAATATTTGAAAAAGGTAGAAGAATCTCATTCTACGTTTTTTTAATCCATGTCAATTGTATTCTATTGTTTACCAGAGGGACTAAAACGGTGATTCATCACAATTAATTTTTTTAACCACAGGAGTTAATTGTGATTAATTGAGAGCCCTAATATTTTTATTTCAGTGGCTAAGTAGCCAATATTGACGGAGTTAATTAAGATGTTCTCTCTCCCAGGAATTAAGTTAAAGGCACTTTCTTCAAATGGGCAACAAGGAAAAAAGTGCTAGAGCAGGATTTTCAAAGACAGGAACCTCAGGAAACAGAACCGAAATAAATCCCTGATCTACCCAAGCACCAAGCTTCCACAGATTCCTGGGAGTCATCACAGGAGAGCTGGTCTCCCGGGAGTTAGCAGCATTGCAGGTGGTGGGTTACAGTCAGAGACAAGCCCTGCCACACCACAGAACAGCATTTGAGCATCACGGCCAGACGGGGTGTCACGGAAGGACGGGAGCCAGCTTCGAATGGCTCCAAACCAGGCTGAGTAGGAAGTCAAAGCCCTTTCCATGACATCTCCACTACCAATGCATTCATAGGGGAGGGCGAGAAAACAGCAGCCACCAAGCCCTAAAGACACATAGAATCCTAGAATGGGAAGGGACCTCGAGAGGTCATCAAGTCCAGTCCCCTGCCCTCATGGCAGGACCAAGCACCATCTAGATCATCCCTGACACGTCTGTCCAACCTGCTCTTAAATATCTCCAGAGATGGAGATTCCACAACCTCCCTGGGCAATTTATTCCAGTGTTTCACCCCCCTGACAGGTTGGAAATTTTTCATAATGTCCAACCTAAACCTCCCTTGCCCATTGCTTCTTGTCCTGTCCTCAGAGGCCAAGGAGAACAATTTTTCTCCCTGCTCGTCACACCCTTTAAGGTACTTGAAAGCTGCTCTCATGTCCCCCCTCAGTCTTCTCTTTTCCAAACTAAACAAACCCAATTCTTCTAGTCTTTCCTCTCTGCTGGGAGTTTGGCTATTTTAATTCCAGCTCGATGGATGGTTATTGGCTTTTGATAAACCAGGGAGAGGGGGCAGGGGTGGAGCCGTGCGCACGCCTGTGTAATTAGAAAACCTTTCTTCCCTTGGAGCCTGACCCTAGAAGTCCCTTGGACTCAGTGGGGGAATTCTCCACATCAGAGGTTTTCTAGGCGGGTCTCACTGCCAAACAGAGCTGACCTCTCCACAGGGATCATGCTCAGTAAGACACGAGGCGTTGCTGATCATCTCCACTTTACTAGGCTGCTGTAGAAAGGTGGCTCCTCTCTGGACACGGGGCCCACGGGCAGTGGGACGTGGCTTGGAAGGGCATTGTCACTCTGGGCAATTAGAGCGGCAGGCTGCACACAGAGACCAACCTAACTTGCAGCTTGTTTCACCTTAGCAGGCCAGAACACAGGACTGGGGCCCAGACTCCTGGGTCCTCTTCCTGCCGATGCCTCAGATGATGTTAGGCCCTGGTGAGGCCACAGCTGGAGTACTGCGTCCAGTTCTGGGCCCCCCCATTGCAGAAAGGACGTGAGTGCATTGGAGAGAGTCCAGCACAGGGCAATGAAAATGAGGAGGGGGCTGGAGCACATGACTTACGAGGAGAGGCTGAGGGATTTGGGCTTATTTAGTCTGCAGAAGAGACGCATGAGGGGGGATTTGATCGCAGCTTTCAACTTCCGGCAGGGGGGTTCCAAAGAGGCTGGCGAGAGGCTGTTCTCAGTGGGGACAGAACAAGGAGCAATGGGCTCAAGTTGCAGTGGGGGAGGTCTAGGCTGGAGATTAGGACAAACCATTTCCCTAGGAGGGTGGGGAAGAGCTGGGATGGTTCCCTAGGGAGGGGGTGGAATCTCCATCCCTAGAGGTTTTTAAGTCCCGGCTTAACCAAGCCCTGGCTGGGATGATTGAGTTGGGGTTGGTCCTGCTCTGGGCAGGGGGCTGGACTCGATGCCTCCTGAGATCTCTGCCGGCCCTGGGATTCTGTGATTCTAAGTGGCAAACGCTGCCCCTTAGTTTCCCCAGGAATTGCATGTAGTAGTGCTCTGCAGAGGGCTTGGCAGGCTCAGGGACTGCTTGAAAAGGGCTTTGAGACTCTCCGATGAAAGGCTCTTAGCACCGACGTCGAGCATTGTTAGAGCAGCCGTGACAGACTGGTCTCTCGCTTGCTCCTTGAACCAACCCCAGGGAACTGCTGTAAACAGGAAGCGTGCAGCTTTGTCTCCTGAATCAAGCCAGAGCACACAACTCTTCGGAAAGCCCTGAGCTCCCTCTAGACTCTCCTCCCCGACCGCAGATGAACTGTTCAGAGAGCAAACCAGACCCTGCAGCGTGTCCGCCTCCGGCCAGGCCCACACGCTGCAAAGTGGCGTTGTGGCCTGCGCTGAATTTTCACTCCAACAAGCGGGAGCATCACCAGGTTCCCCAGGACGCTCTCTGAGGAAAGCGGCAAACGCGCTTTGAATATTAATCGGGCCGCAGAGACCTTGACCCATACCTGGAGTTCCTCCTCAGCCTACCAGAAAAGCGCTAATACGGTAGCGCCACCTGCTGGCCCTCATTAGCTCAGCCAAAATCCTGCCTTAGTAGCCCGATTTCGTTCTGTTAAAACCAAGGGGAGCAGTTGGTTCCAGAACCTCCCTCCACTCAACCCAGCCTCTGAGGCCCATCCCCGCTATAAATCAAAGGCGGCTTCAAACGACAAGCCCCCTCAGCGGAAGACACCATCCACCGATGCTGTGTAGGGCGCCGACTTTTCCCCGTTTCCAGCACCAGACACAGGGCAGAGAAACAATGAGACGGGTTGCCACAGACCTCTTGTCTGGCAATTCCACAAGGAACCCTGCAGCGAGGAATGAAAATTCCTTCCCATTCAGCCTACACCAGCCAGTTTCAAAGAAAATCCTCACAGGGACCGGCCGCAACTAAGTTCCTTCAAACGATAGTAGCAAAAATCTTCTAGGCAGCCCTAGAAGAGCCCTTACGTTGTTACTTAACAGAGATAGCGTGGAATTACCGTCAAATCGCGAGTATAATGCACACTTTTCCCCCCCAGTTTTTAAGGGTTAAAGGCGGGGTGCACATTATACATAGGAGGTCATCTGTAAAGTTTTTAACTCACCCTCCCCGCCAAACTCCTGGACAAGGCGTGGCGCGCAGGCAGCTGGGCAGGGGGCCCCCCCGTGGCAGGTGTAAGGTCAGCGCGGTTGGCTGTCAGCTGGGCAGGGGGCCCCCGCAGCAGGCGTGAAGTCAGCATGGTGTGCCGGCAGCTGGGCATGCGTGAGGTCAGCCAGGCTCCCGGACAAGGTGAGGAGCCAGCGGGCGGGGCAGCTGGGGGAAGGGGCCCCGTGGCAGGTGGAAGCTCAGCGTGGCGCGTGGGCAGCTGGGTGGGGAGCAGGTTTCAAACTCCGCCGCCAGCTCCCCGGTGCTGAGCGCGCATTTCCCGGGTGAGCCTGCAGGTGGGAGCGGCCCCTTCCTTCCTATATATACCGAAAAATCGCGAGTATAAGGGGGGGGGGGCGCATTATATATAGGAGTTCAGTTTTCTCCAGGATTCTGACGTTGAAAAGGTAGGTGCGCGTTATACATAGGTGCGCATTATACTCGCGATTTTACGGTACATCTCTGTCACTTTGCACTTTTCATCAGGGGACCTTACAGTGTGCTACAAACCTCCACACGTCTCTAGTGATTAGGTCTAGAAAACACAACCTATGAGGGACGACTGAAAGAATTGGGTTTCTTTGGTCTGGAAAAGAGCAGACTGAGAGGGGACAGGGTAGCAGCTTTCAAGTACCTAAAAGGGTGTCACAAGGAGGAGGGAGAAAAATTGTTCTCCTTGGCCTCTGAGAATAGGACAAGAAGCAACAGGCTTAAACTGCAGCAAGGGAGGTATAGATTGGACATGAGGAAAAACTTCCTACCTGTCAGGGTGGTGAAACACCTGAGTAAGTTGCCTTGGGGGGTTGTGGAATCTCCATCTCTGGAGATATTTAAGAGCAGGTTAGACAGACACCATCAGGGATCTGGACGGTACTTGGTCCTGCCGTGAGGGCAGGGGACTGGACTTGATGCCCTCTCGAGGTCCCTTTCAGTGCTAGTGTCCTATGATTCTATGGTTATTAATTACACAATGCCTTTATCTTTAGAACCATTTTGCAAAGAGGTAAATCCGGGCAGAAGCAGCGACTAGCTCTAGGGAAACCCCAGCCTCAGAATCCCCCAGGTATGGAGCTTGACTGGCGAAAAGCCTCTCTCAGAACAAGGTATCATGCTGCTGCAAGGAATGGATCGGGACAGACCAGGCCTGGGAAGAGCGGGCGGCTCGTGGCGCTGAACACTGTCAAACATACCGATGCCAGTCACGTTGTTCCAGGCAATGGCCATGACCAAGTGGGCCATCTTGGGCCCAATGCCCGGCAGCTTCATCAGTTCCTCCACGGTCTCGGGGATGTCACTCCCGTACTGCTGCTTCAGGATTGCCGTCGTCTGCTTGATGTACTTCACCTTGTTCTGGGGAATCAGAGCCAACGGCGTAGGATCTAAGGACCCGTCCCAGAAATGCAAAGGAGACACATGGACTGGACAACAGGACTGTCCTCCTTCGTTGGAGGGAAGAGACGCGAGTGAAAATATGAGAGATGTTCTTGATCTATAGGATAAAGCTAGAAGCCGTAACGTAATCGGCTCCGATATCTCATCGTGCTTGGGAGGATGCCAATGAGTATATGGGCAAAATACAGTGAGCCCTGCAAACCTGCGGATATCCCTGGCTCATTTCTGTGGCCACGGATGCACATTTTGTATCTAAAGCCCTGCAAACCTGTGGATATCTGCAGATGTGAATATCCATGGCTCATGTTGGCAGATACAAAACATTGTCTCCATGCAGGGCTCTCAAAATACGGCTTCCAAATTACAGTGGATTGGTAGGGAGTCTCTCAGAAGCAGGACATGTTGCAGGGCTGCGTGCAGCATGGGGGAAGAGATGAGGGTCTAGGTGGGGTGAAAGAAAGGAAACACACATAGGGGAAGAAGAGGGAGGAGGTCTTGCTATCAGGTGAGGGTACGTCTACATTTGCTCCCTAGTCCGAGCCAGGGATACAAATGTAGGCGACCGAAATTGCTAATGAAGCGGGGATTTAAATATCCTGCGCTTCATTAGCATAATCTCGCCTGCGCGTTACTCCGCTGAACAGCTGATTCAAACCAGGAAGTGCGCTCCCGGACGCATTAGTTCGAATCAAACCCCTTGGTTCGAACTAACGTTACTCCTCAAAATAGCAATTTCGGTCACCTACATTTGCATCCCTAGCTCGGAGTAGGTAGACGTACCCTGAGAGTAGCAAAGCCGAGTCAGAGAGGTAGGGGTGGTTTCCAACCACCACCACAGTCTATTGGAATCATTTTTACAGAAGAAGGGGGTACAGCTTGCAAAAGCCGATCCCACCACTCCAGGCTGATTCAGCTCTTTGTGCCACGGCTAGGCCTGAGACAACTCCACCAGCATTCCTCAACGTCTGCTTGGACACGCACCCATCTATGGCCACTATGGTCCGGCCCTCACCTTCCAGAAGCCCACCGGGTAAATGAGTTGCCCCAGCGTCCCGTCGTCCGTCTGCAGAACGTTGTCCACCGTGAGGCCGTGCTCCCGCAAGCGCAACATGGCTGCCGAGGTCACCTGATCTTTGGTCTGGCTGGAAAGCATCAGCGACAGCAGGACCTGATAGCGCATCACCTAGAGGAAGAGGCAGGAGACGGAGCGTCAGGGATCCACTGGACCAGACAGGCCTAGGACCCTGAAAGTTCTGGGCTCTGCAAGTCAGTGGGGCAGAGCAACACAAAACGTGACCAGCTTATCGATATGTATCATATCGGCTACTCCTCCGCTTTTCCCTTCTTGCTACTTCAATAAAAGAGATGGCCGTCAAGAAGAGTCAGAAATGATTTCTGACTCCCCAGAACCCTCAAAATTTCCCTTCTGGGTAATGGCTGCTTACAGAAAAGCAATGGGGCGACATTATACAGATTGAACCTCTCTAGTCCGGCACCCTCGGGACCTGACCGGTTCCGAACAAGAGAATTTTCTGGACTATGGGAGGTCAATATTGTCTAGCAGCATTACCAACCCTTCCACTGCTTACTGGGTGGTTAAGAGGACATTTAGGGGTAAATTAGAGCTAAAGAACAGCCCAGAACCCTGAGAGCCAGGACTGGTGGCTGTAAACAAGCTTCAGGGACTGTGGAAAACTTGGCCACAGCCATGAAAAGCGGACATCAGGCTCGCTAAAATCATGCCAGACCACGGAAAGAGTTCTGGATTAGAGAGGTTCAACCTGTAGTAACTTGTTGGAGTTCACTTCCAGCTTCTCCGCAGGCCTGACCTTTTCAGCAATGTCTAGGTGATTTAGGAGCACAAGGGTCACTATGGAAACCCCACCTGATTCCCATTGTATTTCAATGGGATTTGGGTGCCTGACTCCCACAGATCCCAGCTTAAGGGCTTGTTTCCATAGAGAGTGCAGGGCTAGCCAGGGTGTGGCTCTACAGGGCACCTGCAGTCCCAGACGCGGCATGAGCCAGGACTGTTTAGTCCCCACTCGGGCCATCCCCAGGACCTCTGTGGCTCTGCCTCTCCCGCCCCACCCCCTGCACCGCGGAGACGGTGCTGGGAGGAGCCGGCTTTAAAACTGACTCTCCCCAGCACCGGCTCCTGCTTCCCCATCCCTTGCTGCCTCTGATACAGAGGCAGCACGGGCGGGGGGAAGCAACTAGTCACTCGACTAAGTCGCTTACATCCCTAGAGGGAACGTTGAGGTAGATATCAATTTTGTACTTAGAACCCTGCAGATTTGCAGATATCCATGTGTATCTACATCTGCAGAGGTCGACATGGCGAGCCGCATCTCAGTTTTGCGGATACCAAGGAGGATGCAGGTTTTGCATCCGTGCAGGGCTCTAATAATGGGGCAGATTTTGGTGCCTTTATTTCCTGCTGAGTTAACATTTCTTACCCTCTGTGACTCTCACTGCAAACCCGGTCTTCCTAGCTAAGCGCCTGGTACTGGGGGTTAGTGTAGCGGGCTACGACAATTGCAGAACACTTGGATTACAATTCCAGCTGCAGGCTCCCTCAACCCCCTAAAAAGAGCCCTTGAAAGTTCTGGCCAGCAGGCAGAAAAGCACCGGGTTATCGTGCTAGGGGTTATTCCAATGCCTGGCTTTATCTTGGCAGGAATAAGTCTCCTCCCTAGGGAAAAGAGTTATTTCCTGATGACTTGTGGTTCTCTTTAACCCCCGCGCATCCCTTTGTGCTGGCTGATGTGCCCTTACGGAGTCACAGGCTGTCTCAGACCAAGGCAGAAGCTAACCACTTTCACTAGGGATCTAAGAGGAGGACACCACCCCGACCCCAAGGCCAGCGTTTACAAGAAGAGCAATATGGCCTAGCTCCCCAGCTGCATTCCCCCTGCCCGCCCTTTGGAGGCCTGTGGGCGGCTTGAGGATAGGTTGCTTGCACTGGCAGGCAGAGATCACCAGAGTCAGCCGGCCCGTTATCTAAACGTTCTCACGCAAACAGTGCCAACTGATAGAGCCTCCCTGCTGCTGCCAATCACTGTTGCACCAGGGTTTGCTTTTTGTACCCATGCGAACGTGTGCAGAGGCTCTCGTGGGAGGGCTGGCTTCTAATTCTGTGCCAGGCACCGTTCCCAGCTCGCCTTCCTCTTCCTCTTTGAACCAACGTTTTCTTCTTGATGACCCAAAGGGGAGAAACGTTACATCGAGAAGCCCCAAAGGGCACCTATAGTGCAGGAAAGCCGCCTGGAAAGTTTCCTTCTTCTGCTGCTGCCGCCCCCACAAAATTCTGATTTGTTCTGTGTGTGAAGAGTCTCGTCTGCTTTTCAGATCTCGCAAAACTCCCGGGCTGCAGGGAGAGCGGGCAGGATGAGGTCACCAGATAAGCCATCCAAGAAACAACACACAATGGGGATTTGCACACAGGCAGTTTACAGCTCTGCCTCTCCTTTGTTCCTGTTGCAAACTCTGTAACCCAAATATCTAGACATGGAACTTTAAAAGTCCCTTTGGTGGATGCCAACCCCTCCGCCTCTTCAGCTACAAGCCGAGCTCTGCCAGGCCGCAGGTCTAATCAAAGACGAAGGCCTAGGCACGACAAGTCTGCTATTGCAAGACCTTACGTGGTCCAGGTGCAAACTCACCCAGCTTTTGTTAAACCTGCACAGAACTCCAGTGTGAGGGGGTGTCACGGGGAGGGCTGTCCCTTCACGGGCGACGGGCGACTGGGGCCAGCCAGCCCTGCTCTGAGAAAAAGGGGTTGGGCTTGGTAAAGGGGATAATCAGACCTAGCTGGAAAGGGGGCCCTCAGTGCTTCCTATAAAGCAGGAGTGGACAAGATACGGCCCATGGGCTGCATCCGGCCTTAGGCCCGCTGTGCTGCGCCCCCGCCCCCGGGACAATCGAGACCCGGGGACAGAGGAACACGCGAAGACTCCTCCCTCTGCTGGGGGTGCTCAGCGCCAGACGAAACTGCCAGCTGTTCAAAACGGCTTGCGGTTCCCTCTAGACGTCGCATACCCCAGCTGGGGATGGGAGACGGGAGAGCGCAAGAAGTCTCCTCCCCCGGCCAGGGGCAGGCGGCAGCAGAAGGAACCACCGCAAAGTCTCCTCTAGGGTTACCAGATGGCTTGAAAAAAATACCGGACACACTTGATCTCAGATCGGGGGCGGAGGGTACTGGCCGGGAGGGGAGCGGGGCTGGCCGGGATGGAGTTGGGGGGAGCAGGGCTCGCTGGGGGGGAACCGGACAGCGGGGCTGGCCGGGAGGGGTTTGGGGGGAGTGGGGCTGGCCGGGAGGGGCTTGGGGGGAGCGGGGCTGGCCGGGAGGGGAACCGGACAGCGGGGCTGGCTGGGAGAGGGTTGGGGGGAGCGGGGCTGGCCGAGGGAGATCGGGGGGAGAACTGGCTGATGGGAAGCAGGGCTGACCGGGAGGAGGTCAGGGGGAGCAGGGCTGGCCGTGGGCGGAGTGGAGGGGGGGGAAAGCAGGAAACCGGCTGGCGGGAAGCGGGGCTGACCTGGGCGCACGCAGATCCTGGGGTGCTGCCCATCCCGCGCACGGTCCCGGCGGGGCGCAAGGGCGAGTCCGGCGCTGGGGATTCCATCCCGCCCTGGCCCCGCCCCCTCCTCTACTGCCTAGTTGCGTACTGCCTGGCTGGTAGCCAAGCCCACGCAGCATGAGCACGTCTACCAGCCAGGCAGTACGCAACTACGTACTGATACTCATGATGATAATAAAACTTACTTAATTAGAAAATTTTCTCAATTTGTTTCCCGGACAGAAAGCTCAAATACCAGGCTGTCTGGTTCAAAACCGGACACCTGGCAACCCTAGTCTCCTCCCCCCCCACACACAATGCCTATAGGGAACCGCCCCTTCTGGCTGAAGCCCCGCCTCTTCCTGCAGCGTGGCCCGGCCGGAGCAGCCCACTGAGCCTAGTAAACATAACGTTTAAGCGGTTAACATTTTAACTGGAATTTTACATCCCTAATCCAAGCAGCCTTCACACTGATCTAATTTAAGTCAGGTTAGAACAGACATTAAACTAGCACATCAGTGTGTGTAGCCCCACAGGCCTTTAGCCATGAGAGAGGAGTAAAAAAGGACACACAACTTCCTTCCCTCCCCATCCTTGCATGTCACTTCTATGCGAAAGGCCTCATTGCACTTCTCTGCTAGAAACACATGTAACAACCAGCACTATGCTAAGGAAGCCCATTCATAATGCTCACACCGAGTTATCCTGGAACGGGGTAGATTTCCCAGTTCCCTTTGATGCTGGTTCCCCTCTCTGGAGGTCGTGGAGACCAGTCCGCTAGCTAGGACTCACTCATGGCTCCTGAAGGGACTTCTGGAGAGAAGTGATTTTGCTTTTGTGAGCCACCAGCCTACACCAGCGGGGACCACTAAAATATTTTTCCATGGCTTCCACTCAAAACCAGACATCGCCTCGCTCACAGACCTTAATCTGCTCACCAGCAAGTTATTTACTTATTCCCACAATATAAGAACTAGGGGTCGCCCAATGAAATGAATAGGCAGCAGGTTTAAAACAAACCAAAGGAAGTTTTTCTTCACTCAGCGCACAGTCAACCTGTGGAACTCCTTGCCAGAGGATGTGGTGAAGACTAGGGCTTTAGCAGGGTTCAAAAAAGAACTAGATAGATTCATGGAGGTGAGGTCCATCACTGGCTATTAGCCAGGATGGGTAGGAATGGTGTCCCTAGATTCTATTTGTCTGGAAATGGGTGACAGAGGAGGGATCACGTGAGAATTCCCTGTTGTGTTCCCTCCCTCTGAGGCATCTGGTATTGGCCACTGTCGGCAGACAGGATACTGGGCTAGATGGACCTTTGGTCTGACCCAGTGTGGCCGTTCTTACGTCTCCATGTATGTGCTTTAGTCTGATGAGGGCAGGGGACTGGCCTTGATGACCTCTCGAGGTCCCTTCCAGTTGTAGTGTCCTATGATAAAGATGGAATTTAAAATAAAGGCACATACCAAACTGTGTACGGGGTACACATCACTTTTCATTGACAGCATCAGAGCTGCCATGCTGGGTCGGATCATGAACCATTCTGTCCAGTACCCTGTCTCTGAGCTTCAGGGGAAGTGTGGAGAACAGGGCGGTTACCCAGCGATCCACCCGTCTTCCCTTCTGATTGAGAGTGGCCACAACCCCGGTAAATCCCTGCCCATCTTGGCCAATATCCATTGCTTGCTCTAGCCTCCCTGAACTCATCCAGTTCTTTTTTTGGACTCCCGTTACATGTGTTGACCGTCCTCCCCACTGTATTCGCGGGCGGCAGACTGGCAGTTCCTTGCAGCAGTGTCTGGTTGTCAGCCGCCTAATGTTGGTGGCATCCTGAACATCAGAAGACACTTTTCCTGGTGGAAACCAGTATGATGAATAGGTGAGTATGGGGTAACTGGGTGAAACTATGCAGGGGGTTGGAGGAGATGCTCTAATGCTCCCTTCTGGCCTTACGCTCTGAAGTGAAGAAACCCGGTTCCCGTTCCGACTGTAAAACAACAGGACTGTTCTGCACAGCTCTGCCGGCCATTCCACCCCCCTCCCTAAGTCAGAGCTGAGCACAGAACAATGGGAAATTCACATGGCTGTCCCCAGAGTCTGGCACTGACAGGAGGTCTCTCACCACTGCCGCACGTGAGGGAAGGCAGCATCCGTACAGCTACAAGCCTCTTGTTCCTGGTCCTCTTTTCTCCGCTGCCCCGTCCCGGGGTGGCTAACACTTAACATTATCAGAGAATGAACAAGAGCAGAGAGAAGCAAGAGGCGAGGACAAGCCTTTACCCCTGCAAGCCCAGTTCTCATCTTCTGATGGCTCCTGACTTAGCTCTGCATGGCAGGGCTGTTGGCCTCGGCCTGTGTTGGGACATGGTTGGCAAGCCCGTGGCTGAGGGATACAATCGTCTCGCGGTGTGTCTGTGTGCCCTCCTAACACACGGTCGCTGAGGAGACAAGGTTTGCTTGTGTGTGGAGAGGAGCCAAGCGTGGATCCTCAGCTGAGCTCCAGGTCCCGGGCTGATGCGTGAAATAGTGGCCACCCTCTTCTCCTGCAGCGACCAGCCTCTGGCTCTCCGGGGGCCGCCAGCCCGAGGGATTAAGCGTCTGTAGCACAGTCAGGGCCCAACCACCCTCCGTCACACTGCTGTCCACCAAGAAGAGTCTCTTCTGATGCTCAAGGTCACAGCCTGAGGCATCAAGATCAGGGCACGGCCTGAAGAGAGTCACGATCAGGTGATGGTGACAGACCATCGTACAGAACCCCTCTTGATGCCCAGCAAGGACTGGCCCAGGAGAACAGCTGGCAGGATAAACTATCTTCATAGAAGCACCTTTAGAAACCGCTCCCTGAGCGACCAGTGGAATTTACACTGTTTTTCACAGCCGGTCGCTCTCATACCATGTGCCCTCACACTTTTGCCAGCCATCTGCAGAATAAATGTTATTATGCGCACCAAGCCACGTGCACCACCAGTAGAAACACACGCCACTGGTGGCTGCCAGCTGTGGGCATGCTGCTAATCAGCGAGGCGGCATTTGACTCTCTACTGGGGGGTGGTGGGCCACCCCAGGGCACAGCTTACAGGAAACACTGCATACACCCTTCAAACTTATTTTCCACCACAGAAATATCTACACACACACACACCCCAGACAGGTCACCGACCCTCTATAAAACTAGGGTGGGGTACCTGCCCTTTCGGATGAAGGACTTGAGATCTACCAATGCACAAAGTTGTGCAGACTCGTCTTTTGCTCAGCGAATACTCGGGTTGAATGGGGAGCGACATGCTTTACCTCCGGAGGCGCACTGCTGTCAAAACACTTCTCAGCCCCCATCTGATCCACAGGCGCGTCTTTATGCCTCCTCATTTCCCGGATATTCTCCAGCTGCTGCCTCCAGTTCCCTGGTTCCCATTTCAGTCGCTTGGAATCAGCCTCTTCCTCCTCCTCCCGGCTGCCTCCTTCCACAGAGTCATAGCGAACACTGATTTTCTTCCCCTTCCTGCTGCGCTTCGGGGGGCCAGCTGCCGTGCTGTGGGCCCGGCTTGCTGAAAGGGGGGGGGGGGAAAGGGACTGTCAGACCACAGGCTTTGGAACCGCCATTCCCGGCTTGTCCCCCAGGCCCTCCCATCGGGAACACAGCCAACCCCACAACGTGCAGGGGATGCAAGTTTTCCCGTGTAGACCTGAGCTGTGCAAGAACCTGACGTGGTGACCAGAGGGTCTTTTTCCACCTGTTGCTCCTGCAAGCGGGCACTCAGAGTTGGATTAGCTGAGCCAAAGCTCCCACAATAGCGACCGGACAGGGTCCAGGGCGAGGGGGACTGAGTGGAGAGAGTAGATCCATCAGGGGAGCCCCGGTCCTGTTCACAGCCAGTCACCCCCACTTTGCCCCTCCACGCATCAGTTCCTCTTCCAAACCCACCTCCCAGCCCCTCCTGGGCTCCCCACTTCCATCCCCCAGTCCCCCTCCCCGCATCTCACTCCCATCCCCCAGCCCCCCTCCCCGCACCCCACTCCCATCCCCCAGCCCCCCTCCCC
Organism: Pelochelys cantorii; assembly: GCA_032595735.1. NCBI lineage: Eukaryota > Metazoa > Chordata > Testudines > Trionychidae > Pelochelys > Pelochelys cantorii. The sequence continues at coordinate 38,477,710 of CM064341.1, forward strand.
GCACCCCACTCCCATCCCCCCATCCCCTCCCCGCACCCCACTTACATCCCTAGCCCCCTCCCCCTCCCCAGCCCCTCCATCCCCAGCCCCCCTCCCCGCACCCCACTCCCATCCCCCAGCCCCACTTCCTGCAGGGGCGGCCGCTCCCCCAGCCTGCGCTCCGACCCCTCGCACCTGCCGCCGCCCGCCCGCCGGCCCTGCCCAGCTGCCGACTGCTCATCCTGCCCGGGCCAGCGCGCACATGGCGCCCTGGACTACAAGCCCCAGCGCACCGCGCGGCAGTCACGTGCCCCCGCCATGCCCGGAAGGGGCGGGGCGGGGCGGCGCAGGGGCGGGGGCATCCGGCCGGAGAGGGAGCGGGGCAGGGGGCTGGGCCGGCCGGAGGGGTGAGGTGAGTGCCCCGGGCCGGGTGGCTGACGGGGAGGGGCCGGGCCGGTGTAGGGGGGGCCATACGGAGAGTATTGCCCGTGGGAGGCTGGGGGGAGGGGCTCATGTGAGCCTTGGTGCGTTGGGCGCTCACAAAGAGGGGCCCCGGCAGCTGGGGGGGGGGCGGTTGCTAGGAGCGGCGGGGGGAGCTGGGGCCGGTTGATAGGAGAAGCGGGGGGGGGTTGCTAGAAGCGGCGGGGGGAGCTGGGGCCGGTTGATAGGAGAAGCGGGGGGAGGGGGGGCGTTGCTAGGAGCAGCGGGGGGGCGGGGGAGGGGGGAACGTTGCTGGAAGCAGCTCAGGGTGCCGGGAAGGGGGTTGCTAGGAGCCGCTGGGGGGCAGGGGGTCGGTTGCTAGGAGCTGCTGGGACACGGGTGTTTGGGGGGGGGGGGTTGAACAGGGCCTGCCCATGGAGGCTGAGAGCTGAGGAGCCACCCTAGGGGGGGTAGTAAAAGGCCCCCCCCCCCCCCGTGAGTCATTGGGATTGGAGGGGGTGCTTGAGGGCCCTCCCCCCCCCCCAGAGCTGGGCTGTATGGGTGGGACTGGATAGGTAGAGGGCAGTTCTGAGGCAGATGGGATGGGGGATTATGTGGGACAGGGGTTATGAACTTCTAGGGAGGTCAGTTCTAGGGAACTGGGATATGCGGGGGGAGGAGGGTTTTTACAGAGAGCCCCATCTAGATATGTGAGATGTTGGGACTTGGGGGGGACTTTTAAAGGGAGCCCACAACAAGAATACATATAGCGGATGCTGGGGATTAACTTGTTCCCAGTGATCTTGGAACAGCAGGCCTGTTGCGGGATTGGGACCCTCTTTCTCATGTGAAGGAGGCCTTGGTGAGGAAGAGTATATCTGTTCAGCATGTGCAGAATTTCTGTAGCAGCCACTGACGCTGTATCTGCTCTAATAGGAGCCCTGTTTTGGGGGTGGTGTGGGAGAAATGGCTTCTGAAGGCCTTTGCTGTTTTTGGTTGAGGTTGACACACCTACTCCTTGTACCCTTCCCCCCCTCCCCTTAACTGGTGTGCTGTTATATTTAATTAGTTTCACGCTATCTTTTTTTCATTCATAGTGGCTTCCAAAATTTGCTGTGGAATGAAATTTACTGTACAAGGTTTTTAGCCTGGGAGCAAAACGCCTCAGGAGTTCCTACAAAATAAAACAGCTCAGCAGTTTTAAAACTGGTATGTGTTCTGGTCAGGCATTTGGTGCTGGTTTATTGAACATACAGCCCTCGGGGAAAGTGCTGCTCCAGACAGTGAAGTCCCCTAGCTAGCTCCTGGACATGTTCAGCAATTGTTGCATTAGTACCCGCTTCTCACATACCTGGCAAGGTCACTCCTGCCAGAGTGTCTCTTCCCTGATCTGAAGGGACTTCACTCGTTGGACTGTTTGCAAAGACTTGTGACAGTACAACGATGTAAATATCACAGTGAACAGTGGGGTGGATTCCAGCATTTTCCCAGTTCAAAGGTTGCGTCTACAGCTCTCTGTACAATAACAGTTTTATGCACACAGGGGCTACTGGGTGCATTCTTGTCAACAATGGCAAAGCAGCAAAGCAAGGATCCTGGATTAAAGGAGAAGTTTAAGAGCCTCTTAGGTCTGGGACCATCCCGGGCTAGTTCCAAATCATCAGAGGGCAAGCAAACAGAATTTATCATCACTGCGGATATACTTAAGGTAAATTGTCATAAGCTTTGAGTTGAGGCTATGAGCTGAGATTAAGGGGCAATGTGCACGAAAACGGAGGGAGCGTGACTTAATGGTTAAAGCTGGAGACCTGGGAAATGGGACTTTTGAGTCTTATTTCCAGCTTTCCCACTGACTCCTTTTGTGACCTAGGACAATTCACTTATCCTGCCTGTTGCTTAGGTCAGTCATGGACAAAATGGTGGTAAAGTTACCTGCCTCACAGTGCTGATGCATCTTAATTAGTTAACATGTCTAAGTAGGTTGAGATGCCTGGCTGTGTCAGTGTAAAGTGCAATTATATTAGGTTAAATTAGAGCACACTTTCCATTTGCCCCCTATTTGATCATCATTCTACATGAGATTTAGCTTGCTGATGTTGGTTACAGCTGCTTTAGAGTGCATCTTTGTGAGACTGACTGACTGGTTAGGCTCTGAAAAAAAAAATTTTTGGCAACATTTAGCTAATGTTATAATAGTCCAAGGGGCCTTTTTGAGAGATGGAGTGGGCTGTTTCTCATGAAGAAGCGCAGAGTCTGGATTGATTTTCTTTTTTCCATTTTTCTTTCCAGGAATTGAGTGTAGAGTGTGGATTAAATAACCGGATACGAGCGATTGGTCAACTCTGTGAAGTAGCAAAAACCAAAAAATTTGAAGAGGTATGTTGCTGTCAGGTGTAGTTTAAATGTTAGGAGCTTTAAGCTTTTGACTTTGATTGTCACGAGATGCTTAGGTAATTTGACCTACTTTAATACTGTTGTGATCCAGGAAATTATATCTTATATTTTTTTATTGTGCTGTATAAACCTATAACAAATCAATGATTTGTGCTCTGAATAGTTTGACGGGGTAGTGGAGGATTCTTCATCATCGGCAATTATTAAATCAAAATTAATCTTTTTCTTAAAAAACATGTGGTAGTTCAGCGCAGAATTATTTCAAGGAACTTCTGTGGCCTGTTTATGAAGACATCAGACCATATGGTTACAATGGTCCCTTCTGGCCTTAAAATCTACAAATCTATATTAGTAGAGCCCTGTAAGGATACAAAATTTTTATCCACATCTGTATCTGCAAAGATGAGCCGGGGATATCCGCATTGACAGCTGCAGCTGTGGAGACTCATGGATACTCGCAAATTAGCAGGGTTCTAGGCACAACATTTGTATCCGCATCCATAGCTGCAAAAATGAGCTGCGGATCTCTGTTGCTGTAAAGCTGCTATCTCTGGATTTGCAGAACTCTCTATATGAGTCTGATTTGCATAGTGGAAATAAACCATACCACAAAGAGCTCTTGCTGCAAAGCAAAGCAGACACAGCACCGTTGAAAGGCTTTCCTTACAGAGGTGCTTATAAGAAGATACCACAGTTATTTACCCCTGCTGTCAGGTGGTGAGACTCTGGTCTTGACCTAATCTTATTCGCAGCTGCAATAGTTCTGCAGGTAAAGTGTCCACTAGTTCCCTTTGAGGTGGAGTTGCTAGGCACTTAAATAACTTTAAATAGCATCAATTGACACAGTTTGGGACTTGCAAGTTACCATTCTCAGGCAAAACAAATTCAAAAATACCCTAAACCAGGGTTTAAATAGACACATTGAGTGTTTCTTGCATTCCGGTAGGTAATTTCCCAATCAGGTACACTCACTTCCTCATCGCTGTTAGAGATGAGCTACATCCACTCTGATTTCATTAGGAATGATGGCACACTGCCTTCTCTGTATCCTTTTTTTCTTCAGCTTCCGATAAAGTGAGTTCTTTAAAGTGCCACCGGACTCCTTGTTGGTTTTGCTGAAACAGGCTAACATGGCTCTCTCTCTGAAACTCTCACTTCTGCGCAAGTCTGCGCTTTGGATGCTCTGTATTTCGGATTGTCATGTTGATTAAACTCGAAACTGAAACATCCACGCAGACGTGTATGGAAAGAGCTCATGGAAATAGCTCTTCCTGGCACAACTTAGCTCAATTCAAGAACTGACTGTGTCGTAGAGCAAAGACCCTAGAATGAGCTTAACCCCACTAATAGCTAGCTAATAAATGGTGCTGTTGCTTTCTGTGTCCACTCACAGCATGCAGTGGAAGCGATATGGAAAGTGGTAGCTGATATGCTGCAACCGGAGCGGCCAGCAGAAGCCAGACATGCCGTGCTTCACCTGTTGAAGGCCATCATTCAAGGACAGGTAAAGCCTCCTCCTTCCACAGAGGGCTCGCACAGAGCAAGGTGAACAGCACTGGCTGGCTGCCTTCTGCTGTTGGACTAAGATAAAGGATGAGAAGAATTTCAACGCAGAGGAAAAGGCTAGCATGCAGTTTGATTCAGTTTCTTGGTTCTCAGCTTAACATTTTTCCCTTATAATTTGGAAGGAATTTTGTACTCCTGAAAGAGGGAGTGATTGCAGTGGCTGAATTCAGGCACAGTGCAGCACGTGCTGTAAAACCTTTGCCCAGACAGCTATGCTAACCACCTTAATCCTGACTGGCAGTATCCCTGCTGTGGCAAGTATGCAAGGCATCAAGGCAAATTCTGTTCATTAGCCTTTTTCTTTAGTCTGATCAAGTCAAGCTTGTTATGAATCCTCGAGCTATTACAGCACCTGACAGAGCAGGACTGTCTGTAACTGATCCATTTCAAGTCCTGGAATTAGTGGCCTGGCTGTTGCTGGTCCATATATAGCATCTCTGAGGTTCTGGGCCCACCAAATCTTGGGCAGACTGCCTGGAGTCACAACTTGAGAACTGTCTGTAAGAGGCAAAGGAGAACCGACTGCATTCCTAGCACACTGTGGGAAGACTTTTAGTAAACATGCACACAGCCTGTGGGGGGAGGGGAGAGTTTGCTTTTAAAGTGTGAAGAAGATTTTTAAAATTTTCTAGCCCTGGTCTGTAATAAGTCTAGTTTTCAGTTGCTATTGTATCTCTCTCTTTAACTCTTTCTCCTTTCAGGGTGAAAGACTAGGGATCCTCAGAGCACATTTCTTTAAGGTTATCAAGGATTATCCTTCTAATGAAGATCTGCATGAGCGGCTTGAAGTGTTCAAAGCTCTCACGGATAATGGAAGATCCATAACGCATCTGGAGGAAGAATTGGGTGAGTTGCCTGTAAATGCTGAGGGTCATTTTTGTCGTCAGATTCTTGCATAGGATTGTTTTAAAATCCTGCTGGAAAAAAAGCTCCATTATGTTAGTTTTACATCTTTAAAAAAAAAAAAATCCTCAACTTTTCTATAAAGCTTAAGAATTTTACCATGTTGTGTAAAGTTTTAGGGTACAGATTGTTCCATGCCGATGTGCTAAACAGTTCTGTTGCGACAAATCTGTGAATGTTCCTTCTTCTGAGAGTTTGAGGACCTCTTTTAAACATTTGCCTGTTTATTTTTGGAGCATTTTCTGTTGTTGTCATCTTGTGGCAAACTTAATATAATCCCTCTGACATTATTTTACATCTGCAATGCATAGTGAAGGGTTTGGTCAAGGTAAACGTAGCAGATTCATAAACGTGAAGTCCGTGCGTGTGGCAGCTTATAGCAAGGCAAGGAGTGTGAAAGAAAGTCAGTTTTAAGCAACAGCTAAGAAGAGTGTGATAGATCAAATAGAAGCCCTGGTCAATCTTCCCTCACTCTTTATTATTGCCTTCTAGGGAGCAGTTTATGTAGCTGGAAATACATCAAAGAACAATCTCTTTTTCAGCAAGTAGGGCCAGGAGGGAATTTGAAGCACTTTTGGATTGAAACCATGTTGTAACGCCACCACTTCCTTCTCCTTTAGCTGAGTTTGTCCTGCAGTGGATGGATGTCGGATTGTCTTCAGACTTCCTTCTAGTTCTAGTGAACTTGGTCAAGTTCAACAGCTGTTACCTGGAAGATTACGTTGCCGATATGGTCCAGTAAGGTTAAACTCTTAACAGCTATTGTTTCGAAATTGTTGTGCAGAGTTTGTGGATAAATTCAGTGGTCTAAATTTTCAACAGGCCTCTAGGTGTATCTGTTTACACTTGCAGATTTGGGTGTTGTGTACACAGTGTCCACTTGGGTGACACATGATTCAGCTCACTTCTGCAAGTGTGTTAGTGGGGGAAGGGGCATCTGTTGAAAATTTCACCCTGTATGTATAGTTATTAAAATAGTAAAACAACGAGGAGTCTTGTGACATCTTAAAGGCTAAGGATATGTCGACACTGCACAACTATTTCGGGATACCAGAAGTATCCCAAAATAGCTACCACGTGTCTACACAAGCCACCCATTATTTTAAAATATTTTTCAAAATAACGGGCATGCGATTTTGGCGTCCCAGTAAACCTCATTGCACGACGGTTAAAGGATGGCTTAAAATAGCGCATTATTTTGAAATTTGGCGCTGTGTAGAAGTGCCAGATTTCAAAATAATGCGCTATTTCAAAATAGATTCCCAATAAGATACGCAATTTGCATAGTGCAAATTACATATCTTATTTTGAGTTTAGGGTGCTGTGTAGACGCACCCTCACAGATTTATTTGGGCCTTCACTTTCGTGAGTAAAAACCACTTTGTCAGATGCTATTAAAATAGTATTAGTGTGGCTGTGGTCAGATAAGTGAATAAAAATAGTACCAAGGTGTGTTTATTTCAGAACTGACTTTTCCATCATAGGAATTCTTTGGCTGTTCTTAACTGTCTTGGCTCTGAAGAGCTATGGGAGAGAGATCTTTTTCTGACTTCTGAGGCTGTTAGCAGACTAGTTCAATAGGTTCCAATTGCAGGGCCAAATTCTGCCCCAAATCATACCAGTGTAATGGCGTGGAGATGGTGAGTGTGCACGAAGGTAGAACTTGGCTGGCTTGCCTGTCAGTGATGGTTAAATGCGAAAGAGTCCATCTCATTTTCCGAACCGTAGCACGAAAGATGTAGGGGTGATAGTTTAGCAACCCATTCGTGTTAATCAACCAAATTAAAACGGAATCAGTGAACCGCAAACATGGAGCAACTTTCGCTCGCTTTTCATAGTAGGGCTCTGCTTTACTGGCCAGATTGGCTGAGAGCTGAACTCTTTTGACACTCCCCAAACCTGATTCCTCTTATTGATCCTGAGCACTTTTGAAGCTTTAGGAGATCTTTAACCGCCTAATGAAAGACCCAGACTCTTGTCATAATCTGATCTATGAACCTGAGTTAAATTACATGGTGCGCAGTCCCCAGTTTGTACAGGAGGTGAACTTTCCGTATTCTCGTCACTAGATTTACATACATGGGATCCTGTACACGAACATTTAATGAACAGTAATGATAGTGAGCTGTACTGTAAGTGCAACTGCAAAATAGCTGATCTGAGAAGGGCTGGTGACATTAAACATACCCCCTCCAATATTCTCAGCAGAGCCACAGTCAGGAAAGCAACAGGGCACACTTTGACACTCATCTGATTGCGTTAATTTTGGACAGTTTTTTTTTTTTTTTTTTGTTAAATTTGATTCAAAATAAACATATTTAACAATGTTTTCCTCCAACAGTATGATCTGCCTATTGTGCATTCAGACCTCATCTTCAGTTGACATAGAGGTCAGTATTTGGAGCTTCTTCTAATATTAATTGCTTTCTGTAGAACAATTTCCCTTACAGACAAAGCTGCTTTTGAGTAGCTAGGTCAGGGGTGGAGAACCTAAGGCTCGGGGGCTGGATGCAGCCTGGCTTGCTTGGATCCAGCCCCTGGGGTTCAGGGCTGGAACAAACAAAATCTACTATCCTGGGCTCCCCAGGCTCTGGTGTGGGAGGGGAATGTGTGCAGCCCCTGACTGATTTTTCTGTGGGTCAGTGACCCCTGACCAAAAAAAGGTTCCCCACCCCTGAGCTAGGGCCTAAATTCTCTAGCCCTGGGTTCCAGGGTGTTTCCTTTCTTCAGGAGTCCTGCTGTAGCAAAGTATGGAGCTTGCTATATTGTTGTATGTGGGTGGTGAGAGACATTATGACTGACTTCTCTGAGCATAGAAGTGGGAGCCAGGATTTCATGAGTAGCAGTCCCAGTTGGACAAGTCACTTACCCCTCTCTCACTCCAATTTCATCACCTGTGAAGTGAGGATCAGTCCGTTTTCTAAAGCACTTTGGTGGTGTAAAGCATTGGACGGCCACTCAGTTATGAATTTAGTCATAAAACCTTGGGACTAAGGACCTGGAATGATCTTGCTGAGGGATTCTCTTCCCTACATTAACTATTCTGGTCATGGCTTGGTTGGCATCCAGAGCTGGTGAACACCTTGTGTCCCCCTATTGGCTTCTGAGGCGTTTTGTGGCCATAAGTCAGGATGTGTCAAGGGAGCAGTGAGTAACCATTGTGTTTTGCCCCCACAAAGGTCTCCCTGCAGGTCCTGGATGCTGTGGTTTGCTATAACTGCCTGCCCTCAGAGAGCCTGCCTGTATTTATCATCACCCTGTGCCGCACTGTCAATGTGAAGGAGCTTTGTGAGTCGTGCTGGAAGGTCGGAGCCCTTTTGTTTCCCTTGTAATGAGTTCATGGCTGATGTATGAGGCTACGATAAGGCACCATGTTTGCGTCCTGGGTATTTTTAATAAAAGTCATGGACAGGTCATGGGCGATTTAAAAAATATATCACGAACCGTGATTTAAGGCATGGCTTGTACTGTCAATACCCCTGACTCAATCTTAGCCACACTGCCTCTTGGGTGGAGGGGAGGGTGCTGCTAGGAAGGGCTCCAGGGGGAGGTCTGCTGCTTGCCTGGGGGCGGAGGCAAGAAGGGAGGTGTCCATGGAGAGCCGCTGCTCTGGGGGGCTCCTGGGGGCTGCTGCTGGGGAGGAAGGGAATGCAGGGCCAGCGGCAGCAACTGCTGTGGGCTGTGGAGCAGTGATTGGCCTGGCTGCCTTAGGGCCACCCTGCCTGCCATTGCTCTGCCCCTTCTTCCCCCCACCACTGCTCTGACCATCCCTGGGTCTAGTGCCAGGGGCTGCTAAGCTGGGGCTTATCCCACTGCTCATGGGATCACTGCTGGGGGGGCCCCTGGGGCCAGCTGCACCTGTCACTGCTCTGGTGTCCCCAGGGCTGCCCCAAAAGTCACGGAAGTTGCGGAAAGTCATGGGGTCTCCATAAAGTGTATAGTTTCGTCTCGTAAAAGCATTATTATTCTGTATATTTGTAAATTAAAAACATAAAGGTCCCAGTTACCTTTATTATGATTGCAATAGTTCTTTGAGAGCAGATCAGAGCATATAAATGTCTGTAGTGTATTAAATGCTGTATATCCATTATTAAATTGCATTCGTAACCTCTCTCGACTGACTGGACACTGAAGCTTAGTGACCTATGCAAATCCTCTAATATTTGCGTTTTAGCTCATGCGCAATCTCTTGGGAACCCATTTGGGGCACAGTGCTATATACAACATGTGCCGCATCATGGAAGACAGGTATGGAATATCATGCAATTAAATCTATTTTTTTAAAAAAGCTCAGTGTTGCTTTGACTGACGTAAATTATATGTACTGATTTGTATGGCAAAGGGAGCAGGCCCAAAACTTCCTGTGTGGTGTAATGATTAGAAATCATGACTGCTTTTTGATTTGGGGCAAGTTAGTTCACCTTTCTGTACCTATGTTTCTCTGTTAGTAAAATAAAAACAGCATCTAAATCAGGGGTGGGCAAAAGGGCCTCCGCGGGCCGGATCTGGCCCGCCAACCAGGTGGATCCGGCCCACGGAGGCCCTGCTGCTCCCTCGCCCCCAGGCCAATTAGGGCCTGGGGGCGGGGGAGTGCACAAAGCCTTTTCTGAGCTGCTCACAGGGCAGGAGCAGAGTGGAGAAGGCTTTGTGCGCTCCCCTGTCCCCAGGCCTTAATTGGCCTGGTAGCGGGGAAGCGCACAAAGCCGCCTCCTGCCCTACCAGGAGCACATGGTGCTTTGAAGCACTGTGCACTGCTCCCAGGGCCAGGGGGGAGAGCAGAGAAGGCATTTCATGCTCCCCTGCCCCCAGGCCAATCACTGCTGCCAGAAGCTGCTACTGGGTTCTGTTTGAACAGCTGCGAGCCGTCACATACTGCTCCTGCCCCCAGCACAATCCCATTGGCTGGTTTTGGCCAATAGGAGCTGCCTGTTATCAACAGGCAGCTTGCAAAGCACCCTACCCTCAGGCTCTAGCTGTTAAAAAACCACATGGCCCCTGCAGCCAGTGCAGGGGTGGGGCAGGCAGCCATCTTGAGAAGGCTGCTGGCTGGGAATCAAACAGGTAAGTCTCCCAGCCAGAGCCTGCCTCTGGCACCCCAACCCTTTGCCCCCATCCTACCCCCATACCTCCTCCCACATCCTGCACCCCAATCCTCTGCCCCAAGGCACAACCCCCTCCTGCCCTACGTCACAGCCCAAACCCCGCCAGCCTCTCTTGCACTCTACTCTCCTGCCCAAGGTCATAACCCAGACCTCTGCACCTTAGTCCACTAACCTAGGTCACAACTGCCTCCTTCACTCAAACACCATCCCAGACCCCACACCTTCTCCCGCACCCCAATCCCTTACTGCAAGCTCCCTTCTGCACCCAGCCTCTTTCCCAGACTCTGCACCTCCTCCATTTACACAGTAGAGGAGGGGGCAGGGCCACGGCGGGATGGAATCCCCAGCGCCGGACTCGCCCTTGCGCGCCGCCGGGACCATGCGCGGGACGGGCAGCACCCAGGATCTGCGTGCGCCCGGGTCAGCCCCGCTTCCCGCCAGCCAGTTTCCTGCTCTCCCCCCACTCCACTCCGCCCACGGCCAGCCCTGCTCCCCCTGATCTCCTCCCGGTCAGCCCTGCTTCCTATCAGCCCGTTCTCCCCCCGATCTCCCTCGGCCAGCCCCGCTCCCCCCAACCTCCTCCCAGCCAGCCCCGCTGTCCGGTTCCCCTCCCAGCCAGCCCCGCTCCCCCCAACTCCATCCCGGCCAGCCCCGCTCCCCTCCCGGCCAGTACCCTCCACCCCCGATCTGAGATCAAGTGTGTCCGGTATTTTTTTCAGGCTATCTGGTAACCCTAGAGGAGACTTTGCGGTGGTTCCTTCTGCTGCCACCTGCCCCTGGCAGAGGGAGGAGACTTCTTGCGCTCTCCCGTCTCCCATCCCCAGCTGGGGTATGCGACGTCTAGAGGGAACTGCAAGCCGTTTTGAACAGCTGGCAGTTTCGTCTGGCGCTGAGCACCCCCAGCAGAGGGAGGAGTCTTCGCATGTTCCTCTGTCCCCGGGTCTCGATTGTCCTGGGGGCGGGGGCGCAGCACAGCGGGCCTAAGGCCGGATGCAGCCCATGGGCCGTATCTTGTCCACTCCTGCTTTATAGGAAGCACTGAGGGCCCCCTTTCCAGCTAGGTCTGATTATCCCCTTTACCAAGCCCAACCCCTTTTTCTCAGAGCAGGGCTGGCTGGCCCCAGTCGCCCGTCGCCCGTGAAGGGACAGCCCTCCCCGTGACACCCCCTCACACTGGAGTTCTGTGCAGGTTTAACAAAAGCTGGGTGAGTTTGCACCTGGACCACGTAAGGTCTTGCAATAGCAGACTTGTCGTGCCTAGGCCCTCATCTTTGATTAGACCTGCGGCCTGGCAGAGCTCGGCTTGTAGCTGAAGAGGCAGAGGCGTTGGCATCCACCAAAGGGACTTTTAAAGTTCCATGTCTAGATATTTGGGTTACAGAGTTTGCAACAGGAACAAAGGAGAGGCAGAGCTGTAAACTGCCTGCTGCCCTAGCGTAAGCCTCGGACATTTTAGCTTCCCGTCTGTGCCCTGTCTTAGAGCCTACATGATGGATGCCGCATTGCTGAGAGGAGCAGTGTTCTTTGTTGGCATGGCTTTATGGGGTGCCCATCGACTGTATTCTCTCAAGAACTCTCCTACGTCCGTGCTGCCCTCATTTCTCAAGGTAAAGAGATACTTGGGAGGAACTGGTATATGGTGGTTGTGCCTAAGATCCTCAATCGGGGACCAACACTGCTTGGTGCTGTGCAAACCCAGAACAAGAAGAGGTCTCTGCCCCAAAGAGCTTCCAATCTAATTATAAGACAAAAGCTATCAGTTGGAATGGTGACTGATGGGGGATACAAGAGCTATTTCAGGCTTAAACTGATGCTTCATTTGGGAATATTTTATTGATCCACGTAGCACATTCTTGAGTTTTTCATAGGGTTGTAGAGTTTAAGGCCAGAACAGACCATTAAAACATCAAGCCTGACTTTATTTAACACCGGTCATTCATATCATTCCATTGCTCACAACTTGAGCTAGACTAAAGCATTTCAGTGCTCTGCCTATGCCCAGGACAGTTCGTGCTGGTGAAAGCAGGCGAGAGTATGGTGCCGCAGACGTGCTAGATGGGTTAGCTTAAAAAAAACCCAGTCCCTGCTGCCAGTAGCTTCCAGTCTACAGCATGCAAATGCAGGGAGAAGGGACAGAGTCAGCATGAATGAACAGCAAAATGTGGCTTTTGTTTTTAAATTCATGCTATACTTTTTTATATGGAGAGACCCCCTGTTGGGAGGATTAAGATTTATGAGCTTGTTGGCACACGTGCCTATTAATGGAAACTGCAGCGATGTGAAAGACGGCTGACGTGTTTGAGCAGCAGGGTGTTAGTGCTGGAAGCTGTACTGCGATTGCATCTCCTCTACCAGGGTTCCCATGAAACCCTTGGCACCATCTTGAATTGGGAGCAACCTACTAGCTCAGGGGGTCTCAAACTTTTCAGCATCATGCCCCCTTTTTGATTTTTGAGACACACACACGTGGAATGAGGAGTAACGGTAGTTCGAATTAGGATCTTTAATTCAAACTACCTAGTCCGTGCCGCGTGTAGCCGCGGGCATGGAGTTCGGACTAAGGGGGATTTAAAAATGGCGGCGCCCGGGAACATGCAAATGAAGCCCGGGATATTTAAATCCCGGGCTTCATTTGCAACTCCGCTTGCCCTCATTACCCTACCTAGCTCGAACTAACGAGCTAGTGTAGCCATACCCAAAGAGAGTCCCTGAAACAATATTGAAAGTATCATATAATGGGCTTGGAGTGAGCAACCAGATTGAGTTGTCTCATTATAAAATTCTACTGTCTCTTCAGCATTTGGGGACATTTCAGCCAAACCATGAGAGTTACCAGATTCTGTGTTGAATTATATACTTCAGTGCGGTATTTATATAGAGTCACATGGAGTTCCCAGCAGCTGGTAGCCCCGTCTCCAACCACGTGCTCATATTGCTGAACTGAACTAAGGAATACGTTACCTGCTTGGGAATACGTTATTGTGCTTATAAAATGGCCGTCTTTGATTGGCTTTTCCAGCTATCCTCTCAGACTTTGGGCTTCCTTCTCTTTGAAATGCTACAGTGGTTGTACTGCCGCTGTGTCATTCATTGTAGCACTTCTGTGTAGACGCTTGCGGCAGTGATGAGAGGGGCTCTCTTGTCTCCTTCATTAAACCATCTCCCTGAGAGGCAGTAGGTAGGTTGATGGTAGAATCGAACCCTTTCCCATCCCTTCTTAATATATAGAATGTTAATTATCTTGGTTTTCGGAAGGTTACTGATCATCAGCTGACCTAAGGAACTTCTATTCCAGGCCATGACTTGTCCCAATGCAGTTGTATCCTATGAAATAGTCCTGTCCATCACCAGATTAATCAAGAAGTATGGGAAGGAGCTGCAGGCAGTCACGTGGGATATTCTTCTGGATATTGTTGAGCGATTACTCCAGCAGCTACAGGTAGGTAGTGAGCCCAATCTGGAGATATGTTATGAACACATCTCGTCCAAGTATTTTGGTTTATTGAAAGGTCCTATTTTTTTAACCCTGAAAAGTCCTCTCTGGCTTCTGCTTTTGATGGGGGGGGGGGGGTGGAGTGTTTGCTGCCATCAGGCTGTAGGCTTGGTGCCTGGCCCTGATGCTCCCCAGTCTGGAAGCTGTGCTTGGCACGGAGGTGAGGGATTAGGTGTTGGAAGGGAAGGGGATTGAATGTAGGTTTGGCCTAATTTCTGAGCTAGTACTTCTCAGCCAACACTCTTACTTAAATTGTGCCATACTTTGTAGTTAAAAAGAAACCATTCAGAGCAGGCTTGTCTGCATTCCAGATTCTAGAGAACCATGGTTTGAAGTCCATTGTACACGATCTGTTGACTACGGTAGAAGAACTCTGTGATCAGAACGAATTCCATGGGTCTGAGGAGAGATACTTTGAGCTGGTGGAGAGATGTGCTGATCAGAGACCCGTAAGACCTGTTGCATCTCAAGTCAATGCAGCCTGCTGTGCTTTTGCCTTTAAATCTACTGAAAATGCTTCTCTGCACTACGGTAATGTCTAGAAGCCCAACCCAAGGTCTGGGCTCCATTTTGGTAGGCATTACACAAATGCGTAGTAAGAAACAGTCCCTGAACAAAAGAGCACAAGACACACGCAGGAAACGTTCACTATTCCTATTTTCCTGATGGGGAACTGAGGGACAGGGATAGTAAGTGATTTGTCCAAGCTCTCACAAGACATCTGGAAGAGCCAGGATTTTAACCCAGAACACCAGAGTCCCAATCTGAATGTCCACTGGACCATCCTTCCTCTTATTGCCCACTTCAGTATTAGATTTATATCCCGTACAACCAAGGGCAGCAGGAATTATAGAATATAAAGCTACAGTGAAGACTTCACAGCCCCTTGAGACCTGTTCTTGGCGGGAGGGGACAAGAGAGGCATGCCCTGTCTGTGAGTACTGGGCCATTCTTACGTTTTCTTTTAAAGGAATCTTCTCTACTCAACTTAATCACGTACAGAGCTCAATCCATTCACCCTGCCAAGGATGGTTGGATACAGAACCTGCAGGTGTTAATGGAGAGATACTTCAGGTAGGAAATTACAGCTTCAAAAATAAAAGCTTGGTTCAGTGTGTTGGACTGTTTGAACCTCAGGCACCTGTGAGCCACTTTTACATGGAACAAATTCTGGATTTAAAGTACAGCTTGAACCTCTCTAGTCTGACATCTTCAGGACCTGACCGGTGCCGAACCAGAGAACTTGCCAAACCACGGAGGTCAATATTGTCTAGCAGCATTACCAACACTGCCAATGCTTGCTGGGCTCTTAGGAGACATTTAGAGCTAAAGAACAGCCCAGAACACTGAGAGCCAGGACTGGTGGCTGGAAACAAACTTTAAGGGACTGCGAGGCACTTGGCTACACCCATGCTAAGTGGCCATCCGGATCACTAAAATCATGCCAGATCATACATGTTGCTGGACCAGAGAATGCCGGATTAGGGAGGTTCAACCCATAGCATGTTTAATGGACCACGTTAAAAGAATCTTACTTTCTAGAGCCCTTCAGGCCCATTAATAGCTACTGAAATATGATGATGATTCCAGGATGCAGGATTTGATTTTTGTCCAGTCAATGGAACACAGACTTCCTGTTGAATGATTAACAAAGCCTCATCTTTTAACAAAGTGGAGGGTGGCCGTGGGATGTGTCCCCTCTCTCATTCGGTCTGTCCTAGGCTCCGTTGCATGGCCTTCTTGCTTGGGATCAGAACTACAGGCATGCTTGAGATTGCAGAGCCCCAAACTACCAGCTACTGTCCAATGGCAATTCCCTGAATGTGCTTTCATACTGTAGAATGATCCCCATATATAGCAATCCAGCTCCTTTTAAACAATCAGGGAAAAGACCACTTTACCCCCAGTGTACATGGTTCTGAAGTGTGTGGCATGGAGCATCTATTTCAATCACACATGCTCTTCCTCATTGACTATTTAAGTTTTTTGGATATGGCTAGGGCTTTTTGATGTGAATGTGTACCCGTTTGTATGATTAAATGATGAATCTGGCTCATGTGGTTTATCTTAATGGTTACGTGCAGGCCTTCTCTCCCCCCCCCCCGCCCCCACTGCCTCTGTATCAGACCCAGCTTCCCACGAGCACCGGCTCCCGCCTGGCTGTAAATTTCAGCAGTTACACGTTTTCAAAAATAAACACATTTTACTGTCCCTGATGTGGCTGCCCTGTGCTACAGCAGGAACTCCTCTTTTCCTAGACAGCCTCCAGTTTTTCCTTAATGGTAGCACCATGTCTGCTTGATGTTGCAACTTCGTACCCAGGGACCATTCACTGAAGGTTCACGTGGCCTTTGTCTGTAACGATTTAACCCAGAAAAAGGACATTTGTCCCAGCATGGTCTCTGTCCCCGTCCTCACCCGTTTTGGGGTTTGTTTTTTCCCTTTTTAGGAACGAGCGTCGTAGCGCAGTTCGGATTAAAGTCCTGGATGTCTTGTCTTTTGTCCTGAGCATTAACAGACAGTTTTATGAGGTTTGTATTTTTATTGATATTTAGTCGGGGTGTTTGCACTGTGGTGGCTGATGAGTGTGAACAAGTCCGGTGTCGTTGTTACTGCCCACCCATCGGCCCCTTTACATGTTCTTCCTCTCGCTGCTTTGCCCATCCCCTCGCCTAGGCCCTACTGCTCCTCTGTTCCCTCTGCCAAGTGTGTCCTGCTCCAGGTGCTATGCGGAGAAACAGCTTTTAGTCAGAACACTTGGATCAGCAGCTATGTGGCCAGCAGGTTCCCTCCTTCCCTCAGTCACTGGCTGAGCTGGCACCCTGGGAAAACCCCAAATTCTCCCGCCCAGGGCCCTGGTCAAGGAGGGTTGGGTCAGTCGGTCATCTCCCCTGTGTAGGAAAGGGGTACGAGTGTGTGTGTGTGTGTGTGTGTGTATTTCACTTCTCCCCACATGAATCCTGAAGCCATAAAGAGAAGGTAAATACAAAATATCTGACTACATGGTATTTCGTTTGAACGGAGGCCCAGTCAGCTTGATGTGAATTTGAACGTTTGTCATTGCTCCGATGGATTGCCATTGAATTAGCCTGATTCGGAGTAATTTTACCAGGGGTCTTATATTCAGCAATAGGAAAATAGGCTCACCTTAGTGCTAGTTCTTAGATCAATTTCATGCAGTTTTGAAGAGTGAGTCCAACTGTCCTGAACATGCAGGACACGGTAATTACATGTGTCTGCGATGTGACTGAAAGGACTTGCCTATTAGTGTTTTCCACAGTAGAGATGTAAGTGACTAGTCAGCTGTCCGATAACCAAAGCTTAACCATAACAACCCCCCGCCCGGCTGTCTCTATTAGAGAGAGGCAGTGAGGGGGGGAGCAGGTGCTGGTGCCTGGGGGAGCTGGCTTAAAAAGCTGGTTTCCCCCCAGCACCGTCTCTGCGAGGGCTGGGGGGGACCAGGCGTTGTGCCTCTGCTTTTTAAACATGTTAAGGGCCTGCCAGCTCTTAATACATTTAAAGATCAGTAACGCAGTAGGGGGGACACGGCATGAGCTGGGACACCTGATTCCCAGCTCCCACCGGGTCCCCCTGCTGCGCTCCAGCCTTTTAAATGTATTAAGAACGTAGGCTCCCCAGCTTATTGTCTAATCGACTAGTTGACGGAAAATCCAGGGTGGGGGGAGGGGGCAGGGGAATCTTGGCCTGCCGCAGGCAGAGGCTGCTTTGTGGCGGCAGCCCCGGTCCGTCGACTAGTCGACGAGTTGATTAAACATAATTTAACATCCCTAGTCCATAGCTGTGCTTAAGTTTTATTGATCTGTTGTATGTACCATGGGAATTGATATTAGCGTGTCTCTATTGACAACATGCGTTTTTAATGTTCAGTTTGTACGTCTTGTGGTTACTGTTAGGGATGTAAACAAGTAGTCGAGGATACGGGTAATCTTCTCAACTACTCGCATTTCCCCTCCCCTTGCTGTCTCTGTATCAGAGGCAACAAGGTGGGGAGGGAGGAGAAGCAGAAGCTGGTACTGGGGGGACCCGGCTTAAAAGCTGGATCCCCCCCAGAACTGGCTCCATGATGCCACCTCCACGCCCTCCCCTGCTGTTGTCTCTATCAGGGCAGCAGCACAGGAGGTTGGGGGGCAGGGGAGGCGAGCCTTGGCATGCCAGAGACAGAGGCTGCTTTGCGACAGCATGCCTGTCTGTGGGGAGCTTGGACCGCCTGTGGACAGGGCTGCTTCATAGCAGCCTGCCCTCCCGTCCCTCCACAGTAGCTTCTGTCCATGGGGAGCTCAGACCCCTGCAGACAATTGCTGCTAACTCTGTGTTAGAGGCAGCAGTGTGGGGCGGCAGGCAGTCGGTCTGTTAGAGGAACTGATTTTTATGCTGGCTCCCACCTGGCACCCCGTGTTGAGGCAGCAGCACAGGATGACAGGGGCCTCCTCAGGAGCGGGGCTGGAGCAATCTGGCTGCCGGCCCTGCTCCCGGGGACTTTAGAAGAGTTGAGTAACTGATAAGAATTCATGCAGTTACTCAACTATTCTATTACCTGCGGTCTAACATCCCTAGTTACTGTCTTTCCCTGTCCTAAGGCTTACTAACGAGGCTGTCAATTCTATGCATTTTATTAAAAAAAAAAAAATTTTTTTTTAAATATTTTTGGAATGGGAGATCTAATCTGGTTTGGATAGAGGCAAAATTTAGCAGGTGCCAAGAAGACGTCAAGCTCTTATCTGACACGAGTGGATTGGCTGCTCCGAGTTTCTTAGTTGAAATCTAAGGGTATGTCTACACTACCACCCTAGTTCGAACTAGGGTGGTTAATGTAGGCATTCGAAGTTGCATATGAAGCCTAGGATTTAAATATCCCAGGCTTCATTTGCATCTTGCCGGGCGGGTGCCATTTTTAAATCCCCTTAGGTCGAACTCCGTGCCCGCGGCTACACGCGGCACGGAGTAGGTAGTTCGAATTAGGATCTCTAATTCGAACTACCGGTACACCTCGAGCCTAATTCGAACTACCTACTCCGTGCCACGTGTAGCCGCGGGCACGGAGTTCGACCTAAAGGGATTTAAAAATGGCGCCCGCCCGGCAAGATGCAAATGAAGCCCGGGATATTTAAATCCTGGGCTTCATTTGCAACTTCGAATGCCTACATTAACCACCCTAGTTCGAACTAGGGTGGTAGTGTAGACATACCCTAAGCAAGCAGGTGCTGTGGTAAGCAGAGTTCACTGGTCCCTGCTCTGGTTTGCTTGCTAACTTGAAGGAATGTCTTCCTCGAGTCAGACACATGGAGAATGCGGAAGAGGTGCTGCTCAGATCAAGTTCTGTTAAACTGGCTGCCGCCTACTTGTCTCCTGTCTCTCTGAACTGCAAGGCCTGTGAATCCCATGTGGATATGGTCTGTTAAAGCTGAGCTACGAAGCTTTAGTCGGATGGAAAAAAGACCTACGCTGCTGAGTCCAAATACAACAATAGCCCAAATATTTGGAGAGATGACATAGAAAGATATTCAAGAGTCTGGGGGAAGACAGCCAGCAGACTAAACAACCAGCTAGGAAGACTAAAGCTGCTACGACCTCGTGATTCTTTTCATCATGGCAACGCGGTTTGGTTATCTTGCTAATAAGTGTTCAGCAGAATGTCTCCTGGTCTGTCCTGTTACAGGAGGAGCTGATTAACTTGGTGGTAATCTCACAGCTGGGCCACATTCCAGAGGACAAAGATCACCAAGTTCGAAAACTGGCCACCCAGCTGTTGGTGGACCTGGCCGAGGGCTGCAACACACATCACTTCAACAGCTTGCTCGATATCATCGAAAAGGTGAGGCTTTGTTTGCTCAGTCATGACACTGTCCTTAACTTCTTCTCCACCTCTGGTCCGATCCCCTCATGGGAGACCAGGGAAGCTAGACAGTTATCTGCATGATCTGAGGGGATTCAGTAGGATTCCTGGATTTTGGAGGAAACCAGAGTTCTAAAGAAAAGCAGAAACGTGCTTCAGAAGTGCCTCCCGCTTCTGCTAAGGCCCATCCAAGCTAATCTACACTACTAGGAGACTGAGTGGGACCATTTATTCTGTCCCTTTCTGACCTGTTGGCTTGGAATTAAGTAGATGTCTCATTGTGATCAGTGTGGATTTTAAAGGGGATTTTTCTCACTTTTTTTTTTTTTTTTAAAGGTGTCTTCACATGCGCTTTCAATTCCTGTTGAGCTGGAGGAGACAGACTTACTAGCATATTCTGCTTCTTCAGAGGATGTGAAAACAGCCGTGCTAGGCCTCCTGATAATTCTGCAGGTAACATTGTGAAGCGTTTAAAAATCCCTCCCTTAAAACAGTTTTCTCTAGGGCTTTGTTTACTGGCCGGTCAGTCCCCAAGAGCAAATTCTTTCTCTTCTGTAACTTTTTGTAGATGAATCACTTCTCTCGCTCCTTAATCTGACATGATAGGGGAGATTTTAGCCACGGTTGAGCTAGTTCACTTCTTGACTGGGTACCTTACAGATAGCGTATTGCATCTTTACGTGCTCCCGACCAGCATGTCATCAATGTGAATATTTTGGTGCTATGTTCCAAGGGGCCAGCTAGAAAGGAGCCAGAACTAGATTCTCAAATCTGAGTCTTTTAAAATCCTAACGGCAAAGAAATTCAAATCTCCAGGTCCGAATCCACCCCTGTAACTTGTCTGGGGGTCTGCATTTCTCAGCAGAAGTCTCACTAACTCAGTGTCTGTCTCAGGCAAAAACTACCCAGGTCTCTTGTATCGCCAGACTCTCACCCTAGATGATGGTGGAAATGTCACAAGAGCAGTCCTAAGTGACTTTGGCCTGCCAGGAGCCACACACCACTTTCTCAGGCCATCCCAGGGCCTGCCCTCCCTTTTTGTTTGTTGATGTTATTAGCAGCCTCAGAGGAGTTAGCATTATCCCTCCAAGCAGTGTCTCCATCAGGTAATTCAGACACTAAAGGCCAAACTTGCCACTCTCACGTTGGTGTCCATGCTGCACTCACTTCCAAAGTGGGAGTTGGATCTGTTTGGGGATTTCGTGTGTGTGTGATCCCAGGGAGTGTCCAAGGCACATCATGGGAGTTCCCTTTCCCTATGCCTCCGTGGATGAATAACGTTCAGCCTACTCTGACCCTTGCTCCAGAGTCTGCAAGAAGGATTGATGCTGATTGGAACAAAGACAGGTTACACTGTTAACAGACACACTGAAGGTTTACTTGTTGACTGTTGTTCTGTGCCTCTACAGACAAAGCTCTACAGCTTGCCTGCCAGCCACGCCACTCGGGTGTATGAGATGCTTATTAATCACATCCAGCTCCATTATAAGAATGCTTATCGCCTCCCGATTGCTAGCAGCATCAGATTGCAGGTATGGATCGTCTCCTAAGAAGATGGGGAGTTAGTTTATACTGTTTACTTTGCAGCAAGGGAGGTTTAGGTTGGACATTAGGAAAAACTTCCTACCTGTCAGGATGGTTAAGCACTGGAATAAATTGCCTAGGGAGGTTGTGGAATCTCCATCACTGGAGATATGTAAGAGCAGGTTAGACAGACGCCTGTCAGGGATGGTCTAGACCAGTGTTACTCAACCAGTGGTATGAGTACCCTCGGGGGTACTCGAGAGAAGTCTGGGGAGTACGTCAACACAACTGAAATTTGGAGGAAAATGAATTTTTGTTTTAAGTTTTACAGCGCTTTATTATTTTTGTACTTTTTACACCCAAACGTTTTGTCACCCATCCAGCTACGATTAAGTTGTTTAAACAAATGTGTTGCAATGGTAGAAAAAAAATTGTTGTCTGAAAACTGTAGGTACAGGGGGTACTTATAATTTGTTTTCTTTTTTAAAGGGGTACTTTATAAAAAAAAAAAAAGGTTGAGAAACACTGATTTAGACGGTGCTGGGTCCTGCTGTGAGGGCAGGGGGCTGGACTCGATGACCTCTCGAGGTCCCTTCCAGCTCTAGTGTTCTAGGATTCTGTGCCTCTGTAGCCGTAGAACAATCAGTGCTGGCATCAAATGTTAGTTCTCTGATGGTCCTGTGTGTAGTCATTTCCATAGCAGAGGAGTTCAGGGAATGGAAGTCCCAGTGCAGAGGGAATCTTCTTGCTGGCCAGAAATGACAGCAGCTTGGGTGGTGAGAGGCTGGGGGAATAGTCCATCCCCAGAGGTTTTGAGTCATTCCAGAATGCAGTGAGACATCTTCTCTGTTGCAGGCATTTGACTTTCTTCTGATGCTTCGAGCAGACTCCCTCCACCGCCTTGGCCTGACCAACAAGGACGGAGTCGTCAGATTTAGCCCCTACTGCCTTTGCGACTTGGTGTATGTTTCTCATTGCATTGTAGTTGCATGTGCTTTCGAAATGTTGACATTCTCACGTGCCTATTAATAATCTGACACGGTCTCTATATAATTCTTGTCAGTCTCCCAAATTCGGATCAGCGCTTGTCAGACCACATCCATTGTTCTGGCTTGGGGCTGGGGGGGGTGGGGGCTCCTAGTAAATAACTTTGGTGCCAGTCCTGCAAATCCATGGCATGCAGAGTTCTCTGCAGCCTCTGAGTTCTTGGGATTGACATAGCTACTCTGCAAAAGTTTATAAATTGGCTGTTTGTGATTTTCAGCCAGGCAGCTGAGAAATTAAGTTGTGGTACAGTGATCTGTGGAATTGTTGCCATGTCAAGTTGCACAGCCTAGTCTGGTGGAAACCGACTCTTTAACTCAGGCGTGGGCGAAATACAGCCTGTGGGCCAGATCCGGCCTGCCAAAGCAGTGGGGAGTCCCAGGCAGGCTTCCCTGCTTGCCCCGCAGCCCTGTGCGCCATGCAGAAAAGTGGCTGCAGCACTCCATTTCTGTTTTGAAATTGGAGGGGGGGGGGAGTTTTAAGAGCTGCCCTGCCTCCAGCAGATTCCCATTGGCCGGTTTTCTGGCAGAAACCAGCCAATAGGAGCTGCTTGTTAGAATAACAGGCACCTAAGAAGAATCACGCCCCCTCTCCTGGGCTCAGTTATTCACTGAAGTATGTGGCCAGGTAAGCAGGCTGGCTGGCTGGGAAACATTTTAAGCTCGGCACGGAGGCAGGCTAATTTGGCAGCTGGCAAGTAAGTCTCTTGGCCACAGCTTGCTCTGGTGCCGCCCCCCTCCCCCCCCAGCCCTTTCCTGCCCCAACTCTGTGCTCCCCCACTCAACATACCCAAACCTTCTGTTCCCCTCTTACGCCCACACCCCCTCCCAGATCTGGCACCCCAACCTCCTGCCCCAGATCACATTCCCCTCCTACCATAGGTCGCATCCCAAACCCCTGCACTCCAGTCCCCTGCCCTAGGTCGCAACCGCCTGCTTCATCCCAACTCCCTCCCAGACTCCTGCACCTCAGTTCCTCACCGCAAACTCCCTTCTACACCCAATCTCCATTAGTACCATGGAAGAGTGCGGCCCTCGACCACTTTCCAAAATCTTGGAGTGGGCCCCCCCATCCAAAATT
Source organism: Pelochelys cantorii (assembly GCA_032595735.1). NCBI lineage: Eukaryota > Metazoa > Chordata > Testudines > Trionychidae > Pelochelys > Pelochelys cantorii. Next base: position 38,501,069 of record CM064341.1, read on the forward strand.
ATTGCCCACTGATGCTTTAACTTAACCCTTCTAGCACAGAAAGCTCTGAAAAGGAAGCACTCTGTGTTGTAGATAATAAAGTGATGCCTGTTTCTAGCTAGTTGGCTTAGGCACATCCTTGAAAGCTGTTGCTTTGCATATGCATTTCCCATCTTGCTTTCGTGTCTGGTAATGGCTATTGAAACACTCAATTGGTCTTTCCATGTCGTAGAGAACCAGAGAAGAGGGTGTCGGAGAAAAAGCCTGCTGGGACCCTCTCCCCTCCATCAGGGAGTCCCAGCGTTTCCTCCCAGAATGGCTCTATTCGGATGGGCTACTTGCCCTACTCACTGCTCTTCAGAGTCCTTCTGCAGTGTTTGAAGCAAGTACGTTGATGAACTCCGCTACAGTGTAGTTTTGCGCACACATTTGGAGCTCTAAATAATGAGAGATTCAGAAACATGTTTCCAGCTCAGGCATGTGGGATGTTAATGCTGAAATCTTCCAGGAGGATTGGTTTTTATTCCCTTTATGCCCAAAATCTTCCATAGAAATGTTTTAAATGGATATTTCTTGTGGAAGAGCATACCACATCTTAAACTAAGAAGGAATAGAGCTTTTAACTCAGTCACTTACGATGGCTGATTAATCTGTATATGTAAAGCTGAGCCTAATTAGTTTACTCAGAAAGAGCTTTAAAAATTGTCTGGTGGGATACTTTTTTGGGGGGAAAAATATATAAAACATAACCATGTGTGAATCCTATCTCAAAAGTATAATCTTTGAGACTTACCCACCATTTCCCACGATAGCCAAATAGTATACTATAGGGCTTTATTTTTCATAAAGACTGTAAACAATTGTATTTAAAATGGGACTGACTTGGTCTTGCTGAGGTTGCCCAACACCTACTGAAGGCATCTAAATAACTTCTTGAAATCCACTTTCCGTCCAAGAATTATAACTCCTATCTGTTTGCTCATGATACTATAACTCTTCAGCCACCAGGAGGAGCACAAGCAAAAGGCTTCCTAAGCGAAGCAGACCATGAAATAAGGGGGGTGATTTTTTTTTTCATTTAGCAGAGGCCAAAAGCCAGTAGGAAATAGGTCACCCAGGCTCTCTGAGAGGATGTAAAACTAATAATAAAATCCCCAGAATGCTGGAAGTGCATCTTACATTGGTAAGCTGTTGACCATTGAGTATGGAAAGAAAATAATGAAATGCATTAGTGCTGGTGCTGGGCTTGGCATTTTATTCATTTTTTTGGAGACCCTGGATTGTCTTGAATGCAGAAGCTGCTTTGTGTGTGTGTGTGTGTGTGTGTGTGTGTGTGTGTGTGTGTGTGTGTGTGTGTGTTGGTGACTTGAGAAAGCATGCGCAGAAGAGGCCTGGGTTGGACTCTTTCTGCCTATTTTCACATAGTCTTTTTGGAGAGCAGTCCCTTATATGGCATCACATGTCCCTGCTACATCTGAGCTGCAGGAGGCAGATGGGCAGAACCCTGGAAGCAACCCATGCATGAACTAAAAGCAACGTCTTTGCTAACTAACAAGGCAGGAGAGAAGTGACAAATGTGTTGTTTGAACCTCGATGGGCTTTATATTGACCATAGAAAACATGCTGAGTTTCCCAGAAAAAGTTATTTTCTTCCTTACTAAACTCTCTCCCCCTTCTTTCCAGGAGACCGAGTGGAAGGTGTTGAAACTGGTTCTCAACAAGTTACCGGAGTCTCTCCGCTACAAAGTGCTGTTTCTAACCTCCCCTTGCAACCTTGATCATCTGTCCTCTGCGCTGTGCTCCATGGTAATCACCAATCTGTCCTCCTGGGGTCTAGACCATGTCACTTCTAATAGAAATGTGGCCTCCTTCTTTTATACCCTGCATGGTTTGGCATTAGTCTGTCCCTTCTTCCCCTCGACAACAAAGGTGCCCCGTTCCTTCAGCTTAAAATTAAAATTCCTTTAGATGTTTAACTGTCCATAAGCCTCAATTGCTAAAGAATAGCCTTATAAAAGTATGTGCATAAAGTGAGTTTTGAGGACACATGAGCTTAACCCTAAACAAACCTGCATGTAAGACTTTGGGGTTCTAGGTGTATGTGATGATGATCTGCAGATCCATTCTCCCACACTACAACCCTGTGCAAAGCCAGCTAGGGGTTTATTTCACAGTTATGCTCTGAGTACAGCATCCAGATGTACTTGAGGGAGCTCTGGGACCTGGAAGCTAACATTGCTTCATAAGGGGACGGGTGAACTGCTTGTGTACGGTGTAAATGTGCCCAAGAAGAGAGCAGTTGAAAAGGCCTGTGAAATGCAAAGTACTCCAGCCCAGTGTGTACCTGATTAGCTTATAGACAAAAAGACAACGGAGAGGCTCCATGGCACACCAGATGGCTTCTCCCTCAATGACTTGCACCTGGCCGTTGTTCCAGTGTTGACGGCGTTGATATCCTACCATAATTACCTGGACAAAACCAAACAGGTATTGTAAATGGAGTGGGCTGTGGGAGATGAAGGTCGCGTTTGTCTTCAATGCGCTTTTTGAGACCAGCCTGCTTCAGACTTGGTGACTAAGGGTACGTCGACATTGCAACACTATTTCGAAATAACTAGAGCTGTTCTGAAATAACTTAGTCCGTGTCTACACAGCAGGCAGTTCTTTTGAAATAAGCGTCCAAATACTGTCACGTTGGAGGACTTCTCACTCGGACTCCTGTAACCCTCATTGTACAAGGAGTACGGGAAGTTGGAGGAAGAGGGCTCTGTGTTGACACGCCCTATTTCGAAATAAGCAATGCAATTGACGTAGCTCAGTTTGCATAGCTTATTTCGAGTTAAGCCCTGCAGTGTAGACACACCCTAAATGTACAGTAGCCCTTTAAATATTTGCACTAGACTTAAAAAGGGACATTTCAACATGAAAATTGCAGTTCTGCCAGAAAACACTGCACCCTGTCTGAGTAAAAGGAACAGAGCCGGACTGTAACTGAGCAGTTAGTAAATCTCTGCTCATATGGTGAGCTTTGTGTGTTTGTGACAGCACTTCATATAGTCGTTTTTGTTGCTGCTACCACCCTATAGCTATGCTGTACTTTTTCCCTATCTGAAGGGCCATAATATAGCCAGCCAAAGGGAACAAAAAAGCCTTAAACCTGTTGTCCCTTTTTATTCCGTCAAACTGTAATTGTAACATTGATTTCAGAAGCTTCAAGATGACAAACGTCCCATCTGCGATTTAGAAGATGTATCCAGCAAAGCAGAGCCACCGAGATTTTTTTTTAAGTTTTGGTCCTGAGATTGTAATTTCAAATGTCTAGTGCATTTGGGGTAAAAATTCTGTTCGTACATGCAATTAGAACTAGCATCTTAGTATGTAGAAATACTAGGGATTTGTTGCAGACTAGTGGCAGATGGATCCTGGTCTTATTTTACTCAACCATGAATATTCTGTTCTGTTCTAGTTTGAAATGGTTTATTGCTTGGAACATGGCTTAATTTATCGCTGTGCCAACCAGTGCGTTGTGGCTTTATCAGTATGCAGCGTTGAGATGCCGGACATCATCATAAAAGCCCTGCCAATCTTGATTGTCAAATTAACCCACATTTCTGCTACAGCAAACATGGCCATACCTCTCTTAGAATTCCTTTCAAGTAAGTTGCAATGGCAATTGTGTTTTCCCTGTGTTCTTCGGTGGCTGTGAAAAGGCTAATTGTATGATTTAGCTTGCGTAGCATCATCTTGATTTAGTTTCAGGTCAAATACAACTTGTTCTAGGGTTCACTATATTTCTGGTATTAGTGCTGCAACTGCTGTAAAATCTTAACATCTGATCAACTCTTGCTCATTGAACCCAGCTGCTCAATCTCATGCACATGCACACTGAGAAAAGAGAAACAAGCTTTACATATAAGAACATTAAAGAATTGGGAAATCTGGGGTTACCTTCCCCATCCTTGTGGCTTACACTTTCAAGATAATATTAACAGAATGCTGTGCCACATTAGCTTTCCTGTGGGGACCAAGTGGGTTAGAAAAAGCTGGCTCCTTCTGCTAAACTTTGAGTCAGTAACAAAGTGTTCCCTTCCAGACTTCACAAACCACTTCCTTACTAAACTCTTTCAGCTCTCGCCAGACTGCCTCACCTCTATCGGAATTTTGCAGCAGAGCAATATGCGAGCGTGTTTGCCATCTCTCTGCCCTATACAAATCCCTCCAAGTAAGTTCACATATCTTCGTTGTTGCTGACTTTTTTTCCTCTCCTTTTCCCCATCTGTAAATCGGGGGAAATGGGATGTACTTTCCTATCTATAGAGGAAAAACTACAATTGTTTGGGATCCTTTTGTATATGAGTCTTCTTGCTGAGGGATGGCTGTTATTTAGCTTAAGATAAGGAGTGTGTGTTGCTAATTGCACTCCATCTCCTTTTCCCCTTAAACTTACAGTAATATTCTCTCCCACATCTCTGTAATATTAGAACTGAACTGCATCTCTTCTGAAAATGTGTTTAGAATTCACACATGATTGAAATCTTTCCCTGTTCAGGTTTAACCAGTACATCGTGTGCCTAGCACACCATGTGATTGCTATGTGGTTCATCCGATGTCGCCTTCCCTTCCGGAAAGACTTTGTTCCCTACATTACCAAGGTAATGGCTGTTGTGGACCTTGCAATACAAGGGGTGCTCTGAGAACCACAATCTGTGGAGATTGTTGCCGTCTGTAAGAAAAACGTAGCTCTAGAGAATTGGCCCATGGCTGTAGCAAATGGACTGCAAATATCAGCAGTTTGAACCATTATCTCTGTCTGATTGGCAGGGCTTGCGGTCAAATGTCCTCCTTTCGTTTGATGACACCCCTGAGAGAGACAGTTTCAGGGCCCGCAGTACAAGTCTGAATGAGAGGCCAAAAAGGTAAATATAGGACACTAAGCATGTCGCTGTTTAAATGCCTACCAATTTTTCTGTGCTGTGTGAAGTGAACAGTCTGTGTCCTTAAAGATGCTGTGTCCATTGTCTAATAACCAGAATGTTCTATGTTAAGACACAGTCTGGGCTGGTGTTAAACCTAAACTCAGAATGGGCTGGTGGTTAAAGGAATGTATTCATACTAGAACACCACTACCTGCCCCCGCCCATCTCTCCCGACCGTAATCTTACATTTTAAAGATCATTCTGTCAGCGGAATGTGAATCCACATAGTGCTGGCTGAAAAAATAGCCAGGGGATGCATGTTCTGTTCATCTCAGGGGGTTGTTGATACTGCATCTTAAGAATAGTTTAATAGTGGACACTTACATTATTTCATTGGGGATCATTTTAATAGCAGCATGTACAAACTGGAGTAGTTGGGTGGTTTTTGAGATCTTCCACTTTATTTTTGACCAATCTGAACTCTGGTAGATCCACAATCTGACCTCTTGCAATTCTATTATTCTGTGAAGAAGAGAGTTCTGGGTCTCTGATCCCTGCTAAAAGGAAAAACAAAAAAATAGAAAGAGAAACCAGTCTGCTGTGGAAAGTTCCTGTGTGACAGTAGATTCTGGATTTCCATTTCATGAAAGGAGAGGCGGTACAGTGTCCTTTTTTAAACTCTGTGTAGCCAACAAACAGCTCATTGGAAAGTATCTTAACAGACTGATCCCAAGAGGAAGGAGTGTTTTGAAATCAGTACATCAATGCAGGTAGAACCCTGAAGTCCATTCAGGCATTATGGAACATTGATATTTTGAAGTAGCCTCTACAGAGAGGGAAGGGAAAGGAAGGGAAGTAGTCTGGAAGTCACTCAGGGCGTGTCTACACTGCAGGGCGTAACTTGAAATAAGCTACGCAAATTGAGCTACGTCAGTTGCGTTGCTTATTTCAAAATAGCTTCTTTCAAAATTGGGAGCGTCTACACAGCACTTATTTTGAAATAGAGCACTCTTCCTCTGACTTCCTTTATTTCTCGTACAACGAGGGTTACAGGAATCGGAGTAAGAAGTCCTCTAGCTTGACAGTATTTTGACATTATTTTGAAATAACCGTCTGCCATGTAGACGCGGACTAAGTTATTTCGGAATAGCGCTAGTTATTTCGAAATAATGTTGCAGTGTAGATGTACCCTCGGAGTTTTGCAAAGGTGGCTTATCCACTGGACTCCTCATTGAGTTGGTTCACTCAACTTGCTTCAGCATTTCTCTGCACTGAGGCTATAATAGCTTTGAAACACTCTGGGGAAAGTGCCTCTCTCTTAATTGCAAAGTATAATAAGGATCTTGTACCAAAGAAACACTATCCTCACCGTAATGCTATAGCTGTACACCCTGTCTTGTGTTTGCAAGTTAAAATTCTCTAATCCTTCATCTCATTTCATTTTTAAAATTTGGAGTTGACACATTTGCCAATCATCTCTCATTTTGCAATTTCAGTTAATCTGTCTTTTTCCCCCAAAACTTACTTAATTTCATTGGGTTGGAATACTACTAATTCTGAAAGGCTGTTGCCCTTGTTAACAGAATTGGATCAGCATAGATAGTTCTTCAAAATTCTCTTAGGGGATGCAAACTGTAACTGGATAGGAACATGGACTCCTCTGCAAACCCTTGTTTGTGGAAGTCCCTGTCAGTGACACTGTGTCTGTGAGTAAGGGTTTTCAGCAGAGTTGTTGACTCGAGTCCCACGACTTGAACTCGAGTCCGACTTAAGTCGCCTACGTGACTCGACTTGAGACTTGCTAATTTTGTTAAATCGACTTAGTGAAAAAATTGTCTGAAAATGCCGATATCGACGGCTTGTACAAAAGTGACTTGACATTTTTTAAACAAAGACTTGAGACTCGAGTTGGGACTTGACTTGAAAGTGACTTGAGACTTGAACTGTGGTGACTTGAGACTCGACTTGAACTTGACAATGACGACTTGAAGACAACATTGGTTTTCAGGATCAGGTCCGTGGGTCTGATTTCATTGAGGACAAATTAGACAGTTTATTTTGTGTCCGATGTCCCAAAGGCTTTTGGGAAAGGAACCATATGCCTCATGCTTGCAGTTACACACGAACGAGGCAGGAGATCACTTGAAATGAGCACGTGTGTTTAAATTGAGAGGAACTCTTACTGATTTGGTAAGACTCCTGGGACTCTGTTTCTAGGTTAATCATTGGCTCACTTTCAGAACTTAGGCAAGTCTCTTAACTTCTCTGCCTCCATTTCCAGACTGATAAAACAAAGATATTTACCTGTCTCACATGGATATTTTGAGGTTTAGCGTTTGAAAAGAGGTTTGGGATCTCAGGAGAAAATCTCTATAAAAGTCTTATTTAACTGTGGTAATATTGCAGAAGAGCCGCTGGCTAGAGTAACACAGTGGGACGTTGAAACAAGCTCAGCTCTTCAGACTAGAGAAACCTTGCAATGAAAGCCAAGTGCCTGCCTCGGGGTAGCGTAGTATTCCAACCGTTACATCGCTTTCTGGTTTAATTTGCACTCATTTCCTTTGTGCATAGTGTTTGTTACAATCTTGTTTTCAAAATGTGAACTTTATGCTTTCAGCTCTGCCTGGTTTTATGTTTTAATTTTCCCTTTTTGACATTTTTTTTTTTTTTGTTTCACATCACCCTCTGGGATTTCCCAATATTGACCCATGTGACGTGTGACCTTTCAACCTCCATCCCTACAATGATTTCTTCCCTTCCTGTGACCTGTGCAATTACACCTCTTTCGGGGCTTGGTGCTTCTTCACCTAGTAGTTTAAGAATAGCCAGAAATGCAAAGCAAGGCTTGAATCACTCTCCTCCAGTGAAAGAGCTGAAAGAACCCTCTGCCGTTGATGTCTTCCGATCCCGCAGCATCAGTGTGTCGGAACATGTGGTCCGCAGGTAGTGGCATTTAAAGGGGGAGAACCCAAGAGCAGATTTGCACTTGGAAACGTTGCTGCGAGGGTGGGTAGGGGGAGGAGAATTTGCATGCGGGATGCTTGCACGAACATAAAAATAGGGTACTGTACGCAAAATATGCCTTGGGAAAGCTTCCTGGAGGTACTGTGGTATACCAGTGGTGGCGTTACATCACCCTTTGCTTCCAAACAGTGGTGCTGTAGTCATGAAAGCTGCTTTTCTTGGCCGACTACAGATTAAGGGAAAAAAAAAGGTTGCATTCTGTGCAAGCTGGAGCCTTTGTTAAATGGCTTTTAAATTACAGCCTTCCAAAGGCAATTTGAAACATGAATGTCTCAGTTGTCTGCTAGGATTGTGGGCGAACCGTCTCTGCAAAGCAGAGAGCATTATTCATTTAATTATTGCTGGGAAAGGGGCACAGAGAAGTCTGTTGATATAAAGTAACGTGCCAGGAACGCATTGATTTAGCGCCAGGGTATTGCAGCAAAGCTGTGAAGGGTAGCCTTTTACAAAACGGTTAATATTTTCATGACCAAAGGAAATACACTTGAACCTCTTTAATCCGCAACCCGAAAAATGGGTTTGCCGGATTAAAGATGTTGCCGGGCCAAGGAGGGCATGACGGTGATGGGAGTGGGGCATTTATCTGGCGCTCGGTGTCCCCCGACGCTCCCAGGCCCTGCCTCCTGCCGCTGGCAGAGCGCGTGGCTGCACTACCATCCCCCAGCTCAGCGGAAGTGGCAGTGCACAGAGCTGCTTCCTCCTTCCTCTGCCAGGGTCCGTGCCACGGGTGTTCCCAAATTAGGGACACCTGGAGTGTGGGGGTTACAGTGTAGTTTGGTCATTGCCTCTTGATTTGGCCATATCACATCTTTAACAATTGTAAACCCTTTGCTCCTGTTTCGGGATTTGTCCTGGAATATTACATTGCTGATTCCGGCTAGGATGGCTACAGATTTCTCCACCTGAAAATGCCAGTTATTAGGCTACTGGAAATAAGGATCATACTATCACTGGAATCGCCTTGCAAATAATTTTCTCTGTTTGGGAGAACATGTTGGGAGTGGGGCCGTAGAAGTGATTGTGAAAATGCGTTTGGCGCTTCAGAATCCAATGCCCCTGGAATATAACCCAGTTGAGGTGCAGCCTAGTCTTTTTGCAAACGCCTGTTACAGGCGTTCCTGATAACGAACTCTGTAATGCAGCCTGCTCTTACAAGTGTTTCCAGATTGCATTGCTTAACAGGTAGCTACTTGCAGACTGAATTGCTTTATATCAATGTACTACTAATTGTGTGCAGAGTGCAATTTTTTTGCCGCTGGTGTCTCTAGATTTTACGTGACTCTGAATTTTTGTTTCTGCCCATAAAAATCAATATCTGTAACGCTACCGTTTGCCTTGATAATTCAGCACCACATCTCCCCTCAGGCCTGACCTGGATCAAACTGCACACACATTAACCATGCTTCCGTTTCAAGATAAGCCATGGGTTCTGGGGTGGCATAGGTGCCCTCTTCAATGACTGCATAATAATGGTGATTGGAAAGTGATTTGGGTGTGCCCTGGGTGCGGTATATCTGGGCGCATGTGCATGTTTGGCAGAGGGCTCTGTGGCTTACTGGTGATCAGGTGACAGCTCCGGGTCTGGTTCGCGACGTCACTTGACATGTGCCACACTCCCCCTCTCAGCAGGATACAGACGTCCATCACTAGCTCAAGTCTGGGCTCTGCGGATGAGAATTCGATGGCTCAGGCTGATGACAGCTTAAAAACTCTCCACTTGGAACTCACGGAGACCTGTCTGGATATGATGGCCCGCTACGTCTTTTCCAATTTCACAGCGGTGCCCAAGAGGTGGGAGTCAGCTCCTTGTTATGGTGTTAGCTGTTCTTTGGCCTACAGGGACGTCCCACCTCATCGGCAGGAAATTCCTGGATCAGATTCCAGGTTCTTATGAGCACAAATCTCAAATGCCTAACCCGTCTCCTCTGGCTAAAACCTGCATTGATTTTAGCATGAAGCTGGGTGACAAACTCCCCTAGAGCAGTTGATCAAATCCTGCCTCGGAGTAGATGCTAGGGATGTTAAATATCGGTTAATTGAATAGTCGAGTAACCTCATGAATTCTTATTGGTCACTCAACTATTCTGTAGTCCTCAGGGGCGGGGCCGGCAGCCAGTGCGCTCCGGCTCCACTCCCGGGGAGCCTCTTGCCACTCTGTGCTGCTGCCTTTGTATCAGAGGCAGCAGCGCGGGGTGCCAGGCGGGAGCTGGTCTGTGAGGGAAGCCGGTTTAAAAACCAGCTCTGTGCTGCTGCTTCTGATGCTTCCGGAATGGCACGTCAAAGAGGCAGCACAGCATTAATGCCTGCGATTAACACATTAATGTTTTTAACGCGTTAATCCTGTCCTGCGCTAACGCCTGTGATGAACGCAGGTCAATTGACAGCCCTACTTTCAATGCAGAGCCGCAGCGGGGATAGGTCCTGGGCTTGGCGCAAGTCAGGACCGAGCCTGGCTGCTGGCCTGTGTGCTAAAAAATTTACTGGCGGGGGGGAAGGGGGGAAATGCGTGTAGTCTATAGCATTAACCTATAAGCTTTTGCTTAGTGGTTAATCGACTCCACTATTATATCCCTAGTAGATACATTGAAAACCATGAAGTCTTTTTGCATGAAACCTTTAGCAACCTTTCTGCTCTACGTGGCTTTTGAAGATACCCAGAATGCTTTTCCCACAATGTAACACAATGTGCCAGCTTACTACTGTCCTTCATATCAGAGTGTGTGTGTGTGCTGTGTTTGGGGATCGTTCAGGATGAAAAATGCCATGTAAATTGGAGACAGAGGCCTGCTCTACACTACATGGGAAGGTCGAAGTAAGATGCGCAACTCCAGCTACGTAAATTCCATAGCTGGAGTTGACATATATTACATCCACACAGTGGGAGGCCAACGGGAGCATTTGCTGCCATGAGGAGCAGAAGCAACGGGGGGGGTGCCTTTTGAGTTCGATCTAGCAGATCTATACTACACCTGCTAAATCGAACCCTGGAAGATGGACTGCAGCACCGTCAATCTTCTATGTCGTGTAGATGTGCCCTGATAGTCCAACTTGGTGTCCTGGAAGGAGGCACGTAGCAGGGACAAGGCCTGCTGCGGTGGGGTTGGCTGCATCAAGGCAAGGCCAGGAATAAATTTGCACTGTTGTTTAGAAGCCAAGAGAAGTACTTGATATTGGAGAGGGCCTGATGGAGAGTGTTTATGCTCTCCCTTGGGGTAGTCTGCAAGAAACATCACACGTAAATGTGGAAAGAGCAGGAATTTTTTCCGACCCCAGTGTGGAAGATATCGTCCCAGCTGGGTGATGTGTGTGAGTTGTTCTCACTTGGACTGTATTTTAGGTCTCCTGTGGGGGAGTTCCTCTTGGCTGGAGGAAGGACAAAGACCTGGCTGGTTGGTAACAAGCTGGTGACTATCACGACGAGCGTTGGAGCCGGGACAAGGTCGCTTTTGGGCCTTGATTCAGGGGATCTCCCGAGCAACACAGAGTCCAGGTAAACACCACCCAGATTTTTACAAACCTTTCCCTGATGATACCAGTAAAAAGCCATCATGTTAAATGGATTGGAAGTCACCGTTTCATATACAGGAATGAGCCTTTGTTTCGGGCTGGTATGAATTATAACTCACTGCTTTGCTAGTTATCTGTGGTTCCCCCCCTTCTTAGTTCAGGTCCTGTTTCGCAAGTGAGACAAACTAAAGAAGCTCCAGCAAAACTGGAATCTCAAGCTGGCCAGCAGGTCTGCAGAGGGTCTCGCAACCGAGTCAGGTCGATGTCTGGTAAGTACATTTCTATCCTTGGAGACTTGCAGCCATGCTGGGGCAAGCTTGATCTGTGTGTCCAGACTCTCACCTAGGCTTAGACAAGTGAAAAGGCCGAGATTGGGCTGATCACAGGACTAAGGACTTAGTAAAGAAGAACTGGAATGAGTCGCAGCAGTGAATGCTGGCTCCCTGAGTGGCTGATTTCTGCCTGCCGACCTTAGCCATTGTGAAACCTGCAGAAGGAGCCATGTCTTGTAGCCCCCTCTGCCTGGCTGAATAGACCAATGTATATATCTGCCAGATTTCCAGCCCCATGTCCCATCCATTTGTGTGAGACACATGGACAGAAGATGCTATCAAGGTGCATGGAGCTGTTTATTACCTGTTTTCTTGGCATTGGTCCATTTGTCTCTCTCTTAAACTGAGCCCGGGAGTTCTTCCTTTCTTATTCTCCATGTCTTTTGCTTTTCCAGGTGGCCATGCCTTACGGGTTGGTGCTTTAGACAGCTCCGCCCCCCAGGGCTTACGGAGTCCTTCTGCTTCTGCACCTCGAGCAGAGAAAGCCACGCCCGGTGCCCACGCTCCTCTACAGAAAGAAAAAACAAACCTGGCTGCGTGTGTCCCATTGCTCACACAGGGCTGGGCAGAAATATTAGTCCGGAGACCTACAGGTACTCTTTAACCAGCTGCGGAAAGGGATTTCTGAGCTGTGACTGGCTAAGCAATTGGGGTTACATGGAACAAGCACCCATGTCACTAAGCGTAACTAAAGTTCTTCCATGCTGTTTAATCTCTCGGGTCTTAACGTTTAATTTGTCAGCCAGGTCTTTGGAAATTGCACCTTTGAATGATGCAAAGTTAAGGTGCTCCTGTGAGAAGATTCAAATCCTTACGTGACCTAAATCCTGCTGTACTGATAGCTATGGGCATTGTGTTGGCCCTCAGTTATCTGTTCATCGTGATACTCCCATGTCTGAGCTCCTCTGCATTCCTTCTTATTAATCTAATTTCCAAAGGGCAAACCAGGCTGTGACCGAGATCCCAGAGGGCCATTGAATTGAATAAACTGCAAAAAACAGGGCAGACAATCTCCAAAACGGTGGTTATTTTAGTACGTAGATCCACCAAGCTAGCAACAGAATGGCTGGCTACCTTGTGTGTGCTACCCTAGAAACAACACATTTGAAATACAGGTAGTCAGTATTGAGGACTCCAAATAAAAAAAAATACATGCATACAAATAGGATTATCCTAGTTAGCAAATCCTAACTGTTGCATGGACACCTTACGTGATAACACTTTGCACAAGCTGTGTTGCAATTGTACAACAGTGGTAGCAACCATGACCTACAGTGTCCTATTTTAATCTGCTAACATCACAAAGGCTTGCTGCTAGAGTAATAACCTTGTGTGTGACTGCTGTGTGTGAAGGAGTAGCAATGGTGTTGAAGGCATGAAGGTTGAAAAACCAGGGTAATCCCCAAATTCTGGGCCACCAATATGTTCCAAAAGCCACACAGAAACAAGACTTGAGTACTTCAGCTGGAAGCTGTCTTGTGAGAGAATGCACCTTTTATCATTTACAGTATCCAGTAGTTGATCACCTTTAGAGAGCCTATTTTGCGCTAAAACATCAGGGCTTAACGAGCTTTGGGGAAGAGATGCATTTGGCACTGTGGACTGGTTCTTTTTTAAATGGGAGATGAACTGAGTCAGCTGTTAAATGTCAAGGAAACCCTCAAATTCCTCAGCCTCATTTTTGCCTGCAAGTCCCCGGGCCTTTATGCTGCTGAGTTTGGCTGTTTGAATTTTGTCTCCAAAAGGAGAGAAGATCTAACTTTACTCCCTTTGCTTCCAGGAAACACAAGCTGGCTAATGAGCCTGGAGAACCCGCTCAGCCCCTTCTCATCGGATATAAACAACATGCCGCTGCAGGAGCTATCCAACGCGCTCATGGCTGCTGAGCGCTTTAAGGAGCACAGAGAGACGGCTTTGTACAAGTCTCTCTCCGTCCCTTCCTCCAGCTTGGCCACCGGGACGTCCAAACCATCTCTTCTTCAGCGTTCCAATACAGGTGAGAGAGGAGCATAGCATGTCCCAGGGAGCTGCCACTAGCTTGTATGAAATGAGGGAAAACTGCAGCAGCCTCCTATAGTGAATTACCGCAGAGGTTGCAAATCTGGTAACACAAAGTAAAAACTAAGGGCAGGATGGGGAGGGCCCAGCTGTCTTCATATGCTTAGTATTCAGTGAACCAAGCCTTTCCTGACCCCCCCCTCCCCTCCCGTGGCACATGAGAAATGAGGCAGCCCTTCCCTTAAGTACTCCTTCTTCCTAAAAGGGAGCTGTTTTTGTTTTTTTAGAGGTCTCAAGCTAAACATGCCTCCAGTGAAACTGATTGGAGCCTGTCTTTTGGTCTGCTGCTTGTTTAGAATTGAGCCAGTGCTTGTACCTGTTTCTGAATAGGTCTTTTCCAGCATTCCTGTTTTTAGTTACCTCTTGCCTAGACTCTTCTGTCGAGCAGTGGTTACTAAGCAAACGGGCCACTACCGATCCCACTGTTGCTCTCTTTTGCAAGTGACTTCAGTATGACGTGGCAGAGGGCGAGTGATGTCAATAGCAGGGTTGTTTTGCTTCTGAATCTTCAGGCATGAGTGTATTAAGAATTTGACTTTCTCATGGTGGGCTTCTCAGAGATCCACTCCTCTGCCCCAGGAGACTTTGGGCAAATATGCTAGCATGGGTGCAGCGCCACTGGTGTTCGTAATATCGGGAGTGCTAATGCTGGCGAACTGTGGCATTCCAAGCCTTGTGAGTTAACCCCGTTCAGACCAAACCTAACGGACATGCTGCTTCGGACTCTGAGAGACTGAGCCACTCCTAGCGGCACACAAGACCAAACAGTGCTGTCTGCTGTAGGGCAGGCTGTCTGGGAGCCAAGTGAAAATGCCTGTGCCCAGGTCCAGCTTCGTGATCAAACCTTGCAGATGCAGGATCTGATTTTATTCTTTCAAAACGTGTGCAGGCAGTTAAAAGTGGAGGGCTAAATTGGATGGTGCCCTTTGTTTGAAACACTCATCTGCTCCCGCAGGCTGTTGGATTTTTATGAACACCTGCAGGTTCTGATGTAGAGACCAATACTGCCTGATCTAGCTTTCCCATACAGAAATAGCCAACTTGAGACCTGCTTGTTGGTTGATTGCGTACAGTGTTTTGAATCTGCAGTGAATTGTTTCAGCCATATTCATGTACTGGTTGAACTTCTCTAGTCCGGCCTGACCGGATCGGTGCCAAACCAAAGGAAGTCAGTATTGGCTAGCAGCATTACCAACATTTTCATGGCTTGCTGGGCTCTGAGAAGAGATCTAGCCATAAATTAGAGCTAAAGAACAGCCCAGAACCCTGAGAGCCAGGACTGGCTGTAAACAAACCCTAATGGACCACAGGAAACTTGGCTACACCCTTGATACGTGGACAGCCAGCTAACTAAAATCATGCCAGACCACTGGACTCGGGAGTGCTGAACTAGACAGAAGGGTTGAGATTGTAATGCTGATGCATGTATTCTTTTTAAAGAAGCTAAATCTCTGTATTTGTGATCCTTTATCCATATCCTGCTGTTTAAATTCTCCTACATAGAATCCGAGAACACAAGAACTGGAGGGGACTTTAATAGGTCATCAAGTCCAGTCCCCTGCCCTCACGGCAGGACCAAGCACCATCAAGCACATGCTTAAATATGACCCCTGTGAAATTTGTGTTCCGCAGAAATGGCCTGGGCTCATTTCGTGCTTGTGCTGGGACCCTAGTAAACTTAACCCCTCCTGTAGATTTAAAAAAAAACCAAAACAACAAATCAGAAACTCCTTTTCTCCCAAGAGAGCAATCTCTGAGTTGGATTATTTGAATGTGTTTATGCCCCTTGATTTGTATCAGCAAGACCCTCTATCCTTAAGTTATCCCTTTTTACATCTAGTGAGACTTTTCCAGCTTGTTCCTTGCTTTTATTTTTTTTTTAAACTAGGCTCTTGGTTACATTAAACTCTGTGCTGCTTTAATTTTTTTCATATAGTCTCTGCTTCCTTTTGATGTAGCTGCTCACTTGATTTCCCTTTGCAGTGGCTTCTTTCTCTTCCATGTACCAGTCCAGTTGTCAAGGAAAGTTGCACAGGAGCATATCCTGGGCAGGTATATTTATCTATCTTTAAGGAAAAAAAAATATTGCCATAGAAGAACACCTCTGATTCATAGAAACTGTCTCCCTCATCCCTCATCACCCTTCCATGTTTCCTGTTTGTCCCCGCTGGTCTCATTACTTTCGACGAATGAGATCTTGACTAGCATGAGGAAGTCCAAGCCAGATACAACCTTTGCAAGCACGAGGAACTTTAATGCAGCCCTTGTTGGGTGGGGCGAGGTCATAGCTCATGAGACTTATGGCTATAGAGTGACCTGTTAAAGATCTGAGTTTCCTAACTTTTAAACTGGATCTTGGAATTGGGGTTTGTGTTTTCTGGGTTGATTCAGAAAGTGCCTCCTCCTAGGTACAGTGCCACATTCTCATTGAACTGAGCATTCAGCCAAAAATGGTGATGGGGAAACCATCTGAAATGAGAAGCTGGTTAGAAAGTGAAAGTTTGAAACTACTGTATAATGGCTGGTTGCACATTTAAAAAACAAAAACAAAACAACAACCATACAAAACCCAAACTCTGCTTCAAGGAGAAATAGATAACACATTGTTGCATTCTGTAGATTCAGTAGCTGTGTAAAATCTTCCTCCTCTAGCTTTGGCACTATCACGTAGTTACAAAATATATCGGACCTCTGGATAGTAATCAAAATAGATCCCTCTAACGGCAGCACTTGCATTGCCTTGGGTCTGCAATGCTTCCTTGGATGAATGAAATCCCACTTTCCTTCAGTGGGAAATCTGATATGGAATAGCTGATTATCCAGAACTGGGGATTTCTGTATCCACATGAGGCTATTAGTGACACACAGATGCTGCAGCACATTAGCCTTCTATGATCCTCCTCTTTCGCTCTTGTTATCCTACTTCACCCTGCCGTGCAATTACTGAATGTTCAAATGATTAACAAACACCAGCAAAATTGGCCGTAATATTAGAACCAGGGCAGTGAAAAGCAGAGGGTATGGGCAGGTGTGTTCTGGCTTGGACAGCTAACCAGATCAGCACGTTTTTAGAAGGTCTGCGTGTGCAATGCTAACTCTTAATTGCTTCTTGAAATAACTTTGGTCCTGCAAGCTGAAATCAATCCAGGGAAAGCTGCTTTGGTGCCTTTTTTTGGCTGACTTTTTTGTTTTTGTGTGTGCGTGTGCTAACGTTTTGGTTTCTTAAAAATTTCTACTTTGGAAAACAAATCTTAGCCTTTCAGATTGGTCTTCCAATTCTGTGTGTCTGTAATGGGAAGCCTCCTGTACTTCAGCCTTTTCCTCAGGACAAAAAAAACAAGGCAAACAGAAGTCTTCGGTCAAATGCATTCCTGTATTCAGGGTTACTGTGTATAGTAGACACTTGATTACCCCTTCCACTAACCTCTCCGCTTACACAAGGGATGTAAGCGACTAGTCGACTGTCTGATAAGCATAAGCTTATCCGATAGTCGAGTAGTGACTTGACTAGTTGCTTCCCCCCCACCCCTGCTGCCTCTGTCAGAGAGGAGCAGCAAGTGGGGGGAGCAGGAGCCTGTTTAAAAGCTGGTTTTACCCCAGCACCATCTCCAGGGGCGGGGGCGACAGAGGCACTGGTTCCGACTGCTGTGCTTCTGCTTTTTAAATGGGGCTCTTGCTACATTTCAAAAGCAGAAGCGCAGCAGTCGGAATTCAGGGCGAGCGGAAATCGGAAACTCCACCGACTACTCGATTAGCTGATTAATCGAAATTTAACATCCCTAACATACATAGCACTTCCAAGGGGCTTTCTTTCAGGCCGCTCTATTTCATTAGCTATTTGTCTAGTTGGAAGCCACACACAGACTTTCCTGAGATTGCTGCAGTGCATATATTAATGATGCCGTTCTGTCCTTTTAATAAGGCCCAGGTTGCCCTGTTTTGCTTCTACCGAGGCATACCGAGAGAACTGTCCAAATGCAAGTAAATGGCTTCTAGTAAATTTTCTCGTCTCCTCCTCCATGAGGCACGAGAGCATTTTTCTCCTCCTAGAATGAATACAAGGCTTATTCATTTCCACAGTTGCATAGAACTGATGTTTTCATTGCCTATTTAATAACAAGCTTTAATGCTAGTCATGCGCTCCCTTACCTCTCTCTAGTTATTGTCTGTCCCGATACTTGAGTATTAACATACACAAGGATCCATTGTCTCTGATCTTTTCACTACTTGTCCATTAGTAATGGTCTGGCACCACTGTGCCTAGTGTGACAGAGCAGTTGTGTAATCCTTTGGTGTGAGGGTAAGTCGACCAATTATTCTGTACGAAGGGGAGACCTCTAGCAAGTCTGATGTGCCATTGAAGTCTGCACCCGTTGATCAGAGACACGATATAGCACCCATTCAATATGGCCTTCCTCTAAAATCCTAGTAGGGAAAAGGCTGGTACTTCAGAGGAAAGGACTGGGTCCCATCATGCCACTCCTCTCTGCATGCCTCAGTTATTCTCTTTGTGTCTTCGTAGAATCAGCAGTAGTTCTGGAAGAGGGGAGCCCACAGGAAGCGGATTTAAGAGAAACCGATTCCCTGGCATCTCAGGAGTTTGAAGACTTCAAGGCGGTGTGCTCTGAGCAAGGCATGAGCGAGGAGAAGTTCATGAAAGCCCACCAGGCTTACAGCCGGGTAAGGCTGTCGTGCATTTGGCTGGTAAATGTACCCTCCCAAGCAAGAGAAGGGGCTTCAGTGTCAACTGCAGATGTGTCCGTGTTCTCCGTTTGCCTCTAACTCTAGCAAAATGCTCAGAACCGAGAGGGGGCGCTCGTATACAAGAGAAATGGTACCTGCCTGTCACCTTGGCGCCTGGGCTTCTGGCCGGGTGACTAGGCCCTATCTGCTCATACTGAAGCTAAAATGCTTTGGTATAGTGCAGGGGAACCTTTCTTGGTTCGGGGGGCTGCTGACCCACAGGAAAACCAGTCGGGGGCCACACACACGTGAGCTGCAAAAAAATCTCCCCCAGAACAAAAACGCCTCACTGCTATGATCCCTGACTGAGAAACAGAAAGACATCCCCCACATTCCCCTTGTACACCAGAGCCTAGGGGGGCCTGGACTAGTAGATTTTGTGGGCCCCCCCAGGTTCTGGGACAGGGCCAAAAATGAGGGGTTCAGTGTGTTTGGGCTGCGGGGAAGTGGGCTTTGGGTGTGGGGCATTGATGGGTCTGGAAGGATAAGGTGCAGGAGTGGGCTGGAGGAGGGAGGGCAAGGCTGGAGATGGGACGCATCAGCAGGCTGCAGGTGGGAGTGCCGCAAAGCTGAAGTGCCAGCTCCCCGATGCTGGGCAGGGGAGCCCCAAATCTGGGGAGCCGGATCCAGGTGAGCTGGTGGCTGCATGCGGCTCTGGGCCACAGGTTCCCCACCCTTGGCATAGTGTGTTGATTGGTGGCGATGTCTCCCCGTCCATCCACGTCTTTCCCATGAGCTTTTGTGCATCTTGTCAAGGTGCTCCTTATGAAAACAGCTTTGCTTTGGGTTTTCCCCTTAAGTCCTCGTCAACGTCTAGTCAAGAAGAGAAATCTCTGAAGTCGGACGAACTGGCGGCCGGCAGAATTCCCATTGGCAGGGTTGTTCCTTCGGAGGATGGCAGGACTCTGGAAGAGCTCTCCTTTCAGCCTTCTCAGCCGCTCAGCAAGTCCAGCTCTTCCCCTGAGCTTCAGACTCTGCAGGAAGTCCTCAAAGACCCCAACAGTAAAGAAGCAACCGGAAGGCTGAGCACGGAACTGAAATCAAAATCTCAGTCTGGGAACCTCGAAGGAGAAGGGGCCGCTCGCTGGCTGAGCCAAGGGGATGACACTAGAATCAGTGGTACAGCCAGGCTGGATTGCAACGTCCTTTCTTCCTCTCCCCGTTCACCAAGCGGCCACCGTCTTCGAGGATACACCATCTCTGATTCAGCCCCTTCTCGGAGGGGCAAAAGGATTGAGAAAGATGCCTTCAAGAGCAGGACAGCAGCCTCCAATGCTGAGAAAGTGCCTGGAATAAACCCAAGGTGTGTGGGTTTTGGGTGGGGGTTCTCAACACGGCTTCTGGTGGCCTCTGAGAACAAAGATATTTAGAGGGGTAGCTAGATATGTTTAAATTCAACACATGCGGGTTTTGGGGTCTTAGAAACCTAAACTGAACAGCCAGGAGATAGAACTTTCTCTACTTTAATCCATGTGTTAGCATCTGAAACCTCAATTTTGGGCAAAAAGAATTGTGGCACACATCCCAGCAACTTGGGCGCTTTTTTTTCTTTTCAAAGAACAATTACGTTGGATTAACATTCCTCCCCGTGCAATTTGAATGCAGGAAAGCTAGTAAGCAAATTAACTATAAACCAGGGAACCAGAGCTATCTCTCTGTCCGAGATAAAACAAATGCAAAATGGTAAACAGCATGAACAGTGGTGGGGGGGAAAAGTAAATTAGATTGGGTGTTTGAGCCCAGTAATATTTTCAAGCACCAACGGGAAGATTTTTACCTTGCTGGTGGTATATTAAATAGTAAAATATTCCCATGAGTCCCAGAGCCTACGCAACAACTTGTTTAAATTTCTAGATCTGAAGTAAAACAATGGCCCAAGGCGGGATTTGATTTCCACGCATTTGTCTTTTCTAAAGATCCAGTGGCCATTCTGGTATAGGGAAGGCATGCTAGTGAGCTAATGAGGTTTATGGTATGTGCGTATACAGCAACAGTAATGGAGCAGATACCTACGGTGCCGACTGAGGAGGGGTTCTGCACTGAGCAGCTAATCTCAGACATCTCTGCCATGTAGATTGACGTGGGCTTTATTGTATGGTAACAGGATTTAATTTCTCTTCTCAGCTTTGTGTTTTTACAGCTATACCACTCCCCCTTCTTTGGAGATGAATCCAACAAGCCCCTTCTGTTGCCAAATGAGGTAGGCATCGATTTTCTGTATGGACACACGAAATGACAACTTTAATCACACTCGCTTTTGAAAATACAAGCGTGTACTACTTGACTGGCAGCGGGGTGGTGAGGGTTATCGGCGGTTCCTTAATGGCCAGGCTGGTAGAGATGTAAAATCTTGGCTATTTCTGATGATCACTGTTTGTGGTTGTGGATTGAGATTTTCCTGCCCCACCCCGTTTCTCACAATGCTGATATACTGCTGTGATGGGATGGCTCCCTTCCAACTCCCAGAGCCGTCAGCGACCAGTTAGCTTGTCAGGCAGTACGTTTGGTCTCCAGGGACAGGGTTTTTACCCCCCATGTATTCACTTCTGAGCAAGCAGGTGTGTTGTTGCCTTGGTAATAATAGCAGAGGGTGAAATCGGGCAATGTGCTTTGGAGAAGGTGTCTAGAAAATTGGGGGTGGCCCATATTACAGACTAGGGATGTGAACGTCTAGTTCAGGGGTGGCCAACCAGTTAGACAAAGCTGTGGATAGAGTGCGAAGAGCCACGTATTATATATTTATTTTTATATAACTATCTATAGATAGATAGATAGATATAGTACACAAAATGTAGGGATAAAAATAACATTACAGGACATTTTGGCCAAAAACCAATAAAAAAAGTCTCTAGTTACGTAAACAATTCACGGCCAGTCCATAGATTTTTTTTTCAGAGAATTTGAGAAGGAACAAACATCAAATTTAAAAAAAACCCCAAACCTTTAAAAATACAGTAATATTCTCACACTTAAAAAAAAAAAAAAGCATCCCTACCGTGTGTTTTAAATGTAACACCACTGCCCTATTACGTCCTGTGAGGTTTTTAAAATTAAACTGAACTGAGAAGTAAATCAGCACAATTTGAAATGCCTGTTTCACTCCAACTTGTTGATCTCTGGTCTGGTTTCCCTTTTTTTTTTTTTTACTTACGAAGATTATGGCTTTTTTTTATACTTCTCAAAATTCAGGTCTGTCCCAGACTGTAAATATGAGAGGTTGAAAAACAATAAGGGAGAGACTCATGTCTCAGAATAATTGCTTCAACCTGGCAATTATTAAAGAAACACAGTGTAAGCCAGGTACATGCTGATTTTCTTTTTTTGCCCTGGAATTTTTAAATATGACATCTGTGTTGGCTGCCTTATTCTGCGTTCATGGAGACTTTGAGTTTTTAGGGTGCTTCAGGCCCTCTCCTCCCACTCTAACCCAGTGTCCCACCCTTCCCCCAGAGCCAGGCACCCCCAGCCCCCTGTTCCAACCCAATCCCCCTCCCCCTCTCCCAGAGCCAGGTATCTTCAGCCCTCCTCCCCCCCGGCTCTAACCTAATGCCTGGGTCCCAGAGTCACCGCCGCTGCCAGGCGCTTCTCCCTCCAGGCGCTGGAGCGGGTGTGCAGAGTGGCCAGCCAGGAGCAGTCTGGATGCATGGCTCTGAACTAGCAAGAACCGCATTTCTTTAAGCAAAGAGCTGTGGGTTGGCCACCCCTGGTCTCGTTGACTGTCCAATAAGCAAATGCTTATCAGATAGTGGACAAACTAATCGACTAGTTGCTCCCCCCCTCCCTTGCTGCCTCTATCAGAAAGAGGAAGCAAAGGGGCAGGGAAGAGGAGGGGGTGTTTCAAAGCATCAGTGCCCTGTGCAGCCTGGGGCCAGCTGGGGACTCCCCCCTGACCCTGGGCTCCATGTGGCACTGCCGCTTTGAAACGCCGCGGGAAGCACAGGGCCAGGTGGGGGATGCTTGAGTCCCCTGCTGGCCCCATACTCCCTGCAGGGCTGTGACCTTTGAAATGTAGCAACAGCCTGGGGCCGCTGCTACACTTCAAAGGCAGAGGCGCCATTATCGACTAATCAAATATTTGATGCAAATTGCATTGACTATTCAGTTAGTTGATTATTCTAAATTTAATCCCTGTTACAGACCAGGTCAGGCCTACACTACAGGGGAAGGTCAAATTAAGATAGTTAACATAGCTGGAGTTGCATATGTCGCTGAAGTTGATGTACTTTCATTCGAGTTTCTGCGCCATTTCCACAGCAGAAGGTCGATGGGAGCAAACACTCCCGTCAGCTTCCCTTACTCCTCGTGAGGAGGAGTATTGGCACTGACAGGGGTGCCCTCTGAGTTCGATTTAGCGGGTCTTTACGAGACCCACTAAATCAAACTCCAGAATATTGACCACGGTAGCGTTGATCTTCTGTGTACCGAAGACAAGCCCTGGGAGTGCCCAATGGGAGTTACCCAACGCAGAAATAGACCAGAATAAAACCAGGGTTCTGGGGGGGGAAGTGCAGCGCTGTCGAGGTGGCACAAAGCATAGCAAATCTACAAGTCAGATACAAACCTGGGTTGCCATTTCCTGGGTCTGAGTAGCAAACCCTTTGGGAGTCTGACAGAAACTGGGTAAGCGAAAGTACTGTCCTGTGTGACAGTATTATCGAAAGCAAGTGTTTTCTACCACTGATCCTGCCGTGTTTATCAGTTGTCATGGCTGGTGCGTGAAATACATTCAGTTGTCAGGAGGTAAGATTGTGGCAATACAAAGGAGAGAAAAAGGAACAATAGACTCCCTGTGAAACACTTTCTCATTCGTATTCCTCAGAAGCGAATATTGCGTGTGTGTTTCTATGGTCAATACCTCACTGACGTTTATCGAAGAATAATCGTGTGGGGATGAGGAATCTCTTACTCCTTAGGCCTTTGTAGTCTGTGGTGGGTCTGCTCTTCGGTGCCATTCAAAGAAATGACCAGCGAACATGTTTTAATTGTAGACGTTTGAAAGCTCGGTGCAGCTCCTAGATCAGATTCCTTCCTACGATACCCACAAGATTGCTGTGCTGTATGTCGGAGAAGGGCAGGTGAGTTCTTGCACATACCAAAGGGAGACTTCAAGGAGAGGCCAAGCAGCTTCACCTGAATTGCAGTAATTTCTACCCATGTTAAAGCAGCTTCTTCGTGTGTTGTGGTCTCCTGGGTTGCACAGAGAGCGCCCAAATGACAGCAAAATGCCTTGAGGCCTGAGGATTCACTCTGATGCTTGTTCCTGGCGTATGTCGTACAAGCACCCACTGCAGCTTTCAAGTAGCAAGGCTTATATTTCACTAGTCCAGGGTGTCTTCTCAGAGGCTCCTTCTGAGTGACTCTTACTGACATTGGCTTCTCTTCCATGTGGCCAGCTCTAGTGGCACTGGCACTGTTTGTAGGTTGGGGGTGCTGAGCTGTGGCCCCCCCACACCTGTTTGCACCTCTCGCTGCCTCAGGCTGGGGTCACACCTAGAGTCACCAGTCTGGGCAAGTCGGTAAACTCGCCATGGCTAGAGGTGACTGAGGAGCTCCGGGCCAACGGCAGGATCCCAAGCGGCAGCTGAGCCCCCGGGGCAGCAGCATGGACACGGGGGGTGGCAGGACTCTGAGGGGCGTTAAAGCCAGGCGGACCCCAGAGGGGCTGCCTGGAGGCAGGGACCCAGAGTTGGATCCTGAATACTTCCCACACCTCTGGCGATCTCTAAAAGCTTTAAAGCTTTCCGCAACTATTCTGCCAGCCCAGCCCATACTCAGTGAACAACTTTTGTCCCCTCCTGTTCTGTTTGGACAGGGTCTGCCCTTGGGCTCGGCTTGCCGACCCTGGAATCTGGCCAAAGCCCTCGCAAGGACCTGAATCTGCTTTTAACAGTCTGAAGACACGAGTAAGGACTTGACCCCCCTCTATGAGCCTCTGAATGTTTTGTTTTCTAGAGCCACAATGAGATTGCCATTCTGTCCAATGAACACGGCTCCTACAGATACACTGAGTTTCTGACTGGCTTAGGGAAGCTCATTGAACTCAAAGACTGTCAGCCCGATAAAATTTACCTTGGTGGTCTGGATGTGTGTGGGGAGGATGGTCAGTTTACCTACTGCTGGCACGATGACATTATGCAAGGTAGGGTGTCCCACTTCTTGGGGGGGACAGGAATGGGGCTTTACTGCCTGAGAAAAGCCAGCAGGTCTGGGTGGTGTCCCGCATCTTCTGTTTTCAGAGGGTGGCAGAGAGAAGGGCTGCCTGGGTTCCGTTTCCATGTCGTCTCATATGTTTAATCATCTTCACTGATGGCTTGGGAGCAGACCTGCTAATGGGGGGCAAAGGAGGAGGAAGTTAACCTGGGGCCGGGTGATACAGAAGGGCCCAGGAACACCCATCCGCTGCTGCTGCAGGAGCAGTGGCATCCGGGGCACTGGGCAGCGCTGAGGGTGTGGGGAGAGGTGCAACGCTCTCCCAGCGGCACTGAGGGCTGTTTAGCCCCAACTCTACCCCTCCCGCCTTCCAGGGGTGCAGAGCAGGGCCCCCCTCTTGCCCAGGGGCCTGGCGAGGCCGTTGGCCCTGTTGCTTGGAAGAAGTTGACACAAACCTTTAAATTGGTCATAAAAAAAGGTCACTTTTTACTCTGAATACAGACCGTACCCTCAGCGAGAGGTGTGGGTTTATGTCTGCCCTTGGGTCAAAGCTGTCTTGTTTCATGGGCCACTGGGTTTCCAGAAACTATCTGATGTGTTCTAGCAGCCCACACGTGTCCTAGCTGTGCCAGATGTTTCTTTGGAGAACGATTTTTAAAGATGGGCGGTGTTGTCCGCGTTAACCTTGGGACTGGGTATGAGCACAGCATCCCGCCCACACGGCAGTGACTAGAAAGGCATTTAAAAGTAGAAGGTACTTTTGTTTTTTCTGTACACGGCAGACCCTCCTCTCTGCTGCTGTGGCCCTGCCGTAATTGTCATAAAGTCTTTCCTTAACTCTCTCTTGTGTATTGGGATGAGTGTTCTAGTAATGGCAGGTAACCGAGAATGCATCTGAGAAGGCTACTGCTGATGGACCAGATCAGCCATTTTGACCCTGATGTAACTGGCAGCAGAATACGGGCTGCTCCCAAGTTACGCTTGGTTCAAAGGGTCTTCTCCGTGGCCGGGGATTTGGCTGCAGTATTATGCACTGTGACATGTCTCCAGTGCAACACAAAGCTGATAGAATGGGCTATCTGGCACTGGCTGCTAGTATTCAGGCCAGGCCTTCATAGAATCAATCACAGAATCATAGAGCTCGAAGAGACCTCAGGAGGTCATCAAGTCCAGCCTCCTGCCCAGTCTTCAAAGCAGCACAGCGCAGTCCTGCGTACGGTAGTTCAGCCGTAGATAAATGCCATATCCTGAACGTTGCCACTCGAGGGCCATAGATACCCTGGCGAGCTATCTGTCCTTGCACCCCCTGCAGGAATGCTGCTAGCTGCATCTCCTTTCTTCGATCCTAGTTCGGTTCAGTTTGCCTGATTCTTTTTCCCCCTCCCCCAGCCATTTTTCACATTGCGACGTTGATGCCTACGAAGGATTTGGATAAATATCGATGTGACAAGAAGAGGCACCTTGGGAACGACTTTGTTTCCATCGTTTATAATGATTCTGGGGAAGACTTCCGGTTGGGAACAATCAAGGTACAAGAGTTTACACTGGGCTCTGCTTACAAGACCTCTGGTGGGCTGATACAGCTTTGGAAAACCTCCAAAGGCGACAAGACTTTCTTCTTGCCTGTCAGCCATGGGGTCTTGGTAAAATTGTTCATCTCCTTGCGTCTCGTCCGAAGCTGCGGTGTCAATTTGGATATTTCTTTGGTGGGGCAAATTCTAGGCCGGTCACCCTCCCGCAGAGATGGGTACCCATGCGGCACATGAGCTTTGCCACCAAGGGTACGTCTAGACTACAGGCTTTTGTCGACAGAAGTTTCGTTGACAGATACTGTCGACAAAGCTTCTGTTGACAAAGAGCGTCTAGACTACATCCAGTTCTGTCGACAAAGCAAGCCGCTTTGTCAACATGACAGTGTAGAGGCAAAGGACAGTGTAGATGCAATAACGCCTTCTGTCGACAGAACTCTATTGACAAAAGGCGTTATTCCTTGTAGAATGAGGTTTACCGCCATCGACAAAACTGCTGAGTTCTGTCGACGTTATGTCAACAGAACTCAGCGGCAGTGTAGACACAGTATAGTTTTGTTGACAAAAGTCCACTTTTGTCGACAAAACCCTGTAGTCTAGACACACCCTACGAGTTGTTGTAGGTAGACCCCACCCCCACATCCTGCATTAGAGGAATGGACAACTCAGGCACCAGGTCACAACACTGACCTTTGGCCCTGCCACTCCTCTGCGTGGAGGGGCACCCGGGTCATATTTCAATGGCATTGCTACCATGCAGCCAAGCCGCATTCCAGATCACTCTGCCAGCAGCTGTACTGATTGAGAACAAGCCCCCTGCTTATTAGTGGTCAGCCTAGTTCCCCACCTGTCTCCGTGGCCTATGGAACGTTTGGCAAGTGCAAAAACCTGGTGGGAGGGAGCGGGTCCAGCTTTCTCCCTCCTCACTGGTGCCACTTGTCTCACGACGATTCGGTTATGAATTGGGACTACTTACCTTGCTGTGTTCAAACTGCATCTGTGGGTTGCCTCCATAGATGTCATGCTTTCCAGTAAAATACACCTCCCCGTGTTCGCTGTGTTTCTGCGTTCCAATATTTTGTTTCCTCTCTAGGGCCATTTCAACTTTGTGCATGTGATCATCACTCCGCTGGACTATGACTGTAACCTGGTGACGTTACAGTGTCGGAGAGGTAGGGTTAAATCTGAGAGTGTTTATACTGCCTGGCCTGACCACTTCCTTCTCTTCACTGTAACGTTTGTAAAAGTCGCCAGGTTGTAAGAATTCTTTAGAACCCGAGAAATGTAGGACTGCAAGCCCTGAGCTACACTAGGGGAGTTATTGTGACATACTTAAGAGGAGCCTCCACAAGACCAAGCCTGTTGTTTCGAAATAACGGGCTGGTTATTTCAAAATCTGTCGTCCTGCTTTCCTTGGGGAATAACGCTTGTTTCGAAATAGCAGTAATGTGGATGCTCTGCTGTTGTTTCGAAATAACGACTCCCCAGAGTAATTGGGAGCGCTTTCCGGGGCTCTAAGTCACGGTAGCGCATCCACAGTAACGGAGCCTGCCTTGGACTAATTTTGATGCTTTCCCATAGTGGGGACACGCCATTTCAATGTTGTTATTTCGGGAGTTATTATTTCAAATGGAGTTATTTCGAAATAATTTCCTAGTGTAGACAGGCCCCAAGAGACCGCAGAAGGTCATGCAGTCTAGTCTCCTGCCCTGAGGCAGGAGAGAGATTGAGTCAGTCCCCCCCCTCCTGTAACAGCATATGCCATGCTGCCAGTGTACTTAGCTGAAGCAGCCCCTTCCTGCACTGTGATGTGCTCTCCGGGTACCAGCTTTCCAGCTGCCCTTTAGTGTTTGTGCTAACGGGCTCCTCGAAAGTCATGTCATCACCCAGTCTTTGGGGATGTGTCAGATCAGCATGTCTTCCCTGCTCCACCTCGGGCAGCTCCCTTCTAGGCGGGGAAAGCGTGGAGTGCCAGCTGGTGGACAGTATGCCCCCATTTTGGCTTGCCAATAACCATTAACCTGTGGGGGCTGGAACAGCTCCCCACCTGCTCCAGCCCCACGGGGAGCCTGCCACGGACACAGGCTGCTCCGGTCATCTGAGCACTGGACCGGTGGTCTCCTGCAGCTGAGCATTGCTCTTTTGAACATCAGCTAGAGGGGGCATGAGTGTTTTGGGGCTTATTCCCCAATTTTGAGCTGGATGTGGGACTTTGGCAGCCTTACCAGATCCCACGCGGATCCCCCAGCGTTGACAGGACGCAACCACGAGCCCAACCATACCCCCCAACCTTTCCCACAATGCACTTCTCTCATGAAACCCCTTCCAGTTTGAGGAGCACAGCTGTGAAATATTCTGCCCAGGCCTCTGCGCTTTGGGGGAATCGTGGACTGGCCAGGCTTCTTGGAAAGGCCCCCTCTGTGGGGAGCCGTCAGATCTTGGGAGCCCCGAGCGTTACATCCTTGTGCTGTGAGCGGTGTCGCAATAGAAGCAATAAAGCTTTAGACCAGTGGTCACCACTCAGTCGATGGGGATCTACCGGGAGATCTTGGAGCCTCTGACAGGGATCATGACTGGTTTGGCCAGGAAGCTCTCAAGTGCTGGTACTTCAGTTGCCCCTCCCCCCACTGTCATGCTGCTCCTGCCCTCTGCTTTGGAGCTGCCTCCTGTGAGGCTTCTGCTTGCTGTGCAGGGGGTGGGAGGGAAAGTGGGGGGCACTGATGTCAGGGTGTCCCTCCTCCCCTCCACTCCGGTACCCTAACTCCACATAGAAAGCAGGGGATGGAGGGAGCTTGGCAATGCAAACCTGTCACTCTCACAAACACACCCTGCCCTTCACTCTCCTCTCCCGAGCCAGCACACACGTGGGTGGCGGTGGTTACTCCTTTTACTGCCTGCAGAGTGGGTTGGTTTTGGTTTGGGACTGGTCTGTGCATTTCATCATTTTCATTTCTCTTACGCTTAAATGCAAGTCTTGAGCAGTGAATTCTAACATGCCGAACCGTCGTGGCTGGAGTCGTTATCCCTGTGGGAACTGCTGCTCCTGGAGGTGGCTGGCATGTCCCTGCAGCCCCTGAGAGAGAGAGAGCAAGGGGTCTCGCTCCTGCAGCTCCCATTGATCAGTAACAGGGAACCGTGGTCAGTAGAAGCTATTAGGTCAGTGCCTGTAGATGAGGGGCAGCACAGGGAGCCACTGCTGTCCATGCCAGCTGCTTTCAGGAGGGGTGCCGGGCCAGGGCAGGGGTAAGCTGCCTTAACCCCACTGCTCCACCAACTGGAAGCTGTCTGTTAAATGGTGCCCAGCCAGAGCCTGCTTCCTGAACCCCTGTCCCAGCACTGAACCCCCTCTATCCAACCTCCTGCCCCAGATGTGAGTCCCCCTGCACTCAAACTCCTTCCTATACCTTGCACCCTGAACCCCCTCCTGGACCCCAATCCCCCACCCTGGGCTAAGCCCGGAGCCCCTCCCACACTCCAAACCCCTTGGCCCAAGACCAGAGCCTGGACCCCAACCACCTACCCCAGCCTGGTGAAAGTGAATACGGTTTGGGGAGGAAGGGGGATGGAGTGAGCAAGGTGGAGGAGGAGCAGAGCCTCGGAGGGAGGAAGGAAGCAGGACAAGGGTATTTGGGTCTGAGGTAGATCTTACATTGCACTTCAATTGGAAAAATGATCTTGTGGCTAAAAAGCTTGGAGACCCCTGCTTTATGGGTTGGGGGGGTTGAAGGAATTGATTGGTGAGTGCAGTGTACTCCAATGGCTCACGTACTGGAAAACGGTGTGATGCTGAATTTATCACTGTGCAGGACATAAAATTACTGGCTAATTCTAGTTTTTCGCCCTTGAAAGCGTCCATCGTGCACAGAACGTAAATCTTGTTCTTTTGGGGTTTTTTTCATTTTAAAATACAGACATGGAAGGGCTGGTGGACACAAGCGTCGCTAAGATTGTCTCAGATAAGAACCTGCCGTTTGTCGCCCGCCAGATGGCCCTGCATGCCAATGTGAGTCCTGTCTGTTCTCTTCGAGTTCTGCTGTGTTTCTGCCACCCCAGGGGAATGCATGCAATTTGGCCAAAAAACTAAACTCGGAGAGCTATTTCTGTTGAGTAACCAGTCAGGCCAGATTTAGCAGCAGAGCATCCCAGATTGAGTAGAATTTCAATGACTAAACTCATGATGTTGTGTAAACAATCTGTTATTGTCGTGGGAGCTGCGTTTACCGTTTCTCTTTTCCCTTGACTCAGATGGCCTCCCAGGTTCACCATAGCAGATCCAACCCTACAGATACGTACCCATCAAAATGGATCGCTAGGCTTCGTCATATCAAGAGGCTCAGACACCGGGTAATTCCAGTTGGTTGTTTCCGTGACGTGTTGCATGTCTGGGACTCTTAGCACAAGCCAGGCCAATGACAGAGATCCCGAGAAAAGGAGGAGCTGTCCAAGGACAGTCGTAAGTGAGAGGGCAGTCTGCCTTGGAAGTTTGAGAATAACCAAACTCTAGTGAAAGTTAGAGATGTAAGCGACTAGTCGATGAGTGATGCAACTAGTCGTTCCTCCCCCCCCCCCCCCCGGCCTCTATCAGAGAGAGGCAGCAAGGGGGGAAGCAGGAGCTGGTGCTGAGGGGAGCTGGCTTAAAAGCCGATTCCCCAAAGCACTGTCACTGTGGGGGGCAGGGTAGGTAGAGGCGCAGCGGGAAACGGCCCAAGCGGGGACTGAAGCAATCTCCACTCGCGTGGCTTCTGCTGCGATTCTGCTTTAGAAATGTACAAGAGTCCTGCCGGGGCTCTTGTTCCTTCCAAATGCAGAAGCCCCATAGGGAGCATGGGGCCAGCAGACACTCCCCTGCTGGCCCCGTGCTCCCTGCTGGGCTTCCGCTTTTGAACTGTAGCAAGAGTCAGGCAGGGCTTGGCTACAGCCTCCTTATCGACTAATCAAGTAGTCAATGGATATCCTATCGACTATTCGATTAGCTAATTAATCTACATAACATCCCTGGCGAGAGTGATGTGTGGGGAGGGAGGGTTTGAAGGTACAGGCGGCTGAAGATCCCTCCATTTCCACTGGCCAGAGCGGGAGTTGAGGACACCGGCTCCTGGCTGGGTTGTGCGTGTGATGCAGGGTTGAGATCCGAGTGGCCGCAGGGGGAGCTAGGCCTACTCCCCTGCCCTCCCCAAGTAGGAGAAGGGAGGGGGAGTTGTGGAGGGACCCCGCTGACCAGCCTGTTCCTCTGTGACACTCTTTCAGATACGAGAGGAAACCCACTACCAGACCCCTGGCTTCCCCCTGATGCAGATGCACCCTTCTGCTGCTCCGAAGCCCCCTCCCCAGGTTCCTCAGGACTCGGCCCCCACCTATGAAAGTGGGCAGAGGAAGAGGCTGATCTCCTCGGTGGATGATTTCACAGAGTTTGTGTAAATCCCCCGTGGTCAGCGTCCGTGCTCTGGCAGCTGGGTGGAGGGAGCGACCGCTTATGAGCCTGCCCAGTAATTCAGCGCTGCCAGGGGGAGGCGGCTGGGACTTGGCAAGGACAGTGTGTCTGTGTTATCCTAGTGTGAGCTAGTTCTTGGTCTGCCATGTTGCCCTGGGAGACCTCATCGCCTGGGCTGTGAGTTGCCCACCCTCCCGATGGAAGGGTTTGCTCCCCTAGCTAACGCTCCCAGAGTGCAGCGTGCCTACACCTCTGCGCTCTGTTTGGCTAGAGACATTCCGTGTCATTTAACGGTATCCTCTCTGCTAATAGCTTCCTTGCGAAATGTAAGCATCTCTGGATGCAGGCGCAGTGGCGGCAGCTAGGCGGGGCTTGTGACCCTATGAAAGCTGCAGTCACACACTCTGGACACGTGGGAGTCTCCATTTCCTTTACATGGCTGGGAAAGCTCTGTTAGCCTTGCTGAGAGCTGCATGCCCTTTCAGGCTAGTCCTTAACACCAGCTTGCAGTGCCCCCTTGCTTCACGAGGTGTCTGTCAACTGCCTCCTTGAGGCAATCCCCATGTCCCCCTGCCAGTACAATTGCTCTTGCGCACCGTAGCTGTATTACATAAGGAGGTGCTTGCTGGTCAGTGGAGGGGCAGAACGGTGTAGAAATCAGCCGCTGTCATGACGACTCCTTTAAACTGGCCCAAATTGTCTTGGGTTTAAGGAATTATGAGCAAAGGCTTTAGCTTGAGGCCCAGCCTTGCTCCTGGGGCAGTCAACTGCAAAGCTTTTGTTGACTGCGGCAGCCGAGGATGGTCCTGAGAATGGGGCAAGGATCCTGGGAAGTAACTGGATCCGGTTGGGGGTGTTCGCATACTCTGCGGAAAGGCACCCTTCAGAGGGGTGACTGGGCCCAAGTAGGTACCCAGAGCATGGCCAGGGTAAGCTGGTCATTATCCTGCTACCATGCGGCCTTGCCAGAGGTAAGTCCCAAATTTCCTCTTTCCTTTTAAATGCCCGTCGGCTTTGGTTGGCGGCAACACGCTGGTCTAGGACGTGTCACGTGGTGATGGTCCCGCATTTGGAAGCCAGCAGTTTGGCTTGTTCACAAGGGGCCCTTTTGAAGGCAGGTACGTGTCAGGCCTGTCAGAAGTAGCTAACTGGACACTACACTGCCGTACTGGGAGAAGCTGTGTAAGCTGGAACATACTGTGATGACTTTGGGTGCTCTTGTCACTCCTCAGTGACTGTGGTCCTGATCCAAGTGATTGTTGGGCTCTTACTTCGCTAAACAAGATGCTCAGCTCATGACTGGGTAACTGCTGAGTAATGTGAATGGAAGCGAAGGCAAATCAGTTGCAAGTTGGAATTGTTTGGGAGACGTTTTTGGAGGGAGGTAAGGGGAAGCTACTGACCATTGCTGGCCTGTCCAGTAACTCGTGTACGTCCCGGTTTGATAGTTTATAAATTGTAAATGAAATAAAAGTCTTTGTTCGGTTACTGGGTTCTTACTGGGGTGGGCAATCTCTCCTGTCACATTGCAAACCCCCTCCAGATGGATCTGCTCCTTCCTTTGGCAACAAGGCCTGGTTCTTCTCTCTGACCCGGGAGAGGGGTCTGATACGAGAGCCCACTTTGTGCCAAGAACAGGTACAGCATGGGTGGCAGCCGCAGGACAGGCTCCTGCCAGTTTGCCTCGCTCCTGAGTGGGAGGGGTCGCTAGGCATAAGCATGGCTGAGTTCTCATGGCCCATGGAGTCCCTGGCCTCTCAAGACTGCGTTTGAGGGAACCTTTGAGGAAGGTCAGATCTGTGGGAGGGATGTTAAATGTAGATTAATTGGCTAATTGAATAGTTGGTGCAATTTGCATCAATTAGTCAATAAGGGTGCCTCTGCCTTTGAAATGTTACAGCAGTCCCAGGGCTGAAGCTACACTTCAAAGGCGAAAGCGCTGGGGATAGCATGGGGCTAGTGGGGGACTCAAGCAGCCCCCCCACACACACCTCCCCCGGCTTCCTGTGGTGTTTCAAAGCGGCAGTGCTGCATGGAGCCCAGGGCCAGCGGGGGATTTGGACTAACCCCAGGCTCCATGTGGCGCTGCTGCTTTGAAGTACCCTCTCCTCTTCGTTTGTGGGTGTTGACGTCTGGCATGGAATGGAAGTCTGCCGCTACCTCCCCTTTGTGAATGCTTCAGCTGGTAACATGGCAGCTACCGCAATGCTGGCGCTTCCCAGTGACATCCATGGAGCACTGATGGATGTTTGAGTCTACATGCCAGAAAAGTTCAGCCACAAGCAAGGCCCTGTCAGCCTCTTGTACACTGAACAAAGTCTGTATTTGTTTTAAAGTACAGCTTGAACCTCTCTAGTCCAGCATTGTTGGCACCTGACCAGGTGCCGAACCAGGGGAGGTCAATATTGTCTAGCAGCATGACCAACCCTTTTCCTGCTTGCTGCTTTGGAAGACCTTTAGGGGTAAATTAGAGCTAAAGAACAGCCCAGAACACTGAGAGCCAGGATGGGTGGCTGGAAACAAACTTTATGGGACTGGGGAAACTGGGGCCACACCCAGGACAAGTAGGTATCCAGCCAACTCAAATCATGCTGGATGACAAATGTTGCCAGACCAGAGAGGTTCAACCTATAGAACTTCTATCAGAGATTTCAAAGCTCCTTCGTGCAGTAACATTGAGTAATTATTCTGTTACCCATTTGTTACTACTAGTCAAAAACTGGTATTTCTCAGCGGTTAGACTTTACTGAGCAATTAAAGTACTCGAGTTGGACTGTGTCTGCAGCGAGTAGCTTTCAAACCTTACGGTGGTGCTGTACTGACTGCAGAGAGTTGTGCACATGGATTGCTAATGGGCAACAAGGTTACTGTAACAGCTCCCAACAAAAGCATTGCACACACTTACTTAGCAGTCCATGGTTTTTATTTGACATTGTCATATTTAAGAAACATTCCCGCCGTTACAAAATTGGCTATTCTGTTTGCAAATGTAACAGGGACCAGCAGGCACTATGTTGGTGCATTCACCCTGACCATCCACTGCTACAGAAAGCATTATACGGATTTCCCTCCCGCCCCTTAACTAGCTGGTAGGGCCCTGTTCAAGCAGCTTGATATGATTGCATCATGGTGAGACTTCAGGCAATAAATAAGAAACCATTGCTTGGTGACTATAAACACAAAATATACATTCAAGAGTACTTAGTAGGGCTGCAAGTTGAATGTATTGCTGTGGACAAGGAGTATAATCTCATGGCTAATAGCTGTGGCCGCAGCGAAGCTCAGATTTTGTATACTTGACCCCTTACCGGGGTTTCTGCCAGGAACCCCCTGCTTGCGGCTAACGGTCCCATACAAAGATGTGCTGCTAGGAGAGCATTACTGTGGTGTGTTCTACCCTGCCCTGGAGCCTCTGGCTTTTCTCTAGTGCTGCTTCACAGACTTGGAGCCAGGAAAAGCAGTAGGGCTGTTACCCTAATCCATCTTTGCTCCTCTGCAGGTAGACACGGCACTTGGTGGGACTCACTCACACCGCCATGTGCGCACACATTCAACTAGTGGGCGAAGCTGCTCATTCGTTTGAAGGCCTACCTTCAAGCAG
Source organism: Pelochelys cantorii (assembly GCA_032595735.1). Lineage (NCBI taxonomy): Eukaryota > Metazoa > Chordata > Testudines > Trionychidae > Pelochelys > Pelochelys cantorii. Next base: position 38,536,339 of record CM064341.1, read on the forward strand.
TGCCAGCTCGTCACAGTGGGCGTGTCCTAAATTTAACCTTTGCCACCAGCTGTGAGCCTCTGAAAGGCAGCGCAGCTGCCTTTGGCTTTCAGGGCTCTAGCCTTGCTCAACGTTACAGCCCATGTTCAATTAACTGCTGGGTTTGGGGGGAGAGGGGAGTCTAAATCTATTGCAGCCAACCGCAGGCTGACCACAAGCGTCTCAGTTTTGCCCTTTCACTCTTCTAGGTTCTACTGGACTTTCAAAGCCCTTCACCAATCAACTGGTACCTTCAGCCATAGCATCCAGTCCCTGCAGATACCATTTAGCTCTTGGCAATTATGGTTGATTGAGAAGCCTCTTGTTTCAGACAGCTCTTATCCATCCTCCCAGCCACTGTTTGTAACTGCTGTCACGGCTACAGCCTGCCCTCTAGGCTAGCTCTTCAGGGGTGTTGTGGCTGGCCTGCATCGGGGCCAGAGCTCTCTAATCAGAACAACTGGGGCACCGCTATATAGTTCAGTGGCTAATTGTTCTAAGCCATGTGGGAAGCCAGGTTAGCATCTTGGTGTCATGTGAGTATGGCTAGTTAAGATTATATTAGTGTGGTCTCAGCTGGCCTGGCTGCATGCAGGCTGCATTCTTAAAACACAGGAAGGAAACCCTGCAGTAGCTAGGGTTGCCAGATGGTTTCAACAAAAATCCCGGCCACACTTGACATGACATGACATCACATCACAATCGACATTGCATCTTATTTAGAAAATACCGGACATTTCTATTTTCTCATTTCTATTGTCTCAATTTGTTTCCCAAACAAAGCTCAAATACTGGACAGTCCGGTTCAAAACCAGACACCTGGCAATCCTAGCGGTAGCAATGTGGGGTTTATTTGTTTTTCCTAAGCTGCACTCCAAGTCCTCCGTCCTCCGGGTGCTACTTTCCCAAGTGCAAAAGGGGAAGCTAATTTGTTCCGATGCTAGAGCCAAGCTTTCAGGTAAGGGGTATTAGTGGCCATGGGAATGCTGGGGGGAAAAAGTTGGCAAAGATGCCACATTCACTTAGGCAGAGAGGAGGGTCTCTCTTCACTGGAAAAATCCCTCCAGGTGTGGAAAAGGGGCCCTGAAGCTAGGTTAGGAAGGATGCTCCAATGGTGGAATTCCCACTAATACAAAACTAGAGCTTCCATTATGCAAAATGCCTTATGTATGAATCCTAGAGGCACTTGTCTGTCTGCTGGCTTGTCTCCTGCCTTAACACAGGGGTGCTAATTCCCTTACGCGTTAATAATCAAAGCTCATTAGCTGATTCGTGCCACCCGTTTCTCTGCTTGAGGCCAAACATCCCCACAACTGGACGCTTCTTCCATTAGAAAGTGCGTTGTATGTAGCCAATGGAATTTAATCGCCAAGACTCTGTTCCAAGCTGCCCTATTATCCAGTTAGGGCTCACTCAACCAACCAACCCCGACTGCAGACATGTCAGGAATGTTTGTTTTACAAGGCGGTGGGGCACTTGGAAATCCTTCCTTAATACAGCAATACTGGGAGTGCCTTTCACACCACTTCATTCTCAGTCCTCTCCGAGAACTTCCAGGAGCCCCTTCAAAGAGGCATCAATGAAAGCTGGATGAGGGAGCATTAGACCTGGCTAATGCAGGCTAGAGGAGTTCATCCAAGTTACCCCTGTACTGAGCCCAGAGCATTGGTTTGGCCTCACATCTCCCTCCCTGAGCTGAAGGAGTAATACCTTGTATACAGCCAGGGGAACGGACCCCTAGAAATTGTCACTTTGCCCATGGTCACACAGTGCCTCTGGTGGACCTCAAAGAGCTGAATCCTAGCTACTCTAAGTTAAATCAGCCCCCTCCCCCGAGATGCTTATTGGCTTCATTCCCCCCCCCAAGAACGGGCTTGGGGCATCACACAAGTTGCTAGTTTTGCCAGTACAGACAGCACTAGGGCCCTGGCACGTACACATAATACATCTCTCTAACGCTGCTTTGTCTCCAAAGCTGTGTGCAGGGAACCTAGCAGAGCCCATGTGGCAGACACTTAAACAGTGGTTATATTGCTTGTAAAAAGTAGAGGGAAGTGGGGTTGTTAAAAAGCAGCACTGAAGGGCTGTGTCTACACTGGCGCGATCTTGCGCAAAAATGGCCACTATTACACAAAAACTTGCTGCCCGTCTACACTGGCTGCGAGTTCTTGCGCAAGTAAACTGATGTTCTACTGTATGAAATCAGGGCTTCTTGCGCCAGAATTCCAATGCTCCCGCTCAGGAATATGCCCTTTTGCACAACTGTTCTTGCGCAAGAGGCCAGCATAGACAGGCAACATGAATTTCTTGCGCAAGAAAGCCCTATGATTAAAATGGCCATCAGAGCTTTCTTGCACAAGAGCGCGTCTACGCTGGCATGGATGCTCTTGCACAAAAGCACATGCCAGTGTAGACGCTCTCTTCTGGAAGAGTTTTTGCAGAAGCCCTCTTCCGCAAAAGAGTTTTTGTGCAAGATCACACCACTGTAGACACAGCCAAGTAGTTTGGAATCAATTCCGCTCCCTCCCCTCCCGCCCCCATCTCAGGGCAGATGGAGGGAGTGCAGTAATAGGGATATTAAATCATTTGGGTGTAGGCAATAGGATTTATTGCTGTAAACTCAATAACAAAACCTGCCCCTTGCTCTGGATTCAGTTCCTGTAGCTGATCCTGTATGTCTAGGACACTCATGGGGGTGGTTTTGTTGGCACCTATTTCCTTATTGCTTGTAGTACCTGCTACTGCAGGGGTGGGTAATAATTTTTGATGCAGGGCCATGCCAAGACTTTGGAAAGTTGCCAAGGGCTGCACTTTCCTGTGGGGGTCTACGCTGGAGGCTGGGTGCAGAAGGGCACACATGGTAAGGGACTGGGCTGCAGGAGAGGGTGTGGAGTCTGCGAGGGTGTTTGGGTGAAGGAGGGATTGTGACCTGGGGCAGGGGCTGGGAGGGTGTTTGGGTGCAGGAGAGGATTCTGGCCTGGGGGAAGGGTGCCGGGGGATGGGGGGGGGGAGGTAACAGGGTCTGGGCGGGCATTGTGTCCAGGGGTAGGGGAGTGCAGAGGGTTTGGATGGATCTGGACGAGGGAGTTACAGTGCAGGAGGGGGTGGGGTGTCAGAGGCAGGCTCTAGCTGGGAGGCGCTTACCTACATGTCTCCAGGCCAGCACTCCCAAGGCAGGCTGGGCTCCGTGCCTGCTGCAGCCCCAGATCACTTTAAACTGCAGGTTTGTTCCCCACCTGTGGCTCTCAGCTCCAGGAGGGGGAAGAGACTTGCGCTGCCCCCACCCAATCTCTCAGCTCCTATTGGCTGGTTGTCTTCAGCCAATAGGAGCTGAGAGATTGGCTGGGGTCATTTCCCATTGGCTGGTTGTTTCTGGCCTCTAGGAGCTGAAGATTGGGCTGGGGGGGCAGGGAGATCACAGGAAGCCTCCCCCTCCCTTCAGAGCAGAGCGCCACAGGACTGTGCTTAAGTCTGCGGTAGCTGTGTGCTTGAGGGTCCCGGCAGGGTGGTCTGTGGGCCGGGTCTGGTGGCTTCGTGGGCCAGATCCAGCTCCTGGGCCGTATGTTGCCCAGCCCTGTGCTAACGAATAGGTGCCAATTAAGCTCCACCTTCCACTTCTCCAACTTGTTTCCTCCCTCTGCCGCTGCCTCTTCCAACATTCCAAGCATGTCACTTTGCTGGGGCTCTGCCCCAGCCTACCTTCCGTCACCCCTCTGCGAAGGGCTCTGGCTCCCATTTCCTTCACTCTCTGCTCTACTTCCCGCTTTGCCTTCTGTGCTTTCGGGCCCTTCCCACCCCCACCAACCTGCCTTCGCCTTTCTTTCGCCCTCACGCTAACCTCTCCCCTGCGCCTTCCGCAAGGTCGCGCCTAACGCGGTCCTCTGTGCAGTCAGCTCCACAAGTCCAAAACGTCCAAACAAACTTCCCTGAAGGCAAACCTCCTCGCGAGGAAACCCCGGGCTTGCAGCTCAAGTCTCCGGCGAGCCTGGCACAAGGCAGCCTGGATGCCAGCTGGATTACCAGGCCCCGTGCATCCATCTCACACGCGCAGCAGGAGAAAACCAGGAGCTGGAGATGGTGAACGAGCTGCCAAAAGGGAAGAGCCACCAATGCGAAAGGAAGTGGCTCTAGCCTGCATGAAAGGAGCACAGACTTCTCTAGGGCTCGTTCCTCCCCTGGATTAGGGCGCTGCAGAGCTTGGAAGAGAGCCATGTTATGAGCCAAGCAGGGCAGCTCTGGAAGCCGGCTGGAGTCAAAGAGGAGATGCTGTACCAGGAACAACGGCCCCCGCTAATATTGGCCCTTTGGTTTCAATGGGCAGCCGAAGAACAGCGCTACCGTTCGAAAACCTTGAGCAGGACTGGCCAGGGGCTGGGGAAGAACCCCAAGGGCAGCGCGAGCGACCCCATTGCCACACACAGCTCCAAGCGTCGAACCTGATGGCAGGCCAAGCCGGCCCGCGCCTCGTCGTCGGGCACGAGAGCATACACGCCACATGCACGCCGACACCTAATACTTTATATACAATGAACAGTCCTGGAAAGAAGCACTTCATACACCCTTTAAATAACTCTGACATCAGTGTTCTGTCGGCTATCTACATGTGTCACACACGGCACCGCTGCTATGAAAATATAGCAAACATACACAACTATATACATTTCAAAACCCCGTATAAATTACTTACAATTGACATAGCGCGGAATGGCAAGGGTGAGGTGAACGCGACCTGGGGAGGGCGTTTCCACGGGCACTCGCTGCCAGGGCGATTTTGCTGATAACACCGCTTAGCAGAGCTGGAAATAATCAGCACAGGCTGGGGCTGCCCACATGGGTGCATTTGATTGTCACTGTTCCAATTTTCTAGAGGGGGCAGGAAGTGCTGGACACGTACCTGCCATGGCCTATCACATGTAGTGCAATTGTAGCTCAATATTCTCTTGCTTACAGCACGGTGGGGAGTGGGAGCAGATACATCTTCCTGTCCCCGACAGGAGCAAACCAAGACCTGCTTGCCCTTGTCTTGCCCCACTTCTCTCCGTTGCCAGGCGGCTTGTTTCCTGCATCCTCTAGAGCGTTTCTTTTTCTGAAGGCATTTGTTTCCCTTGGGACGCTCCTACGTTTGTGGGTGAGAAGGTTTGAGGGTCGTTAGCCGGCACCCAGCCCTAGAGGTGTGGCTGCACCCGGGATGGCGCATTGGGGAACTGTGTTCACATTACCGATTGCTCATTTCCGTGTATGTTTAAAAAAAATACTGCTTTCACGATATATTATTCCGTTCTCGTTAAAACGTTTGCGTGTGTCGTGGTTAGCCAAGGAAAGCATTGTTTAAAGTGCTGGGCAGTACATACAAAAAAGTAAACCAAAAAAATACCTATGTCAATACATTCCTTCAACGAGAGAAACCAAGCAACCAACGCACCACACTTACCCATTCAATCTACTGGCTGGGGGAAGATCAGTAGCGAAAGGGGAGCTGAGCCGGCAGCTCCCTCGTTTGAGTGACCAATTAGAAGAACTCCCCCTAGGTCTCCAGTACCTTTTTAGTGGAGCTGTCACTAATTGCCACTCCCTAAGACTGGTTGCTGATTGGAAGCAGTGGCTTGATGGGGATGTCACGGTCTTTCATATTTTTAAATAATTTTTAAATACAAATAATAGTATCAAATGCTGGAGGATAACACTAGCCAATACTGAAAACTAACCGCCCTGGGTGTAGATACTGTCTCTATATATTCATGCCAATACAATGATTGAGTTAAATATCCCCCTGAAACCTGTCGTTTTCCTCCACAGTGTGTCCGGTCCGTGAACCCACAAGTCGATAAAACCGTTAAGTACTCGGAATGTCAGCTCCTCTCCCCTCGGCTTTTGGCCCAGCCCGCTGAGCCCGGGAGATCCTTCTGGAGGTGATCCTGGCGCCATTCGCTTTACTTCGCCGCAGCTCTTGATAGAGTGACTTAGTAGTACCGGGCCAGTGCTTTTGAAATGTGCTCGTTTTGTGTGAGACGCTTCTGTTTACTATCGGCCCCAGTTAAAGTTGCTTTTCCTCTTGCTGCCGGCGCTACCTATGGTGATGTGAATGCCTTGCGGCCTCTCTCCTCTGGCCTTGGTGATGCTGGGTCATGGAGGTTGTCCTGTCCTGAAGGACCAACAATCTCCAAGGCGACCAAAAAGCTGTGAAACCATCGCTAAACAAAACAGGAAAGTGAGGACCTGTGGAGACAGAAGCTGCCAGGGTGTACAACTCACAGCGGCTGTGTCCATCTTCATTAGGCTCATGGGAGACACAAAGCATCTTCTCAACTGCATGTCCTGAGGCAGCCGTGATGCCGCTAGCATCCAAGCTGGCCAAGAGCCCAGCCCGGCACAGAGAATGCATCCATTTTCCACACCGGAGGCCCCTTGCAACTTCCGGCTCTGACCCCGAGCAGCGGTGGAACCTTCACGGGTCACGTTCCGAGGATCCCACCGCCTTCCCCGCGCAGGCGCGGTGACGTATTTCCCCAGCAGCGCTGCACATGGTCTCCAGTTACTTGATGCTCGGGTGGACCTTGTTCTTTGCCCGGAGCGTTTTTTTCTTCCTGACCACTGACGCTGGGGGAGTGTGTGTCTTGTGCAGGGACAACAGAGAAGATGCTAGGCTGATGCCCCTACTGGCTCGGATTATCGGGCTGGGCACGCGGTCTGTGCTGCTCTCCAGGGCGCCGGTGGGGTGGGAGGGCAAGAGAGGGTCTCGGGGAGGGTGCAAGTCATCAGAAAAGTTCTCGGGAGGAAGTCCCTGCTCTGTGCGCTCCAGGCAGTACCGACTCAGCAGATCCTCCGTCATCTGGATGGACTTAATCCTGGTCCTCCTGCTCTGGGAGTCCTGCAGCTGCTGCTCGATATGATAGACCTCCTCCGTCACCTGGTTCACCCGGTCAAACTGGGCCAGCAGCACCTCGAAGAGGGAGAGGAGCCGCTGGACGTCGGCCTCCACCTCCGAGCTCTCCCTGGTGCTCAGCACGTCCAGCTGGCTGGAGGAAGTGGAAGCCCTGGAGCTGTCAGAGGCTGCACTGGGGGTGGGACCCCGGAAGGACTTGGAGTCGCTGGAGGAGCGGGATGGTAACGGCTCCATCCCTTCGAACCTCACCTTGTGCCGAAACTGGAAGGGAAGCGAGCACGAAACAGGGTTAGCCCAGAGATCCAGCCCTCGGGAGCCCTGCCCCTTGCCCTGGGAGAGGTGGGGGGGGGGAGTGCCCTCTGCAGGCGCCCGCTCTGCCCCAGTATCCTCCTCTCAGCCTGGATGACGATCTCCAACGGCTTGGCCAGACCGGCTGGTGGGGTGACCCCAATGTGGGGACGATGCCGGGTGCTGTCTGCTCTTGCCCCCATCATAGAATCCCAGGGCTGGCAGAGATCTCAGGAGCCATCGAGTCCAGCCCCTGCCCAAAGCAGGACCAAGCCCAACGCAGTCATCCCAGGCACGGCTTGATCAAGCCGAGACTTCAAAACCTCCAGGGATGGAGATTCCACCCCCTTCCTAGGGAACCCATCCCAGTGCTTCCCCACCTGCCTAGGGAAATCGTTTGTCCTAATCTCCAACCTAGACCTCCCCCACTGCAACTTGAAACCATTGCTCCTTGTTCTGCCACCTGCCACCACTGAGAACAGCCTCTCTCCAGCCTCTTTGGAACCCCCCTGCCGGGACTTGAAGGCTGCTCTCAAATCCCCCCCTCACTCCTCTCTTCTGCAGGCTGAATGAGCCCAAATCCCTGAGCCACACTAAGAGAAGCAATCCACTCCTTGGGACGCCTGCTCTTGCTGCCAATCCTTCTGCCTCCTGCCTCTGATCACCCCTGTGACCCATAGAGTTGTGGGCAGGGGTCTGTCAGAGCTTGCCCCTGCCCCACTGCCAACTGCAATGAGGGAAACAATCTGAGAGTTTGTATCACCGGCCCCCACGGCTCCATGAAGGCCACTGACTGGGCCAAACATCCCTCCCCTGCTGCCCCTTGGGGACCTCACGCCAGCCAGGAGCCTGGGCCTCGCCCGGCTAGCACGCCCTGGCGCCCCGTAGGGCAGTGCACCTACTTCCTTGACTTTGCTGAAGCCCATCCAAAGCTTCAGGCGACGGACGAAGAGCTCCACCATCTCGTAGTCCTGGGGCTCGAAGGCCGGGCGGTACAGCTCGAAATTCATCTCCCGATAGCTGTGGATGAGCACGGCGGCGAAAAGCCTCAGCACGATCCACATCTCCAGGGCGATGTAGCTGGTGCAGAAGAGGTAGTAGAGCCCCGAGGGCTCGGGCAGGCAGAGCCGGAGGTTCACGCTGCCGCGGATGGCAGCCAGAAGGAGCAGGAAGCTGCTGCTGAAGCTGTGGAAGGATTCTGAGCAGGAGGAGAAGAGCTGCGAAGGAAAGCCGGGGGGGAAATGGAAGGGCGTTGTCTCAATGGCAGAGGCCACGCTCCCCCCGGAGACGGCCTGTCCGTCCCTGAGCTCCAAGCGCCTCGCCAAGGCAAGCAAGCGGCAGTATCCCAGGCTTAGGCCTGCTCCATCTATCAGCTCCGACGCTGACAGGCTGCCCCGACTCTGACCTAGAGAGACTCTCGCTTGGACTGTGGTTCTCAAAGTGTGGTCCAAGGACCACTAGTGGTCTGTGACCTTCTTGCAGGTGGGCTAAGGCCTCAGGACTTTTCTTCCCCCCGCAACATGGAGCTTGTGCTAGAGCTCCGGACCTGCCCCTCCCTCTCCCTGCGAGGTTGGCACGCCAGTGCTGGCTTCCCGCTACAGGGGCGAGGGTGAGCCTCGTGGACCCGATCCAGCTTGGAGGAAGGAAGCGGCTCCATGCACTGCCACTTCCTCTCCCTCCGGCTGGGGAAACAGCAGTGCAGGAAACTGCTCCCTTGGAGGCTTTCTCCACTGCTCCCATTGGCCAGAATCACAGCCAATGGGAGCAGTGGGGGCGGGGCCTGGGAGCTGCAGGAAGCATGAAGCCAGGTCTAAGCGCCCATCTGCCTCGTGACCAGATCCCCTACCCCCAGCCTGTTCCTGCACCCTCCCACCCAGACCTCACCCCTGCCCCGCCTCCTGCACCTATTTTGTCATCATGAGTGGTTGGCTGGTGGTCTGCAGGAAGGTTTGCATGGAGTGGGGTGGGATGCGGGCCACAAAGTTTGAGACCCACTGCTCTAGTTCTACCTCCCAGCCGGTCGGGTGCTGCTGCCCGCCAGGAAGGGGGCCAGCTGAGCTTTGCTCCTGCGAGTACTCTGGCTTGGATCAGAGTTGGGTCCTCCTTCCCCCCGCCCCGCCATTGACTCTCCCCTTTGTGGCTACTCCAGTAGCTCTCCCCCCCCCACAACACAACGTGAAGGGTGAGACTTGAGTGTGTTTCTTTACCAGGAAGCCAAGCTGGGAATAAGCGAGGAGGAGCAGCGCAAAGGCCAGTCCGGCAGCAGCCAGCTCCCGTGTGGACTTCTGCAGGGTTTTGCCGAACACGGACCACTGCCTGACAAAGCGCAGCTGGTGGGCAGCCTAAGACCAGAGAAGAGGAGGCAGGTTTATACCCGTATGGGCTGAGGAACGTGCTGCAGGCCCATCTGGGGTGGCCTTCCACCGAGTGGCCCTGCTGCCAGGCTCAGGCCCCGTATGCCGGAGTTCAGTGTCCACCCACCCTGCTGGCATGTAGCCGACGAAAGGCCACGTGCCCTCGGCCTGTTTTCAATCCCTTCCGCTAAAACGCTGGCATTGGCTTAAGCAGCCCTCAGTTTGGGGGTTCACGCTCAGTTAAACAGCTTTCACAAGAGTCCTCGGCGTGTGCCGCTCCGGCTGGGCAACTGGCGGGCTTTGCCAGTCTGCTGCTGGGTCAGCCCCTCCCCAAGCGCCGGGTAGGTGAGATGGCTGTCAGTCCAATTTGGAGTCAAGAGCCCAAAGCCGCCTGCATGGCTCTGCGCTTCCGACTACAGCCCTGTGACCCGCAGTGCTGTGCCGTCTCGCCCGGCGAACGCCGGGGATGGGAATGAAAAGGCACCTAGCTCATGTCAATGCCTGGTAATGTGTCTCTTAACATCACACATCCAGGCTCGCAGCTTTACTGTCGCAGGGTGTGGATGCGCTCCCCTGTCTGTCCCGCCCTTGTCTCATATCTTACCTTGTAAGATCTTACGGGTGAGGAGTATCTTTGTTCTATTTATACAGGGCCTAGGGTGCAATTCTGGGGCTGTGTTTAGTGTCGCTGCCCTTTTCTGCACAGCTATCTCTCACTACCCATTCCTTACGGTTGGGTCCCACATACCTTACCATAGTCTTTTCTCTAGATTTATGTAGCAGATTTAAAACAAACAAAAGGAAGTTTTTCTTCAAGCAGTGCACAGTCAACCTGTGGAACTCCTTGCCAGAGGATGTTGTGAAGGCCAGGACTTAAACAGGGTTCTAAAAAGAGCTAGATAAATTCATGGAGGTTAGCTCCATTAATACTAATTAGCCAAGATGGGTAAGGATGGTGTCCCTAGCCTCTGTTTGTCAGAGGCTGGAAATGGATGACAGGGAAGGGATCACTTGATGATTTCCTGTTCTGTTCATACCCTCTAGGGCACCTGGCATTGGCCACTGTTGGAAGACAGGACACTGGGCTAGATGGACCTTTGGTCTGACCATTGTGGCCGTTCTTACGTTATTTCCCATACAAACTGGGGGTTGCACACTACTCAATTTAACCCATTTATAGCTCAGACTATTATGACATTTGGCATATTGTGTTAGCTTGTTAAGGGCTCATGGACAGAGCTTCAAGTGTGCTCAGAATCCAGGCGTGGGTGGGAGTGGAGCCCTTGTGACAGAGTTCTGCTCTGCATAGGACTCCACATGTGTGTTCACTGGTTCCCTGTCAGTCCGGTTGGTTTACACAAATTGACATCAGTCAGTCGCCCTGCATCTGCCATGCAAGGTTTTTTGGCAAGCGAGATGGCTGGGCTTCTCGACTCCTCCCGAAGGGGAGACACGGATCTAATTACTGCTCGTGCTCTAGAACTAACGCTGGACAGGAAAGGAGACCTGGGACAGGTGTAGTCATCTCAAGTTTAGCCCCCATCTGTACGATGTACCTCCACGACCTAGCGCTACCCCGCCACCGTACCTTCACAGTCAGCAGGAAGAGAAGGGAGGCGGCCAAGCCATTGAAGACCGTGTTGAGGAGGGCCACCTGGTAAAAGCTGGTGAAGCCCTTGCGGTTCTTCAGATACTTTGCCCACTGCTGGTCAGCGATGGTGGCCTGGCTCACGTGCACCACCACGGTGCAGGTGGCCAGAAGGATGAGCAGACACTGGCTGTAGCTTCCCAAGGAGGTGAAGTAGGCCCTGCCTTCCTTTTGGATGGAGAGGGACTCGGAAACCACAAAGTAGACCACAAACACCATAAGGAAGACCTGCAACATAGGGGTGGAGGAAGAGTTCATTCATAGAATCCTAGGTCTGGCATCGTGTCCAGCCCCCTGCCCAAAGCAGGACCAACCCCAACTCAATCATCCCAGCCAGGGTTTTGTCACACCGGGACTTGAACACCTCTAGGGATGGAGATTCCACCCCTTCCTAGGGAACCCATCCCAGTGCTTCCCCACCCTCCTAGGGAAACAGTTTTTCCTAATAGACTCAGACTTTAAGGTCAAAAGGGACCATTATGGTCATCTAGTCTGACCCCCTGCACAACGCAGGCCACAGAATCTCACCCACCCACTCCTGGAATAATCCTCTCACCTATATCTCAGATACTGAAGTCCTCAAATGATGGTTCAAAGACCCCAAGATGCAGAGAATCCTCCAGCAAGTGATCCGTGCCCCATGCTACAGAGGAAGGCAAAAAACCTCCAGGGCCTCAGCCAATCTACCCTAGAGGAAAATTCCTTCCCGACCCCAAATATGGCGATCAGCTGAACCCTGAGCATGTGGGCAAGACTCACCAGCCAGACACCCAGGAAAAGTTCTCTATAGTAACTCCTATCATCCCACCATTGGCCTATTTACCACTGATAGTGAAAGGTCAATTAGTTGCCAAGATCATGCTAGTCCATCAAAACATCCCCTTCATAAACCCATCTAGCTTAATCTTGAAGCCAGATAGGTCTTTTGCCCCCACTACTTCCCTTGGAAGGCTGTTCCAGAACTTCACTCCTCTAATGGTTAGAAACCTTCATCTAATTTCGAGTCTAAACTTCCTGATAGCCAGTTTATATCCATTTGTTCTTGTGTCCACATTGATAGTGAGCTTAAATAATTCCTCTCCCTCCCTGGTATTTATCCCTCTAATATATTTAAAGAGAGCAATCATGTCTCCCCTCAGCCGTCTTTTGGTTAAGGTAAACAAGCCAAGCTCGAGTCTCCTTTCATAAGGCAGGTTTTCCATTCCTTGAATCATCCTAGTGGCCCTTCTTTGTACCTGTTCCAGTTTGAATTCATCCTTCTTAAACATGGGAGACCAGAACTGCACACAGTATTCCAAATGAGGTCTCACCAATGCCTTGTATAACGGCACGAACACCTCCTTATCTCTACTGGAAATACCTCGCCTAATGCATCCCAAGACCGTATTAGCCTTTTTCACAGCCATGTCACAATGGCGGCTCATAGTCATCCTGTGATCCACTAAGACTCCGTGGTCCTTCTCCTCTTCCATCACTTCCAACTGATGTGTCCCCAGCTTATAACTAAACTTCTTGTTGTTAATCCCTAAATGCATAACCTTACACTTCTCACTATTAAATTTCATCCTACTGCTATTATTCCAATTTACAAGATCATCCAGATCTTTCTGTATGATATCCCGATCCTTTACTGAATTGGCAATACCTCCCAACTTTGTGTCATCCACAAACTTTATTAGCACGCACCCACTTTTGGTGCCAAGGTCACTAATAAAAAGATTAAATAAGATTGGTCCCAAAACTGATCCCTGAGGAACTCCGCTAGTAACCTCCCTCCAACCTGACACTTCACCTTTCAGTATGACCCGCTGTAATCTCCCCTTTAACCAGTTGCTTATCCACCTCTCAATTTTCATATTGATCCCCATCTTTTCCAATTTAACCAATAATTCCCCATGAGGTACTGTATCAAATGCCTTACTGAAATCGAGGTAGATTAGATCCACTGCATTACCTTTATCTAACAAATCTGTTACTTTCTCAAAGAAGGAGATCAGGTTGGTTTGGCACGATCTACCTTTTGTAAAACCATGCTGTAATTTGTCCCAATTGCCATTAACCTCAATGTCCCTAACTACTTTCTCCTTCAAAATTTTTTCCAAGATCTTGCATACTACAGATGTCAAACTAACAGACCTGTAGTTACCCAGGTCACTTTTTTCCCTTTCTTAAAAATAGGAACTATATTAGCAATTCTCCAGTCAAATGGTACAACCCCTGACTTTAGAGATTCATTAAAAATTTTTGCTAATGGACTTGCAATTTCATGTGCCAGTTCCTTTAATATTCTTGGATGAAGATTATCTGGGCCCCCCGATTTACTCCCATTAAGCTGTTTGAGTTTGGCTTTTACCTCGGATATGGTAATATCTACCTCCATATCCTTATTCCCATTTGTTCTGTTGCCATTATCCCTAAGCTCCTCATTAGCCTCATTAAACATTTGTTTAGATATTGGGCCATGCCTAGATAATCCTTACCCTCCACTCCATCCTCAGTGATTAGCGGTCCCAGTTCTTCTTTTTTTGTTTTTTTTCCTATTTATATGGCTATAAAACCTTTTACTGTTGGTTTTAATTCCCTTTGCAAGGTCCAACTCTACATTATTTTTAGCCTTTCTAATATCCAGCCTAGACCTCCCCCGCTGCAACATGAGACCATTGCTCCTCGTTCTGTCTTCTGTCCCCACTGAGAACAGTCTCCCTCCAGCCTCTTTGGAACCCCCCTTCAGGGACTTGAAGGCTGCTCTCAAATCCCCCTTCACTCTTCTCTTCTGCAGACTAAACAAGCCCAAATCCCTCAGCCTCTCCTCATTGGTCATGTGCTCCAGCCCTCTCATCATTTTCGTTGCCCTCCGCTGGACTCTCTCCAATGCACCCACATCCTTTCTATAGTGGGGGGCCCAGAACTGGACACAATACTCCAGATGTGGCCTCACCAGCGCCAAAGAAAAGGGAATAATCACTTCTCTAGATCCGCTGGCCATGCTCCTTCTAATGAACCCTAACATGCTGTTAGCCTTCTTGGCTACCAGGGCGCCCTGCTGACTCATATCCAGCTTCTCATCCACTGGAATCCCTAGGTCCTTTTCTGCCGAACTGCTACTTAGCCAGTCGGTCCCCAGCCTGTAACAATGCTTGGGATTCTTCCCTCCCAAGGGCAGGACTCTACACTTGTCCTTGTTGAATCTCATCAGATTTATTTTGGCCCAATCCTCTAATTTGTCTAGGTCACTCTGAACCCTATCCCTGCCTTCCAACGTATCTACCGCTCCCCTTAGCTTAGTGGCATCCACAAACTTGCTGAGGGTGCAATCCGTCCCCTCATCCAGGTCATTAATAAAGATGTTGCACGAAATCAGCCCTAGAACCGATCCTTGGGGCACTCTGCTAGAAACCGACCACCAACCTGACATCGAGTCATTGATCACTACCCGTTGGGCCTGACAGTCTAGCCAGCTTTCTTTCCATCTTACAGTCCATTTATGCAATCCATACTCCCTTAACGTGCTGGCTAAAATATCGTAGGAAACATTCAGAATATTCAGAAGAAGGTGTCAGAGTGGGGCAGTGCTTGTGACCCTGGGTAGCAATTACAGAATGGCGGTGCTGTCAGACAGCCATCACGGCCCTGCCTGCTGGCCCCTGGAGCAGTGGCAGCGCCATCGTCCCGTGATGGCAGAGAGGGGGCCCTACTACTGGCCATGAGCTCCCGGGACGTTGCAGTGGCTGACTTGTCGGTGATGGGTGGGCCAAAGCTCCCCCTCCTCTCTCTGGCCCCTGAGGGGCCGCATTACTATCACCACAATGCTCCCAGCCTAGCGAGCTACTCGGCCAGGCCTTGCCTTCGAGCAGCCGTGTGCTGAGCTCCTGTGAGACCAGCGAGGGACAACCTAGGCTAGAAAGTGGGTCGCATGAGTGGCTCTCCTGCATCACAAGGGGCTCCCGGGGTAGGCTAGTTTTGCTCACTGCTCATGTGTCCCTAGCATTTGTGGGCGGTGCCGAGTGAACCATAGCAGCGCTGTGACTGGATGCAGAGGGAGCGCCCAGCTCTCACCATCGGTGTGTGTCACTTTAGTAATAGCGGTAGGAAAAAACCCGACGTGGATGGAAACCAGTAGAATCTAACCACCCTGCACGTGGGCACGAGTAAAGAAAACGTCTTGCAGGCCACGCACAGAACCGCACTGGGCTGCACATTGCCCACCGTTGGGTTAGACCGTGCGGGCCTGCCCAAGGTGGGGTAGATCAAAGCATAAGGCTCCAGGACTCTCTCCCAGTGCCTTAGGACAAACTCCGCCTTGCTGGCGGATCCTGGGATGTCTGGGTTTTGCCTGTCAAAGGACCCTGCCCATGCCACAGCCCTAAAGTGTCCCCCATCGGTACCCGGGCCTCGTCCATGAGGGGAGAAGGTGAAGTCCATTGGGATTCTGCCGGAGGAGGCATTTTTCCCTCTCCCACCCAAGGAACACTCCTCCACCAGAGAGGAGGTCCATGCCTGTAGCTCTTGGACTAACATTGGTAAGATGGTGTGTGGCTAGGGCAGGCCAGTCTATGTCGCTGGGCCCAGCAACAGGAGGGGGAAGCATCAGCCAGGTGAGCTGGAGCCATGGGTGCCAGAGGCGACTGTTCTGAGCCAACAGCACAATCGGTCTGGGGGCGGGGTGGAAAAAGGGGGTCCTTCAACAGGCCTACCACAGCACAACAGTCGGGCGTGTCTCGGAACCAGGGTCCTGGCAGCAAGTAGAGCAGGGCGAGGTAACTCCCCCCGAGAGCCAGAGCCAGCGATGGCCCGCCAGTGTGCTACATGTGACAGAGCAGGGCTACTGGACGTGTAACAGTACCTGGACCCTGAGCTCGGGGGCCTGCAGAAGCCTGTAACTGGGGTGAAGTGGGGGAGGGCTAACAAACAAGAGGGGTGCCCCGAATTCCTCTCCCCGGACCTGCTGGAGAGGAGCAAAGCTGCTGGACTGACCATCATGACAAGCTGCAGTGTGACTTCCCCGCTGAGCCGCAGCAGGGGGAAGGGCCCAACGGCGATGGCGGCCACAGCTCGCCCTGCCACGGGGAATTCCAGCTGCAGGGTGATGGTGGCGTGCAGGTCTACGCTGGGGTTGTACTGCGTCAGCTCCACGAAGACCGCTCTGCTCCTGCCAGGACAGAGAAGCGGCCACCAGGTCAGACAGGGGGAAGGTGACCGTCATGTCCGGCGGCAGTCCAACCCCCTGCCCAAAGCAGGACCAAGCCCAACTCAGTCATCCCAGCCAGGGCTTGGTAAAACTGGGACTTAAACACCCCTAGGGATGGGGATTCCACCCCCCTCCCCAGGGAACCCATCCCAGCGCTTCCCCACCCTCCTAGGGAAATCGTTTTTCCTAATCGCCAACCTAGACCTTCCCCACTGCAACATGAGACCATTGCTCCTCGTTCTGCCATCTGCCCCCATTGAGAACAGCCTCTTGCCAGCCTCTTTGGAACCCCCCTGCCGGCTGCTATCAAATCCCCCCTCACTCTTCTCTTCTGCAGGCTAAATAAGCCCCAATCCTTCAGCTGCTCCTCCTAAGTCATGTGCTTCAGCCCCCGAGTCATTTTTGTTGCCTTCCGCTAGACCCTCTCCAATCGCTTCTAGGTTTGGCATAAGGCACCTCAATGACCTGCACTGAAAATGCAGGTGAGAGAAGGGGGCTCGGGACTATTCCCAAATCACAGCCAAAGTCAGGGCTCCCCTCGGCTGCTTACATGTTGTTGATCCAGTTGTTTTGCTGGAGATAGTCCACCCGGGCTCTGCTCTCCGCCAGCGTGGCTCCCAGCTCCTGGACGTAACCTCCGCTGTCGTACACCGAGAGGGTGCCCCAGTACCAGACGCTGCGAAAGAAAAGGAGCCGCCATTGCATGGGGGCGGGGGAAGCTGCTGACCCAAGCTCCCTCTGAAGCCGGGATCCGCATGCATGTGCGAACGGGGATTGGAACGGCTTCCGGGAAGGGTCGTGTTTAAGTTTAATGCATCCAGGGCGCATGAGACATTTCAAACGAAAACGGTCTTAATTTAAATGGCCCAAGCCAGGCCCATGTCCACTCCCTTCCCCTCCTGACACGCCTCCCGGAAATGCCCCATAAACGCTAGAACCGGAGCTCAACGGAGCAGAGACCCAGGCTTTATACCTGCTTCCTGCACCCCTAGAGCTGGCAGGAACAGGGAGCTACCACCACTGTGCAACACTTCTCTGCATTGGCAAAGCGCCTCACAGTGGCACTCGCCTGCACACTCAGAGCTCTGCTCTTTTCCACGCCGCCTGCGTGCCACAAAACGACAACTAAGGCGCATGGTGGACGCCAGACTGCTAGGGAACCCGACCCGCGGGCAGGCGGGCAGACCCACGCTAGGCCTCCTGCATTCATGGGGTGCGGCTGGGCGAACGGACACGACCGCTGGGACCCAACGCTGCGGCCGCATTCAGGAAACGTGCGTGTGGAACAGGTAGCTTCGTACCCGGCGAGGTCAGGCGGCGAGTAGGACCACGACTGGGTCAGATTGACAGATACCCTCTCCCAGCCCACTGCGTAATGGCCCGTGCTGAAGCTGCTAGAGGCGGACGTGCAGGTCTTCGCCGTCGCGGGGGCATCCGTCCCGCCGAGGAAATCGTGAACGGTATCCAGGCATTCTGCGGAAAAGAGGCCGGCGGCATGTTACTGTGGCGACAAGACATGAGACGGGCTGTGATGGGCTGTTCGCTCCCCTCGAAGGGGGGCAGGTAGCTGGGAAGGGGCAAGGACCCGAGTAGACGCCATCTGGGGGAGAAGGAGGCTGGAGAGATGAGCGCTAATGGAAAGTGAAGCTCAGCTGAGCAGTGGCAGGCTGGGCCAGTACAAAGCTAGAAGGGCTGCTGAGGAAGGACCCCAGGGTGGGCCAAACACAGAGAAAGGCAAGAGAAGCAGGAAGGAGCAGAGGGCAGGAGCAATCGGGCTTGGAAACAGGCGGAGCGTTGTCACTGGTCGGCACATCTCTGGGCTGGAACCCGGAGTAGGGGGCCAGCCCGGGCTCCCCTACCTGCCCCTGGGGAAGTGGGACTCACAGAAAACTCTGGGATGGTACCCAGGGAGATTATCCACCTGACTTGGAAGGGGAAAGCTACATGGTATCGTGGCCAGAGGCCTGAGTCACGAAGAATTAGCACTCCGCTTCTGGAGCACAAGACAGGCTGTGGGGTGAGTGATGGAAGGGGGCGCTCCTCCCCAGACCCAGCCACCGGGGGGCACTGCCGCCGGGAGTAGGGAGGCCCATCCCGTGGCCATGGGAACAACCCCATGCAGAAAGCTCTTCCTTGCCATCTTCTCCCTCCTCCTGCGTCTGTTAAACCCTCCGCTCAACCTCCTTCCCCTACCCTCGAGACAGGAGCACGCCCATCGGACTCGTTCATAAACGCAACACCCTTCACTGAGCCCCTGGGCTGAGGCAAAATCAACAGTGTCGAGGCTCAGGGGTGTGACTGTGTTCCCTGACGGCTGATAGCCACCCTCAGTGGCCTGTCTGAAACGGCAGGGCCTGGCTCTTCGGTTCTTGTAAAGCACCTGACACCCGTTCCTGGGCCAAAGGATAACCGGGGGCAAACCTGCGGCTGGACTTCGGCAGAGACCAGCACTGTGCCCGCTGGCTCCCGGGAAGCTAGAAAACGAGCTCCACCTCTCAGCTCTGTCCTGCTGGAAACCCCTCCCTGTCTCCTCTCTCGTGAGGCGCCGTTGCTCCCCTGACAATGCAGCAATGGCCGGACGCGGGACGCACCTTCCCGCAGACGGAGCTGGCGCAGGCGCGGCACTCCCAGCATGGCGTTGTGGCTCCCTCGCCCCGGCTGGCTGTTGTAGAGAGAGGGCAGCAAGGCTTGCGACAGCCACACCCAGAACTCGTCGGATCTGCGCGCGTGGGGGGGGAGACGAGAGGGAAGTTCATCCGGGCAGTGCAGAAGCAGTGTTTCTGCACAGCCACGCCCTGCCCCCAGCTCTGGTTCTGAGGCGCTGTATAAACTCTCCAAGGAACGCTAGCCCCCTCCAGGAGAGCCGTACAGAAGGCTGAGAGACACTGAACAGACCCCAGTGATTTTATCCAGCCTCCCTCTGAATGGGCAGAGAAATGAGGCTTCTACCACTTGGGAGACTAGCCACAGCCAACGTGCTCTGGCCATCAGAGAGAATTTCTCTCTTTGCTCAGTTTCATCCCACTACACCAGGGGTGGGGAACCTAAGGCCTGGGGGGCTGGATGCGGCCCCTGGGTTGCCTGGATCCAGCCCACAAGGCTCAGGGTTCCCCCCCCCCCCCAGCATTGGGGAGTCAGCCCCCCCGGCACTCCCCCTCCCGTGGGGCGGGCGCACACAAAATCCACTAGGCTCTGGCGTGCGAGGGGAATGTGGGGAGCTTCTTTCTCCTTCTCGGGCGGGGGCCACCTCAGTGGGGGGTTTGTTTGTTGTTGTTGCTTCTCACTTGTGTGCGGCCCCCAACTGATTGTTCTGTGGGTCAGTGGCCCCCGACCCGAAAAAGGTTCCCCACCCCTGGCCTACATGTTCCCTCTTGCCGCATCAACCTCACATAATGAGCATCCCACAGAAATCTTTCAAGCCTGATTCTCATTTATATTAAAGCCACTTCACAGCATTCTTGTGGTACAAAGAGGCCTTCAGCGAGGGGGGTGCCATCCATACGCGCCCCTGGCAAGCCCCTTTCCATGGCCAGTGCCCTGCAAACAAGCCAAGTCCCTCTGTGACGAGGAGCTGAGTCTGCTGTCACACCACTTTTCAACCAGGACCACCGTGCTGACATCAGTGGGATTGCTCCTGAGTTAGATCATTGTGAATCAGAATTTCCGTGAATTTTTGTGACGTAGACACTGGCTCTGACTTTTCCAAGTCTCCCTTGGCTACGGAGCAACCCAAGAGGGCTGAGACAAGGACAGAACTCATTCCAAGCAGGGGTCTGGCATTTGATTTAGCGGGTCTAGTTAAGACCCGCTAAATCAAACGATGAGGGCAGCTCCGGCCGGCGGCAGTACGCCTCACAGTCAGGAGAAGTAAGGGAATTCGACAGGAGCGTTTGCTCCCCTTGGCCTCCCACTGTGCAGACGGAGCCAAGCTCGGCTTAAGGTCAGTTGACTCTGGCTATTCCATACAGCTGGAGTTACGTACCGTAAGCCGACCTTCCAGGTCCAGTGTGGACCATGCCTCAGGCCGGGCTGATGCTGCACTTGGAGTTCATTGATCAGACACCCCCAAGGAAGGTAGAAATTGGGTTTTTCCCCCATTTACACAGCTCCTTCCAAGAGCAGCACTCAGTCCTTTAGAAACACTAATGAACTAAAGCTCCCAGAAACACCGCCCCCCCATTCCCATTATACAGACAGGGGAACTGGTTCCATGCAAGGGACGTGCCCCCAGGGAGGGTGTGCGGGAGGCAGAACTGGAACACAGATCTCCGCCCGAGTTCCTGGGCTGGGGATCGCTCACAAAACCCTCCCAAGGTGCATTCCTAAACTTAGCCTCTGGCCCCTCAGCCATGCTCTTGTGCGCCCCGTGTGCCGGATGGCGGGAGAAGGGACCAGAACAGGGCGGCCAGTGAAAGGACAGGCTCTGCAGCCTTCTGAGGAGTGGCAAGGGCCTGGGTCGGGGGGTAAACAGGGATGGGGAAGGCAAGCCCCCAGCCCTGCCCTAGCCCCGCCCTTTCTGCCCCCCACAGGAGACAAGCCACGCCCCCCACCACCAATGGGAGGTGGGGTGGCGTGCGGCCCCAACCTCCCCGGTCCCAGGAGGGCAGGTGCTGGGGGCAGTAACACTCCACCCCATAAGGCATACAGCAGGCATTCTGGGGGAGGAGTCTGGACGGGGCCAGGTTGGTGGTTTGGGAAGGCAACACCTCCCCCCGCCTCGGCTACCCGCCGCCCCCGGGCAAGGGCTGTTGCCACCAGAGTCGATGAGGCCTTTGCGTGTGTCCTCTGTGACAGGCCCAGAAAGGCGTCTGTCCGCTGCCTCCCCGTGGGAAAGGCCCAGCGCTCAGCCTGAGGCGGCCTGGCCCGGAGGACAGTGCGATCTGCCAATGCCCTTACCTCTTGATGCGGAGGAATTCCTCACCGCCGACCTGCTGCTTGATGGAGCTTTGCAGGAGGAAGGCCCTGCCGTGGCGGGAGGCGTCACCATAGTTGGTGAGCAGCGTCACCAGCAAGAACAGCATATAGATGAGGAAATTCTGGCAAGCAGGAAACAGACATGCGGTCAGGGTGCTGCTCACAGCCCAGGGCACGGTGCCTCCCTCAGGCTGCAGAGCACACGAAGGAAGCTTTCCTGCGCCTCCAGGGCCAGATCCTGCTCCCCTCGGATGGCAAGGCCCCCCCCACTGGAAGCAGCAACGGGCCCCACACTTCCTGGTCTGTTTATTTCCATTGTGGAGCTGCTGGTAAATAGAATCCAGCCTCGGCCCCTGGCCTCGGAACAATTTGTTTCCTCCCGCCAGCCAGCCCAGCTCCATATGTTCGGGGAAACACAGATTGTACAGCGCCCTGGCAGCGCAGCTTCCCTCGCGGCTCCCCGCGTGCAGGGAGACCGCCCCGTTCAGCACGATGCGGGGGGGGGGGCTAGCACAGCTGGGTGTATTCACAGGGAGCGGCTGCAGGCACTGCCTGGGGCTTGCCTAATGCAGGTGGCCCATGCCGCTGTCCCGTGCATGAGACCGGAGCAGCTGTGTTTCCAGCACAGCGGGGGAACGCGTCGGCTGCCAAAGCGCCGGATCCCACAGGGAGGAAATTGTTCCCTCCCTCGGAGGCTTACAACTCCGTCCCCTAGCTCAGACTGTGCGCTTTCCAGCCACCGCGCCCAACGCGCTCTCCTGCAGAGGGCAGCCGGACGGCACGCGAGGCAGCATGCTCTGGTACGCCTCATTCAGCCGCAATGGCATGCTGGAATACAACAGGGGGAATCAGCTGCCCCTCAAATCCTCCTCTCAGGCGCGCTGGCATGGCTGTGGGCCCAGGCCCTTCTGCGGAGTGGCCGCGTCCGGGGACAGGGTGGGGGTTCTGCTCCTTTCCCCACGGGCTGCTGTACTGCCCCGAGCCTCCCCTCCCCCGGAGATCATGGGATGGAAGGGGAGGGGAAGACCACGAGGGTCCCAGGCTGAGGGAGGTCACACAGCCCTCCCCACTCCTGTCCCAGCAGAAACTTCTGCTTATTTGCACCACTGGTAGCTAAGGTTCATCATCCCCACTGTGCCAATGGAGAAACTGAGGCACGGAGCTGGGAAGGGACTTGCCCAAGGTCCCCCAGCAGCCCAGTGGCAGAGTCGGGAGGAGACCCCACATCTCTTGGGTCCCAGCCCCGTGCTCTATCCATCCCTCCCGCTTTCAAACTGCCTCCAACGGCTGGAGAGGCGCCCCAAGGCCTCTGTGTTCACTGCACAGTAGGTTGCCTGGCTTTGGCTTTGTCCTCCTAAGCCGATCCTTAGAGCCCTACGTGGACACAACATTTTGTATCTGCCCCTGCGCTTGTGTCCTCAGCTCTGAGCTGCAGCTACCACAACCACATCCGCTGCTAACTGAGAAGGTCTAAGCTAGTGCGGTGGGACCTCTATTCTAGGCATGTAAGCAACTAGTGACTTGACTAGTCTTTCCCCCCTCCCTCTTTGCTGCCTCTATCAGAGAGAGGCAGCAAGAGGGGGGAGCAGGAGCCAGTGCTGGGAGGAGCTGGCTTAAAAGCTGGTTCCCTCCAGCATCATCTCCATGGCGGGGGGAGGAGGGGGCGTGCAGGGAACTGGCAGTGTTTCCTCAGGGCTCTTGCTACATTTCAAAAGCAGAAGCCCCACGGGGAGCACGGGGGGATTGCTTGAGTTCCCTGAGGAGCTCTTGTACATTCCAAAGGCAGCAGTGCCCTTAATCGAGTAGCCAGTACCAGATGTGCCAGTAATCCTCACATGATCCCTCCCCTGTCACCCATCTCCAGGGAAACGGAGGCTCGGGACACCATTCGCACCCAGCCTGGCTAACAGCCATTGATGGACCTAACCTGCATGAATCTATCTAGCTCTTTTTTGAACCCTGTTAAAGTCCTAGTTTTCACCACATCCTCTGGCAAGGAGTTCCACAGGTTGACTGTGCGCTGAGTGAAGAAAAACTTCCTTTGTATTGTTTTACAACTGCTGCCTATTTTGTCACACTTACTTATGGTTATTGTGAGCCAAACAAGAGGAACTATTTACTTTTAAAAAAGTATTTAAATTCCCTGTGGTGATGCTAGAGGCCAAGCTTTCAAAGGAACTTTGTGATGGGCTGTGAGCCTTTATAGGCTTTAACGTCATGTTAATTGTACAGGTTTGTAGGCTCTTCATCCGAGCGTGGTGTGGCACCGAGGCAAATGCCTTCCAGTGTATTACCTCAGCGCTGTTGCTTTTAGCAACCTAACTTATTAGCTCATCAAACTGGCAAGCAGCCTGGCAGCCAAGTTGCTGGCCAGGCCCTTTACCTTTAGCATCTTGTGAAGCAGTTTGACTTTCCGGGCCTCCTCCTTGGCCTGGAAAAGGGCAAACCCCTGAGGAGGTCGGACTTTGTTGATCTTTTCGGAAACGTGCTCGACAAAGGGCTGCTCTACCAGCGTGTCATCTTCCTCCGGGTGCAAGCGCTTAGCCACCAGTGCGAAGTACAGGGCTTCCAGCAGAACCTGTGACCCGGGACATCAATGCGCGTAAGATACCCGCATGGCAGCCCCTCCCCGCCCACAAAGCCCCTGCGAATCAGCCTCTCTGTTCCCAATGGGGAGTCAAGCTTGAATAGAGGGGCCAGCCTTGACTTGGCTCCAGGCATCTTCCAACTATGGGGCTGTGCTAACAGGTTTCTCCTCCCAGAAGGAAACCTTGTCTGACTGCTGCCACTTGTTGTGTATTCGCCGTCGAGTTGTACGGGAGTGGGGGCACCCGTGTTTCCCTGTGCGGGATGCTGGACTGCCCAACGCACCACCGTGATGGTCTGCAGCTTTGTAACGTCCACGGATGCTCCCCTGCCGCAAGCAGAGGGATTTAAGCACATCCTGGCCCGCCGGTGCCCACTCCCTCAAGGCTTTTCCCACAGTCCACAGGACCTGAGCAAGTTACAGATCTGGATACAGACAGAGGTGCTGCCTAGACGGGTGGGTTCTGGAAACCACAGGCCGTGAAGCAATTTCAGCTCCCTGGGAGGGATTACACCTTCTCTCCCTGCACCCTGCTTACCTTCAGAGGCTCCCAGACCAGGAAGGATGCCAGGAAGCTGAAAATCCCTGAGATGAGCCACATGAGTGCCACGCTGGAGCTGAAGCCCACACCGATCCACACCGAGACGCCCATGGAGGTGGCAAAGAGCAGGAGGCTGACAGCGTGAGCTAGGTAGGAGCACCAGTGCGGCAGCAGGCGCTTCCGGAACCCGTGGTCCACAACTGCGGGGAGCAAAGCAGGGGGCTGAAATCCCACCCAGGGACTGCTGGAAACTGGCAGGACCGAGCATGTGCCAGCCCCACCAGAGACGAGCCACCGGGAGGTGCTGGCAGAAACCTGGGTGCTCTTTCTAAGGACAGTCCCCGTTTCTCCGGTCCCTCCCCCAACCACGGTGTACAGAACACACGGGTATCTCGTGCAGAAATGCCCCCGTCCCTGGAGGGGTGGGGGCAGCAGCCACCTGTCTAGTGTGCGCGTGGGGAAGGGCAGCTGTTCTCAGCCGGACACTGGCCCTAGCACACCAGATCTTCCCAAAGGCCCATGGGATCTTTAACACCCAGCCACGCCTTGTTTCACCCAAAAGACCCATTCACTGGGGGAGGAGAAAGGCGGCCCTGCAAGGCGTGGAACTAGGGATGCAGAAGTGTAATCGTTTAAACCGTTAAGCGATAAGCATCATCTTTCTCGGTTTCCGTTACAGCTGCACGTTGGCGCCCTGGGAGCCGGCTGTCACCCGTGCTGTGAGCTCAACGGTATACTGCAGAGCCTGCAGGGAAGCTAGCTCCCCAGAAGCGGGGCCAGGAGCCAGCGGGGGCTGGCTTATAAGCTGGCTGCCGGCCCTGCGCTAGGATATTGCGTGGTTACATTTTTAAACAATTGTTTTACATCCCTCCTTTCAACCTGCTTGCCCCTGGGAGGCTTGGCTCTGCAAACCAGCTGCTTAGCCTCCACGCCCCCAGTCCTGGAGGGGCTACTTAAACTGAGTCGATCCAAATCAGACCCTCCAGTAGCTCGGGCAAGACCATGGGAGGGACTTTCATCGCCCAAGAGCGACGGGTTCAGTTTCCTGCACTGAGGCTGTAGTGCAAGAAATCTTTGGGGGGCATCTGAAAGCAGGACTCTCGAGCTAAGCAAGCTGTACCAGGACCCGTAGGTGGGGAGCCAAGGACCCGTTACCATGTCTGCCATCCGTTCGGCTCCCCGCCCCCCCACCATGGGAGAAGCCAGGCTGGAGGGAGAAGCTGGCCTGGAGGGAGAAGGCATGGACGGTTTGCCCACGTTACACATCGAGGCAGGAAGCCTCCTTTTCATCTCCCTCTCACTGGTTTGAGTTTTCATTTGAGATTCTTTTCCCCAGGGCTGACACCTGGGCACTCCCCGACCTTCCGGTCAAATCAGCTCACGGCCAAAATGTGCTTTGGAAACAGGAGAGGGGGGAGCGGTGGCTTTGTCATCGCGTACGGTCGGTGACACCTTCAAGCACAAACCACGGAGTGAGGGCTTTCCCAGAAGGGGGTTTTATGGTGATTTGAACGAGAGCCCAGAGACCAAAGGGACATCAAGGCAAGGACTAGCGAGCTGGAGAATGGGATGCCCCTCACATGCCAGGAAGGGGCACCCACCAGGGACATCTCTCTGCCTAGCCCCTCCCGCCCATCGCTGGAACATCTGAGCTTTCTTTGCCCTCACTGGTTCCAGGGAGCAGGTCCTTTGTGCGGGGCCCTAACATCAGAGATGGCCTCGCTGCCCAGTACCTGTCCACGTCGACTTGGCAGAGCC
The DNA here is from genome assembly GCA_032595735.1 of Pelochelys cantorii. Taxonomy (NCBI): domain Eukaryota; kingdom Metazoa; phylum Chordata; order Testudines; family Trionychidae; genus Pelochelys; species Pelochelys cantorii. Next base: position 38,562,518 of record CM064341.1, read on the forward strand.
GCTCACATCTCTGGCAGGGGCTGGGATGTTCTGCCCTTTCTCATTCAGCCGCTGCAGCACGATGGTCTCCGTCTTCTCTCCAAACACGGAGGAGCTGCCGGGGCAAAGCAATGCCCTTAGCATGGGGCTTCGCCCTGCCTTTGCTTTGCCAGAGATGCTCCATCGGACCCCTGGGCCTGGCAGGAAGCAGCCTCGTGCGGAGGGCTTGAGAGAGAGGAGGCTGGGCCCAAGCAGTGGGACGCTTCCTCTCCCCCCAGCCTCAGGCAACCCTGTGGCGAATTAGCTTCCCTGGTCACGGTACACGCTCAGTGCTGCTCCCGGCATTTGGGCAGCCGCAGCTGCCTGCCAGGGTCCCAGGGCCAGATTTCACAAGGCTGCTGCAGCACAAGGTGACTGCCCTGCCAGGGGCAGCTGAACAGGGTGGGTCAAGGCCTTCCCAATTTTGAAAGTGGATTGGACTGATCACAAGCCAGCCCCCCTACCCCCCATTTTCTCCCACAGCGCTTAGCAGGGCCTGGCTGCAGCCCTGGGTCCCCCAAGGCCCCGGTCACGCCGGCAGCTGGAGCCAGGTTGGGGTAAGAGCCACACAGGCGGTGGGGGGGAGCTACCGCTATGGGGAGCAGGGACACAGGCATGCTGCGTAGATACAAGGGCCCCGGCCCTGCTCCTGCTCCTGTTTCCAGCTTGACAGGGAGCCGGGCCCTGGGAGACAAGGGGGACAGGGGAGGGGCCTTATTCCCCCCACTTTTAGGCAGAATCTGTCGCCCCCATCTCTGGAGGGAGCCAGACAGTGCTCGCTCACCACAGCCTGTGTGAGCCTTCTTCTTCCTGCATACTCACAGGCCTGAGAGCAGGTCCGTTTCGGCTCGGGCATGGGGCCCCGTCTCCTGGGGGTGGGGAATGCCGCTAGCTCCGTCAGCGAGGATCTGCCGGATGAGATCTTCATCTGGGAGGTAAGGAGGGCGGGACAGTTAGGAACCCGAGCACTAACCAGCTCCTCTCCCCTCTCCCCAGTAAGGGCTCGGTGAGGTCTGCCCCCAGCCCCTCTCTGCGGAACAGGGGAGGGCCTCGGGCCAGTGTCCACAGCGGTGAGGTAACGGGGTCCCCCTCGTCTTCCCCTGCTCCCCCTGCACAGCTCCCGCCAACCTCCCCCCATGGCATCCCTCCTGTGCCCAGTGCAACCCTGCTTGGGCACCCAGAGGGAGCCACGAATTGGGGAGCACCCTCTTTTGGGGTCACAGCAGCGAGGAGGAGGCTGGTGCCCCATGAGGACGTGCAGGTCACAGTGGAATCCGGACCTTCTGGGGTCGAGTCTCTCCGCTAGCTCCAGGGCTTTGTCAGCTGGGTAACGCCCGAGGCTCCAGTGGACTCGCCCCCCGGGAATGAAAGCAGCACCAGGGTCCAGCAGCCCCTGGGCCAGAGTCTGACCAATCCGCCTGCCCAGGAAAGGCCCAACTCTCGGTGGCTGCTCGGGCTGCACTAGGCCCGAGGACGGGCCAGGCAGTGACAGCAAACGGGTCTGCTCTCTGCTGCCCATCTCCTACGGCGGCAGCTCCTCTGCTTTTAAAGGCCGCCTGTGGAAGAGCGCCAGGCAATGTCGGCCCTGGCCGGGGGGAGCTTTTTTCTGCTGAAGTGCAGCCTGGCCCTTGCTGGGCTGAGGGCTGGCACGGGACAGGGCGTGTGTGGGGTGAGCCGGGGTAGGCCCATGCTCAGGCCCAAGGAGAGCAGCATGAAGCCTGCGGCGAGTAGGGATGTGAAAGCTGGGGACTGGAGCAATTCCCCACCCGCTGTGGGCAGGGGCTGCTCCAGACGTCCGGCGGGGGGTCAGTCCAGCCCAGGTGGGTTGGGGAGCCGCAGGGCCAGCCCTGAGGCGTCACCGCAGGGCTCCTCTGCTGAGGGGAGCAGTGGTAACCATCCTGCCCCGGGAGCAACCCTGCAGTCACCAACGGCAACAGTCACTCTCCTCAGGCCAAGCACCTGTCAGTCAAGGAACCGAGCCAGACACTTATCTTAGCCCCGCCCCTTCCACAGTGGCCACGGGTGTCAAGGCTGGTGTCTTGGACACAGGAAACGGGAGGCGTCACTGACATCAGGGCCAGAAATAGAGGGTTCCTGATACTGCGTCCAGGCACGGCTGCCCGGGGTAGCAGGGAGGCGCTAAGGCCGAATAACCCTCGAGAGCAAGGCTGCCGAAGCGAAGCCCGCCCCACCGGTGCCATATCACGCAGTCTAGTAGCAGCCTCACCCCTACCTGAGGCGGAGAAGTATTTGGTCTGCCCTTGGTGCAAGCCAAGCGACAAGCTGTCCTCCTCGGCCGGCAGAGGCACCTCAAGCCCCAGGTGGCGGCTGGCCCGGCCCCGCTTCAGTTTCTGGATGGTGTTGCCCATGATGGAGGGGTCGCTGAGGAGATCTGGCCAGTTGAGCAGGGCCTCGCTGGAGTGCCACCGAATCAGACTGCAGGGCAGAAAGCAGAGCGGGATGTTGCCAGGAAGGCAGAGAGCACGAGCGCCGGGTCAGCAGCCAGGAGCATGTTCTCTGGGGGCACTTGTATCTGGCTAACCAACGTACGCAAGCCAGGAGAGCACCTGGCTGCAAGCAAAACGCAGCCTGTCGGGGCAATAAAGCTGGCAGACACGCCTCACCTCTGAGCCACTGCAAACACCAACCGCAACAAAATTGAGCCTTTTGCCCAGACCTTAATTTGGCCTTGATGCCTCAGAGTCTTCAACCCACAATTTACTGTCTTCCATGAACGGGGGAGCGAGAGAGTTTTCACTAGCATGTAACACTATGGTGGTGAGGGACTCGGAGCCCATAGACAAACAGAACCCCTGCTTGCTCACCTTTTCGAATCGTCCAGGAACAAATCGGTTTTGGTTTGCTCTGAGAAGGCCTGTGGGGAAGGAGCAGAAGAAGTTTCAGACCCCCCAGGCTGGCTGGGTTCGGTCTAAAATAACACTGCCAGACCAGGGGCTCTCTCCAGGGCTGTTAGGCAGATGGGCCAGCCTCGCGGTCTGGGCACAGGACCGAGAACCAATGTCTTTTGGCAGTTCACAGCCCCTCTCGTCCCAACAGAGAAGGTGAGGGGGAGCCGGGGCTCTGGGCTGAGCAGGTGGGAACGTGCGTCAGAAAGCGCTGGATGGATGCGGAGTATTAAGTGCCTGGGAATCGACCTGGGGGGGATTGGTAGGGGCATGAGAACATGCTGCTCTCCCCACCATGTGGCTTCCCCCTCCCATCTCACAGGTACTTGGCCGGGGCAGTACCTCACCAGAGTCAGCTCCCGTTCTCACGGCTCGTCCCTTAACACACGCTCCCCAGGCACAGGCAGGGAGAGACACAGGCTGAATGGCTCCTGGGAGGGGCTGGGGGAGCACTCGGAGCTGCCTGCTTGGTGCATCCGGTCAGCGAGAGACCCGCCGCTGGCTTACCTCGGCCCGGAGCCCGGGGAAGGAGAGGAAGGAGCTCTCCAGGAGGGAGGAGTCCAGGTAGTTATCGATCTCCAAGGACTGCTGGTCCGAGTGAGTCAGGGTGTGGCTGACGGACACCTGCACAACAGATAGGGGGGGGGGGTCTGACTGGTGGAATTAACGTACAGTCCCGCCCCCACGTCTCCTGGTTCTGCAGGCTGCCGCTCCCCCGCTCAGCTGGCTCCCCTTCTGCTGCCTATCCATTAGCTCAGCAAGCACCAGCCAAGAAAGGGGTTGGGGAGCGCGACCCGCTCGGCCCCCTAAGGCGGGCACTGCGGGTCCCCTGGCAACAATGAGAGCAAGACCGGGGGCGCCTCTCACCACATGTGCTTTTTGCACGCCTCTGGGGGCAGCTCTGGCCGGCTGATGCTTACAGGTCATATGACCCCGAGTACCACGTAACAGCTGGTCGTGGGATGCAGTGGGGCGGCCTGATCGTGTCTAGCCAGTCCAGCCCCTTGTGACTGTGTAATCCCCAGGCTGGCCGGACAGCTGAACCGCCACTGCCAGCAGGACGCATGCTCTCCGATCTCTCATGTGCCCATCGCCAAAGCACTGGGTCGCCAGCTGGGCATTGGCGGGATCCACATAACAACCTGCGTACGGCCACAGAAGCCACGGGAGGAAAAGCAGAACACAGGCATTGTCTGCCTGGCTCAGACCCGAGGCCATGTGGGCTAACGTCCCATCTCCAGCAACGGGCAGGACCAGAGGGTTCAAAGGAAACTATAATCTACATTAGGTCTCATCCCGGTCACTAACAGTCAGAGATTGGCTAACACAGGAGGCTTCATGTCCCCTCCGGACTCAGTGGGCACTGACTGTTACAACTGCTCCTACTATTAACTGTAGGGGGCTGTGCCCTCTGCTTGCTACGCTCGCCTACCCCCCTCTCTGTAGCCACTTTCGCTTCGCCGAGGGAGCCTGTTGACACTGATGATGTCATTCTGTTGCCCGGCAGGAAAACCTTTTTTATATCTAGAGAGGTCATTCTTGCGAGCCATATAAACGGCCAATGTTGAATCATGCTAATTTCTTGGCCTCAGTGAATTCCTGTGGCAGTGAGTTCCGCAGGATGCACAGCGTTGAGCACTGACAAGTTGAGCCCTGATGCCAACCTGGCAAGGTACAAGTTATTTAAAGTGCCAATGATCCTCACAGGAGAAAAATTCTTGTTGTGTCCATCACCCCTCTTCCCCAAAGAGTAGCCACATCTGATTTGCAAAGGTGTGAGTGAAAGGGGAAGCAAAACAGCTTTTGTATGTGCACAGAATGCTTCCGTAGCATTGCTAGGGGCCAGACTGGGTGCCTCTTTTCATGTCTATTGTGCTACTCCTCCAGTCGGATGCTACAGGGTGGGAGTAAGAACAGACACCGGCCCTCGGTAAGCAAAGTGGCCAGAGTCAAGCACTCCTGGAAAGTCAGTGAGTTTTCTTCCTCGTTACCTTGCTACGCGCCATCCTGAAGAGGAATAAAATGACCAGGTACAACGGATAGACCACAATGCTGGACACCAAACCAACAGCCACGGTGTCAACGCTAACCGGGATCAGCCTGGACACAGCCACGTTACTGGAGAAGGCCAGGAAAAGAAGGAGAGAAAGGTCAGACCCACCATAGCCTCTGTTGCCCTCTGCTACAGGCACCCGCGTCTGGGAGAAAGCCCTGTGAAAAGGCACTCTGCCAAGGAGACATTGCTGGGAATGCAAGGCATGCAGAATTCGTCCCGGATCCGGCTCAACGGCCCAGAGCTTTTCAAGTCGCTTGGTCCTGACTGCCGCTGAAACCAGCAGGACTGACTTGGCCGTGGACAGAACCTCTCACATCTCAAAGGTCCTGGCCCATCTTGGAGGCTCTGGCCCGGTGGCGCTGTTGGCCAAACCAAAGGGCTAGTGCGCGATGGCCAAGTGTTTACGCAGCAAACGACTGCAGCTGGTCCGACCCCATCGGCCTCCCGCTTTTTGTCCTGTGCGGACCCTTTTCCCTTTCAAGGTGACTGTTCTGCTCAGCTCTTCCCGGCTCTGTCCTGTGCGCAGGCTCATTTTTAGGGGCTTTGTGTTTCACTGGGATATTAAAAGCCTCCCACGTCCCAAACCACGGAACAAATCAGGGTTGCAAACAGGAGCCTCGTGTCTCTACTGCTTCCTGCCAAGAATCCCCATGGGGCCCACCCAGTGCAGGGCACTTGTGTTCAGAGCAAGCAGGACGGCTTCCCAGCTGTTCCCTCCCTCCTGCCCTTCAATATGCCCATCGGGGTGGGGGCTGAGCAGAAGGACGCTCCCCAGGTTGTTTGGAAAGGCAAGTGGGGGGAGCGCCTTTTGCTCCCCACTGGGGGAAATGGAGGCCATTACAGAGGTGATAGCTCCAGGGCCACAGGCAGGACAGCCAGCCCCCTGGGAAGGGCGGTGGTTGGCCAGGGCAGAGGCTTGGCTGGGTGATGCCGAGAGCGCAGGACCGGCGGCCCACCTGCGAGTGACATCGCCCACCACGCCGTACCACACGGCATTGGCGCAGAGGAAGAGGAAGATGAGGGCGGAGCAGCAGGTGGCTCTCTGCACCCGGGTGAAGCGGCTGCGGGGGGGCCGGTCCCACATGGAGAGCCAGACGTGCTTCTCGAAGAAACCCCGCTGCAGCTCGGCCACGAAGATCCGAGGGAAGCTCCTCAGTTCACTTTCGCCTGCATGCCAGGGAAAGAGATGAGCAGGTCAGAGCCATGCTCTGGAGAGGGGCCATATTGGGCCCTAGATCTACCTGCCCTCACAGCCGGGACTCACTGGGGCCTGTGAGGTGAGGCCAGGACCCACCCCGCAGTGCTGGGGCTGACAGGGGCCTGTGCGGTGAGGCCGGGACCCACCCCGCAGTGCTGGGGCTGACAGGGGCCTGTGCGGTGAGGCCGGGACCCACCCCGCAGTGCTGGGGCTGACAGGGGCCTGTGCGGTGAGGCCGGGACCCACCCCGCAGTGCTGGGACTGACAGGGGCCTGTGCGGTGAGGCCGGGACCCACCCCGCAGTGCTGGGGCTGACAGGGGCCTGTGCGGTGAGGCCGGGACCCACCCCGCAGTGCTGGGGTTTCATTGTGGCCTCTCTCTTGGTGATGTCTGCTCTGGCAGGGAAGAAGCCAGAGCCAGAGCAGGTAGCAGGCAGAAGCCAGTGGAGCAGCTCAGCTCTGAAGCCAGCATGAGGGCGCTGCCATGGGAGCCCGTGATGTTCTCCTCTTTTGGCATTCCCTACAAAACAGCAAGCTCCCCCTCGCAGGAGCTGCCTGACCCTCCTCCGTGTATCCCCTGAGCACTGCAGGCTCCGGGCCCCGTGTCTGAGCAGCCAAGCACTCACTGGCGGCGTACACCTCCTTCTCCACCCTGCCCTCGCTCTCCTCGCTCTCCACGGACAGCCAGCCGTTCACCAGGAAGAAGTAGCTCTTGCTGGTCTGCAGGTCTCGGACGATGACGTGCTGCAGGTACCACGCCGGGCTGAGTCCTAAGCAGAGGGAAGCAGAAAGAAGTAGCGCGGGGTGGGTGCCCAGGGACTGCCATGCAGTGTGAGGGGACGGCCCCGGGGGCAAGATCAGGGGAACAGTATCAACCAGTGATGCTCATTAATCACACGCGGCAGCCTGGGGGGACCGGGTGGCCTGCAGGTGCTGTGGTCCGCAACCTGAGACAGACAGTTCAACCTCCAAGCACTTTACACAGGTAGGTAAATAGCCCCCATCTACAGAAGCCGAGGCACCATGGACATCTGTGAAAATCAGGGGGTGAGACTGGGGCCCACCCCTCAGCTCGGGTTCGCAGAGGCCCGTGTGGTGAGGCTGGAACCCTCCCCGCAGTGCGGGGCTGACAGGGGCCCGTGTGGTGAGGCTGGAACCCTCCCCAGAGTGCGGGGCTGACAGGGGCCCGTGTGGTGAGGCTGGAACCCTCCCCGCAGTGCGGGGCTGACAGGGGCCCGTGTGGTGAGGCTGGAACCCTCCCCGCAGTGCGGGGCTGACAGGGGCCCGTGTGGCGAGGCTGGAACCCTCCCCGCAGTGCGGGGCTGACGGGCCCGTGTGGTGAGGCTGGAACCCTCCCCGCAGTGCGGGGCTGACAGGGGCCCGTGTGGTGAGGCTGGAACCCTCCCCAGAGTGCGGGGCTGACAGGGGCCCGTGTGGTGAGGCTGGAACCCTCCCCAGAGTGCGGGGCTGACAGGGGCCCGTGTGGCGAGGCTGGAACCCTCCCCGCAGTGCGGGGCTGACAGGGGCCCGTGTGGTGAGGCTGGAACCCTCCCCAGAGTGCGGGGCTGACAGGGGCCCGTGTGGCGAGGCTGGAACCCTCCCCGCAGTGCGGGGCTGACGGGCCCGTGTGGTGAGGCTGGAACCCTCCCCGCAGTGCGGGGCTGACAGGGGCCCGTGTGGTGAGGCTGGAACCCTCCCCGCAGTGCGGGGCTGACGGGCCCGTGTGGTGAGGCTGGAACCCTCCCCGCAGTGCGGGGCTGACAGGGGCCCGTGTGGTGAGGCTGGAACCCTCCCCAGAGTGCGGGGCTGACAGGGGCCCGTGTGGTGAGGCTGGAACCCTCCCCGCAGTGCGGGGCTGACAGGGGCCCGTGTGGTGAGGCTGGAACCCTCCCCAGAGTGCGGGGCTGACAGGGGCCCGTGTGGTGAGGCTGGAACCCTCCCCGCAGTGCGGGGCTGACAGGGGCCCGTGTGGTGAGGCTGGAACCCTCCCCAGAGTGCGGGGCTGACAGGGGCCCGTGTGGTGAGGCTGGAACCCTCCCCAGAGTGCGGGGCTGACAGGGGCCTGTGTGGTGAGGCTGTGGGGCCTGCAGGTCAATTTAGGCTCCCAAATCGATGGAGCCCCTTTGGAAAACATCTGCCTCAGTCTCTGGTTGGGCCCTACCAGTTAGAACCCTTTTGTCAATGTGGCCTTCAGAGCCGTTCCCCAGGAAACCCAGCGAATCAGTGACAGAGCTGGGACTAGCCCGCGAGTCCCCCGCCTGCCACTGGCCAATCAGACAACGCTTCTCCAAGGTCCTCGGTTAATCCCTCAGAGCTCACCAGCTTCCCAGCACCGTCCCCCGCTGCTAGCACGGCTGCTCCTGCAGGATCACTGGGGGCTGCCAAGAGTGGCACAGGCAGAAACCTTGCACGATTATCAACGACCCAGGGAGCTGATCCAGATCTCACAACGTCACCGACTTCCGCGGGGAATGGGGATTGGCGCAGGCTCCCCGGCCCAGGCCTCACCTTTATTGTCATGCCAGATGCGGATTTTCCAGACGCTGCCCAGGCTGCGCTCAGTGGCAATCTGGAAGACGTCGAGGCTGTTGCGGTGGAAAGCGTTCTCCCCATCCAGATGCCTGTGGCCGCTTTTGTTGTCCACACCATACAGGGTGATCCCCACATGGGCCGTGGTACCTGGCGGGAGCGAACGGGAAGGCTCAGGTCTGCAGACCCCACACAAGGAGGCTCTCCCCCCTCCCCCAAAATCCCACAACCCAAGAAAAGGGCCCTTTCGAGAGGCCACCCGGAGACCTGCCAGACATTAACATGGTTGGATGCAAAGCTGCTGCCGGGCCCCCCACCCAGAGATAGGGTTACACGCAGCTTGGACGTGTCAGCTGTGAGATCAGATTGATACATGGGCTTCCGCGCGTTTCCTTCTGCGATGGGATGTGATCTCATTTTCATTTGCGGACATCCTGGTGGGAGGAGATGTTTGTTCTGGACGGGCTGTTCACGGAGTGGCTGAAGGGCTTGTTTTCTCTGACTACTCCCCGGGACCAGCTGCCAGACACTCCTTGTTTCACCTGGGCTATCTAAACGCCTCCTGCTCGCCCCTACAGATCCAGACAGAGTTATGGGGCAGGAGCCTGCTGCCAGGAAAACCTTGGAGCCAATGGGAGCAGCTCTCCGGCCACGACACGGTGGCATTCCATCACGGCGCCCAATCGGCATGCTCTGATTGGATCTGCTCAGGTCTCAAAGTCCAAAGAGGAGGTGTCTTAGCAGTTATGGCTGCAATCTCAGCCCAGGATGTTCAAGCTTTGAGCCTCCCACCTCCTCGCTGCTAAGAGAGACTCGGGGACTGGAGCGAAGCGAGTGATTGTGCTGGCAACGCACAAAAAGAACCCAAAGTAGCGCTGGCCCCACAGGGCCCGCTGGAGCAGAACTCAACAGGAATCATGAGGGACATCTCAACCCAACGCGAGGGGGAGAAATTGCACCTCATCCCCGGAGAAAGGAGCAAGAGGAGGGGCATCGCCCCGGTCAGAAACAGGCATGGGGTACAAGGGGACACGGGGCCGAACCCCAATTCTCGTGTGAAGACCAGTAGATGTGGCTCATACTTGTATCTGATACCTGCCTATTTCCAATTTCATAGAATCCTAGGGCTGGAAGAGACCTCAGGAGGTCATCAAGTCCAGCCCCCTGCCCAAGGCAGGACCAATCTCAACTAAATCAACCCAGCCAGGGCTTTGTCAAGCCGAGACTTAAAAACCTCTAGGGATGGAGATTCCATCCCTCCCTAGGGAACCCATCCCAGCGCTTCCCCACCCACCTAGTGAAATAGTTTTTTCTAACTCCAACCTAGACCTCCCTCACTGCAACTTGAGACCATTGGTCCTCGTTCTGCCAACCGTCACTACTGAGAACAGCCTCTCTCCATCCTCTTTGGACCCTCCCTTCAGAAAGTTGAAGTCTATCAAATCCCCCCTCACTCTTCTCTTCTGCAGACTAAACAAACCCAAATCTCTCAGTCTCTCCTCGTAGGTCATGCACTCCAGCCCCCTAATCATTTTGGTTGCCCTCCGCTGGACCCTCTCCAATGTGTCCACATCCTTTCTATAGTGGGAGGCCCAGAACTGGACACAAGACTCCAGAGGTGGTCTCACCAGAGCCGAATAAAGGGGAATAATCACTTCTCTAGATCTGCTGACAATGCTCCTCCTAATGCAACCTAATATGCCATTCGCCTTCTTGGCTACAAGGGTGCCCTGTTGACTCAGATCCAGCTTCTCATCCACTGTAACCCCAGGTCCTTTGCTGCTGAACTGCTGCTTAGCCAGTCGGCCCCCAGCCTGTAACAATGCTTGGGATTCTTCCGTCCCAAGTGCAGGACTCTACACTTGTCCTTGTTGAACCTCATCAGATTTCTTTTGGCCCAATCCTCTAATCTGTCTAGGTCACTCTGGACCCTATCCCTGCCCTCCAGCGTACCTACCTCTCCCTTTCACTTAGTGTCATCCGCGAACTTGCTGAGGGTGCAATCCAGCCCCTCATCCAGGTCATTAAAAAAGATGTTGAACAAAACTGGTCCTAGAACCGATCATTGGAGCACTGCGCTAGAAACCGACCGCCAACCTGACATGGAGCCGTTGATCACTATCCGTTGGGCCTGACAGTCTAGCCAGCTTTCTATCCATCTTACAGTCCATTTATGCAATCCATACTCCCTTAACTTGCTGGCAAGAATATTGTGGGAGACCATATCAAAAGCTTTGCTAAAGTCATGCCAGCCAAGCCCCCTTGAATGGGCCTGAACTGAAAACGTCTCAAAGACACGCGTGGGCGCTTTCAGCAGGGTTAGGAGAGGACACTGGATCCCCGATTGTAACAAGTCAACCAACCCCGTTCAGGGCCAGAAACACCCACCAATTCTTAGGGACAACTTCTCCAGAGAAAAGTTCTGTGCCACGGGACGCAGCACTTAGAAGTCTCCCAGAGCTAATGTGCAGCTTACACCCTCGCTGGCTGTTCCAGAGCAGGGCGCTGCTACTGACCTGACCCTCGGCCCCAGCCAGTTTTCACCAGGATCTCGTATTTATACAGCCCGTTCTTCCCGCAGAACGGAATCACCCCCACTCGGTTAATGTCAATCAGGTCCAGTTTGTGCACAATCAGCAGGGCCACGGAGTACGTCACGAAGCAGACGGCACACGTCAGCAGGACAATGTAGTTGGGACCTGGGCCAGGTGCCTGCGCAAAAGGAAAGAAATTGAAAGGTGCTTTGCCCTCCCCAAGCTCCTCGCTTCCCGGCCCTGCTCTCACTGCCTTGCTGATGGCAACAGTGATAATTAACAAAAACCTTTATCTTACGCAGAGAGCCGGCAGGATGGACATCACTAAGTGCTGTACAGACAATGCATCTGTGCATCCCTTTGCCCACTGCTGAAATGCATCCACCTCTGGAGTGGAACGCAGCAGCTGTCTGGGGCTTTGTGCAGCAAAGTGCTGAGTGCCTGTAGCTCCCACTGAGGGCTCCTAGGCCATGTCTTTACCAAACAGAAGATCAATGTTGCCGTGATTGATCCTCCGGAGTTTGATATAGCAAGTCTAGTTAAGACCCGCTAAATCAAACTCAGAGGGTGCCCCCATCGGGGGCTGGTACTCCACCTTCTGCGAGGCATAAGGGAAGCTGACAGGAGTGTTTGCTCCCGTTGGCCTCCTGCTGTGGGGATGGCGGGGAAACTCAAAGCAAGGTACGTTGAGTCCAGCTATGTAATTAATGTCGCTGGTATTGCGTTTCTTGATCCGACCTTCCTTTTTAGTGTAGACCTAAACTTACAGAGCACCCAGAGAAGCCTGAACTTCGTCTGGGGCACAGAGCACCGGGCAGGAGCAGCCTCTAAAAGTATAAAACAAAATTATGCAACAGCTTTGGACAGGAAGTGAAGAACTCTGTGTCCAGCTGAAACAGTGGCAAACCCGGTAAGGTAAGCAAAATGCAACCAGAATTCAGCCAGGACACTGGGGCTTAACCCCCCTCCACTCAGTAAAAGTGTGATGGGATTTTTAATGGCTACAACTGGTCTGGGCACGTGTGCATCTCTCCAGCAGCCGAGTTTCCAAGACGGCTTTGTCGGGTAGCTCCGAGAGAGGAGCACACCAGCCTCGGTCTTGCTTGGTGTCTCCCATCCAAGCACAGATCAGGCATGGCTCTGCTTAGCATTGGGGGATATGAGGAGAGCAGAAGTTGTTTTTTTAAGCAGGTGCATTCAACAGCCAGAACACTACTAATGTATCCAGCTTGCAGGAAACCTCCAGGGTCTGGGCTGTTGTTTTTACTCACAGGAAATATGAACTGGACGGAGTTTGGAGGAACAAACAGGCTGGCTCCGAAGGCTGTCAGGTGTTGAGTTAAGCACACCGCCTGATCCGGGCTGGTCTCCTCCAACGGGATGATGCCTTCCGTCTTCCACCTCATCTCCTGCTCGCTGAAGTACTGGCACAGGGAGGTGTACACGCTCAGGGTCACCTCCACCGGCGACCAACTGAAATGGTTCGTGATGTTCAAGTAATAGTCCTGAGTGGTGTCGTGGGTTCTAAGCAAAGAAGAGCAAACATGGAGTGATGACCAGCCAGACGCTGCATGAGCCGTGAATCCCTCTCCTGAGCCCATCTAAGGCGCCCGCGTCTTCCTATGGAAATACCCCTGCTGCGTGGACAGCCACGGGCCCAGTACCGACGTCTGTGCAAAGTGCCCTGGGAAAAAGATCCTACGAACAGTGAGTGATTTACAGAGCCCTTTTGCAGTGGAGACTCCCCAAGACTTTATTGCTTATTATCTGTACATCTCTTAGTCAGGGTGTGGTAGGTGCACTACTTATACAGCACGTTCTCCTCTTTTTGGACGGCTCGTCGGTTAGATTTGCAGACCTGTCCCACGATCATTGCCCGGGAAACGATTTATTCCTTAGAGCTCTGAATCCCTCTTGGAGAATCCCTGGAAGCCGTGCTACATTATGCAGCAGTGGTTCCACCCTCACCCCACCTATTCCCGGTCTGCTAACTTTCTTCTTCAGTAACACCGAGGAGCTGTTCATAAATAATGGAAGGCGTAAACATTTATTGCTGGGGGGGGGGGAAAAAACAGTTTCGACTACTGAAAGCCAGCGTAAATACTAATGAGTAACGCAATAAAAAAGGTCCAATCCCAAAACCTAGCACTACAGTACTACTACTAAACATTTTTATATCGCACTTCACCTGCTCAAAGTGCCAGGCAGACCTGCACAGAGTGGGCAGGTAAGCGGGTGAGTATCAATATCCCCATTTCATAGATGGGGAAAATGAGAAAGAAGGGTGATTTGCTGAAGGCCGCACAGTAAGTCGAGTCACTACCCAATGCCTAGCCTACTCCTCCAGGCCCGAACATTTGTGGCACTGGACAGCAGGTGATCTGCGCTGTCTCACTAATGCACCTATAATAGGGCAATCTGTTCTAGGGCTGTTCCAATGCTCAGGCATTCTGGGATGTGTGGTTCTCTGGATCACATGGCAAACGTGGGCGCGAGCTCCTCTGGGAGACAGTCCCGTGACTGCAGTATCTAAAGGAAGCCTGTTGCTTAGTCAGGAGAGATGGTCACAAGCTCTCTCAGTGTATTAAGCTACGCTTGCTTTATTTTATTTGGTAACCTACGTTGTTCTGTCTGCTATCTCTGATAACCTCTTAAATCCTACCTTTTATGCTTAATAAAATCACTTTGGTTCTATAATGAACCCAGTGTAAGTCATTGCTATCTGGGCGTTAAGCAGCTGTGCATCTCTCTTTCTTGCATAAAAAGGGTGATCACCATGAGCTAGGGATGTAAGTGACTAATCAACTAGCCGATCAGCAAAAGCTTATCGGATAGTTGGCAGACTAGTCGACTAGTTCGCTTCCTCCGCTCCCGCAGCCTCTATCAGAAAGAGTCAGCAAGTGGGGGGGAACAGGAGGGCGTGCTGGGGGAAACCAGCTTTTAAGTTCCAGCTCCGTGGGAGGGACGGGGTGCAGCGGTGGCATTTCACCTTTGAAATGTACAAGAGTCCGCGCTGGGGCTCTTGCACATTTCAAAGCGGAAGCGCCGCAGGAAGCCGAGAGCCAGAGAGGGTGTCCCCCTCTGGCCCCGGGCTCCATGCGGTGTTTCAATCTTTGAAATGCACAGGAGCCCCTGCTGGAAAGTCCATCGACTACTGGATTAGTTGATGAATCTCATTTTAACATCCCTGCCATGAGTTTACCCCGTATACAGCTTTTTACAGAGTCAGGCGGATTTATCTGGGGTTCCGGTCCCATCGGGGATGTGCACCTGGGTGCTGAGGGGAGTCCCTTTGTTGGAGCCTTCTCAGAGCTGAGTGGATCTCAGCGTCTGTGTTTCACTGCAGAGGGCTGTGACCCCTTCTCCGTGTCACTGCTGGAGGAGGCCGGAGGGCCGGGCTCAGCAGGACAGAGTAAAAGGGGTGCCCAGGAAGGGGCTCAGAGGTGTTTCAGCGCATCAAGTGACAGTCGCAAGGTGATCGCTGGGACCGAACCCATCCCAGAGGGTTGTAGTAATTACAGTGGGGCTCTGGCTGAGCCGCTGCTTTCCCTGGAAGAAGTCACCTTGGTTTGGCCACAGAGGGGAAAGCACCAAACTGCCCCACCAGCAGAGGGGGACGTCGCCTGGCTTTGAGTGAGGGGTGCCCGAGGCAGCAGATGTACCTGATGCCAGAATGGGAAGGTTGCCCCCAACATTATCTGGACTAAAGCCACGGGCCAGGGCTGGGGGTTACCCGGGGATGGGGGCAGGGTTCTCTTACATCGGGGAAATGAAGAAAGTGTAGCGCTTGTGGTCCCGCCTCTCGACAGCCTCCAGACCGATCTTCTTGGCCGCACTGCAGTTGTGCTCGTTGGGCGCCGGCGAGGGAGACAGGTAGGCTGCGATGAACGGCTCTGGCTCGCTCAAGACGTAGCGCTCTGGGCAGCAAGGGGAAGGAAAGCGCTTTACGAACACCCAGCCTGGCTTTACTGGCACAGGCCCCAGCCCTGCTGGCCTCCGCAGGCGCCTTGGCTGAGCGAGGACTGCTAGATTGGACCCGGGAACATGAGGTGCCACTGCTCCTGGTCCCACGCTCATGGGCCAGCAGCCCATCCAGGACTGCTTAGAAGGGTCCGTCCGGAGAGATGCTGAGCACCTGGCTGCTAAGGGTGTCCACGCCTGCCGTTGTGCTCTGGGCAAGGATGGAGGGTGCTCCGCATGGCGCGGGACAGGGCCTTTGGTGCTGAAGATTGGGATTGGTCCTGCCTTGGGCAGGGGGCTGGACTTGATGACCTCCTGAGGTCTCTTCCAGCTCTATGATTCTATGATGCTAACAAATGCTCAATCTTCCTGCATCTTAGCATGTCTCTGAGGCCAGAGGCCCCCCACGGACCAGTCTCACACTTGTGAGCCATTGGCTCCAGCCCTTTCAGGGCCAGATGCTCGGCCCTGCCAGCGACGTTAGCGGGAGCAGGCCTAGACCGGTCTGACGTTCCTCCTGGAAGAGGAGAGCAGCACCAGGCATGCCAGGTGAGAGCAGCTAGACTCAGGTAGCAACACCTGCCCTGGTAAAACCCGGGTTCTGCCAGGCCCTTGCCAGGGCACAGGGGCGAGGAACTTCTCCAGCACATGTGCAGCTTGTGGGAGGCCTGGCTGGGACAGCAGCTGCTGGGCTCAGAGGAGAGCCGCCTGGCTCCCTACTTAGCCACCCCACCCCAGCCCACCCCTTCAGCCAGGAATGGGCACCTATCCAGGACTCTGAGCCTCTCATGCTCTGGTCCACAGAGGCTAGGATCTCCCCACACCAAGACTGAGCTTTTGGAAAGCATCTGCCCTGCACAGTGTAACAGGAACACAGCCCGGAGGGAGCTTTGTGCCCACAGGACTCTCCTTGGGCTCTGCTGGGTCAGGCCGGTGCCGGGAGAGCAAAGGATTTGAGTTCTAGCCCCACCGGGGATGGGGACTCCCCTATGGCCCTGACGTGCAGTGCAGCTCTCTACTCTGAGCCCTTGCTGCACTGGGTTGCGCAGTCTCTGACCTCGTCTGGCACGCAAGCCCCGGCCTGTGCGCTCTTGGCCTTTCAGATGACAACCGCCCCGAATAGCCAGAAGAGCACTGTACCTACCGTTTAAGACGCGGTAGGTGAGCTGGAAGTGCAGCCCTGCTTCCCGGTGGCTGTTTTCAGTTGTAACAACGAGGTTCACCGAAGCCTTCCCCTGCACGATGGCAGAGCCAGCAGAGATGTTCCTCCCGCCCGAGCTGTTCGATACCATCACGGTGATGGCCTTTTCCGAGTCCAGGCTCCCAATGGGGATCTGGGTCCCACTGTTTGTTTGAAACTCCATGGAGGCCACCTCCGTGGACACGGTGTAGTTGCTGATGTAGCCGAAGGGGAAGGGATTGGAGTCCACCCGGAACATGACTTGGACCACATCGGTCAGGTCGGAGAAGGTGGTGTTGAAGGCCTGGGGGATGGAGAACTGGCAGTCCGACGCGTTCTCGTAGCAGAGCAAGTTGAAGGGGTCAGACCGCTTGCCTTTGGCCACGATTTCGCCTCCCACCAGTTCCAGGGGCTCCTCATTCAGCACCCGAGACTTCATGAGGATGCGCATCAGGCTGGAGGACAGGTTGTAGGCTTTGGAAGCAACCAGCACGTGGTGGGGATCACCACACGACCCCTGGAGTTTGGACTCGGGGGGAACCGTGTTGACGAGGTGTATTAAGTCCCCTGTGAGAAGAGAGGTAAAATAGCAAACGAAGAAGCAGTGAGCACCGCAGTCTAGGCAGCATTCAGGAAAGCGCCCCCTGTACTGGCTTCTAACCGGGCTACGGCAGTGTGACGCACAGGCTTCCCCCGCGAAATCTCGACACGGTCCGAGTGCTTTCTCTAGTCTGTGGCGTGGCTAAGCACTAAAGTGACAAGAACCTCGAATGGGCTTTCTCCTCCTTCTGTGACAGGGCCGAGAGAAAAGCGGACAGAGGGGACCAGATCCCTAGAACCAATCGAACATGCCTCTGGGACTACAAATCGTAACGTAGTCATTGCAAACACGGCCCCTCGCTAGCATGCGCCTGCAACCCGAACGCCATGTCAACCATCGAGGCGCAAGGGGTTTCCATAAACACATCTGCCCAAGAGGAATCCCGTCTGGGTGCCGGGCAGGGCAGCCCACACACATCAGGAAGCAGTACTGGGTGCTCGCGAGCTTTCTACCGAAGGGCTGTTCCCTAGCGTGTCAGCGACTGTATGGATTCCGGGGCTGCCAGTGTCAAGCGCCAGCAGGGAACAGGGCCCAGCAAGGTGACGGTGGGAAAACTGAACAGATGGTAAATGACAGGTAGGGCCAACCTACCCACGTCTGGAGAGGGAGGGGGGCTGTTCAAATGGAGGGTGTGGCACAGGCCCCGCTCTGTAGGCAGCCTTTGCTCAGGACATCCCCCAGCCAGAAAAAGGACCCAGCCCCCCTACACTGCAGGCTCCTCCTCCCTGCCCTTGCTCCACTCTTTCTTGCTCTTGCTCTGCCCCCACCCCGCCCCTTCCCCCTCCCCCGAGCAATGTGGCCAGCGGAGCGCAGCGAGCTGGGTCCGCATTGCTGCCCTTGCCCCGCTGCTGCCGGTGAGTGGACCTGCCCTGTGGGTACCAGACTCCCCCCCTGGTCCCCTGCTCATCTCCCCACCAGCTGCTGGCCAGCCCTTGCCCCTCCCCACCATGGCCCTGGCCCCTGGTGCCCCCATACGTCATGTATGCCCCTAGCCTTGTCCTTTCTTGCTAGCCCTTGAAAACCTCCCCCCTCGCCATGAACTTTGCGCCCGACAGGCTGTCCCCAGAACTGACCAGTGATGTTGAGGATGTTGTCGGCAATGGCTGTCGGAGTCATGATGCCCTGTGTGGTTTCGCCCTGCAGGATGGCCATCATGCTTTCTAGCTTGCTCAAGGTCCCGGTCAGACACGATCGGCAAAGAAGCTCCTTGCTCGCCACCTGCCGTGGGAAAGGCAGGCTAATCCAGCAGCAATCAATTCCGTTAAAGGCAGCCACCGCTGCGCACAGTAACGCCTGGCGTCAGTCCTGCAAAGTGCCGAGCGCTCTGGCTCTGAGGCAACGCACAGGCCCAACCGTCAGCCTGTGCTTCGGAGCGGTGCCGGATCAGAGCCATGCCCCATGTGCCACACCTGTAACACCTCTCTTCCGACTGTACTTCATCCGCAACCATCTACTTACCCGCTCGCTGGCTACCATAATCCACCTGCCTACTGGGGTCTAGAGTTCTCTTCACCTTGGCACCTCACACTGCAATAGCAGCCTGTCTAGAGGTACCAACCAGTGTAACTTTTTCCATTTGTGCGCAGAATAAATTTTGTCACGTGCACCGAGGCATGTGCAGATGTGCACCACCCATAAAAACACACGCTGCCGGCTGTGGGAAGTTGTGGGCGCTCTGCTAATCAGCTGGACAGCACCTGAATCGCTCCTGGGTGGCCGCCCAAGTGCTCAGCTCACAGGGAGCACTGATACCAAGGCAAGGCAGACCACCCAAGTCCCTGGAGATCTGACACCAGGAGTCAACGTGTCTCTTGCGGTTGCTTCTTTCAAGTTACTCCTTCAAGGGTCAAATCTTACTCCCACTGAAGTCAAGCGGAGGCGGTTGGGGTTTTTCCATTGAATTCAATGGGAGCAGGATTTGGCTCTCACCGAATCCATCGCCAACATCCGAACCCTTCCTGGAGCTGCGCGAGGGATTTCACCACCCAGTTTGGATGACTGCCCCTGCCAGACCCTCTCAGAAGTATCTAAGAAACAAAACGTTCTATGTCCTAAGCAAGGGCTCGAGCGACCTACAACCACCCAGCGCCCCGTCCTTCTTTCTGGCATCAGAGGGTTCACCGCAGATGTCAGAATGGCTGGCAGCACAAAGGGGCGTGACAGCCCCCCCAGCTTGTATTTGTACGTTGCTCTTATGCAGCACCACGGAGAGAAATATACAAGGACATCCCTCTGCCCCAAGGTGCTACCTAAATCCGAGAGCAGCTGCAGCAGCAGCATGGAAGCTGAAAGCCAGGTCTGCAGAGCAGAGGAAGGAAGAGAGAGGGCAGCAAAAAGGAGTCACAGGGGCACTGCCCCAGGGAGACTGTTACCCACGATGCAGACAGGCTGACGTGAAATATCTTCCAGTCAGAAAATGTGGTTTTGTCAAAACAGAAATGCTCTGTGGGGGAAAAACATCAATATTAACCCCCTCACCCCCACCCCTAGAGAGAATAGCAACACGCGGTTTACATTTGGAGCCAACTTTTCTAAAACCAAACAAAAAAGTGCCTTCAAAATGATGCTTTGGGTTTCAATGTTTCCCGTTTCAAACTTTTTGAAACTTATTGTCACGTGACCTCTTGGACATGTCGACTCTCTCACTCTGGGTTGGAGCCAAACCTAACCTCGGCGGGACCAACTCGACCAGGGGACAAATGTTCCCCTCCCCGAGCAGCTCCATGGCGGTGCACTCAGGCACCGGGCTCGTGAGAAGAGGTCGTCCAGCATGTCGCGTGTCAATACAAAGGAGCAGAGGGAAGGGATGGAGGAGCTCGGGGGAGGGACAGAGGCAGAACAGAAGGCAGCGAGGTAGGAGAGAAAGCACCTGGGAGAAGCCGTTGGAAGCGAAGGGGCTCACGGCACGAGGCCTTTGTGAGGGGCACTCAACTGGGTTTGATTCCTGTCAGGCCGTATGCCCGATGAACGAGCTTGCGGAGGTATTTGTGGGAGGTGCTCGGAAATCACAGTGATGGGGGCCAGAGATATTAGCACGCAAAGCCTTGCAGCCCCTTTCAGAGGTGGGGGGAGGAGTGGCTGGCCCCCCAAAGCCAAGCCCATTAAATAGCAGATTGGGTGGCCCCCCCCAAAGCCAAGCCCATTAAATAGCAGATTGGGTGGCCCCCCCAAAGGCAAGCCCATTAAATAGCAGGGCTGCTGGAACATAAAAAGCCCCTCCTGACTCCAACAGGGAGCTGCCCCAGCCCCGGGAAGCAGGGCCCACCGGCGAGGCTGCCGCAGCGTGGAATGCAGCACGTCCAATTGGCATTAGACAAAGAGAGGGAGGCTCAGAGCCTCCTGTTGCCAAGCAGCTGTGTCTCCAGAGGCCAGGCCTAAATTCTCTGGTAACATCTGCCGGGGCTGAGTGTGCGTCTCCATCTCTCGCTGTCTCCCTAGCCCAACAGATGAGGAAAGGGGGGGTTAATAACCCTGGCGCGTAAAGATGGATGGATAGAAACACACGCCCGACAGATGTCACCGACCAATGAGGCCTGTCTTCCGTCTGTGATCCGCGGGTGTGCGCGAAGCTGAAGCAGGAGGAGGAATGGCCAGAGCGGCCCTTCCTTTCTGCCACTCAGCGGCAGAGGAGAATGAGGCGGGAGGGCCCCCCCCCCCCCTCCCCGCTTACCGTGCACTGAGCAAGGGCAGCGGAGATCTGCTGGATGTCATCCACCGTGTTCACGTTCAGGGAGACGAGGGTCTCGGTGATGTTCCGCCGCGTCCAGGTGCGCAGCTCTCGTTCGCCCCCGGTCTCAGCGTCCCCGCGCATCAAGTGCTCGTGCTGAGGGGACACAAAAGCCGGGGCAGGGATCAGAACCCTGCCAAGAGGGGCGGTGGCGCTCAGCCACCAGTGTCCATGCAGCATTTGAGGACTTGCCAGAGACTTGGGAATCTCCGAGCGCTGGGCTCTCGGCAGGCTCAGCCAGGGCGGCGGCAGCGGCCGGATACAATTTGGAAGTGAGAAAGTCTCTCTGCTTTCTGCTGCCAGTGGGAAAAACAACGGGAGCAGGAGAGGGCCGAGCCTCAGTCGCAGCAGTGGCGGAAGGGTCTTTCTGGCACCCATGAGGACGTTCTCACTTTTCAAAGCTGCGTGTGACTCTCTCCTGCCGGAGCCGTTATCCCTGGGGCAGGCCCAGCTTTCAACGGTCCAAGGGTGTGAATCAGAGGGCGCTTTCATAGGGCACCCCTCTTCTGCGGGGTTAAACAGGTGCCATGTGGCACACAGCTGGTATTCACACAGCACAGCACCACTCGGGGCGTTAGGCGGAGAGCCGATTCCCCGTGTAAGGGGCTGTGTGTTGAAACCCCAATTGCACAAGGACTCTTTGCAAGGTTTCGGGGACACAGTTTCCTGCTGTGGAAAATGCAGAGGGGTCAGATGGGCACAGGCACCGGTGCCCATTGTATTGCCGGGGATAGCCCATGGCTGGAGTTCCACACCAAGGGGCCATTTCGGGAGAGCGGGGGGCAGCAGCCCGGCGTACCAGGACCTGGCTTGCTTTTCTTCCCGGTCCCCTGGTGATCAGGGAGCGAGGGGAAGTATTTGGGTCCCATGCCCGCCTCTCGCTCCTGGCTGGCGAAGGGAGGGAGCAGGGGAATAATTCACAGAGCCCAAGTACTTTCCCCTCGCTCCCTGATCGGCAGGGGAACGGGAAAAAAAACAAGCCAGGTCCTGGTAGGCACGGCTGCTGCCACCCAATGCCTCCCCCGGGCTCTCCCGAAACGGCGCCCTCGTTCAAGGCCTGTTCTCTTGGTCCCCATTCACCTACTGAGCTGGGGTTGCTGAGGAAGCCGTGGGCTCAGTCCTTTGGGGCCGGGGAGGGGAGAGCCCTGTGGTGACTCCTGGCAAGGGATGTAAGATCCCACTGAACCAGTTAAACATTATGTCCAACCAGTTAACCGCTTCAGTGGGGGTGGGCAGCAGGCCCGGAGCAGCCCCCTGAGGCAGATGGGGCTAGGGTTGCCAGATGGTTTCAACAAAAATACCGAACGCCCCCCCCCCCCAAAAAAAAACAGGGGGGAAATTCTGTTGGGGGGGGAAAGGGGGGGGACCAAAAAGTTGTTGAGAAAAAAAAAAGGACCCCAAGAGTTATTAAGCACAAAAGTTAATAAAATAAAACAGCATTAAAACAGGATGGCCCCTTTCATTGCATGCAGAGTCAGAATAGGCCAGGGATAGGAAGAGGGCGGATTGAGCACTAAGACCCAGGGGAGGCATTGCTTCCCCTTGTTATGGTCTTGAGGTTTTTTGCCGACAGCCATCTTGGTTTT
This sequence comes from Pelochelys cantorii, assembly GCA_032595735.1. Lineage (NCBI taxonomy): Eukaryota > Metazoa > Chordata > Testudines > Trionychidae > Pelochelys > Pelochelys cantorii. Next base: position 38,584,812 of record CM064341.1, read on the forward strand.
TTGTTCGAGCAGCAAGAAGGGAGCTTCCCTGCGAAACCAGGTAGGCACGGGGGCGGGGGGCCGGGCGCCGAGGGGGGAGGGGGCGGGGGTTGGGCCCAGTTGCCGAGTGTGTAGGGTTGCCAGGTGTCCAGTATTTTCGCCTCCTGGCCGGGAAAAAACCAGAAAATACCAGACATTTTAGGTGTCCAGTATTCTCTGAATTTTTTTACCAGGCAGGAGGCGAAAATACCGGACTGTCCGGCTCAGTACTGGACACCTGGCAACCCTAGATGGGGCCCCCCACTGCCCGTGGCACAGCAGGCCCAGCCAGGCTGGAACAGCCCCCCACCCATGTCTGTGAACCCGACCAGCTAACAGGCCCGCCAGTTAACCAGTAAGCATCACCCGGTTAACCTACTCCCTGCAGGACCCACGCTGATGGGATGGACGAGGGATCCACCAGCAAGAAAGAAGGAGCCACAAAAATCGAGGGGAGCTGGGCGCCCACTCGAACTGGGCCCTGAAGGCGACAGCAGTGACAATGAGCCAAGGGGCTGGGGGGAGCATGGGAAGATGATGGCAGAGGGGGGGGAAAAAATCACGTGTGGGCTTGGTGGCCAAAGGTCGGGCCCCGGCGGAGGGCCGTGCGTGCCGATGCAGAGCGTTCTGCTGCCTCACGTGGCAGCTGGGCCAGGCAGGCCCCGTGGCACCCACTCAGGTGCAGGAAAGGCCAGAGGGTGAGCAAGAGGAGTGACAGCCAGGCCCCCGGGGGAGCTGGGCCGAGGTTCCTATTGGTAAGTGCAGTGTTTAGCTTGGGGGGAAGATGGTGAGGAGAGGTTGGCTCAACCCAGAGGAGACAAATAAGCAAGGAGGCTGGGGTGGGGCACAGGGCACAATTCCCTCTCCTGGGCCTACTTTGATGCCCCCTTCTCTCACACCCTCTCCCCCCACTCTGACTGTGACGCTCTGCGATCTTCGGCACAGCCCCACACCTCTGGCAAGTCTCCGACATCCCCCAACTCACTGGGGGACCACGTGAAACCGTCAGCTCCCCTCAGGCCCCGGGTGAGCTCCCAGGCGGGAGAATGAGCGGCCAGCCAAGCAGAGCCGGGCAGCCCGCGCCACTTTACCTCATTTAGGATGGTGATGAGGGCCAGGGAGTACTCGATGACGTTCTGCGGGTCCCGCTGCTTCACCAGGCCCTGGAGCACAGTGTCGGTCTGGTTATAGAGCCAGCGGGAGAGGCTGTGGGCGCCGGCCGCGGGCAGGGTGATGGTCATGGAGCTGAAAGGGGAAGAGGCGCTCGGTCTGTAAAGAGCAGACTGTCGAACCGAGCTAAGGGCGACGGCTGCAAACCTCCTCCCGCTCCCTACCCCTCGTGTGGCTTCTAGAGTGAGTCGTTGGAGCGTCACCGAGTCCTGCTCAGACCTGGGCTTGGACTCGCTCGTTGTGCACCCAGTCGCAGTGGGGAGGGGAGGCCTGTTTCTGAATAATCGAGGGAAGCGGCCCAGTTCTTCCCTGGCGTAACGTGAGTAAAGCCCTGGGCCGGCCCAGGAGCAGTGTCTGACTCGGGGGGTGAGCTCTGGGTTCAGTTTTAGGGAGTTCAAGAAGTGCCCAAGGCGGCTGTCAGTCCACTGCTGCCTTTGGCTTCAGCCTCTGGGCTCTAAGGGGTGTCAAGGGGCTGGATTCGTAACCCTCAGACTGTCGAGGATTCAATCCTCAAGGGCCCAGGGGCATTTGTAGCTTGGATTTAGTCCCTCCGGGCCCAAGTGCATGGGCTTAATGCATGGGGGGGGGGAGGGGAAGGTGTTATATATCCACTACTGAATGACAGAGGAGATTGTCCAAAGTCAGCCCATGCTGGGATCTATCCCAGCAAGCCCCAGACCTACCCACAGGTGCTAAACACAGCTCCCTGCCTGGCCTGGCACTGCAGGCTGTGCTGCACCCCAGAAGTGGCTGGCAGCAGGCCCGGCTCCTAGGTCGGGGGGATCGCACAGGGCTCCCGGCACTGCCCCTTCCCCCAGCACTAGCTCCACACTCCCACTGGCCGAGAACCTGCTGCTGGCTGCTTCTAGGCGCAGCCTGGTCTGTGGGGCCAGGAGAGGCAGGAAGCTGCCTTAGCGCCCCCTCCTCCGCTGCACCGCTGACTGGAAGCCACTCTAGGTAAGCCCCTCTTGCCCCATCCCTGCTCCCCATCCCCAAAGTTGGGGCCCCCTCCTACACCCAAAAGCTGTGATCCGGAGCTCACACTCCAGTTGGGTCGTGGCATCAACCCTTGTCTTCAACTGGCTCACGAGAAACAAAGTTTGAAGCCGGCTGCCTTTGTCCCGCCCATGGGAGCTGGAGTGCTGCGTTCGCCGATGCTGGGTGTGCCAACAGCGCGGGGGTGCCTCTGGGCCACAGGGATGCAGCTTACAAAGGAGCTGTGGACCTGGAGCACACGAGCCCAGCACACAGCTCTGACGTGGCACTTTGCTACCCAGCCGAGGGCGCAGGCTTGTGACGTGGGATTCCTGGAGTCTGTGCTCAGCGTGGCCCCAGCTTTGGCTCCATCCCTTCCCCTTGCTGTGCCTTGGCTCCCCTGCCTCTGCTAGGAGCCCTCTTACCGGTTGAGGGCCACGGCCGTCGCTCCCAGCTGATCCTGCACCAGCACAGACACGTGCACGAGGAAGCGGTTTGCACTGAAGCCCGGCGGGAGGAAGGCGCTGTGCTCAGAGCGGCTGCCTTTGTACATGCCGAACTCCTCACACTGTCCCGTTTTGCAGCGAGTGGCCAGGAGGATGTACACCAGGGGGGCCTCCTCGTCCTCCGTGTCTCTCCAGCCTGCAAGCCAAGCACACCGGGCAGGGTCAAGGAGATCCGCAGGCAGCTTGCCAACCAGGCAGAGACACAGCCCTTGCCGTGGCCAGTGGGGAACAGGCTTTTAAATCCATCAGTAACAGCTGCCCAGACCCTACAGGGTCTCGTTTCTCCCCTCCACTACTCTTCTCCCTTGATTTGCATAGGACAGGTGGAACCTTGCTAGTCCGCCACCCTCAGGATCTGACTGGTGCCGAACCAGAGAATTTGCCAGACCATGGGAGGTCAACAGTGTTTAGCAGCATTTCCAGCACTGCTACTGCTTGCTGGGCTCTTAGAAGACATTCAGGGGTCAACTGGAGCTAAAGACCAGCCCAGAACACAGAGAGCCAGAACTGGTGGCTGGAAATAAACTTTATGGGACCACGAGAAACTTGGCCACCCCCATGAGAAGTGCACAGCCGGCTCACTCTAATCATGCCGGACCACGGAAGTTGCCAGACCAGAGAGGTTCCACCTGTACTGTGCACAGTGACATTGCTGACTCCCCCTGCCTCTTTACCCTCCTCACCCCACCCACAGTGAGGGTCCGTGTTGCCCTGGCAGGGAGGGGCAGACTGAACTAAAGGCTCCAAAGAACTGGCAGATACAAAGCTCTGATCTGCATTTCTCTCCAGTTTTGGGCATTTCTGAGGGGGGCTTTGGGCCCCGGAACATTTGGCCATAGAGTTTAAGGCTATGACCGTCTGGTCTGATTCCCAGTGCATCACAGGCCACCAACCCCACCCAGTGCCCGCGCTCTAAACCCAGATCTCCAAACGAGACCAAAGTATCACACCCCCGGGAGCCTAGCCTAGCATGTGCCACAGGCAGAGAAGAGGCAGGACCGAGGTCACTAGGCCCAAGGACCCCGCCGCGGCAAGGAAATGATTACAGGAGAGAAAGACCCCGATCTTCCCGGCCAGCGACCTGTGTGCACAGGCTGCAGAGGCAGGCAAAACTCCCCAAGGTCCGCGCCGGTCTGACGTGGGAGACAAGTCGTTCCTCCCCCCTCCCTGTGATGATCAGTGGGCAGGTGAGCAAGAACCAGCCAGACAAGGCCCTGCGAGCAAAACCAGGACGATTCTGTCATAATGCCGAGGCTGAATATGGTGCATCACCACGGTCCCAGAACATGATGGCCTCGACAAAAGTCCCGTGGAAGTGGCCATGAGCTTGAGGCCTCAGTGCAGGCCTGTTACAGTCCAACCCAGCAGGGCCTACCAGCCTTAAGAACGGGCAGCTTGTTACACTCGGCCAATTTAAGCTGCAATGTGTTTGCTATCACAAGAACAGCGCCAAAAAGCCATTTGCCCTGCTGTTGGGAACATGGCCTCCCCGCGTTCGTGTGCAATACAAACATAATTTCTCATATTCCTCATTTGGGGTGGAGAGGAAGGTTTCAGAGACTCTTACTTGCCAGCCCACAGCAATGACGGTACAGGGACCAGTCAGCTTTTTGCATTGCGGGGCCAGGTATTTTTGTCCCTGTGACCGCGTCAGAAATAACTTGCAGGAAAGGAACCAGTATTTGGGCAGGGGAATCAGGACAAAATCCTTCAGGCCACATTTTCAGAGGGGCCACTAAGTGGTGTCCAGTTTCTGAGCTGTGTGGGGAATGTAATTTTGGGCACTCACTTTTTTCCCCCCACACCCAGAAGTCAGATTTATACACTCCATCCACTTACGCGGACTGGCTTGAGAGGCACCAGCATCTAGGTGTGCACCAAAAAAGCCTCTTGATTTAGGGGTGCAGAAAAACATGTGCATGAACGAGCTGTAGAATAGGGGTGCCTCGGGGACACACCACTGAGTGGAGCCTGCAGTTTGGGACTTGGAAACCTAGGGGTCTGCTTCTGAAAATCTGACCTATCCACAGACACCCGTAGGAATGGAACCAGAGCTGAGGGTGGAGAACAAGAATTCTGCGGGACCAAGAATACCTGCAGCTGGTAACTCAGCTGGCGTGTGAAACGCACTCACTGATGAACAGTCGAGATGCTAGGCCCACCCCGTCACTGTCACTCCCGCGCTCTCACCTGTGCATTCAAAGTGAACCTTTGTCATCAGCGCTTGGACCGCCTCATTCGGCGAGAGCTGACACACTCCTCCAATAGGGGGCCGGTTCGGGAGCAGATCCATGGAGGCATAACCTTCCTCCCCAATCGTGAGGTCAGTGACATGAAGGGTAAAGGTGTACCCTTCCCCATCCTTTAAGGCTCCTGGCCGTAAGACCAGGTTCATTCCCGTGTTGCCAGTGGAGGTGGTGGTTTTATCCAAGACCAGAGACTTGTTTTTAAAGCTATGCGCTGCCCATCGCTATGGAGACAAAAGGAGAAAGACAGGAGAAAATCTGGTTTAATCTGAAGTTATGTCCCTAAAATGTTTTCAGACTGAGTCTATAGGGGAAAAAATAGAATCAAGGGGCAAAGGCTGCCAAAATTTGCCGTTGATAATCCAGCTTTGTTCTCATGGGCTAAAGCAACAAGAACTGGAAAGCTTCCAAACTGTCTGGTGGGAATATTTCCACTGTGAGATCCACTTTCGTCTCTGGGATTACATCATCCACGGACAGAACAGAGCATAATACACAACACAGGAAATCAAACTAAACCGGGGTGGAATCTCTATGGGATAACATTTCTTCTGCAGCCTGCAAGCTGACGCTGCCTGGCATTGTTACAGTCCATGTACCGAATGTAGGACTGGGACAAGAGACACACCGAGACAGACAGCCGGACACCACCATGCAGGAAACTGCTCAGCTCCCTGGGGAAACAGAGCAGCTTTTCCAGTAGGACGTGGACTGACAAAGCCCGTTTCTAACAGGCCAGTGGGCACCACACGTGGCGGGGAGGGGAACGTGGCTGGCAGGGGAAGGAAACAGGCCAAGCGAGCTACGTTTCAATCCTTGGAGCCAGAATAAGGCAGACAGGCCACACAGCAGAGAGATGAAAACACTTTACAAGGTCTCTCGAAAGGAACGTGGAACGAGCGGATGGTGCACGAGTCCGTGTTGGCGGGCTGAGCCACTTGGATGGAAGGATGGCGTGCCACGTTTCCCGCAGCTCCCCGGGCCATGATAGAAGAGATCTCTCCCCCAGGAGACAATGAGCACAGCCCATTGGGGCTTGGCTAGGGGAAGGCTCGCTTGGTGGGGCTGCTGCTGACGGAGGGCTCTGTTCGAATGGCAGCTGCAGCAGGCTACCAGGCTCCGCCGTGGAAAGACCTGGCATGAGGTGGTGATGGAGCCAGTACCCGCTCAGGTTCGCAATAAACAGAACCTGCTCCAAGCCGCGGACGGGGGTCGCCCCCTTGGAAATCAGTCGTCTTGTAAGGGACAAAGGGCGCGCCAGCTAGAACCCCCCGTCCTCTGCCCAAAGCCTCAGAGCCCTGCTCCCCTCCTTTCTTGGGGAGCCCACGCCACCAGTGTTATTTCCCACTTCATTCGACCGCCCCAGTAGGAAACTGATCAGTTTGGCCTCCAGCAGCGTCAGCTTCCCCGTCACCCCCTTACCCCGAGCTTGGAGTCGTTCCGGCAGTTCCGGCAGGTGCCCTCCAGGTAGACGTAGGAGCTCTTGCTGACTTCATAGACAGACTGGGCTTTGCAGGAAACACATTCCAGGGACACAATGGGGACCTTTCCCTTCTTGATCAGCACCTAGGAGGGGGAAGGGAGAGCAAGAGAACTCACCTAAGGACACTCAGAAAAGCCCGAGGCAAGATTCCGATCGACTTCTACCGAGTTCGCAAATGTCCTTCTCGGCAGGGGAGCTCACGCCATTCCAGCGCGAGGTGTATTTAGGGCGAAACTCCCCCCGTTCCCGAGGGACCAGCACAGGGCCTAGGCATGACTTAAGGATTCCCAAAGGGCTGAAGTGGAACAAGTCATGTATAAGCCAGACAGGATGTCACCTTTAGGACCTAGACCAGGGATGCGCAAAAAGGCCTCCGCGGGATCCGGCCCCCCAAGCAACTTGATGCAGCCCGGGGAGACCCTGCTGCTCCTCCCACCAATCATGGTCTGTGGGTGGGGAAGCATGGAAGCGTCCTGGCCCCGCCCCTCCCGTCTGAGGCCCCGCCCCTTCTGGGGCAGCCCGGGGCCACTTCAAAAATTTCTCAAGTGGCCCCCGGTCAAAACTTATTGCTCACCCCCGACCTAGACACTAGGCTGCTGGGAACTCTAGAGCTGCCCTACACAGAGCCCATCCAGGCTGCATTATTTTGTGGTGCCTTCTGGGTTGCTTGAAAAGTGTCTGTGCACAGTCCTATGCCAAGGGGGCCTTGCAATTTTACCGAGTACAGCTGTTACTCAACTGAGGTTCTTTGAAAGATGAGGCATCCTTGAAAAAAAAAAAAAAAAGACATGTCTCACCCCGGCGCGGAGCGACCTGTGCTCTCTGGAGCAGACCTCTCCCTGGGAGTAGGACAGTCTAGTGCGATCTGAGATCAAACATCTGGCAGACAGCTCACCTTGGGAACTTCTGCAACGGGCCTGGCTTTTCTTTGGGCCAAATCTCTCTCCCTTCCTCCACAGCTGCAGCGAGTCCTGAGCCAGGGAGACTGGTGAGGATCTGCTGCGAGGGGGGAGGCAGGACGGGGGTCCAGCTTGCCACAGAGCCTTGAGCCATGGGGGCGGTCTGCCCCGCAGTGCACAGAGGATGCAGGGCAGGCCCTGGATCTGTGCCCGTCTGGATCCCCTGGGATCCTGCTGAGAGTGTGACCACTCAGCCTGGGTCTTTATGCTGGGTTCCAGGATCTGGCACTGGGCCCGCATGGCTCTGTTCAGGTCACACTGTATGTCACTGCCTTGTACACATTGGACCTCCCTGGTCCGGCATCCTCAGGACTCGATTGGTCCCGGGTGAGGGATTTTGCCGGACCAGAGGAGGTCATTCCTAGCCCCCCTGCTGCACCTCCCATGGGCTGCCTGGCTCCTCCCACAACCCAGCTGAGTCACCCCCGCCCTGCAGCCTCGCTGAGCTGCATGCCAGCTCCTGGCTCCTCTCCCCCCACCACAGCCCAGCTGGGTCACATGTTGCCCTGCCCCCCCCCCCTTGCACCATGACGGGCTCCTGGCCCCTCTGCTGCCCCCCCCCCCCCACACACACACACAGCGATCCAGGACACTCTGATCCTGGAACATGTTGCCGGAGAGATCCAGCTTACAGAGGTGCAGCCTGTGTAGTCAGCATTCTAAATACGTTCTCTCAATGCCTGCGATGGACACGAGAGGCGATCGAAGAAGCTAGAACAGCAGCTCTACTGGCAATCCAATGCATGTCACTGTGCAGTGCACGACGGCCAGCTTCCCCCGGACAGTGCCCCGGACTTTCCCCTCCGCTTCTCCGCCTGCAGCCGGCTCCCTCCGACGCGCCTCTCCTACCAAGCGTCACGCCGGAGGAAAAGGAACTTCAGAACCGCCGTCCCCGCAGACACCCTGGCTACTGGGGTGCTCTCTGTGACCTCCCCCGCTTCTCTCATCCCCTGCCAAGCAGCCCTGGGTAGAGCTGCGTCTGGGGCCCTTGCCTAACGAATATCCCGAGCGTACGGCATGGCAATAATAACGCCATTGTTTAACACGGCAGGCTGCTAGAAGAGGAGAAGTGTTCCACCGAGTTAAGAGGAAGAGTATTGAAGCTTCACTCCTTCCTCCAGCCTCTGCAAATTCCCTCTGACACTGGATTCATTGTTTTGTGCTCATGCATGGAAAGCTGATAGTACGGAATGTCCTTGAAAGACTATCAATTTCTTTTTTTTTTATCCTCCAGCTTTGGTTTAAAAACCCCAGGCAGTAAGAGTTTCCACTTTCAGGCTAACGACGTCTCTTAATTGCCAAACGCACCGTGATGAATGTTTCTGACATAAGCCATAAGTGCTGTCGGACTGCAGGCGCGCTCAGCGTTCAGTGGAATCCGACATCAACAACATGCCCTGAAAAAACCCTTCCTTTGCTTTTTTTTTTTTTTTTTCAAATAGGACAACGGGCTGGAACAAGCGACAGCCAAAGCAAGGGCCAGCCTGCCGAGCGCCCGCCCTGCCTGGAAACGACACAGCACTGGGGAGCAGGAAGGAGGGCTGGGGCATGATGTGGCTGCACAGATGGGTGGATAGGTTCTTAACTCTGCGGGAGGTAGCGGCCTCCTATTCTCCCCAGGCAGATCAGCCACTGCAAATTCTGCACCTGGTCGGCGGTAAACCGGGACCGTGCACAACCAGGTTATCGACACAGTGCATGCGGACAGAGAGAGACAGGGTGATCTTAATACAAGACGGAAACCCAACAGAACGCTTTAACAGTGGCCATTAGATCTGCTGCCTCCTGGCGATTTAAAGTGTGTCCATGACTGAATGTACGGTGTTTGCCTCACTGCAGGCGATGGACAGCCCAGGCAGATTATGCCCAAATCTCTCTTCAATCTCTTTCTGCTTCCTCCCCAATTAATGCCGACAGCAGCAAGCGCTGCAGCCCCATGTTGCACTGGTCACGGTTCTGCAAAGTGGGGTCAGGGGAGGAGCAAGACCCGGGACCTGCCGAGGCGGGTACCCCCAAAACCAGCCAGCAAAGGGGAGAGTGGCCCCACGCGCCGGCCTGGCGCCCAGGAGCAGACACACACGCACGCCGAGGGGGAGAGGTTACGTACGGTTTGATTCGTGGACTCGGGATTCAGACCCGTCTTCCAGACGGTGAGGTCGAAGGTGTACTCCACGTCTGCCTCGAGCATTGCTCTGGAAACGGTGACCACACCCCCTGTGGCGCGGAAATGCAGAGAGCACCCCGCGGGCGAGTTCTGCGCGCAAGGAGACAAGAAGATGCAAAGTGAAGCTGCACTGGTGCGCGCTGCGTTCGTCTGTAGCCAATATGTTCCCTTGCAGACCCGTCGGTTCTTGCTATAAATTACCCTTTTCAACCCCCCTGGTTGGTGGCTGAAGCCACTCGGGTGGCATCAAGTACCCTGCTTTTCCCTGTCGGGGGAGGTGACGGTGCTTGGAACACACCTGTACTCTGGCAGCCCTCCAGCTGTTCGTTTTGTTACAAAGCATCCTGCAGCTACGCTAACAGGAGCCAGACGAAGGAGCATGCTACTTACATCAGCTCCAGGTCTGATGCACAAACCTTCACATGATTCCAAGTAAAAAGCGGAAAAGACCAAAGCAAAGGCCTTTCAATGAACAAGACAGTGTGATGTCAGCAAGTGTTCATCAGGGGAGTGTTCCCATGAGACTCTAGAGCAAGGGTCTCCAAACTTTTTAAGCACAAGATCCCTTTTTGAATTGAAGTGCAGTGTAAGATCTAGCTCCCACCCAAATACCCTTCTCCCGCCTCATTCGTGCCCCTTCTCTGAGGCCCTGCCCCTGCTCACTCGGTCCTCCCTTCCTCTCGCATTCACCCTCCCTTTCACCAGGCAGGGGCAGACGGTTGGGGTCTTAGGCTAAGGGATTTGGAGTGTGAGAGGGGCTCTGAGCTGAGCCTGGGGCAGGGAGTTGGGATGCACGAGGGGGTTCATGGTACAGGCTTTGGGAGGGAGTTCGGGTTCAGGGGGCTCAGGGCTGGGGTTCATGACTAGGGCAGGGGTTCGGAGCTGGCTCCAGCTGGACACTGCTTACCTCAGGTGGCTCCTGAGTCGTGGTGCAGTGGGGCTAAGGCAGGCTCACCCCTGCCATGGGCCTGCACCCCTCTCAAAGCATCCAGCAAACTCCCTCCATCCCAAGCCCTGTTGTGCCCCCCCCTCCATTCTGTAGAGATAGAATATAGGGTGGAAGAGGGGACACCCTGATATCAGCATCCTCCCTTCCCTGCTCTGTACTGCAAGCAGGAGGCTTGGGGGGAGAAGGGGGAGCTCCAAGGCAAAGAGCAGGAGGTGCACAGCAGTGGGGGGAGGGGCAGCTGAAGTGCCGGCACTTGACAGCCTCTTGGCCAAACCAGTCAGGGTCCCCTGCCAGAGGCTCCAAGATCCACCGGTAGATCCCGATCGACTGGGTGGTGACCACTGCTCTGCGGGGGGAACTTCTTTTTATTGGTGGCCAAGACTGGTTTGCTATGCCAACCAGAGAAGACAATATCCTACACGGTGTTCCCTGTAAGCTGGATGCTTGGGCGGCCGCCCGGGAGAGATTCCAGCGCCGCCCAGCTCATTAGCAGAGCCCCCCCAGCTAGTTTTTTGTTTCTATCAGCGGTGCACAATCACACCTGCTTCAGCGCACATCAGAAATTATTCCACATGGGGGTGGAAAAAATCCACACAAGGAAGGAAAAGATTGGAGGGAACAGTGTCCTGTACCCGATGGTTATTTGTGCTTCTCCTTCAAAAGCTTCTGCTGAAACTGAAGGGTTTTAAGGGACGTCGCTGGGAGCAAGATTAGAACGCAGCTACATAACTCAAGCCTGCTCGACTGTAAATCGGCACTTGCCTTTGTAAGCCCTTCAGATGGTTAAAGCCCCAGCAACACGGGGGAAAGTAGCCAGAGGCCAGGTGCAATGGCAGATGCAGTCAAAGCTCCTGCAAATGCCCCAGGAGTTGCCCAGGACTAGTATACAGGCATTAAAAGCCCCGCCCCTGATTGTGCGCCATCTTTCTCAGCTGGGTCCTAGGCCACCTCCACTTCCCTCCAGACTCTACTAGGAGCCAATTACAAACTCTCCCCTCTATGCCCTCCCAGCCCAGACACAAAGATGAGCTGTGTGTATGTGTGCACAGCGCTTAGCACCACGGAGCCCTGCTCCTGGGCTGGGGTCTCCTGGGGCAACTGCAAAGCGAATACTTATCCCCATCTTTCTCGCTGCAGATTGCCTTACCTTGGAGGAGGACGTGCAGGACCACTGGTACAACAGCGGCGTCTGTTCACCGTCATCCAAGTTAGGGTCGTAGGATTTCTCACCATCCAGGATTAAGTCCCGAGTGTCGGACCACACGCGGTAAGAGCCCCCGTCGATGATGGGCACTAGCTTACTCGGCGTCACGGTCACATTGGCGAAAATGCTCTTGGACAGAGGGGTGTCCCCGAAGGAGACAAAGAAGACGAAGCAATAGTTTCCTACTTCCAGGGCTAGCTTAGGTATGACCAGCTGCGGCCTGCTCACATCGACATTCATCAGGTGGACCCTGTTGGAGTCACCCAAGTGCAGGCAGCTGGGGGCTCGGTAAATCTCCCACCGATATTCCGTCTGGTACTTGACGCAGCCACGGAGGTCAATCTGCGCCTCCAGGTAGCTCCGCTGGGATCGTTTCATGACCACCTGCGGCGGCAGGGCGAGTTCCACCTCCGGCTCCTCGCACTCCAGGACTCGGACGGTGACTGTGAGCTGGGCGGTCATGAAGCTAACGAGGTTGGTGGCGTTCACCTCCACCTGGTAGTCCCCGGGCTTCAGGTAGGAGTAGTTCATGGCTGCCACCTCTGTGATCTGAGCTGGGGAACTGTCCCCAAAGCCCCACCGGAAGACAACTTGCCATGCGCTCGGCTGCACGGAAGCTTCGAACAATGCCGTCCTGTTAACAAAGGCCAACGTGGGCTTCAGGGAAACGTGAGTGATTGGGTCTTGGACGTGGATCAGCCTGGTGATGTTCAAACTCCCCAGGTCATTGAAAGCACTGAGATGAATTTTGAGCCGCCCCGCAGCTGCCGGAGTGTAGGAGACACTTTCGCCCGTCAAACTGACCAGGGTGCGGCCGTGCTCTTTCTGCAAAGAGAACTGCCAGGAAAACGACACCCGGGAGCCACTCCCAACCTGGGCAGTGAAGGTCTTTCTCATTCCCGTTGGGATGCCCAGCTCGCAGCAGTTCACAAGCCTTAGGTCACGGATGGCTTCCAGTACTGAGATACGCACCTCTGTGCGTTTCTGGCTGACTTGGTTCCACACCATCACCACCACGAGGTACTCACCGCTCTCGGTGAATTCATGGGTGTACCGAGAGCCATTGAGCACCACGGAGACGCCCCCACTGATGTTCACCAAATAGCTCACAGAGGAGCCGGAAGACATGCTGATCACAAAAGAGACTGGTTCCCCCGGCTCCACAACCTTCTTGCTCACCAAAAGCTCCAGGCCTTCAATTCTGTCCTGCACTGTGATATTCTTGCTGGCCACCGCCCAGCTGATGTCATTGGACACATTCAGAGAGACAGAGAAAAAGCCAGCGTCCGGGAACTTCACTGCCACTGTCTGTCCATCCTGCCAGTCCTGCGGCAGCTCCCACAGCCAACTCGTGTTGGTCCCCTTTTCGAGTTCACCGCTGAAGGTCACTACAGAGCCCGATGAGACAAAGCTGCAGTCTGGCATCGCAGTCCTAATCCTCAACCCCACGATGGGTTCCTGTATAAAGATGTAAATTGATGCATTATGGGAACCAATCTTGTTTTCGGCTGTGACAGTGACCTCTACTGCGCCGTGTCTCTGGAAAGAATGTAGGATGAAAGGCTCGGTGGTAACAGGAGAGAAACCTTCTTCTAGGTGCCAAATATATATTAGGCATGTGCCACTGGTCACGCTGGTGCTTATGTTAACCGAGGTGTTGGTGGCAGCTGGATTGGGGGAGGCAGAAAGTTTCAAAAGGCCGATGCTTTCAATGAATTCCACTGTCCTGTTCACAGCTATGCTCCCCAACATGTTAGTGGCTTTCAGATGGATCGTGTAGTTCCCAGCCTCCAGGACGTTCAAGGAGAAGATCTTCCCACTGAATGTCTGCAGGGGGTTGCCATCCTTCAGGGTGCTCCAGCTGTAGGAGATGTTTGTCCCGTCTCTCACCACCGCTTGCAGATGAAGCGTCCTGTTGGTAGGGAAATACACCTCCTCCACGAGGTCGCTGCTGACAATCTGCAGCCCTTCGATCTGCTGCAAGACGTAGACATAGATGCTGTCCTGCAGCGAGCTGATCTCGTTCTCTGCCGTCACAATGACGTTAAACGTCCCCACGGACCGGAAGGTGTAGAAAATGGTGGAAGAGCCTTGGATGGGCGTGCACCTATCGCACAGGATCCAGGAATATCGGACAGCGCTGCCGGCTAGAAGTGTGGCCACGAAGCTCACCGACCCATTCAGTGGCACCACCGTCCTGCTGGCATTGACTGTAAGCCCCTGGAGTCGCCTCTTCACGGTGACATTGATCCTGGTCTCATTGAGGCTCACATCATTCCAGCCCGTCAAGCTGATGGTGTAGCTGCCGGTGGTGTTGTAAGAATGGGTGATGAACTGTCCGAGCTGGTTACAACCATCCCCCAAGTCCCAGCGGTAGCTCACTTTGGTCCCGTTCCCACTGGCGGAGAACAGATAGATCTGGTTCAGCTCCAAAACCCTGGTCCCATTGTATTCAATCTTCGCGACCCCAACCGGTTCTTGGACTTCCACAAAAGCCGTGTCATTGTTGAACGAGACGTTGGTGGAGACGGTCACTGTGACCAGGTACAGCCCTGTGCTCTTGTAAGTGTAACTCACTTCAGTCCCACCGGAGCGAGCAGAATCATTGGTCCCAAAGTCCCAGTAGTACTTGTATTGGTACGGAGGCATGATGCTGACCTGGAAATTGCTCTCTTCTCCAAGCCTCGCAAACTGCCTGGGGGGAAGGAGCGTGACATTGACAATTGCTGGCTCCACACAGACGATGGTGAAGTAGTGCGCCTTGTTCACGCTGCTTGAGAGAATTAGGGAGAGGGGGAAGATTCCGCTGCTGGTGAAGTTGTGCATCACCACGGGGTCCCCGTACACGGTGACGTTGGTCGAGCCATCTCCAAAGGTCCAGTCGAAAAGGTAGTTCTCCGAGTTCCCCGAGACATGCGCACGGAGCTGCACATTGGGCTGCTCCAGGATGCAAGAGGAAGGCTCTATTTTGAGGACCTCCAGGACGAATACCCGGACGGGCACGGCCTGAGAAAGAGAGTTCACGGGATTCACAGCGGTCACGTTAATAGTGCAGTTGACATCCTTGATGTACACATGTTCTACCGCTGGCACCGTGCTCATCAGTATGGTCCCATCCCCCATGTCAAATATCCAGGTGATGTTGTCCCCCGTCTCCACGGAAGCATTTACTAATATGGAGAGGCCCAGCTCCACCACCCTGTCGGAGGAAACGCTCAGCCCGGTGATCTCTTCAAAGACCCGGTAACAGCGGTGTGTCTCCACACGGCTCACGGTGTTGTTGGCTGTCAGGCTGACGTTGTACACCCCCCTGGCCTGGTAGCTGTGGGTCACTCTCCGTCGGCTCTCCGACGACAGCCAGGAGCCGTCCCCAAAGTCCCAGGTGTACCAGACGCCGTAGGGGGATGGCTGTGGGCAGGCTTCAAAGGTGACAGGCCGTCCTACGACCAGGATGTCGGTGTCGGCTTGAACAGTCAAGCCAGTCAGGTAAGCGTGGACGTGAACTGGGATCTGGTGGGTGAGGTTCTCAAAACTGTTGGACACAAGAACCACCAGGCTGTATTCTCCTGCAGATGGAGAGAGCAGAACAAAGGCAGTCATGTTGGAGGGATCCTTTTCTATTCAGCCACATAAGAGCAACTTCCTCCACCCGTGCCCTGCACGTCTGCCCTGACCCAGAAGCCCAAACCCTGGATGTGAGGGAAACTGCTTTTGGCATATCTCCTGAGGCTGCCAAGAAGGAGCTCTGCCTGTGCCAAGATGGCGATTGCTGTGATGTGGACACCCCTCCAGTGAGAACGGGGAGCGCTTGCTGGAGGGTGACAATTTCTGACCTCTTCCAGTTGGGGCTAGAACGAAGCTGCCTGCTGTGAACAGGTTCTCACAGTCCCAGGGTGACGTCTGATCATCCAGGCCTGCCTCTGGCATTTATTAGCACCTTCCTTTCGACCAGGTTTTGTCTGTTGTTTGTTACTGCCAATGACCAGCAGCACCAGCAGTGGAAGGAGTTTGATCAAGAAAGAACCTACCATCACATACAGGGCCTCTGGATCATTCTCTAGTATGGAGGAGCTTTTGGACTCTGGAGCCCCATGCAATAAAATGACATGGAGATATACCTATCTCATAGAACTGGAAGGGACCTTGAGAGGTCATCAAGTCCAGTCCCCTGCCCTCATGGCAGGACCAAGTACCATCCCCGACAGATTTGCCCCAGATCCCTAAATGGCCCCCTCAAGGACTGAACTCACAACGCTGGGTTTAGCAGGCCAATGCTCAAACCACTGAGCTATCCCTCCCCTCAGTCCTTTTCTCCTAGGGCACGCACACAGAGCCTACCTGGCGCTCGATAGGTGTACGATACATTGTGCTCGACCACAACCTGATGGACGCTGGGATCAGGAACGAGGAAAGACTCGTTATAGGGAGGCGTGAACTGGTAACTCTCATGACCACCATCTCCAAAATCCCATCTGGGGAGAGGAAAGCAGGTCACAAAGGCAGGCCACGAGCCCATTGTTACACGGCGGAACGGAAGCTGCTTTGGGGGTATCTTAGCATCCCACCTGGCATTCCCGCTGCCCTGCAAACAGCCATGCCATGCTAGTGACCCAGGGACCTACTGCCCAGGTTACCGCTGAGCAGCACAACACAAGTCGCTCTAATCCCATCATGGTGCCACGAGTGTGGTGGCGACTAGGGAAAGAGGAGTCACTTCTACAGAACAGAGTAGCACGTGCTGTGGAAGAAAGGCATTATGGGACTGACCTCCCAAAACACTGAGCACCCACTACACCGACTGAAACCAGTAGGAACTGATGCTCAGCCCCTCTGGAAATCAGTCTCTGGGCAAATACCAGATGTTCTTGTTATGGTACCACTGTGTTTAGATTCTTTTACCAGGGTTACTCCGTCCTGCTCCATTTCACCATCGCTCTCTCCTGCTCCAAAATGCCAGCTTTACAAATACCAGCATGCCCTTCCCCGGTGCCAAAACATCTCCCATAGGAGAGGTGAGACATGGCACAGGGTGCTTCCTGATGATTATCTTCTGAGCAGGCGAGGAACAAAGACAGAGCTAATCTCACAAAAGCCTCACACACACAACCTCCCCAGGACTCCAGTAGGAATTTGCCTTGAATAAGCACTGACGAAAGAAGAAGCCAGAGTCTGAGAAGACGACCCAATGGCCGTTTGAAATCAACTGGCCCACAGATGAGAAATCAGCCAAGGCAAAGCCCTGGAGCTGTGCCCTACGTTGGGGCAACTTGCCAAGGACTCACAAGAAGGCCACGTCCACTGCCGAGTCGATCCATACTGTGGCGGTAAGCTCCACAGTCGTGTTCTGAGGGAGGAGGCGGGGGATCTCGGACACGGTCAGGTCCTTCATCCGATTCATCTTCTCCACCGTGACATTGTAATCCACGGTGACATTGCTGACGTGATTGGACGCGGTGAGCTGTGAGGGACAGGCAGGACAAACGGAACGGCTTTGAGGCCCCCTTGCCACGCCCCCCGTGCCTGGGAGGACAGCATCAAGCAGGGATCTGGATTGCATTGTGCTCAAGGGACACTGAGGCTGGGTGTACCCCTCCCCCCCCAGCTCGTGGAGAGTTGAATTAGGCCAGGTGGGCCCAATCAGCCAGTAAAGCAGCAAAGGGGAGAGAATTACGTGAGGAGGCAGCCATTAGTTGGAAGCAAGCTCATCTGTGAGAAAACAGGTGGGACTTCAGACCTGCCAACAGGGGGGCAAAGGAGGCAGTTGCCCAGGGTGTGGTGACTCAAAAGGGCCCGGGGTCCCTTTAAATTGCCACTGGAGCACCAGGCTGCATGCTCCAAGCAGCACTGAGGTGTGGGGCGGGGGGGCGCGCTAAGAGCTGGCTGCCCTTGGCCCTGCCCCTTCCACCCTTGGCCTGCCCTCCCAGGAGCACAGAGCCAGGGTCCCCCTATGCTGCCCAGGGGCCTGCGGGAGGCTGTCAGTTCTGCTGGAGGGCTTACATAAAACCCAGGCACTGGCAGCAGAAAGAAGGCTCCCGGGTGAAGGGAGGTGTGGCTGGAACTACAAAGGGAAATCTACAGTTTAGTCCCTGGGAGAAGGGAGCCTGGGGGTTGGGAGGAGAGTCAGAAAGGCAGGAAAGACTCGGGAGGAGGGGGTAAGCATGGTGTGGGATAGGGTGGTGAGGAGAGGGCCCTGCCTGGAGCTGAGGGTGGCCCTGGGTTCCTCTGCCAGCCCCTGAGGGAGTTGGCACCATGGGGCAGGGAGTGGGAAAACTGCCTGAGGCGGCTAGTGTGGAGACTCAGAAAGACTTGGCGATTCCCGAAGGGGGAAACGTGTACTGTGACCTGGTCGGAGGGCCAAGTCACGAAACAAGCACCCTGTGGCAGAGACTGAAGGGTGGAGTGGGGTGCAGCACGAGGGGACCCCCGACGTGGAAGGAGCTAATCCCCACAGCAGCCAAGAGAGGCCAGCCCAGCTCCACGGCGAGGTCTGTTCACAGCAGAGCTAGATTCTGGAGCCTTCTGGAAATTCTAGAAAATTCTAGCCATTTCTGCCCTGATTCCACAAGCGTGCACGACCCTGGAGACCCATCCAGCCCTGAACGTACATGCCCGAGCTGCCTCCCGCTGCTGTGCCCAGGCGTTCACAGGCACTGACAGAGCTGCAGCAGCTTCCTTAACGAGAGGGGGCAGGATGCAAGCATGCAAAGCTTCAGCATGTGTAATGGGAGAAGGCAGGGGGGTAAGAGAGCAGGGGGTCTCAGGAAAAGCTGGATGGGGAGAGGAGAGAGGAGAAGGAAGAAAGGAACGACCAGAAAAGGGAAGCAAGATGAAAAGCGGGAGAGAGAAGCAAAGCGAGGTGGGAGGAGGAAGGGCAGGAGGGGAGGAAGGAAAGAGGCAGAGCAGAGATCTGGCGAGAATAGGGAAGCGGGGAAGCAAAGAGCAGGCAAGGGGAGAGGAAAGGAGGAGGGAAGAGGAGAGATACAAGCGGAGCTGGCTGGGGCAGGGCGTCACTTTCCCTTTTCACCATGGGGAACCAAATGGAAACCCAGCCCTGAGACAGCGCCACGGGAGAAGCCTGGGCTTACCGAAAGCTTGTACACAGCGGGGCTTTGGTAGATAACGTTGAAGACAACGTTGTAGAACGTGAAAGAGGGCTTATCGTCCACCGTCCATCGGAAAGTCACATCCGACCCGGCCTTCATCACAGGGACGTAGCTCTGAAAGGCACGAGGGCACTTTACACAGGGGAGAAGCATACGCAGCGCTTCCCAGATCTTACAGGCTAGTTCAAAAGTCATGACAGCCACTGGCAGGCCAAGAAACAATTTTGGCATTTAGACCAAGGGTGGGGATCTTCCGGCCCAGGGCCAGATGCAACCCTGGCTTGCCTGGATCCGGCCCCCGAGGCTCAGGCCTCCCCCCAGCATTGGAGAGCCCACCCTGGCACTCCAGTGCCCTGCTGCCCCATTGCGGGACCAGAGCACACGAAATCTACTAGGGTGGGCCCCCCTAGACTCTGGTGTGTGAGGGGAACATGGGAGTGCCTTTCTCCTTCTCAGACAGGGGCCAGGTCAGTGAGGGGTTTTTAGTTTGTTTTTTTTGCTGCTCACTTGTGTGTGGCCCCCTGTCTGATTTTTCTGTGGGTCAGCGGCCCCCAACTCAAAAAAGTTTCCCCGCCCCTGCTTTAGACTCTGTTTTTCAGGGGGGTTCCATTTTTAGTCTGAAGGGAAAGTAAACAGTAGAATCGAC
Organism: Pelochelys cantorii; assembly: GCA_032595735.1. Taxonomy (NCBI): domain Eukaryota; kingdom Metazoa; phylum Chordata; order Testudines; family Trionychidae; genus Pelochelys; species Pelochelys cantorii. The sequence continues at coordinate 38,604,235 of CM064341.1, forward strand.
TTCTTAAAGTCCCTTTAGCTCGTTTATAGTCCAAGTTACTCCCCACTGCCCAGGGGATCAGATATCTTTCTCCCTCCAGCTTCTGGTCAGCACTGGGGGAGCCTGAAACTCTTGTTTATTGATGCTAGTTCAAATGTAGACATTCCCAGATAGAGAGGGGAGAAAAAGGGGAAGAAACTTGGAGACTCCCAGCTGGGGAGAAAATAACAACACTGTGATGATTGCTGGGTTTCCTCTCGAGGTCATTTCAAAGTTGTCTTTCCTGAAACGAGTCCTTAGGCCTGGGACTTTGCAAGGAGTTTCAAGAAGGGATGTACCTTAAGCCCACTAAACATCAGTGGGAGTTGGAGGGCTAAATTCTGATGAAATCCCAGCCTACAGCTTCTAAGGGAAGCATGGCTTTTACAACAACACATGCCGTGAGCAGACCAGGGCCTTCCCACTCTAAATTATTTTGTTGTCAAGTCTCTCCCACCATAGTCATTCCTTAAAAAAGAAGAGTCCCACTTCATGGGATGTGCTAGAAAACCCATTTTTCCAATATCTCCAGATAACAGTAATGAGCACTTTTCAGCCAGAGATTTCCGAGCAATTTACAGTGCTGGGTGAACATCCTTCACCACATAATACCGGGGGGGGATGGGGGGGTGTAATTCAAGCAGTGACAGACTGACGATTCACCGAGCTAGTCAATGGCACACCTGGAACCAGAGTTGTACTGATCACCAGTGTTCCCCATAAGTTCTGCGCTTGTACGGCCCCTCAGGACAGATTTAAGTGTCACCCCACTGATTATCAGAAAGCCCATAGCTTGGTTTTGTATTTCTATTGGTGGTGCACATTCACACATACCTTGGTGTATGTAAAAAAAGTATTCCACACATGCACGTAAAAAAATCTGCACATGAAAAAGATTAGAGGGAACACTACTGATCACCCCCACCGTTCCCTAAACAGATCCAGTCACATTTGGCAGGCTGGGGTTGGATTCCTGCTCATCTATCACCTGTCTCATTATTAGCACAATCAGACGTCTTAGCCTGACAGCTGCAGAGACCAGCTGGTGAAGAGGAAACCAAAAGACATTGCTGGCACAGACTTTGCAACTGTTCTGCCAGAAGCAGCCGAAGATTAAAAACAGAGCATCTGATGGATCTGAGGGGTAGTTACCAAGCAGCCATCTGAGAAGGGTTTAGCTTTGCAGAGGGCAAGAGGAGTGGAAAAAAGCAGTGAAGGCTAACTACGGGACAATTACAGGGCTTTGCTGAACAAACCAAGGATGCATAGCTCCAGTGGTGGATAGTATTTGTGATAGCAAATCAGAACTTCAAAAGAAAGTCAGAGGAAAACGAAGCCAGACCTTCCACAATGCATTGGGTCACTTGGACAATTTATGGGAGCAAGGAAAGAGATGGCAAGCTAACACTCTCCTAATCAGGGCAACATTCCCCTACCCCAATGATGGGGTATTTAAGGTTGACATCAGGAGCTGTAGAGCTAAGCTGTACTCGGATGTTCCCTATAAGCTGAGTGCTTGGGCGGCCACCCTGGAGAGAGTCAGATGCCACCCAACTGATTGGCACAATGCCCACAGCCAGCAGCATGTGTTTCTACTGTTGGTGCACATCCACACATGCCTTGGTGCATATAACAAAGAAATTATTCTGCACATGGATGGAAAAAAAAGTTAGCGGGAATGTTGGTTACACCCCTAATTCAGGGGACACCCTCCTCTTCCCCAGTGAGAAGCTGTGTTGGCAGTTTGCCAAGGGATCCAAGGCCACAGGTGACGTGTGTAAAATGGGGCAGATGGCCTGGTGCAGGTCTTCATTAGGCGGCCCCGTGACCCATCTTATTTCCATCACGGCTGTTTCCCCAACCCAAAGCATGTGCAGAACAGGCAGCAATGAAAACAAACAAACCAACAGCGCAATGACTCACCACCCGGGTGTTTAGCAAGACTCTGCTTTCCGGGTCGGGGGTTGCGCCAAGTCCACTAATGGGCTCCTCCACTTTCACTTTCACCGTGATGTTCTGGGAGCTCACAGCGTTTTCCACCGTCAGCAGCATGGGGCTCGCACGCTCCCCAACCCCGCTCAGCTCAACCACGGCAAACCAGGTGTCGTTGGTGTTCCGGGCGCAGTCCGCTGTCAGCGGAACCACGGCTGGCGGGCACGCCCCTTCGAAGGGGAAGGTCCGGTTCTCGCCAAGCCAGCTAGCCGTTGCGTTCGCCCCTGAGGAGATCTTCACCACCAGCCACGTGTGGTTGGTGGGCACGTAGACTTTCCCGCTCTGAGGAGGGGGGTAAATGACACGGAGGCCTGACACCGGAGAAGCCACCCAGAAACTGCAAGACAAGTTGGCACTGAAGACTCCATAGTCCACCGTGGCATTCACGGTGTAGAAGCCATGGCGCTCCAGTCCGGGATTGTGTGGACTGGTAAGCGGCGTTGCCTGTTCGGTGGCAGAGAGAACCCTGAGAGAGCACACGGTGTCCTTGTTCCGGAGTGCACCGGCGAGGCTGGTGGACAGGCTGGGCGCCCAGTCAGAAGAGCTGGTGCTGAAGTAGTTGGTTCTGTACGGTGATATTGTGCTTGGCCGACAACGGAGGAAATAGCCCGGCACTGCATCATGCTGGATGCTGAAGACATCCTTAGGCCGGACAAAGGTGTCTTCACCTTGAAACGACACCTGTGAAAGGGAGGGAAATTATTTTGATTCCCGGGCTTAAATTCTCAGCAGGCACCGTCGTCCCCTTCATCAGTCCTAAATTTGGGCAGGTGAGAAAGTTTACCGTTGAATTTACAGCTGGGATCAAGACCACAGCAAATCCAGTAGAGCAGAACTCAACTCGGGGCATTCTTATCATGCTACACGCTTTGCTGATATGTATGGGATGTGCTGTAAACTAAGAGACACACATCAGTTTTATTCCACAGGTTGAACCTCTATAAAGCAGGACTCTGGTCAGGCAACACCCTGCCGGACCACGAATGTTCCCGGATCAGAGAATGCAGGTGTGCTGCGTGCGGGGGGGGGGAGAGAGGCGGAGAGCTAGGGGGTAGTCAGGAGCCAGGGGGCCAGAAATTAACTCCCCTGGTCTGGCAAAATCCCTTATCTGGGACCAATCAGGTCCCAAGGGTGCAGGACCAGGGAGGTCCAACCTGTACAGCATGGGTCCATTAAAATCTTGCACAAAGCTCTGAAAACGGACCCTTCCATCTACTTCATAATTGTAACAAATGATTGGGAGACTGGTTAGAGGAAGGAAGCAGTCACAGTTCCTGGGTTCTATTCCGGATTTGGCCACTTACCTGCGGTGTGACCATGGATAAGTCACTTTGCTTCTCTGTGCCTCAATGTCTCCATCTGTAAAATGGGCACAACACCTGCCACACCAGTTGGACCCACAGTTCCGTACCCAAGGAAAGTAGCCCTGTCCAGACATGGGTTATACCAGTTAATTAGCACTTACCAGATACTGAGCAGAGGTGCCCGGCGGGATAGTGAAGAGAAACTCTTTGAGGAGTTCATAGCTGAGCTGGCTTTCATTGTGCCCAGAGAGGGAGGTGGTGCTATTGGTGATGGAATCGTTGGCACAATCCGCTGGACTGCAGCAACTGCTTAGCGACAAACATGTGTTAGTCAAGTGACACCACTGGAAACCAGCAGGGCATTCAAGTAGTGTCCAGGTTCCAATATCCTGAGAAGTGTGTATTGGATAGGTGGCGTTTTTTTCCTCACTGTAACCTGGAAGGTGGGAGGAAAGAACAAATCTGCTAGCTCAGGCACATACTCGTGTAGAATTAAACTCAGAACAAAATCCCCACATGCTCAAAATTCAAGGTACTCTCACAGTCTCCCGTGAACTTGAAAAAGTCAAAACTGTCCATCAGTATTGCTTTTGGGGCCAAAAATGGACCATGTTATTGGAAAATTTCATTCGGAGAGGGGGGAGTGGTGCGTTTTCCAAACAAAACAGGCCAATTTTAGAGCTATTTCCAAGCAAAAGCAGGCCCTTTCTTTCTTTCTTTTTTTTAAGCAGAGCTGCTTTTCATGTTGAAAACACAGTGGGAGTTTTTACAAGTCGGTGCTTAGATACAGAATATCAATTTTCCAATGTCAAAATCTCTCCCTCGTTTTTGTTTTTTGTTCAAAACTCTGGACTGTGTGACTGCATCGAACAAGCTTGTGGGAAAATTCATTCCCACCAAAATTGTGACTCTTGCACAGTTGCACTGAAGATTCATTTCTGCCCCAGATCTGGTCAGTCTTTGTACTTCTTTACATGGGACAATTCCTTAAGGAAGCCTTTAGGAGCCATTATCAGAAATATCCTTCTATGGCTTCAAGCTTGGCCCAGATACAGACTTGCCGAAAGCAGAAGTAACTTCCCAGACTTCAGTGCAATGGCCACGGTTACTGAGTGAACCAGCTCTGCCGAATTCACAGCATCTTTTGTCAAGCCTGCAGGCTCAGAGCAATTCCCCACCACTGCCCCAGCGATAAAGCTGCCTGCACATTACAGGGGACTCTTGTCCAAAGCGTGTGGACGGTTTGTGAGGCAGACCAAAGGAGATTACGCGGAGGGGGGTTTTGTGCAGCACTGTAGGCCTTTTCTGGTCTGGGAATCAGCATCGTTTTCCCCTGGCACTTACAGGAAATGGTACATTCTGAATTAGCCAGTGAGCCAGCTGAATATTAAAGAGGAAACCAAATGAGCTTGTGGCATGGGGGTAGGCCCAGAAAGCGGCAGACTGTACACTAACGATGCAATGCCCTGACTTGCATAGTCGAGCAAAAGAGATGATGACTATTTATCACAGCCCCTCTTCTGCTCCCTATCCAAGGATGACCCCCCGCCTTCCCCTGTGATTCCTTCTCCACTGCAAATCCTTCCTTGTGTTTTTCCACCTGTCCTCTGTCTCCATCTTCCCCATTGCTGCCCTGGTTCCACTGCCCAACCCAGCTTCTCGCCTCAGGTTTCCCTCGCCCCGCTCAACATACGCACTAACCCAGAATATTCCCCTCACAGCCAGCCCATAGCCATAGAGTGTCTGTCAGCTAGAGTGTCTGACTATATAGTGCCACTCTCTCCCTCATATTTGCCCAGTGCTCTATCACCATCTCTATATCATGTGGGTTGGGGGCTATGCTGGAGGCAGGATATCTATTATTAGAGCCATGGGGTCTCCATAATTTAGAGCTTCAGTCCTCCAGGGCTCTAACCACTGAGACGTGGCCTAGAGAGCCTCCCCTCACTCACAAGCGGGGACCTCCCTGACAGCCTAGGAGGCTGGAACGCTCTGGAGGCCTGGTCCATTTTTTGCTGCTCTGTGGTTGGAAGGCCGGAACGGCTCCGTTGGTTGTATGGGGAGCAGAGCGGCTTTTCCCTTCATGGCTAATTCAGATGTTCAGGTCCCATCTAGCCCAGGAGACACCATAGGACCAGAAAGTGAATGACGCTACTGGTGTCCCAGAAGTGAAGAGGCGGGAAGCTGTAGCCATGGCGAGAGGAAGGGTCTTTGTTTTGTCAGTTTAATGTCAAGGCCCAACACCTATTTTGTGGAACGGGCGACTGTTAAAGATTCAACCCTCCCATCGAAGGGCGAGAGCTCATGAAACACATGCACTGAAAAGCCCCCAGAAAAACCAGGGAAGATGACATCTTGCCAGAGACATCTCAAGAGTAAAAAAAAAATCCCTCGAAAAGCCTCTCTCAGGCCTCCTCTCTCCACAAGAGGAAAGGCCACAAACTCAGTGTTTTTTTTAAGTAACTCTTTCTCGGCCACCTTTAAAAAACCCTTGGAGTCAGGGGAGGAGAGAGAGATGTACCTTCTCGACGTGCGGGTCTGTGCACCTGAAACCTCACGTGAACAGGGCGCTGCAGGTCTTGGGTCACAAACTCAAAGGCTGTTAAAAATGCTTCCTGCTGAAACTCCAAACTGGGGAAGACCATCGTCTGGAAAACAAAACCCAAGGCCTTCACCTGGCACTGCCCTCACGGAGCTTCCTTCCGCAGGGACAGAGTGCGAGCCCTTACCTCCACAGTGTCCGACGGAGCTGGCAGCGACCTGTCCCTGGCCACGAGGTTCACAGACCCGGGTGTGTCAAACGCAGGGTTGCCCACATAAAAGTTTTCGGCGTTCAAGAGAATTCCTGTTTCCAAGGGAAGCATCAGGCAAAGCCAGTGAGAGCCAGCCCCGCCCGTGCTAGATCACACGGCAGCTCGGAACAGTAACACCCAGCACAGGGGGAATTACAAAATGGGGCTTGGACCAGTTCAAATCACATGCTTCCTCCATTCTGGGGGAGAGGCAGCTGCAATGATGATTCAGTTACCTTCGTCTCCGCATGGCAGCTTTGATTTTTTTCCCAGCCTGTGTAATTAGAGCACGCAGCATTCCCAGCACAACAACAGGGCCGCGCAATGGTCAGCCATGTCGGCTTCTGGGAATCCTGAGAACTCTGGCCAGCCCGCTTCAGGCGGGATTCACAGCACCGAGGTTTGCGCTGGACTTCTGGGTAGAAGCACAGCCCATGAAATGCCACGTACAACTCAACCAATACCACCCGGTCCCCATCCTAACAACTGACATTAGCTCACACTAGTCAGGCAGTAAGATACGGCATCAGGGAGCAGTGATCGGGACCTCTCCACCCCTCATCTCTTCATCCAAGTCCCCTTTCTTCCCCGTTTCTCTTTATTCCCAACATCCCCGTCTGTCTTCCCCTCCCTTGCTCTGGAGTGAGGAATTTGTCTTCCAGCCAGCCTGCTTCCTCCTGCGGCCTGTGTGAAGGGGACCCTGCCGTGGCTTCTCCACCAAGGACTCTCCCCTCAGAGTCACCCTGACATGGGACACCTTCGGCACCCAGAGACCCAGCCTGTGCCTGGAGCCAAAGCACATTCCATCTCCAGCACAGGCACGCCCAAAATTTGTCCTAGGCTCCTCACTGTGAACTTTGGGGAACCTGGCCTGCGGCTGTCCACATGGAGCAAACATTGGCTGGAAAGGAAGGCCGCTGCACACAAAGCCGGAGCCTCCGGGAAAAACAGGAGCCCAAACGGCCCTTAGAAATCCTGGGGAGCTTGGAGGAGGCAGCCCTGTGTGTCTCGGCATTCCCTCCCATCCCAGGCTGAACTACACACGTCCCACTGTCAGGGATGGGGCAGAAGGACCTCTTTGCTAGCGCAGGTCCAGATCCGGAAAGGAAGTAGAGGTTAGCTAACCCTGCCTTTTGCCTAGCATAGATGCCACTTAGCACCTTGTCAGCCTCAGTGTAGCTCAGGGGTGGGCAATAATTTTTGCTGCGGGGGGGAGGCACTCCACAAATTTTGTAAGCAGTCTGGGGCCGCATGTTTCTTCTTAATGAAATTACGTCACCATCTATTGCAAGGCTGGGCAGGACCCAGCCCGCGGGACAGAGCCAAACGATTCGATCTGGCTGCGGACTACATCTGGCCGCTTACAATTTATGTCCTGCTGCCAGAGCCGCCCTGCTGCTACCGCATTGCCTGGCCGCTGCCGGGGCAGCGCCACGATCGGGAATGGCAAGCCCTTTAAATAGGGTCCTGCTGCCTGAGCCACATACTGGAAATTCGGTGGCACGGGCAGCAGGATATGAATAGTAAGTGACCAGATGCCATCCATGGGCAGGATCAAATTGTTAGGTCGGCTGGATGCAGCCCAGCCATGATATAGCTGATCAAAGCTGACTTAAGAGTGTAGCTAACCTTGACTTAACTTCCACCTCTTCTCCTTACTCAGCTTAACTCCTCAGGGTACATCTGCACCGCACTTCAATCCCCACAGCACCAACTCTCAGAGTGAACTGACTCAGGCCGTGGGGCTCAAACTAGCAGTGCAGACTTTTAGGTTTGGGCTGGGGCTCGGTAAACCTTTATGGCGGGAGGATCTCCAAGCTCGGGCTGCAGCCTGAACCCCCGTGAGCCCAAGCCTGTTGGCCTGGGGTGTGAGATTGCTGCCATGGTTTTCTTATTGCAGTGTAGACGTACCCTGCGGCAGAGGCATGTAGTCTAGACATACCCTGAATGTGCAAACTGAAAAGGGACACTGTGGCGGGGAGAGGAAGGCGGGGGGGAAACTGATGTAATATCCAATAACACAATACCAAATGCCTGTGTAAAATGCACCCCCCTTCCAGGCTCAGACAACCAGGGTGCTGCACAAGCAGCGAACACAGCAAAAAAACTAATAATGAACAAGAATAATAATGAACAAGAACATGGTGCAGCCACATTTTGGTCTGTCTTCTTCCCTGACTTCCCAGCAGTGGCAGGGAGCAGGCCGTTACACTTAAACCTGATGTAGCTGTGTACTTAAACCTGAGTGCGGGTTTTTCCCCAAAACTTTTCTCCTGCATCTTATTATGAATACGAGGCCACGTCCCTGGTGATGACACAGTGCCTGGGTGGGGTTAGAGAACCTTTGAGACGTTTGGGTAGGGCTGGCAAGCTGGCTGCAGTTCCAGCCACATGCCAGAATCCTGCCTCCCAACCCACCACAGAAAGACCAATTTATGGCTATTCTCCTAGGGCTGCTAGTCAGGGGTCTGAATGTCAAATCAATGGGGTGTCCTGCTCACGAGGGCAACCTGAAGTGAGCTGGTAAACTCTGCACAAATGTGGCTAAAATAATACAGCCAGTGCCCAAGTTGCGAACAGTCAACTTACGACGGTTCGCAGTTACAACCGATTGCAGTTACGACCGAAGCTGTCGTAAATGACGGACCCCGAGTTACGAAACGTGATCCACGCTTACGAACAGCGCAGTCGCATGTAACTCTATGGGGTCCGACTTACGAAAAACTGAGTAACGACCAATTGCTTGGTCCATAACCGGTTTGTAAGTCGGGAAGAGGCTGTCCAGGGACGGGGCCCAGATAATTAGAGGACAGAGAGACAGACAGACTCTACACACCAATCAAGCCAGTGGGTGTGCAGATGTGGAGTGACCTATGCACTCAAGCCTGATATAGAACCATAGAATCCTAGGGCTGGCAGAGACCTCAGGAGTCATCGAGTCCAGCCCCCTGCCCAGAGCAGGACAAACCCCAACTCAATCATCCCAGCCAGGGCTTTGCCAAGCCAGGACTTTAAAACCTCTAGGGATGGAGATTCCACCCCCTCCCTAGGGAACCCATCCCAGTGCTTCACCGCCCTCCTTGGGAAATAGTTTTTCCTCATCTCCAACCTAGACCGCCCCCACTGCAACTTGAGACCATTGCTCCTCGTTCTGTCATCTGCCCCCACTGAGAACAGCCTCTCTCCAGCCTCTTTGGAACCCCCTTTCAGGGAGTTAAAGGCTGCTCTCAAATCCCCCCTCACTCCTCTCTTCTGCAGACTAAATAAGCCCCAATCCCTCAGCCCCTCCTCATATGTCATGTGCTCCAGCCCCCAAATCATTTTCATTGCCCTGTGCTGGACTTTCTCCAATGTGTCCACATCCTTTCTGTAATGAGGGGCCCAGAACTGGACGCAGTACTCCAGAGGTGGCCTCACCAGTGCTGAATAAAGGGGAATAATGACTTCTCTAGATCTGCTGGCAATGCTCCTCCATTAGCATTGCATTAGCATCCCAATATGCCGTTAGCCTTCTTGGCTACAAGGGCACCCTGTTGACTCTCATCCTCTGTCATCCCCGGGTCCTTTTCTGTGCTTCCAAACTAATGCACACTCAAATATCATAGGTGGCTATAAAACAGGACATTTGACCCATTCTGCCTTCCTTTGAGCGACCCTACAGCACATGCTTTTGTGTCCAGAACGTTTGTACGAGACTCTGAAATGTCCAACTTCCATCTTCACCAGAAAAACAAGGAGGCCCTTCCCTTTGGACTGACACATGCCAGTAACTGATGCTCAACCCATCCCCCTCCAGCTGGCATGCAGGTGCAGGAGGCCTGCGGAGAGCCGGGCCGCAGGAGAGCCCACCTGTCAGATTGTACTCGCAGACGTAGCTGTGCTTGGCCATGCACAGGTCCGTGTTGCACTGGCCTGTCGGGCCCATCCGGACACAGTGGTCGGCGTTGGATGGATGGGGCTCTCCTGGCAGCCAGTTTTGACAGCTCTCCAGATTAAATCCTTCGCCCTTCTGCTGAGCTCCAGCACTTGCAAAATCATTGAATCCAATCCAGACGTCCAGGCCCCTTCAAAACAATGCAAAAGGACGCCAGAACATTTCAGAAAATGACAAGCGTTAGATGGAGCTGGGACAGATTCTATCCCGGCTTCTCAATGAAAATCACCACCCCCACCACCGCAGCCGTCCGTGGGTCAGTCACTGGTCAAAGCGCCCTTTTAATTACTCAGTGATTGGGAGACTCATTCTCCCTCAAACGCCCTGACTCTTGAAAGACAGTTTCCTGAGCAGCTCACCATACAGTTTGCTCCTTATCAGTGAAAGCCATTGTCAGAAAGGCATTTCGTTCATGCCTCACAAGGCATGCAGATACCACGATGAACATAAGAACGGCCAAATGGGGTCCATCTAGCCCAGTGTCCTGTCTGCCGACCGTGGCCAATGCCGGGTACCCCACAGGGAATGAACAGAACAGGGAATCATCAAGTGATCGCCCATTCCCAGCTTATGACAAAAAGGCTAGGGGCACCAACCCTACCCACCAGCCATGGTGACAGGTGTGCTACCTGAATCTGCCATCTGGTATAACAAAGCTGGGACCATGTCTGAAGTTCTGCACTCAGAACCTCCTGATGATAATATAACCACCACCAGGTGGATTTGAACCTGGGATTTCTGGAGCTGAGTATAGGAGCCTCTACCCTCTGAGCTAAAAGCCAGCTGGCTCCCAGCCCCTGCTGCAGAGGTCTCTTGATGGTAGCTGTTGCTGTGGTCTAGGTACCACTTGCATTGCTCAGTAACCACACTAGGTGTGTGGGTTACAATAGCACTTGGGCTCTCCTGACCAGGTGGGCTGCTGAGAAAGCCGAATTTCCATTCGCTGTGCGTGCTGTGTCTGTCTTTCAGCACCTCTGCATTTCACCTACGGGAACATCTCATTAAAGGAAGCTACTACGGTATTCTCCAGTCACGCCATCCTGAAATACATCCTGGTACAGGAGCGGGGCTCCTCGACACCATGGAAATATAGCGTCATAGCGTTTCACTGGCTAACCGATGAAAGGGGGGAAGAAAGGGAGTGGCTCTTGTCCGGCTGGAGCAGTCCTCCCCACCAGTTGACCTTAAACAGAAAAGCTCGCCAGCTGAGAGCGAGGCTTACCGGTTCAACCTTCTCAGCCCTAGAGCAAAGCCATTTAGGACGTGGAAGCGAAGAAGAAGGTCACATACAATGGAAACTTCCAGGGTCATTTTAGGTCAATGGTACGTAACTTTCCCATGTGGCATTTTGGCTGAGCACCAGCATTGGCTCTTGTGGAAAAATCCGGCGGGAGCTCAACTGGTCGCGGGCAGTAGGAATTTCCGCTTGACACCTCACCCCAAAGATGCGGCTCCCATGCGCAGGCCTTTGTTTCATACTAGCACAAAGCACCGCTTCTCCACCCTTCCCTGCACCGCCTGGCTGCTTCTGGGATGGGTCCCTTCCAAACTGCACCCCTCACTGCTTCACTTTCGAAATCCGAGCAGCTCGCACAGTCATGCCGCTGTGTCGCAAAGAGCGGCCGGCGGAGACCATTGGTGTCTCTCCACCACCAAGTCTCCACTGGCTGACACGATTAATTAGGTCACACCGAAAAACAGCGAGAAAAATACTTGTTCTGTGAATCAGTCGTTTGTACCGCAAATCGGATTAAAACTGAAGAACGGCTGTGCTTTGTTCCTGAACTCTCTGGAAGGGATTCAGGAGAGTGGGCTAGGGACCAGCCTTTTTGCTGTCATCAGTCAAACCCAATAGAGTTTTTCCCTCTTCTAAGTCCAGCTATGATCTAACTGCAAGTCATCCAACCCACCGCCCCAAAGATTGGCTAGATCCTTCCCTTGTCTCCTGCTTGACTAGCGGTTTCCGTACCTCTAAAGAAGGGGGCATTGGGGTAAATTCTCATTTGAAGTAGGAGCTGGATTGCACCTTCCTTATTACAGCAGTAGGATCTGAGAACTAACAACCTGTCTGTCTTGGGAGAGGAAAAGTTCTGGCGTTTTGGAAGGGGAGAATGCTTTGTCCCCTACTGGTTCTAGGTGTTGGGGGAACTGGCGTGCAGGGCTCTGGTTCTGGGAAAGATCATCCAATGACGGGGGAGAGGAAGAGAAGAGAGTGACCGTAAATGGCTGTGTCCGCTAATGGGAAACAGATTTTTGCTTCTATCATTTTCCCACCAGAAACCCTGGAAGTCGCGCGTTCCAAAATAACCCCGTGGCTTATATTTCATTTGTCTTTTATCGCCAGGGAAAACGCATCCTGGAACCATCTCATTCATGTTTATCTGAGCAGATTAATAAATAAATAAAGAGAATGAGGGAGCTGGAGCGGAGACCAATGAGCAGCAGCAGCTGGAAAACAGCTTGGCCGGCTCGCTCTTTCCTGAGTGTCATGACTTCATCGCCACGGCAGTCCATCCAAAGCCCCGCACGCAACACGAGACAGACCGGGCGACCAGCCGTGATGGGCTCCTCTCACTTGGCCTAGCCGGGCAGCACATGTTTGTAATCTCGGGATCAATCCCAATGTGACGAGAGCAAGACAAGAAAACAAGTTGGGGAGAAAGGCCGCTGGGCCCAGGCAGGCCCGTTCAAAGGCTACATCACATGCAGCTGCTCCAATCTCGTGTGCTTTCTGGGACGTGTTTATGAAGGAGCCACTGCCAACATCTGCATCTGTATGGGCTGACGAGAGCTGTCAGCCCCTCGGAAAGCTCTGAGTGCTTCCCCTTTAAGACGGCTGGTTGCAGAAAGGGCACTGGAGGGGTGGATTTCATCGCAGGCGGACGTGTTCCCTGCTTCCTGTTTGGAACGTGCGGGCTGGGAGGTGGAAGAGAAGCCTTCCGAGCCCCACATGCGGGGAAGTGGGCTGCTCCGGCTGACGTGGGATCGGGGTCTCGGGCAGAGGCTGACACCACGGGACGGGACGGCTGCCCGAGACTCAGCTGAGAGCGGCAGGCTCCCCAGCACCACCTGTCCCCTTCCTATGCTGCCTGCCTCGTGTCACCGGGCACCACGACCCCGACAGCACTTTGCACCATTTTGTACGTGGTCTGGAGAAAGGGGTAAACAGTGCGGTGGCAGTATTTGCAGATGACACTAAACTGCTCAAGACAGTTAAGACCAAAGCAGACTGTGAAGAGCTCCAAAAGGATCTCACCAAACTAAGAGATTGGGCAAGAATATGGCCAGTGAAATTTAATGTTGATCAATGCCAAGTAATGCACATTGGAAAAAATCATCCAAACTATACGTACAAAATGATGGGGACTAATTTAGCTACAACCACTTGAGAAAGAGATTTTGGAGTCAGTGTGGATCATTCTTTGAAAACCTCCACTCAGTGCGCAGCGGCAGTCAAAAAAGCAAACAGAATGTTAGGAGTCGTTTAAAAAGGGATAGAGAATAAGACAGAATATCTTATTGACTCTATAAATCCACGGTACACCGACACCTTGAATACTGCATACAGGTGTGGTCGCCTCATCTCAAAACAGATATCTTGGCATTAGGAAAAGTTTGGAAAAGGGCAACAAAAACGATGAGGGGTTTGGAATGGCTGCCATATGAAGAGAGATTCAAAACACTGGGACTTTTCATCTTAGAAAAGAGGAGACTAAGCAGCGATATGATCAAGGTCTATAAAATCACGACAGGTGTTGAAAAAGTGATTTACTTGTTCCCATAGCATAAAAACTAGGGATCACCAAATGAAATGAATAGGTAGCAGGTTTAAAATAAACAAAAGGAAGTTTTTCTTCATGCAATGCACGGTTGACCTGTGGAACTCCTTGCCAGAGGATGGTGTGAAGACCAGGACTTTAACAGGGTTCAAAAAAGAGCTAGATAGATTCACGGAGGTTAGGTCCATCAGTGGCTATTAGGCAGGATAGGTAGGAATGGTGTCCCTCACCTCTGTTTGTCAGAAGCTGGGAATGGGCGACAGGGGAGAGATCACTTGATTCCCCGTTCTGTTCATTCCCTCTGGGGCACCTGGCATTGGCCACTGTCAGCAGACATGACACTGGGCTAGATGGACCTTTGGTCTGACCCCATCTGGCCATTCTTATGTTCAAACTGGACACACAGAGCACTGCCAGGGTATTTGGAAATTTTAGCTAAGGAACACAGGGTACACTTTGACCCTCACTCAAATGACCAGAGTTCTTAAATGACTGCCAGAGAGCAGCTAGGGTCTGGGCTTTCCAAGGTCTCTTTCACATAATCCGCCCGCACGAACCTGGAATAAAATGCTTCTCTAGCAGGACTGAATTCCTAACAAATTCAGTTGCCACGCCTGGGTCACAGCCAGGGATGCTGGAGCACGGCTGTGCTCATTCCACTACCTTCCGCCTTCACCCAGACGTTAGAGATGTTAGCGTTTAGTCGTTTAAACGAGTAACCGATAAGCCTGGGCTATATCAGAGGCAGGAAGTGGGGGTGGGAGGCAGGAGCTGGTGTCTGTGGGGAGCCCGCTATGCCTGGCCAACAGGTAAAGTCACCGCGTGGCTGGTAACCCCCTTTCCTGCCGCCGATCCCTGTAGAGCACAGATACCCCCAGACTGTGGGTGAGAAAGGCGAGGGCCCTGCCCAGGGCAAATCCCAACCGCTGCCGCCCTCGCTCACCTGATGATATGAGCGACCAAGAAGTGCTGAATCTCAGGACTGCTCACGGAAGCCAGCGCTCCGTCGCCACGGTCCTGGCAGTGCTGTTGGGCCTCCAGCCACGGGGCCTTCTCCACCACCAGCTGGTAGCAGTGACTGTTGCCAGGGAAGACCAGGCCATCCGATGGGCACATTGGGTGAACCACTGCATGAGAAACAACCCAGAGTGTGACCCCCCCGTCGGTGGACACGCGGGGGAAGGTGGCTCACCCGGGAGACCCCCACGGGGCCAGTGCAAGGCATCAGCTCAGTGGCTGTGATCACGTCTGCCTCTAGGGCTGCCTAGAGAGAGGATACGGAACCCACGAGAAGTACCGGCCCTTTGTCTTACTTTAGGGGTTGCCAGCCTCCAGTCTGTGGGCCAGTCCCCCGACGGAGCAATTGTGCAATTCGGCCTGGGACTCCTGGCGGGATGGAAGGGGGCTTGTTCATTACTGGACCCCAAACCCCGCCCTCTGCCCCCCATGGGGCCTCGTCCCCCGAGCATGCACCTTTGGGAATCACCAGGGTGGAGCTGGTACCGCGCAGCGGTTCTGCCCCCCCGCTGCCCTCCCCACAGCGGCAGGAGCCATGGGGTAAGCGGAGTGGCTTGGGCAGGGCACACTCGTGCCATTGCACTCCACTTCCCCCGCGGCGAGAGGGCAGGGTCGTGACTGCAGCCGCCACCAGGCCCCCGGTGATCCCCAAAGCCGCATGCTTAGGGTGTCATGTGGGGGAGAGGGTGGGGTGATGGTGGGAAGGGATGGGGCTTGGGAGAGGGTGACGGACAGCCGGGCAGGGTGATGTTGGGAAGGGGCGCGGCTTGGGGGAGGGTGACGGACAGCCGGGCGGGGTGATGTTGGGAAGGGGCGAGGCTTGGGGCAGGGTGACAGACAGCCGGGCGGGGTGATGGGGGGAAGGGGCGGGGCTTGGGGGAGGGAGACGGACAGCCGGGTGGGGTGATGGGGGGAAGGGGCGGGGCTTGGCAGAGAGTGACAGACAGCCGGGCGGGGTGATGGTGGGAAGGGGTGGGGCTTGGGGGAGGATAACAGACAGCACCCCCAGCCCAGCATGATCACTCCAGCCAGGACTGGCCTGCGGGCCAGGAGTTTGTGACCCCGTCTGACTCCCTTAGCTCCAGCAGCAGGGGTGTGTGCACATGCTGCCGAGCTGCGTGAGTTCTCACCCCACGAATGGGCCATAGAGGGTGGAGGTTGTTATATCATCGGGGTGTGAATAAGGAGGCGGCGGGGGAGGAGGGAAGCACTGATCTAAAGAAAAAGGCCCTGAGGTGCTCAAAAAGTCTAGGCCAGGTGGGCATGGCCACACAAGGGGGCACTTCTAGTGAGACTGACCAGAGGACCTAGCCAGGCACCGGTGGGATGGAAGAAACCCTGAGTACTGAGACTGCCCGGCATATCTGGACAGAGCGGGTCTGGTTCACCAGTGCCCGGTGTCAGGTGCACGCCTTCGCACCGGTGCAAAATCCCACCAGAACATTGTACTCCAGTGGTGGATTTGCGCACCAGAGGCACGGCCGCGGGCAATTGGGCCCTTTGCTCCAGCTGCTTGCAGGACCTCGGAAGGAAGCAAGTGTTGGAGGAACCAATTCTCAGTGTCATTCGTCCCGCCACCCAGCCCAACCCAACCCAACCCAACTTCAGCCCCTCATCAGCTTCATCGACTCACCTCTGCCCAGCCCGTCGTTCTCGGCCGCGATACGATACACGGCGGGGAGGCCAATGCCGCCCCTATTCCTGATCCGTAGGTCCAGGCTTTCATTTGTCTGCACCACAGCCGGACACTGCAGGTCTATCAGCTCGGGGGGAGCCACCACCTCGATGTCGGTGTGCACGGCGGTGACCCTGGTGCCCATGAAGAGGGTGACGGTGACATTGTAGCGCCCGGGCGAGGCATACTGGTGGAGCACGGCCTTCTCGGTGGTGTTGAGAAGCCCCGTTTGGTCCCCGAAGTCCCACTGGACAGTGCTGACCGCGACTGGAGCACTAACACGGAAGGCCGCCGCGTGGTGACGGCGGTGAGGGCCGGGGGGGCCCGTGAGAGAGGCCTGCAGCCGGGCCGGGAAGACCAAGCGGAGAAGGGAAGGGCCACCGCAGGCCTGGCCAGCAGAGCCCTCGGTGCAAAAGGGCAAACAACCGGAGGAAGAATTGGGTTCCACGGCAACGCCGCACAGACACTGCGCCTGGGCGCCAAGGCTGCCGTACTCCTGGGCGTCTGCGTAGCAGAGGGCGCTGCAGGCCTCCTCGCTGAGGTTTGCGGAAAGAACGGACGAGAAGAGGACGACGGAATCGGCCGCCCCGGTGTTGTTGTCGGTCACGCAGGCGATGTACGGTGCTCCTGGAGGGGACAGAACAGAGAAGCCGGCTGCAAACCAACCGCACCAGGCCGTAACTCAGAGGTGGGGAACCTTTTCGGGGTCGGGGGCCGCTGACCTGCACAAAAATCAGTCGGGGGCTGCACAAAAATGAGAAGCAAAAAACCCCCCAAACCAAACCCCTCACTGACATGGCCCCTGACTAAGAAGGAGAAAGACCCTGCCCCACATTCCCCTCACAGAGTCTAGAAGGGCCCAGAGGAGATTTTGTGTGCTCCAGCTCTGCAGTGAGGCAGCGGCAGAGCTGGAACACCAGCATGGGTCCCCAATGCTGGGGGGTGGAGCTCTGCGCCTCGGGGGCCGGATCCAGGCAAGCTGGGGGCCGCATCCAGCCCCTGAGCCATAAGATTTGCCACTCCTAACACATCAGAACCCTCCGTTGGATTCCACACCACACGTCTGGCAGCGGACTTCTCCCGGGCGCAGGCTGCGGGGAGGCTGCACAGCAAAGGATTTCCTCTTGCAGTCTTGCTGGGAACCCTTTAATCCATCCGGGGTGCTTGCCAATCCCTTTTGTAGCGGTGGCCCCAGGAATACCCGGCTACCAGCCCCGATTTATGGAGCAGCAAGGCACAGTCAATAAAAGGTACCACAGAGAATCTTCCGCTCACCCAGGGTACAAAGCTGACCTGAGCCAGAGTCGCTGCTTAGACGTGAGCACATGGGAGAGGGGTTCTCTTCCTGGCTCTGCCAGCGATTCTCTGCAAGGCCTGGGGTCATTCACTTAACTTCCCTGGTCTCTGAGCAATAAACCCACGCCCAAGCCCAGCCACGCGGAGGTGCATGCCCACTGGCACGCCCCAATTGGCAGCGCCCAGGGAAAGTTTCTGCTGAGACCTGTGCTGTGAATAAGCAGATGTAATCCGCAGCAACGGGCACACGCGCGGACTCCGACGGTGCAGGCACCACACATAGACACACACCGCAGATTCCATTCCGAGGGCAATAAATCATTCGCGTGTGTTCTCCCACTCTTGACCTGCCTCCTAAGACGGGTGGGTTTTTTTTCCCCTCTGCCACAAACACATGCTGATTTTGCAGCGTACACGGCCTCAGCCCAGCTGGGATTTCTTTGCTTCATGTCGAGTTCTGCCCACGCAGCTGAGGCCTGTTTACTGGTCTGCGTCTCACTGTTGCTACAACATCTCCCAAAACATCTCAGCGGTGCTGTCCTTGTGTCAGTTTCCCATAACGATCCCCCGCCGCCCGCCCCAACAAGCCTTGAGCCATGCTACCTATTCAGAAATGCCAGAAGGAAAGCCCCTTGTGGTGATTAGAGAGGCTTGGAAAGTCCCTTCTATTAAAAATGCCAGCCCAGTGACAATCCCACACGATCAGTGACCGCCATTAATACCTGCTGGTGTCTCCCAAGGAGAGACAAGGCAGGTGAACGACTCGATTTTATCGGACCAACCTCTGTGGGCGAGAGACACCAGCTTCCTAGCCACAGCGAGTTTGGATATGACCTCGCTCACCCTGTGTCTAGAGTATGCTGAGACCAACTTGGCTGCACCTACGCTGCAGACAACAAAGGTGTTTCCTGGGCCCATTCTATTCTCTACAAGTACCTCTGCTCCACCCCAGGATCTGAGTGCCTGCCAGTCCTTGCCCCTGACCGAGCTCTGCCTCCCACACGGACCAGCCTTTCCTTCTGGCAGGAAGTGCTGCTGCACCCGAGGAACCAAGATATAGGCCATGGTCTTCCTCTTCTCCTTTGGGACACCTTAAAGGCAAATCTATTGTCCAGAAGAATCACAGAATCAAAGACTCATAGAACACTAGAACTGGAAGGGACCTCGAGAGGTTATCAAGTCCAGTCCCCTGCTCTCATGGCAGGACCAAGCACTGTCTGATCATCCCTGACAGTTGTGTGTCTAACCTGCTCTTAAATATCTGCAGTGATGGAGTTTCCACAACCCCCCTAGGCAATTTATTCCAGTGTTGAATCCCCCTGACAGGCAGGAAGTTTTTCCTAATGTCCAACCTAAACCACCCTGGCTGCAGTTTAAGCCCATTGCTTCTTGTCCTATTCTCAGAGACCAAGGAGAACAATTTTTCTCCCTCCTCCCTGTGACACCCTTTTAGATACTTGAAAACCGCTATCATGTCCCCTCTCTGTCTTCTCTTTTCTAAACTGAACAAGCCCAATTCTTTCAGTCTCCCCTCATAGCTCATGTTCTCCAGGCCTTTCATCATTTTTGTTGCTCTTCTCTGGACCCTCTCCAATTTCTCCACATCCTCGCTGAACTAGGGGCCTCGTGGTTGCTATGGTGGGGAATGAATTTTCTGGTCTCAGCCCTGTTCTCAGTGAATGGGGACTCACTTAATGAAGTCACCAGCCCTGCAGGCACTGATCTCTGGTCTGGGCAGAGAAGTGGAGATAAAAATCAAGGTGAAACTCAGGGCGAATTTAGGCAAATGTAGGGCTGGTGAGAGCCACTGGCTGCCAGGAGAATGAGGCCCTCCCTTTGTCCGTACCACGGGTATGGAGTGGGCATCTGGAGCTCAACATTCCCCCTCACTGCCCCACCAACATGCCTCTCTTCTAGCTTGGAGGAACTTCCTCTAGAGGTGAAAAGACAGCAGCTTCCTTCCCCTGGCCCAATCAGTTCTTAGCCTCTCTGCTGACAACAGAGGAGCCCCGTTACTGCTATGGATTCCAGTCCACCAGGACCTTGCCTGAGATTCACCAGGAAGCCATCAGATGAGTCTGACGCCCCCGCTAGTGAGTGGGCTACATGGAACACTAGCTGTGATGACTCGAGGGATGGACGCATGAACAGCCCTTAAAGCAATACCAACTTTTTTGGTCTCAATGGTTCCACGACATCCTACCTTCCCCATAAACCAGAGCCGACCCCCCTTCCTTACCACACGTCACATTGGGGAAGGAAACATTGAAAAGAGGAAGACTGGCCAGTTCCGGAGGTTGGGCGCATTTCGTATCCCACGGCCGGATCACGTTAACTTTTCTCTCTTCCACCCAGCGGGGGAGCCAGGAAAGTTTGCAGTCACAAAGAAATGGATTCAGGCTTAAGTTTCTAGAACAGACAGAGCAGAGAAAGTTTATGTATTAACTTGACAACGGGAACCACAAGATAAGTGTTAATTACACCATTGTCAAAATCCCCCTGTGTCCATCTGCACCATTCCAAGGAAACGCCTCATAAAGACTCCCTGGGGGAGTTAATGAATAGAGAATCAAGCAATAATTAACGTGATTTTTCTAAAGGCTAGAATTAGGCAAGTACTGCAAGCCCCCTTTTCTCACTCTGCAAATAATTGTTGCAATTAGAAGCAAATTACAGCTGTAATCCTGTATTCAAAATAGCCTGCCATGGTACATCAGTTGGTTGCAACAGTAACCTCTGTCGCTCAGAGATTTTTTACAGTGTCATTAAAACACTTCTAAGAGAATAACACTGATCTGTCACAAAAGAAATGCAAACGCAGTGACAGTTTGTCCCGCGGGGGCTTACTGAAAAGATGGAACCACCGAGTGTCCTTGTGTTTGGCCACAATTACAACCTCTGGCGTTCCGCTGCAAAGGGGACAGAGGCGGGAAGAGATTTGCATAACCCACTGGAACTGGGCTGCCAGCCGGGTGCAAACCCAGTTTTCTTGTATTAGAAGCACCAGCCTCTATCGCTGGCGCTAAAGAATTAAATCTCCTGGCTGGTACCTGTAGCAAATGTATGGCCTGTCAATCTGTGGACCTGCCACCAAAAGATGACAAAGACCCACGTGCTTCTAGTGTGGGTTACAGCTAGGTAGGAGCTAGATAGCAGAGCCCTGCGTGTGACTGTCCTTTAAGCCATCTCCCACCCACTCCCACTATTATGACTGTGTCTCCTGCAGGGCCCTGAGTCCCAAGCCCACTGCAGAGCTGTACTCAATAACACAGGTTGAATCTCTCTAGCTCGGCACCCTCGGGACCAGACCGGTGCCAAATCACAGGAGAGAAATATTGTCTAGCAGCGTTTAACAACTTCACTGCTTGCTGGGCTCTTAGAAGACATTTAGGGGCCAATTAGAGCTAACGAACAGCCCAGAACACTGGGAGCCAGGACAGGTGGCTTGTCAATAAACTTTGCAGGACTGCGGGAAACTTGATGTTCATGCTAAGTGGGCACCCGGCTAACACAAATCATGCCGGACCACGGATGTTGCCGGACCAGAGAGTGGTCCTGTATTATTATTACTGTCAAAAATGGTCCTAATGCTCTGTAGGCATGAAAATGCAGCACTGAATGGGAGTCTCTCTCATTTGCATAGTCCTCTCATTTGCATAGCCCTTCCCTATGCAATGGGAAAAGGTGGCCACAAGTTCTACCTTTCTTGTCTGTTTCAATTATCGGGGCTGTACATAAACCACTTTCACCTGTGGAGTTTATTCCTTTGGGGTAAACGATTTCAAAAACTGATTCAGGCGCCCAAATGGAAGTTTGCTGAGTTCCAGGTCAGTGCCTTTCTACCCGTAGTAGGATGTAGTGATGCCGCTCCCAGCAATTTTGGTTTTCTCCAAGTCACATGCTGACGTGAATAAGAAACTTGTGCTGTTGCAAACTCGAGGAGGGCTTTGTCTACACTGCCCCAGGGGACTAGTGGGGTGAGAACAGCCCTGCCCACCCAAGTGCTGCCTTTTAACTCCCCAGGGTGGCTGCTGCAGGTGCAGACTAACAGGTTCCTAGTTGGCGTCAACACACAACCACATTCATGTGAACCAGGAACCTCTTCGTCAGCCCTGCTGTGTCCACATGGGGGAGTTACAGGGCAGCACGTCAGTTCAGCTTCCCAGACAAGGCAGTGTAGACATAGCCTCAGGGCACATCTCTCCTGCAGCAGCAGCATGCATAGACACATGGAGCTAGCTTGGAACTAGCTACCTTGAAGAAGAAGAGCAGTGATGCCCCCACAGCATGGGGTATATCACCCCCACCCAAGGACCCCGATATCTACACAAGCAGCTAGCCCCGTGGTGTCCAACACGCTAGCCACATGTGGCTATTTGGCCGGTTGAGGGTGGCTAGTTCGCTATAGCAGTAGCCACTCTAGTGGCTACTGCTTCAGGACTGGGTGGACCTCATGGATCTAGCCCATGCTGCTGTATCTTCACTGCTCTCGTTACTGGAGCTATCTCGAGCTGCGAGGGACGACCTAGGCTAGTGAGCGGGCTGCATGAGTAGCCCTTCATCCCAGTGAGCTGCAAGATGGTCGTAACCAAGCCGGCCTCCTGGGATAGGGCAGTTTTGCTCACTGCGCTTGCGTAGCTAGAATTTGCAGGGGTGTCGATTGACTCGTAGCAGCGCTTTGATGGGATGCAGAGGGAGCACCCGGTTCTCACAGGGCTTGTCTAGACTCCTTTCCTCTTCTGAAAGAAGAAATGCAAATGAAGAGCTGATTAGCATATTCTCGCACTTCATTTGCATATCCTCTTCCGACCCATTTTGTGGAAGAGTTTTTTTCGCCAAAAAACGCAGTCTAGAGCTGCTTTTTCGCAAAAAACCCCTTTTTCGAAAGAACCTGTAAAACCTCATTTTTTGAGGAATACAGGTTCTTTCGAAAAAGGGTTTTTTTTTCCCGCAAAAAAGCCGCATCTACACTGCGTTTTTTGGCGAAAAAACCTCTTCCACAAAAAGGGTCAGAAGAGGATATGCAAATGAAGCACAAGAATATGCTAATCAGTGCTTCATTTACATTTCCTCTTTCAGAAGAGGAAAGCAGTTTAGATGTACGCACAGTGCTGTGTACAATCAGCAATGTCGGGGAGGTTAACGGGTAACCGGTTAATCGGTAGCTGGGGAGCAGCCCCGTGCAGGATGGGAGCTGGCAGCCCTGCGCGGGGCCGGAAGCAGCCAGGCTGGAGCAGCGCCTGCCTGTGGCGGGGGGCCGCTCCAGCCCAGCCTCAGCTCCCCTCGCCTGCCCCCGTTTAATCCGTTAACCAGTTAAACTTAACATTTAACTAGTTAACTAATTAAACAGGATTTCTCATCCCTAATCAGCAAGCCCCTCACTTCACGTGCCCTGGCTTTAAGTGCGTAACACCGGTAGAAAAAAAACCTACGTGGATGAAACCCAGCAGAATTGGGCAACCGGGCGTGTGAGCAACAGCAAACAAAATGTCTCATGGGCCGTACACGGAACCCCGATGGGCTGCAGGCAGCTCACCACTGAGCTAGACCCAAGCTATCTGCAGTATTTCTCCCCGTGCTGCCATCACACCTCTGGAGCACAGACAGGCCCGAAGTGAGTGGAGAAGCCGCAGGACCCAGGGGACAGGAATTGGGAAAACAAGAGCCATGCCCACAGAGCTGAGGATTAAAGAAACAAGAACTTACATGTCACTTAAATTAAATAAATTATCAAATATTCCATCTTCTAACGTAGAAATCATGTTGTGGCTTATATCTCTGTAAGACAGGGAAAAGGGAAAGAAATGTTGAATCGTTACAAGAATAGCTTTGCCATCCTGAGGGGGTGAAAATCCACCCCCGAGCTTTGGACAGCTGGGAGCACGGCTCTAGAGCTTCTCATCTCAAAGGACACGCCACATACAAAGGTACAGTCACTAACAGCCAAGTACTCGATCCTCCCACCTTCTAGGGACCGGCAGACCTTCAGGCGAGAAGAAGTCCTAATAAAAAGGTGCTGTCCCTTACAGGCCCTAGGCAGCGTAGCTGTTCAAGGGACCTGGCCTCTTTGAGGTCCGGGGAGAGGCAGTCAATCGATGGAGCACATGACTCTGAGTCAGGTCACGTGACTTCAGTGGGGGACCAATGCTATAAAAGAGGCAAACAATGCCAGGAGGAGAGAGCTCAGGGTGGGGGTATGGATGGGGGCAGAGGGAGTCCCTTCCTGCTCACTGTGTGTTATAGCTGAGCACAAGGCTTCGGCAGGAGTGGGAGGAGAGGCCCGAGGCAGGGCTGCAGTGAAGGCAGAGGAGGGGCTGCCCACGTCGGCTGTGAAGTAGCCCGCAGGAAACCGGCACGTGGATGGGTGGCGTTGGAGTCAGAGCTTGGCCGTGAAGCAAAGGGAGAGAGGAGACCCTCCCCTCCCCCCCCCCCGACTGGGCCTGAGGCAAAGGTGAAGGGCTACTAGCTGCCAGTCCAAAGAGAAGAGCTGCATGAGGCTTGCAGAAGGGCCCAAGGACTCTCTGAGCCCGTGATGGCGCTCAGTGCTGTGCGCCGGGGCTTCTTTTGGCTCTTTCTGCTGGGCTTTGATTTAGCCCTGGAAGGGGGCGGCCTTTTGCTTTTGACTGAAGTGCCAGGAGGCGTGTGGCGGGACCCTGGGCAAGAGGGGAAACTGAGGCAGACAGGACGCACGAAGCCGACCCAGGACTCTCTTTGGTCTAACAAAGCCTCTCTGTTTCCGTATTGGGGTGGGTCTCGCTCCCTGGGCAGAGTCTGTGCGGCTGAACACTGCTGGCTCGGCTTCCAAGGAACGGACACCTCTCTGCACCTCCAGAAGAGGCTCAGCAGAGGCCTCACCAACTCATCTCAGCCATGCCCACTCCTGGAGGCGACGGGGGGGCTCTGATTCCATGGGCCACTCCATCCCGCTCGCTCTGCTGGGGCTGCCTAATGGGCACTGGCTGGGATGGTGACTCTCAAGTAACCCACCCTTCAGCAGGGACTACGCAGAGAGGCACCAGCTCCTTCCCCAGGGGCGGCCGGTATCACAGGCCAGGGGAGGCATTGCCTTCCCAAACCGCCAGCCTGGCCCCCCCCACACTCCGCCCCCACAACGCCTGCTGTAGGCGCACTGGGGGCGGAATGTTGCTCTGAGGCTGGGGGGCTGGGGTCATGCCCGCCCGCTCTCCCCGTGATACTGGGGGTGGGACCTAGGCAAAAGGGGCACGGCTGGGAGGGGCTTGCCTCCCCCAGCCCGACCCTCACCCACTGCCCATGCCCTTCCCTTTCGCCAGTGAAAAGCCACCAGCTCAGAGCAACTGTGGGTTACTTTGAGCTGAACAGCACTCACCCCGGGGGGCTCCCTCCCAAGCCACGGTTGCCTCCCACTCCATGCGGTCGTAGTGACATCGGTGGAATGGGACAGCTTGGAAAAAGGGCACAGTGGGGCTTTTCAGAACAACCTACGGGCATGAGGTACCCCATGGCCAGAAATTCTGTGATATTTGGGCCCTGAGTTCTAAAACCCGTTACCAATGCACCAAGACGCCTCTATCCCCAGGGCTAGTCTGATGTTAGGTCCTCATTTACAATACTTGAGCATCCTGCCGTGGTCCCGGGGTGGAATCAAATTGTACGTATCCAGGCGGCTGAATGCCAAGGGAGCACATCAGTCGTTCACTCGCTCATGCAGTTGAATGCACGGTGCAAATATTCTGTAGTGTACAAATCAGGCTTGCGTCAAACAGTAAATAAAGGGCGTTGGGTGCATCTGAGCCCTGGGCACAAGGGGATGTAGGACCAGGAAGGTCGGGTCAAGTGTTAGGGAACAAAGGTAGCTTGCCAGGCATGAAAGAGCATTTTTAGATACTTGTTCAAACACGTCTCCAAGGGACAACGTGTACTCACAGCGTTTGCAGGGAAGTCAGGTGTTCAAAAGCCTCAACATCTAAAACCGTAATCTTGTTATTAGACAGGTCCCTAGAGAGAGAGAGAACAAGCGCAGTTTTATTGTCATGCAAATTCAGTGCATCTGTCTTCCACCAGGGAGGCTTAGAAAAGATGCTCTCCAACCTTCATCCACACGCCGGACAAAAAGCACGTTCTTGGTGTGTAGAAATGGAACAGTTCTCCCTGCCAAAAATAACACCTTCGCCAGTTAGAAAGCATCTGCTGCCCCAAGGTCTGCATGAGGCGTCCATATGAACAAGGCCTATTACTATGCACAAAAATACCCCCGGACCATTTTTCAAGTAAAATAATTACAAACAAGACACACTGAGTACTCATTGTGAGGCACTGGTTTACAGCTGAAGTCTAAAACCCGCCTTGGAAAGCAACTGCTGTTAGGAATAATTTTGACAAAGTAGTTACTACGGTATACATAGAATGTGCTGTGGCACCTTCATGTAGTGGCACCAAGGCCAAAAAAACTGGCAATTCATTATAGGAGTGACACCTTTAAGTACAAAAGTCATTTTTTCTTTTTTAATGTCCGCAGGAGTTAGAAGAAGAGGAGTAACTCTTTTTTATTTTCATTTTTTAATTTTTGTTAAGTAAATACAGGGGTCATATGGCACTCTATGGGTGCGTCTAGACTACTGGGTTTTTTTGAAAAAAGCGGCTTTTCGAAAAAACTTGCCCCGCGTCTAGACTGCTGCCGCATTCTTTCGAAAGTAAATCGAAAGAACGCAGCAGTTTTTTTGACCGTGGAAAGCCTCGTTTTATAACGAACACCACCTTTTTTTCAAAAGTGCTCTTTTGAAAAAAGACGCTCTGTAATGCAAACTGTGCTTTTTCGAAAAAGAGCATCCAGACTGCCTGGGTGCTCTCTTTCGAAAAAGCAGCTTGCTTTTTCAAAAGTACTGGCTGTAGTCTAGACTCTCTTTTTCGAAAGAGGCTTTTTCTAAAGTATCTTTGGAAAAAGCCTCTTTCGAAAGAGGCTTGCAGTCTAGACGTAGCCCATATAAAGGAGCAGTGGGAAATAATTTAAACCCCTTGACTGTCTTACTAATAGCTGGCACCTTCTTCAAACTGAAATTATTTCTCCCACCCAATTCACTTCACACTATTTACACTGTTCAATTGATGCTCTTTATGTTTCACTGTCCTACTTAAGTGGCCTTTAAATGTAAACATCAACTAGCCCGTTTCCTTTTCACAGTGAGTGTCATTTCTTATGCCCTTGCCCAAAGCTAGGCAGTGGGCTTCACACAGCACCAGCAAGAAAAAGGTGAAGTAAAAAAAGAAGAGAATCTTCACTAAATTATTTGCTAAAATAATTCGCAAAGGCCTTCCCCAAAACCTAAATTAGGAGCCTAAAATACTTGACTGTGACCCTTTAATAAACAAATACTAGCAGACTTGCCCAGTGTTGCCCGGGTCCTTCAGGGCAGGGGGCTGGCAGGGTGCAGGATGCAGGGCAGGGTTTTGGGGATGAGAGAGGGAATGCAGGTGGTTGGGGGCGGCGGGGGCAAGAGCGCAGGTTGGGGGATGAGGAGGGGCTCTGTGTGTGACGACCCACCTAGCATGGACCTTTTCTCTCCCCTCAACCCGGTTCCGGCCTCCAGAGGCCTTTTCACCCCCCAGACTCTTCCCCCCCCCAGGCTGTCAGGGGTCTTTTTTCTCCCCCTCTCCAGCACTGCTGCCAAGGGCTGGGAGGCAGGGGGGGAAAGGGGGTTACTCAGTGTGCTGGCAGGCAAGATGGCAGCACCCCAGCTCTGCTGGCCACTCCCTTGTGGTGTGGCTGCCCCCTGTGGACACTCTGCAGGTAGGGTTGCCAGATGGTTTCAATAAAAAACCCAGACACACTTGACATGACATCACAATCTACATCACATCTTATTTAGAAAATACCCGACACTGACATTTTCTCATTGATATTTTCTCAATGTGTTTCCCGAACAGAAAGCTCAAATACTGGACTGTCCGGTTCAAAACCAGACACCTGGCAACCCTGCCTACAGGATAGCGCTCGCCCCTGTGGGCTCACTGCCCCTAGTGGCCACTCTCATATTGCAGACAGCAGCCCCTCCCCCTTTGCATATTATGGAAACCAGTCCTGTTCCCAGGGCTTCCGGTTGTCCTGGCTCAACCAAACCCTGACCTTGCTTTAAGGCAGGAAAAGAGAAAGCTGCCTACTGAATTTGGGGTCCTCGCTCTTACCATTTAGGAGTTCTTGAACAAATGGATTCACAGACAGACAGACAAACTCTAAAATATATATATGAGACAATACCAATAACGAGATAGCTACCTAATAGTAAATACAACAGTTCTCGAAGCAGTTCGAATATTGAACCAGCTATGCCATCAGGTTGAAAAGGGGGGGGGGGGGGAGTAGGCCTAATGGAGTCACGGTGTCATGCGCTTCCTTGACAGGACTGGGTCTATTCAACGGCTCTCCGACATTGCAAAAGCTGTCACTTAAAGAATAAAAATCAGAGCCTTTTTTTTCTTACCCTGAATTCTTTCCTAGGACATTCTTTGCCATTCCCCTCTACTGCCTCATCTCTGATGTCACGTGGCAAAGTCTAATCCTTCTGATGGATCACAGATCTGACACCAACATTTGGCCTATATTTCTTTAACCGAACACACAAGGTAAACTCACCATCCAAAAGTCAACAGTCCTTGCAAATAACAGACAGAAAACTATCCTGGGACCACAAGGAATGGGGGGACGTTGGGGAGATTAGTGATGGGAATGTCTAACAGGGAAGGGGTATTTATGTAGGGGGCTGTCTTGGGGAGATTTTTCTTCCAAGCTCATCGCATATTTAGATGAAATTTCCAGCAGCCCCACTGATGGGAACATGCAGGTGGCAAAACAAAAAGTAAGAAATGGACAAAGGCAGAAGCCGACAGATCAGTGTGTGTTTCCTTTGCTCAGACTAGCCAGGTAACAGCAGAACACGAAGCATCCTTTGCTAAACTCTCACAAACATGCATGAGCTGCACTCTGCGTAGGAGACGTTTAACTTCCAGACATCAAAGTTACCTCCAAAACTATTTACGACTCCTATCCCAAGGCAAAAAAAAAGAGAGAGAGACAGCTTTGGATTTGGATCTCAGCTGCTCCCATCAAGACAGGTTTAATCCCTTCCCCATGGAGGTGCGGTCTCACTTCTCTAGTCTACCTTCCTTGAGTCTCGACTTTGGACCTCCAACTACCTGTAATTAGTGCATCACACTCTAATTGAGTATTAGGATAAATAGTTATGGGAGGCTTTTGCATCACTTCCGAATAAATTTCGTCTGTCCTTTCTAAAAAGTTTTACAAAACCTGATGGAGAAAGATTGCTTCATGAAGTTTATAAAAAGGGAAATAAAACTTAAATCTTTTCCCTTCAGTGCCGGAAGCCTTCTACTGTCAACCTTCAAAATCTTGGAGTTAGGCCCCTCCAAAAATTGAATGATGATGCCATTATAAAAATATATTTTTGGTTTAATTTCCCTCCTGGCTTTTGAATATTTAGGGATCAAGTGTTCTCGCTTTCTTCCATAACAAAGAGAGCTGAAAGCTTCTGAAATAAAAGCAGAACCACATGACTCCAGGGTGTGGGGCTTTAAGAAAACCCATCTAACAACATGATACTTGCAATAAGACACAGATGTGGGCAATCCAAGCTCAGCTGTGTTCAGCGAGTGCAGCAGAGAAAATGTGGAACTGGCTGCAGACACAAAATGGTGCTAGGAAGACATAGCTCATCCGGTGTTATTTGACAGTGTATTCATCAAATCTTGCCATTATGCAGGGAGGGAGAAATTCATCCTTGTGCAGCCAGCCAGCTCTATGGATGAAGTGGGACTTAAGTAGCCTATCAGTCTTGTGACAATCCCTCTGTACAGGAGTGAACGTTGCCAATCAAGTTCTGTGTCACCTTGTTTTTTGCGGGACATGACCAGCTCCAATAGCGAGTAAAATACTAAAAAAGCCTACCCGCCTGACCTGCTCTCCCCCTCATTCAACACCCCCAAAACATAAAACCAGCAGCAGCGGAAAGTGAATCATGGGGGTTTTTTTTCAATCCTTTTGGTTGTAGAGCCCGAAAGCACCCCCCCCACCCCGAAAACCCCTTGTCACACAGGGACGGGGGATAGCTCTTAAATAGGGGCTGGTTTTCTTGACGGTGTTCCTTTAACAGGCATTCAAATCACACTCCACTCCTGGGCCCCTCGCACTGAAATGTTTCAACCGTCTCCTGGAACCACGTGAGGCTGGTTAGCGTGAGACTGGCCGCCTGCCACTTCAGTCACTTTCACCAAAATAGTCCTAGACTATTGAGTTGATTTCCCTTTGGCCGCTGGCCAGAACCATTGCTAGCATTGGCTATCCCCTGGCCCCCACCTACCTACACACTGCTACTGGGCCCCGGCTAACCGGCAGGAGAAAACAGCCAGGCTAGCAAGCATTTCTGTGCATAAACACGGCATACCTCCAGTGAAAGGCCGGGCCTGACAGCAAGCCAAGTCTTCCGCAAGCTCTGTGTACTTTCTGCAAGGGGCGCGCACACAGTGGGCAATTAATTTCCTTGCAATAATGAGACAGCGGAAGTATTTCTCTTTCAGTTCTCTCCTTTGAGAGGTCTGGAAATTGCCCCTTTCTGCTGTCAGGCAGCACCTCCAGCTGGGACAGAAGGAGATAGAGTTTCAGCCCTGACAGCTCCCACACGCTGCTCCCCAAAACTGCAGCCGCCTCCCAGACAAACCGACGTACGGCTGCTCCCTCGGCTTCAATGACTGGCCACGGCCTGGGCCACACCAGCCAGAGGGGCAGCCATTTTGCCCTGCCTTGTTAGCTTTCGGGTTGCACGTGGCATAGGATACCTGCTGGCATTCCTGGCGTCCCTAATGTACCCGACAGATGTACCCCTTCTACGGCACCCCAACACTTTCCGTACACTCCTGGCTTCCTCGCCATCATCCCCCACATAGGCAAACTACGACCCGGGGGCTACATCCGGCCCTCAGGATTACCAGTCGGGCAGCACAGTGGGACTAAGGCAGGCTCCCTGCCTGCCGTGGCCCTGTGCCGCTCCCAAGCCCAGCCTTAGGGCAAGGCGGTTGCCTCAGTCCCCGCGCCCTTGGGGCCCCACACAGCAATCCGGGCCCCCAGGGGCTGCGCGGGCCAAGGCGCCCAGCCGGGCCCCGCTGTCGGCGTGCTGCCCTGGGCCCTGCAAACTCTTTGGCCGGGCCTGGCCCCTCCTGGGGTCGGCCCGAACCTGCAGCCCCTGTGGAGGGCGCCACACGCTGCCCTCATGGACAGGCAGCCTCCCCACAGCTCCCACTGGCCAGGAACGGGGAACCGCGGCCAATGGAGGCCACGGGGGCAGTGTCGGCAAGGGAGGACGGCGCGCAGCGCTGCTTCCCCCTCCCCCCACCTACATGAGGAACGTGCCGGATGCTTCCGGGAGCAGCACAGGGTCAGGGCGTGGGGGCTGCCTTCACCCTGCTGTGTCGCCCATACCCCAAACCCAGCCCAGAACCCCCTCTTGCACCCCAACCCCCTACTCTGAACCCCTCCTGCACCCCGACCCTCTGCCCCAGCCCCACATTCACGGCCCACCATGCAATTTCCCTGCTCAGGATGCGGCCCTCAGGCCCACACGTTTGCCCACCCCTGCCCTCGGGTCTGCTCCTTTCGTGTTCCTCACCCCACAGGCCAATGCTTTGGGCTCTATCAGCCTCAGACAGGCCCCCGGGAGAAATGATTCACTCTGGGAAGGCAACATGGCTCCTATCCATAAATCTTCCAAGGTTACCCCAGTGGTGAGGCCCTCAACCTCCTCTCGGATGATTAATTAACCGAGCCCTGGGACATTCCACCTCCTCAGGTACTTGAGTATCATTCGCCCCATTTTGTCAAAGACTCAGCTCTGGAGCCCGGAGCGGTTACGGGGGCAGCCCCAGGAATGCAGCCCAGCTCCTCACGGTTATTAAACGCCCCTCTGGCCCTCAACCAAGACTGGAAATGATGCTCCCTCCTGACCTGCGCCATGAAAGGGCAGGGAGTCAAAAGAAACTTCTCCCCACAGCCCATTGGGCACCTGCTGTGTGACAAACCGCCCCGGATAAGCAGCCGTGCCCAGCGTAATGCTCTTTACAGAGGGGATTACTGCGCTGCCAATGCACAGTCCTCTGTTTTATCTCCCATAGTAACATCCCCAGGCCCCTTTGACTCCACAACTACAGACTTCTACCACCTGAGTTAAAGAGAGCTCCTTTAGCCAGCTCTGCTAGTAAGGCTTTTATCCCCTCTGTCGTCCTACCACTAGGGGGCACCACAACCCACATACAAGCCAAAACATTTACTCCCTCACTGGCTGCTGGTCTGCCCATGGCTTCTCTGAGCCAACGATAGATTAAAATAATCGCCCTGGCTTTAAGCAAGCCCAGATCGCGTCCACACAAGGCCTGTGACAGCAGCGAGGCTCCTGGTGACAGGGTGGCAGCGGGTGAGAGAAGGAGGGTGACATTCCTGCGGTCCCCTCTGTACAAGGAGGTAAGGCTTGGCCAGCTGCCCCTCCAAAAGACTGATCGTCTTTTCCTCTGCAACACCTATGGAAAATAATCTGAGGCCTGCCTTCCCAGCATGGGAAGGGCTGCTTCTTAACCAAACAAGGTCAGAGCATAAAAAGAAACATGCCAGGAAAGAACTCCCGACCAATAAAACACCACGCTGAGGCTGCAGGACGGGACCCAAACACAGCCGGCCAGTGCCACAAACCGCCCTGGCTACATTTTCCCCATCTCTCTGCCAGGACCGAGGAGACTCGGGACAGGTTCAAAGCCAGGCAAAAGAACCAGGCTCCTCACGGAGATTTAACTGGCTCGCAGACTGTCACATGCCCTAGCTGAACACGAGCGTTCGTTCACTTCTCAATTGGCTGAGGGGTTGAGAACCCGGGACCGTGAACAGTCCCTGCACCTCATCCGTTTCCCGGTCTGTGAAATGGGGGGAGGGGGGTCATGCTACTGCCCAGGGAGGCTGTGAGGATCAAGGCCTTTGTCTCTGTGAACTGTTCCGAAAGCCGTGGTGGGAAGGCCCAGGAAAAGAGCCGCTCTTACTAAGAAGGAATCAGAACTGAGCTGGAAGCACCCCGCTAGAGCTCTTTTCACAGCTCCCTGAATGACCAGGAAGCTCAGAGAGGGCTTGAGTCAATAAACATCTGTAATGAAGCCAACTGTATCCAAATTGGCAGACGCCCACTGGGGTTGGCCCAAACGGGACAGACAAAGAGGAAAAATGGCCTGGTGGTTAGGGCATTAGTCTGGGCCTTAGGAGAACTGTCCTTGGTTCCCTGCTCTGTCACTGGCTCCTTGTGTGACCACGGGCAAGTCAGTCTTGGCGTGCCTCAGTTTCCCACCTGTCCCAATGGGGATTACAGCACAGAGGGGATTGTGAGGTGCTCAGATATTCCAGGGATGGGAGCTAGCTACCTTCCTTAGCTGGTTGCCTTATCAGAACCTCCTTGCTTGGCCTACCCTTTGAACAGACCAAGAAGGAAAACAGCAGTAAGGTGCGGTGCCTGGTGGCGGCTTTGTTCATTCATAAAGTTTAGGTGGGGGGGGGGTTGCAGTGGTCAAACTAATTCACACTGACCAACCACTGCTCTGCAGGGCCAATTCAGCCATTGTGTTTATTCTTGCAGCATTGGGGCAGAAAGACTTTTTCTGTGTCTCGAGTTGGGTTTTTTTTTCCCCCCTCTTCCCTAGTCCAAAGAACATATAATGTTAAACAGAGTATAGCCTGCCCCTCACTGCCAAGACTGATGTCATCTTCCCATTATGTCATTCACGGGCCCATCCCACCTTCCTTTCATGAAGCAGGAGGGGAGGGAAAAGAGGGGCGGGGGGGGGGGGAAGCTACGCTGGATTGCTGCTTTCTCAGCCCCTTTTGGTGCCGGGAGTCCAGCCAGAACAGTAATGGGAAAAGCATCCACCGCCACAGAGAACTGTCTGCACAGAGAGCGGCTTGTGTGCCAGGCTGACGGAGGGCTGTGGGGATTCATTAGTAAAGGAGACTCCAGTTTATAAGCGACCAAAATAAAAGCCACCGGGCTACGGTAGAACACAAACCCAGAGAGAAAGAAAGGGAATGGAGTTCCCTTGCCTTTCTGCAGCTGGACCGAGCACAGAGTCGGGGGGGCAGGGTTGTAAGGGCGGGGGGACTCAAAAGCAGCAGCAGCCCTGCTGGAGCCCTGTTTGTTTCATTCAAACAACCACCAGCACGTCTAGATTCTCAGAGTCCAATAAACCCCAGTACAGGTGGAACCTCTCTAGTCCGGCATTCTCTGGTCTGGCAACATCCGGCATGATTTGAGTTACCGGGGGGGCCACTTTTAATGGGTGTGACCAAGATCCCCGCAGTCCCATAAAGTTTGTTTCCAGGCACCAGTCCTGGCTCTCAATGTTCTGGGCTGTTCTTTAGCTCTAATTGGCCCCTACATGGCTTCCAAGAGCCCAGCAAGCAGGGGAAATGCTGGCCACGCTGCTAGACAACACTGCCCTCCTGTAGTCTGGCAAATTCTCTCATTCAGACGTACAGAAGGGGAAAAGCGATTCGAGCTCCCAGCCCATCTTCCCGGGCAGGGCAGAGCAGGGCAGGTCCCTACAGAACACACTAAGCCTTGGGGGCACGAGGAACACATCCCTGGCTAAGTGCCCATTCAAGGGACCAAGTAGGTGCCCGCGTTGAACAGCCGGGCTCTCTGCCCTTTGGGAGAGACCCGGGTTTTCCGGCAGACCTGAAGAGCAGAGTCTGCCTCCCCGTGACGGCATCCCCTTCCCAGAAGGTTTCCCCTCTCCTACACATAATTCCCAGATAAATAACTGACGGTGCATTTCCTAACATCACCACAATGGGGCTCCCCTCCTGCCCTGTGTTCTTGGGGAACCCTTCCCCCCCCCCCAACACACACACACTGACCTCCTCTCCACCGCCGCATTATATGCACACCAGGAAAAAAAAGCCCGCTACACACTGCAGCCAGAGAAACGTGTCACATCTCAGCAAGCCCAGGGTGGGGCAGCCTGTAGGCCTGAGATTACAATCCCAGTGTCATCATAGAGCACGGAAAATCCCGGAGGGAGGAAGAGGTATTTCCACACATCCCCCACAGAAGCGGGAAAGGCAGCATGAAGATACAAGGTGGTAAGCTGCTTGCGTTAATGGTAGTTTATTCACAGGTGTAAATAAGGCCAGGACCTGCTGTGAATTTGGGGAACCGCACTGAAGTTAAACCGGAAAGTGCACAGGCGGATCTGTCAGGAGAATCGGGCCCCAGGATCTCTGCATTTCCTCCCTTCTGAGTCTTTAAACTGTAACCTTAACTTTGTTAATGGAAGGTTTATTTAAATATCACTTCCTTGTTTAACAGAAAGGAGGGAGGAGAATCTACTAGCAACTTCTGTTTATTTCCCCAAACATCTGCAGAGTTGTGCCTTCAGAATCCCAAGGGCCCACAACATCTTGCAAGGCTCCACTTTCCATAACAACGTCTCACACCAGGATCAACTGAGGCACTAACCAGTTAAATGGCTTGTTCAAGGCGCTGCAGCACGTCACGGACAGAGGTAGGGCTAGAACCCTGGGACAGCACCGCTCATTACAGGCCTGCAAAGAGCTAGACACACACCCCTGCAACGTAGCTGTTATATCGGTAGGGGACAAAGAATGGCTTTTGGTTGAGGCATCGTGCTGGGACACACGAGATCTGGATTTGATTCCCCGCTCTGCTACAGACTCGCTGTGTCCCCCCGAGCCAGTCGCTGGGCCTCATTTCCCTCTCGGCAAAACGGAGATAATGCTACATCCTTTCCCACCTTCCTTTGTCTGGCCCTTCTATTTAGACTGTGAGCTCTCTAGAACAGGGACCATCTATTTCTCTGTGTTTACACAGCAACTCGTACAATGGGTTAGATGGATTTGTAAGGGTGTGTGTTCATAGCCCCTGTTACTGGGCCTTGGCTCCTTTAAGACCTAGCTGGGAAGGGTCATATGACTGCCTGTGGGACTATATAAAGCAACACTTGGCTCAGTCTGGAAGGAGCTAGGGTGAACACAAGGTCTAAAGGAGGGGGGCCTCTTCTCAGCAGCTAGATAGGTGGCCTAGGGATAGAGTCTGTAAGCAATTCAGCCACAGGAGGGCGAGGCCTGGGCAAGGAGTAGCCGTAGGGTTGCCAGATGGTTGAAACAAAAATACCGAACACTTCTCCCTCCCCCCCCCCAAAAAAAACACACCGGGAAAAAATTCTGTTGAAGGGGGGAAAAAAAGGGAGGAAGACCCAAGGTTGTTGAGAAAAAAAAATAAAAGAATTGGTGTATGGTATTCTCTGAATTTTTTTTACTGGACAGGAGTCGAAAATACTGGACTGTCTGGATGAATATCGGACACCTGGCAACCCTAATTAGCCCTGATTAGTGTCCATTGATTCCTAGGCCTGGAAGAGACCTCAAGAGTAATCGAGTCCAACCCCCTGCCCAAGGCAGGACCAACCCCAACTCAATCATCCCAGCCAGGCGTTGGCAAGCTGGGACTTCAACAGCTCTAGGGATGGAGATTCCACCCCCTCTCTAGGGAACCCATCCCAGTGCTTCCCCACCTGCCTAGGGAAATAGTTTTTCCTAATCTCCAACCTAGATCTCCTCCACGGCAACTTGAGACCATTGCTCCTCGTTCTGCCATCTGCCACCACTAGCTGTTGGGCAGATGGAGTCAAGATATTGGGACTGAAGCCTATGGCACAGAGAGGTACTGGGCTCCTCTATGCCTTCACTTACCCCTCCCGGGGAGAGGAGTGGACAACCCGAACCAAGGTTGAAGGTAGGGATGTAAAGGTTAACCTGTTACCCAGATACCCAGTGACAGGAGGCCTGGCCGGTATTTGTGGGGCAACGCGGTGGGCCCAGCTGGGCTGGAGCAGCCCCCCTGCTGCGGGATCCTGGTTAACAGTTACCGTTGAACCGGTTCACTTTTTAAATGGGATTGTATATCCCCAGCCGAAGGGTGGGCTGACATTTCCCTCTGGAAAGGGCTGTGGTGATGCATGCATGAAAGGAAAAAGGCTGTCGGCAGAGCCTTGCACCAAAGGCTGGCGGGGTCCATCGGAGGCTGGGCGGGCCTCGTGTTGGCTCTCCTATGCTCAGGAGGGGAGAACTGAACGCTTGACTTGGAGGGTGAAAAACAGCCCAAAGCCTGTGACAGAGCATTGAAGGTAGGGAAACCAAGCCAGGAGTTTCCAGATCCTGGAACAGGCAACCAGTCACAGACCCTCCGAGCGCAACGATGACACAAATCATTCATCATTCTCCTGACAGCAAGCCGGAGGCCCGGTGCAGTGACATTTCCAAGGTCACAGAGCCAGGCGGAAGCCAGCCACCCCGACTCGCGAGGCTCTGCGCGCACCGCCACTCGCCCACCTTTTGCCATGCGGCAGGATGTTGGCATCTTGCAAAGCAGGCTCAGGTGTGTCCTCTGCTGCCCCAGCGTAAACCTAGGGTTTTATTCTTTACGGGTCTGGGCAAGGTGAGCGAGGCCACGTCTGTAATCCCAGGTGGGATCTATCCGAGGTCTCTCTGAGATTTAAATAGCAGCATGTTACCAACATCGCTCCGGCCAGAGACCACGTCTCAGACTTTCCCAAATATGGTGATGAGAACAAGCAGGGACGGAGCCGCTCGAACAAAGGGAACGTGTGACTTCATGGAGCGACGTCATCACTGGCAGGGCTGATCCACTCTCTCATGCAAGGGCAGCGTGCAATACATCCTCCTCCCAAATTAAGGGAGGGGGCTTCACACCAGTCCCCCCTGGGAACTGGAGAGTTGCTCACTGCAGCGGGACCTCTTGCACGGTTCATTGTCCGAGTTATTTTTAGAAGATAATTTCCTTGATCTCCTTGTTCCCAACATATAAACAAGGAAGCCAAATGCACCAGGGCAGCCATGACTCACTGTGTACCTCCTACATCCAGGGAAGTCATTGAGAGTCTGGCTGTTGACTTTTGGTCCCCAATTAGGAACTTTCACTGTTTAAAAATGTAGTTTTTTTCCCCACAACTTTTTAGATCATTTCCCAAATTCCTCAGCCCATCATGGGATCAGATTGGTCATCCAGGTATTCTCAAACAGTATGCCCCTCTTCTTGCACCTCGAGGGCTTGCTCTCTCCTGGGAGAGGTAGCCAGGTGACTCTCAGCGTGAAATGGATCTTACGCTTAATTCGTCCCACCCATACAGACATACTCCAGGGACAGGACCAACTCCCAGCGCAAACCCTCCCTAGTAAATCATGGTTTCAAATGAAAACACACAAAGCTTTACAGTTTGGAAAACTAACCACCCAAGTATTCAAACTGTTCACAGTCACCGAGTTGCATATAAACAAGCTGTCTGCAG
The DNA here is from genome assembly GCA_032595735.1 of Pelochelys cantorii. Classification (NCBI taxonomy): domain Eukaryota; kingdom Metazoa; phylum Chordata; order Testudines; family Trionychidae; genus Pelochelys; species Pelochelys cantorii. Next base: position 38,642,439 of record CM064341.1, read on the forward strand.
TTTTATCCAGCTAAGAGTCAGCCCTGCAAACATGTATTTGTTCCACCTAAAGTTTGCAAAGAAACTAAAGATGTGTTAAAACAACCTATCTTCCCAGCATGCACAGCAGAACGGAAGGGTGGGGGGCAGAAATGAGTAGTTCAGAAGCCTGCGCTCTGAATCCAATTGAAGATATCCGCCCTTCTCCCCCCAATAATTACCCTCAGGAAGAACACCACGATGGTGCTGCTCTGTTCCCATTACCCAGCCCTGTTCTCTCAAAACCCAGGACAGCTGCACGAGGCCAGTATGCTCAACTCGCAGGGCTACGAGATCTTTTATCTTGTTACCTTTCCATCAACTTAGGAGTGACGCAGATGGGCAGGTGAGAAAACTGTATCTATGCTTCTGTGGTTGCTAGAGTAACATCTCCAATGCACGGGCCTTCTGCATGACCAGCCTTAGCAAGGCTAACGTGGAGCTAGGTTGGGTGAAGGGGTGTCCTCTAGGTTCCAGGAACAAGCAGGGCTTCTCAGGATAAACAATGTGAAATTTGGTAGTATTTTCCCCTGCACCGGGAGAGAGAGAGAGAGAGAGAGAGAGGAGGGAGGTGTATGGGGCTAGATAGATAGATAGATAATGTGTATAGAGATCAAGTGATAGATAGATGAGGTGTATGGAGATGGAGCAATCGACAGATCAATAGATAGATGAGGTGTATGGAGATCGAGCAATCGATAGATCAGTAGATAGATGAGGTGTATGGAGACAGACACAGACAGACAGACAGACAGATAGATAGGATGTATGGGGGGTGTTTGGGGATAGATCGATAGAGTCTATGGAGAGAGAGAGGCGGGGGTGTTTGGGGATGGATAGATAGATAGATAGATAGAGAGGGTGCTTGGGGAGAGGTAGATAGATAGACAGACAGAAGTTTTGAGGAATATTTAAGTGATATCAATTGACCTCAGTCTGCTGAAATGGAAGGAATTGGATCTGGAAGATAGAGATAAATCCTGGTACATTTTCTCAAAGAGAATGCATCAAGTTGGCAAATATCACCACATGCTACGAAGTAAATATTTTAACATCCCATTACCCTAGAAACCTCTTAGGACATCCATGTTTTGTTTCACCAGGAGAACATTAAGATACTTTAGATGTTGACATGCAACAAGGAAACCTTTGAACCACGGAATTCAGCTAAACCACCGGTTCTGCTGGTTCAAGTAGCTGGCGCCTACTCACCTGACATGCAAGGGTGAGGTTCTTAGTTTAATAGCAGAATTTTTAATTCAATAATGTCCACCTGACTGTGTGGCTAAGCTAAAATGGAAAGGCTGCTAGGAAGGGCTGTGATTGGAAAGTACCTGGGGGTAACAGAGGAGAGGGCATCTCTGACATATAATCTGACACTCGCCATCCTTAGAAGGGAGGCAAGCCAAAGCCACAACACAGCAAGAACTCATGGAGGTCTAAGAAGCTCGTAGTAACCTCAACTCTTAGCAAACTGATCTGCTCACAACAGGCAACGTGGAGCATTCCTGGTTCAAAAATTTGGTAAGGCGGATGCAGTCAGAAGAATCAAAGCAAAATACATTACCCCTGCACTACGGACAATCGACTGATTCTTGTTTACACAAAGACCCTCCTCTGCACTCCTTTAGCTGCGTCAAAAGGCCCTAAGGGGGTATGAACATAATGTACTCCCACTTTAAAACTCCTTTACACTTGGTGTAAAATGGTCTGAGTGTAAATGAGAACCAGTCCCAAAGTAATGACTTTGTGGCAACTAGTTCATGGCTGTTCTGCAAGCTAGGAGTCACCTGGATAAGGTAAGTATCAGAGGGGTAACCGTGTTAGCCTGTAGTTGCAAAAACAAGGAGTCCTGAAGCACCTTAGACTAATAGATTTATTCTGGGCATAAGATTTCATGGGCAAAACTCCACTTCGTCAGATGGGTTTATGCTCATGAAATCTTATGCCCAAATAAATCTGTTAATCTCTAAGGGTGCGTCTAGACATCGGCACTATTTTGGGATACTTCCGGTTTCCCGAAATAGCATTTTCCGCATCTTGACAACATACCCGTTATTTCGAAATAGCTTTCTAAATAACGGGCACGCTATTCCGATGTCCCTGGAAACCTCATTCCACGGCAGACAGCACCAAATTTTGAAATAAGCTGTTTCAAAATTAACTGGAAATAAGCTACACAATTTGCGTGGCTCAAATTGCGTAGCTTATTTCGAGTTAAGGGTGCAGTGTAGACACACCCTAAGGTGCCACAGGACACCTTGTGGATAAGGTAAAGTTTCAAAACCACAAGCGCCTGCTGGTTGGGATCGAGGTGAATTCTTTGTGTTCTCTATCAGGATATGTCTACACTACAGCATTATTTCGAAATATCTAATTTTGAAATAGTTATTTTGAAATATCTTATTTCGAAATAACGTGTCTACACACAAAATGCATTTCGAAATAGCTTTTTGCTATTTCGAAATAGCGCGTCCATACTGATTGGATGCTGAATCGCATTTAAGGTCAGCCGGAACTGGTTCCAGCAGGGCATCAGGTCAGAAGTTGCCTTGTGGCCAGGGCGGCCAGCAGGGCACCCTGGGAAGGGCTGGAGGCCCCCTATTTCGAAATAAGTGTCTACACAGCGCTTATTTCGAAATAGCAATTTCGAAATTCGCGCTATTCCTCATGGAATGAGGTTTACCAATTTCGAAATAAGCCCTCCGCTATTTCGAATTAATTTCGAAATAGCACTTGGCTTGTGTAGATGTTAGGAAAGTTATCTCAAAATAACTTTGCTGTGTAGACATACCCTAAAAGAGTTACCAGAACCTAAGCAGGTCTGACTTTCTGTTCATTAGTGCACAAACGTGACATAGGCATGGCAGCCAAAAAATGACCACTGCCTCTCAAGTAGCAACCTCATCTCAACCCCCTCCTTTAAATCTTCCTTACGTGCTTTCCAGTAAAATGTTGTTACTAGAAACAAACGTCTACCAGGCAATCAAATTTTGCAGGTCCCCGCGGTGTTGCTTAAGGCAAGTTTCACCGTGTTTATTTTAAGTGTGTCTGGCAAGCAGATTTTATTTCTGGTACCTCTTATCAATGTTATTCTCTTCGGATTTAAAAGGCTCTCCTGTGCAGGCCTTTTGTCCACGTCGTGGAGCTCAAAACTTGAGCAATAACCTAAAAATAACTGAGGCAGCTGGTTGTAGAGATGTGGTACCATCTCCCTGTCAGGAATTGGTTCGGTGAGGGCCCCAGGCAGCTAGTGACCAAGAAGGACTTTGGGAAACATCTCGTGGTCCATTTTGTGGCGGACCAGCGCACAGCTGTCTGCAGTTTAATCCAGCTGGACGTCAGGGCTGTCAGACCGAGACGAAACCCATCCAAAACCAGAGTACCGTCAACGGCGCTACACTCTGGGCAAACAGGGATGCAGAGAATCAACACCAAGCCTGCCTCCCATTATGTTTGACTGAACAAATCCCAAAGTCGCGCCACAGCAAGAGAAAAGCGGCTGCATGCCCAGGGCACTAGAATAGGCCAAACCTGGGCTGCAGTAAAGTCTAGCTTTTGTTTTCCTTAGAGACGTGCTGTTGTGTCTACTCTCTGCAGTCTAATAAATGACAGACAGGTCCTCCCACTGTTCTAAAACACCCCAACCTGCCCAGTACATGAGCCAGCTGCTGGAGGAATAAGCGAGGAGCCCTTTCCCTTTATTTGGCAATCTGCTTTCTTCACTAATAAGGAGTAACAAGGATGATTCACTGATTTTTAAGGCCAGAAGGGACAACTGAGCTCATTTAAGACCCATCTCTTATATAACGCAGACCATAGGCCTTCTATAAATTAATTCCTGCTTCAAAGCCAATAGCTGAAGTGGAACTGGAGCATAGCTTCCAAAAGAACATCTAGTCTGGATTGAAAATGACAGACAGTCCAAGACAACTCTTGATAGCTCATTAGCCTCACAGTTTAAAAGCAAACCAACCAGCCCTGCTCCTTACTGCTTGTCTGAATTTCTCTAGCTTCACGTTCCGGCCATTGGCTCATGATATACCTTTGTCTGTTAGGGTACATCTACACTTTGAAATAACTAGGCTATTCCAAAATAACTTATTCTGCATCTACACAGCAGGCAGTTCTTTCGAGGACTTCTTACTCCGACCCCTGTAACCCGCATTGTACAAGGGGAAGTTGGAGGAAGAGTGCTCTATTTTGAAATAAGTGCTGTGACGTAGCTCAATTTGCATGGCTTATTTCGAGTTAAGCCCTGCTGTGTAGATGCACCCTCAGACAATAGAGGATTCAATGCATGCGGCCCACGGCCCGTTTGTTTGCGGCCTGCAGGGCGGGTTGGGTTTACATGGGTGCTGCAGGTAGGATCCTTTGAACATGGCCTCCACTGAGAACACGCTCCACAACGGCGAGGTGTCTCCCAGGCGGGGTGAGCACTGAAAGACGCAAGCGGACAGGTTCACTGGAACAGACCGGTACAGGATGTCGGCATTTCTAGCCCCCAGAGAGGAGATGCTGGGAGTGCCGGGGCATTGCAGGAAGTGCTTTGTATTCATGCCCATCAGTATGAAAAAGCTATTTGCATATATATTTGCATGTCAGTGCAACCACACTTAAGTTGCGGCCCTCAGCATGTGCTGTGAGTACAATTGTGGCCCCCAGGGCTTCCAAAGTTGAGCAGTCCTGCAAGTCTATTTCAAAATAAGTGCTGTGTAGACGCTCCCAATTTTAAAAGAAGCTATTTTGAAATAAGCTATGAAACTGACGTAGCTCAATTTGCGTTGCTTATTTCAAGTTACGCCCTGCAATGTAGACGCCCCCTAAGACTGAAGAGCCTCCTGTTATCAGATTACTGCTCCCCCAGGAGGTTCTCATAGACAGCAGCCAAGTCAACCCTGAACTTTCTCTTTGATGAGATGAAGCGCCCTGAGCTTAGCACTGTAAGGCAGGTTTTCTAAAACTTTAATCGTTTCTTATGGCTCTTCTCCAAGAACATAACAACAGCCAGACTGGGTCAGTCCAAAGGTCCATCTAGCCCAGTATCTTGTCTGCTGACAGTGGCCAATACCAGATGCCCCAGTAATCCTCACGCGATCCCTCTCCTGTCGTCAATTTCCAGACAAACAGAGGCTCGGGATACCATCCCTACCCATCCTGGCTAATAGCCAGTGATGGACCAGTCTTCTATGAATGTATCTAGCTCTTTTTTGAACCCTGTTAAAGTCCTGGCCTTCACAACATCCTCTGGCAAGGAGTTCCACAGATTGACTGTGCGCTACTGGAAGAAAAACTTCCTTTTGTTTGTTTGAAACCTGCTACCTATTCATTTCATTTGGTGAAATTTCATTCTTAGTTTCTTTCATTCATAATTACATCCTCCGACCACCCTTCCCCCCCGCCCCAGCCCTCCAATTTATCAATGTCATTCTTCACTTGTGGACACCAGAATTGGACTCAGCATTCCTAAAGTGGCCACACTAGTGTCAAATACAGAGATAATATAATCTCTCTGCTTCTATGCACAATCCTCCTGTTTATGGCTCCATGGATTGCATCGGCCCCTTCAGGCTCATGTTAAGTTCATTCTCCACTAGGATCCCTAAGTCATTTTTCAAAGTTGCTGCTTCCTGTGACCAAGTCCCCCATCCTGAAAGTATGGGCGACCCGCGTGGTGTCCAACATGCTAGCCACTAGCTACATGTGGCTATTCGGCTGGTTGAGCGTGGCTAGTTGGCTACAACAGTCGCCACTACAGTAGCTACCGCTTCGGAACTGGTTGGATCCCATGGCTCTACACGATTTGTTCCTTGATGTCTGGCCCTACATTTGGTTTCATTAAAACACGTATTGTCTCCTAGCGCCCAGGTTCCCAGGGGATCCAGACTGCTCTCTATGTCCTCACCATTATCCACCACTCACCCAATCTGTTGGATCATCTACAAACTTCATTAATAATGATTTTGTTTTCTTCCAGGTCACGGATTAAAACAAACAAAAAAAAGTTAAATGACATAGGGCCACAAACCAATCCCTGCAGGACCTTGCTAGAAACCACCCACTCAACGATTCCCTCCTTGCAATGACATTTTGAGGTGTATCATTTAGCTAATCATCCGCCGGCTGAATGCATGCCATATTGAGTCTGTATCGTTAATCAAAATATTGTGTGGTACCAACATCAACCCTATTACCCTTATCAACCAAACGTGTAGATTCATCTATACACATTCTTAGAGGGGACAAAGTTAGTTTCACACTATTTATTTTCCATACAACCCTGCTGATGGGTATTACTTGTATTCGCTTTATTAATGGAGTCCTGTGTCAGCCATTCCATTATTTTGCACGGGAACAAGGTTGGGCTGATAAAACCTGTGATTCCCAACTCACCCCATTTACCCTTTTTAAATATGTCCACCACATTAGCTCTCTTCCAGGTCCCTGGAATTTCGACAGTGTTTCAAGATTTACTGAACATCAACATTAATGGTCCAGAAATCCTCACAACCAGCTCTTTTAAAATCTTAGACGCATGCTATCTTGATCTGCGGATCTGAAAATGTCTAACTCAACGTCTTCCGGTGTTGCTGCAGGGATGGAAAATATATCATATCATCCACTATGGATACGTCATCTGTCTTTTTCACAAATACAGAACAGAAATAGTGCAGAACATGCCTGCTTTTCCTTATTATTATTGAGAATTCTACCACTTCCAACTAACAGTGCACCAATATCACTGTGAGAATTTCTTTTGTTTCTAATAAACTCCTCATGCTGACTGACTTACATCTACTGGCTCTTGATTTCTTTTGCTTCCCTTATTGGTTTTCTACTATTCCTAGCTTCTAATGTATAGTTATTGCAATCAACTTCCCCTGTTTTCCATGTTATATATTATTTATTTGTGATATGGGTAGCTCTATATAGAGGTCACTCTGGTACTCAGCAAAGAACGAAGTGTCCCCATCACAAAACCAATCCCAACACCCTAAATAACCTTCTCCCCAAGGGAACAATGTGATGGAACGCCCTTATCACCCAAAGAGATGGGGTCCTTTCAGGACAGGCCTGATGTAATAGAATCTGGCTCTGCTGTTGCATCTTTTCTGTCCATATGAAAAATATCACTCTCATCCGGAGCCTTTCATCAGTAATAATTTAGAAACATACAAGCAAACAGAAAAGGGCCCCTGAGAGCTGCGATCAGTAGCCAGTCGAGGTTTAAAACAATCCAAGCACGATCATCCAAAGTTGCAACCCAGCACCACCCAGGCTGTGAAAATGAGGCTTTCTTTCTATGATGTATTGAAATGACTTTTCCCCCGTCTCGTAGCAGATGCAAATGCAGCTGTGGACAAGGCACCAACTGCTCAATGCCATGGGGAGCCAGAAAGTGAGGGCGAGGGGTGCATTCCTAATGTGAACAGCTTTCTAGTGGAGCCGTTCAGGACCTCGTGCAAGTGCTGAACAGAGATCAGTACCCATGACTCCGATGGACTTCCCAGCTGCATTTTTTTTCCCCCGACCCTGTGCATTACAGATACTATGGGGGAAAAAAAGACCCACAGAAATGAAAGACGGTGTGAGCTGTTAAGTGAGCTAATACATTCTCTTCCTTGTGCCGGATTGTTCCCTAAAGTATATTCTCCAGTGCTTGGGCTAGCCCTGTTTACAACGTTCCAACGTCCATTTCTCCTAGGGAAACAAACAGGTTATAATCATCTTGAATTCAAACAAAACTTCCATTTGTTAATTTCTTCCTGTTCCACCTCTTTCCACACTATCCCGAACATCTCCTGTCACTCCTTCGGCTTTACGCTTTTCAGCTACTTGCAAGCTAGAGTCTTGCGCCCTGCTAGTCAAATTAGTCCTGGTCCTTTGGGCCTTTCTTCATAAAATAACAACGTTTAGTGTTGTGTAAAAGTCTAACGATACGCACAGCAGCCCTCCGAGCTAACAAAAGGCAGTGATCTGGAATCTCGGGCTAAGCCAGCACATGGCGGTCCACATGTGGGCAGAGCCGGAGGGCTTGGTACATTTAAAAGGCACCCAGCGACAGTGCCAGCCCCGGGACAGCCCCTCAGGGTTGTGAGTGCCTGTGTTTGTTTGCGATTTTGTGAATAGGGCCGTTTTAGCATGCTGAGTCCTCCCAGTAGGGATGCTGTGTGGCAGCGGATTGGCTCGCAGCTCCCCAAAGGAAACATCTGCACATTCCAGACACATTTGGTAACGGGAGTGAAACCCATCCTTGAAGTGAAATTTTACAGCCTCCACGGCACAAAATAATGAACCCTGGCAAGCTGCAGTGGAAAAGTAACGTTTAAAATATTATTACAGGGCCACGGCTGCCAGAACCTCAAATTAATCATGAGAATGTGTCTTTGGAGCAGATCGGTGCGTTATGTAACATTCAGCCACCTCCAGTTTAGAAAACGGCTCCTCTCTCTCCCCGGCACTGCTCCCTTCGCTTTTCACAGTTCGCCACAAAGCGCCAGGCAGGACTGGAAGCCCCTCAACACGCTCCATGCGTCTCCCACTAAACCCGGCCCATGGAGGCTGGGAAGGGGGAAAAATGTCCACTTCCAGAAGCAGACGCTTTCAGATGGCTTCAGTCCGCACATAAGCAAATATTTCTTCCAACTGTGGGATCTCTTTTTTTTTTATTTACAGAAAAGCCCTGGGGCTGACAGGGCTAGGGACTCCGCTTCGCACCGTAATCACCTGCAAGAGGAAGGGTTTGCCCAGCGCACAACAGCAGAGCACATTCTAAAACTACTAGTGACCTTTGGGGGGCCACATATGCTTTCGCCATTCGTTCCGCGAGCCTCTCATCACGGGGTGGGAAGTAGGGATGGTTGAGTGTAAACGACAAACTGTTTAACTGATAAGCAGATGTTTATCGGTAACAGCGTCGTTAACAGTCAGCGAAGCCTCTTCCCTGGGAGCCAGGCAGGCAAGGGCTGGCAGCCCCACTCCCAGTCAGACTGGGCCAGACCAAAGGTCCATCCAGCCCAGGGTCCTGTCTTCCGACTGGCCAGCGCCAGGTGCCCCAGAGGGAGTGAACAGAACAGGGAATCATCAAGCGATCCCTCCCCTGTCACCCATTCCCAGCTTCTGACAAACAGAGGCCAGGGACACCATTCCTACCCATCCTGGCTAATAAGTATTGATGGACCTAACCTCCATGAATCTATCTAGCTCTTTTTTGAACCGTTAAAGTCCTGGTCTTCACGACATCCTCTAGCAAGGAGTTCCACAGGTTGACTGTGCACTGTGTGAAGAAAAACTTCCTTGTGTTTGTTTTAAACCTTTGGTGACCCCTATTTCTTATGTTATAGGAACAAGTAAACAATTTTTCCTTATTCACTTTCTCCACACCAGTCTTGTTTTTATAGACCTCAATCCTATCCCCCCTTAGTCTCCTCTTTTCTAAGCTGGAAAGTCCCAGGTTTTTTAACCTGTCTTCCTATGGCAGCCGTTCCAAAGCCCTCTTGAATTTTTTGTTGCCCTTTTCTGAGCCTTTTTCAATGTCGAGCCCAGCTTTATACTGCAGAGCCCGCAGCAGGGGGAACCACTGAGATTTTCAGCAGTTCCACGGTTACCCTAATACATGATTTTTCACATCCTGAGTGGGAAGCCTTTTGATTTTGAAGACTGAGGAGCTGCGTGCTGTGCCTGGCTGACTTGGGCTCACAGCCTGTGGGATGCGGGGCTATACAATTATGGGGCATTTGGGCTGGGGCAGAAGTGGCCCCACCAAAGGCCTGCTGGCCTACAGCATAGGGTGTTCTCTAATTGTTGGCTGCAGTCACAGCTCAGTGATCCATCAGAACGTCACCTTTCTCTATCCCAGACAGGTAAGGGGAGCAGGCCTGGCCTGCACTTGGCTAGTCACTTCCCCAGGTGATGGGAATGAGCACGAAGGTCATGTGACTGGCAAGAGGTGACTAAGAACAGGCCTGCTGGGAGATATAAGGGAGGCCTGTGGACAGTCCAGAGAGACCCCAGGAGAAAACACCTAGGAGCAAGAGCTCCATTAAAGAGCAGGAAGCCAGCCAGGAAAAGGGCCAGTGAGAAGAGTAGGCTTAGGGCACAGGAAGAGGTTCTCCAGAGAGAACACAAGTTAAAAGCATCAAATCTCATTCTAAGAGCGATGCTGAAATCATCAATGATGCTCGTGTATACAGAAGGAAGGGAAATTAAACCGGTGACATTGATTTGCGCTCAAGTTCAACACCATCCGCTTAGGCTCAAGAGAAGACCTTAACTGGATAACGCACTACAAAGGCAATTTCCCTGTCTTTGATATTCACATTTCCACATCACAGGCTATGAAGGAGACACCTCCAGCCCAACTGAATTAGCTTCATTAACACTGGTCCTACAATTGACAGGTAGCTTCTTGTGCTGGTCTATATACCCTGGATTCTGTAATTCCCGCTCCAACTCGTTTAATGAAGTGGGGTTTACCCACAAAAGCCCCAGGACTGCTCATGCTTCATGCAGGCCAGGGCGCCCCAAGGAACGAAGGCGGGTAGGCGGGGGTAGCTGTCTCTGTCGATCCTGCACTTTTCACGAGCGTACCACAGCAACCCCACACTTCCCAACACCCAGCGAGCCCATCGTCCCACCAGTAACCAGAGGGCCCAGCCCTGCAAAGCACCGACCCATGGTGCACAACCAACTGCAAACCAACAGAGCACTCAGGAGACCACAGGCAGCATCTGGCACCTTTCTGAACCAGGATGGGGCGGGGCGGGCTGCATTAATCCCGGTGAGAGGCAACTGACGCACAACTAAGTGTGTGGGCGCATGCACACACGCACACAGACACGCAGGCTCCTTGGCAGATCCGCCACCCGCAGCCAACGGAGCTCTGGCCCCGCACCAGCCACCTGGGCGCCATATGAACAAAGGGGCCTCTGGGGAGCAGCTGCTCATCCCTGCTGCGTGTGCTAACGTCCCGTCCCCACCCCATGCTTGGGGGGGGGGATCTCTGTCCTGCTGCCCCCCTCCAGTTCTGAAAGGGGACAATGATCCTGTGGGAGGAACTAGTGAATGTGGGCATGAGCAAAAGATGGGGAGAGGGAAATGGGGGGGGCAAGAGGAGGAGAGGTGGGAATCTTCCTTGGCCCCGCTCCCCACTTTCTCTCCAGCCCCATTTCCCTGTCTAGCTCCCACATGCGCCATCTTTTAGGCCAGGATCTGCTCTACAGGTTTGTGTTCTCGTGGTGTGGCAGGTCTGGGTGTTCTCAAACACGCCAGCAGGCCTTTTCCTCAACTTCCAGCTCCCCTCTGGCCGGGGGGTAATGCAGTGGGGAGAGGGGGCAGGCGCGCCGGGTCTCGGCTTCTCCTGGGACCGGCAATCACGGTTCACTTTAGGCTTTTTCTCCGTCAGCAGACCTGAAAGCTGAGCTAGAAACCCAAGTTTTTCCTTAGAGCCCGCTTAAACCACCAGATTCCCAGGGGGAGAGGCAGTGGGGGCAAGTGGCTGTTCTGCCTCCTGCTGGAAGTGCTCAGAAACTCAGCTGCACAGCCTATGTGAGAAGTAATATCGTATGCTACAGCCCATAATAATAACCACCACCACCACCACCACCACACATTTGTTAGTCTCCAAGCTGCCACAGGACTATTCGTTGTTCGTAAAAAGGATCGTTTCATTCCCCCGAGATTATAAATTCTGTGACAGATCTTCCGAGGGAAACCGCCCTAACGAGGTCTAGTTCTTTTCTCCCTCAGGACAGAAACCTGCAACCCCTTCTTCTAATCCTCATACTACGGACTCAGCCTCCTGGAGGGGGAAAATAGCCTTGCGGCTCCACTAATCTTCCTAATGATTTAATACCTGCAAGTGCTACAGGGAGACATCCCTTTCGTGATCTCGTGAAAAGCTGTCATGCTAAACATCCTACTGCAATAGCTCACCCGACTGCAGCTTGCTTTTTAAAACAATTCCTATTTCTTCAGCGAATGGTGGGCTGTTTCTGTTTTGTTTGGGGGGGGGGGAGAGATTGTGTTTTGATTCTTGAAAAGCCTTTTAAAGGCTCTCTGGGGGAGTCCAATAAGTCCTGGCGCAAGGCTGCTAAAGAGTAGCACAGCTAAACACGGTACAGCTGTGATTGTAGGGACTGCTTATTGCCAGCATAAATACACAGACTGGACCATTCAATCGTCTATGGCAGGAAAGTCACAGACAGCGGCTGTTCCACAAGCAGAATCTTTCTTCCCCCACACCCTCTTCACTTTTGGCAATCCGCCTCTCCACCCAGCTTTGGTCCAGCATTTCTTTTGTATTTGTTAACCACCCAACTAAGCAGCAGCGTGTGTGGCTGTGAAGAGCAGGCAGGGGGCGCCCGAGAGCACGGCCCGTGTTGTCTGCAGTGGCACTACTGGGGCTGGGCAAAGGCCTCTCAGCGGGCTGCATCCGGCCCGCCTAAGGCTTCGATCCGGCCCACGCGGCAGTTCCAGGCCCCGCCCCCTAGTGCTTTGCCTGGGAGCTGGAGACGCACGAGCCCTTTCAACTGCTTCTATGTAAAGGGCTCGTGCCTTCCACCTGAGGCTCCGCCCCTTCCACCCAAGGCTCCGCCCCTTCCACCCGAGGGCCCAGGGCAACCCGCAACCACTTCAAAAATTTCTGAAGTGGCCCCTGTTCAAAAATTATTGCCCACCCCTGCCCTACTGACAGGAGGCTGTGGTTTAGCGACACTCTCCCCCGTGCTGATGACAAGCACGAGGCCTACGCATCACTTAAATTCTACTTAAGTCTTCAAAATGGGGTTTAAATGGTGCGTCAACCTCTGTTTGTGTTGTCTGTGTGCCAAAGGGTGAATCTTGCCCAGGGTACGTTGTGGTGGGGTTTTTTTGTTTGTTTTTTGTTTTTTTTTTTTCATTTAAATCTAAAAGGTTTTTTTCCTCTCCCAGATAAATATTTACAGGCAAGCCAATTTGGGAGCTTAAACTGTTGCCTGGATCCAAAATAAAAGTTCACCAGAACTGTTATTGTAGCTCAAAGGGCTAAATTCTGCCTTCTGGCATTCACACGCGACCTTAAGTGAAGTCAACAAATGCAACATCCCATCACGCAACACTTAATCCCAAGCCGGAGAGGAAATAGAGAAGGCATCTAATAGAGGTCTTTTCCCAGGGCTTATGTCTCATAAGTTTGACTCTAACTGTAGAGTGATTTGTCTCATAAGAATGGCCAGACTGGGTCAGACCAAAGGTCCATCTCGCCCAGTATCCCGTCTGCCGACAGCGTCCAATGTTAGGTGCACCTAGAGGGAGTGAACAGAACAGGGAATCATCCCGTCACCCATTCCGAGCTTCTGATAAACAGGCTGGACACTCCATTCCTGCCCATCCTGGCTAACAAGTATTGATGGACCTTTCTTCTTTGAAGCCGGTTAAAGTCCTGGTCTTCACAATATCCTCTAGCAAGGAGTTCCACAGGTTGACCGTGCGTTGCATGAAGAAAAGCTACCTTGTGTTTGTTTTAAACCTGCTACCTATTCATTTTATTTGGTGACCCCGAGTTCTGATGTTAGGAGAACAAATAAATAACTTTTTCTTATTCATTTTCTCCACCCCATCCATGATTTTATAGACCTCTATCATATCCCCCCTTAGTCTCTCTCCTCTTTTCTAAGCTGCAAAGTCCCAGTCTTTTTAATCTCGCTTCATATGGCACCCGTTCCAAACCCCTCATCATTTTTATTTCCCTCTTCTGAACTTTTTCCAATGCTGAGATATCTTGTTTGCGATGAGGCGACCACATCTGTCAGCAGGATTCAAGGGCAGGGTTGCCCACTGCAGTCTAAGTTACCAGAGTTTTGTCCATTTTAATTTGAAATGGCTTAAGCAATAGGGTTTCCCCTTCCCCCACTCTCTGTCTTTCTCGCTCTCTCCCCCCCACTTCCCTTGGGAGAAAAAGATTCCATAGTCTCTTAGAAAATGCTGTTAAAAAGGTGTCCCAATTCTCAGTGTAAATCTTCTCCTTGCTCCTGTTGCACCCCATTTTCCCAGGTACAGCTCCTTGGACAGCCTCAGGCAATTACTGGTATTTACCCTCTTTGGTTGCATCGTACATCACCACCTATACATGAGCATTAAGAAAGGATAAGTAACTATGCACAGAGCCTCAAATTCAGGTCACACTGGGAGAGAGGGATAATCGAGCCTCACATTTTTTACGGTAAGAATCACACACCTTTTCCCTTGCCCAGATTTCAGTGAATATGAATTAAAGATCTTTCTTTTTCCACTCTCTGCCCAGTAAAAAAAAAAAAGAAAAACCAGGACATTCATTCTTTTCCAGCTGCAGTCGATACAAAACTGGCAACTAACGGGTTGATTTTTTTTTTTCCAGCTTCTCACTTCGCTTCAAGGTCCCATGATTATCTTGGGCTCCTTTCCCCTTTAATGATTCTGACTAAAAGTCTAACCCAACAAAAAGTATTCTTAATATACTCGGAAGGAAAACAAAGCAGGTTGTGCAAGAGGCCCTTGGTGACAAATGAGAAGGCTCGACACATTTGGCCTGGTTTAAAATAGAAAGGAGAGTTTAAACCCAAGCATTTTCCACTCCAAGAAAGCGTAGCGCGCCTCCAAGCAAGCCAAGCCAAGTAGCATAGTTTCCTATAGCTATAAAGACTCAAGAGGAACACCAAGCTGGATGACAGCCTCTTCCCTTGCCTCAGCACCAAGGCCACAAAGTTTGGCACGCTAGCAAGCGTGGGCAGGGCCCGGCGGGGCAAAGTGAAGATGGGGCCCAATCCCTCCCCTGCCTCCCTGTTACCGCTCCATGGGGCGGTTTGGTCTGTCAACGCCCTGGGTGATGTTAAGACCTCACGGCCACCTTGAAACCTCATCAAGCCCCATCACCCTCGTGAATCAGACCTTACATCAGCTCTGCAGGGCAGGGAAGAACATCTGCCCTGACTCTCCAGGAGCACGGCGCCTGAGACGATGTCATCGTTTTACAAGATTTATGGCAGGCCCTCGATGAAGCTACAGCTTTGCTCGCCTCCAGTCAAATCATCTTCCTGCCAAGGCTAAAAATTACCCAGCAGCGTAATCACCATTTCAGGCAGGACAGTGAAATAACAGATTCCCTTCCCATATAATAACCACCCCTTACATTTCCATTGCGCCTGTCATCCTCCCAGATCCAAAAGACCGTAGCAAACTTAATTTACTGAAGTACAAACTGTACGCAAGGATCATGGAACCCACAGCTGAAACGCAGCCGTGGCCATAGAACAGCAACTCGACGGGCGAGTTTAAGGCAGGGAGGAAAGAAGAATTGCAAATCTCGTTGAGATGGACACAGGGCGTCCTGCGCCGCCATGCCTGGTCCTGATTCCCACACCTCGTACGCCATGGGTTCTGCTCCATTCATCTCACACTGCCCTGAGCCCCCATCTGTCTGATAAGGAAGAGCAGGATTTTACCCGGCTTTAGAAGAGGAGCGGGGAACCTTTTTTGGGTCTGGGGCCGCTGACCCACAGGAAAATCAGTTTGGGGCTGGAGTGCCAGCACGGGCTCTCCAATGCTGGGAGAGGCCCCAAGCCTCAGGGGCCGGATCCCAGCAGCCCTGGGGCTGCATCTGACCCCCAGGCCTTAGGTTCCCCACCCCTGCTTTATCAGGTGTTCTCTGCAAACCGGAGAGATGAAAGAGGTTGCCTGAGAATTTGTCTACACCTGGAGAAACACACGAGGTGTTTCCATTCTAGCTACTGCACTTTACATTCACTCCCTACCTTAATCTGCGTTCATCTGTGCAGGCGGCCCTGAACAGAGCAGATGAACACGCTCTAGGAACTGAACTCTCATGAAAGGAACGTCCGGCGCGAAACAACCCGTTTCCCTCTGACAACACAATGAAGAGCATCCAGTCCTAGCCTGACACACCCGCCCTTCTGTGACATCAGGACTCGGGCTGTCAATTAACGCGCGTTAACACCTGCGATAGATGCAGGGCAGAATTGATGCATAAATTTTTTTAATGAGCATTAATCACAGGTGTTTCCGTGGCGCTGCCCCTTTGAAACACCGCCCCGGCGTTTCAAAGGGGCAGCTCGTGCGGAGCCCGGGATCTGCTGTGCGGCGCTGCCCCTTTGAAATGCCGCCGCAGCGTTTCGAAGGGGCAGCGCAACGCGGAGCCCAGGGTCAGCTGGGGACTGCAGCTGATCCCGGGCTCCCACAGCAGTGCCCCTTTGAAACGCTGCACGGCGTTTCAAAGGGGCAGCACTGTGGGAGTCCGGGGTCAGCTGGAGTCTTATTATTGTTTAACAGTGAGATTAATCGCAATTAATTTTTTTAATCGCTTGACAGCCCTAATCAGAACCATCCGCGGGGATTCTACCCAAGGACCTACAGCGACACACAGTGCAAATTCCTGCACTTCTCCCTTTGAGAGGGGAAAGCCAGCCACGCACGCAAGCCGCTGACATCCAGCCATCAAACCACCTCCTCTATAATGCCCTGGCAGAGCCAACAGATCTCACGGTTCGGTTTTTCCTCCTCCCCGTGGCTCTGCTCTGGCGTTCCCGTTTTCAGTGAGTCGCCAGACTGGGGCATTACACGGATGGTCACCTCCGGAGGAGACAGCCTGGTCGTATTTTGCAAGGAGTGTGCTAGCACAGCTGCCCCCAGCTACGCCGCGTCGTTCCTTACCTCTGCCTTGGGTGCCGCCGCCCTGCCGACACATAATGGGCAAGCTCCGTGCGTTGGCCCCTGCCTCCGGAACAGGGTGCTGTGACCAAGTGGGGATTGTCGTCGCTCTGTTCGCTTTGTCATGCCGCCTGTGCTGTTTGGTAGTAGCCCTGTGTGTGCGTGCCTCAGTTTCCCTGGGCACTGTGCCGGCGCCCAGCTGGGGATGGGAATTTTGGGTGTGACTCTCGCTGAGCGGAGGCTGCCCAGGCCACCATGTTCACAATGGCCCAGACTCACTAAGCCTGGGTAGGAGGGCGCAACCAGGTGACACCTTTTGCCTGGGAAGCTGGACACAAGAGGAAGCGGGGCTGCCTTCAGGGCTGGGACCGGTTGCTGGGTGTGAGAGCGAGTCTGGGCTGGCTTAGGACACTCCAAGGTATCCGTTCAGCCCCAGTCATTACTATCGATTACACATTTCAACGGCCCTTCATCATTTCCTGTCCTAAACTGCTTCAGGACGCAGCTGCTGCTCCCCCCTCCCCCGAGGGGGCTGCATTTCAGGGGTGTGTGAAGTGACTGCTAGACAGGAAAGCTGCTACATACAGTAAAAGCAGGGTATTCTGGGTACAGTTCTCTGCCCAAGCAGAGAGCAACTTAGGCTGCTATCGGTGGGACTGACGTATCCAAATAGCCAGGGCTGCTACGTTTTTGACCATTGGGCCAAACTCATCCCTGGTGTCACTCCACGACAGTCAGCGAATCTAGCGGGTTCCTGTAAATTCTCCTGCTCCTTCCCCCTGTACTGTATCACCTCACCCTCACTGTATCACCCCCTGTCCCATGGGAGAGGAGGGGGCGGATGCGGAGCTGTTCCACCCCCGGGGTGGTCTGGCATGGCTGTCCCAGGCTCCAAGCTCCAGGTTGCCACGGTGAAACAGCGCCACCAGGCTGGCCTTGGAGAGAGCGGCCATGTCATCCCCGTGGCCCCCACTGCTGCAAGCATGGGAGGGCCCAATCCTGGCTGCTTCCCTGTACCAAGCCCCCTGGTCATACCCAAAGCCACGTCCCTCGAGGGAGGAAGCTGAGGGGGGGAGAAGAGGAGCAGGAGCTGGCCTTGGGGGAAGGCCACAGGGATTCACGTGCCAGCCGCCGCGTGCGGGCCGGACTGTGGAACTGCTCAGGCCGTAGCTGGCCTGTGGGCCGTGAGTTTGACACCCCTACTCCAGTCTGACCTCCACCAGCACAGGCTGGAACCTTTCCCGCAGTAATTCCTCGAGCGGGGCTTTCAGACGTGCCTCCAGGCTTGACAGGAACATGGTCAGTGATAGAGACGCCACCGTGACCCTGGGAGAACTGTTCCAGTTTAGGCAGCGTGGACACCAGAGTTGTTGACTCGAGTCCCACGACTTGAACTCGAGTCTGACTTAAGTTGCCTAGGTGACTCGACTTGAGACCCAACTCGGGTTCGTTGTTTGTGACTTGAGACGCGACTTGGGACTTGACTCGAGACACGACTTGAGACTCGACTTGGACTTGACAATGACGACTTGAAGACAACACTGGTGGACATGTTGGAGAAAACGCAACGGCACACTGGACCTGCAGCCCTGGAGATTCTGCACAGACCAAAACACGGGAATTTCCCTCCCTGTGTACCAGCTGCCTGGGTGGGACCACCAACGCCTGGAGGACTTCCCTCCTGGGAATGTCATCCCGAGAAGAGCAACATAGTTCCTCTCCAGGAATGTCCGGGGCGGGGCGGGGCTTGTCTACACTGGAAAGTTAATCCAGATTAAAGTCGGGTGTGAATTTAAAGCGCGTTAACTATGCCAGAGGAAAAACAGGTCTGGCTAAGCCCTAATACCCCACAGAGACTGTATGGAACCAACATCACAAGGTGCAAGGAGCCTCCGGGATGAAAGTGGAGCAAGGCAAAACCGAAGGTGAATGATGGAGAACTTTGCTAATGACAGGACGGGCTGACACACGGAACAGTGTCGGCAAGGGAAAGGCCGTTTAAAAGTGGGCTGGACACAGCACTCACAATTATACTCTAGCTCTGTGGGGAGGCTACCCTGTCTGAGTCTGGCAGGTGTTCGGTTTGTGTGTTTGCCGCTGTCCATGAATGCAGCATGCCATTAGACAGAAAGAACAGTAAGAAATGAATATCACCCTCGTCCAATATTATGACTTCAGCAGCTGCATCCCAACTCCTACATTCAGTACAATCTGAGCAAACAACAAGTCGTATCTGAGACGATTTATTGTTTTCCTGCTGCGCAAAAACATAAGCCAGCAAAATAAAAGCCTTGAAAACCCGGGGACTAGACTGTCCAAGGCGGCGTTTGCCAATGACCAGCACTGGTCCCTGAGATCTTCCTGATGTTGTTCAGGAAGGCAGCAAACCAGACTCTGGTATCAAAAACAGTTCAGAACTGCTGATTTCATGGGTTAAAATACGACCCCTCTCGGGCCTGGCAGTAACTGGGCTTAGCTATGCAGCGAGTAGAGAATCAGGCTTTGGCGCCAGACTTCCTGGCTTTTAGGGGTCTACATGAGGGATGTGAATGTGTACCCATGTTCACGGTTACACGCAGCTCCCCTTTCTGCCCCTTCCCCCGCTGCCGCCTCTGTATCAGAGGCAGCATTGCTGGGGAGCGGAGGGAGTTGGTGCACATGGGGAGCTGCCTTCCCCCTAGGCTGCTGTCTCCAACAGAAGCAGTAGTGGGGGGGGGGGAGCAGGCGGGAGCCGGCACACGCGGGGAGCTGGCTTTTAAACCGGCTCCCCCATGCAATGCGGCTCCCATGGAGCTGTCTCCCTCCCTGACCCTGTGCTGCTGTGTCCTGCAGAGGCAGCAGTGCAGGGAGGAGGGCAGGAGCTGGTGTTCACGGAGAGTCAGCTTAAAAGCTGGCTCCCTGCGAGCCCCCGCATGTAAAACGTGTAACTGCCAAAAATGTCAGCGGACTCCCCCCCTCAATATTTAATGCCACTGGTTGATTGTTGACACTGGGTACGATGTGACTAATACCCACCTGGCAATTTTTCACTCGCATTTGGCTTATTTTTGGCTCCCTCCCGCCGCCACGGCAGGAAGGAGAGGCGCCGAGCTGCCAAGCAACAGCTAAGAACGTCCCCGACACGCTGCGGGATGTGTAGGGCGGGGAGCCGGAGAGGGACCCAGCCAGCTGCGGCGCTGCTGAGGTGGGCCCCAGAGAGCAGCCTGCTGCCTGCCCCCAGCATCTCCGAACGCAGCATTTCCCCCCGGAAGGACAACTGAACAGCAGAAGGGAACAGGGCAGAGCAAGGGGGCTGTCGCGGCGGCGGCCAGAAACAACCCCTGCGCTTCACACTGGCCTGGACTTTGCTGTAACTCCCCCGACGCCAGCTGGGTTCAACCACCTTCACAGAGGTGCTGCTGAGAGCGGGATTTGGCACCGGACGTCCCCGGGGTCGGGGTTTTACTTTCAAGTTCTGGTCACTTTCCCACACTTCACAAAAAAGAGGCCGAGTTTTACGTAACCCTCTTTGGCCCCGGGCCCTCTCTTTCCAAGGCGCTGGCACCCAGCAGCCTTTCGGCCCTGGGCTGTGGCCATTTTCTAATTGATTTTCGAACCCTCCCGCTTGCTCCCCTTCCTCGTCATGCCAGAATGTGGCTTCCTCTCCTGGCTGGAGACAAATTGGAGCGGGCACCTCGCTGACGGCATGGAAAGGAATGGAAGAGACATCCCGAGCACCGCAACCACACAGCGGCTGCCAAGGGCTCCTCCCAGGGCAGCTCCCGGGAGGAGGCTGGAAACAGGCAACGTATTCATTCTACCTGGGGCTGGCAGCCAAAGCGCCCCATGCTTTTCCCCAGGCCTGCCAATCAGCCCGCTCGGCCGGCTTGCGATGGGCGGGGAGAGGAGACAGGGTAGCCACCCTGTGACCACAAAATGATCTTGCCTCTATGGTGCTCCCGGGTGCTTTTCAGTGGCGGCCCGTTGCACAGGTGGGAAGGGCTGCTCCCAACTCCCAGAGGATTAAAGGGCCGGAGCCAGCATCGGCAGAGTCCCTCATGCAAGTTGTTCTACCATCTCCCCCTAATATCCTCTCGCTCCCCAGCCCAATGCTGCTCGGGTCTCCAAAAAGCACCACAAAGAAAACAAAAGAAACCTTTCCCTGGGCTGTAATTATTACCAAACCCTTCCCACTGAAAACGCTCTCCCAGCCCCTTTGTGCCTAGCCCCAGCGGTTGACAGGGCAGGGGGAGGAAAATATGAACGTCCTCACACTTTGCAAACATAACAAAACTTCTCCCTGCCAACCGAATCTCAGGCAAACCTGCCCTCGTCCAACATACTGTCAAAGACATTTGCAAACTTTCCCGTGGCTCACCCCATTAACCGGACTGTCTGACGGGAGTCTGCCCAGGGAGCCCTGGTAATTTGCAGGGAGCAAATCGGGTTTGTCGTTGCAAATTGGAAAAAAACACCACCACAGGCAATCAGTCTATGTCCATTAGAGGAACACATCCAAAACATTTGTTTAAGCAACAGACGGCAGGAGGACTTGGCATGAAAACCCCCCCAAGTGTACACAACCACGAAGAGCCCAGTTCTCCAATCACAACCGTGCAAAATGGGAGTAATTCCAGGGAAGGCAAAGGAGTTACATAAAACTGCTGGAAGTCAGATCAGAATCAGGTCCTGCCTCATTCATTTCCACAAGCTACTTAAGCAGTCAGGAAATAAGGGTTTGTCTACACAGGGGCACTCAGGAAAGTGAATCCAAATTAACTTTCATAGCGGACTAGCTCATAAGAACAGTCACACTGAGTCAGACCAAAGGTCCATCCAGCCCAGTATCCTGTCTGCCCACAGTGGCCAATGCCAGATGTCCCAGAGGGAGTGAACCGAACAAGTAATGATCAAGCGAACTCTCTCCTGCCATCCATCTTCACCCTCTGACAGACAGAGGCTAGGGACACCATTCCTTACCCAGACTGGCTAATAGCCATTGATGGACTTAACCTCCATGAATTTATCTAGTTCTCTTTTAAACCCTGTTATAGTCCTAGCCTTCACAACCTCCTCAGGCAAGGAGTTCCACAGGTTGACTCTGCACTGTGTGAAGAATTTTCTTTTATTTGTTTTATACCTGCTGCCCATTAATTTCATTTGGTGGCCCCTAGTTCTTATATTATGGGAACAAGTAAATATCTTTTCCCTATTTACTTTCTCCACACCACTCATGATTTTATAGACCTCTCTCATATCCCCCCTTAGTCTCCTCTTTTCTAAGATGAAAAGTCCAAGTCTCTTTAATCTCTGCACTTGAACTGCACTTTGGCAGTGAATTACGCAAAATCAAAGTAAGGCCACTTTAATTGTGAGTCAGAGCATTCACACCAGGGTTTAGTGAAGTTTATTAAATGCACACCTTTTGTTAATTCAGATTAACTTTCCTGAGTGGCCCTGTGTAGACGAGCCCTAAATTTTAGTAAATATATCCCCATTTTACAGGTGGAAAACCATCACTAACAGGGGACAGTGAAACAGTGAGTTTATAGGGGGCATGTATCCTTACATTTTAAGCACTCTGCAATAATTAAAAGACACAATACGAAGAATAATATCGACAAAACATATATTGAACTTACAGGAGATCGAGTCTCCTGGGAATACCCATACACCCCAGATCTAACCACCTCTCTCCTTCATTCCACCGCCTCCAAAAGAAAGACCAGATTGGGAGTAAGCCCAAAAAGGTAACAAACCCTGAATCTGGAGAACATTCCCTCTAAAGCAAAGATGGGCCAATCCAGAACTTGGGATTGAAACACCTTCAGCTGGGTGTATCATTGGGAGACAGGGCCGGGGGAGAGTTGGAGTGTGGGGAAGGTTTAGACTCAAAGCCCTGCATCCAAGCCCAGTTTTTGATCCAATTCGGCTCTGGTTAAGACAGTGTTGTAGTAGCATGAGGATGTGGTTTCGCCCCAAGACAGAAGAAGTCTCGCAAGGTCCAGCAGACCACCTGAGAAATCCTGTGTGAATCGTCCTCAAGGTTTCAGCACAACTTACTCCAAACTCAGACCTAGCATTAACTCGGCATCAGTCTCAAATTGATGGACCTCACCTCCATGAATTTATCTAGTTCTTTTTTGAACCCTGTTAAAGTCCTGGTCTTCACAACATCCTCTGGCAAGGAGTTCCACAGGTTGACTGTGCATTTTTCTTCACATAGCACACAGTCAACCTGTGGAACTCCTTGCCAGAGGATGTTGTGAAGACCAGGACTTTAACAGGGTTCAAAAAAGAATAAAGTCATGGATGACAGGTCCATCCATACTTATTAGCCAGGATGGATGGGAATGGTTCCCTTGCCTCTGTTTCAAAATGGGTGATAGTAGAAAGATCACTTCATGATTCCCTGTTCTGTTCACTGGAGCACCTGGTATTGGCCGCTGTCAGAAGACAGGACACTGGGCTAGATGGACCTTTGGTCCTACCCCATATGGCTGTTCTTGTGTTCTTAAACCCTAAGTTGCAGCCTACATCTGAACTGTACCCATGTCTGACTCCAACCAACACCTGTCTGCCCCACCTTCACCCAGCAGCATGATCACCACCGAAAATGTTCTTGGTGATGCTGTCTCACGAAACTAGAGGTTCTTTCTCGTTAAAGCTCCAGCTTTCAGAGTCATTTTTCAAAGTCAGTTTCTAGCCCTCCTGGTTGCAAAGACCCAGGTGCAACCCAAAGGCTCTGCAAACAGATGGCGAAGAAAAGCCACCTGACATTTTATTATTTGTAAAAGTCATAATGGTTTTAAGCCAGCCTCATGATTTGGGGGGATTTCTGAACACCCGAGGGAGGTGGGATGATGCACTCTTGTAAGGAAGCACCCTCTGTCCACAGGATTAATTCATTCTCCCTCTTTTGCTTTGGGTGTTGATGAGGCCGGGAGAAACACAGATCCCTGATTTCAGGTCTTGGCAGAGGGAAGTCTGTAATTTCCCTCTTTGGCCATCAGTAACTGTTTCCAAAGTGAGAGGCGTTTGCGCGCAGGTACAGCAACAGCAGAGGTTGGCTTATTCCTGTTAAGCTGCTTAAGCATCTCCTCCTGCATGGGAACCACACCCCAGCAGCAGCTGCTTGCCAGAAGAAGGATCAGACATTCTCCATTTGCCAAGGCTCTGCTTTGCCAGACTGCAGAAAGGGACCATGTTGCCTCTCGGTTCTAGCGGACGCTGGGGATCACTTGCCTTTGTGCAGGGCATGAGCATTCCCCAACAAACACCGCACGGCTGCCAACGAGGGAGGTCGTAGCTATGGCGTTCAAGGAATGATTAACTCGTCTCCACATGAACCACTGCTCTTCACTCCCTCATGCCCCGCAGAGGGCTGTGCCCCATTTCCAAGGGCTAAAAGCTGATCATTCCCTGTGCTTTTGCCAGTGGACGGGTCAGGTGCTGCGCCCGTTTCTGTGTTTATACTCAAAGCCCATTAAACTGCAGTAATGATTAATCCAGGGCTTCGGCACAAAAAGTTAACGGCGCAATGTCATGCCCTCTTGTCGCACCCAACCCTCCTAGATGGAGCCTGTGTGCCTAGAGCATGGACACAACATTTATGTCCGCATCCATAGCCACAGAAATAAACCATAGGCATCTACATCTGCAGATATACAGTGGCTTAGCCACAGACATCTGCATCGGCAGCCGTGGATATACAGTGGCTTAGCCACAGAAATAAGCCGCAGATATCTGCATCTACAGCCATGGATACACAGTGGATGGCCACAAATTTGCAGGGCTCGAGATACAAAATTTGTGTCCGCATCCATACCTCCAAAACTGAGCCGTGGCTCTCCGCCTCCAGAGCCGTGGCTACAGATACCCGCGGGTATAAAGCAGCTATCCGTGGCTTTGCAAGGTGTCCAAGAGGCCACCTCCTGTGCTTCTGCAAGGCAGCATTGCCCAATGCACAGTCAAGTTCAAGGCTGAGATGCAGGATCCACACCCAAAGGCTCTTGAAGGCGACGGTGAGCGGGTTTCGAGCGGGCACACCGTTTCACGAACCCCGTTCATGCCCGGGGACATCAATGCATGTTGCATTTGGGGGAGGACGTCAAATTCACTTTGAAATGGGCTAATGCACAGACTTCCATCCATGGGCAGTAGACCCAGAATTGGTGGCCTCGCTTAACACAGTAACTACCTGCTGGCACTTGCCCTGCTGTTCATGTAACAGCTTTATCGTTCTGCTCTGGAGAAATACAAGGGCAAGCTGCCACTTTCAGTAACCCTAGTTGGATGGAAAAGGGAAAGGTATCCTGGGAGCAGAACCCTAACCCCTCCCGCCCGGGAAACGGCTGTCAACGTGCCTTCGAGAAAGCCAAGTCTCACAGTGCAAGGTTTAAGCCGCTTAAGCTCATTTGGGAAGGTCACTTTCCTTCCTAATTCATCTATTCAGCAAGCCACAGAGCCGATGGGAGACAGCCCTCAGCCTGAGGTAGGAGGCTGGGCCAAGTGAACCAGGGTTTTGTTCTTGGTATGGCTCTGGAATTCATCATTCTCTACTTCAGAACGGCCAGACTGGGTCTGACCAAAGGTCCATCTAGCCCAGTGTCCTGTCTGCCGATAACAGCCAGTGCCAGGTGCCCCAGAGGGAATGAACACAACCAGGAATCATCCAGTGATCCCTCCCGTCACCCATTCCCAGCATCTGACAAACAGAGGCTAGGAACACCATCGCTGCCCATCCTGGCTAGTAGCCATTGATGGACCTAACCTCCACATATCTATCTAGCTCTTTTTTGAACCCCGTTAAAGTCCTGGTCTTCACAACATCCTCTGGCAGCAAGGAGTTCCACAGGTTGACTGTGCACTGCATGAAGAAAAACTCCCCTTTGGTTTGTTTTAAACCTGTGACCTATTCATTTCATCGGGTGACCCCTTGTTCTTATGCTCTCCATCTCATGAAGATTGCACTGACTATCAATCATGGGCAACGGGCACTGGTGAGGGTGCCAACATGGCCTTATGGGTAAGACAATGCTCCAGACTTCTGGAGAGCTGGGTGCCACCCCAGGCTCTGACACACATTCTTGGCGGGACCTTGGGCAAGTCACTTAATCTCTACTGGCCACAGATTTTTTGCAGATCCACAATGACACTTCCCTTTCCTCACCTGTTTCCATTCTAAGATGTTCAGGGCAGGGCCTGTCTCTTATTGTGCATCTGCCACCATGGGGCCCCGTTCTTGGCTGGGACTCCAGGTACCACTGCAGTATAAATTAACAACAGCTCCTCTGGTTCTCTCAGACAAAGCCACATGGGGCAACAGGACACGGATGCATACGCTGCAGCCTCATGTCTTCATGGAAAGGGAGACACCTGGTCATGTTCTGCCTAAGGATGTAAAAGACTAGTCGACTATCCAATAAGCATTTGTGACAGAGGCAGCAAAGGGGTGGTGGGAGGGATACTTCAAAGTGGCAGAACCCACACAGCGGCGCTGCCCCTTTAAAGCCCCAAGGCGGCGTTTCAAAGGGGCAGCTGCTGTACAGCTGATCCACGACTCAGCTGTGCAGCGAGCTGCCCCTTTAAAACACGGCCTCTGTGCCTTTCAAACCGACTCCCCAGCTGAACCCGGGCTCTGCGCAGCACTTCCCCGGAACCCAGAAGCTGATCCCGGGTCCTGGGGAAGTGCCGGAGAACCTGGGATCAGCTGGGGAGTCCCCCCGCTGACCCCGGGCTCCATGGCTTTGAAATGCACAAGAGCTACCACTGGGGGACTCTTGTGCATTTCAAAGCAGGCACCCGCGTGCAGCCTGGAGTCAGCAGGACTTCCCGCTGGCCCCGGGCTATATGCGGAGTTCCACATTCCTCCTTCGAAATGTACATGAGCCCCTGCTGTACAAGAGCCCTGTACATTGCAAAGGAGGAATGCGGAAGTGCCTATCGACTTGTCAACTAGTCGATGAAAATCCCGCTGACTAGTCAACTAACCGCATTTTAACATCCTTAGTTCGGAGAGTGGTTTGAAAGGTGTTTTCTCGTCTCCCGCCTGCCGTGGTGTACGCGAATAGGCAGCAGAGCTGACGAAGAGCAAGAAGTCGT
The DNA here is from genome assembly GCA_032595735.1 of Pelochelys cantorii. Lineage (NCBI taxonomy): Eukaryota > Metazoa > Chordata > Testudines > Trionychidae > Pelochelys > Pelochelys cantorii. Next base: position 38,669,220 of record CM064341.1, read on the forward strand.
GTGGCTAGCTCCTTGCCCAAGGACAGGCAGCAGGTAGCCCAGCCTGCTTGCCATCAACTGCTGCCAGACTAGACATTCTTTAGGCCTTTGGCTGAGGGGTGTAGCATGAGAGGATCGTGAATGAGTCCCCCAGCAAGGAAGGTTTGCTTTATGAGCAACGGCAGGAGTCAACTAACAGCCGTATCCAATGCCTGGGTGCACACAACTCCTGCGGACATCAACACTGAGCAGTGGTTTGCACAATGTGGGTCGTGGACCACTTGTGTCTGCACTAGGCTCTTAAAGAGGCCTGAGGCCAATTCTGCCCTGACCATGGCCTTCAGGGTGGCCGGTCAGTACAGAATTGGGTCCATAAAGGCCACTGCTCTGGTTTTCCTTCTTGGGACATAAAATAACGTTCCCACGCTCTGAGAGAAACCTTTGATCGGCATGGATTTAATTCATTACTTATGAATCTCCGGCCCACGTTACTCTGTTCGTCTCAGCTCACGGTCCCCTGGTGTGACGGAACAGCCGAGAAGTGAGCCCGACTAATGGATTCACCAACTTGCTGCTTAGGTAATAGTCTTCTTTAAAAAACAAAAACAAAAACAAAAAAACACCGAGATAGCAAGAACGAGCCTCCGCCTTCAACAACTTTAGCAGAGGGCTGGAAAGACACCAAGACCTTTCCACATGAAAAGGACTGTCTGAGGGAATCGCTGTGTCAAACGAGCCCCTCCCCTTTCTAAATCTCCTTGTTCCGGGAGCCCACGAAACTGTGCGATGGGCTGAAAGCAGCTGGGGGCCAAGACAGGCGTGAAAGCCTGCAATAGCGGAAAGAAGGTCGGAAGGGGGGTTAAGGGAGTGTTTGGCTCCGTGCTTCCAGAAGGGGCGGGGCAGCTGGCCCTCTGCGCTACCCAGACCGCATCCCATCAGCGCCACCCGGGGCTCCGGTGGCGATTTAAAGGGCCTGGGGCCCCTTTGAATCGCCAGGCCCTGGGGCAGTCGGCCCCTTTGTCGGCAGGCCTGACAGGGACCATCTCTATGCTGGCTTTGAACAGTGTCTGGGCCAGCAGGGCCCTGGTCCCTTATCAAGGCTACCACAAAACAAAAGAGTAAATACGCTCAGTTGCGCTCAGAGAAGAGCCAGGAGAACGATTCGAAGCCCTGCCTTGTAGCGACCGACCCAAGGACCTGACGCCACGTAGCTCGCCAAAGAGAAAGGGAAAGGGGTGACTTGACCACAATCGGTAGGTACCTGCCTGGGGAACAAAAACTTAGCAGGGTCTTCAGCCTGACAGAGAAAGGTGTAACAACTCACAACCCGCCTGCGGCTCTTACGACATTTCAAAGGCAGAGGCGCAGCAGGGAACCCGGGGACCCTTTCCTGCTGCACCTCTGCCTCCCCTGCCACACCCGCCCGCAGAGATGGTGCTGGGGAGAACCGGCTTTTAGGCCAGCTCCCCCAGCACTAGCTCCTCCTCCCCGCCCCCTTGCTGCCTCTGATACAGAAGCAGCAAGGGGTGGGGGGGAGCAACTAGTCAAGTAGTGACTCGACTAGCTGATAAACCTAGGCTTATCGGGGAGTCGACTAGTCGCTTACATCCCTAGTCCCCATCACGCAGGAGCACAGACTAGAGGTTCTAATGGTCCCGGCCTCGGAAGCTATGAATCCCCACGTCTGAACGGGCCACGCTTTCTTCACACCAGTCCCGCCTTACAAAGCGACGAAACTCTGTTAATCCTGCAGCCCCGTCGAGGGCCAGGGGAAACGCTTCCCATCGACGGGGCGCCCCGTGCGCTCAGAACGTGGAGGACGAGGCGCGTGAGGGTGATTATCATCATGCCATGGACTCAAGAGCCCAGCTCAGGCAGCTCCATCAGCTGGAAAACAGACCCGCAGCCTCCCTCGGCACGTGAAACCCATTAGGCAAGCGCACAGAAGCCACTCATGAGGCAAAGCCCGTGAACGCCCCCCTCTCAACGGGGCAGACTGGAGGAAGAGTCCACGCCGCCCTGGCTGACAGAGATTGGGGGGGGGAGAGGGAAGGCGAGGAAAGACACCAGCTTTGCGTCGCACACGCGGGCGGCCATTTTCAAAGCCGACCGGGGCAGCCGGCCACACTGCCCTGGTGGATTCCAGAGAGACAGAAGGGCCGTTAATGCTGCAAAGAGCCACCAAAGTGTGGCAGAGGGGAGGGGCAGGGCCGAAGGGGCTACCAGCGTAGCATCCTCCCTCCACCACATTGCAGCCCAGGTGCCAGTGCGGAGCTCCTCGATCGGGAAGTGCATTATGTAAGCATGAGGCGGTGGAGACATGCATGAGAACATCTGTTTTATTGAAGCTAGGCTGGGCAGGGCTACACACAATACCACCCTGGAACGCAACCCGCCCAGATAGAAGACAGGCAGAGGCCCGGCAAAGCCAAAAATAGCCCCTTCAATGTTCTTCCAAGCACGAGGAGCCTGCCAGATACAAATAACAGGAACAATCGCTGGCTTCAGCTGCTAGAGGGACCAAAGTGTTCATGTCACTACATTGCATCCTGGTGTATCTCCATGCAGCTTGTGTTCACAGCATAGCACTTGTCAAGTATCTGGACACAGAATGAGCATTTAATTAAGGAACTGCCTGACGAGATCTCTGAGTCATTACCAATGATCTCAGACCTCGTGGAAGATGGCAAAGATACTTGCAGACTGGGCAAAGTTAGCGCCAATGTATAAAAAGGGGAATAAGGACAACCCAGGGATTAGAGAATAGTCAGCTTCCTTTCAGTCCCCGGAAAGATAATGGAGCAAATAATCAGTGTGAGTAAGCACTCGGACTGTAATAAGTAACAGTCAACGAGGATGTGTCGAGACTAAGGGTATGTCTACACTTGATTCCTCTTTCGAGAGAGGAATGCAAATGCAGACGACCGAAACTGCAAATGAAGCGTGGATTTGTATTTCCCGTGCTTCATTTGCATAATCGCATCCGGGCGCTATTTCGAAATACCCTATTTCGAAAAAAGAAACGCTGTCTAGACATTTTATAAGGAGTAAGGGTAATTTCGAAAGAAGGGTTGTCTTTCGAAATAACCGCGTCTAGGCAGCGTTTCTTTTTTCAAAATAGGGTATTTCAAAATAGCACCCAGACGCAATTATGCAAATGAAGCACGGGAAATTCAAATCCGCGCTTCATTTGCAAATGTCGCTCATCTGCATTTGCATTCCTCTCTCAAAAGAGGAATGCAGCATAGACATACCGTAACTTAATATCCTTCTTTGATGGTGTGAAGGGAACGTGTTGGGGCCGACCCAGAACATGTCAAATGAGCACCAGTTTAGTTGTACGTGTAAAGCAAGGCAGCATTATTAAGATACAGGAGACGTAAGCAAAAAAAACCAAAATTTGATTGGATGACCAACAATAACCCCGTTTTTAGGGAAGTAAAGTAACACAGACTGCAATATGTAACAAAGAGCTGATAACCCCAAATGGAGCAGACGAAAGTTTTGAAAGGGCAAAAGGAGACAACAAAAATCTAACGTCGGCATTGTCAGGCAAGTGGGAGGAATACCGGAAACAGGGTATATAAGGTTGAACGGAACAGACCAAGAGCGGACGGGTTGCGAATCCAAAAAGCCAGGTCTGATCAACCAGGGCCCCTCTCCAGGCGCTGAATCTCGCTACTGCACATAAGCTCCAAAAGGGGACCACCGGTCGTAAGTTGCAACGAAAAAAATCCAAAAGGAAAGACATAAAGAAAAGAATTAAAGTTTGCAGATGATACCAAGCTGAGAGGGGTTGCGACTGCTCTGGAGAATAGGGTCATAATTCAATATGATCTGGACAAATTGGAGAAATGGTCTGAGGTAAACAGGATGAAGTTTAATAAAGACAAATGCAAAGTGCTCCACTTAGGAAGGAACAATCGGTTTCACACATACAGAATGGGAAGCGACTGTCTAGGAAGGAGTACGGCAAAAAGGGATCTAGGGGTTATAGTGGACCACAAACTGAATATGAGTCAGCAGTGCGATGCTGTTGCAAAAAAAGTAAACATGATTCTAGGAGGCATTAACAGGTGTGTTGTGAGCAAGACACGAGAAGTCATTCTTCCGCTCTACTCTGTGCTGGTTAGGCCTCAGTTGGAGTCGTGTGTCCAGTTCTGGGCACCGCACTTCAAGAAAGATGTGGAGAAATTGGAGAGGGTACAGAGAAGAGCAACAAGAATGATGAAAGGTCTAGAGAACATGACCTATGAAGGAAGGCTGAAAGAACTGGGTTTGTTTAGTTTAGAAAAGAGAAGATTGAGGGGGGACATGATAGCAGTTTTCAGGTATCTAAAAGGGTGTCATAAGGAGGAGGGAGAAAACTTGTTCTCCTTGGCCTCTGAGGATAGAACAAGAAGCAATGGGCTTAAACTGCAGCAAGGGAGGTTGAGGTTGGACATTAGGAAAAAGTTCCTAACTGTCAGGGTAGTCAAACACTGGAATAAATTGCCCAGGGAGGTTGTGGAATCTCCATCTCTGGAGATATTTAAGAGCAGGTTAGATAAATGTCTATCAGGGATGAACATCAGAACGGCCAGACTGGGTCAGACCAAGGGTCCATCCAGCCCAATGTCCTATCTGCCGACAGTGGCCAATGGAGGGAACACAACAGGGAATCTTCACGCGATCCCTCCCCTGTCGCCCGTTTCCAGACAAACAGAGGCCCGGGACACCATCCCTACCCTACTATCGAGCTACTATAAGGTGAGAGCACAACGGGTTGGAAAACTGTTCTGAGTCGTTAGCAGTGGTTCACAATCAAGCCAGAAGGGCCTATGAAATGGGGCCGTGCAGGAATCCATCTTGGTTCTGGTTCTGTTCAATGTCTTTTTACAGGGTTTGGATCATGGCACAGCGTATATTTATAAAGGTTATAGACGACACCAAGCCAGGAGGGCTTGCAAGAGCTTTGGAGGACAGGATTAAAATTCAGATTGGTCTGGACAAACTGGAAAAATGGTCCGAGTTAAATAGGGTGACAATTAATAAGGACAAGAGCCAAGTACTGCACTTGGGAGGGAACCATCAAGTGCGCAAATACAAAGAGAGAAATGCCTGCTGAGGACAGAGTACTGCAGAAAAGGATCCAGCCCCCAGGTTGCATCCTTGCCCAGCCTTGGTCTTGTGCCTTAACAAGGACTTTATTACAGACAAAATGGCATTGCCATTGGGCCAAACTCTGTCTATGGACTTCAGCAGCCAAGCGAATCTGGGCATATATTTGTTTTTCCACAAACCTGCAGCAAAGATGCAAATCCAAGCCAGCGTGAGCCTGATCACATCTCAGTCGCTCTCTGCTCAAAGGGCAAACACTTTTCAAATCATCCCCATTCTGATACTCAAAATCTGCAAACTCCAACCGAGGGAAGCGATCGGTTCCCGTGACCCCAGGGACCCTCAATAGCAAACTGTTCCCCGCACGCTGGCCAGCTGTAGCCTAGAACACATGGAGAGAGTTTGGGTTCCCTGTCCGAATAGTAACTGGAACATAAGCAGACAAGGAACAGGGACTTGAACGCAATTTGAGACAGGGAGACAATTCTGAGTCCCTGCACGGCGGCTGGAAGCGTCTTTCATCATGGGTTTTGTGGGGGGGGTTCCTGTTTTTTTCCGAATGGTCTTAGCTTGCAAAAATCTGTTCGGCAGATTCTGTTATGCTCTTGCCAATGTCAGCCAGTCCGGTCTCTCCCATCCCACGATGACACACACTGACTTTAGGCTCCCAAGCTGGGGAGTTGTGCACACTGTTCCTGCCCTGAAATCCACACGGCACAGCCAGATGTTCGCTGCCCTTCCCGGTTTGGGGAAACTTGGTTTAGACCGTTCTTTGGGGCTAGGAAAAACAAAGGCAACTTGGGGGATGCCTTGCAGCTTGAGGGATCCCCAAGCTATTTACAAGTCCTCTCCCCAATCTTGCAACAGGCTCCCCCCACTCCCCCCAAGCTCACTGCACACCCCATAGCCTCTGATGTGTCCCATCCCAGAGGCAGCTGCTGCTGTTTCACTAGCGCAGGCGGGTGCTATGCTGGAGTTCAGGACAGGAAGTGAAGAACGCAGCAGCCAATTAAAACCTGAGTGGGGATTAGGGATGTGAAAGGTTAACTGGGGGGGGCAGGGGAGGGGCTGGAGCAGCTTCCCACCTGTTTGGGGCAGGGGAATGCTCCAGCCATGTGGGGCCCATTACACACAGGGGTGCCCTAGCAGCCCCTGTCTATTGTGGGCTGGGGCGCATTGCAGGCAGGGGCTGCTTTGGCCAGACTACAGAACCTGCCCTTTAATTGGTGAACCAGTTAAACATCATGTTTCACCAGTTAACCAATTAAATGGGATTTTGCATCCCTAGAGGGGTTCCGCTGAAATGCTACGGGAAGCCCTGGATCAGCTGGGGCGTCCCCAGCTGACCCTGGCTCCACGCGGCATTTCAAATCAGCAGCGCAGCATGGAGCAAAACACCATCCGGTACCTCCAAAGCCTCTTCCCAAACACTGAGAAACACATAGAGCCTGATTCTGCACGACTGAATTGTACCACAGCAGGTCTCTAGTGAGCTCTGTATTCAGTCCACCGGGTTGAAATGTCTGGCTGTGGTCTCCTAGCTTGTCTCCTTAAATTACTGCTCTGTTCACATTTGGTTGCCCTGAATTACTAAGTGCAAATCCTTAAATGGTTGGGCTGGAGTCGAGGAGGTGAGAGACTGCTCTGTCGCTCCAATTTCCACATGGCAGCTTGGCAAATTCTCTACGCGAATACACAGACACGGCTCTAACGCCATCTCTCCGACCAGCAGCGTTTCCCCCAAACAGTAGGTTGTTGTTCCTGAAATGCTCAATGCCAGAAGCAGACAAAAAGCCAAAGTTAGACTTCAGAATAAAAAGCCAAAACACTCTTAAGATGCGGGGGTAATTTGTCTGAAACATCTGGAAGGAGCGTAGCAAACTGTCGTCCACTGCCTTAAACAAAACAGGCATTACGAACACCTCACTAATCATCTCTTGGCTCACTGGCATCAATAATGCATTGCATAATCGATCTACAGCCACTCCCCGAGTTACAAACAAGTTACGGACCAACGCTTGGTCCGTAACTCGAAGTGTTAACTCAGATCCCATAGAGTTACATGGCGACCACACTGTTCGTAAGCGCAGATCGCCGTTCGTCACTCGGATCCGCATTTACGACTGCTTTGGTCATAAGTGCGGATGGTCGTAAGTGGAGGTGGTCGTAACTCAGGGAAAGGCTATATTAACTGTGACTATATTTTCCTTGTGTACCTCGTGCGTGCTTGGCCTTTGAACAGAGTTCATTTTGTTTGCAATTAATTCTATCCCTCCACCTCAACTTGTGTGCTTTCTTTTTTTAAATTAAAAAAGTCTGTCTTTTGAAAAAAAGAAAAGCAGAACCTCGAATGTGGGTGGATATGAGGATGTTTATTGGAGTAAGAGTTCAGGTTTTCCAGGACTGAAGCAGGGATGTTTTGGTTTTGTGGACAGCCGGCTATTGTACAGAGAGAGTGTTTTGCTTCTGCTGCTTTGTCTTAATTGGATTTCATTTTTCATTATCTGTCAAACAAACTTGAATCTTGGATAGGGATTTCTTATGTTTATATGTTGAAATAGAAATAAATAAAATTGTGTTAATGATTGGGAGCCCTACTGAAACTTACCAACTCTTGCTAATTACGGAGTTAGCGGAAAATATAAGATTACTGCATCTTAAAATACATTTAGACTGACAGGGTTTGCTTAGATTATTTATTAGGCAACATAAAACAGGGGTTTGCTGCCACATGCCCCTATAATAATGAGTGTTACATTAGGGATACGGGTCCCAGAACTGCAAAGATTTCACACACCTCCACAACTCCGCTCACCTAAGCAGTCTTGCTGAAACTAACAGGACCACTGAAATGTGCGTGGCTGCCGGCGTGGGTCCATAGTTTGCCCGAGCAACAACGTGACCTTGTTGCAGCATTCTGAGAGCGGTATCGCCCAAGCATCCCTAGTATCATGGACCACTGAAGGACACATCCATCGGTTGCTACTGAACTTGTAGATCTCAAGGGCTGTTTTGACAACTGAACAGAGGAGTTGATGTTCACACCGGCCTGCCAGCCGTGGGGCAGGTAAAAGGGGACAACTGCCCCAGGACCTGGTGATTCAAAAGGGAGGTGGCCAGAGCTCCGGGGCCCTTTAGCCACTAGAACCCTGGGTGGTGCTGAAGGGCTGGCAGGGGGAGACTAGCCCCCCCGTCCTACCCCTTCCAGGAACACGGAGCTGCCCACCCACCCCTTGCCTAGAGGTTCAGCAAATCTATCAGCTCCACTGAAGCATGTGAACGACTAGTCAACTATCCGTAAGCAAATGCTTAGCGGATAGCCAACAGGTTAGTTGACTAGTCGCTTCCCTCCCAAAGAGGCAGCAAGGGAGGGAGGGAAAGGAGGCGGTACTTCAAAGTGGCAGAGCCACATGGAGCCTGGGGCCAGCTGATCCCAGGCTCCAAGGGGTGCTGCCACTTTGAAATGCCGCGAGGCACCTGACTCTGGGCTCCCTGAGGCATTTCAAAGCAGCAGCACCACATGGCACCCGGAATCAGCAGGGGAGTCCCCAGCTGTCCCCTTGCTCCCCGCAGCGCTTTCACCTTTGAAGTATAGCAACAGTCCTAGGGCTGTTGCTACACTTCAAAGGCGGAGGTGTCCTATCGACTAGTCGATGCAAATTGCATCAACTATTCGATTGGTCAATTACTCGAAATGTAATGTCCTTACTCCCCTGTGATCACTAAAGGCAGGACAAGCAGCAAGGGGTTTACTTTGCAGCAAGGGAGATACTAGAAAAAACATTCTAACTGTAAAGATAGTGAAACTCGGAAAGGCTACGGCTATACTGTAGCCTTCTTGTGGAAAAGCTTAGGCAAATGAAGTGCAGCATAAAATATCGCCGCACTTCATTTCCATAATTAATTAGCAGCCGTTTTTGCGCAAGAGGCTTTTGCGCAAAAAGGAGCTGTGTAGACGGCTCCTTTTTGCGCAGAAAAACCCTCTTACACAAGAGCCGTTCTTCCTGAAAAAATGAAGAACGGCTCTTGCACAAGAGGAGGCTTTTGCTCAAAAAGGAGCCGTCTACACAGCTCCTTTTTGCGCAAAAGCTTCTTGCGCAAAAACGGCTGCTAATTAATTATGCAAATAAAGTGCGGCGATATTCTACTCCGCATTTCATTTGCATAAGTTTTTCCGCAAGAAGGCTACAGTATAGCTGTAGCCAGTGAGGCTGCCGGTGTAGGTTGAGGAATCCCTATCTCTGGAGGTTTTTAAGAACCACTTGGACTGGTCACTTGTCAGAGATGGTCTTGGTCAGGGGTGGGGAACATCAGACCTGGGGGCCACAACCTGGATGCGGCCCCCCCAAGCCCCCTCCAGCCTCGCTAGCGCTCCAGGCCCACCCCCACCCCACCAGGGGAGGGGAGTCTGGAGTACACAAAATCTACTAGCCTGGGCCCCTTAGGCTCTGGTGTGTGAGAGGAATGTGGGGAGTGTCTCTCTCCTTCTGTGTCACGGGCCATGTCAGTGAGGAGGGTTTTTTTCTTCTCTCATGTGCGATTTTTCTAGCGGTCAGTGGCTCCCCACCCAAAAAACAGTTCCCCAGCCCCTGATGTAGGCTGTCTGATCCGGTCTCTGTGCAGGGGGTTGGACCAGATGACCTTTCGTGCTTCCCTTCCAGACCGACGTTTCTATGCCTCTGTGAACAAGATTCTAATTCCTCAGCTTAAAAAAGGGAAAAAAAACCACTAAGACACACCAGAGGTGTCAGAAATAGTGAATGTTCACAGGGGAAAGAACACACATCTCCGATCTCAACTGAAATCTAAACCAGGAGACGTCCTCCATCTCAAACAAAAAGTCAGCAAAAATCTACAGCGCATGGGAGAAAAACGTTAAGGTATTATCGGAATACCTCTCACTATGGGGGAGCATAAAAAACCACCAGGGTTGCCCCTTGAAAACGCTTGCATTTAAATTACCTTTTTACGTTGACAATGCTCAATTTGTACAATAGCCTTTCCTCCTGGTTTAGTTTCGACATTCTGTATTCGATGTTGTGAGGTGATTTGCCTGATAGGAGGACTAATATTGATTTGATGTTGCTATTAAATGCAAGAGGGGACTTCTAGGTCTGCAGACTATATTTCTGGCAAAACTTCAAAAACAAGAAATAGTCCTGCAGCACCTTAGAGATTAACAAAAAAGAAGACGGTATGATGCATGAGCTTTCGTGGGCACAACCCTGATCCTTCACGTGAATTGAGTTTAAGAGGTCCAATTTTCCAATATATAGCACAGAGGGGAAATGGGGGGGAGGGGAGGGAAGAGGAGGAAAAAAAAGGAGAAAGAAATTGTTTTCCTCAGTGATGCTTTGGATGCGGCATTTCTTCTGTATTTGTGGTAACCGGTCCCTCGGTGTTAGCCATTTTGAATAAGAAAACGCCGTGTTTGCTAAGCCGGCCACCAGAGGTTTTCACAGGAACATTCCTATCTAGATGCTGATTCTACAGTTGCACACATGTAATCACATTGCCTTCAGGGGGACTGTTTGTGTGTGCGTAACTGCCAAACCGAGAACTTCATCACAACGGGTTATGTCATTCCTTCAGGGGTCCCAGCTGCTGAACTGCACTGCTTTCATCAAAGTTGATGGAGCGGCATTGTGTGTGCAAAAAACAAGCATATGGTTTTTCAGATCACAAAATATCACTTCAAGCCATCACATGAGACTAGGCAGCACAATACTTAGGACCAACCGCCTTCTCGGTCAATACAGACAAAATGTAACTGTTAGGTTATCGATTGTCTTGAGGGATGTAAGGATGCGGGGCCAAATTTTATCATACCATTATGACACCCGTTAAGTCCATGTTCACGCTTTTTCCCCCCATTAGAAAGTCAAACAGGGTAGCAATCTTTCTACACTGTATCTTTCTGTAGTCATATCCAAATTCTGCAGGGCATTCCAGAAGGAGGGGTACAACTTCACCACTGCTTAGGTCAAGAGACAGTGTTACAAATACAGAGTTTAATTCCTGCCCGAGCCTTTGCTATGCATCTGTAACCTGCCAAAAGTCCTTCAGTGCATTCAGATATAGCTAAAAACGCTCTTCTTGGGAGCTGGTTGCACTAATAAGGCTGGAAACAACTTCACAAATTAAAATAGGAAAAATTCTGCTGCCAACAACATTACCCTGAGGTTTCAAAGTGTTCGCCCAGTAGAATGTATCAACGCACTTTGCGCATTGACCACCCAGCACCTCTAAACAATAGTTACCCGTCTTAACCACTTACAAAATTAGTAGTACCCGTCAAGCCTCCACATCACCCCCTGCTCAGTCGAGAAAGTTTGAACCGAAGTTCCATGACATTTAGAATCCTCATCGCTGTCTTCGGCACACTTTTAAAGATCCTTACGAGACGAGGCCAATATACATACCGCTTGTTTTTTCCCCAAGCAAAATTACATTTGCAGAAGCTCCGTCACAATTGTCTAACTGCCACAACTTGAGCATGCTGTAAATAAATAAACATTAATCTCACCCAGCTGAGGGATTTCTGCAAAATTCACTCCCTACTTTAAGAAATAAATCTCAAACCTCGCAAAATGTACAACTTTGAGGAACGCGCTTTCACATTCTAGGGCCAGAGTATTTTTCTACAATTTCAGTCTCCCAATAAAAGGAGCACTTCACACACCAACACTGTGGCATGAAAATACTTCTTACGCACACACCTGCACTTGTACATAAAAAGCAGCAGTTCTTCTCCCTGAAAGAACTTTAGTTCTATCCTCCGATCCACTCTGTAAAATTTGCAAGGGCATTTTTAATTGATTTTTTTTATTTTTAAAATCACCATTTTGTATTTGAATGACCCACAGCTTGTATAGGTTTCTAAATACTGTATGTTTCACGGGATTGCCAGCAGAATTCTGCACAACAATATCTATTTAAAAATTAGCGTTAAGCGGCACTACTGCTAAAACTGTCTTTTATGTTATTGCACGATCAATAGGATGTGGGTAAACTGAAACTTTCTTCCTGTACAGGGAAATATCATTTAGGTGTTTCCTTTTCAACAAAAAAAAGGATACCTCCGGTATCCCGAAATAGCTATCCCTCGTCTTAAGAGCAGGCCCGTTATATCGAAATATAACAGGCTCACTATCCCAACATCTCTGTAAACCTCATTCCACGAGGGATAAGGGGCATTTCAGAATAGCGATTTATTTTGAAATAATGAATGTATTCCGTACAGACAGCGCCAAATTTCGAAATAAGCTATTTCAAAATAAGATTGAAATAAGCTACACAATTTGCGTACTGCAAATTGCATCACTTATTTCGAGGTAAGGGCGCTGTGTAGACGCACCCTTAGGGTTCTGTCCCCTGGAGACCAGAAAAGTTATTTCCTAAAGTTTTATCAATGGGGGGTTCCTACTTTTCCTCAATTCACCCAGTTAAAAGAAAAAACAACAACAATTCCCACAGCTCCTCCCCAGCCCGTTTAAAAGGCCAGAATAGCAGGTTTATTTAACTGACCGAGCCGTGCTAGGAATCAGCCTAATTCTTTTCTACTAAGCTTGACTTGGTCATTAGCGTAATTGAATTTTTAAAAAACCAGTCCTGAACGTACTAACCACCTTGCTGTGAGGCTATTTCTCTCTAGAAGTTTTGATCAACCTCACTGCACAACCCTTCTCTGCCCCAGCTTAGAGCAAACAGGAGCGGCTTATTATTTTCCTCTAACACCATAAACACTTGACATAACCACAACGCTGTTCTTCAGGGTCCTGGGAGAAGCCTCGGACTACAGCTTGGCAACTTCTGCGCACCTGTCCCCATTGCCTGACGCTGTAAACACTCCTGAATGGGAGACGCTTTCGGCACATTCGTCCCGATGGCGGGTGTCACCCGCACCCTTACACGTGTCCTATCGGACTCAAATGGGCCTCCTTCGATCGCCACGCGAGATCATTCACAGCCCTGGTGACACACGAGTCGCATCGTGTACACAAGCTGCCCACTGCAGCCGGGGGGGGGGGAGGCCGGGAAAAGGAATAGGAAGCAGTGGGCAGCCGTCGCGTACAGAGGCCGGAGTTGGTGCCTTTTGAATCCTTCACCAGGCCACTGTCATTGCGAGTTAAATCGCCGGCTCCCGCAAGGGCAATTCTGTGCCCGTTCCAAGTCTCACACGGTCTAGTACTACACAATCTGCCCTGGGTTCCTTCCGTATTTGCCTTTGCCGCCAAGCACACGCTCTGCGTCCCAGCATAAATCAAAGCAAGTCCCAAGGGCCACACCATCACCACCGGGAAAACTACCGGGAGGAAAGAAAGTGAACTAAAAAAAAAACCTTGCTTCCAGCCAGGGGCACTGCCAATCCTCCCAAGGGGAGGTTTCAGGACTCAGCTCCCTAGCGAAGATCCCACCTCGACTTGGGGGGTGCAGAGGGTCCACAAACACAATTGCAAGAGACCTCTCTATGCCCTGGCCCCCAGAGCCAGATGCAGCTTTGGGTGCACCCTCTAGCACTTCTCCCCCTTTGACAACAAGGCAGAGGCGGGGAAAGAGGAGGGGGAGAGCCGGCTTCCAACCCCCCTCCACATCAACACTACCCCTAGTTTCGCAGGGGTTTGTTCAGCCTCCCCCCTCCCCCACCCAAGCCTCCCCACGGTAGCAACTTGAGAGTCGCCCACAGGGGGCTTGCTGGCTCGTGCATGGGTGGGGGATCCCCCCATACCCACGAGGGACCCTCCCCGGGAAAAATCCCCATACCCACTAGGGACCACCCAAGAAAACCCCCATACCCACTCGGGACCCTCCTCGGGCACCCGCCGCCACCTGGGGATCACGCCCCTGCTCACTAGAGACTCTCCCCACGCCCACTCGGGACCCCCCCATGCCCACTAAAGACCCTCCCCAGGGACCCCCCCATGCCCACTTGAGACCCTCCCCGAGGACCCCCCCCTCCATGCCCACTCAGGAGCCCTCACGACCACTAAAGACCCTCCCCAGGGACCCCCCCATGCCCACTTGAGACCCTCCCCGAGGATACCCCTCCATGCCCACTCAGGAGCCCCCACGACCACTAAAGACCCTCCCCAGGGACCCCCCTCCACGCCCACTCGGGAACCCTCCCACGCCCACTCGAGTCCCCCCCCCCCGCGGCAACCTCCCTCCAGGCCCACTAGGGACCCTCCTCGGCACCCCCCCACGCCCACTCGAGACCCTCCCCGAGGACCCCCCCCCTCCACGCCCACTCGGGACCCTCCGCGGCACCCCCACGCCCACCCGGGGCCGTGCGCCCTGCGCGGACTTACAGCGCGGTGGCCGCGGGCGGGACGCCGCGTTCCGGGCGCCGCTCCAGCCCGCGGGCGGAGCAGTTCACCAGGCAGGAGCCCGCGGGCCCGGCGCCGGCGCAGGCACAGCTGGGGCCGCAGGGCTGGCAGCTCTGGGCCGGGGGGGCCCGGGCCGCGGCCAGCCCCCCGCAGAGGAGGCAGCAGAGCAGGCACCAGCCCGGGAGGGCGCCATGTTCGCGCGGCGAGCCGGGGTGTCCATTTCCCCAAGGCATCGCTCCCTACGGGCGTGGCATGGCCCCGGCCCGCCGATCCCCCCGGCCCGGCCGGGCCCGGGACGCGCCGCGCTCAGCGCCCGCCGGCCCGCTGCATGGCCCCGCGCAGCGCGCCGCTCCGGCCAGCCTCGGGCTGCTGCGTCCGGCCGCCGCGCTCGGCCTGGGACTGCGGGCGGCTGGGCTCGGTCTCCAGCTCCTCCTCCCGCTCCGGCCGCCAGCTCCCCGCCCCGCGCCGGGCTCCCTCCCTCTCTCCCTCCTTGCAGCCGCCGGGAAAGCCTCCTGCTCGGCCGGGGAGAGGGAGAGGGAGAGGGAGAAGCCCTGCCCTGCCCTGGGATCCCTTCCCGCCGCCCTCTCCTCTTTGCTAGCCACGGGCGGGATTTTCCCGCATCCGGTGTGCGGAATGAACTTTTGGGGCGCCCCAAGGCGTGCGTGAATGCGCACCGCGGCGAGCCACCGCCAAAAAACCGAGCGCTGGGCGCGCTGCTAATGAATTGGGCGTGCGAGTCTCTCCTGCGTGGCAGCACCAGTGCGCTGCTCCGCAAACCCGGCTGCAAAGAACAAGACACACACACACTGGCCTAACCCGCACACCTGGTGGGTGTAGTTCACGGTTCCATGTCGCCGCACTTAGACCACTTACAGCCAGTGAGCTCTACAGCCTAAGCTGAGAGCTAGCTGGCTTTACAGCTCAAGCTAGTGGCTCCTACGCTAAAACTTCAGAAGTCCCAGGAGCTGGTTACAAGTGGGGACTCTGGTTCACACAAGCAGGCTGGGAGCCGGAAAACCTGGAGTCCAATGCAAGGGGCCTGGAAGACTTTAGGAAATCTGTGACTTTTTTCCTGGTGCGGGTGTAGCCTGTTAGGTAGGGCCCCAGATGTCAGTGTGCATGCCGCTGAATTTTTCTCTCCGGGGGCAGAATAAGTTTTGTTCCGGGCACCAAGGCATGAGTGGATGCGCACCACCAATCAAAACATGCGCTGCTGGGGGGGGGTGCTCTACGAATCAGCTGGGTGGCAATGGAATCTCTCCTGGGTGGCCCCTGGGAGCCCCGGGGGGCTCCGCAGTGAGCAGTCGGGCAGGTGGATTTACAGGGCATCGGGCAGCTACTTCATCGAGCTGACGGCCATTCTCAAGACCCCCCCCCCCCCCACACACACACACACACAACCCTCCTCCTGACTAGCTGGGGGGGTGGGGTGGGCCGGCGTGTGTCACAGCTCTGCAACTCGTTAGGCATTTTCTGGAAGCCGGGCTTGGGCATGGCATGGAAGTGGTGAAATGGAAGGGTGTTCCCTCACTCAACGCGATGTCTGAAATGCCGATGACAAAGAACCGCCTGCGGTTTGAACACAGCTTGTGTCGGACTGTGCCTAGTAGGTCAACACAACCAGAGCCTGGCTGGCCTGGGGCGGAACAACGACAGAAGTGTCTCCACTTGGGGTCACCAGACTGAATTCAGCCCAGGCCAGGTAGAGCTGAACCTTGTCTGTGTCTGATGGCATGTGGGCTTCATGCCAGTTCCTAGTGGTGCTTAGAGTCTCTGTTTAACCTCGCTGCCCCCGACAAATAGCATTGATCACCCCCAAGGAAGGCAGTGGAGGCACAAGCCAAAGAAACTGAATTAAAGATCATTTTTGTATCTTATGAGTGGTGTTTAGTCATGAGGCCTTGAAAACACCTTTTTCAAGTATCTAGAAAGGTACTTTCAAGGAGGAGGGAGAAAAATTGTTCTCCTTGGCCTCTGAGGATCGGACAAGAAGCAATGGGCTTACACTGCAGCAAGGGAGGTTTAGGTTGGACATTAGGAAAAACTTCCTACCTGTCAGGGTAGTTAGACCCTGGAATAAATTGCCTGGGGCGGTTGTGGAATCTCCATCACTGGAGGTATGTAAGAGCAAGTTGGATAGACATCTGTCAGGGATGGTCTAGATGATGCTTGGTCCTGCCGTGAGGGCAGGGGACTGGACTTGATGGCCTCTCATGGTCCCTTCCAGTTCTAGTGTTCTAGGATTCTAACATGCATGTGGTGGTAAATGAAGAAGTCATCCTAGGTATCGGAGTCCAGCAGGCTATAAGGCAGCCTGCATAACACACAGAAGGAAACTCGCTACTGGAACGGGTCTTGTTCCGTGCCAGGGCGCTCACTCTAGACACCGGATTTCTCATTCCCCGTCCAGCCCAGCTGGGCGCTCTCGCTGTAAACGTAACAACGGTGTATGTTGGGTGTTGTCTCTGGGAGAGGTGAGCGCGTGGAAGCCTTCCTGAGCCAGGAGGAGAAAGAGAACACTTTGCAAGTAGGCGTGGCCTCTTCCACATGGGGACACGGCTTTGGAACACAAGTCGCACATGCAAGTGGGATGGGCAGGCAGCGAGCCTAGCAGAATCCAAGGGACCTAGGGAAGTTGGAGGGGGAGGAGTCTCATAAATTTTAAGGTCAGACGAGATCCTCGTGGTCATCTGCTCTGACCTCCGCCACTTCACAGGCCACAGACTCTCACCAGCCCACTACTGTCATAGGCCCATAACCTCTGGTTGAGTGACTGAAGGCCTCCAATCTTGATTTTAAAACATCCTGTAACAGAGAATCCACCATTTACACTCGTTCAAACCAGCAAGTGACCCACGCCCCACACTGAGAGGAAGGCAGGGAAAAAAACCCCAACCCCCCGCCCAGGTCTCTGCCAATCTGACCTAGGGGGAAATTTCTTCCCAACCCCAGCTGGCAACCATTTGGACTCTGAGCATGCCAGCCTGTGAGCCAGACACCCGGGAAAGAATTCTGGAGCTCTTTCCATCTAGTGCCCCTTCTCCAGCTGTTGGGGATATTGACTTAGGCCCATCAGACCATTCACACCACACACTTACCAGGCTCAATCTTGAAGCCAGTTAGGTCTCTTGCCCCTCACTACTCCCCTCTTGCAGAACTCCCCTCCCCTGATGGTCAAAACCCTTCATCTTCTTGTAAGCTTCAACTTACCAGTGGCCGTTTACAGCAGGGGTGGCCATCCCGTTACAAGCAAAGAGCCAAAACAGTTGTGCATATAGCGCAAAGAGCCGTGGGGAAAAAGTTGTCGAGGAGGGGGGAAAAAAAGGCCCCAGCCGCATTTGGGCGAGCAAAAAAAAAAGGACACTGCCCCTTTAAAAGAAACTCAGGTTGGCTTTTTGGCCACATCAGGCTCCCATCAGCCAGTGCCATCTTGCTTCGCCGCGCCGGATGGCTCCCCTGCACCCAGTGAGCACAGGGAACCGAGGGCTGTTTCTAGGGGCACAGGGGTGGCTTTGTGAAAGTCTCCCCCGCTTTCATTGTGTCAAACGACGCTCCTGAAGTCTCCTCTTGTAAGAGCTTTTCCATTCCTCTGATCACCCTACTAGCCCTTCTCTGCATCTACTCGTCTTTCTGAAACATGGGGAGCCAGCCCTACACCCAGTATTCCAGATGAGGCCTCACCAGTGTCTCATATAAGGGTACTAACATTGCCTTATCTCTACTGGGAAGTCCTTGCCTGATGCATCCGAGGGCTGCATTAGCCTTTTTCCCAGTTGCATTTCATTGGTGCCCATGGTCATCCTGCGATCAACCAATACACCCTGGTCTTTTTCCTACTCTGTCGCTTTCAGTTGCTACGCCCCAAGCACACAGCAGAAATTCTTGTTGTTAACCCCTAAGGCTATGTCTACACTGCAACACTATTCCAAAATAACTAACACTATTCCGAAATAACTTAGTCCGCGTCTACACAGCAGGCAGTTCTTTCGAAAAAGTGTCAAAATACTGTCATGCTGGAGGACTTCTTACTCCAACTCCTGTAACCCTCGTTGTACGAGGAGTAAGGGAAGTCGGGGGAAGAGGGCTCGATTTCGAAATAAGTGCTGTGTAGACGCTCCCTATTTCGAAATGAATAAGATACACAATTGACATAGCTCAATTTGCTTAGCTTATTTCAAGTTACACCCTGCAGTGTAGATGCACCCAGTCCATGACCTTGCACGTTAATTTAATTTCTGTCCCACTTATGTTACTCCAGTTTGCAAGGTCCTCCAGGTCTTGCATGACATTCCAGTCCTCCTCTTCATGGGCAATACCTCCCAACTTTGGGTCAGCTGCAGAGTTGATTGGCACACTCTCATGTTTTGTGCCAATGTCATGAAGGAAAATGTTAAAGAAGATTGGTCCCAAGGCTGGTCCCCAAAGAACTCTGTTAGTTACCTCCCTCCAGCCTGACAGTTCACCCGGTAGTCTCCCTTTTCACCAGTTCCGTATCTACCTCCCATTACTCATATTAAATCCCCATCTTCTCCAAGTCCACTAATAATTTCCCCTGGGGAACGTGATCAAACGCCTTACTGAAATCCAAGAAAATTAGATCTTCTGCATTTCCCTTGTCTAAAAACTTTGTTCTCTTCCTAAAGAAAGAGATCAGGTTGGTCTGGCATGGTGGGCCTTTTGTAAAATCATGTTGTATTTTACCTCTGTAGGACCTATACGTCCTGCACTCCTTCCTCTTTCAAAATTTGTCCCAAGACCTTGCATACAATTGAGATGAAACCCATAGGCCTGCAGTTTCCTGGATCACTTTTTTCCCCTCATTCGTAAATATAGGTACTATGTTAGCAATTTTCCAGTCATAGGCTACGACCCCTAAGTTTTTCTTCACCCAGCGCAGTCAGCCTGTGGAACTCCTTGCCAGAGGATGTTGTGAAGACCAGGACTTCAACAGGGTTCAAAAAAGAGCTAGAGAAAGTCACGGAGGTTAGATCCATCAATGGCTATTAGCCAGGATGGGTAGGAATGGTGTCCTTAGCCTCTGTTTGTCTGGAAATGGGTGACAGGAGAGGGATCACATGAGGATTACCTGTTTCTGTTCACTCCCTCTGGGGCATCTGGCATTGGCCATTGTCGGCAGACAGGATACTGGGCTGGATGGATCTTTGGTCGGACCCAGTCTGGCCGTTCTTGTGTTCTTCTGCGTTTACTGGTTCATTACAAATCTTTGCAATTGGGCATGCAGTTTAATGTGCCAAGTTCTTTAATTTTCATGGATGGAGATTACCATGGTCACAGTGACGGGAGGGGGAAAGCTAACTGGATACATGCCCAGCATGTTCCTTTTGGCTCTGGGTTCAAATTCAGATTTTCCCCAGGCTGAGGGCACTGCCCTCACTCCGGCAGGGTCTGCCTCTAAATTTCCCCGGAGACAATGTCAGGTTTGCTTGAAGATCCATCTCTACTCCCGCACCAGCAGCAATTTGCCGGAATGGCATTTGGAGCCACAAATGTCTCCTTACGGCCGGCTCTTGTGGAGAGAACTGCCAATGGTGTGGGGCTGCGGATTCTTGTGGCATGTGCGTTCCCTGGGAGAGAGCACAAGAGGGGGTGGCTGACATGGCTTGTGGCCTCTTGTCCCACGGCTGGCTTCAGCAAACACCACGCAGACCCACGGGAGCCCAGCCCAACCGGGTCTCGATGTAGGGTCACAGCCAGAATCGTGCATGCAACAGCTGGGCTCCTGCCAGTGGAAACACCGCGAGGGCTCACGCCCTGAATCTATTCTGACTCAGGATGTAAAATCCCGTTTAATTGGCTAACCGGTTAAACATATTGTTTAAGTGTTTAACCAGTTCAAAGGAGGCAAGGGACAATCCAACCTGGATCCCCCACCACCACAGGCAGGGGCTGTGTAACCCACACACTGAGGCTATGTCTACACTGGTGGGTTCTTGTGCAAGAACTGGTGGGTTCTTGTGCAAGAACACTTGCACAAGAACACGTCCACACTGCCATGTGCTTTTGCGCAAGAACATCCATGGCAGTGTGGATGCTTTCTTGGACAAGAAAGCTCTGATGGCCATTTTAGCCATAGGGCTTTCTTGCGCAAGAAACCCCTGCCACGCGTCCACACTGCCCTCTTGTGCAAGAGAGCTTACACTTGTTAGAAAAGAGCATAGCTCTTGCACAAGAATCCCTCTCTTACCACACTTCTTGCACAAGAGCGAGCCGGCAGTGTGGATGCTCTGCGGAAGTACGGCCATTCTTGCGCAAGAACCTGCCAGTGTAGGCATAGCCCCAGTATAGTTCACTGTGCTATGGAGTGGCACTTAGACCACTTACAGAGAGCGATAAGAATGAGTGAGCTCTACAGCCTAAGTTGCGAGCCAGTTGGCTTTATAGCTTAAGCTGTAGAGGTTCTTATGTTGGGCTCTAGAGGTCCCAAGTTCAAATCTGCCTGTTGGCTGTTACAGCTGCACTGGTGGGTTCCTTGTGGGGCTGAAACAGCCCATTGCCCAGGGAGCTGCTCCAGCCCCATGACAAGGTCTTCTGGGGCATTCAAGAATATCTGCCCTAAAATGCTTGTTTCTCTCTAGTGGTGGGAGTAGGATGGGGCCTGTGATCCCAGCATTGGGTTTCTTGAGTCAGCCTGTGCAGATTTGTTCTCAACTCATGAGATTATCTGTTGTAAAGCCCCAGCTCCTGGAGTCAGGGGACTGCCTCAGACTCTCAGGTGCCACTGGAAAAAAAAAACTTTCTTGCTCCTCTTTCTGGTAGGGAAAAGCTTGAAAATGTGCCTCTCTGCAGGTTCATGAAAGCAAATAAAAAATGACCTCGGTGTGGTTGGTCTCATGGTTTTGGGTTTTTGGGTGGCAGGGAGGACTCGTGGTTTTTGAACCATTGGCATTAGCATTAGGTGGTATGTGTGTGTGTCCGTCCGTCCTCCCGCCAGGGCCATTCACACATTACTTCTACTACAAGACTTACCTGGCGTTGCTCAGGTCCTTGACTCATTTCAATCAGTGAACATAAGAACATCAGAACAGCCAGAATGGGTCAGATCAAAGGTCCATCCAGCCCAGTGTCCTGTCTGCCGACAGTGGCCAATGCCAGGTGTCCCAGAGGGAGTGAACCGAACAGGTAATGATCAAGCGAGCTCTCTCCTGCCATCCATCTCCACCCTCTGACAAACAGAGAGTAGGGACACCGTTCCTTACCCATCCTGGCTAATAGCCATTTATGGACTTAACTTCCATGAGTTTATTTAGTTATCTTTTAAACCGTGTTATAGTCCTAGCCTTCACAACCTCCTCAGGCAAGAAGTTCCAGAGATTGACTATGCGCTGTGTGAAGAACTTCCTTTTATTTGTTTTAAACCTGCTGCCCATTAATTTCATTTGGTGGCCCCTAGTTCTTATATTATGGGAACAAGTAAATAACTTTTCCTTATTCACTTTCTCCACACCACTCATGACTGTATAGACCTCTATCATATCCCCCCTTGGTCTCCTCTTTTCCAAGCTGAAAAGTCCCAGTCTCTTTAATCTCTCCTCATATAGGAGCCGTTCCAAACCCCTAATCATTTTAGTTGCCCTTCTCTGAACCTTTTCTAATGCCAGTATATCTTTTTTGAGATGAAGAGACCACATCTGTACGCAGTATTCAAGATGTGGGCGTACCATAGATTTGTATAAGGGCAATAAGATATTCTCCATCTTATTCTCTATCCCTTTTTTAATGATTCCTAACATCCTGTTTGCTTTTTTGACTGCCACTGCACACTGCGTGGATGTCTTCAGAGAACTATCCACAATGACTCCAAGATCTCTTTCCTGATTAGTTGTAGCTAAATTACCCCCCATCATATTATATGTATAGCTGGGGTTATTTTTCCCAATGTGCATTACTTTACATTTATCCACATTAAATTTCATTGGCCATTTTGTTGCCCAGTCACTTAGTTTGGTGAGATCTTTTTGAAGCTCTTCACAGTCTCCTTTGGTCTTAACTACCTTGAGCCGTTTAGCAGCGTCTGCAAACTTTGCCACCTCACTGCTTACCTCTTTCTCCAGATCATTTATGAATAAATTGAACAGGATTGGTCCTAGGATTGACTCTTGGGGAACACCACTAATTACCCCTCTCCATTCTGAAAAATAACCAGTGCTGTGGGGTGGGGCTGGGTTCAGGGTGCAGGCTGCCCTGGGGAGAGAGGACAACCCCAGCCCTCTCTTACCGCAGCAGCTTGGAGCCAGGTGAGAAGTGCCTCTCCATGACTGTTACAGCTCCAGCAGGCACAGCCAGGGGAGGAGTGCATGTCCCCCAGTTGGGGGACAGACAGACACAGACAGACAGACAAACTCTCTGAATTATAGGAGATAACTGTCCCTTTCACATCCCCTTCCCCCTGCTGGCCCAATGGGGTTATAGCTTTCCCGGTCCCCATCTCTAGCCCCTTGCTGCCCCCTTGTGGTCATTCTACAGTATTACTGTTCCTCCTCCCAGACTCCTCCCTTTCCGTTTTATGAGAAATCAAATTCCAGGCACATCCTATTGTCCTGGCACAACCAAACCTTTGCCTTGTTTTAAGTTAGGAGAAGAGGAAGCTGCCTTCCAAATTTGTAGGTCCTACCATTTAGGAGGAGTTCTGGAACAAACAGACTCATGGACACACACACAGGCAGACACTCAAACTCTCTAAAATACATAGTAGATGATATGTCCATTCACGCTCTGTCTGATCTACCTGTTGAGATACTTAGGGCTTGAGCCTGTAAAATGCCGAACTCTCCGCCCCCCACTCCAGCAAAGCATTTAAGCACATGCATTATCCTGCTGCCACCAATGCAAAGCCCACGGATGCCAACTGAGATGCTCGCCACGTCCAAAGCACTGTCCAAACCGTAACTCATGTCACAGCACCCAGTGTCACATCTCGGCATGATATTTAAAGTAAGATACATTTACTTTGTGGAGAGATCATGCCTGTTGGCTTTGAAATGACACCGAAATGAACAGCCCCCATCCGTGCTAATTGCGTGATGAATTAGGCCATACATAGCACACTGTTTATTGCTATCCTGTTTGGCTGCAAAATATTTATCTCTGTTTTCTCCTGTTAGAAATATTTCTTTCTCCAACCTTTCTGTATTAACATCCATATGTTCACCATCCCTGCTTTCAGATACCAGTAAGGAAAAGAAATCCCTGTATGCAAGAATGTGTCATTGTCAACGGATCAGAGAGTTTGCTAAGGTGATCCAGTAGATGAAGCTATAATGGAGCTAAAGGTCTCTCCCCACCCAAAAATGATGGGATCTCCCGGCAAAATGGGGTTTCCAAATAAGGAGTTAATCTGGGCAGATATTTAGGCATATATATAGGCAGCAGTGTTCCCTGTAAGCTGAGTGCTTGGGCAGCCACCCAAGAGAGATTCAGTTGCCACTCAGCTGATTAGCAGAGTTCCCACAGCCAACAGCGTGCTTTTCTCCTGGTGGTGCACATCCACACCTGCCTTGGTGCACCGCACAAAATGTATTCTGCACACAGATGGAAAAAATTAGAGGGAACATTGATAGGGAGGTTCACTAATGAGACTCACTGTTCACTCATTTTGCTAGTACAGGGAGGTCTCCCGAACAATTAGGTAGTTTTCAACAAAGCCCAGAAACGTATGAACGGGGCAAATGCATTGTGGGAATGGGATGCAGTTGTCTGTTTCCTGTGCTTGTTTCGAGCCAGCAATTTCCCAACCCTGTTTAAAAAAAAAAAATCTTCTTGGATGAGTTTTTAAAAAAATTCCCAGCCCCACCGGTAAGTAGTTTTATCACCAGCTATTGGGGCTGTATGCAAACAAAGTAAAATACAGCGGTGCGTCCACAGTGTCCACACAGTATATCTAATCCAGTGGGTTTCATAGTACAGGTCGTGACCCAGGCCTGGGCCATGGAGTGTCGGGCCATGGGTCTCTGGCTTTGGGGGGAGGCGGGGGGGCAGGGCTGCATCAGGAGGGGCTGGCCCCAAGCAGCTCCTGATCAGGTGAGCAGCGGGGGGCTAAGGCAGCTCCCTGCCTGTCCTGGCACCGCAGTCTGGGCTGTGCCCCAGAAGAGGCCGGCAGCAGGCCCAGCTCCTAGGGGGGTTGGGAAGAGCACACAGGGCTCCTCTCACTGCCCCTGCCCTGAACACTAGCTCCGCCCTCCCATTGGCTGGGAACCTGCTGCTGGCTGCTTCTGGGGTGCAGCCTGGTCTGTGGTGCCAGGAGAGGCAGGAAGCTGCCTTAGCCCCCCCCCGCCCCTACACTGCTGACCAGGAGCTGCCCGGGGTCAGCCCTTCCTGCCGCAGCCCTGACCCCCTCCAAATCAGAATCCCCTCCTAGAGCCCAAAGCTCCCCTCCTCAGCCCCACCCCGGAGCCCACCCTCCAGTCACATTCTGTTGGGTCGCAGCATTAACAATTTTCTTCAACTGGGTCATGAGAAAAAAAGTTTGAAAACTACTGAACCAATCTGTGGCCAGCAGTGAAAATCACAGTTGTAAATACACACGATTGCGGTGAACTTTACAGTATGGCCAGAACCCAGAGTCCTCTGCTCCCCAAACCTCTAACAATCAGACTGTCTGGGCATATGACACCCAGTTGACCCTTTCTTTTTCCATCCAGTAGAGGGCAGTGGCACGCTTGCACAGCTGCTGTTTCTGTTGCAGAAGTTGTTTCTGCTGGCATTTGAGAAAATGTTTCTCTATTAATAAAGAATGCAGAGCCTGGTGCAGATGCTTCCGCTGTGAAAGAAAATAAATAATCTTAGCACAGTGGCCGAGAGATGATGCGTACGATGGAATCCCTTTTGTCACACACACAAAGCACATCTTTTTCTGCTTTTACAAGCCTCCTCCCCAAGTTGGAGAGCGGATTATTGGACAATGGCTTGACATTTTCCAGATTGCCAACTCTAATGATTTTATCACAAGTTTCCTGAGATTTGTTGTAAAAGGCCCAGCTGTAGGAATTGTGTTAATAGCTGAGACTCTCAGCTTTCACTTTCAAAACATGATTTTAGCCTGTGTGGTTGCAGAGAAGAGCTAAAGAACATAAGAACGGCCATACCAGATCAGACCAAAGGTCCATTTAGCCCAGTGTCCTGTCTGCCCACAGTGGCCAGTGCCAGGTGTCCCAGAGGGAGTGAACAGAACAGGAAATCATCAAGTGCTCCCTCCCCTGTCACCCATTTCCAACTTCTGACAAACAGAGGCCAGGGACACCATTCCTGCCCATCCTGGCTAATAAGTATTGATGGACCTAACCTCCATGAATTTATCTAGTTCTTTTTTGAACCCTGTTAAAGTCCTGGCCTTCACCACATCCTCTAGCAAGGAGTTCCACAGGTTAACTGTGCTGCATGAAGAAAAAACTCCCTTTTGTTTGTTTTAAGCCTGCCATCTATTCATTTCATTTAGGGCACATCTACACAGCAGGGCTAAAGATGAATTAAGCGACACAACTTCAGCTATGTCAATTGTGTAGCTTAAGTCGAAGTAGCTTATTTCGGCTTGTGTCGCTGTCTACACAGCAAGAAGTCCGAGAAAGAGCCCTCTTCCTACGACTTCCCTTACTCCTTGTCAAGCGAGGGTTACAGAGTCGGAGTAAGAAGTCTTCCAGCTTGACATTATTTTGAAATTATGTCGCAATAACTGCTTGTAGTGTACATGCCAACGATGTTATTTTGGAATAACGTTAGTTATTCCAAAATAACACTGCTGAGTAGACATACCCTTAGTGACTCCTAGTTCTTATGTTATGGGAACAAATAAAAATCTTTTCCTTATTCACTTTCTCCATCCCTGTCATGATTTTATAGACCTCGGTCATATCCCCCAAGTCTCTTTTTCTAAGCTAAAAAGTCCCAGGCTTCTGAATCTCTCTTCATATGGCAGCCATTCCAAATAATTTTTGTTGCCCCTTTCTGAACCTTTTCCAATGCCTTGTGATTTTATTCAACACTTGGGGTTGGTCAGACCCAGTTTAAGACTTCAGCCTCAGAAGAAGAGCGCCATCTAGAAACTGCCCCTCCTCTCCTTTGCAAACAAGCATAAGACAGGTGGAGTTCAGTTTCCGTGGCCCATTCAGATCTCGGCTCCGGATGAGGCTGCCCCCAAGGGTGCTGATCACAGCACTGCTGAATGTGGGGTGGAATTAGGTGGAGACCACGAGCTCACATCACATCGGTTCTTCAAAGCTATCGGCCGCTAACTCCACACAGAACCCTAGAACTGGAAGAGACCTCAGGAGGTAAAATCTAGCCCCCTACCCAAAACAGGACCAACCCCAACTCAATCATCCCAGCCAGGGCTTGGTCAAGCTGGGACTTAAAAACCTCTAGGGATGGAGATTCCACCCCCTCCCTAGGAAACCCATCCCCGTGCTTCCCCACCCGCCTAGGGAAATCGTTTTTCCTAGTATCCAGCCTAGACCTCCCCCACTGCAACTTGAGACCATTGCTCCTTGTTCTGCATCTGCCCCCACTGAGAACAGCCTCTCGCCAGCCTCTTTGGAACCCCCTTTCAGGGAGCTGAAGGCTGCTCTCAAATCCCCCCTCACTCTTCTCTTCTGTAGCCTAAACAAGCCCAAATCCCTCAGCTTCTCCCCATAGGTCATGTGCTCCAGCCCCCTCAGCATTTTCATTGCCCTCCGCTGGAGCCTCTCCAATGCGCTCACATCCTTTCTGTAATGGGGGGCCCAGAATGGGATGCAGCAATCCAGATGTGGCTTCCCCAGTGCCGAATAACGGGGGACTAATCACTTCCCCCGTGAGTCGTAACGGAGTCCTGTTCAGGACATAACTGTCTCCTTCCCCTGCTGACAGGCTCCCGAGGCAGGAGGTCCTCAGACTTTCCTTGGCGATGTCCCAGCTGGGCTGAGGGTGGGAGATGGCCCCCGTTAGCAACACTGGGGAGAAGTCTTCTCCTTCACGCCCAGCTTTGCCACGTCCACAGAGCAGGGATGGCCCAAACGTGGTGATGTGGCACACGCTGCTATCCTCTGTAGCCGGTGACAGCCCCTTCGAAACCGGCTCCCATCCCCCTGGCCCTGCGTATGAATAATGAGCGTCTGTGGAACAGAGCTAGGTGCCAGACTTTTATCTTCTGTCCCCTCCCTCTTCTGACAAACAATGGCAGGCGATCAGCTGGCATTACAAAGGTAGCTCATTATAGAGGTTGATCTCCTGAGGGGATCATCTGTCTAATGTACTGCTAGCTCCATAACCACATGTCAGCCCCCCGCACAGAGGGGTTTTATTTTGGAATCGTTATAAATACAGTTGTTGCTGCTGGCAGGCAAAAAAAAAAAAAAGTCGCGTCCTCTGAATCATTTAGATCCATCTACAATTGATGTTCTGATTTATCCTCTTTAATGAGAGAAGCCAGTGGCTTCTCTACCCCACTCTTACGTGGCACATCAAACAGCAGAAAGTCAGAATAGCATCAGCTACCTCTGCCGAAGTTCCCGCAGGGAGGCAGGGTGGCCTAATGGCTAGAGTACGGGGCTGGGAGCTGGGTTCCCAGCTCTTCCGCTAGGTGACTTTGGGCAGCCATTTTACTCCTCTCTGCCTCCAGATGTAAAGTGCTTGGAGATCTCAGAATGAGAAACACTGTATAAGAGTTAGGTAGGACTGCAGGTGGAACCTCTCCAGTCCGGCACTCTCTGGTCCGGCAACATCTGTGGTCCGGCATGATTTAAGTGAGCCAGAGGTCCACTTAGGATGGGTGTGGTCAAGTTTCCCACGGTCCCGTGAAGTTTCTTTACAGCCACCAGTCCTGGCTCTCAGTGTTCAGGGCTGTTCTTTAGCTCTGATTGACCCCTGAATGTCTAAGAGTCCAGTAAGCAGTGGAAGTGTCTGTAATGCTGCTACACCAGGGGTGGGCAAGAGGCAGCTAGCCGCTGGATCTGTCCTATGGCCGCCTCACCAGCACCCTTACTGCAAAACCGCTGCAGCCGCTTTAAACAGCAGGCTGCTCATTGCTCTGCTAATTGCTCCAGCCAATAGGAGCAGAGCAATTTTGCTGAAGACAGGGGCAGTGAATGAAACCTCCTCTCTTCCTGTGCTGGAGCAGAGTCACATGGAGCAGCCCCCCTCTTCCCCCCCACCACAGAGGCAGGGAGCCTGTCTCAGCTGCGTGCAGAGCTGCTGGCTGGGAGCCACCTAGGTAAGCACCTCCCAGCCAGAGCCTGCCTCTGGCACCCCACCCCTTCTCTCCCCCCAACTACCTACCCCAGGCCACCACCCAACCCCTCTGTATCCCCTCTCCCCACCTCCTCCAGGCCACCACGCCCTCCAACACTCCTCCCCCAGGCCAGAATTCTTTCCTGCACCCCGTTCCCCTGCCCCATGTCCTCTCCCAAACCCTCTGCACCCCTTTTCCCTCCTTCACCCAGATCACACCTCCCTCCCGGACCCCATGCCCCCTCCTGCGTCCCTCCCTCAGGCCAGAATCTTCTCCTGCACCCATACCCCCTCCCTGACCCTGCACCCCAACCCCCGCCCCAGGTCACAACCTCCTCCTTCACCCAAACTTCCTCCCAGACCCTGCGCCCCCTCCTGCATCCGTCCCTCAGGCCAGAATCCTCTCCTGCAACCATACCCCATCCTTGACCCTGCACCCCGTTCCCCTGCCCCGTGTCATGACCCAAACGCTCTGCACCCCCTTTGCCCCCCTTCTCCCAGGTCACCACTCCCTCCCAGACCCTGCGCTCTCTCCTGTAGCCATACCCCTTCCTGGGCTCTGCACCCCAAATCCCTGCCCCAGGTCACAACCCCCTCCTTCACTCAAACTCCCTCCCAGACCCCACGCTCCCTCCTGCACCCCAGTCCTCTATCCCAAGCTCCCTACTACGCCCCAGCCGCTGTTCCAGACCCCACACCCCCTCCACAGAAGTGCAGCCCTTGCCCACTTACCAAAATCTTCAAGTGACCTCCCCCCCCCCATTAAAAATTATTGCCTGCGCTCGACAATACTGACCGGTCCAGCAAATTCCGTGGTTCAGCACCAGTCAGGTCCCGAGGGTGCCGGACTAGAGAGGTTCAACCTGAAGTGTTATAATGGTGGAGACAGGAACCAGTTCACACACCCCCGTGTTCTAGTGCAACCACCTCTGGGGTGTCTCCTCCCAGCTGGGTGTTAACAGCACGCTGCCACGTTCCCCAGCAGTGTTGGGACAGTGGGGGAGCATACCCAAGCAATGGCCATGACAAGGAGTGCAGGGAAGTGGAAGGCAATTAACCGAGGCAAGGACCCCGGGTTTCTGGAAGACAAAGACCTTGTCTGGGCGGCCTGATGGAAAGTGAAGGAAAAGTGCGTTTGCTGGATGTTGGATGGGCCTCTTCTCAGCACACCCTGCTTATTCTTTTGGGAGGAGCAGGGCGTCTTCCAACTAGCCATTGACTAGGACCAGAGTAGCCTGGCTTGGAACATCTGACTGAGAAGGTGACATTGGCCATGGGGGAGTAGTCTGGCTCGGGCTGCTTCCCTTCCACCCCGGCTGAAAGAGGCGCTCAGACAGTGGCGCTGCCAAGGACAGACGATTGCAACGGAGCCTCAGCGGATGTAAATCAGTAAATCGGTGGCGCCGGGTTGTCGAACGGAAGGCTGGTGCGTCTGAGCGGTTCTTGACTTTCAATTTCTGGTCTTGTAGGAAGTGTCGAGAGGTGAGTTTGGAACAGGGGCGGCAAGGCCGTGTCCGTGAGCTGGATCCGGCCTGCCAAGCCGGCTGATCCGGCCCTCAGCCACCCTGCCACTCCCCCAGCCCCAGGCCAATCGAGACCTGGGGACGAGGGAGCATGTAAAGTCTCCTCCTCCGCCAGGGGCGTGCAGTACCTAGAGGGAGCTGCCAGCTGTTCAAAATGGCTGGCGGTTCCCTCTAGGCACCGTGTGCCCCTGGCAGGCTGGGGGAGAGGGGAAAGTCTTCACATGCTCCTCCAGCCCCAGGCCGATCAGGGTCTGTGGGCAGGGCAGCTCCAATCTCTCCTGGCCCCGCCCCTTCTTCTCAAGGCTCCACCCCTTCCGGGGCATCCAGCAACCCCTTCCAAAATTTGTGAAGTGGCCCCCCCCTTCAAAAATTATTGCCCACCCCGGTTTAGAACAGTGTTTCTCAACCTTTTTTTTATAAAGTACCCCCTTTTCAAAAAATATATTATAAGTACCCCCAGTACCTACAGTTTTCAGACAGACAATTTTTTTTTCTACCATTGCAACCATTTGTTTAAACAACTTAATCGCAGCCGGGCGGGCGATGACATTTTTGGGTGTAAAAAGTACAACAATAATAAAGCGCTGTAAAACTTAAAACAAAAATTCATTTTTCTCCAAATTTCAGTTGTGTTGATGTACCCCCCAGACTTCTCTCAAGTACCCCTGAGGGTACTCGTACCACTGGTTGAGAAACACTGGATTAGAAGGTGAACTTGGGTGGTGGACTCTGGAGGTTAAGGACGGTATTGCACGGTACCCATGGGACACGGCCATAGCACAAAGAGAACCACGCCGCTTCCCCCTGGAGCAGAGTCCCACACTGCCCAGCTGATGTAAAGGCCACAGAACCCGGCTCCGTCGGATGCTGTTGAATGCAGTTACCAGCATGGGATCGGGGTAGTGTCCCCAGGCTCCGATGAGGGCTCTGTGGGGTGAAGGGCTGTCCACACAAGCCGTGAGACCGCCGTGGAGGAGCCCAGCCCCAACGCAGGCCAGCCAGGCAACGCTGCTGCAAACAAAGCAGATGCATTTGTAGATTGCGTTACCACATGCAAGTCGTGGGAGGCGGTGGTCCCATTCTCCTCCGTGCCGCCCAGGCCTCCACTGGACTCTGCGTCCAAGTTGGGTCACCAATGTCTAGAAAGGACGCAGAGGGACAGGAAGGGCTCCAGAGGCGAGTGACAAAGAGGGTCAAAGGGGTGGAACACAGCCAGACGCACAAAGGAGACGAGGAGCTTCGGGCGGGGTATGAGAGCGGACTTGAGATTCCTGAAAGGCTGCCTGTAGTAGTTCGAGTCAGCAGGAGGCCGCGCTGACTCTTGGTACTCCCCCAGTCGGGAGCCTTAAGGGCCTGACTGCCGGCCAACTACCGGTTCCAGTGGCCCGCCCTGGGTCAGGGTTGGGCAGCCAGTTAACAGTTAAACAGTAGTCAGGTGGGCTGCACCACAGTTCGTGAGCCGCGGCCCTGGGTCAGGGCAAAGCAATAAACAATGAGTTAAACAATAGGAAAGTCCAGTGGCACCGGGCTGTTCGCAGGCAGCACCAGGGGTCGGGTGTCCTTGCTGGAGGAGAGCTGACACGCGCAGGGGTTTTTGCCCCACAGAGGGAGTCTGCCACCCAGGGAAAGAGGTGGCGGGAGGGGACGTGGGCTCTCCCTACGCCACTGTGTCCTAGCCCAGGGCCCTAGTAGTGGCAGCGCGGCAGCCACTGGATCGGCGGGGCTCCCGGCCGTAACGCGCCATCCGGGTCAGCGGGGCTTCGAGCCACAGCACGCTGCCCAACCAACCCCCATCTCCTCAGCCGCCCCAAGGTCGGCTGTCCCTGGGCCACTTCCCGGTCCCCCCGGGGGCCTACCTGGCTCGGCGGTCGCTCCTTGGTGTCGGCTAAGGACGGCGGCGGTGGCAGCGTGTCCATAGGCTCAGGATCCGGGCTGGTTCAAGGTCCAGGCAGTCTGGCCCACTCGGCTGGGCCCTGGAGACGCTCAGGGGGTCTGGGTTGACTGGTGGGTCCAAGTGGCGGCTCCCACTGGCGTGTCTCGGGATCCCGCTCCAGCTGCAGTTGGCCTGGTCTAGGCCTCAGCTCAGGGCCTGGTAACGGCCCGGGTGGCCCAATCCAGTCGTTGGCCGGAGAGCAGTGTAGCAAGCCCTCCGGGGCTGGGGGATAGCCTCTGCCCTGCTTGGTGGCTGAGCCCTGACTGAGCTGGGAGCTGCCCTTCTTATACTCCCAGCCCTGGCTTCCTGTTTCCTGTGGGCGGGGCTGGGTGACTCTGGCACCGCCCACTAACGGGTTTTGAGGGGCGTTTCCTCCTCTGAGTCAGCAGGAGGCCACGCTGATTCACTACACTGCCATAAAAAAAGATGGAGAAAAAGCGGCTCCCTTGCCAGGGAGGGCAGCAGACGGGGCAACGGGCTCAAACTCCAGCAGAGCAGATTGAGATTAAATCTCAGGAAAGACGCCCCGACGCTCAGACCAGGAGGAGAATGGAGCAGGTGCCTCGGGAAGTCGGGGAAGCCGGAGGTTTTCAAAAGGAGGCTGGCGAGCCGCGCGTCTCGGAGGGTTTAGACCCAACAACTCCTGCATCGTGGCAGGGTTAGAAGACTCCGCGGTCCCTTCTGAAGCCTGTGGCTCCATAAAAGACAGTCCCTGACCCCTGCTGCTGAAGCACGTGAGGAGAGGCGTGGAGGTGGATGTTACCAACTGCCAGAGTGCGCCACGCTCCAGGCAGCGCTAAGGGCCGAGGGGGGAGGGGCGCGCCACGCTCCAGGCAGCGCTAAGGGCCGAGGGGGGAGGGGCCCGCCACGTTCCAGGCAGCGCTAAGGGCCGAGGGGGGAGGGGCGCGCCACGTTCCAGGCAGCGCTAAGGGCCGAGGGGGGAGGGGCGCGCCACGTTCCAGGCAGCGCTAAGGGCCGAGGGGGGAGGGGCGCGCCACGCTCCAGGCAGCGCTAAGGGCCGAGGGGGGAGGCGTGCCACGCTCCACGCAGCGCTGAGGGCTGAGGGGGGAGGGGCGCGCCGCGTTCCAGGCAGCGCTAAGGGCCGAGGGGGGAGGGGCGCGCCGCGCTCCAGGCAGCGCTAAGGGCCGAGGGGGGAGGGGCGCGCCACGTTCCAGGCAGCGCTAAGGGCCGAGGGGGGAGGGGCGCGCCACGCTCCACGCAGCGCTAAGGGCCGAGGGGGGAAGGATGCGCCACGCTCCAGGCAGAGCTAAGGGCCGAGGGGGGAGGGGCGCGCCACGCTCCAGGCAGCGCTAAGGGCCGAGGAGGGAGGGGCGCGCCACGCTCCAGGCAGCACTAAGGGCCGAGGGGGGAGGGGCGCGCCACGCTCCACGCAGCGCTAAGGGCCGAGGGGGGAGGGGCGCGCCACGCTCCAGGCAGCGCTAAGGGCCGAGGGGGGAGGGGCACGCCACGCTCCACGCAGCGCTAAGGGCCGAGGGGGGAGGGGCGCGCCACGCTCCAGGCAGCGCTAAGGGCCGAGGGGGGAGGGGCGCGCCACGCTCCACGCAGCGCTAAGGGCCGAGGGGGGAAGGATGCGCCACGCTCCAGGCAGAGCTAAGGGCCGAGGGGGGAGGGGCGCGCCACGCTCCAGGCAGCGCTAAGGGCCGAGGAGGGAGGGGCGCGCCACGCTCCAGGCAGCGCTAAGGGCCAAGGGGGGAGGGGCGCGCCACGCTCCACGCAGCGCTAAGGGCCGAGGGGGGAGGGGCGCGCCACGTTCCAGGCAGCGCTATGGGCCGAGGGGGGAGGGGCGCGCAACGCTCCAGGCAGCGCTAAGGGCTGAGGGGGGAGGGATGCGCCACGCTCCACGCAGCGCTAAGGGCTGAGGGGGGAGGCGTGCCACGCTCCATGCAGTGCTAAGGGCTGAGGGGGGAGGGATGCGCCACGCTCCAGGCAGCGCTAAGGGCTGAGGGGGGAGGGATGCGCCACGCTCCATGCAGCGCTAAGGGCCGAGGGGGGAGGGATGCACTACGCTCCAGGCAGCGCTAAGGGCCGAGGGGGGAGGGGTGCGCCACGCTCCAGGCAGCGCTAAGGGCCGAGGGGGGAGGGATGCACTACGCTCCAGGCAGCGCTAAGGGCCGAGGGGGGAGGGGTGCGCCACGCTCCAGGCAGCGCTAAGGGCCGAGGGGGGAGGGGTGCGCCACGCTCCAGGCAGCGCTAAGGGCCGAGGGGGGAGGGGTGCGCCACGCTCCAGGCAGCGCTAAGGGCCGAGGGGGGAGGCGTGCCACGCTCCATGCAGCGCTAAGGGCTGAGGGGGGAGGGATGCGCCACGCTCCAGGCAGCGCTAAGGGCTGGCTGCCCTTGGCCCCGCCGCTTTTTGCCCTCAGCCCTGCCTCTTCTGGGAACACGGAGCCAGGGCCCTCCCCACCACCTTGCCTGGGGCCGTGGAGGCTGTCGGCTCCGCTGGGTGCCACACACCAGTTTGGCAGCCAGACAGCTTTTCCTAAACCTCTGCCGTGCTCACTGGGTTAGTTACTGTAGGGAGGATGAGGTCACAGCGCCCCTTAGCAACCATTTCTCGTTCGGGTCCCGACTCGTTCCTTTTAAAACGATTCCACAGGCTGGTTCTTTTCACAGTGCTCGTGCCAGGCCCCCCTGTGAGCTGTTTGCTCCCAGGACCGGTGCTCCTGTGTGGAAATTCTGCCCCTCACCCTGCCCCAACCCCGCTCATCCAC
Source organism: Pelochelys cantorii (assembly GCA_032595735.1). NCBI lineage: Eukaryota > Metazoa > Chordata > Testudines > Trionychidae > Pelochelys > Pelochelys cantorii. The sequence goes on from CM064341.1 coordinate 38,704,027, forward strand.
CAAGGGGCCGCAACCCAGACCTGCCTTGCTCCTTGTGCCGGATATAAAATCCGACTGGAAGGTGGATGGGAAGCAAAGCATAGCCGTCAGCTTCACCATCTCTCGCCAGGTGCTGGACAAGATGTTTGGCGGCAACCTTGGGATTGACTGGTTTGAATATCTCCCTCCCCTCCCCCCAGCCCTTCTTGCTAGTGTTGCAGTTTTTGCAGCCTCCCCTCCCCGCACTGGAGTTTGTTTCCATTTTCAGCTATTTTTGCATTTGAAAACTTGAAGGAAAAAAAATGGGACTCGGCCCCTCCCTCTGATGAGAAAACCATCCTCTCATGTCAGAAACGGGGCCCGGCTTTGCACCGAACCTGGGCCCCTTCCATGGAACAGGGCAGCAAGAAAAATGCGCTCTCCTAAGCAATCTCCTCGCAACCGGACTCACGGGCCAAGCTTGCAATGAGATTTTGCACGCTGTTGTGGCTATTTCACACACCCCGGGCTGACACGTGCCCTGGTGCCTGAGCAGCCTGTCACAGCATCACTGGCAATGTGTCCCATCTAATTAACCGATTTTTCCATCCATGTGTGGAATAAATGTTGTTATGTGCACCCAGGCATGTGCAGATGTGCACCACCAATAGAAACTGGCTGCTGGCAGTGGGCGCTGCGCTAATCAGCTGGGTGGCATTTGAATCTCTCCTGGGCGGCTGGCCAAGCACTCAACTTACAGGGAACACTGGGAGCGATACAGTGGAAGGGGCATCAGGTGCTGGCATTTAATGATCGTCCAGGGAGTTCAGTTAAAGGAGCAGCTGGACACGGTATTGGCTGTCTTGGTGTCAGCAGTGACAGCAGCGCATGAAAGGACTAGAGCTCTCCTCTGGGAGGTCTGAAAGAGAACATAAGAACAGCCATACGGGGTCAGACCAAAGGTCCATCCAGCCCAGGATCCTGTCTGCTGACAGTGGCCAGTGCCAGGTGCCCCAGAGGGAGTGAACAGAACAGGGAATCCTCAAGTGATCCCTCCCCTGTCACCCACCTCCAGAAACAGGGGCTAGGGACATCATTCCTACCTATCCTGGTTAATAGCTATTGACGGACCTAACCTCCATGAATCTATCTAGCTCTTTTTTGATCCCTGTTAAAGCTCTAGCCATCACCGCATCCTCTGGCAAGGAGTTCCACAAGTTGACTGTATGCTGAGTGAAGAAAAACTTCCTTTTGTTTTTCTGGTGCTCAGGCCTAATTTTTGCGACTATAATTCATTCTTCCCCTATCTGCCCCCTCCTTTGTTCCGTACTCCTTCTCCCCAGCATGTTTCAATGTAAAACCACAGAAACTGGCAGAACAGTTCAGGGGCAAGAGGAGAACCTGGAGGTGCTTTGAGCTCATTTATCCAAACTGGCTAGATTTCAAGCCAACCATCTTTAAACTCTGTGTATGCATGCGAGAGACTGTCTGGTTAATTAAACAACTGTCCCTTAAAGCTTAGAATAATCAACAGCCCACACTTTTATTAATGTTGCCACGAGGAAAAATCAGAATTGTCCTGGAAAACAACAACACGCACTAAAATACTCCCCTGACAGGGTTGGGATCACATGGTGGTTCCCTGCTTTGTTCACTCCCTCCGGGGCACCTGGCATTGGCCACTGTGGGCAGACAGGACACTGGGTTGGATGGACCTTTGGTCTGAACCCGTCTGGCCGTTCTTATGTTCTTACTAGCTGGAGTTACCCAGCATTGCTCGGGAGAGTTGATATAACTGAGGTGAGGAGCCTGAGGGGAGGGAGGGGAAAGGGCGCTGCCGGCACCCGAGCCTGCCCTTCGCTTCCTTGTCCCTCCGCCGGCCTTAGTGAGCGACTGTCCCCGCCACTTCCCCTGGGAAGCCGCTTCTCCCCGCACTGCCACGCTCCGTGCAGCCCCGGGGAGAGGCATCCGTCTCTCATCTCTTCCCTCCCACAGTCCCTTAAAACCCTCTCCTGGAGGACAGGTTATCCCACGCAAAGTTTGGTGGCGGTAGCTCTTTTATAGTATCCAAGTTATTAGAGCACAAACATACAAACATTCTCCTTTAGATATTAGATGTACGTAATCAAGGCCAGCAGGCACCTGAGACTAATTAACAGCTTGCCTGAGACAGCAGACCAATCAGGTACCTGCAGCCAATTAAGGCCTGCTGGGCTACTTTAAAAGGTTTCCCCTCAGGTAAGGGAGGGGAGGAAGGAGAAGAGTGGAGGACTGAGAGGAGAAGGAGCATTGCTGCAGAGCTGAGGACTGAGAAAGGAAAGAGTGTTGGTGCTGAAGCACGAAGGATTCGCTCAGGTACCAGGGGAGCGTTTGGGGAAGTGGCCCAGGGAAAAGGCTGCTCTAATGGGGCTAGAGGAAAAACCCCATCAGTTGTCGCTACCTAGCGACTCTGGGCTGGAACCTGGAGTAGTGGGCAGGCCCCAGTTCCCCCCAAACCACTAAACACTATGCTCCTGGAAAAGGAGGCCAGGATTACAAAAGGGTTTCTCCCCTATCCTTTGACTTTGCCATTGATGAGGAGGGCTCAGTTAGCTGGGAGCCCGGCCTCTAGAAAAGATAAGAGGCTGTGTGGAGGATCACAGCGAGCCTCGGAGGCCTACAATAGCCACCTAGAAGCGCAGGACCCACCAGGCATGGATGGAGCTTTGCCACACTTGCCAGCATTGCACAGTCCCATGCAAGAATGGCCACCAGACTAGGGGGTCTAGCCCATGATCCTGTCACTGATGTTGTCCTGCAACAGAGTCTTCAGAGGAAGATGCACAAAACCGCACAATCATGGACAGTTGTGTAAAATCCTGCCCTTAACGGAAGTTATTCCCCTGCGGTTAGCGGCTGCTTTGTGCACAGAGACATTAGGCTTTAGAACACCTACAAATTGTTACTCAGGCGTATTACAATCTCTTCTTTTTTTTACAGGGCCCCAAGGCGCATTGTGTAACGACGTACGGTCTTAGTCGGATAAGTGTTTTATTCCTCATTGGCTCCTGGTAAGTTCTTGGGCTCAATGCTATCTCTGGATCTGGGTTTTCTTTGCAGTTTCAGATGTGTTGTCCTTTGTATTCGCATTGGCTCGCCCCTTGTTCTTATATTATCAGGGTAAATAGGGGTACCCTCTCTTTCTAGCTATGGTCTCAATAGCATTTGTTATTCTGCATACGCTGGTCATGTCCCCTTGTCCTCCTTTAGATGCCAATTCAGTAAAGTGCGTGCTTAACTTTAAGCATGTGCTTTGCTGAATTGCACATTACTGGCTAAATCTATCCGCCTGCTCTATACAATTGCCCCTCATATGGCAGGCTCTGAGTGCTTTCCACACCTCTCTCTGGGTCCAGTCTGCTTCTGGTGTGTGCATATATATGTACACACACACACACACACACACAAACCCCTGGAGTTGCCGGTCCAGGGGTGGCGGGAGCCAGGCAGCCCACCTACTGGCTGGGGTGGGGCACAAAAGCTGCCCACCAGCTTCTCCCCAGGGTTGGCAGCGGTGAAACAGCCCAACTACCAGCTCCCTAAGGCCAGCCTGGAGCAGTGGGGCCGTGTGCCCTGTGGGCAGCTATTCCCATGGGGCAGCCCAGGGCAGTAGGGGCTGTGCTGTCAGCCAGCAGCTGCTCCTTGGGACTGGGACACTTGCTGCCCCCTGTGGTCATTCATGAGTATAACTGTCCCTGCCATCACACCCCTCCCTTTCCATTTAATGCAAAACAATCGCATTCCACGCACGTCCCATTGTCCTGGCACAGCCAAACCCTGACGTTGCTTTAAGTTCTGATCTGAGGAAGTTGCCTCCCAAACGTGGGGAGCCTGGCTCTTGCTGTGTAGGAGGAGGTTTTGAACAAATGGACTCACAGATGGACAGACGCACAGACGGGCAGACTCACACACTCTCTAAAATGATCTCGACTGATAGCTAGCTAGCGTGGAGGCATGGAATGAAACACAGCACTCCAGATTAATTGTGTTCTGGACCATTCCCAATCTCAGTGTTGTCTATTCCACTCGTCCATGTTGTTGGCTTTGATTGTTGCTGTCTCTGTCTGCGTTCAATAGCTGTCTTCACGGAGCCGTCACTCTGTGAAGCTTACAGTTTATTTAAACAAAGCCTGTCTCATCCCATGTTCTAGCTGCAGCTGCCGTCAGGAGGAGAAGGAGAGACCAAGGGTTCGGGGTCTGGCCTGATTCAGTTTCTTGCTCTGGCAGAGTTTCCGGGTAACTTTGGACAAGCCACTTAGGGTCTATCCATGCTACCAAGAGAGTCCTGCTGTGCCAAGTCCCAGCACCTTGGTCAATTGACTCCGGCTTGTGGGACTCGCACTGCAGGGCCTAAAGGGCCATGTCAACATTTCTTCTTGTGCTGCCCTCCAAGATGCTTCCCTAGTCCCCGGGCTTCAGAGCCCCACGACTCAAGCCCTGCTCCCCCCGAATCAATTGAGCTGGGCTCTTGAGACTCAGTGCTGGGGTTTTTTTCTTTGCTGTGGTGCTATACCTTGAGTCTTCCCATGCCTCAGTTTCCCAGGTGTGCAGTGGGGACAACGACACTGCCCTGCCTCCCTGTGGATACCATCAGGATACAGTCGTTACAGTAGCGGGAGCCCTATGTACCATAGATAACATCGGTCTCCATGGTTACTAGCTTAAAATGCCTGGATTTCTGGCAGAGGCTCTTGGGTCTGAAACTCCTTGTTTGCTTTTAAGTTGATAGAGGGGTGCCTTGTCTGCCCACCAGAGAGGACGGCGACTAATCCACTGTGGCCCCTTGCACTCCCACTCGGGATAGGGTGGCCTATCAGCCACAAAGTCTATGTACTGCAACCTGTGTTCAGGGTAGTATTGCCTTGTGGCCAGAGTCTAAACATTCTGCCCTGAATATATAGTCCAGCCCAGCAGCCTCCAAGTTAATATACAGTCCCCTGGTGTTCAGGGTGGTATGGCCCAGCTGCCTCAGAGTCAATATACAATCCCCCTATGTTCACGGTGGTATGGCCCAGCGGCCTCAGTTTATACACAGTATGGCCCAGCAGCCAGCGTCAATACCATAGGCAAAGCTCCCCATGTGGGGGTATCTGAGGAGGGAGTAGGTGGACCTGGACCCTTCCTCTCCACTGAATCCCAGCCCAGGGCTCTACCAGCAGTGGAGCAGGCCACTGCTAGCTCGGCAGGAGATCCCACTGCAACACACCAACCTGCAGAACAATTCCCCACCCTGGGCTGCTTCCTACCAGCATCCCATAGGCAGTCCTCTCCATCCCTCCGCTCTGGTCTGGGGGCTTCCCCTGCAGCCCCTCTCAGCCTGGCTGCTGCTGCTTGGTCCGGCTGCTCTTCCTCCTCTGGCGCTCCTGGCCACCTCCTTCCCCTGTGGCAGTCAGCCCTGACTGAGCCGCTCCAGAGGCTTTTATAGCCAGCCTCCAGCGGGAGCATGCTCAGCAGGGCTGTGGGGGCGGGGCCTCTGCAGCCAGCTGGGCCAGGTTAACCCCTTCAGGCCCAGTGCAGGGTTGATACAGCCTGTCATAACTGCTATTGGTTGAATAATTTGTTTTTCCTTTAAAAAAGAGGCATCTCTGTGGCAGATCTAACCTCCAGGGAAGTGCTTGGCCTGGGCTTTGCAAAGGGAGTTAGGAACGCAAATGACTTTGAATTTCAGCTGGATGTGGGCACCGTAGCATCTGAAACCCCTTTGAACTTCCCAGCGCCAGAGCTGCAGGGCTCAGTCCTGGGAGACCTAAAGGCTTCACAGGACTTTGTCAGGATTCGAGTCAAGTTTTTGATCCAGTTAGCACTGCAGATAGCTGGGGGGCAGGGGCAATTACCCCACACTGGAGAAGGAAGGGTTAACCTCATACACTGGGCAGAGGAAACCACGCCACCTCACCCCTGCTGGGCATGGTCCAACTGGAGCAGTGTTTCCCAATTTTATTTGGCCACGGAACCCTTTTCAGTGTAAAAGAATTTCAAGGAACCCCTAGGTTGCCACGGTAAAATTTGTCTAGCAAAAAAAAAAAAAAGCCACAAAATAGATTCTGTCTCTTTAAGAGGAGGCGGGGAGTGCCACGTTCTCGTGGAACCCCAGGCTTCCACAGAACACCAATTGGGAAACACTGAACTGGAGCATCGGTAAAAAAGGGAGCAAGTACAAGTGCTGAAGGATCCAACCAGGGGCCGTGCGCAGTTTGACCTTCTGCTCACAAACAGGGAGGAACTAATAGGGGAAGTAGAGGTGGGTGACAACCTGGGAAGCAGGGATCGTGAGATGGTAGATTTCAGGATCCTGACCAAAGGAAGAAAAGAAAGTAGTAAAATACACACCTTGGACTTCAGAAAAGCAGATTTTGACTCCCTCAGAGACTTGATGGGCAGAATCTCCTGGGATGCTAACATGAAGGAGAAAGGAGTCCAGGACAGCTGGCAGTATTTTAAAGAAGCCTTATTGAAGGCACAGAAAGAAACTATCCCGATGCGTAGCAAGAGAGGCAAACATGGTAGGAGACCGGATTGGCTTACAGGGGAAATCCTTGGTGAATTTAAGCACAAAAAGGAAGCTTACAAGAAGTGGAAACTTGGACAAATGACCAGGGAGGGGTTTAAATGTATAGCTCGAGAATGCCGGGGGGTTATCAGGAAGGCGAAAGCGCGAATGGAATTGCGACTGGCTAAGGATGTGAAGGATAACGAGAAAGGTTTCTACAGGCATGTTAACAAGAAGGTGATCAGAGAGCGTGTGCGGCCCCTACTGGATGAAGGAGGTAACCTAGTGACAGATGATGTGGGGAAAGCTGAAGTACTCAATCCTTTCTTTGCCTCTGTATTCACGGACGAGGTGGGCTCCCGGACTAATGCGCTAAGCGATGCAAGATGGGATGAAGATCGACAGCCCTTAGTGGGTAAAGAACAGGTTAGGAACTATTTAGAAAAGCTAAACGTACACAAATCCATGGGTCCGGACTTAATGCATCCGAGGGTACTGAGGGAGTTGGCAAATGTCATTGAGGAGCCTTTGGCCATTATCTTTGAAAAGTCGTGGAGATCGGGAGAGATCCCGGATGATTGGAAAAAGGCAAATGCAGTGCCCATCTTCAAAAAAGGGAAGAAGGACGATTCAGGGAACTATAGGCTGGTCAGTCTTACCTCGGTTCCTGGAAAAATCATGGAAGGGATCCTTAAGGAATCCATTTTGAGGCACTTGGAGGAGAGGAAAGTGATTAGGAATAGTCAGCATGGATTCACAAAGGGCAAGTTGTGCCTGACCAATTTGATTAGCTTCTATGATGAGGTAACTGGCTCTGTGGACGTGGGAAAGTCAGTGGATGTGATATACCTTGACTTTAGCAAGGCTTTTGATACAGTCTCCCACAATATTCTTGCCAGCAAGTTAAGGGAATGTGGATTGGATAAATGGATGGTAAGATGGATAGAAAGCTGGCTAGAAGGCCGGGCCCAGCGTGTAGTGATCAACGGCTCGATGTCAGGATGGCGGTCGGTTTCTAGCGGAGTGCCCCAAGGTTTGGTTCTAGGACCGGTTTTGTTCAATATCTTTATTAATGACCTGGATGAGGGGATGGATTGCACCCTCAGCAAGTTTGCAGATGACACTAAGCTAGGGGGAGAGGTAGATACGCTGGAGGGCAGGGATAGGGTCCAGAGTGACTTAGACAAATTGGAGGACTGGGCCACAAGAAATCGGATGAGGTTCAAAAAGGACGAGTGCAGAGTCCTGCACTTGGGACGGAAGAATCCCAAGCATTGTTACATGCTGGGGACCAACCAGCTAAGTAGCAGTTCTGCAGAAAAGGACCTGGGGGTTACAGTGAATGAGAAGCTGGAGATGAGCCAACAGGGCGCCCTTGTAGCCAAGAAGGCTAATGGCATATTAGGTTGCATTAGGAGGAGCATTGCCAGCAGATCCAGAGATGTCATTATTCCCCTTTATTCGGCTCTGGTGAGGCCACATCTGGAGTCTTGTGTCCAGTTCTGGGCCCCCCACTACAAAAAGGATGTGGACGCATTGGAGAGGGTTCAGCGGAGGGCAACCAAAATGATGAGGGGGCTGGAGCATATGACTTATGAGGAGAGGCTGAGGGATTTGGGTCTGTTTAGTCTGCAGAAGCGAAGAGTGAGGGGGGATTCGATAGCAGCCTTCAAATTCCCGAAGGGAGGTTCCAAAGAGTCTGGAGAGAGGCTGTTCTCAGTAGTGATGGATGGCAGAACAAGGAGCAATGGTCTCAAGTTGTGGTGGGAGAGGTCCAGGTTGGATATTAGGAAAAACTATTTCCCAAGGAGAGTGGTGAAGCACTGGAATGGGTTACCTAGGGAAGTAGTGGAGTCTCCATCCTGCGAGGTGTTTAAGTCTCGGCTTGACAAAGCCCTGGCTGGGTTGATCTAGTTGGGATTGGTCCTGCCTAGAGCAGGGGGCTGGACTTGATGCCCTCCTGAGGTCTCTGCCAGCTCTATGGTTCTATGATTCTATGAGTTGCGTGGACTGAGGGGGAGAGAGGATGCATGTTGCAGGCTCCCACCTGGGAGCTGTTGGAGCCCTGGCTACCTGCAGCCACTCATTGGAAGCTTCATAGGCCAGAGACCCAGGGGACGAAGCCCTGGGAAGAAAGGGGGTAGCCCTGGGAGACTAGCCAGCGATCTGCTCAGAGAACAGAAAACTAAGTCAGCATCTTTCAATCTGCCCCCCTGGTTAGTACACTCACTGCTGACATGGTCCAAGCTTGGGACCCACTGGAGTAAGGAGGGCCCAGGTACCCTACCCCGCCCACCCCACATCTCCTCTGGCCATTGGGCTACACAGCCCCATGAGAGAGGGGAGCCCTATTGAAGCTGGCCATTGGGTGGCTCAGCCCTGTGAGGAAGGGCAGCCATATTGACTGGCCAGTAGGTCGTACCATGGTGAGGCTGAGGGAGGTCAAGTGGACTCAGCCCTGGGGCTATAAGGCTCCTTTCCCTGCCCCAAAGTGGGGAGACAGGGTGTATTTGTCCTGTGACAGCACCAATGATCCTTTCTTAGAATCACAGAACACTAGAACTGGAAGGGGCCTTGAGAGGTCATCAGGTCCAGTCTCCTGCCCTCACGGCAGGACCAAGCACCGTCTAGACCATCCCTGACAGGTGTCTGTCCAACCTGCTCTTAAATATCCCCAGTGATGGAGATTCCACAACCTCCCTAGGCAATTTATTCCAGTGTTTAACCACCCTGACAGGTAGGAAGTTTTTCCCAATGTCCAACCTAACCCTCCCTTGCTGCAGTTCTTCTTTGTGTATTGTCAGCCAGCTGGCCTTGACCCAGCAAGGCACTTAAGCACATGCCTCACCCGTTCCATTCCCTGACTTCAGCAAGCCTGCTCATGTGCTTTGAGTGGTAGGCGCCCGAACGGCTGCCCACAGTGGCTTGGTTTGATTTCTGTGGCTATATTGGAGATGGAAGTGGCTGAATTGCAGATAAATATGAAACACTGAGGTGACATTTTTACGGCTGTTTTTGTGACCTTTGCGACATTGGAATCCTTCTCCATCATGAAAGGTGCCTCGATCTTCCTAGAGAAGTCTCCCACTGATGGTTATTTACGTAACACTTGTGCCACTGAGACACACAGGGAAAAGCATTGAAAATGACCCAACTCTCCAGAAAATAACTCCAGACCTCACGTTCAGGAAGCTGAATAATGTCCGTTTTCTACTTCCCCTGCCAATGTTAAAAAGGACGCATTTTAAATCTCAGACTCTAAATCTCTGTCCCATCTCACATTTTTGGATCTCTTCGGTCATAAAAGTAGATGTGAATTGGAGCAAAGTAGATTTTTTAGGCTAAATGTTGTAGGGGTTTTATAAGCTTGCTCCTCATGGATGGAAATTTTGACTCATTTTTGTCTCTGTTTATGAGAAAAATTAGTTTGCTGGCTTCCATCTAACCCTGGCCTTGTTACAGTTGGCCTTCATTCAGGAGATCACAAGGAATGGGCAAGTAGAACAGGCCAGGAACGAAATGGTTCGGAAGACGTCTTTAGGAAATGCTATTTGCATAACCTCCCACCCACAGGGGGCAGCACTTTGCACAGGACTGGGCAATAATTTTTGCAGCGGAGCCACTTCACCAACTTGGGTACGTGGTCAGGCCGGCTCCGCCCCCCTCCCAGAAGGAGCAGGGCCTCAGGCGGAAGGGGTGGGGCCTCAACAGAAAGGGGCGGTTCCCTTTAGGTACTGCTTGTCCCTGGTGGGGGAGGAGACTTCACACCCACCCCCACACCCAAGCCAATCAGGCCCTGGGGGCAGAGGAGGACGCAAAGTCTAACTTAGCTGCCCTTACTAGGAGGTTAATAGTCATCTTTGCTTGGCTTGACCTAGGCAGCCATTTTAGTAGCCCTTACCTTGGAGCTATTTGAGGCTACTTTGCCTTGAGGCGAGCTTGCGTTCCTGTGTCAGACACGCAATTGCCCTCCCTGCATCCTTACGAAGTTCTGCATTGAGACCGGAACACAGCGACAGCCATCACAATTGTGATCGCCCGTCACAGCTGTCCCTGCGCTTCATGCCATAGCGGCGTCGAACTTTGACAGCTTGGCTAGAATTCAACTCCTGCTGATCAGAAAACCCAGCCACCAAACTGAGGCTACGGCTACACTGCCGTTTCTTTTGCGGAAGAAGATACACAAATCGTGCTCACATTTGCATATCTTCTTCCGATTCTTTTTGCGGAAGAGGTTTTGCCTCTATTTGGCCAGGTGTAGATCGAGGTTTACAGGGTCTTGCGGGGTTTGACCCCATGTAAATCGAGGTTTACAGGGTCTTGCGAAAGAGGGGTTTTTTTCTGACATTTGGCCCTGTCTACACGGGGCCAAATAGCGGCAAAACCTCTGGTTCCGATGCTAAAACTCAAGTTTCCAGCGCGCTCATGCAACAGGCTGCAGAAAAGGGGGGGAAGGTGTTTCTGGCTGGCTTGTGTCCTCTTCTCTGGAAGTTCAGATATGGTCACCCTACTGGAAGGCTACGTCTATACTGCGGAGCTATAGCTGCAGAAATAGCTATTCCGCATCTTAAGAGCAAGCCCGTTGTCATGTTACCGAATTTGAGGGAAGCAGCCAGATCACTGCTGCGCCGATAGGTGGGGGTGTTGGCCCCCCCAAAAAATGGTATAAAAGGGGGCCATGTGAGGTGTTGAATAGAAGCTTACTGTCTGCTAATCCTATGTACGCTATTCATGTGATCGTATAATGTCTGCGTGTGAAGTTATAAGCATGTACTTTGTGTGGATACTTAGTATTTCTCTGCATGTGGTTGAGCATTGGACATGCTAATTAGCGAGGCCCTGTGGGACAATAGCACTCAATGGGCCAAGGACACACCTCGGGAATGGTGACCGACACCTAAGGGCTACCAGCAGGGAACACAGGGATAGGCCGCTGGCCAGGTGACCTGCTGCAGCCAAGAAGAGACCAGGAAGGAGGTATAAAGATGCCATGTGGCTGACTCCATCTAGGTACTCAGCTCAGCACTCCATCCCAGAGGCAGCAGTGCAGGGATCGAAGAGCTGGAAAGAACTGTGGACCCATCCTGACCTAGCATGCGCAACAAGGACTTTTAAGCCAGCAGCTGTAACATCTCTGCTAGAGCCTGCATCGAGAACTGGGAGATTCGATGCATGTAATGTATGATATTTTAGCAACCTTACTCTCATGCTTTTCTTTCTTGTAGTAATAAACCTTTAGATGGTAGATTCTAAAGGATTGGCTCAGTGTGATTTGTGGGTAAGGTCCAGAGGGTAAATTGACCAGGGATCTGTGGCTGGTTTCTTGGAACTGGACAGAACTTGTTCTGGGAAGGTGAGATTGGGTTCTAAGACCCCTCACCTGTGTATAAGGCCCGGGGCCATCTGGGGCACGGATATTGCTGGGGTGTCGGAGGGGTTTTGCTCGTGAGGCTTCAGGCAGGCAGCTGAAGCGCTCTGTGGGACTGGTTCGTGGCCTGTTTGGAAAGGTCACCAGTCTGGGGGCTGTAAGGAGCCCCGAATTTGAGCAATTCACCCTGAACGGATGCCCTCAGCTGTGCCCAGACCCGGCCCGGCCCATCACACCCGTTATATTCTGACGTCCCTGTAAGCCTCACTCCACGAGGATTAAGGGACATGTCGGAATAGCGCTGTATTTCGGAATTTGGCGCTGTGTGGACAGCGCCACATTACACAATAAGCTATTTCGAAATAAGACCGCAATAAGATATTTGCGTCGCTCCAAGTGCGTCTCTTATTTTGAGCTCCGGGTGCCGTGTAGACGCCCCCAAGGAGGGGCGCTGCGCCTGCTTGTTACAGGGGGAGTCGAAACATTTCACACCCTCGCAATGCAGGGTTTGAGTCTGAGGAAAGCTTGTCAGTCCGAGTTCGCTTCACAGCACGTCTGCCCCGTTGGCGCCGAGTTCAAAGACGATGCTTTCGTTGTTCCCTCGCGCTCAGAGGCAGGGCTAAGTCGGCAGAAGATCAGAGGTGCAAAAGGACTGTAAAAAATTAACAGCCAACCTAATGCGAGGGAAGTATGTTGTTTCTTCTCCCGAGAGCCCTGGCCGCGTGCAGAGCTAGGGAGTCTCTTTGAGGAAACCAGGGAAAATAAGGCCCCCGGGTTTTCCTTTCTAGTCACTGCCGGGCTTTCAATCCACATCACCATTCTGTAGGACAAAGTGGGTTGTGGGGTGGGGAGGGGGGTCCCCTTCTCCTTGTGATGTATGGAAATGATTTCTGGATACATTCTTGGGGAAAAGGAGCGTCTGCCGCCAACTCCTTCCTCTGGGCTGGCCACGGTCCTGGGACGCAGAGTGCCAGGGCAGGGAAACCATTTCCTTAGGCAGCTTGTCCGGTTGGTTTCACGGGGGCAGGATCTGGACTGAAGGGAGGAAGGAATACCCAGCCCCATGAGGCAGCCTGGGTGGTAGGACGCTAAGCATAATGGGCCCAATATTGCAGGCCCTGTGCGAGCCCAGTTACAGAGCAAGATGTCTCTTTCACACAGCGAGAGCCAGTTTCCAGTGGGGACATGTGGCTCTGGTGTGACACGGGGCTGACAAAGCGTGTGCGTGTTAGGTTGCTGCTCCAGCACAAACACATCAATGTAGTGCCCTCCGTGCACACACCCATAATCGAAACCAGCTGTACATTTTGCACAAGGCAAAGGGATCGGTCAGCAAAGGCTTTCCTCGTCAACTGATCTGCGTCTTGACTGCCGCGTTGTGCCGATGATCAGCTGAGCTGGCACAACGCGTCGGCCATTTTTATTTTAATGAAGCGGGGGATATTTAAATCCCCGCTTCATTGACTATGTCGGGTAATCCAATTTACATGCCTCTGCCGGCAGAGGCGTGTAGTCTAGATATACCCTACGACTACTCGTGGGAGTAGAGGTTTTGCAGGATTGGGCCCTCGGAGAGGTGGCGTTGATAAAGCCTGGAGAGATCTGGATTTTGTTCCTGCCTCTGTCACTGGCCCCAGGCAAACCACATCTTAGCCCTGTGCCTCAGCTTCCCCACCTGTAAAAAGGGGTTAATGCCTGTGGGCTTCTTTGTAAAGTCCTTTGAGAGCTGTGGATGAAACTCACTACAAAGCCAGGGACTGAGTTTAAGCCATTTTCAGCTTGTTTCAGGGCTGGCTGGGACAGGCGTGGTAGGTTTCCCGTAAGCACTTGTCTACCCACACGTTCGACTATCGCTGCAGTTAAAGCAGCGGAAACCCCCGGCTGGATGCAGTTACACGGGTATAAAGGGGCTGTTACTGAGGCAGCTTGTTCCCCTAAACCGGTGGTTTTCAAACTCTTTTTCTCATGACCCGGTTGAAGAAAACCATTGATGCCGTGACTCAGCAGAATGTGTCTGGAGTGAGGGAAAGCTTTGGGGCACAGGAGGGGGTTCTGGCTTTGGGGGGGGCAGGGCTGGAGCAGGAGGGGCTGACCTCGAGCGGCTCCTGGGCAGCGGTGCAGCCGGGGGGAGCTAAGGCAGCTTCCTGCCTCTCCTGGCCCCGCAGACCAGGCTGCACGCCCCAGAAGCAGGTTCCCAGCCAGTGGGAGTGCATAGCTAGTGCTCAAGGTAGGGGCAGTGCACGGAGCCCTGAGCGCCCTTCTCCCCCCTCCCATCTGCGAGCCGGGCCTGCTAGGGTTGCCAGGTGGCCGGTTTTGAACCAGACAGTCCGGTGTTCGAGGGTTCTGTCCGGGAAACAAATGGAGAAAATACCAGACATAGAAATGTCCAGTATTTTCTAATGAAGTAAGTTTTATTATTATCAGGAGTATCGGTGCATAGTTGCGTACTGGGAGAGCGTGTCTACCAGCCAGGCAGTACGCAGCTACGCAGTGGAGAGGAGGGGGGTGGGGGCAGGGCTGGGGCAGGATGGAATCCCCGGGGCCAGACTTGCCTGTGCACCCCACTGGGACCGTGCATGGGACAGACAGCACCCTGGGATCTGCATGCGCCCGGGCCAGCCCCAGTCCCCGCCAGCCGCTTCCCCCTGCTCTTCCCCCCCAGCCAGCCCCGCTGCCCCCGGCTCCTTCCCGGCCATCCCTGCTTCCATTAGCCGGTTCCCCCCCAGCCAGCCCCACTCCCCCCAGCCCCCTCCCGGCCATCCCTGCTTCCATTAGCCGGTTCCCCCCCAGCCAGCCCCACTCCCCCCAGCCCCCTCCCGGCCATCCCTGCTTCCATTAGCCGGTTCCCCCCCAGCCAGCCCCACTCCCCCCAGCCCCCTCCCGGCCATCCCTGCTTCCATTAGCCGGTTCCCCCCCAGCCAGCCCCACACCCCCCAGCCCCCTCCCAGCCATCCCTGCTTCCATTAGCCGGTTCCCCCCCAGCCAGCCCCACTCCCCCCAGCCCCCTCTCGGCCATCCCTGCTTCCATTAGCCGGTTCCCCCCCAGCCAGCCCCACTCCCCCCAGCCCCCTCCTGTCCAGCCCTGCTTTCCACCGGCCAGTTCCTTCCCCGATCTCCTCCGGCCAGCCCCACTCCCCACCAGCCGGTTCCCCTCCCAGCCAGCCCTGCTGCCCCTCCAACCCCTTCCCAGCCAGCCGTTCCCCCACCCCATCTCCCCTGGCCAGCCCCACTCCCTCCCGACTGCCCCCACCCCTCATCTGAGATCAAGTGTGTTCGGTATTTTTTAAAATCATCTGGTAACCCTAGGGCCTGTTGCCAGCCGCTTCTGGGGCACAGCACAGCCTGTGGTGCCAGGCCAGGCAGGGAGCTGTCTTAGCCCCCCCGCTGCTCACCTGACCCCCCTGCAGCACCGAGCCCCCGGGCCTAACACTCCACCGCCTAGTGCTGGGCCATGACCTGTCATCTGAAACCTGCTGGTCTAAACATAGGCGAGAGAATAAGTGACACTGGCTCGAGACATCTGGACAGCAGTGCAGCTGGACCTACCCACCAGTTTAGCTCCCCGGGTGAAAAATGAACCTCCCCCCCTTGCATCACTAAATCAGCACAACGGTTCTAGCCCGGGACTTACTGGAATTTTCCTGCCAGGCAAGCTTGTCCCACGGCAGGGCCGCTCCCAGAGGTGGAAGGAGTTTCGTGCAGGCGGGTACCTCAGCAGCCATAGAGAATGGTGGCTCCGTTTTCCCATAGAAGAGCGACAGGCCGCAGCCGTGCAAGCTGCCCTGGTCGTGCTAGCATCCCTACCCCCGGAGCTGGGGTGAGGGGAGACTTAGCCAGACCCTGGTCTCCTGGAGGGGACTGCCAGGAGGGGCCATTTTTGAGGGCAATGCCTTTACCCACTAGAAATAGGCTGGAGAACTCAGTGCCTCATTGCACAGAGCTGCCCAAAGAGGAACGAATACAGAAGAGGCAGCAGGGGGGTATTGGTTTAATGCCCAGCCTACAGCCCTTGTCAGAGCAGATGAGCAAGGGGTTAGGAAAACATCCATATGTGTGCCGGGGGGCGGGAATCTGACCATGGACACACAATATTAGGGGCAGTGAGCTTGGCCAGAACTCAGTGGGTTCCCAGTTTGAAAGCCGGATATTACTGGGCTTGGATTCTGTGTATAGGAGGAGACACAAAGTAAAGGGGGGAGATGGGGTGATATGGAGGGGAAAGTGGAGCAGAAAGAGAGTCACGAAACACGGTGGCTGCGTCTAGACTGGCATGATTTTCCGCAAATGCTTTTAACTGAAAAGTCTAGATTGGCACGGACGCTTTTCCGCAAAAGCACTCTTTGTGGAAAAGCGTCCGTGCCAATCTAGACGCGGTTTTGTGCAAAAAAGCCCCGATCGCCATTTTTGCGATCGGGGCTTTTTTGCGCAAAACAAATCTGAGCTGTCTACACTGGCCCTTTTGCGCAAAAGGACTTTTGCCCGAACGGGAGTGTCAAAGTATTTGCGCAAGAAGCACTGATTTCTTACATTAGAACGTCAGTGCTTTTGCCCAAAATCATGCCAGTCTAGACGCAGCCGGTGAGTTCGTGGGAAGGAGAATCCTCTTGAGGGAACCCAGCCTGCTTCCTTCATCTCAGATAGTCACTTCCACCAGCCAACTCTGGCATGGTCCTTCTGTCTGAACACCAGAGGCCTGATTTTGAGCAGGTGTGAAGCACCCACAGCTCCTAGGAACATCAGCTGGCGTTGCAGGCGCTCAGCTGAGCGGAAAACCCTTTCTCCTCAGCCACAGAAAAATGCGGCTGCTTTTTAAAAATTGATTTTGCCTTACAAACAAAATAGGTGTTTAAAGCCCAGGACAGGAAGCAGGGCCAACCTTACCCATATGCAGCTGTGTGGGGCTCCTGAAAATCTGGGGCACTGCTGGGTCTTAATGTCCACCCATCTGCCTCTTCTGATCCCTGTTCTGTGGTGGTTCCTCCTCCGAAGAGGGTCTAGCGAACTTACAAAGGACAAAGCCGGCCAGAGCCATTAGCAGCACACGGAACCTGGGAAAGAGCCATTCCCATGTCAACGCAGCCATTTCTGCCAACCCCAGGTCTGTACTGTCCGTTTCTGAGTTCATTGTGTTAGTCAACAGGCCCTGAGTTTAAAATTTGCTTTAAAATATTTCACTGATGTGTTGCTGAAGATGATAAAACCACATCTCTAAAAAATTCCCCTCCCTGCGGCTGCTGTAGGGCCCCATAAGCCTTAAGGATGGCCCTGAAAGGAAGACTTAGCAACCGATGCCCGTCCCCTTCCCGCCCCAAGTAGTCCGAGATGTTCACTAAAGCCCTGTGATAATAATACATGTATCATTTTTCCAAAGATAACACGACCAAGGTTGTCAAGGGCAAAGTGGCAGGGGAGGATTGTAGAGAGAAGCAGCCCTTCAAAACCAACGCTAGAAATTAGCCAAGGACCCTAAGATCCAAAACCAGGGCTCAGCGTATATGAAGGAGACAGAAACTCACATAAAGAGGCGCAGGAGCGAGGGTTGGATGGGCCTGGCAAAATAAGAAAGGGATTAGACCGGGGTGAGCAAAAGGGCCTCCGCGGGCCGGTGGGGGTTCATCCAGCCCGTGGAGGACCTGCTGCTCCCCTGCCCCCAGACCAATAGGGCCTAGGAGCAGGGGAAGTCCGCAAAGTTTCCTCTGCCCTGCTAGGAGCACATGACACTTTTCTAAGTGCCGCAGGCTCCTTGCAGGGTGGGTGCAGGGCAGACAACGCTTCGTGCACTCCCCCATCCCCAAGCTTTGATTGGCCTGGGGGCAGAGGAGCGTGCAAAGCTTCCTCCCATCCTGCCAGGGGCAAAGGTGCTTTGTGGGAACGGGGGGGGGGGGGAAGGCTCCCCCATCCCCAGACCAATCATGGTCTGTGGATGGAGAAGCCATAAGAACATAAGAACATAAGAATGGCCATACTGGGTCAGACCAAAGGTCCATCGAGCCCAGCATCCCATCTGCCGACGGTGGCCAATGCCAGGTGCCCCAGAGAAGGAGAACAGAAGACAATGATCAAGTGATTTATCTCCTGCCATCCATCTCCTGCCTTTGTTATGAAGGCTAGGGCACCATACTTTACCCCGCCCCTTCTGTTTTAGGCCCCACCCCTTCCGAGGCGGCCCAGGGCCACTTCAAAAGTGTTTGAAGTGGCCCCCGGCCAAAAATTATTTCCCACCCCTAGATCAGACAGACCCAAGCTTCCAGCCAAATGTTGGAATGGAAACGTTCTCAGCTGCCGAAAGAAAACCGTCAATTCCTGCATGAAAATAACTGATGGGCTGCTCTCGTCGAGCGGATGGTTGAGGAATTTCAATGACTAACCAGAGTGGCGCTGACAAAGGGAACGAGACTGAAGTGTTAAAGGTAAGTGAGCCGTGGGATGGAAAGGAGGAGGAAGAATAAATGGAAAAGAAGAACGACAGTTCAGCATCGTGTGGGCTGCCGGCTTTCCAAGGAGAAAGAGACAAAGAACTTTGCATTGCCACGTGGCACACCACGCTGGAAAACACAAGCACTCTGCTACACACACATGTTCATGCATACACGTTGCTCCACACGGGGCACCGATGCTCGGCAGCGTCTCCGCGCAGAGACGTGCCCATCGATTTCAAGGTACCGTTTGCAAAACAGCTGTGTGCAAAGGGGGTTGTTCCTTCTGGAGTAGGACTCTGCGCCCTCCTCCCGGCGGATGCAACGAACTTGCGTGTCTTCCAGACCTTGGTTTTGAGGGGAGGAAGCTGCACCCGATTCATCGGAAGCACCAGCGCACTCGCGGAGGGACGCGCTGCGCGGGCCGGCAGTCCCCACTGTCACGGTCACGGCGGCGTGGTCACAGCTGAGGTGTCACGTTTGCTTTTATTTGCAACCTCTTTGCTTGCCTGTCGGAGACAAGGTTGGGAATCAAAAGGCTCCCAAAGGTTCCAGCTCACATTGAATTTGAAAGGGCTTCTTTGGAAAGCCAGGCCCGGACGCGGGGAGGGAGGGAGAGGGGGACGAAGGGCGCGAATGCACCCCGCCATGATGCCCAAAGTAGGTATGCTCTGGCTGGCCGAGGAAAGGCAGGGTACTGATTCCCCCTTCCAGACTCCGCTGGGAGGGAGGCCCAGCCGCGCCCCAGCCTTGCTACTGGGGAAGGGGAGGGGGCATAGGGTTGCCAGATACCTTCACAAAAAATCCTGAACATGATGGGGGGGGAAAAATTGGTTGAAAAAAAAAGGGGGGGGCCAAATTTGTTGAGAAAAAAAGAGGATCACTGCGCCTTTAAATTCCCGTGCTCCCTGATCCCCTGCCCCCGCCAGACATGGCAGGGAAAAAATGGCCCCACTGGCCTCCGTTGGAGAAAAAACAGAAACTACTGGACATTTTACATGCCCAGTATTTTCTGGGTTTTTTTACCGGACAGAAGACGCAATTACCAGACTGTCCGGGTGAAAACCAGACACCTGGCAACCCTAGCGGGGCAGGAATCAGCCCCAGCCTTCCCCTGACCGACTGGAGCATGGGGGAGGGAGTCTGCCTTCCCCTGGCTGCCGGAGCACACTTACTTGGGGGACCATGGGCGGGGGGGCTTTCGCACCCATGTGGTCCACATTTCCAAAACAAACACACCCCAAGGAAACTCCTGCGTATGGGCCTGCAAGCTCATGCTAAGTGACGAATGCTTAGAACAAGGGCTACATTTGCAAACATATCTAAAGATGCAGAGACGTGCACAGAGGCACATAGAAAAGTGCGCAAAAGGGCACCTCTCTCTCCTTGACCTCTAAGTCCAGCAGCTCAGGACTTCTAACCCTTCTCTTACATTTTGGCTAGGAAGTTGTGATTGAATGGCTCCTGCCGGCCCGACGGAGGAGAACCTGTTTGCCACAGGGCCTTCCGAGGGTTTCATCCTTAGCGCTTCTCTGCGTGACAAGCCTCCTAGAGCTAAGGGGCCTGAGGCTGGAGAGCCGGGAAGATTCCTGACAACGAGCTGTATCCGGCTGCATTGAGCCCTCATCTAATTCCACTGGAGCCGGCCAGGGACTCATTTGGCTCTAACACTGGAGCGGAACAGTGTCCGAAGGGAAGCGGAGAACTGGGCAGGGGCAGTTAGACTGGGCAGCTCACTAGAGGGTAGGATCGGGGCCACTTAATGCATTTTGGTGGGTGGTCATGGGTTGGCTTCACCCTGGAAGGGGTGGGACTGCAGATTAGCATCCTCCCCACCCCCCCAAGTTGTCTGGGGCTGAAGGCTTTGAATTAAAAACACAGCAAAGGGCTCATGGCTCCACTGCTATCACATTATCTCACTGCTGCCTGGGGTTGCTGTGGCCTTTAAAAGGCTCCTGGCTCCAGCCCCTGCCAGGGTAGCACTGCACCCATGAGCTGGGAGTCATTTTAATAAGATCCTACAGCCTGAGCTGCTGCCTGGAAAGTCCGTGGCACGGGCAGCAGGAAATAAAAAAGAAAGCGGCCACATGCAGTCCGTGGGCCGGATCAAAGTGTTAGATGGGCCAGATCCGGCCCCAGGGCCGCATCTTGCCCAGCCCTGGGGGAGATGGTAGGTCTGGTACTGGCTTACCACATCAAGGGGAATCGAATGGCTGGCTCTAATTTCTGAGACGCCAGATGCTAATCTCCACGTTCATGTGATCAAAAGGAAGCCCTGATGTTTGTGTGTCCCCTTTGGAGGAATTTAAATTCCCTTCCCTCCCCTTTAACATTCACATGCTACCTGCTGACACATGCAACCCCCTTGTAACG
This sequence comes from Pelochelys cantorii, assembly GCA_032595735.1. Taxonomy (NCBI): domain Eukaryota; kingdom Metazoa; phylum Chordata; order Testudines; family Trionychidae; genus Pelochelys; species Pelochelys cantorii. Next base: position 38,724,671 of record CM064341.1, read on the forward strand.
TCAGCAGAAATTCATTTTTCAGTTTCAGAGGTCGCCATGTTGGTCGGTTTCAGCAAAAACAACAAAGGAGTCCGGTGGCACTTTAAAGACTCACGAATTTAGGAGCGTTTTAGGGCATAAACTAGTGAGTTGTAGCCCACGAAAGCTCATGCCCTACTATTCTAATCAATTCGTTAGCCTTCAAAGCACCACCAGCCTTGGAATTTTTCAGTGATTCCTCAGCAAATGAGCGTGGCCGTCCTGGGAACAGCGCGCGGTCTCCGGTTCCTATCTCAGCTCTGTGCAAAGCATCTGGCTTGCCCCAAAATGCAAAGGCTGTCATAGGATGGATGTTGTCAGCTCCCCAAAATCCCTCCCAGATTTTACAGCGGTGACAGTGAGCTGGGAAAATGCAGCCTCCGAACAAGAAGCATTGTCAGCAAAGTAGAAGGTCCTCCTGTCCTGAGAATTGCACCAGAGCTTACAGAAAGGAAATCAGGTGGGAACACCAAGGGGAAACCGAGTCAGGTATTACATTCGGTTGATGTGCAGGCTTTTGGCAGGGTTTGTGACCCACTGCAGCAAGGTGCGTAAACACTGAATTGGAGAGCTGATCTCTCTCTGCAGAGAAGTCAGCGGTAAGAAGGTATCATGTTTGTTTACAGCTGGCAAGGGGTTTGGGTTCTTTTTTAAAAGGCACTTGTTTGGAGACAGGGTTAGCAATTGTATCACTTCTCCATGTGAAATGCTTGTAGGTTCTGCCAAAGGCTTGCAGGGCTGATCCAAAGCCCACTGCAGCCCGTGGGAAGACTGCATTGATGTCAGTGGGCTTTGGATCACTAAGGCCAGGTCTACACTAGAGCAGAAGGTCAACCTAAGCTACACATCTCCAGCTGTGTTAATTACATAGCTGGAGCCCACGGATCTTAAATCACCATCCACACAGAGGGAGGTCGACAGGAGCAAACGCTCCCATCGGCTCCCTTACTCCTTGTGAGGAGCAGGAGAACTGGCGCCAATGGAGACGCCCTCTGAGTTCGATTTAGCGGGTCTTTATTAGACCCGCTAAATCAAACTCTGAAAGAGCGATCGCGGCAGCGCCAATCTTCCCCATAGTATAGACAAGGCCTATGAGCCTAGCAGCAGGAGACCCAGAGACCCGCGTGAGCCTGGCTTGCAGGATCAGGCCATGTGAGGCTCTCTAGGAGGGCACCTAGAGATGCAGGGTAATACAGACAGCTGAGTGACCAATGGGTATTGTGTAGGAGGTGAGTCGCTCACCTCTAGAGAATACATTTGACAATAACCAAACGGGCGAGTGAATACTTGTGTGAACCAAGGGTTGCACTGCTTGTTCGGGGCTTGCAGGGTGGGATATAGACCCTCTAACCTCCAGGCCCCTGGTTCCAAGCTTAGAAAACGGAAAAGTGACAGAGATCGCCCCGCACTCCAATAGCAAATGCTGCTGAAGGCTGGGACTGTACAGAAGAGTCAGGACTGGAGTCACGGGAAGTTGCGGGTTAGAACAAGGCACGGGGGCAGAGTCCGAGAGGGCGGGTGCTGGACTAGCAAAGTGAGAACAGGTGATTAGCAAAGCCGTGAGAGAATTAACTAGAAGTCAGCCCCGGAGCAGGGCTGATGTGGGTTATCCATGAGGTCTGGGAGAAGTTGGATTTTGCATGAAGAGCTTATTACAATCCCCCTCAGTGCCTGGGCCCCCAATAAAGAATATGAATAATTCCCATGACAGTGCAGCCAGCGGACTCCAGATGTGTGCGATGGGAGGAGAGTGGTTTTGAAGCCATGCAGCTCCGAAGCACCCCATTCTGCAACATCTGGGCTGGCAATCACGTCCCCCTGCAGGCGGGCAGGGAACCAGGTCTCTTTTCCCACACATGCATGTGGCCACAAGAACGGGTGTGGGGGGGACGAGGTGCGGTAAGGGAGACAATTGATTTTAGATCCTCGTGTGTGGACGCAACAGTTGTCCAGATCCCAATGTCTTAATCAGCAGCCCTGGCTTGTATCCATCCAGCGCATGTCTCCTCTAAAACACTGTCCCGAGAAGCTGCCCGTCTGTGCCAGAGGCGATGGCATGAAGCAGGTGGCACTTGCTAATTAACTGAGCACTAAAGAAGCCCATGAATATTTTAGCTCACACCAGAGACATTGCTGGTACAGTCAATACTGTCGTTATGTGCAGCTGGCCTCTAGAGGGTACCCTCACAATGCAATAGGCCTCTGTTCTGGTCAGGAGTGTTGGACTTAAAACCTTTTATAGGTTAGGCAGCCTTCCCTGCATTTAACACCCCATTGACATCAAAAGCTTCCAGCCCACTTAATTAGCCTCATTAGCACCCGTCCTAGAAGGGACAGGCACCTTTTTTTCCCCTCCTTTCTTTTTCTGTTATAAATTCTGAATTCCTTTTTGTTCCACTCCGGCTCATCTGAGGAAGTGGGTTTTGCCCACGAAAGTGCATGATACTAGATTTTTGTTAGTCTCTAAGGTGCTGCAGGACTGTTCATTTTTAAGTTTTTTCAGTTAGCATGTGTCTAGACTACAGAGTTTTTTCGAAAAAAGTGGCCTTTTTTGGAAAAAACTTCCCCTTTGTCTAGACTGCTGCCGTGTTCTTTTGAAAGTAAATCGAAAGAACGCGGCAGTTTTTTCGACCACGGAAAACCCCATTTTACGAGGAAGAACGCCTTTTATTGAAAGTGCTCTTTCGAAAAAAAGCTCTATGTAATGCAAACTGTGCTTTTTCGAAAGAGAGCATCCAGACTGCCTGGATGCTCTCTTTTGAAAAAGTGGCTTGCTTTTTTAAAGTACTGGTTGTAGTCTAGATGCTCTTTTTCGAAAGAGGCTTTTTCAAAAGAGGCTTGCAGTCTAGACGTAGCCTTACAGACTAACACGGCTCCCCCGCTGGGTGCGTCTACACTGCACTCTAAACTCGAAATAAGATATTTCGAAATGTGGCACGTCTACACAGCACCAAATTTTGAAATAACACACTATTTCGAGGCATCCCTTATCCCTCGTGGAACGAGGTTTTCAGGGATGCCGAAATAGCGCCTCTGCTATATTTCGCAGTAGTGGACTCGTTCAAAAGACGCGGGGTAGCCATTTCGCGAAAGAAAGGCTGTGTCTACACTAGGAGTCTATTTCAAAATAACTAAATTCGACTTCATAACTCCTGGTTTTACAAAATAGAACGAGCCTGTCTCCACTACGGGAAAGCCTCGAAATGAGTCTGAGGCAGGCTCTGTTATTGTGAACATGCTACCTCAGACTTACAGCCCCAGGAAGCACTGGGGAGTAATTACTTCGAATGACTCTGGGGAGTCTTTATTTAGAAATAGCTGCACCGGAGTGTCCACAGCACCATGATTTCAAAAAAACAATTTCGGAATTAGCATTATTCCTGATGAAAAGCAGGAATACAGATTTCAAATTAAGCAGCCTGTTATTTCAAAACAATGGACTTGGCCGGGTGGACGCTCCACTTATAAATTCAACCTAAGGGGGGTCATTTTGAAATCAAGCCCTAGTGTAGACCAGGACGAAAAGCCCCAAATGTGGCCAACATGCAGTTCTCTGTGCCACTGCAAGCTGATCCAAAGTCCAGTGCAGGCCCTGGGAGGTGTCCCATTCACTTCAATGGGCTTAGGCCTTAAAAGGCCATTGGTTTTGTAACCTTATCTCCGTAACTTTGCATACAGCGGTGGGAGGAATGGGAGAGGTTGGGGTCCACAGCGGGATGTTGGGCAACCTGGGCTGCAGACCGAGGGCGTGGGAGAATTGAGAAATATTATTTGCCACCAGAGGAAACCCACTGGGACTCCACGTTAGTATGAACGAGCGCACACCGTAATTCATGTGCGCCATGTGCTAACAAACAGAACAACTTCCGTTTCTGCTTGATCTCTTTTTACGGCGCACGAGTAGCCATTTAGATGCTGTGGAGCTGATCTGGTAAGGTCCCTATGTAGACAGCCCTGCTTTAAATAAAGTGTATATTGCAAAACAATAAGAGGTGGGTGCTCTGCTAGTTTAATATCCCGGGTTATCCCTTCCAGATTTCTGAGCAGCACTTGGGAACAACAAAGGAATATAAGAACATAAGAACGGCCATACTGGGTCAGACCAAAGGTCCATCCAGCCCAGTACCCTGTCTGCCAACAGTGGCCAATGCCAGGTGCCCCAGAGGGAGTGAATTGAACAGGTAATGATCAAGCAATCTCTCTCCTGCCATCCATCTCCACCCTCTGACAAACAGAGGCTAGGGACACCATTCCTTACCCATACTAGCTAATAGCCATTGATGGACTTAACCTCCATGAGTTTATCTAGATCTCTTTTAAACCCTGTTACAGTCCTCAGGCAAGGAGTTCCACAGATTGACTATGCGCTGTGTGAAGAAGAATTTCCTTTTATTTATTTTAAACCTGCTGCCCGTTAGTTTCATTTGGTGGCCCCTAGTTTTTATATTATGGGAACAAGTAAATAACTTTTCCTTATTCACTTTCTCCACACCATTCATGATTTTATATATACTTGATCTATGTCTTATGCTGAGCCCAGTGCCTGCGACGTTGAGAATATACAGCTTGAACCTCTCTAGCCCGGCACCCTCAAGACCTGACTGGTGCCGAACCAGAGAATTTGCCAGACTGTGTGAGGTCAATATTGTCTAGCAGCATGACCAACCAACCCTTCCACTGCTTGCTGGGCTCTTAGAAGACATTTTGGGGTCAATCAGAGCTAAAGAACAGCCCAGAACACTGAGTGCCAGGACCGGTGGCTGGAAACAAACTTTATGGGACCATGGAGAACTTGGCCACCCCCATGATAAGTGGCCATCTGGCAAACTCAAATCATGCCGGACCACGGATGTTGCCGGATCAGAGAGTGCTGGACTAGAAAGGTTCCGCCTGTAGTAGTATTGAGTGACTATGGATGCAGTGGGGACAGCTAGGTTAGCTTGTAGTCCTGAACTGAGTGTCAGTGCTTTGATTTGAAAGAGCTCTCAATACCCTGGAATATAACAGTCCTTTAAGGTTCCTAGCTGAGAAATCATCAGAATGAGTAAACGCGCCGACTGAAAAGTCTGCTTGGCGCCAGCAAATAGCTGCTGTTACCAACAATACCATGAGCCCTGGTCTCTGGTGCGCCAGTTCTCCCGGCCCCAATTCACCAAGGTCCTAAGGCGCACAATAACTTTAAGCATGGGAAACTATTTTTAGTGAGTATCTTATCCCCGCCCCCCTCTCTACTCACATATTACCAGCTGCTGCCGGTAACTACAGTAGGTACCTTTTGCAGGCGGAAATGTGATTTCCCCCCTCTCCCGCCCCCCCCACAATGGTGTCCTTTAAAATCTGCATTTAAAGTCCTTCCAGGAAGCTGGATGCAATGTCTTTGTGAGAGTCTTCTTTATTGCTATATTGTTGTTGATTGTTTCCCCTCCTTGTGCACTAGAAAGGTGGCATGTGTTTTCCATGATCTGAGCCCATGACATAGAGGCAAAGGCCATCATCACGTACTACCGCTATCGAACGTCTGGCGACTTGTGCCACCCTTAGCCTAGAAGTGTGAGTTGCATTTCCTGCCAGGAATTGTACTGAACAGAATGCTTCACTTTTGCTTAGAGAATGTACTGTCGGCCGCGCACACGCACACGCTGCTAATGAATTAAAGATGGGCAGTTACTTCATAGCTCTTTGAAAACAACAAGGAGTCCTGCGGCATCTTGAAGATGAACAGATTTATTTGGGTGTCAGCTCTCGTGGGTAAAACCCACTTCATCAGATGCATGGAGCAGAAATCACTAAGTGGGGGATATATATGCACGCACACACTGGCATATCAAAAGAAGACAATTACTTATCAAGTATAGGACCAGTGTAAACCAGGCCAATTCAGTCAAGGTGGATGTGATTCACGCCAACAGTTGATGGTGTGAATTCCAAGAGAGGGAAAGTTGCCTTTGCAGTCAGAGAACGATTTAAGTCCTTACTCGGTCCAAATTTGTTTTTATAGCTACAGACTAATACGGCTCCCTGCTCTGACATTCATAGGTCTTTGTCCTCTAGCAAGACCAAGAATGACTGAACACATGGAGAGCTCCCAACAACCTGCTCTTGTATCTTTACGACGTTATCAGTCCCTCTTTGATAGCTGCTGACAATCGTAGCTTCTAGGAAAAATCCCAGGTGAATTGTTGACACGGGAAAAAGTCTCAGAGCGGGGAACCATGTTAGTCTGTAACTTTAAAACCAACAAGCAGACCTGCGGCACCTTAGGGTGCATCTACACAGCAAGAGTGTTATTCGAAATAACGGGTGGCTTAATCTGGATTCTGCAAACTTCATTCCAGAAGGAATAACGTCTCTTCTGAAATAGCTATTTTGAAATAGCCGTAGTGTGGACACTTCACTGCGGCTATTTCGAAATAGCTCCTCCCCCAGGCCATTCAGAGTAATTATTACCCAGTGCTTCCTGGTGCTCTAAATCGAGGTAGGGGATTTAGATTAAGGGGAGCCTTCCTCAGACTAATTTCCAGGCTTCTCTGTAGGGTAGATGTATTTCTTCTAGAGTATTTCTTCCAGATTAGCTTTTTCTGAACTAAGCGTGCAGTGTAGACGTACCCTCAGAGACAAACAAATATTTAGGATCATGAGCTTTCGTGGTTAACGCCCACCGCATCAGATGAGTTAACCTAAGAATATAAGAACGGCCATACTGGGTCAGACCAAAAGTCCATCTAGCTCAGTACCCTGTCCTCTGACAGTGGCCAATGCCAGGTGCCCCAAAGAGAGTGAATAGAACAGCTAAACATCAAGTGATCCCTCTCCTGTCATCCAAACAGAGGCTAGGGACACCATCTCCGCCCATCCTGGCTAATAGTCATTGATTGTCCTAGCCTCCTTGAATGTATCTAGTTCTCTTTTGAACCCTGTTAAAGTCCTTGCCTTCACCACATCCTCTGGCAAGGAGTTCCACAGGTTGACTGTGCGCTGCATGAAGGAAAACTTCCTTTGGTTTTTTTTTAAACCTGTTCCCTCTTCATTTCATTTGGTGACCCCTACTTCTTCCGGAGTTGTTCCGGGGGAGTCAATAATGCAGTCAGACTATTCCTAGGTTGCAAGGCTCAGGTCCCGGGAAGTCTGGAACAAACCACCCTGGGCTCTGGAGTGCCCCATCTCTGGCAAGAGAAAAAGACAAGAAGAAAACCTGAGGCGGCGTCTACGTTTCTGCCACTGCGGCTCTCACTAACTCACCGCCCCAGGTGCAGGTGTGTTCCTGTGATGCGACCGGGATAAGCTGCTATCTTTGTTTATTTCAGCTTGTGAAGCCGGCCGGGTAGATTTACATTTCATCTATTGCAGTGGAGACAATAGGAACGCATCCATCCTGGCCCGCGCTGATAACAGAGAGATGAGGTGCGGGACTTTCCTCCAGGGGCTGCTTGTGCTGCTCATTCCTGCCCACGCGCTCTGCTGCCCTGGCTCCTGGCGGGAAAGGGACCTGGTCTATTGGCCGGATCACAGGCCTGGGAAGCAGGGACACCTGATTTCTGGTGCCGGCTCTGCCTTCGTGGCGTTGGGTAGATGGCCTGATTGTCAGTTCATGCCTATTATTTCAGTTTTCCCCTCCCAGGCTCTGAGCTGGTTAAAGGGCCTGGTCCTGCAGCCCTTTGCTCACACAGTTGTAATTCAGAGAGATGCTGAGAGCCGGGATCACTGGGGTCAGATGTCTGGGCCGGGCCCCCTGCAGACTGTCTAGCATGGAGGCTCCTGATTCCACACTGCTCTTACCTGTATGGCCCACCCCCCAGAGACTGGCTCCCAGCCAGGCTAGGGTGTAACCCACACACCTACTGGTTGCAATGCACTGGTCCAGGTAATGACACTGAGACCACTTACAGAGAGAGACAGCAGGAGAGTTTGGGCTCCCTGCCTGAGAGCCAGCTGGCTTTTAGCTCAAGGGCTCATGCACCAAGCTCTAGAGGTCCCAGGTTTGATTCCAGGCCACCCAGCCCCCCCTCGTTTGAGTTGTCTGGGCTCTGCTGGAGTTAGTCCCAGCAGCAACATGGGCTAATTGATTGTTTTTACCTACCTGCGCGTGCTGGGGTGTTACATGCACTTGCATGGGGGGAGGGGAGGGTTAAAGGCAACCAGTGCTGCTCTCTGGGGAGTCTGGGGGGGGGGGTGTGTGCATGGTGCAGTGGCAGGGCTCTGTGGAACAGGCATTATATTTTGAAGGGAAGGGGGAATTAATGTTCTCAGGGGCTTGTCAATGGACCGTGTCCTGGGAGCAATGCCGCCTGCAGGGCTCTCTGGGGACGGTGCGCGCGCAAATGCAGCTTGCGCGGCTTTCTGGGGGTGGGCGCGCAAATGCAGCTTGCGCGGCTGGGGGGGGGGGCTCCTGGGGGAGCCCGAACCCCGGGGCATTTTCATCTCCCTGGAGAGCGCCAGTAACTTTTTTGCGCCGCTCCCGCGGGCAGAGCCAGCCAGGGCAGGGCAGGGCAGGGCGGCGGGTGCGAGCGCAGCCGCCACGGGCTCTGCGCCCAGTGCCCGGGCAGCAGCCCCTCTCCCTGCCCCGCGGGGGGCTGATTGCAGCTGGGGCCCGGGGCTGGTTCCCGCCCCTGCCCTGCTGCCATTGGAGGCCTGGCTGGGCTCGGGCGCTCCCAGTGGCTGCCGGAGGCGCCCGTCAGCGGGAGGCTGCCCGGAGCCAGCAGGGGCCGGGAGGCGGCAGGCAAGGGGCTGCGCCGGGCAGGGCGCGCTGGGGCCGGGATGCGCCCGCTCCCCTGCAGGCGGCGGGCGCAAGCTGCTCGCTGAACGCGCCGCCCCGCTCCCGCTGCCGCTGCCGCGCACCTGAGCCGGCTCCGGGAGGGAGCCGCCCGGCCCAGGCATGTCCAGGAAAAAGACCCTCAAGAGCAGGGGGAGCGGCAGCGCCTCGCCCTCCTCCGCGCTGCCCCCCGCCCAGGAGAACGGCCAAGCCGGCGGGGCCAGAGCCAAGGGGGGCGGCAGCCGCCCCAGCCCCGAGCTGCCCCTCAACGGGGTGGTGCTGCCCAGCCGGCCCTCCCTGAGCAGCAGCGGGGAGTTCTACGACGTGGCCTTCAAGGTAAGGGCAGCGGGGAGCCGGGGGGGTTGGGCAGGGGCGCGGGGAGCCGGGCAGGGGCGCGGGGAGCTGGGGGGTTGGGCAGGGCAGCGGGGAGCCGGGCAGGGGCGCGGGGAGCCGGGGGGGTTGGGCAGGGCAGCGGGGAGCCGGGCAGGGGCGCGGGGAGCCGGGGAGCCGGGCAGGGCAGCGGGGAGCCGGGCAGGGCAGCGGGGAGCCGGGGGGTTGGGCAGGGCAGCGGGGAGCCGGGCAGGGGCGCGGGGAGCCGGGGGGGTTGGGCAGGGCAGCGGGGAGCCGGGCAGGGGCGCGGGGAGCCGGGGGGGTTGGGCAGGGCAGCGGGGAGCCGGGCAGGGGCGCGGGGAGCCGGGGGGGTTGGGCAGGGCAGCGGGGAGCCGGGCAGGGGCGCGGGGAGCCGGGCAGGGGCGCGGGGAGCCGGGGGGGTTGGGCAGGGCAGCGGGGAGCCGGGCAGGGGCGCGGGGAGCCGGGGGGGTTGGGCAGGGGCGCGGGGAGCCGGGCAGGGGCGCGGGGAGCCGGGGGGGTTGGGCAGGGCAGCGGGGAGCCGGGCCGGGGCGCGGGGAACCGGGGGGTTGGGCAGGGCAGCGGGGAGCCGGGCCGGGGCGCGGGGAGCCGGGGGGTTGGGCAGGGCAGCGGGGAGCCGGGCCGGGGCGCGGAGAACGGGGCAGGGCAGCGGGGAGCTGGGGGGTTGGGGAGGGAAGCAGGGTGCCAGGCAAGGAGCCAGGGGGCTGGGCAGGGGCGCGCAGGCTGCAGGTTTTGCGAGAAGGGCTAGGGTGCCTGAGTGGGGAACGCACGGAGCCTGGCACAGGGCAGGGGAGTCCCGGAGCGCACAGATCTAAGCGGGGGTCGCAGACCCGAGGGGCTGGGAGACCCCAGGCCAGGGCAATATCTGGGCAGTTTGCTCCGGAGCCTGGGGCGCACAGACCCCCTGGGAAAGCCCGGCACAGGGCGAGGGGATCAGGCCGCCCCCCAAGTTCTGCGGGGAGGTGTCTGCACCTTGCAGGGCGCAGGGAACCGGCCTCGGTGGCGCGGCTGTTTAGGGGCGCTAGAGGAGCGAGCCCAGGAGAGTGCAGCGGGGTGCGGGCGCGCAGCAGAGCCCCGGCAAGGGGGCCGGAAAGGGGGTGTTATCCCCGGTGCCGGCGGAACAGGGGACCGGGTCCAGGGGAAAATGGGAACGGGCTAAAGATGGGGGGCGAGGGGCGGCTCTGCACGTGGGACGGCAGCTCCTGGCCCTCCCCGGCCGCGAGGCTCCGCGCAAACTTCGGGCTCCGGGGCAGCGAGGCTGGGACCGAGCCCTTCAGCTTCTCTCTGGGGCAGGCTGGAGCGCGGAGCAGAGCGCTGTGGACTGGGGGGGTAGCGAGATCCTCATGTCCGCCCCCAATCTGTCCCTAGTCTCTCCCACCCCCACCCCCACCCCCACCCCGCCAGCCACAGCTTGACTCCAAGGCTCCGGGAAAAGTTCCCTTACCCTGGTCACACGCTGGTTGTGGGGAGCCCTGCAGAGCAGAGATTGTCCTTTGGGTGTCAGTTTACCATGGACACCTGTGCTCCCACCCCCCTTGGCTGGCCCGGACAGGTCATGCACATGCCCTCCCCTTCCCTGGCTGGCTGGTAGGCTACTTGCTGTGCGGCTCCCTTCCCTGGCAGCCTCCCTGTTCCACCGCCCTCCCCAATCCACCCTGTGCGCAGTTAGAAAAATGTGGCCGAAAGGAACTAGCTGCAGATGTTTTGTGTGGCAACAAGGCGCATGGCCAGCGTCAGCCAGACTGAATGTGGGAACTAAGGGGTGCAGGGCCTTGCCCTTTGGGATCTTGTGTCCTTGTAGCTCTGGCTGGCGCTCTAAAACATCATTGACCCCTTGGTGCAGTAGTTGCCTCTGGATTCTGGACGGGATCTTTGCTGTGGGAGGGCAGGAGACCGGACTTGGCTGTTCCAGGTCCCTTCCAGTTCTAGGATTCAATGCTTTGCATGGCGGTAGCGCTGCTTGTCTCCAGTTGTAGACTAGGGCTTGCCAGTGCTCGGTGCTGTACAAAGACAGGACGAAATACTTGCTTGGCCTTTTGTGCAGATGGCTTTTCCTCAGGTGCTCGTGGGCGAGAGGTTTGCTGGAAAAAGTCCTGGAAAGGGGTGCTGTTCAGTGGCTCTCACCTCCTAGTAGGGATGTAACAGTGCAGGTGATTAACTGATAAGCAAAAGCTAATCGGTTAGTGCTATCGACTACCCGCATTTCCCCCCCCCCCCCCGCCAGTAAATTTTTTAGCAGATTGGCCAGCAGCCTGGCTCAGTCCTGGCTTGCGCCGGGTCCAGGACCTACCCCTGCTGCGGCGCTGCATTGAAAGTGTATTAGGAACCGGTGGGGCACGCAGCCCCACTTAGTTCCAGTTTGTGCTGGGTATGGGAGCTCAGACCTTCTCCACCTCCCCACAGTGTCTGCTGTATCAGAGGTGGCAGCGTGAGGCGACAGGCAGCCAGTCCACAAGGGAAGCTGTTTTCCAAACTGGCTCCCCTGGTGGACCAGCTCCTGCCTGGCACCCCACGTTGCTGCCTCTGATCCAGAGGCAGCAGTGCAGAGCGGCAGGGGGCTTCTCCGGAGTGGGGCTGGAGCACTGGCTGCCGGCCCGGCCCCCCCCCCCCGCCCCCAGGGACTACGGAATAGTCAAGTAACCGATAAGAATTCACGAGGTGAATCGACTATTCGGTTAACCGTTATTTAACATCCCTCTAGGGCCTCCCTCCCCCCCCCCCCCCCCCCGCAACCTCCTCCTTTTTCTTCTGACTCTTCATCACTGGGCTGCTGCATTGAAATTAGACTCGTCAGTTTCCCTCTGAGTCTTGTACTCAGGCACACTCTGCCCAGCATCCAGTGGGTGGTTGAAATGCAAATCCCTTTCCAGCCCCCTTTTAAAAAAAAAAAACAAACAAACCCCAAACCCTCTTCTCTACTGACCGTTGAAACTGACGCCTGCAACGCGTCCTGCTCCAACACGGTTCGGGAGCCCTCTGGATCCCTCTTTGCAGCATCTAAAGCAAGATGACCGTGTTCCTCTCGCCAGCTGCAACCAGCTGCTTCTGTCTGCTGCTGATGCATTTCATTCGTTTGCATCTGTTTCTTTTCGGAGGGCTTGGGCAGCTTGTGCTGTGTGTTTCGAGGGCGCCACTCACGCTGGATCTAAGTGACAGTCCCAATGCAGTGACAGGGCCCCCTTTTCACACATCCCCTCGTAGCACTGGGTTTGTTTGGCCCGAATCAGTAATGCCACTGGCCCAGCCTGCTGGGAGCCTTTAACTCAGTTCCTGCCGGCACTGAGGGCCAAGCTGGGTGCAAGCAAGCCGCTGCTCCTTGCAGCAAGGGGTGCATCTTGGCGCAATGTATAGAGACGTGTGAGGCTTTGGCTCCCTCTCCTTTGTTTCCACCCATGTGCAGAATAATTTTATGTGCACCAAGGCATGTGCGAATGGGCACCACCCACAAACACCAAGCCTAGCTGTGAGTTCTGCTAATCAGCTGGGCAGCATTTGACTCTCTCCTGAGAGGCTGCACCAGGGCACAGCCTACAAGGAACGCTACTCTTGCCGGTACATACAGGCTATGCTTTGTAAGAGTGTCTTGACGATCTAGCAAGGATTATTAACGTGTAGTTTAAAAATTGCCGGGTTACGTGAGATGTCTGGTTAAATAACATAAATTTAGTGCACTCAGAATACCCAAGGGTCAGATTCTATTACCGCTCCACCGCCTGCAGTCCCAGTGACTTGCATACAACATAGGACTTGCCATAGCAGATCAGACCCAAGGACTATGTACCCAAGTATCCTGTCTGTGAGAGGAGCTAGATACTTTAGAGGATGGTGCAGGAACCGCACCATGGCCTATAGCTGGTTTACGTTAATCTGCCACCTCTACTAGCTATCATCTGGGCTTATAAAAGTTAGAGATTGGCTTAAACCCTGAACTGAGGTTTAATGTTGCTAACAGAACGTTTGGAAGGATTAACAAGACTCTCTGTGGTTTGACTGGTTATCTTTAGAAATCTCCAGTTCTATTTGCCAAATCCTGCCAAATTCTTGGCCTTCACAGTGTCCTGTGGCAGCAAGTTCCACAGTGTTATGTCATATGGCATGGAAAAAAGTCACTTGTCAGTTTTCTTTTTACCACCTTTCGATTTCATTGAAAGTCCCCTTGTGTTTGTGCTATGAGACAAGGAGAACAGATGTTCTTGAAGTGGTGGAAGCTTGTGCCAGAATCGTAAAGTTATCGGCTGTCAATGTCATGTGACCAGCAGAGTTTGGCCATGGCAAGGCTGATCCACGGGCTTCATAGCAAGCTACCTTGGGGTTTTTCTTCCTTTAGAGAAAGCCTGACACCAAGGTGGGTGGGGGGGGCACTCTTCAATCGCAGACAAGTGATTCTTTTAAATAACTTTTTTTAAATGTACAGAAAGGCTGTGGACACGTGGGAGAAGGTCCAGTGGAGGGCAACAAAAATAATGAGGGGGCTGGAGCACATGACCTTCGAGGAGAGGCTGAGGGGTTTGGGCTTGTTTAGTCTGCAGAAGAGAGGAGGGAGGGGGGATTTGAGAGCAGCCTTCAGCTTCCTGAAGGGGGGTTCCAAAGAGGATGGAGAGAGGCTGTTCTCAGTGGGGGCAGATGGCAGAATGAGGAGCAATGGGCTCAGGTTGCAGTGGGGGAGGTCTAGGTCAGAAAAATCCAACTATTTCCCGAGGAGGGTGGGGAAGCACTGGGCTGGGTTCCCTAGGGATGGAGAATCTCCATCCCTAGAGGTTTTTAAGTTCCAGCTTGACAAAGCCCTGCCTGGGATGATTGAGTTGGGGTCGGTCCTGCTTTGGGCAGGGGGCTGGACTCGATGACTCCTGAGGTCCCTGCCAGCCCTGGGATTCTATGATCATAGAAAACTTTTCCCCACTCTTGGATTTGAATAAATGTGGCTCTTCCTATAGCCCCAAGCCTGCCAACGCTCACCTGCTTAATGCCGAGTGCATGACGAATCCCGTTCTCTGCAGCGGGGCTACCCATGTTGGAACCAGTCTCCGCGTAATGAAGGAAAACCTCCCCCTTCTCTTTCCAGCCAGGCCTGACTTGCCTTGTGCTCCTTTCTCTGTCATAGGTGATGCTGGTGGGTGACTCCGGAGTTGGCAAAACCTGCCTACTGGTGCGGTTTAAAGATGGCGCTTTCCTGGCTGGCAGCTTCATTTCGACAGTGGGGATTGACTTCAGGGTAAGGAATCCTCGGACAGCTTTGTGCAATGTTGCTTCTTAATGGCTCTTCCTCCCCGCATCCAGCTGTTCTGGGAATGGCAAATGCCAACTTCCGAGTTCTCGGGATTGGTCGGGGTGGAGATTTCCTGCACCGCTCCTGTGAGAGCCCCTTTGGGGTTCGGCACGTGGGCCTTGCACAGCCGTTGCGTTATGTATCTGGAATACTATGAATTGCCCCCTCTGGCTGCAGGAAAACCTATCGCCGGAGGCTGGGAATAGCTGGGAACCTGCCTGTCGGACACGCAGGAATTTTATACTCTAAGTGGCTGCTTTGGCGGATGTGTGTTGTGATGTCATGTTCCTGGGCCTATGACCTCATGTCAGGGTTGCTGGGGCGTATGAGCTCACTAGCATGAGCTGAGTACCTGCATGGGGGCGGGGGGGAGAGGTTCATGCAGACGCCGGTGTCTGTGAGAACAAGGGGAGGAGTCCTTACTTGGTGCTAAGGCTGAGCTGTGCCATCCCGAGGGTCCCACCTCAGTTATGAACGTGAAAAATTTGCCTGCGCCTCGGCGTGTCTTCCGTTGCGAATCGAGCCCTAGCGAGGAGCACGGGGGGACATTTGAACTCTGCCCTCCCCACTGTTCTTGTTCAAAGCAAACACGACTCAGGGCGGCGTTCGCAGGAAGGTTGTGAGCAAGACACGAGGAGTCATTCTTCCGCGCTGCTCTGTGCTCATTAGGCCTCAGCTGGAGGGTTGTGTCCAGTTCTGGGCACCGCATTTCAGGAAAGATGTGGAGAAATGGGAGAAGGTCCAGAGAAGAGCAACAAGAATGATGAAAGGTCTAAGAGAACATGAGCTATGAGGGAAGACTGAAAGAACTGGGCTTGTTTAGTTTGGAAAGGAGAAGACTGAGAGGGGACACGATAGCTGTTTTCAGGTAATCTAAAAGGGTGTCACAAGGAGGAGGGAGGAAAAATTGTTCTCCTTGGCTTCTGAGGACAGGACAAGAAGCAATGGGCTTAAACTGCAGCAGGGGAGGTTTAGGTTGGACATGAGGAAAAACTTCCTACCTCTCAGGGTAGTTAAGCACTGCAATAAATTGCCTAGGGAGGTTGTGAAGTCTCCATCACTGGAGATATTTAAGAGCAGGTTGGACACACCTGTCAAGGATGGTCTAGACAGTACTGCGTCCTGCCGTGAGGTCCCTCCAGTTCTAGTGTTCTAGGGTTCTATGAAAGTCTGGTCGGGGGCAGGGCTTCCATTCCAGATGTGGGCTGTCTGTGCCGGGCATCAGCCCTTGAGCTGTGGGGAGAGTTTCCGGGCTTGCAAGAGGCAGCGTCCAAAAGTGCGTTTGGTGCGAGTGACGGGGCAGGTTGCTTGCAGCAGCCAGGCCCCTTTGGGTCTAGCTCAGTAGAGCTCGGCCTGGTCCCTGCGTGGGCTGGGGACCCACCAGCAAAGCAGGCCAGAGCTTGGTCGGAAGGGATGTCATAGATTCCTCCAAGCTCGTGTGACCCTGGTCCTAGCACAGTTCTGGGCACCCCATGTGTGCTCAGCAGAGGCCTTCATCGCACGTGGTTATTTAGGGTCCATATGGCATCTTCCATTCGCACTTTTCTGCGAGTGTCCAGCCGCTACGTTCTATGTGCTGCGTTCCTCCTGCGGTTTTAATTTAATACAGCAGCCTTGACTTCCTGGAGCGCGGCTCAGTGCTGTCCGCTCGACACACTTAAGTAAAATTTGTCCCCAATGTAAGTTTTTTTCAATATTTTCTTTTTTTAATATTTTGATTGTCCGTCAGTGTTTCTATCCATATTTAAAAAAAACAAACAAACAAACCTTAAATGGAAACTTTCTGCAAACAAAAAGCTCCCTTCGAGCGTTGGCAACCAAAACTTTGCTGGTGCATGGGAGTAAAAATTAGTGGGCGCTGACTGTGACTGACCATTCTATTTTTTTCCTGAGCTGAGGAGGCAGCATAAATAGCGCACAGTCAATTAGACTTCTAAAAGTCTTTCGCTTTGAGTAAGCCTGAGGCAGTGGGAGTGACAGAGGAAGAGGTTCCATTCTCTTAAAACTATGACCACTATTTTAAACCTGACTGTCTTTTTTAAACGGTTGCTACGTTTCTTCCCAAGGGTACTTGCGTTTGTAAGGTGTGTTTGGTCCTACCCTTTTGTATCGTTTGGGACGAGAACTTCAGAACGTACAGACGTGGTCAGACCAAAGGTCCATCCAGCCCAGTGTCCTGTCTGCCCACAGTGGCCAATGCCAGGTGCCCCAGAGGGAATGAACAGAACAAGGAATCATCACGTGATCCCACCCCTGTCACCCATTTCCAGCCTCCGACAAACAAAGGCTAGGAATACCATCCCTGCCCACCCTGGCTAATAGCTACTGATGGACCTCTCCTCCATGAATGAATCTAGTTCTTTTTTGAAAGTCCTGGTCTTCACAACATCCTCTGGCAAGGAGTTCCACAGGTTGACTGTGTGTTCTGTGAAGAAATCCTTCCTTTTGTTTTAAACCTGCTGCCTATTATGTCATTTGGTGCCTCCTAGTTGGTATTCTGTGATGGAAACAAGTTAAAAACCAGGTGGTTAAAGGGGAGGGGAGGTCCCAGCTAGAACCTGCTACATGGAGGTGAAGGAAGGGTCTGGGGGACCCTCATATGGCCAAATGGAATCGTTGCTGTTTCCTGATTGGATGACGCTTTTTTTGCTTCCCCCTCCTTTTTTTTTTTTTTTTAAGGGGCGAGTAGAAAAGAGGTCTTAGTGAGCACTTTTGTGTGCTGACGCATGTAACAAATTTCCAGTTTCCGCACTGGGCCTCCAAGGAAGGCAGGTGGTTTGGGGAGGCAGCCAGGAGGGGGTGGGTGGGAGGATGGGAAGGTGCAGGCAGGGTGGCTGGAATCACTTTTATAGTGGGGGGTGCTGAACACACATGTAAACCTTGGCTGGGCTCTGTTCTTCAAGCTGCCCTACCACCTGCGTCCCTGCGTGGGGAGCTGGCTGATGAGTGGGCTGTGGGTGTATGAAAGGACCGAGCTTAGGCCGTAGACCTGCGTGGGAGGTGCAGAGAGACGAAACGCACGTTGCATTGATTTTCCTGGTGTGTAGAGCCCGGCCAGTCATCCTTCAATGCGTCTCTTTTGTTTTAAATTCTCCAAGCTTTGAAACTAGAAACAGCCTTCCCATTCTGGAAAAAAAGTCACCCCCTCCTACCACTGGGCAAAAACATTCGGGGGGAAGAATTTGCGCAAGAAAAAAAAGGGGGGGTCTAAATTCCCCTTCCCCATCTTTATTTGTTGAATTCTTGACCATTTGTCCCGTTTAAAAAAAAAAAAAAAATGAGATGCTTTTCCTAGGGATATTACATTTCGATTAATCAGCTAATCAAGTAGTTGATGGAATTTCCATTGACTATTTGATTAGTCGATAAGGGGGGGAGGCGCAGCGGGGAAGCCAGTGCGAGTGGGCACTGCTTTTAAGAATGGGAAGGCTCCCCCAGCACCAGCTCCTGCTCCCCCCCTTGCTGCCTCTGATGCTGAGGCAGCAAGGAGGTGGGGGCGGGGGGGCAATGCGAGTAGTCCACTTGACCACTCAAGAAGTCCGGTATTTGGCTATTCAACTCTTTCGTATCCCTAGCATTTCCACTCGCTCCACTATTCCCTGGCGCTCAGTAAAGCGGAGCCTTGGGGTACATCTACACGCAAGGGAGTGACTGCACTGTGTAGATGGACCTGACCTGGCTTGAGTCTAGCTAGCTTAGATATTGGCGCAGTGACGCTCCACCAGGCTTTCGTATGGGCTGTATGAACACACCTGGCGCCTGGGGTAATGAATGGGGCGGCTTTGCTGGTCTCAGTGCTTGAGCTAGGTCAATTAAAGCCAGCTTTGATACAGGCACCAGCTCCGCTCACACCTGTGCTTGTGCTGTGGGCGGACCCAAAGGGAGTAAAACCTGGGGAAGAAGAAAGAGAAGTGAAGGAAACAGGGGGGGAAACCCTTTTGGAGGAATGACTGTAGAACGTACAAAGGGATCCAGGCAGGACAAAAAGGCAGGTGTCTGTTTGCAAGCGTCTGTCTCCATTCAAACCCTGTATCTTTCACTAGTCGCCCCGTTATCGTTTATAGCTGCAGCTGGTGTTTGATTTTTTTTTTTTCCCACCCTGGCAGGAATCTGCTGTCGGCAGCCTTCCACGCACGCTGCACTCGGCTTGGTGCACCGGGGCGTTGCAAGCAGCCTCGACCCAGGCAGCGTATTATTTCCACCTCACAGCCCTAGGAAAGCGCTGTCGTTTCCCCCGTGAAGTGCCAGGCCGAGGGGTTCAAAGTGTCCTCGCAGCTGCAGCTTGGCTGCCGTGTCTCGTCATGGGCCGCCCAGAGGGTCACGCATATGCTTGGGTCCGGCCAGCCTGTCTTGAAACTCGGCGGGGAGACGGCGCTATATTGGGAAGTATCCGGCTGCCCCAAAGTGCGAATTCTTGGCGGGACAGCGGGAGTTAGCTAGCGTCTCTTGGGTCGCTTCCGTGGACCTCAGCCTCTTCGCACAGGCTGAAGATCTACCCCGCGCTCATGCTGTAAATGGCATGAGCAGACTAGGTGGGAATGTCTGTCCTCCACTACGAGGAACGATCAGTCATCGGGGTGGAGTCTGGTCGATGCCAGAGATGGATCCTGGCATGGGGGGTTCTTGTGCATCTCTGTAGAGAACCCTGGGTTTTCTTTTTAGTTCAAGGGAAGCCCCCACTCAGTCCAGCAAGGAGATGTGTCCATGTGTGAAGGCCACATCACCATGGGGATCAGTTAGTCTGGTCTGCTGTGCATCCCCAGTGTCTCTTCACAACCTCCCTCCCCTTTAGCACAGCCCTGCGCGCAGGGGGCCTGTTGCCGGGAGGGGAACGCCATGCTTTCTGCTCGCCTGCCGGGAGGGGCTGCCGGCATGTGTGGCGTGGCAAGGCCTTCGCTCGGGTGGAACGTGCCAGACTAAGGGCCTTCGGGGGTGGAGTTTCTTCCCTTCCCACCGACCGGTTAGAGCAGGGGTGGCCAACCTGTGGCTCTTCAAAGAAAAAATTGCAGCTCCCACGCTCACGGCTCTGAAAGAGGCAGCGTGTTTCTGTCTGATAGAGCCGGAGTCGCGGCATCCTGTGCCGATTTTAAAAAAATGGCTGCCCTCAAAATGGCGGCCTTAAAAAGGCAATGCCTGCTCCACTCTTAAAGGGCAGCAGCTGGCCCCCCCCCCTTTTTTTTTTTTGGCTCAACTTTTTTCCCTCAGCTCTTCGTGCTGTATCGACCACTGTTTTGGCTCTTTGTCTGTAACAGGTTGGCCACCCCTGGGTTAGAGTATGGGCAGGGACTGTGAAAACTCCATCAGCCCAGGCTAGGCTTGCAGGGTCACTGAGGTGCAAGTTGTGAACAGGCTGGCCTAGCTGGGACGCTCAGTGGTCAAGGGGAGCCAGCATTCTCTGGTTCGGGACTTGCAAGCTGACGTCACGTTGGCCATCAGAGGAAGAACCTTCAGTCACTTCCTCAACTCCACTGGATTTGAGCTATTGGCGCAAGGATGAAAGACTCTCGAGATCCCATTGTCTGTCCCTGAACCATTCACTTCTCCTGATGCCATGTGGATGGGACGGTGTTCTGAGTTCCTTCCTTCTCTTTTTAGCCTCTCACTAGGCACGGCGCAACCTTAATTTCAGGGAAAGAGAATTCACTGGAGATGGACAGAACTTTCCTGCCTGTTGAGCCTCCATCCCTTCTGTGTTTCAAAACGGATGCCTGAAACCAAACAGGCACCTGCTTTCTCTCTCGCATGCACCCTGCATGGCTTTTTCAGCGTCCATCTATGAATGAGGGTGGGTCGAAGAGACCAGAGCAATGGTTAGTCGGCATCTGTCCTGAGGCCTGCTCTGGGGGCGGGGGGCGAGCAAGCCTGCTTCTTGTGCAATCAATATTTAAAACAAGGCACTTCTTGCAAATTAAATCTCAAACGACCTCCCCAGAATTCCTAAGTTGCTTTCTTGTTTTGGAAATGGGGTTGACTGGCTTTATTTGAGATGTTTTTGAAAAAGCTTTATGCAGCGTTTTTATTCTTAAACTTGCAGGAAGTTGTCCCCTGAACTAGAATAGAGAGAATAATATTTTTTTTTTGGGCTACAGTTAATTACTACTGATTTGAAGATGGTAGGACATTCATTGTGTGTGTTACGCAAATCTCTGGTTCGTGAAAGTTCTTAAGCATGTTCTTAGTCCGGAGTGGATCAGGTGATTCAAGTTAAGCATACAATCAGGGTTTTTCCTGGATCTGGGCATGTGACTTGGAGGTGCCAATACAGCTGGATAAACTAGCTTGGGAATAGGTAGGATGCGTGTCTTGGAGTTTTATAAATTTAATCTGGGTCACTAATAAGGAAACCTCCATGTCTGGATTATTTAAAAAATAAACCAGCTGGTCCTTCATAATATAAATATCTACTACAGATTGAACCACTCTAGTCCAGCACCCTCGGGACCTGACCGGCCAAACCAGAGAATTTGCCAGACCATAGGAGGTCAGTATAGTCTAGCAGCATGACCAACCCTTCCCCTGCTTGCTGGGCTCTTAGAAGACATTGAGGAATAAATCAGAGCTAAAGAACAGCCCGGAACACCGAGAGCCAGGACTGGTGGCTGGAAACAAACTTTATGGAACCGTGAGAAACTTTGACCACACCCACAATAAGTTGACATCTGGCAAACTCAAATCATGCCGGACCACAGATGTTGCTGGACCAGAGTGTGCCGGACTAAAGGGGTTCAACCTGTAGTTGCCGTGGATCGGAAAAATTGTCATGAGATGGTCTCTTAAGTTTTACTGTTCCTTTCTAACAAAATCAGATTCCCCAGGATTCGAACTGGATCGGTGAGGACTATCAATGTTTTCAGATGAATGCTGGTGGCAAATGGTCCCACCTCTCTCTTCTAAAATTGTCATGAATGTTGCCCACCCTGGACTGGCCTCTCACTCACGGGCAAGTTCTGATTTTCTGCCATGACTTTTTAAAGGATTCCCTGGCCTCTGACCTGTTTCTTGCTGAGATCAGTTCCCTGATTCGGGTGGCTTCATGTTGCCGTCCGGACCGTGTGAGCCTTTTACTTAAGCAGCAGAACAATACACAATGAACTGCTGGCTCACGTATTCAGAGGGGTGTTACAGGTTGAAAATCTGGGATGTGCGAACACTTCTGCGACTGTCTCCATCTCCTGCCTGGCTGGTGGCCCTGTGAACTGTAGCCTGCTGAAATGGGTGCTTTATCTGTGAATCAATTGTTTTACTGCTTGGCTGGCTGCACTAACAGTATGGACTTGGGGGATACCGCATCTTGCCTATCATGATGTCATTCCTTTTACACCGTGCAGGGCCAAAAGCTATTGCTAGTTTTCCACATTGTTGTGATGACTGATATGTCCCGCCGAATAAATGAACGACCTATTTTTTTAATCTGTCGTCATACCAGAACACCTTTCCTGCTGTGCTTGTCTGCGCCTTCCTTTTCTTTTTTTGGGTAGGCAGCATCTCAAAATGTGTCAGAATCGTGCCCCAAGGGTAGGCAGAAGTGTTTAGGTACGTGCTGTGCCTGTGATCCGAATCAGCGTGAAATAGGACTGTGCTAGCTTTTTCAGAGTCCTTAACACCTAGCTACAGCGCAGAGGAGGTTTAGATTCATTCTGTAGAAAACGTGCGCTTTTCCCTCCACTGTCTGAGTCTTTCCCTTTCCCCGTCAGTGTAACTTTCAGTCATTCCTTAAATCTCTTCTGGTTCTTGGAGGATTTCCATGAGATCAATGCGCCTTTCGTGTTGCGAGTGAGCAACTGTATGGAACGATATCTTTCTAGTTTTTGTCTCTTTCTGGTCCTGTGCCTAGGAGAAGAGATAAAGGGATTGGTTAGACATCTCTGGGGAAATCCTAGAGGTGGTGATACCTCTAAATAGACTTTAGGGGGAGAGCAGGTGGATGAGAGTTGCATATTAGCCAAGTTACAGCTGGATTTTTACAACCATATTTAACGTTATGGACTCTTTGGCTGAGAGCCGTTGCTCAGTATTTTGTGTTTCGAAGTACAACTTGGTTTACTACCCAGTGCAGTGACTACAACACTTACTTTGGATGCAAAAGTCGGCTGCGTTACTAATTGGAATGCCTTCTGCCTTTTCTAGTACCAGCAGACAATCAAATTATGGTCAACTGGCTTCTCCTGCGTATCTGCTTGCACTAGACATGCTAGGTAGTGGAAAGCAGGTGCGACGCAAAGGAAAGGATTTGACTTTGCTGGATTTTGATTATGGATTTTGGACGAGAACTCCATGTGTTGTGGACATGGAGCAGTACTGCTGGAACCCTCTTCCCCGCAGGAGCTGTGTCACTGTAGATGTCTTACAGCTTGCATCGCTGTGCAGGCAAGTCCGTCGCCTGGTAAGACGGGAGGCGTTTGCTGCATGAGAGGATGTGGCTTTTAATTGGTGTTTTGTCTAATAAAATGGTCCCATCACAACTCTGAGTAATTCAGGGATTTGGCCTCCTGTTTTCTGACTAAAGTAAATGAACTGTGCATTGTTTGGAAGAAGCACTAATTAAGGGGCGCTCTGCTGACAAATGCTGGGCTATCGCTGCTTAATGAAAAGGGAATTTCATTCATTTTTTTTTTTCCTGTCATGGTGCTTTTGTAACAGCCTGGCCCTGAAATTCAGCCGCTCATGTAAAATGCTGCCGCTTCAGCCGAGGCGCGAAGACTCTTAACAGAATTGAGCCACTCGCTGACTCGTGAACTGAGGACTGTGACGTTTGTTGCACGGATGGGGGAAGCTGAGGTACAGGCAGATAGGTGACTTGTCCAAGGGCTCCTCTGGAGTCATTGGCAGTTGGAGCAAAACACCCCCCCCCCCCCCCCCGATGCAGAGCTCCTGGTCAAGATGCTGGCCTCCGCTAACTCTGAGAAAACTACACCAGAGACGGCTCTTATAAAATAGCAAAAGGTTTGGTGTTACCCACAAGAGAGAGAGAATTCCGAGCAATGGGGGCAGGTCGGCTCCTGCCACGCCGTCATATCGCCAGGCTGCCTTATCTGGGGTGGTTAAAAATCTCCAGTTACTGGGGAATTCTTCACGTTGGCTTGTGACAATCCACAACGGACATGCCTGTAGATACAAATATTGTAACAGACAACTGAACTGCACACGGGGAGCAGAGTCAGGACTAGTTTCTTCCAAAATTACAGGTGCGCCCCACTGGCGTGTAATAATGTTCCCTCTAATCTTTTCCATCCATGCGTGGAATAAAACTTTCTGTGTGCACCGAGACGTGCAAATGTGCACCACCAGGAGAAATACAAAACCCTAGCTGTGGGCGCTCTGCTAATTAGCTGGGCAGCACGTGAATCTCTCCTGAGCAGCCACACAAATGCACAGCTTACAGGGAACGCTGGTGTGTCACGAAAACCTCCTCCTTCAGGAACCAGTCAAGGCTTATGGTCCACTCTGTCACTGGTACGGGCCAGGCTGCAATCACCCGAACGTTGGAGGAGGCCTGAATGCATCCAGCAGGAGGACCAGGCCACGGCCGACCCTTTGGTGGGGCCTTTGTGTGCACCTCTTTGCCCAGTGAGCACCCAGTGCTGCTAGGGTTGCCAGATGGTTTAACCAAAAATACTGAACACGCCCCCCCCCCCCCAAAAAAAAACATGGAGGGAAAAAATTCTGTTGGGGGGGGGGGAGGGGGAGAAAAAGGGGAAGACCAAAAAAGGACCCCAAGAGTTATTAAGGAATGAATAAATAAATAAATAAAAAAGTATTAAAACAGCATGGCCCCTTTAAGGGCGTGCAGAGTCAGAATAGGGATAGGGAGAGGTTGAGCGCTAAGACCCAGGGAAGGCATTGCTTCCCCTTGCTTCAGGTCTTCAGGCTTTTTGCTGGTGGCCATCTTGTTTTCTTGGCTGACCCAGAAGGCAGCTTCCCTGCAGAACCAGGTAAGCAGGAGGTCCGGGGGCAGAGGTCCAGGGCCTGGGGAATTGGGGGGGGGGGGACACGGGGGCTGGGCCCAATTGCTGATAGTGTGGTAGGGTTGCCAGGTGTCTGGTATTTTCGCCTCCTGGCAGGGGGAAAAAACCCAGAAAATACCAGACATTTTAGGTGTCCGGTATTTTCTGAATTTTTTTACCGGACAGGAGGCGAAAATACCGGACTGTCCAGGTCAATACCGAACACCTGGCAACCCTACATGCTGCGGTGGCTCAGAAGGGCCTGGTTTAGCCGAGAGTCCCTGTGTTATTGCGACAGTTGAGCCAGTGCGCCTGCTGATGGCCGCCACTGTCCAGTGGGGAGGTGGCGCAAGGCGTGGCAGAACTGCTCCGCTCTGCAGCGGACACCCACCTGAAGGAGAGCTGGGCTGCATCCGGACCTCCCGCCGTTCTCCCGCTGACTCACAAAGCCCCGTCCTGTCCTCTCCGTGCGTGGGCCGGATTGTGTACGTCTGCTGGAGAAAACAAGATGAATAAACAGTTTGTTTACGTCTGTCTGGCAGGCTCAGCCCTGCAAACATCCACAGTGTCTTCCTCTCCAGCAGGGGTGGGGAACCTAAGGCCCGGGGGCCAGATGCAGCCCCAGGCTTGCCTGGATCCAGCCCCAGGCTTGGGGCTCTCCCCCCAGTATTGGGGAGCCCGCAGTGGTGCTCCAGCCTTCTCCCTGTGGGCCTGGAGCACACAATCTATTATCCTGGGCCCTGTTAGGCTCTGGTGTGTGTGAGGAATGTGCGGGAGTGTCTTTCTGCTTCTCAGCTGGAGGCCACATCAGTGAGGGTTTGTTTCTTGCTTCTCCCTGGTGTGTAGCCCCCGATGGATTTTTTTTTGGTGGGTCAGCAGCTCCTGGCCCAAGAAAGGTTCCATGCCCCTGCTCTGCATTTCGCCCTGGCTAGGCCGGCAGCTCGCCAACCGAACGGGACCGTCTCCCAAGCCCTTGCTGGGTCTAATGATGAGTGATCTGTCCAAGGTAACTTCCGTGTCCCCAGGTGTCTGCCTGTTGCGTTTCTCGTGCCGCTTCCCACGCCCTGTCTTGGCTCTGGTTTCAATACTACGCTGGAAGAGAGGCAGGAGCCTCTCTCCTCCCAAAGAGGAAGCGCTCCGGAGCTCCAATCAAGTGGCCCCAGCCTGCTGGGGGATCGGCTATTAGTTTCAGGAATGTCAAACCCATTTGGTTTCTGTGCATAGCTATTTGTAACGATTACGTCAGCCTGCCCAAATCTAAATGAACAACAACCCATTGGAAATTAATCTGGCGCGGCAGTTTCTAATGGGCTATTAGTTTTGCAATGTGCATTGATCCTTTCCCAGGTTTTAGTTCCTTATTGTCTGAGAACAGCAGCCCCATTGGTTTTAAATATGTTGGGTGACGCAAAGCTGTCGAATTAGAGCGTCGAGGGTTCCATTAAAAAACAAAAAAAAGCATCGAAACTGTGCCCATTGGCGGTTAGTGTTGAGGACGGGCTTTACTTACGCGGGCTTTACTAAGCTGGTTTTTAGGATGGGAGCTTGTTTAGTTCCCAGAAAAGACAGCGATCGGCCCTTTCTGCCAGGGAAGTACCAGAGAGCTCCCAATGCTCTGGGGTGGGCAGACTAAGGGGAGTGGGAAGGGATGGGACTTGTGAAAACAGAGCCTCTTCTGACCTTTCCCCTTCACTACTGGAGATGGTAGATGGGGGCGGGGTGGACGAGAGTGCCGCAGGGCCCAGGGCAGCACAATTCCGCGCATGCGCCACGGCCACAGCTGACAGGAATTAGCGCGTGCGCGGGGCCTAGTGAAGCGCGGGGCCCGGAGCAGCCGCCTCGCTCACCCTGCCCTAGATCCACTGCTGGATGGGGGTGGACAATCATTTTTGATGGGGAGGCCACTTCACAAATTTCTGGGTGGGGCTTTGGGCAGAAGGGGCGGGGCCAGGACACTTCTTGTGCTCTCCTGCCCACAGACCCTGATTGGCCTGGGGGTGGAGGAGAGGGGGAAGTCTTTGCCTGCTGGCCCCGCCCCCCCATGCCTAGAGAGAACCGCCAGCTGTTCCGCACAGCTGGCAGTTCCCTCTGGTGCCATGTGCCCCTGGTGGGGGGAGGAGACTTCACGTGCTCCCCCTGCCCCCAGATCTTGATTGCCCCGGGGGTAGGGGAGCGGCAGAGCAGCTGTGGGCCAGATCAAGCCGCTTGGCGCGCGGGATCCGGCCCACGGAGGCTGTCTTGCCCACCCCTATTGTAGGGGGATATCTGCAACAAGTCCAAAGCAGAAGGTTAAGTAGGTTTAGCCTGATCATTTGAAAGGACAAAACCCAGGGACTTTTATATGTGCCATGGACGTGTGTTCAGTGACAGAAATGTCTATCCAAATTCCTATGCTGGTTTCTAGGTTTCCTTCCAAAGGAAAGGCCTCGTCTCTCCCACGGCAGTTCATCCTAATGGTCTCCAGTGGTGTTAATTTATTTTTAAAGTGACGCTTTCTATACTTGCATCTACGGTTTCCTCTTTTTACCTCGAGCATTTAGCTAAATGTGGGGGGTCCTCCCCAGTTGTTTCCGCTAGTTGGAGAAATGGGTGGTGGAGTTGGTATTTCTGTGGTGCGACCCGGTTTGCTGACACAGCATGTGCAAAGTTCTGTTTCCCTGAATGCAGTAGGACTCAAACAGGAGGCGGGTTCCTTACGTACGCTTCTAAGCCTGCTGTTCAGGCTGCCACTGTGCCCAAAAAGCGTGCTCTTGTCTTTCTCAAAGTCACGCTATAAATTCTTCCCTGGTCTCTGCATTGTCTTGTCTACAGGTAGTAGCTTCCTTCCGCCCCCCCCCCGCACCCTCTCCCCCAGCTGTCACTTGTCAAAGGTGGATTTGACAGATCCCTCGTTTGGAGAAGGTGGCTAGCAAGCCTGATAGATCAGACACACTTGTTGAGGGCCAGGCAACCTCCAGCCTAAGGCCACGTCTCCATTTGCCATTCCAGAGATCGATCTTCTGGCATTTGACTTAGTGGGTCTAGTTAAGACCTGCTAAATCAAACGCTGAGGGTGGCTCTGGTCAGCGCCAGTATTCCTCTCAGTCACGAGGAGTAAGTGAAGCTGACAGAAGCGTTCGCTCCAGTCGGCCTCCCCCTGTGAAGACAGAGCCAAGCTTGGCTCAAGGTAAAAGCCGGCTCCAGCTACATATTTTACCTAGCTGGAGTAGCATACCTTGAGTTGACCTTCCAGGTCTAGAGTAGACCTGGCCTCACACAAGTATAAGGGGACAATTATGGATTTGGAAAACCCCTAATAATTCTGTTGCTCGTCTTGTGGCTGACAAAGGGCAGGGGCTTAGTGTAGGACTTTCTAAAGATTCACGTGCTGGACTCTCTCTCATTGTAACGGCTCTTGAGAAATTGTGGAGGCAAAACAAAATCCCTGAGTTTATATTGGCGCCGAGGGGAGTGAATAATGTTCAGTTAATTGCTCATTCAACATCTCTCCCCCACCCGCACATCTCACCCCTCTGGGAATTGTCCATGAGCCAATCACGTCTTTTTTTTCCCCCCAGCACATTTTAATCGTCGTTCGGATGGAGCTTGGTTGTTGGGAGTATTCGCAAGCTGAGCTGGGTGCGTGTGCTGGTCTTGGGTGGGTTTAAACTTGACTCCTGGAAGCTGGCTTGCAGTGAGGGTAACACTTGCCTTCTGGGATGAATCTCCCTCCGGGAGGCCTCCGCTCCATGTAAGGGTGATTCGGAAGGCGAAAGTTGTGCCTAGGGCTTGGCACAGAGCTGAATGTCCCCCCCTCTGCGCACCGTCCAGCCCTGGCTTAAAATCTGCTGTGTCTGTCGACATTCCTGCCCCGGAAGCCCGTTCGCTAGACTCTTCTAAGGACAGGAACATGAGCATTGAAGAAAATTAATTTAAAACTTGGACTGATGGGTCCTGGATTTTTTTTAAATTTATTTTCCCAGTTTCTACCCAGCTCTAATTAAAACTCAATTTTCCCTTTTCTCCACTGCTTGCAACAATGTCATTTTCTCTAACTGCAGAACTTAACAAGCGCTGGCCAAGGGGTTTGTGCTCTCATGGCCTTTGGGATAAGCGTTTCTAGGCTTTGTTGATTTGAATGGCCCTGTACTGGCTTGATCCATCCCAAATTGCTGGTAACCAACTTCCAGGAAACCTCTAAATACTCCCTTGTCCCACTAGAGCAGGGGTGGGCAGTAATTCTTTTTGGGGGGCACTTCACCAATTTTAGTAGTGGCCAGCTCCAGCTCCCCACTCACTGGAAAAGGCAGGGCCTTGGGCAGAAGGGGCAGTTCCCTCTAGGTGTGCACCTGGCGGGGAGGAGACTCCACCCCCAGGCCAATTGGGACGTGAAGTCATTCATTCTAGGTGCCACATGCCCTTGGCACGATTGATCTTCCACAGTTTGATTTAGCGAGTCTAGTTAAGACCCACTAAATCAAACTCAGAGGGTGCCCCTGTTGGCAGCCGGTACTCCTGCTTCTGCAAGGAGTAAGAGAAGCTGATGGGAGCGTTTGCTGTGGGTTCAGCAGGGAAACTCAAAACAAGGTACGTCTACTCCAGCTGCATCATTAAGTGGTTGGAGTTGTGCATCTTGATTTGACCTTCCTTTTTTGTGTAGACTTGGCCTCAGAAAACAGACTGGCAGTGGAGTCTGAGGGGGAACGGAGCAGCCTGCGCAAAATCACAAGCTGTCTGCCACTCGCCGGTCTGTGTGGCGCTTTGAATTATTCATACGCTGCGTGCTATAGGAAACCAAACCGTGTTTGTATCTATCCCATTAAATCAGAAGAGGTCACCCCAATGCACCCTTGGAATAACTAAGTCCCAAACCTGTGGGGGAAATCTCTGCAGTAACTACAAACCAAGCCCAGGGTGAATTAGATACAAGGGGGCTAGATACAGGGACAACTCAGGTTGGATGGGCCCATGTAAGGATGCCCCCTGCAAGTGCATGGTGCATCTTTGCAAAAACAGGCCTTCGGGCAAACGGAATGGTTTCTTCCCCACAGAGTTGCTCTCATGGGGGCGTGAATGGCATGTCACAGCCCCCACAGCTTGCTGATGCTGGAGCTCTTCTAAGAGCTTAAAACCCACAGACATGTTTGTGCATTCTCCAACATGTACTGCTTTGCTGTCGGAGCAGATCATGCAGCAATAGGGTGGGGCGGGGGGAGGAGGAAGAGGAACTGGCCAAAACTCAAGTGTGTCAGAGCATAGGATTCTGTTTCCACCGACAGCAGATTCTGTGGACAGTGGCCAAGGCCAGGTGCCCCAGAAGGAAGGAACAGAACAAGGAATCATCACATGATCCCTCCCCTGTCACCCATTCCCAGTCCCTGACAAACAGAGGCCAGGGACACCATTCCTGCCCATCCTGGCTCATAGTCATCGATGGACCTAACCTCCAGGAATTTATCTAGTTCTTTTTTAAACCCTGTTAAAGTCCTGGTCTTCACAACATCCTTTGGCAAGGAGTTCCACGAGTTGACTGTGTGCTGCATGAAGAAAAGCTTCCTTTTGTTTGTTTTAAACCTGCTGCCTATTAATTTCATCTGGTGACCCCTTGTTCTTGTGTTATGGGAACAAGAAAATAACTTTTCCTTATTTGCTTTCTCCATTCCTGTCATGATTTTATAGACCTCGATCATATCTCTCCGCCGCGCCCCCCCCCCCCCCACCTGCTTAGTCTTCTCTTTTCTAAGCTGAAAAGTCCCAGTCTTTTGAATCTCTTCATATGGGACCTGTTCCAAACCCCCCCTCATTTTTGTTGCCCTTTTCTGAACCTTTTCTGGTGCCAATATACCTTTTTTGAGATGAGGCGACCACATCTGTATGCAGTATTCAAGATGTGGGCATATCATGGTTTTATACAGAGGCAATAAGATATTCTCCATCTTTAGTCTTGATCCCTTTTTTAATGATTCCCAACATTCTGTTTGCTTTTTTGATTGCCGCTGCACACTGCGTGGATGTTTTCAGAGAACTATCCACGATGACTCTAAGATCGCTCTGAGTGGTTATAGCTACATTAGTCCCCATCATATTGTGTATGTATAGTTGGGATTATTTCTTTCCATTATGAATAACTTTGCATTTATCAACATTAAATTTCATTTGCCATTTTGTTGCCCAATCACTTCATTTGGGGAGATCTTTTTGAAGCTCTTCACAGTCTACTTTTGGTTTTAACTACCTTGAGCAGTTTGGTATCATCTACAAGTTTTGCCACCTCGCTGTTTACCCCTTTCTCCAGCTCATTCATAAACAGGTTGAATAGAATTGGTCCCAATATGGACCTTTGGGGGACCCCACTAGTTACCTCTCTCCACTCTGAAAACTTACCGTTTATTCCTACCCTTTGTTTCCGGTCTTTTAACCAGTTATCAATCTATAAGAGGACCTGCCCTCTTATCCCATGACAACTTACTTAAGAACCTTTGAGGGACCTTGTCAAAGGCTTTCTGGAAATCTAAGTCTACTATAGCCACTGGATCCCCCTTGTCCACATGCTTGTTGACCCCTCAAAAAATTCTAGCACATTAGTAAGGCATGATTTCCCTTTACAGAAACCATGTTGACTTCCCCCAACAAATTATGTTCATCTATGTGGCTGACAATTTTATTCTTTACGATAGTTTCAACTAATTTGCCTGGTACTGACATTAGACCTACTGGTCTGTAATTGCCAGGATCATGTCTAGAGCCCTTTTTAAATATTGGCGTCACGTTAGCTATCTTCCAGTCATTAGGTGCGGAAGCTGATTTAAAGGATAGATTACAAACCATAGTCAACAGTTCCGCAATTTCCCATTTGAGTTCTTTCAGAGCTCTTGGGTGAATGCCATCTGGTCCTGGTGACTTGTTACTGGTAAGTTTATCCATTTGTTCCAAAACCTCCTCTGACACCTCCATCTGGGACAAGTCCTCAGATTTGTCACCTAAAAAGAATGGCTCTGTTTGGGAATCTCTCTCACATCCTCAGCCGTGAAGACCGAAGCAAAGAATTCATTTCATTCATCCTGTTTATATATCTCAAAGACAATGTGCAGAAAATGTTTGCTAGTCAATCTAGGGCGGGGGTAGGGAACCTAAGGCCCGGGGGCCAGATGCAGCCCCTGGGTTACCTGGATCTGGCCCCTGAGACTTAGTGCCTCCCCAAGCCCATGCTGGTACTCTCCAGCCCCCCTGCTGCCTCCCCAGCCCCGACTGATTTTTCTGTGGGCCAGCGGGCCGCCTCCCCCCCCGGACCCAGAAAAGGTTCCTCACCCCCAATCTAGGGCTTGAAATCCTGGCCCCATTGTGGTCATCAGCAGAACTTTTAATAACTTTCACAAGGCCAGGCAGTGACCAAAGAGCTAAATGACTGGTGTCTCATTTCTAGGCCAGCTGGTTTAGACATGGCAGCATATTCTGCCGTGCAGCTTTGCCTGAATGTGGCAGCTTTTGAGAAATGTCCCTCTGAAACGGCCTTGTCGTAGGCGCTCTTGAATAAAGGTTTAATTAACTTTACCAGCCGATGGAAGGCCTCCATCACTGATTGCCTTGGGCCCCAGAGGAATTTCCAAGTTGGCACAGAAGCATTTTTTAAAAATTACTCCGAAGCAGCTAGCAAAACCGAGTCAGAAATGAAAGAGGGGGGGATAGTTAGGAAACCAAAATAGATGATTTCAGTGGGATTTGCAGATAGCAGCGTCCATGAGGCTCTGTAGCGCTTGATGGACGTGCTCATTAAAGCTCGGAGATGGGTCCCCATCCTTCCAATGACGTGTTAAACAATGTGATGGAAACTAAACAGGGAGACATATAGGAGAAAATGGGGTGGGGGTGCGTGTGTGCTGCCTACTGAGAATAGTAAAGTTAATTTGCTGGGGCTGATTATTTTCTTAATTGCTGTTTGTGCTTTCTCTCCAATCCTCTCCTCCACTTCAACTCCTGACTAGCTCAGTTACTGACCCCCCTGTGGCACTGTTGTGTGCATGGGACGTGGCTGTTGATTACGGCTGAACCCAACAGGCCGTGAGTAGCTGCCTTCGCTAGCATGGGGAGGGAAGGGGCCGTTGCTTGTCACACTGTAGCACAGGGTTTGTCGTGCTTTTGTCTCCCACTGTGGGGCAAACGGTAGTGCCAGGCCCTGGAGTTGGCATGCTATGCTCCATCTTGCCAAAGAGCATTGGGCCCTTGAGGTTAGCCAGTGCCAGGTGCTGGACCGAGAAGCGAAATGACCTCCTGTGACACGTGATTGCCCCCGGGGGGCAGTCTGTGAGCTGCAGGAACCGCTGGGCCCCCTCAGACACACAGCTGGGCTGGTGGAGACACAGGCAGCCTCAGCCAGCCCTGCTATCGCCCAACACGAGAGCAGGTAGTACCACATGCTCTAAGGGCCTGCCTAGGCCGGGAAATTATTTTGAAATAACTGAAATCGATTTAATAACTCCTGAAATAACATCGAACTAGCGTGTCCCCACTCGGGGGGAGCTTTGAAATGAGCCCGAGGCAGGCTCTGTTATTGTGGACGTGCTACCTCGACTGAGAGCCTCAGGAAACACTG
Organism: Pelochelys cantorii; assembly: GCA_032595735.1. Lineage (NCBI taxonomy): Eukaryota > Metazoa > Chordata > Testudines > Trionychidae > Pelochelys > Pelochelys cantorii. The sequence continues at coordinate 38,757,586 of CM064341.1, forward strand.
GGGAGCAATTACTTCAAATGATCTGGGGAATCGTTATTTTGAAATCGCAGCAGCGGATCATCCACATTAACCCTATTGTGAAAAAACTATTTTGAAATGAGCGTTATTCCCTGAGGAAAGCAGGAGGACAGATTTCAAAATAACCAGCCCGTTATTTCAAAGTAACAGGCTTGGTCGTGTGGACGCTTCGCTCACTTCAAAATAACGCCCTAGTGTAGACCAGGGCAAACTGCGCTACCTGAATGTTCTACCTAAGCCTCTCGAGGACACACACCCAACTTCCCAGCTCATCCTCACCCCCAGAGAATAAACCCAGAATTGCATCTTACAATGCAAAGGGCTCTTTGCAAGATAAACTCGTGAAGAGTTTTCCCCTCCTTCAGTGTGGGGAGGACTATGCAACAAACTTCTGCTAACCCACCTGACTCAAAGGCAATGCTGGTTTAGATAAAGCACACACACAAAAAAAGTTGATAGACTAGATCTTTGTATAGTTAAAGTGATTCTAGGTGAGGGCAAACATGCCAAAGCAGGATACCTAGCAAATAAACACAATGTAAAATAAGTGTAGCCCATTAGATAGGGATTAGCAGGCTGAGGAGCCAAGTGTCCCATCAGGGTTCCATACACAGACGAGAAATCCTTTTTGTCTGGGACCAGCACTTCTCCCACTTCAGTCTTTGCTCCAGGGTGTTTCTAGGGGTGTCCTTGTGAGAGGAATAAGGTCCCTCAATGATGTCCTACCCCACTTCGTATAGCTTTAACATATGGTAGGAACCTTTTGGTCCCAAAACGCTTCCCAGCCTGGTTGGTTGGAAAATACAGGTACTTAAAATAGAGTCTGGTGTCTCGTGATCTGGTTGCATGCCCTTGCTGTGTCGTGGCAGCCATTACCCACAGCCTGGCTGAAACAATTACAGGAGGGCTAACTTCTTCCATAGCCCATTGTCTTCACTAATGGGCCATCAGCATTTCTTCAGTGTTGTCCCTGGAAGGCTAACTGTGGGTGTTCCCATATAGTCAATATTCAGATGCAAAAATAGCACATGCATGCACATGGGAATCCTATTCAGCAAATCGTAATTTTGCCAGGCATGCCTCACAAGACACATCATGTACAAAATGTAGCATAACTCCGTTATGTTCCTATCCTAGCCATACCACTATGGAGAACCTGGGTGCAGTATCACACATCCCTCATAAACTTAGCCAGGAAACTAGATGGTTGGGGCAGATGGTCCAAACCACACCCAGTGCAGGATTTGTCCCTGTAATGCATACTCCTGTATTTTGTCTGTATATTAGTCCTAGAGTTGTTACTAGATGAATCTCTGTGTGTATGTCAATGAGGAGTCCTGTGGCATCTTAAAGACTAACACATTTATTAGGGGATAAGCTTTTGTGGGCAGGAGCCCACTTCCTCGGGTGTGGAGTTTCAGTTGGCAGGGATTTACACATGCATACAGAGATGGGAGTGTTCCATCAGTGTGCATGCTCTGGTATCTAGCAATGTAAGATTTGCCTTCTATTTATTTCCCATGGTGTGATGGTGTGTGGGGGTGTGTGTGTGTGTGAGAGAGAGCGCAAGAGAGAGGTTCTGACTTGCCAGGTAGCCTTCCCTAACTAATAGTCATACATTTTGTCTAGGTCTTCTTGAGCATGTCTCTGGCTCAAACTTCGTGGGCTGAATCCTGCCCTGACTTTATACCTGGATGAAGCTCTGTTGAAATCAGCAGACCTGTGCAGACTGTAAGAGTGGGACATATTCCTTCCCGTGTACTAACTGGAGAACCGTTCATCTCAGAAACATATTTCATTTCTCCGTTTCGATGGTGGTTACGTGTGACTTCTCTGTAATAACTCTGTTTTATAGTCCGTCTCCTGGGGCTTTCCCCTTTGATTTATTCTTCCCTAGTGCATCATAACTGCCAAAGACTTGCAAATAAGAATTCTTTACAAAGGGTCTTAAACCCGGCTCATCAGCAGCGTAGATGTGCCGGTCAGTTGGGTCCTACTCAGACCTAAAGGTGTGGTGTAAATGTCACAGAGGCTGCAGCTGTTGAGCTGAATGTAATCTCCTCGGCATGCTCTGCCGCTCTGTGACCTCTTCCGCTGTGCTCTGGGTAAAGTGGCTCTGGTGGGAAGGCAGCTTGTCAGGTCAGCATTGCTCAACTGGATTCTGTACTGGTAGGCCAGGCCCAGGGTTCCCTGTAGGCTGGGCGCTTGTGCGGCCACTCAGGAGATACAAATGCCACCTAGCTGATATGCAGAACACCCAGAGCGGGGTTTTGGTGTCTGCTGGTGGTGCACGTTCTCACGTGCTTGGTGCACGTAATTATTCCGCACATGGATAGAAAAGATTCGAGGGCACATTGGTCACGGCCCGGTGATGCTTCTTGGGGGAGGCAGGTCTTGCTGGAGGCCAGGTGGGTTACAAGGCCTGTGGTAATCTACTGTCCGCTCCTTCGCACAGCAGCCTGCCAGGTGTTCAAGCTCTCGCCTCTGGGCTATGCCTGCCCTGTCATTGCCTGGCGGCTTAACAATAGGGACCCCCAATCCCTGAGATCCTTTGAATCATTCCTCGGGAATGGCCATTGCATGGCACTGGGTCTTCAGCCCTCATGGGAGCAGCCTGCCCTAGTTCTACCTTAAATCACCTCTCCCAACATCCACGGCGCTTCTGAGGCCTTACGGTGCAACAAGAGGGTTATCTGAGAGAGACTAGAGAGTCCACTAGCAACAAGAGAGTGGTGGACACCAATGGTGACCCTCGAAAGCCAACTCCTAGAAAGTGAGCTCCGGTATGCGTTACCTTTCCCTCTAATTCTAATGAAGTGGATTCCTCCCCCCTCCCTCAAGGCAGCCCATTGACGAGCTGGCTGGGTCCACAGAGCCATGATCCACGCTTTCCAGAGAACTCCCTTTGGTCCCCCAAAGCCCCTCTCCGCCTTGCACCGATGACCACAATCTTGTGTCGGCTTGTCCCCTCTTTGGTTCAAAGTTCCTTTTTATCTTCCACTGGTTTGGCTGGTCTGCAGTTGTCTTTTGCTGGATTTCCATTGCCGGCTTTGGCAGGGGGCAAGGGCAGGCAGCAGAACTCGGCATGATGATGTGGGCTGACCCGGAATGGGAGACACTGGCTCGGGCCATCACCAACCCACCTGATTGCCGGGTGGTCGCCAGGTAGTCGTCTCTCGCTTTCACTCGGAGATGCTGGGGGTGCAGTTTTTAGCAGAGTACTTGAGTCCCTAACTAGTCCCTGCCCACCCCTCTCTGTGGTGGAGGGTGGAGAGGTTACAAGCGTCTCCCGAGGAAAAGCCCCTGAGCAGTGAGTGAGGAGATGTGAGTTTGTCGGGGATGAGACAGTTGCTTGTGAAGAACATTTGACCGGCACCACCGGGCCTCTGTGCCACATCCTCTTCCCCAGAAATGGGCAGCGGCAGCTAGGGCTTTGGCCACTGGCTGAGGAGGGACCCGCTTCGTCTCAACAATGCGTGCTGCTCAGAGCCTCGCCTGCCCCTAGAGTAGCCTGGGTCTAACATCTCTTCGGTGCGTGTGAGGATGTAGGCCGGGCCCGCCTGCACTGGGCTGCACACCTGGCCTCTTCCAGTGCAGCATTCAGCGCGGGGCCGCCTCCCCTCCCCTCGGCGCGGGGCCGCCTCGCTCGCTCCTGCAGAGAAAGGTGAAACGTGAGCCAGTGGCAGGAAGCCGAAGCCAGCCAGACTGAGTAGAAAGGACAAACTGTCAACGGTGAGAGCGAATCGCCCTTGGCACGGACAACAGCTAAGACACGTGGTGGATTGTCCATCTCCTGATGCCTTCAGGTCCAGACAGGAAGAAGTTTTAGTTCAACACACCCCATGGGACACAGAACAGGGGCGACTGCATGAAATTCCATGATCTGCGCTGGGCAGGAGGTGGGAGCAAAGCCCTGCCTATGTAGCAGCCGGGGGCTCCCAACCTGTGTAGACCTTCGTGCATCGCGTCTGTTTGGGCAAGTCCACTCAACATACCAGTGTGTCGAGTAATTCTGCCCCCCTTGCTGGACACAGCTGGCTAGCTCCAGCTGTTTGGAGGGCGCTATTTTTAGCACAGTAGCTGTAATGCAGCTGGCCTGTCTGTGTGGCCGCTGGGAACCAGACCTCCTGCTGCGGTGCAGATGTGACCCCCTCCCCCCCCCCCAAAGGACCCAGTGGTCTCCTCTGACCTGAAAATCTCAGCGCCTCTGTGCTGGGGCTCCCCCTCTTTTCCACGCGGCTTGTCTCCCGGGGATCAGCAGCCCAGAGCGTAGCCCTCTTCTTCGCGGGGAAGGTTGGTTCTTACTGGCCAATTTCTTTTCTCTGAGATGCTGCATTCGGCTTCTTCAGCCGGCCCCGGTGCCAGACTCTGGACTGCAGCCCAACAGCCAGAGCCCCCTGTCTGAGTCGCTCATGTCCTCCAGGAACAATATTCCTGATGGGAAATTCTAGCGGCGTGTTGAAAGTGGCCGAGATGAAGCGAGTGGAATTCTCCTCAGGCCTGTCCGTATGGGAACCCTTTGTACGGTGGGAGCAGGGCTGGCCTTGCCATGAGGCGAACTGAGGTGCCCACCTCAGGCGCCAGACTGGGGCGGGGCGTCACTAGGACCCAGCTTGTAGAAAATTGTCTGCTGCTGGTGCAGACGTAGGTAGCGGAGCAGTCCCATGAGAGGAGTAGAATGGGAAGGAGGCAGAATTGAGACCTTTCAAAGTTTTGGCCCAAGCGAGGGGGCATGGGGGCGTCATTTGAGCTCCCTGCCTCAGGTGCCAAAATGTTGTGGGCCGGCCCTGGGCGGGAGCTGCCCAGATGTCACTGTGTCATGTATGTGCCTCTGCGTATGTCTGCCCCACGCGGCCGTCAGACGGGGTTTCCACGCACATCTGGGCTGCACCTCCCCCTGGGCGTTTGCCGGCATCAATTCAGCCAGCCCCCAAATAGACGGGCCATGTTGGACACTGATTGGGTCCCTTTTGGCCAGAGAGCACCACGGGGGCTAGGGGGAATCCGTATGAGAGGAGCTGGCCAAGTAAAGAGGGAAAAATATAACTCGATAGGGGGAAAATGCCCACTTTCAAGGGTTTGGCTCTACCCAGCGTTCAAACGGGCACAGAGAATTTGCTAACTTGGGGGAACCTGGAACGGTTACTTGCAGCCTGGCTATTTTTAGGCCTGGCAAATGCAGGGTTCCCCGTTTCAGCTCTTCGTTTGTGTCTGGGACAGAAACGGCTCCATTTCGTAGCGCTCTGGAACCTCGTGTGTAATGGGAGTGGGCTGGCGGCCCAGAGGAGCCCTGGGAATTGGCCGCTGCAGATGGACATTTCACTCCGAAATTGAAAGGCTAGCCCAGTTCAGATGGACGTGACTCGGCCACTACTGAATCCGTCCACTGGGGGACACATCCTCTTCCTCCCAGGCAGTCACTCAAATGTTTCATCTTCGGCTTCCCTATGGGAATCCAGATGATTCATTTCCCTCTTGGAGTCTATAAGCCTAGGGGGGAAATAACACTAGAAACGATCCCGTCCGTCACGGCCCTGTCTTGACTGGGCACTTGTCTGGAGGACCTAAAGGATCTAACATGGATGATGCTGTTAATTAACTAGTCTACGTTGCTACCCAATTGCTTTTCCCCAGTATCTGCTGACTGGGGATAGAGAAAAGGGATAGAGAATAAGACCGAGAATATTTTACTGCCTCTGTATAAATCCATGATACGCCCACATCTTGAATCCTGCATACAGATGTGGACGCCTCATCTCAAAGAAGATATCTTGGTAATGGAAAAAGTTTCAGAAAAGGGCAACAAAAATGATGAGGGGTTTGGAACGGGTCCCATATGAAGAGAGATTAAACAGACTGGGACTTTTCAGCTTAGAAAAGAGGAGACAAGGGGGGGTATGACCGAGGTCTATAAAATCATGTTAGGTATGGAGAAAGTGAATAAGGAAAAGTTATTGTTCCCATAACATAAGAACTAGGGTTCACCAAATGAAATGAATAGGTAGCAAGTTTAAAACAAACCAAAGGAAGTTTTTCTTCATGCAGTGCATAGTCAACCTGTGGAACTCCTTGCCAGGGGATGTTGTGAAGACCAGGACTTTAACCAAGTTCAAAAAAGAGCTAGAGAAATTCATGGAAGTTAAGTCCACCAATACTTATTAGCCAGGATGGACAGGGAGGGTGTCTCTGGCTTCTGTTTTTCAGAGGCTGGGAATGGGCGACAGGGGAGGGATCACTTGATGATTTCCTGTTCTGTTCCCTCCCTCTGGGGCACTAGGCATTGGCCACTGTCGGCAGACAAGACACTGGGCTAGATGGACCTTTGGTCTGATCCAGTGTGGCAGTGCTTATGGGGTGATGCAGTAGTTAGGGCTGAGAATCTAATGGAAAGTATGGAGAATTTACCCACAGAAGTTCTCATCTTCTTAGCAAGGTTGGCTCATCCCTTCATCCTGCCAAGGTTGGTTCAGTCTAATCCCTGTAGTTTACATGTGAGTCTCTTTCAAAGGACACCTCACATTCCCATAGGGCAGAGAGAGCTGCCCAAAGGTCCCTGAATCTCTCCCTCCTTCCACTTTGTAGCCGTGAACTGCACTCCTCCACCCCAGCAGTAGCTTCATGTTTCCCCTGTGCCTTAGGGAAGAAAAACATCGTGCTGCAGTCACGACGCTGTCTTTTGAAGATGTCCACTGTGCCTTATAGTGTGACTGTTTGGACATGGCCCAGCAAAGGCAACTGGGTTTTATGTTTTCTTAAAGAAACACAGATGACGTTTGAGCTGGGAATTATCAGGAGAGGAAAGAGGAGACTATTAAAACATGAGTGCGAGCCACAATTGTAAATTGTTCCTTACACCAGAAATGTTACTGTGTGGCGGCCGCGGGGGGGGTGTTTCTTTGTCTGTGAGCAGTTGATCCGCTGTATATTCAAAATCATGAATTTGCTTCTCCAAATTATTCTGGTTTAACTGAGGTGTGCTCCGTGTTTAACAAATTAAATGTCTGGGCAAGGGAGGGCCCTGAAGGGGGGGTGCTTACAAAGTTTTAAACGCCTGTGGTGGTGTTATGGAGAGGGTATATTCTACGGGGTGTGCATTTTAAGTGGGCTCGGGGGCTAGAATTTGAGCTCAAAGGAGCCTTTTAAACATTTGATTTTTTTTTTTAAATGTTTGATCCTTTGCTGAAAGGTGCTGCACTGCGTGAATAATTGGGAGGTTACGTTCCCTGGGGGCGTCTGATAGAGGCTGTATTGAAAGAGTTGTTTGGTATAGTTTGTGAACAGTACAGGCAGATGTTTAGTATGGCGGCAACTGTTCTATAGAGGTACAGTGTCTTGCTGTGCTGCTGGGTAACACAGATGCCAATAACCCACAACATGCAATTGCCCAAACAAGTTCCATTCAAAGTGGTTAGTGAAAGAAACCAACAGCTTGCTATTGTCCCTCGTTGGGTGGTAGTGAAAGCAGGAATCGGGGCTCCTGCATCCAGTCCCTAGCTGTGGGAAAGGTTGAACGTAGCTGTCAAGGTTTCTCTGGCACTCCAGGTGTGGAAGGTGAGGTCCACAAGAGACTTTAAAAATTCCTTGCCACTAGAGGCTTGTGTTACAGCTGCCCGAGGTCACAGATCCCCCGGCCTTGGATTGGTATCATTGCCACCACCCCAATGCAGAACCCCTTTGCGAACCCAGGAAGTACCCAGGGTACCCTCAAGCTCTTCTAACCCTCCCTCTGGAGAGAGCTTGAAAAACTAATTTCTTTTAGTAGTTTGGCTTTGCAGTCTTAGGCCCGTGCCCACAGAACCTCCTGAGTTCTAGGACTTCAGATCCTGGTCTCCAAAGGATGATGTTTATTAATGACAGAAAAAGAAAACACCCTAGAATGTCTTTTGTTTGTCCCGCGCCATGGAACGGAAGAAAGCGCGTAGCCAGCCCGTGGCGCGTCTGCAGCATAATGTGAACGATGCACCCTGTAAACTGGTCACTCGTGCGGCCATGCAGGAGAGATTCCAGTGCTGCCCAGCTGATGAGCAGAGCGCCCGCAGCTAGACGATGTGTTTCTACTGGTGGTGCACGTTCACACATGCCTCGGTGCACATAAAAATTATTCCACACGTGGATGGGGAAAAAAATCTGTACATGGATGGAAAAGATTAGGGAGCACATTGGGGCCAGCTCTTTGTACATAGCAGCATGGTGCCCTGTTTGCAAGGCCTGAGTTTCTTCCAGGGGCCTGCGAGCTGAGGTTTTAACAGCAGCCCCTGGACATGTGAAGAAAAGATGGAGCGACTCTCTTTGTGGCTGTTAATGTTTCACTTATTTTCCTCTCTCAGAACACCCAGGGTTTCATTGACGATTCTGACATGACAAGCAAAGCACCTGCTGTCCAGGAAAATAAGTAGGTAGAAGCATTCTTTGCTGGTATAACCAAGTCTACCACAGCTTTTGATGGCAGAGCTATGTCCTAAAAATCACACCCCTAATTTATATAGCTCTGCCCGCGAAATGTCTAAGGGAGGACTGGGCCTAAATGTCAGGTAGAGGCCCCTCCCCCCTCCGGGAAGCTCCTCCCCTAGAACTCTGAGGCAGTGACATTACAAGGGGCTGCCCCGGACTAGCAAGTTGGGAGCTGACATCTGCACCTCTTCACGTTTTCCATAACCGAGAAGAACGTTTTACTGCAAACGGAACACTTAGAGCCCCAGTGAGATTCAACGATTTGCATATTTAACGGGATACAGAATCCCCGTAAATCGTTAATTTGCCATCAAGCACCGAGCTAAGCTCCTCAGCGTGTGAAAGGGGGTTGTGTAGAATTGGGGGTGCTGCAGTGGCCCCCCTGGGAGCGGAGCCCCCTCCCCTGCTCTCCCACATGATACTGTTCCTTTGTGGGGACAAACCCTCCCTGATACTGAGTCCAAGTGGGCAGCTCCATGCAGGAGACTCCTGTGGGCGTATTGCTTCCCTGGCCCATCTAGGTAGCTGGCCATCAGTACATGCTGCCAGTGTGCACCCCCTCCTTGGGGGGCTGTGTTGCTCAGGGGGGTATGTGCCCTCAAGCATCCACTGCCATCCAATTCTGCTGCCACGTGCAGGCTGGCGCCAAGTGCCTGCAGGGCTCCCTGCTGAATGGGAGCATGGGGCGCACCCATCTGTGCCCGCCAGAGACCCGCTTTCAATGGTGACTCCTGGGACAATCCCTCGCACTGAACCCAGAATGCTCCAGCATTAGCCAGCACTGGCCCCTGCCACCGTCTTTCCTCTAACACCCCAAAATGCAACCCCCCCCATCTCCTGCCTGAAAGGAGCGCCCGCAGCGCTGTCTATTAGCTTCCTAACCAAGGCCTTGTCTACACTGGCACACGGTGTTACCAAAAACGGCCTTTTGGCGACAAAACAGTGAGCCTGTTTACACGGTAGTGTGACTTTTGTCGGGAAAAACACCCAGTTTTGGCAACAAAAAACTTCCATCCCTGCGAGAGACTTTTGTCTTTCCCCTCCCTTTATTGTCGGCAAAGAGCTAGTGTGGACTCTGCTGTTTGTTTTGTCCAGAGAACTGGCTTCCGCCAGTATCCCACAATGCCTGTCCTGCTGGCTGTGCTCAGTGTTTTGTGATCTCTGCTGCCCTGCAGGCATGTGCCCCTCCCCTGTTTCAAAGCTCTGGGAAGTATCTGACAGCTGAGGGAGCTGGTCCGTTTGGGGAACAAACAAAGGGCAAATGATTGGGATGCTCCTGTTCTGCCCTGCTAGAAACACAGTGACAGGCAGGAGGCTGCTGCAGGGGGAGATCTGGAGAGACAGCTGGGCTGCTCTGACATTCCTCAGCATGGAGAGCTCACAAAGCTACTCAAGATGCTGCTCCCAGCAGCTGAGGAGGCTGTGGGAGAACTCAGAGGAATCCCAAGAAGCACAGGGTTCAGCTCTGCCTTCCCACAGCACTGCCCTGTGGGATGCTTTCCCACAATGCTTTGTTCTCTCTATCCACAGGGCAGCTTGCAATGTGGCCACGAAATGTCGACAACGGGAGGCAGAAAAACCAGTTTGAACCGGTGTTCCCTTTGCCGACTTTTGCCTGTCGACAGCACTTTAATCGCCAAACCTTCCCAGTGTCGACATCACCCAAAGCCCCCGTTCCATGACCCTGCTGGCTCTTGTGCCTCGTGCAGACCCCATGTGGGAAGGGTCCACGGACCCTACGGAACGCTCTGTGCCTGGGACCAGAAGCCCACGCTCCGGCCCCCTTGGACAGCTGTGCAGGGTCGGGCCCTGAGTAAGAGACATGAGCTCTCTGGGCGACATGCACGAGGCTGCCTTCAATATTTGTCTTCTGCCCAGTACATCACCGAAGTTATCATGATCCCCCTTGGGCTGTTAGCCACCCGTCAAGGGGCGTGGCCGGTATTCTCCTTAGGCAGAAAGGCCTTTTATCTTGCTGAGTGCAGCCTCAAAGAAAACTGTGTCCTTGCATGGGGTTCTCTCAGACCAAACTGCAACTGTGGACATTGATTTATTGCCTCTTGATGTCTGAGCCACAGCTGCAGGCCCTGGAAGAGAGCACAGTCCATCAGCACGGGCTACTTGCTGGGATGGCTGTTCCAGACAGTGGTACCTTGGGAGGGCCCCGCCTCCAGCCCCACCCCTTTTTCTGAGGCTCCACCCCTTCCCTTGGTGCACTTTCAGCCCATTGCTGCTTGTTCTCCTTGGCCTCTGAGGACAGGACAATTTTTCTCCCTCCTCCTTATAACACCCTTTTAGATACTTAAAAGCTGTTATCTTGTCCCCTCTCAGTCTTCTCTTTTCCAAACTAAACCAGCCCAGTTCCTTCAGTCTTCCCTCATAGGCCATGCTCGCTAGACCTTTCATCATTTTTGTTGCTCTTCTCTGGACCTTCTCCAACTTCTCCACATCTTTGCTGCTATGTGGTGCCCAGAACTGGACACAAGACTCCAACTGAGGCCTAACCAGCACAGCGCAGAGCAGAGCGGATGGATGACTTCTCGTGTCTAGGGTTGCCAGGTGTCTGGTATTGACCCAGATAGTCTGGTATTTTCACCCCTGGCCAGGGGAAAAAAAAAAATCAGAAAATAACGGCCATTTTAAGTGTCTGGTATTTTCTCAATTCTTTTAACCGGATAGGAGCCAAAAATACCAATCCGGTTAAAAAAAATTGAGAAAATACCAGACACTTAAAATGGCCGTTATTTTCTGATTTTTTTTTTTTTCCCCTGGCCGGGGGTGAAAATACCAGACTGTCTGGGGCAATACCAGATACCTGGCAACCCTACACAGTCAGCAATTGGGCCCAGCTGCTCCCCCACCGCTTACAGCTCCCCTGCAGAACCAGGTCTGGCCTGGAGCAGGGAGGGAGGCAAGATGGCCACCGGCAGCCTGTTAGGAGAGGCAGAGTCTAGCCCCTCTTGTTCTTAAAGGGGCCACGCTGTTTTTTTAATTTTTAAATTTTTTTTGCTTAATAATTCTCTGGGTTCTCCCTCCTCTCCCCCCCCCCCCGCCAACAACTTTGGTTCTCCCCCCTTTTTTTCAACACTTTTTTCCCCTGTTTTTTTTGGGGGGTGGGGATGTTCGCTATTTTGGGTTAAACCATCTGACAACCCTACTCGTGTCTTGCTCTTACTTCTCAGGAAACAGGGCTTCTGTGTCAGGGGACCACAGGGAGGAGTGTGTGAGTGAGGGGGGAGGTGCTCGGGCGTTTGGGCATCTGGGCTCCATGCCAGGAAAGGGGAACATGGGAGTGTGTCTCCACCTCTTACTGGGGCCCGAGGGGAGGGCACTAGCCCAGGACTTGAGAGATTGGGGGCCGGTCCCTCTGCTGTCAGACATCCCGTGTGCCTTCGGGCAGCATCCCCAGGCCTCAGCTGCACAGCTGGGCACCTGCCCTGCTGCCTGGGATGGCGTGGGGAGCGCAGCGCACGAGACGAGCGTGAGACGTTTTGCAAGCTAGTGGTGCTGGGGGCTCGGTATCGGTGCTACTTGTGCAGTGTTTCGGGGCCCATCCTGGCTCTGTTGCCTCAGCACTGCCCCCTGGCATATCATAAGCAGCATTGCAAGTGCAGTGCCCCGCCACTCGGTGCATGATGGGAAATGTCCCCTCCACCAGCATCTGTCTTGTGGGGCTTTCCCCTGCGCCCTGGAACGAGGCTACAAAGAACCAAGGGTTTTGTGCCAGGCTTCCCTGGTTGTCTCTCTCACGTGCCCATCCCAATGGCCAGAAACCGCTTTACCGCTGCTATGTTGGGGGTGAGGGAAGCGCTGTCCGCTATTTGCCGCTTCTTGGTGCGTCCTACAACTGGCATCTTTCTGGCTTGTGCTGTGTGAGCTTGAAACGCGCCGCCTGTCCAAATTACCAGGCAGGACCTGGCGCTGAGGCGCTGTCTCGGATGGCTTTTGGTTGCCGTGGGCTTGTGGACTCAGGCTTGTACTGGGTAGCCTGGATCTGGAGAAAGGGGTAAGCGGTGAGCTGGCAAAGTTTGCAGACAATACTAAACTGCTCAAGGTAGTTAAGACCAAAGCAGACTGTGAAGAGCTTCGAAAAGATCTCACCAAACTAAGTTACTGGGCAACAAAATGGGAAATGAAATTTAATGTGGATAAATGTGAAGTAATGCACATTGGAAAAAAAAACCCAACTGTACATATAATATGATGGGACTAATTTAGCTACAACTGATCAGGAAAGAGATCTTGGAGTCATTGTGGATAGTTCTCTGAAGACGTCCACGCAGTGTGCAGTGGCAGTTAAAAAAGCAAACATGATGTTAAGCATCATTAAAAAAGGGATAGAGAATAAGATGGAGAATATCTTATTGCCCTTCTATAAATCCATGGTATGCTCACATCTTGAATACTGTGTACAGATGTGGTCTCCTCATCTCAAAAAAGATATACTGGCATAAGAAAAGTTTCAGAGAAGGGCAACTAAAATGATTAGGGGTGTGGAGCAGGTCCCATATGAGGAGAGATTAAAGAAACTGGGACTTTTCAGCTTGGAAAAGAGGAGACTAAGGGGGGGATATGAGAGAGGTCTATAAAATCATGAGTGGTGTGGAGAAAGTGAATAAGGAAAAGTTATTTACTTGTTCCCATAACATAAGAAGTAGGGGCCACCAAATGAAATTAATGGGCAGCAGGTTTAAAACAAACAAAAGGAAGTTCTTCACACAGCACACAGTCAACCTGTGGAACTCCTTGCCTGAGGAGGTTGTGAAGGCTAGGACTATAACAGGGTTTAAAAGAAAACTAGATAAATTCACAGAGGTTAAATCCAGGATGGGTAAGGAATGGTGTCCCTAGCTTCTGTTTGTCAGAGGGTAGAGATGGATGGCAGGAGAGAGCTCACTTGATCATTACCCGTTTGGTTCACTGCCTCTGGAGCACCTGGCATTGGCCACTGTCGGCAGACAGGGTACTGGGCTGGATGGACCTTTGGTCTGATCCAGTATGGCCGTTCTGATGTTCTTAGTCCAATGTTCCCTCTCATTTATCCATTCATGTGCAGAATAATTGTATTTGCACCCTGGCCCATGGGGATGTGCACCACCAATCGAAACACATGCTGTTGGCAGTGGGTGCTCTGCGAATCAGCTGGGTGGGATTGGAATCTCTCCTGGGTGGCTGCCCAAGCACTCAGCTTGCAGGGAACACTGACATCGTCTGTTGTTTCCTCATTGCTTGGCTAGAGAAGCTCTAGCTGGATGCCTTGCTTTATGGACAGGTGCTGGATAGTATTGGAGGAGGCAGGTGGGTCTATCACCTGGGATCCAGGAACAACTGAGCTGTCCTCATGGCTCTGTCCGTGGGTTTTTCTGTGGCCTCTCTTCCTGGGTAAGTCGAGGGCAGTAGCCGCTCCAGAGGCATGCTGAATGCCAGGGGTTGTACCGGCGCAGCCGTAGAAAGCTATATAAATGCTGCAGGCTTCTCATTGGTCTCCATGGTACAACTTGCTTCCTAAAAGGATGAGGGTAGGACAGGGATTGCTGAGCATCTGAGATGCTGAAAAGCCAGGATCACCTAGCTCGCGGCTCCAGCTCTGCTGAGCAAATTGGTAGCTGAAGTCCCAGGTTGGTGCCGAGAGGCCTCGCCGACATCAGATGCAGCGTGCTAGGTACTGAATATCGGGATGAAGTGCATGCAGTCCCTGCTGCAAAGAGCTGGCAATAAGCAGGCAAAGTGGGGCTGGGCAGGACAAGGGAGGTAGCACTGTCTCGGTTTCACAGATGGGGGAACTGAGGCTCAGCTCCTCAAAGCTATTCCCAGGCCTAACAGCCACTGGAATGATTGGAGCTAGGTGCCTAACCACCTCTGAGGATCTGGGCCAGAAAAACTGAGAGACGCGCCCAGAGTGGCACAGGGCACATCTGTACTTACCAGATAACTGATGACCTGGAGCTCGATCTTTTGGCATTTGATTTAGCGGGTCTAGTATAGACCCGCTAAATCGAATGCTGAGGGCAGTTCCCACTGGTGTCGGTGGTACTCCTTTCGCGAGGAGTAAGGGAAGCACCCCCGTGGGCCTCCCGCTGTGTGGATGCCGCCAAGGCTCGGCTTGCGGTAAGCTGACTCCAGCTACGCATTTTGCATAGCTAGGGCTGTGCACTGTAAGCTGACCTGCCTGGCCTAGTGTAGACCAGGTCGCAGAGAGCCAGTGACAGAACGAGGCCGTGCACCACGATCTGCTGAACCTACGTCCAGGGCCAGGACGGCAAGGCCTTTGTCTTCTATTCGCTCCAGAGCAAATGAACGGCCCTCTACTGAAACACCGGAGCGAATGGAAGTCTGAGCTGGCAGCACGTGCATGGAGGCCTCCGCTGAGCGCTTGGCTGTGGAGAGCCATCTGACGTGGCCTCACTGGAGTGACCGTGTCAGGGTGGATGTGGTCGCTGGGAGGATTAGCCATGGACCTCAGCGGGAGCAGCTCCTAAGAGCCGGAGTTTGCGATACAGTCACTGAATATCATCTCTTGTTGCCTACCCTGTGACTGCTCCACATCATCCAACCATCTCACTGGTCATCCCCTCGTACAGACGAGGGGGCACAGGAATCCTCCAGCTTGGAAGGACATGAAGCTGCCAGTTTTCCCCGCCTCTACCGGATTTCCAACGGAGGGGTGTCATCCACCCAGCCTGGCTTGTCTCCCGGGGACATGAAGTAACTTTAGTCCTGGATAAGCCCCAAATCATTGTTCCCATAATACCCCTTGGAAGCAACTGCAAATATTTTACGGTGAGGCCTATGGTGGATAACGCCGTTAAATGCACGCAGGAACCTGGTGATTCGTGTCTCCGCAGGCCTGGCAAAGCCTAAAGGAAAACATGGCTGGGAGGTTGGGTGGGGAACACGGTGGCAAAGGGGCGAGCGAATATGGAAATGAAATGGCCGATGTCTCAGGTGCCTTGTCTCTCCATGGCTTGGGTGAGTGACTCTGTGCTGAAGGAAGCTGCGTGAGAATACGAAATAATTGCTACCTCATTGGCACGATGCTCTTTGCTACAATGTCATAAACGCTAGCGTCTGTAAAACCAACCAGCGAGAGGAACACAGGCTCTTCCTGAAAGCAGTGAAAAGAAAATGTACGTCGGTCAACCCCCGCCAAAACCAGACTGCAAGTGAACAGCGCAATCAATGCACACGCCATAGGAACAGCAGGTGAGTTTCTTCAGCCAAGGAGGTTGCTCCAGAGAAGTCAGAAGACTAGGGATGGCTTGCTTGGTCTTGGCCACGTGCAGGAAATCTTGGAAAAACTGCAGCACCTTGAAATGCACCCAGGGGAATTATGGGAAGTTATTGCTGCTGACAAGTTTGGAGCTTTCGGGAAGGTGGTGCTGGTGAAGACTTGTGCGTGTCTCCTGACCGGAACAAAAGTGGAATGCCGAGTGTTGTTGGAACGAAGCAGATCCCAGTCTTGGAAATCAGCGGGTGAACAGTTACGTACTTTGGTCAAATTCAGCAGAACAGCGCGCACAAGGAGAGTGCTGTGCGATACAGAGAGGTTCGCTTGCTCGCTGCCGGCGACCCCCTTCATGCTGACCTCGTCCCTCCCCCTGGACTTGACCCACAATGCAAGGCACAATGGCCCGTCCTGCTGCTTGGCTGCGCGTCAGAGCACCCCTGCTTCCCTGCTCTGGTGGTGACTCCGTAAAACCCTGGGGGCAGCGTTTCTCAGTCCGTGGCCAGCCGCCGGTCCCTGCGATCGCCCTGACGTAGCTTTGGAAGGCAGCAAGCTGGGCCCTGGTATCAAAAAGGGCTGAGGGTCTGTCCGCCTACCAGTGGAGATGCATGCTGCTCTGTGCCTGCTAGGCCTGCCAGCCGTGGCTGGGGGAGGGAAATGAGCTCCTTTCTGAAAACGCAGGTGGAACGCTGGCAGGGAGAGGTGAAGTCACGAGGGATGTGGCGGCAGGGCTGGGACCTGAACCCTGAGGATTTGCTGCCTTTTGCCCTGTGTTGATTACTGGTCCATGTCCCTTCCAGTCAACTGTTTCCTTGAAAGCTGTGGCATTCGGGCACTGCTGTTTGTTGCACGATTTAACTGGTTCATGCCACAGGCTAATGAAAGAATCTTTCCTTCACCTTTGAGTTGGGTTAGTGCTAACAGAGGTTTGGCTAGGAAGAGACCTGAGCGTATCTCCATGCAGCCCGGTGGGGGGAAAAGCACTTGCTTTGCTGGCAGTAAGTATAGGAGTGGGCCTAGGAGATTCGGGACCAGCCCCACCATGGAACCAAGTGTTTCGCTGGGAGGGCACCACCTTAAAAAACGAAACCAAGCACCTAAGTGGAGGTAAAAGATTCCTGCTGGCTTTTCCCCCCTTCTCCTCCCTGCCTGTTGAGCCGCGATGCTCCTGTGCCCCAGTAGCCCATTTGGGAAAGGGCGGCGTTTTGCTTTCCCAGCTTTGCTTACGGCAGTGTCTCTATGGAAACCACTTAGCTCCCTTCCCTTCTCGGTGTCAGGCTCTTGAAGAGCCTGGTGCTAAGTGAAAAGCTTGTCTAGCAGCCCCGTTTCCTGGCGCTGAAGGCCTCGTTAGGGACGTGCCAACACGTTGGAGTTTCTTCTTAAATGTCCCTTTTTGTGGCTTGATTTATTTTTTTTAAGAAAGGGAAACGAGGCAGCAGGTTCTGCGTGCATTCCTCTTGCCCCCATGCCATGGGCTAGCGCTGGCGTCCACCCCGCTGGGGCAGATTTCTGGTTGCTCAGAATTGTATCATGGTTATGGACTAGCACAGTGTGTCTTAACCTTCTTTTTTAATAAAGTACCCCTTTAAAAAAAAAAAAAGTACCCCCACTACCGACAGTTTTCAGACACACAATTTTTTTCTACCGTTGCAACACATTTTGTTTAAACATCTTAATCGGAGTCGGGCGGGCGATAACATTTTTGGGTGTAAAAAGTACAAAAATAATCAAACGCTGTAAAACTTAAAACAAACAAATTCCGTTTTCTCCAAATTTCAGTTGTGGTGACGTAGCCCCCAGACTTCTCTTGAGTGGGTACTTGTACCACCGGCTGAGAAACACTGGACGAGAAGATTTACCCAGCATTGCTCGGGTCACTGACTCAGTTTTTTGGAAAATAAAATGACAGTGTCTAGGCTTCATATGAATCATGGCTCTGGGGTGGGACTGGGGAGGAGGGGTTCAGGGTGCAGGCTGCCTCGGGGAGAGAGGACAACCCAGCCCTGTCTCACCGGTGCAGCTTGGGGCCAGGTGAGAAGCACCTCTCCATCGCTGCTGCAGCTCCAGCAGGCACAGCCAGGGCAGAGGTGCATGTCTCCAGACCTGGGCAGGTCCTGGTTCATCTGCCTCCTGTACCCCTTAGCCAGAGTGAGGAAGGCAGCAAACTGGGCACTTTCCCCTCATTCCCTGATGAAGGGGAACACCCAGCAATGTTCCTGTATGACTGGGGGGGAGGAGCCTCAGACCCCCCCCCACCTAAAAAAGTGCCTGGAAGGTGGAGGCCCAGGGCTGGGGCAGTCCTGTGAGGGGGCCACTCCCCAGCCAGCCCCTTTCACCTGCCTGGTGATTCTCTCTCTTCTGTCTGGTTTTCTGAGCAGCAATCCCATTCCAGGCACGTCCCATTGTCCTGGCACCAAACCCAGACCTTGCTTTCAGTTCTGATAAGAGGAAGCTGCCGACCGAATGTGGTGGCCCTGGCTCTTGCTATCCAGGAGGAGTTCTTGAACAAATGAGCAGACGTAGCGCTCTCAGATACGTAGCCGCTGAGTCCTTGGGGGCATGTAACAAGGAGGCCTACCTCTTTCAGGTCAGGGGCCTGTGACCAGCCAGCTCTGGTAATTCTCACTCCTGGCTGGGAAGGGAGTAAGTGATTATTAAAGCCAGCAAGTGGCTTTCTTGAAAAATGCAGGGAAAGCATCAGGAAGGAACCAACTTCTCCAGTCCTGCCTGAGAGAGGGACTGGCTAGAAAGCCCCACCAGAAAGTCCTGCTTTCTTCTTATGAGTCTGTGGCCTTTTGAACAACCAGTGGAGCTCAGAACCCAGGGCTCCAGCATCTACGCCTCCTAGTGTGGGTCTGGGTCCAGCCACCCTGTCCCAGACTTCCTGGCACCCTCCCAACATGTGGGCGCTCAGCCCTTTGCTGCTGGTGCGATGTGGGAAAACTGGCCTGTCCACCACACTTGGCTGCACTGCAGGCATGAAGCTCGGCTCACGGGACGGTGGGATGCATGTGGTGAGCTCCCAGCGTGCAAGTCCAGTGCCACTGGATCTGTCCAGCAAAGTGGCAGGACTTGCACCAGCACCCAGAATTCGACTCGGGCTTCGAACCTCCATCCCTGCAGGGTCCTCGGAGCCTGGGTCTGAGCCCTGGGTTAGCGCCATTTGTGTGTAGACCGAAGGGGGATCCGGCTTGAGCCGGAGTTGGAACTGGGGTTACACTGCAGTGTAGACGTATCAGTTAGGCTTGTGGAAGGGGAGTGTATGGCCTCGCTTGCGCTGTTGGATCTGACTTGGGATATAAAATTGGATGAATCGGTCCACTGAACGTTTAACCGGTTAACTGACTAAGGGCTCCCGGCCTGGGGCTGCTGCTGGGTGGGGGGGCTGCTCCCGGGCACCGGTACCCAGTAAGCATCACTCGGTAAAGTAACCCGTTCACATCTCTAGATCTGTCAATGCCAGCTGACTCGGCACGCAGAGCACGCAGCTGGCTTCCCCTTGGACAGCCCATCGGGGTACATGATGGGCACAGAGTTCTGCCCTACAGCCATCCCCTCTGTCCTGCCCCCCGCCGTGTATTAAATCCCCCTGGGAGGTGGGTGAGCCAGCCCCCCGCCAGCTATACACCCCTTCTCCTCGCCGTCACATCTGTAGGGCCCACCTCTCCGGGAGCCGGAGCGACAGAAGCCCCCAGAGAGGAGCTGGGTGAAACGGTAGCCGGAACCCAACCGAGGTGACCCATCCGGCTTGAAAGCCTCGGCTGTAGAGGAATGCCCCAGCTGCAAGGTGCTGCGCCTGCATTTTTCTGCCTGGTGCTAGCTGGCGGATCGGTGGCTGCAGCTGGCTACTGCATTGCTTGCGGGCAGGGGGACGTGGTCACGCAGGGTGCTGAGCGGCACTGCTGGGAGGAGGCGCTTTGACCTTGGCTCACTCACGCTCTTCATTTGTGCGTGGGACATTCCCCGCCCCCTTGTGCTTGGCCTGGCGCAAGTTTCTGCCCCAAGCGTCTTGCTGTTGAAACAGAGAAGCCAAAGGGTGGGAGGGCAATCAGTGACTGACCCTGCAGACCAGACCATGACTAGAATCTGGCTCTTCTGAGTCCCGGGTCGGTGCCTGGCTCCGGGCCATGTGGGTTTCCGCGAGAGTCTGGGTCCACTCACTACTTAGTCTAAATTACCCACCATGATTTACAGCTCAGCCTCTGCACAATGAGATGAGCTTCCTAACGATGTGCCGCGCGTTACAGCGCTGATGGATCTTTTAATATTGGAATACCAGCAACCGTGCCTGGAGGGATTTGGCCTCTGACTGGGCCGGATTCTCCGCTGGCATAGATCGGCCACGTTCCATTAAAGTCAGGAGAGTTGTGCAGATTTATGCCTGCCGAGGAAGTGCCTGGCGGGGGAAGGGGGAAGTGTGTGTGTGTGTGTGTGTGCGCGCAATTTGAAGGTGCCTCAGAGCATTCTGCTCCTGGCGTGGGCTTTTCAGACTTGTAACTTTAATGAGTCAGTGCTTGCTGAAAACTGATTGAAGAAAACTGTTCTCCCGGCCAGCCATCAGGCCGTGCAAGTTTCAGATGGGGGGGGCTCTTTCGTTTTCCGTTCGGTGCCAAGGCGCGACAGAATCCGGACGCTGAGTGAACAGCAGCGTGGTACTGAGCAGAGAACCCGAGGCGCCAAGGGGGTCTCCTTCTGCTCCTGCCAGCACGGAAGGGCAGGGCTGGCCCTCCGCCGCCTCGCACCGCACACCTGCCCGCACGACCCTGCCGTCCTCTGCCACCCCTCGTGGCGTGCTGACGTTCCTTGTGAGCATGAGGGTGGAAAGGTGGCAGCAGAGGACTGGGACCCAGGCCCTCGCTAAGGGCCTGCATCCCACGCATTTGTGGGTCTTGGCCCCAGTTCCGCCAGGTGGTGACATTGTGCCTCCTACAAGGCCCATTTGTGGATTTGGGGCAGCAGATTGCCCCAGCTGCTCGACAGGAGCTGGGCCAGATTAAGCAAGGGGCTTTAGGGGCTCCAGGCTAAGGGCCCCCCCCATTCTCCGACAGTCCTGCCCCCGAGCCTGGATGTTTTCTTTGCCCATTCGTTTGGCGTGTTGGCTTTATGAAGTCCCTTTAAGGTGCACTCCGAAGGGGGACGAGAAACGGGCACGGGGGGCAGAGGGCCAACAGCTGTGCCGGAAGAGCTGCTAGTGGGGTGCTGGGTAGACATTCCGCAGGCAGCCCCTCTCGAGACCAACACCTAATGCGCTTAATTTAGCTGGTGACAAGCAGCTGAATTTAGACGGAGAGAGGTCACGCTGCAACGTGGGTGTGCGATGTGCTGTTTTCATACTGGGATGAATCATGGATTTGCACAGAGTGCATTCAAACCTGGCTCTGTCACTACCCAATGGCCCTCCCCCCCAGATCTCACACCCTCACGTGCATGTGAGGATCCTGATTTTGGACTGCTAAGATTGGGAGTGCATGGCTCTGGGACTGTGGTTCAGGCTTCCCTTTAATAATTACAACCCCAAACCTCCTTCAATAAATACATTGCCATGAAGTATTTATAAATGTGCATGAATTAAAATGGAAAGTGTCTGAGAACGCTTAAAATAACTTTTTTTTTCTTGCTCCAGCAACCACTCGTGTGTAGCTGAAGTAAGATTGTCTGCTCGCCTCTCCTGAAAATAGATAAGTGAGGTTCAGTGGCTTAAAAAATGTAGCTTTATAGCAGTCACAACTGGGCCCATCAGAAGCGTGGGGGGTGGAGGGGAAGCCAGAGAAATGGGGGAAGAGTTTTCTTCACTGCAGCCTGAAACTTAACTCGGATTGATCGGGTCTTTCCTAAGGCATGGTTGCCCCGTTTGGCCCATGTACATAGTTTGCCACTGTTCAGACAAGGTTGTGTCTGAGGATGAGAAACCAGCGATACAGTGAACAGCTGGATCTATTCTTTGGTGTTACCTTGTTTGTGCACACATGGTCCTGGGTCCCTCACCATAGTAGAGACGTAAGAACGGCCACACTGGGTCAGACCAACGGTCCATCTAGCCCAGTATCCTGTCTGCCAACAGTGGCCAATACCAGATGCCCCAGAGGGAGTGAACAGAACAGGTAATCCTCACATGATCCCCACCCATTTCCAGACAAACAGAGGCTAGGGACACCATTCCTACCCATCCTGGCTAATAGCCATTGATGGATTTAACCTCCATGAATCTATCTAGCTCTTTTTTGAACCCTGTTAAAGTAGCCTTCACCACATCCTCTGGCAAGGAGTTCCACAGGTTGACTGTGCGCTGAGTGAAGAAAAACTTCCTTTGCTTTGTTTTCAAGCTGCTGCCTATTCATTTCTTTTGGTGACCCTTAGACAAACAGCAGCAGGCAGTTTCCTTGCTCAGAAATCTCAGTGTCTGCCACTCCAATGGGTCCTGTGCCCAAGAAGCCCTGTTCCTGCTGCCTCCTCTCAGGGCTGTGCTCGGACTTGCTTCTCCTGGCTTTTGTGCTGGTAACTTGCCCCTGTGTTTGCAGTCTGGGGAGCCCTTCAGCCTGCTCAATTTAGCCCTGACCTGCTATGGCCACTCGCTGCATGGTTTGTAGCTTTCTCTGCTACACAAAGGAGTTTATTTGCCTCTGTTGGGAAGAGTGCTAATTACTGCCACTGACTTAAGGAGTCAGACGCACCTGATGGCAGCCATTAGAAGCAGGCCACATAACGGTATGTTCCAAGCCACTTGTTTTATTGTGTGATCCCTCTAGAATGCCGGCAAACTTTTCTTTCTGGAGGCACTCTCAGGGAGGTAATTGTCTGCAGAGAGTGCCCTCGCTCGGGTCATAACAGCTGCGATGCTTAAAAAGAAAAGCCATTTAAAGACTCCTTTCTCACCGCTCCGCCTGCTTTGCTTACCTCTTCTACCTTGCTCCCCCGGCACTGACCTGCTTAATTGTGGGGTCATTTTGCTTTCTGGTTCCCTAGCAACCACGAGGTCGGGGTGCATTTCTACCAGCGCAAGGGAAGGTTTATAATCCAAGACCTGGTTCGATGCATTTTTTTTTAATTGTGAAAATGTCTCTGTATTGGGGTTTGAAGCCCCCTCTCTGCCCCGCACTTGTCAAGAGATCTACATTCGGGGGCTGCGGCTCCGTGATGATGCCCTATTGCCTTGATGAAGCCTCGTTAGCACGGGTGTTACAAGTGACAGGTACTTCTTCTGCTGTTATATAGATCTCTTGGTTTCTGTTATTTCCACTCCAAGTCATCTGATGAAGTGGGGTTGACCCACAAAAGCTCATGCATCTATGTATTTTGGTTTGTTTCTAAGGCTATGTCTACACTGCAGTGCTAGTTTGAGATACCGGCGGTATCCTGAAATAGCTATTCCGCATCTTTTGAACGCGCCAGTTATTTTGAAATATAACGGGCTCGCTAGTCTGACGTCCCTGAACACCTCATTCCACGAGGAGTAAGGGACATTTCAGAATAGCATTTTGTTTTGAAATAAGTGCTGTGTAGACAGCACCAAATTTTGAAATAAACTATTTCGAAATTAATGTGAAATAATTTAAGCAATTTGTGTAGCTCAAATTGTGTAGCTGATTTTGCGCTCCAGATGCAGCGTAGACGCACCCGAAGGTGCCATAGGACTACTCGTTATCACCAAATCTAGGGCAAGGCTAGAGTTAGTTGCAAATCAGCCATTAAAACGTGTTACCAACCAATGCGAATCAACCTTTCCTTAGGAAAATAAGTGAAACGTACAAAGGCGAAACAAGACTAAAATCTATCACTTAAATCAATGGTGGGCAATATCTGGCCTGCAGGCTGGATGCAGTTCTCCAGGGTTCGCCCCTGGCCAGCCACTGCTGCTTAATTTACCTGCACCTCTGTAGGTATGGGCTCTTGCAGCTCCCGTTGGTTGCAGGTTGCCGTGCCCGGCCAATGGGAGCTGCGGGAAGTGGTGTCTTGCTTTCTGTTGTTTCCACTCCAGTTCATCTGATGAAGTGTGGTTTTACCCATTTAATAACCCCCAATGCTTGTCTGCCTCCCCTGCTCACCTCTGCTGTCCAGCTGGGCTTGCCAGTCTGGTCTGGGCTTGCCAAAGATTTGATGTAACAAAGCCTCACCTGGCTGCTTGGGAGAATGAGCTTTTAGCTGTTATTTAATCAAATGTAATTACACTGTGTCTTTCAAGGACTGGTTCTCACCCTCCTATTTAGCCTCACGTGTATCATCTGGGGAAGGGGGCCAGCTTTGTTGAATGTGCAGATGAGGTAATTAACTGTTCTCCTGCACACATTTAGAAGTCTTGCTCTGGTGCTCCCTTCCAGCCGTCTTCCTCACTTCACTTGGGCAGGCGCTGGCTTTGGAAGAGATGTTTAAGAACCTGGCAGAGCAGCCCCTCGTGAAGGCTGGGGAAGTCTGGCTTTGATTCATGGGCTGCTTGATCATGTGGAGGAAGGCAGATGTGGCTAGCTTGGGGCTGCTACGTGTGGCATGCACATCTCAGTGATTGGATCGGAAATGAATCAAACCTGTTGCTTAGCCTAACTAGTGCAGTGTTTATGTACCTAAACATGGATAGCACCCGTAAAAGATGTTTCAGCTGTGGAGACTGAAGTCTTTTAATGTGCACAGCACAGGTGCAGAATAGGCAGGAGCAGTATAAGCTCTCTAATGCTAGGGTGGATTGATTTAAATCAAAGTGGGAAATTACCAATTTAAATCACCAGGCAGGAAACCTTGATTTAAGTCAGGGTGGGCAATAAGACAGCTGTGGTTTGCCTGGGTTAGCTCACATGCTGCTTTGTTAACCTGTGCTTTCCCACTTGCTGCTCCCATTAGCTGCAGATCACCATTCCTGGCCAATGGGAGCTGCGGGAAGCAGTGCGGACCAGGACACCACTTCCCGCAGCTCCCGTTGGTCGAGAACAGCAATCCGCGGCCATCTGAACCTGCAAGCGCCCATACCTGTAGAGGTGCAGATAAATAAAGTGGGGGCAGCCTGCCGGGGGCTACTCCTGGTGAATCACGTTTGCCCTCAGGACAGTTATTGCCTATTGCTGATTTAAGTCATAGATTTTAGTATTGTTTTGCCTTAGTACTTTTTACTACTTTTCCTAAAGAAAGGTTGATTCTCATTGGTTGGTAACCATTAAAATGTGTTGATTTGCAACTAAATGTAGCCTTACACTAGCTTTGGTGCTTCTTTTTGCTAACCAGAAGGATTCACTATACAGAGAGGCATTTATTTAAGCTATTGTAGTGCTTAATTTACACTTGAGTCTTAATTTTTCGTATTTGTGTGTTAGAAAATGGGGAGTGATGCACTTTCTATTTACTAGATAATTTTTCATTTTTACCAAACTCTATTTGAATTCAATTAAAATTCAATTAAATGCACAAAAAGAGCATTTTAATTTTATTGCTTAAATAAAATGACCTTTCAGTATGTGGGATACAGAAGAAAAATTATCAAAAAGTTTCTCAAAACATGTTTTGTGTCTAAAACTGATGATAGATAGTATAGTCAATTACTTGAACACACTCTGTGTTGCTATAAAATATATTCAAGCGGCCACATAACCAGTGTCATTCAGCTTTATTGTTACAGAAGCAATAACGATGTAGTACAGGAAGAAGGTTCTGTACAATGCCAAGCTCTGGGAACACACCTTCTATGAGAGGCTTCCCAAAGTTATACCCCTCCAACTCTCTTTTTATCCCCCACTTGTTTACCAGTAAAAGGTGCTAGGTATGTCCTCTGAAACTCAGTTTAACCAAAAAACTTAAAAAAACGCATGACCCTTTAGCATCTTAGAGATGAACAAAACATTTTATATAGTAGCTTGAGCTTTCATGGACACAACCCACTTCTTCAGATGTGTGGAGCAAAAGGCACAGAGAGGCAGCACAGAAACCCCTGAATATAAAGCAGAAAAGGGGGGGGAGGGAAGAAAGGGGGGAAATTGTCAATTATAGTGCTCGTACTAAATAAGGCTAATGGAGTGGGCTGTAAGCGTCCGATATTTAGCTTTTGATGTCATTCGGGTGTTGAATAGAATGGCCCATCCAGTTCATGTCTTTGTTCAGTCCCTGCATGAAAGTGTCAGACTTGCCTTTGATGGCCAGTTCCGCGGTTTCTCTCTCTAGTTGGTTCCTGAAATGACTTTGCAAAAGACTGGCCACTTTGAAATCCATTAATGAGCGCCCAGGTAGGTTAAAATGCTGCCCAACTGGTTTCTGTGTGTTACAATGTCAATAACTGATTTGTGTCCATGTGTCCTTTGTCGCAGAGACTGTCCTGTTTGGTCAATATCCCTGGCGGAGGGACATTGCTGGCATAGATCCCATTGGAGGATGTGCAGTGGTATGAATGTCTGATGCGGTGGCTAACGTGGTTAGGTCCTGTGATGGTGTAGATGTGTGGACAGAGTAGAGTAGGTAACGGAGTTTATTGTAGGGGTAGG
The DNA here is from genome assembly GCA_032595735.1 of Pelochelys cantorii. Lineage (NCBI taxonomy): Eukaryota > Metazoa > Chordata > Testudines > Trionychidae > Pelochelys > Pelochelys cantorii. The sequence continues at coordinate 38,783,734 of CM064341.1, forward strand.
TCCCTGAGTGAGTGTGTTTGAAGTCTGATGTGTGGTTGCTGGAAAGAATTTGTTTGGGGGTTGTCTGTAGGCAAGGATTGGCCTGTCCCCCAAGGCCTGTGAAAGCGAGGGATCGTTTTCCTGGATAGGTTGTTGTGACGCGCTGGAGTGGTTTAAGTTGGGGACTGTAGGTGATGTAGGTGTTCTGTTGTTTTGTTTTGTTGGGCCTTTCTTGAAGAAGTGGATGCCTGGGTACCCGTCTGGCTCTGTCAATCTGTTTTTTCCACTTCCCCAGGTGGGTATTTAAGTTTTAAGAATGCCTGATAGAGAACCTGTAGGTGTTCTCTCTCTCTCTCTGGGATTAGAGCAGATCCGGTTATATCTCAGGGCTTGGTTGTTAACAATCAGTTGTGTGATGTGTCCTGGATGGAAGCTAAAGGCATGGAGATAAGTATAATGGTCGGTAGGATTCCGGTATAAGGTGATGGAAATGCGGCGGTTATTTAATTGTACTGTAGTGTCAAGGAAGTGGATCTCTTGTGTGGACTAGTCCAGGCTAAGGTTGATGGTGGGGTGGAAGTTGTTGAAATCCCTGAGAAATTCTTCAAGGGTCTCCTTCCCGTGGGCCCATATGATGAAGATGTCATCAGTGTAGTGTAAATAGAGGAGATTTGCTAGGGGACGAGAGCTGAGGAAACGTTAAAGATCCGCCATAAAGAAGTTGGCATATGTGGGTGCCCATAGCCGTGCTGCTGACTTGAAGGTATAAATGGTCCCCAAATTGGCAATAGTTGTGGGTGAGGGCAAAGTCACAGAGCTCTGTAACCAGATGTCCAGTGGCATCATCAGGGATGGTGTTCCTGACAGCCAGCAATCCATCATCATGTGGAATGTTGGTGTAAAGAGCTTCTACGTCCATGGTGGCCAGGATGGTGTTTTCCGGGAGATTCCTGATGTTCTGTAGTTTCCTCAGGAAGTCAGTGATGTCTCAAAGGTAGCTAGGAGTGCTGGTGGCACAGGGTCTGAGGAGAGAGTCCACGTACCCGGGTAATCCTGCTGTAAGTGTGTGCAATGCCGGAGATGATGGGATTTCCAGGTCTGTGGATCTGCACGTCTCGTCCAGCCTGTGCTCTGCCCTCAGCAGGGTGCTGCTGCTGTTGCTATAGGAGAAGTGCCAATCCCCCACCACCAGGCAGCTCCGTGTGCAAGTCCTGAGCCCTGGCTGGGTGGGGCTCATTAAGTAGCTGCAGGGCCGTACTGCTGTGCAGCTCCCTGCTAGGGAGATTACGGAATCTCCATCATTGGAGAGTTTAAACAGCAGGTAAGACACACACCTGTCAGGAGTAGTCTAGATGGTGCTTGGTCCTGCTGTGGACTGGACTTGACCTCTCAAGAGCCTTTCCAGTTACATAAGAATGGCCAGACTGGGTCCAATCAAAGGTCCATCTAACCCAGGATTCTGTCTGCCGACAGCAGCTGATGCCAGGTGCCCCAGAGGGAGTGAACAGGACAGGGAATGGTCAAGTGATCCCTCCCCTATCGCCCATTTCCAGCTTCTGGCAAAGAGAAACTAAGAAAACACTTCTATGATTCGTGAGCCCTTAGCTGGCGTAAAGCTGAGATCCTTGAGCTGTTAACGCGTTAGGGATGCTACTAATCCGTTGTAGCTACTTGTACATGTTGTATAGGTAAGCTGGGGGTGTGTTACTGTAGGGGGAGGAAGAACTTGCATCCAGGGCTCCCAGTCTAAATGCTGCATCTCCCAATAGCTGCCCATGTTGTTCTTGTTGCCTTGTGTTTGCACGGTTCTGTGTACCAGTGGCCTGGGAGCTGGGAGACCTAGGTTCAGTTCACTCGTGCAGATTCCCTATCTGTCGTGGAGTGCTTTGTTTAGTCTCTGTGTGCATGGGGTCCCCGTGCGTAAAGTGGGGCTAATAGTGCTGCCTTACCTCCCGGGGTGTTGGGAGAAGGGGGTGAGCTACAGTGTTCCCTCTAACCAGAGCACTTGGGTGGAGTGATTCAAATGCCACCCAGTTGATTAGCAAAGCTCCCATGGCTGGCAGAAGCGACCAGCATGTTTTTCTAATTGTGGTGCACATCTGCATGTGCCTTGGTGCACAAAACACAATTTATTCCACACATAGATTGAAAAATTAGAGGGACCCCTGGTTAGGTGCTCAACTCCCATGGAAATCAACACTTGGATTAGGATCATTTACTAAAATAGTCTCCCACGGTCATCACAAATGAAAGCTGTTTCTGTAACCAGATGCAACCACGTGGAATCCTTTTGCAGCCTCTGGGGCGGTGCACAGACACACCCGGGTCAGGCCCTGAAAGCCACCATTATTTCTTTTGAAGAATAACTTTTAACAGAGTCTTGACATGAAAGGCTCTCGTGATTCATCACTGAAGCTGACTTAGTAGCTGCCACCTTCCTTTCAAAATGATTGATGGGTTTGGGATTGTGAAGGCGACAGCTTTTGAATGTAAAAAGCGAGTACAGGACGTTTTTAGCGTTATGCATTTTGGAGGGCACATTGAAGTGCCAGATTGGCAGGCTGGGCACAAAGCACAGTGATTGTCAGCATCAAACCAGGCCCTGCAATTAGAACTTTATTATGATAAATACCATTATCTAGCGCTTGCGTGACACTTTTCATCAGATGATCTCAAAGTGCCTCACCAAGGATGTCACTATCATTTATCTCCATTTTGTAGATGGGGAAACCAAGCCACTGAGGTGAAGAGACTCTGCCAAGGTCACCCAGCAGACTTGAATCAGCCTAGTGCTCTACCCGCTAGGCATCCCCGCCTCTGCTATAATTTATAAATAAAAATAATTTATTTATAAAAGAAGGGAAATGTCACTAAATAATGAACCAGCCTGGCCTTTTTGCAGCAGGAGGACACCCCAGGTCTCCATGCAAACAGAATAAAGTTTGCAGATATCACTGAAAACTGGATAATTAAAGATAAGGAGGATAATTAAAGCTCTCTTTTTCTGGACCAACTTTTGTTGGTGAAACAGCTTTCAAGCTTGACTCTCTCACCATCAGAAGTTAGGCCAATAAAACATATTCCCGCACCCACCTTGTCTGTCTCCTGTCCCGGGATCAACATGGCTATACCAATGCTGCAAACCATAATTGACGGTTCATTTAAAAAAGTGAATCTACACCAAGATTTTCAAAACCAGGTGCCTACAGTGAGTTCCCTAAGTCAGAATAATTGATGCTTGGCAATGAGAAATGGCTAGCCAGGCCACCCCAAATCACAAGAAATGTCTGTCTGTCCATCTGTGAGTCTGTCTGTTTAAGAACTCCTCCTAAATGGTAAGAGCTAGGACCACCAAATGTGGTAGGCAGCTTCTTCTTCTAACTTAAAGCAAGGTCAGAGTTTGGTTGTGCCACGAAAACAGGCAGTGCTGGGAATGGGACTGTTTTCCAGAACTTGGAAGGGAGGAGGCACAGAGAGGAGGGAATGTAAAACTCAGTCACCACTGGGGGCAGCAAGTCCCCAGGAGAGAACTATCCTGGAGAGTCACCACTGTGGGCACCCATACCACCAAGGGAATGGCCAGCAAGGCTGGGGCTCGCCATCTTGCCTGCCACCACGCCTGGTAAGTGAGGCCCCCCTGCCCATGATACGGCCCCTGTCACCCTCACCCGAGGGGGTGAGAGGGAGAAATCCAGGATGGCAGGGGCCAGTGGGGGCTAAGTCTACTAGTATGAAATATTGAAAGACCAGCCTCGTAAGTTGTTTTTATTTCCCTTCTGGATGTTTTGGGTGTTTTATTGAATATATTTTTAAAATGAAAGCTGAGATTCTTGCAATCCAGTGATTCTGGGGTGGGAGCTCTAAGAAAAGCACTCGATAGCCCAAGAGTCACAACAAAACCAGGGCAGCTGCCAGCGCTGCTACGGAGAACCCTGCATTACTTCAATGAGCATATGCAAGACTCAGTTTCTCACCCCAACTTTTGTGTTCTTACCTGGTGGGATTGAAGGGCTTAATTCCTTTCCTGTGCCTGGGCAATCAAAGATGGGTGTTCGGTCCAGTAGGGACATGTCTGGGTTGGTCTGAATGGACTCTCAGGATTTGTCCACGCGTGACTGGAATGACCTTAGCGACAGGAGACCAGTAACTTTCAATGGCGGCTGGCTGAGAGAGAGCATGCCGTGATGGCAACTGTGAACAGGCCGGAGGAGATAGGTGGTGCTAAGAAATCCTACACAGCCTGGAGCAGGGGAAGATGGGGTTCTAGGCATTTTGGCTCTGTGCTGCCAGGGTCCGGCCTTGGAGCAGGGCTTCTGCCTTGCCAAAGATGCAGGGCCCAAGGCCTAGCCTTCAAAGGCCTACACTCCCAGAGAAGGCCAGAGGCCTGACACCCCATGTGGACCCCGGACGAGAGCTGGTAACGCTGCGATGCACCTAAATGAGTCACCAGGCACTCAAAGCCCTGAGCCTTGCAGTGCCCATTGGCTTTGCGAGCGGCTGGTTCCTCAGCGCTTTTGACATTCATGCTACTTGTCACAGAGTCTAGCTTTGAGCTCCTGGCTTGGATTAGCCAGGCCCTGGTTGTCGGTCGTCTTGACCCCATGTCACGGTGGAACAAGAGGAGGAGGAAGAGGACATCCTGTGTGGACTGGAGTGACGAGGGGAAGGGAAAGAGAGCGATGAAAGGGCAGGGAGAAACTCCTGGGCACTGGGAAGTGCTTGGATGCCCGGGGAAGGGGTGAGACGCTGACTAGAACAGCGGGGTCGCTGTGTTAGTCTGCGTGCAAAACAACCAGGCGTCCTGTGGCACCTTAAAGACAAACCGGTTTCTTCACTGGGGCATAAGCTTTTGGGGATAAAAACGCTTTGGCAGATGCATTGGTTTTTGCCCACGAAACCTTATGGCCAAGTGAATCTGACTAGAACAGGTCAGTTCCTGGGGGGAGGACAGAGAAACTCTCCCTCCCCCAGTCTAGAGGGGGTTGCAGTGGCCACAATCACCCCAACCTCCGGCCTGGGTGGGCCCTTCACAGGGAGCAGCCTCGCCCAGTTGGGGGTGTGATCTGAACGCCACAGAATGGGGGCCCAGGATAGGTGTGCTGGGCCGGTCGTGGCAGAGTGGACAGAGGGCCCTTGGCCTGAGGCCTTCGAGGAAGCAAACGGGCTGGGGTCTGTTTCCTCATTGGCGGGGCACAGGAATGGAGGTTTCCTTTGGTCAGGGCTTGGAAGGCTGCTTCCCCACCCAGGCACATGGCTGCAGGGACTTCGGGCTGCTATGGACACTGGGCTGCCTGGTACTCCCAGATGGGGCCAGACCCTGTCCATGGAGCAGCCGGTGCGCCGCACCTCAGACCCTGGCACCAGTCCTCAGGGACTGACTGTTCTTGTCCAAAGCAAATATGATTCTGGGCGGCATTCACGGGAGTGTTGTGAGCAAGACACGAGAAGTCATTCTTCCGCTCTGCTCTGCGCTCGTTAGGCCTCAGCTGGAGTGTTGTCCAGTTCTGTGCACCACATTTCAGGAAAGATGTGGAGCAATTGGAGAGGGTCCAGAGAAGAGCAACAAAAATGATGAAAGGTCTAGAGAACATGAGCTATGAGGGGAACTGAAAGAACTGGGCTTGTTTAGTTTAGAAAAGAGAAGACTCAGAGGGGACATGATAGCGGTTTTCAAGTATCTAAAGGGTGTCACAAGGAAGAGGGAGAAAAATTGTTCTCCTTGGCCTCTGATGATAGGACAAGAAGCAATGGGCTTAAACTGCAGCCAGGGAGGTTGAGGCTGGACATTAGGAAAAACTTCTACCTGTCAGGGTGGTGAAACACTGGAATAAATTGCCTAGGGGGGTTGTGGAATCTCCATCCCTGGAGATACTTAAGAGCAGGTTGGACAGACACCTGTCAGGGATGGTCTAGATGGTGCTGGGTCCTGCCGTGAGGGCAGGGGACTGGACTCGATGACCCCTCGAGGTCCCTTCCAGTTCTAGTGTTCTAGGACTGTCTCCCTGTCTCCACAGGGATGGATGTGCAAAGATGCCCATCCTCTCTACAAGGGGGCGGCCAGGGGGTGTAGCTGGGGGTGGGCCTGGAAGGGCTGCTGCCCCCTGAGGGGGTGAGGGGAGATGGCCCTGATCCCTCTTGTCCCCTTCCTCACCCCCCTCCCCATCATTGCCCACCTACTGGAAGTCAGGGGCCCACTCACGTATCCCATCCTGGCTACCCCTACTGCATTTGACACTCCCTCCAGCCTGCTATGAGGGAGGGAAGGGTTAAAAATGGCTTGCGGATGAAAACGCTTGTTCATTAAATGCTGAGAGAGGAGGAGATGAACATGCCATTGGCGGCCTGACCCCCTGTGCGGTGCCGGGGTTCTCAGCTCCTGCCACTGCCTCTTTCAGAGCAGCCCGGCCTACCGGGCCCCTGCCCTTCCTTGCGAAGTCAGGAAGAAACCCCCTCTGCTTTTATTTATGAGCAGCTGGCACTTTTCAATCTTCATTTCAGCGCTCGGATGCCTGGCAGACGGGCTTAAAGCTGTTAATTGCCTCCGAGGTTTTCAGAGATGCCAAAAATAAGCCCCAGGACTAGGTTGGGAGGGCCTGCCATGCTGGGGGTGAGGCGCGAGCCTCCCAGAGACCGGGCGCTCTGGTTTTACGAACACGCCTTATTGTCCCTCTCGGCTCTGAAGCGGCCTCTCGTCCGGCCGTCGGGTTGCGACGCGGTCTCGTTCTGCAGCAGTTCTTTGATTCGTGATTTGGTTTCCAGTCTGGTGGATGCAGTAGAATTGATTGTCCTGAAAGCAGGGAAGTCCAGCGGGCGGAACCTTGGTGAGGTAGCCAGTTGTAATGAAGTATGGAGAAACAGGCTTGTGCGTTATTCAGGCAAGGAATCTGCCAAATCAACTCCAGCGTAGTGCAGAAAGCAGTGTCCCCTCTGAGCTGGCCACCCAGGAGAGATTCAGATGCCGCACAGCTGATTAACAGAGCACGCACAGCCGGCAACATGTCTTTCTATTGGTGGTGCACATGCTTCAGTGCATGTCACAAAATTTATTCCACATATAGATGGAAAAAAATTTGAGGGAACATTGGCAGGCAGGCAACATCAGTGGATTCATGGCTGCCATCTCCCCCCATAGGATTTGGTAATGAACCCCTGTTCCTGCTTCGTGATGGGGGCATCTTCTCCTTGATGCGTGCAGTGGCCAGGGGAGATCTAAAGATCTCTGATTTAGACCACTGAAGAAAATCCGTGGTTGGGATTTTGACCCCTGTGTACTGCTAATTCTATGGACCTAACCTCTTTCCGTGTCCATGACTTTACGGGTGGCTCTCCAACTCCTGTCCTGTTGTATTCAATAGCTGCCATGGTTTTTCACAAAGGCAGTCCAGTGCCCCTCATTGCACTGTGGGCTCTGGCCAGTGATGTCCTGTAAAACTGCTCTTCTTCGTTGTGGCCCTTTTCTGAGCAGAGCTTTCAGGTGAGTTGCATTGGGTTGTGCCTCTGCATGCTGCGGACAGAACACGGTGGTTGCAGATGCTGGAGTGGATCCTAGTGCAAGTGGAGAAGGAAACTTGGGTATCTGCTTGGGTCTTTGGGCTCGGTTGAACTCACGCTGTCCGGCTTAGTAGCCTAGAACAGATGTGTCGTTCATGGGGTAAGTACCATGTGATGGCAGCTAGTCACTGTCTTGCGCTCATTCCATGCATGAGTGTCTAAAACTTTTTAATCAACTTCAGTAAGCCCTGAACTGTTGGGAATTCAATCGCCATTCCTCACAAGCCTGTTCGTCATTGCGAAGCCGCATGCCGTCCGCTGTGGAGAGATGTAGCAATTGGGAAGAGGAGCTGTTCTCGGCCAGGTATAAAAGGGGCCTACATGTTAATTTTGCTTCCTCCACCGCTGAGCCCAGAAACAGGCAGCCAGCATAAAATCCACACGGTGGCCAAAACGCAAGAAAGCCGCAGTTGCAGGTCTTATTCTTTGCAAAGCTCATTGCGTGAAGAGAAGAGGATGTGCGGGTGCACTGTTCCATGCCTGAAATCTGGTTAGGCAAGAAACCCAAGCGTGCCTGCAGCACCTGCTTTTTCACACGTGCCATGCCGACCTCTAGCATATTTCTCTTGCCGTTTCCAAGAACGGTCCTGTTTGGGACCCGGACTAAGATATTTGGTAGCTCGGTATCACCTGCTAGCTCTGTACCCAGTGTGCTACAGAGAGAGACTTTTTTTTCCCTCTCCCACATTTTTTTTCTCTTTCAGTAGCTGTTTCAAAAGGGACGGGGAGAGAGGAAGCCAGATGTATGGAGTTTTTCAGTCAATCTGTGCCCTAATAAAGGATTTGCTCCTATTGTGTTCTGAGCGCATGTGAGACGCAGTTTACCGGGAAGGGGGGAAAAGTTCTTAAAAGATCAAAGGCAGCGCTTTAATTAAAATGTCTGACATTTACTAGTGCGCTGTGCTCAGCATTAGCATTCATGAGAATTCATATTTTCAGGCCTTTTTCTGTACAATCAGTCGCTGGTATTGAATTTCAGGCTCCATGGCTTTGCCCGCTAAGCTCTAGGCACTGGTACGCTTTCTCATATTCAGGGTTTATCCAGAGATCTGTCTGAGTTTTATTTTGGGCTTGCTCCTCTGTTATGTACCTAGATACACAGTGTAAATGGTATGGATGCTCTGTGCCCTCTGTGTGATGTGCAAGCTGTCTACAGTGCTTTGGTGGTAGATTTACTCAATCAGGTATCAACTCAAACAAGTTTAGTCTCCACTTACCGGAAGATCAACGCTTCAGTGATCGATCTTCTGGAGTTTGATTTAGTGGGTCTAGAAAAGACGTGTGAGAACAACTCTCTCCACCCCATGCTTTATTAAATGGATTGATGGGCACAAATATACATAACTCAAAGATGCTTTGGGCAAATTATCTCATGTAACCTATCAATCTTCATGTCTTAATCCACTGGATCTGTTTATCTTATTTTGGTATATGTATCATTCTTGCATGTAAAATTAGATAGATGGAATATGGAATGCTTTGTGGATTTTAAATGTGTCAATGCAATCATACGCAAATAGCCTTTTGTCCTTAACTCTTAGCAGTGGTTGGTAGAAACTGGCCAAGTGACTTCTCATGCAAAAAGGAAATAAAAAACAATAGGAAAGTAGGAGTGCATGGTCTTTGGCAGGCACGCCCAGGGGAATGAACCAAAGGCCCTGGGGAAAGGGAGACTTCCCTGGTTTGAAGGCTGAGCTGGAAAAGAAACCGTTTAGGGTGAGTTTATAATGAATCTGTAACAAGTTTGTACTGAGGTTTCAGGGTAGAATTAGCCAATTGTGTTCTGTTTATTTTGAGTTTGTAATCTCCTTTGCTCTGCTTGTTCTCGCTTATTGCCACTTAAATCCTACTGCTTGTACTTAATACAATCACTTTTATTTTCTATCAAGCCCAGTGTAAATAATTGTTACCTGGGGGAGCAACCAGTGTGCACATTCCCTTTCCTTGTCAAAGGGGGCTCACCTATTGTGACAGAGCGGGCCGGGTCTGGGCACAGCTGAGGGCATCCGCTCAGGGCGAATTGCTCAAATTCGGGGCTCCTTACAGCCCCCAGACTGGAGACCTTTCCAAACAGGCCACAAACCAGTCCCACAGAGTGCTTCAGCTGCCTGCCTGAAGCCTCACGAGCAAAACCCCTCCGACACCCCAGCGATATCCGTGCCCCAGATGGCCCCGGGCCTCATACACAGGTGAGGGGTCTAGAACCCAATCCCACCTACCCCGAACAAGTTCTGTCCAGTTCCAAAAAACCAGCCACAGATCCCAGGTCAATTTACCCTCTGGACTTTACTCACAAATCACGCTGAGCCAATCCTTTAGAATCTACTAACTAAAGGTTTATTACTACAATAAAGAAAAGCACGAGAGTGAGTTGCTAAAGTATCATACATTACATGCATTGAATCTCCCAGTTCTCCATGCAGGCTCTAGCAGAGATGTTATAGCTGCTCGCTTAAAAGTCCTTGTTGCGCATCCTAGGTCAGGATGGGTCCACAGTTCTTTCCGGCTCTTCGATCCTTGCACTCTTGACTCTGGGATGAAGGGCTGAGCTGAGTCCAACGTGGAGATGGCCACATGGCAAATTTATACCCCCTTCCTGGTCTCTTCTTGGCTGCAGCAGGTCACTTGGCCAGCGGCCTATCCCTGTGTTCCCTGCTGGTAGCCCTTAGGTGTCATTCCTCATTCCCGAGGTGTGTCCTTGGCCCATTGAGTGCTATTGTCCCACATAGCCTCGCTAATTAGCATGTCTATAGGCCGAGCTATGCCCATTGCCCAACCACTCACAGAGAAATATTTAATACTCGCACAAAGTACATACTTATAACTTCACACGCAGACATTATACATTTACATGAATAGCATATATAAAATTAGCAGACAGTAAGCTTCTATTTGACATCTCGCATGGCCCCCCTTATACTACTTTTGGGACCAACAAACCCCCCCCCCCCCCCCCATGGGTGCAGCAGTGATCTAGCTACCTCACTCAAATTCAGTAATGTGACACCTATATAATTCCTTTGGGGTTCTGATCCCATTTGGAGAGTGGTATCCCAAGAAGCTGGGCCCTAAACTGCATTCTCCTTGGACCTGAAGAGTCAGTGTCTGTACTGCTTCTCGGGGGGGGCACTGATCTCAGTGTGGCGCCTTGGCTGGGGTGGGGGGGGCAGTTTTCTGGCCCAGTAGGACAGGGTGGCGGGAAGCCCCAGAGAGCAGGAAGGTGGGTAGCTGTGGCCTGGTCAGCCCTCTGAGAGGCACCCCCAGGGGTCTTCTGTGACCTCCCCCCTCCCAACGTGCTAAATCAAATGCTGAGGGCACCCCCGTCAACCACAGCACTCCTGGTCATTGCGCTGCTTCCTGCTGTCCTGAGGAGTTAAGAGAAGCTTACGGGAGGCTTTCTCCTGTCAGGCTCGCACTGAGGGCTGCCCCAGAAAACCAGTGCAAGGTACGTTGACTCCAGCAACACAGTTCATTGCTGGAGCATCAACGTGCTCCAACATTTCATTTTAGACCAGGGGTGGGCTACAGTTTTTTGCAGGGGACCACTTCAGAAATTTTTGAAGTGGTCCCGGGCTGCACCGGAAGGGGCGGGACCTCAAGCAGAAGGGGCGGGGCCAGGATACTTCCCTGCTTCCCCACACACAGACCATGATTGGTCTGGGCGGGGGGGAGTGCGTGAAATCTTGGCCCCCTTCCCAGAGGTTCTCCCTAGTCTCCTCTGGGGTGGGAGGAGACTTCATGTGCTCCCCCTTCTGCCCCCAGGCCAATCAGGGCTTGGGGGCGGGGAAGTGTGCAAAGTCTCCTCCCGCCCTGCCAGGAGAGCGTGGCATTTCTAAGCACCGCATGCTCCTTGCAGGGTGGAGGAAACTTCACGCGTCTGCCCTTAGGCACTGATTGGCTGGGGGCAGGGGAGCGGCAGGGTCTTTGCAGGCCAGATCAACCCATTTGGCAGACCGCATCTGGCCTGTGGAGGCCCTTTTGCCCACCTCTGTTTTTGATGGACGACAGTATCTTACTTACTGGTGACTCTCCCCACCTGCCACACCTTCCCTTCAGTTGGAGCGAGGCTTCTGTGTCATGACGAATTTGGCTAAAACTCCTCATGATCTTTGGTTGAAATATTTGTAGCTGCCTTAGAGATGGCTCAGGAGCCCAGTGATGCGTTTGGTACGCTGAGATGATGCACTATGTATCATTCGCAACATTTTGATGGAACTCTCTTCAGGAACTTGTGCAGAACATAGGAAAAATATCTACTTGGAACTGTTCCAGTATCTTTAATTTCCTGCTTCCCTAAATCCTGCCTCTTGTAGATTCAGTTGGCATGGAGCTCTTCATTTCCTGTGTTGCGCTGTGGCACGGGGCTGAGAAACTGTTGCTGCGTTTCACTCCGGAGCCTCCTGCATTTCGGCAGCAAGGGTCGTAATTTTGTGTGAGCGTCAGCATATCTATATCCTACTTCATAGCCTGCCATGCTGTCATTTGTTTAAGTGCTTTGGGAGGCACGAGAAGTGTTCTGGAAAGGGGCTGCTTTCCAAACTGCTGGCTATTTGGAGAATTTGCTCCGATAGTGGAAGACCACCATTTTCTAGCTAGTCAAACCCTGATTTGTAGTTGGGAGTTAGCCTGACCACCAAGACAATAGGTACAATCACACCCATTTAGAAACCTAACTACAGGTTGAACTTCTCTACTCCTGCATTCTCTGGACCGGCAACATCCATGGTCCAGCATGATTTGAATTGGCCCAGATGGCCACTTACCATGGGAGTGGCCAAGTTCCCCACGGTCCCATAAAGTTTGTTTCCAGCCACCAGTCCTGACTCAGCATTCTGTGCTGTTCTTTGGCTCTAATTGACCCCAAAATGTCTTCTCAGAGCCCAGTAAGCAGGGCAAGGGTTGGTCATGCTGCTAAACAATATTGACCTTCTGTGGTCCGGCAAATTCTCTGGTTCAGCATCGATCAGGTCCCAAGTGTGCCGGATTAGAGAGGTTCAACCTGTACTGAGATACAGGGGCAGTCAGGCAGCAGCTTGCAGTCAATGTGGTTGTGATCCCAGGTATGATGAATGTGTAGGTGTCAGAGGGTGGGTGTTGAGAGTTGGATTCCATGTTTGGGAGCACCTGCGTCAATGCAGAGCGACTCTGTTGAATGCAGTGGAGTTATGCTGCTGTAGTGGCAATCGCTTCCAGGCTGTATGAATTTACTATCCCCAATGACTGGCTTCAGAGCCCTGAATAATAACTTTAATCTGTTTCTGCCTTCAGCAAACCAAATAGAAAACGACTAGCAGAGGCCACGCACGACCCCATGAAAAATTAATCCATGCTAATTGCTTCCCGTGCCTCTTGAAAGCTGCTCACATGTTTGAGTCCTGAGCCAAGAAACAGCCAGCTGTTGGAGCTGTAGAACAAACCAAAGTTCTGCTCAGCAGATCCACGGAGCCTATGGACTTCCTTTGTAGGCTGCTGCTTGAGGGCTCTTTTCTTTTGGCAAACGTAGCCGATCTCCAACTCTTTCCATTGTGAGATCAGCAGGACTCCATATGAGCTCAGGAAACAATGTGTGTGTTGTAAATAGTCCAGACACACACACAGTCCAAGGGTCCCTTTCACGTACGCTGACTTTGGCCATAACGGAGATGGGCCATCTGCTGCTTCCTCCAGACTACCGCGCATGGCAAAGAAAATGGGATTGTAATTGTGTTATGTGGTTTGTGTCGGACCGTAGGCATTGCCTTGCAGGTGAAACCAATGGTCACTCGGCTCCAGGATCATGTCTCTGATGCCAGCTAGACTCCTGTGTTAGAGGAAAGGGCGTGACGCTCTGCTGTGGGCAATTACGGATTATCAGCTTCTCAGACATCCCATTCAGTCTCATTTAGGAAAACGTAGAGGCTGCCTAGGAATGAACAGAGAATGGGGGCTTGAACCGGGAGGCGAGGATTGGCAGGCTTCAGATCCCTGAACGATCCAGGGTACAGATGGTGTTGCTAGCTCATCCAAGCACCCCACAACCATACTCTTAAAACGGCCTTTTCTTTTAGACATCTCTGTGGTTAAATGCATGATCCGGTGGGGGAGTTCTTCATGTCCCCTGCCATGTTCGGATGCGTCACTGTGCCAAATGGACAAGGACCACCACCGGCAATAGGTAATATACCTAATTGGTTTGTTCCTGGTGCCCGGCCAGCATGCTTTCTTGGCCTGTGGTTTCCTTCCTCCTACGGCTTCTTGGTTGGTTGGTCGAGAGTGAACCTTTTGTGTAGCCTCTTGGGTGATCCCCACAGGAGTCAGGAGAGCTGGTCTGGTCCGTTACGATGACAGATTGAGTGTCCTCCCCATCCTTCCCCCTAGTTTACTAGTTCAGAAACAACTGGAGGAAGAATGGATGCTAGATGGAACTCCTGAGTCCTGATCTCATCAGCCTGTTCTTCTTAGGCCGATGTTTATATTGACGGCTAGGCCTTAGTGAAATGCTCAGCTGTCTACGTTTGAGGAGCAGTAGCCAGAGCTCGTTCTATTGCACCAAGAGCCCGCTGGATGGCAGAAGCCAAATCCAGAGGAGGAACCGTCTCGCCAGACCCCGTAAGTTAACCCTGGTGGCCCCAGCTGAATGAATCGCTACCAACTGCTACGCTCCAGAGAACGGAAGGAAATGTAACAATGCCCAGCCACGTGATGGACGCCTTTGCCACCGTTGTGTGCTCAGAGAGGTGTAAGGGGTCACAGAGTCAATTACTGCTCCAGTCAAGAGCTGTGGTTGGCGTGGAGGAAATGGGAGGCCCTTAATGACAGATGCTGTCGTCCTCGGCGGAAAGTCCTTTCAGCTGAACTGGTGCTCTGGTCCAGCGCCCGCCAGTGTATAGGGAATGTGGATACCTTTAAAAATCTTCCTCCATTTAGGTCTGGAGCCCTGACAATTCAGCGAGCCCCTACTAGTCACAGGTCTTGCCTTCCGTGTGACGACACCTCAGGATATTGGTGAGGCCCAGACCTGAGAAACAAATGTCGCCTTTCATAGGCCAAGCAGCTGCAAGCCTCTAAAACAGGGCCTCTGCTGTCTGCCTTGGCACCGTAGGTCACTCATGAGCAGGTTGGACTCTTAAGCCATGTCTGCTGAAGCATGGTCGGCAGGACACGTGGCTCACCAGCTTCATTGGTGCTCAGAAATGGTCAGCCCCCGTCCCAAGCCACGAGTGGCTTCAAAGCCACCAGAGTGTGATAACGTGCTTCATTCTGGGTTTGTGACTCACCCCTTGGCTTCTGAGGTCTTCAGGGCTTGTGTTTTCAAGGTTTTCTTTTCTCCGCACCCGCGCAGGCGAAAAACTTGAGTATGGCGACTCTCCCATCATCACATGACTCCAGGTGCTCAGGCTTGAAGATGAACGCCATGCCTCAGCTGCAGCCGCTCTCCTCTTCCTTGTGGTCAGAGAACCGTGGCCCATGGAGAGAAGAGCAGGCGATGCCCTGCCATGATCTGAGCACCCTGCTCTGGGACTGTGAGCTGGGAGACTGGGGTTCTATTCCGGCGTCTTCCTGCGGGCATGCCGCCTAACCCTGCTGGGCCTCTGACTCCCGCACCTGCGACGTGGGGATCCTGTTGCTCTTCCCTCATCAGGGGCTGAGAGGCTGCATTGTGAGTATTTGCCAAGCGTGCTTTGAGATCCTGCTAGGGCAAAGGTGGGCAAAAGGGCCTCCACGGAGGCCCTGCCGCTCCCCCTCCCCCAGGCCAATTGGGGCTTAGGGGCGGAGAGAAGCACACGAAGTTTCCTCTGCCCTGCCAGGCACACACCACGTGCTCCTGGCAGGGCGGAAGGAGACTTCGTGCGCTCCCCTGCCCCCAAGCCCTGATTGGCCTGGGGTGGGGGGAGTGCATGAAGTTTCCTCTGCCCTGCCCCCACCCTGCGAGGAGCGCGCAGTGGAGGAGGCTTTGTGTGCTCCCCAGGCCCTGATTGGTGCCTAGGGGAAACCGGGGCGGGGGGGCAAAGGGTCTCTGCCATCCCCAGACCAATCATGGTCTGTGGGTGGGGAAGCATTCTAACCCCGCCCCTTCTATTTGAGGCTCCGCCCCTTCTGGAGCAGCCCAGGCAAAAAATGACTGCCCACCCCTGTGCTAGGTCAAGTCTCCCCGACCCCAGAGGTCAGCGTCGAAGGAGTGAACTAGCGATGTCCCGTCCCTGCATGTCTGGTACAGCACCGACTGTGCTGCCGGCATAACGGGCGAAGGAACAAGGTGCGCGGTGTCTTCGGTATCAATTGCTCTGTTTACAAGATCTTCCACGCAGCAAAGCAAATAGATGCCAGAAGGCAAATGAACTGTGAAGCAGGTTATGTGCTCTAATGAGAGAAGAAAACCTGGTGCTGATGGAGAGACGGAGCCCCCCTCCTTCCCATTAGCACCTCCATCTCCTCTCCTGTTCCGGCCCTGGGAGCTGTCGTTTGCCTAGCGCAGGCATTAAAAGTGGAAGAATAATTCTGGGAAATTCTGAAAGATTATTTTGGTTTGGGGTTTGGTTTTTTTTAGGGGCAGGGGCGATTGTTAATCACACAAACGATGCAAGATTTTATTTTCCCCTCGGGCTAGTAAATGATTCACTACCTCACATTAATTTATGACCTATTTTTTTCTTTTGTGCAGCACTCACAAAAACATTGTCTGTATGGTAACTGAGAAACTAGAACAGAATAAATACACTGTACAGATCCTTGTCCTGGCTCTCTCCCGGCCGTGTGTCCTTGATTAGGAAAATAAATATATAGATCTCTGAATTTATTTATTCTTTGGATTGACAAAAATCAACACAAACATTTCCCCCCTGGTTTCTCAGGGTACCTCTTTTAGGAACCCATCTTTTCTAGTAGAAAGTGAATAAAAGATTTCATGAGGAACGCACCTAGAGCCAGTTAAACTGCGGTGAACCATTTAATGGACTCTGTCACTGGAGAGGGGAGCAAAAGGATTTCTTTTGCTGGTTTTCAGGTGCGGGAGGAGCCCTTTTGGGCCAGATACAGCTGGATGTAAACCTCCCCTCCCCCCCCCCCCCAAACCAAATCTCTGTGTTAAGTCCCAATCCTGCAAGGAGTTAAGCTAGTGAATGGAGTGACCCACTCATGAAAAGTTAGGCACAGGTGTTGCAGTTTAAGGAGCAGGGCCTTATAGAACATTGCTTGTCAGGGAAAGAATGAGCGAGAACTTAGAAGTATCTTCAAGGTGGAAGATTTTGCAATCTACCCTGCAGCCTGGAAATAGCCTTGCTCCTTTACAGGGGAACTACCAGGTTCTGTGGGACCATGGGGCAGGGCTCCCAGAAGGGGCGGGACCTCAGGTGGAAGGGGCGGGGCGAGGGCAGCTGGCTCTGTGCTGCCCCGAGCGCACCACACCAGCTCCCAGGCAGCCCTCAGAGCTGTCCGGATTTTTAGTGCCTAACTCCATGGGGTTCTGCTCTCCACTGGGGCCTCTGAAGACCTCAGTAGCTTGCTGCAGTAGAACAGATGGATAGATTTTAAGGCATGAAAGGACCATTAGTCTGGCCTCCTGCATAACACAATCCCGCCTCTGCTGAGCCCAAAATATAAGCCCCAGTGCTGCAAAATAAATATGCACTCCCCCATTAGCCAGCATGGCTACTCTGGTGCATAAAGCCAAGCACATGCGAGGAACCTTGCTGGATCAGGGCCATAGTGGTCCCATTAATGTGGCTGGTGGCCCTTTAAACAAGCCAGGGAGAAAACATTGCCCATCTCCTGCTCTAGGGTATGTCTGTGGAACGGTGACACAGCCAGGCTGCCCCTGGCATTGACACTTCCTACAGCGGTGGACGGGGGTTTTCTCATGATACAGGTATTCCATATCCCTGATCCAGGGTGACATGAATTCATCCATCCACCTAGCCCCCTCTGCTCAGGGTTAGTCTGGCTTAATTCCAGCCTGGCAGGGTTTGAATCTGGCACACCCCGGAGCGAGGTCAGTCTACGTTTTACGCTTAGGTCAGGGCTTAGTGCCGGCTCGCCAGTGGAAGGGGACGGTCCTGATTCTGCGGGTGGCAGAAAGTGAATGGGAAGCGATCTCATTTATAGGTGGGCTGGGCACACCATCTGTGCGTGTGGGGAATCTCTCTCTGTCCCGGGGCCACCTGGATGCCTTCTCTCCTCCCAGCCCCTTCCACTGATGGCCCCAGCACATGGGAAAGCTGAACACTCCCTGGCTCTCTGGTCTTATGCCCACATCCTCTATCCCGTATGGCATTAGACACGCACTGTGACTGAAACCTGGCTCTGCATTTCCCTTTGCAGCACAGGGTGGCAGGGCCCTCTTGTGCGCTGTTCTGTAGCACGTCCGTGGCAAGTTCCTCGCCAGGGAGTGTTCAGCTTTCCCATGTGTCGGGGCCATCAGTGGAAGGGGACGGTCCTGATTCTGCGGGTGGCTTGGAACCTCAGTTGGGCTTCATGAATAGACTCCAAAGAAGACCTTGTTGATCCTCCAGCCCGGGCAGGGCTGTTCCCTGCTCCCTCTTGAGTTCTCCCAACTATGCTCTGACTTCCAGATATTGCTCTTCGCTCTCTTGGCTCCTCGGGAGCTTCCATTGTCAGAGCTCTTGCCAGCTGGATAGAAGTGGGCTTGGAAGGATTCGATTTGTTTTAGTAAATGTCAGTAAACATCCATTTCGCCCTCCCCAGAGCAGAGAAAGTTATTTCTGGCCGTAATCAATTGACACCAGCCGTGAGGCAAAGTAAGAAAAATGCTCCTTGAGAACTTTTATTGGAGTTGGGATTAAGGCCGTTTATTTGGTGTATTTGGACCCGCAATGCTGCCGGTTGGTGTGTGAGTGGTTATGAAGCGTTAACTTTTTGGTGCTCACCACTTACTGCTGTTAAATAACGATTGTCTGACCCCTGCTTTCTGCCACACCTACCCATAATCCACTCGCCGTCTTCGTCACTGGGCGGGGCAGTTCCGGGAGAGGACTGTGTGGAAGCCGCACCCCACCGGGAGCAGTGGGAAGTAGCGGAGGGCTGCTGCTTTGGGGACTGGGGAGGTGGATGAGAATTGGGAGGAATGAGCTGGCCCAGGAGAGGGCTTTGTGGTGAGCTGTGCTCATGTCGCCGGTTGTCGAGTTGGGTAGCAATTGTCCCACATGGTTGTTTCCAGAAGGCACTTGGCCCTGGGGACCGGTCAGTCTGCTCTGCAGTTCGTCTGCCGCTGACAGGAGTGTGTGGGTTTAAAAAAACTGGTTTCTATTTTTAGCTGCTGAGTGTAAGTGCACAGGCCAGTGGAGAGAATAAATCACCCTGTGCTGGAAAATAAACGCTGGGTTCTCCCAGCAGAAAGTGAATGGGAAGCGATCTCATTTATAGGTGGGCTGGGCACACCACCTGTGCGTGTGGGGAATCTCTCTCTGTCCCGGGGCCACCTGGATGCCTTCTCTCCTCCACCCCAAAGCCTCTGAGCCTAGACAGGGCCTCTCTTGAGACCTTGCACACTCACTGCAGTGGGACCAAGCTGCAAGATTCAGCTCTGCACGTTGCCTATAGAATCCGCTCCCGCCCTGCTCCAAACTTGTGAGCGGCCTGTTCCAGCCGCCTGTTCCCGGACAGACATCCCATGGACACAGCGGCCTGCAGAACAGCCAACTTTGCGCCTGTGCTAACCTTGCTTCATAGGTACTGTGAACGCCTGCTGCAAATTCAAAACCTGGAGCCTTAGATCTTAGTGATGGGGGAGAGCTGTTTGGTTGGCTGGTCAACTTCTAGCCACTCTACCTCCAATGATCCCTTAGAGCAGGTCTACGCAAACAAGCCTCCCAGCTTGGGTAGACAGAAACACTAGCTGGGATCAAGGTGGTGCGCTCACAACAGCATGGATGTTGTAGCAGAAGTTAGCACCTGAACAGGACCCCTGGAGCTGGCTTGTGCTCGGATGGCTCTCTGTGATACTCAGGCTCTGGGCCAGCAGGGTCTTGCTAGTTCTCTTATGCCAAACCCCGTGTTCTTCTTCGAGTGATGGCTCATGTCGATGCCAAGTAGGCGTGAGTGCACTGTGTGCACAGGTGTCAGAAGGTTTTACCCCTCGCGGTATCCGTAGGTCGGCTGTGGAGACCCCTGGAGTGGTGTCGATTATGGTGGTAAATATAGTCCACTGCCAATCCCCTCCTCCACACCACGCAGTCAGTTCCTTTTTACCACCGGTGGCGGCCACTGGAGCTTCTTAACTCTCTTTCCTCCAGCAAGCCTCTTTCCTACCTCAGTGTTTATAGAAGCAAAAGACAGGACTATAGTCCTGTCTTTTGTTTCAGCAAGACCAGACTAACACGGCTACATCTCTGTTAGTGTTTGCAGTGTTAGTTTTCAAGTTAGTAGCTAACAGTTCTTTAGCAAACAGTGGATCTAGCGGGGAGTAGTTTTCCCCTCCCCCCCCCCCCCGGGGACCAGGGCATGCCTCCATCCCACAGTTTTAAACCTTGTGCTTCGTGCCAAAAATCTCTGCCCACAGGGGACCCCCACGAATTTTGCTGTACGTGCTCGGGGGAAGCACATCACACTGACAAGTGCAAGATCTGTAAGGGCCTTGGACAAGTGCAAGATCTGTAAGGACCTCCAAGGACTCGAAAGGCGAGAGACTTCAGATTGAAACTTCTCTCTGTGGAGTCTGCTCTTCACTCACAACTGATGCAATTGGCCCCGGTGCTGAAACCAGCTTCTTCTGTGCACGGCACACTGTCAGTGGTGTGGGGCACTGCAAAAAGATGCAGCTTCCACAATTCCCTGGCACTGGCATTCTTTGGCACCGAAGACTACGGCACCAGCCTCTCGGCACCATTCCCATTCACCAGTGCTGCACAAGTGCCAGAAGCAGCCAGAGAGGCCAGGTCGCCCACGTCTAAATCAGACTGGCCCAAAGGAGTGGTTTTTACATTCATCTATACAAGGTAGAAAGGCTCTGTGAGAATCAAAACAAGCCCATGATGCCCTGCCTATTCCAGGCAGGAGGGGGACTGAGATTCCCAGAAAATCCTTAGTTTAAATAATGAAATGGCAGGGGCCTTGCTTTCAAAGGTGAGGCGCATCCAGCTCCAATGGAAATTAGTTCCAAGAACCCGGTCTTGTAAAGCTTCGCACTTCACATTAAGTTTTGTGTCCATGTGATTTCTTCCATCCCTACCTCTTGCCATACGCAGTGTGACCCGGGGTTCAAAGACTGCGGAAAGGACTTTTCCATGGCATTGCGTGTTTGCCTGACACACATTTACCAATGTCTGGGTCCGCAGAACTGCTCCAACGATAATCCGGCATGGCGAGTACCGTTTTGAGTGTGGACCTGGATCTGTAATCCGCTTTGCAGTTTTTATAATGGCTTCCCAGACGATGTGCCCTCAATGAGGTATGCAAGTTACGTGTTCAGCACTGCCTTCCCAATCATGTGCTCAGCAGCACCACTGGTGTGTGTTAGCTGAAAATCAAAGTCAGTGGGGTGGGGTGTATTGGACCTGGAGATTCCCTGCCGGAAGCCTTGAAGCCCTGTGGGACATAGCCAATCGTGAAAGAGGCTGCAGGGAGCAGCCAATCAGGGCCCAGCAGGCTAGTCTTAAAAAGAGAGCGAGATCAGTCTGCTGGCACAGACTGGGGGACCCTGGCTGGCTAATGGGACTCTGCTTGAGGAAGTGACCCAGGGAGAAGGTGGAGCAGCAGTTCGCAAAGGGACGCAGCACAAGGCTGCTGTACTGAAAGGGTCCCTAAGAAGGGACACAGGGCAGTGGGTGCAATGGGGTCACTCTCCACCCAAGCAGCTCTGAGAGGGGGAGTTAGGCCAGGTCTGGGGAAGGGGGCTGGATATGGGAGTGTGGCACCCCAGGGAAAGGGACCACACTGGGACCGACTCAGGGGGCAGGGAGCTGTGGTCAGTGAACTGAGTCCAAGGAGGTGGCTCAGCGGGAAGGCTGGAGTCCCCGAGGACTCGAGTAGTGGCAAGGAGTCCCCAGGGCACTGTTCAGTTCCAGAGTGGGAACCTTGCAACCTCGCTGAACCACACAGTGCCGCCGGGGTAGGTGGTGTAAGTCTGGTTAAACACTGAGCCCGGGGGGATTGCAGAAAAGGATACCTCAATTGAGAGTGCTGCAGCCGGGACTGTGGGAAGGGCTGCAGGATGTTTGGACTGCATACCCCAGAAGGGGGTTCTTCGTTGCACACAATTCACGGGTGAAACTTGGCAGGAGGGCTGCATCACCAAAGAGCTGCCTGGTAAGCCCCAAGGCTGACAGGGCACTGTGGCTGGGAAAATCCCTGCAGGTGCGCACACCCTTACCAGGGCTGTTCATGAGTGGTGGGGCCAACCTGTTGCAGTCCGCTTATAAGACACAGTGGGACGGGTAAAGAATTGTATCTTCCGTAAGACTGTTGCTGTAGGATAAATACGAAATTAAAGATTTCTGCTTCGGTTAAGGGAAACCTACATGGGGTAAGGAAGGGGCCTGGCTAGCTAGCAGAAGGACAGGCTTGGACATAAGGAGTTGTAGGTCCAGAAGGCCTGGAGTGAGGAGGATGTTGGGCTAAAGAATAACTAATGATATGAGGGGAAGTTTCGGAAAAGGCCACTGGCTGATAGGAGTGGCTGCTGATGGTTTTAAAGAAGATCAAAATGAACCAAAATGGCCCTAACTCTCTGCACCCGAGTTATCACCGCTGTAAACCCAGGTGTGCAGGAAAAATGGTTGGTCAACAAGGGAGAGGGGAAGAGACGGGGAGGAAAGGCCTTGTGGAGATGGAACATCTTGGCCTCTGAGGATAGAACAAGAAGCAATGGGCTTAAACTGCAGCAAGGGAGGTTTAGGTTGGACATTAGGAAAATGTTCCCAACTGTCAGGGTGGTCAAACACTGGAATAAGTTGCCTAGGGAGGTTGTGGAATCTCCATCTCTGGAGATATTTAAGAGTAGGTTAGATAAATGTCTATCAGGGATGGTCTAGTCAGTACTTGGTCCTGCCATGAGGGCAGGGGACTGGACTCGATGACGTCTTGAGGTCCCTTCCAGTCCTATGATTCTATGAGACGGAAGGTTGTCAGTCTCGTCTGGATTGAGACTGGAAATCAGGGCAAACTGTCGGAGAGGTGGTTTTTTGCTGTAGTCGGGAATAGGCAAGGACCTCACCTGTTTGCTAAAGCTGATAGAGTACGCTCTTCAAAGGCTCATTGCTAAAACTGGCCTGAGCATGTGGGAGTTAACCAGTGGGTCTAAGCCCCCGGGGGTTAGCTCATTCAGAAGTGTCTGGATGGAATGCTTATCAATGTTTTGTAAGTGTCTGGATGTGGTCAGGGATGCCAATGGGACGGGAGAGAGGGGCAGCTGCCTGGGCGCCAAGTGATTTAAAAGGGCTCAGGGCTCCCAGCTGACACCACTACCAGGGCAGCAGCCGGAGCCTCAACCCCTTTAATCGGGTGGCATAAACCGGAAAGCACTAAAGGGCTGCCTGGGGGAGGCTAGGCCCCAGCTCCCACCTTCTACTGGAGGCCCCACACCTTCCCTGGGGCCTGGCAGTTCTGTCAACAGCCCTGGATGTAGCAAGTTGCTGCTTATTTAGGTTTCTAAAGCATGTTTAAGGCAATGGTCCACGTGCCATTCTGCCTTGCGATGTAATACAGGAATTGGTGCTTACAGTGGTGTCAGGTGGTTTCTCCTATTAATAATACAATTGTAAGAACAAATGATTAACAAGAATATCAAACTTTATTAATATGCTGTGGACTATGGAAACAACCAAGCACTTGGACCAGTAGCCTTCAAAAACAAATATGTTCTAAAATTAAAACAAAAAGTAGCCTTCCCCCTTTTTTCCTCAGGATTCTTCAGGAGGCAGCAAACAGTTTACGTTCTTCGGTTCTTGAAATGTCGCCACACCCAATACTCCAGAGGGAGAGTTCTTACGAATGTGCAGAAATGCCAGATGATTGATGTACTTGGCCCATTGTCATCCACAAAACAATTTTCAGCCTGTGTAGGCAACGGAATGACCACACAGCGGTACAGGCTGGAATCTCAAACTCTCTGACTGCTGCCGTGCGCTTTGGTGGCTCCAGGAAGGCGTTGATGAGATCTTTCACCGTCGAAAACATAGCACATCGTCACCCTGAGTGGCAAGGTTAAGGGAATGTGCAGCCCAGCATACAAATTCTGCTCTCGATCCTTCACTCTAGCTTGGACCCCAGAAAATGGAGTGGACACGTTACTCACTCTGACATAACACTGCCCTCGGCGATGGGAAAAGGGCAAATCACTCTTGAGAAATGTATCTTCTACAAATTTGAGAAGAGAAGCATCGTCCATGGCGTCAGTTCAGTAAAACCTAATCAACTCCTCATCAATCTCCCTGTCTTCATTAGAAAAGAACCTTAAAGAAAAACAGCGTGTTTTTTTCCTTGACAAAACAGTAGTCTCATCCGTGACAGTGGCATAAAACTTAGAAGCCTTTATCTTTTGTACAATTGGTCTTAGCACCTTCATCACCATGATTTTCATGATTTCGTTAATAACCTCATGTGATAGTCACTTGTATTTTGTGCAACTAGGCTCCTGTCTCAGTTCCTCTGAATCTGCACTGCGTAGCAACAAGAGCTGCCTCATATTTGAATCACTTTTATTATGTGCACGTAATGCTATTCTTTCTTGAGCTAGGCACTGAACGCTGGTACAAATTGTATGCAGTGATTCTTAGTTGATTGGGCTTTTTTTCTGTAACTGGCCAACATTAGGGCAGAAACATTTGCTAGCGATTGCAGAGCAGCATACTTCATTCCTGCTTCCTTGTGACGGGAGGGGTTCTTGTCTGATGTAAAACCACCCAATATGCGTCCCCAGTCTTGAAATCTGGATGAAAGAAACGTTGGTTCGGTCTTCATAGAAAATATTTGGCTCTTCTTTTCTGTGCAGTTTTTGCAGACCAAGCGAAAAGCTCTAATTTGCTATTGTACTTCTACCATGTAAATCTTGATAGTCAAGATTGCTGAAAAGGGTGATACAAGGAGGAGGGAGAAAAGTTGTTTTCCTTGATCTCTGATGCTACGACAAGAAGCAATGGGCTTAAACTGCAGCAAGGGAGGTTTAGGTTGGACATTAGGAAAAACTTCCTACCTGTCAGGGTGATTAAGCAGTGGAATAAATTACCCAGGGAGGTTGTGGAATCTCCATCTCTAGAGATATAGACATCTATCAGGGATGATCTAGATGAGTGTTTCTCAACCAGTGGTATGAGTACCCTTAGGGGTACTCGAGAGAAGTCTGGGGGGGGTACGTGAACACAACTAAAATTTGGAGAAAACTGAATTGTTGTTTTAAGTTTATTATTTTTGTACTTTTTACACCCAAACATTTTGTCGCCCACCCAGCTACGATTAAGTTGTTTATACAAATGTGTTGCAATGGTAGAAAAAAAAATGTTGTGTCTGAAAACTGTAGATACTGGGGGTACTTATAATAATTTTTTTAAAGGGATACTTTATAAAAAAAAAAGGTTGAGAAACACTGATCTAGATGGGGCTTGGTCCTGCCATGAGGGCAGGGGGCTGGACTTGATGATCTTTTGAGGTTCCTTCCGATTCTAGTGTTGTATGATGCTATGAAAACTCTTTTTCTTATTTTGTAGATTTGCCATATCTTTCTTTTACATAATTTCAGTTTGCAAGCTGGGTGTTGAACTCAGACCATCACCTGATGAATTACTCTTTTCTTCTTTTTCTCTGGGTAACTTTATTAAGAATGTATCCGTTGTTGATTATTACTAGTCCTACGAATCAAGAATGTGTTACTGGGATAAAGTTAAGCTACTCCAGTGCCAGAAGATTACAAGGGCTAATTAAAAGTGGAAAGTCAGAGGCAGCACTCACCTGCTTTGCTACATTATAGTTTGTGTTACACTGGCACAGCCAATTCTATATTTTAAAGAGTATAAAATCATCATGTATTGTGCCAAACACGCTCATACCCCAAACTAACTACTGAATTTAAGTTGGGGGGTGGGTTGCAGTGTCCCTTTCATTTTTCCCACTCATGTGCAGAATGCAGTTGTTGTGTGTGCCAGTATGGACGTGATGTGTGCTCTGGGGAGTGGCGGGGCTGAGGATGTTGAGTTTCGGCGGCCGGCAGGCTGTCCCAGGGCTAGGTCCGGAGAGGAGGACTCTGCCTCCATCAGCACTGAGCTCCAGGGAAGCGGTGCCCTGTGGCCACAAACTCACCCCATGCCACTGTCCCTGCACATTCTCCTAGGCCCCCTCGCAGGTCCGGGGAGCCCCCTTGCCTTCCCGGTGGCAGGTGTCGAAGGGGGGCTGCCATCACATGCACTTCTTCCCCTGCTGTTGCCCCTCGTCGTCGCCTCAGTGGGGTGGGGGACAGGGCTATCCCTTGCCAAGCGTGGGGCAGAAGTGGTGACTGCAAGCGGGGGGGGGGAGCAGGGAGTCATGAAGCCTGCACTCACTTAAGCCCCAGCTGCTCAGGTTCAGACACCAGGAAGCCCGCTTGGAGTCAGTCACTTCCTGATGGGAGAGGAGGAAAGCGTCACCTGGTCGGGACCCTGCAGCATTGTTCTACACCAGCCTGTAGAACAGCTCGTCTGGAGACTCGTTTGTCGCTAGAGTGCTGTGGGGAGCTGCTGGCAGGGCTGCTGGTGAGGAGGGGGACAGGGACAAAGTGGGCAGTTGCCCCAGAGCCTGGCAATTTAAGAGGGCCCCGGACTCCAAGCCACTATTTTTATGGTGGCAGCACCTGGATCCCCAGGCCCTGTAAATCCCCCCCAAGAACCCCATGCGGCCGGGCCAGGCAGCGCTGCGGGCTGGCTGGGGGCCATGGTGCAGTTCGGGCGGCGCTGCGGGCTGGCTGGGGGCTGTGGTGCGGTCCGGCCGGCGCTGCGGGCTGGCTGGGGGCTGTGGTGCGGTCCGGCCGGCGCTGCGGGCTGGC
Organism: Pelochelys cantorii; assembly: GCA_032595735.1. Taxonomy (NCBI): domain Eukaryota; kingdom Metazoa; phylum Chordata; order Testudines; family Trionychidae; genus Pelochelys; species Pelochelys cantorii. The sequence goes on from CM064341.1 coordinate 38,810,204, forward strand.
TGGGGGCTGTGGTGCGGTCCGGCGGGCGCTGCGGGCTGGCTGGGGGCTGTGGTGCGGTCCGGCCGGCGCTGCGGGCTGGCTGGGGGCTGTGGTGCGGTCCGGCCGGCGCTGCGGGCTGGCTGGGGGCTGTGGTGCGGTCCGGCCGGCGCTGCGGGCTGGCTGGGGGCTGTGGTGCGGTCCGGCCGGCGCTGCGGGCTGGCTGGGGGCTGTGGTGCGGTTCGGGCGGTGCTGAGGACTGGCTGCCCCTAGCCCCACCCTTTCTGCATGAGGCCCTGCCCCTCAGAGGCCTGAAGCTGGGCCTCCTCCCATTATCCAGGACCAGACAAAGTCTGTCACCAGCCCTGGCGGCGGGCTTGAGTGTCTGGGGGGTAAGGAGGGGTTGAGGGTGTGAAGTGAGTTGGGCTAAGCTCAACATGTCTCATCTGCTTCTCTGACTCCGAGCAAAGCAGAGGTTTGGGACTGGGCTCTATTCTCATCCCGTCCCTGTTCCGCGCATGCCGGCAGCTGAGGCTTATTGGCAGGGAGGTGCTCTGCCTGCCGGGCACAGATCCCTGGGTGCTCTCTGCAGACAGGCCGACTGCGAGCAGGGGATAACCTCACAGGGGACCATATGTTCCTGCCGCGTTGTTGTCACACTTTCTCTGTTGCACCAGCGTGCCAGGTTTCCACACAGAGGCTATAAATAAAGCAGCACGGGAGGATGACACACACAAACCCTGTCAGTTCCCTGTTTTAATGATGCATTTTTAATGTTTGACATTTTGGCCATTTTCTACCTTTTGTCTCTCTCTCTCTCTCTTCTCTCCCCCCCCCTGCATGTTTTGCATATTTAAGACCCGTTTTACACCTAGTATTTACTCAGTGCAGATGGTAAGTCTCGCACGTTCAGATCTGCCAATCCGCAAGCAGATTGCCAATCGGCAGCCGTTCTCCTTGGGTGGGTACACAAAAGGAACTGAATGGACTCAAAGACCTGGACCAAGGGCCCCTCTTTTATTGCCCCCCCCCCGTCCCATCCAAGCACGGTTGCTAGTTTTAACAGAGAATGGTTTTGAGGCGACTGGCGCGCTCTCCGAAATGTCTCTGTCACTCGGTGGCCTCCGCCAAGCACGCTGGTGCGTGCGCTCTGCTGAAACAGATGAGCATGTTGTGACTAAGTCTCCTCGCAGTTGGCAGTCTCGAGCAGGAAGGCCAAATGCTGGGACAGATGCACCAACGGAGTTTGACAGGCCAGATCCTCACGGTGGCTAACTGGTGCGTCTCAACTGCGCTCCCTTACGCCGGTGAATGATCTGGCCCTGGATGTCTCATTTGTTCCCGATGTAGAACTCTGGTGCACATGAGTCAATCCCCAAACTGACACATTCTGTATAACATCATCTGTGGTACAAAGCAGGCCTGGTGCCCTGCCAATCAGAGAGGGTTTGGCAGCCTGCCTGGCTCACTGTAGCCGCCTCCTTCCCAAAGAGAATGGAGTGTTTTTTCCATGCAATGGAACAGTTTGTGCTAGATAGCGTAATACCTGCCTTTCAGTTAAGAATCAATACTGCATGTGCGACACTTTTCTAAGTGAGGTTTGCAATACTATTGGGCTTTCTGCATAAATGGATTTTGGGTCATTAATTAAAGAGAATGCTGATCACACAGTATACCCGTGCCAGGAAGGAAACTGGTACAACCTCCATCTTTATTTGGCCTTCTAATCCAGGCATTCCTGCGATAATTCTGCAGACCAGCAAGGTCGTCTTGAGAGGAACATGGTCCATTGCCAACCTTGTTCACCTCCTGCTTGATAAACTTGTCAACTCTTTAAGATGACCCTGCAAGTGCTAATGCATCCAATCTACTATTCTGGGAATGTGCGATAACGGCAAGACGTATGTATGCTATAGGGATCTATTAGTTGGATAGGGCTACATTGACAGTTGGATGTTTCTCTTGTGCAGTACAGGTTGAACCTCTGGCTCCGCACCCTCTGGACCTGACTGGCGCTGAGCCAGAGAATTTGCCAAACCACGGGAGGTCAATATTGTCTGGCAGCATCACCAACCCTTCCACTGCTTGCTGGGCTCTGAGAAGACATTTGGGGTCAATTAGAGCTGGAGAACAGCCCAGAACCCTGAGAACCAGATCTGAGGGCTGTAAACAAACTTCATGGGACTGTGAGAAACTTGGCCACACCCATGCTAAGTGGACATCCGGCCAACTAAAATCATGTCGGACCATGGATGTTGCCGGACCAGTGTGTGCTGGACTGTAGTTCTGGAATAATATTTTTGTGCTAAGGCAGGCCAGACTTAGCCACATCCCTGTGAAACCTCAGCTCAGCATCTAAAATAAGGGAAAAGGTCTCATGGGACTTATCTCTTCCTTGGAATAAGTATGAAAGGGCTACTGGACTTAGTGAGGGGTTGTGATTCTGCTTGTCATACTGCTCCAGTCAACATGAATAGACAGGGCAAGAGTCCAGAATAGCAAACTCATCACCTTCCTCTATTTCCTTCCTATGGGTTTGTCTGGCTTAGGAGTTGGCACATTGAACTGAAGTCAGTAGGAATTTTGCCACTGACTTGGTTGAGTCTAAGACTTCTTCGGGATTGGGGGGGAGGCACAAGGAGGAAGATAGGGAGTGTGTGTTTCACTGGTGACTGGGAGCATGGCGACTCCATAATGAAGTACGTAATTACATGGCAAGCTTTATTAGCTGTCTGCTCTGCATGGGTATCTGCAGCACGCTTTCCAAACTCCCCACACCCTCTCCTGGCATGCACTCAGGTCACCAGCTTGGATTCTCCAAGAGCCACGCTCTTCTTGACTTGGTTGTTCCCAAATGCGGGTTAAGAACCAGGAGGGGACATTAGATGTCACACGGCACCTCGAGGATGGGCCTCTGCAGAAGGCGACATTATTTCAGGATTATTCAGCCCAGGATGAAGTTGTGGGGGAAAAGGCCAGATGAAGAAACTAGAACAGCAAGATGGACAGCAGAACGCACCTTGCAAAGGTAGAGTGGGTGGGCATTGTGCAGTGAAGACTTACTTAATTCGTCCTAACTAGGGCTGTCAATTTATCTGTGTTAACGCCTGGGATTAACGCAAACCAGGATTAACATGTTAAAAAAATTAAAACATTAATCGCAGTTGTTAATGCGGCGCTGCCCCTTTGAAGTGCTTCAAAGGGGCAGCGCATTAGGAGCCTGGGATCAGCTGGAGTACCCAGCTGACCCCAGGCTCCATGCAGCGCTGGCCCCTTTGAAGCACCAGAGCGGCACTTAAAAGGGGCAGCAGCGCAGAGTCGGGGATCAGCTGGAGTGCCCAGCTGATCCCCAGCTCCACATTGCGCTGCCCCTTTGAGGCACTGGAGCAGCACAAAATTAGGACCCTGGCAGAGAAGCCATCCATGCCACTGCTATTTAGGGTCTCTGCATTTCTAGCAGAAAAGTCTCTATTCTTTGGTTTATGCTCTATGCTCTGCTACAAAAATGTGCACTGTGCTAAAGCTTGGCAAGATGAGATCTCCGCCAGGAAACGAATAATCTCTTAATTTTGCTTTTTCTCCAGCATGTTGAAAGTTGCTTTTATGTCAAGGAGTCCTGCTAACATGACAAGGCTGTGTGCGGAGATAGCAAGGGAGCGGGGAGCTGAGGCAGTATTGTGTAAAACCGCATTTCACTCCTACATCTCTGCTTGACTCTGCCGAAGCACAGGCCAGAGTATCATCGTGTGAGGACTCTTCTGAAAGCGTTACTCCCAAAAGTTAAACATCGGGGCTGTTCTGTGTAAATCCCTGAGACACAGTTGCTAACAGATCCGAGTCAGCTTCAAAGAGGGACAGTTCCCTAGTCAAACATACACTTCATGCACACAGAAAAATATTATAAATAGCATAAAATGCCGTGCACAGTGTTTAGAATACGGTACAGAACTTTGAAACGAAAGCTGCCCGGCAATAAAATCTACTGGTTTCTTTATAGAGAGTTCTTCATTTTGTTGCTGTTACATGTATCCAAAGATGAATTTCCAGCGTGCCAGTCTAGACATCAACGTTTTAGCGCACACATCCAAACGCATTCCCCTCTGATCTTCTCGGAAAGGATATCTCAGTGCCGATAGTGTGTCTGCCCTGTGTACTGTGTCTCCTCGGAACGGGAGAAGGGCAGCAGCAGTTTTCCGGTTCTACTTGCCATTTGGATTGAATGTCTCGGAGTGTGTCTAGACTATAGGGTTTTGTCGACAAAAGTGGACTTTTGTCGACAAAACTATACCTGCATCTACACTGCTGCTGAGTTCTGTCGACATAATGTCGACAGAACTTGGCAGTTTTGTCGATGGCTGTAAACCTCATTTTACGAGGAATAATGCCTTTTGTTGATAGAGTTCTGTCGACAGAAGGTGTTATTGTATCTACACTGTCCTTTGCGTCTACACTCTCGTGTCGACAAAGCAGCTTGCTTTGTCGACAGAACTGGATGTAGTCTAGACACTCTTTGTCGACAGTATCTGTCAACAAAACTTCTGTCGACCAAAAGCCTATAGTCTAGACGTACCCTCTGAGAGAAACTATAGCCATAGCAGACTGGCAAATCCATGTGTTCTTCCTCCGGCATTCCTTTTCTCGGTTCAGCACCATTTCAGGTTGTCCGTGGCTGGAGAGCTCCGAGGTGGTGTTTCCGATGGGACTGCTCTACCCGCGAGTGGATACTCTCGCTAGCAGTTGTCCGCTCTTAGCAAAGCGAATGCGGCCGATACTTGATATACTGTTGTTTTCCGCCTGGGTTGGTATTGGAAGACTTTTTCTTGTTTTCTAGAAGTATTAGCAGTTGTGAGTTTGCTTGGTTGTCCCTCGTGCATCTGCTCCACTAGTGCGAAGGGACTGCAAGAGCGGTCATGTTCTTGGTTTGTACATAAATGGCAGCAGTCCCTGCATGGTTGTTTCAGATCAGTGACAGTAGAAGGGGAAGGCTTCAAAATTACAAATCATCTTGTTGCTTTTATCCTACAGCAGTGGTTCTCAAACTTTTCGGCCCATGGCCCACCCCACTCATCACAGATCTTTCTGCAGACCATCAGCCAACCACCCATGATGACAAAATGGGTGTGTGTGTGTGGGGGGGGTCTGTCCAGGAGGTAGGGTGCAGGAGCAGTCTGGGAGTAGAGGGTCTGGGAGGGATGTAGGGTGCAGGAGAAGGCTGGGAGTGGGAGGTCTGGGAAAGGAGGAGGGAGCAGGAGCGGGAGGTCTGGGAAGGAGGAAGGGTGCAGGAGAGCAGGGTGGGGGTGCAGGAGAGCAGGGTGGGGGTGCAGGCTCTGGGAGGGAGGATGCAGGAGAGGGATGAAGATGCAGGGTCTGGGCATGAGGGGGATGGGTGGTGCTTACCTGGTTGTCTCTCCTGCTGTTCCCAGATATCACCCCCTGCTGCTCCCATTGGCTATGATTCCAGCCAATGGGAGCAGAGGAGCAACTCTCCAGGCGAGCAGTTTCCTGTGCTGCAGTTCCCCCAGCCAGGGGAGTGAAGGGGGCACAGCAGCGTACACAGCTGCTTCCTGCCCCTGCAAGCCGGATCCCAGCCTGTGAAGCTCACCCCCCTCTTCTCCACAGCGGGAAGCCGATGCCAGTGCTCCAGTCTTGTGGGGAGGGAGCCCGTGGGGGGGCAAGCCCTGAGCCCGCAGCCCACATGCAAGATGGCTGCCAACTGCACATTGAGAACCACTGTCCTAGAGTCAGTAAGGCCTGCGGGGGCTACCACCTCAACACGCTTCGTTGGAGAACTCAGAGAAGCAACTCAAGCCAATGGCTTGAAAATGACGATTCTGCATTCCTCCTCATGGATCACTGATCACTGTAATTGTCTCCATATACGTTAATTGCTTTCAGCACCTGCTAATCACCCGAGCAGCTGTGCTGCCATGTGCGAAAGCGAAATGAATCTTGAACATTAGCTGAGCCTGGGGGACTCCCCATTGGCCATGCCGTGGGTTCCGCCCATTGGCGAGCAATGATTTACTCTTTGGCCCGCTGCCTAAGTTCTCTCGTGCTCCTGCCAAGGGGCGTTACCCTGAGAGGCAGGCCCAGGAGGCGCAGGCTCTTTGGGGCAAGGAGGGCCTGGTCTCTCGCACGCCGGAGTCTTAGTCCACGAGCAGGGCTCCTTGGTGGAGCCACGATACAGTTCACAAACCACAACAAGAACCGGTTCCCCTTCTGCCCTGCGCTGAAGATTCTTTCTGTGCCATTTGCCTGCAAACCCCCACACCTAGCATGCACATACTGTTTCAGTAGGAATGGGGTTTGCAAGCAGGATATTGTCCCTGGGCCTTTGCCTCTGGCCAGAAGAGCTATTGGCAGCAGTCATTAGCTCAGCAACTGCCCCCCTCCTCCTTAGACTCTTTCCCTTATGCCTTTAGTGCCCCTTTTCTTGTTTTGCCCTCCCATGGGTCTTGCAAAATGCACCCGCGTTTTCATTCCTTAGCAAGCCGCCAGCAGCGACGTGGGCTCCTCCAGGGCTGGAAAACAGAGTCATGAAATAGATGCAGCTGCCATCATGGCCCTCCCCCCAGCTTTTGGTGGGCTTCCCCCCCCAGGTCCCGGGGACAAACCGCTGCCTTGCAAATGGCCGTGGCAGAGGTACAGGGTTGTGCTAACGTCCTCCCTCTCCCGCCGTGCTGGCTCTCCGCTGACAGTGAAACCAGGCACCCTGGTAAACTCTGGGTTTCTCTTTGGTGCATCGTCCTTCTGCTCGCACCGCTCCTACGAACCAGGAAGTCATGGGAATGACTGAAGAGTTTGCTCAGCACTCTCGAGTATCCTCGTATCACAGGCAGCCAAGTCTCCCTTGCAAAAAGACTGCCACGGCCCCAGCTCTCCCTGCCACGGCCCCAGGGCTGGTGGAGCTGGCTCTCGTCCCCCTCCCCCGATGGCCCTGGGGCCAGTGGACCTGCCTCTTGCCCCTCATGTGGCCCCAGGGCTGGTGGAGCTGCTTTTCCACCCCCATGGCTCTGGGGCCAGTGGAGCGCACTCTCCTCCCCCTTTCCCCCTTGGCCCCGGGGCCGGTGGAGTGTGCTGTGCCCCTGGCAGACAGAGGAGTTAGATCTCTCCCCATGGGCCTGGGGTCAGAAGAGCTCTCTCTCCCCAAACTAAAGAAATTCTATGCCCACGCTGATTGAGGGGGCGACCCTGTCCTCTCCCCCATGCACGCTGCTGCTCCCTTGAAACCTCTCTTCCGATGCCATCCTCTAGAGGTAGAAGCGGGGGCAGAGGGGGCCCAGCGGATGACAGCATTTCAGTGCTGGGGGGCACACCGAACCCTGGCACCGTAACCATCGGGAGTGACGTGTAGCCTGCAAAGAAGCTGCATCTACCCAGTTGCTGGGTAAATCTCTTGAGCATGGGTTGCTGGGGTGAGACCCGTCCTCTGCACAGTTCTCTCCTATTGTGCTTACAGGACAGCCCTGGTTGCTAGCAGGTCTAGCTGGTCCTGTGGTTTGTCCAGGGGGCACAGCCCCCAGCATGTGCTGCTGTCCGCTCGCTCAGAGCACCAAAAAGCTGAGGTGTGCGGTTGTCCATGAGCTGTAGGGCTTGTTCCCTCATGACCCCTTTGCAGCTCTCCTCCTCCCCCCCCCCCCCCGAGTCAGTGCCCTTCGAAATGCTAGCCTCCGCCTTCCCGTGTGTGTTCTCAGCGAGCTGCTGCCAGCGCTGGCTCTGCCCACGCATCTCATACAGGGCAACAGAAGTGATGAGGGGTTTGGAACGGGTCCCATATGAGGAGAGATTCAAAAGACTGGGACTTTTCAGCTTAGAAAAGAGGAGACTAAGGGGGGATAGAATAGAGTTCTATAAAATCCTGACTGTGTGGAAACAGTGAATAAGGAAAAGCGATTTACTTGTTCCCATAACATCAGAACTAGGGGTCACCAAATGAAATTAATACCTAGCAGGTTTAAAACAAACAAAAGGAAGTTTTTCTTCCCTCAGTGCACAGTCAACCTGTGGAACTCCTTGCCAGAGGACGTGGTGAAGACTAGGACTGTAACAGGGTTCAAAAAAGAGCTAGATAGATTTGTGGAGGTTAGGTCCATCAATGGCTATTAGCCAGGATGGGTAGGAATGGTGTCCCTCACCTCTGTTTGTCTGTAAATGGGTGACCAGAGAGGGAACACGTGAGGATTACCTGTTGTGATCCCTCCCTCTGGGGCACCTGATATTGGCCATTGTGGGCAAACAGGACACTGGGCTAGATGGACTGTTGGTCTGACCCAGTGTGGCCGTTCTTATGTTCTTATCTGAATGCAAAAGGAATAAAAATAGGACGGAGGGGTTGATGGGCACCAAAGTCAGAAAATTCGATGGCCGTGTTATAGCTGTGCATTAAGGCATTACAGTTCAGAGTGTGTTCATATGTGTAAGGGGACCGGAGCTTCCTGGGCCTTGCTCGTAAAAAATTTCATCCCCCCCTCATTGCATAAGCATACATATATATTTGCATTTGATGGAATTTAACTGGAAATCGCTTGGACAATGGCCATGCACCAGACTCAGGCCATAGAGTTACCTGGAACATAATGAGGAACATATGTTTGATTAGCGAGAGAGGCTGTTGCAGTGATAAAGTTAACGAACAAGGCTTGATATTCTCATTTAACTGGCATTCTTCAGATGTGTTGGGAAGCCAGATTTGATTTTTTTTTCTTGGCGCCTGAATGCGTTCTTCTTAGAAGCTTTTGATTTGTCAATTTAATTATGAGCTGAGTTAATCTGTGTATCCGATTTAATTTTTAAGGCTTTAATTAATGAGCTAGTGTGTGAAAAGCTGTGAAGAAAGCCAGAGCCCTGAATTCTGGGTCTCCGGTTCAGCCGCTTCTTACATTTTTCATTAGAGGCAGATCTGGTTATATAAAGAGTAATCTGCATGTGTCTGTCCTTCTAAAGCACCGGCCAGTAGGCTATTTAAGCAGGTCGCAGTGGTATAAATCACACTGAGTTTGGTTTATGGCTAATATGAGACTTTTGTGGGTTTGTAGTGGTGGATCATCCAATTAAAATTCTTAAAATTCAATTTCTGAGGACACGGTTTAAAAATTGGTTGGCAGTTGTGATTAGCCTTGGAGCAGCTCGACAACGAAGGAATTGTTGGGTACCCTCAGTAGAAGCTGGTTCGAAAGTCCGATTTTCTTTGGCAGGGAGCAGGGACATGTGGGGGCTGCAGAGGTGGGCCAGGGACGAGGAACAGTTTGCTGGCTGAGGCACGGTGAGCCGGGCCCTGCTGCTCTGGTCTGGAGAGGGTCTCTTCCCCACAACGCATTGAGAGAATGGGATATTTGGTCCGTACGGAGTCACTGATGGTCCAGCGGGAAGAGCTGATTCCCTAGCAAGCTCCTGCCCTTGCGGTCGACGTTCCCGGTATGTGGAGTCCCTTAGTGGAAGGGAAAGCACTCGGCAGAGAACTTCTCTGTCTGTGAAGGGTGCATTGGGAACGTGAGCTTTTGGTCCTTCTATCTGCCCTTGGCTCACTCAGGGTTGGCCAGCCTAGTCGTTTTCTGCTGACGGGCTGTTCATTTTCTCCCACACCCTCCTTTCCCTCTTCTCCCTTGTCTGTCCCTTCCATGCCCCTTTCTCTAGCCTTGCCCTGCCTCCAGCGTGAGGGAGTCTTGCCTGTGCTTAACTGGATGGCAGCTCCCTGACACCTCCAGTCTGTTAGCCACTCACATGCTCTCCTCTGGGCTATGCCAGCCCTTGCTTTGCCTTGCGGGTTAATAGTTGCGCCCCGCTCCTCTTTGAAACGTCCCCCCATAGCATCCAGCCCCGTATCCGCTGGGCCTGCACGGAAATACTGAGCAAGCAGCGCTTACACCAGCATGTCTGGCTCGGCTCAGGCTCAGCGCCTTGCTCCAGATCACAACACTGAGACACGCTGACGGTGAAAACAGCTTGTACATGTCTTACCCAAGATCGTGAATAAGGAAGTAAAATGTTACATACAACAGAAAGTAGCATCGCGTGCTTCCTAGAGATGAAACTTTACACACAAGAGTATCTTGTGAGTTAACACGCTCCCCACCCGCACCACCACCAAAAAGCTTTCTACAGCATTTTCAACCGGGGCGGGTTGTTGTTTCATGAATGTAAATGCACTGCCCGTTTACTCCATAGGTATAGAGCATGGGGTGTCGTCTTCACTCCCCACATGTAGCCCAGCAAACCCCTTCAAGTTTATCACAAGATCAGGTTCTCTTCCACAGCTGCTTTTCTGTACCCGTTAGCTTCCATGGATGTGTCGTCCCTCTGTTGACTACGTATGTAAATGTGCACCCGCCATGTTAGCTCGCAGTGCTCCATTGACACTCCAAGACAGGTGTATAAACACGTCTTGCCTCGCCACCAGCCTGATTCTCCACCTCTGCTGTGATACAGAATCTAAGAAAGTATTTTCAGACCTCGACACAGCTCTGTATGTACCTCTCCCAATGATATTAACGACTGGTGCAACCCTGGCTGTCATTTGAACCTCTCGTGACAACTGTGACACGTCACATGACATTCTTTGCTAAATCGGAACGTGCCTACCAGATTTGGGATGCTTGCCAGCTGGCACTGAGAGGTTTTTGGGTTACACGTTACCATCTTACCCATCTGTGTGTATCACCTCTATTTACCCCCAGTCTTCTCTGTTTATAGTCTACCCTCTTTGGGTTGGGGTCTCTCTGACTCTGTTAGAATAGCCAGTGGAGTACTGGGAGCGACCCTAATACACATCAGAATAATCCTCCATGCTAGACGGAAGTCCTGTTTCTGATTTAAGATCCCAGGCTGCCTGCTGTGCTGTGTACACCATCGCGGGCCTCTCAGATATTGCATCTCTGCCTGCATCATTGATCAAAGCAACGGTGTGCCGGAGGGCAGACACGGACCCTGGAAACTGTGTGCATCCACGCTGAACAGCATGTGCTGGTATAAAAATGCAGGGCACGTGCCCATTCCGGCAGGTTAATTCTTCTGAGGTTACTCCCAGGACAGTAGCTGTGAGTGCCCTGCTATCCAAAGAGGTCCCTTCATTTCGTTTCATGTCGGAATTCAATGTTCAAGTGAATGAAACTCATGTAGCATTGTCTGGAGTCCAGCATCCATTCCCCTTCATCCCTGACTCCCTAATCTATCTCATTTTTTCCCAGGGCTGCTGCAGAGGATATTCAATGGCACGTCTTTTCCCAGTGCACACTCTGCTTTGACATTGGAGCGCTTCAAAGAAGCAGGCTAGATGAGGCTGCAACCCCCGGAGGGTTTTGTAGATCCATAGGGGTACTTTGAATATTCATCCCACAGCTTAGCCGCTCGGCTGTGCAAAACGCCGAAGTGTTGGATGCTTTCCGTCGGGTAGGATTCCTCCCCTGCCCAGCATCTGTCTCGCTCCTTAGAACTGCCGAGGCATTACGGGAGAGCAGAGACCCTGCGGGGAGTGTTATTCCCATTGTGTGAAATCCTGGGACTCCAGCATGCAGCCAGCCGTTGTCTGGGGCTTCGTGCATCTGCAAGCTCCACATCTGTGCGTCCAAAGATGGGGGTGAGGAAGGAGAGGATGGCTCCCCCCGGTGTTACTTGGCAAAGTGTCCCAGAAGAGGCAGAGCCAGATTTTGATCCAAATATAAAAGTGTGCAAACTGCTTACCTGCTCTGGTTGGCATGTGCAGATTGTCTAGTGCTGGTTGTTTTGACTTGCATGGATCTACAGGTTGAACCTCTCTAAGCTGGGACTCTCTGCTCTGGCAACATCCAGGTCTGGCAGGACTATGGATGTTCCCGGGCCAGAACGTCCCAGTGGGGGGCTAGCGGCTGAGTGCCTGGCAGGGCAGTGGACCACCGGCAGCAAGCCCAGTGAGGCTGGCAGGGTTCAATGTCTCGGGAGGAGCCAGCTGGGAGGCCAGCAGCTGGACCAGGGCAGTAGCAGGGGACCACAAACTATCTCCCCTGCTCTGGTAAATTCTCTCATCCAGGACCGGTCAGGTCCCAAGGGTGTCGGACCAGGGAGGTCCAACCTGTACAAACATCAAAAGTAACAGTGTTTCAAACGGTCTAGCAGAACAACGTTTTAAAGATGTTCTACTGTCTGGGAGGTTCAATGTCTCCGGTTGTTGCAATTAGCATGAATAATAATTTTTAAGAGTCTTTGCGTCACTTTCCCCAACTGACCTGCGTGAAGAGAATTCTGGGCCATGTTGTTGTTGCTGCTTTGAGAGTCTGACCCCGACACTGTTTCTGGAAGATTGAAACTGGCAGAACAAGTGTTGTGCAGGGAGAGCTGCATGTTAATTGTAACTGAGGCTGAAACTCAGCTCAGGAACTGCGTGTACCATCTCTGTAAACACACAATAGCAGTGGCGCCTGCAAAAACCTACTGATTAGATGTGAGATGCTTGGATTTTTTTTATCAATTGTTTAACAAAGCACTTTGTTTGACAAGATGTGTGCATTAGCTTTCTATATTCCATGCAAATGGTTGAGTAATGAGCAATTTTCTTTGCTAATTCTCACCTTGGCAAATTTCTTAAAATTCAGCCTGAGCTTTGTGGAGTGAAAATGGTTTTACGTAGGCTAAGTGCTCCAAGGGTTGTGGATTTGGGGGTCCCAGGTGCTAATCACCACTTAGCACGAGCGTACGGATTTGAATGGATTCCCAGGTGGGAAGAAACACATGTTCTGTGTGTTCGCAAATAGGGAAATGGCACGTTCTCAAGTGTGTATGTGTAATACGATGATAATCTCTTATCTTATTCATACAGACCAGGGTATGGCTTGGGTGAGCCTCCCCCGTGGGATCAGAGACAGGGACTGGAGTTCTCCAGCACGGCAGTGGCTGGAAATCCTCCAAGCTGGCGAGGGGTCAGAGTTCTGGGGCGCATGAGCTCATTCACGTTCCAATAGGAGCCCCACCCTTGCCTCACAGCAATCCTACCCTGCTAGGTATAAACGGGGGCTGAGTCTGAGGCATCAGGCCTAGGCAGCTGGAGACACTTGGGTTGGGTTACATAGACGTGCTCTGAGACTTTCTTCCTAGGAGCCAGAGATCAAACAATGGGCTTAAATTGCAGCAAGGGAGGTTGAGGTTGGACATGAGGAAAAACTTCCTATGTGTCAGTGTCCTTAAACATTGGAATAAATTGCCTAAGGAGGTTGTGGAATCTCCATCGCTGGAGATATTCAAGAGCAGGTTGGACAGACGTGTCTCAGGGATGATCTAGACAGTGCTTGATCCTGCCATGATTGCAGGGGACTGACTCAATGACCTCTCAAGGTCCCTTCCAGTTCTAGTGTTCTAGGAGTCTATGTATCCAGAACCCCCCTGGGGCTACACTTGCAGAAGTAGCCAGTGATTTTTTTAGATCTCTTCATCAAATTGGGACAGACTATAGCAACCTGCTCTTCAGAAAGGCCTCAGCAGCCACCTTCCAAATAGCAGGACCCTTTGAGGCATCACAAGTCCTAGTCAGTTTTTCAACTGCAGGCCTTGGTCATCCTTCTTCAAATGAAGAAAACCAATATCCCCATGACTCTTTTAAGAGACTTTTCATGCTCCACAGAGATCCCACTCCTCGCCAATAGGAGCCCCAACTGTCCCTACGTTCCTTTGCTGGGTTGCTCAGTGCTATACCCTGGCTGTCCTGCCACTACTAAAAGGAACGACGTTCCCCACCCCACAGGGTGACTGGGTGAACAAACACCCTGTGGCTGAAGCCGACACTATGGTGTTGGAAAATGAGTTCCGACCAGCCTCGGGGTTGGCAGCAAAACCGTCCTTTGTGTAGAGAATGCCGGGGATTCTCGTAAGCAGGCCTCTACGCCACCTCACTCGTGTTCCACTCCGCATCAGGCCTGCAATGAATGCCCGGATACGAACACTGGCTGGAGGGTGACGTGGCCTGGACTACCTCGCCCTGGTGTGTGGACCCGGCAATAGATGTGTGCGCCTGGAACTCTCCGCATGCTCTCTGGGGTTTGTCCACAAACATGTGCTGGGCCCGAAGTGGTTGATTCCAGACCTGGAGGTGGCGGACACTGTCCCAGAGTAAAGGCCTGGATGACCAGGAAACTCTGGACCTTGAACAAGAACAGCAACATCTTCAACACTGCTGCTAAGGAGGGACCTGAAAACCACCGTTCCCTGAGGTCCTGTCCCTCATGCAATGTCCTCCTCTGTTTTTCCTACCGTATCTTACCCAAACTGTCTACCTCTCCCCCTTTCTCTCACCCCCCCCCCCATGGGATTCTCATCAGGATCATATTAGTCATGCTCGCTATCACTGAATGTGACAACCTGGGTTGGATGGGCCACTCGGGGCATTTCCACCTGGCCTCAAATAACCCCAAAAAGAAGGCCTTCGGCCTCAAATAACCCCCAAAATAGCATCTGAAAGTAGCCTTCTTTTTCCAGTGGCACTGAATAATGTGTCCAGATTTGCCTGGGAGGCTCATCTGTGGCTTGGCAGTACCAGCAAGGTGGGGCTGCCCCCCCGACACCCTTGAGAACAGCATGGTCCGTGACGGGGCGGGGCTGATTTCCCTCTATTGATTAAACCCCTAGGAAGCTATTTTGGGCTGTTTCTATTCCGCCCACAGTAATAATGGCTGCAGCATTCGCAGCAGTTAGTGCCTGGCAAATCACACTTAACCCTCCCACCCCCTCCCCCAAAACACCTGTGGTTGTGGTAATAGTTCGACACCGTTTACCTCTGTTTTAATGACCAAACCCCAGTCCTGCAAAGGGAGCAGCAGGGATTCTCCGTGAATTCTGCCTGTGTGGGTTCCACCACAGGAGGTTTCTCTGGCATTTCTTGTTTACATTGCCCTCCCCTTCCTCTGAGCCTTCTGCCCCATCATTTGGGGGAATCGTCCATCCCCAGCTCCCTTAGCAAAGTGGTGGAAATAAGATTGCAATGCGATCTGTAACCACAGGGCTCTTTTAAAAGCATCACGTGGATGGTACCGACTGTAACTGGGAGCATTTGCGCCGGGTAATATCATTTTTTTTTCTCTGCATCTGCAAGGTTCTGATTTTTTTTCCCCCCTCCAAATACCAAAAGAATGGTTTCATTTATAAAGCCCCTTGCACTCAAGCCCTCTGCATTATGGAAAAAAGAGAAGCCTTTTCAAACACTGCATACAAATGATCCAGTAAAACCCCTGTCCTAAAATGGCAGGTGCAGCAGATAGAGTTAAGGTTCGTGGGTAATTTCTGCTCCAAGTTATTGTATTAGCAGGTGGCCAATCTTGGAAAAATGCCCCTCTTATTGTACTGCAGCTGCATCAGGTTGAAAGCGGATCCCAAATTGCATCCAAGAGCTGCAGTATCTACAGGACATTTCGTGTTTCGATGTTCTAAACAGGCCTGCTTTCTCTCTGGCTGCTTAAAACACGCTAAAGGCCAGCTGTGCCATTTGGAGGCTCATTAGAGCATGGAATTAACTTTTGTTTAAGAACAAGGTAGAAAAGGAGGCTGGTTACTGCGGCTAGGGAATGGACGCTGTTGCTTGTTTAATCGAGTGGAGAGACAGTTCCTTTGCCCCAGAAGGCAATCGCTACATCAGCAGTCTCTGCTAATCGGCTGAGCAAGTGCATCTCCGTCACCCGTGTTAACAAAAATAAAACCTATGTTAGCCGAGGCCCTCTGTTATTTATGAAAGTTAATCCCGTCTCCCAGCTGCATCAGGCGGGAGGTTCTGTGCCTATTGTTCAGATGCGGAAGCTCCAGCACAGAGAGGTTGTGGGTGACGGTGGTTAAGCTAAAGCAGCGGTTTCCAAACTTACGGCTTAGGTTAACCAGTTAACTGGCAGGCATCAGTCTTCACAGGTGATGCTCACTAGTTCCAGTTAATCGTTAACTAGCGGGGAGCTGGAGCAGCTGCCTGCCTGCCACGGACAGGGGGCTGCTCCAATCCTGCCAGAGGGCCGCCGCAGATGGTTTGCTCCAGCCATCTGGAGCAGCTCCTGTCCACAGCAGGCCTGGGTGCCTCGCAGGCAAAGGTTGCTTTGGCATCGGGAGCAGCCTATGCTCACAGTGGGGCCCTAGCATCCCGCACCTCTGCCCCCTTGAATCAGTTAACCATAATGTTTAACCAGTTAACCAGGTAAACAGGAGTTTACATCCCCATTGCAGATCCCTAGAATAATCTGAATGAAGGTGCAGATCCCATTGGAAATCTTAGACCTAGTTGCAGACCCCAGGCTGAAAACCACGGAGTTAGTGGCATGCCTGGGAAGATGTCCCAGGGTTCTGACCGCCCAAGCGGCTGTACTGATCGCTTTGCGATGTACCTCTGTGGAAACCTCGGGGCGGAGCGGGGGACGCAGACCGTGTGGCCCTTCAAGAGAGCAGACTCTTCACATCGTGCAGAGACTCTCAGCTCAGATTCTCGGGGCTTCGTTTCCTCTCCGACTGGAAATAGCCCAGGGCCAGGGGAGTTGGAAAAACAGAAGCAGCAGAACAGCTTTTGCAGCTAGCTCCTGGCTTTTGTACACACTGGGGTATGTGCCCCTGGCAGGGATCCCTGGATTCTTTTCTGGGATCTCCAGGGGAAACTGGACAGCAGCTTTCAAGCATCTAAAAGGGTGTCACAAGGAGGAGAGAGAAGAATGGTTCTCCTTGGCCTCCGAGGACAGGACAAGTAGCAATGGGTTGAACCTGCAGCCAGGGAGGTTTAGGTTGGACATTAGGAAAAACTTCCCACCTGTCAGGGAGGTGAAACACTGGAGTCATTCTGAACAGCCTCAGGATCCCAACAGGACGGGCCACAGGCTGGATCAGATGGCTTAGCAATCCAGACCGCAGGCCATATCTTGACACCCCCAATTTAAACTCTGGGGTGGGGCACATCTGGAATCTGGATTTGGGCTGAAACTTGGGACACACAAGGGTAGAGCGCAGACCAAAAGAAGATGGAGATGCTTACAGGGGACCTGAGATGTCAAAAGGGCAGAGGGAAAAACTGGAGTCTAGCACTGCTCACCTCCAGGTGGCACTCACCATGCTGCAAACAGGTGAGGCTGTAAGGGTTCGCTCTGCAGAGAGACACACCTAGGTGCGGGGGTGTCTGGTATGATGGGAGCCGCGGCACATCAAAGAAAGCTGGAGTCTCACAGAGATACCCATCAGGTCTGCAGGGGGAAACACTTACGTGGCGGGATGGGGCAGTGTCTGGCATGGCGCAAGGCCTATTCTCCTTCTTCCCGGGCATGACATGGATCACAGCGGCCTGACTGACTTTTTGCAGAGTGACAGATGGCGTGTGTAACACAGGCAGCCTATTGTCTCTTCTGTTGCGGTATGTTTTCCCCCTTCTGTTCTGTCTCTTCTGCAGCCCGGGGAGTGGTGGTCTCTGCTTTGGGGCATCACCACAAAAGTCTCCTTTACCTTTTGGGAGAGGCAATGAGGAAAAGGGGCCTCACACCTGTCTCGCCTGGGATTCCTGGGCCATGATCAGGAAACTTGGCCTATGCACATGCACAGTTGTGCTTATTTTTTAACCTGCTTTAGCTAAACCGATTCCAACACTCACATGGTGGTTCTTAAATGGATTTAACCCTGGTGTATGTGCATTTGGTAAGGACACTGGTAAGTTCCCAGGTGAGGCAGCTCCGATCCGTTTGCAAGAGATGTGAGCGCATCCCTGTCGACTTATGCCTAATTAACAAAATCCATTCTAAGCCAGTTTTAGTTGAACTGGTGCCATGCCAGTGTGCAGGCCAGGCCTTACTGGGCCTTTCCTGGGAGGTGCTTCCCTGAGCAACAGCATGATCTAGTGGCTGGGACCCTGGACTGGACCTCAGGAAATCTGTTCTGCCAGAAACCATCTGGGAGAGCTTGGTTTCCCTCTCGTGGTCTCCATTTCCTTCCCCACCTTTGGGGCTATCCATAAATTACAAAGCCCCTAGAGGGGCAGGGCCGTAATTTTGCCTGTCGGTTTCATTGTTCAAAGAGGATGGAGAGTGCTTGAAAATCCCCCCCCCCCTCCCCTCCAAAAATGTGCAATGTCATTTACGGGCCGACCCTTTTGTGTCTCTTGTCTGTTAAGACTAGAAGCTGTTCAGGCAGGGACAAGCTTTGATTATGTGTATGTACAGCCCCATGTGCTATGGAGCCCTGAGCTCCATTGAGGGCTCGAAGATTATGCGAATAAGGAGTACTAATAACTGTGGGCCACTATCCTAATACTGCCTAGGAACTGGGAACGTAGATGCGGATTCCTGTGGATCTCCATGGATTTGCAGAGCCCTAGGGATAATCTGCCCATTGCTGCCATGTGGTGAGTAAACCCAGGGAGACCGCAGTAAAATAAGAGTCTGCAAATATTAGTTCTAAAACTCCACTATACTTAGCACTGAAAGCCCCAAGGGTCTCATTTTTCATGCCCTGGTCCAGTGGCCATAGGATCGTGCACTGCTCATCGTTCTTTAGGATTATAATTAGGTTTCAGTATGTTTTTTTCTCTGTGCAATGTAGGTCAGTAATAATTAGCGAAAATCCCATCACTGCTCACTTGCCTTTTAATTAAGCATCTCTGGCAGACAAATACGGCAATAGGTACGATGCCTCACTTGTAACTCCCATCTTCTGCTCGTGGACAGATGCTTTCCCACCAGAACTCGGCTGTCCATGTCTGTTCTGCGTCCTGCCGAGAGAGACTGGGACTCACTCAATTCTGCCGATCGGCGTCTCTCAGTGACGAGTGAAATGTCCAAGCAATGGAAGCCTGCGTCTGCAATCATGCCAGTGCCTCTGGAGAGCAGATTTTGCATCACCATGTTGTGAATTGTAATCATCTTTTCTTATTCGTTTTTACAGGCCGTTACATCTGGGTATTAGCTCAGTTAAGTAAGATCAATTGCACTGTCTCCTTCTCTCCTCAAGCCCATTGGTTTATGTGAAGCTGGAGGCTCTGCTTTTTGAGAGCGCACAGGTGCATGATTTTGCAATCCCAGACTTTTTCTTGGGTGGAAAAGCTCTACAAATCTAGTCTTACTCCTTGGGGAGCACAGAGCTTACAGGCCTTCAAACCAGAGCTGAAGTGGCATGCTGTGTGCGTAGGCCCTTTGCACCGGCGTGAATCCCGTCCTGGGAGAATGGCCGCGGAAAACAGTCACTCCCAGTGTGACTCCATTAGAGTCAGTGGAAGCCAACTAGGGATGAATTTAACTTACTGCTCTTAGCTGCGGAAATGGTTCGTAAACACCAAGGACTCTAATTTCCCCGTTGTGATAAATATACAAATCTCCCAGCCATGTGCATTGGGATCCGCCTGCTCAAAAGTCAATGGGAATTGGATCCTCCTGAAATACAGGTATGGGAAGCCAGCCCTTGTTTGAGACTATATGTATAATTTGGGAGTTTGAAGATTCAGTGAATTTTGATGCGAATCTCCTAGTATCTTGAGTGAAACTGGTTTAAACTGGCCAGAATGTGGCACAGGAGATTATTTGGACTCCAGGAACAAGATGTGATTCTGATACTAGAAATGTCTTGAAGTTAGGGGTTGGGGGGAGGGAATGTGTATTTGATTTTGGAGCAGTTCTCTTTGGAGCCAAGGTTAAAATTTTTGCGGGGGGTGGGGATTTGTGTCATGCTTAGTTTTATTTTTTAATATAAAACAAGAAGTCCCTGTGTTTAGCGGCTCTAAGCCACTTGCAGCTGCACTCCATCTCTGTGGCAGTCATTCAGTCGTTCCCTTTTTGTGACCATTGAGGTTTCTAGCACAACTGATCTGTGTCTGCGGCACAGAGCTGCTTTGAGAACGGGCTTTCGCTTGCCGGGTTCCATCGCCTTGCTTTGGACAGTGTCTCTTGGCCGAGATTCTCCCCCTGCCCCCTGGGTCTGGAATTGCATTGTATGCAGCTATGGGTCTGTCCCTGGAGAACAGGCTCTGGGATGGAGAGTTTGTATCTCTTCCTGCTGGACATGGCCTGTGCTTGAGAGGCACCAGAGAGCAAGCGCTCTGCTAGTGTGGCACTCAGCAAGCGGTATCAGATCCAGTGTCTCCCTGAAATCAGGAAAAGCTCCTCGCGCCAAGCTGGGCGGGCGAAGCATTTGATCTCCTGGAACGCCGGAGCTCCACTGGAGAGCCAGAAGATGGGAGTGGCATTTGATCACTCCTTAGCTAGGGATGGAGTCAAAGCAGAGTCCTACAGGCAGAAGGTCCTATCTCTCTGGCCCACCCCTTCACCTGTCAGGCCTCCTAATGTACAACAGGCCGTAGGGCCAATTTCTAGGTCCCCTCCTCATCGTCCCACCTCCAGCATGAGGCACATGCTGGCCAGGAACTCAGCAAAGTTCAGAGAGGAGTTGGGCCAAAGCCAAAGGCTGTGCTGGCCCTTTCAGAGCCTGAGGCCCACCTGTGCTGGGACCAGCCCACCCCTGGGGGGCAGGGAGTGAGTCCAGGGGCAGGTGGCTCAGAACCCAGCCTGTTGGGAGACCTCCAGGGCGGTCTGAGCTCTGAGATGGACTCAGAGGAGCCGGAGAGCTGTGGGAGTAGCCGAAAGCCGGAGCCAGCCTGGGGAAGTCCCTGCTCCAGAAGAGGTGTAGTGAGAGCTGTTATGTCGAGAAGAGGAGGGGCAGGGGGACTGTGACTGGACAGGTTTCCCGCTGCTGACGTACTGCACACATGGCTCTCGTGGGCATGTGGGGATCGTTAGAGATGACATAGTGAATTGCTGTGGTTTTTATATGCCCCCCATCCCCCAGCACAAGTCTGTGAGCACCTCCAACATGTCAGTAGCGCCTACACCCCTGCGAGCTAGGGGAAGGTTGTATGCCCTCTTTCAGGCACCAGAAAACGGAATGTCTTGCCCAAGGGGAGACAGGGAATTTATGACAGAGCTGGGAATTGAGTCTAGAGCGTGGGGACCACAAACCCATCCTTCCCCCACTTGTTGCTACCGTCACTCTCCTGCCCAGCCTCGCGCTGCTTATCTTGTACCAAGTCCGTCTCTGGGGAATATTAGCATCTCCTGAACCCTCCGAGTTCTGTGTTAAACTTCCCTGAATCCCAAGCACCCCCCAGCAGCAGCCGGTGCCCTCCCAGGTGGAATATCAGGCCCTTTCCCCTGCCCTGCCAGAGGAAGGAAGGAAGCAAGATGCGGGGCTTGGCTAAACTGGAATTGCCCTTGGACTGGCAGGCCCCAGCCCTGTGTTCGTGTCTCTGAGGCAGGGCCGGCTGGAATGGAGGGAGCTCAGTCAGACAGCTCCTTTCCCGAGCAGTGGGAGCTGGCCTGTGAAATTAGCTCTCCTCCTGAATCAGGGGTCAGTGCTGGGGTTAGGAAGAGGCTGATTCTCTGACAGCTCTTCATTACCGAGGGGGCGGGGAGAGGAGTGGGAAGAGCACCTGTCATTGGTCCCTGCTCCCAAATGAAAGCTGGATGCTGAGTGCATCTCAGAAGGGGCATCGCTCGATCTGGTTTGTCCCCGTTGTGGGTGTGGAGCCTTCCCCCCTATTTAGGAGTTTTCACAGGAAAGGGATTGAACAGACGGCAGACTCTGAGTCTCCAGTGATAAATATGAACGAAGGGTGGCTGAGCGCCAGGGCTGATGTCCAAGCATCTGACAGCTCATGGTCTCCGTACCAGCCTTGCTCAGCCCAGCTCCTCTCCGGAAAGCTCTGGCCTCTGGCGTAAGAGGCTCCTCTGGACCCATGTCTTTGTCCTGCTGCGTGGGGGTTTTTCACCGTCAAGGAGGGCTGTGGCAGGCTACGTGCCGGGCGCATCAGGGGCGCAGAGGCCTGGAGGGGAAGGAGGTAGGGAAAAGAATAGCAGGAGAATCTAGCTGTGGATGCCGGAATGTCTGACTGAAAGCCCATTCTGCAAAGATGAGTATGAGAGTGGGGGGGACATGGGGAGACTCAATTGACACCAGCAGAGCAGCACCTTAACCTGACTGATGCCCTCCCAGTCCTTGAAAGCCGCCTCCCCGCACTTCCCCCACGAGTTCTTGGGAGGCACAAGGCAGACTTTTCTAGCTGCATCAGGCGTGCGCTCTGATGCCATCAGTCTTCTCCTGGCACTTCAGCCGCTTCCCCCCAGCTGTAATCCATCATTTCCACTTGCCATTCATGTTTTGCGTTCCCCTCCACACAGCTGGCGCGATCATGAGGCGTCACTTGCCGCACGGAGGCTGGAAAGCATCGGCGAGCTCCCTGTAGTGCCCTGTAATCCTAGCAAGTTTACGGGGCAGAACAGGCCCGCCCCACGCGCACAGGCAGGCGCGGCCTGCGTCTGAGTAGCGGATAAATAGTACGGCCATGTGTTTAGTTCCTCCGCATCCCGGCACATTTCTTCTCCTCGGCCTTGCAGGGGTCCGTTCTGGGCTACCGTAGTTCGGTGGGCAGTGGACGCCATCAGCGGCATTGCTCAGGGATGTGGCCTGCCATGCAGAGTGCTGGGGGGAACCACATTCCACATAGCGTCTGCTAGGGGACTGGTTTTACCTGGGACTCTGTGCTGTAGCCCAAATTCCAGCAGGCCCAGTGATTGGTGAGCGGGTATGAAAATGTCCTACAATGTCACTGTTACAGCCTCTGCTCCTGTGCCAGGAGAGAGCCAAGATGCAAACCCAGCACCATCTCCCTCATGTGCCTTGTTGATTCTTGGTTGAAATAAGCTGGCAGATCGACACAAACGCTACGACGACGGGGCACAGACAGATAATCTGGCAGCTTTTCAGATGGGGAGGTGTGGCGTGGTCGGCTCTCCTGGGGATTCCTCCTACGACCTGCGGCAGATGGGCAGTTTCCTTGCTTGTACTCTCTGCAAAGTTTTCCTACCAGCCCAAGTTGGACGGAGTGAATCCCTGATGGACTGCCTGAAATGGTGGCTTGGCAAGGGCAGTGGGCCCGCTTGTGATAAGATGCATGATAGGGCTGCAGCGGTTACTGGAGTCACTCTGTGTTCCTGTGCGTGTAGACAGATGCCTCCCTTTCCTATTTGTCTCCGAGCTCTGGTTGGCTGCTCTGACGTGCTTGCAGGTGTCTGTGCCCAACGCTTGTTTTACTCCAGGTCTCCTCTGCTCACAACGCCAACCACATGGCTTCTGCTCATCTCTGGCTCCCGCTTCCCCGCGACACTGGTGCGTGTAGCCTCCCAGCAAAGCCAGTGATGAATTTCTCTTTCCCTGGTGTAAATAGAAGTGGTGCTCCACGTGCAGGCAGGCAGGGGGCTGGACACGTTAGAGCCTTCCGTAGAAATCGACGCAGCGCGCTGCACGTTGCAAGGGGCCGTCGTATGCAGCAACTGCCGCGATGGGCCAGGGATCCCGATGGAGGCTAAGCTCCTCCATCGGTGAGCTCCAGCCACCTGACCCATCTGCATTCTCTCATCTCCTGGGACGGTTCTGTCAACTGGTGCTGGGAGACGCAACATCCACTGCCACCTTGCTGCCCCTTCCGTCATTTCTCGCTGCCTCGGCTGCTGCACCGAGGGACTGCTGCCTGCCTCGTGGTGGCACGGGGAGGCTGAATTATTTCATGGCCATAGGCCACGGTGAGCCCTCCAGCGGGAAGGCCCCAAGGAACTGCAGAGAGTGTTGACTTGATTAGGGTTGGTACATTTCTCATTTATAGTGCAAAACCATAAATAATTCATGCTTATGTCTTCCAGGTTCGCTAGTTCAGAATGCCCAGGGCTCTCCTTATCCAGACACAGAATATGCAGCTGCATAGGGCACCAGAAAATTTGGGGCACCCCTGGGTCTTAACGTCCACCCGTCTGCTTTTCCTATCCCTGCTCTATGGCCCTGCTTCCTCCGGAGAGGAGCTAGTTAACCTAACAGTTAAGTGCCTGCCGGAACAGAACCTGTGGTAATGAAGCCATTTACCAGGCATTTGGAGCCCCCAGGCATTTACTGGGATAGTTGACAGGATCCGAGTTTAAAATGTGCTTTAAAATACCTCATTACTGTGTGGCTAAGGATTATAAAATCACATCTCTTAAAAAATCATCACCCTCCTGCCCCCGTGCTGCCATCGGGCACAGGGCACCAGCTTAAGAGTGCTCCATAGGGCTCCATAAATCATAAAGACGCCCCTGAACATCCCTGTAGTCTTCCCATGGAGTGGCTTCAGATTTAGGTTTTTAGCTGTGAGGTTTGAAGTGAGGTCTGTGTCAGGGCTGTCTGATATTTCTCTACCTAGTGTTAACCTGTATTGTCATTAAGCCTGGTTGTTATGGCAATGCACCAAGACCAGCCAGGCACTGTACAAAAACAGAGTAGTAGATGGTCCCCGCCCCGAAGGGCTTCCAATCATAATCACAGAACACTAGAACTGGAAGGGACCTCGAGAGGTCATCGAGTCCAGTCCCCTGCCCTCACAGCAGGACCAAGCACCATCTAGACCATCCCTGATAGATGTCTGTCTAACCTTCTCTGAAATATCTCCAGTGATGGAGATTCCACAACCTCTCTAGGCAACTTATTCCAGTGTTTCACCAGCCTGAGAGGTAGGAAGTTATGTGTACATAGATGAGACAGGCACAGGGTGGGGGAAGGGCTAACACACACAACAATTTAAAGTATGTTTTCGTACAGTGTTTTCTCTGTCAAAAAGAAATTCATTCCACTGCTTCATTAAGGGGATATGTATGTAATAAAAGGTGACTCTCAAAACCGGTTAGAGAGAACCGCTAGGAGAGAGTTAGTCTAGACTAGAGCATCCTATGGAGGTGAATTATGCTTTTGTGGGGCCCTGGGCCAGAGCAAATTGGAGTTCCCATAAGAATGGCCATAACAACAACCAGACTGGGTCAGACCATAGGTCCATCTACCCCAGTGTCGTGTCTACCACCAGTAGTCAATGCCAGGTGCCCCATAGGGTGTGAAAAGAACAGGGAATCGTCAAGTGATCCCTCTCCTGTCACCCATTCTCAGCTTCTGACAAACAGAGGCCCGGGACACCATTCCAACCCATCCTGGCTAATAAGTACTGATGGATCTAACCTCCATGAATTTATCTAGTTCTTTTTTTAACCCTGTTCAAGTCCTGATCTTCACAACATTCTCTGGCAAGGAGTTCCACAGGTTGACACTGCGCTGTGTGAAGGAAAACTTCCTTGGGTTTGTTTCAAACCTGCTACCGATTAATGATGATTCCCATTTACAGATGTGGGGGGGAGGGGATTTGCCAGTGGATACTACATAGCTGCTGCTGCTGCTGCTTTGTTTGCTAAGCACAGGAGAAACAAATGGACAAGGAAGACAGCACTATCTGGAAACGGATAGCAAATGCTGGCCCTTGAACACAGCCAATGATTTTCTGCCATCAGCAAGCTGTGCTCGCTGCATCCTATTGTGTATTGCTTGCAGGCTTGTGTTGACCAGTCTAGCAAAACCTCCCCTACGAGCAAAAACCTTGTAAACATGGAAAAGTTGGCTAATTAGTAGCTGGGCAACTATCCTGAGACTGTGCTTTTTACACTTGAATGCCAGGGTCAATAACTCAACCGCTTACCCGCTTTGTTCCAGAGAAAGGCGCTTTCCTAAAAAGATCTTTGGGGACATTTTTTTCTTTTTAGATGTGCAAATACCAATAACTGTGTTGGAAGGGAAACTCTCAATCTGAGCAAAGCCTTCCGCGCGGAGGATGTTATACCTTGGCTTGCAACAGGTACACATAGACCAGCTAGAACTGAAAGAGATCAATGAATTTAAAGCAGAAATCCCTCATCCGTTTGCTTACATGTCCCTGATTCAGGAGGGTGCTTGTGCTCAGGGCCAGGTGCATTTGACAGCACTCTTGGCACTGTCCGTTTCTCTGGTGGTGGTAACACAGACTGGTGAAGAGGGAGGTCTCCCAGGATCCACAGCAGCAAACTTGAAAATGAAGGGGCAGGGGCATGCAAATGGAGAAAGAGAAGGTGGGGTTCGGTGTTACCCACACCCCCTACCCCAAAACCCCCTTACAAGCATAAACAGCAGAGCAGAAAACCTTTTAAAATCTCTTGGTTTGTTGGTTGGGGTTTTTTTTTTGGTTGTTTTTTTTAAAGAAATCACTGGTAGTCAGAGGCAGCTCAGTCAGCAAACTGTGGTTTTTAATTAGTTCAAAAAAAAAATCCACTTGCATCCCTCGAAATCTGGAACTGCTCCTAGGACATGGCGTTCTCTTCCTGCTCCCCAATGCAAGCCCTGGTGTCTGCATTTAAAACAAAGACCCTTTGTGGGCACCCTGTGGGCATGACTGTGGGAACGGGGGGCATATTGTTTAAAGGCCATTGAGCAGGGATGGTATCCCTCGCTTCTGTGTGTCAGAAGCTAGGAATGGGAGATGGGGGAGGGATCACTTGATGGTTCCCTGTTCTGTTCATTCTCTCTGGGCACCTGGCATTGGCCGTTATCAGCAGACAGGACCCTGGGCTAGATGGACCTTTGGTCTGACCCAATACAGCCCTTCTGATGTTCAGTCTGGAGGAAATCAGCCACTCCAGAAAAACACTTCTTAAAAAAATCTCTTTTTTGGTCCCTTGGATGCTGGAGCTGCTGAGAATTGTTCCTAGCCGGTTATTTTAAAATGCAAACAACCAAGTCTATCCCAACTTGCCGTGCACTTCTGTCAAGCATCAATCTCCTGCTGCTGCCGGCTGGCAGAGAGAGAACCAGACCTCTGGAACGTATAATCAACTTCACTGTGTGACGGACTGAGTCATGGCGGAAGCTGCCCTCGCTCGCGCAGTCGGTATTGCTTGGCTCAACTTGCCGCAGCCCTCGGAATTAGATAGCGAGGCCCATGAAAGGGCAGCGAGCGTGGCTCTCAAATCGCCGGTGTGCAATGTGCCGTCTCGCTCTTGCTGCTGTTTGTACGTGGGCTCCTGGCGGAGGCAGGACGGTGGGATAAAGGTGTGTGTGGATGAGATGAGTGAACCAACATCGAGAACAAAGACATGTTTCAGGACGGCCTTGATTTGCTCAGAGCAACCTGTGGCTGCTGCCGCCCATATTTTGATATGACAGTGTTGTTTCCCATGTGTTCTTGGGGCTGGATTCCCTCGGCTGACAACAACGACCGGTGACGTTTGGTTTGGGCCCTGTTTCTCGTCCGAGGGGTAGATTGAGTTGGACTGCCAGGCTGTGTGAAATCCATCACGTTCCTTTGCTGGGTGCCTGTGGAGAGGGGAGTTTTATTCCTGAGAACTCACAAATTCATTACAGGGACAGGCTTCCCAGCTTCTGCTGGTGAGCAGAGCCTATGACTGGAGCTGCCCAAAGATCTGCCCAAGTGAGTTTTGGGCTGGAAACAGGAATGGCTATTTAGCTTGGGAAAGAGGCAAGGGAGGGAGATGGCAGCGGGGTATATAGTGGGGACTGATGTGGCAAAAATGGATGAGGGGTAAATAATCCAGCACAAGAAGTGGGTGTGCTTTGAAAAGAGCTGCCCCCTGCCCTTGACGTTTGCACAGACCTGAAGGGACCATGAGGCGTGCAAATCATTTCTCCACAGCTCCCGGCTTTGCACTGCCAACGTAGAAAGAGGAAGCATGACCCAATGGTTAGGGCACTAGCTGGAAACCGGCCAATGGGAGCTGCAAAATTATGCTGGGATGGGGGCAGCATGTGAAGTCTCCCCCCTCCCCTGGGCTCCCAGCTGTTCAAAGACAAACAGGGCCCTGCCACTGACTTTTCTGGGCAGCATGTGAGGGTGGGGCAGGCAGGGAGACTGCCTGAGGTTCCTGCTGCGTCGGCAGGCTGGATCCAGTGACTTGGTGGGCCAAATCCGGCCCGCGGGCCATATTTTGCCCAGCCCTGCCCTAGAGAGTGAAATTTTTTTTATCAGATTACCTACATCGTGAGCAGCAGCTACAAAGCAAGCATCCTGCAAACAGGCAGGAATACCCTTCTGTTGGCCTCTTCGGCCGCTCAGCGTGGGCCTCTGAGGGGAGACTGCCAGAAAAGGGCCTCCATGTGCTGCAGCTTTGAGTGAGTCCTCTGTCTCCTTAGCTTGGGTCTGGGACAGCCAGCTTGTCTTGCCCAGGCCAGCTACATCTACACTGCAACGCTATTTCGGGATACCGGAGTATCCTGACTTGGCTATCCCGTGTCGTCACAGCAGGCCTGTTATTTTGGGCTCACTATTCCGACGTCCCTGTAAACCTCATTCCACGAGGAGTAAGGGACGTTTCAGAATAGCAGGGTATTTCAAAATTTGGCACTGTCCAGACAGCACCAAAGGACGAAATAGGCTATTTCGAAATAAGATCAAAATAAGCTACGCAATTTGCGTCGCTCAAATTGTCTCTTATTTTGAGCTACAGGGCAGTGTAGACACACCCCAAAGATTGTCTTTTTAGGCTGCTTCCAATCTGGGCTGGCATTGAACGCAAGCTTCTGAGGTAAAAGATGTCAGTGCCCTAAGCTACCCTCTTCCCTGGCAGATGGCTTCGCAGGTCCAGAAGGCAAAAGGGTTGCATCTGCCTAACGAGGCTTCTGCAGTGCGCACGAGAAAAATAACAGCCTAGACAGCAGCAAGCCTCCCTCTTCTGAGAAATTATGTTCAAATGCCAATAAAGATTTTCTTCTCTTCATCGAGCAATTAGGTTTGTGTTCTGGAATATTTAGCTGGAATCAGTCGTCCCTTGTCATTTGTTGATGGCTGTGGCTTTGGTTTGTTACAGATCTGCCTCTCTCTCCATCATTGTTGCAATGACTGAAGTAATTAAAAAGAATACTGCTGGAATGGATTCAGCGGGGTAGTGATTTGTGGCAAGAGGGACCGTGCTTGTGTTGGAACTGGATGTTTGTAAGGAGCTGAGCTAGATTGCAAGCAGTCTGCTACTGATTCTCCTGGGACTGACTGCTCCAGGCCACGTTAGCTGGGACATCATTTTTTGCACATTAGTACAGTCGTTCACTAAATACAGCTTATATGCTCTGTACTATTGTGTGCTATTATCTCTTGCAATGGTGTTAATTTAAAAAAAGAAACCTTACAGCTCAGACAGCAAACTGGCTGCTGATCGAAAGGATTTTAAACAAGCACACACTAGTTTGGGTAAAAGTGCTGCTAAAAAGTCGTAATGGGGCTAAGGTGGAAACGTGAATGCAAATACCTTTGCAGTGTGGGCGGGGTTGTTCGTGTTCAAGTGGCTCTACAAATATAAAATGGCGATAAATGGTGTAATTTAAAATTCAGAAGCTTCTTGAAATGTCTGTACTAAGACGGGCGGGAGTTCTGTGTGCGTGCATGTTTGTGCTTATTCCTGGAAATCACGAGCTGTGAAATACAAAGTCCCTGGAGAGCCTCAGGTGTTGATGAAATCCCAGCGCTAGAAAGCTTGGGCTAACAAACTGCCCCCATCCTCCCATGGAAGGATTCTCTGAGCCCCTCCATGTGATCAGCTGGTCGGGGGATGTTCCGTATGCAGGCAGGCTGTGTGTGCGCCATCCTGACCGATCCTGAGCACTTCCTGAGCTACCTATAGTTGTGGCCCCCTGAAATGCAGCCACCTCTGGGGCCAAGGCAGCAACCACCACATTACTCCTAAGGGAGATTTTGGTGAAGGCCATCAGGGTAGCTGCTTGCTGCTCCTAGGAAAGCATCCCATGAAAGTGATCTCTCATGTGCACGCAGCACACGGCCTCTGGCTTCACTTTATGCGAACGATCCAGTCTATTTACATATCAGGAGAAAAGGACTGAGTCCATTCTGCCTGGCTCAGGATGCCAGCCCCTGTAGGATGGCCATGGAGTCTCCAGGACTTCAAGATTAATCTTCAATTAAAGAAACCTCCAGGAATATGTCTAATCAAAATGAGCCACTTTAGTCTGAACCTGTGTATGTGTGAATGTATTTGTATATGCAAACCTTGAGAGAGAATCATAGGATACTAGAGTGGGAAGGGACCTCGAGGGGTCATCAAGTCCAGTCCCCTGCCCTCACAGCAGGACCAAGCACCATCTAGATCAACCTGCTCTTAAATATCTCCAGCGATGGAGATTCCACAACCTCCCTAGGCAATTTATTCCAGTGTTTTACCATCCTGACAGGAAGTTTTTCCTAATGTCCAACCTCAACCTCCCTTGCTGCAATTTAAGCCCATTGCTTCTTGTCCTATCCTCAGAGGCCAAGGAGAACAATTTTCTCCCTCTTCCTTGTGACACCCTTTTAGATACTTGAAAACTGCTATCCTGTCCCCTCTGTCTGCTCTTTTCTAAACTAAACAAGCCCAATTCTTTCAGTCTTCCTTCATTGCTCATGTTTTCTAGAGCTTCAGTCATTTTCGTTATTCTTCTCTGGACTCTCTCCAATTTGTCCACATCGCTCTTGCAATGTGGTGCCCAGAACTGGACACAATACTCCAGTTGAGGCCTGATCAGCGCAGAGTAGAGCAGAAGAATGACTTCTCATGTCTTGCTCACAACACTCCTGTTAATGGATGGATCAGGATTACACACCACGCAGTGCTCAGTGGACAGAAACTGCGGCGGGGTGCACAGGCTACAGTGGAGTTCATGTCCCACTTCTCCCTGCCACCGTCACTTTCTCTCTCAGCCTTCATGGGCTCTTGGTTAGCTCTTGTTTCTTAGATGCCATGCAGGTGATGTATTGCCAGTGTGTGAGCTGTACCCCTATGGCAAACGCATATAGCCAGAGAGAGAAGCACTGAGGTGGTGCCAGCCCACTGGGAGAGGAGAGAGAGAGAGATCTTGGCTTACTTCACAGAAAAATAGGATGGGTCTGGGAGAGAGAGGAGCCGCACAATTACATTTCCAAGGTTGTTTGGTTTGGTGGTACCGGCTGCTCAGAACTGTAGGAACAGAACTTCCAATGGACGGGGCGGAAAGAACTCCCGTTTGGTGGGGGGGGAGAACTTCTGATTGGCGGGAGGGAAGCAGAAGCTGCTCACAGCCATGCCAGCGTGTCTTACCAGCATACAGCAGGGGCTGGCCCTAGCTCGGTGGGGAGATTGCAGGCCAGGCGCAAGTGACGAGACGTTTTGCTGCACTACAGATGATAGCAAAGGTGGAACTATAGGCGGGGACACGGGCTGTGTCATCAAGGGCAGAGTTGGGAGCCTGCCAGGAGCTTGCCCTGCGTTGCCCAGGCTGCCCTGCTCGGTAGATAGCGGAATTAGTCACAGGGTCAGTTGGAGCTGCATCTGCCCCCAGCAACAGGGTCTTCTAGGCCTGTCTTTGCAGTTTGACCCAGTTGCCTCCTTTCCAGGGTGAGGGGGCGAGGGGAGGCGGGAGAGCAAGGGAGCATGTGTGTCAGGACCATCCCGGGCATGGCACTGCCTGGCCCCAGTGTGGTATTTTTCAATCCAGATGGTGGTAACTGTACCACTAGCACAGGCTGGGAGGGTGAGAGGAAGCTCGCATAGCTGTGGATCACAGACATGAGTAAGCTGAGCACCTTTTTAGGACACACATACAGTCTCATTTGTAGAGGACCTACCTTAAGTGCCGGTGTTTATTCACTTCCCTTTAAAAAAAGAAAAAGGAATGAACTTCATTATTTTGAACCCCAGCTCATTCCAGGGAAGGACTTCCCCCTGGAAACCCCGACCCTGCAAAGCCCCGAGCTGCCTGTGTGACTTGAAACCTGTGCCTGGGCTTGTTGAAGCCAGCAGGGCAAGCTTAAAGTTAGCCACGTGCATGAGAGCTTCCCTGGCTCCAAGCCCCGGCCAAGCGAGGTGCAGAGCCCGTGGGTGATCGGGTGGCTGGCCCAGGGGACCTGGAAGGGTTTAGTGCTGGATTGGCAGCCCTGGGTACAGAGTGCCCATTTCTCCTTAGGCCAGCAAGCTCCCCTGTGCTGCCCATGGCCGGTATGTCTGAGCCCTGACACCAGGAGCGATGGGTATCGTGGTCGGGGGAAGGCACTGCCTTCCCAAACTGCCCGCCTGCCCCATCCAGACTATAGGTGTACTGAGGGCAGAGCATTCTTGCCCCCAAGCACCCGTGTCCCAGGAGGCTTGGACCATCCGCCACCCCACCTCCCTGTGGGGCTTGTTGGGGTGGGGCTTGGCTTCCGTAGGGGGCAGAGCATAGGCAGAAGGGGTGGGGCTGGAAGCTTACCTCCCCCAGCCCTACCTTCACCCACTGCCCTGCCACCTCTACTGCATGAGAGAGGAGCTCAAGCTTTCTGGGCCCCTCCAACCTTGAGACCCCGGCTGAGATCGGGGCCCATTGTGCCAGGTGCTGTGCAGACACACAGCCAGAGACAGTCTGGACCCTCATCTGAGACCAGGGCCTAGCTCTCCTGTGCATTGCACAGACATGCTGTAAGAGACAGAAGCTGTGTCTTCTGCTCTCTACACAATGTACAGACATGAGAGGACCACACAAGCATAGTGGGATCCAAATACCAATGTTCCCTCTAATGTTTTCCGTCCATGTGCAGCTCTTTTGTGCCCATGTGCAGAATAATTTTTATGTGCACTGAGGCATGGGCATGTGCACCACCATTAGAACCAAAGCACCTAGCTGTGAGTGTTCTGCTAGTCAGCTGGGCGACATTTGAATCTCTCCTGAGTAGCTGCACAAGCGCCCAGCTTCCAGGGAACCCTGCCAGATACCCATCCTTATTAACCATCCGCAACATGCCAGAACTGGCTACATAGATGCACAGCAGCTCTGCCAGCTTCTGAAAGGTGGAAAGCAGCGAGGACCATCCGCATGCTATTGAAAGGGATGCGGCCCAGTTCCTTTATGCTACAAAGACAGTCCTGGGTCTGAAGAGCAAATGATCTGATTGGGAACAGAGGCACAGAGCTCCTTTCTGTGGAGTGACTGGCCTAAGATCACACTGCAGGTTCATGGGAAGAGAGCCCAGATCTTCTGGCTCCCCGTTCAGGGCCTTCGCCATCAGCCCACACTGCTGCAGTCTGCTGCAAGCAGAAGTCTTATGATGTAGCCTCCCATCTACTGAGGACGAGGGAATGCCCATCTCCCTCCTTCTCACACAGGTCGCCTGTTGGAACCACTGCTGTTGACAGTGTCATGCTGTCATCTCCTGTGGGGGGCTGAATCTGAAGCACATATGTCAATCGAGAGAGAGATCTTGGTGTCATTGTGGACAGTGCTCTGAAAACCACTACGCAGTGTGCAGTGGCTGTCACAAAAGCAAACAGGATGTTGGGGATCAGTAGCAAAGGGACAGAGAATAAAACAGCAAATATCTTAATGCCACTGTATAAATCCGTGGCATGCCCACTTCTTGAATACTGCGTGCAGATGTGGTTGCCTCATCTCAAAAAAAAGATCTTGGCTTTGGAAAAGGTCCAGAAAAGGGCAACAGAAATGTTGAGGGGTTTGGAACAGGTGCCATAGGAAGAGAGATTCAAAGGACTGGGACTTTTCAGCTTAGAAAAGAGGTATGATAGAGGTCAATAAAATCATGATGGGTATGGAGAAAGTGAATATGGAAAAGTTATTTACTTGTTCCTTTCACATAAGAACTAGAGGTCATCAAATGAAATTAATAGGTAGCAAGCTTAAAACAAACACACGGAAGTATTTCTTCACCCAACATACAGTCAACCTGTGGAACTCCTTGCCAGAGGATGTTGTGAAGTCCAAGACTATAACAGGGTTCAAAAAAGCTAGATAAATTCATGGAGGACAGGTCCATCAATGGCTGTTAGCTGTCTTGAGACACCCAGGCACAAGTAAGGGTCTTGTGCCAAAAACAAGTGGTGTTTGGAGGCAGGTCTGAAAGGCCTACTTGGCTTCAGCCACAAGTCAGGTCACTCTTGCTGACTTGCTGAAAATCCCTGGGATTGGAACTGTGTCATGTGACTTTGCCCTGGAATTCATTCCATTTTTTAATCAATGGAAAGGCCCCCGCTGTGGCCCGCCACTTGGCTGGTTGCGCTGGCGGCTGTTGAATTGACTTTGGTGCAAGGCTTTTCTCTGTGATTCCGGAGGAAAGGCATTTGGAAGCAAAATACATCAGGAGCCTACCTTGTCCCCTAGGACAGCGGTGCGCAACCTGGGGGTCTTCCTGGGAGGTCGGCCGGTATTTTCTTTTCCCGACTTGGCGCTTGAAGTACACGCAGCGGGGGCGGGGGGAATGGCAGCGCTTTAAATTAAAGGGGCCACAACAAAATGTTCCTGGTGTGTTGTTTTTTTTTTTTCTTAAAAATTTTCCCGGCTCCGGGGGTTGCGAATGAAAAAAGATTGAGCACCACTGCTGTAGGAGATGGGAGACTGTTGGGCATGATTGGCTCTAACTGCCTTGGCCAGGCACTAGGTGACTTTAAAGACAACTTTTTGCATCTTTAGGGAACTCAAGACTTTTCCGGGGGATTATTTGTGCCTGCTGTGTTCTCAGAACCGGCGCGTCATTAGGAATTCAAGCCGCCCACCTGCATTGAATCTGAGCGGCATCCTCTTTCTCATCTCCTCAGGGACGGTTCAGCCCATACAAAACCCCAGCCCTGCTGCTGCCTGCCCACCAGCCAAAAGCAGGTTGGATTGGATTCAGCCCCGGGGTGGTCTTTGGAAAGGCTCCTCAGGTAAAACTGGAGGAAATCGTGCTGGGTTCGAGTTGTCCTGGCTCCTTTCCCTGGCTGGAGAAGGGCCAAATTTCTATTGACCCAGAAAGCTGTCACTTGGGAGTCGACCCCGCGGTCCGATCTCCTAGCACTGACTTGTGTGGTGCCGATGGCTGGCTCGGGCCCATTGTTCTGCAGCATTTGGTGGCAGGAAGCCCTGAGCATTGGAAAGCGTGGCCATTCAGCTGCCAAATTCCTGCCTCTGCCACATGTTCGGCCACCTGCCTGCCTTCCGGCCTCCAGCACTGCATTGAAATTCTTGCTGGCCTCTGGCGTCTGCACTCAGGGGGCCTCGTGGCTCAGCTCTGCGCTGATTAGGCCTGAGTTGGAGTATTGTATCCTGGTCCGGGCGCCACATTTCATGAAAGAGGTGGAGAAATTGGTCTAGAGAAGAGCAACAAAAATGATGAAAGGTCTAGAAAACATGAGCTATGAGAGCAGACTGAAAGAACTGGGCTTTAGTTTGGAGAGGAGAAGACTGAGAGGGGACATGAGAGCGGTTTTCAAGTGCCTAAAAGGGTGTTACAAGGAGGAGGGAGAAAAATTGTTCACCTTGACCTCTGAGAATAGGACAAGTAGCAATGGGCTTAAATTGCAGCAAGGGAGGCTGAGGTTGGACATGAGGAAAAACTTGCTACCTGTCAGGGTGGTGAAACACTGGAATAAGTTGCCTAGGGAGGTTGTGGAGTCTCCATCACTGGAGATATTTAAGAGCAGGTTAGACAGACACTTGTCAGGGATGGTCCAGCTGGTGCTTAGTTCTGCCATGAGGGCAGGGGACTGGACTCAATGACTCTCGAGGTCCCTTCCAGTTCTAGTGTCCTATGATTCTATGATGCACCTGTAGGAAAATACTGGGCTCTTGTAAAGCGCCTTCCACGGCACCACTGTGAGGCATGAGAGAGACTAAAGGGTTTGCTTGAGTGTCTACGGCTGCAGCACTGGGAGCAGAACCCGGACACCCATTTCCTCACCCTTACTGCCGCATTCATGCTTTGCCTAGCTGGGTAGCCCGGCAAGGTGGAAACCCCAGTTGGGATAGTTCTGACACTTTTTTCCTTTGCTCACTGGGCAGTTAAAAATAAAATCGCATCTCACTTAGAAGGCACAAAGTAACTTCTGTTCTCTAGCCCCCCACCTGCAGCAATCCGAGAGAGAGGGGATGTGAGGGTGGTGTTAGCTCAGTAAATAAGGGGTTAATGAGCTCTGGGCACATGACCCCATTATCTACTTGAGGGCTGCTGTAGTCCCCCCCCCCCCACCACCACACATACTGTTCCGGTATCCAAGTGCTGGGAGCTGTGGGGCTGCGGTGCAGTCTCTAGCTAGGGACGGAGCGAAGATTGTACATGGTTGCAGCTGTTTCTGCGGTTCGCGCCTTGTCTGTTTAATTTGGCTGGTGGCAGAGGTGCGAGAGAGCTAATGAGAAGCATGTGGTCTGTAGGCTGAGGAAGCTGCTACCTTTTCCTGGGGCACCTTGGAATTTTCCTCTGGGTTTAGCGGGAGGCGACCCTTTCTTGAGAGAGGCCAAAGGAACGGCTTGAGCTTCTGCATCCCCCAACTCGGTGTGTGTCTGTCCTGCAAGGACCCTGCTCCTACGGGTGACCTTGTCTGAGCATCTGGGGCTGCTGGTGACCGAAGGACTCTGAGAGGGATCCCACTCTTTCCAGTGTCCCAAACTCCCTGCAGGCCATTCCACGAGCTTAGCCCTGAGCCATCCGTCTCGGCCTCCATTTTGTTTCCAAGCATCATGTCGTCTCTTCCCCCCCCTCGCCGCTACCGCACCCTTAATCATCCTCTTCATTTCAGCAGTACCTTAAATATTCCTAAGGCAGTGAAGTGCCTCACAATGCTGGGAACAAAGGTGCATTTAACTAACTAATGTGGAAAGGATTCAATTGCTGTTTCCTGCAGACCCTTGGTTTGACACGATGCCTGTACACGCATCCCAGCTGCTCCTTGCGTGTGCACGTCCAATGTGTTTTGTGCTTATATTTGGCTGAAAGTTGGGGAGGGGAGTGCCCCTGAGAAATCTCAAGGAATGATAAATTAGTCATGGCCTCGTACAATGGACGTGGTAACGGCTCAAGATTGCATTTATTCTGGCTGGACCCTGCAGGCAGCAGAGTTTAAGTGAGCGTTTGAGATTTTCCTCAGGAAATGTTGGCAGGTCAGAACAGCTGCACAGGATTGGGCGAGGAGAAACGGCTGTTGGTGTTCCAGTGAGTTCATGGCCCAGGACAGATTCATTGTAATGTTCCGCGAATTCTTGTGACTGCAGAGCAAAGAAACTGACTTAATAATCAAGACATGCCTGCTGCGGAATGGACTCCTCTTCCTGCTCTCCCCTGAGGGGAGAGTTCCTTGTCTCTTGGTCGTGGGGGCCCTGGAGGCTCTGCAGGTGGCAAATGGGATGCAGAATATTTTACCCGTGCAATCGGCCACTGGACGAAGTGCCGTTCAGGACAGGGATGGATCATGGCAGTCCCCTCGTGTGGCTCCAGCGGCCTACGTAAAACAGCCTTGGTGGGTGTCTGTCCCGTGCTCGCTCAGAGTTCAGAACGCTAGGAACCATCAGTGCCGTTGGGGTGAATTTGCACCTGGCAGTAGTATGAGCTGGGAGGCTAATGCAGAAGGTAATTTCTTTCCACACCTGAGGGCCGTCCCTGGGTTGGGGGCCTAGGGCAAACCCCTTCCCCCCCAGTGCCCCAGGAGTGGGGCCTAGGGCAACCCCACTGCCACAGGCCCAAGCTCTGCCCTGCTTCTGCCCTGGCCCCTGCTGCACCATCTGCTCCCTCCACCAAGCAACGTGAGCCAGGGATCACGGGGGCCTGGTGGGGGGTGGGAGCAGGGGTCTCCCCCCCCCCCACACACACACTCACCACAGTGGGAGCATGCTGCCCCTCCCCCCTTTCCAGACCACTGTTCCCTGCTTCTCCACAGTGACGGGAAGCAGAGGGCCTGGACCCAGAGCGTTGAAGTGAGCACAGCCAGCTGGGCAAGGGCGGCACAGAAGCCTGAAACGGGCTGCCCTGGATCCCGCCGTGGTGTGTGGGGAGTAGGTGACCCTTGCTGCCGCCACCCCACACCAGGCCCTCATAATTCCCTGAGTCCCTAGGGGTCTGTGGCGGCCACCCCCAGTCATCCTATGGACCGGACGGCTCTGCCAGCCCTACAGAAGGGTGAGGCAGGAGATGGGGCACGGGTGCCTGCAGGTCTAATCCGAACTTTGGAGGGTCTCAGGCTCCAGGGCTGGTGCACGAACGCTACATGCGATTCGTGGGCTGTTCCTGGAAGGAGCAAGGGGCCTGCCTCTTGGAGACAAGCTGCGCCCAGCCCCTGGCTCTCCATTTCCACGTGAAATGGGAGAGTCAATTAAGAAACTGTCTACAAAGGGAGATAGCGAAGCGCCGCTCCTCCGCCTGAGGCTGCAGCTTTTCTTGGAGCAGATTTCTGAGCGTTCCAGTCTGCAAAGGGGTCCTGGCAAGACCCCCCCCCCCCCAAGCTCGCAGCAAAGCTGGGAGAAGGGCCGTGGGATTGGCTTTCATGGGGTTACGTGGGTTTGCGCCTGCATTTCAAAAAGCAGTTTCTGGCTGGTGATGCTTCCATTTTTGGAAGATACTTTTGAGTCCGACTTCCAGGGAGGCGCTGACATCAAATGCAGAGGCAGCCTTTGAAAATCAGACCTGAGGCAGCGGGAGTTATGCAGGTAAAATCGGCAGACGCTTAGCGCTTGGGTTTTCCAGTTGGAAGTGCGTCTCCCAGAAAGATGGTAGGATTAACACTGACTGCATCTCGCTGGCCAGCTTGGGCATGGCCGTGAATCTGAAGAGACAGGCCCATTAATAACGTCTGGTCTCAGTACCGGAGAGCAAAGGGCCAAAGTTCTTTTTCTGAATTGTGATAACGTGATGAAGTAAAACCCCGGCCAGATGTGGAGCTGATGTTAACTTCCTGCTGCCGAGCGGAAAGGAGCCGGCATTGTGCGTGATGGGGAGGGAAGCAGGAACCCTGCTTGCTTCAGTGTCCATAGGACTTTTAGAAGGCTGGGACACACCAGCTGTGTTAGGGGAGTTTCCTGTAGGAACCCGGCGAGGGCGGAATTGGCAGTTAGGATTAGCTGATATTTAGCAGATGAGGAGATCAGTCCAAGGACTGGTCCTGGCACCCCTGCTGAGTGGATGGGTCTCCTGGCATTTCCCCCCTCATCACTGGAAGGATCTCCCATGTTCTCCACCCAGGCCTCACTCTCTCATCGTTGTTCCATTGCTGTGTTGCTCGTGCTGCTGGGAACTTGGCCGCCTCCTTTGTTTGAGTCCATTGTATGCCCATGGTCACCCATTTCGACCTACCCCCATCCTCTGTTAGCGCCCTCAGCGTTCGCATGGAAACCTCTGGTCCTGTCCCAGGGTGCCTGACCCTGGGAAAAGGGAGCTAGCCGCCCTGTGACCTGCTACTGCTCCAGGAAGGGACAGTAATGGCAAATGGACATGGACCTGAGCCCCTCGTCTACCTGCTCTTCCCGGCCCCCAAGTGATAATTGCTGGTATCCTGCACTTTGATAGCACTGGCGCAGCCCGGACAGTCTCTTGCTGGATTGGTTGGCCTACATCTCAGGATCTGGCTGATAGACTAACTAGCCCAGACTTCAAGGGCGAGGCGTACAGGGGCATGGAGGGTCACGTGGCGCCCTCCTGCTTTGCTGCTTGGTGTGTACTGAGCATGTTCACACGGATAGGGTCGACAACTTTCTCGTCGCACAAAACCAAACACCGCTGCCCCCTCCTGTGAGGCCCCTCCCCCCATCACTTGCTCTGCCTCACCCTTGCTCTCTCATTTTCACCGGACTGGGAGGGTTTGGAGCGCAGAAAGGGCCGAGGGCTTTGGCTGGAGATGAGGTGGGGCCAGCAATGATTTTAGGATGTGGGAGGGGGCTCGGGGCAGAGAATTGGGGTGATTCTGGGGTGAGGCTGGCGAGGAGGGATTTGGAGTGCAGGAGGGGGCTCTGAGCTAAGGGGTGGAGCTGAAGGGTTGGATTATAGGAGGGGGCTCCAGGCAGCAGGTTGGGGTGCAGGAAAGAGTTCCAGGCTGGGACAGGGAGTTGGAGTGCAAGAGGGAGGTGCAGACCCTGGGCAGCCCTTACCCTGGGAGGGATCCCTGAAAGCAGGGGCACATCCCTCAGGTCCTAGGTGTGCAGGCAGCTCTGCATGGTGTCTCTACCCACAGGCGCTGCCCTCACAGCTCCCATTGGCTGTGGTTCCTGGCTAATGGGAGATGCAGAATTGGTGCACGAGCCTGGGGGCCCTGCTGGTCATCCCTCTGCCGAGGAGCCCAAAGGACATGTCGCTGCTTCCGGGAGCCTGCCAGCCGGATTGTTAACCAGTGTTGACTGGAGCTGCCAGGGTCTCTCTCTTCAACTGGACATTCTGGTTGAAAACAGGACACCGGCCAGCCCTGCATATGGACTGAGAATGCTTCTAAAGCCGGCTGCCCTCCCACACCACCTCTCTTCCCCCACTATCCACAGGCCTGGGTCATCTCAGCCGGACGGTGCTTGGTGTGGGCTGGGAAAGTCAAGGCTGCACGCAGAAGAGCTGTGTGTTTGCGTAAAGAATGGCGTGAGACATCCTTGTAGCTGCCCGCGTCTTGTACGTCTTCCTCTTCATTCCATGGCGCCGCAGGCTCAGGCGTTTGGAGCAGACTAAAGCAGCCAGGAGCTGCCTCCCGTGCCTGTCAATGCAAAGGGGGAGTTTAAAACCCCTCGTCGGCTCTGAGGCTCCCCAGCCCAGACGCGGACCCTGCTCTCTTGTCCCTTCTTCCACCAGAGAGAACGGCAGGAAAGAGCCCTAAAGGAGCAGACGCATTACTCCTCTCCCATCCCTTCTGAGGGAGGGGGGCAGGGATGGTGTCAACCATCCCACCAACATGAACATGACTGTCAGCAGCCGCCCTGTGGTTCAAGGTGCAGCATCGAATGCTGGGGCCAGGACGTTCTGTGCTGAAGGGGAGGGTAGCCACATGGTAGAAATTAGAGACCGACACTGCAGTAGAGGGGCTCGGACCCATGGATGGGTAGGCCTCTCCCAGGGAAATCTCCAAGGTACACCCAGCCTCCAAAGTCTCAGAGGGGTAGCCGTGTTAATCTGTAACTTTAAAAAAAACCTTAAAAACTGAGTAGTCCTGTGACGCCTTAGAGACGAACCAAGAATATAGATAGTATCCTGAGCTTTTGCGGGTACAACCTGCTTCCTCCGGTGAGTGGGGCAAGAGGCACAGAAACCCCAAAATTTAAAGCAGAAAAAGAGGGGAGACAGGGAGGAGAGAAACCCCTGTCAGATATAGTACCTGTGCTAAATGAGG
The DNA here is from genome assembly GCA_032595735.1 of Pelochelys cantorii. Classification (NCBI taxonomy): domain Eukaryota; kingdom Metazoa; phylum Chordata; order Testudines; family Trionychidae; genus Pelochelys; species Pelochelys cantorii. Next base: position 38,851,063 of record CM064341.1, read on the forward strand.
CTAATGGAGTGGGCTGTAAGCGTCTGATACTTGGCTTTTGATGTCGTTTGGGTGTTGAATAGAACGGCCCATCCAGTTCGTGTCTTTGTTCAGTCCCTGCGCGAAGGTGTTACGTTTGCATATGAAGGCCAGTTCCACAGTTTCTCTCTCTAGTTGGTTTCTGAAATGACTTTGCAACAGACTGGCCACTTCGAAATCCATTAATGACCGCCCAGGCAGGTTAAAATACTGCCCAAGTGCTTTGTGTGTGTTCCCATTTCTGGTGTCTGATTTGTGTCCATGTGTCCTTTGGCGCAGAGACTGTCCGGCGTGGCCAGTATCCCTGGCAGAGGGGCGTTGCTGGCACAGATCACATATGGGGATGTGCAGGTGGATGAGCCCCTGATGTGGTGGCTGATGGGGTGAGGTCCTACGATGCTGTCGCTTGTGACACTGGCTGAGTCCTTAGTTTTCGGATACACCATCTCTCCGGTCCCTCGTGCCCTGGCCTGGCTTGTGGCATTCAGAGGGAAATGAGAATCATTGTTCTCTGGAGAGTCCAACTTCTAGAGGCTATTTTCAAAACTGTCCCATGTATAAGTACAGGGACCCCTCCCAAACCTCTTTGGCAGCGGGGCCGTGTCTTGGACAGGGGTAGGGAATGTGCAAAGAGTTGTGCTGTGTGTAGGGAGCTAGTTGCGGCAAAGAGCCCCATCTCTCAGTGCCTGATGTGTTGCAGCGTTGCCCACAAGGTCCTAGGCTTGATGAAGCTCTTCCATTTGGCCCATCAGTGGTTTCCTGCTCCTAAAGCTGCAGGTATCGGCCCCTGCCTGGCAAGCCATCCTCACCTGACCGAAAGCTCCCGCGAAGGGCGTACACCGGAGTAGGAGAGTGGTGGTGGGATCCACCCCCAGCTTGGAGCAGCCCATCTCTGCCAGCCCTTGGGCACCACTAACATCAGGCAGGAACTAACTGGACAACACGAGGGCATAGGCACAGAGCAGTGGTAGAATCTAACCTGCTTGAGTGATGCAGAGTAAACCCATCTCTGCGTATCAGAGGAATCCTTGACACTACCCCATCTCCCCCGACTAACATCCGCCCTGCTGTGCGATCCGTGTGGGAGTATCTCCCTTGGGAACTGGGTCTTTTTGCTTGAATAGGGAGCAACACTTCCTCTCCATGCCTCCCCAAAACTTTTCCTTCCTTCTAGCTCCAGGCCAACGCGCGCCGATTTTAATCGGTGTCTGAGCCTGTGAATCACTCCCTTCCCTCGTTCAGAGAGCTGCTTTGGAAGGTATTTATAACCCGTGATCTTAGCTGCCTGTGTTGGCTTTAGTAGACCGGATAAATTTAGCTTTCTTGCACTCTCCTTTCTCGCAAGCGTTTCTCTTGCTTTTCGGCGCCGGTGTGTTTGGAATAGATGATGAGATGCCAAGTCGGCTCTAATTACAAAATAAATCAGCCTCCCAGGTCGTGTGTGAGGGGAAAAGGGCTAAATGTCCATTGTCGGGGTGCCAGGGTGTCTGTTATTCATGGGCGCGCTCCACTCCTCATTGGTGAGGGTGATTTTTCTGTGGCAGACACACGGCAACCGTGCCATCTCTCTTCGCCTGCCCTCGTGCTGTGCGACATTTCCCTGCAATGATATGATACCTTAATTGATGTTTTATTCATATGCATGTAAAATGGCAAGAGACTGAGAGAGAGAGGCTACAGCTCAAAAAAGCACAATGAACAAGCTGGGAACGGGGTGGGCAGGCCTGCACTGGCAAGCTGCCAGGAACCGAAATGTGGCACCTAAAAAGCAATGGTGATAAGTATAATTTACTGAACCGCCTCAAGAATAAACACAAACAGCCCGTACTTTGCTAGCCATCGCTTCCCACATCGCCAGCTCTCTGGATATTACTGGCTGTCTCGTGATGTGCCATGTGTTTCCCCGAATGCGCTAGCTCCTGCAGGCCGGCAGGTTACACGAGCCCCTCTGCTTTCTCTTTAAAGGCAGTACGTTTGTAGTTCTTACGGTGGGAGAGAACAGGTCAAAAACCAGAAGGCAAATTAATGACGTCTCCCAGGACAGAGGCCGGGGGCCCCGCGGGCTGTATCTGCTGATTCTAGGCCGCGGTCGGCAACCTTTTCAAACCAAAGAGCCAAACAACATCCAAATTCAGAACAAGTGGCCAGCAGAGAGCCGTATGACAGTGCCCATTTGCATGACTGAAAATATGCAACTTCCGATTGATAATTGGCATGATGATTAATAATAGCATAAATGAAAGTGTACCTCCCACACCCCCACCCCGTGCCCTTTATACACCCCAACCCAGACTCCTGCACCCCCACATCCTCAGACCCCACCATAACCCTCCTGCACCCCCACACATACTCCAACCGTGTCCTGAGTCCATCACACACTTGAACCCCCTGCCCTGAGCCCCTCATACACCCCAGACTCCAGCACCTCCAGATCCTCAGCCCCCTGCCATAAGATTGACAGAAGGCAGCCTGAGTGTACACATGAAGCTGCGTTTGACCAGTTATGATGTAAATGTCAAAGAAACGTGCAAAAAAACGCAGCAGCAGAAATCTTATTGAACAAAAAGAGAAAGAAAGAAAGAAAGAAAGAAAGAAAAAAAGAACAAAACAAGAGTGCTGGGCAATGTTCCCTCTAATTTTTTCCATCCATGTGAGGAATAAATTTTGTGTGCCCACCAAAGCTGGATAGCCAACACAGTCTGCCCCAGGGATGGACCAGGCTCCTGAATTAGGAAGGTAGCATAACGGACCCCCTGAAGATGAGGGGGGGGTGGACCCTGGAGCAGCTGAGGGGATAGAAACACATGCTGCTGGCTGTGGGTGCTCTGTTAATCAGCTGAGCAACATTTGAATTTCTCCTGGGTGGCCGCCAAGTGCTCAGCTTGCAGGGAACCCTGCCCTGGCTGTGCTCAAAGGCCCTCCAGTTACCTGGCCTGTCTCCTCTCCAGGCACAAATGAATGTGTGGGTTTTGAAGCTCACGCGTCACAGTGTCTGTGGGCTCATGTTGTTCATTTCAGCTCGGTTGCCCTTTGACAAAGATAAGATCAGAGCTTTGTTTTCCGTGGCAGGAGTCGGTCACCGCTGATATAGATGTTACATACTAGTGCCCAATCAGGCAGAAACCTGCGTTGTCATAGACTCCATGCTGTACCTGGAAGGTGAAAGTGCACCTGTGTATTGAAGGAGAAGATCCCTTGGTTCGTTGTTACACTGTCAGATTTACTGATGTGGTGATGCTGCCACAGAAACAGCCAAGCGCTGAGTAGGAAGGACAGCACAGTCGTGCATACGGCACTAGAGAGGTCTAGGTTCAATCCCTGACTCGGCCAGGCTTCCTGTGGGACCTTGCACAAGCGATAAAGTCTACCAAGGTCCTCAGATCCTATCTGTAAAATGGGGGAGCCGATCTGTACCTGCCGGGGTCAGCGCAGATCCAAGTCATTAGTGATGGTGACACATTCTGATACTATGGCAATGAGGGCCACGGAAGTACCCCAGGACAGAATTTTGTATAATCCCTACACTGTGGGGTTTTCTACATTTTTTTTTTCATCTCTTGTTCCAAAACCACCAACTTTTCCCCCTTCCCACACAAACATTTTCCAGAATCCTCTGTATGGTTTCAGCAAATACCTCCATTTCTTTCTTTTCAAAATCTGTGCTCTTTGTGACCCGAGTCAGGATTTAAAGCAGCAAGTGTAGATGAGTTAATTTTGCAACTAGGAAAATCCTTTCTAAATGCATTATTCCTGTGTTCTCACAGGAAAATTTTGTGAAATGAGTATTTCTTCATGCCGTCGAAGAAAGAGTAATTGTCAGCTCTTTACATTCAGGAGAGCTTTTTTCTAATCAGAAGAGCCAGAAGCACAATTTAAAAAAAAAATAGTTCAGATGGGGGGCGGGGGGGAGTCATGACCTCCAGAAGGCCAGGCTCGCAAGATTGAGAACAATTGCCTTATAGCCATGGTCTAAGCACTTGCTACTCCCATGCTGTGGGAGGATGGGAAAATAAAACAATTGGATGTGGACTTGGGAAACTTGATAAATCACAACTTCTGTCTGAGCCACTGTGGGTGAGAGTCTAGCAGCTGTTTTGCTGCATTTTCTCATTTCTTCCAGTCCAGTGGCTGACTTTAGGCTATTCCAGTTGAGCCTTAGTGTGCTGATAAAACATTACACCAAGAGGAATTGTGTCCTGGATATTATAACGGAGGAGAATACTTGAATGGTGTAATGACTTGTGGCCAACTCGTCCCCTGGTTGTGATGCGTGGTTCCTCAAGTCTGGACTTTGCTACAGGGAGCTGGTGCATGTCACTTCTTGCAGAATGGGGTTCGGGCATGGCACCAGTTTTATTGAAGAACCTGCTTCTGTTCAAAGCTGCTGACTGTTCCCTGTGGCACCTTTAAGGCGCCTGAGCTGTGGCAGCATACTGGACGAGTCCACGGGGAGGTAGCACCAGTTTCTTGCTGAAGGGACGGCTTGGTGTTGCCCACAGGTTTGGCTTTCCTGCTGCATTTGGAAGGCTGACATCCAGCCGGCAGAGCAGATAACTGGTAAAACCCATCACAGTGCGTAAGGCAATGGTTTTATTCCTCGGAGTATGTACTGGCACAGGTTCAGATTAAAAGCACCCAACTTGGGAAATGGATGTATTAAGAACTTCTACATGAGCGTGGCCCTAATAACCACATGTCTGTAGAACACACTAGAAGATTTACCTGGCCTTGTGCGGGTCCTTAACTCAAGTTTTGTTTTTCTTCTTTTAAATCGTTGCTCTGTGGTGGGGCTGGGGAGGAGGGGTTAAGGGTGCGGGATGGCCTGGGGAAAGAGGATAATTTCAGCCCCCTCTCACTGTAGCAGCTTGGGGCCAGGTGAGAAGCACCGTGGCTACTGCAGCTCCAGCAGGCACAGCCGAGGTAGTAGTGCATGTCCCCCAGCTGGGGGACAGACACACAAACAGACAAACTCTCTGAAATCTACAGTAGAGAGCTGTCCCTTTCTCCACCCCTGCCCCCTGCTGGCCCAATGGGGGTATAGCTGTCCCGGTCCCTACCTCTGGCCACTTGCTGCCCCCTTGTGGTCATTCTACAGTATAACTCCCTCCTGCTAGATCCTTCCCTTTCCATTCTATGAGAAACAATCGAGTTCCACGTATATCCCATTGTCATGGCACAACCAAACCCTGACCTTGCTTTAAGTTAGGGTAAGAGGAAGCTGCCGACCAAATTTGGTGGTCCTGGCGCTTACTGCTTAGGAGTTCTTGAACAAACAGATTTACAGATGGATGGACAGACAGTTGCACATTTCTCAATATTTAGTAAGATTCCACCTTCAAAGCATTCCTAAGCGAATGGGAGCTAGCTGAAGAAGTGGTTTTATCCCCATTTTATAGATGAGTGAACTGATGCACAGAAAGGTGACATGAACTGCTCGCAAGTGTCTCACAGCATCCCACAATTCACCTTGATGCTGAACGTGCCTTGGTAGATAAGCCACAGGCATCATTTCTCAGCAAACAGAGGAAAGCCCTGCCTCTGGTCCCTAGTATGCACAGCCAGCTCTCCTCCTCCCTAAGAATTTACTCTAAACAAGAGACGGTCATAGGATCATAGGGCAGTTTTGCTGTGCCTAAACCAGGAGTGGGGAACCTCAGGCCTGGGGGCCAGATGTGGCGCTGGGCTTGCCTGGATTGGGAAGCCTGTACCTCCTGTGGGGCTGGAGCAAACAAAATCTACTAGCTTGGGCCCCACTAGGCTCTGGTTTGTGAGGAGAATGTGGGAAGGGTCTTTCTCCTTCTCAGTCAGGGGCCACATCAGTGAGGATGGTTTTTTTGGGGGGGGAGGATTGGCTTTTCATTTGTGTGCATCCCCCAACTGATTCTTCTGTGGATCAGTGGCCCCTGACCCAAAAAAGGTTCTCCACCCCTGGTCTAAACCATCCAAGATGGCTGTCTAGCTTCCTTTTATTTATTGTGATGTTAGCAGTTTTCAACCTCCACTTTTTCGTGCATTGCCAGTGAACAAACATTGATTTGTATTAATCTGTTCACTTTCCATACATAATTGATGGACAAACTCTGGGTTATTCACCAGCTGCTCATTTCAACTACTTTGTATGATTGCTGACTTACGTCAACTTAACACAAGAACTAGAGGTCACCAAATGAAATGAATAAGCAGCAGATTTAAAACAAGCAAAAGGAAGTTTTTCTTCATGCAGCGCACAACCTGTGGAACTCCTTGCCAGAGGAGGTTGTGAAGACCAGAACTTTAACAGGGTTCAAAAAAGAACTAGATAAATTCATGGAGATTAGGTCCATTTATGGCTATTAACCAGGATGGGTAGGAATGGGTAGGTCCCTAGCCTCTGTTTGTCAGAGGCTGAGAATAGATGACAGGGGAGGGATCACTTCATGATTCCCTTTTCTGTTCACTCTCTTTCGGGCATCTGGCATTGGCCACTATCAAAAGACAGGATACTGGGCTAGATGGATCTTTGGTCTGACGTAGTATGGCCATTCTTAAGTAAGTCACATGGTATCATTTCTACTTCCTGATTGCTTGACTGAAACATGTTTTGAACATAAGATAGCAAATATTAGTTCTTCGACCTGAGTAGAGCTCCTCATGCAAAGAGAAACCAGTTCCCACTCGTTTGGGCCAATGGAAACCTTTCACGTGAATGATCACACCGAGCCAGGTCTAGGAGTGTGATCAAATCAACTACTCAGGAGTCAGACAAATGTTAGCGAGTGCTTTTTTTTTACAGTACTTAACCGGCTCCATGCAGATCTTTTCTCTGGCTGGCTTTCTTGGGTGCGCTTGCTCAATATTGGCCCACTGACCATGACCCTGGAGACTCTAGGAGTATGGCTTAGGGCATGTCCAGAATGGAGCAAGCTATCCAGCTGCGGTGATTGTCTGCCCTCCGATCCCATTTTCCATATATTGTGAGTGCAAAGCAATTGACCGGGTTGAAAACAAGTCCTGTGATTGCAGGGTTCTTGGCCCAGTGCCAGGGAAAGGTTCTCCCCTGGTTACCTACAGATCCGCAGTGATACTATTTGTGTTTTCCAAAGGACAAATGGATCAGTAGCAAAGCTTAAAACCTCTTCCAGGAGTGCTACTGTGCTAACCATCACATGCTTCATCAGAGACCTGAACTTTGAACCCAAGATTCTAAGTCGCACTCCGGGCACCTTCTGAAGATCAGACAAGTTGGATGTGCTGTTGGGGCCATGCCCATTCCCTGTGTGACTCCCTGAGGTCAGCATTAGGCGTGCCAGAAGTGATTTAGGATTATATTCATTTCCATGTACTTTTACACTTCCTCCTTTTCACCGCCAAAGAAGTGAAGCCACAAGAACCAAAATCACAGAAGATAGCTGGCACGGTGTTTGTGACCCATGGGGAGCCATTAGCAAAGGAAAATCAAGTATTTGTAAACTCCAGGGGTCCTTGGCAATATAAGAATTCTGAGAGCTGAACCCTCCAGATCTTAATAAGATTTGAAAGAGGACTATTTCAGTGGATGAGAATATACACCATTACTTCACTTAGGACTCCAATATATAGGTATGTAAACCCTGCCATTTTGGGGCATGAGTCAGCCTCTTATTGCCTGCGGTTAGGAAGAATCTTCCACCAGTCAGATTACTCCATAATTGTCCACTATGGGCCACACCCTCCAAAGGAATTACCATGCTAAGAGCTGAGCTCCTCTGAACCTGTAGCCCCACAAGACCATCTGCATCCTCTTCTGGTATCTTCCCTGGCAACATCTGGTCCCGGCCACCACCAAAGAGAGGATAGCAGCCAAGCTAGCCTATGGTTCGATTTCTTTCTTCGTGTGGGAGAATGACACTGATGTGCAAGTGACTGTCAACAGTCAGGAGTCTAACTTGCTACTTTTAAGAACGCTCCCCAGGACAGCTGCCTGAGAGCACCTGCAAGCCTCCCTCCTGGCGGGTGCTTTTCTGGGGATTGTCAATAAGAGGCAGAGCATGAGACAAATACAAGAGTGAGGAGTGTAACCAGACAGCTGCTTGGTATCCAGGAGAGACGTTTGGCATGGTGGGGTTGTGAATCTCACTTGGACGTGAATACAGTAAGTCTGCAGCACAAGCCCCTGTGCCAAAGGCATGGTACAGGAGTTTGAGGGCCTGGTTTCTTTGCCAAACACACACATTTCTTTGGCGTGAAAAATCCAAGCAAAGCTGTTTACCTCCTTAGCGCCAGGAATTGCTGGGAGTTTACATACAGCCTTGCCCTGTTGCTCTGCAATACCAATATACACAGCACAGAGCGTACACCCATTAACCTGAGGCATGAAGTATAGAATCACTAGCAGACTTACCCGGTGTTGCCTGGGTCCTTCAGGGCTGGGGGCCAGCAATGTAGGGGGTGCAGGAGTCAGAGCAGGGCCTTGAGAAGGGGGAGGCAGCGTTGGGGGCAGGAGAGTGAGGGCTGGGGCAGTGAGGAGGGGCCCATCTGGCACAGGCCTTTTGTCTCTATCCAGCCCCACTCTGGCCACCAGGGCCTTTTTTCTCCCCCCTGCTCTCCCAGCCACCAGGGCCTTTTCTCATTTCCCCCACTGCCTCCCCAGCCCTGCGGCTAAGAGCCAGGAGGGGGAAAGGGTTTGGGACAAGGTGGCCCCTTCCCCAGTGTGCTGGCAGGCAAGAGGGTGGAGCCCGAGCCCTGTTGGCCACTCCCTTGGTGGTGCTGTTGCCCCCAATGGTCAATCTGCAGTATAGTTCTCCCCTGCGAGCTCGCTGCCCCCAGGGGCCACTCTCAGTATCACATCCCTCTGAACAGCCCCTCCCTTTCCATGTTATGGAAAACAGTCCCATTCCCAGTGCTTCCAGCTGTCCTGGAACAATCAACCCCTGATCTTGCTTGAAGTTAGGAGACGAGGAAGCTGCCTCCCAAATTTGGTGGCCCCAGCTCTTGCCATTTAGGAGGAGTTCTTACACAAACAGACTCAGACACACATCTCTAAAATATGTTGATAGCAATTCCTCCAGCTCCCATGGGGACGAGCTCCCACAAGGGCTTTGCCATGGCTGCGCGCATGCTAACTGGCACGAATGCCCTCGTTCTCCTTAGTCCAGGGGCTCTCAATGGGGGGGGGGGGAGCCACAAACAAGCACAGGTGGGCTTGGGTTGGCTCACTGTGTAGTGGAGCTTTTCCCAGACAGCCTGGGTGCCTGAGCCCTACACAGCTAGTGACCCTGTATCTGTATTATAAGGCTGACAAAAGGCTGTGGTTGAGATCAGGCCCTGTCATGCCAGGTGCTGCATGTCCCTGCCCTACAAAATCCACCTTCTCCCTAGACAAGCTCAGCAAAGGCTAAGAGAAGCCAAGCTAGGGGAAGGGACTTGCCCAGTGTTGCAGACCCAGCAATGGAACCAAGGCATCCTTATGCTATCTCTGAGCTCAGTCCACTAGGCCACACTGCATCTCAGCTAACTGTCCGTCCTCCGTTGGTGTGCGGCAGTGGTGGTGGTGCCCAGCACTTGTGTGGTGTGGGCAGCGACGATGAACAATCACTCTGCTGACCTCTGCTCTCTCAGGGCGGGCCGTGTGTCGGGCTGCTTGCCCAATGTGCTGGAGCTGGGGCCAACAGGACCACAATTGGGCAGCATCCTGGCCCCCATCTGGTCACAGGAAGCACTGTAGCATGATCCGAGGGCATTTGTCTAAGAACATCTGTACTTTCCCTGCCAACAGGCCCTGCATGGTTATCAGGAGGACACCAGGCTGAAGATTCTGGCCCACCCTTGCAATGCGGCTGGAACACAATTGTTCTGGGAGCCAGTTTAATTTGCCGAGTGTTGTGTGATTGCTTTAGCCGACAGAACGTTGTTACCAGTCAATTATATTAGACACGCGGCGAGAAAACACCTTCTCTGCAAGATGAGTTGTCTTGTCCTCCGGCTGTTGCGAGGCCTGCTCTAGACTCTTCCAGAAAGTGTTTCAGTGTGGCAGCTGTCCCCTCTGCATCTCCCCTGCTCGCTTAATGCATGTGGGGTTAGAACTGAATTCCTCCTGGGAGCTGCGTGTGAAGCCGGATAACCTGGCCCTTTGCCCACCCTGAGAAAGGAGGCTGCGGATTCACAATTTCAATGGGGAGCTTGTCGTCCATCTCCCTCCTGTCTCCTCAGCCAGCATTGCAGCTGGAGAGCAAAGTGCCGCCTTGGCAAGGGGGGCCATATGCCAGCAGATGGCTTCTCCGGGCGCTTTTCTGGGACCCCAGGGGATAGTTAGGAGGGGCACTGTCCAGACACAGTGGCTGCCTTGTATACAAGGAAAGAGTTTTTGCAAATCAAGCCGACGTCTCACTGGAGCTGAGACTCACCCTGGTTTTCTCTTTGTGAATAGTGCACAAACAGTGCCCACTTCCACAATAGCATAGAGCAGCACCGGGCAGCCTAGGCTGGTGAGTGGGCCGTATGAGTGGCCTCCATCTTGGTGGCCCACACGACGGTCATAATTAAGACAGTCTCCTGGCACAGGGTAGTTGCGTTCACTGCACTTGTGGGCGGTGCTGATGGAACCGTTGCAGCGCTGTGATTGGCTGCCGAGGGAGCGTGCGGCTCTCGCAGTCAGCATTATGAGCAATCAGCATGCACCTCACTTCCTGTGCCCTGGCTTTACGTGCGTGTCACTGCAGTAACATGGGCAGAAAAAAACCTGGCCATACAGAAACCAGTGGAAAGTGGCAACTCTGCACGTGAGCAACGGTAAACAAAATGTCTGCTGGGCTACAGATAGAATGCCGATGGGCCACACGTGGCTTGCAGGCCATAAGTTGCCCACCACTGGCCCAGATGGTCACAGCAATCCCTTCTGGCCCTGGGGGATAGCCTGCCTTTTGGCTCCTATTTCTCCCCTTGGAGGGCGCTCACCCTAGTTTGTTGGCCTTTGGGCATGCGATGTAAATTGCTGTATGTAACCTCTATGCAGGACAAAGGCTGAGGGTAGAGGGGCGTTTTGTCCTTTTGGAGTTAGTGATAGATAAGCTAGTGGTTTTGGTCCACTCTGCCATTGACCTGTTTTGCGACCGGACCCCTTTGTGCCTCAGTTTCTCCTCCCACCCTTCTGTCTTGTCTTTTTGGAATGTAGACTCCTTGAGACAGCCCTCTGCCCCCTGCTATGTGCTTGTTTTGCAGTGCTCACTACAAGGGGGCCCTGGTCTCTATTCAAGTTGATGACTGCCAGCAGAGCACCTAAGGGCCTAGAGCCATCGAGATGTCATTTTTGTGTGTTTTTATTATACATTTAAATAAACTCTGTGGACAAAATTTCCGCCTATGGGCTGCTCCAACCTTCCACTCTGCTGTGTCTCAAACTGTCTGCTTTTTGTTAGAGAATCCTTCATTGAGAGGTCAAAGCCATATAGCGACCATTATGATTTAGTCTACTCTCCAGCATGTCCCAGGCAAAGAATTTCCCCGCTCCACCCCAGAACTTCTGGCTGAGTTAGATGGACCTTTATGAAAAATACCCATTGTTGATGTCAGAAAATTCAGCTGTTTTGAGCTTCAGTTTCCAGCCTTTGGATTGTGCTCTCTCTGTCTGCTGCACGAACCTGCTACAAGATCTTCCGCAGTGCGGCTACTTACGGCCTGTGATCCATTTGCCTCTTAGCTGTCTCTTGGATTAGTACATAAACTGAGCTTTGCAGTTGTCTGGGCCTTGAACTGTTCTTGGAGGCCTCTGCTACCTATTAGTGCCTAGCTGACTACCTGATGTGACATAGGTGGGACACAGAACACTTTGCTCTTTGGTCCTGACCAATGTTCCCTCAAACCATGTGCGAACCCTGCCACATCTGTCCCGTGCTTAGCACTGGACGTATCTAACTCCCCCTTTGAACACTTGGGGCAATCAGTGTGGAGGCTGATGCCAACATGGAGGCCCTGTGGGCAGCATGGGAAGGGAGTGGGGGCAGCCCATCCTGTGCCAGATGGGAGAGCATCAGTTCTGCTTCTGAAATGTTCCATTGATACACAAAAGGCACCTGGGATTCAGCCAGGCACCTCCAGTCTCTCACCTCTTACCTCCTGTCGCCCCCTCTCCCTGGGGATCTCAAAGCCCAGAGTCCTGAGGCGGTGGTGGCTTTCTCCAGTGAATCAGAGGCAGAAATGGGACTAGGCCCTGGTGTTCCTGGCTCCCAGCTCCCTGCTCAAACCTCTGTCGGGCCTCTACAAGGAAGCGTCCCCCTCTCCCCGTGCAGAAGAGGTAATCTGACCATAAAAGACCCTCTAGGATTTGTCCTGCCACTGCATTGCAACCAGGAGACACACAGGTCAGCATCGCTCGGCTGGCGTGAGCTGCACACGTTGCTGTCTCTCCCACCAGGCAGTTTAGATGTGGAGCGAAAGTTGTTACAGGGTTTGCTAATTTGGTTTATCAGCCCAGCTCAGGCTGGAAGCAGCCGGGATGGCCATAAAACAAGGAACAGCAGCGTGAGGGTCTCTCGTTGCTCAGGTGCAGCCCAAAAATATGGATAGCAGTAATGCAGCCCATCTGCTGCAATGAGCAGCAATACTGTTACTTTAAGGCAGGGGTGGGGAACATTTTTCAGGTCGGGGGAGACTACACTCCCACAGAAGGATCAGTCAGGGGCCGCACGCAAGTGAAAAGCAAAAAAACCCTACCAACCAAAACAAAAAAAACCCAGCTCTTACTGACAGACACTTGCCACATTCCCTTTGCACACCAGAGTTTAGGGGAGCCCAACCTAGTAGATTGTATGCTCCAGTCCTGCAGTAGGGCAGAGGGGGGCTGGTACACCAGTGTGGGCTCCCCAGTGCTGGGGAGAGGACCCTGAGCCTCAGGGGCCGTTTCCAGGCAAGCAGGGGGCTGCATCCAGCCCCGAGGTTCCCCACTTCTGCTTTAAGGAGGGGGGGGGAGATGCAGCTGTCGTACAGGTCAGGAGGAGAGAGGAGCTGCTGCTTGTGAGCACAGGAGCAATGTGAGCCCCTTTCTGCTCAGGATATTTATCTGGCTTGGGTACCAGAGCATCCGAGCACTCACCATCTCCAGGGTGTTCGTCCTCGCCACATCCCTGTGAGAACATCAGAATGGCCACACGGGGTCAGACCAACAGTCCATCCAGCCCAGTGTCCTGTCTGCCCACAGTGGCCAATGGTAGGTGCCCCAGAGGGAATGAACAGAACAGGGAGTCAAGTGATCCCTCCCCTGTCACCCATTCCCAGCTTCTGACGGAGGCTAGGGACATCATTCCTGCTCATCCTGGCTAATAGCCACTGATTGACCTAACCTCCATGAATGTATCTAGCTCTTTTTGAACCCTGTTAAATTCCTGGTTTTCACAGCATCCCCTGGCAAGGAGTTCCACAGGTTGACTGTGCGCTGCATAAAGAAAAACTTCCTTTTGTTTGTTTTAAACCTACCACCTATTCACTTCATTTGGTGACCCCTAGTTCTGATGTTATGGGAACAAGTATATAATGTGAAGCTGGGCTGTTATCTCCATCTTCTGTGGGGGAACATGGTAGTTTCCCTGGCTTGCCGCAAGTCACACAGGTCTTTTGATTCCCAAGCTAGCCCCATAATCTCTGGCCCCTGCTTCATCTCCTCAAAGTTCTATCCAGCACAAGGGCTGTATGGAGAGACTGTGCAGAAAGTCCCATGGCTTCATCTCGTTTTCTTATTGAGACTCCGTGTGTGTGTGTGTGTGTGTGTGTCTGAAAAACAAGCAAAACTGTCTGGAAAAGAAGCATTTTTTATGTTTCTAAGAGTGGTTACTAACTGGATCTTTGTAAGTAGCTGGCCGTATCTTTTTAAAGCCATTAACACAGCATTCTGTTGCTCATTAATTTCTTGCTAGAGGTCTTCTGGTCAGAGCTGTGTGCAATCGTATAAATTAGCACCAGTGATGCTGGATTTTAAATCGCCAAACAGACGTATCTGGCAGTACCCATTGACATTGAAAGTGGTGATCTCGTTGTGCCACAACAGAAATGATTTCAACGGGCGATTTGTGTATCACCTAAGAAGCTTTTTGGACAAGTGCCTAAGAACTTACGAATAAGAAATCACACCTGCAGCGAGGAGAGCCGTCACCACCCCTCCGACTTCAGGGCCTAAGCTGATGAGCAGCTGGAACTGGAGTGGAATTCCTTCCCCAACTTGCTGCACAGTACGGTGCATTCTAGAGGTTTTATATTGTTGTCCAAAGCATTGGACATTGACCTCTGTGGGATGCAGATTCCTGGGTAGCTGGGCCATTGGTCAGCTCTGGGACAAGGGAAAGTGAGATCCCAGGCTAGCTGGCCCACTGGTGACACCGGGTCTGGGATTTTGAAGCTAGCGAGTGTCAGCCTACTCTGGTACAAGTAGGGGAGGCTGCAGGCTAGATGGGCCGTTGGGCTGTTCTGATGTGGCAATTGCTGGGTGTTGCAGAGCAGTGCTAGGTGTAGAAAGTGGATACAAAGGAACGTTCTCGCATTTGTAGTAGGGATGGGGAAGGGTAACCGGTTAACGGGCTAACCAGTAAGCCTCACCCTAAGTGGGTAATGCTTACTGGTCCCGGTTAACCATAAAGGCTGGGAGCAGCTCCCCACCCACCCTGAACAGGGGGCTGCTCCAGCCCTGCGGGGCCTACTGCAGGCAGAGGCAGCTCCAGCTGGCCAGAGCAACCCCTGGCTGTGGTGGGCCCGGCCTGGCTCCCCTCGCCACAGGTGACACACTGGCTCCCCAGCGAAGAAGCCTCTTGCCCAGGAGCAGAGCCGGCAGGCACATCCCATCGTCCTGGCATGACCAAACCCTGTCCTTGCTTTGTTATGATAAGAGGAAGCTGAGTCGGCCCATAGCTGCAATGAGTCTGCACCTTGCTGTCATAACTAAAGAGGCTGTGCCCTGCAGAGGCTCCAAATCCAGCGTGCTTTGATTTGAGTGGCCAGGCCACATGGCGGCATGCTGGGCTCTATAGTCCCTGAGGGCTCTCACCTCCATACGGACAGGGGCTGATACTCCTGAAGGGTTTCTAAAGCATCCATTGCCAAGGCCTCACCGTGCCCCGTCGCTGGGCATGGAGAGAGTGTCCCTGGTCTGCAGAACAACTTGGAGTTCAGCCCTGTGCAGACGTAGCATTTGGGGCAGCATCCGACCTCTCCCGCTCCACCACAGTCCTCCTCTGAAGGCGGGTGCTGACGTTTTTGGATTCCCAGACTCATGACTGATGCTGCTCTATGAATGGTCACCAGGAAATCACGGCTTCAAGTCTGACAAGAACCCATCAGTCTCACCTGCAACCTGACCCTGGGGGTGCCCTGGGCCTGTCTATATAGTTTTCACAGACACGTTTAATTCCTGCACACTGCTGTCAGCTGAATGATACCTCTCTATATCTTCCCTGGGTGCGACACCCCAGCAAAGCGCACAGAACCTCCGACCGTCAAGATCTGATCTATAGCCTTGAGTTAAGACGGTGCATTAACACCAGTGCTTCCTCATCTCATTTCCACTTTGAGCAATTACATCCTGCCTGCCTGAAGTTCTCGCTCCATTACTGTGTGGGGCTCATGTACACTGCTAAACCATTGCTGAGCTCTTCTCCAGCACTGGCTGCAGCCATTTCTCTCCCGGCATTAGTTGGTAGTTGGTTAGTTGGAGTCTGGGATGCATTAGCTGGAGTGCTGTGAGCAAGACACGAGAAGTAATTCTTCCGCTCTACTCTGCGCTGATTAGGCCTAAGTTGGAGTATTGTGTCCAGTTCTGGGCAACATTTCAAAAAAGATGTGGAGAAATTGAAGAGGGTCCAGAAAAGAGCAACAAAATTATAAAAAGTCTAGAAAACATGGCCGATGAAAGAAGACTGAAGAATTGGGTTTGTTTAGGTTAGACAAGAGAAGACTAAGAGGGGACATGATAGCAGATTTCAAGTACCTAAAAGGTATTACAAGGAGGAGGGAGAAAAATTGTTCTCCTTGACCTCTGATGATAGGACAAGAAGCAATGGGCTTAAATTGCAGCAAGGGAGGTTTAGGTTGGACATTAGGAAAAACTTCCTACCTGTCAGGATAGCTAAAAAGCTTGAGTGGTAGCCCCAAGTTAACCTGTAACAGGAAAAACTTAAGAAACAACAAATAGACTAGTAGCACTTTAAAGACTAACAAAATATGTAAATGGTATCATGAGCTTTTGTGAGACTGGAATAAATTGCCTCAGGAGGTTGTGGAATCTCCATCACTGGAGATATGTAAGAGCAGGTTGGACAGACACCTGTCAGGGATGATCTAGATGGTGCACGGTCTTGCCATGTGGGCAGGAGACTGGACTCGTTGACCTCTCGAGATCCCTTCCAGTTCTAGGATTCTGTGACAGTGCTTTGGATGAAAGGGGCGGTATCACTGAAAGGCTGTTCTTCTAAATACAATATGTAGGGGTCACAGTTACCCAGGAAAAGCTGAAATATTTATTGGCCAGTCCCATACAACTTAACAAAGTGCCTGGGCCACAAAGCAAGAAGGAGCAAATCCATCGCTGTTGTAAGAGTCTGAATCAGCATGGCAGGAGGGATATGGTCTCGCTCCGTGTTGTGTCCGGAGGGCATGTTCTTTTTTCATCGCTCTTCTGTTTTCTCTTTCAGAATAAAGTCTTGAATGTGGATGGAGTGAAGGTCAAGCTGCAGGTAAGACCCTGCCCCACGTTCGTCTGCTCTGACCCCGACCTCATCTGTGGCAGCTTCTTTGCAGCGGGGCTCAGCTGGGCTGGCTAGATGCCTAGAAATACCTATGGTTGAGTGAGTGCAGTGAAAACTCTCTGCACTTTCAAAGAAAACAAAAGAAAGGAAGAAGAAAGAACCAACACAGTGGTTGGGATTGGATTTTATTTTGAAGGGTTGGTTGTTTAACATCTTTAGCGATGCCCTGGCTGTGGGAATAGACAGCAGAAGACACAAAACTTGGGGGTGGGAGTCTATGGGTTGCCAACGTTTGGAGGGTAAAGCTAACGTTCAGAGGGATCTTTACAAATCGGAGAACGTGGCTGTCAACAACACAGTGAAATTTAACCAAGAGCAACATAAAGGGCTGCCCTTAGAGAAGGAAACCCACATACAGACTGAAGGGTGCCTGGCTGGACAGCAGCATTGCTGAGAAGTTGTGGGTTACAATCCCAGTGTGAGGAAACAGTGCCTTGTGGTTGCAAAAAAAAAAACAAAAAATTAAATACCATCACCACCTGTGACTTGTGCCCCTCTGCTTGGGGATGCTTCGGCCTCAGCTGGAGTCTGTGTCCAGTTTTGGTCACCGATGTCTAGAAAGGATGCAGAGCAACAGGAAGGGCTGCAGAGGCGAGTGACAAAGATGATCAAAGGGGTGGAACGCAGCCAGGCAAGCGAAGGCTGAAGAAATAGGGTGTGTTTAGTTTGGAAAAGAGGAGAGGAAGGCAGAATATGATAGCGGCCTTCAACGACTTGAAAAGCTGCCCTAAAAAAGAGAGAGGAGTTCTGTCTTGTCACACAGAGCAGGACAAGAGGCAACAGGGTCCAACTCCAGCACAGCAGATTTAGATTAAATCTCTGGAAGAACTCCCCAACTGTAAGACCAGAAGGAGAATGGAACAGACACCTTGGGAGTCTGGAGAGTGTCTGTCTTGGATGGGTTAGACCAGGGTTGAGGAACCTTTTTTTATGTCGGGGGCCTCTGATCCACAGAAAATCAGTCAGGGGCTCCACACAAATGAGAAGCCAACACCCCCCACCAAAAATCCCAACCTCACTGATGTGGCCCCTGACTGAGAAGCAGAAAGACCCTCCCCACATTCTCCTCGCATACTAGAGCCTAGGGGGGCCCAGGCTAGTAGACTTTGTGTGCTCCAGTCCCACAGTAGGTGCAGGCTCTGTGGGGGCGGGGGGTAGAGCCCTGAGCCTCAGGGGCCAGATCCAGGCAAGCCAGGGGCCACATCCGGCCCCTGGGCCTGAGGTTCCCCACCCCTGGTTTAGACCCAACAAAATCTGCATCTTGGCAGGAGGTGAGACTAGATGACCCTTGAGGTCCCTTCTAACCTTATGGATAACAGGGCTGTAACACTTTTACCCCTTAGAGAGAGAGAGCTTTCCAGACCATCTCCTGGGAGGTAACCCATTGGTTCCCCACAACACTTGCTGGACTGTAAACTGCTGAAAAGGGTCTTGTGACACACGAGTAGCCCTGACTGGAATGTAATACTCTCATCCGGTTGGCGTGATGTGGCACTGGTGGCCTGGGAGATGATGACCTGATGGTCCCTTCTGGTCTTCAGCCCTATGCCCGGTGGAGTGCCCACCACAGAAAGGGTTACCCATGCGAGTGAAGGTCACAGGCTGCATAGAATCCTATATTTTAAGGTCCCAGGACCTGGGATCAGGTGACTTGACCTCCTGCAGAGTACAGGTCCATCTAGACATCAGCTACAAACACAATGAGCAGTGCTGTGGCATCTTAGAGACTAGCAAATGTATTCGGTCGTGAGCTTTCGTGAGTACAGCCCACTTGCTCAGACAAGTTGGAGCGGAAGATGGATCTGTCTACAGCTCAGAGCTACTGCTTATCAGTTCCTGAACCAGGAAAAGAAGTGTGGCTGAGGAACCAGACAAGGGAAGGAATCTGTTAACCTCTGCTCCCTGCTAGCCAAGAACGTGGCACATCTGATAGAACACAGCCTTTGCCCTGGAGAGTGGGGGCTAGAAAGGTCCTGTGTTTTTCAGGGCCAGTTTCAGTCCCAAGATGCAAGGCCTGCCTGGGTTCACCCTTTGCTCCTCAATTCCCTGGCCTTGTGAGATCTTTTGCATTGATGGGGCGGGAAGTCGCATTGTTTCAAACTGGAGCCTCCTTCGCCATGGAACACAAGGTCTGAGGATTTGTGAAGCCTACTAGGTTCCGGCTAGGCAGAGCTAATGCCCTTGGGAATTGCTTGGATATTAGAGCGGTGGGCGCTGTGGAAAAGCTTCAAGCAAATGTTTTAAAAGGGACACCTTGTTTCCCCCACCCCTATGGCCACCATGGCACGGCCCAGGAGGCCATCAAACGATCACAAGCACAGTGATGGAGAAAGACCTTGCAGACCAGAATTCAGATCTGTTCAGGCTGAAGACGTTAAGCCCTGCGCAGCAAGGGGGCTTTTGGATCCGTTGGGCTTTCTCAGCGCAGCTCCCCAGCACGCGGTCTCCAGGGGGAAGCTGGAGGTTCGGGAGAGATGCAGGAAAGGTACCAGCAAGCAGCTTTCGACCATGTGCTGCAGGGTAATGAAATCAGCAAGCAGCAAATCTAACTCCAAACCCAGCGCCAGCCACATGCCGGCCGCTGTGACTCGGCATTCATTCCTCTCTGTGACTATTCGCCTGCTGCTTCGTCCTGGTAGGAGTATGAATTGTTTCCAGTGCTGCTGAGAAGCAGCCCTGGAATCTCTGCAAGTTACGCAAGTACAGCAGAGCTAGCTGCAGTGCAAACTTCCTGGGCCTTCCCCACTAAGGGCCCAATTGCGGGAGGGGAGCGGAGGGAGGGAAGGCTAGTCCCCGTGGTCCATTGGCGCCTTGATTTCCCTGCTGGGTGTTCTTGTACTGGGGATACTGATCCAAACCCAGCAGCTTTTTTCACCTTGGCTACTTAATTACCACTGAGCGAGAATAAATTCTGATGGGAGACAGCCCCCATTCAAACCAGTGCCTTGGATCTTGTATGCCTTTGGAATTCACCTCAACTTCAGCCGATTTAACTGCACCCCTGCAGACGAGGAAAGCCACTGCTGACACAGAGGGAGGCTACCCCTACTTGAACAAGAGCACAAACCTTAAAACCCTAAGAAAACAAGGCACTCCCATCATACCCACTTCTCCCCCCCGCCCTGGGAGCAGATGAGAAAACCACCAACATGAGACATGTGGAGTCATGTGACTTAATACACTACAGGAAGGTGCTTAGATGTTCTGGTGAGAAGCTTAGTTAGAAGATCCTATGTAGAAGAGAATAGAAACCAGGGGGCCACTGGTCTAAATCACGTCTGTCTTTGTGTCATGGTGTATGCACACCCCGTCTCTTGGGAGGAAGTACACAGTGGAAGCCGCCTAGTCAGCCAATGAACCTTTGGCGATTTCTCTCACAGTCTATGAACACTCCCAGGTAGTACAGCCTAATGGCTAGTGTCAAATGAGAGGTAGCCCTCTAACTCAGGGTAGCCCACCGCTCTAGGAGCTAAAGTCATTAGGGGATGGCCCTTAACTCAGGGCAGCACGGCTTGATAGCCAGTCAATAAGTTGGGGGGTTGGGGCCATTCACCCCAGTAGGGGGACCTGGGCCCACCCTACTTCACCAGGTCCCTGAGCAGCAGAGTGGTCTACCACTCCCTCGGCGGGGACTCTGGCCAAAACACACTGAGTTTACCTGGGTGGGACAGGCTGCTCCTGCACCCTCCCTGGGTCAGTTCCTACCAGAGCTGGTGGGACAGCATCCCATGAAGTGGTTGGGTCTTTTGGTTCCCCGGCAGCTGCTTCTCGCAGGGGTTGATCTGGGGCTGTGTGGCAGCGGTGTCCTGGGGCTCCGTCTTCTGCTGGCTGGGTCGCTGGATGGGGAAGCCCTGGAGCTCCAGCTGAAGGTCCTGCTTCTTCAGTGGCCAGCCCAGACTGAGCTGCTCTGCTGCCTTTTATGCTGCCCCAGCATTTGGAGCATGCCCAATCTGGGTGAAGGGGCGGGACTTCTTCCGCCCACAGGGTTTTAACCCCACATGCATCAGTGCGGAGTATGCACACCCCGTCACAGTCTGCAAGGGTGGGGTATTATGATGGCTGAAATCCAGAATAATGCTTAGGGCAGACGAACCCTTCATGGTGAAAAACATCATTATCCGCTCTCCTCCCCATGCATCCTGGCCTGTAGAGATCTGAACAGTCGAAAACAATCTGAACAGCTGTAGTCTAGGAATGTGAATGGTTAAACAGTTAACACCAACCCTTGCCAGGGGGATGCTTCCCGGTTATAGTTAACTGGTGCACCATGCCATGGGCAGGGGGACCGCTCCCGTTCAAGCCGTTAACCGGGTTACACATGTTTAACCGATAACTCCTTAAAGGGGATTTTACATCCCTACTGTAGCACCCCCAGCCTCCAACCTGGCTCTCTCCTGTGACCTCTGTGCCAAAAGCTAACACATACTCTTCGCTCGCCTTTTCCCACAATAGGGGAGAGTGTCTCTGTGTGAACACATCTTTGCATTAAAACCTGATGCATTCAATTTGCAGGTCGTCTCCCCTCCCCCCCCAATCCATCTAGCAAATGGATTTTCGATTAAGGATGCATTGTCGGCTGCTTGTCAAATCCTATCCTTTCAGTCTTCAGACAGGCTGAAGAATGGTGACGCGCCTCTTCAATATGTTTTGCACTTGTCACTTTCTCTAGTCATAGCCCTACAAATGTCCCCCAGTTGCAAATGAATCATGTGCAAAGAGATGGGACCATGGATTGCTGTTGAAATGAAACGGTAAAGCCATTTTCTCAGGAGTCTGCGTTATCACTGGATTTTATATTTTCCAACAGAATATCTGCTTGGGTCTTAATTTTCTGCCCACCATTGCTGAAACCCGCAATGTTTCCTCCATTGCCACGAGAGCAAGGATTGCTCATGTGAGTGCCCCGTGTGAGTCATTTTGGCCTGTGGTGCATGGCCTGGCATGACATGAAACCATCAGGAGCTAAGTGGACCATTTTCCATGGTACTTCTCTTGGAGGGATGGAGACATGGAATGAGTAGCTTATAGTGATAGCATGAGTGAACCAGAACCTGCCCGTGGTCCACAACTACCAAAGAAGTATAGGTTGAACATCTCTAGTCTGGTACCCTTGAGATCTGGCCAGTGCCGAACCAGAGAATTTGCCAGACCACGGGAGGTCAATGTTGTCTAGCAGCATTATCGACACTGCCACTGCTTACTGGGCTCTGAGAAGACATTTCGGGGTCAATTAGAGCTAACGGACAGCCCAGAACACTGAGAGCCAGGACTGGTGGCTGGAAACACACTTTATGGGACAGCGGGAAAGTTGGCCACACCCATGACAAGTGGACATCTACCTAACTCAAATCATGCCAGACCATGGATGTTGCCAGACTAGAGAGGTTCAATCTGTAATAATAAATAGAACTGGCTCAATTTGGAAAGGCTTTGTAATGTAATTGCATTCACAACCCCTTAGCTGGGCCTCTGGCTTGCAAGGCTCACAGCTCACAGGAGAGGTGGGTTGAGAGGGAAAAGAACCTGATAGCTAAGCACAGAAAGCTAGTCT
This sequence comes from Pelochelys cantorii, assembly GCA_032595735.1. NCBI lineage: Eukaryota > Metazoa > Chordata > Testudines > Trionychidae > Pelochelys > Pelochelys cantorii. The sequence goes on from CM064341.1 coordinate 38,873,371, forward strand.
CTAAAAGGTGGCTTCCATACTGTGATGGGTTGGATGTGACCACAGCCCTTCCTTTAATAGAGCTGTAAAAAGCTATTAAGCTCCTTTACGTTACCAGGTAGCTGAAACAGTAACCTCCATGCCATGCAAAGGTATGTGTCAACACCCACATGGGCAGTGGGGTTCACTGACTGTTGTTTTGGGAAGGCACATTTGTCTGAAAGAGAGACAGTTTCAGTCCTGCTGTGTCCAAAGAAACAGGATTTGGAATTGGATGCAATCCTGTTGACTTTTGAAGGAGCTGTAGTCATGACTCCTAGCTGGACCACGCCACAAGACCAGTGTTCCTTGGAAGCTGAGCACTTGGGCGACCACCCAGGACAGACTCAAATGCCATCCAGCTGATTGGCAGAGTGCCCACAGCCTCCCACAGCCAGCAGTGTTTGTGTTAGTTTCTGTGAGAGGTGCACATCTGCACATGCCCAGGTGCACACAACAAAATTTATTCTGTACACGGATGGAAAAATGAGAGGGAACATTGCACGAGTCCCCAACATGTTTGGCTGTGACTTTATAATGAAATAAAGACAATAATTACAGTCCAATCAGAACCTGCCACCCTGATAGCGCACTGGGGCAGGGATGGTTTGGGCACTGCAGGTCCCTTCCCACATGTGACTAAGCAGGAGACTTACCAAAATCCTTGTTCCATTGTTTCTCTGGAGTCCATGGAGCTGCTCTCGCCAGCCCCTCCCTTTCAATTCATTTTAGACCTAGAAAGAAATAAACCTCTTGAAACAAGGGAGCCCAGTGTCCCCTCCCAGCTCCCAGAGCAGCCTGGCCTGGCTTGAGCCTCTTGCGTTGCATCTGATGGTGTCTCCTGTCTTTGCCCTTTTCAGATCTGGGACACGGCAGGGCAGGAGAGGTTCCGGAGCGTCACCCACGCCTATTACCGAGATGCCCACGGTAAGAGCTTCCCTGCGCACGCCGCTTTTGGGGGAGGGGAGAATAGCTTTTAGAGGGACACAGTCCAGAAAATGCTTGTTCTGGGGGGGGCGGCCATGGGGGCCCAGGGGATTGTGGACCCCTCTGGGGAGGCTGGGGCTGCGCGCCCTCCTCCTTCCCCCAGGGCCAGGGAGGCTAGGGCTACAGAGACTCAGGCCGCAAGGCACCCCACCTCCTTGTGATGGGGGGTGGGTCCTGGGCAGATGGGGCAGGGCTGGGGGCTTGCCTCTCCTAGCCCTACCTTCACCCACCGCCCATGAGCACCCTTTGTTCCCTAGTGGTTAGTACTACACATGCAGGAGATTTAAAAGGGGGGAAAAATGTAAAAGATCAAATGGATTCATTTTTAGCCTTCTCCAGCCCCTGCTGGAGTCAGGCAGGAAATTACTGTTGAGTTCCACCATGTAGGATCCAGTGCTGTCTTCCCTCCTCGTGGCCCAGGGAAAGAGATGGGTTTGTTTCTTGTGAATGACCTGCTGCTGGGGGAAATCGGTGAGGCCCTGTTGGCTGTCAGGACTCTTGAAGGGAGCAGGGGGCTCACCCTCACCTCGGCGAGGCTTCGCTCACTCCTCCTGTGAAGGGAATGAGCCCTGGGGGGGTCATGTGACGGGAACACTTGTCTTGCCTACGGGGGAATACAGATCAAGAGGAATAACTGGGCCAAGGGAGAGGCTTGGAAGGCGCTGAGCCTTTATGGTAACACACCATGCCCAGAATAGGGATCAGTGTTGTGAAGACACCAATTGCAGTTTGCCGGGTCAGTGATGGAAGGTAAACTGAGGCAGCGGATGGGACAGAAGCCCTGAGTGTTACAGGAGGGGGACAGGTGGGGTTATTTCAATGCTCTGTGCTTATCTATTTGTTTCCTGGAAGTGATTCTATGTGAGCTGCGTCTGTGTCTGTCTCCGGCACCCGTAGAGTGGACAAATGGGCAGGAAGCACATCAGCCATTTCCCAGTAGGATGTGGCTACAGAGTAGCAAATAGTTGATAGACTGGAAAGAGACTCCAAGAGTTGAGTACGTATTTAACGAGACGTTTGCTGCTCGCTCCAGAGCATTTGCCTTGCCACAGGCAGCAGGAACATGGCACAAACCTTGAATGGGGGCCGATTGTTCTCTGCCTCCTAATGACCCCCCCCCCCAATGTAACCCCAGCATGAGGCTCTCAGCTGGCTGGTGGGGATTCTCCTGTTGGGCTACTGCATGGCTTCACGGTTAAGCTTTGGTGACTGAAATGGTCCTTGGAAAGTCCCAGTGCATTAGCCATACAAGATTTTGTCTTTCTCACTCATAACCCTGGGACAGAGATGACGGGTGAGTGTGGAACAGCTCCAGTCAGTTGTCTGTGCCCTGTGGGCTGGATCATGAAACAATGTTGGGGGAAGTGCTAAAGCCACTGAACAGAACCGTGCACCCCACAGATGATGGAAGCCAGGCATTCAGCCTCGCCCCCCCACTCCTCTGGATCCAGCACCCCTACCTGTGGGTCTTTGAAGCCAGATCTCACACCATTTTGTAGTGACACAGCCTCCCAGGTAACTAACGGGCAGTAGGGAGAGATCTGGAATCAGGGGGGCCGACAGTTTTGCTGGTCCCCAGGGCCAGGTGGATGGGGGGAACTGGCTTCATGCTCCAAGAAGGAGCATAGCCTCTGGCAGAAGAGGCAGGGCTGAGGCTAGCACCCCCTAGCCAGCCCTTCAATGCCTCCTGGTGCTCCGGCAGTGAGTTAAAGGGCCCAGGGCTCCAACTGTTGCTGCTGCTACGGAACCGCAGCCCTTTTCAATCACCAGGCCCCAGGGCAGTCGCCTCCCTTTGCCCCCCCCATCAGTTGGCCTGGCTGGAATGAGCGATAGTAATTTGGTACATTCTCCCTTGGAGGATTTCCCCTATCCGAGCCTCCCATACCCCCTAGCTAGCAGTTGGTAGGCAGAGCTCTTCTCTGCTGGCTCTGCACAGAGAGCCCCAGTTACAGTGAGCCGGAGCGTCACGGATCTGTCGAGAAAAGATGAGACGCTGGGGGTCCGCAATGGGAAATGGGCACTGAACAGGGGTCCCTGGAGCTCCAAGTGAAATGAGCTGTAAGAATGACAGCAAGCATTTGTGCATCTCCTTTCCTCAGGGATGACCGGAAAGTCCTTGACACAGTCTGGGCAGGACTCTTTGGGGAGGCTGAGGCCAGAGAGTATGCTGCCATAGTTGAGTGTTTCAGGACGGAAAGGAAGGCGAATCCCTGTTCTTTGCAGAAGGGTCTCAGGCAAGAGACCCCAAGCTGGCGTGCAGGCTGGTCTCCCAGAAGACGTCTAAGCGCCACAAGCAAATCAGTTTTCATATACACAGTCCCAGGCAGAAAACGCATTTGACATGAATTTCAAAATGGAACAACTTTTGTCACTGAGACATTTTTTAAAAGTTGAGCATTTCAAGTGTCGTTTCATTTTTTTTCCCAGTTACTTTATTTTCCCTCTTTGCCAGTGAATACCATACAGTGAATGATAGTTAATGCTTTCTTCGCCCCCTTTATTTTTTGTCTTTTTTTCCCCCCTCTCTGTAACATTTCCAATGTTGGCGAAGTCTTTCAAAAGTTGGCCTGGAAAATGGGAAAGTGAGGGGGTGGGGACTAGGAAGAAAGCCCGAGCGATCATACATTGTATTGTACTGGCAGGGGGGAAATGAAAAAACAAAAGCCTAAAACCAATTAAATGAAAATTTCAATTCAAAATGGTTTAATTTCAAAGTTTCCTTTTGAAATCTCAAAAACAAAAACTGGTTTTCAATGAAACTCCATGTTTCCGTGGGAAAATTTGACCATTTCTACCCACAGTCAGTTAAGGCCTTCTATGCCAAAGATAAGCAGCATTGAGTTAGGGCAACAACTCAGTACTAACTTGGGGCAGACAAATAGATTTTACAGCCAGAAGGGACCATTATCTTTGTAGTAAGATGAAGGCCTAAAACATAAACCCATGTAGCACAGGACTGGCCTGAGGCCTGGCTAACAATGGACAAAACATGGCTAACATAAAGCAAAGCTAAATTGTGAGCAAGAGGCAGGCCCCTGCTCACAGAACTTGGCACGAACAGGGCTGAGTGCGCAAAACACTAACTGGATAGCTCCAGGTATAGAACAGTAATTGGTACTGGTCATAAGTGGAAAGCACACAGTATCACTAGCTCATTTAAAAAAAGCCCTTGGTACCCACTCCCCATAGATGCAGATGTAGGCTCAGGACAGGGTCTAAAATGACTGCATGATGGATAGAGATGATCTAATCAAACCACGAGGTACAGGGTGTGATGGTTGGTATCTAAGTAGCGTCAGAGGGTGGCAACCTGACATATCAGCAGTAATGTGTAAATTGTTAGTGTCTGTATATAAAGTGGCATCTTGAGAGGAGAGTCTTTGGATGACCTATGGACAGTGGAAATTTCCCGCTGATTGAGCCATTCCATTGCTATGGGGTACATGTGCGTAGTGGTTCAGTAGAGTCTACTGACAACTCTGACTATACTTCACTTAACAATAAACCTGGCCTAGCAGCTTCGATCCTCATCTGGTTTGTGGTCTTTGGGGGCTCTCTTGGGGTCTGCTGTGGAGACTAAGTGCACAAGTTGACATGGCACACATCACTGAGCACACACGCAAGCAGCCTTCTGGTTATCGTCATCAGCGGAGCCAGAGACATGTGAGGACACCTCAGCAGTAAATCCTGACCCCTCCTGAATAACTGCAGTGATCTTCTGGTCTGACATCCAGCATAGCACAGGCCAGAGACCTGCTACAAACTAGTTCCTAGAGCCGACTTATTAGAAAAGCTTCCAGTCTTGGTTTAAACATTGTAAGTGATGGAGAGTCCACTGTTACCCTGGGTCAAGCGTCTGGATGGTTAGTTACTCTCACTGGTAAAAACGCACACCTTCTTCCAGTCTGAATTTGTGTAGCTCCAGCTCCCTGAGATGGTGTTAACCTTTCCCTGCTAGGCTGAAGAGCCATTATTAATAGTAGGTGTGGTCAAGTCACCCTTTAGCCTTCTCTTTGCTAACACAGATTGAGTCTATTGCCTGCCGAGCTGATTTCTAATTATTCCCCTGCCGTTCTCTGGACCCTCTCCCATTTATCAACATCCCTCTTGACCTGCGGGCACCAGAACTGGAGACAGCATTCCAGCAGTGGGCACCCCAGTGCCAAGTACAGAAGTCAAATAAACTCTGCTCCTACTCAAGAGTCCCTTGCTGATGAATGCCAGGACCACGTTAGCTCTTTTGGCCAAAGCCCACTGCGCTAGCGGTTTGTGTTCAGCTGATTATCCACCACAGCCCCCAAGGCTTTTGCACAGTCACACGCATCTGCTGAGCCACCAGCTCCATTTCTTACAACTCCTGCTGTTTTCCTTACGCGTCCTCCACCCACATTCAGAACAGGACTGACCCTGCTTGGGTTGAAAGCCAATGAGCCCGCGTCCCTATGCCAGTACACCTGCAGGCTGTACACGTTCGCTCAGAGTTGCTGGCTGTGCGGTGGTCTCGCACACGGGCTTTCATTGGGGGAAACGCCAGCTGGCTTGGAGTGCATTGATCACAGCGAACTGAAACTCTTCCTTCGCAACCCAGCCATGTTTACAGACTCTTTCCTTCTGTGAAATGAAGCTTAACCTTCCCCCACTGAGCAATCCGCCTGCCTTCTAAACAATCACGTCTTGCCAGCCCTGTTATCCTGTTCTTTGGAACGAGAGCCCTCTGCAGAGACTGCCCCAGGCATTAAGACTATTAATGTGCAGAGGGGCCCCATGCTGGGGAAGGGATAGGGATCACATGGAGCTAATGGAAAGCCTGCAAAGATCACAGTGTAGTGCTAGGAACATGCCTAGCTCATGTCCCAGGCAACCTCCTTGCCTTAGCATGCCATGTGCCTGTGTTTCTGGCGCTTTGCTGGTTGGCGGGTGGCATTTGCTCCGCAAACTCCCATTGGCCTACATCTCGAGTGAGGGTTTGGCTTTGGGGGTGTCGCTGTTTCACAGTGAACGATTCTGAGTGAGCCGGGGAAGGGACAATGATCTAGTGGCTTTGCTAGCCAGTGTGTTTGGAGAACATTTGCTGTTACTGGGGGTTAAATTCTCCATCATGAACTAGTGGTTTTTTAGGTTTTTTATTCACTTCTTCTGATCTATGGCAGCTATTGTGTTGCCAGTCACAGCAATAGAGCACAGACTTTCAGAGGGCCTGGCATGTAATTCTATTCTGTGAAGCTTTGGCTCCCTGAACAGTTTAAGCCAATATTAGATGTACCCATGGACAATGCTGGCGCTTGCCTTCCTTTCAGAGAACTGATGTCTTGGGTAAGATACGGTGTCCTTTGTCTGTTGGGCATGTTGTACTTGGGGGCTTTGTATGTTAGTTACAGAGGATGCTTCCCAGCAGGTAACCAGCCCTGCAGTCAGAGCATTACAGTGCCTAGTAGAGATGTATCTGAACCAAACCCCTGCATCCAAGTAGTCCTGGGCTTGGCTAAAGTTGGGATCTTGATCCAAACGTTGTGGCCCCCAAGTCTAGATTCTAAGGACTCCGTTGTGCAGTATCTGCAGGTGACGGAGGGCAGGGGCAGTGAGGGGCTGGCCACTGGCTCTAGAACTAGCCTTCTCAGATGTGGGTGATGGAGAGGTAGGGTTTCAGTTTCACTTTGAGGCACATGAGAGAGTTGTCTTGTTTCTCTCTGAGTGGGAATGGAGCAGCACACTGTGACTCAGAAGAGGGCTGGCGGAGTGTCCGGACAGACTTGGAATGAATCCAAGGCCCCTGACTTGGAATGAATCCAAACTCCGCCAAACCCTGCGGGATTATGTGACGTGACCCATGTCAGACCAGAGATCGGCAAGAGAACACCCAACCCCTTTTTAACAGTGTCCCACGACAGCCTTTCGCTCTAGGTTTAAACCAAGCTCATCGCCATGGTAACTGAGGGCCGCACCGATTTCTAAAAACACTATTTTTGTTGTCTTTTATCCCCTCATTTCAATGGAGCCCAAATCTCCAGGTGCACCTCCCTCACGGCGTCTCCAAGCCCTGACATGCGAGTCTCCAAGGGGCTGAAGGTCTCCCTTGAAGGATGACACTTCTCATTCCAAGCCACGCAGAGCAGGTGGTGTTTCTGATCCCCAGGCACATTACCGGGAGCGCTGGCACACCCAGCATTGGCAAGACAGCCCAGTGTGATCAGGACCCAATGGACTGGTGATGGGTCGGAGTTTAGAAATGGTCCTAGCCTGGGGGGTGGAGACATCATGCCATTCCTGTCACCATGAAGCAGGGGCACTGAAGTTGCCGAGTTGGCAACTTTCTCTTGGCTGGCAGAAGAAAGGTTTGATAAGTGCTTCTCTGGGGGGGCTGGGACGCAGTGCAGGGTGCAATACTCCAGTCTAGCTGCCCTTCCTACGCCGATTGGGCTAAATCCAGCTTGAAAACCTCCAGGCTTGGAGACCACAGTGCTGTGGCTTTTACAGTCACGGTATCCATGGCATGAACAAACCTCCCAAGACCATTTTCATGGGATAAATGTCCTCGTGCCATTGGTGCTCCATCACTGGCATGCTATAGACCAGAGCAGCCCTTGGCCAGTACCCTCCTCTAGCGTTTCTTCCTCTGGGGTTTGCATTTGTTCAGGATCGTCAGCACCGCCTATCCATCAGACACAGGCCAGCCGGGGCAGCTTTGAGCAGCGAGGGGATGCTGTTAGTATTGCTGTGCTGGTGAAAGAATCTGTCGTGAGGGCCAGGCTGCCGTCCTCCATTTACATCCAGAACCTTGCAGCAGGGACAGCACTTCCTTTGGCTGTGTCTCAGCCCTGGCTGGGAGAACCTCGCCCCCACTGCCCCAGGGTCCATGTTGTCCTAGGTCTCTTCTGAGATGGTCAACCAGGGTCTCAGCTGAGAGGAGGTTTCTGTGGGGAGGAAGGGAGGGACAGCAACAGCCAGACTGACTCAGACCCAAGGTCCATCCAGTCCCATATCCTGTCTCTGACAGCAGCCAGCCCCGGGGCTTCAGAAGAAAGTGTCAGAGCCAGGAGAGCAGCTGTGGTGTCCAGACATAAGCAATAAGCACCTGCCCGTTTTGCCTGTGGACACATTGGCGGGCAACTCCCTGAACCCAGCAAATTCGGTTTTGTTTCTCGCCTGAGATGCATGGATCCTGGTGTCTCAAAGGATGGCCACTGCACTAGCCCTGCCAGCAGCGTGGCTCATGCTACCTCAAAGGCTCTTCTGTTCTGAACTCTGCCTGCTTTGTTTTTTATCCATGAGGCTGATGTGCAGATGCAGAAGCAAGTGGAGCTCTCTGGAGGGGGTGTTTTAGTTCAGCATTCGGTTAAGACAGAACACGTGACTCAGCCAGCCTCTGGGAACACGCTCTGCAGGGAGGGGCGGACATGTCTCTGAAAAGTCTCCATCCTGCGCCGGCCAGAGCTCTCCGTGCCTGAAATGGGAGGTGGAGCTGGCCTCTAGTGCTTGTGAAGGTTACTGAATGGAGACCCTGGAAGCAGAATTCTCTGTCTGCGGATGCAGCAACAGTGTAAGACTCTCCCACGCTGCTCTGCCCTTCTATCCCCACGTGACCCGAGAGGGGACCCCATCTGAGAAGACAACCTCCATCTCCGTGGCCTATTGGTCTACGGCCCCTCTTTCTGGGTCCCCCTTCAAGGGACCAGTTGTTGCCAAAGTGTGAGGTGGAAACAAGCCACGGACTGGCCATTCGCTAGGGATGCTTTTTAGTCATTGGCCATTGACCTGGCCAGGATTCCAACCAGTGTTTAGCAGTCAAAAGCTCGCTGCTGCATTCCTGTTCTCCCCCATCATCCAGTTCTTTGGCCTCTTTGGCACTCGGAGATACCCAGCCCCCTGGACGTATTGCATGCCCCTCTTGTTCTGACTGGTGTATTGCGCTGGAGCAGGCTTGCCCATGTGGGGTGTCCTCCGTGGTCATTTGGCCTCCCTGGGACTGTGCAGCCCTCCAGTTAGTTCACGGGATACACGAAAGAGGGAAACGGCCCTTCTCCTGCACCCAGCGTGCGCTGCTCCTGCCAGATTCTCCCTGAGTGACACAGTCGCAGCCCAGGACAAGGTTACAGTCTCGGTGAGAGAGAGACAACCCACTGGGAGAATGCAGAGGATGCTTGGACACTCTGCTCCTGAATGAGTTGCAGGGAACTGCCTGTTCTTGCCTTGTGTCATGTAGAACTGACTCATCCTTAGAGAAGGGGCCTAATTCTCACAATCATGGAGGGCCCCTGACCCCACGCGGACAGTCATGAAGGTGTACACAGGAGGGTCAAGCCCAGGCTGAGAAGTGCGGGAGGACTTTTCGGACTGGAAGACGCTCTCAGAGGTGTCCTCTGTACGATTTGGGGAATTTCTTTCTGGACTCAGGCTTTCCGGGATTGTAGGCATGTCCCCATGTAGCACCCAGCACAATGGGGCCTGAGCTGCTACTTTATTAGCAAGGACCATTATTTAAAGTGGCCAGTTGCTTTCTCGGTCCCCAGCTGCCTCCCCCACCAGCGAGGAGGGAGCTTACATCCTGTGCCTGGTGCATGAGAGTCTCTTGAAAAGGACAGGCAGTGTCTCACCTCTCGCGAGCGCCCTCATCTGGTCGAGTACAGGTTCCTCCACTGCCTGCGGCCAAAAGCCTCTTCGGCAACGCAGCCCTCCGGCCGAGTCTCACCCTGTGCATCACAAACCCCTTCGGGGCACACCTCTCGTAGGGGCCCATCCTGGTGCCCTCTGTAGAGTGTCTCTGAGTCTCTCAGTTTGTCGCCCCACTCTGGATGAGAGCAGGGCCTCTCCTCCTGAAGACAGTTTCATGCCCCTAGCTCCAGGCTTTACCTCAGTTAATGGTCTCAAGCTAGCGCCTCATACAGAGCTCTCCATGGTGCTGCTGCTGCTCCCTTAGCCAGCCAGCCACACACTCAGTTTTCACCTCTTCAGTGTTTGAGACACTGAGCTGATTCTAGTCCTACAGCTCCTTTTATAGGGAATTTCTGGCCTCTGATTGGCTGGTTCCTTCACAGCCGCTCTAGCCTCCTGGAGGACTTGTCTATGGCCTTTTTTCTGATGGTGGGTGGGGGAGGTGTGTGGCACAACCACAGAGCCTCCAACAGGGGGCCTCAGGGCCTGATTCACGCTGTCCCACTTTCCCACTGTGGCGGCACGTCGGGGTCCCCCGACTCCTGCACCCCCGTAATGGCACGGACAGACTCCACCAGCCAGGAGAATAGAGGGAGTTTATTGCTTCTCCAGGATACAGCACAGCACAGATGTCATCTGGTTACAGGAACCGGGCCTAGGATGCCTCAGCCCCCCTTGAGATGGGGGATGCTGGGCCCCTAAATTCCAGCCCCTCTGGGCCCTAGGCTGTCTCCTCCATGATCCCAGACAGCCCAACTAAAACCCACTCCCTTCCAGCCCTGCCCTCAGCCAGGTCTGGCCTCGCCCCCTTCCTTTCCATTGTTCCGCTCCATGGGAGATACCTGTCTGATGAGTTTCGAAGCCCCCTTGCATAATGACTCATCCCCTGCCCTGCTGGGCCGTGCTGCAGACAGCAGCCAGTGGAGGTCACTGACAACCCATTGCCCAGCATAGCAACCAGCAAGGTACCCACACTACGTCACACCCACACAGTGCCATGGCAGCGAGGGTTCAGAATGCTGCTGCTCTGCCATGGGCTGCTGAGTCTCTCAGGCTCTGCAGAGACCGTTGCAGTTTCCATGCAAGTTTTGCATACCATAGACTTAAATTTACAAAAAGAAAACTGTTCCACAGGGTGTGCCGTCATGGCTTCCCACCCCAGTGTCCTGCCAGCCTAACCCATTGGGAGAGGCACTTTGATTTCAGTAAAATGCATAGTACTAATATAAAGCTTTGCACAAACCAAAGCACGTAAGACTGGCCTCGCTGAGTCAGACCAATGGTCCATCTAGCTCAATGTCCTGTCTTCTGACAGTGGCCAATGCCACAGGCTTCAGAGGGAATGGACAGAACAGGGCAGCTATTGAGTGATCCATCCTGTCTCATCCAGGCTCACTTTGCAGCAGTCAGAGGTTTGGGGCAGGGATGGGGAACCTATGGCCCAGGGGCCAGATCCAGCCCCTAACTTGCCTGGATTCAGCCCCCAAGACTCAGGGCTCCTCCACTCCAGCATTGGGGAGTCTGTGCTGGTGCTCCAGTCCCCCCCAGCCAGGTAAGTACCCCATCACCCAGATCCCACACCCCACCATGCTCCTGCAGCATACCTCCCGCTCAGCCCTCTCACCCCAGCCCACTCCTGCATCCCCCTCCTCTCCTGCACCCTCCCTCTCACCCAGGCCTCCCACCTCCACTCTGCTCCTGCACCCTACCTTCTGACCAGACCCCACAGCACAGCCCACTCCTACATCCCTCTCCTCTCCTGCACCCTCCTTCCCACCCAGACCCCACGCCCCAAGCCTGCTTCCCGGCAGCCCTCTCCCACACACTGAACCCCTCATTTTGGTTCCACCTCAGAGCTCCTCACTTTGTGGCCCTTCACTGATTTTTTTCACTAGGGCAGTGACTCCTGACCCAAAAAAGGTTCCCCACCACCTCTGGTTTAGAGACACCTAGAGTACTGGGTTGCATCCCTGACCATCTTGGCTAATAGCCATTAAGAGCATATCCTCCTTGATCTAGATCTTTTTGGAGCCCCGTTACACTTTTGGCCTTTACCACATCCCCTGACAACAAGTTCCAGGTTGACTTGTGCACTGTGTGAAGAAGCATTTCCTTTTATGTGTTTTAAACCCACTGCCTGTTCATTTCATTGGGTGACCCCTGGTTCTTGTGTGGTGGGAAGGAGGACATATCCCTTCCTTATTTGTCTTCTCCACAGCAGTCGTGATTATACAGACTGTCTCCATGTCCCCCTTAGTTGTCTGTCTGCTAAGTTAAACAGTCCCACTCTTTTTAATCTCAGTTCTACCTCCCTAATCATCTTTGTTGAAGTTCTCTTTAATGTTTCCAATTCTAATATAATTCCGATGGCGTGACCAACACTGCATGTCGCATTCAAGGTGCCATGGACTGATACAGAGACATTAAGATATTCTCTATCTTACTCTCTATCCCGTTCCTAATGGTTCCTAACATTTTGTTAGCTTGTTTACCTGCTGCTGCACAGTAAGCAGATGTTTTCAGAGAGCTATCCATGACGACTCCAAGATCTCTCTTGAATGACAACAGCTAATTTTAGACCCATTATTTTGTATGTACAGTTGAGTGTATGTTTTCCAGGGTGCACTACTTTGCATTTATGAGCATTCAGTGTCATCGTCCTAAAAATAACTTGCTGTAAAAAGCAAAACAAACAAACAAAAAATACCTTTGACCCTTTGGTGGGCAATTATCTGCATTAACTGTGTCTTTTCCTCTCTCCACAGCATTGTTACTGCTGTATGATGTTACAAACAGAGCCTCATTTGACAACATCCAAGTAAGTTGGGCACGTTCAGGTCCCGTGTGGAACGGGATTAGAGTTCAAGGCAAATATTTTGTGTCTTGAGTTGTTGTATGCATATTGTTGGTGGGGAGGTTGGTGTTGATGGCCTCCTAGATTTGTTTTGTGGTGTTTATAAGACCCTGTTGGCCATCTTAAGAGAAGGGTTGGTGAATCCGGCCCAGGAAGCAAGGACAATTCTCACCTCCCTGCAGCTCACGCTCAGCTCTTTAGTCCAGGCCTGCCAACAGAGGGAGGTAAAGGGGGCAGTTGCCTAGGGCCTAGTGTTTCAAAAGGCCCCCAGAATGCCCAGCTACTGCTGTTGCTGCTGCTGCGGCAGTGAGGTTGCTGGAGCCCTGCCCCTTTGAAATGTTGTGGAGTGCCACAGTACCACTCCGCATGGCTTTGAGGGCTGGGGGGGGATGGGTCCAGTGCCACAGTCTGGTCGGCGCTAAGGGCTGAATGCCTGTGGCCCCGCCCCTTTCAAGGGTGCTGAGCCAACCCCCCCCCACACACACACACTTTGCCCCTGGGCCTGAGGTGGCTGTTGGCCCTGCTGCTTTACTCCAAACCTTTCCAAAGTTTGATTCATTATTTTCAGCAGTTGTTCTTCTGGCTGCAGACTCAGCTGCGAACTCAGCCTTTCAGAGCTCCAGGTTAGACACACATCTATCAGGGATGGTCTAGACAGTACTGGGTCCTGCCATGAGGGCAGGGGACTGGACTCGATGACCTCTCGAGGTCCCTTCCAGTCCTAGCGTTCTGTAATTCTATGATTCTATTCCAGCCCGGAGTGGAAAATGAAGTCTGCAATACCCGGGTCTAGGCAGCTATTGTGCTCTTTCTGGCCAGACATGAAGTGAGGTGTCCCGGAGGTCTCACAGGGCCCTGCTTTTGCAAAATCGGTTTTTGCAAACCCAAGAGACTTGAATTAGAAGACGCTTGAGCAACAGCTTGAATTTTGCATGCTCCTGTGTGCTGCCAAATCTGCTGGTGCCTTCCTGTTAGCGATGTGAGTGCCCAACTTGGGCTTCAGTCCTGAGCAAGTGTTTGTGCTGCTCTCTTGTTCTGGGACTGCATTCAGACAAGCGCCCTTGCCGCATAAATTGCTGTGAACAATTAGGACCTTGCAAGACGGAGATTTCTGTGTAATTCTAGGGAGCTTGAAAAAGAAATAATCACAGTCTAGTTACCAGGAGACCGGTTTTGTTGACACCAGAGACTTGCACGAGTATTGATACTTGCTGCTGGATAATGGGAGCAGTGGGGGAGAATGTTTTCCATTCTGATCAGGAGTCTGATGAGAGAGGCTGTGTCTAGCGCTAACTCCCGAAGAACACTGCTTATTGCTCCTCCTGAGAACAGGCCCTTGCAGTGGACACAAGTAACTTGAACAAAAGAATGGCCAGAGTCGGTCAGACCAACGGTCCATCTACCCCAGTGTCCTGTCTGCCGACAGTGGCCAATGCCAGGTGCCCCAGAGGGAGTGAACAGAACAGGGAACCATCAAGTGATCCCTCTTCTGTCACCCATTTTCAGCCTCTGACAAATAGAGGCTAGGAACACTATCCTGCTCATCCTGGCTAATAGCCATTGATGGACCTATCATCCATGATGGACCTATCTAGTTCTTTTTTAAACCCTGTTAAAGTCCTGGTCTTCACAACATCCTCTGGCAAGGAGTTCCACAGGTTGACTGTGCGCTGCATGAAGAAAAAACTTCCTTTGGTTTGTTTTAAACCTGCTACCTATTAATTTCATTTGGCGACCCCTAGTTCTTATATTGTGGGAACAAGTAAGTAATTTTTCCTTATTCGCTTTCTCCACACCAGTCATGGTTTTATAGACCTCTACCATATCCCCGCTTAGTCTCCTCTTTTCTAAGTTGAAAAGTCCAAGTCTTTTTAATCTCTCTTCATATGGGACCCGTTTCAAATCCCTCATCATTTTTGTTGCCCTTTTCTGAACCTTTTCCAATGCCAAGATACTTTTTTTGAGATGAGGCGACTATATCTGCACGCAGTTTTGAGGAAGTGGGCGTACCATGGATTTATAGAGGCAATAAAATATTCTCCGTCTTATTCTCTGTCCCTTTTTAAATATTTCCTAACATCCCATCCTCACTGGGATGCCAATCAAAGGCTGGATCTGCAGCCTGAGAGGGGATGGTGAGGATCAGACCTGGAGGAGCAGCTGACTGCACACATGCAGCAAAGGGCCGACTGCAGCAAAACACTCTAGGACATGTTGGTTCCCATGATCTGTACGGCGCCACACAGTGGGCTCAGGATAACTCATCCCATTAGGTGAGCCTAATTTCTGATGCACCGACTCTGATGGACTCATTTTGGGTTCCAGGCTTTTCTTGTTCACCCAGCAGGATTTCCACGCAGTCCTTAAGCTGCATTAGCTGCCCTCCTCGCTCGGACGAGTTCCATTCTCCTTCTTCCTTGTGAGCTCACAAGTGGGGTGTGCCAGCCAGCTCTGGCATGACAACAGCCCTGGACGCATGGATCTGAGGTCACTTCAGGGCACCACATCACCTGCCAAATGTATCTCTGGAGGCCGGAGCAGTAGGTGGCACGGGGGAAACAAACCGGGGGGAGGGGCTCAGTCTCACTGTTAGTGGGCAGATGCCCAGAGCACGCTGCAGTGCCATTTCAGCTGGCACTAATTTGTCCCCCTTTACCCTTGCCCTGTCTCTGTTATGGGCAACCTTGGCAGAAAAGCCAGGAACCAAACAGACCCCGGTGAATGAGCTCCTGTCTCCTTGTGGTTCATGCTCCTGGAAGGGGCGGGGCCAGGGCCGTGCCCCCTTCCCCAGACCTCAGAGGTGTGTGTGGTGCTCTGGCAGTGATTTAAAGAGCCCAGGGCTCCAGCTGCTGCTGCTGCTGCTGCAGAGACAGCAGCAGGGAGCCCTGGGCCCTTTTGTATCACCAGGGCCCAGGGCAGTTGGCCCCTTCCCCCACCCCCTTGTTGGAGGTGTTCCCTGTAAACTGGGGGTTTGGGTGGCCACTCAGGAGAGAGTCCAATGCCACCCAGCTGATTAGCTGAGCGCCCACAGTAATTTTATTTTTCCTGGTGGTGGTGCACATTCATACATGCCTTGGCACACGTATAAAATTTATTCTGCACAAGGATGGACAAATTCTGTGCATGGATGGAAAAGATTAGAGGGGACCTTGCTCCTTGGCGGGCCTGCTCTCTGCATGCAAGCTGTACAGCCTCCGACACTGAAGGTGCTAAATGCTGTGGGAGGCATATGGCTAATGTTAACAAGAAAGCCTGGTTTGGTGCTCAGAAGGAGGGAAATTTTGCTCCTGTGCTTTGCCTGATGTCCAACATAAACCACCTTTGCTGCCAGTTAAGCTCATTGCTCCTTGGCCTGTCCTCAGTCGACATAGGGGCACTAGGCCAAAAGGGCGCCACGCACATTTTGCAGATGTGTTAGGTGGCTTCAGCAAGGCGCCAGCAACCCCAGTGTCTGTTCCTGGATTCGCAGGCCCACAGCCCACTGAAATGTCCATGTTCTCCTGCATTACAGCGATGGAGCGAGGGTAAGGCCTTGCATGCCAGTGATGCTCTTGGATGTGCAGCGAGGGGGCTGGACAGCAACATAGCTTGTAGCAAATATTTTCACCTGCCGGACACTCCTTGTTGCAACTGTTCCGAAACTAACCTGAGATGGGCAGAGGAGCTGTCCCCAGCGTCGCACCACTCGGCAGAGTAGGGTGCCAAAGAAACTCAGCACCACTGGTCAGCATGGGGCGACTCTGCCTGCTAACGGGGACTATGCAGATCAGGTCTGAGCTGGGCACTGGGTGGGAATCTCTCCCTGCTGCCACCTTTGCTGTTCTTGCTGGGTCGGCAAAAGGCTCCCGTCCCCAGCGCTGAGAGTCCTGCTGCCATATCAGAGCTCTGCTGCCCTGCCCATGTCTCCAGAGACAGCGGGGCAGGAGGGGGAGAGGCTACTGGCAGAGCGGGCTCTCACCAGTTTCCACTTAATACCCTTGGGTGAAGCGCCAGTGGCCGTCTGCTCCAGAGACAGAGGTTCCCCCTGCTTCTGGAGCCCTGAGCCATGCACCATGCTCCATCTCCCATGGCTTGCTCCTTGTGAACAGCAATTATTCAAGCTGCTAACAAAGGTGGGTTTTAAAAATCCAAGTTCCTGGTCTGTCCAGCATGCCGCAGGCTCCTGCTGCAGGTTGACAATAGCCTAGGCTCAGCCCCGTGTTCATAACCCTCTGCAGGGTGCGGCCTCCAGCCCTTCAGTACCCAAGCGCGCAACCTCTGTGGTCTGAGCTTCGGCAGTAACTCTGTTAGCAGGGAGCAGTAGTAGGCTGTTACCCTCTGAAGCCAACACTCACAGTTTGAGTGTTCTGTGCGCCCACGTGGGACCAGCTCTGCTGGCTAGCAAGGAACAATGACAGGACCACAATCTCATTCCTGCTCTGGCTTCTTAAGGGCTGGGGCTCGTATCCCCATGCTTTAGCAAAGGGGACTGGACAGGGTGTAGGGTGACTGACTAGATCCTGAATGGGTGCTGAGTTGGGTGCTGCTGACGATACGTTGGCATTTCATTATGAAACTATTTTGGCGCCATGTGGCTGTGCTGTTTGTTAGTCACGTTTGGTGTTTGTCCCAGGGGCTGATAATTACAGCTCTCTCCCTATTAACATAAACCTGTTAAATAGTCATCTGCTGGCATAAATATTTGTCCACTCCAGAATGGAAATGTGATGACTTAATAGCAGCTCAGATTTTGCCAGAGAGCTGCCTCTTTCTCTTTCCTCCCTAGTAGCTCCTGCCGCATGTTCCTTTCATTCTTCTGCCCTGGGCTGGCTGTGCAACACTCGTGGGTTTGGGTCGTGACTATAAATGGGTAACATAGGCTGGTTCCCCGTTTTACCCCAGATTTACCCGCCGGTTCCTGCAGCACTAGCACAATGCAGCTCTGGCTTGGGCCTCAATGCTGCAGGGGAATGATTCAGTCCAAAGGTTTGTGCCATGCCTTATTTTAACAGAGCAAATCACATCTTATTTCCAGAAAGCTCAGCTTTTGGAGGTTTTTTCTTTCATAGATCCTGAATTCTAGCCCTTGACTAAGTTTGTCTGTTTTCAAAAAAGGGTTTTTTTTTTTTTATTTTTTTTTAAATCAGTTTCATGGTTGTTAAATTGGGAGAAATGAACAAAAATAATTGTATTTAGGAGTGTGTCTTATTGACTTTGTGTCCCTCAGCCTGCGTAGGCATGTGCTGGCATGGGGAAAACATCCCTTTCTGATGTACTGGAGCCTCGCACGGTACTTTGGACTATAGTGATTTTTTGTATGCCATCCTCTGAAGAATCCAGCATTTTTCCACTGATGGAGAAGGGGTTCCAGACTAGCTGGAGAGCTGATCTGCTCTGTTGTGGCCGCGTACCATCTTCCAGGCCGGCATTCTGCCCCAGCTCTGTGGGAGTCGGTTAACGCACCAGAGGGGGATCAAATGATCTGATTCCATACAACGGGACATTTGGTGGACCTTTGGCCTGGTCTACACTAGGGAGTTATTTTGAAATAACCCCTTTTAGGTCGAATTAATAAGTGGAGCGTCCACACTACCAAACCCATTATTTGGAAATAATGGGCCGCTTACTTTGAAATCTGTATACTCCTGCTTCCTTGGGGAATAAGGCTAATTTTGAAATAGTTATAGTTTGAAATAGTGTGGATGCTCGGGTGCCACTATTTCAAAATAGCTACTCCTTAGAGTAATTCAAATTAATTATTCCCCGGTGCTTCGTGGGGCTCTAAATCGAGTAGTATTTCCACAATAACGGAGCCTGCTTTGGACTAAATTTTGAGGCTTCCCCATAGTGTGGACAGGTTAGTTCCATTTTGTTATTTTGGGAGTTAATAAATTGATTTAGTTATTTCAAAATAACTTCGTCGTGTAAACATGCCCTTGGTCTATTCCACAATCTCGGTTACTTTTGTTCCTGCCTCTCTAGGGACAGGGGCAGGATCTGAAGCTTTCCCAGGTTTGCTAAGGTTATAGGTAGCTGAATTCAGGAGTCCATGATTTATCACACACTGGACTGCAGTTGGATATGTGTATTTATCAGCTCTCTGGCTGTCTTGCTACATCAGAGCAAGAAATCCTTTCCCATTGCTGGTAAAAGTGAAGTAAAGAGGATGGGGGTTAAAAAGACCCTCTGACAAGTCCTGGAGACCATCTGGGAAGCTTATGCAATTAACCAAAAGAAGAATGGTTTTCCACAGGTTTTTCTTCCTTTCTTATGGGCTCTGGCCTCCTTGCAGATGGGCTGCGGTTGCAGCCTGTGATTCTCAGAGCAGAAGTTTCAGAACTGCTGGATTATAACACACTCTTCGCTGTCAGCTTTTCTCAGAACTTAGAGTACAGCTGGCAATGGGGCTTTTCACCCTCTCCCATTTAATCCCTGGTTATCAGTGAACAACAGCTAGGACAGCTTAGCAGAGGGCTTTCCCAAATGAGAGACCCATTGCACTCCAGGGAGTATGTCTCACGCAGGAGTGGAAATGCAGCTGGGAGGCTGTAGTCGGGGTTACTCTGCTGTGTAAGGTTACTCTCATGGGGAAAGGTGCCTGCATTTCTAGCTGTCAGTGTACCTTAGGGTTTAGCTGACTGCACATCGTCATAACATCAGTGGCAGTGGCAACTGCAGTCTCTGGCACTTCTCCTGTCGGGGCCAAAACTCTACTTTCTGGAGGGGCTTTGGGTTGAGTGTTTTTTAGATCTAGTTAATTTCTTCTCTCTTTTTTTGCACTGGTGGGAGGCAGGGCATTGGGGTTGGGAGGTGCCAGTCTGGAGTTTTGGGGGTAAAGGGAGTTTCAGTGTTTGGATTTTTGGGGAGAAGGAAGGCATCCACAAACCATTCTCTCTGAAGAAAGGCTTTTCTGAAGAACCTTTGCAGCAATTTTTGCCAAGGGGCTTTACTGTTACTGCGTCAGGGCCCTCTGGCACGTGCTTTTTTGTGGCACAGTGTAATTCATAGCAAATAAAAAGGCAGATGTCCTGTCATTCTCAAAGAAGGGATGTGGACATATGCAGTATTGCCTGTCACAAGTTTCAACAAATCATTAGAAAATCATGAGCTTGTTTAATCGCATGAATTGGAAGCCAAAGCATGCATTTATTTAGCATCTGCAAGCCAAAATAGTAATAACATAAAAATAAACCGTGGGATTCTAATTGTCCCTCTGGCTCTGTTTGGTGCTGTAGCCTTTGGGGTTCATGTTTTCAAGCTTTTCTTTGCAACCACAATAGCCAGAAACTTCCTTTTTAAAAAAAGCAAGTTGAGATTCTCCCATAATCCCAGGGATCCGGGAGTTGGAGCATTAAGAAAAGGACCCACCTCAGTGAGATTTGGCAATGTGCTAGTGAGAGGGGGCAGTGCTGGCAGGCTGCTGGGGTGCGTCGGTGTTTGCGGGATCGGGCCGCTAATAGGTAATTACGTGTTCGTGTTTGCAGCACTGTGGTGGTGTCATTTAGATTGCAAGGCCTGCATATCACGTTTCTTTCCAGAGAGAAAAGCCCATCAGGAGGACGGTGCCCCTTGCTGTTCTGTCCAAACATTCTTCCCAGTTTACCAGAAGGCCATCTCTACTGGGAGCAGCTCTGGGCAGAGTAGTGCAGTGGGTTGTGGCAACCTGACAGATCAGTGCTCGGCTGCGCGTGATCCCTGTCTGCTTCCTGGCATGTGTGCTTTGGTTTCAGAGTTGGAAATGTTACCTGGTAGCACCAAAATTTCATCTGGAATCCAAGAGTTCCAAAGTCACTGGGGACTTGCATGGCGTGAAGGGCTGCACTGTTGGATCCTGACCCAGGATGGGGGCCTGAAATGCCATATCAATAGCCCAGATCCTTCTCGCTGGGAGAGGTTTACCTTGGCCTGGAAGCCATGCAGTTGTGCTGTGCAGGGAGGCAGGTCGGAGAAGTCCCAGGTATGGAAAGTCTGTGTACCCGTGTGCTAGAAAGTTTGGCTCTGCTCTGCAGTGGGAGGGGGTGATTGACTGGGGGGGGTGGGTGCCCTGCTCAGGAACTGACATTAGAGAGGAGTATTCTGTGCTGACGCCCCAAAAATCCGTCCTTGTGGCTCCACCGAACAAGCCATGTGTGCACAAAACCTCAGTTAGCTGGAGGTTTGCACAGGGAGGGAGGATTTGGTTGCACTAAGTGGTGGCTGTCGCACATCTGGCAGCTGTCACATGCCCAGCAGCTACTGCACACCTGCTGACTTGCACAAATACTGTGTCCCATTTAGATACATATTTTGCTCAGTTACAAATTGCCACCTCTAAACACCCCTCTTAGAAGCCATTAATTGGCACTTAATGAGCCTGGAGAAATTGCAACATGACCCAAATGGAAGCATCATCTGGGGGTGCTTAAATTTGGAGCATGATGGTCCTGAGCAGGCCTCGCTCTTGTTTTGTGGTGTTGCTTTGTGCTGTTCATCAGAATAAATGCACCACCACTCACTGTTTTAGTGCTGTGGGTCTTCAGGGGCTGTGAAGTCATTAAGCCTCGCAACCCCCCCTTGATGTGACCGTGTCACACTGTTAATATTAGTCACAGACCTGCAGCAAGCGGAAAACCAGATTCTTCTCTGGCAGGCAGGGCACCTGCATCCAAAGGCCTTTGTGTTCACTTTAGTCTGGTGACATGGGATGTTGTTAAATCATTTTGATCCCCATCATTTAGGGCAAATCTTTCAAAGCTGCAGGAAATGGTACAAGTCATGTCCCCCTTCCTGCCTGCCCTGCGTTGCTTGTAACAGCTCCATCACCATCTGCCGACACCTGCCATTATGACAGAATATGTCCTCTCCTTCCTGAAGTAGCACCCATTGAGAGGAATTGGGCAGTTTGTGCCTCACAGCGATTGAGTTCGCAAAGAGCCTGGAACAGACATCCCAGTATCGTTTTCACAGAGGTTACATTTTTCTTTGTAACCAAACTAACTAGACTGACTTTTTTTTAAATGAAAGCCGAGACTCTACAAAAGAACTGAGAGATCTGCCCAACATCTCCCCCTACCCAGCTAATATGTTCTGCCTCCTGGCACTAGGGAAATGCTAATTTAGGGCTTTAAATGTATTTTCAATTATTAACCAAAAATATATTAGAAAACAAGGTGTTACTACAACATGAATTCTGGTCATTTAAATATTTAGTTAATCTTGCCTGTGCCTTGTTCCAAGTGTCTATATTTATGGAGATGTTTGAGGGCTGGCTGTTAACATTTTCTCTTTGTGGTGAGTGAGAGGGGGTGACAAGTTAATTTGAGCAGCTAATTAATGCTGTGTGTAATTACCCCACGGGCTAGGAGAGATGGGCATGGTAATTTACAGCAGCCAGTTTATGGGCTGTGAACTCCAGGGAATATGTCTCCTTTATTGTCCACTGCCTCCAGATCGTCCTGACAGACAAGATCTGAAACTGCCAACAAACACTGCCACCACAGAATCCCGTTGTACTCTCTTCATGGCCCCATGCTTGTGGTTTTGGTGACTTGCAGTGTGGCAAGAGGCCCTTACGCTGTTCTCTTTCACCCACGTGGATCTGAAGTCCAGGGAAATTCAGGCCCGTTCATGACTATAAAATTCTAGAGCACGAGGGAAATACAAAGCCCTTGGTAGTTCTGTGACCAGCTCGCAGAGACAGGAAAGCAGAGCTACTGCCAACAGGACCCTCTGCATGGCCAGAGGAAGGGAAGGGTGAGCCGAATAAAAGGCAGCTCTCGGGGGAGAGGGAGGCTGCTGGCAGCCCTATGGGGGAGGGATGGTTCCTGCTTTCCACATCCAGGCAGTGTTCCCATTGCCATGAGCATCCGGCTTTATGCTTCCAGCAGGAGGGGATAACCAGCTTGGCTCAGGAGGGAATCACCTTTCTCCTGGGACCACGTGTGGCCCATCGGGGTTCTCTGTGACCTCCAAGACATTGTGTTACTGTTGCCCATGTACAGGGTTGCCAGATTCTGCTGGTTTCCATCCGTGTAGCTTGTTTCCTACCGGTGTTACTAAAGCGACATGCATATGAAGCCAGGGCACGCGAAGGGAGGTGAGGTGCGTGCTGACTGCACCCTGCACTGCCTGTGAGAGCCGTGTGCTCCCTCCACATCCGGTCAGAGTGCTGCTACGGTTCCGTCGGCACAGCCCACAAATTCTAGGGACACAAGTGCAGTGAGAAAAGCTCATCTATTCCAGGAGACCTTCTTGGCTAGGACAATCATGCGGCCACTGAGATGAAGAGGGCCATCCATGCGACCCACTCCCTAGCCTAGGTTGCCCATCGCTGCCCTGGGGCCTTGGTGTCTGTGAATGGGGAGATGGCATGTTCTTACCTCATGGGAGACACTGCGAGGAAAAATCGCAGGGAAGACTTGGCCACTTGGGCAGCCAAGCCTTGTGATTTGAGCAGTGGTGAGGGTCGGAGCCAGAGTCAGGAACCAAGCTGGGGAGCAGGACAGCAGCGGGGCAAGGAACAAGTGGGCAAAGGAGCAATCCATCAGCAACTGTTGGGGTTGCTGGTCTGCTGGGGTCAGTCCCTCAGGAGGTTCTGCTGTCGTTCCTCTGGGTTGGTGAGCCTGCCTGGAGATGGAGTTAACTCGTCCCAAGCTCGGCAGCAGGACCTGACACGCCGCTGCAGAGTGAACTCCAGGGTTGGCACTTCCTTGAGCCCTCTCCACATGGACCAGCCTTTCGCTCAGCATGATGGCACATCTGTCTCAAGTTGCCGGCCTGCGGGGGTACAGTGTGTGCAAACACACGCACACACGACAGTGCAGATGAAGGCTAGCACCACTCGAGTGCTGCTGGGCCTCCAACATCTTCCCACGATTCCCCCAGGTGCCCAGAAAGGACAGACAAGTTCTCCCACAGTTCCCTGAGAAAGAATTCACAGAGGGGTTCAAAGGAACAGGGCTGTACCCTCCCCCCCCCCCCGTCTGCTCAGTGTCTCCCATGTGAGAGCAGTGCCCATGTGGGTGCAGCAGTTACAGCGTTCTCTCGGGGTGTGGCTGTGGAGCATAAATAACTGCAGTTAACTGCTCAGCACAGGTGTGTGCCCACTGGCAACTCCACCTGCTCACTGTGTGAAACCAGCAAGCTGCCGTGTCTTCACTTGGCTGTTACCTGGTGCAAACTAGCTCTAGCGACGCAGGCACCTTTGTCCGTCACGTTACCTCTGGGTTAGTTCAGAGAATGGGGTCGCCTCTTCCCTGGGATCTGGTTTTGCCCACTGCTGGAGAAAGGATTCCATGGCGCAGGGAATGCTCCGCTGTTCACGGTGAGACTCCCCTATTGTTTTTTTTAGTTTTAGTTAGAGCTGGTTTCAAAGTTGTGCCAGCATAGCTCTGGGGGGCAAGCAGTGGGAAGGAATCCCCGGCCCACACAGGAACTTAGTTGTGTGGGCAAAAGCCCTAGAGTCAATGCTATTACACGAGCAAGACCCTGCTTTGGCCTGTTCCAACTTGTTTTGTTTGAGAAACTGGGCGAAGCAGTACCCACAAAAGCAGCCGCGCCAGTGGAAGCTGTGTCCCCACTAACAGCTATAGCAGTGTGTATCTGCAGGAATCCCATGGCACTGGAGACCAGGAACGCAGGAGGGAGCAGCTGGGAGCCAGGCTTTGACGGTTTGGGCCAAGCTTTCGCTTGCCAGTGGCCCCGGACGGTGTCTGCGGGACACTGCAGCAATACCCAACGTGGATCTTGTTCAGAGGCGGTGCTGCTTTACACTCGCCAGATGCTCTCTACTCCTGCCCTGGCCAGTTCAGGCGGAGAATAGCTTTGTCACACTGCGATGCTCCCACAGGCCAGGACGGGGTATGTCACCACTTGCCCTGTGACCCTGGGTGTCTCTGCTGGGTGCAGCTTTGGCTGAGTCCGGATCCCACCAGCCGGCAGCCGGCTAGAGTGATGCCCCTCAGCTTGTCTTTCTCCACCAG
Source organism: Pelochelys cantorii (assembly GCA_032595735.1). Lineage (NCBI taxonomy): Eukaryota > Metazoa > Chordata > Testudines > Trionychidae > Pelochelys > Pelochelys cantorii. The sequence continues at coordinate 38,897,818 of CM064341.1, forward strand.
GCTCATCCCCTCATCTGCAGCACCCACAAAAGCTGAGCAGGGCAGTGCTGGCCAGGAAAAGCAAAGGGAAGCCACAAAGGAGGCAGCCACTTCTTTGCATGTTAAATTTGTATCACTACAAAACAGTGGTACTGGGGCTTTCCACTGGATGTCAGTGAATTGAGAGCAGCTGTAAGTGGGAAGGCTGCTCAGGGAGACAGCTGAGGCAGTGCCTCAAATCAGTGGTGCTGCTAGTGTGAGTAAAGACTCTGCGTGTGGGTAAGAGGTCAGTAACCACAGGGGGGGAAAAACCTGCTACTCTCCACAGCCCCTAGATTGCCAGCAGCTCTCAGACCATTCTGCTGGGCACAATCTGATTTTACTTGTTTGTAATTTTGATTGACAACGGGGATATTGATTTTCAGCATTTGTTCCGTTTTATCGTTTTACGTTTTCATAGTGCACACAATGAGGGTTTCTAAGCACTTTGGGAGTTTTTAATCTATTTACATGTTTCCAGTTCTGGAAAATGATGCGGGGGGCCATCAAGCAGTTGGGGTCAGGCAAATAATGCAATGACAATAGCTACTGAGAGTGAAAACACTAAAGCTTTAGACCCATTAAAACAGACTCATCCTATGCCAGAATCAGACCCTCCTCGGGTTTCTTACTCTGCCTCTGTGCAGACTGCCATTATCGATCCAAATAAAGTCATCCATTCAGGTGCCTATGATGAAATCAACAATCAGAAGCATTTACTGGAAAAAATCCTACCTTTCCAAACCTGCCCTATTTGAGGCAAAATGCAGAGGACCCCCGCGGAACCTGACTCTGGGTGCATCTACACTGCAGCATTTTCCCAGAAAAACAATACTTGCGTCCACACTGCCATTGAGTTCTTTCAACAGAAAGTCGAAAGAACAGAGGGGTTTCTCCGACGGCGGTAAACCTCATTCTACAAGGAAGAAGCCTTTTTCAGAAAAAGGCATGTGTGGACGCAGAAGAGGGAGTTCTTACAAAAGAAGAGGCCTCCGGAAAAAGCACAGGTGCCCTAGTGGCCACTCCGTCCAGACTAATCTCAACAATCAATTTGGATGTTATCTTTTGAAAAAGCACATTGCTTTTTCGTTGTGCTTTTGCTGTGTGGACGCTCTCTTTCGAAATAAGCTTTTCTGGAAGATCTCTTCTGGAAAAGCTTCTTCCGAAAGAAGCTTGCGGTCTAGATGAAGCCTCAGTGTTGTCTCAATTTGGAGGGTTTGTTAGCCCTCTGATTCTCCCTGCAAAACTCCAACCAGTATGGATCAGAACACGCAGTGCAGCGAAATGCCAGGGGCTGGGTGGCTCTCTGGGAGCTGGCTTTGCATTTCCAGGTGGCTGATGGGGTTGTCTGGGAATCTTTCCAGCCTCAGCAGGGTTTGGAGCACAGCGTTCTGCTGCAGCTGTTGTTTAACCTTGGGGTTTCATAAACTCACACTCCCCAGCACTCCCAGCTCCTGATGCCTTGACCCTGGTTCCTTCCCACGCTGGCCCCGGCATGTCACTTTGACTAGTAAACACTCTCTCCTGCTCCCTGTGCCTTTGGTTCCTGTCTCATTCCCAGTGTTGCCAACAGGCTGGTGTTTGCTTATTCAGAGTGAACATGGCCTTGGTGCCCCCAGCAGATGATATTTGCTTAGCAACCCCAACAAAGCCCTTTGTTTGTTTGACTTTCCAAACAGGCTTTGTTTGTCCAGTGGTGGCTGCTAATGGAGCAGAGGAGCCGTTTTTTCTCTCTAATGAGCCTGTGGGGTTCGTTTGCAGCTTGATTTGGGGGATAACTGTAGAGCAACAGAGGGGTAGCAAGGCTGCGTCTACAGGGAAGCATTCAGAGGCGAGGCTGCTGGGTCCTTGTTTCCCAGCCGATCATTTCTCTAGGTAGCCGTGTTGTACTCGGGGTCGGCTGGTCCTTGGCTTCCACGGGCCCATCAGAGACCTGACAGTTGCTGCTTATTACAGATGTGCCTTCTGCCATGATAGTTGCCATGATATCTGCCATGATGACAGCCTCCTTTTCCTGGCTGCCCCGCTTCATGCATCTCTCCCTTGCTGGCAGCCTCCTAGCTGGTGGCTGCGGTGGGCGTGGGGTAGGAGTGGCCAGTGACCTAGCCCAGAGTTCTGTCCTGGAGCACTAACACCCCTTCAAAGCTGCTCCTGCCCCCGAGTTGGCTTTCCTCCCTGTGGAAAGTGCCTTCGATAGTCCATAGTGTGCAGCTCTTCCCATCTGGGCTCCAAAGGGTTGCTCTTTCATTAGGTTTACACCAGCCGTCTCAAACTCCCAGCCCACGGGCCATCTGCAGCTGGCGCAGTTGTGCAATCTGGCCTGGGACTTCTGGCAGGCTGAGGGGGGGGAGCTATCCGTTACCAGCCCCCAAACCCTGCTTCTTCCTGCCATCACCCTGCCCTCTCCCCTCCATGGCACCCCATCCCCAAGGACACAACTTGGGGAGTCATGGGGGGGTGGCACGGAGGCAGCAGTTGAGCCCCCCCATCCCTGCGCTCCCCCACGGCAACTGCGGAGAAGTGGAGAACCCGTCAGTCAAGAGTACAAATGCCTGATGTTTCACTTTTCTCCTTGTAACAACCTACTGTATACTTGGAAACGGTTACCCTGTCTCCCCCCCTCTTGCTCCCCGGCTTCTGTTCTCCAGACTAATCAAACCAGGGGAAGAGAAGACTGAGAGGGGGCCGGGTGGCCTGCCAACAGGGGAGGGGGCAAAGAGGACAGCTGCCCCAGGGCCTCATGATTCAAAGGGGCCCAGGGCTCTCAACCACTACCACTCTGGTGGCAGCTGGAGCCCCAGGCCCTTTAAAAAGCTGCTGGAGCACCACCTCACATGCTCTGGGCATCACTGAGGGTTGAGGGGGGTTCATACCATGCTCTGGGCACCGTGGTGGCCTGGCCCTTCCAGGAGCATGGAGCCACCCTCCACGCTTTGCCCAGCAGCCCACAGAGACTGTCAGCTCCCTTGGGGACTTAATAGTTTTCAAATACATAAAAGGTTGTTATGAGGATAGAGGAAAAACTGTTCTCCTTGGCCTCTGAGGACAGGACAAGAAGCAATGGGCTGAAATGGCAGCAAGGCAAGTTTAGGTTGGACCTGAGGAAAAACTTCCTATCTGTCAGTATGATTACACCCTGGAATAAATTGCCTAGGGAGGTTGTGGAATCTCCATCACTGGCGATATTTAAGAGCAGGTTGGACACACATCTGTCAGGGATGATCTAGACAGTAGTGGGTCCTGCCATGAGAGCAGGGGACTGGACTCGATGACCTCTCGAGGTCCCTTCCAGTTCTAGGGTTCTATGTTATTGTTAATTTAGGTAACTTGCTCCATCCTTCTGAACTGGACACTAATTTCTCCCTTCCTGACCCTGTGTTGCTGTGTGCTGCCTAAACAGCGGCTGTGGTCCCATCAGAAGTGGCTGCATTTGCATGGTGGGTGACTCCCACATACAGCATATAAAGGGTTTGCACTTTCAGCAAGAGGAGAGGAGTTTAGATAGCAGTATAACAGTCTTAGCCAATTCTTGGTTTAAACATTAGAAGAGAGAGTCTCTTCTTCTCTTTGGGTATTAAGCTAAGTTGTGAGTGAGCCCCGCAGAGATAATCCAGATTTCAACCTCCGTGGCCAGCTTGTGACTTTTCCTTTACTGGATTAGGAGAACTCTGACTAGTTGAGGTGTTGGCGGGTGATATTTCTGAAGCTGACATTGAACATTTTAGCAATCTGGGCACCTGTGGTGCCTTCAGCAACGCGAGGAGTAAATCGTACCGTGTAGCTTTGCAGGGCCGAAGGGTTTCCTGATGAAGCTCATTAAAGTCTCTGCCTCTTGGAGAAATGTCGTTTCCCCAGCTCTGGACCCCGCTGTCATCCTTGCTGTCACTTTGCAACAAATTGTAAATTGCAAGTAACATTTACAACTGGGATGGGAAAATGAAACCGAAAGAGCCCAGCTGAAAGGGCCTGCAACAATCCTGCCAGTCAGCCTGCATTTGACCCGTCCTAAAGCTTGTTTTCAAATGTTGCCCTGATGAAAGGCAGAAAGCTAAGAGCCCTTCTGTGGTAGGAACAGTATTATAAAGCCCAGCTGGGCAGATCTGCCCCCCAGCACTGACAACCGGATGCATCTTGGCACGCTGGGTTCCTGTACCAGAAGCACATGTAACCCACACATCTGCTGGGGGTGGTTCACTGTCCCATCTAGTGGCACTGAGACCACATACAGAGAAAGGAGGAGTATGCTCTACTGCCTTAGCTGAGAGCTGGCTGGCCTTAAGATTAAGCATTCAAGGCTCGTGCACTAAGCTCCAGAGGTCCCAGGTTTGGTTCCGCCTGTCAGCGTTACACACACACCATACACCTGTTGCTATTGATTGTATTCCAGTAGCACATCCAGGCCCCATTGCACTCATGACTGGACATGCAACAGGTCTGATCTACACCTAGAACCTAGGTTGGTTGATCTGTGTCGCTTAGGGGTGTGAACAAGGAAATTGTAGTTAAGTTGAGCTATGCCACCTTGCAGCCACTGCTAGCTGGATGGAAGAATTCATCCGTCAACCTAGCTCCCAAATCTCGAGGCCATTGATTTGCTACAGGGATGGGAGAAACCTTTTCTATCACTGCAGCAAATGTCTCCAGGACAATGCTGTAGCTCTTGTGGCAGAGATTTACCCAAAGCAGGAATCTGCCCCTGCCCCAGTGAGCTCACAGGCTAACTCGGTAAGAGCAGGAGAAGGGATGTAGTGAATCCGTGTTCCACAGATGGGATCTGCTGCATGGAGGCCTCCACTCAGCAAAGCATTTTGAGCACACACCTTCTCACTTTCAGCAAGGGATGGACTTACGCACATTCCTAATGGCTCCGCTGACCGTGAGTGAAATTAAGTGACTTGGCCGAAACCGTACAGAGTCAGTGGCAAAGCCACAGTCCCCTTTCCATTGATGCTAGTGCCTTCACCATTAGTCCTAGCATCAGGCTGCCCCAGGCCAGCTCCCATTTTGTAGAGATGACAGGGACTTGGCACCAATGAGATTCCTGCTCTCATAGTGCCTACAGTTACCTGGCTGTGGGCTTCCATATGTATCAATGTCGCCTGTGCAGATCTCAGCGCATCAGCATGGGAACCAGCGTCCTCACCTTCATCCCTCTGCTGACTACATCTTCCCCTGCCCCTTGGTACAAAGTTCAGTTGGGCTCAAACCAATCGCTTGCCAATTTTCTTTCAAAAACTTAAGATGGAAAGCCCCTTTTCCTAGAGGGGGCTGCACTTCCTGGAGAGCAAACCAACGGCCAGCGAACCAGCTGCGTGTGCCCATGTGAAATGACCGTTTTCAAGCAGCCTTGGGCAAGATCAACAGAGGATCAGTCCGTGGCAAGACAGATTTACAACCAGACCTGCGAATCCCCTTCGTCGCTTTCTAATGGAAGGGCTGGATTGCATGGGAGCAGAGAGAGGCACGTGTGTTAGTTGCTGGAGAGGATAAGAGCCGATCGTGCCCAGTAGCCTATTCCTCTCTGCAGAGCGGGGCAGGATACCGCAGTGGCACATTAAAGCAAGAAGAACCTTGATTCTTTGTAGCTCTCCTGGCTGCCTGCCTCTCTCCACACTAGCATTTGCTAACAAAACAGCATCTTAAGTGAAGAGTTAATGGCTAGTCCGAAGCAAAAGTATTTATACGTCGGTGGCGTTAAAGGCCAGGCAGCACATTCAGCTCATCTGGCCTGACTTGTATGCTACAAACCAGAGAATTTTCCCTGCTGATTCCTGCGTAAGTCCAAGCTGCAATGTGAGCTAGGGTGGATCTGTCAAAAAGAGCCATCGGCCTTGATTTAACAACTCCAAGTGATGGAGAGCCAGCTGGGTCAATTGCTCTGAAGGTTAATTACCCTCAGTGTTTAAAAGGGGCACCTCGCTTTCAGTCTGAATTTGTTTCGCTTTGGTATCTAGCCAGTGGGTTCCATGCTGCCTCTGGCTGCTAGATTGAAGAGCGATCTGCTCTCAGAGATCTGCTCAGCCTGTTGGTACTTACAGACCACAGTCAGGATGCCTCGTAACCACCTCTTTCCCATGCTACGCAGAGTGAGTGCCTTAGGTTAGCTGTGAGAGGCACGTTTCTGGTCCGCAATTAATTCCTGGGCCCTGGAGAATTCAGGAAAATCAGACAATGATTCTAGTCTTGTGTGGCTTAAAGGGGCTAGACAGAGGGCAGAGGTTATCCCTATCAAGGGCTGAGGGTGGATCTTTAGCTTGTTTACATGCTGTTTTGGGATCTGTGGGTCACTGGTTCAAGTCTCCCCGTAATGAACATAAGAACATAACAATGGTCATACTGGGTCAGACCAAAGGTGGCCAGAACTGGGCACCATGCTGACAGTCCCAGCAAAAAGGTCCAGGGCTGAATGGGCCCTGAGAGACTGCTGCCTGCTCATACTTCCACAGGCACAGGGGCAGCTGCAGTGGTGTCCAGCACTAAGTGACCCGACTCAGTCAGTCAGGAGGCATAGCTGAGCCTGGCTCATTCTGTCCTGGGTGCAATTGCCTGAACACAGAGCACTTGGGCAGCTGCCCAGGAGAGATTCAGGTGCTGCCTGGCTATTAGCAGAGTGCCCAGAGCTGCCCATGCCTGGCAGTATATGTTTCTATTGGTGCTGCACATCATCTGCACATGCCTTGGTGCAGGTGGTAACATTTATTCTGCACATCTTAGAAAATCTTAGCAGGAACATTGGAGGTGACGTTGTGGCATCCCCTGGTCTGGGTGAGCATCCTGGGAGAGTTCAAGGCTGTTCCTTTCACAGAGTGCGGCAGCACTTGTCGCTGGAGAGGTGAGCTGCCCCACGGCCCTTTCAATAAGTACAGTCAGACAGCTTTACGAGGCCCCGCGAAGCTGGGAAGCATTAGGCCTGAATAAATAGGCCATAATTGCTACTGTTCCAGATGTGGAAGTACATTGTGTATGTCTCCGAGGAAATGATTGTGCTCGGCTCCTTGCTTCTGGAAAAACATGGCCATTGAATCATCTGTGGCTGGCTGAGACGCTGTTAATACCCTGACCCGGTGAACTGCTGCAGCCTAGGGCTACAAGAGAGCCCTTATAAGACAAGCCGGTTGTAAGCCAAGCTGCAGCTTCTCAGCATCCAGGAAGGTATTTTTCAGCCAAGGGCTTCCTTTTCTCCTCCTTAATGGAGAGTCATCAATGAGAATGACTCTTAGGTGCAGCCATCTCTACAGGCCACATCTGTGGAGCCGGAAGGGTGGGGATGGGCTATAAGCAGTGAGGTGATGCAGTTTGCACCAGAGACTGATGGGGTAGAAGGGAGGGGTGTGATACAAGGCTGAGAGGTGAAGCACAGCCTGACTCTAAAACCCCTGGGTTGTGCTGGGCAGCCTGGCAGTTTGATCAGGCCTGTACGTCTGGTTCCTGATGTGGGACTGAGTCCGAGAGAGATTCAGTGACTTACCAAAAGCCACACGGGGAGCCTGTGTCCGAGCTGGGATTGGATGCAGACAGGGTCGAGCGATTTTACATCAAGGCTATTTAAATAATGATTTAGCTCACTGGGGTTTTTAAAACAATTGATTCAGACCATCAGGCTAAATGGTCATAAAGCTGGTTTGAAAATGTGTGCTATTGTAACATCAGCTTAAAAGTCACAGTGAGCTGAATGACTGCTAGCTTTTTAAATGCTACTGCTGGCATGGGATCTTCTCTGCGTGTTACAAACCTCGTTATGGCAAAAAACCAAAATAAGGAGACTGAAAAGGCCCTGATCCAGCAAACCGCTAAGCAGCTGGTTGGCAGATCTTACATAGAAGCACTATACATGTACATATGGGTTTACAGCTTCAGGGGCTAAAACTGTATTTGTATTGAAAACTTCTCCTTCAGGGACTCCATAGCTTTGTCATTTCAAAGCCAAATTGTGTCTGTTCCCACTGCAATGTTGTTCAGGATTTCAATCGACCACGGAAGTGATTGTGAACTTTTTATACCGGCTGAGCAATATTTTCAGAAATGGGAGGCTCAAAATAGGCTCCTAACCCTGTATTTAGGTGTATTTTCAAAAGCAGCAACTTATTACCTTCCAGTGGCAAACCTGATGGAGAGTGGTATCTGATTGGGCACTGTGGCTGTGTGGAAGTTCAGTGTATTAGAAGGTAGTGTTCGTTGTAGATGTATCAGGGGATATTTGCTTATCCGCGTGGTGTCAGATTTGGGTTGTTTTCACTGTGAACATGTTGTTGAGGCCCAGGACTTGTCTTTTTCCACATTAGATGAGCATTTTAAGAGATTTCTTACTTGGGGAAAAAAAATCTCCCTGTGGTCTGAAATTCTACTAGCAAATAGGAAACTACCTAAACCAGTACAAAACCTCTGCTAGCAACTGAAGGCTGTAATATATGAAGAGACTGACGAGCTAGAAACATGGAAATAAAACACTGATCTAAGTTTTAAATCATGAGTCAAATGAAATCCAGTTTTAAAATGTTCTTGTTGAACGCATTTAGATGGTTACCCCTCCAGAACCCCAGATCTCCTGCGTTCCAGTCCTGTGCTTTATCTGTTAAACCACCCTTCCTCCCTTTTCTCAGTGTGCCGGTTAAAAAGGGAAAGACAGATTTCTTCTGGTTGAGCTAGGATTGATGTATCCATAGCCACGCACTCAATTGGGCACCGTTAACCATTATCAGCTCCCAATTTCCTTTCCAGCAGGTGATGTTGCCGTTGCCTCTGTTCCACACTCAGCGGTTTCATTATCCGTTCCATCTCCAGAGTGACCTTTTAAAGGAGGCGAGATAACTCTGCCAGGAGCTTTATAAATAAAAGGACTCTGCCTTTAAATGGTTTGCTGCTGCGCTGCCTAGTTGATTGAATATGACTGGCTCCTTGAGGACTATTGATAAAAGGGCTTTTATTGACTTGAGAAATGAACCTCAAATGCCACTCGTCACAATTACCCTTCTTAACTCTTTGTTTCGCTGATGCCAGCTGCACGGCCGAAGGAGCATTTTCTATCCGTGCTGATACAGAGCAATGAGGAAGTCTTGTCTGAGAACGTGACTCCTGTGTCTGGTGATGGGAAAGGGGCAGATGAGAGCAGCACAGCCTGGTTTGTGGCTACTGCTGTAGAAGACTTTGGGTTCTGCTCCTGTCTATCAGAGTTGGCCGTCTCTCTGTGCACCTTAACCAGAGTGCACACGATCCACGCCAGCAGTGGAGAGAGACCTGCTAGTAAATCCTTGCCTCGTGAACACGGCAGTGCAACCCTAGTGCTCCACCTCTTGTTGTCGGTACATAACAGGGTGCAGCCTGCATTCCTCTCTTGGCAGGTGTTTGAAATTTACTGCCACTGGCTATCTCTGTGGCTACAACTCCATGCTGGCCGACGGGCTCTCCTATTTTACTCTCCCCTGCATTTGCTTCGTGTTCCTTCATTGCTGGCAGCCAAATGAATGTCCCTGGGACAATCAATGGCCAGATTAGATTCATGCACATGATTATCCTCTAATTGCTCCCATTAACCAGGGCTCATGAAGTGACATGGCAGAGGTCACCAGATGGAGATTGTAATGAGTAAGAGGGGGTTTTGGCAGGACATTACCCTGCCTTGGGATTTTTTAGCCTTGTTTTCCTTGAGCGAGGGTTTAGTTTGTAACTTGCCGTTTGGGTGCAGTTTGAACAACATGCTGGTGGATCTGGGTTTTTTTTATTAGTGTTCTGGTGATGGGCAGAGGGGGCTGGACTGAGACGTGGGTGTGACGGGGAGAGGTCACAGATGACCCCTTGGGGGTGCCTCCCGGGGTGCTGACACGGCCACGGCCACTCGCCTCCCTGCTCTCTGGGGCTCCTCACCGCCCGGTCCTGCTGGGCTAGCTCCTTGGTCTCTCCCAGCCCAGACACCGAGCTGAGATCCCTGCCCCCTCTTAGAAGCAGCACAGACACCAAATCTCTTCAGGAGCAAGGAGAGTGCAGTGTTGGCCCCAGCTTCTCGGGATACCACTCCCCAAATGGGATCAACCCCCCCCATGAGTTATTTGGGTAAGCCCCCTTTAGCAATGAAAGGGGGAATGTGCACACTAGTTGCTCCCCTAGGCAACAATTATTTACACTGGGCTTGATAGTGAGTAAAAGTGATTTCATTAAGTACAAGCAGTAGGATTAAGTGGTGGTAAATGAGAACAGGCGCAGAACAAAGTAGATTACAAATCAAAAGTAACGAAAAACGCTTAGCTAATTCTAACCCTAAAATCCTCAACACAAACTTCTTATAAAATCACCCTAAAACTGTTTCTTTTCTAGCTGCACCTTCAAACCAGGGAAATTTCCACTTCCCCTGGGGTCTGTGGTTCACTCTCCTCAGGTATGTCTAGCCAGCCCAAAGACAAAAGTCTCCTACCTCCCTATTCTTTTTAAAGAATTCCCTTATTGTATGGGGAGTCACCTGGCTGCTCTCCATCAACCACTGCTAAGATTTAAGGACAAAAAACTATTTGTTTGCATATGATTGCCCAGACACTGAGGCATCCCAACCCTGGAATGACCCTTGATGGCTTTCCATTTACACATTTAAAAAACCAAAGTATTCCCTGCTCCAGATGTCTAATGTTACACACGCGTGATCCATACACCAAAACAGAACCAGCGGATTATGACATGAAGATTGATAAGTTACATGAAATAATTTGCTCAAAGCACCTTTATGTATATTTATGTCCATAAGCCCATTTCATAAAGCATGGGGGGGGGGTGTGAACCATCACAGTGGGGTCGAACACCCTCTGCACCCACCACATGGGCTGGGCATTGGCAACTACAGTGCAAGCTTCCCACGTGCTTCATGGTAACTGCTCCAACTGGATGGCAATGGTGCTAGGGTGGATAGCACCACTCAGGCACCAGGGCTCATTGGGCCTGGCAACTTTGCTACAATGGCCAACCAGGCCGATGTGGTGTTAGTGCCTGTGGCTTTTGTGATGGATACCCCAGCCCCCAGGAGCTGGCTGGAGGTGAGCCCGGCACCTGCCCACAAGTGTTGCCTGACCTAAGATTACTTACCAATTTCCAGTATTAAATTATTTTATGGCTGGGACCCCTGATGTGCACAGATGCAGCACTCCCACTATAGGAACCCCTGTACTGTTACAAATATAGTTCATTCATACATTTAACAGAGTCACAAAGCCCCCAAGTTCATGAGATAGACAGGGACTGTACAGTATATTTCCATACCACATACTCACACCAGCCCTCCTAGAACTACCTGAGGTGTTAGCCATCATCTTCCTCACCTGCGCCTTCCCCATCATCACCAGTGGCCTCATTCTGGCACCTCCCAAGGACTCCATCTCCTCCTACTGCCTGTATTCTAGGATGCCACTTTTATCATATGCTCCACTGATGTTGTTAAGTTTGATACGTATTCAGTAGGGGATGTTTCCCTTTCACCTATTTGTATGTCCTCCCCTTACTGATGCTGAAGTGTCTTTTTCTGATAGGCCAGTATATCACTGATCTCAACTTACTATCATGTACATCAATTCGTTACCATGGCTCCTTTTGTGGTTGTCTATCACATTTGTTATTTCTGTCCTACCCAGTTATTCAATTTGGTCTTAACCAGTTATTTTGGGATTGTCTAAGTAATAATACTAAGTTTCAGGGTATTCTTAGAAGCCCCTAAACCATGGAATTCTGCCGGGGGGGGGGGAGGGCAGCACGCCCCCTTTTCCCCGCCCTGCCTGGGAGGGAGCAGTGCGCCCGCTTTCCCAGCACAAACTCCCTACAGGTAGTTTCTGGCTAACTGTACTCCACATGTTTGATTTGGAATGACCCGGGTTTAGTATCTTCTTCCAGGAAGCCCCTGGCCTTGGCTAGCCACATCCATTTTTGCTTTCTGCAAAGGGCAGTTTTAACTGTGTTCTCGCTCCATGTCCTGTGCCCCTGCAGGCCAGGGTAGGTGCGTCCAAACACAGGAAATCCTGAGCCCCTTCTTGTGCCCTTCCCCAGGTCTCACACCCCCCTCCCCCCCAAGCCCTGGTGCCTCTGTGGAGGTTGTTGGCAAAAGGCAAATGGGAGCCCATGCTGGAGTGGTCTTTTGCCTTGGCTTCAGCAGGATAAAGGGGCATTGTGAACTTGAGTTAGACCTTCTGCACTTCCCAAGGAGTGACCCCTATTTCACCACCTGCTGGAAAACACACCTGTGGTTTTCCTACTCCGGGTGTGGCCTTTGCAGCGCTGGCATCTTCTCTCCTGGAAGTGGACAGACCCATCCCCTGGGTCCTTCAGCCTTCTCCAGATGTTTGGGGTCTCTCCTGCCTTTGCCTGGAAGGCTGTCCCTGCTGGCCCTGTGCAGAGGGTTCCTGGGATGCAAATCCTCTCTGAATCTCAGAGACCTTTCAGCCCTGTTATCATCCATGACCCTTGCTCGGGTGGGTAATTTCTGCAGGCTGGGATGAAGAGGCCCTGGAGAGAGGGTCTCCTGCATGTTTGGTGAAGCGCAGCACTAAGTTGTGCACCCAGGTGGGCTAGGCTGCAGTTGGAAATGCTGGTATTTTGCCACGTTGCTCTTCATGTAATGTTCCATGTTCCAGAGGCAGTGCCAGGGGGGCGGGGATGCTGCTGTGCATGCTCCATAGCCAGGTGTCTGGCTACATCCAAGACATCCCTTTCTCCCCCTGTACTCACCAGGTGACTGGCAGACACGCAGCACCGGCTCATGGAATGTGTGGGCCATGCCTGCCCTTGCTCCACCAGCGTCCCACCGTACTGGGACAAGGGAGATGCAGGGGAGGGAGAGTTTGGGGGCATCAGGAAGAGGTTAGGCCTTCTACCTTGACTCAGCTGGGCTTTCAGATGGGCTAGGAATGACTATTTTGCCTGCACCCTGGAGCTTTGGAGGATGATTTTACCTCTGGCACGTAGTCAGCCAGTGTTTGCAATGAAGGTTCTGCATCTTCTCCCTGGAAGGCTGCCCATTCAGCAGGTCTCTGTACAGCCCAGCCAAGGAATCACTTCTGCTTGATCCTTCAGTTTTGTTGCGCGGCCTCGCCTCAACACTGCCCTCCTGAAAAGGCCAATGGATGCAGCAGAGCAAAGAACACCAGCCTAGGAGGGTCTTGTGCTTTCCAGTGACCCCGGGTGGCTTTGGCCGGGCCTGTGGCCTTGCTGCTTTGAAGAGGGTACCTAGGAGAGCAGCTGACCCGGGACAGCAGGGACCCTCCCGGCTCTAAGGAGCTGGCTCCTGGCAGAGATGCAGTCATCAGCCGTTGACATTTCACCTGATGCCTGATGCTCTCTCCAAGCTGGTGCAAAGCCAGCCACATTTACTTCTCATTTCCAATGCTGTCACTTACTCTGCCCCATTTCCTGAGGCAGTGGCAGTGGCTGCTGTTGTCTCTCTGGCCCTATTTATACTTCTCTGGTATCGTCCAAGGGACTCAAAACACAGAACGGGCCTCGATGAAGCTGCACCCAGGAGCCCTGTGGGGGGAGGTGAGTGTTGCACCTGTCGCTAATGAAGTGCAGCATTGATGGGGTGCTGCAGTAGTTCACACGGCACAGGCAGGTTGGAGCAGGAAGAGACAAACCCCGGCTGGTGGAAACGGTGGTGGGAGTGCACGGAGCAGCGCTGGTGGGAAAACCCTCAGTGGCTTTTCACATTTTTCAACAAAAGGGACAATTTTCCCTTGTGAGTTTCTGTGGAAATGTGTCCTGTTGGTGGACTCGCTCTGAGGGGGAGGAGCCAGGCACCACAGGATCATTAAGGATCAGGGCCTTGGCCTTGTGTCTCCTCCAAAAAATGGTGTCACAGGAAGTCAGAGTGCAGGGGTACTGAAGCACCCCAAGGTTTTGCATCCAGCTTCCCCGTGCCTGGGGACTGGCCCCACTGCTAGCTCCTCCAGCCCTGGGCCCAGCCTCTGGGTGGCCCCCCATGGGATCCTGCTGGCACTTTGCTGGCGACCTGGGGTCCTGCTACCTACTGGCTCTGCTGTTCCAGGTTCCTGCCGCCAGCCCAGGGCTCTGCAGCTGCCCCCAGCCACAGCGGCGTGTTGCCAACTCTCCCAGACTGCACGGGCCAGGTGCCATTTGCCACAATAGAGTCCGGTCCGGGAGAGTTGCAAGGCAACCCGATCCCAGCAGGTCAAAAGAGAAGGGAGTGCAGCTCAGCACCCTCACCCCAAGCATAGGTCCAGCACCGCTGCTCCTGCCACTCGTTGCCTCAGGTGCTAGTGAGCAAGGGACCAGGAGACTAGAGAGAACACCCGGGCACAGGCACTGCCTTTTGTTTGGCCTGTAGGTGCTTCTCTCGACCTCCCCACATATAAGCAGCAGCAGGGCCTCAGTGGGGAGAGCAAGTGTGGGGGTGGCGCCTTGGGCAGGGAAGAGGCTGGGCAGGGTCTTGGGGCGGGGTTACAATCCAGGTACCAGGACTCCCAAAAGATTAATTCAGCCCTGTGGGTGCTAATAAGCACCCCCTTTTTTTTGGTGGGTGCTGGGCCCCAGAGCACCCACAGAGTCGGTACCTATGCTCCTAAAGGCTAGTTTGGTCTAGCTGTACCGACAGCGCCTCCTTAGCATCAGCTCTGCAGGAGCCCGGGAGGACTCGTGCTTCCCCGGGGAATTGCATGGAGGGGAGGAAATATGTTCAATTACCTGGGGTCCTTTTTCTCTGCACAAGAAGCAAAAATAGAGCAAAGGTCTGTGAGCTGAGACAACCTAGGGAAAGCAGCCCTGCAGTTTGCACACTAGTGTTCAGCGTGGTGGGGTGTTTGTCCAGGAAAGACCCACCATACCTCAGGGCGAGGGGAGAATAATTTTGCTTCCCTCCTTTGCCTTCGGTGGTTCCAAGCAGTCAGTGTCCTGGAACAGCAGCAATGTGTTGGTTCAGGAAGGGCCAGGGCCCGGCAAAATGGGCTTCAGCCTGTGCATGAACCCTGATGAAAGCTAGTGATAAGAGCCCTACAGGAGCTGTGCAGTTCTTTGTGATGGGCTCAGCCCTGGTGGCAGCGGCTTGCTTGAGAGTGGGAAGAGGCTTTGAAGAAGGTTAAACGTGCCCAGTTAAGGTCTTGCTCTTGACCAGTGTTTCTTAAACTTTTAAAGGAACACCAAACAATTTTTTTGAGGAAAATCAAGGATTTTTTGTTCAAAAAAAAAAAAAAAAAAAAAGAGGTCAGGGGGAAAGTTAGGGGGGGGAAAAAAAGTCTCCTGCCCCTTTAAGGGCAGCCATTTTGAATTCTGTTCCTCACGGCACACCGGTGTGCCGCGGAACACAGTTTAAGAAACACTGCTCTTGATGATAGGTTGTGGCTGGATTTTCCCCATTGCGCCGCAAAAAGCAAGACCTGTGCTGGTCCCCTCTCTTCCGAGGCTGCCACTTGTGGTGGTGGTTTGGACGGTTTTTGGAACCTGGCTGCAATGAAATGGACAGAGACCAAGCAATTTGTTCCCCAGCTTCACTTTACTGCTGAGACGGGCTGGATTAAAACCTCTTACCTCTCACACCTCTCTCGTATGCAGAGCTTGTGGTGGGTCTCAAAGCGCCCCATAATCTTTAAAGCAGTGGTGGGCAACCTGCGGCCCATCGAGGTTCTTTGTGTGGCCCACGAGACGTTTTGTTGGTTGCTGTCTGCATGCAGGGTTGCCAGAGTCTGCTGGTTTCCAGCTACTTACATTTTTTTCCTACCACTGTTACTAAAACCACACGCATGTAAAGCCAGGGCACGTGAAGTGCTGTGTGGCCTGTGCTGATTGCACACTGCCCTGACACTGAGAGCCAGGCACTCCCTCTGCAGCCAATCAAAGTGCTGCTACGGTTCAGTCGACACATCTTGCAAATTCTACGTACGCAAGCGCAGTGAGCAACACTACCCTAGCCCAGGAGGCCATCTTGATTATGCCAATCTTGTGGCCCATGGAGACAAGGCAGGGCCATTCATATGGCCCACTCACTAGCATAGGTTGCCCAGCGCTGCTTTAAAGTACTGGACCTCAGAAAAGCCCTGTGAGTAAGGGCCGGGCGGTACAGATGGGGAGTGGAAGCGCACTGAGCCGCAGTCCAAGGTCTCAGAGATCAAGCAGGGAATCGAACCCTGCAGTTACCCAAGTCCCGGGCTGGCATTCTAACCCCTGAGACAGCCCCAGTATCCTCCGAGCAGTCTGGCCCTGCACTTTCCCATGTTTCGTTTTCAGAGCTACTCATTGCTCACCATTTTCTCCTGGGAAAACTGAAGTGGGGGAAAAAACCACGGAAACATAATAAGAGAATCGATGGTCCATCTCGCGCTGAGACTAGAAATGAAATCGTGTTCCGGCTAATGGCCCTAATTAAAGATGTTATTACACAGAGGAATTAAGGAGGAACCGGTAATTAGTGGCAGTGTTTCGTACCCTCATAAAGCTGTCCATTTGGCTGGTTTGCTTAGGAGCCAGGGTTTCTAAGGCTGTTCCAACCCACCGTGCAGGCTGGCCCAGGGAGAGACAGCCTTTATACTGTATCGGAAGTGACCTGCGAGCGCGGCTGTGATGTGAGAGCACAGAAGATTGCGGGAAAAGTGTCTCCAACCAGAGGGGATGTGGTGAGAGAATGCACTTGGGCATTAGCATTTGATGGCTGGGCATGCCTGATGCAGTGCAGGCTTCTGAATGGCACACAATACCGAGATCCTAGCCACCTGTGGTTATACTGCCTTCTGGGTTGTATGTGCTTTCTCCCTTCCCCCATTCACCAGCTGGAAAGCAGGTGGGGTGGGGCCAGGTCAGCCATTTCCCCACCCCAGGGGAGCACCTGGCGCACAGTGAGGGAGCTCTACCAGTTACACGAACATTATTGAAGAAAAGCCACCCCACGTCTTCCACACTGCCTTGTCCTCTCCAGCTTGGACGTAACTAAGTTCCCTGCCAGCCCCAATGGCGAAGTTTGTATCTTTGCTGTTTCCCAGGTTTTTGTTTTCTAAAATCCCCAGATCCTCAATAGTCATGGCTTAAAAAAGAAATGTTCTTCGCCGCAGCTGTCCGCCAGCACTTTCCCCCGCCTCTGCAGGAGACCAGTTAGCTTAGTATCACTTCACCTTGATCTCCTCCTTAGATGTGGGAGTGCTGTTGCTTTGAACTAGCGAGGAGTGTTATTTATTTTGAATGGCCTGGCACATTTCTGACATGCGTTGGCTTCTATAGCTTCTGGGAGAAATTTTCCAGAGACGCTTTGATAATGCCAGCCCTGTCAGTGAGGCGGTCAGGTGTTTTCATCATGGCAGTTCTTTATTTCCAGCTTTGAGAGCTGACAAAACCTTTTGTAAACCAAGTTCCTTGGCTCCCTCCAGTACTGCCGGATGGGATTCAGCAGAGCTGCTTCCGTACACAAAGAGCTCCCTTCCCTTGAAGCAGCCCTTCCACAGGGAGAGGTGATAGCTGACCTTACAGCCAGTCATTTTAAGGGGGTACCTAAGCATAAAACAACTAGATTTGGGGAGCACGTGTCCCTCTGTTGTTCTGCCACCCACATGCTTGAGATGTTGGTGAGCACAACTCATTGATGGTGTCAGCCTGGCAGCCCTGCCAATCCGAGAGTCACTGCTCTGGGTGTTGTTTTGCCATGTAGACGTACCGGGAATGTCTGAACAAAATGCTGAATAAGTATCATTGTTCCCATTAACAGTGTCTGAGCTCCGTCTTCCTACCCCTGGGCATTACAGTAGAGCCTACAGCCCAGCCCCACAGAGGTGTCGTACCTGCTCAAAGTGCTTCCAGTCTAAATCACTCATGTGTTTTCCCCACTCCAAACTCCCCTCATCAGGCTGAGTCCTCCTTCCCTGGCCTGGCAGTCACAGAGCAAATTGCCATTTTCCTATAGATGGTGTGTCTTGCTCAGACAGCTTGTCGTTGTCATTTAAAAGGAAGAGCACACCACCAAGACCAAGCAAATGTAATTGATTGAATGAACCCACCCTCTCTGGGACATTTCCGGGACCAGGGAGAAGGATGCCTGGCTGCCATGGGTAAAAACCAGGGCTGTTCCCACAAAACGGGCGTGTTCTAGACAGGCGCCATCTGACTGTCCATTTCAGAGGGAGACATAGTGTGTGTTTGCCAGCTATCCCACTCTGGCTAAGTGGTTTCCCTCTGAAAACATACAGTCCCTGCATACCCCCTGCATTACAGGTAATATCATCCCGGCGACAGTTTGTCCTATAGGCATGTTAACGCTACTAATTCATGTAACAAATCCAGTTAGGCAGGAAAGCCCATTAAGGATGAAAAGCACCATGGAAAGGTTGAGGAATCTTCTTATTCTCCAAGGTTCTCACCTCTTTTCTGCTAAGCCGAGTGCAGCAAAAGGGGCGGGCACGGTATGTGTTGTAGACATCCCTGTTGTTTCACACTCGGATCTGAAAGCTTTGCCTGTACATGGTGTAAATTCCATTTAATCGGAAAGAACTCAGAAAAATCCAGGCCAAGGAAATCTGTGTATCGGCGTGTTTGCTCTTCTCCTGCAGATTGCTCCCAAGCAGAGAGATTCCCCCTCCCTCAAATACACACTAACCTTTGCTCTTCCTTCCAGTTTCCTAGAGTAACATGTCAACACTTGCTTCAGCTTTGCTAGACGCATCAAGGCCCCTTCTGCTGTGACAAATCGGGCACAGTGGCTCAGCCTCTCTCTTCCCAGCGCTTGGGATGAAATGTTTATCCCACCCTCCCCCGGAAAGCTTTGATTGAAAGTGACACATCCATTAAAAGACATAAATGTTTAGCCCCCCACGCAGGATTTTCCTTGGGCTGGCTGAATAGGAACGTGGTGTAGCAACAACACTGTGCAGCCAGCCTGAAAGCGACAAGGAGCAGCAGGCTCCTAAGAGCCGTTTTGCAACAACTCGCCCCACAGTTAATGTCCTGGCAGTGGGGGAGCCTCACAGTAGCTGGCTTCCTTTGGCTCAGTTCAGAAACTCTGCTCCATGCTCCAGTCTTCCAATCAAGCAACTCTGGACCCCTGCTGAGTGGATGGGAGAGACTGGGGGGCAGAGTTCCTCTGAGCCAGTGCCCATGAATGGTTCAGTGAGGCACTCGGCTGCTGGGGACTGCATGTGCAGGGGACGTGTCAAAACGTGGTGCTGCTCTTCACAATTAGCAGTGGGATGGGGGTTTCCTGGTAAAACATCAGCCCAGTGAATTCCCTCTCCCTGCTTGCGTTCCCACCTCGCTCTGTCTCCGTGTTCTCACCTGCAAAATAGTATCAATAGTACTGACCTACCTACCGGGCCCCTTGGCTTGTGCAGCCTGTTGTGAATACACAGGTGAGCTGGATCTCCTCAGCATCATAGGCACATCCAGGGGTTTTATAGCTTGTCCAAGAGGAGCCAGCACAGCCCTTCCAGGACCTGCCTACCCAGCACTTTCCTTTCAACCCCGCTGCTCTAGTGTGGCCTTTGTGCCACTGGCCTCCTGTTTGCGGCAGTAAGACATCCTGGCTGCCTGTCCCCTTAGCTCTCGGGGATGTGGACTGGAGGACCTGGTGGGGCGGGGATTCAGACAGATTCGATCCAGTGCCACGTGCTCTTTCATCGATCATAAAGTAACAGGCCCAGAACAGTTCTGCGCTGTTAATGCAGTGACTTCTCTGAAGCTTGTCTCCCTTCTCAGCAGCTTTGCTACAGAGGAACACGGGGTGGGGGGGATTTGCTCCCATACAGTTTTGCGAACGTGGTAGGATCATGCCTCTCAAAAGCATGCTTCAGACAGCACAGTCCAGCTGCAGTTCAGTCCCACAGCTGCTGGGCCAGAGAAACCAACCCCAGGGCAGCAGCTTTTCATGCTGCTTCCGATCCCCCAGGGGAAAGAGCTGGTCTCCAGCCCTGCCCCAGGACATTTCTGCTGAGTGGTTCGGGCTTGCTTCGGGATCTTCTATTGTTCAAACGTGCTACAGAGACTTGGCTTTGGGCTGGGTCCATTGTGGACTCACTCTGAGATTTTAATGAAGGCCACAAAGTACCATGAAGCTTGCATAACATAGGTCAGTGACGGAGAGGATGCTGATGTGAATCTAAAGGCTGCTTGGAAGATCCCAAGATCTCAATGCCTGTCCCCTGATTATGACCTGGCTGCAAAGACCTGCGTGATGGATTATCTTCACTTGTGGTATTCATAAACTCTGCCCTGTGTTGGCTGGCCAGCCATGGAATAAACTAAGCTGCACAGGTGAGCCCACCGATTGCTGCCATTTTAATTATTCTATTCAAGTCTGCCTTTAGCTCTCAGCCTCATGTACCGCAGCCAAAACTTGAGACGCCCTGTCTGCTCAGTCAAGAGCAGCCACTGATTGTGTCAAACGCGTATGAAAAAATCTTTTCGGTGGAGGTGGCAAACTGACTGCTGGGGGGGGGCAGTAAGCCCAAGCTCTGCATGCAAAGGAGTTTGACGGGTAGAATGAAATCTCCTCAAAACAATCCATTTTGTAAAACTCGGTGTAATGCTGCATCCTCTCTGGCATTGAAATATACTGATTCACAGCTTCCCCAAAGGTTACCACCCATGCATGTGGCCCATTCATAGCCTGGGTAACTGATGCTGACCCTAAATCGGATTTTTTTTTTTTTCAGAGACTGTTATGCTCTGATGAAAGGCTGTTCATTCAGGAGCTCGCTCACAGAGTTCATCACTTAGCATTTCCTGTCACCTTTTAAAATGCCCCTCCTGGGCCCAATGTCTGAAAACAGAGATTCTCAGATTTTTCAGGCCTAGCGAACCCCCTCCAAAGTGCCGCAGTCTTTGGTGCCCCACCTTTTGAATTGTAATCGGTGGGTTTACACTGAGTCGCTATCAGGGGCCCTGCTGCCGTAAATTGCTGTGTGCAAGTTGGGTTCGGTGCCCAGTGACTTTAGCAGACTCTTCACAAAACTCAGTAACCACTTCTCTGACTCAGGAAGAGGGTCAGCGCTGCATTTCGTGGCACCTTGAGTGGTGCTGTCTTGCCACGTGTCCTGTGGTCATAGCTCCCCCCTCCTTCCTTGGCAGCTGACAACCTGACGTCTTTGCCTTTGCATGTGAGTCACACTCTCTAACTGCTTCTGTCAACCAGTCGCTCTGGGTCGCACCCTGACCCTGGTGATAATGAAGCTGTCGGATTCAGGTAAGCGTGGCATCAACTTCCCCGTCTGTTCCTCTCCCGCCTGTCCTCATGCAGCTCAGGTAGCGTGCTGGCTGGGCTCTGTAGCATTGCCTGTGCCTTTTGCTTCAGCCCAGGCCAATCAACCAATTCATTAAAAATGCTGCTGGACTCCAGACCTCGGGCACTGACGGGTTCCTCAGCCTGCTTCCCCTGGAGCCGGGGGTTACCCTACACTGATGCAGCAGGGGGCAGTAGTGTTCCTGCCCCGGGTGGGGGATGGGAAGCCAACTCTGCTATTAGCTGAAAAGAGGGCTCTATGCTGCCCCCCGGCCTTTGCCTTTTGCAGCCTGCCTGCCAAAGGGCCATGACGGATATTACCGCTCCAGGCCATGGGTCTGGGGGCCAGAGGGTAGTAAGGTTATGTAGCTGTATGGGCCAGGGGCTGTGAACAGCTCCAGGGGAGGGTAAGCCCAGCTCGACCAGGATCCCAAACAAGCGTGGGCTGAGCAGTCGGAATGCAAATGGCTAAAGAGCAGCCGGGCCTGTGCCACAATGCAGCGGGCCCGGCCAGGCTGGAGGAGCCCCAAGTGCACCCATTTAAGCAGTTAACCAGTTAAACGTTATGTTTAATTGGTTAACTGATTAAACTGGATTTTACATTCCTACCGAGCAAGTGAATCACTCAGGTGGCGACCAGCCCAGGGAGGCTGGCCCAGGCCACTTCAGCCTGGGGTTTCCAGGATGCAACTGACCAAGAAAGGGCTTTTAGTGGAGAAGGCTGGATGTGAACAGGCTCCAAGCCTGCTCTCTGGTCCCCATATGGACTCAACCATCAGCCCAGCCTGGGGATGGAAGATTGCCTGCTAGGGGCCTGGGAGGTGGACGGGTGATCTCTGGGAAGCTTCTAGCATGTGCACAGGAACTTCCATTGGCTTTGTGTTTCTGTGGGAGGCTTTTACCGTGAGGAGCACGGTGCTTGCTGGCAGGAGCTGTGGGTAACATGTATCTGCTGGCAACGCAGAGCCGTAGCCCTGGGGGGAGAGCGACACGCAGATGCTGGCCTTCTGGGGAGATGACCATGTAAGGCAAGGAGCCAGACACCCCTCGGTAGCGGTGAGTGGGATATGGGTCCCTGGCCAGAGACAAGTCAGGTGATGGCTGGAGAGCAGACTGGGCACTGCTGGAGGAGGACTCCAGTGTATGTGTGGGCTATGGTGCAGTGACACTGGGGTAGGAGCCATATCCGCCCCGTAGCGTGGCGGCTGGTTCAGGTTTCTCAGAGGCTGGCTGAAGGGCGGTATTAAATCCAGCCGCAGCCCTGCATAGGCACTGAGACCCTGGTGGGGAGTAGGGGTGTTGGTGTCCGGAGGCACAGCTGGGCGTCGTCCCAGGAGCGGACTGATGCCATTTCCCCGCGCAGCTTGGCCAGACAGGACTGCCACGGGGCAATTCCCTGCCCCACAATGCATCCTCTGTGAGATCGGCCATGTCTCCAGCCCCATCTAGTGAAGCCAAGAGGCATTGCTGCCCAGTTCATCTCTAGCAAATCCAGAGCATTTACACCAGGGACTCCCCTGGTCTGAGGAGCTTTTAACCACACGTTTAGATACAGAGAATAGGAGTCACTTTAGAATCTGAAAAAGAAAACAGTAACAATCCAGCAGCTGCAGAGGGGTCACCAGGGCCTTGGACTACATGGGGGGAGCGGTTAAGTGTGACCCCAAATGATCTGGGAGGGCCTAGCATCACACGTGGGCTTTAAAACGCTTACCTGAGCCAAGTTGCTGAGCCTCCGACATCATAGGCTGTGAAATGCTCAAAGTCTTGGTGACCGCTGCTCAGCCACCCAGAGAGAACAGACGAGGAAGTCGTGCAGGCCCTCTGGCAGGTCTCACTTTGGGGTGTCTGGTTCCCTGTAGTGTTGACAAGGGACAGTCACTTGGAGGTGGGAGTCTGCCAGGCTGCAGAGAAGCTGTTCACACTGTGTGCGGGGCAAGGTTGCATGTGAGAGTTGGCCCTGGAGACAGATGCCGTATTCTGGAGTTGGCCTTTGCCTTTCTATTGGGGGCATTCATCTTGGTTTGTCTTCCCGAAAATAGGATCCAACTCTGTAAACCAGCCCCAAAAGGAGAACTAATACCGTCTGCCATCTGCCCAATAGGAGCTTCCCCTGGAAAAGGCTCTGGCAGGTCCACACCTTTTCAGGCCATGGTCCCTCCAGCTGAAGGGAATAAGGGGCTTGGATACACTGACAGCTTGGCTTAATACTTCACACTGCAAAGGCTTTAGCTGGGTTCCCTTCGTTTTCTGGATAAACAGATTTCCAGGGTGATTGTTGCTAGGGATGAAATCCTAGTTAATCAGTTAACCGATTAAACATAAGGTTAACCTAATGTTTAACCCATTAACAAAGCAGGAAACAGGTGGGGGACCACTTCAGCATGGCTGGAGCAGCCCCCAGCCTGCAAGGCTCCCACTCAGAGTCCCACATTGGGGCTGGTTGCTGGCTCCCAGTCCCTGCCAGAGCAACTCCTGTTTGCGGCAGGCCAGGATTCCCATGAACAGAGGCTGCTTTGGACACTCGGGCCTGTCGCAGACAGAGGCTGCTCCAAATGGGAGCAGCAAGTCTGCAATGGATCCTCTACGGGGCTGGAGCAGCCTCCTGCCCATGTCAGGCGGGGAGCTGCTCCAGACTCCCCCCGCCCCCGCCTACTGGTTAACCGGAACAAGTAAACATCCCCCATTAAGGGGGATGCATACTGGTTAACCAGTTAACCTTTCACATCCCTAGTTTTTGCGGTGGGAGTCAGCAGCAGTAACTCAGCACAGAGCCCTGAGCCATGCTGAACTGTTTAGGGTTGTAATAGTGAGCAACAGTTTCATTAACATTAGGTCCATAAGACATCCCCTCTCCCCCCATTTCCACCTGCTCCCCTGGCCAGTCCATTAAACAGCCCAAGGCCTAGCATGGCCCCAAGTCTAGTCCTGTTAGCCCCACAGCACTAGACTTCACCATTGATTCCTGTCCTTTGCGTGCGCTCTCCCTTCTGATCCACAACACTTTACCTGCCCCATTAATATGGAATTTCTGTGCTCGCCGAGTCTCGCGGGGGAAGGGGAGGACACCATCAAAGGCCTTTTTGAAAATCATTTCAAACGCGAACTCTCCACAGCCCAGCAAGGGAAGGGTTTGATGGAGTTACAAAAAACCTCTGAAATTCTAGCCATAAAAGTGACAGCGTGTCGGGCTCGGGGACAGCTTCTGTGTGTCAGAGGTGAGAGGGCGCAGCAGCGTTTGCAGAATGAAAGCCACAGCTCCTCTTCCCTGTGGCTGTGGGCTGGCGTCTCTAACAGGACTACATTCAGGTTTTGCTTGGTAGGAATGGACAGACGCGTCGAGGCTGCTGGACACAGGCAAACGCTCTGGTTGTCTCTGGCTCCAAAACTGACGGACCCTGTGTAGTTTAGTATCACTCTGCAGGGTATGTCTCGCTCTTAGCCTGGACTAAGCAGTCTTAGAACATCCTACCCACACTAAACACCACCTGCTGCTGCTCAGCCAGTAGCTCCCAGGTGGCACCAGCTCTGAGCTGCTGTGTGATGGGATCACCCCCAAATGCACCAGCCCTGTGGCTTGCCTTTGCAGCCAGTGCACCAAGCAGGTGTATGCGCTTGGGAGGGGCAGGGTCACATCTGCTTGCTCTGCTCAGGTCAGTCAGTAAATGAGAGCGCTGTCTTTAGCACAAGCAGAGAAGTGGCTATGTTGTGTTCCTCAGGCCAAATCCCCTGACTTGTTTAACAGACAGGGAATCGGACTGCAGAGATGTGAATGACAAAGGGAGGACAGACTACAGGTCTGTTTATCATATAAATTGTTTTGTGGGCCCTGAAACAGGCATTGTTAGAGAGGACGGAGAGCATTGTGCTATAAAGTGTTAGCAAGAGAGGATCACAGCCTGTTACCATGGAAGATGTGAACTGTACGGTCAATCTGGTCAATTATATGGAGCCAACAGAGAGCCGCTCCCTATCTTGTTTGACGACCTGGGTTCACCATACGAGATCAGATTGAATTATCGATGGGGCGTTTGGCAGAATAGCTGTACTGCAAGGCAGCCAGGACAAATTCACCAAGAAAATCACTGTATGCTGAGGCCAGCAACAGCAGTGTATGACCCACATGAAGAATTCCCTGGCCTATTTCTGTACAGAATAATCTGACCCATTTTGGACAAACATCCCATTTCAAAATAGTTTTCTCAGGATGGCCTGGATCTTGCTGCTATATGCACACAAGTAACTTGACTCGCCCGAATGCTCTCACTGAATTCAGCGGGTAAGCAGGTCCTGCTGTTCAGCCCCTTTGTTATGCTATATCCTTAATGATCCGTTTTTGTAACAAGAGGTTGGTGTTCCCTGGAATATGGATGAGGTGGTGGTCTAGGGCCTAAGATTTACATACTCTTTTAAACCTCTTTAATGGCCTCCTAGACACTGGAACATTTTTGTGATTTTTTTCTTTACTTGTTAAATCTGACTGTCATGTGGACTCTAATTTGGGGGTTGAAATCTTCTCCAGCAGTGCTGGAAACCCAACCCCAGCCTGCTGGGAGCAGGAGAATGAGTGAAACTGATGAGACTGGTCTTCGGGCCCTAGTCCAGGCTCCCATTCATCAAATGCTCACATCCACTGACTTCAATGCAACATAAGGACACAATTACGTGCTTTGCTGAATGGGGCAGTCTGCAGAAGTGGGACCTGGGTGCAAAATGTATCCAGGGCTCACTAGTACAAACAATGAAAAGTAAAATGAGGGGTGTGATGTGCTATTTCCTAATCAGGTTGGGGTCCTGAAGGTGACTTTGAGTTAATGTGGGGGGAGTCTGCCACCACTCGACCTTAATACCATGAAATACTGGCTGGCTTAGGAACTGGAAACAAAAGGCTCTTCCCTGGAAGTTGCCCTGACTGGCCAGGAGCAGGTCACTGATAGCGGCCCCAGCCAGACAGCTCTTGCGAGCCCTGATGAGTTCAATAGCCAAGCACAGACGGGTGTTCGCATCACAAATGCCATCGCTGCCACAGCCAGCACTGCTATGCGTGGGATCTATTGCTTCACTGCAGGTAGGGAACCCCACTGCTGCAGACCCCCTCTCCCCCACTACTTCCTATATGCTACGAGAGAGCCATTGTGTTAGCTCCTCATGTTATACACCCTGCCCCCCCTTGCCTGCAGCTGTGACTCTGGGGGCATCTTTCCCAGCCCTGCGGAGGAGCTCCATGTAGTGTGGACGTTTGTCTCTCATCACCGGAAGTTGGGCCAATTTAAAAAAAAACAAAAAAAAAAACACCCTTTCCCACTTTCTCTCTAGGACCAGCAGAGGTACAACAGCGCCGCCTCCTCGAAGGGTGACACTGGGAACAGAAGCGGACATACAGCGTGGTGTTCCCAAAACCAAAACGGAGCTCGCAGCTCCTGTGCTGTAGGGGGCTGCTCTACGTAACATGGGGGTTAATGGTTCTAACCACTTTCAGGGGGAAGTGGTGCGTGGAGGATCTGGCCCACTCAGGGGGCTTGATCCTGGATGTGCTTAGCTGCTGCTTGATGTCCTGCCAGGCCGCAGTGTGAGCCGTACCTGCCGGCAGCGTGTGTGCTAGACCTGAGTGTACAGTGTTGGTGGCAGTGCAACAGTCTTAAAGGGAGGGGGGCGGTATTCTGAATGGAGAGCACCTGGTACTGGCTCTCTAGCCATGAGAACAGAACCAGCTCCCGTTAATCAATTCTGCTCTTTGTCAGCTGCGGAGGGATGCGGCTCCAGCCCCGTGGACAGGAGCGGTGGTGGTATTTTCTAAGGCCCTTGCTGGCCTCTCATGCCGTCAGAGAACCCTCTGGGGCTGGACTCGGAGCTGGAAAGCCAGGCTACATAGCACTGATAAGAAGTCGAGATGGTCAAAACGCCAATCCCTCAAGGAAAAGAAAAAAATCCGATTAAAGGCCCCTTCTCGGAGGACGAGGAACTTTAATTCCAGCCCAGACCTTCAGTGTGAAGTGAGATAAAACCTGATTATTGAATTTACCCAGCAAGGGCCTCTGGGACAGGCTATTAAGCGTGTCGGGGATTTTAAACAACAGTGGAGCAAATGCATTTCCAAAAGAGCTGCATCAGGCAGTGCAGAGCTAATAATAATGTGTTGATGCTCCCGCTGTCTCTGGGCTGTATTGGAGAGTGATAGGCACCGGCTGGAAAGAACCACTTACTGAAGCACAGCCTCGAAGACCCATTTTAAACGAGATCTGAAATTAAGGTCTGCAGGAAAATTAGAGGCCTTGAGATTTTTTTTTTCTGCTTTGGATGGTGAGGTTTTTTTCTAACAAAGCTGCATTCATGGACGTGAGATACTAATTTTGGTCTTCAGAGGAAGCACAGGAAGAGCAGCATGGGTAATAAGCATGTGGCTCAAATGGCCATCAAGATAGAAATTGATCAATTTTGTTTTAAAGAGGAGCTACAGGAGACCCTAATTCTGAGTGACTGTTGTCAAATTACATCAGAAGCAGGGTCAGAACAGCTGTTGTCTTGGGTGCAAAGTCTGTGGCCTGAACTGAAATCAGTAAAAGTGATTCTCTGAGCCACAGTCAGCATCAAAAGCAGACGCTGGCCTGCAAGCCAGCATTTGGCACATGAACTCAGCAACAGTATCGTCAGCACCAGGATTGCGAGTCAGCACTCCTAGTTCTGTTCCTGGCCGGGCGTGACCTTGGGCAAGTCAGATATGATGGGGATGAGGGTGACGTTTGTATGGGACAGCAAATGCCCTTTCTCAGTTCGTTGGTCTGACATGGAGGCATTGGTAGCTCGTAGTAGCGCTTGGGAGGTGCACCGCTTCCCATGCCTCCACCAAAATTTTAATTGCTAAATGGGGTGCCCCCTCCTTGCCCATTTAAGTGGCCCTCCCTACACACACCCCTGCAAGCACCTGTTGTCCTTGCATATAGGTTATACTGGCAAAGGCAGCACTTGGAGTGCCTGAGATTGAATGTGCTTTGCACGAGACCCACTCCCAGAGGTGCTGAAACAATGTGTATGGTGGGGGGTGCTGAAGGCGGAAGCTGTGTGTTTGGGTTGTTCCTACTTCAAGCTGGGGGGAGGGGGTGTCAGCCCCTCTAGTTCCAGCGCCCGTGCCCCTCTTGCTGTTGTCTTACCTAGTCAGCATGCAGAGGAGGAGAGGATGATGGTTGCCCTCCAAACGGGTAAGAGAGAGGAGCTGCTCCTTGGGCTGTACCCATACCGCGGCGCTGGCTGCATTGCAGGTGGTTGTATAAGCTTTGCCGTTTCCCCCTGCGGAATCCCCTGAGCGGAGGCATTTGGAATCCAGCTCCGATAATTTCACCTCTTAAGGAAACCAACCCCTAGTCACCGCCTCCGTGGGTTACTGATGGGAATTCTTCTTCAATATCCTCCCACTGCCCCTACAGGGGAAGTATGCTTAGCCTTAATGAGGGGCCCTGCAGGGTGTGTGTCTCGTTAACGTTGAGGCGATTGCAGTCAAAGAGCTGCTCTCTGAACAACAGCAATGTACTCTTGTTCCTACACAGCCTTGCAGACAGAAACTGGTCTTTTTTCCTGTCAAGATTTAATTAGTCACCCAGCTATCCAGCCTCTTTCAACCAGAGGCTGCAGTCCAGGTGAAGGGGGAAAAGGGCTACACTCCATGGGACTACATAGCACTGGGGGGGGGGGGTGAGATTTACCCACTTTTCTTCTAGCACATTGTATAGCCTTGATCATCATGGTTATAGGAAATCCATGCGCCCTGGAGGATTGTGTGTTTCTCCGCAGGTCCCTCAATGAGACATTAAAGGGCTACTGAATTTGATCTTGGCGGAAAGGCCACAATTATGTGTATAGACCCAAAACACGGTCGTCAGCTAGGATGTGCACACAAAGTGAATGGAACAGACGTCTCTCACCCCCAGGGCTGGGCATATCCCCCAGTTGGAAAGCCTGAGAAGGGGGTAGATTTGTGATCCTGCTCCCTCTGAGTTCCTCCATCTAGAACTCTCTGGCCAGGTTGTGCAGCCTCTGTTGTTTCCTTCCTAGGCATGGCTGTCCGAGATTCATGAATATGCACAGCAAGATGTGGTCCTCATGCTGCTGGGAAATAAGGTGAGTTGGGTCTGGCCACGAGCCAAGCGAGTTTCTGAGCAGTCACATGCTCTTGCTGCAAGATAGATCCAGCACACCCTGGGCCTACGGGGGGCCGTAGCAATGGGCATTTGCCATCTGCAGATATGGGTTCAAAGCCTCACACTGGCATGAAATCTTGGGGGCCCTTAGGAGCCTGGGCATGCCTCCATCATGAGCGGGCAGGAAATCTGCTTTGCTTCCTTACGCTCCCTGATGCAGGCATCCCTCAAAGCTGGGGAATCTCCCCTGGAGGCTTCTGGTGCCGTGAGACCTTCAGCAAAGCTCTTTGTAAATGCAGTCAGGAGAATTAGGCTATGGGGGGCACAGACCGGCAGTGCCCTGCCCACGCTGTGCTGTAACGTTAGCTGCTTGATGGCCTGACCCTTACAAATGATCTGTGCTCCTTTTCGGAGTATCCAAATGACCAGCTGTGTGAGTGACCTTAGGATGGGCGGGGTCCCCTGGTACTGACATGGAGGTGGGCTGGGCCCTGTGTCTGGGGAGGTCTTTCCATTCCATCTCGAGGCAAGTAAGCAGAGCCCTGCTCCTCTGCCTCAGACAGTTTGGGGAACCAGGATTTGTAATATTTCCTCCGTTTCTTTGCTGTGTTACATCATTGCCTGATGTCAGCACAAGAGTTAGGGCTGCTTAGGGCATCTGTCACTTCTTTGCTCCAAGGCACCTTGCAGATATTGGGCCCACTCCGCCTGCAGATTTTGCTGGCTTCAGGTGGAGGGAATGTGAGCTGCAAGCCCCTATATGCCATTGTGGTGCAGGACCTTACTACAGTGATGGGGTAGGTGGCTTCATCACTGTAGTAAATCCACCCCACAAGAGGCGGGTAGCTAGGTCAATGGAAGAATTCTTTCATTGACCTGTGTCTATAGTAGGTGAGCCTGACCTAATGACATCTCACAGGGCACAAAATTCTTCACTGCCTTGAGCAATGTAGCTATTTGACCTAAGTTTAGACTCCTAGATGCACAGAACCTTCGGGTCTGAAGGGAGCCGTCTGACCTCCTCCCAAGATTTGTTGTGCCTAAACCCTCCAAGACAGACGGCTCTCCAGCCTCCTTTTGAAAACCTCCCGTGAAGGAGCTTCCACAATCACCCGAGGTCTCGGTTCCATTCTCCTACTGGTCTTGTAGTTGGGGAGCTTTTCTTAAGGTTTAATCTAGGTCTGCTGTGCTGAAGTTTGAACCCATTGCCCTTTGTCCTGCCCGCTGTGACAAAAGAGAACGTTTCTCCATCCTTTTTATGGCAGCCTTTCAAGTACCCAAAGACCACAATAGATATTCTCTTTCCTAAGTGCAGCCCAGGCCAAGCCAGTGAGTTCTTACTTGGCCAGAGTTTGGGTCACTACGTAGTAGTCACTATCAGCAGTCTCCAGAGGAACATGCCCCCCGCGGTCAGCATGGAACACACAGGCCTGTCGGGAGATCTGCTTTACTGAGATGCATGAGGGAGTTTCGTCCCTTTAGTGGGAGGAGCGAAGAGGTGTCCAGAAGAGTCTGGAAGTACGTCAGTCCCTGCCTGTGGGGATCTTGCAATGATCATGCACCTTTGAGGCTGGGCTCAGCACTTGCTTTCCCCCCTAAGAAGCAGAGATGTAGATGGACAGGCCCTTGCCTTCTCTCTCCTTAGTGCTAAACACCAGGATACCTTAGTTGGGCAACCAGGAGTCATTGCGCCGAAACCAGCTCACATGAGCTAGCGTAGATCCCAGCTGAAGACATCCTCAACCTGGGCAGCTCCCAGCAAGGCCAGGTGCCCTCTGGATGCAAGCAGCTTGGCATTTCTCTAGCAGCCCTGGCCTTGTTC
This sequence comes from Pelochelys cantorii, assembly GCA_032595735.1. Classification (NCBI taxonomy): domain Eukaryota; kingdom Metazoa; phylum Chordata; order Testudines; family Trionychidae; genus Pelochelys; species Pelochelys cantorii. Next base: position 38,928,953 of record CM064341.1, read on the forward strand.
CCGCTCGAACCCGCGGAAATTGTGCTAGCCAAAGTCATGCACACTTGTCATATTCTTCTCTGCTGCCAGACTCCAATTTTGTCTCCAATCAGCCTGAGCTCTTCTTTGTACCCTAAAAGCTGATTTGCAAGAACATTACAGAATCCCTCCTGGGAATAGTGAATTGCGAGTAAAGCTTCTGAAATGAAAAGAATCCCTCTTGTTTTCAGCCAGATTGCCTCACCTACCAATCCTGTCTTAGCCTTTCTGTTTCCCATTACCGGGGAGGGGACTGCAGCTGGGAACCAGAGGCCAACTCTGACGCAGGGCTGGCTGTTTCTGCTGACCTAGGCGAATTACACTTTTTGTTTATTGCATTGTATCAGGTGTGGGATGAGTCTGACTGGAACCTGCATGTGTACGCTTGGGTATGCATAAACCAGTGGTCTATTGGAGGGTCTCTCTTGTTCATTCCTGGGTGCCAGTAGGAACATCTTTGAAGTGATCACTTTGGTGAGCCTGTCTGGAATTGTTCAATTTAATTTCCACTCCGCCTACTCTTCCACACCCTCAGGGTACATAGCTCTGCTCCACTAGCCCCCACTCATGACTCCTTTATCCAGAGAGCAGTGACTGGGTGGTTGACCTGGGTTTGGTTGCAGAACATCAGATGTGTGCTTGTTGCCCCGTTGACTCTGTTTAGGGCAGCTCTGCAACTCCATCCATTCATGGCAGGAGACTCTCCTTGCATAAGCGTGGCTTTAATCTCTCTCTGGAACTGAAACCAGGTGTGTACTGGATTCAGTCTACGGTTCTCCAACTCGAAAATTCTAGTCTTGCAAGAAATCACCAGCAAGAGAGGCGGCAGAGAACCTGTGTGGGCTAATATATCAACCCTGCCCTCCTATTGAGCCTTCATTTAAGGATCTCAAGGCATTCATCAGGCAGAAGTTAGTGATGTTTCGCATCCTGCTTGCAACCCAGGGAAGTAGTGGGAAATTGAATAGCTAAGAGGGTTTAGTCAAGCTCAAGTTAATGACAGCTATGGATGGAACCTGAGCCCCAATTCTCTCTTGCTCTGAGCATTAGCCCATATACCCTTGTTCATAGAGCAACAAATGGCACAGAAAATGCAGCCTTATCTCTCCTTGTGCTCACCCAGTGCCAGCAAACCAAGCTGCTCTCGCCAGCACATGTAGGAGAAAAGATGCCTCCTCATTTGGCTCAGCTTTCTGATAAATGAAGTGTAATTGACTGGCATAACTGGGGAGGGGAGAATGGTGAATGACTATACTGTTCATGTCAGCGTCAGCCTGCACTCCACAGCTTTGTCTGACATTGCTCTGTTGATCTGTTGCAAACTACTCTTTGTTATCACTGCTAGGTGGACTCGACCCAGGACAGAGTGGTAAAACGGGAAGATGGAGAGAAATTAGCCAAGGTATGTGCTTTTCCCAGATAAAATAGCTTGCGCCTCACATTTGCTTGGGAAAGTGGCATTTACTGCTAAGCCGGGAGACTAGATTAACTAAATAATGAGCCGCTGGTGCTGCAGGGTTCATACTGAGGTCAATTTGTAGTGAGAAGGAACCCCGCGTGACGCTACCTTGGATTGCTTGGCTTTTTCATTTCTTGGGTTTCCCTTCTCCTGCTCTGCCTCTCCTTGCACTTCCCCAGCTCCTTCTCACTCCTCACACTGCCCTAAATATCACATTTGCTTCAAGAACCCTCTCTGGTAGCATCAGGTCCCCAGGCTTTTGTCACTTTGCACAGTGGGAGTCAGGTGGGTATGTTAGCAGCTCCGTCTAGAGATGGGCTTTCTTATACCAAGCAGACGGCATGAACCCATGGCCCGTTCCAGCTCCTGGATGGGTTGAACAGAGATTCCTCCATCATGAATGGGTCTCCTATTGATGCATACCTTGTCTTGCAGGAATATGGAGTGCCCTTTATGGAGACCAGCGCAAAAAGCGGCTTGAATGTCGACTTGGCCTTTACAGCCATTGCCAAGTAAGTTAATTATCCTACTGCTGCCTCTCCTGCTGGAATGCAATCCAAACCGGCACAAAACAGTGAGACAAAAATCTTCCCTCTTGCCACTGCACTGTCCTCTATCTTAGCATTCCACAGTACAGCAGGAGTCAGCTGGCTCCAGCGTCAGCCCCCACCTGTCACCCAGAAATAATCACAGCACCCTCTTTAAGCCAGCCTCCAGTGCTTGTTTCTCTTTTGTATAAGTGGGAAGTTCTTAGAATTGGCCATTTAAAAACCATTAAAGTGGACTCCGTTAATGTGTGGTACCAATTATGTCTAAGGGGCAAGATGAGTTGATTCTAAAGCTTTTTTACATTGTCTTGAATGTAAGATTTTGATTTAGAAAAGCACTTAAACATGTTTATCTTGACATATGAAACCTAACTTGAGTGTGGCTTCAATCACATGCTTCCCTGAAGTACCTAACCTAGTCCAGCTGAAGATGGCAGTGGTAAAGGGTTTTCCTGCCTGTGATTTGCTCCCAGTGGTTCCTTTTACAGGCAAAGGGATAACCTCGTATCTGTCTCTCCTGCAGGGAGCTGAAACACAGGTCCATGAAGCTGCCCAATGAGCCCAAATTCAAGCTCCATGATTACGTGAAGAAGGAAGTCAGAGGCTCGGGATGCTGTAGATCCTAAAGTGCAGGCTCCAGCAGCCAGGGCAGCTGTGCAGAGACTCATGCACCACACTCCCTCCTCGTGGACAGTATGTGCATGTGTGTTCATTGTCTGTGTGTTCTCATCAAGGTGAACTGAGACACGGAGTGAAAGAAGAAAAAGCTCCTTCGTGGCAGCCCTGACATTCCAGGCACTGCTGTTAAAAACCCCATTGTAATAGTATTCATTAATTACACACTGATCACTTCAGGTTGGGTGTAAAATTTCAAGTTCCTCCACAGTGGACAAAAAACATCTGTCCCAGATCAGTTGCTGCAAACCTGACTGTTCTTGTAAGCTAATAGTTGCTAATCCTGACATGGGTTTAGCACAGACTTTCTCTAACATGTTGAGAGAGGAGTTTGGCACTGGTCCGCATGCACATCTAGACACCAGGAACTCCTCTTATCATGGTGGCTACACTTGTTCCTGTTGTGGCCTTTTGCCTCAGTTTCCCCACCAGGAACATGGGGAAGATAATACTTACCTAGCAACAAACAGCATTGTGAGGATTATTGTTTGAAAAGCACTATAGAAATGCTAAGTATTATATGACTGAAGGAAATTTCCCACTCCGTTCCATTTTTCTTTTCCTACTCACTTGGATTTCAATTATGAAAGTATTTTAGCCCAGGGCACAATATGTATTATTGAACTAGATAAACGCTCAAAGCGGTTTTCAAGGCAAACGTTTTTCTAGTCTCTCCCTTGTTTCATGTGTCAGTTTTACCATGTTGTGTAACATACATTCCTTAAGGCATCTCATGCTCTGCCCTGCAAAAGACAAGAGCTTAGCTGTCCAGTTTTGAGTAAGCTCCTGCAAACATACCTGTTGTACAGAGAAACCCTAACTGTTTACATGTTTGATAAAGGCTTTTGTGTTCCATTATTGCTGTTTTCAGTATTCTAAGTAGAAAGTCCCAACATATTGCAGCTTATCCTAACGTGGGTGATAGCAGTTTTAGACTGCAACACTTTGATTTCTTTACAATTCTCTTGGGATAAATCTTGCTTTCAGTTAAAGAAAACCAAGGAGAATGCTATAGATTTTAACTGTACAGATTTGTTAAGAGCCTGATGCTAGCATTGTTGGAATCCTCCCTCTGTCTTTTAGCAGGGTTTTTTTTTTTTAAGGCATCTGTAAATGCAAATCTGAATCTGGATGCTTGGGAGATGTGAGGCGCATTGTTAGCAAAAGGGGATTATCTGCAGATAATTGCAAATTTCATATTTATGACAACCAGCGTTTATTGGACTGTATTTCCCCAAACTGCTTTAAAATAACTGTTTATCACAGGTTTCAGAGAGGTAGCAGTGTTAGTCTGTTTCTGCAAAAGCAAGGAGTCAGGGTAGCATACCCTAATAAATGTATTAGTCTTTACAGTGCCACCCAACTCCTTGTTTATTTCACAATCAGAAAAAACCCACAGGTTGTAAGCTAATAGGGGATCACTTGCTCATCAAATCCAGCTCCTTGTTTTCACCTGAACTGGATTAAGATGTGATTGGGCCTTGCTGCTGCCAAGGTATGCAGGATTCACACAATGAGCTCAGAGTGCCACTGCGCCCCCCCCCCCCCCCATGAAATTGCTTTAAAGGTGAGTATTTGTACAAAGAATTTACAGCTTCAAAAGTATAGATACTCTGTTAAGTTTGTGTGATGCATTTAGTAGCAGCACAAATACAATGCAGATTCACAAAAACTACAACCCAGACCTAGTCAAAACATGGCCATTTTTTCCTGGGAATTTTGTTTTAAATTTCCCATTTATTTTTTCAGACTTTTGCTTATTTTCATAAACTAAAACTGAAAACCTTTTACCAAAAAAAGGTGTCAATGTTTTGATGAGAATCTTCAGAGCACTGCAGCAAATACCTGTGATAGCTTCTAGTTGACATAGCAGGACAGGTTTTGGCCTGAAGAGGGAGATGCTGATAAATCCCAGCTCTCTGCTGAAAGTAATTGACTGCAAGAGGCAGGTGATTGGAAAGCACACAGGGTGCTGCTCTGCCAGGCTACATCTACACTGCATGTGTGTTCTCATGCAAGTAAATTTACAGTAAAGCATCAGAACAGAGGCCTTCTTGCACAAGTTATTCCTCTCCCCACAAGGTGCAAGAGCTCTTGCACAAAAAGTTAGTATGGATGGGTAACTGGTTTCTTGTGCAAGAAACCCCTATGGCTAAAATGGCTACCAGAGCTTTCTTGTGCAAGAGAGCCTCCACACTGCCATGGATGCTCTTGCACAAGAAGCCTGCAGTGTAGACATAGCCCCCAGAGTTTGCAGGCAGTGAACTGCATCATATGGACAATGCTTCTGGGCTGTCATCTGTGAAGCTAGTGTGCCCTCCTGCAGTGGGATTCAGCAAGCTTGGCTGATTTCTCCCCCCCTCTCATGGGGATAGGTGAGTGATAGATCACAAGCCACATTCCAAAAGCTGAGCAGTTTTTAGAAAAGATGCTGACCACTTGCATATTTTAATTGGTATTTGTTTAATCAGTGTAAAGAGGCTTTAATGTCCCTCAGATGATCAGCAGCTGCCTGTTCTCTAGGGAAACCATTGAGAGTAAACAGACCATAGAGTGCTTCTTCACAAAAGGCTACCTTTATAAAGGTTGCCATGAGTTTACAATAAGCAACCTGTTACAGACCACAGAACTATCTACTTTTACTTTAAAAAACTTCCAATTCAATTTGTTTTCACTCTTTGCAAGCCTGTAAGTAGCAGCAAGGCCAGAGGGGGAATTGAAGATTACACAGAGGAGTGTGGACAATGTGCTCCTTCTGCTAAGTAGCTCCTTTCTGCCCACCTAGCTAGGGATGTTAGATATTGTGTAACTGAAGTCATGTAACCACATCAAATTTTAGCAGTTACAGGACTATTCGATAGTCCCTGGGGCAGGGCCAGCAGCCACTCCTAGGGAACCCCTGCTGCCTCTGATACAGAGGCAGCAAGTACAGGGTGGTAGGTAGGAGCTGGTCTGTGAGGGGAAACTATTTAAAAACCAGCTCCCCAGGCAAACTCACTCCTACTCAGCTATCCCATGGACAGGGGCTGCTCTGTGAGATGCCAGAGCAGCCTCTGTCCACAGGGAGCTTGGACACACTCCAGGACAGGGGCTACTACAGCAGAGCAGCCTCTGTCCACAGTGAGCCCAGGCGCACCAAGAACAGAGGCTGCTTTGCAGCAGCCTCCTCTGCCCCTCCCTCCTTCACTGCATGTTAGGCAGCAAGGGGGAGGCAGGCAGGTCTGCAGAGCCAGCATGTGCAGAAAGTATCTTAAAAGCTGGCTCCCCACATGTATCAGAAGCAGCCGGGGGGGGGAGGGGGTGTGTGTCCTGGTGCTCATGGGAAGCCACCTTAAAGCCAGCTCCTAACCCTTGCTGCCTCTTATACAAGATTAACAGAGAAGCCCAGACTGATTGGTTAATCAGGTAGTCATCAACACATTGACATCCCTACACCTAGCTGCTGAATAGTTTTAGCCAGCCAGCCAGCCACATTCCCTTAGACTGCACTTAACTGCCTTGACTGAATATTAATGAGAAGTGGCACTATTACTGACTGTACCAATATTCCGAGTCACTACAGGTTGAACCTCTCTAGTCCAGTACACTCTGGTCTGGCAAGGCTTTAGTTAGGCACAAGTCCACTTAAAAATGGGTGTGGCCAAGTTTCCAAAAGTCCCATAAGGTTTATTTTCTGGTATCAGTCCTGGCTGCTCTAATTTACCCCTCAATATCTTCTAAGAGCCCAATGAAGAGTGGTAGTGTGGGTAATGCTGCTAGACAATAGACCTCCCATGGTTCAGCAGCTTCTCTGGTTTGGCACTAGTCCAGTCCCAAGAGTGCCACACTAGAGAGATTCAACCTGTTCCCTGTGTTCGCTGAACTCTCAGGCAGTTGCCTAGGGCTAGGAGTAGACCTAGCAGAAAAACATGGGGACATTAGATCACTTACTGCCAAAACTGACAGTACAGTGATAACCTGGCTCTGGTCAAAATTTGCCTCTGGGTAACTTCCTACTCCTCCTGATCTGCAAAGCAAGGTTCTTATAGGACTTCATGGAGCCTTCTACTCTCCTTAGGTCTGGTAGTAGTGTTAAACACTTAACTGGAAATTGACCGAACCCACCACTAGTGAAAAAACTTGGGCCTTTCCTTAGGTACTTAAGTGAATTCAACTATAATAACTGGAAACTGTTAGATTCAGCTTTTCAGTGATTAACAGCACCTGAATTTTCTCAATACTGAGAAGCATCTAGGCAGCCATTGCAAAACCTCATTCATTGAAGATGCCAAAAAGTGATGGCTAATTGTAAACTCCCTCTGGAAAACTCACCAGCATACTTAAAGTTCTGGCATATTGCTGCCATTCTCCTAACAAAGCATGAGCCTTGCTAACCTGAAAAGAACCCCCGTTTCCATAAATCAGCAAAAAATGTCAATGCCACTGGAATGGGCTCTCCCGCCTTCCCCACCCCATTAAATCCCATTTTGAAGCAAACACTGCTTAGTTCATTTTTGCTATTCAAACAACCACCTCTATCAAATTAACTGATGTTTTCTGGTGAGAATCCTAGATTTGACAAAATGCTTCACTGCACCAGATCCAAAACCACCTGCTGCCTGACTTCAACAGTCTATTTCTCAAATCTAACCGCTCTAGTGCAGCACCTCCTGGGACTTGCACAAGTTCTTGGCATCTATTTTTACATGGGCTTTTACTGCCACCAAGCGACAAAGAATTTACTTAGTACATTCAATCGTAAACAACCCTAACTACTCAGTGTTATGTGCACTAATCAATTGCTATTTCTTGTTTTACAGCATTTGTTCTGTTTCTCTTAAATAAATTTTTTAAGTGAACCTCTTTGCAATGGTATCTTGATTTCGGAAAAAAAAAGCACTTAGCTGAGTAGAAAAACCCAACACCACCAGCTGTTTAGTTACCTCACCAGTTCCTTCTCATCTCAGCTACACTTAACTCTTCAGCTGCTTTCAGCACCGGTTCAGATGCACCTACTGCAAACCAACCATTAGCATAGCCTGATCTAGAGCAATAGGCAAACATGCATTTGATACATTCTCAATGTGAGATGGCAGACACTAACCACTCTGCCTGTCCCCGTAATGCAGACTGGATGGAGGCCCCTACTGCAGATAAAGTTGAAAAGCTCTGCCCCCACCTAAGTGACAAATCTCATTGGTGTTTTGTACTATTGTTTTGATTGCACTACTCTTCAGCTCTGGTGCTCTAGAGCAGGGCTACTAAATTTTGGAAGCCCTGGGGGCCACAATGACACACTCAGCATATGCTGAGGGCCGCAACAAGTATGGTTGCATATACACGCTAGCATAACAGGGCTTGACAAACTCCAGCAAGAGTTACTTGCCAGCCCCCCACCACGCATGTGCGCAGCACCAGTGAATGGGGCAAACTGAGCGACCAGCTGAAATCTACTCGCAACAGGCGAGTAGATTCAGCGGTTTGTCAAGTCCTGCTAATAGATATGCAAATATCTTTTTTCACACTGACAGGCATGAATACAAAGATTAAGCTTTAAACCACAGCACTGGACCCAAACACGGCCAGTGAGAGCCAGTCAGCACCTTTTGGGCTTTTCCCACAATACCCTGGCGCTCCCAGCACCTCCTCTATGGGGGCTAGAAACACCAACACCCTGTACCATCTGTTCCAGCCAGCCCATCCACTTGTGTCTTTCAATGCTCACCCTGCTCTTGAGTGCAAAGTTTCAAACACTGGGGATTGTCAAACAGACTGGGCTTAAACTGTTCAGTCTTTTCAACAGTGGAATTTTGATGTGAAATTTCTCAGTACACTATAGCAAACAGGCTAGCACAGAAGTCCAACAGAAGAAACGCACCCCATTAAGATAAGAACAATGTTTGCAGATTAGTCTTCTGGATACAATTATTTTCTCCCCCAGGCCACTTTAATAGCACATTCTTCTGCTCTTGTACCAGACTACAGGTTTGTAACCAATAACAGCAATATATATCACAGTTCCCCTCAAGTTCCCATTTTATTTAATGTATATGCTATATTTGTATATGTAAACAAAGCCCTTTGGCCCTTGAAACAGTACTGAACATCATGGCATTTTACACACTGGCACCCAAGAAAGTTCCAAGCAGCACCAAAAGCCTTCTGCCATGAGTGCACACTTATCACTGGCATGGTATGTGAAGCAAAAACCCAACACATTAAAAGAACAGCGAATGGTTTCACTTTTTTAATAGTTACATCTCAAATATACAATCTACCTGCCATCCTTAATTGCAAACACCTTTAAGTGAATCCAATTTGAATTAGTGAGATTTACAGTCCTTTTGATGCCAACAATGCAAGTGAACATCTTCAATCCATTTCATTCCTACAGACAGAAAACAGCATTAAATTCCAACCAGTAAATACAAAGTGAGACACATGCAAACCGACAACCCCAACCCATAATTTGGTCTTCTCTTTTCCAATCCTTGCCCCAACAAGATTTAAAACTAGTCTGAGCCTCAGCAAAAGAGCATCATCAAATACTGCAGCTACAGTTTTCAGACGAGGTGTCAGAAATGAAAGTAGCTCATCACTGGCTCCTTTTGAGGTTTGCTGGCCCAACTGAACCATGCCGAGCTCAGGGCCTCATTTTACCAAGAATCATCAGTCCAGACTCACCTCAAATGGCACTGAACAGAGCATCAAACAACCTAAAAAAAGACAACACTGTTAATACACTTCAAACAATAAATAATAATTATCAGCACAATGGTGTAGCCTCAGCCATAAAGCGTAATCAAGTACTGCTTGGGCAATACTCATACGAGGTGTCAAATTGAAAGTTCATCACAGGCTACTCTTGGCAGGACAGCATACATACTGCAATGGTTAATACAGTAGCTTGTCCTATCTCTAACACAGTAGCTTGTCCTATCTCTATATTTCCAACACTAACAGATTCCAAGGTTAAGTTTATATCCAGAAAAAATAGGTGCTTTAAAATCCCAGAGAATCACAAAACTGGAAGGGACCTCAAGAGGTCATCAAGTCCAGTCCCCCACACTCATGGCAGGATCAATTGCTGATTAAAAGTGCTGCCATCTGGGTGGAAATAGGGTAAATATTGCATTTTATTAATATCAGCAGAACTGACTTAAATGGGGCTTGCATGTTATGTAGTCTTGCCTTAATCTTTGTATTCATGCCCAGTAGTGTGAAAGAAGCTATTGGCATATATATATTTGCACATATATGCAACCACACTTAAGTTGCAGCCCCCTGCACATGCTGTATCATTGTGGCCCCTGAGGCTTCCAAAGTTGATCTGGACCAGGATTTCCCAAACTTTTTCAGCCACAGAGCTCCTAGGGCAGGGGCAAACCAGATAGGGCCCCGGGGCTGGATCTGGCCCCCAGACCACCCCATTGGACCCACAAGCAGGGAGCAGCCCCAGAGCTCAGAGCAGCTGGCTGCTCCGCTCTGCCAGGGCTGGGAGGGAGCTTTGCACACCACGAACCCAAACCCCCTCAGACCCCAAACCCTCTGCTGCACCCCAATCCCTTCAGCACCCAGCCTGCACCCCAGACCCCGCACGCTCCCCATAGAAAAGTGCGGCTCTCGACCACTCGCTAGTTTTCCAGTGCGCCCCCCACCCGCCACCGCGTGGAGTCCTGAAAATTTGGAGGCACTCTTAAAAACGAGCGAGAGCCAACAGGCTCCCAGACAGACACGGCTCGGGGGGGCCCCCCCCCGCTGGTTTTACGGGGGGCCCCCCCCCGCTGGTTTTACGGGGGGCCCCCCCCCCGCTGGTTTTACGGGGGGCCCCCCCCCCGCTGGTTTTACGGGGGGCCCCCCCCCCGCTGGTTTTACGGGGGGCCCCCCCCCCGCTGGTTTTACGGGGGGCCCCCCCCCCGCTGGTTTTACGGGGGGCCCCCCCCCCGCTGGTTTTCGTTCTTATACATTCTTGTCCAAAACGGTGGTTAATTAGCCCCAACATGAGCCGGGCCCGGCACGGCCCCTGGACCCCCCCCGCAATCGGGCCCGGCTGCCACGTGCCAATACGCCTCTTTCCCCCCCCCCCGTAGGAACCGGCCTTGAAGCACAGCGCGAGCCTGGGCACGTGCCAGCTGGGGCGGGGATCGGGGCCGGCCCGGCTAACCCGGGTTAGAGCTCCCCGGCCGGTCCGCACCAGGCTGCGGCGCGCCTGACCCCCCAGCGACCCCTAACATCGGGGGGGGGGGGGAGACATTGGGCCGCACGCCTGGGCTGGGCCTTCCCTCCGCCCAGGGCCTCACCGGGCCCTTCTCCTCACAGCGCCCCACGCCTCACCTCAGCCATCTGCGCGCGGGAAAGAGCGTGCCAGCCCCCCGCCGCGCCCTTTATAGCCGCCGCCGCGCCGCCATTGGGCAGGCTCTCCCGTCACACAGCCAGTCGCGCAGACTCTGCCGGCCGCAGCCCCGCCTCCTCCGCCTGTAATTGGGCGCTGCTGCCCCCTCGCGCCAATCCTAGGCGAGACTCGTGTTTAGACGCGCGATTGGGCGGTGCGTGTGAAGGGACGGACGACGCCGACCAATGGGGAGCTGTCTTGTAGCCTCGAGCGAGCCGGTGAGCACCAATCAGGGCACGGTGGCCTGGGGCTGCTGGGATTTGTAGTTCAGGTGCCGTGGGGTGTGCTGCGCAGCCGAATGGCGAGGGGCGGGGGGATTGACAATGAGGGACTACACGTTCCAAGGAGCCCTGGGACTTGCGCTTCCGGCCTGGCAGCAGGAGCCGGGGCAGCTGGAGGAGGCGGAGGGAACGTGGAAGGGGGCACTATGGGCCGGGACCGGCCTGTCGCGGTCGGGCCGCCGCCGCCAGCAGGTGAATGGGGACCCGGGGCCTGGGGAGAAGGGGGTGGGGCCTGGCCCTGTGGGGGAGATCGGGGGGGCTGGCCCTGTGGGGGGGCTGGTCCTGGAGGGATTGGGGGGCCTGGCCCAGGGGCATCGGGGGGGCTGGCCCTGTGGGGGAGATCGGGGGGGCTGGCCCTGTGGGGGGGCTGGTCCTGGAGGGATTGGGGGGACTGGCCCAGGGGCATCGGGGGGGGCTGGCCCTGTGCGGGAGATCGGAGGGGCTGGCCCTATGGGGGGGCTGGTCCTGAGGGAATTGGGGGGGCTGGCCCGGGGAGGGGCTGACCGTAAGAGGTTCGGGGGGGCTGACCCTATGGGGATTGTGCGGAGGACCGGCCCTGTGGGGATGGAGGGGCTGGCCCTATGGGGATTGGGGAGGGGGAAGTTGGCCCTGTGAGGATTGTTGAGGGTCCTTGGATGAGAGTTGGGGAATGGAGGGGAGCGACTATGGGGGGCTGCAGCTCATGGGGAAACTGTAGGGCCCGGGGGAGGCATCTAGGGGCGGGGGCTCTGTGTCTGGGGAGGTGATGATTGAGGGGGGCTGTGAGGGGAGATCGGGGAGCAGGTGTGGTGCGGGCTGCAGGTGGAGAAGAAAGGGGGTGGGGTAGGGGGAAGGCTGTGGTTGGTTGTGTGATGGGGCACAGGTGTGATCTGTTCTCAGCGCTGCAAGAGGGGCACAAGTCTATCTCCCCTGCAGCGGGGGAGGTTGGTTTGCTGCTCCGTGCAGGATCTTCAGCACTTCAGGAGTTAAGAGGCTGTTGGCCTCTGTACATGGGAGTTCATGTGAGTGGCTGCACTCCTGTTGGTTAGACTGGTATGGGAATGGCAAGGGTGACACATTATTGCAACATCTGTTTGACAACTGTGTGGAGGTGCTGAGACCTGCAGTTGGCCACTGAATAAAACTATGCCCACAGCTCTATGGGATGTCTCTCCTGATTGCTGCTTCCTTGTCTTTTGCTAAATCCAAACTGGGGGTTGAGGGTGGGGGGGTGACTGTCCAGTGCATAATAGAGCCAGATGTTCTGCCTCCTTATTGGACACAGGCCTCAATAAATCTAGGCTGCCTCTTGCTCTCCTCATCCACAATACCTTTTCTCTGCTGTGTGCTATTTTATGTACTAGGGATGTAAAATCCCATTTAGCCGGTTAACCAACTAAAGGGGAAGGGGATGGGGGTTGTTTCAGCCCGGCCAGAGGAGCCCCTGTCTGCGATGGGCCCCCTATGAGCAGCTCCCTGCCCGCAGCAGGTAGGGAGCTGCTCCAGTCCCCACCTGTTAACGAGTTAAACATGCACACTCCTATTATATGCTTTATCATATGGTACATTTCAAATCTCTGTTGGCTAGTGGTGTTGCTAGGCCTGGCAGGCATGCGCTCTTGATTGCCCTCTATCTCTCTTGATGATCTTTAATAACCACATTTCCTCGAGGTACGTGCCCAGAGCTTTCCCTTTATTTGCCTCTCCGTGTACATTGAGTAGTAAGAGGGTTACTACTTTGCAGTTGCAGTTTGCAGTTCGCAGTTCCCCCAAAGATATTTTGGATACAGCTCTTCTCCCTTGGCACAGAACAGAAAATTGCTCTTGGAATTTTTCATCTCAGATATCCTCTTCTGTTCAGCTTCATTTTCCTGCCCACTGCTAGCTGCTGCCCATGTGACCAGAGCCACTTTCGCCTACTTGACCAGATTTCAACCCGCTGATCTCTTTTGTCCTGTGGAGCTGGGTGGTGTGGGCTGTCTTTCAGTTTAGCTTGCCTACATGCTGGGCTCCTATTGTAAACCACTGATAAGGAACCTGTCTGCTGTATGCTCAGAGACATGAAAGGAAAAATTAGTGTATACCTCAACTGCTTCTGATGCACATCTAACCAGTCAGGAGCAGGTTACTCTGTTTGCCCTGTGGTGATTAACTATGCTGCAAAGAACTCCTATTTGGTATTAATGTATCATCTGAACTTTGAAAATGGTACCAAATCATTCCTTTCTGCTCTGGTAATTTCAGTTTTCTTTCTGTGCAGTTTCAGTTCACCTCTGCCCTAACCCAATTAGCATTGGTGGTAAGTACCTGTTGTGTTTCAGCATAGAATGGCTGCCAGGTGAGCAATCTCTGTGTGGAGCTGGAGTATCAATCTGTTACATTTGCTGCAAGATCTGGGATGGAAGGGCTGTGTAAGAGGGTGACGCCCAGACTGTGACACTGTTGCAAAAAAAGCAAACATGATTCAGGGAGGCTGTGACGGACCAGGCCAGGTCTGGGCACAGCTGAGGGCGTCCGCATAGGGCGAATTGCTCAAAACTCAAGGCTCCTCCTTACAGCCCCAGACTGGAGACCTTCCCAAATAGGCCACAAACCAGTCACACCAAACGCTTCAGCTGCCAATCTGGCCAGCCAGAAGCCTCACGAGCAAAACCCCTCTGATACCCCAGCTCTTCCTGTGCCCCAATCAGCCCTGGGCCTAGCACACAGGGGAGGGGCTATAGAACCCAATCTCACCTACCCCAAACGGGTTCTTTCGGTCCCAAGAAACCAGCCGCAGTTCCCAGGTCAATTTACACTCTGGATCTTACCCACAAGATCACGCTGAGCCAATCCTTTAGAATCTACAATCTAAAGGTTTATTACTAAAAGAAAGAAAAGCCTGAGAGTAAGGTTGTTAAAGAAAATACATGACATGCATCAAATCACCCAGTTCTCGATACAGGCTCTTAGCAGAGATGTTACAAACTGCTGTTGTAAAAGTCTCTGGTGTACATCCTATGTCAGGTTGGGTCCACGGTTCTTTCCGGCTCGTTGTTCCCTGCAAGGCCGCATCAGGAGCTGAACTGAAGACCAGATGGAGGGTGCCACATGGCACTTATATACCTCTCCTGGCCTCTTCCTGGCCAGAGCAGGTCACTGCAGGTCACATGGTCCATTGACCTATCCTTGTCCCAAGTCAGCACCCATTATTCTGGCTGGCTTGCAGGTATCCAGACATTCCTCAGGTGTGTCTCTGGCACTTAGAGATCTATTGTCTCTGGAGCCTTGCTAATTAGCATAGCCACTGGCTGACCATTCCTTGCCCATTGCTCTGCCTCAGACAGAGAACCTTCCAGCATCAACACAGAGCACATATTTATAACTCCACACACACACACATCATACAAGTACATGAATAGCATATACAGAATCAGTGGAACATAAGCTCTCATTCGACACCTCACATGGCCCCCTTTGTACCAACTTTTGGGGCAAACACCCCCCCCCTCCCACGGGTGCAGCAGTGACCTGTCTGATCCCCTTAAAATCCAGTAACATGACAGAGGCATTAACAGGAGTGTTGTGAGCAAGACACAAGAAGTGATTCTTCTGCTCTACTCTGCGCTGGTTAGGCCTCGGTTGGAGTATTGTGTCCAGTTCTGGGCACCACATTTCAGGAATGATATGGAGCAATTGGAGAGGGTCCAGAGAAGAGCAACAAGAATGATGAAAGGTCTAGAGAACATGAGCTACGAGGGAAGACTAAAGAATTGGGTTTGTTTAGTTTGGAAAAGAAGACTGAAAGGGGACATGACAGCAGCTTTCAAGTACCTAAAAGGGTGTCACAAGGAGGAGAGAGAAAAATGGTTCTCCTTGGCCTCTGAGGATGAGACAAGAAGCAATGGGCTTAAACTGCAGCAAGACAAGTTTAGGTTGGACATTAGGAAAACCTTCCTGTCGGGGTGGTGAAGCACTGGAATAAATTACCTAGGGAGGTGGTGGAATCTCCATCACTGGAGATATTTCAGAGCAGCTTGGACAGACACCTGTCAGGGATGATTTAGATGGTGCTTGGTCCTGCCGTGAGGGCAGGGGACTGGTTTGACCTCTCGAGGTCCCTTCCAGTTCTGAGATTCTGTGATTCTATGTACCCTTGTTATACTCACTGTGCAGAATGGGGGCAAGCAGGCCAGCCATCACCGTGGCATCATCCCTACCTGCTCCTCTGGGAATCCCTCTGTCTGAGGGAAGAGAGTAGGTCAGAGAGGACTGTGCATTGCCCTCCTTCCCTCTCTTCCTTCCCTCTCCTCTGGCTCCATAGCGTTTCCTCCTGAAAATTAAGCCGCATAAGGGGCCCCAGGGCAAGCCCTGAAGACTGAGTTGTGTTGCCAGGTCCTGGTGAGGGAGGCACACAGTCTCCATGCCCATGGAGCAGTGTCCCTGCAGTATCCTTGCTTCATTCTGCAATTCCCCCCAGCAGAAGAAAGCCCGGAGACGCTCTTGGATTTTCCTGGCCCATAGGGGTATTTCTGCCCTGAGGCACAGACTCTCCTCACATCAGGGAAGGTGGAGGAACGGAAGTGTGTGTTCACTGCCAGTCTCTCCATGTATGGCTGCCCACGTAGGCTCGGAATTGATTTGTTTCCAGGTATAGATGCAAACGGCGATTTGTATGCATTTATGTTTATAGGCTTGTTTCGCTGGCTGGGGGGTTTAAAGAGTTCTCATACAGAGGGGTCTACTTGCCAGGGTGAGCAGTGCAATTTTCTGAATAAGGTAAAAAAAATGTGTATCTAGGGTCTGATCAAAGTCCACTGAAGTCAGTGGAGAGTCTCCAGTTTACTACAGCGAGCAAGGGGCGAGGTACTGAATCTGTTTGCAAAGGGGATGTCAATATCCATTGAAAAAGTTAACCGGTTAAACAATATAATTGTGATCACTTAACCGGTTAATTGTGCGGCTGGAGTCCAGCCAGTCCGCCGCGGGCAGGGGGCTGATCTGGCGGGCTGGGGTCTCGCCGTTCCGTGGGTGGGTGGGCCGCTCTCACCGGCCCCCTGGTTAACTGATTACTGGATAAGCATGTGGGTAAAGCTAATGCTTACCAGGTAGCCAGTTAACCTTTTACATCCCTAGTTTGCAACAGGCTTGCCGAGGTATGTACATGGTAACAGGAGTGACTAGTAGGGATATTAAAACGGTTAACCAGTTAAATGCTAGCGCTTAACCAGTTAACCCTAAAATCAGGGCCTGCTATTGGGCCCCACCGCTAGCCACCGCTGTTGAGTGCTGTTGGCCCTCTGCAGCCCGGACTGCTCCAGCCCAGCACGGCTGGTCGGCACTGCAGTTCACCGGCAAGGGGCAGTTAACCAGTAAGTATATCACTAAGCTGCATGCTTGCCAGTTAACCATTTAACATCCCTAGAGACTATCTGATAAATCGTCCATTAAATCTGCAGTAAACCCTGATTGGCTGCCCTCCTCACAAAGGAAGATCACTCTGGACTTAGCAGATATTACAGTGTCTGAAATAGTGAGTCATTGGCCCCTGTCGAAGGGATGATGTTCACTTCAACAGGTGGGGCAGGATGTTGATACCTGTGAAAACATTTCCACTGGGTTGGGTGTTAAAATGTGGATTTCCCCTAGCTTTCCACCCCCACGCCTGAAGATTTTGATTCCAAGCTCTCTGGGAAAGGCTAGACAAAGCTCTGTGCAGGTTACCCAGAAATGTAGCAGGCTGAGTTGTGCTTGCTTTGTTGACATGCCTCTCCTAGCAGAGAGAGCTGAGAAATTACCCTGGTTTCAGGTGGGATTCTGCAGGGAATTGGGGAAGGCTGGGGCGTGAGGCATTGCTTCCGGCACCGGGTCTACCTGACATAATTCCTGCCCTCGTCTGCAGTTGTCACAAGTTGCAGTTTAAATCCTACGCACAAAACCCTCTTTTGCATACGTCTTGCTCTCCCCTCTGTCACTCTCCCAGGCAGCAGAAGATAAACTGCTCAGGAATGTTTTAGGCCAGGGGCGGGGAACCTTTTTTGGGTCAGGGGCCACTGACCCATGGAAAAATCAGTCGGGGGCTGCACACACGTGAGAAGGAAAAAGCCCCCCTCACTGATGTGGCCCCTGACTCGGGAGAAAGACCCTCCCCACATTCCCCTCGCACACCAGAGGCTGGGGGGGCCCAGGCTAGTGGGTTTTGTGTGCTCTGGCCCCGCAGTGAGGTGGCGGGGAGGCTGGAGCCCCCAGGCCTGAGGTTCCCCACCCCTGTTTCAGGCGCAGCTGCACCTTGCTGAGTGTCGGAGTCGCCGTTGGGACAGGCTTGAACGTTTAAAAATCAGTTCCGCTCCAAGTTCCTCCACTGCCAGGCGAATTGGTGTTACAGTCCACCCTAAGCAAGTGGCGACCGAGGGTTCCTTCACCCACCAGCAAGAGCAGGGAGTTTTGTTCCCAGCGGTTTCTCATTGGTGCAGCTCTTGGAACGTGCCGGGGCTTGCAGGAGCAGAACCCTGGATACCCACCTTCCCTTATTAGGAGATTTCAGCCGCACTCAGTGACTTGCTAAAGAATCTCTTTGTGGTACAGGGTACTCTCTGTGGCTGCCTGGGGCTTCACCTGTTCTCCCCTCCCCAGCAGGAATTCTGCAGGGTTTTGGAGCAGACCCTGGCTCTCTCTGACCGTCAGGGCCATTTGGGGAGGAGGAATGTCTCACACCTTTGCAGCGCTGAGAAAGGAGGCGAAAGCATGCTGGCGGTCAGTGTTCACCGAGCGGGGTTTAAAGAGCCCCAGGTTGCCAGAGCCTGATTCCAGACACTATTTTAGTCCCCGCCTCAGACACGGAGTTTGCTCCACTGTAGCCCTGCCCCGTTCTGCTTGTGGCTTGGTTCAGTAGCGGTCCCTACAGGGAAGGCAAAGATCTGGGCAGAGAGGCATTAACCCTTCCTTTACCAATCCCTTCCCAGTGTCTCCATCCCATTACGTTTGTTGAACTGTATCTAATCGTGCTCCTCACTGGAGAAGCACGGAGGTGAATGCACTGTGCAGTCAGCTCTTCGGAACGCATTCGGCTGTTCCTGCTTAAGGAAATCTGCAGCTGTACTACCACCGTGGCTAGCGTCCCCAACTGAAAATGGGGCTTCGTTTTGGTAGGTTCTGCTCATATGCATACTAAGAACTAGGCCCTGCCCCAGAGAGTTTAGAACCTAAATGGATAAGATGGGAGAAAGGGAGAAAGTGTTTTACAGATGAGAAACTGAGGCCCGGGGAGATGAGGTGATTTGCCCAAGGGTACACAGGAAAGTCGGTGTCAGAGGACAGTAATTCCAGTGCCTTCGCTCGTATGCTCATTGTTCTGTTCCCCATAATCAGTCTGAGAAATGCCACAATAAACTCAGTATAACAGTCTGGAAAGTGCTGCATTTGCTTTTTGGCGTGCACTGCACTGTGGCCTAGCTGCTGATGAAATGCCTCAGTCAGGCGTGGCTAGGAAAAGGTAAAGATCAGTTTCACTCTTGTGAAATATTCCTCCGCGGTGCTGAGCCAGACCGGTGCACAAAGGGTTGGCTCCCACAAGGACTCCGAAGAGATGCAGTGTTCGTTAGCAGTCCTGCCTTTGATAACCCAGCCTAGCTGGACAACCATTAAAGCTGCATTCATGCTGCCGGCTGAGAAACCCAGGGGCCAAGAGGTTTGGGAGATTATTCAGCAGTTTGTTGTTCTTGATTGTGCAACTCCCCACGGCCAGGACATGCTCTGCCGTAAGCTGTGTCATATAACCAGCTGAAGGGGAATTATAGAGGAAGTGATTAGGAGGTAAATAAGTTTACTTGGGACTGATTCTGAGTGATGCTGAGCATCCTGCTGCTTCCAGTTGGCTTTAGGGTGTGTGGTGGGAGCCCAGCCCCCCGTGGGGTTAAGCCCTTTTTAATTATGTTTCATCTTTAAGGGTCCCTTCTGGCTTTAAACGATACATCTTTCACTATGGTGATGTTAGTTTTTCAGGCTGCTTGTGGCCCCGGTCAAACACACACACCTCATCCAAAGGGTGTTGGAGAGAAAATCCTTCCCAGTTTCTTTCTGCACCTTTGATTACGAAAACAAGCAGCATTTAAACATCCTGTTTGCTTTTTGTTCTTTTACACTGCTTCCCCTGTGGGCAGCTGTTACTTTGTTCACCTTGGGCTTGGAGTCCGGGCCTGCCATGTTTCCCGGGCTGGCACAGACCCCTCCTGGGCTCATGGGGCAGTAGAAGATTTGGGGGAGGAATTTTCAAAAGGGCCCGCATTGGCCTAACTCAGCTCCCACAGAAATCAAGGGCAATGTTCCCATTGATTTAAATGGGAGCTGAGTTAGGCCAGGGCGGACACCTCTGAAAATCCCACCACCCAATTTTAAAAAGAGCCCAAAAAAATGTGTTAGTCCAAATGTCACTGCCAGAACTTGGGTCCATTTTGGTTGTGGCAAACTGCCCCCGGTCCTATAATGCAGCCTGTGTTGAGCTTTGGCTGAGTCAACTGACCCTTGTGTTCTCTTAGCTCCCATAAATAGGAGAATTTCAGAGAGGACGCCGTGTTAGTCTGTGACTTCAAAAACCACGAGCGGTCCTGTGGCACTGTAGGGACCAACCAAAATATATAGAATCAAGAGCCGTCGTGGGCAAAGCCCCCTTTCTCAGATGAATGAGAGTGGAAATAACAGAAACCAAGAGTTAGATTAACAGCAGAAGAAGTACCTGTCAATCGTAGGACCCGTGCTAATGAGGCTAATTAAGTGGGCTGGATGCGTCCCATACATAGCTTTTCATGTGGAAATGCAGATGTTAAAGGCAGGAGAAATTGCCTTTATAATGCACCAACCAGTTCATGTTTTTGTTGAAGCCCAGGGTAAGGGTGTCAAATCGGCAGGTGAATTCCAGTTCTGCAGACCCTCTCTGGAGTTGGTGAGTGAAATTCCTTTGCAGCAGGATGGCTGCTTTGAAATCTCTGCTGGAGTGAGCGCCCAGGCAGGGTAAAAAGTTCCCCTCCCGGTTTGTGTGTGTGCCCATGTCTGGTGTCTGATTGGTGCCCATGTGTCCTTTGGCGCAGAGGCTGTCCGGTGTGGCCGATATCCCTGGCAGAGGGGCGTTGCTGGCACGTGCTGGATAGACCCCATTGGAGCATGTCAATGGTACGAGCCCCTGATGGGATGGCTGATGTGGTTAGGTCCTGTGCTGGTGTTGCTTGGATAGATGTGTGGCTGTATACATAGTGGCGACGTCTACACTGGCCAGTCTTGCGCAAGAACATGTGCAAATATTCATCGCCGCGCCTCATTTGCACATGTTCTTGCACAAGACTGGCCAGTGTAGATGTAGCCAAACAGGAGGTTGATTTGAAAGCTCTGGAGGCAAAGCCCCTTGGAGATCACTAGCTGCAGCAGGGGCAAACCTGAAATCTCACAACCTGCCTCTTCTCTCATTGGAGCAGGTTCCTCGGGCCTGTAACTCCGCTGACTCCACCAGGCCTTCCCCTGATCTACGCCGGTTAGCTCTTCCGACAGGCTCCCTGCTCAGTAACCGGTTCTCTCTGATCACAACCACCCCGGGGCCAGGTCTGCAAACAGCGAGTTGCCCTTGATTAAACGACTTCACGGTCCAGCTAGTTTGGGGAGTTCTGCCCGTCTTTGTCCTGGTTCTAAAATGCTGCTGGAGCAAGCTCTGAATGTCCTGATCTCTCCTGGGAGGTCTGTCCGGTCAGAGTAAATCTGTGTGGGAAGGTTTTCCTCAGTCGTTTCAATCTCTTTGGACTCAGAACAACCCGGACAAAGCCGAAATGGGGAGATGGGATTGGCTGAGCTGTGGGATTTTCCAGTTGAATTTACATATCACCCACTTCTCTGCATGCCTTTCTGTTTACATCACGAAGAGCCAGCAATACACACAGACAGGCACGTAGATAGTGGAAGAGACATTTTGAAAGAGTAAAAGTCTGGCCGGAACTGGAGCGCTTTGTGCTGGGAGCTCCTTGCCAAGCCTTGCATCTTGCTTCCAGCTCAGACAGGCCTGGGTGGCTTCCACACAAGGTAAAGCATTTTCCCCGTGTGAGGCGCACCGTGAGCACGGCAGCAGAGTTTCTTCAGCTGTTGTTTTTTAATCCTAAATGACAAGTGAGGGACGCAAAGGTGCTTTTGTAACCCTGTGCGAGGCTTCGGGAGGAAGCTGGGTGGAGCTGAAATTCAAGTCCAGTTTGGAAGTGGATGTTACCCATCAACTGCAAGGAATTGCGATGCAGTAAGGTCAGATTGTGTCATTAACCCTTTCCTGTGCAGGGACCAGGGGACTCTGCATTTCCAAAACAGGTCGCCAATGCTAAGGAGGTCTCAGCTACTCTTAAAAAATGCTGCTCCTTGTAAAGTCCTCTGTGTTATTTAAAGGAAACCTTTGCCTGGTTCGTGTGATGGGGGTTGGTACATTTTCTAGCTGAAAGCTGCTACGAGATTGCCATGCTTGAATTTGGAAAGCACCATTGTCACAAACTGTATCTTCAGAAATCAGGGGGGCTGTCTCAAGTATCGAAGTGCCCAGGGCTCCTCGACCTCTGCATGACTACCTGTTGCGGCCCGTTCCGATCCACGCCGTCAGTAGTCTCTACAAAATCAGCCTGTTTCCCTTGCTCGGATGCTAGTTGAAAGTTTCTCCAGCCGTTGTGAGAGTTGGTTTGCCTCACATCTGATTGGTGTTGTTTTAAGCAGCAGGGTTCAGGGAGATGCTAGTGACGTGAGCAGACGACGGAAACGCCCTGAAATTGTTCTCTGGAGTGACATTTTTAGTAATGGGGCAGTAGAAGGCATGGTTCAGATGAGTCTTTAAAGCAAACCAGTAGTAGCCAGTAGGGAAACTAAATTGCGGTTTAATCAACTAATCGACTAGTTGATGCAATATCCATCACCTAGTTGATTAGTCGATAAGCGGGGGAAACTGTGGAGCCACAGTGGGGTTAGCTCCTGGCCCTGGGAGTTATCCGCGCTGCGGCTCTGTCTTTTAAATGTATTAAGAGCCAACAAGCTCTTAATACATTTAAAAGGCAGAAGCGCAGTGGGGGGGACCCAGGCACAAGCTGGGAATCAGCTGATTCCCGGCTCACGCCTGGCCCCCTGCTACACCTCTGCCCCCCGTGGAGTTGGTGCTGGGGGGAACCAGCTTTTAAGCCGGCTCCCCCCAGCACCGGCTCCTGCTCCCCCCCCTTGCTGCCTCTGATAAAAGCTTATGCTTATCGGATAGTCGACTAGTCGCTTACATCCCTAGCACCCAGAGCACGGGTAAAGCAAGCAATCTCGTTTCAAAGGGGTGCAAAAAAGGGACACGACATCTGTTTGGGTAATGACCATGGCTCGTGTTTCCCGAAATGCCTTTTAGCCAGAAGAATCTTCCAATGAATTGCTGGCCCCTGCCAGAGGAACGCAGCCCCCGTTAGGCTGCTAACAGCCGGCAGCAGTAGTGGGCAACAGTTTAGGAACAGAGGGAGAGAAGACACAGTCATGCAGTGGGGTGCGTTTTAAGAAGGGGAATGTACTGTGCTGCTTTTTGTGTTCGAGGGGGGGTCGGATGTTCTGCCCCTCGGCAGCAGTTCCCTTGCTAGGGACAGGGATTTCTTTGGTAACGTATTAAACTGTACCACTGGGTATTTAGCTGCGTTTAAATCCCGTCGCAATTCAGGTGAAAAATGGTGTTTAAATTCACAACAACCGGTGGGTTTGCTTGACTGGGGACGGGCGAGCTTCTGTTCAGCTGCTGCTTTGCCACATTGCATTGCCGTGGAGTATTTGGGAGCCGGTGTATGAACTACGGGAGCTGGGGAAATGGGACATGTAGTGGAGGAAGGCAGGGTCTGTTTGTACAGTAGGTTCCTGGGTCTGTTATCACAGCTTCTGAGCTGGGCAGCTATTGACATCCTCCAGAGTCGGCCGCTGTGTATTTCTTGTGCACGTGGGCAAACCACCGGGGCCGAGCTTTGGATGGATGCCTCCACAACCGTGGTTCTGCTGCAGGATCTCCCCACTGTGCCTTGTTTTACTCCACCTGTGAAATGGGAAGAATACTTCCCTACCTACTTCTCTGCGGCATGGGGAGGCTCAGCTAATACATCTCCCGGGGTCTGAACGTGCCGTGTTCACATTCTGAGTTCTCCTGTAAAGCACCAAGTTGAGCATTAGGGTTTGTTTAATTATGGTAGTGCTGGGGTGGTCGGTAATAGGCCTGTCAGGTGTTTCTCTGGAGAGTCCTTGGTAACTGAAAATGGCTTCAGATTTTTAAAGGTGACTTGTGGGAGCCATTAGTGCCAATTGCAGCACGACTTTTAATTCTCCCGTCTGCTTTTTGAGTGTAATCTCTCGTAGTCAGGCTCTGGTTTTGAAGTCCTGCCTTCCTAGAATCATAGAATACTAGGACTGGAAGGGACCTCGAGAGGTCATCAAGTCCAGTCCCCTGCCCTCATGGCAGGACCAAGTACTGACTAGACCATCCCTGATAGACATTTATCTAACCTACTCTGAAATATCTCCAGAGATGGAGATTCCTCCCTGGGCAATTTATTCCAGTGTTTCACCACCCTGACAGGTAGGAACTTTTTCCTAATGTCCAACCTAACCCTCCCTTGCTGCAGTTTAACCCCATTGCTTCTTGTCCTATCCTTACAGGTCAAAGAGAACAATTTTTCTCCCTCCTCCCTGTGATACCCTTTTAGCTACTTGAAAGCTGCTATCCTGTCCCCTCTCAATCTTCTACTTCCCAAACTAAAACAAGCCCAATTCTTTCATCCTTCATAGCTCATGTTCTCTAGACCTTTAATCATTCTTGTTGCTCTTCTCTGGACCCTCTCCAATTTCTCCACGTCTTTCTTGAAATGTTTCAGAACTGGACACAATACTCCAACTGAGGCCTAACTAGCTCAGAGTAGAGCGGAAGAATGACTTCTCGTGTCTTGCTCACAACACTCCTGTTAATGCATCCCACAATCATGTTTGCTTTTTCTGCAACAGCGTCACACTGCTGACTCATATTTAGCTTGTGGTCCACTCTGACCCCTAGATCCCTTTCTGCCGTACTCCTTCCTAGACAGTCGCTTCCCATTTTATATGCGTGAAACTGATTGTTCCTTCCTAAGTGGAGCGCTTTGCATTTGTCTTTATTAAATTTCATCCTGTTTACCTCAGACCATTTCTCCAATTTGTCCAGATCATATTGAATTATGACCCTATCCTCCAAAGCAGTCGCAACCCCTCCCAGCTTGGTATCATCTGCAAACTTAATAAGCGTGCTTTCTATGCCAGCATCTAAATCATTGATGAAGATATTGAACAGAGCCGGTCCCAAAACAGACCCCTGAAGAACCCCGCTTGTTATACCTTTCCAGCAGGATTGAGAACCATTAATAACTACTCTCTGAGTACGGTTATCCAGCCAGTTATGCACCCACCTTATAGTAGCACCATCTAAGTTGTATTTGCCTCTGAGGTTGGGTCATTGTCTTTCTAGTGAGAGGTGCAGGACTGGGCCGTTAGGATATAACGTTATAAAAAGGCCCCCACGCTCCCCAAAAGGGGTCGGTACAGGATCCAGGATACGACCCGCTGCCCATAGACATGGAAGTGAATCAACCTGCTTTCCCGGCCTCTCCGAAAGACTTGGCAGTAGCTCAGCCTGGAGTGAAGGCTGCTGCAGGAATCGCTTGGGGAATTTTCTGGAGGATCATCTGTTGATTCAGCCTCACAATCCCCGTCAGGCAGGTATTGTTAGCCCCACCTTCCACATGGAGAAACAGAGACCCAGACAGATGAGGTGACTGTTCCGTGGCCCCCCAGGGAAACTGTGGCAGAGCCCGTGAATCCGGTCTCCTTTGTGCCTTGCCCACAAGGCTGGCCTGGCCCGCTTTCGCACCAGTCAAGGGTTGGCTAGATCCTAGGGACAGACTCCTCTGACAGAGGCGGAGAGACAGAGTCCCCTCCCAGGCGGAGGATGTGTCCCTTTGGCAGCGCAGTGAAGCTAAGACAGCACTGGCCTATGGTCTGCGAATGGGATTGCAGCTTCTCGGGCTGTCTGTGTCCCTAACAGTGGAGAGAGAGCTCTGCTGAGCCCTGGCGCGGGACTCTGTTCAGTGCACCCCACTTCGGGGGTCTGCAGTTCTTTAGGAAGTAGAGAAGATGTGATATTCCCGAAGCCCCCCTCCTGCTTGGTAACCTACCTTTCTGTAGGACAAGGAGTGTTGTGGCACCTTTGAGACTAACAAAAATATACATCTAGTAGCGTGAGCTTTCGTGGGCAAAACCCACTTTCTCCGCTGAGCAGGGGAAAGCCAGTTCTCAACAGACGGCAACTTTTCATCTGTCCATCAGACAAGGTTTTTTTGGCCTGGAAGCAAAACACAACCAGCCCATTCTTAATGCAGCCTGGCAAGTAGGGATGTAAAATCCTGTTGACTCAGTTTACCAGTAAAACGTTATGTTTAGCCTATTAACCACTGGAGAACCGACACCTCCACTCCCACGGGCGGGGCTGCTTGGGCTAGGCCCACCGTGGACAGGGGCTGCTCCGGCCAGGCTGGAGTAACCAGTAAGCATCCTGGTAAGGGTGATGCTCTCCACTTAACCGTTCACATCCCTACTGGCAAGGTGGCGAGAGTTCAACCCATCAAAGCAGATTCTGCGTGGACTAACTGATTCCCCAGGAACAGACTCAGGGAAGAGTTCTACATATGAGGGAGAACCATGTAGTTACTGCTTCCCCACCTCTGGGTCCCTCACTCCAAATCTCTTTCCTGGCCCAGTGGGCTTGACTGCTGGACCAGTTGACCATTTACTCCGCTCCGGTGCCCTCTCTCTGCCTGGTAATCTCTTTCCTGGGTGATGTGTAGCTAGACTAAAGAACGTGTCCCCGGCTACGACCGACATGGCAGGAGCAGACCTTTGTGATTTGTGCCATTGAAATGCCTGCTACTGGTGAAAGAAATTCCACACCCTCTGGGGCTCATGCAAGATACGCCAACATGCACGCCCACACCATCCGCGCCACCATTACGCTCGCTCTGTGCATTGCCCGCGTTCTCCACCAAGCAGCCCTGCTTGGTATGATGCCTCCAGTGCAGCCATTGCAGCAGCATGAGAGACGACTCCAGGGAAGCTGGGAGAGGGCAGGAAGAAAAAGACACGTATGGGCCATTCAGCACGGACGGTTGGGAGGTGGCTGCAGATTCCGTGGCAAATCCCAGGCACTGTGCAGTAGGAGGTGTTGCAGAAACAGCTCCTTCTTCAGTGCAGTCTGGGTCTGGTGGGTTTCTGGCCTGCCCCAGTGGATGTATCATTATGGCCCAGACACAGCACGCGAGTTGTTATATAGACCCAAAAAGAGGAACCTAGAACTGTATTCATGTAGGAGGATGGAAATACTGGGGGACCCTTTCTTGGGGTAAATGACTCTTCCTAGACATAGGTTTCCTGCGTCTATTTCTTTCGTAAATAACCCGTCCTGGTGAGGGGATGACAGGTTTGTGTGGCGCTCGGGGAACTCTGCCACTGAAAAGGGGGACACCCCTGGAAGTGAGAAGTTTCACCATTCACGCTGCCGTGTAGGCTGGCGCATGAGAAGCCAAAGGCTAGATCGGCCATAGGGAAAACGCTTCCTTCTTGTTTAGTTGCTCCTCTTGGGTGGAGTCGAGGCATCTTGCCTTGGGAAGGGCAGAGTTTTTGGTGGGTTCCTACTGGCAGCAGTTCTGGGACCTAGAATTGCAGGGTGAGTACCTGAATCCAGCTTACCCCTCCTGCTGCGTCTGCTTACAGTCACAGAATCCTAGAACACTAGCACTGGAAGGGATCTCGAGAGTCATCGAGTCCAGCCCCCTGCCCTCACAGCAGGACCAAGCACCGTCCAGACCATCCCTGACAGGTGTCTGTCTAACCTGCTCTTAAATATCTCCAGTAATGGAGATTCCACCACCTCCCAAAATTTATTTCAGTGCAGTTTATTCCAGTGTTGAACTCCCCTGACAGGTATGAAGTTTTTCCTAATGTCCAACCTAAACCTCCCTTGCTGCAGTTTAAGCCCATTGCTTCTCGTCCTGTCCTCACAGGCCAAAGAGAACAATTTTTCTCCCTCCTCCCTGTGACACCCTTTTAGCTACTTGAAAGCTGCTATCCTGTCCCCTTTCAGTCTTTTCCTTTCCAAACTAAACAAGCCCAATTCTTTCAGTCTTCCCTCAAAGCTCATGTTCTCTAGACCTTTCATCATTCTTGTAGCTCTTCTTTGCACCTTCTCCAGTTTCTCCACGTCTTTCTTGAAATGTGCTGCCCAGAACTGGGCACAAGACTCCTAATCAGCCCAGAGTGGAGCGGAAGAATGACTTCTTGTGTCTCGTGCTTCCGGCTGGTCGTGTGCTCCACTGCAAGGCCGGTCTGACTGCCTCCTCTCTTTTTAAATTGTCTCTTGGTGTAAAGAGGGGAAGCTGCATTAAAAAATAAGTTGCAGGGCAGAGGAGCTCTGTGGATCTGGATCTGGTCAGGCTGGCTCGCTGTCCTTATGGGGCTGCTCCTTTCGAAGGTACGACCTCAAGGCCTTTGCCACAAGCCATGGCTCCTGGCCGCAGGAAATATTTATCTTTCCAGGGCTTTCCGGTGCAAAATGGAGTCGCCCCTTTCCCAGCAGCAGTTGGGTTGGATGCTCCCTGCCCATGTGGGAGCTGACCGCTAAAGTCCTGGGTTGGAGAACTCAGAGAGCATCTCCAAAACGGAGATTCTAGGGCCTTTTCTGTGGTGCTGTGGGGGGAGGCTGTATGAGTGGACACCTAAGGCCATTGCTGTTCTAAGCAGCTGCAGAGGACACCGCAGAACCAAGGATATTGTTATTCCTTGAGCCCGGCCTGGCGCGCCACAGATGGGGGGCTCCAGCCCTGCTGGAGCAACCCCCAGCCGCAGCACACCTGAGCTGGGTCTGTTGCGGACAGGGGCTGCTCCAGCCGGGCTGAAGCAGCCCTTCCCCTCCCCCCGACCCCGTTTAATCAGAGAACTGGTTAAACAGAACATTTAACTGGTTCATGAAAGGGGATTTTCCATCCCTAGTAGAAACCCAGCCCAAAGGCAGCTCCTGCCCCACGCAATGTAAATTGATGGAGTGCAGATGCTGCATTTCCAGGCCTGGAAGCTAAGTCCTGAGCGGAAGGAGCTGCCAGAGCCGGGATCTGTCTGTTCCAGTCTCTCCGGACCAGAACTACGTGCACTGACCAGAACTGCAGGAGCTGCCTCAACAGACGTGTCTCTCTGTCTGCCCTCTGTTATTGCTGACTCCTGCCCTGAAATAGGAGGGTTCCACTCTGTGGTCAGTTTCCTTGTGGGAACCCCTCACCACACACAGCAGCACCACTGCAGATGGTGATATTTGCGAACGCTGGGCGGGGGGGGGGTGCAGCTCCCAGCCCCCACAGTGAGCTCCCTGCGCCTCCTGAATTCACCCTGGGGCCTGGGAGCTGCGGGGGGAGTATAAACCCAGAATGATGCCTTGTGCCGTAGAAAGATTTACACAGCGCAAGCTGGTGAAGTTTGTTCCCCCCCTCAAAGTGGAGGAGGATCTGCACCGTTCTCCCTCCCCCCCAGGTACGAATTGCACAAAGGGTTCCGGATAAACAACATTTACCTTTGTAATTAATAAACTTGCTTTTTAAGTGATTATAAGGGCAGCAAATGGAACAAAGCCAATTACTGAGCAAGTAAACATGCAACCTAAGCTTCATTCACAAAAGAAACTGGTCACAAATTGTCATTTCTCTCCCTAAACGTTTCTTTAGGCAGGTTGCAGAGTTCCTGCAGCTTAGAGTTCCAGGGATTTCTCGTCGCAGCCAGGGCACCAGGCCTTTCTTCCCCAGAGTACTGTTAGATCCTCAAAGCTGTCACCCTGGGTGGGGATTCAGCGAAGCATTGGCAACCGGGATTAACTCGCTCCCCACCCTTCAGTAAGATTCCATATGGCGGGATTCTTTTATTTCCTGTTCGATCCCCACCCCCTTCACTGGGAAAGTACCCGCTCAAGATGCCGCCCTGTCTGAGGTGGCATGATCACATGACCGTGCAGCGTTCATCCTATATACTTACTGCCACTCTCCACCCTAGAGGTGGCTGCATTCCTGGGGTGCTGTTTGTACAGAGTGTTGGTCTGATGGCAAACAGAATTATTCTCTCTCATACTCAAGGCATTCATGCAAGGGGCCGTCGCTCGCTCTGCCTCCTTCAGCTCCTCCGAGTGCCGTTCCTTTACAGAGACCCAGCTAATCCTTCGGCTCCATTTCAGGCTGAGCTGTCCCATAGCCATCGAAGGGAGGTGGGGCTGGGAGAGAGGGGGAGAAAGCAGAAAAGGCTCTGCCGTGGGGGACTGTAGCAAGTGGGCCCGGGAGAAAGTAGCAAGCGGGTGTCAGCGGGGAAGGAGGGAGAAGGCGGGGCAGGAAGCGGGTTACTGGAATTGGGAGGAAGAGGCTCAGCAAGGGAAGATGAAGCTAAATGATCCTGCAGAGAGTATCTCTGTGAGACTGTTGTGGTGTCGCTGGGGCACTGTCTCCCCAGGGCAGACGGCTGCGGTCCGAGCTGTCTGTCCGCTCCTAAAGCGTTAAGCCTCCATTTTCAGTAGAAGCTAATGATTTGGGGCATCTCAGGTTTTGGGTGACCACCCTGAGACCTGTAGAGACCTGATTTGAAGAAAGGGCTGAGCGCCCCTCCTCGAGGGGAGGGGGCAGGAATCCAACTCCTTTAAGGCCCTTGAAGTTAGTGACACAAGTTCATTATCACTCTTGGAGATCCAGGCCTGACTTGACGCATGAGTCATCTATGTGTGCGTGCCAGATCATGTCAGAGGGCTGATGCGTGGCCTGGGAAGTGGCACCTCCTCTGCTTGGCCCCGCACGAATGACCCAGCCTCCAACTTTTTCTCCTTCCTCCAGAGCAAACCTCCCATGACTAATACATGCGGATCTAGATTATGAGCTCAAATAAGAGCGCTCGCTACAATCGCTTCTCCAGTGGCGCAGCAAACATCACGACTTCTGACAACACTAACGGGGTAAGCGGAGCAGGGGCAGGAAACAGGGGGTGGGGGGTGTTTCTGGCCTTTTCTGCCCTCCTTTTTGTGTGGACAAAATAAAGACAGGTGAAAGTTTGCCCCTTGGGGCAGCAGTGTCCACAGATAAAACCGTTGGAATCTTCCCGAGTATTTTACCCAAACTGGGCTGAGTAGCAAACCCCAATCCCACAAGGTCGACCCGTGATGCCGTTATTTCTGCCTTGGTTTCAGACGAGAATGGAAACGACTTTTGGACCTGCCTATTCCACGGTGACCACCATCACGAAGGGTGAGTGTCTCATGGCCACGGAGCCTCCGGCCTTGTCCGAAGGGCACCCTGCCGCTCTGAACCCTCTTCTGCTGCGCAGAGAGCGCGGGGAACCAGGGCGAGTCCCTGCACAGTCACCGAGGGACATGCAACGAGATGCGCGCTCTGGTTACCTGTGGTCCTAGCGCCCGCTAGGGGCCTGGTCAGCAGGCAGCACGGAGATAAGTGCCCTCGGAAATGATTTCCCATGAATCAGTCTTCGTTATCAGCGTCCGTTACACCCCCAGTGCCCGTGACGTGCCCCTCCCGGATGCTGGGAGTTTCCATCCTTGCTCTCCGCCTGAATGTGAATGGGTTTGGACAGGTTGAGCAAAATCCCCTCGAGCTGTCTTGAGTTCAGCAAGGCCTGGGGGTGCAGGGGGAAGACGGCAATGAAGTGCACAGGGTCCAAGCCAGGGAGTCCCCAACCAACCAACCAACAGTCCCCGTGAAGAAGGCCCCCCAAACCCACCCCAGCCCGCAGAATTCCTTGTCCGCTTTGCTTGGGAAGCCAGCAGGCTTTCTCCCTTTCCCTTGGGCATCGGGCAGGAGCCGCGTGCTGGAATCATAAGGCCCTTGAGTCACACAGCCGACCTTACCATTAGCAAACAAAAACCTAGGCCCAGCTGGTGTCCGGGGGCCTGCAACTCCCAGCATCCCCTGAGTGCTCAGCTTCCGTTTTCCACTTCCCTAGCCCAGTACTGGGGTGGGGCGGGGCCCTCCTTGATTGCCCCCCTGCTGTAAGCCCCAGACTGTCCCTTAAGGGGGGTTGTACCACCCCACCTCACAGGGCTCCAGCCAAACCGGGGAGGAACGTGCCATGTGGCCTCACAGGGGGCTAGTGGCTTCGCTTGCCTTGACACAACTGCTTTTGATTTACCAAAGCTGAGACTCCCACAGGTGAAAATGACGTGGTGAAAGGAACACCCACGTTGTCATGCATACTCCCACGGGGGCAGAGTTAAGGTTACACTCACCATTGTACCTGGGTCATTTCCTGACTTTTGAGTAAGTTACATTTGCAACCTTAGCAGCAGTCTGTAACAAGCTGATCTTTTGGGTACTACAGCCTTCCCTGGTGCCCAAGGAACAGCCAGACTGCCCTGATATAAGCCATGTACCGTGTGGTGGGATGGAGATCCCTTTTAAGACTATTTTAAGCCTACAGCTCTGTTGGAATCTCTAGCACAAGCAGAATGTCTGTTTCTTGCAGGGCTGGCTCCCCTGAGGAAGCTTGGCTCGAGTACCGGTGATATGGTATTGCTGGCGCTGCCCTTCCTGGGGCCTCCGGGGCAGTGGGGAAATCCCGGTTCCTTTTCTTTCGCTTGTCCAAAGTCTGCCAGCAGCTCCCCCTGGGGCTCCCTCAGTGTTGGGCAAACCCAGGGCATTGGAGAGAGCCTTCGCTTGTTAAAGGTGCAGTGAAAACCTCCCACATGTTTCTTTTGCTTTCAAGCTGATGGGACCAATACCTTTAAGCAGCACCGCAGGACGCCCTCCTCGTCCAGCACGCTCACCTACTCCCCGCGGGACGAGGACGATGGCATGGTACGTATTTAACGGGTGACCTTTCTGGGGAGTTACACAAGGAGGGCGTTGTCTGATTACCCCCTGCCAGGTGAGTCGCTATCCGGGCGTGGGCAGGACAGGGCAGTTGGCACAGCTGGGCCTGGCTGGCCTTTGCTCGGTGGGGAGGAGACACAGAGCGGTGCAGTAGGGGTGGTGGGTAAGTATGGCTGGCAGAGAGGTGATGCTACTCGCTGAAGGTCAGTCGCAGAGGCAGGATTGGACCTCGGCATTCGTGCTGCCTGCATGGGGCTCAGCCCGCTAGACTGGGCGTCTGCCCCCGGGTTAGAGGTGAGCGCCAGACTTCTCCAAGGGCAGCCTTAGCTTTGGAGGCGAGGTGCCCAAGTCGTGCCCACTCAATATACAGGTAAGGCCCACAGACCTACTTCTGCCCAGGCATCAGCTCCCGGGGGGGGGGGACGTTGCACCCCAAGGCACTTGTTAGCTGGCACGGGGAAGGCATTGAAACTGTTCTTCTAAGGATCTGGAGTACCGGTTGAGGCCTGCTTGTGTGGACCAGGCCCCTTATAAAGGACACCAGCAGCACCCGCGGGATACGTAACGTAGCTTCCTTCCCCCGAGGCTTTTCCAGTGTGCGCCCCTAGAGGGAGTCTCTCTCCACAGAGCCACAGTCTGGAACCAGACCCGCCGTGAGCCGGCCGAAAGGGCTGGGCTTCCTATTCACCCTGTCTTCTGCTGCTCTGACTGCGCGGCCGGTGCCCTGGCTGTGGTACCAGGCTGCCTCCCTGCTTCTGAATAGGCAAAAGCCTGGCCGATATTTGCCTCTACGGAGTCATCTCCGCAAACATCAGCTTTTGCTTGCTGGCGTCCGCTTTTTCCCTTCAGCCGTTCCCAGTTAACTCCTCGGTTTCCTCTACCGGCCCTGGGAAATCTTTATTTCCCCGACTTAATTACCCTCCTGTGCCCTCCCTCCCCAATAAACCAGTGTAGATCTGTTCGAGCCAGACCTGTCTACCTCCCAGACGCACGCAGAGCAGTGCTGTGGGCAAAACTGCCCCTCTGGCGTGTGTCGTCCGACTGCTGAGGTCTTACAGAAAGCTGCTGCGGTAACTTTCTTTGCTGCATAACTTTGTGTTGTCTTCCCGGCAGTGACACATTCATTGCTGAGGCCGTGGACCTCATTTAACCCCTTGGGACCATTCATCCTTGGCTTTCCATTGTTTGCTACCAGTCCATTTGCCGGCTCCGTTTCAAAGAGCTCTGCGCGTGTAGAGCCATTAAGTTCTGGAGATGATAAAGGACCAGTCAGGTCCTCCTTGCTCATCGTCTGTGGTCCGGTTCCTATTTGTCCCCCTCCTGCAGTGGCGTAGCAGCTTGGCCGCTTTCCTTCTACTATCCCAAAGCAGGTAGTTTCCTCTGCTCTTCCCTCGGGCAGCCCGTTGGACCATCTGCTGCAGCTCGCTGGCTCAGAGGTTTCCTGATGCTTAGCCTTCCTTCATTCGCTCCCCTTGTTTTGCAGTCGTGGGCCCCTTGCGGCCCCTCTCAATTCCTTTCTGTCCTGGGGCCTGAGCCGCTGCACCCTTGTATGGGAACGCCCGGGGGGTTACTCATGGGAGGGCTTGCAGAATTCGCCTCTGGTGCAGCCTCTGCTTCTCGGCCGCTGAGCCGAGTAGGCACTCGAGGGCGGGAAGGGACCTCGAGAGGTGTCCTAACTCAGCCCCCTGGGCAGAAGCAGGACCGGGTAACCCTAAACCGCCCCGACCAGTGTTTGTCCAACCTGTTTTTAGAAACCTCCAGTGATGGGGATTCCACAACTTCCCTTGGAAGCCTGGGCCAGAGCTTACCATGACGGGGTAGCCAGAAAGGGGGGTCCTAATAGCTCTCCTAAATCTTCCTTGCTGCAGATTAAACCTGTTACTTCTTGTCCTGCCTTCAGTGAACCTGGAGAACGACTGAGCAGGGTCGTCTTTAGAACAACCCTTAAGAGAGCTGAAGACTGGGCAGAACCCTCCTTGCTTGTCTTTTCTCAGGACTATAAACGCGCCCAGTTACTTTAGCCTGTCCTCGCAGGCCGGGTTTTCGAAATTGGTTTGCCTTTTCGTTGCTCTCTTTTGGGCTCTCTCCGTGTTGTGGAGCCCAGAGCTGGACACGGGGCTCCGGCCGAGACTTCGCCCGTGCCACGCAGGCTGGGACTGTCACCTCTCGTGACTTACGGACGACACTCCTGCTCGTGCAGCCCAGAATGCTATGGGCCTTTCTCACAGCTGCATCAC
Source organism: Pelochelys cantorii (assembly GCA_032595735.1). NCBI lineage: Eukaryota > Metazoa > Chordata > Testudines > Trionychidae > Pelochelys > Pelochelys cantorii. Next base: position 38,963,433 of record CM064341.1, read on the forward strand.
ATCGTGGCCTCGTGTGCAGTCTGAGAGCCACTGGAGCCCCCGGATCCCCTTCTTAGGGTTGCCAGGTGTCCGGTATTGACCCGGACAGTCCGGTATTTTCACCTCTTGTCCGGTAAAAAAATTCAAAAAATACCGGGCACCTAAAATGTCTGGTATTTTCTGATTTTTTTTTCCCAGACAGGAGGCGAAAATCCCGGGTGTTTACCGGGTTCCGCAGGCAAGGTGTCCGGCCCGGAGCAGGGAGGCAAGATGGCGGGTGGCCACCAGCAGCCTGTTAGGGCCAAGAAAGCCTCAAAAGCATTTCTTAAAGGGGCCATGCTGTGGGGTTGTTGTTGGGTTGTTGTGTTGTGTTTTTTTTTTTGCTTAACAACTCTCAGGGTCTCTGGGTCTTTTTTTTTCCCTCAACAACTTTGGTCTCCCCCTTTTTTTTCTCAACAGAATTTTTTCCCCCGGTGTGTCTTTGGGGGGGAGGAGTGTTCGGTATTTTTTGTTAAACCATCTGGCAACCCTACCCCTTCCGCAGTGTTCTTCCTTAACCAGCTCTTCCCTGTTTGGTGGGCTTGCCATTGGTTTGTCCTTCCCAGGTGTGGTACGTTGCACTTGGCTGTATTACATTTTTCTCGTGTCCATTTTAAACCAGTTCTCTGGTTTGTTATGATCCTTTTGAATTGGCAGCCATTAGCCAATGTGCTTGCAGCCCCGCGCCGCTTGGGGTCCTGTGCAGATTTTCTGACCGTGCTCCGGGCTCCGTTATCCAAGTCATGCATGAAAAGGCTGACTGGAATCAGAGCCAGGATTGACTCTTGAGGCAGCGCTCGAGACGGCCTTGCCGTCTGAGAACGGCTCCTTGAGCCTGGGCTTCCACTGCGCTGTGCGCCCCCCCTCTAGCCTGGACGGATTCCCCTAGGGGTGCATGTACAATACGCTCCGTCTTTTCTCCATCGGCCCATCCCTCCCGCTCTCTGCAGGATTGTGTTGCTCCTCTCTGGACTTGTTCCCGTGGGCCGGTGTCAGTGCAGTGGACGCGTTACAGGCTGGTCATTCCCCGCCCCCAGCTGAACTGAAGTGTTTTCTCCATTGTTGCTTTAACGCTGACTTGGGAACCTCAGCGCCACGGTGGGGGTTAATATTCCAGGGCAGCATCCTCTGCAGAGCCAATCGCAAAGAGCCCTGCAGCCAGCCCAGCCTCCTGGATTGGAGCATGCAAAGCCCCGTTGGCTCCCCCCTCCCAAACAGGAAGCAGCAAAGCCAGGCCGTCCTGGAATTGAATTGGAGGAAGTCTCCACACTTACGCAAAGCAACTTGGCAGAAGTGAGATAGCAGGGAAACAAGTGCGACTGCAGAGATTGTCGAAACCGGCAGCGCCTGGGAGCTGGGGCTGGGGCAGATTGGCTAAGCTAGCTGCAAAGATTCCTGCATAGCGGCTGGCTGTGGGGGCACCCGGTAAGTAACGGCACAAGTGAGCCTCACCGATGCATGCTTGGAATGGTAAGTGGGTGCCGTATGTTGGACCTGCCTGGGGACTGACCCCCAACCTGCGGAGGGGCGGGGCTAGGTGACCCAGACTGTGCTGGCGATGAGATACGTTCTGCTTCTGGCCTGACGCTGGTCTAAGCCAGGCTGTTTGGCCTGCAGGAGGCTGTGTGCCCCGGCCCCGAGTTGCATGGAGGAGGATGGGAGCTGGAAGCAGCCGGGGGGGGGGGGGTGTTACGTGTCATAACGGCGTTATTTTGTGTCTCCAATGTGGAAGCCTCCAATCAGCACCCCGCGCCGCTCCGACTCCGCCATCTCCGTGCGCTCGCTGCACTCCGAGTCCAGCATGTCCTTGCGCTCCACGTTCTCGCTCCACGAGGAAGAGGAGGAACCAGTAGGTATTTTGATGCTGTCTTTAGAAGCCACACGAGGACGCTCGGTGTGAAAACGGCCTCTGGGTGCCGCCTGCCCTGTGTGTGTGTGTGTACGCGGCCATCCCATAGCAGAACCGTTGGCTGGAGGGAATGTTGTCTAGCTGGGTGCCAATCCCAGCTCTGCCACCGACTTACTTCATCGCCTTGAGCAAGTCACCTCATCTCCCTGGGCCTTTGTAACACCGTCTGTAAAATGGGGATGATGTTAATCCCAGCTTCCGGGTTTCGCTGGCTAACATCTGTGAAGTGCTTGGGGAGTCGAGAAGGGGGCGACAGCACAGAAGGGGCTGTGTTACCATTCCAGCTGCGGGTGGCAGTGCCCGTTGCTGTCATAGGTCCCGGTCCTGCCATTAGCTCTGCCTGGAGTCCTGTTGATTTCACTGCAGCTCCACCTGGGATCGACCCGTGTGGAGCTCAAGCCGGGATGGGGGCCTTACTCTTAGAAGCGTTAGCAAGAGATGTGCCAGCGTCACAAGACGGCAGCTGGATTTGACCGTTCCCCAGGCCAGGGCTGGTTCGAGGGTCGGGCAAATGTGCGTGTGACTCACCTTTACCAGAATCCAGGGGAGATTCGGGCCAAGTTTCGCTCTCGGAGAGAGAGAGATTGAACCTTAAGTGCTTGATGTGAGACGCTCACAGACCCTTCCCCTGGGGGCCCTCCGTACAGCCAGGGGCTGCGGCTTCTGAGCCCAGAGCTTCCTGCCGAACTGGCGATGGAAGCGAAGCCCAGGGCTTGCACGAGGCAGAGACCTGCCCTTGGCTTTAGGCCTTCTCAGGTGCGCAGGGGGAGGTGGGCATTGGTTCCAAATCCCGTCCAAATGGCAGGGGCTTCGAAACAGTATTTCCGAGGCCTCCCCGCACAGATTTACGCTGCCACGTGCCACTTCGGGGCAGCCCCGGTTTGGCCAGGCACTCCTGCCTAGCGGAGCGGCCCCATAGCACCCAGCTGGCTTCGCCAAGTAGGAGCCAAATTCTCCACGGCGCCCAGCTGGCCCATTCCAGTGACGTCAGTCGTCTCGGGGTCCTGGCTCTGCCAGGTGTTGTGACCCACCAGTTCCCGGGGGGAGGGGCAGGGAAGGGTTGCCGCCGGTCCTTAGGCTCAGCTCCCAAACGCTGGTCTGACGAAATGGAATGGCAGTGGGAGTTGGAGTCCTGGCGGGCCGTTTGGCAGCTTTGTTCCCCGCACCAGCCCTGGGGCTGCGTTGGAGGCGCAGACTGAGGCCTGCTCTAACTGCAGAGTCAGGGAGACACAAGGCCGGTGGCCCGCCCACCTATGATGGTGAAATCTCGCCCTGGCCGACGTCACCGCCCCACTACGCCGGCGTCACGCCCCCACCTTGCCGAGGGCACCGGGGCAGACACTGTTACAGGTTGGACCTCCCTGGTCTGGCGCCGTCGAGACCTCACCCGTCCCAAACCAGAGAACGTGCCAGACCAGGGGAGGTGTCCCTGGCCACCGAGTCAGCCGGCCCCCTCTGCCTCATCCCCAGCCAGGCTGTCCGTCGTGCTGCCGCTGCCCCCCACCCCCGGCTCTGGGCTGCCATGCGCGGCCAGGGTTCTCCAACCCCCCAGCCCCGCGCAGCCACATGGTGCTGGGCTTCTCTGGCCCCCGGCTCCACACAGCTGTGGGCGGCCAAGGTTCCTGGCACCACCCTGCCACCGGCTGCTGGAGTTCTCCAGCCCCAGTGCTGCTGTGGGGCTCTCTGGCCAGGCTGCTGGCTCTTCTGCCATCAGGCTCCCGGGCTCTCTGGTCCAAGAGCAACCCGGAGCGGAGAGTGCTGGATTTCGGAGGTGCAGCCTGTACTTAGATCCAGCATTCGAGGGTCCCCTTGCAGTGCCCCACACCGAGGGAGGCGCCCCAGGGTGATGGAATCACTGCCGGGTGTGCGGACCCTGACTTAGTTGACTTAGTTTTGCGGCGTAGACGTGGCCTCCAAGCTCTTCCAGCGGCTTCCTTCCCCTGCTCGCCGCCATGCAGGACGGGGGCTGCGTTTGGGACGCTCCTGACTTCACCCTTGGTCTGTCTGTGTCTCCAGGAGCCCCTGGTGTTCGCGGAGCAGCCGTCAGTGAAACTCTGCTGCCAGCTGTGCTGTAGCGTGTTCAAAGACCCGGTCATCACAACCTGTGGGGTAAGGAAGCCTCTTTCCACATCGCTGCCCCGGGCGTTGTGAATTAAGTGTGGCTGGCAGTGGGGGGGTGGCCAGCCAAGCCGGTCTGTGTTCAGGTGAGGGGAGGCCTGGCAGGAACACCCGGAGTCTCCAGGAAGGGGACGGCTGATGAGAAGGTGACGGTTCGGAACTGGTGCCCCACGGAGGTGGGACGGGATGCCGCACCACCAGCCACACCGTCAGATGCGATTATCCCAAAGCACTCTTCATAGCGCATCTTCCTGTCTTAGTTCAGTTGGGCGTGTGGCCCTTCGCTCCGGGTCCTGGTGAGCGTTGCTGTGTAGCACTTCTGCGTTCTGCTGGGCTCCACCCAAGAGCTGGCTGCATTGTGGCAGGGCTAGACAAGTCCCTATCTACCAAGCCCGGCGCGAGGCTCGATTGAGTTACGTCTTTTGAGACCCTCCCATAAAAAGGCACAGTAGGTGTGCAGATATATTCATTACTTCGATAGGTGCCATTTGATTTGTGTGTTCATACTAGCTGTATAGGATTCCTGCTTCTGGGCCACCCGTGGAAGGACTATCTATGTGGGAGTCTTGGTGTCTATCACGCTAACGCTGGCCAAGTGCCATGGGAGCCGAGCTTAGGTCTAACACTAGAGAAGCCCGAATCCGTAGGGCAATTACTCCGACAATGAAGACATTGCTTGTTATTTGGAGCTTGGGCCTTTTCAGCCAGCCGGAGAGGCTGGCTCTGCACAGTTCCCAAGTGGCCGTTCCAGCCAGCAGCCTGTGAGATTTACTGGTTAATATGGACAAGAGCCCTCCGCGGCAGGAAGCCGACTGGTTTGGTTTGGCAGTTCCGGGGGGAGCACACAACTGTGCGAGGCAGAAAGGGGAGGCTGCAGCAGACGCACCGATAACGGATTGCGGGAACAGCAGCAGGCAGAATCGCAAGTGACGATGCCAAGTCGGGGCCGGGGCCGGGGCCTGCTCCAGAGTCCACGCAGGGCCCTGGGAACCGCCGTGGGGCTTGTCTTGCGCTCGCGCCGCCCGTTCGCTGGAGCCTGAGCTGGAGTTGGCTGCAGGCTGCCGCTGTTGGAGGACAGAACAGTTTCTTAAGCATGTGACGTGGCTGGTGACGAGCCGCCTTTCCATCCTTCTAGCTGCACAGCGGTGCCTTGGGCAGCCTCAGAGCTCCCAGTGGCTGGGATGGGGGCGGACAGCTCAGCGCACCAAGTGAGGGGAGGCGCTGCTTTCGTACACCGTTACCCGCGTCGTTCCTCTGCTGCAGTGGGGACGGGGGGCAGGGAACCCCAGGGAAGTCAGCCCCCGGGGTTCAGCGAGGAGCAGATTGAGTGCGGCTGGGTTCCAGGAGGTGCTCGGGACCCGAGGCGCATGGGGCCCGGCTCGCTTTGAGGCATGCGGCTGGGTGCAGGCCGCATCGTTGCTGGTGCTGTGCATCGGGGCGGGCACGGGGGCATGTTCCAGCACAGAACAGGGAGCAGATCTGCTGTGGCCTCGGCCAGCCTGGCTCCCCGCCCCCTGGGGCTGTTCGTCTGCTGGCCAGGAACCTGACGCTGCTGTGCCTCTTTGCCTCCGCAGCACACGTTTTGCAGAAGATGTGCCTTAACATCTGGTGAGTACAGAGCCCCCGTGGGCCATGTTCTCCTTCCCTCCAGGCCTCTTCCTCCTGCGTGTCTGCCACAAAGCCTGCTCAGGTCTGGAATGCCCCCCCAGCCCACCCCAGGGGCCCTGTTGTGCCCCAGGCTGCTGGGAGCGGCTCAGATCTAGGCCCTGGGGCTCGGCAGGAAGCACAGAGCTGGGGCGAGATTGATTGTCTCGCAGCGTCCACGCAGGCCTGGCTGAGCTCTCCAACCCCAGTGCAGCACGGCCTGGGTTCAGCATGGGCTGGAGTGGGTTCCCTGGGGGCTGATTGTGCCCACGTCCTGCTCCGGGCTGGAGCGGATAATCTCCAGGATCGCAAATGACCCAGCTAGTTTGGCCTTTGACGCACGGAGGGGACAGACCGGTGCTGGGGACCGGGGCCATGAGCTGTGACAGAGGAGTCCGAAAGGCCCCCTTCCCTCCCGCCACCATTTGCAGCGCTGCTGTCGCCGTGTGGGCCCCGGATGTCAGAGCAGCGCGGGGGGGAGGAGGGGAGGAAATACCTTTTACTGGAGCAACTCCGGGGCTTGAAAACGTGTCTCCCGCCTGCAGGTCATAGCCCACCCATCTTGTGCCTCCTTCCCTCCTGGTCCTGGCAGGGCCAGCTGCTGGCCCCGAGTCAGGCCGAGTGCTGAGCAGCATGTAGTCTCTTTCCTTCCCTAACCGCGGGCTCCGAAAGGCAGGGGAGGCCGGGCTGCTGAGAGGGAGTAGCCAGCGCCTCTCCCTTCTGCACATGGTGCTATTAACCCCCTGTCAAGGCTAATGCCCCACTCTGGCAAGATGAATGCAGAAGTGGGGGCCCGCAAAAGTACCTCAAAACCTGATCTCTCCAGGCTTTGGTATAAAGCTTCCCCCCAAAATCCTGAAAACCTAATTTTTGGGGATAAAAAATCCGCTGCCACCATCAAGTGCTTTTGAACCCACAACCAGGGGTGGACACTTGAACCCAACCCCAGGACCCCCCAAGCTCTTTTCCCCAAAGAGCTTGAAAAGGAAAGAGAAAATACAAACTGCCGTCTGTGGCTGCTGTCCCCTAGTCAGAGGCAGGCAGATCCCACAGACAGATTTTCCAGGACACAGAACTGACCCAATACCAGGTTAATAAAAAAGAAAGAACTTTTATTATCACAGCAATACTCCTGTTCCAAGCAGAGTTGGATTGGCTAGATGGGAAGAGCCACCAATTAATAAACTCATGGGGAATTTTCCCATGGGAACAAAACTTAGGGTACGTCTAGACTACAGGCTTTTGTCACCAGAAGTTTTGTCGGCATATACTGTCGACAAAGAGCGTCTAGACTACATCCAGTTCTGTCGACAAAGAGCATCTAGACTACATCCAGTTCTGTCGACAAAGAGCATCTAGACTACATCCAGTTCTGTCGACAAAGCAAGCCGCTTTGTCGACATGACAGTGTAGACGCAAAGGACAGTGTAGATACAATAACGCCTTCTGTCGACAGAACTCTCTCGACAAAAGGCGTTATTCCTTGTCGAATGAGGTTTACCGCCGTCGACAAAACTGCCGAGGGCTGTCGACAGAACTCAGCAGCAGTGTAGACGCAGGTATAGTTTTGTCGACAAAAGTCCATTTTTGTCGACAAAACCCTGTAGTCTGGACACACCTTTAGTTACAAAAGAGAGGAAAGCCCCATTGCTAAATGCACAGACATCAGATTTCCATTCCCAAACTGTAAAACCTAACGGACTTATCTAGCCTTTGCCCTGCTTACAGACGGTGAAGAGTCTTTTCTTGGGGAGGGACATGTTGTCTGTCCCCCTTAGTATCTGGAGCGTCAACTGCCCAGGGACAAAGGAGGGCAAACCTAAAAATTCGTTTGTCCCAGTTTGAAGTCCCTATCTGCATTTCTATTGGCTGACTGCTACCTGGCTAGGTCCAGTTAGCCCCTGAGCCCCCAGGCTGCTGGCCATCCCTCCTGGTCAGGACACCCCCCTTCTTTGGGCTTGGCACAGGAGTGGGAAGGCCCGACGGGGTCAGACCAAAGGTCCCTCTAGCCTAGTGTCCTGTCTGCCACAGGGGCATTGCCAGGTGCCATTCGGCATTCGTCTGGCTGCTTTCCCCCTCCTCCAGGGGCGGGCTTCCCCAAACAGCAGCTTGTCCTGCCCCCCCGGGAGGGGGAGCCCCCATTTATTTGCTGCTTGTTCCCTGGAACCGCTCCCCGTCCCCCAAGAGCTCGTCGGCGGGATTTTGGCTCCTTGCTGCCGGCTCTGTGCCGTGACCAGAGGCAGCCAGGCAGGGTGTGGAAAGGCAGGTTCCTCTTCGGCAGCGCTGGTCTATTCCCGGCACTCGGCCCGGCCAAAGCAAGAGAAATCCGCCCCGCCGCCGCCGCCGCCGCCGCCACCACCTGCCCGTGGCACAGGGGGCCGGTGCGAGGTGGGGTGGGCCGGGCCGGGCCGGGCCGGGTGTGCGGCCCTGTTAACAATTCCCCAGCTCTCCTGCCCTGAGACTCCTGGGATTTGTGCTCCGGGAGGGGTGGGAGGAGTCACATGGCTCTGGGCAGACTCCCCCCCCTCCCCCCCCAGCCCTGTGTGGGACTGGTGCTGCTGCAGGTTGACGCTTGAGCCTGCTGCCCGGGGCACACGGCTCCGCCAGAGGTTCCCCCAGGCCCCGGAGAGGCTCGCGCTGATGCGCCCGTTCCCGGCGCCTGAAACCGGGGCTGGCTCCTAGCAGGGCTGCGCGCAGAGCCGCCCCCGAACGCCTCTCTCCCCCTCCCCCGGCAGAGAAGTGCCCCGTGGACAACGCCAAGCTAACCGTGGTGGTGAACAACATCGCCGTGGCGGAGCAGATCGGGGAGCTCTTCATTCACTGTAAATATGGCTGCCGGGCCGGGGCCAGCAGCAAGCCCGTGGCCTTCGAGGTGGACCCCCACGGATGCCCCTTCACTATTAAACTGAGCGCCCGCAAGTAAGTGCCGCCGGCTGATCGCGCCGCGTTTGCGCCGGCCTGGGGATCCACGCCGTCACTCGGCCCCCGCGGGCCGGTCCCGCGCGGGGTGCAGCGCGAAGGGATGCTGGGAGCAGGGGCTGGCGGAGATGTCTCTCCTGTCTGAGGGAGGCGCTGGGGGGTGCTCTGCGGCGTAGAGCAGCGGGAGGCACACGACAGGGCCCAGCGCTGGGTCTCGGGGCTGCAGGGGGGTCAGGTGAGCAGCGGGGGGGCTAAGACAGCTCCCTGCCTGGCCTGGCACTGCAGGCTGCGCTGCCCCCCAGAAGCAGCTGGCAGCAGGCCCGGCTCCTAGATGTGGGGAGCGCACAGGGCTCTTGCCCCTGCCCCCAGCACTAGCTCCGCACCCCCATAGGCAGGGAACCTGCTGCCGGCTGCTTCTGGGCCTGGCCTGGTCTGCGGGGCAGGAAGCCTAAGCCCCCCCACGCTGCACTGGGAGCTGCTCAAGGGAAGCCCCTCCTGCCCCTGCCCTGCCCCCTCCTACAGCCCAAAGCTCCATCCTCAGCCCCACACGCCAGGCACATTGCGTCGGGTCGCAGCGTCGACAGCTGTCTGCCGCCGGGTCTGGCGCGCCTGGCAGTGGGAGGTGCTGCCCTGGGCCAGTGCTGAGCCGCCCAGCCCGGGGGGGGCTGCAGTGCTCAGTGGGGTGGCTTTGGGCTGAGATCTCCCCGGCTACCACTGGATCCCCAGGAGCTGGGCATTGAACCCTGCGTCCTACCCTGAGTCCCTTTGGAGGATCCCTCCCTCCCCCCCCCCGGCCCTTTCCCCCTCCCCCCAGGTCCCGTCCCAAGCATTTGACACGCTTCATGCCCTCAGCTGCTGGGTGCTGTTGACCGGGGGAGCCGGTGCTGCCCACAGAGGGCTCCCTGCTCTCCAGTGGCCTTATGGCAAACCTGGCTAAATCCGGCCCCGGCCCCGGTGTGACTCTGGGGAGCGGGGAGGGTTCCATGGCCAGAGTTCCCGGCAGGGCTGCTCCGTCCGTGCCTGGTGAAGCCACGTGCTGCCCCCTCCTCTCTGCCCACTGGTGACCATGTCTCCTCTGCACCTTTCCCCGGGTGGGCAGAGACCACGAGAGCAGCTGTGACTACAGGCCGGTTCGCTGCCCCAATAACCCCAGCTGTCCGCCCCTCTTGAAAATGAACCTGGAGGCACATCTCAAGGAGTGTGAACACATCAAGTGCCCTCATTCCAAATACGGGTAAGCGGCGGGGCGCCAAGGCCTGGCGCTGGCAGGGTGGCGGGGCTGTCTCAGAGTCCCGGGCCCCAAGACCCAGTCTGGTGCTTGGCCTTGCTGCCCCGGGGCCAGGAAGGTCTGCAGAAGGTAGCCCGTGGGGCTCCCCCGCAGAGAGCGCAGCCCGCGCTGCCGGCCCTTCGGGAGCATCCTGGGGGGACTCCCAACAGCAGAGTCGGCTAGAGAGGGCAGCCGGATCGCTCGTAGGAACGGCCGGCCTGGGTCCAACCAAAGGTCCACGGCATCCTAGAACAGGGAGGGACCTTGAGAGGTCGAGTCCAGCCCCCTGCCCGCACGGCAGGACAAGCATCAGAGCTAGCTGGCCCAGGGTCCTGTGCAGCCCACAGCGGCCAAGGCCAGGTGCCCCAGAGGGGGGGAACAGAACAGGGCGTCACCCAGTGATCCCTCCCCTTGCCCATTCCCAGCCTCTGACACACAGAGGCCGGGCCCCATCCCTGCCCAGCCTGGCCAACAGCCATTGATGGACCCAAGCCCCATGACTGTATCTCGCTCTCTTTCAACCCCTGTTCAAGTCCTGGCTCTCACGGCTCTCCAGGGCAGAACAGACACCGGGGTAACAAGGGCTCTGCGGGGTGCCCGCGGGGCCTGGACCCGCTGGGACGCTTGCCCTGCGCAGACCAGCCGCGGCGACTTGCCAAGCCCTGGGGGCAGGCATGAGGCCCACGCCAGCACCCGTCTCAGCCTGAGCATGGCCCTTGAGCTCGGTGGCAGCTGGGCGGGGCGCTGACCTTGTCCCTGCCTGGGTTCCACGTGGGCTGAAACTTCCTGGAGAGACGGGTCAGAAGAGCCTCTCAGGGCCAGTTCCCCAGCTGGACCTGGGGCAGGTCACAGGGGTGGGACAGGGGAGCCCTCGCCCCGTGTCTGTCGAAATGCCCAGCACAGGGCCCTGGGAGCACCAGGCCCTGCCAGCAGAGCCCGGCTCCAGCTCCCTCGCCCCCTGCCCGTCAGGTGCACGTTCATAGGGAACCAAGACACCTACGAGACGCACTTGGAGATGTGCAAGTTCGAGGGGCTGAAGGAGTTCCTGCAGCAGACGGATGACCGCTTCCACGAGATGCAGGTGGCGATGGCGCAGAAGGACCAGGAAATTGCCTTCCTGCGCTCCATGCTGGGCAAGCTCTCGGAGAAGATCGACCAGCTGGAGAAGAACCTGGAGCTCAAGTTTGGTGAGTGGCCAGGCCCGGGGCGGGGCGGGCGTTTCAAAGCCCCAGTGAGCGCTTAGCTGGGGGCAAACCGCAGGGGCCAGGGGCTCCTCTTGGCTGGCCAGCCGGCACACCGCTGGCCTCCGGAGCAGCCTGGATTCCTTGGCTTTGCGGGTCTGGAGCCTGAGTCTTTCCCCTTCCAGTTGGAAAGTCCCTGATCAAGGTTGACCCCGACTCCGCTTCCTCCCAAGCGTTCCCTTATGCGCCCAACGGCCACTGGCTCTTAACTACCTCCTGGGTACGTCCACAGCAGCACTATTTTGGGATAACGTCCACTATCCCCTGTGCCCCTTAACAGCCCGCCTGTTAGGTTAAAATCATTTCGAAATAACGGGTGGCTCATTCCGGCTTCCCATAGACCTCGTTGCACAAGAAATGAGGAAGAGGCCAGAATAGCACTAGACCGCGCCCAATCTCGAAATAGGCGCTCTAGAAATAAGCAACACCATTTGCATCACTCAAATTGCATCGCTTATCTCAAGCCACGCACGACTGTGTAGACTCCCCCTCTCCCCCCACATACCAGTACAGGTGGGCTTGCGCACACACATTTTACACCCAGACAGCAATGCCGTTAGAAGCGTTGGTCAAATTGTCCCAGCCCAGTCAGCGGTGGGAGAGTCCTTCCCCTCGCGGAGTAGTTCCCAAGGGGTGAGGAAAAGGGCCGGCTGGAGAAATCGCTCCAGGCTTTGCTTCTTACCCTCCTGAACAAAGGCGCGACGGTCTTGCCGGTTGGTGCGCTGTAGGCCAGGACTCAAAAGGGAGTCTCAGAGCCCGGGTGTTCCCACTGCTGTTCGTTCAGCCCCAGCCTGTCCTACGGAAACTGACGCGTTTCCCTCATTGCTCCCCGTGCAACCCCACAGTCCATGTCTGTGCCCGTACCTGGGAGGGGGGCCCGGCCCGGCGGCCCTGGGGCTGACGGACCGGCCGTTCTCTCGCCCTAGATGTGCTGGACGAGAACCAGAGCAAGCTGAGCGAGGACCTGATGGAGTTCCGCAGGGATGCCTCCATGCTCAATGTGAGTCGTTTGGGGGATCGGCCGGGAGGAGCCGGCCCCTTGTGTCCCTCCCTGGTTCTGCCTCGCAGGGATTCCTGGTGCAGGGAGGGCTGACGGCGCGTCCTTGTAAAGCATCGCTTCCCGAGGGCCGGGGAGACCCGGGTTAGCGGTTCCAAATGACCACGGCCTAGTTCTGTCCACACTGGCTCTGTTGGCCCCCCATGGCTGGGCAGGGATCTGGGTGTGAAGACGGCCAGAGAGCATGGCTGGAATCTGGCCCGGGTGGGCAGCCCGGCTCTCTGGAGCGCTCGGCGTGGCCTGCGGACGCCCCGGGAATCAGCATGGAGGCCTTAGCGTGGCCCAACCCCTCCGCAGGCTGGAGTCAGGCTGCGGCGCAGGAGTGCTGGCTGCAAGTAGCCAGGGCTTTGCCCCGAGCTCTAGCCCTCCTGGGCCTTCCATTGCAGCTAGACTTGGCCTGGGGCCTGCCATGGGGGTGGCTGGTTCCTTGGGTAACTGGCAGGGGACTGCCCCCCTCGCTGTCCGGTCCCAACGCGGAGCAGGCCTGGGCAGCCCGTTCTGGTGGCGAGGAGATCGCCTTCCCGCAGCGCACGCCCCAGCTCTGCGCACACCCCCCGTGAGCGCCGGCCAGCAAAGCGGCCCCCGTAGGAGATGGCAGGGCCCCGGCCCCGTGGCCAGTGACCCCTGCTATGTCCTCAGGCCTGGTGGATTTGGGTTGACACGCTCCTCGGAGCTGCCTGGCCCTGCCCGGCGCTGGCTTGGGGCGGGGGTGGAGGGAGGAAAGGGGGGGGGAGGCTCGTGCGTTTTGGAAGGCAGACGAGTGTCCACGTGTGGCCTTGATCTCAGGGAGACCCGTGCGGAGCCCTGTGCCCGCCGGAGGGGGAGGGCAGCTGTCTGCTCCCCTTGCAAAGACGGCGCATGCGGCCGTAGGCAAGGGGCTTCCAGGCCTCTGTTCTGTGGCCGGAGAACGACCCCCCAGGTCGGCACTGCCCAGAGGGCACTGTCTGGGGCCTCAGGGTCAGAGCTGCTACAGCAGTGACCCAGACTGGGTGGGACGCCAGGCGCTGGCGCCGGCGCCGGATAGGTCACTGGCGCTGCTTCTAACCCTGCGGGGTTTGTTTTGCAGGATGAACTGTCCCACATCAACGCCCGCCTCAACATGGGCATCTTAGGATGTGAGTACCCGCGGGGCGCGCTCCCTCCACCTGCCCCAGATCCCTTTGGGTGCCTGCAGGCATCAGCAGACTCAGAACGCCCCAGTGCAATTCAGCCGCTCTCCCCTCTGAGTTCCCTGCCCGCCCCGGGCTGGCAGGGTTAGCACCCCGGCCCCTAACCCTCCCCTGCCTCCTCTCGCTCCCCAGCGTACGACCCGCAGCAGATCTTCAAGTGCAAGGGGACCTTCGTCGGGCACCAAGGCCCTGTCTGGTGTCTGTGTGTTTACTCCATTGGAGACTTGCTTTTCAGCGGCTCCTCGGACAAAACCATTAAGGTAAGAACCCCGCAACTGGCATGGGCGTTAAACGGGACCATCCGCCAGAGCTCCCCGGCCCCGGGGCTGAGCTGAAACGGCTGTTCCCAACTACACCTGGGCCCCACCGGCGCTCGGTTCCCTGCCAGACCCACGGGCCTCTCGGGAGAGAAGTAGGGTCTTCCGGGCTCTTATTGAGACCCTGCTGCTCCTGCGTCCCCCTGCCCATCTCAGCCCCGAGAGCGCCCATCAGCAGCTAATCCTTGATTTTCTGTTGTGGCTAAAACCCTGTTGGGGCTGGCAGCCAAACTCGCGTTTCCTCACACCCTGCATCCATTTCACAGACACCAGTGGCTTGCTTTGCCTCGTCCTGCCAGTGCGTGGAGCCAGCTGACGGTCCAGCCCCAGTAATGGTTTCAAATGGTCCCCAGGCCAGCCCCCAGCTCCGTGGGAGCGATGGCCGGACGGCTGTGGGCAAAGCGCAGGGAATTGGGATCACTGATCACTAGAAAACGGGGCCTGGCGTTTAATCTCAGTTCTTGGGGGGTATAGTCAGAGGCGGGGAGCCGAGGCTGCTGGGTTCCAAGCCGGCGTAAGCCTCTGACCGTTGGATCTGGGACAAGTCGCTTGAGGCCAGATGCATTCGGTTTTCTCCCCGGGGAGCCGAGCGCTCTTGGCTCCCATTGACAGCAGTGCATGGTGCACATATGCAGCGGGACCAAACGTCCTTTTGTTTGTTTGAAACCTGCCACCCATTCATGTCATTGGGTGACCCCTCGTTCTGATGTTACGGGAACAAGTAAATGGCTTTCCCTTATTCACTTTCTCTACACCAGTCAGGATTTTACAGACCTCTCTCCCAGCCCCTTAGTCTCCTCTTTTCTCAGCTGAAAAGTCCCAGGCTTTTTGATCTCTCTTCACGTGGGACCCGTTCCAAACCCCTCGTCATTTTTGCTGCCCTTTTCGGGACTTTTTCCAATGCCGAGGGATGTGTTTAGAGGTGAGACGCCCACCTCGGTCCGCAGGATTCACTAATTCCTGGGGCCCAAGCCCTCGGCGAGCAGGAGGAAACCAGGCAAAGTGAGCCATGCGCCGAGCAGCTCTCCCCACTCCGGTGTGCTTCATCGCCCCCGGCTGAAATTCCAGGCGTTTCTTCCTGTGCTTTTGAGGCCCGGTTGTGGTCTGCCCTAGCGCCGTGGGAGCCGCTGTGGCTGGGGCCCTTTGGCCTGACCCTGCTTGCGCAGTTTCCTTTCCTAGCCTGTACTCCTCTCTGCCGGTCAGACCAGAAACCAGGTGCCCGGAGTCAGCTGTTTCCTGATTTCCCTGTGCTTGGGGCTCAGCTGCCTTCCTGCCGGGCTGCGCTAGGGCGGGCGTGTGATCTGTGCACTTGTCTCTCCCGTAGGTGTGGGACACCTGCACCACGTACAAGTGCCAAAAGACCTTGGAGGGGCACGATGGCATTGTCCTCGCGCTCTGCATTCAGGGGTGAGTGGCGCGGGCCCCGGCCGGGGGAAGGGACCCGGTTCTGTTCCAGCCTGTGGGCTCGGCTGCTGATTTCCTTCCTTGTTCCGACTGGCGCCGGGGAGCAGAGGGGGCCTCCCAAGGGGCAGAGTCCCAGATCTCCCCTGTTAGCGGGACAAAGGGGCAGAGTCATTGGCGGGCAAAGCCCCTTCATCCCCCCCTCCCAGCCACCCCAGCCTGTCCGTCCGGGTGGCGATGAGCGTAGTGCAGGGGTGGGCAATGATGTTCCCAGGGGGGCCACTGAGAGAGTTTTGGTACGTGGTCATGGGCTGGCTCCACCCCAGAGGGGGCAGGGCCTGGGCAGAAGGGGTGGGGCTGGGACAGAAGGGGGCGGGGCCCAGGCTGAAGGGGCGGGGCCGAGGCTGGGGCCGGGGCTGAGGCTTTGGAGAAAAAACTCAGCAAGGGACTCTCGGCTCTGCTGCTCCCATGTTGCCCAGCAGCCGCCCAGGGTCGCTGTGGCCATTTAAAGGGCTCGCATCTCTGGCCCCTCCCCGGGTTGCGCTGCGACTGGGAGCCAGGAGCCATTTCAATAGGATCCCACTGCCTGAGCCCCTGCCTGGAAATCGGGTGGCGCAGGCAGCAGGATAGACGTAGAAATGGCCGGATCCAAGTGTTAGACGGGCCGGACCCAGCCCCCGGGCCTTGCGTTTTGGTTGGGCGGGAGGGACGTCCGGGTGGCTCCTTTCCTCTGAGCAGGCTGGGGGAGGAGGCTGACGGGAATCGTGGAGCCGCTCTCGCCTGCTGACGCCCGTTCATTTCCTTGTCACGTCGCAGGAACAAGCTCTACAGCGGCTCTGCTGACTGCACCATCATTGTGAGTCCCGAGGCCGTCCCGGTGATCCGCCCGCCCGTGCGCAGCGGCGCCTCAGCTCTCGCCAGGGCGGGGGCTGGGAACAAACGAATCCCTCGCACGTGGTTCCCCGTGGCCCTCAGCCACATTCCCAGGGGAGGAAGTTGAGTTTTCTCAGACTAGAAGGGGGATTTCGGTCTCTTCCAAGCACCCCAGGCTTGCCTGGCCGCCCCCGCTCAGAGAGGGAGAAGCCAGGGCGCTGAACTGGCCCAGGCGGTGCCCTCCGTCCCTGGACTCCGGCCGTGGCTTGCTGGGAAGGAGCTGTCCTGCCACGCGTGGCCCCTGGCCTCTGGCCTGGGAGTGTGGTGCTGGATCCAGCTGGGGGGTTTCCAGGGCAGGTTGGCGAGAGGTGGGATCGCAGGGGGCTTCCCTCACCCACTTGCTCTTCCTTTCTGAGGTCTGGGATATTCAGACCCTGCAGAAGGTGAACACGATCCGAGCGCACGACAATCCCGTCTGCACGTTGGTCTCCTCGCACAACATGCTCTTCAGCGGCTCCCTCAAAGCCATTAAGGTAGGGGGCTGCTCTCGAGGTGGGGGGGAAGCCGCCTGCCAGCGTTTGGCCAGGCCGAAGGAAAAGGCTCCCTGGGTGCTAGGCGGGACGGTGCCTGTTCCCGGCAGCCATGGCCGCGAGGAGGTGCTGGAGCCGCTGCCTGAAGGGCCTTGCTTGGTTTTCTTGGCACCTAAAAACTGGCAGCGGGGTGCGCGGGCGGGGAGCAGGGGTCTGCGACGGGGCCGAGATCGCCAGAAAGGAGCCGTGATTCCAGGGGCCTCTGGTTTGGGGTTCCAGCGGGCGAGTCCCTCAGAGGGCCTGGTTTGCAGGTGCTTGGGAAAGCGGGGGCCGTCCAGGGTAGCTCTGGCTGGGCCCCGGTCGCTTTGGAGAATCTTGGCCAGCTCTCCTGGGTTCTGTTCCAGCTCTGCTGTCAAGGCTCCACGCGAGCTTGGGGGAGCGGCTTCCTTTGGGTGGGCCTCTGTTCCCCCAGCTGTGGGGGCGTCGTGTGGCTAACGTGCACTGAGACCTGCCAGGCGCCCGAGCGCTGTAATTCAACAACCCGAGTTCAGTCAGTACCAACCCAGGCGCCCCCGCACATCAGATGAGTGAGCAGAAAACCAGCCCCCACTTCCGAGCGGCTCCGCTGTCCCCCCCTCCCGCGGCTCGACCTCCGGGCTGGTCCCCTGCACTGCTCCTGGGTTTGCAGCTGCTGCCGCTAGCTCTGCTCGGCGCTGGGGAGGCCGGGGGGACGTTACATTGCAGCCGTGCTGGGCAGGACACAGGAAACGTTCTTCCTGCTGGGGTGTCTGGTCAGACTGTCAGGGCTACGGCTCGCGGTAGGGAAGGGGCCGCGTGAATTGACCCGTCAATGGTGTGACGACACAGTCGGGATTCTCCCGTTCCTGCACCCCCGTAGCAGCAAGAACAGACTCCGCCAGTCGTAGAACAGAGAGGGGTTTATTGGTCCTTCAGGATACAGCCCAGCACAGACGTGATGTGGCGCCAGGGCCAGAGCCAGGATGCCTCAGACCCTAGGGTTAGGGCCCATTGCCCCTCGGCCCCCGCTTAGCCTCTTCTCTCCATGCTTCCCAGACAGCCACTGCCTCCGTCCCAGCCCGGCCCCCCAGCCAGGTGCTGGTCTCCCCCTTCCTTTGTCTCTCTCCCTGGGAGGCTGAGCCTGGGTGTCTCGGTTAATACACATTTGGGAGAGTCAGTGGGAATCTCACATCCCAGCACAGGGGGACCCCGGGTCACAGAGCAGACAGCCCCCCCCCACTACACTACAAATGGGCAGCTCCAGGGTCGGACACCACCGCTCCCCCCACGTGTGGGGCCAGCGGAGAGCGCAGCCCCACCTCCCCCTCTTTGGGGGGCTTGGTTGTGTCTGCCCAGAGGCGGATTTCAGGGCAGGGAGCAGGCGGGGGAGTGAGCTGGAGCCGTTGGCGCTGGGCCCCGCGGTGGCCCGGCCTGGCCCTGCTGAGAGCACCATGTGCGGCTGCCGCAGGTCTGGGACATCGTGGGCACCGAACTCAAGCTGAAGAAGGAGCTGACGGGCCTCAATCACTGGGTGCGAGCGCTCGTGGCGTCTCAGAACTATCTCTACAGCGGGTCTTACCAAACAATCAAGGTACGTGCCCCGCAGGCGCGGAGACTGGTGCTGGCCACGGATGGGTGGGTGCGTGTGGCGTGGTAGCGTCCAGCAGCTCCCGTCCCAGCTTGCGCCCTGCTGTGAGAGGTGCTGCCCGGGAGGGGCCAGGCGTGAAGCGCCGACGGCTGTTGGTACCGGTGCTGCAGCGCGCGTGTCCAAGGCAGCACGTGGAAAGTCTTAGGAAGCTGGGGCCCCACCTGGCCCCCGCTAGCCCGGAGAGTCCCCCACGCCCAATTGCCCGCTCCCAGGGCTGACCAGGTGGGCCGAGGCAGCTCTGGCCTGGGGCCCAACCCGGCTTTCAGGGGCCATGTTCCTGTTTCTTTGTTAAGCCAGGCTGAAGGGGCGGGGGGGTGGAGGGACAGCAGGTGGCTTGTCCCTGAGCGATGTCTGGCAAACCCCGGCTGCCCAGGGAGGTTGGGTCACCTCCTGGCTGAGCTCTTCTCCTGCAGCTCTGGAATGACGTGGGGAGGGACGGTCCCAGCCCCACGAGATCCCAGGGGGTTCGGAGCATCTGGGCAGGGCCTCCCACTCCACGGGCCATGTTCTCAGCGGGCCCACGGTTGAGTCGCGCCCCCTTTGCTCGGCAGCCCTGTGGTCAGCAGAGAGGGCGCCCTGCCATTGGCTGCTGAGTCGCTCCCTCCCTCCCGCCGGCGGGGCAGCTGGGGTTTGCCCCGAGGACCCAGCTCTTCACGGGAAGCTGCCTTGCCTCCCCCGGCATCACGCCCGGCAAGCCCCTGCTGCCGCCCCGCCCTGCTCTAACAGCCTCTCCCCGCGGGTGACCTGTCTCCACCTCCCCTTCCCTTCCTGGAGCAGGCCCGGGCCTGCTGGGCCCAGCTCGGTATTTTGCTGCTGGCAGGAGCGAGATGCCCAACCTGGGCCCATCCCTCCAAGGGGAGTTGGCCTGGGACAGAGCCGCTGGCCCCGCCGGGCCCGCCAGCTGTGCGCTCGGAGGAGCCCAGCGTCCGGCTCTGGGGCTCGCTCTTGCTGGGGGTGCTGACCAGGCCAGGGGCTGTTTCAGATCTGGGACATCCGGAACCTGGAGTGTGTCCACGTGCTGCAGACGTCCGGGGGCAGCGTGTACTCCATCGCCGTGACCAACCATCACATCGTGTGCGGCACCTATGAGAACCTCATCCACGTAAGCCCGGGGGCTGTGGCCCTGCCGCGCAGGGCGCCGCAGGAGTAGCCGTGCCGGGGGCGCCCACGCCCACCCCTCCTGCCCACAGGGCCGGCACAGCCTCCAGGGAAGAGGGGATGGCAGTGTGCTTGCCCGTTCCCCAGGCCGGCCAGAGCCCGCGCTCTCGGTGCCAGGCAGCCGAGGGCTCTTCCCTCTCCGCGGGCAGGTGGGGTCCCTGCTGGGCCTGCGGGGCTCTGAGCCATTCTCCCCCCTCTGCCCACAGGTCTGGGACCTGGAGTCCAAGGAGCAGGTGCGCACACTGACAGGGCACGTGGGGACCGTGTACGCCCTGGCGGTCATCTCCACACCGGACCAAACCAAAGTCTTCAGCGCCTCGTACGATCGCTCGCTCCGGGTACGTGCGGCCGGGGCCTGGCCTGGACACAGCCTGGGGAAGCAGCGCTGGGAGGCTGGTCCCCACAAAGATCTCGCCCCCTGCCCTACCCGCCGATCGCCCTACCCACAGGCCTTCGGCGCCTCTGCCTCTGGTTTCAGGCTGGAGGGGGCCCTGGGGGTCGCGTCCCGACGCTTGTGCCCCTGGGTTGTGCGCCTCAATCCCTGCAGCTGTGTGACGGGGCTGACTGGCCCTGTGCCGGGAGCAGCCCCGGGGCTGCAGGGCACTGGTCTTGCCGTGCCCGTGACTGGCCATGCCCCAAGGCAGAGCCCCCACCAGCCCCTGTTCCTGTGGGCCGCTGTGGCTCTGCGCGGTTAGTGCTGGGCAGAGGCCGGGGCAGGCGCTGGTGTTTCCCGAGGCAGCGAGGGGCAGCCAGGGCCTGTGGTGCTGGGGGTCCGGCTGCCGGGAGGGGACGGGACTTGGCCATGCGCAGACCCGCTCTCCAAGCAGCCCGATGCACCCCGGCCTGGCGGTCACTAGCACGGGCCCTGGAGGGCACACGAGGCAGGTGGGCTGGGGTGGAGAGTTTGGGTCGTAGCTCCCCCCCGAGCCCCCGTGGGGCCGGCCCCAGCTTCGCGCTCACCCCCCTGCGTGTGCTTCCAGGTGTGGAGCATGGACAACATGATCTGCACCCAGACGCTGCTGCGGCACCAGGGGAGCGTGACGGCGCTCGCCGTCTCCAGGGGCCGCCTCTTCTCCGGCGCGGTGGACAGCACTGTGAAGGTGGGTCGCCCGGGGCCTCCCCTGCAGCAGGGGAGGAGGGCTGGGGGTCGGGGCAGAGCCCCCCTTGGCTCCTGGCTCGCTGGGGGGCAGAACAGGCCCCAGCTGGGCACAGGGGTCGCCGTGGGCTCAGCTCTGGGAAGGGGAGGCAGGAACCGGCTCTGTTCCCTCGACTGACCCGGTCCCTACCCGTAGGTCTGGACGTGCTAGTGGCTGCCACCGAAACCTCCTTCCCCTCCGCCGGCCCGTTGGATCGCTGGCCCCTCCCGGGAACAGCTACTGCCCCCCGCTCACCAGCACCGCACCGCCTGCTGCCTTCCGCCCGCCACAGCACCTGCGCCCTCGTCCCTCCGAGCCAGCGCTGCCGAGGGGCGCCCCAGCCGGCAGCCACGTACCGAGTGAGAGCCAGCGGGGCACTGCTGGGCGCCCGGTCACCCCGGCAGAGCCTGGCCCAAGGGCTCGGAGCACCAGCGGGGCCCGGAGGTGGGCCGTGGGGGCGCCCGGTGGCAGGGGGGCGGGCCGGTGCAGCTCAGCCAAGGCCACGAAGACCTGGGAGCGAGGCCACTTCGCAAACGGCAGAGCTGAGCTGTGGCCTTGTCTTCCACGCGGGCCTTCCGTCGCGCGTGGTTCCAGGGCCTGCCCAGCCGGGAGCAAGCAGCCGCTTGGCCTGGCGAGAGGACTCGCCCTTGCGGCGCCAGGTACGATGTTCAGGCCGCAAGCTAGCTCTCTGATCAAGTAACACAAGCGCGTTGGTCCCTGTCCCCCCCCCCCTGTAATGACAGTTCCACATTAAAGAGAAAGAGCCTCTTGCGTTTGTACTCCCCTTTTCTACAGTTTTTAAGATTGTAATAGAGATTGGATTATTTCTGCATTGACAATAAAAGTGGAAAGTGTTCCAGGCACATTGGCATTACTGGGGGGCTCGTGGGGGGAGGGCCAGCTGTTTCCCGCCCCCCCTTCGCAGCCCTGGGCCCAGAGCAGTGTGCAAGGCCACACCGGGGGCAGGCGGGGTGTCATGGCTGGCCTGAGACCCACAAGCTAAGGGCGAGTCCGTAGCCGCCTGGGCTGTGCTGCATCCCGGGCCCTGGGAGGTAGGAGGACTGCGGCCTGAGCCCAATCGGGGCCCACAAGCAGGCAGAACAGTTTGGTGCCGCTGGGGAAAACGTGAGCTCTTGAATGAGACATTCTTCACACACACAACACCCCCACCCCCCCCCGGACATTTGGGGCCCGCTCATCGCCTAGCAGCGGCCATGGCCAGGCAGCTCCGGTCCACGCAGCGGGTGAGAAGGGGGGGGGGGGGGGGGAGGGTCTCGCCCAGCCCATGCGCAGAGCAGGACTGGCAGCAGCGGCAGCTGGCAGGAAGTGGCGTTCTCCCATGGGCGTGTCAGCCACACGTGTCCTTGGTTCTCCCCCCCCCCCCCCCCCCAGCGTCATGCGGTATCACGCCTGGCCCCGTCAGAGCCGTGCACTTACAGGTACCTGTGCCCCAGCCGCCGGGCAGGACACGCGCTCCCAGGCCCACCCTGCCTGCTGGCTGCGGCTGTGGGCAAGCGCCACGCAGATCCGTGTCTGCGGCCCTGGCTGGAGCTGCCCCCCACCGGCCACAGGGTGGTCTTTGCAGCGCAGCAGCGTGAGGTGGGGCGAGGGAGGAACAGGTTCCCCCCCCCGGCAGACAGAGGCCTTGGTGTGTTTGTAAGCAAAGGGGGGGCCACGGGAGGAGCCCTGCAGCTTCCCCTGGGGCCCTTGGCCCTAGAACTCGGCCAGCCCCAACAGCGGATCCGGGCGCCACGCAGACTGTCAGCGCAGAGCTGGGGGGGGGGGGGGGGGGGGGTGTCTGGCCTTCACCCTGCCTCTGAGCCCCCACCGGGCAGGCTGCACACAATGCCCCCCCGGCTGGAGGGGGGGTGTGTGCAGCTCTAAGCCCACAGGTGCCACACGCACCCAAAGGGATGTTGCTGGCACTGGCCAACCAACACCCCCTCCCCCCCCCCCCAACTGCTAGTAGGGAGCGATCTGACCCCGACATTTAGGGTTACCAGTGGTCTAATAGAAAAACTGAACAGCATTGCCCTGCCCCCCCCCCCCCAGCCACTCCCTTCCCTGCACCCTTCTTCCCCCCCCCCCATGTGCCCTGGGCTGAGGCAGGAGGGCATTGGGGTGCCCCGGGGGGGGGGGGGGCTCCAGGCTGGGCCAGGGACACAGGCTCTGAGCAGAACTTACCTCCCGGGCACCCCCTAGGAAGCAGCCGGCATGGCTGGCGCTGAGTGCTGGCCCCGCTGGCAGGCACCATGGCTCCCAGCCAATTGGAGCTGTGGCATGGATGCTGGGGGGGGGGGGGGGGGCGCGGCCCATGGTCCCTTCCCACAAGGTGCAGGAAGCAGAGCGGGCGCCCTGCCTGCCCCCCGCCACCGGCTCCGCCAACCTCTTCCCCACCACCAGCAGGCCTGCCAATGGCCGAGGCAGCAGCGCAGCCTGGCCCCACACAGCAGCTCCTTCAGGTGAACCAAGCCCCTGGAGCAGTAGGCTGGCCCCCTTGGCCAGGCACAGGGTTCGGTGTCTGGCAGCCCCCACTCCCGTTCCCCCCTCCCACCCCACCAGGTGATGGTGCATCCCAGCTGAGAGTCGAATCCAGCCCCCCTGCCCCAGAGCAGGACCAAGCCTCGACTTCAAAACCTCTAGGGATGGAGACTTCACCCCCCTCCCTAGGGAACCCAGCCCAGCGCTTCCCCACCCGCCTAGGGAAATCACTGTTCCTCAGATCCAACCTAGACCTGCCCCACTGCAACTTGAGCCCATTGCTCCTTGTTCTGCCCCCACTGAGAACAGCCTCTCGCCAGCCTCTTTGGAACCCCCCTGCCGGAAGTTGCAGGCTGCTCTCAAATCCCCCCTCACTCCTGTAGCTTAAACAAGCCCAAATCCCTCAGTCTCTCCCGTAGGTCATGTGCTCCAGCCCCCTCAGCATTTGGTCATTGCCCTCCGCTGAACCCTCTCCAATGCATCCACATCCTCCCTATAGTGGGGGGCCCAGAACTGGACACAATATTCCAGGGCTGCATCTAGACTGGCATGAGTTTGCGCAAGTGCTTTTAACGGAAAAGTTTTCCGTTAAAAGTATTTGTGCAAGAGAGCGTCTAGATTGGCATGGGCGCTTTTGCGCAAAAGCGTCCGTGGCCAATCTAGATGCGCTTTTGCGCAAGAAAGCCCCGATCGCCATTTTAGCCATCAGGGCTTTTTTGCGCAAAACAAAACTGAGCTGTCTACAGTGGCCCTTTTGCGCAAAAGTTTTTGCGCAAAAGGACTTTTGCCCGAACGGGAGCATCAAAGTATTTGCGCCAGAAGCACTGATTTCTTACATTAGAACGTCAGTGTTCTTGCGCAAATTCAAGCGGCCAGTGTAGACAGCTGGCAAGTTTTTGCACAAAAGCACCTGCTTTTGCGGAAAAACTGGCCAGTCTAGACCCAGCCCAGATGTGGCCTCACCAGAGCCGAATAAAGGGGAATAATCACTTCTCTGGATCTGCTGGCAATGCTCCTCTTAATGCAACTGAATATGCCATTCGCCGTCTTGGCTACAAGGGCGCCCTGTTGACTCAGATCCAGCTTCTATCCACTGGAATCCAGGCCCTTTTCTGCCGAGCTGCTACTTAGCCAGTCGGCCCCCAGCCTGTAACAATGCTTGGGATTCTTCCGTCCCAAGTGCAGGACTCTACACTTGTCCTTGTTGAACCTCATCTGATTTCTTTTGGCCCAGTCCTCTCTGTCCAGGTCACTGTGGCCCCTATCCCTGCTTCCTGCATAGCTACCTCATCTAGCTTAGTGTCATCCGCAAACTTGCTGAGGTGCAACCCATCCCCTCCTCCAGGTCATTAATAAAGCTGTTGAACAAAACCGGCCCTAGACCTGATCCTCGGGGCACTGCGCTAGAAACCACCCGCCAACCTGCCATCGAGCCGTTGATCACTACCCGTTGGGCCCGACAATCTAGCCAGCTTTCTAGCCATCTTACAGTCCAGTTATCCGATCCATACTCCCTTGACGTGCTGGCAAGAATACTGTGAGAGACTGTAACAAACGCTTTGCTGAAGTTGAGCTATATCACATCCACTGACTTCCCCGTGTCCACAGAGCCAGTTTCCTCATCACAGCAGGCAATTGGGTTGGTCGGGCATGACGTGCCGTTGGTGAATCCATGTTGACTCTTCCTGGTCCCTCTCCCCTCTTCCAAGAGCTCCGAATGGATTCCTCGAGGATCCCCTCCAGGATTTTGCCGGGGACTGAGTTGCGGCTGACCGGTCTGTAGTTCCCTGGATTGTCCATCTAAACCCAGAGCCAGCCCCTGGCCGGGGCGGCAAACCCTCGACTCTGGAGGGGCTCAGATTCTTTCTAAGCCTTTAGTACCACGGCTGACTGAAACGGGAGCCAGGCCTGTGGGACAGCGGGAGTGCCAAAGACATTCACCCCCACTGGGCCAGTCCCAGGCATCAAACCCGGCAGCTGCCAGCGGGGAACATGGTACGGCCAGGGGCCAGGCACAGGGGTACAGTTTGCCCTTTGTCAGTGTTCGGGGTGTTGCAGATGAGCCGGGCCGCAGCCGAACTGGGGATTTCACACCCCCGGGAGGCCCAGCAGCCTCGAGGCAAGGTCCGGGTTCATTGTCCCGCAGGGCGCTGTCAGACCCACAGCTTTCTGGGCTATTTGCCCTCCCCCGCCAGACTCCCCACACAGCTCAGCCACTCCTGCCAGAGTTACAGCAAAGCACCCAACACTCCTTGCCGGCTGTACTCCCCCTCCCCCCACCTACAGCCACCAGCCCTGGAGAAACAAGCGCAGCACCCACCAGCTGTTTTCTGACATTTATTGAGAGCCGATGGCAGTAAATGCAGCCAGTCAAGCCTACCACTGCCACATGCCTGACAAACGGTTACAGTTGGAGTCAGTCCATGGCAGGAGACCAGAAGGACAGATACACACACTGTACAACCCGGTGCTTTAGGAATGGTCTGAACCATGGAATTTGTGTCTGGTTGGTGGGACGGCCCACCAATAAAAATAACATTTGTCTCTTTTACAGTCAAGGATTATAAGGTTGGATTTTTTTTCCTTTAAATATGTGTTGCCAGACTTTTTATAGGAGCAAACGTCTTCAAAGCACCACGAGCCATTTAATATTCATAATAATATAGGTGGAACTGAAGCACAGAAGAGAAGGGAAAAGCACCAAGATGCATAGCTTGGACAGACCAGGAATACAATACCGATTCCATAACGTAATCATAAAAAATATAGAGATATGTATATATCCGTCATGTAGAACTTTATGGATCTTTTTAAGATACATTTTTTTCTTTACAACAGATAGTTTTAGGTGATTTGTTTTGTTTTTTTCCTTAAAGAAATTTCAAAGTTGTGCCACACACAGCTGGATCCGCAAACACAATGGGGAAAGAGCGAGAAAGACCAGTTTGTACTTTTCAGAAAAAGAATATCACATTGACACATCGTTTTGAAACCACAAGCAAAATGCATTCATCAGAATTCAAGCGATAAACCAGACGCCAAATCCTGTTTATACATGAATATACAGCTGTGTATTCTCGAGAATACGCACGCGCGCACACACACACACACACACATTCACACACATTTTTTAAAAAAGAAAAAAACAACCACCCTGAAGACGAAACGTAAAACAACCTCCGGCTCAGAATTAACAAAAACCTTCATGAAACAAGGCACATCCTTTGAGTTTCTTAGACTGTGGAAAAGAAAGGAAGAACACTGAAGTCCAACAGAAAAACAAACCGAAAGCTGTTTGCACAGACTTTCTAATGCGATAAAAGGTATCTTATGCTTGTGCTACTCTTAATATGATCTTGCCACAGACAGAGCGTAGTGTAATCTAACAGGTTTTCTCAAGCTAAAATCCAGTCCTCTTGATTTTTTTTGTAAAACTTTTTCTTATATAATTGATACTATTTTTAATATTTTAAATATATATTTGTTAAAGTTTATTCCTTGTTTTAATTTCTGGGGGAAAAATATCTGTCTTAACTCTTTTTTCCCAATAAATTAATACTTCTTTATATAGCTTATTATTTCTTCATCCCTTATCACCCTCCACAGAAAGAGTTTTGTTCCCCAACCAGGAACGTTCATAACACTTCCCCGCCGCAGGGCATTGTGCTGGCCTGGCTTTTTTGCTCTGCTTGCTTCTGCTCAGACCCTCTTCTACAGCCAGCGCAGTGCCGGTCAGACAGCTGCTGGCGCACACAGCGAGCCAACGGCCCTCTGCACGGGGAGGCTCGAGCCAGAAGCGAAGGAGTCAAACCCGGGAGCTGCCCTGAACACCTTGAGCCCCATTTTGGGTTCCCTTGGTCATCGGTTTGACAAGGAAGCAGAGCTCCCGGGCCGTGGCGGGGAAATCGCTGGCACTTGCAAGAAGCCGAGTCCAGCCCCCACCCTGGGCCCAGGCCTGAGCGTAACAGCTACCTGGCGGGGCTGCAGACTGGAGGCCAGAGCCCTTGCAGATGAAAAATGCGGGTCGGGGGGGGGGGGGAGCCCCGTCAAAACGGCAGCTGCTTGGCCTTGCCCCGCGGGCCAAGCTCAGCCAGTGAGCCCTGCAGCGCTCGCCCCAGCGGTTAGCGTGGCAACCCCTTCTTGCTCAGCTACAGCCGGGGCAGGACGCCAGGCTGCCCCACAGCGTTAGACACCGAGGAGCAATTAGGGATTTCTCAGCCAGCCCCGCAGAAACCAGAAGAGGGACAGGACTTGTCTCGGGGGGCCCAGGGGCTGGACCCAGGCAGCGGGGCAGGGCCATTGAACGCCTGTGTCGGGGCAGCCGGGGTGGCTGGTCTGCAGGGCGCTGCAGTGCAAACCCCGGGGGGAGGACAGGGGAGGGGAGATGGTTGAGCCCGCGACTGGCCTCCTGTAGCCGTGCTGGTGGGAACAGCAAGCCAGGCGAGGTAACCACGTGGCCACGCTGGGTCCGCCCAAGCCCCCCAGCCCAGTGGCCTGGCCGCCAGCCGTGGCCAGCACTAGGTGGCTCAGCAGGTAGGAAGAGAGCAGGGCAACTTTCAAGTGAACCAGCTTGCCACGGGCAGGCCCACGCCTCCATGCTAATGCTGCTCTGAGCCCAGTGACATGGCAGCCCTCCCCACACCCCCGGGCACAGGGCACGGGCTGCCCGTGCGGCGTGTGCCAGCCGGGTGCTGGGGGTACGCCCGCTGCCTGGCTCACCCCGTCGGAGGCAGGCGGGTGCTTCGGCTGTGGCAGGACGTGGCCCCGAGGGGAGCTGCAGCCAGTGGGCCAGGCCTGGAAAGGGGCAGTGTGCTTGCAGGGAGAGCAGCGTCCGCCAGGGCGCAGCTCCCCACGGCCACCGGGCACTAGCAACAGAGCCTGGAGCAGGGGGCTTAGCCGGCGGCCCCTTGCTCTGTCAGGCTGGGCCAGGGAGGTGCCGTCTGGCAGGGCTTCGGCATGAGCAGCTGGCAGACACGGAACCCGCCTGCTCCAGGGCTCTGCCTGTGTTGGCCCCTGCGGCTCCCCGCGGCCGCGCTCCAGCCCACGGCCTGGTCTCCGGGGGGCTGGGGCGCGGGGGAACCAGAGCCGTAGCAGGACCGCCAGGGCTGAGGAAGAGGATTGGTTCCCTGTGCTCCCTCTGCTCCAGGGGCGTTAGCCCAGCCCCAGCAAAGCCCTCTGGCCCCGTGGGGGACAGCCCTGGAGCAGGGAGGCCTGGCCAGCCCCAAGGGCATCCTGTATTGTGCTTGTATGAGGGGCGCCCTGCCCCTGTGCTGCAGCCCCACCCCCCTCACCCCACAGCGTCCCCGCGTCTGGCCGTGGGCCCCGCGGCCCGGCTCAGGCGACCCGCGCGCCAGGCCGGCCCTGAGCGCAACCCCCAGCTGGCATGTGTCTCTAGGACAGACACCTCCCTTTGCCATCACTGTGTTGGGGGCACCCCACAGAGCCCCCCCCTCGGAGACCCCTTCTGCCCCGGACACCTGGGCCTAGACAGAACCCCAGCACGCTCCTCGCCCAGCAGCACGGCCCGGGGGCTGCGCCCAGCGTGGCGGCCGCAGGGTTCGGGCAATGGAAGACGCAGCAGTGAAATGGGCGTCAGCACTGACTGTGGACACGGCCTGGCTCCCATGGCCCCCAGCCAGCTCCTCAGAGCTGCCTTGGGACCGACCCCCTTCCCTCCCTGCCCCGGCCCTCAAACAGCAGCTGTAGGATTCCCCCCGCCGCCCCCGCCTCGCACAACTTTCCGGCTCTGCCGGGCAGACTGCCCCTGGCTCACCCCTCCCAGCCCAGCTCACACTGTCCCCTCGGGTGAGCCCCACTCGCCCCCAATTCCCTGCAGCCGGGGACACCCCACGGCAGGGGCCTCGCACATGCCAGCATCCCTGTCCATGGAGACTGCCCCCGCGCAGCCTGTCCCCGGGGATCAGCCACCCCGGCAAGGGAGGGGATAAAGGCCGAGTCGCCCACGTCTTTGGAAGCCCAGCCGCTCTGAGTGGCAGAAGGGCGAGGGGGTGGCTCTGTGCTCCCATGTCCTGCAGCCCGTTCGGTGTGGCGATCGCCGCCTTGGGTAGGCCCCATCAGGGCGGGGTGGCGGGGGGGGCTATTTTCTATTTTTTTCTTTCAAACCACTGTCTCGAGCATGCAAGCCTATGAAGCGTTCTCCCGGCGCGGCACGCGGCTCCCGCAGCCAGACGGCCCCCCCAAGGAACCAGCGCACTGCCCGGAAAACGATTAAAAAAAACCGGAAAGAAAAGCGCGAATTGGTCAAACCGGACTCGTCACCAGAACAACGTCTCACAGTCACAGCGTCTCAGCACCAGGAACAGACAGACAAACACCTTCCGACTAAAACAAAGCATGCAGCTAACCGAGCGCCAGCGGGCGCCCCCAGCCCACAACTCCTGGTGCCTCCCAACATCAGCAGACGGGAGGGGGGGGGGCACGCAGACAGCGGCACACGAGAAAATGGCAGTGCTCGGTCGGGAAACGGGAGCCACACGGCCTCCCCAGAGCCCAGCGGGGCGGGAAGCAGACGGACCAATACTGACTGGGGCCACTTGTGGCTACCCACGGACCCGTCCCCTCGGGCCAAGCGGACACGGCGGAAGTTGAGCTGAACGCCACGACTGGAGCAGAACCGTTCTCGCGGTGGTTTCGGGTTGGGCCGGGAGCGGCACGGCGGGACGAGCCCCTGCCCCGGCGGTGCCTCGTCCTGGCTGGCGGCTTTCGACGGCATGACGGGCGCCGTTCGCCCACGGTCGCTTTGCTACTTGGGAAAAGAAACATAACCGGGCGGGGGGGTTGGTTTTTTTTTTTTTTTTTTGCTTTTGCTCCCGCCAAAAGCCGGCACCGCGGTCTGTTTGAGCACAATCCTGAGGTAAATCTTTTCTTCTTTGTGCAAACCCCGAAGGATGGGCTGGTCGCCGAGCGAGGCCAGGCTGTACCGGGGCGGGAGGGGGGCTGGGACTCAGTGGATCGTTGTGCCCTTGTGCCCACGGTGAATCCTGAGGTTGGCTGGGGTTCTCCTGGGGCCTCATTCCAGCATGGCGTCCAGCTGGTCAGCCAGGTCGTCGAACATGCTGCCGATGTCATCCAGGATGCTGACTGTGCTCTTGGATTCCGCGGCCGAGCTGCGGGGCAGAGAGCGGCCGTTAGCGGCGCCGGCGGGACGGAGCCCACGGGGCCACCCCCCACCTGT
Organism: Pelochelys cantorii; assembly: GCA_032595735.1. Taxonomy (NCBI): domain Eukaryota; kingdom Metazoa; phylum Chordata; order Testudines; family Trionychidae; genus Pelochelys; species Pelochelys cantorii. The sequence goes on from CM064341.1 coordinate 38,993,532, forward strand.
GGCTGACGTGGGTCTTGCCCAGGGGGCAGAGGGCGGAGGAATTGCACAGAGGGGGGGAGAATGTCATGGAGGCCCTCAGAGTCCAGCAAGTCTCTTCATCCCCCCCCGCCCCCCCCTCCCGGCCCCGACACGGTAACTTCCCTCAGGTCCCCCCATCTGTACAGCTCTGCTCCCCAAACATTCCCCAGCCTGCCCAGGTGCCCCTCACATCTGGGTCCCACCCCCTGTGGCTATGTCCCACCCTGACTCTCCTCCATAAGCCCCCGCCTCAATCTGGATCTCCCCAAGAACCCCCAATACTGCCCCATCCCCTTCCCAAGACTGTGACCCTCGCCCAAACCCCCCTTGCCTCTGGGGTCCCCCTCCGAATTGAGCCTCCTTCCTGAGGTGGGAGGGGGAAGACAAGTAGCTGGAGCTGTGAGGCAGAGCTGGGCCTATGAGGCAGCCCCCAGCCTGTGCTGGGCCCCCCTCACTCTGCCCTGTGGGGCAGGTAGGGGTCTCAGGCAGTGCCCGGGGGGGGGGCACGGAGCAGCCCCTAGAAGCATTGCCTGAAAGAGGGGGACCTGGGGTGCCATTACGCACTCGGCCCTAAAGAGCCTGGCACTGGCCCAGGCGCCCTGCGGGCTGTCAGCAGGGGAGGCATTCCCGCTGGACCCGTATGGCCCAGTAGCGCTCGCCAGCCCAGCTCGGCCCGGCAGCGAGCCGGGTATCACCCACCTGCCCCACTCCCCGAGTTTGTCTCCACCCGAAACATTACAGCCGTGGGGCATCCACACCGCCCGCAGGGCCGGCACCCCCAGGAGGCTGTGGCTCGGGCGACCTAGCGCCGCCGTCACGGGGACTGGGCTCGCCCCCGCGGTGCCATTCCCCTCGTTCGGAAATGGCGGTGCCGTGCACTACAGCAGGCCGGGGGGAGCCGACGGGGAGGCGGGTGTCACGGCCGTATCAGCAGAGAGGCGGCCTGACCGCGGGCCTGGCGAGGACGCTTCAGCTGCCACGATGGAGAAGCCAGGCAGGGCCACAGGCCCCCCCGGCGTGGGCAGCAGACGGAGCGCGTGGGCCAGGTCGCCTGGTCTGCCCTGGGTGAGAAGGGAGCCAGACTGGCCCAGGAAACTGCCCCCCATGTCCCGCCCCCCACCCCCAGCAACCTTCTCCCTTCAGCCTCAACAGGGGCCCAGGAACAACCCGCCACGCCAGGAGGCATTCATGGGCTGGGGGCACCCTCTCTCGCCACCCTGGACTACAAGGCCTCCAACCTCCAGCCCCCCACGGCCATCCCTGATGCTCGAAGGCGGGGCTCCCCACCTAAGGCCCAGCCCACGAGGCTCAGGGCCCCTCCCCAGCCCGCTTATGCGCTCTCCCTCCTGCTCAGAGCCCTGCACCCCCAAGCCTGCTCCCCGGCAGCCCCCTCCCACACCGAACCCCTCATTCTTGGCCCCGCCGCAGAGCCTGGGGGGCCACAAAATCTACTAGTCTGCCCCCCCCCACATGTGGGGAGGGTCTTTCCCCTTCTCAGTCAGGGGCCCTGTCAATGAGTGTGTGTGGGGGGATTGTGCTTCTCACTTTTGTGCGGCCCCTGACCCTACAAAGCTTCCCCATCCCGCTCTAAGGAAAGGCACAACCCTCCCAGACAACGGGGGGGGGGGGTGACACACTGGGGAGAAGAACTCCGCCCCCTCCCCAGGGGGGACCTCGCCGTGTGGCACCCACCGACGCCTTCCTTAGTTGCCCTGCTGGCCTCTCGGCCCCACCCCAGCCCAGCAGCAGGGAGTCCCACAGGTGGACGCCCCTCCCAAAGGGGGCCCGGTCCGCCCCCCCTGCGCGCGCAAGAGGGGCCGAGGCATCGGGGTCCTTACTCTGCCGCCTGCCCGTCCTCCTGCTTGATCTTCTCCTCCACGGCCTGCAGGGCCGCGGCCAGCGAGGCGCTGGTCTCCTCCAGCTTCTGGTGCGCGGCCTCGGGGCTGGCGCTCTCCGCGGAGGGGCCGGCCATGGAGGCGCGGGGCGGCTTGACGGGCACCTGCTGGGGCTGCCCGCCGGGCGAGAGGGGCTTGGCGGGGCTGGAGCAGAGCGAAGGCGGGGTGCTGGAAGGCTTGATCGTGGGGGCCAGCTGCTTGGCGGGGGAGGGGGTGGGCGTGGAGCCTGCGCTCACGGACTGGATGGAGGCGTGGGGCTTGGGAGGCTTGGGCGCTGTGGGGGGCGGGGGGGGCTTGGGTGACACGGGGGGCGGGGTGCCATGCGCCCGCTTCACCTCTGCAGGAGAGAAGAGAGGAGAGGGGCCGTGAGGGCCGCAGCCGTTGCTGTTAACATGGGGGGGGTCGCCCTGTTCTGGGCAAGGGGGGCTGGGAATGGGGGGAGGTTGCCCATGCCCTGGGGGGGGGCGGGGGGGGACACCCTGCCCTGGGGGAGAAGGGCTGAGAATGGGGGGTCGCCCCTGCCCCAGGAGAGGGGCTGGGGGTGGCAGGGTCGCCTCTGCTGTGGGTGAGGGGGGCTGGGAGAGGGGGAGGTCGCCCCTGCCCTGGGGGTGGGGGGCTGGGAGCAAGGGGGCCCTGTCCTGGGGGTGGGCATACTGATGGGGGCCAGCCCTGGGCCTTTGGGTGTCTTCCCCACAGTCAGTAGCTGGGGCTAGAACCCAGGAGTCCTGCCTGCCCCCACCCCCCAGGTCGGCCCTCCCCACAATTAACCTCGATCAGCATGAACCCAGTCCCTTCCCGGGGGGAGGAAGGGGGAATGTCTTTCAAAGAAGCAGGCAGCCAGCAGCAGAGGGGGCTGGCAGGGCGGCTCCAGGCCCCGGGACCCCACACCCCTGGGACACAGGCAGGGGAGAATGGGGCAGCCCCGAAGAGCAGAACAGGTGCCCCAAGGCCAGCCTGCCTGGGGAGGGGGAAGGCAGCTGGTCCCCGCCTGGGCCTGGATGAGCACAGGGGCCAGGAGCTGCTGCCAGGCAGGGATCCGGCCGGACCGGCTCCCATACACCCAGAGCCCTGGCAGGCAGAGACCTGGGGCCCTACGGCTTTGACGAGGCTTCCAGGCCCCCGTTACTGACCACGCAGGCCTATAACGCCCATGGGCTACACCCCGCTCCCAGACAGCGCCCCTCCCACGCTGGGGGAGGGACCCTCAAACCGCCCGACCTTGGGGGGCTCATTCCGCAGAGCTCACCCGCACACCCCCCCCCGGCCTTTGAACCCCCCCACACCCAGGCCCCAGCAAGGGTCGCCTCTCTGGGCTGTCGCCCCATGGGCCCTAGAGATCCGCAGCCCCGGGTCAGCCCTGCGTATAGGGGAGGGAGAATCCGGGACCCACAGCCCTGGACAGCAGCAGGCCTCAGAAACCGTGCTGTTCACTCTTCCCCCAGGAGACTGCTCTGCCTGCCTGCGACCCCGCTCGCCACTAGGCCGTGCTGCCAGCGAGCAGGCCAGAGGCTCGTATTCCTAGCTCGACTTCCCAGAGCAGCCCCCGTGCACGCCCCCCTCGGGCTCTGTCCTGGACTCCGGCGGCCGGTGCCGCCCCCTCCCGAGAGCGTATCGGCGCAAGGAAAGGCACCTCGGGCACGCCCCTCGAGCCGGGCGGAGGCAGCCCGGCCTGGCACTGGGAGAACTGGCCGAGCCGGAGCTGGGCTGAGGAGCGACCTGCTGCCCAAGCGAGGCCAAGGCCAATTCCCCTGAAACGCCCTCAGCCGATGCTTGGCTGGTCCACCCTCCCTCCTGCCCGGAGCCGTGTGCCCGCATCCCGCGGGGTTTGCCTGGGAGCCCCCCAGCCACGAGCAAAGCTGCTGTGCCCCCCCCCCAGCTTGTGGGTGCTCAGGAGCAGAGCCGAGGGCAGAGGACGTGGCGTCCCCATCCCTCCGAACTCCTGCCACTTACCTGGGCTGCCGGGGCTGGGGATCGCTGCCTTTTTGGAAGTGGGGGTGGGCGGCCCGGGGACCTTCTGTGCTTGTGGGGTTAACACGGGCTTGGGCGAGACCGGTGGCTTGAAGGGCTTCCTGGGCTCCCCACCGGCGGCCTGCGGCCCATGCTCCGGCCCATCCGGGGGGGCGTCTGCCCCGCCCATCTCGGAGGCAGGCCGCCGTTTGACGGTGCCGGTGCCGTTCTGGTAGACGGAGAGGGGGGCCGGCTCCAGGCCCAGCTCCTTGTCTCTGGACTTGGGCCGGCGCTTGACGGTGTCCGACTCGGTCAGGATGAACTTGACGCTGTCCTGCTGACTCTGTTTGGCCCGGATCCGCCTCTTGAGCGTGGCGCTGGCCTCCACCTTGGCCAGGTCGCCGTGCCGGTGAGCGGGCGACAGCCCCTCCCCCCCCTCGGCCCGGCCCAGCGCCATCTGCCGGGGCCGCTGCTTGATGGTCAAGTTCCCCTCCTCGGCGAAGGGGAGGTTCTCGGACGAGCCGTCGTGGGGGGAGGCGCCGCGCTCGGCCCGCAGCCGCTCCACGGGGCCGCCCTCCTGGCCCGCGTCGGAGCGGACGCTGTCGGAACGCTCCCTGCGGGCGGCCGCCACCAGGCCAGTCACGGGGCCGCTGATGGTCCGGCGCCGGTTCACCACCTCCCCATCCAGGCCGATGGCGTCTTTGTGCTTGACGGTGGCCAGGACGGTGGCCACGCGCGCATGCTCCGGACTGGCCTGGTGCAGGGCCACGGCCGGGTGCAGGTAGTAGCCTTCGGGGGCCTTCCCTCCTCCTGCGTGCGGCTTGTGCAGGCCCAGCGCTCGGGCGCCCCCCCCAATGGAGGACATCTCCAGCATGGCGGTGATGCTCTTCACGCTGCCCGCGCTGCCCGTGTCCACGCTGCCCCCCACGTCGCTCGCCCGTCGCTGCTCCCGGTAGCTCTCCAGCGCCTCCTCGCCCTCCCCACCGGGCGCCTCCCCTTCGCCCTCCTTGGTGAAGTCGTCGGCCATGTTGGTGCTGGAGATGGCGGAGCTGGAGCGCTTGGGGGGCGGCGGGGGCGGCCCCTTCTTCTTGGGCCGGACAGCAAAGGACTGGCTGCGGTTGACGTTCTTGTCCCCGCCCGACTGCGCCCGCACCGAGTGGCTCCTGCCCACCCGGCGCTGCACCGTGGCGTAGGGCCCGGCGTCCGGCACCAGCAGCTCATCCCGCTCCTGCTCGCTGTCAGACACGGCGTAGCGGTTCAGGCTGTGCGCGCGCTTCTTCGGCCGGCCCGGCTCCTCCTCCGCTTCTCCGCTGGGGGGCGGCAGGCACAGGACGGGCACCGAGACCGGCAGGACCGGCACTCCCTGCGCCACGGGGCCCGGCGGGGGCCCGGCCAGGCCCTCGCCCTCCAGGGGCTGCGGCATGACGTAGGCGAAGCCCCGGTGGGTGGGCGACTGAGGCAGGGACCTGGGCGACATGGGGCGGTCGGCCTGCGGGAGCAGCTGCGGCGTGGGCTTGACCTTGGCCGTGGCGTGGGGCACGCCGAGCGTCTGGGGCGAGGACGGGCGCAGCTTGGTGGGCGTCTGCGGGGGGGTGAAGCGCCCAGCGGCCGGGGGGAAGGACTGCCGGGGCTTGCCCGGCACAGGGGGCACGCTGGCTCTCTTGACGGTATGCCCGTGTCGCATGGGCCTGGCCTCCTTGGGCAGGCTGGGGGGGCCCTCCTTCACCTCCTCCGTCAGGTACTCCTGGCTCCTGGACATGGCGGTGCTCGGCCCCCTGGGCCCGTCCCCCAGCAGCTCCTCGGAACTGCTCATCTGCTTGGCCCGGCCGCTCAGGCTGTTCTCGTGCCTGGCGGAAGGGCCCCGGTAGCCTGCCCCGTCCCGGATCGGGGCCACGTGGTTGGCCTGCTTCTCCTGACCCTCGGGCGCCTCGCCCGTGCCTGTCAGCGCCACCTGCAGCTCGCAGCTCAGCTCGCTGTCCTGGAAGGTCGTCATCTTGGGCGACTGGCACTCGGCGCTCTCCGGCGGCGGAGACTCGATGGCCAGCACCTCCAGAGACTGCGGCGCCTTCTTCTTCAGGGTCCCCGACTCGTACCGCACGTACTCGGCCTTCTGCAGTTCCGCCAGCTTCTTCACCGCCAGCATCAGCTTCTTCTGGTGGCCTGGGGAGGACACGCGGCAGAAGGGGGTGTCAGCCTGCGAGGGGCGACTCGTCCCGCCCGCAACCCGCAGGCCCTGGGGCTGGGCCGTGGCAGGAGCCCTCGTCTGCCCGCCTCGGGCCACGCCAGCCACGCGCTCGTCTCCCACCGGCAGGGCCTGGGCAGCCCATGGGGTCAACTACAAGGAAGCTACCAGAGAGAGACAGGCAGGGCCGTGGCCATGTCAGACGAGCTCTCTGGGTCACCCGGGGGACGAGGAGGGAGGGTCTGACCCCTGGCAGCCCTCTGACAGCATGGGGAAGGATTCCGCCGATCACCCCCCGGCACAGAATTCCTAGGGACTGCCCCGGGCCCTCTCCCCAGTGTCCTGCATCCAGCTGTGTCTGACCGAGGGACAGGGACCCTGTGGGCGCTTCCTGCTCTGCACAGACGTGCCCGGCCCTTCCCATCCCCAGGCCTCACACCCAGCCCCCTCTGCACGGGGAGAGGGGCTCTCCAGGGTGGGGGTCAAAGAGGCCTCCGGGAGCCGGCCACATCAGACCCACGGCACTCTCCGGCAGCCAAGACGCCCCTCCGCCCTTTCGCCGACCGTTTGCTTCCCGGCTGTGTGGAGGGATGTTAAATAAACATTTCCCACCGACTAGTCAATTCGTGGGTAAGCGGGGGAGCAGCTGAGGGGTTAGCGCTGGCCCCGGGAGCTAACCCCACTGCGGCTCTGCCTTTTAAACGTATTAAAAGCCTGCCAGCTCTGAGTTCATTTAAAACCTGGCGCCGGGTCCCCATGGGGATGGTACTGGGGGGAACCAGCTTTTCAGCCGGCTCCCCCCAGCACCGGCTCCTGCTCCCCCCACTTGCTGCCTCTGATCGAGGGAGGGAAGCGCGAGTTGAGGAACTAGTCACCTATCCAATACGCTTTTCTCACAGTCGACTCTCCACTTCCATCCCTACCAGGCTTTGGGTGCGCACGGGGCGGCACCCCCAGGGGTTAACAGAGCCAGCACAGCGTGGGAGCGGCGAGACCTTGGGGTGCCCGGGGTGCCACCATGGCCTCTGAGCCTGGTTTCTGGCCTGAGAATCCCCTCCCCCCTCACCTCAGGGGGCCCTGCTATCCCAGGGCAGCGCTGCCCGTCACATCAGGCCGAGCCAGGCCACCCAGCCCCCTGGGGCAGCCGGCTGTGGGGCAGGACGGGGGGGGGGCACGTTTCCTGCATGGTGCTGAGCAGGGTCAATGGGAGCCAAGGGAGCGTGGCAGCACCCAGGGACGGGCCGTTCACGCCCTTTCACAGGCAGCGGCCGAGCGGTGCCTACCCATGATTCACTGCTCAGTCTCACGGCGCCGGCCGCCACTGCCCCCCTCCCCCCCGCCGGCCAGGTGAAGCCCCACCCCCCTGCGCCCAGGCCCGGCCCCGCCTTACCCAGCTTGGTGATCCCGATCTCCTGCAAGTCCTCCCAGGTGATGTCCGTGATGAAGTCGATGTTCTCGTAGCCGTTCTCCACCAGGACTTTGTAGTACTGGGCCAGGCCGATCATGGAGAGCCAGAGCGCCAGGTTGGCCTGCGGGGGGCAAAGCGAGAAGGGTGCCGTGGCCTTCACCTGACACCCTGTGTGGGTCACACTCTGCCACGGACTGGCGCTGCCCCCCCCCCACCGCCCGGGGCTCCCGCAGCCCAGCGCCTTGCCATACAGCCAACGGCCTGCCTGCTCCCGGGCCAGCGTCCAGCTCTGTGACCCCGCCCTGCCCGGACTCTGCTCTCTTGCACCCCAAGCCCTTCCCAGCGGGAGGCTGCACAGCCCAGGAGATCTCCCCACGAGGGGCTTTCTTCGGACGCGGCCTCAGCTTTCCCGTTGCGCCTAGCTCCAGCCTCGGCTGAGCCCCCCAAAGCTCCGCCTCCCTTGGAGACGGCTTAGCCCCGGAGCTGCTCCTCCACGGCATCCCCATCAAGCCAGCACCCTGCAGCCGTCTACCCTGCACCTCTCTGGGCTGCCTCCAGGACAGGGCCCCCAGCCCGGTGCCTTGAGCTCGGGGAGAGCCAGGAAAAACCGCTCTGCTGGGCGGACGGCACTCCCTGCTCTCGGGGAGCCCGCCAGAGTCCCCCCCCCCGTGTGCCCTTCCCACACTGCGCTGTGACGCTGTCCTGACCCAAACAGGGCCAAGCCCCTCCCAGCAAGGAGATGGAATCCTGGACCCCGGGCCCATCGGGCAACCCGCCGGTAGGGCACAGCCGACAGGCAGGGTGCATTCCCGATGGCCGTGTCGGGGACAGCCCGGGGAGCCTCACCGGCTTGTACTCCGGCAGCCACTCGGGGACGTTCAGGCTGTTGATCTCCGAGGTGATTTTCTTCCGGTGTCCGGGCTTTGTCACGCCGATGGCCGTGAGGTCCTAGGGCGCAGAAAGAGACCTGTGGCCACCGCCGCTCCAGCAGGAGGCAGCCACGTGGTGCTGGTGGCCACCGGCCGTCGCAGGCCACCTCTCCGGGACAAGCGGCGTGGGAAGCCGGCTCGGGAGGGTTAGGTTTTTATCCGTAAACGGCACCTTCCCAGTCCACCCAAATGCCAAAAAATCCCTCCAGGGCCCCCCCCCCCAGGGAGGGGCAGGAGTGAGAACCAGGCGGCCTGGGAACTTGTCAGAGCGTGCGCCTCGAGGCCCTGCAACGTGCCGGGCTTTTAACAAGTGCCAAGTTTAACTTTTTGAGTCTCCACACCTGTCGGCATTATCGCCAGAGACCCTCCCCTCGCCTGCCCCCCTCCCCCATAGTAGGGTTACCAGGTAGTCTCAAAAAAAATATCGGACACACTTGATCGGGGGCGGGGGAGGGATTGGCTGGGAGGGGAGCGAGGCTGGCCAGGAGGAAGGGGGGGGCCAGGAGGGGCTGGGAAGCAGAGCTGGCAGGGGGAGGGGTCGGGGGCAGCGGGGCTGGCCGGGAGGAAGGGGGGGGGGCAGGAGGGGCCGGGAAGCAGAGCTGGCAGGGGGAGGGGTTGGGGGCAGCGGGGCGGGCCGGGAGGGGCCGGGAAGCAGAGCTGGCGGGGGGTGGGGCAGGGGCAGCAGGGCTGGCTGGGGGAGATCAGGGGAGGGGCGGCCGGCAGGAAGCAGAGCTGGTTGGGGGGGGTGTCGGGCAGCGGGGCTGGCCGGGAGGGGGAGCGAATCAGCCGGCAGGGAGCGGGACTGACCCGGGCACGTACAGATCGCAGGGCACTGCCCATCCCGTGCACCGTGAAGCGAGTCCGGCTACGGCTCCACCACGCGCTTGACCAGCGCTCAGGAGCTTGGCCAGGGCTTCCTCTCCTCCACACATGCAACCAGAGGCTCCCAGCGCCGATCGCGCCCCGCCTCCCAGCCACTCCCCCCGCCCCTGCCCGGCTTCCGTCCGGCGCCCCTCCAGAAAACCAGAAAATACCCGACATTGCACGTGTCCAGGATTTTCTAAGTTTTTTTTACCGGACAGAGCCCCAAAACCAGACTGTCCGGTAGAATACCGGACACCTGGCAACCCTACCCCATAGTTGCCCACGAGTGCAAACGGACGGGGCCCCGTGGCAGGCCCCAGAGAGCCAGACGGGGCTCGCAGGCAGGGCTGGGCGCCTGCGCAGGGGGCACTGTGCCCCTCACACAGCCGGGCGGACTCCAGCTGGCAGGGCAGCGCTCAGCCCAGAGGCCAGAGTGGGGGCTGGTTCCCTTGCCCCAGCGTTTTCGAAGCAGCCCCCCCCATGGGACCGTGCCCGATGCGCTCGGTGCGGATTGGCTGCGGCTGGAGCAGCCCTGCCCCGTGGCCGTCCCACGTGGTCAGCGCCCGGTGAGCGTGGCCGGGCTGGGAGCCTCGCGATGACGTGGGCCTGTCCCCGCAGCACGAAGCCCCGAGGGGGATCTTAACAGCTCCAAGGAGAACTGTCCTGCACGGATTTGCCCCCGAGCTCTCTCCTCAGCCCAGGCCCGGCCTGGCCCAATTCCCAGCGCCACGCGGCTTCCCTTGCCCCAGCGCCGCTCCTCGCTGTTGGAGCCAGGCCACGGCGACCGGGCCCGACGTCCCTCCCCACCTCCCAGCCCACCCTGCCGCCCCCTGTCCCGTTCCTGGATTTGAAAGTGAGCAGAGAGATCACTGCTGCGCCCCACTTTCGGTACGAAGGGGGCCATGCGGGGTGTCCAACGAAAGCTTATGCCCCAGTGATTCTACGTGTGACGCTCGGGTGCTCGTGGGATGTCTGTATGGGGAGTTATGAACACGGGCTCTGTGCTGGTGCTGGAAACGCTCTCCGTCTGAGACAGAGCCATGGGCCTGGCCTGCCTGTGGTGAAGGAGGACTGCCCAGTGAATGGCCGTGCCAACTGGCACTGCTCCAGGGACAATGACTCGCAGAGTGGCCAGAAAACACCTGCTTTTGAGCAGTTCGCCCTGAGCCGACGCCCCCAGCGGTGCCCAGACCCGGCCCCGTCCGTCACACCCTCCCCTTCCCTTCTCCGCTCCATCTGGGCCCCCAGCCGGGCCCCTGCGCGGGGAGCAAGACGGGGCCCCTCGCACCGCCGGCGCTCACCTCGGGGGTCATCCGGCTGATGGTGGGGATGTCGTACCCGGCGTTGATGAAGTTGGGCGCGTACAGCTGCAGCTGGAATTTGCACAGCCACTGGTACACGGCCTCGGAGCTCTGGGGCGAGATGGGAGGGGGTCACCAGTGTCGCCCGGCCAGGGGCGCAGCGGGGCGCCAGCCAGCGCCAACCCAGCCAAGCCTCGTCCGGGGAGGAGAGCCCCATGGCTGCCCCCTAGACCCAGGGGCTGGACTAGACAGCTCTAGCGTCCTCTCCCCGCTAGCCTTGGACTCTGTCAGCGCTGCTAGAACCGGGGGCCTCTTTTCCGCCCCATCCAATGCGACTGACCCCTGGGCACAGCCGGCAGCACCCGGCCTGGGAGCCCCACGGCCCTGCAGTCAGGCAAAGGCCACAGGCGCCCGGCTGGAACCACTGCGCAGGGAGAGGTCAGAGACCGGCAGGATTTAACCAGGAAAGCACCTCCGGGCTGAGTGTGTGCGGCTCTTCTGGTGGGCTGCAGGCCTTGGCGTGGCACAGGCCCTCGAGCCTGGGGAACTCCAGGGGACATGAAGGAGCTGGGAGGAGATTTGTCCGATGGTCCCCTTCTGCCCTGGGGCCTCACCGCAGGCGGCAGGGGAGCCATTCACCCCGTTGCCATGCCCGAGAACCACCCTGCCAGGGAGACGGAGCAGTGTCTTCTCCCCCTCACTCAGCCCAGCACCAGCCCCGCTGTTCCCTCCTGCGCCAAGGTCCCTGCCGGCTCACGCACTCTGCAGCCCGGCAAAGCGTGGGGCACAGCCTGGCGAGGGATGCTGCAGAGCCCAGACAGCAGGTGACTCTTGCCCAAGGCCCGGAGCCCGGGGCTGTGGCCGGGAGGGGAGCCTGCTGAGACATGACGGCTGAGCCAAGCGCTGCAGGCAACGGAGCCCAGCGCGCTCAGGATCCGGAGTGTGGAGACGCAGCCAGCGCACGGAAACTCCCCCGCCCTCCGGCTGCACCCGCCCACCAGGCAACGGCACCGCTGGAGGGGCCGTCTCCCTTCCCGAGCCCTCCTGGCCAGGATCCCTGGGGCGGCCGCTCTCTCTGCCCCTCGCCAGAAGGCGACCGGACTGCGAAAGTGCAAGAGCCTCCGAGCCAGGGCAGGCCCCTCCCCTGCCTCACCTTCCCTTCCGACATTGGCTCCGTCTTCTTCAGCTGCTGCTCAGCCAGGGGCTGCCCGGCGTAGGGAGAGCTGGCCAGGCTCTGGGTCCGAGACGAGCCTGTGGCAAAGCAGGCAAAGGCAGCGCTCAGAGCAGCGGGGACCAGAGACCTCACAAGAGGGAGACGGTAAAGCGTGGGGGTTCTAGCCCCAGGGCAGCCGGGGAGACCCAGCTGCCCCGTAGGTCCTGCCGGATGAGGGACACGCTCTCTCACTCGCCCTGACTTGTTGTGCAGCGTTGCTGCCGAGCTCCTCCCCAGAGGTGGCCGCATTTCAGCCACGGTGCCTTTCCCATGGAACCCATTCGTGTCTGCAGGGTGTGTGGGCAGCGTCACGTTATTGAATTTTAAAGGGAGCAGACAGATCACTGCTTCACCCAAGGGGTGGGTTTGCCCCAAAGTCTGAACAAAGGGGGCCTTGTGAGGTGTCAAACGAAAGCTTATGCTCTACTGATTCTGTGTGTGCTACTCAGGTACTTGTACGATGTCTGTGTGTGGCGTTCTGAATACGGGCTCCGTTCTTGTGTTGTGAATGTTCTCTGCCTGAGACAGAGCAATGGGCCTGGACTGCCTGTTGGGAGGAAGGACTGGTCAGTGACTGGATGTGCTAACTAGCACTGCTCCATGGACAATGGCTCTCCGAGAGGCCAATACACACCTGAGGGACGCATCTGGGAGCCTGCAGTCCAGCCAGTACATCATGGCTGCTGGCATGTGAAACATGCCATCATGTGACCAGCTCCAACGTGGGAGACAGCAGGGATACAGAAGTGCCATGAGGTGTCTCCATCTTTTCTTCAATCTTGCTACTGATCCCAGATGCAGCCTCGCTAGGGGCAGCGAGCCGGGAAGGACTGCTGACCCGTCCTGACATAGCATGGACACCAGAGACTTTAAGCCAGCAGTTTGTAACATCTCTGCTGAGAGCCTGCATGGAGAACTTGGAGACTGGTGCATGTAACGTATTCTCCTCAACAACCTCACTCTCCACCTTTTCTTTCTTTTGTTAATAAACCTTGAGACTGTAGATTCTAAAGAACTGGCCCAGCGAGCTCTTGTGGGTAAGATCCAATGTGTAAACTGACCGGGGATCTGTGGCTGGTTTTTGGGGCTGGGAGGACCCTCGGGGGAGGTGAGATTGGGTTCTATAACCCCTCCCCTGTGTGAGGCCCGGGGCTGATGGTGGCGCAGGGAGAGCTGGGCTGTCAGAGGGGTTTTGCTCATGAGGCTTCCTGCTGGCCGGATTGGCAGCTGGAGCACTCGGTGGGACCGGTTCGGGAAAGGTCTCCAGTCGAGGGCTGTAAGCTGAGCAATTCGCCCTGAGCAGACACCCTCAGCAGTGCCCACCTCACTTGGCCCCCTTTGTACAGACTTTGCAAACACGCCCCCCCCCCCCGTGGGCGGGGCAGTGATCTGTCTGCTCCCTTTAAAATCCAATAACGTGACAGGGAGCCTGCCACGAAGGGGGGGACCTGGAGAGCGGAGAGCGGCCTTTCCGTTTGATCCCCCCCCCGCAACGGGCTTGCTACCTACCCCTGGCAGGCTGGCCCCTGGGGCTGCCCCAGAGCAGCCGTTTGTAGCCTTTTAGCCACCCCGACCCCCAAACGAGCCACCCTCAGGTGACCTCAGCGCTTCCTTTGCTGCGGTGCCATTTCAACCGCCCAGCTAGTGTCTTGCCCGACAGCTCCCCGCCAAGGACTGCGCAAGTCTTTGATCAACTCCCATGGGTTCCTGGCCCAGCACAGGCCTCCTGATTGGCTAATAACGGAGATCGGCTAATAATTAAATCACCTGGAGACACAGGGAAGAGCCGCTTGCCTCAGTCTGGGGGTCCCTGTCTTAGGGCGTGTCCGGGCGAGGCACTGACCCCGCGAAGGCCGGGGTACCGTCCTGCCCAGGCTGCAGCGCACCCACCTTCCGCTCTGGGGTAACCGCCTACCCGACCCTACCACCGTCCCCGGTCCCTATCTCCGACGCTGCTTTCTGGACGCTGGCCCCCAACCAGCACACAAGGGCCAGGACTGTCCGCCTGGAAACCTGCCCTTCTCCAGCCCTGTTAGCATGGCCCCGAGCGCCCCGCAGGTCTGCCGTGGCCGGGGGGCTCAGCTCAGCCAGCCTAGCTCTGTCCTCAGCTCCTCTCCCGCCGGGCAGGCAGCGAGCTCCAGCCACAGGGAGCGGCTCTGACCCATTCGGTTTGGGGCTGCTCTCCCCTCCCCCAGTGGCACTGGGACAGCAACCATCCGGGGCACTGCAGCCCCCCAGCTGTGCCCCCCGCCTTACCCCATCCACGTCCCCCACCGCCCCAGCCTGGGGCCGCTGCAGAGCCCCCAATGGACGGGACCCTGGAGGCAGCGGGGCCCTGGGCACAGGCTGGGGACTGGGACCCAGGTGCAGGGTGAAAAATCGGGGGGTGCTGCAGCCCCCCTCTCCTCCCGCTCTCCTACTCCCCGCACCCCTGGCCAAGTGATGGGCTCCAAGGCCCAGCTGAAAACACCCGCTGCCGGGAGCCAGGGCGGGGGGGGTGTCACCCGTCTGACATGATGCTGGGGCAGGACAGTCCCCCGGCCTGGGGCCACCCAGGGAACCTGGGGGCTGAGTAGAGCACTTTGCAGGGGGGCTGGTACAATGGCTGGAGGTGACCAGCGTGGGGGGGAGCAGCAACCCTCCCTTCCCCTCCCCCTCCCAGCCCCAGCCACACCCACCAACCATACACAGCTCACCACACAGAAACCCCCCCCACACTAACCCCCCAGCACACACACAGCAACCCCCCCACGCCACACACACCAACCCCCACACACTAACCCCCCAGCACACACACAGAAACCCCCCCACCAGCTCCCCCATAGAGCACACACTGCAACCCCCCCTACACCAACCCCCCACACCAACCCCACACAGCAACCCCCCCCACAGCACACACACACAGCAACCACCACAGATCAACCCCTCGCAACTTCCTCACATACAAATCCCGCACCACACACACAATTCCCCCGCTACACCACACATACCAACCCTCACACAAACCAACCCACACCAGAAACCCCAACCACATATCTATACCCCCTACACTCCAATCACACACACCATACCACATATTTACCAATCACATGCACACACCAGTCACACACACACATCACACACCAGTCACACACACACACCTACTATGCCCCCCCCCACACCACATCCACCACCTATCCACACACACCAATCACACCCCCAGACTATGCACACCCCCAAGCTGCACTCCCCATATATACACCCATCACGCACAAACCACTCATGCACAAACACACAGGGATTACGCACACACAAACGCCATGCACACGCACACACAAACACCACGCGCATACACACACACACTGCTGCTTGGCATGCCGCGACCAATAAAAGGCCCTGGCAGCAGCTCCGAGCCTGCAGGCCGCGGCCAGGAGCCCACTCCCTTGGCCGGCCTGGAGCGTGGCCAGGCCGACAGCCCGGAGATGGAGCACACGCAGGACGGCACCCCCCTCCCTCCCCCGGCCCCCGACTAACCGAGGCAGGAGAAGGCCTGGCAGCAGCAGAAAGGCGAGAGCGTCATGATACCCGCGCGCTTTCCTCTCGGGCCGCAGGAGCAAAAAAAACCAAGGCCAAGCCCGGGCAGGCGCCGGGATCAGCCCTGCTCCGAGCAGCCAGGCAGCCGCCTGCCACGCACCTGCAGGTGCCTCCAGTGCCTTGGCCGGCCCATCGCCCACCACCGACTCCTGCACCGACGCCTTCTGGGACAGGACCGTCGCCAGCAGCTGGAAAAAGACACCCCAGCCGGGGTAAAAAAGCAGGGAGGGGAGCGGGGGTCCGGGGGGCTGTCGGGCGCCGGAGCCTCTGCGTTGCTAAGGCTGCGGCAGCCAGAGCCGGAGGCGCGGGCGGGCAGGGAGGGGCGCAGCAGATTTGGGATGCTGCAGAGAGCGAGCGAGCACACAGCTCACAGCACAGATGGTGCTTCGCCTCCGGCAAGCAGTGCCAGGAGCTGCAGCTCCATCCGGGACACCCCCCATTCCAGCCTCCCTCCCGCAGAGCCCCCCTCAACCTGCTCCCAGAGCACGGCCCCCTTGCCTGGAGGAGGGGAGGCATCAGGGGCTGAGGGGCTGACGAGGGGCGACCCTGTGCCCCATGGAGGGAGCGGGAGGACGCAGCGGCCCACCCAGAATGGAGGCCAGCCCTGGCGCCACTCACAATGGGCCGCCCCCGAGGGAGGCAGGCCAGCGGGACGGAGGCCAGGATGGCCCGGGGGGCTGGAGGGCACCAAGCACGCAGCAGGGCAGGGGGCGGCTGCAGGCGTGGGAGGGGACTGAGGGGTGTGCTGGGCTTGGCGTCCGCCCTGTCGGCCTGCCCCTCTGGGGCCCAGGGAGCCAAGCCCAGCGCGGCAGCAGGCAGAGGGCAGAGCCCGGCCCGCCTGGCCTCACCAAAGGGCGGGGGGGGGGGTGCCCCGCGTCCCTGGGGCAGAGCACAGGGGCGGGCTGGAGCACTCGGGCCCAGTGGGACCGGGGGGCTATCGTCATGGTTACACGGGTGTGCGTGCTGTGAGCATCTCCTCAGGTGCGGCCAGCTCCCCGCCGGCAGGGCACCCAGGGGAGACGGGCCGAGGGGCACCCGCTGCCACCCCCAGCCCCGCCGCCTTTACCTTGACCCCTTCAGCGCCGGCGTGCAGCGCGTGGCTGCCGCTTCCCGTGCTCTGCCCGCTGCCCGAGCTCCGGGCGCTGGCCACGCTGCCCGTGCTCCCCAGGCTGCTGCGGTCCCCGCCTGCCGACAGGGAGGGAAGGTTAGCGGGGCAGGGCAGGTCTCCACACGCCACGGCCTGGCTCGGGGGCCCCGGCGCCAGCTTCACCGCAGGGTTTCCAAGCCTCCCGTCGGCTCGGCTCTGCCCACTGAGCCGCGCCACCACGGGCCACTCGGGCAGGGCTCCAGGGGCGCGATGGTGGCTGTACCTGCGAAGGGCTTGCGCAGCACCCAGATCTCTTCCACCGGCGCCGGCACGGCCGCGGAGCCGCCCTGCGAGGGCGAGAGATGGGACGGGCTGTCGGAGCCTCGCGAACCTGCAGGGGCAGAGCACAGGGGGCGGCGTGAGCTGGGGTGCCCGCTGAGGACAAGGGAGCGGTATCGGACTGGCAGGGCGTGGCCGAGGCATAGAACAGACCCCGGAACAGACCCGTCTGCTCGACGACCCCGCTGGCCCCCTGGGAGCAGCATCCCGGCCTGGCACTGCACCCAGGGAGATGCCGCCTGGCACGACGTCCTAGGGCGGCTGGGACTCGCCGCGTCGGAAGACACACCCTGGGCTGCGACGTCTGCCCTGGTCCCTGCCGACCGGCATTCCCGGGGCCCCCACCGAGCAGGACGGTTGAGTTTGTCGCGGGGGGGGCCCCCAGCCCCGGCGGCCAAGCGGGCACCGGGTCCTCCCTCACGCCTTGGCTAGTGCCCCCCTGGGAGCCACACCAACGTGCCCCGTGAGCACCAGCCCTGAGTGCAGCGAACTCATGGGGCAGGCGTGTGCCGAGGGAGGCTGGGCCGCGGCCGGGAACAAAGGGGCAGCAGTTACCCCTCTGCTGGGCCCTGCGTGCCCAGAGCAGGCCCCATGCCGAGCTCGGCCGGGGGTGCACGAGGGAGAACCGCAGGGAGGGTGGCGACCCTGGCGTACGGCAGCCAGCTGCCAAGGGGCTGCATGCAGGGGCCAGGCTCCCTCGGGCTACCTTCTGGAGGCTTCTGAGACGTGCCTGGGCAAGGGGCTGGCAGTGCCGGAGCAGAGGGCGGGCAGGTATTCCAGCCCTGCTCAGGCCTGGGAGCGCCACTGGCTGGGCGGACAGGCCCCCCGAGCTCTGATT
Organism: Pelochelys cantorii; assembly: GCA_032595735.1. Taxonomy (NCBI): domain Eukaryota; kingdom Metazoa; phylum Chordata; order Testudines; family Trionychidae; genus Pelochelys; species Pelochelys cantorii. The sequence continues at coordinate 39,011,126 of CM064341.1, forward strand.
CAGCAGCCCCGGCCCTCCAGCGAGCCCTTGGGCAGACGGACAGGCTGACACGACCCTCCTAGCCCGGCTCCCTGGCCCACACGTCCCTGAGCAGCCAACACCTGCTGACGCAGGCTCCCCTTCCCCTGCCACTCATTCACCGGTCACCCCGAGCAGGCACCCGCGTGCCCCGCAGCCGGTGGAAGCTGCTGCCCGGCCGGGGTTGGGAGAAGGCAGCTCAGAGTTGCTGTGGGACACAGGAGACCGATGGTCTCGCCGACCCGGCCTCCTGGCACAGCACGTCGGGGGGGTGGAGGGGGGGGCAGGGAAGGCCGGAGCGACCCGCGTGGCACCGTGTACTCTGACTCGTGCAGAGCCCGCGGGCCGGGCCATCGCTCGGGCACACGCAGACCCAAGAGGCTGCTGGGGCTCCTGCCTTGGAGGGGGCTGCCCTGACCGCCCCCCCCCTTCGCCCACGAGGCAGGGACGCTATTTGTGCAGGGATCCGCCCGAGAGGAGACGGGGAGCCCTGCTGGGACCGGGCCCCTCTGCCACAGAACACGGCGGCAAAACCCAGAGCCCAGGCGCCCCTCTGAGCCCTGAGGGGCCCGGGACTCAGTGCCTCCCTATACCGCAGGCCGAGGGAGGGCGTGGGCCAGCTGCCAGAGCTCCTCCCCACGCACTGCTCTGCTCACGGGGCGGGGGCCAGCGCCCCGAAGCGAGGGGAGAGGCCCACGCCGCCGGCAGTCGGCCAGGACAGCAGGGCCCCGGCGATGACCCTGAATCGGAGCAATTCACGAGCCAGGGGCCTCAGTGCCGCCAGGCGCCCGCCAGCCACTGGCTAGACGCCGCCTGCGCATTCCCAGGCCCGTCAGTGACTCGTCCCAAGGCGGGAGAAGCCTGGGAACACCCCCCCCCCCATCTCTAGCCAGGGGGGAGGCAGCCGAAGGGAAGGCGGCTCCCGTTTACTTGGGTACCTCAGAGGATGTGCCGCGCCCAGCTCTGGGCACCACCCTTGTTAGGTAGAGCAAGCCCCCCCTGCCGCCCGGGGGCTGCAGACAGAGCTCTCGGCAGCCGGGGAGCGGAGTCCACACGCAGGGTGGGGTACTTCCGCTGGATTTTAAAGCTTTTCAAAGTGGGCCGCGTTGGGGGCGCGTGCGGCCACTGTGGCAAGCAGCCCCGGGCTCTCAGCCCCCTGCGGCGTTAAAACAAGCAGCTCTGTTCCCCCCCCCGTGCAAAGTGACAAGGGGGTGCAAGGGGGTTGCACCAGGGAAACAACCCTACTGCACAAGGCTCCGTGGGGTTCCTGTAAACAAACCCAGGCCTGCCCCCCCCCTCCCACAGCTAGAGAGAAGTGACTCGGCAAACTCTTTCCTTGCACCTGAAAGAGAAACAGAAAAGTGGGTTGACAAATGAGATGGAGAGACCTGGAGATGACTCAGCGTGCCCCTGGCCTGCAGAGACTGCCAGCTCCGGCGGGATGGACAGGGAAGGGGAAAGTTCGGCCTTGTCTACACTGGCATCCTCTGTCAGCAAAAACTGGCTTTTGGCGACACACCAGTGAGAGCATCCACACCCCCACGCAACTTTTGTCGGGAAAAACACCCAGTTTTGGTGACAAAAGACTCCCTCCCCGCCACGAGAGAGTTTTCTCTTTTCCCTCCCTTTATTGTCGGCAAAGAGCCAGCGTGAACTCTGCTGTTTGTTTTGTCCAGAGAACTGGCTTCCACCAGTATCCCACAATGCCTGCCTTAACAGCTGTGCTCAGCGTTCTGTGATCTCTGCTGCCCTGCAGGCATGCGCCGCGCCCCCTCCCCTTTCAAGGCTCCAGGAAGTATCTGACAGCTGCTCTGTTTGAGGAACAAAGAGCAAATCATTGGACTGCTCCTGTTCTGCCTGGTTAGGAACGCAGTGGCAGGCCGGCTGCTGCTGCGAGGGGAGGGCTGGAGAGACGGCCGTGCTGCTCTGACATTCCTCAGCACGGAGAGCTCCCCGATCTATGAGGGAATCCCAAGAAGCGCAGGGATCAGCTCTCCCTTCCCACCGCACTGCCCTGCGGGATGCTTCCCCACAATGCTTTGCTCTACCTGTCACCAGGGGAGCTAGCAACGTGGCCATGAAATGTCGACAAAGGGAGGCAGAAAAAACAGTTTGAACCGGTTTTCACTTTTGGCGACTTTTGTGTGGCAACAGCACTTGTGGCACCAAACCTCCCCAGTGTCGACAGCGCCTGTATCAGTAGAGCCTGGCGCAGATACAGCATCTGTATCCGTATCCACGGCCACAGCTGCAAAACGAGCTGCGGGGAACCGCAGCTTTGCAGGGCTCTGTGCTGTTTCCAGGTGGGGTCGGTGGCCCGCTATCCTGCTTCTTGGCGTGCCCAGGACCTGGAAACTCAACTGTCACGAGCTACCACCAGTCCGGGCTCCGCCGGGCCCTGGGCGAACTGCCCACGAGTGGGAACAATCAAATCTGCAGCCCAGCCTGGGGGAAGCCTCCAGCCTTTAACAAGACGGAGCGCGTCTGCTCTGCGCTAGCCAGACTCCGGCCAGGCCGTTGTTCAGCAGCACATGGGTGGGCTGGCCCTGTGGCGTAACGCCCCCCTGGAAGGCGCCGGCGAAAAGGGAAGCGCAGCCTTCCTGAGTGTAAACAGGGAAAGCAACAGGCAGCCCCATGGGCACGCACCCCCCCAGCTAAGGGTTAGCACGTTGACCTCTGCTCCCATGGGCGGCGGGTATAAGAGGCAGGGGAAGGCGTTGCCTTCTCGAACAGCCCCGCAAAGCCCCGCCCACACTCCACCCCCTGCTTCAGCGTGGCTCCCAGGCGGCCCTGGGCTTTCGCCACGCTGAGGCTGGGACCGCGTGCCGCCCGCCCTCCCCGTGCTCCGGGGGTGGGGAGGCTCAAGGGGGAGGGGTTGCAGACCTGCCCCTGCAGCAGGGGGTGGCTTGTGGGGAAAAGGGGGCGGAGCCTCAGGTGAAAGAGGCGGGGCCTTACGTGAAAAAGGTGGGGCTGAGGGATTGCCACTCCCAGCCCTCGATTCACCCACCGCCCATGTTTGCTCCCCATGATTGGCTGGCCAGGCCTTTCTGCCTCTCCTGCCTCCTGACAAAGCGGCACCGCAGCCTCCTTGCCTCGGTTCCTCCCCCGTGAACGCAGGGCTGGACTGAGACATGTCCCCTCACACTGCCTGGAGAGCACAGCCCCCCCCACCCCGTTCCCTGGGCTCATTCGGGCCCGGCGCGCTCCCGGGGACAATGCTCAACCAGAGGGCAAGTTTCTGGTGTCATCTCAGCGCTGCCAGAGACCTGTCACCTCGGGACACATAAGGCCCCCGTAGCTCCCAGCATGCCCGGTGTCTGCAGTCCGGGCAGCTGAGAGGACGGGGGAGGGGGGCGAGATGTGAAGGGGGGGAATGAGCGATGAAGACAGGGCGGCTGTGCGGGGCAGAAGCCAGCCCCACTCCGGAGACCTGGGAATAACCCTCCCCCAGCCGCCCGGGGAGATGGCCCCGCTGGACACCTGGGGGAGCAGGGCGCCGCTACCCACCTGGTGCTAAGCCAGCAGAGCGACCCGGCCCAGGGCCAGAGAGCAGCCCCACGCTAATTCCGAGAGCAGAGCTCTTAGAAACAGGCTGACAAAGTGCCCGGGAGGGAGAATCTGCCGCGACTCCGGCTAATTGTTTGGTTAATGACTCGCTGGTTACAGTTGATGCCGCATTTCCAATGGGAATCGGTCATGCTTCGCCTTTCAGCCCCCGGCCTGGGAAACTCCCTGCCCTGGCGCGCCCGGATAAATACTGCTCCCCCTGTAGGCCCGGACACACTGCGATCGGGTCCCCCCGACCCCGTGCTTTGCTAAACAGGCCGCTTTTCTAACCCTTCTCGGAGCCTGTCCAACGGCTCCACAGCCTCCTGGAACGGTGGCCCCCGCCCCCAGGTGCAGGGTCCCAGCAGCCGAACACGGGGATAAATGCCCTCTGCTACCCTGCTGGGGACCGCGGCTCGGATGCCCGAGAGCCGCCGGGAGACCATCTCATGGGCAGGCCCCCTCCCGGATTCCCTGCTGGGCACGGCCCAGGCTGCCTCTAGGGAAGGGGTCGTTCCCCGGCTGCTCTCGCAGACCAATGGAAAGAGCTGACCTGCCCCAAGCGCTATGAATGCTGCAGTGCCCTGCTGCCACTCTGTCCCTGCCTGCGGTGGGAGCCAGCTCCGTCCCTGCCTGCGGCGGGAGCCAGCTCTGGCGGGCTCCGCGTTGGGCACCAGCAGCTGCTCAGGGAAGAGGCCGCCATGGCAGTGCCGGGGCTTGGCGCGGGGGCACTTGTCTGCTGGAATAGCTACTACAGCTGCACTGTGGCCGGGAAGGGCCCAATTCTGGCTGACAAAGGGCCCAATTCTCCCCTGCCAGGCCCCTTGCACCCCAGCACGAGTTGGGTGCCGGGCAGCCACCCACTCACTTGGCACTACTGGCCGTGCTGGCACCAGGAGCAGGGGAGGGCACACCAGGCAAGCGGCCGCCGTGCAGAACTCTCCAGGGCTCGCTGGGCAGCGTATCAACGCGACGCACTCTTTACACGTTGAGCGCCCAAGTCCAGGGGCCCATGTGTTTGCAGTGCTGGGCAGCCCCCCACGCAGCCTCGTTGAGGCTGGCGCTGCGGGGCCCGGGAGCTGCTGCCGCGATAGACTCCGCGCCAGGCTGCCCGGCAGCAGAGGGGGCAGAAACTGGGGTCCGCCTGCCTGCGCCCAGCTGGTCCCACTGAGCCGGCGGGCCCGGGGCAGGGGACAGCCCTGCCTGCTCGGCTGCTGCGTCCTGCACAGGGCCCCCCAGCACCCCTCCCTGCAACGACTCCCCGGGGCCCTGTGTCTGGGCAGCGGCTCCCATTCGGCGCTACGGCCTCAATGGGGCCACGCGCACCGGCGCCTCCTGCTGGCCCCGGAGCGCAGCCTCCCACCTGGGCACTTTGACCAGCCAGTGCGAGCCTGGTGGAGAGTCAATGAGGAGAGTGTTCAGCAGGGATTCGCCCGCCGGCGCGCGTGGGGCTCTTTGGAGGCAGAGGGCCGACGAGCGAAGGGCGGCCGGTGGGCACCACATGGGAGTCCAGTGGTATTCGTGGGCGAGGGGAGAGATCGCAGCACACCCTGCAGGCCACGCTCACGCCCGGCAGCTCTGGGAAGGAACGCAGGGGCTGGGCAGACACAGCCGCTAACACACACATACACACACACACACACACACGGCAAAGCAAACCCAGCGGGGGGGGTGGGGGGGAAGGCAACCCAAAAAGAGCACAAAGCAAAGGCAAGGGCCTGAAGCGAGCGGTGAATACCTGGTCGGCACGGCCGCTCCTCTGCAGCGCTAGGGGGGAGCCTGTGATAGCCAAAGGAACTGAAAAGAGGCTGATGGGAATGTGGTGGAGGAGGTGGAGGTGGAGGCAAGAAATGGAGCGGATGGGACGAGGCGTCGCCGTTAAGCACAGCCGCCCGGGGAGCTGAGAGCGGGATCGTTTGGTAGTGGGGGATGGTGACAGCACCCCATGGACCTGCTAATAAAAACATAACGAGAAACACCATGAAAAAGCAGCAAAATAACCAAGAGATACGTCAAGCCACCGACACCAACCGGCCACGAGAGCAAAGCCAAGCCAAGCAGGACCCCCTCCTCAGAACGCTACTCCCGGCCCTGCGGGGATCCGTCCCTCTGGGCTGCGGGGGGCTGGGCCCAATCCCGGGGGGCAGATTCCAGCTCCCAGCCACGAGAGCCATGGGCCATGGAACAGCATAAACCACCGGCTGCCAAAGAAAGCAGCCATGATTGGACCGCAAGCCGGATCCTGCTGGGCCGAGCACCCTAACCCTGACCGTGCCGCAGGCCTGGCGCTGCCACGGGGGGCAGGCAGAGGTGTGCCAGCTCCCACCAGCTGGGCTGGGGTGGCAAATCGCCCAGCAGGGTCCCAGGAGCAGCTCCAGCCCACCCTGCAGAGGGGGCAGGGCTAGCGCTCCGGCACGAGGGGCCTGCAGACAGCACCCCTGCAGGATACACCCGACGGGGGGAGCCGCAGGCTGGCTTCCCACTACTGGAACACCACCTGGGACCAAGCCCCCTGCGCCCTCCCGCACCCAGGTCTTTGCATGGTTCTGGAGACAGGAGCCGGGCAACGCCAGATCCCACACCAGTGGGCGGCCGCCTGGCCCGCCACAGCCCCTGTGCACTGTGAGGCCAGCGGAAGCCACCGAGGACCCTGATCACGCCCCCCCTCTGCTCCCTGCAGACACCCCAGGCCCCAGCCTCCCGGCTTCCCCCTTTGGGAGCAGGTCTCAGTGCTGGGGGAGCCGGGGAAGGGCAAAGCCAGGGGAGGCACTCGGAGGGCAGAGGGGGGCACCTTGATCTGAGGGGGCATGAAGGCCCCAGCCCTGCACCAGCACCGAGGCCCCGACATCAAACATGCAACCCCCCCGCCTGCTGCCAGACCCCAGCAGCTGCCTCTGAAAGCCCCCAGCCCGCACCCAGGCTCAGAACCCAGAACAGACGCCCCCGAGACGCTGACGGGAAGCCGGAGATTTCCCGAGTGAGCTGGGTTACGTGTCTGCCGTGGCTCTGAGCGGGCCACTGCCAGGGACACGGCTGGGTGGTCCCATGGCTTCGAGGAGCTCTCCTGCCTTTGGCAGCTTGTCAAACTAGAGACAGGCCTCCCGGCCAGCTGCCAAAGCCACCGGGGTCGCTCCGCCCCTCAGTGGCGACCCCAGCTCTGGCCCAAGCTGATGTGCCATCGGCACATCCCTGAGCCCTGATGCCCTCAGCCAGCGCCTGCCACCGCCCTGGTGCCTGTCCCTGCCTTCCTCGTTAGATGCCAGAGAAGGAGACGTTCCCCTCGCTTGGCTTGTTTCAGATCTAACATGAAAGCTGCCACCCCTGGGTGTGTCCCAGGACCGATGTTCCCTCCAATCTTTTCCAACCACGTGCGGAATAATTTCTGCCTGCACCGTGGCGTGTGCAGATGGGCACCACCAGGAGAATCAAAACTCCCAGCGGTGGGCGCGCTGCTAATCCGCTGGGCGGCACCTGAATCGCTCCTGGGTGGCCGCCCGAGCGCTCGGCTCACAGGGAGCCCTGCCCATGACTGCCAGCCAGGCTGAGACCCACAGTGACCGTGGAGCCGGGGAGAAGTCAACAGCGGATGGGATCCAGTCCAAGCCAGCTCTCCTGCTCAGCCAGCCGGCCTGCAAAGGTAGCACGGGCCCGGACTCCTGCAAGCCATGCTGGGGCCCTTCCTCCCCCCGGGATTTTAAGCCGCGGATTAAAGGCCCATTTGGTGGCGAGCGGGAGGCCCATGTAACCGCAGCGGAAACAGGGCAGCAAGGCTGTCACGTGTCTCGGATCGGGGCTCTGATCCAGCAGGGCTGGGAGCAGGTGCGGGCTGCCTGCCCCTCTGCTCTGAGCCGGCAGGGGAGTGACATGCAAGGGACACACCCGAAAGCCACAGCAAAGCTGACCAGCCCCGTCTCCAGGCCGCCTCCGCTGTGACTGTCCCTGCCCCCAGCCCAGGCCCGCTCCCTGCAGCTGGGCTTGGGTCCTGCCCCCACCACGGTGCCGGGCACTGACCTGGCCTTGCAGCGCCCCCAGCTCCAGACAGAACTAACTGCTGGCGGGGTTCAGCAACACCCCAACCCCAGGGCCATCTGCCCAGGAGCCGGAGAAGGCACAACCACTGAGAGAACCAAAGAATCCTAGACTCATAGCACACTAGAACCGGAAGGGACCTTGAGGTCTAGTCCAGTCCCCTGCCCTCGCGGCAGGACCCAGCACCGTCTAGATCAGTGTTTCTCAGCCTTTTTTTATAAAGTACCCCTTTAAAAACATAAATTAAGTACCCCCAATGCCTACAGTTTTCACACACACAATTTTTTTCTCCCATTGCAACACATGTATGTAAACAACTTAATGGAAGCCGGGTGGGCGATGAAATGTTTCGGTGTAAAAAGTACAAAAATAAGAAAGCACTGAAAAACTTCAAACAAAAATTCAGTTTTCTCCAAATTTCAGTGGTGTTGACGCTCCCCCCAGACTGCTCTCGGGTACCCCTGAGGGTCCTTGGACCGCTGGTTGAGAAACACTGCTCTAGATCATTTCTGACCGGCGTCTGTCCAACCTGCTCTTACGTATCTCCAGGGATGGAGATTCCACAACTCCCTAGGCAACTTATCCCAGTGCTTAACCCCCCTGACAGGTAGGAAGTTTTCCCTAATGTCCAACCTAAACCTCCCCTGCTGCAGTTAAGCCCATTGCTCCTTGTCCTGTCCTCAGAGGCCAAGGAGAACAATTTTTCTCCCTCCTCCCCGACACACCCTTTTAGTTCCTCATCTAACGTGTCACGTCCCGGCGGCTCAGCCAAAGGAACACCCTGGACATCCTCCCGGGGACAGACCTGGCTGACTCACTCCCTGGGAGCTAAGCCACACCAGGCTGTGTCTGCAGCACGCAGCATCCCCAAGCAGTAAGGTGCGTGGTTCCCAGAGGAACCCCCCGCACGCAGCCCCAATGCCTGTGCAGCCAGCAATGCACAAGAGGGAACAGCTCCAGCCCTTCCCCCTCGGGCTGCCCCCTCCTCCCGCCACCACCCTGCGCAGGTGACCCAAGGGAAGGACGACAAAAGACCTCAGGCAGGGGAGAATGAGGCCAAGTGCCCAGCAGGCCCCAGACAGGTTGGCAGGGCGGGGGGTTCTCCAGTGGATCTCCGATGAGATCAATTTCAGGCCAGCGCAGCCCCTGCTGCCCCAGCCAGGAGCCAGCTGCCTCCGCAGACCCAGGAGCTGCAAAGAATGCTCTGCACAAGTGACATCTAGTCTGGGCGGGGGGCTGGTGACTGGCTGAGAACAGGGCTTGCTTCCCCCACCGCAGGGCAGGGGCTCCCCACCTAGCAAGGGCTGTGTGTCGCGCCGGGGCCATGCCACGCGTTGGCCAGCAGGGGGTGTGCAGGAGCAGCTCTCCCAGCCCTTCCCCAGCAGACTGCACCAGCCGCCTGGGCGTCGGTCCCACCTCCTGGGTGCCTCACCAACCTGTTCCCCGCCTCTCCCCTCCCCGGTTCTCGCCCAGCCCGACCCCGATCCCCGACAGCTGCTCTCCTCCCTGCGTCTACTGCCCCACTAGCTTGATGCCGAGCGAGACGCCGCTCACAGCCCCACACAGGTTCTCTGCAGGAGCTTCGCGAGCGTGGCCCCACGTTAACCCACGGCTGGCTCGGCGGGGCTGCGCAGCGTGGAAGGCGCAGGGGAAGTTGATCCCACCCCACCCCTGGAGCTGAGGGACTCCCCCTCCCAAAGCCACGTACAGAGCCCTGGCCTGCCCTGACGGGCTGTGACACGCCGGTGCTGAGTTGCGAGGAGTGCCACGGAGAACCAGGGACACCACGCAGCTGACACAGGGCCAGGGGGGCTGGGGACTGCCCGGAGTGCTGCCAGGGCCAGGAGGGAGCAGGGAGGAAGAAGAGTCTTGGGGTTTGCATGGACCCTCCTCCCATGCTGCTGTCACTCAGCCGCCGTGATGAGGCCCCTACGGGTCACACATGGTCCCGTGGCAAGGGGCAGCAGACCCCCGGGTCTGTTCGAAATCACCCATGCATCACCCAGCCCCTCTCCGGGAGCAGGGACAGAACCCCAGAGCCGGCCCACCTGGAAGGAGACATGTGAAACCTCCCCTCTCCCCCGCACCCCACCCCTGCCCTCCAAGGCACCTCACAGGCTCTGCTCCCCAAAGAGCTGGCATGACACTCTCAGCTACCCCGGCGTGGCCATGAGAGCAGGTCTCCGCCCGGCCAGGAGAGAGCAAAGGGCCCTGGATGGCAGGGGGTGCCAACACAGTTGTGGAGCACTGGGGCTGTGTGCCCCGCAGGTGCTGAGTTTTCAGGCTGGTTGGCCCGCCCAGCACCCCGCCAGCCAGTTCCTTCTCCCCCGCAGGGTTTGCCCGGGAACAGGCAAGGAGAGGAGCAAGGCTGTGGGGCGGGCTGTTCACAGCAAAGATCCAGGACAGCGGTGCAGGGAGGGGCAATTTCCAGGGGCCAGATCTGCCTGGGCAGGGGCAGGGCAGTAGCTCGTCCCACAGGAGCTCTGGCCACGCCCCTTCCCGGCCAGCCACGCCCACTTGTGAAGCCACGCCTCTCCCCACAAGCCCCAGGACACAGCCCCTGGGACTCTGGAGGAACCTGGCCCCACTGGCCCCACGCTCTTGTCCTGGCTGGGGGGCGGAGCAGGGGTCTTGCTCTCAGGGTCCCTGCCCCCAGAGGCGTCTGGGACACCCCCACCCCACGCTACCCATGGGGCTTGTGGGGCTCGAGGCCCATCCAGAGAGCCCGAGGCCAGCCCCTGTGCCGGGTGATGTGCGTGGGGGGGCGGTATTTGCCTGTGCGCTTGCTGATGGCTTCCACGAGGCTGGAGGGGAAATAGCCCACGCGGTCATTGCCGGTCCGGTTGTCATGGATGCAGCCCTTCCACCGGCCGTCCGCGTGCTGCTCCAGGACCTGCGCGACAGAAAGGCCGGAGAGGGGCGCTCGCACGCAGGGCTGGGGCACGGCCGCGGGGACAGCTGGGGGGGTGGAGGCAGCTTCCCGCTGCAAGCCGCTGCCAGACGGGGCTGGCACCCCACGGCTCACGGCCTGCGGCTCCTGTCTCGGTAGCAGGGTGGCAGTGGCCATGGGGAACCATAGGAACAGCCTGCGACTGCAGGGAACAGCCAGGGGCAGGGGGCAGAGACCAGAGGGAACAGCCAGGCAGGGGGGAGGGGGATGGGCAGGGTCCAGAGGGAACAGCCAGGCAGTGGCGGGAGGGGGTGGGCAGGGAGGGGAGGGACCGGTCTGGCGCTGGCCAGGCGCAGGATTAGATGGGCAGGCAGACGTGACACCCAGTGTCTGGCTCTGCCCGCGCCCGGCTCTGCACAAGCCAACGGGTACGTGCCTGGACTCCATGACCGCTGGCTCAGACACGGGGCACGAGTCTCACTGATGGCAACTCGATCCCACCCCGCGGGGCCCCCACCACCCCCAAGGCCCAACCGCAGCCCTGAGCCCAGCACCCCAGGAGCCCAGCCCTGCCCCGCACTGAGCGTGCCGCGCCCGGAGACTCACCGTGATAACGTCCCCGGCTTTGACGTTGAGGCTGGTCAGGTCGTAGTTGTTGCAATAATCTTTAACGGCCCGGACCTGCAGGGCTGCCGAGGCGTCTGCGGAGAGCAGGGGAGCATCGGGGGAAGCCCCACAAAACCCCCTCCCCACCCCCGGGAAGGGCTCCGGGCTGCCCGGCGCGGAACAGGCCATGGCTACAGCAGGAGGGCGTGGGTTGCTCCGGCGCCGGGCTGCGCCCCCCAGAGCCACCAGCCCTTTGCAGCCAGACCCGAGTTGCCCGCCACTGACGGGCAGCCACCTCTGGGGCAAAACGTGGCAGCTGATGGACAGCAGCACAGGGATAAAGGCCACGCGGGTCCTGGAGCAGCCGCCGGGCCAGGCTGATAGCCCCGCGCCTGCCTCCCAAGGAGAAACTGCTCCCCGCCGCTCTCGGGAGGGCCGTCAGGGCACCCTGGGCTTCCCCAGCACCCCCCCCAACGTACCCCGCAGCATCTGCTTGATCTCCTTGCTGGCCTGGGTGGCGGTGAACTGGTGGACGATGTCCAGCGCCGTCTGGCTGTATGTGTTCCGGACGTGGGCGTTGATCCCGCTCTGCAAGAGACACACGGGAGGTGCCCAGGCCAGCCAAGGAGCTGCCACGGCAGCCACACCAGCTCGCAGGCGGCCTGGGGGCGCCCAGCCAAGTGCATTGTGGGAGCTCAGGGGAGACCCAGGCCTGGGCACCCTGCAGGGACCAGCACGAACCCTCTGGCTGATCCGAGGGGGGGCTGTTCACGGGGCAGGGCTGCAACCCAATCCCACGGTCTTGGGGGGCCACAAAGCCAGTGTGAGCTCAGCCCTCGCCCCCCTGCAGCCCAGGGGGAGTCAGCGCCCCACTCCTGGCTCTGCCTGGGGGGGAGGAGAGCCCAGGAGGGCCCCACCTCGCAGGGACGCCCCTGGACACGACAGGTTTGCACACTGGACTCTGCTCCTGCTCCCTCATCACCTCCTCTCACTCCCTCCCATCAGCACCTCCTCCCCGCCCCCCCGCAGTGCACAAGGGTCCCCCGCAGCCCCTCCCTGACCCGGCCAGTTCCCCAGACCTGAGCCCAGGCCAGGGGCTGCTGCTGGCAGAGCTGCCATGCTGGCTGGGTGACGGGGGGACCGACAGCACAGTTGAACCACACTGGGGACCCACCGTCCGTCTCCTGCCTCCCCCACAGGGACGCCCCAGGCAGGTGGCTCCGGGAAGGCCTTGCGGCGTAGTCGGCACCACAGGACATGGGGGCAGCCCCCGCGAGCCAGGCCAGCTCCCCCCCCTCGGCCCGCACAGCGCACCGCAGGCTTACGTCCAGCAGGAGGCGCACCACCTCTGTCTTGCCGCACAGGGCTGCCTCGTGCAGGGCCGTGCCCGCCTTGGTCTGCCGGTTGATGTCGATGCCAGCCTGCAGCAGGAGCCTGCCAGGACACGTCACACAGGGGTTAGCCCCGCGGGCCAGGGGGGGCAGGCTGGTGCCAGCTCCCTGCATTCAGCTCTGCTCTCATTTTTGCCGGCCATGTGCAGAATAAACGTTGTTCTGTGCACCAAGGCATGTGCGGATGTGCACTCCCAGGAGAACACCTGCTGGTGACGGTGGGCGCTCTGCTGACCAGCCGGGTGGCATTTGAATCTCTCCTGGGCGGCCGCCCAAGCGCTCAGCTTCCAGGCAACCCGCCACCCCACAGGACTCTGCCGCTGCCTGGCCACACGGGGCGGCGGGGGCACTCAGGCCACAGCCCGGCGCTCGGTGGGAGCAGAGAGCGTGCAGAACGTCACAGGATCGGGCCCCCAATACCAGTTCTCCCAGGGTGGGCCCCCTGAGGAGATCGGTGCCCCAGGGCACATCCCTGGTGTGGGGCACACCCCATCCACAGCTGGCTCCCACGTGCTCTGCCCTGTCAGGAACCCGGCCGCCCGCGCTCTGGGGTCACAGGGAGCTGGGCACCCCTCGAGCCTCGGGCTGTGCACGGCACGGGCACAAGGGGGGGCAGGCTGTGCCCCCAAGCCCCTCACGGCACCACCAGCCCCCTCCACGGGCACCTTGTGCACAGCAATGCAGCACCTTCTCCAGCAGGGGGCAGCAGCTCAATGAGAAACCTGCACCCATGAGCCGCCAGGCCCGTGACACTCCCCCCCTCCCCCACCATCACCCCAGCCTGGTGGGGGGGGGGGGGGACACATGAGAGCTCAGCCTCTGACTGCCAGGCTGGAGGGGAAATGGCTTTGGGGGTGCAGCTGGGGGCACACGGGAGGGGCCCCCAGGCCCCCTCTCCCGGGCCGTGGTTGGCACTAGGGGCTCAGACCGCGACTTTGTCCACGAATTGCAAACACTAATAAAGCTCCCCCAGGTGGGCGATGCAGGGAATCAACGACCCGCTGCGACCCCTGCCAAAGGCCACGGCGCTCTGCAAAACGTAACCCCCTCCCCGCTTGGCTCTCCGGTAGGGCACCTGCTACCCCCCTCCATGTCCGCTGCCCACCAGGGTTCAACCCCCCACGGCCCCCAAACGCTGGGATCCCGTCCTGCAACGCCAAAAGGCAGCCAGCTCTGGGGTGGAACGGTGCATGGCCACACGCACCCTGCTGCAGGCACAGCACAGAGCCAGCCTGGCCCAGGCACTGCAGCCGGGCTTCCAGCTCCCCGCAGGACGAGGCTGGGCAGCGTGTGCCATCCTCTCCACCTCCGCCCCACTGCGGGAGAGATCTGTGGGGCCTGCCAGGGGCAGGCACTGAACTTCCGTGGGAGGGATCCCACCGCATCCACCAGTCCTGTGGCAGGACGAAGGAGGGGAGCTGGATTAGCTGCAGGGCCTGCTCTGTCCCACTCTGCCAACAGCAGGGCTAGAGGGGCTTCGGATCACACGGCCCCCCCGTGCCCCTGGCCAGTCTCGCTCCATGAGGGGTGGGTATGGTCTCAGCCCCCCCGGGCTCCCTGATGCTGCCAGCAGCGACCTTCCCCGGTGCCCAGCATGCACAGGGAGGGGCTGGCACAGTGTCTATGGGAATCCACCCCCTTCTCCCCAGGACGGGTGGGAGGGGGCACAGGGCTACAGACCCTCACCCGCCTGTGCACAGCCTGTGATTTGCCCCCCGTCACCAGCGCACCTACCGGGGGGCCCTGGCCTGCTGGGGCGAGGGGGGGGTCAGACTGAGGTGCCCTTCCAGCCTCAGGGTTCCAGTGACACGTCCCACGGAGGCAGGGAACCCGGGTGTCCTGCCCACCCCCCACCTCAGGTAGCTCCATCCTGCCCCTCCACGCTCCCATGGCCCCGGTGTCCCTGCCCCAGCCTGACGTCCATCTGCGCCCCCCAGCCTGGCCGGCCCCACCAGGCAGGGGCGGGCACCTCACCCGGGGCTGCGCCGGAGACAGGCCCCCGGGGCAGAGCAGCGCCAGGGTCGCGCCTGCTTGGAGCCAGACAAAAGCGATCCAATAAATGCAGCCGCCGTGACGGGGGAGGGGCTGGCCCTGCGGCAGATACAGGGGCCACATCCCCACAGCCCTGTCCCGCCCCACAGGGCCCGGCCCCCAGCCCAGGGCACCTGCTCGGGGTCAGAGCCGAGGCAGGGCCTATGCCAGCCCGGGGCAAGGGAGCCTGCACACGCCAAGCGCCCGGCGTGGGGCCAGCCCCAGACGTGTCGGAGGAGGAGGGTGCCCAGAGGTGGCAGCGCCAGGGCCCAGAGCACAGGGCCCCACCCCAACGAAGCAGGGACCAGCGGGGGCAGTGGGAACCAGCTGCCAGGGGGAGTCTCACCAGGCCCCCCCCACATGGTTCCCCGCTGCAGCCGCCTGGCCCCCGCCCGGCAGCTGCCCCAGGCGGGCGTCTCACCTGATGATGTCGATGTGCCCGTTCTTGGCAGCCAGGTGCAGGGGGCTGGTGCCGTTGGGGTCGGTGGTGTCTCCCGGCTTGGGCTCCAGCAGGGCCGTGCACATGTTGCTGCTCAGAAGCAGCTGGACCACCTGGGGCAGCAGAGCGGGGAGGCGGCTGCAGAGACGCTTGGCTCCTGAGTCCAGCGCACGGCGCAGAGAACAGGCTGGGCCCGCCCTGGGGCTACGGAGCCACCTTTACCTGGATCCCAGCTCTGGGCCCACCCCGGGGCTACGGAGCCACCTTTATCCGGATCCCAGCGCAGGGCCCGCCCCGGGGCTATGGAGCCACCTTTGCCCAGATCCCAGGGCTGGGTCCGCCCCAGGGCTACAGAGCCGCCTTTACCTGGCTCCCGGCGCTGGGCCCGCCCCAGGGCTATGGAGCTGCCTTTGCCCAGATCCCAGGGCTGGGCCCGCCCCAGGGCTACAGAGCCACCTTTACCAGGCTCCCGGCGCTGGGCCCGCCCCAGGGCTATGGAGCCACCTTTGCCCAGATCCCAGGGCTGGGCCCGCCCCAGGGCTACAGAGCCGCCTTTACCTGGCTCCCGGCGCTGGGCCCGCCCCAGGGCTATGGAGCTGCCTTTGTCCAGATCCCAGGGCTGGGCCATCCCCAGGGCTATGGAGCCGCCTTTGCCCAGATCCCAGGGCTGGGCCCGCCCCAAGGCTACAGAGCCGCTTTTGCCTGGATCCTGGCACTGGGCCCGCCCCAGGGCTACAGAGCCGCCTTTACCTGGCTCCCGGCGCTGGGCCCGCCCCAGGGCTATGGAGCCGCCTTTGCCCAGATCCCAGGGCTGGGCCATCCCCAGGGCTATGGAGCCGCCTTTACCCGGATCCCGGGGCTGGGCCCGCCCCAGGGCTACAGAGCCGCTTTTGCCTGGCTCCCGGCGCTGGGCCCGCCCCAGGGTGCAGGTAGGCCAGCGGGAGTGGTCTGCGCTGTGGCCCCAGGCCCTGCCGCTGGCCACACAGGCTGGCGTTTCCCAGCGAGCCAGGGAACCCGGAGAGCCCGCACAGGTCGATTGTCAACCCCAGGCTGCCCCAGCCCCTTGTGAGCCCCGGGGCTGGTAGCCAGGCGGCCCGGCCCACCGCACCCAGCCCAAGGCTGTCCGGGACAGGGAGCAGCCCACAGGCAATAGCCAGCCCGGCCCAGCCCCAGGCCGCCCCACGGTGCCTGTGATGCCGGTGTGAGACGCACTGCGCTCCGCCCTGCCTTTGGGACCCAGCAGCAGCAGAGCAAGTCCGGGGGCGTCCCAGCCCGACTCCCTGCCCCCCATCCCGGGTGCTCCAGGCCGGCTGCAGGGTGCCAGGGAGCCTCAGCCGACGCGGAGCAGGAGGGAGAGTGGGTCCTGCCCTCGGTCTGCCCAGCGGCTCCGGGCAGCTGGGGGGAGGGGTGGACCAGCCCAGCAGGGGGCAGCCCCCCACACACATGCAGGGTGCCCCGTGCCATCGCCAGGGGCCCGGGCGTCTGGACGCACTTACCCCGACCCGGCCAAACTCACACGCCAAGTCCAGGGGCGTCTTCCCGCAGTTGTCCACGATGCAGGGGTTGGACTGGTGCTGGAGCAGCATCTCCGACTGCGGGCGCAGACAGGCCGGGCTCAGCACGCGGCCCCCGCCCAGGCTGCCCCCTCAGGCCTGTGTGCGTGGGCCAGCCCCGCCCGTGCCCCCCCAGCCCCTGGGCCCCTCAGCCCCGTGCCCCTCAGCCCCCCAGCCCCCCTGGCTCCTCAGCCCCGTGCCCCTCAGCCCCTGGGCCCCCCAGCCCCCCGGGCCCCTCAGTCCCATGCCCCCCAGCCCCCTGGGCCCCTCAGCCCCCGGGCCCCTCAGCCCCATGCCCCCCAGCCCCTGGGCCCCTCAGCCCCCGGGCCCCTCAGCCCCGTGTCCCCCAGCCCCCCGGGCCCCTCAGCCCCGTGCCCCTGGGACCCTCAGCCCCGTGCCCCTGGGCCCCTGAGCCCCGTGCCCCTCAGCCCTGCCCGCAGCCCCTGGGCCCCTCAGCCCCGTGCCCCCCAGCTCCTGGGTCCCTCAGCCCCGTGCCCCCCCAGCCCCTGGGTCCCTCAGCCCCGTGCCCCCCAGCCCCTGGGTCCCTCAGCCCCGTGCCCCAGCCCAGCCCTCACCCTGGGCCCCTCAGCCCCTGGGCCCCTCAGCCCCATGCCCCCTAGCCCTTGGGTCCCTCAGCCCCCGGCTGCCTGTCTTCAAGACGCCAGCTGTGCCAGGCCGAGGGTGACTGTGACAGGTAGCGACGTGCCGGCAGGAGGGGAATGGGACCCACCCATCTCTGTGGCCAGGCCTCCTGGCCCTCTGCTCTCCCAGCCCCCCACCCGTTCCCTGCCCTCCGCCCCTTTGCCCCAGGCAGGCCCCGCAATGCGGCCTCCGCCCCACTGCCAGCCCACGGGGCCCTGCCCAGGTGCATGCCCCCCCCCAGGCCCCGGCCCCCTTACCACGTCATAGTGCCCATGCTGTGCTGCCAGGTGCAGGGGGATCTGCCCCTCGTCCGACTGGACGTTGACGGCCGACCCGGCTTTCAGCACCATCTTCATGGGCTCCTTCTTGCCCTGCCAGGCAGCGTAGTGCAGGGGCCGCATGCCTGCCGGGGCGGGAGGGAACGGCCGGCTGAGCAGGAGACACCCCCAGCCAGCAACCCGGCCCCAGCCCCCACCTCCCACCTCCCGCCTCGCCTGCTCTGGGGAGGAGCCGACAGCAGCTGCCCCCATGTCTTGGCCTGGCCCAGGACCTGCGCGACCCCCGGCAGGGAAGTGACACGGAGGGGCGGGGGGGGATGAATGGAGGGGGCGGCCCA
Organism: Pelochelys cantorii; assembly: GCA_032595735.1. Taxonomy (NCBI): domain Eukaryota; kingdom Metazoa; phylum Chordata; order Testudines; family Trionychidae; genus Pelochelys; species Pelochelys cantorii. The sequence continues at coordinate 39,028,887 of CM064341.1, forward strand.
CAGGGGACTCCCCAGCCCCTGGAGCGGCTTTCCCCATAGCCCCCCCCGCAGCCGGTCAGCGCCCCCCTCCGGCCCCACGCCCACCCTGGCTCTGGGCTGGACCCCGCACACCCTCACGCCTGTGGGAACAGAGGCTGCTGGGGACAGGTCAGGGGCTAAATGCCTCCTGCCCCCGCCCCCGCAGGAGCAGAATGGGGTGGCAGGTTCTGGGCAGGACCCCCCTTCGGGCTGGGGGTGCCTCGCAGCAGGGCGGACCCGGGACCTGTTTCCTGCCGCTGCTCAGGCAGGGCGAGGGCGCTGGTATCGACCGAGCTCCAGGCTCCCTGCCCAGCCCCGGCGGAAGGTCCCCCCAGCACACCAGCTGCTGTGGCCGGGGCCCTCGGGCATCAGGTCGGCAGCCCAGAGGCCTGTGGCTCGTGCTGGGAGGGGCTGGACGGGCACAGCCCGGGCACTGCAGCTGTCCCCGGCTGGGTACAGAGCTCCCTGGGGACCCCGGCACGTGCCTTTATTGTCCTTGATGTCCACGGCGGCCTGGGCCTCCAGCAGCAGGGAGATGAGTTCCGTGTTGCCGTTGAGGGCGGCGTGGTGCAGGGCGGAGAACCTGCGGAGAGATGGTGCCGCGTGAGGCCCCGAGTCCCGCCAGGCCCTGCCCCTGGGGCAGGCCGCAGGCTGGCATCGAGAGGAGGTTTCTGAGGCTCGGGGAGGATGAAACTCTCCCGTCCCCCCCTAAAGATCAAACCCGACTGAGCCAGCCCGAGGCCCTGCAAACAGCCCTGCCCCCACTGCTACGGCCTCCCATGGGGCCCAGGCCTCCCCCAGAGCCAGGCTGGGGCACAGTGCCCCCTCCTACCGCCTGGCCAGCTGCTTAGCCCATCCCAGGGATCCTACGCCACATGACCACCGGCCTCGCAGCCCGTTACCCCTCTGCCCGCCACTCGCCACCTCCCTCCTGCCATGGGCGGCCGTGGACACGCAAAGGACATTCCCTGGGCCAATCCAGGGACCCCGCCCCCCTCCCAGCCAGGCCTTCCCCATGGAGCGTGGGCCCGGGAGGGGGAAGAACGGCGCAGAGGGCATAGCATGACCCAGCCCTGGGCCAGGCGCCCCGCAAGGGCTGGATGCACAGAGCAGCAGATGGTTTTGGCTCAGAGCTGGACTGAGAGACTCCCCCAGGGTCCAGCAGGCCCCCACCAGGGGAGTCCATCCCCAGCACAGCTCAGTGGAAGGCAGCTCGGGGGGCTGCAGGGGGCGGACAGGCCCAGGCTGGGGGAGAAGCGAGATGCTGAGCTCTTCATAGAAGGTTCCTGGGGGGAGGGGGGTGGACAGAGGCAGATGGAAAGACATGCGCACACAACTGCAGCTCTTGGCGAGCCCACGGACCCGGGGCTTGAACCTGGGACCTTAGGAGCTAAAGACGCTGTCGCCTGGAGCGGAAAGCCAAGCGGCCCTCAGCGGAGGCTGCAGAGCAGACAGCAGGAGCCTCTGGGGGCCTCTGGGCTACACAGCCCCTGCCCCTGGGCAGCCAGGGCTGGGCATGCAATTGACCAGACGAGGGGGAGGGGGTGTGAAACTGACCAGCCCAAAGTGACAGAGGTGACCAGGCAGCAGGCCAGCCCCAGCCAAGCACCCGGAGACTCAGGGAATTGCCGCCAGCACAGGGCAGGGAACCTGCTTTTTAACTAACCCCTCTCCCTTCCCCCCCGCGTGGCGCCCGGTTCTCCAGCCAGGCCTGCGGTCGACCACGTGTCTCGGATCAAGAGCCCTCTGCAAAACATGGGGCAGAGAGGCAGCGTGGCCTAGTGCACAGCGCACTGGACGAGGTTCTCTTCCCCGCACTGGCCTGCGGGGTGACCTCGGGCAAGTCCCATCGCTGCCGGTGCCTCGGTTTCCCTCCCCTGGTGTTGTCGGGGCACACACTGCCCCCAGCTGCCCCGGAAACAGAATCAACCCAGAGGAGCAGGCAGGTCCTTTCCTGGCTCCCAGGCCTTTCCCTCCAGCCCTGGCGTTCTCGGGCACCGAGCCCCAGTGTGCTGGGCTGGGGGCTGGCCTGCTGAGCCCAGACTCCAGGCTGAAAGGGGCCTGGCCCAGGCTCGAGCCGCCCCTCCCAGCCCAGCGCATCAGGAGACAGCAGGACCGACGCTGACCTACTTGCTGCTGTAAACAACCCACAATGCTCCGCACCACTACAATGCTCCTCGGCTGCCGGCGTCCCACCCACATGCTGCTCCCGCCCCAGCAGGGGGGGTCTGGGCAACGCCTGCAGCCCTGCGCCCGCCCCCCCGCCCCCCGCCTGCGGGGGCTGCTCGCTGGAGCAGGGAGTTGGGGGAACTGCTAGCCAGCATGCCGGGGCTTGAGCCAAGCTGCTGCCTGGAGCAGGGACCAGGCAGGGAGCTCCCTGCCTCAGCCCCGGGGCTGCCCAGCACTGCACGTCCCTCCTGCGCCCCGAGAGGGTCAATGTTCGTGCTCAGTGGCCACAGGTGGTGCCCACGAAAGCTCCTGCTCTGCCGACTGTCGGCTGCTCCTGTCCCGGTGTGGTCTGGGTGTGTGACGCTGCGACTGTGGGCTCGGGGGTTGTATGGAACTGTCCTCTCCCGGGGAGGGAGCGCTGGGCCTCCAGTGCCTGGCCGTGCTGGGTGACCAGCCATGCTGCGTGGACGGCGGCTCTCACTGGCCAGCTGACCAGCCAGCGCGTCAGAGCGACCCCTCCGCCCAGAAACAGGGCCCAGCCCCTGCAAGGGCAGCCTGCCTGGGGCTAGCACGGGGACTGGCAGGTTTGGAAACCAGCAACCCCCCCCCCCCGGCCCCCGAATGCAGCCATCCGCAGCCCCATCTCCCAGAGCAGCCAGGCAGAGAGTTTCTCCAGGGCCCAGGCTGGGCCCCGGCTCCTGCCAGGGAACTCTGGGGTGCTCAGCGCTCGGGGAGTGGCCGCTGCAGCCCCACACGGGGTTTCCTCCCGCTCCTGAGCTGGACGTGGCCCTTATCAGAGAGGGGGAAACCCAGGAGCCAGCAGCCCAGACAGACCCTTTCAGCCCCTGGCAGCTCTCGGCCACTTGGGACATGCTCCCAGGGCCCCCCGTCCCACGTGCACCGCCGGCTGGCGCACGCGGCCGCGGCTACTCACCCATCCGTGTCCTGGAAGTTGACGTTGACCTTCTTGGCCGACCCGAGGAGCTCTGGGGGAGAGAGAAAGGATGCGTGAGGCAAGGGAACCCCAGGGACAGGCCCCCGGAGGCTGAGCGACGGTGCGCCGCCCCGGCCCATCTGGCGCCAGCTTCACGCGAGGGCTGAGAGGCAGGGCCCCGGCAGAGCACAGCAGGAACAGAGCCAGCAGGCAGGTCTGGGCTTGACCAATCCAGGCGGTTGCTTCTCTCCTTACGAGAGCATCGGAACGGCCACGCGGGGCCAGCCCAAAGGTCCAGCCAGCCCAGCGCCCTGCCTGCCGACAGCGGCCAGTGCCGGGCGCCCCGGAGGGAGGGAGCAGAACAGGGAACCCCTCCTCCCCCACCCTCCCGCCGCACACAGCCCCGCCGCCGGCTGCTTGGCGCGGCCTGCCGGGGCCTGTGAGGCAGGGATTGAGCAGCCCGGCCCCCCGCCGGCTGAGGCGCCACGGGGCCCCTGCTGCAGGAGCGGAGCACGTCAGAGCCACCCTTCAGTCCTGCGGGCAACCATGCAGCACAGGCCGAGCGAGCCCTTTTCACACCGGGCTGGAAAGCTGGCCAAGCGCCCGAGGGGAGCGGCTCCCTGCGCCCGGCTGACAAGTGCGGAGCAAGGCGAGGGGCTCTCCCGGGGCGCCCCAGGCCCTACCTGCCTGCCACGTGGCTAGTTGGCTGAGAGCTCCCTGCACCGTCCCACCCCGGAGCCAGGGGACACGCGCGCAGGAGGGGTCGGGTCTCTCCTGGGGCTGAGCCCACTAATGTTTTGCCTGGCCCCAGACTCGGGGCGCCTCCCTGCTGCGGGCTGGCCAACGTCCCCTGCACCCACAGGGCTAGGCACCTCTCCTCCATCCCGGGGGCAGGCGCTTCTGCTGCTGACGGAGGGGCCCCTGGCCCAGCCATCAGGGAGGAGAGATCCGAGCAGGGCAGAGAGGAAACCTTTGATCTCGGCGCCCTGGCAGGTGGCCCAGCGTCTGCACCAAGCGTCCGGCGTGACTTGGGGGGAAAAGAGCAACTCTAAGAACCCATCAACGAGTGTCTGGGACCCAGAGAAACGAACTCAGACGCCACTCGCTCGCCTTCCTCTTCGCTGCCACCTCCTTGGCCGGCGCTGGCCCATGCGAACGACCAGAACTCGGAGTGTTTCACACCCACGTCACACTCGGTCACTTAGCCCATTGGCACTGCCTAGGGTGAACATCTGCTGAGGGTGCCCGGCCCAAACACACAGGGAGCCCTGGTCCCCACGGGGGGAGTTATTTCGAAAAAACCAGCAGAGCGTCCACACGACCAAGCCCGTTGTTTGGAAGCGCGGGGCCGGTTACTTCAAAAGCGGCGCTTCTGCTTTCCTGGGGGAATGAGCTTATTTCAAAACAGTTATTTCGTGATCAGTTCCCAGTGTAGACATGCCCTGGCATTCCCTAGGGTTGGACGTAACAGCGCCCTGGGAGATATCCCAGTTAGATTGCTAAACTAAGAGCGTCCCTGATAAAGCCAGGTACTCAGTAGATAGCGAAGGCAGCTGGGCTCTGCCTGACTCCATCCAGGGACAACACAACAGCCATCAAAGCAGACAAGCACAAAGGTGGATGAAGCATATCATCACTGTACAACACCTGTGATTAGTCTGCGGAACTCTCTGCTGCATGACAGTATAAGGCAAGTAGGTTTAGGTGTTTAAATTGATACGATCAGCATCTTTAACACCCCAAGTGGAGTACAAATTTTAAGAACTCTCACTGCTTGGTGAAAATGATCCCCAGCCAAGTATAGGAAGCAGTACTGCCCAATTAACTGGACTGGGGGGAGGGAGGTTATGCCTTCCTCAGAAGCATCAGGAACTGGTTCCCATTGGAGAGTGGTTTCTGAGTCGCTGGCAGGGAGGAAGGCGGCTGGAGCGTGTGGACCCCTGCTCTGTTCCGTACACGCACTCCTATGTTCCTAACAGCTGTGTCTGGTTTTCAGCATAGACCAGAGTGCAGCTGAAACTGACAATGAAGAATTAAGAGCAGGCAGAGAGGCAGGAGACGGGAGAAACAGAAGCAGCAGGGAGGGCTTTGGTGCCGCCTGAGCCACTGTGCTAAACCAGCAGCTGCAATGGGCGCGGGAGTGTCTGGGGGGGCTGGCCGCTGGAGCAGGTCCCAGTGCCAGGAACAGGGCTTCCCAGTTGGGCCAGTTAAGAGAGGAGGGCAGCACTGCCAGAGACCAGAGGGGACCTGGACGAGACCCAGTGTGGGAGGGGCTTGGGGGATTTACATTTCCAACGACTAACCAAGGGGAACGAGCTTCGGAAAGAGGACTGTAATTCAGCTCATTACAGAGACCAGGTGCGTGCAATTAACAGCTGCACATTTCTGGGCTCACTGTGCGCTAATACATTGGCTTGAAGGGCCCACGGAAAAGCAACACAAACAAACGCAGGGGTAGGCTTCGTTGCTTTCAAAGCATTGCCGGGATTAGCCAGGGAGCAGATAAGAAAGCCCCGATGAGGCTGTGCGGAGCGTTAATAAGATCAGGCGGAGATTACGAGCATCGAGCCTTTAATTCTGCCTCCAGATCAGAGCTGGAAAAGTCTGAATCAATTCAAGACCCAGAGCCACGCATGGCCCGGGGTGCCTCAGGGTGCCCCCACGGCGTGTGACGTAGGTCGCTACCTGAGAAATGCCTATCCCCTTCAAGAACGAACCAGTTATTTCTGGCATTTGGGGCTAAACTCAAGGGAAACACGGCAGGTAAAAACTGTGGGCGAATGTACGAGGAACGTAGGCCGACATAGTCAACTCCCTCGTGCTCTTCGGTTTTAAAGGGGGGGGGGGAGACAGACATGAAAAGGAAGATCTAGAAGAGATTAAAATCAATAGTTAGGGGGCTGTAATTTATACCTGGAATACCATCTCTCCGGATGTGGATTTAGAATTGTATGATAAAAGTAAAGGGGAAAACAGAGTCATTCTATATGACATACATTCTGAAGAGAGAGAGCGGATGAACTATCTTTTATTGGACCAACTTAAGATAAAAGTGTATTAGTTTGTATCTGGTAAATGGAGTCACCATTGCCAAATATATTCCGACAGATCCACCTATGGAAAAAACTGGTAAAGTAGGAGCAGCTTTTGCCCCCCGAGACTGGAGATAAGAAATAAAAAAAAAAATCTAATTTTGCAGCCAGGATCACTGGTGAATTGGTGGGAATAATGTTCCCATTTAATTAGATCCGGGGCATTTGCCTACTGCAGCTATTCTCTGTTTGGATTCATCACCCGTTATGCTGCCAGCAATTAGAAGGGGTGTGTCAGAAAGCTGGAGCGGTCGAATAAATGAAATGCCGTTTCGTGGCAGCAGCGGTGTCAGGCGCAGGTGCACACAGCGCTAGCCCGAATCCCAGCACCTGCGGGGCCACGGGACGGTGGCCGAGAAGCAAACCGTTTAAACCACGGCGACGCCGAGCTCCAGATTCCCAAGTCAGCAGGAACTGCAACGCTGGTTGAAAACGGGCCAGGGGAGGAGTGCAGGCGTGGCAGGCCCCGGAGGGAAGCGGGAGGACGCTCGCGGAGGCCTGCCCCAAAGAGAGGCGAGTGAGGCCTGTGCGTTGCAGATACGAGGTCCCCGCAGGGGGAGGGACACTCGGTGTTTACTGAAGAGACGCAGAGACGGGGAGGGGAGCGCTCGGACGGAGGAAGAGGCAGCTGGACCCCGACGCCAGGAACACAGGGAGGGCTCCCAGGGAAGACGGGCCCTTGATGAAGCAATCAGATGTGTTTAGGGCACTGACTAGACTAGGTGGGGCTTAGGAAGAGGACCAGGGAGGAGGCAAGATCATTAAAGGCTCGACGGTGGTTTTTTAAGGAGCTCCAGCAGGGCAAGAGAGCGCAGGGCCCCGAATGCCCCAGGAACACAGCACGGGAGGTTAGAGACTCGGTAGATGAGTTGGCTTCATGGGCGGTGGGTAATGCAGGCCAGGGAAGGCACTGCCTTTCCAAAACTGCTACACTCCCCAACCACCGGGGAGCAGTGGGGCCGTGCCTCTCAGCAGCCCTGGACCTCAGCTGGGGTTGGGCAGGGCATGGCTAGGGGAGGGAAGGGTGTGAAGGGGCGTGGTCTCACAGAATAGGGGTGTGGCTTTGGGCAGAAGGGGCGGGGCTTCAGCTGCCTTCCCCAGGGGTGCCTTCACCCGCCGCTCGTGGTCAGCGTCGTCACAAAGCAGCAGCAGCAGCAGTGAGGCGAGAGCCAGTCAGGAAAAGTCCAGAGACGGGGGAGAAGCCAAAGCTGGGGAAAGCTGCAAAGTGCAGGACGCTTGCTTCCTGGGAACAGGGCAGGGGTGAATAATATGCCCACAGGCCTTGCTACCTGCACGCCCAGGGGTAAACAAAACACCTGGTAGCCCAGCAGGGGCTCACCCTGCCGAACGGCGGCCGGTCCGGGGGCTGCTTCGTGCCCACCCCGCACTAGGGAGACATTGGCTACGGCACCAGGTGTTTGGGAGCTGGACAAGGCCTGAAGACAGAAGAGCAACGAGGGGGGTTTGCTGCGTGGGCCTCCCCAAGCCAGACGAGTCGGAGAGAGCTGTTGGCCAGGGAGCAGCAGAAGAGCTGGCCCACTGGTGCACAGGGCCTGGGGAAGAGTGAGAGGGCAGGGGGGGCATGAGGCCTCAGACAGGGGAAACTGAGGCAAGCGTGCCTTTCATGCTGCAGCTGGAGGGCGCTCCAGGCGGGGCTGCCTGACCTCAGTGCCAGAGCCTGGAGAGTCTATCGCTGCCCGCCCGTAAAGCCCCGGGACACATGACACTTCCCATAATGGGGTGGCACTCCCCTGTCGTGAGCACCCCCTCCCTCCCCCAGGCCAAGTACGTGGGCCTGCTCTCCTGGTTTTCACAGCCTCTTCCGCAACACTGCCTTCCAGCCGAGTCACCCCCCGCCCCCGCGTGAAATACACAAGCCCCTTCCGGGATAGCCATCCGGGTGCCCTCTGTGTCGTGTGTCTGAGTCCTCTCCCTCAGTCTGTTCCCTGCTCCAATAGGGCTCATCTAGGCTACATGCCTCTTTGGAAAGAGGAATGTAAATTAGGCAGATCAAAAGCACAAATGAAGCGCGGATTTAAATATCCTGCGTTTCATTTGCATATTCGTGTCCAATCGTTGTTTCGAAAAAGGGCATTTCGAAAGCGAAACCGCAGTCTAGACGTGGTTCTTTCGAACCCCCCCCCCTTTTCTGAAAGATCTCGTACTCCTGAAAAAAAATGAGGCGTATGGGATCTTTCGAAAAAGGGGTTTTTTTGAAAGAACTGCATCTAGACTGCAGTTTCACTTTTGAAATGCCCTTTTTCGAAACAGCGATCGGATGTGAATATGCAAATGAAGCACGGGATATTTAAATCTGCGCTTCATTTGCACTTTCAATCTGCCTAATTTACATCCCTCTTTCCAAAGAGAGATGTAGTCTAGACATAGCCATTGAGAGCCGTGCTCCCAGGGCTTCCTCTGGTGGAGACCGCGTCCTCCGCCTTCCCTCAGGCTCTCTCTCCAAGTCCCATCCTTGCTCCCTGCGCCGCTCGGAGCTATCCATGGTGCTGGTGCACTCTCAGCCAGGTAGTCTTCCGCTCTGCTCAGCTTGAGGTCTCCAGAGGAACTGAATGGCTGCTGCTCCTGCAGCTCCTTTTATAGGGCCTTCCTGGCCCCTGATTGGCCACTTCCTTTGTAGCCACTCTATCCTTCTTGGAGGACCTCTCTATTACTTCTTTGGGGCGGAGTGTGGCAAGACCACAAGTCCCCAGTAGGAGGCTTCGGGGCCTGGTCCACCCCATTACACGTCCCTGTGCCTCATGCCAGGAGGCCTGCTGGGGTTCTTTTAGCCCTCTAAAAACCTACCCCCTTCTCTGCTAGAGGACATATCCCACCTCTGACCACCCCACTGCTGCCAAGCTGGGGTGGAATTCACACGGGCAATGAATTCATTCGGCGCTGCTACACCCAGAGGGCTTTTCAAAGACGGGTCAATATCCCAATCATAGAGAGACTGCATGTGAGGGGTTTGCAGAGCCCAGGGTGCCCTGGCCACAGGCCCACACTGCTCTGAGAGCACCTGGATCCCCGAGGAGCCCAGCCCGCTCCCCGCAGTACAGAGTCACCACGCCCACCACTGACGGGCAGCCACCTCTGGAGCTGAACACAGCCGCCGTTCGACCGTGCGCAGCAACAGTTTGGCAACGGGGCCTTCAAGCCAGCGCCAGACCTGCTGCTGATTTCGAGGCCGGGCTTTTCCTCCTTTGGGGCCGGTGCTCGCTTTGGCTGCGCAGAGAGGCCTCCCGGCTCTCCCGAGGCCACTGGCCTGGCAGGGCGGCCCACACCAGAGTCATGACTGGTCATGCTGTGCTAGCAGGATGCTAAATGGAGCTTGGCAGTGCGCAGCACCCAAACTGTGCCTGGCAGAGGGCGGGACGTCACCCCCGCTCAACAGCAAAGAGAATACAATCCCGGGAATCAATCCAATTACCAAAATGATGGCAGACTGTGTAAGATTTGCATAAGATTTACATGCTAATACCACTAAGGCTTTCAATTAAAGGGATATTCCTCCCAGCCCTGGAACGGCCGCAGCATGGGAGCTGGGGAAGCCACAGCACAAAGGCACGGGGCCAGCGCAAACAGAGCCGCCTTGGTTTGAATGGCGAGGCCGTTTTTTTTTACCTTTCCCCTTCGGCACTGGCAGGAGGTGCTGGAGGAGGGACGGGATGTCTGCCTAACCCTGCTCTAAAGGCCAGTGTTAGCCTCCACGGCTCCCAGCTCTAGTAGTGAATTATGGATCTGAACTTCCCAGCAGAGCCAAGCCCAGAGAAGTCCCATGGTCAAAGTGACTCCTCCGCCACCGCTGCTCCAGACAGCCGGCGCGACCCTGGGCATGTCACTTGATTCTCACCCCTCTTGTGGCTAGGCTGGGCTGTAGGAGGCAAGTCGGCTCCCGGGATCTCACCGTGACTCTCCATCTCTCCTTGCTCACTTCTGATATTCCCCCAGCACCACCTGGCAAGACCCACCCACCCCAAACCGCTGAAAGGGAGGTCAGAGCATCTGACCCCACAGGGCTGAGCCAGGTGCCCCAGAGAAGCCAGATAACCAGAGCTAGCACCTAGTGCAGGGGCAGGCAAGATATAGCCCGCGGGCCGGATATAGCCCGCGGGCCGGATATAGCCCGCGGGCCGGATATAGCCCGGAGGCCGGATATAGCCCGGGGGCCGGATATAGCCCATGGGCCGGATATAGCCCGCGGGCCGGATATAGCCCGCGGGCCGGATATAGCCCGGGGGCCGGATATAGCCCGGGGGCCGGATGTAGCCCGGGGGCCGGATATAGCCCGGGGGCCGGATATAGCCTGCGGGCCGGATATAGCCCGGGGGCCGGATATAGCCCGTGGGCCGGATATAGCCCGGAGGCCGGATATAGCCCGGGGGCCGGATATAGCCCGCGGGCCGGATATAGCCCGGAGGCCGGATATAGCCCGGGGGCCGGATATAGCCCGTGGGCCGGATATAGCCCGGGGGCCGGATATAGCCCACCAATCCACGGCATCTGGCCCCCGGACCCCCGCTGGGACCCTCAGGCACAGAACAGCCCCACGCCACTTTAAACAGCTGGCTGCTCCCGTGGCTTTCTGCTCCAGGCACCGTGGGAAGGCTTCCTGAGCTGCCCCTGCCCGCCCCCCCCAGCAAAATCTCTCAGCTCCCATTGGCCAGAAAACCAGCCAATGGGAACGGAGGGATTTTGTTGTTGCGGGGGGGGGGGGGGGGGCAGTGCACGAAGCCACTCCCTTTCCCCCAGTGCACGAAGCAAAGCCACGGGGAGCAGCCTGGGGCTGCGGCAGGCTCCCTGCCTCGGGGTCCTGCAGGGCTGCTGGGCAGGCGCCGCCTAGGTGAGCGCCTCTCGATCAGAGTCTGCCTCTGGCACCCCAGCTCCCTGCCCAGGCCACCCCCAAATCCTCTGCACCCACCCCTTCTCCAACTCTCTCCCAGAGCCTGCACCCCCTCTCACACCCCCCCCCCGGCCAGAATCTTCTCCTCCACCCAATCCCCTGCCCCCGGTCACAACCCAAACTCCCTCTCAGACCTCACACCCTCTCCTGCACCTTAATCCCCCACCCCGAGCTCCCTTCTGCACCCATCCCACACCCCGCACCCCCTCCATAGAAATGTGCGGCCCTTGACTGCTTACCAAAATCTCAGAGCCCCTCCCCGTCAAAAATAATTGCCCATCCCGACCTAGCCCCTTCTCGTCCGAAGGGCCCCTTTGCACCCACAGACCACAGGACCCCTGGGGGCACCCGGCCATCAGCTTGTGGCTGGGACAGCAGGGCTAGGCAGAGCCACGGGTCTCGGTGGCCCTGAAGGAGAAGCCAGGAGTGTGGCGTAGTGGGGGGCTGTCTGCTCTGTGACCCGGGGTCCCCCTGCGCTGTGATGGGAGATTCTCACTGACTCTCCCAAATGTGGATTAACCCAGACACCCAGGCTCAGCCTCCCAGGGAGAGACAAAGGAAGGAAAGCGGAGACCAGCACCTGGCTGGGGGGCAGGGCTGGAAGAGAGTTTTGGTTTCTGTCTGGTATCATGGAGGAAGCAGCCTAAGGAAGGGGCTGGGATTTAGGGGCCCAGTCTCCCCCATCTCAAGGGGGGCTGAGGCATCCTAGGCCTGGCCCTGTAACCAGATGACATCTGTGCTGTGCTGTATCCTGGAGAAGCAGTAAACTCCCTCTATTCTACTGGCTGGTGGAGTCTGTCCGTGCCACTACGGGGGTGCAGGAGGCGGGGGACCCCGACACGCCGCCACAAGGAGCTCGGGTTTCGAAAGCCTCTCTGAGCAACCCGCACGTGGCTCGGGGCAGGGAGCGCGCAGGGACCCCCTGAGCCGACAGGCCCTGCGCCCAGATCTCGAAGGAGGAGAAGGCACATGGCTGGTCCCCCCCATTGGGACAACAGCCCGGAGCCCGCCACGCCAGGCAGGGGCCGACAGCACCCGGTAGAGCAAGGAAAACGCGCTTTGCAGAAGCATCTTCCCCGAGTCAGGAGCGCCACATGCACATCTGGCAGTTGCCATGGCAACCCCAGGCCGGTCTGGCAGCGTGGAGGCCGCAGGGCCGAGGCTGATGGCCGAGGCCGCGCCCGGGTGGACAGCCAGGAGTCACTGCACGCCGGAGACGGGGCCGGCGCGGCGGGAGAGCCCGGCGTGGGGGGGGGGGGGGACAGCTCTGGGAGGCGGGAGTCCTTCTGTCTGCCTCTCCGAGCGCTTTCCCCTCAATTGCCTGTTCCTCTGCCCGGCTCCCTGGCCTCTGGCCTCACTCCCCTGCAGCCACCCGAGATAGGCCGCTCGTAGCCACCGCAGGGCTGCTTCGTGACCCACACCGCACAGCAGGGTAAACTGAGGCACACCGTGGGCGGGTTCTCCCAGCCGGCCACTGGCAGCACTGAACAGACCCAGGCCTCCTGAGCCCCAGCCCTGGGCTCCACCATCTGGGCCGCACTGCCGCTCCCTGGCAGTTCATTTCCTTCGCACTACACCAGAGACCGGGGCCCGTCCAGCCCAGGGGCACCCGGACGGGGCAGCACCCCGGCAGGAGCGCACGCGCTGACAGGAAGCAAGCAGGAGCGAGGGATGTGAAGGACCAGTCGCTCCCCCCGCCCTTGCTGGCTCTGTCCGAAGGAGGCAGCGGGGAGAGGAGGGGGGGCTTCAAAGCGGCAGTGCCCCGGGGAGCCCCGGGGCCAGTGGGGGGCTGCTTGAGTCCCCCGCCAGCCCCGTGCTCCCCACGGCGCTGTTGCCTTTGAAGTGTCGCAACAGCCCGGGGGCTGCATTGCGAAGGCGGAGGCGCCCTCTCGACTCCTTGAATAGTCGATGCAAACTGCACCCCCCCACGCCATCAGCCAATCAATCGCCATTTAACATCCCTAGTGGGCGCCCCCCCCAGCTCAGAGAGCAGGTCCCGGTATCGCCCAGCCAGGCTGTGCCGTTCCCTGCACCACGCATCCGAAGCGCCCGGTGTAACGGCAGCCACCGCTGTCTCTCCCACCACCCAGCTCGGTGCCCCACCCAGAACCCTGGGCGGCCCGTGAGGAGGGACCCATCGCTGGGCCAGGTGCGGTGGGGGAGCTCCCCTCCCGCCGTGCTGCCCACACACCCACTGCCCCGTCTCTGGCGAGTCTTCTGCGCCCCCTCGGGCACTGCCTGCCCGCTGCCACAGCTCAGCAAGCCTCCCTTCCGCACCCGTCCTCAGCGCGGCTCTAGGGACTTTCCACACAGGGCAGCTGGGAGCTCTGCACCCACCCCCCCCGGCAGGAATGAGGTGCCCAGCGGGATCGCGCCCCCCTCGCTGAAATGCAGCCACCTCTGGGGTGGCCTGGGACAGCACAGCCCTGCTGCAGACCAGCACAGGGCGGGGCGGAGAGCAGCAAGCCCATGGGAGCCAGGAAGAGACTCCGGAGGAGGAAGGACCCAGGTGCCGGAGCTGGGATGGGAGCAGGCCTTACGCTCTAGTGAGAAGCCAGCACTTGGTCAGGAGCCCCCTTCCAAAGCACAGCCCCCACCCGCCCCCCCGTACACCCCTGCCCACCCGCCGGGGCAACAAGGGAGCACGGCCCAGAGGGGCGAGGGCTCCCTACACAGCAACCCACCCCGAGGCTGTGGGAGGTCTCGGGCTTCGCTGCCTCGCGGGCCTGGCCCTGCTCCCGCTGAAATCTACCTGGAGCTTGCATGGGACTCTCAGGCCCCGCCGGGGAGCTCGGGGGGCTCGACACTCGGCCTTCTCCACTGGGAAGGTTTCGGTGAACCCACCCCGGGAAAAGAGGAACCTGGCCGGGGACCAGAGGGCGGCTGGGAAAGCGCCGAAGAGGGTGGATGGATCTTGGAGAAAGGGGGGACGCTTCCTGGATGCCGGACAATAAATATTTCACGCCTGCAACCGCAGCGCCGCGCCAGCTGCCATGTGGGCCTCGTGGCGTGGGACCCTGCCCGCTCGCATCCTTGGAGGCAATCCCTGCGCCAACAAGCGCACAACCGAAACCAAGGGTGGGAGGGGACACTGAGGCCCCGAGAGGGGCGAGGCTTGTGCAAGGCTGCCCAGCAGGTGAGGGGCAGAGCAGGAAGAAAACGCTGCGGGCCGGGCCATGCACTGGCACAGGGCCTGTGCAACCCCTCTGCGGCAGTAGGTCTGCACAGCCGGCCCCTCCGTGCTGTGAGGCTCCCCAGCGCTCCAGAGCCAGCGGCAGCTCCTTGTCCCCTCGGAGAGCATCTCCGGCTGTTTACAGACTCCAGGGCCCCGCACAAGCATCTGCCACTGGCCCCGGCCATGCCCCAGCTGCGAGCGGCACCAGACCTTCCCGGAGCCCATGGGAAACCCCGTCAGCAAGGCCGGAGAACGTGGCTGGAGGCGGACGCGGTGATCCATCCTCCTGACAGGCGGGGCGCAGAAGGCCAGGCGGGGCTGGCGCCGGAAGGGCTAGGGGGGATATGGGCCCACAGCCAAGAAAAGCCCCCAAGGCCGCGAGGGCTTTTCACCCAGCCCAGCTCCCCCGCTGCTCCTCCCTCACTGCGCCTGGGGGAGGAGTCACCGGCACACCGCACAGGGCGGCAGCGGGCAAAGCGCCGGGAAGGCCGCAGGGCACAGGGGCCGACACTTCGCTCTGGAGGGAGGGCATCTCAGAACGGGTTCGATGCCAGCTCCCGTCACCCACTCCCTGAGCAACTTGTAAACCCCTCGATCCGTCAGCCCCAAAAGACACGGCTCTCACCTATCCTGCCACCCCCCTGCCAGGGATCCGCAGCCCCCGCCAGCCCAGCCCCTGCCCGGCATGCACCGCCGTGCCTTGCAGCCGCACTGCAGCCAGCTGTCACTCGATCCACCGGCGCGGCACTGGCCTGACATTAAACAAGCGCAGCAGAGGAAGCAAGCAGCTAATGCAACCACATCTCGAGGGCTGGTCCCGGGCGGAGCACGGTCAGCAGAGCTGCTCGCGCCCCGAACGCAACAAAAAGCCTCTGCTGCATCCACCACGTACAGAGCGCTGCCGGGACGCGGGGGCTGCCGAGATTCGGATGAACTCCTTCCCCCCCCCCCCCCGCACGGCTCGCCTTCCTACAGCATGTGCTCTTCGGGGCAGCCAGCGCCTCCCGTCTGTGCAAACGGCGCCCAGCCTGCTGGGAGGGCGGCCAGAGTACAAAGGGCCCCGTCCTTCTCTCCCCGCTGAGGGACCCCCTTCCTCGCTACTGCACAGGCCTGGGCAGCTCTCCCACTCGCCTGGGGCTCGGCGTAACTCAGCGCCCAGCGGGCCTTTGCACCAGAGCACGGGGGTAAAACCACGTGTGACGGCGAGTCGGGGTTCCCCCCCCCCCCGATCCTGCAGCCCCGCAGCAGCAAGAACAGGCTCCGCCAGCCAGTAGAGGAGGGAGGGTTTATTGCTTCTCCAGGATACAGCACAGCACAGACGTGATGTGGTTACAGGAGTCAGGGCCAGGATGCCTCAGCCCCCTTGAGATGGGGTGCCTGGACCCCTAGACTCCCAGCCCCCTCCTTAGTCTGTCTCCCTCATGGTTCCAGTCCAAGACTGCCCCTTCCCCCAACACTCCCTTCCTTTGTTCCATCCCTTCCTTTAACCGGTAGGACGTTCGGTCACCGTCATGGGGGCCCTCCAGGCGCCCCCGCTGGGCCGTGCTTACAGACAGAGGCCAGTAGGGGTCATGCACAGCCTACAGCCCAAGCACAGCAACCAGCAAATACTGACACTACATCACCACATGGAACCAGCTGCTCCCCTGGAGCCGCTCCGCACAGGCCTGGGCAGGGCTTTGGGAGAAGGCGGGAGACTCGAGGGGATCCATGAGGAGAGACTGACGGCGTTAGAGCCCCATGTGCGCCCGAGACGCCACCTGGGAGTTTCTGTGTGGGTCAGCGGGCAGCGAAACGCCTACGGCCTGTGGGGAGCAGAGGGGTGGACACCCAGAGAGCTGCCCCTCCACACACACAGCTGCCCGCTGGCTGGAAAGGGCCGCGGTGCCAGGGCCTTCAGCCCAGCCTGGCAAACAGAGCCCCAGCCGCCCTGCACAGCCCTTCGCTGCTCTCTGCACGGGCGGCCTCGCCTAGCCGCGCCGTCCGAGCCCTTAGCGCCAGCCCTCTCCCACCTGCCTCCCCAGGACATGTTCCCCAGATCCCATCATGGGTGTCTCAGCAGGGCACCAGAGACCCGCCGCACCCCAACGGGGGGGGGGTCTGAAACGTGCCACATGACCTGGCGCAAGCCAGGCCCATCTGCATACTAAGGAGGCCCAAGAAAGGCAGCTCTGCAGGTCAGCAGCAAGGCTCCAGCAGGCAGCCGAGTCCCACCCGAATATCGTTGAAAGCCCGGGTGTTCCTGGCATGCCCAGGGCTCTGGCTCACAACCAGGGAGACGGCACCTCTTCCCTTCCCCTGCCAAGCCGCAAGGGCACGAGGCCCAGCGCCCACGGTCACAGCAGAGAGCAGCAGCCTAGAAGGGAGTTTTCCTGCCCCTCGGGGACACAGGCAGGCGGTGCATGAGGACACTTGGACTGGCCTTGTCTGTTAGACTGTCGGCCTTGGGGGCTGCCCTGCAACGAGGTGTCCGTGCCGCACCCAACAGAACGGGAGCCTGAACTCAGACGGGCCCTCTCCGCGCCACGCCCTTCGGCTCCGCTCTCCCCGCAAGGACGAGCGAGGTCACAGAGCGCTGGCCGCATGGGCCCCAGGAATACCCCAGAGCAGGTGTTCTCTGTGCACAAAATGGGCCAGCTCTCCCAGGCCAGAGGAGCTGGGAGTTCTCCAGCCCCCAGCTTGTTTCTGGCTCTTCCCTCAGAGTCGCTGCTGGTCTTGGCTGCAGCTGGATCTAGAAGCAGAAGCACCAAAACATGGCTCTTAAAGGGGCCGCGACAGCATTTCAGCCCCTGGCGTGGCTTTTTTTTTTTTTTTTTTCCCCCCCTCCAACAACTTTTCCCCCCGGAGTACCGGCACCTTTTTTCTTACAAAAAAAGCATTGCCTAGCTCAATGCCTCTCGACCGCACCCCTTTCAGGAGCCTGATCCGTCTTGTGCCCTCCCCCACCGCTCACCTGACTCGGGGCGCGTCTACACCAGGAAACGATTTCGAAGTACTACAATCGATTTACTAGCTCCCGAAATAACAACATCGAACTAGCCCCAGGAAGCACCGGGGAGTCAATTCGAGTGGCTCTGGGGAGCAGACATTTCGAAATAGCGGCACCGGAGCGTCCACACTACTATTTCGAAATAACGATTTCGGAATTAGCGTTATTCCGCGAGGGAAGCAGGCGTTTAGATTTCGAAATAACGGGCTTGGTCGTGTGGATGCGCCGCTAATACATCCGACCTAAGGGGGTTTATTTCGAAATAAAGCCCTTGTGCAGAGCAGGGCTTACAAACGACTGGCTAACACAGCATAAAAACGCAACCCTGTCCCCACCACACGGACACTGACGAATCGCTGCCTCGCTCAGTCTGAGCAGGCCGCTCCCAAGCGAAGTGACGGGAATGTAACCATGGCGCTTACGGCTCAGTGTGTACAGCCGAGTGTAGACACAGCGGTAGGAAATGTGAGGTTCTACTGACTTGGCCAGGGCTTATTCTGCAGCCTGTTGAAACAGACGGCCAATAGCTAGAGTGGCTGTCCCCGCTGGAAGACCTCTGCCTACCCCCTCGCTGAGAATGACTGCCCGACCGATCCAAACTGGGTCAGGACTGGGGCTGGCTGAAACGCCAGCAAGGAGACAGTCATGGGGCGCCGGGCCCCCCAGCGAAGGGGATGGCGGGACAGCTGCCGGCTCCTTTGTACATGGACGCAGTAGACATGAGGCGTCTTCGCCCCAGACTCCGATGGCGCTGGAGGAGTGTGGGGGGGGGGTTGGCTTTCCTCCCAGCCGAGCCCACACGGGGCCTTCTGTTTGTTTAGCATCTGAACAGAGGGCGTCAACAACACTGGCAGCCCAGCTGAGCCAGCGAGCGCCCGAGATCAGAGCCCTGCCCACGGACCCGCCAGCTCCAAAGAGGGGCAGCCCCCAATGGCCCGAGGCTGAGCACCCCGCCACTCACCAGATTTGGGGGGCACGGACACCCCTCCTCTGGCACGGCACTGGAAGGCAAAGGCTGTCCAAACTGGCCCGGGATCATCCGTGCCCCCCTCCCCCCCCCCCCCCAGCGCCGGCCGGTG
Source organism: Pelochelys cantorii (assembly GCA_032595735.1). NCBI lineage: Eukaryota > Metazoa > Chordata > Testudines > Trionychidae > Pelochelys > Pelochelys cantorii. Next base: position 39,047,246 of record CM064341.1, read on the forward strand.
TCACTGCAGGGTCTAACCCCTCCCGGATCCTTGGTGGGGAAAGGCTCTGGACTGACAGCCCCACGCGGAAGGACGCGGGTATGGACCCACAGGGCTGGCAGAGGCAACCTTCACCCCAGACCCAGGCTACGCACCTCGGCTGCCCTGCTGGGCTTTGAGCATGACATGGCCAAGCATGTGTCCTGAGTTGTGGCCCGCTCATGTCACCGCTGCACGGCCGGCCGCGGGGCGGGGGGGGGGGGGGGAGTGCTGGCATCCCCAACGGCCTGCAAAGAATTCAGAGACTCTCCAGACCCCGTTCCTGTTTCCAGTCAGCGGGTCCCGCCCAGCGTTCCCTGGAAGCCAAGCACCCAGGAGAGAGTCAGGTGCCGCCCAGTGGATTCGCACAGCGCCCACAGCTGGCAGCAGGTGTCTCTGTGGGTGGTGCACATGCTTCGGTGCACAGAACAAAATTTATTCTGCACATGGATGGAAAAAACAAACGGGAACACTGGTTTAAAAGGAACAATACGCACATCTGGAGAAAGACAGCACAGGCTGCCCCCTGGCGTCATATAAACTCACAGCCAGCGAGCCAAGCAAGCACGGGGGAGCTGTCCCTTATCCCTTGGCCTGCAGGAGCCCTGCTGCATGCAACTGTGCCAAGGACGACTGTAGTTCAATGCGGGGGGACGGGAGCATTCACCCAGAGCCTGTAGCCCCTCTGCAGCAGGCAGCACCTGGGTGTTCGCTCCTGCCCCTTCCGAACGCTCTGACCAGCCAGACGTTCACCAGCTGCGGCCACAAACCCGCTGCCCCCAGCAGGACCAGAACCCGCCCCCTGCCAGAGCCCGGAGCGAGCTGGGATCCGGCATGCGGCTGCCCTGCTGCAGGGGAGCTCATTAGAGCAGCACCCCACATGCAGCAACCAGGCCTCGGGCACTGCCTGCCCCAGGGGTGTCTGGGATGTCCCAGCATGCTCTGCGGCACTCCCCAACCCCCCACGGCATCACCCCCCGGCAGTGTGGGCTGGAGCTGGGGGTTTCTGAATCGGACGGCTCTGAACACAGCACAGCTTGCGCACAGCTCAGGGACCGGCCCGCCCCAGAGCCCTGCCAGCCCTATGCTGCATCCCGTTCCCCAGAGTCCCCACCACGGAGCCCAGGCCCGGGGCCTCTGTCACACCAGCCCCACGGCTTGGCAGGGCCGGGGCTATCTGCAAACCAGTGAGAAATCCCCAGCTATGTCCTGCCCTTCCTACGACGGCAGGGGCAGGGATTCTTTCCATGCTCCTTTGCCAAGTGACGGCCCCCCTTCCTGGGGGCAGGCAGGAACACCTCAGCCTGGGCACCTAATGCTGACACACAGGTGTGAGCGCGGTCCCTGGGCTAGCAGGGGGCGAGGGAGGGCCCTGGGGTACCTGCAGCAGCCCCGGGACCCAGCCCTGCCCCCACCGGCACGGGAAGCTCAGCCAGGCCTGGCAGGGGAAGGAAGGGAGCTGGGCCGGCAGCACAGGCCACGCGACTCTTGAAGGGGCCGAGTTCAAAGGGCTCCTGCCGGGGCCACGTGCACGCCAAAAGCAGCGCCCCAGCTCTGCCAGGCGGGCCTGGGAGGCTCTGGGCTCTACAAAGAAGAGCGCACGGGGGCAGGCCGAGCTGGGCGGTGGGGGCCTGTCACCCGGAGCCAGGAAGCAGGCTCTGCCGCGCGGCCCGGCCGCCCTGTTTCCTAGGAACGGCGTGGGATTGGCTGCCACAACTCCCAGCCCACAGGAGCCAAAGGAATGTGGCGCTGCTGAAAAGCAGCCACCTCTGGGGGGGAGGCAGCAGCTGATAGCCTGGACCCAGTGGGCAGAGGGGGATGCGCTGGCCACAGACACGAGGGCAATGCTCTTCCACAAGCGCCCAGCAACGCCGGGAGCTCCATACCCTTCCCACGGGGGGGGGGGGTTTGGGGGGGGGTGTCTGTTCCCAAGGACCCATGTGCTGCTCAGGCCACCTCCCCAGGGGCCGCGGGGCCTCCACTCGCCCTGCTCGGACTGGCCCCCCAGATTCCAGGGCCGCTGGCTGCTTTCCCCGCCTGCAGCACGAGGCAGCGCGAACCTTACGGAGCACCACCGGACAGAGCCACGCATGGGACACAAAGCTGCAGGCGTGAGAGCCCCGGGGAAAGCAGAGCGGGCACGAACCCTCCCACCACCCTGAAAGGGGGAGCTGCTCCCCCGCTGTACGTCACATCCAGCCTCTCAGAGCGGCTGGAGAGAGCTGTTAGCGCCCCCCAACTCACCCCTGCCCACGTGTGTTCTCTCATTTTTTTCCATCCAGGTGCAGAATAAATGTATTCCATGCACAGAGGCAGGTGCAGACGTGCACCACCAGTAGAAACACAGGCTGCCGGCTGTGGACGCTCTGCCAGTCAGCTGGGTGGCACCTCCATCTCTCCCACTTGGCCGCCCAAGCGCTCAGCTTCCAGGAACACAGCTGCCTGCCCAGAAGGGCAAGAAACTCCTGAGGCTGGTCTATATTCTACAGTGTCCGCACCTCCAGCAGGGCTTCTCCCATTGGCATAGGTCAGTGTTTCTCACGCTGGGGTCCCAGTATTAGCCCCCTTACTTCTGCACTGCCTTCAGAGCTGGGCGGCCGGAGAGCAGCGGCTGCTGACCGGGCACCCAGCTCTGCAAGAGTCAGGGTGGCATGGGACAGGGGCATCGCAGCCCAAAATGTTTCCAAAGGGGGCCCCAGCAAGAAAACGTCTGAGAACCCCCAGAGGCGGCAGAAAAATTCTTCCATCCACCCAGCCCTGTGCACACGGGGACTTAGCTCTGCTGAGCCACGTCACTGCACGGCCCTAGGGGAGCGATCAGCGATGCCCGAACACACCATGTCTGTATCCTGCTGCCACGAGGCAGCATTTAGGAGCGCTCCTAAAAATAGGCCCGGTTAGCAGTTGCCACTGGAATGATTCCTTGTGTACGTTGCGGATGTGACAGCCCTGCCACGAGGGGCTGCTGGCGGTGGATGAACGAAGCCCTCGCCTCTGTGGCCGAACAATGAGCCACCCTCAGCAACCTGAGCTCATCAAACGCAAAGTGACTAATAAAAATTATTGCTTTAAAAGAAAAAAAGCACCCCCAGGTGACAGCGAGTAATAGATTCTTATGCACTGCATTTAATTCCCAACCAGCAGCTACTAATTATCCCCCATTTAAAACACAAAGTGGCTTTTTTCAAACCAAATCAAGGCCGTGAGTTCCCTGGAGAATCCACAGTTCATCCCGCCTCCTTCGAAGCAGCCAGTGCAAAGCCAGATTACACGGGGCAGCATGTGGGGGAATCACAGCTGGGAGAGGAGAGGGCCTCCTTACCAATGGATCCTCAATGGTTTCCATCCACATGTGGGTTTTTTCTGTCCACGTGCGGAATAATGTTCTGTGCGCCAAGGCAGGTGCGAATGTGCACCACCAGGAGAAACACAAACCTTGCTGGGGGCGCTCTGCTCATCAGCTGGGCGGCACTAGAATCCCTGCTGCGGCGCGCTCAAGCGCTCAGCCTACAGGGAACCCTGCTTCTTACATCACGTGCACAGCGCAAGCATCCGGAGCTGGTGCTGCTGGAGAAATGCCCCCGGCCCCCTTGCAAGGGGGCTACTGAGGGGTTTCCAGGAGCGAGGGTCTGAAACTGGGAAGTGCGCAGTGTGGCTGGCCACCAGGAATGGCAGCGCTGCAGCAGGCGGGGGACCCTCCCCCCGTGGAAAGGGGTGTCCCAGTCCCCCTGGCAGAAAATGGGACAGCAGCCCCACAGGCAGCCGCCCTCTGCTCAAGCAGACGCTGCTGAGCAAGGAGCTGTCCCGGGCAGCCACCTCTGGACCCAGCGCCGCCCACGCCCCATCAGACCAAGTCCTGGTCTCCCCGTCACTACGCACAAGGGCAGCACCTGGAGCCCCGGCCATGGCCCTGCCCCGCGGCGCACGGTGCTGTACAAACCCAGGGCGCAGCGGCCCCACCTGCCGGGCCATTGCCCCACCCGTGTACAGCCATCGGACCCAGCCTCGCTCAGGGCAGGGTCTGGGCAGGGGGATGCATCTGGCCCCGGTGCTCCTCCCGGACGCCCCACAGCCCTCCCCCGCCCCTGGCGTGCCAAGGGGGGAGCCGGGAACAGAACCCAGGAGTCCTGACTCCCAGCGCCCCCCCCCCGATCCCAACCCCCCCTTTGCCGTGTCCGCTGCAAACCCCGACCCTAGAATCTCACCCTAATTCAGTCTCTCTGCTCCTAGGTCACCCCTGGAGCCTGCCCTCCCACGGCCAGTGGCTCCCGGTCTCTCCAGAGTGGGCCAGCATAGGCCGGGGGGAGACATGAGCCAGGCAGCCAGCAGGGCCCCCGCATGCCCCGCGCCACCTCCTCGCGGCCCTCCGGGGGTAGGTAGGGTGCGTGTGTCTGTGTGTAGGTGTGTCCGTGTGCCCATGTGTGGGTCTGTGTGTCCGTGTCCGTGCACGTGTCTGTGTGTCCGTGTGCCTGTGTATGTGTGCCTGTGTGTCCAGGTGTAGGTCTGTGTGTGTATCTGTGTGTATGTGTGTCTGTGTGTCCATCTCCATGCGTGTATGTGTGTCTCTATCTGTATGTCTGTCTGTGTGTGTGTGTCTGTCTGGGAATATGTGTCTGTGTCCGTGTGGGTGTCTGAGTGTCCGTGTCTCTGTCTGCATGTGTATATGTGTCCGTGTGTCTGTGTCTGTGTGTATATGTGTGTCCGTACCAGGGATGACTGATTGCCGCGCTGTCATGCCACCCCCGCTTTCCATACCCACAGGCGACGGGCTTGGTGCTCCGCTGAAACCCAGCAGCTGTGCACAGTCACAGCGGTGACAGCCGGGCAGGGGGCGTGGGTGGGGGCTGTTCCAGCCCCGCAGAGCTCCCCAGGGACCGTAGGTGAGCCCAGCACGCCACCCCCTCCCAGAGCCGGAGGAGGGGGAAGTCAGACCCGGAAAGCCAGCAGGGGCTGGCTGGCTCCAGCTGGGATCTGAAGCACCACCCCTCGCCAACCCTCCTCTGTACGGCCAAGTCCGAGCGCTGCCACATGCTGGGGCTGTCTGGTGTTAAACGCAGGGTCCACGCTGCAGCTCATACCCGCTTATTAGGGCACCAGCTTTTGTGGGGAAAACCCACTGGCCTGGTTTCCAGGTGCAGATTCTGATGCATTCCCCCCCCCACCCACCCACCGGGACAGACATGGCACCAAGGCGGGGGGGTGGAGGACACCAGTGGAACAAAGAGCCACCCACCAGGTGCCCCAAGTCCACAGGGCAAGCCAGCGCTCGGGAAAGGAAGGTGGCCAGGCTCCAAACAGCACGCTCCACAGAGCAGCTGAAAGAATGGGGGGGCACAGCCCGTGTCCAAGGGGACTCAGGGTCGGAGGCAGCGTTCCCTGCAAGCCAAGCACTTGGCTGGCCGCCCCGCTGATTAGCCGAGTACCTGCAGCCGCAGCATGTGTTTCTCCTGGTGGTGCACATCCGCACATGCCTCGGTGCACCGAGCAAAATTTATTCCGCACACAGATGGAAACCCGAGAGGGAACATGGGTCGGAGGGCACATCAGAGGAAGGCAGACCCCCGCTATTCCCAAACACTACAGGAGTTTGCTTCCCCCTGTCCAAAACGCAGGACAAAGGCTCAGTGGGAGCAACCTACAATAACAAACCAGCGGGCTTAGATCCTAGGACCGGGGCTCGGTGCACACAGCCCAGTGCTTCTAAGCAAGCCTCAAGCACGGGCAGGTGCCTGGGCCCAGCGCCCCGGCAGCCGCAGGACAGACCGACGTGCAGTGCGCAGGCAGCAGAGGGGCGAGTGACCCGTCATCTCCGGGTTCATCCCCCCCCCGTCCCCTCTCCCCCTCCATGTGCCCGGCGGCGGGGGCCTAGCCCGGAGAGCCGGCACAGCAGCGGCACAGCCGGACCCCGGCAGAGCCTCTCGTGACCTGATTCCGTTGAAATCCCGAGAGCCAACTCTCTGCCACGGGGCTCCCCCGGGGAGCTGGCTCCGGGGAGCTGGCTCCGGGGGCTGCGGAGGAGGCGCCAGCTGCGGGACAGCGTCCATCCCCCCGGGGGTCCTCCACCGGGCCCGCGGGGATGGGCCGAGGGCGGGGGCGGCAGCCGCAGCTGAGCCCTGCAGGGGGCTGGGGGGCTCCCTTGACGCTCGCTCCATGAACGGCTGGGGAGCTGATTTGGGCCCTTGGAGGCCACCCGCCCGGTGCCCTGCCGGAGCCGGGGGCCTGCAGGCAGCCCCGAGCCACCAGTGTTTTAATGCAGCACCGGGGCGGGGGCAGGGAGAAGGAACCGGCGGGGGCGGGGGCAGGGAGAAGGAATCCGGGGGGGGGGGAGCCACAAGAGAAATGCTGCTCCCTTGGCCAGCCCACGCTCACCTCCAGGGGGGCTGGGAAGTCTGAGACGCGCACGCCCCGCCCCACCCCACCCCGCGGGAACAGGCTGGGGGTGGCTCTGGGAAGGCAGACACCCGCTCAGGGCCCCGCCAGCCGGCTCAGACAAGCCGAGCTGGGGCCAGGGCAGGGACCGGGTGTGCCCAGGCCCTGCCCCCGCCCTGCCCGCCAGGGGCACACACAGCAGCAGTGCCCAGCCACCTGGCCTGGCTGTGTCCAGCCGCCCCTGCAGTGGGGGGCTCCTCCCAGACCCCAGCAGCCGATTCTCCGACGCGTCCCCAGCCCCCATCTCCAGCCAGACCCCGGCTTCCCAGCCCATCTATCGCCCACAGCAGCCGCCGACTCTGCCACGCAAATCTCCCCCCTTCCCAGCCGCACGCCGGGCACTCCGAGCCATCCAACCCACCACCAAAGCCAGCTGGCTTACAGGCGGAGGCTGCAAGCTGCACCGGAGGGGTGCCCGCCAGCCACCTGCCCCGGCTCATGGGCCCCAACCTCGGCGCCAAGAGGGAGACACAGGCCCCCTCTCAGCGCCACCCTGGGGTCCTGCCAAGCCCCAGCCAGATCCCTGTGCACCGCCACCCCCCTGTGGGCAGCGCCAGGCTGGGACCTCGCCCGGCCCCTCTGCTGTCACAAGGGACATGTCTGGGTTCCACGGAGTGCCCACAGGGCCACGCCGGGCAGGCTGTTCACTCCAGGGGGTGGCACGGGGGAGCCTAGCGCCAGGGTGGGGAGTCACGACCTACCAGTCACCAGCCCCGTGCCCGGTCGCTGTCCCTGCCGGGACCCCAGCCCCCACGGATGCAGGAAATTTTGCTGCTCTGAGCTGGGGCAGCCCCGGTCTGGCTCTCAGAGCCCGGGTGCAGGGCCTTGGAGGGCTATTGACCCCGGAGGGTCTAGCAAAGCAGGCAGGTTTCCAGGCTCCATGCCAGTGGCCCCGGGAGGGGAGGGGAGGTATGGGCCGGAGCGGGGCTGCAGGGGCACTGGGTAAAGGCAGTGAAAACGGGGGCCTTACGGCTTCTCATGCAGCTGGATTTCACACCGAGCATTGGGGGAGGAGGCGGCCAGGCTGCCAAAGCACTACCTCACCCTGCCCCCTGCCTGCAGCAGCGCCACCAAGCTGCTCCCCACAGCTGCCCCCGGCTGGGAGGCCCCTGCAGCCTGGCTATGCCACCAGCCTCTTCCGCCCGTGCCCCAGCCGCACAGGCCCGGAGCCGGGCGTTACCCTCCGGGCTGGCGCTGCCCAGCCCAACGAGCTACCTGGCGAAAGAGGAGCCGAGCTCCCTCGGACGGACATGGAGGCTGGCGCGAGGCCCTGCCGGGAAACTAACAGTGCGGCTGGGGCAGGGGGCCCGGCGCTAACGGGCAGCGTCCCTGGACGGTTACCCAGGCCCTCTGTGCCCAGCTCCGTCTGCCTGCCAGGATGCGCCCACCCGGTGACAAGGCAGCATATGCCGCCGCTCCGAGCCTGTTGGGAGAGTCGCAGCTGCCCCCGCTGGCGCATTGGCGGGGTTCCTGCTCACCCAGATGCCACGCGGGGCCCCCTCCCGGCTGCTCATTGCTCGGAGCTGCGCCTGACGAGGGCCGGGAGCCAGCTGCGGGCGCGCTCAATGCTGTGTCTGCAGCCCGGCCAGGAGCCCCCTGGCCACACTCACTTCCCTGCACGTCTCGCCGGCGCTCCTTGCTCTGGGGCCTGCTCTCCCCGTTGCACCCGTGGTATCCGAAGGCTCAGCCCCACCTGCTGCGCCCCAGCCCGCCGGCCCAGCCCCACTCCTCCCCCTGGCCCTGCTGGGCTGCGCACGCTCCGGCCGCACGGGGAGGGCACTTTGGATTCCGAGCTAGGGACAAGCTGCAGGGAGTTCCCCACGTTGCCACGCTGGGGCCGGTTTGCACCAACCCCCAGCCCAGAGCCCTGGCCCGCCCCAATGGCGAGAGCTGGCAAGGGAGTCCGGTCGGTGTCCCCAGCTGGCAAACGTCTGGTGCGTTCCCAGGCTGCCCAGCCGTACTGCAGGCATGTCCCCACGGGAGATCCCAGCCGGAGGCAAAAGGCCACAAAGCCCTAGGGCCACGAGGGAGAGCTCCCGGCGCCCAAGGCCAAAAATCCACAGGGTTTCAGCTTCACCTGGGGCTGATCCCTCCCGCCTTGGGCGTCACAGGGCTCCGGGCCCCCCCGCCAGAGCCCCCCGAGCCATGCTGCCAGACCAGTTAATGGAGTGCCCGCTCCGGCTCCCCCAGCCCGAGCAGTTCCACGGCCTTTGGCAGCTCTCACCCAGGCCGGCTCCAGAGGAGCAGCCGGTCGGATCCTTGTGCTGCGGAAGGCCATGCTCCAAGACACTGGGCCGGCGGCTTGGGCCAGGTGGGGGGATGCTGGCCTGCGAGAAGATGGATTGAAGACCAGTGTTCCCTGTAAGCGGCCGCCCAGCAGAGATTCAGGTGCTGCCCAGCTGATTAGCAGAGTGCCCGCAGCCGGCACATGTGTTTCTATAGGTGGTGCACATCCACACCTGCCTTGGTGCATGCAACAAAATTTATCCCACCTGTGAGGAAAAAATTATAGGGACCATTGCTGAAGACGGAACTCCTTTCACAGCCCTGGGCCGGGAGCAGTGCTGGGCCACTAGCAGCAAGCATGGAGGGTGGCCCCACGGCTCAGCCCCACCCACCCGGCAGCAAAGAAACCCCACTTGTCAAAGGTTCTGGGTCAGAGAGTGTGAGATCATGGACCCAGCCACTGTGGGCCCTGTCAGGCAGAGCCGCTGGAACTAGGGGGCTGCCACTCATCCCTGGGGGTACAGTTTGGTTCAATGGCTCCCAGCCGGCCCCCATGGTCCACACTGTCCCAGCCCCCCGGATCACGGCGGACAGGAGCCAGGAAGCACCGCACACGCTTGGCCTCGCGCTGCCGACACTTTGCCCCTTTGATTTTTGACCCAGCGGGTGTTATGCACTGGGAGACCATCTCCCCGTTCCAGAAACCGTGGTCCCCCCACCCCTCTGCCCGAGAACATGGCCGCGAGAGCCCAGCCGGGGCGGGGGGGCTGACCACAGAACAGCCTCTGAAGAGGCTGGGTGGGCTTTTTCCCTCCCCGTTTCAGCTTGTGTCTGTCTTACTTTTGCACGAACCGCCACGAAAGTGCCGCTGACTCCATAACATCCATGCCAGCCAGCTCCGGGCCGCCCGCTCGCTCGCTTTCTGTCGCTAGGCTGGCGGGTGGGCGGTCGGTCGTTTATTTTATAGCCTCCCCCAAAACGGCCGCGGTTATCTGATCTCTAGAAATGGCCTGTTGCTCTGCTCTGCCAGGCAGCAAAAAAGATCCCTCCGGGATGAGCCTGCGCCATTGGAACAGCCGGAAGGGCACCTCCCGGGCCTGGCCGTTCACCCTCGAGGCCTCAGCGCCCCCTCTTTACAAGCCCTGCCAAGGGATCTTTCCACCTCCCACGGAAGTGCAGCCACCTCTGGGGTGGAACGTGGCAGCTGTTTCGCCGCGACTGTCCAGCGACAGCAACGCGCACCGGCCGAGACGACCTGCCCTCTGGGCTGGAAAGCACAGGGGGAATTTTAGGGAGAACGGCACGTCCTTCCCGGTTGGGGCGTCGCCAGGATCCCAGGGCTTGTGCCCCTTGTGCCGTAGTGGGGGGGCTGTCTGCTCTGTAACCCGCAATTCCCCTGCTGTGATGTGGGATTCCCACTGACTCACCCACATGTGGATTGGCCCAGACACCTCGGCCCAGCCTGAGCAGATAACAAGGCTCTTCCCAGGGGAGAGAAAGGACGGGGGGGGGGGGGGGGGGGAAGACGGCCACCTGGCTGGGGGGCAGGGCCTGGGAACTGGGCAGTTTTTGGCTGGGAAACATGAAGAGAGGAGACTAAGCTGAGTACTGAGGGGCCTGGGGCCTGTGGACCCCTGCCCCAAGGGGTCTAGGGCTGCCTGGCCCTGACTCCTGTAACCACATCACGTCTGTGCTGTGCTGTATCCTGGAGAAGCAATAAACCCTCCCTCCTCTACTGGCTGGCGGAGTCTCCTCTTGCTGCAGACAGGGGTGCAGGATCAGGGGGTACCCCGACGCGCCGTCACACCCTTTCAAGTGCAAAGTAAAATAAAACAGCGGGGAGCGTTAGACCCGGGAGCAGAGACGCTGGGGCTGTACCACCGTTGTGACTGTGACGACGCAACGCTGCCTTAGCACGGCACAAGAACAGGCCGCGTGCGCCGCTGCAAGCGTCAGGTGTAGGATGCCCCACGCCGCCCCAGTGAGCAGCCCAGAAATGACACCTGGCCCCCTCTGGGCTGTTCCACGTGCACACACACATCCCACACGGCCACTTGTGACCATGCACCAGCGCGGGGACAGCCACCCCTCCCACACAGAGCACCCCGGGACCGCCCCCGGCACGGGCACACCCTATATTATGCGGACGAGGCCTGACACGGCTCAGGAGGGAAGAAGGGAGAGAAATTAACGGCTCCGGGAAAGGGACAAGTCCCCTCCCGCTCTGCGCAGCTGTGACGGCGCGTCGGGGAGCCCCCAACCCTGTGCCCCCGTCCGCAGCCGGAGGGGACTCTCAGCCGGCCAGTCGAGTAGAAGGGTTATTGCTTCTCAGAGACACAGCGCAGCAGAGGAGCGATGGGAGCACAGACACCGAGAGCAGGCAGCCTCATTCCTCTCGGGGGGAAGGGCTCCCGGGCCCTGAACCCCCCTTTCCTGCTCTCAGTCTGCTCACACAGCATCGCTGCAGAGCAGTACAGCAGGATCCCATATAAACCCATAGGACACACGGTGAATGCAACACCAGAGCGAACACATCACAAAAGTAGACAGCCCCCTCACTCCGTCACAACAACGCCCTCCCCCTGCCCCGCTCGCGCTGAGTGAGCACGGACGAGACACACACACAGCAACTATAAACAGAGTCTGGTGGGCACAAACACGTCCCGCCCGAGCCAGCGCCGATTCGCCTGTCAAACCCGCCTTCGCGTACACCCACGGCTCCGGGGATCAGCTCGCCGGGCGGTTCGTCCCGCACAGCTGCACGGGCAGGACTCCCGCCGATCCTAGTGCGCGTCCCATGGGCTGGCGGGGAAGGGGGGTCTCCGACGTCCGGCCCCAGGCCCGGCTCAGACAGCCCTGGCGAGCAGCGCGACCCTCCCAAACAGGAGCCCGCCCCGGCGAGCGGCTCCCAGTGGCTTCCCACCAAGGTGCGCGCCCACGGCCTGCGGCATGCACAGGCGGATTCGCAGCCCCCCGCTGGCGCACGCCGGCTGGACTCGGAGACAGCACCGTGACATGGCGAGCCTGCGTTTTGTGTCGACAGCTCCGGCCAAGCAGGCCCACCCAGGCCACGTCTCTGAACGGGCCACTGTCGGCATGTGAGGCGGGAGCCGTAGGGGGCGGCAGCGGGATGGGGAAACGCTTCACAGGGCACACGGCTTCTGTCCAGACAGAAAGGACAATCGCGCGGCTGCCCTGCCTGCCCAGCAGGGCGCCAGCTGGCCGAGGGCAGCCTCCCAGCTGGGAGCCTCTTCGTGGAGCCTCAGCGCCTGCTGAAGGACACAGCAAACCGGAGTCAAGCCACACAACGCAAATCACCAGCTGGCAGCTCCAAGTCAGACCAGGACCCGGCCCGGCGAGCACAGGGCCGGACATGAAATCCCCGCAAACTGTAACCCCCCCAGCTCCTCTGCAGCTGAGCTCAGGGTTCTCCACACACATCTCAGGGCCAACGCAAGGAGCCAAAGGTGGCAGTGGGGCTGCACAGGGCACACCTGGACCTGCTGCATGCAGGGCGGGTGTGTGGGTGTGTCTTTGTGTGCGTGAGTCTTTCTGCATGTGTGCGTGTGTCTTTGTTCATGTATGCATGTGTCTTTCTGCATATATGTCTTTGTGCGTTTATGTGTGTGTCTTTGTGCATGTGTGTGTCTGTGCACGGATGTGTGTGTCTTTGTGCATGTATGTGTGTCTTTATGCGTGTGTTAACGGCTCCTCCTGGTGCTCATTGTGCCGTGCACAGGGCAGCTCCTCCTCAACACGACCCACAGCAAGCCTGGCTGGAGGGCGCAGTGGGGGGACAGAAGCGTGGGGGACAGCAGAGCTAGCAGGGTGCTCAGCCGGACTTTGATGGGAAGCGCCTTGAGGCAGGCCCTGCCCCCCTCGGTCCTGTACCGCCCGGAGCAAACCGTGGGGCTGGAGTAGGAGCAGCCAGGGCCCCTCAGGCGGGCCGTGCACCCGCGGGAAAGCCTCCCAGCACCTCTGGCAACCACGCCGTAGTGACCCCCCCCACCCGCTGCGGCTCCTGAGAGCTGGTCCCCGTAGGAGCCTCGCCCCTGCCGTCGGCATGCCCTGCAGAGGAGTCAGGCGTTTGCTCGGGCCGGGGCCTCGGGCTGCACCAGGGCTGGTTGCTGCTGGGCTACTCATGAGCCGTCCTTGCGCTCATCCCGCTCTGTCCTGCAGACTCCCCCTTATCCGGGCAGGGCCCCCTCCCCTCACGTGTCAGTGTCTGGGAGCATCATGCTGCCCCCTCTGGCGCCGAGCCATGTCCCCTGGCCCGGCCCTCAGCTCCGGAGCCAGCACCTTTCCAGGACCAGATCCTGGGCCCCCCTCCGCTTGGCCCCTCACGTCACCGGCACCAGCTGTCACACGCCAGCAACCCCCAGCCGCCCAGCGACTGCATCCCAATGAGGACTAGCACCCTGAACAGCAGCAAGGCCAGGGCCTTTGTGTAAGGGCTACGCACGGGTGTGTCTAATTGGCCAGCACATTCACGTCATAAGAACATAAGAACGGCCGTACTGGGTCAGACCAAAGGTCCATCTAGCCCAGTATCCTGTCTGCCCACAGTGGCCAGCACCAGGTGCCCCACAGAGGGTGGACCGAAGACAATGATCAAGCGATTTGTCTCCTGCCATCCCTCTCCAGCCTCTGACAAACAGAGGCCAGGGACACCATTTTATCCCCTGGCTAATAGCCTTTTATGGACCTAACCTCCACGAAATTATCTAGCTTCTCTTTAAACTCTATTATAGTCCTAGCCTTCACAGCCTCCTCTGGCAAGGAGTTCCACAGGTTGACTACGCGCTGTGTGAAGAAGAACTTTCTTTTATCAGTTTTAAACCTGCTACCCATTGATTTCATTTGGTGTCCTCTAGTTCTTCTATTTAGGGAACTAATAAATAACTCTTCTTTATCGGCTTTCTCCACACCACTCATGATTTTATATACCTCTATCATATCCCCCCTCAATCTCCTCTTTTCTAAACTGAAAAGTCCCAGTCTCTTTAGCCTCTCCTCATATGGGACCCGTTCCAAACCCCTCATCATTTTAGTTACCCTTTTCTGAACCCTTTCCAAGGCCAAAATATCTTTTTTGAGGTGAGGAGACCACATCTGTACACAGTATTCAAGATGTGGGCATACCATAGTTTTATACAGGGGCAGTAAGATATTCTGGGTCTTATTTTCTATCCCCTTCTTAATAATTCCTAGCATCCTATTTGCCTTTTTGACCGCCGCTGCACACTGTGTGGAAGTTTTCAGAGAACTGTCCATGATAACTCCAAGATCTCTTTCCTGATTTGTCGTAGCCAAATTAGCCCCCATCATACTGTACGTATAGTTGGGGTTATTTTTCCCGATGTGCATTACTTTACACTTATCCACATTAAATTTCATTTGCCATTTTGTTGCCCAATCACTCAGTTTGGTGAGATCTTCTTGGAGTCCCTCCCAGTCTGCTTCCGTCTTGACTATCCTAAACAGTTTGGTATCATCTGCAAACTTTACCACTTTCTCACTGCTTACCCCTTTCTCCAGATCATTTATGAATAAGTTGAACAGGATTGGTCCTAGGACTGACCCTTGGGGACACCGCTAGTTACCCCTCTCCATTCTGAAAATTTACCATTTATTCCTACCCTTTGTTTCCTGTCTTTTAACCAGTTCTCAATCCAAGAAAGGACCTTCCCTCTTATCCCATGGCCATGTAATTTACACAAGAGCCTTTGGTGAGGGACCTTGTCAAAGGCTTTCTGAAAATCTAAGTATACTATATCCACTGGATCCCCCTTGTCCGCATGTTTGTTAATCCCTTCAAAGAACTCTAATAGATTAGTAAGACAGGATTTCCCTTTACAGAAACCATGTTCACTTTTGTCCAACAAATTATGTTCTTCTACATGCTTCACAATTTTATTCTTTACTATTGTTTCAACTAATTTGCCCAGTACTGAAGTTAGACTTACGTCGATGAGAAAGATCCGCTAATCTAGGATCTTTCCTTTGCAGGGAGCCAGCAGAGGTGGAGCCAGGTCCCTGGGCCGCAGGGGCCGTTCTCCACCCCTCAGCTCATCCTGAGGACCCAGCAATCGACCCCATGCCTGGGAAAGCCTGAGCATCTGGCAGAGGTGGCTGAAAGCCATGGGACGGGGACGCACCTGGCAGTGTCAGAGCCGACCCACGGCACCGGCCTGGCCTGGCAGAGCTGGAGCCCTCGGGCGCTGTGCCCACCTTCGCATGTTGCTTTCCATGCATGTTAGTCACTGGCATGTTAGTCACCGTACGTCGCATGGGGGGGGGGGAGGGGCGCGCTCGCACTAGTTGCTGGGAACCAGCTTCTGACCGGAGCAGAGCAGCTGGTTTCAACGTCAGCTACAGCAGCATCCCCTCGGAGAGAAGCGATTCTCTCCCTCCCCTGCGGCTCAATCAGCCAGCTCTCGGCCTCGCTGACCGTGCGGGCGGACGGGGGGACGCAAAGGAACAATCCCGGATGGGCAGGGCCCCTGAGGGACCCGCAGGCTTTGCCAAGCCTCACCTCTTCCTGGGCTCGGACTCCCGGACACCAGGAGCTCATTCCAAGGTGTGCGGCCCTCCCCGTGCAGCATTGCCCTCGCGCTGGGGAGTCGGGGTGAAACCCACAGGCCTTGGGAGGCCCTTGCGGCTCTCGTTAATGCAGGCGGTGTTTGCGAGATGCAGGAAGGGGGGGAGGGGGAGATACAGCAGCCAAGGTTTCCAAGGGCGACCAGCCTGTCGCCTGTGTGGGTGCCCCACCGGAAACGCCTTGGAGGGCCTGACCTGGCATTTTCTGAAATCAACTGCTGCTAAGCTACTAAAACCCGGGAGGGCCCCTGTGGCACTTTCCAGACTAACACATATACAGGCACACGAGCTTTCGCGGGTAAGGCCCACTGCACCCGATGAAGTGGGTTTTACCCACAAAAACTCACGATCCCTCCCAGCATTCCCTGTGAGCCGAGCACTCGGGCGGCCCCTCAGGAGAGATTCAAATGCCGCCCAGCTGATTAGCAGCATGCCCACAGCTAGGGTTTTTGTTTCTGCTGGTGGTGCACATTTGTATACACCCTGGTGCACATAACATTATTCCGCACATGCCCCTAGAACACCCCGGCAGTCATGGGGAGGCCTAGACCGATATTCAGGACAGCATATAACTACATGGTTACCTTTAAGCGTGTGCTTGAATCTCAGTGGAGAGAGAGGCTGTCCTGAACTGGAGCCCAAATGGGCGATCAACAGTGTCCCTGCCAGCTGTCCCAGCACGTCCCAGAGAGCAGGAGCTCGCGAGGGGAGAGAGGAAAGTTCCACGCTGCCCTGTCAGGGACTCTGGGAACCTTCGCCACAACAGGGCAGCGATACTGAGACGCCAGGGACCCCTGCGCTGGCAGGGCTGCAGACTCCAGCCCCATCATCGTCAGGGGGTTGGCCAGCACTAGAAATGGCAGGTGAGAGAGGGTCTTGTGGGACGGCTGGGGGCCAAGTTGGGGCCCTGTAGAACTAAAGCCTAAAGTCTCTACCACTTGAGGCAAGTGCTGTAGCTAGGAGGGACGTAACGGCGCAACCGGTCAAACAGTTAACTGATAAGCATGAGCTACTCGGTTACCGTGAATGGTTACACGCCGGCTCCCGGCCCCGCTGCCCCCCACGTCACAGGCTTTGTATCAGAGGCAGCAGCTGGCTCCCCAGGAGCAGGGCTGCAGGCGGGAGCCGGTGCGCTCCGGGAGCTGGCTTAAAAACGTACACTGCAGAGCCCACGGCGCAGCCCTGGGAGTGGGGCCGGGAGCCAGCTGCCGGTGCACCCTGGCTGCCAGCCCTGCTCCCGGGGAGTGAGCCCACAGCAGGTAACGGTTAAGATGTTTGGCGGCTACCCGGTTACCTGGGTAACTGCTTTGTCACATCCCAGCTAGCTCGGCCTGAGGCAGGCTCACCCCGGCTCTGGATCGGGTGAGGAGGGGGACACGGCGCACACGCTGAACCTGGGCTCCACTCCAACGCCTTCCGAGTTCTTTCACTGGAGCATTCCCCTGAGCCCGGGGGTCACAGACCTCCCCAGGGCCGTCCTCACCCAGACGCACAACAGACAGCTGTGGGGCACCCGAAAACCTGGGGCATCCCTGGGTCTTCATGCCCTCCCTCCCCCCCGCTTCTCGTTCTCCCTGTTCTGTGGCTCTGCTTCCTCCGGAGAGGAGCTAGTTCACGTACAAGCGAAAAAGCCTGACAGCGCTCTTAGCACGGGGGCGGGGAACCTCAGGCCCGGGGGCCGGATGCGGCCCTCGGCTTGCCCAGGCTCGGGGCTCCCCCCTCCCCACAGTGGGGACCCCTGGGCCTCACAAGCCTGAGTCAGGCAAACTTGGGGCTGGATCCGACGCACGGGCTCTGCCTGGCGGGAGGGGGGAAGCGGCTCCAGGCACTAGCCCACCCGCTCCCCTCGCCGGGGAAGCAAAGCAGGCCTGGAGGTCTTTCCCCCGCCCACACCCCCTTCCCAGCAGCCCCCTCCCACACACTGGACCCCTCATTCTTGAGCCCCACCCCAGAGCTGTGGGGCCCACAAAATCTACTCGCCCAGGCCCCTAGGCTCGGGCGTGCGAGGGGAATATGGGGTGTTGGGCTTGTTTGGGGGTTTTGTTGCTTCTCACTTTTGTGCAGCCCCCCAACTGATTGTTCTGTGGGTCAGTGTCCCCCCCCCCCGTATTATCAGAACACAGAGCCTGGGAAAGAGCCAGGCCGCTGGGAATGAAGCTGTCTCACCGGCCTTTGCTACCCCCCGGTAGGGGCTGTCTGCTGTGAAACGGGCAGGACCTCAGGTTAAAATTGGCTTTAAAAACATGCCACTGGCGTGTCGCTGGAGAGTCTAAAATTACAAAATCCCACCCCCCTCCCCAGTGTGACTGTTTCATAGTTCTGCGTCGGGCCCCCTAAGCCCTACAGCCGGCCCTGGCCTCCCCATGGGCCGGCCGAGACTGAGACTGGCCCAGCAGCCGGGCTTGGGTCTGCCTGCTCCAAGGGGGACCAGAAGGCTGCTCAGGGCTGAGGAAGCTCACAGACATTTCCATGGCAACGCAAGGTGCCTGGACCCGGCTGCCCACAAGCCCGGCCTGCTGCCCCCAACCTCTGCCCAAGTCACTGGGCACCTGGGAGGAGCGGAGCCCCAGGTCTCTGCCTGGCGGGATATGGAGGCCAGGAGTCCTGACTTCCTGCTCCAGCCAAACCCACCCGCTCCCCCACTCCTGCCACCAGCAATGCCCCCCCCCCCCCCATCTGCCAGGACCATCTGTGCTCCCATCCATCATTGCCATGGAGGGCTCTGAGTGGCCGACAGGGACCAGTCTGGCTTGGCAGCCTAGATGGGAGTGGAGAAAGCCAGGCCTGTGGACAGACCCACCCCCTGCAGAGCCCCTAACCCCCCCCCCCCATTGCTACCGCCAGCCCCAGAGAGAGGGCTCTCGGCCTTCCTTAACCCCAGCGGTGGGGTGGGGGAGGCTGATCACTGTTTAAGCTGCATTTTATGGTGTTATCAGCCACCCCCAATAGCTTGTACACTTGCGTTGGTGATTCTGTTTAGAGCCATGCAAATCCATGGTGAGCCATGTTCTATCCATAGGTATCCGCGTTATATCCGTGGTGAGTCGCGTTATATCCGTGAGTATTCCCATTATATCCGTGGCAAGCCACTTTATATCCGTGGGTATTCGCATTATATCTGTGGTGAGCCGTGTTATATCTGTGAGTATTCCCATTATATCCGTGGCAAGCCACTTTATATCCATGGCGAGACACTTTATATCTGTGGGTATCTGCGTTATATCCATGTTGGGCCATGTTATATCCATGGGTATCTGCATTCCTGGATGTGGATGCAGATATCTGCAGCGCGTTGTTGTGACTATGGATGTGGATAACCTCTGCCAATTTGTGGATAACTGCTTTATATCCATGGGTATCCAATGCAGATGTGGATATCCACAGCTCATTTTTGTGGCTATGGATGCAGATACAAATGTATCTAGAACCCTGCAAATCTGTGGGCATCTGTGTTATATCTGTGGCGAGACCCTATATATCTGTGGCTATCCACGTTATATCGATGACAAGCCACTTTATATCCATGGGTATCCAATGCGGATATCCACAGCTATGAATGCAGATACACATTTTGTATCTAGAACCCTGCCGATCTGTGGCGAGCCGCTTTATCTCCATGGGTATCCGTGTCAGATCTGTGGCGAGCCGCTTTATCTCCGTGGGTATCCGTGTCAGATCTGTGGCAAGCCGCTTTATCTCCGTGGGTGTCTGCGTTCGTGGATGTCAATGGAATATCCACGACTCATCTGTGTGGATACAGATGCAGACACAAATGCTGTATCCCCACAAGGCTCTAATTGTGTTGCAGCAGGGAGCTGGACGCTATGGCCTAACAGCACTCCGCCATCTCTAGCTAGCTCGGAACAGCTACCAGCCAGTGCCCCGCCGGGCCAAGCAGCCGGGGACACGCCCTCAGTGCCACCCTTCCAGAGCACCCCTCAGCTGGTGCACAGCCTGCCTCTTGCTCCGTCCCCCTGCCATGCAGCCCGGCTCCGGCCATGCCAGACAGGCCAGTCAGGAGCCAGTCTCAGGGACTGCTGTCGGGGTATTTCCTCCTCCTCGCAAACACCAGGCTCCGGCCACTGCCAAGGGCTGGGAAGGAGGCTCCAGCCAGGAGATTGTCACCCCCAAGCCCTGCCGGTGGGGCAGGGAGAAGAGATGGGAAGGGACAGATTCGTGAACACCCCAGCCCAGAACCAGAGGGGTTCCCAGCTGGAACAGGCGGGATGTCGGCGTGTTCCACCCGGGGAGGGGTGGAACGGGAGCCCAGGCACGGGCTAAGGGGCAGGCCGGAGAAGGAAGGCCTGGGAACCCCGGCGTCCAGCTGAGAATTGAACCCCCTTGCCGAGAGACCCGTCCGAAGTGGGGTGAGCCAAGCGGGACCGCCCATTGATCTCCCTGCAGCCACCACGGGAGGTTGCTGTCTGCCCTTCCCCTCCACTCCTGCAGCGGCTTCGTTTGGTCGCCCAGGAGGGAGCAGGGAAGACAGGAGCCAGGATGCCTGGGTCCTGTCCCTAGCGCAGCCTCACTTGGCCGCCTAGCACGGGCGGAGAGCTGCAGCGCGGGCGCAATGGTGCCCCCTGCCACCTGACGGGGTGTTAACGGGAGCAGGCAGGTCAGTGTTGCGCCCATGGGCGTGTGCTTGCCCCACATGCGGTGCAGGGCCAGCCACGGAGGGGTCAACCCAAAGCTGATGCTCTGCGGGCTCTGTCCGGCCCCCCCAGTACTGGTACAATGTGTGAGAACATAAGAACATAAGAATGGCCGTACTGGGTCAGACCAAAGGTCCATCTAGCCCAGTATCCTGTCTGCCGACAGTGGCCAGCACCAGGTACCCCACAGAGGGTGGACCGAAGACAATGATCAAGCGATTTGTCTCCTGCCATCCCTCTCCAGCCTCTGACAAACAGAGGCCAAGGACACCATTTTATCTCCTGGCTAATAGCCTTTTATGGACCTAACCTCCATGAAATTATCTAGCTTCTCTTTAAACTCTATTATAGTCCTAGCCTTCACAGCCTCCTCTGGCAAGGAGTTCCACAGGCTGACTACACGCTGTGTGAAGAAGAACTTTCTTTTATTAGTTTTAAACCTGCTACCCATTGATTTCATTTGGTGTCCTCTTGTTCTTCTATTTAGGGAACTAATAAATAACTTCTCTTTATCGGCCCTCTCCACACCACTCATGATTTTATATACCTCTATCATATCCCCCCTCAATCTCCTCTTTTCTAAACTGAAAAGTCCCAGTCTCTTTAGCCTCTCCTCATATGGGACCCGTTCCAAACCCCTAATCATTTTAGTTGCCCTTTTCTGAACCCTTTCCAAGGCCAAAATATCTTTTTTGAGGTGAGGAGACCACATCTGTACACAGTATTCAAGATGTGGGCGTACCATAGTTTTATACAGGGGCAGTAAGATATTCTGGGTCTTATTTTCTATCCCTTTCTTAATAATTCCGAGCATCCTATTTGCCTTTTTGACCGCCGCTGCACACTGTGTGGAAGTTTTCAGAGAACTGTCCACGATAACTCCAAGATCTCTTTCCTGATTTGTCGTAGCCAAATTAGCCCCCATCATACTGTACGAATACTTGGGGTTATTTTTCCCGATGTGCATTACTTTACACTTATCCACATTAAATTTCATTTGCCATTTTGTTGCCCAATCACTCAGTTTGGTGAGATCTTCTTGGAGTCCCTCACAGTCTGCTTCTGTGACAATCACCACTTGACTATCCTAAACAGTTTGGTATCATCTGCAAACTTTACCACCTCACTGCTTACCCCTTTCTCCAGATCATTTATGAATAAGTTGAACAGGAGGTTGTGACTGTGGCTTTGTGTTGTTTGCTGCTGCTCAGTGCTGCATGGACAACGGCTCTGAGGGGTCGCTGCTTGACACCTGGCGAGCCCACACGGGCCCCTGGCCGGAGGAGGACCCAGCTGGGGACTCCCTGACTCCTGACCTAAAAAAGGACATTGTCTGCTTTGTGGGTCGAGTGACCAGCCCCACTTTGGGAGGCACCAGCCCCGAGGAGAACAAGCGATTTTCCCTCCGCATGGGTGCCCCCATCTTGCCTTCGCTCCTGCCCTCTGCTCCAGCAGCATCTTTGCCCAGGACGCAGGGCCCGGAAGGGTCTGCTGACCCAGCCTGCCAGAGGCTGCACACCACAGACTATCAAGCTGGCGGTCGGTTACGTCTCTGCGAAGAGCCTGCCTCCAGAACGGGGTGATTGTTAAAGAGCAGACATCACACATATCAATCTCACGCTCGGCCTTGTCGTTTGCTAACAAACCTTTAGCTGGGAGAGGCTACAGGACTGGCCCAGCGAGCTCCTTGGGGTGAGATCTGAGTTATAAATTGACCTGGGGCAGTGGCTGGTCCTTTGGGACTGGGAGAACCTGCTCGGAATTAGGGAGATGGTTTTATAACCTCTCACCTGTGTAAGGGGTGGGGCTGGTTGTGGCACAGGGAACACTGGAGCGTTTAAGGGGATTGCTTAGGGACGTCTTGCTGGCTAGGGTGGCTGGTTTGGTGCCTTATCGAGGGGGAACCCCAGTCTTGGGCTGTAAGTAGCCCTGGTTCCAAGCCCTTTGCCCTGATTTGGCCCTCTCCGCGGTGCCCCAGACCGATCTGTTACACTACACCCCCCAGCGGCGGCACAGAGCCCAAATCGGGACAGGTGGAGCCCCTCCCCACCTGGGCCTGTTCACACTAGGAGGAGCTTGGCGGGGCATGGATACGAAAATCCCAAGGCACCCGTGGCCTAGCCAGCCAGCAGGGGGTAGACACCTGTTCGCTAGGCCACGGACATGTGATCCTTGACGCCACCTCGTCAGGCTGGCCCGGGAAGCCCGGATCTGAGGCATCCCGTTACGCCAGCAGCTGCCGCCGCCGCCGCCACTGCCGCCCGCCCGCCGCACACGGTGTTTTGGTTCCCGATGCCCACGCGCTGTTCGCGGGGAATATTTTTATGAAGGAAATGAAGTGCCTATTTCACGGGCGGGGGGGGGGGGGGGTTGTAACAGCAACTGCCGCAACTTGGCAGCTGAAGGAAGTGTCAGAAATAGCTGCTCTTAATTAGATTCTGGCTGACGAGCAATAACAGGCGCTGAAAGCTTTGGGTGCATTAGCCGGGCCTTATCGAGGACTGTTCAGAGAACAATGATATTTTCCAGGCCGCGCTTCCTGGGCTGATGAAGGCAGGTTCAAAGGGAAGCAAGAGACGCCAGCTCCTAGAAACAGGGCGCAGCCGACGGCCAATGCAGCAGGAAGTCCCAGGGCACAGCAGCCCAACCGCCCCAACGTACACCGGCTGGCACAGAGGAGACTGAGAGTTTCTGGGGGCACTGCTGAGAACGTCAAATCAGCTAGAGCTACTGACAGCCCAAGACTGGGGCTCCTATAACCAGTCACACAGAGCACTTCTGTTTGCCACACTGGCGAGCAAGAACCCAGGCAAGCAGTCCCCTTAGACACCCCAGCTTTCCTGCGCTACCACCAGTCCCATTCCTTACAGGGGAAACCAATCTCACCAAATCTGAACGAGTTCTTCTGATCCCCAACGACCAGTCCCATTCCCAGGCCACTTTATACCTCAGATCTTACCAAAAGAGCTCGCTGGGCCAGTCCTTTAGCATCTAAAACCTAGGTAGGTAGATAGGTAGGTAGGTGGGTAGGTAGAGAGGGTGTTTGAGGATAGATAGATAGATAGATCGATAGATAGAGGGGGTGTTTGGGGATGGATAGATAGATCAATAGAGGGGGTGTTTGGGGATGGATAGATAGATAGATAGATAGATGGATGGATGGATGAGGTGTATGGAGAAGAAAGCAAGCAAGCAAGCAAGCAAGGGCTGAGAGTAAAATTGTCAAAGAAATTTAATTACCTGGACCCACACACAGTTCTTGGGGCAGGCTTGTAGCCAAGATGGTTTCATGGGCTCTGTCCTTTGTTAGGACTGGTCAGTACTTTTGGGCCCAGCTCATGGCAAAGATGCTCCTGAAGTGATGAGGGGGAAGAGGGAATCGCACTGCCCTCCTTGGGTGAACATCGGCACCCCATGGAGTTTGCCATGTGGGCACATCGCTTGTCCATGCCTGACTCGTAGCAGCCACTGCTCACACGCTGGTCTGAACGTCCACAGCAAAGTTCCTCAGACTTGGATTGGCCCCACGTGGCGCACCATTAGCCACGTGCTGCCAGTCACTCCACTAGCATCCCTTCCACAATAGAAATGGGTGGTCCCGTGGCACCTTAAGAGACGAACACAAAGACGGACAGTGCACGAGCTTTCATGGGCAAAACCCACTTCCTCAGCATCCTGAGCTCACCTGAGGAAGGGGCTTCGCCCACGTAACTCGGATTCTATACATTTTGGTTGGTCTCTATGGTGCCACAGGACCGCTCGTGGTTTTTGAAGTTACAGACGAACACGGCTCTCCCGGGACACCCCTAAACAATGGGCTGGCCAAGCCCGTTGGTGTCTCCCAGAAGCAAACCCCTGAAATCCAAGTACAGAGCCAACACTCATCACTTCAAATACAAAAATGACGTCTGACAAGCATCACCCGAGGCAGTGAATCGTCGGCTTTCACGAGACACCTCCCTTGGCCCGCTTTGTACAAGAGCTGGTGCAAACATTTTAGGGATGTGAACGTGTAAACGTGCACACGGTTAACCAATGAGTCTGTAACGTACGCAAAGTCCCGCCCCCCGCGCTGCTGCTTCTGTATCAGAGGCAGCAGCACCGGGGAGGGCAAATGGGAGTGGCTCCCAGTGAGCACCCACTCCCACCTGTCCCCTCTGCTCTGCTGCCTCTGATAAAGAGGCAGCAGTGGGGAGGGAGGGCAGGAGCCACTCCTTCTCCCCCGCGTGTAAACATAACATCAGCAGTTAGAAGTTTACCTGAATAAACACATTTTAACATCCCTCGCCATAGAACAGTGGTTGCAACAACGAATTGCATCTCCATCTCAGAATTCAGTAACATCCCAGAGCCGAGCACTTCCCCTCAGCCTGTCTATCAACACTCAATGCACCTGAGAGGTGGCAAATTCAAAACGGATCAAAGAACACAGATATTCAGACAGCACAGAATCAGCCGGTGGAACTCCTTGCTGCAAGATGTGGGCGAAGCCAAGAACTTAGCAGGGGCAGAACACATCCTGGACTCTTGTTTGGCTCACACAGCTCTCCAGCTACATTCGTAAATGCCAGCCTTCTGGACGGGATAGAAACCCTCATGCTTCAGGGCACTAAACTCTGGTAGGGCTGGAAGGAGGCAGATTATCCCCCATGGGCCCACTGTGGAGCGCTTGCACCTTTCCAGCAAAGGGCTCCCTGGAGTCTGGCAGCACATCAGGCAGGGATGTGAACAGGTAACTGGTTAACTGGTTAGCTGGTAAACATCACCCTTACCAGGTAGTGGTTAACAGGTACCCGGGAGCAGCCCCCGCAGGGAAATTCCCCCCACTTCGTGCCAGGGGGCAGGGGCAGAAGTCGGCCACCAGCACACTAGGCTCCTGCTGCCCCCCTGCATGGGGGGCCATTAGTGGCAGCCGGCAGCCCCGTGGGAGGGGGTGCTGGGAGCAGAAGCCTCCCCCACAGCACACACAGCGAGGGGGCAGGAGCGGAATCCCACTTCATCAGTCAAACCCACGGGGCAGCCGGGTGCCCAGCCTACGGGCCTGCATCTCCCAGCGCCAGAACCCACAGACCCGCTGGCTGCAGGAGCTGAGCTCCCCACCTCTGCTCTAAGACCTTGACTTTAGCAAGGCTTTTGATACGGTCTCCCACAATATTCTTGCCAACAAGTTAAGGGAATGTGGATTGGATAAATGGATGGTAAGATGGACAGAAAGCTGGCTAGAAGGCCGGGCCCAGCGGGTAGTGATCAACGGCTCAATGTCAGGATGGCGGTCGGTTTCTAGCGCAGTGCCCCAAGGTTCAGTTCTAGGACCAGTTTTGTTCAATATCTTTATTAATGACCTGGATGAGGGGATGGATTGCACCCTCAGCAAGTTTGCAGATGACACTAAGCTAGGGGGAGAGGTAGATACGCTGGAGGGCAGGGATAGGGTCCAGAGTGACTTAGACAAATTGGAGGACTGGGCCATAAGAAATCGGATGAGGTTCAACAAGGACAAGTGCAGAGTCCTGCACTTGGGAGGGAAGAATCCCAAGCATTGGTACATGCTGGGGACCAACCAGCTAAGTAGCAGTTCTGCAGAAAAGGACCTGGGGGTTACAGTGGATGAGAAGCTGGATATGAGTCAACAGGGCGCCCTTGTAGCCAAGAAGGCGAATGGCATATTAGGGTGCATTAAGAGGAGCATTGCCAGCAGATCCAGAGATGTCATTATTCCCCTTTATTCGGCTTTGGTGAGGCCACATCTGGAGTATTGTGTCCAGTTCTGGGCCCCCCACTACAAAAAGGATGTGGACGCATTGGAGAGGGTTCAGCGGAGGGCAACCAAAATGATGAGGGGCCTGGAGCATATGACCTACGAGGAGAGGCTGAGGGAGTTGGGTCTGTTTAGTCTGCAGAAGAGAAGAGTGAGGGGGGATTTGAGAGCAGCCTTCAACTTCCTGAAGGGGGGTTCCAAAGAGGCTGGAGAAAGGCTGTTCTCAGTAGTGACGGATGGCAGAATAAGGAGCAATGGGCTCAAGTTGTGGTGGGAGAGGTCCACCCCCCCCCCCGGACGGACAGACAGACAGCGCCTGTCAGCCTGCCCGTGTGGAAAGTGTTCCAAGCAGGAAAGTGCCTGGTCTGCGGTCAGGGGAGGGAGGCGACCTGCAGATGCCGCAGGGAGGCAGGGGCCTTGCCACAGCCGGGAGCGGCTTCCCGGGCTTGTAGAACAGGGAAAGGCTTGTATTTCGGCAGCCAAGGTCACGTCGTACAGCCAGCCCCATGCTCCGCCAGGATGCTAACGAAGCCATTAGCAGCCGATGATCAATTCGGGCTGCATAAATAATGCACCGGGAAGCTCACCGGATGCTGCAGCAGCACATTAATAATGGAACGGTGCGTTCGCGGGCTGCAAAAGGCCCGAGAAACCCCCAGGGTCTCGATCCCAGAGGGGGTGGAACCCGCAGCCTTCCCCTCGCGGCGGTGACGGGCACAGATCAGCCTCGCACAAGGACATTTCTCCCTCTGCTCTGCGAGGCCAGGCCCACCTCCCCAGCCAGGAACAGCCTAATGACCCACCGGAGCCATGCCAGGTCTCCTGCAGGGCAAGGGGGCACCCAGACTTCCCCAGGACCCCCGCCGGCTGCAGCTTAGCCCTGCCCAGCAGCCCAGCAAGGGGCCTCAGCACAGCAGTGGCTCTCAAAGCATGGTCCACGAGTCCGACCACCTTACAGGTGGGCTGCTGGCTCAGAGCTCTCCCCCCCCGCAGTGGGAAGCCTGTGCTGCCGCTCCAGCCCTGCACCCCCTCCCCACATGGTTGGGGCACCAATGCAGGCGTCCCACTGTGGGGGGGGGAAGCCACGAGCCTCTCCGGCTGGGTCTCGCTCCATGTGCTGCTGCTGCCCCTCCCCCCCGGGGACAGTGCGTGGGAGGCAGGATGCACGGAGCCAGGTAAGTCCCCCCCCCCCCCCCCGACCCTGCCTAGGCTGGGGCCGGAGAGGGGCTGAGGATGAGGAGGTGGGGGGTGGAGCTGCCCCCAGGACCGCCGCACTCTGGGTAAGGCCCTGCAGTTTGGGGGCAACACCCTTGTGCCCCCTCATCTCTGCCCATGGGCGCAAGGTTTCTACCTGCAGTGGGGCTTCAGCCCCCAGGCTTCTGGCTTCAGTGGAAAGGAGCGAGCTTGGGGGCTCTGCCCCGCGCCACTCCCAGCTCCCGCCCACAGGGGGAGCCAGGGCTCCGCCCCATGTTGCTCCCTGCTTCTGCCCCACGGGGGGGGCACCACAGACCCCCTGAAGGACTCAACTGAGCCCCAGAACGGCTTGCAGACCCTGCAGGGGCCACAGACCCGTGGCTGAGAACCACTGATCTAGACCGTCCCCAACAGGTGTGTGTCTAACCTATTAAAAATCCCCAGGGATGGAGATTCCACACTCCCCGGGCAATTTATTCCAGTGTTTCACCACAGACAGGTAGGGAGTTTTTCCTAATGTCCAACCTAAACCTTCCTGGCTGCAGTTTAAGCCCATTGCTTCTTGTCCTGTCCTCAGAGGCCAGGAAGAACAAGTTTTCTCCCTCCTCCTTATGACACCCTTTTAGATACCTGAAAACCACTATTATGTAGGGTTGCCAGGTGTCTGGTTTTGAACCAGACAGTCCAGTATTTGAGCTTTCTGTTCAGGAAACAAATTGAGAAAACAGAAATGTTGGGTATTTTCTAACTAAGATGGAACGTAGATTGTGATGTAATGTCAAGCGCGTCCAGGATTTCTGTTGAAACCACCTGGCAACCCTACCATCATGTCCCCTCTCCGTTTTCTCTTTTCCAAACTAAACCAGCACAATTCTTTCAGCCTTCCTTCATAGCTCAAGTTCTCTAGACCTTTCATCATTTCTGTTGCTTTTCTCTGCACCTTCTCCAGTTTCTCCACATCTTTCTTGAAATGCGGTGCTCAGAACTAGACACAATACTCCAACTGAGGCCTAACTAGCGCAGAGTAGAGCGGAAGAATGACTTCTCGTGTCTTGCTCACAACACACCTGTTAATGCGCCCCAGAATCATGTTGGCTTTTTTTGCAACAGCATCACACCGTTGATTCATGTTTAACTTGTGGTCCACTCTGACCCCTAGATCCCTTTTTGCCATACTCCTTCTGAGACAGTCGCTTCCCATTCTGTATGTGTGAAACGGATTGTTCCTTCCTAAGTGGAGCACTTTGCATTTGTCTTTATGAAACTTCATCCTGTTTACCTCAGACCATTTCTCCAGTTTGTCCAGATCATTTTGAATTCTGACCCTACCCTCCAAAGCACTTGCAACCCCTCCTTTCAATCACCCTTAACTCTGCCCTGGCCGATGGCACAGCCTCATGGAGAAGAAATTCTTGCACAAGGCTCTTCCTGAGTCTGGTGTCAGTGCTCGAGAATCGAGCGAGCCGGGTATGCGGGGATGTTTCTTTGTGAGGAAAGGGCTGGAGAACGAACGCTGTTAGGGAAAGGCTGCAGCTGGCACCAACATTCCAGAGCAGTCTCCCTATAGGAAACGTCTCGGCTTTGTTTTAGATTTGATGTGACCCAATAGCCACTGACTTGGACACTAACAAGTGTGACCTTGTAAGTAAGCCACTGGCCTGGGACTAGGCCGGTTGGGTTCGGTTCCCAGCTCTGCCACAAACTCCCTGGGGGTGACAGAAGCCACAGATGTAAAATGGGGAGCATCGTTCTTCCTCTGTGCCACCATGTGTGCCTTGTGCATCCAGTCTGGAAACTCCTGGGACAGGTGCTGTCTCTCACTGTGCATGAGTGCACGGGGGGGGGGGGGGGGTTGCAGAGAGGCTGGCCGTGTTCCCCATGAGCTGGGCGCTTGTGGAGCCACTGAGGAGAGATTCCAGTGCTGCCCAGCAGAGCGCCCACAGCGAAGGGGTTTGTTTCTGCCGGTGGTGCACATTCACACATGCCTCGGTGCACATAATAAAATTTATTCTGCACATGGGTGGAAAAAAATCCGCATGTGGATGAAAAGATTAGAGGGGACATTGGTAGAGTCCCACACTGCCTATCCTAACCTGTTGTGTTACTGACCGGCTGCCAAATTCCACCCGAGGTGGCCGCCCAGTGATCCAACTCACTCCGTGGCTGGGAAAGGAGCCGCAGTGCAAGGCTCAGCAGTGGTCACTGCCCCTCTGCAGATCCCCAGCTGTGGGCATGGTGGAGAGCAGGCAGCGCTGGGGGAAGGGATGCCCAAGAACACCGCACCTGGGAATGCACGGGGCTGTCATGCAAGGCTCCAGCGCACCGGCTCAGCGCACTGCAGAGGCAAGTTATGCACATGGCTGCGTCTTTACGGTCCCAGGGTCTCCCTGCTGCAGGCGCAGCGTCTGGGGCGCAAGGCCCTCCGGAAACACGGCTCGGCGCCTTCCTCCCACCCCGGCAGCGCCCCCTTGAAATGCAGCAGGAACAATAACTAAGCGAGGGCAGGAGATGCCAGCCCCGCCGCTCCCCCTGCCATGCTTGGCTGGCTCTGGCAGCCTGGCCCAAGTGCAGCACGGATCAGACATTTACAGCAGCCGCCTCCGGAGAGAATCCCCAGCTTCCCCTGCAGCTCAGCCCCGCAGAGCCGACCCTGTCCTCCGAGAGGTGTTCCTCCTCCCTCCCCGCCTGCCGAGAGCGACACACACACGCGGCCGCTTGTCCTCAGGGATGAGGCGCCGGCCCCGCAGCCGGGCAGAATTGATTTCAACCACCCCACCAGGTCTGGTTTTACCGGCAGCCTTTCCTCAGGAGGCGCGCAGTCTCCCCGGTGCACACACCAACCCAGACACGCCAACTAGCTGCATTTACTCTGGATCTTGGGCCCTATTCAAACTACGAGCTCAATTCGCTCTTTCTGCATGGAGAAGAGCAGCCTTCCACTAACGCTCCTGATAAGAGATTACAGAGTCAGCGTTTTCATTTGCTCATTTAAAATCTTTTCAGTGACTATACATTTCGGCCATACCCTGCTTTGTATAAAATGTGGGTTTGATTTTACGCAGGCTGATTTGTAAACGCCACGTTTCTTTCTAAATAACCATTTTTTAAAAATAAAATCCGATTTTTTTTTTAACAACACCCTGCTGATTTTTCTCCACCCTGTCCACAGCCGGGCGGCTGCAGAGCTACAGGAAAAGGCAGCCAGTTGTGCGCGGCAAGGCCACTTTCATCCCCGACGCAGACTGATCTAGGCCTCTATTCGAGTCTTTCTGAGGGACTTCAAAATCGATCCTTCCCCCCAGCTCCGCCTGGCAGCAGCAGGATGCAGAGCAAGCCCGTCCCCCGGGGAGCCAGCCAAAGCATCTTCACTGGGCCGTTAGGAAATCAGAGAACTCATTTGTATTTTAAAAACCTTTTTAAAAATTGAGAGATAGAAGGAGAGCCCTTCCCCCCAGCACTGCCTCGCAGCTGGGGGAGGCGTGAAGCCAGGGGACGGTGGAGGGGAAGGAAAATCCCTTACACCAAGCTCGGCGGCCGGCCGGCAATGCACTTTACGGCTCCAGCTGCCGGCAAGCAACTGGGGAGAGAGCAGGTTGCAGAGGTGGGAAATGGAGCGTTAAAAAGACGCAGTGCTCCGGGCATCTGGGCTCAGACAAGTACAGCTCGGTGGAGGATCCTTCGTGTGATGTCCTGCCCGCTACAGACACTTCCGCCTCCCCAGCCACCCACAAGGGAAAACCTCTGCCAAGCCATGGCCGAGGGGGTTGGCGCCCAAAGAGAGCGAGACGGATGGTCGGGGTCGGGATGGGGCCCGGAACCAGATGCTCCCAGCTCGTCTCTGGGCGGAGCAGACATCAGACTCACGCTTGCAAATTCCTCCGCTGCCTTCACTCCGTCACCCTGTGCCTCTGCCCCCCAGTGCAGCCCCGCCTGCCCCGAGAAAAGCAGCCGCCATCAGGGCGGGGGAAGGTCATTTCAACGGACAACCTGGGCTGAAGGCCGGTGGGAATTTGGCTGATTCCCAATTCCATGCAGCACCAGCACATGACTGAGGCCAAACCTCCACCCAGCCTCCAGAAGGGCCCCAGCCTGCCCCCGCAGGGATCCCACCGCCATGGGCTGGAGGGCGGCTCACTTCCCCCTGCCTGGCCTCCCCCAAAAGAGCCTCTGAGGTGCCCATCCCCGGGGATCTCGGGGCGGTGCAGAGGCCCAGTGTCAGCAGGTGCCCATAGGCGCCGCTGTGGGCCCTTTCCCCAAGGCAAGAGGGCCTGGGATGCGATGGGGGCACCGGGGTTCCCCGGCTTTGCCCCCAAGCCCATGGCGAGGGTAGGTGCAATCTGGCAGCTACACTCAGTGTCCCTTGAAAGCCACCCCCACCCCACTGTAGAGAACACCAGGATACACACAGACCCATTCCTCGGCTTACCAAGAGGGGGCGGCCCATGCAGACTACATGTCCCAGCATGCAATGCCTCCCTTGAGCCAGTCAGCTGGCCCCAGAGCACGCTGGGACTTGTAGTTTCTCTGTGGCGCGGCGCAAATGAAAGAGAAGGGCGGCCACAGTCTGCAAGGTGAAGGCTGGCGTCCCAGCCGGGCTCCCTGCACTGCCCAAGGCAGGGTGGTGGCGCAGCTCATCTCTACAGTGAACAGCCCCGGTGCACCACCACTCAGGGGACAGCTGGGTGGCCTGCTGCCTGGCTCTCCACCCCGCCCCAGGCTTTATTCTCACTTGCCCCCCCCGCAGCTCCCCACATCAGTATCTCAGACCCAGCCAGACCCCGGTTGGGCTTGTGCTTGGCCCCTGAGAGGCCGGTGGAGCTGGGGGGGGCAGGGAGTGCAGCGCTGGAGGGGGGGCGAGTGCACACACAGCCCTTCGGGGATGCCAGCGCCCCACGCCCACAGCTCCTGGATCTGAGCCCCTCGCACAGGGGTGGGCAAGTAAGAATCCCTGCCGCTCCGGGCTCCCGGCAAGCCCGCTGGCCCTTGACTCACACAAAAGGCCGGGTTTGCTTCTCTAGCGCTTTGCAGGACTCCCCCGAGCCCAGCCGCACGCTGCCGCGAAGGGCCAGAGAGCAGCAAGAGGCGCCCTCGGAGAGGCGCGACGGCTCTGTCTGAAGCGGGGGCGAGCCAGAAGAGACGAGATTCAGGCCCACGAGTGACGCTCCAGGCTAGCCAGGCAGGAGGCGCTTTCACAACCCGCTGTGCTTCCCCTCGCAGGTAGTTCCTAGCTGCTCACCACGGGGCTGAGACCGCGGCTCTCGGCCTGGCGCGTTCACTGCCCGGCGGCCATGCCCCAGCCCGTCAGGGTCTCCAGCACGTAGGGGAAGGGCTGCCTCCAAGCCAGCGCCATGGCCTCTCCAGATACACTCCCGTTTATATGGCTCACTGCTCCCCCCGCTCCTTCCAGCCAACCTGGCACTCGGGGAACACCAGGCCTGGCAGCAGCCCCTGAATGCCACTTGCCGCCACAGTGACTGCAGGGCCACAATTCAGATCCTCCTGCCGCAGAAGCAAGGCTGGTTAACACCTGAGCTAGAAGAGACTCTCCATGAGCTGTTAGCCATATGGGGTCTATGACACACGGCAGAGCTGCTCTGATTCCGTCCAGCAGAGGGCGGTGGGGACACACACTAGTCAGCTCGGTTACAGGCCAGACTCTGGAAGCATGGCCTCTCCCGGGACATGGCTGGGCCGCTCTGGCTTGGTCTATCCCGCATTTAACACCTGCGGCTGGCCCGTGCCCGCTGATCGGGCTGGCAGGGCTCAGGCGATGGGAATGCTGAGCTGCGGTGCAGACATTTGGCTCAGGCCCTGCAAGACAGAGGGTCCCAGAGCTGGAGCTGCCACCCAGACCGGGACGCCTGCACTGCATTTACACAGCCCCTTTGGCCAAGGCAGCTGTCCCGGGCCAGGCGTGGAGGGTCTCACCTGCGCTTTGAGACAGCAGCGTTAGCCCGTGGAACCCGGACCCCGTTCACCATCCCCGGTGCCTCAGCCCCGAAGCGCCTGCAGGCGGGCGGACACAGCGATTGCTCTCCGCAGACCCCACCCCTCGGCACCCTGCAAATTCAGGCCATGGCTGCGGCCCCCGGCCCCCCACACATCCCAGGAGCCCTGCCCCAGATCCTATGCTCCGAAACACGCCCTTCCAGCGGGCCAGGCCTCTCGCAGCGGGGCCTTTCCAGCAGCGGGTGCAAGGACACACCAGGCCCGTTACCCGGGGAGTTCCCAAATGGCTCTGCCAGGCTGAGACTCCGAAAAGGGACAGCCGCTGACCCAGCGAGGGGGAAATGACGGACGTTTCCCCGCCAGCCCGGGGCTCGGGGCTCCCAGCCTGTGACTGACAGAGAGAAATCAAAGCATCACTGCTCCATGCGCCCGCCCTGCCTCTCTCCTCGTCCACGCCCTGAGCATCCCCGGAAGGCCAGGGAGCTACGTGCCGGAGAAAGGTAACAACACAGCCCCCTGGACCGGAGATCACCGACCTGGTGCGTTCAAAGCCCTCTGCCAGCACATGCTGGGGCTTGGGTAAAGTCTGAGAGGGCTCGCTGGGGATCCGTCCCTATGCGGGTTTCTCCAAAGCTCCGGGACTTGGTGTGCTACGGATCCCGCCAGCCCGGCCCACGGAGGGATCATGCCCAGGGCTTCCCCCTGGGGCTCTGTAGCCAGTGACAACTTTCCCGGCACTGACCAATCCCACCTCCCAAGGAGCGCAGGGTCCGTGCGTCCGCCCACGGGAACACGCCCCGCTCACCAGGCCGGGCCCGGAGCTGAGACGAGGAGGCTGAAGCACAAGGAGCTCATGCTGATCAGAAAATTCCTGCCTAGGTTTTAACCAGCTGCCCAGAAGCCCCTCACCCTTAGAAGGCAGACGGCCGGTCACAGCTCACTGCTACAGCACCCGCCCCTCCCCGTGCGGCCACCTCTGGGGTGAGGCGCCACAGCCGAGCACAGCACTGCGGAACGGCGTAAGAAGGTGTGGGGCACGGCAGAGCCCTCAGCTTCAGCACCTCGGCCCAAGGATCCGTGCTCAGGAGCAGGCAGGCACTCGGGGCCCCCTTCCCCCCAGAAAGGAGGGAGGGGAAGGGGGGAGGAGTCTGGCCTCCCCCAAGCAAGGGACAATGCTCCCTAGGAGAGAGGGGCTTTGCTCCTACAGGGCGAGCGCCAGCCTGAGAGAGCCAGGACCCCTGTGGCCCGGGACAGCCACACCGCTACGGCCCCTAGCTGGCTGGAGCAGCCCCTGCCTGCTGGGGAGGTGAAGGCCCCAGAAGCCACAGGGATGGGCACAATGGCAGGGCCTGAAGAGAACAGAGTGGGGGCCTGGAAGCCAGTGCTGAGGGCGAGTGGGGGGGGTCCAGGGGCTGAGCAGGTTCCCTAGATGCCCCCCCCCCCACCTGGCTCAGCAGGATGGAAAGGGGCAGGTGCCCCACCCGCCCGCAGCGCAAGGGCACAGGTACGCCAGGGCCTGGATCCTCCACCCCACACACACACACACACACATACACACACACACACACACAGTCTCCTCCCTGGCAGCGAGACCGGGGCGCTCTCGGGGTGCTGGGAGCCAGAAGAGCCACAGGCCCCTCGTACAGCTGGGGCGACCACCCACGCAGCCAGCTGAGTCCTGCGGATCTGCCCCACGCGGGCCAGGGCCCCCCACAGCCAGCACGGCTCATCAGCAACCCCCCCTCCGTCGGGGGGCAATTCGGGCGGGTGCCGTTCCACGGAGCGCGGCTCCGGGCGAGATCAAACAGGCGATTTGCAGCAACTGCAGCGCGGGGAAGGGGAAGGAGCCAAGAGGGAAGAGACGGGGGAGGGGGGAGGGCGCGTGTCTCTCTCTCTCTCGCCCCACTTTAGATGGAGGTGGGACACAGCAGCTGCTTTAGCAGCACCCAGCACTGGGCGAGTCTCGGGCAGGGAGGGGAGACGGGCATGGCACCAGGGCGCCGGGCGCCATGCCCATGCTAGCTGTGCCGCCTGCTCTCCGCTGAGCGCACGCAGGCACCTGGTTCTGCCCCGAGCCAAGGCCCCGAGGGGTGCACCGTCCTGCAGGGGTGCCGGGGCGGGACATCACCCGCCTGGTGTCCAGCGGCACACGGTCGGCCCCGGGAGTCGGCTCAGTCCCACGCTGGCTGTGGGGCGGGGAACCACTCCAACCAGCACACTCAGGGGAGGATGGAGCGAGCGGGAGGGAGAAGGTCCCTTTCCAGGTGCTACACGGCACCTGGCGAAAGCATCCTGTCCCCTCCCCGCCCACCCGCCCGCCAGCCGCAGGGCTCCAGTGCGACTCAGCAGAGCCCGCAGGGTCCAGGCTGCAGGGGGCGTCGTCAGCACCAACGTGCTGCCATCCAGCACCCACGCCCTGGGCGGCCCTCCAGCCCCATTGTGATACGCCCAGGGCCTTCTGGGGCACTGCTCTGGGGGAAGCCCACAGCCTCCCCCGTGCTGCTGCCGACACCCCCCTCTGCTTCCAAGAGTTCTGTCTCCTCCCGGAGCACAAGCCAGGAGCCTTCCCGGCCAAACCCCTCACCTCCCAGCGACGCCAGCACAGGACATAACCACACCAGCCACCCCATCAGGGGCTGGTACCACTGCACGTCCTCCCATGGGATCTGTGCCAGCAAGAGCCAGCAGTGCCCCTCTGCCAGGGTATCGGCCACACCGGACAGTCCCTGCGCCAAAGGACACACGGGCACAAGTCAGCAATGGGAAACACACACACCGGGAGGGGACGTTTTACCCTGCCTGGGCATTCACTCCAGCAGGGGTTTCCAAGCAGCCGTCCGGCTACAACAGCGAGTGCGGAACTGGCCTCCGTCGGCAAATCTGACACCTTCCCCTGGGCTCGAACGAGGACACAAACTGGATGCCGCCCTATACGGCCAGCCTGCCCGGCCTTCAACAGCGCGTTGACACATCCCAAGCTACGTACAGGACACTCCCGGCCCGCTCGGGCAGCCTCCTTCGCGCCCGTCCTGCAACTCCCCTCCCTTCCTCTTCGGTGATAAATTCTGGGTTCCCGTTATCCCTCCCCCGCGCATCTGAGGAAGTGGGCTCCGCCCATGAAAGCTCACGATCGCGTGCGTGCGTGCGTACGCGTCTCTCTAAGGTGCCACAGGACTGCTCGTTGCTCTTAAACACGGCCCCTCAGACTCCTTCATCTTCCACTTCCCCTGGGATTAAGACACAAATATCCAGCGGCCTTTTGCTAAAGAAACCCAAGAACTCAGGGCCCTGCCTCAGAATGGGCATCGAATTCCACCCCCAGCCTGATCCGCACACGTGCCCACGCACAAGCACACATGCACATGTATGCACACGCAGACGTGCCCACGCACAAGCACACATGCACATGTATGCACACGCAGACGTGCCCACGCACAAGCACACATGCACATGTATGCACACGCAGACGTGCCCACGCACAAGCACACATGCACATGTATGCACATGCACACGTGCGCACGCACATGTTGGCTGTATGGGGCAGATGCTAAGGGCAACCAACGCTACCCAGGAGCCACTGCCCCACCCTGAGCCCTGCTGCTCTCTCTCCCAGTCTGTCCGGCCACTGGGAAGAGTCCGGCTCCTCCCTCAGGGGACACGGGTCAATCCCCAGACCCGGAGCGCCCGTCTCCCTGCCCCAGCCCAGCCCGGTGCTCCACCCCTCCCACCAAACAGCCCCCTCCCAGCCAGCTCCCAGAGCCCCTGCTCTCCACAGCTCGGCAGGGCCAAACTGCCTCCTGGCGTAACGCCACAGAATTTCACCCCACGTCAGCTCCCACCCGGTCCCGTGGCCTCCGGCCCAGCCCGGCCCAGTGCCCCAAGAGGGCAAGCCCCGTGGCGGGAGGCAGGCTCAGGCCGTGGTGGCCTGCGGGCCGGCGTCGACCCAGCGTGGCAGCCACTCCCTGCCCTGGCGTTCCCCGCCCTCCCTCCAGGCTGGGCACTGAGCCGCGCCGGGCAGAGCACACCGGCCAGCAGCGACCCTCTGTCCGGCGGCGAGCTCACTCGGCACCCGCCAAAGTGACAAGTGTCCGGGGCCCGGCATCCCAGCACAAGCCGCACGGCGCTGGGCTCCGGCCAGACCCCACGGCCAGGCTGCCAGACTCAGCCCCAGGCACAGAAGGGAGGAATCCAGGCTCAGCTCCCAGGGGCCTGCGTGCAGAGAGAGCCCGGGCAGGAGCCAGAGACGAGGGGATCTCCCTGCCGAACTGGGAACAGAAGCCTCATTGTGCGCAGGGGCCCTGCAAGGGGCTGCCATGAGGGACAGGCCTCGCCCCCCGGCAGGGCAAGCCCAGAAGAGATCTCACGCGTATGCAGCCGAAGGTCTCAGCGCCCGGGCAGCAATGCACGTCTCCTCTCCCCAGAGATCTGCCCGGGCCCCAGAGAGGGGAACAGCCCGTTGCAGCCACTTTCGCCTCCCTGGGACCCGCAGTACTTCCCGAGCCGAGAGCACTTCCCCCCTGCTGAAATGCGGCCACCTCTGGGTTGGAACCCAGCAGCTGTTCCGTGGCTCACAGCAGAATGACGCTCCAGGGAAGGCAGGAGACGGAAAGGGATAATGGAGCCAACCCAACTTCGGAGCTGGGGGCGGGTTTAGGGGAACAACTGAATCTGGGGGGGGACTGGAACAAGACGGAGCAAGCACCCCTCACCAGCGCCAAGAGTCATGGACTGTCCTTGGCAGAGCCACGAGCCCACCCGGACAGGCAGTGCTGCCCAGCCCCAGGCTTGGGCCCGGCTCCAGAGGCAGGGCTACCCCATCCCTTCCTCCGGCACCCGGGTTGGATAAGGACTCCCATCCGCACGGCAGCCCCTGGCAGGTCTCGGCTCAGCGGGGCAGGCAGCATGACTGCTCCAGGAGTTCCGTCCAGCTCCCACCCCCAGGCTGCTGCGGGGCTCCCCACGCCACCCCCCATGTGTCTGCACGCTGAGTTCCCATGTCCCCCCCGGGCGAGAGGTCTTTGCTCATGGACGGCTCGTGGACCACCGGCTTGGCCCTGCCCGTGCTCCACCCCAGAGCACCTGCTGTGGGCATATGGGGGCAGAGCGTTGCGCCCCCAGCGCCCGCCCTCCCAGTGCTCCGGAGAGGCTCACGTGTGCTCGCCCCCTCCCATCTCTTCCCCTCCCCCTGGGGGGGGGGCGTGTGCCCAATGCAATGCCCCGCCTCCTCCCTGTGAGGGGCGGGGCCTCAGCAGGGGGCAGGGCAGGGGGCTCCACCCACCGCCCACGTCTTTGCTCATCTAGCTCTGCAGTCCAGAGCAAGGGCCACGTGACCAGCGCGAGTCCCTTCTTGGCAGCACCCCCGTAGCTGTACTTCTGGGGCGGGGGGAGTGAGGAAAAGCCAACGACTCCCACCGCTGGGCGCCCTGGCTCCATGGGGGCGTGGACCTGTCCCTTGTGCGCCAGGGTGCGGGGCCTGCTGAGGGAAGGGGTGCGCAGCACCACGGCGTGGCCACGCTCATAGCTGGCTCTGTGGCAACGGGCAAGTTCTGTCGCCGAGCCCTGGCTCCGCGCGGCCTCGAGTCAGCCGGCCGGCACCGCGCCCACCCAAACCACCCGGCCCGCAGCCACCAGGCACATCGACCCCCTGGCACCGCCAACCCGGCCGCAGGGCCCCTTGGGGCAGAGACCAGGCAGGCTGGTGTCTCGCCAGGCACAGGCAGAGGGACAGGTGGGGACATCCGACACCCCCCACCGCCGCCCAGCATAGCCAGGAAGAGTGGGATCTAACCAGGGCCATGGCCTGAGCCTCTTTGGCAACTTTCAAAACAAGCCCCGGGGGAAAGAACCAAAGTCAGCCTGCCCGAGGGCCCAGCAGCGACCCGCAGCAGCAAACCGGCTCCGCTCCCACCTGCCCGACAAATGCCGCCCCTTCCCCCCCCCCGCTGCCCTCCCAAGAGCCCCCCAAGCCCCAGCAGACACGCGGTGCAGCCAGCAAACAGCCCCACTGCCCCAGGGGTGGTCTGGACTAGCCCTCAGTCACTGGCAATGTAGAGCCAAGTGAGCCATCCGGGAACAAGAGAGGCTCCCCGGCCTGGGCCAAGGATCACAGAGAGCTGGGGGGAAAGGTGCTCCATCGCCACAGTAAGCCCCACCCCCCGGAAAGGCGTCGCTCCTCCTCCGAGCCGTGTCGCCCACCTGCACAGGGCAGCTCGGTTGCCTGCGTCAGGTGCAGGCCAGGCCTCAGTCGTGACCACAGTGCAAGTGCGGGGAGGGAAGGGGCCCCAGCCCCAGGATGGGTTTCACAGCAAGGAGATGGTCAAACCCGAAGGGAGAGAACTAAATCCCCTCGACTCAGCCCGGCAGCAGCCAGCGTGCAGGTGCAGAAGGCGCATTCACCCCACAACAACCGGGCAGGCCAGGACAGCGAAACGGAAGCCCCTCCAGCCCCGGGCAAGCGGCGAGAAAGGGGCATTCGCTGTGGCAGGTGGGACACCAGCCAGAACTCGGAAGAGCAGGATGGAACGCAAGGAGCTGCACGCAGAGCGATTTGATTCCTCCCTTCCTCCGTCCCCCTCTGCCCGGCAGGGCCCCCAGCTGCCATAACGGGACAGACCCACAGTCCAGCCAACCCGCCACCCTATCCCGCAGGCAGCAGGCACCAGACACCCTGGGAAAAGGTGCAAGAGTCTCACATGAGCAGATGCTGGATAACCTGCCCGCCGGGCAAGTTCCACCCAACCCCAGGCAGGCAGAGGTGGAATGCTGCCCCGAAGCAGCCGCCGTGTTTGTGACCTAACCAGGTAGTTGTGGGCACCCTCTCAATGCCCAGTCGTCCCAGCAGTGCAGCTAAGGCCCCGGCATCCGATACACACTGCGGCAGTGAGTTCCAGGGCTAATTCTGCTGTGTGTAAAAAATACAGGTTGAACCTCCTAAATCCGGGACTCCCTGGTCCGGCAACATCCATGGTCCGGCAGGATCACGGACACTGCTGGACCAGAGAGCCCCGGTGCCCAGGAGTGCGAGACAATCAGGAGTCCAGCAGCAGGGAACCCCACTATCGACACCAGCAAGCCCTGTCCATGGAAACCCCAGCTGGATATGGCCCAGCGGGGCAGCCACGGAGCTCCTACCTGGCATGGCACAGCGGGGCAGCCACGGAGCTCCGACTCAGCAAGCCTCCGGGGAGCAATGGATCTCTGGAGGCCAAAGACACACCTGGCCACTGGCCATGTGACTCTAACCAGCTTGGAAGAAACCAGGAAGAAGGTATAAATATGCCATGTGGCCAACTCCATCTAGGTCTTCAGATCTGCTTCTGACCCCAGATGCGGCCTCGCAGGGAATCACGAGCCGGGAAGAACTGTGGACCCATCCTGGCATAGGATGTGCACCAAGGACTTTTAAGCCAGCAGCTGTAACATCTCTGCTGCAAGCCTGCCTCGAGAACTGGGAGATTCGATGCATGTAACGTATGATACTCTAACAACCTTACTCTCGTGCTTTTCTTTCTCGTAGTAATAAACCTTTAGATGGTAGATTCTAAAGGATTGGCTCAGTGTGATTTGTGGGTAAGGTCCAGAGGGTAAATTGACCTGGGATCTGTGGCTGGTTTCTTGGAACTGGATAGAACTTGTTCTGGGTAGGTGGGATTGGGTTCTAAGACCCCTCACCTGTGTATAGGGCCCGGGGCCATCTGGGGCACGGATATTGTTGGGGTGTCGGAGGGGTTTTGCTCATGAGGCTTCAGGCAGGCAGCTGAAGCGCTCTGTGGGACTGGTTTGTGGCCTGTTTGGGAAGGTCTCCAGTCGGGGGGCTGTAAGGAGCCCCAAATTTGAGCAATTCGCCCTGAGCGGACGCCCTCAGCTGTGCCCAGACGCGGCCCGGTCCGTCACAGAGGGGCAGTGTCCTGGGAGGCCGGTGGCAGGGGACCTGCCCTGATCCGGCCAATTCCCTCATTCGGAACTGATCAGGTCCCAAGGGTGCCAGACAGGGAGGCCAACTCGTGTAAATACATAATTAGCATGATGCTAACGATGCAAGGAAGGCCTGCTGCCCCCGGGAGCCCAGGACCAGTTTTACACACGTGGTCTTCCCACTGCCTCAAGCCATCGTTTTGTTCATGTCTCATGACAAGCGGGTCAATAGGCCAAACCCCGTTTGCCTCCTTTATCCCACTGCCTCCATCCTGCCCCCTTTCGCCCACCACCTCGCCAAACCCCCTCTGAAAGGCAGCTGCCTCTTGGGGGAGCCCCGCAGGTGTCGAGCAGCCCTCCGCAACGCCGCCGTCACAGTGTGGCGCAGGAAGCGCAGAA
Source organism: Pelochelys cantorii (assembly GCA_032595735.1). Lineage (NCBI taxonomy): Eukaryota > Metazoa > Chordata > Testudines > Trionychidae > Pelochelys > Pelochelys cantorii. The sequence goes on from CM064341.1 coordinate 39,088,385, forward strand.
TCTCACAACTCCTAGAAACTGCCAGGGAAATCTGACAGGTTGCAATTACCCGAATTGGAGTGGGGCCAGAACATTAGAAAGAAACGACTCCCAGCCAGCAGTGACACATAACGACAATGCAATGGGACAGGCTCAGCGCACGGGGAGCCTGACGGATCAGAAGCACCTAATTAGTGCTGGGTAGCGCTCTTCCATTTAAGAGCTAATTAGGGGTCCGTGCGAACAGCAAAGCTCCGGCGACTGGTTCCAGTAAGGCAGCATCACTGGTTTCCAGCGGCGGGTGAGCTGCGGGAAGAAGAAGTGGAACTGCCTGGCAGCCCACGGCCCAGACTGCCCGTGTCCCTGATGGAGAGCTGGCTCTGTCATGGCTTGGGCCACATGATTTTTGGCAGAAGCGATCCCCGGATTGGCTCTCCCTGGCAGCGCGCCAGATGTCAGACTAGCTCCTGATGGATCGCACCAAAGCCTGTGAGGAATCCGCCGTGTAAACAGGCCTCTGCAATGCAGGAGCCGGGAGGGCAGAGGCTTCATGTTGTCAGACAGCGAAGTACCAAACGCAGATTCTATTTCTGACGCGGTTAGGAAGAGGAGGAGGAGGGCGGCTCTTTGCCAAGCTCCTAACACCCTCATCTGGAACTCATCAGCTGCTCCGCTCTCTGCCGCTGCTACTGAAACGGGAGACCCGTCCCCAGGGCACAGCTGCACACCGCCAGGGGCTGGACATGCAGCCGCGCTTAAAGGCACAGGGGCTGAAATCAACTACTGCTAAGCTACTAAAACCAGGGAGGGGCCCTGTGGCATCTTCCAGACTAACACATATACAGGCTCATGGGCTTTCAGGGCTAAAACCCACTGCATCTGATGAAGCGGGTTTTACCCACAAAAACGCATGATCCTATACTGGGTTGCCTGTGAGCTGGGCGCTTGGGCAGCCACTCAGGAGAGATTTAAATGCCGCCCAGCTGATTAGCAGACTGCCCACAGCTAGGTTTTGGTTTCTACTGGTGGTGCACATCCATACATGTTTCAGTGCACATAAAATTATTCCGCACACAGACAGAAAAAGATCCACACACGGATGGAAAAGATTAGAGGGAACATTGAGCCTACATGTGTCCACCTCTAAGGTGCCAGAGGACTCCTGGTTGGTTTTACAGTTACAGACTAACACGGCGACCCCTCTGAGACTGTTTACTGCTAAGCTAGTCAAATCACTGGACTCACAGAGACGCATAGGAAAGCCTTGGGCAGCAACACTGGGCAAGCTACTGAGCAGCTGCTATATTCTACTGCCCAGGGCCGGTCCCTAGCCTGCACCCAGCAGCTATCAGCCTCCAAAGCAGCTGGAGAGAAGAAGTGCTGTATAAATGCAAAAAGTGGATTACCTAGGAACATCACAGGTGTCCCGATATTACACGCCACTTGGAACATCGCTGCAACAGTGGGGCTCAGACCTCGGACCCAGGCTGGATTTCAAGAAGAATCTCCACAAGCGTTTAGCACTACAGGGCTTTGACACACGGACGAGTTGTTCTGATTCCATCCAGCAGATGGCCCTGGCCAATTCATGACAATATTACAAAAGAGGAGGATCATCCAGGACTCTACACAGCAGCTCCTCAGCACCGCAGGCCACCGCAAGCACCTCACGCCTCGCCTCCCCTCGAGACACTGGCTTCCCCAAGAACGGAATCAGGTGCAAGGTCTCGGTGGCGACCCTCACAGCGCCCCGCCCCCGGGACCCGGCGCCTCCCAAACAACCAGAAGCTCTGGGCTGAAGACTGTGGTCAGCAGCTCCATTCCTCCGACCCCACGGCGGCTTTACCTCAGAGGAAGGCCGGTCTGTCTGGAGCCAGGATTTCCTGGGGCCGGTCCCAGGCTGTGGAACGAACTCCCCTTGGAGCAGAGGAGAATCCAGCTGCAGCCCTCCCCACGTCTCATGCCAGCCCCACTGGTGGCAGCGTGGACCCGGGAAAGACCCCGGGCGCAGCGAGCCACTCGGCAGCACGTCGCGATCGCCCCCGGGCAGAGGTGGAGCAAGAACAGGCCGCGCGCACCAGACAGGCTCAGACACCGAGCGGCCCGGGCGGGACAGGCCGGGGTAACCATGCGGAACCGGACGGGCGCCAAGCAGACACAGCTCCCCTGCCTGCTCTGCCCGCCGGGGGGAGGGACCGCCCACGGGGAGGCTGCCCAGCCATGGGAACCAGGGGGACGGGCTGCGACTGACCCTTGCCGAGGTCAGTGCCAATGCACGGCCCAGCCCTAGCGCATCGTGGGCTACACCCGCAGCTGACACCGCCAGGCCTATGGGCCATCCCAGCCAGAGAGCCTGCAACGCTCCTTCCCAAGCCATCCTTGGGGCTGGCGGGCTACAGGAGGTGGCAGCATGCCCCAGCGAGCCACCCTGCCACAGGAGGGGAGGAAACGGGACTTGCAGCAGCTGCAGCACATGCCTGGGGGCCCCCCAGGGAGACAGAGCGAGCCCGTCGCCAGCCACACGGCCCCGTGGCTCCCTGCTCCGTGGCCCCACATTGCCCCAGGGCTCCCCCCAGCCCGGAGGCCGTCTGAACGCTCTGTTCCAGTCACGTGGCCTGTCCCCGGCAATGCCAGCCGCCCCCCGGCCAAGAGGGGCACGGAGGACACGCGCCCACCCGCCCGCCCCCGGCACACGCCAGCCGCTCACTCTGCCCTGAGCCCTGCGGAGCGGCCAGCCTCGGCCCTCTCCGGCTGGCCACTGCCTGGCACCACTGCGATGCCCCCGCCGGCGAGGGGGGCAGACGGCTTCCCCTGGGAGCCCCAAACTGCTGTGCTGCACTTGCTAAGCAGGCAATGCCCGGGCACCCTGCGGCATCAGTCCCTGGTGCGCAGCCAAGCGACCGTCTCGGCTGTGAGGCAGCTACTAGGCAACAGGACAGGCACCCCCTCCAGGGCCGCACGGGCCTCTCGGCCGGCCCTCCAGGGCACAGCTACAGCCCAGTCAACGGCCAGGCCTGGCCTGCTCAGCTGGCTCGGGCTGTGTAACTGAGGTGTCCACCTTGGAGCTTGGGCTGGAGCCCCGCCTCTGGAACCCTCCCCCTTGCAGGGTCCTAGAGCCCGGGGTCCAGCTCTGGAACCCTCCCCCCTTGCAGGGTCCTAGAGCCCGGGGTCCAGCTCTGGAACCCTCCCCCCTCGCAGGGTCCTAGAGCCCGGGGTCCAGCTCTGGAACCCTCCCCCCTCGCAGGGTCCTAGAGCCCGGGGTCCAGCTCTGGAACCCTCCCCCCTCGCAGGGTCCTAGAGCCCGGGGTCCAGCTCTGGAACCCTCCCCCCTCGCAGGGTCCTAGAGCCCGGGGTCCAGCTCTGGAACCCTCCCCCCTCGCAGGGTCCTAGAGCCCGGGGTCCAGCTCTGGAACCCTCCCCCCTCGCAGGGTCCTAGAGCCCGGGGTCCAGCTCTGGATTCCCTCAGCCAGACCTAGTGTAGACAGTCCCCTTCCCGGGTTCTGCCCTCATCGCCTGGCACCCAGCGACCCCGGCCCACACTGCTCACCCCACAGGCCAGCACAGGGATAGACTCCAAAGCCGGCTGCTCCCAAAACAGGCTCCTAGCACTGGAGGCAACAGAAAAGCCATATGCATTGCAGTATGGGGCATATGACACATGGCTGAGCAATTCTCACTCATTCACTGGGGGCAGAGGTCTGTACGCCCACAGCCGGTTCCCTCCACCGGGACAGCGCCCACGCCACGGCGTGCCTGGAGGTTAGCGAGAGGCGTGGGGTGGCAGGCTGCACGTGACCTTCCTCAGCGCCGACAAGAGGAAGCTGGCGCTCTGGGGACCGTAGACTCTAATTCTTCATGCTGATTGCTTCTGTCAGTGCGGAGGCTGGCTTTAAACGGGTCATTTTCTCTTTCACCGCCGAGTGTGAAAATACTATTAACATTTCATTATTGCGCTACAGATCCCTTTCATTCAGAGACGTACGGCACAATCCAGAACCCTACCCCTCCAGCGTGGGGATTCGCCGGCCTGGCCGTCTCCCGCTGTCGGGAAGGGACGGTGCCTCAGCCACAGCCAGCAGATTCGGCGCGTGGAGAAGGGGTAGCCGGGAGTCCAAGTGGGACTGGGACGGGGACAGTAAAGGACTGCCAGGAGCCATAGCTCTGCTTTGTCCACGGCGCGCTCAGCATCGAGGGTCTCGGAGCCTTCCCAAGCACCCCGGAGGGAACGGGGCAGGAACGCATCGTCCCGCGGGAGGGAAACCGAGGCACGGTGCCTGAGCCGCCAGGGAAGTTCCCCGCACCTCACCCGTTAAGATCCGGCTGCAAGCGACTTGCCCAAGGTCACGTGGAAAATCCAGTGACAGAAGCCAGGAGTCCCATCTCCTTAGCTGGTGTATTAACCACAAGGCCATGCTTCCCCCGTGGGTGTATTAGGCCGACTCTTCTGCAGCGTGCGGCAAGGGATCCGCTGGCCTCCACTCCTCCCCTGCCCCCTCTCATCCATCTCAGGCAACGGCGCTGACTCCAGCACTTCCTACCAGAACCCCCCGCCCACCCTCTGCGAGCTGACAGAAGGGGGGGGGGGGACAACGCAGGTTCGATCTGCAAGCCTTGTTTGTGCACCAAGCCCAGGTGTGCCAGCGCAGGCACTCAGTGCTAGTAAGGTGCTCGCCGCGCCCTGTCCTCAAAAGGCACCTGTCAACCCTGGCCGGGGAAGCGGGCGCACAGCTGGTCCTGTAAGAACCTGCAGGATCAGAAACTTGAGCAGCGCAAACCGGGGGGGGGGGGGCTAAGCAGAGAGCTGGGGGGAGGGGAGGGGATGCAGGTCCCTTCCTCCCTGCGCAGCCAGGCCCATTCATGCTGCCGTGGAAAACCGGGACAGGGCAGGGGCTGGATTCTAGCCCTTCCCTGGGAATGGCGATGCAGCAGCCCCCACTGAGGGAGGCACTGGGAAGTGAAACAGAGGGAACCAGGGCCCGCCCCTCGCAGCGGGAAGAAGAGCTTTAAACACACCCAACCCGAAGCGCCTTAGGGATACACGGCACCTGCCTCGGTACGCGGGCCAGGCGGGACGCCCCCGGGGTTCTCTCCAGCCCTGCATCTCTACAATTTACAGCGGGGGGGGGGGGGTGGCGGGACCTCAAGCCTGGGGGCCGGATGCAGCCCCGGGCTTGCCTGGATCTGGCCCCCCAGGCTCGGGGCTTCCCCCCCCCAGCGTTGGGGAGCCTACACTGGTGCTCCAGCCCCCCGCTATCCCCGCAGGGCTGGCACACACAAAATCTACTAGCCTGGTCCCCCCGCAGGCTCTGGCATGCGAGGGGAATGGGGGAGTGTCCTCAGTCAGGGGCCACGTCGGTGAGGGTTTGGTTTTGGGGGGGGGGGGGTTTTGCTTTTTTGCTTCTCACCTGTGTGGGGCCCCAACTGATGTTTCTGTGGGTCAGCAGCCCCTGACCCAAAAAAGGTCCCCGCCCCTGCAATGAGCCATAGCAATGCGTTGCCCATGTCGCCCTTTGTGTCGAAGGATCTCGGAGCCTTTCCAAACATGACGGAACGAATGGAGGTGGAAGTGCATCATTCCACTGGGGAAACTGAGGCATGGAGCCTGGCTCTATCTGCCATAATCAATAAAGGATGTGACCAACCTGCCCCACGAACCACCCTGGTCTTCACAAGCATCAGCGTGTGGACACTGTCACCGCCTGGCACCCACCCCAGCGGCAAGGTGACGGGGCCAATCCTGCTGCCTGCGCCGCGGGAGAACCCGGCATGGGATTCGGTCCCTGAGGCAGATCACCGGAGCAGGCAGAGTCTGCAGGCCTCCCATCAGCCGCCCAACCGTCTGCTGCAGCATCAGCGAACTGTACGGGCCTTATGACACGCGGCGGAGCCATTTCAATTCAGCCCAGCAGAGGGCAGTGTTGGCCTTCGCCCACCGGGCTGTGTGGACTGTCGCTGCAGGGATCCCCTCACCCACAGCTAAAAATCGCAGCGGCTCCTGGGTAACCCACAGCAGCGCCACCCCCCAGCCGGTGCCAGGAATCCTGGATTCTACTCACACGAAGCAGGCGGAGCGACTCGGGGAGCCCAAGGACTTTGCATTTCACCAGCACTCTGAGGTCACGGTTCCCTACCCCTGGAAAAATGCCACAGGGCCTCTAGAAACCACAAGCAGCATGGGGCTGTGGAGGAGGGTTTCAGTATCCACAGGGAGGCAGAGAGAGAAAACCAGGGCCCGCCCTAGCACGCAGCACAGCCAGGCCCCTAGGAGACTCAGGCACCGGAGACCAGGCAGCCTGGAGGGAAAGCAGCCAGCCCTCACCGCACGGCGGGGCAGGGGAGGAGAGCGCCAAGTCTTCACACCCGTCTCCTCTGCTGAGGTTCTTGCTGCCTTTGGGAAGGGCTGTCACGCAAAGTGAAGCACCCCCCCCCCCGAGACCATCGTGTCGCACGCAACCGGCCCGTTCCCAGGAATCAGCCCAGCCTAGGCCGAGGTGCAGCCGTCCGGGGCGGCTCTGGAAGATGCAATGCGTGTCTGCTTCACACGGCCAGACTTCCTCCCAGGCGGGGGAGCGGCGACGCGGAGAAACGATGCAGCGAGGCCTGCGAGCGATCCTGTTCCTAGCCCCTGAGCTGCCCATTACCCCTGCCCCCCCTCTTTTGGTACTGCAGGGTGGATCTCCCTGGTCCGTAGGGCTGCCGGAGGTTTAACAAAAAATACTGAATGCCCCGTCCCCGACCACCACAAAAAAAAAAAAGAAAAGAAACACGGGGAAAAAATTCTGTTGAACAAATAAAAGGGGGGGGAGGGGGAGAGACCAAAGTTGTTGAGCCAAAAAAAGAACAACGGTATTTTCCGGGGGGGGGGGCGGGTTCCGGACAGGGGACCCAAATAATGGACAGTCCGGGCAAAAACCGGACACCTGGCAACCCTACTGGTCCGGCGCCCGTGGGACCTGACTGGTCCCGATGAGGGATTTTGCCAGACCAGGGGTGGTCATTTTTGGACCCCAGCCACTGGCCCTCCCTGGCCCCGCCACTGGCCTCCCAGCCAGCTTCCCACCTCCTGCGGCCCGCTGCCTTGCCGACCCACCGGCGCGGGGGCTCCGGACAGACGCACGCGCCGGGGGCTTCCTGAGCAGCCACACTGGGTCTCCCAGCCCCGCTGGCACGCGCTGGGCGGCCCCGCAGGGCTCCTTACTGCTGGCCCTTCACCGGGACTCTCTGGTCTCACAACGTCCGTGCCGGACCATGGATGCTGCCAGCCCCGAGAATCCCAGTGAAGAGAGTTTCCACCTGCAATAGATCCCACGCTGTTAGCTCGGCTCCCAGCTCCAGCTGATGCCTCAAGGAAATATTTGCACACGCTGCACATCCAGGCAGCAGGTATCGCTCTCTGTTCACGTGTCTGTGGCGGCTAAGCCATCTGCTACGGCTACCCCGGGCCTTGATCTGCCAGAGCAGCCCTGCCCCCAAGTCCCCGAGGGCCCCATGCAGGCAGCCCAGAACAGCCGCAAGCTGAGCAGTTACTCTGCTGCTTCAAGGAAGGTGAGAGGGAAGAGGAGGGGGAGGGAACCCTGAGGTTACCCACCCCAGGAAGCCTCCAGCAGGCCTGGTATTCACCCCTGAGTCACTGAACTTCTTCCCCTGCCCCCCTCCCCCCCGCCTGCTGTGCCCCAAATCTCTAGGGGCACGTTTGGCCAGGGGCGGGCGCTGTCCCTGTGCCCCCCAGGAGAAGGAGCTAGGAAGTGGGGGGCTTTCAGCAGAGGATGGGGGAGGAGTGCTCACATCACCCCTGGGTTTGGCAGCAGGGTTAATGTTTGGCTCGGGACCCAGCTGAGCTCAGGAAAGAGACAGAGACCACGTTTAAACCTTGCTCAGAGTGCGCCAAGGCAGCCCCAAGGCAGGCGTGAACGTGGGGGGAGGGGAGCAGCGGAGCCCAGCCAGGACAGCGGGCCAGAATCCCTTGGGCATCTCCATCCCCATGGGCTGCTGCCTGGGGCTTCAGTCTGGAAACTATTTCAGCTCAAGGGCTGATGCTGCCGACAGCTCCATCTCACACAGCAAGCACGCCGGCTGGCCGAGAGAATTCCCGCGGGCTAGGTCCAGCAGCACGGGCCGGGCCTTCCGTTCGGCTCTTTCACGGCCAGGTTCCCTCGGGGGCCGTGCCGGAGGCTGCAAACCCAGCACTGCCCGGGGGGCTTGTGGGGGTGGGAATTTTAACGATCACTGCGGCAGAAGTATTTGGGCCCCGTTCCCTTCTCCACAGCATCTAAAGTCTGAGCCCCGCGTTCCCATGGAAGGCGTCTCATCAGCGGGCGAGAGCCGGGGCTAGGTTTGGCGAGAATAAAGGGGAAGGGCTTTACGGAGCCCAGGAGAATGGGAAATGTTCTCCTGATCTCCCCCTCCCAAGACATGTTCTATTTTAAGTGTCCCCAGTAGCGGGAAGGAGAAGGGTTAACCCTGAATCCCAAGTAAAACAGCCTTGTGCTAATGCAAGGGAAGCAGGAAGAGGCTGTCTACAGAGAGACAATCAAACGGACCAGTCCCCAGAGGAGCAAGAAGCAAGCCGCTGCATTCACGGCAAACGGGGCATCTGCTTTCTTTTTTCATCCTCTCAGGTGGATTTAGCAACCCAGGAGGTGCAGAGGGGCGTATGGAGATGGCCCCAAGGCCTTGCTGCACCTGGCCTAGGTAGGTCGTGAGGAGGAGGCCCTGCTAAGGCAGCCAAACCTGGGGCTTGGGGAATCCATTCCCAGCCAGAAGCCCAGGGAGGCACTCCCAGCTGGGAGCTAACAAGATTTCCCTGAGGCTATTTAGGCTTAACTCCTTAGCAAAGCAGATATTACTCGTGCCTGCACGTGGGAAGTGCCCCCGAAAGATCCCACCTGCCCGGCAGCTCTGGTGCAAGCCCTAGTACAGACGGCGTTCCGGCACCGCACCTTCAAACGTCCCTGCTTCAATGCTGACGGAGCACTCACAACAGCCGCTGACGGAACATGCCCGGCCCCCGACGGAACACGCCCGGCCCCTGACGGAACACGCCCGGCCGCTGACGGAACACGCCCGGCCGCTGACGGAACACGCCCGGCCGCTGACGGAACACGCCCGGCCGCTGACGGAACACTCACAACAGCCACTGACGGAACACGCCCGGCCCCCGATGGAACACGCCCGGCCCCCGACGGAACACTCACAACAGCCACTGACGGAACACGCCCGGCCCCCGACGGAACACTCACAACAGCCGCTGACGGAACACTCACAACAGCCGCTGACGGAACACGCCCGGCCCCTGACGGAACACTCCACGGCCCTGACGGAACACTCACAACAGCCGCTGACGGAACACGCCCGGCCCCTGACGGAACACGCCCGGCCCCTGACGGAACACTCACAACAGCCCCTGACGGAACACGCCCGGCCCCTGACGGAACACTCCCGGCCCCTGACGGAACACTCACAACAGCCGCTGACGGAACACGCCCGGCCCCTGACGGAACACGCCCGGCCCCTGACGGAACACGCCCGGCCCCTGACGGAACACTCACAACAGCCGCTGACGGAACACGCCCGGCCCCTGACGGAACACTCCCGGCCCCTGACGGAACACTCACAACAGCCGCTGACGGAACACGCCCGGCCCCTGACGGAACACTCCCGGCCCCTGACGGAACACTCACAACAGCCGCTGACGGAACACTCCCGGCCCCTGACGGAACACTCCCGGCCCCTGACGGAACACTCCCGGCCCCTGACGGAACACTCACAACAGCCGCTGACGGAACACGCCCGGCCCCTGACGGAACACTCCCGGCCCCTGACGGAACACCCCGGCCCCTGACGGAACACGCCCGGCCCCTGACGGAACACTCCCGGCCCCTGACGGAACACTCACAACAGCCGCTGACGGAACACGCCCGGCCCCCGACGGAACACGCCCGGCCCCTGACGGAACACTCCCGGCCCCTGACGGAACACTCACAACAGCCACTGACGGAACACGCCCGGCCCCCGACGGAACACTCCCGGCCCCTGACGGAACACTCACAACAGCCGCTGACGGAACACTCCCGGCCCCTGACGGAACACTCCCGGCCCCTGACGGAACACTCACAACAGCCGCTGACAGAACACGCCCGGCCCCTGACGGAACACTCACAACAGCCGCTGACGGAACACGCCCGGCCCCTGACGGAACACGCCCGGCCCCTGACGGAACACGCCCGGCCCCTGACGAACACGCCCGGCCCCTGACGGAACACTCACAACAGCCGCTGACGGAACACTCACAACAGCCGCTGACGGAACACTCCCGGCCCCTGACGGAACACTCACAGCCGCTGACGGAACACTCACAGCAGCTGACGGAAACACTCACAGCAGCTGGGCCACGGTGACTCATGCTCAGCACGACATCTCACTGCTCCATTGTGCTCCCTGGCCTGCATGTTGTCACCGGCCTCCTCTCTCTGCACCTCCGGCTTGTACACGCCGGCTGTGCGTGTGTACAGCCCCTCACGAGGAGGAGCCCAGGCTCGGATTGAGGCCTGGAGATGCTGCCACAACCCAAATATTACAACTCAACTAGACTGAAGCGCAAGGGAGCACACCTGCTATGGGTGGCTAGAGCAGGGACGGGCAACTGAGGCTAGGGAGCGGTCCGCATGAGTAGCCTCCTTCATCTCAGCAGGCCGCAAGATTGTTGCAACTATGACAGTGATTGGCTGCAGAGGGAATGTGCGGCCCTCACGATGTTGTGAGCGATCAGCACGCACCTCGCTTCACGTGCCCCGGCTTTATGTGTGTGTCACTTCAGTAACACCAGTGGGGAAAAACACGACGTAGACGGGAACCAGCGGAATCCGGCAGCCCTGCCCGTGGGCACCCGTCACAAAATGTCTCGTGGGCCTCGCGCAGAACCCCGAAGGACTGCAGGTTGCCCACCATGGAGCTAGAGACCCTGAGCAAATCGGTGTTGAGCAGGGATCACCCCGACCCCCTGCACTAAAACCCAATCCAGAACCGGTGGAACCCCGTTCACAGCAGAGCCGCCAGTGAACGTCCCTCTTCGTCCCACCTGGGCCCTGGCACAGAACCCGAGGAACCTCGTCTCTGGGTGCAGGGGTCTGAACAGGGCAGAGTCCGCGTGTGGTTACCCTGAGGCCCCGGAAGCCTCTCCCTCCGTGCGGCCAGGTTCCAGGAGCCCTTACAAATGAGCAGGGCGCATGACAAGCCTTTCGGGGGAGTCACTCCAGGCTGATGTCAATGCAGGCAGATTTCTAGGGTTCAATCCCCAAAGTCCCTCTGGCCTAGTAAACGTCTGCGGAGCAGCTTACCCACCCCTCCCGCTCACCCAGCGGGCCACTTCCCACGCCGGCTCAGAGTCCCCGGCCCATCACTCCAAACTGCCTGGCAGCTTCCCACCACTCGCTGAATGGGCCAAAGGCCTGCACTTGGCGGGCGGCCGGGTCTCCTCTGAGCCAAGGGCCACCCGCCCAAAGGGAAGCCTCCAGAGCCAGCCACATACCCCGGCTCACCGGGAAACACTCTGCTGGAGAGAGGCCAATCTGGGCTCCCTCCGCCTGACACCCAAATGCCATTTAAAGGTCCTCAGGGCTGCTCAGAGGGGCGGTTTCCCAGGCCAGCCCTGGACTCAGCGTGCACACAAGGGGCGGGATGGGAGCGCTTACCAAGCACGGATTGTGCTGCAGACCGGGCAGCTCTGGGCTCAGGGGGGTCCTTGCCACTCCTCCGTGCTCCGAGAACGCCAATCAGAGGTAGCTCCAGGTGCATTTGGTTTCTGAGACGCACAGGGATGGCGCCTGTCTGGATGGTCAGTGGCACAAGCCGGAGCCGGTCACTTGCAGGCTGCAGGGCTGAGAGCGGCAGACGGGAGCTGGCTCTTGGATAGACCCATCACAGGGGCCACCAGGAAGGGCTCGGGGCATGGGAAGGGAGTCACGTAAGGTCCTAGCCAGACTGCCATGGCTGGCGCTGGCTGCAGGACCCCTCAGCGAAAAGGCCTGGGTCTGACGGCGCAGGGAATCAGACCTTTTTGCGCCTAACAAAGGCCCCGGCAGGGACCGCGTGGGAGGCGGCTCTTGCTATGGGGCCCCGCTAACGTCTGAACCCAGCGTCTGCACGATCCCGTGTTTTATTCAGCGCATTCCCGAACGAGCAGGTGGTTGGGACTGAGCCTGCGGCAGCGGGTGACAGCACTCAGAGCCGTCTCTGGTTCTAGGGGTAACGGAAGGGCTTTGGGCTCACGGGTGGCCTGCGAGTGCCTTTCACCTGCACTAGACTAGCAGCGAGGCACCGGGGCCGCTGGATCGGTAAGTGCTGGCCAGCCCGGTCCGTGTTCTCATTCCCAGCCCCGGCGGGGGCTGCCGCGGGGAAAGCTGCGAGAAGGCAACAGAGGGGCCGTGTTTATGGCTTCCCAACAGCCCCACAGAGAGGCCCAGTCTGTGCAGTGAATACACGTCACCCCAGGCCGAGTGATCGCTCCCGGCCAGCCGGGGACTTGGCACACGGGCGCGATCGCCGCTTGCCAAGCTCCAGCGTGGAACAAGACTCCACAGTCAAGTTAGAAACCCCACCAGGAGGTTTCGAAGGGACACGTTGACATATCGTTAACGAAGGCAGCGATCATGCGGCCAGGACGTGGCCAGCCCTCCGCAGGCCGGGAGGGAGAGGGAGGTGAGCGGCGGGTGGGGTTAGCGATGGAGCCCGTCCACCGGCAGGACGGGCACACGGCAGCAGGGCCCCTCGCTGGCCGGGCATTCAGGGGCACTCAGAAATCCCACTGCTGGGACTTTTCCCTCTGGCCAGTTTCGTCCCTTCCCCCGCTCCTGGGCGTTTGCAGCCTCCAGCTGAGAAGCAAGGGGTTCGGGAGCAGGCAGCCCATCAAAGGAAGAAGCCCTGGGCTGCATCACCCTCCGGTTTCCAGTGTGGTTTGCTGCTTGTGGGCGTCACAAAGCACTTGCCAAGGGAAGGCCAGCACCTTGGGACCTAATGATCCTCCCCGCCAGCAGCCGGTAACTGGCCGAGAACGGTCACAGGTTACAAAGCCAAAGGGACCCTCGTGATCACTCAACTCTCCGCGGGAGTCATCCCAGAAGCTCCGGCCTCGATTCCGTCGCTCCTCCCCGAATTCCCGGTGCCTTGTGGACGCGCCTTCTAGCCCGGAAACGCCCAGGAGAGGAAGCAGCATTTCCAAAGACAAACGGATCCCCCCCGGGAAGACCCCTGTGCAAATTCTGAATCAGGTCCCCAGAGATAGACTGGTCCCTCCCGGCTCTGTGATGCAGCCCCCTCCCCCCCCCCCCCCCGCAGGCACCTAAGCAGCAAGAGCACTAACACATCGCCATGGGCAGTGGATGAACCTGGCCTGGGGGAGGCAAGCCCCCAGTTCCACCCCGGCCGCCCATGGCTCCCATGGGAACCAAGGCCCCCCCCCACTGTAGAAGAAGCCCCTCCTAAGCACAGGTGGCTCAAGGCCCTCCCCCTCCCCAGAGCATGAGCAGCTCATGATCCACCCCCCAACCACAGGGAGGGCAGGTGGCATGCAGCCCCGGCAGGCGGAGGGGAGGGCAGGCAGCCGTTCGCTCCCCCCTCTCCTGCCCCAGCCTTTTCACCTGTGGAGCAGAGGAAGGGCTGTCAGTGCAGGGCTGAAGCCCAGGCACTGAAGAGGGCGGGGCTTGTGCAGAGTGGGGGCGGGGCTTGTGCAGAGCAGGGGCAGGGCTTGGGGAGGAGCCAGCCAAGCAGTTTGGCAAGGCAGTGGGCCTGTGTATTGGTGCTGTGCCTTCCCAGCCGGCCGTTCTGGGCTGGAGAGAGGCCCGGCCTCCCAGGAGAGGGCTGGTTTTCTCTCACTAGGCTGGGCTGAGGCACCTCATTTATGGCCCTTTAGGTGCGATCTGCTTGTGCTCGGAGGCCTCCGATTCCTGGTGCCTATGGCAGTGAAGAGAGGCACGTTATGCCATGAACGATAATTTGTTTCCAGCGTGCCAGCAGCTTTACAGGGCAAGCAAGAGAAACAGCCCCTGCCCTGGAATGTGTCTCTGGAGAATCGGTACCCGGGGGCAGTCACTGGTGGGCGCTGCACCTCTCGCCCCAGTACACCCTGTGTGCGCCACACCCCGGCTGGGTTTGCCGGTGCCCTGCCTTCTACAGCATGGCAACTGAACTGTGAAATGTCTTTGACTTTTCCCCACGACGCCACATGAGTCTGGTTTTATTAACTACAGTGATCAGAAGGGATTATCAAGGCTATCAAATGCAGGCAAGAAACCTGGAATTAACTGCCAGCCACAAAGCAGAGGGGATCTCGCTACGACTGGTTTCAAAACTGAGCCTTCCTCCACGGAGCACGCGGCCCCTGAACACTCCAGACGCAGGGGGGACCGGCTCTGAGAGCGCGACGGTGGGGCCCTGTCAGCCAGCTACCGAGCCACAAAAGAACCCAGGAATCCCGGCTCCACGTCCCATACTCCCAAGGATGCTGCCTGCTTCGGAGGCCACAGGGCCCTTTCCCATCGAACCCCAGCTGCACAGACCAGGGTGGAGCGAGTCCGTCTTTCCTTGTCACGTCCAAGTGATTGGCACCAGCCAGCGCGCACCGAGGGTTCCCATCATTCCAAGCTTTCACGCTGGGGAACAGTATCTACAGGCTGGATCTCCCTGGATCACCCTCGGGACCTGACCACTAGCTGCCACTGGGCCGGAGCACCACAGCCAAAGCTCCATGGGCAGGGCCAGAGCTCCACGGCTGGGGCTGGGGCCGGGGCCCTGCCGCTGGGGCTGGAGTTCCCCAGCAGCTGGGACCAGAACAGGGTCAGGGCCAGAGCTCTTCTCTGGCTGCCGCTAGAGCCCCTGGCCACAGCTGAAGCACCACGGCCGCAGCTGGGCTGGAGCTCTCCAGCCACTGGGCTAGAACTCCCAGCCGTGCTGCTGCCCACCTCCCCCCATCCCCGACATGGGGCTCCCTGCTAGTCCCTCCCCACCACCATGCTCCTGTCCCACCACCGGACCTCCCTGTTCCCGGGCTCTGTGGTCCAGGAACATCCGTGGTCCAGGAACATCCGTGGTCCGACCAGAGAGTCCCGGTTTAGGGAGGGACGACTCGTAGTGGTGTCCCCCAGGGGCCTGTTCAGCATATCCCCAAATGATCCGGGCAAGGGGGTAAACAGTGAGGAAGCAACATCGGCCGACAACCCAAAACGACTTCCCATCGTTCAGTCCAAAGCAGGCTGCGAAGAGGCCCCGAAAGCTCTCCCAAAGCTGGGTGAGTGGGCAGCCAAACGGCAGATGAAATTCAGTGTGGATAAGCACAAAATGATGCACATTGGCCAACCTCATCCCGACTACACAAAGCACTTGCAACTCCTCCTGCCTGGGTATCAGCCACAAACTTTATAAGCGTACTCTCTGGGCCATTGTCTAAATCACCAACAAAGCTACTGAACAGAACCAGGCCCAGAACTGATCCTTGCAGAACCCCACTCATTATGCCCTTCCAGCTGGACTGTGAACCACTGATAGCTACTTTCTGGGAATGAATTTTCAACTAGTTATTCACCCATCTTATAGTAGCTCCATCTAGGTTGTACTTCCCTAGATTATTAATGAGGTCATATGAGGCAGTATCAAAAGCCTTACTAAAGTCAAGATATACCACATCTACCTCTTCCCCCCATCCACAGGGCTCGTTATCTTGTCAAAGAAAGCTATTAGGTTGGTTTGACATGATTTGTTCTTGACAAATCCATGCTGACTGCTACTTAGTATCTTATGATCTTCTAGGTGTTTGCAAATGGATTGCTTAATTATTTGCCCTGTTATCTTTCTGGGCACTGAAGTTACACACTGGCCTGTAATTCCCTGAGTTGTTCTTATTCCTCTTTTTATAGATCGGTACTATATTTTCCCTTTTCCAGCCCTCTGCAATCATAGCCATGTGTCAGGACTTTTTCAAGAGAACCACTAATGGCTCACATATCTCTGGAGTCAGCTTCTTGAATATTATATGATGTATTTCATCAGGCCCTGGTGACTTGAAAACATCTAATTTGTCTAACTAATTTTTAACTTGTTCTTTCCCTGTTGTAGCCTCTGATCCTACCTCATTTTACACTGGCATTACACAAGAACATATGAATGCCCAAACCAAGTGAGATCAAAGGTCCGTCTAGCCCAGTGTCCTGTCTTCTGACAGTGGCCAAGGCCAGATGCCCCAGAGGGAGTGAACAGAACAGGTAAACATCAAGTGATCCCTCCCCTGTCGCCCATTCCCAGCCTCTGACAAACAGAGGCTAGGGACAACATTCCTACCCATCCTGGTTAATAGCCATCGATATCCCTCCTTTAGTCATCTTTTTTCTAAGATGAACAGTTCTAGTCTTATTAATATCTCCTTATACAGAAGTTGCTCCAAATCCCTTATCATTTTTGTTGCCCTTTTCTGAACTGTTTCCAATGCCAACAGATCTTTTTTGAGATGGGCAACCACATCTGCGCACAGTATTCAAGATGTGGGCGCACCGTGGATTTATATAGAGGCAATAAGATATTCTTTGGCTTATTCTCTATCCCTTTCTTAATGATCCCCTACATCCTGTTTGCTGTTTTGACTGCCGCTGCGCGCTGAGTGGATGCTTTCAGAGAACTGACCACAGTGGCTCCAAGATCTCTCTCTTGAGTGGTAGCAGCTAATTTAAATCCCATCCGTTTATATGTACGGTTGGGATATGTTTTCCAATGTGCATTACTTTGCATTATCAACACTGAATTTCATCTGCCATTTTGTTGCCCAGTCACCCAGTTTTGTGAGATCCTTTGGTGTCTCTTTGAAGACTGCTCGGGACTTAACTATCTTGAGTCGTTTTGAATCATCTGCAAATTTTCCCACTTCACTGTTTACCCCTTTTTCCAGATCATTTATGAATACGTTGAATAACACTGGCCCCAGCACAGACCCCTTGGGAACACCACGATTTACCTCTCCTTTCTGAAAAGTGACCATTTATACCTACTCCTTTTTTCCTGTCTTTTAACCAGTTACCAATCCATATGGGGACCTACCCTCTTATCCCATGACAACTTAAGAGCCTTTGGTGAGGGACCTTGTCAAAGGCTTTCTGGAAATCTAAGTTCACTGCATCCTCTAGATCTCCCTTGTCCACATGTTTGTTGATCCCTCAAAGAACTCTGGTAGATTACTGAGGTAGGATTTCCCTTTACAGAAGTCATGTTAACTCCCCAACAAATTATGTTCTTCTCTGTGTCTGACAATTTTGCTCTTTACTATAGTTCCCACCAGTTTGCCTGGTACTGAAGTCAGGCTTACTGGCCAGTATTTGCCGGGATCACCTCTGAAACCCTTTTTAAAAACTGGCATCATATTCGCTCGCCTCCATTCCTTAAAGTCGCTACTCAAATACGCCTAGCAGACTGTGAAAAGAGAAACAAAAAAAAGTCACTTAGCACTTCTGCCATTTCCCCATTTTCTGTTTTGGTTTTTCCTCCCCCGCACTGAGTGAGAGGTCTATCTTACCCTTGGTCTCTTGTATCTCATATATTTGTAGAGTGGTTGCTTGGTCACTCTTTCTATCTTTAACTAAATTTATCACTTGATAATTGCCCGGTTCTGGTTACTTCCTCCGAAGCATCTGGCATTGGCCACTATCAGCAGACAGGACACTGGGCTAAATGGACCAGTGGTCTGACCCCATATGGCTGTTCTTATGTTCTTCCTCTGTGGCCAAGCGACTGGCTAGGTGCCACTCATACTGCTCAACCATTGGGGATGCTGACTGGCAAATATCGACTCTCTTAGCAGCCAAGCCGTTGGCCGGGAAGGCCTCAATTGTTAATATCAACAAAGGGCTTTGAGCTCCTAAGACAGAGGCGCAAGCCATGATGAACCCCTGACACTCCACACACACTGTGTCTGTCCAAATAACCAGGGGGCTGGTTGAGCTTGGGGCGGGGTGGGGGCTTGGACTAAGGCCAGGTCTGCACTAGACCTGGAAGGTCGGGGTTAAGGCAGGCAACTCCAGCTACGTCGCGTGCCTAGCTGGAGGCGGCTCCCCTTAAGCCGAGCTTGGCGCCGTCCCCACTGCAAACGCTCCCACCGGCTTTCCTTACTCCTTACGACTGCCCAGAGCTGCCCTCAGCGTTCCATTTACAGGCCTATACTAGACCCACTAAATTGAAGGCCGGAACATGGATCTCCGGCGCGGCCAGTAAAGACGGGCCCAAAGGAGAAAGATTCTGGGCCCAACTGTCCTCTGTGTTACACCATTTTTTACACCAAGCGACAGAGCATCAGACTGTCAGCCCCTCGGGAGATGGGCCAAAGGAAGGGAGAGCTGCCGAGGACAGGGATCCGGGAGGGTGTCAGTGCACAGAATGGAGTGTGATTAGTCCGAATGGGAGGGAAAACACTTTCCTGCCCTTCAGTCCATCCACCTGCAGAACCGGGTCCAGGAGGGCAGTGGCCGTGGAAACGCCAGACTAATTCAGAGGACAACCCTGCGCCGGGAAGGGAAGTGCAGCCAGTGCCCCCCCGCTCTGGGTCTCTGGCAGACAGCCTCGGGAGAAGGGGAGACTCTGCAGGCTGCCCCAGCAGGTGACAGCGATCCCTCCGTGGCCCCGCCCCAATAGAGCCCGTTCTCCCTGGCTTACAGCGGGGGGTTAGCATTGCTCAGCCCCAGGGCCGCCGTGCACCAAGCAGGGCAGGCCGGCGCCGAGGAGCGCAGCTGCAGCCGGCTACAGTCACTGAAGGAGATTTACTCCTAGAACAAGGCCGGTGTCTCCCTGCGGCAGGGACAGGCCCGGCTGGGGCTGCAGGGACAATCTTGGGCACAGGATGCTGCGGATCCTGTGCGCAGGGACCACGCGACTGGCTGAGCAACTTGCTCAGGACAAGAGCAGGGCGGGACCCAGGGGTCTGTGGAAAGGGAGCTGCCCTGGGCGAGGCAGAAACCTCCCTGCACAGCTGCCTGGGCCCCATTGGGCAACAGAGACAGGCTGAGCCCTGAGCCAAGTGAGGGGGGAATGAAGTGAGATCTACCCACTCTCTGATCCCAGGAGTATCTGGCTCTTCGGAAGGGGGGAACAAGGCTCACTCCCCTCGACGAGGCACCAGCAGGGCGGTTTGAACCACTGAATGCCACTCTCTTCACAACAGCCTGGCTACTAGCCCAGGTGTTCTCCTGCCCTGGAAGCCTGCTCCAAGATCCTCCTTTTGCTCCCCCTCATCCACTGGTACCCCCACGCTCACAGCCCGTCAGGAAGATTTCTGGGCCCATGGCCCTGCCCACCCAAAGCCCCACAGCCCCAGAGCGGGTCACTCAGAGGCCCCTGCCGGTTCTGCTCCCCCACCCCTCGGGGCCCAGGCCCGAGCCATCACTGTGCATCAGACCGTCTGCTTGGAGGACGCAGACCAGAGGTGCAGCAAGTAAACCCCCAGATCAGCCAAGGCAGTCAGCTGGGGAACCAAGCAGCGTAAACAGAGCATGCAACGCAGTCCAGATTGCCACAGGTGCCAACCAGTTCTCCCTTTAGCTTTTTCCACCCATGTGCAGAATAAATTTTGTTCTGTGCACCAAGGCTGGTGCAGATGTGCACCACCAGTAGAAACACACGCTGCTGGCTGTGAGTGCTCTGCTAATCAGCTGGGCAGCATTTGAATCTCTGCTGGGCAGCCCCCCGCCCAAACACTCAGCTTTCAGGGAGGGAACACTGGTTCCAACCAACCCTCGCACCCACTGCAATCCAGTGAACACGCTCCTGCCCTGGGCACGCACACGACGGCACGACCGTTCTCAGCAGCCAGGCGCACAGGTGTCCTGGAAAGAGACGCTGGCTGGCTTGCCCTTGGCTCGTGACACAAAGCACAAGCTCTGCAGCCAGCGGGCTCATGGGGAGCCGCTCTGGGCGGCCAGAAATCAAGCACAAGGGAATCGGCTTTACAGCCCCTTTGAATATCAGTGCTCCCCACAGAGACGCCTTCCTTAAGCAGGCGGGCGGTGCTGGCTGCCAGCCCAGAGCCTGTCGCCCTCAGAAGTGGCTCTGGGATTTCAAATCGGGCAAGCAGCCGGCAGGGCCAGGCCGTTCCTGGGCAGTCGGCTTAGCTGTTTCCCCATGAGCGGCAGGCTCCTTTAGCAAAGCCAGAGACACTGGTAACTGGTGACGCCTCCGTCCCTTTTCCTGATTTGGGAAGAGCCAGGTGGAGTCTTGTAGCCCAAGAACCGGGGGCTTCCGGGACCTGCATCCGGAGGGGGTGGAAGGAGACAGCTGCTGGCCACAGGCTAGCTAAGGATCATCCAACACGCCAACTAGCCAGAGCTGCCCCGTCCTGGGAGGCCCACGTCCCTGTCACACACACAGCCCTCGGCCAAGCCAGCGTAACCCCCTCTCTCTTCTGGGGTGCAAAGACGGGGCGCAGACGCGACGCGCGTCCACGTCGAACCGCCAAGTCGCTCGCTGCACTTCTCCGACCCATTGACTAGGAGGAGAGAAAAGCTCGCGAGTCTCCGTCCATGAGACTTTCAGCCAATCTCCTTCATTCCGGGCACCAGGGAATTACCCCCTGTGCTCCCCAGCCGTGCCCTGGACACGAGTATTTCGCACTGCTCACTAAACCGGGCCCCGGGTCACCATGGCAACCCATGTTAATTCACACAGGGATTTTTTTTAAATCGGATTTATTAAACCCCTTACGAAGAGGCCATTATCCAGATAACAAAGCTAAGTTATCAAATCTTCTCTGTCAAAACAGAAGAGGGGCTCTGCGCGTGGGAACCCAGCCCCCGGGACGGCGAGGGGGGGGGGCTGGTTTTCGCTGGGCTGGGACCCAGAGGGAATAGAATGAGGCCGCTTGTTCACAATAAAGACAGCTCCTGCTTGGCAGCCTCCTTGGGAATAACAGCAGCTCCCACCTACTATACTATTTACGTTTTCTCCGGTGGCACAACGCCACCCCCGCCCTCTCTCGCACGCTTAAGTGACTTGGCAGCCGGAGCCGCGCACGGAAAACTACCTCTGAGTGTCTGAGGATGCGGGACACGGAGCCAGCGCGTGAGAACAGCTCTCCTAAGCCCAGGGGAGCAGGGCCGGCAGAGAGGGAAAGGGTTTGCTCCCCCACTGTCCTGTCCTCCATCCCAGCTCCCGCCGCACACCCAGCCCTTCCCCTTTGAGACCTTCCCAGAGGATTATTTACTGGGCAACCTCAGCGGGCATGTCTCTGCACACCAGAGTAGTTAGCTTAGGGCAGGGAGGGCGGGTGAGTGGACTCAGAAAATGTAGATTCAGCTCGGGGCAATGTTCCTGTTAATGTTTCCCATCCATGTGCGGATTAAAGTTTTACATGCACCAAGACAAGTGCAAATGTGCACCAACAGGAGAAACAAACTCCTAGCTGTGGGTGTCTGCTAATCAGCTGGGCCGCACTGGAATCTCTTATGAGCGGCCGCACAGGCACCCAGCGTACAGGGAGCTCTGGCTCAGGGGTACGCTCCGTCTCCCTGTGACCCCAGGCACGTCACCTCCTCGGACCTGTGCTTGGGGCACGAGTGACACTGACCCTGCCCTACCGCCCAGGGCACTGGACAGATAAAGGCATTACCGATGGTGAGAGGCTCGGGTCACATGTAACAAGCCACACGGTCCTGTCAGGTGATCTCGCCCGTCTCCCGGGGATTGGTCCGTACACACAGGCTTTGGCCCGCTTCCCTTGGACTAACCTGAGTGCTGGGATGGTGGCACCTGGCAGCCAAACCCAGCCCCTGTTGGGGATTCCCGACGCTGGGGCGGCAATTGCTGGCTTAATTAAACAAGTGGGAGAAAGAGGGGAGCTGCGAGGGCGAGCCGGGGCTGCTCCCAGCCTGCCGCACTCGGAAATGCTGGGAAGTGAAGAACAAACACACACACGCACACACCGTGGTGACAGAGTAACCATCTGGTGCCCGGGTGCGACCAAGAGACCAGCAAACAGCTCAGCACGCTGGAGCACGACAGGGTCCCTCCAGGCTCACGTCCCTGTGGCAGGGACCGGGTCTTGGTTCTGGGGTGGGGTGGTGTCACATGACTGGATTTCAGGAGGATCAGAGAGGTCACTGCTGCACCCGTGGGGAGGTGGGTGTTTGCCCCAAAAGTTGGTACAAAGGGGGCCATGCGAGGTGTCACATGGAAGCTCATGTTCTACTGATTCTGTATATGCTATTCATGTATGTGTATGATATCTGTGTGTGGAGTTATAAACGTACTCTGTAGGGATGCTGCAAAATTCTCTGTCTGAGGCAGAGCAATGGGCCAGGAATGCTCAGCCAGTGGCTATGCTAATTAGCAAGGAGACGATGAAGCTCCAGGTGCCAGTACACACCTCAGGAATGTGACTGATACCTGCAAACCAGCCAGGGCCGAAGGGCTGCCAGCATGGGACATAGGGATAGGTCACTGGACCATGTGACCTTCTCTGGGCAGGAAGATGCCAGGGGAGGTATAAAAGTGCCATGTGGCACCCTCCATCTGGTCTTGAGTTCAGCTCCTGATCCCACATGCGGCCTTGCAGGGAACAACGAGCCGGAAAGAACCGTGGACCCAACCTGACATAGGATGTACACCAGAGACTTCTACAATAGCAGTTTATAACATCTCTGCTAAGAGCCTGTATCGAGAACTGGGTGATTTGATGCATGTCATGTATTTTCTTTAACAACCTTACTCTCAGGCTTTTCTTTCTTTTAGTAATAAACCTTTAGATTGTAGATTCTAAAGGATTGGCTCAGCGTGATCTTGTGGGTAAAATCCAGAGTGTAAATTGACCTGGGAACGGTGGCTGGTTTCTTGGGACCGGAAGAACCCGTTCGGGGTAAGTGAGTGTGCTAGACCCGGGGCTGATTGGGGCACAGGGAGAGGTGGGGTATCAGAGGGGTTTTGCTCGTGAGACTTCTGGCTGGCCAGACTGGCAGCTGAAGCGCTCGGTGTGACTGTTCTGTGGCCTATTTGGGAAGGTCCCCGGTCTGGGCCTGTAAGGAGGAGCCCCGAGTTTGAGCAATTCGCCCTGAACGGACGCCCTCAGCTGTGCCCAGACCCGGCCCGGTCTGTCACACGTGGCCCCTACCACGCTGATACACCTGGACACAAGGCTGCCGAAGGGCCCAGCTCAACACTGAGCGGGAAGGCAACCCAGGAGAGCAGGTGGGCACCTTGGCAACGCGCTGAGGGAAGATGAGCAGAGGTCTGAACCTCCCTCCTGGCCAGTGGAGAAGGGCAAGAGGAGCCGGACAAGCTAACAGCCCATCACAAGCCTGGGGTCCAAGGCGGTTGCTATCTCCTGACATCTGCACAACAGACCCAGAAACCCCGATTCTTCCAGGAAGATGCTACTGGGGAGGAGGGAGGGGAGCGGATATTACCACCAAAATCAACCTTTCAAGCAAGCCCTGTATTGCGGGTGCACAGCCATATAAAGCAAGCAGAAAGTTGGGAATCATTAAAAAAGGGACAGAGAATAAGACACAAAGTATTTTATTGCCTCTGTATCAATCCATGGTCTCCCACGTCTTGAATCCTGCGTACCGATGTGGTCGCCTCGTCTCAAAAAAAGCTCTGTCAGCATTGGAAAAAGCTCAGGAAAAGGGCAGCAAAAATGATGAGGGGTTTGGAATGGGTCCCATATGAACAGAGATTAAAAAAACAGAGACTTTTCAGCTTAGAAAAGAAGAGACTAAGGGGGGATATGATAAAGGTTTATAAAATCACGGCTCACATGGAGAAAGTGAATAAGGAAAAGTGATTTACTTGTTCCCATAACATCAGAACTAGGGGGTCACCAAATGAAATTAATAGGCAGCAGGTTTAAAACAAACCAAAGGAAGTTTTTCTTCACACAGTGCACAGTCAACCTGTGGAACTCCTTGCCAAAGGATGTGGTGAAGATCAGGACTTGAACAGGGTTCAACAAAGAGCTAGATAGATTCATGGAGGATAGATCCATTGATGGCTATTAGCCAGGCTGGGCAGGGATGGTGTCCCTCGCCTCTGTTTGTCAGAGGCTGGGAATGGGTGACAGGGGAGGGATCACTTCATGATTCCCTGTTCTGTTCACTCCCTCTGGGGCGCCTGGTATTGGCCACTGTCGGCAGACAGGACACTGGGCTGGATGGACCTTTGGTCTGACCCAGTATGGCCATTCCTATGTTCTTAAGAGGCCAAAGAGACAGCTGGTGTATGTGTCCGGCAGTTACCTTGAGGCTGCAGCATAAAGCTGGGGAACCTCCACCTCCTTGCTGAACACACAAGGGACTGATAAAAAACACGACCAGCATATGATTTACCTCCCACCTGCAGAGCGGCCGAGGCCTGATGGGAAGCCACATGTCTCAGGCTAGCCAAGTACCAGCGGCACCGAGGGGCAGGATTCCACTAAGCGGCTGTTTGCAGCGGTGGCCCACAGACCAGAGGAAATGCACAGTCAGGGCATGGAGAGCTACCCGGCGGCCGCCTCTCCCTTCGCAAACACACCTTCAGGCGCCCCGGCACTGAGAAACCGGAGGGCGGAGTTCTGAGCAGGAGGTGGCTTTGGGCGCATTAAAAAAAAACACAGGGAGAGGAAAAATCAGGAAGGGGGCAGAGCCGCACTCCAACTCACAGCTGGGCATTGCCGCAGCTGGGTTGAGGAGAGGAACCCTGGGGGGTGCCCACCTGGCTGAGGGTTGCTGAGGTCCTTTGGGAGCACAGCGCCCGGGACCAGCGTTCCCAGTACGCCATGCATTGGGGCGGCCACTTGGGAGAGGTTCCCAACTGACGAGCAGAGTGCCCACAGCTAGGGGTTTTGTTTCTCCTGGGGGGCTACGTTCGCACGTGCTTTGGTGCACATAAACATTTTATTCTGCACATGGGTGGAAAAGATGGGAGGGAACCCTGCCTGGGATCATCCACACACCCTCTCCCTCCCACCCCCTGAGAGCTCTGATCTAGCCAGGTGGCTAAAAAGAGCAGCGAAGCCACAGCTGCATAGGCATGGGGCATCTGACCACAAAGCCCACCCAGGCCCCTGGGCACCTAGCCAGGCCACTAGCTGATGTGGTCACCTTCACTGGGACCGGTACCTGAGCCGGCTTGAGCAAAGCTAACGACTCCGTCTGCATGTGCTGCAACCACCCAGGGACCGACCCCTCCGCAAGACAGGGACAAGGCGTTCGAGGGGGGAGCATGCCTTCTGGAATCTGCCTCCGTGCTACCTTGGGACCGGCCCCCGCCAGCAGAGGGAGTCCCAGAGGGAGTCCACATGGCTGGCGGCTGTGAAGCGCACACCTGCCGCTCCTGGCCTGAGACCCCGTCGCTCATTGCACGAGGGCCAAGCAGCCGTCAGAGGGGGAGCGACGTTCTGCCCGACGGGAGCCAGCGTGGCAGACGGCAGAACGCTCCGTACCCCCTGCCATTCCCAGTCCCACGGCCTGTTGAGCTGCCCTGCCACAAGAAAGCCATCTCCAGCCGGAGGCCTGCAAGGAGGGGGTCCCTCCTGCTGCGTGGACTAGCGGACGCATTTAGGCTCCAGAAGAGAAATCCCCGGTGGAACGGGAATGGTGCCGGGAAAAGAAAAAGGACCAAGCCACCAAAAGTGCCATCAGAAAGCACCCCCAACACAGGCAGCACTGCTCTTCTGCGGTTTCACTGCCTATTTCCCTCCTGTATCCCATCAGCGACCCAGCAGCTGCTACCACCTCCAAGTGGTGCAAACAGTGGCTGTCACCTCCCTACCCGGGGAGCAGCCGTCACCATCCCTCCCTGCGACAGGTCCTGCCAGGGAAGCGCAGTCTCGCAGGAGGGAAGGGCCGTATTGATCAGCGAGCTGGCTCCCCCGGGCCCGGGGAGGGCTGGATGTAAATTTGTACATTCATAAGCCGCCATGAATTATTCAGTGGGGGGGATGAAATGCCTTTAACCGGAGCGGTTAAGAAACGTGGGCTCCGTGTGACGAGACAGACTCACGGGGCGCGCACCCACGCCGACGGGCAACCCTGCGCTCTGCTTTGTGCGGCAAACATGGCTGCTGGCACGCAGCGCCCTCCCCGCACCGGGAGGCAGCTTAAAGGCACCCCCGGTCTGAGCGGATATTGAACAAACGGCGGCAGCAGCAGCACCTGCGGGTGGCCAGAGCCAGAGGGATTCTTCAGCCCCCACGTGCAACCGGCAGAGACGACGTCCCCCAAGCTGCATCAAGCAGCAGCCACGTCTCCATGAAAACGAGGGGCAACCAGCAAGCTGCTCTCTGGAGGAACAGGCAGGGAGGAAAGGGAGGCCCCACACCTTTGGAGATCTGTGTGACAAATCTAGCTTGGCAGGCCCCGTAGCAGCGCTGTGTCTCCCCACGCCAGCACGCCTCTGCCACGTGATCAATTGCCCTCGGGGCATCACATCAGCTCCGGCCTGGACCAGCTCTGTGCCAGATGCCAGCGCTTGCCGAAGCGGAAGGCCTGGCTCGCCTGTCTCTCGGCTCCCAGCGCTCCACGGGGGCTGAGCAGGCAGGCACCGAAATGCCAACATGGGGCCGGCATTTGAAGCAGCAATGATAACAGGAATGATGCCCATCTGACGTGGCCCTGACACAGGCTGGGCTGCTCCCCTTAGAGAGATCACACGTAAGCTGCTTGGGGACGTTTTAAAGAGATTGCCAGGCGCTTGAAGACAATTCAAGGGGCAGAGTCAGCCAGCCTGGCGTGACAGCAAGAATATTACGCAGAGGGGGTTCAGCTCCCAGGCCCTAACCGTCAGGGCTGGGAGTTAAATAGATTTCTCACAAAACCCGCAGGGCTTTACACACGCAGAAAATGCAACGCCTCTTTTGGTGTCACAGCCAGGGTGTGTTTAGCTGGGAGAAGAGGAGATGAAGGTGCAATATGATAACCGAGAGCAACCAAAACGCTGAGGGGGCTGGAACACATGACCTACTAGGAGAGGCTGAGGGATTTGGGCTTGTTCAGTCTGCAGAAGAGAAGAGTGAGGGGGGATTTGAGAGCAGCCTTCAGCTCCCTGAAGGGGGGTTCCAAAGAAGCTGGAGAGAGGCTGTTCTCAGTGGTGATGGATGGTGGAAGGATGAGCAATGGTCTCAAGTTGCAGCGGGGGAGGTCTAGGTTGGAGATTAGGAAAAACGATTTCCCTAGGCAGGTGGGGAAGCACTGGGATGGGTTCCCTAGGGAGGGGGTGGAATCTCCATCCCTACAGGTTTTTTGACAGAGCCCTGGCTGGGCTGATTGAGTTGGGGTTGGTCCTGCTTTGAGCAGGGGGTTGGACTCGATGGCTCCTGAGGTCTCTGCCCATCCCTAGGATTCTATGATACATGAAAGGCTGCACAAAAACGACGGAGAAAAGTTGTTCTCGCTTGCCACAGAGCAGGACAAGAGGCAGCCGGTTCAAACTCCAGCACCACTAACTCTCAGGAACAATTCCCCACCCGCAAGGCCAGGAGGAGAACGGCACCGACGCCTCGGGAAGCCATAGAAGCTCCTTCACTGGAGGTTTTCAGAAGGAGGCTGGCGAGTGTCTGTCTTGGGAGACTGAGGCACAAGGCCTACGTCGTGGGAGGAGGTCAGACTAGATGGCCCTTGCGCTCCCTTCTAGCCCTATGGTTCTAGCATCGCAATGTTGGGTGCCCCAGGGGAACCTGGGTGCAGTGGCGACAGACTGCCATGTTTGTGCTGTGTCTGTACAGCGCCTAGCACAACGGGGTTATGGTCTGGGTCTCTAAGTGCTACCGCAATAGCCCCTTATAGCCTGACATGAGACTTAGCTACCCCTGGCACACACTCTCCCTTGTGTTTAATCGAAGGCCAGGGCTTCCTGACGCAAGCTTGCAGCACCTGACTGGCCTCAGGGAGGGGCAATGCTGCATTACCCTGGTATCCTCCAGCTGCATGGGCAGGGGCTGCCCCCGACCGGAGGCAGGAGTTTGCTCTCTGTTCGCCAGCCGCATGGCAGAAGCCAACTCACCCTGTCTAAAGAGAAGAGGAATAGGAACCACTGTACAGATCCCAGCATGGGCTCAGTCCTCCCTCGTGGCTTTTGGGTCTGTCCCGCTACGCCGGCAGCTGGTGCAGCGCGCACGGAATCTCTGCGTCTGAAACGGGGACCCATTCCCTGCACGCCGGCTCTGCTGAATACTAGCGGCATGCCAGTGGCTGACAGGACATCTGCAAGATGCACGTGTGTTTCCCTGAAAAGCATCCCCAGCCCCACTTTCCAGTGCGGCTCCCTCTGCCGCGCCAGCACGCTGCAGTGCTAAAAATCAGGAGATCCCACAATGGCAACGCTATTCCTGGTCTAGCACACCGGCTACACGGACAGCAGCAGCGAGAGAAGGGCAAAGACTCGAGGAGATTAACAACCTATGCTGGAGGCTCTCTGCAATCGAGGTTTGTGCAGGGCGAGGAGCAAACCAAATGGAACGCTGCCATAGGAACCGATCCACCTTGCTTGAGCCCGAGAGTGAGGAGAGATGTAGAGTATTTGACATGGGACACTGCTGTAAAATCCCACGTTTACTACAGTCTCCCCCTATTGACACCCCTCGGCCCCACCGCACTGTGAAACCAAACCTTCCCCCGCAGCGTAGGAGGGTACCATATGCAACCAAACGCGAACAAATGTCCATCTCTGCTCCTGGCTCCATCACAGCTATTTCTGTCTTACCGTTACGCCACAAATCAGAACATCCCTTCAGGCAGAGATTTTGGCAGAACAATTTTGAGAGCCTGTGAGTTTACACAGTATAGTAAACATAACATAGGCACATGTCTTGGCAGCTCTTACTTCCAGAGACCCTTTCAGGCGAGAAAGCATATTGAAAACCATGACGCCGCCTTCCGCCTCCCTCGCCACCCCACAGAGGATCAAAACAAATTTTTTTTTAAATCACATGCACTTTTCATTCTCTCTCCCATGTATTTACTTCCGGCAGTTCTCCCAGCTAGGGCCAGGAACCCAAGCTGGTTAGTTTCCCGCTTGTTTCCAATCAAGTCTGCAATGTCAGGAGGGTGGATTCCTTAATAAAGCACTATCCACTGGAATGTCAAACAGTCCCACAACATTCCTGCCGGCCTTGGGACTTCGTAACAACCAGGCGGGATGGGGGCACCGAGATGGACCCAAGAGTGTCGATTTAACCTTTCAGGACCCAAGGGAACATACCTGGCCCCTCGCCCCTGCTAGGGAATGAGCTGTGTAATATTATGCCCAAAAGGGCATGTGGGGAACCCTTTAGTGACACAGAAGGGGAATTCCCCACAACACCCTGTTACAGAATAACAGCTCCAGTCTATTCTGCGATCCCGCTAACAACCCCAGAGGAGATGGAATCAGGGAGCTGGAAGAACACACGGACACTTTTAGTGTTTAAATCAGTGTTCTCTTCAGGCTACACAAACTCATTAAAAAGAACCACTAAATCCAGGAGAAGTTACTCTGCACCCTGCATAAACAAGGCACAGACAGGAGTATGGTTACAGACCATAGCGTCTCTGCCATCAAGAAGCAGAGAAGCAGCTAAGAGGGTTTGAGTGCTTCACAACGACACCTGTAGGAAGAGGCAGGGTGGCTAGTGTAGTTCCAGGGAAGAAATAGCTACACTGCACCTGGTGGTGCCTACAGTAGATGGTGTTGGTACAGAAGGAGCTGTAGCGGTTCATAGCTCTAACCACCCCCTGACAGGCGCAACAAGGAAAATCACAGCCCCCAGCTCAAAGCCCTCCGGCGCATCATTGACAATCTGCAGCCTGTCCTGGCAAAGGATCCCTCCCTCTCCCAGGCCTTGGGAGACAGCCAGCCTTTGCCTACAGACAGCCCCCAGCCTGCAGCAAATCCACACCAGTAGCCACCCACCACACCCCAGACACACACACCGGGAACCTCCCCCTGCAAAAAACCCCGTTGCCAACTCTGTCCACACATCTATCCAAGCGACACCATCCCACGACCTAACCGCATCAGCCACCCCATCAGGGGCTGGTACCACTGCACATCCTCCAGTGGGATCTATACCAGTAAGTGCCAGCAGTGCCCCTCTGCCAGGGATATCGGCCACACCGGACAGCCTCTGCGCCAAAGGACACATGGGCACCAATCAGACACCAGACATGGGAACACACACAAACCAGGAGGGGAACATTTTAACCGGCCTGCAGCCATTCTTCTACAAAGGAAGTTCACTAATTCCAGAGAGGGTCTGCAGAACTGGAATTCACCTGCCGATTTGACACCCTTACCCTGGGCTTGAACAAAGACATTACAAAGCCAATTTCTCCTGCCTTTAACATCTGCATTTATATCTATCTCTAGGTTTCTGTTACCTCTGAGGAAGTGGGTTTTGCCCACGCATACTCGTGATTCTACACATATTGGTTAGTCTCTAAAACCCCACCAGATCGCTCGCTGTTTTTCATCTAGCCCCTACACAACATGCGCCAGGGCCAAATTTTCCTCTGCAATCCAGGCTCCATAAAGTCATTGATTTTATCGCTTCATCTACTCCAGCGGTTCCCAAACTTTTTGGCATCACACCCCCTTTTTGATTTTTGAGAAACCCTCACGCCCCCGCTCCCAAAAAAAAGCAGCAAAACTTGGGGTGGGATTGACGGGGGTGTGTGGGGCTGGGTTGCCTCGCACCCCCGCTGGAATTTCTTCATGCCCCCCCAGGGGGGTACACCCCCCAGTTTGGGAAACCATGATCTAATCCAAAGCCACTGACCCTGGAGGCTGACACCTGAAGGCAAGTTCAAAAGGTGTCAAGTATTCCCCAGATTTAGGACAGTGTGACATTCAGAATGGACTCGAACAGTCCCGTGGCTGAGACCTAACAGTGCGTTCCCTGACCAGCCCAGCAGCACCACCCTGTGCCCCAAGACTCCACCTCCAGCTCTGCCAGGCACTAGGCCATGTCTCTTTCCGTGGGGAATGGGCCCCCAGTTAGAGTCACAGATTCCAAAGCCTGATGAAACCACTGTGATCTTCCCGTCTGACTTCCAGCCTAGCCCAGGCCAGAGACAAATCCCAGATCCCCTAGTGATTTCAAAATGGTTGGGGATGGAGAATCCACATTTACGCCACATTTCCAGTCTGAATCCGTCTAGCTTCAACGCCCAGCCACGAGACTATGTTATATGTTTCCCTGCTAGACGGAAGAACCCATTATTAAACATTTTTCCCCTGTGTCGGTACTTCCCAACTGCGATCAGGTCACCCCTTCACCTTGTTAAAGCTCCACGCACGGAGCTCTTTGAGTCTCTTACTGCCAGGCGGGCTTTCTGCGCTTTTGCAGGGTTCAAAGCATTGGCCAGGCAACGTTCATTCCGGCTGAGATATCAGAACCACTGTGGCTCTGCAGGGGAGGTACTGCTCCAGCACCTTTCCCCAATAATGAGCTTCACAAAGGCAACCCAGCAGCAATCCAGAAATGCAGCCACTTGTGCACCACAGCCAACATGCACTCCGCCAAACCGCGGGGCAGGAAGCATTCGGCCAAGGGACTGGGGCAAACCAGGATTCTTCCAGCGCATCCCCAGGGGAACTGAAACGCCCTGAAGAACAGTCAGGACCCGGGGCAGGGAGAGCCAGCAATGCCCCTCTGCCAGGGATATCGGCCACACCGGACAGTCTCTGCGCCAACGGATACATGGGCACGAATCAGACACCAGACATGGGCACGCACACACGCCAGGAGGGGAACTTTCTGAAAGACCCCAGCATAGTTAGGGAATTTCTGATTCGAACCTGTTGGAATTTGCACCTCCTGGTTCAGAGCGTTAACGCCAATTGCAAGCCTGCTGCCAGTCCCATTGCACCAGAGAGGCCTTGCACCTCATCAACTAAAGACCAGCGCCTTCAGGGTGCACCCGGGGCCTGACTTTCAGCTGCACAGACCTGGCACGGCAAACCACGGGAGCGGCAGAGAATCGGCAGTTCTGAAAACCACGGCCCAGGATTCAGCGAGGAGAGGTACCCGCTGCTCCTAGCCCTTCACCCACCTGCAGCTCCACCTCAGGAAACAATCAAACCAGGGTTTTCTTTGATCACCAGGCAAATGTGATGATGGGGGGAGGGGGTCTCTCCTTATCTCCCCAGGGCCATTTGTGCCACAGAGCTAGGGCATAAATAGCTGCTGCTGGACAGGGCAGGATGGGCTTAGACAGGGCAACTGTAGGTCATGACTGAGGTGCAATGGCACAGTTGGGGTTGGGGGGGCCGCAGGGATTTCCCTATACCCCCCATGGGGGTGTATACCCCCCCGAATTCCCCCAACACCCCCCCAGTTTTGTGAACTATGGTGCATACAGCCCACCTTCACTCTCACGGTCTCACCCCTCATCGGCCCTGACAGCCCCCCCGTAAATTCGAACACTCCCCTAATTTCAATTCCTGGGGAGGCTACTGGGGGGCCAGCCTGGAGCAGCAAGTCAGGCCTGGCCAAGCGAGAGCTAGGGGTGGGGGTGTCAGGGTTAAGGCGGCACCAGCAGGGTCACAGCTCGGGTCAAAGGTCGTCACCAGACTATACCAGATGGCTGTGGTCAGGGACTGGTGCAGGGGGGGCAGCCGCATGGCACCTGCCTGGCTCCAGCCTGTAATGTGTCCCTCACTCCCCACCCACATTTAGACGTTTCCCACCGGCTGGGCCCTGCTTGGCCTACAGCCGACTGCACCCAGAGCTGCTCCTTTGCCGAAAGGCTGCAGGTTCATTTCCCCCCTTTTCACTTCAAACTCTCCCCGCCCTCAATTAATTCAGCACCAGGACGAACCCACTGCTGCTCCATTATTGATGCCATCCCTGCCTGAAACACTAGAGCCGCACCACCGGCTGGGCTGGGCTCCGGCTTGAACCCGGAGGGAGGAAGGGGGAGGACAAGTGGTTGCTTGCTTGGGGGCTAACACATGAATGAAACAGCCTGGTTTGCTGCTCTATCTCGCTCCCACCCGCTTGATGTGAGCCTGACGGGCGGGGGGGTGCATGAGGCAGGGAATAAATGGGGCAGGGGGGTGACGGGGAGAGTAGTGCTGAATTATTTTCTGCGCTTGGCTCTAGTCCTAAGCCCCGCTCCTGGCACGCAGGAAAAGCCTGTGTCCATGTTTGGGCAAAACCCAGCTGCAGTGCCACTCGGGGCCCCAGTTCTCAGACCACAGGGCCCTGCAGGGCTGCTGCCCCCAAAGCCAGCTGTGATCAAATCTGGGGTCCTGCCCCCCGGCCTGCAGAAGGCAGGGGAGCGGCTGGGGGAAAAGGGCCAGGTTTACGCAGCCCCGAGCCCTGCCACTGCCCTGGCAGCTGTGTGACCCTAGCAGGCATGCAGCCGCAGCACAAGCAGGCGCCCGTGGGACTGCATGGCCGTGGCACGGAGCAGCCGGCGCCCGCACACCCCATCCCGGCAGGATGGCAAGCTGAGCACCCGCTTTCCCCTCCCTGCACCCCTCCCCCTGCCTGACAGCTCAGGCGTGCTCGCCCAGCGGGACACCCTGCCCCCCCCCCACTGGTTCGGTGAGGAGAAAATCCTAACAAGCCTTTAAAGACCACAAGGGCCACCCCAGCGGGGGGGGGATTTCCCCTCCCCACTCTTGCACACTGGTCCACTGAGGGGCCAATCCAAAGAACCCAGGGACCACCCCAGCCCCACACAAGCCGGGGGGGGGGCTCCCCTCTTCCCCCCCCCAGTCCACTGAGGGGCAAATCCCAAGGAGCCAGGGGCCACCCCAGCCCCACACCGGCCGGGGGGGGGGCTCCCCTCTTCCCCCCCCCGCTCCACTGAGGGGCAAATCCCAAGGAGCCAGGGGCCACCCCAGCCCCACTCCGGCCGGGGGGGGCTCCCCTCTTCCCCCCCCTCCCCGCTCCACTGAGGGGCAAATCCCAAGGAGCCAGGGGCCACCCCAGCCCCACACCGGCCAGGGGGGGGCTCCCCTCTTCCCCCCCCCCCCCGCTCCACTGAGGGGCAAATCCCAAGGAGCCAGGGGCCACCCCAGCCCCACACCGGCCGGGGGGGGCTCCCCTCTTCCCCCCCCCCCCGCTCCACTGAGGGGCAAATCCCAAGGAGCCAGGGGCCACCCCAGCCCCACACCGGCCGGGGGGGGCTCCCCTCTTCTCCCCCCCGCTCCACTGAGGGGCAAATCCCAAGGAGCCAGGGGCCACCCCAGCCCCACACCAGCCGGGGGGGGGGCGCCCCTCTTCTCCCCCCCCCGCTCCACTGAGGGGCAAATCCCAAGGAGCCAAGGGCCACCCCAGCCCCACACCGGCCGGGGGGGGCTCCCCTCTTCTCCCCCCCCCCGCTCCACTGAGGGGCAAATCCCAAGGAGCCAGGGGCCACCCCAGCCCCACACCGGCCGGGGGGGGCTCCCCTCGAGCATGCACAGCCCCCCCCACGGCCCTCCGGGGGTCCCCGCCCCGCGCCGCGGGGCCACTCACTGGCTTTGCCGGGCTTGGGCCGCTGCAGCAGCTTCTGCACCGTGCCCACGTCCTCCGCCTTCACCGCCTGCATCAGCTCCTGGTCCTTGCCCATGGCGCGGCCGGGCGCGGGGGCCCCGAGCCTGCGGCGGGCGGGGCGCGGGGGCCGCTCAGAGGCGCGGGCGCCGCAGAGCCCGGGCGCGGCGTGGGGGGGGCGGCCCGCGCTGCATCCGCTGCTGGAGCCCCCGGGGGGCGCCCCGGCCTGGGGGCGCGGCCGCTCCCCGCTAGCGGCGCCGCCGCCGGTGCAGGGCTGCTGCCCCCCTGCGCCGCGCCGGCTCCTCCATGGCGGGGCTGGGGCTGGGGCCGCCGCACGCCGCTCGCTGGCTCGCCGCTGCCTCCCCGAGGCGGCTCCTCCCTGCCCAGCCGGGCAGCCGCGGCGCCCGCCCGGCAACCCCCCGTGCAGGGGCGGCCGGGCCGGGACCAGCCCCTGCGCCGCGGGCTCCTGCCCCGCCCTGGGGCGCACCCGACCCCCCCCCCCGGCAGGCGGGCGGGCGGGAGACGCGCTGTCCGGGGGCCGCCTGGGAATGGGGGTGCCGATGCACTGGGGGGGGCGCTGCAGCCCCGGTGCTTGGCTGCCCGCACTGAAGGAGCCAGGGCTGCCAGCCTGCCACAGGGGCCCTCCCCAGAGGAGGCCTCTTGGCCTAGGCTGTTGCAGGTGGAGCTTGGGGGGCGACCCTGCAGAACAGCCCTGGCTGCGCTGCCCCTGGGGCGGGGGGAGTCCCCACAGGGCCGGGCTCAGAGACTAAGGCCCGACGGGACCTTCGTGATCATCGCGTCCGACCCCCTGCACGTCGCCTCGCCCGGCCTCTGGCTGAAATCCGCAGATCCCGGGTTAAAGGCAGCAGGCTCCAGAGACACCCCGTCTACCCTGCTGTAAAGCAGCAAGTGCCCCGTGCTGTCAAGGAAGGCGAACCCCATGTCCCTGCTAATCTGCCCTGCGGGAAAATTCCTTCCTGACCCCAGAAATGGCCACCAGCTTGACCCTGAGCGTGTGGGCGAGACCCACCAGCCAGACCCCGGGGAATGACTTCCTTGTGGTAAGGCAGAGCCCCCTCCCGCCCCGCATCCCATCTCTGGCCGCTGGGGATATTTGCGACGGACCGGCTCCACACCACCCCAGGCAGGCCCCTCACGCCGCCCCCTCCTCAGTCTTGCAGGCAGTTTGGTGTGTTGCCCCCACGGCTCCCCCTGAAAGGCAGGAGCAGAACTTCACGGCTCCCAGAGTTAGAAAGCTGTGTCTAATTTCACGCCTAGCCTTGTTGACGGGCGATTTAGAGCCAGTTTGGCTTGTGCCAGCGCTGGCCCTTGACTGAAATACCTCCCCTCCCTCTCTGGCGCATCTCGGGGGCTTCATTTGGCCACACGAGCAAGTTAGCGCCGGCTCCCATGCGGCCGTGTCCAGATTAGCACAACCAGTACTGGGCAAGCTCTGCTCCCCGCTAGCAGGGCTCTTCTGGGGCATCCCTGGCTCAGCCTGGTGTGTCCTGGGGGCTGGGCTTTTACTAAGGCTTGAGGGGCATTAGCAGATCTCGCTGTGTGTGGGGAGCCCAGGGATGGAACGCCACAGGCGGGCAAGGGGCTGCAGGCCAGGAGGAGGGGCATGAGCCAAGCTGCGGCACAGAGATGGAACGCCACGGGCAGTAGGCAATGTTCCCTGGAATTGTTTCCATTTGTGTGCAGAATAAATTTTGTTATATGCACCAAGGCAAGTACCGATGAGTACAACCTATAGAAACATGCTGCGGGCTGTGGACATGCTGCTAATCAGTTGGGCAGCATTTGAATCAGCTGGCAATGGGGGCTGCAGGCCAGGAGGAGGGGCATAGGCCAAGTTTGGGGGCACAGCGATGGAATGCACGGGCAGTAGGGGCTGCAGGCCAGGACTGAGGGGGATCAGCAGAGCATGTGCTGGGGGGGAGCCCAGGGCTATGGACCAGGCCTGAGGGACTCTGGCAGAGCCATGTGTAATAAGCCCACTACTGCCTAGCGGGAGTGTTGGGGGCCACCAGTGATGTGCACTGGCAGAGCCACGGGAGGTGTTTGCTCCTGGCTTCCTTCCCCCAGCTCCACACTTGCTCAGGTGTTTCCCTTTCCAAGACAGAGCTCTGACGGGCTGTGTCCGGCCTCCTCTTCCCCTTGGCTTCCTTGGGCCCTGGCAGGCCCAACACGGCCAGGTTTGGCAGCTCATCGTATGGAAGAGTTGAGCAGGAAGAGTTGAGCAGGCTCCAGTTTCTTTAAATAAAGCCCCGATGACGTTTCTAACTTTCCACGGTCACAGCCCCGGTGGCCAGGACATTCGCCTGCCTGCCGTTAAAAAAACAACACATGGGCGAGACGCTGAAAACATGGAGAGGGGAGACGGCTGCCAGGAATGTCTGAGTCTATAATGGGCTAACAAGACGCTGAGAAACCAATCCTGCAACGTGATTGGCTAACGTACTGGGCCTTACTGTGCCAATGAAGCCAAGTAAACATGGTGGCGACATAAACTCCCCTCGTGCATAAAACTGGATGGAAACAGAAGAACGGCCACACGGGGTCAGACCAGAGGTCCGTCCAGCCCAGTGTCCTGCCTGCCCGCAGTGGCCAAGGCCAGGTGCCCCAGAGGGAGTGATCAGAACAGGGAATCGTCAAGCGATCCCTCCCCTGTCGCCCATTCCCAGCCTCTGACAGACAGAGGCCTGGGACTCCATCCCTGCCCAGCCTGGCTAATAGCCATTGATGGACCTAACCTCCATGAATTTATCCATCTCTAAGTCCTGGCCGACATCCTCTGGCAAAGTTCAACCTTTGCCACACCATCTGCCTCCCAGCAGCCTGGGCTGGTGGGGACATTCTCTGGCAAATAGCCCCTGAGCTCACCAGCTCCAGGGGCAAACACCCCAAAAGGGTCCCCACTAAAATCAGTCTCAGATTCTGCATTCAGTGCAGGAGGCCAATGGCTCATGCAGGACTAGGGCCACGGCAGGTCCGTGGCTCAGTTCCGGGGCAGTGCCGACCCCGCCAGCTGGAGCGCACAGAGGGTACAACCAGGGTAGGAGTCTGAGTGTAAAACACTGATGACCTCTGTCAACGGGACAAGCTTAACACTCCCTGCAGCCGCCTTCCCCGACTGCTGCCCTTCCCTTCATGCCAGCCCCTTACCCAGGCTGGGGGCGCCTCTGGGCAGTGCCCCAAGCCCTGTGACTGCAGATGCACAGCCTTCCAGCACTGCTCCCCGCTCTCTGCTGACCCTGCCACCCCCCACCGCCACCATGTCTCCTGCTGGCATGCCTCCTCCCTGCCCCCACCCCGGCTTGGCAACCCCTGGATTCCAGGATGAAAACAATTTCTAATCTGCTTTTTAATCCAGCCGCCTGCCCTGAAGCCATTGGCTGGGGGATCCCGGGCTGCGGAGGGTCTCCTGCAGAGCTAGCAGCTGCCTTCCTCTTCCAAGACAGGGTGTGAGACGGCAAGTCGATGGGGACCCCATCAGCAATCCTGGGTTTCAGGGGGGTTCTCCACACTGGTGCCTCCTCTCCGGCTCCTTGCGTCTACGCGCCTTTAGCTCCTTTCCTGCCAAGAGCCTCGATGCCTCAGGGATGGGCACGGGCGAGACAGAGGGGCTGCCTCCCCATTGTGCAGGTGGGGCTGCAGTGGCCAACTGGCCGTGTGGATCAGCGGGTCTGGCAGTGGTGATACGTGAGCCTTCCTCCTGGGGACGCCGGGGGCAGCAGGTGGAGAAACCAAACTACTTGGCTCGCCCTCGGCCGAGTAGCCAGACCGCCAGCCTGGGAGTCCACTCAGTCTCGGGAGGAGCAGCTCCGCCACTGTCCCTTCTCGGTGGCCTCCGCTGCCCTGGCCCGCATTCCTTTGCTGGCCTGCCAGGC
Organism: Pelochelys cantorii; assembly: GCA_032595735.1. Lineage (NCBI taxonomy): Eukaryota > Metazoa > Chordata > Testudines > Trionychidae > Pelochelys > Pelochelys cantorii. The sequence continues at coordinate 39,126,710 of CM064341.1, forward strand.
TGCACCCCAGCCCCTCCTCACTCTGCCCATCACCACCCCCACTTCCTGGCCTCTCTTCCTTCATCAGGGCGGTGACTCTGCATGCAGGGACGGTCACAAGGCCAGACGCTGCCCCTCGCCGGGGGAGGGACCCGGGTGTATTGGGGGCTCTGCCAGGGCAAGGAGGGTGAACGAAGGTCTGTGCAATGCTGAGGGCACCATCCTGGCCGACATGGGACTGAACAAGTTGAGTGGCAGGCTCAGGCGCTCCAGCTAGAGCTGGGGCAGGCTCACCCCTGCTGTGGGTCAGGCATGTGGGGCACAGAGCACACAGTGACCAATGGGCTTCCCAGGCACCAATTCACCTGCCAGGCCCCCGCCGCCATCACCGCCCCGTCCTCCATCTTGTGCACCTCTCAACCCAGCCATCCTCCATCACCAGCACCATTCCCAGGGGCTTCCAGGCATCCCCCAAACCCGGCCTGTCTCTGAGGAGAGCCGTTCCCAGCCTAAGTCTGTGACCTCAGCCCATTCCTCGACCAGCCCTTCGGCAATAACCTGCCCCGGCCTCCAGGCTGGAGGGAGCTGCCAGCATCACGCCTCCTTGCAGTGTACCAAAGCCCCCGCCCTGCAGGGCCCTTCCACACCTCACCCATCTTCCCTGCTATGCGGCATTTGCCCTGGGGCCGGGCGACAGACCCAGCATGGCAGGGAAGTAAAGGGGGGATGGAGACTCTCCAGCACACCTGGCTACAAGTGCCTCCTGCCTGGCGAGAGCCAAGGGGGGAGGTGCAGAGGCAACGGAGCTGCCGGGACGTGGGTGAGGCAAAGCACAGAGCATGTTCTGCCAGGTCACGGCGTCCTGGCTCCCGTCACACACTATTCACAGGTACATGGCTGAGCACCAGCCTTTGGGAAAACGTGTGTGAAGCCACGGTTGGCACAAGTTTTCACAGAAGTCACGATTGACTCTCAGACGTGCCTTGTGTGTGAGCTGCCTAATCGTCCCCCAGTCAGCCAATTGGGGACGGTGACCAATCATCTTGCTTGTAAACTCAGTGAAGAAACTCTTTGTGGAGACATGAGTCACTCACAAGCTGTGGGCAGTGAAGCCGTGGGCAGGCAGCCAGGGCAGTGGCCGTCCCTCACGCACTACCTGGGGATACAATGAATCGGTCAGACAGCTCCAGCCTGAGGTACGAATCATAAGAACATCAGAACGGCCATACTGGGTTTGACCAAACATCCATCTAGCCCAGTGGCCTGTCTTCCAACAGTGGCCAATGCCAGATGCCCCAGAGAGAAGGAACAGAACAGCTAACTATCAACTCATTTAGCCCGCATCTAGCCCATTCCCAGCTTCTGGCAAACAGAGGCTAGGGACACCATCCCTGCCCATTCTGGATAATAGCCATTGATAGACCTATCCTCCATGAATTTATCTAGCTCTTTTTTTGAACCCTGTTACAGTCTTACCTTCACAACATCCTCCAGCAAGGAGTTCCACAGGTGGGCTGTGCATTATTTTGAAAAAAAAAAAACTTCCTTTCATTTGTTTGAAACCTTGCTGCCAATTAATTTCATTTGGTGACCCCTAGTTCTTGTGTCATGTGAAGAGATAAATAACTTTTCCTCCTTCACTTTCTCCACACCAGTCGTGATTTTACAGACCTCTCTCATAGCCCTCCTTTGCTAAGATGAAGGGTCCCAAGTTTTTTTAATCTCTCCGCAGACTGAAGCCGTTCCAGATCCCTAATAATTTCTGTTGTCCTTTTTTGAACTTTTTCCAATGCCAAGATCTCTTTTTTGAGATGAGGCGACCACCTCTGCACACAGTATTCAAGATGCGGTCGTCCCGTGGATTTGTATAGGGGCAATACGATATTTTCTGGCTTATTCTCGATCCCTTTCTCAATGATCCCCAACCATCTGTTTGCTTTTCTGGCTGCTCCTGCACATGGGGTGGACGTTTTCAGAGACCTGTCCACAGTGACTCCAAGATCGCTCTCGAGTGGAAGCAGCCAGTTGAGACCTCACTGGCAGCGGCTCGGCTGTGCCACCAGCCTGGGCGGTGGTGGTAGGAGTACCTATGCGCTGATGCCTGGGCGCTCCCTTCCTTGCCTGAGCGGGTAGGACTCTCACTTGGCACCAGCAGGAAGGTGCTACAATTCTTGGGGTTCACCTGGGCGTCGCCAGGCTGGGAGCTCAGCCTGTCTCAGCTAGGTGTGGGAGTCGCCCAGGGCAGGGTCCGCCTGCTGCCCTGCTCCCCAGGCACAGCCTGCAATACAGCCGAGAAACAGCCTGGCAGTCAGCAAGCGCAAACGCCTCAGCAGCCCAGCTAATGGTAGATAAACAACCGAGCAGTAATTTGGAGAAGAGCCAGCCCTGTCTCTGTGCAGCAGGGATCCCAGCTGGGCACAGAGCCCCACCGGTTACCGCTGGGGCAGGGGGAGGGGCGAGGAGCGTGCGGAGGAAAGGGCAGGACAGAGGGGAATTCGCTTTCACACGCTCTTTCCCAGGGTGGACGCAGAGGGATTTGCTCCGAAATTTGCCGAGCTCTGGTGCCAGCCTGGCCTGGGAACGGACAATCCCACAATTGTCAGGGGCTCAGTCGGGGCTGGCTGGGCACCGAGGCCAGACCCTGAGTGCAGGCTTACATTAAATGTACAGACTAGACTTCGCTGGGTTGCAAAGACTCGGGCCGGTCCTCTGCTCCCATGGGGGGAGGGGGTGATCTCATGGCCCCAAACCAGCCCCACCCCAGGCTGTCTCTGCTAACAGCCACCCCACCCAGTGCCAGCTGCCCCCTCCGGATGTTTTGCCCACGATTTAGCCAGTAGGAAACTACTTGCAGATGTTTCACTCACTCCTCTCGCTGGTGCCCCCACAGCTTAGAGCAGGCAGCCCCTGCTCTCCTCAGGCCGGGGCTCTGCCCACGGCAGTCAGGGGCGTCTGCGCCAGGGTAACCGAGCGGTTTGGCTCAGTCCCTGGGCACCCGCAAGCCTCCCTCCTCCCCACCGAACTGAGGCCGTTCTTTGCAAAGCATGTTCCGAGGCTTTCGGCAGGGCGGCTCCCGTTCCCGCAGGCCCACACACAACCCAAGCTGAGGCCTAACCCAGGCCGAGCCAAGAGGGAGTTTGGAGAGAGCGAGACACCGGGGGGATAGTTAACACCATGCCCATGATTTGCGGGGCACTGGATGGAAGAAACGGCATTTCCTCAGCCTTCCTAGCCTGCGCCCATGGGCGGTGGGTGCCTCCATGGCGGGGGGGGGGGGAGGGAAGGGAACAAGCCCCTTAGCCCTGCCCACCACAACCCCAGCCTCCCCTGCCCGCTGCTGGTTTCTGCTCAGTCTTGCCCTCTCCCAGCAATGTGGCCGCTGGCCCTTGCCCCCTCCCTGGCCCAGGGGAACACCCCCAGCTGCCCCTGGCCCCAGAGCTCCAAAGAGCTGGCAGGCAGGACAGCCACAGCCCTGGAAACCTGACAAGCAATGCAGCCGCAGCCTCCCCAGCCCCAGAGAGTCAGCGGACAGCACGGCCCCAGCTCCGAAGGGCTGGAGAGTTGGCCAGCCGGCCTGGGGCTGAGGCACCCCCGACCAGCAAGGCCAAGCCGCCAGCCCCGGTGCTGGACAGCAAGAGTGGTTCCAGTGCCAGGAGAACAGGCAGCACCATCCCCCACTTGCCTGCCCCAGCCTCTGGCCTCACAACAGCAGGCTGGGGGAGTGGGTCTGGGGGCCAGTTTGGGAAGGCCTTCCCCTGCCTTCGATACCCACCGCCCATGCCTGCTCTCAGGTCCTCTGGCTTCTGCCTGTTAGGCCCAGCCCTGAAGGAAATTGAGCCTTTCCCCTGATCCAGCATATAAGGGTAACACACAGGGACCATTGCTTGGGACACGGTGAGATCAGACTTGGCCTGTCCATTTGGTACCCGCAAGCGTCAGTAAACCCTGCATGAAGCCGAGGGACCTGCGTCCCGGGCAGGAGGGATTGAACCTGCAACCGTAGGAGCTAAAGTCATGAGCTGCTGGGCTACAAGCCAGCTGGCACTAACTAAAGCTGTAGAGCAGACTTCACACCCCCTCTCAGTGCCTCTGGGTGACTCGTGCAACCACTGGCAAGGTCCCACTCTCCTTGGAGATGCTGTGCACTAGAATGAGGACTCAGGAGCATGGACTCTATTCCTGGCTCTGCTGGTGACCTTGGGCAAGTCCTGTGCCCTCTCTGTGCTTGTTTTTCCTCCCCCAGGTGTGTTCTTTACCTATTTAGACTGTATGCGGTTTGGGAGCAGGGCCCTCTCTTACTAGGGCCCAGATCACTGGGGTGTTTGGGATGCTAACGGCCATTGTTTTCATGTACTCAATGGATAGGAACCTACAACCCTTGGGAGATTTGGGCCTGGGTGTCTGTCCAGCACCTAGCACCAGAGGGGCCCAATCTTGGCGGAGGACTTCAGGCGTGACTGTAACGTTAAGCATCATTTTAACAAAGCAACTGGGAACATTTTAAACCCAAGCCATCCCGCCAGAGTGGGGGAAAGAGAAACATCGCAGCACGAAGAAGCTGCCTGTGAAAGCCATGACGCATCATCGAAAGGGCCTATCCGTAACAGCGAAACTGACTTACCGGGTTTCCCACTGCAGAAGCCGAGAGAGATGCACAGTTAACAGAATAAATAATGATGCGGCAGGGGAACCTGGATTTGAAATATTTGTTCATTGCTAATCATCGAAAGGTGTTTATAGGAATATAGAAAACACCATTTGGTCCCACTAAATGATTTCCAAGCTGCCAGTATCTCTTACCATACAACTCGGAAATTCATTCTACATATGCATTCCATCTCAAAGCTAGATCAATCCAGAGAAGTAGGCTGCCCTGATGGGTCGGAAGCAAGCACCAGGCATGGATTATGAATTAAAAGTAGATGAAGGGGCACTAAGCAGGTTTCATTTTCCGGCAGAATGTTTTTTAGTCACATTTGAAATATGAAAATTTGCTCCTCATTATCCTGTTTCCTCCGTCTCACACAGTGATCAGAGGCTGTTGGCGCGCCAGCTGGCCATGCCGGCTGCAGTCTGGCTTTTAGGCAGCAGGTTTTAATGGGCCACGCAGCATGTTGCTTCCCACGGTGAGGTACACCTCAGCTCATTGGAACAGAAAGCACGCTAATGTTCTCGTGGCCTTCCCCCAGCGATGCTGCGTCCCCGGGAGTGCCTCGCTCTGCCAGGCTGGCCGCTCTCGCTTTCCTATGCACCAGCCCAGCCCGGCTGATGGCTTGGGGCTGCTGCCCCCTCAGAAGGCAGCTTGGATATCGGCCCGTTGTCACCGGCGTGTAAACAAATTGCTCCGACATTTCTCACGTTGCCACAGTCCCCAGCACCTCCTCGAAGCTCGCGGGCTGCAGCCCCTCCGCACTCAACAGGTGCCCAGGGCTCCGTTTTAGGCACCCACCGACCCTCTCGGGGAGTCCCAGGGACAAGAGTGGTGCCTACAGGGAAGTTCTGCCCGCTGGGCTCAGCAGGGTGACTGGGCGTGTCCCCGACGGCGTCCCGCCTGGAAACTGAATGCGTGAGCCTCGCTGTGGGGGAGCCCAGGCTCAGCAGGGCCAGCGTTGGGGCAGGCGACCCCCTGGGATGCCGGGCTCGGGGGGCCCCGGGCTCAGTGGGCTGTGTGTGGGGTTAGCCACAAAAGGGACATAGAAAGGTTGAAGGGAAATGCTTTGGGGGGGTCCCTGTGGGGCTGCATTTCCCACTCGCCTCCTAGAGCGGCCGGGAGCGTTGTAGAACCTCACGGAACTTTCCAGACTTTCTGAGACCGACATTTGCCTCCAGCCAACGTTGTCAGCAATGGCGACTCCTGGGGGGGAGGAGGGCGCCGGTCATGTGACTGCCCCCCATGTTACTACTGCCCGCACCACCCCTAGCTCAGGGAGGGCCCCACTGGTTCCTGCCCCACTCCACCCTAGGCCCTGCCCCTGCTCCACCCCCAGCCCCTTCCCTCAAGCCCCCTCCCCCGGGCAACACAGCTGGGAGCCAGGGGCATGGAGCGGGCTGGGGCCGGGTCACTCCGCTTCCAAACCCCACCACTTGAGTGGGGGCAGGCTTGACCTCTGCAGCCTGTGCTGGGCCCCCCACTGGGGGGGGGCTCGGGAGAAGGGCAGGAACTTCCCCCCACACTCCCCGGCGACAGGGAGCAGGGCGATGTGGCTGGGAGCTGGCTGAGGGGAGCAGGGTGGGGCTGGGTCACTCCACTTCCCACCCCTGTGTGGGGCGCCAGACCCCAGCTCGCCCACGGGGCCCCCCAAAGCCGGGGCCCGGAATGGCCATGGGGGGGTGACCTTCTTGGGGCACCATTGGGTCTAGGGCTGGCCATGAGCATCACCGCTCTTTCACACCAAGTCGGCCTCCTCCGTCTCTCTCCAGCCCTGGCCCCAGCCCTCATCTACCATTCCTGCTCTTCTTTGGGGTGGCGCAGGCCTCGGCCTGCAAAGCCGACTCTCCCTGTGGCCTTAGCAACCACGGCATAGCTCGGCCGTTTGCTTTTCCCTCCCCAGGCCTCGTGTCCGCAGGACGTGGCTGCTGCGCCGTGGCCCTAGCCACGGGTTTTTGGGGGGGTGGGAGGGGCACCTGAGCCAGCCCAGCCTCTGCAGCAGGGCGGTAGGAGCTGCCCAGCCTCATCTTATGGCAGCTTGGGGGACCACAACGCATAAGGGTTGGGCCCTGATACCACAGGACTCCTCCCTCTGCCCAGCTCCCCGGAGCTGCTCCCTGCTTTGCGCGTGGTGGGCACGGCGAGGGCACTGACTCCCCCAGGCCTTGGGGGACAGGCCAGTCCTCGCCTTGCAAATCCTTTCCAGCAGCCACACGCCACCCCTCGGACACACGCACCAGGAACCTCCCCCGCAACAAACCCCGGTGCCAACTCGGTCCACACAGCTACACAAGCGACACCAGCGCATCAGGGTCCACTAATGGGATCTATCCAGCAAGTGCCAGCAACGCCCCTCTGCCAGGGACACTGGCCACGCCGGACAGTCTCTGCGCCAAAGGATACCTGGGCACAAGCAGGGTTCCCTCTATGGTGCCTGCCAGAAATGTGCCTCCCGCCCACCTCCAGAGCCGGGCCTCAGCTGCTCGGTGGCGGGCAGGTGCCCCGCCCCAAGAGCAGCAGGGCAACCAGCATGCGGCTTTGACCCTAGCTGCAGCCCTTCTCCAGGGCTGGAGCTGTGGGCCGTGTGACGGGTGGAAACTCCTCTTGCCCTGTGTCGGGCAGCAGCGGCCCCAGCTGAGGTGGGAGCTGATCCTGCAAGGCTGGAACATCCCTGCCTGTGGCGTGGAGCAGCCCACTGGTTCTGTAAGTAGTAGGCATCACTCTGTAAGGGAGATGTTAACCAGTCACATCCCTATTTTGAATAGGAGTTTAATAGTTGGGCTTTATTGTTTTATATTGTGTGTGTGAGTCTGTGCGCACTAGGTTGGTTTCTGTTTTTAAACCACCCAGCTGGTGGCTTTTTTTTTTTTTTGAGCTTTTAAAAGATTTTAAGTCAGAAGTATCATTTTTTATATTTTATAGGAATACCTATAATTATTTTTAAATGTTTATTTTAATGGTCATTTTTATTGTCTTAGTTGCTTTATTATTGATACAGGAATTTAGGTGTTTATTCTGGGTTTCTCTTGTTATTTTCACTTATTTGATGTTTAATATTAATCACTTAAGGGAAAAAAAGTTAAACTTTGTGAAAGCATCAGGAGACTGGGAAGAGTTAACTAACAAAGTGAAGGCTAAAAAAACAACAAATGGTCTGGTAGCACTTTATAGACTAACAAAACATGTAGATGGTATCAAGATCTTTTGTGGACACAGCCCACTTCTTCAGATGACCAGAGTGACGGCTGTCAGTAGATACTCGCTGCCAGATAGAGTCGCTGTCAGTTTTGCAACCTTGAATAAAATAGTTGAATGGATTTTTAGTGGAATTTTTAAGAAGCTGATTTATTTTATGTATATAATTTTTTTAAGTATTTTTTGAAAATGTGAGGTCCCTTGCTATGTTTATTACGAGAGACTAAATAGTATAAACTTTCTTGGCTTACCTTTTACTAGCTGAAGTTTTGAACTTTTTTTGTGTTTAAAATGATTTTAGACGTTCAAAGAGCTTTGGGGAGGCATGTGTGTAAATTGTGAATTATGAACAATCGACTCATTTAAGCGCCTTACATTTCTAAATTGCTAGTCATTTTTATATTGACACTTTGACCAAGGTTTGTTTTTTATTTTTCCCAGCTGAGATCTCTTGACCTGGGCTTTGATAACTTCTGTGTTTTAGCAACATGTCGCTACGTCTTTTCCTTCCGTGTTTCAGCCACCTGATCTTAACGACATTTTTTATAGTTAAACAATGTAAATGGGATTGTTCTTGTACCTACTGCAACCACCACCGTTCATTATCACCCCCATTTCCTTCAGAATGACTGTCAGGCCCCCCGTGGTACGTGTGGTGACAAATCACACAGTGCAGGGGTGGACAAATACAGTGCCTTGGCACTTAGGGTCAGCCTTCATAATAAACATGCGTGGGTGAAAGTGCTGATTTAACAGCTCTTTTTATTTTTTGCGACTGGGAAAGGGCTGTTTTGGGATGCTTTCTTCCATAACATATACATACGTATAATGTGAATATATTAATTAGTAAGTGGTGGGTGCCACGGTGGCACACGTCCGAACAAGCGCACATGACCTCAGTATTTGTGCACAAGCCAAAACTCACTCTGCTCATGAATGGAAAATCTTAGCGGGAACCCCGGACACAAGTCTGACAGCAGACATGGGCACACACACAAACCTGGAGGGGACATTTTACCTGGCCTGGGCGCTCACTCCAGCATGGGTTTCCAAGGAGCCATCCAGCTACAAAGGAATTTCACAAGCCAACTATAGCAATAATGAGGAATTGGCCTTTGTATGCAAATTCGACACCGGCTCCCTTGGCTTGAACCAGAACTTGCAGGCTAACGTTATAACACCAGCTTTCCTTACATTCAACGCCCTATCGACGTCAAAAGCTACGTATGTACGGGACACTTCCCACCCGTTCAATTAGCCTCATTAGCACCGGGACTACAATTGACAGGGAATCTTTTTTCCCCGCTCCCTTCTTATTCTGAGGGTCCTCGCCTTTTTTTCCTACTCAAGATGATCTCGTCTGAGGCGGTTGGCTTTGGCCAGGAAAGCTCATGATACTAGGTACGTATTTTGTTAGTCTCGAAGGTGCCACAGGACCACTCGTTCTTGAAGTCACAGACTAACACGGCTGCCCTCCGACATGGCTGTGCCAGCCAAGCGATGGAGCACTAGGAAGGCCGCTCTCCCTCCATCTCCAGAGGGGGGTGGTGTTAAAGGCCAGTCTATGCAGAGCGGGGGGGGGAGGGGGTCTGACAATCTGGTGGGTGATGCTCCTCTGGGCCGAGCACCTCGGCTGAAATCAAGGGGGCCGGTGCATGCTTAGTACCTGGGGAAGGCAGGCGCTGTCCGGGCTCCCACGTTTGAGGTCTCCCTCCGGGAGCCTTTTCTAACTCACCCTAGGCGGCTCCGAGCAGCGCCACTGCCACTGGGCACAAGGCTGTCTGCCCCCGATCCCACTAGCGGCAGAGCTGTAATCCAGCTGGGGCCCAGTTTCCCAGAGAACAAAGGAAAAGCCTGAGCAGCAGAAGCTGGTGGCAGAGCCTCGTGGATTCAGCGCCCAGCCTCTGCTGGCCAGTTTTCAACAGGCCCCTCCCTGCTTTGCTGCAGACAGCAGATTCCCACCCTCACCCCGGCAGGCTGTCAGCCTTAAAGGGGCAGGGCGGCTGGCGGAGGGCACCGGCTGCGGGGTCTGGGGGCATTCCACGGGCTCAGCACAGCCGGCGCTTGGAGCAAGCCCCCTTCCTGCCGGGGCTGCCCCTTCCGCACTCTCCCCAGCCCACAGCTGGGCACGGCTGGACCCTGAGCGGCTCCGGCGGCAAAGGGACAAGGACACTGCTCACAAGGGCACCGTGCCCCGGGATTGGCCCCTCCTGCCACTGCCTGCTGCAGCAAGGCTCCGGCGCTGCTCTCTACCCACTGCTGGCAGAAAGGTCCGGGCGGTGCCAGGTCCCTCTCCCGCTTGGCACCCCGCTCCTCCATCCCCTGCAAAGCTGCCCTGGGCCCTGCTCTCCCCACCAGCATCCCTGTGGCACAGGCCAGAGCTAAAGCCCGTTGGGTTTGCATGGCTCAGTCGCCCGTCACTCGTGGCGTGTCCTGTGCTGCTCCGACCGCTGGGTCCTCGTGAGCAGCCACTGCGGGCTCGGGGGCATTGCACGAGGGCAGAAAGCAGGATTCAGTTGGGCATCCAGGCACTCTCCTTCTCTCCAGGAGGAGACCAACACATCTGAGGCAGAAGCAGCCACCGCTGCCTGGGCCGTCTTGCCTTCCCTGCTGCCCCGAGCCACACACACGTCTGGCCTGAGTCCCGCCTGAGCGGCCCCCACCAAAGTCGAGGAAAGACCCTTTGTGAAGCATCCCTGTGTGATCCGTGGGATCGCCTGCCACGTAGGACAGGACCGCACAGGCGTCCCTCGGGTTTCTTTTGTCCCTCGCACTCAGGCAAAGTTGCTAGCAGGCACCGTTGCAGCCCCCAGTCCATTGGAAGGTCGCTCCCACGCTGCTCTCTCTCGGGCTTCTCACGGGAGCCCTGCTCCGGCCCGATCAAAGCTGCATTTGTCCCGCATCCTCCACTTGGCTGGTTTCAGCGGCATCCCCCCCCGCACGCTCCCATCCGCAGCAAGAGGGATTTGTGTTTGGGATTGCAAGGCTTTCTAACTGCCCCCCCCCCAGGTTCGATTGTTCTTTGGGGATCTTCATCTCTGCCCCGCGCCACTGGGCACTGGTCCTGGGAGCTATTAGAGCCCAGCTGCTCCTCCCCAGAAGGAGCTACATTTCCGTGATGTTACAGTCTCGGAAGGGCGGCTGGGATCCTCAGGCCGCAAGGAGCGAGGCTTTGTCTGTCACCTTTCCGGTATTAGCCCCTACACTTGAGAACTCGCTGACAGCCTCTCTCATTAAATAAGTTTGTTTTCTCAAACCCAGCCCAGTGCTCGGTCTGCACCGACGTGCTTGGTAACTCCAGCCACGCTACTGTCTCTTTAAACGGAGACAAAGCACAGTAGGGCTGGCCATGTCTGTTCCAGGAGAGGCAGTGGGAGGGAAATTTGGGGGGTTGGGTTACGCTGCAAACAGTAACTGGGTGGAAGCCGGGGGGAGCTGCCTGGCAGCTGGCTATTGGGCTCCAGGCTGGAGCCACAGTAGCAGAGCATTGGCAGCATGCGGGGCTGCAACCCCTCACTGGTCCAGGCTGAACCCCAAAGCCCCAGCCTGTAGCCACAGGAAGAGGAAGCCCGTGGGGAAGTCACAGCAGCACCACTGAACGTGAGGTGAGACCGGGCTCTGCACCCCATGGCCGTGGTACCACCTGGTGTCATGTAGAGAAGGACTCCACCACCTTACAGGGCCGCAGATCCAGCTCAGTGCCTCCCCCATCCTGGAGCAAAGGCAGGGCTGGTGGGCCGGGCTGGTGCCATGGGCAAGGATCTCGGCTGTGGGGCAGTGAGCTGGGCGAGGATCACCCAGCTCATCCCAACACTCAGAATTGTCCTCACCCATATGCAGAAGAGGCAGCTGCGTAGGGCACCTCAAAATCTGGGGCACCGCTGGGTCCTAATGTCCACCCACCTGCCTCTTCCTATCCCGGTCCAGGGTCCTGTTAACTTAACAGTGAAGGAGCCGGCCAGAGTGAATAGCAGAACACGGAAGCTGTGAAAGAGCCATGCGAGCGGTAACGAAGCCATGTCACCGGCATTTGCCAACCCCAGGTACGTCCTGTCCGTTTCTGAATTGACTGTGTTAGTCAACCGGGCCTAAGGTTAAAATTTGCTTCAAAGTGATTTCACTAGCGTGTTGCTGAAGATTATAAAATCGCAGCTCTAAACAATCATCCCATCCCCGGCTGCCGTTGGGCACAGGGGCACCAGGGCAATAGCCCTGCATAGGGCCCCATCAGTCCTAAGGTGGCCCTGCCAACGCTGGCCTGGCCTGGAGCATATGGCAGCACGAGGGCGTCGGAGCCTGTTCCTGCTTCCTGTTCTGGCAGAGCCTGGAGCCGTTGCTCACCTACTGCAATCTGCTACCCTCCCACCCCTGCATTGGCTGCTGGGGAATTTTAGCCTGGGGTTCCCATTTCATCTAAAGGTCAGTCGTTCGAGAACAGGTGCCACTCCGCCAGCCCCCGGGGCCGAGAAGGGCTGATGCACTGAGAACGCGCTTCCTGCAACCGTGCTTCCTGTGACCTTGGCCTAGATTCTCCCCCCCACCCCTGCACTTGCTCTCCCCCTCTCCTGTCTGCAGCTGCTAAGGCCTTTCCACCCTGCGCTGGACCGGCTTGTCCCTCCCACGTCCCTCCGACTCCCAGCCTGAGAGACCGTTCAAATTCCCAGGCCCAGAGTAACGCCGCCCCAGCTGGGTTTTGTGGCACATGACTTTGAACAAGGCTACTCCACCGATCTCGGTGGGCGCTTTGACTCAGCAGGACTCGGGCCGGCAGCATCTCATTTCCTACCCGCTGATGCCCTAGCAGGATAGCTGCTCTCCAGAGAGCCTGGAGACTCTGATCTGCTGCTGCCCCCACCCCCTTTAACAGGCTTTTCTGCACTCCCGACTCCCTCCCAAGATGAAGTCCCCTCCACCCATTTTCTCTCGCCAGTTCTGCCGGAGGCGTTTGCATACGCAGGGCTCTGCAAACAGCCTCGTGGCTCAGTCGTGTCGCCGGCCCCCCACCCGAGGTCACCCCTCCAATGTGGGGCACCGTGGGCATGCGCAGAGCAGCACCCGTGGCTGGCCCAGGGCAGCTGCACTCCCAGGAGCACACCAGTGTTAGCAAGGCCCAGGCAGAGGGCAGCTACAGAGCAGCAAGGCCTAAGGCGCCAGGTGTCGGGTTCAGCCAGGAGGGCAGGCAGGGCCACGGGTTAGCTCCGACGCTTCCTAAACTTTGCTGGGGGCAGCGCTGCAGCCTGTCCCAGCTCCCATTTCACAGCTGGCACTTGGCAGAGAACTAGAGTCCTCTGGGTTTCAGGCACCTGGGAAGCACCTGCCTGGCATCCAGTCCCTCCAGGCACCCAAGAGCTCCAGTTTCTGAGGGGCCACAAGCAGTGGGGCTGGATCTGGGGGGGGGGGGAGGGGAGGGAAATGCAGCTGCACCCCCGGCTTGGCATAGTAACCACCGTGGGGCTCCCAACAGCAGCAGCCCCGCACACAAGCTGCATGAAGCACTTAGACAGGGAACAGCTTCGGGGCGGCCGGGCTAAGCAGGCGGCTGAGGGGGAACCCCCCCCATTTCGAGGGGGCTGCCTAGGAGAGGGTGTGAGGGGAAGGGCTCGTGGAAGCGATGAACCAAAACATGCTGGGCAGAGACAGGCAAGTGCTGGACACGTGTATCCTGGTTCTACTCACACCCCTCGCTCCTGCCTTGCAACTCGCCTGCTATCCCCGTCCTGGGCTCCCTCGCCACCGCCCAGACAGCACCCCTCACTCCCAACCTGCAGCTCCACACCCCTTCCCACCACCATGAACAGCGGGTGAAGGCAAGCTGAAGCCCCGCCCCTTCTGCCCAAAGCCACACCCCTTCTACTGAGACCACGCCCCTTCACAACCTTCCCCCTCCGCAGCCAAGCCCTGCCCAACCCCAGCTAAGGGCCCGGGCTGCCATGTGGCAAGGTCCCCACCCCTCCTGGACAGCTGGGCAGCGTAGGCAGTTTTGGCAAGGCAATGCCTTCCCTTGCCTGCATTACCCACCACCCATGCCCACCGCCAAGCTCTTCAGCCCTGACCTGCAGCCCTCTGCCAGCCCAGCCTCCCCCCATCACTCTGCTGCCAACGCACCTTCCGCTGTTCAGGGTCCTCGCATGCAGCTTCTGCCCCAGACAGCAGCATCCTCAGACAGTCCGAGTCTGGGCCTGGAGGTTGCCAGTCCTGGCCCGCAGCCTGGCCGCCCACGGTGTAACGGAGCCACGGCCAGCCAGGGCTAAGCCGAGCCTGCCGACACCGCAGTGAGAGGGGCGCTGGCAGCACGCGGCCACACGCTAACGAGTACAGACGGCTTGTGCAAGGACCGAGAGCAGCAACGTCTCAGCAACACAAGCCCCAGCCCACACAGGACCGCGTATCCCTACTTGGGCAGCCAGGCTGTGCGGAGAGCCAGGTGGTCCCACTGCCACCCTTTCCACCCGCCGCCAAGCAGGGATTTGAACCTCAGCGCCCCTGGGAGAGAGGCCTCTGTAGTGCTAACCTGCTGCCCCCTACAGCCCCGCGCAGGGACTGCTCCCAGCAGGAAGGGAGAGGCTTGGAGAGAGGAATCTGGCTAAAAATGACCATTGGCTGCATTTCTTAGGAAAATACTTTATTGTGGAAGTCAGCCTGACAGGAGCTTCCTGTACAGTAGAAAACAAACGAAGCTCAACACATTAATCCCGAGAGACCCGCTGGCAAACAGGCGCCCTCTCCGTGTCGTCCAGCAGACCTCAGCACCAAGCGTCACTCAGCGTAGGGCAGCAGCGCCAGCAGCGGCAACGCGAGAATCAGTCCTGGCCTGGGTTATTACAGTTCCTGACTCTGTCCCTGGGGAAATCAAACCTCCCACTGTTCAGCAGCCCATAGCGAGCGCCCGCAAGGGTCCCCAGCCCTGTGATGGGGGAGGGATGCAAGGAGGGGGCAGGACCCTGCACATGGCACTGTTCACTTTTGACTGTAAGCCCGTTGCGTGCAGTAAGTTCGGATGTTCGAGGCCAAGGGCTCCCCGTCTGGGCTTGCTCTTTACTTCGCTGTTCAGATGCCACCGCAATCTCCTGCCCTGCCACGTGGAGCCAATATTAACACGGCTGCTGGTGGAGACTGCGCTGCACCGAGTTACTGCATGGGAATTTGGCCAAAACATGGGCGTCTGCCCTGGCCTGGGGTACGAGAGTTAGCACAGCCTGGGGAAGCGTGGGGATCCAGGAGGGCCCAGCAGGGGGCGCTCCCACACTGGGTTCTGTCCATCTCACAAACCCAGCAGGGACGGGTTTAGAGCCACGGGCCAACCCCAAGCAGGCAGGGAGCATTTTGCCAGCCACTCGGCTGGCAGGAGCGAAGCCAGAGCCCAGACCTTTGGAAAGCCCAGTTCCGTACAGCCTGAAGGCTGAGCAAGTCCCCTCCAGAATTCCCCACTGGGACTGGGCCAGCGCACGCACCCACGGCTCAGATTCACCTGTTTTCTACGGCTCCCCAATCTGTTACTAGTGCAAAGAACACAAAACCTCGCGCGACACAACATGCCCCCAGCCTATGCTCAGTGCGCTGCCTTCTCCGAGCGGCTGGGGGCCGGCAGAGACACGGCTCCCTCACAAGGCCAGCCCCCAGGAGACGCAGTTTCACGCATTTCCCCGGGAGGCAGGCGGCTCAGTTTCCAACGAGCTGGTCGCCACTGGGAGCCCAGACACCTCCCATCCTCACAGCTTCACCTGCCAAGCGCCAGGCTGGGGACAGAGCCTTCCCGGAACCTCTGGACAAGGGTGGAAGCTTTCCTACCTGGGGAGAAGCAGAGCGGGTCCGTGGAGGAGAGCGAATGGGGTGGAACGGCAAGCCTGCCCCTTCCCACCTCTGGTGCGCAGGTAAAGGGCACTGCTCCAGCGGTGGGGAACACGTTGTGGCCACAGGGCTCACAGGTCCGATGGGCCAGCGACGTGCTGGCTGCACCCGCACCTGGGACAGGCCCGAGACATGGGCTGCCCAATCCCAGAGGCCCTCATGGCCTTGCTCATGCTTTTAGGGACTCGTGGGAGGAGGGGTCAGGGCAGAGAGGCCAGGTGGGCAGCCTCTGCAGAGCGGGAGCCAGGAATGAGTCAGGCCTGGCGGCTGCTAACGCACAAGGAGGAGGGGAAATAAGATCCAGCCACGTTCCTGGCAGCTCAAGCCCACTGCACGGTGAAACGTGGCTCCTCGCTGCAGTGAGCCAGCCGGGGCGCCTGGCCCTACAAGGCCTTGGGCTTGGCGTTCAGGCGGATGATCTCCTTGTAGTCCCTGACGAACTCCCGCAGCCGGTCCATGTAGGGATTGACGTTCTCCTCCATCCACTCCTCCACCGTGTCGGAGAAGTAGATGCTCTCCAGCTGGGTGCGGAAGGTCTGCAGGAAGCTCTCCCAGTCCTCGTGGGTCCTGGTGGCAGAAGGAGGCAGCAGTTCAGAGGCCGGAGGCTGCAGGGGGGCTCGGAGCGGCATTGCACCTGCTACCACTAGCCAAGCTCCTGTCCCGGGACAGGTCCCCCCGCGGCGCCAGGCTTTGCTCTGCACCGCGCCCCGGCCACAGGGGAAAGGCCCCGTTCCGTGAGCTCCTCCCTCGCCTGCCAGCAGGGGGCAGAGACCTTTCACCATACATGGGGCAACTCTGTCACCATGGCAACCAGCAGGGGGCTCCAGGGCAGGCCCAGGCCCCAAAACGCTCTTGGGGAAGTTGATGGTGCCCCGTGAAGGCTCACCCGACCCCTGGGCGGAAGGCTCTCCCCCTCCCCGCCCCCGCTTCACAGAGGGGCAGCCGAGCTCAGGGAGGGGAAGGGCTTGGTCCGAAGTCACGTGGGAAGAGCCCAGCCCAGAACCCAGCTCTCCCGGCTCCTGGCCCAGCCTCTTTGCATCACTTGAGAAGCGACCGACCGCCTCCCCTCTGGTGCCAGGAAGGCGGGATTGGACGTTGTGGGAGCCTCACCTGCCAGCCCGTCACGGCCGCGGCTAGAGGCCCAGTGATCTCTAGCGGCTGGAAAGAGGCCACTGGTTCTCCCCAGCCCTGACAACACCCTGCATTCAGCTTGAGTTAGGGCTGCCCAGGGGGGCTCATGGACGCTACCTCCTTGCCCCCCAGATGGGGGGGGGGACCCAGGTTCAGGCTCATGAGAGCCCAGCCCCGGCTCTCAGCGGCACAGGCTGCTTGGCTTGGGCACTGCCGTCCCAGGGTACAGGAGTGCTCCCTGCCCAGACCCATACCAGCCCTCTCAGCCCAGGCCCCGTGGAGGTTCTCACAGGCTCGAGCGTGGCACCATGGCTCCGTGGCATGGATTCTGGCTTGGTGGTGCGTGGAGGCTTCACTCACCACACAAGGCCTTCACCCCCAGGAAGGCAAGCGCTGGCTTCTGCAAAAGCCCAGCCAGGAGCCCCCCTACACAGAGACCCTGACAGGCCCACCCCGTGGCACGAGGCCCATCTGCCCCTGCCCCCAAGAGCGGACCACGGGAGCCTCACGTACTTCAACACCTTGCTGCCCAAGGTCTCCAGGTTGCGCGGGTTCCCGAACTGGTGCTTCCGGTGGTACTGGCTGAACCACCCCTTGATGGTGCTGGTGCGAGAGACAAAGAAAGGAACCCCCGGAAACACCACGTTAGTTACTGTGTGCCTATGCGTGTCACCCTAGCAGGATTCACCTCAACAGCTAACCCTGAGGGGGGAGCCCCGGAACTAACTGGATGGCAGGCCGGCCCGGCAGCAACACCCCTACTTGTCCCACACACTCCTCTTTCCATGTGCTTAGAACTACCCCAAACACGAACTGCTGGGGCCATAGCTCCCGTGCCAGGGGTCTGCCTCCAGCTGCATTTTTATGTTAAAGTTTAGCTAAGAGTCCGGCTGTTCCTAGTCCGTGATTAGGGAAAAATGCGGTCCAAAAATAAATCGGAAGGCCATTTTCCTCGAGACGCTCTAGCACCTTCGTGCTGTGGGGCAGGGACGTTGCCCTGGTGTCAGGGAGGTGATTTTTGGCATTCCGGTGAAAAACTACCCAAATGGGGCCAAGTTATAAGCCTATAAAAATAAAATCATCTCCACTGGCTCATGCTAGAGAGGGACTTGGTAGCGTTTGGCAGCTACATTTTCTGGAGCTTCCATCTGTCCTGAGCATGCTCCATCCTCCCACAACTCCTAGTCAATATTCCCTCGAAGCTTTTCCATCCTGTGTGGAATAAATTTTGTTGGGTGTACCAAGGCATGTGTGGATGTGCACCACCAGGAGAAACACAGGCTGCCGGCGGTGGGTGCTCTGCTAACCTGCTGGGCGGTATTTGACTCTCTCCTGGGCGGCCGCCCAAGCACTCAGCTTGCAGGGAACAAGGCTCCTAGTGCACAAAGACTGGGCCTGCACTATCCCCACAGTGCACGTGTGCATGCCCCATGCTGCGGCTGTGGGGGCTTAGCAGGGCTTTCCCTGAAAGTGCTCCCCGCAGTTGCTGGAGGAGGCGGTGGGGCTGGCCACAAAGCAAGAGCAAGAAGCGTGTATCCTCCATGCGCTCGATGCACCCCCAGCGGGCGCCGGAGGAATAAGCCTGACTTGAAGCATGGGGATCAGAGCTGCAGCTGGGAGCGGGATGTGAGAGAGACTGGGACAAGGATCCTGAAGGATGGAGGCAGGGCAGGGAATGACTGAAATCAGCCCGGAGCTGGGCAAGAAGTCATGGATTCTGCACAGCTCTGGGCAAAAGCCATGAGCAGCAGAGCCCAGACAGAAGCCTTTGTTCCACCCCCGCCCTCAGACAGCCCACTGCCTTAGGGGTGGCTCCCAGCACCCACACTCCAGCACTCCTCAAGAGACCAGGGCAGGGTCGGGTCCAGAGAGCCAGAAGAGCAGAGGCCTGCTCCCAGCCGCACACCACCCCCTTACCTCTCCTCATCCAGGACTTTCCCGATGCTCTCTTTCAACTGGCTGTTGATTTGCTCGACCATGCGGTAGATTTCAGAGCCTGGAAACGCTCCATTTCCTTCACTAGGAGAAACACGCAGCAGGCAGAGCCGTGAGCCATGGGAAAGGAACCAGATCCCCAAATCCCCCTTTGCTCTCCGAGCCAACAGGGGACTCTTCACTTCATCCCATCGCTGGTTACTGTGGCCCACCTTTCTGGACGCTCTGCCTCCTACTTGGAAATGTCAGGCAGCCACTGCCCATCCCCCCCCAAGTCTGGGCTTTGGCAGGGGCTGTAGCAAGGTGGAATCTAAGAGGGACGTGGGCAAGTTTCCAAGCAGGACAGGAACGACGAGGCCCCAAAGACCACCCCTGACCACAGCTAAGGTCAGCCTGATCGATGCGGCAGGTCCTGTTCTGTGGCTCATCACGTGGCTCACCGGAAGGGCAGAGAATCGCCCCGCGAGGACAGCCCCGTGCATGGACTGACACGCCGCAGGGACAAGGGCCACAGTTCTGAGTGCAGAGGTTTGGGGGGGGGAACCCAAAGGCCCTTGCCGTGGGACAGAGATACTTCCTCTCTGGCTGTGTCTGAGGAACTCAGCTGGGCCCCCATCATCACAGTGTCTGAGCAGCTCAAGATCTGATGTATTTAATCACCCAGGCCCCTGGGCAAGGCGAGGGGGGGGGTTTGGAAGGGGCAGGGCGGAGGACAGCCAGCCCCCAGCGCCGCCCGGACCATGGCACTGCCCGCCCCAGCCCTCAGAACCGTGCAGAGTGCTCCGGGGCCCTGATGCAGGAGCCCCAGACCCTTGTCAAAGGCTGGGGCCTGGAGCCAGTGCCCCTTTGCCCCCCGTCGCAGGCCAGCAGATGGGAACGGCGACACGGAGAGGCGAAGTGACTCGCCCAGCTCACACAGGTGCCGACGGCAGAGCAGGGAATGAAGCAGAATCCCAGGTGACCCGTCTAACAACTGCACCTTCTGATGCAATGCAAGAGTCCCCCCCCCCCGTTCAATGAGTCAATAAGGCGCCTCCGGCTCTTGCTGCATTTCCAAGGCGGAAGTGCGGCGGGGAGGCCGACCAGCGGGGAACTCAAGCACTCCCCGCTGCGCAGTGCTTTGCTTTTGAAATGTACAAGAGCCAGCAGGGACCCTGCCTACTGGGCTGAGGCCCAAGCATGTGGCAGGGGAGGGGACAGACAGGGGCCAGGCCTGCGTGCCAAGCACCTCCTGCCCCGAGTCCAGTGGGCAGGGAGCCCGCCCGTTTCAGGGGAAGGGTCACCGCTATGGAAACAGCAGCTAACTCGGGGTCGGTGGGTTAGACAGAAGAACGGCCTCGCTCCCTGGCTCCAAATGCAGAACAGACTCCCCCGTGATGCACCTGGAGTGGACCAGTCTCTTGGAGCCGCCTTCCCCATGTGTACAGCCTCTGGGGCCGCGGAGAAATGCCACAGCCACGCACACAAGATGCAGCAGGCTCCTGGGACGCACGGGGGACCCCCCCCCAAACGAGTGGTCTCAGGGGGACTGCGGGAGCAGGCTGGCTGGGCTAGTGACGGCTCAGCATTGCATGAGGGAAGTGCTTGGGTTCACAGCCCCCGGGCTACACCCCAGGAACCAGCCAGCGGGGACAGAGCGGCACGAGCAACCTACCATGTGCTTTCCTCGAGGTGGATGTTCTTGAAGCCCAACGTGTCCAGGATCATCTTTTTGGTTGCTTCTGTGAATCCACCTGGAAGGGGAGGAGACCACACCACAGGGGTTAGGGGAGGGGACAGTGCAGGCAGGCAGAAGCCCAGGGAGAGAGCCTACACTTTACCCAGAGGGGGGCTGCACTGGCAGTTTGCTAGGAGCTCCAGGGGGCTTGATCTGTAGGTCACGTCCATGTGCGGCACTGGGGGCATGGTCCCTGCCTGAGCCAGCGTGCTAAGGACAGGAGCGGAGCTGCAGGAGCACAGGTGGCAGCGGGAGGGGCCATCTACCCCAAGTGCAAACCTGTCTGGACCCCACGGGCCCATGCTTAGGGCATCCAGCCCTGCTCACCACTGCCCACACTACTGTGGGTCCATGTCTGGAGCGTGTGCCAGCTCCATGGAGAGCTATGCAGGTGTGTCCCCAGGCCCCGGTGCTACACGGGTGCATCCCCAGGTCCCCAGACTGAATGTACCCTTAGCCTGGCAGGCGGTCTCCCCACACGGTGTGCCAGCTGGCCAACCCCTGCCTGTCTCCCCACATGCCAGGGAAACAGGAGGCTGCGCTCTGCAACGGGGGACGGCCAAAGGGCAAAACAAACATCCCAGTAAGCGGCAAGCCACAAACTGGCCCGTGATGGACACCGGGCGTGTTACGAAGGAACCCCTGCGCCTGCCGGGCAAAGCGATTTCCAGCCTGGCCTCCCTAGACGGCCCAGAGCCTTTGGAACACTAGATGCTGCTAGTTTGCTCCAGGGGCCACGTCTGGTCGACTGCCCATTTCCCCCACCGGCCCCCTCCAGCCCAGCCCCTGAAAGTGGTCAGAGGACGTGCGGCGATCGCAGAGCATTCTTCAACACGGCTCAAGCGCACTTGGAGGAGCAGGTGCGCGCTCACGCCCCTGTAGGAAGAGCATCTTGGCTGTGATTGCATGATAAAAGTGGCAGGAAGGGCCACACCACCCCTAGAACGCTCAATCCTATTTTACAGGCCACCTTTCCCCTCCCAGCTGCCAGCGTGCAGCTTCCAGGCTAGGGATGCCAGTGAGCAGTTGAGTGAAGTACTCGCTCCCCCTCTCTGTACGACAGGTAGCAAGGGGGGGGGGGGACAGGAGACGGTGCTGGGGGGGAGCTTAAAAGCCAGTTCCCCCAGCACTGTCTCTGCGGTGCCACCCACCCTCTCCCCCCTACTGCCTCTATCGGAGTAAGGATATACAGGAGGCTGCTCCAGAAGCAACCCCTGTCTGTGGGATCCCAGCCGGGAGCTGGGCCCCCCTTGGACAGAGGCTGCTGCTGCCAAGCAGTCTCTGTCTGTGGCAGCCAGGGAGACAGGCAGACATTGGCCAATGGGACTGTCTAGGAAGGAGTCCTGCAGAAAGGGATCTAGGGGCTATAGGGGACCACAAGCTAAATGTGAGTCGACAGTGTGACACTGTTGCAAAAAAAGCAAACATGATTCCGGGAGGCATTAACAGGGGTGTTGTGAGCAAGACACAAGAAGTCATTCTTCCGCTCTACTCTGTGCTGGTTGGGCCTCAGTTAGACTCTTGTTTCCAGTTCTGGGTGCCACATTTCAAGAAAGATGTGGAGAAATTGGAGAAAAGGTCCAGAGAAGAGCAACAAAAATGATTGAAAGGTCTAGAAAACATGAGCTATGAGGGAAGACTGAAAGAATTGGGTTTGTTTAGTTTAGAAAAGAGCAGACTGAGAGGGACATGAGAGCAGTTTTCAAGTACCTAAAAGGGTGTTACAAGAAGAAGGGAGAAAAATTCTTCTCCTTGGCCTCTGAGGACAGGACAAGAAGCAATGGGCTTAAATTGCAGCCAGAGTGGTTTAGGTTGGACATTAGGAAAAACTTCCTGCCTGTCGGGGGGTGAAACCCTGGAATAAATTGCCCAGGGGGGTTGTGGAATCTCCATCCCTGGAGATACTTAAGAGCAGCTTGGACAGACACCTGTCAGGGATGATCTAGCTGGTGCTTGTCCTGCCGTGAGGGCTGGGGACTGGACTTGACCTCTCGAGGTCCCTCCCAGTTCTAGGATTCTACGATTGCCAGTCCACACCCCCTCTCACGTGAGGGGGCTGGGTCAATTCAGGCCCGCCTCATGCCCTGGCCGCGAGCCCCTCACCGTTCACCAGCGTCTGCAGACACACGGCCAGGGACGGGATCCCCACTGGCAGGAGCTCGCACAGCGCGGAGTAGTGGTCGTACCTGCGGGACAGGGGAGAGCAGCCCAGGGTCAGGCAGCAGAAACAACTGCCCCTCTCCCTGCCTGGCAGCGTTCTGCCCTCAAGACAGCAACAGATTGACGCCCCCCCCCCCCGCCTGCAGCCAACCAGAGCTCTGTGCTAGCTCTGCACATCCGAGCTGCAGCAGCCGGTTTCTCCCACTGCCCAGCCGGGGTTCCAGGCGGGTCACACTCTAAGCGGGGCAGGACGTAGCCAGGGAAAGCTGGCCCAGCAGAGAAGCAAAGGCAAGCCGGGGGTGCAGCGAGCTCTGCAGACGGCTGGCGGTGGGACAGACCCACAAGGCCCCCAGCTGCCCAGTTCTGTCCAGATCCCAGTGTTGCTGCTTTCACCCGTCCCTCCCGGAGAAGGATCCGCAGGTGAAGTGATCCCACCGCCAGGGGCCTCCTGCAGGTTCAGAGTGTTCAGCCATTGCACCTCATCACCTCCCCTCTCCTCTGCCTAGGCATTCGGCCCCCCGCTTATCTCCAGATGGACGGACCCTCACCTCTGCCACCCAGTGAGGGCGATTCCCTGGAACCTGACAACCGGATGCTTGGACATGGCCTGCATCACCTTCAGCCAGCTGAGGTGGTTTTTCAGGTGGTAATTGAGAGGGGTCCAGGCCTGCGCGGGGCCGGTGGTGCCTTTAAAGGCGCTCGCGAACCACACAGTTCGGAAGCCGCTCTCCGCGTACTTCGAAACCAACGTTTCTAGGAGAGACAGAGACCCCCGCCCCCGGAGCTCAGTGAACAGCTGGGAAGCCTCTGCCAGCACCCACACTGCACTTCCGCCAGGTGCCACCGGAGGGCGCCCCTGCAGGTGACAGCCCCGCCCAGACCTGCCAAGTACCGCAGGGGAGTCCAAGCCGGCTCCTCTTGCTGGGCCGCAGGCACCGGTACACGAACCAGCCCCAGCGTGGCAAACGCAATTATACGCCTCTTGGCTCGCCTTGCCCAGGCCGGCCCCGGGATGCTGGCGGGTCGCTCGGAGCTTTGTTAGGCTCCATCCCATGCTACCTTCCCACGGGACCCAGACTCGCCAAGAATAAGATGCTCACAGCTGGCAGGCCCTGTGCAGGGCAGTGGAGGGTCTCCACCCATCCCCCAGGCACTGGGTGTCCGTGGCACAAAAGCCAACTGGGGCAAAGCAAGGCCGGACACACTGGCAACACGGCCCGGACTTCCACGGAGCCGCCCCCAGCTCACGCCAGGGCTCGGCTTGGCCTTTCCCCGGCAACGCAGCGAGTGAAGAAACCGTCCCGGGGTCTGCCCCTTACCGATCTGCTCCGTGTCCAGGTCTGGGGCGTAGAACCACAGCACTGGGGCGGCCTGCTTGGCTATGCCAGACTCTGCAGGATGGAAAACACCCGGTGGAGAGAGAATGCAACAGGAACCCCCGCTCGTTCCCCACACCCAGAGCTGGGGCGACTGGGCCCTTTGGAGATGCACAAGCAGCCTCCACTCTGAGTGTGGACCCAGGGTGCCAGAGTGAGGTGGGAGGCTTGGCCCCCGCACTTTTAAAAGCAATGGGGGGAGGGAGAGAAGTGGGGGGTGGGGCCATGGTTCAGGCACCTGTGGGCTCTCCCCCTTTAAGGGACCTTCTGCCGCTGCTGGCAGGGACACCCCCACCCACCCAGGAGACAGTCTAGTCTCAGTACGGCACTTTCTCCCCTGCCCTTACGCCTCCCTGGTGACATGGGGATGGGGGAAGTTACAGGCCCCCTCTGGTCAGCTGGACCAGTGCAGCAGAAAGACGCAGGACACTGCCCCTGAGACATATGCAAGGTTTGCCCCCCCACACCCTCGTGCTCCCAGAGAGGAGCCCCAAGCTAGCTGACCTCGGATGGCTCCTACGCTGATCTTCCTCAGCATGTCGTCCCACAGCAGCACCTGCAGCCCCTGGTACTGGCTCACGACGAAGTTCACAACCTCCTGGATGTGGTTCAGGTACATCTTCCCCACGTCCCCGCCATTGCGGCTCAGCCAGTTCTTGGAATCCAGCCCCTCCCCGAGGTGAAAGACCTGGCTTGCCAGGAGGGAAACGCCTGTGAGGAGCAGCCTCTACACCGGCAGGGAGCCAGCCGGGCGCAAGGGTCACGTCCTTCCTAGAGGGAGGCTCGCCGGGAGCAGTCCAGGGAAACTGCAGCCCTGCGCCAGCCCCCTCCCTCCTGTCTCTCCCTGGTCCCAGCTGACGCCGCACGCCGCAGCGGTCACACGAGACAGAGGCGAGTGGCAGCAACATGCGAAGGTGACACGCCTCGATGGGTCCTTGGCCACGCCACTGCCACCTCGCGGAGGAGCAGCGGCATGAGCCCGACCCCAGACAGACAGACGGACAGACTCTCCGAAGAGCTGGCGGGGACAGTGCTGTCTCCTGGGGGGTGAGGGGAGGATCACACCCGAATGGGGCTCTCCACCGCAGGAGCAAAGCGTGTCAGTGACGGATAACTAGCTCTCCCCAGGAGCGAAGGCGCACGTCTCTGACCTGCCTCCGCGGACGTAGCCAAGGGAAAGCACGGACGTTTGAAAAACCGCAAACCCGCCACCGCCAGTTAGAGACGGGGCTAAAGAGCTAACAGCTGCTGGGAAGAGCGTTTAGCTAATGGAATGGCTGGAACATCCAGAGAAATGGTGTCCCCGCTGGGGCTGCTGCAATGCCAGCGGCAGAATGTTCTCGACGAGGGGTGGGCAATAATTTTTGCAGGGCTGGCAACTTCACAAATTTTAGCAGTGGTCACTGGCCAGCCCCACAAAGGGCGGGGCCTCAGGCACAAGGGGCGGGGCCTCAGGCACAAGGGGCTGATCCCTGTAGGCACCAACCATCCCAGGTTGGGGGGGAGGGAGGAGACTTCACGCGTTTCCCTGCCCCCAAGCCAATTGGGACCTGGGGGCAGGGGAGTGCGCAAGACTCTTGCCCCTTGTCCCCGCCCTGCCAGGGGTGCACGGTGCTTAGAGGGAACAGCCAGCCACTTGAAACAGCGAATGACTTCACACACACCCCTTCTCTCAGGTCTGGATTGGCCTGGGGGCAGGGGCGTGGCAGGGTGGGCTGGGGGACGGATCACATGGCTTGGGGGGCCGGATGCGGCCCGTGGGCCGTGTCTCGCCCACCCTTGCTCTAGACAGGTGCAACGTTCACAGCTGACGTTCGCTCTCCAGACGGACAGAAGGAGCCTTCCGGGGTTGTCAAGGGGGTTCTGCATTGGGGTGGTGGTGGCAATACCAGTCCAAGGCCGGGGGATCTGTGACCTTGGGGAGTTGTAAGACAAGCCTCTAGTGGAAGGCTATTTTCAAGTCTTTTGCGGGCCCCCAGCTTTTGCACTTGAAGTACCAGAGTGGGGAACAGTCTTGACCCCCCCCAATAACTCCCAGAGCCCGCAGGAGGCAGAGGGGAGAGCAAGAGAAGCCTCCCACGACCCCCAGCCCTCACCTCGTCAGCTCCGACGTGGATCCAGCTGGCCTGTCGGTGCTTGTCTATCACCTGCGACAGGAGGCTCTTCAGCAGGGGCAGGGTGTCTGGGGCGTGGGGGTTGAGGCTGTTGGGGAAACGCTCCACCTCCCGCAGGTGCTGGTACTTGTCGTGCTTCAGGATGAACTGTCACAAGGAAGCGTGTGAACCCGACGTAGAACCGAACAGCCTGGGCACAGACTTGCCCCCCGGCCCACCCTCGCTTTGGGAAGAGAGGGGCGTGACTGCAAGGGGAAGCAGTCACTGGTGGGGGGGGGAGGTGAGTCCCTGCTCTGCCTTAAAAGGGCTCTGGCTGGCTGGAGCCAGGCTGTGGATGGGGGTACAGGCCCAAGACGAGGGGGACCCCCAGCTCAGCTCCCTGTGTGGTTTGAGCAGCACTGTCCGTGGGAGTTGTGCCTGCTCCTGGAGGAATGTCCCCGGCTGAGCATGCCGGTTCAAAGCCTGCGGGAGCCTCCCCCAGGCTCACCGCCAAGACCTGGGCAAATGCCAGTCGTCTGCGAAGGGGAAGGGTGACAGAGACCGAGGTGGCCAGGTGAGGGGCGAAAACGAGAGACTCACGAGCAGCGGATCCCTCACCCCGCAGCCAGACTCTCCGGAGGGAAAGCCAATGGGCAGAGAACCCCCTGCCCGGCTCTGTGCGGCAGACCGGAGCGCTTGGTGTCTCTCACACCGCGCTCCTCACACGGGGCCACTGGGCTGACACTGGCTGGTGTGGCTCTGCTCTACGTGGGGGGTCCTAGCCCCCCAGGGCGGCCTGGCCTGCAGGGCTGGAGCAGAGTTCCCCCCGTCCAGCCCACGGCAGGGAGAAGTTTGCCTGTTCAGAGCCCCCAAACACCCGTCTGGATCTAGCCCCTTCAAATGCTTCCCATCAAAACACGCAGAGGGCAGTGGACTGCCCTCCCTCCTCCCAAAGGCAGAGCAGCCACAGGGCAACGGTGCCAGCGCCAAGAACGCGCCTGGCTCCGCGAGAGCCGACACCACCACAACAAAGCCCCGCACGGACAGTCCTGAGGGGCATGCCCCCAAGCAGCACCCATCGCATCCCCTTCCCCAACCCACAGCCAGACCCAGGCATGCGGGTCTGAGGGAACGTAAAGCTGCGCACGGACAGCCGGGGGAGTCTGGTGTGAGCTGGAAGAGAACTGGACTTTTCTGAGGAGAGCTCCAGGGTGGGGCCATGGCTGTGCACCGCCAGGCCTGCCTGCCTGATGGGGACAGAGCAGAGGGAGTCCGCTCTGTGCCGTGTTTGGCACCGGCCCTGTCGGCACCTCGAGCCAGCCTGCTTCTGGGAGGCCGCAGGAGCCAACTGGACGGCCAGACATGCCTTCCCCACGTGGGCCGGGAGCCGCTGGGTTCAGCCAGCCCCTCCAGAAGGGCCGACTCGCGCCGAGATCAGTGCCCACCTCCATGTGCCCGAAGGTCTGCACCAGGGGAACCACCTCCAGCCCGTTGAGTTTCGCTAGCTGCTGGATCTTCTCGATGTCGTCTTCGCTGCAGGGCAAGAGGGACAGCCAGCCAGTCAGGGGGCTTTGCATTGGCCGGCCAGTGTCTGCAACGCTCCAGCCCAAGCCGGCGCCCGAGGTTAAATCGGGCTCGGAACCATGGCCGGCTCCAGTCTAGGGCACCGTCCCGGCAGGCCCACACCAAGCCCTGCAGCCCCTCAAGCGCCGAGCGGGCCACGGTGCAGTTGTACACCTAGCTGGCACACACTGCCAGCTCCCCTCCACCTCCTGTTGGCGCTGCCCATTTCAACATCTTACCTGTATGCGTAGGGAGACTTGAGGATTTCCAGCTCGTCCTTAAATGGAAACATGTCTTCGTACTCAACCAGGATCCCATTGGCACCCAGTTTGGAGAGCAGCGGAAACACCTGCAAGGACAGCAAAGGCCCACGCCAATGGGACGGCACCCTAGACTACAGCTGACCAATCGGTCTGGCCAGAGACCACGGGCCAGACCCAGCCAGGCTGTCTAGGGGTACAATTCCCCTGGCTCCACAGAGCACCAGACAGCCCATTACCAGTGGGCAAAGCCCACACTTGGACACTTCCTCTCCCTTCCTCCCGGCTCTGCTCCCAGCCCCCTGGAGCCAGGGGGTGGGGGTGGCCATGCTGCCAAGGCAGGAAGCTGCATCGTGCACTCGGTGAGCACGGGAAGCTGGTGGCTGAATTCGGGCGCCCACCGGGCCTGCTCGTAACCATGGGGACGCGCCCTCCGCCAGCAGGGCAGGGCCAGGGTGGGACAGAGGGGACCTGAGCTGCCCACCTGCTCCAAGTAGGAGACCTTGGGCGCGGCTCCCTTCAGGTCCAGGTGGACGAGCCTCATCTCCGTGGTGCTGAAGTCCTTGGAAAGCTGCTTTTGGGTCGTGTGCTTCGGACCCCCCGGCGCCTTCGCTGCCGAGAGCGCCAGGGCCTGGCTGCGGGGCTGCGCCTCCTCCTGGGCCTCTCCAGCCTTTGCCCAGAAGCCGCTGTCCTTGCTGAGGTGCTTGTGCGGCTCCAGGGTGCTGCGGCGCATGCAGAGGGGAGCAGCTGGACACGGGCAGCAACCCGCCCCCCTGCAGCAGCTCCCTCACGGGCAGCCCCAGCAGAGCGGCCGCAGGCACAGAACCCCCCACTCACCCTCCGGGGGCTCTCCCAGGCCAGGCTCTGGGGGGGAGCTGCGCTGGAAACGTGCTGGGACGTCCACCTCCAGTGGTTCAGCTCAGCTCTTCCCCACCCGCCCCTGGAGGCGAGTAGTTACCCAAAGGGGGTGCGCCCCGCGCCAGACCCCCCCCACCCCAAGGGTAGCTTCTGGCCCGACAGGGCATTCGAGCAGAACTGTCCCACTTACCGCCCTGCGGCAGTGCCCTCAGGCGCAGCAGGAGAGTCCCAGAGAGGGCTCCTGGGAATGGGACGCTGGGGGGCAGGTGCAGTTCTCTCTCACCAGGCCCCTCCTGCCCTGCCGGTGGGCTGGAGATGAAGGGGAAGAGCTGGCACCGGCTGGGGGTGAGCAATGGGAGCCCCGGACACTCCTGCACCCAGCAATACTGGGGAGCCGCAGGAAGAGCCCAGCCCCCACCACAAGGGCTGCAAATCCATCCGCACACGGCGGGTGCAGCTGGCCTGGCCAGGACAGGGCTAAAGAGAGTCCGGGCGAGCATGGGGGGGGGGGGGGGGAGGTGGCGCACCAGCTCAGCAAAGGAGCTGCCTTGGGGCGGGATGGGGGGAACTCTCTCCAGCCCCACAGGGCAGGCATGCCCACCCCACGCCCCGGGCAGCCCCGCTGCAGGGCGGGCGGAAGCCTTACCTGTCTCGGAAGATAAATTTGAGGCCTGCTAAAGCCACGACCAGGAGCACGGCGAGGCGCAGCAGGTTCAGCTTCTGGACCCGCGCGAAGGCCATGTCTGCCGGGCAGGGTGGGGAACCAGCGGCCCTGCGGAGCAGGAGGTGGAGCTGCGAGCTGACACACCCCGTGATGTGGACCTGCCTTTCCCGCTGTGGGGAGGAGGGCCATGGATGCAGAGCTCAGGCCCGGGAACTCCGCTGCTAAGGAGCCTGACAGGAGCACCCAGCCGGACAGACCCGAGCCACCGACCCACGGGGGTACCCCAGAGGCAGGCTGCAGACACCCCGGTACATGCTGCATGCGGCAGACACCCCTTCACGAGGGACCCTGCCAGCTGGCTAGCTGCCTGGCAAGGCTGTGAGCCAACACCCAGCCGCACCACCTGCCTTTCTGCTCCACCTCTGCCACACAAAGGGAGGCCAGCCCAGCCCAGAAGCTAGGGGCACTAGGCTGAGACTCAGGAGAGCTGGGTTCTATTCCCAGCTTGGGCATGTGGGACCCACCTCAGGTTTCCTCTGGAAGTTAGGGAGAATTGTCCCCATGTCAATCACCTCCATTCCCCATACATCCTCTGGGAGTGCTGCCAGCAAGTGTTGGGGAGCAGGGACAGTCTCTTGCCCCATGCTGGCAGAACAGCTAGCCCCACACATGCCAAGGTAAGCCTGGCTCCCAGCAACTTGCTGACAGCCCACAAGGCCTGCTCTGGGCTGCCAGGCCTTGGCACAGGGATCTTGCTCTGTTCTGAGGTGGAGCCTGTCTCTGGGCTGCCAGTGCTCCTGGGCCTTACGTGGCAACAACACTGTGACAGGCCATTCCACAGGTGAGGTCTGATACCCACCCCATGGCCATTAAGCTAGTGGGGTGCAGAGCTTAGGCAAACCTCTGAGCTGAGGGGTTGTGAGCTAAATCCCACAAAGACTTGGCAGGTTGGGGAAGCAGAGAGGAATACTGCTTTGGGAGCACTAGAGGCAGAGTTGCCTAGTAGGCACAACCCAATGACTATCTTGGGCCAGTTACATCCCACCCCTGGACCTCAGTTTCCCATCAGAGGGGGAGATTTTTGTGAAGCAGGGTGGGTTATTTGGGGTGGAAGGAGCTCACAGAAGTTCATTTTGCATCCAGGACATGCCAGGGACAGATTCCCTGATGTCTGTGGCTTTAAACTAGACACGCGGCATGGTCAGAGGAGAGAGCAAGCGTTAGTTTTACCTGCCAGGTGGCACCCACAGGAAGAACTCTGTCTGAGTTGCGGGGAGGTGACCAGCGTCAGAGCAGGTTTAAAAAGGAACCATCCTGCGGTGAGAAGCAGACTTCACGGGATTAACCGATCCAGGGAGCCAGTCTGAGGGAAGAGAAGCCAGCTAGAAAACACGCAGACACACACGAAACACTTGAACAGCACTGAAGGAGGAATGAGGCAGGGACTAGCGGAAGTTACTGACCACCAGGGAGAAGAGAGGAGAGAAAGCGCCATCCAGATACTCCTGGGGAATTGTGCGTCATTGCGCACATGCAGAATTCATGTCCCCAGCAGATTTCTTTGCTTCCCCACAGAAAAATGACTTCTGATGGGGGCAGCTGCAAGAAGAGTCCTACACCCCTACCGCCCCGCAGGCAGGTAGTTTGGGGGCCTGGAGCAGCCTGTAGAGATGTAAATCACCACCAATTATAGAACCACAGAGCTGGCAGAGACCTCAGGAGGGTATCAAGTCCAGCCCCCTGCCCAAGGCAGGACCAATCCCACCAAGGGCAGGGGGTCCTCAGCAGTCCCAGGTGAGAAAGAGAGACCACCCCTCTCGCTTGCTACCGCGGCACGCTCACTGTGGAGGGGCAGGGCTTCAGGGAGGTTCTGAGGAGGTAGGTGGGGGGTAGGTTCTGTCCTCTCAGGCAGAACAGAATCTAGCAGGTGGCCTGCTTGGTGAATTGTTCCCAGTCTTTGACCAGGTCTACACTACACCCGGAAGATCGGCTTAACATACACAACTCCTGCTACTTTACATATTTACATAGCTGGAGTCAACATACCTGAAGCCAAGCTTGGCCTCGTCTCCACAGTGAGAAGTCGATGGGAGAAACCTTCCCGTCGTCTTCCCTTACCCCTCACGACAGAGGCGTACCGGTGCTGACGGGGGCACCCTTGGCATTCGATTTAGCAGGTCTGTACTAGACCCACTAAATCAAACTCCAGAACACTGATTGCCAAAGCGTCAATCATCCAGTAAGAGAATTCCCCCAGCAGTATAAAACCAGGTTTGAAGGCTCCTTGACATTTCCAGAGTGATGTAAAGGGCAGCGTGGCCTTATAAATGCTTGGGGCACTTTAGGGCTTAGAACGGGGCACTTTGGGGATTAGAAATTTTTGGATTGAAAAAATTTCCTATCAAAACATGCTCTTTGAACTGTTTGTATGGGCCTCTCTGGAGATGGTCAGTAGCCAGTACAAATTGTGCCTTCGATCCCTCACTTGCTCTTCAGTGGTCTAGCACAGTGTTTCCCAAATGGGAAAATAGGGGTTCTGCAAGAAAATTCCATTACAATAACATTTTATTATTTAAAAAAATAATAATTAATATTGAAGCATTTAATAATTTTATTGAAAATAATTTTCATTCGTGTTGATCTCATGACCTTGTTTAGCATTTGTTTATTATTCTTACTTATTTGTGGTCTACTTTTTCAGCTCCATATATAAAACTGTTATGAGGGGTTCCACAAAATTCTTTAGAGTTTAAAAGGGTTCCATGGCCAAATAAAATTGGGAAACACTGGCTCAGCATGTAACACCGAGCAGCCGGCGGCATATGTTCCTGGACTAATAGCTAGAAATAAAGGGTCAAACCCAGCTCCGTCGCAATTACACAAAGTGGGTATGGGAGATGTCCTCCCATGTTCCCCACCCATCTATCTTATTGTAGTTACATAAATTACCAAACTATTCCAAAGCAGCATGATTACAGTGTGTTAAAATCAAACATGCCAAATGGTAAGATATTGTGAGCAGAATTTTTTTTTGGTGCAGAATTTTAATATTTTGGCCCAGAATCCCCCCAGGATTATGAGCATGAAGAGCAAACCAGCTGCCTTCACTGCAACATCTGTTATTTCAGGCCCTTCTCCCCAGCTCAGATTTTCCCCTTTTACAAGCCAAGAGACCAATCGTACAGCCCCGTACTCACAGAACAGCCCCACCGATTTCACACGGACCAGTCGCACGTGGAAAAATTTAATGGATCAGGCCAAAATAATCCTGCTTGTGATAATCGCTCCTTGTACGGGTGCTCACTCATTGCACTTGGCAGCTTTTCATGAATCCATTATCCTGCATTATATCCAGATGGGCTAGGCAGTTCCGCAAGCCCCAGAGACAGAACTGCCAGGTGGCATTTGCTAGCATAGGGTGGCACGGCGGCTCCGTTTCTGTATGCAGAGAGCGGGTCACTTCTCTGCTTTTTAAAACATCAGTTTAACCCTCTATTAAACCAGCCCTGGAGCAGGCAGGGCGCATATGGACGCTGCCTAGAACCAGCTTTCTGAATAGCTGAAGCCGCGGGTAAGGAATTCTCTCTGCACTGGTGAGGCCCTGCCCCATCCCAGGAAGGAGCACATCCGCAGGACTGCGGGTCAGCATTGTGCAGAGATTTGTACCATGTCCAGCACACGCACTCCTGGCATCTCTTGGGCTCGCCTCTCCCAGCACGCAGGGTAAAACCCAGAGGGCTGTTCAGAGAAAAGGGCGCCATCTTCCTGTCTTGGTGCCGGATGAGAGAGGGGCTACAAGATGGCACAGGAACCCACAGGAGGCTCAGGTTAATACACCCACAGCTGTTGTGAAGCAGGGAGGGCTGCTACCCACAACGTACCCAATGGAGAGACACAGCTGCACTGAGTGGTCCCTGAGGGGCCTGCCCTCCCAGAGAGCAGTGAGAGTATCAGGGAAGTGGTCTGGAGAACTCATAATGGCCACTGTGCAGCGACGCCTGCTCTGGACCCACCCGGCCCGGGCACCCAACATTCCCCACCCCCGCCCAGGCTTCCCTGTAAGCTGGGCACTCGTGCAGCCACTCAGGAGAGACTCCAACGCTGCCCAGCAGGGCACCCACAGCTAGGTTTGTGTTTCTCCAGGTGGTGCACATTTGCACATGCTTCAGTGCACATACAATTTATTCTGCACCTGAATGGAACAGATTAGAGGGAACATTGCCCCCAACCCCTGCTGGAGAGTCTAGAACCGCTCCACACAGGCAGCTGCTCCTATAGCTTAGCCAGAAACAGGCCTCCCTGACTTAGCTGCCTCCCGGAGGGGATTGAGAAGCGGGGCCAGCCCTGGAACGGAGCACAATGGACTGACTTTGCACCACTGAGCGCGCTCCGTGCCATGACACCCACATGTTGCTGCCCCCCCCCCCCGCCCTGTCCCCCAGGCTGTGCTCTCAGCTACTACAAGATTTCTGCCCCAGCAAACAGGGCAGGTGAGTGCGTCTGTACCGCCACCGCCCCCACCCCTCCCGTGAACTCCACTGCCCGGGCATGGTGAGGGCAAGTGGGGAGGGAGGGCTACGTTCATGGAAGCTCCAGTGAAAGGCGCACATCTCAGCCCACTGTGCTACCTCCCCCCAGCCCAGAAGGGGAGGGGGCATGACAGGCAAAGCATTGTGAGCTACTATTCCCATTCCTTTTGTAAAGTAGGTATTTGAAATGAGAGGGCTGGACTGACTGACGCCATCCCAATCACACCGCACTCTCCTGGAAGGTCAAGGAGCTAACGGGCGCTGCTTTCTAGCCTGCTCTTTTCCAGCTCAGACCGGCATGAGCTTGTGCGATCAGCTCATGCTGCACTGAGCGCCCCGTGCTGCATGATGTTGTTGTGTTGTCATGTGCGGTGTTGCCAGAGCCAGATGGGGCCCAAGACATTAGAGAGACAGGGGGGGGGGGGGGGGGGGGGAACGACGACAGGGGAGCCAACAGCCATGCTGGGCACAGGGGAGGTTGCTCTGTGCTCCCAGAAGGGGTGGGGCCTCAGGCAGAAGGGGCGGGGCCAGGCAGCAAGCACACCTTCCCCCCCCCCCCCCCCCCCAGCTCTCAGCTCCATCCAGAGGGTGGCACACTCCACACCACTCACCCTCCCAGCCTGGAGAGCCACTTGGAGCGGCCATGTGCACTCCAGCAGCAGTTTTAAGGGCCCAGGGCTCTGGGTGCTGCAGCCGTAGCTGGGAGCCCTGGCCCCTTGAGAATTGCCAGGCCCTAAGGCCCTTTGCCTGGGGCCAGGGGAGGGAATAGCTGTTACTGGACCAACTTGGGAGAGACAAGCTCTCTAGCTCCACCCTGGGGGTTTGGGTTTCAGCATCGCTCGCAGGAGGGCCACCTAAGGGGGCACTTGGCTCTAGGTCCCATTCGAAACAGCCCCCAAACGGAGGCCTACCGAGGTCCAGCACCACCCAGGTTTGGATCAGCAACCCCACAGCAGAGGGGGGCTGGGCTGAACCTGAACAGTGCTGCAACACCGACCCCTCCTTCCATGGTCTGGTGTGGGGAGCTGCCCAGCCCCACAACACGAGAGCGGTGCCGTGAACAGGCAGCTGGCTTGCTCTCCTGTCTCCCTGCCCCTCCGTGGCTATTTGTGGAAAAGGGGCTCATCTTTCCCCTATGCCTCC
Source organism: Pelochelys cantorii (assembly GCA_032595735.1). NCBI lineage: Eukaryota > Metazoa > Chordata > Testudines > Trionychidae > Pelochelys > Pelochelys cantorii. Next base: position 39,161,809 of record CM064341.1, read on the forward strand.
AACTACCTCTGTATGGCCCTGGCTAGCAGGGATGTGAACGGGTAACCGGTTAACCATGGCAGAGGGCTATCCCAGTGGGGGATCCCACTTAAGATGGTTAACTGGTTAGCCTACCATTTAACCTAACATTTAACTGGTTAACTCAGTAATTGGGATTTCACATCCCTACTGACTAGCAATATTTTCTTGAGTTGGATTAGTTCAGAGTTGAGAAACAGACAGAGAGAGGAACAGCAGCTTCCTGCTCTTTCAAGTCACCATCGGGCAGGGGGGAGAGAAGAGCCAAGAATGACTGGAAGAGACCCAAACTCACAGGCCACAGGGCCAGATTTTCAAAAACCCTCCAGGACTATGAGCAGGGGCAACAGCAGTTTTCCTGCTGCTCTTCACATAACCACCCTGCTCTTGGTACAAGAGCCTTCTCCAGCGCAACCCCGACCATCTCTCCTTTTCTTCCCCATTTCCATCTGGGTTCTTGGGCAGCTGCTGTGGCACCCACACCTTAGCGCCTGCCAGGAATCAATATGGCAAGATAAGGAGCGAGCTTATCTGCAGTCATAAGGGAACAGGCTTCTCTGTTGTTATTTCTTGCTCTCTTTTCTCCTCTCCCTCTGTGAGCTGTTCTGTAATGTCAGGCTTCACCCGCCGAGATGCAAGTCACCTGCAGCCCTCCGCCCAAGAAAATTAAATGAAATTAAAAAGAGCTGAACACTGAGCATGGGGGCCCTTCAAACTTTTTAACTCCAGGACACCCAGAGACATAGGCTGCGGGATGGGCTGGGCTGAGTCAACAGAAGTCTTGTCAACAGAAGTCAGTCAGAGTCTTTGTAGCCATTGTTGCCTCAGCTGTCCAAATTCCTTCTGAGATCGGAGACGTGGCAGAGAAAACAGCCCAGCCGGGGAAGCAGGAGCTGTCTTTGGCCAGTGGCAGTTGGGACCACAGAACTTGGGTGTTTTTATCATCATTAATTATGAGGTGGCACCTCTCTAGTCCGGCACTCTCTGGTCCAGAACATCCATGGTCCGGCATGATTTGAATTAGGCAGAGACCCACTAACCATGGGTGTGGCCAAGTTTCCCACAGTCCCATAAAGTTTGTTTCCAGCCAGTCCTGGCTCTCAGTGTTCTGTGCTGTCCTTTAGCTCTAACTGACCCTGAAATGTCTTCCAAGAGCCCAGCAAGCAGGGGAAGGGTTGGTCATGCTGCTGGACCATATTGACCTCCTGTGGTCCGGCAAATTCTCTGGTTCGGCACCAGTCAGGTCCCAAGGGTGCCGGGCTGGAAAGGTTCAATGTGTAGTTCTAATGCCTGGACACCCCTGCAGGAATCAGAGCCCCCACTGTGCTAGGCACGGTAAAATAGACCTTTAAGCTCATTGGGGAGGGACAACGCCATGGCAGACCAGGCAGAGGAGCCGTGGAATGTACAAATGCTGCATCATCAGAATGTCTCCCCTCTGACTGTGCGGCCAACGGGAGAGCAAGACAAGGCCGGTTCCTGTGGGAGCGGCAAGCAGGCCTCTTGGCGAGCTGTGGGAGCAGGGAAGTCCCCCTGAAGCGTGTTCTCCAGCTGGGGAGTCTGCCAGGAGCCAGGGGCCTCCCCCGTGTTCCTACACTGAGCACAGCCCTGGGCGCCCTGCCGGGCTGCCAGGGCTCTCCTACAGGTGCCTAAGCTGAGCCGCAGGTAGCCGGGCAGGTGAAAGGGGCAGGCTGGGGGTGTGCATGCCCCGCCCCACCCCCATCTGGGGCTGCCCCAACCCCCTGACCACCTCCCCCAGCGCCCTCTCGGAAGAACAGGAGCTGCAGCCACACGAACCAGGTCTTCGCCCTCCTGCCCTGACTATCGGAGCGAGGGGCAGCGCTCAGCTTGGGCCTGTCTCTCCCGGCTGCGGAGGGGAGGCCAAAGGAGGATGCAGCAGGCTGTGCACTTTGCGCTCCCTCCCTGAGACCCAGGGAAAGCAGAGCAGCAGCAGCAACCCAGTATGGGCGGCTGCAGCCCTCCTCTTAAAACGGTGCCCTTGCCCTCCCCTGGGCCCCTCCACCCTCAGCCCTGACTCCTGAACTCCCCCACATCTCCCTGCCCTGGGTCCCTTATACACTAAATGCAACTCTCCTCTATTCCTGAGGTACCTGAGGGCTGCCCCACTCAGCGCCCCTTGGCCACATCCTGCCAGCCCTGCCCAGGTAAAGTTCCCTTCCAGACCAGTGGGATGAAGGCGGGGGGGTCCAGCCCCACGTTCCCAGACGCTGAGGTTCCACGGCGCAACACAATCAGCTTGCAGCTCACCCCCACCCCACCCCCAATGCCACCCGGCCCAATCCCTGAGTGTCACCACATGGCCGGGCACGGCCCCCAACAACGCACCCCTCCCCCACCTCGGCTTTTACGTGCTGCTCATTGCCATGGTAGCCAGAGCCTCAAGCTCTCCTGAGGCAAGAGCTGTACAAGAGTTGCTGAGAGCTCCGGGCCGGAAGGGCAGTGAAGCCCAAGAACCCTGATGGGTACCACTTCCCTCTCCCACAGCCACCTGCTAAGCAGCTAAGAGCAAGGAAAGGGTTAGCCCCTGCCGGCCGGGGACTGGCTAGTCCCTCGCTCCACTGGGGCGGTACCGAGTTAATTGGCTGTTTGGGGAGTTTAGCTGCAGTCTGCAGAGCCAGGAGCACCATGTAGGGGAGGGCAGGCAGGTTGGAAGGGGGAAGAGATGCTTCCTGGATTGATTTCCCTGGCACAAGGGTGGGGCTTAATCCATCTCTAGTGGCTCTCAGCAGAAAGGTCTCACCAGAGCTGGAGAGATAACCCTCCCCCCAGGACTTCAGTGGAAGTCACCCCTCAGACAGGAGGCATTTGCCTTGCAAGGATCCTAAGGTCTGTTAAGTGTCAACGCTTCTGTGATCACAGGTCCCAGGAAGGTCCCACGGGTCCCGCCCTGCAGGGCAGTTACTCACCATACCAGCCCTGGGGCTGGATGTCGGGGCGAAGCTAAAAACCAGTTACCTTTCTGCTGACGCCTGTTACCACTCCCCTGCTGAGCGGGGCTGGTTTTCGCTGGTTGCTGTTTCCCAGTGCGAAGGACACGCTCTGCCGGCAGCCGGGCCAGCTACATAGGAAGCCAACACAATGCTGAATGGTCCGCAGGCCAGGTGGATAGGCGCCTACACGCCGGCTCTTGCCCATCAATTGTGTTGTTTCTTAAAGATGCAGAAAGCAACTTTAAGTCTTCCGCCCATCCAGAGCTACGGACGGTCTCTTACCATCCCTCCAAACAAGACTCCCTGAAAGAAAGCGAGGAAAACAATACAGCTTTCGGTTCCTGTCAATACCTCAGGCATCCCGGTGTATACGCTCAGCCTTCTGCTCTGTTACAGTGCACACCCCTCCACGATCTGCCAACAGCTCCGCCAGCAACTGTGAAAGTGAAAGTGAACAGGAAACAGCAGCGTGCACAGAGACGCTAGGAAGAAAGGTGTGTCATCCCCCCCCGCCGCACTTTATGAAAATTGGCTTATGAATATGCATAATGCAAAGCTGATTTATGCAAAATGCTGCGTGTAACCGCGTTAAAGTTATGGTCTGCTGAGTGTGTATATTCTATTTCTGTGAGCGCATTATTCTTGTAGGGAAAGTTAGAACTATAAACTGGGGATCTGTTTATAATTCTGAATGTGCTAATGGGGGCCATTACTGATAATCTGGAAACATAACAGCCTGTTGCTCAAGATAATCTGTACATGGTTTTGTTTTCCTGTCAACCCAAACTGTGGTTGGTCCTACAAAGACATGTGACCATGCCACTTGGTACTGGACTCCATCTTGAATCTGGTGTTTTTCCATGGGGTTGGGGAGATTAAGCAAAGGGCACCCACCCTGGGGAAAGATCTATCTAGGGATGGAAGCAATCCGGGCTTAGTCTTCAACTGGCTTTTGAAATTGCCTCCCCGCCCTAAGAGCATACACAGGAAGAAACCTGCAAACAAAGAACTCTAAAGATACAGAGAGCTGTAGACCCAGGCCAGAAAAGGGCGGGGGGGGGGGGGGGGGGAAAAGTGGTCGAGGAAGAGGAAACAAACAAACAAACAAACAAACAAAATCTCTGCTTTGAAGGATTTTACCTAAAACAGGGACAGAGGGGTGAGGAATTATGCATATAACAAGTTTGTGTGTATTAGGATTACCTGGTGTGTTTTATTTTGTTTTAGTAACTTATTTTAATCTGTCTTTTTCCACTTGCAATCACTTAAATCCGACTTTTTAATATTTATCAAGCCCAGTGTAAATAATTGTTATCTGTGGGAGGGGAAACAGCCACTGGGCATCTCACTCTTTCATGGATAAAGAAAGTGAACTTATAAGCTTTCTCTGTGTAAAGCAGGGGTGGGGAACCTTTTTTGGGCCAGAGGCCACGGACCCATGCAGGTTGGGGGGGGGGGGGCGAGAAATCAGTCAAGGGCTGCATATAAGGGAGGGAAAAAAAAAACAACCACCCCTCACGAGCGTGGGCTCAGAGCCTCAAGTGTGTCTGTAGTGTTGTAGGTCCCAGGACATTAGCAGTAGAGCCAACCCCACACATTCAAAAATAATGAGTGAGGCTCACCAAAACTCATAAGAGATTCACTTTAGAATAATAGATTGGGGGGGGGGGGGGGGAGAAAGAGTTGCTTCTGCTTTTTGAGCAGTGGGGTCATATTCTGATGCTTCCTGCTTAGCCAAGAGGGCTAGAAACTTTCTTTGAGAATGAAGGCTGAAATAATCACATTTCCACTTGACCCCAGGAGTCGGGGCCAAGGAAAACATTATTTATATTTCAGAGAGTGAGCCACGTTAGTCTGTTTCAGCAAAAGAACAAGGAGTCCAAAGCCTACCACATTTATTAGGGCATAAGTTTTTGGGAGATACAACTCTCTTCTTCAGATGCTCTTTGCTTGGATTTGAAGTTTCGCCTCCATAGCCATGCTAGCATAGACTGTACGGTAATGGGGCCATACAAGTTCCTGAGCTGGCGTGAGCAGCTGAGACTCTCAAAGCAGATCAGCTTGTCGGTTTTCATTTTGCTTTCCACTCAGCTGGAGCAGAGAACTTAAATAGGAACAAGCATCTCTGCAACCACACTCCAGGTCCCACACCAAGCACAAGAAGGGAGAAGCCAGCGCAGTACCTGGTCTGGATGCTTAACTTGAAATAGAGAGACAAGCGACAGAAGCACTTCACCCAACTCCAGCACCTTCCAGATGGGACTACAGAAGTGCTTACGTTAAGAGACCACCAGCAACTGAAATGTGGCCCAGCATTTCAATTTTGGAAGAACAGCCTTCTCCGAACAATACAAACATTTTCAATAAGACATTTCCACTGAAAACGGCTATTTACAGTTACTTGGCTGCATGCAACTAAATCTGCCCGGCAAAAGAGAAATTGGGTTTCGTTGCTGTAGCAGACACGCAAAGAAACAAATGAGCAGCTACAAAAATCGATGTTTTCGTTTTTCATTTCCAACAGAGGTATTATTAGTCAGACAGAAAGAAATTCATTTTCAGCCACAAGTCCATTGACACTGTGTCTCTTCCACAAGGCATGAAAACACTATGGATGCATTATGTGTATTAACAAGATATTGTCTGGTGACAGAACCCCTTTTAGGGGAGTATGGGATTGCTACAAGAGAGACCAAATCTCAGAAGTTTCAGAGCATGGCCCGGGGCCTCTGAAGATAGAAGGCCAGACTAGATTACAAGTCCCCCTCCTCAAATTTGAGAGCTAAATTCTAAAGCACACAGCACTTCCAGCCGCTCCAGCTTCAATCTTGTTCTTTGGAAACCACACAACAAAGCTGCAGGACATAGGAGAAGGCAAGAAGCTTGAACGCAGCCAGTTGCATTCATGGAAATAGTAAGCTGAGCTTCGATGTTTGTTTTTATACAAGGGTCTGCCCAGAGCTCAGCTCGCTAGACGTAGACACTGTGGCTTTACACATGCTAGATACATGGTTTGTTTCCCAACATGGGACAACTGTCTGAGATTGCAGTAAATCAGGGCTATTCTACACACAGCCCGCAGCCCGCATGCGGCCCACAGCCCGTTTGTTTGCGGCCTGCAGGGCAGTTTGGGTTCACATGGGGCTCAACACACGGCCCACGGGTGGGATCCTTTGAACATGGCCTCCACTGGGAACACGCTCCACAACAGCGAGCCGTCTCCCAAGTGGGGTGAGCTCTGAACGACGCAAGTGGACGGGCTTGCTGGAACAGATGGGTACAAGGTGTCTGCATTTCTAGCCCCCAGAGAGGAGGTGCTGGGAGCGCTGGGGCATTGTGGGAAGTGCTTTGTATTCGTGCCCACCAGTGTGAAAAAAGCTATTTGCATATATATTTGCAAATATACATGCAGCCTCACTTAAGTTGTGGCCCCGTATCATTGTGGCCCCCGGAGCTTCCAAAGTTGAGTAGCCCTGCAGTAAAGGATGCATTAAACCCTCCCTCCCCAGTTCACCCGCACCCGCTCAAATAGAAAATGTTTTATAAGTTTCCTTTTTGGGAGCTGGGAGTTAAGGACGACTGCCTACCTGTCTAGCTCAGCTGGGAGGAGAACCCCAAAACACACGGCTTAGGAGTGCAGTGGGCAAAGGGCAGGCCCATCTGTGTCCTGGCCCTGCCACACGGCCTACAGCGCCGCCAGAGGAGGGTGCCCCGAACAGAAGAAAAGCAGGAGACACAGGGATCTGAAAATGCAGCTGCTCCAGACAGCCCTCTGGACTCAAGAGTTGTTGCGAATTCTCCTACTTAACACAGGAGCACAGATGCCCCTCTGCAGCGACACTTGAAATCATTCGTTGCCTGTCATCAGCACTTACATTTCTTCTGCCCCAAGCCTGCGCGTGAGGGTGGGCGTAAGACAGGCCACACACACGCTCTCGCGTCCAATGCATTTCGTCTTAGCAGAGGCAGACAGGCCAGGTCCAGAGAGCACCCATCCCTGCAGGGAACTGCCCTCCAGTAACCTGGCACTCCGCCGGAGGCAGCCTCGCAAGGTCAGGGTGCCGGGTTGTAGAACACCCTGCTGCTAGGTGCGCGATGCACCATGGCGACGGCGACAGGGTGATGAGACAGGCAGATCCTGCTCAGCACCCGCCGGAAGTGCGGATTTTAACACTGCCTGGTTAACGGGATGGCAGAAGCCAGACAAATAAAATACCCTGGTACCATTCGCTAAACCATGGCCATCATTCCCCCCGGCTCCGCGGGTTCCAGGTGCCTATGGCCTGATCCGCCACTCTGGAAATGCCACTCCGGAAACGCCACTCCCCCAGAGCAGAGGCTGAAAGACAGGCCCGAAAGCCGGCCCGGGCCCTGCCAGCCTAGGACAGCCCCGGGCCTGCACAGCACAGAGCCCTCCGGTGCGCATAGGGCAAGGCGAGGAGATCAGAGCTGGAATGATCATCCCACTGTCTGATCCCTCCGGCACCAGCAGCCGCGAAGTGCAGCCCCTCGCTCCCCGGGAGACCTTGTACAGACCTGCCGGCAATCCCGCCCCACGGGGGCCATGCTCCCTGCCTGCCCCGAGCCTCCCACACTGCGCCACTGCCCCCGCCTGGCACCTTCTCAGCACCCAGCCCCTCCCCCACTATCTCCAGCCTAGTAACCCAGTGTCCCTCTGCCCCCCCAGAACCTCCCTGCCGAGTACCCCAGTGTCCCCATTCACCCCCCCCACAGCCCTCCTGCCCAGCACCCCAGCCCTCCTCTGCATCCCTCCACCCAGTAACTCCTGCTTAGTACCCCAATGTACCTCTGCCCATTACCCCACTTCGCCCCCCCCACAGCCCTCCTGCCCAGCACCCCAGCCCTCCTCTGCATCCCTCCACCCAGTAACTCCTGCCTAGTACCCCAATGTACCTCTGCCCATTACCCCACTTTGCCCCCCCAGCCCTCCTGCCCAGCACCCCAGCCCAGTACCCCTCTGCCCAGTGCCCCCCTCCCAGCACAGTACCCCAGGGCCCCATCCCCCCAGGTCCAGGCCCCCCACTGCACCCAGTACTCCCCACCCAGTGGCCCCCCACAGCCATGCCCCCGCCCGGCGCCCCCCAGCAACCCCCGGCCCGCTGGGCCCCGCCCCCACCTGCAGGTGCGGCCCGGCCGGCGCGCGGACCAGCAGCGGCTCCAGCGCCGTCTCCAGCATCAGCCCGCAGCGCGCCCGGCCCCGCTCTTAAAGGGCCCGGACCCAGCCCGGCCGCTGCGGCGGCACCGCGCATCGGCCCGGCTCGGGCTTGCGGGCCGCGCGGGGTATCACAGTGCGTGCAGGGGGTGGGGGGTACGGAGGCAGGGTGCACAGGGGGCTATGGAGGCAGGCAGTGTGCAGGGGGTGGGGGTATGGAGGCAGGGTGCACAGGGGGCTATGGAGGCAGGGTGCGTGCAGGAGGTGGGGTGTATGGAGGCAGGCAGTGTGCAGGGGGTGGGGGTATGGAGGCAGGGTGCACGTGGGGTAGGGGTATGGAGACAGGGTGCATGCAGGGGGTGGGGGTATGGAGACAGGGTGCATGCAGGGGGTGGGGGTATGGAGGCAGGCAGTGTGCAGGGGGTGGGGGTATGGAGGCAGGGTGCACGCGGGGTAGGGGTATGGAGACAGGGTGCATGCAGAGGGTGGGAGTATGGAGGCAGGGTGCATGCAGGGGGTGGGGGTATGGAGGCAGGGTGCATGCAGGGGGTGGGGGTATGGAGGCAGGCAGTGTGCAGGGGGTAGGGGTATGGAGACAGGGTGCATGCAGGGGGTAGGGGTATGGAGACAGGGTGCACGCAGGGGGTGGGAGTATGGAGGCAGGGTGCATGCAGGGGGTGGGGGTATGGAGGCAGGGTGCAGGCAGGGGGTGGGGGTATGGAGGCAGGGTGCACGCAGGGGGTGGGGGTATGGAGACAGGGTGCACGCAGGGGGTAGGGGTATGGAGACAGGGTGCACGCAGGGGGTGGGAGTATGGAGGCAGGGTGCATGCAGGGGGTGGGGGTATGGAGGCAGGGTGCATGCAGGGGGTGGGGGTATGGAGGCAGGGTGCACGCAGGGGGTGGGGGTATGGAGACAGGGTGCACGCAGGGGGTAGGGGTATGGAGACAGGGTGCACGCAGGGGGTGGGAGTATGGAGGCAGGGTGCATGCAGGGGGTGGGGGTATGGAGGCAGGGTGCATGCAGGGGGTGGGGGTATGGAGGCAGGCAGTGTGCAGGGGGTGGGGGTATGGAGGCAGGGTGCACGTGGGGTAGGGGTATGGAGACAGGGTGCATGCAGGGGGTGGGGGTATGGAGACAGGGTGCACGCAGGGGGTGGGGGTATGGAGGCAGGGTGCACGCAGGGGGTGGGGGTATGGAGACAGGGTGCACGCAGGGGGTAGGGGTATGGAGACAGGGTGCACGCAGGGGGTGGGAGTATGGAGGCAGGGTGCACGCAGGGGGTGGGGGTATGGAGGCAGGGTGCATGCAGGGGGTGGGGGTATGGAGGCAGGCAGTGTGCAGGGGGTGGGGGTATGGAGGCAGGGTGCACGTGGGGTAGGGGTATGGAGACAGGGTGCATTCAGGGGGTGGGGGTATGGAGACAGGGTGCATGCAGGGGGTGGGGGTATGGAGGCAGGCAGTGTGCAGGGGGTGGGGGTATGGAGGCAGGGTGCACGCGGGGTAGGGGTATGGAGACAGGGTGCATGCAGAGGGTGGGAGTATGGAGGCAGGGTGCATGCAGGGGGTGGGGGTATGGAGGCAGGGTGCATGCAGGGGGTGGGGGTATGGAGACAGGGTGCACGCAGGGGGTAGGGGTATGGAGACAGGGTGCACGCAGGGGGTGGGAGTATGGAGGCAGGGTGCACGCAGGGGGTGGGGGTATGGAGGCAGGGTGCATGCAGGGGGTGGGGGTATGGAGGCAGGCAGTGTGCAGGGGGTGGGGGTATGGAGGCAGGGTGCACACGGGGTAGGAGTATGGAGGCAGGGTGCATGCGGGGTAGGGGTATGGAGACAGGGTGCACGCAGGGGGTGGGGGTATGGAGGCAGGGTGCATGCAGGGGGTGGGGGTATGGAGGCAGGGTGCACACGGGGTAGGGGTATGGAGACAGGGTGCATGCAGGGGGTGGGAGTATGGAGGCAGGGTGCACGCAGGGGGTGGGGGTATGGAGGCAGGGTGCACGCATGGGGTGGGGGTATGGAGGCAGGGTGCACGCGGGGGGTGGGAGTATGGAGACAGGGTGCACGCAGGGGGTGGGGGTATGGAGGCAGGGTGCACGCAGAGGGTGGGGGTATGGAGGCAGGGTGCACACGGGGGGTGGGAGTATGGAGACAGGGTGCACGCGGGGGGTGGGGGTATGGAGGCAGGGTGCACGCAGAGGGTGGGGGTATGGAGGCAGGGTGCACGCGGGGTAGGGGTATGGACAGGGTGCACACAGGGGGTGGGGGTATGGAGGCAGGGTGTGTGCAGGGGGTGGGGGTATGGAGGCATCAGGGGGCTTTGGGGCACAAATGCCTCCCCAGTGCTGCTGCTCACTGGTGCAAGCCGGCGCTGTGAGGCTCTCTCTGACATGCCCTGCGCCCAGTTCACTTTGCTGGCATTGCAGCTCTTGGGAGGGGTGGGCAGCCCTGTGCAGCCCATCACAAGCTCCCACATGGCACACATGAGACCCGCTCATATGCCACCGGACTGGTGGGCATGGCTGACCTTGGCCTGGCAGGGCTTTTGGCAACCTGCCATGAGGAAGGACCCAGCCACCTCCCTCCCCACAACCCTGGACCATTTGCTGCCCGCCCCAGCCTGCCTTCTCCCTGCCTGAGACCCTCTCTGGCCCCTCTCCTCCACCCCTAGTGTGGGAAGTGCCGCAGGCTGTGGCCTGGGAAGCTGGAGGTGAAGCGGACGCGCCACGTTCGGAACAAGGGCAGAGAAGGGCAGCTGGAGAGCTCTGCCCCCGTGGGGCGAGAGAGGGGCCAAGGAATGAGGGCATCTGGGGGGCTATTTTGAGGAGGGTGCAAAAGTGCAGGACTCTAGAGTCACCCCTGTGCCAAGCAACCCAAGAGGGCGGGCAGGTGCCTCAGGGTGCCTGAGGAGCCACGAGAGCTGATGGGCAGGTGTCCACGCTTTGGGAGGAGATACAGACTCCCTGTAGCACTGACGCCGCGCAGGAGAGGCAGCATAGCCTTGCTCTGGGCCCCTGCTTGGTTACATCGGGTCTGGCTGGCAGGGTGGGGCCCCAGCGTTTCCCAGCGGGAGACGTCAGTTCCAGCTCTAGTCTACCCCACAGGTGAAAAGGCCTTAGCTGAGGCCCAGCCTCATCCTACTCTTTGCAAAACCAGCGTGATGCGACCCTGAACTGACCAGCACATCTCTTCCCAGGGCAGGGCAGCGGGGCAGGGAAGTCTGCCCCGGGAACTTGCCCTCAGCACACAGGAGCATGCGCGGTTCCGTGAACTGAGTGAATCATTCTCAACAGAGGACATAGATGCTGAGGATTTTATTCTCCCGTTCTCTGCTGGAAGTATCTGTGAGTGGTTCACACCATCCTCTCCCCAGCTCTGTCTGAGGCTTTTGAAACGTGCTTTCCACACACATTGGTGCTACAAAAACTCAACCGCGTGAGGACTGGCAACAAAGGGTGCGAGCCTAGCCGGAAGGAAATAATTACAAATATTAAAAGTGGGCAGTATTAGCCCCCCTCCATGAAACCCCCTTTGGCCTTTTTGTTACTAACCCCATGCATTTTATCCAAATACAGTTTCAATGTTCAGTTAATGCTGTCCTGACTGTACCTCTGGGGTTTTGTGCAGACGCTTTAAACCCTGTAGCGGCCCCCATGGCAAAGGGCCTCATGCTGTGTGGGTTGCGATGCACAAGTCCCTGCTCGGTGTCCGTCACCGTGCTTGGGATGTCACAAGTCTCAGGCACCCCATGCACAAGGCTCCTCAGACACAGCCCTGGATGGTCCCTAGTAACACTCACAGGTCTCAATAGGGAGGCAAGAAATAACAGATGCAAATACCCTGGACCCCGGGACTTCTACACTTGCATGAGGGATCTTCTTACTGCAACCCCCCGGGGCACCCAGAGCGGGATATAACGGTCACACAGCTGCCGCCACTCAGTATCACTCTCCTAGTGGCAAGCAAGCCCTGCCCTCGGACCCCACTGTCCAGAGCCCAGTTCTTCTGTCCTCGGAGCGCCTCAGCTAAGTCCTGCCGGGCCCATGACCTGTCTGCTGGCTGCTGTCCTGTATCCTGCTGCTACTGCTGATCCTTACCAGCCACCGGCTCTGTCCCGGCCTGACGCCCAGCTGTTGCCTGCTGCCCTTGCTCATTCACCACCGGCCTGGCCCAGTCCGACGTCTGGGACTCCCTTTTCCTGTTCTCTGGCCGTTATGGAGCTCTCAGTTGAGCTGAAGCAGGAGATGGTGAGCAGGGCAGTTGCTACCTCCCTCCCTTCCATCCGTCCTGGGGTAGTGGCAGTGCACGAAGACTCTCCCCCATCCCCTAGCACAGAGAGGCATATGGAGTAGCCAGACACTTCGAGCTGCTGGTCAGGAGCTGCCTAGGTAAGTGCCTCCCGGCCAGAGCCTGCCTCTGGTTCCCCATCCCATCCTATATCCCAATCCTCTGCCCTAAGTCACCCTCTGTAACACTCCTCCCCCCTCCCCAGGTCGCGACTCCCTTCCAGACCCTGCACACACTCCTAAATCCCTCCCCCAGGCCAGAATCCTCTCCTGCACCCCCTCTGGACCCTGCACCCCAAGCCCCTGTCCCAAGTCACAACCCCCACCTTCACCCAAACTCCACATCCTCTCCTGCACTCCGTCCTAGACCCCACACTCCCTCCGTAGAAAAGTGCGGTCTTTACCAAAATGTTGTAGTGCTCCCCCCCCCCCCCATCAAAAATGATTGCCTGCCCCAGCTGACGAGCCATGCCAAACCGGCTGTGCACCACTGCCCTCTGCTGGATAGAATCTGAACTGAGGCACTCTCCTGCACATGGCTCCGGGGTGGCAAAGGTGGCACTTGCCAATTCCCACAAATGTATCATGAGTCTTCACAGGTGTGGAGGTTTGTGAAAGCCCCAGCTCCAGTAGGCAGGAGATCAGCTAAGAGACCACAGCCTCGCATGCTGCCTTTTACTGTCTCATCCATTCCTTGTCCTCCCCCTCTGGTTCCCACTCTGGTCTCCCGTCTTATCCTTAGAGCCCTGCAGGGACAGGAAAGGCGTTTCCACATCCAATGCGTGATGTGCAAAAATTGTCCGTGGATTTCTGTGGATTTTCAGAGTTCTACTTACCCTGGCCGGGCTGAGGCTCCGAGGCACACCCTCCGTCCCTCTCCTTGCCCCCTTCCCCCTGCCTGCAACTGGGGAGTGGTGTGAACATGACTGGGGGCTGCTCTCAATCCTCCTCCCCTGACACTGTGGTCAGGGGGAGGGTCTGCCACAGCTGTCCAGGCTCTTTGCTGGGCTCCATGCTGGCCTTGGCTGGGCCAGTAGAAGTAGGGGGGGAGGTAAAGTGTGGGGGGCGGGGTGGAACAGGCACCCCTGGTCCCTCTGTTCCAGTGCCATTGGTAACTGCTGCACAGTGACCTGTGGAGCAGCCCCTGGCCTGTGTCCTTGCTTCCCAGACCACTGCCAGGGCAGGTGGACAGTCTGCGCTGCGGCCTCTCACAGCTGCCCACCTGGCTCTTTTATCTCAGTATCCCAGCTGCTGTCCAGAAAGATGGTCCACAGATATCCAGAACTGCAGCTGCAGATACAAAGTGGGTACTCACAGATTTGAAGGGCTTTACTTATAAGAAACTTGGAAGCATTTTGGGGCAGGGGCAGTCTTTTTGTTCCCTGTCCATACAGCACCTAGCACAGTGGAGTCCTGGTCCAGCGCTGGCTAAGGGGACACAAATAACACTTATCAATACTAGCCCACGCTTCCATTTAGGAAAGGGACATTTCTAGACCTTTTGGCTACAGAGCCCTTATGGCTGGAGCATGTGACTGAAAAATCTCTGGCTGGGATGATTTTGCTGGGGTTGGTCCTGCTTTGAGCAAGGGGTTGGACTAGATGGCCTCCTGAGGGCTCTCCCCACCCTAATCTTCTGCGGTCCATGAATCTATGCAAGGCTCCAGCCCCAGGGAGCTGACAGAAAGAGCCCTGTGTTACTATTACTCAGCGGGAGCATCTGGCTTTTTGAACGGTGGGGCTGGCAATGCCAGGGCAGCCCTCCCAGAGTTTGGCTGCAGAGCTTTGCTGCATTGCTGCTGCAGGAGGCCAGAGCAAGGCCCAGGGCCCTGGGCGCTTTCTGCACTGCAGGGCACATACGGAACATTGCGCCCCGCACAGGCAGGGCCGCCTCCCCCACGCAGCGAGGAGCCCTGCAAGGCCAGCGCACTGAGCCTGAGTCTCTCTAGCGCCCCCTCTTGGGAGCACGTGGACCCAGCGCAAGCCCTGTGCCCATCTCCTCCCCCCTCGTTTTCTCTCCTGGTCTCGCCCCACCTCCCTCACGTGGCATCGTCCTCGAGAAGTCTTGACAGGCGATGGCAGTCTGCGCATGCGCTCCCTCGAGTCCCAGAGGCCGCCGAGAATGCCTGTGCGCAGGCGCATCGCCCCTCTCGCCTGACACGCGCCGCCGCTCAACGCATGCGCGTCCCCTCCTGCGGGGGGGGGGGTGTTTGTGGCTCGCTTTGCGCGTGCGCCGTGGTGCAGCTTTCTCTCTTCCTCAGTCCGGCCCGCCTGCCGGGCCCCGCAGGTAGAGGGGTGCTCGCCTGGGCCCCCTTCCCAGCATGCCCCGCGCCGGGGGCGCCTCGACGCGCCGGTGATGGGCCCGTCGCGGCGGCAGCGCAGGGCCGGGTCCCCGGGAGTGCGCCCCCGTGTGGCCGGGGGAACCGGACCTGGCCTCGGGGGGAACCGGACCGGGCTTCGGGGGGGGAACCGGACCTGGCCTCGGGGGGAACCGGACCGGGCTTCGGGGGGGGAACCGGACCTGGCCTCGGGGGGAACCGGACCGGATGGGGGGGGGGACCGGACCTGGCCTCGGGGGGGGGGGAACCGGACCGGGCTTCGGGGGGGGAACCGGACCTGGCCTCGGGGGGAACCGGACCGGGCTTCGGGGGGGGAACCGGACCTGGCCTCGGGGGGAACCGGACCGGATGGGGGGGGGACCGGACCTGGCCTCGGGGGGAACCGGACCGGATGGGGGGGGGACCGGACCTGGCCTCGGGGGGAACCGGACCGGATGGGGGGGGGGACCGGACCTGGCCTCGGGGGGGGGGGGGAACCGGACCGGGCTTCGGGGGGGGAACCGGACCTGGCCTCGGGGGGAACCGGACCGGGCTTCGGGGGGGGAACCGGACCTGGCCTCGGGGGGAACCGGACCGGATGGGGGGGGGGACCGGACCTGGCCTCGGGGGGGGGGGGGAACCGGACCGGGCTTCGGGGGGGGAACCGGACCTGGCCTCGGGGGGGGGAACCGGACCGGGCTTCGGGGGGGGAACCGGACCTGGCCTCGGGGGGGGGGAACCGGACCGGGCTTCGGGGGGGGAACCGGACCGGGCTTCGGGGGGGGAACCGGACCTGGCCTCGGGGGGGGGGAACCGGACCGGGCTTCGGGGGGGGAACCGGACCTGGCCTCGGGGGGGGGGGGGGGAACCGGACCTGGCCTCGGGGGGGGGGAACCGGACCGGATGGGGGGGGGAACCGGACCGGGCTTCGGGGGGGGAACCGGACCTGGCCTCGGGGGGGGGGAACCGGACCGGATGGAGGGGGGGACCGGACCTGGCCTCGGGGGGGGGGGAACCGGACCGGATGGAGGGGGGGACCGGACCTGGCCTCGGGGGGGGGGGGGGAACCGGACCGGATGGAGGGGGGGACCGGACCTGGCCTCGGGGGGGGGGAACCGGACCGGATGGAGGGGGGGACCGGACCTGGCCTCGGGGGGGGGGGAACCAGACCGGATGGAGGGGGGGACCGGACCTGGCCTCGGGGGGGGGGGGGGGGGGGGAACCGGACCGGATGGAGGGGGGGACCGGACCTGGCCTCGGGGGGGGGAACCGGACCGGATGGAGGGGGGGACCGGACCTGGCCTCGGGGGGGGGGGGAACCAGACCGGATGGAGGGGGAGACCGGACTGGACCGGATGGAGGAGGCGGGAACCGGACCTGGCGTGGGGGGGGGAACCGGACCTGGCCTCGGGGGGGGGAACCGGACTGGATGGGGGGGGGAACCGGACCAGGCTTCGGGGGGGGGAACCGGACCTGGCCTCGGGGGGGGGGGGAACCGGACCAGATGGAGGGGGGGGACCGGACCTGGCCTCGGGGGGGGGGGGAACCGGACCGGATGGAGGGGGGGACCGGACTGGACCGGATGGAGGAGGGGGGAACCGGACCTGGCGTGGGGGGGGGAACTGGACCTGGCCTCGGGGGGGGGGGAACCGGACTGGATGGGGGGGGATAGTTCTATGAAGACATCCACGCAGTGTGCAGCGGCAGTTAGTAAGGCAAATAGGATGTTAGGAATTATTAAAAAAGGGATAGATAATAAGACAAAAGATATCATACTTCCCCTATATAAAACTATGGTACGCCCACATCTCGAGTACTGCGTGCAGATGTGGTCTCCTCACCTCAAAAAAGATATATTGGCATTAGAAAAGGTTCAGAAAAGGGCGACTAAGATGATTAGGGGCTTGGAAAGGGTCCCATATGGGGAGAGGCTAGAGAGACTGGGACTTTTCAGTTTGGAAAAAAGGCGATTGAGGGGCGATATGATAGAGGTATATAAAATCATGAATGGTGTGGAGAAAGTGATTATAGAAAAATTATTTACCTTTTCCCATAATACAAGAACTAGGGGACACCAAATGAAATTGATGGGTAGTAGGTTCAAAACTAATAAAAGGAAATTTTTCTTCACACAGCGCACAGTCAACCTGTGGAACTCCTTGCCCTTGGAGGCTGTGAAGGCCAGGACTCTATTAGGGTTTAAAAAAGAGCTTGATAAATTTTTGCAGGTTAGGTCCATAAATGGCTATTAGCCAGGGATAAAGTATGGTGCCCTAGCCTTCATAACAAGGGCAGGAGATGGATGGCAGGAGATAAATCACTTGATCATTGTCTTCTGTTCTCCTTCTCTGGGGCACCTGGCATTGGCCACCGTCGGCAGATGGGATGCTGGGCTCGATGGACCTTTGGTCTGACCCAGTATGGCCATTCTTATGTTCTTATGGGAACCGGACCAGGCTTCGGGGGGGGAACCGGACCTGGCCTCGGGGGGGGGGGGAACCGGACCAGATGGAGGGGGGAACCGGACCTGGCCTCAGGGGGGAGGGAACCGGACCGGATGGAGGGGGGAACCGGACCTGGCCTCGGGGGGGCGGACCGGACTGGATGGAGGGGGGGGGGGGACCGGACCTGGCCTCAGACCGGGAGGTGGAACCGGAGCGGGGGGTGGGATCCGGATTTCCGACTGGGCGGGGGTGGGATGCCCTCTGCTCTCACCCCCACCATCCTCCTTCCCCGCACAGGTGTGGGCCATGAACACGGCGCAGGGCACGGTGGGCAGTGACCCGGTGATCCTGGCGACAGCGGGCTACGACCATACGGTGCGATTCTGGCAGGCGCACAGCGGCATTTGCACCCGGACCGTCCAGCACCAGGACTCTGTATCCTCCCCCAGCCCAGGGCACCCCCGCTGGCTCGCTGCTACCTGCCTGGCACCCCGCTGCGCTGCACCTTTCAGAGCGGGATGCTTCAGCTGTGCGCCCTGTGGAGTGGACACAAGGGCTGGTGGAAGCTTTTCTCGCACAGCCTTGGCTAGGCTTTCCACTGCCCCCTCTAAGCAAACCTCCGTATTTAGCATCCCTTCTCTTTAGAGAGCTGCTATGCACCTCTGTATTATGGGCTGACTCTGAAATGGTCCCTATTTCAGATGCGTGACCTGAACTTTCACCAGACTTCAGTGAGTTGCCAGATGCTTTTTAAGGCTGGGAAACTATCAATGGCCTTTCCATTCAGTAAATGGCTTTGCTATCCTGTATCTGTGTATCTTTCTGGGCACTCACTACACACTCCTGGTGTGCTGTCTGAAGTGCTAGGATGTGGCCATACCAGAGGCAGACTTTGCGTGTCTTGTGTGAGGCACCTTCTAAAACAGCAGTCAGATTGGGCAGGGGAGTGTGGTACTGTGCACTGCCCACAACCCAGAAACGGCTACATGGAGAGCCAAAATAGGATGAGACAATAACCTCTGTAACACTGTTATTCTTTAGTTTGGTGGGCAGGGGATTCAAGAGGAACACAGAATTTTTCCTTATCTATGTATATGCTTGCTTTATAAAACAGCGAAGAAAAAATGTGTATAACCTACAGATACTGAGCAAGTTTCTCCCCCCTCATGATCAGACAAAGTAAGCTAAGACATCACTGTTCCTAGAATAGTACAAGCGTCTGATGGCGTCATACATCCTCTTCCACGGATGAGGAAGAAAGCAAACAAAACCCAACCGTGCTGCTTTTTGCTTCAGTAAAAACAGAGAAGGGAAAATAAATACTAGTTGTTGACTAAGGGCAAAAATGAGGCAGGAAAAGCATGAATGTATAGCACGGTGGGAAAAGGGCTTGGTAATCAATGAAGAGTAGCCTCCCTGATCCCACCGCATACACAAATACACTTATTAAGCAGGAGAAAGAAAGAGGCCCACAGATGATCTGCATGTTTGGCCTTCTCTACAAACCTTTGTAACTCCTCAACACTTTCTGACAGATTTGGGGGCAAAATGAAGAGCTAGTTTACTGCTTCTGACTATACTTGATCTCATTTTATGCTATCCACATTAAATGGAAATCCAGAATTTAAACAGATAACTGGTAAAAGTAGAGCATAGTAGTCAGAGTATGGTGTTATTTTTAAACAGAAGCATGTTGAGCTGAAATCAAGTTGCACTAACATCTGGGGGGCGGGGGGGGGGGGGGAAGAGATCTATGCTACATCCAAGCCAGGTGCTGATTCTCTTTTGTGACCAACTTTTTAAAGAAACATGTTTGAAACCAAGTCAGTGTCAGACTAGATGTCTGAAGAGAATTCTGTTTTGAAAATTTCTGACACATCGTTTCCAAAATGGGTAGTCCCTAAAGAAAGGTCTGCTGGTTATAAAGTCCACGCTATCCTCATTTTTCTAAGGGCAGTGTGACTTTAACATAACACCTTTGTTCTGCTAATTTCTCTCTTTGTTAACCTTAACCAGTGTTACTAGCAAGTAAATGCTCTGGAGATCACCCCAGACCGCAGTATGATTGCTGCTGCAGGTGAGTCTTGCTGAGGGGCCTTTCCCCTCCTGCTCCCCTTCCTCATGCCTGCTGAGTGGAAATTGTAGTACAGTGTCTGGTGGTGGTGGTCTCCACTTTCCCCGTTGTCATTTAGCTCTAGTGCACATGGTTCAATTTTCATTATTGGTTGCCACCAGTAAGACTCAGAAATGCCAGCTGTTATTTAACTATAGCTCTCGCGAGCCTGTCTCACTGTAATCCCCGTGAGAAGTGTGCGTGCACTTTTGGACTCGCACACTGCTGAGCTGAGTGAAATGGTGAAATTTGCCTTTACCATGGTTTAAAGCACAGGGGTTGTAGAATACGGCTTCGGCAGGGTTTTCTG
The DNA here is from genome assembly GCA_032595735.1 of Pelochelys cantorii. NCBI lineage: Eukaryota > Metazoa > Chordata > Testudines > Trionychidae > Pelochelys > Pelochelys cantorii. The sequence continues at coordinate 39,181,422 of CM064341.1, forward strand.
ATAATCACTCTGTATGTTTGGCTTCTGACCATTAGTGTTCACGTTTCTGTCACCCAGGTTACCAGCACATTCGCATGTATGATCTGAATTCTAATAACCCCAACCCTGTCATTAATTATGATGGCGTAAGTAAGAATATCACTTCCGTTGGATTCCACGAAGATGGACGTTGGATGTACACGGGAGGAGAAGACTGTATGGCGAGGATATGGGACCTGAGGTAACTGCTCTGTGCTGGGCCACTTGGGACAAAACTCCTAGGAGAGTTGCTGGTTCCTCAAGCCTCCTTGGGCTTTGAGCTGGTGAAATCTCCTAGGCAAAGCAAAGCTAACACTGCTCAGCACTCAGATGGGAGATCTCCAAGAAAATGCCAGGTGCTACATGTTGTTCTGGGGATTCAGGAGGGAGCAGTCGTTCCCCAGAATGGATATTGACCAGCAGTAATGCTTGTAGGGGATGCTGGAGGTACCTTATTGGGAAGAGATGTAAAACCAAGGTCCTGGCCAGCTTCCAGAGCCCCGTAACAAGAGTAGAGTGTAAACCCTAGGGTTCTGGGCTAATTCCAGTTCGGGTAACTGTATCTGTCCTTAGGGCTCTCAGACTGCGAGTTACCCTCTGCCCTTGGCGTGTGGGAGTCTTAGCTGTGCCAGGCGGGGCGTCAGCTCCCTCACACCACCAGCATTTCAGTGATTTGAGCACTGTCCTCTGGGCCATATCGTGCGGGTTAACTGTAGGCACACACAAGTCCCTGAGTTCCTTTGAATCATTTTACTGTGCTTTCTAGCCCCTGACACGGGCTACCCAAGAAATCCCAGATCCTCTGTCCCCAAAGGAGCAGTGTGCCCCAGTTTACCAGCTCTACCTTAAACTACTGCTCCTGGAAAGCACACAGCACTTACAGTAAAACAACAGTAGGGTTAGGTAAGGAACAATAAAGATTTAACTGGAAATGAGAGTGTGTCGGAAACACAAGGTTACAATAGAGAAGCATAAAGCCTGAGCCTGGGTCTGTACTTACGAATAGTTCCTTTCCTATCTAATAAAGTAGACTGGTTTACTAGGTTTAGTCTGGCAGAGGTAGCTGGCTTCATAAGAACTAGGACTGAGTTTTTCATGAGAGCATCTCTGCTTCCCAAGATGTCTCCAAAATGTAAGGATACAGAGGACCTCCTCCTCCTCTGGGTTATATTGAAACAGTTTTAAGCTGGCTCCCTGCATGTACTGGGAAGGATAACTGATGAGCCCAGGCTCATCGGTTAACTCTGTACACTTTCACATCCCTAGTCGCAATAATTACATTCTGTCTCCCTAACATCCCTTCTGAAGTTTCCGTTGCTAATGGGATTCTCCACAGCCTCTTCAAAGTTGTTGTGTAGGGGTGGCATGTACTGTCAAGCAGCAGCTGTGGGCAAACGCAGTTGCAGTGCTTGGTTCTTAGGTTTGTCTACACCTGAAGTATGGTGACTTGTTTAAGGCCGCAAAGCAAATCAAAGAAATGGAAGATCTTAGTGTAAACTCATCTCATCTGACTTTTCTTTTTTATTTGTTTTGTCACCAGGTCACGTAACCTTCAGTGCCAACGCATTTTCCAAGTCAATGCTCCTATTAATTGTGTCTGCTTGCATCCCAACCAGGTAAACACAGTCTCTTTTGCACTTACCAGATTTATTCTTGATCAAGGAATGTTCCACAAATATTCTTTTCCTTGTTTAAATTCTGATGTGCTATATCATTTTATGTTGGTAGTATTATAGCAAATGCTTTTGTATATGACAATATTTTCTCTCTTTATAAAGTCAGGGTTTTCCTGATTGTGAGTGTCAGGTAATTAGTCTCAGCAAGGTCTTCTACTACATGGCTTTTAACTCCGAGTCATTTACTATGCTTGCAACAGTAGTCTTGTTTTGATAATAAAAGTGTTTTCTTTTTGTTTTGATTAACTGGTATTGGTTGTTTTTTGTGTCCTTAAACCTATGTGCCTACATTACCCAGGAGAAGCAGAGCCCCACTGTTCTCTGCGGATTACCTCTGTTTGTTTTCCCAACTCCAAGCAAAACGGAGGTTGGGGCAGGGGGGAGAGTTTTGCCTCAGGGAGGAGGGTTCAAGTGACCTCTTCCCTGGAAAAGGGCTTATTTTATATTTTTTTTATTTACACTTGAAAAGGCAGCAAACTGATTGTCTGGTCTCAGTTACCCTGAGACCCAAAAGAAAGACAAGTTTGTCTCTGGGAGTTAGAGACAGGTTCTTACAGAGTTTATTCTGCTAGCCAGCCTCCATATCTGCACTTGAAGGGCCAGGTTGGGGAACTGAGCTGTGACTTGGTGAGCAGCAGCGTGAGATCATTTTGAGAACCCAGAATTTTAAAAGGACACAGGTTTTTCTTTTGACTGGTTACAAGCATAGTCAATGACTGGGTGTTAAAAGCCATGAAGTGAAACAGACTCGGGAAGAATCCCTGGGCTGTAATCTTTAGTTACAAAAGAGAAAAACAATTAACCAGCTCAGACATGATTTCCAAACCCCCAAACAAGGAAAACAATAAAACCTGACCGACTTATCTACATTTTTCCCTACTTACACATTTCAAGGATTCCGTTCCTGGGAGAGCCTGTCTCTCCTGCTCCTTGGGGAAACCTGTTCTGATCGGGGGGAAAAAAAAAAAAAAAAGGAAGAGAGAAAAAAAACCCTCTTTTGGTTTGAAATTCCTATCTGCATTTTATTGGCTGAATGTCCAAAGCCCTCTCCCTCAGGTACATCTCCAGACTTGCTTAACCTTTTCCTGACTCTCCACATAAGTCAAATTCTCCTTAGCAGTTCCTATTCATGACAAGTATACACTAGAAAATTAGATGAGTTTAACTGTGGTGGTCACAGGTGTGAAAAATCCACCTGTGTGGTATTCAGTCCTTGTGTAGATAGTGCTAGGTTGACAGAAGAATATTTCCATCAACCTAGCTATGGCTTCTCTGTACGGAGGAGTACCTACATGGATGAGAGAACCCCTCTAGCTGGTATAGGTAAGGTCTGCCTTGAAATACTACAGTGGCACAGCTGAGCTATTGTAGCGTGTTTCGTGTAGGCAAACTCTGAGACAGAGAAGTAAGATGATTTGTTGAAGGCCACAAAGCTAATCAAAGGCAGAGACAGGATTAGGACCTACTAGTCTTGATTTCCAACCACTGCTCTAAGTACTAGATTCTGGTGTTACATAACGTGTTCAGAGTCAAAGATGAAGCAGATAATGACCCCTACCTCCGAGAAGAGTGGATTTTTGTGAGTATGGTAGATGAGTTGCTTTTATGATTGTATTCAGTGCTTCTCTGAGCACCAGATGGCATTACAGGATGAGCACCATCCTGAATGGTTGTTATATAAGCAACTAGAAGATTTACCTGGCGTTGCTCGGCTCCTTAACACAATGAAAACGTCCAGGCTTCATTTAAATTATTGCTCTGGGATGGGGCTGGAGATAAGGGGGTCAGTCTGCAGGCTACCGTGGGCAGAGAGGTCTAACCCAGCCCTCTCACCACAGCAGCATGGAGCCTGGTGAGACGCACCTCTCCAGGGCTGCTGCAGTTCTCGTGGGCACAACAGGGGGAGAGGTGCATGTCCCCCAGCTGGGGCAGGTCCAGGTTCATCTGCCCCCTGCACTCCCCAGCCAGAGTGAGGAATGAAGCAAACAGTGCACTTTCCCCTCGCTCCCTGGCGGAGAGGAACAGCCTGCAATGTTCCCATACAAACTGGGGGTGAAGCGGGAGCTTCAGCTCCACCTATAGGGCACCTGAGGGGTGGGAGGCTTGGGGCTGGGGCAGTCTTGGCTGGTGGGGAATGTGCCCCCAGCCAGCCCCTTTCACCTGCCTGGTGATTGTCCTTTTTCTGTATGGTTTTCTGAGAAGCAATCCCATTTTCCTGGCACAACCCAACCCTGACCTTGCTTTAAGTTACTCCTGCCCCTCACGAGGAGTAAGGGAAGCCAATGGCAGCGTTTGCTCTCGCTGTGTGGAGATGTAGAAATGCGATAGAAGATACGTCAACTTCAGCTATGTAATTTACACAGCTGGAGTTGCATTATCTTACTTCGACCCTCCGATTTAGTGTAGGCCAGGCCATAGTAACTTGTGTCCCAGAGAAAATCATGTCAGCCTACAGTTTGAAAAGTATTCACTAATTTTGAATGCTTCAATTTTCAGTGCCCACTTCTACCTCTAGAGCCTGATATTTTTGAAGGTGCTGAAGCAGACTTCAGCTATAGTTGTAGGTGCTCAGTGCTTCCCCAAATCCGGCTCCAGGTGTCTGTAGGTGGGTGCAGGAAATTAATGGACGCTTTTGAAAATGTAAGCCTTAACCTTTCTGCCTCAGTTTCTCATCTGTAAAATGAGGATACTTCTCTAGCTCGCAGCCTACAGTGAGGATTAACTAGTTAACACATGTACATCAAGACAGAGATCTAAAGGACTGCCATATTGATGAATAGGTGGATAGAACAGAAAAATCTAGACTTCTTAAATGAGGGTGACAGCAGCATTTGGTGCACTTTTTCTCAGGTGTGGTACACCCAGACATTTGCCCCAGTTGATGTTTCTTAGCATTATGGAGAATGTGTTTGCTTCTGGCATTGCAGGCTGAGCTCATTGTGGGTGATCAGAGTGGTGCTATTCACATCTGGGACCTGAAAACGGATCACAATGAACAACTGATTCCGGAGCCTGAAGTTTCTGTCAATTCAGTTCACATTGACCCAGATGCCAGTTACATGGCAGCTGTCAATAGTTCGGTAAGTACAGCTGGAGAAAGGGAATGTGAATTGTAGTAAGAGGAGGGCCTGAAACAAAAACCCATGTAGCACAGGCCTGGTGTGAGGCCTGAGGCCTGGCTAAAAGTGGCCAGCACTTGGCTAACATAAAGCAAAGCTAAGTGGTGAACAAGAGGCAGGCCCCTGCTCACAGAACTTGGCATGAACAGGGCTGAGAGTGCAAAACGCTATTTGGTAAGAGGCCCAGGTGCAGAACAGCAATTGGTATTGGTCATAAGTTGAAAGCACATTCCAAAAGGATGGTGGTACCAGCTCATTAAAAAATACCTTGGTACCCATTCCCCACAAATACTGACCCAGGTTTAGGAAAGAGTCTAAAATGACAGCGTGATGGATAGAGATGATCTAACCAAACCACGAGGTACAGGGTGATGGGTGGTATCCAAGTAGCGCCAGAGAGTGACAACCTGACATGTCAGCAGTGATGTGTAACTTGTTGGTACCTGTATATAAAGTGGTGTCTTGGGGGGACAGTCTTTGTCTGGCCTGGGGCAGTGGGACCTCCCACTGATGGAGTCATTCCATTGTTATGGGGTACATATGTCTAGTGGTTTGGTAGAGTCTACCGACAGCTCTGACTGTACATCACTTAACAATAAACCTGGCCGGCACCTTCGATTCTTATCTGATTTGTGGTCTTTGGGGGCTTCTCTCTGGGTCTGCTGTGTCAATTGTGCAAGTCAACATGGCATGCATCATTGAGCACACATGCAAGCAGCCTTCTGGCTATCCTCATTGACAGAGCAGAAGACGTGTCAGGACACCACGGCAGTAAATCCTGACCCTGTCACTGCTGCAGCTATGCATTAGAAGCTGCCCTGCCTTTGCACATGGACACTGCTTCTGTGCATGCCTCTGATGTGCAAAGCTCGCGGGGCAGGAGGGAGTGTGTACTTGGCTATAAAGATCAAAGGGAGGTGCTCAAATCTCTCCTGATCCCTTGCAGCAATAATGTCTTTTTCTCTTCCTAGGGCAACTGTTATGTTTGGAATTTAACAGGTGGCATTGGAGAGGAGGTAACTCAGCTAATCCCCAAGACCAAAATTCCAGCACACAACCGCTATGCACTTCAATGCAAGTTCAGCCCCGATTCCACGTGAGTGACTTGCCAGCTTAGTTGTTTACTAGTGGCTAAAACAAAAGTATCCTTTCAAGTCAGGCACCTGGGGACTGCCTGTCCCCCCAGCCATTGACATAATGCTGGCTCCGTAGCAGCATTGCAGCTGCCTGAGACAGAAGGTAGATCAGAATAGGAGGCAGTTCTGTTATTAGCTGGGCCACGCTCACTTATTTCCCTGGTTTTGCTTACCGACGTCAGGAGCGCTCTGGGAAGCGTGGTTAAGAACCCGTGCTGCATTTACACCAGAGATCTGATCTGCTGGCCTCACAGAGTGAAAGTCTCTTTCTCTGTCTCATTTACCTTTCATTAACTAGGGCAGATTGCAAGCAGTTTCCTTTAATGCTGGGTTGGGGGAAACAGTCTGATGACTCCAGTATATAGTGTATTCAGCATACAGGTTGTTCATTAATTTATTGCCAGTCCAGAACCAGCTCAGTGAGTCACTCAGAAGCATGGCACCAAATCGTAACTATGTATCTGTGTGTCTTCCCTCTTTCTTTCCTAGGCTCTTAGCTACCTGTTCTGCAGACCAGACATGTAAGATCTGGAGGACTTCAAACTTCTCTCTAATGACTGAGCTGAGCATTAAGAGCAACAACCCAGGAGAAACCTCCCGTGGCTGGATGTGGGACTGTGCATTTTCTGGAGACTCTCAGTATATCGTCACTGGTAAGACGAGTCACTGGCCAGCTCGCCCAAAAACTCCCTTGGAGGGAGGGAGGCCTGTGTGGCATCACAGGATTTGTTGACCCCTGCAGCCAGAGGTGCTGCCAACTCACGATGCCTCAAAAGCAGCAGACTTCCCCCATTCATGCCAAATGAATCTGGTACAGGAGAAGAGAGGATCCCTTCCTTCCCCTGTCACAGAAAGCATACGATCCATCACTGATGCGCTCTTCTGCTACATTTGTAGTTGACTGAGTCCCTTACAGGGGCGGCCCGTGAACCTAGGCAAACTAGGCAGTTGCCTAGGGCGCCACCGGCCTGGGCACCTGATGATGACGTCACGGGGCACTGGGGCGCCCCGTAATTACATCATGGCCATTGACAGCCGTGCAGGCGGGGGCGCTGATTGCGCCTTCTGCCTAGGGCGCCAGCTGCCGCAGCCGGTCTCAGGCCACTCCTGGTCCCTTAGCTATTTTAAACTCTTAAATATAAAACCTATTGCAGCTTGTTTTAATCAGACATGAGCCTGATGTTTGCTCTGGTGCCGGAGCTACATTGGTCCCAGGATATTTTGAGATACAAGTTGGGTGAGATAATATTGTTATTGGATCTACATCTGTTGGTGAAAGAGACAAGCTTTCAGGCTTACACAAAGCTCCTCTTCAGATCTGGACCTGACCTCCTTCAGACCTGAAGGAAAACTGCGTAAGCTTGAAAACTTTTCTCTCCCCAACAGAAGCTGGTGCAAGAAAAGATATTGCCGCCTTCACCTTGTCTCTCTAGCAGGAGCCCAATGTGCATTGCTTTTCCATATGATGAGGCATTAGCCTGAAATGTGTATGGCCATTTTGGTATTTTCAAAGCATTTCCTACTAGTATTCCAGTCTGTATGTTACCCTGCAGTACAAAGCCCCAAGGTGGTTGGCAAGAAAAAACAGGCCCAAGTGTGAAATGTCCTTATGCTCAATTTCCCTATGCTCAATTTCCCTTCCAGCCTCCTCAGATAACTTGGCCAGGCTTTGGTGTGTGGAGACAGGCGAGATCAAGAGGGAATACAGTGGCCACCAGAAAGCAGTCGTCTGCCTCGCTTTCAACGATAGCGTGTTGGGATGACGTGCGTGCGTTGGAAAGAAGGGACCTTTGCTCATCGATGGGCTTCTCATGGCAAGCATCCAAACTAGAGTATGTGTTTGTAACTGACCCTCCCCCACTCTGATAGAAGATGGCTGAATCTTCAGCAGAAGCAGCATTCAGCCTGGAATGAGAACAGCCTTCAGCTTCAAACCAGGCAAAACTGAAGTAATCTTCAATTGAGAGGGGTGCTGGGTGGCCCAGGTTGGGGGGGGGGGAGTGGGACGCAGCGCCTTTCACCTCCATATTGTGGTTTAGATCCAGCTCAGGTAGTTAGCAGCTGGAAGGAGTTTATAGGCAGATGGATGTTCAGGGCCTGTATGAAATAGGCAGATGCGCTCAGTCCAGATCCTATTGGATGCACAGCCAGACCCACAAGCATCCATCACATCTGGCACTACTTGGTCTCCTTGTTCAATTTCAGCAGCAAGGCAAGGGGCTGGATGGGCCATGGAGACTGAATTCCTCTTGCTGCTACAGAGCATCCCTGCAGCTGAGGGGAGCAGACCCTGCAGTGCCTTTGAGGACAGAGAGAGAGGCCTTCACTCTCCAGGGCTGTCAGTCAGCAGTACACCTCCCATTACTGTTTCCAGGTGACATGGAAGCAGTTGGAGGTTGCCCTTGTGATGCTGTATCTTGCTCAAGTCAGAGAGGATCAGCAAACATCTTCTGGCAGCTTATACTTGATTTTTACCTCCTAGTTGGGGCAGGGAGGCACTCTCTTGAATAAGCCCTCCAGCTGTTGGGGTTGCATACGAATTGTCTGTTGGCTGTAGCAATGCTATCCCTGACGGATAGATAGATAGAGGTCTGCTCTTAAAGGGTCCCTTCCGTCAGACAAGTGGTTTGGAACTGGCAGTGGCGTGACTAGAGCAGGGTTAGAGGAGAGAGAAATGGACTCTACCTTGGATGCCCCTGGGTTTTTTGTTAGAATAAAAAATTGCAAGTAACGTTTCCTTAGAGTGAAAGGAAACTGCCCCCTTTTACTCACCCCTGCTCCTTGTGAGGGGCAGTGAGGTAGCCAGCACTTCTCACTGGGACCAGAGTGTGCAAGGTAGGTAGTGCCCTGCTCTGAGGCATTGACCCAGCCCCTTTCAGGGCATGGAAGGTGGAGATGGTGCCACTCGAGTGAGTTCCCATAGGCCCTCTGCAGCATGGACTGTGCAGGGAAAGCCTTTAGCAGTTCTTGTACGCAGAGGCGTAGAAGCTGTAATGAACCATTTTGAAAGGGGCGCAGAGGAACACTAATCATTTCCTCATTTTGGAGTCAGTTTATTTAAATCAGTTGCACAGACTTAGCGGTGCCATTTCAGACACAATCAACTGTAATTGAGTCACCCACGTTTTTTTTCTGTTGAACCTAGTACATGCAGCCAACACCCAGCCAGTCCCATTGCTACGTGATGCAATTACTCTATGTGCATGGCTATAGGTCACAGCCCAGGTGCAGGTTGTAAATAAAATGTATATATTGACAGAGCTGCAGCATGCGTTTGGAAGTAGTCCTGTTTGATTTGAATCCCTCTGGCACTTTCCCAGCCTCTCGACTTGCACCATGAAATCAGGGTTGTAGCCTTTCATGGGGAAGTGATGTGAATAACTTAAGTGAATATCTAAGTCAGAGGCTTTTCAGGATTTAAATTCAAGTACAAAGAGAAGTGCGGGTGCCAGGGTCCTGGGAGCAAGGTTTAATCAGGAAGGTAATAAAAGCAGACAGACAAGCAAACATTGCTTGGAAAACAGATGTCAATGCATAGGTAGATGAGCCGCTTCTTCCCAGGGCCTGCAAAAAGAATGAGATAAAATGCACAGGAAGAAGGGCCTGGCATCTTGCAGACCCTTCATGTGTAGGAATGCAGCTCCTCTGGAGGATGAAACATGAGACACCTGTGGTAAAGTTCTTCCTAGCTCTGGGTTCTCAAAGAGCTTGCTTAATGGATCACTTTCAAGGGGGGAGAGGAGATAGCGAATATTCAACTGCCAAAGCCATTGAGGTGGCACAGTGGCCCCCTGCCCTGGTAATATTTTATCCCACTCCTCCAGCGGGGCTATGCTCTCTCAAGCCAGGCGAAATAGGGTGCAGCCTTTCCTGACTCGTTCAGAACCAAGCCGGCTGGAAGTTGGTAGCATCTAAGAGCAGTTCAGTAACTAGTGAAAAATGAGTTGTCTGGTGCTAGGACAGGCACCTTGCCCACGGTACAGCAGCCATGGCGGCTGGCCCCCTTGTTACCAGCCGGAGCAAAGTGGCCAATAGCAAATGGTCATGGAGAATGAGCTTAGTACTGGAAGGTCCCTCTCTGGTGGCAGAGTACTGCTCATTATCAGGTGAAGCTGGGGAGGTTTGCACCGGCACAGCCCCATGTCTGTAAGGGGAGGCAGGGCTCTCAAGCCGGCAGCAGCAACAACCTGCACTCATGTCACTTACAGTATCTCGTCTCCTCCTTCGACACAGCTCAGCCCCCTGGTGTCCCTCTGCCCATTATTTCCCCAGGTTCCCAGCTGAGACCAGGCTCCTCACAGCAGAAGCAACGGCTGCTCTCCTCCATCCTCTAACTTACCATCCCCTTTCCTGACCCAGTAGATGGAAGTCTGCTCACACAGGGTTCGGATAGCTTCCCCCACGCCTCCGGCACTCGCTTGTCTCCCTGGCAGGATCCCCAGGAACTCTCTGTAGTACTTGGTTTGATTATTCTGAAGCAGCAGCTGATTGAGCTGGAAGGAATATCACGGCCTGGCTTTACCACAGGAAAGAAAGTGTCCCCAAGGCCTTCCACTGCTGACTGGCTCTCTGGTTTAATTCTCAGCCCATCGACACGTTCCCTAACCTAGGGGCACGCACAGGGGCCACGCTACGGAACAGGGATCTTCCTTCTGCCTAAGCAGGACAAGATGAGCAATGAGGGGCTTGGTGGAGCCCTTCTGAGAGGGGCAGGAGGGGTCTGCCCTCCTCCCAGGATGCAACCTTAGGGCAGGGGAGCTTGGATGCCGGTCTCCCACACTGACATTGAGGCCTGCTTTGGGAAAGAGTTCCTTTAAAACTAACAGCCAAACCCCTATGAGAATGTCCCTTTGCCCTGCTACATAAGGATCTGCCAGTGTCCCCTAGACAATTAAGTCTCACCTTACGGATGGGGAAGTGGGCACACAGGGGTGAATCTCCCCCTCACCAGAGTATCCAGGTAAGATTTTGAGGCTCCTCACTGAGTGAGTGGCAGAGAGAGGACTGAAGCCAGGGCACGCACTTCCTCTGGGGCTGTCACGCTTTCTTTCATTTCATTTACCAGCCTGCAAAGGTCTCAAAGCCAGAACACAGCTTCCACGGAAGGGTTCTCTTTCCTGGGTGCATTTTGGTTGTGTTCTCAGGGGTGTGCCATTCCTCTGTTAGTTTATTCTAAAGGGTCCTAATTATCCGGTGAGGGGGTGGGTGAGGAAAGCCAAGGACGAGTCTGCATCAAACAGCCCCCATAATCAAGGCAGTAAAGAAATCCAAGCATACCCTGACACAGTTTGGCATCTGTTGTCTTGAAACAGAATCTGTCTTTCCCTTCTATTAAACCCATTAATGTTTTGTTCAGAGGGTTGTTGTACATCATTACTCAAAACTTATTTCACTGCTGATTTGCTAACAAAACTACCTTTGTGTCCTCTTCCCCAGAATTATTATTAGCAGGTAACAGAATCTGCCAAGCCAGTGGAGTGAGACTGGTGTTTTTTTGTTTTTTTGTTTTTTTTTTTAAGTCCAGTTATTCACATCCCACAGCACAGCTCTGTTTTGCCCTTCCACCTTCCTCCTTACGTTTTGTACAAAAATATTAAATCACTACAAAGCCAATCACCCATCCCCCCCCCCCCGTGTCATTTGAACTGTTGTCTCACACTCCAACCTGGCCAATGGTGCAAGGCACTCAGATGCACTATTCTCCAAGGGAAAATATTCCTCTGCTCACATCTTAGAACAAAGGTGGGCAAATACCGGCCCGTGGGCTGGATCCAGTCCACCAGGGGTTAACCCTTGGTGGGCCCCCAGACCGCTGTATTTACCTGTGGCTCCCCAGATACAGGGGATCACAGTGCCTGGTGGCTGCGGATCACTGTTCCTGGCCAATGGGAGCTGTGATGTATCTGCAGAGGTGCACGTAAATAGAGGGGCAGAGGGCTACCAGGGGCTAACCCTGGTGAACCCCTGTCTTAGGAGGACAAATGATAGAAATGCCAAAAAGTTCCTTTGCAGCCGTAAGAGTGAATAGTTCCTGTTTAGCTTCATGTGCGTGGCCTCAGTTCAATGTATAAAAACATTCACAGGCAGAACAAATCCAGCCCGCAAAGGGGAGTCTTTGGGAAGCTGGTGTCTGTTCTGCCCCAAAGGCTCAGCTACCCTAGTAAGTGTCATGACACTGCTCACCCTGTGCTCAGACAGATTGAAAGACATCTGCACGTTCTCAAAATCCCAATCGTCCATCTTCCGCAGGTAGCATGCATTTTGATCTGCGGGTTTATAGCAGACATAGCCCTGTGCAAAAATACAACACAGAATAGCATAAGCTTAATTGACACACTGTGTGTGTGTATGCGATGCTTATCTATAGCTAGCACTTAAGAGAAAGGCTTCCCTTTGTCCTGCTTTGTTTGGAAAGACTGAGTGGCTGCCTCTCGACAGGACTGAGCATAGACCTGAAATTGTGTGCGTGGAGTCTATGGAACAGTAGCTCTAAAGCTGTGGTCCAAGGAGCAGCAGCAGCTGCCTGGAGAGAGCTAGCTGGTGACAGTGCGGAAAGGAAATGACCAAATAGGCTTCAGGCTCATGATTCTTTTGCGTGCAAGTAAATGCTGCAGTTGCTGCAGGGATGCCACGTGGTCACAGTTGAAAAGGAAGGTGGGACTAGGCCTAGTGGGGTCCCTGTAATCGTGAGTGGACATCTGGAATTAGAACTCACGAGTTCCAAAGTCCTGATCCCCTGCTCAGACCGTCACTCAAGGACATGCTGCAGCGTCCTTTGCCTGTTGCATGGTCTGCAACGTGGGGAAGACAAGGGGATAACATGAGGGAAATTAAAATAATATTGGACAGCTCCTCTTGGACCATTGGCACTCAAGCTGCCTTTCAGGAGGAAGTGCCCAGTGCATGGCTTTCTGGTACAGCACAACAGCAGTCTCCAAAGCCACCTCAGCTCTAGGATTTGTGTAAACGCAGTGGATGTCAGGGAGGAATAGGGCATCTCAATCAGTGCTCCAAACAGGATGTATAACTGCCTCAGGCTGCCTGTGCAAAAGGCCAACGTGTCTCCTTAAAGCTTCTGGAAAGGACAGTTGGAAAAACCAGCTGATCATCATCACACCCTTGTCTGCACCTAGCTCTCAAACCAATGACCAGATATTTTAGTTTCAGCTGATCTCTGATGTTGACTCTTATAATTGCAAAGTCACCCGTTTCGCCCACAGAGATGGTAGCGCCATGCACGGCCCTCTTGCTCTGCTGCACTCACATTCTTGCTGTCGAACAAGACCACCGTTGTGTGGTTACTTGGCGAAGTTACGTGGTAAGTAACAGTACTCTTGGACTTGTCAACAAAGGCCGACTGATTCATCTGGGAGCCCTGGTGATTCTGAAACGTTAGCCGCACAATCTGCAAAACAGGCTGAGCGCACACACAATGAGAGCAGTGGCTGTGCTCCCAGCCCTGAGGAGGGACTGGCTGGGATCACAGCTTCAGAGTCTGGGCCAGCTGCGTCCCTCACAAGAGAGGCCCATTCTCCTCTCTACTTGTTTTAATCTGCTTGCTTCAGGGAACATGCACGTACTTCTTGCTTATTAGGAGAATAACCTCCCTGGACTTTCACTTCCACACATGCTTTGCCTGGGCTATTTAACAACGAACAGAGGCAAGTGGAGACTCTGTCAGCAATGGGGCAAGCATATTCCAGAGACCAGGGCCTCTACCACCAGCCATTCAGACTGAGGGTACATGGCCACGAGTACATGCGAGATGGGGGAAGAGCTGACCTCAGGCATTGGGCCCCAATCACATAGAGCCTGGAAGTAAACAGCTAGTGGGGGAGTCCAAAGCAGCAGCATAACTGAGGCCAGACTAGCTTCACAACCGCTAGCGTGGGGGATATTTGCAGAACCTTGCTCCCAAGCCAACATTCATGCTCCTTGAGTGCAGAGAGGAAGCCCTGGATTCCAGCGTCAAATGGAGGATGTCACAGGGAGGCGCTGAATCACTGCTCGCCCTGTGGGCACCCAGACCCGCTATGGTTCCCCTAGTGGCAGGGGTTGTAATCACACATCTAACCTGTTTGCTTAGAAGAGAACGGCGCCTACTGCCCTTATTTACAAATGGGATGGGCTAGTGAGACTCCTTTGATGTAACTGTCCTGTGCAGAGTTCTCACCAAAATGTCAATACCACACCAAGCTGCCTGCATCACTCCTTGAAATATCCCCCCCTTTGGATACTGCGGTGGGACTGCTGCTCCTGAATGCATTTATTAAGGGCTGCTATGGCAGATCACTTTAAAAGGGACAATGGGACAGATTAATTCCTGATCTCAGCTCATGGACTGCAGCAGAGTTACACACAGGGCAAGGGCAGAGTAAGCAAACCAGTGCCCTCGGAACAAGGAGATGCTCCATCTCCTTAATCACAGCCCCACCTCCTCCCAGAGAAGCAGGGCCATGCACAGGATCCTTTCCTCCCTCCACTCTCTCCCAGGGGGAGGCAGCAGGCACTTCCTATTACTTAGGCCCATTAGCCAGGGTGCATCTGCTTGGCGGGGTGGGGCTACTGTACTCTTCTCCTGTCACACAAGGAAATCTTAACTGGGGAGTTCTCCAGAGCAGAGGACCATAGAGTTAACACCTCCCTGAGCTGAGTGGGGCAGTTCATACTTCTGAGACCTACTGTCTCAGGCTCTCAGCAAACTCAAGCACCCATGACTTGGGTCAGTCATGCTTGCATCATGTTTTCAGACTCTTCCTAGTAGCTTAAAGGGATTTAAACAGAACAAGTGAACAAAAAGAAAAAAAAACCCAAAGGAGTCAGATATAATCACATGATTCCAAAAGATGGGCTTTCGGCACAGGTTATCTACAATGCTGGTTCCTTGAGCTGACCCTACCCAGGGATGAATTGGCCAATTTTTTAAAAAAAATTTCTTCTCTGCGAGCAAACCTCAACATTTTTTTTTATCCTTGACTATTTCTCAGATTTTCAAAAAAAGAGAGAAAAAAATTATTCACCTCAATCCAAGGTGCTTACTGTGACCATGCAGAGTGATGTTGCTATTGCTGGGAGGCAGCATTTATTGTGTGAGATTAAAGTATCAGGAACAGTTAAAAAAAATTGGGGGTCTGCTGTCACCAAGGTGAAAGGCATCCTTTGGACAAAATTCTGACCTGTATAATCCTACTGATTCCAAGCGGAATTCAGAACAGGATTTGACATGAGCTCAAGTAACCGGTAAAACTTTCTGGATATTTATTGATCAGTAACTGTATATTTGTTGTATTTCGTCTATTGTAAAGACAGGAAGAAAAAAATTGTGGAAGTTTTCCTCTGCTCTCCCTCAGATCTATTTCAAGATACTGAACTATAAACATGAACCATAATGAATTAATTCCTTACCTTGGTCGTCCTATGGGCAAAGCTGAGAATTACCATGACGCTGATGCCAACAATGGTGAAAAACAAGATTACAGACAAGATGACCCAAAATATCCTGGAAGGAGTTTTGGATTCTGACAGGGGTCTTCTCTCCTGGGAGGCAAGACACAGCTCAATAAATAAGAAAGCAAATGGAGTTAAAGATCCCAGTGTCATTTATTCATTTAAAATGTAGAAGTGCATTAGTGTTCATGAAAGGTGCTTGATGGGCAGCCATGAGGATTAAAGGCAAAGTGTTGGGACTTGTCTATGGGGAAACTGGCCAGCAGAACTTCCAAAGCAGAATGATGATACTGGAACAGTCACTTTAATCCCAGAATAGAGTGTCTACATGGGATATTACACCAGCAGAGCTATAGTGGTATAATTATACTACTGTAGTTCTGTCAGTAATTTCATAATCTAGATAAGAAAGCTTTAAAATGTGAGTAACAGTTACTTGAACCATCCAGACTTCTTGAGTGGAAAGGCCACTACCGTACTTTTCATCATAGGGAAGATCTAGAAGAAAATAATTGTAGTACTAAATGTCATTGTCTTGTTTTGAAACAGAAACAACCTAATTAAATTCCCTGTATACTACAGCACTGGTCCTTTACGCCTGGTCTATAAAAGATAATTGCTTATATTTTATTTTCCTGTGACAGTTTGTAATTAAAGCAAACAACAAAACAAAACAAACAAAAAAACCCCCACCCCACCCACCATAATAAAGTCAAATGGGTATTTCTAATATTTCCACAATATGTTTTGATACACATAGCATTTTTAATATATGTGGAAAAGTCTGAGTCATTTTTATGCTTGTGGTTGAAATATTTTTGGAGTAATTTCATAATAGATTGTAGATATGAATATTGTGCCACAAAAATACAATAGCACAATGCAGATTTATTAGAAAAATAACCCATTTCTCTGGCTTCAAAGCACAGTGATAAAAATTTCAGGCAAGTAGATTGTTAGAATTAAACAGTAAAGGTACTTCTAAGTTTATCAGGTTGTTAGCATTTTTTAAACATACTTTACTAATCTTTACAGTTGATCTACTGTATATTCTAGAAAAATGCATTAAATGTTAAATCACTCACAGGCTGTAACATTAAACATTAAAGATACCTACATTCAAAAGCCTGTTTGAATATAAATTTGCACAAGAATTATTGGTATGAGACTTTCAATTGCAAGTGAAATTCCCCTGGTTTGCACATGGACAAAGAAACCTTTGTATAAAGGTCTAATGAAATCCTGTCTTTCAGAGCTCTTTCCTTGGTGGAAATGTCCTCAGTACCTGTAAATTCCAATGGATCTGCAATACACATTACGATGGATTGGTATTGCTTTCATTTGATTTCACTACATGCATATCCCTGGATCATTTTATATGTATTCCACACTATGTACATAGAGAGATCTGCAACAAATCAGCAAATGATATTATTCCAACAGGTTTACAGGAGCTAAGTTTTTAGTTCAACTAGTTGGGTCAGTGATCAGCACGCAAATCTTACGTTAGTCCACATGAGCAGCACCTTGGAAAGTCTGGTAACCCCTATGCCAACAAGCTGAGGACTCTGCAGAGGCAAATGGTACTGAGATCCTTGGTCTGGGTGTCGCAGGCTGTGCCCTCACAGAAGGGATACTTACTGCAGAGGTGGCATTACCAGCACTGTTCCTTTCCTCCTCCATCCTCCCAGTCTAGAAATAGCCCTTGATCCTGCAGCTCTGTCTCCTGACAGTGCACAGAATGTGCATGATCAGAACCCTCTGAATGCAGCTGGAAACGAAGGATGTGTCCATCACAGCCAAATAAAATCCCTATCGAGCCTCTCGTCTAGAGAAGCCACGTGGAGGCTGAAACTTTAGATCCAGTAAATGAGGGCAAAACGGCTACTGTGGAGAGATACTGTCATTGGCGTAAAGGTGTTCTTCCTGCCTCCCCTTGTGAGTTAGCCAAAAGTATTCAGTTGAACACAATCATGGGCTTTGTGCAGGGCCTTTTGGGTTATCCAGCCACACTTATGGTAGCTGCCAAGTCTTATTTATTAGGGGAAAAATGAAAATGAATAGAGGAGAGCAGCTGTTTGCCCTTGTCATCCAATTTTTTTTTTTTTTTTTTATAAACAGTTCAGAGTGAATGTAAAGCTGGTCAGATGGCTCTGGGAGGCTGAAATCAAACTCTCTCTAGGACTATCAGGGTAAATTGAGTTAAATCAAAGATTTTAATCAGCAGGCAGAAAACTTTTATTTAAATAGTTAATTTTAGTCCTGTTTTGCATTTGTACTTTTTAGTTATTTTCTTAAAGAAAGGTTCTCATTGATTGGTATTCATTAAAACAGGTGGATTTGCATCTAAATAGAACAGTATTTCTTAAACTTTTTAAGACCGATGAACACCAAACAATTTTTTTTTTAAATGAGGAACACCAAGGATTTTTTTGAGAAAAAAAAAAGGGGTGGGGGCCCCTGCCCCTTTAAGGGCAGCTATTTTGAACTCCGTTGTTCTCCACAGCACACCTCCAACTGTTAAGAAACACTGAAATAGAGCATTTACATTAAATGGGTGCTTTTTGCAAGCCAGGAGGATACAATATATCTACCCAGATTTATTTTAAGATTTTATAGCTTAAGGTTCATTTATTTAGGTTAAGAATAATGTCTAATAGTCTATATGAAAATTCAAATTCAATGCAAAATGGACACTTTTTTTTTTTTTTTTTTTTTTTAACAAAAACAGAATTACCTTTACTATGCTGGATATATAAGAAAAATATTTGTAAACCCATTGTTTAATACATCAGCTTTAAGTGCAAAATTATCATCTGTAATAAGTGAATTGAACAAATAGTTTTTGGTCATCATGTCCTTGAAGATTTTAGAACTACTAGAATTCTCATTGTTTTTTCATAGATTAGAAGAGAAAAAAAACAAGCATTTCCAATTGCTTCCTAACTTTGAATGAACTAGTCGCTGAACTGAATTAGTTGAATAAATTGAAATGAATAGAGCACTGAAGGGGTGCTGGAACAATTTTTACAGTGGGGGGCTGAGTGTCACTGAACTGTAAATCCTGTATATAATGGAAACTACTTCGAACCAGAGGATGCTGCAAACCCCCCCCCATTCTTAGTTCCAGCATCTGCGGAGCCCTGCAAATCCATGGCTATCTGCATATGTGGGTATCTGTGGCTCATTTTTGCAGATATGGATGCAAATTTTGTATCCACGCAGGGCTCTATGAATAAAATACTCTCTGCATCTGCAGAAGAGGCTGTGGCTGTGAGAAACTGATTTAGCACTTGAACAACTGCTGCTTCCAGGTATCTAGCCAATGACTTCCAGCAATTCAGTGATTTGACGCAATTTGGCAGCACATAGGTACAGCTAAATACTTCTGTATTTAACAAATGGTTTTAAAGACTATAAGTAGTTTAGGCCTTACCATAGTTTAATTAAAAAACCTATTTACAAATAAATTTTAATTACATAAAATAATTGTTATTCACACTGATTTTTATTCACTCAGACTGTACACCTTATTGCAGTACAGATTTGCCCCCCACCTATGTATGCATGCCAGCCACTTCAACGACTTACTTCATTTAAGGAACATGTTATTATGCCACAGTACTTCACAATGCTGGCATGTATTGACGAGTTATTTCTTCTTACTACTTTCCAAGTTTTAAAAGAAGAGAAAATGTGGCAAGATAACTTTCTGGCCATGGTAGAAAGTGGGCACGTAAGTTATGCCTACTTTCTACTATTGCCAGAGGGATTACCTTGCCACATTTTCTCATTCCTTTCAAGTTTTAAAAGTAGCAAAAAGTAGCACCAGCTCTGATGAAAGAGTAGGCAGTGATGCAATTTAATCACATGGGTTAGTTCTGCAAGAATAACTGCTGTCCAACATTTCAACAGCGCAGCACAACTGTCACTCTACTCTTCTTTCAAACAATTTTATATCACGTATATTCTCTCCGATTGAGAAGGAGATCGTTCACAAATTATTTTAACATCTCTGAACAAAAAGGGGCAGAAACCTACTTAGCCATGCCGAGTAAGACATTTTGTTTGAAAATGCAAGAATGTGAAGATGCTAACCACATCATAGGCTTCTACAACCTACTCGCTGCTGGATCTAGGTACTGAGAATGGAAGAATAGATTGAATGAATTCTACTTCTAAAAATTAAAGTTAGCAATATAACAGCATTTTTATTTCACCCCTTTAGATGCAATGCTTCATTTTGTTGTAACAGTACATGTAAACACAGAACAGATCACAGAAACAATGAGAAAAGCCAGAGGAAAAACAGGTTTGTAAGTTTAATGTAAATTCAAGTATAGGATTGACAACTCCAACATAATTTATATGGAGACTCCTGAAGCATAATAAATGCTTTCACCAATACAGTTCCACAATACTTAGGGAAAGACAATGAACAGAGGTAATGATGCCACTGTATAGGGTGCAGCTCTTAAGGATTATGTGCAGCTATGACATGGTTCAATGCCACACTTATATTTACTCCTTTACTTATTAAATTCTAGAGAGATTCAGGAAAATAAGTTAAGCACAAGTTTAGAAAATAAATCAAAGAACATATTGTATTTGAAATCTGCCCTAACAGCAATAAACCCACTATGTCCAATTCTACATTAAACTAGTGTCAAGAACAAATTTTATGACACACACACATTTCAGCTAGAAGCCTTTTGAGGCTTACAAAGGAGACATAGTTCAAGGAAGGGATATGACTCATGCCCCTTTTACACTTCCAGAGTTACAGATGAATGCATGTGAACGTTGACACCAATTAATAACTAACCTTTTCATAAGAGTCTTTTCAGCTGATATACCATAACACTGAAAGATTATGAACTGCACAATTATTGCTGTATAAACACAATACATGTACATGTTTCAAGTGTTTAAGTAAAAGGAAATGGCAATGATATACACTGCCAGAGTTGTTCAAACTGAACAATGAGAGGTAAATTAAAAACCATGGACTCTCCTTCAATTGCCAATAAAACTTCTGAGAAATAATGGAACACTCAATTTGCATATCTGATTACTTGAGTTATTTTTTAAATACAAAAGCCTAAAATATTCATTGTGGCTGTTAGTGCAGCAAGATAAAAGCTATCATGAGGCCTATTTTAAAGTTGCGAAGCAAAATAACCTGAGCATTCATTCTTACCTAGGCAAGTAGCTGGTGTCAGGCCTCCACACCAGCTCTGCAAGGAAGGTATTCAAATCAGAAATGTAAAGGAAGCACCATGCAGTTCCAGTACTTAATCATTATTCCACCCAAAATAAGCCCAGGAGCAAGAAAAATTTACCATCTATACTATACCAATTCCTCAAAGGAGGAGCAGATTTAGAGTTTAGAGCTGAAGCCCAGATAAATATTTGTTTTGATATTGAGGGACTTGGGAATTTTAAGGATAAGAATTGACTTTTTTTTTTTTTAAAGCATCAGTTGATATAATTCTTTCTTGCAAATCATTTTAATGTAGGACAGTTCTGTGTGATTACACTTGCTGCATTACCTCAATAGTATGCAAGTGCCTTTAAAAATTAATCCCTTAATAAAGAGTGAAGAAAATTCCTCATCTCTCTTTTAGAAAACAAGATAAATTCTCAATATATTATGTTTAATGTAGACTTTAAATACACTTCTAATATATATTTAGTGTCAGTCGGTGTAATTACTTTATATCTCACATTCTTTACATATACATCCAATATTTGGACAAATACAACATACAGAAGATATCATTAATATACTTTGCATGTAGAACCATTTTAGTTTGTATCACAACTGAAATTTATACGATCAAATACAGGCTAGATATATGAATTGCTTTTCCTTGAAGTTACACTTGCAATAGGTGGCAGGTCTAGAACAGGACCTGAGTAAGCACCAAGAACCCAGAATTTAGTCCCCTGCTAACTGAACCAGCCTGTGCAAACACAGAAGAGAGACTGTAGACCGCTACCTATCCAAAGAGTTAATTCCCTGAATAATCAAGTTTGAGCTATGGTTTGTACATTAAAACATACTGCAAGGTAGTTTTTTAAAATCTATTCCATTTTCCTTAATCCAGTCCACCAAAACAATCCCCTGACACCTAATATTGCAAATGTTTGGATGTACCTGCTGGCTTTAAAAAACACAAGACTGAGTGACACCATAATGCCCTCTTCATTTCAAAGTGCATTTTAAAAACAATATTTGTAAACAAAAAATTATTGTAGAACTCAAATTGAAGGCTAAAAGCTAACAGTTTTCAATTGCAAGTGGTGTCACACTGTGTGTATTAAAGTAATCAGAGGTGATATTAACTGCTGCCCTTCACTAAGGTGGGTACCTTTTCAGCTGTTAAAGGTTTTTGCTATTTTAATCCTCAAGTGCAGGAAGAAGGTCAGCTATGCTATCAACATAGTAATCAGGAACCAGATTTTTCCTGGAAGGGCAGTCACTCTCCTGGTGACCTTTTACTTCATCCAGAGTAGTGACTCCAGTGAGAGTCAAGAGGGTGGTGAGGCCACAGTTATTGCCCATGAGGATGTCTGTGTCCAGTCGATCTCCCACCATGACTGTACGAGCAGGATCTATCTTGAACTCACTCGCCACGCAATCAAAAATATATCGGCTGGGTTTGCCTATGATGAATGCCTCACGTTCTGCTGCCATCTCCACTGCTTTCACAAGACAGCCAGTCCCTGAGGGCGGAAGAGAAAAGCTAAGTGAAATATAGGACAGGACTTGTGAAACCCCAGTGCTGCACTGCATGACATTTCAGAAGTGCAACCCCACAGTATTAAGACCTAATGATGGGCAAGAGGCAGCTTGCCTGGTGCAGATAAAGGCACAACCCTAGCTCTTACTTGTAAAATATTTTAATCTGCAATAACAGAGCATGGCTGAGCTACCCTGCCAGAGAAGCCATGCAGTGATTGCTGCTACACAGGCCTCACTGCTGTGCCTGCATTCCACCAGATCTCCAGTTAGCTGGGAAGACCATGTTACGTATTACTGCAACATTAGAGGATTTTAGAGTAAAGGTTTTTCTAGAAAATCCAGTTCTGTGACTGAACAGGTGAAACTGGAACCACAGATCAGCCAGGGTCAAACCCCTCAAGCATCTCAAGTTCCAGAGTACTCCAGATTTAGACTGCCTCTCATGCTCTGACTGGAATTGGAAAGATTCTTCTACCTATGTGTTCAACTGTACAGGCTACTAGGGACCACTGCCCCCAAAACAGATCCAAGCTCCACTGGGGAGCAGGCAGCCCTGAACCATGGAGTCAGGAGACATTGTAGTCCCTTCCCCAGCCAGCATCAGAGTGCTGGTTTCTACACAGCTGTAATCAGTGGACGATACACAGAAAAGACACCTGCTCCCAACACTTGTGTGGCATTGAGAGCCCCACATACAAGCAGCATAGATGTCCCCCACCCCAACAAAATACAGCAGGAGACTCAAGTGATGCATAAAGTCATAAAAATAAAGCCATCACACTCACCGTTCTTGCAACAAAGAAAGGATCAAGAAACTAAAAAGTTACAGGATGCTAATAAAGACGACATTGCTCAGGAAAGCATTTTTCACTTACAATAATTTGGGGTGAACTGGAGAGTAAAGCAGCTAATGGCAAAGCTAAGGGAAGGTTAAAATAGCAGCTACAAAGGGTTCTTCAGTGCAAGAACATAGAGAACGGCACTTTCCTTATTACAATATTGGGGAGCAGCAGGCTGGCAGGGATGTGCCATGTAGCTGTGTGACAGCTCTGAGCATCAGCACATGACGCGGTCGAAGGAGTTACAGACAGGACACAAATGCAACAGATGAGACATCAGGTGTCACCAGATTGCCTACCCAAGGAGGCTGCACTGACCCACGGGTGCCAATGCATTGCCTGGCTGAAAGGGTTGTGGACGGGCATGGAGCTGCATAACAGCTTTGACCCGCGGTGCCAGCGCATCAGGCAGCTGCGGAAGCTGCAGATGGGGCCCGGAGCTTATAATCGCGACCTCAAACGCCAGTGCAGTGGCCCGCTGAGAGGGCTGCAGGCGGGGAAGGGAGCTAGGGGGAGGATACATTCGTGGTGACATTTCAAGCGCCAATCATCCCCTGTGCAACGCCGCACCGCAAAAAAGGGTTTCCTTGAGCCCGAGGCCGGATCCCTCCATTGGGAGCGGCCCCAGGGGGGCAAGTCGCCTCCGCTCGATCCCACCACCCTCCTGCCCCGAACCCGCGCCGCTCCCGGCTGCCGGCCCCAGCCACGCACCGGGAATGGCGGCGCCGCCCTCCAGCGGCAGGCGGTGGTCGCGGTTGGTGCCCACCAGCAGGCAGTCGTCGGGGCCGCCCTGCTGCAGGTAGCGCAGCGCCTGGCACAGCTTGGCGTAGCAGAAGTGCTCGTCGAAGCCCACCAGCACGGCGCGCACGGCCGGCTCCAGCGGCGCGCGGGCCCAGTCGGCGGGGCCGGGCCCCGGCAGGGCGGCGGGGCCGGGCCCCAGGTGCGGGACGCCGACGGCCCGCAACTCGGCGCTGAGGGCGGGGCTGCCCAGCACGTAGGCGGCGGCGCCGGGCGGCAGGGCCTGGCTGAGGAAGCGGGCGGCGCAGTAGGCCGAGCCGAAGACCTGGCGGGGCTCGGCCGGCGGGAAGCCCAGGCGCCGCAGCTTGTCGGCGTAGGCCTCGCGCGTGCGGCTGCTGTTGTTGGTCACGTAGCACAGGCGCTTGGCGCGGGCCTGCAAGCGGCTCAGCGCGGCGGGCGCGCCCGCCACGGCCGCGTCGCCGCGCCACAGGACCCCGTCGCAGTCGAACAGCAGCGTGTCCGCCGCGCCCAGCACCTCCCGCGCCGCGGCCGGCTCCAGCCGCAGGCAGCGCCGCGCCGAGCCCTGCGCCATGCTCGGGCCCTCAGCCGCTCCCCTCAGGCACCGGCGGCCGACCGGCCGGCGCGCGCGCACGGGAGGCAAACCCCGCCCCTGCCGTCGGCTATTGGGTAACCGCCCGCGGAGCCCCGCCCGGGCTGCGGCCCATTGGGCAAGGCGGCCAGGGAGCCCCGCCCACTTCGTTGCTCGTTGGAGGAGCGGGCGCGGGGTCCCGCCCACGCTGTTAGGGCAGCGGCTGGCAGGATCCCTAACCTTGGTCACGTCGCGCGAGGAGCCGATCAGTCCTGTAGCCCCGCCCCCTCAATCTCATTGGGTACCGGAGTTGGGAACCTACATCCCATTGGCTAAGAGAGCCCGGAGCCCCGCCCATTCGCCGCACGTGGCGGTAACTGGTCAGAAGAGCGCTCAGTTCCTGAAGGGCACAGAAGGTCAGGGGTTAGGGTGAGTCATAGGCGTCGGAGGAGCGGTGTGCGTCATCGTGCGGCCCCCGCGCCGAGCCCCTGGATCACCCCTCCCCCGCGGCAGGCGGCCCGTTGTTATGACGACACGGCCGTAAAGCCGCCATCTTGGCGGTGCGGCTCGTTGCGACATGGAGGCCGCGGTGGCAACGAGCGCAGGGCCGGCGGGGCTTACGGCAGCCGCGGCCGGGGAACAGGAGGGGGCGGCGGCGGCCGCCTCCAGCCCGGCCCAGCCCCCCGCCGGCCCCGCCGCCTTCCTCAGCCTCCCGGCGCCCTTCAGCGAGGAAGGTAAAGGGCCTGAGGCGGCCGCCCCGCCGGGCCTGAGGGAGCGCGGCCTCCTGAGGGGGAGCAGCGAGGGGGGGGCCTTGCCGAGCCCCTCATCGGGGCAGGTTCAGCGCCGGGCCCGCCCCGGCCTGTCGCCTCACAGCGCCCCGGCGCGTCCCGCTGGCACCGGGCCCCTCCCCCCCGGGCGGCAGCGGCTCGGGACCCGCGGGGGGGGGGGGAGCGCGAAGGCGCGTGCGGTGCCGGGGGGAACGGACCGTTGGAGTCTGAGCGCGCGGCACCCGGGGGGAGGGGCTGGGAGCCGCCCGCGCGCGCCCGGTGCCGCTGCAGAGGGACGGGGAGCGGGCCCGGGCTACAGCGGTTGCCGCCTTCGCCGTGACTTGGCGGTGCGCTCTTGAGGGCTGGTCCCTCCGTCCCCCATCGCGGGGTGAGAGGCGGGTCAGAGAAGGGGCCTGGAAAACACTCAGCGAGGGGGGCGAAATGCGGGGCTCGCCCTCCAGAAAGGGGGCAGTGGGGAGCACGGTCACAACGAGAAATGGCGGGGGGGGGGGTGGATAGGGAGCTTGAGTGCTCCGTCATACAGCACCACAGGGGAATAGCTCACGTTCAGACCTGCTTAAAGGACGTACTTCTCAGGGAGCGCATGGTCCTTGCAATAAGAAATCACCGAGGCCAAGAACTTAGCCAGATCCAAAAAGGGATTGGCCATCGTATGACTGACTGTATGCGGTTATGTGAGCGAATATTGCCTAGGTTTGTAAACATCCCGTTTAGTTAACCGGTTAAATGGGGGCTGTCACCACTGGGCTGGAGCACCCCTGCCCACAGTGTCTCTGGGCCGGCCACCAGGAACAAAGGCTGCTCTGGCCAGTTTGGAGTGTCCCCTGCCAGTGTTGGGCCCCACAGGACTGGAGCAACCCCCTGACCATGGCAGGCCTTTGGCTGCTTCAGCCCCTGCCAGTTAATGGTTGGCATCCCTAATGCTGGCAATGAAGTTGGAAGGGATATTTCACTTCCTGCTGCTTGGCATAAACTACTGGTAATCTCTAACTAGTAGAAATCCAGTTGAGATCTATCTAGCATGGGGGAGGGTGGATTATTTCACCTCTGCTTGCTAAGAGGTTCTTACACCTTCCTCCCAAGGATCTGATGCTGGCCACATTTAGTTATGGGAGACTGAAGTAGATGGATCTCAGGTCTGATCCAAAATCACCATCGCTCCTTTTTAGGAGCATAGCACTCTAGACACTGTAAGTGTTTCTTTGATTTTATTTCATGATTAAAGGTTCTCTATCCCTTTCCAGGTGTTTTAGGGTTAGTGCTGACAGATGGAGCTGCTGTAGTGGGCTGCGTATCAAGGCAGCTTTGTAAATTTTCACTTTTTTGGAATGAGCAACCCTGTTTTTGATGTGTGTGGGGGAGGGAATAATGTGCCTTCAAACACTTGTAGCCTCTTATCTTGTTGGCCCTGTCTGTGACCTGCCCAGTCCATATACTTGTGATGTATAAGTTCCACAATGTTGCCCCTTAAGAAGATTAACATCACACCCCCCTGCCGACCCCCAAAGAAAATACTACCATAGGAGCAACATTTTTCCTACTGGGGTGGAAATGGTCCTAAAAATTCCAATTTGCAACTTTCTCTCTTCATATTGTAGGAAATGTAGTAGATTGGGTAGCAAAGGGATTTGTCATAAAGTCTCAAACACCATGTATGTTAACATCCAAATCTAATAATTTCTTCCATTTTAAATTGCAGATGAAGATGATGTTCACAAGTGTGGTCGATGCCACTCTGAGTTCACCTCTTTGGAAGAATTTGTACAGCACAAATTACAAAAGATCTGTCAACGAACTCAAGAAGTCATTACTGCCACATCAACAAGTCTTCTTAGCCAAGAACTACAAAAGGTGACAGCAGGCTTTCCCTCAAGCTATGGCTCAAAATAATTAGAATAATCTAATGTAAGTGAACAAAAGATATGGTTTTAACTTTTCCTACTAAAACATTATCTGTTACAGCAGGTTGTTCCTTCTGTTGAGGACTCCATAACTGTTGCTCATATAGTTGTTGAAACATCTTCAATAGCAGAAGAAATCAGTAATGCATCTTCTATAGTAGGTAAGTTGCAAGGTTTTTCAGAACTGATGCTACTTTAGTATAATCAAGTGCAATCTTATCATTTAGACTATTGTCTTACCATATATGGGTATGTCTACACTTGCACCCTCTTTCGAGAGAGGGATGTAAATGAAGACATTCGAAATTGCAAATGGAGCCGGGATTTAAATATCCCGTGCTTCATTTGTATATTCGCGTTATGGCGCTATTTCGAAATAACAGAAGCTGTTAAGACGCGGTTATTTCGGTAGAAAACCCTTCTCTCGAAATAACCCTTATTCCTCATACAATGAGGTTTACCAGTTATTTCGAGAGAAGGGTTTTCTCTTGAAATAACTGCGTCTTAACAGCGTTTGTTATTTCGAAATAGCGCCACAACGCGATTCTGCAAATGAAGCGCTGGCTTCATTTGCAATTTCGAATGTCTTCATTTGCATCCCTCTCTTGAAAGAGGGTGCAAGTGTAGACATACCCTATGTTAGTCAGATGGTGTTGCATTGTAAATTTGAGTTATGCCCCCGCTAGTTCTGTAAGAATTTGACTTCATGATCAGTACTGTATACTGTCAGAATTGGTTGTATGTTCTGTATATGGTAAGAAATAGATTTTAGGTGCTTTTACAGTCAATGAAAATACAGGTCAGATGATTGTGGCATTTACTTTCAAAGGTCATGTGGGATGACATCCCTGTTATAGTTTCCAATTAAAGAAGGCCTTGTTGACTAGTGTGGTGGTTGAGACAATATGTTAAATTGTCACAGGTATTTGTGTGTGGCTCCTGAGCTTTAGGTAGGTAGAACCAAGAAGTCAGCAGGTTAAATCTCTACAACTACTGTGATGGGTGGAAATTCTACAAACCACTTTTCCAGCTCCCACTTGAATATATTTATTATGTATTTTATTGAGATTTAAAACGTCCTGAGCTTCAGTACCTTTAGTGTGGCTTGGAAAACGCAATGAAGAGTTCCAAAATCAGTCAGTATGACTTTGGCATATATCATTCATATTTAGTCACTTGCTTCTCCTTTCCGTTACTTGGTCTTCTAAAAAATTAAATCCATCCAGTCATGTGAACCTGTGTTATGTAAAGAGCGTAGCTGTCGTCTTATCATTTCCCCAGGTAGTGGGCACATCAAAGAAGTCATTGTCACAGGAGAACATGTTTTTGAAAATCCAAATGGCCAGATTGATGGTGAGGTCACAGAAGGGCAGGGCAGCCCTGATGACCTGGAACAAGATGACTCCACAGAGCTGATTAAGGTTAAACTGCTGGTTAATAAAGAAGGTCGATATGTGTGTGAGTTATGCCACAAGACATTTAAAACAGTAAGTTATGGAGCTGGTAGCTCTACAGTCTACTTTTCTAATGTTCATATCAAATCCGTTAGGACAGTTGTGCAGACCTGATAGAAAATTCATTTCTTAATACATAATCTTATTTGGAGATTGACCTTATTTCAAAACTAGTGCCAGTTGGTCAAATTGGATATTCATGATAAAGCTTTAATTACTGTCTACAAAAGAATTGCTATACCAGATTACACCAGTGGACCATTAGGTTTATCTGGTGTCCTGATAGTGGCCAGTGAGGAAAGTGTAAAACCTCTATAATGGACAATCATGAAATAATTTGCGGGTAAAGCTTCTAGTCTTTTAAGCCCTGAAGCATATAACTTACGTAGTTTTGCATTAGGCTGCATTCCAGCATGTCCATTATTTTCACCTGTAAATTTAATGATACAAACACTTCTTTAATCCTGGTAATGGTTGGGATTTTGTGTTTTTTCTCAACATCCTTGCAGTTCTATGGTTATATTTTTGATTAATAGCATGAGTATTATGGAATGTCTTTGATTTATTGAAATGTAAAACAATTAAAGGAGCATTTCTATCAATCTTTATAAATCAGTTCTTGTTTTCTAGGCCAGTATCCTTAAAGCTCACATGATCACTCATAGTAGTAGGAAGGACTATGAATGTAAACTGTGTGGAACCTCATTTAGGACAAAGGGGTCTCTCATTCGACACCACCGACGTCATACAGGTAACATGATGTTTTAAGTGGTTCCTAATTGCTGGACTGGGTTGTGCTTGGCTCCCCCATCTTGTCTTAATGATGATGAGCTGAAATGTTCTACTGTTTTCCACCGTTCACTGAATTGAGTGCAGTCTAAATCCCACCGTGTTGGGTCTGCTTCGAAGTTTAATTTCAAAAACTCTTGCCATTGCAGATAGTGCATGTAACTGGATGTAAGGTAGTAGGCACAGGAAGCTACACTTGCTCCAAAAGGTTGGGAAGTGCTGCACTAGAAGTATATTTGATCTAATGAAAATTCTTAGATGGCGTTAATAGAGCTTGTTTGTTGTAATGACTTATGTTTTCTCTTACTTTTGTCAAGATGAGCGACCTTACAAATGCAAGAAGTGTGGGAAAAGCTTTAGGGAATCGGGAGCATTGACACGGCATCTGAAATCTTTGACACCTTGCACTGAAAAAATCCGTTTCAACATGAGCAAAGAAATAGTTGTTAGCAAAGATGAATTGCCAACAGGTCAGTGAAATAGAAAATGCATGTCATGCATCAAAGTGTAGGTCATGTGACATTCCTGGCATTCAATTGGCAGTATTTTCCTCCATATTTTTTTTAATATAAATGTGTAGTGTGATATCTGGCTCCCATTTTTTTTTTAGAAAAAATTAACCATCTTCAGGATAGATAGCCAGACTATCAATCCATCATGCACGTGGACGGAGGCATGCCATGGATAAGTCATAGATGGAAAGATTTACTTGAGAAACTGGCACTGTCATTAATATAATTAATATTAATTAATTAGTAATTAATAGAAGCACAAAATTGACATGGAAATCACTGTTTATCTGCAAAATGATGGATGTCATTATATGAAACGGTGCCT
This sequence comes from Pelochelys cantorii, assembly GCA_032595735.1. Classification (NCBI taxonomy): domain Eukaryota; kingdom Metazoa; phylum Chordata; order Testudines; family Trionychidae; genus Pelochelys; species Pelochelys cantorii. Next base: position 39,211,501 of record CM064341.1, read on the forward strand.
GAAAAGAGTTACATGTGGTAAAAGCAAAAAAGCAGTCCTTCAGCAAAAGTTAATATTTCTAGACACTTGAGTTAGATACGCTGAAGTAGAATTGAGTCAAATGGCTGTCTATAGGGTTTAGCTTCACACTCGGAACTAGAGTGGTTGTTTAATCCTGTGCTGCTTTTCTTGAAGAATCCTGTAGTTCAAACACAGAGGCTGTTTCACCTATAGCAAGTGAATCCATTGAGACTCCCCTGATTCACCTACTAACAGATGCAAAAGGCAATGTCCTTCACGAAGTCCATGTCCAAATGCAGGAACTTCCTGTTGATGCAAAATCCTTGGATCAAGAGGTGAGTGTGTGTTTGTTGGATACTCTTCGCACATTTTTGTGCAAAGAAGCAAAATTGCTATTCCAAGACTCTTAGGTTGGAAGGTAGCATTACTCACTTATATTCTCCTTACTACCAGTTCTTAGGTAACAGTGAACATTGTTTAATAGTCCTTTCTGAGACTGATGACCTAAAACAGATGGCTTTATCTTAGATTTCATTTTTTAACATTGTTGTGTGTAGCACGGAACAGCTGGAAGCATGCTTAGGAGGCTTGTGTAATGGCTTAAAAGGGGACACAAGAGGGGAATCTAAAGAGGACTTAGGAAGGTCTGCACAGGACTTAAGTCTGTATAGATTAATTTTAATTCTGTTATTTCAGTAGATACTATTCCTGTACAACTTCAGTTCCAACATTAGATTTCAAACATTCTAAACACATCTGAAAAAAACCAACATAGCTCATGCTGCTGGCTGGTTTGTTATAAGACTGAGAATAGTAGGGCAGCTGTGTTTGTCAATATCCTTTTGTTTAGGGAGAAACAAACAAAAAAAAATCTGCGGTGCTGCTAATGTCTTATTTACTAATATCTTAATTTTTGTGAAGATGAAACTTAAACAAGCCAGGTGTAAATAAAGGTGAGGATGCTTTTCCTGCCCCTGCTGTGAAACTGACCTCAAAAGCACATAGGAAAATAGGCAGCATGTGCAGCGAAAATAAACGGTAAAGTAGGTTATCTGAAAAGGCCATACTAGAGCATTTGGTAGTGGAGTTGTCTTCATTGTAAAATCAAAAAAGTGATTTGTCCTGCATCTGTATAGGATCAATGACCCATACAGTGACCTACGATGGCCATATTTCCAGTGAAAGGCTGAAAAGTATCCCTTCAGATGCAGTTTCTCAAGCTCTAGGACCTTTCCAGATTAAGGATGTTAAGTATCGTGTAACTGACTATTCGATTAGTCTATAGGGCAGCAACTGCCCCTTTGAAATGCTGCTGTGGTGTTTCAAAGTGGCAGCGCTGCATGGAGCCCGGGGTCAGCTGGGGACTCCCCAGCTGATCTCTGGCTCCACACGATGCTCCTCTTTGAAATGCCACTGTGGCGTTTCAAAGCGGCAGTAACGCACGAAGCAGTTGACCCCAGGCTCCATGTGGTGCTGCTGCTTTGAAGTACCCCCCTCTTCTCCCTCTCCTTGGCTCTATCTGATAGAGGCCAAAAGTAGCGGAGGGGGAAGCGACTAGTTGACTATCCTGTTGACTAGTCCTTAACATCCCTATTCCAAAGTCTACACATCCCCTTTGCTTTCTGGTATCTGAGGTAACAGAACCAGTCACCCTCATGACAAGCACTAGAAATACAAAGTTCTGTTGTCTAAAGGGTTGACTTCACATCTTCTATATTTACCATCTGTCTGTTTTGACTTTCTTTAGCCATCAAATCCTGAGGAAGTACCATGCGAAGGGGAAGTGAACAGTGAGAACTTGCTGAGGCAGGCCATGAGGAATTCTGGGATTGTGATAGAAAAAGTCTCTGTGGAGGAGATGCAAAAATCAGATGAACCTGGTGTGGCTGCTACAGAAGAACTAGAAAATGAAGAGATGGAAGCAGAAGAGGAGCAGTGTGGGGAACAGTGTGTTGAAGTAGAGCAAGTAGAGACTGTATGTTTGCACCATCCATTTTTATCAGTTAGCTTATTTTTTTTTCTATAGGAAATACACAGGCTGTTAGGAATCACATATGATCACCTTAGGCATTAGCTTCAGTGTAGCTACACTTCTAATACTTGTGCACTATGTATCAGCATAGTGACCAGCAGAGACAGTAATACCTTTTGCGCATTAGAACTTGGTGTCAGCACCAGCTGTCTCTTTGATAATTTGATCTTTCTTGTCTTTAAATCAAAGTGCATTTAGCTTAGAATTTTGATAGGAATATTGATTCCACATACTGTATGGAACAGACACTTACGTTATGATATTTGATTTCAATAGACGGATACAGAAACAAACGGATACAAAAGTTATGTTTGTCCTCACTGTAGTGAAGTTTTCAGTGGGGCTGTTTCCCTTGAGGCACACGTCAGAGGACATTTAGGTAGGTATTGCAAATGAAGTTCTGCACAGTGCATGTACCTGAACTGTTTATGTAGCATGTGTTGTGCAAACTTTATCCCATGCAGATTCAGTTAGCATTTAAAATGCTAATAGAGAAATGAAGGCAATGAAGAGACATCCACTGAGATCTGGAAGTGATATATAGTCTAAAACATGTGAAAGCAGCTCCATATTGAGGAGCTTCAGAGGAGAAGGCTCTTGCACTACTAGTGAAGGGAAGTTTGTATGTGAGGGACGTGAGAGCTGGATTCGAGAGGAGAAGGGAAAAGATTGAAGGGAGACCAGGTGTGTGAATGGCTGACAGCTCTTTGACATGCTTGAAAAGTAAACAAGTACGATTTGAGTTGAATCCTGTAATGAATAGGCAGTGAATAGAATTGAGGGAATGGAGCAGACCCCATATTACTCATTATTAATGCTTATATTGGAAAACTCATTCTCCCTCATCTCCCCTAGAATCCTCAAGGAGGTACAAGAATGGCCTTCTGCAGAAAATCTATCATTTTAGCCAGGTAAAAGGTATAGCACAGTTAGCATCAGGTCAGATGTTCCTGCTACATGCATGCACATTCCCTTGCTGTGGAGGGAGTGCTATTAGGGATGGGGGGACAGATGGACTTTGGTCTGCTTGGGTCTGATGATTCTGACAAGTGTGAGTTGTGGTTAGGGATGTAAGTGACTAGTCGCTTCCCCTGCCCCCTTGCTGCTTCTGTCAGAAAGAGGCAGCAATGGGGGTGTAAAGAGGAGGGGGTGCTGGGGGGGGGGGGGAGCCGGCTTAAAAGCCGGTTCCCTCCAGCTTTGCGGGAGAGGGCAGGGGCAGCATTCCACCTTTGAAATGTACAAGAGTCCCCGCTAGGGCTCTTGTACATTTCAAAGTGGAAGCGCCCCAGCTATATGTGGTGTTTCAATCTTTGAAATGTACAAGAGCCCCCACTGAGGCTCTTGTACATTTCAGTGGTGTGGCACTTCTGCCTTTGAAATGTAGCAAGAGCCGGCTGGGCTTTTGCTACATTTCAAAGCGGAAGCGCCCTTATCGATTAATCGAATATTCAGTGGAAATTCCATTGACTATTTGATTAGTTTGTTAAGCTAATTTTAACATCCCTAGTTGTGGTGATCTCTTATGTGGGCAGAAATATTAGGAAGTGGTTTGAGACAAGACCCTATCTAATGGCCTTTAGATAGTACTAATGGAGTCATTGTGTGTGTGGTCTTTATTTGAACCAGGGCTCTGACAGGGAGAAGCACCCCATCATCTTTACTTCCCTGAGTTATCTAGTTCCTGTGGTCAGATGTGGCATAATTACATTATTACTTTAGTGCAATAACATTTCAGAATTCCCCAGAGCTGCTGTTGCCTGTGGTCTAAGATGCCTCTCTCTCTAGGTTACAAAGTGTTTAAATGCGAGGAGTGTGGCAAAGAGTTCATGAAAGGCTATCTGTTGAAAAAGCACCAAGAAGTGCATGTCAATGAGCGGCGTTTCCGTTGCGGTGAGTGCGGCAAGCTCTACAAGACTATCGCGCATGTGAAAGGACACCGGAGGGTGCACTCAGATGAGAGGCCATATTCCTGTCCAAAGTGTGGCAAGAGATACAAAACAAAGGTAGGTGCCTCTTTCCAAAGCACTATTGGCCTTCCGATCTCTGCTCCCCAAAATCATTCTCTGTGGAAAGCTCACAGGGGGATGAAACATTTGCTGTCAAAAACACTATGATGCAGTTACCTCAGAAATGTTAGGTAGAGCCTGTGGTTAGCACACTGGATCAATGACAGCCTACTTATAGGCCTTCTGTAAGTGACTCCTAAGGCACAGTAGGAAAGGCAGTTTTGTTCTGTTTTCTTTTAGTTGTTAATGATCTTTAGCTGTTCCAGGAGAGCTACAGGATCCTGGACTCTACCCTTAACAGATGGAATGGACGTGTGGGTCATCTCTATGGTGGGAACTGTTTCCTTCAGGAATAATCTGTGCAGTATCTGTGGCAGAGAAATAGTCCTGTCTTGGTTGAGAGGAAAGCCTCAAGGGTTGTCTGTTCCAAAGTCAGAACTGTACTATCCCCCTGAAGCTCATTTTGAGTGGTTTGTCCCCATCAGTCACTCTTCCATCGTATCCACTGTCTCTGCTGCAGAACGCCCAGCAGGTCCATTTCCGCACTCATTTGGAAGAGAAGCCCTACACCTGCCAGTTCTGCAACCGGGGCTTTCGGGAGAAGGGCTCATTGGTTCGTCACATCCGTCACCACACAGGCGAAAAGCCATTCAAATGTTACAAGTGTGGGCGTGGCTTCGCAGAGCATGGCACTCTTAACAGGCACTTGAAAACCAAAGGTGAGAGGGAGGCATCTGTCTAGGATGGGGTTCTCTTGTGGCTTGATTTGGGTCACCTGCCCTGCTATGGCTGAATCTTCATGGTTGTTTTGTATGAATCTGTAGCAGTGAACTTCTCAGATCCGCTCTAACTGTCCATTCCCATAAGCCATGGATTGTTTACCTGTAGTCGAGTGGCTTCAAAAGGTGCAACATTTATTCTTTTGAACTACTTAAAGAATCCCATCTAGCCCAGTATCCTGTGTTCCAACATTGGCCAATGGCAGGTGCCCCAGAGGGAATGAATAAGACAGGGAATCGTCAAGAAATCCATCCTCAGTCACCCATTCCCACCTTCTGACAAACAGGCGAGGGACACCATTCCTACCCATCCTGGCAAATAGCCATTGATGGACGTGTCCTCCATGAATGGATCTAGCTCTTTTTTGAATCCTGTCTTGGCCTTCACAATAGGATTTGTAAAATGCAGCCTTTGGGAAAGGAGACAGCCCGTCTTCCACACAGCTTCCACCCTGAATCTCACCATATGGGCTGGCTGTTTTGCCCTGTAATGGTTGCATTCTGCAAGGCTTTAGATGAGGCCAGAAACAAACAGGGGTCTTTATCCACTAATGCAAGTTCATCTGCCTCCCAAGAGCAAAGAAGGGATGTTAAAATGGCTGGAAAACAATAATGCTTAACTATGTTAACTTAGGTTCTGCCACCTAGTCCTGCCACCTAGCCCGCGGGCCTTGCTGTGGCAGGGGCTGCTCTGGCACAGTTCAGCTTGCTGCCACTGGAGTTTACTGGCCCTTTCCAGTTAACCTATAAGCCTCATGTTATGCTTACTGGTTACCAGTTATCATCACTACAGCAAAGGGATTAAAACACAATAGACACGCCTGGTGCAAACAGCTGCTTACATTTTTTTGTGTTCTGTAAAGTTAAACGGGACAAGTAATTACATTTGTGTTCCGTTTCTTAACAAGAGAAATTGTCCATTTATTTAAATTACCTTTTTCTGTAAAGCATCAAAGGGGTGTGCTGTGTCTAGCTGAAGGTCTGTTCTGCAAATACTAATATTAAACATGCTTGCAAAAATGTACATTGCTGACAGGCTCAGCACCCATTGAGTCACCCTGCTTGTTTTACGCATGCTAATTATTATTAATCATGTTGGCATGTAATGCTTCTAGAGAATAATTACAGGTTTGCTGGGAATGTAAAGATACTGAATTGTATGCAGGTACAGTAGCTTGGCTGCTTGAGGGATGTCAAGGAATCTTGGGTCTATTCTTGTACACTTATTGGGCAAGACTTTCAAAGTCTTATTTGGCTTAAGCACTCAATCTTGTATGTTCCTAATAATTCCATTGCATTCACTGTTAAACTTGAGGCTGGATTCGTCTCCAATGTGTAGCATGCCATCTTGGAGCCTAAAATTTAGGCCTAAATATTTGGCAGGGGTAGGGAGGAAGATTACATAACTGCTGCTAGCTTCTGCCCAGCAGTAGTCCATAAAAGGTGTCACTAAGTTGACACAGTATTAGGTAGTACCTAGCATTTAATTCTGAGTATGAAAATACTTGTTTTCCCTGACATTTCTGAAATATCGTTCAGGTGGCTGCCTTCTTGCATTGAAAGAGGTTGAAGAAGTAATGGTTTCTGAGGAAAGTCAGTCAGCTGACAACTTAGCGGCAACAGTTATTTCTGAAGATCCTCATACCGTTCTAGTAGAATTTTCTTCTGTGGTGGCGGATACTCAGGAGTACATCATTGAGGTAATAAGCCATTCTACCAGGCTGGTAGGAACAATTGGATCAGGAAGGGCAGAGGGGAAGAAAGGCTTGTGTTCCACTGAAACCTGTGTAGTGTTATGTCATAAAATGCCTGCACAATTCTGTGCGTTCTTCACTTTTAAAGCAATCAATAGGGGAGAAAAGTTCATCAATCCACAGGGTGCTATGGTGAAAGGATACAGAGTTTCTGCTTAGAAGGGAGCTCCCTGCACTACTTCTGAGTAACTTGTGTTGATAGGGCCTGGAGGGAACTACATACAGCTGCCTCCTTGAGAAAGACAGGTCATAGCAGCAGAGGGAGCATAGGAAGATTGTTGTGGGAGGGATCCTGCACTTCTGTCATGAAGCTTCTCATAAACAAGATCCAAAATAAAATTCTTCAGCAGTCTTTTGCTTTTGTCTCTTTAAAGACTGCTACTGAAGACATGGAGACCAGTGAAGCTACTGAAATAATAGAGGGAACAAGACATGAGGTAGGCTGTCCATTAGGATGCTCCTTTGGGAAATTGCTATGCATTATCCTCTTCTCTCCCCGCTTCCCCTCCCCCCCCCCCGGTAACTTGAGACCATTGCTCCTTGTTCTGCCATTTGTCACTACTGAGAACAGCCTCTCTCCATCCTCTTCGGAACCCCCCTTCAGGAAGTTGAAGGCTGCTATCAAATCTCCCACCTCATTCTTATCTTCTGCAGACTGACTAAGTCCAAATTCCTCAACTTCTCCTCGTAAGTCATGTGCTCCAGCCCCCTAATCATTTTGGCTGCCCTCTGCTAGACCCTCTCCAATGCATCCATATAGGAGAGGGTCCAGCGGAGGGCAACCAATATACATACTTGTGCTAGGAGAGTACTAGCATAAGAATACAAAATATTTTTCCACGGTAAAAATTTAACTAAATTATTTGTAGGGATTTTACATCATTAGTTCTTTGCATTCACTGGTACAACATCCTCCAGAATTGTCATTTGACTGTTAAGGTGACACATTGAATGTCAGGCCAGAAACAGCCCTTTCCACGCTGACTTGAGAAGTAGCAGCATGCACTCTGCAGGTGAAATGTTCTGGACACTGTAGTTCCTTCCCAACACTAGTCCTCTAGCTGTGTATAACAGCCAGGAGTACTATTCGTTTCAGAACCCCTCTTTCCCACTCTTCTCCAGTGCCTGCTCTTCTCCTCCCCTCCCCCCCCCACCCCCGCCCCCAGGGATTGGCACAGAGGCCTGCCTTTCCTCACTCTCCCTCAGGGAGGGAGTGAGTTACCAAGGATTTTTTTGGGAGGAGGGGGTTAGATTCAGGTCCAGTTCACTCAAGCTGAACCAGTGCTCCAGTGTGGTGCAACTTCCTGGTTGGAACTGCAAAGTTAGAGAGAGAGGCTGGTGAGTCTGTTGAACATCTTGCACTGGTTTTTAGGAACCAGGAATGCATGATATCCTCATGCTTGTTGTAAAAATAACTTGCCTTGACTTTATTAGACAAACTCTCTCAAATACTGGCACTTTTCTAATGAGATGAGATGTGAAATATTCCAGCTATTTCACTATAACTTTAGACATTTGAGTTCATCTGAACCTGATTCTGTTTGTAGTGCCTCGCTAAAGTTACCAGGCTGCAGTAAGTTGGAGCTATGCAGTAATAAGCACAATACATTGAGCAAGAGGAATTGTCTGGATTATTGATAAATTAAATAACTTACTCTGTTTTTTCCCCTAACTTAGGTTGATAGTCACATTATGAAGGTTGTGCAGCAAATAGTAAATCAAGCAAACTCTGGTCACCAGATCATTGTACAGAATGTAACAGTGGCAGAAAGCTCTGAAGTTACTACTGATGCTGCAGACACTATCACCATAGCAACCCCAGAGAGTCTGACAGAGCAGGTTGCCATGACACTGGCTTCGGCGATTGGAGAAGGAGCTGTGCTGACAACAGAAGGTAGCATTGAGACAGAGGAAGCAACTGTGACAATGGTTGCATCAGAGGATATTGAAATAATGGAGCATGCAGGAGAGTTTGTGATAGCTTCTCAGGAAGGGGAGGTGGAAGTTCAGACAGTGATTATCTAGGGACTAACATATACCTTAGTGTGTTTCACCAAGGCAGAAAATGGGCTTAATCAGCACTAAAGTTGGCTATTCCAGTTACTTAGGGAGCAGGAGAGAAATTCTCCTTTAAAATATAAAGGAAATACTTTATAAACTGAAAATGGTTTCAATTAGGACATTACACATTTTTGTTTTAAAATGGAAATGGCAGTAGGATCAGTACTGCCTAGCTTTATGGTGCAATAAGTGACTGAGTCTTAAGTCACACCATTTAACTTTGTACAGCTGTCTCCAATAAAGGAATATCCTTTGCAAAGCATTTACCTCAGCCGATTGGACAGCAGTGTTCTGGTTTAAATCTGAACTGAGATGGGAAGATAAAGCAAGTATGTCTTGCTCTGAAAGAACCACATTCACAAATAATTGTGACGTTTCTGGGTGTATTTACCATGATGAAAGGCCATGGTTTCATGCCTTTCAATCTCTCTCGGCATAGTAAAGTAGTTTTCTCTATCAGACAATAGCCTTTTATATGAAGGTCTCTGAAAGAATGCATTGTAGCCTTGCTGTGCTCCACAGGTGGCTACTCAGATAACCTTTTCATGTGTAAAGCCATACTGTACATGATTCTTTTATAACCATATACAGATTTTTACTTGCAAATTGTAAATAGAATACTTTTTCTAAAAAATAAAATATTTAAAGTTCTTTATGATTTTAGTATTTCTCCTTCAGTGAACTGGTGAATGCCAGAACCACCATGAAGAATCTCTGAAAGGAGAATGGGGTGCCTTACCCCATATAATTAAACAAAAATCCTTCCTGAGGCTGGTTTTAATTCCTCTACAACTTGTTGTGCCTGAAAACCCATGCAGGATTGTGTGGCACAGATATAAGGTTTCAAATAGAACTAGGGCTTCAGATGCTACCTCCTGCTTTATTCACTATTCCTCTCCCCATAATTTATTTCTTATGAGCATCAGCATAACATTCTGGATCCAAAGGCAAAGGCCCACACTGAGTGGAAGTTAGGTGTGTACGTATCTATGGGCAGCTGGGCCTGGGTTCCTTTTGTAGAACCTAGCAGAGACAGGGGAAGTGCAATTTTTCCCCTATCACTAAGTACCAATCCTGGCAGACTATAGCTTAACCTAATGTGGCTTTAGGACAAAAGGCAGAAACTTGGTTAATGGACTTAACCCCATTTAGGGCTCTTCCATGTGTATCTTGCTCGTGTCATCTGCTCACTGCTGCTTAAGGTGAAGAATTAAGTATGAGCCCAACTCCTCCACTTATATGCATGTATTCTGGCGGCATTCAAGTCTCCCCAGTCATACAACGCTAGTTCCATCCTCGCTTTAGGACTGCAGAAATAATGTTGGCTAAGCTGTCACCACAAAGCCTCAGTAGATCTAGGCCCAGTCCTATATTTACATTGCAAATCACAGTTTTCAAAAGTGACTAATTTTCAGTGTGCAACTTAGGATATCTGTAATGGGGTATGATTGGCAGAGGATGGAAAATGTATAATGTCAAATTGAGGCATTCAACCATCAAATCTCAACCTGTTTCACTTATGCACACAAACTTCCTCTAGGCTCTTCCATTGCAAAGATCATTGAAGGGAAAATCTAAAATAGCACTGTCCCAGATGAAATTATGCAAAGTTACAGCTTTGTGTCAAAACCAGCATGGAACAACTGCCTCTGTTTAGAGGTAGATTATATGGTCACACTAATTTTCATTCATGCAAATGTAACTTAATAGTTTTCATGTGACTATCTTAGCAGGCATACTCCTCAGGAGGTAGGGCTCTGTCCCCCATTAGTATTTATTTTTATTGTAGGACCTAGTTAGGGATGAGGCCCTTGCAGCTGTAGGTACCCTGTTGACACACACAGATGGGCCCTGCCCTGGAGAACTTGCATGGTAAACCACCCCCCTTAGGAAAATTTAGCATAATTTTACATGGACATGTTCTACTGTCTGCCTATTACAGATCTGCTTTGTGAGGGGTACCCCTCATGAGTACAGCCAGGGAAACATCTGGCTTAGTAAGCCAAAGGAGACTTTTCATAGCTTTGTTACCTGTAAAAATCTCCCTAACCACTGGTGCTGTATAAATTCATAATTTCATATGGTCTTAAACAATTGTCATGGATAGCATCTAAATGAATATTTTTGTACCCCTCAAAGATGAGGATGAAACAGAAGTAGTGTGATTCCAGCCTAAGCTCTTCCTATCTCTACAATCACATACTGGAGCCATACGAGAGTCACTGCCTTCCCAGGGGAAGCAAGAGCTGGATAATGTGTAAATTCAAAAAGAGCTGCATTGGATGCATTCATGGAGGTGTGATGAAGGCACAAAACGGTAAAATTTAGACATGTAATCCGGTCACCTTGAAGTGGTTTCTGAAGAACTTACATCAGTGGTCCCCAACACTGTGCCCGCCGGGGCACTTATGTGCACCCACCAAGTGCTGGAGGGGAGGCAAGACGTAGACTGGGTTTGGCTGGAGGGCATGGTGGGAGTTAGAGCCACCAGGTGAAAGGGGTGCTTTCTGCAGCAGAGGGGGGGGCCAAAAATGTTTTTGCCTGGGGAGGTAAAAAACCTAGAGCTGGCCCTGCATGCAGCACGCACACAGCACATGCAGGGCCCCATCCCGGGTGTGTGGCGGACACGCAGCCCCGCCCCTGGCATGTGCAGGGCCCCATCCCGGGTGTGTGGCAGCCCCAAAAGGTTGGGGACCACGGACTTACATGTTCATTTGCTAAAATACTCCCAAGCAGTTCCTTAAGACTTCATTTTTATAGTTAAAAGAAATGTACAGGACATGGAGTTTCCTGCTAAATATGCTTACTATCTCTCATCCTTAACACATGGAATTTGGTTAGCCAGTTCAAGTACAGTATACTTGCTTTAACACTGTCACCAAAAGAACATACTGATGGAAAACCTTAAATTTGAAGCTATGATGGATGCCCAAAGAAGCTATTTTCTAAGGATGTCTCTACACACAAGCAGTTATTTCGAGATCATGTCAAAATAATATCCAGCCGGAGACTTACTCCGACTCCTGCAACCTGCATTTTACAAGGATTAAGGGAAGTCTGAGGGAGTGCTCTATTTCAGAATAAGTGCTGTGTAGATGTGCCAATATTCAAAATAAGCTACATGATTATCATAGCTCAAGCTGCATAGCTTATTTTGAGTTTAGCGCTGCTGTGTAGAGGTATCCTAAAGAGGGCCTACAAGCCGTGGCCTTAGTCCCAGGTGGTAACTACCGTACTTCCAGAATGAGCTAAACACCACAGACAAAGAACAGTTTTATAAAAATATATTTTACACCTGAATCAATTTAGGATAAAAACTCTGTAGCTACAGTACTTAACGAAAGCCACAATATCCTTTCCAGAGTCCTTGGTACTGAGAAAGCTCTTGCTGGAGCTATATCCTTCAGGAAAAATTTAACACTGATTTAAAAACATGTAGCCATTTTCTCACATCTTTTTCTTTTTCTCTGAACTTGCAGGAGGTTTAAAGATTTCCTTTAAATTGACCCAGACTCCTTGAGAGTAAACATTTCTGTAAACAATATGCCTGTCATGGGGCTCCAATGCCCGACAGCAAGAACATTCATATCTTCTAGATTTATACCATTCGTTCGATGTTTGGTTAGTTAAGGCCAGGTACAGAATGAAACAACAATATGCCCCCAGGACCAGAGAGAGGACAACAACAAAACCAAGCATGAAGACAATCCTAGGAAATGTCAGGAACAGGTGCTGCAAAGAGATAAAAATAACTTATTTGAAATCAGTATATAAAGTCCTATTTTAATACATTTCGATTTAGCTCTGTTAACCACAGTACAACTAGCACAGAGATGGTGAATCCCATATGAAACCTTTAAGGTGGTTGCGAAGATAGTTCACAAACATGGATGAATGTATCTGAATGCTAGGGTGATGGGTTGCATTTAAGACAGAGAAGTTAACTTGGGATTTGAGGGTTGGCCAACAGAGCTGTTGGTGGGCTCAGGGAATGGAATATATAGATTTCTTCCTGTCACTCAGCCATGATTAAGCAGGCTTAATTGGCTCCCAAAAGGACGTCTTCCTTTCTCAGCCAGAAGTTTGGTGACAACACATGGAATGAACATTGCAGTAGTTGGTATCAAACAGAAGCCTCAGGGCAAGGTTTCTAGAGGGAGGCCCAGGACTCACCAGAAAGAAAATAAGGATTCAAACTCTCAAAAATTCACTTAAGTGTGAGCAAAAATACTGGTTGGGTCACTAATCTGTTTGAGAGAGAGCATGAACACGCAGAATTCTTAAACCATGACCCCTCTAGGCCAAAAAAAGTTAAATATCTCAAACAGTAAACGAGGCTGTGAATGATTTATTATACACTACACTAATATGTATTTAAACTAATATTTATAATACTATTTCTATACAGATCAAAGATCTGTTGGATATAACTTGGAAATTGAAGGAATTGCCCTTCTGAAATATTTTTAAAGTTCCTTTGCATGATTGTGCCTCTTAATTAGCACACCAAACGTGGTTCACTACAAAGGCTCACTCCCCCCACAAAACACCAGAACTGGACCTACTGAAAGATTCTCAAGAGATGAGACTATAAAAAAACCTCTTTGTTCAGGCTACAAACCAAGAAGTAGGTTAAAACTCAGACATTACACTTAGTTTACCTGAATAAGAAAGAGAATATCAACGGCATGCTCTTGCCCCTGATCGTCAATGTAACTTCCAAGCATCATATTAGATAGCCGGACGACTTGGATCAGAAATGCTGCTGTTACAAATGCAAGGTCTGCAGCCAGGGCAGTCACAGTGAAGAGGTAAAGGAGAAAATATCTTATATTGAAGGCACCAATGCAGTTGTTAATCCACACACAGTGGTGATCAAAACGATGTACGCAACTGTTACATACACCTGGTCAAAAATTAAACACAAGACAACACAATTATTTGGGTTTTAAAGAAACCAATGAGATTTCTTTTATACAGCTTAGTTTGGTTTTTTCCCCAAAGGAAATACAGGAACATGACCAGCATTTGCCATTCAGATAGGAGAATAGCGATGTGCCTGACAGCACATGATTAGTAATTGTGGTTTGTAGGAATATAGCCAGACTTTTGTTTCTTCTTAAGGAATCTTTTGTGGCCAGGAGACTCAAGAGGAGCCAAGGAACGTTTCCCAAATGCCTGAGTTACCATGGATGGTAAATTAAATGTTTCATTCCCCCCCCCCTTTTTTTTTTAAAACCACCACTATGTGTGCCTCTTAAGGGTTAAGCAAATAAGGATGTCCCTAGCCTTTGTTTGACAGAAGCTGGGAATGGATTACTTGATGATTACCAGTTCTGTTCATTCTAAGGCACCTGGCACTGGCCACTGCCAGGAATATGGAGCAAGATGGATATCTGGTCTGACCCAGTGTGTCCAGTCTTATGTTCTAAATATGATAGTTTCAGATAACATCACCAAGAGAAACTTAATATTTAAATATCAACAAGGATTAAAACAGTTCCTCTTTTGTTCTCCAGCCAAGCGAGGAACCCAGGGATCAAGGTTTCTCCAGTAGTGCTACCTAAAACATCATATGGAATGTAGAGAGTAGGGATGCGAAAGGTTAACTGGTGGCTGGAGCAATTCCCCACCTGTTGTGGGCAAGGGGCTGCTCCAGCCCTGAAGGGGACAACACCATAGATAGGGGCTGCTCTCATCCGGGGCCAGTCCCAGCAGGGGTGCTAGGAGCCAGCAGAGCCACCCTTAGCCAAGCCCAGGGGCTGGGAGTCAGCAGCCAGCCCCAGCGCAGAGCTGGAGGTGGGAGCCCACTGGGCTGCTCCAGCAGGGTTGGAGTGGTCCCCAGCCCGGATCCCACTTACGTTAAAGTAATCTATAACCAGTTAACTTAGTAACGTTTAACTGTTAAACCAGGATTTTACATCTCGAGAGAGTACAGTTCCCTGTTTCATTTTAAGTGACAGGGATATCAAATATAGCAAGAAAAATGCAGAATCCTAAACTCAAGTCTAGGCAGATAAAAGCTTTTAATGTCATCCTCAGTTGCTAAGCAAGATCTAACTTGACTACTCAGTTTTCCTTTGTCTGAAGTGAAGTGCCAAAGCTAAGTTAAAAGGTTGCTCTGCAATTTATTCCCTGAAGCTAATCAACATATGGTCCCCAGGCTAACATTCCCAGAAATTTGGGAATCTTCAATAGAGTTGGTTAGAAACAGCACAGACATGTTGCTGATAATCTTGGTTTGAAACCTCCCTGAAAATGAGCAATAATGCCAACAATTTTTGCACTAATTAACGTGTATAACTAAGTTAAAGGCAGGTGAATTGTAATTATCAGCAGCAAATGAATCTGGTGTAAATTGTTTAATATAGAGACTCTTACTGCAGTGTTTAGATCTGGCTGGCTTTTCCACGTTGCAGGTTGGACACATGGTGTTCTTTTGAAACATTACTCCATCATATGCATAAGCCTTAAGAAATGACTCCTGATTTGATTGTGTTATTGTACCTATAAGAGAAACAACACTATAGCAGCAAGCTTCCCCCTAAAAAAGTGGGGAATATTTAATACGGTGTGAGGCTGTTCATGCACTTTCAATTTGTACAAAAGCCCATTTTTGGTGATACTCCCCCATGACACTATCCCTTCCAGAGAGAAAGTCACAGAATACTGAAGTTTTTAACCTGACAAGAGAGATTAAAAAGACAGGGACTTTTCATCTTAGAAAAGAGGAGACTAAGGGGGGATATGATAGAGGTACATGACTGGTGTGGAAAAAGTGAATAAGGAAAAGTTATTTACTTATTCCCACAATATAAGAACTAGGGGTCACCCAATAAAATGAATAGGCAGCAGGTTTACAAACAAACAAAAGGAAGTTTTTCATCACTCAGCGCACAGTCAACCTCTGGAACTCCTTGCCAGAGGATGTGGTGAAGGCCAGGACTTTACCAGGGTTCCAAAAAGAGCTAGATAGATTCCTGGAGGTTAGGTCCATCAATGGCTATTAGCCAGGATGGGTAGGAATGGTGTCCCTCGCCTCGGTTTCTCTGGAGGTGGGTGACAGGAGAGGGATCACATGAGGAATACCTGTTGTGTTCCCTCTCTCTGGGGCATCTGGTATTGGCCACTGTCGGCAGACAGGATACTAGGGTGGATGAACCATTGGTCTGACCCAGTATGGCCATTCTTACGACAAATCCCCCGAAACAGAAAAATCAAAGCAAAGGCTATGAAGTTTGCCAACCTATGAAATAACAGTCATGATGACATTAGAGCTTTGGAAAGCTCTACAAATACATCATCTTTCCTGGATCTCTCTCTAGAGCCTGCTCAAAAATACATTCCTGGTTTTCAACACTCTCCCAGGATTTTTTTCACTTCTCTGACCTCTTGTCACATCAGCCAGGATCAATTCTGAAGCAATCAATCCACCAGTGGGTCGATTTAGCGAGTTTAGTGAAGCCCCACTAAGTTGTTCACCAATCACTCAGACATTGACTCCGGGAGCAAGATAAATAAGGAGGGTCTGCAGGATAGTTTCTCCCATACACACAGCACGGTGTAAACCCCATGGTAAGTAGATCTAAGAAATTTTGTAACTGATCAACTTTTCCACGCAGTGTAGACCTGCCCATCTCTTCCTGACTCGCTCACTCCCAAGCCAATCTATACAAACAGCAGAGCAGTGACTGGCTAACGAGGACTCAAACTGAAAGATGAAATGATTTGACCAAGGTTGCTAAGTAAAATTAGTGAGCAACAGAGCCAAGAATTCCTCCTCACCCCCACCCCCAAATTTCTGTTGGGACTGCCAACTCTTCTGATTTAACCATAATGTTTGATTGTTATGCAGAAATGCAGTATGTGGTAAACATGAATATTCCTGGCTTTGGAGAGTGTTACTAAAATACACCAAAAGCAATTAGCCCACTTTCTTCTTTATTAAGAGCTAATTATGGAAAAGTGTTATTTAAAAAAAACAAAAACAAAAACCCAAAAGCCCAATGCACAGGTTTTTTTTTGTTTTGTTTTTTTAGGGCAAGTGCAGAGAGTACATTTCAAACTGTTTGTTACTTATTTCTGCACTTCTTATTTAGAATGTTAAAGCAATGGGGATCATTGGGGGCATTTCTTATCTACCATCCTGTGGAATTAATCATCAATCAGGCAATTACATGATACCTTGGGTGGCGAGAGACAACACCAGATCAAAAGCAAAATGACAATTGCCCAATAAATGCAAGAATTCACAGGCAATATGAACTTACCAGGGTTGGTCACAGAGCACAGAATGAAAAAGCCCATATTCACAGCCAGCAGCACATACGGCAGCAGAAGGTAATGAATGTCAAACTCCAGCTCTTGGCAGTAGCCAAATATTTCCCAACTGTATTCACCAAAAACTGTCACTTGTAAGGCTAAGTGCAGGACAATGAACAGGCAGCTTCTGTAATGGAAGGGGAGGGGGAAAGCTTAATTCACAACCAGTGCCCTAAAACAAGATAAGCTTCATTCAAGAGACATTTCAGCAGCCAAGGCTCATGCTAAGAGTGAGCTGCTACCGGGCTCACAGTCAAACTAACTTCTCTAACTAGGATTCCCTATTGATAGCATGCAGCCTAGCCAACTGCTGTGTGCTCTTATTTTTTAAACCATCACCATAACACATCTTTCCCTAAAAGCATAAGGAGAAATGCTGAGGCTGGAGCGCCCAACATTTAGCTAACTGGCCAGGATCTCCCTGGGTACCTCCTGGCCAGAGCCTACACCTGGCACCCCATCCCCACCTGCATCCCAACTCTCTGCCCCAGGTCACCACCCCTACCCTCTGTACCCCGCCTTCCCCAAGGCACAGTTCCCTCCCAGACCCCGCACTTCCTCTTTCACTTCTCCAAGCCAGAATCATCTCCTATACCCATACTCCCTCCGCCCCAGGTCTCTACACAAACCCTCTGCACCCCTCTCCCCCAGGTCACAACTCCCACCCTGACTCTATTACCCCCTCCCACACCTTTCCCCCAAACCAAAATCCTCTCTTATACCCATACCGCCTCCTCCCAGATCCTGTACCCCAATCATCTGCCCCATGTCACAACCCCCTCCTTCACCCAAACTCCCTCTCAGACTACAGACCCTCTCCTACACCCAACCTCTATCCCAGACCCAGCATCCCCTCCATAAAAAAGCGTGGCCCTTGATCAATTAAAATTTTGGAATGCCCCCCCCCCCCCCATCAAAAGTTACTGCCCACCCCTACCTAAGAACAATCTCTCACAACTTTGTTGGTACCAATGGGAGGCTGCCATCAGTAATGATGAGAAATAGCTGAGGAAAAGGATGTCAAAGAAAAAAAGAAGTGTGGTACCGTGTATGGAAGAGCCTGTGAAGCACCGTCTGTGTTGGTCTCTGAAGCCATGTTGGGATTATAAATGAAGATATCTGGAGCAAATGAAGACACCATGTAATCTGAACTGCACATCACTTTCACTTTGTGGTAAAAGCATCCAACATCAACAATATTTCTATAGCACCTTCCATCTGAGGATTTCAAAGTACATTACAAACATTAGTTCATAAATCTCTCTTACTTCCTCTGAGGTGAATACCGTTACAACCACTAAAATGGAGGGTGGGGAGAAGTGATGCAGTGAAACCAGATTTTTAACGGCATTTAGGCATCTAAAGATGCTGATGGGGTGTTCAGAAGCACCTAACTTTCAGTTGTTTTTTTTCCTCCAGAACTTACCAATTATGGGAATTTTAAAGATCTATTTGAGAGCTGAAAAACCCCCCAAAACCTTAAGGTGTTTTGTTTAAAAGGAAAGAGCATCATGCAACTTTCAATGTGTATTTTCAGCCTAAAGATTTAGCTCAAAAGAAGAACTTCAGTAGAGCTGAGTGAGTGAAACTGAAGCGTTATAATGTAAGTTAAGAAGTGAATAGGAAAGCTGTGATACTGCTGAGAATATCCAGTTTGATAGCTTCATGTTTTTTTAATTGTCAATTCAAAAACTACCACAAACAAGGAAGAAAAAAGCTGCCTGTCTGTTTTCATTCAGTGACATCTTTAGCACAGTCAGTGCTGTGGAACTGTCTATATCGCTATAGCAACCCAGCTCTCCACCAATGGCAAAAAGCACAACAGCAAAACAGAATCACTTTATGTGGGGGGAAAAATGGCACTAGGGCCTTTTATGTTATATGTGATGATTACAAGCCAGCTGAGTCAGGCAGATTTGGGAGGGATGGTACCTATTCCACTTTTAACAAGTCTGCCTCATACTACAAGACAGTTAATGGAAAATTTTTAAAAATCAGGGTGCTAAATGCTGCTGCTAGAGGGTATTAGAAATGATTAGATAGAAAAACAATCCTCTTATGCAACTTTTAGAATCTAACTTTCAATTAACTGTTTGAAAATGTGTTTATTGTGCTTTATTACTGCATCCAAGAGAGGACAGAAAGATACCACATTCCCTTCCCCCATGTAAAAATTAAGGTGGCATAAGAAGCTGTTATGTTATAGAGAGCTCTCCCTGTGCACCACTGCCGTAAACAGCATTCTGGTGAAACCAAAGCAAAAAGGTTCTTAAGGGTGGTGCCTTTCCACATGATGGTTATGGAAACAAAATGATGAGAGTTTGAAAAGAACTGCATACAGAACACAACCATCTCCTGGCAGCATGGAAAAGAGAACAGTGGGATGGACGCTGACCTGTCAAAGAGCTAGAAACAGCTATGGTGTGTGTAAGTAATTTTATATTGTTCAAAATCCATATTTTGAGGTGCTTAAAATAATACAGTCACACCTTCAACCAACCAAACTGTTGGTTTATGCATTTTGGACTACAGTCAGAAACTAATTTTTTAAAAGACACAGTTTAAACATAAAAATCCCTTTAAAGTTACCCTGTAATTGTTTAACTTGTGAAAATATCAATTTTATTTGTTAGATGAAATGTGAGTACTTCTTTCACAACATAAATGGTATTTGTAATATCTAGTTTGTTGCATACACAGCACAGAGATTTTTTTGTAATGAAGACATAAAATCAGTTTGCCCAGCTCCCCTTACTTGCAAGAAAAGTACAATAAAAACCAAAAGCTGTTCATAATCATATAATGATAATGGGTCCAGTTACTTCACTGACTTTTCATTCTCCTTTACCTGCTTATAGAACTTTGCTATTTTTTCCCATTTAGACAGATTTAAGAGAGGAATATTTTTTTGTTATTGTTCTTATGTTGGAACAGACACTCGATTTTTTTAAATCCCCCTTTAACAAAAAATGTTTCACATGGCTAAAATTATTTTTTCTCCTGATTTGTTAGCATATCCTGGCAAATATTATTATATACATAGTACCGAGTAGCATTTTTAAAATTTTTATTAAAGAATTTGTAGATGCATGACCCATTTGCTATACTCGCTCAACTAAAACAACCCTACAATCATTTTCATGTAAACTACAAGTATTGTACATGTATGGCAACTCAGGGCTTTCTTTTCTTAATAATTATTTTGCAGTCCTATTGAGCAAGTGTAATTTTTAAATTACAGAACAGCAAATTCTGTTCTTACCCCACATAAGTTATTTCATGAAGCAACAACATTGGTTTCAACCACATTTGATGGTGGGTTCAGAGCCCTAGACATTTTCATTTATCCACAGTACAGGTTCAGCACAGTTTGCTGTAACACAAACTTTTCTGTCAGTCTGCCTCACCCCAAAGTAGAGGAGCCCCCACACCAAAGTAAAGGAGAGGGATCCTGTCTCCATGGCCCGCTCAGATTTTGGTGTGTCTGGTGAGATTGATATCTTCTGTCTTATATTGATATACATGCCATCTGTGAACTGGAGTGACCTCATTTCAGATAGTCATTGCCGCACCCTCATTTGCATATCTTCTTGCACAACAATGCACAGTATAGACGTAGCCTAAATGACCTATCGCCATGCCTCATTTGCATACCTAATGAGCCGCCATTTTTTAAGAAGGGGCTTTTGTGCAAGAAGTAGCTGTCTACACTGCTCCTTCTTGTGCAAAAAAACCCTCTTGAGCAGGAGCCATTCTTCCTGAAAATAAGCGGCAGAACGGCTCCTGCGCAAGAGGGGTTAGACAGCTCCTTCTTGTGCAAAAGCCCCTTCTGCAAAAATGGCAGCTCATTAGGTATGCAAATGAGGCACGGCAATATGTGCCGCACCTCATTTGCATATCTTCTTGCGCAACCATGCGCAGTATGGACATAGTCTTAGACTTTTTTGTCACCAGTGGCTGGGTTAACAGTTTTGTGCATCACTGTGTGCAAGATGCCTGACAGATGAAAGACACTGCATCTCATTCCTGATCCTAGCTTGTATCTAATTAGAGGGCTATTGATATAGCATCATGGAAATGTATGGGGAACTCTCAAAACCATTAAATTGCTAACAAAATTCCTTGAAAAACCAACATCCCAAAGAATACAGAAGTTGTTACATAGAATAGACTCAATCCCAGCACCCAATTCTTTTCATGCAGAAGCCAGCTGGAGGATCCACTAGCAGCAGATTCTCCCTTGTTCTTCTCCCACATCTCCAGCCTCTTCTGCCCAACCCTCACTGCTATTCCACCTCTCACTTCTTACATCATTACTGCTCAAGAAAACCATACCGGTCCTGCTGAGAAAAGGCCCACAACCAGCGGAGGATGGGCCAGGATTGCCCCCCCAAATAGATTAGGAGTCGACTCTGATGTGTTTTCAGTTCATTATCTGATGTATGAAGGTATTGCAAGAAACACACTTACAGTCATACAAATGATGTCCCTTTTCGGAAATGTAAGTGTGGCCAAGCCAGTCAGAGAAAGACACAGCTGAAAACCAGAGGCTCAGTTTGTGCTGGCTGTATTCATCCTCAAAACTGGAAAGATGACCATGACATGAACATGACCAACGTTAGACTCCTTACCTGAATTATACAACTGAGGCCTCTTGCAGGAAAACTCTCTTTCCTTCCTGAATAGATGCAGACTAACACAATACTAGCCAGAACTAACAGCAAATAAATTATGAAGAGAGACAAAAAATCCATCCTGAGTCCTACAACAACAAAAAAGCAGTTTATTGGTGTTGCTCACTGCTGCGTGTACCTCACCTCTATGCTCTGGTATCTGGGATTAGGTATGCTACACATTGTTTTATCAAAACATTAATAAAGAGTAACCAGTTCTGATGGAAAGATGTCCTGGAAATCTCTACAAATACTCTGGCATGGCACAGACGGAGGTGAAGAATCTAGTTCAAAACATTATGTATTTCTACAGAGCTCTAACAGTGTGCATGAAGCATTTTACAAAGTACATACATACATACAGTTGAGAAGAGAAAGTAATTTACTCCAGGTTGGACCTCCTTGGTCCAGCACCCTTGGGACCTGACTGGTCCTGGATAATTTCTAGCCCCCCCTGCTGTTGGCTCCCCCCATTCCCCCACAACCCTGTGAGCTGCACACTGGACCCGAGCTCAGCTGAGCTATGCGTATCCCCCGCCACATAGCGCTGGGCTCCAAACCCTTTCACCCCCTGCAGCCTATTTGGGCCATGCGCCCCCCTCCTCCCCACATAGCACCGGGGAAATCAGAATCACGTACGGCCATTTAAAAAAAAAAAACTACCTCATTCCATAACTGGCATCAGCCCCTCTATGACATTAATAATCCATTTGTATTTACACACAGTCCAGCACAATAGGGCTCAATGCAGAACCTTGAAGTCTAGACAAATGCATTGGTTTTCATCTTTGCTTTAAAATGTACTCATCCGCACTTATCACTCTTACCTTGCCTTCTGTTTATTTGTCATAGCCACCAGTTGTGGCTTGTCTTTTACTTGGACTGTAAGTGGTCGGGGCCTGGAACATCTTTCTATTTGATGTTGATACAATACCTCGCACAATGGTACTCCAACTGGGGTCTATGACTGATGCCACTGTGTCAATAATAGTAGTTGTCCTTTAAAAAAAATTTGACAGATATTCTAGATTTTATTTGAAGAAACATTTCAGTTCCCTTCCAGCACTAGAAAGCACAAGCAAGAGTTGCCCCAAGTGCTGTTCCAAGCTTGATGAGGGGCCACAGTTCTGCACGGCAGAACTGACAAGCCACTTTTTCTATATTATTTCACTCTTACATCACTGGACCCAACCATATCAGCAGCTCATTTAATTGCACATCCACTGATGTGATCTATACCAGCAATGCCCCTCTGCCACGTATACTGGCCAAACTGGACAGTCTCTATGGGAAAGAATTAGTGGACACAAATCAGATATCCAAAAAGGCAACACACAGAAACGGGTTGGAGAACATTTTAACCTGCCCAGGCACTCATTAATGGATCTCAAAATCACTGTGTTTTTTCAACACAAGACAGGACTGTGCAGCACTTTAAAGACTAAGAAGATGGTTTTTTAGGTGATGAGCTTTCGTGGGCCAGACCCACTTCCTCAGATCAAATTGTGGAAGAAAATTGGCACGACCATATATACCAAAGGGATACATGCCAATTCCACAAGCCAAATACACAGGGAAGCCTTGGAACTTAACTTCATTTACAGGTTTGGGACCCATCACAAAGGTGTGAATAAAGACATCACCTGGCTAGCACACAACCTTCCACATCCTAGTAAAACAAAAAAAAAAAAGCAGTCATGTAGTAGTTTAAAGACAAGCAAGATGGTTTATTAGGTGATGAGTTTTTGTGGGGCAGACCCACTTCTGCCCCATGAAAGCTCATCACCTAATAAACCATCTTGTTTGTCTTTAAAGTGCTACGTGACTGCTTTTTTTTTTTTGTTTTACCAAGATCCGACTAACCCGGCTACCTCTCTGTTACTTTTCCACAGCCTAGTGCAGTGGTTCTGAACTCGTTTCAGTCCACGGACCACCAGGCCAATCAAAAAATTTTCATGGACCACCTCCAGTACACGTAGCACAGGACGAACAACACAGTAACTGCTCAGTACGACGGTGGCAGCTATACTGACGCTCAGCGCCGCAGACGGAAGTTACTGGCAACACAACGCGGTTGGGTCCTAGGTGATGCTATAGATGATGCGCCACGTGCTTGTGAACATGGCGTAAGACAGCCTAACGTCGGCGCCTGCTCACGCCGTGTGACTTTGGACAATGTTCCTGTGGACCACCAAGGAAGTCACCATGGACCACCAGTTGAGAACCACAGTCCTAGTGACTTAACCAACGGGAACTTAAGAACAATTTGCACCTTCTCTATCAGCTTCAGGTAGCATGAACACTCTAATTGACTATGGCTACGTCTACCCTGGCAGCTTCTTGCGGAAGAACAGCCGTTCTTCCGCAAAAACTTGCCGGCTGTCTACACTGCAGGAGCGTTCTTCCAGAAGTAAATCTACAGTACAGCGTCGGAAAACAGGGCTCCTTCCGGAAGAGTTATTCCTCTGCCCACGAGGAATAAGCCCTCTGGCGCAAGAGCTCTTCCAGAAGAGGCCGGTGTAGACGCGAATTCCTGGCGCAAGAAGCCCCTGTGGTTAACACGGCCATCAGCGCTCTCTTGCGGAAGAGCGCGGCCACACCGGCACGGACGCTCTTGCGCAAACGCGCATGGCAGTGCGGGCGCGCTCTTCCGCAAGCGTCCCGGCGCCAGAAGCTGCCCGCGCAGGCGGAGCCACACGTGGGCGGCCCCCGCCCCGCTCCCTCCTGGCCCTGGACGTGGACCTAGGCGGACTCGAGGCGTGGGAAGAGGGGGCACGCGCCCGCCAACGCTCAGGGCCCCTCGCCCTGCTCGGGCGGTCTGAGGTGCCGCAGGGCCGCCCCTGGCGCGTGCTGGGTTTGCGGGTGCAGCCCAACCGGGCCCCCCCCCCCCGGGCTGAGTCTCTCGGCGGGGCGGGGCCAACCAGCGGCCCCTGCAGCCCGGCGCGATGGGCTCCCCGCGTGTCCCCAGAGCTCGCGGGGGCCCCCGGGATCGGGCAGGCGGCTGCTCCTGCTCCGCCCAGGGGACGACTCGCCCCGGCCTGGCTCTGAGGGAAGCCTCCGCTGGGGGGGGGGGGACAGGACCTCACCGCCAGCTTCGCGCGGGGCCCTCCAGGCCTAGCTAATCGAGCGCCGAGCAGCCGGCCGCTCGGAAATCGCTTAGTCCCCGAGGGGTCGCTGCCTAGCAACCGGGAGGTTCCAAGGCCTGGCCCCCTCGCTGGCAAGGCAAGACGCCCGCCCGGGCAGACCGGTACGAGACCGGAAGTTCCGGTTACCCAGCAGGGCAGCCGGGTTTTTACGCCAGCGGAAGTTCTGTCAGCCCAACCGGAAGTGGGTGCTGTGCCGCCTCTCAAGAGCGTGTCCCGGCTGCGGTGTTGCCATGGCAGCTGCCACCAAGCTGTGGGCTGCTCGCAGCCCCGCCCCGCGCTGGCCTGGCGGAGCATGGTGCGCTGCCCACTGTGTGATGTCACACACCCCTCCCGCCACGCGCTGCATGACGTCACATCTTGCTGTGCTGCTGCCGGGCTGCCACCGTTCTCGCCTCGCCGCCCACGGCCGTTGCCCCCGCTACAGGAGGGTGCCACAGCCTGCAGATCGCCCCCCCGGCATCAACAGGCCGCCCCGCACCCGGCGGAAGGGAGCGCTTCGGATCCTGCTAAGTGCCATGCCACTGTGAGAAAGACCAGGGTGTCGGTGCTGGTGGTGCAGCCTCGCCCCTTGGCTTGAAGTAGCAATAAACCCAAATCCCTGGCTTCTGCCTTCAGCACCCCCGCCATAAAAATGGTTTCAGCCCCCCTGGACACAGGGGTGAGTCGTCATGCAGCGATGCTGCAGCTGCACATACAGGCTGACTTCACTTGCGACTGGCCCACAAATTCGAAGGGAGAAATTGGACAGAGACGGCATCCAGTGGGTGGAGTGGTAGCCAGGAGTACACGTGTAAGGAAGAGCTTCCTGAAAGAAGAATGAGGGTTTTTTGTCTTGGGAGGAGGCGAGATTAATCATGAGACAGGGTTATGAGATGCTGTCAAGATTACGGCTGACAATTGACATTGGATAAGCCTCTAATACCAGGACTCTCGTAATAACCCGCTTTCAGATGTCTCAAGCTGATTTTGGAGCCAGGACACCCTGACCCCTGGTGAACTGCTTAACACTGACTCCATTTGTGTTATTTCTTTTTATGGAACATAATACCTGCTGAGAGGTTAAACCAAGACAGGCCCAGAAAATGACTGGTGTTGCCCTTACATAGTTGCCGTAGGCAGTGCTGAGAGCGCAGCTCCCACCTGTGTTTCCAGCCTTTGAACTAAGAATCTGAGATAATTAAATTTTATTTCTAGGACTTTAAAGAGTCATTGGTCCCCCTGGAGAAAAAGCAGAATCCAGGCTAGTGCAGAACATTTTGCCCATGAAGTTTAATGTAAAAAGAAAGCCCTATTTTTAAGAGGAAAAATGCTTCTCTACCCTGGTCTACACTAGGGCTTTATTTCAAAATAACCCCCTCCCCCCCCAGATCGAATGAATAAGTGGAGCATCGACACTACCAAACCTGTTACTTTGAAATAACGGATTGCTCATTTCAAAAGCTATACTCCTGCTTTCCTTGGGGAATAATGCTGATTATTTTTTGAAATAGTTATTTCAAAATATCAGTAGATATCAGTAGTGTGGATGCTCCCATGCCACTATTTCGAAATAACCACTCCCCAGAGTAATTCAGACTAATTATTCCCCAGTGCTTCCTGGGGCTCTAAGTTGAGGTAGCGCTTCCACATTAATGGAGCCTGCCTTGACTAATTTCAAGGCTTTCCCGTAGTGAGGACACACTCTTTCAATTTTGTTATTTCGGGAGTTATTAAATCAATTTTAGTTTTTTGGAAATAATTTCCTAGTATAGACATGTCCTCTGTAAGTGAATAGTCTTTTTGATAGCTCCCAGTTTACTGCCCAGACTATGCAAGGATTCAGCTGTATTATACAGAGCTAGCCCTTGGGTGCAATTCAATGGCACAGGAAATATTTTTGGGGTGGAGGTGCTGAGTTGCACACCTCCCCCGCTTTAGACCTACCGAGATTGGTTTGCCACCTCTCTCGGACTGGATTCTATTGCTGCAAATGGTGTCTGGTGCGTCCAGTCTGGGACAGTTGGCAACTCTCACTGCTCCAGGCTGGGGCCACAGCTGGGGCCAGCTGCAGACCCCTGGGCTGGTGGTGGGTCCGTGGGAATGACAGGCCCCTCAGGCTGTGGAGCCTTTTGCAGGGCCAGCAGGCAGCAGGACCCCAAGGGCCAGTGGAGCCCACGGGGCTGGTGGGTGACAAGATCCTGAGGCTTGGAAGGGCCCTGGGGCACCAGCAAAACGCATAGGACCAGAAGGACCCTGTGAGGGCCACCCGGATGTGCGGGAAACATGGGTGGAAAACCTGGGTGTGCTGCAGCACTTCCCACTCTCCTGCTTCCTGCAATTATGGTGCAGCTCTACAATGAATAGGGACCACTGGGACAGGGAGGTTCATTAATAAGACAAGTCATACCATGGATGCAAAACGCAGCAATTACAAAACCAAACCACCAGGAAAATCTCTCCAGATTGAGGCACAAAGTGGCCATCAGTTCAGGGTGAATTGTGATCAGGACTTGAAGATTTGGGGCGATGTTATTGGGGGTAATAGCAGGGCTATACAATTAGACTTGTTCCCTCTGCGGCCCTGAACAGTAGAAAGAGGATAAAACCAGTAGAAAGGGAGAATAAAGCCAAGAAAATCCCCTAAATCCCAAAGCTGTATTTAGGATTCTTATTAATGATCTAGCGCAGCTCATTGTAATAGGAGATGAATACAAAAACATGTTTGGGTCTCAGATTCTCAAAGATTCCCATTCAGTTCTCTTCTGATCATTAGGTACTGCTACGGATCCAGAAAGCTAAAGTAACCTGGAAATGCTGAGACTAGGGATGTAAGCAATTAGCCTTTGTATCAGAGGCAGCAAGGGGGGAGATGGCTTAAAAGCCAGTTCCAGCACCATCTCCGCGGTGCTGTCCACTCCCCTCCCCACTGCTGCCTCTGATAGATGGGGGAGAGGGTAGGAGAGGCTGCCATGAAGCAGCCTCTGCTCATAGTGGCCTGGGCTGGCCACGGGCAGAGGCTGCTCTGCCTGGGGGGGTCCCAGCAGGGAGCTGGGACCCCCCCGATGTAGAGGGGGGACTGAATTAGCTATTAGCACTCAAGAGAGAACTTGCTGTCCCTGTGGCCAGTTTTCTAAAAACATCCACACAATGTGCAGCAACAGTGAAAAAAGCAAATAAAATGTTAGAAGTCATTAAGAAAGGGATAGCGAATAAAACAGAGAATACCTCTGTGTAAGTTCATGGTGCGCCCACATCTTGAATACTGTGTGCAGATGTGATTACCTCATCTCAAAAAAAATAGTATTGGAAAAAGTTCAGAAAAGGGCAACAAAAATGATTAGGAGTTTAGAACGGCTGTTATATGAAGAGAGATTAAAGATACTGGGATTTTTCAGCTTAGGAAAGAGGAGCCTAAAGGGGGATAGGATAGAGGGCTTTATTTCGAAATCACAATTGGTATGGAGAAAGTGAATATAAAAAAGTTCCATTTACGTGTTCCCATAACATAAGACCTAAGGGTCACCAAATGAAATTAATAGGTAGCAAGTTTAAAACAAACAAAAGAAAGTATTTCTTCACGCAATTCACAGTCAACTTGTGGAACTCCTTGCCAGAGGATGTTGTGAAGACCAGGACTTTAACATGGTTCAAAAAAGAGCTAGATAAATTCACTGAGAATAGGTCCATCAATGGCTATTAGCCAGGATGGGCAGGAATGGTGTCCCTCGCCTCTGTTTGTCAGAGGCTGGGAACAGGTGACAGGGGTGGGATCATTGGTGATTCCCTGTTCTGTTCATTCCCTCTGGGACACCTGGCATTGGCCACTGTGGGCAGACAGGACACTGGGCTAGATGGACCTTTGGTCTGACCCCGTGTGGCCGTTCTTATATTCTTAAGAAACATTTTCCTAAGCAAATAACCTTTTGGCTTCTGCAGGATCAGTGAGCTATATCTTCACTGGCTGCACTGTGCCTCTGCAGTCCCCAAAGTGTTGTCTCTGCTGTACACCCATGGAGTTAAACCCGGGCAGGTAAGATACGGCCTGGGGGCCAGATTTGGCCCACCATGCCTTTCAATCCCATAGGCAAGGAGCAGCCCCAGGGCTCGGAAATGCTGGCTGTTCCATCTTCCTCTCTGCGCCGGGGAGTGTGGGGTGGGAGGAGGAAGTGGGATGCTTAGCACACTGCGAACCCCTCTCCTTCACCCAAACTCCATCTCAGACCCCACACTCTCCAGCACCCCAATCCCCTCCCTGAGCTCCCTTCTGCATTCAACCTCTGTCCCAGACTCTGCTGCCCCTCCATAGAAAAGTGTGGCCCTTGACCACTGACCAAAATTTTGGAGTGCCTGCCCCCATCAAAAGTTAGTGCCCACCCCTGAGTTAAATCAAGGATGAATTTAACTCACTGTGTAAGGGGAGCAGGATCTTCCCATGCAAATATGCCAGTACATTGGAGGTTGCTTCCTAAATTCTCCCCGGGAATTTACATCTATCTAAGACCAGGTTTAAACTAGTTAAAGCTTGAAGAGCCTGAGACTTTTCTTCTTGTTCCTAACATGGTGACAGTGTTAGTTGAAACCTCTCCTATGCCTACTGGGCACACTTTGTACTACTGTTCTGCAGAAAGCTCTTTAGGTAGGCTTGCTAATGAATGGCCTATTAGGTTACTATAGTTGGATTCAATTCACCATAGAAACTCAGGTACTTGTCACCAGCCTGTAACTGATCCAAAAGCTTTGAAACTGCTGTGATGGTCTTGTCTAGTAATTTTCCTTGTTCCAATCTGCTCCTGGCTAGACCCTGTGAAGAAGAGGTAAGCCTTGCATGGGCTGCTTTCACACTGAGAATAACATGATTTTTCTAGTCAGAGAGAGTAGCTTCAGAAAGCCACAAAGTAAATTTTAGGGCAATGGAAAACCAGTTCCCTGGTAAATTAGTGACAAGAAAATTGCCAAAGTCAAACTAGAGGAGACAGAAAATGCAGCCAAAATATTAGTTTTAGGGCGTCACTTATCCCAAAGTGTGGAGTAAGGTCAAGTGTAGAATCCTATAGGCAACAAAGCAGTCCACAGTCACTCTTTTCCTGTAATACCCTGGGGGGAGGACAAAGCTAAGGAACCACAGGGGTACAACAAACCAGCAAGTTTTGTGCATTGATTTAAGTACAAGATGTTCTGGATGTATGGATTTGTTTGTGATGTTAGATGTCTATACAATTTAGGCATGGTCCTCTCTCCCATGAAGAATTATTAATGGCACCCTTGGTTAGGCAGGGTTTGGGAGTTCTGGTTTAAGTCTAATTTAGGTTGTAAGATTCTTGGAGCAAGGACACTAATTTTATTTGTCTGCAAAGTGCTGTGCGCAGCTATAGAGCTGGCTAAATGAATAGGAATAATTGTAGGAATACCACAGAACCATCAAAGACTGTGCTGGCAAGGGTGCAGCAGCTGGGTATTATTTTAGGGTGTGTCCTTTCAGAATCTCAGATAAAAAATTCACCTGCTAAATACAACAATATTAGGATGAGTCTGAATCTGAAGTACATAAAGAAAATTTTAATCCACAGGTTATGCAGAGCAGTCACTGCATATCAGGCTGTGTCTCATCCAGAAATTGGGATGATGGTCTATAGAAAATAAAGCGAGTCTTTTCTTTTCTAATCCACAGTTTTAGCCATTAGCTGGAAGATCCCTGACCATTACTAATTCCCATACAAGTTCTGTTTGCAGACCAAAGGATGGAGCTCACTGTCAAGCCTGGTGCTTCAAATTACCCAGTTACATTGAAATTTTATTGGCAAAGGAGACAGAGGTTTTTGACTTGCTAAAACAGAAAATGCATCACAGGCCAATTGATCTTCATACTGAGTGGGTTTAATATCTAAAGGAAATCTCTCCTGAAATTCCTGTTTTTATTTGTGTCACCACCAGAGGGCAATGAATACACCAGCCAGTGCTCCAAATGAAGACTGTTTTAGTTTCAGGTGGTAAGAAAGAATGTTCTGCTAGTTATGGACTTTTAAATAAAGGGGGTCTTACGAATTAAAGAGGGTTTCCTTTTGCAATCTCGCTGTGATCTAGCCTTTTCTCTCTGCTCTACAGGTGTCTGTTCATGACAACACTATATGGTTTTATTTGCACAAGACCTGTCACCAGATGCTATGTTCTTCATAGTCTTAATATGATCATGATAACCAGTGAGGGTTTCCTAGCTCCTCCCTAATCTATAGCACCATTGCCATGTTAACTAAGCATGTTGCAGATGTCTGACAAACATTGGATTTCTCTGATCAGAAGAGGGAGCAATTCTGTGCTCGCAACCTTACCTTTATTTTTTCTCTTGTCTGCTTTTGGTGCTGCTGAAAGTGAGGTGCTAGAAGAGCTAAGCATACTGAGGAGAGATGCTGTGCAAATTCCTGCCCACAACTCTGCCAGTACATCTCAGTCCTGACTTGGACTCCCTGCTACTTCAGCCATTGGGTCCCCCCAGCTCTGCAGTGCACTTCAGTGCTAACCTGCAGCCTCCACTACTAATCCAGTCATGAGGCCTCACAACTCTTCTAATTCACCTCAGTCCAGAATCACAGCACTTGTGACCACTGGAGATTTGCTCAAGAGCTCCCAGTGAGTTCTTCCCATGCACATCAATTCTACTCTATAGCACCTTATTTTATTCTAGTCCTGGACTCCCTACTGTCCATTCAGCTCTGCCAGGATGCTGGGCTGCAACATGTTTTGCTATTTCAGCCTCAGGTTTCTCAGAGCAAAGATTGACCGTCAGTTGGCTGAATTGTGCTAAAATGGAGTACTTTGTGAGGTGAGCAAATGCCAGTCTGGAGCTAGGCTCACACACTGGACCTTCCCATAGCTCAGCATTTCTATCATGACCCAGATCACTTATCAGCTTCCTCCATTCCCTGATCAAGAAAAGTTAAATTTGCACCTGGGAATATGACAGCTAGTGCAGGAATCAGCCGCAAACTGGGCGGGATTATGGAAGGGGAGAATAATGAGCACAATAGGGACACTCAGATAGACAGCACTTCTAGAGGAGAGCAGGAATGTGCACTGGCCAGTTAGCTGAGTGAGCAGCCAGTCATCAGCCTTTGTTGTTAAATGCTGCCTTGTCCTGCTCTAGACACCCTTCAGCAGTGAGAATATGTAGTGTAGAAAAAAGAGTGTAGTCAGGAGATTAACACACACAAACTAGGCTCCAGGAGATAAAGCGGCTGTTTGCTGTTGATTTTCTGTGCCTGGCCAGAGACTGAAGCTGCATTAAAATGGATTAGGGGCACATATGCAGGGTTGTTCTTGCTATGGTGGTCCTAGGATATTAGAGAGATAAGGTGGGTGAGGGTGTATCTTTGATTGGACTTCTGTTGGTGAGAGAGACCAGCTTCCAAGCTACCCAGAGCTCTTCAGGTCTGGGAAATGTATTCAGCATGTCTCGGGTAAATGCAAGAGGTGCGGATCACAGAAACCAGGAAGGAGCAGAGGCATCAGCACAGAATCAACAGGAACTCCAGTCATTAGCTAGAAATAAGTGAGACATCTCAGACTAGGCAAAAGGACTAGCATGAAGTATAGCTCATGGAATGCCAGGAGGAGTTAATCCTGAGGTGACACATTATGATGCTGCTTATGAAGAGGGGGGTATCTTAGTGGGCTGCTGCACAGCTGTATCTTTTACTGGCCACAAGATAATGAGAATTTCAGCTCAGACCTGTACACAACTGGTGAAACATAGCAGATGTGTGGGTATCTTAGGGTACGTCTAGACTCTGTTTTTTTTCCGGGGTATCCTGGAAAAAACCCCGCTGCGACCAAGGAACACGTTTGCTCTTCCACTTTTTTTTGCGGAAGAGCAAACATGCTCTTTTAGGGAGCCCTGTATACCTCATTCTACGAGGACTAAGGGCTCCTCCGAAAGAGGAGGCTTTTCTGCCATTTGGCCCCATCTAGACAGGGCCAAATGGCGGAAAAGCCTCTTCCAGAAAAGCAATCGGAAAAAGCTATAGTTTAGACCTAGCCTTACACTTTCCTCTGAGACACCTGGTGGAGACAGGATAGTGGACTAATTGGACCTCAGTCTGATCCAGTCTGGCAATCCCTGTGTTCACTAAATTATGCATGGAGTTTTTCATTATTTCACTCTGAGCAATTTTATGCCCCTGTGTGTAGACAGCTCTGCTAAGAAATAGGTTTTTTGTGGTATGATAACAGGGCCTATTTTTGCACCCCCAAATACATCAAAAAAATAATTTTTTTTTGAAAATCATGTCTTTTTCAATGCATGCTAAATGAAAAAAAACTGCTATTCTGAAAAGCTTCTCTTTTGTTATGAATATTTTGTACACTTTATTGAAGTCAGTCACACATCTGAAAAGATCAAACGTTATCCTTCTTGATTAAGAATGAAGAAATGCTTACTGGCCCAACGGGGCAAATTTTCAGGAAAGCCTCAAACCATCCCCTAAAAATAGTGGTGCAGGTTTTTTTATTCTTAGGTATTATTTGCACGCACAATTTTGCATGCCCAATATTTGGAGGAGCAAAAAAATCAGGCATTTCTGTTCAAGCTGTATTTGTGTATTCAAAGTGAGTAGTCAGACATCTATCTATTTGACTTAGATACACAAGTATAACTTGCACATAGACAGCATTTTGCACATGCAAAATATTCCACATGAAAAATTGTGCATGTATAAACGTGGGCCTGTAATGTGTGTGCAGTCTGTATCTGTGCAGCTAAATGAGGCAGGGATGACAGGGTTTGCTGGGAATTCTCTGAGGCTTGGTCTACACTAGGTCTACAATAGGGCCTTAGTCTGAAATAATCCTCTCAAGTTTGAATTGGTAAGCGATGTGTCCACTCTACCAAGCCTGATATTCCAGAATAAGCGACCGCGGAATTTATAAATCTCAAATAACTTTAGTGTGGACACTCTGGTGCTGCTAATTTGAGGACATGGAAGTTCGAATTTGCAAAATTGGGTGACCAGAAATCGAATTTAGTAAATTTGAAATAATCTCCTAGTGTAGACATGGCCTGAGAGAACCTGAGTTTTCTGGATCTCTAGTCCCATTTCCAGATTTGAGAGGTTCAGATAATTTTCACATAAACATCTCTTTGGGCTGCTTTTCTTATTCAGATTTCCAGTGTCAGTGCTTCACATCTCATCACTATTTCTGTTTCCCTTTGATATTGCATTTGTGTAGAGGGGGGCAAAAGTGACAGTAAAAGCACTGACATATTTATCTTGGGCCAGATTTGTCTCTGGTGCGACTCTGCTGAGGTCCACAATGTTATACCAGGGAAGAGTTTGGCTCCTCGTGCATATGCTGGTTAGACAGACTTGTTGTAAAGGTAACGACTGCTGTGGAATCAAGAAAGAGAAGGCGAGAGGGAACAGATGCTTATGAATGTTACAGCAGCGACACATTTATGGCTGTTAACAGATCCAATTAGAGATGGAAAAGATCTGGAGAGCATCACAGTCATACCAGACCAAGGCAGGATTGTTGCCCATGGTGTCCTCTCCAAGGATTTATCCAGTCAAATTTCAAGTTTCCCTAGGAAAGGGGCTCCCACTAGTTCTCTTAATAGACCGTTCCATGTCCTTCTGAATGTCACCAATTGGGCAATTTCTGCTGATATTCAGCCTATGTTGGCATATAAAATAGAAGATAGTAATGTTCTGTGGTTCCTAATGAAGTGTAATATCCAGTATAATATCCCTCCCCCCGATTTCTTCCCCAGACCCCAGCTCCTGCTGGTGCCACAGCAGGAGGCATAATACCTTAAAACCTTTTAGCTTGCTAAGCCCAGGGAGCCTGAAATGCTGAGGAAGCAAAAGAAGAAATCAGAAGAGAGCAGTTTAATATTCAGTCCAGGTTATCACACATTTCCCTGCCTTTCTGCTCTCTCAGCTGTTCCCAGCCCTGAGAATGGCCACTGGTTTCTTTGCATGGGGGCTGAGTCTGACTAGCAAGTAGGAAACACAGTTCTGATTACACTGTTTAGCCTAGATCTTGGCTTTCATCTGCATGGCTTGTCTGTGTTCCAGATATGTACTGGTGCATTCCTACCTAGCACAATATCCCTGATTTTCTCCCCAACACAGCTGGTTGCAGAGCCAGGCTTGGACAGAGCTTCTGGTTATTCGCTAGCACTGTATTTCTGCAGCTATCTCTTTTGATTTGCTCATGTGGGTCATGTATTTCTGTGCTCTGGCTTTAATCCATTTTAACTCCTTTCACATTCTAATTCCTCTTATAGGTCTTCAGTCTCAGGTCAGCTATTACTGTCTAAGTGAGACAGCTATTAGTAACACTGCAGTCAGTTTGCAGTTCTCTTTGGGGTGACAGATTAAAGAGGGTAGGAAAAAATACCCAGGCAGCTAACACACAGCATCTCAAGGGGGACTTCCTCTGTTCTAAGGAGACTGGAATGTTGTTGTAGTGGTAGTCTGTTGTAGGTGAGTGAGGAAAAATGAAACCCTGCTAGAATACATCTCTCTTTATATTGCTGATCTCAACAATTTTACCACGAAGGTGACTTACATGAGTGTTTTGCCTGCTTAGTCACTATTGTGGGACTGAAGACAAAAAAGTGTGTAGGCTGTTCTTCCCCAGTGAAGTGCACTTTGAATGCTGGACTGTGGATATAGCAGCTGATCAGACCAGGCTACTTGAAGAAGTAAATGAATTTGTGTGGATCAATGATATTTGCTTCTGAAGGAAACGGATGAGAATGAAGAGAGTCCTGAAATCTCAGGGGTACATACGTGCCCTTTGTGAAAACCTGGCTGGCCTGCCTCCGAGGGCCACAGATTTCTGTAAGTCTTTTCTCATATCAGAGTTTCATATAATTAGAACTGGAAAAGACGTACTGTAGGTGGTCACCTGGTCCATCTCCATTTAGCCAAGACAGTGTTGTTCCCTTATACAGTCACATTGTTTTGTCTAGTTTCATTTCACATGTCCAGCCTAAAGGACAACTGTCTCCCTGCTTATATGACCGTTGTCCAGGGTCTCCAGACTTCCTTTGGGGAGCTCACTTTATAGCCTAATAGATATCCTGATACACAGTTTAAATTTTCTTTAGCTTAATTTCACACAATTGATCCCAGGCTTATTCTACTCT
The DNA here is from genome assembly GCA_032595735.1 of Pelochelys cantorii. Classification (NCBI taxonomy): domain Eukaryota; kingdom Metazoa; phylum Chordata; order Testudines; family Trionychidae; genus Pelochelys; species Pelochelys cantorii. The sequence goes on from CM064341.1 coordinate 39,247,399, forward strand.
GAACACTTTCCTTTCTCTCCTCTCCTGAACATTTTCACCAGTCCAACACTCACAAACAGTTATGTCTCTTTTAGTTATTCTTGTTGTTTACTTCTTTTAATATTCCTTTCTAAGCCAAGTAGCTATTTGCAGCAGCAGATCCAGACAGCGATTATTAATAAGGTTTCTATAGTAATGGATCTCACTCTCTCTCCCCCCAAACTGTCCTTTCCCCCTGTGCACAAGCTGTTCCATGTCATCCCTGCTAAGGGAAGGAGGTTAGAGATTTTTGTCTTTCACTTACTTGGACTTTAATAGGATATTAAAAATCTTTTAATCTCTTGCTCATTTCCAAATGACAAAATACAAGGAAGGCTCCTCAGGACTTAGGTGAGAAGAGAAAATATAATTTTGTCACTAAAATTGGAATTAGACCAGTCAAGCTAGCCCAATGGTCACTGGGTAAAGAACAGCTGAAACGATGATGCCATGGTTTCTCTCACATGTATGCTTCTACTGGGGATGAATGCTTCTTAGTGAAGGGGCTGGGAAAGATGAAGGATGACTCAAAATAGTAGGGAAAAATAAGAAAGAGAAAATTTTTCTGACATACAGAGAGGCACCCAGTTCCCTTAGTTTCTAGTAGGATAGGGCTACTCTACTTTGGAAGCCCCGGGGGCCACAATGATACTCACATACCTAGGGCTGCAACTTAAGTGTGGTTGCATATGCGTGCAAATATATGTAAATAGCTTCTTTCACACTGATGGGCATGAATACAAAGATTAAGGCAAGACTACACAACACGCAGGCCTCATTTAAGTCAGTTCTGCTGATATTAATACAATACAGTATTTATCCAATTCCCACCGAGATGACAGTACTTTTAATGAGCAATGACAGTCCATGAATTTAGCTACTAAAACACATCTCAACAGAAGACCATTCTATTGGCTACTTTTTTGTTTTGGCTCCCACCTGCGGGCCACGTGTTGAGCACAAACTGCACTGCGGGCTGCATGCAAATGGGCTGTGGGCCACATGTTGAGTAGCCCTGCAGTAGGAACTGGACACTGAGTACACACATGGGCACAGGAATTCTCGGTGGTTCTCTGCTGACCGCCCCTTAGTAGAATCAATATTTAGATGATACTCAGGTATCTGGAATACTCTCCTATCACCAGCTATCAAGATTGATAGATGCCGGAGTCTGATTTTCTTTTTACTTTTTATTAGCAGTTGTTATTGGAGCTTGTTTGGAACTGTGCCAAAGGCACTGGTTTAAAAACCACTTGGGGTTTGTTACTTCACTTTTTTGTAATCTGTCGAGAGGCTTTTGGAGTTGAACGGTGCAAAAACAAAAATGCATAATGATCATTGATTAATGATTCATGATGATAATTGATTAATGATCATTATTACTAACAAGTATCCATAAATAATATGCAGTGCAGTTGTAGCAGTAATGGTCCCAGGATATTAGAGAAACAAAGTGGATGAGGTAATATCTTGTATTGGACCAGTTTCTGTTGTCTCTTTCACCAACAGAAGTTAATCCAATAAAATATGTTCTGTCACCCACCTTGTCTCTCTAATCCTCCATAAAGTATTTTATCCAGTCATTTCAGGCAATTTTTATTTCCTTTGCAATATTTTGATTGCAAGGGCCCTGTCTCTACTAGCCTCTCAGACATGCTGAATGCATATTAAATAATATGTAATAAATAAATCAGAGAGTAAACAACATCTTCATAGAAAGGTTGGATCCAAGAAGAGGGGGTGAATCTACATGATGTAAATTTTTTAGCGAGTATCAAAGGACAGTTAATGGGTGTACCTACAAATGGGAGTTTTGCCATTTGTCATCCTCATGCCTGCATCTTTAGCATGAGCTGCCAGGCCACCATTGATTTCAGTGGATGCAGAATCAAATCCGTTGTTCTTACTCATGAATCAGGCCTTTCAAACATCATCTTCTTCAATTCTGGGTTTACCCTTCTTTGTACTGAAAGTGGATCAGTGCCACTTAAAGGATGTTGCAGCTTACCTGATCTTGGCCAGACTGGGATGAGTGCAATGTCACCTCTCCCATGTGAAGCCTATAAATGCTCATCCCAGCTGGTTCTAGAGGATATGGCAAATTCTAAAACAGATACTTTTGCAGTCACCACGTAATCTACATGGGGTGCCTGTCCATCTGTCTGTTAGTCTGTTTCTTCAAGAACTCCTTCTAAACGGCAAGAGCTAGGACCATCAAATGTGGTAGGCAGCTTCCTTTTATCTTAACTTAAAGCAAGGTCAGGATTGGTTGTGCCAGGACAATGGGATATACGTGGAATGCGATTGTTTCTCATCAAACAGAAAGGGAAGGCTGTGATAACAGGCACAGTTATACTCATGGACCACAGGGGGGCAGCAAGCACAGGGGACAGTTATACCCCAGAATGACTACAGAAGGGCAGCAAGTGCCCCAGGCTCAGGGAACAGCCACTGGCTGGCAGCATAGCCCCTGCCACCCCAGCCTGCCCAGGGGAGCAGTTGCGGCCAGCCCCAGGGAGCAGCTGCCGACCATCCTGACTCCCTGTCCTGAGACCCCCACCCTTTCCCGTGAGTCCCCTACCCCTCCCAAGCCCATGCCCTGACTCCTGCATCCCCATCCCCTGCCCTGAGCTTCCTACCCCGTACTCTGACTCCTGCACCCTCACGCCTCCAGCCTCCTGCCCTGAGCCCTCCACATCTCCAAGCTCCTTCCTGACTCCTGCACCCCTACATCCTCAGCCCCCTGCCTTGAAGGACCCAAGCAAGGGCGGGTAAGTCTTCTAGTTAAAATATTTGTTATAGGAACCTCTTTTCAATCATTTGTATGGCCTGGCTTTTAGTGTGACAGCAGAAATGATGGTTTCACTCGTGGGTAAATGACAGTTAATTTGCTTCCATAGGAAAGGGGCTGGGTGGCTGACATTTAACACACGGGCTGGACAAGGGATATACTAGCTCACACTAGGGATGTTAAATTGTGAGTAACTGACTAATTGAATAGTTGATGCATTTTGCCTTTGAAGTAAGGCTGTTGCTACACTTCAAAGGCAAAAGTGTCATGTGGAGCCTGGGGTCAGCTGGGGACTCCCCTGCTGACCCCAGGCTTCATGGGCGCTGCCACTTTGAAATGCCATGGGGAGTCCAGCATCAGGCTCCTCGCGGCATTTCAAAGTGGCAGCATGGCATGGAGCCCAGGGTCAGCAGAGGAGTCCCCAGCTGACCCCGGGCTCCACACAGCACTGCCACTTTGAAATGCCACATGCAGCCTGGGGACATCCCAGCTGGCCCCGGGCTGCACACGGCGTTTCAAAGCAGCAGTGCTGTGTGCAGCCTGGGGTCTGGCCCCAGGCTCCACGTGGTGCTGCCGCTTTGAAGTACCCCCTCTACATCCTCCCCCTTGCTGCCTCTTTCTGATAGAGGCAGCAAGGGGGGGGGAGTTACTAGTCGACTAGCCTGTCGACTATCCGATGAGCATTTGCTTATCAGATCGTCGACTAGTCCTTCACATCCCTAGCTCACACTATGTTAAGGATCAGGTCTGTCAAATCAGTTAAACTTGCTCCCTGGTTCTGATTAAGTTAGTGCCCCTAACAACATTAGAGGAGAAGGAGAAGGAGAAGGAGCAGTTTGTAATGAGGGATAAAAAGGATCTGAGGTAAACAGGATGAAGTTTAATAAAGACAAATGCAAAGTGCTCCACTTAGGAAGGAACAATCAGTTTCACACATACAGAATGGGAAGCGACTGTCTAGGAAGGAGTACGGCAGAAAGGGATCTTGGGGTTATCGTGGACCACAAGCTGAATATGAGTCAGCAGTGTGATGCTGTTGCAAAAAAAGCAAACATGATTCTGGGATGCATTAACAGGTGTGTTGTGAGCAAGACACGAGAAGTCATTCTTCCGCTCTACTCTGCGCTAGTTAGGCCTCAGTTGGAGTATTGTGTCCAGTTCTGGGCACCACATTTCAAGAAAGATATGGAGAAATTGGAGAGGGTCCAGAGAAGAGCAACAAGAATGATTAAAGGTCTAGAGAACATGACCTATGAAGGAAGGCTGAAAGAATTGGGTTTGTTTAGTTTGGAAAAGAGAAGATTGAGGGGGACATGATAGCAGTTTTCAGGTATCTAAAAGGGTGTCATAAGGAGGAGGGAGAAAACTTGTTCATCTTGGCCTCTGAGGATAGAACAAGAAGCAATGGACTTAAACTGCAGCAAGAGAGGTTTAGGTTGGACATCAGGAAAAAGTTCCTAACGGTCAGAGTAGTCAAACATTGGAATAAATTGCCCAGGGAGGTTGTGGAATCTCCATCTCTGGAGATATTTAAGAGCAGGTTAGATAAATGTCTATCAGGGATGGTCTAGACAGTATTTGGTCCTGCCATGAGGGCGGGGGACTGGACTCGATGACCTCTCGAGGTCCCTTCCAGTCCTAGTATTCTATGATTCTGTGATCTTCGCCCCTTATCATGGGCATTTCCTTTCCAAAGGGATGAGAACTCAGAGCAGACTAGAATTCCCACCAGATAGCATCCTACATAGATAACACCGGCTGGAGCTAGCTTGCTAACTGTATAGGAAACAACTTTTTTCACAACTTTTTTCTTCCCTCCCTTTCCAGTTACAGCCATGCCAGCCACCAATCAGGGGTGGCCTGAAGAGTTTGGGTTTAAGATAAGTGGGGATGGTCCTTGCTACATCCTTGCAGTAGAAGAAGGCAGCAGTGCTCATGTAGCTGGTCTGCAGCCAGGAGACCAGATCCTGGAGATAGAAGGCCAGCACGTTTCCTCCCTGAACTGTGAGACGCTCATCCACCTGGCCAGGCAGTGTGAGAATGTGCCTCCCAGCATTGGGGTGGTCTCACGCACCCAGCAGATGGATATCCACCCTGGCCCCGATGGAAAATTTGGCTTCAGTCTGATGTGCAACAGCGGCAGCCCCCTGCAAGTGGAGACTGTGGCCCCAGATTCGCCTGCTTCGGAGTGTGGAATCAAGCCAGGAGACTATGTGCTGGAAGTCAACGGGATTCCAGTGAAGCTTTATGAAGCAGCAGCTGCCTTGATCAAATCCTGCCAAGGCAAGGCCCTGAGACTGGGGCTGCTGCGGTTTGGGCGGGTGCAGCGACGGACCAGCAGTGGCGTACGGGGATACATGCAGAGCACCGATGCCATTCACCAAGAGAGGAAACAGAAAGCGCAGGAATTCAACAAGAAGGTAATGCCAAAGGTGCCAGGTCTGGGAGCCAGGGGACTTGGGACCCAATTTGGTTCTCCTTTATAACTATGTCAATCAGCATGACCCTAACAGAAGTCAGTGGAGTTACAGTGGGATAAAAGCTGGGGGAATGAGAGTGGCATCAGGACTCCTGAGTTCTGTTTCCAGCTCTGCCATTGGCCGACTGGATGATGGCCACAGGCAAGTCACTTCCCCTTTCTGTGGCTTAGTTTCCCATTATTTTTCCAGCTGAGGGTTGTGAGAATTTACTATATATTTGACAGCGTTTGTCTGTCTATTTGTTCAAGAACTCCTAAGCGGTAAGGGCTAAGGCCACCAAATTTGGCGGGCAGCTTACTCTTACTATAACTTAAAGCAAGGTTGGGGTTGGGTTGTGCCAGGAAAATGGGATGTGCCTGGAATGGGATTGCTTCTCAGAAAATCATACAGAAAAAAGAATCACCAGGCAGGTGAAAGGGGCTGGCTGGGGATACTGTCCTCCCATCGGGAACTCCCCCCCTCCGAGTCTCCCACCCCACAGGCACCCTTTAGGAAAGGTGGAGGGGGAGCTTTTAAGCTCCCCTCCATATTTGTATGGGGACATTGCTGACTGTTCCCCTTCATCAGGGAGCAAGGGAAAGTGCACCCATTTGCTACACTCCTCACTCTGGCTGGGGAGTGTAAGGGGCAGATGAACCTGGACCTGCTGCAGCTGGGGGATATGCACTCTTTCCTTGGTTTTGCCCACTGCAGCTGCAGTGACAAAGGAGAGGCGCTTCTCACCTGGCCCCAAGCTGCTGCGGTCTGGAGAGAGGTCTGGAGTAGTCTTCTCTCCCCAAAGTAGCCAATATACTGAACCCCTCATCCCCTGCCCCACCCCAGAGCAATGATTTAAATGAAGCATGGAAATTTTCATTTTATTTTCCAAAAACCAAAAATGAATTGAGTTAAGGATCCGAGCAACGCTGGGTAAGTCTTCTAATGAATTAATGTTTGCGAAGGGCTTTGAGACCGTTGGATGGAAGGTGGAAAAGAAGAGCCAAGTCTTATTAATTTTTCATCATTAAAGCATAACTGTTTTCAAGCAATAATCTGTAAGGCCAGAAGATACCCTTCTCTTCAGTATCTAAATATTCATTCAGAGTTTTATCATATCAACCTTTTAAAAAATGTAGCTCTTACTTTGCAGCAAAGGAAAAAAAAATCAAAGTAATTACAGCATCATTGTGTTCCTGATGGTTACACAGTGGGTAATTTGCCAAACTCATCACTTCTTGCTAATTATAAATTTGATCACGGTTGTTTCTTTAATCTTCCGACTTTCAATTTCAAAGTAACCTTTCAAAATGTGGTTATGAAATCACCAGGTTGTGTTTGTTGATTCCCAAGCTGATAAAAATCAAGACATTAGTGAAGAAATGTGTCATTATCAGCAGACTCTCTCTCTGCAGTCAAGCTTTAAATTAAGGGTTCACAAATATGCATTTAATGTATGATTCCAAAGGCATTCCCACCACATGTTAGACATATACCCCCTGATTATTGGGCATTAACAAATGGATGAAGATGTTGGTCTGTTTTATACTGTCTCATACAGTTGGATTACAGCACAGTAAATATTTCTTGGAGGATTGTCTTTTAAATTCAGGAAGCAAGCACACTAATGATGTTGGAAAGGGCTCTTCCTCATGCAACGTGTATCTCTAAGGTCAGCGGGACCATTCATGGAAATGGAGGTTAGGGATGTGAATGGATAACCAGGTGATGCTTACTGAATACCAGTTAACCGGTACCTGGGAGCAGCTTGGAAGCAACCTCCTACCCATGATCTGCCATGGGTGGAGGGCTGCTCCAGCCCCACAGGGGTCGGGAACAGGAGCTGGCTGCCCCGCACACGGGGGGGGGCCAGGAGCAGAAGCCAGCAGCCCCAAGCATAGGGGGACAGCAATGGCAGCCGGCAGCTCCAAGAGCGGGGGGGGGGGGGCAGTGGCAGCCCCATATGTAGGGGGCCAGCAGCCCCAAGCGAGGCAGAGGGTGGCAGCCAGCAGTCCCAAGCACAGGGATAGGGGGACCTGGAACGGGAGTCTGCTTAATCGGTTAACTAAATAAAGCTTAACTGAGATTTTACATCCCTAGTGAAGATGTGGTAGGTGTGGTTGCTGTGTCTCTTTGTGACTTTAATCAATCTGCACTGCTTGCAAGCAGTAACCCCCTCCACACACTTTGTTTCTGTACCAGCTCAGCCAGCTGTTCCCCAGAGTGCTTGGGTGGAAATGAGTGTGCAGAGCTTTATGGGCTGTTGTTTCAGGAATGAGAATGTAATGGCTCAGATGTTTTAAGTAGCCTAATTTTCAACAAGCTGCAGAAAATAATAAACGCCGTCCTTTACCAGTAAATGCTGCTTCAGTTAGAGCTGCTGGTGCCAGAGCTGGGTGGAATAAGCCAGGAGGATGCTTGGGACGCTCATCTGCATATTACCCCAAATGCATTAGTAGCTCACCTCTGCTTCACAGTATCATTGGGGTACAAAGTTTGGTCACAGGCTAAAAGGTTTAAGGGAGCTTGTGGTAGCACTGGGTTCCTGCCGTGTGTTCAGGAGGCTTTTCCTACACTGAACTCTAGATCATTATCTTATTTGTTTCCCTAGACCAGAGGTGGGCAATCATTTTTAAAAGGGGCCGCTTCACAAATTTCTGAAGTTGTTCCGGGCCACCCTGGAAGTGGCGTGGCCTCGGGTGGGGCCAGACAACTTCTCATGCTTCCTTGCCCATAGACTCTGATTGGCCTGGGGGTGAGGAGTGGGTGAAGTCTTTCCCCACCTCCCCTCCCCACCCTACCCCCTCCACCGCCTAGAGAGAATCGCCAGCTGTTTTAAAACAGCCAGTGGGTCCCTCTAGGTGCTGCAGTGGGAGGAGACCTCGCATGCTCCTCCTGCCCCCAGGCCAATCAGGTCTCTCCCCACCTGCCCCCAGGGTTGCCAGGTGTCCGGTTTTGAACCGGACAGTCCAGTATTTGAGCTTTCTGTTCGGGAAACAAATTGAGAATATATCAATGTACAGTATTTTCTAACTGAGATGTACTGTAGATTGTGATGTCATGTCAAGCGTGTCAGGTATTTTTGTTGAAACCATCTGGCAACCCTACCTAACCCTGTCTTACCAGGGGGGTGCGGCGGCTAGAGAAAAGCACCGGTTGTTTTAAAACAGCCAATGGTTCCTTCTGATGCCGCACGCCCCTTGCTGGGAGGGGGGAGACTCGGTGCGCTCCCCCGTCCCCAGGTCTTGATTGGCCTGGGGGTGGGGGAGTGGCAGGGTGGCTGTAGGGTAGGCTAGAGGTGGCCCATGGAGGCCCTTTTGCCCACCCTGCCCTAAACTGACAGCATTTGTGGAGGAGGCTGGGTGATTCAAGTGGCAGCATTGGTATCATTGTCATGGCTGGCCATGCTGTGGGCATGAACCCAAAGCCTCACTGAACTGTCCCTGACCTGGGGGCTCGAATCTACATCTAAACATTCCCAGTGACTGAATCACTGATCCAGGATCTGTTCCTTGTGTGTTACTGGATTGCATGTTCCAGTCTGGCCCACTCTCGGGAGTGGACAGGAAGAACTGACTCAGGGATGTGGATCTAGTCTCCTCACATGTTGTTCTTTGTCTGAATAGTGAGAATATTTTTTGATGTTTCCATTGTACTGGGCTGCTCCCTGAGCTCTGTGGCATGGAGGCGGGATGGGGTTTTGTCAAGACATAGTAATGAGACTTAGGCTTTCAGTTCTGGGTCACCCTTTGCTGTTGTTATTCACTCAGCTCCCAGGCGTGTGCCAGGCACTGTACAGACAATTGTAACAACAAAAACCCCCACAGTCCCTGCCCTGAAAAATTTACCATGTAAATTGAGGTCAAGAGGTTGGTGGCTGCTGAGCAGTGAATGCAGTGGCTGTTCCCAGTCCCCTTCCCGATGGTGGGTGACCACATTACTGTTTGCACCAGTAAGCCCCCTTGTTGGCAGTCTCAGCAGAGGTCAAGGACTGAACGGAGCATGGAGATGGAACATCTGTCTGATCTCTAGTTGTAGCTGTGGGTTAGAAGTCACTGGTGGGGTGTTCTGACAGGTACCTTGCTCTGTCCAAGATGATAATCCTTTGGCTGTCTGCTTGCCCCTGTGTATGTTGTACTAGCCCCACACAGAGGACCCACAAAATTGGATAAAAATCAAAGGCACATGGCCATATTTATTGTAAATGAAGCACAGTCATTGCTTCCCCAGATCAGGTGTCTACAGTTAGACTGAGAATGTGTGCCCTGACAATGGACTCGACACAGTCAGAAGCCTGGGATTTGCCACTGTCCTAGGTCGGACAAAGACAGCTCCCTTGGGGTACATTTTTATACACAGCTACAAACAAGTTACACATCACTCCTGACAGATGAGGTTGCCACCCTCTGACATTAGAATCATAGATCACTAGAACTGGAAGGGACCTCAAGAAGTTATCAAGTCCATTCCTCTGCCCTCAGCAGGACCAAGCACCAGCCAGATCATCCTTGATAGATGTCTGTCTAACCTGTTCTTAAATATCTCCAGTGATTACCTAGATACCACCCCATTACCTTGCACATGGGGGTTCAATCTATCTATCATCTTGTTAATTTAGACCTTGTCCTAAACATCAGTTGATATGTCTGTTGTTTGGGGGAAGTGTGTTGGTACAAAGGTGTTTCTTTACGAGATGTTCTGTGACCACCTCTCTGGAATGTGCTTCTAGCCTGTGCCTGGTACTGTTTAGGGTTTTACACCATTAGCCCAGTTCGTGCCAGATCCTGTGAGCAGGTCCTACCTCTTGCTCACAGCTTCACTCTGCTTTATATTAGCCAAGTCTTAACCACTGTGCCTAGGCCTCAGGCCTTACACCCCCTGTGACACGTGGGCTTATGTTTCAGGCCCTCCTTTTACTACAGTAGCCCCTTCAGGTCCCATTTATGTGCCTCAGTAAGGCAAAAGAAGGGAAGCTTGTCCTGCCACTGCCCATCTGGTGCCTGCTTTGTGCATAGGGTTGCCAGATGGTTTAACCAAAAATACCAAACCTCCCCCCCCCCCCCAAAAAAAAATCACCGGGGAAAAAAGTTATTAAGCAAAAACAATTAAAAAAAAATAAAAAAAACCAGCATGGCCCCTTTAAGAAATGCTTTTGAGGCTTTTTGGCTCTAACAGGCTGCCGGTGGCCGTCCGCCATCTTGTCTTCCTGCTCCGGGCCAGACAGCTCCCCTGTGGAACCAGGTTAGCACCTGGGATTTTCGCCTCCTGGCCAGGAAAAGATCAGAAAATACCGGACATTTTAGGTGTCTGGTATTTTCTGATTTTTTTTACCGGACAGGAGGCAAAAATACCGGACACCTGGCAACCCTATTTGTGCATAAACACAGGGACTTCCCTCTTATGGCTCTCAAACCAGGTGGGCTACTTTACCCCCAGTTGATCATGGCCCAGGGGGCCACTCTAGAGCTGAGACTGCAGGAGTAGAGAGGCCCTGCCATCTCTTTTCCTGAGGCATGTCCCTTTGTGGGGAGGAGAGGAGAGGGGAAAGTAGCCAGAGGATGTGGTGTAGGAGATGCGCCCGTCCCCAGGTTTCTTCTAGGCAGGGGAATCTGTAACAGGCTGTATTGCTGGATTTGTGGCTGTAGCTGGTAGAGGGCACCCAGGATTCTGACCCAGAATTTTCATTACGTGACTAGGTTTTGTCATTTCTTTTTGAGCCAAATCCTGATGTCCTGACTCAGGAAAAACTTTCACCCCAGGATGTGGCCCACTGAAAACACCAGGTTTATTGTAAACCACTGCTCTGGCACTGGCGAGGAAGGAGCGTGAGAGTCTGTATCCTGTGTAACTGCTGCCTTTACTGCTCCAGATTTAACAACCTTGAAATGTCTGCTGCTTCCTGGGAATTTCGGTAGTGGTCATGTGAAGGCTTTTTCAAATTGGCAAGTACCTTGTGGTTTGTGATGTAGGTTAGAAACACCTGTGAGAAGTGACTTCGGAGAGCTTCAAAGTGGAACAAGGACCAGGAGGCAACAACTCCTTTTCCTTTTCTTATGTAAAGGTCTCTGTCATCCAGCACGTGGCACTTCTCAGATGGGTTTTATTTTCTGCTCCGTTTAGGTAGCTTTGTGGAGTGGAGAGAGCCTGGTCTAAGGAAAGGCGCACTCCCTTTTTATGCAGGAGAAAAGAGTGAATGAGTTTTCTGGCTGCTAGTTCCAATTGATGTTTGTAATGCCTGCAGCATTTGGGGGTCACTACTTTGACCACAAAACCCTCCATCAATGGAAAAGCAACACAAGAGGAATAGGAGTAGGGGGCTCTTAGGCGGTTTTCTACTTGCTTGGCATTTGTTGTATCTGGAGAACACTTGCCTACTATGCAGACTCTCTGAAGCAGTGATGGGCAACCTAGGCTAGTGAAGGCCGCATGAGTGGTCCTCCTTCATCTCACTGGGCCGCAAGATTGTCATAACCAAGACAGTTGTCCTGGGATAGGGTAGTTTTGTTAACTGCACTTGTATACCCAGAATTTGTGGGGTGTGGTGATTGCACCGTAGCAGTGCTTAGATGGGATGCACGTGGTTTTCACAGTCAGTGTTGCGTGCAACCAGCATGCACCTCACTTCACGTGCCCTTGCTTTACACGTGTGTCACTTTAGCAATATCAGTAAGAAAAAAAAGATGCGGACAGAAACCAGCAGAATCTGGCAAGCCTGCAGATGGGCCATGGTAAGCAAACCCGCCAGTGCTCTGAAGTAATAAATTCCAGTGTGGGCAGATGGCTCCAAAGCCAGCTAGCACAGCAAGTTCCAGTCTTTTAGGGTAACTGTAGTAACAGAGAGACCAGAGTAACCTGGACCTGGACCTGCCAGTACCTATTGATGCTTCCTGTTCATTTATATATTAGAGCTGGGATCTTTCAAGCCTGTCTTGGGGCGCGTCTACACTGCACCGTTATTTCGAAAAAGTAATGTGAGCATCTACACAGCCGTTCCATTATTTTGAAATAATTTTGAAATAACGGGCGGCTTATTGCAAAACCTGTAAACCTCATTCTAGGAGGAATAACGCCTGTTCTGAAATCGCTACTTTGAAATAAGGCGCGTGTAGACGCTCCACTGCTGCTATTCCGAAATAGCCCCTCACCAGGGCCATTCTAAGTAATTCCTCCCCAGTGCCTCCTGGGGCTCTAAATCGAGATAGCACGTCTACATTAGGGAAGCCTGCCTCCGACTAATTTTGAGGCTTCCCTGCAGCGTAGATGTGCTATTTTGAATTAAGCTATTTCAGAATAACAATTCTGGAACAGCTTATTTCGGAAATAGCCGTGCAGTGTAGATGTACCCAGGGTCATGACCTGCTTGCAGGTTCTGCTGTGGGTCAGCGTATGTGTAACTGAGTGATTGAAGGCCAGCTAAGATGCACTGAAGACTAGCATCAAGACTCTTCATTAAGGTAGAGAAAGTGAGTTCATAATCTCAGTCACAAAAGTATGATATACTATCAGTGGCACACAACCCAGCGACAGGGAACCAGACATGGGCCGTTCCCACTTTCTGCACCAAGACAAGAGTGCCTCAGAGGTGAATTTCCTATTTTTCTGCAGCATTTCAAGAACTGATAGCAAGAAAATGTCACTCTGTGTAATCAAGCAGTAATTAAAGCTAGAGGGTAGAAACAGAACTGCTCAACTGTGTCATATGCCCTGCACTGCAAGTGAAGGTTATCTGCGAACGAAAGTTCTGTGCTTCTGAAGTAGGAAAATTTTTAATTCTGCTGTTACTGTAAAGTTCTCACTGACCATGGCAAAAGATAAATGACAGTTGTGAAGTGGGAGGGAGCCCTGAGTTTGTGTCACTAGCATCTAACATGATTATAAAGGGTAGGTTTGTTTGCTTTTTAAGTAAATTGTTTCTTCTCTTTTGGGTTGGTCCAGGTATTACAAATATGTCTGTGTTTCTGGTGGTTTCATTTCTATTGTGGTTCACGCCAGTTTCTTCCTCTGTTAATGGGCCTCTTGTTCCCACTCCCACACAGGTTGATGAAATTCTCGGAGATCAACCAGAGGTAAAAGAGAAAGTTTTCACCATCTTAAAGCAGTATGCAGCAGAGCGGAAGGTGGAATACTTAGCTTATACCCTTTCCATGATTCTCACCAAAGAATCCCATCAACTTCTCATTGACAATATCAGGTACAAAGTTATCGGTAGCCATAACATCATGTGGGTATTTAATACATGGGGCAGCTAAGCAGTGAGGTGAAAATGGATGAAGGGTATTTTGGGCTCTAATTACAGAGATAGTTCCTATCCTTCATTGCAACCAGCAGAATAAAGAATCTTTCACTTTCTTGATTTGGGAACTGTAAGACACTCACAGTGACTCAGCTGAAGCGATATTGTTTTGAATCCTACCAAAAGAAGCAGACGCCTGACTGAGGCCAGATCAGCTTTACTAACTCACAGCTGAGACTACTAACTCAGCATTGCACAAAAACAGATTGCCACAAGCTGACGTTTACACATTGTTCTCCAGGGGATCTGATCGGTGGTGAGGTCAGTAGGAAATCTTCTAGCACCTTATGACCGTGTTTGTGTCCCCACTACTGGGTGGAACATTAGACCTACTCCCAGGAGCGGCCCGAGGCTGGCTGCAGCAGCTGGCGCCCCAGGCGGAATGCGCGATTGACGCCCCCGCCTGCAGGGCCGTCAATGGACTGACGTCATCGGTGGGCACCCCGGGCACCTCCGTGACATTGTCATTGGGCGCCCCGGGCGGCGGCGCCCTAGGCGGTGGCCAAGTCCACCTATAGCCACGGGCTGCCCCTGCCTACTCCAGCATGTTTATGTCACCCGTGCTAGAGCCCCCTGGAGCTATAACTACAGCTAAGTGGAGTTCAAGTGAGAGGGTTGTAAACTAGAGCAGAAGGGCCTGAATTCTTTCCTGTGTGAAGTTCATAAAGGCCATCAGGACACTCTTTTGACCCACTTGCAACAATTTCTGCTTACAGATCTTAGGCTCTTGGTTCGAATCCCAGCTACAGTATTGTACAGAGCTCATTTGCATGGCAAGTGCATTCACTAAGTAGGGGAGTCCACTGGTTAGATATGTGTGCCCTAGCACAGTGTTTCTCAACCTTTTTTTATAAAGTACCCTTTAAAAAAAATTATAAGTACCCCCAGTACTTACAGTTTTCAGACACACAAAACTTTTTTCTACCATTGCAACACATTTGTTTAAACAACTTAATTGTAGCTGGGTGGGCGATGAAATTTTTGGGTGTAAAAAGTACAAAGATGATAAAGCACTGTAAAACTTAAAACAAAAATTCAATTTTCTCGAAATTTCAGTTATGTTGATGTACCCCTCAGACTTCTACCCCTGAGGGTACTTGTACCACTGGTTGAGAAGCACTGCCCTAGCATATGGGTATGTGTCATGCATAACCCTGCTTGCATGGGTGACGTTTGCTGTGGCTAGTTTTGGTTGAGGGATGAAATTTGGAGCATCTGGTATTGGCCACTGTTGGCAGACAGGACACTGGGCTAGATGGACCTTTGGTCTGACCCAGTATGGCTGTTCTGAGGTTCTTATGTAAATCTCCCATAGTTGAGTTCACAGAAATATTCTGGTTAGTTGCCTTCCTTGGTGAGTCATTCATCTACCAACAGCCTTTTAATTGGATCCCTTTTTGAATATCATTTGAAATAGAATCTAAATTAGTTACAGAATGTCTGGAGAGTAACCAGGAAGATGACGGAAAATAAAACAACATCCACAATTAGAAAACTTGAGATAAATTAGGGCTCAGGCAGGGTGGTGGTGGATTGACAAGCAGGAGAGGCAGATTTCTGGGTGGGAAGACTGGGGACCGGACGGTGAATCAGAATGCGAGGGAGCAGCCAAGACTTTATTTCTGCCAGATTGGCTGGCAGATTTTTACCTTATACCCATCTGCTGCCATTGCGGTGCTGCTTCTGAGCTGCTTCCCGTGCCCTGGGATGGGATGTTGCCGTGTCTGTGGGGCAAATAGTTGTGGATGCCATGGGTCTGGGAAACACAAATTAGTAGTTATGTCTATTCAGTTGAGCCCCTTTCCAGTGCACCAAATTCATGACGCTCTTGTAAGGAAAGAGGGAAAGACTCCCTCAGGAGCCGTGGTTATAGAGCCACTCCTAAGTGACTATAGAATTCCAGAATAATAGATTATTAGCAATGGAAGATGGGTCATGTCCCATTCAGGATTCCCTTCTGCAGTCTGCTTCTGTGCTTTGTCCACGTGTCTGGCTGCCTCAGATGCTTCCACATCCCTGAGGAGACTGTTTTGTGGCCTAATGATTCTGGGCTGCATTATCAGGGGTGTGGTGAGCAAGACACGAGAAGTCATTCTTCCACTCCACTCTGTGCTGATTAAGGTTCGGTTGGAGTAGTGTGTCCAGTTCTAGGGACCACATTTCAGGAAAGAGGTGGAGAAATTGGAGAGGGTCCAGAAAAGAGCAACAAAAATTATTAAAGGTCTAGAGAACATGAGCTATGAGGGAAGACTGAAAGAACAGGGCTTGTTTAGTTTAGACAAGAGAAGACTGGAAGGAGACATGAGAGCAGTTTTCAAGTATCTAAAAAGGTGTTACAAGGAGGAGGGAGAAAAACTGTTCTCCTTGGCCTCTGAGGATAGAACAAGAAGCAATGGGCTTAAATTGCAGCAAGGAAAGTTTAGGCTGGACATGAGGAAAAACTTCCTATGTGTCAGTGTCCTGAAACACTGGAATAAATTGCCTAGGTAGGTTGTGGAATCTCCATTGCTGGAGATATTTAAGCGTAGGTTAGACAGACACTTGTCAGGGATGATCTTAGACAGTGCTTGGTCCTGCTCCGAGGGCAGGAGACTGGACTCGATGACCTCTTTAGGTCCCTTCCAGTTCTAGGATTCTAGGATTCTAATACATATCACAGCCAGGATGCTTTTCTACATGTTCCTTTGTTTCCTCTGACTTCCTGAACCACCCTAAAAAATTCCTTTTCCTTCTTGATGTTTACACCCATAAAATTCTGCTCTCACGTATATGAATTGTATATTGATGTAATTCAGCTGATGTCAATAGGTGACTTACATTAAGTTCAGGTCTACACTGAGGAAGGAAGGTCGGCTTATAGTACACAACTTAGCTATGTAAATAACATAGCTGGAGTTGACGTACCTTAAGCTGAGCTCGGCACTGTCTCTACAACGGGAGGTCAACGGGAGAAACACTCTCCTCGACTTGCCTTTTTCCTCACAACAGTGAAGAGTTATGGTGCCAACGGGGGCACCCTCAGCATTTGATTCAGCAGGTCTTTACGAGACGTGATAAATCGAACCCTGGAAGATTGATAGCCAGAGCGTCGATCCTCCAGGAAGTGGAGACATGGCCTAAGGTGAATGAGAGGAGAATGAGGATTATAGACTTTTCTCATGCCACCCTCGGTCCAGGACCTACTGGCTTCATTCTCCCCTGCCTTCCACTTTTTGTTGTCACTTACACCTGCGTAAAGCAGGTGTAAATGCTGCCCCATCCAAATGGCAGTGGGGAACCTGGTCTTTCATGATGAGCTCTGTTCATTTAATAAATCAGCCTCTCCAGTCCTTTATCACTATATGGTACTTGTCTTCTCTGAATTCCTTTCAGTTTGTCGTGGTCCCCAGAATGAACAGCACTATTTTAATTAATCTGTGGCACAAAACCCACTATTTCCCTATGAACAAACAGGGACTGATCCTGCTCTCCTTGAAGACAGCACTAAAATTGCCCAAGTTGAGGATCTTTTGCCTGACTTTAGGCTTCTGGAAGTGGCTGGCTTTCCATTCCCCTGTAAATACACTGCAACCTTTGGTCCATTTGACAGCCCTAGCGTCAGCTTTGTGTGGCGCTGAGTGAAGCCTGCAATTACAGCACTGACCTGCCACATGCCATCCCAACGCTTGCTGCCTGAGAAAGACAGTGGGCCATAGGCTCTGTGAGGTCTCACTGGGACAATTTGCCTTTCAAAACTTGATGGGAAAATTACTGTATTATGAGAAGGAGAAAAGCAGCTAAAATCTCCCGCTCCCGTGCCATTTCCAGATAGCATGCTCCCCTGCCCCAATCCTGAGTTTGAACTCAGAGAGGTGGGGGAGAAGTGGCCAGGGAGCTGGGGCACCAGAAGGATACAAGAGGGCTCCGTGCTTGGTGATTTTCTTTTAATATCACACAGTTGAATTAGTGGCAAATTCATTATTTCCTGTCTCCCACGGGACACTTCCTCTCAGCTTTCACACCCATCTCAGCTGAAACATATAATGAGGGCGCAGTGGAAGGCTGGGAGAGCTCTTGATGCTGAGCCATTTACAGGGTTTGCGGGGCTTTAAATATTGCTCCACCCCTAAGCCTCTGGATGAGACTATTCTTGGCAGTGCTCTGTTTGCTCTGTTTTCTGCCGGGGTGTGTGTTAGGAATGTAAACATTTGTTCCAAAGGGTAACCATGTAACCGCTAAAATTCCTAGAGGTTACACGCTGCGGGCTCTGCAGTATAATGCTCAAATACGCTTTTATATTTCAGAGCCCACAGCGAAGCCTCCCTGGGAGCAGAGCCTCCAGCCCCTGCCCACCCTGCTATTGGGGAGGAGGTTTTGCTGCCGCAGCAAAGCCACTTCCCTGGGCAAGAGTTGCGCTCCTGGGGTGGCTTTGGTGCAGGCTCTGTAGCTGGCTCCCCGGCAGCAGGGCTGGCAGCCCCTGTTGGCTCCATTCCTGGGGATCTAGCATGTAACCTGTGTCGGGGGCTGGGCTGGACATAACCATGGACAGGGGTTTCTCTGGCTGGGCGGGGAGCTGCTCCATCAACTACTTTCAGGGTGATGCTTATTGGTTAACCTTTCGCATCCCTTGTGTGTGTGTGTGTCTGTGTGCGTGTGCAGAGCGGATGGGGTACAGGTTTGAGGGGTCTTGGGACTGTGGAGATAGTATGTGTCTGTGCACACGTATGCCAAAGGAAGGGTATATATTTGCATGTGTGCAAAGGAGGTGGGTGTGTATTAGATCTCAAGGGGGCTGTGTGTCCATGCATATGTGCTCTATCTGAATCTCTCCCCTCCTGTGAGTAAATACACTAGATCACAGAAGTTGGCTTTTCCTGAATAACAGAGTGGTGGAGAAAGGGAGATGTACCATCCCTCCAAAAGAAACCTGAAAGACATCAGTTAGAATGGCTAAGCTCTGGGGAGACCCACTACGCACAGCACTTGGAATGGAACATGTATGTTAGGTTTTCCTGTGCAGAAATGGTCGCTATGCCTGTCTCTTCAAGTGTAAAGAGTGGGGACCTGATTTCCATTTCCAAAAAATCGCTCTACACCAGTGTGGCAGTGTAAAGAAGCCTTAAAGTAGGCATAAATGACATTTACACTCGCTGCCAGAGCGGTGTAAAGGGGCCTGAGTCATAAGTGAGCATTAGGCACAGCATATATAACGTCACAGAGAACTGGCCTTCCTTAGTCATATTTAAAAAAAAAAAAAAAAAGGCGTTTCATGCTTTTTGTCCAGGTTGTTAGGATGGATAAAACCACCCCAGCACACAGCCTGTGCTCTCAGGCTCTCCACCGACATGCAAAGGGGTGCACGCCCTGACCTCACTTGGTTCCGTCCATGGAATACCCAAAAGATTTGTGGATTTTCAGGCTTGTGAGAGATCTGGGAACTTCATTATGCAATGCCCAGTGCAGTGCCCTCAATCATGGTCACTCTGGCTAATAAATGGTCCTCAGTAGACTGAGTGTTTCATGCTGATGGCAGCATGGGTATGTAAACTTCATGCACAGCAGCTTTGACTCTGAGCTCAGTCACACATTGATTTCCATGGTGTAAACCTGCTGTAAGTGAGATCAGGAGGGGCTCACAGTCTGTATTGCTAGCAGATGCTGCACATGCTTTTAAGGCCAGGCAGTGCCAGGTCTGTTTTGCTGTGGGATGCTGTCTGCATGCAGGGTACATGATGGGGATTATGGTCTGTCGGGGATGATCATTAGGGAATCAGGCGTCCATCTGGCTCCACTGTGGGCCCAGCTTTCCAATTCCTGTTTAATCAGCAGAATTGTAAGCTATTACAGTTGCCATAACAACCGTCCTCCATGTGCAGAGTTTAGAAACCTTTGCAAAGGGAATGGCGACTCAAAGAAAGTGGTGGGAGTTCACAACCCATCTTGCCCGTCTTCCTCACGCAGCATCACACCATGTTTCAGATGGAAGTACTGTCACATTACCACGTGCATTTACTGCAGGTAGCTTCCTTTAGGAGAAAGAAAAAGTGAATCATGAATGAGGTCATGGGCACCGGTGAAGGGGCTCACCCTCTCATGGGCACCCTTTTGTGGCCAGGGTTGTGTCTGAAATGTCTCAGCCTCGGCTGTCTCTGGGAGTGGAGGTGTCCCAAGGGGCTTTCTGGTCAGTTGGTTGGGACCAGGCTTCTTCTTACCCCTTTGCTGTACCTGCTGGGAGGTCAGAGCAGGGGAGTAGGCCCACCCACTCCTCTGGGTCCTGGCCCAGGACCCTGTAGGTAGCAATTGCCTACTAGCTGTCTCTGCTGTCTGCTGCTACCTTGCTCCCTTGGCCACTTCCCTAAGACGCAGCTCCGTCCTGTCCCCTCTCTCAGGGCTTTGAGGCCGGCCTCTCAGCACACCGTGTCCAGGGTTCTGTGAAGTGTTGTAGTCGGTTGTGGCTGGTCTTCAGCCACTGGACCTGGGTCTCAACCAGGTCTGAAGTTCAGCTGCACTCGGAGCTGTCTGAGGTGCTGCTGTCCTCCCAGTCAGTCTCTAGATCTGGCTGGGTCACACTCCAGTGAGGAACGGCCAGGCCCTGGCCCTGCAGCTTCTTTTATATGAGCCTACTAAGCCCTGATTGGCTGCTGGAGAAGCAGCTACTCTAGTCTGCTTGGAGGACCTATTTTCTGCTCTTCTTCTTGGGGTGGCGTGCGGCAAGGCCTCCAGCTGGGGGCATCTGGCCTAGTCCACCCCATCCCAGCACCTTTCAAACATTCCTGAGAGATGGACTCAGTCTCCCGGCACCCATCCATGCTTGCCACCTTTTATCTGCAGCTCCGGGTGTGTGGCAAATTTCTGATTTTCTTTGACCTAGGGGCAGTCAAAGTCAGAATGCTGCCAGGAGGGGCAGGGCTCCGTTCTCCTTACTTCAAGAACTGCACATCTCAGGCAGGCAGACCATGGCAAGAATGTGTGCACTCAGCATGTGCAGCTGCTGTCAGACCTCCCCTGCTTGGGGGAAGACCAACCAAACATCATTCCCATGTAATTATTCCAGATAATCATAATGGATTTTGATTAAATAAATAAATTCTGCCTTTCCAAATAAATCTTGTTCCTCGTGGAACATCTCTGGGTACTTAACTACAGTGATCCTGGATGGCTGGGGGCTAGTGCACAGTCTAGGGTGGCAGGAGATTAGGGGTCTGCTCCTGGCTCTTCTGTTAACTTTGTCTCACCTCTTGGTGCCTCTGTTTGCCAGTCTGTGAAACACCCTGACCCACCGCCTGGCGTGTTCGTTATTTGCTGTGAAACGGTGAGCTCTTTGACTAGAAGGCACAGCAGAAGATCTCAATATTGCTATCGCTCAGCCCACACTCAGACACAGGAAGATGTACATACAAGACGGAGCTGGCACACTTAAGGAGTTTACAGACAGAAAAATCAGCTTATTTATGGAGGCAGATGGTGGGGACACTTCCAGCTATGTTCATTTCTAATGCTCATCAGCGAAGGGAGTAGACAGACTCCAGTGTGTTAGATGTGGAGCTGGGAGTCCTGAGCCCTGGCTTCTATTCTCAGCTCTGCTGCTGTGTGACTTTGGGCAGGTCGGACTTGTTTAATCTCTCTGCTCTCAGCTAACTCCTCTGGGAAATGGATGCAGCGATTCTTATCTTCTTGGGAAGGGCTTGAGACCTAGGCATGAAAAATCTCTATCAAGATTATAAGTGTTATGCCTAGATTTTTATAGATGCATAGATACAAAATATAAACAGCTGAAATGATATGGGTCTTAATGTACAGACAGCTAGGGGAGAGACAGGTGAACCAGAGTGGATAGAATAAAACCTCACTCAAAATTGGACCTTCACTTAAAACTCAAATCCATCCTGAACTTAAAAACAATACCAAAAAACCCCTACACCGCTTCTAGAAACAACCTTATTCTCTAAACAGTTCTCTTTGGGATTCACATCATTTCTATAGGCTCTATTCCATTACTATGGAGCTATACTGTCTTCCACCCTATGAAATTCTATAGGATTATTCCATACAGGGGAGTCAAATGAACACCTGAACTTTCAGGTGCTTATTCCATCTGGACCTCAAAGCCCATGGAGTATTGCCTGTTGCTTGTTTTCCTCGCTGTTCATATTATTCCCTCATGCACAGCATGTTGTGGCAGAGTCTGAAGTCAAAGTAGCTAGCATCTGTTAATCTCCTGATGCTGACACATGGATTCTGATGCCTAATCAGAGCCGTCACTCCCCAGTGCCCGATTCCCCAAAAGGGCAAAGTCATCAAGGCAACTTCAATTGTTGTTTCCTGTGATGTGGAAAAGAAGTGATTTTAAAAAACCCTTAATTGTTCCCCGTGCCCTGCTGTGAAAGGTTAGGGCTTGGTTAGGAGGTCTCAGACTATGGGCAACTAATCTCAGTTTAATGTGAATGAAATACTTAGCTCAGGGAGAAGATTTACCCTCTAATCTAATGGAAAGAATTTGAGAGAAAACATTGCAGGAAACCCAGGTTCCTGTTTGCCAGTTGTGTTATGGGAAGCATGAGCCAGGCTGTATGTCTTGCCTTATGTACACTATAAGCTGCCTACGCTGGATTTTTTTCTGTACATCTGACACCACGGATTGGATTTTGTATTGTGCGACTGTATGAATGTTGCTCTGAATTCCCTGGTTGGGGATGAACTCATGCTTAGCATAAACCTGCACCAGCTCCCTTCCAGTCTGGTTTGGGTGCTCTTAGCTTGGCCATAGCAGAATTGAGGAGCTGGTTGAAGTTCCTTGATGCCCAATTCAGTCATGGGAGAACTGAGCCCCAGAATTCTCTTAGCACAATCTCTTGTGCTTTCTCCTGCTATACAGAGGTATGGACACGTAGTGATGGTGACGTCTGTTCTAGATCAGACCTGCAACCCATCTAGGCCAGATAGACAGTGACCAGTATGAGTGGCTTCAGAGAAAGGGGTCAAGGGACCATAATGGGCACTTATGGAATAACCTGCCCTGAGGACATTCCCTCTGAACCCCCCAAACTTCATGGTTGGCTCATGCCCTCAAGCATGAGAGTTTATTTCCCTAATAAACGGGAATATGAATCTAAATGTCTATTTCTGTTATGTACGTGGCTTCACAGATGTCTTGTGGCAGTGAGTGCCACAGGTCAATCACATGTTCTGTAAAAAGCATTTCCTTTGCTCAGTTTAACATATGTTGCCGTTTGGTTTAATTCAGTTTCAGCTTATGAGAAAAGGGTTGAGGAAACCTCTTTGTCTCTCTATAATAGTTAACATGTTTCTAGCGTGCCCCTCTTATTTGTCTCCTCTCCAAAAACTTTACACAGTTTCAGTCTTTTCACTTGCTCTTCAGGAGGAAGTTTCTCCAACTTCTCATTGAGCCTCTCTGAGTCCCCTTTAGGTCTGCGGTGGCATGCACTAAATACAGTATTTCTGGTAGGGATCATTCAGTCAGATAAAGGCATTAGAAGATTTTCTGCATTAGTCTCCATCTCATTGTTTCTGTAGCCTTGCTTTTTTGACGGTTGCTGCTGATTGAGCAGAACTTTTCCATGAGTTATCCGGAATGAAAGGTGATAAGATGCTCTCATTTGCTGCAGATTTACTGGTTGTTGCATATAGTTTTGGGTAATCCATACCTGGCTTGAGATGAGTCTATTCCATCAAGTATCCTTCTACTTTTTTCACTAGGGATGGGTTTAAATCAAGTCCATGAATCCAACCATCCCTATATTTTGGATACAGAGGTTTGAAACTAGGGATGTAAAATCACATTTAATCAATTAACAGTTTAAACAGGAGTGGGTGGGGGGTGGGGGAGCTGCTCCTGCTTGGCTGGGCTGGAGCGGGGCAGGGGTGGAGCGGACCCCGCTGTGGGTGGGGGCTACTCTGATTCAGTTGGAGTGCCCCTGTCCTCAGTGTGCTGCTCCAGTTAGGCTGGGTCTGTCATGGGCAGGGTCTGCTCCAGCTGGACTGGAGTATCCCACCTGTGGTGCGCTGCTCCTGCCAGGCCAGGCCCACCACAACCGGAGGCTGCTCTGGCAGGGCTGGAGCACCCTTGCCTGTAGTGGGCCCCTCCGGGCTGGCGCAGCCCCCTGCCTGTGGTGGGCGGGGGGCTGCTCCAGCCTCCACTGCTTACCTGTAACCGGTTCATCAGTTAACCATTCACCTCCCTGTGCACAAGTGAGCTTTGCCCGTGCAGTGGATGGTTCCGTTGGGCCAGAGGAGCAGAGCTGTCCGTAAGGATCCTTGTCCTGGGACTTGAGATGATCTTTTAGGTATTCATAGCCCAGACCATTGAGCACCTTGAAGAGAAGGGCTGAGACACTGCATTTGCTGTAGAGCATAAGCAAAGGATAGCCAGGTGACGTGTCCCTTGTGGCAGCAGTGGAATGAGGTCTAATGGATAGTATAGATGTCAGGGAGTCATGAGGTTTTTTCCAGACTTTGCCCCTGAGCATGTCACTTAACCTCTTTCGGCTTCAATTTATTCTTCTGTCATTTGGGGACAGTATAATGCCTACATCTCAGGAGGGCTGGGGGATTTGAGGATAATATTTGTTAAGCGTCTGGAGGTTTTCGGAGGAAAGGTATTGCTAATACTATATTACAGGTGTGTGTGGGCTTACAGCATACGTGGGCAGAGTGCACACATGACTCTGCGGGATGCTGCACCTTCAGATGAATGGCAATCAATCCGAATTGGGTAACGGTTTCTGGAGAGTACTCATCTGTCCTTGAACTCTGAGCTACTGTATGTGGGCAGCAAGGTCCTTCGACTAGCCTATGGAAATCTACTCATCATGGCACACTTGGGAGCTCTCCAAGGATTTGAAGTCAAGCAGAAGGAAATGGCCAAAGGAGCTGTTCTGCCTTCAGTTTAGTTTCCTAGCAGTTTTTTTAAACTACCCAGCTTCTTTCCTTTCCGAAATCGGGGGAGGACGTGCCATGAGGGTACATGTAGGCTGAAGCCTGGGTAGCAAGGAGGTCCTGGAGCAAGGCCCAGGGTGAGCAAAATATGGCCCCGAGGCCAGATCCAGCACACCACACCAGCCTCAATCAGGCTCCCTCCCTACCCCCCACACTGCTCAAAGTGGCCAGCTGCTGGAGCCAGCATGTGCGTCTGTGGGCAGTGCACACCTCTTAGGGGGAAGAGGGTCTCCATGTGCTGCCCCCACTCCCAGCACCAGCCTCGTGGCTTCCTTGTAGGTGCATACAACATGCAGAGACCCACTGCCCTCTCCCCCCAAGGAGTGCACCACGCAGAGAGGCACACAGGAATCCTAGCAACCAGTCGCTTTGAGTGGGGTGTGGGGCTGAGGCAGGCAGGGAGCCTGCCTGAGGATGCCGCTGGGTTGCTGGTCAGAAGCTGCCTATGGTAAGCACCTCCTGGCCAGAGCCTGCACCTGGCACCCTTCCCTCTCCCACGTCCTAACACCTTGTACTAGATTGCAACCCTCTCCTGCACCAAATTTTTCTGCAACCCCTCCTGCACCCCTGCCCCAGGTCACAACTGTCTTCTGCATTCAACTCCCTCCCTGTGACTCCTGTCCTGTATCCCAATCCCCTCCCGAGAGCCCCCTCATGTACCCAAACTCCATCCCAGACCCCGCACCCACTCCATTAATACCATAGAAAAGTGCAGCCCCAGCCACTTACAAAATTCTTGGCGTGGTCCCCCATTGAAAAGTATTGCCCACCCCTGTCCTGGAGTGACTATCTGGGATGGTTCGGGGCTGTAATGGTTTGTGTTGAGGGCTCGGGGGGCAACATACATTTGGTTGGCTCTCACTCCTGCCTGAGGATAGGGATGTAATAGTGTAGTCAATTAACCAATAAGCAAAAAAAAACCCCAAAATATATAGGTTAATGCTATAGACTACACGCATTTCCCTCCCCCCTCCCACCAGTAAATTTTTTAGCAGGCTGGCCAGCAACCCAGCTCAGTCCTGGCTTGCAACAGGTCCAGGACCTACCCCCGCTGCGGCTCTGCATTTAAAGTGTATTATGAGTCTTTATCAGAGGCAGCAGCACAAGGTGGCAGGCAGCTGTGCCACAAGGGAAGCTGGTTTTTAAACTGGCTCCCTTCATGGACCAGCTCCCACCTGGCACCCTGCACTGCTGCCTCTGATAAAGAGGCAGTAGCTCGGAGTGGCAGGGGGATCCTTGGGAGTGAGGCTGGAGCACACTGCCTGCTGGCCCTGCCCCCGGGGACTATAGAATAGTCAACTAACCGATAAGAATTCATGAGGTTACTCAACTGTTCAATTAACCGATATTTAACATCCCTACCTGAGGATTCCTCTTGCTTTCATACCCCAGTTGTATTTTGACTTGCTCCTTCCTTTTGTTTCATCTCCCTTTGTGTTGATGCTGTCTGGAATTCTGCCCAGCCTTCTGTGTTGTGCTAGTAGTCATCAAGGTGCTGGTCCAATAGGGTGCTGCACATTCTGCACCCCAGTGGAGTGGAGGGGGCTTAGTGTCTCTATCCGGAGGATCACAGTCTAGGGTGGTGGAAGGGAGATTTAGATTTTCCACCTTGCTGGTGCTGACCCCAACTGAAGCAAACCAGAGACCTGCACCAGAGCATCAGAAATAGCAATTCCCAATTCCCGGAACTAGGGATGTTAAAATGCATTTATTTGTGTAAACATGTATCCAGTGAAATTTTCAGCGGATACAAGTTTACACGCTGGGAGAGGCGGGAGGCAGTGCCGGCTCCATGCAAGCACTGGCTCCAATTCCCTCTCCCTGCATTGCCTCTGTACCAGACGCCAGGGGGTGTGCAGTTGGCTCAAAGCTTCAAAAGCCTGGTCTTAAAGAAGACAGAAGTCAGAGGCTGAAGCTCTGAAGAAACCCTCCAGTGGAAATGACACAGCAGTAGACAGTCAGATCATTTCTCAGGGTTTCCAGTCACTGAGGTGCTGAAGATGTATGTTGTCCTGAGAGCTTTAACCACTTCTTTTCAGTGCTGTGGGCAGGGAAGCAGGGGCAGAGTTAAAGACATTTGAGTGACCTTACCTGAGTGGTTACATGTTTCCATTTTTTAACTTTATCTACATTCAGGCATCGGGCGATTACGGCTCTCGTTGGCCGCGGATTGCTGTTCGCAGCCAATGGGAGTGGTGGGAAGCGGTATCCCTATCCGCACCACTTCCCACCTTTCCCATTGCCCATGAATGGCGATGTGTGGCCAACGAAAGCTGCGATCACCTGATACCTGCGGAGACGCAGGTAAATCTAGCAGAGGCCCCCTGCTAGGGACTCACCTTGACGAGGTGCTGTTTTTGTATTGCCCACCCCTGATATAAAGTCTTGGGGCATGCAGTCACTCCCTGTGTGTCTAGCAGTAGTAGCTAAAGGAACAGAATGGAGACGTGTTGCATGCGAGTATTCTGTTTTTTATCACTGGAATCCAGTGGTTTCACAATAACATACGCACAATCCTTCTGCTTATTAATTCTTGGGTGAATTATTTTACTTGTAGATTTCATCAGAAGTGTAGTGATTTCTTTTCATACAGAAGTGGTGAAATTAGGAGTGTTCTTATAATTGGGTCTCCCAGCAGGCCCCTCTGTAGTCCGCCTCTCAGGCAGTGAAACTCTGGCAGGTTTTCTGCTGCTAGGGCCTTCTGTGCCCCTCATATAGTATGTGCATTTAGTTGTCCTCTGTCAGTCCACAGTGTACTCTGCACTGTCCCCTCCCCCAGGCCACAGCATCACAAGCGCGTTCTTTCTCCGGTTAAAGCACACCTCCGAATGCAATGCAGATTTTTCCATGCTGCCATGTACTGTGTGCAGAATAATGCAGTTTATCAATCCCCACTTCAGCTGCTAACCCTAGCTGTAGCCTGATTGGATCTTTCCTTTGCACTCGCTGGATTTAATTTTGGGATGCTGCTGCTGCTGCTGTTGGGTTTCCGCCTTTGCTGATTCCTCCATATGTCTCCCCCCTTAATGATCGAACATATTTCCTGAAAGGTGTGTGTTTGGCATACCGCTTACCTTGGGAACACATTGCTTTAACACACAATCAAACCTCTTTTCTGGAGAGACACTCCCCCTCCCTCCATGTTAGGGTTGAGGGTTTTTTCTCAAATGGATTTCAGCCCATTTATCCAGAATTAAGCTCCTGCAGATTTTAATTTGCTGACATTTTCTTCATCCGTTCTGTGGTGGATAGCAGGGATAATGCACATGCTGTGCCAGTGCCTCACTGCACTCAGTGCTTTTGCCCATAGGGTTGGTATGCATAGTGAAAGTACACAATTTTAGTTCTGCTCACCCAGGAATGATGAACGACAGCAGCAAGAGGGAAAGATGAGCTGCTTTGGGTAAGTAACAAATGAGACCTTTCCTGGGGGAGTCAGGGGCGGAACGGAACTGATTTTTAACAGCTTAATTCCATAATCTAATGATAACACCCGACCCTGCAAAATCTCAGCCTGTTAAAGTTAATTAATGCTAAACATCTTCCCTATACAAGGGCTTCCATCATAGGTGACTTGTTGGGACCATGGGACTCAGCCAAGTAAAGGGAGAGAGGGAAAGTTTTTCCTCTGTGTTCCTTGAGCACCTATAAATGTCCTTTCCCCCAGAAAAGTGACTCTGGACAATGGAACTCTCTTATTACTTGGGGAACACTTTTAGGCTGAACTTGAGTATGGGTGTGTCGAGGTGTATGTCACACATTTAAGTGACTGTGTTGTGATTTTAGTTAGTTTTTGGCCAGCTGGGATCCTGACTGTGCAAACCTCTGAGCTCTTTTATTCCACAACTGTTTTTATTGCGTGGAGGAGTTGCAGTATCAGCAAGGAAGTTGCAGCACGTCTCTATACTGAAGGGTACCTTCCTAGTGCTGCCTCAGAATGACTTTTTCCAGATACTTGAAAGGGACACTCCACTTATTTTGTAAAGAAACAGATTTCTTTCTTCAATTAATTACAGTGCATTTGAGCCTTAAAAATGCCGTGTATGGGTCACTATTTTTGCTCTTTGTTCACATTTTGCATTTCTCTCGGCTTGGACAAGTGAACATCATTCAAGTTACAAAACTTCATTATTGTCAATCTTGTTTTTAGGCGCCTAGTATGGTAGTATTTGGGTTTATAACAATCATTTTTGTTAAGTGTTGTTATGTGGTGGAAATGTATAACCTTATCACAATCTGCTTGACTGAGGTTGGACATTAATTGGCTCTTTCTATTGCTCTTCAGTGTTATAAAAGCTTGTTTTTACAAACTATAATTATTATGCCATACTTAAATTGATACTGTCCTTTTAACTTGGGGCTTGAATTGCTGAATGTGTCTAGTGCAGGTTACATTCAGAATCTAATCTTCCTGTTTATCCCCCTGGCCTCAGATCGTGTTTGTTCATTCAATGATAACTCTAGGTTTATATGTATTTCTGTGCACTTTCTTGATGTCTTTTCCTCAGGCTGTATTTTGGTGTAAGGATGCATTCAGTAGTACAGTGTATTACTGATACTTTCTTTATTGTAAATCATTTGTTTGCTTTTTAAGCAACCTACATTTGTTGGAAGAAAACCAAACAGTGTATTCCATGAACATCCCCTCCCTTCCAGAGTGATGGGAGTATGATTGATTTTTTTAATCAAAGTCACTTTAGATCTCTGCCAAAGATAAAACCTCTGCCCATCAGGGATTCTCCTATTACTGAAGAAATTCCACTAAGTTCATTTTAATAATGGTTCAGACCCAATCTATTTTTCTCGGCTTGCTTTTCACAGCAATAAAATTGCTTGGAATGTCACAGTATTAAACTTCTCCAGCCATCTGTGACACTCACTGGATAAGAAATTTAATTTTAGCCAGAGGAGGGATTTATATATTTGAGATTGTTCCATTTTCCCTACTCCCCCAGCACGAAGATCTGCTCCTCTAAGATATGATGTATTTTTTCCCCTGTTTTTATATGGAAATACTGTTAGTAAGAGCTATAGACAATATCCCCACTGGATTTGCTTTATTTTGTCTTGCTGCTTTTGTAAAGATTTTAGAACTTTAAATCAAAGAATTCTCTCATCTAAAAATCAGTGCAGATCTTCTGTGAAATTCTGTGGAAAGCAGTAGAGATAAAAGAGGAAAAGCAGCTTCTTGCTTGTTTCCCTTTAAAAAATCACTAATCTTCTAGTTAAACATATGTTAGACAGATGTTGGATGACCCCAAAAAGGAATTAGGGCAGCAGAAAAGGTATCTGCTGCTGGATCACAAGAATGAAAATAACTGGGAGTGAGGATCCTTTTAGCAAGGGTAAAGTTCAAATAGGTCATGGCCAGTATGGTCCTGTGTAAACTCTCCTGTGAAGATATTACTCTTTGTTTTGACATAGTCCTTTCTCATGGTGTCATGAATGGCTCAGTCAAAACAAATAGCAACGTGTAGGGTTGCCAGATGGTTTAACCAAAAATACCAAACCCGCCCCCTCCCCCCACGCACACACACCAAAAAAAACCCACTGGGGGAAAAAATTCTGTTGAGGAAAAAAAAGGGGGAGACCAAAATTGTTGAGAAAAAAAACAAAAACCCGAGAGTTATTAAGCTAAAAAAATAAAAAAAAAAAACCAGCATGGCCCCTTTAAGAAATGCCTTTGAGGCTTTTTGGCCCTAACAGGCTACCGGCGGCTGTCTGCCATCTTGTCTTCCTGCTCCAGGCCAGACAGCTCCCCTGTGGAACCAGGTTAGCACCTGGGATTTTTGCCTCCTGGCCGGGAAAAAGAAATCAGAAAATACCAGACATTTTAGGACATTTTAGGTGTCTGGTATTTTCTGAATTTTTTACCGGCCAGGAGGCGAAAATACCAGACTGTCCAGGTCAATACCGGCCACCTGGCAACCCTCCACGTGTAGTTTTTTTAAAGTTAAAATTGCTTTGTAATTTTTATGTCAGAAAGTGATTATTCGATCCAGAAATATTTTTTAGCTTCCTGTCAATGAAACAGGCGCGGAAAGCTGAAGTTGTTATTTCCAGACCACAGAGTTAAAAGTCACTAGGCATGACTGGATGTGCTTGGAAGAGGCGGTGGCTGATACAATTCTTTTGAGTTAGAAATGCATTTACATTTATTTAGTTGCTTGGAAGGGTGATATATTTTCACAAAACCCGAGTCCCTCCCCCGCCCCATCTACCATACTGAAGTGTCTCTCCCAAAAGCAGGAGGGGCCCACATCTCCTCTCCCTTCCGGCAGTGTTACAGCTATAACTCTCCATTGACTTCCAGAGAGAGACTCCAGTTTTCATCGATCTATGTGAGTAAAGGATCAGGCCCACTGTTTGCAGTTTTAGTATGTGGGGGGCATAATTGCCACTTGTGTGTTGTGTCATACACACCCCTGGGAGTGTAGGCTGCTTTATCCTTCAGAGAGCAGGAGGTATAGGCAGGGATAGGTAATCTGCAGAGATCAGGGCCAAATTTTTGGCCACTGCACAGAACTCTGGTGAAGGGGGATCCCTGGGTGACGTGGAGATTTCGGGAATCTCAGAGGGGGAGCTGTGGCGGTCTGTAACTTTAAAAACAACGGGAGGCTGGGTTAGCTATGCTGACGAGAGACGCTGTCCCATTGATGTAGTAAGCAGCATCTCCACTAGAGCACTACAGCCCCGCCGCTGCACCAATACCAATAGTTTGGCCACCCTCTGTCTGCTCCCTTCCCCCCACCCCTCCCAGCCCTATCAAGCCTGCTATGCTGGCTTTACAGCAAGAGAATCCTACCCTGGTTAGGCTGTTTTCTGTGGGTGAGGCTAAGGGTCATCAGAACCCTGGCTCTAGTTCCCCGTATACTTTGGGGAAGTTTAGGTTCAGGTAGGACCCATGTCTAAATCAAGGAACAGGCATTCAGATCATGGACTCTGGACTCCCCTATGAAGATGCCCTGGGAATGGAGGCATGATGGAGGACTGAGAGAGGACTCATGGCCTGATTCCACGTTAACCTTGTGTGACGGGGGGGTGCAAGGAAGCCAACTGAGGTTACTCAGGGTGAACTGCAAAGAATGGGGGAGCCATTCCCCAAACATGGTGGCTATTCCAATGCTTAGCTTTGCCAAGCCAGCATGAAACAGCTTCTGTGATACCTTACTGGTTACCCAGAAGCCAACAACACGGTTCCCTGAAAGCAATGCAGCCTAGGCCTCCACCCAGACACCCAAGTGAGATAGGATGAGGATCACTGAAAAGCTTATTCAATGCAGAGAAAGCTCTAGCAATCCCAAAGGATCAGACACATTGCTTCCTGTGTGAATGAATATTTCTCATCGCTATACACGCTCACAGCCACTTCTTATTAACTAAACTGTTTTATTACAAAAGAAAAGAGAGAGAGTGGGGGGTAAAAAAAGATCAGCGCCCATGCAGACATGAAGACAGTTCTGAGCTCATAGTAGAGATGGTGAGCTTTGTAGTTGCAGAGAATGCTGACCAAATTAGTCCATCGGTTACAGTCCAGTGACCATATTCAGGGAGAATCCAGATGGGACTGGAGAGCTCAGTCTTATGACTGAAAGCTTTCCCCGATAAAGCATCAAGCAGATCTCAGGTTCAGGTGCCAAGGGATTTGATATAGTCCCAGGATTCTCTTTGCAGCGAAGAGTCTTTAGGCAAACAATAGGCAATCCTGGAGACTTACTTCCTAAGCATCACCAGCACTTAGCTACACAGATTAACACCACACAGTTGCCCGTCATTCACAGACGATTGGCTCTACACTTCGAAGAGAGATGAATACAGACAGGAACCGTTTCATTACATTATTAACCTCTAACAATAAACACACAAACATTATCTACCCAAATGTCTTTTAACCGTTGAATTTGTGTCTGCATTTATCCTGCAGGCTGCTTAGCTCTTTCTGGCTGTGTGTCACACCTTGTCTCTGGTACAGCGTGTTACCCCACTGCAAAGGGGATGCAAAGCAAAGCATTACTATTCAGAATGGGTGGCTTTTCCCCCATTTGGCACTGGTGTAAATTAAGTACGAGGTGCAGGGCAATGGAGAAGGAGGCTCTTGGTGTCTGGATCCAGACCCTTTGCTCTCTCGGTGCACTGGACCGCTGTAGATGGCACACAGCAGGGAGTCCGAACAGAAGGAGCTGCAGATGCTAATGAGGAAGGTGCTGGGCAAAGTGAGGTGTGGGAGCTGACTGCAAACACCAGCTAAGCAGCACCTGCCTGCGGGACCCGTCAGGCTGCTAGAACATGCTGATCTGTTAGCAGGGAAACAAGTCAGCCTGCTCGCCTAACTTTGTGATCTACAGACAAGTGGAACCAATTCATCCCCAGCGTAACATCCATCGTAGTCAGTGGCTGGGTTTGGTAGCTTCTGCCTCATAAGCTGCCTTTGAGCCGTGCTGGCACTCTTTCCAGCTGGAGAAGTTTCTCACTGGAGTGTACGTTCTCCATCGAACGGGAGGGCCTCCATGCAGCTCTGACTTTAGCTGGCCTGAAAGTGCCATTGGCTACTGTGACAATTCCGAGGTGTATCCCATGCTGGTGTTTGGTCCCCTTGTGCCTGCTCTGTTATGATTGATGGGGTTCTTGTCTGGTTCCAGATGCAGGGTGTAACAGCACAGGGACTAGAAACAGAGAAGTATGAAGTAGGGGAACCAAATGAAGGTAGAGTGTCTGCAGAAATAACCCCCTTCCCTTCTCCCACCAAAGTCTAGACTGATTGGAGAGAGGCAGGCTACAGCTGCTTTTGGCAGAGGAAAAGGCAGATGTTCTTCTAACTGCACCACTGCAGAGTAACTCTGAGATAGTGGCCCTAGGAGTTAAGTTGAGGCCTCTGTGTGTGACCGGGGCATCTGCTTTGCAGTGTGGGTATAAATTTTGCTTTGGAGTAGGCCTGTCCTGGAAGGGGGAAGGTGAGTCAACCCCACAGACCTCGTGGGCTAGTCCACTGCCTGTGTATGTATCACTTTTCTGTGCAGGGATGAGCAAGGTGTCCCCCAGGACTAACCCACAGCCCATGTGTGGTACTTGGCAGAGAAGGGGGACATGGTCTCTGGAGGTCAGCCTGGAGCATGCGGGTACGTTGATGCTTGGTTCCAAGGAATTAGGTCACGGCCTGTAAATGGTGCTTGGCACTGTCAGTAGCTAAGGTGCTTAGAACAGATGATGCAATAGAAACTCTCCTGTTTGTTTGTCTGATTTGTCTCTAAGTGAGAAGTCCGAGTGTCTTAGGTGTGTCTCTGAAGCAGGACTGTCAGAATTACCCTTCACCGGAGGATGAAGCCGCTTGCCCAGAATGTATTACATTGCCTGAGCAGAAGAGGATGCTCTTTTCAGTAACTGAGAGGGATGTTACAAGCCCGTGTGGTTCTCTGCTGATTCCTCCCAGATGCTGGAGCTCATGTAGAGACAAGTGAGAGCGCCCCAGGGACCAGACTCCCATCTATTAATAGGGAAGGTCACCCTGTAATGAACACAAAGTGTTACAGTGGCTCCAGGGAAGCTCTTACTGGCTTTTTGTTCTGGGAGATGGTGCCGCAGTGGTAATCAATAGTTATCTGAGCAGAGGGTAGCAGGGGATGTGTGTGCAGAGGGGATTATTACAGTATCTTCCTGCTGTTAGAGGAACATTCTGCCACGCAGGGGATCTAAATTCAGGACAAGAGCTGTGGTCCTGGGTCAGCTGGAGTCAGGAATGCTACAGCAACAGTACATTTGGGACCTGGGAGGGAGGGAAGGAGATACATCTCATTTCCATGGTTTTGATGCTCCGGGCAAAATCTAGGGAATCTGAAGCAAATCACATCCAGCCCTCCCCAGCTGGCGGGAAGTAAGGGCCGTTACCACCCCACAAATGTGATCCTTCTCTGCACTGTACCTTATGTAGCCATGTACACCTGTGCCAAGTGAGTGGCGGGCTAAGAGGAAGAATAGGGGTAGGAATCCCTTTTTCTGAAAAATATGAAAATATTGGATGCCTTCTTTTGTGTGCAAACAATACCCCATTATGATGCCACCTTCCCAGCACTGAGCTAATTATCTGGAAAACATGCTACATGACCTTTATTAGCTATACCAATGACTCTGGTTATTTTAGTTTAGTTGATATAACAGACTTCGTCTGACCCTTTCCTCGCATTTAACAAGAACTCTGGGGCATGCCTCTGTGCTCTCTTACATTGGAGCAGCACAGAGAGCTGGACAGTAGCAAAGTATCAGGGTTTGGGACTTCATTTCCATCTATGCAACCTGGCTGGGTGTAAAACTAACTCAGCCGTGCTGGTACGGGTTCAGAAAAGAGCTGTAAGAGTGATTCAAGATCTTGAAGACATGCCTTACAGGGAGAGCATTAAGACGCTCAATCTCGTCTTGTCAAAGAGAAAGCCTTAGTCCTAATCTCTAAGGCCCTATATGGGGAGAAGATTTCTGAGGGTTCTTTAACTTATCAGACAAAGGTATAAGAAGCTCCTGTGGCTGGAAACTGAAACTAGATAAATTCAGACTGGAATAAGGTGCAGTTTTTCAACCGTGATAGTAATTAACCATGGGAACAGTTTGCTAATGGATGTGACGGATTCTCCATTGCTTAGAGTCTTTAGCTCAGGGCTAGATGCTTCTGTCTCAAAGAGCTGCTCTGGCTCAACCAGGAGTTATGGGCTTTATACAGGAATTATAGGGTAACACTCTGTGGCAGTGGTGGGCAACCCCTGGATGCAGCCCACTGGGGTTCCACGTGCGGCCCGCAGACCTCCAGTCTGCCCTGCCTCCCCCATGGGGCTCTCATGCTCTGGGGCATTGGAGCCCCACACATCCTAGCCCTACCGTTCCTACCAGCACCATTCGGAGTGCCATAAATGGCTGATTCGCACTCTATCCCCAACTCCTCCCTCTCCCTCCCAGAGCTGGAACAGCCGTGAACAGCTGCTGTGCAGAGAATCGTGTGGCCCATACACTAGTCTTGGTTGCTTTATGGGCTGTTATGCAGTAGATTA
The DNA here is from genome assembly GCA_032595735.1 of Pelochelys cantorii. Classification (NCBI taxonomy): domain Eukaryota; kingdom Metazoa; phylum Chordata; order Testudines; family Trionychidae; genus Pelochelys; species Pelochelys cantorii. The sequence goes on from CM064341.1 coordinate 39,282,922, forward strand.
GACTAGGCGATTTTAACAGTCCCTTCAGACCTTAGAAATCTAAGCATATTATTATGGTTATCCTGTAATCGAGTTTTTACTTGGTCTTTATGCAATCAAAGCTCCAACTGATGACTTCAGAAAAAGTTTTTTGTGGGAGTAAAAACAGGGAAAGATCTGGCTGAGAGCTTCTGGATTTGACCCACTGCTGTCTGTTCTGATTTGCTTTAGCTCATCTTAGTTTACAAACGGCTATCACACAGAGTCCAAGTCAGCTTCTGCTCTCAGGTGGAAAAGTACCTTCATTTCTCTTTAATGATAATTATGGCCACATCTGCAAAACATCTGTGTCTAAACAAATAACTGAACCTTATACTGTAGGGGATAATGGTCTAGCACACATAAAAATGCATTGTGTGAAAATTACAGTTCTGCGCTTGCTGCAGAAGCTGAAGTAATAATTTCCATTTGCAAATCCTTCTTGCATACAGCTTGTTTTTTAGAAGCCCTTATGTTCCTGGGTTGTTGTTGCTGATGGCCTGATTCCAAGACAGTGACTGTAAACACATGCACATGTATTGCTGATTTTCCATCTTGTCTTTTCTCTGGAATATGCAGGATCTTTACATGTTTCCACTATATCCCTGAGCGTACTCACAGTGAAGACCCTCTACCCCAGCTATTTTAAGGTCGGGGTATTTATTTATGAGAGTATCCACTAAAGTGCTGCGACGGAGGGTGGTGGTGGAATTTTCTTTTTAATTCTCTTTAATAGTGTTCAGTTGCAAATAACAGTGCCCATTAATTTCTGTAAACCTCTAGGGTTTCTTGGTATTCCGCCTCTGCTTTTAGGTGGATGCTGTGATATCCTATGCAGAATCTGCATTTTGGAGAAATGGCAGACGCCACCACTTCATAATACCAACTCAAACCATGACAATGTGGTGTAGTGGCACAGAAAATATGTTCAGCTACTTTTGGTGCCTGGGGGCAGTATGCTTATGTCAGTAGGCAACACAGCTCTTCAAACAGTCAAGTTGGCCAACCTAATATATGGCTTTACAAAGCCTTAACCAGGCTATTTGTGAGCTGAGAACAGACAACTTTAAGCGGGTATCAGAGGTCAAATTTGGCTCCAAATTTAGGGGTCATAAAAATGCTTAATAGATTAATAAAACGGTTTAGAAAAAAATATGTTTTAATCCCAGTGGACACAGGTTTTCATTTTTAAACCATTAATTGTGCCTGGCAACATTTGCAGCTTAAACATTGAAGCATTGGTCTAATGCATAAAAACCTGAAAGTGCAGTTGGCTAGACTCCAAACGTGAACGTGGCTGACAAATTCCAAAACTGGCATAAATTGTGAAAAGTTAATTAGATTTTAGAAAATCAGTTGAGTTTAATATGATCTCTCTGTATTTGCAACACAGACAAGGATGTTTTCAGGATGAGAATAAGTGATTTTTAAACCTGTCTGTAGGGATGTGAAAGATTAACTGGTTAGCCTCATCCTTAATGAGTAAGACTTACTGGTTAAGATTAACCAGTGGGGTCTGAAGCAGCTCCCGACCTGCTGTGGGCCAGGGGAGAGCTCCAGTCCCGCGAGGGGCCTGCCATGGACAAGAGCTGCTCCGGCTGGAAGAGGAGGTGCTCCAACCTAGTAGCAGGTGGGGGGGCGGCACTCCAGCCAGGCTGGAGCGGTCTTCCCGGTTCCCCTTTTAATCGGTTAAACAGTTAAACAATATGTCTAACTGGTTAGCCAATTAAATGGGATTTTACATTCCTACTTGCCAGTGTATGTTTAAGGCTGAAATGTTTTTTCCAGGCTGGTAGCCCTATTGGAGGAATTTATACAGTACAACTCAGGTGTAATCCAAATGTAGTGGAGTGCTTTAAACTGCTTTGAGACGTGTTTCTCTGCACGATCGAAGGCTCAAGGTCAAGTTGTGATAAATCAAACCTTTTTTCATTTGTTATTCCCTTGCTAGCTACCTGATGATAATCTCTTACACTGGTGGCTCTGCACCCTCTTTATTAAATAAAAGAGACATTTTGCTGTGTGGAGAGACAACTTGATTAAATTCAAGGGATTTTTTATATCTCTCTCAAGGTTGGACTTCCCAACATTGCAGAAATGACTTGGGAGGGCTGTTTTACATAATGCAGCCTTTCTGCCTTGGGGCTGTAGTTGGACTTTCTAAAATGATGTTATCTTTACTGAATAAATAATGTTCACAGCAGCATGAATTTACATGGCACTTTACAACTCTGGATTAAGACACCGAACAGTGTGCACTCTAAAAGCTAAATCAGCTCCCTTTCCTCAGCTGAATCATCTCAAGAGGCCTCCACTGCCTAACACCTTGAGCTGTCATCTATCCTTGTACAAAAGGAGTGTAAAAATGCCCAGGGCCCTGCTTTTGCACATGTGTAAATGACGGCACAAAGTAGAAGGTTGTGGAAAATCGTTGACTCAGACAAAGATGGATTGAGCCTGTATTTGAAAGAGATGAGAACGCTGCCATGAGCAAGGCAAACAGGATTTGTTCCTAAATTAGATGAGAGAAAGGTAGGTGAGTGGGCAGCAGTCAGATAAGGATGGGTGTGCGGACGACTCATCATGAGAAGAGCAGGTTTGAGGAGAGGGAGGGGGGGCCCGACAGAGGGGAAGGGCCCGACAGAGGGGAACGGGGCCTGGCAGAGTGGAACGTGAGGAGTGTTCCAGTTTGGGGGCAGTATGCTAGAGAGCAGGCATGAAGCTGAGAGTGAGAGGAGGTGATAAAGGACTCAATGTAGAGCATCTCCTCCCTGCCAGGGGATGAGGTCAGTGACAGTTCCTGGTACCTGGCCAAAGAGAGCAAGCAGGCGGAAAGACTGGGAAGAGGCTAATGCTGAAGCCCTCATGCAGGCTAGTGCTGGTGTCCCTCTGTACTCTCGGGTACCAGTGTAAGGAACAAGACTGAGCAGTGCATCCGGCTCCGAATCATGCTGCTCTCAAGTGGGCTTTTTTTTCCAAATGCAGGAGTGATGAAATTGACTTACTGATCCTCCCTTGCATTGAGGGATAAGCATGAATGGGCAGAAACATGGACAGGATCCTGTTGTATGCTTGAAACACCCCAAGAAAGGCAGTCGCTTTTTGGGCCCCATTTCTCATTCCAGAGTCGGGCTAGTGTGATCCTTCAGTGCTATTTTGAGGCAGGCGCCATGGGGCAGGAAATGTCGTGGCTGGGAGGGAGAGAAGAAAATACGCTGGAAGGGGCATAAACTGGCGATAACGCCTGTATCAATGCTGCATCAACTCCTGAGGAATCATGGTTGGGCTTGAAGCCATCTGTTGGAGCAGATTTGAACCCATACCCTTCCAGGCAAGAAGGCTCTGAATTGAGCCAGGCAGTAAAACGTCACCAAAACAGCTAAGCAGTCCAGAGATGCTGGTTGCGCTTTTCCTTTAAGGTTTCTCACCCATTATAACGGCATGTAATTTAAACAGAAACACTTTAGAAGTCAACTAATTAGCACTATCAGAGGCATCCCTCCGGAGTTCAGAAAGCATTGGTGCCCTCCTTTCTTTGCAGTAATGCTACAAGATCATTTCCAGCTGGAGCTACAGAGACCGTGTCTGCAGTTTTAGAGAAGGCAGGAGGCTTCCTTTCTGGAGTGTGGGAAGGCAGGGGTGACAAAGAGCATCTCGAGCCACTGGGCAAAATAACAAGGAAAGCAGACCTTAAATGCAGAATTGGTGAACAAGGAAGACCTTACTATGTGGCAAACCCCCAACTCTGAGACAGAGCGTGCAAGAAGCTAGACAAGATAAAAGCGTGAAAGAGGAGACAGGGGACACTTATCCCAGATACAGTTCATGGGCAACCGGTCCAGCTGGCTACATATCCCACAGCCCTGATGGAGGTGTAAAGTGACAGTGCACCGACTGGTGTGTGGTTTGCATTTGTTTGGCTCTGATCGAGACTTGGTTGTGCTCCTAGTCTGACTGTCATCTACATGAGGATCTGAAGAATCTCCCTTTCATTCCTATCACACGCTTACCAATGGGAAAGGACCGGAGTTTCTCTCGACATTTTCGGTATGTCTTACTGATCTCTCTCTCTTTCTCTCTCCCTCCCCTTTATAATGCATGATGTTAGATTTAATGAGGATGTCTCATAATCTTTGGCAGAGCAGACTAATGGGTCCCACCCACACAAACAGCATGAGGCTGATTTTACTAGTGGCTTCTGTTGTTGCCATTTTATTAAGCTATATTCTTTAAACATGTTCTCTTGTGTATTGTGTTGTGAAGGCGGGAGGTCCCTGTTGATATGGCTCTGGGTGACTGCACTGGGAATATTGTTGTACGTTACCAGAAAGACACTGAGAAAAAACAACAATAAACAATTCAGGCGACAGGAGAGGTTTGGAAAACATTCAAAGATCTGGATGCATTTGGTTTGGTTAATCCAAGTACACAATAACACTCTGCAAATATCTGAGGAGTGGAATTGCTGCCAGTGAGGAGGAATTATTAAGATGATACATAATATAGGCCTAACAGGATGAAACTAGAAAAGGGAAAATGGAGGGTAAATATCTGGGAAAACATCCTGACAGTGAAATGTATCAAGCTGTGCAGCATCTCCCCAAGGGAGGGGGTGGAAGCCCCATTGCTTGGGATTCTGAGGCTACATCTACACTGCAGGCTTCTTTCAGAAGAAGCTTTTCTGGAAGAGATCTTCTTTCGAAAGAGAGCGTCTACACAGCAAAAGCACAACGAAAAAATGATGTGCTTTTTCGAAAGATTGCGTCCACATTGATTGGACACTATCTTGCATTTCAGTTGTGATTACTGGGGATGGAGTGGCCACCAGGGCACCTGTGCTTTTTCCTAGAGGCCTCTTCTTTCGAAAAAAACACTCTCTTCTGCGTCCACAAATGCCTTTTTTGGAAAAAGGCTTCTTCCTTGTAGAATGGGGTTTATTGCCGTTGGAAAAACTCCTCCGTTCTTTCAACTTTCTGTTGAAAGAATGCAATAGCAGTGTGGACATAAGTATTGTTTTCTCGGAAAAACTCTGCAGTGTAGATATATCCTAAGAACTAGAGTGGTCAGAACTTTAGGAATAAAAATCCTGAAGAGAACAACCCTGCATAATAATAATCTGGACTGGATAATCTAATGGATTTTTTCCACCCCTAACTTCTCAGACTGAATCCCGTGTCTCCAGTGGGGGGGTCATTCTTAGCTATGGAGTCAGTCCTAATCGCCTTGGAGCGCTGAACAAACTGCAGGTTTCTCTGTTTGCTGACTGGTCAAAACTTGTTCCCAATCTTCCATGTAAACCTTACTGGAGATCAGGACTGTGGAATCTAAACTGCATGGAAAGCCTGCAGTTCAGAAATCATACTAGACCCAGAAATCACAGCAAGCTGCTTTTGTTTAACTTAACACCTCATTTGTGCACACCTGTTTCTGGAAACCTCTACTTAAAAAAATCTTTTGCAAGGTGCTGCACTGGGTATAGGAAATAGGGGAAAGGACATATCCTGAAATATAGGTTGGAGCAATGAGATTTTCCTGGATGAAGAGACAGAAATCACCACAACCTGTTTGTGAGTGTTTAAAATAGTGATCATAATACATATACTGCAAATCCTTTGCTTGTATTAATTAGACAAGGAGAAGCAAGTGGTGCTCAGCTACTATGGTGATGGGGTCTTTATAAAGATCCAACTTAGATAAAAATGATGATTGCTTTTAAAATAACGCCTCCTTGTGACTTGAGTGTTTGGCTCTGGAGTTGGAAACATTCATCCCACAGGTGCGCAGTACAGATCTACAGCAGAGTGAGCTTTGTAAGGGGAATCTGGTGGACACAACCCTCTAGGACCTTGTCTAGTACCGTATGTTAACTAGCATTTTTTAAATAGCACTATATGAAACGCAGTTTTACGCTTAGACAAGGATGGTCACGTTTCAAAGTGTGCCATCGGGTCCCAGATAACCCAAACAGTCCTGAGCCTGACTGTCCTTGTCTACACGAAGGGCAAACTCATTTAAGGTCAATCTGGTTAAAATGCCTGAGTCAACACACATTCTGACAATGTATTTCCCATTATAGAGCATGTCAAGGAGCTATGTTCTGTACTCCGGCATGGGGGCACAGTATTCTCAGTGGCAGCAGCACGCTGTGGACACCTAACCTTCACCATGCTCACGTCTAGATACACCATGAAGCATTCTTGCAGTAAGGGCAGCTTCCCTGGCTCAACCAACAATCAGGGAGATAGCAGGGAACGAAGCCGAAGGCAAGAAGGAAAGTGAAAAACTCAAACTACTCCCAGCCACGTGCACACAGGGAACAAAGGGAGCTGTGCAGATGTTGCCATTTAGGGCCTGCTCAGCGCCGTGCTTAACTGTGGCACAGTGCATAGTCACCCTGGTGATGGGCGCCGTAGGGTGTGTCTACACTGCACCGTAGCTTGAAATAAGATACACAATGTGAGCTATGCAAATGGCGCATCTTGCTTCAACACTGTTTTGAAATAGCTTATTTCGTCATTTGGCCCTGTCTACGCAGCACCAAATTTCACAATAACCCGCTATTCCGAAACGTGCCTGACGCCTTGTAGAATGAGGTTTACAGGGACGTCGGAATAGCTGTGAAGACGCGGGAGAGCTATTTTGGGATACTCCAGTATCCCGAAATAGTGTTGCAGTTTAGACGTACTCTAAGAAAAAAACAGGATAGACTGAAGGGTGAGGAAACTCAGGGGCATGGATCCTCCAGGCTGACTCTTTTTCAGCCCAATGACGTGCACATATTGTGGTAGCTTCCACAGAGCAGCTGCACATCATCATCAGCAGGCTGGCCTTTTGTAGTAGATTTACACAGCTGTACTCCAGCCGTGGGGGTGTGGGAGGCTTAGATTCAAACCCCTTAATGTTTTGGGCTGTAAATCGAAACATGGAAGCTAATGCCTTTCTCTCTGTGTAATCCAGCAATTTCCAGTGAGTGTATGCAATCAGCCCAGAGAGCTGGGGGCCTGAACTTTGGGCTCCCTTGTCACTAGGTCATCCAGCCAGTTTGTGTTATGAAAGTGCAGCACATTTGTAGAGCTGGTATCAGTGAACCAGCCTGTTAGCACCTTCTGGGTACAGCTGTTACTAAAGCTGCCTGCTAAATACTGCTGACCCATGGGGTCAGGTATGGCTCTGTAGACTCCACCCGGAATGTAGGGGAGGTGGTAGTAGGCCTCTGGAAAAGGGGGTTGGGCTCTGGTTCACACCAGAGAGGAAGGCGGCTTACAGCTGCTCTGACTGAGGAGCGGAGCCCTGGAGGCTGCCAATCTGTGGCCAGGGATGCCATTTGGAATTACTTTTTTGCTAATGAAACCAGAACCGGGGTGAGGGGTTTCATCTCAACAGGGACTGCGAAGAGTTCCTCAGGAGCTTGGCAGGGATGGTATTTGAACAGAGCGGGGTGGTCTTTTATGCCATATAAAGATAATGCAACACGGATTTCTAATGCACTGCAGTAAATTGGTGCAATCTGGGGGCATATCTGCAATTAAACCATTTGCTAGTCCTCTCTGATCCTCTTCCCCCATCCCATGTCAGACCTCAGAACAGAACCTTAATGGGAGACATAAGCTGTCAGCTCCATTTATTTTGCTACCGGAATGTCTTACATTCTGCAGCACACAACGCACAGCCAGCCAGAGAATATCCCAGAAGGAGGCTCTAACTAAGGAGCGTGATGACTAGTTGTGGAAGTTTGGAGTGATGACTCAGTGCTGATGAAGGTTAAATGATTGAGCTGTCCCGTCAGATTTATGCTGGCTTGGGTGAAATGCACAGACTGACAAACTCTGATTTCCGTGACGAATATTCCCTTTAATCAGGCTGCAGGGATTCTGAGCGTGGAAATACCTTATAATTAATCTTTTATAAAATACTTTCTTCCTCTGTGGAATGCTCTTGGTATCTCCTGATTCACCACTGGCCTCCCAGAAGTGCCGTTCTGCAGCACTGAAAATACCGTGGGTTATAAAGGCATCTGGCATCTGTGGTGTTTTTTTGGGAGAACTGTAGTGAAGCAGGAAGCAGCCTGAGGATTTTACAGAGGGTAAAAAGATGTACACACACATATTTATGTGCTGAATGCCCACATCAGGATTTGATGGGAGGGAAAAGGGGACTGCCAGCCTTCCCAGGATGGTGTGAGTGGGAGGAGAGGGTGCTGAAGGCCACTGTAGATTTGGTTAAAGGGTTTGGGGGGGGTGTTGAGTGTTCTGATGCTGGGTTAGTGGGATCATTCAGCATAGAAACCTGGACTTAACTCCGTTTTCATTGTGGCTTTAAGTTACTTTGGCCCGGTTCTGAGGGCTGGCAGGGGTAGGAACACTGCACAGACCCACTGGTCTGTGTTGTGTCAGGTATTGGTAGGGGCCTTCCAAGATCCCATCCTCCACATGGCTGTAGAATCACACCCATTAGCAGTGGCAAAAGGTGTGTGGCTCCAAGGTCAGTGGGGCAGACATCAGTTGACTACCTTGGGCCTTGTGTGTCGTGCACTCTGGGCTTCTCCTTCTCAATATAATGCAGCTTCTCTGCGGCACGTCCTTTGAATCGCCACCACTTACCTAAGTAGATTTGCAATTGTTGTTCCTACATGTGCAACGTAGAGGGGTGTCATTCTTTACTACGGGGCCTGATTCTGCCCAGCCTTGCATTTTGCGTCACAAGCTCTGTGCAAAATGGGGGCATTCAGGGGTGAGTGAGCAGGGAATTCTCATTTGGTGGCATTTTTATACCAATTGCACAGGGCTGAAGGGCAGCACAAGAGCTAAGCCCCGGGAGAGTCAGGGTCCAAAAGCCATAGAAGCTATGTCCTCATCTGGTGCAAGAGCAAGTTATGGTGCTGTCCTGTCACAGGTCCCTGGGAGCCGTTGTGATATGGGGATGCTCTTTTGCTGTCTGCAATAAGGTAAAGAACCAAGTTTTACAGAGCACATTGGTCTAGGCTAGGGGTCCCCACAGAGAAGACTGAAGTCTACTGCCATGCCCTATCCCCTTATGCACAGAGCATCATAAGAACATCAGAACGGCCAGACTGGGTCAGACCAAAGGTCCATTTAGCCCAGTGTCCTGTCTGCCGATAGTGGCCAAGGCCAGGTGCCCCAGAGGGAATGAACAGAACAGGGAATCATCAAGTGATCCCACCCCTGTCACCCATTCCCAGCCTCTGACAGACAGAGGCTAGGGACACCATCCCTGCCCATCCTGGCTAATAAGTATTTTTGGACCTAACTTCTATGAATTTATCTAGTTCTTTTTTGAACCATGTTATATTTTTGGTCTTCACAACATCCTCTGGCAAGGAGTTCCAAGGTTGACTATGCGCAGCGTGAAGAAAAACTTCCTTTTGTTTTAAATCTGCTAGCTATTTGGTGACCCCTAGTTCTTATATTATGAGATGCATTCTTTGGGGGACTGTCTTTTCTTGAGTTTTAATAAAGTCCTGTATAGTCAGAGGCTCATGACATGAAGTGAGAGTAAGGAAGTGAATGTTTTATTCCCACTCAGTGCAGCCCTTGTATATGGTCACCAAGCCAGACTATGGTCCTGTTTTAAGGAGTAGCTCTGGACAGACACTCCAATTGTGACTTTTCTAGGACATTACAATGCCCTCTAATGGCAACCGTAAAACCTTGCTCCCTGCAGAATCATACAACTGTGAGAGTTAGGCAGAATGCAGTCCAGAGCTGACCTGCTGGGAGCTGGGACCATGCTGTCCCCTTGCTGTGCTTTCCTGTACATTTCACAGACACACTTGCTGCTTTGATGAGGTTGCAGGGAGTTTGAGGCCTACTATGGACTTGAGGCAGATACTAGTTGTGATTTATGACCCAGTCGCTGGCATTTGGCTAATCTAGTGCGTTGTTGCTAGCAAGGAGATTTAGTGCACAGATGCTTCTTTAATTCGGTGGCCTAGCAGCCTGGATGCAAAACGGGGAGATGCACGGTGTAGCCACATTGTAAGCAGGCATATATTTCATGCAAGAAAGAGTGACCATGACTCTGCAGCCACACGGCCATTCCTCTCCCATCGGGGTGTTCCCAGGCCAAAGAATCTGGGGAGCAACATTGGGGTTGGGCTTCTATCCAAAATATTGAAAAGGCTCCATGCGTCAGCTGGTATCTTCTCTGTTCAGTGCACAGACCGCGTTGGTAACACCTGCTCCCTTTTGAGAATTATTAACGGTTCAGATCCCATCACCGTCAGGAACACTCTGCCATTTTCCTAGCTATGGCTCTAGCTGTGCAGGGAACAGTGTCTTCAACACCACTGACTAGTGGGCGCCGGGAATCCTGGCACATTTTGTATACGCAGGGGAGTTTGTGATATAGCCGGGCACAGTCAGTCCCATGGCTCAATCCCACCTCAGTGAATTGTGTTCCGCAGGGTTAGGAACGCTTTTTGCATTTGTGCCCTGCACCACCATGTAGTGTTACTGATCATTGCTAAACAATTACGCCTCCAGATACTGGTGAGAATTGGAACAGCCACGCTGGCTTTGCCAGTTTACACCTGTTGAGGTCTGGCGCTCCAATGTTAATCGCAACGACAAAGAAGACAAGGTTTTTACATTGCAGGCAGAGAATCCAAAGTTCACCCTCAGGGGAAACAAAGCGCAGTGTGGTGAACAGAGCACAGGGTTGGGAGTTCTTGCTCCTAACTGTGAGACCAGCTTCCTCATCTGGGAAATGGGGCTGATGCTGTCCCACTTCCCAGGAGGGCTGCAGTTAGTGACAGGGGAACTGTTTGTTGTCACTCTGTTAAAAAGGAATGAAATTCTCTCCTCTGTGCCAATGTGGGCAGATGCATGGATTTTCCAGTCCCCAAAACCCAGCAGTCAGGCAGCCTGCGGTCAGTTGTGGTCCCTTCTTCCCAGGGTCACCTTTTATCAGAGCCAGGAGAGAGACCAAACAGAACAAAACTGGCAAGTGCCATCCGTTTTTTGTCCCAAATCCCTTTTGATGAGTTGCCTGAATAAAGAGGGACAAAGCTCCTGGGAGCCTGATGCCTCTGACAGGTAGGTGCAGCTGCAAATGCTTACCATTCCTGCTCAGCGGAGACACCCGCTATTTACTGAGCACAATCAGCATGAGAGTTTCTTTTAAATGTTTTACAATAAATGAGAGTGCTGGCAGCAGGGCCCAGCTTACAGCTTGGCATCCCTCTGCTTCTCCACAGAATGGGCACAGCACAACAAACAGGAATGCTCTTCCCACTGCAGGTTGGGCCTCCCTGCTCCGGCACATTCAGGATCTGACTGGTCCTGGATGAGGAATTTTTCTGGACCAGGGGAGGTCATTTCTGGCCCCCCTGCTGCCAACCCCACCCCTTGTCCTGCTCCCCCTGCAGCCCAGCTGAGCTGCACGCCAGCTCCCAGACCCCGCAGCCCAGCTGAGTCACGCACCAGCTCCCCCCCCTGCAGCCCAGCTGGGCTGTGCATGAACCCCCTCCCTCTGCATCACTCTGGGCTCCCAGCCCCCCATCCGCTGCAGTGCACTGGGACTCTGATCCTGGAACATCTGTGGTCCTTCCAGACCATGAATATTGCTGGACCAGAGAATTCCGGTTTATAGAGGTGCAACCTGTAATATTTGACCTGGAGAAACCACTGCTATGGGTGAGAGCAGGGTTTCCCGAAGTATGGTCTGTGGAGCCCTGGGGCTCCATGCAACAGATCCAGGGGCTCCATGAGAAAATATTAATGACTGTTGTATGACCCGGTTATTTTGTTACTAATTTTCTGAGTCCAAAACTTTGTCTGTTTGGGTTCCTATTGAATTAAATATCACAATATTTTAAGGGCTCCACCAAATTATCAGGACCCTGTAGGGGCTCGGTGGCCAAAAAAGTTTGGTAAACCCTGGGTTGGAGAATAAGTTTGTCTTCATGGCCCAGTCAGTCCCAGGGCTCTAGATTACCTCTAATGCCATTTGTAATGGGAGTGTAAGTGGATGGATGGCTGCATTCTCAGAATGGACTGCCATCCACAAACCCCTTTTGTAGAGAGCACCAAATGGCAGTCACATGGTCATGACTTTTGGTCACCACTGCCCTGAGCCGATTGCTGGATCCTACATCTCACCTGTAGTTCTCTTGCTATGTGATCCCTTTTCTGTCGGCTTCTTCACGGCTTGGTTTGTGTTCACTAACAGATGGTTGGCATACTGTGAGCCAGAGTAAGCACTGGGAAAAGAGGCAACAACTCCACTGAAGTAATGGATCCGAGTCTTGTGAAACTAGCACTGAATTTGTCCCAATAATTCTGCTTGTAATTCATCAAAAACTTGATGTATCTCCTTTGTGATCTCTAGTCTGGATTTTTGGAAGGTGTAAACCATGGGTCCTTAATTCGCCATAGATATTAGAATTTTTCTTTATGCACTGAATTCATTTTTTGTACCAGAAGACAACAAGGTTGCAAAGTAATAATGAATTATTGACCCTAGCTAGAATGTATTGAGTAGTGAACAAAGACTAGACTGACAATAAGACACTCAATGGAGGTATATTGAGTTCTAAGAATGGTTACTATAGAAACACTAAAGAATTCCCAGGAAGCCCTTACTAATGCAAACCAAACGTGTGGGCATGGGATGAATTGGCATGTTATTAATTCATTAATCCAATCAGTAAATGGAAATGAAAAATTCATGGATTGCAACAAAGCACTGACATTTCCCTGAGTCCCAGGAGCTGAAGCCCGAGGGTTTGATCCAGGAAAGTGAGGTCTCTGACTAGCTGATGTGCATAGTACAGCAACATGGGCTCTGGCACCCTGCAGTGTGAATGGACAAGCCCAGGGGGGCTGCCTGCATGGAACTGAAGTATGAACTTGGCCCAAAATGAATAACAGAGCCTGTTCCTGGCGAAAAAGCTCAGACACTTAATGTTGACCAGTCTTCTATGTGACCTGGTCCATTCTGGAAAGCTTAGGGCCCCGAGGAGTCGGCCAGGCAGTCGTTGTTACCGGGGGGAGCCTGCACCTCCTCCCTGCGCAACGTGGAGAGTTTACAGACCTCCATGGGAATATGCAAATCAATTTTTGATTCACCTTGAATAAAATGAGGGAGAAGGGATGGCACAAGAACCCTGCAGAGGCAAGTTTAAGGCTTCAGAATTTTCGTAACTTATTCTCTCATATACTCAAAACCTGGATGAAATTGGTTTTTTTTTCCCCTGTGGAGAATTCTGCGTTTGCTGGTAGACGCTGGTATTTTCCAGCGTGCCAGACAAATGAAGGCAGAGAGCATATATTTATCATACAGAGATATGTTCCTTGTGGAATTCATAGCTGGCACTGAACCCAGTGTAACAAAGAGAAGAAGGTTGGCCTCTATTTTGCACCAATCTTTTAGCCCAGGCGTGTCTGAGCAAATTGGTTTCAGCCAGAATGACCCCAGTAGTAGAGCTCTCTGTTGTTGGGACTGGTCCTTGCCTCCTGAGGTCTCTTCCAGCTCTAGGATTCTATGATTCTACCATGCGCTGTGCTCTGCTTATCAGATGCTGGGCTGTGCTGGCATGAGGTGAAAGGTTAGCTCTGGGTCTCTGCTGATGTTGACCATGAAGCCACTGTTCCTTATGGACAGAGAAAAGGAAGACTAGAAAGGGAAAACCCAAAGCCAGGATACAGGGAGGAGCCATGGGGTCCAGGGCCCTGCTCAGAGCAGTGAGACCGTGTGCAGCAGATGGCATAGTGCTGCTGGCAGAGGGCACAGGTTGGAGGAGATTCCACGTCCCTCACCTCCTTCAACTCCTTATGTCACATCCCCCAAAGGAAAGGGACAGGAGCACTGCCTGGGAACTCGTGACTCTGATTCAGCTAAGGAGCATGGCCCGAACTGCGGCGAGGCCAGAGGAACCAAGTGTTGATGGGGTGAAGGGAGGAAGGATGTGCATGTGCTAGTATTTCTTTTGGCCCCGGCGCTGCACTTTTAATCCACCCTTGGACGAAAGGTTCCTGTGGCTGCTTGCCTATGCAGAAGGAATTCAAATGTCCCCTCTTCTGTGAATGCAGGTCCTCCCTCAAAAAAACCCAGTGTCCTCATACATAAAGAGATTGACCTTTACAACCACAGAACTCAGACGGGCATGGCCTGCCCAAGCCATCTCTGCCCTTGTTCTGCCAAAGGACAGCAGTTTCTACAATTTACTGCATGTGGGTCTTTACATGAGATGGGGAAAACTGAGATCTTGTCTCTTTTGCGCACACACTAAAGTTCCTGGACGCACTTTTCATAGGTGTCAGGGTTTGCTCTGATTTCCGTCACCAAAATTTCTCCTCTTCCCAGCAGTGGTAGACTGGTTGCTTCCTTCCGCCCCAGAGGTGGCTGCATTTTAATGGTGCTGTACATATATAGTTTGGGTAGCGCTTTAGGATTTCTTAGGATTCAGTATGCTGGAGAGACAGAAATTGTTATAGAAAATCACGCTGTATTTTCTGTATATCAAATGCTGCTGCTAATGTGATAGACAAGGTGTGAGTTTAAAGTCTGCCTGGTTAGCATCTCTCTCCTTTCTGCCTTTCAGTTCTTGGTAATCTCTTTCTTCCTAACTAATATTATTATACCAGCACCCATCACCCTAATATCAGAGCATCTTCCAAGTGTAAGAAAGACGACAATATCTTTCTCTTCCACCCCCATAGCCACGAGGTACGGAGGAGTAGGAGTTTTGGCGTGTTTTAAGATACTATTGCAGGAAAATTAGTTGAGGGGAGATGGATATCAAAATTCTGGGCAGAAGATTGTCCCAATAAAAAACCAGTAAATGTCTGGAGGCGTTAACTTGGTGTGCAGGGACGTTAGTGTGGGGGTGTTTGTACACCTGAATATCAGTAATACGAAGAATGCCTGGGGGAAAGCAGATGATTTCATCCTGCTTTTGCAGTCAGAATGTAGCTCCTATGAAATACCATCTGGCTGATCAATTTTAAAAATCCTTTTCGCTGCCACACACGCTGTAGAGCCATGATACCGTAGCTGTTTCCAGAGGCTGAGGGAGAAAAAAAATCAGTGGGGTTTTGAACCTAAGGAGACAGATCCTGTTGACCTGCAACAGAACAGACACGGCAGGGACAAGACTCTTCCTCCTTCAGCCCCAGCAGTTTGGAACGTTACCTGGAGTGGGGCAAGTATTTAACTTGGGCTTTGAATTGGACCTTGAAGGACTGGCAGCAGAAGGAGAGTCAGAGATTGGGCATATGGTGGGGGGTAGTAGAATTGTTTAAGTCCGTCTCTGCTGGAAGAAATCTGTCTTGTTTTCACCACCAATGCTCCCCAGTTACAGCCGCTCTGTGGGCATTTGAGTCTTCTCAGGACTGACAGGTGCATTAAGCTGTGGGGAGGGCTTGGCAACAGAACTCTACAGAAATATCCAGCAGGTGATTCAGGCAAAGGTGTGAGGATCGCGCCCACCCGGTGGGACTCTGTACTCTCGCATGAGCTGCTGTTTGGAAGGCTGCTGGATTCATGGTGCAGGGGGGTTAGTGCCACAGGAGGCCCCTTTGAACTTTTTTGCAGGTGCCACTGAAGCCAGGGCCCTGCCACCGCCACTGAGACACTGCCAGCTTCACTTCTCTTCTGATTTGCCTCCTTGTCATGTTTGCCAGGATCTTCATCCCCAAGAAGCACCGGCAGCGCTTTGACGAGGTGGTGTCCCAGAGCCTGATCAGCAAGCTCTGCCGGTCCAAGAGCGAGCAGCACGCCAACCGGCTGAGGCGCAGCCGCAGCGAAGACCACCAGGAGCGGCTGCTGGTGTCGACCCGGGCAAGCTCGGTGCCTCGGAGTCACGAGGAAGCCGGCAAGGGTTTGCGGAAGACCACTTCTCTGATCGCCAGCAGCGTGGGGTCAGGGGCTGCCCGCAGGTAACACTCTTCCGCTAATCTTCAAATGCCTGGTTGGTTGCTCCTCATAAAAAAGCTTGCTTCTTGTGAAGGAGCAGGCGCACTGCAATGGGGGAGACATGGGGAAAAGGGAAGAGAAAAAAAGACAGGTCTTTGGTGGCTCATTGTAAGTGAATTTAGTATAAAAATGAGACTGAGGGTATGTCCATACTGCAGAGTTTTTTCGGAAAAACAATTGTTTTTCCAAAAAAACTTCACTTATGTTCACACAGCAATCGCGTTCTTTCGAGAAAAAAAAATCGAAAGAGTGGAGGGGTTTTTCTGACATTGGTAAATCTCTTTCTACGAGGAAGAATCCTTTTTAAAAGGCGTGTGTGGACGGGGAAGAAAAGGCATGTGTGGACAGGGAAGAGAGAGTTCTTTCGAAAGAAGAGGAAAGAGGAAAAAGCACAGGTGCCCTCGTGGCCACTCTGTCCATAGGAATCACAGCTTAAATGCGAGATAGCGTCCATTCAGTGTGGACGCTATCTTTCAAAAAAGCAGATCACTTTTTCGATGTGCTTTTGCAGTGTGGGCGCTTTCTTTTGGAATAAGTTTTTCAAAAGATCTCTTCCAGAAAAGTTTCTGAAAGAAGCCTTCAGTCTAGACATAGTTCAACTCAGTTCAGGCTATCTCCCCTTTGAACTCTGGGAAAGTTTGGGCTCCACCTCACAGCGCAGGCCCATCTCCTGGTAGATCCCTTACCCTCAGCTGGTTTTCTAAAGCTTGTTTCAATGAATTCTTTCTGGAAAAGAGGATGTGCTCTGCTAGGGTTGTGGATTTCCTTCCTGCACTGTCCAGCTGTGATGCCACGCTGGTCCCTGTCCTAGGCTGCATGCACAGTGTTCAGTTTCTCTGAGCATATGCTGGCGTGTACGATTGCTGGAATCCTCAGCCCCATCTGTGGGAGGCCACAAGAACCTGTAGCATAAACTGAGGGGAGGGAGGAGAGGTCTGAAACACCCATTTCCATGGCCCCATGTGGCTAGACCTCGGTATGCTTGGAGACCTCAAGGAGCCTGTCTGACCATTCACCAGAACATGTGTTCCCTTCCCCTCTGATCTCTTCCCACTTCACAAAAGGATGTGCTGGCCTCTTTTGTTATTGTTGTTGCTGTCATCCTAGCTGGTGAATCCTCCTACGGGGCTGTAAAGCCATCGTGAGATGCTGAAATTGCTTACACGCCTACCAGCATCTTATTGATGGGCACAAGCCTGGAACAAAACCCTCTCCAGGCAGAATTCCCTGGGAGTTGGGACCAGACCGTGTCCTCCCCACGTGGAGAGGAGCCTCCCACACTTCTCTCACAATCCTGAGTCTCCCCTCTGGAGTTTCTTTGACTCTCCTCCTTATCTACATCACAGTGAGTGGCCCTCCTGCCGGTTGAGCAGCACTGGGCGGGACTACCTCCAGAGCTTACAAATGCTGCCCCCCAAGTGTCTGCAGATTGACACAAGCTACTGGCTCACTGTGGCCAACGTGGCACTGCCAGTTCCTGTCACTCGAGAGTGAGGAACTGAGTTCAAATCTCTGGCTTATGCCAACTTTAAGGAGACGTGCCACAGTAACACCAGAGTGCTGGGCCAGTTCAGACCAGTCAGTGTTTTCAGTCAAAAACGGTCTTGCCTCAACCAAAAGCATAAAGAGCCCCGTCCTGCCCATGGGAGCCACAGGGCTGGGATTGTCTAAGAACAGAAAGTTGCAGGCAGGGCGGAATGAAGGTGACGCCTTGGAATCTGCCACGGGGGGTTACACACAGATCCTCTCTCGCTACTGCGCCCTTATTGTGTTTCACAGATTCAGCAAAGTAGATTCTGCCCTCATGGCAGTTGGCCGGAGTTTGGTGCACAGAAGCCAGAGATGGTACTAATCAAAATGTCTTGCCGTCCATCTCCCTGCCAGGGCAGGATCTGTCCTTATAACAAACGTTTTCAAGCCCTATGCAGTTTTAAGTGCTCCAAGTGAGAGAGCTTCCATCGCTTCCCTGAGACAGTTCCACAATCTAACAAACCTCCCCTGAGGGGGATATTTTTTTAATGCTCACCCCAACTTTTCCTTGCTTGATTAGTTTTAGAATCCCTGCAAGTAATTTCTCCCCTCCCCCCTTGGTGTTTGTATCATTAGACGACTGTGTCTGTGTGTCTTCATGTTCAGAATTCAGTATTTCTGTTAACCTCCCCCTTGATTAATTTGTTAATTAATTGCTTAGAAAGGAAATTTCCAAAGGAGAGCAGGAGTGGGCGTTCAGACTCTCCTTTCAGGACCTGAGCAGCTCTTGCTGCTGCTGGCAACCTTTCCTCTCTCCTCAGCCCCCCCTCCGTTCTGTGCCAAAAGCTTTCATCTTAATCAATGCGTGCTAAGGCTGTTAGAAAGTTTCGATTGGTATTAAAGACAGCTTTTCTGGCTCCAGAAGTGAGGGCTCAGTCCTGTGAGTCCCAGGACCAGCATTTCCTATGCTGCAGGTGCAGCAGGAATAGTTTCTTCATTTCAGTTTATTCAGCTAATTCTGTTTGATGACTAGTTCATTCAAAGTGAAACCAACTGGGCCTTGAAATAACTGGGAGGTTTGCTCCATTGTATGACTCAAATCTAGGTGAAAGAGGATGAGATCTGCTGATTATAAAATATTAAGGGACATGGTGACCAGAAACCAGGCGGGGGGGATAGAATTGCCAGCTCCCTGGGCAAAGGGGGGTGCAGCCTGTGCTCCTAGAAGGGGCTGGACCTTGGGGAATGGGCAGGGCTGGGGGCAGCCAGGTCTCAGGGCCTCCCAGACAGAGCCAGGCCCCCTCCCCCAACCAATCTTTTGTGCCTCTTGGGGCTCCGGTCGCCGGCGGCCCTTTGGAATTGCCAGGCCCTGGGGCAGTTGCCCCCTTTGCCTCCACCCCGATCAGTGGGCCTGCCAAAAACAATTAATTCAATTCACTAACTACAGGTAACATTTCCTTTGTTTATTAAATTAGTTAGTTTTACATTCAAAACGTATGTTGATCAATTTTTGATATTTTTTATGTAACCGGCATATTTAAAATTGTACTTAATTAAAATTAATGCTGTTTATGTGTCTTTTAAATTGGATTTGAATTCCATCAAATAGAATTTGGCACAAATTGCAAGTAAAAGATTAACCATTTGGTAAATAAGAAATGCATCATTTACCATTTTCTAACATAATAAAATATTCAAAATGTACATTGAGCTATATAATTGCTTAAATAAACATGTAACTAAGGGTGTGTCCAGACTACAGGGTTTTGTCAACAAAAGTGGCCTTTTGTCAACAAAACTATACCTGCGTCTACACTACGCCGAGTTCTGTCAACATAATGTCGACAGCACTCGGCAGTTTTGTCGATGGCGGTAAACCTCATTCTACGAGGAATAACGCCTTTTGTCGACAGAGTTCTGTCGACAGAAGGCGTTATTGTATCTACACTGTCCTTTGCGTCTACACTCTCATGTCGACAAAGCGGCTTGCTTTGTCGACAGAACTGGATGTAGTCTGGAGTGTCTTTGTTGACAGAAGCTTTGTCGACAGTATCTGTCGACAAAAGCCTGTAGTCTAGACGTACCCTATATTATGCATCCTCTTGATTATTAAAAAGAAGCCCCAGATTTAGTGTAAAGGTTGAATTTAGTAGTAGAAGAACATGTTTTAATGGTTACCAACAAATGAAACTGAACCTGTCTTTAGAAGAATAACTAAAAGATACAAATGCAAAACATGATTAAAAGTGATGATTTAAATCAAGAGTTTCTGACTGCTGATTTAAGCATGAGTAATATCAGAGATTTAAATCACTCCCTGTCCATATTTCATCAGCTGATTTGTTCCTTACTTCAAGGGGAGCAGGGTTGTGAAGGAGGCACAACATTTTTTTAAGTGGCCATTGATTTGATGAGCCTTGATTTCTGGGTGCCCTGGGTTGAGGCAGCTGAGTGCAGGAGCACTCAGAGAGCTGGGGCAGGGCTGTTGTGGACCTGCTGTAAAACCTGTGGAGGTAGAGAGTCCAGGGTGATGTACCCCTGTGTAAGGAGTGAGTGGGCAAGCTGTGTTGTTCACAGCCGCCTGACGGTGTTCCGGGACTTTCTGGAGACACTCTTAACTAGCTGACTAGCTGAAGTATTCATAGAGCCCCAAGCTCCGCAGGCCTCTCACTGAGGGTATGTCTACACTACCACCCTAGTTCGAACTAGGGTGGCTAATGTAGGCATTCGAAGTTGCAAATGAAGCCCGGGATTTAAATATCCTGGGCTTCATTTGCATCTTGCCGGGCGGGCGCCATTTTTAAATCCCCTTAGGTCGAACTCCGTGCCCGCGGCTACACGCGGCACGGAGTAGGTAGTTCGAATTAGGATCTCTAATTCGAACTACCGGTACACCTCGTTCCATGGGCACGGAGTTCGACCTAAGGGGATTTAAAAATGGCGCCCGCCCGGCAAGATGCAAATGAAGCCCGGGATATTTAAATCCCGGGCTTGATTTGCAACTTCGAATGCCTACATTAACCACCCTAGTTCGAACTAGGGTGGTAGTGTAGACATACCCTGAGGGCTTGACAATGGAGGACTGGGGACATTCGAGGCATGGCTGGGGGAGTTCCTCCTTGACTGCTAGCTTGCTCCCTTGCCCGCGTCTCCCAGCTACTTTCACTGCTTACGCTCCCTTTCAGGTTGCCTATAACTAAAGTTTCCCCCAATCACTGTGGTCTGCTCCAGCTCACAATGCAGGCAGGAGCTGGAGAGGGATGTGATTACGTGGGACAGGGACAAGCAGATGGTCTGCAGAGGCCCGGGCATATATGAATTGGCTCTGCCTGGGGGGAGAGACAGAGCATTTGAGACCAGCGTCTCTGTCAAGTTCTTTGCATTGTGAGGAAACGTGTTACCCGTGGCCATAGTGGGAATTCGCAAGGTTGGGGGTCCCAGATGATGTGAATTCTATAATTCGCCACCACCAAGCTGGTTTAGCGCTTCAACAAACTCTCATTTGGGTGCTTAACCAGTGACTCAGTGGAACTTTCTTTAAAATTTGCCAGCAAATATTTAAGGCTTAGTAGTATTCTTCCATGTTTCACTGTAATGATTTTAACAGACATTTAGGTCTTAACATTGGTTGACAATTTAAATAAGTTTATGTTTAAAAAATAAACCTACATTTAATTTAAACCAAAACCAAAAACTATGATTTAATTTAAAAACATCTTAATTTAAATTTTTAAAAGTCTGAATTTTGTTATTTAAAAAAAGCATCAATTTTATCCACCTTAAATAGAGGGTGCCCAACTCAGTGGTAGTGAAATCCCAAGTGAAAAAGAGCCTTGTGAGGTATGTTATAAGAACTGGTGTAGGTGCTGGACGATCCTAGTTCCATAACCCTCGCACCCTTCCAGAGATATCCCAAGCCAAACGTGCTGTGATGGAGGAAGGTACTATGAAACAGGCACCACATGCAGCTTGGATGTTGATTTAATTCCTTGTTGCGTTTTGATTTTCTACCTGCAGAACTGTTCGAGTCTACAAAGGCAGCAAAAGCTTTGGCTTCACGTTACGTGGACATGCCCCAGTGTGGATTGAGTCCATCCTGCCTGGTAAGGAAATCTGACGTTCCAAGCAGATGTTGAGCTTTGGACCTGAGATCTAGTGTGAATGGTTGCCAGAAACATCGGTTGTTTTTATTGCTTCAGCATCAACTCTCGTCATTTTGGTGCTGCAGGCTGCTTTACCCCAGAGTACCTGTGTGAATGGGGCCTTTTCTAGAGAAGCCATTCTTCCACCAGACTAACTTCCCTCAAAGCAGAGGTCCCCTGTAACTGTCACCAAACCACAGTCTGCATGTTACTTTGTTGACAGCCTTAATACATCCCAGGCTAAACGACCAGCACAGCTAAACAACATATTTCATTTCCTCCTGTGTTTAGGGAGCCCAGCTGAGAAGGCTGCTCTCAAACCTGGAGACAGAATCTTATTTCTCAACGGGCTGGATATGAGGTAAGATGCTGGCTGATAAAATTATCTCTGCAAAATGGCTCAAATGATGCAGCTTATTAAGCAGCAAATTTGGAACAAACAAAAGGAAGGGCTTTTTCACACCATACACAGTCAACCTGTGGAACTTCTTGCTGGGGATGTTGTGAAGACCAAAAGTATAACTGATTTTTAAAAAGATACGTTCATGGTCTATGGCCATCCCTGCTAGTGCTGGTGTTCTGTGCAGCCCAGCACTGGCGCACACCCTCTGGGAGATGGGAGGAGCAGCTGCTCCATCGAGAAGGAAGGAGGGGTTTTGAAGTGGTGAGGAGCTGGGGTTGTCAACTTTCTCGGACTGGACAGACCAGACGTCATTTGTTTCAATAGTGTCTGGTCTGTGTGATCTGGGAGAAGTGGCTATCCTGGATCAGGACAGGGCGGGAGGCTCACCTGAGAGCCTCAGAGCAGCAGGCAGTGGCAGTGGTGGGCACCAGCTGGAGGAGTAACGGGTGGACACACTGCTGGCCAGAGAGAAGTGGTGTTTGAAGGGGATGGGGAAAGCATTGCTTCTTCAGCCACCGGCTCTGTGGCTGCCCCCTGCTCCTCTGGAGTCCTCTGGCTTGTGCTTGCCCTGCTTGCCACCACCTGGTGAGCGGGGGCTGGGCATAACCCATGGCTGGGGGATGGGGCTGTGGACTGCATCTGGCCATTTCTATTTATATCCTGCTGCCGTGCCACCGAATTTTCAGGTGATGGCTCAGGCAGTAGGATCCTATTTAAATGGCTCGTGGCTCCTTGTCGAAGTACTACCCCGGCAGGAGCCGGAGCCGCGAGCCCTTTGCTGTGTGTTTAATCCAAAGCCCCCGGCCCCAGACAACTCTCCAGCCCCTACCTCTTCCACCCCAGGCCTCCACCCCTTCCAAGGGATGGAGCCGGCTCATGACCACCTACCAAAATTCATTAAGGGACCCTCCTGCGAAAATTATTGCCCATCCCTGAGCTGCTGGGCCCTGGCACTGAACCCGTGGGGGACATCCTAGGCATATGCAGCTTAGGGCACCATTGTGGTGCCCCAAATTTAGTGGTGCCTTATGCAGCTGCATATGCCTAAAGATGGCCCTGGATCGGTCCATGAATGATTATAGGTCACAATAGTCACAGATGCAACCCCGTGCTCAGTCTCTGGCTGCCAGGAGCTGAGACTGGATGGCAGGGGTAGCTCATTCAATAATTGTCCTGCTCGTTCCCTCCGAAGCAAAGGGCACTGCCAGGGCTCGATAAACCATGGGTCTGACCCAGTGGGAGAGCCCATAATAGTGTGAAACAGACAAGCATGAACATGAGAGCGGTGCAAGTTTGTGAGCAAGAGGTGGGAACGGATATGGTAGGTATGTGCATTAAGTTGCTGCGGTGTGTGTGTGCGTGCGCGCGCACGAGAGAGAGAGAGAGAGAGAGAGAGAATTCAGGCTGCAGTTCTGCCATGGAGCTGACAAAGACACGGATTCTGTGGCTTTCCATGATGTCTGCAGCAGCTGGTGAGGCTGCTTGAGTAGTTGGCCCCATAGCCAGCCATACTGGACACTGCTGGCGCAGCCCCGGGGAGCTCCCAAGCAGTAGCCACTACAGCTGGCCCTGGGGACTGTCTGAGCAGCATTGATGCTGGAGGCAGCCAGAGCATTGGCACTAGTCGAGCACTAGTCCTCGGGGAGACCCCAGGGACCATCAGAGTAGTGGTCCCTGGGGCAGCCCAGGAGAGTTGTCCCCAGGGGCCTTGGAGCAGTGGGTCGCTGAAGGCAGTAAGCTCCTACTACTGGAACAGGGCCCCTCCAGAGCAACAGGGTTCTAGGGGCAGAGATTTATAGTAAAAGTCCCGGACAGGCCATGGTCTGTGGATTTTTGTTTACTGCCCCCGTGATCTGTCCATGACTTTTTCTAAAAATACCCGTGACTCAAGGTATAAGGCATGAAGGTCTGAGCAGTGATCCTAGCCTCATGCAAATGTCTGGTTTTATTTTGAT
This sequence comes from Pelochelys cantorii, assembly GCA_032595735.1. Classification (NCBI taxonomy): domain Eukaryota; kingdom Metazoa; phylum Chordata; order Testudines; family Trionychidae; genus Pelochelys; species Pelochelys cantorii. The sequence goes on from CM064341.1 coordinate 39,306,846, forward strand.
ATTATCATTCCCGTGAGATTGGCATTCTAGACCCTTGCCTTCCATTCCCTTCATTCATTTACAGCTCATTCTGCCAGTAGCCATGCATAATGCGTGAAGTACTATAAGCAATATACAGCTCTGAAATGTAACAATTCTGGAACCTCCAGCTGGAACCAAAGTCAATTCAGTCCCACAGGTTGAATAGTATGGAAGGGGCAAGGAATAAACCAATTCAGGAAACACTCCTGGAATAAGATCCTGAGCCTAGAATTACACAGATGGCAGTATTTCCATCTAGAACTCCTTTTCTTCATCTACTATTTGTGTGCAAATAAGGAGAAAAAAACAGTCCGCCTCCACCAACTCTTGACCTATTCCCATTAACAATAATGACAGCATTATTCCAGGGCTAAGTTTTACTGTGTAATAAGCAGAAGCGAAGCGCTAGAACAGTCTGCATGGTAAAAGAGAATTAATATTTAAAGATTAAACATCTAATGCTTCTTTGGCTGATTCCTGAGGTCTCAGTTTTCAGCTGATCCAGCAAACTTTTGGCTGAAGCAGCATCCCCAGAAAATAGCTGATTCCTATTTGTAAATTAGCCTCCCATCCTGCATTTTGGCAAACAGTGTCTTGCTCTTATTGGACTTTATCAGGAAAAACGTGTTTTGCCCTCACTGTGGATGTAGAAAGGGAAGCCAGAGGCAAGGCTCTGTGAAAGTATCATAGTAGATGAAAAGATCAGTTACAGCGGTTTCCAAACTTTTCAGCATCACGCCCCCTTTTTGATTTTTGAAAAACCCTCACGCGCCCCCCCCAACAGCAAAAAAAAAAAAGAAGGAACTGACCGGGGCAGCAAAACTTGATTGGGGGAGGGGGCTGGGTTGCCTCGCACCCCCCCCCCTGGAATTTCTTCACACCCCCCAGTTTGGGAACCCATGAGTTAAGGCATCTGTCAGCATGAACTGCAGAAATGCCCGATCATTAGCCACAACATAGTCCTTGACGCCCTCCAGAGACATGCTCCATAGTTATTCCACTCTGCAGGCATGGCTGAGAACATCTCACAAAGGTCCACTGCTCGATTTTGGTCTGCGTGGAATTCATGTAACCATGAGCAGAATTTGCTCCTACGTCTCTAACACAGCTCTGGAGCCGGTGAGACCACCACTGGATTCATATTCTACCTCTGTCTGAGCAGCAGGCGGCACTTATAGTCTCTGCCACAAAGATGAAGGCAGCCATGATCGTCTCCATTTCACACTGGGGGTGCAGGCGCAGACTCCTGCCATTGTGCTCTTGTCTGGCTGTCTCTCCCAGACTGGTTATGTTCCTGATAGAGGAGTCCTACTTTTCTTGTCAACCCTTTTCATATTTAGGAGACTTAGGAGATACCCCGGTCATGGAAGCTGTGTGTGATGCGGGCTCTGAAAGTGTTATTTCTGTGGGTTCTCTTTGTCTGGCTCTGCAGGAATTGCTCCCATGAGAAGGTGGTGTCCATGCTGCAGGGCAGTGGGGCAATGCCGACCTTGGTTGTGGAAGAAGGGATGGTCCATCTGCCAGTTGGTAAGATTGCTAAAGGGAAATGCACACCAGGCAGACAGAACTGAAAGCCAAGTTAACCCTTGAAATTGCCATGTCAGTGCCTGAGGGGTGGAGGGGGCATGGAGATAACTTTTCTTCAGATCCACTGAGCCTGGTGGAGGAATCTGCCACGTTTTTCCTACGTTTCCCACATTGGCCTGAGCCTGACACTGCTCCCTGGTTATGCGGAGAGTCACAGACAAAGATGAAAGATGGTTCCTCATCACTCTGCTGCTGCCAGCCGGGTGGGAGCCAGCTTGGTCTCAGGCCCATTCTACGATCCAGGGGTCATTGCCCTGCTGTTAGGTGTCTGTGCTGGCCCTTTAGAATGAGCTGTGTGCAAAGCCTGTGGTGTGTGTGCCTAACGTCTGTGCACGGGTTGCTGGGTATGTAATGTAGGACAGCTCACTTGGTGTCGCTCTGCTGTGTTTATGAATCGTTTAGCTCAGTGTTTCTCGAAGTGGGTCACCGCATGGCTGGAAACGGCAAACCGGAGCCACCGGGAGCTGCTAGGCTCTGTGGCTATGGACCCTTTAGGTAAGCAAAGCGGGCCGGGCCCACCGGCAGCTGTCCCGGAGTGGGCCCGCAGAACACTTGGAGAAACACTGATGAGAATGATGAGAATGTGGAAAAGCCTTTAGAACACACGGAGCTAAACTCGAGTGTTTCACCCGAGCCACTCCCCTGATTGCAGTGCAGCTGAGAGGAGTGCGTGGCCCGCAATGTAGAGGTGACTGCAGTGCAGTGTAGACATAGCTTCAATGTGAACAGTGGGTAGCGGGAGGGAGGGAGATCATTACAGAGTGCACCGAAGGGCTACCTTCTAGCTGCTGGCCTAAACGCAAAGGTGCATTAACTAGCTTTCTTTCAAATAGGAGGACAGTAGCATGAAGTGGGTACGTGTTAGTCCCTGCCAGCAGCATGCATGGGGCGGGTTAGAGCACAGCACTTTGGTGTGTTCTGCAGTTCACACCTCCGCTGGCTGTACTCCTGCGCAGTGTAGACAAGCCCCAAGTAGTTTCCAAAGCCAAATAAGAGCAGGCTTGGTCAGTGTTTTGTTGGAAGGCTGCCAATGAATACCTGGCCCTAGGCAGTACTATTGGGATTCAATGAATCCCCTCTTTCCTTCCCCTCCCAATTGAATCCATCCAGAGCCAAGTGTTAGGGGCTCTGTACTGCTAAAATTGCTATCTTTTGGATAAGAAGGAAAACCGGAATTCTGGCTACTTAGCAATAACAATAACAATAAATAATACCCACTTCTTAGATAGCATTTTGTATCAGTAGAGATCCCAGTGCATTTTACAGTCTTGATTGGATTTAATCTCCCAGCACCCGGTGACTGAGGGCAGTGCTGTTATCTCCATTGTACAGATGGGGAACTGAGGCACAAAGAGGTTACGTGACTTGTCCAAGATCACACAGAAAGTTTGCGGCAGAGCAGGGAATGGAACCTGGAACACCTACTCGGGTGCACTAATCACTGGACCACCTGTCATCTCTCAAAAGAGGTGTCTAGTTTTTAGTTCTGGTGCCTTGCCAAATGTCTACTTGGATAATTACACTGTGCAGCCCTAAATTCCCTCTCTAGGTTCTGTGGGATATAATTGTCTTTATTTTCTGCCTCGGACTGTTGTGCAGCATTGCTGTGCACTGTTGAAAGCTGCTGTGTTCCACCCCAGAGGTGGCTGTCCTTCAGTGGTAAGAGCAATGCAGCGTGACCATGGCAAAGTAATCTGACCTCTGTGCACCTCAGCATACCCCAGGGTAACATTTGCACTCAAGGAGGGCATTGGGAGGGCTAAATTGATAATGTTTGTAAAGTGCTTTGAGATTCTCAGCAAAAGAGTCTGTAGAAAGAGAAAGTAGATGATTTTGTGCATATTTCCTATAAAATGTGTATATTTGCTGTTCTTAAAAAGCATCCTTCATGTTAGAAAATGTGACTCATGAGGAGACCTATTCCATGTTCAAAAGAGCAGAGAAAGGTCTAAAAGTCTCCTTGGGTACTGATTAATTTTCAGGCCTATTGAAATAATAGACACTCTGTCATAGTTTATTCTGTTAATATTGGGACAGCACATTTGAGAATAGCAAGGTTAATGAGAAACTATAATTCAGACGGAATATCTGCTTCTGACGAGCGCTAACGTTCCCTGTTCACCACTTTGCTTTCCAGTGGCTGCAGGGTTTTGTAAATGAGTCAGTTAGGTCTATTTTGAGAGAAAGACACACATATGCTCTCTCACACTATTGGTCCCACTGGGTTTCCACTCAGGATTTAAGCTGTCTGTGCTACCTTGCTCATCTGGCCTTGTCAGGGTCCTTCCTTCTGATAACAACAGACTGGAGTCCGGGATGCCTGGGCAATCTAAGTTGCAGGGATCCTCTGAGACACAAAGAGTGAGCCAGTTCTTGAAGTCTGTTCAGGCAGGACTCCCACTGAAGCTAATGGGAGTTTGCCTGAGTATGTGTAAGAGTGGAACAGTTAGTGAAATGGGGACAGAAGGTTTTGAGGAGTGTCAGATGCAGCTTTAAGGCCATGCACGTTTGTTTTAAAGTCTAGAGACCCGTCAGCTTTGATAGTTTGTTACTTCTCCAAGGGGAGAAATTCCCTGTTGTTACAGGGATGGGTGTTGGGGGACTCAAGTCAATCCTGTCTTTTCACAACAGACTTCGCTGCAGTCATTTCCAGCTCCTTAAATCGTATCCCCGCATTATGCTGGAGAGCAGCTTCCCTCAGAGGTCCCATGGGTGCAACTGGCTTCAGATGCAGGCTTCCTAAACCTGATGCTAAGAATCTGTGTTGCCTCCTGTTCGTTATCCATTTAATAATTGCTTTCCTTTGTGTTTATGTGCTGCAGATTCTGAGTCTGTGGACTCCCCGAACCCCTCCTCGGCCCTCACCTCCCTGCAGTGGGTGGCAGAGATACTTCCCTCTAATATCAAGATTCAAGGGAGGACCTTCAATCAACAGCTGGAACATCTGTTGACACCACCCGAGCGCTACATCATCTGCAAAGCACTGGAAGGCTTCTTCCAGCATCGGTACCTTGTTCAATGCTCTGTTTGTTTAGCTGGTTGGGAGGGTGGTGGGGGTGTCCCTGCTTACACTCTGCTTCTTGAATCAAAACACTTACCCTTGTTGTCGGAGCAGACTTTGGCTTTATGGACCATCTAAGCATTGCCCAGCTACCGGCACTGCTCTGCTTTTGGTGTGTAAGGGCCGCTTCCTAGAAGATGCTGAGCCCACCGACTTCAGTGAGAGTTGATATCACTCAGCCCCTGCAGGGTCACGCCCTAAACTCTTTGTTCTTTCCCATCATGCCTGGTGCCAGAGTAAACCTGGGATGGATTCTTTGGGTTGTTCTAAGGCCCAGAACACTGGAAAGGACTCCGCTGAGAGCTCCTTACTTTCTTGGCTGTATTCCCCAGCTACCCAAGGGGCCTGAATCGCAGTAGCTGTTGCTCTGCACAAGGAGATGTGACCACTGCTCCCTTCCTGAGATACTTAAGCAGAGCTAGAGAAGAGTGATGGAGGGAGACATGAGGTGCCCCGTCCCTTCTCCCACAAGACATGAGCATCCACTGGGGTACTGATCTGTATTTCATACCTGTACATAGCCTATAAAGAAAGCATTGAGGTGACAGTGTGGGAAGCCCATCTGGCCAGATGCCCAGCCCTGCGGGGGTCAGGGAATCATCCTGTTACCTTCTGAGGTTCACCCACAATTGCCCTTTAATCCAACAAAATGACCTTTTTCTTTTCATGCAGCTAGGGGGTCTCTGGCTGTTAGGACAGACCCCGCGCCAGCAGCATGCCTTGTTCTTACAGTCAGCCCCTTGTATTTAATTCCTATTGTGTCCTGTTCCCCTCTTAATGCTCCTTTCAGCATTTTGGCTAATGTGTTCCCTTGGCCTTAGCACAAGAATGCCTCCCGCTGGCAAACTGCTCTTCCTGTGATTGAACAAACGCCTCCTCTTTGCCCTGCTGCAGGCCTTGAAACTGATCTTCTGGTGGCCTTGGGAGCTTCAATAATGCACTTGTTCGCTCCCCTGGCCCCTTGGCCTTTTTCACACCGTGCTGACAAAGCCGTCATCAGACCTGGCTTTGATTTCAGGTGTGATAATGTCCTCGGATGGGCTGAGCAGGACCATCTTTTGAGAGCCCTGGCATGCACTGGGAAAAGCAGCCTGGCTTCCCTCTCTCTTCCACTGCACAGTGCAGGTTGAACCTCTCTAGTCCGGCACTCTCTGGTCTGGCAGCATCCATGGCCTAGCATGATGTCAGTGAGCCAGAGGTCACTTATCATGGGGGTGGCCAAGTTTCCCGCGGTCCCATAAAGTTTGTTTCCAGCCCCCAGTCCTGGCTCTCAGGGTTCTGGGCTGTTCTTTGGCTCTAATTGACCCCAAATGTCTTCTCAGAGCCCAGCAAGCAGTGGAAGTGTTGGTCATGCTGCTAGACAATATTGACCTCCCGTGGTTGGGCAAATTCTCTGGTTTGGAACTGGTCAGGTCCCAAGAGTGCTGGACTAGAGAGGTTCAACCTGTAGTTACTATATGGCAAGTTCGGAAGTGTAAATGCCAGGGCCCAAATCCAGAGCACCTTAGGCAAACTCCCTCTGACTTCCCTGGGAGCTTAGTCTGAGCAAGGACTAGGGATGTAAGTGACTTAGGGTCGCATAAGCTTATCGGATAGTCGACTAGTGATGGGACTAGTTGCTTCCCCCTCTTGCTACCTCTATCAGAGGGAGGCAGCAAGGGGGGAGCGGGAGCTGACTTAAAAGCTGGTTCCCTCCAGCACTGTCTCCGTGGGGGGCGGGAGGGGGGGGTAGAGGCGAAGCAGGAAACTGCATGAGTAGGGATTGGAGCAGTCTCTGCTCGCGCTGCTTCTGCTGTGATTCTGCTTTTGAAATGTACAAGAGCCCCACTGGGGCTCTTGTACATTTCAGAAGCAGAAGCCCCACAGGGAGCTCGGGGCCAGCAGGAGATTCCCCTGCTGGTCCCACATTCCCTGCCGGGCTTCCTTTGGAAATGTACAAGAGCCCCAGCGGGAGTGACTCTTGGAAAGCCGCACAGAACCTTAGCATGATAGACGTCCCAGAGCTGGTAGGCTGTTAATACATTTAAAAAGCAGAGGCGCAGCTGATTCCTGGCTTAGGCCTGGTCCCTGCCACCCCCCTACCTCCCCTGCCCCAAGTGGAGATGGTGCTGGGGAGAACCGGCTTTTAAGATGGCTTTTAAACTGGATCTTAACTATGCCGATACTGTATTCTCCATGAAAAACCCCTGCTTCTCACTGCCATGGGCCACTTCCTACTCACTGCCTGTCCAAATCTTACCTCTCTCTCACGGGGTTTCTTCTTTTTTCACCCATTTCTCGGCCTCCTCCCAAGCCCTTTCCACTAGTCTGTCCAGACCTGCTCCCTTAGTGCTGATGGGGTGCAGCCTCTGCCCTAAATCTTACCTCACCCTCACTTACACTGACCCACGACAGTGCTTTTATAGCCTGGTCATCACATGGTCCCTGAGTCACATGTGGGAATGTGCCCCTCATTTGTTCCAACTGCAGAAGTACATTTCCTGGAATTCTCTAGCTTTGAAGTGGTGAGTACCAGTGCCAGAAGGGCTGGGTGACCGTGCCTGCTTATAACGGGCCCAGTACTGCGACGCAGACAAATAGGAGACAAGCCGCTGCCTACAGGGGCTAAACTCTCTGTTAGACACAGGACAGAAAGGGATGAGGCCCAAAGGGAGTTTTCGAGGGAGAGAATACTGCAGTGACAGTCTGTGAGTGTGATCCTTGTCTTGCCTTCCCTATTCCCCCATGCAGGAACATCGATACGCTCATAGTGGATGTGTACCCTGTGCTGGACACACCAGCCAAGCAGGTCATTTGGCAGTTTATCTACCAGCTGTTGACATATGAAGAGCAGGAACACTGCCAGCAAAAGATCGCCAGGTTCCTTGGCTTCAAGTCGGTGGCAGGTGAGAGGAAAGCTCCTGTACTCAGACATGTGCATGTTGTGTCTCATGACTTCCCTGGGGATCGTGGATTGTGGTATGTTATCACATTGTCAAGAGCAACCTACGGCCAGTTCTGCACTAGACCCGGAAGGTCGGTTTAAGGTACACAACTCCTGCTATGTAAAATACGTAGCTCAAGTCAACTTACCTTACGCTGAGCTTGGCGCCGTCTTCACAGGGGGAGGCCGGTGGGAGCAAATGTTCCTGTTGGCTTTCCTTGCAACTGTGAGGAGTGTGGGCACCAACTGGAGCCACCCTCAGCATTTGATTTAGCGGGTCTTACCTAGACCCCCTAAATTGAACGCCAGAAGATCGATCTCTGGCATGGCAAGTGAAGACATGGCCTAAGATTAGTGGAGGTTGGGGATGGAGCTCTTGTGTTGTGCTAGGGCTAGAAAAATGTGGTTGATTCTCATCGGAAAGGGTTGCTTGCCAGCCTTTCTTGAATGGGACAGAGCTCTGGGGGCTGATTCTCCCCTGCCTTGCGCCTTGTATAGTCCCACCTGTGAAGCCTGGGTGTAAAATGCGACCTGATCAGAATGGCCGTGTTGTACAACCACGTTGCACAGGTGTAAATGACTCTCCAGGATACAGGACAGTGCAGAGTCAGGACCCTCTCATTCATGAGATATTGATCTTTAAACCTGCGATTGGTCCAGGACCGAAGGCTGCTCTTCCTGCACCTTGGGCCAGTGTCATTTTGGGAGGAAACGCCACACTTTACTGGAAAGAAAGAAATATTTTAGTGGCAGATTGTCTTGAAAAATGGTGACTCTTGGAAAGCTGCTCAGAACCTTAGCATGATAGTCCCAGGAGTACATGGGTGGCTTATTGACCATAGTGCATGTGAGACAGTCCAAGGCAAGTAATGGATGCAGTTTCTCCCCTGACATCACCGCCATGTGGCATGAATAAATGTCTACAAGTAGGGCTCAGTTAAAATGAAGGACCATCAAAAGATCACACAAAGAAAGTGAGAAACATGCTTCATTCCATCCGTAGAGGCCTCTGCCTAAGAGGTTTTCTTGTGTCACGGAGATTTAGGGTGTCATTAGCAAATCACATAGCATCCTGCAGAGAAGGAGTCCGCACCTACCTTTTCTTCCTTGTCACTATCAATCGTTGCTGTGGCAACATACAAACCAACTGGGGTTTGCTGTGGATTATGGGCTTCACAATCAGACAGCAAAAAAAGGCAGAGGGTAAATTTAGAATGAAAGGTTTTAATCTTTGTATCTAGATTTCTTAATTACTTTTAAATTCCTGTGTTTTAAACCATTTACATTTTGTGGATAAGTTTATTTTAAACTCATCACTGCTAAAACTGCAGGAAATAATTTTCAATTTAAAGAAGAGGAGGACTTGTTGAGGTATACTTTTTTTTTTTACATAGTGGAAAAGTCATTTGTGTAGGGACAAACAGCTCTTGCAATGTAGGCACAAATGTTCTGAGCTTTGCATGCAAAAATGCCTATATATTTGCTCCCTAATGTGCACACAAAGGTAACATGACTGCATTTGTGCATTCAGGAGAAGTGGGCAAATGTGCACATTTTTGCACAAGCATTCTAAGCACTTGAGCCCTAATCTTCAAAATAAAGACTTTAAATGATATTATCATTAGCATGAGAATCCTGTCAGGAGACAGACGGAATTCTTGATTTCAGTCACCTGTTTTAATTTAGTTTAACACTGATAGAGAATGGTTCATCCTTTCCTCTTCTATGAGTGCAATTGTCAAACATAGGTGTTCAAGTTGCAAAGTAAAATGTGCTACAAACATGCAGTTGCAACACTGTACACGCATGTACTCTCTCATGCCCAGGTATGTATTTTACAGGTTATGCTATTTGAAAGGTCGCCCTTTCTCCATGGATATTGTACCTACTTCAGGTCATTTAATTTGAGTTTGGGTTCCTGAGCGGACTGGTAATATTTTCTGGTGCATACACGTAATTTTTCATCTTCCCAGCACTTTGGAGACAATAATTCAAGAGCACCCCACAAGCAGGCAGCCTTACTGGCTCTATTCTACAGCTGAGGGAGGTGAAGCACAAAGTGTTGAAGTGACTTACCTAAGGCCACGTCGTTTCAGAGGCAGGACTGGAAGTAGACTCCCTGGTGTTCAGACCTCTTACAAGTAGGGGAAGGGCTGGACATGCTCCTTTCAATCTAAGGTCGGGGCTCATGTGACTTTCCATGTACTTTGGTACAGTGTGTGCATACCCATGTCTGAGAACACAAAGTCCAACCCTCCTGAGATTTGGGGCAGCTCTTCATTTGATCTGGTTCCAAACCAGATGTTCATCTCCACCGTGGTAATGTTTCATGGATGTCTGTCTGAGCGCCTGCCTGCCAGGTACTGAACTCCATAGCCATGAGGTTCTTTTGTAATGTTAAGATTATTTTAGCCGACCCCAGTGTGGTTTTGGCTCATGCTTCTTACAGCTTGCATGGCAGCACTGTGGTACAGACCGCTTTGCATGCCAGGAGCCTGTCCCTAGGGGGCAGAGAAAGAGAAGGTTGTTTTCTAGCCAGGAGTCATCATACATGCACGGACTGTGTCCTCGTGTGAGGGATGTATGTGGATTTCAGGCTCGCAGAACTTCATGGTCATCCGCAGCTGCAAACTTGAATGTCCCTGGGGCTGGGCCTCTGTAATTCATCACAGGATGGTAGGTGAGGAGCACTGGGAGCCAGTGCATCTTGCAAAGATGGACCGTAACTTACAAAGTCTTTTTGCAGCTGCAGCAGAGCCAGAGGCAGAGGAGCGGCACCGGACTTCGGTTCGAGGGGCCTCTGGATGTCGGGGAAGCATTCGAACCCGGGGCTCTGAGGAAGGTGGGACAGGAGGTGGGTAATTTATTGCTCTTTTAGAACATAAGAACGGCCATACTACGTCAGACCAAAGGTCCATCTAACCCAGTGTCCTGTCTGCTGACGGGCCAATGCCGGATGCCCCAGAGGGAGTGAACACAACAGGGAATCTTCAAGCGATCCTTCCCCCGTCACCCATTCCCAGCCTCTGATGGAGGCTAGGGGCCCTATTCCTACCCATCCTGGCTAATAGCCATTGATGGACCCAACTTCCATGAATTTATCTAGTTCTTTCTTGTACGCTGTTAAAGTCCTGTTCTTCACAGCCTCCTCTGGCAAGGAATTCCACAGGTTCACTGTGCGCTATGTGAAGAAAAACTTCATTTTTTTTAAACCTGCTACATATTAATTTCATTGGATGACCCCTAGTTCTTATGGGAACAAGTATTATTATTCACTTTTTCCACACCAGTCATGATTTTGTAGACCTCTATCATATCCCCCCTTAATCTCCTCTTTTGTAAGCTGAAAAGTCCCAATCTTTTTAATCTCTCTTCATATGGGACCTGTTCCACACCCCTCATCATTTTTGTTGCCCTTTTCTGAACCTTTTCCAGTGCCAAGAGATCTTTTTTGCGATGAGGCGACCACATCTCAAAAAAGTATTCAAGATGCGAGCACCATCAGTATTCAAGATGCGAACATACCAGGGTATACAGAGGCAATAAGATATTCTCTGTCTCGTTCTTTTTCCCTTTTTTAATGATTCTATTTGCTTTTGTGACGGCCGCTGTGCACGGAGTGGATGTTTTCAGAGAACTATCCACAATGACTCCAAGATCTCTCTCTTGAGTAGTTATAGCCAACAGATTCCCTTTGGAGAGCTCCTGTAACTGGTTCCCATTTATCCTGGGCTCAGGAGGTCTGTTTGTTAAGACACAGCCCCAAGAGTCAGGATTTCTAGCTACAGTTCCAGCTCAGTCCCTGATTTGACAGCACTAAGTACAAGCTAGCAGAGTCAGGCTCACAGCCCTTGACAGCAAATCCACTTTTGTTCACAAAGAACAAACTGTCTGACATCAGCAAGTCCTGCTGTAAAAGCTACTTGGGCTGAGGCTGTAAGTGATTTATTCAGATCCCTAATGTCATTTGGAGGGACAGCCGGGGGGGGGGGGGAAGGGGAGTTACAGTGGGCCCCCAGACGAGTGGATTAGCAGTAATCCCAGCCATTCCGCACATTTTCCCCCATGGCTCTTCCCAGGATAAGCCTCGCTGCAGCATTAAGGGATGTAGCTCATTTCTGTCTGTCTGGGTCCATAGTTCTTTCAGCGTGTGTCCAGAGCTCCCAGACTCAGCCCTGACACAGTGTTTGGAAAATCCCAGGAGCCACACACGCTAGTTCTGAAGGGGGTCACGGACCCAGCCACTCTCAGAGAGTGAATTGCACTGAGCCTCCTTCTGTTTTCAGCAAACAGCTCATTCTCCCTCTCGCTGATAAGTCACCACCAATATCCCTGTCCTAATCATAACAACACTCCTGCAGGGCCTCTTCCAGCCTTCTGCAATCCCTGCAGCTCTCCCCAGGAGAGCATCACACTGTTTCTGGTTCCATGCTTCCCCGCCCCCCCGTCCTCTGCCAGGTACCTCCTGACAGTTTGGACATGCCGGCCCAGCCAAGCTACCGCCCTTACGCAGCTGGCACCTGGGCCTGGATACAATTCTGCCTGTGGCTCTTTCTCACTCATCGGCTTTTCAGCACTGTGCGACTCACCATAGCCAGCCATGTTCCTCTGATGTGCCAGCCTCATGTGCCTCTCACTTGCGGGATAAGGGGCTTTTGAAAATAGGAACCCAAGTCCTCATGTGGACATGTCCCCAGTGGCAGGGACTGTCGCGTTACTGAGCTGTCAAAGGAGGATGCTGTCAGCGCCTCCAGGTATAAGACATGTCTCTTGGGAGAATCCAGTAACCTGCTGTAGAAGAGGATTTCCTGTGCCTGACATTAATGCGTTGAATCCATGGCAACTGCATTAGCCAGAGGGAAGCCTCATTCCCTTCCAGACAGATGTTTGGCAGCTGTTAGGTTAGGAATATGGTCCTCAGCTGCCCTTCTTAAAAACCAAAGCAGGAGGAAAGCGTGCCCTGTTGGCTTAGTAATGTTTGGAGTGACTTAGTTACAAACGGAGAGGAGAGTGTTGGGGAAGAGCCTGTACCCAGCAGACTTCCAGCTGTCTTTGCTGCATAAACCACTTGTTTAAAAAGAGTTGGCGAGGTCAGCGTGACATGAATTGGTACTAGAAGCTGGTATCAGCCTGTGATGTGTGGCTACTAAGGTGTGGCCAAAGGGCCAGAGATGCAGATGAACACCCCAAACACAGCGGCTTCTTTAAATGTCACCCACGCTACCCACGCCTGCTGGATTTGCTGGGTGCTTGGTGAATTTCTGCCTGCTGAGCTCCAAATCTTGAATTCCTCATCTAGATTTTAGTCAGGCCTTGCTCAGGTAAAGCCCCTATTGATTTCAGTGAGCCAAAGCCTAAAGTACCACTTAGCATTTATACTTCAAGCTCCGCTGATGGCAATGGGCACTTGGCCTGAATACTGAGTGAGGCCCCCCGGATTCCAGTCCCTGTAACTAAAGCCTTCGAATCAGGCCTTTAGGTTCAGCGGGGCTGTGCACAGCACAGGTCCGAGGCAGGGGAGCAAGGGGGGGCATTATGCATTGAGCTATAGGGGCCATGCGGCTGGCCCAGGATCCCTGCAATACAAGGTGTTCCAGCCATGTCCTCTTCTGTCCCAACACACAACTGGAAGCTGGCTCTACTCCATCTGGCTCTCCTTTGTAGCCCAAGGGGCTGGGATGGGGATCTGGACTTCAGCTGTATTTGAACCCCCCCATTTCTAGCAGGAAGTAAGAAGCCCCCGGGACTCCTCTGACCACGAGCAACGAGGCTTCGGGATGGAAAAGACTGACAGTGTTTGATCTTGGTTAGAGTTTTTGGTTACACTGGTTTGCCCAGCTCTGAGTTACAGCCCAGCTGTCCATTGTGGTTGATCTGGTTCTTTGGCTCGAGGTTAATGGTTTGATTGGCTGCCATGGCCCAGGGCGTCCACACAGTTGCCAGGCCTGTGGCCAGGGAGGAGAGGGCTGGCTCCTGGAAGGGGCAGGGCTTTGTGCGGAAAGGGCGGGGCTAGGGCAGCCAGACCTCAGCGCAGCCTAGAGTGTGCCATGCTGTACCCCCCCCCCCAAGCAGCTCTCAGAGCCGCCCAGAGAATGCCGAGCATGGCTCCAGAGGCTATTTAAAGGGCCCAGGGCTCTGGCAGCTGCCGTAGTAACAGCAGTGGCATCTTGAAGCCCTGGACCCTTTTGAATCGCTGAGCCCCAGGACAGCTGCCCCCTTGCTGCCCCTGTCGACAGGCCTGCCATGGCCACTTCTCCGAAAGGCAGGCTCAGACTCCTGGTTCCATTTAGAAAGGAGGGCGAGTGACTGTCAGGGAGGAAATGCTTTTTAATCCCTCTCTTGTTCCAGTTGTTAAAGGGCAGATGGAGAGATTTTCATCCTTTCGGCCCAAATATTTTTATCTCAACAACTGGGGCCAAATTCAACCCTGGTGCAAGCAGGCACGTCTCCCGAGAAAACCGTGGTGTGCCGTCCACTCACCCCAGGTCTAACTTTGGCCCATATGGTCTGACTGGACAAAGTCCAGCTATGAACGGCAACTGCAGAAAAAACACCCTGGCGCTGACACGTTGGCACAGAGGAGAATTGGTTCAGGAATATGCCTGATAGCCTGTTGCGAGCGGAGCGGCTGTGCTGGGAAAGCTGTTCTATCCGCTTACTCACCCCTCGTAACCCTGTGAACTCCAGCCCTTACCTCGTCCCACCCTCATTGTTCATGCTCCTGCCTTTATTCTGGTGACAGCTCAGAACCTGTGGCCTCGGTTTTTCATTTGCAGTGATCGTGGATTCAGCAGTTATCCAGCACGTGACCAGTAGGGTCAAGTGTCTTAATGAAAAACTACCCAGGGATTGATTAAAAAACGGAGAAAAAGCTCTGGTGTTGCAGTAACAAGATGCCTTGGTAGCACTGTGAGGGATACATCAGAATTACCTGTTGACAAGTACGTCCCAGTATTGTGCTAGAAACGGTGCCACTGGAGCTACACATGTGTGCAACGCCTGTAAAGTGCATCCTTGATTTTACTGCAATAATGCGGAGCGCCTTTCGCGCCATGCGACATTACAGGAAGCCTTGTGCCTACCGCCAGTGAGGCAGGCACATTAAGAGGAACACCTCATTTTATAAACAGAGATGCCGGCACAGTGAGGGGAAGTGTCTTGCCCCCACGCACGGGAGTAGCCGGTGAAATGCCGGTGTTCCTTCCTGCCACGGTTGCCGTCCGGTCACCAGACTCCTTCCCGTTGCTCATGGCACCTCTAGTGTCTCTCTGCTAAGTGTCATAATCCACATATTTTTGCAATTTGCCTGCGCTACACACTAATGCCCCCAGTGGCCAACCCCATCCTACAGTGTAGAAGCCAATGTAAATGAAACTTTTAACAAATTACCCACAGTGCTTCAGGAAATAGGCCGTTTTCTTCGCCATTCATTCAGGGTTTGAGGCCTGTACAGGCCATGAAGTCTGAACTCTCCTTGTGCCACACCCAACGGTTCTGCTAAAGGGAGCGGGCCCATCGGGGGATGGGACCAGGCCCTTAGTCTCTTATGAGTGGATGTTCCCTTTTCTCTGAGGAGTGGGGTGGGCAGGTTTGGCGGTGAAATCAAAGGATGCTGGTAGTGGGGACATCTCTGGCAATGCTTTCCTTTCCCAGCAGGTCCCAGTGATACTGGGGAGGTATCAGTTCGACTGACGCCAGGAGAGAGGCAAGCGGGGGACGGCACATCCCTTCCAGAGACACCCAACCCCAAAATGGTTTGAACCTCCTTGGCTATCTCCATGTGCAGCCATTGGGGAGTTTTCTGCGAGGAAGCTGGTGGCTGGGAGAGAGGAGCATCTTGCTCGATCAATATGTAACCGTTTGACTTCCCAGGGCAGCAGAACAGTGTGACTTGATCTTATGGTCACCTCAGAAGGCAGATGCGCAAAGGAAGGGTGCTCGGGGTGCTGCATGCAAATGTATCATCTTGGCACCTGCTTCCCAAGTGGCTTCCAGACAGAATTCTTTCGGCAGCTCTTCTGAGCGGCTCACTAAACAAATTACCAGACAGTCGGTCCGTAGCGGTACTGGCAGCTTTCAAAGCCTTGGTGCAATTCATCAGGGAAAGAACCTTGTGAGATCCACAGGAGAGGGAAGCATCTTCCCTTAGTGTCAAAAGCTCCTTACAAACAGGCGAGTTCTTTAACGCCGTCCATACTAGAGAGCTGTTGGGGTCAGGGATGGGAGGCAGAGCCTTCCTCCTTCGCATCGCTGGCTTTCAGACACTGCCACAGGCCGGAATTTATGGTGGTTTCTCCCCTTTTGCTGTCAGATGTCAGCCGTCTATGCAGAGCTAGAAAATCGCTTGATCAGCAGTTTCGCAGGGAAGATGGCTCATGCGGCCACACACAGAGAGTCACCTCCTGTCCCAGACCAGGCAAATGCTACAGGTGGGTTTGCTTTCTCCTGGCTTTGGGACAGTGGCAGTTAATGTGCTCTGATGGGTAGGGGTGTGGTGTGCAGTCCCAGGATTAAGGTGCATTTCTCTTTGCCCCTGGGGTCAGAGGGCTCATGACAAATCACTTGAGGGCTCATGACAAATCCCTGTGAAATCAACACTGGTTTATTGCAGGCGGCCATTCCTTTTGGGTGAGAAAGGGGGTGAAGGGCCTGGTGGCTCGCCTGTTCATACTCTAACCCTAAGCAGGGCCTGGGCAAGGCAACAATCTCCCAGATCCAGCCCCCTGCCTCATTTGGTCAGCTGTGGGAAGTGTAACCATCCCTACCAGGGACAGGGAGACTCTCCAGAGGTAGCTAGATCCTAGCCTGGCCCCAGCCAAACCTTCTTTCAGGCAATGTTTAAATATCCCCTGGCCCCACCCACCCAGCCTTTCAAGGAGCTAGTGGAAGAGGTCCCCTCTGTGCTGGTCAGTCTCTACTGAGCTGGGTTTCCCTCTGTTAATTCCCCACCCAGGCTTGACAGCGCTCGCAAGGGTATTGCAGCACCCATAGGTCTAATTAACCCCTTCTTGGTCAGCGTGGGGTCTGTGTACTCCCCCACAGCCACTTTTTATGCTAAGGGAGGCAAAGGTGCAGCCTGAGTCTAACGGGGCCCCCGGAGTTCTGACGTGTGGCCCCCAGAGACCTTCATCTTCAGTGCAGAGGAGCGGGGCGGGGCCATACTCTGGTTGGATCCAAGAAACTTCTGCTCAGGTCAGGCGTGTGGGACTGTCATTTCTCTGGGCTGCACAAGCACTGGAGCTCCAAAGAGTTTGCTCGAGTGACCCATGGCTGGGTGAAGTCCAGGCATCCGCATTAGAGCCCAGGAAATGTTCATAGCCTGGCTCCTCAGGGAGATGGGGGCTTGGAGGAGTCTGTTCTGTGCACTGTGTTTCCTGCAGGTGTTCGCAAGTCGGGGATGACGATTTCCTGGCAGAGTGATCCTTTGCCTTCCCAGCAGTGCTATTACCACCCGCACAGCAGCATCCCCTCCCCCAGCAGCACAGAGTCCAACCCCTACGTCAGCCTAGACAGCAGCCCTGCCCCCTCCCCTAAGCACGTGGACTACACGCTGAGCCCCCTGTCTCGACGGAAGAAGCTCTTCACCTTCTCCAGGCCCCCGCGCAGCCGGGACACAGATCGCTTCCTGGACGCCTTGAGTGAGCAGCTGGGACACAGGGTCACCATCGTGGATGACTTCCTCACACCCGAGAATGACTACGAGGAGGTGAGCAAGGGGCCTGGACAAGGCTGCACACAGGGCTCTCCTGGGCCCGCTCGGACTGGGTGCCCTGTTGGGACCGTCAGTGAGGAACAATCGCACCAGACTCAGAGAGCAGGAGGGAGCGGCTTGGTGGGGGGAGGCTCCTGCAGAAGGAGCTGGCTGGGGACAACGAAGGGGAATTCTGGGCTGTACAGCAAAGCCCTGCCATCCTGCGGCACGGAGCTCTCCCTGGGCCTGACTGCACAGTGACGTTAACTCAAGTTATCTACACATGCGTTACCCCTCTCCAGTCAGCCTTGCTTGTGTGAGAGCGGCTGCCGACCACAGACAGGTGCTGCGCTCCTCACCTCAGAATGGCCACACTGGGTCAGACCAGAAGTCCATCTAGCCCAGTGTCCTGTCTGCCGACAGTGGCCAAAGCCAGGTGCCCCAGAGGGAACGAACAGAACAGGGAATCCTCATGTGATCCCTCCCCTGTCACCCGTTCCCAGCCTCTGACAGACAGAGGCCAGGGACTCCATGCCTACTCATCCTGGCTAATAAGTATCGATGGACCTAACCTCCATGAATTATCAGGGTTCAAAAAAGAGCTAGATAAAGTCCTGGCCTTCACAACATCCTCTGGCAAGGAGTTCCACAGGTTGACTATGCGCTGCATGAAGAAATACTTCCTTTTGTTTGTTTTAAACTTACTGCCTATTAAATTTGGTGACCCTTAGTTCTTCTGTTATGGGAACAAGTAAATAACTTTTTCTTATTTACTTTCTCTGTACCAGTCATGATTTTCTAGACCTCTGTCATATCCTCCCTTTATCATATCCCCTCTTATCCCTTACATGAGGCACTAAGGTTACATTCTCTTTTTCCCAAACCAGATGAGTTTCCATGATGACCAGGGCAGCTATGTCACCAATGACCTGAGCAGCGCTAGCGAGTACATCAGCAGCAGTGATGAAGGGAGCTCTCTGACCTACTCCACCCTATCGGATCACATTCCCCCTCCCCCACTCAGTCCACCCCCACCTCCGCCGCAGTTCCATGACCCCAGACCAGTCACTTTGAGCTCCGAAGCCACAAGAAATATCTCCTCCCCCCTCTCCAAAACCCTAGGGAGTCACTCACACCCAGTTCCTCCCCCTCCTCCTCCTCCCCCTCCCCCACCAGTGCCGTGCGCGCCCCCCCTGCTGCAACGGAGCCTGGTACATCGCAGGAGTGAGTCCAGCCACATGAGTGTCAAAAGGCTGCGGTGGGAGCAGGTGGAGAATTCAGAAGGCACCATCTGGGGGCAGGTACTGTATGGAACCCAGCCTCTGGAATGGCAGCACTCAGTCTGTCCGGGCAGGATGGCATTGGGTCACACTGATGACTACATCAACAAAATTAACAATCCAAGTAATCCAATCTCAGGCTCCAGGGTATAACCTGCAGGGGTCAGGAAGGAAAGTTTCCCCATGTGCAGCAGCATTTTCCAGTTGGCCAGGTGCATTCCATAGGGTGTTCTTCTTTTCCTTTGGAATATCAACGATCAGCGACTCCATAGGCAAGAACCCAAAATAGATGGACTCGCCTATCTTAACGTTGCCGTTCTTATGCTGCTGCATTTGTTGGTGCCTTTTGTTTAATTTAATCCTTCCTTTCTTTGGATCAGAACCCAAAGGTCCACATAAGGGTCAAGTGTGAATGTTACTGGGAAACATGTCAAATAAGATCTGCCCCAGTGGCACACTGTGGAATATTCCCTTTGGCAGGGCCAGTGTGGGCAGCAGCTGTCCTCAACCAGCAGCCATGGGAAAGCCCAGTTTTCTCAACAGGGATGAGCTAAAGATTGTGCAGAAGAATGATGAGACAACTGGCACCCGGGTTTCACGGGTGGGTGCATGGAGAGGTGGAGGAGAGGCTGGAACCAAAAGTGGTGTTTATCCGACGGTATTATCAACCTGTGCCAGGCAGGCTATGGTTCACCGCTGGTGGTGGCACATAGCGCTCCATGATATATGGGGAAGTGTAGGTGCTGTGGATTGATTTGGAAAAAGCAGAGCCTAGTGAGATTTAAATTTCAACCTCCAGAAGGATTTGTTCAGAAATGCCACGTACCTTCTTCCCTAAATAGCATTGAAAACCAGGCATGAACAAGTGGGCTGCAGCGCCATCACTTGGTATTTTTGCGGCCGGGGCAAAATATTAATTGATGTGCCCCTCTCCCTGCCTTAGCCTAGCACATATCGCGCTCTTTACTTTTGCAGCTTATTATTTTTATTGATTGCGTCATTGCACCCTGATTACGGTGTACCCGGGGCGAGCACCCCGCTTGCCCTGCCCTTGTTACGGCCTGCCGGGCCGTCTCTCTCCTGCGGATCCCTAACTCATCAAGTGACCCTATTCTGTGAACTAACTTGAGCACCCTGTACGTTTGTTTCTCGCTCCCCCTTTTTTTTTGGAGGAGGTTCTAGGGATGAAGTATTTTCTGCGCAATGATTGTTTTGGATATAAAAAGCCCTTGAGATTTCTGAAATTCCCATTGGCTGCTTTAGTGAAATAGTATCTGCTCAAGAAACATGCTGGAGAGTTGTTTTTTTTTAATCTGAAGGTCGTACAACCTGCTAAGATAACTCTAGTGGAAATGATGGAGGGTTGACTCACCAGGTTCCTTCCTTCATTCTGCACAGAGAATGGTCCCGTGGGATGTAGTCAGACTCTGATATAAAAAACCATCTCAGACATTGTAAGGGAGAAATTCATGACTGCATACACTCCAGGGTCTGCAATGGCTTTGTAATGGGCAAACCACAATTATCAGAGTAATGCCACAAAAATGCACCTGCCTCTAGGTATTCTGGTGCTGCATAATTAAGGGGTTTTGGCAGGGATGTAAGCGACTAAGCTTATTGGATAGTCAACTAGTGATGCGACTAATCGCTTCTCCCACTTTGCTGCCTCTATCAGAGAGAGGCAGCAAGGAGGGGGGAGCAGGAGCTGGTGCTTAAAAGCCAGTTCCCCCAAGCACCGTCTTCGTGGGGGATAGGGGAGGTAGAGGCACTGTGGGAAATGGCGTGAGCAGGGACTGAAGCAGTCTCCGCTCTTGCCTCTTCTGCTGCGATTCTGCTTTTGAAATGTAGGAAGAGCCCAGCAGGGTTCAAAGGCGGAGGCGCCCTTATAGACTAATGGATGGAAATCCCATAAACTATTCAATTAGTTAGTTAATCTAAATGTAACATCCCTAGTTTTTTGGGTGGGAATGCAGCACAGAATGGGGATGTGCAGCAAGAAGATCTCCAGAGACAGGGTCTTACTGACTATATTCCTCCTGCAGCTTGGAGAAGACTCCGATTATGACAAACTGAGCGATATGGTCAAATACCTCGACCTGGAGCTTCATTTTGGAACTCAAAAGCCTGCAAGTAAGAAAACCAATTCTTGTGAACAGCCAGGCTGCCACTAGCACCAGTGCTGACACAGAACAGACCTAGGGAAGAAAGCGCAAAGGGATCAGTGAGATAGGGTCTACTTCCAGGAATGCTGTCGCTACAGATGTCATATACAGTGATTTACCAATAATTCTTCCACACAATGCTAAATAATATCTCAGATTAGTATTTAAAATCTCCCTTAATTTTCTTCTGTGATGCTGTTTGTTTATTTTCTGCATTTCACTCATGCAAGGCTGTGAAACTCAGATGGACAGTTTCACGTTCTGTGTTCAGTTTCACTTACTGGTTCTCATGCAGCTGTATCTCAGCTCCCTGCACTATATGGGAGAGCTGATATGCAAAAACCTCTGTTCCTTAACCTTTTCAAATGCCAGCAGCTTGAACCTGCCCCAAAATACATGCATAATTTTGTATCTAAATATTGCACACAGTTACTACAGACCCATGCATATTAGGATATTAGCACATGCAAATGGCCAATTGGGCATCTATTTGGCGAACTGCATGTATAAATATCTGATTTGCGCTCACAGTAGTGGTAACTGAGTGTGCAAATTAGGCACTGAACTGCAGCTTTGGGCTTCTGCCTTGCTGAGAACCAGGCCCTGGAAAAGTCATGGAAGTATATCGGGAACCAGCCCCCTTCCCCTTTTGTGTGTTTCAAATGTACATTTTTACAAAATCTAAACATAGTGGCTTTTCGGTAGACACAGTGTATATGGTGCACTGAGGTTACCTGGCATCACAATTACGTGACACACAGGTCACATCTGTGGGTGCAGACAGAGGGTCAGAGGCTAACAGCACAGGCTAGAAAGAACTCCAGGTGAAACTCATGAGTCCTGGTCTGCCTTCTTAGCAGGGCAACCTTCAGCAAAGGCAGACCAGTTCCACAGCTTAAAAAGCGTGTGTGCGTGTAAAGTCAGGCCATGGGGGTGTAATAAGCAATTTGTCTCTGAGGGAGGGTAGATGGGTAACTTCTGACTCCTCTCCTGAGTGTGGGGGGAAGTGGCGACCAACCATTAGAAAGGCAGAGTCTGTGATTCATTTGAATTGAGAATAAAACCTGAGTGGGATTTCTGTGCTCACTTGGAATGAATCCAACAAGGGAACATAGGGCTTTTGGAGGGTCATTTGGGGGTGCCAGTCTGGGAGGCTTTTGGCAGGGTGCGGTGAGGTGGTACTAACTCACCCAGATGAATTAGGATTTTTCTGTGTTTCTCACCTCTTGTTTTACCTTTTTCAGCTCAGCGTGAGTCTTCCATTCAGGAGATCTTTGAATTACAGAATTCAAGGATTCCCGGAGCCATTCCTGTGCCCAAAGCATCATGTCTCCCCAGTCTCATTCATTATCTCACTGTTTTCAGCCCAGTTTTCTCTATGCTGGAGTCAGCTGAGCCTGTCCTTACATTTGATTAAATCTTTCAGTTTCTCTTCCAGAGCCAACTCTGTTGCCTGACTCCTTTAAAAAGAAAGACGTGGTTGAAATTTTGTCTCACAAAAAGGCCTACAACACATGTAAGTAAATGTCAGAGTGGAAGCAAAACCCTAAAAAAGTCCTGAGGTGGAACAGCAGTCCCTGGCAGTCTAGAGAAGTGGAAAGGTAAAAAAAGAGAACAAAGAGAAATAGGTACATCCCAGCTTGCTTGGCTGCATTGGTCAGTACAGGACAATAGAGACCACCAGTGTACCCTGTAAGCTGAGTGCTTGGGTGGCTGCCCAGGAGAGACTCATGTGTCACCCAGCTGATTGGCAGAGCGCCCACAGCTGACCACAGCCAGCAGCATGTATTACTGTTGGTGGTGCACATCTGCAAATGCCTTGGTGCACATGACAACGTGTTCCGCACATGGATGGAAAAACGGAGAAGGAACATTGGAGACCCCTACAATACACTGTTTTTGTGGGCTAATAGCCCCACACTGACAAGAGGAAGGCTTGAAGGAGAACTGTAGAGATAGGGTGTGACTCACTGGCTTGGACGGGGTGGATACAGCCCAGATAATGGGGCAGCCCCAGGAAGGAGTCTTTTCTCCCCACACTGTGGAGAATGGCAGGGTCCCTGGTGACTTTATCATGCACCTGAACCCCAGTAACTCTAAGGGAGCCCAATGGGGAGACTAGACGGTGATGTGCATGGTTTTGTTCTGTGTCACTCATGCTAGTATGCTGCATTGCTTACACTTGGATCTGTGTCAGTGAGCCACGTTCCAAACACATGTTGGATAAAGGGGGCTGGGCAGGGGAATGGAGTCTTCTATCTCTGGATCACACCTTCCCATACAGCTCTGCTGGGTAGCGACTGCAAGTTCTTACCATTGGGTTGCGGTTTGGTGGCTCGGGTGAGAAGCTGCAACTGTGCTTGTTGGGGACGTGTCCAGCCCAGTGCTTGTTGGGGACGTGTCCAGGCACAGAACAGCCCTGCAGGTGGCCCTCTCGCAGCAGAGAGCTGCCCTCTCGCCCGGGAGGTGCTAACCTTGGGGTGTCGACCCGGCAGCTTTTCCCTGTCACCAAAATCCATGTAGCATGTAACCAGCCTTTGGAGTCTGCTTCCTTCCTGTGCCCCAGCTGATGTCCTTGCTCCTCCTCCTGCTCCCTAGCCATCCTGATAGCCCACCTCAAGCTCTCCCACATCGAGCTGCGCCGGATCCTCATGACGATGGAGAGCGACCGCCTGGAGTCCTCTCACATCAAGCAGCTCCTGCTGTACGCGCCTGACGCCGAGGAGGTCCAGCAGTACCAGAACTACCAGGACAATCCCAGCAAGCTGAGCGAGCCAGACCAGTTTGTCCTGCAGGTAGGTGGTATGTGCTCGGGCATGGGGGAGCCACTGGGCTGGGCTGAGTGAAACTCCAGCCAGTGTGAACGGAAGCAGCTATAGGAGAATACATGCATGCTGTGGCATAGACAAACCTGCATCAAATCAAGCAGCTACAGGTGTTGTTATTAGGTAAAAAATATCGGGTAGCCCCAGAATGTGCTGGGCCTTTTACACTCACAGGCAGAGACAAGGCCTCTGCCCCAAGGAGTCTACAGTCTAACCCCACTTCGTGCAGACCCTGTGACGGAGGTGCCGCACCTGGGAATCCACGCAGGGGAGCAAGGAGGCTTAGCTCACATTGTGGCACCTCCGCGATTATTAACAAGACTTGGTTTTAATCGTCTCTGGTCCAGCTTACCAGTGGTTTTTGAGCCAAGCTCAGGGCTCATAGGCCTGTTGGCAGGAGGGTGTTAGAAGAAAGGGGTTCAAGAGGCGAGGGCGGAGGTGAGTCAGGGAGGAAGTTCCAGAGTCAACAGTTGCATTTCTTTCCAGGCAATAGTTAGTAGGTGTCGTGCTGCTGGCTCCTTTTGTTGGAAGTAATGCCGTGCTTTGGCCAGTTTCAACCTGAAAGCAGGAATGCGATGCCAAGGGGAGTGAGGGTCAGGATTCTGTGACCTGCTTGCTAGCGTGGGATGGTGGGTCAGCGGACTAGTCAGATCTGCCCTGGAGTTCTGGTTGAACTGATGACATAGATGTGTGTGGCCTGGCATTGTGAGCTGCCCTGAGCTCTCCCAAATCTCCCGTGCTGTGTGGCTGCCGCGCTATGAACGGATGGCAAACGTGACAAATCAGAGCTACCAAGTAGCGGCGGGCTTGAGCTTTGACCCTGTGGTTTTGCCCAGCTGTGAGTTTCTGCCTAGTGACAGACTCTGGCATTGAACCCAGTCCGTGGCAGTGAGCTGGAAGGGATCAGCAGTGCCACAGCTGCCTGCCAGTGGTACCTGAGCGAGGGCAAGCGAGTGCTGCTTCACAGCAGAGGGAGTTCTGCAATATGATGGGGAACGCTGCATGGCAAGGGGGAGGGCGGAGGGGGAATGAGCAGTGACTCCAGTTATTTTTGCTCCATTTTTCCTCAGATGTTATCAGTACCAGAATATAAAACCCGGCTTCGCAGCCTGTATTGTAAGACCACGCTGCAGGAAAAGGCCGAGGAGATCAAAGCCAGCTATGAGTGCATCTGCAAGGCCTCCCTGGAGCTGAAAAGCAGCAAGAAGCTGGCTAAGATCTTAGAGGTCAGGAAACAATCCTTATTGCCAGTCATAGCCACTGGGGGGCATCCAGCTTCCACCACCCAGCAAAGCATGCACAGTCTGCCAGCGTGCAGCGGGGCACCCTCCAGCCATCAGCATCCTGGGGCCCAGGCTGGTGTTGCATTAGCCTGGGGGGGCATCACAGTTGCCATGGGATGGGAAGACAGCTGGAAACGGTACACTTGCTCAGGCCTTCCCCCGGCCAGAGCACGGAAGGCAGTGGGGGAGCTGGCCAGGAGCTCATTGAAGAGACTTCCACCCTCACATCTGCCAGAAGGGGCACCTCCTATTCTGCTCTGACTCCCAGAGATGGGAGCTGCCAGGGGGTTGTTTCTGTCCCCGCTGGTCTCGCTGCTCAGAGGCTGGGGAGTTGCAGAGCTTGCCCGGGATCAGGATCCCTGACAGCAAAGTGCCAAGAAGCGGCAGGCTTCGTTTTGCTAGACAGTAATGCTGGCCCTGCTACCGGGAGAATTGCAGAGGGGTGACAGGTAGCAGGTCAGTTTCTTTAAGAGCAATTAGGCTTGTGCAATTGTTTCTTTGCCTTCTTTTTCTCCATTCTGCGCCCTGGAGATGAAAGGCCACATATGGTATCCCTGTGTATGTGGCCTGGTGGTTCTACAGCAGCATTTTGAGCCCCAGAGGCTCCAGTTGTTGCTCTCTGCTGGTTTATTCCATCACAGACCAGCCCTGGGATCAAGGGAGAATTGGCAGCTGTGGATTTGCCCCTTGCTGTCAATGTTATGCTGTAGGACAGCAGTGGGCCCAGGGGCCAGTTGTGGTCCCCAGCTTGATCCGGCCCCCAAGGCTCAGAGATCCCCCCAGCACTGGGGAGCCTGCGCTGGTGCTCCAGCCCCCTACCCCTTCACCACCCCACCACAGGGCTGGAGCACACTAAATCTACTAGGCTGGCCCCCCCTGCCCCCCCATGGCTCTGGGGTGGGAGGGCAATGTGTGGAGGGTCTTTCTTCTCAGTCAGGGGCCACGTCAGTGAGGGTTTGGATTTGGGGCTTTTTTTGCTTCTCATTTGTGTGTGGCCCCTGACCCAAAAAAGGTTTCCCACCGCTGCTGTAGAAGAAACTTGTGAAACAAACATAAAAGAATGTGACAAAGGACATTTCCAAAGGAATGTTTCATCCTCTTAATGACCCTTCTGCAGCAACCCAGCTCACACCTCGTTAGCGCAGAGCCAGAAGCTGGCTACAGATTAATTTATAGATACGAGAAATTCACGTAGGCCCCGCAGCGTCTCCAGCTCCTGGGACAAGGGAGCCCCCACTTTCATTGAGCTCCTCTGACTTTTTGTCATGACCGGTCTTGGGGCCTCCCCCTTGAATCCTCTTCCAGTGACTGTGACCAGGGTTTCTTATGAGAGCACCATATTGGAAGCTCTGTTCTGGGGGTCCTGGCGTATTCCCAAACCTGCACAGCCTGACTGTGAAGGATCAGAGGGACCAGAAGCAGGGGAGAATGGCTCTGGTGAAAGCATCACCTTAAAGAATTCACTCCATACAGATCTCCGTGTGTAAGCAAAGAGCAGTGTCCAGGCCCTGTGGTCTCCTGTGGCAAAGAGCTCAGGCCCTTTGCTGTTGAATCAACAGGAGAGCTCCCTAGACAAGAGGCTTACAGATCCCAGGGCAGGGCCTACACACTGGAAACAAGCACACCGACCCTTACTGGGGCAGGAGTGCAGATCCTGCAGGACAGTCACCTGTCTGCAGCTGCCCCCAGGCTCTCTGATGACGCAGGCCCCTCCCAAGTCAGTAACCAAACGCGTCAATAACAGACACCCAAAGGGCTTTGAGAGTCTCCCGTTTGCATGGGAGCGGCACCCCCTGCCTTGATCTCTAGCCTGTCAGACGGGAGCACCGGCTGGGAACGCCAGTGGCAGCTTTTGCGGCGAGAGACACTGGTTGCTCGTACAGGCCCAATGAAGCCGCGATGGGTGTTCCCACAAATTGCGCAGCGCGTTCATTTTCAGTAAAGGTGATTGCATTTCGGTAGCTAACGGCGCATTTCAGTTGCTGTTCTGCCTCCCTGTTTTCCTCCCTTCCAAGTCACTCGGCGCTCTTCTCCCTGTTGCTTGTTAGGCAGTTTCCATGCTTTGTCTCTGCCCACAGGCGACATGGCCTCAGAAGAAATTCAGCTGAGTTATGCACGTGGGGGGAAATGGCTGTTTTGACATAAGTCCTGATTTATTGAATCAGAGGAATATTGGGCTGGAAGAGACCTTGCGAGGTCATCTAGTCCATCCCCCCTGCGCTGAGGCAGGGTTTACACCATCCCTGAGAGGTACCTGGCCTTTTTTTAAAAACCTCCAATGACACAGAGTCCATGAGCTCGCCTAGTTCCCCTGTTCAGTGCTTAATTATCCCTAGAGTTAGACAGTGTTTGCTCATCTCTAGCCTAACATGGGCAACAGCTGATCACCGCGCTCTGCGTACCGGGGTTATACATACATGAAGGCAGCGTGATTGCAGTTTCCCCGCAGAGGTAGCTGAGGCTGGAGATGGCCCACGTGGTATAATTCGTATCCCCTGTTAGGGAAGGGGAAGAGTTTCCAGAACTGGTTGAAAGTTTTGATGGTGCTGAGCCCAGTGGGCAGGACATCTTATTACTTGTCATTGAAAGGGGCAGCGCATATCCCCCCAGCACCTGCTGCCAGCCAGAGCCAAGAGAATAGAGTGCTGTGGCCACACCCCAGTGTACCAGCCACGTTCCCCTGGGGCTGGGATGCTGGTGGCCTGTTGGTAGCCCCAGGGCCTAGCGCTCAAGGGAGTGCTTTGCCTGGCATCTGGTCAGGTGAGGCAGGGCGCAGACGAGACTGACAGGGCCTTGCCAATGAGCAGGCAGAATGTCACCCTTCCCATTTACTCGTCTGCCTAATGCATTGTGATGAATCGCTTGGCTGGGAGAGCGCTCAGTGTGCGCGCATGCCAGGCCCTTTTCTCAGCTTATCCCACAGAGCGCTCTGTCGGTGCTCCAGGCACTGCACCAGAACTAGCTGACTGCTGGTGGGTCTGCTCCCACCCCGAACCAGGCGCCACGGAGGGAGGGAGGGGGAGGCCCGGCTCAGGGTCTGTGACTGGCCATTGACTGGCGGTTCTCTTTGCAGTTTGTGCTGGCCATGGGAAACTACTTGAACAACGGGCAGCCCAAGACCAACAAAACGACAGGCTTTAAAATCAACTTCCTCACCGAGGTAAGGCGGGTAGGAGCGATCCTCTCTGCACACGCTGTCCCCGGGGAGCTCCGATAGGGACCAGGGGCCGGGTGCATTTCCAAAGACAGGTTGGAGGGCAGTGACCCCTGTCAGGGCCCCTGGAAGGGAGCATGCCAAGGCAGGGTTATAAAGCAGGGCTGGACCAGTGGTGACACAGTGTGTAGCCCTGGGGGAGAGGGTCTCAGACTCACACTCAGCTCCAGGTTGGCAGGGGCTAATAAAGGTGCTGGGGTGGTGCCTGCTACCCAGGGGGTGGGCGAAAGGGCCTCCGTGGGCTGCATCCAGCCCGCCAAGCGGGTTGATCCAGCTTGCAGAGGCCCTGCTGCTCCCCTGCCCCCAGGCCAATTAGAGTCTGGGGGTGGGGAGCGCACAAAGCTTCCTCCTGCCCTGTCAGGAGCACACGGTGCTTTGAAGCACCATGTGCTGCTCATGGGGTGGGAGGAGATGTCATGTGTTCCCCTGCCCCCAAGTCCTCATTGGCCTGGGGGCGGGGGAGCTGTGCGAAGTTTCCTCCGCCCTCCCTCTGCCCTGTGAGGAGCGTGCGGCACTTCAGAGTGCCGTGCGCTTGCACGGGGCGGGGGCAGGGCAAAGGATACTTTGCGCAGCTCCCCCGCCCCAAGTCCTGATTGACCTGGGGGAGGAGGGAGCACGCAAAGTCTCCTCCTGCCCTGCGAGGAGCGTGTGGGCACTTTGAAGTGCCGTGTGCTCCTGGCATGGGGTGGGGAGGGGAAGGGAGTGCGGGAGGAGGCTTTGCACACTCTCCCGCCCCCAAGCCATGATTGGCCTGGGGACAGGAAGCGTGCGAAGCCTCTTCTCGCCCTTCCAGGGGCATGGGTGCCTAGTGGGAAGGGGGGGCAAAGGGGCACCTCCATCCCCAGACCAATCATGGTCTGGGGATGGAGGAAGCCCAGGAGCATCCTGGCCCCATCCCTTCCAGGTTAGGCCCTGCCCCTTCTGGGGTGGCCCCAGCCAAAAATTATTGCCCACCCCTGCTGTAGTACCTCAGTGCCTGTCTGTGCCCTCATGCAGCTCAGGGGTGCTGGAGGGGTCAGAGGCTTTAGGGGCGGAAGGAGACTCATATGGCCCCCAACATGGGAAAAATGCCATCTACTGTCTCCGTGTGACTGAGCTGGATTTAACATACAGTGTAAACATTAAATGCCGCATTTAAACATTAACCCATAATGGGTCGGTGCTGCTGGTGTGAGTCCTGGGAACGTGAGAACAGAGTGACCCCAGCAGAGGCACGTGGGCACTTCTGCCAGTGTTTTGCAAACTGCACCTGTGGGCTGAATGGGCAGCAAGAGCTAGGAACCTCCTTTCCTGTTTTGCTTTGTTCTAGCTGAACACAACCAAGACTGTGGATGGGAAATCCACTTTCCTGCACATTCTTGCCAAATCGCTTAGCCAACATTTCCCAGAGCTTCTGGGTTTTGCCAAGGACCTTCCTACAGTACCGCTTGCTGCCAAAGGTAAATAAACAAGGAGCAGCCACAGAGAAAGGACTCTCCTGCCCCCTTCCCGTGGTTCTGTGCCACCATTAAGCGTAGCCTATGAACTGCAGTAGTCTGACCCAAATCGAGACAGGGAAAGTAGCTTGGATAGATTGCAGTGCGCTGGAGCCAGAAAGCCTGGACGTGTCTGGATCTGGGATCTTGTTCGGACCCATCTCTCAAGGGAACCTTCCTAGTGGCTTGAAAATGTTTGGTTCACATTTTAATGCTAGTTACTCCTTACGCTGCGCCTTGGCCCTTCCAGGTCCTGGTGAGCAGTGGAGGAGAACCATAACACCATAAGGAAGGTTCCCGGTGGTTTCTGGCCCCATGGGAAGCAGGAAGAATTGGAGATCTCAGAAGGGAGCTGCTCTTGTGATATTTTCAGCCCAGCTTAGCAGCCTCCGGTGGCTGAGAGTGCAGATGTCCTGGGGGAAGTGATCCAACTCTAGAGTTTGTATTTTAACTCAGCCCAGACTCTGCCCATTGGGCTGTGCACACCCCAAAGGAGACATTATACACAGTGGTAGTTGTGTGAGCTTGCATCTTCTTTGGTTGTGCTGGCTTTAAGCCAGACCCTTTAGTGCTGGCCTGGGCTAATGTACCTCACAATAAAACCAAATCCTCGGGGGGGAGGGGGGGGGCGTGTGAGTCTTTATCGGCAAAGACAACGAGGAGTCCTGTGGCACCTTAAAGACTAGCAGCTTTGTTTGTGCATACGCTTTTGTGGGTCAAAATGACAAAGGGGGTTTTACCCAGGAAAGCTTAGGCCCAAATCATTGTTAGTCTTCAAGGTGTCACAGGACTCCTCGTTGAGTAAAACCAACGTGCCTGGAATGGTGTTTTTACCTCAGGGTTGCTCCTGTGTGCCAATTAACTCTGTGGTGAAGAACATGCCTTTTTGTCAGTGAAGATGAGCCCCGGTTATTTATAGTGATTGTTCACAAACATTAGCCAGGCTGGTTCATTCTCATGGCTCATTGGTGTCACGCTGTCAGGACCGGACATCTGAACGACTCCAGCGTTACTGAGCTCCCAGGCATCTCAGACACAGGCCTGTTTGGGCCATAGCACAGCCACGCTGCGGGCCCGACAGCCGCACCTGATCTGTAGCCTCCCACACGCCTGCGTATTCAGGTGTGCCAAAGGTGGCTGTAATGGTCACAGATCCCGGCATTTAGAATAACGTTTCTATGCTGGGTGCCTTAGCAAGACACAATCCCCACACCACACGCTGCTCCGGGGAGCGTGCATCTAACTGCAGGCAGGACACAAGTGGGTGTTATTCCTGAAAGGTCCCATGGCCCTTTGGCTTGTCGTGCCCATGTGTCAGTGATGTCTAACACACAGTCTACACATGCTGAATACAGTACATGGGGGCTAAGTCTCTGCTTGCTCCCTGACATTTGGAAGTAACTCAGTCAAAGTCAGTGGAGCTGCACTAGCATAAAACTGGTCTGATGTAAGAGACAGGAGATGCAGGCCCCTGGATTTTAATTTTTCTCCTAGCCTGGTAGCACCCGTAATACTCCTGGCCAGAACTCTCACTTGGCCTAGGTTTTCTTAAAATGATCCTTTTCCTTTATTACTAATTCGTTCTCCTCAGCGCCTGCTCCACCTCTACCGCTTAACAGCCAATGCCCTCCCTTCCACCCATTCCTTTTGTGGTTAAACTCCCCTCCCATATAAAATACATGTGTCCATAACTGCCCTTCCTCCTCTGCCACTGAACCCTTTATGCCTCCTGCACTGGCCAGACCCAGTTTGTCTCCAGTGTTCTCTGCATGTCTCCTCCTAACAGTCACCAGTTCGCTCTGGGCTAATGGGTAGAGGTCAGTAGGGATGGATTTGTCCCTTCCTGGAGGTCTGACAGCACCCAGAATGCAGTGCAGCCTGGCCACTCTGCTCAAGGCGGCACAGCACATGCTGGGACGTTTACCTCCAAAAGAACCTCTGCCTTGCAGACGAGGGCAGCTGTAAAGCCCCTGGGTGTGCGTTTGACCTCTGGCTCTCACTTTCACTGCTCTTGGCCTACTCAGAACGCTCTCCCTGACCCTGTTTTCAACTCTCCTCCTTCCTCAGTGAATCAGAGAACATTAACAGCTGATCTCCACGACCTGCGCACCACCCTCAGTGAAATAGAGACTGCCTGCCGCCACATGCCAGCCGCTGAGGAGGACAGATTTGCTGTTGTGATGAATGTATCCTTTCATAGACGGGCAGATCACAAGCATCGCCATCTGCCTTCTGAGCCCTGGGCTTCGTTTAGTGTCCTGGCCAGCTAGTGAGTGGCCACCATTTGGCAAAGAACATGGGCTGGGACTCCACCCTAATGACTAGGAATGAAAATTCCCGGGCTGGGCGCTGCTCCAGTCCAGCCAGGCCTGCTGTGTCATTCTGTGGGGGGGGATTGCTCCAGCCTGGCCAAACCCACCATGCGACAGGTGGGGCTGCTCTGGCTGGGTTGGGTCATCAGTTAACCATTTACCCCAGTAAGGATGCCAGTAAGGCTGATGCTTACTGGGTAACCAGTTAACTGGTTAACTCTTTACATCCCTACTTATGACCTGGAGGTCAGAGGGCGTTCAGTGGCACTGTGCTGAGACTACCAGCACTCATGCCTTTGTAGAGTTCTGGGGGAAGCCACTGGCCAGTGGGCAGACGGCTCTCAGTGGTGTCTCTCCCTGTGCTGACCGTGATAGATGCAGAGACATCGCCCCTTTGGGGGGGGCGGTTCTTTTTGACAAGTTTATCAGCCTGCACTTGCTGTGCCTCAATTGCAGGAGATGCTTTGCTGGGCTGTAGGTGAAGACTCTCCCCTTAATAAGCAGCATCAGGCTCTTGTCCCTCTATGGTGTCGTTTTCCCTTAAACCACCTCTCAGTCTTTCCTGGAGAGCGCCCATCCCACCGTCCAGTCTCTGGATGACTTGCAGCATAAGGCCATGGAGGAATTTGGCAAAGTGCTGAGCTTTTTCGGGGAGGACTCCAAAGTGACCACGTCTGAATCTTTTTTTGGCATTTTTGCTGAGTTCATGAGCAAGTTTGAGGTGAGCTGCATTGCTGTTGAGCCCGCCGGCATGGGGGGGACCTCGCCATAACGGCCCGGGCTGCATCTCCTTCGAGTGGGGGTTAGCTGAGCTTTAACACAGGGTTTGGCTCCGGAAGTGAGTAAAATCCAAGTTGTTAAAGACGAGCACATCAGGAGTTAGCTGGCTCAGGAGACTTGGATGATACTTCAGAGCCTTTCACTCAGGGTCACCCTGCCAAATATTGACCAGGTGGAAGGTGGAACAACCACTGTTCCCATCTAATGGCTGTTGCAGGAGACTGTGAAGGGCACTGGTCCCGGGCTTGAGTCTAAGCACAGGGGCACCGAGGTCCACAACAGACTTGGCATGAATGGTGCCCTTGCCAGTGGCCCCAGCAGAAGGCCAAGGCTGAGAAGGAGGCAGACTCCCTTGAGCACTCCCTCAGGGCACCGTGGGGGAAGCCAGCCTTTGCACAGCGCGAGCTGTACTAGTTCTGGGGAGGAACAGAGGACGTCCCTCTTGGAGGGTTAGCACAGTCTCCTGCACCCGCACGGAAAGCTGGGCACAGTAGGTCTGACCCTCTCTCCATTGCCACCGTCCCTGCAACCAGACTTACTGCCCTCACCACCCATGGACTCCGGTAGAATGTGCATGCGGCCGTTTGAGGAGCAGGCTCAGTGCCACTTGCTCCTGTGAGCCTGAAGCATTCTCCTTGTCCGTGGAGAGTAGCGTTGCCCGATGGCACTTTGTTTTGTTCCCTTCTCTCCCTACAGCGGGCGCTCGGTGACGTGCAGGCCTGCGAAAGCCAGCGCAGTCCCCGGATGACCTCCCCCCTGGCCTGGTGATGGGCTTGTGGTGATGGTCGGAGCAACGTTCTATTGCCAACAAAGTGCACTTGGTCCCTGCTGAGTTTGGTTGTAAATACGCTGGTGTCATGTTAGCACTGATCAGAACCATGGACTCAGGCATCTGGACACTACAGGAATAACTTCTGCGGACAGGCACCATGGGTGGGACCCTGGCATGGACAGAGGGGTGGGGGAGGCTCACAGGGGTTCGTATTTTTTGTACCCTAGAATACCAGTGCATTGTGGAATCAGGTTTGCAGGCACGCTGGGATGTAAAAACCCCTGATACATTCAGAAGCCGTTCAAGTTGGCAATAGCAAACACTGGGATCCCTAGCCGAGGCTCCGTTGAGGGCACACGAAGAGTTTTCTTCTCTCCACTTAACGAGGCTTAGGAGGAGAGCAGGGCCAGGCACAGAGGGGAGCGCAGGCCGTACCCCTGGAATGGGTGATGGAGCTGCCACTGGAGCAGGCTCTCCAGGGAGCCTTGGGAGGAACTGCTGAGCAGCCAGGCTGAATTCCTCCTCAGAGTCTCTGCCACGCTGCAGCCCCTGCAGTATCGTCTCCCCCACAGGCCAGCCTGGACTTTTCCCACAGCCCCTCCCCAGTCGAGCTCCCTGGTTGAGTCTTGGCGTGTCAGGGTTTGGCTCAGAGTCTTTAGTCCTGGACTCCAGCAGGGAAAGGGCAGTGAGGATGGCAGGAAATTGCCTCCCAGAACTGTGCCTGGTATATTCGCTTTGCCCCCAGACATGGATCCAGTAGGATTCTGTCCACTTGCTTTATACAGTGGGACAACCCTGATGTTTCTTTCTGGCTGTCAGTTTGCTGAGGTGTCTGGCAGTGGGTGACGGATCTGGACAGTTTGCTAGAACATTAATATCTTCCTCATCAGTTCCACGTGGACTTGCCCGGAGATAGTTTACTGAGTGTCTTGCTGCCTCCATGGGAAGTGTAAAACCCTGGGCAGTTTGAAAGTCTAGCACTCTGTGGGGTTCCTTCGAGCAGCTACAGGCCTTCCGTGTAGCTTCTGAGGCTAGCCAGGGAGCCCTGCAGGAAACCAGGGTATGTGCTGCACCTTTCAATCATTGACTGAGGGCCTGTAGCTATGTGAGAACATCCGACATAGTGTAGGACTCAAGCGATCCTTCATGCCCAGTGCGTTCTGTGAACTGCAGAACTGTACGCACCATGCTTCGTTGTTCCGGCAGCCTCTGATCATTCTCTAGGTAAATTCAATTCTGAGTTGTCCTTCAGGGACTAATGCTCTGCTAGACTCCTGCAGTGTGCGCATGTGCCTCCAGGTGACATAGCTTGCTAAGATCTGTACAGCAAGACGCATCAGTTCACTCACATTGCGGGGCATTACTTTGTGCAAAAAGCAATCATTGCCTTTCAGCTCTGATGTACCCGAACAGACTGCTCCTTGAAACGCTCCAGCAGTATCTGGAGTTTAGATAACATTTCTCATCCAAACGCTTGTCCTCCCTTGATGACAGAGCAAGGGGGCTTATCACAGCCTGTGTTGAGAGCAGAGAATCGCCAATAATCCAATAATCACTGGTGCATTATTTACGGGAGACCTTATGTGCATCAAATCCTTTGTTTTCAATACGTTTTAAAACTCCCTGCTGTAGAAAGTGATGTGTGCGCCGAAAGCTTCAAGTGCCAGGTAGCTTCTAGCATCGCATTATCCGAACTGTGGTTTTTTTTTTTCGTTCTGATTTATGACAGGACAATGCCTGTTTGTCTCCATTCTGTGTTTCCAATGCTGCATACCGTGTATAGATGATCTTTTTTTAAAGCACATATTACATACTGAAACCATTTGAGGTTATTTTGAAACTGTCATTAATGAAAATGCTGTACATAGACTTTGCTACCTGTTGTAACTTGAAAAAAATAGCTAAACCTCCACTCGCTTTGTTTCCAGATGGTATTTTTATGTGAAAATTTTCAGAAAACTAGAACTTCTGAGATATGGTTCTATTATTTGATAACAGGACTGTGTGTATAGTCACAATTCAGTCTCTACCCAAAACCTATGTGCTGTCCTCCAAAATAAAGCTACTGCCTTTTGTCTCCCAACTGCATTCGAGTCCATTATAGGTAAAAAATGTTTGTATAACATACCCTGGTTTTCCCCAACAGCCTTAAAATAAGGGTAAAAACTATAAGTAGTCCTGTGGCACCTTAGAGACTAACAAAAATATATAGAATCAAGAATTGTGAGCAAAACCCACTTCCTCAGATGGAGTGGAAATAAGAGAAACCAAGAGTTAGATATAACAGCAGAAGAAGTACCTGTCAATCGTAGGACCTGTGCTAATGAGGCTAATTAAGTGGGCTAGATGCGTCCCATACATAGCTTTTCATGTGGAAATGCAGATGTTAAAGGCAAGAGAAATTTCTTTTGCTGTTAAATATGTCTCTTGGTTTCTGTTATTTCCACTCCAGTTCATCTGAGGAAGTGGGTTTTACCCATGAAAGCTCATGATCCTATATCTTTTGGTTGGTTTCTAAGGTGCCACAGGACGACTCGTTTTTAAAGTTGCAGTCTAACATGGCTCCCTTTCTGAAGTTTTTTAAAATAAGGTTGTATCTCTGTGCCTGGCAGCTTTGATAACTGCATCTCTGAAGACTGAATGTTTTATATGGCCCTTCTTAGTCCCTTGAGATCAGTGCCCCAGTTAGGGAGAGGTTTAACTTGTTTCACCATCTCCATAGCAGCAGCAGAACAGAAAGGGTAATTGTGTAATTGTCTCTGCAGGAGGCTCCCTGTGAATCAGTCCTGCGAGAAGGGTGGGGAGTGAGGCTGGAGGGTGTTGGTTTAGAATCGTGCTGCCATTTTGCATTGCTTGGCAGTAAATATGTAGTGTGAGCTTGAGCCTGTAAACTGCAACCAGCTAAAAGGCAATGGGAGCAGGTGGAACTCATGTTCCCTGGGGGGTTTCTCTCCGGTGGCAATTGCTGGATTTGCATTAGCAGAAAATATATCGAGTGACTGATTTCCCATCCAGTAGGGTGGTAGGCACTGTGGCGTTTCGCTGTCTGCCACGGGTCAGTCTGACAATGAGGCCTAAAGTGAAGACTGAGCTTGAAAGAGTTTTACAAAACACCACAGGTGAAATCCATGTGCTGGGCCAGCCCTCAGTGCCCTGTGCATGTCGAAGAACTGTACCTCCTTCCTCACTGCGAGCCCTTCACAGCTGCTCACTGAACAGCCTGCCTCCTCCAGCCCCTGAGCCGGCCTGCGGAGCAGGTCTCGCGGCCGGCCTCACGCACACCTCCGGCGCTCCAGCAGGCTATGCCGAGGCAGCAGCACTTCCTAGGAGAGCCCCCCGCCCCTACCCCAGGCAGACACCGCGGCGCAGGGGCACTTTCCACAGAGAACACCTGCAGCTGAGGTGAGCTACCAAGTGCTGCGGACTAGGCTGACCCAAAGCCGCCACAGCAGCTATTATCTTACATAGCCTGGCACTGGCTGTTACACCTTAGCATGGCTTCAGCCACGTGCTCTTGAAATCGGTTGGTTCTTTGGTGATAGCCGCAAACCTTCTAGGAAAAAACCTTCTCATCGGAGAGCAGGCCCTGCCAGGTCAGCATTGGCAGAGTCTGTGCCTGGACCGCGTTGTGGGGAGTAAATGAACCCTAGAATCCCAGGGCTGGAGGAGTCCTCAGGAGGCCATCGAGTCCAGCCCCCTGCCCAAAGTGCTAAGTCGGTGAGGCACAAAGCAGTCAGCTGTTCAGACAGCTTGTCGCGGGCCTGGCTGCTCCTCTGCCTGGCTCAGCTCGTGGATGTTGTCTCCCTCATGCACCGTGAACAGAATCACCCCCACCCGAGCTGAGGTTCAGTGTCTGCTTCCTGCAAAAGAGGAAATGCTAGAAAAAGTTGTTGTCTCTGCGGAGTCACAGCAGAGATGCTCTGATGCAGACGAGACCCGGTGGGCGGGGTAGCTGGGATAAAATGACTCCTCATCCACATCTGGGCCCAAACCTGAACCTTTGTTCTAGCCACCTCGAAAGGGACCCGGAGTCCCTGCTCTGCACGTCTCGGGGTCCCATGCTTGCAAGAGAGGCACCGTACCAGGGCGGTGGCTGCTGTGAAGGAAATTGAAGAGAAAGCTCAGGAAAAATTACTGTTCTCAAGGCATTCTCTGGCCTTGCTCCAACCTGGAAGGGCCGGAAGTCAGTCTCAGCTCAGCTGTGTAGGTGCAAGAGTCAGCAAGCTGGCAGAAGGACCTGGGTGCTGAAGTCTGAACTTTTTACAGCTCTGCCTGTCACTGTTTACAAATCACAGATGCTGAATCCCAGGAAAGCCAATTAAAATATTGCTAATGATGAGTCAAGCCCTTCAAAACCATGTGACTGGGGACAAAACAAGCTTACATGAAAATACAAGTGGGCTTCTTTTTTGGTTGCCTGGTTTCGCCCAAGGCACATTTCCCAGCCTTTCTTCACAGCCAGAAGGGTGAGGACTTGCCTTTTCATAAAAATGAAAGCTGAGCTCCTCCTGCGGGCTTTTGCATCCCTTAGGAGAAGGACCCAACACCGCAAGACTCTCAGTAACGCTGACAGAGTTGGTAGCACTGGATTTTAGCCAGTCAAGAAACAAGGGACACAAACGGCAGAGATGGGTGCCGTAGGGTCCCGGGCCGCTTTGTCGGATTGATCCCTGGGGGGATGTGTTGTCCCACTCCGCAAGGCCCTGCTGTGTGCCGCTGGCATCCCAGCAGCTCTCGTCCTCCCGGCTGAGGACGGTCAACCCAGCATCAAACGGAACAAGAGACTGTGCAGCTCAAAAGCCTGTAAAACATAATCCAGGAGAATGAAACGCTTTCAGATCCTGACTGCGACTAGGGATGTCAAAACGATTGACCGGTTTACCAGGGGGAGGGCACTCCAAAATTTCGGCAAGTGGTCAAGGGCCACATTTTTCTATGGAGTGGGTGCAGGGTTTGAGCTGGAGATTGGGAGCTCAGGGAGGGGATGGGGCTTGGGGGGGCGGGACCTGAGAGGGAGTTTGGTGAAGGAGGGGGGGGTCACAGGGCACGAAGCTTCCCCCTTCTCCCTGCGCAGAGAGGCAGATGGAGCAGCCAGATGCTGAGCCCTGACACTGCTCCCTGCCTGTGGGTTCAGTGGGCTGGGCCGCGGGCCTTGAAAGCTTGGTGGGGTGGATCTAGCCTGTAGGCCGTGTCTTGCCCGCCCTTGGGCTAGCCGGACCCTTGGTGGGTGAGGGCTACTAGTTCCGTTTAACCCGTAGGGGCTGGAGCAGCCCGTTTGCGGTGGGCCCGGCCCTCCTGCTGCAGGCAGGGGCAGCTCCGACCAATGACACGGGATTTTACATCCCTATCTGCAGCCCACAGCCTCCTGCCGGGGTGAAAGACGTGACTGGGTTCACGCCAGTGTTTGGAATAGCAGGGGGATATCCCTGCATCAGACAGGTACGTCATGTCGTGCGGGGGCGACTTCGGGCCGAGACCGGCTTTCGCAGCCACGTTTGAGGGCCTGCCTGGCTAGCGGCCAGCCATAGCAGCTCTGTCGGCGGGTTGTACAGCACCTCCCGCTGCAGCATCCCTGTGCTTTGGAGAGTTCCGCTCCCTCTGTAGTGTTCTTTACCCAGGTGCTGTCTGACATTGGTGTTTTGGTGTATTTCAGTATATTTCTGTCAGAGATGACGCCTCAGCCAGAAGCCAAGTCTAGATTCAGACTGGGAGCCAGGTGAGAAACGAATATCGGGGTTTGGGGTTTGTGCCTGCCCAAGGATTGTGGGAGGAGAGGAGATGGGCATTTTCCTGCTTTTCACGGCTTAGTTGCGCCTTTAGATAACAGAGCTGGGTTTCAATCCCCCGCCCCCAGGATAGGGGAGATCAGCGTGGGGGGTTCCTCGGTGTAACGCATCTTCCTGTTAGCTGGAATGATTGCCTAACACACTTTGGAGTTTGACCCCACAAGGCCTGATAGCAAGACTAGCACAGACTTCACACCAGGGGAGAGAGGGACTGAAACAGTAACTTGGGCTAATTAGCTTAACTATCCCTCCACGTTTTTCTTCCCATTCCTTGTGAAACTGCTACCGGCTTCACTGGCAAGTCCCGGTTCCCTGGCAATATTTAAGCTGCCCTGTGGGCTGGCAGGCAGCTGGTCAGTGGTGCCTCCTGCAAGCAAACAGAATGAGACCCAGCTGAACATGGTAAGTTCCTTTCCGTGTCTGGCTTGTGTCTGGGATGGTCTCGGATAGCAGGTGGGCTCGGTTCTGGGCTCTGTTTTCTCCCTTCCACCCCTGGGGCATTCTTGGCAGGTGAAAGGAATCAGGAATGTGTAAAAATCCTGTGAGAGATGCAACAGAAGGGATACGATTCTGGCAGGTTATGAGACACCCTCGTGAGCTGCCATCTCACCCTGGCCGCTGATGAAGGGCTGGCTTCAGCGGATGCATTTCAATGCCATGGATGTTCTTTGCTCAGAACCCCCAACTAGCGCCGCGCTACAGCTCATGCCAAGGGAGCAACAGGAGACTAGGTCGTGATCAGAATTAGCAAACCCGTCAAACTTTCCACTGGCCCCAGGCGCACACAGAATTGGAAATCAGATGCACCCGAGTTTGCTAAACTTCTTCCTGCCCCAGGCAGGCTGAGGGATCCTACAGGGGGATCCTACGGAAAGACCAGTGAGCAAATACCTACCACCCAACCTAAGTTGCCCTAGGCATTCCCCTTGGCATGTATAAATACCTTCCTTTTCTTCCTGTCCTGCCGTGAATTAACACGGCAGAGTTGGCTGTGTGCTACAAACAGCTGCATTTGGGGGCTGAAGCGGCTCCTATGCACAAAGCCAAAATCCTGCAGTTCGCTTTGATTTCAGTTATAGCGGCAGGTCCTGGGCATCAGTTGGGATGTTGGCCATAATACGGGAAAAGCTCCGTGTGACGGGGGCAACAGGCAAATCAGACCGAGGCAGCAGGAAGTGTTAGAACGCTGGTGACTGAAAGCAAGTCATGGTAGTGGCGCTCACCCCTCAACCTTTCCCTAGCTGCAGGAAGCGAACGCTGCTGCTCCTGAGGCAAGATGGGCCGGAGGTCCGAGCCCAGAAAGGCACATTGGCTAGAGTGGGCACCTTGGACTGTT
Organism: Pelochelys cantorii; assembly: GCA_032595735.1. Classification (NCBI taxonomy): domain Eukaryota; kingdom Metazoa; phylum Chordata; order Testudines; family Trionychidae; genus Pelochelys; species Pelochelys cantorii. The sequence goes on from CM064341.1 coordinate 39,347,354, forward strand.
TGGCTAATGGGGTGGAACCACTCCATGGGGCTGTCCCATGACGCTGTATTGCGGGGCCGCTACCACGGTGCCTCGGTGGATGATGCTGTAGAGAATACACATGCTCTCTGGGGTCTGTCACTCCTCTAGGCATGAGAAACTGGCCCTGCCGGACAGGCAGGGCGGGGGACAATTCCAAGACATTCGTTAGGGAGCAGGGAATGCGAGGGACTCGGAGAGGCTGCTTTGTTTCCTTGTATCGGTACGCGGGAGAGGCCAGTGGCCGTGGCGAAACTGACGCCCACGGACAAGGAGCTCACTTGGCTCTCACCTCCACAGGCCTTTCCGGGGCAGAACCCGTTTGTCTGCTCCTCCCTTCCACAGCACCAGGCAAATAAGAGCCTCTTTGTCTGAGGAGCTGAGCACTGGGCCGGAGCGCACCTCTGGGGGAGACGGCCCAGCTCTCGGTGGTTTCCCACTACACCCAGGCGGCATCGTAAGGTGCCCCATTTGGAGCACAAGCGGCCAAAGGCGCCGGCCTGCGTGTGATGAGAGAGCAAGGAGCAGCAAACGCTGGCTCCGGCCGTCCTGGAAAGGACCTTGTCCTAGAGGTGCTCCCGCTGCCCTGCGGACCAGTGTCTGGCCTGTTCGAAGAGGCCGTGCAAGCCCTGAGGAAGGGAAGCTCTGTCCCCATTCAAGGGAAGCAGCTGCATGGTCCGGTGGGGAAAGGAAAGGTAAATCCTCAGCGAGTGAGGGAGCTGCCTGCTCCTAGTTGCCCCCTCTCTGGCTATGGCTAATGTGCCCCCCCGGCCCTGAGAGAACTTGCCCTGGGATTCTCCCCAGGCTCCTGCAGAGCAAACGTGCCGCTTTTGCAGAGGACGCGATTGTACGGAAAGGCAGATGTGATCAGCTCGTTCCGGGAGGGAGGAGGAAGATGGGGGGAGGAGGATGGGGGGAGGGGACACCTCCCCTGGAAGGTCTTTGCTCTGGGTCCTTGCTGGGCATAGCAGAGCTCTCTCCGCTCAGCAGAGCTCTCAGTTCCCAGCACAGACAGCTCCAGCCAGGACACTTGGTGGTTTGTTCACCCTCGGGTGCCACCTCCCCCTGGGCTGGGTGGACAAAAAAGAGCTTTTGTTTAATTAGAAAACAAATGAACAGCTCAGCGCCCCGCCCCCGCCCCGCTGGGGAATGGGTCTGTGGCTGGCAGAGGGAGGACTGTGTGCGGACGCCCCTGATTAGGATTTGGCAGCAGCTGAGCCTGTCGGAGCCCTGGCAGCAGCAGAGCAAAACAAGCCAGGTGCCTCCTTGCTCCTCCCAGCCCGGTGGGGGGCACCGTGTCCCAGCCCTGCTGATGCATTCCCCTGCCGGGTGATAAGGGAATGGCGGGGGCAGTGCCTGGACACCGGCCATTTGGACTCCATTCTCTCCTCCTGGGCCCACGTCCAGCGCTGAGTAAAGGCCAAGACTCCCCCCATCTTCCGTGTAATCTGGGTCGGGCCCTTTGATGGGAGCACAGAGGACCGGCCACGGGGATGCTGGGCATTCACATTCACTCCTGGTTGCCATGGAAGGAATCGCTCGGCTCGTTTGTTTCATTCTTTCTGGCTGTTCACGGGCATTGCTGGGGCTGCGGCTTCTTTCCAAGGTCAGTACATCCAGGGCTGCTAAACCTGCAGCCACGGGGCCCCCTAGACCACCGGCTCCCCCCCATCTGGCTGTCGTTGCTCCGCTCTGCCCAACCCGGGGTAGGAGCTGCCGCACAAAGGTAACACCAGCCGCCCAGGGGAACAGCCCACCCATCAGTCTGAGACACCATCCCCGGCTGGCCCGACTGAGGATGAGGGCAGCCCTCACTGCGCTGCTGTCCCTGCCCAAACCACACAAGCCCCTAGAGCTCGGTGTCCTGCCTTTCAACAGATAAATGCAGCAAGCAAGTGAGGAGCTGAATCTTCATGAGACACAATGGAGACCCCGGGGAGCCCTCCACCTTCGGTCACTTCCAGCTGGAACCTGTTTCCCCACAAGATCTTGGAGGCTGTGGACATTGTTGTTCTGGTTCTGTACTTTGTATTCGTCCTGGCGGTTGGACTGTGGGTAAGGAGATGCTCTGAGTTCCTTTCTTACGGGTCCTGTCCTATGCAAAGGGAACAGTTGCATAAGGAGCCCTTTTATTTCATTTAGGCTTTCACCGGGCCTAACTTCACTGATGTCAACTGACCAAATCCACGTGCACAGGAAGGTTTTGTGTTTTTCCCATCCACTCACTCGGCTCTAGGGATGTGACCTCACCCTTTCCCGAGGCGGGCTGTTCGGATTGAATGTATTCTGATACACTCGAGGATCTTTCAGTGGGAAGGGTCTAGACACACGACATAATGTTACTGCTAATGTTTGAGACCTAGCCAGGACAGAATCCCACCACAGAGCTCTCCAGGAAATCAGATTTGCTTGACAATAAGATTCCGATAGCAGATCCTTCAAACTACAAGTACTCCTAGCTGGGCCATAAATCAACTTCCTGGCATGGTTTCTGTCACAGGGAAAGGCCGACCCAGCTGCCAAGAGATTGGACAGGCATTGCTGCGCTCTCCAGATACGGGTTCATAACTCATGCAGTGTGGTATATGATAAGTGAAGATCATAAAAAATGAGAGTCCAGAGTTCTAAGTCTAATCCCGAGTATCCCTTTCCGATGCATAAAACAAGTAATGCCCCTCTCTGGTGACCCAAATCTGCGTGCATTCCTCGTGCATCTGCAGCCATCTTTACATTTATTGCAGAAAACACTGAACCAGGAAGCCGAGATTGTAAAAACCGTTGCATGTGATACGGACTCAACCCTCTCCATGATGGCAGCTCCCTTCCTCCCTCGGCAGCTATTTTTCATGGTCTCCCTCCTTTCAGACCTTTGCCGCACAAGCCCCCGGCAGCTGCTGCAGTTGATGGTTCTTCCACCATAACAAACTCACCCATGGCGTCCGGTGGGGGTGAGAGGATAGGGCCCCTCCGGGGAACCGCTGTGCTCTGGCACGTTCCGAGCAGAACGCGGGGACGCCTGATGGGGCGGGTTCCAAACGTACTTTCTCATGACCCCGTTGAAAAGAATCGTTGATGCCGCAACTCAACAGAATGTGACTGGAGTGTGGGTGCCGGGGTGGGGCTGAGGATGGAGCTTTGGGATGTAGGAGGGGACTCCGGCTTGGAGGGGGGGGCACGTCTGGGGCAGGAGGGGCTTACCTCAAGCAGCTCCCGGGCAGTGGTGCAGTTGGGAGGAGGGGGGGCTAAGGCAGCTTCCTGCCTCTCCTGGCACCACAGACCATGCTGGGCCCAGAAGCGGGAGTGCGGACCTAGTGCTCAGGGCAGGGGCAGTGCATGGAGTCCTGTGTGCTCCCCCCCCCCAACCTACGAGCTGAGCCTGTTGCCGGCAGCTTCTGGGGCACAGCGCAGCCTGTGGTACCAGGACAGGCAGGGAGCTGCCTTAGCCCCCCTGCTGCTCACCTGGTCCCCCTGCAGCCACGAGCCCCAGGGCCCAACACTCCACCGCCCAGCACTGTTTGAAAGCCACTGATCTAAAGCTTTTGTCCTGTTTCTCTGCTTTCCCAGTCCATGTGGAAGACGAAGCGAAGCACGGTGAAAGGCTATTTCTTGGCGGGAGGAAAGATGGTTTGGTGGCCTGTAAGTGTCTTCGTGAAGCTGCCTGTCCCACCACGCCACAGCGGGACTGAGCGGTGCTTTTGTCCCCCCCCCCCTCCCCCCAGCAGGCCTCTTTCCCATCAGGAGAGGAAAGCCGGAGACATGCTTTCCCTGTTTCCAAGGCCTTCCCCTCCACTAACATCTCTGTCACAGCCCCCACCGTCTGCGCCAAAATCCTCCCTGTTTGCTGACTTGCAACTAGGCTCATCTATTTCCTCCAGCTCTGATGTGGGGCTCCGGGGGCATGGCTGACCGGTCTCTGTGGAGGAAGGGGCTGTTAGCAAGGGTTGGATCTGGGATGGGCGGATCATAATGAAGTAAATACCAGCTGACTGATCGCTTGGCGTGTCTCTTTGTTTCATCCCATGCCTCTTTGCTTGTCTTTGAGGCTCCCCAGTGGAGGGACCATGACGCCGCGGGCAGGAAGCGGGCTGCTTCCATGCAACCTCGCAGATGAGTGACAGAGCAGGAGGGAAGGCGTGAGGTCTGACAGCTACCGTGTCAGTGCGCGAATGGGGCGATGAGAAAAGGCAGCAGGGGCTAGAAGGGAGGGGCTTTCCGTTCCCACTGCCGTCTGGCCTGGGGTGCTGCCAGGCCTACATGCAATGGATCCAATGGGGAGACTCTGGCCCCCTCCATTGGCTTATACATGGCTCACTTCTGAGACTCCCTCCCCCGCCGGGCCAAACGCTCCTCCCAGGGTCTGAGATCGGTGCCCCGGGCCATACAGAGAACTAGCTTCCTCTTTACCTCTGCAGGTGGGGGCGTCGCTGTTTGCGAGCAATGTGGGGAGTGGGCATTTCATAGGCCTGGCTGGGTCCGGGGCAGCGTCGGGAATTGCCGCCACGGCCTACGAGTGGAACGTAAGTATGGGACTGCGGGAGCTGTGGGAAGGTGCCTTGCTCCTTTCCAGCTTTTCCCCTATTGCACAGACCGGGCTGCAAATGCAGCTGTCAGGGGCAGAGGCTGTTAAGAACATAAGAAGAACATAAGAACATAAGAATGGCCGTACTGGGTCAGACCAAAGGTCCATCTAGCCCAGTATCCTGTCTGCCCACAGTGGCCAGCACCAGGTGCCCCAGAGAGGGTGGACCGAAGACAATGATCAAGCGATTTGTCTCCTGCCATCCCTCTCCAGCCTCTGACAAACAGAGGCCAAGGACACCATTTTATCCCCTGGCTAATAGCCTTTTATGGACCTAATCTCCACGAAATTATCTAGCTTCTCTTTAAACTCTGTTATAGTCCTAGCCTTCACAGCCTCCTCTGGCAAGGAGTTCCACAGGCTGACTACACGCTGTGTGAAGAAGAACTTTCTTTTATTAGTTTTAAACCTGCTACCCATTAATTTCATTTGGTGTCCTCTAGTTCTTCTATTTAGGGAACTAATAAATAACTTCTCTTTATCGGCCCTCTCCACACCACTCATGATTTTATATACCTCTATCATATCCCCCCTCAGTCTCCTCTTTTCTAAACTGAAAAGTCCCAGTCGCTTTAACCTCTCCTCATATGGGACCCGTTCCAAACCCCTAATCATTTTAGTTGCCCTTTTCTGAACCCTTTCCAAGGCCAAAATATCTTTTTTGAGGTGAGGAGACCACATCTGTACACAGTATTCAAGATGTGGGCGTACCATAGTTTTATACAGGGGCAGTAAGATATTCTGGGTCTTATTTTCTATCCCTTTCTTAATAATTCCTAGCATCCTATTTGCCTTTTTGACCGCCGCTGCACACTGTGTGGAAGTTTTCAGAGAACTATCCATGATAACTCCAAGATCTCTTTCCTGATTTGTCGTAGCCAAATTAGCCCCCATCATACTGTACGTATGTTGTGGGAGGTGATGATTGATTGCATTATGTGGAGGACAGGTCGGGTTGATCTAACAATCTGAGTTAAGGCGCTGCAGCTCGTAGGGCTGCACTGACATGGCACCGTGGGTCAGCACGGTAGCACCTTTGTGGCTATGTTGGGCTTTGCAGCTCTCACTGCGCTGCATGCCGCGCACCCTTGGAACCTTATCGGAAGAGCAGGAACAGAGTTCGGATCCCTCCGCCCCAAAAGCCCATGACCTCGGACATGAGCTAGAGAGTCACTGCTCGCTATCAGCTCGACAGCGCTTTTGGGCCACAGCTGGACACATGTATGTACAGCTGAACCTCTCTAGTCCGGCACTCTCTGGTCCAGCAGCACCTGTAGTCCGGCATGATGTTGGTTTGCTGGATGGCCACTTATCATGGGTGTGGCCAAGTTTCCTGCAGTCCTATAAGGTTTGTTTCCAGCCCCAGTCCTGGCTCTCAGGGTTCTGGGCTGTTCTTTGGCTCTGATTGACCCCGAAATGTCTTCCAAGAGCCCAGCAAGCAGTGGAAGTGTTGGTCATGCTGTTAGACAACACTGCCCTCCCTGATCCGGCAAGTTCTCTGGTTCAGCAGTAGCCAGGTCCCCAGGGTGCCAGCTTAGAGAGGTTCACCCTGTACACACACACAAATGCGTGCACAGGCATTAACCATTTGACAACAGCATTTGTCAGTATTGCCGACCCTGTTTCTTTTGCCTCCCTAGGGGATGTTTTGTGTGTTGGTGCTGGCCTGGCTATTTCTTCCTATTTACCTGGCAGCGGGGGTAAGTCAGGGGGCCACGCTGCGTGTATCAGTGACTTGCTTTTTAATGATCCTTTTCAGTTGATGGTGTTGTAAGGGCCGAACCTGCCAGCAGGCCCTGTGCTGTGGGTAAAGCCCCGGAAGCAGCACCTGCAGGTCTGCTCCTCCTTGGATACCATCAGTACTGACTGAGGAGGGAAGAGCCCGGGAAAGATTCTCCCGGGAAAGGAGCTCAGTCAGGAGATCTCCTGGATGAAAAAATGTAGTTCAGAAAGGGGGTGAAAGAGGGGACAGGAGGACCTACTCGTGTGGGGCCCCCAGGAGCCGTGCATGGCCCACGGCCAAGAGCAAGCACTGCCTCCTCCTAAGTGAGGCTTCAGGGGCAGATGTCAGAGTCTGGGTGGGAATGGCGCTTCCCTGGCACACGGAGAGGTGGTGGAGATGCTGCCGTGCAACTGGGGACAAGTCTGGGCCCTTGCGCTCAGCGGGACGGGTGACACCAGCTAGCATTAGGCAAGGGGAACACATGGAGCTCACAGTTGCCAGATGAGGCAGGAAACAAAGCAGTGGGGTTTTCGCTGTCTCGAGGGGGTATGGAGGCTCCTTTGTCAAGTAGCCTCACTGGGCCTCGTGCCGGACCCTCCACGCAAAATACGGGTAACCATTCGTTGTACACGTGTGTGGCGCTGCGAGGGACAGTCATTTCCTGGTAGACACTAGGGACGAAAGAGTTTAACTGGTTAACCGATAAGCTGATGGTTACCAATTACCATAACCGGTTAAATTCTGTATGGGGTGAGAGCCCTGGCAGCCCCACGGGGCTGGGAGCTCCAGCAGCCTGCAGTCCCACAGGGCCGGGAGCTGGCAGCCCCGTGAGAGCCCTGGCAGCCCCACGGGGCTGGGAGCTCCAGCAGCCTGCAGTCCCACAGGGCCGGGAGCTGGCAGCCCTGTGAGAGCCCTGGCAGCCCAGTGGGGCCAGGAGCCCCAGCAGCCGGCAGTCCATGGTTAACCATGTAACCGATAGAATTGTTATCGATTACACAGGTAATATTTTTATTCATTTTTCTACATCCCTAGCAGATATACCAAGACCCAGCAGCTAGCCAGAGTTTGTCAACCACCCAGGGGCTGTACCCATGTCTGTGTTACTTAGAAAATTTACTGTATTCTACCTGCTGTGATACACTCTCCTTCCCTACAGGTCACAACTATGCCTGAGTACTTACAGAAACGCTTTGGCGGCAAAAGAATACAGATATTCCTGGCAGTTCTCTACTTGTTTATCTACATATTCACCAAAATATCAGTAAGTAGGAAAAAGGCAGGAGGACTGCCTAGAATGCCCTTCAGAAGAGTGTGTCGGTATAAATCTGAGTGGAGAAAGGGGACAGATTTCAATTCTTTCAAGACTTGCCAACCGCCAGGGTCCATAAGCTTTGCTGTGAATGGTTGGAGCATTTGCTGCTGTTGGAAGGAAAGCGTGGTAATGTATCCGAGCATGTCAGTCCAGAGAAAGGGGAAGGAGTCAGTTTCGTTGGCGATTGGTCTGTTGTAAGATATTTGGCATCTGCTCAGTTAATTTGATTTCTCCTCTCTGTACATTTCCTCTGCCAGCAGTAGGGTATATGAGCATATGGGAGTAGGATGTTCCCTCCAGCAGATGCAGCGAGCTTACTAGAAGCCTCGTTTAGTAATTGAATGCTCCTATTTGCGCTAATGCTTTGAATGAGTGATGTATTCGCCCTTTGTGCAGGGCCTTGTCAGCTATTAATTAACCACCGCGTAGTGCCTACATTGACAGGCTGAGAAGAAAAACTCCTCACTGGCTGGGTGTTTTCCCTTTCACAGGCAGCAGTGGGAAAGGTAGTCTGACACATGCCTCTCGCCCGCCTTCCCTCCCTTGAAACTGAAGATGCCTCTGGCGTCAGACTGGGCCAGGTGGCTGGTCCTTCGTAGGATTTTTTTTATAGGGCAACAATCCAGTTTATTCAACTCTCTGATGACACGTTCTCCGAGAGAGAAATTGGATCATTCCGATCCCCAGTTTCTGGCTAACGGGACATGCCTATTTATTTACAGCTGGCCAACGTCATCAGGGCTTTGCACGTTTGCGTGCTTCCATGGGCTGCAGGCTGCCTCTATACCAAACTCTTCTGCAGTACAGCCGCTCCAGGCCAGCCGGATGCAAGCAGGCTGCGCCGTTACTAGCCCACCGCTCTATAGCAGCACATAGTGGAGATGCCTGTTAAGGGTCATCCAGTCAGAGGGAGGAATTTGCATTATGCCAGCCCCTGGAGCTTTGGTTAGCTACTGTCCTCAGAGCTGTCGTCCCCCCCCCCCCCCGGACTCCGGCACATGTGGCTGCTCCAGTTTCTGACCCTCAGCCCCACCCTGTCCCCTTGTTGTCCCCTCTCTCCTTGGCGCTCACCCCGGGGCCCATTGCTCCTGAGTGGCCCAATGGAGAAGTCATTTCTTGGACCTCAGCTCGCTGTCCCTGGAAAGCTCCCCGCCCCCGTGCAAAGCCAGCCTTCTCCTCCCTGAACCGAGTGTGGCTGTTCGTGAGGAGGGAGGAGAAGGAGGTGAGGCCGCGTTACGGTTTATCTGCTGCTTGGAGCAGCTGCCCCTAACGCTGATCGAAAGCCGGGAGCCAGGAGCCGTGAACGAAAAAGGCTGGTGCTTGAGAAACACGTGGTTTGGCCGGCTCAGGCATCTGGCATCAGACACCGAGCCGCCCCTGTCCCTGTTCTCAATTTCTTTTCCCATTAGGTGGATATGTATGCCGGGGCCCTGTTCATTCAGCAAGCCTTACGCTGGGACCTCTATGTGGCTGTCATAGGTCTGCTGGCAATCACTGCTGTTTACACTGTGGCAGGTGCGTCCCTGTGTTTCGGGTCATAGGAATGCCATCTCATACGTCTTTGTTAATGGGCTGAGAACGGCCGTACAATGTGCCATCCATCTCCCCCTGTAGTAAGTATTCAGCAGTTTCAATAAGGTACTGTTCTTAAAGTACGTCCTTCTTATTCGCCACAGCACTGAATCTGTCTGCCCTTTGCTAAGATGGCTGTTGGTACTGAAAAAACGAATTAGAGTAATGCAGGTGTCAAAAGAATGACTCTCCAGGTGAGAGTGGGTGAGTGGAACTGCACAAGGCTGGTGTAAAGTGCCTGCTAGCGCCAGCCTGGATCTGTGCACAACACTCTGGTTCAGAGGGGAGCCACAATGAAGGGGTTTCAGCACTTTTCTTTCAGGGACTGGGAACCTCTTTTGGGTCAGAGGCACCTGACCCACAGGAAAATCAGTCTGGGGTCACACAAAAGTGAGAAACAACCCCCCCCAAAAATCATCACTGATGTGGCCCCAAGTGTGAAGCAGAAAAACACTCTCCACATTCCCCTTGCACATGGGGGGGCGGGGCTAGTAGATTTTGTGGACCTCCCTAGGCTCTGGGGTGGGGCCAAAAATAAGTGATTCAGTGTGTGGGAGGGGACTGCTAGGAAGCGGGCTTGGGGTCTGGGGTCTGAAGGAGGGAGGGTGAAGGAGTGTGGTGGGGGTTGTTGGGTCTGGGAGGATGGTAGGGTGCAGGAGCAGGTTGGAGGTGGGGTGCAGGAGCAGAGTGGGGGTGCAGGGTGTGGGCGGGAAGGGGTGCAGGAGCAGGCAGGGGATTGGAGTTGTAGGGGTCTGGGTGGGAGGTAGGGTGTTGGAGTGGAGGGGTTGCAGGAGCGGGGACAGTAGAGGAGTCTGGGTGGGAGGTAAGGTGCTGGTGCTCCAGCCCCATGGGGGGGGGGCATAGTGGGGATGCAGGGCTGGAGCGCCAGTGCTGGCTCCCTGATGCTGGGGGAATCCCCAAGCCTTGGGGGCCGGATCCAGGCATGCTGGGGGCCGGATCTAGTCCCCGGGCTGTAGGTTTCCCACCCTTGGTTTAGGGTTTATGGGTGTGTGAGAGACAGCGACACACAGTGTTAGGTGGCAGGGTGATGTGGGAAATACCTTCACAGCTTGGTTGGAAATATGGCCATGAAGGGCATGAAATGTGTGTCTGAAACGAATGGAAGTTTCTCCTCTTGCAGCACTCGCCCCCGTGATGTGGGCCAGACAGCTCCTCGCTTTTTGTTGCAGACTTTATGAAGCAGCTTCTATTTCAGTCAGGTTCTTCCTTCTTGTGGTTTTCAGTGCCTCCCCTGCAGAGATTTCTGCTGTGGAAGTTGGGTTTCTGGTGACACACACTGTCTCACTGTGGTTCAAAACTTGCAACATTTCAGCCCTGGCCAATCTGCCCACAAAATGGTTAAAACAACTCACTGAACATCCCAGCGCGTCAGTCGAAGCATTGTGGCTCCGCCGCTGGCCAACACACATTTGCAAAGCAGGAGGTGTCATTCTGCCAAACAAACCCAGTTCCCAACAATTTGTCCCTCTGGTTTTTTTCCTGTAGGTGGCCTGGCAGCTGTGATTTACACCGACACACTGCAGACTGTCATCATGCTGGCTGGGGCATTAACTCTTATGGGGTTCAGTGAGTACCCCTCTCAGATTGTACTGTTAAAAATACATTTGTTCCTGCAAATATGCCTCACCGGAACAAACCATTTAACATGTCTTCAGTGCATCTTGTGACATATGCATTCATAGCATTGTAGAATATTTTCTAAACAAATAATCTTGTGAGAGTTCTTTATAGAGTGAAAAGTATACAGGTGTTCCATGAAAGAGATGAAGCCCTCCCCCCCCCCCAATAAACAGAAAACACCCCTGTTGTCTGAGATTCATATCAAAGCAAACAGCTACCTCCTCTAGCCAAGTAACCTGTGGTATTAAACCGGATTTGGCACTGTAGGTCCTGACTCAACTCCCACTGAAGTCTATCAAGAGTTTTCCCATTGACTTCAGTGGACGCTGATTGGGGATCATACAAAGCAAACTGCAGAGAATGAAAATAATAGCCTGACCCTGATCAATGTGCTAACTGCTTCCTATTTCCATTTTAGGCTTTGTTAAAATTGGCGGGCTTGAAAGTTTGCAGGCCAAATACTTTAAAGCCATTGCGAGTAGCCACAAAGGAAACAGCAGCTGTGGCTTGCCAAGAGAAGATGCCTTCCACATTTTCCGAGATCCCGTCACCTCGGACCTTCCCTGGCCAGGAGTTCTGGTTGGAATGACCATCCCATCTCTGTGGTACTGGTGCACAGATCAGGTAGGTCAGTGTTTACTTCACAAGATTCAACCCTGAGGCTGGGTTTTGAGACATGCCATCTGGCCGAGCCATACAGAACTTTCATAGCAAGCAATTTGGCCAAATTTCATTACAAAACCCAGACTCAGTCCAGGACCCGGGCAGATGGACGATCTTTCTCTGGAAACCATGTGAAATCAGTTTTCAACCTCAAACCAGACCAAACTTGATGCCCATGGCTAAGTTAAATTAGAGTTTTGGGGATCATTGGAACTCTCCATGTAATAGGAGAGGGGTGTGAACCCCAACTGTGAACCCACCCCCAGCAGGGTGTGCAGGACTCCCGTTGCTTTCTCTCCAGTTGTAAACATCAGTGTCCGGAAGAACTGTAACAAAATATGAATCACCAATTTCTGGGGTGTGTGTTTATCAAACTCTTTATAGAGTGAGGGTCAATTTAGGACATGATTCTCTAAGTTGGTGGATTGGCTGGAATCGCGGCCAATAGGAGCAGTGCAGGGTGATACCTAGGAATGGAGGGAGGCATGGAGCCAGGTATGTGTATTGCCAAGAGGCAATGGTTCTTCCCTTAAGGGATTTGGAGGCAATAAGCACACAAGTTGGGTGAAGGCTTAAAGATTTTACTAAGCAAATATTAAGGTAAAGTACAATGCTTAATATTAGAATAAAATACAATGAAGCAAATCTTAGCATAAAATACAATACTTATTAAGCCTAAGCAAATCTTAGAATCAAATGCAATGCTTATTAAGAATAAAATGCAATGCCTATTAAGAAAATACAATACTCATTAAGCCTAAGCAGATCTCAGAATAAAATGCAATGTCTATTAAAAAAATACAATGCTTAATAAGCCTAAGCAAACCTCAGAATAAAATGCAATGCCTACATCCCTTCTGCTGCTGGGAACCTCCTGAAGAAGGACAGCGGACAAACCCCAATGGCCAGTGAGTAGCACCTTCTGCGGCTTTGGTCTACGCCAAGGTTCCAATGTTAGCAATATTCCTGGCCTTTATATACTGTTGGATCTACAGTAATCACACCTGTTGTTCTGAGAACCTAACAAGATTGTTGATACATTACATATTTTCCCCACATCCAATAATTAGCTTGTTGATACTTTGCATAGTTTCCCAGACCAAATAATTAGCATTATCAGGTGGGAAACATTCAGCATAAATAGCTGTGGGTATGTGTACACTGCCACCCTAATTCGAACTAGGATGGCTAATGTAGGCATTCGAACTTGCAAATGAAGCCCGGGATTTAAATATCCCGGGCTTTATTTGCATGTTCCCGGGCACCGCCATTTTTAAATGCCCCGTAGTTTGAACTCCCTGCCCGCGGCTACACGCGGCACAGACTAGTGAGTTGGAATTAAAGCTCCTAATTCGAACTACCGTTACTCATTGCAGGAGGAGTAACGGTAGTTCGAATTAGGAGCTTTAATTCGAACTACCTAATCTGTGCCGTGTGTAGCCGCGGGCAGGGAGTTCGAACTACGGGGCATTTTAAAATGGCGGCGCCCGGGAACATGCAAATAAAGCCCGGGATATTTAAATCCCAGGCTTCATTTGCAAGTTCGAATGCCTACATTAGCCACCCTAGTTCGAACTAGGGTGGCAGTGTAGACATACCCTATGTGATCTTCCCAAGCACTCCTGCACTCTCATGCCAGGTGGCTGGCCTTGGGACCTGTCCTAGAACTTGTTGAAAGTCAACAGTGCATTCCTACACCGTACCATCTTGAGCAAATAGCTAACTCTTTGAAAATAACAAAAGGATAATAAGAAGCAAAAAGCACAAATGGCTGCCTCAAGCATCCAGGCCTGTAAGAAAATGCAGGCACAAAAGGAACGATTGTGGTACACCACCTAATTTCCTCGATCTCACAATTGTCGTCCGCATTTCCACTACAGTATGCACCCCCCCATCTCCCTCATATCCAGACCCTTCACCCCCATCCCCCTCAAGACATATCCTCCCACCCAGACCCCCCCACCCAAAGTCCACTCTTGCACCCTACCTCCCACCCAGACCCCCCACTCCCAGTCTGCTCCTGCACCTGACTTCCCAGCCAGGTCCCACATCCCCACCCATTTTGTCATCATGGGTGGTTGGCTGGTGGTCCGCAGAAAGATTTATGTTGAGCAGGGTGGGCCATGGGCCAAAATGTTTGGGAACCACTGACTTCAGGGGTGTCAGTAAGTTTATCCCTGTGCCCTGGTTTGTGAGACAGTAGCTAACAAGCCACATCCAGGTGCATAAAAATATATAGGGTCCAAAGAAAGAACAAACTGTGGAGTAAAACAAGGATTGTGATTTCCATAGCTTAGAAATGAACACACTGAGATTTCTCTTGCACAGAGGCAAGATGTGCTAGTTAAAGCATTATGGGTGAGTGAGCTAATTTATAGCATGACCCTGCAAGGTTCAGAGTGGCCACTGGGAGGTAAGAACACTCAGCACTTTGCAGGATACGATCCATCATGATGATGGTGCTTTTGGAATCAGCATGTCCCATTATAAGTAGAAACATTCATCACATCATCTCCCATCTGTTTACTCTCCCTGCAAAGCACTGGATCGAACTGTCTTCCTGATTTACAGGTCATTGTTCAAAGGTCCCTCGCAGCCAAGAACCTCTCTCATGCCAAAGGAGGCTCGTTGTTGGCCTCCTACCTGAAAATTTTGCCTCTCTTCATGATGGTGATGCCAGGCATGATCAGCCGGGTTCTCTTCCCAGGTAAGAGTTGAAGGGGAGAAGTATTCCTTGCGGTTGTGGTTTCTGTATCCTCCAGAATGAGCTAAAAGCTTGTAGCAGCTCAGGTGTGAGGTACATGAACTTGCAGTTCATGAGGTTGGGTTTTTTTTTCAGATAACACTGTTGATCTATGCTCACCTTGCTGCTCGGGGATCAGACCCCTTCCTCCTGAGCACAAGTCCCTGGCACATCTTGTACCAACCCGGCTTTAAAAGCTGCCCCGAGGATGTTCCCTCTTGAGCCCATGTTTGTGGCACTGAGGAAAGCAAAAAGCAAAAAAACACCCTAAAGTCTGCTCCCTGGATGCTCTAAGCCACCAAGCGCGAGCAAGTATGGCGTGTCTGTCGGTGTTCAAACATGTCAGAAGGGAGGCTGTTTTCTCATGGTGAAAAGCATTAGTTTTAAAGGGGACCACGTTCAGAGAAGCAGAGGTGAAAGGAAGCGGGTGCACTCCAATGTGCAGCTCCGGTAAAAGCCAGCAGGGAGTTATGGAAAGAGCTGGCAGGGACCCGGGTGCAATAGGACAGTACCTGTAAGGAACTGAAGTTCCTCTCACCCCTGGAAGAGAGGCATACGAGACTAATGAGTTGTGAAGGCAAATCTTTTGATTAAACGTATTTCAGTTGCCAGGATCTTTTAGGGTATGTCTACAGTTGCATCCTACTTCGAAATAGGGATGCAAATGAAGACATTCGAAATTGCAAATGAAGCCGGGATTTAAATATCCCGTGCTTTATTTGCATATTCATGTTATGGTGCTATTTCAAAATGGCGCTATTTCGAAATAAAACACACTGTGTAGACGCGTTATTTCGAGAGAAAATCCTTCTCTCGAAATAACTGTTAAACCTCATTTTATGAGGAATAAGGATTATTTCGATAGAAGGGTTTTCTCTCGAAATAACGTGTCTCCACAGCACATTTTATTTTGAAATAGCGCTATTTCGAAATAGCGCCATAACGCGAATCTGCAAATGAAGCATGGGATATTTAAATCCCGGTTTCATTTGCAATTTCGAATGTCTTAATTTGCATCCCTATTTCGAAATAGGATGCAAGTGTAGACATACCCTTACTCAATAAAGACATAAGAAAGAAGCAAGCCTGGAGCTACACTTGTGTATGCCTGCGTATGCTTTGTTGTCTGCTGGATGGGTTTCACTCCATGGTTACTGTCTGGACACATCTGTGTCTTTTAACTATTGGCTTACTTTCCTCCTGTGTTTATTGTAGACCTGGTGGCTTGTGCAGACCCAGAAATCTGTCGGCAAATCTGCGGCAACCCATCTGGCTGTTCTGATATTGCTTACCCCAAACTGGTCATAGAACTGCTGCCTCTAGGTGAGAAACTCCACTAACTAGCAGGGACAAGGCCTACGCCAACCAAAGCAAAGACCGTAGGAAATGTACGGGAGGAGAATTAATGACAGTCCTGATATTGGGGTTGATTTGGGCCTGAGGCGATACTGACAAAAAAGGAATAACGCGCAACAGGGCACACAGGAAAGACTAGTCAGCGCATGTGGCCTGTGAGATCACCTGCTGCCCAGGACTCTAGGGAGGGCAGCGCAGGTGGCAGTCCCCAAGCACAGAGGGCGGGGTGAGCTCAGAAGGGAGCTGATGAGGGAAGAAGCTGGAGTCTCTCTGTACATTCACTGTTCCCACCTCCTTTGTTCCAGGGCTCAGGGGCCTCATGATGTCTGTGATGATCTCAGCACTTATGTCCTCCCTGACTTCCATCTTTAACAGCTCCAGCACCATTTTCACCATGGACCTCTGGCGGCACTTCCGGCCCCGTTCTTCCGAGTGGGAGCTCATGATTGTCGGCAGGTACGGAGCTCTATGGCAGCGGTTCCCACCCGTCGGGCTGCGGCGGTTCTGGGGGCCAGGGCTGGGGTACACTGCTCTCGCTGCGGCTGTTGGGAAAGGTGTGTCTTGCCCCATCTCTCTGCCAACCATCGCTGGGCAGAGGCGGAGTCTGTAGAAGAGCTCTTGCACATCCAGGAAGAGACCCCGCCCCGTCCAGCGCTGGTTGGCTGAGAGGCGGGGCAGGACATGCCTCTCCCAACAGCCCCAGCGGGAGTGGAGGTGCTTGGCGGTGTACCCCAGTTCCAGAGCCATCACAACTGGGGCAGCAGCGCAGGGCTAGGTGAGGGGGGCAGGGCAGGCACTGGGAGCTCTGGGGGCAGGATTAGTGCTGGGGGGCTCTGGAGGCTGAGCTAGTAGTGGGGAGGCTATGGGGACAGGACTGGTACTGGGGAGCTCTGGGGATGGGGTTAATAATGGGGACTGGCCTAGGGGAGGGTTTGTGCAGTGGGGCTCTGGAAACAGGAGGCTGGTCCTGGGGGGTCTGGTGGTGGGCAGTTCTAAGGGATGGGGGCTGGCACTGAGGTGTTTGGGATGGGGGACTGGCACTGGGGGCGGGGCTTTGGGGGTGGGAGGCTGGCACTGGGGGGTTTGGGTGCGGGGACTCTGGGGTCAGTGGCTGGCGCTGGGGGGGTAATGGAGGGGTGGGACACTCTAGGGGTTAGGGCTGGCACTGGCGGCCCTGGGGGCTGGGCTTTTGGAGGACTGGTAACGTTTTATTTGTGTATTTGCATATTCATCATTTGCATAATATGCAGATAAAATGTTACTGGTCTGCCAAAAGTGTGTGACTGGTTTGCCGGTTCCCAGTATCAAAAAAGTTGGGAACCGCTGCTCCATGGCTTGGCCTGCTGAATCAGAGCACTTGTCCCGGAGTTGACTCACGTCACACTGCTCGCAGGTGCCCTCCTATAAACTGAGGGCAACTCCTCTGTCTTCAGAGCCCCTTGCTCCTGCCGGCAGGGCCCACCGCGCCGCACCGTGCCATGAGCGGGGGATGTCCAGCCCAGCTGGGGTGGAGCAGCTCCCCACTCACCCACGGTACAGCACAGGGGGCCTGGCCTGGCCTGGCCCAAGCAGCCCCTGCCCGCGATGGGCCCACCCTGGCCTCAGCAGCCCGTGGAGCGGTGGGCCTGGCTGGGCTGAAGGCGCTCCATGCCACACTGTGGGCTGGGCTGGAGCAGCCCCCTGTCCACAGGATTAATCGGTGAACGGATTAACCAGGATTTCCCATCCCCTATCGAGAGGTGGGTGTTTGTGCAATGCTGCAGTGTGACAGAAGCCGGGCCGGGGCACACGGTGCAGCCGGACAAAGGCCGGATGATGGGAAGCACCGCTGGGCAGATTTGCGAGAGGAGGAAGTCTCTTCTGGGAGGAGCTCTCGGAGGAGACCCTCCTGCCAAGGGAGGGGCCAAGGCCAGCACTCACACTGCCTTTTTCTTGAGCAGGGTGTTCGTGCTGCTGCTCGTGGTGGTGTCCATTCTGTGGATCCCACTGGTGCAGGCCAGCCAAGGGGGGCAGCTCTTCATTTATATCCAGACCATCAGCTCCTACCTACAGCCCCCCGTTGCCATGGTTTTCATCCTGGGCTGTTTCTGGAAGAGAACCAATGAGAAGGTAACCCTTGGGCGAGGTCTGACACCGTCCTCTGGGTGCCGGGTGCTCAGCCTCTCCTGCCGCTGTCTACAACAGGGACAAAGAGCCAGGCAGCGAGACCAGCTGCTCTGCACTGCTGCTCTGCCCCTCCTGTGTGGGCATTCTGTGGAGTGACTGCACGTCTGCTTGGGGCATCCTGTGTTGGCCACTCGGCCCGTGAAGCAGGGAGCACTTCCCATTGCTCTCAGGCAGCTCCCTTGGCTGCTCTAGGAGAGAGGGCAGAGGCTGCAAGGAGCTTGTCACAAACCTAGGAGCAGTGATTTACAAGCCATAGCCTTGCTGTGGTGTAACCCAGGGCTTGGAGTCCCTGGGGGTGGAAAGTCAGTTGTGGGGGGTGGGGTGAGGGGCTTGGAGAAAGGTTGTATCCAGGCTCTGGAGCATCCTCAGGGCAGCCATAGTTAGAGCAGCCATGACTAGGACAACACTGGGGGGGTGAGTAGTGCACCAGCAGGCCTAGACAGTAGCTCTCCTCCACCGGAAGGACAGGTCAACAGAATGTGGGGCGCTGTGTGTATGGATTTGTAAAGAACAAATCATGTCAAACCAATCTGGTAGCTTTCTTTGATAGGATAACAAGCCTTGTGAATAAGGGAGAAGCAGTGGATGTGGTATACCTAGATTTTAGTAAGGCATTTGACACGGTCTTGCATGACCTTCTGATCAATAAATTAGGGAAATACAACCTAGATGGGGCTACTGTAAGATGGGTGCATAACTGGCTGGATAACTGTTCTCAGAGAGTAGTTATTAATGGTTCACAGTCATGTTGGAAGGGCATAACAAGCGGGGTTCCACAGGGGTCTGTTTTCAGACCGGTTCTGTTCAATATCTTCATCAGCGATTTGGATGATGGCATAGAGAGCACGCTTATTAAGTTTGCAGATGATACCAAGCTGGGAGGGGTTGCAACTGCTTTGGAGGATAGGGTCATAATTCAAAATGACCTGGACAAACTGGAGAAATGGTCTGAGGTAAATAGGATGATGTTTAATAAGGACAAATGCAAAGTACTCCACTTAGGGAGGAACAATCTGTTTCATACATACAGAATGAGAAGTGACTATCTGGGAAGGAGTACTGCAGAAAGGGACCACATAGTGGACCACAAGCTAAATATGAGTCAACAGTGTGACACTGTTGCAAAAAAAGCAAACCTGATTCTGGGCTGCATTAACAGGAGTGTTGTGAGTAAGACACGAGAAGTCATTCTTCTGCTCTGCTCTGCACTAATTAGGCCCCAATTGGAGTATTGTGTCCAGTTCTGGATACCACATTTCAAGAAAGATGTGGAGAAACTGGAGAAGGTCCAGAGAAGAGCAAACAAAAATGATTAAAGGTCTAGAAAGAAAACATGAGCTATGCAGGCTTGTTTAGTTTAGAAACGAGAAGACTGAGAGGGGACTTGATAGCTGTTTTCACATATCTAAAAGGGTGTTAGAAGGAGGAGGGCGAAAAATTATTCTCCTTAGCTTCTGATGATAGGACAAGAAGCAATGGGCTTAAATTAAAGCAAGGGAGGTTTAGGCTGGACATTAGGAAAAACTTCCTACCTGTCAGGGTGGTTAAACACTGGAATAAATTGCCTAGGGAGGTTGTGAAATCTCCATCACTGGAGATATGTAAGAACAAGTTCGATAGACATTTATGAGGGATGGTCTCGATGGTGCTTAGTCCTGCTGTGAGGGCAGGGGACTGGACTTGATGACCTCTCGAGTTCTAGGATTCTAGGACAACGTAAGAAGGAGAAAATGGAGGGGATCTCAGAAACCCACCCCTGTCCCCGCTGACTGTGATCAGAACGTCACAGCTGGGACTAGCATATCTCGCTCCTGTCGGCTCGAGAGCCAACATGAGCTTCATTGCCAGATACAAATTCTGTCTCCTGCTTCATCAACGCACGATCTTCATTTCCTAGGGTGCATTCTGGGGTCTGCTGACTGGCATGCTGCTGGGCTTCATCCGGTTGGTGCTGGATTTTGTCTACCTGCAGCCCCAGTGTGGGGAGCCAGACCGCCGTCCGTCCGTGGTGAGATACGTGCACTACCTGTACTTCTCCATGATCCTCAGTGTCATCACGACAGTCACTGTGGTGGTCGTGAGCCTGCTCACAGAACCTCCCTCGGAAGAAATGGTGCGTCTCTCCCAGCAGGTTTCTTTCACTGGTTTTAATGGACACCCATTTTGCACCCGGGGGGTGGATGGTCTCATTCATGCAAAACACCCGCATCCAGTGCTGGTTCCATGTGTGATATCCCAGATAAGATTAGATGAAAGAATATCACAAAGACCTACCAAAGCTTATACACTCTCTGCTTTTAATTTTGTAGGACACATCACAGCAGAGTTCTAGTAGTAACTGTCATCAGAAACATAACAGTGAAGTAAAAACTGATTGCGGTTTAATCTGGATAAACAGCATTTTTAGTGCTGTTCTGTTTATTGTTTCATTTGGCCTCCTCGTACCTATTTCTGTAGAATCTTAATATCGGATGTTCCCAGGTGGGGGACCAGAATTTGGCCCTTAGCGTTTAGAAAATATCAGAACCTCTCAAAGCTGCTTAGTAGCTGAGGTGCCCCCTTTAAGCAAACATACAAGCAGTTATCTTTAACAGTGCTCTTCATGCCGCCAGCTCCATCGTCTCACCTGGTTCACACGCTGGGATCGGCCAGCCAAGAAAGACCCAGCAATCAGTACTTCACCTGATACTGGAAGTGACGTGTATAAGTCTGAGCATCTCCCTGCCCAGCTTGATATTAGTGTTGTTCCTGAAAATATTTCCAACGGCAATACAGGTAAATGCGCTGCTAACTCTGTACAGCATGCATTGTAACGAAAATCAGCCTTGTCCATTGTGTAAAGATTAGAAAGGCAGGAAACATTAAATAAATCTCGCTACTTCAGATTTCTGTATCTTCACAGTGCGGGAAGACTTTTTACCTACAAAAAATAAAGATCAGGGCTAAGTTTCCTCTTGCAGTTTTTTATGTGGCATCACATATACTTGCAGTAGAGGAGGGAACCCATATTCTGACCTAGACAATGGTGCTGTTAATATCTGCTGCTGGGAGAGTTGGTTGGAAAATGGAAAGAAAAAAGCTGAAGTTTTCACAACATTCCATTTCTGCTTTATTGGTATTTTCTGACCCGACCTAGTGGCAGGAGAAACACAGAACCCTGAGCTGAGCTCTGGGCAGGTTGCAAAGGAGAATTTGCAAACACTTTTTAAAATGAGGATTAATGCACTTGTGTTAAGTGCACACTGGTATTACAGATCCTGAGCCTGAACTTCTCAAGCACCCAAAGCTGATTGTCAGGTATTTGCAAAATGTGCACTGTTGTTTAGGTAGCTTTGCAACATTGGTGGATGCAAATTCCATTATAGGCAATGAAATTAGTATGGAGTGGTGCAATGAGGTAATGCACTGATGCTGATTTAGCCTTTAGTGATTGGCATTCTAACTCCCTCCTGCCCTCCCGCCCCCCCAGCTCACTGTTGGGTCATGCACGCCCTAATCTTCAATAGAGTATGCAGAACTTGCACTCATGAGGCCTAGCCCTGGCCCAAAGTGGGTTCAAGTATATAGAAACACATGGCCGATGAGGTGAGCAGCCCTGCTTTTAGACTTGGCTTACTGATCCCATTCCTAACTGTTGGGTATGGCAGGATTTAAATTCAGATCTTTGGAAAGAAATGACATTGAAGTAATAATTAGAAATTGCTGTAATGGCTACCTAGAGCTTGGTGGGACAAACATGTCACTTTGAAGAGTTCTGATATATTTTCTGGGTAGTAATAATTAATTTGTAGATGATTTGTAACACTGGTGTATTACTGGGGTTTGTTCCATGGACAGAATTTTACCTCACCAATTACTATCATTGTAGGTGTGGCTGGTACTCAGAAAGGGTCTACACTGATGAGAGTCTTCTTGTGGCTGTGTGGGATGGAGAGGAAAGACGAACATCCTCCTGAGAACACAATTCCTGCCAGCCCTGAACATACTATGGCTTCGCTGGAGGAGCAGCCTTTGGTGAAACATATTTTGAACGTCAACTTGGTACTGTGTCTATGTGCGGGCATTTTTCTCTGGGGCTACTTTGCATAGCATCTTGCCAGATGATTCAAGGGACACTGTCAACTAATTTTAGGCCCCCAATTAAGATTGGCATTAATAAATAATAACAATAATATAATGCATGACAGTTCAGTGTGATTTGTAATCCATTCTTACATTTCATACAGGGAAAAACTTAAAATATTTTTGTTATACTTAATGAATTGCTGAGGTTTTTTTAGTTTGTCTCAGCAGCAATGAGATCAGGCTCCACACGACACACATACAGCTGGTAACGGGCTGGGGGAGGTTTGGAAGGCAGACAGGGATTATGTGATTATGTTTCACATCTGGACAGTTTTGCACTTAAAGCAGGAGGAGATCTGCCTGACCTGTGTAAAGCACATAATTTCTCTGTACCTTTACTCCCTGGCTACGTCTACACGGGCAGCTTCTTGCGCAAGAACTGTTTTGCGGAAGAGTTCTTGCGCAAAAAGTCTTCCACAAGAGCGTGTCTACACTGGCATGTGCTTTTGTGCAAGAACGTCTATGGCAGTGTGGACGCTCTCTTGCGCAAGAACACTCTGATGGCCATTTCAGCCATAGGAGTTTCTTGCGCAAGAAATTCATGTTGCCTGTCTACACTGCCCTCTTGCGCCAGAGGGCTTATGCCTCGTGGGGAGAGGAATAACTCTTCCGGAAGAAGCCCTGTTTTCCGACGCTGTACTGTAGATTTACTTGTGCAAGGTGTAGACACCTGGCAAGTTTTCAGGCAAGAACAGCTGTTCTTGCGCCAGAAGCCACCAGTGTAGGCTAGCCCCCAGGTGTAAGAACGGGTGACGATAACCCTTCCCCACCGCCCAGGCCGGATCACGGGTTGTGTTTGCAAGGCACCTAGATAGTGCAGAGATGGCGACAGTGCTGGCCTGCAGCGCTATCCCCGGTATCGCAGGGCTCTCAACTCTGCACCCCGGGGGGCGGGGGGGGCACAGTGACACTCAGGGCACATGCCGAGGGCCGCGACTTCACGGTGGTTGCACAGACCTGCGCCTCTCTATGCAAATCCATGCAAATCGCTGCTCTCTCCACGAAGCGCGAGGCCCGGCCCAGAGCGCGTGGAAGGCGCCGCGGGAGGTGGGGGGGGGGGCGAACCCAGCGCAGCCCGAGCCCGTCAGGCGGCGGGGGCGGGGCCAGACAGGGGCTCGAGGGGCTCGAGCGGCAGAGCGCGCGTCTCCCCTCCCCCCCAGCCCCGCCCCCTGCGCCTCGCGGCGGGGCCCGGGCCGAGCGGTAACGGCCGCCGGCGCTCCGCCCCTCCCCCCAGCCCTGAGGCGCTGGGCCCGGCCGCCATGTCGGGCGCCCACCCGCAGCGGCGGAAGGGGTCGAGCCGGGCCGAGTCCCTGGTGCCCGCCCCGCTCCCGCGGAGCAACCTGCTGGGCGCCATGGAGGAGAAGCGGCGGCTGCAGCTCAAGGTCCGCGGGCGGGGCGCGGGGAGGGGCGAGAGCGGGCTGGGGCTTTGGGAGGTGGAGAAGGTTTGGGGGAGGGGCGAGAGGGGGTGGCAGTGGGGGGAGGGGCGAGAGGGGGGGTGGGGTGTTGGGAGGTGGAGAAGGTTTGGGGGAGGGGCGAGAGGGGGGGTGGGGCGTTGGGAGGTGGAGAAGGTTTGGGGGAGGGGCGAGAGGGGGTGGCAGTGGGGGGAGGGGCGAGGGAGGGTGGGGCATTGGGAGGTGGAGAAGGTTTGGGGGAGGGGCGAGGGGGGGGTGGGGCGTTGGGAGGTGGAGAAGGTTTGGGGGAGGGGCGAGAGGGGGTGGCAGTGGGGGGAGGGGCGAGGGGGGTGGGGCGTTGGGAGGTGGAGAAGGTCTGGGGGAGGGGCGAGAGGGAGTGGCAGTGGGGGGAGGGGCGAGAGGGAGGGTGGGGCGTTGGGAGGTGGAGAAGGTTTGGGGGAGGGGCGAGAGGGGGGGTGGGGCGTTGGGAGGTGGAGAAGGTTTGGGGGAGGGGCGAGAGGGGGTGGCAGTGGGGGGAGGGGCAAGAGGGGGGGTGGGGCGTTGGGAGGTGGAGAAGGTTTGGGGGAGGGGCGAGAGGGGGTGGCAGTGGGGGGAGGGGCAAGAGGGGGGGTGGGGCGTTGGGAGGTGGAGAAGGTTTGGGGGAGGGGCGAGAGGGGGGTGGGGCGTTGGGAGGTGGGGTGGCGGGGGGGAGGGGCAAGAGGTGGGTGGGGCTTTGGGGGGTGGAGAAGGTTTGGGGGAGAGGTGGTAGTGGGGGAGGGGCAAGAGTTGGATGGGGCAGGTTTGGGGAGACGGGTTGGCACTGGGGGGCAGTCCTCCAGCCTGCGCTGTTTTGTCTGTGCGTGCCAGGAGCTGTCAGAGGGAGGGGACCAATGTCCTCCACAGGCAGAGTAGCCTGGCCCTGCACCCGCTGCCCCACCCCTGCTCCCAGGCCTGTCTCCCCCACCAGGGCATGGGGCCCACAGACTGGTCAGGCCCATGTTTCTCTCTCTCTCCCCCCTTTCCTGGAGCCTGTTGGCTGGCACCACTTCCAGCCCTGCACTTGACTCCCTGCAGCATGGCACAGAGCCAAGGCCAAGCTCCTTTCTAGCTCACTCCTCCCCACTGCCTGTGAGCCTGAGTGGGAGCCGCAGTCACTACTTTGGGTCTTGAGTGGGGACCAGTAAGTTTTGCAGAGAGGTGATGAGTCATGCATGCACCATCTAGTGCCAGGGCTCTTTGCTGTGCCCTTTTGCTCCCCCAAACACAGCTTTCTGAAATGGAGAAAGGGCCCCGTCTCCCCATTTTATGATCTCTGCAGTCAGTTCCCTCAGTGGAAGACAGTGTACAGTGCCAGGCCAGAATAGCACTACTTTGCACCCATCTTGAACAGGGATAAATGACTACATGGCCATGGTTCCTAGGTAGGACAGAAATACAGATAGTAAGGTGCATGACCAGGGAGAATGAACCCCTAAAGAGTCTGGATTCCTTTATGTTCCCACTTTTATGTTCCTCACTTTCGCTGTGTGACCTTGGACCGGTTACTACTTTCCTCTCTGTACAAGGTACTTGGTGGGCTAACTTCATCAGTGCTCAAACACTTGAGCGCACAGGAATGCCTCCCAGTTAGACTGCTCCTTGCCAGGGAACAACAGCATTTACACAATCACTTACAGTTTTCTTTCCTGGCTAGAAGTTCCTGCTGCACAGGTTATTTTTTGTTGCCAAGCTATCAGAAAGAGCAGACAGGAGAGAGGTCACAGGTACAGCAAAATCTGCCTTTTGACTGTTTTTAACTTGTGAGAGACTTGCCTTGAGGATGCAGACTCTGGTAGGTGAGGAGTAGCAGGGACATTCCAGGGCTACCCTGCAGAAACAGCTGCTCTCCTGTGTAGTTTATTTTGAAACAATGAGGAGGGTTCCTAGGACAGTGTTAATGACAAACAGCAAACATAAATTTAAATAAGGACTACTTCAGACCAGGCATGGGAGCTGCTCAACACCGCAGGCAGCCTTGCCCCCCCCCCAAATGCCTCACCCATCAGTGGCCTTGCTGACCAACTGTTCCCTCTACTTCCCAGTGCCTCCCACCTGCCTGGAAAAGCTGTTTCCCAGCCTTCAGGAAGCTAGGGGAGGGAGGGGGGATGGGGCATGCTTGGGGAAGGAGGCAGGGAAGAGGTGGGGTGGGAGTTTAGGGGATATCAAGCACCCTCCGGTGTGAGAAGAAGTTGGTGCCTATGCATAGGAGGATGCACCAGTCCTGCTGGACCCTATAATAAAGCTAAAATGCTTTTAAAGTAAAGTCAGGTATATTGATGATCCTGGAAGTAATGAGCTACATGACTACCATGGCCAGGTTTATTCCTTGATTAAGTAATTAGGGGCTAATAGAACAAAGCTTGCTGTACAAATACATTTCTCATTGATGCCAGATAAATTCTTCTTCATACTCATCCCTAACACCTGGAACAAACCTGTGATAACCAGAGAAGACTTGAAAAACTTAAAAAACAACACATAGTCTAGTTAGCACCTTAAAGATTAACAAAACATGTAGATGGTATCATGAGCTTTCTTGGGCACAACCCACTTCTTCAGATGACAGGCTTGTTAGAAGTCCAGATCCAAGAATAAATGAAGGAAGGAGGGGGGAGGAGGAAAAGAAAAAGAGGAGGAAGAATAAAAAAAGAGGGACAGTGAGTAAATAAACTTCAGAGGGGTAGCCGAGTTAGTCTGTAACAGGAAAAACTTAACAACAAATAGTCTAGTAGCACCTTAAAGACTAAATAGTTACTATTAACAGCTACGCAGAGAAGACATGTATTTTTCAAGTACTGCTAACACACCACACACCCCAGTGTCATGGCTGAAGATGACCTGACTCCATTATTTTCACAGCTTCATCCCCAAACAAAACAAAAAAAAAAACGAGCACTTTGAACTCACTTTATTTTGAAGATGCAGCACCACTTGGATTTAAATCCAATGTATTGTGTATGCAGAGGGGCAGGGGTGGCTGCAGCCTTTCAACACACCTTTTTTGTTTGGTATAACAAGTGATAAATACAATTAAAAAATCCCCAGCCTTTGACACTAATTGCTTCATAACCCAACTTGAGAAGGCGTGTGTGAGTGCAGCTGATATTTCCTTCTGCCATCACACCATCATTGTACTCGTTTGGGTGATTTGTTAAATCATTTTTTCTCTGCCTTTACAGTAAGGGGTAATATTTCAGTTATACACCAGAGGGAGCTGACTTTGTCTTCAACAAGTACAGACTTGGCATAAATTCAAATCAAATATGGAAAGTAGCAATTACTGTGATGCGCTCACAATAGTGTAACAGTTGAAGATTTATGCTGCTATGGTAGAGTACAACCCCCAGATGTCAGCCTGATCCCCTCTTCAGTTGTGTGTACACTGTGTGGAAGTACAGATGAACCCACCATTTGGTTAGACACCATATTATTGCAGTACAAATTTATCACTTGACCAGAGTGCCTGCTTGGTACTAACTACTGGAGGAAATGAGAGCACAGCTATCAATAAGCAGCCCTAAAGGAAAAGGGGAGATCCTTATTTTCAAAGAAGACGACTTTCTGTTAAACCAATCAATTATTGTATATTGAATACCTTGCTGAATGAGGATGCAGTAGTTATTGGTGTCATTAACTGCTAGACATGTAGCGCCAGCAGCCAGGATTCTTGTTCATGGGCATTTGTAAAACTCTGATTTATTTCTAAAGCATTTCCATATGGTCTTTGGGTACTGCATAGTTAAAGAAAACCATCACCACCACCAAGACAGAACTAAACGTTCAATGCAAACAATAGGGCTGTGTCTACACTGGCGTGATCTTGCGCAAAAGCGGCCACTCTTGCGCAAAAACTTGCTGCCTGTCTACACTGGCTGCGTGTTCTTGCGCAAGTAAACTGATGTTCTACTGTATGAAATCAGGGCTTCTTGCGCCAGAACTCTGATGCTCCCGCTCAGGAATAAGCCCTTTTGCGCAACTGTTCTTGCGCAAGAGGCCAGTGTAGACAGGCAACATGAATTTCTTGCACAAGAAAGCCCTATGGTTAAAATGACCATCAGAGCTTTCTTGCGCATGAGCGCGTCTACACTGGCATGGATGCTCTTGCACAAAAGTACATGCCAGTGTAGACGCTCTCTTCTGGAAGAGTTTTTGCGCAAGATCATGCCAGTGTAGGCGTAGCCTAGGGGAAATTCTGGGTACTCTTTGCCAGTCCCTCAGCAAGTACACTCAAATATTACAGTTTTAGGTGCACAGTGATATTAATAAGGCTGTTGGTGAAACCTTATGTTAATTATATCAGCCACTAATCAATTGGATTAGTATGACTGAGTATGATACATGAGCAAAGTCAGTTCACAAAAATTTACTAGTCTTGTTTCTTCCCTGCATAATTGGGTCATGTGCATGCATATAGGAAGAGAATAGACTTACCAAGTCAAGGACTATTTTTAATGTTTCTTCTTAGATTTAAAGAGTTAGTTAAGTTACCTAGTTAGTAATGGCCTGTGGCAGTAGTGAGTGTGGCCTAGGGTGGGGGTGGAATGCTAGTTTTCGAAAGTTGTGCACTGTATTCCCATATGACAGGCAATCCTTGTGTTTTTTAAATAAGGTTACCATGAAAGACTGTTTCAGAACATATTAAAATACCACCTAGGAGAACCAGTCTCAGGTCTACTTCTTCTCTATCCCAGCTCCATCCTTCATATACTAGAGGTAGGTTAAGTAGATCTCCTTTGGTAATACAGTCTATAACCATGGGGTTCCCCCAGAGAAAGCGGTCTCCTTGATTCCTGTGCAAACACGGCAGGTTCTTTCTGCCCAACTTTCCCTGGTGACCGCAGTGTATTGAATGTTAGTACAAGGCACTCACTAATGGTCTAATTCATTGAAGGCATTAAAGAAAAAGACTAGACCCTTAAAAAGGATGCAGTGGTGTTAGTAACTAAGAACTGTCTCTAGGACAGGCCACATTGTTCCAGTTTATTCAAGTAGTGCCCCCAGTTTGTTACTCTTTGTGAAGAAGGTGGAACATAATTCTAGAGAGAATAGTTTCCCCACCCCTGGAGGAAATTTTGGATTTTCTAGTGCTCCCACCTCAGTATCTGGCATCCAACTCAGAAGCTCATCATACACCAGTAGCATCCGCTCAATTATCTTTATAGTAATTTAATTGTTCTTTAATCTGAACCTCTGTACCTTTTCCCCTTTCAGTCCTCCAGTGGCACATTGTATCATATCCTCCAAGATCTAGCTTCTCTCCAGAAGCAAGGCTCTGGGTAAGTGTTTCAGAAGGGCTTAAATCAGCTCACATGGAAATACATTTTAAAGCAGGAATGACAGTGAATGTGTTAGGTCAAAATGAGCATTTAGTATAATTAATTATTATAAGTAGAGGAATATCTTAGTATTTCCTCTTGTTGAGCACCTAGAAACCATGCATTGGGATAAATTTTAGCACAAAAATACTTTCCTCATTTAGATTTATCATCTGAGTCTCCCCTCCTTGTTTTTCAGGTGCCATGGGCCTCTTTCTTTTGCAAGGAGGAATGGCTTTTTGCCTCTTCAGTACCTCATATGTAGGGCCCTACCAGTTTCATAGTTGTGAGAAAGGTGTGTTGAACTGTAACATCCACCACCCTCTGTGAAATCTGATCTTCACTATTGTTGGGCACCTGGAGTGCCTAACTGCTAGTCCAGCTGTTACAGGGAGAGAGAGAACTTGTCCCACCCCTGCACAGCTGCTCTTGGTTGGGAGATCAGACCCACCTCCAGAAGCAGTGCAAAAATGAGGGCTCCGGACTTCTGTTCCCTGGTAACTCTCCAGCAGCTCCTGTCATAGCTCTGGTGCCAAGCTCCAGGCTTTCTCCGGCTCCCACAATGGCTTCTGCTGGTCAGAGGCTCTCTCTCCCAATAGCAGCCTGGGCTGTGGCCCCCCTCCCCTCCTGCTGCATCCTCCCTTAGGTGTCTGCTCCAGGTAGCTGCAGCTGCTCCAGCCAGGCCTTTGATTTATTGATACCATCTTCTGCTCTAAGATTTTCTCCAGGGCTGGGGCACCCATTTTTCCTGGGGTCTCCAGATTGGACAGGGGTGCCTGCCTTAATCTGTTCCTGGCATGGATTGCAAACTAGGAGTTGCCAGCTAAGGGGCTCCCAGCAGCTTGGGGAGGATCCTACCCTCCCTCCAGGAACCTCCTCTGATTGCAGGGAGGATGCTGCCTTCAGAGTCCAGCTATCAAGGCAGCACAGAAATGAGGGTGACAGTCTTGGGGACCCTTCTACAACATCATCACAACTCTCCCATGATCCCATTTTGGGTCAAGATCCCCAGTTACAAACCTGTGAAGTTTCCTGTGTAAACATGGGAAATTGAACAATTTCAAAATCCTCAGGCTGTGCAATTAACCATAATAGATAGTGTATTTTGTAGGGCCCTAGGCAATGAGTTTAATTAAATTGGCAAATTCCTCCATTGAAATTTCCCTGATTGGCTTTGAACTTTAGTTGTTTAGCAGTTCTCCTACTGTCCAAAATCCAATATCGAGCATTTAATTTGGCTGCAGTTTCCAAATTCTGCTTTGAAAAACATGTTGAGATACAATTATGTCATTATTTGTGCTACTCGCTTCTGACTGACACCTCCTTCTGGTAGTTGCCTTCACCCATTTTACCACCCCTTTTTGTCTCTTTCGTTGTTGTAGCTTCCCTCCCAATCATTGAGGCCTGGCATGGCTGCTTTGGGATTCAGATTACTGTTTTTCCTTTTTGGATAGTCTTTCAAAGTCTTTTTCCACAAACAATCTTATGCAATCGTTACACCAGCTGCCTTGAATGCTTGAGTCACTGCAAGAGTGACCCAGGCAATCTTCCCATTCACTGCTCCTTGCCATGTCACTCTGTAGTGACAGTAGAGGGACCCGGGCCTGTCCTTCACTCTGGATTTTGAGTCTAGGACCTTCACCAAGCAATTAAGATGTGCATCTACACCAACTTACCGCTTTCACCCAACAGGCATCTTTTCCCTTTCCTCAGGGAGCAAGCCTGCAGACTTCCACCCTGTTGCTCCCTTCCTGGCTTTATAGAAGCCCTGCTCTGTTCTCTTATAGGTGAACTTCCTTCTAATTACCCCCTGCCACACAGCCTAAAATGTAACTGACTGCAGCAGCAGCCAAATTCATTGTCTGAATAAACTCCAACCATTCAAAAACATACATCTAGAATATATAATTATCCCTCAAGGTAAGCACCTTAAAATGTGGTGGAACAAGCAGACCATATCAATAGTTAGCTACAAAATATAATATAGAAGCAGGTAGTTAAAACAAAAGTTAAAAATAGTGTGGGCCATATGATGCAAGTTATCAAACATTGCCAGTTTATGAAATACCCCATCTCTGGTCAGAACCCTTTACCTGTACAGAAGAATGATGGAATTTAGACTATAGCTAACTTTCTTCACTTAGTACTTTGCTACAGGAAATTAGGATTTTAGTGGTATCACACAACATCCCAACCAGGCTCTTCCTGCAGTGGTATGTCACAATGGTGACACGGCCTGTGACATACCTAGAAGATTTGACACAATCGCAGTCTGCAGAAGAGGTGGTGACTGAGTGTCTTATGCTTCTCCTCAAACTGGGAACATATCTTTCAAAGACTTTTAAGGTACAGCTTACATTAAAATAGAAATGTTCACATTATTAGCTCTGAGATTCTAAATTTACTTATTTTTCAAAAAATGAGTGGTGCTGTGACAGCTTAGAGACTAACCAATATGTAGACTCATGAGCTTTCCTGGGCAAAACCCAAGTCATCTAACGCCCGCAGATACTGCTCAGATTTTTTCCAAATTAGTTTATAGATTCAAATATGTGCTGTTTATGCCCATGTTGCTGTGCATCTCTTTCTCTCCCCCTTCCTCTTTGGACTCTAGAATGGTGTAGTGAGGGGAATGATAAAAACACTGGGCTTTTATTTCAAACCTCTATCTTCCAAACTACTCTAGCTTGCTTCGTGCAGCCATTGGCTTTGTAGTTCATCATGGACTACTTTAACTCAAGCTGAAAAACCATACAGATTTCATTGTCAAACCCCATCAGCTACATTATCCTCTAGATGCTGGGTATCTAACAGAGCCTGCTCCACTGTTCTGAACAGAGGAAGTACAACACTTGCAAATAGGAAAGAAAATCTAAGGTGTATCTCTCAGCACATTCCCTTAGGTGGGGAATAAAAATGCCATAGGTATATTTAACTTAGTTATAGCATAAAATGCTTACTGCACTGAAGTACTGTTATTTTCCTTCATACAAAGGTGAGCGGTAAGGGACTGGGTGACAATCTGCACTCCCTTGTACCAGAACTTCTTATCCCAGCAGAAACAATTAACTATTTGTGCAAGGCAACAGAATTTATGAGTCCAGAAGCATTTCTGAAAATGTATAACAACCCTTTACAGCCTGCCATGGCTTCAGGTACTGCTGCAGATTTGCAAGGCAGCTGGTCAGGATGGATAGTTAGGGTGTAGGGTTAGTGTTTTGTATTCTCTATGGAACCAAACTTCTAGCTCACATAATGGTGAAGTGATGGGTAAGCAGAGAGATGTTAAGAGTGGAATCTGGAGAATGACTAATTGACAAGCCCTTGTTAACAGTCTACACTAGACAGTGGAGTGACACTGCAGCAATTGATCCACCAGCAGCAGATTTATCGCATCTGCTTAGAGATGTAAAATCAACCTCTGAGTGCTCTCCCATCAACTCTGTTATTAGCTGACAGAGGGGTGGTAACAGACTAGGCCCAAGTGATTCCGTCCTTGTTAAGAACTGCAAGTTGCTTTTCCAGGAATTGCTGCCTGTTTGTCCATCGGTTGTACAATGACAAAGGCCATGCTGCTTAGAGCTCTGCCCCTCCTGGTCTGGCCAGGGAAGGTTGCTAGGAATGGAAGGACTGAAAGCTGGTTTCCTGAATGGTAGTTCAGGGCCTTTTCAGCCCTGTGAGGGGAGAAGTCAGGCTAAGTAAATGCAGGAAGCTTTACTCCTGAACCTATTAGAACAAAGTTGTTTTCAATCTGGCAAAGTCATCTTGAAATGCACCATTTCTTTCCCCTTACAGTACTGGAGGGTTGCAGGACTTAAGTGTAACCTGCTAAGGCCTATAAGAGGTAGTATGCTCCCCCAGTTACGCCTAAGGGCTAGTCTGACATTTTGACCAATATGGGCTGGATGGAAAGTTACAGGATGAAGGGGTTAAAGAAATCACTTTCAGCTGCTTGTATGAATAGTGTCTCAATTCTATTTCAAGGACTAAGGCTTTCCACTTTTTCTTCCTCACAGAAACTGTGTGGCCTACCCCTTGTCACTTGTATCCATGATACCTGAGACTATACTTCCTCCTTAGCAATGTCATGTTTTCATCATTTACAAACACCCTTCAAGACCCCCCCCTGAATTCTGAGTGCAACAAATTGACCAAGCTACCATGAATGCTGGATAGAGACAATGCTCTTTTAACCTGACATTCTTCCTGGAGATCTGTGGAAATATGAAGGAACTTCAGGACTTCAGTGTGTGTTGTGTGTTAACTGCTCTATAAAATGTTAATAAATAGACTTTTAGGATGGTGTGAAACTATAGAATATGGAAATCACTGTGCATGATTTACACAAATTCAGAGGCAGGGTCAGAGAGACCTGGGAAGCATATGAGGCTGTAGACTAAGGCTACATCTACGCTATGAGTTCTCTGCAAAAAATACGCTAATGAGGGGACTCATTTGTATGAGTCACAATCTCATTTGAATATTTTCTGCAGATCTGGTTTTGCACTGGAGTTTTTGGGCAAACAAGCAGCGTGGACTTTTTTTGCGCAAAACCCCCTTTTCTGTAAAAATCCTTATGCCCCCAAAAAAGGAGGTTTACCGATCTTGCAGAAAAGGGGGGTTTTGCGCAAAAAGAAAACGTCCATGCTGCTTGTTTTTGCGCAAAAACCCCAGTGCAAAACCAGATCAGCAGAAAATATGCAAATGAGATCACAACTCATGCAAACAAGTCCCTCATTAGCATATTTTTTGCCGAGAAAACTCGTAGTGTAGACAGCCTAAAGGATACAAATTCCAACTGTCATAAATACGGCCCTTGCATAGGTCTGTGAAAGTTGCACCAGTTAAACTCTCAGACATATTTCATGGTTGAAGAATTAATAGGCACTACATTTCAGATGTGGCTGCTTTAAAGAGTAGCAGTTAAAGCTCAACATTGCAGTTCTGCTGTGTCTTCAATGAATCACAAAGATGCAAGGACAAGTTAGTTATATCAGGATACTGGAATAAACAGGCCTTCAAATGACAAAAGAGAATCCTTTAATTTGATAAATGCTCATCCAACTGATGAATCGAACCAGCTGTTCAAATTTCTTTCAAAATTCAACCAATTTAAATGAAAGCAAACATTTCCACAGTTTCACCTTGAAGCAGGTATGGTTAATAAAGATAACTATGACATACAGATAATGGTCAGTACTTAAAGTAGCAATAAAATGGTTAGAGATACAGTAAGTTTCTTTCTACAATATGACAGTCCTTCAAGGCACTAGAATATATCCACAGTTTTGAAAGGTGACTGATAACCAGCAGTCACTACCAGCTCTGACATTTTTGGTTCATACTTGAACAAAATTCTGCAGCAAGTCAGTGAGGGAAAGTCTCTTGCAAGGCATCTCCTTTTTAATATATAATGTCTAAGAACTAGGAACAGTAACAGTGACATTAAGAAGGTTATTTCCATACATGCACCTTAAATAATAACTGATGTACTGCCTTTTATTCTTTTGGGATTTCTGCTAATGCCATCTCTATTAGCAGCAATTAAGCTTCCTATATAAATTTCCACAGTAATCAACTGTTTCCATCCAGGATTTTTTAAACCACTTTCAAGACACAGATCATTAAACTTCTTCTGCCTTACACATACATAGAGTGAGCCTTCATACAGTTCTGCTGTATCTTCAAAAAAAGCTCTTCACTGTTAGGTCTTGATTTGTTCGTTTTCCATGAGGACAGAAAGGTTTTTAAAAAGTTTTGGAGTATTTGGTTTCTTTTACAGAGCAGTGCTTTCTGTATCATTGTCAACATCAAGCACAAAATGGTTGTGCAAATCCTTACTTGCTGACTCTGTAGGAAGCTCTGAAGAGAGGATCCTAAGTGGTTCTTGAACATTGGAATTCGAGTCTGAAAAAACCCAGAAAAATATAAAATTTACAGTGGTTAGACTGTCATTAAGCTCAGGTATATTTCCTTATAAACAAAGGGAAAGGAACAGATCAGGATAGGACAACAGCTTAACAGAGGCATTGCAAGTTCAAGGCCTGCATATGCACACACAAGCCACTTCAGAATAACAATGAAATTTGGGTAGCTCCTCCCCAGCCACCTCCATCACCATTACCTGCCTGACAAACAAGCTGAAACAACAATATTGCAGTGCCCAATCACTACCTTGCAGACACCCACTCTGGAGGAAAAAGAATGAATTTTGCATCTAGAGAGAGTATTAGTCAAGTATCTCCCCCATTACCTGTTAAGTAACAAATATATGTTATCTAGAGGAGAGGTCTATTAAAGGTAGAAGAAAAAGAAACTAAGTCAAATCAATATAATGGTCCTAAGAAAAGGTTGGGGTCAGCTTCTTTTCCCTTGTCTGGTGGGGAATAACAAGGGAGAGTTTTATTCTGGCCGTTCCTGGTACAGATATCTAGAAGGTGACACAGAAGGGACTCTCAATCTTGTTGTTCTGGTGGCTGTAAGGAAAAGAGCAGAAAGCCCCCAAAGAACAGCTAATAATCTGAATGAAAACATTCAGTGTTCATGAAAGTAACCAAGTGTTCATACTCGTCACATACACATTAGAAGAGAAGTGTCACTAACGGCTACACTTCAGCTTCTGAAGACAAGTGAGTGATTTATTCCTCTGGCTCAAGCTGGCATGGAAAGGCAATTTAAAACCCTCTTGAAAAGCTCCAAGATGTCAAACACTAAGCCTCAAACAGAAACAATGGCTAAGTAGTATTCATTTTACAACTGCATAAATGGAAGATCTTTGCTGAACCATTACTGGCAGAGGTGGAATTAGAATTTAGGAGCATAATTTTTACTCCATTTTAGCCACAGATCATATTTATATAAATCTGTGTTCAACGGTGTTAGGAAAGACAGCCTGGAAAATCTGGGTTATGGCAGTTCGGTATTGCTGTCTTAATAGGTGGCACTAGAGTTCCTCACCAAAGGTCTTATGCTGATATCTTTACTAAGGCTTAATCAAGTCCTTACCAGTCATAATATCCCATGGCTCTTTTTGCAATAGGATTCCAATTTATATAACTTTCCGGTTGCTTAAATTCCCTGTGTAGATTTAACCAGTTCATAATGCATTTCCTGCTCCAATTATGTACTGTGGTGAAGAAAAACCCTATGTACTGTCAATAAGGTGGCTGAATTACAGTGATAAGAGCAAAACTAAGTTTTGTTAAATAATAAAAAAAAGAATATTGTAAGTACTTTTCAAAAAGTATTAAAGAAACTTTGGTAACTTGTACATAAGGTTCTTATGCTGCCCTCACCACAAGCATTACATACTAGACTCAAATGCCAGTTAAAGACACAAGGTGTAATATCTTTTACCGATCAACTTCTGTTGGTGAAAGAGCAGCTTTCAAGCTACAAAGAGGCCTTCCCCCCCCCCAGACGTGAAGTACTCTGTGTAGCTTGAAAACGTGTTTTTCACCAACAGAAATTGGTTCAATAAAAGATATCACCCATCTTGTTTCTCATATCCTGGAACCAACATGTGCACAACACCACAGTTACAATTAAAGACTTTCCAACTCCAGCTCACAGTTCATTATTACAGCATTATGCCATTTAAAATTCAGACTGCAGAGATGAGCAGTTTTTCTAAATGGCAGAGGCCCTGGAAGCACTCTGCGCTAGTGGTTTAGTGTCCCAAAGTCTTTCCTGCAGATTCCTGTTCGTATCTCAACCTCAGGGAGAAGGTATGGGACAGGATTGCTCCCCATCACTACTACACTGTGAAGGACAGACTAGACATTAGAGGGGAACATTAATCTGGTGGTGATGGGTAAGATATTTTGGCTACAAGTCAAGAATAGTAAAAAGGCACACCTCCAAACACCAGAGAATAGAGATAAACCCCATTTATGATAGGATTCCCCACTAAAAAAAAGTAAAATATGACATGAGAGGTTAGTGATGCAAAACATGAACTACATTCTAAGTCGTGAATGTATTTGGTATTTGTTAAAGGCAAACATAACAGCCATTCTTTTTGCATGCTATATTAGTAAGAATGCAAGCAAGCAGTGCTATGGTGACAAGTTAGTACTGAGCATTAGTGCACACTCAGTCATGAATTAGCAATGTCTTTGGCCAATCAAATGCCTTTTCCTTACCATTAAACTTTCCAATTTCAGTTCATATTGAATAATGCAGGTCAAACATCTAGATTGTTTAATGAAATTTTTTTTATTAGAATTGTCTTGTATAGAGTTAATTACTTTACAACCATAAACAGGATTTGAAGAGTTACTCAAATCTAAAGCATGACTAAGGAGTTGGTATAAAATACCCTGCAAGCTTTTCAGAGGTTACAGCTCAAATGTTAGACATTTATTGCTCATTTTAATTCCGAGTTCCATAGTTTTGGCTTCTGAGAGTCTGAATTTCCCTAGTATATTTATTCTTAAGCATAAAATTAAAAAAAGCCTGCCTAATACACATGTATTAACAAAGGAGCCAATTCATGAAAGCTACAGCAGCTCAGTGGTCTTTAAAGTAAGTGCTTGTAAGGCGCATCTGTAATAAGTTAAGTGCTCCACAGCTTTTTAGTACAGGTTGAACCTCTCTAGTCTGGCACTCTCTGGTCTGGCAACATCTGTGGTATGGCATGGTTTTAGTTGGCTGGATGTCCATTTATCATGGGGGTGGCCAAGTTTCCCATAGTCCCATAAAGTTTACAGCCACCAGTCCTGGCTCTCAGGGTTCTGTGTTCTTTAGCTCTAATTTGCCCTTAAATGTTTTCTAAGAGCCCAGCAAGCAGTGGAAGGGTTGGTCATGCTGCCAGACAATACTGACCTCCTGTGGTCTGGCAAATTCTCTGGTTTGGCACCGGTCAGGTCCCAAGGATGCTGAACTAGAGAGATTCATCCTATAGTAAGATTTCTGATATTAGGTTAAGGATGAAATTTTATTTTCAATCATAGTTTCTGCATGATGGTCTCTAATTTCCAAACAGCAGATGATCCAATCCTAATGTGGCTTGCAAGAAGTGAGCCTGAGCACTGAGATTCAGCCTCTTCTCCAAATTCTCCACCTTTCAGGAGATTTCTTGAACATTTTCTCAATATATTTATTAGATTTAATATAGAATCTAATGATAAACACCCCTGCTCTTCCTTAACCATGCCATAATGCCAGTTAAATTCTTGTACTTTTGTCATCAGCCACCATCTGGCCGGTTTGCCAAGGCTTGCTCACTAGAAATTACATTACTTTAGTGCTTGTGGCCTTAACCTTTTCCAGTCTGGCACTGTAGAGACTGCATTGAGATACAGTTGGCCAAGTTAGTCGCTGGAAAATAAAGGGATGAAACTATAAGAACACTTTACTTCCGCTTTAAGTGGCTTCTTTTACTAAACAGTGGAATTGCTCAGCACAGACTTGCAGTGTTGTAAGGTTAATGATACATAGCCACATCTCAGCTCTGCAGATTGCTGTATTGTTGTGATTGCCTCATTTGAATAATAATTTAATGTTACAACAGACAAGTAAGTTCTTGTATTCTGAATGGCTAGTATCCAAAGGGGAGGGATTTGCTTAATGGCATGGTTATTAAGCAAATAACCATATGGGATTGACCTAATAGAACTCTGTTATTAGCTAAAACGAAAGACAGAACTATGTAGCACTTTAAAGACTAACAAGATTAGTTGTTTGCCAGCAACCAAGCCACTACCTCAGATGAAGCAGGAAACTCCCTGTGTATGGAAAAATACACCAAAGTCCAAACAATGAGGTTGTCAGACTACAGAAACAAACATCTGGAAAAGGAGGCTCAGCCCTTCCTCTTCCAGCTATTCGGCAACATGGTTCTTATCCCCAGAATAACTCACTCTGAAGCATGCTACAAGAATCCCAGCCCCTCAGTGCTCTTTTACCAACTCAGTTTGCAAACAGCATTTTGCTGTTATTCTGGGGAATGTGGCTGACCTGTGAAGAACCGAGGGGGAGTTAGATGAAAGATGATAAAAGTTTTTCAAAACTGTTCACTTTTCAGCAGTTTGACAGCCAGGTTAGTGGTAGTTTCCTCTTTCATCTAGAAACTACAATTTCAATTAAGCTGCTTAGTACAGTATTTATTGAAGTGCACGGTCCATAAATCTTATAATAACCATGTCCTGAGGTAATCAACTCAGATATATGGCCTTTGTTTATTCAGCTCACCGTAAATTATTGCCTCAAAACAGACAGCAGCACCTCTAAGCCACTATATTAAGGGACTGTCAAGTTTTAAACAACCTTTTTGGACATCTTGTAGTTGGAGAGAGATCTATAGCACAGTTAAGGAGGCTAGACAGCGTACAGAATGCAAATACAAGCATGCCAAAATGCAAAGAGATGCTGCCAGTAGCTTTTCGGCACTGGGGTTTAGTTCATGAACAGTGTGCGCTTTATGAGCAAGTTCCAAGCAGTTAAAATCCAAAAAATTAAAATCCTAATGTAAAAGCTGCATTAGAAATAAAATATAAGTGGCAAAGTTTGCCTGTGCTGACTCCCAACTCTTCAGTTTGGCAAAAGCTAACCAAAGAGGGGAACAGACATTTAAAATGCGTCACTACATCACTTAAGACACCAGAAGTGAGAGTTCTGGTAACAGTTGTATTAAGTTCAAGAGTTAATTCTTGGCATGGTTTTATAAAACACTAACGAGGATTCTTTTAAAAAAGCTTGCAAGTGAATATCAAAATGAAACATGGGTCCTAATGTCTGTTAAAAACTGGATGTGTAATAATGAGATATAGTACAAATTTGACAAACGCACACATTTTGAAGCGCATGAACAAAATAAAGCTAAAGAGAATAGCTGCGTAAGAGCATTGGTAGCTGTATTGCAGGGCTTGGATCAGTACAAACCTTATTCGCAGCAACCTTCCCCACCTGTGAAGGCATCATGGGGTAGAGCTATTAGGTAACAGAATATAGTTTGCATTCTAAACAAAAACAGTCTTTATTCTAGAAAGCTGAAGTGTCATTGGAAAGGGTTTTTAACCATTAATATAAGCAGATTTAAAAGCATTAGTCTTTATGTTCATTATATTTTCTTTTATAAAGTATCTAAAAAGAGTCAGACTTAGCAGGAAGACATTTCAAAGGTGCTGTTTTCAAACAAAGATTTAAATTCATTAGTATCACCTATCATCTATAAAATGCAGACTCTGTACTGTTCCTCTGAGATCACCTACTGCCCCATGAATGTATTTCTACACTGCAGTCAGAGGTGTGATTGCAGCATGTTTATATATGCGCAAGCTATGTTTGATCTGACTAGCATTAAAAATAGCTGTGATGCCCCAGCAGCACAGACTAGCCACTTGAACAGACTTCCAGGATCCCCAAATGGCCTTGTCCAGCCTATGCTGCCACAGGCTCACTGATGTTATGTGCATCTTTGACAGCAATGCAGATACACTGAGAGCAGCACAGTACGTTATTTTTTTACTTGGGCAGTTGTTCAGATACAATTAAGTGATTTTGGGCACCCAATTTGGATCATCTTAACGGGCAGGGGGAGGGGGCTGATTTCCCCCCTCCCCCTCCCCGAAAAGGCAGGTCTATTACGATTGTGTCAGGGCATGCAAAGTCATTACCACTTTGGACATCTTGGCTTAGGATGTGTTCTCCTTGGCTATGCCTCCTCCCACTTCAAAGCATTTGCCATTTCTGCCCCAAGTGCCTACATAAGGGTAGCTGCCATGATGTGGTGAGCCTGGGAAAGCCATTTACACTTGAGTCCTGTAACAATGCTCTGCCGTCAAAGGCTGGAAAACATATGTGGAAAGTCAATCACATTCATTCTTATAAGAATGAAAACCTCATATACCATAATACGCAATTCAAGCATTTTAACCAAATAGAGCTCCAAGTTATTAATGTCACTGAACTTGCATTCTGTATTTCACCCAAGATGGTTCATCAGTGCTTCACGTGATGTTACAGCAGCAGAGTCCCCTCCCCCTCCAATATTAACATGCTACAGCTCACAAGGAAGTGTGACTTACCTGTTACTATTTTGGAAGCCGTCTGACTGGGATTTGTAAGAACACTGTCTCCCGATGTGAGACACACAGGAGGATGAGGTGGTGGGGGAACACTAGGTCGGTTCCGGGGCTTTGGTACTGGCTTTGGCCTTGGTAATGTCCCGGTTTGAGGAGGAGAATGAGACTGCGAAGTTTCCTGGGTAGATGACTGCAGCTGAGAGTGTGTGGCACTAGCACTGTGTTTTCCTGGAGGTGGCGTATCAGGCGGTGTTGGAGTCTGAGGAGGAGTACAAGGTGCCTGCTCGGGTCCATGTTCGCCACTAGGTACAGCAGGTGGAGAAGACACTTGACTATTTAGTTTAGGCTGCAGTGGAGGTGTAGCCTGTGTGGGGGGCTGTGGAGGGGGGTGGTTAGGAGCTTGTATTGGGGAGAGGCTGCTGGAGTATCTTCGAGGGGCAGAAACCTGGGAAGCAGTGGAAGTCTGGCCTGCCCCTGGGTTTGTAAGTTGTCCAGGAGGAGAAGCACTTCTGGTGGGTGGTTTTGGAGAGACAGAAGGTAGCTGAGCTGGTGGAGTAGAACCGTGGTTTCCTGGCTGCCCAGCTGGAGGTTTGGGAGGTGCTGGTGCAGGCTTTTTAACAGCTTGGAGAGACATTAGTAAGAATATATTAGATACTGTTTATAGCTGAAACAAAACCTTGAAATAGGGAAACGTGTAACATCATTTAAAACTCAGCCACTTTCCAATTGAAGTTACCCAGGCCTACTACTGCTGTAGTTTCATAAGGGTTACCAAGAAATGCACGCAAAGGTTATCAATAAGCAGACATCTGCCCGAGTAATGCCATTGCATAGCACTGTCAACATCACAATATGCTACCATGGATGAGTCTGAAGACAACACAAGTTTAAGTAGGTTTTGGTAAAATACTGTTGAACTTTGGCTTGGGTGGAGTAAACCATATAAATCTGGAGTGTAATAATGGACAAGAGATCCCAGAAAAAAGCTACTTGGGCAAGCGCCTAGGGTGATAGGTCACAATTTTAACCACAAATAGCCACATCGAGAACTGAAATCAAGAATCCAACATACCTCGTCTCACTGCATGGGGGCTGGGACCAGCAGCATTTGGTGGCTGGCTGGCACAAAGCTGATTAGGGCTACTTGTTGACTGTGGCTGGCTCTGCATAGTGCCTAAGTGCCCACCATTTCTCACGGGGGGAGGAGTAGTTGAAGCTGCAGTTTCTCTGGGCTTTGAGGTACTGAAAATTTAAAACATGTGAATCAGAAGTTGCTTTTGAAATACCCCTCTCACAGAGGTATTGCAACAAACTCATGGGTTTGCACTAGAAAGAGTAAAACTTCTGATACATGCGTCTGAGTCCTGGGAAACAAAAAGATTCCTGTACTAACATGGTATTTGAAAAACTTAAACAAATGGTCTGGTAGCACTTTATAGACTAACAAAACATGTGGATGGTATCGTGAGCTTCCATGGGCACAGCCCACCTCTTAGATGCCCATGGAAGCTCACGATACCATCCACATGTTTTGTTAGTCTATAAAGTGCTACCAGACCATTTGTTGTTTAAGTTTATCCTGTACAGACTAACTCGGCTACCCCCTTGAAGCTTCTGAACATGCACAGTGTTTCAAGGGAGTCTGAGTTACAAGTGAGGTAATGAGACTGCATCTCTAAGATCTGCCATGGTCAGCTGTCCACTTCGAGCTTGTCTACACTTAACATAGTACAGCAGGACAGTTGCAGACAATCTCTGTGCTGATGGGAGGGATTCTCCCCTAGTGTAAATCCACTTCCCCAAGAGACAGTAGTTGGGTCAACAAGAATTTTTCTATCAACCTAGTGCTGGCTACACAAAAATG
The DNA here is from genome assembly GCA_032595735.1 of Pelochelys cantorii. Classification (NCBI taxonomy): domain Eukaryota; kingdom Metazoa; phylum Chordata; order Testudines; family Trionychidae; genus Pelochelys; species Pelochelys cantorii. The sequence continues at coordinate 39,389,887 of CM064341.1, forward strand.
TTACTCACAAGTATGAATTTTTCACATCCCTGACAATTAAATTTTCTAGCATACACCAAGCTTGAGTCTTAAGGAGGTCTTGTTGACTACTTTAGATATATTCTCTCCAAAACAATGGTCTGGAATACAAATAAATCTACAGCCAGCCATGCAAGAATGCAGAATACATATTGAAATTAAATACTGTTCTAGGACAAACTGAATTCTCTCTGTGCTGAAAAGGAGTCAATACATTTGAGGCTCGTTTATCAGACTCCCAGCTTGAAAATTCATGGAAACACGTGGATTACTCCCAAAAATTTAAGTTACCATGTGTCTGTGGTTTTAACAGAACAACCTCTGTTGCCCCCCCATCACAGGACACAGCAAAGAGCAGCTAGTCAGATATGCCCCAAGGCGAGATTGGAGAAGAAAAGTGGTATACTCTGTAAGCTCAGCCCACACTAGATCATGTGAACCACCAGAATGAGACTGCTCATGTTAGATATTCACAATATGCAGGCATTTCCGTGCTCCTTTTACTTCTTGTGCTTGGCTTCAGTATGCTTCTGGGGTTTGCTAGGCTTCTTGGCTGGGGGAATGTCTTAAGACAGCAGCAGTTTCATTGCCACAGTGTAGATACTCAGTACCTCCCACCTGGGGTTTAATTTTTAACTTTGATGTCGTTCAACAGGCTGGGAACTACAGTGCAGGACTGACATGGAGAGACCCATACTGGTATAACTCCCTTCCTCCCAGTGATATCAGCTATCTGAGTTAACATCTCATAGAGATAAATGGGGCAGGCCATACCCCCGGGGATGTTGCAGAGGCACTCAGCACAGACTCAGACATCCTTGCATCAGTTACATTTTATTTCCATTTGAAGATTCCCTTGCAATGTAATAGCTACAGACTATTTTCAAGGAGAGCTGAGATTCTGGAGAACACAACACTACGCCAGGAGAGCTATGGATGTCTTCTGATTGACAACGACACACCCCATAATCTCTGACCTATACACTGAAGCCTATCCAAGCTGTGCCCCACAGAGAGCTGTGAAGCACTGTGATGCTCTTGGCTCTGAGTGCAGCCTAGGCTGGAGGGCTGAAACATGCTGAAGCTGCTTGGTAATAGGAGGAGCGTCCTTCTGAAATAATGCACAGCTCAGAAGAGAGCCAGAGAATCTGCCACCAGATCGGCTTCTGCCACACAGATCACCAGTGAGGTACTCCAGGGAAGACAAAAGGTCAGTTGGTCCCTACAAATGGGGCAAGTAGGGATTAGCATTAAAATGTAGGGACGAGCAGAGCCAGAGAAAGAGTGACACCATGGCATAAGGACAGCAGGACTGGGAAGAGAACCCCTGTGTCTGGTTTGTGAGAGGGGCAGGGTGTTGGACTGCATTTTCCCCAATCCCTGCTCCTTGCCGTACAGCTGCAGTTTTACTTCTGCAATGTCCTCAAACCCTTTACTTCCCTCAATACAAAAATGAAATTAAACCCTGCTTCAGATCATTGTCTGTGTTGTGCATTCCCTTCCTGTCTGTATTTTTAGGCAGGGTCTCGTGTGCAGTTTCTGATTGCAGCCTTTGGATACCACCACAATATAAACCCATTTGTGTGTATTGTGAGAAAAGCCACACAACTGCACTAAAGAATTTATTAACACTCATGAAACCATCAGTACATTCCCTTAAAGGCAGAGACCAACCCCCCTCTATGCTGCTGGTACTTCTGAAGCCGCAAGTACTAATCTTGATTACTAATAGCTTGGGGATAGTTTTCAGAGTTAGATCTTGGACACTTGTTTTATACTTCACTTTTGTTCCCAGGTAACATTATTTCAAATTAGATCATAATGGATTAACTTCTAAATTAACAAAGCTACTGATCTGCACCAATACAGCAATGGCACGTGTGGCCTGATTTACTTTGTTGGAGGTTGTCTAAGAGACTAATCCTCTCCAAACTTCACTTAATATTTACTAGCGCTCAGTCAGATGAACCAGGAAAATACCAAAAGCAAAGTGTTACATCAACTCTGGAGGATGAAAAGAATAGGCAAATCAATAATAATTAGTCTCCCGATAAAATTACTTAGTGATTAACAAAAACGAAATGATTGCACAAAATTTCAATAGCAGTCAAGTGAAAACCTACTATGCCATTATGTTAATGAAACTGATGCCAAAGAGTGATAAACTGACTTCTGACTTGCTGGTTAAGATTATGTCTGTTCCTTGCTAACACACTCGCTAACAAAAAGCACACAAGACAAAACTAGATCACTTACACAAAAATGAACAAGACAAGACTTATAGGCTTCTAGTATTGCCACTGAGTTTTAGTGCTTTCAGCAATAAACTGAACTTGAGGTTCTTAGATACTTCATTGATTATGACGTGAAGAGATCAATCAATAGGGGAAGCAGAGTATACTGATGGAGAATTCTTGAAAATTCTCATGTTATACAACAGATTTTAGAGTAACTTCAAATTAAAAAGAGGAAGATGCACAAAAATCTCTCGCATTGTGCTTTTTATGAATTTATCTCAAAGCACTTCACAAAAAGAGAATGTATATTCAAGCTGGATGGTAGTACCCTGTTGATTAATTATACTGACAGATCGGTTTGTTGCTGAAGCAGTCTTTTAAGCCACTGCCAATAGAAGCCAGACTTCTTACCTGACATCCTCATTTCCTTGAGTGTGTACATGTTCTGCTGTGCCAGTAAATGGAGCAGAAGTTGCACTCACTGGGCTGGTTTCAGCCACAGAACCCTGTGAATGCTGCTCTGCTACAGGCTGAGCCAGCATGCCAGCCTCGGTAGGTGGAAGTGGTGGCTGGAAAGCTGGGGATGTGTGCTTTCTATTTATAGTGCCACATCTCCGAGGATTCACTGGGAAGTCCATAACCTTGACACCAAAGCTAGAGAGAGGAGAGAGTAAACACACCATGCAGGCCAACTCCAGATAAACAAAGCCAAAAGCAACATTGCAGGTTACAACCAAAGACAGCAACCCATGTTGCTTAGCATGCACAGAAGCAACAAGGAAAGCTTCACCTTTCTCCATAGGACACCACTATTGTTAAGACATGCAACACAACTTGAGTTACTCACACAAAAGGGTAAACCAAGACACCACTGGGATGGGCTATTCAATTACAATTACACATTGATGCAAGTGAGCGCTGACTGCTGAGTACTTTTACCCCACTGGGAAGTATATACACATTTCCTTAGACACCAGGAGAGTTTCAGACTTGTGCGTTTGGTGTTTTGCAAATGATATCTTCAAGGCACCATGTCCACTTCAAGATAAATGTGTGTGAACTAAAGACAGGCTCATATACATTTGCATGGTTAAAAGCATGAAAAAGGAAGGAAACTACTACCTTATTTAACTATGGATAAGCTTTATCGCTATAATATATGCCATTTTAAAAAGCTAGCACAGCATGTTCTATAAATCCTTAATTTGACGTGGTTAAAATCCACTAAAAGAAAGGAATGAACCTTGAATTCATTCTCTTTTCCCCTCTGTCAATACTTTGCACTACATGACAGTAGTAGGGAAATATAGTATACTGTTGTGATTAATATATTACACATGAATTTGCATGCATCTAACCATAGTTAAAACCAAGGTAACAATTTAACATTTGCATAAGGAGTTAGAACAGCACATCCCTTAAATACTGATATGAAAAACTGCTAACAAATACACTACATGTATGGAGTAAATACAGCACATCTGCTATGGTATACTGTACCATCATCAAATCAGAAGTCTTTTATCATGAAGGCACCAGATAACACCACTTCAGCCTGTGGTTTTAAACAGAAGCCTTGGAACATTCAGAAGTTAAAGCAAATCGATGGTATCAAATGTATGTTTATTGGTAATGGATTATTTTGAGACCTTAAAAAAAAAAATCTATGAATTGGGAATACTGTGAAAAGAAGCAGCAATTATCTGCTTGGGTTTATCATGCACAGAGCATAACTGGAAGGAAATGCCAGTACGTTACCTTTGAACCTTCCTCAGGCTGCAATAATATGAGGGGAAATAAATCACTCAGGGGTTATCTAGGAGCATTTCTATAGAATTCCCCTTCTGATCACAACTTCTGAATTTTATTTTAAGGTGAGCTACAATCACATCCAATTCTAACCCCATCAGTGGTTTGGAGTTCAAGAGTGGGCTAATGTCTGGAAAGAACAATGCAAGAGCTAAACATACCCTTCCTTCTTCAGCAAATCGCCTTCCATGATAGCCATGCTAACAGGCCTCTTCCGTTCCAGTGTCCCCGAATCATACTCATTCCCAGGTTGAGAGAAATGATTGGAATTCGTGGCAGGAAAAGCAACAAATGCCCCGGATACATTAAAATCCACATCTAGATTAAGACAGATACCGCATTATAAGACATATGTACACAAAAGCAGTGCATCACCTGTTTGTATTCCTAATTATCTAAGAAGGAATACCATGGAACTAGTGTTGGCAGAATTCCTCACATTACTGAAAGTCTTTACCTTCAGGGAAGAACCAGTCTGCGTGCTGAATTATTGGCTCTATAACTGCTACCACATGGACCGAAGTTGCTGCTGCCATTTCGGCAAGTGATCTATGGACAAAATTCAGAAATACATGGTCTCTAGTACAGACAGCTTTTTCAAAGTTAAAAATTGGTTTCCCCCCCCATTTTGCACGACAAAAACTGAATGAAAAGAGTGTGCCAACAACATGCTTAATGACGGACACATTTCTAGAATCCCACAAAGTGCATGGAAGTGAAAAATTCTGACACACAGCCTTTATGCCACTCTCCTGTGTGCCATTTCTTACTATTCATTGGCAGGACATAGCAGAATGCTTCTGAAATCCCACTCTTTACCATTCATTTCTCAACAACTTGTTCGAGAGCTTTTCAGGCCAAAGGAAAGCACTTACAGCTCTACTTCTATCCTTGACAGAAGACACAATTAGAAATAGCATTTAAAAATCAACTTACCCTTCATTCTTTGCCCACAGCAAGTTGGGACCTAACACTATGGCAATGTTGCTGGGTGTCATTTTGTTAATGTCACTGTTCTGTGCAAGTTTTGCTAGGAACTTGATTAGATACCTACAAAGGAGGAACCAAGCCATTAGGCAGTTATGGTAGCAACTCACTATAGACAAAGCTATGCTAGCACATTAAGCAAGTTATTTTCTTGCTTCAGACATAATTGCTGTCTCACTGCCTGGAATATCAGAAACATTCAAGTCATATTTCAAGTCAAACTTCCAAAAACTCTTAAGAGCATCTTTGGTTAAAACAAGGGGCTAAAATTTCATGCTTAGAAGTTTGCTACTAAATTTCTTCCCATTAATCAGTGAAAACTGAGCTGAGAAAGTGACTAATAGGAAATATCCTCCATTTTAAGTATGGCGGAACTACATCAGGTATATTTTGCTCTAAGTAGATTAGAGTATAGAGACTAGAGCGATCATGCACTAGGAAAGCACATTAAATAAAGCTGAACTGCTGTAAACATTGTCCTATCATGCATTTAAGACTGCTCCGAGCTAGAGACTTTGGTTTTGCTGTGTGTCACTGGGCAAGGGCGAAATCAGCAAGCATGAGAGCTACTTAGGAAGAAGCCAGGTGCAGAGTCTGAGCATGGGAAGCTCTCAAGGGAAAGGTGAGAAGCTGAACGCCCTTGCACTGTGCGTGGTTTATCTAAAGCACCACTGGAGTGAAGCTTACAATACTGTTCTGTAATCAGGTCAGGGTCTGAGAGCCGAGAACAATTTTATGTGACCCCCCACTTCAAGGAATTAAAGTGACTGGAACCATCAACTGAACATTAAGGCCTAGTCTACACTGCAAACTTTGGTCAATATAAGCCACATTAAGTTGATCTAATAATGTGTCTGTGCTACTGAGTCCCTTCAGCCAACTTAAGTGGCCTGTAAAGTCGACTTCTGTACCCCATCTTCACAACAGTTGTAGCGCTTGATTCAACATCCACGGACTGATGCGGGGATAGTGCAGATACTGCATTGTGTCACTCGAACGAACAGTTCTCCAGGAGGTGTGCCACAGTGCTCCGCTCTGACCACTCTGGAGAGCTCTTTCAACTTACTGCATGTCAGCCAGATACAGGAAACAGCTGCTTCTGTTAAAGCCCTGGGAACTTCTGAATTTTCATTTCCTGTTTGTTAAGTGTGGCGAGCTCGCCAGCACAGCCGACCACGGAGACGCCAGCCACCAACACGCTCCAGCATGGAGCACACTGGTGGTGGTGGATCTTATTGCGGTGTGGGGAGAAGAATCTGTGCAGGCAGAGCTCTGATCCAGTGCCAAGACTGCGCAGGGAATGGGAAGCCGAACTACACGTGAAGAGAAAGAAGCTTTGGCAGGTGACCAGTTCTTCTGGTTCTGCCCCACAGACCTGGTGCTTTTATGAGGCCTGCATGGGATTTTTGGTGGTGACCCACCACTACCCCCAAAACACTTTGTGGATACTTTCCAGGAGCCGCAGGTGACCTCAAGCAACAAGGAGGACTCTGCTGACAAGGAAGAGGAGGAGGAGAACAGGAAGCATTCCCCCTGACAGCCAAGAACTGTTTTTAACCCTGGAGCACCAGGGCTTTACCCAGAAACTGGCAGCATCCGCTCCCTTGCTGCCTCCGTTGCCCTGAGGAGAGAGGCATCACAAGAGCCACGTAGGAGAAACGAGATGACTTTTCAATGCTCACCCTGGAACTGCAAGCCATTAAACAAGTAACCTGCTCCCCGTTGGGGGACACCGGTCACACAACCACGCTTTCCCAAACCGGCCATGGCTGTGGTTGGAAAGAGTTGCTTTGTATTACAAGCAACACTGGGGGAAAAAAGGTGGAGGGACTTCCTGTTTGTGTCCCCTCCCCCCCCAACCCAGTGCCACTTCTATAACAAACTAGCCAAATAGCCCATCATAAGATGGGATTTTCAGCTCGCTCTCCCCCCCCCACTCAGGGGACTGCGCAGCCCAAACAGCTGTTTGGGCTCCGCACTCCCCGTGCTGCATGGGGAGCGCGGAGCCCAAACGGTCACTTGAGCCACTTGCTCCCACGCAGCGGCCTGGCTGAATGGCGTAGAAGTCAGCCGAGCGCCACGGTGGGAGGCAAAGGGGGGTGGGGCGGTGGCATTCATCGCCAGGGGGCGGGGCCTGGAGCCGCTGTCACACCGCACATCACCACCCTACCCCCCTTCGTCTCCCGCCATGGTGCTCGGCTGACTTCTGCACCACTCAGCTGGGCCACCGCGGGGGAGCAAGCGGCCGTTTGGGCTCCCCCATGGCGGCCCAGCTGAGCGGCGCAGAAGTCAGCTGAGCGCCACGGCATGAGGCGAAGGGGGGCGGGGCGGTGACGTACACAGCCAGGCCCCGCACGTCACTGCCCCACCTCCCTTCCCCTCCCACCGGGGTGCTCGGCTGACTTCTGCGCCACTCAGCCGGGCCACCGCAGGGGTGCAAGCAGCCGTTTGGGCCCCGCGCTGCCCAGAGGGAACTGCCAGCATTTCAGGCAACAGCCAGCATTTCAGCATTACAGACTCTCAGACATTGGGCTACTATATATATGATGATTTACACTGGTGCCGGTCCTCACGCACTATCCAGGTTGGTTGGGAAAGGGGCTTTTTCATGTTCCAGCGTGTGATCCCAAGAATGTCTTCACAAATGCAGCAGCACAAAACCTCTCACCCCTGCCTCCCATCCTCCACAGACAGGGGCTGCTGCCACCCCGCACTGCTGCTTCTGTATCCGAGGCAGCAGTGCAGGGCGGCAGGCAGCCGGTCTGCACGGGGAGCTCGTGGCAGGGCGCTCTCTGGGAGTGGGGCTAGGAGACACTGGCTGCCGGCCCTACCCCCGGGGACTATCGAATAATCATGTAACCACAAAGATTTCATGCAGTTATACGACAGTTCAGTTACCTGGTATCTAACATCTCTACCAGTGATACGGTCACAGGACCTAACCACATCAGCCACAACATCAGGGGCTCAGGCACCTGCACATCCACTGTTGTGATCTATGCCATCAACTGCTAGCAATGCTCTTATGCCATGGATACTGGCCACACGAAACAGTCTTTTGTGTCTATTTATCCACTGATGCAATCAGGCATCAGGAATGTCATCACACAAACCTGCAGGGGGACACTTTCAAATCCATTACTGAAGGTCCAGGGAGGTTAAAGCAGCCATTCTTCTACCAAAGGATTTCAAAACCAGATTACAAAGGGAGACAGCTGAACGTTCATTTGCAAATTCAATGCTATCAATTTAGAACTGAATAAGGATCTCAACTGGTTAACGCATTACAAAGGCAATTTCCCCTCTCTGGATAGTCACATTTCCACAAAATGCTGTGAATGAGCCACTTCCACTCTGACTTGATTAGCCTCATTAACACCAGCCATTTCTTCCTTATATATACACACTTTGCCTCTAATTTCCACTGCAATTCATCTGAAGTGGGTTTTACCCATGAAAGCTTATGCCCTAATAAATCTGTCTGTCTCTAAAGCCATGTCTCCTCTCATGGGAAGATCAATGTTGCAATCCAGGGTGATTGATCTTCTGGAGTTTGATTTAGTGGGTCTAGTACTGCAAGGAGCTCGGGGAAGCTGACAGGAGGGTTTGCTCCCATCAGCATCCTGCTGTAGTGCTGGGTCCTGCCATGAGGGCAGGGGACTGGACTTAATGACCTCTCGAGGTCCTTTCCAGTTCCAGTGTTCTAGGATTCTATGACTCCAGCTACATAATTAACGTAGCTGGAGTTGCGCATCTTAATTCAACCTCCCCCTTCAGTGTAGACCAGGCCTAGGGTGCCCCAGGACTCCTTGCTGTTTTTGCAGACACAAACTAACAAGCCCACTCCTCTGAGACTTTTCATCTTGGAGATGCAGAGCACCTCAATGTGCTCTTCTCATTGCCCGGTGTCTGGCTGCTCAAAATTGGCTGCCAGGCAATCTGCATCAACCCCCTACCCAAGTGGAAACTTTTCTCCCTTTGTTTCACAGATATTAAGCACACAGCCGGATGCAATAAGGATATTGCTTTCACTGAGGTCTAACCTAGAAGCAAACAGCACTAGTGACCTTTTAAACATCCAAAAGCATGTTTCACCACTGTTCTGCACTTGCTCAGGGTACAGTTGAACTGAGCCTTAAAGCTGTCCAGACTGCCAGAGTACAGCTTCCTGAGTCATGGGAGGAAGGGGTAGTCTGGGTCTCCCAGGACTACAAATGGCATTTCAACATGACCAATGCTTATTCTGCAGTCTGGAAAGAAAGTCCCTGCCTGCAGCTTTCTGAAAAGGCCCGTGTTCCTAAAGATGAGCATGTCACGAACATTCCCAACTGTCCCACACTGATGTTGGTGAGATGGCACCTGTGATTCACCAGCACGTGCAACACCACTGAGAAGTCCCCCTCTCAGTTTAGGTACTCTTTGGCAGCGTGGTCTGGTGCCATGATAGGGACACATGTTCAGTCTATTGCTTCATTGTGGCAAAACCTACATAATGTCCTACACGTTGCCCAGAGTAGCTACTCTTCTCAGCAGAAGTCTGTCAATGGCTCTGCAAGCCTAGGTCACAGCAGATCCCATGGGAAATTTTTCCATTCCTAATTGATGGTCCGCTGATCAGCAGCTGTCTAGCGTTGCAAGCTTCCACGAAGCAATCTCCACTCGCTTCTCCATTGCCAGAGCGGCTCTCATTTTAGTATTGCCGTGCTTCAGGGTGGGGGGGGGAGCTCTTCCCACAGTTCCCGGCAAGTGGCCTTATGCATTCAAAAGCTCGGCAGCCGCAGCTCATCATCCCATGCCTGCATAACAATGCAGTCCCACCTGTCAGTGCTTGTTTCCCCCACACACAAACAGGGCTCAACCGTGCCAAAGTGAGGCATGACTGTTGCACCACGCATTGCTCCATCATCTCCCAGCAGGGCTGCTTGTGTGCTATGCTGTTGGTCCACATAGTGGCTCCTGAATCAGATGTGTAAATTCTGCAGCATAAGGCACGAGGTGTTTGTAATGCTCACCACAGAGTACAGCTGAGCCGGGTCCATACTTGTGCCGGGGCATCTGCGTGGATAACCCAGGCTTATAAAAAGAGATGCAAAAAAGGCTCGGTTGGTTTGCTGTGGATTTCAGGCATGGAGGGAGGTCAGTGTATCACGAGAGGCTAATGCCACATTCCCATAACCACCTGTGCCAATGTTTGGTACCATAAGGCAGTGCAAGCCCAACTCAAAATTCCACTCCACGCTCTGTGGGATAGCTACCTGCAGGGCAGACCTCTGTGCCTCCACACAAGCCCTGCTAGTGAGGGTGCACTCTGCTGACAGCGAGCATAGTATGGAGACAAGACTGATTTGCTTAAATTGGAGGGTCCATGTCGACTTAACTTTGAAGTGTAGACATGGCCTAAGGCAATTTGTGCCTTGATAAAACCATCAGATCTCCCTTTACAATCCTACTGGAACCTAACAGAGAAAATACAAACCAGATCAACATGCATCTCATTAATTCTAGTCTTGAAACAGCACTGAAGCTGCAGTGCTAAAAGCAATAGCAATTGTCCTTAATGTACCTGAAATTAGCCAGGTTAGGCTTTGGCAATCGCTTACAAATTCTCCACAAGTCTTGCAGCTTCTTGTCCTGGTCCTGTACACTGTGGGGAAGAGAACTTTTAGATCAGCAAACAGAATTCCTTCAGCTACCAGCAAAGAAAAGGCTTTCATCTACGTACAATTACCCTCTTGCTTCTGCATGTATTCATTTATACCCGCTCCACTGCCATCATGAACTCTGCTTGCAATAGGCAATGCACTTAGCACATCCCAGAATGTAACCAAGAGCCTGAAATAGTTGAATACTCAAATGGAATGGAAGCTGGTTTACTGAAGCATATTTTAATAGTTTTAAAACCAGCTCAGGATATGAATGCATAAAAATTCAAAGATGGATTCAACACAAATATTTACAAATATTAAAAGTTTAAAGAGAAGCTAGATAATTTCATGGAGGTTAGGTCCATAAAAGGCTATTAGCCAGGGGATAAAATGGTGTCCTTGGCCTCTGTTTGACGGAGGCTGGAGAGGGATGGCAGGAGACAAAGCGCTTGATCATTGTCTTCGGTCCACCCCCTCTGGGGCACCTGGTGCTGGCCACTGTCGGCAGACAGGATACTGGGCTAGATGGACCTTTGGTCTGACCCGGTACGGCCGTTCTTATGTTCTTATACCACCAGACATTGCAAGTCCATTAGCACAACTGTGTGAACTTTTCCTTGAGTTTATTCTTCCTCACTTAACAGTTACACAAGTTAGCACACACATTTCTCTGCATATCTAGATTTGAAGCGCTCTTACTTTGCAACCTGCGTCCATTCTTCATACAGACTGTAGGTCATTAAAGGTTCAGGCAACTCTCGTAAATAGGACTTCAGGGCACCTGCCAGTAAATCACACAGACTCATGAGATCTTGTTTGCTTCAGTCCTCACAATCTGATCCTTGCACCTCAGTGAGGCACTGAGCGTATGCAGGATCAGGCCCTAGACTGAACACACTTCAGACTCCCCGCCACTGTGTATGCGCAGCGCTGAACACAGCGAGGCCTTCTGGCTGCCGCAGTGACCCTGTACGCATCTAGCTGAGAAGAGCACACGCGGTAAAAGCCTCAAGAAGTAACTATAGCCCTTGCCTGGCAGGACCAGCTGCACAAGTATCTTGATCATTTTCAGAGCCCTGCCATGAGAAACGGGACACTCGTATCAACGTGGTCACCTGAATTTTCAACACTGCTCTGGCCTTCCAGAAATAAATATGCAAAAGTTCCACAGCACAGGCACCCTTCACTTGATCTCCAAGGCTGTGCAGTTAGGATGGAAGCTCACTTTATTTTCATGTACAGTTCATATCTGATATAGTTCATATTGTAATATGTCTGCCAGGTTAAACTTAAAATCAAGCTGCACCTTCATTGCCTGAAGTAGTTTGTACAGGGTGTGATTTGGAATGCACCAAATACCTGCAACGGCATGGGGGTCCGAATAAAACACATCTAGCTGGGAAGTAGAACAGTCCAAGGCAGCTTTCAGCTTCTTCAGTTTGGAGGCTCCTGCAGCAATCCTGAATAAGCCCTGCAGTGGGAGGGTTAAAGCGTCAAGGTGACTGGAGCGACAGCGGGCCTCGTCTGTCGTGGTTACAAGGCTAGCGCACTTACAACCCTACTGCGACCTGGACTCCATTTCCACACATGTTACAAGCTTTAATTTTTTGGTTTTGGACTCTGCCATGACTGAGTCAGCTGCACGAAAGAGAGGAGAGGGCTTCCCTGTAACTGGAGATTCTTCGAGCTGTGTTGCCCTTATTGGCAACCCACTCACAGGTGTGCAGGGGTGCCAGGACACTGCTATGCAACCCTTTTGGCTCCAGTGCCGTTCACCCAGGTGCATTTCCCCATGCTCCCAGCTGAGGTTATAATAGGCCATGCAGGTCAACAGCTCTCCAGAGACCCTTTTCCCAGCCTGCAGCAGATGGGATGGAGAGTGTACTGGAATACCAAAAGGGACCACACATCTTGCAGAACCTCCAGTTATGGGTAAGTAACCTCTTCAAGTGGTGGTCCCTGTAAGTATTCCAATGGTGAGAGAGTAGCAAGCAGTAATCTGCATGGGGATGGGTGTCAGGATGCAGAGGAACATTCAGTCTGTACTACAGCATGGCCCACAGCTTGGGTGACAGGGTAGGGAGAGGTGAAGGAGAAGAGAGCACCATGTTCCTATTCAACGGATGTCCTGCCAGGAAACGTCTGCTTGGTATGCCAGCGTGGTAGCCTGCACTCATAGAATGTGCTGTAATTGTATCTGTGACCGTACGTCACAGCACGTAGCATGTCCAGATGCAACCGAAAACTCATTTCGAGATCTGCTGGGAGGCAAGTGCTTGGCCTTTGGACTCATCTGCACTTGCTACAAATAGCTTCGGTGGTGCCCGAAAGACATGGGTTCTCTAGAGGCAGAAGGCAAAGACATGGTGGATGACAAGGGAGTGAAGGGGCTCTGTCCCCCTTGGAGGCATGCATGGCCAAATATATGCTGAGCTGGGAGCACAAGGAAATGCATGGCACAAGTGTGGGTCAACAGACACTCCTATGAAAACCTTCTGGCTCCAGCATGTGCATACTCACGACTGGAATACACACAGCGACCATCGCTTGAAGAATAAGGCACAACCATGCTTTCATTTCTCTCTCAGCAAATCTGTTTTCTACATTTAGGTTAAGTTACATCCAAGAATCAGATGCAACTGACAAACGTAAGCCTGGAAGGCTTCTAATATCATACCAGTGGACAAAATGCCCATGCACTTATGCACCCTAGCACAAACTCATACAGGTATGGTTACTATGTAAAACCCAATAATTTTACAGGTTCTAATGTGTCGATCTTCCTTTGAGTGGAGCCTTTTACATGAGAAAAAGACCAGTGCAGATGAAGTAGAAGTCCTTACCTCCTCTTTCATTCCTGTTTCCAAGAGCATCATTACACAGGCTTCAATAGGGAGTGCAATTTCACGACCACTGCGTTTGAGATGCTCTTCCAATAGTGTTCCAAAGGCTGGCTTTTCTGTCCATTTGTCTAGTTAAAGAGCAGAAGAACACTGAGCTACATATCCAATATAACTTGTATTATGTCCCACAGATAAGTTTAGAGAAGAGTCGCTGGTAGGGCCGTAGAAATTTACCAAAAAAAGGCAGCAGCAAGTTTGAGTCTTGATTTGTAAGAGCCTCTTAAAATTTATGGAGAGAGGAAAATGATGAGCCTGCAGGTGTCACCATGACTGTAAAAAATGACTCCTCTCTCTCAGATGGATATTTATTCCCTTGCATGAGTGGAAGACATTATGTCCTCACCATGAGCTAGCTGGAATGCATTCATGTGGTTTTAAATTTATTAAATTCATTCTGATTCTCTAAGGGACCCCAAAGTGTAGACTTGCATTCCCCTTGTAAATATAGAATTTTGCACAGAATAAGTTCAAATTGTTTGGTCTGAGCTATTTGTAACATGGTTTTACCTGCAGCTGACATTTATGTTAACAGCTAAAACAAAAACAAAGCGTACTGAGTTAAAATTGTTAGTTATTTAGACATTTATCATTAGTGGCCCCATGTCTCCACTAGAATCACCATATTAAAGGGTCTGTCATTCTTCTAGTATCAATCCTACCCTCCCTTTTCCAAAAAAGCATTCAAGCTCACTTGACAACTTTCCTCATGGCTGCAATGCTTGGGTTGGTTTTGTTTGCATTTTTAAAAAAGTTTGACCCAAAATATTTCCATTATAGGACATCTTGATTTGCCCCAATACATTATTTCTGTACTTAGCCAGGATTCTCTGCTGTTGTCACTGAAAAAAAATGCATGGAAAGCACAGGGCAGGCTGCTAGTCTCTCTCAGGCACTAGTTTTTTCAGAAAAAAAAAAAGTGAAAGAGCTGAGTATACCAGGTTTGAAAGTCTGGTGCAGATGCACTGCGGCTTCTACTAAGAATGTCGTTCACATACTGTATGGATGCAATGTGAAAAGCTATACCACTACTACCTGGCATTTCTTTAGCTTTTTTCATCCACTCATCACTAAGTGCTTGACAGAAGGCAAGCAAGCCATAACTATCCCAATTTTTACAAATGGCAGCAAAGTGAGGTGCAGAGAGCTTAAGCGTCAATCACTTAGAGCAGAGGTAGGACAAGAACCCCAGTCTGCTCCAGGCATCCAGTGGATCATTCTGCCTCCCAGGCCGCTTTTGAAGCAATCCAGACACCATCTAATACTTTGCACTTACTTATTCGTTTCTTAGTCTATCGAACGTTGAGAAAACTGGGGAATGAATATGCAAGGAAGCAAACCAAAGATACTTGCCTTAAATACAAAACAGATCTCAGCTGTCCACAGCACTCCATCATGGCACTACCGGAAGATGCTTATTAGTTTGCAATAACCACAAAATAGCATCTTCCATGACGTCTATTTAATGCAGCTAGCTAGCGTGTCTGACTTTCAGCAAAATCATATTTCTAAATACCTTGCTTTAGAGAATTTAAGAATTACCACTTGGACCATAGCTTGGTGTGCTTTGCCTGCATCTCTGCACACTTGATACCGATCATGATAGAGTGGTGCCTCAGAGTTGGCTCCAGTTAAACCCTTTGGCACTAGAGACTCAATGACAATAGCAGGCACCATAAGGATGATGTTTAGGACAATTTAAGGGTAATCGTACGCTCCAGCTGACTAGTGCAGAACTTGATAGATCAGAGGTAGCTGCCTCATTTAGATGCACCCTTAACAGCTGATGGAGGCTAGCTCTGCAGTCTGGAATACTTAGAATTAGCCTTAGGGCTGAGGGGCAAGGATGTAGTGGCAGTAAAAGATGCACAGGGGCAGGGGGTGGAGGACCCAGGAAAAAAAAATCCCCCCCCGGCCAAAGTTTAGATTCAGACTTTAGGCCAGAAAGGACCATCATGCTCATATAGTGTGATCATTCACACGCTGCAGGCCAGAAAACCCATCCACCTCCTCCTATGATAAGCCTGTATCCGCTGGATGTGCTACTAACGTCCTCAAGTCTGCAGACAAAGTTACAGAAGATTCACCATTTACTCTAATTCAAAGCAGCAAAAGCAGGCAAAAAACCTGTAGAGAGGGGTTTGAATCTGACAACACTAGCACAGAAACTAGGATCCTACCTTTTCTCTCGAAGGAGAATTCCCTTTGGCACAAAGGTGCCAGGAAGGGGTTAATGAGAAGTCACATTGTGTCCAGGTGAGAGGGAGTACCTAGGGCAACCTAAAAACACAAGTCTTCCCTTTCTCTCTCTCCACCTCTGACAGACCCTTGTGTGTTAGATTAGTGTGTTAATAGAGGACTGGAGGAGCTCCAGAGAGCACAGCAGCAAGAGAGGGAAGTATGTTGGGGAATGTAACATTGTTAAAATGCTCACAATGTCCTTATTAAGGGTCTGCATGCAAAAGAGTCAAGATAAAGGAGGAGAACAGAGTGCAGAGGTGGCACAGGCAAGGAGAAGCGTCAGCCAGAGCACAAGTTACTTTACCTTGATGGGCTTGAATTTCAGGGAGGACCTTTTCTAAGACTGCTAATGCTTTTCTATGGTAATCTGCTTGTGCTTCTAATAACTGAGAACAGAACCCATATTTTAAAAAAAACAAAAACATTGTTAGCTTCTGAAGAACACATACAGACATTATACGGTTTAGCACATGAAATGTAAACTGAAGGGTTTTTTGTATATTACAAAACCCATAACTGAATGTAAGCAAACAAGAGGACACTCACCATGACAAAGTATCTGGCATACTCCCCTTCTTTGGACACAAAGTTATACATATCTGCAGCAAGTTGATCCTTTGAGGAAAGAAAAACAAACCGTGTAATTTCATAAACCATTTTACATTGTAGAAATCAAATGTACGCGTGTAATGTGTTTGGCAGGCCATTAGGTTTACATACTCATTAAGAATACAAGTATTTCTGCCACTCAACTTAGCACTGAGAAGCTTCGCCTGGAATATCGTGGCCAGTTCTGGGCATCACACTTTTGGAAAGATGTGGACCAAGTCTAGTGGCAGCAAAATTACTGAAGATCGAAAAACATGATCTATGAGGGAAAATTAAACTAGATGTACAGATGTGGTCTCCTCATCTCAAAAAAAGATATATTGGCATTGGAAAAGGTTCAGAAAAGGGCAACAAAAGTTATTAGGGATTTGGAAAGGGTCCCATATGAAGAGATTAAAAAGACTGGGACTTCTCAGCTTGGAAAAGAGGAGACTAAGGGGTATAGGACAGAGGTCTATAAACTCACGACTGGTATGGAAAAAGTGAATACGGAAAAGTTATGTACTTATTCCCACAACAAACGAACTAGGGGTCACCAAATGAAATTAATATGTAGCAGGTTTAAAAACAAACAAAAAGAAGTTTTTCTTCACTCAGTGCACAGTCAACCTGTGGAACTCCTTGCCAGAGGATGTGGTGAAGGCCAGGACTTTACCAGGGTTCAAAAAAGAGCTAGATACATTCATGGAGGTTAGGTCCATCAATAGCTATTAGCCAGGATGGGTAGAAATGGTATCCCTAGCCTCTGTTTTTCTGGAGGTGGGTGACAGGGGAGGGATCACATGAGGATTACCTGTTGTGTTCCCTCCCTCTGGGGCACCTGGTGTTGGCTACTGTCAGCAGACAGGATACTAGGCTAGATGGACCTTTGGTCTGACCCAGTATGGCTCTTCTTATGCGTTTAGTCTGGAGAAGGGAAGACTGTGAAGGCACATAAGTCGAAGTGCATAATGGGTTGTTATAAAGAAGAGGTTGATCAAGTTGTTCTCCTTAACCTTGAGGACAGTACAAGGAGTAATGGGCTTAAACCACAGCTATGGCGATTTAAGTTAATGATTAGGAAAAACTTCCTAACTCCGAAGGTAGTTGAGCACTGCAGTAAGTTACTGGGGGAAGTTGTGGAATCTCTGTCATTGAAGGTTTAAGAACAAATCAGAAAATACCTGTCAGGGATGGTCTAGATCAGCGATGGGCAACCTAGGCTATTGAGTGGGCTGCACGAGTGGCCCTCCATTCCGTGGGCCGCAAGATTGTTATAACCTAGAGAGTCTCCTGGGATAGGTGAGTTTTGCTAACTGCATGTGTTTCCCTAGAATTTGGGGGGCGGAGGAGGGGGGGCAGAGAATGAATCGTAGCAGCGCTGTGATGGGCTGCAGAGGGAGTACCTGGCTCTCACAATCAGCACACACCTCACTTCACATACCCTTGCCTCATGTGCATGTCACTGTAGTAATATCAGTAGGAAAACACTACACAGACGGGTGGCCAGATTCTGCTGGCTCCCCAAATGTACATGTAGAACCCGAATGGGCTGCACGGAGCCCACAGGCTGCAGATTGCCCACTGGTCTAAATATTTCTTAGTCCTCCCCCAGGGCAGAGGTCTGCACTAGATGACCTATCAAGGTCCCTTCCAGGTCTACCTGTCCCTGATTCATATTACATAATATTCCCTTGCTAAGCCCAAAACGCTGACTCTCCAGGAGTTAGCTAACCACCTGCCCACAGTAGGGATGTAATAGTGTAGTCACTTAACCAGTAAGCAAAAGCTACATGCATTTCCTCCCCCCACCAGAACATTTTTTAGCAGGATGCCAGCAGTCTGGCTCAGTCCTGGCTCATGCTGTGTCCAGGACCTACCCCTGCTGCAGCTCCGCATTTAAAGCGTATTAGAGCCGGGCTGCCTGCCTGCCTGGTTCCTGTTCCAGCTCATGCTGGGTCCAGGAGCTCATACCCCACCCTCAGGGCAGGGGCTGCTGCCACCCTGCACTGCTGCCTCTATCAGTTTTTAAAACGGGCTCCCCTTGCAGCTCAACTCCCATCTGACACCCCATGCTGATACAGAGGCAGCAGTGCGGAGTGGCAGGGGGCTTCTTGGGAGTGAAACATCCCTAGCCCACAGCACACTGATCAGTTGCAGGCTATCACGGGGACTCCTGGGATAAGCAGTAGTGGCAGCTACAGCTCAGTGCTTCAGCCTGACATGTTTCCCTTTGGGAGGGCTGAGGGGAAAAAGGCAGTCTTAGGAATACCCTTCAAAAATCCACACTTCTGCCCAGCTACCCAGGACAAATCAAAGGAAAACCTTTGAAACCTATGAAACCTTAGTATCAAGATATATCATCACGTAGCAACAATACTGACAGTATTAGTCCTTTAAGTAAGTAAGTTTAGCCATTCAAATGGCACCTTGGTCCATTTTCATCCAAGCATTTTTGGATTTACTAAAGCAAGTCAAGATGCCCCTAAATAGGATTTGTGCTTGGTTATTTTAGCAGGACATGGTAGAAATACCTACAGATTTAGTTATAAAACTCATTACTTCCCAAAGACGTTCCTGCCCAAACTCCACAGTAGCGAGATGCAACAGTTCTTGACTGTTTTGTTACTCACTTTGAAAGTAAAGAAAGGTAGAACAAAGCCCAGTGAAGAATCTCCAGTATGGGGTTTGCACACCTGAGGGATAGATTATGAGGAAATTGGGAGCATAATCTTCAGGTTATTGTCTTAGAATCCATCCTCCTACTTGGCACCTAATGGCTCTTGTGGTGTAGAGTCTGTAAACACATCAGACATCTCAGTGCAGACTGAATGGTGATATGTTCACAATTATTTCCCTTGTTTGTAGACCAGTGAGACCATATTCACTTTATTGAGAAACCAGTGCAAGGTTTGGGGCAACCTTTTTACTTTTGGGATGGATAACACAGTACTTGACCTTTTGGAGAGCAGTAAGATATCCCAGAATCACGAACAAACAGCTAAATGAGAATTGTCAATCCAGCCAGTCTTTGTATTGCTGATTAGCCTAGGTATTCCTTATTAATGGCACATTGTTTTAGAGTGCTTAACAGCCCACTGAAGTTTGACACGGTGGTAGTAATTACAACTGGTGCCACAAAGAGGTGTACAAAGTCATCCACAGATGTGCCCTTAGTGGCAGATCTAGCCAAGGAGAGGATTCACAGAGCCAGCCTTACCTTGCATTGTTCTACTTTATTTCCAGCCTCATCCATCTCTTCCTTAAGGGAATCTATTTTGGATGGATGCATTTGAAAGTTAGTCCCTGAGGTCTTGCAAGCTTGGCTGTATCTGTATAAGAGAAACACAGTTAGCGCTTAATGCATTACTTACAAAAATCAAAGTCTTTCAGGTCCCCTCTTCTTAACTGCTTACCTGTGGTGAGCAGACAATCTATTTACTGCTACAGGAAGTAGTTTCAAAACTAGGTCCCAATAATACCCCCTCCCGTGTCATTTGCGTGAAACATGCTAGTGTCTTGTAGAAGAGACACAGGGTGGCAAAGTCAATCTAACACGCCACTCAATGATAGCATGGATCCTGCAGCCACTCATCTCCAACATGGATGTGGCCTCTGCAAAGACCAACATTCCTACCAAACACCCCAGGCAGTTCAGAGAAAGGAGTGTGACTTAATATCTGCAGGCCACATTTCCTTAATCAAGATGGCATTTATCCATGACAGGGTCAGTAAGCCAGGATGTACAGAGCTCTGACATGTAAGTTGGGCAGTGTCCCGAGACAGCTCACTCGATAACACTACGGAAGCACTTCAACAGGGCGACAATTAAAATCCTATGGCCAACACGATAACGGTGCCTACTCCTCAATCTGGTATTCACAAGCAGATGGTGCCAAGTATACAACACTGAAAGGATTTTGTAAAAGTTCTAGTCGCCTCCTGATCGAGTTCATCTAACAAGCAGTATAAGCATCGCTGCCCCAAGGAACGCATCTCAATATCGTGCAGCATAAGATTGACATTTGTTGGACTCTTGTCTCATTAAATTATTGAATTAAGTGAAGTAGACAAAAGGTGCACTCTTGTATTCACAGCTTCTCTACCTAAACCTGTGGCTCACAATACGAGAGATCTAAATTTGGCCCATATTAATATCAGAAAGCCCATGTATTCTCTTGTACCATTTAAACTTAATTGATTTTTTTCTGTAAATGTTAACATGCACACTACATCCCGTTAGAAGCAAATACCAAAGCGAGGTCAGGCATGGAGAACTGAACATGTACTAAGCAAACTGAATGGTGTTTGAAATACCTTCTTACCTAGCTCTTGAAGAATCCCAGTCCAAAACCAACTTTGCAAGCTGTTTCCTCTGCTTCTGAACATTGGGGATTTCTGTCTGAAACCACAGACATCTAATGTTTATATTTACTTTAGAACTGTGTCATGCAGTTATGTGTAACTGAAGTTTGTAACCCTTAAAATAACACAGTTCTGCATTAAATACAAATAAAAGATTAACTTTTTTTAGTAGAAGTGAAGAATGCGGCGTGCAGTTATGATTTTTCTCAGAAAATATCATGCAGTAAGTGTTCTTAGAGCATGCTGAAGTGACTTACCTCTGTTAGCTGGTTTAGTGGTTCTAAAACGTCTTTTTCAATCTGTACTTCATGGTGAGAGAGCTCTACTGCCAGTTTATTCTCTGCATCACCACAAGTGTCCAGCATCTTCCTTTAAAAAATAAAAAAAAAGGACAGGAAAGCGTTGTGTAGTTTAGGCAAGTTCTTACGCACCTACAAGACAAATCTTTTGTCCGACTTCTGGCTATGTTGTGCTTCTGAAAATGCCAGGGATTCCTTTGCTGACCAAACTAGGGTAGCTGGCTCTATGCTATCTGCTCCTAGCCCTGATGGGGGCACATCGGGGTGAGCCCAGGCAGTAAGCAAGAATGGCTAGCACACTTTGTTCATCCAACCAGACCCTCAGGAATCTCTATTACTATTGTAACTGAAATGTCTTCCAGAAGCTTTAAGTTATTCTAGGGAATGAAGCAGCCCCAGGATTGGGGGTGAAGAAAGACTTCAGGGCCAATTCTCCTTCCTACCACTTTCAGACCCTTCAGTGAATAGTTTGGTTAGACTTCAGGTCCTGGTTCTGTATGTAGGTGTTTGATTGTCCCCTTTCCAACGTACATCCCTTTAATATCAAAAACTTAATACTGTAATATCAAGCAACAACATATTTGACAGATTCAAAACCCAGACCATGATTTGGCCTTTGTTCTGAAAGATCAACCAGGATTACTTCAATATTATGACCTTTTCCTTAAATTCCAGTCTCAGCCCTAAAATAAATTCCAAGGCTTTTAGGGAAGCCTCCATCCTCCTCGTTAGAATGCATTTCAAGTTTGAAGAAAATGTTGGTTCCTGGGAATCTGCAATTCATTGTTAGCTTACTGAGGTTAGCTTGTTTCAGAACTCTACAATCAAGTGATTCATTGACAGACAGGGAGGGTGCATCTAATGGGATGCTACAGGGGTCAGTCTTGGGGCTGATACTATTTGATATTTTCCTTTAGGGGTTGGATAACAGAGTGGTGAATCATCTTATAAAGTCTGCAGAGGACACCAAGCTTGAAAAGGTTGCGTGCACTTTGGAGGACAGCATTAGAATTCAAAATGACCTTTATAAATTGGAGAACTGGTCTGAATTCAACAAGATGAAATGTGACAAGGACAAGTACAAAGTATTTTCCTTCCTAAGCAAAGAAATCAAATGCAGATCTACAAAATGGGGAATGACTGGTTAGATAGTTGTATAGCTGTAAAGGATCTGGGTGTTAGAGGATCACAAATTGAATACAAGTCATGTGAGGACAGCTGCAAAATAGACTATTATCTTGGGGTATATTAACAAGACTGTTGTAAGATATGGGAGGTAAACGTCTCACTATTTGGCACTGGTGCGGCCTCAGCTGGAATACTGTATCCAATTCTGGGCACCAAACTTAGGAAAGATGTGGACAAATTGGAAAAAGTTCAGAGATCAACAAGGATGCTAGAAAGTTTAGAGCTCTTGACCTATGAGGAAAGGTTAAAAATAGGACATGCTTAGGCCTGAGAAAAGACAGCCAGGATAACAGACTTCATTTAGGTTATAGGCCGTTTTAAAGAGGATGGCGATCAATTGTCTTCCACATCCACTGAATGACAAGTTGTAATGGGCTTAATTTGCAGAAAGGGAGGCTTAGGTTGGATATTAAGGAAAGTGTTCTAACCAGGAAGGTAGTTAAGCTCTCAAACAGGCTTCAAAGGGGCATGTGATTAAGGAGAATGATTAAAGGTCTAGAAAACATGAGCTATGAGGGAAGACTGAAAGAATTGGGCTTGTTTAGTTTGGCAAGGAGAAGACAGAGGGGATGTGATAGCAGCTTTCAAATACCAAAAAGGGTGCTACAAGGAGGAGGGAGAAAAATCGTTCTTTGGCCTCTGAGGACAGGACAAGAAGCAATGGGCTTAAAAACTGCAGCAAGGGAGGTTGAGGTCGGACATGAGGAAAAACTTCCTTCTTGTCAGGGTGGTTAAACACTGGAATAAATTGCCTAGGGAGGTTGTGGAGTCTCCATCACTGGAGATATTCAAGAGTAGGTTGGACAGACATGTCAGGATATCTGGTGCTTGGTCCTGCCGTGAGGGCAGGGGACTGGACTCAATGACCTCGAGGCCCCTTCCAGTTCTAGAATTCCATGATGTGGACTCTCCAAATGAGGTTTTTTTAAGAACAAGTTTAACGAACACCTGTCAGGGATGGTCTAGGTTTGTCTGGACCTGCCACTGTGCAAGGGGCTGTGCTAGCTGGCCTCTTGAGGTTCCTTTCAGACCCACATTTCTATGATTTTATGAAAAAAGCTGCCAATGTGCCTAGAACAATAAATTAACATCAACTTTAGGGCTGAAGACTATCAGCACAGTCCTGCAGATTGTCTAAACTGATGCAGCACTTAAACTGGATTAGCTCCTAACCGTTACTTTAATGTAACTAAAGGTACAAGCATTTTAGCAGACACATTTTACAGAAGTTACTGCAAGCAGAGCTAATCACTGAGGGGTCACAGCTCCACAAAACGCCAGGCACTTACCCCAACAGAGTATCATCACTTAGCTGGACAGATCCTTCTTGCATATTTTGGGCAAAAGCTGTTAGAGGAAGCTTTTTCTGTGGAAGAGAAGAGACTCAGTATTTAGTTTCCCTCTCAAGATACTCTTTGCAGTCTTTTTCCAAGGCATCTGTTTTAAAGTTTGCTCTTCCCTTTCCTACACTCTCCACGGAAGTATTTTTTGGCTATTTCATTTAGAGTTCCAGATCAGCTTAATGGCCTTTGAAATGAATTTAAAATTATATTTGCTATTCTTATGGGTATGATAGGATAGTTGAGAGATTAACTCTCAAGCTAAATGGCCAATTTAAAAGCTGCACAGGAGAAAGTTGAATATAGCACAGTTTGAGGTGCTAATGATCATGCATCATAATTTAGGAAGCAGTTAGAGCAGACATCTAGTTAGTGCAAGCTGTTTAGCCAGAGTAAGCTTGACTTTCAGAAGGCCGACCAACAAAGGTTGCTTTTCAACCCAGTTATAGTTTTTGACCATGAAACACTTGGTGTAGTGTGTCTCAAGACTCACTTTTAGATTTTTCTATTGAAACTACATCTTCCCACCTGGTCTCTATTAACTATGATGACCTCAAAGAGAACTGGTCATAGATTCTGTTGTCTGTATAGAGATTACAACTTTGCTTGAGGTCTATACAGAGGGTTGAAAATCTTTTGGGAGGGTGTTCTCAATGTCTGTGTGTAAGAACCAGAGTGATTTGATTGAGGACCTCATGCTAGGCCATCTCCAGATGTTTATAGGATAAATATTTAGCTTATTTTGTGGGAAGGTCTTTGACAGATTTTACTCAACAGAATTCTGTACGCGCTTTTAAGAGTTAGTGACTGAGAACTAGACTGAACACCTGAAACTCCTGACGAAGCCAGCAGCAGCTGCAGGGGTTCAACACACCTAAAAAGCTCTCCTAAGTCAACCACGTGCCCCAGCCCCAGGGAACAGAGCAAGGGCTCTGGCAGAGCGCAGTGGGGCTACTGAGGCTGGCTTGTGAAGGGTATCAAAGCATTCCAATCAGGAAATGTCAACAAGTGGGATGACTCTGGACATGACAGCTGTTCGGTACATGGAAGGCTTTGCAGACCAGACTCAGTGCAGTCTGAAGCGCTTTGTACTTACATGTCTTTTATCAGCATCGGTGCCATACTGGCCCTGGAAACACGCTGTTAGCCTCTTCTGTGCAATATGGCACACAGATCTGACTGTGTCCAAACGTCTCTCAATCTAGCCATGGAAAAAGGAAAAAACCAGAAGTTATTTTCTTGGCCTCAGCACATCATCTTCCTCCTGTGCCACATTTAGTTCACATTTGCATGTTTCTCAAGTGTGACAGCTTACAGAAAGCTTAGTTTAGCAGAAAGGCTGACAGGAAATTTAGTGTGAAGGGGACTTCAATGATTTCCATTGATGGTGGCACAAACTTTCCCTGATTTTGTTGTGACCTGCAGAATTCAAGAGGCTTGAGAACAGATGGCAAAGAGGTGGCAACATTGTTTTCCCTCATACAGCAGCCAGAAGGGGTTCCTACTTTGACACCCATGATTTGGAGTTTGACATGAAAGACATGCCCGCAAGCATTATTTAGGGACAGTATCCCAGTAAGAATTCAAGAGCCCTGCTCCTTCCCTACAGCTGTAGGCAAGTGGACTGGAGGACAATCAAGTGGTTGCCACCTAAGTGTTGCCCTTGACCAGCGCTGCCGCCGCCGCGCCCCCCCCCCCCGCCTTCATCATTGGTCTTTAACTCGCAGGTTTGCCCCCTGGTTATCAAGCATGAAGGAAAATTCGAAGTCCATGCACTAGCACAGTGTTTCTCAACCTTTTTTTGCTCATGGCCCCCTTCTGAGCCTCATTTACCTCTGTGGCCCCCCTCATAGCCGCTGTTAGTTGGAAAAAAAGGAACATAATTTACCTAATGTTCTGTTTTTTCCATGCGGCCCCCTAGAGGTAGGGCATGGTCCCTGGGGAGCCATATGGCCCATGGTTGAAAACCACTGCACTAGCAGATGGAGGCCAAGATGATATGTGCATGGATGGGTGGAAAAGATCAATGAGGTCAAGAAGTGCTCAGGGGTTTTTGAGAGGGAAGAAAAAAAATATCAGAATGTTTTTAACATCTCCATGTAAGTTCTGCTTAGTGCATATGAACCCTTGTCCTCACTACCTGAAATGTTAAAATAGCCAAAGACAGTTTAAGATTATTTCGCTTCAAGAACCACTACAAGCCAATAATGGAAATAGTTAAAGGATTCTTCCAAGTAAAGCACCTTATCAAGAATACTCCCCCAAAAGTGAATGTGTTGGGGGTTGGGCTGCTTATGGTACTATAAACTTGAAGTACAGTGTCAAAGGAATGCAGTTTATCTGCATTTCAATGACTCACCAAGATTAAATGGAGGCCCTTCAGAACGGTTTCTATTTAAGAAACAGAAAACATAAATTTCATCTGCAGAAGTAATCTGAACAGATTCACGTCTTCAGTTAAGCACCTAAAATGCTGCTAGTGCTGAAAAATTAACATTCAGGAAATGTTAATGTGCTATCCGGAACTTAAGCATCTGGAAAACTGTAGAAACCGGCAAATTTCTGACATGGGGAAAAGAAAAAGGAAACTGACCCTCCTCACACGAGCGTGCAGAACGTACATGAGGGAGGGGTGAAAGGCAGCCAGAAGCAAGCAGCAAGCATCTCAGCTCCCCCCATGGTTCCTGGCACCCCCGGCAGGCCAACCTCCCCGTGCCTCTCCCCCCCCCCTCCTCCCCGCCAGGCCACCCCTGGCTTCCACCCCCCCCCCCCCCCCACCAGGCC
This sequence comes from Pelochelys cantorii, assembly GCA_032595735.1. NCBI lineage: Eukaryota > Metazoa > Chordata > Testudines > Trionychidae > Pelochelys > Pelochelys cantorii. The sequence continues at coordinate 39,416,288 of CM064341.1, forward strand.
ACATCCTCCCTTCTTCCCCTCCTCCCGCCCAGCAAGCCACATTCCAGCCCCCGCACAGCTCCTGTGGCCCCTGCTCCCATTTAACCAGAATTTTTAGGTTACCGGCATGCCCTAATCCCTGGGTGTGCTGGGATAACAGGTTTTACTGCAATACATTTTCTGACTGTCTAAATATAGATATAGATTAACCTCTGTATAGGAAAGATTAAAGTTTGTTCTGCTTATATATTATGTCCTTAGGCAGACAGGAACTCGCTGTAAAATTACACCGTATAGCAACAATGGGCTTCCCCACAAATGGCAAATTGAGTGTCAGGCATTTCTGAACTTGCTGCCATTTCTCTTCTTTTCAATGTTGAACTGTCCTACACCCAAAGTACTGACAAAGCTCTCTCAGTAACGGATTTCTTTTCATTTTACCCCCCCCCCCCAAGGGAGTACATGAAGCTTTCAACTGTTTGCTTGGCATCTATGGCCATTTAAACACAAAACTAAACCAGGTTGCTAACTAGAAAGATTCAGGTTTAGCTATGTAAATTTTGATGAAAGGAGACTTTTTACTTTAATAAACCAAGATGTAAACTGCCAGTGTAAAACACCACACTGAAATTATATACAGCTTTGCTTTTTATTTGCTGAACACTGACATTAAAAAACGGATTCTCCCCAAAAATGATTCCACCGCTCGAGACAGTATTCCGTACCCAAGGAGGACACTGGATGGCCTGGAATTCAATGTTTCCATAGCTTGTTTTCATAATTCTGCTACATACTGTGTGCTGAGTACTTCATTTTTACTGTGTTTCCTAAGATGAAGAAGCTTACTATACCAAATACATGCAACCCCAGAGGTGGAAGTGCTTGCTTTCTTGAAGTTCTAGGATGGTTCAGAGACTTCAATGTTATAAGTCGTCAAGGGTGGCTACTGAAGAATATTGCCACTTTTTCATTAACGGTCACAATCTTCAAAATAAATTGGCTACCTAAAAATCTGACTGAGTTAATCATATCTTTGTTTAAAAAAATCTAGCATGATTAGAAGCCATTAGCACAAAAAGAACAGGAAACAAAAGAATGAAGCAGTACTTGGTTCCGCAGAAGAATACAGAACTGAAGATGACTGTAGCAAGCACTCTGAATAACTCCTGCTCAGTTGCTAACAAGTGGCTCTGAGAGGTAAGGTAAAAATATTTTAAGTAAGTAAATAAATAAACATAAAGGGGGGAACAGATTTGGTAGGTCTTCCTAGTCTTCCTCCAGGTCAGTGAAGCTACTGGAAGACTCAACTTTGCTGGTAACACGGACTATAAGATGGTTTATATCTCTTCTAGATTACACAGATTAGAAAAGTAGCATTTTTTCATTTGAGGTTCAAACACGGACACATTTAACTTTATCTCGAGAGTAGAAGATATACAATAGGTTGGACATCACAGAGCTAACTGTAGGACACATGCCCTACAGACACATTAATCTTTCTAAGGCCTTTCTAATATTTCTACCATGGTAAACTGACCTAAGTCACACTGCTCCAGCTATGTGAATAATGTAACTGGAGTCAACGCATCTTAGGTTAACTTACGGCAGCGTTTACATTGTGCTGCATCGACTTACCTTACTCTTCTCATTCTGGTGGCGTACCAGAGTCGAGAAGAGAGTGCTCTGCCATCAATTTAGCAGGTCTTCACCAGACCTGCTACAATAATCCACCCCTGCTGCATCAAGACAGCCGTGTCAATCTCCAGTAAGTATAAACATGGCCTACTACTTTTGAAGGGCAGTCCTGGCTTGACTTGGAAAGGCACTCAATTGAATCCAGGCATATTTGAACATGAATATGGCACTCAGCAAATCAGAGCAACTATTTCAAAATGGGCCAAAGCCAAACCATAAAAAAGGTTAAAAGCCTGTTTATAAAATATTCACTACACTGCTTGTGCCTTTGGTAATCAGACAAGAGTTTTCCCCAAGAACAAGCAAACAAATGAGCAAAATCTTCCATCAGGGCGTAACCAGTCTGTACTGAGCCTGGGAAAACTGTGTACAAAAAAATGTTGGCAACAAGTGAGATGGAGTTAGTCTTTATTTCACATTCATATTCTGCTTTCTAACTAAGACAACAGATGAGCTCTGCAAGCTCTCATGGCATATTTTAGAGTCCTTAATATAGCTCATTTTTTTAAAAAGATTTACTTCAATATTTTCTCAGTCATGTTGCCAAAAACTGTTTGTATTTCTGATGCAAAGAAAGTAAACCCCATAGTCCAGGAGAAAGCTGGACTATTGAAATTAGATAAATTGACAGATTACCTGAGGTAGCTGTGCACACATCTCTAACATCATCATTTCAATTTTTTAAATTAAATTATTTTTCCTACTCTTGTAACTTCAACAGCTGAAGTGATTCTCAAATTTTGAAAAAGGAGCTTCTTTGCAGAGACCAAACATGGAAAATTTCAGCCTCAACTGCTACTCTGTAAGAAACGTAATCATATTACAAAGATACTGACAACATGCAACCTAGTTATGCAAATAAGTTCAGATTGGTTTGGGGCTATTGCTGTACCCAAGTTCCCAAGCCATAGTGTGGGATTTAGCAATCGCATTGTTTGTTAAAAACGTTTCTCACCCTACTTGCTGTGCGAAAGACCTACCCATATAGGAGAAACTGATTAAGAGCCATCAAATGAATGAATAAAAGTGAAAAGAAAACTTCCATTAATCAGTCAGTTATAACAGTCATTGGTAATCTTTGTAAAAATAGCATCTAAAAATTCAGACCCATGTACTATGTTTAAAGTAACTGAAAAAAAAAAAAAAAAAAAAAAAAAAAAAAAAAAAGAGGGATATGAAACTTTCAAAAACGTTTCCATTACAACTCAAAGCACATCAATGGATACCAGCAAGACAATTAGGATAACACTGTGTAAAATGCAAAATATAAACAGAATGTGGGCTTATTCAGAATAAGCCTTAAAAGACCTTGCTAGAGACCTTCATCAGAATTGAAGGTATCTTTTGGATTTCTGCAAGCAGAAAGAGCATTTATTGTAGCTTCTCTGAAAGCCATATAAATTAACTCTTTCAGAAAGAAAAAACAGAAGAACAAGGGGTCAGAAAAACAATGGTAATGATGACCCATTACCATTGGGTCATCGGCCTTGCCCAATGGTAATGTTCTCATAGCTAGAAAGCACCTGAGAATCAACAAGAAAAGCAGTTACATTCTCATAAAGATTTTTTTATACAATAAACCAGTTAACGTAAAAGCTACAGATTCTTTGCTTCTAATCTAGATTTGCTTTTTTAGTGTACTTCAACTTTCAAATCCCCTTCCTCTCATGAAGCTTGACAGTTTCTCTTCTCCTTCAGCTGTATCACCGTTTGCCTAGTCTGAAGCTGAGCTACAACCACCTAACTTCTGTCCCTATTATCTTGTTTCCACAAGCAGCGTTCTATAAAGTCAAAAGGCTTGCACATGAACTGAGTTACCGTACCTGTAAGAGATCTTCACTAAGGACTTCAGTTTTCTCAGCTCTGAAAGAAAAAAAATGTAAAATGTAAGTCTCGAATTAGAATAATTTGCATGTAAAAAAGATTTGAAGTCAGGGTAAAAAAATCTTGCAGTACGTTAACAGGAAAAATATTCAGAGCTAAGAATTAATCTCTTGAAAGAGCTCTCCCATTGTAAAAATACTATCCTGTTACATGTGTATGGACACTGTTATGATACACAGCACACATGGTCAATGTGGCATCTGTCATAATACATGCAAGTTGCAGATCACAGCTGAGGAACAATCTTTCACCACTTGTCTAACACCGCAAATTAGTGAGGTTAACAAGGAAACCCTGACATTCCTAATGTTGAGTGTCTAACTCATTAATTCACTGATTCATACTTGTTGTCCCTTAACTCAGAAGACAAATATAATTGCAAGTTTCTAAAAAAATGTTTATGCTCTTCATATTTAAGAAGCATCAACAGTAGTTATCATTTCTGTATTTTAGCTGCCTAAAACCAAGAGTAATTCTAATGCAAGAAACATGCAACGAACTGGAATCTGTCAGTATGTAGTCAGAAGAGAAACAAGAGCAAAACTAAATTCCAAGGATAATTTTAAAGAGCACTTCTGCTCCAAAAAATGATTACAGAAAAGGCATCTTGGAGCTTCGCTATTTAGAGCTGGAGTCTTCCAATCACAGCATGCTCCATACCGTTTCTTCTTCCTCCCCAATTTAAGTCAAACTGCCATATAGATCAGTGGTCCACTTAGTCAAGAACCTTGTCTAACCAGCCAACCCATTAAAATACTTTGTCTACATTAGGGTGTCAACATACGTTATGTTATTACCTTCCAAATTTCTAGTCTAGACAAGACCACAGTGGCCACCACCAGGTATTCAGATGAAGGTGTAAAAAATAGAGATGTAAAAATGCATTTAAAAAGATAACCATACAACACTAAAAATCCTAGCAATGACATGGTTACATGCTGAAGGCTCTGTACTATAAAGCTTAAATAAACTTTACACTGCGAAGTCCACAGAGAAGTCTCCCCAGAGCAGGCAGGGGCTGGCGGCTCTGCTCACGGGGAGGAGGTTTTGCTGCGACTACGAAGCCGTTTCCCTGGAAGCTGAGTCGGCAAGCCGAGCCAGCCCTGCTCCCAGGAAGCCAGCATGTAACGTTTCTCATTACACTCTGAACTTCCTATGTCTGTTCTGGAGCACATCTGGCAACTAGTTGAACATGCATTTTTCAGAAGAATTAGCTAGATGGCTAATTGCCAAGAACTTCCACTGGAGTGGGTTAGGGATGTGAAAAGTTCTCTGACAAGTATCACCCTTAACTGGTGATCTTACTGGTTCCGGTTCACCGGTGTGGGCGGGAGCAGTTCCAGTCCCCCATGGCTCACCCGTTGTCTGGAGAAGCCCCTGATTGTGGTGGGCCCAGCCTGTGGCGAGGGCAGGGAGCCCTCCTGCTTACCCTTCTTGAATCAGCTAGCCAGTTAAACATCACCATTTAACTGGTTAACAAATTAAATGGGATTTTACATCCCTAGAGTGGGCAGGATTCACAAATCTCCCTGAATCAGCTTTCTTCTCTCACTTTTTGTTCACTAAATTAGAGAAAATTAGAATTCAAAACAATTTAATTGATCAGAGGCCATTTGGTAAGAGAATTCTCACACTATAATTAGTAGGCCTTTTACATGGCTGCCGCATGGACCTTTATACAGCCATTCAAAGTATTTGGCTAAAATAATCTTCATGTGCACATCTCATCCAAGTCCCTTTATGCACAGCAGAAGTCTGCTAAAGACAAAAAAGTGAACAACATAAGGCTCCGAACCTACTTCCACTGACATCAGTTTAAACCTCTGACATTTTACTGGGAGCAGGAGTGAGTCCTTAAGCCAAGGCTGACTTTAAAAAAGCCAAATCAATGGATTTCAGAGACCTAGAATGATGCTTCCTACGTGAGCCACAAACACTGAACATTTATCCAACATCAGCTAAAACAGAAGCTGATATTGAGCAAATCAGATGTAGCAATCAAGAGAAAGAATTTACATGTAACAGACTGAGTTACTGACTGTGGTAGTTTGGGCATTGCAATATTTGTGTATAGTAGAATACTGGAAAATAAAACTGTAGAGTTATTAACTTAAATGAAGGGGAATATGCTAAATACAGTGGCTGTTCTTCACTATAGTTAAACCATGAAGCAACTGTATGATCTTTATGATGAGGCTAAGCCTTCCAGTTACTTCCTAATACTGAGTAGTCACAAGCAAAGGGAACAGATGGCTGAGCGGTCATTTGCAACCATGCTTCCTCTTATGGATAGTCTATTCCAATTCAGATTTTACATCTAATACCCAACATCATGGGATGTTCATTACTTTGGGGGGGAGGGGTTATCTGCTTCAGGAATTAGTGAAGATTTAATTTAAATATTCAAGTTCATTTCTTAGCAGCGAATCATGTAAGAGGAATGCTGCTGTAGAGTTGTATCAGCTTGTTAGAGATTTTATAGAAATTTATTTAGATGTATACATTTTTATAGATGAGCACGTTTAATCTTTCAGCAATGATAAGTACCACTAAAGCCACAATGTTGGACACACTGAATGAGGAAAGACACCTACTCACCCAACATTTTCCGCAAAACTATTCTACACAACTTGTTAGCTACCGGCTTAGAAGCACCCCAAAAAAGGGTATGTGGTTGAAAACAGAGTTGAAGAAGAGGCAAATACAGGCAGAATTTAGACCTAGCTTTGTGGGATCTCTATATAATGAATACATATGATGCCTATAAGTGTATATGAAGAAAGATAAATATATCCTCTTGTTTTATCTAATTTAGAGACATCACTACTCTCCCTGAAAAAACAGTAATACTTGGAAATCCACAACTCTCCCTGACAGACTGGAGTTCATGCTTTTTGTATCAAAAGATGCTACACTTTAGAAAGGTGTATGGACAATGAGCGAATTAGACGCAATGCATTTGTATCTGAATAATCTAATGCCACAGGGACAGATGTGTAGTAATATCATCAAAAACTCCTGAATGACTAAAACAAAGGACATGCAGTTGCTGTCTAGACAAGCATCTGTCGCTTTTCAGTTTCAAATGCTTCCTCTAAAACTAATGGGACTATACGCATCTACAACATACAGTGCTATTTTAAGCACATGCAGAAGACAGACTATAATTAGCGACATTTTAACAAAAGAACTCTTCCAGCTAATATAACAACTCCCCCAATCCCATCTTTAGCCACTAAATTTTCCTTCTTCCACTATGAAACTAGCCAGGAAGGATCCTTTGCAGCCATGTACTTCCAGATAGTCCAGGACTTGTCTAGACAAGAATCTAAGATCTGACAGCACATTAGCTACCACATGAAAGCAATGTATTTTAGATGTCGAAGTGTTAGCCAAGCACTCAGTGGCTTTAAACACATGGTGAAATGGCTGAGGTTGAACAGGGGATGGCCTAAGGCTTTAAATCAAACACCCTCCCTAGAATATAGAAAACGCTTAGTGTAAATATTACGCAAATACAAAAGGCTGATTTTATTAAACAAGCAGGTCTGCAAAGTGTTAAAGGCAAGCCTCTCTTTAAATTACAAGATGGATCCAAGCGAACCTGGCACTGCGCTTTGCTATAAAGCCTGGTGTTGTTCAGAGCACAACTAACTAGTGATGTCAATTTGGACCTCAAATCCAAGTGTGTGTCAAGTATTCATGACCCTGCTCTGACTAGCAAAGCCATTCAGTTTAAGTTCAATGTAACATCTAAGATCCAGGTTTACAAGGACTGATACATTAATGGACTGCAATTACACACAAGATCATACTTTCTAAACCATCGTTTAGCAGCTCAAGGGAAGGTTTGAAGTATTATTGTGTGCTGCATTTTGAAAAGACCTAAAGTTACACTTTATTAAGACGTTAGTTACAAAATCCACTTCATTTGATGCACCCCGTGTGATGAGGTGGGTGTCCCGAAGTCTCTTGCTCCAGCACAGCTCAAACTATGGGAATAGGAAATGCATAGTAACACTTTGCAGAGATGTTTTTCATAGGAAGGAATCAAGACATACCATACTAGATTATGGTTGTAGAAGCCCATTTAATCAGCTACCTGGTTAATCGCTTAAAGGGGGGCAGGCAGCGGGCTGCTCTACCCCAGACAGAGTGCACCTCCCACCCCCGCCTGCACCACGCTGGGCTGCTCCAGCCAGGCCGGAGGGCCCACCACTGGGCCATGGGCCCACCCCCGACCATGTCAGGTGGGCTGCTGCTCCAGTCCAACCACCTGTTAACCATAATCAGTAAGGGTGATACTTGCTGATTAACCAGTTAACCATTCACATCCCTATTCTAGAGTGATCAGTGGTCTGTTGCTGCATGGCCAACACTCGAGTTTCTGAGAAAGATTTCAATTATATTCTACTTGGAAGACCTTCGTGGGAGTGTTGGAGAACATTGTTTCCTCAGCTAGGCATTGTCACAAGCCAAAGGAAATGCCTGTTAAACAAAAAACTATTATACACAAGTCTTATTCTGCCCTACATACTGTTTTTGTTCCAAACACCTTTCCTGCACCAAAACCAAACTTAAAATTGAATAGGTGCAGTTACATGTATGTAATTAAATGCCCAACTCCATTTACAAATACAGTGTTTGTATGCAAATCTAAAAAATGGGCCCAGTGCTTCATATTAAAATTAAAGGCCTTGTAGTTTAGACGTTTGTTCTTTCGGAAGTAAAGACTGCTTTGGAAAGCCAGGAACTGTTTTTATTCTGTGTCTGTAACAGTGCCCTGGGCCATAACCGAGTCTCCTACGTACCTCCTCAGAAATAAGGTAAAATTCCTTAAGGGTGCAAGCTAGCATTGCTCCAGAAGACAGAAGATATCAGCAGTAGATGAAACCACCCTGCATTAATAAATGCATAGCCTACAATAAACCCACTGCATAGGGGTGTGGTGCACAGACACTGGCCTTCTCTGCCAGGAACTCTGCCACTAGTGAAGAAATAAATTAGATTCCACTACCAAAATTAAGGCAGGCATGCTGACTAACTCCTAGATTGCTTACAAAACAACAAATAGTCTGGTAGCACTTTGTAGACTAACAAAATATGTAGTCATCTGAAGAAGTGGGCTGTGCCCACAAAAGCTCTTGATACCATCTACATGTTTTGTTAATCAAGAGCTTTTGTGGGCACAGCCCACTTCTTCAGATGTCTACATGTTTTGTTAGTCTATAAAGTGCTACCAGACCATTTGTTGTTTAAGTTTATCCTGTAGAGACTAACTCGGCTACGCCATGAAGCTTCTTATATCCCTGAAATGACAAAGTATAAATAGGACACTTAAGCAGTCTTCTACTAGAGTAGATGAACAATTGCAACTAGATCTTTCAAAGAGCATTCCCAGATGCTTTAAAAAAAAAAAAAAAAAAAAAAAACCACCATGCACAGACCAGGTAAAAACAGAGGAATTTAAGAAAGGTGTTCAGCGTAGTAAACCAAACTCTGCAGCTTCAAATACCAATTCCTCTGAAATACCTGCTTATTGTGACAAAGCTCTTCCTCAACCTTGCTGGGTCTCCTGCTTTCAGACTGCTTGCCTCAGAGGTTCATAGTAGCCCTCAATTTACACACTTTCTCTAAGATGCGAGCTTGCTGTTTATTGAGCTATTCTTACTGTTCTCCAGCATGGGGAAGAGACAGAGTGACCAAACTCTCTACCGTGGTGGGCAATAATTTTTAATGGGGGGGGGAGGGGGGGCGGCACTACACCATGATTTTGTAAAGTGGTCAAGGGTTGCACTTCTGTGAAGGGGCTGTGGGGTCTGGGACGGCAGGTGGGGTGTAGAAGAGAGTTTGGGTGAAGGAGAGGTTTATGATCTGGGTCAGGGGAGTGGGGTTCTGGGTCCAGGAGTGGTTATGGGTGCAGGAGAGGATTCTGGCCTGGGGAAGAGGTATAGGAGGGGCGCAGGATCTGGAAGGGAGTTGTGACCTGGGTGAAGGAGGGAAAAGGGGTGCAGAGGGTTTGGGTGAGGACATGGGGCAGGGGAATGGGGTGCAGGAAAGAATTCTGGCCTGGGGGAGGAATGTCGGAGGGAGTGCAGGGTCCGGGAGGAAGTGGTAGCCTGGAGGAAGTGTAGAGAGGATACAGAGCATTTAGGTGGTGGCCTGGGGCACAAAGTTGGGAGCAAAGGGGGGGCAGAGGCAGGCTCTGGCTGGGAGGCACTTACCTAGGCAGCAGCTCTGCAGGAACCTTGACTGTGTGCACAGGGAGTGGGGAGGAAGATGGGGGCTTCATTTGCTGCCCCCGCCTTCAGCAAAACTTCTTCTCTCCTATTGACTGGAAACTGACCAATTGGAGCTTGGGGATTTTGCTTGGGGGCGGGGACATGGCACAAAACTCTCTCCTCCCTGCCCAATTTGCAAAGCAATTAGCATCCTGCTGTCTCAAGAAGGTGCAGCTGCTTAATAATAAGGGTGCCATCGAGGCAGCTGCAGGCCAGATCCTGTGGCTTGGCAGGCCAAATCCAGTCTGCAAGCCACCTCTTGCCCACTCCTGCTCTATAATCTCTGTTGCCCCCACAAATGGTATGGGCAGGGCAGTACCCTTTACCAAAACTAGTCCTCCTCTGGTGCTGAAATGGGGAGTTGGTGGGAGGACCCTGGGCCTACCCTCTACAGCAGGGGTGGCCAACTCGAGCTCACGAGCCACATGCAGCTCTTCCCCCCCAGAAGTGCGGCTCACAAAGCCGCCCCTGCGTATTCCCCAAACAGCCCCTGGCTCCCATGCTTACCAGCGCTGCCCCCAAGATGAACGCTGCGCTGATGCTACCTCCAGGGATAATGGAGGTAGCGCGGGCTTCCTGCGGGGGAGTTCTGCAGCTGCGCGCCAGGTCCTGGAAGTACGCAGGCTGCCCTCTCCCCCTCCAACAGCCAGCACGGTACCTAAAACGCCAATCCGTCGCACGCCATGGACTTTGTTCCCCTGCTGCCTTCTTGCAGGGGGAGGAGGTGGGGCTCCGGGACCGTGCCGGTTCCGGTGTGTGCTACCCAAGCATTTGTTGCTGGCGTGGTCCGGGACTCCCTCTCCCCCGCAATGCAGGAAGGTATCAGGCGCATGACAGACCAGCGTTTCAGGTACCGTGCCGCTGTTTGGGGGGCGGGGGAGCAGCCTGTGCACTTCCTGGGCCTTGGTGTGCAGCTGCAGGATCCCCAGGTACTGGTTCCTCTCCCCTCCCCCCCCCCCACCCACATAAGTACCCTGCCCCAGCACCCACTGGCGCCCTGTCCTCTGCCCCAGCACCCACAAGCACCCTGTTCCCTGCCCCCACCAGCACAGTTGGGGCCACATTAGTGAGGTTTGGGGGGTTTTGGAGGGGTTGGTTTTTTGCATCTCACTTGTGTGGCCCCGACTGACTTTTCTGTGGGTCAGTGACCCCTGACTCAAAACAAGTTCCCTGCCCCTCTCATAAATAAAGACAACGCTGAAACATTTTGTGTTTGACGTAATATTTTATTTTAAAATGAAGCCTGGCCAATTGGAGCCAAGCCCCCATCTGGCCGCAGCATCATAACACTCCTGCACTCCCCTCCAAGGCTCCAAACGTGAGCCTATCATACACTGGAACCCCCTGTCCTAAGCCTCTCATCCCCAAACTCCTGCACCAGTCTTCTGCCACAACCCTCTTGTACCATCCACACACTGCAAATCTGTGTCCTGAGCCCATCATACTCCCAGCCTCCCTGCCCCGAGCCCCTCCTGCACCCTCACAGCCACAAGCTTGCGGCTTGCTCAGCACCCCAACCCTCCCCCTGACCCCAACGCTCTCCAGCCTGGAGCCCCCTCTGAGCCAGCATCCTCTTCTCTACTTCCTCCTGCACCCAAATTCCCTCCCAGAGCTTGCACCTCTCACCCCTTCCCAGTGCTTTTTTTGTGATGGTATGCCCCGGGACGGATCTCCCCCCCCCCCCACCCCCCCCATACGTGGCTCTTTGCACTCTATCCACCGCTATTTTGGCTCTTCGTTTCTAATGGGTTGGCCACCCCAGCTCTACACTGGTTTCCAGCCTAGGGACCCTTCTCCTCCTGGTAACTGCATGCATTTGCTTCTCCCAAACCTTCCAGAGCACTGTCTCTCCCCAGTGCCTTATGTGCAGTGAGCTAATAGAAGGGGAGCCCTTTTTATCCAGGCTGAACTAGTTCTTCATTGGCTTCAGGTGACCGGATTAGTCTGGCACCCTTGATTCTGGAAGTCACCTAATTGGCTCCAGGTGTCTTAATTAGCCTGACTGATGATAGGAAGTCCCCCCTAGTTCTAGATTAGCCCTTAGTTTACTCTGTAAACAGGGACCTATTTTATCTAGGGCTAATCTATTTCCCTTCTGCCACTCTCCCATAGCCATTTGGCCTGCCCCTGTTACTTTATACACACACGTGGCCTTTAATCTAGTTTCTCACATTAAGATTAAAATTCCTAACCTGTATCCTTAGTTTAAGAGTTCAGCTGAACGTAGACAAAACAGTTAAATACTGGGAGTGTAAAATGAAGTTTCTCTCCAAACTATGAGTAACTGAAAAAGCATGCCCTTTCTCCAGTCCCTCCTGTGTACTAGGAGGCCCAAAACATTCCAGATCTATGACTGGCTCTGTTGTGTGAAGTTCCGGTATACAGAACCTATTGGCATGTATCGCGGAAACACAATGGCTGTTGAAACCAAGGATATGCTCTGACACATTGTGTAACAAAGATAACGCTGACGTAAGAATAAAATGATTAGAATACTGTAACTGGAGACAGTGGAAGCCCTGCATGCACCAAGATCCTTCTGAAATGTTACACTGCTTTCTACAACAGAAATGGTAGTTTCCTTGCTCATCTGTTCACATGGTTTTGATTAAATAGCTGATTGACTGACAACACTCCACTGAAGGAGTAGATTTGGACCTGTAGGAAAAGGAGGCTTCCGGGAACTGAAGGCAAAGTTGCAGGATACAGAACAAAGGGCACAATTTATTGATAGCTGCGCTGGAGGAGTGCAAGTGTTCTCATTTTCTGATCACCATTCAGGGTTCCACAATCACCTATATTTTCAATTATCTCAAGTAAAATGAAGGTTTACATTACATTTTAAAAAGCTGTTTTAGAAAGCCAGGAAAATCTGAACGTAATTATCTATCAAGTATTTTTGAACATCCATAATCTACCACTTTCAGCAGAAATATCACAAATAAATGCAGAATTCCTAATGGTGGCACACAACATCTTGAAAGGCAATAAGGATTAACTACCACTGCTCTAATGTTAAATCTGGGAAATAGCCCCAGTTTGTTCAAAACCAGCCAAAAGTATTATGGTAAAATTAACCCCTGAATACGACAGAATTTTAATATTTCAAGTCACATAGTATGACATGCAGTCTCAATTGTCATGTTAATGTTTGAATAGTCATTTCTAAAGACAGTAATTAAATTGGACGTGTTTAAAGTGGAATATATAATTTCAGATTATGAAGAGACATTACATATTTTGGTCCACAGTCAGGCCAATTACCCACATCTGTGCCAAGTTCACTAACCATATAAGAATGCGAGAATTTCTTATTATAATAATTTAGTCAGCCCACTGAGGGGTGTGTGTGTTTCACCCTGGATGTTCCAATACTACTCTCCTCTCATTGTGTGGGTTATGTAGTCATACACATTGAGTTCATCTTTCTGGAAAGACTCTCCAGCCCAATAAAGCTTTGGACCAGACTAGGCAGACATTCAGGCTGCTCTTCTCTTGTCTGGTTAGGCCAGTGGTCCCCAACGTGGTGCCCGGGGGTGTCATGGCGCCCGCCAGGGCATTTATGTGCGCCTGCCAAGTGACCAGGGCCGGCCCAAGCCATTCTTGCACAGCCCCGCCCCCGGACGCACAGCACATGCATGGCCCAGCCCCCGGGTGCACACAGGGCCGGATTGGGGGGGGGGGGGGGAGCTAGCCGGGCAGCTGCCCAGGGCACCAACCTATGCAGGGCACCTGATGGCAGCTGTAAGGGTGCTGCACACCCAGCCATGCAGCGCCCCTTACAGCTACCATCAGGCGCTGCATGCCCGGTGCCCCTTAGAGCTGCCATTAGGTGCCAGGGCCGGGGGCCACGTGGCGCCCCTTACAGCTGCCATCAGGCGCCACATGCCGATTGCAGCTGTAAGGTGCGCAGCGCACCAGGGGCGGGGCCACACATGCGTCATGCACCTGCTGCCTGGGGCACAGGAATGGCTCGAGCTGGCCCTGGGCGCGCGGCGCATGCGCGGCCCCGCCCCTGGGCATCCGGCAGCCCCAAAAGGTTGGGGACCACTGGATTAGGCAGTGGGGAAAGTGGCAGCTCATAGCTACACTTTCACTTTAAAACCATCCTGTCTTCTAATTTCAGGGAGCAGATCTGCTTCCTGTACCATAGCCTGGGGTCACTGATACTTTCTGAACAGTAGCTCTGTAGGAAGAACTCAAGAACCAGGAATTTTCATCTTTAATGTAGAAGAACTAATTAGCCACATCTGGAGAGCTGAAGGGCCTAGCTATATACCTTAGAAAACCAATGGAAAGGAGCCTCAGAACTCGGGCTCAAGTGACTCAGGCTGATGCTTCAGGACTAAAAATAGCAGTGTAAAAGTTCCTGCTCTGACTGGAACACAGCTCTGACACTCGGGAAAGGGGCGTGTCTCAGAGCCCAGGTAGGAATGTCTACACTGCTATTTTTAGCCCTGTAGTGTGACCCCAATTCAGTTGGGCAGGGCTCAGACTTGCTGCTGTAGGTTCTCCCTCTTTTTCAGCAATGTAGACGTACCCTTAGCCTCAGTTTGGCAACATTCTGGAAGAGGCCACCAGTTTCAGAGACAGTCACAAGCCCCATCCAGCAAGCAGCAATAACGATTCTGTGATCATGAATGGGCTAAAAAGCAGAGCTAAAAACAAGAAGCTTAACACCTTTTAAAAGCCAGTATGGAAGCAACAAGAGCAATTCTAAAACAAAAAAACGCTGTAAGAAAACTTGGACGCACACTACAGAACAAAAAACTTGGCTCAAGTGTAAAACAGGTAACAAATCTTTACTCATACTGTATATGGAGCCTTTGTTGTTGATGTAATAGAGGATGCCTATAGGAGTACAGGTTGGACCTCACGGGTCCGGCACCCTCAGGACCTGAGTGGTCCCAAAGGAGGGATTTTGGACTGAGGAGGTCATTTCTGACCCCCTACTCCTGGGCTGGCCTCCAACAGGCTCCACACATGCAACCAGCCCTGCTATCCTGCCATGGCAGCCCACAGTGTCACCGCTGGGGCACTCAGCTTCACTGCGACAAGCCACTACACTGCTGCCAGTGCTCCTGGCCCCACCAGCCCTGCTGTGGCAGCACTGGCCCTGCCAGCCTGCAGTCCCACTGCTCCCCCGAGCCAGAGTTCCCAACCCTGTCACCTGCCCCACCGTTAGGGCTTCTGGCTCCGCCGGGGCTCGTGGCCCCACTGCAGCAGACTGCTGCCCTGCCAGAGCCCTCTGGTGTTCTGGCTGCCCTGCCCCCGGCTTAGCCGGACTCCTGCGGGAGGGTTCCCATCCACTGACCTCCCTGCAACCAGCACGGCTGGGTTCCTGGCTCCCACAAGGCTCCTGCCTCTAGCCCTCCACCAGGTCTCTTTGGTCCAGCAACATCCATGGTCCTGTCGGACCATGTATGTTGCCAGACCAGGGAGTCTTGGTTGAGAGAGGTTCAACCTGTAATTAACTTCATGATCAAGTGACAAGTCTGAGCTCTTCAACTGACAAGATTACAAAAAAGGCAAAGTTCTCCACCCAAAACATTATTAATTTTTCCTGCCATTGCATTTCCTTAACTAAATGAAACCTATTGGTTTGCCACCCAAGAGGCCAGATGGGTAGCTTTTGGCAAGCTGACAGTTTAGAACACCTTCACATAGCTGTGTTACTAGTACATCCTGCTCACTTTCTCTAGTACAATAGGCAGAATTTGCTGCCAGGAAAAAATGGAAAATTAGCAGCTGTGTTCAAAAACAAAGACAAAGCATTCAGAGTTGGGGTTTAGTTTCCCTTAAGAGTCTTGTTTTTCTAAAGCTAACTAGAAATTCTCCACAAAACTTACTTGAGAAATTTCACATTTATTGATTTTTTTTCACCCATTTTACAGTAAGATCCAAAGCATATTGGTGACTAGACTTTAGCTCTTTCATGCAAATGAAACTATGTATGGTAGTCTGAAGTGCCAAGTCTTAACGTGTCTGATAAGAGGAAGGCGGCCCAAAGGGGAAAGAATGTTGTGCACCATCAATTCTCAGTTTCCTACTTCTGGCTGATCTTAGTGGAAATATAGATAATGGGATATTTTCTAAAACTCGGATAAGCTGGCTACTTTAGATACTGTTAACTGTGCAGTTTATTATAGAAATAGCTATGACTTCTATATGTAGAAAAACATTTCATGAAAACTCCTAATATAAATTCACCATAAAGAAAATTAAACTTTCATTAGCCTTTAAGAAGCAGCGATAATAGTAGGGAACAGACAAACTCCAGGATTACCAGGAACAGGACACATACAATTTGGTTTCTCCCTCTTCCCTTTCATTCATTCAGCTCTCAA
This sequence comes from Pelochelys cantorii, assembly GCA_032595735.1. Taxonomy (NCBI): domain Eukaryota; kingdom Metazoa; phylum Chordata; order Testudines; family Trionychidae; genus Pelochelys; species Pelochelys cantorii. Next base: position 39,432,474 of record CM064341.1, read on the forward strand.
TTGTTTTTTAAAAATTGTTAGGTTATCCTAGATACTCCCAACAAAACAGAAAAGTTTTATTGTTGAAGTGATAACCCACCACTTCCCTTGCTGCTTTATGTCCTGTTAGTGTGAGCTGGAAGAATATATTGTTAGTGTTCACAAGTTCTGAACTTATCTACTTCTACAGATAAATAGTTCAGGGCTTTTGAATTTGAGGTTTGCCTGTGGACCTGATAATACAAAAAACATATGCTGTCCAAGAAGCAAGCAAACTTAGCTTTTCCTTAAGGGCCTACTCCTGATTCCACTGATTTGATGAGAATCTGCCTACTGATGTTAATGGGAGTGAGTACATAAGTGCTATAAAGTTTTATGAAGTGCATTTGTTGCTTTTAGTTCATCCTTTTAAGGAACAGGACTTTTCTATTTAAAATGTTTTAAACATCTTTAGGGGTAACAAAAGTATCTCTTACAATTTGTCCCTGCCTTTGGAATTATACATCAGTCATTTTTCAGAGCCATTTTAATGCTGAGGAATTATTTTAACCTTTTGGCAATCAGTAGGAGCACTCAGCTTTCTGGCTGTAGTGCAGGACTTGCACATTACTGGCACAGCAATTTCAACACAAGCCCAAACACAACACCCTTCCTCTCACCACAGAAACCAAATTCACCTTCTTATTCAGCTACTCTGCTCTCTGTAGTTTCATATCTACTTTGATCTCAAAAGTAGCAGTGACTGTTTTACTCCTGTTCCACTGGAGTCCGTGCAGCTCAGAGACTCAATTGAGTCATGCAATTCTGTTCTGAGGGCAGAATCACTACATCAGTGGTCACCAACCAGTAGATCGGGATCTACTGGTAGATCTTGGAGCCTCTGACAGGTGATCTTGACTGGTTTGTCCAAGAGGCTATCAAGTGTCAGCACATCAGCTGCCCTTCCACCCACTGCTTCGCCTCTCCTGCCCTTTGCCTTGGAGCCGTTTCCCTTTCCCACGCTGTATTCTATCGCCACAGAACGGGGGTGAGGAGCACAACAGGGTTTGGGATGGAGGGAGTTTGCTGGATGCTTTGAGAGGGGTGCAGGGCCAGGGCAGGGGTGAGCCTGCCTCAGCCCCACTGCACCACCACACAGGAGCCACCTGTGGTAAGCAGCATCCAGCTGGAGCCTGCATCCTGAATCCCTGTCCCAGTCATGTACCCCTTCTTGCCCAAGCCCCTGCTCTAGCCCTGAGCGCTCCTAGACCCAAACTCCCTTACAGAACCTTACCCTGAACCCCCTCCTATATCCCAACTTCTGCCCCAGGCTCAGCTCAGAGCCCTTCTCACACTCCATATCCCTTAACCCAACACCAGAGCCTGCGCCCCAACCTTCTGCCCCTGCCTGATAAAAGGGAGGAAGGATGGGGGAGGGAGGAAAGATGGAGTGAGCGGGGGCAGGGCTTTGGAGAAGGGGCACGAAGGAGGTGGGGCAAAAGCATTTGGGCTTTAGGTAGATCCTGGGTTGCACTTAAATTCAAAAAGTGATCTTGTGCTTAAAAAGGTTGGAGACCCCTGCACTACATGATGAAAGGGTCAGAAAGATACCAGCTTCACTTTCAGGACCCTTCGCTGAATTGGCAGGACTAACAGAGAAAGCCTTGCTCTCTGTTTTTACTCACTGAGTAGTTCTGATCTGAAAGTGACTGACAGGCGAACATGTCCTCCTCGCTGCTCTCCCCTGCCCACCTATAGATAATTTCTGGAGCAGAAACACAAAGTTGAGAAATCTGGAAGAGTATGCACTTGAGATGTAGCCTCATCCTTAATGAGTGAGGTCCTGGTTAATGGGTAGGGGCTGGAGCAACTCCCTGCCCTGCTCCAGCCCCGCAATGCCCATCTCAGGCAGGGGCCTGCTGGAGCTGCCCCAGTCCGTGGTCAGCTCGCCCAGTACCCTCCCCCCTGCTGCAGGTTACACACTGGCTCCCCCGGAGTGCAGCTGGCAGCCCATGCCATCCCTGCTCCTCAGCAGGTGGCTTTATTGCAGTAGGCCCGGCTAGTGGCCCCGTTCCTGGGGATGCTTTGATGCGGGCTCTGCAGTATAACGCTTATTTAAGTGTTATACTGCAGAGCCTACCTACAGCGTGTGTAACCACTTGGATTTTCAGTGGTAACACGGTTACATTGTTAAACAATTTTTACACCCCTAACGCATGCAGGGACAGTCAGTGTTGAGAAAATAAATAGGAAGTAGTTTCTTATGGCAAGTAATGTTGCTCATATGATCTTCCCAACTTCTCATTTTGTGTCACTCAGTCGTATTAACAAGTACACGTAACGAGAAACTGCTGAGAATCCCCTCTCTTCACTTGAGCTTATTTCATTTGTGAAAACAGCTTTACTTGCTCTTCTGCCCCAAAGGGAACAAGCAACGTGCTTGGGGACTGACAAGGGCAATGGGTGCCCAGCAACTCACCAAAGAACTAATTTTTGAACACCACTGGCTGCTTTACATAGAGTTGATTCCAACCTTCCTTCCCCGGGAGAGAGGACAGGCTACGGATGACTTTTGGAGATGGCTGGGAGGAATGGCAAAGGGGGAAGATCTCCAAAAAACAACAACTCTTCCTACCCTCCGTACTAAAAATCAGTGTAGACTGTTCTGCATTCTAGATTCTGTACAAGATACATTATGAACAAGACAATAGTATTTAATCCTGATATGAGGAGATGTGTCCAATTACACATTACATTTAGACAGCTAAAAACAAACATACAGGCCATCCTCGCTGTAAGTCCAAGATACATTCCAAAAAACTTGGACTTACAGCAAAACAACTTACAGCAGGGAATTTTCTTCCTCAGGCTGACTTCCATTTGTGCAAATTGAGGGTTGTTGGGGTTTTTTGCGCGCGACTTAAGAGCAGGAAATGGGAGGACTTATAATGCATCAGTTCCTACAAGCGTCAACAGCTTTAGTACAGAACAGATGCATACCGGTGCTGGAGCACACAAAATCTGCTAGGCTGGGCCCCCCTAGGCTCTGGTGTGCGAAGGGAATGTGGAGTGTTTCTCTCCTCAGTTGGGGGCTACATCAGGGAGGGGTGGTTTTTTTTGTTTGTTGTTTGCTTCCCACATGTGCGCCCCGCCTCCCCCCAAACTGATTTTTCTGTGAATCAGCAGCCCCTGGCCCAAAAAAGGTTCCCCACACTTGAGCTATAGTATATGCTCAGACTAGACTTAGGAGCATGCAAACACTACCTTATTTCCAAAATATGCTGCTTCAAATTAATGTTGCCATTTTCCAGGAACACAATTCTAGCATGGGATTTCCCATACACGCATTCACCCCTATCTATGCCCACCTCTTGGTAAGACAGCACATGAACTTTTCAGGAATAGGATGAAATGCTGTTTTCTTTCATGCTTATGAATAGAAAAAACTAAGGTAGCATCCTCATTAAGGTTATATTTAATTCAGTGTCAGATCTTGGCTAAATCCTAATAATTCACTTTTGGCAGGTTTAATTTTCAAGCAAATAGGAAGCAGTGCTTCTCCTTCCATTTCTGAGGACAGCCCAATGAGGGGTGTTAAGAGACTAACCTTTCTGAGCAAATCATATTCTCTAACTCAGGAAAGAACTTGGGGGACAGATTACACTAGACTGTAAATTCCCCAAGGAACAGACTATGTCCTCCTGTGAGACAAACTGAAAAATGAAACCGTAATTCTGAGGTGATACTACCACAATACAAACTACCAACTACAGAGCGTGCACAATAGAAGCTATCACTTCCAGAGAGCGCATTTCTCTTCCTCTTTTCCTTTGTAAAAAGTTTACGATTCAAAATAGATGAAGTACTATTTTCCAAATAATTTCAGCAATGATTAAAGCTTGGCGTATTCTGAAGTCCCAATGCAGCTATTTATTTTCAGTGTTTTCCTAGTCGGATCGATAGAAAGTCAACATCCACACATGCTGGTCCATGCCCAGGCAACGTAAGCCATACCACAAATACCAAACCATCCATAATTATATGCACCCAAATCACCGCCATCTATTTAGCAACCAAATACAAGGATGTGGTGTTGCACAGAGCAAAGGCGGCAAGTGACAATTGTGTGCTCAGTACCTACCACAGAAACCCTTCTCGTCCAAAGCAAGGCAAACCAATAGCTGGCAGATGCCAGTGATACAGCCCAAGAAGCGTAGCTAATCTTTAGGTCCCCGAAAAGCCAGCATCACCTTGAACAGCCTGCACTTACGGTGAATGAAAATTTATTGCACAAACTTTAAATTATTTCCATCTCCATCTCTATTGGGAGCTTTGCATTCATCACCAAATGAAAGCCTCAAGTCAAACTTTAGAGGTTAGTAACAATAAATACTCTAATTCTGGAACAATATGGCATGAACTGATCCAAACAGCTGTTCCTGCGGTAAGAACCAGTTTGGCTGACTGAACTTGCAGTTCACAGCGATCCAGTCATGGAGTCTGTTCTGGTACAGAGGTTTTTCCTCTTCCAGAAGGGATTTAATACCCAGTCCTTCAGGAAATTTGATTATCTGCTGGGTGCCATTTTTAAGAACACAAGAACTACAGCTGTAGAAGCTTATGAACAAGTTTGCTGATACAGGCCAGGTCTACACTAGGGGGCAAAGTCTAACTAAGGTACACAATTCCAGCTATGTGAAAAGTATAGCTGAAGTGAACATACCTTAGTTCTACTTGCCGCGGCATCCCCACTGCAGGTGGGAGAGAAGAGATGGGAAATGCTCCCATTGACTTCCCTTACTCCTTGTAACCTGGTGCAGTACCAGAGCTGACGGGAGTGCAGTCAGCAGTTGATTTGGCACATCCTTACTAGACCACTAAAGCGACCCCCAGGAGATCAATCTCTGGAGCGTTTATCTCCCAGTAAGTTAAGGTCGCAGTCACAAACAAGTAGTTAAACTTCCATCATCTTCTTTCTCTTGCTCCATTGAGCTCTTCCAGTAAACTCTGCCCAAAGGTCTGGTCAGTTTTCTAATTTTAAGCTAAATCTGTTTATTTAGTTTTAACAAACATTGCATACTATGCCACTCAATTTTTACAAAATGAAGCTATTCTAATCAAAGGCATCCCAACAAGTTCCACAAATAATCATCCTGGAAGAAAAGTGGATTGTTTCCTAACAGGCAGAGGGAAACCCAAGGCAGACTGTCCATATTAGCAGATCTGGAATGCCATAATAAACTAAACAAAGCCCTCTCCCAAGCAAGTCAAGAGACTTCACTACTTACAAACAACTGCAGTACAGGCCAAATTCTACTCCAGCAACTTTGTAAGACAATTTACTGCAATAAGGTCTTATAACATCACAACCCTCTTCACAAAATACATATTGATAAACATTTAAATACTGAACTGTGGACATTCAGCTTAGTTTAAAATGATCTTTAAGCCACCACTGTGTGTTCAGGTATCACTGGAGCAGGATAAGTAAAGACAATGGCAGATTGACCATACCATGTCAAATGTACTGCAAAACCTGTAGAATAAAGTGAGCATATAAAGACTGAACACTAACACTGAATTTTGGTGCTTGAACAACAACTTAAAAGCAAACCTCTTACGCATCACACAACTGGAGGGTTGTGGTTTAAATGTAGAATAAGTTCCTTGTTAGAGGAAATTACCACAGACATTTCAGAGAGAAACTGTGTTTCTTGCCTCAAGTCTGAATCTGATTTCAATTTTAGATGTGAATAAATCAGAAGCAATTAGTAACTCTAAGCTTTCGCTGCATTTTCTGTTTTTATAACAACTGAGAAACTTGTCCATTGTTGAGCTGTACACTCATTGCAGCTATACTGTGCCTTGTTATGCAATTAAATAACTTGCTGGAATGTTTTAGCTAGAGGGTCTATAGTGACCCACTTTCCTGTATTTTTCATCTCTCTTCCAATAAGCAAAGTTAGACATTTACAGTAAATGAGTGTGTATGATCCCCACTGTTAGGAATGAAAATAGAAAGTTCTGTTCGCTGGAGATACTAAGTGCTGAGAGGAGTAGGAATGCAAACAAGTAGTCGAGTATACCTAGGCTTATTAGTTAATCTTTTTGACTACTCAAATTTCCCCCCACCTTGCTGTCTCTGTATCAGACACCGCTTCGCAGCAGCAGCCATTGTCCATGGGGGGGGGGGGGGTTCCTAGCTCTCCGCTGACAGAGGCTGGAGCAGCCTCTGTCCACAGGGAGCTCGGACCCCCTGCGGACAGGAGCTGCTGCCACCCCATGCTGCTGCCTCTGTATCAGAAGCAGCAGGCAGCCATTCTGCGAGGGGAGCTGGTTTTTAAACTGGCTCCCCTTGCAGACTGGCTCCCACTTGGCACCCTATACTCTGAGGCAGCAGTGTGGGGGGTGGCAGGGGACTGAGTGGGAGTGGACTGCACTGGCTGCCAGCCCTGCCCCCGGGACTACAGAATAGTTGAGTAACTAATAGGAATGAATGCACCCTAGTAAGGAAGAATAAAAATGTCAAACATTTAACTCAAGATGGAGTCCAGCTTTTTTTTTTGAAGCAGTGCAATAGAACAGAACTGTGACATTACCCAAGTACATTAATTACTGACTTAACAGAATGAGACAGAAGTTCCCTCCACATGAGGCTGGAAGCTTTTAGTTCTGGATAAGGGCCAGTTCCGTTGTTATATCACCTGGTGATCTGGGAGTTCCCTTACATTGCCACAAAAGAAAAGAGATTCCCTCAGACGTCTAAGTTTATTTTTTCCTGCCCTGGTTGCCAAGAAGTAGGTAGGCAGTATACACTTGAACATGGTTTAAAGCTCCATGACAAGTGTTGATGCAGTTGCTAGACAACTACGTAGTGGAACAACATCTTAAATCTTGTTACACAATGAGATGTTGAAAACACTAAGATATTTAGCACATGCAGCCATTAAAAGGTATGTTTAAAATACTGCTGTGCCATTGCTTAGTTTTAGATGCAGGCACACAATATTAATACCATATGCTTACAATAAAAAAAAAAGGGCAACCATATAAGTAGAATTCATAAGGCATGTTGAGTTAATTAAAAGCATTTAAGACTTTCTGGTGCATTGGCAAGATTGAAGTCTTGTATTTCAGTCACATGATCTTCCCAGAATTGAGAAACAAATATTTGAAGCAGAAAATGCACATCTGGCCACAGAGATGGACAGTTCACATAACTTTAAAAGGACCTTCTCCCCTCCCCCAATACATGAAATTTACAGATTCAAGCATTCAAGGTGAGGTAACAGTTTTCCAAATAAGCCCATTTATAACATTAGATAGTAGAGGTAGACCTTCTGAAATGTCATCCAAATAGCACTGCAGTAGTATTTGATAGCTGAATCTAGATCAGTGTTCCTCGAGGTGAGCTGCTGGCCAGCTCAGGAAAAGCTGCTTAACGAGATGCTTTGCTTTGTTTATCTAAAGGCTCCCCTTGGCTGGAAATGGCGAACCAGAGACAATGGGGGCCATGAGGCTCCGTAGCTACAGAGCCTTTCAATAAAAAAGCGGAGCAGCTCTCCAAAGCAGGCCTGCAGCCCACTTTGAGGAACACTGATCTGGATGCTTAGCGTTCTAGAACAAAATCAGTCTTAAAAACAGCCTGCATAGAACTTGCAACAAGGCCAAGGGAAAAGAAGGCAGTTCGTAAGGAGAACCAGAACTATGGTTAGCAAAATCAGAGCAAAGCAAATTAAACAGGAAAAATAGACAGAAAGACAGGATTGAGAAAAATGGGCCAAAACCAGAAGTGATGCAGCAAACCATCAAGGCTCAGGCAGGGCCAGACCGAGCCATTCCAGCGCCCTGGGTTGGGGGAGGCCGCGGCCCCGCCAGCGCATGGGGGAGGACACGTGGAGCTGGCGGCAGCAGGACACACGTGCCTGGCCGGGCCCAGCCCAGCTACCGCCGCTGGCGCGCAGCCCAGGGCCGCCCGGGGCAGGCCGAGCCTGGCCATGCAGGGCCCCGCGGCCGCGAGGGGAAGGGCACTGCTGGCTGGTGTTGCAGGGGTTCACGCGGCCCCCGCCCCAGGCGGCCACTGCAGGGTGGCCACTGGGAGCTGCTGCAGCCCACGATCTGGGAGCCAGGCACGCGGCGCCTGATGGCAGCTATAAGGGGCACTGTGCGCCCCCTACAGCTGTCATCAGGCACCCCCCGTAGGCTGGCACCCTGGGCAGCTGCCTGGCTAGCCCGTGCCTTAATCCGGCCCTGGGCTCAGGTGTTACAGGATCGTGTGTAACAGACAGATACTGTAGACCAGTGTTCCCTCTAAGCCATGCAGTAGCACAGCTTCACAGGTGAAGAATCAGCCCCACCCAGTCAGTCAGCTCCCTGCATGGAGCCCTAAGCCTCTGACTGGGTGAGGCCGATTATTCACCTGTGAAGCGGTGTTAACCGCATAGCTTAGCTGGGACATTGCTGTAGACCGTACTTCTAGAATGGGACACTATCCAGGGAAACAGTGACTCGGGGGGGGGGGGGGGGGGAGATTTGGGGATCATAGTGGATAAGCAGCTGAACATGAGCTCCCCGTGTGGTTCTGTGACCAAAGCAGCTAATGCAACCCTGGAGTGCATAAACAGCAACCCTGAGTAGGCACTGAGGTTACCTGCACTTGATACTGGGGCATCTGCTACCAGAATACTCTGTCCAGTTCTGGTGTCCATAATTCAGAGAACATACTGATAAACTGGAGTTGGTTCAGAGAACAGCCATGAGAATGATTAGAAAATATACGTAACAGCAGGGGTGGGCAATAATTTTTGACTGGGGCCATTTCAGAAATTTTTGAAGCAGCCCTGGGCCGCCCCAGAACAGGCAGGGCCAAGACACTTCCGTGCTTCCCCACCCAGACCCTGATTGGTCTGGGGGTAGGAGAGCATGTGAAGTCTTTGCACCCCCTCCCCCCCAAGAGAACTGTCAGCTATTCTCAACAGCTGGCAGTTCCCTCTAGGCACCTGTGCCCCTGATGGTGGGAGAAGACTTTATGCGCTCCCCGGCCCCCAGACCAGTCAGGGCTTGGGGGCAAGGGGAGTGCGTGAAGTCTCCTCCTGCCCTACCCCAGTCCCGCAAGTCTCTCGCTCCCTGCCCTCTGGCACATGGCATACATCACCTCAGGACAGGATGCAGATAAAATTTCTTGATACCTTAAATGACTGCTTATTTGGAGCAGCTGGTTCTGGAACCACAAAGGGAGAGGCTATTCCTGATTTAGTCCTAAGTTGAGCTCAGGATCTGGTTCAAGAGGTAAATATAACTGGACCACTTGGAAATAGTTACCATAATATAATACAATTTAACATCCCTGTGGTGGGAAAAACACCTAAGCAGCCCAACACTGTGGTATTTAATTTCAGAAAGGAGAACTACACAAAAATGAGTAAGTTAAACAGAAATTAAAAGCTACAGTGACAGAAGTAAAATCTCTGCAAGCTGTATGGAAACTTTTCAAAGACACCATAATAGAGGCCCAACTTAAATGTACAGTAATTCCTCATTTAACACGGTAGATGTGTTTCAGAAAATGATTGTGTTAAGTGAAAACGTGTTATGCAGGGTCAATTTTCCCATTGAAAATAATGGAAAAGGTGGGGGTTGCGTTTCAAGCGGTGGGGGAATGGGGAAACCCAGCTGCCGGCCTGCAAGCTGGGTCGGAGGAGAGGGAGCAAGGTGCCCGGCGAGAGGGGGTCTCTGGGGAACGGCGCGGCGAGCAGCAAACCCTCCGCCGCTTTGCAGGGAGGTGGGGGAAGCCCCGCGCAGCTGCCAGCGACCAGCCGGCTGGGGAAACCATGTTGTTTCGGGTATGGTCATGTTGTTCAAAGGACATTCCCCCCCAAAAATCATGCTATCGCAAAAACGTGTTAAGCGGGCACGTGTTACACGAGTCATTACTGTATACCCCAAATTTAAAAACACGGTAAGAGAACCAAAAAAGAGCCACCGTGGCTTAATCACGTAAAAGAAGCAGTGAAAGATCAAAAGACGTCTTTTTAAAAGTGGAAGTCAGATCCTAGTGAGGAAGATAGAAAGGACCATAAACTTTGTCAAATTAAGTGTAAAAATATTAATAAGAAAAGCCAAAAAGGAGTTTGAAGAATAGCTAGCCAAAAACTCAAAAAGTAATAGTAAAATATTTTTTAAGTACATCAGAAGCAGGAAGCTGGCTAAACAACCAGTGGGGCTCTTGGATGATCGAGATGCTAAAGGAGCATTCAAAGATGATAAAGTCATAGCGGAGAAGCTAAATGAATTCTTTGCTTCAGTGTTCACGGCTGAGGATATCGAGAAGATTCCCAAACCTAAGCCATTGTTTTTAGGTGACAAATCTGAGGAATTGTCCCAGAATGAGGTGTCAGAGGAAGTTTTGGAACAAATTGATCAACTTAACAGTAAGAAGTTACCAGGACTAGATGCATTCACCCAAGAGGTCTGAAAGAACTCAAATGGGAAATTGCGGAACTATTAACTGTGGTTTGTAACCGATCCTTTAAATCGGCTTTCATACCTAATGACTGGAAGATAGCTAGTGTGCTGCCAATATTTTAAAAAGGTTATAGAGGTGATCCTGGCAATTACAGACCGTTAAGTCTAACATCAGTACCAGGAAAATTAGTTGAAACTATAGTAAATAATAAAATTGACATATATTTGGATGAATATAATTTGTTGGGGGAAAGTCAACATGGTTTCTGTAAAGGAAAATCATGCCTTACTAATCTGCTAGAGTTCTCTGAGGAGGTCAATAAACTCGTGGACAAGGAGGATCCAGTGGATATAGTATACTGAGATTTCCAGAAAGCCTCTGACAAGGTCCCTCACCAAAGGCTCTTAAGTACAGTAAGTTGTCATGGGATAAGAGGGAAGATCCTTTCGTGGATTGAGAACTGGTTAAAAGACAGGAAACAGAGTAGGAATAAATGCTAAGTTTTCCCGAGTGGAGAGAGGTAACTAGTGGGGTACTCCAAGGATCTGTCCTGGGACCCATCCTATCCAATTTATTTATAAATGATCTTGAAAAAGGGGTAAACAGTGAGGTGGCAAAATTTGCAGATGATACCAAACTGCTCAAGATAGTTAAGACCAAAGCAGACTGTGAAGAGCCTCAAAAAGATCTCACCAAACTAAGTGACTGGGCAACAAAATGGCAAATGAAATTTCATGTTGATAAATGTAAAGCAATACACATTGGAAAAAAATAATCCCAACTTTATATACACAATATGATGGGGATTAATTTGGCTACAACTACTCAAGAGAAAGATCTTGGAGTCATTGTGGAGAGTTCTCTGAAAACATCCACTCAGGGTATGTCTACACTTCATTCCTTTCGAGAGAGAGAGAGAGAGAGAGAGGAATGCAAATGCAGACACCCGAAATTGCAAATCGCGTTATGGCGTTATTTTGAAATAGCGCTATTGAGAGAAAAAATGGGGTTCTTTTGAGATAAAATCCTTCCCTCAAAAAAATCCTTCCCTCAAAATAACTCTTACTCAAAAAATGAGTAAGGGTTATTTCAAGGGAAGGGTTTTATCTCGAAAGAACCCCATTTTTTCCTCTCGAAATAGAAATAGCGCCATAACGCAATTATGCAAATGAAGCGCAGGATATTTAAATCCCCGCTTCATTTGCAATTTCGGGTGTTTGCATTTGCATTCCTCTCTCGAGAGGAATGAAGTGTAGACAGTCTCTGTGCAGCGGCAGTCAAAAAAGCAAATAGAATGTAAGGAGTCATTAAAAAAGGGATAGAGAATAAGACAGAGAATATCTTATTGCCTCTATATAAAACCATGGCAGGCCATTAGATTTACATACTCATTAAGAATACAAGTATTTCTGCCACTCAACCTAGCACTGAGAAGCTTCGACTGGAATGCCGTGGCCAGTTCAGGGCATCACACTTTTGGAAAGATGTGGACGAAGTCTAGTCGCAGCAAAAATTGGTAAAGATCTAAAAACATGATCTATGAGGGAAAATTAAACTGGATGTACAGATGTGGTCGCCTCATCTCAAAAAAAGATATATTGGCACTGGAAAAGGTTCAGAAAAAGGCAACAAAAATGATGAGGGGTTTGAAACAGGTCCCATACAAAGATAGATTAAAAAGACTTGGACTTTTTAGCTTAGAAAAGGGGAGACTAAGGGGGTCTATAAAATCAGGGGGGTCTATAAAATCATGACTGGTATGGAAAAAGTGAATACGGAAAAGTTATTTACTTATTCCCACAATATAAGAACTAGGAGTCACCAAATGAAATGAATAGGCAGAAGGTTTAAAACAAACAAAAGGAAGTTTTTCTTCACTCAGTGCACAGTCAACCTGCGGAACTCCTTGCCAGAGGATGTGGTGAAGGCTAGAACTTTACCAGGGTTCAAAAAAGAGCTAGATACATTCATGGAGGTTAGGTCCACCAATAGCTATTAGCCAGGATGGGTAGAAATGGTATCCCTAGCCTCTGTTTCTCTGGAGGTGGGTGACAGGGGAGGGGTCACATGAAGTTTACCTGTTGTGTTCCCTCCCTCTGGGGCACCTGGTATTGGCCACTGTCGGCAGACAGGATAGTGGGCTAGATGGACCTTTGGTCTGACCCATTATGGCCATTCTTATGAATCTAAGCAGGGTTGGACAGCTTGAAGCTAGACAAATTGAGACTGGAAATAACGTGTATATTTTCAGCTGTGATAAACTATTCCAATAGCTAATTAATCCAGGATTGTGGTGGATTCTCCATCACTAACCACTTTTAAATCAAGTTTGGATGGTTTTCTAAAAGATCTGCTCTAGAAATTATTTCGGGGTAATTCTCTAGTAGTTTGACCTCCTGTGTCACACCGACAACAGTCCCTTCTGGCCTGGAAATCGCTGATGCCAAGGAAAGCCATTAGGAACTGAGCATTTAGTTAAAAGCTCAGTCTTTTCACATTCAGTTGTCACCCTGGGTAATGATTAAAAATTGGGCACAGCTTTCCAAAGAATTCTTAAACAGGTTCCCACCTAGGCTGGACTTTCCTGTGAAATAACTAACCTTCCATTTGGGACTGCTCATCTGAGAGCTGTGTTTTGCGTCACTGGACGATCAAGTCTGTTTTTACGTTGCTTAGCTACAGCGTATACAGACACCACGTTAATGTGTCTAACATGCGGAGTTATGCTATTACCATTCTGGAGTGTGTCATGCACAATATTTTGCTGGTCAAGCATGAATCTGGAAATTAACTCTTGATTGCTAAGCATCTGAGAATTAATTATGGAGCTCTGAGTAAAAGTCTAACTTACGGTTAGTGGCCTCATGCTACAGCTTTTGTTTTAACATTTTAGCAAGTTTAGAAGTCAGCTGTCACAGTGCAGAGCATTAGATTTAACTACATCAGACGTGTTCTTTCACGAGGAAACTGCATTAAAACCACTAGTTCTGTACGCCAGATCAGCTTATGGCTAGATTTAAACCAGTTTATTGGACATGCGATCCCAGTAGCATAGTGACTCATGTCTATTTCTGTTCACGGCAAAAATTATAGAAGCTTCTTCCATGGTTTCAGTTTTACATAGTGTATTTTCTTCATCTGGAGCAACAGGATTACTTTAGAACAATTCAAATAGGGAAAAAAGCTAAATGATTGTTATTAAGTAACTGTGTAACCACTGAAACTGTCAGCAGTCACATGGTTACACATGGGGTGGCAGTCAGCTCCCCGGGAGCCGATATGCATGGGCTCAATGCTCCCTGTGTGTACAGGTTGAACCTCTCTCCTCTGGGACACTCTGGTCCAGCAACATCCATGGTCTGGGAGGACCACAGATGTTGCCAGACCAGAGAGCCCCAGCTGAAGAGGTTTAGAGTGGCTGGGGAACCCCAGGAACAGCTGAAGCTACCGCCCTGCATGCAGGACCAGGAAGCCCCAGGGGTGGGCTCAGGGCAGCAAAGCCAGGCAGGTGGTGATCAGCCCTCTGGCTTCTCCTGGGGCAGCAGCCAGGAGGGGAGCCATGGGAGAGCCCAGACACTTGACCTCCCCTAGACCAGCAAATTCGCTTGTTCAGCGCCATTCCCATCCTGATGGTGCCAGACCAGGGATGTCCAACCTGTACCAGCCCCTGCTTAAGTTTCTGGATGCAAACATTCAAATTGTTGGTATTGCTTCCTGTTTATACACCACCTTGGATTTTAAACGGATACAGTTAACTGCATCCTTCGCAACATAACAGTAATATGTAAATGCAGCAAACAACTGATTATAGCTGTTTGTCCATTACAAACCTATTAACATAGACAGGATTCAGGTTTCACCAATGATCTACCCCAGTGGACCCCAACTTTTTGGGGCTGCCGCACGCGCGGGAGCTGGGGCCGCCCATGCGCCGTGCGCCCGGGGGCAGGACTGGCCCTGATCACTTGGCAGGTGCAATAAATGCCCCGGCGGGCACCATGGCGCCCATAGGCACCACATTGGGGACCACTGATCTACCTCTTTTCTGCTTATTGGACACTCAGTAATTAATTTTAAGTCTTACTTTCTATTTAAAAGTTTCTATTTTAGAAAAAAAATGTCATGGGTTCCCTCATAAGTGTTAGATACATTTGAACACCATATTTACAAAAAAGTCTGAGCCAAGTGATTTTTGATGGATGAAACAGCTTACAACTTATGAGCAACTTTTTCTGTCCTTCTGTAAAGGTCACTGACTTCTTTCAAAACGGAATTAGTAACAGTGCATTACTTTATTTTTGTGGTTCTACTGGCCTTTGGATTCACTGTATCACAGTCAATACAAACTGTTCTTGTCATTTTGCAATGTCATTAACTTCACAAGAAAACAATTTACGCAAAGGAAAAAAGCCTCCACCTCACTTAAGTGGAGAATTTGTTACTTCACCCTACTGGGTTATTTAAGAAAGGCTACATTTCCTGTGGGATCAAAAGAGTACAAGAACCTTTGTGATATGTTTTTAAGAGAACTGAGCATTTCATAAATTTAAGCAATCGAAGCCTTAGAAACAAATATTTAATGGCTATTTTACCTAAGTTGTTTGTAAAAATAATTCACTCTACAGAACAGCGTCAGACATTCGAAAAATCTCTCTGGTCTTACTTGTATATGCTCTAAGTGGTGGCTTAGAGCCGGGAATATTAGTACATGTGAAGTGTGACCTTGCTTCCAAAAGTTTTGGTCACTATAACAATGAAACAACCAGTTGGCAAGCACACCTTAAGACAATGAACCAGATACAGGAGAGGAATGATTTACTGAAACCATTCAGTAAGCCACCACCACAAGATGTGGACAGCTTCATACTACAGTATAGATCAACTGTGGCTCACTATTAATTTGTATTAGATCCAAATAACTCCTAGAGGCCCAATAGGTCAAAAATCCATTGTCTCATGTGCCAAATAGCTAGAGTTACATAGTACTTAAGAGAATGTGGTCCCAATCCCCAAATGGGATATCTAGAATCTACTGTGATATTCCTTGGCCACGGAGTGCTCTGCAGCGCCATGTAGAAGAAATTCTATTACTTCCCTTTGCTACCAGCAGAAGAGCGATTTCTATTACTTCCCTTTGCTACCAGCAGAAGAGCGATTTAAAGGCCATGAGAACTGAATGTCACTTAATAACCATTTGTCAATTGAGTGACTCATGTTTGCCTTCAACAGAATTTGCATAGCTCAGAGTTTGGCAGTCATGAATGGATTTAAGAGCGTCTGTTCAAGAAAATGAGGTTTTTCAGGATATCAAACAGGGCCCCCCCCCCCCCAGCCACCTTCTACACAGAGGTCTAATTTCATTTTCATTCACTGAACAGCATCTGAGCCCCATTTGGCAACAGAACAGAAAATACACAACATAAAGTTTACACACACACACACACACACACACACACACACACACACACACACACACACTTACTTTAAACCCAGTAAGTGTGATACTGGTATCTAGAATAGAGTCAAGACCTCCCTGGTCTGGCACCCTCAAGACCTGAGCTGAGCTGCCCTGAACCACCAAGTTGGTCAGCCAGCCAGGGCTATCTGATCAAGCAATATGGATCAGACTGATGCCAGCTCCAGCCCTGGGGAGGCTGCCTGGGGAAAATTAGTGTGGTGGTGTAGTTGCTCCCAGGGCAGATGAGTGACTTGAACCCACAGCCCCAGACTCCCGAGGCTGATACCTTAACTTTTATGGCACTGGAGGATCCACCCCATCTCCCCACCTTCAGTGGCTACCTTATCCTGCCTAACTTCTAAGGGGGGAGGGTGAGCAAAGGGGCAGTCACATCAAACATCCTATGGGCAGGGCCTGCATCATTAGCTGTGGGAGGGGTGTGGCACAGGGTGGCAGCAGGAGTTGCCCACCCCCACTCACCAGGGCAGCAGGAGCAGAAGTGACCGAGCAGCCTGCTCTGCCTCACCACCTAGCTCCCTGCACTCAGCTTCACCCGGCAACAAACAGAACAACCCAGGCCTGGCTGCAATGAAGCAGAGGGCAACAGCCTGGGAGAGGGTGGAGCAGAGGGGACTTACCCCTACTGCTGCTCTGTGCCTGGGGGGGGGGGGGGGTGTTGCCCTGCCCCTCCCAAAGGACAGCCCTGATTGTGAATTTTCAAAATACAGTGGAAAATCCAATGGATGACTAATTCAGTTATTTGCCTCCCTTGGCCAAATTACACTGAATCCTGAATCAATCAGTATTAGGGTGAATACTAAGCGTTCATGGGAGTTTTGAGGCTATATATCAAGGAAGGAAATGCACTCCTAAATGCATTCAGGCTACTAGTGAATAGTCTAGCAGCCCAAGTATCCAGTTTCTGCACAATATTTAACTACAGAAATTAACTGCGTAACGAGTTTGTATATCATTGTCAGATTTACCTGGTGTTGCTCAGGTCCTTAACTCAATTCTTTTTTAAATAAAAGGAAAAATATACATGCTTTGTTGAAATGACTGTATTTTCCAAAAACAGTGTTATTTTTGTTAAGTTAACTTCAGTATATTTTTAAAAACAGGAATTCCATCAAGTGTATTTGTTTTCCTCATCCCTATACATTTTTATCGCTTGCTATGTTTTAAACAAATAAAGGGCTATAGTCAATTTGGTTTTCAATAACATTGTCTTTTAATTTTCAAACCTTAGGCATTGATTTAGCTATGCCAAAACAGAACACTAATCCAACTTTCTCCATTTAATCTCTGTACTGAGAAGCAATACTATTCAAGGTTCATTCTGTTTTTCCTCACTCATCTTGGTTGAGTCTCTTTCAACATTCACTCAGTTTTTAGGACTGTAGGTAATTTGGTGATTGTCTTTTATTTTTGGTTTTATGAGAAGCAGTCCCATTCCAAGCACATCCTGTTTTCCTGGCACAACCAAACCCTTACACTTCTTTAAGAAGATTTATATTGAATTTATATTGAATTTGATAGTCCTAGCTCTTACTATTTAGAAGGAGTTCTTGATCAAACAGACAAATTCTCTAAAATACATAGATGGATGAAAGATACTTTGTAACAAGCAATATTTAAGAGCAACACTAAATGCCAATTACAGCAGTAAAATGACAATGTATTCTTCACTGCGCCTTTTATTTTGACTGTCAAATGGCTTGGAGAACTGCTAAATATCGCTTAGCATAATCATTTTTATCCAGGGTGTGGGCTATTAAGAGACACATTAGAACACATTTGTTGAGTCAGACTGATGTCATGCATGCAGGATATTGAAAAAACACTCCACTTCTCTAGGAGAGCTCATACTAAGAGAACTCAGTGGGATGCAACTGCTGTTGTCCCATCTCCCATAAGGCAGGCCTGTAGCAAAATCTGGAAGGCAAGTGATTCAGATTTGCAGTTTGTAGTCTAAGAGCCCAAGACCATTATTTAATAGACAACATCTCTGCCAATACTAAGACGCACATGCACCTGTCAATACGAAGTTTTAAGATTTACATCTGATAAGATCATTTTCCAGGTTAACTGGTCTGATCCTGACACCTCCCTATTTGAATCACTTCTGGATAAATTTAGCCTAAGAGCACCAAGAGAATTCAGTGGCAATACAAATAAGTTTCTAGAATCAGGAAAGAAACCATAATGATGAGTAACATATGCTACACATGAACTCTAGTAGACTTATTAACTGCAAACCTGTTTCTTAAACTAACCACATCCTTGTAATACACTCCTTTGAAAATTGGTGGTATAAGGGTGTTAGTCAAGTGCACATTTCTATATTTACCACTTGAAAAAACCTCACTGGCATTACTTTCTGAATATTATTTGTTGAGATAATTACAGCTATAAAAAGCCAAATACTTATTTCAGACCATGGTTAGAGAATCTATTGGTCTTAGACACAAGAACAATTAGTATTTCAATACTGAAGCAATACAATGCTTACAGTTATAGTTCTAACTTCCTTTCAGTTTCTACCTGGCAGAATCTATGTATGATCATGAGCAGTCAAGGATAAAGACACAAAGAATAGTCTTAGTCACTATTTTACCATCTCTTGACACTGAGGAAAGAGAACATAGCAAAGTATTGGGAATTTGAAGAATTTTATGCGCTTTACTTAAAATTAAATTATGCTGGTCTATTCAGCTCTATAAAAAAGTCATTTGTCATTGTGGGACATGCAGAATATATCAACTACTTATCTCAAAGGATGGGGCCAATCAGATATCCAAAACAAAGTATGTCAGGATGACAAAGATGGGCAATAATTTTATATGCAAATTCCATAACAGAAAAACTCATTTTCACATATAATGCCACCAACTAAAAGCTACACACTATCCTACAAGATTATGTATAACAAAATAAATCAAGCCATCACTTGTATCTTAAAAACCTTGCAAATAACTGAATGGGCAAAAATGAGAGAAGGAATTCTGTAAATTATTAATTCTAAAAATTGAAAAATTCTATTATCTAATGATATACAGTGTCAGCTGTGACTGGCAGATACAGTATGCAGCTCCCCACATGAAAAACAAACAGATCCAATTCCCATCTGAGCTATGGCCAAAATGCAAACCTAAGCAAAAAGTCTTTTGGAAACAGCTTCATGCTCCTGGCATTGAGGCTTCAGATGAAAGAAGCATTACCTTAGTTACCTGCATATCAGCTGATTACTGCAAATTAAGTCTTCAACTGTACTATTTCTTGCACATCTTGTATTGCCATTTCACCCTTACCTGTAGCAACACTGACAAAAATGCCAAATGATAATGTCCTGGGTAAACAAGGCAATTAAATCAATAGGATATAAAGCAGTCTAGATGACATGGTATTTAAGTTTAATTCAGTTTCTTCGGAAGACTGTACGTAAATACAGTAACAAGCAAAACTGGTGGGTATATGTAGAATAAAAAGGTATTAAGGCATTAGCCAGGAATATTCCCATCTACAATACATGACTGAAAACCTCAGAGCAAAACACACAAATTCCTCAGTGTTTCAGCATGCCAAATCTCAGTGCATTCCAGATCACAGACACTAGACCACATTCTCATCTTCCTATTAGAAAGATTAGCACAGGGAGGCAAATCATAACCACCTGACTCAGACCGATGTTCAATTTTTATACTGACATGGAATCCAAGTCAGAGACTGAAAGTTAAAGTTACTACACATTCAACATTCTAGTACAGTCAAGTTTTAAAAATAAGGGAAAAGTTTAATGATGCACAGTTAAGTGATCGATCAACCAGAGGTTGACTTATCACATCTGCTTCGACACAATAAATCGACCTCTGAGAGCTCTCCCATGAACTTTCCAGGACAAGAAAAGCAGCCAGAGTCAACTGGAGAGCACCCCAACAACCTTACTGCCTGGTAGACGCCGCAGTAAGTACATCAACTTCAGCAATACTATCTACATAACTGTGTAAGTTAGATCGAGGGAGAGAGGGCAGAGGGCGTAACGTAGACTAGGCCTTAGCCTGTGAAACGCATTGCCACTCTAGGAAGGCCAAGAACTTAGGATTCAAAAACAGGATGGGCATTGATATGGTAACAAGAACATCCAGAGTAATGCTAATAAAGGTTAAAAATCATGGAAGGGATGCAATACTGTTGCTTGAAATCATAAAACCTCTTCTGCTGAAGCGTGCTAAGATGATGCTTCCTGTCATTGCAAGTTATAATGGTCTAGTAAGGAGTTCAGAGGAAGATGCAACCAAATAACTGGGACTGTATTATCAGATAGTGAAACTAAGGAGTAGGATGGATAAAAGTCAATTATTTAAGTGAAAAAATCAGTTTATTTATATCAGTATTTTTAAATACTAAATTTCTCATTTAAAAACAGTTGCAATTAAATCTCATAACAAACATGAGAAATGTTAGTCTTATAAAAATGAATTAATAGCTCTAGTCTGTCCAGTCTACCAGCTCTTGCTTCTTGAAAGTTCTGGGCTTTCTCTCTCACACTAAACTCACATGTACAAAGACAGACAGACTGGACAGGACTGTTGTTCTGTGGAGGAGCTGGCCAAGCAAGACAGAGGAGTTCATTAAGACATTATCTTAAAGACAGAGACAATATATAGGAAGGGACAGAAGCAGAGTAGAAAACAGTAGACTGAAAAGAAAGAGTGAAGACATTCAATATACACACAGCTTCCTATCTTTCCCCACATTTTTGCCACAGAAAATGTGTGTCAGCTTCTGGGTATAAGAGACCCTTTTCTGGGAATATTTTGAAGAAATTCCTTTCCTGGGTAAAAAGGGAAATGTGTCATAAGAACATAAGAATGGCCATACTGGGTCAGACCAAAGGTCCATCGAGCCCAGCATCCCATCTGCCGACGGTGGCCAATGCCAGGTGCCCCAGAGAAGGAGAACAGAAGACAATGATCAAGTGATTTATCTCCTGCCATCCATCTCCTGCCCTTGTTATGAAGGCTAGTGTCAAGTGTAAGAAGTGCAAAAAGAAGATGCAGGGGCTAGTTGCAAGAAACAAAACATGATAAGGAAAACTGCTTATTGAGAGAAAACGATGTGGATGAAGATGTAGATATGTCTGAACAACCATGTGGACCAACTGGTTAGTAACTTATATAATTCACTTTATGTATAGGTGTGATTTAGTAAGTAAATTCCCAAGCTGTCTGCTATGTTGAATGTTGCTAGAAAAAAAAGTTTAGCTTAGCTAATATTTATGGCTTGTTTAATTAGTTAACTAAGTTTAGAATCCATCACCGAAGAACGCTGTATAAAAGCTACAGTAAGAGGAATCTAGAGTTGACAGTGGCCACTGGGAGACATTTTCTTATTTTATATTATAGCAGGGGGCTGTGCCCACTGCTCACTATGCTCACCACCCCCCCCCCCAGGCTTTCACTGCCAGACAGCCTGATGACATCATTCTGTCGCGCATCAGGAAAAATTTTAGATATAGAGACAGATAATACGTGCCCCTTATTTTAGAACATCACAGCCACAGACCCTATGATGGGGCTGGAGCAGTTCCCCGCTTGCTGCGGGTAAGGGGCTGCTCCAGCCCTGCACAGAGCCTGCCACAGATAGGGGATGCTCCTGCATCCAGATCAGCCTCTGTCGGTAGGGCGTCTGGGTGCCCCGCAAGCGGGGGCAGCTCTGGCATAGGGTGGGAACTGGGAGCCAGTGGGAGGCCCAGGCCCAGCACGGGGCTGGGGGCTGCTCCACCCGGGCTGGAGAGGTCTCGAGCCCAGATCCCGCTTTAGTCGGTTAACTGGTTAAATGCTAGGTATTGATATTTTGTATTACAAACTAATCATGGCTCTTCAAATGCTGTCCATCTCATGCAGAGTTTGTGTTTCCCAGACTGCATTATTTGCAGTAAGCCACCAGGTAAAAGAAAGCTCTACACAAGAGAGAAATGGTTGTTAGAGTATCAAAATGAAGTGGGGAACCTAACACCATCCCCCAGTGAAATCCAAAGGATAAATACTGCACAACATCTAAAAGAAGGGAAGCGAATGGTTTTGAAATCCTTTTTTTTAATCCAACTCTCCCCCTTAATTATTTTCTTTGAGCTCCACACAGGCAGGGCAAGGAGAAGAAGCTGCCCCCCCCAGTTTGCAGCTGCTGGCTTCACCAAGTGGGAGAGCTGGCCACGCAGCCCGCTTAGTCAGTTAACCAGTTAAACCTTAGGTTAACTGGTCAACTGGGATTTGACATCCCTAGTATAGATGTGCCAAAAGTTGTAGATAAAAGAACATTGAGTTTCCAACACAAAGAAGGATGGTAGTTTTAGGTAAGGAATACATACCACCATGCTGACTGAAGTGAAGGCCAGTATCTTTCAGACCCATGAAAAGGTCAATTGTCATAGCCATCTTTGAAGAAAAGACCATTCACCCTAACCAGGTAAAAGTAGACATTTTTCTTACAACAACAGAGGATTCCTCTGAAAAACAGAAGCATCTCAGATGCTCTGCAAGGTAAGGGGAAGTTGTACATACAAACCACCAAATGTTATTTTTAAGAGTGTAAGAACACCTGCAGAAGAGGAAGTTATTGCTATCCATCCTTTTGTCATCTTTTCATCAGATGGCCTTTTCTGTTGGGGTGTCATAGCTGTCACCATTAAATGATGGCTTGAGGGAAAAAATTAACATTTTTAATAGGTTTTTAAAGTTGTTTCCTTCAGCATAGTGAGGAGGTGCACAGTGTCAAGCCTCAATTTTTCTCATCTCAAATGCTGTAATTGTGAAGAAACATTCAAGTCATGTTTTTTTCCCCCACACCAATTGATGCAATAAATGTCTGACAGATTGCACAAAGAACCTAAAAAAATAGCTTTATGGTGTGAATTGAATTGCTTGATTAATTTCAAAAGGCATCAACTCAAATCTAGTTTAAATATCAGCAGTGTAACTTAATTCACAGCTGTCCAAAACACATAAAAAGCAAGTTTTGTATTATGAAGAATTAGAAGTAGATATTCAATCTACTCTACCGGATAACCATTCATTTTGGATTCAGAAGTGGATTTGGGAGGAACCAACACATTTTACCCCTCCCCAGCCTGCCCCAATCCAGAATTAGCCCAGAGGGATACCCAAGATTCAAAGAAAAACCAAGCCAGGGGAGCTCATAGGCATTTCTATCAGGATGGGTGGGGGGTGGAAGTGTTTCCACTTCACCATATTCTGTATCGTTATTACAAACTTGAGTATGCAAACATTTAACATCTAGTGTTAAATGTCATTCCTTTAAGTAAATTTAATTTAAATCAAGAACTGTGATACAAGGCTATTATTATCACTGCACGTTGGAGTTAATGGAATGTGATCGGTTTCATTTCCCTAGAAGGGAGCTGAAGTGGGCAACATGCTTTAGAAGTCTTGAATGCATATTGCAAGCCACACAAATGACTTTCCCTATTACTGGAAGGCAGGGATGTTAAATGCATTTCTTTGTACAATGTGTATCCCCTGAAATGTTCAGTGTACACGCATTTACACACTGTGGGGAGGCAGAGACGGGAGTCAGTGCTTGCAGGGAGCTGGCTTTAAAGCCAGCTCCTGATGAGCATGGACTCTGGTCCTCCTCCCCACCCCTGCTGCCTCTGAATCAGAGGCAGGGAGGGAGGAGGGCAATCAGCTGGGCAGGAGCTGGTACAGTGAGGAGCAGACTTCAGAGCCAGCTCTCCCTCCCCCCACCCCGGATCACTTCCTGCCTCATCCCCTCACCCTCTGCACTGCTGCCTATCCGGATTGGGGCAGGAGGGAAGCAGATGGCAGGCTCCCTCGGAGCACTGGCTCCCTCCTGCCCCCCTGCGCTGCTGCCTCTGTGGGAGGCAGCGGGGGAGAAAGAGGAGGCTCCGCAGAGCCAGCCCCTCCACACTGCTGCCTCTCTAGAGGCAGCCGCCGGAGATGGGGAGGTAAGCTCCGCAGAACACCGACGGACACCACCTCCCGTCTCCCCCTTGCTGCCTCTGATACAGAGGCAGCAAGAGGGGATGTGCATGTAGTCCTTATGATTAAAGGATAAACCCAGGCTTATCAGTTAATCATGTATACAACTACACTCATACATCCCTACTGGAGAGGGCAACTACATAACAGCACACTGATCTCACATGCTATGCTAAATGTGGTATAAGGGCAACGTCTATTATTGAAGTATGTTCAGACATAGCAAAAAAGTGAGTTCTTGCTTCCACCTAATGACTGATAAGATCATTGGGGTGTGAATGGGTAACCGGTTACCTGGTAATCATCACCATTACTGCGTGATGCTTACTGGCTCACAATCAACCAGTGCTCGGGAGCAGCCACCCACCTATAGCCTGCCGGAGTTGGAGGGATGCTCCAGCCCCATCGTGCCGCGGGCCGGGAGTCAGCAGCCCCATGGTTGGGAGTAGGGATGTTAGTGAGTAGTCGACTGGCGTATCGACTACTCACTTCTCCCACCCCTTGCTGCCTCTATGAGAGGCAGCAGGAGGGGAGGGAGGAAACAGGAGCCGGTGTTGGGGGGAGATGGCTTAAAAGCCAGTTCCCCCAGCAATGGCTCCATGGTGCCGCCTGCCCTCCCCCCCATGGCCTCTATCAGAGGCAGCGGCGGGTGTGGGGCAGGAGGTATAGGCGAGGCTGGGCCCCCCAGCGGACAGAGGCTGCTGCCATCAAGCAGTCCCCGTTTGCAGTGGCCTGGGCTGGCTGCACGCAGGGGCTGCTCCAGCAGCTGCCTCTGTCTGTGGCCATCTCTGGCTGCCCCGAACGGGCTATTGCCGGAGCAGCCTCTGTTTGCAGCATACAGGGGCTGCTGGACAGTGAGAGCCGGGACCGGGCAGTCCTGGCTCACACTGGTCCGGGATGCTGCACCTCTGCATTTTAGATGTTTAATTTTAAGCAGCCCGGCCACTCTTACTACATTTAAAGTACAGAGCTGCAGTAGAGGTGGCTCCTGGAGCCAGTACGAGCCAGGACTGTTCGGTCCCAGCTAGAGCCAGCTCCTGGAGCTACTCCTGCTGCAGCTCTGCAGAGCCGTCCTATTGACTAACTGTGTAGTCGACACAATTTGTATCGATTACACGATTAGTCAGATAACCCAGTTCAACATCCCTAATTGGGGGCTGTTCCAGCCAGGCTGGAGCAGTCCCCCACCCAGCATCCCACTTAATCGATTAACCAGTTAAGCCTAACAACTGTTTAAACAGGACTGTACATCCCTAATTGGCATACAGATTCTGCAGAAATAAGCAGCTGTTCTCTTGGTGATTTTCAGTCATTCCTTTTAACATGGACTTAAAGAGCAATAACCATGAGTTTTAAGTAAACAAAAGTTTTCCCTGGACAGTACTTTGCAACTCCCTAAATTGCTAAATCAGCAAAACATGCATGTTTATATTTGGCCAGCATACCAGTGCTAAAAACACCACTTAGTCAACTACAAGACTATGGCTCAGATATAATCTAAACCTGAACTGTAGTTTATTCAGTTTGGTCCAAAGATCCCTGGTTAGAAGGCATAACCGCAATGGACAACCACCAAGGTGCACTCTCCAAAGTCTGAAATAAGTTTTCCTTCTTAATGTCCACACTTCCATTTAATTCTTTATACCATTTGCAAAGTAAGTGGCTTAATGCTCTTTGGAAAGAGTCCATGCTTGCAATCCTGCATTCACAAGAAACTTACAATAGGAAAAGCCAGTATGAATAAGCAAAAAGCTGATAAGGAAATGTTTCCATTTAAAGGGTACAAGGAATTATGATAAACAGAATGAAAAGTTAAGAAATATCTTGATCACCTTTGGGTTTCATGACATGTTACTTTTCATAACTTTCATTTAGTTTCTCATAGGAAAAAGTTGAAAGTTACTCTGTACATTTGTTTACATTTTAATGAAGCCAGTGACTCCACTATTCCAGGCACAGAATATTAACCCAGCAACAGGCTGCCTGGCAGAGGAATGTGCCTGATAATCATGCTTATATGGTTACCACTCCCTGAGAATACCAGCAATGAAACAACTTTGATAGCTACAGTGTCCGCTGGACTCTAGCAATAAAGACATTTTTCTACTGCACTAGTCAAAGATCACCTTCAAGGTTGAAACTTCTACTTATACACACTGCTACATATAGTTAGGATTTCATGCACTCTTGCTATTCATTTTTTTCAGTTGCATATGGCATTTCTTGGCTGTAAATACTTCCATACAAGTTCCAAGAAGCTCCACGTAAGATCAAACCCATGGTTCTAGGGCAGTGGTTCTCAAAGTGCGGTCCTCAGCTCAAGCTCAGCCCTTCCCCCCCACCTTCCCCACACAGTGGGGAGCCCACGCTGCCGCTCAAGCCTCCTGATTGCTGAGGTGGTGGTGGGGCATGCAGGTGGTGGTGGGGAGGTGAAGAAAGCAAGCTCACTACCCCCAACCCTTTGTGCAGGCTGTGGAGCTACAAGTAGAGGAACGCCACTCCGCCCTCCTCCATGGGAAAGTCCCGCCCACTGCTGGGCGTCTGCCTCACCTAGGCCCCGCTGAGCTTGCGGTCGCCATAGTAATAGCGGCACACCCCTCGGTTGCTCCCGCGGGGCAGGCAGTAGGCTGGACTGCACAGGGCACAGCCATGCCATGCCCAGTGGCAGTGGGAGGCAGCGGTGCTGGGGCTGAGGAGCCCACACTTGGGGGATGCAGGTGGGGACTTGGGGCCCTTCAGGGCTTTGCACTTGCAAGGACTTGGTCTGGGGGGAGGGGCTGAGCTGCCTCAATGCCTGCCCCCCAAAGGCATCATGGACCAAGACCCCCCTGGGACCTCACCTCCAGCAGAGCTTAAAACCCTGAGGTCACCCACCTTCCCACCCCCGCCACACTGCACCATGCTCAGCCTCCCCACCCCCCATTTCCCTGACATCCCCCCGACACACCCTGACCCCAGCCCTTTTTCAAGGGGTACCCTGCCCCCCCATCGCCCTGAACCGCCTCAGCCACTCTACCCCCAGGTTGATCCTGAGACACTCCCTGTCCTCATCTCCCTGCCCCTGGCCAAACACCCTACCCCAAACCCGCTACTGCACCCACCCTCCTGGCCAGACACCCTACCCCCAGCCTGCTCCTGCACCCTACCTTCCACCCAGACCTCGCAATCTGTCCCCCTTCTCATTCGCTTCCTGCATTCCCAGCCTTATCCTACTCACTAGCAGTCCTGACCCTCACACTGTACCCCTCATTTTTACCACCACCCCTGAGCCTAAGGGGATCCATAAAATCCACTAGCTCCAGAACTCCAGAAAAGTAAATCTGGCCTATAGAAAGCCCTGATCCTCAGTCCTCCCTGTCCCTTCCCTTCACCCTATGGGGCTGGAGCATTAGAGGAGTGAGGGGTCTCAGTTGGGGACCACGTCAGTGATGGTCGGAGGTTTCTGGAGGAGTTTTTTTGCTTCTCACTTGTGTGGTCCCCAACTGATTTTTCTGTGGGTCAGCGGCCCGACAAAAGAAAGGTTCCCCATACCTGCCATAAAAAGGAAACATTGAAACCTTGTGCGTTGAACATTAATATTTTAATTTTATTTAAAATGAAGTTTGATAAACTAACAAGAGGAAGTTAAAATGCTTCATCTGTTTAATAATTGAAATTAAACCATTCTCCCTAGCTGCAGCACTAGCAAAATGGCTCAGGCATAATTATGAAACTGATGGTGAGTTTCCATTAGCAATGGATGGTTTGCGGAAAGGTTTACATTGAGCGAGGTGGTCCATGGGCCAAAAACTTTGAGAACCACTGTTCTAGAGATGTGACTGGTTAACTGGCGACCTGGAGCAACCTGCAATACTGTGGGTGGGGGCACTCCAGTCCAGCCAGCCTATTGTGGGAGAGGAGGCAGCTCCAGCCTGGCCAGAGCAACCTCCCCCCCCACCCAAGTGGTTAACCAGTTAAAGATAACATTTAACGGGATTTTACATGCCTACATTTTTCTATTAACTGTACAAACACTAGATATGATGCCTACCTCCAAAGAGCGAATACCTTAAGATGAGATGCAAGATGAAGATATGGGGCAGGAAAGCAAGAGAATGGAAGGGATTTGAAATAATTTACAGACGCTCTCCGAGTTACGAACAAGTTACAGACCAACACTTGGTCCGTAACTTGAACTGTTCGTAACTCGGATCCCATTGAGTTACACACGACCACACTGTTCGTAAGCGCGGGTCACGTTCGTAACTTGGGGACCGCCTTTACGACTGCTCCTTGGGAGCATTGGTCGTAAGTGCGAACGGTCATAACTCAACCATTCGCAACTCGGGGAGCGGCTGTATTATTTAAAAAAATTGAGATAAGTACCAGCTATCACTGTCTCCCCCTCAAGCCATCATTAGTTGACATTTCTTATTTGTTTCACGTAGAAGTGGATTGCCAAGAGAGCACACATCTCTTTACAGGTTACTGAAAGCGCAGACAAAAGCTGAACCTTATTCCAGATCAAACTTTTAGCTACAAAAAAACCCCACAATTCAAACAAGACATAAATTACTCTAAACGCTACAGATATATTTTAGAAGAACCCTAAATCACATTTCAGTATGTACAGATGACACCAAAATATGCTTAAGTACATGAATATTGCTTTACAATAAGCAGCAACTAGGCCCAAGACCTTCCAAAAGATCTGAGACAACAACAAAAAAAAACTCTAAGTTAGCGGCACTTTGGTTGCTACAAAGGCCTGACTTCTCTGCCAAAGACAACCCCTTATTTATGCAATCTGAGTTTTGCTGAAAAATATCAATCTTAGAATTACTACAGAGAGATTATAAATGAAATTTAGCAAAATTATAGGAAAGGAAAGTTAAAATATGAACAGGAAGCGTACAATGCAAATAATTTTGTAGGAACTTTGTGTAGCCCAACTTACAAATCAAAGAACTGTACTGCCACATTTACAGCCAATCCAAGTGGTAAAAAAGTCCTTGCTTTTTTGCATCAGTATAACATACCTTCAATAGATTAAAAGTTTTTGCTTTCTTGTTCAAATTATATTACTGAAAAGCAATATACTGATAGGCCAAACACACGAGAAGCAACATTTTACACAAGTTAGCTTTAAACTCGCAGCACAGTAGAGATGTCAGCATTTAATTACATGTAGGAAATATATGATCTTATGCACATTTTTCTACTTTGGCTAACAAATATAAACCATCACACAAATCCCTGAAGAGACAATATATATGTGAAAGTCCTCGATAACATGATACAGAGTAGCATAAATATCAGGATTTTCACACCCCCAATTTCATGAAGTAGCATTTCCAAAGCCACTTTCTGTATTGACATAGGAGGATAATGGTAGACAGGTTGACACTCTCTAGTCCAGCAACATCCATGGTCCAGCATGATTTTAGTTAGCTGGATGGCCATTTATCACACCTTTGGCCAAGTTTCCTTAAGTCCCATAAAGTTTTTTTTACAGCCCCCAGTCTTGGCTCTCTGTGTTCTGTACTATTCTTTAGCTCTAATTTACCCCTAAATGTCTTTTAAGAGCCCAGCAAGCAGCAAGTGTGGGTAATGCTGCTACACAATATTGGCCTCCCACAGTTCAGCAAATCCTCTGGTTCAGCAGTGGTCAGATCCAGAGGATCTCTGGACTAGAGAGATTCAATCTGTATTCCTTTGGAAAGTAGTAGATAAAAGCCTTAAGTGGTGGCCAGAAGAAATGAAGGTCCTTAAGTTACTAAAGGAGTGTAACCTCACAAAACAATTTCCTCACTAGGAAACAGTGACAGTGTATTCATGAAGTTGAGGATACCTGTCTGGCATAGTTTCTTCGTGGATCTGTCCTCTTCCATACATTTTACCAGGCCAAGGTCTAACAGCTGCCTGCCCCCCGGACCCCCCCCCACACACACACACCTCGCGGGGCAGGGGGGCGGACCCCCCCCCACACACACACACCTCGCGGGGCAGGGGGGCGGACCCCCCCCCACACACACACACCTCGCGGGGCAGGGGGGCGGACCCCCCCCCACACACACACACCTCGCGGGGCAGGGGGGCGGACCCCCCCCCACACACACACACCTCGCGGGGCAGGGGGGCGGACCCCCCCCCCACACACACACCTCGCGGGGCAGGGGGGCGGACCCCCCCCCCCACACACACACCTCGCGGGGCAGGGGGGCGGACCCCCCCCACACACACACCTCGCGGGGCAGGGGGGCGGACCCCCCCACACACACCTCGCGGGGCAGGGGGGCGGACCCCCCCCCACACACCTCGCGGGGCAGGGGGCGGACCCCCCCCACCTCGCGGCTCGTACCTGCCCACGGTCTGGTTGGCCAGCAGCCGCATGCGGTTGAACTGCTTCTTCATGGCGGCGGCTCCGGTCTCCGCCTCCGGGGGACCCGCTGCGGCCGCGCCCGGCGCCTCCCTGCTCCAGCGGCAGCGCGAGCCCCAAGCGCCGCGCTCAGCTCGCACCCCAGCCGGCCTCCCCCCGCCGGAAGTCACCGCCACTTCCGGCTCCGCCTTCCCCGGCAGGCGCGGGTCACGTGGGTGCCCGCGTCATATGAGCCTCTCGCTTGCGCCGGGTGGAGGGGCGGGGGGACACAACATCCGGGCTCTGAGACGCGGAAAGGGCGGGAAGACCTGCCTGGGGGAGGTCACGTGGCGGGGCTTGCGGGCCTGGCAGGGATGGGGGAGGGGCGCTGGTCATGCCAGGTGCCCCAGAGGGAATCCTCACGTGACCCCTCCCCTGTGGCCCAGTCCCAGCCCCCCCACACACAGAGGCAGGGCCACCCCCCGGCCTGGCCATGGGGGCCTGTCCCCCAGGAGTGGCTCCAGCTCCCCTTTCTGGGAGGACCAGTCCCGCAGGGGCAGAGCGTCACCTGGGACGCACCCGCCTTGTGTTGCCAGTAACTTCCCTCGGCGGCGCTGAGCGTCGGCCTAGCTGCCGCCCTCGTGCTGAGCGGTTGCTGCGTCGCTCGGCCTGTGCTACGTGGGCTGGAGGCGGGCCACGAACATTTTTTGATTGGCCTGGTGGTCCGTGCACTGAAACGAGTTGAGAACCACTGTGTTAGCTGCTGTGGGAAGGCAGGGCACTGGGATAGCAATGCGGGATACATTTTATGTGCACTGAGGCACCTGTGGATGTGCACAACCCATGAAAACGTGATGCTGGCGGTGGGCACTCTGCTAATCAGCTGGACAGCATTTGAATCCTGGGTGGCCTCCCAACCACTCAGCTTACAGGGAACGCTGGGCTAAATGGACCTTTATTCTGACCCAGACGAGCCATTCTTATGTTCTTCATAACAAGGGCATTGTTTGCTGCTTTTTGCAGCACTCAGCAATGTACAGATGAAAAAATAACGGACATTCCATGTAATAAGGGACTGTTGGCAAGGCTAAGTAGTAGCTTTTAGCAGGGTGCAGTAATGCTTGTGGCAGAAAATGAATGTGTCCTATGCCTAGGTAGAATTCAGTGAGGCTGAACGTAATTACTCATCTCAGTTGGAGTTTGGCCAGGACGCTAGGGCTCAAGATCTGCCAGAAGTACAATCTTTATTATACTTTAAACAAGTACTTACCAGCTTATTTTACCCCCTAATTTTGCACCACTCTCTTCAGTATTTGCTTTAACACACCAAATGCATTAGCTTTAGTACTGACTCGGGAAAGCCTGCGAGCTACTATGAAACATCAATATCACAACTTACTGCATATTGGGTTCCTTTCCTGTGTCATCTTTCAGTAAGAATCTGTATTAAAAAATAGACAAGTAAATAGAAATCTATTGTAATAACCTGCTTTTACAGCAGTATTCCTCTATGGCTCTCAAAAACATTTCAGGTGTTCAACAGACATTGATGAAATCCTATGAAGCAAGTGAATATCTCCACTTTACGGATTAGGGCAGACAGCAAGATCCACAACCAGAAATATACCCATAAATACTGCTTGTTCTCCAAGCCATCCTGTCATTTAGCCACAAAACCAGTGTTCTCTTAGGTGACATTATTATTATTATTTGTGTTATAGTAGTGTTTAGAGGCACCACCTGAGACCAGGGCACCATTGTACTGTTTATTTTAGTAAGAGAGTCCCTGAAGGGTTTACAGAATCTAACAAAGAAACACAAAGGCAAGTGCCCTATCCACTAGGCCAAGTCCAGATCTCATCCCACCTCCCTCCCTACCTTCAGGACATCCTTTATCCTGCCTGCCTGCTCCATCCTTGTGAAAACTGGGGAGGGGGGGCCTCAAAGAGAAAGAGTGGGAAGTGGGTTGCTCAAGGTTACCCTGCAGGTCAGGAGCAATAGTGGAGTGAACCTGGTCTCCTGATTCCCATCCTAGTGTCTTATTTACTTTTGCTTCCCAAATATAAAGTGAACTGTGAACAGGTAGGTAGTTTTTTTTTTTAATTTAGGGTGTGTCTAGACTACATGGCTCCGTCGACGGAGCCATGTAGTCTAGACACACCCTTAGAGACTGTATTATCCCCCTGCAGGAAACAAATAAATCCCAGTGATGTGCAATGCAGATAGATTCCCAGCACAGTCACTCGTAATCAGTGGAAACTACTTGTGTACTGTGTGAGAACCATGCCGTAAAAAGGATTCTGGAACAGAAAAGCTTTAGTGGATCAGCTCTGGAATGCTATCCAGCCATGCTGATGACTAAAAGTTTGCAGAATTGAAAACAGTTTGAGAAAACTGATTTTTCCTCTCTTGTGAGCTGGCTTCTGGAGGATGAAGCTGGTCAGTTCTATTTATTAAACATTATTATTTAATTTGTATATTGTGGTAGTGTCTATAGGCCTTCCACGTCACACTCCCCTGTGCTAGATATGCTACAGACATATTGAAAAGGATAGTTGTTGCTCCAAAGAGTATTCAGTCTGAAAGACCCACAAGTTACTGTGTCTGTGCTGCAGCATGCTGGTAACCTCAACCTGCAGGGACAGGACTTCCCTGCTGGTGGTTTCCCTGAGGCAGGAGTCGGCAATCTTTTTGTGCCAAAATGCCAAAGTACATCAACATTCAGAACAAGTGGTCAAAGAGCCGTATAAAAATGCCAATTTGCATGACTGAAAGTATACAACTTAATATTACTAATAATTTACATGATGATTAATAATAGCATAAAAGAAACATTGTACTCAAGGACTTTATTTAATGGGACTTCTGCTGCTGCATCTTTTCATGCATTTCTTTTAAGTTTATGTCATAACTGGTCAAATTCAGCTTCTTGCACACATTCAGACTGTCTTCTGTCATTATTGAGCACAAATTACCTTTGATGTGATTCAAATGAGAGAAAGCCTGCTCACACATATAAGTGGAGCCAAGCATTGAAAGTAAGGCCAAGCTGACATTCTGCATGGTGTATGTGACAGGAAATTCTTTCCAAGTATGTAGAATCAGATCATCATTGTGCTCCAATTTCTTTGTGTCAGCCCATTTTTGCCAATTCTGCACATTGTTGAGCAAGGCATTCTAAATCAAAATTCAGCTTGATGAATTTTTTCCACCCAGATATCCAATTCCTCGGAATCTGCTATTTTAATTTCCAAATCTCTGATTGAGATGCCTGAAATGACTATCAAATCCAGTTCTTCAACAGACGCTTTATATGGACAAATCATAAACTTAAACAGAGCACTGTGTTTGCAAAAGTCAATAAAACAAGGCTTGAATGCCATCAGGAGCTCAGAACAAACCTGTCAAGCTGCTGCAAATCAAGGCTGTGATTTGGATTCTTTCTCTGATACGAATCACAAAACATTCGTAATCTTTCAAAATGTGCCAGTCTGCCCGTCTCGATATCTTTGATGAAGACAGTCAATTTTGACTCATATCCAAACACCTAGCTGCTGCAGAGTCACGATTGTATTTCCTTGCCCTTCTAGCTTAAAGTTCAACTCATTCAGATTACTGGTAATGTTGATGAGATAGTAAAATCTGAGCAACCAGTCACCGTCTGAAAGCTCGGTGTGTTTGACACTCTTCATATCCAAAAATGACTTAATCTCCTTAATGCAGGTGGCAAAATGAGACAAAACTTTGCCACGAGATAACCAGTGAGCATTGTGCATTAATAGATTGGGGTATTTGGAATCTATTTCCTTGAGCAGTGACTGAATTTGATGGTCATTCAGGTCTTGGGCAAGAATCCAATTGACAATGCAAATGACCAGTCCCATTACATTTCCGAGTTCAATTCCACAAGATTGCACACAAAGTGCCTCCTGCTGCACAATGCAATGAAAGTTCAAAAGTGGGCGATTCAGCTCTTCTGACAAAAGAGTAAGGAATCCCCTAATCCCCTGTATTTGCTGACCATGCAAGGTACACCAGCTGTACACGCAGACACAAGATTATCCAATTGTATTTCTTTTTCGTTTATAATGTTCATCACTGGTAATATTGGTAATATCTCAATCATTTCTTTGTACACAGAATTTCCACTAATATATCATCCCAAAATACACAACTGATTAATGTCACATATACTGATGGTCTTGTCCAAAGCAAATGAAAAATAAGTTGCTGTACTGAAATTTTGCATTTGTTCCTTGTTGATTTGATGGGCCATTTTCACAGCTCTGTCATTAACTGTTTTTGCTGATAATGGCACGTCTTGAATTCTCTGTAAGATTTTGTCCTTGTTGTGAAATTCATGAAATAGTTCATGACCAATTTTTAGCATGCATCTCTTCACATGATCCCCGTTGGTGAAAAGCTTTCCCTCTCGAATAATGCTGTATGAGCCAGCAAAACTTGTGGAGTTTAAGCTCTCATCTTTTTTTGATCATGCCACCAGCCTATTTTATCCAATGTTAATTTTTCGCTGCAATTCCCTGCAGGCTTTTTTTCATGCATCACTATCATCCTAGGTGTATTTTGTAGCTAATGTTGCATATTTTGTCATGAGATTTTTTTTTGTTTTTTTTTTTTGGTTTGAGAAAAGTCTCCCACTACAAATGACACAGTGTGGAGACCCAGACCTATCCACAAACACATAGATATCATCCTCTCCTTTTGAAAATTTCCGTAATTGTCATCTTTCTCTTTGCCATTTTTACTGATAATGGAAACATTTCTTGACCAATCAAATAAAAAGGGAAGATGCACAACCCCCCAAATGAGTGGAGAGGATGGATGGTTGTTAAAATGAACAGTTAAAGGTGAAACAGACCAAAAACCATCTTGACATGAGTAATTATGCATTTTTAAAAATTTTGAATTAAATTTTAATTCTGATTTTAAAAGTTGTGTGTATTTAGGGAATGACAACAGAGCCACATTTGGTTCCCTGCTGAGCCACATTGGGCTCTAGAGCCATCGGCTGCAGCCCCCAGCCCGAAGGAGCCCTTCCCCAGCGTGGGTCCAAGGAGAGGAGGGAGCAGCAGCAGGCATGGTAGGGGGCTGTGAGTGGGCGGGGGGGAACTACAACTCCCAAAACCCCCTGCGGGCGCGCTGACCTTTAATGGGCGGGTTTAGTTAGCATCCCCATATTCCTGTTGGCCCCCATTTGAGTTGGCAGAGCAGCGGGCCAATAGCAGTTCTCTTCGTCACGTGGCTGCGAGCCCCTGGCCAATGAGAGGCGAGAAGGCCCAACGGGCAGGGGGGACTTGTCGGTAGAGGCGGAAGTGTGCGCCGGGGTGGGCGAGCCCCATAGCCGCTCTCAGATCCATGCCCCGCTCTGGGCCGCCCCGCCATGGCGAGCGGCGCCCGTGACTCCCTCTCCTTCGCCGGCTCCGAGCAGGCGGACGAGGCGGTGAGGGGCACCTGCGAGGACGCGTCCATCTGTAAACGGTACCGGGGGGGCTGTGCCCTCGGGAGGGGCGGGGGTGCTGAGGGACTGGGGGGGGGCTGTGCCCTCGGGAGGGGCGGGGGTGCTGAGGGACTGGGGGGGGGGCTGTGCCCTCGGGAGGGGCGGGGGTGCTGAGGGACTGGGGGGGGGGCTGTGCCCTCGGGAGGGGCGGGGGTGCTGAGGGACTGGGGGGGGGGCTGTGCCCTCGGGAGGGGCGGGGGTGCTGAGGGACTGGGGGGGGGCTGTGCCCTCGGGAGGGGCGGGGGTGCTGAGGGACTGGGGGGGGGGCTGTGCCCTCGGGAGGGGCGGGGGTGCTGAGGGACTGGGGGGGGGCTGTGCCCTCGGGATGGGCGGGGGTGCTGAGGGACTGGGGGGGGGGCTGTGCCCTCGGGAGGGGCGGGGGTGCTGAGGGACTGGGGGGGGGGGCTGTGCCCTCGGGAGGGGCGGGGGTGCTGAGGGACTGGGGGGGGGGCTGTGCCCTCGGGAGGGGCGGGGGTGCTGAGGGACTGGGGGGGGGGGCTGTGCCCTCGGGAGGGGCGGGGGTGCTGAGGGACTGGGGGGGGGCTGTGCCCTCGGGAGGGGTGGGGGTGCTGAGGGACTGGGGGGGGGGGGCTGTGCCCTCGGGAGGGGCGGGGGTGCTGAGGGACTGGGGGGGGGGGCTGTGCCCTCGGGAGGGGCGGGGGTGCTGAGGTACGGGGTGGGGTGAGGCGTGGGGGGAGGTAGCTGGGCAGGGAAGGCAGCCGGGGACCCCTGGAAGTGGGGGAGAGGTGTATCCGAAATCTACATGCAAGGCGTGAACCGATATAGTATTGTGAGAAAGTAGGGCTGTGGATGATTTAGGATTGGAGGGGCAGGTTCAGGCTGTATATAGATTTATATATGTATAGATATAAAAGTGTGTTGGGGTGTATAGTGCTGCAACGACACAACTGCTGGTTGACAAGGTTGCTAACTGCTGGTTGTATAGAGGTGTAGACGGGTTTTTTTAATTGCGGGAAAGTGCTTAAAAAAGTTGTTGAATATTGCTTTAAGGAGTATTTTTATACCATGACTAAACTTCTCCACTCTTAATTTTGTGATTTAAAGGTTCAGTGTTTCTCATACATATCTATCTATCTATCTATATATATATATCTATATATCTATATATAGATATATATACACACAGACAGACAGACAGACAGAGAGAGAGAGAGAGAGAGAGAGAGAGAGTGTGTTAATAAATAGCGAACTAGATTTTTTTTAGCACTTGTCCTACAATTAAAAAAATATAACTCTGTACAATCATCAGGTAATATAAAACCACGAGTCCTTGTAGCAGTACTTGAAAAAATTTAGCTCACATAAATAAGGAGGAAACTTTTCTTCCCAGGCAAATGCCATCAACTTTGACAGCAGCAATCCTGCCCCCCCCCCCCCCATTCTGTCTTTTTAAATGTGAACTGAGCACAAACACATGCAGAATTGTTTTCCTGATTCTGCAGA
Source organism: Pelochelys cantorii (assembly GCA_032595735.1). Lineage (NCBI taxonomy): Eukaryota > Metazoa > Chordata > Testudines > Trionychidae > Pelochelys > Pelochelys cantorii. The sequence continues at coordinate 39,469,695 of CM064341.1, forward strand.
CTGCACACTTCTGCTGCTGCTACTCATGCTTTGCCTAAAGTCTGAATGCTTTTCATTGTTGCTGTTGGGAGCCTAGTTGTCAGCAATGAAAGTGATTTGTACTGGCTTAATTTCACTTCATTTAAGGAAAATATAAATAGTAGAAATAGCAGCGACTGTAACTATTAACTGGGAGGAAGATTTAAAAAATGGGGAAGAGTAGAATAGTGAGTGAGGATGAGGGATATGAATGGATAACGGGTGATGCTTACCAGGTATCAGTTAACAGCCCATGGCCCACCGTGGGCAAAGAGCTGCTCCAGCCCCAGAATGATTGGGAGCAGAAGCTGGCCCCTCCTGCATTTGGGGCTGCTGGCCTCCCTACACGGGATCTCATTTAATCCATTAACTAGTTGAACCTAAGGTTTAACCAGTCAATTGATTAACTGGGATTTTACATCCCTAGTGAGGTAGCTGAGTGTAGAGAATGTAAGGTGAGGAAAGAGAGAGTAGGTGGTAAAACAAGAGAAGGAAAAGAAATTAACCAAGATCTATTTAGGAAAGAAGAGGAATAGAAGGAGTGAGTCCAGGGAGGAGGGAGCTGAAATGTGTGGGGAGCTGGCTCCCGCAGAGGCCCCCTCCAGTGCCTCCCACAGAGGCAGCTGTGTGGTGGGGGGCTGGCGGGAGCTGGGTTAAGCTGGCTTTCTGCGCGTGCCAGCTCTGCTTAGCCGCCTGCTCTTCCCCTTCCCCTCCCACAAAGTTAGCAGCGGGGAGGGGCAGGAGGGAGCCTATGCTTGGGGTACCAGCTCTGGAGCTGCCTGCTCCCCTTCCCTCTGCTGCTGCCTCTGATTGAGAGGCAGGTGGGAGCTGATACATGTGGGAAGAGGCTTTTAAGCCTGCTTCCCGCACATATAGACTCCTGTGGAGCTGCCTGCTCCCTGCACGGCTGCCTCTGTCAGAGGCAGCAGGAGGAGGAGGGCAGGGCGGGAGGTGGGAGCTAGTGCTGTTGGAGAGCTGGCATTTAAGACAGTTCCCTGTAAACCCTGGCTCTCACCTGCCCCCCACCCCATAAATGTGTAACTGCAAAAATTTCCAGTATTTACACATATACCCAAATACCTGATATTAACATCCCTGTTGTGGACCCCTAAAAAACTTATTCCAATTAAGATGCAGACCCCGTTAAAAATCTTAGACCCATGGTGTCCAACCCATTCTGAAGCAGTAGCCACTATAGTGAACTAGCCACACTTAACCGGCCAAGTAGCCACATTATTCAAGCCAACACCCGGCCAAATAGCCACACGTGGCTAGTGTGTTGGACACCGCTGTCCTTGACACGCTCTGCAGACTAGAGATGTAAAAAAGTCTATAAAACAGTACCCATGTAACCATTAAAAATCCAGTCAGTCACAAGGTTACCGTTTTACCTGGGGATGTACGGGTAGGCACTAGGAAAGGAAGGATGGTGGAGGGGTGCCCCCGCAGCCACTCCCGGGATGTCCCTTGCTGGCCCAACTCCCAAGGAGCCAGCTGCCCTGTGGGCTCTGCAGCTGGCAGACTCCTGAAGCGTGCCAGCTGCCGGCCCCGCACACCGGGATCCTGCCAGCTACAGAGCCCGCAGCACAGGGCATCTGACTCCCTGGGGGTGGGGCTAGCACCCCAGAAGTGGGGCTAGCAGAGCCCGCAGCATGGGACAGCAGCCAGCTTGCCAGGAGCTGGGGCGGACCGGGAGCCTGCTGGCTTGAAGCATACAGCACAGAGCAGCTGGTGCCACAAGAGGGGTAGAGTTCGGCTGGTAACAGAAATGGATAAGCATCATCAGTTAACTGATTAAACTCTGGTATCCCTACTACAGATGCCTTACAAATTGAAAACCACTATTCTAAACAATTAAGTAGAAAGTTCATTGACAGGATTTATTATTAAATGTAGTGCCCTGGATGGAAGTGCCAGGTAGAGTTGCACATTTTTCATTTTACTTAGTACATTTATTTCTTTGGTAGGTTTTGGACAAACTTTTAAAGATCTCCTCTTAAACAGCATTCCGATTCTGAAGAGATTATAGATAATTGTGAAGAGGTGGGAACGAGGGTATTACTTTTATTAGGACTGAGGTAGCCGTTCAAGGCTCCAGTTTGGTGTAAGTGCATATAAGCCACATACCCATTAGAGCTTCGGTTGATGCGTGGAATTAAAAGCCATATGATGTTCAGTCCTTGGAATTGAACACAGACAATGTAGCTGCTCTGTCTGTGGGGCTTCAAGTAAGAAAACTTTGCACTGAAATTCTTCAAATTATTTTGCAGGTGGTACCTGAACTTTGCTAGATCTCTCTGTGAAATTCTTCAAATGCATGGGGAGAAATACATTTAAAATATTACAATAGTAATGGTTATCTCTTTCTAGTTAGAATTACTTTATGTAATCTGTGTTAATTTGAACAGTCTCAGGTGTTCAGTGGCATTTTAAGACTCCTCCTTCCCAGCATACCTCTTTGGAAGACAGTCCCAAGGCAGCTTTTTAGCTTGTTTGTCTAGGTAGTCTTCAGCAGTAAACCCTGATGGCTCTATTTGCTAATTCTCTTTTTCTCCTCCCCCTCCCACCCCCCCACCCCAATGCCCTTGTCAGATTTGCTGTAACTATTGGCTACTGGAAGGACCCTTACATCCAATATTTTGTGAGACAGGCAAAAGAGAGGAAAGCACCTGAAATTAACAGAGGCAAGTTAACGTGAATTTAAACAAAGACAATACAAACACACTCTGAACATGTGATGTTCTTGAAGAATAGCGGCTAGAGCTTCCATATAATGGATATTATTGAATGTACGTGGGAAGCATGTAGTAGGTTGATATGAGCTCTCCCCAGTATAGTGATTGGATTGCACACTGGACCCTCACCCTTGGAATATTGTTCTTCCTTTAGTATTGTAAACTGATTTCCTATGTGTCCTGCTTACCTTGTAATGTACTGCACAAAGCAACCAAAGAGCAGGGCTGTGACGCATGACTTTAAAGCACAGGGTAGTAATACTCGCCAGGTGAGACTAATAAAAGCAGATACATAGTCTGTATAGCATTAATCTGCCAAGATGACTCAGTTTGAACTTTTTGAACTGAAATTTCCAGTTCCTCAGGTGAGGAGCTCTAAAACCCCATAAAATATATATATCCCATATGGGAGCAGCTAATGAATATGAGTTGTCTGGGTTTTTTAAGCACTTTTTTTTCCCTGCAGGATACTACGCTCGTGTGCACGGAGTGGGTCAGCTACTTAAAACTTTTTTAAAGAAGACAGAATGCAACTGTCAAATCATAAATCTTGGTGCCGGTATGGATACCATGTTCTGGAGATTAAAGGTGATATCTCAGAATAATGATGCTAGCAAAAAGAAGGGTTTACACATGTCTGAAACTCTCCTGATTTCTTGTAAAAACAAAAAAAGTAAATTATTGACCATCATTCTCTTGTGTTGTAGGAATGCATGGCACAAAGGTGACCTCTAGTGGCCATTTGGAAATGTCTTTAGTTCTTAGCTCATATTTAAGCTATAAGGAACAATTTCCTTGCCTGTATATAAGGATATAAATCCAGAATCAAGTGCAACCTGGTACTTGGCTGACACCATCTGTGTCCTAAATACTACTTTGAATTATTTTTTAAAAGCTTCTAAATGCCAACTGTTATGGTGTGACTCTCTATATAAAAGCATATTCTAGACCTTCCTCGTTTTTCTGAGATTTAACTGTGTGTAGCAATTTGCTGGATCAGGTTCTATCAATGTACATGGATTCAGGAAGACAACCTGGATAGGCTAGGTTTATTTAGCAGGAATCTCACCCATTGTGTTATAGTCATGCAAATAAATTGGGATTTAAAAAAAATAATCAAATGAGGCTTTTGCCCTGCCAGCACTCATGCTAAAACTATATTGAAACCCAGTTTTGCTAAACCTTGAGAATTAAGAGTGGTGCCTTTAATTATATCCTTGTGCTATCACCCCGTCCCTTCCTCATGACCAGCAAGAATAGCATAGAACGGGGGTCGGCAAACTCTGGCTCTCGGCCCACAGTTTGCTGTTCCTGGCCCATGAGAGCGCCTCCCTGTTCAGCGGTGTTCAGCGTCTCCCTGTAGCACAAGCTGCTTCCTACAGCTCCCATTGGCTGGGAACAGCAAACCACAGCCACTGGGAGCTGTGGAGGGCCGTGCCTGTGGACGGTCAAGGTCAGCAAACCATCTCGCAGCCTGCCAGCAGATTTCCCCGATGCGTTGAGAGCCAGAGGTTGCCAACCCCGGTATAGAAAAAGAGATCCCGTTAAGAATAATCATCCATGTCGCCTTGCTAATTAACGTGACATTCAGGAAGGTGCGAGATTGACCACCCTGGAGCTAGCTAGGGTTGTAATAGTGGAGTTGATTAACCAATAAGCAGAAGCTTATAGATTAATGCTATAGACTACACGCGTTTCTATAGACTACACACACAACCCCCTCCTACCTCTGGCCAGTGAATTTTTTAGCAGACTGGCCAGCAGCCCGGCTCAGTCCTAGCTCATGCTGGATCTGGGACCTACTCCTGCTGTGGTTCTGCATTTAAAATGTATTAGGAACTAGGCGGGCAGGCAGCCCAGCTCAGTTCCAGCTCATGCTGGGTCTAGAAGCTCGCCCTTCTACTGTGGATAGGGGCTGCCACCACCCCGCGCTGCTGCCTCTATCAGGCAGCCAGTCTGCGTGGGGAGCTGGTTTTTAAACTGGCTCCCCTTGAGGACCAGCTCCCTCCTGGCATCCTGTGCTGCTGCCTCTGATACAGAGACAGCAGCGTGGAGTGGCAGGGGGCTCCTCAGGAGTGGGGCTGGAGCACTCTCACTGCCACCCTCCTGCCCCCGGGGACTATAGAATAGTCAAGTAACTGATAATAATTCATGAGGTTAATCGACTATTCAGCGAACCAATATTTAACATCCCTAGAGCTAGCAGGACGTGTCTATCCCCAGAAGAACAGCCGCATTGACGGAGGGACAGTGCACATTTTCCCGTGTTCTTGTTTTGTGTCTATTTGTGAGCAGTTGACTAATACAAGCACTTTGCAGCATCCCTCTTCAGTGTTCCTGTTTGCTTCCTTTTGGGGTATAAACTGAGTGATGCATGAAAGCCATGGGTGAAGTTTTCTGTTGTGTACTGTGTCTTGACTGTGCGTGGCAATTCGATTTCCATTATGTTGGTTGCCAGACCTTACTGTTTGTTCAGATGACTTGAATATCCAACGAGTTTGTTTCTTTGCTATTGAGCGTGTATATTGTTCGTTAGTTTGGAGTTCATTTAATTAAAAACAACAACAAACAAACCCAGAGCATTAAGGGATGAAGAACAGAAAATGTGAAACGCAACTTTTCAGGGGAAAACTAAACTGAGTCCCCCACTCTCTCTGCGGGAAGCGTGATTATCCCCTAAGATTGGGCTCTTGTTCTGATTTTTTTTTTTTTTTTTCCCCCCCCAGGATGAAAATCTTCTCCCTAAAAAATATTTTGAAGTGGATTTTCCAATGATAGTTGCAAGAAAAATATATACCATCAAGTAAGTGTGTGCACGTTGCTTCATGTTTAGCTGTACAGAGCTGATCACAAGCCGCATGTACTAAATCCCATATCTCTTGGCTCTTCAGCAAAGCTGTATAGTTTAGAACAGCGAAAGGCTTTTTTTTTTTTTTTTTTCCTTCCTTGCGACCCAGTTGAAAAAAATGGTTTGCCTGGTGACCCAACATAATTATATCTTTTGATTAGTGTACGGGCTCCAGGATCAGGCCAGGAATGAGGGGTTTGGGATGCAGGAGGTGGCTTCAGGTTCAGTCAGGGGTTGGGACACCAGCTTACTTTTGGTGGTTCTAGGTCAGCAACACAGTGGGGGTGCTAAGGCAGGGTTCCTGCCTGTCCTGGCACCCTGGACTGCTCTGTGCCAGCAGCAGGTCTGGCTCCTAGGCGAAGGAACACAAGCAATCCTGTGTGTGGTGCTTGCCGGCAGGCACTACTCCTTTTGGAGGTGGGGTTCAGGGCAGTGTGTGGAGCCCCATGGGCTCCCCTACCAGACTTTCTGCTGGCCTCTTGTGGGATGCAGAGCAGTCTGTGGTGCTGGGACAGGCAGGAGCCCTGTTTTAGCATCCCCTCTTGTCACCTGATCACCCTACAGCAAGGTGACCCTGGGCCTGACAGTCCATGACCTACTACCGGGTCGCGATCCGTACCTTGAAAACCACTGTTTTAGAAATGTGCGTCTGTTGAAGTCTGTCTGCTCACAAACTCCTCCTAAATGGTAAGAGCTAGGACCCTCAAATAGAGTATGTAGCTTCCTCTTCTCCTATCTTAAAGCAAGGTCAGGGTTTGGTGACTGTTTTCCAGACCATGGAAGGAGAGGGGGCAGAGAGGAGGGATGCAGTATTCACAGTCACCACTGGGGGCAGCAAGTGCAGGGGGGAGCTATACAGTAATTCCTCATTTAACATGGTAGATACGGTTCAGAAAATGATCGTGCTAAGTGAAAATGTGTTATGCGGGGTCAATTTTCCCACTGAAAATAATGGAAAAGTTGGGGGTTGCGTTTCAAGCGCACGTGCGCTCGCAGCTCCAGTCCGCACTTGTTAGCAGCTGGGACTGGGACATAAGGTTGGGGGAGAAAGGGGGCTGGGTTATAGAAGGGAGGAGAGGTGTTTGGCTCTGGAGAAGGGAAGGGAAGGACAGGGAAGGGGGCTTGCAGCCGGCGGCTGGGTTTCCCCAGCTAGCCGGTCGCTGGCAGCCATGTGGGACTTCCCCTGCCTCCTTGCAAAGCGGCAGAGGTTTGCCGCTCGCCGCGCCATTCCCCGGCGACCCCCTCTGGGGATGCTTTGCTCCCTCTCCTCCGCCCCCCGTGGCGGGCAGGGGCTTGCCATCTTGCTTGCCACCAGACCACCTAAGTGTGGCCCTCCTGCCCGGGAGACAGCCCCTGCTGCTCCCCTCCCCCCTGGGAGGGGGAAGGGAGAGAGCTCACCTTGTGAAGGAGAGCCCCTCAAACCTCTGTCCTGACTCCTGCACCCCTCACACCGCCAGCTTCCTGCCCTGAAGGACCCAGGCAATGCTGGATTAATCTTTTAGTAATTAGTAAAAAGTAAGAAAGGGTTGGAATCAAGTAAAAAGTGAAGTTGCCTGCCATCAGCTTAAAAACTGCATATCTCTCTGAAAATATTTGATTTACAATCCTTACAACTAACACCTGGAAGAGTTTAGAGAGGGTTTTTTCAGTTCATTTTTTGTACTGAGTCAGTGTTTCACATGTAGCATATAGTTTCTTTGCTTCCTTGTTGAAGATTCCCGTGAACACCAGAAGGGACAGGAAAATGTGATTACAAGGTGCTTTTCTACTTTTAAAACCTATAGAAATTAATAGGAAAATTCATGGCCCATGTGGTGTGTGAAACACGTTGAAATTCTTTGTTAAACTGATTAAATTTACAGTTGTGTTCTTTTGGGGGAAAAAAGGGAGGGGGGGTAAAATAGAACTGCAAAAAGAAAATCATCTACTCCCACCTCTTTCCATATCTTCGCATAATCTGTTTAAACTGTACGTGCTCGAAGATACGGTTCTCTTGTATTCTAAAGAGCAGTTTGCAAAATGGGGTATACATACACCTGAGGTTATGCAAAGAAAATCCTATGATGCTGAAAAATGTGTTTTCTTTAGTAAGACTTGGATATCTAATCCTAGTCAAAACATACCTACCTTGGATGGGGTTATGCGGCATGCAGCCTAAAAAACCTTGAAGTTACAAAGGATAACAGTTTTGGTGGTGTAAAAATAAGACCTACTGTCGTGTGATCTGTTGCTACCAAAACTTAGTTATATATGCAAATTATACTTTTGGTTACCTAGTGACTATTACAAACTAGTGAGGGTTCTGCAGCATACAGAAACTTCTCTTGGAGCAAATCCGGCCTCACATCCGACTGAAGAAAGTCATCTCTAATGGTGCTAAGCTCTGCATTCTTTTCCCCAAAAACACTTAGGCCATATCTATACTTATGTGCCGGAGATCAATCATCTGGTGTTTGATTTAGCAGATCTAGTTAAGACCCACCAAATTAAATGCAGAGGGCACCTCCAATCAGCGCCAGTACTCCTTGCAGTTGTGAGGAGTAAGGGAAGCTGATGGGTACATCTACCTCTCACTGTGAAACGACACCAAGCTTGGCTTAAGGTACATCGGCTCCAGCTACGTTATTTACGTAGCTGGAGTTGCATACCTTACACTCAACCTAGAAGGTCAGTTTAGACCTGGCCTTAGAAGGAGATGGAAAATCCTTAGACTTCCATGCTGAGGCTGGCTCCCATGGGAGAATGATTTTGATGTAGAAAGAGCAACTATGATTAGTAAATTGAAGCTCATAGGGAATTTAGAGAGGATACATGGATTTGTCAAGAAATGACAAGACTTGTTCCAAAGCTCAAGAGTGCCTAGAGCTCAGTATATTCTTTTTCTTCATGAAGCTTGCAGTTTCTTGTACACCCATTAATTATAGAACTAATCTTTAGTAAATACATCGAGCAGTAAGTCGAACTGCATGCGTGTGTTTCCAGAAGAGGGCAGAGATGCTTTTTGACAGCATGTAAACCAGTTAACTGCTCGCTGACACTTTTTTTTCCTCTCTCCCATAGATCAAAACCTCCCCTGTCAAAACCAATTATGGAGTCCCATTCTGGGGAGTCTTTTCTAATAGGTGAGTCATCTTAAAAAGTAAACCAGTAATGCACTGTCTTTTTTTAATCTCTAATCTGTTCACTTCAGTATGTGGGCAGGGTTTTAATGTTTTAAACATTGTGTGAAGGGAGCGGGGAGAGAAGGAAGGCAATTTGTGTTTAAAAATGTCTTCTTTACAAGAGGTCTTGGCATTCTCAGTATTTTTTCTTTACATTGTAGTTATTGATTATGCTTTCTTCTGATTCTTGGAAAGGGAAGAATATAAGGGATCACACATAAAGTAGCGAATGTCAAATCTACTGGGTGTTCTCCAGTGTTCCCTTTGATCTTTTCTGTTCATGTGCGGATTTTTCTCATCTATGTGCAGAATAAATGTTATGTTCATCATGGTGTAGGCGAATGTGCACCACCAGTATAAACTAAAAACATAGCTGTGGGAGTTCTGCTGATTGACTGAGCAGCATTTGGATTTGTCCTGAGCAGCCGCACAGCATAAAGGAAGCAGTGGTGTTATTCCTATCTCTCTCGTTAATTCCACAAGTCTTTTATCTGTATCTACCATCTGAACTACAAACTGTTTGCGTAGTCCGTTCTCAGATGATAGAGCCCATCAGTACTTTCTGCAGCTTATGTGTAAAGCCTGACTTCTGATGTCCCATTCCCAAGAGACTACTTCCCACCCTCATCAAAAGACTCTGTTGCTAGTAAGCCCTTGTGCCAAAACTGGTTGCACAGTGGTTTAGGTAAGTTTGAAATGGTGGGCTGTATTACCTGTCTGTCAGAAAGCATACTCTGGCTTGGCTGTCTCTCTAGTGGTTCTTGCATAGTAGTAGGTTGCACAGTTCAAAACTCTACTTTGCTTTTGGGTCATCAGGGCTCTGAATGACAGCTGGGGACTTGTCCCAAAGCTAACTAGGTCAAAATAGGTCCATGGAAGTCTCCCTGCAGGGGGCTCTCCTGCACACAGCACCATCAAATGATGGGCTTTGTGATGAAAATAATCCTATTAACTTTGTTAGTAACAGCCATGTTCATTAAGTGTTTGTGGGCCTGGACCCTGAAAAATATACTATGGTTAGCAATGTCTGCTGCCAGCTCCAAAAGCAGGTGAGCGGCCTCCCAGAGATCCCTTTAACTTTAATTCAAGAGGATGTTGATAAAGAGGATTCAGCGAGGAACCAGGAGAATAATTAACAGACTTGGAAAACATACTGTGCAGCGATGGACTCCTTAAGTCAAGCGGGTTTATTTTAACAAAGAGAAGGTTAAGAGGGAACTTAGTCTGTTAGCATCAAACTTCCGTTCACTGTGTAGGTAAAGGGCTCTTCATTTTAGCAAGCTAACTATAACAAGATCCAATAGTGGGAAGGTGAAGCTAGACTAATTCACATCGGATATAAAATGTGTATTTTTACCAGTAAGGATAATTAACCATTGGAACAATTTCTCAAGGGTTGCGATGGAGTCTCAGGGTCCAAGGGTTGGGAATTTTTAAATCAAGACCAGGTGTCTTTCTGAAATATTTGCTCTAGTTCAAGTAGGATTTTCTTGAATTCTTCCCTGTGGCCTATGTGAGACTAGATGATCATAGTGGTCCTGTCTGGTTTTCTGATCTGTTAATCTGAATTTGAGCGCATAATTTTGAAATGAAGTGATAGGAATGGGGAATGTTTGATGTGCTCAAATGGTCTTTTTCTTAATTATCCAACATTTTGCATGTTGTTTGAGTGGCAGGTTGTTTAGTTGTGAATTTTGCTCTTGAGAGGTGAAAACCTAGTGCCTCCTATCAGTGAAGGTGACAAGCTGTTTCTTGTTCTTCTTGCTAGGATATGACTGATGTGGCAGAAGGAAAACATCCAAATTATTGGTTCTTTTTAACCCAAGGCCCAGAATGACTCCTTGTGAGAGGGACAATTTTTTTTGTTGGTACGGAAACCCATCCCAATTAGAGTGTAACAAGGAGAAATTTTGCATGATAAGCCACTCCAAAAAGCCAGTCAATACTTGTTATCATGGTATCAAAGTGCTTTAGATATGCACTCGTAAAAATTAATTGCATGCATGAGGTTACAAAGAACGTATTGTAAGCAAGATCTGTTATGACACTACTGTATGACACTAAAATCATTTCTCTGTGATCACCAGATAACAGCCGATAGCCCGTACGATACATGCTGAATTTTCATGTATTTTTCCAAAGCAATTTTAAGTTCAAACTCTTTTAAATGTTGTATTGTCAACGCTTTAGAGTGGAGATTGGTTTTCTTCTGTGTTGGTACAGCTCTAGCAAACTTGAGTATCCTGATTCAAAAGTCAAACTGACAGAGCAACCCCTTCTGGGGGATTGGGATTCTTACTGTGATCTTCATGTTGGCTTTTGTGGTATTAACTTCTCCTGGATAACTTTCCTCCGTCTAGGTCAGCTCAGTGCTGTTGCCCCTTGCATGTAAATCACTCCTGAGAGACGTGCGTTGGCGTCTGCTACTTCAGTCAATGAACTGTCCTCTGGCCTGACTCTTGGCCTGTCTTCTCGTTCCATCCCACAAGCATTAACTGTCTCTAGTTCCTTCTGAGGACAAGTGCCAAAAGATGAATTTTTTTGGTTCCAAGCCAGCATGCTTCTGCCTTGTCTTTCATGGGAAGCAATGACACCAGGGTTGTTGCAATTTGAGAATCGATGTCTGAGGGAAGAGCTCGGTAGCTTGTTGAATTGCACAGCTATTTGGAGCCACTGTGTCGATGCTTTGTTCAGCTGAATGCATTTAGTTAGATTTCTCTTCAAGTCCTGGATCAACATGGCGGCTTTGTTAAAGTAATGTTAGGAGGATTGTTCTCCACCTTCCACTACTAGGCGAACGTCAGCTAGAATTTTCTTGAAGCACTGTCTCACCATGCTGCTTATGTTCACCATGCTCTTTAACTAGCTGCTTCCCCATCTAGACTTTTTCCAAATGTGCTCATTATCAAATGCAGAGGTCTTCAGATGTTGAATCCTTGCTGTCCAATCTGCTATATCTTTCCTGTGACTGTATCATCAAGAGAACTGGGTTGCTTTTCGTTCTTAAAGTGGATAATACAAAGTGAACACAAGGTTTGGGACAAAATTCTTCCAGTCTTAGTCTCGTTACATTTTTTTCCCGGGGGGGGGGGGGGGGGACGACTCTTTTTTGATCCCCTGAGATGTTTGCTCTTTAGTTGCGTGGATTCACAAAAAATTGTGATGCATTAAGTACTGCTCTCCACGCTTAGTTCTCCATCCCCGTGCCAACTTTTGTGGTGTTAGACAGTTTCCCCCCTCCATCTGATAGGAGTAAGCAATCCACCGTGGCTGTCATGGAAAGCGCTGCATTTGTTCATCTTTCAGTAAACTGAGAGGCTAAAGTGTTTGTTTTGTTTGATTAAATGATTATGCAGAATTCAAGCCTCAATCCATCATCCCATATGTAAACATAGTGAGGGAAACTGAGCAGAAGAAATCTACTTTCAGGGTAAGGATACATATTGCAAAGGCATGCATTATTTCATACACTTGAACCTCTGTAATCCGAGTGTCCCTAATTCAGGAACACCCGTGGTTTGGACCCAGGCAAGGGGAGGAGGAAGTGGCTCTGCATGCTGCTGCTCCCCCCCTCCCGTGGCGCGCTCCTCCCCCAGCTGGGGGGTGGTGGCAGTGCAACACAGTGCTTCTCTAAAGGCTTTTCTCTGGCCGATCCCATAGTGGCAGGAGTGCAGAGCCACGTGTCCCCCTGGGAGCCGGGCAACAGATAAGTGCTCCATGCCCAGATCCCAAACCCCCACCCACTCACCCGTTCTCCCAGACCCAGCACCCTCTCACCCCCAGCCCGCTCCTGCTTGCTCCCTCCTTCCCAGACCCCCCCAGTATGTATTGCTGTCTGTTACATGTGAAATAGCAGTTCAGTGCTTTGCAAAACGATTTTATTTTCATTGGAAAAACATAAACACCCATGGCCTGGAAAATTCCATAAGCCAGCATAAGCTGTTTCCCATGGTTGCCGGTTTAAAGCGATTCAAGTGTACAGACACCTCTGAAGCTTTCCTGTGGTTGGATATGTGCATCTTCCCTAGACTGCAGAACTGAAAGACAACTGTTTCAGTTGTTTCAAAATCAATACATATTCTTTCAACAAAAAAAAAGGGGGGGGGGAAGAGAATGAGAGCGAATAGCATGTGCTCTGTTGCGGACCAGGATGGGTCAGGGCCCAAAGCTGGTTGCATATGTCTACCAGTGGAAAAAACTGACCTTTAAATAAACCCTTTATTTTTGTGAATGGTGACATCTTCACTTTAAAACCCAGCTGCTTCATCTCCTAGTTGCCTACTACTGCCTCTTTCTGCAGTTTTGGTTGCTAGCCTAAGATATTAAGAGCCATGTGCTTAGCTGTCTGTCCCAGTCTTTCTATTGTGGAATATGGCAGGATAAAATTTATGCATCAGTTTCATACTCTCCCTTCTTGAAAATCACCAGTGATATATAATTTGCTTCAGAGAAGAAACACGCAGAGGTAACCTTCAGGCCCTGCTGCTTGCTGTGAGCCAAAGCCCTGCTTCACCAAGAGCTGTTTTGGTAAAGGGAACTGTGGCAAAAGTCATTGAAACCTGAGGCCGTATGAGTGAACTGTCGAGCTTTGAATGGATGGCTTTCATATTGCTAGGACCATGTATAACTCCAGGGCAAGACCCATCTTTTCGTATGTCTTGGTGCAATGCTTAGCACTCGGGCCACGTTATATTGGGCATTGCACAAGCACGTTGGAACAGATGTCTCTTGCCTTGGAGAGTTAAAACCTTCTAATGAAATAATCATCTTTTAAAATGCCAAAAGCCAATTTTGCCAGTACTTTTAATGAACACCTGTAAACCCAACCAATTAATAATACAACAAAAGTAGTCAGGTATATGATGGATAGGGGAGCAAGAAACAGCAGCACCGACATTTCTAAGTCTATTAAATGCTTTGGAAGAATCTTTCCTCTGTAGAGCTGGTGAAACCCAGCATCTATTAGAGTGAAAATCCTAATGAAAGTATCTTGAGTAACATTGTATCCACGCTGCTCCCTCTTGGAAAGCCTCCAAAGAAAGTGTTAGGCTAATCCAGCAGGGAAGGAATAGACGCCTGACTGTTGCAAAACCCTTCTGGGAAAGGTAACTAACTTGTGTGCGAGATGTTGGAATGCTGCTTCGATAGTCAAGCTGCCATCGTGATTAAAAGAAATCCTGAAGGCCATGATAGAACAGTGTTTTCGTTTGCAGATGGGACAAGTAGCATGTTCCCATAAAAAGGGGAAGATCCTTCTGCAGCAGTGGCAAGAGGCAAACAAAAAAGCATCTCTTCACTAGTGTTGAATGAAGCAGAACACCTTAGCTAAAACACCTGTCTTCAAAGTTCCTTGCTCCGGACTGTAGAGGAAATATTACTGTGGCATGTGTACAGATATAGTCATGTGACATGCTGTGTCTATTTAAAGGGCACATGCTCTCTGCATGAGAAACGCCTGAGACGCAGCCTTGAGAGAGATCAGACCCAAAAAGAGGGGGCAACTGTTTCCTCTTATCCCTTTTAACTCCTCACTTGACTATCACAAAGTAAAACATCAAGCACCTTGACGCTCTGAAGGAGAATGTCATGGTCAATCAATGGGGCCAAGAGTCACAGTAAACTGCTGCATCACTGAAAGGGGTCACCTGAGGTGGATGGTTGGGTCATCACTAGGACAGTGCAGCCAGCCTGACTGATCAAAGCTGGGCCTGGAACAGGGAGTATTTCACTTTCTTAAGCACCTGTTGGGCACGGCCATCTCGCTGGGCTGCCATGTAGGAGATCAGCTCACGGTCATGGCTCCCTGGCCCAGCGTAGCTGGAGAAAGCGCTCAAGCAGCACTCCCATGCTGGTGGAAGATGCCTTCTTTGCCAGACTTTAGGGGAACTGTGAGCTCTTCTTCCCAAGGGGAAGGTGGTTGTGTTGTGAGACCCTCAGGGGAGTGGTGCTGCACTTGGTCAGAGCAGAAGCAGTGGAAATTCCTTGCACCAAAGAAAACTGGAATCAACTTCACTTGCCTAAACTTTCTGTTCACCCAGATGCTGCTAGCTTTTTCCTTTTGTGCTGCCCTGGAGTGTTATGCTGAAGTGTCAGAGAGATAGCTGTGTTGGTCAGTTTCAGCATAAGACATGAGGAATCCTGTTGCACCGGAAAGACTACTAACATGTTGATTTGGGCATAAGCTTTTGTGGGCTGGAGCTCATTTCGTCAGATTCATAGCAGTGGAAAATATCTCAAACTGGCTGTCCAGTAGCTGTGGAATCAGGGGGGCATGTGGCCCATTCCCAACCTTCTTATCAGCTTCTGAGAGTGGGCCACGTGCACCCTGATTGAATTGGCCATGTTATCACTGGTCCTTCCCGTACTAATGTAACACTCCTGGCTCTTTGCACGTGTGTGTATATCTCTTCCAAACTGTCGTGTTCACTTCATGCAACAGACGAAATGGGCATTAGCCCATGAGAACTTAGGCCCAAATCAATGTGTTAGTCTTTCAGGTGTTTATACTGAAGTGTGTTCATAGCTGTGCTGCTTCCCTGGTATGAATTGTACGTGTGGAGCTCTCTAAATGCAGTGTTAAGTAATATAACAACATTGCTGTGTGGTGGCAAAGTGCAGTGCTCGTGTGTGGTACTTCTCACATCTATCCATAGCCTAGCTTTGACTTGTACACAATATAGCCCCTTTGCCTTGCCTTGGCTAAGTTTCCAGTATATAATTATAGAAGGATGCCAGCCCGTCCATTTAAAAGGGTTTAAGCTTGTTTTTTTAGTGTATACCTTCACTACTAGTTTTTAGTAAAACCTAGCTAATTCTTCCTAAATTTTACATGCACATTGACATTTCTACCAAAGGTAGAATTTTTGAAGGAAAATCCTACAGGAAATTTCAGAGAAATGGTGGTTTTTAAGCTTTTTGCTTGCTTTTCAGAGTCTTTTCCTAATGCTCTTTTGTCTACTCACACTTTTCAGAACACATTCACTTAAAAACCTTGTTTCTCCAAGATTCCTTAACAAGTAGAAGTGCCATTTACAAACTTTGTGGGCGTGCATGTAAGAATTATGGTGATATTTAAAGGTGCGATTGCTTGAGAATGTGTGATATGACAAGTGCATTGGTTGGCATGCTGTATGTATATGCACTGTGGCCTTCGTTGGCATGCTTGGCTTATGTGCTGAGAGTCCAGGGGTAAAAGAGCAAGAGGAGGTGGAAAGAATCCACACGAGGGAGCAGGTGCATCTTGTTTTAGATGGAGCAGAAGGAAAACAAATGGCACTGAGTTTTGGAAATGGAATGGAATCAATTTTATGTGGCTCCAGGAGTCTTTCTCACGGCGGAATAGAGCCCATTCGAACACAGCTTGTTAAGGCTGTAGAGGTTCCTGTTGCTGAAGAATTCTTTAACATATGAGCAAACAAATGTTAGGAAATTCATAGGTAAAAATCCCTTTTTGAACCTAGAATTAAGTATGGAAAAACTTTATCTTCTGCCAAATTATCCCTATAAAAGCTTTTTGTTTTTTATAAAAAGCTACAAAAGTGAGCCCAGAAACAGCTGGTTTAGGGTTCTTTCATCTTTTCCTTCAATTCCCTCCCAGAAAGCTTCTTCAAACTCATTTTAGAGTATTCGTGTGAACAGTTTTGGGGGGCAGGGAGGGGTCACCCAAACAACATCACTCTGAGCACAAGCAGATACTAAGATCTCTTATTCATCACGCAGGGTTATTCAGAGCAGGGTGTTAATATTTTTGTGAGATGAGAGATAATGCCACCTCAGCATTAGCTAAGGGCAGAATTCATGTTTGTGATGTTAACTGAGCACTTGAATACTTTCAAGTATTCAGCCTGGGAGTTCATAACATGGAATTGTAACACAAAATTCCCAGGCTGTCAAGAGTGAGGATTTTTTCAGGATTGTAACTTTTTTTTTTTTAAAGAGGGGTGTGTGATGGGAGTGGGGGTCATTTTCTGTAATAAGTGAAGGTTGGATCTTCATCACTGAAGCATTCCCACTCCTGTTTGGTGGAGGGGAGTAAGGAAGTGCAGTTGTCTCTGCTTGTAGATTAGACACCTAGATACAGTGCCCATCACTATATCCTCTCAAATTTTTTTTTTCTATTACAGCTAAGTACAAACTTAATTTATTAATATATTCGAGTTGATGAAGTGTGAAACAGAAGTTGCATTTAACCTAGTTGCTAATTAGATCATGTATTTTGGTATCTCCTCTAAAATAAACAACGAGAAGTCTTGTGGCACCTTATAGACTAACAGATTGATTGGAGCATAAACTTTCATGGGCAAAGACCTACTTCGTCAGATGCATGTAGTGGAAATTCCAGAGGCAGGTATAAATATACAGGCATATGAAAAGAGTACCAATCAAGAGTAAGGCTAGAGATAACGAATTCAATTCAATCAGGGAAGATGAGGCCCACTTCTAGCACCTGATGTGGAGGTATGAACACCAAGAGAAGAGAAACTGCTTTTGTAGTTGGCTAGCCATTCACAGTCTTTGTTTAATCCTAAAATAATAGTGTCAAACTGTAAACGGATCAGGTTAACTCAGTATGCCTTCCCTACTTTTTGCTAGACCATCTGGAATTCTGCTTGGATCACTTGGCCTGTGAACACCACTTTTGTAGGCCTGGTGAAATAACTAAAATAAATGAGTAAAGGAAAGAGCTACTGTTACAGAATATATGTGCATTAAAAATTGACTCAAAATAGTGAATAATTGTTTACTCTGCCCACCTTGAACCATTCGGTGTTGGTTCAAAATCTATTGGAAATAGAGCTGTTTTATGTTGCTGGTGACTGTTTGGAGTGTTGGTCTCTTGAGAGTTAGTCGGGTTTATGCCAGTTGCAGTCTCTGAAGTACTTATTGAACTTAATAAATTGCTTTTCAATTACTATTTATTCTGAAATGGCAAACCCCATTCTTTGTCTCTTCTTCACTTGGCTGCACTATCTCTTACCTTGTTTTTGACACCTGGCTTCCTATTAGCATTCACGAATGATGTTTGTCTGCAGCGGTTTTACTGCCTTCCATATGGAACCAAGCCAAAGCTAGAGATAGCTGTTGCAGAGGTATATAGACCGAATGCTGCAAGGCCATCTGAATCTCACTTGGGGTTTTTCCATTGTTTACTTACTTTACTGCTTGTGCTCAGAGAGGGAAATGAACGTGCCATTCTGGCCTAGCAGTTTTACAGAATAATCACAGTTCTTGAGTTCAAAGTAGGGCATAAGTCAGGTGTTTATCTCTGAAGCCCTTCAAAACACAACTACCCTGCCCTCAGCAGTTTTCAAGTGTCTCATCCTATTCAAATGGAACACATGGTTTGAAGTTCTTCATATGGTGACTAGACTGTGTCTGGCTCATTGTGGGATTTCTTTTTGCTACTGGTCGCGAACAATAATGCTAATACTTGTTTCCTTATACTGTTAGCCTAATGCCAGCATAAAGGGACATCAGTGTGTCTTTGGACTGTGGACTACCAGGGCTTTATCTTTGTTTTGCTCAAAAGCAATTTACTGAGAGCTCAGCAGTCCTTGTATCTTTATGAAGCATCTGTGCCCCTGCAGATACCTCCTCCTTTCATTCACTTAATCTTTGAACACTAACATAATCATTAACATAATTTCTAGATAAAATGGTTGAAGCTGGGGATGGATCTCTTGGTACTTGCCTGTTCTGTTCACTGCCTCTGGTACAGCTGCCATTGGCCACTGTTGGAAGATGAGATAGTAGGCTAGATGGACTTTTGGTTTGACCCAATGTGCTCTTATGGCCTGTGATGAATGGTCGTGGGGAGGGTACTTCCCTTTATGGACATCCCTGCTACTCACTTAACTGAATTACCTGTCAGGGTTAAAAACCATAGACACTAGGTAATAGCGAGTCTCCAGGAAAACTAAGAAGGCAGGAAGCCAGGAGAGCCAATGGAAACAGTGTGGGTTTTTGAATTGGAAGCAATGACCTTCTTGTTCCAGTCTTTGTGTGATCAGAGGAGAGCCAGGGAACAAGGCATGGAATATCCAGCGGTGTTCCATCCCTAGGGAAGGACTAAATGTTGGAACAACAGAGATATGAGTAGAACAGGGAACGTTTAGTCAGACACAGTCAGGTTATTTTCTTTGTTTTTGGGTTCGTTGGACTTCCCCGTAACTGCCTTGTCTTGTGCTGTAACTCGAAACTGAATCTCAGGGAAGCAATTCTCTGTGTGTTAATCTTTTTTCAGTTTCTCTAACACCTAGTCAGCCAAGTCTGTTCCAACAAGTATGTTTTTTTCTTTGTTAATAAAAATTACCTTTTGAAGACCATGATCTGATTCCTGTGTCCTAGAGGGGAGAAGGTTCTCTATTCGTGTGCCTAAAACTGCAAGGTCAGCTATTAAGAAAAAATAGTTTGTTCAAGGTCTCTCCAGAGGGAAGGTCAAAAAGCTTGAGGGTACCCCATAGGGAGGAACTCCCAAATGTGCCTTCCTGGGTTCTCAAAAGGGTTTTTGCATTGAGGTGGTGGCCACAGTACCACTCCAACGCCAGGAAATCTGTGTCCTTGGGGAGTTTTTAAACAGAAGCCTTTAATGCAGGGGTGGGGAACGTAAGCCCTGGGGGCTGGATGTTGCCCCCAGCTTGCCTGAATCTGGCCCCTGCGGTTCAGGGCTCCCTCTCCCTACATTGGAGAGCCTGTGTCAATGCTCCAACCCCCATGCTGGAACACACAGAATCTACTAGCCTGGGCCCTTCCCAGGCTCTGGTGTACAAGGGGAATGGGGGAGTGTCCTCAGTCAAGGGCCATGTCAGTGAGTAGGGTTGCCAGATGGTCTCCCAAAAAAGTACCGGACACCCGGTATTTTTTGATCGAGGGGGAAGGAGGGGGCAGGAACGCAGGATAAGCGGCAATGGCAACCCCGCCTCCCAGCCTGGGAGTCCCAGCCACTCCCCCCACCCCGACTAGGCTTCTGAAGCGCCCAGAGCAGTGATCGCGGCCCCGCCTCCCAGCTGGGGACTCCCACTATCAGCGCTGGGAGCCTGTGATTGCACAGAAGCCTGGCGAGGGCGGGGGGGGGGAGCGGGGGCTGGGATTGCACATGTCCGGTATTCTCTGATTTAAAAATTTTTTTCCCCCGGACAAAGAGCGCAAATACCGGACTGTCCGGTAAAATACCGGACACCTGGCAGCCTGAGCAGTGAGGGTCTGTTTGTTTTTGCTTTTCACGTGTGTGCAGCCCCCGACTGTGTGTGGGTTTTTTTTGTGGGTCAGCAGCCCCCAACCCAAAAGAGATTCCCCATCCCTGCTTTAATGGAAAGGTATTTAAAAGTCTCTTGCAGGGCCCCTGCCTTTTGCACTTGAAATGCCAGAGTGGGGAACAGCCTTGATATGGCCTAAAACCAGAAGCATGCAGAACTCCTGGCCTCTGCCCACCATCCACTAATGTGCTCATCCTTATTACATCATTGTGGCTGTTCTCTTCCTAGCTCAGTGGGATTTTAATTATTTATGAGTAAATAAAGTGTACCGGGAAATATTAGGTTTTTGCAAAATAAATCAAACTGTCGGCCACAGATTTATTTTTCCTTGGAACAGCCTGCTATCCTTATTGCTGCATGTGGCTTTTCCTTTTCTTCTCCCCACCCAGAACACATGGCAACCATCCGGGTCATCTACCTGCATTATGGTTAGGGCCCTAACGAATTCATACTCCGTTTTGGTCAATTTCACAGTCATGAAACTAATGGCTTTTTAAAATAATAAGTTTTCTGATTCCAGATGTTTAAATCTGAAATTTCAGTGTTGTAACTTTAACAGTCCTGACCCAAAGGGGGGCAAGGTTATTGTAGGGAGTCGCGGTATTGCCGGCTTTACTTCTGTGCTGCTGCTGGTGGGATGCTGCATTCAAAGCTGGGCTCCCAGCCAGCAGCTGCCACTCTTTGGTCACCCAGCTTGGAAGGCAGCATAAAAGTAAGGGTGGCATTACAGATGTTTCCCCACAATAACCTTGACCCCCCCCCCCCTCATGACCCATTTTTGAATTTGAACCCCCAGTTTGAGAAACACAAGCCTCCCCCCCACGAAATCTATATATAATAGAGTAGAACACAAAGTCCAAATTTCCCAGGGGAGGCCAGATTTCATGGTCTGACACTTTTTCATGGCTGTGAATTTGGTAGGGCTCTGATTGTAGTGTTGGGAAAAAGCAAGAGGCTCCATTTGCTGAACAGACTGGTAGTAATGCAGTGCAGTCTGTAGATATCACTAATCCTGCATATACAGTATTCAGTTGCCCCACAGAGCTTTTAATATTCCACTGTTTTATTTCTCTTTAATATATAGCAGGTCAAACTTTGGATCTCCAGTTCATCACGTCGTCCTTTGTTAAAAATACTCCCCTAATTACAGCATCCCTTTCTCTTATCAAGAACTGAACAGTTGATCTTAAATTTCCAGATGCTCACAGCCTCGATTCCAACCGATATTCTATACTTGCAGCAGATCTTCGAGACACAGCAGAGCTGGAGAAAAAACTGAAGACATTTAACATGGACACACAGTAAGATAATCTGTTTCAAAGGTTTGTGGTAATGTAGTGGTGAGAATCAAATCTGTTTTGGGAGTACAGGAACTGCCTCCAGTTTTTATTATGCCATTTCCATGGTAACCTTGTTCTGAATCCTTTGAGCAGAAGGAATTTGGGCAGATACTGTCTAGCTTCACTGAGCAGGCTGCTGCAGTCACTGCCTGCATAGTGCCAAATCCCAAGCAGGGTAATTCCTCATCTGTAAGAGTCGCACTTTTCCTACATGAGAGCATCAATCCTCTTAAAAGAAAATCCACTACGCTCTTTATGCCTGCTCTGTAAGTATGTGTGTAGTGTGTTTATAATACCTGGGATTATAAATAGCACTTGATTAAAGTAAGAATATTGACACCGTGTCCAAATGTTGCCATTCTGAATTGGCGTTTTTTAGCAGCTGGGTCACGGCATTTCAACTTACATTTTGTGAATGATGAGTGGCTAGATCAGGGGTTCCCAACCTTTTTCAGTCCCCGTACCCCCTTGGCTTTTAGTAAACCTTCCCGTACCCCCTATTCAATATTAAAGGAAATAAATTCTAGACTCTAGAATCCACAACTTTTTTCACTAACACTACTACTTTTGGAATATTTCAATTAGGATAATCTAGTTATTTACCAAATATTCCCCGTGTCCCCTTGACAAGCTTCTCGTACCCCCTGGGGGTATGTGTATCCCAGGTTGGGAACCCCTGGACTAGATCATTATATCTATTGAGAGAGTTTGTCTGTTCAAGATCTCCTAAATGGTAAGAGCTAGGACCACCACATTTGGTAGGCAGCTTCCTCTTATCGTAACTTAAAGCAAGGTCAGGGCTTGGTTGTGCCTGGAAAGGGACTGCGCTCATAAAACCATACAGAAAAAAGACAATCACCAAGCAGGTGAAAGGGGCTGCCCCCCCCCCGCTTCCCCCCGAATTCATATGACAACTTTGCTGGCTGTTCCCCTACATAAGGGAGCCAGACTAAAGTGCACAGTTTGCTGCATTTCTCATGCTGGCTGGGGAGCACAGGAGCAGTCAAACCTGAACCTGCCCCAGCTGGGGGACATGCATCTGTCCCCTGGCTGCGTCTGCTGGAACTGTGGAGAGGCACTTCTCACCTGGTCCCAACCTACTGTGCAGAGAGAGGGCTGGAGTAGTTCCTTCTTCCTGGGGCAGCCTGCGTCCCGAACCCCTCATTCCCAACCTCACCCCAGAGCAATGATTCCAATGAAGCATGGACATTTTCATTTTATTTTTTTAAAAAACCAAAACTTGAGTTAAGGATCTGAGCCACGCCGGGTAAAATCTGTGTTAGAGGGGCGTGTCCCAGAGATCCTAGTAGCCAACTACTTTGTAGAATAAAAACCTCTAACATCCCCACAATTACACTTCCAGGATTTTACTCTTGTGGCTTGTTTGCTATGCCTCTTTTTGGAAACAGATCGACCTCACAGACTTTTTTTATTCTTTCCTGAGGTGGGTAATGGCAGAATCTGTCAAGAACTCTTGTCCTGGATGTAGAATTTGGATTTTGTTGCTCATAAACGATGTACTTAGATTTTCATACGTGAGCCCAGAGAGTTTTGATGGATGCCATTTCCAAAGTGGTAGAGGTTCTTCTCAAATCTGAGAGCGAAACATGGTATAGCTAGCAGGGAAAAGCATATGGGGTAGTCAGGATGTATTCAGCTGTCATTTAAATTTTTGTGCTTTCATCTTAAAAGCACTGTCCCTGCCTATCCTTATGGAATTCATTTTGTTTCTAGTGATAATTATATCTACATCAAACTTCTTTCTTGTAGGTATAATTACTCATGTGAATAGATATTTGCATTTTTCAGGGTGGATAGAGGGGGTGGAAAGAGAAGCAATAGCTACATCATAGCTAGCAAAATGTGGTCTGGTTCTATCAAGGCCGTTCTGCTGGTTCTTGTCTATACGTGGCTGTCCTTAAAATTTTCCCCTCTTAAATAGTAAGTGGAGAGAGATGCATTCAGTGTGTGGAAGGAGTAGAGCCAGAAGCATATGCTCCTCAGAAACAGAAAGAAAAGTTTACAACTCCTGTACAAGTAACCTTGCATTGCTAGAATCATCTGGAGAGGATGGAGACCCATTACTAGTCTTTGTGTGGTAGAATGTTTCCCTTTTCTCCGTGAATGCTTGGTTCATTGACATAGCACTTGTCTGTTACTGGCCATTCTTGATTGGTGTATAGTAGAAACAGTTTAATGGTTTCTTTTTCCTTAAAAAAAAAAAAAATTATTATTATTATTATTTTTTTTTAAGATTGCCTACGCTCCTGATCGCAGAGTGTGTGCTGGTTTATATGACCCCTCCACAGTCTGCAAGTCTTCTGAAGTGGGCAGCAAACACTTTTCAGGCTGCTATGTTTATTAACTATGAGCAGGTAAAAGGAAAACGTAGCTTTTCACTGGTGCATTATTTGCGTAGAACTCACTGACTGCTGGGGGAGTGTTGCCTGTGAAATGACAACAGATCACAACTTCGTAAACTTTCTAACGAGAACTATGCAAGTTCCAGATTTACCTGCTTTCTGGATTAGAATCCTAGAAACGTAGGTAGGGCTGGAAGGGATCTCGTGGTCTGTCTCCTCCATCCCCCTGCATGAAGCGTGAATATGTATACTAAACCATTCCTGACAGGCGTTGGTCTAACTTATTCTTAAATACATCTAATCAGGGCTGTTGGTGGGCAGGGAAGTAGGGGTAGAAGCAGGACAAACCCCAGGAGAGCCCACCCCACCACCTTACCTTCAGGGTGTCCCTTATCCCACCTTCCACTTGTGGGATCCCACTCCATCCCGGGGGCAGCCTGAATGTTGGCTGTCCCTCCGCTTCCGGGGGGGGCGGGACTTGAGGCCCCTCCCCTCCCCAGGTGAATGCCCTATCCCCTAGTCCACAGAAGAACCCACCCCACCACCTTACCTTCAAGGCGTCCCTTATCCTGCCTTCCTCCGGGGTAGCCTGAGTGTTGGCTGTCCTGCCGCTCCCTGCGGGGTTGGGATTTGAACCCACCATAGTCTCTGAAATGAAACAACTGAGACTTTTAAAATCTGGATTAATCACGTTTTACTAAGATGATGGGTTACAGATGCCATGATTCAAGGCAATAGCACCGGGTGGTATTACTTATGTTTTTATTACATTTTATAGTCTTCATTCCTTTGGCACCTTTGATAACAGAGCAAACATTGCTTCAGCCCTCTGGGAGCCTTTTTGTGCCAAGTGAAAAGCTGCCTTTGGGGACCTGGGCAGCTGAGGGGATTGGAAATGCACCTTCCACCTCGGACGTTATCGATCTGAGTTGGAACGAAGCTGGGAGCAAGCAGCAGCTGTGGTGCTGTTAGTTTTCATTGGTCTGAACAGTACTGGCAGGCCTCCCATCCGGCTGTTAATGCTCTGTTACTCACAGAAGAGAAAACACCATCCCCACGCACATGAAACTGGTCTCCTTGTTGGCAGTTGTGGGGAAAGATTTGATGTGGCTGTGGACACGCCAAGAGAGAGCACACGTGAAAAGCTGGCCCGGCACGTGCTGTGACATTTCTGGGGCTCATTGGAGGGTTTTGGCTCATCTGAGGGATTAGTTTCCACTGTCACTAATTCCCCTTTCAAAGAGGAAAATTGCTGCCCGTTGTGTTCTCTCCTTTCCGAGGTGAACATGGCTGATCGATTCGGGCAGATCATGATTGAAAACTTGCAGAGAAGGCAGTGCAGCCTGGCTGGAGTGGAAGCTTGCAAATCCTTAGACTCTCAGGTGAGTCCATCCCGCTCAGAGCAATGAGCCTGGTTGGTAGTAAGCGACCGATCTCATGGCAAGCGTCAGCTTCTCCAGACACGGCAGTTCTAAGACTCAGACCAGTGAAGAGCAGCTGTCTCTCTCATAGAACCCTAGGGCTGGAAGAGACCTCAGGAGTCATCGAGTCCAGCCCCCTGCCCAAAGCAGGACAGACCCCAACGCAATCAGCCCAGCCAGGGCTTTGTCAAGCCTGGACTTAAACACCTCTAGGGATGGAGATTCCACCCCCTCCCTAGGGAACCCATCCCAGTGCTTCCCTACCCGCCTAGGGAAATCCTTTTTCCTAATCTCCAACCCAGACCTCCTCCACTGTATAACCTGCCTCTGCCAGGGGAAACCCTTTATCCCTTATCATAATTAAGAATTACTCCCTCTATTTCATGGACACCATTCATCTCTTGTATCTAGCAAGTGAAAAGGTGGCTTTTTTGAGAAAAGCAAATATCTTTCCTAATAAGCCTAGAATTCAGGAAATCTTACTATTAATCAGAGAGGATTTTTTTCGTCCTGTCCTCATGCCAATAGCAAGCCTAGCAAATGCTGCGAGGGAGACTAGGTACTTGCCTTGCCTTCATTTCCCTTCAAGTTCTGTGTGCAATCTGCTTCCTCTTCCTTTTACAGCGGGAGCGGTTGCTGGTAAATGGCTGGGAAACTGCCAATGCCTTCGATATGATGAAAGTCTACAGCTGCTTGCCACAGGCTGATGTCCGAAGGTACTGCTGACTGCTTGCTTGTAAGCAGAACTCGTCTTGAGCTAGTGTGGAAATGTTTCCCATCTCAGTCACTTGTCTGGTGTGCTTAGTACATAGGCCACCTTCCGAAGTCTGTCTTGCAAGTGGGAGCTGCCCAGAGCAGTGTGGGTGATCTGCGGTCACTCTGGGCAAGACAACAGAGGTACTGCTGCTGCAGTGGGTGCCACTTTGGAGGAGCTGTGAGAGTTCTGGGCATGGAGAGCTGAGGGAATGCGAAGTAGTGGTCTGAGCGTTCCTTGGGCATTCCTCACAAGCCACTGCAGCGAGAGAGGAGCTGTAAGTCCGGAGAGTGAGATTGACTTTCACAAGGGAGTAAGAAATCTCCTGACCCAGATCTGCGATCCAGGCCTGTAGTGCAAGCAGGGGTATGTGGTCTGCTGCTTCCCTCTCTGGAGCAATTTGGGGGGCAATGGCAGGGGGGCTGACAGACTTGCCGGGCGCTGGGCAGACAGCTCCATGCTGCTTGAAGGGGCAGGGCCTTGGGTGGAAGGGGTGGGGCTGAGGGCAGCCCGTCCTTGGAGCTTCTCTGACTGCATTGCGCTGCCCCTCCCAGTCCTCCCCTCCCTCCCCCAGCCAGCCCTGATTGCTGCCTGGAGCACACAGCACTCCGGTGGCGATTTAAAAGGGCCTGCGATAGCATTAGCAGTGGCAGCCAGGAGCCCCAGTCCCTTTGGCATCGCCGGACCTTGGGGCAACTGCCCCTTTTCCGCACGCAGCCCCTGCCCTCCCCCTGTCGGCGGGCCTGGGGAACGGTCAGCCTCTCTTACGCAGCAGGAGGGGGAGCAGAAGGCAGCTGCACCAGGAAAGGGTGGGTACTGCGGGTGTAAGCCAACAGCACATTGCTGCCCCTCGTGAGCAGGATTTGCAGTGTGGCGGGGAGTGTCTAGGTCACAGGGGGTTGATGCAGCTTACGCACTTTGACTTGCTTGAGGCCAGGTCTAAGGGCAGAGTCTAGCCCACAGCATGTAAACCGAGGGTGTCTTATGTCCTGGATCAGCTCCCAACTGTAGGTAAAAGGTAGCTGCCCTCTGGAACAGATGGATCTACTCTTCAGTTGACACAAACTGGTATATGGTGTTGCTGCTGGCTGGTAAACATCTGCCATTGCTCTCCCTCCCCCCCCCCCCCCCCATGCTTTTGCATTACTGAGTGACAACATCATGAATTTTACAAATGTGGTTTTCTAAAGTCCATTTTCATCGGCGCTTGCCTGCCCAAAGTGGGCTGTTGCCACTCGCTAGTGTTGAATTATTCATGAAATAAGCTTTCTGGGCACGTGGCCATCTCCACAGTCGTAGGTATCCATTTAAGTCCTTAATGTGAAAAATAAGAATGAGACAGATAAGTTTTTAAATCAGTAACTTGCTAAATGTCTAATTGGAATTGTAGACCATTTAGAAGTCCGTCGTCAACTGCAGTTTCAGCTGGCCAACCAGATTATGAAAATAAACATTCACAGATGGAGGTTTCCCAAACCCTGAGATGGTAAATTGTATGCAGCCCAAGTCAGGGTGACCAGGTTGGGCTTTCTCAATCTGTTACTGAAATGTCAAATATTTCTTCCTTGTTTCTAACCTGGTAAAAAGCATTGATGACTGTCCAGTTCCTTTTGTCTGTCTCCAGTGCCAGTTATCTGTCCTTCAGGGATGAGTCTAATGCCTTTTATTTCTAGAGCATCTTTTATCCGGCATGGCTTGTCAATGTTTACTGACATGGTGTGTATTTAGGAATCACTTACCCATCACTGAAATGCACCCACCTCTGGCCTTGTCCACAGCAGCAGCACTCCAACACTTTTTAAGAGTAGAAAATAAAGACCAAAATATCAACAGAAGGCACGAGGATAGTCATTTAGAGAGGAAGAAAGTCATTCGCTGGGAGGCTGTTTGGAGCATGGAACGTCTTTGTTCTGTGTGTACAGTGACAAGTAGGGATGTAGAAGTGTGACCATTTAAACGGTTAACTCTGCGTTTCTCAAACCATGGGTCCCGACCCCCCCCGGGGGGTTGCGAGCAGCTTAGAGGGGGGTTGCGTATCTCAAAGTTTGAGAACCCCTGGGTTAACTGATAAGCATCAGATTATCGGTTTTGTTACGGTTACACGTTGGCTCCCTGGGAGCTGGCTGTCGCCCCATGCTGTGCGGTCTGCAGTGTAAAGGTTATACTACAGAGCCCACAGCATAGCCAGCTCCCCGGGCGCTTATAAGCTGGCTCCCAGCTGCACTGTGGGCTCTGCGGTACATGTCACTGCTAGGATATTTAGTGGTTACACCGTTACATTTTTACACCCCTTGTGACTAGCACAGCAAGTTCTTGGCACTGTGGTAACATCAGTAGTTCTATTTGTCTCACCCATAAGATCAGGAGTATGGCCACTCGCTCATACAGGAAGGTGGTTATTGGGGGCCAGGATGGCATTGGGAAAACCTCCACTGTAAAGCCTCTCTTTTCTGGAAAGTGGCAGTGAGTGAGTATTGTGGCTTTGATGGGAGGACAGTCTGAAGTGATACCCTGATGAAAGGAGCCTACAGTCTAGAATCATTCATCAGCCTGCGCTATTGCATCCCCACAAACCTGATGAGATTGTGTGTAATTGAGCAAAAGAGATGAATAAAAAATATTTACTGTTCTGTAAAGATGCATGGGTTAGCAGGGATACACTGAATCCCAGCATTGAGAAGGGAGGGAACAGGAAAAGAGCAGTAAATAGTAGATCCCACATCTGCATACAGATCGGTAGTTATTGCACAACTTACTTTGGACCTCCAGAAACCTTTCCTTTAAACAGTGAAATCCGGCATCCCGGCCTGTTTGGTGCACTGGCATCTCCATTTATGTGCACGTTCATATACTGGAAAGAACACATCTGCTGCAGAAGACTGCTCCCTTCTGTGGAACAAAGAGGCGTGTTACAAAATGCGCAAGGAGGATGCAGTTTTAAATCATGATTTCTGTTTTCCCTGCAGAATAGAGGGACTCGAATTCCTTGATGAAAAGGAACTCCTTGAGCAACTCATGCAACATTACTGCATCTGCTGGGCTACGAAAGATCGCTGTAACCTGGGTAATGTGCCCGTAAGACTGAGGATGTCTGAGAGCTTAGGAGGCAAGGCGGATGTCCCTGCCTACATTAGATGCATCACGCTAGTCTCCAGTAGCAGGACCTGGGGCAGCTTCTCTACCCTTGTACGGCAGCGGGCACCTATCTGGTGGTGACTAGACAAGAGCCTCTCGCTCTACAGCCTCCAAGGATTTGTACTAGGACTGTCCACGTGTAGCCGATTACATGATTAACTGATAAGCGGGACTTGCTAGTTATTCCTGTCGACTATACGCACGTCTCATCCCACCTCCCTTGTATCAGAGGCAGCAAGAGTGGGGAGGGAGGCGGGAGCCAGCTTTTAAGCAGAAGCAACAGGAGGAGTGGGGGGGGGGGCGGGATAGGCGGGAGCTGGTACATGTGGGAAGCGGCTTTCAAGCTGGCTCTCCAGGAGCACCAGCTCCTGCCTCCCCCCCCCAGCCCTCCCCATGTAAAAGTGTAACCACTAAAATTTCTTGCAGTTACACATTTATCCAAATACCCGCTAGTTAACATCCCTAGTTTGTACAGGCACTCAGCCTGCCCCACCAGGAAGTTTTATCCAAGAATATTGGGATTAGGATTTTTAAAATCAGAGACATTAAATAATTTTTATGGCAGTGGCCAGGTTGTGATGGTGTTGGGTCTAATAAACTGAGTTCCAAAGTCCTGCGCACTTCGAGTGCTGCCTAGATTAATAAACAGTCTGGTTTTATAGCAACTTCACAGCTCTGAAATGTTTCTCTTCCCCATTAGCTTGGTCTTTGCTCCTTCCGTGCTGCCCCGTTTCATCTCTGTCCTGGGGGGTCCAGTTTTGGTGCCTTTAAAGGGAAGGGGGGAGGAGGGGAAACTTGAAAAGTTCCATCCTTAATCTAACTCTTCAAATCTGCTTCCTGGTCTTACCAGTCTGTGTCTCCTGCCCTGGAATCTGCCATGATTTGTCTCTTCTGTAGCACCATGGATTGTTGGTGCATATTTAAAAAAACCAAGCCACCTAATTACCTGTGGTTTGCATGGCTGGGTGTGTGTCTTCAGCTGGCACACTTTTGGAGGGGTTAGGAGTGAAGCGGAGAACTCTTAATGTGGAAAATTGATGTGGAAAATTGCTCCTATGTTGAACCCAACACTTTGTGATGGAACGTATCGGACAGAGAGGGAGGCCAATAGCCACATGGCTAGGACACTTGCCTGAAAAGTAGGAAATCTTGATCTGTGTCCTTGCTCTGTGTCAGGTGACTAGCCTAGCCACTGGGTTCTTGGCTAGTCCGGGCTGGGTATGTGTCTCCCCAACTTTTTAGAAAACGTTCCAAAGGTCTCTGGGTTGTCTTGATGCAGAGTGGGACATCTTTTAAAAACTTGTGTGTGTGTATTTTGTAAACAAAATGTGGTAAATGGATTTCTAGTTGGAACTCCTCTACTGCAGAATTTCATAGGCTGCTTGATCGTTTGATTCCCCCCAAAGCTTCTCTAGCTACCTACCCCAAGGAAAAAATGGCAGGGAATCAGTTACTCCTAATAATCTGTTAGATGCAACAAAGATTCTAAAGTGATCTTCATGTGCACTCATCATCATCAGCTGGTAGGGGGAGAAACCTCTTCCAGAGAGTTTCCCTCCTGTCCCAGCCAAAGCGGGGTGTGGAGTAGATTATCTGGCGGCTGAAGCTGCAGCATAATAGCTGCTGGCTTACACTGTCTGCTAGGCAGGCCCTGGTGCGTACAGTGCAGGGATGGCTGGTCCCCCACTGATCACAGGGATCTGGTGACCACGTAGAATTGTATCTCGAGGAGCTCAGCACAGAAAGTTCACTTCTCCCCTGCAATACTGGCTAGTGTTTATCTCTCTGCTCTGCAGCACTCTGATAACTTAAAGCGATAGGCTGCCCTGAGTTCACAGAGTCTGTTGCTATCAGCAGGAGCTGTAGGTGCAGGGACTGAATGTTACAACGTATCTGAGAGGCTGCAAAGGGACCAGGGGTATTTCTAAGCCTAATCTAAATGTACCAGTTCTTTGTTCTATCTGAGGGTGTGTTTAGACTACATGGTTTCATGAGGCCTGTGCCAGGTGCCCCAAGGGAGTGAACAGAACAGGGAACCAAGTGATCCCTCCTGTCGCCCATTCCCAGCCTCTGACAGAGGCTTGGGACACCATCCCTGCCCACCCTGGCTAAGAGCCACTGATGGAGCTATCGCCCTGTGGCACTGCCAAAGGAATGGGTGGATGTCGCAATGCTACAGGCCAGTATCGGCAGACGGGACACCAAGCTAGATGGGCCTTTGGTCTGACCAGTCTGGCCATTTTAATGATAGCTCCCACTGTCAAAAAGTGGCCTGTTTCTTACACTGAACCTGTACTTTCCCATTCTTGCCCTGTGTCTTTATCTCTCTCTGCAACATTTGTTCTATCCTAAGTTCTCCTTCAGATGGCTTTAAACCCTTCCAACATTTGCAGACTTACCCTATGCCTCTTTCTTAGCCAGGCTACTGGTTTCTTTTAATCTTTCCTCCCCAATCAATCCCCCTCATCCTATAAATGTGGCTTTTTCCTGGGCTGCTTCTCTGTTTTGTTAACGTGCAGGGGCTGTGCTAGGAACTATCTGGAGGGATAGCAGAAACTTTCTGCTTTGTTCCATTGCTGCCCACTATCACCCTTGCTACGTCTCTTGCTTTTCATATTGTGTGGCCCTTACAGTGCCAGACTGGAGGGAATACCTTGTTATGGTGTCTGGGGAACGCAGGAATTAAACACCGATGATTGAAATAGGTGGAAATGTAATTTCTCTTTGATTGCAAAACCGAGCAGTAACCTTGCTGCCCAGACTGCTTAGATTCAGGATGCTAGTTACAAACATTCCTTTCCTGTTCTAATAGCAGCAGAGGGTGCGGCTCCAGTCTCCTTTCATTTTTCTTTTCACATAGGTCTTTCAAGCATCACGTTTTAAAGTATTCGATTCAAGGAAGCCGTGGGAACAGCCACCAAAATTGCCACCTCCCGCTGAAGGGGGAGCTCACCCAACGGATGGGACTCTGCATGTGAGGGCTTCTCGCGGCGATACCGGTGAAAAGCGAGTGACCAGTGCGGTGTTGCTGATGCTGTCCCTTTCCTGTTGGCTTGTAACTCGTCTCCTAAATCTCCGCTGCCTCTGAGCAATCGTTCCGCTGTGAGGCTCCTCTCCCTTTTCAGGGACTTGGTGTGCGACTGTTCCGAATGTCAAGAACTCCTGTTTGAAACACCCACTCCCTTTACACAAAGGGGAGAACGCGGTGTCCTTGATCGTTTTACTCATCCCCTGTGTCTCGCCGGATGTCCGTGAAGTGCGTTTGTGAAGGGAAGATGTGTAAGCTGTGCAGTGGGCTGTGTCAGCGGATCTTGCGTTGCATTCACAGCTGATCATGGAAGAGTGGTTTTTTTTTTTTTTTTTTTTTTTCCTCCTTCTCTGAAGGTTTATTTATTTTTGTGAACAGGCACCCCCCGGGCCTTCTGCAGGTTCAGACGGCAGCTAAGTGGCTGCCATTTTCTCACTGACTCTTGCTCAGCTGAGTCCAGGAAAACTGGCTGTGTTCAGCAGGACGTTGAGAGGAGAAAGGCCTTGCTTTGTAGTCCAGCAGCGATGGCAAAAGAGAGATGGATTTGAAGCCCTATAACTACAGCTGCATCTTCACAGCAACCTTGACCTTCTGCCCCCTCTGCCCCCCGCCCCAAAAATGCCACCTGAAATTGAGTCTTGCAACTTGCCTTCAAGGTGAATAAATGTCTATAATTATAACCTGTCTAATGTCGTTTCCTAATGGGGCTATGTAATATTTAGAGACGTTGACTTTCTTCGCCCCAGGCACTTCGGAGTTACCACTAATAATGGGTCCAAATGTATGTGCCTGTCCTCATACCATACACCACTTTTTCTTAACGTGTATACTAGGTTACAAAATAATTGTCCCACCCTGCTTAATTACATGACTTGAGGGATAAAATTGCAGTTCAGGGAAATAGTCACCCCACACTTCCCCTCACTTGTATTTCTCACCCTGCCAGCAGAGTGCTGCTACAGGCATTGGTGACTGCAGTGTCCTCTGCAGCGGTGTCTGCATCAAGTTGTTTCCTTTAATCGCAAGGTACAGATCGAACCTCTCTAATCCGGCTCCCTCAGGACCTGTCCGGTGGTCAGGATTGTCTGGCAGCATTGCCAACACCTCCCCGGCTTGCTGGGCTCTTAGGAGACATTTCGGGGTCAGTGAGAGCCAAAAAACAGCCCAGAACCCTCAGAGCCAGGAGTGGGGGCTGGAAACAAACTTTATGGGACTGTGGGGAAACTTGGCCATGCCCATGCTAAGTGGCCATTTAGCTAACTCTCATCATGCCGGACCATGGAAGTTGCTGGTTCAGAGCGCCAGACTAGAGAGGTTCAGCTTGTATAAATGTCGTGCTGTATTGAGGGTTGCTCACTGAATGTCCGTAAAGAGTGTTAACGTGACAGTCCCTTCCCTGAAAGGAAAAAGTGGAGACTGAGGGTCCCCTGCATGCCCCAGAGGAGCTTGCATCTGTTTGCTACCTAGATCCTTATCCTCATGGCATGCTTAAGCCCCGGCGCGTGAAAGGTACAGGGGTAAGTGTGCCTGTCTTCCATTAACAAGCGCCAGCAAGCTGCGTCTGCAGCAGCCTTGCCCCTTTGTGCTTCCCTCTGTGTGCAGGGGGGCTGGAAAGGAGGCTTTTGCCTTGGTTCTGCCATCTTGTGCAGCAGGACTACAGCCAACGAGTCGCCTCCCTTCTCAATAGCTTGCCTGCTGGCTGGCGGGCCCCTTCGGCTCCCTGCCTCCGGGAAGCAGTTCAGTCACTAAGAGGCTGCAGCCCGTTGCACTATGCGTCTATCGCTCCCGATTTAATTCTTCCTACGGTCCCGTTCCCCCACCTCCATCATGCAGCTGCTAGCTTGCACCCTCCCTTGAGCACAGGGCCAGATTTGGCACAGATGAATCATGTAGAAGTTGCACCCACTCGACACACAGGCCTCTAGAAGAGCTCTGGGTGGCTCGAAAGCTCATCTGCCTCCCCAGTACAAGCTAGTCCAGCGAGAGAGATTTCCCCCCGCCCCACCTCTCACTTCTGATTGCGGCAGATGGGCCTGTCCGCGGATGAGGAGTTGGCCAGTTTGTCTGTTGTCTTGATTGTGTAGCGCCCAGAGCAAGCGCTGCATCAACACCCCAGGGCCCATTGTCCTCTGTCTACAGAGCAGGGGGGCCCTGGGCACCAGCAGAGCAAGCTTTCATGATGCTCCTCCCTTCAACGTACTTGAGCCCTCGCGTGGTGGGATTCTCACATAGAAATAAGACGGGAGTTCAGTCTCTGATGTGGTCACTCCCTGGTGTGTCAGGCTGCCAGCAGGGGGGCCAGTTACAATAAAATAGGGTGAGGCCTTAAGGGTCAACTTCCAAGAGGCCCTGTCCAGCTCCTTTTAGAGGCCACCAAACAGCTACCCGTCACTGCTGGCTCTATTTAAGGTCTTGTCGTTTCTGCCCTGTTCTGTAGATCAGCCAGTACCATTTTCTCTCTGATTTGGGCTGCAGCTTGCTGAAGCATGTGAGTAATAACCATAAAGCACCTACACAAACAGCACTGTCCAAAATCCCCCTAATTGGCTCCCAGCCGGCAGCATTCCTAACTCCTCTTGTCCTGGATCCTGGCTAGCACTGCAATGGAGCCTAGAGGCCTCGTACCGGATCAGAACCTGGTGCGCTAGGTGCTGTACAAACAGATGGATTTACAATCTGCAACAAGTTAAAATGCAACAGGTCCCTGCAGCCAATGCCTGGGAGGAGGGGAAAGCGTGCCGGGAGCACATGGCTACACAGACTAACTCTGAGCCTCACTTGATGATTACAAGCCTGCTGGTGCACATCCTAGAAGAGGTTTATGGCATCGGCAATCCTCCAGTCTCATCGCGCCCAGTGCTGGAAAAGATGGCCACCGGTGCCAAATTCTGCATCAGCCCGGGGGTGGAAAAGAGGGGGGGAGGTGGTTGCTTGAAATGTGCAACTGTCCAGCAGCCTGTGAAGCTCCATCTTACAGAGCCTCGGGGAAGCCTCCGGTATCCAGCCCAGTTCAGCAGAGAGCCCCAAGCTCTCACCATACTTCTGGTGCCTTGAATCTAGTTTACAAAAGCTGAACGGCTAGAGGTTGCACCAAGTGTGCCTGTCCCTCTCCACTCCTACACACACATGCTCTGCTTGGTTACTTCCTCATGGTCTGGCTCTTCCTCTGTCTCTGGCAAGGTCTTCCCTTTTGGCAGTGATCTCCGCGTGATGGAGGACGCAGGTAATTTAGGGGGCGTTTCTCCCTGTCAGCTCTTCCTATTCCCTTATCTCTCGAGTAATCCACTCGCTTGGATTGCAGAATGCCACAGAAGCAGCAACCCTGCTCTAGCCAGAAGGATGGGAGCTGAAAAAATGCCCTACTAGTTGGTTTATTAGATGGTCTAATGCAGTGGTTCTCAACCTGAGGTGCACGCACCCCTTGGGGGGGGGTCAGATGCCCTTTCTGGGGGTGCGAGACATGCCAGATTTTTCTGATCTATGTTAGGTTTAAAGAACTGACCTACTTCAACGATTTTTAATAAGGGGTGCAAGACCATATTTTGCGAACCAAAGGGGTGCAGGCTGCAGTAAGGTTAAGAATCACTGGTCTAATGGAATCTATGAAAGTTGCCCCCTTTGCACATCTTCCAGCTTGCAAACATTTGTGTGGAGCAAGGTGAAAGAACAGCTGAGAGAGAGCCGCCGGGGGAGAAAACGGAGTTTGCTGTTGGCAGTGCAAGCGTTCCTCTAGCTTGTAGTTCAAGGCCCTAGCGGTAATGAAGCTTGAAAATAGGTCAAATTTGCTATAGGGTTACTGTGGCGATCCAAGGAGCATGTATGGCATAGGCAGCTTTAGGGGTGTTTATAGGCAGGAAAATGTGATGAAGGGGGAAGTCCGGCTGTCCTGGCTGCACTGGTCCGTTTGACTAATGCAGTCTGGTCTAGGAAGTGCTCTCCTTTTTGTCCCCTTTTCTTAGGGAAACGTGGGCTGTCTGAGCACGGGGCGTGGTCTCTCTTCATGCTGCCTCCTGCATGACCCCAAACGCCTGAACCTGCTTGTGGGGCAAACATCTCAAATCTCCATCCAAAGCCCACGCCTTGCTAAGGGCTCTGGAATCCAACTCGGGGCCCACGGCTGATAGGGGAAGGGTGGGGGAGTAATTAACATGGCATCTGAGTTGGAAGAGGTTACATCCTTCACCTGTGGCACCAGCAATGGCTACATCTCCCTCCCTCCCGCCTCTTCATAACCCTCCACGCCTGTTGTCAGGTCGTGTCTCAGGCGGCTGTCGCTCCTCCAGGCAGGATGCTGGTGGCTGTTTTCATGTGTATGGCGCACACTCATGGCACTATAGCAAGGATAATGTGAGCAACAGAGAATGGGTGCCAGGCCAAATTGATGGTGCCTGTAATTCAGCCCAGCTCCCCTGATTTCTGTGAAGCTTCACTTGTTTATGCCGGCTCTTGGAGTCCCTCCTGCAAGCTGCAAATTGCTTTTCCTAGTGATGGGGGCAGGGGAGAGGAGTCACCATTGGTTTATATGAAGGTTCATTTAAATGTCTGACAGGAAGTAACTGGTAGTGGAATGGCTGGATGAGAGGAGGGGGAGAGTAGCCATCTGTCTGCCTCCACTGCCCTCCAGGACCTTCCTTTCAAGGGGACGCTAGTGCTAGGAAATCATCTGTTAATTCCTCCGGGGACTGTCCACCAATGTTTTATCAGGGAGCTGAATGAATGGCTGCTGCAGCTTAGCACAGCTCTCACTGTTGTGCTGGTAACTTGCACCTTTTAATCCCTTTCACGTACAGCCATTCAGTCCCCAGGCTGCTGGGAGACCGGACACCCATATTTACCAGGCACTGAAAATACACTTTGCTGTGTTTATCTTTATCAAGACATCCAAAGTCGTATCCTTCCTTGCTGTCTGTGCACGTGAGGAGTGGTCTGGTACCTTCCCTCTGCTCGGAAAGCTGTGGCCGATAGCTGTGCATCCCAGAGCTGAGACTGAAGTGGGGTTCTTTCCCTTGGTTTCCTGTGAGTTCTCCAACAACCAAATTAATCTGCAATTTCTCTGGTGGCAGCAGCCCACTTCTAGCCACGTGTTTTGTCAGTGACATGGCCTGTGTCAACAAACTCTTCTGAAAATTTCCATCTCACTTTGAGCAGCGTGGTATTTCCTTAAAGCAAGACAAATAAGATCTTTAAGTGTTCATAGGCTAATAAAACCTATGTAGGCCCATCTGTTTCTGTGAGTTCTCATTAAATATCTGTAACCTTTGGATTACGAGCCTGTAAAACCAAATAATTTTGACAACTGTACAAGAAGATAGTTGTATCAAATGTTACCTTTGCAGTGTCTGTGGTTATTGCTTGTTAAAGAAATCATTAACTGTTATGCTAACAACATGTGCTGGCTGAACTGAGAAACGGGTTGGTGTGTTTTGTTGGATGTGTGACAAGCAGTTGTGTGTGTGTCTGGACCGTTTTTGTAGGGAAGATTTTACTTTCCAAATAACCCCATCACATGGAAACCCCCCAACAAAGCAAGATTAAGCTTCCACGGAATAGCATTAGCCCACCTGATTTTTTTAAACTTTTGTCCATTTGGCTCCAAGCAAGGCACTTCTGAAAATGCCCCTAGGTTCCATTGCATCTTTAGATGCCTTTAGAAAAATCCAGCTTTGGGGGGTATGTGTAGTTTAACATTCACGGTGCTGATTTGGTGCCGTTGGTATCTCTTTGGGGCAGTGGTCTCTTGTTGGTTTGCAGAACAATCTCTGGAGTCCGGAGGCTTTGTCTACATTCTGCAGCTTACAACCACACTGTGAAAAGTTTCTCAGCGTAGCCACTGTTTCTTGGGTGTTCTGCCGACAAAAAACTTCCACCCCCCCCCCCAACGAACGGGGTTAGCTTTGTCGGAAGGAGCGCTCCTGTTCACACCAGTAGCTGGCAAAACCTTTCTTTCAGGGATGTGTTTTCTGACTCCTTTGAAAGAGACAACTTTTGTTCACTTGCCCTGGGCTAAGTCTATGGCCATTGAACAACTTTTGTCATTCAAAGGTACTAACCCCCTTGCAAGACAAACGTTTTGCAGCGGCAAGAATCTATGTGAACGGCACACTGTCACCAACAATGTGAATGCCGCTCGGTGGGGGTTGAAAGTATTTTGTCCGCAAAGGAGCAAACACACAAGGTCTCTGCTGCCTGACTTAGTGACACAGGCGGAACCACGCAGCCATGCCATTAAAAGCTGCCTAGCGTAGACAAGGTCTTTGCTCCATTGCTTGTTGGATTGTTTTTGTAGGCACCTGTTGCTTTAGTTTCATACTGATGTTTCATTTGTAAAATGACACAGTTGCTGGTGTCACTTATTGAACAAACCCCCGTTATCTGCTCAAAAGCCAACAAGGAGAAAAAGGTGCTTGCTAATATGAACGGATTATTCTGTTACCATCCCCACACCTTAGCCTAGCAATGCCAGTTTGTACCCATCCAACTCCATAAGATTAGGGTTTTTAATTTGTTTCATTTGTGGCAGGGGATGTCCATAAAGGAATTACTCAAGTTTCCTTGCATATGAGTGATTCCCTATGATGCTGCTTTGATACCTAGCTGGAGTCCCAGTAAATAAGTATTAAGCTGGAGTTTAGGTTGAGAGTGTGCATCATGCATTCAGGGAGGTTGTAATTATCTTAAACAATCATTATTAGCCAAGGAAAATCACAGCAAAGTGATGGTTAAACTTAAAAGAAAACTAAACATGTTATGGTCTGGAAATGTGTAAGTAGAGCACCCAAACACCCTTAACTCTGCCCTGTAGTGACATCATACATTAACCACATGATTAATGCATAATAATGATTGTCTCCAGTTAGATTAAACTGACTTTTAAAGACACACTAGATGCAAGGTGACCAGTTTTTAACACTTTTAACTCAAATGATTTCATTGATTAGAGAATCAGTTCTGTAACTGCAGTGCTGCAAATATAGGGAGGCGTTGCTGGGTTTTTCGTACAGAGAAAAGGGGTTGAATCCTTGCTCGAAGTACAAAACTGAACTTGGCCCTAACAGGGGAGTTGCAACTGCTGTCTCTAAATTCCACAAATAGTATTAAAGGATGAATGGAATTGTACACAGATTTGGCCTACCCGGTCCCCCTCAAGGTGTGATTACAAATGTATTGGGGCTATTGATTATTACATGGATTGATCATCTCC
This sequence comes from Pelochelys cantorii, assembly GCA_032595735.1. Taxonomy (NCBI): domain Eukaryota; kingdom Metazoa; phylum Chordata; order Testudines; family Trionychidae; genus Pelochelys; species Pelochelys cantorii. The sequence goes on from CM064341.1 coordinate 39,508,954, forward strand.
AACGAATGCCAAGGGTGCAGAAAGTGTGTGGGGAGTATCTGGGACTCAATCTCCTAGCCACGAGAGTTGGGGTGCTGCTAGAGGTGCCAAGGTATTGATTGCTTCTGGGTCTGTAAGATCCCCTGCCATCTCTCGTTAGTGGCGCTGATAACCAGTGCTCTGGCTGCATTCCAGCCTCGCTAATTGCATTCTGCCTCCCCCTGTTCATTCCCCTGCCATTTCTTCTCCATTTCCTACCCTGGATTTATGCTCCCAAGGGTCAATTGCATTTCGTGGTGGGTGAAGTAATCCGAATGCTTGGTTGGTGCGGGGAGAGCAGGAGGGTTAATTTGTCATTGTGGGCAGCCCTTTGAGATCCTCTGCTGAGAGGTGCTAAAATAGGCCAAATAGAATTGTAGCCATGTGGGGACCTCAATAGGTCATCTGGTGGACCCCTGCACTGAGGCAGGGCTAAGTATTATCTAGATCATCCCTGACAGGTGTTTGTTTAACCTGTTTTTTAAAACCTCCAGTGATGGCGATTCCACAACTTCCCCAAAGCACTTTGTTCTGTTGCTCTGCCTAATGTTTAACCTAAATCTCCCTTGTTGCAACGTAAGCCAATTACCACTTGTCCTGTCCTCGGTGAAGATGGAGAACAGTTTATCCTCCTCCATGTTAGAACATCCTTTTATCTCCTTGAAGGCTGTTATCACATCCCCCCTCAGGCTTGTCTCCACTTACCAGGAGACCTATGCTGCGGAGATCGATTTTCCCGGGGTTCGATTTAGCAGGTCTAGTAAGCACCCGCTAAACGGACCGCTGATGGCATCCTCATCAACTCGGTACTCCACTGGGTTGTGAGGAGTAAGGAAAGTTGACAGGAGCGTTTCTCCTGTTGACGTTCCCCCCGGGGAGATAACATGGAAACTCGACTTACAGTACATCGACTCTGGCTACGCTATTCACGTGGCTGGAGTTATGCATCTTAGGTCGACTTTCTCCCTTAGTGTAGACTTGGCCTCAGTCTTCTCTGCTCCAGACTTAGCCCAGATTTTTCAAGCTTGTTGTTCAAAGTGCTTACAGCTCCTCTCAGCTTTGTATTGTCTGCAAACCTTGTAAGTGTACATTCTGTACCAGCTTCAGTACGGACCTTTGCTATCCACTCTCTGAGTGTGGTCGCTGCCGTTTATTATATGCTCTGTCGTGTCCCTTCTTTTGAGGTGACCACTTGTCCCATGGGGAGAGCTTTGCTTTCTTCTGCTGTTGAGGAGGGGTTTTTTTCATTTTTTACTTTTGGAAAATAAAATGTGTGTTTCTAGCTGGAATGGACCAAGAGCAGCCTGCCTGCTCCGCATCTGAACAGCCTGGAAATGGCTGTTAAGCCTGGCTCGGCCGCTAAACTCGTCTCATGCGGCTTGAGTCCTATTTTGTGCCTCAGTTTCCCTTCCCCACTCTTTATCCGTCTAGGGCCACTTTTATAAAGGTATTGGGAGCAGGGTGCCTCATGGGCATTTTAACTGTTGGGAATTTGTGTAAACATGTAACCGCTTGAAACTGTAGTGGTTACAAGTTTGCACAGATTGTGGGGGAGGCTGGTGGGAGCTGGTTTTTAAATCGGCTCCCCCATGGCCCCCCCTGCAGTAGCTGGGGGGGAGGCCACAGGAAGCTCAGTGGAGCTGGCATGTGGGCAGAGCCACCTTTTAAAACAGCTTCCCGTGTGTGTGCCTGCTCCCACCTGCCCTCTCCCCTCTGCTGGCTCTGGGGAAGGCAGGCAGCAAGGGGGGGGAGGTGGTGCCATGGAGAGCTGGCTGAAAACACCTTTACAAATCTGCCCCCTTGTCTTGTCTCTTTGGGGCCTAAGGTCTTCAGCACAAGCGCTGCCTGTCGGACGCGCACAGCGCCTAGCGCCGGTCGGCAACGTGCAGCTGCGGAGCCCAATGCGGCTACTGCGCTCCCCCCTCTCCCAGCCACGTGAGAGATCTGGTGGCAAAGTGGGGTTGCTGCTATGTAGCCAGCCAGGCCCTGGGGGGAGGAGGGGCAGGGGGTTTCTGCCAAGTACTGTCCCAGCATCCCCTATTGGCTGGGAACTGTGGGCCATGGGAGCTGTGGGGCTGGTGCCAGCAGAGCAGGCCCTGTGCAGACACAGGTGCCCCAAGGGGTCTTGGATATCTGGGAGCAGTGTGGGGTGCGCCAGGGCAGGCAGGTAGGCTGCCTTAGCCCTGCCGTGCTGCCAACGGAGAGCTACTCATGTAGGAGGCTGCATGCCAATCCCCAGCCTCTCTTGAATCCAGCACCCCGTGCACCAGCCCTGTCCCCCTCCCAGAGCCAGCACCCCATGGCCCCTCCTGCACCTCATGCGCCAGCCCTGTCCCCCTCCCAGAGCCAGCACCCATGCCCCCTCCTACACCCCCAGCCCTGAACCCCCTCTCACAGCCTGCACCCCAAGCCTCAGCCCTGTTCCGCCCCCCTGGACCCTGCTGTCTCTCTGCACAGGCACAAGTCCTGTAATCTGGCTCTCGAAATATTTGGGTCACAGACAAAACCGCCGAGCTGGCCCTTTGAAAGGTCACAGACTCCTGCTCTAGCCCGATGCAGCTCTGCTCTGAGCTCAGCTGGGGCTGTTAGCCATTCCCTTCATGCGCCACTAACCCCCCGCCACACCACAGCCGGGCCTGCCCAGAGGGGGGCCAAGCCGTGGGCCGGGAGCACGTCCGTTACACGCTGCTTTCCTATTTTTCTGGGGCAGCCAGGCCGTAGGCCTCGGGGGTGGACGGGAACCTACGCTGGTGAGCCAGCTGCTAACTCTGCGCTTCCCCACGGCTACAAGAGCCTTCTCTCTCCAGCACCTGTCTTGTGGGTTGGCGCTTTGCTCCCGCTCCGGCACTTAGCAATGGTGAGTGGCTACGTCTGTGATGGGCAACCACAAAGAGGGGGTAGGACACGGCAGCCCCCTGGGGTTCCACCTGCAGCCCCATCTGCCCCCCCCACCCATGCCTCTCGTGCACTGGGGCGCCGGAGCCTCGCACTTCCTCCTCCCTCCCTCCCTCCCAGCACTTTGGGAGCAATTCGATTCAACGGCTCCGTATCTGGCTGGCGGTCAGTTCCAAGCGGGGTGCCCTAAGGGGGTTGTTAGGGCCGGTTTTGTCCAACATCTTTATTAATGACCTGGAGGAGGGAACGGACCGCACTCTCCGCAAGTTTGCAGATGACACTAAGCTAGGGGGAGCGATAGATACACTGGAGGGCAGGGATAGAGTCCAGAGTGACCTAGACAAATTAGAGATCGGGCCACAAGAAATCGGATGAGGTTCAACAAGGACAAGTGCAGAGACCTGCCCTTGGGACAGAAGAATCCCAGGCATCGTTACAGGCTGGGGGCCAACTGGCTAAGTAGCAGTTCAGCAGAAAAGGACCTGGGGATTGCAGTGGATGAGAAGCTGGATATGAGTCAACAGGGCGCCCTTGTAGCCAAGAAGGCTAACGGCATATTAGGGTGCATTGGGAGAGGCTGGTCTCAGTGGTGGCAGAACGAGGAGCAAAGGTCTCATGTTGCAGCGGGGGAGGTCTAGGTTGGAGATTAGGAAAATGGATTTCCCGAGGAGGGTGGGGAAGCACTGGGATGGGTTCCCTAGGGAGGGGGTGGAATCTCCATCCCTAGAGGTGTTTAAGTCCCGGTTTAACAACATCCTGGCTAGGCTGATGGAGTTGGGGTTGATCCTGCTTTGGGCAGGGGGCTGGACTCGATGCCTCTTGAGGTCTGTGCCGGCCCTGGGATTCTAGGATTCACACGCTCTGGAAGTGCCAGGCGGGGAGGAGTAGGAGATTCAGGCTGTGATGCTCCAGCGTGTGAGAGCCACGTGTGGGAGCGGGCAGCCCGAGGGTCTCTTTAGTGCATTCACTCTTCCCTAAACGAGGAGGGTAAGCCTTTAGAAAGCCAAGGATGCTGGGGGCTGTTGCTGCCTTTGCAGCGTGGCTGTGCGGTGGCTGAATGCCACGGCTGCCTTGGGACAGATTGTAGGAGTCTTTCTTCTCTCACGCACCGGCTCTGCGAGTTGTAGCTCACGAAGGCTTGTGCTCTGCCACCCTGCTGCGTTGGCTGGTCTTTACGGTGCCACCTTGTTGTTCGTCCGTGGAGTCCCTCCTGCGCGAGCCCGGCAGGCCAGAGCCGACAGGGGGCTGAGCTGTTTTCTCTCTCACCTTCCCTGCTCCGTTTCCGGTAGTCACCCTGAAAACGAAATCATGTTCGGATTCCAGTAAGCAGGCAGCTCGAGCAGCAGGTGAAGCTTTTCTGTGGTTGCTTAATTAATCCATAACGAGGGAGGAGCAGCCCCCCTCCCCCGGAGTAAGGCCAAGCGAGGACCCCCGGGAGGGTCTCGACCCCAGGATGCCTGCTGCATTGGGGTGGTTTATAAGATGAGGCCATCTGGGGGGTTTTCTGGGGGAAACCGTTTGACTTGCCCAGTGTAGGGCCCTGCTGCAGAGCCAGGCCCTGGGGAGAAGCTGGCTGAATCGGGTTAGAAAGCTACTTTCTGAGCGCGGGGGTTAGGTTCTTTCTGGGGTCGCTGTGCTGGCCCTGGCGGGCATGGGACAGCCCGCTCGGAGACGGGCAAATGGAAATTTCCTTCCTGTCCTCAAAGCCTTGGGAAAACATCGTAAATTCCTCCCGGGGATGTTTTGCCTGCTGTTCACAGAGATACGATGCCCATAAACCAGGCGCTCGAATGACCCACTGCCAACAGAGCCCCTTACAAGGAGGTGAAATGCCAAGGTGCTCCCATTTCGGGGGGGGGGGGGGTCCAGGCCCAGGCTAGGGGCAGAGGCCGACTCCTCAAAGCCCGCCCCCTCTTAGCGCAAAGGCTGGTCTGAGCCGCGGCCTCCGAGTAGCACCAAGAGCCTCTGCCAGCCGGGGGAGGCCCCGATGTTCCTGCCTCCCACGGGGGCTGTATCTCTGTCCCCCGCCTTGTCTGGGGACCCGAGCACAGAGAGGCAGGAGCTGGCCCACTGCGTTGCCCCCGGGTGGGAGGGCCAGTGCGGCTGCGGCTAGAGGAGGGCGGGTGAACAGGGCCCTGGCTGGGCCTGTGGCAACCCCACTCAGACAAGCCCTCTGTAGGCAGGTCACTTGGTCTACCGTGCACGCCAGCTCCCTTGCTGCAGAAGCAGGAGCGGGGTTCCCGCCCTCCCAGGGGGGGCTGGAGGCTAAAAGCTGTGGGGAATGGGGCGGTGCTGTTGTGGTGGGGGCCGGAGGAATGCAAGGAGCCTGTTTCTTCGGCAGGATTTGGCCTCTGCCCCCCCCCCCCCAGGGAGAGGTGGGAGCGGCCCCCAAGCTGCAGAGGGCTTTACGCGATTCCCGGCTGGCGTGGTGGCCAGCTCCTAGTGAAGATCTGCCTGCCACCGCCGCCTCCTCCCCCTGCTCCCGGGGCACTACCAGGCCAGTTGCCGTGGTCCCCACCGCCGGCCAGGGAACTACCCCAACTTCCGCCTCACCATTAGCTACCTTCAGGCACTTTGGCGGGACCCTCGCTCTTCCCAATGCAGGCCTGACACCCCCTGCACGCAGGCTTGGCTCCACTCGCCACACAATGCAGCTGCCTCTGGGGAGGGAAGAGCCGTCGGAACGGCCGCGGCATGCGTTTCTGGACCTAACCCTTTTTCTCTTGAAAAACGTCTCCGGAGGCAGGAGGGCGAGCGGCTGCAGCTTTTGCGGCCGGGCGGTTCCGCTCCCTGCGTGAGGGTGGTAATAAGTAACTTGCAAGGCTCCTCGCTTTGTGTGTGGCTCGCTGGGGGGCTCGGTGAACCAGGGAGCCTTCCGAACACGCCAGCTGGTTTTCACTTTGATCTCGCCCGCCAGGTGGTTCTGCGTCCCTGCCTGGTGATTTATTCTATCGCTTTGCTAGGAGCTGCTTCGGCTGGGGGCCCCCCTGCTCCCTGCCCAGCTGTGGGAGCTGCACTGCCCCTAGCCCTGGGAGAGCAGGACGGAGCGCTGTCTGCTTTGTGCCAACAGCTCTTCCCGTTGGCCCAACGCAAGGCCTGGCAGCCTAGGCTGCAGGGAGCCTGCGGATCTGCGCCCTGCGGAGGGTATGGAAAGCAGCGTGGGCGTGAGCAGCGTTCCCTGTAGGCTGTGTGCGATGCAGATGCTGCCCGGCTGCTGAGCAAAACGCCCGCAGCGAAGTTTTGTTTCTCCCGGGGGTAGCACATTCACACCTGCCTCAGGCCACGGGAAAAATTTATTCTGCAGGTGGATGGAAAAAAGTCTTCACGTGGATGAAGAGGAGGAGGGGAAACGCTGGCGTGAGGCCCGGCCAGGATGTGATCCTCCGTTCACAGGGATCCCAGGGTTTCCACAGAGCTGCAAGCGCAAGCCCTCGTTGCATGGGAAAATCCTTGCATCCAGCCCCCCCCCAGCGGTGTGCACTTCCCATTGTGCCCGCCAGACTGGGGCTGAGCAAGGGACAAAGAAAGGGGAAGGGGAGGAGGACTGGCCTGGGGCTCGGGAAAGCGGGAGCTGTTCCTGGCTCTGCCACTGACTGCCTGTGTGGTCCTGGCCATGTCACTTATCTCTATGAAATAAGGGATCTTTCGGAAAAGGCTTTATTTTCCGCAAGATCAGCGTCTAGACTGGCGCTTTTTTCCGGCAAAGCTCCGTGCGGAAAAAAAGCGGCAGCCATTTTTATGCTAATGAAGCGGGGGAGATTTAAATCCCCACTTCATTAGCAATTGCGATACGTCTAATTTACATCCCTTTTCCGAAAAAGGGATGTAGTCTAGACGTAGCCCCTCTGTCTTGCCTAATTGGGTTATAAGCCCTTCAAGACAGCACCTAGCACAGCAGGGCCCTGCCTGTATCTCCCTGTACCCTGGGTAGCTTATGAACGCTGCAGCTGCTGGGGTGATGTGGCACTCCTGCCATCTAACAGCTGGGGGGGGGGGACAGACGCTCAGCTGGCATGGGAAGCAAGAGGGAGAGGAGAGAGCGGGAGGTGCCATTCATTCCCTCCTAACCCACTGCGTCCTCTGGTGAGGGGAGAGGCCACCAGCCAACGCCCCCACCCTCCAATCCAGCAGAAGGAAGGAGAGATCGACAGAGACCCTGGTGTGGGGTGAAGGGGAATGTGGGTTATGGGAGGTAATAGGGCATGGAGGGGCACCCAGAGCCCATGGGATGGGGGGAGAATGGGGGACTCTGGTGGGGGGAGAGGGGAGAAAGGGGGATGCAAACAGCTGCTGGGGTGTGGCAGAAAGTCCCTGGAACAGAGGAAGCAGGCCCCTTGTGGGGGGGTGTTCAGAGCGTCCTTGTGGCTTGCAACGAGCCCAGCCTCCAGCAGCCACGCTGCCTGCAGCCCCTCCGAATAGAGAACAGCGCCTCTAACAGGCACCGGGCCATGCAGGGGGCTTCTCTCTCCCTCCCCGTGGAGCAGCCCCCATGCCAAGGTGTGTGTCGAGGGTGCTTTGCTTGAGGCCCATCCCCATCTTCCCTCGGTGACCCAACTACCCCCTGGGCTCCCACACTGCGGGGGCTCCAGTTGGGCTCCCTGCCATGTCAGCCGGGCAGGACAGCCGTGAGCCGCCCGTGAGACGAGTCGGGGTCTCCCTCCATCCTGCTCTTCCCTCTCTCGGTCAGTCCTGCTTTGCCCGGGAGCCACTTGCTCCGGGGCATTTCCCCAGGGGACAGGGGTGTTTCGGGGGCTCCGGGGGTGGGAGGCTCCTTTCCTTCTCCCCGGTGCTTGCTATTGTCCTCCCTCGCCGGCCGGCCGTGCTGTGCCCCCCGCGGGCGCGCGGGCACTGGGAGTGGGAGCCAGCGCAGGTGTGCAAATGGCACGTTCCGCCCCGCGCACAAAGCCCAGGCCAAGGCCCTCGGCGCGTCAGCCCCATTGTCCCGCCAAGCGGCACTGACGCGGGTTGTACTCTGCACTTCACACGGAGGGACTCGGCTCCTCCAGCTTGGCAGAAAAATGCAGCAAATCCTTGAACCATAGAACGGGTGAGATAAATTGCTTTCCTACTCTCGTGAGCTGCAGGGCCCGCCCTGCGGATTTTATTGCATTTTTTTTAACAATGTAAATCCGTTCCAACTTCTTTTTTTTTTTTGCAAAGCCTCCCAGATGCCGTGTCTCCGTGCAGGTCAAGTAGGGAATATTTCCATGCGCTAGATAAGCTATTCCTCAAGGTGTAGTGTGATCACTGCTGCCCCGGGTCCTGCTGGCGTCAGGTCGCTGCAGCTCCCAGAAGAACGGAGCACTCAAAGTAAGTACCTTGGTGCAGCAAAGGCATTTTAACCCCCCACCCCAAATTTCTGCCTTCCAGACCCTTTTCACTGGCATGGAAGCAGAAGGTCCCCTGCTGGCACCTCGCCCGTCTCTCTTCTCTCTGGGAGGCACTTAATGGGTAATGGGAAGAGCGCACACCCGGCTTTGGAAGCAGGCTGTCCCCGGAGGAGTGAAGCGCTGTGTTAGTGGCGGGATGGTTCTGAATAGCGTGCGCTGCTGGGCGGTGTCAGTTCCATGGTGCGTCTGCTCGGCGGTTGGGCAGCACCTGCCAGCCAAGCTCTGTCTGTTCCCCTTGCAGCCCCCTCATGTCAGACTTGGAGTTTGGCCGCATGTCCATCAAGGAGGTGGAAATGGAGGGCAAGTACAAACCGCCGCAGCCCCACTGGTATGAGCTGTACGTCCAGCCCTGCGTGGCCGAGCTCCTGGGCTCGGCACTGTTCATCTTCATCGGGTGTGCCTCGGTGATCGAGAACGTGGACGGCACGGGGAGGCTGCAGCCTGCCCTGGCGCATGGCTTGGCGCTTGGGCTCATCATCGCCATTCTGGGGAACATCAGGTGAGGGGACTCAGCAGAGGGTGTGGGTGTCCAAAAGCCACAGGTGCCTGGCCCCGGCGGGGATGCACGCCACGGCCACTGTGCTGCTACGGGGGAGCTGGAGCGAGGCTGTTCTCTGGGTTCCTCCTGCCACGTTTGCATTTGGGGCCAGTCGACAGATTTGTAATGGGGACTGTTAATAACCACACGCTGCACTTTACGCAGCGCCCTGCAGGTAAGGGGTATGATTGCTTGTGTGGTGGTTGTGTCTAGTGTCCCAGCCGAGACCAAAGCAGAGCTATGTCGTGTTAGGGGCATGCTTGCGCTGAAGTCTTTGCAATCCAGAGAGACAATGGGACAGATTTTGAAAGGCATGTAAGTGCCCAGCTGGGGCCAAATATTTAAAGAGCAGGGAAGGGAAACTGAGGCACAGCATGGGAACCAATTTGCCTGAGTGGCAAAGTCAGGTCTCCTGATTCCCAGCCCAGGGCCTCTCTCGGCTGTTGCAAAGAGAGGTGATTGTTGTCATCCCCGTTGAAAATTGGGAGTGGAGCCCCAGCGAGTGGGAGAGACAAATCTGCTCTGAATGGTGATTCTAAAGCAGACAGTGGGGAGTTCCACATCTGTTCTCTCTCTGCCAGCCCAGATCAGACGTGCCCAGTAGACCAGCCACAAGGTTTTGCCCCCTTCATGGCCCGTCTTGCAAACTCAGCCTGTGCTCTGAGGCTCACACATGGTCGGCAGGAGTCCTGGACCTAGGGGAGGGACATTAGATCCTGGTCTCGTGAAGGTGGAAATAAAGTCTGCACGTCCCGGTGGACTTGGCCGTTCTGCTGATGATACGTGAGCTGGAACAGAATCCAGCTCCCACTCTCTCGGCTGCTGTGGCTCAGCAAGGCTAACGGGGGAGAGATGGGGCTTGTATGGCGTGGGGGGCAGGGGGTGATCTGAGAGTCCACAAGGGACAGGTCTGTTGAGCAAGGAGGTCCTATTATTTTACCATCACTGTCTGAGCTGCCTTAAGTCTTCCTAGCTGGGCCACGGACTTGCTGTGGGAAGGAACAGAATCTGCATCTTCCGACTCCTGGTTCCTTGCTCTCGTCTCTTGGGGTGCCACCTCCCTGGCCTCCAGACATGACTTTCTGTGGCTCAGCTTCATCTGCTCGCCCTGCCCCTGCCTCACTTAAAGACCTCGGGCCAGCTCAGAGTCTCTCCCTGGATTGTAATAGAGCAAAGCCCACTGGTGCCGGGGGATTTCTCAGTGCGCTGGCAAGGACGGAGACGTCACACAGATGAGCAGTCAGCTCTGGGGAGGAATGAGCAGCTGGAGGGGAGGGAGCCCGGAGCTGCCCAGATCTGCTTTTGGGTCACTCTTCTCCAGGGGTCCTAAGCAACGGCAGGGAGACACGGACCAGCGCCGCCGTCTCGGAAGAGGATGCTCTGCAAACACTTCTTTGGGAGCTCCACAGCTCGTTAGGGGCTGACGAAGCCGGGAGTTTGTGGGCGAAGCAGTGGACATTTGCAGTCTCCCAGCACTGGAATGAGGTGCGGGTCGTTCCGTGCGTGGTTCCGCGAGACCAGCGTTCTGAACTCGCCTGGGATAGAAGTGTAGTTCCCAGGGGGACAAAGAAGCTACAAAACCAAGTTTGTTTTGATTGAGGTTCCCTGTCCCGGGAGCTGCATTTTATGACTTTTGACGAACCGCCTGTTGCTCAGAGTTCTCTGTGCATCGGTTGATGTGCACACAGCGAGTATGTAGACGAGTGGTGAGACCCACGGGCCCCATTCGCCTTTGCTGGCAATGCACCTACTATAAAGAGGAAATAGAGCAACGATGCTCACGTTTCGTGCCTCGTGCTAGATGGGACGTAGCACTTGGGTGGCGCAATGAACGCTCCTTTGATCCACTGAGACACACACGAGGTGGGTCCCCGATGAACCACAGGTGTGGCTGGAATGCTGAACTGCTGGAGTAGACTGGCCGCTGGTCTCCATTTGCGACCTAAGCGGAAAGCCTCTTGCACCTCTTGCAAAGACAGGGCGTAAGTCGCTCCCTGGATCATTGTAAGTAAAGACGGGCAAGTCCTGTTAAGTCACCACCTCCCTCCTCAGCCGGGCAAGGTTGGGCCTTCCAGGGTCTCCTCTGGTGCCCCCCCGCCCTGCACCTAACGGACCTCGCTGTTAGGCATGGCTGAATTTCATCCATCTCTCTTAACTGGCCCCTCTTTGACCACTTTCAGCTGCTCCTCGCCTTCCTGGCTGTGTGTACCCTAGAGATGCACTGTGGCTCGGGGGCTCTTACACATGTGCCTAGCTTTCAGGACGTGCGTAAGTCCCATTACAGTTGTTGGTGAATTCACCATGTACTGCGTGAGTCAGAGTCATAGGCTACAAATACAGACCCCGCCTCTTGCCTCATGGACAGGGCGCTGGACAAGCCCTTTGAGTTCTAGTCCCACCTCAGCCAATGGTCTGCTGGCAGATCTTGGGTAAGGCCCATACCCACTCCTTGCCTCAGTTTCCCCATCTGTAAAATAGGGCTAATGATCCTGATGCCCGTGGTAAAGTGCTTGGAGCTCCACAGATGGGAAGCACTGGAGAAGAGCTAGATTCTACGGTTGTGATTAGGTCCAGGATTGGGCCCCATCATTTGCATATTTCAGCCCCACACTGGGACTACTGCTGGAATTGGCACATTGCCACAGTGCAAAGCTTTGGAATTGACCCACGAACTTAATGCGTTCTATGCTGGTTCAGTCAATTAAATCCTAACAACTCCATCACGTCTTTAATTAAAGCCGAATAATCAGAAATAATCGCAATTCCTAAACCCTCTTACTCATTAGCTTTGAGTTCAATTTCCTATCGGGATTTATTGGTTATGAAGCTAGTTGACGAATGAGCGTTCCTCCCCACCCCCCTCCCGTAATCTGTTTTCATTAAAAAGTATTTGCATTTGCATTTCAGTGGTGCTTCTAGAGACCAGAGATTTTAGGTCCTAATCCTGCATGTGGGATCCATGTGTGTGGACCTGCTAGTTCATTCCAGGATCGGGGCGTGCGAGGTCTTGAGCACGGGGCCATATCCGCACCGAGCCCATTGCAGGATGTGGGCCAGAGAGTTCGGGGCTTTGGCTTAGAGCATTTCTCAGGCGTCACCTCCGTGGGACAGGCACGGAGCGTTTCGCTGTGCGCCACGCCCAACTGGCCAGGGCGTCTGCCCCCTTCCTGGTTTGCACCAGAGAGAAACGCTTCCAAAGGATAGGGGGAGAGCAAACGAGGCCCCATCTTACCAGCAGCCGCCGACATAGGAAGCCTTGGGCTTCTGCTGTGGCACCAAGGAGGAGAGTGAGGTTTGGATCTCGGCCAGGGCGAGTGCCAGCGAGGACTCAGGGCTGCAGGGCCTGTGCAGAATCCTTGCTCCTGCTGGGCCGTTCTCCCGGCTGGTGCTGCCAGGAGAGAGCAGCAAAGTAGCAGGCAGGGGGCTCTGTGCCAGAGGGAACCGGCTGTAGGCCACAGTCCTGCACAGGCTGGGGCCAGGGGCTGGAGACCCAGGGGGGGTCTTTCTCGGCTCTGATTTCTCTGGGGCGGGGCGTCGAGAGGAACGTCACTTCTGGGTCCATATTGGATCCCGCCCCCTCCTGCAACGCCTGAGAGCCACCAGGCCAGCACGGCTGGGGGGCAATCAGGGTCTGTCTGAGACACAAATCGACTCTTGTGCCAGTAACGCTTTGTGCTACCAGCGCATGACCCACCCCTAACCTGGCTGCCCCCTTGCCCCCTGCCCTTCACTGGTGGGAGTCTTGGGGCTGTCTCTCTCTGTTAGGGTTACCAAATGGTTTAACGAAAAATACCGAACAGCCCCCCCCCCGGCGAAAAAAAGGGGGGGGAATTATGTTGAGGAAAAAAAAAGGGGAGACCAAAGTTGTTAAAAAAAAAAAAAAAAGGGGGGGGTGCTGCACCTTTAAATGACCCTGCACTCCTCACTCCCCCATCCCCACCAGATGCAACAGGGGAAAATTGTCCCCACCAAGCTTCTGTTCGAGGGAAACAGGAAATACCAGACATTTCACATGTCCGGTATTTTCTGTTTTTTTTAACCGGACGGGGGACCCGAATACCGAACTGTCCGGGCGAAAACTGGACACCTGGCAACCCTACTCTCAGTGGGGGAGCTCGGGGGAGCAGGGATGGGTCTTTTTGGTTGGGAAAGGGCCCTGCACGTGAGGGACAGGCTCAGCAAAGCCCCAGCGCTAATGACAATTACCAGCTGTTTCGGCGCCAGGCTTGTTGCTGTGTTCAGTGCTCCGGTTGCGGGATTTGCGCCTGGCATCCAATAACTCCGCCAGGTGGAGGGAAGCTGCTTTGGGCCCCGCTCCCACAGCTGCCTGAGTTCCTTGGGCACCCTCCCTGAACACCTGTTGCTCTCCGGACAGGTCCTTGCACGCTGGCTCACAGCTAGCCGAGCCAGCATTGCTTCCTGGCACCTGTAGTGCGTTTCTCTCTGAGCTGCCAGCTGCTGAGCACTTGGGCGGCTGCCCAGGAGAGATTCACGTGCCGCCCAGCTGGTTAGCAAAGTGCCCACGCCGGCAGCAGGTGTTTCTACTGGTGGTGCACATCTACACATGCCTCGGTGCACAGAACGAACTTTATTCTGCACGTGGCTGGACAAAAATGAGAGGGAACGCTGCTGCTGGCCTGGGCGCCCCAAGGGGGTTGGGTTATCTCTGTGTAACCCCCACGAGGAGAGAGGGGATCATGGTCCCCTTCAAGTGCTTGGCCCACAACGGAGATTACTGTGTCTGCTCCCACCACCAGCCATTGGCCTAGGCTCAAAGAGTGGAAGCTCCGAGACCCAGACCCTGCCGAGGGGTCAGTCCCACAGGGCGGCTTGCGCTGAACAAATCCCTCCTTGTTCAGAAGGGCTAATACGGGGAAAGACAGCCTGCAGCCAGGCTCTGCCCTGGCGTAGCACGCAGCCGCTTCGGGCCGCCCAGCTGGAAGGGGGCGTCCTGGCCTGGGGCCTTTGGGACGCCACTGGCGCCATGCCTGCTTCCTCAGTCCTTTCCTGTAGGAACCTGCGGGCTGCGTCCTGGGGTGGTCACTCCACTGGGGGAGGCAGCGGCCCTGCTGCGCGGAGAGGCCGGGAGGCGCGAGGCTGGGCGCGCTCCTAGCAAACGCTCCCCTTCCCTGGCACTGCAAAGGGAACCGGCTGCTGCCCGACACGCCAACGGTCCCTCCGCTCTGTTTCTGGGTAAACAGCCCCCCTCTGCAGGCTGCTGTGTGCTCCCTGGCCTGGCCTCAGACACTTTCCCCGACTTCAGCCGGCCAGAATGAACTGGCCTGGGGAGAAACCTGGGCAGTGGGTATCGGCGGCAGGGGAAGGCACGGCCTTCCCAAACTGCCTCACCTGGCCCTGCTCCACCGGAGCCTGCCAACCCGCTCCGGCCCGCTGTGATACCCGAGCCTGGGGCAGGCACGTCGGGGGCCGCGCCGTCCGTTTTCTTGGTGCTGAGACCGTTCTGGCCGCCCAGCGTGGGGGCGGGCAGCTCGGCTGTGGGGAGGGCCTTGCTGGTCGGAGGCGTGGGGGCCCTGTGCCATGCCTGCCCGCTGGCTCTCTGCAGCTCCAGGGCCAGGGGAGGTTGGGGGCGCTACCCTGGGGCAGGGAGCGGGTAAGGGCAGCCACGTTGCAGGGGGGAATGGGGGGGAAGGAGGTCGGGCCACTGTGTGTGAGTTGGGGAAGCCTGAGCTCTGGTGGGCGGACTAGGGGGGCTCACCGCCCCAAGCCATGGGGACACCCCCTGCTCATGGGCAGAAGGCAGCAGGACTAGACAACAGGCCAGTTTAAAAGAGGCCGAGTGGCGTCTGAATTCAGCCCCAGGAAGGTCGTTTCCGGCGGGGCTCGGGGGTCTCCTCATCTCCGATGTCCCCTCAGGGGGACTCGTGGCAGCGGCTGCCCCAGCCGAGCCGCCTAACACCTCTCTCCTCTTGATTCCAGCGGTGGCCATTTTAACCCAGCTGTCTCCTTGGGGGCCTGGCTGGTCGGTGGGCTGAACATCGTGATGCTCATCCCATACTGGCTCTCCCAGCTGTGTGGCGGGCTGATCGGGGCCGGCCTGGCAAAGGTACGGGCATCAGGGGTCTCTCTCTTGCTAAAGGGTTGATTTCCTGGGGTGCTGGGCTCCCCCTCCGGGCAGAGCTGGGGTCCAGGCAGGGGGCCCTCGCGGGCAGGTTGTAGTGCGGGGTGCGCTGTGTCGGAGAAGTTCATCCTGCGCCGGGAGCCAGAACCCGGCAGCTGAGGGAGCAGGTGAAAAGGCAGGGGAGAGGACGGCCTCTGAGCCTCGTTACTTCCGGAAGTGCCATTGTGCCGTGAGGCTGAACAGGTACGGTGAGGTGCAGTCGCTCCCGGACGGATGCAGAGTCGGGCTGGTGCACGGAGCTGTGGCTCCCGATCCTCCACGCCTGGCTCAGCGTACGGCATTCGGCATGTCGCTGCCCCACCCCTCGCTGCGGAGGTTTGCCTGTCCGTCACGGGGACACGCCCGTTACCCAGGGCGCTGGGAATCTGCATGAACCAACATCTGGGGCAGCCGTTCTGCAAGGGCTGGATTATTATTTGGTTCTATGCTGATGAAGGCAAGTTGCTCCATCTCCACCCCTCTCGCCCTTTACGACAGCCTTTCCCGTTCTATATCGCCCTGCTCCCTCCGCCACAGAACTTGACAGCAATAGCACGGTGCTGGGAGCAGGCTGCAAGCAATTAAGCTGATACTGGAGGTTAATTTCTTTACTGCTTTGCAGGGGAGCTGGTGGTGGCTAATCCACTGTAATTATCTGCCATCGAAAAGTCTTTGCTAATGAGTGTACATTCTCTGGAGACTCAGGTTGACTTTCAGAAAGAAAGTGATGAGATTAGCGCCTCCTGGCCCAGAGCTTCTGTCTGCTTACCCCGGCCTGGCTGGGATCCCAGAGCCACGGCGTGGCCGTTGGGAGCCGTATCAATTCCTTGGCGCTGTCTTGCAGGTTATGACAGACAATGGGAGATACATCAATGCCACTGGAGCGGCTTTCACGAGCATCACCGATGACGAGCAGATCCCCTCCGCCCTGACGGGGGAGATTGTCATGACCATGTTCCTGGTCCTGGCCGTCTGTATGGGAGCCATCAACGAAAAGACCAGCAGCCCTCTGGCACCTTTTTGCATTGGTTTCACTGTCACCGCCGACATCCTGGCTGGGTGAGTTGGCAACAGCCTTCTCGGTGTTCTGCATCGCCACCCGCTCCTTGGAGAAAGACAGCTGCCCGGCATTCCTGTTGTATCAGGAGCCCTGGGGAGATGAGGCGGTGGGTCTGGATTTAGTTTCTAAAGCGGTGTTGACACGGGGCAGGTTTGGCGGCAAAAGTTCTGTCGGCAGGCAAACGTTGCCAAAAGGGAAAACTGATTTTTCTGCCGCCCACTGGCGACATTTCATGGCCATATTGCGAGCACCCTATTGACAGAGCAAAGTATTGTGGGGAAGCATCCCATAATGCAGTGCGGTGGGGAGGCAGAGCTGATCCCTGTGCTTCTTGGGATTCCCTCGTAGCTCTGTGAGGTCTCCGTGCAAGGGAATGTCAAAGCAGCACAACCGTCTCTGCAGCCCTCCCCCGGCAGCACCAGCCGCCTGCCTGCTGCTGGGTTCTTAGCAGGCAGAACAGGAGCATCCCAATGATTTGCTCTTGGTTTGTTCCCCAAAGGGAGCCAGCTCCCTCAGCTGTCAGATACTTCCCAGAGCTTTGAAAGAGGAGGGGTGCATGTCTGCTGGGCAACAGAGACCACAAAACACTGAGCAGAGCCAGCAGGACAGGCGTTGTGGGATACCGGCGGAAGCCATTTCTCTCGACAGAGCAAACAGCAGAGTCCACACTGGCTCTTTGTCGCCAATAAAGGGAGGGGAAAGGACAAAAGTCTCCCGCAGGACTAGAAGTTTTTTGCCACCAAAACTGGATGTTTTTCCCGACAAAAGTTGCATTGCTGTGTAAACACGCGCACTGTTTTGAAATGCACCAGTGTAGACGCGCTCTGGTAGGCAGCGAGCAGTAATTGGTGTCGTCTCAACAGAAAGTCCAAGGACAAGTGGGCTGGGGAAATTAAGCTTCCCTGTTAGAAGGGAGTAGGAACAGGACGGGGGCACACTGGGATGCACAGTGGGGTGGAAGCTTGCTTGGTTCTACCCCATGCTGTGGAAGCTCCATAGAAATGCAGAGGACTTTCGTTTCCAGTATGTCTGATGTTCTACGGGGGAGACTCTCTGGGCTGTGTCATGCAGGAGGCCAGAGGGGAAGGCTCATTGCGGCCCTTTCTGGCCTTTACGTCTGAGTCACTCGGGCTGGTTTCACCCCAGTGAGATTTGTGGGGGGAGGAATGTTGGCCGCCCGGGTCAGAGCCCAAAGACGGCATCAGCAAAGGCCTGTCGGTGGGCGTCAGACCTGTCAGATGCTTGAAACCAGATCAAGTTTTTCAGCAGAAGCTGTTGTGGGCGGA
Organism: Pelochelys cantorii; assembly: GCA_032595735.1. Taxonomy (NCBI): domain Eukaryota; kingdom Metazoa; phylum Chordata; order Testudines; family Trionychidae; genus Pelochelys; species Pelochelys cantorii. The sequence continues at coordinate 39,526,259 of CM064341.1, forward strand.
TACACAAGAAAGGCCCCTGGACAAGGGCTGTAATAACAAGCCTTAAGGCCGGAGAACCAGGCTCATTTTGAGTCATTTTTCACAGTACGTTCTGGCTGTTAGAAGAAACTGCCCGGCTTGGTCTCGGCATGCGCCAAGTTTTCAAGTGAGCCGGCTGTTGACTTGCCGGCGTTGCTGACATCAGATAACAAGAGCGGGGCTTACGAATGCTAAGAGGTTGTTTATTTAAGGGAGGGCCCCCTCTAGTGGGGTTTCAAACTCTTATTTAAACACTGCCCACGCATCCGGTGCCAATGTTTATCTGCAGCACACTGGGACCGACACCCAGTAACGAGCCTTGATCTTAAAGCCCCAGCTGCCAGCAAGCCCCACGTTGAAACGGAAAGCCGGCGCTGTGCTTTCCATCCCGGGACGCGTCTGGCTTCCCTCGACTGCCTGTGCGTGTGACCCACCCGATAAGGGGCTCCCGCGCTGGCAGCGAAGGCAGGTGTCCATGCGGTTATGTTTGCCGCGAGATGAGTTTTGCAGGGCTCCCCAGAGTGGTGCGGATGACTCCAGGCCGCCATCCGTGGGGCATTGCTGGAGAGATTGTTCCTTTCTCGTAACCCTTTGGCCTTGCGGTTCTGGGGCAGGTTGCTGTGCGTTCTGCAGGGTGCGTTGTGCGACGGCTCCTTTGCTTTCTCTTCCAGAGGCGCTATATCTGGGGCATGCATGAACCCTGCCAGAGCGTTTGGGCCCGCTTTGGTCGCCAACTACTGGGACTACCACTGGGTGTACTGGGTGGGGCCCATGGTAGCCAGCCTGCTAGCTGGTGTCTTGATAAGGTAGGTGACGGGATACCAGCTAGGGTGGGAAGGGGCTGTGTAAGCAGAGGGAAAGCTCTGTGTGAAAAGGACCTGGGGATTACAGTGGATGAGAAGCTGGAGATGAGCCAACAGGGCGCCCTTGTAGCCAAGAAGGCTAATGGCACATTGGGGTGCATTCGGAGGAGCATTGCCAGCGGATCTAGGGAAGTGATTATTCCCCTTTATTCGGCTCTGGGGAGGCCACATCTGGAGTACTGCATCCAATTCTGGGACCCCATTACAGAAAGGGTGTGGATGCATTGGAGAGAGTCCAGCGGAGGCAGGGCCGGCCTGAGCCCTTTTGGCGCCCTGGGCCTGGGCATGCGGCGCTGCCCCCGGGTGCACGGCGCATGTCCAGCCCGGCCTGCCCAGCCTGCTGGCACACGCGCTGGGCTGTGCAGGGCCCCGTGGCTGTGGGGGGAAGGGCACAGCTGTCCGGCACCACGGGGCCGGCGCTGCGGGAGCCGGGCGCGCGCCGCCTGATGGCAGCTGTAAGGGACGCCGCGCACCCCTTACAGCTGCCATCAGGCGCCCCCCATCAGCTGGCGCCGGGGCAGCTGCCCGGCTCGCCCATGCCTCCGGCCAGCCCTGAGCGGAGGGCGACCAAAATGCTTAGGGGAGCTGAAGGACATGACCTATGAGGAGAGATTGAGGGATTTGGGCTTGTTTAGTCCGCAGAAGAGAGGAGTGAGGGGGGATTTGAGAGCAGCCTTCAGCTCCCTGAAGGGGGGGTCCAAAGAGGCTGGAGAGAGGCTGTTCTCAGTGGGGGCAGGTGGCAGAACGAGGAGCAACGGGCTCAAGTTACAGCGGGGGAGGTCTAGGTTGGATAACAGGAAACACGATTTCCCAAGGAGGGTAGGGGAAGCGCTGGGCTGGGTTCCCGAGGGAGGGGGTGGAATCTCCATCCCTAGAGGTGTTTAAGGCCCAGCTTGACCAATCCCTGGCTGGGAGGATTGAGTTGGGGTCGGTCCTGCTCTGGGCAGGGGGCCGGACTCGATGACTCCTGAGGTCCTTTCCCCGCCCTAGGAGTCTCTGATTCCACGTATCGTGTGGCGGTCTGGGGGTTCTGAGCTCCACATTGCCGTGGGTGGCTTGTGTCCATTTCCCTGTCTCACAGGATGAGGCTTTTTGCAAAGTGGCGCTTTCTCCTCTCAGGCCTGGGGGGAGGTTTTAGCACCACAGGTCTCCCAGGGAGTTGGCGAGGTGGGCCAGTCTCCAGTCACTGGCTGCCCCTCAGCCTCTCCCGGCCAGTTGGTTGCATCCCCAACCCAGGCGTGGGGGAATGACCGGTGACCCACAGTAGCGGCTCTAGAGGCCCTTCCAAACCCCTCTGCCCCTCAGCCCTGCACTAGAAACAGGGATTCCTGAGTCTCTGGCGAGGCTGGCTTTTCGGGGGCCTTGCTTGGTTGACGTCCCTCCCCGGGAGATGCCAGGTTTGTTCCTGTGCCTCTGGCCTTCTGATTCGTGGGAGCAGATTCCCTCCGGCAAAGTTCCCTCATCAAAACGAATCAGCCAGAAAAGCTTCAGCCGCATCCTAGCCAGCTGTGGGGGCGCCGCGCACTCTGCCAGTCCCCATGTGCTGTGTGGGGTGCCCCCCCCCCCCGAGTGACGGCAGCCCCTTTGCTGGTTAGCGCCCACACCCCGGTGAGACACAGGGGGTGTCTAAAATCCTCTCCATACACCTCGAGTCCCTGTGGCAAGACGAATTCTAGAGGTTTAAACTGGGGCGGGGAACCTAAGGCCCAAGGGCCGGAGGCGGCTCTCGGCTTGCCTGGATCCGGCCCCCGAGGCTCAGGGCTCCCCCCCCAGCATTGGGGAGCCTGTGCTGGCCCCCACCACTATTCTCCCGTGGGGCTGGTTTGGGGTGTTTTTTTCTTTTCCCCACCCTCTGGCCCGTTGGTCTGTCTTCCCCTCCCGCAAGGCAGTAGCCGCTGTGGTTTGGGACGGGCGGGTCGTGGTTTCTTTGCCCTGCACTGGTCCCCCTGCTGCAGACACTCATCTCGCTCTGTGTTGCCCCTGCAGAATCTTGATTGGTGACCGGAAAATCCGCCTGCTCCTGAAATGAGGCCTGGGAGGGGACTGCCTGCTGGACACGCTTGCGGATCGGAGATTGGCTCTGCTTGGCCCTGGGGAGAAACTCTGCTTCACCACACACCCACGCCTCCGTGCTCGGTCTGGCTGCAGGGCGCTGCTCCGAGGTCCGAGCCTGCCCATCGGCTTCCCCCTGCGAGCAGGTCTTGGCAGGGTGAGCCCACCTGAAGCTGCAGCTCCTGTGAAACTAATACCTGCTGCACTGAGATGAAAGGACAGGCAGGGGCGGGCTGCTGTGAGCACGGGCCTTTTGTGTCTGCATTGGGGCCGCGCCTCTTGTCACGGCCCTGATGGGAGCCAGATGCCGGAGCTGCTGTCCCGGGGGTTCCCATCCCACCCGGAGAGGCGCTAAAATGGGCAGGAGGGGCTGGCGAGCAGTGAAGCAGCCGGGCTGGTTCTCACCTCGGGGTGCCAATGCGCTCACTGCTCCAGCCACTGGGGGAAATACGCTTCTGTTACTTGACTGCTCTGGAGACAGGAGCACCCATCCCTGTGTGCTTCTGGCCCCAGCGCATTCCCGGCCCGGCGCGCCCAGTGCTGCTGGGGGAAACACGCTCCTGCTGTGTCCCAGGGCCCCATCCCTTGCGCTGGATCTCTCGCAGTCTCCCCTGCTCCCCGGAGCTGGCTGATGTCTCCGCCGGTTGCCAGACGCCGTGGTGCGGAGCCTGCCCTAAGCCTAATAAGGTGAATAAAAGCCGCTTTGCACAGAAATGCCTGTGGAATGTGCGTCATAAGTCACCAGCGCCGACGCTGATTGATTTCTGAATTCTTGAGAAAAAAACAAAACAGGAAAAAACGTCCAAACAGCTGGGCCGGAATGTAAATTCACACAAGCGTGGCCAGGCACTTCCCAGCACCGGGCGGCTGAGTGAGGTCACGGCCCCACAGGATGCCCAGGCCCTGCACCCCGCCCCATGGGGAGCCTGTGCCCTGCCCCACCGGGAGCCTGCCCACGTTCTCCACCTCACTTCACAAGCACTTTGTCTCCTGTTTCCGACTCTCTCCTTTTTCTTCAGCCTCCCCAGATCATCTTCTCCTCCTCGGCCCTCCGCAAAGCCCCGCGGTGCTAAAGCCTGCGGCTCTTTCCCCAGAATGGTCAGTTCCTTTCCCAGCACGTTGTTCTCCCCGTAGACCCTGCGCCTGCAGCCAGCTCTGACCTGATCTCCCCTCTGCCCCATGCTCCTGGAGGGCTTGTGCAGGACGCGCCCCTCGCTTACCCCCCGGCGGGCTCAGCGACTGGCCAGTAGAGGGGACACAAGCAGAACACACTGCAGGAGGAGTGTGTGTCTGTGTACTCAGGGCCCTTAGCTGGCCTTGGCTGACGTCTCAGCACGAAGAGCGTTTGCTTCGGTATACAGACCGTTCTGGTGGTTGTCGCTGTAAATATACACAACAGTTTGCAGGAGCTGGGTAGCAGGTCACAAGCCGCCTCCGCCAGAGGCCTCTTCACTGAATGAAGCCAGGGACGAGGAGACAGCAAAGAAGAAGGTGTGAAGGCTAAGCTGGGTTGGCGGGGAAAAGGCGCTTTTGTGCAGGAAAGCCTGATTTTGCCCCCCCCCCCAGCCACGCTCACGTCCTGCTGGGTCTGTGTGGTTTGCATAGCCGTGCATAGAGATTTAAATCAGAACGGTGCATTAAATGGGGACTTTCCACGTGAGGCAAGAGAGTGTTGTCTGCAGCTCCAAGAACACCCTGTTCTCACTTATCTAGGCATTGTGTCTGCAAACAGCCCTCCTGTCGATTCTGGCTGCTCAGGAAGCCTCGTCACTTCTTTGTGCGGGCCGTCCTCCATCACGGAGATTGGTTAGAGTAAAACATCCCCACTAGCGATGTGCCCTGTGTGATAGCACATAGTGGGAGGTGGAGCTGGCAGGGCCACCTAGACTTAAAGCTGCTTGATGCATCCCATTACCAGACCCCGTTGTCAGTTGCTTATAACTTTGCCAGACCTGAATGGTGTGAAAATTCCCGTGCTGGGGGCCTGCCGCAGGCTGCCGAACTTGGGAACTGTCATGGCTCCTTCCCCCACTCTGGCACGATAAATGCAGAAGTGGGGGCCAGCAAAAGTACCCCAAAACCTTATCTACCAGGCTTTGGTATAAAACTTCCCCCCAAAATCTTAACAACCTAGATTTTGGGAATAAAACGCCGCTGCCACCACCCAAATATTAATAAAGCAACCAGGGAGAGACTACTTGGGAAATCTCACCCCTAAAGTACAAACCAGGACACAAAAATTAACCAATACCAGGTTAATAAAAAGAAAAGAGAGAGAACTTTTATTATCACCACAATATTCCTGTTGCAAGCAATAATGACTAGATGGAACAGTAACAAAATAATATACTCGTGAAGGAGAAATTTACCATGGGCCAGGAACTTAGTTACAAAGGAGAGCAAAAGCCATTTTTAAACACACAGACCAGATCCTATTTCCCAAACCATAAAACAGTAAAACCTAACGGATTTATCTTAACTTTATCCTACTTACAGACTGTGAAGAGTATTTTCTTAGAGGGAGAAAACCTGTCCCCTTCAATAGCTGGAGAGAAAAAAACTACCCCCAGAGACAAAGAAGGGAAAAACCCAAAAATTCCTTTGTCCCAGTTTGAAATTCCTACCTACATTTCTATTGGCTGCCAGCCACCTGGTCTAGGTAAGGGACATAGTTAACCCCTTAGTCCCCAGATGGGGACACCGCAAGGGGACTGGCTCGGTGAGGCGACTGGGACCGGGGCAAGGAGCCTGGAGGAGACCAGGCTGGCTCGGTGAAAGGACTGGGATCAGTACGAGGTCCTGAAGGAGAAGGGACAAGGCGTGGAGGGGTGGGGGGGGGGGCAGGACGAGGAGAGGGACAGACTTACTGGGATGGGGAAGAAGGCATCAGATTTGGCGAGAATAGGAGTGGAAAGGGTGTGACCACTAGGACACACTTCCCTCCAGAACCTGGAATGGAACCTACTGACCAATTGTGTGTGTGACTCGCATCCCGCCTGGTGGCTGGTCACGGCTAGAATCCCAGACCACTAGAACCAGCTGGGCCCTCGAGAGGTCGAGTCCAGTCCCCTGCCCTCACGGCAGGACCAAGCACCATCTAGACCATCCCTGACAGGTGTCTGTCCAACCTGCTCTTCAATATCTCCAGGGATGGAGATTCCACAAGCTCCCTGGGCAACTTATTCCAGTGTTTCACCCCCGTGACAGGCAGGAAGTTTTTCCTCATGTCTGACCTCAACCTCCCTTGCTGCAGTGTAAGCCCATTGCTTCTGGTCCTGTCCTCGGACGTCACAGAGCAGGGCGGGTGGCCGCCTGGGACACACTGTAAGTGGCAGAGGCTCTGCGTGGTGCAGTCCCGGCTCCAGCCCTGCTGAGGACCCCAGTGAGCGGCGCTGTGATCTCACACGGTGGCGTTTGTGGGTTAGTATTTCTACTGGAACTTGCACACACCATCCGGAGTTAAAGGGCCATTATTAAGCTTGCCAAGACAGGCCCTGGAAGGCTAGTAAAGGCCAGACATAAGGCTGCCTGTGCACTCTCCTTCAGCCCCCTTGTGCCTACGCATGGCAGGCCAGTCTGTAATCACAGGATCGCATGCTAGGGGCTTGCCTCCTTCCGTGCAGAGACAGGCCCTGCTGGGGCGGGGGACTCCCCGTGTCGTACCCGCGCGGGGCTCTGTGTCGCTCCTGCAACGAACATCTCTGGCACGGTCCTGGAACGGGCGGTTCCTCTGGCCCTGGAGAGACGAGCTGAAATGGCGTCTTGTTTGAGCGCTCCAGCCGGGAACACCTGCAGCTGCCCCGCATCCAGCCTCAGGCGGACGCCCGGAGGAAAGGTGGCGGCTGCAGGCTGCCTCCCGGCCCTGCTGCCGTGCTTCTGCGGGGGCTCCGGGCAGGCAGGAAAATCCCGCTAAAAGGGCAGGAAGCCTGCCTAGCCCGTGGGCGCGGTTCCAAGCGGCGGCGGCCCCCTTCGCCAGGCGCAATGACAGCTGCTCCGTTCGGCGGGGAGAGGAAGAGCCGCCCGCCAATGAACACACCCGGCGCTTGGAGATGGCGAGGACTGTTGCCATAGCAACACTTAAAAACGACTAGAGCCAATAGCGGAGCAAAGCATCCCGTTCCTGCCTGGGCGAGCCCCTGGGCGGGCGCGGGAAGGCGAACCGGGACCCTGCGGCATTAGAGGGACAGCGAAATGTGGGCGGAAAATCTGTGGGGCTCCAGCATCTCACGCTCTACTCCTGCAAGCACTTGCAGCCGGCCTGACAGGCAGCTCCCTCCCCCGCAGGCCAAGCCCCCTGTCCCCAGCTGCGTTGGCCGCTGGCGCCCCCACCAGCCCGGGCCCCGTGTCCTCTTTCCGTGGAAGGGCACCATTTTCATGGCAGGAGGCACAGTGCCACCCGCCAGCGGCTGCCTGCCCAGAGCCCCTGCCGGGGGAGGCGAAAGGGCGGGGGGAGGGGCGCTGCATCTCACGTCTGCCGACACGGCGCATTCAGGAAGCTGCTACCGCAGGCAAAAGCGAAGGAGGCGGGAATTTGGAGGCGGCCTCCCTGCTTTGCTACTGCTGCCTTCTGCTGCCGCCCCTCGATTTTCTTCGAATGTGTCGGGCTGACTTTTTCTAGCGTGTTGATTGTCTAGCTGTGTTAACATGCGTTAATGAGCCGTGTGCATTAAATCTGAGGCTACGTCTACACTGGCGGCTTCTTGCGCAAGAACATCTTGCGCAAGGGTTCTAGAGCACGAAGTCTTGCGCAAGAAAACGTCCACGCTGCCCTGTGCGAGCTGTGCTTTTGCGCAAGAGCTCCCATGGCAGTGTGGATGCTCTCCTGCGCAAGAGGGCTTACACCTGATAAAAAAGAGCGTAGCTCTTGCGCAAGGAGCCCTCTCTTACCACGCCGTACTGTACATTTCCTTGCGCAAGAGCAGGCGGGCAGCGTGGACGCTCTGCAGATTCTTGCGCAAGAACAGCCGTACTTGCGCAAGAAGCCGCGAGTGTAGACATAGCCTCAGTGAATGTCCCCACACTCGCGGGGCTGGAAAGCCCGAAGATCCATAAACCTCCTCCCCCCAGGCCATGCCCTCGGGCGCGGACAGAGGCGCTAGCTGCGTGTGTCTCAGTGCATGGAGTGAGGAGAAGGGGTCCAAGCAACGGCCTGGCCGAGGGGATAGACGCGAATGAAGGGAGTTCAGGCGGTGGACAGGAAGAGGGTGGAGGGAGGGGGTTGGAAGAGCTAAAGCTCGCCAGCTGGGCTAGGCCGTGGCCAAGGGGCAGGCGGAGGGCGCTGCTGGCCTGCCAGGCTTTGACCAGTGTGAACGCCCACTAGGGGGAGTTTGGCCCTGTCTACACAGCACTTGCCGCGGGGCCAGCTGGGCTGTGACTCTGCGCTGCCCCTTAGTGGCTCGTGTGGACCCTACGGCGGGGCACAATGAAAGGTGCCATGTTGTAGGGGTCCCGGGGGCCCGGCTCCATCCGTGTTGGGGCCCTGGGAGCCCGGCTTTACTGGCTCCGTTCCCTGGCCCCACCTGCCGGCTCCCATACGCCTCCCGGAACCGTTCATGAGAGACCCGCCCTGAGCCCTGCCCCAAGCGGCTCTGCTGGGAGGGGCTCCCCCTTGCTGGGCTATAGGGTGCAGGCACATGACGGTCCATCCCTCCCCCCCCCAGGCAACTCCCAGTGCAGTCCTTCCTGCCTGGGCTGGAGTGAGAATGGGGGGGAGGAGAGATGGGGGCACTAATTCCAGCCCTTCACCCCCCACATCCCTCATCCACACCCTAGAGCCTGCACCCAGCCCTCTGCCCCAGCCTTGAGCCCCTCCTACACCCCAAAGCCCTCACCCAGAGCCAGAGGCCCCCCCGCCCCCGCCTTACAAGGCACATGTGTGTATGGGGGCGAGCTTGGGCCTATTTAGTCTGCAGAAGAGAAGAGCGAGGGGGGATTTGAGAGCAGCCTTCAACTGCCTGAAGGGGGGTCCAAAGAGGCTGGAGAGAGGCTGTTCTCAGTGGGGGCAGGTGGCAAAACAAGGAGCAATGGTCTCAAGTTGCAGTGGGGGAGGTCTAGGTTGGATATTAGGAAAATCGATTTCCCGAAGAGGGTGGGGAAGCACTGGGATGGGTTCCCTAGGGAGGGGGTGGAGGTGTTTAAGGCCGGGCTTGACCAGTCCCTGGCTGGGATGATTGAGTCGGGGTCGGTCCTGCTCTGGGCAAGGGGCTGGACTTGATGCCTCTTGAGGGCTCTGCTGGCCCAGGGATTCTGTGACTTGGACCCACTTGGGGTACATCTAAAAATGGCACAACCCTGCCACCTCTGCACTAGAGATCTGCTGCCAACCAGGCCCGCAGCAGCCCTCAAGGTGGGCTTCTGCAGTCGCTCCCTGTGACGGACTCACCAATCATGTTTTTCACACTGTGTGTCCTGATACAAGCACGGGGCTTGTCTGGCCAGCCCCCAGCTGCTTGTATTCTGAAGAGGAAATATAAGGTCCGGGCTCCTAAAGGCAGGAGTGAGTTTCTCTCGCTCCCTGCACTTACTGGTGGCTGCGACATTTTTTTCCCAGCAAATCAATTTACATAATGGCTTCTTAATGCACAGGGAGACTCGTTTGCATTTCGTCCCTCGCCTTTTGCTTCAGAGACGTTCCTTTCTGCCCTTCCCCTTTCCCCAGGCCCACGGTTGGCCATGCCTACGCCGGCGGCACGTCCACAGGCCGGAAAGACTGGCTCGACATTTAGCTCTGCCGCGCTGCTGGTTCTCCTCGAGCTGGATCTTGGGTGGCTATTGACGCAGATCCTGATGCGGAGAGGAACGTGGCGCGGAAGGGACCAGGCAGATCAGCTCCATGGGCCAAGCTGGTGATAACCAACTTGTCTGTTCCCGACGTCTCTGTTTATACGCCAAAGCGGCATGTTCATTCGGGGTCTCTTCTTTGTGCTCTGGCTGGATTAGATGAGGCAGGCCCCTGGTCCCAGACCCGGGCTGGCCTTGGAGCCCAGACGCTAGCAGTCCCAGGGAACAGCATCCTCTGCCGAGGTGTTCCAGGGCACCCCTTACCGGCACGCCAGCGGAAAGGCCTGTCAGTGCACAGCCAAAGCGTCCCGCTTCGCTTGGGTCCCCTGTCCAGCTGTGATGGGGTTTGCACAGTCCCGTTGCAGCTAGACAGAACTGGGCCTTCACCCCAGTAAGGGGGATGCCCCGGGGTTCAGTGCAGAAGGCCTCCGGTGTGAAAGCCACCAGCTGAGGAATTCAGTAGCTGGGAGAGGGGGCTTGGGAAATTTTTTTATACATATTCACCCCAGCCTGGCCCGGTTTTAGAGTTCCTTCTCTAGCCCCATTCTTTGGTCAGCCAAGCAGGGCAGGGATCCTCAGTGGTGGTAATGGGCCTGTAATGGGGATAGGCCCTAAGGACACAAGGGCCGTAGAGAAGTCCTCCAGGTGGCTAGAATGGCTTGGAGGAAACCAGCCAATCAGGGGCCAGGAGGGGCTACATAAGAAGCTGCAGGACTAGCGGCAGCTCAGTGGTGGCCCAGACCTGGAAGGGAGAAGGTCTGGGTTGGCTGGCAGAACCAGGGACAGCGTCCAGCGGAGAGCTGTTGAGAGACGGATGGATGTGAAGGTAAAGCCCTGAGCTAAGGGCAAAGCAGTTGTCTCCAGGAGGGGAAGCCCTGAGGGTCTGGAGTGAGGCAACAGACTGAGGGAACCGCATTGCACTGAGACGCTCTATGGAGGGCACCGGGATGGGCCACTGTTAGGGGTGTGCCCCGGAAGGGGTCTGCGATTGCACAGAGTGTGACTTGGCCGAGGGCTGAGTAGCCGCACGGCTTTTAGGGCTGACAGAGAGCCGGAACCCGCACTCAGCCAAACGGGGGGCGCTTGCGTGAGGTGAGTGCCGACCTGGCGGGAGCAGTAAGGGACTCCCGGCTGAGGGGCCGGCGCGCTGAGTTGCTGGGTGGGAGCCAGAGGAACGGTGACTACGGTTTTGGCTTTGTAGCAACACCTGAGCCGGGCGTGTGGCTGGTGCTCGCCCGGGGCGATGCTGAATCTCCTCGCTGGCAGGCGGTGGGCGTGGGGAGAGAATACACAGGAAGGGACATGAGCCCTTGGTGACATGGTGGTGCTGGCCGTGGCCCTGCCACCTCCGTCGTCCTTTTATTGATGTGGCGCTTGCCTAGCCAATTTGCTGCAGCCTCCTCAGCCAAGTGCGGGGCCCTCAGGGCACTGTCCGCTGGAGCCAAAGGGCAGGCGTTGGTGATGAGCAACCGTGTCTGTCGTTGGCCACGGCCGCCTGTGGGATCCTCTCGTGGGCCCAGGCTGGCTGCCCGGGGGCCATGGCCCCCTTGATGTCGGTTCGGAAGGGCCCGTTAGCAGCATGGCCGAGCAGAGCTAGACACAGGCCGGTACGGGTCCTGAGGAGAAATAGGGTCTGACCTCAGGTGCAGACCGTTCTTCACGCCACGTGGGCACGGCCGAGCAATCTGGGCCAGGCCCTGTACATTCAATGCAAGCTCTCTGGAGATGCTTGGGTACCTTGGGGTGGGAGCCACAAAAGCACAGAGGACCCTGGTCCCTGGAGGAGGCGCAGGAGCTCCCTGTGGGTTCCAGGCAGGGTTTTGCAGATGAAAGAAGGGGAGAGGTGAGCCCGTTTCAGTGTCTGTTCCGGTAACGACGCTGCTGAGGGGGCAAGGGCTGAGCGTGCCGGACCACGTCATTCAAGAGTCCCCTCCCAGCGGTGATGGGGCGCTCCCCCCTTGCATCCTTTGGAGGACTGGCAGGGAAAGCTCCCAGATAGTCGCCGGGTTGGATGGCAAAGAACCGAAACGAAGGATCCAGCAGCTTACCCGCTTGCTGCCAGCCAGTCCATACAGTGATCAGTGGCTCTGTCAGGGGTACCACCTGAAACATTGGGAACAAACCACATCGGCTCCGTGGCTGGAAAGGAGCAATGCCTCCTGTTGGCTGGGCTCTGTCTCCCAGTCCCTGTGGCATCCACTTCCAGCCTTCTCTCCCGCCCTCAGCCAGTAGCGGTGAAGTCAGAGCCCGGCGGGACGGACCACAGGGCTCTGAGCTGCTCCTGGATGGTTTTGTTCCTAGCCAGGGAGGCTTCTCTGTGTTGCAGGGCAGAGGATTCCCAAAGCGACCAGGCTCTGCGAGGGACCGACACAGCCGTGAGATTTGGTCTGGACGAGGCCCTTGCAGCCCTGCTAGCCTCGCGCCGTCCCTGCGGCTCTGCCCAGGGGAATTCTGGCGGGGCAGGGCAGTCTGGCTAATGCTGCCCTGAACGCGTAGCTCAGCCTGGTCCTGCCAGGCCTCGTCACATGTCTAGTCCCTCCGCTGGCCGCTGCAGGGACGGATTGGAAAGAGCCGGGGCAGAGGAAGGGGGACGCTGTGAAAATGGGCAAAGGAGGCCGAGAGTAGCCCTCTTACTTGAGGGGCAGGGCAGGTCCCAAAGAGGCAGAGCCAAAAAACGAGGCCAGCCAAACAGAATCCTAGAATATTAGAACGGGGAGGAACGTCAAGAGGTCATTGAGTCCAGTCCCCGGCCCTCATGGCAGGACCAAGCCCCAGCTAGACCATGCCTGACAGGTGTCTGTCCAATCTCCACGGATGGAGATTCTACATCCCCCCAGGCAATTTATTCCAGTGTTTAATCACCCTGACAGGTAGGAAGTTTTTCCTAATGTCCAACCTAAACCTCCCTGGCTGCAATTTAAGCCCATTGCTTCTTGTCCTGTCCTCAGAGGCCAAGGAGAACAATTTTTCTTCCTTCTCCCTATAACACCCTTTTAGAAAACCGCTATTGTGTCCCCTCTCAGTCTTCTCCTGTCCAAACTAAACAAGGCCAATTCTTTCAGTCTTCCTTCATAGCTCATGTTCTCTAGACCTTTCATCATTTTTGCTGCTCTTCTCTGGACCTTCTCCAGTTTCTCCACATCTTTCCTGAAATGTGGTGCCCAGAACTGGACACAATACTCCAACCGAGGCCTAATCAGCACAGAGGTGAGCGGAAGAATGACTTCTTGTGTCTTGCTCACAACACTCCTGTAATGCAGGGGCATGCGTAGTTGGGTTGTACCTGAAACTTCTCCCACACCTCCCTGGGGATGGAAGACGCTGTTGGCTCCCTGTGCCTGCCCCTCTCTCCATTCCCGGCCCTCCTGGAACTCCTGCCTCCGAATCCACAGTCTCACCCGTCTCGGTAAGGATGCTGTGCTCCACCCGCTTATAAAACAGTCCTTTGTGTCCACCTGCTGGCCCTGCCAGTTCCTTGGGATCGGACCCTTGGGAGGCTGTTTGCAGTGTCCGGTAGAGCCCCACGAGCTGTCTCCGTGCTCATCAAAAACTGCAATGAGTAGGGGGCAAGTGCCTATGCTCACACATCACTGCCACCTTGTGGCTAGCAGTTGGTGTTACCCAACTGTGTGTCACACGACCTATACTGGTTTTGAGTAAAGGGGAGTCCCCTCTTCTCCCTCTGGTGGGAGCCATCCTTTTAGTCCTGCTGTTACTGTGAAGCTGCCCGTGGCCAGAGCTGGCAGCCCTGTGTGGCCTGGGAAGAGCTAGATGGCTGTGGATTTGCCATTATAAATGTCAAAGCTCCATCTCTAGCACCCAGCATCAGAAGGGTGCCGCAAGGTGCCTTCGCCGCTGTGCTCAGGCAGGAGCATGGCTATTTTCGTGCACCACAGGGGCAGGCTTGCTGGCTCTGTGCTTGTCCCCCTGTGCACTGGCCCAATGGCACCCGCCGGCAGAGCACAGCGGCGGGCATGGGAAATGGGAACTTGCCGCAGCAGGTGAGCAGTTGGCAGGGGAATCCACCGGTTCCATCCCAAAGTGTAATTTGCAGCGGCTACAAGGGAGGGACTGTAGCGACTCGGGGGTGTTGTCCCTGGATGGGAGTCCTGGGGACAGTGGAGGAGAGGGCAGAGCTCAAGTCTCTGAATATAGGGTATGGTTCCAGAGGGGTGGCTCCCACGGTTTCTATGTATTCCAACACACCAGCCCCTAGAGTAGCAACCCTCCCTTGTTACACAGACTGAATTATGCCTCAACTGTTATCCCTGTTGTAGAGGTGGGGAAACTGAGGCCAGGCAAGGCTAAGTGACATGCCCAAGTCCACACAGGAAGCCTGTTGTGGAGCCTGATTTCACAGCTTGTGTCAAGAATCCTGACTTCCAGTCAATGTTCCCTCTAATCTTCTCCATCCACGTGCAGAATAAATTTTATATGTGCCAAGGCATGGGCAAATGTGCACCACCGTCTGAAATGAACATCCTGGCTGTGGGCGCTCTGATAATCAGCTGGGAGGCATTAAAATCTCTGAGTGGCCGCCCAAGCACCTGGCTTACAGGGAATGCTGGCCCCAGTCCGATACCTGCACCACAAGCCCCTCTCCTTCCCCTCCCAGTCTCTCGGGGCATCCTACTGCACAGCTAACGGCTGGCAGACAGAGGGTGGCTCTTACCATGATGCAAATCGCTGCTGTAGAGTACGCAAACAGCGCAGATGTGCAGGGCTTAATGAGTCAGTTAATTTGCCTGCCCGTCTTCCTCCTGGGCTGCAACAACCTGCTTAGCTCTTACGCTGCAGCAGGTCCCTCTGGAAACCAGATTTCACAGCTGGCTGGTCTATGTACTGCCGTTGCTACAGGAGGACTGTGTGCTGGAGAGCCGCGCCCCCCCAGAGGAGGGAATCGAGGCGCTAGGGAGGTGCGGCACTTTGCAAAGGGCCGGAGGGGCAGGGGTTGCATGGAGTGGCCTGCAGAGGCTAGAAGCACCGGTGGGAGGCAGGCCAGCCTGCACGAGGCATGCTCCACCCTCCTGGGTGGGGGGTGAACCTAGGGCTGGGGGAAGCAACCTCCCAGACCCACCTCTTCCACCTGAGCCCCACCCCCTGCAAGAGCCAAGCTCCCCTCACCGCGGGGGCGAGTCTCCAATTCCCCGCATGGGCCTCCCTGGCCCTGGAGCACACTGAAGCCCAGAGCAGTCTGGGAGCCAGGCTGAAGCAGGGGGCGGCGTGGGGGTGGGACCATGCCTGTCAGTTTGGGAAGGCAATGCCTTCCCCTGCCTCTGATACCCGCCGCCCTGACCTCCCTCTCGGAATCCGGCTGCCCGATTCTAACCTGGCAGGGCAGCGGGTCGGCTTCGCGGCCTCAAACACGGCACACGCATTCTGTCATCGGTGATAGGCTGGACGAGTCCAGCTCCTCAGTGGGGTGGGCCGGGGGCATAGAACCCCCCCACCCAGTGCTGCCCACCTGCTGCCACCTGCTCTTTCCTGCATCTCCGGGCTGTCCGCGGGCGAGGACTCAGCTGCAGCAGGGATGGCGTCTGGCCCCGCGAGCCGGGCAGCCAGCTGCACTCCGTCAGGCAGCCCACCGGGGCGACTCGGGGTGTCCCTGCCGGGGCATTTTCAGTTGCAGGGGATTTGCCTGCGGAATGAATGTTCACAGGTGAGGAAGCAAATCTGGGGTCTGCCGGGGGCTGGGCCCATTGGGAGAGCTTCCCCACCAGCCCTGAATCATCTCACGCACCAGCCTCCTGGGAGCCAGGTGTGGCGAGCAGAGGGCCCAGGGAGCCTGATGGACCCTGCAGCAAACCCTCCGTGCACTTACCGCTCGGACTGTCCTTCCATCCCCGTGGGTCTGGAGGAGGCAGCGGCCCAGTCCTGCTGTCTCCGGCCGGCCCCGCTGTGCAGCACAGACACACAGTCCTAGGGCAGGGGTGGGCAATCATTTTAGAAGTGGCCTCAGGCTGCCCTGGAAGGGGCGGGGCCTCAGCCGGAATGGGCGGGGCCAGGATACTTCTGTGCTCCCCCTCCCACGACCCTCATTGGCCTGGGGGTGGGGAAGTGTGTGAAGTCTCCAGCTGTTCTGAACAGCTGGCCGTTCCCTCTAGGTGCCTGCACCCCTGGCAGGGAGAGGAGACTTCATACGCTCCTCCATCCCCAGGTCTTAATTGGCCTGTGGGCAGGGGGGCGGCGGGGCGGCCGCGGGCTGGATCAACCCGCGTGGCAGGCCGGATCCAGCTCACGAGGTCCCTTTGCCCACCCTTGTCCTAGGGGCTCCACCCCTCCCTCTCCTGACTCCCGCGTGGCTGTGTGTTTCCACCTGCCACGTGCCGCAGTGGGAGCAGCCGGGCCGTGGCTGCTGTAGCCTGGCACCCGCAGGGGTTATTTCTATTAGAGCCGTTCGACTTCAGATGCAGCATCGTGTTTTATTTCCTGCCTCTGGGTCTTTTAAGTTTGGCCCTCCCCAGTTCCCAGCCTTGTCTGTGCCGCCAGACGCAAACCATCCCGCTCTCCAAAGCCCGGAGTCCCAGGGCTGCGGGGTCCCCCGTCCCGGCCTCTCTGCTTGAACGCGTGCGGGATAATCTGCCCGAGCCTGCTGTCCCGGCGCCGTGTTACCAGGGCTGCCGCCTCCCTTTGGTATTACCAGGTGGGATTCACAGTCCCGCCGCCTTTCCTCGCAGTGGACTAGAGCGGAGAAATCCCAGCGCGGGGAGGTGGGAAGTAGGGTCGTTAGAAAGGGGGCCGCTGTATCTGTCTTTGTGGCCTCCAGCGCGCGAGGGAGAAGCCTCCTCTCTCTGCGCTGTAATTCAATGTCTCACCTGTCAGCGCGGAGCTGGGCTGATGAATTGTCTCGCCGGTTGTTGTGCCCGGCAGCTTGGGAAAGGTTCCAGCAGAAGCCAACTGGCGGGTGATTTGTCACTTAACTCTTCGGCAACTGGGAAGCCCGATGACCTCCTGGCCCCGTGCTGGGCCACCGGGAGTAGCACCTGCGCAGCACAGAGGCCAGGAAGACAGGTGGAGGAGGCTGGTTCGTGGACAAAGCCTCTGCACGTCACACACGCTCCAGGGGTGAGTGCGTGGGTCTTCCCCTGGGAGCACGCCAACGTCAAATCCTGGCTTTATACAGCTGTGAATCGGGGAATCCTTGGGCTACCCATGAGGCCCTGGGGCCACACTGACAAGTTCCTGTGCTGCAAATCGGCCCCGGCGCCGAAACTTTCGCAGTGTCCACACTGGCCAGGCGCTTAGTGCGCTCGCTCTGCAGTGAGTGCGCTCTGGGCAGACCCCCCTCGGTGCAGCACTGGTGCACTCTGGACACAGCGCTGGGGGCCGGTGTGGCCTGGCTGGCCTCCGGCACGCTTCCCACCATGCCCCTTCTGGCCTCTCTGGTCAGCGTTTGAACTCTCCTGCTCCGCTCTGCGGTGCCAAACCCGCCCTGGGTTCTTTTTGAAATGGGAAAGTCCTCCACTTGCTTGGCGCTGCGCGGGGTGTTCCAGGGGCCTCTCCCCAGCTGGCCACGCCTGCTCCACACCCCACGAGATCCCGTCTGGGAGCCGTGCCCCAGGGCTGGACCTCATCCACGCTTGGGAGAGGAGGCCGCGCAGACTCGGCCACTCTCCAGCCGTGGGGGTTCCGATCTCTACGGGCACGTCTGGAGGTGCAGGAGCGAAAGGGGCCGTGCCCAGGGTGACAGGAAGAAGCTGTGAAACGCGCAGCACAAGGCGCGGGAAGCAAACTGCTGCGCCCACAACCCGCAGGTACGCCAAAGAGCTGGGTGAGATACTCGGAGGTGACCCAACTCCCCTCCGAAGCCCCCCGGGGTACCTCAGGGGCTCCATCCGACTGGACCGACACCGGAGGAGGAAGTCATGGACAAATGAATATCTCTGGGAAAAAATGGAGGGAACGCTGGTCAGGAGCCGAGGGCTGGATTCCCAGAGTCTGTGGCAGGACGTGGGCTGGCTGCGCCGTATGTTCCCCGTAGGAGAAGTAGAAGGGAAGTTTCCAGCAGTGGGGTTGCGAGGCCGAATTTGTTGCGGTGCTCGTCCAGGGCTTGGAGATCCTCCGGGGGATGCCCCAGGCAAGGCGGCTGCCACACAATCATAAGGTGGGGCAAGAAGCAGCGGGTCCCCCCAAGTCTCACCCTGTGGCAGGGGCCCCTTCTGGGTAAGCCGGGCCTGGCTCTGTCAAAGGGGCCCGGGGCCGTGGGGCTCCGTCTGGGTCTTTAACCCCCCAAATCAGGAAGGCCTCCAGCCCTGCTGGCCCCAGTGCTGCCTGAGTCCGCAGGCAGCCGGCCATGGTAGCGCTGAGAGGGGTGTCCCATGCTTCGCAGGGCGACCTGCTGCTTCAAACCAGAGGGGGCCCTGGTACGGGGCAGGGGCTGCTAGGACCCCTGGGTGGGGCTGTGCTTGGTGCCCCAGGTGGCCTTAAACCGGCACAGCCCCTCCGCCGCCTTGGCCTGGTTCATCCGTCTTTCAGAGGAGCCTCTTCCGGGCCCTGCTTGTAATAGCATCACAGCCCAGCAGGCGATGGCATCTTCACCGCCCCGTGGGAGCAGACTTCTGGCCTTTGCAGGAGCCAAGCAGCCGGGGGGCTGCTTTTTGATCCCTGCCCTCTCTGGGCCTGGCTTTTTGCAAGGTGCACCGCCTATTCGCCGAGCAAGGAGGAGAAAGAGAAGCCACCTTCCAGAGGCCCGGCTTTGCTGGGCAACACTGCTCCTAAAAAGCCTGCTTCCGCCATAAAACAAGCCAGGAAAAAGTCCTAGAAAGATGCTTTCTCTCAGCTGGCTAGAGCCACTAACAAAGGCTGCCGTTTGCTGCTGACGATCCATGCCATGGGCTTTACCCATTGCGCACGCTGGTCCCTGTGCAGCTGTGACTGGTATAAAATTCGCCGGGAGGGGCCGTCTCTCTCTTTGGAAGGACCCCAACGAGCTTTGCAAATGGCTCGGGGGCCAGGCCAACCATGGCTGAAGCGCTGCTGGCTCTGGGCTGGGAGCTCAGCGGCCTCAGTGACCCTCCATCCACGTGCTGGGAGGGAACGAGTGAGTCCCATGCCGGCGTGGAACGGGCAGGTCTGACCAGCTCGACTGGGACTGCCTGAATGGAGACGGAGCCAGGGCACCCGGGCCAGCAGCCCTGCCCTTACAAAACGTGCTTAGTGCGTGCAAAGCCACGGTGCAGTGGGGATACGCCGGCAGCGGAAAAGTGCCCCTTCCCCCTCCCCCCCGAACACGCAGCACGGGGTGTCTAACGAGAAAGAGAGAGAAAATAACGAGGAGTCCTGTGGCACTTGGAGACTAACAAATCTATAGGATCATGAGCCTGGAATAAATTGCCTAGGGAGGTTGTGGAATCTCCATCTCTGGAGATATTTAAGAGCAGGTTGGACACACACCTGTCAGGGATGGTCTAGACAGTGCTTGGTTCTGCCGGGAGGGCTGGGGACTGGACTCGATGACCTCTCGAGGTCCCTTCCAATTCTAGAGTTCTAGGAGTCTATGTATGGGGGTTGGGAACGGGTCCCATATGAAGAGAGATGAAAGAGACTTGGACTTTTCAACTTAGAAAAGAGGAGACTAAGGGGGGGATATGATAGAGCTCTATAAGAGGGATGTTAAATATCAGTTAACTGAATAGTTGAGTAACCTCATGAAATTTAATTGGTTAGTCGACTGTTCTACAGTCCCTGGGTTGCGGGGCTGGCAGCTGCTGTATCAGAGGCAGCAGCAGGGGGGCCAGGTGGGAGCTGGTCCATGAAGGGAAGCAGTTTAAAAACCAGCTCCCCTCGCAGACTGGCAGCTGCATCTGAGAGAGGCAGCAGCATGGGGTGGCAGCAGTCCCTGTCTGGGTGGGGGGGGGTCTAAGCTCCAGGACTGAGCCAGGCTGTCTGCCAGCCCGGCTCTTAATACACTTTAAATGCAGAGCTGCAGCAGGGGTAAAGTCCCAGACTTGTTGCAAGCCAGGACTGATCCAGGCTGCTGGTTAGCCTGCTAAAAAATTTACTGGCAGGGAGAGGGGGGAAGGGAAATACGTGTATTCTATTATCAGATAATTGGTTAATCGACTATACTATTACATCCCTAGTCTATAAAATCATGACTGGTGTGGAAAAAGTGAATAAGGAAAAGTTATTTACTTATTCCCACAATAAAAGAACTAGGGGTCACCAAATGAAATTAATAGGCAACAGATTTAAAACAAACAAAAGGAAGTATTTCTTCACGCAATGCACAGTCAACCTGTGGAACTCCTTGCCAGAGGATGTTGGGAAGTCCATGACTTTAGCAGGGTTCAAAAAAGAGCTAGATAGATTCATGGAGGTTAGGTCCATCAATGGCTATTGGCCAGGATGGGCAAGCATGGTGTCCCTAGCCTCTGTTTCTCCGGAGGTGGGTGACAGGAGAGGGATCACGTGAGGATTAGCTGTTGTGTTCCCTCCTTCTGGGGCATCTGATATTGGCCACTGTTGGCAGACAGGACACTGGGCTAGAGGGACCTTTGGTCTGACCCTGTGTGGCCATTCTAATGAGCTTTTGTGGGTAAAACCCACTTCATCAGATGTGTCGGAGTGGAAATTACAGAATTCAAGATATATAACAGCAAAAGCAGTTACCTGTCAATTGTAGGACCAGTGTTAATGAGGCTAATTAAGTGGGCTAGAAGTGTCCCATTCATAGCTTGTGATGTGACAATGCGAATGTCAAAGGCAGGAGAAATTGGCTTTGTCGTGCATTAACAAGTTAAGGTCTTTATTTAACTGTTAACCTTGGCTTGACTAAAGTCATCCTGGAGACGAGAATGAGCATCTCCCCGAACCAGGGAAGGGGAAATTAGAGGAGGGGGTTTAGTTTGATTTCAACAGTAGCCTGTGGTGACAGGTATAGAATAACACCTGAAAGATTGGGTTCCAAAGTCCTGCTCTGCTACGCCTCAGGCAAGGCTCTCTGTGCCTCAGTTTCTCTTCTGGATGGGGGGCTAGTCCTGCTCTGTCTCCCTAGGGCGTTGTGAGGGTAGCCAGGAGTGTGCAGATACTACAAGAATGGAAGCCCCATGAGAAGTGCTGCTGGTAAAATGGGCTTAGTTTGAGAGTTTTCAGGGTGCCCGGCTGTGGGTCTGCACACTTGCTCAGAAAGCTTACAGAACAATCTTCTGGATGTGCTGGGCGTGGTCTCACTCTGGGGCCATTTAAGCCAAGGGAATTTCACCCTTTACTTCGGGGGGAGCAGAATTATGCTGCACGTCAAACATCCAACCTCCCACGCTATCGGCTCCCTGCAGAAGAGCACAATGTGTCCTAACACCTGCGCATCTTGTGTGGGAGCGAAGTGCCTCTGCCACCACGCTCCCTACAGTCTGGGGCGCTGGTTCCCCGTCTGTCAACACCTCTGCAGAGTCCCAGTCGTGAGCAAACAGATTTGTCCTCTTGCTTTATTGTTTGGTGCTCTGAGCCACGGCTACAATGCAGTGTGAGAGGTGCTGCCAGACAGGACCTTCCCCAAAGAGTTTACAGCCCGAATAGAGGAGACTGAAGAGGTTGGGAGAAAGGGATAATATTATCCATCTCGCAGAGTGGGAAAGGAACCCTGGCAAAATGAGTGGGCTTGCCGAAGATCCGTGAGTAAAGCCTGGATATTATAGGCCCAGGTTTATAACTCCAGTTTCTGGCATCATCGTTATCGAGTCTGATCGAAATAGGAGTCGTGTCTTTCATTTTATAAAAAAAAAAGTGAAAGAAATCCAGAGCTGAAGCTAGAGCCTCCATTAGAAAACAGTCGAGAAGGCAACCAGAATGATTAAGGGCTTAGAAAAACTCTTGTGAAAGAACTGGGATTGTTTCCTTAGAAGGCAAATGAATACAATGGGACCTGATCCACGTCTATAGACTTGTCTAAAGAAGATAGATGGGGAGTGTCTGTCTTTCCTGCCTCGTAACACAAGCACAAGGAAACCCGCAACTCAATTTAAAATGAACTTTGAGAAGAAGAAAATCCACATTCTGCATAATTAGGTGGAACTCATTGCCACAAGAAACTGCTGCGGCCAAGAACTCAGCAAGATTCGAAATGCTGCCTGGACCATGCGCTGAGTCTCTGCACAGAGGTGTTTCACCCTCTGTGATATTTACCAGCCCTGCCCTGGCTTCAGTGTTCTGTGTAGCTTTCTTAACACAGGCTTTTCCTTCCTCCGCAGCACACTTGCCCCCTGCTTCTTTAGCCCTTCCACTTTCTCCACTAGCAGTAAACTTGCAAGCGCTGACAAGGAAGGGACCCACAACCTCTGTTTCAGGCTTGCCACCCAGAGAGGTTCTGTATTTTTGTACAGCATCCCTCCCCAAGACACTCACATTAAAATACCATCCCTGTGCATAGGCAGAGCAAGAAGATGCCAAATGTCCAGGGAAATGATGGATGACGGCTTTGTGAAACAAGCCAAGCCTTGCCCCCTCCCTCTCAGAAGCATCTGGGAATCCTCACTTTGCTACTTTGTTAAGATTTCCTTTCCCAATCTGGGGCTGGAAAAAAATCCCAGCCTTAAAAAGAAAGGGTGGTTTACCAGGGGTTTGTTTAGTTCATTTTGTCCTCCAAGCCTCAGGGCTGAAGTCCACCAACTCCATGTGGCTGATTCTGCTAGCACCGGAGCCAGGAGAGAAAGCTGCACACTGGCACTGAAATCCTGCTCTCTTTGCTTCTCCCCATCCTTCGAGAAGGCCGCTCCTAAGCCTGCTGGATCTGCCTCCTAACAACCCTGGTACCCAGCCCCGGGGTCAAATTGTAACCCATGGGCACAGCTCCTACCCTGTCCCCATCCCTCATTCATTTCTACAGCCCCAAAGGGGAGCTGCACGGGGAACGCTCGTGAAACAGGAGTGGCTGTCGGCTGCCTGCTGTCTTTGTCTGGAATTTCCTCCCCCAATGTTCGCAAGGTCTCTGTGCTGTTCTCTTTCTCTTGCGCACGCCCGTGTGCGAACATCACTTGCAAAGCAGCCCTCCCTCCCCCCCCCCAGTCATGAGCTGCCGAAACGAAGGCAGCCGATATGGCTGCGGCCCGCGCAAGCGGATGCCCAAGTCCATTTGCTACTCTAGGTGCCCCAGGATGCAGCGCTGGTTTTGATTCAGACAGCGTGGTTTCCGCTTGCATCCATGCTGAATTTTGCATGCAGGGAGTGAGCTGCTCCCAGTCATGGGCACCGGGTATGCGAGGCAGGGGAGGCTTTGCCTTCCCAGACCTGGCCCTGCCCACACTCCGCCCCCAGAACACCTGCTGTAGGCGCACTGGGGCTGGAGTTTTGCTGCCCCCTCGCCCTTGCCCTCCCCGTGCTCTGGGCCGGAGAGGCAGGAAGCAGTGTGGTGGCGTGTGGGGCACGGCTCAGTGCACCCTGAAACTGACTGTGTTCGAACGCTGCCTTCCTGGAATGTGATCTGCACAGCAGATGGGGGCAGTGGCGTCTGTGTAATCGTGGGGTAGGGTTGCCAGATGCTTTCAACAAAAATACCGGACACACTTGACATTCCATCCCAATCTGCATTCCATCTGAGTTAGAAAATAGTGGCCGTGGATATTTTCTCAATGTGTTTCCCGAACAGAAAGCTCCAATACTGGACGGCCGGTTCAAAACCGGACACCTGGCAACCCTGCCGCCGGTGACCATATTTCCCAAGGGAAAACAGGACAGAGGGCCGGGCTAGCCTGAGCTCTCCTCCCTGCCTCCTCTGCATGTGCCGCGACCCAACATCATGTGGCTGGGGTGGGGCTGAGGGTGGAGCTTTGAGGTGTAGGAGGGGGCTCCAGCTTCGGGGGGGGGGGGCAAGGCTGGGGCAGGATGCAGCGGGGGCAGAGGGGTGGGCAGTTAAGGCAGCTTCCTGCTTCTCCTGGCACCACAGAAGCAGCCGGCAGCAGGTTCCCAGCCAATGGGGGTGCAGAGCTAGCGCTCAGGGCAGGGGCAGTGCACGGAGCCCTGTGCACTCTTCTCCCCCCCACGTAGGAGCTGGCTGCTTCTGGGGGCCAGTGCAGCCTGCAGTGCCAGGACAGGCAGGGAGCTGCCTTAGCCCCCCGCACTGCTCACCTGATCCCCCTGGTGGGATGTTCCACCACCCAGTCCTGGGGTGTGACCCCTCGTTTGAAACCCGCTGGCTTAGACTCCCGCCAGTTCAGCCTCCAGCGGGAGCAGGCTGGGGCCGGTGAAGGTCTCTGGCAGCGTGCGGCTCGCGGTGGGCGTTTGTCAGCGTTTTCCTCCTGCTGCTGTTTCAAAATGCAAAACCATCTTTAAAACAATGCTCGACGCTGCTTCCCTGCGAGCGAACGCGGCTGGGTTCGGAAGACGACCTCCTGGCTAGCCCCAGCTCCCCCTCCCCCTGCATTTTGTTTCCTTCTGATAAGAGAGAGGCCAACGCCAGTGCCGCTTTCCGCGGGGGCTTCCTGGGCGTGGCGAGGGGGACGCCGCCGTCTGGGGAGACTGGGCGGGCAGGTTCACAGCGTCCTGAAGAGGTGGCGCTGTGCTGCTAGCAGCGGCCCCCTCACAAAGTGAGCCGCTTGGGTTCCTGTGGAAGTCTCTGGGCCTGGCTGGTTTGGTTTGAGGGCCTTCTTGACCCACTTTTGTAGGGGCTCAAACAACAGCCAGATGGCCCTGCCAGGAAGATGACGCAGGTCTACACGAGGGAGGTTAAGAAGCGGTTAGTTAGGTAACCGTGTAATGGTTAAAAATCTTCATGGTGACACAGTGACACGCTGCAGGCTCTACAGTATAAAGCTTATACTATAGAGCTCGCAGTGCAGCCGGCTCCCTGGGAATGGTGCCAACCCCTGTGCATACTGGGAACTGACTCCTGGCTGCTGACTCCACTCCCCGGGAGCCCACACCATAGGGTGGCAGCTGGCTCCCTTGGGAGCCGGCTTTTAAGCCAGCTCCCAGACCTGCTCCCTGGGAGCTGGCTGCCACTCTGCAACCTGCAAGAGCTAGCGGTGCAGGGTGGCAGCCAACTCCCCAGGAGTGGGGCCGGGACCAGGTGGCTAACTGTTACGGCAACCAATAAGCTCATGCTTACTGGTGAACCGTTTAAGTAGTTACACTCTTACATCCCTCATCTACACTACTCGGCTGTACGAGCTGAAAGTTTGGTGTTTGTACCATCCATCACAACCCCCTGCGACGTGCCAGCCCTGGCAGTTTAGGAAGACTCTTGTGAAACACACAAACCCAGTAGAAAATAGGGGCAGGCGGACTGGATCAGACACAGTTTCCAGCTGAATCAGAGTCTGGTCTCTGACAGGCCCCAGCACCAAAGCTGCTCCCGGCTAGTGCTGGCATTGATCATCGCACCTGGGGTGTGTCTAGACTACAGGGTTTTGTCAACAAAAGTTGGCTTTTCTCGACAAAACTATACCCGTGTCTACACTACCGCCGCGTTCTGTTGACTTACAGTTGACAGAACGCGGCGGTTTTGTCGACAGCGGTAAACCTCATTTTACGAGGAATAACGCCTTCTTTCGGAAAAAGGTGCTATTGCATGCAAACTGTGCTTTTTCGAAAGAGCGTCTAGACTCTCTGTCGAAAAAGCGGTTTGCTTTGTCGACAATACTGATCGTGGTCTAGACGCTCTTTTTCGACAGAGGCTTTGTCAACAGTATCTGTCGATGCACGCCTTTTTCAACAGAGGCTTCAGTCTAGACGTAGCCTTAGCATCCAGCCCAGCTCACCGTGAGGCCGGCTGGTAGGGGGAGATCTCCTCCTGCTGGGGCTGGCAGTGTCTCTCCGCCCTCGACTGGGGAAGTGGGGTGTCGCTTAAGAATAACATTGGTCACAGGGGCTGCTCTGCTTTTGCCCCTTTTCACAGGGGCTGTGCTCAGGCCTTGGGGCAAGGGGCAAAGACGGTCTGGTGGTTCTGCTCCGGGGTCTGGTGATTTAAAAGGACCCAGGACTCCCATTCGCTGCAGCCCCCCAGATCCTTTAAATTGCCCCTGGAACGCTGCATGGCATGCTCCAGGGGGTGTTGAGGGTGGGCTGCCCCAGCCCCTCCCCTTCCTCCTGAGGCCCCACCCCTTCTGGAAGCATGGAGCCACCTTGCCCGCCCCCCCTTCCCGGGCCGTGCCTACTGGTTTGCCCTGCAAACCCATGGAGATCCACTTTATATCCGTGGGTATCCGCATTCGCGGAGGTGGCTGCGGGTAGCCGTAGCTCACCTTGGCGGATACGGATGCGGGTGCACATTTTATCTCTAGAACCCTGCCCATGTGGGGCTCTCCGCAGGTATCCGCATTCGCCGCTCCTTCTGGCGGGTGCTAATTTTGGAGCTGCCCGGGGCTCTATTTGCAGGGACCTGTGGTGCTGAGTCCTTTGAGAGCCTGGAGCCTGAGCGCTGACCAGCTGCTTTGACACACGAAAATAGAAGAGCAAATTGCAAAGCAGAGACCAGAGGCTCCAGGGCAAGATGGGTCCGTTTGTTTGCAGAGAGAAGCCGAATGACTAGCCAGAGCAAAATGTTCCCTCCTCTCCACGGTGAAATTCACCTTGTGCAGAAGGTCTAGAGACAGCACTTTAATCCCATCCGTGTGCTGGCCGGCTGTGGAGGGATGAATTCTCCCCCCCTCGCTGAGAGCTGCGGAAAATGATCCAATCTTCTCTGCGTCTCTGGTTACTTTCTGGCCCTTTGGAAGCCCAAGCCTAGGGGAGCTCGGGGTGGAGGGAGCAAACCTTCCCTGGGTGGGAAACTGCCTTGCATGCAGCTTGAGGAAAAACTGGCCTTGGCTGATAGAGCGAGAACTTTCCGGTGCAGAGCAGCCTCTGTTTTGCTTTCTATGAAATGGGCGGCACTCTCCTTCCTGACGCGCCAGGGCTTCTAGGAGGCTTCCGTTGTTATCAGCGTGGGGCCTGCAGGGCCCTGGATTCCAGCAGAGTTATCAGCACGGTGCAGCTGGTGCGGGTGGAAGCTGGAATCCTTCCTCCCCGCCAGCAGCAGAGAGTCCTGCTGCAGGCTGTGAAACGGGCGCCGTGGAGGCAGGCAAAACAAGGGAAGGGCCTTCCCTTCCTCCAGGGACGTAGCGTGGCAGATTTCCCTTCGTCTTGGGGCACGTCGGCCGGAGAACCCTTTCCAGCACCCCGCCATGAATCTCGGCAGGAGGCTCTTGGCCGGGGACCAGACTGACCGGCCAAAGGCCCCTGATTCTTCTGCAGCCAGCTCCCGCTGGCGGCTTGTTAATAAGATGGAAGAAGTGGCTGAAACAAGAACGGATCTGACCTAAATGCGGAGGGGAACGAGCCCACGTAGAATTCGCTTTCCAAAGCTTCCACCCCTTCCAGGGTACTGTGCCCCTTGGAGGAGGCTTGTTTGCCTTGTGTACCCCAAGACAAACAGAACTTTTCCCCTAGCCCTGACTCCTGCACCCCCCCACACCTCTGTCCTGAGCCCTCCCACATCCAGCCCCCTGCCCTGAGTCTCTGGCATCTCCCGCACACCTGCTGCTCTGACGCCAGTGCCCACACCCAACCCCCTGCCCTGAGCTTCCCAAGCTCCCAGCCTCTGCCCTGACACGCCCCCCCCCCCCGCACCCTCAGCCCCCTGCCCTGTGTCTCCCCACACCCGCTTCGCTGGGAATAAAGCTGCATTCATAACAAAATCAGGGTTCTTGCTTTAACGACAAATATTTTCCATCCGCAATATGTGGCAGGAGAACTCCTCTTCCATTTTCAGCTTTTACTTCTCGGCTGGCGGAATACGTCCATGGCTGCTCCGAGGTGATGTAGCAGGATTGTCACAGCCCGCCCCCTCCCTCTGGCAACTTGCCCTCCCTGGGGTGTGTGTGTGTGTGTGTGTGTGTGTGTGTGTGTGTGTGTGTGTGTACGAGCGGGGGTTGTGAGAGCCCACTACCTGTAAGAGACATATGTTCCTTTCACCTCTGCCTAACTTGCCAAGCTCTTGGGCTCAGCCCCGGCGCGCGCGCATCCGTTTAAAAAAAATTCCCTCCGCTCTTTGCACGTGAAGGTTCGCTTGGGACCAGGAGCAGAAATTTCCTACCGCAAAGCCCCTCTGAGAGGGCTGCGTCTGGGATAGAGATGAAACGGCTGGGACTGCTGCTGCCTGTCTGGTTTCGTTTCAGGGACGTGTCCTGCCTGCTCACCTGAAAAGCCAGAGGGTCTGAACCATGGGGAGTTTTTTAGGTGCTTTTATTAAACTGACCTTTCAGAAGTTCTTCCAACATTTCTACTTGGGGTCAGCACCTCTGCCCTTGGAAAGCATCTCAGGTGCCTAAGGCTGTGGGATCTACGTAACTTTCCTTCCCTGTCCCCGGAGGCAGGACCAGAGGCAGCTGAGTAAATATGGGATGAGAGGGATGGGGGCGGGAGGAAAGGCAGGCATGGAACACAGGTCAATAAATACCATTCCTTCATCTTCCTCCAGCAGAGTATCAACCCAGCCGGGTACAACTGCAAATTACCAGCCGTGGACAGTGCATGGCAGCAGCAGAGTGAGAGCTGTAGATAGACAAGAAGCAATGGGCTTAAACTGCAGCAAGGGAGGTTTAGGCTGGACATTAGGAAAAACTTCCTGTCAGGGTGGTGAAACACTGGAATAAATTGCCTGGGGAGGTTGTGGAATCTCCGTCCCTGGAGATACTGAAGAGCTGGTTGGACAGACACCTGCCAGGGATGGTCTAGATGGTGCTTGGATCTGCTGTGGGGGCGGGGGGCTGGACTCAATGACCCCTTGAGGTCCCTTCCAGTTCTAGTGATCTAGGATTCTGTGCAGAACTCAGCCCAGCTGGTTAAGAACGCTGGAAGAAGTAACGGTGAAAAACTTCTCATTCATTGGCAAAGAAGGTTTGGACTCCGCCTTGCTTACAGTAGGGTCTCTCCCCGCGCGGCGGTTCGGTCCCAGATCCTGCTTTGCCCCGGGTGTTGCTTTGTAACAGCACAGGGCGTGGAAAATACCAGCGCGGCAGCAAAAAGCAACGGCGGGCAAGCTGCCTTTCCACCAGCTGAACCCGAGGGCTGCTCTCCCCCCGGGAAGCGGCTGCATTCCAGCGAGGGCTGGCAAAGTGGTGAAAAGCAACCAAAAGAAAAGCTAAAGCTGCGGGGGGCAGGGTGAGTGCCTGCCCACAGGGAGCTGGGCTGCCCCCCGTTCTGGTTTGACTCCACTGGTATAAATAGCAACGCTTTCCTGGGGGTGAGCCCCAAGCTACCGCGAGGTGCGTTTACAAGCGAGGGCAAGCCAGGTTTGGCGGAGACTGGAAGAGCATCGCTAGTCCCCCAGGCCTCGCCCACCCCTCCAAGGAGCACTGCATGGGCTGTGCGTACGCCAGTGTCCCCCACGCATTGTCTTGGGGTGCACGATCGGAAACCAGGGAGCTTCCAGGAGGCACCCGCCACGGCCTGGCTTCATGCCCCTGGTACATACCCTCTTCCGCACGCTCTCGCTCCGGCTCCCCGGAAGCCAGGCCTGCTGATCCGGCCTTCGTGGGAGAGCACTGGAACCAAGATTTGTTCCACTGTGACGGGGGGGCTTCCCCACTCTGGCTCTATTAAACCCAGCCCTGGTGGAGGGCTGAGCTGTGGCGCCCGCAGCTGGGGGCAGGGGCAGTCCTTGTGGGCCTAGCTGGGGCTGTAGAAACGAGGGCTCCTGGAGGAGAGAACAGCTGCTCTTGCTCAAGCTGGGGAGCAGGAGGGACCTGGCTGCCAGAGAAGCTGCCTGAGACAGAGCAGGGCAGGGGAAAGGCAGGCGGAGCTGGGAGGCTCTGGCTGCAGGGCTTGAGGCAAGGCCGGAAGGGCAGGAGAAGGCAGCGGGACCACCCCCCTTGCCAGCGATGAGTGGCCATGTCAGGCTGCAGTGTGCCCCTGAGGGCAGGGGCTAGCTGGCGGCTGGCAAGCATGGGTGAGGTAAGGGATTGGGGGTTCCTTGGGAGAGGAGGCCCCCAGAGGGCAGGGGCAGGACGAGAGCAAAGGGCACCGCGGCTAGGAAGGGACTCGGGGCTGACCCAACTGAAGGCCTGCACCAGAGGCCGGGCCAGTGGCCAGCAGAGGGCGCTCTGAGGCAGGCATGCCGATTCCCCGAGTGACCAGCAGGAGGCGCTGTGGTGACGACGTCGATTCGATTCAGGACACCTCCACAATGTCCCTGTTTGCCCTGCGCTACAGCGGCGAGTCCCTGCACGACCGAGCACCCTGGAGGCAAAGCTTCCTCCAAACCTGAGCAGCACGTGGCCCCCACCTGGGCTTCTCCAGCCAGGTTCCTGGCCTTGTCCCTCGTCTTCTCTGTGAGCCGGGGTGGGGGGCAGGGAAGGTGCCGCTGAACTAAGGCCCCCGGGGGGCTCTCTGCAGCAGGGGGGGCATTCCCTCCCCTTGCCCCTCGGCTCCACCTGTTTCTTAGCCCAGCAGGTCCCTGAATGTCCCCAGGGCTCTGCGTGGGACTGAGGTACCTGGAAGGGCTTGCAGCTGCTTCTCCAGGGAGGTTCCTTTCGCAGGCCCAGTGCAGTTCCCTGCAGCCGACTCACCCTCTGGGTTGGTGTGGCACAGCTCCAGTCAGTCTGCTTGGAGACTTTGTCCGCCTCCTGGCTCACAACTGCACGATGGTTCCCGACTTGCCCCTCGCCGTTTCTTCTTGTAAATTCCACCCTCCGCCCATCCGGATCGCTTGCCGTCACGTGGGTGTGGGGCTGTGTCTTGGTCAGCTCGTGCGCCGTGCAAGGGAGGCACCGGGGCTCCCTGCACAGCTGGGATGCGCTACTCATCCCACACAGCCGCCGCTGGCACCCTGCTTTGCTGTGCCAGCGCCCTGCCCCTCCTGGTGTCCCTTACACCAGTGCAAAGCAGGGCATGTCATTATAACTGCCACTGGGCGGATTTGAACCTGGGACCTCTGAAGTGGATTATAGGAGCCTCTACCCTCTGAGCTAAAAGCCACCTGCCTCCCAGCCCCTGCTGTAGAGGTCTCTTGGTCTTAACTGTTGCTGTGGTCTAGGTACCACTTGCGTTGCTCAGTCACCACACTACGGCTATGTCTACATGGCGCGATCTTGCGCCAGAAATATGCAAATGAGGCTAAGCGTGGAATATCGCCGAGCCTCATTTGCATATCTAATTTTTTTCAGAAGAGGCTCTTGCGCAAGAAGGAGCGTCTACACTGCCCCTTCTTGCGCAAGAAAAACCCTCTTGCGCAATGCCGTTACACCTATTACTTTTCAGGAAGAACGGTATTGCGCAAGAGGGTTGTTCTTGCGCAAGAAGGGGCAGTGTGGACGCTCCTTCTTGCGCAAGAGCCTCTTCTGAAAAAAATTAGATATGCAAATGAGGCTCGGCGATATTCCACGCTTAGCCTCATTTGCATATTTCTGGCGCAAGATTGCGCCAGTGTAGACATAGCCCAAGTGTGTGGGTTACACCACAACAGGGGCTGACGCCATGTTGAAGGGCCAGGGCACAAGGGGCAGCGCAGAGGAGACCCAGCCTTCTGATGTCCATGTTTCATTTTGGGGCTAGTTCCAGGGCTTGTTTCCCCCAGATTGGGAGACTTCCTGGGGGTTTGTGTCTGCCCAGAGGCCAAAGTTCTGGTTAAACGCAAAGGGCACCGGTCGGGGAGGGTGTCACAGAAGCCAGGACCCACTTAGTGATGGGCAAGGACCAGCGGGGAAAGTAACTTACAGTTCTTACTGGTCCTGCCCTGTTGCAACCCTGGTCCCTGCTGGCTCTTTACATAGCTCCCTGCTGGCTTTTGCTGCAGCTCCGAGCTGGGCACCCCCTTTCTTTCACCTCTGGTAAGGACAAAAGGGCACAAAGCAAGTGTCTTGAACAACTCCCCCTTCCTAACTGGCTGGGAAGGCTGACGGCGCCCCTGGGTAACAGGCACAGGCTAACGAACAACCAGCCCCGTCCAATGGCTTTTCTCCCCCCACGCAGAGCAAGGCGCAGAGCTTGGGCCTGAAACTCATGCAGCCTGTGGGCCCGCCAGGTTTGGGGTATTTTTTTTTGTATTTGATGTTTTCTCCAGAGAGAAGCCAGGAGAAAGGGCGGCTGCTGGCAGCGAGGCGGGGCACGGGGCTTTCCAAGAGGACCAGGGGCTCGCGCCAGGCTGGTGACTAACGTGTATTGGCGCAGTGCCTGGGATGGGTCGGTCTGAGAGGGGCAGAAGTCTCGTCTGTGTGAAATGGAGCGAGAGCAGCAGCCATCTTGCTGCGAGTGGAACGGCTCCATTCTCTGGCTCGATTCATGAGGCAGTGCACCAGGAGCGCGTGTCTGGTGGCAGAGGGCCCCCCCTCGGCCCCCCGACACTGACGCCGTTTCAGCCGGCGTGGTGGCTCCAGCGAAGCCCTTCCTGCGGCGCCGCGGTGAACCCGCCACGTTCACGACAGCCATGCTCCCTGCGGCCCCCCCCCCCCCCCGCAGGAAGTGGTTACAGTCGCCTGAGCGCGTTCGGTGAGGTGGTGCCTCTCCTGGAAGCCAAGCTGCCCTGGCTCCTTCACAGCCCGAAGCAAACGAGCCCGTCGCTGTCGGGTTGCAGCGTGGCGGGCGCTGGAGCCGTCCCTGCAGCCCCGCAGTGGCCCGTGCTGTGTGTACGTGGCCTGCTGCCAGGGGACGGCTACAAACCGGCCACGCGAGGAGACTCCAACTGAATCCCTGCAGTGATTGCACTGCCGCCAAGGGGGTTATGCCCAGGCCGGATTTGGCCCTGTCTGCATCTCACGCCCATTGCCGATGGTTCTGTTCCGATGTCCCCATGCCTGCCCCAGCCCGTCGGCTTGACAAAGGGGTGTCCCTGCCATTGCTGAAGACGGGTCCATAATCCTCCCTGGGAATCAGGTGCCACTTTCCACGTGCACCCGGGGACGGGCAGGGCCTCTGCTTCCTGCACAAAGCCTCCCGCGGCAGCTCGACGTTTGCCCGGCATTGCACGCCCTTGCCCCCCTGCAGGTGCCTTAGAGGTCTGTGTGTGAAGCCGCAGCGGGGCCCAGCTCTAACCCGCCAGGGCTCTGCTGCCTGATTGCGCTGTGGGCGACATGGGCCGAGCGGTCCTTGCTCAATCCGGGCCTCCGATCCCCTCCTTCTGCAGCGCTCGCCTTTGCTTTTCCGGGGCCCGGGGCTGGCCTGCGTCGGCACTGCAGAACCTAGGCTGGCGTAGGCGGGCCGCGGAGCCCCGGCGCACA
The DNA here is from genome assembly GCA_032595735.1 of Pelochelys cantorii. Classification (NCBI taxonomy): domain Eukaryota; kingdom Metazoa; phylum Chordata; order Testudines; family Trionychidae; genus Pelochelys; species Pelochelys cantorii. The sequence goes on from CM064341.1 coordinate 39,559,098, forward strand.
ATACACTGCAGGGACCTCCCCTCCCGGGCGCTGGGTCATCTGGCGCCAGCAACAGAGGGTGTTTGCAGCGGGGCGTTGGGTGGCAGAGCCGTGTGGATCGGGTGGCGCTGAGTGAGGGCGCAGGAGAGGGGGAGCGTACGGAGGAGCCGGTGTGGACAAGTGCAGGATGGCGTGGGTGGTCGGTGAAGGCACCTCCAGCTCCGCCCCTTCTGCTAGGCCCTGCCCCTTCCCCAGCCCCCAGGGATGCAGGGTGGCACACCATGTGTGTGTGCCCCACTTCCAACCACGGGGAGGGGAGGGGAGCGGGAGCATGCTCACCGCAGCCTCCCTTGTCCCAGTGGAAGGCGCACCATGCTGCGCAGCCCAGCCCAGCCTCTCGAACACCAGGGAGGGAGGAGGCAGGGCATGCTGCTCTGTGCGGCCTGGCCAGGTTCAGCCGGGCCTGGCCTTTCTAGCCCTGGAGCACCGGAGGAGGGAGGAGGGCATGCCACCCTGCCAGACCTGGACTCCCCAGCCCTGGAGCAAGGGGAGGGCGGGCGCTGGGGGCAGCAACACTCCTCCCCCAAGAGGCCTACAGCAGGAGTTCTGGGGGGCGGAGCGCAGGCGGGACCAGGCTGGTGGTTTGGGAAGGCAAAGCCTCCCCCTGTCTAGGCAACCGGCCACCCATGCAGGGTGCAAATATAGTCCTGGGAGGCATTTCAAGAATGGCATTAGCTCATTCTTGGCCATGTGACCATAAGAACATCAGACGGGGTCAGATCAAAGGTCCACCCAGCCCAGTGTCCTGTCTGCCCGCAGTGGCCAGTGCCAGGTGCCCCAGAGGGAGGGAACAGAACAGGGAGTCACCAAGTGATCTCTCCCCTGTCGCCCATTCCTGCCCATCCTGGCTAATAGCCATCAATGGACTTACTCTTCATTAATTTCTCTAGCTCTTTTTTGAACCCTGTTAAAGTCCTGGTCTTCACAACATCCTCTGGCAAGGAGTTCCACAGGTTAACAGGGTGCTGCATGAAGAAAAGCTTCCTTTTGTTTGTTTTAAACCTGCTGCCTGTTCATTTCATGTGGTCAGCCCTAGTTCTGATGTTATGGAAACCAGTAAATCCAGTGGGCAGTGACCTGTGAAACAGGCCTGCACTAGGCAAAAGGCCTCACCTGCGGTTGCCAGGACCCTCTGTGGTGGTCAGCTGGAGAAGTTCAGATGCTCCAGCCCATCCTTGAGCCTCTCTTGTTCACTGGGCCTCTTGGCAGGGAAGAGGCCACTTTCCCCATGTGGCGACAAACCTGGGGGGGGGGCCTAGGACACTGGACCCCCCCCTTCTCAATGTCCAGGGGCTGCATTTGTCCCTAAGGTCCCGTCTCTGAACTCAGTGGCATGCATGGTAAGTGTTTAGCCTTTGGTGCTGGAGGAAGGCACAAAAAGTTCTCCCTCCTCCTTGTCCCTAAACCCACCCCACTCCCAACAACACTAGTTCCTCAGCCCTGTAGCTGCAGATCTCAAAGTTCTTTCCAAAGGAGGGCTGGCTCATTGCCCCTGTTTTCACAGAAAGGGAAACTGAGGCACGGCGCCTTACTCGAGATCAGCCAGCTGCAAAACTGGGCCTAGAAGCCAGGTTTGCTGAGTCCCCACAAGGCCATGCTCCCTCCCCATCTTCCTCGCCTGGTGGGGTGGTGGTTGGGGAGCCAGTGAGCCCAAGTGCTCACTTACCGTCCCTTGGGGCCTGCTCTTGGAGTGGGAGGAGGGGCTGCAGGGTCTGTGTCTGCCCAGCCGGCATCTCGAGTTGTGGATGTGACACACTCCCAGGTCCCAGTGGGAATGTCTGCAGAGAGTCACTGAGCCCCTGATTCGGTGCACTGGGGTTCACCTGTTATGCACACAGCAGGGCCCAGCTGAGGAAGGCAAGCCCCAGCCCCGCCCCTTCCACCTGAGGCCCCACCCCTGGAGCCAAGCCACACCCACCCCAGCCTGATCCTTCCTGGCCACCTGGAGGGCTGGGGCTGCCGTGTTGTAGCCCTTGCCCCAGCCCTCCCTGCTGGCCAGGAGCAGGCTGGGGTGGGCGGGGCTTGGCTCAGGGTGGGGGGGGCTCAGGTGGAAGGGGCAGGGCTGGGGCTTGGTAACAGACAAGATGGGCACGGGACAGGTAACGTTCCAAGGTGCAGAGGCCCCCTGGCAAGGTGCGGAGGGTGATTCCCAGCCGTGTTTCCGGTGCTACCAACCCACGCCAGCGCTCCCTGGACTACGTCAGAGGGCAGTCAGCGACCCCTCGCAGCAAAGGAGCAGAAAGAGAAGGGCAAATTCGTGCAAAGGGCAGAGTTCTGCCTCCTCTCGTTGGCTGGATTTCACAGACTATTACGCTCAACCTGAGACTTCATTCGGTCAACAGACGATTGGGTCAAGGTGTCAGGTACAACTGAAGCTCTACTTGGGGAAGCCAAGCCGAGGGGGAAGAGACCTGGTGGGGTAAGGTCCGTCACACTCCTGAGTCCCAGATCCTGTTCAGTCCACAGTCTCACAGTTTGGTATCGCAGCACGCAGCGGTGGATCTAGGGCAGGGCGAGTGGGGCGGCTGCCTCAGGCCCTGCGCTTCACTAGGCCCCGCGCACGCGCTACGACCTGTCGGCTGTGGCCGTGGCACATGCACAAAATTGTGCTGCCCTGGGCCCCGCAAAACTCTCATCCGCCCCTGGCAGCATGGGTCCTGTTTGCCCTTGATGGGATTTGGATTTCTGTCCCTTGGCGACAATGGGGGTTGGGGCAGATGTCCCCTGGCTGGGTAACCAGTCCTCCCCAGCTAGGCTCGCAAGCTACTCGGGGAAGGCTGCCCCAGCCCTCCCTGCCAGAGCCCCTCCCGTTCCCCGCTGTCTCTGGCAACACTGAGGCTACGTCTACACTGGCGTGATCTTGCGCAAGAACTCGTCCAGAAGAGCGCGTCTATCCTGGCATGATCTTGCGCAAGAACTCTTCCAGAAGAGCGCGTCTACCCTAGCATGATCTTGCGCAAGAACTCTTCCAGAAGAGCGCGTCTACCCTAGCATGATCTTGCGCAAGAACTCGTCCAGAAGAGCGCATCTACCCTAGCATGATCTTGCGCAAGAACTCTTCCAGAAGAGCGCGTCTACCCTGGCATGATCTTGCGCAAGAACTCGTCCAGAAGAGCGCGTCTACGCTGGCATGATCTTGCGCAAGAACTCGTCCAGAAGAGCGCGTCTACGCTGGCATGATCTTGCGCAAGAACTCGTCCAGAAGAGCGCGTCTACGCTGGCATGATCTTGCGCAAGAACTCGTCCAGAAGAGCGCGTCTACCCTGGCATGATCTTGCGCAAGAACTCGTGCAGAAGAGCGCGTCTACGCTGGCATGATCTTGCGCAAGAACTCGTCCAGAAGAGCGCGTCTACGCTGGCATGATCTTGCGCAAGAACTCGTCCAGAAGAGCGCGTCTACGCTGGCATGATCTTGCGCAAGAACTCGTCCAAAAGAGCGCGTCTACGCTGGCATGATCTTGCGCAAGAACTCGTCCAGAAGAGCGCGTCTACGCTGGCATGATATTGCGCAAGAACTCGTCCAGAAGAGCGCGTCTACGCTGGCATGATCTTGCGCAAGAACTCGTCCAGAAGAGCGCGTCTACCCTGGCATGATCTTGCGCAAGAACTCGTGCAGAAGAGCGCGTCTACGCTGGCATGATCTTGCGCAAGAACTCGTCCAGAAGAGCGCGTCTACGCTGGCATGATCTTGCGCAAGAACTCGTCCAGAAGAGCGCGTCTACGCTGGCATGATCTTGCGCAAGAACTCGTCCAAAAGAGCGCGTCTACGCTGGCATGATCTTGCGCAAGAACTCGTCCAAAAGAGCGCGTCTACGCTGGCATGATCTTGCGCAAGAACTCGTCCAGAAGAGCGCGTCTACGCTGGCATGATCTTGCGCAAGAACTCGTCCAGAAGAGCGCGTCTACGCTGGCATGATCTTGCGCAAGAACTCGTCCAGAAGAGCGCGTCTACGCTGGCATGATCTTGCGCAAGAACTCGTCCAGAAGAGAGCGTCTACACTGGCACATGCTTTTTTGCAAGAGCATCCGTGCCAGTGTGGACGCGCTCATGCGCAAGAAAGCGCTGATGGCCATTTTAACCACAGGGCTTTCTTGCGCAAGGAATTCATGTTGCCTGACTACACTGGCCTCTTGTGCCAGAACAGTTGCGCAAAAGAGCTTATTCCTGAGTGGGAGCATCGGAGTTCTGGCGCAAGAAGCCCTGATTTCATACAGTAGCACGTCAGTTTACTTGCGCAAGAACTCGCAGCCAGTGTAGACAGGCAGCAAGTTTTGGCGCAAAAGCGGCCACTTTTGCGCAAGATCGCGCCAGTGTAGACACAGCCCTGACAGTTCTCAGGTTTTCGGATCCTCTCCTTATCTGGTCTAGTCACCACCTCACTCCAACCTCTTTCCTCTCTCCCCCCCCACCCCCCCTGCAGGTGAGGTTCTTTGAAAGGCCCAGTGGCTGCCTGAAGTGACATCAGCTGGCCCTTAATTGATTTAGAGCAGCCCTGTCTTGTCTGTTCTCACTCCGCCCATGCTACATCGGGGTCAGCTGCTCCTGGCTGCCCTGAAGCAGGTCCCGGCTAATAAGGAGTGGGGTTTCTGCTTCTTAGAACTGCCTTTCTCCCCTTCTAATCGAGTCCTCTAGCCTGACCGTGTCACACCTGGGTAGATGTAAACCACCTTTGAGCTCCCTGACCCTCCCACCTCCCTGTAATTGATTTATCCCCCCCACCTCCCTGTAATTTAGAGCAGTTTCAGGGCTGCTGTAAACCCTGCTGCTAACATAGCGTGCTCTGACCATATCCTCTGTCCTGGAAGAGCCAGGGAAAGGTGAAGGAAAAATTGCCACATTGATTCTATGAAAAGCAGGGATTTCACCTCCTTTTCATCTGTCCCATTGGAACCTGCAACACCCTTTTAAATCTGGAATGACTGAGTTGAAATCCACGGTCTAGGCTTGAATTCTCCCCTAATCTGAGCGTAGACTTAGTCTCATGCATCTCAAACACAGGTGTTATGAACTCGGATAGATCACAGCTGTTTATTTCCAGAGATTTTTCCCTCCAGTTTTTGCCAACTTAAATGTTTGCCTGAGAAGGAAAATAATAAAACCCAAATCCTCAGATACTAATTATTAGTTATGCAAAATGTAATGACTCTAGAAGTCCAGATTCAGAAATGTAAAGCTCAACCCGGCAATTAAACTTTGCGTGTAACTCTGGAAATATTTTTAAAACAATGTGCTCTCCCCTCTCTGTGGTGTTCATGGGGGAAACGCCTTTTCCATTAGTTTCTGAGTGAGGCGGAGGGAGAGAAATTGACAGATGATTGGCATTTTCACATTATAGTCCAGTCCTTCCAAGGCAAAGTATAATCTACTGGATACAGGGGAAAGTCTCCTCTCATATCCACATGATGCCTCTTAAAGTCTGCCCCTTCATATGCTAGCACTCCCAGTGATGGGAGAGGTGAAAATTAGCAGGGAGTCTCCATCAAGACCGTAAGCAAAGATTTTGCACCAAAATCTAAACTAGAAAACAAAAGCAAATTAAACCACATTCTTTGTCTAAATTGTTCCAGTTTTACTGTTGTAACTACAGACATACCAGTCACCACAACACTGTTTTAATTAGATTATGAGGAGGCAGATGTTAAGATAGTACCATGGTTTTCCTGACCCTGTACAGCTGACACAGAATCATGTGTGCGCCTGCACACATGCACATACCCTCTCTCTTTCTCTCGGAGATCACGGCTGTGTTAAGTGTCGAGGCCATTAACATTCTGAGCAGCCAGTGGGCGGCTATGAGTTTTATCAGTAGGAGCAGGAACACTTATACTTCAGATTCAATCCCCAGCTCTGCTGTTAACCTGGGCTGTGACTCCGGAGAAAATTGCTTCATCTCTCTGTGACTCAGTTTCAATCTGTGTAAAATGGGGGTAAATCTTCTTTTTCTGCTATATAGACCCCCTTTTTTCCTCCCCTCCAGCTCATCTGAGGAAGCGGGTTTTGCCCACCACAGCTCCTGGTACTCTATCTATTTTGGTGCCACAGGCCCCTTGTTGTTTTTAAAGTTAGACTAACACGGCCCCCCCTCTGAGGTGCTAGGAGGTGGGACACTCAATGAAAGTTTCATAAAATGCTTCCCTTCCCTTTTCTTTTGACCCCCTCCTTCGGCCTTTTCAAGCCCAACAAACAATGTTGGCTCTTCCAGAGATTTGCACTGATTAGCCCCTGTGCCACCTCCTCTCGGTCAGCTGGCCTGGTGCCATCCTGGTGCACACTGTGTCCTGCACACGCTTGTAGCAAGAGGCAGCCTGGTGATACAGCGATGCCATGGATAACCATTAGGGGCGATTAGCCTGGTTCCACCTTTCTCCCTCCACCGCCTCCCACTGCCGAACAGACCTGGGGGCAGGAGAAAACTGCACAACCTGAAGGGCGGAATGAAGTGCCTAAATCAGGGCTGGGCAAGATGCAGCCCGGGGGCCGGATCCAGCCTGCATCACACATGGATCTGGCCCGCGGGCGTCACCTGGCCGCTGTCTATTTATATCCTGCTGCTCGTGCCACCGAATTTCCAGGCAGTGGCTCGGGCAGCAGGATCCTATTTAAATGGCTCCCGGCTCCTGGTCATGGTGCTACCCCGAGCCGTGAGTCCTTTCAATAGCTGCAGCCACCCAGGGCGGCTGCCAGGCAACGGGGTGGTGGTGGGGCCGGGAGCCACGAGTCCTTTGCTGTGTTTTTAATTCAAAGCCTCTGGCCCCGACAGCTCTGAGGGAAAGCTAGTCCCCAGGCCCCGCCCCTTCTGCCCAAGCCCCACCCTTCCACCCAGGCCCCGCCCCTTCCAGGGAGGGGGAGTGTGGAACCAGCCCGTGACTATGTACCAAAATTCATTAAGTGGCCCCTGTGTGTAAATTATTGCCCACCCCTGGCCTAAATTGATTACTAATCGTAAGCCAGGGGATCTAGCTTCAGCCGGGGGCTGTGACCTCCTGCCGCTGCAGAAGCGGCCAGGCCTGGTTCAGCCTTTAAAGAGAGTCTTTGCCAGGGCTTCTCTTCCGCAGTTGGAGGCCCTCTCGTGGCCATTGCGTGTAGCAGTGAGGAAGCCGTGGAGCGTGCCTGACGGCCCGGCGCGGTGCGGTGGCTGCACCTTGCGAGCGGTGGGGCTCTCAGAGGGCGAGCGAGAGGAGGAGTGTTTATAGGAGCCGCACGGACGGGAAGGAGTGAAGGCAAAAGGACAGAAGGAGCCTGCTAGCCAGGTTCGGCATTGGCAGAAGCCAAATGCTCACACTACGTCGCCATTTTAATTACCGCCCCGGATTTATGGGTTTGCTGCCTCGTTGGGAAAATTAAAACAAATGCTCCAGCCAAATGATCGACATTGTGCAGAGATGTGCAGGGCTGATAAGGAAACATGTTTGCTCCTAATGACAGAATAAGTGGCAGCCGATCACTGACAGCTCTTTACGTTCTCGGCTGCTGTTCTTGGGGCCTGGATTGCAAAGCACCCCTTAAATCTCCAGGGGGGCTAATTGTTCTGGGCACAGTCCTCATCGACCGTGGGCACAGACACCCGGGAGCCCAGACAATGAGGCAAGCATCTAGTGCCCAGAGGCAGCAGGCTCCGGGAGAACTCACCGGACTCTGCTCTTAGGAGCACAGTGCTGTACAAAAGGAGGTTTGGGCATTGAGGCAGAGCTCAGACAGTCCTGGGGCATCACAATCTACATATCTCTGTGTGTGTGTGTGAGTGTGTGTGTGTGTGTGTGAGACCAGCCCTTCCTGCCGCTGCCTTGCTGTATTATCTGTCTGTCTGCCTGTATGGCACCTGTCACCGCGGGAATGGAATACTTCAGGGGTTTCAAACTTTTTTCTCATGACCCAGTGGAAGAGAATTGCTGGTGCCGTGACCCAACAGAATGTGACTGGCATGTGGGCTCTGGGGTGGGGCTGAAGATGAGTTTTGGGGTACCCCAGGGAGCTCCAGACTGGGGGGGGGGCAGGCCTGGGGCAGGAGGGACTTCCCTCGAGCAGCTCCCGGGCAGCGGGGGGGCTAAGGCAGCTTCCTGCCTCTCCTGGCCCCGCGGACCATGCTGGGCCCAGAAGCAGCCATCAGCCGGTTCCCAGCCGATGGGAGTGCGGAGCTAGTGCTTGTGGCAGGGGCAGTGCACAGAGCCCTGTGTGTTCTCCCCACCCAGGATCCGGGCAGGCCTGCTGCCGGCTGCTTCTGGGGCGCAGCGCAGCCTGTGGTGCCAGGACAGGCAGGGAGCTGCCTTAGCCCCCCCACTGCTCACCTGACCCCCCTGCAGCACCGAGCCCCAGCGCCCGACCTCCCTCTCCCCTGTGCTGGGCCGTGCCCATTGTGTGAATCCCGCTGGAATACTTAGCATGGCCAGCTCTTGCTATGTTGGTCACAAATCCTGGGAGCGCTGGGATCAGGTGATCAACCACGGCTCTCATTTGGCAAGGAGAGCCCCTAGCCCTCAAGAGATTGAAAATGGGGCCACTTACATCTCCAGCATCAGGCAGCACAGAAAAAAGCCCCTCCCCACTTTCAAATTTGCACGGCTATGAGGCCAGTCTCAGGATTTTAGGGCGGTGGGGTTGGTACTCGTGGGTCTGTATAAGAGGGAGTTAGCACAGCCCCGAGGGCTGAAAAGTGAGACGTTTCTCTCCGTCTTCTGAAGATTCTCCCCCACGCTCAGCCTAGTTGCTGTAAGGAGGCCCCAGCCCAGTGACAGTAACTGAAAGGTAAAGGCCTGGATGGAACATCATAACCCCTCCGTTCCGTGGATTTCTCCCCTGAAATCAGCATGCTGTCTGGGCAAAAGGCAGGGTGATGCCGAATATTACAGCGGAGACAGAATGCACAGTAGGTAGCTCACAGGATGGACTTTTCTGCTGGTCTGCAGTACCTGATATATTGACTGCCTGTGAGCCATCCCCATGGGGAGAAGGGTTATGTGGAGTTTAAGGGGCACTTAGGCCAGACGTCTCCCCAAGGGTTGAATTTCAGCCTTGTTGAGTCGTGTTGTCGGGGCTGTAACAGGGTGGTCTGGCCTAGTGCTCGGAGCCAGGCGCAGAGTTAGGGTCGAGGCCCAAAGTCATGACGAGGGGCAAAGCCTGAGTAAGAATTCAAAGAAGGCAGGTGGAGTCAGAAGCCAAACCTGGGCGAAAGGCAGGGTTGGGGTGAGGAAGCAGCCATGGGGATGGAGTCAGGGACAACACGGCAGTGACTTGGTCTCAGGGAGTCGGGTCACCAGGCCTAGCCATTAGTTGCTCAGAGAAAGGATGGGACAGGGGGAGGAAGCTTTATACCCAGGAGTGTCCAATCAGCAGTCTGCTGCTAGTCAGCTGACACTGCTGAGTCAGGGGGTGTGGCCTCCAGCGCGGGCGGGGGGGGGCCTTAGCTGGCGGTCCCATCTCTGGGCAGTGTTGTGGTGGGGGAAGTTCATTAGCTGGCCTGTCCTGACGCCTGACAGCGGAGTAGTAGCGACAGGACTGACCAGTCCCCACGGATGATTTTTTTGGTCCTCTGGGTGCGTGTCCAAGCACCTCCAGGGCGTGGCAAACTGCACGTTTCCTCCCCCCCGCGAGGCGCGTGACTTTGACGCGCTGTAAGTGGTCTTGGAAGGGGAGCCCAAAGGGGGCACAACGGGGAGTTTCCCCAGGGAAACCAAGCTCCATTCCTCATTCCTCACACTGTCTGGCTTGCTTCCGGGCATCGTCGCAAGCCTTTTATACGGCCAGACTGCGCCACTGTAAGTTACACCGGCTGCCCTCCCGAGTGGCATTCAGCCGTCGCAGCACCCCAAGCCCTGCGGCCTCGGGCTTCTGCAGGCCAGTTAGGGGTTGTTTGTGTTTAGCCCGTTTCTTCACCGTCCCTCTCTGTTCCTCGTTTTGAAGTACGTCTGTTGCTATGGAAATGGTGATGTCACGTGGAGGGGCGGAGCTTAATGAGATTCATGAGTACGGTTGAAAGGGGGTTTCTGTCCTGGACAGAAATGTGTAGCCCAGTTTGGAGAGTAAAGCCAGCAGGATCTACGAAGGGCCACGATCCAACCTCAGTGGGGCTCCTTACAGAGTACGGTGCTATCAGGCTACGTCTCCACTGCAGGCTTTTTGCGCAAGAAGCTTTTGTCGGAAGAGATCTTCCGCAAAAACGCCTTGCACAAGAGCGCGTCCACACCTCAAAGCGCATCAGAAAAGCGATGCGCTTTTGCGCAAGAGAGCATCCAGACTAGATGGACTCTCTCTCGAAAGTAAGCACTGATTAGTATGCACAGAATGGCCACCAGGGCACCTGTGCTTCTTCCTCTTTCTTCTTGAGCAAAAGCACCCTCTTCCCCATCCACGCCCGCCTTTTTGTGAAAGAACTCTTGCACAAAAGGGCGTTCTTCCTCATAGAAAGAGGAATACCAATTGTGCAAAAACCCCCTCGGTTCTTTCGTTTCTCTTGCGCAAAAACATGCTTGAGGTGTGGATACGCCGCGAGTTTTTGTGGAAAATTGGCCGTTTTGCTGCAACACCTCGGTAGCGTAGGCACAGCCTCAGTGTAAAGGTATCGGAAGTAGGGCCTTATAGAATGGGGGATAAGTCCACATTGCAAGATTGCAGCTTGCCTGGTCAGCCCCACACCAACTAGATTAAAGCTAGTCTGGACATGGATGAAAATAACCATGCAGATAGGATGGTTCAGACCAGCATTCCCTGTAAGCTGAGTGCTTGGGCGGTCACCCAGGAGAGATTCAAATGCCACCCAGCTGATTAGCAGAATGCCCACAGCACCCGGAGCCAGTGGCATGTTTTGATGGATGGTGCACATCTGCATATGTTGTGGTGCACATAACAAAATTTATTCTGCGCGTGGATGGAAAAAAATTAGAGGGAACATTGACTCAGACCTTAGCATGGGATAAGAATGTGAGTCTGATAGATAGATATGTAGCTAGATTAGATTAGATAGAGAGAGATTCAAATGCATCTTTCTTTGACTTTAAAAATGTCCTGGCACAACTGCATTTCTGTTTTGCACACACAACTGCACCACCATTGCATGCGCAAATCACGTATTTCATAGGCAAATGGCCATTTTGAGTCACAACTGCCACGTCTGCATATGTAACGTCTCAGTTTTTGGTATGTACACACAGTGATTGTGCCTGCAAATTAATACATGGTTGCATTTTTGACAGGCAGGCTCTGAGTCAACATGCTTTCATGTTAGACTTTAATACTCGTCTTTTTCATTTCCCAGACGTGATATTAATTACAGCATGTGTCAATAACCTTTATTATTTGATCACTGACCTGGAGCGTTTGTACTATAGTGGAAAATAAAATAGGCTGATTTGCTAATTTACAGGCTGGATTATTTGAATGATCAGTGCATAAATAATACAGCTTGCTTTCACTCTATTAGCTGATGTGCGTCAGCAATGGGTTGTGCTGAAGATTTCCAGCAGCATTTGATGAACCATCCGGATTTAGTTAGGTACAGACACCTGCGGCTCATCCACCAGTTTAGAAGATTCCACGTTGCCTCGAAAAAAGCAGGAAAACACACATTGGTGGCATATTACTGTTGTAATTATGTGTTTTAAATGGGCAGCTCCGTGGCACTTGTATTAACGGAGCTGGAAGCACCAAGACATGTACTTTTGACTAATGAAAGCTGTGTTCATTCCGGGGCTGGCTCCGTGGAATGGCAAAGGACAGTGGCTGTTAGGCAGGTCCTTTGGAGGCACATGAAGTTGCCCCGTGGCCTTCTGAAGGGTTTGGGGTTGAAGTGAGAGGGGAAGATCATGGAAGGGTCGGTCAGACAAATGGTTTGGGGGGAACCACTGAAGGAGAGGATGGCTCAGGGAACTGGTAATGGAGTGTGGACCTTTTTCTGTCTAGGGCAGGGGTGGGCAATCATTTTTACAAAGGGGCCACTTCATACATTTCTGAAGTGGCCCTGGGCTGCCCTGGCGGGGCGGGGCCTCAGGCAGAAGGGGCGGGGCCAGCAGACTTCTTGTGTTTCCCTGCCCACAGAGCCTGATTGATCTGGGGGGTGGGGGAGCAGGTGAAGTGTTTGTTTCCCCCTCCGCTCCCTCACCCGCTGCCTAGAGAGACCCGCCGGCTGTTTTAAAACAGTTCCTTCTGATGCGGCGCTCCTGGGAGGAGACTGGCCTGGGGGCAGGGGAGTGGCAGGGCGGCCGCAGGCTGGATCCACCAGCTTGGCAGACCGGATCCGGCCCCCGGAGGCCCCTTTTCCCACCCCTGGTCTAGGGGCAACTGCTGTGAATATGGAACGTTATTGACCCCTGGGGTCTATCCCACAGCCTCTGAGCCTGTAAGAAATGAGCTGATCAGGCACAGCCCAGTTCCCAGAGGCAGGGTGTCCACAAAGTTAGAGACCCCCCTGCTGGAGTTCGGAGTCAGCAGCCGCTGCTTTGCTGCTGGTCTCCCCTCTGGCAGGCTAATCTCTGACACATCCCCTCCTGCTGGGATTCGTGGTTGCCTTTCAGCTGTCCTTGGTTGGGGCATGCCGGCACCGCAGTGCAGGAAGGCTGGTCTGCGCTTGGGCACGAGGCCACTCCTCCGAGAGGCCTGCCAGGAGATGGGGGGCTTTCCTCAGACTGGCCGATCCCAGAGAGAACGGCCTGTCCCCTCCCCATGGCGGCGGGTTTGGTAGCCACTGACCTCCAGGTTCTAGGAGTGACTGCGGATCCCAGGCTGAGAGCAGCGGGAGGCCGGGCCCAGAGGCGGGCAACATGATTCCCACACACGACTCGTGCGCGTCGGGCCGTGTGCCCCTGTTACGGAGTGGGGAGGCGTCCTTAGAACGACCGGTTTGACGGCCAGGCCAGCGCCATTTGACTGACGGGCTGATGGTTGTCTGCGAGCAGAGGCCGCCGACCCGCTGGTGCGCTCAGCCGTTCAGATGATTAAATAGGCCGGCTCATTAAGCATTAAAGAGAAAGGGACATTTGCAGCGCACACAGCAGGAATTGCAGAGGCTCTGCCGCTCTCACAATCGGAGCCTTGGTTTTCCCCCCCCTCTCTCTCCACAAAACTAGCTGCCTCCAGGCTGAGGCACAGGCTTCCTGGGAGGTTGATTGGGTTGGATTTTACCTGTTTCCCAGGGAGCCTCAATTTCTTGACCGGTTATTTACTCTTGCAAAGGTGATTGTAAGCAGCAAGGGTAGCCCTTCGGTGCAGGGAGGGGTGGGTTGTGCATCTTGGCTCTCGCTAGCACCTGCACCGAGGAGGGCGGGGGAGCGTACAACGTTGCTAGCTCAGAATCGGATGCTCCTTTCCCTTACCCCAGTGGCACTGTGGTCCTCCCTTCTCCATCTGCTGTGCCCCGGGGCCCAGGCAGCACAGAATGAGGCCGGCTTTCCCACCGCCTCACTGACTGCTCCAGGCGCCGATTGGTTTCCTGATCTGCAGCGCCCGTGCGGCGTGATCTCTCACGCCGGGAGATGATTTTGCTGGCACGGTGCCACCCTCAGATGAAAGGGAGTGAGCTGCAGTGTTCCTCTGCAACGATACCCCTTTGTCGCTGAGTAACAGCTCGTTAGGGTCGCCAAGCCCTTCCCAGGCATGAATTAACTCGGTTTCATAACAGGCTTCTGGGACCAATGCGTCTCATTAGACCCATCTGGGAAGGGGGCGGGGGGTGGGTCTATCAGGCCTTTTCTGCCCCCTACTGGAGGTATCAGCACCCTGATGCCAATGCCGCCCAGCTGATTAGCAGTGCACCCACAGTGCCTGCAGCTGGCAGCTTGCGTTTCTACTGGTGGTGCACATCTCTCGGTGCACAGAACAAAATTTATTCCATGATGAAAAATTAGTGGGAGCATTGTCTGACACCTGCCCTGATTAGGATGGGCTACCGACAAGACTTAGTCCTCTGGAGGCCCAGAAGAGGTAGGAGGAGACACTGAGCAATCAGGAACTCTTAGGCTTGTGTGATTGCTTCTTCCCATGGCCAGGTTGGGTGAGACCAGGGGAGAAGAGGAACAAGGACTCCAAGCTAGCCAAGAGTCCCAGGGCCCGGTCAGGGCCTTGCCCTCCAGCACTGCAGCTACGCATGAGCCTTTGAGGGTTTGTTTGCTTATTTAGAGGCACAGCCAATTGAATTCTGAGTTTCTTTTCTTTGCCTCTTTGGAGACTGACACTGAGTGCATGGGACAGGCTGCCCAGCTCAAAGGAGGAGACCAAAACTTTTGGACTCACACAGGGAACACCTGCAATACCGGGGTTGGCCTGCAGGGGCTGCTCTGGGGAGAGGCGGAGCTACGGAGGAGGTGTTTCTGCCCTGTTGCGGCAGCTGTCCGTCCCAGGACGCTGACGTTGATGAGGAACTTCAGCACCACCTGGAGTGCACAGGGGCACCTTTGGGATCCTTGAGAAAACACGTCTGTGGAGATCGTGCCGCCGCAACTCGAACCAAGCTTCTCGCAGAGCAGGCTGTTGTGAAACCTGCCCTCGAAACCTGAGTTTTAAGAGACGATCATCCTCGAACTCTGAGGGATCGCTGCCGACGGGCGGGAAAACTGAACCACAGGGAAATGAAGTGACAAGCCTAAGATCCCACCGCAAGACAGTGGCAGAGCTGCAAGCGGAGCCCTGGGATCCTGGCTCCCAGACAGGACCTCGGCTACCATGGCACGAAGAGGGGTGTAAAGACAGCCCCTCACTCTAACCACCTGCTACGGAAATGGCGACAGACGTTCAGCTTCTCCTCTGGTGCACAGCGCTGGGAATCTGGACGAACTCAGCTGAGCTCCATACACCGACGCTGGCGTGAGTGAGAGGAGAATGAGGCGCGTGGGCCGTACCCACTGGCTACCAATCCTTCATTGGGTGGAAATCCTGCCATAAGGGGGAGCCAGGCCGAAGAATCAGGCTCTGTTCCTCTCCCTGAAACTGGAGGCTTGTCTACATGGACACGTTTCGCCACTGAAAACGGCCTTTTGGCGACAAAACAGTGAGAGCGTTTACTCCACAATGTGACTTTTGTGGGGAAAAACACCCAGGTTTGGTGACAAAAACCTTCCAGCCCTGTGAGAAACTTTTGTCTTTTTTCCCCCCTCCCTTGATTGGCGACAAAGAGCCAGTGTGGACTCTGCTGTTTGTTCTGTAGAGAGAACTGGCTTCCGCCGGTATCCCACAATGCCTGCCCCGATGGCTCTGCTCAGTGTTTTGGGATCTCTGCTGCCCTGCGGGCACAAGCCCAACCCCCGTTTCAAAACTCCAGGAAGTATCTGACAGCTGAGTGAGCTGCTCTGTTTGGGGAACAAACAAAGAGCAAATCATTGGGATGCTCCTGTTCTGTCTGCTAGGAACCTAGTGGCAGGCCAGCGGTTGCTGCAGGGGGAGGGCTGGAGAGACAGCTGTGCTGCTTTGACATTCCCTAGCACGGAGAGCTCCCAGAGCTACGAGGGAATCCCTAGAAGCACAGGGATCAGCTCTGCCTTCCTACCACACTGCATTATGGGACGATTACCCACAATGCTTTGCTCTGACAGGGAGCCATCAACGTGGCCATGAAATGTCGACAATGGGAGGCAGAACAATCAGTTTGACAGTTTTTCATTTTGGGCGACTTTTGCCTGTCGACCGCATTTTCGTCACTAAACCTTCCCAGGGGCGACGCCGCCTGAGCAACCGGTATCTTTGGCGCCAGTGGTTTCAGCCTCTACAGGAAGGTGCCCCAGGTATAGCGTGGTAGTGACCCAGGAGAGGTATTAATAGCTCCACACGTAGCCACTTGCTGGGCCTGGAGGAAGGTTGGGCATGAGGTGAGATTTTTTTGAGTCAGAGGGTTGGAAGAATGGGCAGGACTCTGGGCTGTGGGAGTCAAGTGAGATGAAGCTAAATCCACGTGCCCAATGAGTTAAGCACTTGTCTTGTGTTCAGCACATGCCGCCCCACCTCCCCCAGCTCCCAAAGTTTCCATGTCCATTTCCTCTTGGCACGGCAGTGGGAGGCTCCGCAGAAGTCTCCCCGAGAGATGACATTGGCAATAGGTCCATTTGGGTAGGTTGAGCGATGGCTGTTGGCTGCCCTGTAGGTGGAAAATAACACAAGATGGAAACAGGCAAACCCAGGCAGCACCTCACCAGGGGATGTCCGCACCTTTTCCCAAAATTGTCCTTCCCTAGGGGCACGGGCAGACACGCTGGGAAGATGTCCTTGGAATCGAGCTGTAGGGCAGGAGAAGGCGCAAAGCAGGACGACTACTCCTTTAAGGACACAAACCAAGCTGGGACATGTTTCCCTCTGCAAAAGGCCCCCTGCTTTACCACTGAGTGTTGGCGTGTTGTGGTCGCACGCTCACTGCTTGTCTTTGCCCATCGTTTGTAACTGAGCCAGGATCTTCCAGGTCTGGGCATGTGAGACATTGCTCGGATATTTTGCTGTGCAATGCGACGCGCTCTGAAGATGAAATGTCGCGGGAGGCGAGGGAAATTTGCCGAGGGGCTGCCGTGTGTGAAAAACCAGCCCTGCCTGCACAAGGGAAGATTGGAAAGAGAAATGAAATTCTTTGGGACATGGCAATCACAGACAGTCCATGCCAAGCTGTTTGCGATCATGGGCGAGGCAGGTACCGCAGACTGGATGAAAGATGGAGGAACTTGAGATCTGGGCAGGAGCAAGGAGAATTTGCAGCAGTGCACGAACACCACCTTCACTCCAGAAAGGAGATTGGTCTACACTTGTCTGACTCATGAATGGGGCTGTCTCTAGATACCAGCTTAGACTGGCCCTGTTGGGGTGGGTGACGTACAGGTGCACAGGGAGAGGAGAATGAGGAAACAAAGCCCCTCTGGTTTGTCAGTGTTCGTTTTTGTTGTGTGTACTCTTTAGAACGAGCGTTGTCATGGGGGCCACGTAACGCAGCATTTGGGGGCATTTCTCCAAAAGGTTAAGGAGAGGGTGAGCAACTGGCATGATGCAAAGCACCACAACTATGGTGCTACCCGGCTAGGGTAGAAAGAGACTCCGGGCCCACCCAGAAGTAGCCCCGATTTTAAAATATTGCACAGTGTATGGGGCAAGAGGGAGCAAAAGTTCCGAGATGTACTGGAGAAATAACCGAGTTTAGTATGCACACCGGGATGGAAATTTGTGTCTTGTTAAAGTTGAGGGCAAAACTCCCATTGGCCGTCCTGTACCCACTGAAAGTAATGTGCTAGTTATGTCCCTGTAACGGAGCTAGTCCTGAAGGCCAAAAGGGCCATAGAGAAGTCCTCCAGGTGGCTAGAAAGAAACCGGCCAATCAGAGGCCAGGATGGACTACATAAGACGCTGCAGGGCTACAGGCGGCTCAGTTGTGGCATAGGCCTGGAAGGGAGAAGGTCAGGGCTGGCTGGTAGACCCACGGAGAGCTCAGCATGGGGAGCTGTGTAGGACATTGTCTCCAGGAGGAGAAGCCCTGGAGGCACCTCTCTCTCTCCTACCGAGTGGGGAACTAGCCTGAGAGGATGGACTGAACCGGGAGACCACAGGGGGCACCGGGATGGCCCCGGTAAAGTATCTGCCCTGGAAGGGGCTTGTGACTGCACACGAGGCTGTGGCACTCAGTCAGAGGGCTGAGCAGCTGC
Organism: Pelochelys cantorii; assembly: GCA_032595735.1. Taxonomy (NCBI): domain Eukaryota; kingdom Metazoa; phylum Chordata; order Testudines; family Trionychidae; genus Pelochelys; species Pelochelys cantorii. The sequence continues at coordinate 39,576,729 of CM064341.1, forward strand.
CAGGTTTTTGACAGGCCAAGAGAGCGCAGGCTGACATGCTTGGCCAGACGGGGGCGCTCACGTGAGGTGAGTGATACCCCATGGCAGTCCTGCTTCAGCCCCCCTTAAATGAACCGTGCTGGGGTGAATCCCCTCTGAACTCCGCCCCCCCCAGCCCTGGCCCGAGGGTGGCAGACACAGATGCTTGTGAAAGGTGAAAATGGTGCCCTGGGCAAACTTCCCCTTCATCCCAACCCCTGCACTCTCCTCCCACCTGTGTCCCCACCCCCAGCATGTCCTGCCCCCTGCCCAGCACTCTCCAAACCCCTTTGCCCAGCAACACCCAGGCCCAGTTGCCCCTCACCCTCAGGCTACCGTGTCCTGGGCATGGGCCCAGATTGTCCAGCCCTGGCTCAGTGAAGGCAGGGCACAGCCTGTGCCTACGGAGCGAGCAGAAGGGAAAGGGTGAGGAAAGCAGTAGCCATGCCTCTGTCTCATCCATCTGACAGTCTTGGGCATTTACTACAGCCTTCCAGTAGGGAGGAGCTCAGTAAATGGCACGCATTGATGTCAGGGGACATGACAAGGGCCTTCGTGTCCCTTCCTCTCTGTGGCATGACCGTCCCTTTAGAGCTTTGTATCCGATTGAAGCCTTCCAGACTCAGCAGTGGCTTTCTGGGCTCTTTCCAGAGCTTACGTACCTTAGCAGTCTATAATCCGGTGGGATTTTCAAAGGCCATGCGCTGGCCGGATTCACCACGTGGGGCCATCACTTCTGCTTGAGCAGAGTGGGTACATGATGCCGCCAGCCTGACTTAAGGCAGGTCCCTGTGCTGCAGGAAAAGGGGTGTGGATCTTAAGTTGGGGGGCAGCTAACTGAGGCTAGCTAGCCGTGAAGACGCGGCCACTTGGCTTTTAACCTGGTTCGCAGCTTCAGCTTAACCTCCTGGCTCCTCCACAGGCTGGAACTTGCATTTCCAACCTGAGCTAAAAGCCTTCGCTGCAATCTCACCGGAGTTAAGAGCACATCTTCCCCCGTGGCATCACTCGACACCCACCCTGAGCTAACACCATGAGGGGCCAGGCAGTGGGAAACCAGTCCCTGGTTGGGTGGCTGCAAAGATGCACCATTATGTATCGTTAAGTGACACAAGGTGAAAGCAACTCATTGACCCCAGTGTTAGTGAAACAAGCAGCAGAAACTTGGGGGTTTGATCATGAACCTGGTTTAATCCTCAGCGCTGGGAGCTGGTTTGACGTTACGGGCCATTTAGGGTACATGAACCAGAATGAACTGATTCCTCCTGAAACCCTAGCAGACTTATAAACTATTGACATGGCCTCACCGTCGCTGTGCCGTACCGAACCTTGCCAGTGCTTTGTACGCCCCTGCTTTTGTCTTGCATTTCAGTCCTGATTGGTTTTGATCATATGGATTTCTTAGCTTTTTTGAGCCTGTTGCCTCTTTGCTGGAAGGTGGGGAGCGTGGCCATGTCGGATACTTCCTAGTCTAATGTATTCACCTGTCGCATGTTAGCCCTGAGGAGAGATGGTAGGAACAGCAGTGGGCCTGCTGACACCTGATTCTTCGCTCAGAAATCCCAGCCAAAGCAGCCCTGAGAGTCCAGACTTTTAGCCAGAAAGCTGCTGCCTTCTCTGACCCTCATCCACTCTGTCTCCAACTCTCCTCTCCTCCTGTGTCCTGCCATTGGCTTGCCAGTGCTCAGCTGTATGCCTCAGTTTTCCCATCTGTAAAATGGAGAGAATGCTGCTTTGTAAAGTGCTCAGAGAGCTAAGACGAAACAGTGTGCTAGAAGAGCCATCCCACCCAACGTTGCCAGCTGCCAGGCCTCAGGGAGCATTGATTACTTTGTATCTTCAAGTAACACAAGGTGAAAGCAACTTAATGATAAAATTCCCAACATTGTGATCAATAAGTTGCTTTCACCGTGTGTTACTTGAAGATACAAAATAGTCATCGCTCCCTGAGGCCTGCTCAGAGGTGTAGCAGGGGTTTATGTGCCCAAAGGCAAAATTTGCACTCTCCTTCCCCCCCACCCACCACTGCCACTGTGTGGCAGGGGCCCCGAACCTAGCACATGGCTGAGCCCGACCCTGGAAGGAGTGGGGGGGAGCTTGTACCAGCTCTTCCCCTACGCCCTACAGTTTGGGGCTGGGCCCCCGCATGCACTAACCCACTGGCGGAGATGGAGGAGGGTCGGGCTGGGGGCGGAGAGGCAACTCCAGCTGCTGGTGGTGGGCGGAGGAGGAGCAGGTGAGCTGAGGGATGACGGGGAATGGAGAGGGACTAAACTGGTGCGCCCCCCCTAGCGTGATGCCCGAGGGTAACTGCCGCCCCTCCCCCACACTACACCACTGGGCCTGGTGGCTGGCAACATTGGGTGTGATGGCTCTTCTAGAATAGTGTTTTTTCTTAGTTCTCCGAGCACTTTACAATGTAGCATTCTCTCCATTTTACAGATAGGAAAACTGAGGCATAGAGAGGCGAACTGACAGTCCAATGGCAGATCTAGGACTAGGCCAGAACTCTGAGTTTGTCCCATGCCCTACCCACTAGGCCACAGCGTCTCTAAGGAGCACATCAAACAAGCTAAGAGCGATGTCCCTTGAAGCTGGCTTCTCCATGAATTTCCACTTGGTCAAAACAAGAGTGTTTAAACCACCCCGTATTCTTTGTAAACATACATGTGCTGCTAGAGCCAGGCATGGTGAGATCCTTTGGCCAGGCCCTCAGTTTCTATGGAGAGCTTCATATCTGTTGCCTACAGAGGAAGAAGCCATCATGTGGGCTTATGGCAGCCATGGGCAACCTAGGTTAGTGAGTAGGCCGCATGAGTGGCCTCCTGCATCTTTGTGGGCCGTAAAATTGGCGTAACCAAGTCAGCCTCCCGGGACAGGGTAATTTTGCTCACTGTGCTTGCGCAACTAGAATTTGCGGGGTGTACCAGCTGAACTGGAGCAGCACTGTGGCTGGATGCAGAGGGAGCGCCCAGCTCTCACAATGCAGTGTGCAATCAGCACGCACCTCACTTCATGCGCCCTGGCTTTGTGCCTGTTACTTTTGTAGTACAAATAGGAGGAAAAATGATGTGACCAAAACCCAGCAGAATCTGGCAGCCCTGGGCGTGGGCAACAATGCACAAAATGTCTCGTGGGCCGCACAGAGAGCCCCACTGGGCTGCAGGTTGCCCACACTGGCTTACGGCCTGTGACTAGGTAACACTCAGGAAAAAACCTGCGCTCCCAATAGGTGTGCATTAAATCTTGGGTCTGTGACTATAAATCAGCATTTTCTACTGCCACGGGGGAAATGAATCCTCCTACCCGTTTGGCATACGAATTGTGCGGCTCGGTTGGAACCTGCTGGGCCCCGATTTTAAACTGGAGCAGTTCCACTTTGGCCACCGTCCCATCCTGCCTCGCTGCGCCCGCCCACACCAGAGCTGGGTGAGAGATCAGCACCGGGGGTGTAGGGATCAGCGCAGAGCCATTGTATCACATCAGCGAGGGCGGCCCTCTGCCCTGCACCTGTTCTCCAGGGCGCATCTCTGCGAGGTAATGGAGACCTGGGGAACATGTTTCTTCAGGGTCTGACACCGCTTCAAGCCACCGTTACCCCTGGATTGCTACATTGCTATTTACTTGGGTGTGTTCCCCTCCCTGCTGGGCTGCCCTCTGCTCACACCTCTGAATAACCTGGTTTTATAGGGTCACCACTACAGTGGAACTGCGGCCCGGAATACAAATGGAAGCAATATTTGATCAGCCTTCCAAGTGTCGTGTCCCCCCCCCCCCCCCCCGCATGAGGGAGCCTGCGATTCCAGTGTCTGAACCGCGGACTCAAAACAAGGGGGTTTAAAAAGGGAGTTAAAAGGGAATGGGAAACGACTGTGTTTCTCCTCTGAAACGGGGCCGGGCTGCTCCACCCTCAGGGCATGGCCTAGGTTTGCCTCTGTGACTCTTTCTTCCATTGCAGCTTGGCCCCCATGCCCACCTTGCACTGGACTACAGCCCTGCAGTTGCAGGGCCTTCTGGGTATCCATCCCACAGTCCCCTGGGCCCGGAAGCAGTTGCTTTTGGAAGCCCAGGAGAACGGCAGGGGAGAGTCGTTCCACTCCCCAAATTCCCGGCCATGCACATCACTTCCTAGGTCTTGTCTCCAAAGGGAAGCCAGAGGGTCAAAGCATAACTCTTGCTCCTGGCACCGCAAAGGGCGTTTCAGTGGGGATGTTTTCAGTGGTGCTGGGGGGGCAGGTGGATCTGTAGTCACGGCAGTGGGGTGGCGAAGGTGTCCAGTTGGCAGCTAGCGACGAGATCCGGAGACCAAGACCAGCAGCTCATTGAGCGGGTGCTGCGGCAGCGGGGCCGGATGCCGGCAGCGTGTCAGGAGGAGGTTTGCCAGTTTGCTGCTGACTCCATAATCACACTCTCGTGCGACGCACTAATCCTGAGCTTTGGACTCCGCAGCAGTTGCTGCATAACTGGGCCAGTGGCTACTGAGATGGGGACACGGGGCTGGAGAAGGCCTGTGTGCTGGCTGGCCTCCGTGCTCAATGCAGGTCTGAGTGTACTGGCGCTGGGCTTACCCATGCTCCTGGGGGACCACTTGTGTGCATGGACCAAAGCAGGGTGTTCCGGGCATAGGAACATAAGAACGGCCGTACTGGGTCAGACCAAAGGTCCATCTAGCCCAGTATCCTGTCTGCTGACAGTGGCCAGTGCCAGGTGCCCCAGAGGGGATGGACTGAAGACAATGATCAAGCGATTTGTCTCGTGCCATCCGTCTCCAGCCTCTGACAAACAGAGGCCAGGGACACCATTTCTATCCCCTGGCTAATAGCCTTTTACGGACTTACCCTCCATGAAATTATCTAGCTTCTCTTTAAACTCTGTTATAGTCCTAGCCTTCACAACCTCCTCTGGCAAGGAGTTCCACAGGTTGACTACGCGTTGTGTGAAGAAGAACTTTCTTTTATTAGTTTTAAACCTGCTACCCACTGATTTCATTTGGTGTCCTCTAGTTCTTATATTATGGGAACTAATGAGTAACTTTTCTTTATTCACCCTCTCCACACCACTCATGATTTTATAGACCTCTATCATATCCCCCCTCAGTCTCCTCTTTTCCAAACTGAAAAGTTCCAGTCGCTTTAGCCTCTCTTCATATGGAACCTGTTCCAAACCCCTAATCATTTTAGTTGCCCTTTTCTGAACCCTTTCCAAGGCCAAAATATGTTTTTTGAGGTGAGGAGACCACATCTGTACACAGTACTCAAGATGTGGGCGTGCCATAGTTTTATACAGGGGCAGTAAGATATTTGGTGTCTTATTTTCTATCCCTTTCTTAATGCCTAATTTCGTAATAATTCCTAGGAAATGGTGGCTAGTGCGCCAAGTATAGCTGCAGCCACCGAGTGCAAGGAGAAGAGGATTCATGCCGCTGTCAGTCCCTGTATATTTGATGGGTGGCAGCAATGCCCCTCTGCCATGGGCATTGGGCGAAGCAGATAGTCTCTATGCAAAAGTGTAAATGGACACAAATCAGACATCAGGCATTGCAACATCCAAAAGCCAGCAGGGGAGCGCTTGAACCTCTCCAGACCCCAGGTACTGAGCGGCCACTTGCCATGCTCAGGCAAAAAACCCTCAAAACCAGCCTGGCCAGAAGACACCGCGGAGTTGGAATTTGTATGCAACTTTAGTGACACTCAAACGAGGTTTGAGCAGAACCATGGAGTGTGTCCCTCATTGCAATAGGAAATTTCCCTGTTAGGTACTTTCCCCACCTTGCCACTGCTGGAGGTGGGCCACACCCACTCCGATTCAGTTTGCAACGGTGTCACACTCCCATTGCTGTATCCCCGCCGCTTTAATGGTCTCTTCTAGCATCTGAAGGATGGAGTTGTAGCTCATGAACGCTTATGCCCTAATAAATCTGTTGGGGCATGTCTACATTAGGAAATTATTTCAAAATAACTCAACTCGAAATAATAACTCCTGAAATAATGATTTCAAAATAAGCTTATTCCCCCAGGAAAGCAGGAGTACAGAGTTTGAAATAACCAGCCTGTTATTTCATAAGAATGGCCATACTGGATCAGACTCTAGCCCAGTGTCCTGTCTGCTGACAGTGGCCAATATCAGATGCCCCAGAGGGAGGGAACACAACAGGTATTCCTCATGTGACTCCTCCCCTGTCACCCACCTCCAGAGAAACAGAGGCTAGGGAAACCATTCCTCCCAAGCCTGGCTAATAGCCATTGATGGACCTAACCTCCACGAATCTATCTAGCTCTTTTTTGAACCCTGGTAAAGCCCTAGTCTTCACCACATCATCTGGCAAGGAGTTCCACAGGTTAACTGTACGCTGAGCGAAAGAAACCCCCTCCTTTTGTTTGTTTTAAACTTGCTGCCTATTAATTTCATTTGGTGACCCCTAGTTCTTATACTGTGGGAACAAGTAAATAACTTTTCCTTATTCACCTTTTCCACACCAGTCATGATGTTATAGACCTCTATCATATCCCCCCTTAGTCTCCTCTTTTCTAGGCTGAAAAGTCCCAGTCTTTTTAATCTCGCTTCATATGGGACCTGTTCCAAACCCCTCAGCATTTTTGTTGCCCCTTTTCTGAACCTTTTCCAGTGCCAACATATCTTTTTTGAGATGAAGTGACCACATCTGTCCACAATTTTCAAGATGGGGGCATACCATGACCAAGATGGGGGCGTACCATGACCAAGATGGGGGAGAACCATTTCAAAATAACAGGGTTGGTAGAGTGGACGCTCTGCTTATTGTTTTGAAATAAGGGGGGTTATTTCGAAATAACTCCCTAGCGTATACCAGGGCTTAGTCTTTAAAGTGCCACCGGAATCCTCATTGTTTTTTGCTGCAACAGACTAACACGGCAATCCCTCTGACACCTGTCTATTAGTTGTTGCTCTGATCCTTTTCTCCAGGCTTGCTTGGGAAAGTCTAAGTTGCTGAGAACAACACCCTCAAATGAAAAAGCGTGTGTATTTTCAAGCCTCTTCCAGGCAGAAACAGTCTGGGCACACCACGCGCACGAACAAATAAGAGGCAAGTGACTATGGTCCCGGTGCCATGACCCGGGGTGGCGACGTGCAAGATGCATAATGCACGACCGTTACCTGCCAGAACACTTCTTTTCCCAGGAAGGCTAGCAAACTGCAAGAAGCGCTCTCCTGTCCCTTCTGGTGCTCTCAGCTAACACAATGCCGGCAATTCCAATCTCTTGTCAGGCTATGTCCACACTGCAGGGTTTTTCCGGGATACCTCTGGTATCCTGGAAGCCCCCCGCCGTGTCCAGGAACACATTTGCTCTTCTGTAAAAAAAGTGGAAGTGCAAATGTGCTCTTTCGGAAGCCCTGTCTTCCTTATTCCATGAGGAAGAAGGGCTCTTCCGAAAGAAGGGGATTTTCTGACATTTGGCCCAGTGTAGATGGGTCAATTTTTGGAAAAGCCTCTTCCAAAAAAAAATGGGAAAAAGCCGCACAAAATGCAGAGCGCGTTTTGCGTAGCTTTTTCTGATAGAAGACTGTAGTGTAGCCCTAGCTTCAGAAACAAACCCTTCTTGGCATCTCTGTAATTTCTTAAAACCACTGTACTTTCTTAAAGCCACATTCAAAAATCTACCCACGTAGGAAAGGAAGCAAATAACCCACCCACTGCCCTGAAGCGATAGACAATTGCCATTTGCATGTACAGTTCACCCCTTTCTCTTGGCCTCCTTGCTGCAGTGTGATACCTTCCCCTCAAAATAGACATTGTGTCTCAGCTTTGAAACACTATTTCACATACTACAACTTATCCACTGTTGGGCACCCAAGGGGCTTTATATGCTGTATGATTTTCTGGGCCTTTATGATATGCATGTGTAATGCTGGAACTGAACCTAGGCCTTCTGGAGCTTTGGGTGTGAGTCTCTGCTGCATGGGTGAGAAGCCAGCTGGCTTTCAGCACAGGCTGTAGCACTAATTCATTCTCTCGGTAAGTGGGAGCGTGCCCCACCCCCAGCAGGCATGTGGGTTACAGCTAACACACATTTCCTACTCCCGTCAGCCCTGGTTGTGACTTTAGGCCTGGTTCTGCTCTCACGCATCTGGGTGTAAGTAGGCCCCAAACTCCATGAAGTTGGCGTAGTCACACCAGTGTCAGACTGGCTAAAGGCAGAGGAAACCCAGACTCGTTATTTCATGCAAGCAGAATGTAATGCCTTTCTGGAGACAGGGCTGTAGTGCTGATATAAGGTATTGGGTGCAGCAGAGCGCTGGTTCTGATCCTCATGATCCCTTTTGTCGTTCCAGCCCAGGAATCTATCTATTCTTTTTCTGGCAGCTCATTGTCCCCCTGGACCCTTCTTTGTGACTCAGGCCCCTTCATGATCATAGCAGGGCCTAACACCAGTGTCTTCACCTGGCTTCTGAACAAGATCCAGTTCTCTCATTTCCGCCGAGCTGACCCCTCACCATGTGCTGTGGGAAGAAGAACTCCCTTCCTAAGGATGTGAATCATACCTCCGACTGAGCCTTCTCCTAATTCCTGCTGTCTCACAGGTCTGCACACTGCTGCTTGGAGTTGTTTTCCCACCCTCCAGCAATCGCAGGGAGGCAGCGGGGCCCAGGAGTGAGTTTGACACTCGAGCCGTGAAGCAAGGGCAGTAAATCCCGTGTGCCTCAGTTTCCCCATCTGTACAATGGGGATAGCACTTACTTGCTTCCAAGGAGCGTTGTAAGCATTAAGTGCATATTCGTTGTGGAATCCTTGGAGAAGAGAGGTGCTATAGTGCAGCAGGAGCAAAATGTCTGAAACATTATTTTATGTTGCCTATTTGCTTGTGCGGTATCTTGCTGTTCTTTGCCTGCCAGAAATAACGGTGTTGTTCAGAGGAATTTTCGGTTCAAAATTCTGTCTGCAATTCTGTGGGAATGGGAAAGACCTGGGCTGATTACCTTTGCTCCTTGTAACCCAGGGAGTGCTGCTTCAGAGCTTGCTTTCAGAACCCCGGTGGGAACCATTCTTGTATTCATAAAAATACTGAGAAGTTTTGGCTGACATTTTCAAAGCTGCCTTAAGCAATGTGGATACCCAATTCTCATTAAAATGAATATACCCTTGAAAATCCAGGTAATGCAATTGGATTATACGTGTGTTGGGGTTTTTTTTTTTCAAATCAATCTCCTAAGTAAAAGAACTGGACCTGGTATTGGCACTTCTCTATATGCCATAATTTTGAATGCTGGAGTCTGAATGCTAACATGATTATTAACACTTAAATTGGGAAATTTAAAAAAGCCAGTCTCTGTGGTTCCGCTGCAGTTTGAGCTGACATGCAATTACTATGTAGCTATTATTCTGCAAATGGGTAAATCAATTACGAAGAACAACAACAAAAAAGAAGCAGGTAAAGTATACAGCCTGTGCAAACCCCACGGAGCAGAATTCAGTCTAGTTCTGCTAAATGTAGCACACGCTCAGGGTAATTTGCCATTTTCTTTAGCAGAAGTACATAAGCTGGGACTCAAAATGACCCATTATGCTTAGTGGTGTTTTTAAGCACTCCCAGCAGGGAGGAATAATGAGTTATTTCTAAATATTTTGTGAAAAGTGCCAAGTAAAGTTCCTTTAATCACCACAAGTGAACTCAGAGCCTCGCGCTGAGAATTCAGGGCACCCTGCAGCATGTGCTGGGAGTTCTGGCTAGCAAGAAGAACATCACTTGCTGAACCACTGCGGCTGTTTTCTGCAGCACCTTGTGCCTTCTCTTTGGTTCATCTTAATTTATGACCAAAGACTAAGTGCAAGGAGGCATGGCTGCAACCGATGTTCCCTCAGCTGTGTGCAGAATAAATTTTATTATGTGCACTGAGGCATATGTGGATGTGCACCACCCAACTAAGACAAACATGCAGCTGGCTGTAGGTGCTCTGCTAATCAGCTGGGCAGCATCTGAATCACTCTTGGGTGGCTGCCCAAGCGCACAGCTGACAGAGGACATTGGCGACAGCCATTTAATGTTCCTTCTTCAAAGTAAGATCCCTTGCCAAATTGTTTTAAAATCAGGAGGCATCAGGTGTCAGCAAAGTCTGTGTGTTCCCAGACAGAACTTGTCAGCAGAGTTGTCTCTACATAGGGTATATTTGATGAAGTGTGGCTTTCTGCAAAATTATTTATTATAATTTATAAGTGTTAATGTTCCTGAAAATGGGTGCAGTTCTACCTAGCGCCCAGTACACAGGCAGGGATGCATCTGTGAATGCGGGAACTGTCGAGGGTCAATGCTTTTGTTGCATGGAAGGAAGATACTGCAGCATTTCCAGGATGGTAGGTTTATCTTGTTCTCACCTGATGGATTTCTTAAACAACAAAATTACCCCTTAATGTTAATAGAAATACTCCCATATTCAAATTCCCACAAATTCAAATAAAGCAATTCTGTGTGTGGATTTAGACCTTGCCCTGCATTCTTTTCCACCCCAACATTGCACTAGTGTACTGGTGCATGAGAATCTGAAAGTAGCACTGATTGGACACTCAAGTGAAATTGATAAATCTGTCTTTACTGTCCAGGCACAGGGATGTGCAACAGCTAGTAAAAAATATGCCCAGCAAATGAGATTTTAACAATTCTTTCACTTTATGTATTTGGGTTTTTTTTTTTGTAAATTAGGCAGAAGAATTGTTTAAATTATGTGATTTCCTCTGAACTAATTGGCTCTAGATTCCTTCCCCTCCCCTACCCATAAACGGGACATGTGAGAACAACTTAAACACCTCTTCCTGAGCATTATGGCATCAGACTTCATTCCTTCCCTCCGAGCGGACTCCTGCAGAGCCCTGGGTAATGCAAAGAGGCAGCGATGTGCCCACAGATCCAGCTGTAGGTCTGGGGCTTAAATTTCCCCCTCTCTGGTCCCCTCCCGACCTCAGGCTGGGACACCCCCATAGTGCAATTCAGTTGCCGGAGATCAAACTAGATCATGATGATCTCCTCTGGCCTTGAACTCTATGAAATCTCAGGGAACGTCCAGTGGGGGGAAAAATCACTTCTAATGAAGTAAAATGTACTTTGGATATTTTCTGTACAAGTCCCTTAATGGTTTGAAGACAGGCTTTCTCTATCACATGATTTATTTGATTATGCAGTAAGTCCTAGTTGGTTTCCATGCCTGATTATTACTGTGGTGGTTGTGAAGATGAAGTAGATTGTGTTTTCTTGCCTTCCTTGAGTATTTATATCTATGGAGTGCACAATTGCACTCCATAGAAATGCTGTGTGTCATTTCAGGAAAGGTAAATAAAAAGGACACTTAATTCTAGATCTGTCATGCTTAGTAGATACTGGAAAGAGACGCCTTAGGGATGTGGGGCTTTTTGCAAGGAAGGGAAGGAGGAAATGAGAATTGTTAATAACTCTGGTAATTGTTTTCCTTTTTTTTTTAAGATCCCCCCCTCCCCATCTTTATGAGGTATCTAGTTCTAATGCTCTCATTTTTTCTTTCATCCTTGTGTCCCTAGGCAGGCATATTCTTCTAACAGCCTGTGAGATGAAGCAGCATTCTCTCCTGGCCCATGGGGGCTTCTGATGGGATGTTTTCTCTCTGCACTAGGACCCTCCTTCCCAAATTATGTCACCCCCTGGAATGTGGCCCTCCAGGCTGGCTCATCCTACCAGCTTGCCTCAGCCATGAGCTTGGCCACTGGTGTCAGGATTGGGATCGTGTTACGCAAATAATGGAGTTAGTGGGCAGAGCTAATGGCCCCGCAGAGGATCTGAGGACGTGGTATGCAAATGAAGGGTGGAGATTTTTGGTGGGGGCTACCGATATAAATGGAGAGAGGAGCGGGTGGGACTTGCAGCCTTGGAGGGGGTGTTGCGGTAGCAGGACTGGGTGGTGGTGGGGCTGTGAAATAGGCAAAGAAGAGATGGAGGGGTCCCGTTTGGGTGCCAGAGCTCAGGAAAAAAGGGGAGGGTAGGCGGGGTCTGGGGCAGGTATATGCAAATAAGTTTGTGGGTCTATGCAAATCAGAACCTTGTGGGCCAGTTTGCCGATCAAATCAAGGTGGAAGCGACGCCCGTCAGGAGGTGGGCAGGGCTATGCAAATGAGGGCCCCGGTGGGCGGGGCTGGGAGCACTGCAGCTTTGACGCCGAGGACCAAACTATGCAAATAAGCGGGAGGGGGGAGGGTTTGGGGTTTGTCTATCGGAATGAGTGGAGTGGGCGGGGCTGGCAGCCTTGCAGACGGGGTTGGGGCACGCCGTGGAAGTGAGGGGGGGGGGTCGGTGGGCGGAGCTAGGAGCTGCTGCTGCAGGGGGAGCGGCCATGCAATTAAAGATCCGGGGCGGGGCTCAGCCTGGGGGGGAGGAGGAGGGGGCGGGCCCCATGCAGATGAGTGGGCGGGGCGGGCAGAGTCTCTCGCGCTCCGCTCCCAGCTGCAGCCAGAGGTGCCGGGCGGCTGCATCCGGCTCGCGCGCAGCATCTGCACCAGCTGCGGCTCGGGCACCGCGGGCGGGCGCAGGATGGCGGAGCCGCCGGCCGCCCCCAGCGAGGAGGGCGAGGAGGGCCCGGTCCGCTTCGCCCGAAAGGGGGCCCTGAGGCAGAAGAACGTGCACGAGGTGAAGAACCACAAGTTCACGGCCCGGTTCTTCAAGCAGCCCACCTTCTGCAGCCATTGCACCGACTTCATCTGGTGAGTCCCCCCCCCCGGGTCCCCCCAGCCCCCCCCAGCCCACCTTCTGCAGCCATTGCACCGACTTCATCTGGTGAGTCCCCCCCCCGGGTCCCCCCAGTCCCCCCCCCAGCCCACCTTCTGCAGCCATTGCACCGACTTCATCTGGTGAGTCCCCCCCCCCGGGTCCCCCCAGCCCACCTTCTGCAGCCATTGCACCGACTTCATCTGGTGAGTCCCCCCCCGGGGCCCCCCAGCCCCCCCAGCCCACCTTCTGCAGCCATTGCACCGACTTCATCTGGTGAGTCCCCCCCCCGGGTCCCCCCAGCCCACCTTCTGCAGCCATTGCACCGACTTCATCTGGTGAGTCCTCCCCCGGGGCCCCCCCAGCCCACCTTTTGCAGCCATTGCACCGACTTCATCTGGTGAGTCCCCCCCCGGGGCCCCCCAGCCCACCTTCTGCAGCCATTGCACCGACTTCATCTGGTGAGTCCCCCCCCCTGGGGCCCCCCAGCCCACCTTCTGCAGCCATTGCACCGACTTCATCTGGTGTGTCCCCCCCCCCCGGGGCCCCCCAGCCCACCTTCTGCAGCCATTGCACCGACTTCATCTAGTGAGTCTCCCCCCAGCACCCCCCCCAGCCCACCTTCTGCAGCCATTGCACCAACTTCATCTGGTGAGTCCCCCCTCCGGGGCCCCCCAGCCCTCCCCCCAGCCCACCTTCTGCAGCCATTGCACCGACTTCATCTGGTGAGTCCCCCCCCCCCCCCGGGTCCCCCCAGTCACCCCCTCAGCCCACCTTCTGCAGTCATTGCACCGACTTCATCTGGTGAGTCCGTCTCCCCCCCCGGGTCCCCCCAGTCCCCCCCTCAGCCCACCTTCTGGAGCCATTGCACCGACTTCATCTGGTGAGTCCCCCCTCTGGGTCCCCCCAGCCCCCCCCGCCCAGCCCACCTTCTGCAGCCATTGCACCGACTTCATATGGCGAGTCCCCCCCCCCCCCGGGTTCCCCCCCAGCCCCCCCCAGCCCAACCCCCCCAGCCCACCTTCTGCAGCCATTGCACCGACTTCATCTGGTGAGTCCCCCCTGGGTCCCCCCAGCCCCCCCAAGCCCACCTTCTGCAGCCATTGCACCGACTTCATCTGGTGAGTCTGTCCCCCCCGGGTCCCCCCAGCCCCCCCAAGCCCACCTTCTGCAGCCATTGCACCGACTTCATCTGGTGAGTCTGTCCCCCCCCGGGTCTCCCCAGTCACCCCCTCAGCCCACCTTCTGCAGTCATTGCACTGACTTCATCTGGTGAGTGTCCCTCCCCCACCCCTGGGTCCCTCCAGCCCCCCCCCCCCCCAGCCCACCTTCTGCAGCCATTGCACCGACTTCATCTGGTGAGTCCTCCCTGGGTCCCCCCAGCCCACCTTTTGCAGCTATTGCACCGACTTCATTGGGTGAGTCTCCCCCCCAGCTCCCCAGAACTCCCCCAACCCACCTTCTGCAGCCACTGCACTGACCTCATCTGGTGAGTGCCCCTTAGCGCCCCCCAGACTCCCCTCTGCCCACCCTCTGCACTGACCTCATCTAGTGAGTGCCTCCTAGCACCCCCTGACCCGTGCACCCCCCAGCCCATGCACCACGCTAGGGAGCTCTGCAGCATATACCCCCTGGCCCTGTGCATGCTGCCCAGGGGCCCCCCTGCATCGCTTCTGCATGCATTTCTAGGCACCCTATCAGCTGTGTCTCCCATGGAGCGCTCCCTGCATCACTTGGCATGCACTGCCAGCCCCTCTCTGCCATGCTCCTTGCGGGGGACCCCGGGCAGCACCCCCTGTAGCCAGGTATCCCATGGGAAACACCTTTACCCCCTGCAGGCATTGCCAGGCACCCTGTGGCTTATCTGCTCTCCTAGGGATCTGTCTGTGTGACTCGGTGCCCCTTTTGCGCCATGTGAACACTGCGTATTCACCAGCTACCCCTGCCTCCCAGGGATAACCTCCCTTGTGCACCCCAGGCATGCCCGGCTCCCTGGCACATTCACTTTGCCCCTCCCTGGATCCTCCCAGGGCAGATCGGAACCAGATTTCTCCTGGCTCTCGCTTGTGTGCCCCCCATGCCTCTGCTACTGACTGGTAAATCCACCCCTGCAGCTGGGGAGCAGACAGTTAAGCAAGAGCCTCCCTTTTCCCCCAGGCCACCTGCCTTCTTTCCTGGTGCACCCAGCCTCCCCTCCGGCAGGGCACAGACCCCACAGAAGGTTGCTTCTGCAGCATTGAACCAGCTGCTGGGCACTTTCCTGCCTGGATCCCCACGGGTGCCTTTGAATGTCCCCGTGGGGCAGCTGCTGGCGGGGACAGGTTGCCAGCTGCTGTCATGCTGTTTCACCTCCCTAGATGTGAGCAGCTCTCCCTGGGGAGGCTCAGCCCCGGGGAGAAGGGCGGGGGCGAGAGCGTGGGCTGGTGCACTGGGGAGGCTCATTGTGTGTGTCTTTCCCTTTGCAGGGGGTTTGGGAAGCAAGGATTCCAGTGTCAAGGTAGGGTGCTTCCCTTGCACTGCATTTCAGTCTGTGTGTCTGTGTGGGGTGGGGGTGGGGGGAGTCCCCTCCCATGCATGCCTAAGTGGCGGGGGGTGTCCCTGCCATGCTCGGCAGCGGATGCTGCCAATCTCTGGGCCTCCGTATAGATTATCATTGAGGTTCTCACATATGGCTGGGAAAAGCCCTGTGCAGCCCAGTGCTCAGGTTTTTATTGGGCTGATGTGAAGCCAGAGCGGCTCCCAGCCCTGTAGCTGGGGCCCCTGGCTCCCCTAGGGCTTCCCTTCCTGGGGCAGGGGCAGGAGCATCTCAGCCCAGGCCTGGAGAAACAAAACCAAGCCCCCTTGGGTGAAGTAGCTCGAAAGTACTGGCAGATACTGACGAAAGCCAGGAAGTGTGGGCGGATGGTGTGACTGGAGGGGAAGTGCAGTGACAGAGTGTCAGTTCAAACCCGCTGCTTCCCTGCTCGGTTATTCCTGTCTCCTGGGGGCGGAGTGGGGGGCACAGTTGTTCCTTTTTGTGAACAACGTTCATTGAAGACTTAATGAGCAGTGACTTTCCCCAGCATGCCACGGTGACTCTCGTGCAGCTGTGTCTGTATTCTGAGAGGGAGGAGGCCACGCTGCCGCAGCGAAGGGTGGGTGTGACCTGCGCCTCCATCCAGTGCAACCATATTGACTGAAGGCTGAGCCCTCCCTAGGAGTGTGCATGTGGGGGCAGCGTGGCACTAGGTGGCTAATGGTAGCCCTGGTAGTGGACTGACAGCTGCTGTGTGTCATCAGTAGCTTATTACAAGTTGAACCTCTCTAGTCTGGCACTCTCGGACCTGACTGGTGCCGAACCAGAGAATTTGCCCGACCACGGGAGGTCAATATTGTCTAGCAGCATCTCCAACCCTTCCACTGCTTGCTGGGCTCTGAGAAGACATTTTGGGGTCAATTAATGCTAAAGAACAGCACAGAACACCAAGAACCAGGACTGGGGGCTGGAAACAAACTTTATGGGAAGGCAGGAAACTTGGCCACATCCGTGATGAGGGGACCCCCGGCTCACTGACATCATGCTGGACCACGGAGGTTGCCGGGCCAGAGTTCCGGACTAGAGAGGTTCAACCTGTGTTGTGTTACGCCTAGTGCAGGGTGCAAAGAGATTAGCCTGAGTAAATGATATCCTGGCCAATGCCCTTCCCCCCCCCTCCCCCCAACCCTCTCAACAGGTGTCTCTCTCTGCAGACAGGTGGCTGTTCATGCTGAATATGTATTGGGTAAAGGAACGGCTTTGTTCTTGCCTGACATGTAAATAGCCACTTAAGGAATATTACTATTGAAAGGGGTGTGGGTTGCGGGTTGATGATGGAGTCAGGAATCCAGTCAAAGCATATGCAGAAGCTGCAGCGTTGCCGTTGCAATGACCTAACATAGTCATTCCCCTCCCCCCCTCCTTAATATCGGAGGGATTGGTGAGTGCTTTTAAACTGAGTGCTAGTCGTGTGTCATTTTGTGAAAAACAAGTGAGGTTCAAGGAAAACACTGGTGATAGGTAAACTCGCTTTTTATGTACCTAACCTACTATCCAAACGTGTGTCTCATAGGCTGTCTGGTTCTGGGATTATTGTTTAATTGTACTGCCCTGAAAAACTTGAAGGGCGGAGTTAAACTACATAGAAAATAAGGCTTTGTAACAAAAAACAAAACAAAAAACCCCTTAACTGTATAATCCGAACTCCTCATGTATTGATAATGCTGGTGATTTTTTGTTTTCAGGGATTTATGACGTGTTCTTATTGCATGAAATCCATTTAACTGCTGATCACTAAATATAAAATCAGGGTGTCACTTTGTTTTTCATCCTTTTGCATGGAAATACTTCAGTGTATTTAAGTAACATACGGACCCACACCCATTGTAAGTAGGCATAGGCTGAGGCGGCTTGATTCAGGTCTGCATCAGGCTGGAGTTATTTTTGAGTTTGAGTCAGGGCTGAGATGGTGTGTGGTGGTTTTTAAACATTTGTAATGGCACTGAAATCTTGCTGTCATGAAATCGTATCCCCAAAGATCTACTGTCACTGGTGGCTTTCTCCCAAGATCAGCCATTTTGCATGAGACGGATGGCTCTGTGGAGTGAAATCTCACAAGAACAGCTAGTCATGGCAGACTTCACCCACCGAGCTCCATCCTACTTTGGAAGTGGCACAGACGCAAAACTCGAGGCGTGAGCTCGCTATCTCGAAATCTGAATCCAATCTGACACCTTCCTTTCCACCACCTCTAGAAGCCAGGGGATGGCAGAGGAGAGGTTTTATTATGGCCTGTCTCTGGAATGTAACAAGGTTCCAAAACATATGGTGAGGCCAGTTCTATTGCCTGCATATACTTGATGGGATTCCCAGATGTGAGGGGCCGGGTGTGATCACAACACTGGGGACTGTTCCACAATGTGCTGATCAAGACCGATGCCCGCTTTCTTGCTCTCTGGGCTCCCCACCTCCCTGTCCTGTTGGGTCAGAGCCTCTGGTCTCCCCCAGCCAAAGCCCAGAGTTGGGGTTTTACACAGAGAAAGCCTGTAGGTTTGCTCCCTTTATCAGTGAAAGAGAGAGATGCACAGGGGTTGTTCCTCCTCTTTCCCCCAGGTAACAATTATTTACACTGGGCCTGATAATGAACAGAAGTGTTTTTATGAAGTATAATCAGCCAGATTTAAGTGGCTGCCACTGAAAACAGACAGATCAAAGTAAGTTACTAAATTAAAATGACGAGAAAACACCTAGCGAATTCTAATGCACTAAGAAATGTGTTGCCTGCACATTCTTACCTTAAACAGCTGTACCTTTGTAGCTTCAAATCAGAATAAAACATCTTTTACTCTGACTTGGGTCTCCAGCTCTTCAGAGTTCTTTTGTATCCTCCTAGGGTGTGCCAGGCAGTTTCAAAAAGCCAGCTGAAGATACAGGGCTAATTGCTTCCCCGTGCTTACATAGACTTTCCTCCAGAGTGGGAACCTTTTGTTTGGCTTCCACCCCTTCCCATGGAAAAACACCAGGTTCAAAATGGATCCCAGTATCAGGTGACATGGTTACATGTCTTTCTAGGACCAGCCACACCTTCTGGGTTTACAGGACAAACAAGGCTGTTTACAGATGCTTGAGTCGATCACCAAGCCTTTAGGGCGCCAGGAATGGCTCTCATTAGCATGTTTAAAATTATCATCAGGTCCCCACTTCATATGTCTGACTTCACTTCCAAGAATGATACATGCACAAACAGAGGAGCCACGCTTCCAGCAGATTGTAACAGTAACATCGATAGGTCACGTGGCCTGTTTAGCAGAGAGCATCGTTGAGTTATGCATATTCCTCTCCCTAAGCCAATTTTCACAGGGCATGGTGGGGAGAGGGCCACTCACAGCAAGGTTCTGGAGATCCCTCCATGTGACAGCCTTTCCCCCCTGCTGCCGACCACTTGCCACTTACGTGGAGGGTCTGTGTGTCTTAAACTAGGAAGAGCAAAGGGACAGAGCGCTCCCGCTGCAGGCTGGGCCGGACGTCGCGCCGGTTTTTCTCCGCTTGCCAGCATGGCCTAGCCCAGGCCAACCAGGGGTCTGTAGCTTTTGCTCTGAGGATTGTACGTGGGCCAGCTGCCCCTCTGCACCCTGGGCATGTGTGATACCCAGCAGTGAAGTCAAATGTACCCCTTCTCCTCTGGGGCGCATGGGGTTTAGGTTCCTCTGCCCACTTTGTTTTGCCCCACTACACTCCTGCCCATGCCCCGGCGGAGTGCCAGTGTCAAACGCTAATAGAAAAGAAGTTGTTGGGCCCATCGGCTGCCGGTGCAGGGTGTCTTTCCTGCTGTGTGACGTCTCATGCTTTGCTGCGTCCTGCCCGTGCAGCGCTGCTGCCGCTGAACGCAAGTCTGTCTTGGCGCCATGGGGAGCTGTTGGCCAAACCTGTCGCGGAACACTTCCCCCAAGGTGTGGGCGCTGTGGCGGTCAGCTGGGTTCAGTTGGTCTGCAGCGTGGGGGCAGCAACAGACAACGTAAGGGCTGTCTCAGGCGTGTGAGCGTGCCGCGGCTGACCTTCTGGCGTGGCAAACGACCCCTCTCCCCCGGATTTCTGCGCCGCGCTTGCAGCTCGGAGTCTGGGGCAATTGATTCGGGCTGAGGCTGTGGGGTAAAGGCAGCGTGACGCTTCTGCTCGGGCTGCAGCCAAGTGGGGGGGAGCCTGGCATTTCAGAGTGGCCCAGGAGCTGCATGGGAATTGCCATGGCAGTCATGGAGCTCTGAGGGCTGGGGGGAGAGGACAACCCAGCATCGTGCTCTGGGCAGTGCTAAGGGCTGACTGCCCTTGGCTCTGCCCCTTCCATACTTGGCTCTGCCCCTTCCGTGGGCGTGGAGCCATCCCCCCCCCCCCACACCTAGCTCCTGGGGCCCTGGTGGCTGTCAGCCTCGCTGCCCTGACCTCTAACATCCGGCAAAGGGCTCAAGGGCCAGCCCTAGCATTTACACTGCTATTTCTAGCTCCACGAGCCCCGGGTGGTTGACATGGGCTCTGAGATTTGGTGCCAGGGTTTTTCTTCCCCATGTCGATGTGCGACTGCATCACTTAGGGAACAAGTGCCATTGACTCAGAAAGATTTAGCCGCTGGAGTCGCCCGGTCATTCCTGAAAATCCCACCCCGGTGTGTAAAGGTACGCGCATGAAGACCTTGTTTGGCATTCCCGTAGCCCTGAGAGGGTCCAGACAGGTCCCAGGCTTCCCTTGGCAGGGTGCAGCATAGACACAAGAGGCGGTGCTGTCCCCAGATTGCTTCCCAGCCATCACGAGCTAAAATCCCAGA
Organism: Pelochelys cantorii; assembly: GCA_032595735.1. Classification (NCBI taxonomy): domain Eukaryota; kingdom Metazoa; phylum Chordata; order Testudines; family Trionychidae; genus Pelochelys; species Pelochelys cantorii. The sequence continues at coordinate 39,596,776 of CM064341.1, forward strand.
GAAGTTGATGTTCCTTGGTCAAGTGCTTTGAGATCTGTGGATGCAAAATAGTCTGAGCTTGCAGAGTTAAACGTAATGATTACCCTGCTGTAATTTAATAAAAGTGGTACTAATCTTTATAAGAGCCAAACCCCCTCACGCTATGCAGGCAGGAAGTTTAAAGAGAGGCAATCAATATGGAGTATTTTGAGGTTAGAGACTGAAGGCATAGAATTAACTGCTGCTTTTAGACCACAGTGAGTCCATGAAAACTCCAGAAAGAGTTCTCATTTCTTCCGTGGCTGTAAGAAAGAACTGTGACTCTTAGGTCTAGAATCATAGGAGCCAATCCCTCCCCCTCCAGCCAGTATTAGATATTTATCATTCCTACCTTGTTATCTGTCAATCAGGTGCTACATTTTCTAGCCTCTTGTTTCTGGAGGCTAGGATGCCACCTGATGTGGGGTTTTTTGGGTGGGTTCTTGCATAGGTGAGACCCAGAGGGAGTTTACAACTTGTCCACAGTGAAAGAATCAAGGCAGAATCAGGAGTTGAACCTAGATCTCTTGGGTCCTAGTCCAGGGTCTTAACCACAAGCCCATTCTATTTGCTTTACTGCTTAAAAGCTAAAATGAGGAGCACTTGGTACTTTATTCTGCCTTGGCCACACAAAGTTGCATTTTCTATTGCTGTGTCTAAGCACTTTGCTTTGGAAATCAATCTCGTCTTCAATAAAATGAAATGCTTGTTTCTATGTAAGGGTCATACAGCTGATGGAATCTGTCCTTTTGTCACTTACGACTTCATTATTGCATAGGCATGCCAGTTGGGATCTCGGTCCTCCGGGCCCTTAGGAATAGCTTGCCAAAGGTCTATGCTATAATAAGTTTCCACTTAATTCTGTTTCCTTTTTCATAGGTCTAGGTGCCTTACAGTAAACTGCTGTTGAGGTTTTGAGAGTCTCCTTTTACTCAATACAAATTCAGTTCCAGTTTAATATTTCCCAACTATTTTTATTCCATTGTTTAGGAAACTTGGCTGAAGTAGATGCCTTTCGCATTTCTAAATTGCCTTCTCCTGCCTGTACCTGCTTAAATAGGCTTTCATTCTGCCTTGCTTTCTTCTAGGACATCTACAAGCATTAGCTTATTAATTGCTGTGACTCTTCCTGTATTAAGTTTGGGGAGACTGACTAGTAGTAATTTGAATGTCTAAGAGATCATTAATTCCACACTAATTGCAGATCTTTTTCTCGGGTGTCTTAAACTTACTGGGTAACCTCCCCTTTTAGATGATAGAAGAATACATATTTCTTTAGCCAGCAGGAGTCTTGCATTCCTGCTGCATCCAAGAAAAGAACATGGCCCATCGATACGGGGGAGCTGCTAATAAAGTTGAGAAATGGAAATATTGGAAAAATGTAGCCCTCTCTTGGGGACTCTGGATGTGTTTGGAGCTGCCAGAACATGGCCAAAGTTCAGTGTGCGCTGGTTATGTATGAGCAAAGAGAAGATACAGATGGATATTTTGAGCCTGGCATAATCTGTCATTACTGAAATGTATGAAAGCTTTAATCTGGCCTAGATTGTGACTTTTTTAGCACTTCGCGTTCCCGTTGCTTCCAACAGAGCTGTAACGTGTCTTTCTTTCCATGCCATGACGATGGTGTAGGTTGGGGGGGGAGGGGAAGGATCTTGTCACTGGTTTATTGATCCAGTGAGACCGTCGGGAAGGGCCTTTTGTTTGTGTTGAGTGGTTCGTGGCGTTGCCTTCAGGGATTCCTAACGGAATGGTCTGAAAGAGGTCACGTTAAGTACATGGGAGTAGGAGCTCCCACATGCAAATGGCTGATATGAACCAAAAATGAAAAAAAGGCGCCCGAAGTCAGGTGTATGTAGGCATCAGAGTTTAGGTTCCTATTTTTGGAAAGTTTTGGCCAGTGGTTTTTCTGGTGGGGCAGAATTCTGCTAGTGAAACCGAGCTCCTCTTCTGATGGGGGCCGGTTCACATCGCTCAGGGCAACGGTATCTGTGCCGTGCAGAGTATGGGGCCCTGCCCCTTTGTTGGAGTTGCTAGGCCGTGTACACACACACAAAAACCCCGGTACAGTGAAAGCTTTGTTATCCCGCACTCGTGGTGAATGGGGGTGGCCGGTGAATGGAATGTGCTGGATAACAAAGCTTATTTCTCTGTCCCCACCCCCTACTGGCAGCTCTGATTCCCGGCCGCTCGTGGCAGGCTGAGGGGGAAGGAGGCACTGGCTGTCAAAGCCCCGGGACGGCTGGCTGGACAGGCGGGAGTCAGCTGCGCACACCTGATGATGCGGTGGTATTGTGGCCAGGAGTAATGAGTGGCGGATCACCAAGCTTTCACTGTGCTTCTATAGAGCTCACTTGTAATACGGCTTCTCGGAAATTGCTCTCTTGCTACGGACGTTTCTCTCTCCCTGTTCAATGAAAAGAAACCTGGAGCTGGTTTGAAAGCCCTGGAGGACCAAACCTCTGTTTATTCCCAGAACTCCAGTGGCGTCTGGTTTCCTCTGCATCTGTTTAGCTCACAAGTCTCAGATCTGGCGTGGAGAAATTGGAGAGGGTCCAGAGAAGAGCAACACAAATGATTAAAGGTCTAGAGGACATGACCTGTGAGGGAAGACTGAACATAACATAAGAACGGCCAGACTGGGTCAGACTAATGGTCCATCTAGCCCAGTGTCCTGTCTGCTGACAGTGACCAATATCAGATGCCCCAGGGGAGGGAACAGAACAGGGAATCCTCACGTGATCCCTCCCCGTCACCCATTTCCAGACAAATAGAGGCTAGGGACACCATTCCTACCCATCCTGGCTCATAGCCACTGATGGGCCTAACCTCCAGGAATCTATTGAGCTGTTTTTTGAACCCTGTTAAAGGCCTGGCCTTCACTGCATCCTCTGGCAAGGGGGTCCAGAAAGAAAGAAAGAATTGAGCTTGTTGAGTTTGGAAAAAAGCAGACCGAGGGGACATGATAGCCAAGGAGGAGGGAGAAAAATTATTCTCCTTGATCTTTGATAGGAAGGACAAGAAGCAATGGGCTTAAATTGTAGCCAGGGAGGTTGGAGTTGGACATTTGGAAAAACTTCCTGCCTGTCAGGGTGGTGAAACACTGGAATAAATTGCCCAGGGAGGTTGTGGAATCTCCATCGCTGGAGATACTGAAGAGCAGGTTGGACAGACACCTGTCAGGGATGATCATTCTAGATGGTGCTTGGTCCTGCCGTGAGGGCCGGGGACTGGACTTGATGACCTCTCAAGGTCCCTTCCAGGTCTATTATTCTGTGAGTCTCTGACTCTGTAGGTGCCCGTGGCCCATTCAGTCCTTGGTACCTCTCCTGAGATGGCTCACAGGAGTTGCCAGTTGCGCTGGAGGCCTCTAGGAACTGGACTTGCCTAGCAGCTGGCTTGTTGCCAGCCAATATGGAGCCATGTTTCTGTTGCTGCTGACCCTGGCAAGAATCAAACCACTGACCTAGAGCTGAAGAGTCAGGCAGTGGGGCTCTTGTTCACTTGTGGAGGTTAAATAACTTGCTCCATTTATTGCCTGCAGCCTTTGACTGTTCAGAGCAGTTGGGAGGGATTTAGGAAAGAAGAATGTCGATTCTCTAAAACCAACCAAGTGCCTTAGTTACTCATAGAAGTTTAGCTCTGAGGCTGCAATATTATTTTTCAGTGACTCTGTAATTAGGCTGTCTGAGGTGCGTTCACTAAGTATTTCATCTATACCAAAGTTTGGAAGCAAAATATTCACTCTTCTTACCATTCAGCTTTCTCCTTTTGGCTTCGTTTTCAAACTGAGCATTTGGTTCAAAACCGAAGAAGCCAGATCGGACACGGAAGGGCTTAACGAGAGAGAAACACTTGCTGAGAAGGTATCTGCCTTTTAAAACTCACTCTTTCCTTCCCCCCCTCTCCTTCGCTGCCCTCCAAACGGAAGTGAAACCCATAGTGTGTTCTAAATTTGCAGATCATACCGGTGCTACAGTCTGCCTTGTTTCTGTCTCTCAACTCCATGTCGCTACTCAAAATGTGTCTCTATTGACTGCGAGCGAGAAATAAAGCAAAACAAACTCCAATCATTCAGAGCTGTCTTGAAACCAGCAATTTAGCTGTAGGCTGGAGAAATGTTAGTGATCATAAAGACTAATTAAAAATGGTACGACAATTATTTTGCCACACAAACGATGGTAATTATGTAATGCTGCAGACACTGGAGACATCATTTTGAAGACTGTTGGGATGGCTCTGTGGTGGAACAATTCTTAATAGACTGGGATCTTGCAACAAGGAAGTCGGCTTGTGCAGAAGTGGGGCCAACTCTTTTTTGCTGCTAGACTGGGTGCAGTTGAGCAGGTAGAAATAGAAAGGGGAAGCTGGTCTAGTCCTCTGCCTGCTGGTCCAGATGGCGCTCAGTTTTTTTGCAGCATTTTGAATAAAAAAATGTTTGACAGACCCAAAAGCAGAAGATAACCTTCTGAATTTAGGTCACATAGCGAGCCCTTCTCCAAAGTCAGCTTTAAAACAGGCGACAAATGGGGGTTCTTTCTAATTCTCCCCTATTTTTGCCGTGGTTCTCCTGCTCCCTAATTGCCTTCATGGTTCATTAGCATGTTTTGGGATGGGGAGGGAATTCTGGACCTTCAAGCGTCTGCAGATGCCTTGTCGAAATGCTCCTTTTGTTGCGGTATATATCACTTGGGTACATTAAGAGGCTGTGACTTAATTAGCACCTTTCATCTTACAAAGGCACAAAAATCCATTAAGTTCATCAAGGAAATCTATTTTTTTCCCCCCCTGTTGCAATTTAATGGTGATGGATTTTCCTTTCTACTCTCCTGGGAATGGATAGCTGTCACTTTAAAAAAAATTATTTTAGCTGCAGTAATCGGGTATTCCTGCTGGAGCAGGGGGCGGTAATAGGACCTGACATAAGGTCCATTGAAGGCAACAGGAAAAACTCCTCTTGCTGTCCATGGGTGGTGGGTCGGCATATCCTCTGTTTCTGTTTCTTGCTGCTCTGTCCTGGTAGGGATATTTTCCCATTCCCTGAACTGTCCCCGATTGCTGTGTATGACCCCTAGTTTGGTGATTACATTCTTCTACAGTTATGAATTCTGGTGGAAAGATAATCTAATGTTTCATTTAGGCTCAAACCTTACCTCTCAGCGTTTGGGATGTTGATGCCCTGGTTCTGTTTTCTCTCAGAGCTGTTCCGAAATGTACTTACTAAACAAGAAAAATTCAAATGTGTTGAAATCAAAACTCTTCCTGGGCAAGGGTCAGCTTTGATGACAAGCTCCCTGCAATTGGGGTACTTCCTCAGGCAGGTGGAATTTCAAGAGGGATGTCTCCAGAGTCTGGTGTTCCGAGGGCTCACCTCCGAGACCATCCCTGCTCCACATCCTAGTGCCGCCCCAAACCACCAGGCTGTTCTGGGGTGGGTCTGTTGCTTTCTCGGTGCTTTTTCAACAAGAAGGGGAAAATGTTGGAAACCTCAAATGTTAGTGGAACAATAAAAACATGATCCTAGGAACTCCTTTCATGTGTCAGGCCTGGTCTACACTAGGACCTTCATCTGAAATAACCCCCCAAGGTGCAATTGGTAAGTGATGTGTCCACACTACCAAGCCCGTTATTCTGGAATAAGGGGTTGTGGAATTCGAACTCTGCAGTCCTGCTTTTCACAAGGAGTGACGCTATTCCCCAACTTGTCCGTCCAAAATAACATTAGTGTGGACGCTCTGGTGCTGCTAATCCGAACTAATTGGCCTCCGGGAGGCCTCCTGGAGCTCCGAGTCTGAGGTAGCGCGTCCACATGAACAGAGCCTACCTTGGACTCCATTTGATTCGTCCCCATAGGGGGGCACAGAAGTTCGAATTTGTAAAATCGAGTGCCCAGAAGTCGAATTTAGTAAATTCGAAATAATCGCCTAATGTAAGCATGGCCTCAAGGAACTGGTACAGGGCCATAGAGTAACATCTTGCTCACTTCCAGAGTCAGTTTGTCTCCAGCTTCTAGCTCATCTGGAGAAGTGAGTTTTGCCCACGAAAGCTCCCGATACTAAATATCTGTATTTATTAGTCTCTATGGTGCCACAGGACTCCTCTTTTTATTTTTTCTTCCTGTTGAACAGGGAAAGCCAGAACCCTAATCACCAGGTGAGTTGAAGTTAATACTTTTGAAAACAAGCATTTACACACACACACACACAACGCCTGATTTTAGACCGGTAGAGTGTTGCATCTCTTTGCAAAAATGCAGTTTTGCACTAGCATTTAGTCTTCCAACTTACTATGCCTGCCAGCAAATCGAGTAGCTATTATCTCAGGTCCGGATCTTGCAATCTGATCTGGGTGGGTGGATGTTTGTGCCTACTCTGGCTCTTGTCAAGGTCTGTGGGGCTCCACAGGTACAAGGCAGGGGTGGGGAACCTTTTTATGGGTCGAGGGCTGCTGACCCACGGAAAAATCAGTCAGGGGCTGCACAAAGGTGAGAAGCAAAAATTACCTCCTCCCTCCCCCCCAACTTCACTGATGTGGTCCCCAAATGAGAAACAGAAAGACACTTCCCTCTCACACCAGTGCCTAAGGGGGGCCTGGGCTGGTGGATTTTATGGACCTCCTTAGCAGGGACGGACTGGCCCGGCGGGATACTGGGAATTTCCCGGTGGGCCGTCATGTCTGCACACCGTTGCCCCTCACTCTGAGCGGCTCCGCCTCCGTGCTGTATGCAGCATGCAGAGCCCGACCAGCCGCCTGTGCCGTGTGCTGGACATGATGCAGGGGGCGGGGCTTGAGGGGCACGCAGGGTGACGTCATGGGGAGGGCCGTTCTCAACCCATTTCCCGGGCCTATTTTGATTGCCAGTCTGCTCTTGCTCCTTAGGCTCTGAGATGGGGCCAAAAATGAGGGGCTCAGTGTGGGATGGGGCTGCTGGGAAGTGGGCTTGGTGTGTGGGGCCTGGGCGGGAGGGAGGCTGCAGGAGTAGGTTGGTGGATCTGGTAGGGTACAGGAGCAGTGTGTGTGTGTCAGGGGGTCTGGGCAGGAGGGAGGGTGCATGAATGGGCTGCGGGTAAGGGGGTAGGGGGCGGGTGAGGGGGTAGGGTGCAGGAGCAAAGTGGGGGTGTGGGTGGGATGAAGGGGCGCAGGGTTGGCGCGCCAACACTGATTCCCTGATGCTGGAGCGGGGAAGCCCCAAGCCTCGGGCTGGATCCAGGCAAGCTGGGGGCCACATCCGGTCCCCGGGCCTTTGGTTCCCTACTCCTGGTGTAAGGCTTGAGCTGTGTGGATCGGATGCCGGGAGTGGAGGCTGGGCCCATATCCCTTCTTAAAGCCCGGTCCAAGTTCTGTGGGGGGGCCTTCATGGAAATGAGCGTTGGATGACGGGTGACTTGGATCCAGTCTTGCCTTTCGCCCAGCCTGTCAGGGCAGTGTTGTCTTCTCTAACGTTTGGCCCAGATCAACTTTCACTGCCCCTTGCTTGTGAAATGCTCAGAACCTACCTTCACTGCAGCTTCACCCTTGACCCGGGGCACTCCTCCGGCCCGTGCTCCCGGCAAGCGCCCTTACCTTTGAATTCTACCCCTCCCTCTCGCCCCATGAGGCCTGGAGTGACACGCGGAGCATTTAATTAAGAAGTGCACAGTCAAAATTAAAATGTTACTAGGCCATCTCCTGTTCCTGCCTGCGGAGATGTGCCGTAGCGAGAAGGGACATTTTGCTAGTGGTGGGTGGGATGGGATCGTGCCAAAGATAAATGTTTGGGTGTATTTCTCTGCAAAAGCCAGCTGCGAGAAGAATGAAAATGTTGCACGGGAACGTAAACACAGCTCGCGACCTGCCAAGGTCCCGACGTGGGCTGGGAGCCTCGGAGACGTGGGCCAGGGCTCTGGCGGGAGGGACAACACAATCGCAGCGGAGGCTGAGGGAAGCGCTGCGCAGCTAAAGCCTGCAGCCTGCCACGCTGGAAGTCGGTGAAGTTGAGACGGTTTGAAAAAGGGGAATAACGAGCCCGGGGGGGGGGAGAGGGAACGTTAGGTCTTGCGTGCAGCGCGTTCCTCGTTGGTTCACAAAATGCAATGCCAGGTAGAGCTGCGCTGGGCCGGCTCATAGCACAGGCAGCAGAAAAATGTCAAGGCAAAAGTCTGAGGGGAGTCGTGTTAGTCCGTGGCTAAAAAAATAAGTGGTCCTGTGGCACCTAAGAGACTAATGCAACTACGTGTCGTATCGTGAGCTTTCATGGGCACTACCCACTTCTTCTGGCCAGAGTAGAACTTCTGAAGGCCACAAAGACTTTCTGTTGTGCCACCATCCCAGCTAATCTGGCCCCTGGTGCGTCCAGAGAGCTCCCAGCGGGGCGGGTAGGTTTTCTTCACATCGCTTGAGTGACTTTTCTATTGTGCCTGTAATAACCGAAGGGGAGGAAAGTAATTCTTCTTGGATCCTCTTCCGCTCAGCATTGGCATCATGACCGACAAAGCCAGCGAGGTCGCTGATGGGCACGTCTTGAGCCTGGAGGTTGCGCTACCCCTGGGTGCGGCAGAAATCTCTCTTTGCGCGCCAAACCACTGTGCTCGCAAGAGCAGGAGCTAAGAGGGAGGAGCAGACTTGAGGTGTTGCACGCCCTCCCCCGTGCTCTGGGATGGGAGCCTCGCCTCTCCGTCTCTGGCATATCTGAGGGGGCTTGTGCGGAGAGAGCTCCTCTCACTTCACCACAGCAGCAGGGGCGGAGGAGGAGGGGAATCTTGTGGGGGATGTTGTTGACCCAGGCCAGGGCCATGCAGGTGAGCACCCCTCTGCTGTTAGAAGGGGACAGGGTGTCGTCTCCGCTGTAGCCTCTTGAGCCTTGTGCGGGCGCCATGGAGACCACTTGCTTAGCCCAGTGGAAGGAAGAGCAGGTCCTACCTCACCACCGACTCCCCACAAGCCACGCTGCCTTTAACCAACATGGAGTCGGTCTCAGTGGCTTTCCAAGTCAGCAGTGGCTCTCTTCCCCAGGCAGACTGGCCAGGGGACAGAGCAGATGGGGGTCAAGTGGAGAAGGGATAGAGGGCAGAGAAGTCAAACGAACTGAGGTAAATTAAATGTTCTCCAAACAGTGACCCTGTGAGTGAAGTTCCCTGCTCGCACCTCACACGGTGCACCTCACGGTCCCTGGGATGTGTCTGCGCTGGCTTCCCGGTCTCGGGGAGGGCTTAGGGGTGAATGATCCCGGGGGGTGGAGACGCTCTGAGACAGAACACCCGGGTCTCCCCCGGCCTTGGCGCTGTGCTGGCGCCGTTGGTTTCCCACAGATGCCCAAGGGTCTGAGGGAGGACGACTCATGACGCTAGCGCCACACGTGTGCATGGCACTCTACAGTAGGCGAAACTGGGCCCTACAAATAGTCCTTGCCCTGGAGATAAGGGCCTAAAGTGGTGGGGGGGGGGGATAATTTTTGGTAGGAGCCACTCCAAGATTTTGGGCCGCACTTTTCTGGGAGGGGGCGTGCGGGGTCTGGGATGGACGTTGGGCACACGGGGTAAGGGAGTGGGGTGCAGGAGACGGCGTGAGGTCTGAGGGAGTTTGGGTGAAGGGGGGGTTGTGACCTGGGTGCGAGGACTGGGAGGGTGTTTGGGTGCAGGAGAGGATTCTGCCCTGGGGGAGGGGTGCAAGAGGGAGGTGTGACCTGGGGAGGGGGGTGCAGAGGGTTTGGACGGACCTGGGGGAGGGAGTTGGGATGCAGGAGGGGGTTGGGGTGTCAGAGGCAGGCTCTGGCTGGGAGGTACTTACCTAAGTGTCTCCTGGCCAGCAGGCTGCAGCCCTCCCTTCCCCCCCCCCTTCCCCAAGGCAGGCTGGGCTCCCTGCCTGCTGCAGCCCCACCCCGCTTGAAACTGCAGGCTGCTCCCTCCATGTGGCTTTCAGCTTTGGGAAGGGGAAGAGGCTTGCGCTGCCCCCCCCCCCCCCCCCAGCCAATCTCTCAGCTCTTATTGGCTGATAGTTTCCCGCCAATAGGAGCTGAAAGATTAGCTGGGCTCAGTTCCTATTGGCTGGTTGTTTGCAGCCAACAGGAGCTGAGGATTGGGCTGGGGGTGGGGAGATCACTCAGCCACCCCCTCCCTGCAAAGCACACGGACTGAACTTTAAACTGCAGCAGCTGCATGGCTGAGGGTCCCAGCAGGGTGGTCCTGATCTGGTGGCTTGGAGGGCCGGATCCAGCCTCTTGGCTGTTTTTTGCCCAGCCCTACCCTCTTTCAGCCAGTGGTTGCACAAATCCAACACTCCCCCCAGCCTGGGCCCCCAGAGAGCTTTACAAACTCTGTGGCTTTCTGTACCGTGCTCCTAGGAGCCAAATATCGACGGGGTCCAGGTCTCTCACCATACAGGCAGCCTCCGCTCAGGCACTAAACTCAAACAAGAAGTAACTGGCAGGCATTGAGCAGAGGCAGCTGCCATCCGCGTGCTGTAAAATATTTGTACCTACACTCTTTGGGCCACATCCTCAAATTGTGTAGTTCTCCATCTTCGGCAAAGTAAGCTCTCATGGGATAAGAGGGAAGGTTCTCCCATGGATTGACAACTGGTTAACAGATAGGGAATAAATGGTCAGTTTTCAGACTGGAGAGAGGCAACTAGTCGTGTCCCTCTGTGGTCCATACTGGGGCCAGTCCTATTCAACATATTCATGATCTGGAGAAAGGGGTAAACCATGTTGTGGCAAAATTTGCAGATGATACCAAACTGTTCGAGATCGTTAAATCCAAAGGAGACTGTGAAGAGCTTCAAAAGGATTGCCCAAAACTAGGCGATTAAAATTCTTCTGCCATTTTTTTTTGCCTTAATGTGAATAAAATGCAAAGTAATGCAAATTGGTAAACATTTCTGTGTATGAAATGATGGACTAAATTAGCTGTTGCCACTCGAGAGCAATGTTGGAGGCATGGTGGCCAGTTCTCTGAAAACATCCACTCCATGTGCAGACACAGTCAAGAAAGCAAATAGAATGTTAGGAGTCATTAAGAAAGGATAGTCTTGGTCTTATTCTCTGTCTCATTGCCTCTCTGTATCCATGGCATGGCCACATCTTGAATACTGCCTACAGATGTGGTCACCTCATCTCAGGAAAGATCTATTGGCATTGGAAGAAGTTCAAAAAAGGGCAACAGAAATGATTAGGGGTATGGAACAGCTTCTGTATGAGGACAGATTAGTAAAACTGGGACTTTTCAGCTTGGAAAAGAGATGACTAATGCAGGATATGATAGAGCTCTATAAAATCATGACTGGTGTGGAATAAATGAATAAAGAAGAGCTATTTACTCCTTCCCGTAAACCAAGAATGAGGGATCAGCAAATTTAATTTAATAGGTAGCAGTTTTAAAACAAACAAACAGAAGTACTTCTTCCCACAACACACAATCAACCTGTGGAACTCCTTGCCAGAGGATGTTGTGAAGACCAGGACTTTAACAGGGTTAAAAAAAGAGCTAGATAAATTCATGGAGGACAGGTTGATCAATGGCTATTAGCCAGGATGGGCGGGTTGCGTGTCCCTAGCCTCTGTTTGCAACAGAGGCTGGATCACATGATGGTTCCCTGTTCTGTTCCCTCCCTCTGGGACATCTGGCATTGGCCACTATGGGAAGACAAGACACTAGGCTGGATGGAGCATTGTTCTGACCCAGTGTGGCTGTTCTTATGTTCATCACTCACTTAAAATCCACAGAGCTACAACCAAGTCCCTGAGCTTCTGACCCTTCCTCTTTAATCCTTCTGGAGGCCATCTCCTTGGATTGTCTTCCTGTCCTCTGCACTCCTCGCTCATTGACTGCTCTTCATGCTCAGCACTTGCACTGGGCAGGATGGAATCCCGAAAGGCCCTTCCTTCCCCACACAACTTCTGATGCCATAAGAGGCATACATGGAATATCTTGAGGAGGAGACTATTTCTGCATGCACGTGTCCTATTAAAAGGCAGGCATAGAGTGGGGTCACTCGGGCTGTGCCCACACTGGAGAAGTTTGGCAACACAGGTGCTGTCGACAGGCAAAAGTCGCCAAAAGTGAAAACTGGTCAAACTGGTATTTCTGCCTCTCCTGGCCACATTGCTAGCCCCCCTGGTGACAGAGCAAAGCATTGTGGGGAAGCATCCCTCAGGGCAGTGCGGTGGGGAGTCAGAGCTGATCCTGGCACTTCTTGGGATTCCCTCCTAGCTCTGGGAGCTCTCTATGCTAGGGAATGTAATGGCAGCCTCACCAGCCCTCACCCTGGCAGCAGCAGACAGCCTGCCACTGGGTTCCTAGCCGGGCAGAACGGGAGTGCGCCAATGATTTGCTCTTTGTTTGTTCCCCAAACGGAGCAGCTCACTCAGCTGTCAGATATTTCCTAGAGCTTTGAAAGGGGAGGGGCACATGCCTGCAGGGCAGCAGCGATCACAGAACACTGAGCAGAGCCATCAGGACACGCATCGTGGGATACCGGTGGAAGCCAGTTCTCTTGATAGAACCAACAGCAGAGTCCACGCTGCCTTTTTGCCGACAAAAAGGGAGGGGCAAAGGCAAAAGTCTCTTGCAGGGGTGGAGGTTTTTTTGTTGCCAAAACTGGGTGTTTTTCCCAACAAAAGTCAAATTGTGCTGTAAATGCTCTCACTGTTTTGCCGCCAAAAGGCAGGTGAAGGTCTTTGTTTTCCTTGGAGGTCCGTAGGAAACGACGGGGTGTCTGGCAGTGTAAGATGAGTAGCTGTACGGGACTCAGCAGCTGTGGCTATTGGAACTTCCGAGATGGTGGGATGGGCCCTTGGGAAAGGGAAGCAGGTGTGCCCTTCTACGTGACTGTTCAACGCTAATTGTTCTTTTTCGACATCTTCACTGGTGAACCTGAGTGCAGGTGGCAACTGATTTCTTGGCTGGGGAAAGCGAGCTGACACTTTACACTTCTCTCTTGTTCAAACGCAGCCCTGGCAAACACTTGCTTTTAGGATGTGGAAGCTTTGATGTCCTGGGAATTCATGTGCTTGGGTCCTGTGCTGTACAAGTAATGTCTACTGCTTAGAAGTGATCCACATTTTATAAAGCTAGGATTCCTTATTGACTATTTGCTGGGATGGTAGGAAGTTACTTCCACCTGTCCTGCTGGGTTAAGTCAGCGGAGGCGTCCTGCAATGCCTTAGCTCTTTTGATTGTGTACCGGGGTGACCAGCTCGCTGCTTACATGGAAAATTTGTTCCATGAAACAACGGCTTGCGTCTGTGTTCGGTTTCGCTGTGCAAATTCAGCTGTCAGTGACCTTCTGCCTTGTGTCTGCTTGCTGCCTGTGACGGGCATTGTCTATTGGCTGCACGCTGAACTGCAGTCTATAAATCACACCAGGACAGTTCTTCCTGCAGCTCCTTCATCTGCAGTTTTTTTAACTCTCTCTCTGCAAAAGACAACTGGACTTCGTCGTTAAGGGTGCAGCTCTTCCGTGTATTGTTAAAGCCCGTTAACTTCTGTCCAGCTCCCCCATGCTCCGTGCAGTACAGTCCCCTTTCCAGGCCTTTCCAAATCTATTGAAGGCTTCTCCCCTTCTTTTAAAAGGCGCCTCTGTTTCCAGAAGCACAAGGTTGCAGTCAGCAAATCTCATATGAAAAGACGCTTCCTCCAGATTCTGCCTGATGCAGAGACTCTTCCGGAAGATGCTTTGGAGTCAGTGCACTGAGTTACTATTACTACCTCTGGGCAAGTCTGCACCACCAGAAGGAATGACACTGCTGCGGTTGATTTTCCAGGGTTTGATTTAGTGGGTCTAGTGAAGACCTGCTAAATTGAACTCAGAGGGCACCCCCCCCCCCCCCCCCCGCTGGTGTCAGTATTCCTGCTCCTCGTGAGGAGTCAGGGAAGCTGACAGGCGCAAATGCTCTTGTCGACCTCCTACTGTGTGGACAGCATTTTAAGATACGTCGACTCCAGCTCTGCAATTAACGTAGCTGGAGTTGTGTATCTGAAGATCAATCTTCTGCTCCAGTGTAGACCAGGTCTCAGAGTATTGAGTTATGGGAATCAAAGAGCGTAGGAGAGTGGGAACTGGCCATAATGCATGTTTACATGTAGTCAGACACCTTAATGTGCATTGCAGCTGGTTGTCTCCATGTGATCATATCTGAGCGTAGGCTATATTCATGTCTATACATGGAATTCTTGGCTTTGGAGGGATTCCGATGGACTTCTTTGGCTGCCGTTATGGCCACAGCTATCCTCATGGCGCTGAAAACTGATCTGGGAGAGTAGGGTAAGAGTTCCCAGAGCTTGCCTCAGCCTGCAGGAGTTCAGATCTCCACGGTGTGACCGCTGGCAGGGCATGAACTCTGTTTCAAGAGTTGTATTTCCTTGGCACTGAGAGGCGTGGATGAATTCCTCATACAGAAGCTAAATGGTATCGATTTGAGTATTCTAGTGGGTTTGGCCTGTATTTTTCTCTAAGTGCCCTGCTTTCATGTTTGGCTCTGGCTTCTCAGCCAAGTTTGTGTATCTTGTCTGTTCGGCTGGCAGCATTTAGATGCAGACTCCTATTGCAGGCTATGCGAGCTGAAAGGCTGGAGGGATGTGGCAGTTAGCAGACTTCCTAGCCTGCTGTGCATGAAAATACATCTTGCCAATTCAATCGGCTGTGTGCATTCAGATGCTGTCCCAAATACCCTGACCACCTTGAACTTCTAGACCATAGGTTCCCAAACTGGGGGGAGTGAATAAATTCCAGGGGGGGGGGGGGGGGGGGCGTGAGGCATCCTGGGCAGACTTCAAAATGGCCGTCTTAAAAGGGCAATGCCTGCTCTGCTCTTAAAAGGGCAACTTTTTTTTCTCAAGTTTTGCTGCTGTTTTTTTGGGGGGAGGGGAGTGGGGCATGAGGGTTTCTCAAAAATCAGAAAGGATGTGTGATGCTGAAAAGTTTGGAAACCACTGTTCCAGACTAACGTGTGGGCCGGCCACACCTGGCCTTTTGGGCAGGTAGGTCTTGCTAGCGGAAAGCAGGATCTGAGAGGATTGAGGCTGCCTGGGTCAGAAAGGTTCGTGGCTCAGACGGTGCATGCTCTTTTGCAACACTTGCTGTGAGGGGGATGGCAAGATGTTGGAGTTACTGGTAAAGCCAAACCTGAGGAAGGGTGGGAGAAGCTTGTGCTTCTGTGCAGTTGGGGCATGTTCTGTCTGGGGCTGAGTGGGGTTGTTGTCAGCCTCTCATTGGCAGGCAGGGTCTGTTGACCGTTCCCATGCTGTTTTCACAGCCCACGCGCCTGCCTTCTGAACTGGGCTGCTTGGGCTTAGTCAGTCCCCGGGTCGCCAAAAAAGCTCACACACGCTCGGAGTCCTGGCTCGAAAGCGAGTGAGGTGCAAGCCACCCCCCTGCCATGCTGCAGCCCTCCTTTGGCCAATGGTGCCGGTGGCGCGCTTGTCGGTTGGCGTTGCGTTTCAAAAGAGCCCGCCAACGATAGCGGCCCCGCCGCAGCGAACGCCTAACTGCCTCTGCTGGGGAGGTCTGAACAGTCTGCGGCGTCGAGGTGGCTGATGCTCTGCCGCACGCGCCTTCGTGAATTCCGGGCCTAGCGGCGGAGGGCAGGAGTCTCCAAGCGGCGCAGAGCCCCCACCCGGGCGCGCTCGAGGACTCGCTCTGGTGTTCTCCAGGGACAGGTGCCCATGCCGTCCAGAGCCAGCCTGGGCATTGTTCCTGGCTGGAGTCAGAGGCTCGCGCGCGCGGAAAGTGGCGCCGCGCTCCCTGAGAGCTTTGGCTTCCGACCCAGCGGCGAGGAACCGGTTTTAGGTTGGGGCTGCTGACCCACAAAACAACCAGCTGGGGCCGCAAGCGAGAAGCCAAAAAACTCCCCCCACACCTTGCTGACGTGGCCCCCCAACTGAGAAGCAGCAGACACTCCCCACGTTCCCTGGCACACCAGAGCTGGGGGGGAATGGGGGGCGCTAATAGTGTCTGGGGGGAAAAGCCTCCAGGCAGCACTTTACTGGCCAGCTCAGGGGAGGGGGAGCGGCAGTGGGCGGAGCCACTTCCTCCCCCCCCCCTCCCCCCCCCCGCCACCAGGGAGAACCAGGTCGGATCTGGCTCTGGCTTGCCTGACTGCGGCCCATGAGGCTCGGGGCTCCTCCCTCCTTGCTCCAGCCCCACAGGGGGTGGGGGAGTTGAGAGGGGCCAGCGTGGGGCTCCCCAATGCTGGGGGGGGGCCCCAAGCATTGGGGGCCAGATCCAGGCAAGCCAGGGGCCACATCCGGCCCCCGGGCCTTAGCCTCCCGAGCCCTGTTCCGAACCAGGGGCTCCGACACCGGATTTTTTGGTGGCTGCACAGCGTGGCTACCAGCTCTCGTGGGCGGCCCCCACTCGGACGACTTCTCCTAGAGCACGCTGGGGCAAACCCATCCGCGTGCACGCAGACACACCCCGATCACGCCCACGCATTTAAGGAGCGGGGCGGGCGGGAGAGCTCCCGATTTGGCGCACGTGGACTTTCATCCTGCTCTGGTGCTCGGTGCATGTCAAGGAGCTGGAGCCCTGCCTCCTGCTGGGGAGCTCCCGGAGCCGTTGGGCTCCCGTGAGAGCTACAGCAGCTGTTCCAGGGTGCGGGAAATGCCGACCCGTCCCCGCTGCGTGTGGACCTTGAACACGCCAGCCACCCGTGAAGTCGCAGGATCCCCCACGGTGGCTGCCTTTGAGAAACGCTGTCCCCGGGCATCGAACGATTCTCATTTGCTCCTTGGCCTGCAGGCTTGGTGCCCTTTTGTCAATGGATTGCTGGGCAGACACGATTCCGAGATCATCCCCTCTTCATTTGCTTGGGTTCATGACACTCCCGCCTCAGCAAACCGGTCGTGAGACTCGTATGCCTGGCGTGCGCCGCCTCTGGAGAAGGTGGCGGATTCATTTTGGCTTTCTCAGCCAGTGCGCTTTGGTTGGTTTGCATTCGCCCAAGGAGAAGCATTCGCTCTTGGCACCCGAAAATCCCACGTAACTCAGTATTCACGCATGGCACATAGGAGAGAAACATAGGAGTCTTATCCAAACAATCAAAATAATAGCGCACACATGCTGCTGAAAGCGTGAAATGGAGCGTTGCCTCCCAACATCAGAAACTGTCGTCGCTTGGCGGTCAGGCTGATGGGCTCTCTGTAAAAGAAGAACCATCTCCCGGATGCTTGCCGCTTTGTACCTAAGGCCGCGTCTATATTTCCTTGTGGATTGACACTCGGGTGGCTGATTTTCCGGCGTTCAATTTAGTGGGTCTAGTGAGGACCCGCTAAATTGAATTCAGTGGGCACCCCGTCGACGCTGGCACTCCTCCTCCTCATGAGGGGTCAGGGAAGCCAATGGGAACGTTTTTCCCGCCACCCTCCCGCTGTGGGGATGGTGCCAAAGTTCGAATGAAGCTGTCTCGACTCTAGCTACGCAATTAAGGTAGCTGGTGTTGCGTATCTTAATTTGAACGTATCCCCTAAGCCTATTAAATTATCCCCTCCCTCTCCCAGCTGCCAGTAGTTACCATAGAACAGTGCCTGACAAATGTTAGAACACCTGTATGTTTAATACGTCTAGGTCAACGTATTGTGATTTCTTCCCATATTCCTGCTTAGTCTAGAACAATCCTCTCGGTTCAGTTGTAATTCTTGCTTGGCACAATGAGCTGGAATGGTGTGGAGAGGCAGGCAGAAACCAGTCACGTTGTGGAACTGTAGCCGCTATGTTGTTATCCCGTTGAATAGCTTACGCTTAATTTGACACACCTGTTCCAACTTGTGCATGAGCTGTTCCTTCAGGAAAACCATTCTGAAGGGGGGGAATCTGGCATTTATTGAACAAAGAGCTTGAGATCAGGACAGCTGGCTAAAATTTTCCCGACAGGGGGTTTTTAAAGAGAAAATAGCTTCTTTTTTTAAATCAGAATTATTATTTAATTGAAAATGCTCAGGGTTTTTGGGGTGTGTGTAAGAAATGGGGATTGGGTGGGAGAAATGGGGAATAAAAGCGGTTTAAAACCCCAAAATGTCTTTGGTGTTTTTCATCAAAATTTGGACTTTGATAGGAAATATTGACAACATACAATTGTTCAGATTCTCCATGGAAAACAGCAGAGTAAGTTTTGAACTGTTCTACAGCTCTGGAGAGCCCTGTATGCCCACTTTATATTCTCGGGTATCTGCATTCGTAGATGTGGGTGTGGATAGCTGCGGCTCATTTTCGCAGGTGCAGATGTGGATATGAACGTTGCATCTGTGTAGGGCTCCAGAGCTTGGTTTGAAATGGCCCGGCGACCCACTGTCACTTTTAAATGCCAGCCTAAATAGTGCATTCTGGTCACTTCCCTCGTCCACTCGTGTGTGTCTGGGATGGGAAAGCTCCTCAGGATAACAGTCTCCGGGAAGTCCGGTTAGTTCTTAACCTGCATCTTGTCGCAGAAAAGTCCAACCCAACTCCACCTGCCACAGGGCTGGGGAGAGACGCTGCCTCGGGGCTTCCCCGGCAGTCAAAACTCAGTTTGGGCCTGTCGGAGTTTCTCTCCCAATGAGCTGCCTCCTTGGAAGTGCCAGAGGCAATCCGCTGGGATTGGTAACCCTGCGCGTTCCTAGCAGCCTGGGGAGTGCTTGCCTTCCTGTAGGTGCTGGCTGTTGAAGTCTGGAACAAAATGGCTTTAGTTCCTCTGGCCAAACTTCTGTATGTCTGTCCTGCCCCCTTTCCCTGCCAGATGTGGGTTTCAGACACACACTCTCTCTGTAGCAGAAGCAGAGCTCCGGTCGGACTCCGGTTCTCCTGGAGTGGGTGAAACCCTGGCCCCGTTGGTGTGAATGGGAAGCTTGCCATTGACTCAGTGAGGCCAGGATTAGCCCCATGCATCCTGGGACATGGGTCTGCCTGATTCCCTGTCAGCTCCGAGAACAGAGGCTGCGATGGAGAAAGAGTTGGTTCCGTTCGTGCTACGCATACCAGTGGTTCCCGTTTGGTGCTGAGGTCTGTACGCTGGGAGTGGGTACAGGGCAGGCGGGGGGGCGACGGTCCCTCTTGCATGCACCCCGGAGCTGGCATGGGTCTGGCAAGTGCACTAACAATCGCCCTGACATGGCGACAGCCGCCTAAGGGTGTACGGAGGGTTGTAGGCAGGGTTGTACTTGTGGCCAACATGTGCCGCCCGCTCCCCACGCCACCGTGGCTCCCCTGCTGTCTCG
Organism: Pelochelys cantorii; assembly: GCA_032595735.1. Taxonomy (NCBI): domain Eukaryota; kingdom Metazoa; phylum Chordata; order Testudines; family Trionychidae; genus Pelochelys; species Pelochelys cantorii. The sequence goes on from CM064341.1 coordinate 39,615,957, forward strand.
AGCTATGCTAGCTCCCGGATGTGCGCAGTGTAACTGCGCCTCTTCACTGCCGTGTGGACACGGTTGCTTTAACCTATCCCCAGGAGACTGGCACCTCTGAGTGGTATTGCGGGAGGGGCCAGGTTTATTTTGGAGGGCTTTGCTTTCTGAATCTGTGGTGCATCCTTGCCTCCTGGCCTTACCTCCACTCCAGAAGGGCCCTGGCTGGAATGAGGAAGTTCAGAGTCATGCAGAGAGCTACTGGAGCTGGTGGGGAACCTCTGATTCTCTGCAGTTTTTAAGCTTTGCCGGTTTTGTAGCCTCATTAACCGCACCCGCGGAGGCCATCAGCTCGGCAGGAGCAGGGCGAGAAATGCAAAGTTGATGCCATAACTCCCGCAGAGCTGATGAGCACCATCGCGGCGACTTCACATTCAAGTAGCAAGTTTCTTATTTCAGGCTGACGTGAAGCAGCCAGATACTGTATCTACACAGGGAAACACAATCATCAGTGCTGCCGGATAGCATTTAATCTTGTCCTATAACCTGCCCTCTTGCAGCACTTCTGTAATGGGCAGGACTCATTTCATTCCGCCTTGGTTTTTTGGCTGAGAAGAGCCTTTAATTAGCCTCCACTCAGTCGGGAGGCTGTTCAGTGTTGAGATGAGATGTTACTGGATTTTTAAAAAACGGCAGGAAAGGTTGCCTTGCTGGGTGGAACTGTTCCGGCGATTAGCATTTGTGGGGTTATGAAACCCTTTCAGATATTTAAATATGTTTTATAAAAAGCACGTTTCTCAGCCAGGGGATTCAGAGAATTTCCCCTTCCCGAAAGCCGTTAGTTCAGCTCTCTCACACAACGCTGCAGAGCTTCAGGTTTTTTATTGGAGGTTCATAGAATCATAGAACCATAGAGCTGGAAGAGACCTCAGAAGTCATCAAGTCCAGCCCCCTGCCCTAGGCAGGACCAATCCCAACTAAATCAACCCAGCCAGGGCTTTGTCAAGCTGAGACTTAAACACCTCTAGGGATGGAGACTCCATTACTTCCCTAGGTAACCCATTCCAGTGCTTCACCACTCTCCTAGGGAAATAGTTTTTCCTAATATCCAACCTGGACCTCTCCCACCACAACTTGAGACCATTGCTCCTCGTTCTGCCACCTGTCACCACTGAGAACAGCCTCTCTCCAGCCTCTTTGGAACCTCCCTTGAGGAAGTTGAAGGCTGCTTTCAAATCCCCCCTCACTCTTTGCTTCTGCAGACTAAACAGACCAACTCCCTCAGCCTCTCCTCATGGGTCATATGCTCCAGCCCCCTCATCATTTTGGTTGCCCTCCGCTGGACCCTCTCCAATGCGTCCACATCCTTTTTGTAGTGCGGGGCCCAGAACTGGACACAAGACTCCAGATGTGGCCTCACCAGAGCCGAATAAAGGGGAATAATCACGTCTCTGGATCTGCTGGCAATGCTCCTCCTAATGCACCCTAATATGCCATTCGCCTTCTTGGCTACAAGGGCGCCCTGTTGGCTCATCTCCAGCTTCTCATCCACTGTAACCCCCAGGTCCTTTTCTGCAGAACTACTAGGTTTTGCTGCTCTAGTTCGGCTCTGGGGAAGAGAGCACGCATTCCAGCCATGGACGCAGTCCGTCATCAAATGCTGCATGAGAAACAACTTCTCTTCCCAAGCTGGGAGTGGAACCAAGCCTCAAATGGCAGGACGTTAAACAACAGCTGCTCTACGAAGTTGAATGTTTAATAAACACACTTCTCGCTATGGAGGGCTTCTGGCCGGTTGCAAGCCAGAAGATTCCTGTCTCTTCTGCAATCTAGTTTTGCTGCTGCTCTGATCCTTGGAGATTTCAAACCTATTCTTTCAAACTCTCTCTTGTCCCCGAAAACAACAAGATCCCCATTGGCTTTGCTGTACAAGCCAGCTGACGCGTTTGTCACCCCTCTGAAATCTCGTGCGGGGCGGAGGGGGGTCAGGGGTTGCAGGCCTTGAATGAGTACGCTAGTTTGTGCCAGGCCTATGAAAAAATTAATTGGCTCGCAGCAGTTGCCGGGGAACAACTGGAAGGCAATCCCGGAGGCTAGCCGTGGCCGTGCATTGTGACTTTTGCCCTGTGTGTCATTGCTGGGGCGGGTTGTCACTTCGTGCTCTCGGAGAGCAGCGTTGCTGTAGCAAAATGAGTGTGGGGTGTTTTCCCGTGTTACTGAACCTGTATGTGAATGTTTGCCTAGAATCATCCCTCTCCAAATCCAGTTGTTTTCAGTGTGCTTGTGGAGCTGAATTTGGTGCTGCGGAAAAGGAAAAATTTCTCTGTCTAACCTGCAAAAATGGGCTGATTTGTCTCAACGACCTGCCCCAGAGCCCCACGTTGTTGGGATCAGTGCAGGGATGGACGTCTTGGGCCTGTGTCCTGTGGCACGTCAAATGAGCTGATCCTAGCGGTCCTGTCCAACTTCCAAAAGCTGCTGCTGGAGAAGACCATGAAAACACTCTTCCTGAGGGGCGGTGGGTTGGCTCCGATCAGTCCCTGGCCTGCTGAGAGGGGGAGGCCTACCCCGTCGGCAAACAGGGCTAGCGAGAGTCTGGGCTCCGTTACCTTCCAGGGCAGCACAGTGGGTTATCAGGGTGGATTTGTTTTGGGGAGTAGCTGGGCCTTCCAAAAGAAGGAAATGAGAGTTACCAGGGGGAACTCAAGATAGAGAAACCAGGACTGAGGCGGTAGGGAATTCCCATTCTCCGGGAGGGGCCTGGGAAAGGCAGAGGAAAGGGATGGAATTAATCCCAGTGACGGGCCTTGGAAGCAGGTGGGGGAACAGAGGTGGTCAGGAGGGGTTGGTGCTCCAGTGGAGAATGGAGGAGCTAGGAGGCCCTCAGGAGAGGACAGAGAACCCCAGGAGAAGCTGTATTAAGCACAGGCTGCAAAGGGCTTTGAGGCTAGGAAGAGGCCCGGGAAATAGCCGCGTGTCTGAAGGAGCAGGCCTAGCCCATGAACATAAGGCCACTGGGAAAAACCCAGAGCAGAGGGCAGATCTGGGTTGTCTTGGCTCCCCGAGGAATGGACGTCCGCGCCTGCCGTGCGGACGGTGGAGTCCAGGGTGGAGCTGAAGACTGAGCCTCCAGGGTGGGCAGAAGCATCTTTTGTGGGGGAATGTTTTGGGGTGTTGAGCTGTCTTGTGACCCTGGAAGGGGGTGGAGCTCAATTGTGACCCGAAAGAAGGGCTGAATCACGAGTGAGGTGGCCCACTGCGGGCCGCTTGGAGCAGCAGTCCGCGGGGGCACTAGAGAGACGAGAGCATGCTCCCTCAAACCCAGCACTGTGGGGGCACTCCACTGGTGAGTCTGCTCTTCACGCTGTTTTCCCACTTCTCCCAGGCTTTTTCTGGTGTGAGCCTCTCTAAGGGTATGGCTACACTAGCTCGTTAGTTCGAGCTAGGTAGGGTAATGAGGGCAAGCGGAGTTGCAAATGAAGCAATTTAAATATCTCGGGCTTCATTTGCATATTCCCGGGCGCCGCCATTTTTAAATCCCCCTTAGTCCGAACTGCATCCCCGCGGCTACACGCGGCACGGACTAGGTAGTTCGAATTAAAGATCCTAATTCGAACGACTGTTACTCCTCATTCCACGAGGAGTAACGGTAGTTCGAATTAGGATCCTTAATTCAAACTACCTAGTCCGTGCCGCATGTAGCCGTGAGCACGGAGTTCAGACTAAGGGGGATTTAAAAATGGTGGCGCCCGGGAATATGCAAATGAAGCCCGGGATATTTAAATTGCTTCATTTGCAACTCCGCTTGCCCTCATTACCCTACCTAGCTCGAACTAACGAGCTAGTGTAGCTGTACCTAAAGTGTGAGAGCAAGTGGAGGCAAAGGGATGAACTGCCTTTACAGCTGAAAGGGTTAACTTTATAACCAGATCCTTTCACACATGAACATTAAAAGCAAGTGAAAAAACAGACTTGGGGAGTGATCTTTATTTTTTACCCTTCCCCTTGTAGTAGGGTTGCCAGATACCTTCACAAAAAGTCCCGAACAGGCAGGGAAAAATTGGATGAGCAGGGGGAAAAAAAAAAAGAGGTTGTTGCGCCTTTAAATTACCGTGCTCCATGCTCCCCCCACCTGCGCAGACACCGCCGGCCTTCTGTCTGAGGAAAACAGAAAATACCGGACCTTTTTTTTTTTACTGGACGGGAGGCCAAAATACCGAACTGTCTGGGCGAAAACCGGACACCTGGCAACCCTGCCTTGGAGTGAAGTCGCTTTAACATGGCTTGATTTAGCGGCTAGTAAAGTTACACTAACTTCACCATCCTTGGTCGTGGCCCTTTGCTGCAGGCTGTGTTAGTGGTGCTTTATCTCTTCTGACTTGTGGGCAGACGACTTTCTCCCTTTCTGGAGAGTCCCATTCTAGAGTTGTTAGTCGGGGAAAATTGATTTCTCTAGCTTCAGTATTGGCTGAATTAGACCCAAAAGGTTCCATTCGACTGTTGAAAGACTAAGACCACCCATTGCAAAGAACAGACTGACTTTCACTCTAGCCATTCTGTAGCTTTTTCTATGCAAGTTTTAATTCCTGCTCTGGTAGCAGGGGACGCGGCTAGTAATAAAAAGAGATGATACTGAGGCTGACACAGATCGCTGCCTTTCTAATGGGAAGAAGGTCTACAGCTTTAATTCTCGTAAAGGGACAGGCCATAAAAATCTCTCCTTTCCTTTTGGATGATCTATTTCAAAACATCCCTAAAAACTTGGTGGCTTTCAGATCAGTTTGAGGTGTTACCCAGGGTTTAACCGTATTACATAACTCTCTTTAATCTTCCATGTGCATGTACCAATAAAGATCTGTAACCAGGGCAACACTGAGATGGTGGGTGTCTGATAGATTGAACGGTCTCTGCTACCCGAAGTTGGAGCTGGGGAGAAAGGTGAAGAATTAAATAATTAAACTTCAGGAGTGCGGTGGCCTGCAGGAGATTTGCATCCCCGAGTATGTAACGGCCAGTGATGTAGATAAAAGATGAGTGCAGAATCAAGGGGCATTTATTTCGAAGTAACACATCCTTAAATAACTATTTTGAAATGAGCTTATTCCCTGAAGAAAGCAGGAGGGCAGATTTTGAAATAACCAGCCGACTATTTTGAAATAACGGGCTTGGTTGTGTGGGCGCTTCATTTATTATTTTGAAGTAAGGGGGGTTATTTCAAAATAACTCCCGAGTATTGACCAGGGCAAGGGCACCTCTTAGATAACCACGGTACTGGGTGTTGCATGAGAGCCTACATGGTTAGGCAAGATGCAGCCTGGGGGCCAGATCCGGTCCATCTAATGCTTGGATCCGGCCCGCGGACGGCATCTGTCTGCTTTCTGTTTGTATCCTGCTGCCTGAGCCACTGAATTTTCACACGGTGGCTTGGACAGCAGGTTCCTATTTAAATGGCTCCTGGCGTCCGGTCATGGTGCTGGGGCTGGAGCTGTGAGCCCTTTCAATAGCTGCAGCAAACTCGGGCGGCTGCCAGGCAACGCAGTTGCGGTGGGGCTGGGAGCTGCGAGTCCTTTGCTGTGTTTTTAATTCAAAGCTTCTGGCCCCAGACAACTCTGGGGGAAAGCTAGTCCCCAGGCCCTGCCCCTTCCAGGGAGGGGGAGCGTGGAGCCTGCCCGTGACTACCCACCAAAATTCATTGTGGCCCCTCTGTGAAAATTATTGCCCACCCCGGGCTATATGATAGTTTCTGCACTGGGACTGCATTGGGAGTCTCCAGGTTTATATAGTAGCTGAACGGTTGAAGGTGGCTCCCTGGAAGGTGACTTTTTTTTCTGGATACAACCAAGCTGCTTTGTCACAGGGTCCTCAAATCCCGGCCAATCAAGCTGATCCCAGCAAAGGGGGCTGGATCCATGGGAGCCAGTGGTCTCCAATCCACGTGGGGTAGCCCGGATGGCTCTGCACCCAAAAGTGGGCGGGGCTTTTTGGTTTCGAACGCTACCCCTGATGGTTCCAGGTGATACACGAACAGGTCTGCCTATAGGACGGAGCACCCTGGAGACGCGCCTTTGAGAGGTACGTCCCTGTGATGCTGCCAGACTAGGTGCCAGCTCATGCCCAGCGCCTCATGCCTCAGTTTCTTAGTGTTGTGAAGAGGTATTGGAAGGGTCAAAATGTGCTCAGACTCCATGGAGGCCTGGTGAATTGCACCATGCCCTGATCTCTCTCACATCTGTAGCTTGGCTTGCCAGCTGTCTAACCCACCAGCCCAAGGGCCCTTGCTCTGCCCCGTCCCACCCCTTCTGCAAGGCCCTGCCCCCAGCCCCTCTGAAGATGGCTCCTCGGAGGGGGGGACCAAGGGGTGTCTCTACACTGCTGCCCCCAGGTGCTGCCCCGTGCAGCTCCCATTGGCTGCAGTTCCTGGCCAATGGGAGCTGCAGAGCTGGCACTCGGAGTGGGGGCCAGAGACCCAACATCCTCTCAGGGCCCACAGGAATGGTGCTAGCCACCTATAGGAATGGCATGGAGCCAAGGCAAGTAAGGGAGCCTGCCTTAGCTCATTGTGCTGCTGTTAGCACCCACAATCTCCTGGTTTGGCTGAAGTAGCCTCCAGGCAGAGCCATCCCATTCATAGGGCATTCTGTGGCAGCTGCCTCAACCGGCCTATGGACCGGACCCAGGGATTATCTGGGGGCCTGTCATGGGGTGGCAGCAAGGATGCCCCCGCCCCCCCACTAGGGCCAGGACGCTCTGCTTCCTGCTGCTGCCCTGTGCCAGGCCCCCGAGAATCTCCTGGCGTGCATTGCGTAAGGGGGTGGAGCTTTGGGAAGGGCTAGAGTGGGGACAGGATGGGGGTGGAGCAGAGGCAAGGCCTGTGGGGGGAAGGGGTTGCCCGCAGCCCTTGTGCCCCCCGGGTACGGCCCTGCCTCTGACAGGGGATCCTGACAGGTTTGGCCAAGAGGCTGTCAAGTGCCGGCACTTCAACTGCCCGTCCCCCCACTGCTGCGCAGCTCCTGCCCTTTGCCTGGGAGCCTCCCCACCCCCGGGGTGCCTCCTGTACAGGGCAGGGGAGGGAGAGGAAGGTGCGGATGTCAAGACGCCCCCTCTCCCACCCTGTATCTTTTTTCTCCACGTGCAATCGGGGGCACAGCAGGACTTGGGAGGGAGTTTGCTGGCTGCTTTTGGGAGGGTGCAGGGCCAGAAGGGGGGTGAGCCTGCCTTAGCCCCACTGCACCACCACCTGAGGTAAGCAGGGCCCAGATGGAGCCCACATCCCAAACTCCTACCCCAGTTGTGAACCCCCTCCTGCACCCCACGCCCCTACCCTACCCAGAACATCCTTGCATCCAAAAGCCGTCCCAGGCCCTCGACCTAGAATCCCCTCCTGCCCCCCAGATGCCTGCCCCAGGCTCAGCTCAGTGCCCCTCACCACTCTAAATCCCTTAACCCAAGACCAGAGCCTGCGCCCCAACCCTGTACCCCAGCCTGGTGAAAGTGAGGGAGGATGGGCAAGAGAAGGGGGATGGAGTGAGCAGGGGCAGGGCCTCGGGGAAGGGGAGGGAAGAAGGCGGGGTCTGGGTATTTATATTTGAGGTAGATCTTGGATTGCACTTAAAATCAAAAAGTGATCTTGTGCTTAAAAAGGTTGGAGACCCCTGCTGTAAAGAAACATCTCAGCAGGTGTGTTAGCCTCTGTAGCTGTGTAAATCATCAGACAGGAGAGAGCTGCTAACTAGTGTAATGTGCTGCCCTCCAGCAAGAGGCGTTATGTGCTGGCCACCAGACGGTCTAGAGGGGAATGTTGGAGGACGAAAGACTTAGTTACTCACCGCCATTTCTTCCTCCCCCCCGGCCCCACTGCCGATGAGTCTCAGTGAATTCCTCCCACCTGCTGAGTTAGCAGCTCAAAGCAGAAGGGGGAAACAGGGGAAAACACCTAGTAAGGAGGAACTGCATTTGTATGCTGCTTGGAATCTAGGGGACATGGTTTTCCTGGCATAAGCAAGAGATCCCCAGTGCTTAGCCTGGGTTAGCCCTGAAGAACGTGTCCATCTTGCTTATAGAAGCTTCTGGTTTTTGAAACACAAGATGGTAACTTATTTGTGTTTATATGCGTTTACCTGCTTCAGCTGTACACACAACTCTTGTAGCCTTTTATCCATGTTATAAATGTTTAGATAGTTTATTATGGGATTGGCTACGAGTGTTGTCTCTGTGCGATCTACGGCACAATTGACCTGGGCAAGAGACTGGCCCTTTGGGATTGGGAGTTACATGAGTATCACACTAATTCCTTGTGTAAGGGCCATTTCTCTCACAGGCCAGCCCAGCTGAGTGGCAAGACAGACCAGAGTACCCCTGGGGACCATCTGTGACTTTGTCAGTCTCACAGTCTAACCACAAAGTCATTTTGTGTAGATTACACTTATAGGAAAGTTCAAGAAATTAAATATATGCAATCGAATTTTTTTATTCATGTGCTTGCAAAAAGCAAGTAAAAAAAAAAAAGTTTAAAATCTGTAGGATTTCAACTTTAAACATGATTCATTTTATTGAGTAATTACCGTACAGAGGATATTTGTATCAGAAACTCAGTAAAGCTTCCATTACTCTTTCCGTAACTAATTTGAATGAGTTTGTGATTTGTAACTGTAAAAATTTTCTGTGCCCTAAAATGACAGTTGAATAGGCGATTCGATTTTAATTTGGTTAGCAAATTTTTTTTATGAACTCTAATCATCATCGTCATGGCTTTTTTCCCCCCCGATGAAAAATAAAAATGATTTAAACCTTTTATCTGGCATAGTCCGGGCAAAAAGTAGTGCACTCAGCTACGTTAAGTGGCAGGATGGTTTATGCAAAATTTGGTATCTGTAGGTAATCAGGAAGTAGGACTTCATTTTGCACAAACAACTCCACATACAAACAAACTCTTCAAGATAGATACACACGAAGGCCATTCACACCACTTGTGTGCAGGGCAAGGAAAAGGTTCTTAAACAAATGTCTGGGACGGGATCTCTCCTTAGACTTGATTTATGGAAACGGATCTAGTTGCCTGTGCAAAAGCAAAGAAATACCAATAGTAAGGCCTTGTTCCCATCTGCCCCTCTATTTTCCCTCAGAGGGGTGTAGTTAACAGATCTATCTACTTGTGGTTCCTCTTTAATCCTTGAGTGCCCGGCTCTGGCCTCTGGGGTGGGAGGAGACGGGCTGGGGGGTTCCAGACCAGCCAGAGGCAAAGGCCCTTTCGAACAGGTAATTGCCACGGTGTTCCAAGTTAGCGGCGTAGGCAAATGTTTCAAGCTCTTGGGCGCGTTTTGTTTCCACCCCCTAGAATGGAACTCCTTTGACGGGTGCCAGCACATCTGGAAGTGAGCGGTACTTACGGGCCTCCTGGGCATGAATGATTTCAGCACGACAGGTCTCTTTACATTCAAGAGCAACGGGAAGATTAAAAATTAAACTGGGTAATAAAGGCCCTTTCTGCAGAGGGGTTAGACAGCTTTCCCAGAACGCACTGCCTAAGAACTCACCCTTGTGTCTAACAGGGACTCCAGGCTAAGTGATGTTACGGCTTCTCTCTGAGGAGCTGGATGTATGGAGGGAAGGCAATCTGGCAACATTTGGGCTTGATTTTGTTAAAATGTTGACTGATAATATTGATTATTTTAAAGCATTTTTCTGATCTTGATTGACTTCAGATGTTCACCGTTGTGGGAATTGGGGGCGGGGGTCTGACAGTCATTACGACTGACAGGAGACGCTGAGATTTGAAAGGTTAGATTTATAACTGGTAACGTACACATGGAATATTTTGACCTCTGGTGCTGACAGAATAAATATCCTCACATCGAAACCTAATAAGCTCTCAAGCTGCTGTTTTCTTATTTTGCCTAGCTGTAAATAAGTGTTGATGATCAATGGAAATATTTTTTGTTGGCTTGGGGACGTACAGTGAAATCCGTGTTTATTGACACTTACCGATAAAAATCTAATCTCTCTCTCTGTGTGAATGGAAAAAGAGTGTCTTTCTCTGGAAAACGAACAATGGTTAAAAAAATCATAGGATCATAGGTCGGATCACACCTAATTACACCCCTCTTTCTGCATAACAGTCTAGTTCTAGTTTGGAGAGCGCTGCTTTTAGTGTTTGAATTGAAGTAACAGCTAGAGGCTTCTCATGCTTGGTGCGCTACTAAGATCTTGTCTACACTGGCACATTTTGTCACCACAAACTGTCTTTTGCTCCTAAACCCCCTGTACTTGCAGATAGATGAGAGATTCTGCTCTTCAGATGAGATTTGTGAAGGCTGTTGAGAAAAGCTCTCTGTGAGCTTGCAGGAGAGTCACTCCTGTCTCTAGAGGAAAAGTGTCTACCACTAAACTCCCCATCTTGCCTGTGGCTTCTGACTGTCTGCGTCTAGCCCAAGGAGCAGTGAGCCGGAGCTGGCTGTTGTATAGTGCACACACGGGGGAACTCTCAGTGGACTAGTGTTTGATTCTGCTCCCCTGTGAAGGGTCCTAGTTAATGTCTCCACTGAAGAAATGAGTATGTTGCGCCTATGGAAAAACTGATCTCCCGGCAGGGAGGGCTTTGTTTGCTGCATGCACCAGACCGGGTGGGTGCCTGTCAGGATGCTGGGGTGGTCCTCTTGGACAGGCTGGGACTCCTTGGCAGGGAGAGGAGGGCCCAGTCTGAGACCGTCAGGATATTACCCCAGCGAGTCAGCAGGTGCCATTTAAAATCTGCACACTTGCCACCCGGTAGCCTGAACCACGGGGGGAGGGATAGCTCAGTAGTTTGAGCATTGCCCTGCTAAACCCAGGGTTGTGAGCTCAATCCTTGAGGACCCATTTAGGGATCTGGGGCAAATCTGTCAAGGAGGGTACTTGGTCCTGCTGTGAGAGCAGCAGACTGGACTCAATGACCTCTCAAGGTCCCTTCCAGTTCTATAAGACGGTATATTCCCCCCCAACCTTTGCCACTTGCATGGCGTATGTGGGGAACGGCAGAAGCATCTCATTGTGGTATGGGGTAGACAAACCACCTCCCAGAGGTGTCAGGTCAGCACTCAATGGCAGTGTGGTGGGGTTTTTTTTTTTTTTAATTCTTTTTTTTCCTCTCCAAAGAAACAAAATCCCTTGCATCTATGGAATCAGCCATCACGTTAAAGAGGTGCTTTGTTTGGAGTGCAATGTTTTGTTTTTTATACACTCTCAATGAAGCACTGCGGGGTGGTAAAAGGGAAATCCAGACGTTAGAGCTTTTGCAACAGTAAACTGCTGAATATCCTGCTGCGAAAGACTCCGTTGTTTATCGAGCATGGAGGATGTTCCATGCAGGGGAAGAGAAATTCCCCTTCTCCTCAGCCCAGCCAGGTCGAGGAGCTGATCTCGGCGCAGGGTCCAAGCTATCAGCCAAGATGTCCTCTGCCCTACCCCTGTGGTGATTTACCTTGTTAACGGATGCTCTGGGAGTCCGAAATGACACATCAGCTGTGGTGGGGAGGGTTGCATGACTGCTGTTGTGGCTTGTCTTTGTGTCATTGTCCAAGTAATTTTGCTGCGGGGAAGCCAAGGAATCTGCACGAGCCATGAATTCTGTGCATGTCCAATGGTAGAGAAGTCCCCCAGGAGTAAGTTACTGAGCACTGTTGGTGTTTGGACCCAATTCAGGAAAGCACATAGGGGCATGCTTAACTTTAAACATTTGCTTTTGGCCTGGTGATGTCAATAGGCCTCATTAAAACTAAGCACGTGTTTTCCTGAATCGGGGCCTAATCTCTGGGTGTGTTGGGCTACGTACAGAATCCTTGTCTCCCCCCAGGAGAACCTGGGACGTGAGTTGCTCTGCAGCCACCTCTTGGAGGTTTGCTGCAGGAGGCCACAGTTCTAATTAAATTGCTACAGTGAGTTTCGGTCCTGTCCCAGTTAGGTTTTATTTGCTTCCCTGGGCTCTATTGTATTCCACCTGCCTGGCCATTCTATGGAAAGTGGGCAGCTTAATTGAGAAGGCGGGTGGCCCAGCATTTCAAGTAACCCCTGTGGCGCTTGTGTCAATAGAATCCACAGCTACAATCAGCTGTTTTTGTCCTTTAATAGAACAGGCTGGGCTTGTGCCTGGTGCAAACATTTGTGTTGCCCCCGTCGTGAGACCAGGATCTGTTCTTCGCTGCGCTCGTTCGATGCCATAACAACACCGTTGCCCCAACAGCCAGGGGGAACGGCAGAGACTGAACGGCTTCCAACGACCCTTGTCTCTTCGGATGAAATGATTTAGCCTCTTGGTTTTTGCGTTTGGGGGACGTGGCTGCACGTTCCCTGCCCAGCTGGAGAGAGTCCACCCAGGGTTGGGAGATGTTGCAGAATGTACGTTCAGTGAATTCTTAGCGTGGGGGCTCCGTGCGAAGTCCACCCAGTGGCCTTGTGGCCCGGTCAGATGGGCTGTGACGGGGAGGCTCGGCAGCGGCCGTACGGGGTTGCTGAAACGTAGCGCGGCTCAGTCGTTTTGTAAAAGCCACAAGGAGTCCCATGGTGCCTTGGAGACTCGCAGATTAGGACTCCTAGTTGTTTTCTGCAGATACAGACTCGCACGGCAACCCCTCTGAGACTTCACCCCTGCTCTGGGTGTTGGTGTTTAAAGGCAAACTCAACTCTGGCTGGGAGTCGTGGCGTTCTAGGCATGCAGGCCCTCGCTTCCCAGCATCTTTGCATTAATCCTGGTCCTCTTCTTTGGCCCACTTGCTGCAACAGGGCCTGACCTAGCTTGTAGACTCCTTGGGTATGTCTAGACTGCATCCTTCTGTCGGCAGAGGGATGCAGATTAGGCAGGCCGACATTGCAAATGAAGCGGGGATTTAAATATCCTGTGCCTAATTTGCCTAAAAAGGGCCACCGTTTTTGCCGACTCAGCACTTTGTCCGCAAAAAGAGGCAGTGTAGAGGGGGATCTGTTGAGAAAATGGCGGCTATTTTTATGCAAATTAAGCATGGGATATTTAAATCCCCGCTTCATTTGCAATGTTGACCTGCCTAATCTGCATCCCTCTGCGAACAGAGGGATGCAGTCTAGACATACCCCTTGGGACGGGAGCTGTCACTCTGCACCTACTCCAGACCGTGATGGAGAGACTCCAGGTGCCAGCGGAGTATGGATGATGGGATACTTCTTTATCCCCATCAGGACTGGCTTCCTGGGCAGCTTCGTTGGCACCGAAAGGACATGACTGTCACTTTTCCCTTCCCTGTGAAGGTTGAGGAGGTGTGGGGCAGTTTTCTCTGTAAGCGGAGTGCTTGGATGGCCTCCTAGGCAGGAGTCAGGTGCCACCCAGCTAATTGGCAGAGCACCCACAGCTGGCAGCATGGGTTTCTCCTGGTGGTGCACATCGGCACATGCCCTGGTGTGCACAACAAAATTTATTCTGCACCAGGGTGAAAAAACCCAGAGGGGACATTGGTGTGCGGGGGCAGAGAGATCCAGACCTGCTGTCCGTTATGTATTTCATTTGAGGTAACTAATCTGTCACTGCTATGGAGCTAAGTCTAGCACTTTTTCCCCAAGGAGAACCTCTGGCGGGGAATGTAGATCTTCGCCCACCTGTATAACTGACAGAGTTACAGGAAGCCCACTCACTCCCAAGGGCCTGGGTCCCCTACATCAGAGCTCAAGGTGCTGCTGGGGGTTTGCCTGGAAACGCTCTCCTCCCGGGACGGAGAGCATGTTACCTGCAGCCTAGAGACTGACAGTCTGGCCCCCTGTGTGTGTAAAATGCCCAAGTGGGTGGTTGACAGTCGCTCTATGGAGCTTGTTCAGAGCAGTGGCCACGTGGTCCTCCTGTCTGTGGGTTGTCGTGGTCCCTTCCCCTTTTTTCTCTGCCCGTCCCCAGATCCCTCTCCCCCAGATATCAGCAACAGTGCCTTACTAAGGAAATGAATTGCATTCCAAAGATTGCTGCTATCCCACTTCACGGCGATGGGTAGACTGGCTGACCTGTTCAGCACAGTATAGCTGGCCTGGGGCACACATCTGAGAAACGTGCACCAACCGAGACTCCATACGGACGTCGCCAGCAAACGCATCCACCTCCTCATGCTGCAGCCCTCTGCCTGCGGTCTGATGGCGTCTCTGCAGTAGCCTGTGAAGTTCCTCTGCTGCTTTCACTTCTCAATACCAGCTTCCCCTGCTCTCCCACTGTCTCTCTGCCTGGGGCGGTGCATTAGGGAACGTCCGTGTCATGTTTCAAAGCTGTCCCCTCCTGCCTCCGGGTTGGGCTCTTCCTGCCTGGCGACGGGGTGAAGGGAGGTTTGAAAGAAAGCACCCAAACTTTTGAGGTTTGCCCCTCACTTCCTCGCTGAAAAGGAAGTGAAAGTGGCTTCACTCTTCTTTCCGACCGGGTTTTGCATTGAGGGCCGTCTTTGGGGTGGGGGGGAGGGAGCTTGGCCTTATCAAAAGAAAATAGTCTCATCTTTCTCTCTCTCCTGGCAATACTTTAAACCGCCTCTTTACAGAAAGCACGGTGTTTAGCAGCTCAGCCACGCTGCTAGCGTCTGATGAGCGTCCAGATGGAACTAGCGAGGGTTAAAAAACGAGTGGCCCTATAGCACGTTAGAGACTAACAAAAATGTGTAGATGGTATCATAAGCTTTGGTGGGCACAGCCCACTTCTTCAGATGGGTGGAGCAAGAGGCACAGAGAGGTACAGAAATCCCAAACTTTAAAGCAGAAAAAGAGGGGAGAAAGGGAGGAGATAATTGACAGGGGTTTTCCCCCATTATAGCACCTGTGCTAAATGAGGCTAATGGAGTGGGCTGTAAGCGTCTGATACTTGGCTTTTGATGTCATTTGGGTGCTGAATAGAATGGCCCATCCAGTTCATGTCTTTGTTCAGTCCCTGCGCGAAGGTGTCAGATTTGCATATGAAGGCTAGTTCCGGGGTTTCTCTCTCTAGTTGGTTCCTGAAATGACTTTGCCAAAGACTGGCCACTTTGAAATCCATTACTGAAGGCCCAGGCAGGTTAAAATGCTGCCCAACCGGTTCCCATGTCTGGTGTCTGATTGGTGCCCATGTATCCTTTGGCGCAGAGGCTGTCCGGTGTGGCCGATATCCCTGGCAGAGGGGCGTTGCAGGCACTTGCTGGCATAGATCCCACTGGAGGACATGCAGTGGTACCAGCCCCTGATGTGGTTCTGTCCTGCTCTGGTGTCGCTTTTGTAGCTGTGTGGACAGGGTTGGCACCAGAGTTTCTTGCAGGAGGGGTCCTGGGGGAGTATGTTTGAGGTGTGGGGCGCGGTTGCTAGTGAGATACGTAGTTTGTGGACATGCTCTTTCATATGCTGCTGCTTTTTCAGGCTCCAGCCTGGCAGCCACACTTGGCATGAGGGTCTCTGGGCTTGCTGGGATACCCCTGCCCTTGACAACAGGCTGCCAACGATTGGCAGAATTTGGTTTGTGTTTGGACCCTGGGACTCTTCTCTCAAGCTTAGGGACGCAGATTCGAGAGCCCCTCTCTGGTCCCAGCTCCCGTTTTCTGGTGCTGCAGTAGGATGGGTCTCCACACTCCTCCTCAGTGGCAGGAGAGGGGGCCTGTTCCTCTCTAAGGAATTGTGGTCTAGTGGTTAAATGACTAGACCCAGACTCAGGACATTTCGCTTGGCTCTGCCGGACTCCATGCCTCGTCGTGGGCAAGTCCCTTCCTCGGCAAAAGGGGGATGATCAGTTGGGTCTGCCCAGACTAACTTCATCAGGGCAGGGACCGTCATTTACATCTGGCCTGGACAGAGCCTGGTGCCAGGGAGCCGCTATCCTGGGTTGAGCCCCTGAGGGGCTACCGTAATGCAAACCACGGAGTGACAGGACTCCGCTTGGATTTTAAGCTCTCATGGTTGTGGGGAGACACCAGAGTTGTTGACTCGAGTCGCCGAGGTGACTCGACTCGGGTTCATTGTTTGTGATTTGAGACTCGCTAATTTTGTTAAATCGACTTGGTGAAAAAATTGTCCAAAAATGCCGCTATCGACGGCGTGTACAAAAGTGACTGGACATTTTTTAAATTAAGACTTGAGACTCGACTTGGGACTTGACTTGAAAGTGACTTTAGGGACTTGAGACTCGACTTGAGACGTGAACTGTAGTGACCTGAGACTTGACTTGGACTTGACAATGACGACTTGAAGACAACACTGGGAAACACATTTCAAATATGATCCCTAAAGTCTCAAGCAGGAAGCGGGGGAATTCCCACCTGCTCTGCTTGTGTTCTTGGAGCCTGACTCAAGCCTGACGGGTTGAACCTCTCTACATGGGTTGAACCCCCCACAGGAGGTCAGTGTTGTCTAGCAGTATCACCGACACTTCCCCTGATGCTGGGCTCTTAGACAACGTTTCGGGGTCAATCAGAGCCAAAGAACAGCCCAGAACCCTGAGCACCAGGACTGGGGGCTGGAAACACTTTATGGGACTGTGGGAAACTTGCCCACCCCCATGATAAGTGGATATCTGGCGAACTCAAATCACGCCGGACCACAGATGTTGCCAGACCAGAGTGTGCTGGACTAGAGAGGTTCAAGCTGTGCTGATTTTCAAGAGTAAGTTCTCCCCTGTTTTGTGCTGCGAATACTACAGAGATTTAGTACTCTTGATAGCTGGGTAACTTACTGTGTTATCTAGAATGGGTCTCTTTGGCCATGGAGTGTTGGTCAGTTCGCGCCATGCTCTTTGAATTCACTGTAATGATGCGTTTGGCTCCCGACAGACCCTCGGAACTAGAAGGGCTTTTTGCAAAGGGCAGGGTGAACGTGAGCTTTATAAAAGCAAGGCGGTGAGGAGCAGAGATGCAGCCTACAGCACGTACGTTCTGTGAAACCTTGGAAGCTATTGTACCTTTCAAGGGCAACTTGCCTCTGAACTACATGGCTCTCGTCGGCTTGTTCCGAGCCTGGGGAGAGAAAGCAGGGTTTGATGGGTAAGTTATCGGCATGGCTTTTTGGGGGTGCCCTGTGTGGCTGTCGGGTATCAGGTGCCTGTTCGCTGCCAGGCTGGTGTGGATATAGCTGCTACGTTGCGTTCTGCTGTAATGTGGTACTGTGTGGGCACCACGGCGTGTCCTAAGGAACCTGGTCCCGTGCAGTGTTGTGAAGGGTAACTCTGTCCTTTGTACACTGCCCAGCAATGTGAGCCATAGGATGCACAGTGTAAAGCACCCCCCTTTCTGCAGGGCGCTTATGCCTTCTTGTCTTGTGCATGGAGGTCGCAGTCCAGGTAGCTAGTTATGGGAGTGCACAGGTCTCGAAGGGTCACTGCTGTTGTTCTTTCTTAGCTCAGTCAACCTGTGGAACTCCTTGCCAGAGGATGTGGTGAAGGCCAGGACTTGAACAGGGTTCAAAAAAGAACTAGATAAATTCATAGAGGTTAGGTCCATCAATACTTATTAGCCAGGATGGGTAGGAATGGTGTCCCTAGCCTCTGGCAAGGACTGGAAATGGGCGACAGGGGAGGGATCACGTGATGATTCCCTGTTCTGTTCACTCCCTCTGGGGCACCTGGCCTTAGCCACTGTTGGCAGACAGGACACTGGGCTGGATGGGCCCTTGGTCTGACCCCGTCTGGCCGTTCTGAAGCCCCTAGTCTTTCCCTAACCCATCACTGCCTGGCCTGAAATGGAGCCATTTTCATGCCCCAGACTGCTCTGATGGGGGGAGGACTGGGCCACTTGCTCCAATCCAGAGGCATCCAGGCCGAGCTGTGAGCCAGCGGCCGTGCCCTGTCTCCGTGCTGGTCGGGGGGTGTCAGATTGTGGAGCCCTGTTGAGGATCTCGTGACGTTAGTGAAGCTCCAGTTCTACGTGGTGCGGTTTTTGGTGGACTCCGGTGCCTGGGTGCTCCGATTTGCTAGACCCACGGGGTGCCGTGGAGTCCCAGCGGCGGGGCAACGCATTCGGAAGTTGCCCACTGGAGGGTATTTTGAAGAATTCCAAAGAAACGCTGCCGAATCCGTCCACGTTGCAGGGATTCCCCTCCCCCCCCTTGTGTCTTAAGACGTTTTGCCCAGTAGCGTTTTCGGTCCCGTGGGACTCGTTTGATGGAACCGTGGAAAAGCCATTTGCTGGCAATATCTGCCACCCTCCCTGTCCTGTCCCATCTCACACACGCTGGCTGCGAGTGCTTCCTCTCGTCCATGCTTCGTCCCTGGCGGGCAGCAGGACCGTGGACGAGCCGCAACGTCCCAGAGCAGAAAAGCCACCTTTCAACTAGACGAAGACTTTGCTGCTTCGCTAGCTCGCCAAGATCATGGCACAGGCGCTCCCTGAAAGACTCTGTGGGCAGGCCCCCTCATTTACTGCCGTTTGGTGCAATTGCTCTGTTCCCGAAGCCCATCGCTGTTCCATTCCGGGTGTCATCGATCCCCAGGGACGGTTGAAAAGCCCTTTTCCCTGTCGGCCGCTCGTGAAATGAGACGATCGCTTTGGATGTTTGTGTTCTCACTGCTTCGCCCAGGTCTTTGACATCGCGTTGGGGGTGACGGAGCCTGCCTTCCACAAGGCAGTCTCTCCCCCGGGGGTGACCATTGGGAGGAACTCCCAGCCTTCGGTAGGAAAACGTTCGTTTTATTCTCTGCACCAGTTCTGAGCGCGGCACTCCTCTTTTATCTAGGCCAGTGTTTCTTAAACTTTTTAAGACTGAGGAACACCAAAGAATAATTTTTGTTGAGAAAAAAGCGGGGGAAGGCCAGGAAAAGTTATTGAGGGGAGGAAAAAAAAAAAAAGTCGCCTGCCCCTTTAAGGGCGGCCATTTTGAACTCTGTTGTTCTCTGCAGTACACCTCCGACTGCCTTGCGGCACACCAGTGTGCCGTGGAACACAGTTTAAGAAACACTGCTCTAGGCTATTGCCCGGCAGATAAGCGACAGTGCATCTCGTGAACCAGTTTTAATGTACCGTGATCCACCTACATGTTAGTGGGATTGTACGTGGCCTCGTGGCTCCGGACTTTGTAGTATGCAGGGGTGAGAGAGGATGGTCTAGTGCAGGGGCGGGGACCCTCAGGCTGGGGGCTGCATTCGGCCCCCGGTTTATCCGGATCCGGCCCCAGAGGCTCAGCATTGCGGAGCCCGCGCTGGCACTCCAGCTCCCCCGCCACCCACCCGTGGGGCTAGAGCACACCAAGTCTACTAGCCTGGACCCCCCTCGGCTCTGGCGTGTGAGGGGAACGTGGGGAGTGTCTTTCTCCTTCGCACTCAGGCGCTTCTCACTTGTGTGCGGCCCCCAACTAATTTTTCTGTGGGTCAGCGGCCCCTGACCCAAAAAAAGGATCCCTACACCTGGTCTAGCAGTTAGGACACTGGGCCACCCATGTTCAATTCCCTGCAATGTGACAGACTCCCTGTGTGATCTTGGGGGCACACCGTGCCTCAGTTTCCCATCTGTGCTGTGGGATAGCGGTGCTTCCTTGCCTCAGGCACGCTGAGCGTAGAACTGCCATACCACCCATGAGAGGGGCAGATACTCAAGCCATGTAATGGTCAGAGAGGGGCCCTGCGTTTGATGCTTGCTTTATGTGCTGCGTGTGAACAAGTCACGGATGTATTCAGTGCAGGACAGGCTAGCCCTTCCCCCTTCCTAAATCCTGCTTCATCGACCATTTCTGCCCAGCGGGCTTTGTTTCTGCAGGATTCTCAACTCGTCAAGACTGCAGCCAAATTGCTCTGCGGCTCTATTTCAGCCCCGCTTAGGAGATACTCGGGAGATGTGATTCCCCACTGTCTGAACCCTACACTTATTAGTAAGCCCCAATGTGCACAACACCCGCAATGCTCTAGCAGTGCATGGCAGTTGTGTTTCTGGATTAGCGGCTGCCTCCCGCCTATGCCAATAGATTGCTTTGAGACCCGCAGACGGGAATATTTTGGTGAGTGCCACAGGTTGGAGTGCAAGTCTTGCACTCGGAGACGCAGCCCTCGTTGTGCGCCTGGCCTGCGGTTAACTTCTCTGCTGACTCACTTCCAGGGCTGATTACTTGAGCACATGACTCCTATCAAAGGGCCGAGCTGGAGAAGCCAGAGGTGTGAGATTACTAAGTCGGCTTGGTCACGCTGGCTTCTGGGGAGCAGCTGTTTTCAAGTGTAGAGTCACGTGTAGCCTGGGCTTCCTGTGGTGAGGAACGGAGGGCAGGTTTGAAGTCGGGCGGCGTGGAGCCCTCGTCTGGGGGCGGCGTGGAGCCCTCGTCTGGGGGCGGCGTGGAGCCCTCGTCTGGGGGCGGCGTGAAACACATGTAGTGGCGATGCACTTCAGAGAAGCCCTGACCCGAGAACCCCCGGCATGTGTGGCTGCAATCCAAGATAGCAGAGGCTGCCTAAACCGGCCCCCAGCTCTGGCTCGGGGACAACTTGAGTGGGTCTCTCCCCCCACCCCCACTCTCCTAGAAGCTTCTGAAATTTGTTAGTTGCCTGCAAGGCAAACCCATGTTGGGGGCTTGGTGCTGTAAGTCCCCGGGGAACTGAAGTTTTGTGCTTCTGGACTGTACTACGTAGGAGCTGCCCAACGGAGCAACCCTCCAACCCAACATCGTGTCTTGGGCAGGGGTGTAATTGTGTAGTCGATTAACCAATGAACCCATTGGCAAAAGCTCAGAGGTTAGTGCTATAGACTGCATGCACCTTCCCCACCAGGACATTTTTTAGCAGACTGGCCAGCAGCCCGGCTCAGTCCTGGCTTGTGCTGGGTCTGGGTCCGGGACCTACCCCCGCTGCAGCTCTGCATTAGGAGCCAGGTGGGCAGGCAGCCCGGCTCAGACCCCCCCCAGGCAGGGCCTGCTGCCGCCCTGCACTGCTGTCTCTGTAGCTGGTTTTTAAACTGGATCCCCTCCCAGACCAGCTCCCGCCCGGCACCCGCGCTGCTGCCTCTGATACAGAGACTATAGACTAGTCGACTAACCGATAAGAATTCACGAGCTTACTCGACTATTCAATTAACCGATGTTTAACATCCCTAGTGTTGGCCAGCAGCCAGCCCCGGGGGCTTCAGAGAAAGGTGAAAGAGGCCTGCAGGAACGGGTGGGGGCAGATTATCACATCAGGTTTTTTCCTGAGCTCCAGTAGCTTGCGATGGGTTTAAACCCTGCAGTAATCACTTCAGAAATGTGAAAGCCTCCGAGGGGGAGCCGTGTTAGTCTGTAAATGAAAAAGCGAATGGTCCCGTAGCACCGTAGAGACCAACACGGAGAGAGACGTAGTACCATGGGCTTTCCTGGGCTCTTCAGATGGGATTCTTGGCGTTCACAATCCTCGTCCCTTACGCTGGCGCTGTCCAGTTTCTCTGTGAGCCTGGCAGCAGTTTGGCCTCCGGCAGCCGCGTCGAACTACTTTTCCTGCTTTCCAGCGGGGCTTGTGTGCAGGCGGTCGGGGGTCTGTTTCATGTGACCCTGCCCACTCTAATCCTGGGGGTCTGTCTTGGGCCCCGGGGCTGCCGTTTCATTTGGACACGCGCCTGTGGTGTGGGCAAATGGGACAGGGAAGTCCTGGGTGCCGCAGAATTCAGCCAGAAGATGCAACAAATGGACACGAGGTGATGATGGCGGGGTGAGAACACTGGGAGACTTGCAGTGTCCTCATTCGACCCCCGTACAGAGCACCCGCTGGCCACGCTGCCCTGTGTCACGGGTCCGGGATGCTGCATTCAGTAGGCAGTGGCTGTCGATGGCGGTGCCGGCCGCTAGACAGGCCTGTGGCCCCTTTTCTTCCCGGCAGTATTGTTTTCGTTTCCCTTGGCATCAGCGGCAGGGCGATGAAACAGTAGCAGGCTCCTAGTGAAGTGTGTTGGGGCAGGCGTGGGGAGGAGGTGGTGCTTAGCGTTACACTCCACACGAGGTGCGTGTTTGCCTGAGAAGATTGCTGTGAGGTGGGTGTGAGCGGGAGACGCTGAGGATCGCACGCCAAAGCGTGCCAGAACCGGGTCTCTGCAGAGTCTTGCCACGGGTCACGTGGTGGGCGAGAGCCTGGATTGTTACTGTGGTAGCTTCTCCTTTGAAAATTACCCCAAAAGTTTCTATCTGCAGGTCTCCTTTCATCAATGTGCGATAGGCCGGGTCCTCCTCGTTTTTTGGTTTGCTCCTTAGCTGAGAATAAAAGACAAGACATGACTTCTCCGGTACAACGCTGGAGGTTGTTAAAGCTCTTAGCTCTGGGTCACTTGTTTCTCTGCTGAGGAATTGGCAGCATCCCTAGTGTTTTTATTGGTGAATTTAAAGTACCTCCAGCACTGAAGCACTTCTCCAGTATTTATGAGGTCTAATGAAATCTCCATGTCCATTCTCTTTCCGTCAACCCGTGGAACTCCTCGCCAGAGGGTGCTGTGAAGACCAGGACTTTAACAGGGTTCAAAAAAGAACCAGATACATTCATGGAGGTTAGGTCCATCGATGGCTATTAGCCAGGATGGGTAGGAATGGTGTCCCTAGCTTCTGTTTGTCAGAGGCAGGGCTGGCCCGAGCCCTTTTGGCGCCCTGGGCCCGGACGCGCGGCGCCGCCCCCCAGGCGCATGGCACATACATGGGCCCGCCCCCCCAGGGTGCACGGGCCCACCCCTGGGGTGCACGGTGCATGCGCTGTCCAGCCTGACCTGGCCAGCGCTGCTGGCACGCGTGCCGGGCCGTGCAGGGCCCTGCGGCTGTGGGGGGAAGGGTGCTGCTGGGCCAGCGACGCGGGGCTGGCGCTGCGGGAGCCGGGCGCACGGCACCTGATGGCAGCCGTAAGGGATGCCGCATGCCCCTTACAGCTGCCATCAGGTGCCCCATCGGTTGGCACCCTGGGCAGCTGCCCGGCTCGCCCATGCCTCTGTCCGGCCCTGGTCAGAGGCTGGGAATGGGTGACAGGGAAGGGATCACTTGATGATTCCCTGTTTCTCTTCACTCCCTCTGTGGCCCCTGGCCTTGGCCTCTGTTGGAAGACAGGACACCGGGCTAGCTGGACCTTTGGGCTGACCCAGTCTGGCCGTTCTGATGTTCTGTTCTTATGTTACGTTAGGCACTGGTGTCAGTGTTGGCCGTGGGCCGGGTGGTTTAGCCATGTCAGACCAAGTCCGTATTCTGAGGCGCAATCTGGATGGACAGCGTGACAGCGGAAGCGGGGAGGGCAAGGAATAACAAGTTAACAGTTACACTGAGCACACGTTTTGTTGTTGGAAAATTGTGGGTCCCCCACTTCCCCCGGAAAATGTGGACAGATGAAATTTGCATTCGTTTTGTCGGTTTTCCTGGGAAAAATGTTCTCAGCACCCTGTTAGACGTGAGCCATTTTGGTTTTCAGGCACTCGTGCAGTTTGAGGAAATATCATTTTCCCTCAAAGCAGAAACTTCATTTGGTTGAAACCCCAGTTTGCCATCAGAACAGGTTTGACACGCGCCGTCCCTCAGCCCTTCTTGGTTTCCATGTCGTCTTAGCTCCGTCGCAGTGCGAGTGAAGGGAGGAGAGCAGATGGAAGCACGAGAGGGGGACTGGGCGTGGAGAGATTAGAACAAGTGAGGCTTTTGATACTGACGCGAGACCATTTCTGGCGCAGGGAGCGATGAGACCCCGGCTGTTTCGTGGGGCACAAGAGTGGCTTGGGAAGAGGTGGAGAAGGCTCTCCGCAGAGTCTCCAAAGAGGAGGCTGGATATGAACCTTATGTCTAGCAAAATGGGAAGCCAGAGGAGGAGCTGGGAAGGTCTTACGCATAGACACTCAGGGTATGTCTACACTAGCCCCCTAGTTTGAACTAGGGTGGCTAATGTAGGCATTGGAACTTGCAAATGAAGCCTGGGATTTAAATATCCCGGGCTTCATTTGCATGTTCCCGGGTGGGTGCCATTTTTAAATCCCCTTATTGCAGGGGATCACCTCATTGCAGGAGGAGTAACAGTTAATCCGAACTAAGGACTTAGTTCGGATTAACTTCTGGGTGCTGCGTGTAGCCGCGGGCAGTCAGTTCGAACTACGGGGCATTTAAAAATGGCGCCCGCCCGGGAACATGCAAATGAAGCCTGGGATATTTAAATCCCAGGCTTCATTTGCAAGTTCGAATGCCTACATTAGCCCCCCTAGTTCGAACTAGGGGGCTAGTGTAGACATACCCATAGACTTTAAGGTCAGAAGGGACCATTATGATCATCTTGTTTGATCTCCCGCACAATGCAGGCCACAGAATCTCACCCACCCACTCCTGGAATAATCCTCTCACCTATATCTCAGATATTGAAGTCCTCAAACGATGGTTTAAAGGCCCCAAGATGCAGAGAAGTGATCTGTGCCCCATGCTACAGAGGAAGGCGAAAAACCTCCAGGGCCTCTGCCAATCGACCCTGGAGGAAAATTCCTTCCCGACCCCCTTGTGAAGCGGGAGGGCAGGAGACCAGCTAGTAGGAGTCAGGCCTAGTGGTTGGAGCTGAAGGCAAGCCCTAGAATCAGGGTCTGAATGCCCGAACCAAGGGTTTGGACAGAGCCCCAGGCCCAGGGTCGTAACCAGTCCCAGGAGCAGGGCTGGTTCAGAGGGAGGAGCAAGGTGCAGGGCAGGGTCCAGGCTGGAGGAGGCCCGTTGTATGGCAGCAGCAGGGCCTTGGGGCACAGCGATTTAGAAGGTCCCAGGACTCCTGGCCACCACTACAGCACAAAGGCAGCCGCCGTAGCCCCGGGGGACGTGCCCCTCCCCCCCCCGATGCTGAAGGGCTGGCTGGGGGAGGCTAGCCCCCACCCCCACCTCTTCTGCCAGAGAACCAGCTCCTTCCCGGGGCCCAGAGCCGGTGCCCCCACCTCGCCCAGGGCCCGGCGAAGGCTGTCGGCCCCCTGTTCAACGCAGCTGGGCAGTGGTGATCAGCGGCCGTCTGCGGGCTGCAGTGGGCTGGTCTGACGAGGTGTCTGTCCCCCCGGCTGGGCCAGCAGACCAGGGAGCCGTGGTGTGGCAAAGGGGCGTGGGGCGGCTGGAGATCAGGGCAGGGAAGAACCCAAGAGACATCCTGGAAAATGCCAACGAATGCCCCAGCTAAGGCCGTTCCCTGCCGCATTGGAGACTCGACAAAGCCCTAGAACGGGGACGGGCATGATACTGCCCGTGGGCTGGATCCGGCCCACCAAGCCACCGGCTCGGGCCCGTGACCTGCCCCACCGAGACCCCGAGGCGGGCTCTCTGTCTGCTGCAGCCCACGGCTGCTCAAACCGCTGGCAGCTCCCTCTAGGTACCACGTGCCCCTGCGAGGGGGGAGAGGATGAGCGCCGCCCCCCCTCCCGGGCCAATCTCTGCAGCTCCCATTGCCTGGAGCGGGGCCTGGAAAGAGTCTCCAGCTGTTTTCAGCAGCCTGGGGCTGCTGCAGGAGGGCAGGGAGCCTGCCTCGGGGTCCTGCAGGGCCGCTGGTCGGGAGCCGCCTAAGATAAGCGCCTCCCAGCCAGAGCCTGCCTCTGGCATCTGCCGCCTGCACCCCCCAATTCCCTGCCCCAGGTCACCACCCAAACCCTCTGCACTCCTCCTCCCCCGCCCCAGCTCACAACTCCCTCCGAGAACCTGCACCCCCACCGGACCCTGCACCCCAACCCCCTGGCCCGGGTCACCACCCCTCCTTCACCTAAACTCCCTCTCAGACCCCCCCCTGCACCTCAGTCCCCTACCCTGAGCTCCCTTCTGCACCCAACCCTGTCCCAGACCCCGCACCCCCTCCATAGAAACGTGCGGCCCTTCACCACTTTCCAAAATCTTGGGGTGGCCCCCCCCTAAAAAATGACTGCCCCCTCCTGCCCTAGAACATGGGGTAGGGAGCCGTCCTGCCCTCGGCCTGGGGAGGGTGGCACTGGGCTCGCTGTGGCTACCTTGGCTCGCGGAAGGAACGCTGAGGAAATGCCGCCCGTGTCACATCCGTGCGGCTGGGAGCGTGGCTCCAACCGGCCTTTTCGCTTTCTGGGCGGCGTGTACCACGGGCTGCTCGGCAGAAGCCGGCGGCTCGGATTCTCGGGGCGCCAGTGGCTGTAGCTCTGCCGTTGCTCCCTGTTCGCCTCAGTGGAGCTTTGCCAGTCGAAAGCGTGGCGCTCTGTCCTGGGCCGGGTCTGAGACTGGCTCGTGGGGCACAGAGATGGCGTGGTAACTCCGCCCCATGGGCCGTCAGCAAGGCTTGCGCCTGGTGCCCTTAGCCGCACGGCATGGCACGCCGGTCCCTGGGTCTCTAGAGCCCTGTAAATCCGCGGGTGTCCGCTTAATACCCGCGGGTACTCACAGCTCATTGGTGCGGGCATCAATTTTGTAGCCGCGTGGGTCTCTACTACTATCTAGTAAGACCAGCTGCCAGCCTGGGCCAAAGCACACACAGGCGCCGTTAGGTGAATGGGGCTGCAGAGGGGGGTTTGGACCACACCCTTCGCCTCCCATCCCTCGCTCCCAGGATTCTGTGACCCCGGAATTGACTTTTGTGACCCCATGCTGAGCTGTGTTGAAGTCACACAGGGACAGCAATTCTTTGTGTTTGTCTTTAGCACTGCCCAGGCTGGTGTCATGAGCTTCTCCAGAGAGGACCAACCTGCTGGAACCACGTGTTCTAAGCTCGTTCGGTGTTTGGCTCCCTCTTGCTTTCGTTGCCCAACATTCTCGTGGGGCAAAGGTGTAGGGTAAAAGTTAGGCCTGGTCTACGCTGGCAGAGAAAATCGATGTAAGATAAGCAATTCCAGCTGTGACGTTTGCGTAGCTAGAGTCAATGTACCTTACATCGATTTTTTTCTGGCCCTGTAGTGGGAGGTCCATGGGAGAAACTCTCCCATCGACTTCCCTTACTCCTTGTGAGGAGTACCGTGGTCAACGGGGGCGCCCTCCGCATTCAATTTAGTGGGTCTTTACTAGACCTGCTAAATGGAACCCAGAGGTTCAATTGCCAGAGCCAAGCCTCAATCCTCTGGAAAATGGAGACGTAGCCTTAGCGAAGGTACTGTTCTTTCCTCTCAGTGTGAATGCTTCAGCTGATGGGTTTCAGAGCCTAATTTTTCAAATGTTAATGCTCTAGTTGGTTTCAGGGTGTTTTTTTCAGAGGATTCCAAGCAATCGCACCATAATGTACGTTAATGGCCTGTCAGTGTGTTCTAATTTTTAAATCTCAAATGTCTAGTTAAACTCGTGTCACGAATTCCTCTGTGGCTTCCCAGCCTCTTGAGTGAATAAATGGATTTAAAAAAAAAAAAAGTCTTGCAAGCTAGGAGTGGAGGCGGAGAAGAACGCTTTCTCCTGGCCAGAAACACGCCGTGCCGGCGTCTGTTCTGAGTCGCTGCCTGGGTGAAATGGTGAGGCTAAAGGTGTTATAAGAGGAGTGTGAGGCCTTTTTCTACCTGTTGGGGCAAGTTCCTGTGCTCTGTATGCTGAAATTGCACGTCTATATTTAGGAACGATGGGATCAGCCCCAATATCCAGCTAGTTCAGTCTCCTGTCTGATCCTGGCCAGCACCAGCTGCATCAGAGGAAGGTGTAACTACTCTGTAGGAAGCAGAGCTGGGGTAATCTGTGAGGACAACCCTGAAACCTGAGGCTGAGTAGCCCCACCAACAGCCTTATCGCTAATGGATAACTGTCCAAGCCCGTATTGAATCTTCCTGATTTTGGTTTTCCCTCTCAGGGACGTCCAGTGGCAATGAGTTCCACCGTCCCAGTTCTCTGGCAATCAAGGCCATTTCATGGAACTTGCCTTGTTTGCCTATGGGAGGTGAGGATGGGTGCTTAGGTGATACATTTGAGGACCTAAATGTTGAAAAACAAGGCAGAGAGACCCCATCGCAAGAGCAGGGCCCATGGTTGGCATAGATGCGGAGGAGGAAGGTGGAAAATATATAGGACCCTCCTGTCCAATTTAACCTAGCTGTCAGCGAGGGGTATCTTTTCCTGGGGCAGAAACAACATTACAGCCACCTGAAGGCGAGCAAAGTGAGCCCAAAAGAAAGAGGCACTAATCTTTGGGGGGGCCATCTGACTGCTTATAAAGGCAGCGGGCTGGTTCCCCCCGTAGTGTTGGGGAGAGAGAACCTCTGTGAAGACGTGGTAATGGAGCCCAAGAGAATCCAGGGGAGGAGGAGCCTCATTCAGTGGTCCGTGTAGTAACAGGACGACATGAGCAAAGGGAAGACATGGAGAGGCAGGATGGTTCTGTGGCGAAAGCATTGGACTGGGATATGGGAGAGTCGTTAGGTCTGCACTGCCACCAGCCTCCCATATGTGGCTGTGGGCAGGTCGCTTTATCTCTGGCCACGTCTTCACTCTGCGGAAGATTGCCGTTGCTGCGATCGATCTTCCCGAGTTCGATTTAGCGAGTCTAGTTAAGACCTGCTAAATCAGACTCCGAGGGCTCCCCCACCGGTATCTGGTACTTCTGCTCTTGCTGGTGTAAGGGAAGCTGACAGGAGTGTTTTCTCCTGTGGGCCTTCCACTGTCAGACACCACCAAGCTCAGCTTAAGATAAGCCACCTCCAGATACATATTCTACATAGCTGGAGTTGCGTACCTTAAGCTGAGCTGCCGGGTCAAGTGTAGCCGTGGCCCCTGTGTACTTCAGTTCTCCCCATCTATAAAACGCCAGTCCTATTGCTTTGTCTGCTTGGATTTGGGTTTGTTTAGTCTGCAGAAGAGAAGAGTGAGGGGGGATTTGGTAGCAGCCTTCAACTCCCTGAAAGGGGGCTCCAAAGAGGCTGGAGAGAGGCTGGTCTCAGTGGGGGCAGGTGGCAGAACGAGGAGCAATGGTCTCAAGTTACAGTGGGGGAGGTCTAGGTTGGATATTAGGAAAAACTCTTTCCCTAGGCGGGTGGTGACGCACTGGGATGGTTCCCTAGGGAGGGGGTGGAATCTCCATCCCTAGAGGTGTTTGTCTCAGCTTGACAAAGCCCTGGCTGGGATGATTGAGTTGGGATTGGTCCTGCCTCGGGCAGGGGGGCTGGACTTGATGACCTCCTGAGGTCTCTTCCAGCTCTATGATTTAGGACTTGGCATGCCCAGTTCTTAGCACCGTGGGGCGCCTGGTTGCTGCTTGTTGGCGGTACCATACCACTGTGGGAGCCAAGGAGATCAGGAAACGCTTCCTTGCCCAAAGGCCGACTGGACTATGTCACAGGCTGGCAAAGGAAGTCGTGGAGATGCCGTCACTTGGAGCTGTAACACAACGAGCAGGGACAGAGCTCTGTGATAAGTTTCTTTTCATTGCTAACTCATGTGCTTCTATCCAGGGTAACTTTCTGTACACAGTGAGGAGTCCTAAGAACATCAGAGAGGTCCATCTAGCCCAGTGTCCTGTCTTCCAACAGTGGCCAATGCCAGATGCCCCAGAGGGAGGGAACAGAACAGGGAATCATCCAGTGATCCCTCCCCTGTCACCCATTCCCAGCTTCTGGCAAACAGAGGTTAGGGACACCATTCCTATCCATCCTGCTAAGAAATATTGATGTCCCTAACCTCCATGAATTTATCTAGCTCTTTTTTGAACCCTGTTAAAGTCCTGGCCTTCATCCTCTGGCAAGGAGTTCCACAGGTTAACTGCGTGCTGTGTAAAGAAAAACTTCCTTCTGTTTGTTTTAAACCTGCTACCTATTCATTTCACTTGGTGACCCCTGGTTCTTCTGTTATGGGAACACGTAAATAACTTTTCCTTATTCACTTTTTTCCATGCCAGTCATGATGTTATAGACTCTCTCCTATCCCCCCTTAGTCTCCTCTTTTCTAAGCTGAAAAGTCCCCGTCTTTTTCATCTCTCTTCACTTGGGACCCGTTCCAAACCCCTCATCGTTTTTTGTTGCCCTTTTCTGAGCCTGACTAGAGCGAATAGGGGCCGGTAATGCCAGTGTCACTTTTGACTTCTGGCAGAAATGCACTGACTGTTGGCTTGGTTTCAGGGATTATCCCACTGGGCGGTACGGTTGCTGTCAGGCAGAGGATATAAACCCCCCTCCGCCCTGCACCCCAGAAAGTGAAGAAGTGAAGTGAATTTGTATTTCTCTTTTGACACTAATGGACCAATTTAAGGCAATTTCCAAGAGAAATGAAGCCTCTGGTTTAAATCGGGAAGCTTCCGAGCACAGCCCATCCCACCGTGAGTGGGAGCTGTGAACGCAGAGAGCCGGGTGGGCTCCGGGCGGAGGGGAGGAGTGGGTGAGAGCCAAAGTTGCCGCTCAGAGCAATTGCTCAGCGTTTGAAGTGGTGGAAGGCGGTTGCGAGGGAGCGGGCTTTGGGAAACAGGCTCGGAACGGCGCCTCCTAATTAATCTCTCTCTTCAGTGCGCTGATTGGCAAAGAGCTCCCTGGAGCTCCCATCCCTGGGGGAGCTTTCTCCATCCCTCTAGCTGTTATGACTTTATCAACCCCTCCCTTCCCGAGGCCTGACTCATCTCCTCGAGGCCTCGTTCGCGCCAGTTCTTTGCTCCTTTGATGGCCAGTTTCCATCAGGCAGATTGGAGCAGCCCCGCTATCCAGCCAGCTCATAGCCTGTCTCCGGCCCTGGCCAGCACCAGCTGTCCGAGGCAGCTGTAACTACAGGGGTTGAACCTCCTTAGTTCAGCATCCTCCGGGCCTGACCGGTGCCGAACCAGAGAATCTTCCAGACTATGGGAAGTCAATTTTGTCTGGCAGCATCACCAACCTTTCCCTTGCCTGCTGGGCACCTACGAATAAATTAGATGGAAAGAGCAGCACAGAACATGGAGAGCCAGAACTAGTGGCTGGAAACAAACTTGACGGGACTGCAGGAAAGGTGGCCACACGCCGGCTAAGTGGACATCCGGTGAACTCCAGTCATGCCGGACCATGGATGTTTCTGGACCAGAGTGTTCTGGACTAGAGACACTGAGTCTGTACTCCATAGCAAGCAGATTTGGGGCAGTTCTGGGGCCTGGCACGTCTCAACAGCCTTCAGGGGGGTTCTGGAGAGGTCTCCTCTGAACAGCTCCAAGAGGAAAGCTGGGTGGGTTTGGCGGTAGGAGCGATTCCCCAGACGCCCTTCGCTTGCTGTATGACTCTAATTGCTAGACACTGAGGCCAGAGCCTTGGGAATTGGCCGCTGATTTCTGCTTCCTTCATGAGCCCTGAGGCCTTGTAACGCACCCCCAGACTGCAGAGGGCCTTAACGAGGGGCTGTCCAGGGATGCGAATGCGCTTGCTCCAGGCAGGAGACTCTGCAAGAAGCCACAGCTTCTGTGCGGTTGGACACACCTTGCAATAGTATTACTGGGGTGCAACTGGAGATTGAGGTAATGGCCCCCTTTTTTTGAAGATGAAGCAGCAGCAGTTAAAATGTGGCTCTCCCCCCCCTCCCCCCACCCCCACCACACCTCCCTGTCCGAGCACTGAGTTAGCTGAGACTCACAGGCTTTGTTTGTGGTTTCTTCTTACGTGAGCTTGGGAGTCAGAAGCTGACCCGTGAAACAAAAATTCCGTGGCTGAGCGAGGCTGCGTGTCTGACAGTTGTTTTGTCTTTGAATCAGCCAGAACCAGACCCTGATGTCCCATTTCTCAGTTGCTGTGGCTTCTTCCTCCAGCCGCAGGTCCATCTGGCCTAGCCTGGCCTGTGGAAATCAATCGGTTGCTTCCTTATCCTCACAGCCAGGAGCCCGAGAAAGCAGAGGACTACAATGAGGACTTCCTGAGCTTTCACTCACGTTGGGCCCGGCCCGTGCGTGTTGTAGAAGATGCTGTTTGCCATTCGGCCGGGAGTATCATGAAGGCTTCATTGGGGGCTCGGTTTCCAGTGCCGGGAGGGGCTGTGGGACTTGACCTCTTCTGAATGAGATGCAAATGGATGGTCGCCTCCACATCGCGATCCCACAACGTGATGCAAGAGTGAGGCTGTCCGTTCTGTGTCCCGGATACAATTCCAGGTGGATAAGTCCCCCCGCCACACCGCAGGGAACTCTGTACCTTACCCCCACATTGCGTTCACCGGGACTTTGAGCCTTGCAGTAAACAAACCAAAATACATGTCCTTGTCCGCCTTCGTCCGTCCAAAATGCATTTAATCAGGGAGCCGCCGCTGTTGAAAACCAATGTCCTCCATGGGTTTGGGTGAGCTCGAGTTGATGTAGAAACGATGACGCTTTAGAACCTAAAGAGAGGCTTTCAAACGAGCAGGGATTCGTTCACGACCCGCTCGTTAATGTACCCTTGGGAACGACTCTTACCCCTCTTGAGTTTTAGGACGTCCACTGGAAAAAAAAATGTCTCCTGGACTGAAGGCTGGTTTAAGGCGCCCCCCTTGGCGTCCTTCACCCGCCTTCTCGCTGTGGTGATTGCTGTTACTGTGTCAATTTGCAACACTTCAAATGCTGACCGAGTCTGTAGGAGGCCAGGGTGGCGGTCCCTGCAGGGTCGGGAAGGTTTTGTGGCATGGGCTGACTCTGGGTTAATTTCTCTCTTCCTGTCTCTTGCTGTACCGTGCCCCACTACCGCTTGCCAGCTCTGTTAGGTGACTCTTCCCAGGGCATTAGCGGAAACCGCTGTGCAAAACACCACAGCCATCTCCAAGGTGCAAGGAACAGTGGGGGTGGGAGACCGCTGTCATTGGTGGGGGTCCAAAATAGCCATTCTTCTACCACGGAATTTCACTAACTAATTCCAGAGAGAGGCTGCAGAACTGGAATTCACCTCCCGATTTAACACCCTTACCCTGGGCTTGAACAGAGACATTAACTTGTTGGCGCATTACAAAGCCAATTTCTCCTGCCTTTAATACCTGGATTTCCACATGAAAAGCTATGTATGGGACCCATCCGGCCCACTTCATGAGCCCCGTTTTCATGGGTCCCACAATTGACAGGTACTTCGCTGTTCTATAGCTCTCCTAGTTTCTGTTATTTCCACTCCAACTCATCTGAGGAAGTGGGTTTTGCCCACAACAGCTCATGTTTCTGTACATTTTGGTTAGTTTCTAAGGTGCCGCAGGACCACGGGTTGTTTTTAAAGTTACAGACTAACACGGCTCGTCTTCTGAGACGGGTGGGTCGGATGCCACCATGCATCCGGAGGACAATGCATTTCTTTTCCACACAGGTAACTGTGGAAGGAAACTCCCGATGGATTGATGTTATGAATATGGTGGAGTCCTTCAAACTGTATATGGAACTGAGAGAGACCTTCCATTTAGATCAGCCCAGGTGGCCTCTAAATCCCATAGATGGCATGAGATTCTTCAAAGCTTAGTGTCTTCAGACCAGGTTAAACTGCTCCGTATTTTAGTCTCCTTGGGGGGGCGGGGAGGGGGACAGCTGCTTGGGGCCAAGGGCAATTCTGCCTCTTACCCCCTCAGCTATGAAGGCGCTGCCAGGTTGGAGGTATGACTTTAGGAGTTATTTTACTGCACCTTCCCGTGCCGGTTGGCTTTACATTTGGAAGGTTTTCTTCATGACCACTATGGCTGGAAGCTTCCTCTTTATAATGCATGCATGTACAGGTTGAACCTCTCTAGTCCAGAACTCTCTGGTCTGGAAAACTCCATCATCCAGAATGATTTTAGTTCTCTGGAGGACCACTTTTCATGGGTGTGGCCAAGTTTCCCGCAATCCCATAAAGTTTGTTTCCAGCCCCCAGTCCTGGCGCTCAGGGTTCTGGGCTGTTCTTTAGCTCTAATTGACCCCTACATGTCTTCTCCGAGCCCAGCCAGCAGGGGACATGTTGGTGACGCTGCCAGAGAATGTTGACCTCCTGTGGTCCAGAAAACTCTCTCGTTCGGAACCGGTCTGGTCCCGAGGGTGCCGGACTAGGGAGGTCCAATCGTAGTAACCAAATTACATGGAGAGACTTAAAAACTGTTGGCAGTTATGGTTCAAAGAAGCCCCTGATCCTAGAGGGCGAGAGCAAATCTTTGTCTTGGGGCTTGACGTGCATTTGGCACATCTCTTCTTACAAGCTGGTAGAATCTTGCTAGTTCCTCCAGCTCCCTAGGGCTTGAATATCGAGTTACCCAACGTAACTCCCTGTTACTTCCTGCCTGGTGAAGGGGGCTTCCCCGGGCTGTGCTGCTTAGGCCAAGTGCTGGTGGGTTTTCAGGACAGTGTGAGATGTGACTACCCTGCTGCCGTAAAGTGCCAAGTGCACCAACAGGCCGGCGCCAGCTTCCAGGACTGTGTTCACGGCCGCCTTGAGGCCCAGGGCTGTATGTAAATGGGACCCCATCTGCCCCAGCCCCTGTGCTGAGGCTGTTGGAAAGGTCTGGAGTTTCTCATTGCAAGCACAGTGGGGCTGGGGCGCCCATCACACTCTGACTGATCCCCGTGCGCGGCAGCCCTGGACTGTGCTCCCTGGGAAAATGCGCCATCTGTCCCGGCCCCGGGCACGTCCGTATCGAACGATTGCCACCCTGACAATTCTGGAATCTCAGACTGCTAGGGCTGGCGGGGACCTCGAGAGGTTGTCCAGTCCCCTGCCCTCACTGCAGGACCAAGCGCCAGCTAGATTGGGGTGGGCAACAACTTTTGATGGGGGTCTCCAAGAGTTTGGTAAGTGATCAAAGGGCCACAATCTTCCATTGTATTAACAGAGGAGGAGCAAGGCCTGGGATGGAGTTTGGGTGCAGAAGGAGCTCGGGGGGGGGGGGGAATTGGGGCTCAGGAGGGGGTGCAGGGCCTGGGATGGAGTTTGGGTGCAGAAAGAGCTTGGGGGCGGGGGGATTGGGCACAGGAGGGGGTACAGGGCCTGGGATGGAGTTTGGGTGCAGAAGGAGCTCGGGGGAGGGGCTTGGGGTGCAGGCGAGGGTGCAAGGCCTGGGAGGGAGTTTGGGTGCAGAAGGGAGTTCGGGGGGGGGGGGGGGATTGGGGTGCAGGAGGGGAGACAGGGTCCTGGAGGGAACATGGGTGTGGGCGCAGGAGAGGATTCTGATCTGGAGGGGGGAGCAGGAGAGGGTGCGGGGTCTGGGAGGGGGTTGTGACCTGGAGGTGGGGTGCAGAGGTTTGGATTGTGACCTGGAAGGGGATTGGGGTGCAAGGTCTGGGTGCAGGGGGAGGGGGTACAGAGGGCTTGGGTTTTGTGGGGCAGGGGTGCAGGTGGGGGGGGGGGCAGAAGGTTGGCCGGTTTGCAGCCAATGGGAGCTGCAAAATTGTGCTGGTGCAGGGCCAGTGCATAATCCTCCCGCCATAGGGGCTTGTGGTGTGCAGAGCACACGTCTCCCGCAGCCAGCCGCTTTTCAGCAGCGTGTGGGGCGTGGAAGGCAGGGAGCCTGCCCAAGGCACGCGCTGGGCTGCAGGATGGTGGGGGCAGCCCAGATCTGGTGATCTGGTCCGTGGGCTGCATTTTGCCTGCCCCTGATCTAGATCATCCCTGCCAGGTGTGTGTCCAACCTGCTCTTAAATATCTCCAGGGATGGAGATTCTACAACCCCCTGGGCAATTTATTCCAATGTTTCACCACCCTGACAGGTAGGAAGTTTTTCCTCATGTCCGACCTCAACCTCCCTGGCTGCAGTTTAAGCCCATTGCTTCTGGTCCTGTCCTCAGAGGCCAAGGCGAATGATTTCTCTCTCACTCGTACATAGCGACATGTGCTTTGCCTAGGATCCAACACAGCAACGTCCGTTCCCTCCGAAAAGTTACATAAAAGCTTGATGAATGTCATCTGCTGGTAAGTGGCAGGTTCGGCTATTTAACGTGACTCTTTGTCACATTGTTTCAAGGGCCTAAAATTAGATGGCCTCCTTTACCCTCTGCATTATTGCTAGATTTGGGGCAGTCCCTCACCTCGCTCTGAAAGTCACTGCAACCTTGTACGTAAAAGGGGAAGTGATTCTCCTATTGTGATGGGCAAACTGGAGGAGAGGTTCTAGTCTTCAGATATTCGTGTGTGTGTGTGCGTGTGTGCGCGTGTTTTTAAACGCTAACTTTGTTGAACAATTTTCTTTTTTTTCTTTCGAAGACTGAAAAGCAAGTGTCCGAGGATGAATCCAATATGCCATTGTAGGGCCAAATTCTGCTCTCTCTCGATGTAAATGGAATTCGGCCACAGTGGCAGCGACGTAGCTGAAAATGGCTGTACTAGAAACAAAATTTTCTCAGATACTGGGAGGAATCTCCCCCCTCGCCCCGGCCCGTCTTACTCCCCTTCCCTGGCTTTCGGACAGTTTGGGTTGCGATTTTTCTAAAACTGCTTTACTACTGAGTATTGCCGGCTGTTACGCTAGTGGTGGCAGATCAGCCACTGCGACAAGGTCTGGGGTGCCAGAACCCTACAGTGAGATGCAAAGCTCCGTCTGCTGACGTGCCCTGACAGCTAGTCAGCTGCAATCCAAGTGTTCGAAAAGCACAGCTGAGTGACACGTTTCCATGGAAGCATTTTTATGCCAAAGGACTTTTTAATGACATGACGGTCTTGTGCCCATAATTGCTTTCTATCTCTCCCCCCAAAAAAGTTTTCCATGTTCACTGAAAGTTTTTGGGCTTTCCTGAATGTCTTTCAAGGAAAACGAGATCTTCCTGCAAAAACGATTAAAACCGTTTTCCTACCCAGCTCTAAGAAGAGGTCTGAGGCGGCGGGACTGGGAAAACAGGGCTCCCTCAGGCTGCAGCTTCTCAAACAGCTGACCTCAGGTGAAAGTGTAGGTTGCGGATTTTGTTAGACAGGTTTAGGCGTGGGGGGAGGAGGGTTGGTACACCAAGTGTGAGAGGGGTAGGGTGATAGGACCAAATGAGTGCCCCCAGCGGCTGCTCGCCGGCCTCACACAAAGTTCTGCTCCTGACGCTGGCCTGGCCCGCACTGTCAGGCAAGGGGAGTAGGAAATGGGTCGGCATTGGAAAAGGTTCAGAAAAGGGTGACCAAAATGAAGAGGGAGGGGTTTGGAACAGGTCCCATACGAGGAGAGATTAAAAAGACTGGGACTTTTCAGCTTAGAAAAGAAGAGACTAAGGGGGTGTAGGAGAGAGGTCTGTAAAATCATGAGTGGTGTGGAGAAAGTGAATAAGGAAAAGTGATTTATTTATTCCCGCAAGATAAGAACTAGGGGTCACCAAATGAAATGAATAGGTGGCAGGTTTAAAACAAACCAAAGGAAGTTTTTCTTCACACAGCGCACAGTCAACCTGTGGAACTCCTTGCCAGAGGATGTGGTGAAGAGGAGGACTTTAATATGGTCCAAAAGAGAACTAGATACATTCATGGAGGACAGGTCCATCAATATTTATTAGCAGGATGGGCAGGGATGGTGTCCCTAGCCTCAGTTTGTCACAGGCTGGGAATGGGCGACAGGGGAGGGATCACTTGATGATTTCCTGTTCTGTTCCCTCCCTCTGGGGCACCTGGCACTGGCCACTGTGGACCGACAGGCCACTGGGCTAGATGGACATTTGGACTGATCCTGTCTGGCTGTTCTGATGTGCTTATGAAATGGATTTTAATTGCTCTTTCTTGGTGCTTTGTTTTCCCCTCTGGAGAGACATCGGAGCCCTTCATGACAGAAGTGAGGGGCTGTCTGTATTGGCCCTCGAGAGGCAATAGCTTAGCTATTCACAACTGGTTTAGCATGGGTCCTCTCCTTTCTGATGCTCTTGGTGTCTTGTCCTGAAACTGCTCCTTCTCTGCCACAAATCAGAATCTTTTAGGAGAGGCCAGCCCTGCCTTCAGCCCTGTGTCAGTGTCCGTCGGCTGGTCAGCGCCAAACCTTGTCTAACGCACGAGTAAGGCGCTACCCCACAGCATTCTTCTCTCCGCGGCTTACCTTTGAGTGGTGCATTTCAAGCTAGGGATGGGCTTTGTACCTGGGTTAACGGTGTACTGTGCGACGAGGGGGCTGGCCCGCCGCTCCAGGCAGTCAGCGGCGGGCACAGAGGGTGCCGATGGGCTAGCAGGGAGCAGGCGAAGGGTTCAGCAGCTTGCGGTGGGCTGGAGGGGAACGGGGCTGCGTTGGGTCAGGAAGAAGGCTGTGGGCGGTGAGGTAGCCGGTGCACAAGTCGGGGTGCAGGGGGTGACGTGAAAGAAGTGGCGCAGATGAGACTTGAAATTGGAAAACGCAAGTTGCAAGTCGTGGGGCGGGAGACGCCCCCCCCCCCCGCATGCCCCCGTGCAGGTGAAACCTTGCCGTTCCTTTTTTTGTGTTGGTGCAGGAAATTTCAGGAAGACAAAGCCACAGTGCAAAACCAGACGTGTTCCTGGTGACCTTCCCAGCCAACAGGGACCCTGTCCAACATTTTGCCACAGAAACTAGGTTTTTTGGCCCCAAATCCCACTTTTTATCTGGAACATTTCTGACGTTCGACCAGCTCTATAAATGAGCATCATGAAAGCCCCTCCCTCTCCGCCCCCCCATGCCTGTGTGTGTGTGTGTCTGTTTCTAAAAGCAGCGTGGACTTTTTTTTGGTACGCTCCCAGAACCACTCTTCCTTCTGCCAGGCCCCATCAGAGGCTGCTAGACGAAGCAGTCACTTTTGTGACACTTCT
Source organism: Pelochelys cantorii (assembly GCA_032595735.1). Taxonomy (NCBI): domain Eukaryota; kingdom Metazoa; phylum Chordata; order Testudines; family Trionychidae; genus Pelochelys; species Pelochelys cantorii. The sequence goes on from CM064341.1 coordinate 39,654,308, forward strand.
GCTTTTCCCCGGTGTCTCTGCGGGGTGGGGGATGAGCAATGCAAACGCTCTGTTCCACAGCTCCATGGGTCTTCTGCGTGCTGCTCGGAGGTGGGGCGGTGTCCTAGAGGGAAGCCAAAAAACACCGTCCGGTAACATCCTTTGGTCTGGTGACAAGCCCTAGCCTGCTGCCTCTTCTGCCTGCCCCAGCCAGGAAACAAGCAGGCGGTCGCTCAGCTGTAGGTGGAGGACTCAAAGAAGCAGATCTGAGTTCAGGAGGTCTGTTTGCACCCGCTAAATAAGGAATGTTTCAATCAAGAAAGCAGAAGTAATGCCAGGCTTGGGAGTTCACGTAGTCACTCTACCTAAGCAACACAGGCACCGTGATAAGGTTGCTGTTTACTGGATGGGCTGCTGATGCGAATGTAGCCGCTGCATAATGCAGCCCAAGTGGATTCCAGAAAGAATGGCTCAAGGAGGTCTAATGAATCTGTTTTACCGCTTTCTTTTCACAGAGAAGTAGGCACTTCAGTGCATTAAGCAACGCGATGGTTGCTCGAGTCGGCGGTTTAAAGCCAGTTTTGTGTTCATTTACAAGCGGGCAGGGAAAGGTGGCATAAAAGAGGGCAGTCAGCTTTGAATCAGACTCTTCAAACCTGAGTTCCAAGAAGCCTCTGGCAATTCTGCTGCTCTTGAGTCCTGGTTGTAGCTTTCGGGACTCCACAATTAACCTTTTCCAGCTTCATTACAAATATATGTTTTTCCCTCCTCCTCCTTTGTTGTGGTGGGAAAGACCAGAGTGAACAGGGGAAACAAGGAGACCGTGCACAAAGCAAACGGAAACAGACAGCTGTGTGTGACGGTGACAGTCCCCTTAGGTGTAATGACAGGTGATGGCATTTCATGCGGAAACGAGGTTTTCTTTACCGTGGTTTTTTTGTTGCTTCAAAGGTGCCCTTTTTTCCTTCCCTGCTTTTATTCGAAGGAAGAGACCTGCATGCAAAGGCTGTCTCTGGGGTTTCCGAGGATGGCCTGCGTCTGTCTTGTAGAAGAAACAATCGATGGAAACCATGCCAACGACAGCAATACAAACATGATTCAAAATTGTGTCCCTCGGCCGACAGGCTGCGGCATCCAACACCTTTGGTGGCTTAGAAGATAAATGAAGGTGCTGCTCATAGATGTTCCTGCAGGATGCAGATTGTCTGCAAGGATTACACAGGCTCGGAAGCTGGAGGGATGGGCAGAGCTGCCTATCAAACCTCCATTAAAAAAGCAAATGGACTCTTTCATCGGGACAGTGATGCATTAAAGAAGTAGGCCATATCATAAACAGGAATAAAGTCGTATTGCCCAGCAGGGACACAGCTCTGGAAAGCAAGCCAAGAAAGCTCTCTGCATCGCTCTGTGTCACTAAAATGAAACTCTTCTCCCTCCCCCCTCCCCGCCTAGGAAAGCTGGCAGCCCTGGCAGCGTTCTAATTAAACGCCGTAGCATGTAATTATATGGAACTGTTGCCCCAGAAGAACAAACCCAATCTGTATCATGCCGACGTTTTATTAACCAAGCAGAAGCTGAATGCACTGGGCACTTTTGTTTTTTTTTTAAAAAAGGTGCTAAAACAAAATTCACTTGAGCAGTAATTGTTAAAAACTAAGTCGAACTGATTTCTCCTCCCAGTAGAATATGCCTTCAGCTGCCTCACTTAACGGGGTACATTAGATACTGGATGATTCACACCCTTTATACGGACCATGAATAAGTACTCGAGGTAACAGCGCTCAGTACCAATCCCCTGGGCATCTTGGCTTATTGCAGGATTTCTGATTGAGGGGGAGAATTTTACCCAAAGTGCCCACTTTTGAATTTGCCCTTCAGAAAAACCAGAGAAGATGTAAATGGCGAGGTCCCTCGTTCCCCATGGCGCACGCAGATCCCCATCTCCGGGAACATGGATATTCTCCCCACAGTCCTCAGCATGTGTTTGCACACAACCCTGCTTGGATGAGTCAAAGGTGTAGGATGGTAGACGCCCAGGGGAAGGAGGGATACATGGGGAGATGGTAAATCTACATGCTAGCTATGCCTTGATGCATTGTATTTTGCAAAAGAATGCGACGGGTGTATCATAAAAAATACCCCAGACAGATTTTAGGTATAGGACAGGAGGGAAGGTAGATAGAATTAGGTGCTTATAGGTTACCAGTTCTGCCTACTTGTTTTTCCCTTTGATATTTTCATACCCTCTGCTCTTGGTTTCCCGCCCCCTTCTTTTTTTTCCTTCCCCCCGCCCCTCCCTTCTCCCTTATTAATTTTGGGTCTGCACATCCTAAACTCAAAATTCCTGTCATCTGAAGAGGTGGGCTGTGCCCACGAAAGGTCATGATACCATCTACATGTTTCGTTACTCTATAAAGTGCTACCTGACCATTTGTTGTTTTTTAAGTTTAGAATTGGGCTTGTTTAGTTTGGAAAAGAGAAGAACGAGAGGGGACATGAGAGCAGCTTTCAAGTATCTAAATGGGTGTTACAAGGAGGAGGGAGAAAAATTGTTCTTCTTGGCCTCTGAGGACAGGACAAGAGGCAATGGGCTTAAACTGCAGCAAGGGAGGTTGAGGTTGGACTTCAGGAAAAACTTCCTGGCTGTCAGGGTGGTGAAACACTGGAATAAGTTGCCTGGGGGGTTGTGGAATCTCCATCCCTGGAGATATGTAAGAGCAGGTTGGACAGACACCTGTCGGGGATGATCTGGCTGGTGCTTGGTCCTACCGTGAGGGCAGGAGACTGGACTTGACCTCTCGAGGTCCCTTCCAGTTCTAGTGCTCTAGGATTGTATGATTAGCAACAAACGCTTTTAACTGCTGAGGCTTTTAACAAACAAACTGTTTGTTTGACAGTTGTAACTTTCCCTCCTCTCTCCAACTGGCGGTCTCCCCACAGTGAGTGAGGGGGTTGGACTGTGGGCAGTGCTTGTTTTGTGACGAGAAACGCCCCCCGGCTCCCCCGGCACAGAGGGCCGCTCCTAGACTGTCCTCTAATGAGAGCAGGGTAATGCCCTGGCCGCAGCCAGGCTGTGCCGGGCGGTGGCTTTACAGGAGCAGCACTAGGAACGAAGAGAAGCCCGTCTGGCCAGACACGCCTGGCCTGGGAATTAGCTTCCCTCAGAGGAGGTGTTAAGCCCCCGTCTTCTCTGCCAGTCGGCGCTGTCAGGGCCCTGGTGAATGGTCCCACAGTCAGTCTAGCGTCCAGTCCTTCTGTACGTCATCACCTTGTAACGCCCCACGCCGCAGGGCGGTGTCTGCTGAGCCCGGGCGCGCCAACTGCCCCTTTTGGCCAGTGCGCGACGCCCGTGCCGGAATGGTGCCAACGCAGGGCTCCGCCCGAGCTGCCGGGTTCTGCACTTGGACTCAGCCGTGTCTGCCGTGAGCCGGTCTCTGGGCTGGTGCCTGTTTTTCTGGGGCTGAAGTGATAGGACGGTTGAGTCCAAATGTGCCCATCAGTCGCTAACTGCCACGCCTCCTGCCCAGCAGGGTTTCCTGTAAGCTGGGCGCTTGGGTGGCTGCCCAGAGGAGAGTCAAATGCCACCCAGCTGATTAGCAGAGCACCCACAGCTGTCAGCATTTGTTTCTACTGGTGGTGCACATCCACACATGGCTCGGTGCATGTGACAAAATGCATTCTGCACCTGGATGGAAAAAATTAGAGCGGGCTGGGTCTCACTCCTAGCCTGCGGGCCATCCCCCTGGCCGGAGCCATTGTGCAATCCAGCGTGTGTGTGGGGGGAGCGCGACTGCTGCTGCTGCAGTGTGCCAAGCCCCTGCCCCCCCCCCATTGATCCCCAAAGGTGCTTCCCTTGGGCACGGGGTGCCATGGGAGGAGAGTGCAGGGCAATGGCAGGAAGGGGCGGGGTTTGGGGACAGTAACGCAGGCCCGCCCCCGCCATGGATTGTGCAGTCACTCTGGCCGGGGATGGCCCGCGGGCTGGGCGTGTGAGACACCTGAATTAGTGGGAACATGTGCCCTGGTGTCCTCCATGGACATTAGGAACTGCCTGCCCTGTGTGTGGTGTGTGTGTGTGTCTGTGTACACAAATCCTTGCACCCTGCGTTCTGGGGGAAGGGGTCTGTCAGCTGTTTCTCTGGAGCCAGCCCCTCCGCGCTGAATCCCCATGCCCCCGTGCCCTGCGGAGAGCAGCCCCCGGGCGCTGTAAAGAGAGCGGCTTCCCAGGCGAGGAGGGAATGTTGGGAGGGCGACTTTGCCGTGTCTGGCGCAGTCCAGCAGGAGGCCTGGCTCCCGGCTAGCACCTGTACCCTGCTGGGATATGTGCCCTTTTCATTGCTAGCTCCGAATGCTCAGTCTGCAAAGGGCCCGGTGAATACAATTCCTCCTCCGCTCTGAGGCCGTTTATGTTGCAAGCTACTCTCCAAGAACAGCCGAGCGGATGCGCCACTGGGCTCCAGCGGGGGGATGGTCATATACCCGCTCTGCCATAGGACGTGAGAGTGGGTGGATTGTGCGGTTGGGTTTTGTACGTGTGCGCTTTAATCCAGCTATCTCTCTTCTGGATCTCTTTGTCGTCAAACACAGAGTGGCTCTTGCGTAGGAGTGCTGACTTGCTAGATCCAAATTACGTGTGTGTGTGTGTGAGAGAGAGATTTGTTGCCTCCCTTTGCAAAGGGGGAATGCTTTCCAGAACTGCCAGGGTCCAAATGGTGAAACTGATTCTCGGCCATGCCTTGATCAAGGAAACTGACAGGGTGAGTTATGCAAATGGCTTCATGGAGCAGCCCTGTCGCAAAATTGGCAGGTTCAGCAGAACGCATCTTAGTGAGACGTGGCGCCCCCGTTCCTCCGAGGAGAGGGGAGTGAGGCGTGGGCCCAGATCGCGTGGTTTTATCCTGCGGAGAACCGTGCACGTGGCTTTTCGGCCTGTGAAACGTCCTGTTCCGAGAACTTGAACGGAATCTCAATCCTTGTTTCAGATGGTTTCTGTTCCTGGCCCACGCCAGTAACGTGTGTGCGCACGTGTGTGAGAGGGGGGATCTTCGGAGATTGTTACTAAGAGCTAAACCCATCAGATTAAGATGGTCTAGTGGGAAAACCGATGGAACACTTGAGTGCGAGTGAAATGAGACTGAAGAGGATGAAAAGCAAAGTGCTCCCCCCCCGTCCATCTCTCCTATCCCAGTGCATGCCGCGGTTCTTCTGGTAGTGCAAGGTTAGGCCCCTGGTTGGTTGCTGCAATGGATTAGCCTGAAGAGTGCTCATCAGTTAAATACATTTATACATCTTTAAAGGGACGCTGATTAGTGATTGTAGCCGTTAGTTGCTGTGCTGGGTTTCTGCGCTTTCTCCTTCACCCTCCTGAAACAGCACCGACATGCTTTTGTTTGCGTTGTATGATCTGACAGCAGTCTCGCGTCTGCGCCTGCAAGGTAAAGGATCCCTAGTAGGCAATTTTTTCCACCCGTGTGCAGAATAAATTTTGCTGTGCGCACCAGAGCATGTGCAGATGTGCACCACCAGCAGAAACGCACACTGCCATCTCTGCTAATCAGCTGGGTGGCATTTGAATCTCTCCTGGGGGGTCGCCCAAGGGAACACAGCTAGTAGGGAAGCCATAGATACCCCCACAAATGCAAATCCTGGACCGCAACTGTTTAAAGGAAGGGAAGAATTTTTTTTGTCCACAAAGACTCGACTCCACATTCTCTCCTGTCTCTTCCTCCTTGTTTCATGGTTGGGGACCAAAGGTATTTAGGTGCCTAACGCCCGTTGGAATCAGCGAAGGTTTGGCGCCTAAGTACTGTTAACAGGCTGATTGGCACCGTAATTCTGTCACACCCCCCCCCCCTTTTTCCAGAGCCTAACTTGGGTTGTGTTTGGATGCCTCTTTCTCTGGCCGGGAGCCTGCCTGGCTCAGTGCAGAGCGACCAGGTGACCGCCTACCCGGTAAGCGTCCGCTTTAATGGGTAGTACTTACCAGGCAGAGGGCAGCCCCAGGCTCCTGTGGGGCAGAGGAGGCAGCTGGGGGGAGCGGCAGCCCCCCCCCCTCTGACAGCCTAGTGCGGGGCCGGAAGCAGCCGGATTGGAGCAGCCCCACCACAGGGGGCTGATTAAGCCCCCCCCCCCCCCAAACCTGCCGCCGTTTCATCCGTGAACCAATTAAACAAAATGTTTAACCGGGTAACTGGTTTTCCGTCGCTAATGGCGACAGCTGTTGTGCGGCAGCGCTGGCCCCGCGGCGCTCAGGGACACGTCCCGGCGCACTAGGGGCAGGGCAGGGCGTGACGGCACCGCCCCGGGAATCTTCGGAAGGACCCTGGGAGGCCTGGGAAGCGGGCATCTTGCTGGAGCATCTGGAGCCGCCACGGACTGGCGGGCGGTTCTTCAGCCGCACCCACTGGCTGGTCTGGCCAGTCTGCCCATTGGCCGCTTTCTCTCCTGGCGCCAGAGGGCAGCGCGGAGCCCGTCGGGGAGCATGTCGGTGTCTCTGACGGGCCACGGTGGGGGTGGGTGGGCCGCTGGAGGGCAAGTCCTTGCCTGCTGGTCTGAAATCCTTGGGTCTGCAGCAGCCCCACAGCTGCCCTCTCCCAGGGTGCCAGGGGTCGCTGGTCCTTGTTCAGCCATGACCAGCTGTTTGCTAGCGGCCCGTGTGCCCGCGCCACCGTCAAGGCTGCCTCCAGTGCATCGTAGTGCCGGAATCCCTGTGCCGGGGCATCATGGGCCTCTACCTCCTTTGTCTCCCTGCGCTTGTTCATAAGTGTCAGGCGGTGGGGGACTCTACCCTTCCCCCCCCGCCCCCGTTCGTTTGGCAACTGCCGGAGGGTGTCAGCGAGCGTCAATGAAAAAGGAAACACCTGCTGCTCTCTAGATTTGTGGATGATCAACCTGCTGTGCTGCCAGCAGTCGACAACAGGAAGTGGTGCACGCTGCACTAGAGAGTCCATCGCACTTTTTTTCTTCTCCCAGGGGAAGGGGGATCAGGCATCTTCCTCAGCTGAGCCGGACTTGCGGGGCCAGCGCAGCGCGGCCAGGGCCAGGGCCAGCGGCGAGATCACGAGATGCGCCCTGCCTCTCTTCCCGCCTGGCAGAAGGCCAGTAGATGGCCCATTTGTCTCTTCCCTCTCCATCTGCCATGCCCGGTGCCCTGGGATGGCTTTTATAGGTTGAGTAAACTCAGAAGAACATGCTGGATGAACGGGGTGATGAAGCTTGACATGGAGGCAGGTTGGCAGAGGTGCCAGCACGTTCATGGGGGAGAGCGCGACCGTTGCAAGAGACGGCTCTGAGAAACGCCTCTTCAGGAACGTGAGAACCAACCTCGGAGCAGGCTGGTAAAGAGGCAGGGCACAAACTCCAAACTGGCTGAGTTCCAGCCTTGGGTGTAAATGGGCTTAAACTGCAGCCAGGGAGGTTGAGGTCGGACATGAGGAAAAACTTCCTGCCTGTCAGGGTGGTGAAACACTGGAATAAATTGCCCAGGGAGGTTGTGGAATCTCCATTGCTGGAGATATTTAAGGGCAGGTTGGACAGACACCTGCCAGGGATGGTCTAGACCAGGGGTGGGCAAAAGCCTCTCAGTGGGCCGGATCCAGCTCTTGAGGCAGTTCCAGGCCCCGCCCGCTGGTGCGTTGCTTCGGAGTGGGAGCGGGCACATATATCGAAAGGGCTTGTGTTTTGCCCGCGGCCGCTAGGCAAGGTGTGAGGAAGACACCAGCCCTTGAAATAGAAGCAGTTGGAAGGGCTGGCGTCTCTTTCTCCCTAGCAACGTGCTAGAGGCGCGGGGAGCTACGAGCCCTTCCAAGTGCTTCTTGTTAAAGGGCTGGCGCCTTCCCTGCACCTGTCCGTGTTCAAAGAAGAGCTGGATAAATTCCTGGAGGACAGGTCCATCAGAGGCTATTAGCCAGGATGGGCAGGGAGGGTGTCACTCGCCTCTGTTTGTCAGAAGTTGGGAATGGGTGACGGGGGAGGGATCACTTGATGATTCATAAGAACATAAGAATGGCCGTACTGGGTCAGACCAAAGGTCCATCTAGCCCAGTATCCTGTCTGCCGACAGTGGCCAGCACCAGGTGCCCCAGAGAGGGTGGACCGAAGACAATGATCAAGCGATTTGTCTCCTGCCATCCCTCTCCAGCCTCTGACAAACAGAGGCCAAGGACACCATTTTATCCCCTGGCTAATAGCCTTTTATGGACCTAACCTCCATGAAATTATCTAGCTTCTCTTTAAACTCTATTATAGTCCTAGCCTTCACAGCCTCCTCTGGCAAGGAGTTCCACAGGCTGACTACACGCTGTGTGAAGAAGAACTTTCTTTTATTAGTTTTAAACCTGCTACCCATTAATTTCATTTGGTGTCCTCTAGTTCTTCTATTTAGGGAACTAATAAATAACTTCTCTTTATCGGCCCTCTCCACACCACTTATGATTTTATATACCTCTATCATATCCCCCCTCAGTCTCCTCTTTTCTAAACTGAAAAGTCCCAGTCTCTTTAGCCTCTCCACATATGGGACCCGTTCCAAACCCCTAATCATTTTAGTTACCCTTTTCTGAACCCTTTCCAAGGCCAAAATATGTTTTTTGAGGTGAGGAGACCACATCTGTACACAGTATTCAAGATGTGGGCGTACCATAGTTTTATACAGGGGCAGTAAGATATTCTGGGTCTTATTTTCTATCCCTTTCTTAATAATTCCGAGCATCCTATTTGCCTTTTTGACCGCCGCTGCACACTGCGTGGAAGTTTTCAGAGAACTGTCCACGATAACTCCAAGATCTCTTTCCTGATTTGTCGTAGCCAAATTAGCCCCCATCATACTGTACGTATAATTGGGGTTATTTTTCCCGATGTGCATTACTTTACACTTATTCACATTAAATTTCATTTGCCATTTTGTTGCCCAATCACTCAGTTTGGTGAGATCTTCTTGGAGTCCCTCACAGTCTGCTTCTGTCTTGACTATCCTAAACAGTTTGGTATCATCTGTAAACTTTACCACCTCACTGCTTACCCCTTTCTCCAGATCATTTATGAATAAGTTGAACAGGATTGGTCCTAGGACTGACCCTTGGGGGACACCACTAGTTACCCCTCTCCAGTCTGAAAATTTACCATTTATTCCTACCCTTTGTTTCCTGTCTTTTAACCAGTTCTCAATCCAAGAAAGGACCTTCCCTCTTATCCCATGGCCATGTAATTTACACAAGAGCCTTTGGTGAGGGACCTTGTCAAAGGCTTTCTGAAAATCTAAGTATACTATATCCACTGGATCCCCCTTGTCCGCATGTTTGTTAACCCCTTCAAAGAACTCTAATAGATCAGTAAGACAGGATTTCCCTTTACAGAAACCATGTTGACTTTTGTCCAACAAATTATGTTCTTCTACATGCTTCACAATTTTATTCTTTACTATTGTTTCGACTAATTTTCCCGGTACTGAAGTTAGACTTACCGGTCTGTAATTGCCCGGATCGCCTCTAGAGCCCTTTTTAAATATTGGTGTCACGTTGGCTACCTTCCAGTCATTAAGTACGGAAGCCGATTTAAGGGATAGGTTACAAACCACAGATAATAGTTCAGCAATTTCCCATTTGAGTTCTTTTAGAACCCTTGGATGAATTCCCTGTTCTGTTCCCTCCGTCTGGGGCACCTGGCCTTGGCCACCATCGGCAGACAGGACACTGGGCTGGATGGCCCTTTGGTCTGACCGAGTCTGGCCCTTCTGATGTTCTTATGGATACAACTGCTCAAATATTCCCGCACAGTGTGGGACGTAGCTGTCCTAAGTAACATTAATACAGGCAGCAACTCGCCAGCAGTCAACAAAACCTAAACCCAAACCACGTCCTTAAAATGTGAATTCCTGTTCTCTCCCACCTCACCAGGGAGGTGGGCCAGAGAGAGTCCAGCTGTGTATCGGTTAGTGTCCATCTGAGACGCAGGGGCCTTGATGTGAGCTGGCATCCAGCCTGCCGGCCTCACACATGGTCCAGCTGATTCCTTCCCAACCCTCGACTAAGGCACTTTCCCACGGGTCAGATTGGCAGTAACCAGGGGAGGGTTTTGCCTTCCTCTGCAAGGCGTGGGTACTGGGTCCCTTGCTAGATCATCAGGGCATAGCTCGCTCTCTCCCCCACTGACGCAGGATCTCAGGACCTGGTGCATTTTCTCTGCCTGCAGCAGCCAGTCGGCGAGTCTCCTGCAGGGAGGTCTGATCCTGGTTCTGGGCTTGGCGATGGAGGGATTGGGTCGGGTTTGGTGGCCTGGGATATACAGGAGGCCAGATCGTGGGGTCGCTTCTGGCCCTAAACTCTGACTGTTCTCAAAGGGTCTAACTGGCCCCTTCCCATCCGTGACCTTGCAGTGGGCCTTGCCCCCACCTGCCAGGAAAACAACCTGGGATGCTTGGACACCCGTACGACAGCCCCCACTTTAAGAAGCTGGAGTAAGACGAGTCACAGAAGATTAGGGCTGGAAGGGACCTCAGGAGTCATTGAGTCCAGCCCCCTGCCCAAAGCAGGATCAATCCCAACTCAATCCTCCCAGCCAGGGCTTTGGCAAGCCGAGACTTAAACACCTCTAGGGATGGAGATTCCACCCCCTCCCTAGGGAACCATCCCAGTGCTTCCCCACCCGCCTAGGGAAATCGATTTTTCCTAATATCCAACCTAGACCTCCCCCCCTGCAACTTGAGCCCATTGCTCCTCGTTCTGCCACCTGCCCCCACTGAGAACAGCCTCTCTCCAGCCTCTTTGGACCCCCCCCCTTCAGGGAGCTGCAGGCTGCTCTCAAATCCCCCCTCACTCCTCTCTTCTGCAGACTGAACAAGCCCAAATCCCTCAGCCTCTCCTCGTAGGTCATGCACTCCAGCCCCCTCAGCATTTTCATTGTCCTCTGCTAGGCCTACGGTTCCTCCCAGTGTGACTCTGCAGCAAAGAAACCGAGGTGTATCCTGCATTCACCTGGGGGGCTCCCCTCAGCTTTTGATGGCTCCCGCCTACAGCAGGTGTGCTCGTTAGTGCCTGCTTTTGACAGCATCGCCAGTGTGACCTGGTGCTTTTTTGGTGCCTTTGACATGGAAGGACGCCGGAGACCGTTCTGTTCCGGAACAGGGGTTACTCAGGGAAGCGTTATGCATCTGAGAGAGCAGCAGAGAGCTGAGGGCAGACTGGAGAAATGCTCAGAATTCTGACCATGGGAAACCTGGAACCAGCCCCCCCCCCCCTTTCCCGCCTGGCACGGCAGCGTAATAATGTGAAACTTCCTCCTTCCGAGTGAGTTTAGAAGAGGCTGGCTAACCTTGTCACCTCCCAGTGCACTGACGTTGCTCTTTCTTTTTCATGCAAGAAACCTCAAATATTTTTACAACCAAGATCAAACGCTACCAAAATGCAGCACACCAAAAATAAACCACAAGCAGTAACAGGGAAGCCATGAGTTCTTTGTAGCTATAAAAAATACCAAGTGACACATTTTTGGAGCTTAGTCTCCTCTTAACATGCCTTGAAAGCCAAAAAGGACCCAGGAACACTTCTGATATGCTCAGTCATGCTGTTAGCCGGCTGCTTCGATCACCAGCCATTGCTGGCTGAGTGGCTTTCTGGCAGGGTAGGTCGTTTACACTAACGAGGGTATGTGTGGTGAAGCCTGGTTTGCATACAGAAGGCTGCCCAGGCCTGGGATATCTTTAGTAGCTGGAGGACAGGGTGAGGATGTCATGCTCCCTTGCTCAGGCTGACTTTATGAATGGGACTGTCTTTGAGGTTTGTCTCCTAGGGTGTGTCTAGACTACAGGGTTTTGTCGACAAAAGTGGACTCTTGTCGACAAAACTATACCTGCGTCTACACTACCGCTGAGTTCTGTCGACATAACATCGACAGAACGCGGCAGTCTTGTCAACGGTGGTAAACCTCATTCGACGAGGAATAACGCCTTTTGTCGACAGAGTTCTGACAACAGAAGGCGTTATTGCATCTACGCTGTCCTTTGCGTCTACACGCTCATGTCGACAAAGCGGCTTGCTTTGTCGGCAGAACTGGCTGTAGTCTCTTTGTCGACAGAAGCTTTGTTGACAGTATCTGTCGACAAAGCCTCTGTCCACAAAAGCCTGTAGTCTAAACGTACCCCTAGAGAAGGAGCTTAGTAATTAATAGGCAGAAATGACCCTTTGATGTTTTATTCTCTGTGCGTACCTGGAGGCCCATTGTGCTTGGGGCTGTACAAACCTATAACCAAGACCATCCCTGCCCAAAGGAGCTAGGTCTGGAATATAAGGTGCCATGTCAGGCCTCCTGACAGCAGGACACACCGGGAAGCAGTGAGAGAGTCAACCGGTGGAAGGAGCCGCCTTCTCGGGACCTAGACAGGTGGGGTGTGAAAGCTACACGTGCAGCGTGGCACATGCCGTGGGCACTCAGCTGGCTGAGGTGAGTTCAGTGCCCGCTGTCACCATTTGACTCACGGCTCCTGAAGACCAAGGCAATTTGGGGAGACGGTGCGGACAGGGAGTCTGAAGTTGCTCCAGAGCTGTTGTGGCACCGTGGCCTGGGTTTGGTGGCCTCTCCGTGGAAGATCCCCAAGTTCCTGCGTGGGTTTGGCCAGTCTGAAACTCAAACCCGTCGCTCATCCCAGCAGGGCGAATGTCCGTCTGAGTGCCGGGGCGGTGTAGAGAGCAGGCCGAAGGAGATTGCTGGCTCGAGAGCCAGTCCTTGCTTACCGCCCAAGTCCGCCCTTCACTTTGAGGAGCCTGGCAGGCAAAGGCCAGGGGGAGCAAACCGGCACGGCGGGCTTCTCTGGGTACTTTCATCGGAACGTCATTTCCTTTGGCCTTCAGGGCCGAAATGCGGCTCAGTCTCCTTGCTGGACTGGCATGGCACTCCAGAGAACTGAGACGCTCCCTTTCAGGATGGCTCGTGTGCTCAGGGTCTAACTGGGTGCTACAGGGCGGGAAGGAATTTCCACCCAGTCAGATCCACACTAGGGTTGCCGGAGGGTTTCAGGAAAAAATACCCAACAACAACAACAACAGAAAACACGCCAGGAAAAAGTTTGTTGAGCAAAAAAATAAATAAAAGACCCCGCAACCACACCACCGTGGCCCCTTTAAAAACTGCATGATGAGGCTTTTTGGCCCTAACAGGCTGCTGGCGGCCACCCACCATCTTGCCTCCCTGCGCCGGGCCTGGAGCTCCCCGGTGAGCACTAGGGGTGCCAGGCTGCCTCCGTATTGAGCCAGACAGCCTGGGATTTTTCCCTCCTGGCCAGGAAAAAAATCAGAAAGTACCGGACATTTCAGGTGTTCGGTATTTTCTGAATTTTTTACCGGACAGGAGGCAAAAATACCGGACTGTCCGGGTCAATACCGGACACCTGGCAACCCTAATCCACACTGAGTTTACCAGGGGTTCCACGTTCGGAGCCAGTTCCCTTTGCTTTGGCCTCTGGTGGGTGCTTCGTGTCACTGTAGTTTTAACACAGGCCCAGCGCCCTCACGAGCTCCTCGGCGTCTGGGTGAGCGTGCAGGTGCGCTGAGCACAGACGCGTCATCTTAGTGGTGTGGCGCCATTACCGCGATGGGGGCCAACTGCAGCGAGGAAGAGAGGCCAACAGGTCGGCTACTTCAGCCACGGGCTTCACACACAGCAACCCAGCGCCTCAGACTGCCTGGGGACCAATTCATGGGGACGTGGCCCATCCTTTACCTAGTGGCACCTTCTCCAAATCGAGCTCGTGTTGCCCTCGGTGAAACCCTAATTTGCATCGTCTTGAAAAGGCGTCTCCACCGAACACGTTGGAAAAGGCCCAGGGCTCTGTATCGTGGGGCAGGTGTTCCTGGTTGGCGATTAGGCCTTGAATTTTGCAGCTGGTTCCATGCCATGTGCCTCCCGATGAGGCTCGGGGTGTGCAAATGGGGAGGGGTCCGATGACAGGAGGTCACCCCCTGCCCCTGAAATGTTCATCCTGAAAAGGATCAGGGTATTTCCCTATTGCTTTTCGAACGGGCAGCGCTTTGGGTGGGGAGTCGGGAGTCCTGGGTGCTGTTTCCTGCCCTTGGGCAAGCCACTTCCCCGCTTCCTTGCCTCAGTTTCCCCACTGCCAAAAGTAGAATAATGACAGTGGCCTCATTTGCAAAGTACGTTGGCATCGCGGGGGGAAGAGCACTAGGTGAGAGTTAGGAACTATTATTGTTATGGCTTCAGGCACAAACTGCTGCACAAATCTCTCGGCGATCAAGGCCTATAGGAAAGGCACAAAAAAATCCAGAACTCCTTGACCCTGTGCTCGCAGTGGGATGCCTACTCCGCTGCCAGCTAATGGCTGATCCTAATTACAGATCCTAGGAAACGGCTGCTTTTGAATCCCGTCTGGGAAAGCAGCCCGGAAGGTTACTTCTGGCTGTTGCAGGCAAATCTTCACCCTGCCTGGGGGTTTCAAATACTGTCAGGCCAGGGGAGCAAAATATTGCATCAAAGCCAGGGTGCTGGGAGACTTGGAGGGGCAACGCTCTGTAATTTGTCTTTTCTGAATCCGCCTGCGGCGTTTCCAATAGCACACGAGCCAACCCGAAAAGCAGTGGTGGGAATGGAATGAAAGTGGGGCGGCGATGCGGGGGTTAACCAAGTGTTTTCCTTGCCGGGAACTGAAAAGCCAACACCTGTGAACTTTGGATGGCAGTCTAAGGCCTTCCCCCACGCCCGCCCCACCGTACTGGGGACTCTGCTGGGCAAGGCTCTGTACAGCTGCCTAGCCAGACTCTGTGCCTTCCCTAAGGAGTTCACAGCTGAAACCAAGACCTGCTGCAACCAGGGAGTGTAGAGTTGCCTTACATGGTTACACCGTTGCGCCGTGTGTGTAACTTGCAACTTCGGCATCATTTACAGATAGTTGAAAGTCCCCCCCCCCCCACTAGAATCCCCTAATATTTTCTTTCACCTCCTTCAAAAAGTGTCGGGTGGGGGAGGAAGGGGGTGGGGCGGGGCTGGCTGTTTGGCATACTTTATTTATCATCCATCTCTCTGTAGAGCAGGGCTCTCCAACCTTTTTAAGCACGAGATCGCTTTTTGAATGTAAGTGCAATCCAGGATCCACCTCGAACCCAAACACCCCTGCCTCCTTCCCGCCCCTGCTCACGCCATCCTCCCTTCCCCATCCTCACACACTTTTAGCAGGCTGGGGCAGGAATTTGGAGTGCTGGAGGGGCTCAGAACTGGAGCCAGGGTTCAGGATGCAGGCTCCAGCTGGCACCGCTTACCACAGGTGGCTTCTGAGTGGTGGTGAGGGGGGCTAAGGCAGGCTCACCCCGGCCCTGGCCCTGCACTACCCCCAAACTCTCTCCATCCCTGCCCCCCTCTGCTCAGGGTAGAGGGAGGGGCACCCTGAGATCAGTGCCCCTCTTTCCTATTCTTCCTGTGCCCTGCACAGCAAGCAGGAGGCTCCCATGGGTGGGGGACAGCTCCAAGGCAGAGGGCAAGGGCAGAACGGCAATGCTGAGAGGGGCAACTGAAGTGCCGGTACTTGACAGTGTCCCGGCCAAACCTCTCAGGATCTGCTGGTTGGTGACCTCTGCTGCAGAGGCTATGCCCCACCCCCATGAGGCTGACCAGAAATGCAGCATACACATACTTTGTGACATGGAAGTGTGTTTGCCCAAGTTTGGTAGCCTTAGTCCGGGTCTGCTCTGGCAGAGCAAACCAATGCAAGATACACAACTCCAGCTACGTAAATGGCGTAGCTGGAGTCGACGTACCTTGCACTGATTTTTCTGGGGCAGCTCCCCAGCAGGAGGTCGACGGGAGAAACGTTCCTGTCGACTTTTCGTACTCCTTGTGACAGCGAGGAGTACTGGCGCTGATGGGGGGCACCCTCAAAGTTTGATTTAGTGGGTCCTTACTAGACCCGCTAAATCAAACCCTGGAGGATGGATTGCTGGAGCGTTGATCCTCCAGTGAGTGGCGACGTGGCCTTAGCCCCATGCTGACTGGCCTGAAAGCGCACTTCTTGGATCGCTAGTTTTCTTGGAAATTTGAAGATGCAGAAGTGTAAAAGAGGCCAGGATGATAATCAAGGTGAAAATGATTTGTACCTGGATACCTCGCTCTTTAATTTTCAACCTGTTCTTTGTGCGGGGTGGTGCCTCCAGAGACGCCTTTTTATATTTTTACCTGTTCTCAGGAGGTCAACCCGGAGGTAATTTGACATCGTAATTGAAACCTGATCACTTGAGTTAAAAGTAGACCTGCAAAGATTTTAATGATCTTCTTTATGTGCCCCGTGGGGCTTTCTTTTCTCCAAGCCTCCTTTCAGTCTATTAGGTTTTAATTGAACCATCTGTAACTTAACACATTGTGACAGTGAGACCGAGAAATGAGCAAATGGGTTAGTTGTGTAACTTCTGCTGTGAAGGTGCAGTGTATTCTCGATGACAACAGGACTTGGCATTCAATTAGCCATCTCAGGTGGCAGTTTTTCCAGTGCCCTGCAATGTCTGCCTGGGAGATCCAGAAGTAATTTACAAACCCCTCTGATTAAACCAGTACCAGTCCTTTAGAACCCTAATACAATAGAGTGTTTTATTTTCAAGGCCTTGCTAGTGACAGGGAGCGACAGGGTCTGAGTTCTAGGTGGAGTGGGTGTGTGTGTGTTTTGAGCTACCTAAAGCGAATACATTTACAAGTTCATGGCCTGCGGTGATATTTGGCCCATTTTGATAGTCATGGAAAATAATCTCTCTGAAGCTTTGGCCTATGGGAGAGGAGCCCAGGTTGCTGTCCAGCTGCCTGTTAGAAACTGGGGCCGACTAGCAGCCCTCGCAGCCAGGACGGAGGGGTGGGTGAGTGCTGACGACTGAAGAAGCACGTTTCGTTTAGTTGACGAGGCGGCTCGTTTACATCGAGGCAGAGGAACTTCTGTGCTGGGGATCGGCACAGCCTTTCCGTCCACAGGCCTGTCAGTCCTGCACCTCCCGCCACCTCCACGCTCAGTTCAACTTAAGAAGAAACCTTGATCTTTTGCCGTTTTTGGAAAAAATCCCCCACGGTGTCTAACGTGAGCGGCTGAAAGTGCGGTCTCCCTGGCAGTGGGTCTGATAGTGTGATGGGCTGACTGCCAGGGAGAATGGTCATTTTGTTACTCTCATCCTATGCCCCTGATTCCCTCTGGCACTTAAAAGACGAGGAATGGGAACCAGATTAGGATGGGGTTGGATTTGGAGACTTCTCTGCACCTGATGACCTCCGCGTCCTCACTTAAATACTTCCACAGGGTACCACGTTCTCTCCCGAGGCAGGTTTAAAGGGACACAGCCAATTGGTCTGAAAAATTACCTACTGCTGTTTCAATTACAGCCATCTTAGGCACTTGTAAAAGCCTCGAGGAAAAGCTGCTTTCTTTTCAGTGTGTTTAGGGCCCCTGAGACACTCGTGTGTGACCAGTCTCCTTGGCTTCCCCAGTCTTCCAAACCATCTGGGGAGAAGTGACCCCTTGGGGCCAGGAAGGGGGGGAAGAGATGGTTGTAAAGCTCAGAGATTGGCAGGGCAGGTTCAGTGCTAGAAACTCCTCTGAACAGCCCATGTGAAATTGACCGGGGTCCGTGTTGCTTTCACCAGATTCTCTCCTGAATGGCTCCCTAAGTTTCCTTTTGGTGTTTACACTTGGGTTCTAGCCGGAGGACGCTCTTTTATGTCCTAGCACTAATTCAGGTCTGTGGCAGAGCTTGATTCCTTGTCCCTGAGTACGAATGGGAGCCTGCTGCCGTTCCAGGAGTGACTTCCCCCTCCGGAGCACTGAATGCGGAGACGGCGTAACGCAGGCCGGAGCCGTTCCAATACCTGGCGCAGTGAGCTGGGTGTGTCTCTGCAGACCAGGCCCCAGTGGCTCACTGTGCTTTTTTTTTTTTTTAACTAGTACATTTTCTAGTGTTACATAATTTACACACCAGCCTCTTCCCATCCCCCCCTGCAAGGGCTCGGCTAAAAACCAGATTTCTTGCCATCTAGGTACATCTGGCCATGGGCCCAGTGCACTCTTGTTGGCTCAGAAAGTGGGGAACTACTCCCTTCCTGGGGCCAGAGGGGTCTCTGGCACCCCAGTGAGCACTCGCATTCAGCCCAGGGGAACTAAGAACGGCCACACGGGGTCCGACCAAAGGTCCGTCCAGCCCAGTGTCCTGTCTGCCCACAGTGGCCAAGGCCAGGTGCCCCAGAGGGAGTGAACAGAACAGGGAATCATCAAGTGATCCCTCCCCTGTCGCCCATTCCCAGCTTCTGACAAACAGAGGCCAGGACTCCATTCCTGCCCATCCTGGCTAATACGTATTGATGGACCTACCCTCCATGAATGTATCTAGTTCTTTTTTGGGCCCTGTTGAAGTCCTGGTCTTCACAACATCCTGTGGCAAGGAGTTCCGCAGGTTGACTTTGTGAAGAAAAACTTCCTTTTGGTAGTTTAAAACCTGCTACCTATTCATTTCATTGGGTGACCCTTAGGGAGGGGAGGTGGACAGTGCTGCTCTGTCCTGGGCTACCCTGGTGAGGGACAAAGGAGCAGGAATTCCAGTGGTAAAGGCTGCTGAGGGCACTCAGTGACGAGGCCCTGCCAGCTTCTCTGGCCCAGACACTTCTGAGAGGAAGCAAGAGCTGGAGTCTTGCGGGAATGTTGCTGGAGCGGAGGTTAGAGCCGCTTAGAGCGGAAGTTAGAGCCGCTGCTGCCGTCTGCCTCAGCTCCTCTGGACTAGCAGCAGCTAGCAGCATCCTGTCTGCGAGGACTAAGCAGTATCCCGGACCAGGTGGTTCAAAGGGGAGTTTGGTGTGTACCTCTGCAGCACACCGGGGATGGAGTTCTGACCCTCCCCCCGCCCCGTCTGAGTTCTAATGCTGTTCTCCTTCCCTTCCCCTCCCACACACCTTATACTTCTATGAATGATTGATGGCCCTGCTCCCGCCGGAGCTGGCGGTGTTCATTGTCATGCAGAATACATTGTCAATCCCTTACTACATTTAAAAGCTGCAGGCTATTTTTTGAATGTTTTGTTCACGTGTTCTCACTGATGCATAATTACTTTGTACAGAAATATTCCCCCTGTTTCAGAAAGTGAATATTCAGAGTATCTGAAAGGTGAACTGCCGGAGCACAAGACAACTTTTGCCCTTCACTGACTGCATAGGATTCCCCCTACCCCGCCCCCCCCCGCCGTGCACACATGGATGTGTGTAGGTGTATCTTGGTCATAAAACTTGTAAAATAATATGGGAGCGGTGGGATGGAGAGTATTTTAGTACATATTGCTGTGCACTGGGGGAAGAGTTAAGGTGAACTTTTTTTCCAGCCTTAACGCCAGTGCTGGATGAAAAACGGCAGAAGAGTTTTCCATCAGAAATGTTGTTTCGCTGCAATTGAAACATTTCCCTGGAACGATCAGCTTTGGATGGGGGAGAAGTTGGAAATGATCTGTTTTTTGACTCCCTTGTTTCAATGTCAAAACATTTCAAGAATGTCAAAATGACGGTTTTGAATATAAATTGTATTGTGTTTTAGGTACATAATATCAAAATAACATGTTTGGCATTATCCAAATTATGCGCTTCTGAATCAGTATTTTTATGAGCTTCCGATCCAGGGGAAACTTCAGCTTTTACTTCCCGATGCGAGAGGAGGAAAACCATAAAAATGTCGGACTGTCTCGGGGCGTAGAAATTGTGTGTTCCAACCAGCTTCGTCTAACATTGCTCTCACTCCTTCTGAATGTCTGTCTCTATAACTTAATATTGCATTAGCATTACAAAGCGTTGGGGGGGTGTGAATAGTTAATGAGCGTTTGGGGTTTTTTTGCACTAGATACATGGCTGACGCATCAAAGCATGAAGGAGGTACCAAGTAACCAGGTCTTTGCTAAGTTTGTCCCAGTGCAATTAGAACTGTACTCCAGGTCGGGCAGGCATTTGCTATAGGTAGAACTTGTGCAGACACAAGGTATCTGACATGCTAGGGAAAAGGGGAGTTATGAGTCTCCAAAACCCCTTGAAGAAGCAATGGGTAGGAGGGCTATTGTGCTGTGTGGCCTTTGCTCTCAGTGAATAGCTGCGTGGCTCGGACTTAGGCCAGTGCTGGCTTCCCAGCAGGTCTTTCGAATGCCCTGTAATGCTATACAGAACCGTTCCGCTTTCTGGCGTCACCGAGAGTGAAACAATACTTAATTTAAACTCTTTCAAGTAATGCTACATGCTTGGCCGTGGTGTTGCGGGAGCGGGCATCCTTCCCTCTAGAAAATTAGCCCTGAAAGCTGACGGTTGCGCAGTTTCCTGGTAACCCTGTCAGCATCGAGAAAGCGAGGATTTCTCCTCAGGAATGGGGAACAGATGAGTCTCTCCCTGTCGCCAGGACAGCAGAGGGGGTGGGGAGGAGGGACAGCGTTTGGGATAACGCGCTCAGGGCCCCGCACTCTCAGAAAGCTGTTAACGCGCCGGAGGGAGCTCGGAGCGGCGCGACAGAAATGAACTGGCTGAGGAGGGGAGGTTAGGAAAGTGGAATCTGCCCGGCGGTGGCTGAGCAGCGCTGAAGCGTATGCGCGACACGGCCTCCCATCATTGGAAGGACTTAGATGCCAGGAAAAGGCATTATCGAGGGGGCCATTCAGGCTACATCTAAATTACACCCCTCTGTTGGCAGAGGGATGTAAATTAAACGTATCGAAAGTGCAAATGAAGCCGGGAATTAAATATCCTGCACTACATTTGCATAATGGCGGCTGCCGCTTTTTTTCGAAACGCGGCTTTTTGAAAAAACCTGGCAGTTTAGACGGGGCATACGGGACAGGAGTACAGGATTTTTCGAAACGGGGAATTTCTGTCGAAAATGCTCCCTCTAAACTGCCATTTTTTTTCAAAAAGCCCCATCTTGGAAAAAAAAGCGGCGGCCACCATTATGCAAATGAAGCACGGGATATTTAAATCCCGGCTTCATTTGCGCTTTCGATATGTCTAATTTACATCCCTCTGCCGACAGAGGGGTGTAGTTTAGACATAGCCTCAGGGAGCAACTAGGAGGGAAGGGAGGAAATTTAGAAAAATAAACTTTTTAGGCTGTACATTACGGAGGAGCGGGGGAGGGGCCTTAGCCTCTCTGTGCCTCAGGTCCCATGTGGCAACAGCACTGCCCTGCTTTACAGGAGGGCGATGGGGAGGCTAAATACACTAACGGCTACTAAGTGCCCAGATATTACAGTAACAGGGACCACGTAGGTACCTGAGGGTTCTTGAGGGTCTGGGTCCTATCTTCAGTGTGTGGAGGTGAATCACATGTCTTCTCCTTGCCGTTCCTACCACAGAATGGCTGAAGCATCTGAACATCGGGTCTCCCTCTTTCAGACTGATCGTCGCCTGGAAACTCTTCTTTTGACCGGTCCCGTGACTGCTCTGACTCATTTGTGCCCAAGTCTCCATGTACAACGTGGCCATGTATGGATCCGACTGCACCAGGCCTCACCTAAGGATAGCCTGTCTGGGGGGGTGGTCTCCTTCTCCTGGGCTGAGCTGTCCACCACAGAGCTCATTCCTGTGCTGGGCAAGAGGCACCATTCCCTGTTGAGCCTGGGTGTCCTATCCTCCGTGAGTGCCCTCAAGCTTGAGTCCCTGCTCAACAGTGCGACTGAGGCCAGATCTATACTTACCCTGAGATCAGCATTCTGGAGATCGATCTTGCAGAGTTTGATTTAGCAGGTCTAGTAAGGACCCGCTAAATCAACGGCTGATGGTGTCCCTGTTGATCCTGGAACTCCACAGGGTCGTGAGGAGTAAATGAAGTTGATAGGAGACCTCCCACAAGGGCAATGCCACAGAAATTCAACTTTCTGGCCTGGTGTAGACCTGGCCTTGGACACAACTGTGCGGGCTTTTGGCTTGAATACCTCCACATGGTGTGAATCAGACGAATACCCTAATAATGTCCATGATCCCTGCATTGGCCAGATGGCGTTAGTCAAACCTGCTAGTGAAGTAACCACTGGTAATGCTTGAGCGCACAGAGTATTCAGTGTGCATGGAGCCTGGATGTGGCTAAATTATTCAGTTTATAAAAGTGAAAGCTCCATTAACGCTTGAGACGTATGGGATCATGATGAAGTACTTGAAATTCTGCGCTGTGTTCCTCCGAGCTAGGGCGAGCCTCGCTGGTGTCAAATTAACATCTTTCCACCTCTTTAAATATAGCTTGCTGTCTTGGCTCCTGAAATAGCACAGCTCGCTGGTCCCACCTGCTCCCCTGTGTGTCTCTGCTGTAGGAGTGTAACACAAACTCCTTGAGAATGGTCGGCTTGCTTCAAAAAGCTGCCTTTGCCCATGTCTGAGGGAACCAGCTGCATCAGCTGTTCATAGAGTTAAAAAGCTCTGCTTTCAAGTGACCATGCAAGCTCAAATTTACTGTTACTCCTCGTGAGAGCAGGAGTACCGAAATTGACTTTAATGGCCCTTAAAGTTAATGGAACAGGCTTCGTGGTGTGGACTGTATGGCCAGGTCTACGCTAGATCCGGAAGGTCGGGTTAAGGTACCAACTCCAGCTATGTAAAATACGTAGCTGGAGTCGACTTACCTTACGCTGAGCTTGGCGCCGTCTTCACAGTGGGAGGCTGATGGGAGCAAACGCTCCTGTTGGCTTCCCTTACTCCTTGCGACTGCCAGAAGTATGGGTGCCAACCAGAGCCACTCTCAGCATTCCATTTAGTGGGTCTTAACTAGACCCGCTAAATCGAGCGCTAGAAGATCTATCTCCGGTGCGGCAAGTGGACACATGGCCCTTATTTAGAAATTTGACCTAGTGCGTCTAAGTTCGACCTACTCTCCCAGTGTAGCCCAGGCCACCTAAGAACAGGAGAGAAGGTGGGTGGTAGTGAGGGATCGCGGGGCGGGGGGTGGCCCAACATCTCAGTTAATTGGGGCTTGTCTTTCCGAGAGCAAAGAGGAGTGCTGCAAATGGCTCTGAGCTGGCAGAGCAGAAAGGTTTTTATAGACAGTGGAAGGTTTCAGTCTTCCCTCCGTGGCTTTTTAGGGTATGTGCATGCAACCAGCATCCCCCTTTCTTCGGCGTTTAATCTCCTGCCACGTCCTTCTCACTTGAAATGCTAAGCCTTTCTCTTGACACAGCAATTATCTCCTCCGCGGCTGCCAGTGGTGAAAGCGCCTTCAGGCGAGGGGAAGAGCGGCAGACTCCGGGGGGAGGGTGCGATGGGGAGAGCGAGACAGAGAGTCAGACTTTGGGAACCTGACAAAAGCTAAAAAGAACCACGCGATTAGGAGGCTCTTGCAGACCAGCCCATGTGACTCCACGTGGCAGGGCGGGAGTCCTGCCCCAGGACGCCAGTGGGGTAGCAATGGGAGAGCCCTGGGGCTGCAAACACTCCTGGGCGAACTACTGAAAGTCGGTGGGGGATCGCTTGGGAGGGCCATGGCGCACGTTTGCGGGAGCGTGAGAGTCCATCGAGGGGACGTGGAACGAACGGAACGAACTGTTCTGAGACGATCATGACTTGGCCTTGTGCATTCGTGGTGCTGCGAGCGTCTTCGTGTAATACTCTTCTTCCCCAGCTTCACTTCCATCAGACTTTTTATTTTCTGGCTGTAGTATGAGAGGTACCAAAACAACAACG
The DNA here is from genome assembly GCA_032595735.1 of Pelochelys cantorii. Taxonomy (NCBI): domain Eukaryota; kingdom Metazoa; phylum Chordata; order Testudines; family Trionychidae; genus Pelochelys; species Pelochelys cantorii. Next base: position 39,677,930 of record CM064341.1, read on the forward strand.
AAGCGAAGGGCCTGATCCTGAAATGAGCGTAGCTCTGATGGTGGGAGAAGAGTCAAGACTCAGCTTGAGGAGGTGTTGGGTCCTGGGAGCCAGATTAGCACCATAACAAGGACAACGTTAGGTACATCGGTTTTGCTTCAGAATAAATAGCATACAGCTCCTGTATTTATGCACCAAGCTGTGTTTTGAGGGAGACATACAGGCAGGGCAAGGAGATAAGGGGAGTATTTCATGTGGCAATGGATTTTTCCTCCTTTTAAAATAAATTGAAACAAAACCCCTGTGTGCCTTCCATGGAGCAGCACAGAAAACAGACTCTTATCTGCCTAAACCAACATCTGATGCTGCAGCAAAATCAACGGGTGTCAATGGAGCTCTGCGAATTTAATTATTGCCGCCAGAGCCCTGCAGGGGAAGCACATAAATATTTTTGTAGGACCTATTGAATTCAGCTGAGGAAACAACATTCTAACAAGCGTCACAGGGGCCGCCGGGCTCATCTGTTTCAGCCCCTGAAAGACTGGCACATTTACGAGGGCATCGGCTTTCCTTGCCGGGAGCTCACTTGCATCTTGCCTGTAAGGAGATGCGCTGCAGCCCTCATACCTGAATAAATGTGTAGGTCTTTCAGGTGGCCCCGGATCCCTGGTTGGTTTAATCCCTTGTGAGAATCTGAGTCCTTTTAGCCAGAGCTGGGGGTTCGACCCACAGAGCTGGTGCCAGTAAATTCTTGTTAAAAGAACTGCAAAGGGTTAGAAGAAATCTGAGCTGTCCCTTCCTACACAGTGGCCCCTGGCTCCCACCTCAAAGATTCTCACGCACAGCTGGTTTTGGGCACGACAGGGAATGCCTAACTAGGGATGGGAACGGGTAACCGGTTAACCTTACCGGGGGATGGTTTACTGGCTCCCTGGGGAACAGCCCCGGGCAGAGGGCCCGCTCTTTCTGAAAATAATCGGCGCAGCGGCATTGCGCAAGAGGGGTTTTGTTGCGTGAGAAGGGGCCGTGTAGACAGCTCCTTCTGGCGCAAGAGCCCCTTCTGCAAAAATGGCAGCTCATTAGGTATGCAAATGAGGCTTGGTGATATTCCACACTTAGCCTCATTTGCATATTTCTGGCGCAAGAAGCCGCGAGTGGAGACATAGCCCTAGGCATCAAGATTCCACCCCCTCCCTAGGGAATCATCCCAGTGCTTCCCCACCCGCCTAGGGAAATCGATTTTCCTAATCTCCAACCTAGGCCTCCCCCGCTGTAACTTGAGCCCATTGCTCCTCGTTCTGCCACCTGCCCCCACTGAGAACAGCCTCTCTCCAGCCTCTTTGGACCCCCCCTTCAGGGAGCTGAAGGCTGCTCTCAAATCCCCCCTCACTCCTCTCTTCTGCAGACTAAACAAGCCCAAACCCCTCAGCCTCTCCTCGTGGGCCATGTGCTCCAGCCCCCTCAGCATTTTGGTTGCCCCCATTCCCAGCCCCTGCCACACAGAGTCTAGGGACACCATTCCCACCCATCCTGGCTAATCGCCACTGATGGACCTGTCCTCCAGGAATGTCTCTCGCTCCTTTTCGAATTGTGTTGGAGTCCTGGCCTTGGCAGCCGCCTCTGGCAAATGGCTGGGAACGAGGAGAGTTGGAAGTGACTCCACGGAGGAGTTCATCCTTTTGCGAGGGGCCCAGTGCAAACGGAGCCGCGCCTCTGTGGCGTCCTCTCCCGGCGTACCAGCGCGGGCGTCAGGCAGGGCAGGCGAAGAGGACGAACTGGGGATGGAGCCAGCGGCGCTGCCGTCGCTTGCAGCTTTCAGACAGCGGGCAGGGCTTGCTCTCCCGGGCAGTGAGCGGGCACGGGGCTGGGTTTTTAAGGAGGGCCGATGACTTCCTGCCAGCTAAGTGCATTTGTCCGGGCGAGGGGACCAGGCGAAGCTCGCCCCGCAGGCGCCGAGTGGCAGCGCACGGGGAAGGATTCGCGTCCTAGGTGCAGCCCATCGTAGGGACGGGCTCCCTGGTAGTTCTGCTGCGCTGGGCGTCGGACGGTTCTGTGGGCAGCGTACTGGAGGGCCGGGATAGCTGGTTGTGAGTAACTGAAGTGCGTCTCCAGGCTCTTCTGCCTCCACCCCCTTAGTGCCGCCTCCGTCTCTGTGCCTGCGTATGTGGGGTGGCCTGCCCGTGAGGTGGCCCACGTCAGAGGCCCTGCGTGCTTTGCACAGCAAGGGCAGCCTGTTCTCGTACATGAGTGGAGAAACCGAGGCCCAGAGTGGCTCTCCTGGGGCATGCGGATAGTGTGATCCTCCCGCTCCTGATGGCCCAAGCCCTGCCTGGGAGCACACTCGCCCCCCGCTACTACCCACTGGAGCAGCCGCAGAGCGAGTGCAATCGCGGGGGGGTCCTCCCACCCCCATGCCCCAAAACGCTCCATGGCCAGGGCCGAGTAGCAGGGAGGCGGCCTGGGATCTGCTCTCTGAGGCTCCTGCAGGGGTCTGGGGTGGGATGAATGCCAGAGGGCGCTTGGCTTCCGGCCTGGACAGGTGTTTCCGCTTCCAAAGGGGAGAGCGCGCACTGGTAGCTAACGCTCCTGAGCTTTGCACTGGGTTTACACTAGTTGTAGTGCGGTGGGGAGAGATTTCCCGAGGAAGCGTAAATCCCCCCCCCCCCCCCCCCCCGGCAGCTCCCCCAGTAGGGTTGCCAGGTGTCCGGTTTTTGCCCGGACTGTCTGTTATTCCGGTCCCCCATCCAGTTAAAAAAACCCCAGAAAATACCGGACATGTGAAATGTCTGGTATTTCCTGTTTCCCTCGGATGGAAGCCCGGCGGGGACAATTTTCCCCTGCTGCGTTGGGCAGGGGAGTGAGGAGTGTAGGGCCATTTAAAGCCACAGTGCCCTTTTTTTTTTTTAAAACAACTTTGGTCTCTCCCCCCCCTTTTTTTTTCTCAACAGAATTTTTTCCCAGTCTTTTTTTTTGGGGGGAGGAAGGTGTTTAGTATTTTTTGTTAAACCATCTGGCAACCCTGTCCCCCAGTGCCTGTGTCCATGGTAGCCTCAGGAGCAAATGGGTTTGCTATTTTAAAAAAAATGTGCTTACAAATATCAGTCCGACCCACCTGGAACCTTGCGTTTCAGAACCTCTCCTGGGAGGAAAAGCAACGAGGAGTCCCAGGGCACGTGAAAGGCTAACTCCTGTAGCAGGGTGTTGGAGCGTACGCTTTCGTGAGCTCCAGTTCGGGATGTGTCAGTATACCGGTTGTAACAGTGCATGCAAGGCTTCCTCCTGCGTTGCTGCCTCTGATACAGAGGCAGCAGTGTGGGGGTGGGGGGAGGTGGGAGCTGGCTTTTAAGCACATGCTGGTTTACACCTGCCTCCCCACGCCGCTGCCCCTGATAGAGAGGCGGGGCGGAGGGGAGCATTGCTTGCAGGAAATTGGCTTAAAAGCCAGCTCCCTGCAAGCACCGGCTCCCCACCCATGTAAAGGTGTAACTGCTGAAAATTTCAGCTGTTACATGTTTCCAAAACAGCCCTCTTTTTCCCTATCCTGAGCTCGAATACCCTGGGAAATTTGTTAGTCTTTAAAGTGCCACCGGACTTCTTGCTGCTTCTGCTGAAACAGACTCATGCGGCTACTTCTTTTCCTGGGAGGCTACGTTCTGATTTCCCTGGGGGTGCCCTTTTCCTCGGGTAGGCTGCCAAATTGCCTCATGCTGCTGAAGGGGAAGGGTGTCTCGGGGGATTTTCCCCCAAGCGGGAGCCTTTGGAGAGAAGAAAAGCTTTTCTTTCAAAATCTAAGAAAAATCCCAGGATCCTGGTGTTTTTGGGCAGGTTGCCCAAACTCTCTGCTTTCGGAAAAGCATCTGAACTGAGACCGTGCCTGCATCTGGTGGGGGAATTCCTTTGTGTTGGTTTACACTATGCAAACTGAGAGAACAAATATTGGGAGCCAGCACTAAGGGGGGGTGTGTGTGTGGGGGGGGGGGGGGAGGATGGGTGTCCCATTTGCTGTAAATAAATCTGGTGACACTCAAAGGATTAGGTTCGCAGTAAACTGAGGTGCTGCCCTGCAGAGCTCCTGCCCTATGTCTTTGAGGGGCAGGGTGCTGGCTGCTGCATCATGCTGGACAGGCAGGAGCAGCATGCTTGGAACAAGATCTAACCACGGCCTCTTGGCGAGGGTCGCCACACACCAACAGCCATCCAGCAGGAATGGGTTGCGCCCGCCCTCCTGTGCTTGCTGTCTCTGCCAGCCACCCAGCAAGTACCCGAAAGGTGTCACGACAACTCTTACCCGATCAGGGCCCGTTTCATGCAGTGGCACCATTTTCTCCCAAGGTGGCACCTCTCGGAAGAGTTGACGTGAATGATTTCTGGCAAGACACGGTAGGACATGTCGAAGCTTCCTGACCTTCTGACAGTCCTTCAGCGGCAGGTCCCTGGGGAGGCCAGGGAGGAACAGGCTTGCGTTGCTTCCAGATGACCCTGCAGGAGGACTACCTTCCACCCCCGTTGGTTAGAGTCATGGCAGAGGGACGGGCCAGCCATGCCAGGAGCCATGAAGCTGTGAAGGTCACGAAGGAAGCCACAGTGCATATTGCTGAGGGTTTGTGAGACACACACACCGCCTGGGTGTGCTTCGCGGGGCTGCCAAGTGGCACCAAAGCCACTTAGAGAATCGTGAGTCTGCTCTCCAGCGTTAGCGCCCAGACAGCTGGCTTGGAGCTCATGCACTATACTTCAGTGGTCCCAGATGACCAGGGTCTGTCGGTGTTCTATCTGCAGGGGCCCTACCAGCCTAGAACCTCAGACTGGACCCCATATCAACTAACAAATTCTAGTTAGTTGGCTCTAGTGCGTCATACAAGATCCACAGTGACATCTGCTGAGAACTGGGAGAGGTGCGCGAGTCTGTTCAAAACCGGATCTCCCCCCCCCCCCCGCACCCATGCCGGGTGTAGCTGGATTTAGCTCATCCGTCCTAAAAGAACGTTTATCTTTTGTACTCTGAGCCACAAAATAATCTCCCAGAATCGGCATCGCCACCGTTCCCACGCAGCTCGGTCTGTGGGCAAATGGCTCTTTTGGTTGCCAGGACAGTATCTTTTCTGGAACGGAGCTTAAACGTTTCCTGCTTCATCTGTCCATTGTCTGTGTCTCTGCTGAGGATAATTGTTCTAATTCACTTACTCCAGAGGAGACCTGGTGGCTGGAGAGAAGCAGAGTCTGTTTGGAGGACACAGGGCAAAGAAGCCCACGCTGGGACCTGGAGGAAGGAAAGCGATGATCTGCATGTCCAATGAGCACGAGCTGTGTCGCGAACGTGGGCATTTGGCTTTGAATCTGAAACGGCTCCGGTGGCTCTGGGTTCTCTCGCCGGGGCAGGGCAGCGCTTCGCTGCAGACAAATGCAATTAAGCCCAGGGCCTGTTTCAAGGCTTGGAAGATACAGCGCGTGTTGCGTTACTTAGGGGTATTGTTGCACGTTAGTGGACGCCTGTGTCCGGGCTGGTCCCTACTCTGGCACTCCCAATGCAGAAGGTGGGGAGGGCCCGCAAGAGAGCTCCAAAACCTTACCTCTCCAGGTGCTGGTTACAAAAACTTCCCCCCCAGAACAGGGGTGTAGCAAGGGGGAATGGGGAGGGGCACTACACTAGTCCCCCTCCGCTCCCCCTGTCATCCCTCGGCTTACCTGCCCCTCCTTCGCCCACCACTAGCTGGAGCCGCCTCGCCGCCCCCAGCCCAACCCCTCCATCTCCGCTGGCGGGTTAGTGCATGCGGGGGCCTGGCCTCAAACTGAAGGGGGGCAGGGGAAGATGAGCTACAAGCTCCCCCCACTCCCAGGGTCGGGCTCAGCCGTGCACCAAGTTCGGGGCCCCGCCGCCAGACACAAATTTTGCCTATGCCCCAGGATGCATAACACCCTCGCTGCGTCTCTGCCCCAGAATCACAATACACAGATTTTGGGGAATTCGCTGCCACCATCAAGTGCTTTTTGATCCCTAAAAAATCCAGGGGTGAACGCTTGAAACCACCCCAGGGGTACTCCGAGCTCTTTTGCCCAATACAGCTTGAAAAAGAAAAGAGAAAAAACAAGCTGCAGTCTCTGGTAGCTGACCCCTCTGTCCAAGGCCTGCAGACACCCACAGCCAGACCATCCAGGACACAGGAATCCACCCCTCACTTTAACACAAGTGATTTGCAGTGTTGTCTTCAAGTTGTCGAGTCCAAATCGAGTCTCAAGTCACTACAGTTCAAGGCTCAAGTCGAGTCTCAAGTCACTAAAGTCACTTTCGAGTCAAGTCCCAAGTCAAGTCTCAAGTCTTAATTTTAAAAATGTCAAGTCACTTTTGTACAAGCCATCAATATCGGCATTTTCGGACAATTGTTTCACCCAGTCGATTTAACAGAATTAGCAAGTCTCACGTTGCGTCTCAAGTCACAAACAACGAACCCAAGTCGAGTCTCTAGTCAAGTCACCTCGGCGACTTACGTCGGACTCGAGTTCGAGTTGTGAGACTTGAGTCAACAACTCTGGTGATTTGTATTACAAAACAAAAGATGAACTTGGTAAAGTAGCTTTGGTTGCTAGATGCTACAGAGCAACTAAGGAAAACAAATTAAAAATCAGAGAAAAGTCTCGGCACAACGCTTAGATGGCAGTAAAGGGGGAGGGGAGGCAGAGATTCACATGGAGCAGTTCAAACCAAGCCACAAAAGAAAGAAAAATGACCCTGAACGTAACTGGACCCATTTCCCTGGTCATCACTTCTGATGTTCTCTTGGTTCAGTCCACTCCCAGGCCCTGAATTCCGGGGTGGGGGGAAGAGGGCATGTTCGTCCTGCCTGGGTTTACATCATTGTGTGTCTCGACTCTTGGTTTAACTCTCCCCCACAAAGAAAGCAGGCAGGGAACCTGTATCCAATTCAAATGTCAACCCTCTATCTCGAATGGCTCTCCTGGGCCACCTTTGCTAGGTACCTGAGTTAACCCCTTAGTCACTGGGGGCTGGTCAGTCCCTCCGCCTGTTCATGACAACTTGTCACCATCTGACTTCTCCCCTCATCTGGCTAACTCTTTACAGCAGTGTTTCTTAAACTTGTTAAGACTGTGGAACACCAGACAATCTTTTTTTTTTTTTTTAATGCGGAACTCCGGGGGAAAGTTGTTGAGCAAAAAAAAAAAGGGGGGGGGGTTGTGGCCCCTTTAATTGTGATGTGTGTTGTCCCAACTCAGCTTCCGCCTCCACGGGGGGGGACGAGGGGGGAGTTAAAAGAGGCTGCGGCACACCTCTGACTGTCTCGAGGCACACCAGTATGCCACGGCACACTACTTTACAAACTTCCAGGCAATGTGCTGCCTGCGTGTCTGTGGGCACTGGGCCTCGCTAACGCCGTGTGTTGATGGATGATGCCCGGCTGAGCGATCCCTCCCAGCAAAGTCCCGCCTCGCTGGCTGCACTACTGGCCTTTCCGACTTCCTAAAATTCATCCTCCTGGAACACATTGTCATGTGTTCCTTGGCCGCCCAGCCCGGGAGTTGCTTGAGAAATTGCTCCTCTGCTTTCTTGGGAATTGTTACTGGCTCGTCTTAGGCTGAGGGCCTTGGGAGGGATTTCACTGCTTTCCACGCCTGCCGCCTTCCCTCGCACCAGAGCGACACAGGCTTGCAAACCCCCGGGGGCCTTGCTGCTGCTTGCGGCAGCGTTCTGCCGTGAGGGCCTCCTGCTGGGGAGCAGGGCCTTCGCCCATGTGATTTCTGGGCTAAAACCTTTGTTCTAGGGAAGCAGTCGGATGGATTACCATTTTCTTGCTGTGCTGTGAATAAACTGGCTGTGTGTGTGTGTGTGTGTGTGTGTGTGTGTGTTTCATGAGTTTCATCTCCTTCTCAGCCTGCAGGCTTTTCCTGGAGCTGCTCATCTAACTCCTTGTGGATGAAGCCCCCAGTGCTGCTTGTCTGTGATTAGCTGACGCTGGCCCTCCAGCTGCCCAGGAAGGATCGGATGCGGGGTGGGCGGGGCTTGGCTCCAGGGGCGGGACCTTGGGCAGAAAGGGGCGGAGCTGGGGCTTGCCTTCCCCAACGGGGCCTTGACCCGCCACCCCTGAGGGCTCCCTTTCCTGCCCAGCTGGCCTGGCTGGGCTTGGTCCTGTTGGGAGTGGGTACCAGCCCGCTGTCCGTCCTGAGAGCTTGGCAGTGCCTGCGTGTGAGCCCCAAGCCCGCAGCTGGGCTGAAATTGCCTCCAGTCCCCAGGAGCGACCTGAGCTGCTGGCTTGGGCCAAGGGGGTGCGGCTCCCGGCTTTCCGGAGCCCCCAGTCCGTCTCAGTCCACTGAAATTCGGCCATGGCCAGAAGACGCAGCGGCTCAGATACAACTCCCGTGGCAGGCGCTGAGCCTGGAGGGTAGCGCGTTCAATGCCAGGGATTGCCAGTCTTTAGTTTGGCCACCTGAGCCAGAGCCCCCCGGCTCCCTCTGCGAGGCAGGCTTTGCGTTTAGAAACCGCGCCTGAAACGCTGCTGGGCTCCAGGGTTAACCCGATGGCCCTGCTGCAGGGAAAGCCTCTTCCCTCCCACCTCTCAGTACTGCACATGTGCAGGGTGGTGGCTTTTATCTTCCCATGAAGCATCCATATTAGCCAGATGGAGAGGCCATTGTGCAGGCTGGTACGGAAAATGGCCAGTTTCCGAAACAAGATTTCTTAAAGCCCCTTGGGGAAGGGCGAGTGAGTGGGAGATGGCGTTTGCTGCCCTGAACGACGGGATTCAAGATAACAGATGTTCCTTGAATGGGGATTCCAGACCAGCAAACATCCCTGCCTTGAGCAGTGGCAAACAACAAAGAAACGTTCAGTGCGTGTTTGGTCTGGATTGTACAAACGGCTCCCGAGCTGTGCCGCTTCTCTCTGGAGTTTGATGACTTTATTAGCATAGAAGAGCTGCAAATTAATGGCCTCATTAGAGGCCTGGGCTGCAATTTCTAACCTGCCAAAGAAGCAACCTGACAACGCCGAAGGGCAATGAAATTAACACACCGGTGCCACGGCTGAGCCTCCCAACGGCACCAGCGCATCTGTAAAGATGGTGAGTTGCCTGGTTGGGCTTTGCACTTGTGAAATGCTGGTGCCGAAAGTCGGCCCTTGGATTTTGCCCGGCACAGTGGAGACTGAGTAATTCCTGTCCGGTGTAAAGCTCTGGGTGAGTCACCAGAGGGAAGAGCTGTTGATCTTTTTCCGTCCTCCCGGCAGGGCGCAGCTGCGTAAGAGTTCTGGCACAACTTGCAAAGACATTAGCACCTGCATAACTTGCGGGGTGCAAGTAATTCCACTCAGCAGAGCGGACTGGTCACCTAACGAGTCCCATTGAACAATTAGGCCTGCCCGTCGACGTGTGCAGGTTTGGACCAAAGGGCTTTGGAAGGCAATGGAAAGCTTCCATTCGCTGACTTTGGATTGGGCCCTAGATAGGACGATGAGGGGTTGGTAGGTCTTTTTCCCAATGGATTTCCATTCCAGCAGCCTGTGTTAGGGAGGCAACGATCGATGTTCCCGTTGGAGAGCCTGGTACCGCCACTTGCGATGCAGATGACGTCTCTGTTTCTTTGCACTGGGCTTCATTGAGCTGTGACATGTGCCGTGTGGAAGGCGCTGCAATTCCTTTTCTGCCCGCTGGCAGAATGTTGCCTTGCTAATGTGCCCTGCGGGGTGCCCGGAGAGGCCAGGAGTGGTGAGCGGTGGATGTGTATGTAATGACTTGCTTGGTGTGTAAACTCTCTGGGAGCAGGCTGTCACACCACCCTTGGGAGGGCTTGAACATCGGCGCAGATGGTGGCTCCCTCGTTTCTCGTGTCACTCGAAGTGGGTGTTTCGACCCAGCTGCTGGACGTGCAGGGGGAACTTAAAGCGAAGACATTGTGCTTTCCTGCATGGCTTCCCAGGAGTAAGGGGCACAGGCCAAGGTGAGCCCCAGGTGTGTGCCTCAGTTTCCCTTCTGCTCGGGTCGGCTGGCTCCAGTCCGACACAGTCTTTACCTCATAAGCATCATTCTGCTTTCCCTCCATGTTTCTATTCCTCCTGTGCGCTTTTCCCCAGGAAGCTGGCCCCTTTGTCTCTGCCCCCCCTCGCCCAGCCATGTCGTATTGTACGTTTGTAGATGCCTTCTCTGTCCTGTATTTCATAGGAAATGTCCCAAAACTGTACATGTCACGTTTCCGTTCTTCGTGTGGTTTTAACCCGGTTTCTATCCTCCATTGTGTCTGGCGTGTTCTGAAGCTGCCAATGGTGTTCTGCCATTGTTGGGGGGTCCGAAATGGGTTCCAGCAAACCTCTGTTGGCCCGGGGGAGTGGCGTGTCTGGGAAGATCGGCTTGCGAGGAGGAACAGCTTTGGACTGGCCTGGCTTGGCCGTTGGTTTTCATTTGTTCTTTGAAGACAGGGGCATAAAAGGGACCATCCTAAAGGATCTGCTCAACCAGTGAACTTGCCTTCTCGTTCTTAAACTAAACAAGCCTTTCACTATCGGTGGTAAATAGGCCAATGGTGGGATGATAGGAGTTACTATAGAGAACTTTTCCTGGGTGTCTGGCTGGTGAGTCTTGCCCACAAGCTCAGGGTTCAGCTGATCGCCATATTTGGGGTCGGGAAGGAATTTTCCTCCAGGGTCGATTGGCAGAGGCCCTGGAGGTTTTTCGCCTTCCTCTGTAGCATGGGGCATGGATCACTTGCTGGAGGATTCTCTGCATCTTGGGGTCTTTGAACCATCATTTGAGGACTTCAGTATCTGAGATATAGGTGAGAGGATTATTCCAGGAGTGGGTGGGTGAGATTCTGTGGCCTGCGTTGTGCAGGGGGTCAGACTAGATGATCATAATGGTCCCTTCTGACCTTAAAGTCGATGAATCTATGAGTCTAAGCCCAGTTCCTTCAGCCTTCCCTCCTAGCTCTTGTTCTCTAGACCTTGCCTCCTCTATGTTGCTCTTCTCTGCACCTTCTCCGATTTCTCCCCATCCTTCCTCAAATGTGGGGCCCAGAACTGGACACAAGACTCCAGCTGGGGCCTAATCGGTGCAGAGCAGAGCAGAGGGATGACTGCTCGCATATTGTTCACCATGCTCCTGTTCATGCAGTCCAGAATCATGTTGGCTTTTTTTGCCACAGTGTCACATGGCTGGCTCCTATTGTCACAGGGAAGCTTTCATTCAAGTGCAGAGGTGGCTTTTTTTCCCCCTTTCTTTCATATTTGGGCAGCCGGCTGAGGAGGAAAGCGATACAGCGAAGGGCCACTCAGTCCAGTGACCATGTCAGTTGTGATGGTCCCAGCACAAATGAATGAAACCACCCTGGGATTTGCTTTTCATCATGAGACATCCTGAGGCTGCCTGCCCTTGAGTATGTCTGGGAGGCGGCTGTTAATCTCTGCACAGGTTCAGGGTTGATCTTTGCTAATAGATGTTTAACTTCTTCCTTCCTGCGGCTCAGATTCCACTGCCTTTGTAGGCAGCTAAGTAACAGAGCAGGGGAGAAAAGAGAAGGAGGCTCAGGAAGGTAGATACTTCTAGGCTGTGGAGGAGCAATAAAAGTTCCTACAAGGGAAGGAATTGCTGGCAATAATGGTGCCCCTCAAAACACCTCACTACCTTCTCTGCTTTCACAGTGCAATGCAGGGAGATGGAAAAGCACATGCCTGACCCCATCTCGCGATAACGAGAGGCCTGTCACATTTAGCTGCAGGTTTCACTTGCTCTGTGCTTTGTTCCTGCAAAACAGACGTCCTGTACCCATCAGAACGGGTAGATGGGGTCAGACCAAAGATCCAGTGTCCTGTCTGCCCACAGTGGTCAGTGCCAGGCGCCCTAGAGGGGGTGAACAAAACAGGGAATCCTCACCTCCCCTGTCACCCGTTCCCAGCTTCTGGCAAACAGAGGTTAGGGACACCATTCCTACTCATTCTGGCTAATTGACGGACCTAACCTCCATGAATTTATCTAGTTCTTTTTGAACCCTGCTAAAGTCCTGGTCTTCACTACATCCTCTGGCAAGGAGTTCCGCAGATTGACTGTGCCTTACATGAAGACAAACATCTTTTTGTTTGTTTTAAACCTGCTGCCTGTTGATCAAGTACCCATGCGATCAAGTCTTCATTTTCATTTTCGCAGGTCCGTGGGTCCGGTCTCTCTGGTCTACCCATTCTAGGCTGCTTTGTTGATCTTTTGGCACCAGCTGTTTTCTTTGGCTCTTGAATTGAATGTCAAAGCGGCTGTGGGGCAGGCGTGGTGCTTTAGCAGAGACCAGGCTCACATGGAGGGGCCTGGGGTTTTCATGTGATGTGGCCAAAAGAGTAGTTGTCAAAGCTGCCTTGCAACACAGATGAGTTCTTCGGTAGCCTATGAGCTTGCCAAGTCATTGCCAGCGGCCGATCCCGTCTGCCTACGCCCCCAGCTCGAGCCCGTGGGATAGAGTGTGGGGCTGGGCGAGGATGGGCGGGAGGGAAGACACAGGAGACTGGGTGTGTTTGGCCAAGCAACGTTTCCTTGGACACTTGTGCTGCCAAGTTTGCTTTGCTTAGCCTAGGGACCGCTTGTGTCTGGTCCAGCTGAGGGGTTGGAGAGACAGTTCCTGCGGCCGCTCATTCAGATCCTCTGCGCTGGGCTCCGTGCTGGGCGGTGGCTTCTGTGATCCGCCAAACAATCGCAGTCCCAGGGGTGCCGGTTCAGATGCATTGTTCGAAATGGGCGTGGGCACTGCCTTTGGAAGAGCTTGCTGTAGGCATGTGAGTGTCTCCTCCGGCTTTGTGTGACCAGGGCCCAGAAGAATCCTAGAACCCTGGGACTGGAAGGACCCTTGAGAGGCATCGAGTCCAGTCCCCCGCCCTCACGGCAGGACCAAGCACCGTCGAGACCATCCCTGACAGGTGTCTGTCCAACCTGCTCTTCAATATCTCCAGCCAGGGCCGGATTAAGGGGGGGCTAGCCAGGCAGCTGCCCGGGGTGCCAACCTATGGGGGGCACCTGATGGCAGCTGTAAGGTGCGCAGCGCGCCAGGGGGTGGGGCTGTGCATGCGTTGCGCGCCCGCTGCCTGGGGCACAGGAATGGCTTGAGCCGGCCCTGTCTCCAGCGATGGAGAGTCCACAACCCCCCAGGCAATTTATTCCAGTGTTTCACCACCCTGACAGGCAGGAAGCTTTTCCTCATGTCCAACCTAAACCTCCCTGGCTGCAGTTTAAGAGCTTGCCACTGACTCCAACCTTAGTGACTTTGCCGTTAGCTCCCGAGGGAGAAGCCTGGGAATTCAGAGCTCACTGTCCTTGGTTGCATCCCTGCTGGCAGCTCTTAGTGCAAGATGAAGATTTGGCCCTGGGGAGGCCACATCTGGGGTGTTGCATCCAGTTGTGGGCTCCCCGCTGCAGAAAGGATGTGGATGTATTGGAGAGGGTCCAGCGAAGGGTGACCAAAATGCTTAGGGGCCTGAAGCACACGACCTACAAGGAGAGGCTGAGGGATTTGGGCTTGTTTTGTCTGCAGAAGAGAAGAGGAGGGGGGATTTGCTCGCAGCCTTCAACTTCCTGAAGGGGGGTTCCAAAGAGGCTGGAGAGAGGCTGTTCTCAGTGGGGGCAGATGGCAGAACAAGGAGCAATGGTCTCAAGTTGCAGTGGGGGAGGTCTAGGTTGGAGATTAGGACAAACGATTTCCCGAGGAGGGTGGGGAAGCACTGGGATGGGTTCCCTAGGGAGGGGGTGGAATCTCCATCCCTAGAGGTGTTTAAGTCTTGGCTTGACCAAGCCCTGGCTGGGCTGATTGAGTTGGGGCTGGTCCTGCTTTGGGCAGGGGGCTGGACTCGATGCCTCCTGAGGTCTCTGCCGGCCCTGGGAGTGTCGGATTCACAGCCCTCTGTGCCACGCGTCTTCTAGAGCCCCACCTGCAGAGCTTGGGCCTCTCCGCTCAGTCTGCAGCAGCTCAGGGTTGTACCTCCCTGGACCCTGGATTGTCCGCCCCGGGAGGGGGGTGAGTTTAGTGCTCATTCTGCTCAGCAGAGAAACCCGGGTCACGGTCCTCCTTTGACGCTCGCCCTGAGCGCCGCTGCTCCAGTCGGAAATGTGCGTGACCAGCCTCCACGGAGTCTCCAATGAAAACGCGGCTCTGAACAAAGGCGAGAAGACTGCAGCCTGGGAGCCGAAGGCGGCTAACGTCGCCGTGCCTGCCGGAGTCCTAGCAGGGGCCTGCTCGTGTTGCTCAGGCAGGAGAGGGCTTGCGTTTCAAAGCGCCTTCTGTGTCCGTGGAGGGCCCAGACGCACAAGCTGCGCTCCTCCTGCGAGCACCCACTCCTCAACATGCCATCTGCGCTGGAGCCAAGCGTGTGGCAGCCCCGCGTTCCCAGGCGCATACAGCCACGCACTCCCAAGCCTGCTGTTTCCAGCCCTCCCTCCATCCTGCCGCCTTGTTTGCCGTAGTAAATTAAACTCTGCCCTTAATGCCTTGTGATATCTCAGTTTCTTTTCCTTCGTGATCTGCCCATGTTAGCACCTTGGGTCTCTGACTCAGCATGCCCTTAAGTCTCTGTTTCTCTTCCAGCCATGCTGGTGTGAATGGTTAGTAAGACGGGAGTAAATATCCGTTATCTTCAGTAAGCCAGCGTAAAGGTTGGAGCTGTACAGAAAACCTTAGGCTGTGACCGTCACTCCTGCAAGCCTACAGTTCAATTAGTATTGCCTAAATCGAAGCAGCATTCAGCAAATTGGCCAGGGCAGTTTGGGTTAGCTGCCTAGATGCAGCCCGGATCCAGCACATCACATAAGTATAAAATCATGACGGGTGGGGAGAAAGTGAATAAGGAAAAGTTCTTTACTTGTTCTCAAAACACAAGAACTAGGGCTCACCAAGTGAAATGAATAGGTGGCAGGTTTATAACAAACCAAAGGAAGTATTTCTTCACACCGTGCACAGTCCACTTGTGGAACTCCTTGCCAGAGGATGTGGTGAAGCCAGGGTGTTATCAGGATTCAAAAAAGAACTAGATAAATTCATGAAGGCGTGGTCCGTCACTGGCTGTTAGCCAGGCTGGGCAGGGTGATGTCCCTGGTCTCTGTGTGTCAGAGGCTGGGAATGGGCGACAGGGGAGGGATCACTTGGTGATTCCCTGTTCTGTTCCCTCCCTCTGGGGCACCTGGCACTGGCCACTGTGGGCAGACAGGACATGGGGCTGGATGGACTTTTGGTCTGACCCCGTCTGGCTGTTCTGATGTCCTTATGTTCTAATGCTCTTTGCCTTCTCCTTTAAAGCTAAATCTCCATTATGTTGTCCAACCCTCTTGCCTATCTACCGATGCTCTTTCCTGTGCTGTACATTCACCTGGGGAGAGGTGGGAGTCGGAGCATGGCAGGACGGTTTATACCCAAGGTAACTTCAGAGACTCCAGCATCAGTGATGCTAAAGTTAGTTGGATGTAGCCTGTCCAGGCGGTTTGGGATGCTCTTCCATGAGGTTGTTCTGAACGGTGACCTCCGTTGATATCGTGCAGTAGGTTGTTCTCACGTTCCGCCGCGGTCTCATTGAAAAGCGACCTACCGTGGGAGTTGTGGGTGGCTTTTCGGTGAGACGTAACCACCAAGTGCTGTTCCTTCTGACCGATGAGCAGGAGTGCAATTTTTGCAAGGCTTCCCTAATGAGCTAATTAGGCCTGTCTCACACAGACAGGAAATGAAGTGTAATGAGCCAGCACATTTCAGTGCCCCGGTGGAAAAGCCTTCACTCCTGATGTAGCTAGGTGCAAGCCTTTGATTTACCTTTTGACTGACATGTTCACTGCATTCTCTTTGCAGTTTGCTGCTTCGTCGTGCACAAGCGGTGCCATGAATTTGTTACTTTCACCTGCCCGGGTGCTGATAAGGGTCCTGCTTCTGATGTAAGTAAATTCAGCGGCCGATCTCCTGGGGGGAGGAGGCAGGGGAGGTTTGCAATGTCAAGTCGCTGGTGAGCCAGCTTGCCTGTCAACATTTCAACCTTTGCTTGAAACTGGTAATTGTGCAGGCCGAGCCTGAGGGTGGATCTCCCCTCTGCAGCTATTCCCCTTGTCTCTGGCATGTGCAACAGTGCTTTGGAGACGAGCCCCCCCTCCGCCTTTGGCTGGGATTGGTTTAGCCCGGGAAGCAGGAACTGCGAATGTTGCCTCTGTGACGGTCACGTGAGCGATCGGTGTATGTTGGAGGGTTTATTATAGAGACTTCCAGATTGGCAACCTCTCGAGCGAAAACCACCCGAGTGTCCCCAAAGAAGTGTTGAGGCTTGAGCAGAGGTGTCCAACCTGAACTCTCCCAGCTGCCTCTGGGACCTTGACTCCATCACAGCCTCAGTTTCTCCATCTGTCAAAGGTTCATATTTAATCGCACTCCTGCCTTGGCTGACTTGTTCCTGGGGGAAACGTCTAGACTTGCTTTCACTTTCGAAAGAAGATATGCAAATTCAGCACAAATTTGCATATCTTTTTCCGATCACTTTTTTGAAAGAGGTTCTTTCGAAAAAGAAAGTAGTCTAGACGCGGTTCTTTCAAGAAAAAGCCCCTTTTTCAAAAGAACCATGTAAACCTCATTTTTTTAGGAAGAACAGTTCTTTTGAAGAGGGTTTTTTTTCCTCTAAAGAACCGCGTCTAGACGACTTTCTTTTTCAAAAGAGCCTCTTTCAAAAAAGTGATTGGAAGAAGTTATGCAAATTTGTGCCGAATTTGCATATCTTCTTTCGAAAGTGAAAGCAAGTCTAGACGTGCCGTGGGTAGGCTTGCCAGATGCTTTTACCAAAAATCCCAAACATGGCAAAGAAAACAACTGGGAGACAGGAGACCAAACTTCACTTAGCCAAAAAAAAAGTCGCTGCACCTTTAAGAATCCCCGTGCTCCTTGCTTTCCCACACCAGACGCAACAGGGGAAGAGTGTCCCCGCCAGCCTTCCGGCCAAGAGGAACAGAAAGTACCGGGACATTTTACATATCCAGTATTTTCTATTTTTTTTAACCGGACGGGGCAGAAAAAACGGACTGTCCGGGCGAAAACCGGACACCTGGCAACGCTAGCGATTGCTGAAGTAGCTGGTCCTTTCATCTTTTGTCACACGGATGAAATAACAACGAGGGAGGAGACTGATTTTTAAAACTACCAGTGGGTTGCTAATCGATAGGGTTTTCTCTGAATAATCTACTGGTCGTTACCCTTCTTCAGCATCACGTCTCAGAGGGGGAGCTGTGTTAGTCTGTAACTTTAAAAACAGCGAGTGGTTCTGTGGCAACTTAGAGACTCACAAAACTATGTAGGAGCTTTCGTGGGTAAAACCCACTTCCATCAGATGAGCTGGAGTGGAAATAACAGAATCCAAGGGGTGGGTGGGTGGGGGTGTGTGTGTGTGTGTGTGTGTTACGTTTGTATATAGATATATAACAGCAGAAGTACCTGTCAATTATAGGACCTGTATTAATTAAGTGGGCTGGATGTGTCCTCTTTATCATGTTAATCATCATGCCACAGTCCAGTCTGTCTTACAAATGCTCGCCCTGTCCACGACACCCATATTTGATGAGAATTAACCTTTAATGCCATTTAGATTCTCTTGGTCATGAACAGACAAAATCATCCCAGATTATTTTAACTTCATGGATGTTAGCAGCAAAACAAATAAACAAAAAACCCAAAAAAACCCAACTTTTTTTTTCAAGAATCTCAATCACAGTATTAGCTCTCAGATTTAATTAAATTTATGCATATATTTGTCAAGCCCTCTTCTGCCTGGAGAAGAAAACGTTTGAATCAATTTCACACTCCCCTTTTGCTTTGCACGGTCAGCCGTGCACCAAATCCTTGAGCGTTCCCAGGAAGAAATGACATGAAATTAACAAGGCAACGATATCACATATAATTACTGACTGAACTACTTCTGGGCAAGCACAATGCTACACCAGGACGGTGCACGAGTCTGCCGCGTTTAAAGTCAGCCATTCTGAAAAGCCAGAGTGGTGGGTGAATCCTGATTTCACATTGTTCTTCTTCAGTCCTGGTGTCTCCAAGGAGGACAG
Source organism: Pelochelys cantorii (assembly GCA_032595735.1). NCBI lineage: Eukaryota > Metazoa > Chordata > Testudines > Trionychidae > Pelochelys > Pelochelys cantorii. The sequence goes on from CM064341.1 coordinate 39,695,947, forward strand.
GCCGGGCGGGGCACAGCCAGGCATGGTGCTGTCATGTTAGATCCCCTGCAATGATTTTACCTTCCGGCCTGTCTGGAAGGTTTAACTTTTTTACCATGGAAGTTGATTAATTTCAGCAACTGCTACAGGAAACTAGGATGCACCAGATGCTAGTTAAAAATAGAAACCGTGGTGGCTACAGTGTAACCAAATGGGGTGGCTAACCATGTGTTCGGCCGCTGCTATAATCGTAGGTGATGGGCAGGGATTTATAAAGGGCATCGTTCTGCATCCTGTCCTGGGGCTTTTCCAATGAAGGGCTCTGTCTCTGCTTCTAACAGAGCCGTGTGCCCACAGCCCAGAGCACCTTGGTTGGTTACAGTTGGGCGTGGTAGTGGCAGGTGGCATGCTGCCTTCTAGCCATTCAGCTCCCCTGCTGCTTAATCGGAGGAGAAAAAAACAGTGCTGGGGGTGGGGCTGGCAGCCAGTGCGCTCCGGCCTCCCTCCCGGGGAGCTCCCTGCCACTCTGGGCTGCTGTCTCTGTATCAGCGTGGGGTGCGAGGCAGGAGCTGGTCTGCGAGGGGAGACAGTTTAAAAACCAGCTCCCCTCGCGGACCGGCTGCCTGTCACCCCGTGCTGCTGCCTCTGATACAGAGGCAGCAGTGTGGGGTGGCAGCAGCCCCTGTCCGGGGTGGGGGCGAGGGCTGAGCTCCCAGACCCAGCATGAGACAGAACTGAGCCGGGCTGCTGGCCAGCCTGCTAAAAAATGTCCTGGCAAGGACAGCGGGGGAGGGAAATGCATGTAGGTTAGAGCATTAACCTGTAAGCTTTTGCTTATCGGTTAATCGACTACACTGTTACACCCCTAGTTGGGAGAGGAGGCGGGTCTCTCGGCGCTTTACCAGGTTTCTGGAAACAACAGGATGAAATTCAATAATGACAAATGCAAAGCTCTTCACTTTGGAAGGAAAACCCAACTACACAGCTACGCAGTGGCGAGTGACAGGCTAGGAGGCAGCACTGCCGTCACACATGGGAATGAGTCAGCCGTGTAAAGCAGTTGCGAAAAAAGCTCCAGTCGCTCTGGGGTGTATTACTCGGAAGGTCGTGTGTATAAAGCAGGCGGTAAATGTCCTACTCTGCTCTGCACTGTGGAGGCCGCAGCGGAGGACTGTCCAGGTTTGGGTGCCGCACTTTGGGGAAGAGGCAGACAGATTGGAGAGAGTCCAGAGAAGAGCAACAAAAATTATAGGAGGTTTGAAAAACGGGACCAGCGAGGGAAGGTTAAAAGAACGGGGCACGTTCCGTCTTGTTCTCAAGACGGAAAGGGGATGTTAAGGGCTTTTGTAAGGAAGATTGTGAACGAGTGTTCCCCACTGAGAGAACTCCTAGACAAGAAGTCCTAGGCCTAATTGCCAGCAAGGGAGATTTAGGTTAGAAAGCAGGAAAACTTGCAAGGTAGTTAAGCTATGGAGTAGGCTTCTAAGCAAAGTTGCGGAATATGCATCAAAGGAGGTTAAGAGCAGGTTAGACAAACACCTGTCAGGATTGGAGCAGGTTTACTTGGTCCTGCCTCAGCAGGACTTGGTGACCTCTCCAGACCCCTTCCAGTCCTACATTTATATGTTCTGATGCTCATCCAAAGGAGTTAATATCTCTCTGGCTTTTTGTAATGCTTTGATATTGGCCTGCGCACACAGAGTCGGACAAGCCCTAACCGTGCACAAATGAATGTCATAGTTGTGCGCTTACTTTACATCTCGAATTGGGTTGCGTGGGAATAAAAGCCTCCTCTTTCCATTTCAGAACAGTGTCATAACGCTTGTATTTAGTTTTCACCATTCGAATGATCCAGTGAATCATATTCATGATCGCTTCACAGAAGGACGACAAAAAGACACGTGTCTAAGACGACACACGGGATCTTTGTGAGAGATGGAACAGACTTCTGGCTAATGGAGTGGTGGACCTCGTCAGGCTTTCTCATCAAAATGTTGCTCATCGGAAACGCGCTGTTGGTCAAAATCTGAACATTGAGAAAAATGTATCAACTTTGACTGCAGGTTGAATGTGTCTAAGAACATAAGAACGGCCGTACTGGGTCAGACCAAAGGTCCATCTAGCCCAGTAGCCTGTCTGCCCACAGTGGCCAGCACCAGGTGCCCCAGAGGGGGTGGACTGAAGACAATGATCAAGCGATTTGTCTCCTGCCATCCCTCTCCAGCCTCTGACAAACAGAGGCCAGGGACACCATTTCTATCCCCTGGCCAATAGCCTTTTATGGACCTAACCTCCATGAAATTATCTAGCTTCTCTTTAAACTCTGTTATAGTCCTAGCCTTCACAGCCTCCTCTGGCAAGGAGTTCCACAGGTTGACTAGTCTGACACTCTCTGGTCCGGCAACATCCGTGGTCCACAATGGTGTTAGTGACCGGGAGGTCCACTTTATCATGGGGGTGGCTGAGTTTCCCATGGTCCCATGAAGTTTGTTTACAGCCACCAGACCTGGCTCTCAGGGTTCTGTGCTGTTATTTAGCTCTAATTGACCCCGAAATGTCTTCTAAGTGCCCACAAGCTGTGAAAGTGTTGGTCATGTTGCTAGAAAATATTGACCTCCCATGGTTCAGCAAATTCTCTGGTTTGGCACCGGCAGGTCCTGCAGGTGCCAGGCTAGAAAGATTCAACCTGTATTTCATTTTAAAACTCCCAAGACCCACATTCCAATAACGTCAAAAGTCCTGTTCTGATATCTTGGAATGGCACATTTTCAAATACGCTCTTGAAATAGAATTCATTGTTTTTCTGTGGAACACCTGTAAAACCAAAATGTTAAAAAGTCAGAACAAAGGGGGTGGGCTGACCTGAAATACAATTCTTTCAGGACTTCGTTTCCCGCGATGTTTCCAAATGTTGTTTTCATTCCACGCAAAGTGTGAAAATGTGAAAAGTCAAATCACAGAATTTCCTGCGAAATAGAAAGTCACGTTCCTGCTCCGGCCTCCCTAACCCTGTCGCCTCTGCCACTGCAGGCGTGTCCAGCCTGGCTTTCTTGTCCCTGGTGAGCAGACCACTTTTTCTTCTACCTGCGGCATTTTCTCCCCGCTGTCTGGAAGTGACCTTCAACTCCCTGAAGTTAACTAAACTCTTACTTTTGTTTAACTTCATCCCCTTCCTTTCAACTCTTCTCCTGTTTGATGTGGAGGCCATTCAGATCCCTGCCTATTAACACAGGACTCGGGGAAGGAGAACTAGAGCGAGCACGGGCAGTCGCCGATAACACGTGTATTAAAATGATATTTGACATTTTTGCCCAGCATGAAAGTGACTCCTAATTGAATCCAGTCATCCGAGCAGCCTCACACGAACCTGCTCAGTTTCCTTTTAATTTTAGCATTAAGCAGTGGGCAGATGAAATTGACCAGATATCTGCCACCAGCTTTTCTGTTCGTCTGCCTGCCTGTTCCCATGGGCGGGGTAAGGCAACCTGTCGCCAGCGCTGCTGGGTGGCACTGGGAGGCCCTCTACTTGCTAAATGCTTTGCCGTTTCATATCCAGTGCACCTCTAGCCAAAGTGTAAATCCTTCCGTCTTCTGATCTCCTCGCACTCAGCCAACCCAGAAGGCAACGGAAGGCGCAAGGCCTATGTATTCTAACTCTCTGGCAGACCCAACTGAGCAGGAGTCCTGTAAACAGGGAGACTTTTACATATAAAAGTAACTTTCAATGTACCTAGAGCGAAATCTTCGAAGGAGCCTTCTGAATTGTGCCCATCTCGCGTGCGGAGAAGCGGCTTCTTCTCCACACAGAACAGGACTTCACATGCACAGTATGGTACAGGTTGGACCTCTCTAGTTCGGCACCCTCGGGGCCTGGCCAGTGCCGAGCCAGAGAATTTGCTGGACCACAGGAGGTCAATATTGTCTAGCAGAATTAGCAACATGTGCATTGTTTACTGGGATCTTAGGGTGCATCTACACAGCAGGGTTTAATTGGAAATAAGCTATGCAAACTGTGCTATGTCAGTGGCGTAGCTTATTTCGAAATAGCTTATTTCTAAAATCGGAGTGTCTACACAGCACTTATTTCAAAATAGAGCGCTCTTCCTCCGCCTTCCCTTACTCCTCATACAGTGAGGGTTACAGGAGTCGGAGTAAGAAGTCCTCCAGTTTGACACCATTTCAACATTATTTCGAAATCACTGCCTGCTGTGTGGACGTGGACTATGTTATTTTGAAATCATGTTGCTGTGTAGACATACAGTTAGAAGACATTTGGGGGTAAATTAGAGCTAAAGAACAGTCCAGAACCCTGAGAGCCAGGACTGGTGGCTGTCAGCAAGCTTTATGGGACCGCGGGAAACTTGGCCACTCCCATGGTAAGTGGACGTCCGGCTCACTAACATCATGCCGGACCATGAAAGTTTGTAGGTTGCATCCCAGTAGGTAACGGCTGTCCCAGCGCAGATGCCAAGGACATCAATGCAATGGCTGTCGTACACAAACCAATCAACGTTTGGCACTTAATGGACCTTTGCTTTTAAGCAGAAAGTGCCAAGTTTTCCAATGGAGATTCCAGCGTCAACATCTGCAGAACATGCTACAAGTGGAAAAACTTGCACCTGAGAGGTGTGCAGACCTACTAGTTTTTGAGTGCAAGTACAGGTTGAACCTCTCTAGTCCGGCAACACTTTCTGCTTAAAAGCAAAGGTCCATTAAGTGTTGCCGGACTAGAGAGGTTCAACCTGTACTTGCACTCAAAAACTAGTAGGTCTGCACACCTCTCAGGTGCAAGTTTTTCCACTTGTAGCATGTTCTGCAGATGTTGACGCTGGAATCTCCATTGGAAAACTTGGCACTTTCTGCTTAAAAGCAAAGGTCCATTAAGTGCCAAACGTTGATTGGTTTGTGTACGACAGCCATTGCATTGATGTCCTTGGCATCTGCGCTGGGACAGCCGTTACCTACTGGGATGCAACCTACAAAAACATCCGTTGTGTAGCTCTTATCCTAAGGGGCTGTTGACTAATTCCCGGCGCGCGGCATTCATTTCCACGCACCCGGAGTTGTTTGGAGCAGTCGTATAGACAATGACCATATGCTTTTAAAAGAATTTGGAAACAAAGGCAAAATATTTGCCTCAAAATAACCTAGGAGAAAAACGTTGCAATCTGTGGCTTTTGTTGTTGGGATTTGATTTGAGAACAAGGCGGCAATTTGAGCTTCCAGTCCCACGCTGCAAATCAAAATGGAGTTGCCCAAACAAAGGGCCGCAGTGGGGGAGGACGAGGCTTGGGAAGAACAGACGTAGGGTGCGCTGCCAAAGCGTGCGATTGTGTGGTTGGTAGGGTTTGCTGTTCTGGCAACCGGCAACCTGGCGCTGCTGACAGACAACAGCTGAGTCTTTGTGATCTCTGGAAGAGGAGCGGAGGTTGTAGAACCCTTCTGTCAGGAGGCAGAAATCAGTGAATGAAGCCAGGAGGCGTAGCTGCAAGAGAGATGAAATGGAAGGATTCGGAAGAGGGCGGTGAGGTTTGGCAATGGGAGAGCCGTGACCGCGTCAGGCTGGCTCCTGCTCATGAGCAAGGCCAAGATGAATAATGTTCCCTCTAATGTTTTCCATGCATGTGCAGAATAAATTTTATGTGCACCAAGACGTGCAGATGTGCACCACCAGAGAAGCACATACTGTTCACTGTGGGCGCTCTGCTAATCAGTTGGGCGGCACCCGAATCTCTCCTGGGCTGCTGCCTAAGTGGTCGGCTCATAGGGAACCCTGCCATGAGCTGACCTATATGCGCCAGGGAAGAGGGAGAAAGCAAGCAGTGGAGAGCTCCTGGTGCCCACCTGGACACTGGGCATGGGCTGGGCCTTGGCTGCCTCTCCCCAGCCGGCGCCGCGGAGCCAGGGTGCAAGTGGACCAAGCGGTAGCAGGGAAAAGGTTCATGCAGCTTCCCTCTTCACCGGCCCTGCCCGAGGCCCACCCTGCAGCGAAGGGGAAGGAGCAGTCCGATTGGCCAACTGACCGTCCGGTTTGGTCTGAGGCGGCCTGGCGACAGGCCTCTCTTTACTTGGGGCTGGTACCAAGGTGCCAGTTTTCCCGTGGGGCGGCCCCTTGCTGTCGAAGTAGCCCCGTTGCTTTCATTTCGGGAGAGCTAGAGAGGAGCCAGAGGGCTTGGGTGGAGGGGAAGCCGATATGGGCCCTGTCTGCTCTGAGGCGGAAGGGGGAGGTGTGGACACTGCGCATGTGGAGAACCTAGCCCTCCCTGGTGAGGGGCAGGCAGCAGAATCGGCACAGCTAGCGGGTGAGGAGGAGGGAGGAAAAAGTGGCGTTTAAAGAGTTGCTCCAGGTTCTCCTGCAATTCCCGTCTGTCCCGACCTTGCCCTTCCCTCCCCTGCTCTTCTCCAGCCCCTCTCTCACTTCCTCAGGGGCGTGTTGTGCGTGTCCCTCGTGCTGCAGCGGCCCTTTGGCGAGGCGAGGCCGGGGGACGAAATGGTTCCCCGAGGCGCTTTCCTCACATATGCCGAGGGAGGAGTTGGAGCAGCCGATTGCCGCCTGGCCATGGCCTGCCTTGCCGCGCATAGGGGAGGCCTAAATGAAAACAAAACGGCTACATTTCAAGAGCTGCTGCTTCGGGCCAGGGTGACTGTGACAAACGTTGCCCAAGTCTTCGGCTGCCTCTCAGACGGGGCCTTCCTATTGGGATCACTGCCCCAGAGAGTGAAGAGGGCACATCGTCATGGAGAAGCCGGCCCGGCCAGTGCGAAGGGCTATTTCCGGCGTTATTTCTGCAAAGAAAGAGCTGACGACGTCTGCGCGGGCTCTTCCAAAGGAAGTGACACTTCTCCTTTTGCAGCTGAGTTTTGCCCCGCTTGGAGCAGCCGTCGAGCAGGCTGCGATGTCTGGTGTGTGCATCCCGCCAGCTGGCACAGGGCGATGGGGAAGGCACAGGGGGCGAACTTTCTGTTCCTTGTGCAGCCGGGAACTGCGCTGCTGGGACAGCAGTTTCGTTCTGAAGGAGCTTTAAGACGAGAGGTGGAGAAATCCTTCCACAGCTGGAAACATCCCAGACTAACCGGGAATTGGAGGAGGGCACTGGGTTCATTTTGAGCCAGGGAAACGCGAAAGATTTCCTCTTCCCTAAAGATGTTGCTGATGGGCCTGGCATCGGTCTAGTGCAACCTACGATTGTCAAACAATAAGGTCTCAGTTGTACAGGTTGGACTCTCTGGTCTAGCAACATCCGTGGGCCAGCAGGACCATAGATGTTCCAGGATCAGAGTCCTGGCATGCGGTGGTTGGGAGGGGGGCCTGGTGCGAGTTGAGGGGAGGGGCTGGGAGCCCGGTGCAGGGCTCAGCTGGTCTTGGGAGCACGGGCAGAGTGAGTGGCATGTGTCCCCAGCTTCCCCCCAGCCCTGGAGGGTGAGCCATGTGCAGACCATCTGGCCCTGGAGCATGGGCAGTGCCCGGGAGGGCTGGGGGCACGGCCCCAGTCTAGGTGGGCTGAAACCCAGCCAGCCCTAGGAGACTGGGGGTGCCGTGCTGAATGGAGGAAGGCATGGGGGGGGGCGGAGTGTAGGCGGGGCCAGCCGGGCAGTGTGGGAAGGCATTGCCTTCCCTTGCCCCTAATACCTGCCACCCTTGATTATCTGTGATGGAAAATCCCCATGACCCTGGGGAGATCGGTCCTGGGTTGAATTGCGTTCTCTGTCAAAAATGTGGCCTTATGCCCAGCCGGAATGTATGTAGCTTAAACTTCCAGCGTTGGATCCTGTAAGATCAGTTTCTGGTAGACTGAAGAGCCCATAATTAAATTTGTTTCCCAGGTTGGTACTTCTGGTGTGGGCTCAACTCACCCCTTAAACGTCTCTCTGGCAAGCTAAAGGGGCTGAGCGCCTTGAGTTGATCGCGGGAAGGCAGGTTTCCGAACCCTTTAATCCATCTTGTGGTTTTTCTCGGAACCCTCCTCAAATGCTCGCCATCCGGGCAGCGGGTATCACAGGCAGGGGGAGGCGTTGCCTTCCCAAACCGCCAGCCTGGCCCCGCCCAGACTCCGCCCCCAGGGCGCCTGCTGTAGGCAAATGGGGGCAGAGTGTTGCTGCCCCCGAGCGTCCGTGCTCTAGGGTTGGGGAAGCTGGGGCCGCATGCCCTCCTCCCTCCCCATGGTGTGCCGGGCGGAGGGGGTGGTCCTTGGCTCCTGTGGGGGGCGGGGCCTGGAGCAGAAGGGGCAGGGTTGGGAGTGGGACTGGTGACTTGCCTCCCCCCGCCCTACCTTCACCCACCATCTTCTGGAACAGAACGGGACACCATATTCCAGCAGTGCCAAATACAGAGGCAACGTAAACTTACTCCTCCTCGAGGTTCCCAGGCTTCCGTTAGCTCCTTTGGCTACAGCAGCACATTGGAAGGCCACGTTCAGCTGTTTATCCACCACAGCCTCCCCAATCTTTTCAGAGTCGCTCGCTGCAGCACCCCTCCTCTTCCTGCTGGAACACGCAACGTACTTGATATGCTGCAGCAAAGCCAAACAAAAGCCTAAAACCTTTTGCTGCACCTGAGCCCAGGTTTAGGGAACAAACAACATTGACAAGCAATTAAAATGCTTTGAAACATTTTAACAAAACGACTAGCTCAGCAAAATATTTCGTCTTTTACTTTGTGTACGATGCAGCTGGGGAAAATAAGTAGGTTAATTCTCTGGGAATTTGAATTTCTTCCCCTCTTCCATCAAGTTGTAGCTGCTTCTGCTTGTCTGAACCTCTTCTTTCTTCTTCCCAGCCTATCCAAAGCTAGTGTCCTTCTCCCACTCTCTTGCCTGCTGCCTTTTGCGATAATGGCTGCATGTTCCAGTGCCAAATGCTCTTTCTCTCCACTCAAACCCTTTCTTAAAACACATTTTTTTTCTGACACAGTTCAATATTAGTGCCCCCCTGAACGTCCATTTGTTTTTCTATCTAACAGGTGTGTGCACACATTTCTTTGGGAGATTGGTGTGTGAGATTCTTATATTAACGGATCTGCACTGCGATGACCTGTTGAACTGTATTTTCCACTGGCTTTTAGGTCTACTGGAGGCTCGTGGGGGCCAAGAATTGTTTCCTCTGTGGAGCGTGCAGCTCTGAGCAGAGAGACGGACTGAGAACAAACAGCAGAATCCATGCCAATGAAAACAGCCCTCGGTTAACCATTAGTCGACAGTGGTGGTGTGTTTTGTGTCCCAACTGCTTTTTGCATGTGGTTGGCCCGCTGCATTTTCAGATTCGGTAGCAAACTCTGCCCACGGTTTTGGATCTAGTGACAAATCTTAACCCTCAGAAGATTTCTCCGAAACTGGAGAGAGTTTGTTGGGATAAGAGCATGGAGGCCAGATGGGAGCATATGTAACCCGACAGCGTGACCGGCGCCGGAGAAGTGGGGAGGGCTTTAGAAGATGCTGCCTTTGCCTAGGGATGTGAGTGGTAAACTGGTAAACCAGTTAACTGATAAGTATCACCCTTACTAGGTGACCCAGTTAACCAGTGACCCAGCTGGGATGAACAGACCCCTTGCCTGCCCCCATCTGAGTGGTTAACCAGTTAACTGATTAAGCATCCCTACCTCTAACAATACAGCGACGTGTGCATACACACACTCACACGCGCACACGTGTGTACATGCAAGTGAGTGCACAAGTGTGTGGGTGTGGGTGTGGGTGTGGGTGTGGGTGTGGGTGTGTGTGTACTGTGTCGTGTTGCTTAGACCATATAGCTTACAACCGTGGTTCTCAGTGGCAAAGGTGACAGTGCCACATTGAATCCGTGAGGATTTGTGTCTCTTTCCTGGTGTACGTTACGTGGGGTTTGGTAAAATGAGTGGAACACGTCCTTATATTTAGGATCCCAGTACCCAAGACCTTACATCTCATCTCATCTGCTGCGTGGTGCCCCCATGTGGTTCTACGCACGATGCCCTTGCAAACGGGTTCTGCTGGGACCACGTCTGTCACAGAGGCTCGTGTGAGGCCGGTTGCAGAGCTGGGTGCCAGAGAGGCATGTGGTTTATGGCGAGTCCGCCCTTTAGAAGAGGACGGGCCTCGTTTCCAGCACAGTACGTGATGCTGTCTTTCTGTTGACGCTAGGAAAACTTTTAGACGTGAATTTTTGCTTCCCTCAGTTCTGAGCTCCCCGACCCTTCTGAATGGAAGAGGCAGCCCATTTTAGTGATGGATTTATGTATGGGTGTGGAGGGGGGTGGAAGTCGGCAGTAGGGCTCCTCTAGGGATATTTTACGATGCTGGTGATTTGGATATCATGGCTGCATGCAGAAGAACAGACGCTGAATGCTCCCGTCAGCAGTTCCTTCATGCTGTTACCAGCACTGGACAGACGGATGTTCTGATGGTGGAGGGGGTCAGTATTTACCAGGGCAAGGTTCTTAAAAAGGCCTTTTCCAGGTCCCATCCCTGTGTCGTGCATCCCCTTCGCCCTGGTACTTAACTCAGGGCTAACGAGGTCGGTGGGTTTGCTCTTAGAACCTGCTGCATCTCTCTGGGAAAGCAGCATCTTGGTAGTTACAGCCTCCGGGGAGGCGTGATGCAGTTGTGTGTGTTTGTGGTTGACCCTCCCTGGCAGTTTTATACAACAGCTCTAAACATGCATGAAACGCCTGACTAGTCAGCAGTGTGCTACAGCCAAACAGTAACAAAGCATTATGAAGATTTGATCGAGATATTTGCAAACAGGCCAGACCTAGAGCAAACTATTTTCATCTGGGTATGCTCCAGATCACAGAACTATAGGGCTGGACGAGACCTCGAGGGGTCATCTAGTCCAGTCTCCTGTACTCCTGGCGGGACCAAGCACCATCTAGACCATCCCTGACAGGTGTCTGTCCGACCTGCTCTTACATATCTCCAGTGATGGAGATTCCACAACCTCCCTCGGCAATTTATTCCAATTTGTAACCACTCTGCCAGCTAGGATTTTTTCTCTAATTCCAACCGAAACCTCCCTTGCTGCAACTTAATCCCATTGCTGCTTCTCCTATCCTCAAGGTTAAGGAGAATAACTTTTCTCCCTCCTCCTTGTAACAACCATTTATGTATGGACTTGAAAACTGCTATCATGTCCCCTCCGTCTTCTCTTTTCCAGACTAAACAACCCCATTTTTTCAATGTTCCCTCATAGCTCATGTTTTCTAGACCTTTGGTCATTTTTGCTGCTCTTCTCTGGATCTTCTCCAATTTGTCCACCTCTTTCCTGAAATGTGGCGCCCAGAACTGGACACTGGAGGCCTAATCAGCACAGAGTAGAGTGGAAAAGTTGCATCTTGTGTACAAAACTCTTGTTAATGCATCCCAGAATCACGTTTTGCTTTTTTTCCAAGTGTCACACTGTTGGCTCATATGTAGCATGTGGTCCACCATGACCCCTAGATCCCTTTCTGTAGTGCTCCTCCTTTTCCCATGTTGCATGTGCATCTCTGATTGTTCCTTCCAAAGGGGAGTACTTTACGTTTGTCCTTACTGAATTTCATCTTATTTCTTTCAGACCATTTCTCCAGTTTGTCCGGATCGTTCTGAATCATAGCCCTCTCCTCCAAAGCACTTGCCACTTCTCCCAGTTAGTACTATCTGCAAACTTTGGGAGACTCTTTGTCAGAGAGGGTCTGACAAAGAACCCTCTAATTCATGATTCTTTTAATACGCTTCACCAGTAAGGTGTCCTAGCCATTTACTGCTTTAGCCAATAACTCATTTGAGACCGTTTCTCCTAATTTTCCATTTTAATTCACGTATGTTTGACAACCTCCTTTCTCCCCGAGATCTTTCCTCTTTATCCCTTCCCCTCCTTCCTGCTGCTCGCCACTGGCTCACATACACTTTACTTTTAAGAGAACACTGATACGCGGGGTAGGAAGGGCCATGCTGGCTCCTTTAGAAGACAAATGCTGCTTTTTTTTTTTTTTGGTCTTATTTAAAACCATCTGCACTCACCCGGATGAGTCAGATGCCGTCTTTTTTAGAAACTTTCTCTTATCTTGTTAATTATTTTTTGAGCCAGACAGCCGATCCTCCTCCATTGCTTCTAACCTTGTAACTCGTTAATTTCAAGGCCTTCCTTCTACTCAGGGTTTTTCTTTACAACACACATTTTCTTGCCGAAACTGAAGCAAACTCTTTAATTTCATATTTATTCTACAGCTCGTGGGAGACTCACAGAGCCCCATCTGCTGTCTTAACAAAGAGGAGGGTAAGGGGCGACTTGATTACAGGTTTAAGTGTCTCCATGGGGAACAAATACTGAATAATGGGCTCTTCAGTCTGTTGGAGGAAGGTCTAATATGATCCAGTGGTTGGAATTTGAAGCTAGACAAGCACAGACTGGAAATTAGGTGACACATTTGACACTGGGGATAATGAACCTTGGGGCCACTTTGCCAAGGGTTATAATGGATTCTCCACCACTGACAACTTTTAAATCAAAAGAGTAAATCAAGATTGGATTTTTTTTCTCCCTAAAATATCCACTCTGGGAATTATTGGAGGGAGGAACTCGAGGGCTGGTGCGGTACAGCAACGAGATGACCGCAAAGGTCCTTTCAGCCTTACAATCTGTGCTGAGGTTTGAAATCTGGGTCCTGGCCCTGAAGTGTCTGACCGGGGATTTTGCCAGCCCTTGGGAAATGCTGCCGGGGTATGGGGAGGCAGTCTGGGGCTGGAGGTGAGCATAGATATTTTGCTCAATTGCCTCCTTAGAGAAATGCAGGTGTGGGAAAGACAGCGTGCCAGAAGGCATCAATGAGTTCATGGGTGGACAGCTGTTCTGGTGTGGCAACCTCTCTAGTCTGGCACCCTCTGGACCTGACCGGTGCCAAACCAGAGAACTTTCTGGCCCATCGGAGGTCAGTATGGTCTAGCAGCATGACCAGCCCTTCCACTGCTTGCTGGGCTCTGAGAAGACATTTCGGGGTCAATTAGTGCTAAAGCACAGCCCAGAACACTGAGACCCAGGCTGGGGGCTGTAAACAAACTTTATGGGACCGTGGGAAACTTGGTCACACCCATGATAAGTGGCCCTCCGCCTAAGTAAAATCATGCTGGACCATGGGTGTTGCCGGATTAGAGTGGTTCAACCTGTAGTACATTGTCAGGCCTCTTCCCATGAGGCCTCTATAGTACATGTTGAGCTAGCCCTTCATTCTTCATGTAATGAAGTAAAGTAACTGAGGCACAAGTACTGATTTTTAAATCCTTTCCATGCATTTAATTAGAGATGGAAAGTACACCCCTCCCATGCTGTGGGACCGCGGGGTTGTTACGCTTCAAAGTCCTTCTGACATTTACTTTTTAAACGCTCTGCATGCGAGCAGCGTTAACTCTTCAAATGGCAGCGTGCCGCACGATCCACCCAAAGAACTGGGGGATAGTTTCAAAGGAAACCGCTGCAGCTCTTTGCCGCGTTCTGCAGATTGGAAAGTGCCGAAGATTAAAATCTCTCAGCCAGTTGACACGCGCTGGAATGACACTTGCTTCCTCCGCGCCAATTACTAAGGGTGGGCAGATCGCTGGGAAAGGACAGCTAGGACTCCTGCCGCGAGGGGTGAAGCGCTGTAAGCTCAGGGCGAACCTGCTTTAATAATAGAAACAGCAGCAGAGAAATGTCGGTGTCTTTTAATATGTAATTTAGTGTTCATATAACCCGGGGTGAAATCTGCAGAATACCTTAGGCTCCTACTTTCCAGTGTTTCCAGTGAGTCTTGGGCACGTCTGGCAACCTTACCTAGATCAGGGCTGGGCAAGATGTGGCCCGGGGGCCGGATCCAGCCCACTTAACACTTTGATCCAGCCTGCGGACGGCATCTGGCTGCTTTCTGTTTCTGTCCTGCTGCCTGTGCCACCGGATTTCCAGGAAGTGGCTCAGGCGGCCGGCTCCTATTCAAATGGCTCGCGGCTCCTGGTCATGGCGCTACCGCGGCAGACGTCGGAGCCGCGAGCCCTTTAAATAGCCGCAGCAACCCTGGGTGGTTGCTAGGCAATGCGGTAGGAGTGGAGCCGGGAGCCCTTTGCTCTGTGTTTAATTCGGAGCCTCCGGCCCCAGACCACCTGGGGGGGGAGGTGAGTCCCCAGCCCCCACCCTAAGCCCCGCCCCTTCCGGGTGGAGCCGGCCCACGACAAAATACCGACATTCATTCAGTGGCCCCCTCGTGACAAGCTTGCCCGTTCCTACCCTGGGTGATCTCAAAGAAATCAGAAAGTCGGAGGCTGGCGACTTGACACGTTGTGAGGAAGGTTTCGTTTCGGCACCGTGCCAACGCTAGCGCTGACGCCAGTCTCTGCCGCGGGCTGAGAGGTCCATGGCAGGGGCGTTCTGTGGACGGAGCGAACACAAAGGCGCCGCGTTGCACCGAGCGGTACAGAACAGCCCGCTGTCTGGGGAACAAGCTCATGGACCCTGAGACCCCGTCTCTAGCGCGCTGCGGGGCTTGTGTTGGGCGGAGGTGGCGACGGGGATTCCTCGCCCGGGGGGGTGTCTCAGGAAATCCACACGTCCTTGTTGTGCACACCTGTGAAAAGTCTGCGGGGTGAGGAGCAGGCTGCAGGGATGATGACAGCCGGTCCCTTTTTACCTGGCTAGCCGTACGGCTGTCATTACACCATTATAAGCTTGTGCTCCAGTTCTCTGCTTCCCACCTCAGCTTGCTGCTTGGCTGCGTAGGGCTTCAGTTAATGTCATTAATCAGGCACTCTCCTTAATGAGAAGGTGACTGCCACCTTCCCTGTTGCCCCGGTGGCATGGCGGCCTCCCCCCTTTCTTGCAGGGTGCCCAGCCAAACTACCCATGGCGGTGTGAATGGTTTGGAGGGGGCATTAAATACAATGGAGGAGAGCCTCACCCCAAAGACGGGCCATTTTCATCCCACACTGCAGCCATGGGGGTTCTTGGACTGTGAGCTGGGGCGAGCCCCGCCCCCTCGCGATCACGTTGCCACGGGCCGAGTGGCATAGAATCTAGCCCAGGAAGCCTCTCGCTCATCCCAGAACCCAGCAGCATAAGGCCAGAGCAGGATCCCGCTTTCCGGATGCCCGCGTCTCGCCCTCCGACGAGGAGGAAGATTCACAGTGTGTGTTTGAGTGACTTTTAAAGAAAGGAGGCTCTAGCAGCCAGGAAGCCGTCTGTCTGGAAAGGCTCGCCCGTCCCTGACGAGCGCTACCCCGTTCGAGATGCGCTGTCAGACGAGAGCTGTTCCGGCGCCCTGTCCTCGGGGTGAATCCTGACCGGGAGGTTGATCAGAATAAAGGAGCGGGGTTGGCAGAGAGAGCTGCCACTCATGTTTGCTGGCTGAGCAGGGCTCCTGACCTTGCAGGGAGCGTCGTGGAACAGCCAGCGCCTCCTGTAGGTGTCTGTGGGGCCCGCAGACTCCACCAAAGGAGCTGGGGTTCTGCAAGCCAGGCCTGCCCCTCAGCCAGGGAGAAGGGGAATCTGCGTTCCTCTTCCACGGGGACAGTCCCTGAGGGTGGATTCAGATATCTGCTGGGTTCATTGGTGGCTGAAGCCCATGGCAAAACTCCCCTGGGCTGCAGTAGTGCGGGCGTGGGACCTAGCTTGCAGTAACCAGCCATACCGGAGTCTTCCTGTGTCGCTGTCGAGAAGAACCCAGGCCGACGCGGTGACTCGGGGGAGGGGGATGGTCGCCACGGAAGAGACAATATCTAGCTGGGGGCCGTGTTGACGGGGGCCTTTGGTTGGGTGTGGCTGGTTCTCCAGGACCTTCCTGGGACCTGGGTGTGGTGCCATGCCTGCCTAAGGCCCGTGAGCTGTGAGGATGATCCCCTCTCCTCCCCTGCATCCACACAGGTGTAACCGCCCCTTGGCGGATTTGAACCTGGGACCTCTGGAGCTTAGTATGGGAGCCTCTACCCTCTGAGCTAAAAGCCAGCTGCTTCTCCCCCCCCCCCCCCCCGTGCCGTAGAGGTCTCTTGTTCTTCTCTGTTGCTGTGGCCTAGGTGCCAGTGCCTGGGACAGTGACCCGCACTAGGTGTGTGGCTTACACAGGCCCGGGTCAGGGCCAGCCCTGATGGTAGGGTGTCTCTGAAGGAGCGCGGCCAACCTTCTCTCCCAGGCAGTAGCACTGCGGGGAGGAAGGGTGCGGAGACCAAGTGACCACGGCAGCCTGCGAAATCGTGGCAGAGATCCAGGCCTGGCCAGAATCCTCCTCGGAGCCTTCCTGGCTGCCCAGCCCCCTCCCGGGTGACTGGAGCTCCGGAGCCACAGTGGGGCGCCTGCCAGAGGTGTGCTCCGCATTGTGAGGCCCCGGTCCTGCTGTCCTGCTCTGGCAGGCCGGCCTTCATGCCCGGGCAGAGCTCCGCATTGCCAGCCCCAAGTGCTCCAAACGTCAGGAGACGAGCCCTCGAAACAGAGAGGCATGGAAGTTGTTGAAACGTGGGGTTCGCCTTTGACCTTCCTGGTGTGTGAGCCAGCCCGGTGCCCTGCCGCCGTTTTCCTGAGCTTTCCTCTGCGACGCGGAGTCTGGACGGAGGAGCAATGAAATCCAAGGTTCTGATGAACTACCAGGACTCCAGGAGCAGGGTCTTTATGGAAAACACCAACTACCGCAAGACCCCCAACCTGGCAGCTGGGAACGAGAAGTGCCCCGATGACTGAGTGAGTCTCCATGCAGGCCTAGGGCTTGGTCCAGGCAGATGGGGCCTGGGACCAGGAAAATACGACCGGTTGGACTTCTCTGGTCCAGCGCCCTCAGGACCTGACCTGTCCCAAAGGAGGGAGTTTGCTGGACCAGGGCAGGTCAGCCCCTCTGCGGATGGACTCCAGGCTCTCCAGTGGTCTGTCAACAGATCGCCAGCCCGCCTATCCCCGGCCACTGGGCTCCTGGCTTCACAACCAGCCCCGGGGCCGCCGGGGCTCCGTAGCCAGCTGTTCTCTGCTAGAGTTCTCTGGTCCAGGGGCGCCCTGCTCCGGCAACATCCGTGGTCCGGACCAGAGAGGTTCCACCTGTACCTCCCTTCAGTGCGGGTCAGCTCAGATTTGTGGTGAGTTCCTCCCCTCAGCGTGAGCAAGCTCCGCCGCTCGCCAGAGGCCTCTTATTGTACTTACAGACGCCACGTGAAGCTCAATTTTTTTATTAGCTGCAGCGGCTCATTTTGTAATTTATAGTATTTACCCTCCGGAGCGGCTGGCGGGAGCTGCTTTCCGCCGGCGGCTGCTTCTGAAACAGGGTTTTTTACAGTCTGTTTGACCATGCTAAAAATGTCCCTTATGTCAATAGCTGCTGTAGGCGTGTGCCCGGCCCCGCGGGTCAGCGGCACGGCTTCTCCGCCCCAGCCGATGAAAAGCGTACGCCGCAGCGTTAATTACTGCCCGCAGCAGGCTGTGGCTGAGAGCCCCGCGCCTGCCCTTTGTTCCCGAAGCCGTTCCAGAGGTTGGCAGGAATTGAAACGGGATCAAAAGATAAGGCCTGGCTTCCACGCCGCCACCGGCAACGTGGAAACCAGCGGCATGGGGACGAGGCTTCCGGTGGGTGAGGGTCATGGTCCGTGCAAAAGATGAGCAATTATCCTCCTATTGCCGCTGCTGCTGACTCTGGCGATGTCTCCTGTCGTTCCGCAAAGGGCTTTGCGGGCAGCGGGCTGCAATGCTGCAGACTGCCAGGCCGGGCTCTGAATCCAGTGCTGGCTCAGAGGCATTTAGCAGGGGAGGGAGCCTTCCACGTGTTTGGCCCCTGGCTCTGACTGCTTCCTCGTAGCATTGCAGGGCTTGGGGGTGGGCCCGTCTGGTGTATTCCTTGGGGGTCTCTCTTTGGTCCAGCCACTTGTATTTCAGGGGCGAGCTCTGCTGAAGAAGCTACGGCACTGCGAGCGACGTGCTGTCAGGAAGCTTTTCCTCAGCCCAAATATTCTTTGTGAAAATTCCTCCCCTGCGCTCCCAGCAATTAGAGTTCTCGCCCTTTCTCGAGCCGTTCCCCCTGGCGCCTGGGTTCATAGGATCCTAGAATCCCAGGGCGGGCGGAGACCTCAGGAGCCATGGAGTCCAGCCTCTGCCCAAAGCAGGACCAACCCCAACTCAATCAGCCCAACCCAGGTTCCTTATCAGCCCCCTCTGGAATCTCTGCTCAGTTTGCGGTGGCCTCACTGTTCAATGCAAGGACCCAATAGGTCGTTGTTGTTTGAAATGAGGGATGTAAAAAGTTAACCAGTTAAATGTTACATGTAACCGGTTAACCTGGGATCTTGCGGGCGGGGAGCCTGCTCTATCCTGGCTGGGTTGGAGTGCTCCCGCCCCCCACATCGAGGTGGGTCCCCCCAGCCTGCTGGGTGGGGGCTGTTCCTTCTGGGCTGCTGGTTAACTAGTTACCCTGGTAAGCATGATGCTTACCGGGTCATTTCAAATGATGTTTTTTCCTCTGTTCTCGTGTTTCTTTGGTTGCCTGATAACTGAAACGTAACGTGGGCCAAACCAGAATTTTTGTGTTGACTTTGCACTGCCGTAGCATCTGAGAGCGGGGGCCCTGAGCTTTTGAGGGTGCCCTGCTGGCATTCTCTTATTTGTGTCTTCGGTTTCCTTGTGTGTATTGAGGAAGGACTAGCTTTGCCCTACAGACCTGAGAGAGGAGATCAAGAGGCCATTTGGTGGGCCCGATAAAGCGCACCAGACTGAGACCAGAGTAACGCAGTAAATCTGGCTCAGACGGTAGCTACTCTGGATTTCCCCCCAGATGACTGAGATTAGAAGCTGACTCACGAGCTGTGTTAAAAGGCTCCTGTGCTCCCAAAGTTTCAGTCTTGCACCGTATTTCGGGAGCTGTAACACCGACAGGCAGAATCGAACCTGGGACCTCTGGAACTTAGTGCACGAGCCTCTACTGCAGGGGTTCCCAACCTGGGGTACACATACCCCTGGGGGTATGAGAAGCTTGTCAAGGTGGTATGCGGAATATTTGGTAAATAACTAGATCATCCTAATTGAAATATTCCAAAAGTAGTAGTGTTAGTGAAAAAAGTTGTGGATTCTAGAGTCTAGAATTGATTTCCTTTCATATTGAATAGGGGGTACGGGAAGGTTTACTAAAAGCCAAAGGGGCACGGGGACTGAAAAAGGTTGGGAACCCCTGAGCTACTGCATGAGCTAAAAAGCCAGCTGGCTGGTCGCTAGGGCTGTAAAGCAGGTTCATTATTATCATCAAACTGCACGTTGTTCCTGCCCTGGCCGGGTATGTTGCTCCTGGTCACGCTCCTCATGGATGTTTCAAGGCTTTTTTCCCCTGCCACTAACCCTCTGAGACTGAAGGCTGGTGTGCTCCCGGGTAGCGCCGTGGGTCTCCTCTAACTGCCTGGCATTGCCACTTCCCATGTGGCTGCTCCCCCCTCCCCCCCATTGCTCCCATCCCCACCTTTAACAAAGAAGTTTGTCACCCTGAAATGCATGGGGCAGCTTCCAGCTGCAGGCCACGCATGGCTCGCTTCCGCTCGCACGGGGCCGGATTTGTGGCAGCCCTAGAGCTAAAACATCCACGACCCACTTGTCGTCATGCTAGAAGCCTCTGCAGCGTCAGCCCCCGGGGCGCATGTCTCTGGCCTATTGAAAAGAGCCACTTTGCCTTTAAAGGCACCTCCCCTTCTTTTGGATTACTCTTCCTGTTGCCATGGCATCTTGGTGCCATTTGCATAATGAGGCCAAGAAAATGCTTCTGAAAGCTGGCAACAACACAGGGCTGCCACAGCGCCTGGTCCAGCCTCCTCCAAAGAGACCCCACCAGGGATAACCAGCCAGGAGACCGCTTGGCCCAGGGATTCCCACGCCCACTGCTGTAGCGGAGGGAGGGGGGCCCTAGAAGATTTACAGCTCTGATGAATTACCAAGAAGTTTGAGCGGCACCTCTAAGGGGACTGGCAGCCCAAGCAGTGCGGCTGAATACGTCCTCAGTTTGCCCTGCGTCAAGGGGGCTAGAAAACCCGGGTGGCACTGAGAAGAACCAAATAAAGGAGGTTATGGTGGAGGTGACTGATATGTCTCCTTTCATCCTTGTGTGGAATACATTTTGTTATATGCACTGAGGCATGTGTGGATGTGCACCACCTGGAGAAACCCAGGCTGCTGGCTGCGGGTGCTCTGCTCATCAGCTGGGCAGCATTTGAATGTCTGGGTGGCCGCCCAAGCGCTCACCTTAGGGGGAACACTGTCCGGGGAGGGGGGTACAATCTTTGATTCACTGGCGATAATGGCACCCTGGTGATCTGGGGTGGAGACCTATTCTGAGACCACCCCCCCCAGTTTGCAAACCATCTTGCTAATGGGTAGACTCCAGGTCTTTGCACGAGGGGCGGGTGCAGCCCCTGCCGCTTACCCCTGGCTTTCGTGTGGAACATTTGGCTCTGACTATATTATCACTTGCCGAAACGTGCTGCTTTGGCTGATGGGCTGAAACCAGTGCAGCTACTGGCCAGGGATTTTCCCACCCAGCTCCGCTGAGATGATAAGAAGGCAGTTGTGACCATGGGGGGAAACACCCCACTAGGTACATGCTCTAAAAAGGCATTTTAGCTTTTGAAACGGGTCGCCCCCTGCTGGCTCATGACCAGTAACTGTCCTGGCAAGTTGAGACAAAAAGGACCCGATCAATAAGCCCGAGCACAAACCTGCCCGAGTCGGGCCTGGCCCCTTTCCTTGAAAGGAAGATAGGGCTGGGAAGGCCGGACTGCAGATTTTACAGCACTTCCGGAGTCCTGGAGGTGCCCCACCCACTATGCTGGTGTCCCCACCCAGCATCTTCTCCCCTCAGCTCCTGCCCCTTCACTTCTCTGCAGACTGCTCCATCTTCTCTGGCTGGGAGGCGGCGTGGGGGCTGGTCAGATCTCTCCTCCTGATTTCTGAGGCGAATCTTTTGCAATCCGGATTAAGCCTCTCCATCACTTCATCCGCAGAGATCTGGTCACAGTTTAAATCTCTCAGAGAACGACTGTGATGCAACCACAGAGCCTTGGAGGAACCCTTCACAAACATAGCGGAAAACGGACAGAGGTTCTGTCTGGCTCCCTCTGAAGGGACACCTTCCGGCCTGGGTTGGGGGTGGCTGGCCTAGCGGTCAGAGCACGTGGCAGGGACTGGAGAGGGGGGTCAAACCGGGTTGGGAGCCTGGAGCTAGTGCTGGGAATTAGAAGTGGGAGACAAAGCTGAGTCAGAAACCAGGTATTGGAGCCAGGAGGCCAAGTGAGGTCAGGAATCGGGGATCAGAAGCAGCACGAGGAAGCCAGATTCGTAGCAGCAGCTAGCTGGGGGATCCACCTCTAGTTGCACCGATACGTTCCCTGTGTCCCCTGCGGGCTTAAATGGAACGTTTGGGCCAATCCACACCTAGGGCTCCCAGATGGTTTCAACAAAAATCCCGGACACACTTGACATTCCATCCCAATCGACATCACATCGTAGTTAGAGAATACCCGCCTGTTCTATTTTCTCCATGTGGTTCCTGCCCAGAAAGCGCCAATACTGGACTGTCCGGTTCAAACCGGACCCCTGGCAGCCCTACCCACAGATGTTAGGGGTGCTGGCGGGGGGGCTGCTGCACCCCCGGTTTGAAGTGGTTTCCTTCATAGCCAGGATTTAGCTTGGTTCCGGGGCTCTCAGCACCCTGCCCCATGCCCATATTGTTCCAGGACCATGGGTGGTGGGTGAACGTTGGGCTGGGGGAGGCAAACCCCCAGCCCTGCCCCTCCTGCCGAAGGCCCCGCCTCCAGGGAAGCCACGCCCACCCCATTGAAGGGGCAAGCCTCCAGCCCCCCACGGGAGCCTCCCTGGCCCTGGAGCACGGGGAAGGCGGGCGCTCGGGGGCAGCAAGACTCCGTCCACAGTACACCTACAGCAGGTATTCTAGGGGCGAAGTGTGGGCAGGGCCAGGCTGGCGCCTCGCAGACAATCAGCAGCATTGTTTCCACGCTCCTATTTCTAACGACGGCGCAAGGGCCTGACCTGAGGGCGGGCGGGCGTGGCGGGAGGCAAGTGACCCCCCAGGAGATGTTGGGGGCTGGAGAGGGGAAACAGGCACTAACCAACCTTCAGCCGAACAAGTCCTAGGAAAGTTGGTGTGTGGGGTTTCTGCTCCTCCCTCTCCCTGCGGGAACAACCCCTGGAGGGGAGAGAACTAGTTTGTGACTTAGATGATTAAGCTTTGGGAAAAGCACAGCAATCCTTGCTTACCCATTTAACATCAGTGACAGGCCGGCATGGCTCACCGCCTCCCCTCTGCCCCCAGCTGCCGAGGAGATAAGGAGCAGAACTGTACAGACATACAAATTTACGATGGCTGGCATCAGACCAAATCAGGCGAATGCGAGTGCCAGCCGCTGGGGGCAGAGACGCGCTGACAAGGAGAGGACCCACCAGACGCTCATTCCAACCCAAAATCCAGCCCGAAAGACGGCAACCTCTTCTCCCCCGGGGCAAGGGGGGCTCGTTTCCTGCCGCAGCTGCTATGCCAGCGAGCCTGTCCGCGATGAGCGGAACTGCCTTTCCTTTTTCAGAAGCAGATGTAGAAACAGCGCGGGAGCGGGGAGGGGTTTGAAGCCAGGAAAACCACCCGGGCAGTTGCAGCCTGAGGTTTGAAATGTCACGTGCTAGCCAAGAGACGCTGTTTCCTTGCGTTGACAAAGCCGGGGTAGTTCAGCGGCAGAAATACGGCAAATCCTCCATTTCCGACTCTCTTCCAGACCTTGCTTGTTTCCTCTGCCTGGGGAATTAGGGCTTTAATGGGGGAGTGGGATTGGACCCTGCCAGAAGGATGATTTGGGCGGGGGGTTTACAATTTTTCCCTTCCATTTCCTGGAGCAAGTGAAAATCAGATGTGCATAGGCCATCCCGGGAAGCAAGGGGAGAGATTCGGCAAAGCAGGGTGCCATGAGATGCAGGTGAGACACACAGGTCTATGTATGAGCAGTATCTGACCAACTCCTTATCCCGGGGCTGGGCCAGAGCTCAGATGGCTTCAGCTTGTGGAAGAGCAGCTGCTTGGAGGGGAACCGAAGCAAGTTGGGGATGATGCTGGTGGCAGATGAAACACCCTCGGCTAGTCAGTTCAGGAGACACCTGGATTTCTCCCCTGCACCGAGCTCTCGCGTGGCCGGGGCTTGCTGCCCTCTCCGGTTGGCTGGGAGACTCCAACTCATCCTCGTGGCGGATGAACTGGCCTTGGATCTCCATGCCCCGTCACTGGCCATCTGGCAGTGGAATGTGCCCGGGCATGAAGCAACCCGCGCGCTGCTCCAGCCTGGTCTCGCCAACGCGCCCCCCCCCGAGCACCGGGGCTGGGGAAGTTGCCATTTTTCTATCATCACCCTCCCTACAACATGGTCCTTGCGCAGCAGAAGAGAGACCACCGAAGGGCGGGCCTGCGGGTGACAGCCCTCTCACTTCACGCACAGCTGGAAGGCACACGGCTGTCCTGGTAGGGTTGCCAGGTGTCCGGTATTGACCCGGACAGTCCGGTATTTTCGCCTGCTATCCAGTAAAAAAATTCAGAAAATACTGGACACCTAAAATGTCCGGTACTTTCTGATTTTTTTCCTGGCCAGGAGCTGAAAATCCCAGCTGTCCGGCTCAGTACAGAGGCAGCCTGGCAACCCTAGTGCTTACCGGGTTCCGCAGGGGACCTGTCCGGCCCGGCGCAGGTAGGCAAGATGGTGGGCAGCTGCCGGCAGCCCGTTAGGGCCAAAAAGTCTCACCACACGGTTTTTAAAGTGGCCACGCTGTTGGTTTTTTTTTTTTTTTTTTTTGCTTAACAAGTCTCGGGTCTTTTTTTTTCCCATCTGGCAACCCTATATCCTGGTGCCAGGGCTCCTATACCAATAAATGATGTGTCCTGTGGGCTGCAGCGGCCGCCGGTAGAAACCACCTCCTGGAGCGTGGCAGAGACCTCGGCACAGGCCGGCGGCGTGGCGGGTAATCCGCGCAGGGCTGGGGGCTGCTCTCCCTTCTCTCGCCCTGCCTGAGAGGGGGAGCCCCACAAAGCACTGGCGGGTGGGCTTCCCTGGGGAAGCGGGTAACAAGCTCTGGCTGTGCAGGGTGCCGCAGTGCCAGCCCAAGGGGGCCCCGTGCCAGGCATGTGCAGGCTACCCTAGTACAAAGGAGGTGGCATTCCTCCTGCCCCCACCTAGATACTGTCCCCGTCCAGCTCGGTGCTCCCGCCAGGGATTCTGTCACCGCGGGGCAGCCGCCATTCCTGCGGGAGAGACGGGGATTTGGGAGGCGCCTGGGCATTGTAGCGGTGTCCTAGGCAGCCCCCGCTGAGGGGTGGTGTGTGTCTGGGGCTCTCTGTGGGTGAGGGGTGCAGTACGTACACACGGGGTCCCTCAGGCCAGCCGGCCTAGGCCTGCTTTCCTCAGGGAAACTCAGGACGTTTTAGTTTCTCAAGTGCCTTGTCTCTCAGGAGACGTTCTGTGCTCCTCTGGCTGTCACAGGCCCCGTCTCATCCCAGCACAGTGAGTGGCTGAGGGGCAGACATCTTCAAGCAACCCTGTCAATCAGCTCGGCAAGGACTCGCTCTCCAGCACGCAAACCCCAGCGAGGGCTGAATGCTCAGGGGCAAGCTCGAGGAGGGGATAGCGCAGCTCTCAGCTGCAGGGCCAGAGGGGCGTGTGCACGTTACGTGGAGGGAGGCCGGGGATGGGATCTCTCCCTGTAGCGGAGCGTGCCTGTAAGTGGCCACTGTGTTTTGCTGGTCTGGCTCTTTCAGTGCAGCGTGCACAGCCCGTGTCCTTCTGCTCCTCCGGCTGTTCTCTTCCAGCAAGTCTCTCGGAAATAACCTCTGCAAGACTCCTGCTCTCCCTGCGGTGTGTTAATAACAATGTACAGGCGTCCAGACAGGGTCAGACCAGCAGTCCATCTCGCCCAGTGTCCTGTCTGCCAACAGCGGCCAGTGCCAGGTGCCCCAGAGGGAGGGAACAGAACAGGGAATCATCCAGTGATCTCACTCCGTCACCCATTCCCAGCTTCTGACAGAAGCTAGGGACACCATCCCTGCCCATCCCTGGCTAATAGCCATTAATGGACCTGTCCTCCATGCATCTAGTTCTTTTTTTGAACCCTGTTAAAGTCCTGGCCTTCACCACATCCTCTGGCAAGGAGTTCCACAGGTTAACAGGGTGTTGCATGAAGAAAAATTTCCTTTTGTTTGTTTTAAACCTGCTATCTAGTGATTTCATTTGGCAACCCCTGGTTCTGCTGTTATGGGAACAAATAAATAACTTTTCCTTATTCACTTTTTCCATACCAGTCATGATTTTATAGACCTCTGTCCTATCCCCCCTTGGTCTCCTCTTTTCTAAGATGAAAAGTCCCAGTCTTTTTAATCTCTCTTCATATGGGACCTGTTCCAAACCCCTCATCATTTTTGTTGCCCTTTTCTGAACCTTTTCCAATGCTAAGATCTCTTTTTTGAGATGGGCAACCACATCTGTCCACTGGATTCAAGATGTGGGCGTACCAGGGTTTTACAGAGGCAATCAGCTATTCTATCTTATTCTCTGTCCCTTTTGAAATGACTCCTAACATTCTATTTGCTTTTTTGACTGCTGCTGCGCACTGAGTGGATGTTTTCAGAAAACTGCTTTCTGTCCTGACCATAGACAAGGAAGAGCGAGATCCGGGGCTTCTCAGGTGCCGAATGCCCCCACACCACCGCCGGCGCTCAATAAGTCATAGATTCCAGGTTCTTTGCTTGGAGAACTCGCTCCCGTGATTGCCAGCCGTCTCCGTTCCATCGCTCAGATGGACATGCGGATTCTCAGCACCGACCCCTCGCCCTCATGCAGACAACTGTTGGTCCCTGCATGGTGCACACAGGTATATAGGAACTGGAATGACCCAGAAATAGAGCCCCTTTTTGGGCAGGCCAAAGCTGATTACAGCGATTATTTTGAGCTTCTGCACAAATAGAGCTGAGATTACGAAAATCAAATACGGGTCACTTGTAAGGACTTCCATGCAGGGGAAAGTTGGAGCTGACTAAATCCATAAGCTTCTTTACACAGTAAATGGATTTTTCAGGGTGTTTTTTCTCTCCTCCATATTTTTGAGGGCCGTGGCTTGTGTTTACCCATTCTTAGTCCTAGATTTATGGCCTGAAGGGACTGTCTAGTCTGCCCGGTACAATATGTATCAAATAATGTCACCTAGTTACCCCTCGATTGAGCCCAGTTACTTGGATTCGACCAAAGCTCGTCATCCCAAGAGGCTGCCTTTGCTGCTTCGTGGCCTACTTTCTCTTACGCCATCCAGCCGCTCTGCTGTGAATTCGGAGTGAAAGGCGCGCGGTGTTTTCCTGTTGGCCGAGTTGTGCTGTAGGTACAGCATGGCTGGGACGGGGGCAGAGGAGGAGTGCGAGAGAGACGGGAGCTGCCAGCTGGATTTTTTGGTTTAATTTTCCCATCACTGAGTTTTCACAAATATGTAAGTTTCCCCTTTCCCCTCTTTTGTGCTAAAATCCGGGTTTGACTTTCTCTCTGAAATCTCATTGCCTCTCTAGGCATGCGGCAGGGTTACTTCATGAACTAGCTTCCTTGGTGGCAGGAGGTTAATTGCTGCTAACCCTCATCCTCCCAGGCTTCCTTTTATCCAGACGACAAGCCCAGCTATTAAAAGGAAATGTCTCTTGTTATGCATCTAAAAATGGTTTTCTTCGGGTAATGTCAGAGACCTACAATCGGATTTGCCCAAGCAGGCACCCAATAGCTTGCACTGAAGCCGGCTGAATTACATGTAGTTCGGTTCTCGCCCGTCTCTGCAACATCACTTGAGTTGTCTGGGGGAAGGAAACTGGGACCAGCGTGATCAGTGCAACAGAAAGATTAACTGGCATAAAGCAGAGAACATTACGTTAAGGAGCTTGGGCCGTGTTGACAGCCGAGCTTGGCTGAGGCAGGTTCTTGACTCCAGGCATTTCTCTTGTGCGGTTATTGGAAGTTGCACGTAACAGTAACGGGGCGTCTCTTAGATGCCGGGCGCGTTGCCCATCCGTTAGAAACAGGCTAGGTCAGAAGGCAGAGCCAAGGGCAGCTCCCCACCTAGCCAGCAAACAATGAACCAATAATTCAGTCAGCCCCGTCTTTCCAAGAATGCCGCCCTTGCCCCTGAAGTCCAGGAAACAGGGCTTGGAACACGTCCCTGAGTGTTAACAGCATTTGGGCTGTTTCAGAGCAGAGCGGGGGGTGGTTTCCAGCCTGGAGGACCCCTCCTGGGTGTAGTAGTCAGGCATCACTGGTGACAGGTGTCCTGCTCAGCTGGTGGTGATAACTGTTCGGCTGTGTGCCTGTGTGGGCTGTCCTGCGTGCGGTGTTGATTTTGTGCCAGTGTCAACACGGCAGACTCCCAGAGAGCCCCCAAAGACCATAAAGTCAGAGAAGGATCGAAGGCGCCGGCCAGGTTTTTCGTCAAACGAAGGACAGCAACAGTCATCAGTAGACTCTACTGGACCACTACACACACGTACCCCCTGACGATGGACGTGACTCAGCGGGAGGCCCCACTGCCCCCTCAGCCAGGCAAAGACAGCCCCTCCACGACACCGCTTTATAGACAGGAACGGAGACGTTACACCTCACTCCTGACGTTGTCAGGTTCCCACCCTCTGACATTTCCTAGATACCACCCGCCACCCTGCGCCTGGTGGTTGGATTAGGACATCTCCATCCCTTGAGCTGTGATTGTAGACCCTGTCCTGACCCTGCGTCGGGCTGTTGCTGTTACCTGTGGGGGGCGTGGCCCTTTGTAACGAGGGGCTGTTACCATCCATCTGGAATGGGCCTGTGCCCAGTGCCAATTAGTGCTTCACAGCTGCCACCTGGTCCCCGTTGCTGTCCTGCCCCCGGGCCTAGTACCGGTGGGTGTGTCACACTCTCAGCCCCGTTCCTGCCCACTCCCGTGAGCCGGGCCTGTCTCTTGCTCACCGCTTAGCTTTGCCGTGTTAGCCAGGTGCTGGCCACTGTTAGCCAGGCCTCAGCCCTTGCAGCCGGCCTGTGCTACGTGGGCTTCTGTTTCAGGCCCCCGACTTACTCCGCTGGGGACCCCTGCAGAGAGCTCCCCCAGGAGCCCTGCTGTGGAGCATTGGGGGTGGCTGCCCAGTATCAGCCGGGCTCAGTGCAGCCCCGAGCAGGGCAGAGGGGAGTGCTCGTGCTGTCCCCAGACCCGGAGTTGTCCAGCCAGGCCCAGGTACCTGCAGCCACTGGGGCAGAAGGCACAGAGGGCTTGTGTGTCATCCCTGCTGGCACTCCCGCCAGGCACGGCCGCCACGCGTCCAGGCCCTGCTCAGGCGCACTGGCCGTGGGCTGGTTCCCCCCTCGGGATCTCACCGAGTCACCATGGCGTAGCGGCGCCTCCGTTCCCCTATGTGAGCTTGTTTGGGGTCGAGGGAGGCCAGTACGACTAGCCCGGTCCTTTTCCTGCCCAGCTCCACGCTAAGCCAGTCGGCAAAAGATGCTGGGAGTGGCGTATAAAGTCTTGAGCAGTGGGGAGGAGACGGGGGAGAACGCCCTGGAAATCAAAGCGGAGCAGCTGGCTTTCTCCAAGGGGAAACCAGTGCACGATTCGGTTTCTCGCGGGATCGCGGAGTCCGGGGGGGGGACGGACACACGCAGCCATGCCAGGCAGGCAACTGATGACCTTTTAGTGGGGGTTGTCAGTTGTAGACGCGGTGGCCCCCCCCCCAATCTCCCGTGGAGGGAAGCCGAGAAATACTTCCCGGCAAAGTGGGACAGGCAGGGAGGAGAGGTCATGAGCAGGGTTCCCTGTAAGCTGGGCGCTTGGGCGGCCATCCAGGAGAGATTCACAGGCCGCCCAGCTCTCTAGCAAAGCGCCCCCAGCCGGCAGCCTGTGTTTCGGTGGGTGGTGCCCATCTACACTTGCCTCGGTGCACAGAACACAAGTTATTGCGCACATGGGTGGAAGGCATGAGAGGGGACATTGGTCATGAGTTGCATCTCAGCGGGCTGCAGCAAAGCCTCCAGCTCTGGCAGCGACGCTCCGGGAAGCAGTGGCGCGGAGCCCTGTCCCGGCCGCTGGAAAGGGGGGTGCGGCGGGGGGCGGGTAGTAGGCTGCCAGCTGAGGAGGGTTGACACTGGCGCTCGGCAGGATGTTCGCCATGGTAACAAGGGGGGCTGGCTGCATCCAGAGATGCAGAGACTTGGCTGGGCTCCCTCTGGGACTCTCTGCTAAGTTCCCAGCCAGGGGTGCTGGGGACGCTAGGCGGGGGAAGGAACTGGCCAGCCTGGCCCCCTCATGCTCCGCCTACTGTAGGCGCACTGGGGGCAGAGTGTTGCTGCCCCCGAGTTTCCACCCTCCCCGTGCTCTGGACCCGGGAGGCTGGGGCCGCGTGTCCGCCTGCCCTCCCTGTGCTGGGAGGGGGGGCATCGCGGTGCACTGCCCCGCCTCCCTGTGGTGTGTGGGGGAGGGGCGGGGAGGCAGCTTGGCTCCCGTGGGAGGCGGGGCCTTGACCAAAGGGGCGGGGCCGGGGGTGTGCTTCCTCCTGTGCTATCTTCACCCACCACCCATGTTTCCAGCGGTGGAACATGCCCCCCCCCCCCCCCGCCGCCTGCACCGTGGTGTCTCAGTGCAGGGGCAATGGCTAGCAGGGTTGGCCACGGAACGTGGTTTGGATCCCTGGATTTGGAGGGGTGCACTGAGCTCTGGCTCTCAATCGGAGGGGGGGGGGGCTCTCGCACTTACCGTGCTAATACCATTCACGTAAGAGTTCATAAAGGGCTAGTGAGTGACACGTCTCCAGGATGGATTGCCGCTAAATAAAACTTACCAAGTGGGCTGGTTAATCAAGCGTCAATTACCCAGGAGGAGGCTGCAGAAAACCCGCCCTTTGTGCCGCCAGCGCTTGCTTTTTGTTTGCCAGTTGCTCTTGTTCTCTTCTTTGTTCTTGTTGACCTCAGGCCTCCTGCACGTTCTCCCACGCAGTGGGAGCCCAGGTAGGGAAGGGGGGACCGGAGGCAGGGAGAACACAAGGCCCAGCCACGATTGGCTTGCACCGGGGTCCTCACCCAAACGTGGGCACAGACCGACAATGGGCGGCGTGATGTGTAACAACTCAAGCCGTGGGAAGAATTCCAGCAACACATTTTCTTGTTGCTGTGGCAAATTTCTGCCTTTCGTTGACAACAAAACATTTTGGGGGGGGATTTTGCAGCGAAAGTCCGACAGAGCCAGGACAAATCTCCCTGCTTGGTTTCCACTAGCTCACCCACCTGGCTCCTGGGCATTTCAAATGCAGGGTGCCCTTGACCTGGGTACCGCAAGCACTGTGGGTTTGGGGATCCCGCCGGGGGACTGCTCCGGGGTCTGGGCTCCGCTCCCCGGTGGGCGAGAATCTCACCCGTTTGGTTCTCATTCCAAATTGGAACAAAACCAAACTTGGAAATGTCAGAAACTTGTGTGGAATGCGATTGTGAGTGCAACTCATGGTTTACCTTAGAGACATTCGTGTCTCCTGATAGGGGGGCCATAAGCCACGCGAGTACTGCTCCTGTCCTATTCCTGCCCGACCCGCTCAGAGCCTCCACCGTCATGATTTTGGCCTCCCTGTTCACAATTTGTGCCTTATTTCTAGCTGGATTTTGTCTGGCCTTAGCTTCCATAAGAACATCAGAACAGCCAGACTGGGTCAGACCAAGGGTCCATCCAGCCCAGTATCCTGTCTGCCCACAGTGGCCAATGCCAGATGCCCCAGGGGAGGGAACACCACAGGTAATCCTCACGTGATCCCTCCCCGTCACCCATTTCCAGAGAAACAGAGGCCAGGGACACCATTCCCACCCATCCTGGCTAATAGCTATTGATGGACCTAACCTCCATGAATCTATCTTGCTTTTTTTTGTAACCCTGTTAAAGTCCTAGCCTTCACCACATCCTCTGGCAAGGAGTTCCACAAGTTGGCTGTACGCTGAGTGAAGAAAAACTTCCTTTTGTGTGTTTTAAACCTGCTGCCCATTCATTTCATTGGATGACCCCTAGTTCTTGTATTGTGGGAGCAAGTAAATAACTTCCTTATTCACTTTTTCCACATCACCCATTGGTTCAAGTTCTGCCTATCTCTGCTTGATAGAAGAGCTCCTCCAGCGCTGGAATTGGAGCCCAGAGTGAATGAGAATGTCAGTCTGTTTGTCTGTCTTTGTGTGGGTACTGGCTGTTGGGGAAAGTGGGTACAAACCTCCAGCCGCTAGAAGGAATCGGGCTGCGTCTTCGTTTAAGTTATGTGGCTCCCTAAGAGGAGACGGGTGGCTCGTTGCCGTCAGAGCCTAAGGATGTTTATTGTGTGATTGTGACACGGACGGAGATCTTGAATCTCTTTCTCCATCTTGCTCCTAATAATTCACTTGGCCTAGCGGGTGCCGTGTATGAACCTGCAGCCGAGAGGACGGGCTTCGTGCTGGCTCTCTGCACAGGGGTGAGTTCCACCCTCGTGGCTCCCAGACCAAGATCACAGATGTCAAATAACGCACGTTGCTGCTTTTAATGACCTGTTACCGGGTTGTTATGGATCAGTGGGGGTTGGAGGTGGCCTTGAAGCCCCTGTCTCTGCCGAGCCAGGTGGCCCATGAAATGCCAGGCTGGGGGCTACAGGCGGGTGTTTGGAAGTCCATGCACTACCTGGCTTTCCCCTTTCTTTCCCTTCTAGGATCCCAGGAGCAAGCACAAATTTAAAATCCACACCTACTCCAGTCCCACCTTCTGCGACCACTGCGGCTCGCTGCTGTATGGACTCATCCACCAGGGGATGAAATGTGACAGTAAGTGAAGCTCTGTGTCCCGGCCACGCCTGCGACAGAGGGGCAGGGCCGGTCCCCGGTGATCGGGGGCACACGCCAGGGATGAACGCCTGCTCTCATTGGTGTCCTAAGGGCGACACTTGCGTTGCCTTCCGCGGGGCTGGGAGTTGGTGGCCTGTGTCCGCTCCCAGCGGGACGGCGGCGTAGCTGGGCGAAATGCTGGTTGCCGTAGATGCGAGGTATTCCAGGTGTGCCGTGATGCTGGCCGGGCTCTTTCCTGACCTTTGGGGGGGCAGCTTTTGCCGCTGAGAGCTCGGGCTCGTCGACACACAGAGGGCAGAGCAGACGGGGCGACACCTTAGGGTCTCTCTCCTCCCCCCGACTTTTCAGAAGTCTTAAAATGGGAGGTGACCTCTGACATGGGGCACCGGGGGAGCTTTTCCCAGTCCCGGTCAAAGCAGAGATCCAGGATGGGCAGGCCCCCAGCACGCCCAGAACTCCTGCCCTGGCCCTGAGGGTCAGGCTTACGGTATCACCCAGCTCCCACCCAGAGGTCCTGCCTCACTGCTGGGATGGGAAGTGGGGCATGGCCTCGGGCTCTGGAAGGGAGAGAAATGATGGAGCTCTCTTGCCTCCTCCAGCCTTTCTGGCTGGCCCTTTTGAACTGGACCAACGGCGAGAGAGAATTTCCCCAGCTTGTTTCCCTTCCTCGTCCCCATTCCCCACTGCCGAGGGGGGCTGGTGTGCGGGCCCCAAGGCGCAGATTCCCCTGAGCAGGGTGGTTCAGGGGCTTTGTGAAGGGCTGGGGAGGGGCTTTCAGGGCTAGGCTGTGAGTTCAAATCCCTCCCAGTGTGGCAGTGACCAGAGGCCCCTCGTGAGAGAAGCTGGGAGGCTTTTAGAATTCCATGGGGGTGGGGGGGTCTCTGTCCCCAGGGCACTAATCAGCCCCCTTGTCTGCCTCCAAAGAGACTGAACTGCCCCCGACCCTGAGGCGTGTGCTGGCAGCTGGCAGGGCCAGCGTGCGGCCCTGGGGGCTCTGTGCTTTGTGCGGGTGCCCAGGGAGCGAGAGGGAAACCCGGGATAACTTCGAACCCTCACGGCCGAGACCGGCTCCTTCATATGCTGCCTTTTGGCACCACCTTGTGGCGGTCCCAGGGTGGCGACAAAACGCACTATGAGTTACGCCAAGCTGAGGGGGAGTCCCGTGGCACCTTAAGGACCAAGGCCAGGTCTACGCTAAAGGGGAAGGTCGAATCAAGATAGGCAACTCCAGCTGCGTTAATTCTGTAGCTAGTCAACGTACCTTGTTTTGAGTTTCCCCACCGTTCCCACGGCGGGAGGCCGACAGGAGCAAATGCTCCCATCAACTTCCCTTTCTCCTCGGAGAAGCAGGAGTACCGGCCGCCAGCGGGGGCGCTCTCTGAGTTCGACTTAGCAGGTCTTAACTAGACTCGCAAAATCAAACTCCAGAAGATCGATTGCAGCAGCGCCGATTTTCCGTTTAATGAAGACATGGCCTACCAGATTTGTTTGGACATAAGCTTTCGTGGGTAAAAAACACTTCATCAGATGCAGCTGACAAAGTGGTTTTACTTACAAAAACTGATGCCCAAATAAATCGGTTTGTCTTTAAGGTTCCCCAGGACTCCTCATTTTTGCAGATGCAGACTCACACCGCCACCCCTCTGAGACCTGTCTTTATGATGTATGCCACTTCCATGCCCCCCTTCTAGAGAGCATTTTCTCTGCGCTCCTGCAGATGTTCAGGTGCAGTTGTTGGTGGAATTCGTCAGAGAAGAATGACAGGAGAGCATTTCATTACTCGGATGCTAATTAAGTAAATGGCACTTCTGTTACAATGGGGAAATGCCGTAACTAATCGAACTGGTGATGAATACTGATAATCTGCTCTAGCGGGAAACCCGTCCAGCCGCCGGGGATCGTGCACTCCCATAGTTCTGATGTGCCAGTTTCCCCATAAATACGGAAACCTGCTGACAGGTGCAGGCACGGCTAAGCAATTACCCCTTCTAGATGTCACCATTTTTATGGTGAATTTTTTTATACACATTCAACACACCTGCACAACCTCTCTGCCTTCCTGCTGTTCATGTGTAATGTTGCAAGATGGGCATTGTGGGGGAAGAAGCCGATCAGCTGATCAAAGTCCCACCATGGTGATTAAAGCCAGCAGAAAAGCACGACGATGTTTCTGGCCCCGATCCTGCGGACAGATCCCTGTGCACATGCAGAGCCCTGCTGAAGCGACCCGGTGGGGAGCCACCTGGGCCCAAAGGTCTCTGTGCCGAACCGGAGCCTGGCTCTGTAGTGGGTTCCTCCACAATCAGCTTTCGGCCCCGCTCTGCTGAGCTTCCAGGCGAGCTGTGACTGGGAGGTGGCCGTGGGGAGTGTGATCTCGCAGTCTCCTCGCTGTGGGGTAAATGTTGCTCTTTCCTGCTCTGCAGCCTGTATGATGAACGTCCACAAGCGCTGCGTGATGAACGTCCCGAGCCTGTGTGGAACGGACCACACCGAGCGCCGGGGCCGGATACACATCAAGGCGGATATCGACAAAGAGGTTCTCACCGTTGTAGGTAGGTGCCTGGCTGAGGATGCGGACGCTGTCAGTCCCTTTGTAACTTTCTGCTCTGGAAGCTTGGCCTGCACGTCTGCTGGGCACGTGCTTTTTAAGGGGGGAAGGTGCTGGAGCGGCTCACCCCCGTGCTAGTGCCACTTAGTGGTGAGCTACGCCTCCCCGTGGTGCTATGGGGAGGGGAGGGGGGGCTTGGTTCCTGTGGGAGGGGCAGGGCCTGGGCAGAAGGGGCAGGGCTGGGGGTTCCCTCCCCCCACCCCTACTGTCACCCCCCCCCCCTCATGCCACATAGGCCTCTGAGCATTAACACAAAGCAGATAAGTCCTAGTCCACTGGCTGCTTCCCGGGGCCAGCGGCAGCCTGCCAGGACAATCCAGTAACTTGGGTGGGTGCCAGATCTTCAAAGCCATGCAGGTGCATTGTGGTCTGGCTCCGTGATCAAGAGAGGGCCATGTATGTTCAAGGAATGGTTCCCAAAGACAGCGGGGAAAATACAGGTAGAAAACGTGAAGCACCATCGCCCCCTTGTGATGCCTTGCACACAGGACACGTGCAAAGGTGGCCAGCATGGGAGAGAAGAAAGAAAGGCATTCAGGCTCTAGACTGGGTTGTTTTCTGCCTCCAGTGAGCACCTGGTAAAACACTGGCTGAGTCTCCGTTTCTTATCGCAGAAGGCACCCAAACGTGTGTAAGGGCTCTTAAGTCCTCTGTGTCTGGTAGCTGTGGGAGAGAGACTAAGCTAGGGGGAGCGGTAGATACGCTGGAGGGCAGGGAGTAGGGTCCAGAGTGACCTAGACACATTGGAGGATTGGGCCACAAGAAATCGGATGAGGTTCAATAAGGAGAAGTGCAGAGACCTGCCCTTGGGACGGAAGAATCCCAAGGATTGTTACAGGCTGGGGACTGACGGGCTAAGCAGCAGTTCGGCAGAAAAGGGCCTGGGGATTGCAGTGGATGAGAAGCTGGATATGAGTCAACAGGGCGCCCTTGTAGCCAAGAAGGCGAATGGCATATTAGGGTGCATTAAGAGGAGCATTGCCAGCAGATCCAGAGAAGTGATTATTCCCCTTTATTCGGCTTTGGTGAGGCCACATCTGGAGTATTGCGTCCAGTTCTGCCCCCCTCCCATTACAGAAAGGATGTGGGTGCATTGGAGAGGGCCCAGCGGAGGGCAACCAAAACGCTGAGGGGGCTGGAGCACACGACCTACGAGGAGAGACTGAGGGATTTGGGCTTGTTTAGTCTGCAGAAGAGAAGAGTGAGGGGGGATTTGAAAGCAGCCTTTAACTACCTGAAGGGGGGTTCCAAGGAGGCTGGAGAGAGGCTGTTCTCAGTAGTGACGGATGGCAGAACAAGGGGCAACCATCTCAAGTTGCAGTGGGGGAGGTCTAGGTGAATTCCCAGGGGCTCCTTGTGCAGAAATCTAGTGGACAGGTCCCTGCCGTGCGGATCTGCCTTCCGGGCGTTTGTGCTGCTCAGAAATGTTGGGTCCGTGGTCAGGCGGGAACCCCCCAGCACTGGGGGGTAGATTTGAAATGGATGGGGCTGGCTCTGGGGGCTCTCGGTCCATTGTTCCAAAGAATGGGACCCTTTGTTTCTTGCTGGAGCCTTCGCGCTGACTCCAGCTGGTGTGAGTTGTCTTTGTGCTGCGAGACTGAGATCACACAGGTCTGAAAAGACAAACTCTCTGCAGTGGAGAGAACCTCTCTCTTGCCTCCTGCACCCCCATCCTGCCCTCCTTTCCCCACCCCAACCCTTCCAGTTACCAGCATCTGTCATCAGAATGGCCAGATGGGGTCAGACCAAAGGTCCATCCAGCCCAGCGTGCGTCTGCCGACAGTGGCCAAGGCCAGGTGCCCCAGAGGGGGTGAACAGGACAGGGACTCGTCAAGTGATCACTGTCACCCATTTCCAGCCTCTGACAAACAGAGGATAGGGACACCATTCCTACCCATCCTGGCTAATAGCCATTGATGGACCTAACCTCCATCAATTTATCTTGTTCTTTTTTGAGCCCTGTTAAAGTCCTGGTCTTCAAATATCCTCTGGCAAGGAGTTCCACAGATTGACTGTGTGCTGTGTGAAGAAAAACTTCCTTTTGTTCGTTTTAAACCTGCTACCTACCCCTAATTCTTATGTTATGGGAACAAGTAAATAACTTTTCCTTATTCACTTTTTCCACACCAATGATGATTTTATAGAGCTCTATCATAGCTCCCCTTAGTCTCCTCTTTTCTAAGATGGAAAGTCCCCATCTTTTTAATCTCTCTTCATATGGGACCCGTTCCAAAGCCCTCATCATTTTTGTTGCCCTTTTCTGAACCTTTTCCAATGCCAAGAGATCTCTCTTGAGAAGAGGCGACCACATCTGTATGCAGTATTCAAGATGTGGGTTTACCGGGGATTTATACAGAGGCCATAAGATATTCTCTGTCTCATTCTCGATCCCTTTTTTAATGACTCCTAACAGTCAGTTTGCTTTTTTGACTGCTGCTGCACCTTGAGGGATTGTTTTCCGAGCTGTGAGCGGAGAGTTTTCTAAGACATTCAGGGAGCTCCCAGGTGTTTGGGAAGCTTCTAGTGACTAATGAGTCTTGCTGTTCAAAAATAAGAGGGCATTAAAATGAAGCAATTAGAAATCCCCCGTGTTCTAGAGTGTATTGGGGGGCACAGAAATACAGCCCTCTTCCCCTGGTGGATATGCCTGAATAACGAGGTGGGAATTTCGATGGTGAATGGGAGCTGGTGTGCGCCTCCTATGGAATAAAATGGGAAAGGGCCCCAGGAATGATTCATGGTTGGGGAAACCTGCCTTAAAGTGAGAGACTTCGGGAGCTCACTCTACTGACCTTGTCCAAGAGGAGGCTGAGAGATGACTGGGTGATGGTTCCCAGGTACCTCCAGGGAGAGAGTATTTCTGGTAGCAGTGGGCTCTTTAATCTACCGAGGTCAGAACAAGATCTGGTGGATGGATGCTGAAGCTGGAGAATTCAGATGGTGCGTTACTAACCGGGAGCATAATGACCCACGGGAAGAATTTGGCTACGGGTGGGGTGGGCTTTTTGCCACTTGTCACCTTTAAATCTGGGCCAGGGGCTTTCTCAAGGATCTGCTCTAGCTCCGCTCGAAGAGGCAGCTTTGAATCAGAGGCCGAGTTCTCCAACCGGCATTGTACAGCAGGTCAGATTCGATGGTCCCATGAATAAAGACTTGAATTCACAATGTTCCATTGCTTTTGAAGATGTTCAGGGTTATTTATTTATTCTTTTTTAGGACATCCCAAGTAGGTTTTGGGGGGCGGGTGCTTTTTTCAGTGAAACTATAATGTTTCAAGGAAAACTTTCAAAAAAATCTAGGAGGAAAAAGTCACCTTCTCCGTGCGGCTACTCCAGAGCCTTGGGATGCACGTGGTATAAATTCCTCTATTTTACACTGGGGCGGGCTAGAAGAAAGAGAAATCTGTGGCCCTGTGCTCAGGGAAGCCTTTGACACCCCACCGTTCCGGAAGTCTGTCCAAGGCTTTGGCGGACCCACCGCCGGCTCTTGGAGCCCTTTCAGCTGGTGCCGAGGAGACAGTCAAAGGCATTTCTTTCAAACGGGTTGGAAAGAGGGTTTTATTTATAGCCCTTTCTGGAGGTACCAACAGAAACATCTCCTCGGTTGGCTCCCGGACGGAGTCTAGGAAACGTACTCTGTTCTCCGGCCCTGCCATAGCCAGTGAAGGAGAGGAAACCGTGGAGAGGGGTGGGGATTTCTGCCTGCCCTGCCGGGGCGGTAGGAGGCCTGACCTCCTGCCTTTGAGGCAAAGGATTTTTGAACTCCTGGGGCTGTGCTCAAGCCTTTGCCCAGGCCGTGCCTGAATGGGCCTGCATGAGGCGGGGGGACCTGAGCTGGCTGAGCGAGTGCTGCAGTGTGCAGAAGCTGGGGGGGCGCGCTGTAATTTTCCCCACTATTGCCCGGGCTGGGCCCGCTCCGTAGCAGTGTCTGACCTTCTCCCGTGGCTGTTTGCTCTGAGGAGAGGTTCGGAGCCAGTGGCCCAGTCCAGGCGCAGGCTGCCGCTTGCTCTGGTGGCAGGCCGAAGCCCAGCTGAGGCTGAGGGAGTGGAGACCCAGGAAAACAAGCAGCTTTCGGTAAGCGGGTGTAATGCTCACAGGCGGAGGAGAGCGAGGGGCCACACAGCAATGCCAGGCACCACGTCCTGACCTCAGGGCTTGGAAAGCAGCAGCGTGTCACTGTTCCCGTCAGAGCCTCGCCGGAACCTGATGGACACGGCTACAGCCAAGGAGCGCCTGGCCCTCGGAGACTGTGTCTGGGCTTTGGAGGCTGGGCGGGCTGAACTGGGAGGGGCTAAGCGGGGCAGAGAGGTACGTAGAGGAGGCTTTCCAGGACACTGGAGAACTATCCCACCTCCAGTCAGACAGTCCCTGTGCTGTTGCGGAGGAGCTTCCATATCCTAGGGTGTGTCTAGACTACAGGGTTTTGTCAACAAAAGTGGACTTTTGTCAACAAAACTATACCTGCGTCTACACTGCTGCTGAGTTCTGTCGACATAATGTCGACAGAACTCAGCAGTTTTGTCGACGGCTGTAAACCTCATTCTACAAGGAATAACGCCTTTTGTCGACAGAGTTCTGTCGACAGAAGGCGTTATTGCATCTACACTGTCCTTTGCGTCTACACTGTCACGTCGACAAAGCAGCTTGCTTTGTTGACAGAACTGGATGTAGTCTAGATGCTCTTTGTCAACAGAAGCTTTGTCAACAGTATCTGTCGACAAAAGCCTGTAGTCTAGACGTACCCCTAATGAATTAACCAACCAACCAACCAATGGAGGTGCTAATTGTTCTTCTCAGTCTCTTGTAACTTGAACAATCTATTTACTGTCTTTTTTCTCCTCCCTCCTCCCCCCTTCCCTTATTTATACTTGGATCTGGACTTTCAATACTCCAGTCATCAGAAGAAGTGGGCTGTGCCCACGAAAGCTCATGATCCCATCTACATGTGGTGTTAGTCTTTAAGTGCTACTAAACTATTTGTTGTTGTTTAAGTTTTTCAGGGAAGGAGAACAGTCAAGTGGAGCAGAGGGAAATGATCCCATAATTGGGACCCTCCTTCCGGATGATGTTATGGTATCCTCTCACACTGAGGATACCTCTCCAGGGGAGGGAACTCCAGGCATTAGGAAAAGGCAGGGGTTCGTAATGGGGGCCTTTAGGAAAAGGCAGGTGTTTGTAATGATCATTAGAAACATAGACAGCTGGGTTTGCGATGACCGGGAGAACCGTGTGATGACTTTCCTGCCTCGTGTGAAGGTTGTGGATCTCTTGAGACATCTAGATAGACTTACGTGTAGTATTGGGGAGGAGCCGGTGGTCATGGTACATGTAGGTACCAATGACATAGAGAAGGAGAAGAGAGAGGTCCTGGAGGCCAAATTTAGGCTTCTCGGAAAGAGATTGAAATCCAGGACCTTGTATGATTACAAGGGGCCGTTGAGTGTAACCCCCTGCCGGCATGACGGCTTTGAGTGATCTAAACCAGGCAAGACTGACTGTTCTCCGGCCTTCTTTTGAAAGCCTCTCATGAAGGACCTTCTGGGGCATCTTCTCCACTCTCCTGCTGGTCTCACAGTTAGGAAGTATCTCCTGAGATTCCATCTAAATCCACCTTGCCTTAGTGTGAGCCCATTGCCTGTTGTCTTGCCCTCCTTCCTGCTAGATGTGACTGGTTGGGAGGCAGCTCCAGGCTGCAGAGCAGCCAGGTAACCACGTTTTGCCAGGAAGGCAAGTCTGTGCCATTAAACAAGTCTCCTGAAAAATCTGCCAGCCCGCTGAGCCCAACAGTGCTCCCTCGAGAACCTTGCTAGCTGTCTGCCTCTGTTCCCCGATCCCCAGGCTTCCTGGACCCTATTTTTCAGAGGCCCAGAGCCTTGGGCTCCTTGAGAATGTCCCATTGGAATGATTTCTTTGT
The DNA here is from genome assembly GCA_032595735.1 of Pelochelys cantorii. Classification (NCBI taxonomy): domain Eukaryota; kingdom Metazoa; phylum Chordata; order Testudines; family Trionychidae; genus Pelochelys; species Pelochelys cantorii. Next base: position 39,736,240 of record CM064341.1, read on the forward strand.
CACAGAACTGAACGTTTTCAGAGAAACGGATTTTATTTCCTCAAAAACCTTGCTGTGTCCAGCAGGAAACTGGAAGTTTCATTGTGGCTGTCCGCACCCAGAATTGTACTGGAAATCTGTTCCCATGAAAAGCGCTGTGTTTCTGACTCTTTCCTTTTGATTTGACTTGATTTCCCCCCCAAAAAACGCAACGTTTTTCACCAGAAGGGATTTCTATCTTCTGCTCCTGTTGGGAGTGCTCCCTCGGTCTGGCACCCCAGGCTAAATGTGTGTGCGGCGGCACGAGGTGAACATCCCAGAGGCTTAGGGTTGCCAGATAGTTTCACAAAAAATACCGACCATGGCGGGAAAAAAATTGTGTGAGGGGGGGGAAAAAAAAAGAACCAAAAGCTGTTGAGCAAAAAAACAAAACCAAAAACTGCCCCCCCCCCCAAAAAAGAGTCACGGCCTCTTTAAGTCCCCCCCACACACACACTTCCTCCACCAAATGCGGGGGGGGGAAGAATGTCCCAAGCGGCCTTCCGTCTGAGAAAAACAGGAAATACCGGATATTTTACATGTCCGGTGTTTTCTGGGGTTTTTTTTTACCGGACACATGCCACAAATACCGGGCTGTCCGGTCCAACACCGGACACCTGGCAACCGTACGAGATGGTCCCCACCGTGGGGTGAACATTTGTGATCAAGACGGGCGTGGCCTCGGCACGCTTATCGGAGCAGCGTGGGCCTGTGGCCAGGCAGGGTGGTAAATTGCACGTTGCCCACTAGGTGGCAGCGCAGCCCCGCCGACGGCCTGTAACATCTGTCATCACGGGCAGCATTAGGTGCAGGTTTCATCCGAGCTCTGCGGGGAGCAGCCACGCGGCTCCTGTCACCACCCGGGGCTGCCCCACCCTGCCAGGATGGACGTGCCCACGGCGCGGGGAGCAGCAGGTGCCCGCAGCGAACGGGCAGAGCTGACGTGGCTGAGTTCAGGGAGCCGGGCGACTGGGCGACTGAGGCATGGGCCGGGGTGGGCACGGCTGCTCGTGGCTGTGATAAGAGTTGAGGACCGCTGCTGCTAAGCCCCCCTCCCCAGGCCTGTTCCCCTCCCGCTGGGCTCCCTCCTTTGCCCAGGGTTCGGGAGAGCCCCCTTTTCGGGCCTGGCTTTCTGGCGCCTTGCAGGCAGAGCGGCTGCTGAGTCCCCCTAAGCTGCACGGCCACGCAGCTTCTCGGGGCTGCTGCGGGGAAGGGAGGCCTCTCCCCATGCCCCGAAGCTGTTGCGGCCGTCTGAGGGGAGCCTGCCGCTACCAGGGGCTGGGGGCCCCAGCAGGGATGGAAGTGTCGTGGGAGCGGGAGGGCGGCGGCGAACGGTGCAGCGCCTGTTCTTGGGGGGAGCGCTCCCATCACCAATCGGGAGCCAGCAGGGCCCACAGTGTGGGCTGGGGTCGAGCGGTGCCCCTCCAGTGTAGTCACCAGGCATTGAATTGCCAGTAGCTGTATCCGCTTGGGGGCCAGACAGAGCCCCTGCCGCCCTGTACGGCGCCTGAGGGAGCTAGTGCAGTCTGTTCAGGCAAGGCAGGGGGCTGGCAGAATTGCTGGGCCCCTGAGCCAGGTTGGGGGGTGGCTCTGTGCTCCCGGAAGGGGCGGGGCTTCGGCAGAAGGGGCGGGGCTGGAGCTAGCCTCCCTGGCAAGTCTGCAGAGTTCCTCCCAGGGCTCCGGCGGCAATTTAAAGGGCCGGGGGCTGCAGCGGTGGCGGCCGGTAGCCCCGGATCTGAATCGCTGGGCACAGGGGCAGTTGGCCCCATTGGTGGGCCTCAGGGCAGGGCACTGAAGGCTGTTGAATCATTCCCATATTTTCACTGTTTGTTTTTCCCCGCGGATCTAACGGCTCCCAGCAAATCTGACCCCAGCTGTTGCCTGCCTGCTCCCGTGGGGTCGTGCAGTTCCCCAAGGACTGAGGGTTGGGTAGCTCTTTATACATGTTAGAGCCAGTGGGAAAAATTAGTTCCTCGTTAGAAAAATGGCTCTCCCTCAGATCTAAGTATCCATGAACCCTCTTTGCTTTGGGTGTGCTCCTCTGGACGTGTGGCGTTTACTGAAAGGCCACTGGTTTTTTTATCGGTGTCTGTTCTCCAGGATGCCGGGTATTTTTATTTTATTTTTTTTAATTGCAAACCATTTTGGAAACCCAAGAGCCGGTCCAGTTTCACAGTCTGTCCACGAGAGGCTCTGTGGATGGATTTCTGACCTTTCTCCTTGGAGTCCGCTCTGCGGTGCTATGTAGTATTGGAACCAGGGGGCTGTGCTGTTGTGTCTGAAATCCCAGATTCCAGACAAACTCTCCCGCCCCCCAAATGCACGTGCTAGGAACCTGGTGCGTTGGGATTGGGCCTGCTTTCTGGATGTTCGCGCTGCACGGAGAAGAGAGCGTTGAAATGTGTTCTTTGTTCATGCTGCCGCGGTACAGGAGAGGAGCCCCGGTGGGGAGTAACTCCCTCCCGTGTTAGGCCGGGTAACCCCGGAAGGGCTCCGTCGCTACCATTTCTGGCGCGGTGCTAGGCCGGCCGTCTGGGTTGGGAGGCTGCCTCTCTGCTCCCGTTGTACCTACAGCCGCGAGCAGTTGGCGCGTGGGCTGTCGCCGGCACGGCAGCTCTCGAGCAAGCGAAACTCGAGCCCTTTGCTGCCAGCAGGACTTGACTGCGCTAATTCAGCACTTACACTTGTCACCGTAACTAGAGCCGCCCGCGGAGCCGCCTCTCCTATGTAGTCACCCCAGCAGGGCGAGTCTTTGCGTTTGGTCTGCTAATCGGTGGAGCTAGGGCTCCGTTACCGCTCCCCTTGTTCTGTAGTCTCGATGTAATTGGATAATGGGCATGCCCAGGAGTGGGGCGCTCTCGCCTGCAATCAGAGTCTGCTTCGCTCTGGTGCCTCTACGGCGTAGGTGGCTAGGAGGACAATGGTTTTCTGGCGTTCCCAGCGTAAGCTCACTCTTCACTGTGCTGCTTTCTCTAATAATACGGCCCCCTGCATGAACCAATGGCCCCATCCTGACACTGTTGCTTGATGAATCTCCCCAGTTCTCAGCAATGATTCAGGGCAGCGGGTGGGGAGAGAGACTGGGAAATCCACGACCAGGGAAGGCCCTTGAAGCGGCAGCTGGAGGGGTGCTCTAAAGCGTTGACGGGTTTTGACGACCTGCTCCCGTCCGGCGCTAAGCTTTCTGGTCCTGCAGCTCACGAACGCTAAGGGCAGCGGCCGCCCCTTTGAAAGCAGTGACGCTGCTGTGAGTTGCGTGGGGGTCGATCGGGGCCCAAAGGGGGACGAGGGAAAAGGGTCCCGAAAGGCAGCATGGGCGTAAAGCAGGCCCCCCCAAGGAGCGGGGCGTCGGTCGGATGAGCAGTGACCTGTTCCATGCGTTTGGTGCCCAGTAGAGCTGTGTGACAGGGCGTTTGCCCTGCACTGGCCCTTTAATGGCAAAACCCCAGCCCTGAGCAAGGGCAGAGAGTGAAGCCCCAGCGGAGGACTTCATCCTAGTGAGGGCCCAGCTGGGGGCTGTAGAAAGGGCTCCTGGAGGGAGGGGGAACTGCCAGCTGCTCTGGACAGAGTGCAGGAGGGACCTGGCTACCAGGGAAGCTGGAGGCAGACCAGGGCTGTGGGAGGCTCTGGCCAAGCAAGCTCCCGGGCTGCAGGGCCTGAAGCAAGGCCTGAGGCTACTGGGGCTGTAGAGGGGCAGCCGTGGTGAGCAGGGGCAGCAGGTCCACCCCCCTTTGCCCGTGATGAGTGGCCATTGCAGACTGCAGTGTGCCCTGAGGCGGGGCTAGATGAAACCTGGCAGTGGGCCACTGAGGCAAGGAGGGCTACAAGGGGACTGAGTGTTCCCTGGGGGGAGAACAGGGTGCCCTGGGGAAGGAGTGCAAGCAGGATAAACACCCCCGGAAGGGGGCTCAGACACTGGCATGGGCACTGCCGGGGGGCCGTGTCCGGAAGAGGACGCCGTAGTCAAGGAGAACACAGGGAGACACCAGCGAGAGGGAGATGTCCAGCGAGTCAACAGCTAATTCTCAGAGCAACCAGTTGGAGGTGCCGTGGTGGTGAGCCGGCCCCGTGACAAGCTGGTTGCAAATTTTCCAGTGGAAACCGCTTGTGCTGGGAAATGTGGGGAGGTTAAATCAAGCTGCTTGGCGGGGGGATGACTGGCGGGGAATGATTTCCTTTCCCCTTTGTTGTGTCGCTGGAATATGAAAACAAATCCAAGTGGCCCCGTTTCGATGAGGCTGCTTTGCTATTTCTTCTGACGTTTTGACTTTTCTTTCTGATTGGAAATGAAAACAGATTTTAAAATGTCAGACTTTCCTGCCCTACAGAAGTTCTGATTTCTGGTCTGCTCTAGTTCGTAGCTCCGTTGGGGGCATTATTAATGGCTTCTCCTTCAGCTAGTGTTAGCGTCACTTGTAGCTAAGAAACACCCCCCCCCCTTCAATTTCCAAGTGTAATGTTGCTTCTGCTTTTGCAGTGTCCGTTGTGGTGTTGGCATTTCAGCAGTGGCTAGAGCTGCAGCACAGATCAGACACGTTGTGTTAAGAATGGCTAGACTGGGTCAGACCAAAGGCCCATCTAGCCCGGTATCCTGTCTGCCCACAGTGGCCAAGGCCAGGTGCCTCAGAGGGAATGAACAGAACAGGGAATCTTCAAGAGATCCCTCCCCTATTGCCCATTCCCAGCCTCTGGCAAACAGAGCTTAGGGATAGTCGGAGCATGGGCGTAGGTACTATACAGGTTGAACCTCTCTAGTCCGGCACCCTCAGGACCTGACTGGTGCCGAACCAGAGAATTTGCTGGACCATGGAGGTCAATATGGTCTAGCAGCATGACCAACCCTTCCCCTGCTTGCTGGGCTCTGAGAAGACATTTGGGGTCAATCAGAGCCAAAGAACAGCCCAGAACCCTGAGCGCCAGGACTGGGGGCTGGAAACAAATGTTATGGGACTGCGGGAAACTTGGCCACCCCCATGAGAAGTGGCCCTCAGGCTCACTGACATCGTGCCGGACCACAGACGTTGGTAGAGTCCCATTGTAGTAAGAGGTGTGAATACTTGAGTCTGTGGGATGGAGGGGCACGAGGATGGGACGTGAGGTCATTGGCTTGCCTTGAAGCCCCTTAGTACTTCGCAGCTTCTGCTTTTCGAAGGCAGCGGGTTGCACCCAGCATGGAACCAGCTTTCCGGGAGAGAGCTATTAACGTGCAGGGCTCTCCTGAGGTCTGGCCTCTTTGGCCCTATACCGCTAACTTAGTTGCAATGGGATTTGCGTGCTGTTCACGACGGTGTGGTCTCCGATTCCCTTGGAGAGGGCTTTCTCCCCAGGGGATGTTCACAAGTGGAGAAGGTCTAGGTTGAAGATTAGGAAAAGCTGTTTCCCTAGGCAGGTGGGGAAGCGCTGGGATGGGTTCCCTGGGGGGTGGGGGGTGGAATCTCCATCCCTAGAGGTTTTTCAGTCCCGGCTGGACAAAGCCCTGGCTGGGCTGATTGAGTTGGGGTTGGTCCTGCTTTGGGCAGGGGGCTGGACTTGGTGCCTCCTGAGGGCTCTGCCGGCCCTGGGGGTCTATGATTCTATGGCAAGGCTGTGCTGGAGATGGGGTGATCTGCCTGGAGCAGTGGCAGCCCCAGAGAGAATGAAAGTGGCACCCATGCATGTGGGCTGGAAACAAAGAAGCCAGTTTTGCTGGGGAGTGTGGCACAGAACGGGAAGCAACAGGACCTCTGGGTACCTTGCCCGACATGGGCAGTCTTAGTTTCCACCCCCCCTTTTTGGGTAAACCCACGTAAAACTTCCATTGGTAAACTGGCCCCGTGGGCAATGCGCGTAGGGCTTGGATCTGGACTTCCCCTTCTGCTGGGTGGGGCTCGGGGACTTGGCAGAGTCTAACGTCCTCGCCAGGCCCGGCCTTGGGCAAGGCAAACGAGGCGGTTGCCTAGGGCCCCGGCTGCCCAGCTCCCGGCCTTGCCCACCCGGCCATGCGGCTCAGCCACGCTCCCTTGGACCCCGCACACGCTTTGGCTGGGCCTGATTCTTGCCGTGTGGTGGTTGTGCTGGAACGTGCGACGGATGTGCACGGTGTGGTGCGCTGAGCCGAGGCCCCTGCTTGCGGTCTGCTTTAGTAGCGCCAGAGCTCCTTTGGCCTGGGGTCCTTGTGGCGAGCCCCTGGGGATTCCTTCCCTGCCTTCGAAAGCCCAGGGTCCCCCTGGCCAGTGAGGCTGGAACAAAGTGGCCCCGGCTACCAAAGAAGCCAGTTGCTCGAAACTGACCCTAGGCTGGGGCTTTGCAAGTGTTGTAAGTTGGAGGCTTTGCAAGTGTTGTAAGTTTTTTGTTTTGTTGTTGCGGCAGGGGGTTGTTTTGAGGTTTTTGAATTTTTGTGGGGGTGGTAAGAACACAAGAATGTCCATTTTGGGTCAGACCAAAGGCCCATCTAGCCCAGTGTCCTGTCTGCCCACAGTGGCCAATGCCACGTGCCCCAGAGGGGGTGAACAGAAACTGGTAATCATCAAGTGATGCCACCCCTGTCCTCCATTTCCAGTCCCTGACAGAGGCTAGGGACACCATTCCTACCCATCCTGGCTAATAAGTATTGATGGACTTAACCTCCATGAATCTATCTAGCTCTTTTTTTGAACGCTGTTAATGTCCTGGCCTTCACCACATCCTCTGGCAAGGAGTTCCACAGGTTGACTGTGTGCAGCATGAAGAAAAACTTCCTTTTGTTTTAAACCTGCTAGCTATTGATTTCATTTGGTGACCCCTGGTTCTTATGTTATGGGAACAAGTAAATAACTTTTCCTTATTCACTTTCTGCACACCAGTCATGATTTTATAGACTTATATCATATCTCCCTTTAGTCTCCTCTTTTCTAAGGTGAAAAGTCTCAGTCTTTTAATCTCTCTTCATATGGCACCAATTCCAAACCGCTAATCATTTTTGTTGTCCTTTTCTGAACCTTTTCCAATGCCAAGAGATCTTTCTTGAGATGAGGCGACCACATCTGTACGCAATATTGAAGATGTGGGCGTCCCATGGATTTATATAGAAGCAGTAAGAGATTCTCTGTCTTATTCTTTATCCCTTTTTTAATGATTCCCAACATTTTATTTGCTCTTACAACTGCCACTGCGCACGGAGTGGATGTTTTCAGAGAACTGTCCACAATGACTCCAAGATCTCCCTTGAGTGGTTACAGCTAGGTTATATTGTACGCATAGTTGGGATTATTTTTTCCAATGTGCATTACTTTACATTTATCAACATTACATTTCATTTGCCATTTTGTTGCCTAATCACCTAGTTTTGTGAGATCCGTTTGAAGCTCTTCATGGTTTGCTTTATTCTTAACTATCTTGAGCAGTTTAGTACCATCCACAAATTTTGCCACCTCACTGTTTACCCCTTTCTCCAGATCATTTATAAATAAGTTGAATAGGATGGGTCCCAGGACAGACCCTTGGAGTACCCCACTAGTTACCTCTCTCCACTCTGAAAACTTAGCATTTAGTCCGATCCTTTGTTTCATGTCTTTTAATCAGTTATCAGTCCATGAGAGGACCTGCCCTCTTATCCCAACTTACTTTACTTAAGAGCCTTTGATGAGGGACCTTGTCAAAGACTTTCTGGAAATCTAAGTACACTATATCCTATGAATCCCTCTTGTCCACATGTTTGTTGACCCCCTCAAAGAACGCTAGTACATTAGTAAGGCATGATTTCCCTTTGCAGAAACCATGTTGACTTTTCCCTAACAATTTATGTTCATCCATGCGTCTGACAATTCTGTTCTTAACTATAGTTCCAACTAATTTGCCTGGTACTGACGTTAGACCTACCGGTCTGTAATTGCCAGGATCACCTTTATAGCCCTTTTCAAATATTGGTGTCACAATTGCTAACGTCCAGTCATTAGCTAATTTTAAGGCTAGGTTACAAACCACAGTAAATAGTTCTGCGGTTTCCCATTTGAGCTCTTTCAGAACTCTTGGGTGAATGCCATCTGGTCTGGTGAATGCCATCTGGGACTTGTTACTGTTACATTTATCAATAGATCTGACCCGCCTAACACAGTGTTTCTCAACAGTGGTACAAATATCCTCAGGGGTACTCGAGTAGTCTGGGGGTACGTCAGCACAACTGAAATTTAGAGAACTTAAAACAAAAATTAAGTTTTACAGCACTTTATTATTTTTGTACTTTTTACACCCAAAAATTTCATCGGCCACCTGGCTGCGATTAAGTTGTTTAAACAAATGTGTTGCAATGGTAGAAAAAAAATTGTGTCTGAAAACTGTAGGCACTGGGGGTACTTATAACATTTTTTTTAAAAGGGGTACGTTATAAAAAAAGTTTGAGAAACACTGGCCTAACAGACTGCACCTGGCCGCTTTCCACGTCTATCCTGCTGCCCGTGTCACCGAATTTCTAGGCAGTGGCTCAGGCAGCAGGATCTTATTTAAATGGCTCCCGACGCCCAGTCGTGGTGCTTCCCTGGCAGGGTCTGGTGCCGCGAGCCCTTTAAATATCCACGGCAACCTCAGGCGGTTGCCAGGCAATGCGGTAGCAGTGGGGCCGGGAGCCCTTTGCTGTGTTTTTACGGCAAAACCTCTGGCCCCAGCCAACTCTAGGGGCCCGGGGCGCACGAATGGCTCGGGCTGGCCCTGCAAATAATGGACTGTCTGGGCCAATACTGGACACCTGGCAACCCTAGCCCTGCCCCTTCCATCCCTAGCTCCGCCCCTTCCGCCCCAGGCCACACCCCTTCCAGGGAGGAGGTGGAGTCTGCCGATGACCAGTACCAACGTTCATTAAGAGGCCCCCCCCAAGAAAATTATTGCCCACCGCTGCCCTAGGCTCCCTGTTACGACCGGACGCCCTTCCATACTGCTTCAAGGCTGGGTAGACACTGCCCTGGCTGCTGAGGTCTGCGGCTCCCTCCACAACCGCACATGGTTTCTCCCCGAGCTCGCCACATCTCCCTGCCTTTGCGTTGGATTCTCGCTTGTGCGGCGGGGGTGCAGCTCACGAGGGACCGCTCTGAACCTGGACTCCTGGCTTCTGTCCCCAGCGCCGGTTTATCTGGGGCCAGGAACTGGCTCCTGATAGACGTATGTTCCTAGTCGGTTGCTTTGAGCCCCCCCTGTGCGGGCTGAGAGGCCCGACCCTGGGGCTAGTCCCCAGTGAGTGTGGTGGAGATTTGTAAGACACACTTGAGAAGGGGGGTGGGGGGCTGTGGGCGACAGGGCTGGCTTGTCCCTGCTGCCACAGGCAGACCTGGCTAGTGCAGTGCTAGGGCAAGCGGCTGGCCACCTGCCCTTCTGGGGGTGACTTTGTGAGTGGCAGCAACCCACTGAATCCGCCTGAAGGTATTTTCTTTTGCCGTCTCCTTGGAGCTGGCGCGTGCTACAGGGACTCAACCCTTGCTATTTACCGAGTTGATGAAGTAGAACATTGACCACAACTGGAACCAATTATGCCATGATTAGATAAACGAGCTGGAAGCGCATTAATTAATAACCACCCGCCCAAGAAAATGCAACTTTAATGAGTCCCGTGCTCCCCCCCTCTCCCCCCGCACTGTGTGGAAATATAGTCTTCTGCAGCATATTAACTCAACGTTTCCTGCGCTTGGGTGTTAATCGGACGCCGTACACGCGCCCGGCGGCAGCCATTTTGGGCGCACCTGCATGGAGTGGTGAGAAGCCTGCAGCAGCGAGTGTCAGAGCCCGGGTCAACTCTATGGACACTCGGGCCCTGGCTGGCACCTGGGCTGTGAAATCTGGCAAGGCAGGAGGGTCACGGGGCCCTGTGCTGCGGGGTTAGCTCCACGCAGCCTGAGCCAAATCGGTCGGCCCAGGCTCTGAGACGCGCCGCCCTGGGTGTGCTCTGTGCATGTCCTATTTGGGGTGGGGACAGGGGCCCGTGCAGGAGATCAGCCTCTAAGCATCCCCCCCCCTCCCCCGCCCAAATCCTGTCCAGGGAGGCTTGTGAAGCAGGGTCGTGTGTGTTTCACGCTCAGCAGGTCAGTGCTGATAGGTCGGGGCCAGAGTCTGCGAGGGCTGGGCAGCTCTGCCCAGGGAGTAGTCACAGGCCTCCCAAGCCGGGGAGCTGACACAACATCAGAGCGGCCACACAGGGTCAGACCAAGGGCCACCCAGCCCAGTGTCCGGTCTGCCCACAGTGGCCAAGGCCAGGGGCCCCAGAGGGAGGGAACAGAACAGGGAACCATCAAATGATCCCTCCCCTGTCGCCCATTCCCAGCCTCTGACACACAGAGACCAGGGACTCCATCCCTGCCCAGCCTGGCTAACAGCCATTGACGGACCTGTCTTCCAGGAATGTATCTAGTTCTTTTTGCAACCCTGTTAAAGTTCTAGCCTTCACAACATCCTCTGGCAAGGAGTTCCACAGGTTGACTATGCGTTGGGTGAAGAAATACTGCTTTCACACACACACACACACACACACACACACACCCTTATCCAGCAGTGCATGGTCAGCTAAGAGCTGTCTGCTTTTGATGATCTCCTGTATGAGTTTTGCCTGCACTTGTGCCCGTGTAGGACTGCGACTTGTCCCTGTCCATCTGCCCGGTGGGATGGAACGTGCCTGTCCCAACCTGCAGGAGGTGACTCTTGGCCTAGCCCGTACCATGTCTTCACCCTCTGTCTGCAGAACGGGCGCTGGGCAGACGGACGGGGACTTTGGTTTGACTGTTAGAGAGGCTTTGATCCTGGGTGCCATTCTGCGCTCAGTCATGCTCGCACACCCACAACTCTCGCAGGGCTACTCCCGTTTGGCTGACAACAGGGATCCCGTGGCAAGGATGTCCAGGGCTAAGGCAGGAGTCGCCATGGGAGCCACGCTTCTTAGCAGAGACCCGTGGCCCAGGCACCGAGCATGCACCAGCCAGGGGGTTACACTCCCCCTTCTGCCATGGGCTCTCCAGTGTGAGCACCAAGGCAAGCTAGAAAAGAGGAGGCTAAGGGGGGATACGATGGAGATCTATACAATTGTCAGGTGTGGAGAAAGGGAATAAGGGAAAGTGATTTACATGTTCCCCCAATATAAGAATGAGGGCTCGCCAAATGAAATGAACAGGCAGCAGGTTTGAAACAAACAAAAGGAAGTTTTCCTTCATACAGTGCACAGTCAACCTGTGGAACTCTTTGCTGGAGGAGGTTGTGAAGACCAGGACTTTAACATGGTTCATGGAGGTTAGGTCCATCAATGGCTATTAGCCAGGATGGGTAGGAATGGTGTCCCTAGCCTCTGTTTACCAGAGGCTGGGAATGGGTGACAGGGGAGGGATCACGTGGTGATTCCCTTTTCTGTTCCCTCCCTCTAGGGCATCTGGCCTTGGCCACTGTGTGCAGACAGGACACTGGGCTGGATGGCCGTTTGGTTTGAGCCTGTCTGGCCGTTCTTATGCGAGGAGGGTCAGGATTCCAGCTGGGAGACAGTGGCCTGGCCCAGGACAGATGGAGATGGACCAAGAACTGGGCAGCTCCCAGCTTCCATGGCCGCTCCCACCGGCCTTCGCCTCCCGTCATGCAGGTTTCTCAAAAAGTGATTTTCCTTTTCAGCCGTTTTTCTTACTGGAGACGCGAGCGTTTGAAATCCGGGTCTGCTCCAGAGCCCTCCTTGCCACGGCCACTGGCTGAGTAATTAAAAGATACCGGCTGAATAATTCATAGGGAAACGATTGCAAATTTTGCAGAATAAATTATTCACATGCCCTTCAACCACCTCTACCTGCCCTGGCTCTGCGTGAGCGAACTGGGAACGTCTCTCCCCTTCCCAGGGCTACGGAGCGAGGCGCCGAGGTCAGGACTCTGTTTAACCCTGTGCCTCCCACGTCCCAGGCCAGAGCCTAACTGCCGAGAGCACGTCCGCCCCCGCTTCTGCTGCCATGCCAGGCGCCTCACCCTGGGGGCTGGTTTGGGCGTGGTTCCTCTGCAGAGCAAAGGCGCATGGCAGTGTGGGGTGGGGGAATGTGCCAAGTCATTCGCTGCTTAAAACAGCTGGCAGTTCCCTCCCCCAGCCAGGGGCGCGGCGCCTAGAGGAAGCCAACAGCCCTTTTGAACAGCGAATGACTTCGCACGCTCCCCCACCCGCAGACCCTGATCAGCCTGGGGACAGGGAAAGCTTGTGAACTCTCCTCCCACCCACCAGGGTCACACGGCATCTAGAGGGAACCGCCCCTTTCCCCCTGAGGCCCCACCCCTTCTGCACAAGGCCCCGCCCCTTCTGCCCGTGACTACCTATTACAATTTGTGACGTGGTCCCCCTGCAGAAATGATTGCCCACCCCTGGTGTAAGGAATACGGGGCCAGCGGGGGACGCCCTTCAGCCTGGTAGGGCGTTTGCTCGCTTGGCATCCTGAGTTCAGTGCTGATTCTCCCTGCTGCAGCAGGGACTAAGTATCGCTGTAGACTGAGTGACGGGAGGGTGCGTTGGGAGCCCGACGCAGGGAAGTGCCCTTGTTCCAGAGCCATCCTGGAGCACGCACTCACGTCCCACAGCGGTCCAGCGGGTGCCGACTGAACCGTAGCAGCGCTGTGATTGGCTGCAGAGGGAGCGCCCGGCTCTCTGTCAGTGTTGGGTGTGATCAACACGCACCTCCCTCCACATAGCCTGGCTTTGTGTATGTCACTGTAGTAACACCAGTAGGACCAAAACTACACGGGTGAAAACCAGCGGAATCTGACCATTCTGCGCATGGGCAGCAGTAAGCAAAATGTATCCCGGGCCACACGTGGAACCCCCATGGGCCACACGTGTCCCTTGGGCCACAGTTTGCCCACCCATGCTGTAGAGAAACCTCCTTAAGTATGATCCGAATGCCCTGGCTGGGAATGATTTGCTGTGAAAGGGTTTTTGCCTCGAGGCACGTAGCTGTCACAATTTGCAAGAGAGAAATAGTTTGTAATGGAATTTAATAATCTAAGAGGTGCTATAAATTTCCAGCATAAAGTACGTCGCTTCTTTGCGAATGCTACTCTAGTCCTGGTGGGATTATATAGCGTGTCTTGCTGGGGGGTGTGTGAGAGAGAGATTTTTTAGAAAGCTTTTCTCTTTAGTTAAATCACTGATTTCTGCTTGAAGTAGAAAGTTACTTAAGGTCAAAGGAGGAGCATTATGCAAAGGATTTTTTTTATCATTTCATTTCAGCTAATAACATTTCTAGCTGTGCACACTGAAGTAATGACATTGTGGTAATCAAATCTTGTGCTTCCGGGCATACACTGATTGACTGTAAGGGTCAGGCATTGTATTTGCCCCTCCTGTAAAGCATTGTGCAGCGGCCACGAGAAATGCTGCAAGGGTTTTGACTTGCCTAACTGCGGAGGGTGTTGTGGTGGCTGGTGCTGGCGGTGGATGCCGGACTGGGAGCAGCATTGGTCTGGTCCCATGTGGCGTGTCTTTGTTTTTTTTTCTTCCCGTGGCTGGAAGGCGCGTGGGGAACATGGCTGGCGGGTGAAAGGAGGGGGGACGTTACCAGTGCTGGATACTCAAGCGAGCTCGTCACAACAGGTGTTAGTGGGGCTACTGTGCCAACGCAGACACCACACAATAGGCAAAGCATCCCAGGGACATGGGGGGCTCCCTTGTGTTTTGGTGCATTTCCTCTGCACAGCGGTTACGGGTGGTGGGAAGCGCTCTCCTGGGGTGACCAGCATTGACAGCACCCCAGTAATTAACCTGTTGCCAAATGCAGCAGCGGCTTAGTAATACGCCTCTGAGCTGGGGCAAGAGGCTGCAGCACACAGGGAGTCTGGGGTGAGGATGGGAGGCAGTGGGAGGGAATGCGTGACCATGAAGGCCCTGGAGCAGCCAGGACCCCATAGGCACTCGGGTTTGCTTGGTCTGGGAGGGCACTTCGGAGGCTGAGTGGGCTTCCCTTGCTCGTGGGTTGCACAGATGAAACCAGCCAGCGTGGGGCTGTCCTGGACCAAGTGAAGAAGGGACTGAATACTGGCACAGAGTGGAAGGAGGCCTGCGAGTGGGGAGCATTTCCATAAACATGTGTCCAGAGCTAGATTTGACCTCGGGAGGTAACATCCCGTTTTATCAGTGAATCGGCTACACGTTAGGTCGACCCACGGTTAACTGACTAAATGGAGCCTGGGCGGGAGATGTCTGTGGGGCTCTCGGCCCTGCCTCTGGCAGGCCGTGGGCAGGGGCTGTTCCTGGGCATGGCTTAACCATTACCCAGGAAGCATCACCTGGTAAGGACATCACCTGGTTACCCGTTCGCATCCCTAGTTTGACCCCATGATTTAAATCAGCGACGGGCCACGTGCCTGGCCTTCCTTCATCTCCGTGGGCCAGAAGATTGAAATTGGCCCTGTGCCCCCCATGAACACGATTGAACACTTGCTGAGTATTTCAGAACAAGTTCCAGAAATGCTTAATCATTCATTAACGGAACTGCCATCGACTTCAAACAGTACAGGAGAAAGTTACCTTACAGCCTAGTCACATGAAATTACCAGCAAACGTAACACAAAAAAGAACAGCTGCTCAGGTGTCCTAGCCCAGACGCTCCCCCGGGATCGGGCAGTGTTGCTCACTTGCGCGAGTGTCCCTTGAGTTTGCGGGCGGTGTGGATTGAACCGGAGCAGCGCTGTGATGGGCTGCAGAGGGAGCACACGGCTCTCGCAGTCAGCGCTGTGTGCAATCAGCACACGCCTCCCGTCACGGGCCCTGGCTTTTACATGCGTGTCACTGCAGTAACACCAGTAGGGAAAAACCTACACGGACAGAAACCAGTGGTATTTGGCAATCGAGGGCTTTGGCAGCGCTGAACAAAATGCCGCGTGGGCCACACTGAGAACCCTGATGGGCCCACGGATTTAAATGGTTGTAAATATTACAGCACAACACTGTGCTGCTAATGTCCGCACCAAATAACCCTTCCCCCAGCCTTCTCGTGTGGCCCCGTCTAGTCAGGGAAGGAAGCAGGCCTGGACAACCTAAATCGACCTGGAAGCCCCCAGTTCAGCAAAGCACATGGCTACATTTGTTTTGCTGGAAACTTTTGTCCTTCCTGAAATATACTTTCTCTGGCTGGGACTGCATTGCACAGAGCACAGCTTGCTTTTGCCAAGTCCTGATCACAGGGGCTATCGTATTTGGGGCATCTCTCACTCAGAATTATGACATGCATTTGTTGGAAAAAATATTATAGACCAGTGGTTCCCAAACTTTTCGGCATCAGGCCCCCCTTTTTGATTTTTGAGAAACCCTCATGCCCCCCCCCCAAAAAAATAGCAGCAAAACTTGGGTTGGGATTGACGGGGGGTGTGTGTGGCTGGGTTGCCTCGCACCCCCCCTGGAATTTCTTCACGCTCCCCAGTTTGGGAACCTATGTTATAGACCATGGCTGAATTATCCAATTGTAGAGTAATAGGTCAAATCCAAGGGCCGCGTGTGTGTGTGAGAGGGAGAGAGAATACAAGTGATCAGATTAACTGAGAAATTAATAACTGAGGAAAGGCACCAGGCTAAGGGAAGCCTCAGAGAAGAGATTCTTAGCTGTATGCAGCCGTATGGGATTGGACAGTACCACTTTTGTGCTTGGCTTTTAATACAAAACGCTTTCATTTTAGGAACCAGCATTTAGCAATTAGTTGGTTTTTTACGAATACGATAAAGCTTGCTTTCTTTAGACTTGTCTTTATTAGTCAGGTAATGGCTTGCTGGGACCTAGGTTTGGATTTTTCTTTTTTTAAAATACATTTTGTGTTTCATTATTCAAGAATGTGGTTATAACAGTAGGCTTTTTCCCATCAAAAAAGCACATCACAATGATGAGAAAATATGTATTCTTCTCCCCAGATAGGGGTGGGGTGGGGGAGAGGGAAGATCATTCTGGCTGTATTGGGGCCAAGCCTTTTTATGGCCCTTGAAAATTAAACTCATTACTTAGACTTCACATAGCAGATTTCCAGTACTCAAGCCATTTTCATGGGGTTGGTACAAAGCCTCCTCCGGAAGATTTTGACGTAGAGTCCAAATTAAGCCATGGAATAGCTACTGTGTATCTTCGGAGGCACAGAGCTCGTATTA
Source organism: Pelochelys cantorii (assembly GCA_032595735.1). Lineage (NCBI taxonomy): Eukaryota > Metazoa > Chordata > Testudines > Trionychidae > Pelochelys > Pelochelys cantorii. Next base: position 39,752,333 of record CM064341.1, read on the forward strand.
GTATTGGCTTAAAATGATTAATTTACTTAATGGCACATGAAAGGAAATGCCTGCATGAGCATTGTTCAGTAAATACAGTCTCACTGTTTGTGCGCCTCGGTGAGCTGTTCTTGAGGGGAACGTGGCCCTGCAATTAATAACTGCCCACCGTATTAAATCCTGACCCAGCTCTGTATTGCTACATACCCCCTCGGCACTCATGTTGATTATGTGCCCACAGTATTCAGACGGAGCCTCACCAGGTCAGTGTAAACGGACACAGATCGTGCTCGGTTCCTTTCAGCTCTCCGGAGCCACCGTACACGCCACTTGAAAGGGGTGGACTGTGGCAGGGCCCCCCGTGTGCCTGGGATGCTGGCAGAAGTTTGGAGAAGAACCTTTGCAATGATGTAACAGTCCTGAGCCACAAAGCTTCTTTAGAGCGCACTTTGGGGCTTGATTGACTGGCTGTTACCGGCAGCATGGTGGAGAAATTGCCCCGCAAGGACTGGTGCCTGTCTCTGGAGAAGTTATTCTGTTCATGGTTAAGTCCATACATGGACACCCTTGTTCCAGAATGAGGTAGGGATGTTAAAGACTAGTCTATTCCCCCCCCCCCTTGCTGCCTCTATCAGAAGCAGCAAACGCGGGGGGAAAGAGAGGGTACTTGAAAGCAGCAGCGCCGCACAGCTGATCCAAGGATCAGCTGTGCAGGACTGCGCACCAGGAGCCCGGGGTCAGCTGACTCCCCAGCTGATCCTGGGCTCCAGTGCAGCATTTCCATGGAACCCGGGGTCAGCTGGGGAGTCCCCGTTGACCCCGGCTCTGCGTGGCATTTCAAAGAGGCAGCGCAGCATGGAGTCCGGGGTCAGTGGGGGACTCTGAGTCCACAGCTAACCCCGGGCTCCATGCTGTGCTGCCTCTTTGAAATGCACACGAGCCCCCTCTGGGGACTCTTCTGCATTTCAAAGCTGGCACCTGCATGCAGCCCGGAGTCAGCGGGACTTCCCGCTGGCCCTGGGCTGCACGCGGAGTTCTGCGTTCCTCCCAGCGGGGGCTCTTTTATATTTCCAAGGAGGAAGGCAGAAGTGCCTGTCGACTAGTGAATGGAAATTTCATCGACTACTCGACTAATCAATTAACCACTAGTTAACATCCTTACAACGAGGGTGCCTTATTCCAAATTGGTTTAATCCTCATTGGAAGTGGATCAAGCTAAGGGTATGTCTACACTAGAGGCTTGAGTCGATCGGCGATAGGTTGCTGTACAGCTACTGCACTGGGGATATAGTCATGGCGGGGGTGCCTGCCCAGGCTGCCCACGTTGGGTTGGTGACGTGCGTCCTGGCCAGGAGCACTTCCACTGACCTAAGCTGGCAGGGTGGGGAGCTGAGAACCTGGTCGCAATGCTCCACTGGCAGTACCCAGAGCTTCCAGGCTTCTGACGGGCTGCCTGCCCACCTCCACTCCCTGTTCCCAGGCAGGAGAAGGGTATGGCCACCGTGGCTTCTTGCTCCAGCTCCCAGCCAGGAGTGGGATCCAACTGCCCCGCTTGAAATTGATGAGACAACCAGTATAAGGGACACGGTGCCCTACAGAGTCTACACAGCCATAACTAGGGATGTAAAATCCTGTCTAACTGATTAAAATGGGGCAGGCAGGCGGCCCCTCTGCATGGGTTGAGAATCAGCAGCTTTGTGGGACGAGGGAGGCGGGGGATCAGAAGCGGCAGCAGCGGGAAGGGGAAGGGCTGCCAACTCCCAGCCTACCCATGTGGGCTGGACAGCCCTCCGCCTGCCATGGGCTGCTCCCAGTTAACCATTACCCAGTAAGTAACACCCATTAAGGGTGATGCTTCTCGGGTAACCGGTTACCCGCTCACATCCCTAGCCCTAACTACACCGATCTCAGCCCGCACCTCTCTCTTAAAGGTGAGGTTATTTTGTCAGTGTAGTAGGGCTCTTACATTAGCAGGAGCCAGCCTATTGTGTCTACACAGACATCATTAGCTTGGCCTAAGCTGTCTTACATTGACCTAACGGTGCAGTGTAGACCAGGCCTCATTTAGAGTATGTCCTTATTCTGCAAGGGTACGTCTACGCTGCAACACTATTGGGAAATAACTAGCGCTATTCCGCTAGCGCTATTAGTTTGCGTCTACACAGCCGGCAGTTATTTCAAAATACTGTCACGCTGGAGGACTTCTTACTCTGACTCCTGTAACCCTCATTGTACGAGGAGTAAGGGAAGCTGGAGGAAGAGTGCTCTATTTCGAAATAAGAGCTGTTTAGACGCTCCCTATTTCGAAATAAGCTCCACAACTGACATAGCTCAATTTGCGTCGCTTATTTTGAGTTAAGCCCTGCAGTGTAGATGCACCCCAATAAGAGCGTCAGTATGGGGACTTGCTCAGGAATAGCCAATCTGCTTTACGTTCACTTTAATGTGGATTCATTTGTGTGTGTAGACAAGTCTGTAGCCAGCTCCTTTACACAGGGGATGGGATGGTGCATTCAAGGCAGAATTTGACTTGTATGTTTCTTATCCCTTTTCCCTTCCGTTCCCCAAATCCTCCCAAAAGAAGCCATTGGAAATAATACCGTCAAATTGTCATGTGTTGAAATACCAGACTGTCTGATAGCTACAGGTTTAAAAAAACCACACAGCCACAAAAAACCAAAATCCATCTGGATTTTGAAAAATGTTTCAGTGCCAGTGTCCATCTGGTTCCCTGTGCGGGGCGCAGGCTGGGTTTAAGGGGAGCAGGCATGCCTGAATTTGCATTAAAGCATTTTTGTTTGATCATTCGTTCCATTAGCATTTAGCATCTATGCAGATGGAATGAAACGTGGCGAGAGACAACGGGAAGCGGCATCCTAATGCTCCTGTATAAAGGGAAATGGCGCCGACATTCCTCTGTCTACCTGCCCTTGCCCTAGGGGGAGGTGAGGTTGGGCCTCTGATCTCTAACCCATGCTGAGCATTCTTTCTGCACAGGCTCATCTCCAGCAGTGGTGGATCAGCAGCAAAACACGTCTGGGAGCATCTTTTATGCAGATGCTGGGTTTGGGTTTTTTCTGAACTAGTAGCTGGAAGACTGTCTTTACAGTCACAAGAAGTTTCCCTCCCTTAATCAAGAAATCATCATTAGTCTGCAGAAGAGAAGAGTGAGGGGGGATTTGAGAGCAACCTTCAGCTCCCTGCAGGGAGGTTCCACAGGCTGGAGAGAGGCTGGTCTCAGTGGGGGCAGAACAAGGAGCAATGGTCTCACGTTGTAGTGGAGGAGGTCTAGGTTGGATATTAGGAAAAATGGTTTCCCTAGGGGGGTTGGGAAGCACTGGGATGGGTTCCTTAGGGAGGAGTTGGCACCTCCATCCGTGGTGGTGTTAAGTCCTGGCCTGACAAAGTCCTGGCTGGGTTGATTTAGTTGGGATTGGTCCTGCTTTGGGCAGGGGGCTGGACTTGATGACCTCCTGAGGTCTCTTCCAGCCCTAGGTTTCTCTGATCCATATTCTGCATCCATGGGAAAACAAAGCAGTTGTCTTGGTCAGCACCTGCCAAGAGATACTACACTGTAATATCTTGAATGCCCACCACAGTTTCTTTCCACTTCTTCGGAAATACCTATGCAGAATCAGTGTGGTGCAAAAATTATTGGTGGGTGTTGAATGGCACCCACTCAACTTTGATCTTTGATATGCACACTTGTAACAGGGGGGACACACTTGCCACAAGCACCGCTGTCTGGCCAGGTGGGTGTGCCTGCACTCCCTTAGTCCGTCAACCGAAAGCCTCTTTGGCAGCTCAGCCCTCCAGCCGGTCACACACGTGTGTGAATCACTCAAAACCCCTTCCAGGATTCACCTTTACCAGGGGCCCATCTTGGTGTCCTATGTATAATCTCTGTCTGTTTCTCCACTCTGGATTAGACTGGTGCCTCTAGGACAGGGCTACTCAACTTTGGAAGCCCCGGGGGCCACAATAATACTCACAGCACATGCCAAGGGCCGCAACTTAAGCATGGTTGCGTAGACATGCAAATATATATGCAAAGAGATGCAAATAGCTTCTTTCACGCTGACGGGCATGAATACAAAGATTAAGGCAAGACTACACAACACGCAGGCCCCATAGAAGCCAGTCTGCTGATATTAATAAAATACAATATTTACCTGATTTCCATCCATATCACAGTGCTTTTAACGATCAATGACAGTCCAGGAATTTAACTACTAAAATTCATCTTAACATTAATGGCTATTAGCCAGGATAGGTAATGAATGGTGTCTCTAGCTTCTGTTTGTCAGAGGGCGGAGATGGATGGCAGAAGAGAGATCGCTTGATCATTACCTGTTCTGTTCACTCCCTCTGGGGCACTTGGCGTTAGCCACTGTGGGCAGACAGGACACTGGGCTGGATGGACTTTGGTCTGACCCAGTCTGGCTGTTCTGATGACCATTATAGCGACTACTTTTTTTGTTTTGGCTCCCACCAACAGGCCATGTGTTGAGCCCCGCGTAAACCGAGCTGCATGTTGAGTAGGTGTGCTCTCGAGCTTCCCCTCCTGGGCTATGTCTACACTCGCAGTTTCTTGCGCAAGTACGGCCATTCTTGCGCAAGAAATCCCTGCCAAGCGTCCACACTGCCCACCCGCTCTTGCGCAAGGAAATGTACAGTACGGCGTGGTAAGAGAGGGCTCCTTGTGCAAGAGCTATGCTCTTTTTTAACAGGTGTAAGCCCTCTTGTGCAGGAGCTCTTGCACAAGAGGGCAGCGTGGACGCTCGGCAAGGATTTCTTGCGCAAGAAAGCCCTATGGCTAAAATGGCCATCAGAGCTTTCTTGCGCAAGAGAGCGTCCACACGGCCATGGGAGCTCTTGCGCAAAAGCACAATGCACACAGGGCAGTGTGGACGTTTTCTTGCGCAAGACTTCTTGCACAAGAACCCTTGCGCAAGATGTTCTTGCGCAAGAAGCTGCGAGTGTAGACATAGCCCTGGAGACAGCTCCTTGCAGGTTATTCAGGGCTTTACTTCAGTTCACGAGTCCCTCCGTAGTCCACAGTCTTTAACCAGCTCTCCGTAGTCCACAGTCTTTAACCAGCTCTCCCCTCAGAGCTGTCCGTGGTGCTGCGGCTCCCTCAGCCGGCCAGTCATCCCTGGTCTTCTCTCCTTGAGGTCTGCACTGCAACTGATTACTACTATGCTTTGCAGCTCCTTTTGTAGGCCTTCCTGGCCCCTGATTGGCCAGCTCCTCCATAGATGCTCTAGCCTGTTTGGAGGACTTCTCTATGGTTTCTCTTCTGTAGGAGGCTGTGGCAAGACCACAAGCCTCCAGCAGGGGGCTCTGGGGCCTAACTCCACTGTGTCACAGCACTGTTGGCCTATAATCCTGCAGTAAAAGGGAGCAACTTGAATTCTGGCCCTCTGTAGGTGCATGCCCACTATATAGTTTTCTTATCTGGCTGTCCGTAATGGAGTCCGTCCTCTTCCCCTCTCTGTCAAAGGTGCGGGAAGGCTCGTTGATCTGCATGGCTCAGTCATCTTCTGACTTTGATGAATATTTGGTGCTATGGAATCAATGCTGCTGCTCAGGTATCCGTGATTGGATTGCTGGCTGGTCCCTCATAGCTTTGCCTTTCAGTATCTCGCCGGCTGCCGTTGAAGGTGTCATGTTTGATGAATGAGCTTGTTTATAAATGGAGATTTGATTTTTGGCTATGAGTTGGAGTCCACAGAGCCGGAAATAGGGCTGTGCTTCAGGAGGACAACGCTAGATTGCAGAGCTGGAAGCAGTAATCCCCTCTGAAAAACAAACCGGCTCCCAGGCCTGTACTAAGAAGGCTTTGCAGGAGACTAGCGAGGCATATTTTAAAATGACTCGTGTCGGTACAAGTAATCCCGAATGCTTTGCATTAGCGTACAACAGACCGAGCAGAAGCCTGAGGGAAATCCTGGTGCCACGTAAATGCATGGCCAGGATTTCACACATTGCTTTTTCTTTTCCCCCATCTGGATTTCTGGGGCCCGTCTCCTTTGATTCCATAATAGGCAGACCAGATGATCATGCTGCACATGAACCACAAGAACCTAAAAGGGTGTTACAAGGAGGAGGAAGGAAAAATTGTTCCCCTTGACCTCTGAGGATCGGACAAGAAGCAATGGGCTTAAACTGCAGCCAGGGAGGTTTAGGTTGGACATTAGGAAAAACTTCCTCCCTGTCAGGGGGGTTAAGCACTGGGATGAGTTGCTGAGGGGGGTTGTGGAATCTCCATCGCTGGAGATATTTAAGAGCAGGTTAGACAGACACCTGTCAGGGATGGTCTACTCTAGATGGTGCTTGGTCCTGCCGTGTGGGCAGGGGACTGGATTTGCTGACCTCTCGAGGTCCCTTCCAGTTCTAGGATTCTGTGAGTCTATGGCTCATGGTGTGGCTGGGCACTTGTTAGACATCTGGAGGAGAGGGAGATCCCTGACCTTCCTTAGCAACCCATCCTCCCGAGAAGGAAACGAAGCAATGCACCATTCCGGCTCTGATGTGTCAACTAGCAGCATGGCTGCCTCATCGTGATGGCTCAGCCTCTGCGCCCATGATGCCGTGGGAGTCACGTCTAACTTTCCAAGTTCACCCTTTCGCTGGCATCCCCTGCGGCCCACGTTAGCCCCTGATGGAGCCTCTTGCTGAGGCTGTGTCCAGCGGTTGCAGTAGGTCGGAAGGGGAGGTGTGCTCCCGCCGTGTGGGCAGCTGCCGCCTCCTCCATATTTGTTACTCCTTGTGATCAGTGTGCAAGCCAGAGGCACCGAGACCACTGATGGGCCGGGTGACCGCCACTCCGCAGCCTTAGCGAAGGGCCAGTGTGTCTCATCTGGAATACCTCCTCCTTGGCCCCGCAGCCAGAACGCATGCATGATCGTGCTTGGAATGCTTTGGCAGCTCTTCCGCATAGAGTGATCTCATCTGTTTCCCCAGACTCATTTTATTCTCTCATGCTGCAATCCAATTAGAAGCACTGGAGATCCCTCGCATGCCTCCCCTCCCCCTCCTGCTTTATCTCCCCTGATGAATTTGTTTGGAATTCAGTTAGAATGATCTGTAGCCCAGGCTCGCCGCGCACTGGGGTTGGGGACGGCGGGAGGCGATAGTTATCTAGGCGCTCCAGGAAATTGGCTGGTTCCAGAGATTATGTAACCTCGCTTTGTTCTGCGGCAGGTTCCCTGCACAGCCCCCAAGGAAGGCGAGAGGCCTGGTCTCGTTGCAGAGCTTAGAAACGACGTCCCTGCAGGCTGATGCCCACAGCTGTCCTTAGCAAAATGACTTTGAGTGTTTGGTTGACAAAGAAGGTCAAAGGAGAAGGGCCCTTTCAACCCTCCCTGTGTGTGTGGAACATAGCTGCTTTCCCAGCATATATGCAGGGAGTAGACGGGTTACCGTTACGAAGGGAACTCAACACCACCACCATGGAAATCTATGTGGCCGCTTCCTCCCAGAACGTAGCGATTCATCGCGTTTCCCTCCAGCGAACAGTGCTCTCCTCTCCTCTGGCCCAAGGAGAGGGCCCTGCCCCCCCCAAGGAGAAGGCCCCGCCCCCCCTTTTGATGTTCTGGCTCCCTTTGCAGCATGACTCACTGTAATTATCCTTCAAAAACAACAAATAGTCTGGTAGCACGTCAAAGACTAACAAAATATATAGCTGAGATGATGAGCTTTCTTGGGCACAGCCCACTTCTTCAGATGACTGGAGTGGTTGGAAATCCAGAACCAAGAATAAATAAGGGAAGGGTGGGGGAGGAAAAAATTGGAGGCTGGGGGGAGAGAGGACATTGGGTAGATAAGTTTCAAAGGGATAGCCAAGCCAGTCTCTAACAGGAAAAACTTAAAAAACAACAAATAGTCTCTTAGCATCTTAAAGACCGAATAGTTACAAGAGGCTGATAAGAACCATTAGTTTGCACTAGGAAGGGAAGAGTATTACACCAGAGTCTACACAGACATCAAGAACCATTGGCACCTTCATTGGTTGGTTGGTAGATAATGTGCGAGCCATCCGATATCGCGATTTAGACCATTAGCATGGGAGTTAAACTTGAGAATGAAGTGGAGTTCCAATCCTTCTCTGGGTATTTGGCTTGTGGAATTGGTCTGAAGCAAAACAGCAACTCGGAGATCCCTGAATGAGTGTCCAGGGAGGTTAAAGTGTTCCCCAACAGGTTTCTGTGTGTTGCCTTTTCGGAGATCTGATTTGTGTCCATTAATTCTTTCCCGATGGGACTGTCCAGTTTGTCCAATGTATATTGCAGTGGGGCATTGCTGGCATTTGAGCATTTGTAATTATCCTGCAACTGGATTTAGCTGACCCTAGAGTGACTCTGCAGAAGAGCCCTGCTTTAGCATTTGCCACTCTGATTAAACTTCCCTGATGTGTAATTTACCCTAGCAGTGGTCATCATCTTGCTAGTCCCCTGATCCTTCTTAGATAGTAGGGGGCATTTGCTGCCCATGCGCTAATCTATATCCTGAACCTGTTTCCTGATCCTCTTGTTCTTCAAGGGAAATCTGAAATTCAAGTAAATGCTGTTCTCTTCTAAACCCCCCTGACTTTCGTTTCTCTGTGGTGTTTTACTGTTTGCAAGGTGTGGTTTTTCGTGACCTCTTCCCAACACTAACATGTTCCCAGTGACTGAAGGGCCAGCTTTCTGCGGTGCTGTAGGCCCGCAAGATGCTTGTAGGCAGTGGGTGGTGTCTACAAATGGACCCAAACAGATTCGGCGACAAACTCCCTCTGAAGTCAATGGGAACGGGTCTGTGTTTTGTAGAGTTCACTAACTGAGTAATTGTATCTGTAGGTGTCTAATTGCCTTTACAAATCTAGCCCTAATTAGTTGAGGCGCGTGTGTGCCATCGATTGTTTTAAATGGGACGGGTGTTCATAAATCACATGTGCACTCTTGAAAATTTCTCCCTAACTATTTGTTTTTATTTAGACTGTTGGCAGGGAATCCCCATACTGTGTCTAAATGTCAGACCGCAGGCTTGTACTTAGGTCCATCACGTTCTCGGGAAGCGGCCTGGGCCCGTGTCTCACACCAACTCATTGAAGTACCAGGGAATTCATAGGCCTGGTGGGCTAACTTTCCAGGGTTCCATGACCTGCTTCCTATTGGCCACAGGGTCTTGACTCTGATTGGCTGGTAACCAGATATACATTGCCTGCTTCCTGTCTGGCCTTGTATGAGCAACAAGCCCCTGCCTGCTGGTTGCTACTTAGACCATGCTCAGCTGCCTTGCTGCCTCTCCTGAGCCTACCAGCAGCCTTGCTCTGCCTTCCCCTTGGCTTGCGTCTCCTGGCGGCTGGCCCGCTTGTGTGAACTGTGACCACTGACCTGCACTGCCCTTCCACCTGCCAGACTCCTGGGCGTTGCTATATAAGCAAAACAATAATAAAATGAAACCCTTCCTCCGAAAGGTAATGTAGAGTTGGCATGTGGGACTCATTGCCACATGAAGTCATTGAGGCTAAGGATTTAGCAAAATTCCAGTGTGGATTATATATTGATGTGGATGGCAAGAATAGCCACAGCTAGCTAATAGTTATTGCTAACAAAAGTTCTGAAAAGGGAAGTTAAACCTGGTGCTTCAGGACTTTAGCCAATCTCTAACGATTCGAAAGCTGGAAAAGGCTTAATGTAGGTGGCAGATTATCCCATATCAGCTGCTGCGTGCTTCTTCTACCTGAAGCTCGCCAGCATTCATAACAAGATGCTGGACTAGACGGACCACTGTTGTCATCTGGGCTGTTCTTAACCAGACAGAGGAAGAGAGGGAGGTCTGCAGATGTTCACTGCAGGTGTATTTGCTGTGTATTAGCAATTCCTGTTTTGATAAATGTCTCTCTTAGCTCCATTTCGGTCAGTGTTTCAATGCCATGTCAGTCATTTATGCAATGTCATAAGCGTAATGCAACAGAAATATTTTTACGGAAGCTGAGCAGGGTTGCAGATATCTTTGTATTTTCCACATTGCATTTACTCTTTTATTTTTTTTCCCTAGTAAGAGATGCTAAAAATCTAGTTCCTATGGACCCTAATGGCTTGTCAGACCCTTATGTGAAACTTAAACTAATCCCCGACCCGAAAAGCGAAAGCAAACAGAAGACCAAAACTATAAAGTGCTCTCTGAACCCTGAGTGGAATGAGACTTTTAAATTGTGAGTAACACATATTTAATATTGAAAAGTAGCCCCTCTCGTCCCCAGGATGATTGCGTATGTGTTTTGCTGTGCGTTAATCCTCTGAAATATTCAGCTGATTCAATGGCAAATAACATTTTTTCCCCCGTCATCACAAATGTCTTGGAAATGCTTTAACTTCTGCTCTGTGCCCGGATCAAAGTCTTGCATTTCCATGAAAGAACTTTACATTCGCCGTGTGAAATGTGCGCTATCAGCAAATGAAACATTAAAGGGACGCATTGTCCCCGAAGACCATCACTTCATTTCATATTCATGTATTTATTGAATGCACGCGCGGAGCATGTGGAATTCTGGAGATAACTCCCACTACAGACACTTTGCTTCTTCCCCTCCTTTCTTGCAGTCAGCTGAAAGAGTCAGACAAAGACAGAAGGTTGTCGGTGGAGATTTGGGACTGGGATCTGACCAGCAGAAATGATTTTATGGGGTCTTTGTCGTTTGGAATTTCTGAGCTGCAGAAAGCGGGTGTCGATGGATGGTAAGACTCCGTTTGTTCTAAAGCCACAGAGCTCTGCACGCAGCAATGTCACCTGGTACCTGGGAGGAATGGTCTGGCCAACCTGTCATTCGGGGGGGGGGAGGGATTTACCAGACTGCTCGACACATCTTGAAGGGGGAGTCAGCTAAAGTCCCGTGTGCGCCTCTCTTATTGTTGGCCACGATTTGCATCCACGATTAAGTGAAGGGGGAAAATCCCACCACTTTTTCTGTCCCCTTCACTGGGTTACTTACATTGTATCCACTTCGTTCTAAGGGTTTTTTTTTTTATTGGCCACTCTTGTTGTTTCACATTTGCGCTCTGGCGAGTTGTGAGCTCTGAGGGTTTCTCAGTTGTATAGATGGGGCAGCCAAACTTAGTGACGGCCCAAGCCGCCTACGACAGTCTTCGGAAGTTTGAGAACCTGCTTGCACCTGGCGGGGCCTGGGGCATCAGCCAGGCGGGAGGTGTCTGCCAGAGTCCGGGGCATCCACAGAAGTGCAGCCTTTGACCACTTACCAAAATCTTGCAGTGGTCCCCCCCATTAAAAACTATTACCTACCCCTGAGCTAACGCCTTAAGGTGTTAAGAAGTGCTTAATGGCTTCTTTGTTTCAGTTTTTGTTAAGAAGATGGATGGTGACGGGATGCCTAACATAGTGAATGCTAGTGGAAATGGGGTACGTTTAGAAGTTAAAACAAAAGAACAAGTTAGATGTCTGCAAGTCACCAGAGCCTGATGAAATGCATCCTAGAATACTCAAGGAACTGGTAGAGGAAGTATCTGAGCCTTTAGCTCTCATCTTTGAAAAGTCATGGAAGTCGGGAGAGATTCCAGAAGACTGGAAAAGGGCAAATCTAGTGCCCATCTATAAAAAGGGAAATAAGAACAACCCAGGGAACTACAGACCAGTCAGTTTAACTTCTGTGCCAGGGAAGATAATGGAGCAAGTAATTAAGGAATTCATCTGCAAACATCTGGAAGATAATAAGGTGACAGGTAACAGCCAGCAAGGATTTGTAAAGAACAAATCATGTCAAACCAATCGGATAGCTTTCTTTGATAGGATACCAACCCTTGTGAATAAGGGAGAAGCAGTGGATGTGGTATACGTAGACTTTAGTAAGGCATTTGACACGGTCTCACATGACCTTCTTCTCAATAAACTAGGGAAATGCAACCTCGATGGGGCTACTATAAGGTGGGTGCATAACTGGCTGGATAACCATTCTCAGGGTATGTCTACACTGCAAAGTTAATTCGAAATAACAGCCGTTATTTCGAATTAACTTTAATAGCGTCTATACATGCAAACCACTATTTCGAAATTAATTTGAAATAGCAGAGCACTTAATTCGAATTTGGTAAACCTCATTCTATGAGGAGTAACATCAAATTCGAAATAGCTGTTTTGAATTAAGTGCTGTGTAGACACTTAATTCGAAATAGGGGGCCTCCAGCCCTTCCCAGGGAGCCCTGGTGGCCACTCTGGGCACAACCAGGAAAACTTACTCTCCTCTCCCCCAGCCCCAGAGCCATTAAAGGGGTAGGCACTGGACACAGTGCCTGTGCCAGCTCCAAGCCTAACAGCCCAGAGCCAGCAGTGGCCACCAGGGCCCCTGACCCAGTGGCCCCAAAACATGAGCCAGCAAGCCACTGGCAGCCAGCCCTTCACCGCTCCCCAGGAGCAGTCTGCCAGCTCCCAGGAGTCTGACAGGAGCTGGAGAAGGCGGGCGCCTTCCTGGTCCAGGGTGAAGATCATGGACCTTATTCAGGTTTGGGGGGGATGCCCCCAATGTCCATGATCTCTGCACTAGACAGAGGAATGCAGCCATCTAGGACAGGATAGGTGCCAGCCTGGCCACCAAAGGCCACATGCCAAGTTGGTCCGGCGAGACCCCCAACCCTGGGCCCTGAGCTTCCCCTCCCGCTTCTTCCCCTTGCTTCCCCCTTCCAGCTCCCTCCTCCCAGGTTTCCCCCTCCCCTCTTCCACCTCTCTCTTCCCCTCTCCCACCTCCTTTTCCCAGTCTCCCCAGAGGTTCATCCCCCCCTCCCCAGTTTTGTTCAATAAACCCAGTTTCTATTTTTGAACATACGTGTCTTTTGTTTGACATCAGGAAGGGGGGCTAGGGAGGGGTAAGTGGAAGGACGTGAGGGAGGAATGGGGCACGAGCCCCCGGTGGGGAGGACCGGGGAGGCTCTGAGGGCTCCTCGGGGTGGACGCTCTCCCGCAGGGCCTCCTGGATCCTGACAGCCCCCTGATTGACCCCCCCAGATGGCAGCCTGCAGCAAGTGCAGCCGGGCTGATGGCAACGACCCCACGAGACGCACCGGCGTGCCCAGGGGCAGCTCTGGCTCCATGTGGCTGAGTGCTGTGGTGTCCCGAGTGCGGGCACTCAGGGCACTCCAAGACAGGACTGCTTTGCTGTCCTTCGAGGTAGACAAGCAAGCGGGGAACCCTGAGAACTGTCTGTCCGGGGTGGGGGTAGGGTCCCTTTAAGCACGGAGCTCAGTTAGCCTCAGGCAGCAGCCCCACACACTAAGTCCTAACCTGATGCCCTGCTGGCACTGGTTCCGGCCAGCCTTAACTTCGGTTCAGGGTCCACTCAGTGTGGACGTGCTATTTCGAAATAGGTTTTGTGTGTAGATGCGTTAATTCAAATTAGCTTAATTCGATTTAACTATTTCGAATTGAGTTAACTCGAATTAACGCTGTAGTGTAGACATACCCTCAGAGAGTAGTTATTAACGGTTCACAGTCATGCCGGAAGGGCATAACAAGTGGGGTTCCACAGGGGTCTGTTTTGGGACCGGTTCTGTTCAATATCTTCATCAGCGATTTGGATGATGGCATAGAGAGCACGCTTATTAAATTTGCAGATGATACTAAGCTAGGAGGGGTTGCAACTGCTTTGGAGGATAGGGTCATAATTCAAAATGATCTGGACAAACTGGAGAAACGGTCTGAGGTAAATAGGATGAAGTTTAATAAGGACAAATGCAAAGTGCTCCACTTGGCAAGGAACAATCCGTTTCACACACACAGAATGGGAAGCGACTGTCTAGGAAGGATACTGCAGAAAGGGATCATGGAATGATAGTGGATCACAAGCTAAATCTGAGTCAACAATGTGACACTGTTGCAAAAAAAGCAAACGTGATTCTGGGCTGCATTAATGGGAGTGACTTCTTGTGTCTTGCTCACAACATTCTTCCGCTCTACTCTGTGCTGCTTAGGCCTCAATTGGAGTATTGTGTCTAGTTCTGACCCAACCTTTCTTGACACATGTCAAGAAAGATGTGGAAAAATTGGAGAAGGTCCAGAGAAGAGCAACAAAAACTCTAGAAAGGTCTAGAGAACATGAGCTAGACGGAAGACTGAAAGAATTGGGCTTGTTTAGTTTAGAAGAGAGAAGACAGAGGGGACATGATAGCGGTTTTCAAATACCTAAAAGGGTGTTACAAGGAAGAGGGAGAAAAATTGTTCTCCTTGGCCTCTGATGACAGGACAAGAAGCAATGGGCTTAAATTGTAGCAAGGGAGGTTGGGTTGGACATTAGGAAAAACTTCCTGGTCTGTCAGGGTGGTTAAACACTGGAATAAGTTGCCTGGGGAGGTTGTGGAATCTCCATCCCTGGAGATATTTCAGAGCGGGTTGGACACACACCTGTCAGGGATGGGCTAGATGGTGCTTGATCCTGACATGAGGGCAGGGGACTGGACTTGAAGACCTCTTGAGAGCCCTTCCAGTTCTAGTGCTCTCTGATTCTATGACCTGGGGACTGTAGGGAGGGGCCTCTGAGGTGTGTGGGGGGGCATGACTCAAGCTGTTGGGGGTGGAGCAAACCTTTAAAATGTGGCCCCCCCCCGCCCCCTCTCAGCAGGCACCAGTCATCTCTGGCAGAAGTCCCTAACCCCACCACCCTGCCGCAGGGCAGAAGCCCCAAACCCCACTCCAGTGTAGTAGATGGAGAATGGGTGGAGATGTGGGAGACTCCAGGAGCCGTTCTTTCACTGTGAAAGAGACACATGTGACTCACGAGGCACAATTTGGCCTCCCTTGGCAAGGCCCATATCAAAATGAGCTGGCGTGGAATTCACAATCTCAAATTCCAGCATTTGTCCCAGTTAGCACCTAGGTTTCAAAACAGCAGCTGTGTTGGGTTGCCAGGGAGCATGACATGTGTGATCTGGGGTGATTTTCACCGTTGCCTCTCAGCTTTGCTTACCCAGCACGGAGCCCCTGTGTGGATCCCAAAGCGCGCATGCAAAGGAGAGCCAGCGTGGCCGCTAGTTCAGAGAGAGTAGAGAAGAATCATGAATTATGGCGGCGGCGGCTGCAGCCCGTGGCCCAGCAGAAACGATGATTAGAGGTTTCCTTCGACAAAAGGAGAACTCCTGCCCAAAGCGTGTCATTATTGTCACTTGTAACCGTATGAAAGATGAACACGCTGGGTTCATACAAATCGTGGGGTCTGGGCTCCGTTCATTTCCCCGTTATCTCCCCCACCAGGTTTCATGCCGTTTTAATTTCCTTTTGTAGTCTGAGGTGTGAGAGATCTGTTACCTTACCTTGTGAAAGAGAGTCATTTCCACTGCTATTGTGTGTGTCTTGGAAGCCAAACGCCACACGGGAGCGCTTATTAAGGGAGGCAAAGAGCTCCTCTGGATTTTCCCCGTTTTCCTTGAAGAAACTGCCTTGCGGCTAGACAGAGGGTAATGGGTTATATTTCTGATTTAACCCGGAGTGGTTAGAGAAGGAAGGGTTAGAAAGCAGGATAATCGACACGCGGCCTACAACTTTAAAAATCGAGCAGTCCGTCTCGCGAGCGTTCGTGGGGCAAACCCACTTCCTCTGCCCACGGAAGCTCGTGCGATATAACTGTATTTGTTAGCCTCTGAGGCGCTACCGGCCTACTTGTTGGTTTTGTAAAGGTACAGACTAACACGGCGCCCCTCTGAGCCATCCTACAACTGTAATCTGGGGGGGCGTGCCAGAAAAATATGCCCGGACATGCTTATTAATCCCGTCTTGTCCATGTCCCCACTTGATCTCTGCAGAAGGGCTACTAGAGAGAGTGTCAAGACTCCTGTAAATATTAAGCAGATCCCTCCCCTGGTTAAGGCTGAGGAGTGGGACTCCCCCTTTTCCACCTCGGGAATCTGGGTTTCTGGAGAAAGCATCGATTGGCGTGAATGCGGCATCACCCTCCAAGTCCAGAGCAGCTCCTGGAATCACCCGCCCCAGCTCCCCCCCCGGAAGGAGCATGAGCTCCGTGCAGCTCAGTGCTGGGTAACGCACCTCGCTCGCGGAGCGCCCGGCTGTGCAGCGGATCAGCCAGCTGCATTAGTTCCTGCACCTGGCAGGTGTTCTGCTCATGAAACAGTCGTCCCAACACCCCGCCTCTCACTCGGGGCCGGGCAAGCGTCAGCGATGTCCCCCAGCCCCGCTGGCAGGCAGGTGTTAAGAGCTTCCTCGTGCAGCTGGGGAAGGGCAGGGGTAGGGGCTGCATGCAAAGATGAGAACAGGAGCTAGGGTTCCCATCCCATGAAGCCCTGGCCAGGCCCCCCCGGGCCTCACTCCCTTACCATGTGCCGGAAGTGAGGCCAGATCTCGCTCCTGGAAAGAAACTACAGGTCAAATCCCTCCAGGGTTGAGGTGTGTGCTGGGAGCGGGCCATGGCCCCATCTAGTGCCAGGGAATGCACGAGACGTAGTTTCCCACTGTTAAAAATCACGTAGCTGGAGATCCAAGTCATTTTCCTTGTCGGCGCACGGGGCTCGAATAAACGCTGGGAGAAGGCGCTGCTGCGTGTTTCATAGCTACGCAGCGGCAGCGCATGGAGGAGGAGGGGTCCGTCCCTGTATTATGCAAACGCCACTTTGTTCCTTCAGTGTAGACACAAACCTCTCCACGGAGCATCCAGCCGGTAACGGCCCCTCGCCGGCTGCTGGGGAAATGCCCGGGCTCGCTAAAACCCCTCCAGTCTGAATGACAGCTCCGTGATTTCTCTTCTTGCTGGTTAACCTCCCTCCTGTTACCACCCCAGTTTTGTGAAAATGTTTGCTTTCCCCCTTGCTGGCTGGGGCTGTTCTCAGAGGCGGAGGAAGCTGGCTTTGAGTGGGCTGAGGAGCAGTGTTCCCTGTAAGCTGGGCACTTTTGCAGCCTCTCAAGAGAGGTTCCAGTGCCACCCAGCTGATTAGCAGAGCGCCCACAGTGAGGGTTTTTTCTGCTTGTGGTGCACATTCACACATGCGTCAGTGCACGTACAATTTATTCCGCACATGGATGGAGAAGATGTGAGGGAACGTTGGTGCAGAGGAAACGGCGGGTTTCGAGGTCTAATGGGCATGCAGAGCTACTGACACTTGAATGGGTGGGTAGCTGGCTGCAGGCTGGGAAGGCAGATCTCAGCCATTTGCATCCCTCACCATCTGCTGGGGGTAGCTACACCCAGCTCTGGCCCGGTGACGTAGGTTCTGGCCTGCTTCCTAGCCCAACTTCAGAGGCTTCAGCATCTGCTCGGGCGCCTCTGGGTCCTGCATTTGCCTGCAGGCAGCTTACAGGGAACACAGGTTCCCAGATTATGTAGCAGAACAACATGCCGGAGCAAAACCCACCAGCAGGCCCTCCATATCCCTCTGCAGCAGCGCTAGCCCCTGGCCTCCCGGGTTGCTGTGGTGACAGGCCGCTGGCCTGGTCCTGCCCCCACCCCCTGGAAGAGATCGGGACAGCAGTGCCAGCGTCGGGGTCATTGGGGTTGGGGGACTTTCCTGCGGGTGCCACCCCTGGTTTTACTGCTGGGATTGGTGGGGTTCAACGCCCGTTGAAGTCAGTGGAAAGATTAACGAGCCGTCCTGTGGCACCGTCATGACCCTCAGATGTGTTTGGGCACCTGCTTTCGAGGGAACGTGGAATGGGAAGATTGACTTCAGTGGACTTTGAGCGGGGCCCTCGTTTAGACCTGGCTCCAGTGGCTCTGCCACTTGGCAAGCCCTCCCCCCATGAAGGGGCCCTGTTGAAGAGCACGATGCTGTTGTTTGTGTGCATGGAGGGGGGGGGCGGACAACCAAGCCTCAGAGGATGCCAGCTGGGATTAGAGAACGCTCCCGGCCTGCACGGTGGGCCAGGGGCACAGCTGGGTATCTGAGGATGGGGGCATTGTAAGTATAAAGTGCTGGGCTCTTTCCAACCATGGGGATCATCATAGGTGTGAGCCCGGAGCAGGACAGTTGTGTTACCAGCCATGCCAGAAAGGGGCTGGATCGTGCTCTGTCTTGGATGGCTCCAGCCCAGCAAGTCCTGCCACTTGGCAGGAGCTGAGACTCGCTGGCCCTTGCGGTCCCGGTGAACTCTGGCTCTAGGAGTCTGTGCTTGGTGTCCGCGGCTCAGGCCTGCCTTCCTGAATGTGCTGTTCTTGCTCTGTCCACCTAGGTTTAAACTGCTGAGCCAAGAGGAGGGGGAGTACTTCAACGTCCCCGTGCCGCCGGAGGGAGAAGAAGGAAATGAGGAACTGCGGCAGAAATTTGAGGTGATTCGAGTTTTCTCCGATACCCGCCACTTTCCTCAGAGCCAGCGCCGGGTGGGCTTCCTGGAGCCCTGTGGCGAAACAGCATTTTCTGCCTGCCTCGTGTCAGCGAGGAGGGAGGGAGGGAAACTCAGTGAAAGCTCCGCTTCAGCCCCGTTCTGTGCCCTGTCCCCTTTCCTGCCTGTGTTGCCATGGGGCGGGGCTTTGTTTGCTCGTGTGAGCGGTCCGCCTGCGTCCCTCGCACCCAGAGCCGTGCACGCAGCTTGTGGGGGAAAGTTATTTCTTTTGCATTTAATTACAACTCACTTCAGAGACTTGAAGCTGGTTTTTTACGGGGGCCAGGGGTGTTGAGTGATCCGGGCAGACACTTACTAAATACCTGGGTAAGTTTGGAGGGAACACGTTTCCTGTGTAGGCAGCATGGTTGTGGCCCTGGGACATTGGAGAGACGAGGTGGGTGAAGCAGTAGCTTTCATTGGGCTCTTTGTTGGTGAGAGAGACCAGGCTTGCGAAAGCTTCCGAGGGGGAGCCGAGTTAGTCTGTAACTGGAAAAACTTAAACAGCCAATAGTCCAGCAGCACCTTACAGACTAACAAACATGTTGCGGGGGTGGTGAGTTTTCTTGGCACAACCCACTTCTTCAGGTGAATGGAGCATTAAAAGTCCGTCTCTCTACCCAAGAGAAGTGGGTCTAATAAATGATACGATCCTGCCTCCTTTTCCTGTGTCCATGAACACTCCCCCTCCCATGCGCACACCAGGTTGGAAGGAGTCACCCTAAGGAACGCTGCTGTTCTAGGCATTCGTTCTATTGACGCTTTCCTCCGGATCCAGACGTTCAAAAGCCACAGCAATTAACCAAGGATTTCTGCTTTTGAACAGCCGTTTGTGTAATGTCTTGAGAAAAATCGCCCCAGTTTGGCTGGTCTTCCAAAAGGAAGACTCCATAGTGGGAGGTTTTGCATGTAACGCCGACAGGCGGAATCAAACCTGGGCCCTCTGGAGTTTAGTGCGTGAGCCTCTATTGCTCAAGCTGAAAGCCAGCTGGCTCTCCACAAAGGCTGTAGAGCAAACTCCTGTCTCCCTGGGTAAGTGGTCTCGGTGCCACATAGGGATGTTAAATATCGGTTAATTGAATAGTCGAGTAACCTCATGAATTCTTATTGGTTAGTTGACGATTCTGTAGTCCTCGGGGGTGGGGCTGGCAGCCAGTGCGCTCCGGCCTTGCTCCCAAGAAGACCTCCGACACTCCGCACTGCTGCCTCTGTATCAGAAGCAGCAGCGCAGGGTGCCAGGTGGGAGCTGGTCTGTGAGGGCAGCCAGTTTAAAACCCTTGCTGCCTGTTGCCCTGTGCTGCTGCCTCTGATAAAGACGCAGCAGCACGGGGTGGCGGCATCCCCGTCTAGGGCGTGGTCTGAGCTCCTGGACCCAGTGTAAACCTAAACTGAGCTGGGCTGCCTGCCCGCCCAGCTCCTAATACATTTTAAATGCTGAGCCGCAGCAGGAGTAGGTCCTGGACCCATCACAAGCAAGGACTGAGCTGGGCTGCTGGCCAGCCTGCTAAAAAATTTACTGGCCGGGGGGTGGGATGCGTGTAGTCTATAGTATTAACCGATAAGCTTTTGCTTATCGACTATACTTTCACATCCCTAGTGCCACTAGATTGGACCATGCACCGCACCAGCAGGCATGTGGGTTACATGTGCACAACATTCCAACCGTGAGTTAGTGAGACTGAGGCCTGATCTTTAGAGCCCTGCTAATCCGCGAATATCTGCTTTACATCCCCGGGGATCCACCTCCGCCGCCGGGGCTGCAGATAGCTGCAGATCATTTTTTGTAGGTATGGATGTGGATTCCAATTTTGCCTCTGTGCAGGGCTCTGCAGATCTTTGCGGGTGTAGATGGCCCAAGCCCCTGGTGATCGCCCCCTTTCCGACAGCTGAGTGGTACACTGCAGCAAGCCCTTGGCTCAAGTTTGCTTCAGCCGTGAGTGACGGCTGTGGAGCTGTGCTGGTACGCCCGCCTTTTCTCCATCAGAGCACGCAGCCCGTCTGAATTTTAACTAGGCACCGAGGACACTCAATACGGTTTTTACTCGACAACCTTTAATTAAATTCTGCACGTTGCTTCAAAGAGAGCTTCCGATCGCTATTGTTTGGGCCCAGGAGTGCTAATGTTTGTCTTCACAAGAGCACTTAGCCCCCGTGGGTATTAAGGCTTATCATTAGTAAAGCATACTGTGAATCCCATTTGATCTGAACAGAACCATTTAGACCCTGCAGACTCAGGGACGCTGTGCGTGTCAACCCCCCTTCGTGTGTTGCAAATAGCCGTGCAGATTTGTGGAGCCAACTGCAGTGGATTATTTCACAAATGAGATGGGAAGGCTGCAGAAGATATAGATCCAGTGTGTAGCGTGGGCATGATGTACTGGAGGGCGTCCGTGATACACTACCCACTGGGTACTGATGGGAGTTATTTCTCATTCATTGCATGCGTTAGCCCTGTCACTTCCCTCGAGTATTGTAATTTAAACTGAAAAGACAGCAACGGGGGTGTCTGGTTTTCACTTTTTTTTTTTTTGGCACTGTGGGTTGGTCACCCATTGGAGAAGCTAGCTGTGCGGGTGAGATACAGGCGCAGGTTCTTTATGCTAACAGTGTCATTTGTAATTCATCTAGAAAAGCATTTCAGCAAAGTAAAGTTTTGGATAGCTTTGGTGTGTAGTAGTTTGTGCACTGCTGACCGTTTGATCCAGAGCCACAGATCTACAGGTTACAGGAGGCATGAAGCTGTGTGCCAATCAAGTTGTGTGTTTTGGTTTGGTTTTAATTGCTGGTAGCATCTGTTTCTTACACACACCACTTTATAATAAACTCGGCTTTATCATTTCGTTCTCAACTTCTGAGATTAGATCTGTGTTAGGATTTGGGATTATACAATTTTTATGGTTGCCAGAATGTGCATACGTGTAGCAGGAGAAGGAAATCCCAGAATCATAGGACTGGAAGGGATCTCAAGAGGTCATCAAGTCCAGTCTCCTGCCCTCACGGCAGGACCAAATCATTACATTCTTACACTTCCACGGCTTTCTTTTCATTTAAAAAGACAAAGGTCATGTCCTCCGATGGCCGAACACACACTTGATGTCAGAACAATGGAAATGTTGTTAGAAATTGCAATTTTACTCTGAGTTTTGAGTACAACACAATACATTTGTTAGTCTGTTTTATCTGTAGTCTGTGTGGATAGCTTCATTAATTATAGTAATTTATAAACTATGACTTTGATATAATTGTGTTGGAGACCTAACTTGGAGAGGAATCCTTAAATTAATCTGCACCCATTCCATTTCCTATTTTGGGAATCTCCAGTATATGATGTAACATATTTAGGATAGGGAACTCTTTCATCTTTGAGAGGATGACAGTTCCTGTGAATTGACACTTGTTAGAAATTGATCCTTAATGGGCATGTTGTATGAAATTGTTAACTGACAGAAAATGCTGACAGAATTCTTGTCAGAGCAACAGGTCCCTCTCCACAAGCTAATGAGTCACCCTTTAATACTGTAGATAGCACTTTCCTTCCCTCTTGCTTGGTGTGCAGAACCGCTGCTCAAGCCTGCACAATGATGCAGTCTAGCATGTTAAGATCTGGAACTAAATTAATTGGGCCGTAGACTGATTGGCAAGGCCAAGCGGCAGTGAAGGTCGCATTGGTTGCGGTGCATTTGTACAAAATGTGCAGGCCAAGCGCAATGGAAAACGGCCGAATGCATCTGGCGGGAAGAGCTGGAAGGGAGGAAAGTCCCTCTTTGGAGAGAGGCCCCGAGAAGTATCACAGAATCCTAGAATCCCAGGGCTGGCAGAGACCTTAGGTGGTCGAGTCCAACCCTCTGCCCAAAACAGGACCAACCTCAACTCAATCATCCCAGCCAGGGCTTGGTCAAGCCGGGATTTCAAAACTTCTAGGGATGGAGATTCCACCCCCTCCCTAGGGAACCCAGCCCAGTGCTTCCCCACCCGCCTAGGGAAATCATTTTTCCTAATCTCCAACCTAGACCTCCCCCACTGCAACTTGAGCCCATTGCTCCTCGTTCTGCCACCTGCCCCACTGAGACCAGCCTCTTTGGAACCCCCTTCAGGGAGCTGAAGGCTGCTCTCAAATCCCTCCTCACTCTTCTCTTCTGAACCCTGGTGTGACACGCTGACTTAGCAGCACCGGGACTCTCTTCTGCAGCATTTGTTCCTTTGCTGGGCCTTGCCAGTTCTTAGTCCCGTCAAAAAGCTTCTTTGCAGTATTGTGGATGGTGGCATGTTCCCGTCACTGGATGCGAACGCACCCCGCGCTTCGGTGACTGTCGGGGGCAAAAGAAGGGGAAAGAAAACCCGTTCATTCCGCAAGCTCCCTGTGTCCGCCCAGCTGCTCAGTTAGTGCTGCGGGACCGGGTGCCGCTCGCAGTGCTGCTCCCAGCTCGGACTTGTGCTCACCAGCTCCCAGAGGAGACGGGCTTTCCGCTGAATCGCCGCTCACGTGCTGGAAACAAACATGCCGGGAAGTGCTGGTCCAACCTCCCTCGGGACGGTCCCCGCGGTTCCTGGAGCTGCAACGTGCACCAGGAGCCTTGCCCTGTGGGCTGTCCCCAGGCGACTTAGTCTGGCGTAGCCTGGCTGCCTCAGGAGGGCGGGGAGGGACAAGAGGAAGGGGGCGACTGCTCAGGGGACTGGGCGATTTAAAATGGTCCGGGGGCCCCAGTCACGGCCGTGGTCACAGCCACTGGGAACCCAGCCTGGCCCTTTTAAATTGCATGCCCGCTCCAGCACCCCCGGGACCTTCTTGTTGTTTAGTTTCTGGGCAGATTACAGGCCTAAGTGCGTGGGTGGGGGCTGGAGTCCACCCCCCCCCCGGCTCCATTCCTTCCACCTGCAGCCTCCCCCCGTGGCCAGAGCCATGAGACACCCCTGCCCCTCCCTTGACTGGAGCCACAAGCCCCACCCCCAGAAGCATCCAGCACCCCCCTCTTGCAGAGAAACCCCAGGCCAGCCGCAGCTGCCCCTCCCCTCTGTGCCCCAGCCCCAGCCTGCTCTGAGCAGTGTGTGGGGCTTGGCTGTAGCTGGATGCGGAGGTGGCACTGTCTGATAGCTTGCAGGTCCCGACCCCCCCCCTCAGGGCTGCGGCGTTCAGCATGCGGGCAGGGTGGTCCGCCGGCTGGCAACAGAAGAGAAACGCATGTCGGCAGATCGGGCCTGTACAAGGTTGGATCTGGTCCACAGGGGGCACTTGCATTCGGGCGATTCTAGAGCCATGTGGAATCCCGGGAGACTTTCCGATCTTTCCTGAACACAATGGACGTTTGGTATGGCAAGTTGATCGGAGTCATCAATTCTTAAAAAGTCTAAGACAATGATTTCTGCAGGACTCCTGTGCCGAAAGTGGGGGAGGTTGAGGTTGGCTATTAGGAAACACGATTTCCCTAGGAGGGTGGGGAAGCGCTGGGATGGGTTATCTAGAGAGGGGGTGGAATCTCCATCCCCAGAGGTTTTTAAATCCCAGATTGACACAGCCCTGGCTGGGCTGATTGAGTTGGGGTTGGTCCTGCTTTGGGCAGGGGGTTGGACTCGATGATCCTGAGGTCTCTGCCAGCTCTAGGATTCTATGAAAGGTCAAGGTGGGAAGAGAGAAAAGGAAACTGCCCCTGGTTCCCTGAATGTGTTACAAGGAGGTTTCCTGATACTCTGAAGTTTCTTTTTGTCTCTTCCTGGGAGGTGGATTTTCTAGAAGAAAACCCACGCTTTCAGCGGAAGAGGCAGAGCACGATGTTAAAGGATATTTTTTAATGTATCAAATGGTGAAATGTCAAACCCAGCTGTGATCTCGGAGCCTATTGATTTAGGTCAGGTCTCCGATGTAATATAGAAACCAGAGGTGTGGTCATGCCGTGCAGTGTCCCAGCCCTTTCCTGGCTACTTGCCTCGTGGTGTTTTCTTTGACTGCACTTGGCTCTGACCTGCTGTCTCCTCCTCTTTTGGATTTTACGTGGCATCCGTGTGAGAGGTATTGTCCTGTTTGGAATGCAAGCCGCACCGATTTCGTGTGTTCACTTCTCCAGCCCCCAGGCTTATGGGTGTCTGGCCTCATCCCAGGGATACTTACGCTGAAGCCAGTTTCTGATTGGTTGCTGTTACAAATGGATACGTGTTAGCCTCGTTACGTTAAACGTCCTGGAACACAGAACTGATCAGTTTGGACACAGAAGAAACCCTAAAACTATAAAATCTTAGCTCTGGACACTTAAAAAAAAATAGTTCTAGGGAGGTTGTGGAATCTCCATCACAGGAGATCGCTAAGAGCAGCTTAAACGGACACCTGTCAGGGATGCTCTCGGGGGTGCTGGGTCCTGCCGTGAGGGCAGGGGACTGGACTCAATGAGCTCTTGAGGTCCCTTTCAGTTCTATCACTCTATCCTTGCTGGTCCGGCACCCTCGGGACCTGAGTGGTCCCGAACCACAGAGTTTGCTGGACCAGGGGAGGTCAAGGCTCCCCCTCCGGCCCTGCCGCTGGCCCCGCTGCCCCCACCCCTGCCGGGGCCAGGCTCCTCCCCACCGGTGGTCCCAAGAGGCTGGAGAAAGGCTGTTCTCAGTAGTGACGGATGGCAGAACAAGGAGCAATGGTCTCAAGTTGCGGTGGGAGAGCTCCAGGTTGGATATTAGGAAAAACTATTTCACAAGGAGAGTGGTGAAGCACTGGAATGGGTTCCCTAGGGAAGTAGTGGAGTCTCCATCCCGCGAGGTGTTTAAGTCTCGGCTTGACAAAGCCCTGGCTGCATTGGTTGAGTTGGGATTGGTCCTGCCTTGGGCAGGGGGCTGGACTTGATGACTTTCTGAGGTCTCTTCCAGCTCTGTGGTTCCGTGATTCTATGAGGTGTGTGTGACACCTGGAGAGCTGTAATCTCTCCTGCCTTTGGGCAGGAAATGAAACAGCTGCTCGAGTGGACCTTGGTCTAAAGGACACAGCTATTGTCCATGGCCTTGTTATTTCTTTGCTTGGATGTGCCATGTCTCATCATGCTCCTACATGTAACTTGCCTGCGCAGCCAAGAGGAAAAGAATGCAGCTTTCCTTGGCGCTGGTTGACTACCGCGCTGCAGATGAGAGACACTGTCCTACACGTCAGACCTAGCGTAATTAACGATCTTCCTCCTGCTCTTGGATTTGTTGACAGTGCAATGGAATCACATTAACGTTAAGTTCTGGAGGTGTCGAGCACATTATTGATCAGAAATATATCAGAAGAATCTCATTTCACTGTGCGAGTCCATGAGGACCCCCCGTCTTTCTTCCACGCGTCCTTACAACGTAGATTTGCTAGGGACTGAAAATGTGATTTCAGACCGAAATCGCTAACTCGCCCGTCTGTTCCGCAAGACCCTTCCTAGGGTGTCCGGAAAGGTCACGGGAATGCTCAGTGCCGCTAATTGTCATGCAGCTGGCAAGAGGTCTGTCATTGCATTTAAAATGATAAGGGATAAAAAGAATCCACCAATCGATTTGCATTAGGGCTGCTTGATCCTGCCTCTTTCTGGGCAGCACAAATCAATACGACAAAGTTTCAGGTTTATGGTTTGCGATGCTGTGGAAAGCATCGCCTACGAGGAGCAATACGGAGCGCTGCCCACTAGGGAAGACATGTTAAAATGCTCGTCAACGTGCCTTTTTTCAGCAACCTATAGCCCCTCTGTCCTGCTTAGCAGACAGAGTTATTACATGCTGATCGCCATGTGCTTTTCTATGGGTTTCCTCCAGACTCACTCCAGCTGTAAATGTCCCTTAATAAAGAGTTCTGACACAGGCCTGGAGAGAAGCTTGCATTGCATGCTTTGCCAATTTTCCTTATCGCTTGCCAGCCACTTCCTGGGACACCTTGATTGATGGGAACATCAGCTGGCATGAGGTAGTGTCGGGTACAGTAAATTAACGATGACAGATTGGATTGGATGATGATGGTTAAGGGCTTTTTTATTTGTGTGACAACATTTGTGGTGATTTAGTTATAAACCAGAGAGAGAACATGAGCATCAAGAGAGCATTAAAAATAAGTTAAAGAACTTTTCAGACTCACTCCAACATGGGAACATGAGCACAATGAGAGAGAAAGCCAAGTTACCTCGAGGAGTGGTCATCTGTGGTCTATTATCACAGGCACTTGCTTGGAAAGGGCTTTCTCCCACCTGGTTTTGCTAAACATTTGGGCTATGTCTAGACTACGTAGAATTTTCGAAAGAGGACATGCAAATTCTGATCTCACTCTCAAAAGAGAATCTTTCAAAAGTGAAAGTAGTCTGGGTGTGGGGTTTTTTGGGGGGAAAAACCCCTTTTTTGAAAAAACCACTCTTCCTTAAAAAAGGAGGTTTACATGGTTTTTTCGAAAAAGGCTTTTTTTCCCAGAAAAAACCTCGTCCAGACTACTTTCACTTTCGAAAGATCCTCTTTCAAAAGTGAGATTGGAAGAAGATATGCAAATTCTGCGGGAATTTGCATATCCTCTTTCAAAAAAAACCCCACGTTGTTTAGACGTGCCCTAAGCCTGGTCTTTCAGGAAAGTCATCCTGTATGTGTAACCGCGTTATCCACTGTCCAAAAAGTGATGTGGCACCACAAATTCAGTTTACACACTAGATGAAATGGGATGGGGGGGTCCCGCAAGCTTCAGTTATTAGCAACATTGGTGTGGCCAGCAGCGAAAGAAAAGGCCTGCCACTCTCACCGTTAAGGAGATAGTTGGGCTACACGTTGTATTGATTTTCTAATAATACTTGAGACCATTAAAACAGAGCAAATTAAACCCCTTTGGTTTGCTTTTTACTCCTTATGTTGTTGGCTTGCTCATTGCATTTTCCTCAGCCGTGAAAATCTCGCTTAGCCCGGGTCACGGTGAGGTTCTCCTGCACTGGCGCAGGGCTGCAGGGATCAGACTGAAAGCACCACAAGGGAATACGTGTATTGTTTAAACGATGTTAAAACATCTTTTCACATTTTTTAAATGCCATGGAATCTTCACAACTGGGTCTAAATTGTGTAACAGCTTCTGTTCACAGACCTTACCGTGGCGATCAAGTTTGACTTGGCAAAAATGCCTTTTAAGACTGCCCCGTACAAGGTGGACAAGTTTTCCCCTAATCTGAATATGCCTCCTTATTGTGCCTGTTTTTTTACCTCTATTCAAATGGCTGTGGAATGTGATCTGGGAGGAACGTTTCCAGCCAAAAGTATGCAAGCCAGGGCTGGTTTGAGCTTGTTTAATTGTACAAATATGAAACCTCATACGCCAAATTCAGTGCCCAAAACAATAGTCCTTCGGTCCCAAGGGTGCGTGATTAAGGACCTTATGTCAAGAAGTGCTGAGGCTAAAGTGAAACACACATCCCTAATTTTTCACCCTCACGTGCATGGGTTGTGATTGTATGGATGTCAGAGCTGCCGTAGGGTTTGCCATTGCAGATCAGAGCAGGTCTAACTAGCTGGATGTCTGACGGGGGCCAATGCCAGATGCTTCAGAGGAAGGGCGCTGATGGAGTAACTTGACTGTAGGGAAAGTTTATGCCCATCCTTTGTTGCGGGAGGGTCCGCCCTAGGTCCCTCAAACGTTCCCCTGCTTCTTTCACCGGTTCCACTCTGACCCGTGCTAGCAATGGTGAGAGGCAAGCATGAGTGTAGACAGGGCTCCTGGTGGCTGTTGGCCATTGATTTCAGCTTCAACACCAGCACGGGAGGGGAGAGGGCAGATGGACCAGAGCACCCGATGGGGCACCAGAAACCTGCCCTCTGCTGGGCATGCCTGGATTTTATTCACCGTCACGTGTCTAGTTCTGACCAATAAGAAAATGTGATGGGTTGGGGCAGGTTTTCACCTCGGCCAGAGAACTCTGGGCATGTTAAAAAGTCTAAAAAGTACTTATGAAAATTACACTTTTCCCTGAGGTTGATTCTGTGTGTTTTTTAAGACTGTGTGCCAGGTGGATTAGGCCCAAACCCTGAAGCTGCAGGCTGGAGGCGTTGCCGCAACCCACTCCAGGGAGAAGAGCAGAAAAGAGGTCCTCCTGGCAGACTAGAGTGGCTGCTTTTCCCGCAGCCAATCAGGACCCAGCAAGCTGGTATAAAAGAAGCTGCTGGGCCAGGGCCTGGCAGTTCCTCACTGGAGTGCAACCCAGTCAGACCTAGGGATTGACTGGGAAGGCCAGCGGGACCTCGGGCAGCTCCGGGTGTGAGCTGGAGTTCAGAGCTGATTGAAACCCAGGCCCGGCAGCTGAAGACCAGCCATGATAGACGACAAATAAGTTGCAGAATCCTGGACAGGGTGTGGGGAGAACTTGACCTCAAAGCCATCAGCGAGAGGGCTGGACAGAGCAGCTTCGTGGGGAAGTGGCTTAGGGGGCAAGGTAGCAGTGGACAGCAGTGATACTTAGCAGGAACCTGCTACTTACAGGGTCCCTGGGCCGGGACCCAGAGGAGTGGTCGGGCCTGCGTCCCCCCCCAGTCCTCCGACAGCTCCAAAAAGGGGGGTAAGAAGAAGCCTAGTCCCAAGCAGCCAGCCAGGAGAGCCATTAGGGACACCTCCACTCCCCGAGCCAGTTGGGTGGAGAAGTTGGGGACACGCCCTCGGTTCCAAAGGGGCGCTAGTGATAGGGTGAGCCCCTTCACACTATGGGATTACTGATTTTTACACCTGCATCCTAGGTGCCATTCTGTTTGCGGCCAGTCTTAGACGGAACCCCTCCCGTTCCGTTGACTTCAACCTAGTCCCCGGAGCGCTCCTCCAGCATTGCAGCCGCAATGAGGCACCGATGGCGTCTGACGTTTGCGACATTTTCTTTAGTTTCTGGCACGCGGCCTTCTGTCAGGACTGGTAGGGGCTGCCGCTGACCTTGAGTGGGGAATTTTCCAGCAGGGAGAGCCTTACAAGAACCAATTAGCACCGGCAAGGTCTCGGTGATTACTCGTGAGCCTCCTATCTAGAGGAGCAGCGCACGGCACTCCAATTGAACTGCGGGGATGGGGCTAATGGAATTTCATGCTAGACTGAGCCCTGGGCATGCTCTGCAGCGTGGCGCATTTCTAAAAATTAAAATGGAATAAATTGGGAGATCGCTCTGACTGATTCTGGTTCAGTAAGTTCGACAGCCGCTGGAGCCAGGAGGAGGCACCGAGCAAGCGATGAGCATCGGGGCTTAAAAATGTCCTTTGCGGGGCTTCTTAATAAGCAGTTGGGATCCAACCGGCCTGCGTGATGCCGTGGGGGGTGCGGTCTCATGCATACGGCCTGGAATGAGGCGCCCAGGTCTCGTCCAGATCAGATGTGAATCAATGCTGGGCTGGCTACAATTTCCCAGCATGTTTGTATTGAACAGCTCTTTGCCCATAAGCGCCGGTGCATATGGCTTGCCTTTGTCAAAGAAGCAGATCAGCTAAGCCCATGTGGTTTGGTTTTTTTATTCCCTAGTAGGCTATGTCTACACTACAAGGTTTTTGCGCAAAAACGGGTGAAGCGTCCACACTTCAAGCGTGTTTTTGCGCAAAAAAAAAAAAATTGATAGGAGAGAGGGCTTTTGCCAGTAGAGTGATTCCTCTCCCCATGAGGAAGAACTCCTTTTTGCGCTACAGCTCTTGCGCAAAAAGGCAGGTGTGGACGCTGCGCAGAGGTTTCTTGCGCAAAAAGAGCCTATCCGAAAAAGCACAGGTGCTCTGATGGCCATTCTGTGAATGGCCATCAGAGGTTTCTTGCACAAGAGGGTCCATGCAGTGTGGATGCTCTCTTGCGCAAAAGCACATCGCTTTTGCGATGTGCTTTTGAGGTCTGGACGCGCTTTTGCACAAGAAGTTTTTGCGGAAGATCTCTGCCGTAAAAAGCTTTTTTGCACAAAAACCCTGCAGTGTAGACAAAGCCTAGATGTTCGCAAATGTCTGGTGTTATTACTGGGCATTTCCTCGTATGTCTGAAGGCAAGAAAAGCAGGCAGGATGTTTGGTTCCCTCTACCCCCACCCCGGCGTGCTTGGAGATGCTCCCTTGAATAGCAATTTGTAAGGGCACGGGCAGATTTACTACTTCAAAGGCCCCCCCGGGAAGGGTTAAGAGTCTCTGTGTTGTAGCTGAATTGTAGAGAGGCCCGGTTCTAAGGGAAGGCCTGCCCGGGGGGAACGGTGGAACAAAGGCATTTTAAGAGAGATGGAAGAAGCGGAACATCTGGCCTGTAGTGTCCTTGGGGGAGAGGTCAAGGTGGAATGTTTCTCATTAAGTTTCGGGCACCTTGGGGAAAGCTCTCCCCTCCCTAGTCAAGTTAGATTTCCCCGTGTCCCGAAGGCTGCAGGAGAGGAGGGAGATGGCTACCTGGGAGCTTACAGCGGGAGGATGCCTTCCAAAGAGATTGGTTTGAAACCGGCCCTGATGCAGCACACTGTCTGAAACAACCAGCCACGTTGCGCTCTGGAGGTGGTTTGATTGTGGGCCTGGAAAAGGCTTTCCTGGCTCAGCCCAGTGCGCTGCCTAGAAATAATCCCTTTGACGTATGTTCACCCATGAAAATCGGTCTGCCTCGCCGTTTCACTTGATTTCTCCCCCTCCCCTCTCTTCTCCTTCCAGAGAGCCAGGATCGGTCCGGGCGCCAAGGCGGCCGAGGAGCGGACGATGAACGCCATTTCCAAATTTGACAACAATGGAAACCGAGACCGGATGAAACTGTCCGATTTTAATTTCCTCATGGTGCTGGGGAAAGGCAGCTTTGGAAAGGTGCGGTGGGAGGCGGCCCACGTCTTCGTCCAGCTGTGAATGACGGCGGGGAGCGTTTGACACGCCTGTGCTCCCTTCTTGTTGGATGGCAGGCCTCGGGAGGGGACAGGCCATGCGGGAGGGGGGTTGGCAGCCGCATGGAGCTCGGGGAGGACAGCTCGTGGCAGGGCTGCTGCAGTCAGACCGCCAGGGCAGAGGAGAATGGGCCCGGCCGAGAACTGCCGAGTCGGCAAGGATTCTTCTCCCTCTCTTATGCTGCGCTGGGTGGAGCCGGCCCCTTGAAAACGTCGGCTCCTGCCTTTGAAGGGGACCGTGCCCAAACCAACAAAGTGCTTCTCGCTCCCTCAGGAGTGAAAGTCACGTCAGGTACTGTCCCATCACGCACACCCCCCACCCCAAGTGGGGTCGCAGGGCCGGGCTTTGCCATAGGACCGTACCTGTAAGAAATGGTCAGTGTGGGGCGAGGGGGGGCTCAGGGCAGGGCGTTGGAGTGTGTGCGTGGGGAGTGGCTCAGAGCGGGGGTGGGGATGTGGGGGTGTAGGAAAGTCAGGGTTGGGGGTGTGAGGAGGGGCTCAGAGCAAAAGGTTGGGGGGGGGGTGCAGGAATCGAAGTAGACTATTCCTCCACCTCCGTATAAACCTCTTGGGTGGGGCTGGGATCAAACCTGTGTCCCGCAGGATTCACCCAGCATTTCCCCTCCAGTTCTCATCCTGATGGAGGAAGGGCTCTCTCCGGGCTAGACCAGCGCACTGGGAGTTAGAAGCCCTGAGTTCTGCTCCTGCTTTGGCACCGACTCACGACCTCAAAGGTGCCACAACCTCTGTTGTGCTATCTGGCAATGGAAGTGCTCTGCAGAGTAACTAATGTTGGGGGGGGGGGTTGAGATCCTCCAAAAGGGGTTACTGTGTCGCTCTCCCCCCACCCCTCAAACCCCCTCCAGCGCACCTCAAAGCCCTGGTCTGCACGAGGGCGTTCTTTTGAAATAACGAGCGGGGCGTCCCCACGCCCGTTCTTTTGAACTAAGGGGCTGGTGAGTTCGAAATTGGTACTCCTGCTTTCCTCGGGGAAGAAGCTTCGTTCGAAGTAGCAGCGGCGTGTCCCCACTGCCGCTGCCGTTTCTAAATAACGACTCCCCAGCGTCATTCGAGGTCATTACTCCCCAGTGCCGCCGGGGGCTCAAAGGCGAGGAAGCATGTCCACGTTCCCGGAGCCGGCCTCGGACTCATTTTGAGGGTTCCCTGTAGTGGGGACGGGCTAGTTCAGTTTTACTCTGGGAGTTATTGAATCGATATTGGTTATTTTGAGAGAATTTCCTAGTGTAGACATGTCCCAAATGACAGCTCTGGAGTTGGGTGTTCTTGGTAGTACCCTAATAGCAGTGAAGATGCATGCAGGTTTGTGCTAGTGCTTTGGCTTTAAACAACCCCCCCCCCATAAAAAGCTCTGGGCCCCCCAAGTCAATGAATTAGTGGCTGCCCAGCAGTATGAAATGATCACATGCTGATTAACACGGACAGTCAATCAATCGAAATCTCTCCCCCACCCCGGAACAGTGGAACACGTCTCCAGCTTTCCCGTGGACCCCGTCCGCTCAATACGAAATGCAGACATAGAACTGCGCTCCGCCAGCTGTGCCCTCTAAAAAGTGCCTTCTCTTGCCTGGTCTGAGACCCAAGCAAACTGCAGTTTCGAACAACAGCCCTAGAATCTTGCCAGTGAAAACTAGCCGCTGCGT
This sequence comes from Pelochelys cantorii, assembly GCA_032595735.1. Lineage (NCBI taxonomy): Eukaryota > Metazoa > Chordata > Testudines > Trionychidae > Pelochelys > Pelochelys cantorii. The sequence continues at coordinate 39,785,087 of CM064341.1, forward strand.
TTGCCCACTCTTCCACCGCCCCCCGGCCCAAAAATCAGCACTTCGTCTCCTGCGCTGGCATCTGGGAATTTGGGAGGGTTTTTTCCCTCCTCTTCTCTTTATTTTGAGAAACGTTCGCAAGCCCCTCCGTTGGAATGGCGGCTTATGTAAAGGAATGCGACAGCAATTGTGCCGGTGAACAGACTGATATAAATATGCTAATTAGAGCTTGTTAAAACAGAACATTGGTCTGTGCAATTAGCTCCTGCCTGGCTCTCGGGGCTCCTGCAATTCCCCGGGGGGGCGTTTCCTTGCTAGTCTCCTCTCATCCCTCCTTCCCCTTTGTTCCCGAACACTCTAGCACCCAGGCCTCCTGCTGCATGCGTCTCTGCCGGAGGAGAAGCGGGGAAACTGCTGCAGAGGCTTGAAGGCCGTTACGGGGTTGGTGAAGAGAGAGTCATTTCCTATTATGTGTTTTCCACTGAGATGGAGCCCTTGGACAGTCCAGAATTAACCCTGTGGATCATGACAGCCAACCCATCCCAGCAGCTTGCTAGCCAGTGCGGTGGGCATGTTGGCAGGGATGGACTGGGGCTAAGTCGACACCGGCAAGTTCCTGCGCCGAAAATCGGCCCCGGTGCCGTAACTTTCGCTGTGTCCACACTGGCTGGGCGTGTGTGCACTCTGGACACAGCGCTGGGGCCGGTGTGGCCTGGCTGGCCTCCGGCACGCTTCCCACCATGCCCCTTCTGGCTTCTCTGGTTAGCGTTTGAACTCTCCTGCTCCGCTCTCCGGTGCCCAACCCACAAACCCACCCCGGGTTCTTTTTGAAATGGAAAGTTCCCTGCTTGCTCAGTGCCGTGCAGGGTGTTCCAGGGGCCTCTCTCCAGCCGGCCATGCCTGCTCCACGCCCCACGAGATCCCGGCTGGGAGCCGTGCCGCAGGGCTGGACCTCATCCGTGCTTGGGAGAGGAGGCCGCTGTCCAGCCATTGGGATTCCGATCTCTACGGCTCGAGATGGGTCCAAGGTGGCATCAGCACAAAACAATCATTTTCCCCACAATGGGCCCTCTTGTTTCCTGAGCGACATCCAGTCTCCGTCGCTTGTTCCCCGGAGCTGCCCGGGGCGCGTCGCGGTGGCCGAGCTCTGCTGTGCAGGTCTGAGAAACACATCCCGTCCTGGCCGTGTGCCGCCCGTCCAGCTGTCCTTTGTAGCCGTCCCGGTAGCCTCCTCCCACGGCCTGCATCGCGGCCGCTCACACTTTCTAGCTCCCTCTTTCGCAGTGCGGTGTGAACCACCGATCCAGCCTTGGGTTTTAAAAAAGCCGGTAGGAGCTGTTTGAGTTTCATTGAACTTCTTCTAGTGAATCCTTGTCTGGCTAATAAGCCTGGTAGCTCCTTGGGACCCAGCACCAGCCTCTACTGCTTAGTATTCTCCTCGCTCGCAGGCTGTGCCTGGCAGGCATCTGGAAACCCTAGATACTGGCCTCGGCGGAGTTTAACAAACCTGTTCTCGCCTCATCCCGCGTTGGACAGCCTCCAGCTGTGAGGCTGGAACCCTCCCAAGCCCATCCAGTGTATTACAGGAATAAATCAAGTTAAATATCAGCCTCTCGTGTGCCAGCAAGGGAACTGCAGTCTCTTCCCGAGAGCTCCTGCTGGGGTGGAGCCGTTGCAGAGACCGGCGGGAGGCTCTGCATGGAACAGGTCTCCGCTGGTTTTGTTACTCGTGGGGAGCTTCCCGTTTCGTGGAGAGGGGGGTTGGTCTCTGGTTTTACCGGGACCCCGGCTGAAATGGGCTTCGCAAGAACTTAAGGCCACCCACGGGCGGCAGGTATCATAGGCGGGGGGAGGCGTTGCCTTTGCAAACCACCAGCCTGGCCCCGTCCCCAGAGCGCCTGCTGTTGGCATACTGGGGCGGAGTGTTGCTGCCCCCAGCACCCACCCTCCTTATGCTCCCGGGCAGGGCCGGATTAAGGGGGGGGCTAGCCGGGCAGCTGCCCGGGGCGCCAACCTATGGGGAGTGCCTGATGGCAGCTGTAAGGGGCGCCACGTGCTGGGGGGCGGGGCCGCGCATGCGCCATGCGCCCTGCGCCCGGGGGCGGAGCCATGCCTGCGTCACACGCCCGCTGCCCAGGACGCATGAATGGCTCGAGCCAGCCCTGGCACCGCACGCTGCCCACCCTCCCCGTGGTGCTGGGGGGCAGCTACTGCTGTGTGCCACCCCACCTCCCCATAGTCCTGAGGGCGGGGCCTGGGCAGAAGGGGCGGGGCTGGGGGCTTGCTCCCCCAACCCTACCTTCACCCACTGCCCAGGAGGACGCCCCTTGCTAAATCCAGGGCAACTTGGCCCATTCCTGGGCTGGGCCCAGACCCATGTGCTCCCCCTCCTAGGCTGCACTGGTAACCAGGACCAGAGCAGACCCAAGCAGCTATCCATTCTAGCATGTCTCCTTGAGCTTGGGCCAGTGGCAGGGGAGATGGGACCCATTATTCCCTGGGCCCGTTTTCCACTGGCCGGTGTCATGCTGCCAAAGGCCTGCTCCTGTCTCACCGAACTGTGGAAAAGCTGAATTGAGGCAGCTCGTTCGTATTTTGCAGCTCGCCAGCCTGTCACCCGCGGGAGCAGGAGTTTTATGCTCCTCTCTGAGCCTTTGGCTGCTGCCACTCGGCGGGCTGGCAGGACCCCCAGCTGGACGAGCTGGGCCGACTTACTCTTCTGCGGGTCTGGGGTTGATTACTTCCCTGGCGTGGGGCGGGGCCTTCGTTTCGGAGTCGATCAGCTCGTGATGCACAGCGGCCACAGGCTGTTTGCCAGTGGCGGTTTTTAATCTTGGAACTGAATCACGGCAGTGCCGGGAGACACTCAGCTGCTGGGTGGGGAGGGTCACGGAGGTGGCGAGCTCGATCCGTGTTAAGAGCAGGCTGCTATACAATGGCACTGGGGACAATCGGAGAAACCTCCGCAGGGTTTCCGCTCCGGTGTCTATAGGGCTTGAGTGTTGTGGGTGCCGCTAACGCGATGCAGGCGAGTGTAGCTATATCTGCAAGCTCCTCCATGGGCTGATTTCCCCAGGCCTTTCTCCAGCAGTCTGGAGAGGACCTTCCCAACAGGGTGAGGGCCAGACCCTCTGTGCAGCGTGGCCGGCCTGAATCCAGAGTGGCTCCACTGACTGAAGGGGAATAAATCCACATTTGTGCTTGGGTGATCCCACGTGCCTGTCAGCCCGGATGTCCACCCAAGCCTCCTAGCGTCCGCGCCATGTGCGCGCCCCCTGATTTCTCAGGCAGCGGCAGAGGAGAAACTCGGCTCCTCCTCTCCCAGTGATGTGGCGTTGCCTGGCTCGTGGTCTCGGTGCCGGCTCCCCGAGAGACACGCCGCCGCTTGCCGCCTGGGTACGCCATTGGAGAGCCACAGACTTCACTAGCTGCAGCCCAAGTAAACCCTGGGGCAGCTTCTTCCCATGGAGTTGTGTGCACCAGGAACCTGTCGCCTCTCGGCCCGTCACAGACACACAACACCGAGGTGGCCACCGCTGGGCCCTCCAGCTTGCGGCGACAGGGATGCTGACAGAGTCGGCCCCGTCTCTCCGTCGGCGGGGGGCTTCATCCTTGAGGGGTAGGTGCCGCTGGGCTAAGCAGAGGCTGAATCCACCGCGTAATTATTCACACGTCCTGAGCCCTGCGCTCCCGTGGCGTTTTATCTTGAAATGTAATCACGGTTGGTTTTGTCGCTCGGGGATAACGTCCCCGTGTGCGCATCCCTCGGTGAGCGCTCTTCCCCGAAGAGGCGAACACGCGTTCCTGCAGGCTTCCAGGCACAGAATGGTTTTAAAAAAGCAGCCAGACTCTCTCCCAGCTTGGTAACGCACCAGGAGTCCTCTGCTTGCTAGCTCAGCCGCCTCCTGCTGCTGGGGCCATGCCAGGAGCCCCGCCGTGGCCTGATCGCTGAGACGCCAGGTGTGGAGATGGCCTTTCACAAAAGGGTGGCCTGACCCTTCCCAGTGGGAACCGCACGGGCTAGCGCTCGCTGGCTTCCAGATAATCTCTCTTCTTCAGCTGGCTTTCGGGAGCCCAAGCCCAGCCGTTTCGATCAATGAGAACTCCACTCTGTCGATGAACACCCAGTGGGGGCGACTTGTAAGCCTGACATGCCTACAGGAAAATGTTCAGGATAAACGTCACCGATCGGTTAAAACTATTCCTCGGGCGGGGTGGACTTGTACGCGCGGGCACCGGATGAAGCGGTAACGCAATCGTGATGGTGCACTGCTGTCGCCCTGGCCACGGTCAGAGCACTTCCCATTCAATCCCCCGTGGATCCCCGCGCAGCGGGCTAGTAGAACAGTCCCAGTTGCGTAGATGGGGAGCCTGAGATACAGAGCGGGGAGAAGGCTTGTGGAAGTCCTGCAGCCAGTTGGCAGGACAGCTCTGACTGCAGGCACAGAGGTTGAGGCTTATGGCACCTTGCTAAGGTGGTCTTGGGCCAACAGTTTCTGCTCCTTTAAGATAACAAGCTCAGCTCCTCTCACCCCGTGAAGGCAATGGCCGCCTGACGTGCCGAGCAGCAGTGTCTGCCTGAGTTTGCCAAGAGCCTTGAACTTGGCTTGTGCACAGAAAGTGGTAACACCCTTACCATTCCCTCCGCCTCCTGTTGGACACCTGACGCCACTCGTGAGCAGGCTGTCAAGGGAGAGTCCCTCTGAGGCTGCCAAGCAATGGCTGTAAAGATACTAGAGGCTGAATTGGTCTTCTCTCCTCTACAAGCCATTGGGTGCAGGACATTCACAAAATCCTAGGGCTGGCAGAGACCTCAGGAGTCATCGAGTCCAGCCCCCTGCCCAAAGCAGGACCAACCCCAACTCAATCATCCCAGCCAGGGTGTTGTCAAGCCGGGACTTAAACACCTCTAGGGATGGAGATTCCACCCCCTCCCTCGGGAACCCAGCCCAGTGCTTCCCCACCCGCCTAGGGAAATCGTTTTTCCTAATCTGCAGCCTAGACCTCCCCCACTGCAACTTGAGCCCATTGCTCCTCATTCTGCCACCTGCCCCCACTGAGAACAGCCTCTCTCCAGCCTCTTTGGAACCCCCCTTCAGGGAGCTGAAGGCTGCTCTCAAATCCCCCGTCACTCTTCTCTTCTGCAGACTGAACAAGCCCAAACCCCTCAGCCTCTCCTCATAGCTCATGCGCTCCAGCCCCCTCAGCATTTAGGTGGCTCTCCACTGGGCCCTCTCCAATGACTGTAGCATTGTCCCTTGTAAGAAAGGGCACATGCCATGTTCTTGGCCGCCTGGCCCAATGAGTGCCTGTCTCCGTACACCCCTGACCGTCAGGCTGCAGAGGGTATTTGATCTTCAGTGTGAAAACTGGGGTCTCACAGCCGTACACGCGCTGTCTGGCCAAGTACTGAGGTACGTGCTTAGTAGGAAGTGCAAGCGCAGACTTGTTGACGTGATGCCGGCTGACGAGGTGGGACCAGCGCTGCGTCAGGCCAGGTGTCTGTAGCCATTGCTCGGTCAGGAGACCAAACCGTGGTCATCTGGTCAGAGCGTGGAACACTGAGGTTCGCGTCCCAGCTGGGGTGAAGCCGTCCACCCCGGGCCACGCTTCCCCCATTAGCCTGCCCCGTGGGGAGCAGTGGGGCGCTGGATGGACCGGCCAGGTGGTGGAGTTATAGTAGCTAATCGGAGTAATTGGGATTGGCCTCCCCAGCCGTGATTCTCACTTTAATGGGCAGATATTTGCCAAACCGCTTGACCAATGCTCCGTTGTCGAGGTTTTATCCATTAATCTTAGATACCCAGTCTGCTCTATTAGGCTTATTTGCATTGAAAATGGCGCACCGATGGAATTAGTCTGGATTTATGCCGCTGTCATGCAGCAGAATTCGACCCCGTGGATCCTCCTTAACCCCACGGTGAAACAAAGATATTGTCACTGTGTTTCATCTGCCTCCTGGTACGCTCCCTCGCAGGGCACCCAGACCCCCAAATTCTGCCAGCCTTGCTTCCCCTTGGAGAACACTTGCTCTGAGTCCATGCCTGAGCCCCTTAAAGAGCATTGACTTGCTGTGGTTAGCCCAGAACCGGACACTCACCGGGTACCAGTCAGCTGTCTCCAGAGAGACGATACCCGCCTGCCCGTTGGCTCAGCCAAGGAGTCACATTGGAACATATTGTCCTGAGAGGAATGTGGAGTAAAGCCAAGCGCAAGCTTATTAATAAAGAATAGGGATTCAAGTGATGCTAAGGGAGGCCAATAGGAACAGAAAATGGTTCTAACTAAAACACAAGGCTAGCCTGCTTTCCCTTGACTAAACGCAACAGGCTAAAACTGCCTCGGACAAGTGTTGCTCACCAAAAGCCTCCTCTGGGCCCTCCCGCCCGGATAAGTCTTTTGTGGCTGTTAAAAAGTGCTACTCTTTTCTAGCTCCTGCGGGGTTTGTGTTCCCTCTTCTTATAATCCAATACATCTATGAAATATATCTTAGGAAATGCATCCCCAGAAAATGTTCATCTGCCTCCCTCCCTGTCTGTCTGTTCTTCAGGACCCCCCCCCCATGCTGTTCTCCTCCTCCTCCTGTTAATTTGCTCTTCTTGCTGACTCAATATGGAAATGTAATCCCCAGTGTTTGTGGCAAATCCTGTTCTGCTTACATGTGAGGATGGGGTAGACAGGTTTATCTTTATCAACCTTGCCTAGTTTAAATATATTTTCAGGTTACACATGCAGCTTCTTAATTGTTATCCATACAGCCATCATGCAAGGATCATGATGATCAGCATGTTACGAGTTTTCATTTGATACCTTACACCGTATTCCTTGTAGATAAATCCCATGGCAGCAATGCATTAGGTGTGGTGAGTTGCTTAGGTCAAGTAGGAAGTGCTGTGATAGATAATGGATCCTCTGTTGGGGCATTGTGGTACTCTTATGGTCAATCTTTTATCGCCCAAACAACAGTATTTTTGCTGGAATTCCATTCTCTTGCCTTTCAAAAATCCACAAGGTGCTGCCTAGCAATTTTTTTGCAACTCTGTGATGGTACTAAATTATTTCTGTTCCACTCTATGGATGTTCATTTCCCCTAATTTATTTTCAAAACATCCTAACGTATGTTCTCAGTGTGACTAAGGATTTTAATAGTCTCTTTTAAATGTAAAGTAATTCCGTTCCACTGCAGATTTGAATTTAACACAACGAGAAAGAGAGAAAATGGGAAGCAAAATGTGGCTGCTGTTGCGTGGTGTTTGTTTCGGAAGCAGTCCCACACCAGATTGAAGCAACGTATTTTAATAATCGGTGGGGTGTCGGCTGGATTTTCAGGAGGCCTTGATTGGGTTGATTTGATTAATGAGACAAAAATCGCACTAGCAGGAGACTGCAGCCTTGTTTATTATAATAAATAAATCTGCAGATTGACACAATGGGCTTTAAAATATTAGGTGAGCAAATTATTCTGCATGAAGTAAAGCAGTTGCTGAGTGATGGGTCGGATGAATAATTGTGTTTTCAATTTACCCTGGGGATATAAAGAGCGCCGTCTTTCATTCACTGCCAAGCAAAGTGAAAGAACATTGAGGATAGTTGCGTAACTTTTTACTGCTGTGGTATTTGATGGGGACCTCTGTATTCAAGCTCTGAATCAGCACATCGTCCACTGGGGCTGCTTCCGTTCCGAGAACCCCAAATATAGATGGGCACTGAAAAGAAGCAGCCTTAGTTTTGTGGCTAAGTCCTGGACCGAGACTCAGATTTTTTCCTGACTTGGGTAAAGCACATGGGGCCAGATGTTTAATGATACAGGTAGAACCTCTCTAGTCTGGCACTCTCTGGGCCAGCAACATCTGTGGTCCGGCACGATTTTAGTTAGCCGGATGCCCACTTGTCATGGGTGTGGCCAAGTTTCCTGCAGTCCCATAAAGCTTCTTTACAGTGACCAGTCCTGGCTCTCCGTGTTCGGTGCTGTTATTTAGCTCTAATTTACCCCCAAATGTTCTCTAACAGCTCAGCAAGCAGTGGAAGTGTAGGCAATGCTACTAGACAATATTGACCTCCTGTGGTCTGGAAAATTCTCTGGTTCGGAACAGGTTGGTGTCGGACTAGAGAGGTTCAACCTGTATTAGGCACTTAAAGATGTGGCTTGATGCCTATTTGTATCTTTTGGGTGCAGAAATACCTTTGCAAATCTGACCCCTAGTGTCTCTGTACCCCAATTCCCCATTTGTGACACGAGGATTAAAGTACTAAACTACCTCGGTGGCTTTTTGGGAGGGGCACTGTCCCGGAAGCCACAGTAAAACAAAGAGCCCTCCAGGGGCTTGCCCGACAGCGGCGATGACAAGGTGGAAACGTGGGGCGCACGCACCGTGTGAACCGTTATCCCATACCCCCCACAGGTCATGCTCTCGGAAAGAAAAGGCACGGACGAGCTCTACGCGGTGAAGATCCTGAAGAAGGACGTCGTTATTCAGGACGACGACGTGGAGTGCACGATGGTTGAGAAGCGGGTGCTGGCGCTGGCTGGGAAGCCCCCGTTCCTAACACAGCTTCACTCCTGCTTTCAGACAATGGTACGTGGGCGACCCTTCCCTTGCTGTCTGCGTCGGGCAACATGGCCCTCAGCGAAGCCAGGGGGACGTGGAGGTTTGTATCCAAAGCGCAAGTGAGGGGGGGTGAGTTCCAGCCTGGAACAGCTGGGGGTGGAGGGAAGGGGAGGAGGTTGCAGTCACTTCAGGTGGGAGTGGACACTAGAGACCAACCCCAGAGATACCACATCCTCTCCAGAATCCAAGGAGTAGGGCCCCCCCCCCGCCACCCGCCAAGTTCTCTCCAGGCCCCCGGGACAGGGTCCAGAGAGGAGCAAAAGAAACGATTAAAGGTCTAGAAAACATGAGGTATGAAGGAAGACTGGGCTTGTTTAGTTTGGAAAGGAGAAGACTGAGAGGGGACATGAGAGCAGTTTTCAGGTATCTAAAAGGGTGACACAAGGAGGAGGGAGAAAAATTGTTCTCCTTGGCCTCTGGGGACAGGACAAGGAGCAATGGGCTTAAACTGCAGCCAGGGAGGTTGAGGTTGGACATTAGGAAAAACTTCCTGGCTGTCAGGGTGGTTAAACACTGGAATAAGTTGCCTGGGGGGGTTGTGGAATCTCCATCACTGGGGATATTTCAGAGCAGGTTGGACGGACACCTGTCAGGGATGATCTGGACGGTGCTTGTCCTGCCATGGGGGCAGGGAACTGGACCTGACCTCTCGAGTTCTAGTGTTCTAGGGTTCTCTGAATATCGAGACGTTGCCGGGTGATTTGAAGCACGACAGACATGCCTGTAAATAAATAGAGGAATTTAATGTGTGGCCAGATTTTCAGCCCCTGAATCTAGACTGCGCTGTCTGCACCACCCGTGACTCGTCATAGCACTCGGGAGGCGCACACCCCCCGGGCCTCCCCCAGAATCTCAATTGCTAAATGGGGTGCCCCCACATGCCCCTTCCTGTCCTCCTGGGTGCCCCTTCCAACCTACATGCTGAGTGCACAGATAACTGCCTAGAGAAGGGCTCAGCTGTTTCCCCCTTGCCAGCCTCAAAACTTCCATGCAGAGATGGCTGCCGGCACCCAATATGGATTCCAGGGTGCGTGTTCAGACAAGGAGCCTCCGGCAGGAGCCTGACAAATTTAGCGGCCACCTCTTTGTTGAATTTAGACCTCGTCCTTCAGCCTTTGGGAGAGACCCTGGTCTAGGACTCGCGTTCCAGGCCAGGTAGCAAAACACCACTGTTGTCCGTGTTTGCAACTTGGAGTGAAGAAGCTGAGCAGATAGTGAAACCTAATAAAAAATCTGGAAATTTCAGATTGAAATAGGCATTCTATTAACATGTGTAAACAGTAAGTTTGGGGGGAAGGGGAGCTTTTTTAAAGCCATCTCTGGCCGGCGGTTGAGCAACTTGAAAACGAAAAGGCCCAGGCACTTGTCAGCGGGAGCAAGGAACAGTAATTGGTACAGGCCTTTCGCCGGGCGACTGTGACGTCCGGGAGGATTACGCTCCAACGTTATCCCAGCAATTGGATTTACCAAACACATTCAGTGTATGTAAAGTGTGTGGCCCAGCTTTGCACAACAGTCATCAAACTGCAGCAGGGAAAGCGCTTTCAAACAGCATCTTTGTGGCATCTGAAGTGAGTCACGTGGGATTATTTCAAGGAGAGCTACAGCAGCTAAACAGGAATCCTGTTTGTAATGTAATGGAAATGCATAGCCGAGTGTATTATCAAACGCAGGCACAAGCGCTCTGATTTCTGGGAGCACAGCTCCCAGTCTGCGCGGTGAGTTCAGCTGACTAACTCTCAGATCCACCCCTGAAAGGAGGAGAGAATTATTGTGCAGGCATCACAAGGGGAAGAGTTGCCAAATTTTGCACCATCAGCTAAAAGCCGGTGGGCTCCTGCTGCTGTGGGAAAGGTGGGTGTGTGACTGTAGCATCTTTATACAGCAGTCCCAAAGCATGGCTGCTAACTGCCCACAAAGTGTAGAGGCCCCTCTTGGTCCATGTGAGCCAGGGTGGAGAGGTGCACTACCGTGATACAGGCTGAACCTCTCTAGTCCAGAACTCTGGTCCAGCAACCTCTGTGGTCTGGCATGATGTTAGTGAGCCAGAGGTCCCCTTGTCATGGGGGTGGCCAAGTTTCCTGCGGTCCCATAAAGTTTGTTTCCAGCCCCCAGTCCTGGCTCTCAGGGTTCTGGGCTGTTATTTGGCTCTAATTGACCCCTAAGGGTGTGTCTAGACTACAGGGTTTTTTCGAAAAAAAGTGGCCTTTTTTTGAAAAACCTTCCCCGGTGTCTAGATTGCTGCTGTGTTCTTTCGAAAGTAAATCGAAAGATCGCGGCTTTTTTTTCGACCGAGGAAAACCTCGTTTTATGAGGAAGAATGCCTTTTTTCGAAAGTGCTCTTTCGAAAAAAGGCGCTATGTAATGGAAACTGTGCTTTTTCGGAAGTACTGGTTGTAGTCTAGACGCTCTTTTTCGAAAGAGGCGTGCAGTCTAGACATAGCCTAAATGTCTTCTCAGAGCCCAGCAAGCAGTGGAAGTGTTGGTCATGCTGCTAGACCATATTGACCGCCTGTGGTTCGGCAAATTCTCTGGTTTGGCCCCGGTCAGGTCCCTGGCCTAGAGAGGTTCAACCTGTAGTGAGCAATGATAACAGGGATCGTTCTGGCTTTACCTCCACATTGCAGTGCGGAGCGAGGCAGAAGAAGTGGTCAATAAAATCAGCAGGACCCCAAGAATTGCACTGTTCCTGTCTCAGCCGCCGGGGGAGGGGCATGTCTGGTTTAGCAGGCTCCTCGAGACGTCTCGGCAGGCAATGAGCGAACGTCCGTGGCGGAGGCTGGCTCTCCGTGGGCTCAGTGAATCCCCTTTCCCAGCACCATCCTGGCTGTGCTCTCCCAGACTGCGGATGGGACTTGCTTTTGCTCGGCGAAGATGCAGTTGTCTGTGCCAGCCGGCAGGCAGCCGGCCGTGTGGGATAACGCCCGCGTAAAGCACAGACGTGCTGTTTTTCTAAGAGCGAAGGAGGCGCAGGGCCTGGTTTCTAGCCCTGGTCGGGCTGTCCTGAGTAGCCACCTTGGTCATGCTTTTCCCCACCGAGGCTGGGGACTTTTGGGGAGCCGCGCTGAACACCTGCCCTGTGGTTTTGACACTCCAGTTGTTTCACGAGGGGGGCCGTGCTGTCAGTGGGGGCTGTCCCTGTGGCACATGCATGGAGGGGTGTGTGCAAACCTTCTGGACCTCAGCCAGGTCTCTACACATTTTAAACCCTTGCTGTGTCGTGTTTTGCATCACCGGCCAGGCCCCCAGTTGTCCTGTTTCATTAGCCTCCAGGTGGCCCGTGTGCCGCGGGGGGTTTGAACGCAGAGGGCGTGTTCACTGCTTGCAGTTGGCCCTGAACGGAGCCGGTAGGAGAGGGTAAGATGTCAGCTCCGCAGGTGGGGATGGGGGCGGTGAGGTCTGTGCAGCTTTCTCTTGGCTCAGCCGAGAGACCGGCTGTTTATGGGCCAGGCCCTGGCTGGGAATCTCTGCTGAGATGCTGCTGCGCTCCCCGAGTTAGCGCTGGTCGTGTCTGCAGGGCGGTGGCTGGTCCCAGTTCCCGCCGTGTGGCTGCTCCCCAGCATGGCTGGGAACATTGTATTTCAAGTGAGGACATAGCAGGGAGGCGGGGTGGGGACCCAGGCAAGCCAGTAGCTGGTTGGGGGCAGTACTGAGCAGGCATGTGGCAGGACAGAGGTTCGACTGCCTTCACCGCGGGGCCGTTGGCTGTTCCGGGGCTGGTCGCTCACTTGCCTTTTGCAATATTTTCGCAAGGGCCAATGTTTCTTCCAAGGCGAACAAACCCAAACCGCGAACCCCCCGCTGTTTCGATGGCTGGGTTCTCCCCTTGCACCCCTCCCTGTAATTCTTGTTCTTTGGCCACGCCTCCTCTTTCCCTCCCTGGTAATGGGACTGGAGTGTGGGCTCTTGGGTGGGGCTGAGGAGGAGAGGTTTGGGGTGCAGGAGGGGGCTCTGGCTTGGGGGGCGTCAGGGCTGCAGCAGGAGAGGCTGACCCTGAGCGGGGCGGGGGGGGGGCTAAGGCAGCTTCCTGCCTCGCCTGGCCCCGCAGACCATGCTGTGCCCAGAAGCAACCAATGGGAGTACAGAGCTGGTGCTGGGGTAGGGGGCGGAGCCCTGTGTGCTCCGCCCCTTCCCCCCCCCCCCCGAGCCAGGCCCATTGCAGGCTGCTTCTGGGGTGCAGCACAGTCTGTGATGCCAGGACAGGCAGGGGGCTGCCTTAGCCCCCCCCCCCTCCACTGCTCACCTGATCCCCCTGGAGCACCGAGCCCAGGGCCCGACATTCCACTGCCCAGGGCTGGGACGCGCCCCGTCGAGTGAAACCCGCAGCTCTGTGTAATGATAGAGCTGGGTAGAATAGCTCCCCCTTAATCTTCACCCTCACTGACTTCCCTGGGCTCCCAGTGCTGCTGCGGTTCTTAATTGTCACTTTTTTTTTTTTTCTAGGATCGCTTGTATTTTGTGATGGAATATGTGAACGGAGGGGACTTAATGTACCAGATTCAGCAGGTTGGCAGGTTTAAGGAGCCACATGCCGTGTAAGTCCAACAGCTGGGGCTAACATTCGCCCGTTGGGGGGCGGTGTTTCATGGGGCTGTGGCAGGTATCTGCGGGTTCAGTGCTGACGGGTGCTGAGGTCGGAGACATGGGGGCGGGGGCGCAGGATGCAAAGAGGAAATGTTCTCGAGCCAGCCTGATGGTCAGAAGCCGTTTCCAAGGGCTGGTTTTTTGCCTCGTGGCCTGAAAAAGCACCAGGGAGTGCTTGTCAATTTCTCTCCAATTAACCGTTGCGCGAGGCTGCAGACAGGATGCCTGGCCGTCTCCCCGAGGTTTGCACGCCAGCTGCAAACATGCTGCCGGGCCCAGACCTGGCCTTGCTCCTGGCCCACAAGCCAGAGCGCTGCCGAGCGTCTCACGGCGCCAGTCGATTTCCCACGTGCGTCCGAGGCCAGCCCACCTGCAGTTCTGTGCTTGAACCCCCCCGTCCGCGGAACCCCCCAGCTGGTGGCTCCGTTCCGGAAGCTCGTGTCTACCGAGAGGATTTGGCTTTAAGCTGTGGCACAAGGTGCCCCTGGCACGGCACTGCATCCCACTCCTGTCTCTGCCTTTCCGTCGCTGCTCCCCAGGAAGCCCGTGTGGGAGCTGGCGTGCCGTCGGCGATCGCCTCGCCCGCCTGCTGCTCCCACCAGAGGCACTCCGGCCACGGTCCTGGGCAGGGAAGCTGTTTTGTCAAGTGGCATGAGCCTTTCCTCTTGGGCAGGTTGTTGCCATGGGCCGGCTTGAGAGAGACCCTCCGCTTTGGGACGCTGGTAAAAGGTGCCGGGCCTGGAAGACTCGCTAGAAGCTGTAGATTTAGCACGGTGCAGGCGGCAGAAATGGGAGCTTCCCCTCGCCCCGGCAAGTAAAGGCTCCTCAAATCCTGCCCTGCAGGGCTGTCCCCAGACACACAAGAGGAACACTCAGTCTTTAGCCGCGTCACTTTGTCTGCTGGCCAGGTGCTGATCGGGGCTTTGGCACCTGCGGTCTGTAATTTAGTCCATGGATCGGATAAATGGACGGTAAGGTGGATAGAAAGCTGGCTAGACTGTCAGGCCCAACGGATAGTGATCAATGGCTCCATGTCAGGTTGGCGGTCGGTTTCTAGCGGAGTGCCCCAAGGTTCGGTTCTGGGACCGGTTTTGTTCAACATCTTTATTAATGACCTGGATGAGGGGATGGATTGCACCCTCAGCAAGTTTGCCGATGACACTAAGCTGGGGGGAGAGGTGGATACACTGGAGAGCAGGGATAGGGAACAGAGTGATCTGGACAGATTAGAGGGTTGGGCCACAAGAAATCGGATGAGGTTCAATAAGGACAAATGTAGAGTCCTGCCCTTGGGACAAAGAATCCCAAGGATTGTTACAGGCTGGGGGCCGACTGGCTAAGTAGCAGTTCAGCAGAAAAGGAGCTGGGGATTGCAGTGGATGAGAAGCTGGATCTGAGTCAACAGGGCGCCCATGTAGCCAAGAAGGCTAACGGCACATTGGTGGGCATTAGGAGCAGCATTGCCAGCAGATCCGGAGAAGTGATTATTGCCCTTTATTCGGCTCTGGTGAGGCCACATCTAGAATATTGTGTCCAGCTCTGGGCCCCCACTATAGGAAGGATGTGGACACATTGGAGAGGGTCCAGAGGAGGGCGACCAAGATGCTTAGGGGGCTGGAGCACTTGACCAATGTGGAGAGACTGAGGGATTTGGGTTTGTTTAGTTTGCAGAAGAGAAGAGGGAGGGGGGATTTGAGAGCAGCCTTCAACTCCCCGAAGGGGGTTCCAAAGAGGCTGGAGGGAGGCTGTTCTCAGTGGGGGCAGGTGGCAGAACGAGGAGCAATGGGCTCAAGTTGCAGTGGGGGAGGTCTGGGTTGGATATTAGGAAAAACTGTTTCCCAAGGAGGGTGGGGAAGCACTGGGATGGGTTCCCGAGGGAGGGGGTGGAATCTCCATCCCTAGAGGTGTTTAAGTCCCGACTTGACAAAGCCCTGGCTGGGCTGATTGAGTTGGGGTTGGTCCTGCTTTGGGCAGGGGGCTGAACTCAACGACTCCTGAGGGCTCTTCCAGCTCTAGGATTCTCTGATTCTGTAAGCTGGGCTGAGGATAAGAAAATGTTTTACAGGACCCACCAAATGCGCTTTTCCTTTAACAGCCTCTGCAGATAGCGGCTGGGTTTAAAGCAGCATCGTTTCCGAGGGCAGCTACAAACCTCACACGCAATCCCCTGAGCACCGAATCTTCTTTACCACGTTACCGCCGGTTTCTCTATCTTCTTGGCCTCCCCATGCTGCCGTGGAACGTCGTGTGTCATGGTCAATCACCCCCCAGTAGCAAACTGTCATAGATCTGGGCTCTTTTTTTTAAAAAAATGGGGATCTGTGTAATCCCAAGTGACATCCCCACACTTGCCCACAGCAACCTGATCGTGTTATTACCCCAGATCTGGCCGAGGGACGCGATGTCGCTTTTGCGGGATACTTGTCCAGTGGTTTTCCAGCGCAATTGCCTTTATCTTTTGGTGACGGCTGCCCCTTGTGTTTCATTCGGTGTAATTAGATTTCAAAGCTTTTCATTTTAATTTATCTGCTTTAATTATCAGCGTTTTCCTGTTAAAATTTTCATTTCAGATTCTACGCAGCTGAAATTGCCATCGGTCTCTTCTTCCTACAAAGCAAAGGCATCATTTATCGGTAGGTGAGCAGTTTCTCCCTTACTAAAGAACGGGTGCAAAAATATGAGCCTGTTTCTTACAGCGACCAGGCTTTGTGCTGCAGGTTCAAGGAATCTTTTTTTTTTTTGTCAGCTAAGTGACATAGTACTCAGCCGCTGTCCCTGCGGCTGCAGCCCGCTCCACTGGCTTGCAGCGCTGATTGGCAGCTGTTCATTCATACCTCCCCTAAATAGAACTGGAGGCCTGTTAATGTTAGTGCTGTAGGAGCCTGTAATTGTCCTTTACTCCACTTTTGTAGGGAAGAGCGTGCAGAAAACAAAAGTTTTGTTTAAAACAAACAAAAGGTACGGTTTTTTCACTCGGCGCACGGTCAACCTGTGGAACTCCTTGCCAGAGGAGACTAAGGGGGGATATGATAGAGGTCTATAAAATCATGACTGGGATGGAAAAAATGAATAAGGAAAAGTTATTTACATGTTCCCATAACATAAAAACTAGGGGTCACCAAATGAAATGAATAGGCAGCAGGTTTAAAACAAACAAAAGGAAGTTTTTCTTCATACAGCACACAGTCAACCTGTGGAACTCCTTGACAGAGGATGCGGTGAAGGCCAGGACTTGAGCAGGGTTCAAAAAAAGAGCTAGATAGGTTCATGGAGGTTAGGTCCATCAATGGCTATTAGCCAGGATGGGTAGGAATGGTGTCCCTCGCCTCTGTTTGTCTGGAGGTGGGTGACAGCGGAGGGATCACATGAAGATTACCTGTTGTGATCCCTCCCTCTGGGGCACCTGGTATTGGCCACTGTCGCAGGCAGGATACTGGGCTGGATGGACCTTTGGTCTGACCCAGTGTGGCTGTTCTGATGTATGTTAAAAGCAGTTTTGATTCTCCTCCTGCCTCCCTGTTTTACATGTCTGTTTGCACAGCATGTATCCCGGGTGGAGAGGGAGCAGGAGAGGGAGGGGGAGGGAGGAGTAACAGTTAATCCGTACTACGGACTTAGTTCGGATTAACTTCTGGGTGCCGCGTGTAGCCGTGGGCAGTCAGTTCGAACTACGGGGATTTAAAAATGGCGCCCGCCCGGGAACATGCAAATGAAGCCCGGGATATTTAAATCCCGGGCTTCATTTGCAAGTTCGAATGCCTACATTAGCCACCCTAGTTCGAACGCGGGCGAGTGTAGACATACCCTGAGAGCGCTCTGGTACTGTGTGCCTCTTTCCCCCGTAACACGGGATGCAGCCTTTGGTTCCTCTGCCCTTGGCCAATCTGAGTTCTAAGCACTGTTGCCAGAGATAGCGAAGTCCTAAAAACAGGAAGCAGCTGCAGACGGTGCCGCTCCTGCAACTGCATGGCACGTAGCTGACCACGCTGAGCTAGGGGCGTTGTCTTTGCCTGTGCAGTGACCTTGGCTCCACAGAGCTCAGTGAGATCGCTCCAGGAAGTCCGCGCCGCTGCAGGAGTAACCCAGTATCACCCCAACTGCCCCCCTGGCTCTTTGCGCTCCCCAAAGGAGCCTAGGCCAGGGAAACCGGTCCATGCCACCTTTGTCTGCTTCAGAGCGTCGTCACACGTGGGAACCGGGGGATTGGTGTCCAGAGCGCTTGGGTTAATGCCTCCCCAGCATTCTGATGCATTCACTGTCGGAGGACAGGTGAACCTTTGTACCTGCCCCAGAGGCGCCGGCGCTGTGACACACGGTAGCCCAGTGCGTTTCAAAGGACGGGGCGGCCCCAGCACTGGGGGGTGGAGTGTCGGGCCTTGGGGCTCGGTGCTGCAGGGGGATCAGGTGAGCAGCGGGGGCACTAAGGCAGCTCTCTGCCTGGCCTAGCCTTGCAGCCTGCACTGCGCCTTAGAAGCGGCCGGCAGCAGGCCCGGCTCTAGGTGAGGGGGGAGAAAAGCACAGGAAGCTGCCTTAGGGCCCCCCCCCCCCTGCTGCACCACTGCCCGGGAACCACTCTAGGTCAGCCCTTCCTGCCCGAGCCCTGCCCCCCCAAGCCAGAGCCCCCTCCTGCACCCCAAAGCTCCACCCTCAGCCCCACCCCGGAGCCCATGTGCCAGTCACATTCTGTTGGGTCGCGGCACCAGCAACTGTCTTCATGAGAAAAGGAGTTTGAAGCCCGCTGAGTTAGCCGATGAAGCGTGACGGGTGCTGTGGGGGGGGCAGGGCGGGGGCGGGCGGCTCTTGGGTGCGACGTCCAAGAGGCGGAGGAGGTTCGATGCAGCTACTAAATGTTAGCTGGAGGGAAACCGAGGTGGGGCAAAGGCTTATTTCCACCCTTCCCCAGGTAACCTGAGGGGAGCTGGTACTAGAACTGGCACTAGGCTGGGTGATTCAGCGCATGGGACAGAGGCTTTGCATAAAGGGGTAACCAAACAAAAGCACCTTTGCAGAAATCGAGGGGAGCCTGCCTCCGGGCGCAGTGCAGCAGTTCTGTGGGCTGGCGCCTCTGGGCCAGGTCTGTGGCTGCCTCGCTCCCCAGAGCTCTGAGGCCCGTTTCCACGAGCTGGGATCCTGGCCCGGTCTGCCACGCTGGTTGGCCTGAACGTCCCGATGTGCCCTCCACCCGAGCCCCACGGCGTCGGATTTGCATCCCGGCCCATTAGCCCGTGACACTGGTTGGCGGCCGTGGGCACCGCTGCACGGACCGTGACAGCAGCTGGCTCAGAGTTCATGGTTTGCTCAGTGACAAAAGTGCCACGAGATTGCCTGTGTGGCGGCCCTGCTGTGGTCCTTGGCTAGAGGTGCAGCCCGGTCCCCCTGACCCGAGATGGAGACTTTTGGGTTACTGTACCACACCTAAACAAAGAAGTAATGACACCACTACATAGCTGCTTGGCAATTACATGGGGAGCTACTTAGACCTAAAAACCAACTGTTCCCTGAAAGGCAAGCCTCCAGCTGTTTGTTAGCATAATCCACTGGCCACATGTGGGCCAACACTGGAGAACTGACCCTGACCAAGGGCACAAGCCACTCCAGCTTGGGCCAACAAGCCCTGTGTAGGAGTCTCACACCTCTGTAGGCCAGGCACACAAGCTCAGTGGTCTGAGCATTAGCCTGTTGAAGTCAGGGTTGTGAGTTTGATCCTTGAGGGGCCATTTTGAGATCTGGGGCAAATCATTAGAACTGGAAGGGTCCTTGAGAGATCATCCAATCCAGTCCCCTGCTCTCACAGCAGGACCAACTACTGCCCCAGCTGGCTCCCGTAAGGATTGAACTCACAACCCTGGGTTTAGCAGGCCAATGCTCAAACCACAGAGCTATCCCTCCCACTCCAGGGATTGCTCAGGGATGGTGCTTGGTCCTGCCGTGAGGGCAGGGGACTAGACTCGATGACCTCTCAAGGTCCCTTCCAGCTCTATGAGATATATGGAGATATACCTATTATTATTATTATTATTATTTTATTATTATTATTAGGAAGAGAAGTTTGGATAAGGCTTGAACCTTTTCTGACTTGGTACCATCTAGGGATGTGGAAATGTAACGTGTTCATGGCTAACTGATGAGCCTACGTGTTCATAGTTACACGCAGGCTCCTGGTTCACACGGGGAGCCAGCTAAAAAGCCAGCCCAGTGTGTACCAGCTCCCAGGGAGCTGCCTCCACCCCCTCTCTCCGGCTGCTGCTGTATCAGAGGCAGCAGTACTGGGGGTAGGTGGGAGTCAGTATGCACAGGGAGCCGACTGCCGCCCCCTGTAGAAGCACACAACCGCTGAAAATGTCAGTGGTCACACGGTTACTTAATTAAACCCATTTTAACATCCCTAGTACCATCTACCTTTTGGTTACGTATGAACGCCAAATGCAGTTTGAGGTGCACAGACGTGAAAGATGAAAAACGACCTATTAAGTCGATCTCCCTGCTAGGGCAAGGTTGTACATATGGTATATTTCCCAGTGCCTTGTTCAGCCTGATATTCCTGTGGAATAAAACATTTAGAGCATCGGGCCCTGGTGTGCCTGGATTTCATTCTGTTGGCTGGCTTGACCACCGCCTTTCCATGTGACCCTTTTGTGTGACCGTTCATTTACTGTCCTGCCGCAGAGACCTCAAGCTGGACAACGTGATGCTGGACAGCGAAGGGCACATCAAGATTGCAGACTTTGGCATGTGCAAGGAGAACATCTGGGACGGGGCGACCACCAAGACCTTTTGCGGCACTCCTGACTACATCGCCCCCGAGGTGAGAGGATGTGACGCGCAGCTGATGCGCCGCGGCAACGGGCTTGCAAGGATAAACATCTCTTATGGGAACGTGTGCGCCATAAAACACCTTTTGCTTCTGTGACCAGTGGGGAGAGGCAGAGAAAACACAGTAGTTTTGGTGGCTTTTATCGCTCAGCAGAAGTACCGACTAATTTTTGTCATAACCCTCTGACAAGAATTGCCAGTCGACAGCGTTTCCTGTGGGACTGAGTCTGGGGGTAGCGCACGTTTTTGAAGCCAGACCTAAGGGAGATCCCTTTAGGGCCAGGCGAAGAATGCATGCAAAGCAACATGGGCAGTAGAGAGCATGGGGAGTTCTCCATGGAATGACTTTGCAACAGAAAAGGTAGTTTCTACCAACTTGAAATTTTGAGTGGAAAAATTTTAATTTTGCCAAAAAATAAAATTGATTTTTTTTTTTTTTTTGCCATTTAGAAAATCAAAATACAGTATTTCCTTTGGGGTTGGTTTGGCCTGGATTGAAATGTTTCACTTTTTGTAGCTGACCCAAAATGATTGGTTTCAAATAATGTCATTCAAACAGAAATGACACTTTCTTATCGGGACACATTGCCTTAGCAGAGTTGTAGTTCTGTCCCTCTTCTCTCCAAAAGGTGGGGCCCCACTAGGACTACCTCTCCCATAAGGCAGTGTGCTGGTTTCATTCTGCCCAAGATGTGTGGTGCAGCCTGGGAGTCACGTGACCCTGGAAATGTCATGTGGCCGGGACCAGGGGAGAAGGTGAAAAGTCTTGTGCTCCCAAACTACAACTCCCACAAGGCAGTGTGCCCAGCGTAAGAAAATACAGCTCCACGTTGAAAGGACTCGCAACGACGCATTTTTGTGTCCTTTCAGGAGGCTGAAATGAAACATTTTGACTTGGGGAAGGTCTGTGTTTTGTTTCACAAACTTTTCAACGCTTTTCCAAGTCACATTTTTTTCTTCAGAATTTCCTGCGCCAGGAAAGTTTCAGCTTCCTGTCTCATGGCGGGATGAACGCCGCTGCTGCAATGTTGGGCATTCTCCGTTTTGCTTAGCTCCCGTCGCTGTGGCTGCCAGGGTCAAGTGGCAGGCGGGTGAGGGAAGGCCCCCCCCTTTGCTGCAAAGCCCCCCATGGCCCTGCTCACAAACCGCCAGGCAGGAGGGAACCAGAAGGAAGATTCTCTCCTGCTCCCGCCGGGCACCTGGCTCCAAATCAATCTTCTTCCTAGACGCAGAGGGCTGATGCCTGCTCCACTTCCCTGCAGCACGGCTGGGTTTCCGTGCCTGCTGGCCAGCCGGCCTGGCCGCTCCCCCTCTGGCGAGGCCCCACTGGAGTCTGCGGGTCTCGAGGCCCAACGGACGCCAGAGCCCGCTGGCTAAGCTAAGTTCTGCTGCCCTCCCCGGGGTTCCCGCTTGGGCATCAGGACATGGGGGTGCAGGCTCTGCCCCTTCTCTGGCAGCCCCCGTTTGTTTCCCCCATCCTGTCCCAGAGGAATGGGGTGTCAAGTGGAGTCCCCGTTGCTGCTGGAGATATGGGCATTGACCTGCCTAGGAATGTGGTCTCTGCCCCTCTCTCCAGCACCCCACGAGCCCTTCTCCCCACACCCAGGCTCCCTCTCCCTGGCTGGGGCAGCCGGGTTCCTCTCCTCCTCCGTCTTCCCTGCCTCAGGCGCATTCTCCTGCTGGGCCCTGTCTCCGCATCTTCCTCCTCCCCCAGGACCACCCCGCCTTAGGGACCCGCCTCTGTCCCGATTCCTGAGCGGCACCGCCTCCGCGTGAGCGAGAGACCTCCCTGTTCCCACGCCCCAGTCTTCCACAGAGAGGGCCCCGTCCTCATCATCCCAGCTCCTGCCCTTTGGTTCCCGGCTGAGAGCCAGTAGCAGGGACGGGTTCCTGTCTCCCTAATGGCCCCTGACCAGGAAGACAGGTGCCCCTTGGTTGACTCCCGCTGTTCTTCAGGGAGCCTGATGCAGGCATCTGTAGGGAAACTCAGTCGGCCCACAAGGCCGGGCGCCTCTCGGGAGGCTGGCGAGGTCTCTGTCCTTTCGCGGCGTTGGCTTAGGCTGCAGACGATGGAAGCAAAGAGACTTCGGCCTTCACAAGGGCCAGTGGACAAGGTGTGACATCTGCAGCAATCCCCCCTCCATTCGCTCTGGGGCATTCCGGCCTGCCCCAGACTCTTCTAGGAGGCCCTGGGATAGACAAGGCCCCCTTCTTAGGGGGCTGCACTGACCACACTCCAGGGCGGGGCATTCATAAGCTGCCAATCTTTGCTTCTATCCCCATGGTCTTGGGCAGCCGATTACATTGTCTCCGTCTCCAGCCAGCTGATGTTACTTTGCCGCCACGTCTCTGGGCGAGCGCTTCCTTCGCCCGGCTCCTTTCGTTCCGTCGGCTCTGCCTCCCTGAGTACGCGCACAAAGGCTGAAGCCTCGTGGCCAGTCTCTTCCAGCTGGGGCATCCATGTGTTGTGTTTTCCTAGCCGGGGGGTGATGCCCTTTCCCCCCCTCTCCCAGTCTTCGGTGCCAAACTCTACTCAAAGGTCTGTGCCCCTCTTAGATTGTGGCTTTCTTGGGGTTGGACCTGTCACCCTTTCCTGGGAATTTTCACTAGAGCTCATGGCAGAAGCATCCATTTCTGAAATCTCTAAGGTGGCCACCCCGGTCCCTTCCTCATCTTCGTGTGCCCTGACCTGCTGGAAAGAAAAGACAACCCCCGCCCTCTCTCACCAGAGCGGGTGAGAAGCACCACTCCGTGGTCGCTGCAGCGGGCACAGCTGGGGGAAGGGGTGCATGTCCCCGGGCTGGGGGACAGCCAGACGGACAGACCGACTCTCTGCAATGTATAGCTGATAGCTGTCCCTTTCTCTGCGGCATCTGATCGCAGGAGTCCTCCAGCACCGAAAGGAAAGAAGAACCGTCCCCGACTCGACGTGCCATGTGCCCGATTTGAAGCACACTGCTCGTTTGTTTGTAGTCAGGCATGTGTGTAAGGATTTAGCGGAATCCAGGCTCCTGTGACATTCAGGACAAGATCTCAGCCCTCCCCTTTCAATGTCACGGACTGTCACTGCTTTTGCAGGTTTCAGATAGGCTGCTAAGAGGTCGTTCGATGAGGCCTGTGATTTACAGATTGAAAAGACGTGATTGTCCTGCTGGGGCAGTAGTGGGCTATGGTAAGAGGCCATAATTAGACTTTGTGTAGCAGACCAGAGAGGATTGTTGGTCTAAACCCTGCCCCATAGCCGGGTCCTTTCCAAACTTTCCAGACTGTTGGAAGAGAGAAGCTCGTGTTAGAACCTGCTCCCTTTCATGGCTGGAAGCCAATGCAAGTGGCTCTTTGCACATGGCAGATTGACAGTCGTCTGAAACCCAACCAGTTTCCTTTGCTTCTGCGGGGAAGTTGTTTTCCGAGGGAGGGGGAGATTTCTGTTTAAGTAGGAGAGAAATGGGGCTCCATGAGGGCCCAGATGTCTGCCAGCATGGATCAGATTCCAGGAATGGGGCCTCGGCTGAAGGTGGGGAGGTGGGAATCGACAGAAAAACTGCTTAGAGTTGAACAGAATCACTGTGTGTATATTTCACTGTGATTAGCATGTGATTTGCATTCGTATTTGAATATCCGAATCTATTCAGAATAGAATTCTGTAATTAGGATGAATAAATTGTGTAATTGTTCTGCGTTAAGTAACAGATGGCGCAGCCCCAGGCCTGTCAAACGCTGAACGCTGCCACGAGGCCCGGCAGCAGCCACTCACGCAAATAAACTAGGTCTTGAAAGAGCCCTTTGGAGCTCACATCAGCTCTCTGCAGAGGCCGGGTCCTTTGATTCCGGTGGCCGGCCTGGCTACAGCTCCGTGTGAGCGGTTGTGCTCCGGTTGCCTTCTTGCTTCCTCTCTGATCCTTTGCAGATGCGGCTAGAGTGACCTCCTCGCTTGAAAATGGGGAAATAAAATGCTAGACATGTGCCCACGCCCACGTGGGCCCGTATGCACCATCCTCGTCGGCCATGGCCGGGCAAGGTGACGCAGCAGCTTTGCACAGTGGGGACGTTCCTTCTTCTCCCCGGCACTCGCAGGAGGGCTGATTGCTGGAGTAATTTCCTTCCAGGAGGTAGCTGGGAAATCCAAACGCAGCTGGGCTGGGAACATCCCAGTGCTGCCATGGGCACGTGAGCTTTTCCAGTGATAAAGCTACTGCGGGTTTATAGTCCATGTGGAAGTGTTTAAAAGTTTCCCTTCAGTGAGCGAGGCGCTTTGCTCATCCCAGACTCCGTCTGACCCTGAGTCAGCAAAACTCTGGCAGTGTGTGCTTACGTGTAAGTGCACACGCAGCCCCGTTGTCTGCGGTAGCCTGGACCCCTAGGCAAGACACTGCAAAGTCACATAACCAGCCTGGAAACAAGCCTGAAGAATGCTGAGCCCTGCGCCTTCCTGGAAATAATCTCTGGTCCGCTCCGGTGGCAAAGTGTCTGCACGCTTCAAGCAGGACCGATGGTGCAGTTGTAACTGCCTGTGGTTTCAAAGACCGTGAAGTGGAGAAGATTTATTTAGGGAAAGTGGGACATTCCCACGGTCTGTTTTTTTTTTTCTCTCTCTGCCGAGCAACTTTCTTGGGAGAAGAATTGTACCTGGACCCTTGCGATGCGCCGCAACGATTTTGGAGCGTTCCGTTGATTTCACTAGGGGTAGAGTTTCTCTGTGCTGGACAGTTCTCCGGTTGGGTTCAGTGATTCTCTGCCCTGTCTGATGGCTGTTCATGGACATAGGAGGAATGAAACCAAGCCGTGTGCAAAGCTGGTAAAGATCTTGCCAATTTCCCAGCACCGTGGTGCAGACTGGTATTTCACAGCCACAAATTTTCCCAAAAAGTGCCGTGCAAAAAATGTGAAATTTCATGGTTTGAGGCAAGTATTTGCCCCTGATTCCAGTGAAATTTTGACTCCTGACATTTCAAAAACACAATGGCTTTTGGTTGACAATTTTCTGGGAGTTTGAGCTATTTTCGTCAAATAACAAGGCAGTCTAATCGCATCAGATGTTGAGATTTTTAAGTACTAAAGCCCTTTTGAAAGGCACACCTCTACAGAGAGTCAAATTCTATACTGACACACCAGTGCAACTGAAGAGAGATCAGTATAATTAATCCAGTTTTACATCGATGTGAGTGAGATGAATTCGGCCCAACTTTTCTAGTTAAAACAACTACATACTGCTGGATTGGGGAGGCGGGTGCCAAGGGTCCCATACAGTTGTGAGCGAATCTGATCACTCTGATCTCATTATTGTTCTCTCTTCTCGTGCATTGATTTTTCAGCCAATATCTTGATTTACCTGGCTTCTTAGAGTTGATGCTCATAACAGGCTGTATTATAGACGCCACGTGTTAGGTATGTTTTTTAAATATGTGCCACTTGAAAAATCCGAGTGAATGTTCTGGTTTTCCTGACGTCCTACCATGTGGACAAGGACCTGACTTTCCAACGTTCTGAACCTCGGCCGCTCTGTGCTATTTCAGCAGCTCCTGTGAGCGCTCCTTGCGTCTGAAAAATCCAACCACAAATACATATGCCTCTGCTTTCGCCTGGCCTGGGGCTCGGAATTGTTTTGCATTGCTGTAATCCCGCTGTTTTGGTTGTTTTTAGATAATTGCTTATCAGCCCTATGGGAAGTCCGTGGATTGGTGGGCATTTGGAGTTCTGCTCTACGAGATGCTAGCTGGCCAGGTAATTGCATTTTAATTGGTTCCCATGGGATTCTGTTAGTTCCATCGGGAGCGGCTGTAGAGGCGCAAACGTGGGGAGCAGTGGGCGGGGCTGGGGTTCAAGTCGGGGTCACAGGCCGGGGGAAAGGTGACACATCTGGAAGAGATCCACCATGAAGCAGCCAGAGAAATGAAAGGACCGGAAGGCTGAAGATCAGAGGCCCAGCCGTTATGCCGAAGGCAAGGAGGCTGCCCCTTAACCGGTCTCCTTTCTCCTCCATAGGCGCCCTTCGAAGGGGAAGATGAAGACGAGCTTTTCCAGTCCATTATGGAGCACAACGTCGCCTACCCCAAGTCCATGTCGAAGGAGGCCGTGGCGATTTGCAAAGGGGTAAGGGGCAGCGCTTGCTTGCTGGGCGGGGCAGCGCGGGGGAGGGGGGACTAGGGGCTCTGTGCAGAATCGCACATGCAGCCGCCTGCCTCATCTGGGGGGGGGGCGCACATTGCGGGACCACCCACAGAGATGGCTAATCCTAGTGATCGGCGAGCAACTTGTGCTACTGCGATGGGGCAGAGTCCGGGGCGACTGGACGCCGGGCAGGAGTGTCTGGGGGAAATTCCTTGGTCTCTTTCGTACAGGAAGTCGGACCAGACGATCCCCGGGGCCTGTTCTGGTCTTTAAAATCTCCAAGTGCATGCACCAAGCGGCTGCAAAAGGGGCCATTCTGCTTGCTTGCCCCTCAGGCAGGGTATTGCAGCTCGCAGGTGCTGCCTCCGTTCGTGTTCTGGGGCTGGAGCACCCACGGGGGAAAATTAGTGGGTGCCGAACACCCACCAGCAGCCAAGCGCCCCTTCCCCAGCCTCTCGTGCATGGGTGGCCCTGCTCACCAGCTCCTCCCCTGCTCTCTCAGCACTTCTGGAGTGCCATAAACAGCTGACTCGGGACATTTGGGAAGCTCCAGGGCAGGAGAGGAGGGGGACGGGGCGTGCTCCGGGGAGGAGGCAGGGTGGGGGTGCAGCAGGGACAGTGCTTGGGATAAGGGTGGGGCATGTCTGGGGCTGACCAGGGATGGGAAGAGGCGGGGCAGAGGCTGGGGGGAAGCAGGGCTCAAGCAGCCCCCAGCGAGAGGGGAAGTCAGTGCCTGTGTTGCACACTGCTGGAGATTTGCACCGTCTGCCTCTGGGGCGACTGCTGCCCCCGGGGTCAGTGAGCGTTCTGCGCTGGGGCGGCGTTCCTTCCGACCCTGGAAGCTGAAGGGCTCGAGCCTTTCCCTAGCGCTGAGGGCATTAGTGCTAGGTCTGACACGGCCACGAGGCAGCCACACGGGAAGGCCGGCAGCCCAGCCGCACACGGCTCCGGGTGGAAGCGCCGGTGAGCGAGTGCCTGCCCTGTGCAGGAGGGTTTCCCCTTCCCTCCCCGGCTGCATCGCTTCTTCCATGCGGACTTCCTGCACGATCCTCGGAGGAGCCCTGGCACCTCTCTGGGAAAAGGCAGATTCCTCCGGCCGCTGCTTCTCCTGTGGATTGGGTGGATGAGGCGAAAGAGCACCGTTCCCACAGCACGTCCCCTAGCCTTGGGGGGTAGAGCAAGAAGCTCCACTCTGATATGGTGGGGGTGCCGTAGGCTCGCCTCTTCCATGCAGGGGCCTCTCTGGGACTTCATACCTGTCTCGACGTGTCTTAAATACCTGCCGCCTTGTTTGTTCCACGTCCTTGTGCTGCTGCTGTCACAGCAACACTGGCGTGGGGACGCCTGGGGTCTAGATTCAGCACCCAAGTGTGTGTGGGGGGGTTAGGATCTAGGCTTCATTTTACCGTAACAAGTGCACTTTTTAAAATGAGCCTCCGTATGGAGCAGGGAACTGAGAGCCAGCCCGGCAAAGACTCAAGCGCATGTCTCACTTGAACTGGGCCCTAAGCAATAAAAGTGGGTTAAGAACATCAGAACAGCCACACTGGGTCAGACCAAAGGTCCATCCAGCCCAGGGTCCTGTCTGCCGACAGTGGTCAATGCCAGGTGCCCCAAGGGAGGGAACACAACACAGAATCACTAAATGATCCCTCCCCGTCACCTATTTCCAGCCTCTGACAAACAGAGGCTCGGGACACCATCCCTGCCCATCCTGGCTAATAGGCAGGGCTCGCCAGCCACGCTGTCCGGCGATCTGCGCATGCGCAGATCACCCAAACCCGGTCTTCCAGATTGTAATCTATTCGCCACGGGCGAGTAGATTGCATTATTTGTCGAGCCCTGCTAATAGGTATCGATGGACCTAACCTCCATGAATTTTTCTAGCTCTTTTTTTTAAACCTTTTGAAGTCGTCTTCACAACATCTTCTGGCAAGGAGTTCCACAGGTTGTCTGTGCACTGCATGAAGAAAAATTTCCTTTTGTTTGTTTTAAACCTGCTACCTATTGATTTCATTTGGTGACTCCTAGTTCTTCTGTTATGGGAACAAGTAAATAACTTTTCCTTAATTACTTTTTCCATACCAGTCATGATTTTATAGACCTCCCGCATATCCCCCTCTTTTCTAAGCTGAAAAGTCCCAATCTTTTTAATCTCTCTTCACATGGGACCTGTTCCAAACCCCTCATTTTTGTTGTCCTTTTCTGAACCTTTTCCAGCACCAATATATCTTTTTTGACATGAGGTGACCACATCTGTACGCAGTATTCAAGATGTGGGGGCCCCATGGTTTTATAGAAAGGCCATAAGCTATTTTCTGTGTTATTCACTAGCCCTTTTGTAATGACTCCTAACATTCTACTTGCTTTTTTGACGGCCGTTGCGCACTGAGTGGATGTTTTCAGACAACTATCCACAATGACTCCAAGATCTCTCTTTCGACTAGTTGTAGCTAAATTAGCCCCCATCATATTGTGTGTATAGTTGGGATTATTTTTTCCAATGTGCATTGCTTTACATTGATCCGCATGAAATTTCTTTGCCATTTTGTTGCCCAATCACTTAGTTTGGTGAGTGTCTTGCGGTGGAAGTTTTATTCAGATTTGATCCATTCTTCGGTCAGCCAAAACGCAGCTGTAACCCAGACCATGAGATCTGAGTTTCGAGCTGATTTTTTAGAACTCGGTCGTTATTTTAAAAAATGTCAAATGTCTGTCACGGAGACAGTGGCATGTGTACTGGCTGGCGGATAACAACACAACTTGCAGTTGCATGTGCTGCGACAGCCTTGCGTAGCCTGCTTTCCCGTTGCTGCAGGACTCGTCGCATGGGTGACAAATAGGCGGGCGGGCAGCTCTTTGGAGGGGAAAAGTTGAAGTGTTCAAGGGTTTAAATGGGTCACAGAGAGGCGGTTGTTTTCCAGGTCACTTGGCAGTCAGTTTCAGTACATAGTAGCAGTAAAATCTCCGTGTTAATTTAGAAGCCATCATATTAATCTGAGTGGGAGTTAATTGTGCCAACTTTGGGGGGGAGATTGGAGGCTACCTCCCACATCTAGCATAAACGAAGCGAGGAAGATGGTTTCTAGTGTTATGCTAAACATCATTATCCCCACCGTGCCCCAGGGCGTGCCACTGGCAGTGCTTAGAGACGGGAGCCGTGATAAATCAAGCTGTCTGCTTTGTTTTCGGTCGCATCCGTCAAACCCTGAATGCTGTACATCGACAAGAAGAGACCATGATTAAAACAGCTGCTGGATAGAGCTGTTGCGGCTTTTCTCACTTCTGGCAAATCGGAGGTTGCGTGAAAGGGCATTTAGCTCTGTCTGTGCGTCCTGGTTTCCTTTGTAAATTCTACTCTTTTTGTCCCAAGTATGTTGTGTAGACAACACAGTGGTGGTTCAATCTATGTATTTTTCTGAACAAAAAAGATGCAGGAGGGGACATTGCATTTTGCTTGCTTGCCCCTCACATCCTGCCCCCCACAACCTGACTGCAATTTTAAGAAGCCCAGTAAGCAAAAAAAGACAGAATTTGTCCAGGCACATTACACAGAGATAGGGATCTTCAAGTGCAGGAGCATCTAAGTCTTGTTTGTGGTGGCAAGTCATGCATTTTGCAGGAAGAAGTTTTGTGAGCTAACATACAAAACCGGCCCAGTATCAATTCAATGAAAACAGCAACCAGGAAAAGCTCTGCCTGTCAACATGAAAGGTTTTGTGTCTCTCAGGCAGGTTTTCCAGGAAGAATTGAAGGGCAATTTTGTTGTCCCTACACAATTTTATTCCTATGTGCTGGTGCCCATCATTATTGAGTGTGGTTTTAAATCTTGCATAGGACAGCCCGGAGATAGGCAGTCATTTGGCACAGAAGGCCATGTATCTGCACAGGACAAATGGCAAATGTTCCCCAAAGATGCACTCACTAGAAAACAAATGGGATACTTAACCGGAATCTGCATCTTTCACTCCACATTAAATGCTACATACTAGATCAAATGTCATAATGCTTTCCTCAGTTAGGGCATGTCTACACTAGGGAACTCTTTCAAAATTACTTAAATTGACTTAATAACTCTCGATTTAACAAAATTGGAATAGCATGTCCTCATTACGGGGAAGCCTCGAAATCAGTCCGAGGCAGGCTCTGTTAATGTAGACGTGCTACCTCAATTTAGAGCCCTACTACTGAGGAGTAATTACTTTGAATGACCCTGGGGAGTTGTTATTTCGAAATAAGAGCAGTGAAGCGTCCACACAACTGCGCTTTCGAAATAACTATTTTGAAATTAACGTTATTCCTCAGGGAAAGCAGGAGTACAGATTTTGAAATAAGCGGCCCATTATTTCAAAATAACAGGCTTGGTCATGTGGACACTCCACTTACAAATTCGACCTACAGGGGGTTATTTCGAAATTAAACCCTAGTGTAGACCAGGCCTTTGGAGTATCAGCTCTATCTGGTGGGGGTGTTTGAGGAGGAGAAATCTGAGTTGTTTTGCAGCGGGAGGGGGGGATGCAGATGTAGTAATTACCGGTTTTATTGTGCATAGCTTTCTTTGTGCCGTCCATTCATGAGAAGTGCTGGTTCAGCTGCCAAAACCCGGCGCTCAGATTGGGCAAGCTCCGGAAATTAGGCTGGTGTCCGAATGACTCCCTGGCATGTGACAACTAAAGTGATGTCCCATCTCTTTGTGAGGGGCACTTTCTTGTTTGTGACCTAACTGGTTTCCTAACACCTGTGAGTACCAGGTCCTCCCTCAATCTCTGTGGGTAGCAGAGTCAGGCAATGCCGGGGCTGTCTCCATCACAGCAACGGGGATTTGGAAAGGTGTTTTTCAATGGCTGAGATGCCAGGGAAGGAAAAGATCAGAGAGCACGTTGTTTTAGGCCATTTCAGTGGCGTAACTGACACGTCCCACTCCCCGTGGGATCTAGTGGTGACAAAGGTATTGAATGAGCACGCCATATCTGATGTTTCCAGCAAATTCTTTATTTTTTTAATTGAAAATTTTGTTTTGGGGTTTTTAATCTCAGGGTTAAGTGACCAATGGGCAGATGACTTGGTAGGATGTGCCATCAGGGAGATGTGCAGAGCCATGCCAGAACCTGCCCCACCAGCTTACCTTCAGGGTGCCCTTTATCCTGCCTCTCCCAGGGAGGGGGAATTGAACCCCTCACTCTGTTTTCCCCAGGTGAATGCCTTGTCCCCTAAGCCAGCATTTCTCAGCCAACCCTGGGGTTCCGCAGACCATCGTCACGGGTTCCGTGAGAAATCATGGACTAAATAAATTAAAAAAATTTTCTTACAATGTAAGCTGACATATATAACAGCTCTTTACAAATACATTTTCTTGACAGTAATTTAGCAGTCATTGAATTGCGCTCCCCGCTGTCAACTTTTTCTGGCCAAGCAAACGTTTTCATAGGTAGGGGTTCCTCAGGATATGAAAAATTATTTTAGGGGTTCCTCCATGGGAGAAAGGTTGGGAATCACTGCCCTAAGCCATGCCAGCCCACCTTACCTTCAGGACGCTCTTTGTCCTGCCTCTCCCAGAGTGGTACCTTATCCACTACACCACTGGGGGAGCCCCCCAACCTCCCTACATTCTGGGCCCCCCTTATCAGTCCTATGTCCCAAGGGTACATGGTCCATCCGTCACCAGTACATCCATCACCAACCTTGCTGTGGCTGTCCCCAGGGGAGGCGGGGCTTGAGCCTGCAACCTCTGGCTCCAGTGGCACCATATGCAGAATAGCCAGTTGAGTAGGGCACCCAAAAATTTGGGTGGGTCTTAATGTCCACCCACCCGTCTCTTCCTATCCTGGTTCTGTGGCTCTGCTTCCTCTGGGGAGGAGCGAGTTCACTTACAAGCGAAGAAGCCGGCCAGAGCTCTTAGCAGATGCTGACCCTGCAAAAGAGCCATGTGAGTGGTAACGAAGCCATTTCCGGGCATTTGCCAACCCCAGGTTCATACTGTCTGTTTCTGAATTTCCTGTCTGTGGGGCCTTCTTTGTGTTAAAACTATTCCATGAGTGTGTTGCTGAAGATTATAAAATCACATCTCTAAAAAATCACACGCACACACCCTGGCTGCCATCGGGCACAGGGGCAGCAGTGTACTAGCCCCGCATAGGAACCCCTACGTCCTAAGGCCGGCCCTGGGGACATGTGTGCGCCAGCTCTGGCGAGTCACTGAATGCCGCGGCACACGGCAGGGTGTAACAGGCCAGTCCCGCAGGCTACACGCAACTCACTAACACTGGGAAACGCTCACACGACAGTTTGCAGAATTTGGGTGAGGGGCAAAATCTTCCACGTTGTGAATTCTCAAGGACCTGGTTTTGGTCAAAAAATCAAATATTGATGGGGAAATTTCTGCCAGCTCTGGGGCCATGAGTTTGATCCTGATGCCATCCTTGCTCTGGGCGATCCCCTTGTGCAGGGACGTGAGTTATTTGGAACGTCTTCCAACCATGAGACTTTGGAAACAGTGTCGATCATCACAGCTTTCTGCTGCTTAGGCCTGTGGGTTTCTTGAAGTGAGGTTTCCCATCTGTTTGTTGTCTCTTGGGGTGACTAGCAGAGGCTGACAATACTAGAGGTGGCCTCGGTAGGAAGGAACAGGCAACACGCATAGAGGGGAGACCCCAAACCGAGCTTTCAGAACAAGACACCGTGGTGCACAATGACTCTTAAGTGGTCATCTCTATAGCAGTGACATGTTTAATACAGGTTGGACCTCCCTGGTTCAGCACCCTTGGGACCTGATTGGTCCCAGACCAGGGAATTTGCCCAACCAGGTGAAGTCAGTGCACCAGGATCTCCACTTTTCCAGCTGGCCACCGTGCTGCTGCACGGGGCTGTGCTCTCCCTGTGGGGGGGCTCCGCTTCCCCCTCCCCCACGGCTCTGCCTGCACCCTGGGCTCCGCTTTTGCGCCACGGCACTGCTGCTGCCATGGGATGAGGAGGGCTCAGTGCTCTGTCCGGCAGCCCCACTTCCATGATCAGCTCTCCCCAGTACCCCTGCTAACTTTAGAGAGGCTCAGGGATCTGTTGGGGGCATTTCCACCTCCCGTGGCAGGATAATCTGCTTTAAAGAAAGCCCCTGGAGATGTAGCTGCATCTCCATGGGACAGTCCTGTTATAACCTGAGAAGTTAAGCCCCAGATCAGGCACACGGGTAAGGACTTTGCTGCACTAGAATCTGAATCAATGGGAGCTGATCACATATTCAAGATAAGAAATTCTGGTTTTCCTGCACTATGCTACATAGCTGCTGTTTGACTTACCGTGTTTTAGTGTGTATAACCTGTGGTTTTTCTTTGCTGTGTTTAAAAAAAAAAAAACACACAACCCGTAGATTACCCGCGGACGTGTATAGGCTAATTCACGGTAATTGCACATACCAGGGGTGAACGGAGAGCGCAGCGCAGGCAAGCTGGCTGGCCTGTGGGAGGGGAGCCACACTTGCGCCCAGGCCCCGCGCAGCCGCAGCCAGGTGCAACTCACCCTCCTCCGGGCGGGGGAATGGAGAGCGCAGCACAGGCACGCTGGCCAGCCTGTGGGAGGGGAGCCCTACATGCAGCAGATTGGAGCTGACCCAATTCTAATGGGTAAAAATGAACTTGTATACCCCGCAGACACATATACCCTGCGGGGGGGTGGGGTAGGTTGTAAAAAGTGTATAACCCGCGGGTTATATACGCTAATTTATGGTAACGCTTGAAATGTACTGTTGGCGTTGAACATGAACTGGGCTCATGCAGGCCTCTTCATACAGTGATGTGTTGTCTTCCCGGCATTAGTGTAGAACTTGTTCCTCTGTAATACAAACACTGGCAAATGAGTCCCTACTGCAAGCCAGGAGAATCAATCTGTAGGCTTCACGGGCTTCTGTCGAACCATAGCAGATGGTGCCTTCATGCTCACACGAATGCAAGTACAAAGGGAAATGGGAAGATTTCATTTTTGGGGGCACGTACCAGCAATGCAGGAGAATAACTGCACCGCAGTGTTGGCCCTGTGCAGCCGTGCAGATAGGTACCTCGAGTAGAAAATGAATCTGTTGTAACTGATTACTGAGGGGGAGCTGTGCAGAATGTGGTGTGGATTTGTGTTAACGCTGGGAAATTGTGTGGTTTAACAGTGAAATGGATAAGCGTGTATGTTTGTGTGTGTGTGTGTTTTGAAACAACCATCACAAAAGAAACCAGCAGCTAAACTAAGATTTTGGCCAGTAAAACCTAATTACTGTTGGATATATGTTCTGCTGCGTATGAGACACTGACAGTAAAACAGCTGTAGGTGCAATGTCCATCCCTCCAATAATCAAACGTCTCTCTTAAAACAAAGATCTCTCTGGAAATAACACCCGTGTCCCAAGCTACAGAAACCTGAACCCCATCAACTGTTTTGCTGATGTTCATGCATTGGGGAACATTAGCTCGAGTTGATAACACACCCAGTACCCGGCATTTGGTCTAATACTTGCTGTAGAAACAAATCCGCTATCCCTCTGCCATGTCTATTGGTCAAACCGGACAGTCTCTGCGCCAGAGGATAAATGGACACAAATCAGACATCAGAAATGGGAACACACATAGACATGGAGGGGAACGTGTTAACCTGCCTGGGCGCTCACAAAGGCATTTCACTAACCCATTCCCAAGAGAGACTGCAGAACTGGAGTTCCTCTTGGAGTTTGACACCATTATCCTTCACTTGAATAAAGACATTGTAGTGGTTGATGCATTACAAAGCCATTTTCTCCTGCCTTTAACATCCTCATTTTCACATCAAAAGCTGTGAATGGGACCCATCCAGCCCACTTAATCAGCCTCATTAATACGGGTCCCACAATTGACAGGCACTTCTGCTGCTATAGATAGCTCTCGGTTTCTGTTATTTCCACTCCAGTTCATCTGATGAAGTGAGTTTTGCCCACGAAAGCTCAGGATTCTATATATTTTTTTAGGCTCTAAGGTGCCTGTGATGGAGTAGATGAGGCCCAGTGCCCCCTGCTGGAGGCTGGAGGCCTTGCCGCACCCCGCCCCACGGAGAAGAGCAGAAAATAGGTCCTCCAAGCAGACTAGAATGGCTGCTTCTCCAGCAGCCAATCAGGGCCCAGAAGGCTGGTATAAAAGAAGCTGCTGGGCCAGGGCCCGGCCGTTCCTCACTGGAGTGCAACCCAGCCAGGTCTAGGGACTGACTGGGAGGACAGCAGCACCTCAGACAGCTCCAAGTGCAGCTGAACTTCAGACCTGGTTGAGACCCAGGTCCAGTGGCTGAAGACCAGCCACAGCCGACTACAACACTTCACAGAACCCTGGACACGGTGTGCTGAGAGGCCGGCCTCAAAGCCCTGAGAGAGAGTGCTGGACGGAGCGGCCCAGGGAGCAAGGTAGCAGCAGATAGCAGAGACAGTTAGCAGGCAACTGCTACTTACAGGGTCCAGGGCCAGGACCCAGAGGAGTGGGTGGATCTGGGTCCTCCCCAACCCCCCAGCAGCTACAGCAAGGGGGTAAGAAGAAGGCTGGTCCCAAGCAACCGACCAGAAAGCCATCTGGGACGCCTCCACTCCTGGAGCCAGCCGGGGCGGAGAAGTTGCAGACGCGCCCCCAGCCACACAGGGGTGGGCCGTGAGAGGGTGACCCCTTCACAGTGCCACAGACCCACTTGTTTGTAAAGTTCCAGACCAAACCCCCCCCCCCCCCCCCGAACCTACTCACATCAGTTATTAGCTAGAACTACAGAAGACCCAGTCAATGAAGTGGAAAATCCCAGCCCCCGTGTAAATGTTAAATTCGCTTGTGTGGGGAGAGCATGGGGACTTGGTGTGAGAGGAAAGCGATGGGGGGGGGGGGGGTCAGGTGACTGCCGTGTGGCAGGAGCGATGTTGAAAGGTGAGCGAGATTGCCAGACAGACCCAGGGAGGCGTTGAAAAGCAGACACTCGGGCTTTTCAGTTGGAGCCAGAAGATTTTTGTTAAATCTGAACGAGAAGCAGATTCCCTCGGTTTCTCTGCAGGGTGCCGTGTTTCTGCCATCCTGCCTCCACAGCATCTGATCCATCTCCGTGGGTGCCGTGTAGGCTTGTAGGTCTTCAGAGGAGCCACGTGGCTGAAACGTGGCTCGTTGCGAATTCAATATTTCAAGTGACTCATCCCGCTGGGCATTTTCACTGCTGAATTGTACATGTGGGAGTCCTGGTGCTAGATGTTTCGATTTCATCGTGCCAATGCACACGTGGAGGGGGGGCATTGACTTGAGGGAAGTTAAACTTGGACATAAGCGTCTGCAGGATCCGGGTCTCAGCACGAAGACCAGCCATCTAGCTCTTTGTGTGTTGGCTGGGTGTAACCCAACTCATATTGCAGGTGAAAATCAAATGCCAGCCTGGCGAGAGGCCATCACTTGACTAAACAAAACAGGTGAATGGTTCTCAGAGGATGTTTTAGCATCTTCAACGGTTGTAGAGGGGGAATTAAGCATCTGTGGCGTGGAGGCAGCTGATGGCAGAGCACTGGACCTTTCTAGACCTTGCTCACACCCCCTTCCCGCTGTTCAGTCCCCAGCCTTTCCAAGAAGTGCCATGGGCTCACATATCTCAGGGGCAGAAGGGTCGATTTTGATCATCTAATTTGACCTCCCGCACTGGCCATGGGTTGGAGCCTGTGGTTCCTGCCCGGAGCCCAGTAATTTGAGCAGTGACATGTGTCATGGCCTAGTGCCGAGAGGGAAGGGTGGTGCCCTTTTGCAAACCCCCGTGTGGTTCTCATTACCTGCCCGGCGCTAACGGAGCAGTCCTTGGTTGCAGGAAAGCTGCTCGTATTCTCCCTGCTTATTACCACTCTATAAACCTCTGCTAGCTGCATCTTGTGTCCAAGCAAAACCCGCTGGACATTAATGTCTGTAGGGCCTCTCCCGATTCCCTTACGCTTCTCTGCTTTCCTTTTGGGGTTGTGAAAAGGAGACGTTTAAGATGGCTACAGTCAGTCCCTTCTCACGCCTTCCTCTTGGAACCAGATAGCTGTCGAAGTCAAAGTCTCGGGGCCGTGTCTCTGGTCCCGTGCCAAGGAGTGACTTTCTGGCGTGGACTGGGCATCTCTGCCCTGGGCGTGGCTTAGCTGGGGGGGTGCTGTGTAGCGTGGTTTTCACAGCGGCGAAGTAGCTTCGCACGGTCTCGTTCTCCCTCGTGGCCACAGCCCAATCCAGAGTGACTGCCGTCCGGTTTGGGCGGCCGTAGCTGCTCAGGACTTGACTTCGTTTCCAAAGGCAAAGGCCACATGTTCAGTAGCCCAGAGGTTCCTAAGTTTCTGTCTTTGAACCCCTGTTTTGTGGGCTCGGCTCCTGCTGCATGTCACTTCGGCCCAGCTGCCCCTGGCCCGGCCCTCCTGGGACAAGCGCAGCCCTCGCCCGTGAACTTCGACAGGCCCTGGGTGTACAGACCAGGGCCCTGGGAAGCTGAGCTGGGGTCCAGTCCGTGTGGATCCCCCTCTTGGTTCTGCTGCTGCCCACCTTCCAATGTTCCCTGGGTTTTTTCCCCATCCATGTGCGGAATAAGTGTTGTTTGTGTGCACCAAGGCATTTACGGAAGTGCATCACCCGCAGAAACACACGCTGCCAGCTGTGGGCGCTCTGCTAACCAGCCGGGTGGCATTTGAATATCTACTGGCTGGCCACTCAAGCACTCAGCTTCCAGGGAACACTGGCACCCTGGCACTTTCCTGGCAGAGCACTGCTTGTCCCAGCGGCGCCGAGGGCGCTCCCAGGGAGCAGGATGCTGTGAGGGGGGGATGGAGCCTGGAGGGGGCAGGGGCCCAGAGGCCCTGCATGCTGTGTATGGAACTTCCTTTTCCTGATGCCGGGGCTGTCCGGGGAGAGCCGAGCCATGCTGGGGAGAGCTTGGCCGGGGGGATTGGATAGGGGCATGAGGCTGCCCTATTTCATGCTTAGGGCTTTCCACAAGGCCTCACTCCCTCTGTCCCTGAGGGGCAGCAGCCCAGCCCTGTGGACGGCAAACCGGGGTACCCAGGGGAGCCTTGCCAGATTGCTAGGCCCGGACATGGGGCTCTCTGTGGGGAGGGCGATTGCTCCACTCCAGGTTACAGGGTCACAGCGTAACACTAGCCTCAGCCACTTCATGCGCCCCGAGGGGAGGTGGGGGGGATTTTCTGCAGCTGTTTGGCTCCCTGTCAACAACGGTCTCTTCTTTTGCTCTCTCTCTCTCAGCTAATGACCAAGCACCCGGGGAAGCGCCTGGGCTGCGGCCCGGAGGGGGAGCGGGATATCAAGGAGCACGCCTTCTTCCGCTACATCGACTGGGAGAAACTCGAGCGCAAAGAGGTCCAGCCACCGTTCAAGCCCAAGGCTGTAAGTCTGGTTGGACAGCCACGCGGGCAGGGCTGTCTCCCTCCCACTCCGACAGGCGCTTTCTCGCACACGCAGGCATACATGCAGCGGCTCCGGCCCTTGGCCGCCCACAGATGGATCCCACGTCTCCGATATATTTAGGCGCTCCCCGCCCAGAGAGCTGGCACACGTCTAGCAGCCCTCCTGAGGGAAGCACCCCCTCCGTCTCGCGCGGCCCCTCAGCCTGCCTTCAGCGCACAGAGGTGGACACCCATGTGCTTTGGCTCTGACTGCCTTGCCGTCCCTCTCCACGTGGTACTGCCTGGGTCCCTCCGTCTGCCAGGGGAAAGGTCTTTGTCTAAACGGCACTTTAACCTCCTGTTCAGCAGCGCCCGCCAAGTCAGCAGCCAGCCCCTCCCCAGCTTCTCGCCCCGGGGAAGCCCAGCAAGTCTGTAGCCTGAATTGTGTCGGCGCATTAGCAGGAAGCCAGAGGAGAAGCTGAGCTTCTCCCATTGGGTCTGCATGTGTTCACGGTGGACTTGGCTGGCTGCGGGTGTGGGTTCCAGGCAGGAGTGTTAAATATCGGTTCATCGAGTAGTCAAGTAACCTCATGAATTCTAATCGGTTAATCGACTGTTCTATAGTCCCCGGGGGTCTATTGTGTAGTCCCCAGTGCGCTCCGGCCTCACTACCAAGGAGCCCCCCCGTCACCCGCGCTGCTGCCTCTGTATCAGCGCAGCCGTGTGGGGTGCCAGGTGGGAGCTGGTCCACGAGGGGAGCCGGTTTAAAAAACAGCTCCCCTCACGGACCAGCTGCCTGTCGCCCCACGCTGCTGCCTCTGTATCAGAGGCAGCAGTGCGGGGTGGCAGCAGCCCCTGCCTGGGGGAGGGGTCTAGGATTCCAGACCCGGCACAAGCCAGAACTGAGCTGGGAAGTCTGCCTGCCTGGCTCCTAACACTTTAAATGCCGAGCCGCAGTGGGGGTAGGTCCCGGACCCAGTGCGAGCCAAGACTGAGCTGAGCTGCTGGCCAGCCTGCTACAGAACGTACTGTCGGGTAGGGGCGGGGGGGTATGCATGTAGTCTATAGCATTAACCTATGAGCTTTTCCTTATCGGTTAATCGGCTACACGATTACATCCTAAGGTCCGGGTGCTACCCTGGGGGCAACATGCGACATAGACAGCTCCTTTGTGGGGTGTAAGCTCTGAGAGGTGGGTGTGCTCATGGCCTGCAGACAGTTTAGCGATGGTGGGTAAAAGGAGCCCTTTCTCGGCTAGCCCATGGCTGGCTCTGGGCGGCACGGCGGGCAGCCAGGAAGGCGACATAGCTTCTTGTCAGTGTAACACCCCGAGTGAGGTACGCGAGTGAGAAATCAGAGGAGAAAGGAGACAGTTTGACTAGTAGGCCGGATAGTTAGAGCAGTACCCTAGCTCTCGGTGGACCTGCCATGGTGTTCCTGGAGGGCCCTGGGCAAAGCTTAGTGTCTCTGTTTCCCACCGTACAAGGGTGCCAACAGCAAGGCCCTGCCTGAGAAGAGCTGCGAGAATAAAACAGTCAGGATTTTGAGAGGGGCTTGGACTACAGTGCTGAGGGCCAAATCCGTATCAGAGACGGACGAATCTCCTTGCCCCTCTGTCTCTTTCGGCAGTGACCACCGACAATAACTGAGCCTAGGCCCTTGGTGTGGTGCCGAGAACCTAGCCACAGAACAGCCTGGTGACCTGCCGTCTCCAGCTTGGTCCTTTAGGTGCTCGCGTCTCTCTGTGTGTGTGTGTGTGTGTGTGTGTGTGTGTGTCCGTCCCCGTGTGCCCTACTCCTCTCTCATCTGTCATTTCCTGGGTCAGATACCAGCCCTCAGTATGGTCCTATTGGCTCAGAGTTCAAGCTGGTTTGCAGGGCTGTGGATTTGCTTAGTAACCTCATGTTGAGCTAGCAGGAAGCCAGCGTTCCTTCTAATCTTTTCCACCCATGTGCAGAATAATGGGAGTGTGCACCGAGGTATGTGCGAATGTGCACCACCAGTAGAAACGAAACCTAGCAGTGGGTGCACAGCTGGGCGGCATTAGGATCTCTCCTGAGCGACTGCCCACGTGCCCGGCTTACAGGGAACCCTGCAGAAAGCGCTACTTGCTTGCTAGCCCGCTCCCTGCATCACGGCAGAAGTGATTCCATCCTCCCTGACCAGCTCCTGACAAAGTGGGCATCTGGCTCTGGCTCACGCCCGCAAAGGAAGAGCCCAGCCTCCTTTGGGCCATCCCCGTTTCAAAGGCTTTCCCCATTTGGCCCCATTTTCCTCCCTGCCACTGAGGGCCGTGTTCCGTGTCCCCAGGGACGGAGCATCGGGACTCTCCGCTCTGTGAGGAACACCCCCCAGTATCTGTGCACTGCCCTCCTAGCTCTTCCCTTGCTCCAGCCCATGCCTCTCCTCCGAGGTCCTGCTCTCCGAACCTCTTCTTATTACTGCTCGTTGTACTGTCCCTGCCCCTGTTCTCGGCACAGCTGCCTCCTCCAGGGCCCGTTTCTTGAACTAAAATGCCCAGAATGGCTTTCCCCAGACTTCCTCCTAGAACTGGTTCTCTCAGAGGAGAGCAAAGTCAGCGTGCCCACGCCTGGGACACTTCACTCAGATAGCAAAGGCAGCTCACATACAGGGGGTTCCTTTCACCTAGCTGGATGGTGCCAAGCATAAGGTCCCTATAGCATCACAGAACGCTAGAACTGGAAGGGACCTCAAGAGTCATCGAGTCCAGTCCCCTGCCCTCATGGCAGGACCCAGCGCCGTCCAGACCATCCCTGACAGGTGTCTGTCCAACCTGCTCTTAAATATCTCCAGGGATGGAGATTCCACAACCCCCCTGGGCAATTTATTCCAGTGTTTGACCACCCTGACAGGTAGGAAGTTTTTCCTAATGTCCAACCTAAACCTCCCTTGCTGCAGTTTAAGCCCATTGCTTCTGGTCCTGTCCTCAGAGGCCAAGGAGAACAATTCTTCTCTCTCCTCCTTGTCACACCCTTTTAGGTACTTGATAGCTGCTCTCATGTCCCCTCTCCGTCTGCTCTTTTCTAAACAAAAGAAGCCCAGTTCTTTCAGTCTTCCCTCACAGGCCCTGTTCTCTAGGCCTTTCATCATTTTTGTTGCACTTCTCTGGACCCTGTCAGTAGCATAAGTAACAAATAGCGCACGTTCCCTGGGAGACTCGTTAGCGTTATATGTCTTTGCTTGAGAAGACTGGTGTTTAACCAACCTCGTCCCTTTGAAAGCCCCTTGCCTGATTGTTCTGAAATGAAGACGTCCCTCAGGTGGGCAAAGGTAGCACCCGCTCCCCTCCTCCCCCCCCACCTCTGCCTGACAGCTTCCCATCTGCCACGCTCCTTGCCGTCCACCATGTGACCAAGACTCGGCGTAATGGGGCTGACTCACTGCCGCAGCGCCTCCTGCGGGTCATACTGGGAATTAGCCCAGTCCATGGCAGGTGCTGCCTTCTGGTTCCTGCCTGGCCCATTGCCCGCTCTCCGCTCGGCTTGTCTTCGCCCTCTGGGTCTGCGGTGTCCATTTCAGGACACTGCCTGCCACTCTGTGCTCTCCCATTCCGGGGTGTCAGCCCCCCTCAGTCCTGGAATAGCCCCCCCGTCTAGCCTCTTGCCTCAGATGCAAGCTTCAGCCTGTAATGACCACGCTGTGTGGTGGCAAGGGGC
Organism: Pelochelys cantorii; assembly: GCA_032595735.1. Lineage (NCBI taxonomy): Eukaryota > Metazoa > Chordata > Testudines > Trionychidae > Pelochelys > Pelochelys cantorii. The sequence continues at coordinate 39,827,230 of CM064341.1, forward strand.
AGGACAAGAGGTGGGACCCGGGCCCTCCCACTACTCTGAGTCCCAACCCCCTGGTCCTGCCCTTCTTCTGTCCCTTTGACTGCTCCCAATCCTGGGGCCACTTCTCCGTGACCCTTGCACCTTTTTGGCCCTTGTCTCTAGGGTTGCCAGGTGTCCGGTTTTCTATGGGACGGTCCAGTATTTGTACCCTCTGTCCGGTAGAAAAATGCAGAAAATACCGGACATGTGCAATGCCCAATATTTTCTGAATTTCCGGCTGGGCACCGGACGGAAGTCTGGGGGGGCGGGGAGTGACTGGGAGGCGGGGCCACGATTGGCGCTGGGAGCCCTGTGGTCATGTGCAAAAGCTGGGCGGGAGCACTGGCCAGGACTCCCAGCCACTCCCCCCGCCCGACTTCTGCACACAACCAAAGGCTCCCAGTGCCAATCGCGGCCCCGCCTCCCAGCTGGGAGCCACTGGTTGTGTGCAGAAGCTGGGCGGGGGGAGTGACTCCCAGCCACTCCCCCCACCCCCGCCCGGCTTCTACTAACAACTGGAGGGAGTGCCTGCCGGGGGCGCGGCCTGTTGGACTCCGGCTGCGGCCAATAGCTGCACCCTCCCCCGCCAGCTCTGCTTCCCGCCCCCCCTTCCTCCCAGCCAGCCCCGCAGCCCCCAACCCCCCCCGCCAGCCCTGCCTCCCGCCCCCCTTCCTCCTGGCCAGCCCCGCGGCCCCCGCCAGCACTGCTTCCCACTCCCCTTCCTCCTGGCCAGCCCTGCAGCACCCAACCCCCCTCGCCAGCCCTGCCTCCCGCCCCCCTTCCTCCCAGCCAGCCCCGCCCCCCCGATCAAGTGTGTCTGGTATTTTTGGGGGGTCTACCTGGTAACCCTGCTTGTCTCAGGCCGCAGCCTGGGAGGTATCTGGCTGGAGCGTCTCTCTGGCTCCCCTGAGCCTGCCCGGCACTGCTGTCTCCACGGTGCTGGGGACCCAGCTCCTTCTCCCGGGCCAGGAAAGGTGAGAGTGAGCTCCCTCAGCCCTGCAGCCTTTTTATAGGGCCCAGCCTGGCCCTGATTGGCTGACTGCTCCTCACTCCGATAGGTTAGTTTTGTGCAGGCTTCCTCTGCCCGGCTTTTAACCCTCTTCCTGCTGGGTTAGGACACAGCAATGGTTCCTGGGAGATGGGAGTCTGGTCCCGGCTCTGCCAGAAGCCCTGCCGCCCTGGCTCAGAGGGGAGGAAGCTATAGACCATACACTGTGTGGGGAGAGATTTCACACACAGCCCTGTCACAGCCCTGAGAGAGCTCCCCCTGTGATCCACTTGCCAGGCAGCTGTGTTGGGGCGCCACACATGGGACCCTTCTGCCTTTGAGCTTCCCAGAGTCTGGCGAGGCGCCAGCACCGTTGCTTTCTTTGCTGTCAGAGGCAGGCACACTTCCTGCACATGGACACGGCCTGCTACCCCTTCGCTGAAGCAGAACCTCTCCGCCCAGCTGCCAGGACCCGGCAAGGCCTCATCTGGAGTGTTGCGTCCAGTTCTGGGCCCCCCACTGCAGAAAGGACGTGGGCCCATTGGAGAGGGCCCAACGGAGGGTGACCAAAATGTGAGGGGGCTGGAGTACATGACCTACGAGGAGAGGCCGAGGGATTCAGGCTTGATTAGTCTGCAGGAGAGAGGAGTGAGGGGGGATTTGAGAGCAGCCTTCAGCTCCCTGAAGAGGGGGGTCCAAAGAGGCTGGAGAGAGGCTGTTCTCAGTGGGGGCAGGTGGCAGAACGAGGAGCAATGGGCTCAGGTTGCAGGGGGCAGGTCTAGGTTGGAGATGAGGACAATCGATTTCCCTAGGCGGGTGGGGAAGCACTGGGCAGGGTTCCCTAGGGAGGGGGTGGAATCTCCATCCCTGGAAGTTTTTAAGTCCCGGCTTGACCAAGCCCTGGCTGGGCTGATTGAGTTGGGCTGGTCCTGCTTTGGGCAGGGGATTGGACTTGATGACTCCTGAGGTCTCTTCCAACTCTGATTCCATGACCTGCGCTGACCTCCGGAAACATCCCGGGAGCTCGGGCACGTTTCCCAGAACTCCCTCCCGCTGCGGATTCGCTGTTCCCGTCTCCAAGACTGTGTGAGAGTTGAAGCGCATAACTCACAGGCTCACAAGGGGCCTAACCTCCCCCTCTTCTACATAGCACAAGAGCTACACAGATCAAGACAAAATAACCCCCTGGCTGCCCCTTCCCCCCTCGGTTCCATCACCGCTCTGCACTGTTCCTGGGGCTGAAGTGGGAGTCCCATGGGGTGTCCTGGACCCTCCCCCTTCTCCTACACAGCCTTGCTTTCTGCCCCTCTCTTTAAAACAGCAGGGGATAGAGTCCTCCCTTTGCCCGGTGTCTCCCTTCCCCCCACCCCACCATCAGCCTCATCAAATGTTCAGAATGCCCCTACCCGCTGATTCTGTTGCATGATTCCTATGCCTGGGTGAGCTGTTTTCCTAGGTCTGGCTGCCTGCTTTGTCCATGGGGGCTTCCATTTGAGTAGAAGACTATCAAAGTTTAACAACTCTCCCTTCCTAGCCTTGAGTCACCGCCCCCCCTTGGGTGGTACCCCTAGGTGCAGGGAAAAAGACATCAGAGAAGGCAGAATCAAAATGGAGTTGGTCGTTTGCTAGGGAGGCAAACAGAGAGTTTATTATCTCAAGCTGGAATTGACAAGTTGTACACAGATTCCCAAAATCATCCCAGCTGCTGACTCATTTGTGGTCATTTGTAAAGCCAGACCCTGATTTGCATGCGCAGGACAGGAGAGATTTCTGTGAATTGTGCTAATGTTCAAAAATGAGAAGGCGGGTGGGGCTGCGAACGTGAGGCGAGGCTGGGGCTGTGCATTTTAACTTGTGTCCGGAAGCAGCAGCATCTAGCGTGGACCCCGGGAAGCTCCTCACCTTGCTCCCATTTGGCAACGATCCATTGTTCCTGACATGTGGAGCTGCTGCTTTTCACCCTTTGTGCTCATTTGCTAACCAGACCTGTTTCTTCCTCTCTTCTGCCGTTTTCCAGCTCCTTCCTGAGCCAGCGGTCCGGTGGCTGCATCGGCTACGTGTTGTGTCTTTGGTTTGTTTGAATGCAAAAAGTTTTATTCTGTCAAAACCCCCACTCTCTCACTGTGTTTGTTTTAAAAGTGTTGGCAATGTGTCCTGCTGTCAATGTGTTGTTTCTTGAAAATTCCCTTTGAGTGTGGACCTTGCAATGGAGAAGGGTGAGCTATTGCCGGCTGGGTCTCATCTTCCCAGCTTGCCCGAGGAAATCTTTTACCATTTGATACGAAAGGGAGATTAGCATTAAGGTGGGTTCAGTAGATTTTTGGATTAGTGGGGATTAAGATAACCTGCTGATGGTTTACATTTCAACCTCCACGCATCTGTGCTGAAAAATGCATATTCGTTTCATGCCATCTGCCCAAAGGAAATCAAAGGAAAGGTACATTTTTAAAAAAACAAATTGTTGTCTGCTTATCAAAATGCCCATTCGTAGTCACAGGGCTGCAGCAAATCTGGGTTTATACGACTTAAAATACCCTTGGGGAAGGAAGAGTTTGTGATCACTTTTAAAAGTTCACCTGCTGTCTAGGGGCTTTAATAGCCGTGTGTTTTGGGGCTTGTGGAGAAAGGTGCAGGCAACAACTGGCTGTGCAAACAGGGTCTTGTTCACGGCCTCAGAAATCTTTCCAGTTGGCCACTGGACTGATATGGCAGTCGACGCCACGGCTGTCAAACCCTGCTGTCTCCGTAGGGCTATGCGCGGGTACACGCGCCCAGAGAGCTTGTCTGCCTGAGCCATTTGGCCATGTTCCTGCCTGGATGTAAGCAGCTGGTTGCAATTCAGTGGTCAGCCCAGAGCAGGGGCAATTGAGTTCAGCCTCTCGTCGGCCAGTTTAGATGGTTGGGGGCTTTGCTGCACTGCCCACGAGGCCGTAGGAGTAGGAGTGGCCCAGGAGGGTGAGACAAGTGCTAGTTAAGGAGCTAACGGGAGCAGGCTGGCACTGGGCTGGGTCAAGTCAGGTCCTCACCTGCTGTCTTTCAGCTCTGGGGGCATCTTTACCACAGTGGATGGTTCTCTCTAAAATGATTCGGGGGCTGGAGCACTTGGTCTAGGAGGGGAGGCTGAGGGATTTGGGCTTGTTCAGTCTGCAGAAGAGAGGAGGGAGGGGGGATTTGAGAGCAGCCTGCAACTTCCTGCAGGGGGGTTCCACAGAGGCTGGAGAGAGGCTGGTCTCAGTGGGGGCAGAACGAGGAGCAAAGGTCTCACATTGCAGGGGGAGAGGTCTAGGTTGGATATTAGGAAAAACTCTTTCCCTAGGCGGGTGGGGAAGCACTGGGAGGGGTTCCCGAGGGAGCTGGTGGAATCTCCATCCCTAGAGGTTTTTTGAAAGAGCCCTGGCTGGGCTGATTGAGTTGGGGTCGGTCCTGCTTTGGGCAGAGGGTTGGACTCGATGCCTCCTGGGCTCTCTGCCAGTCTTCTACTTCTATGAGTTTACCGAGCTCTTGCTGGGATCTACCCTCACTAACCTCTTCTGCATAAAACCCAAGAGCTCCTGGCAGTGTCTTTCCAGTTCTGCAGCAGCTCCGCACACACCGGGGCTGGAATCTAGTGAAGCTTTTGTTTGCTCTGCCCGCGTCTGGCTGCCCGCAATGGCCGTGCTTCACTGCTTGGAAAATTCTGTCATTTTAAAATGGACACAAGCGGCCGGTTTAATTGTTCAGCCTGACTTGGGTCTGTTCTGTCCTTGGTGCTGAAAATACCTTCTCAAGCACTTGCAGTCCGGTCCCTGCTTGCTGCTTGATTAACCTTTATCACAGTGACTGTAACGAGAGATGGGGGGGCAGCTTGTCTTTGATATGCCGAAAGTCAGCAGTTCTGACTAAGGGCCGTGCTTCATTGCTCTCAGGTTTGGTCTCTGCATACCAATTCCCTGCCTGGCGGCGCTTACCCTGGGCAGGGTGTTTACACTCGCGTGCTGTCTCTCATTGAGATAATTATTGTTTTGGGTGTCTAATTACTCCTTTACTTTCCATAAAGCCTGGTGATTTAAAAAATCTTCTCATTCTGCAAGCATTGAAATCAAATGGCAGACGTGCTGACAGCAAGTCAGTGAGGTTGTTGGTTTTTTTTAAAAAAAATCTTAATTTAATAGTTATCTAATTGCATAAATGAGGCCTTATTGGAGTCACTTTGAGTTAATGACTATTGAACTACTATTGACAGGCCCAGTGAGTTATGAAATCAATTGGTTAATGTGAATCATTTTTGTCATGGTGGCGAGGTGAGTCCAGGAGCCATTTCCTAGTCCGAAAAGGTTTAGCGGGCTGGTTGTTCATAGGCAAGCACATGGACATGCACAGCGTGACCGTATGTGCCCACTCAACAGTGCAGTAAGGCTCAGGCATGTGGAGAACGGTTTTCTAGCAGTATACGCAGAAATCCCCAACTAGTCAATGTTTAAAATTATCTCCCCCTAACAGAATGGACAGGCAGGAAACCTGAGGGGGAAACTATGAGCCCTTCTCTGTCCACCTCAAAATCATTGTCTCATTTCGTTATAATTATTTTGGGGGATAGAAACTAGTTAGCGGCTTGGATTCAGCAAAACATTTCAGGAAGTGCCTAAGGCCCATTGAAGTCCATGAGACTTAAGCACATGCTTAAAATTAAGGATATGCTATGCCAGGTGGGAGCCTCTATGATTAACCAGTGTTTTTACATACCGAAAATATTTACTCAGTATAGAATCATAGAACACTAGGACTGGAAGGGACCTCGAGAGGTCATTGAGTCCAGTCCCCTGCCCTCATGGCAGGACCAAATACTGTCTAGACCATCCCTGATAGACATTTATCTAACCTACTCTTAAATATCTCCAGAGATGGAGATTCCACAACCTCCCTGGGAGGTTGCAGGAGGAGTACAGTTAATTTGAAGTACCGGGTTTTCCCTCGGAATACCCCGTCTACACTCGGCGAGTTAATTCGGGCTAGTCAATTTCCAACATGGCGACCGGACGCGACTATGCTAATCAAGCGCGGGATATTTAAATCCCGCGCTTGATTTGCAACTTTGGTCGCCTTCATTTGCCTCCCTACTTTGAAGTATGGGGCAAGTGTAGATGTACCCCCAGTGTTTGACTACCCTGACAGTTAGGAACTTTTTCCTAATGTCCAACCTAAACCTCCCTTGCTGCAGTTTAAGCCCCTTGCTTCTTGTTCTATTCTCAGAGGCCAAGATTAACAAGTTTTCTCCCTCCTCCTTATGACACCCTTTTGGATACCTGAAAACTGCTATCATGTCCCCCCTCAATCTTCTCTTTTCTAAACTAAACAAACCGAATTCTTTCAGTCTTCCTTCATAACTCATGTTCTCTAGACCTTTTATCATTCTCGTTGCTCTTCTCTGGACCCTCTCCAATTTCTGCAGAAGTATCCCCAGTAGATCCCTGGATCTAGATTTGGCGGGGAGGGGAGTTATCTAAGACTCATTTTCAAAAGTGACTTAGGAATCTGAGTTCTGTCTTGGGCTCCTAATGGTCAGATATTCAAAGGTCCGTATACACCCCTCCATTCATATCTTCTGAAAACCTGAGCCTGACTCACTTTTGCAAATGAAATTTTGGCGACCAAGTCACTTAAGTCTTCAAGACTTTTGAAAACCTTCCCCTCTCCAGCATTTGCCCCAGGTTGGAAAGGGCATGTTTCAATCTTCTCTCCTGCGAAAATCCTAACCTTAATGGGGCACTGGCCATTAGCAATTTGTAACAAACCCCTCTTCAGGGTAGGCTGAGATCTGTGTGGTTTGTCTGCTTGCTAGGGGCCCTTTAGGAAAGAGCAACCCTGCTCCTCCCCCCCAAGACCTGCAGTGCCCCTCTTTGAAGGCCAGGCAGGAGAGAGGAAAGTCCACTCTGGGGAGTAAAGGGTTAGCAGCGCCTGGGGGTTCTCTGTAATTCTACATGACTGTCTGCTTCTCCTGCCTGTGAAAAGGGGACGAGGTGTGGAATCTGTTGCATCCAAACACTTCTCTGTCCCTGCATCATTTCCACCCCTCCCGGTGCTTCGTATAATTTTTAGAAGTGAAGGAAACAGCACCATCCATACGGCGTCTTGGCAGCCCTCGACGCTGTCTCGTTCCCAAGCTGCTCACTTTTCTGCTCAGTGCAAAGCTTTGTGCCAAAGCCCCAGCCCTGGGTGTGTGCCAGAGAACAGAGCGCCATGGCTCTCGCGTTCCCCCTCTTCCCTTTGCGTGGCCCCGCGTAGCTAGGGAGGTGCTAGGTCGGGCCGGTGGGAGCCTTTGGAGAACCGGGGCTGGCTGACGACTCCTCATCTCTCGGCGCTTCCGGTGCGCCGAGCTGGGGGGGCGGGTGCTTTGCCGTCTCCCCACAACAGGTGCGCAGAGGGGTCTGACTCAGAAGCAGCTGTTCGAGCGGGACTCGGCGCCTAGCCAGAACGTACCTGCCTGTTTGTTTTCGTGAGGCGTCATTTGTGTCGGCGCGGAGGTGATGGAATCGGGCAGGCTGTCAGGAAGCGAGGCGCCCCAGAGCCCCTGCTGGCGGGAATCCTTGCAAGCTCTGAGACAGCACTTTCAGTGTCAGCCTCCCTCCTCCCCCCCGGCCCCCTCCCGAGCAAGTCCCTGCCCAAGGGGGCAATTCCTGTTGTAAGAGGTCCCTGCTCCATTGAAATCAACAATGTGATCAAAGGTGACACCAGTGGCGGAGACGAGTGTAGCAGAGTCAGGGAAGCTTCCCCACGGACAGGGGCTGCTGTGGGCAGCTGGCTGGAGAAGTCCCTGCCTGCGGCCGGCCCCACAGGGCTGGAGCAGTCCCCCTGTGGGGTGTGGCGGGGGGCTGCTCCAGCCCCTGCTGGTTAACCAGACCTGGGGCTAACCCGTGAACCGGTTACATCCCTAGTCAGAGCTAAATACAAGCTTGAACAGATCGCGTCGCAGTAGTTGGTGCATATTCTCAGGGCTCATTCAGGCCCACTAACACCCCTGTTGCCAGAGGAGAAGAAGGGGGGCTAGTGGGGTGCAGTTTGCCATCCCGCACCATCAAGACTGATTGGGGGGTGGGGCTAGCAATGTTATGAATGAAAGCTCCTCGGTTCGCCTTCCGGAAGCATTGGGCAGGCTTCCTTTGCAGGTGAGAGCTGTTCGGCTATGTCTACACCGTAGCGTTGTCAGAGTAACTGACGTTGTTCCGAAATGACAATGTCCGCGTCTACGCTACAAGCAGTTATTTCAACACAATGTCTTCTCACGCCGACTCCCATAACCCTCACGGTAGGAGAAGGAAGGGGAGTCGGAGGAAGGGAGCTTTTGCTCAGACGTTCTGCTGTGTAGACGCAGTCAGACGCAAAGCGGTCGCTTTGTGCAAAGTGGGCCTTCGAGGCCATTTGAAAATCTCCCCCATTCGGGGGTTGTGAGCTGTAACAGCATCGGAGACCAAAATATCGAGGAGAGATGGAGGGGGGTGTCCAATGCACCACCTGAGCCTGGGATTTCAGGGTTAGGGGAAGAAGTTTGTCCTAAAAATGAAAATAGCTGTAGTCAGCTTGATGGTTTTTTCATTGCATTTCAGGGATCAATGGGAAAACAGTTTTATGTCGTTGTTGTCTCTATTGGAAATCAAGCTAGCAATTGGTAAAACAAAAGGGCTATCTTCTAAACTGGCAGTTTTATTTCTACAGCTGTAAAAAAAAAAAAAAAAGCTATTCTGCAGTGGTGATAAATACTAGACAGGCTACTTTGAGGATTTGTGTAAAATAGCTTCCCACTTTCTCAGTTCAGGATGGAGTTTGTGCTCGCTGCATGTTCCTTCCTCGGGAATGTCTTTCTCTTCTTAACGAGCAGCTGTTACAGCCGAGAGCAATGTGAATCCTTCTCCGTATCCCTTCTCCAGTGGAGTACGGCTGTGTCGTTCTTCAACAGAGAAACCTGTTAAAGTGTTACTTGTCAGTCTGTTTGGAAAGGAATTGGCCTGTGCTCATTACCATGCACAGCTGCCTGCTGTATTAATTAGCGAAATGGCAGGAGATGGTGCATCAGGGGGCTAAGGTAGTGGGGGCTGGGATTGCTGGCTTGCTCATAAGCGCCTCTGTAACCTTTAAGAAAGAAGGCACAATTGTCACATCTCATTCATACAAGCGTGAAAGTTGCATTAGGATCCATGGAGAACACGGACCCTGAAGGCACAACTCTGTTATATGACTTTGACCTATTGGCCAGGAAACTTCCTTACATTTTTACAAACCACAGGAACAAAATCACCTATTCAGAAACCTGGAACATAAAGTCATGGTGTCTACACAGCTTTTCAGATAGAGGGGTCTTTAGAGAACGACTAGTATTACAGCGGGGGTTGCTGAGACGGGTTCGATGAAATACACGCATCAAACACAAAACTTTGTTTTCCCATAGAACTTTTCATCCCAGGATCTGAGAGAACTCCACAAATGTTAATTATTTTAAAACCTTGTCCAGTTAATCCTAAAGTAACTGATGCTATGTGTTTAAAAGAACATGCAGCATATCTGAGGGAAGGACAAGAAGCAATGGGTTCAAATTGTGCAAGGGAGATTTAGGTTGGACATTAGGAAAAACTTCCCACCTGTCAGGGTGGTGAAACACTGGGATAAATTGCCTAGGAGAGTTGTGGAGTCTCCATCCCTGGAGATATTTATGAGCAGGCTGGACAGACACCTGTCAGGGATGGTCTAGATGAGGCTTGGTCCTGCCGTGGGGGCAGGGGACTGGACTCGATGACCTCTCAAGGTCCCTTCCAGTTCTAGGATTCTATCCCTTTGAAGCAAATTCAGGTCCAGTGCCCTCAAATGTTTCACATGCGCTACCTAGCATCTCTCCACCAAGAACGTGTGATGCTAATGGGCAGTGACAGCTGTATTTTCCAAGCACTGCAAAACTTCCAGTATTGAGAGTGGATGGCATCTGCAGGCAAGCGGCTTATTGGCAGGTCGCTCTCATTATGCTGTGTGTTCTGAGCTTTTTTAGTGACTTTCCTGATGCTTTGTTCCATCTTGTTGCTAAGGGGGAAAGCTAGTGACAATATGGCCTAACAAAGCCCAGGTCTCCGCATTCCAAGGCGGGAGCCTCCAGGCTTTGGGTGACTGGCAGCTTGGTGTTGATGACTTTATTTTCCATTTGTGATGTTAATCTGACGGTTGTCAGGCAGCCAGCTTTCAGAATGGAAGCGTTTTCTCTGCTGGCACCAGTGTGTCTGCCATCTAACACATCTTTTGTAAGAGTGCAGACCTGATGTTTCACGGCGTGGCTTGGGATAGCTACCAGCTCCTGCCAGAGAAACAGGAAGTCTTGATGGCTGTGGTTTATATGTTGGGGGATTGTCAGATCAGCATGAGACAATTTCTGGACAGCTGTGGCCTCTCCAGCGGCGTTAGAGAGGCTGTGTGTCTGTGGGTTTTCTTCTGCTCCCTGGTTCGTTTGCAGACGTGGCATCCTCCCACAGCTGCCTACAGTGCCTTGACAGCTAAGGTCCCACTCCAGCTGTGGCTGCAACCTTCTCTTTTTCCGGGAAGTGTCAGAGTGTGGCTGCTTGTGTAAAACAGCTGAGTCTTAGCAGAGATGACGGGGGCCAGCAGTCGGATGGACCCGACGGGGGAGATGGGTTTAACAGGGAGGGAGGCCGAGAGGGCAGAGCAAACAGGAGGTCCACTAGCCACAAAAAGAAGCCACGTCTCCTGCAAACGGACCCCCCCCTCCTGGCTGCTCTCAAAAATGATTGGCCACGCCTGGCCAAGAGCCGGGGAGAAGAATAATGTCAGTGTGTGTGCTGAGCTGCCTCCTCTCCCTCCCCCACGCGGCTCGGGCCCCCGTTTCCCAGGCAAGGAAGCAGAGTCAGAGGGTCGTTCTCCTGGGATCGCGCAGGGCAGGATTAGCACCAGTGCCCGCCTGGCTCCCAGCCCCACGCTGGCACCCCTGGAGCCTTTCGCCCGAGGGGGCGGGCTCCCGACCGTGTCCAGGCGCTGCTTGTTCTCAAGGAGGCGCCTCGCTGCCCAGGCTGGGGGTTGCTCTGCTTGCCAGGTGACGCTCCTAGAGCAGGCCCGACATGCAGCGAGAAGCTACCCTGTGCGTTCGCCAGGCCGCGCTCGCTAACAGACACCCGCGTGCAGCACCGGGCCGTTCCCAGACCTCGGAGCATGGGGGGGCACACGGACCGTTTGCACCCTGGGTGCTGTTACCCCAGGGGTCGCCGTGCACGCTGTGCTGACGCAGGTCTTAGCTTTACGGGGTGACTGTCTGCCCTGGGCAGCCTTTGGCACGCGTGTGTGGGCACCAGGTGTCCAGCAGGGGCACTGGGGGGGCCTGTACATCTCTCCAGGGGCACCATGGCCTTGTCTGCACTAGCAGACAGGAGCGGTTCCCTGCCGAGGCGGAGGGGTCGCTGCTTAAGCATGGACGAGTAGAAACATCTAAGCTGTTGGTTCGTGGCCAAACCTTCTAGTTCCCGGGGGCGGAGGGGAAGGCTGGGCAAGCCCTGCTGTGCGGTTTGGTGGACTCCGGTGCTCTTTGGTAGCAGCTGCCTTGTGCTTAGCAGCGCAGCTCAGACAGGTCCACTATTGCTGCGTGCGAGTAGGGAAAACTCCGCCAGGAACTGCACTTCCATCTCATCCCGCTCCAGCAATCGCTCGCCAGGCTGACGGCTGGTCGGTCTCTGGCTCCTCCCGCACTGCAGCCTTGCAATGACCAAAGCTCATGAGTATTTTGCATCTTCTTTTCCTTTCTCTCATTTTCCTCATTGAAATAATCTGCCCTGCCAGCTGGGGGATGGGAGGGGATTGCTGCCGACCCCATCCAGTTTGTTTTGTTTTCTCCGCCCACCACGAGTTCTTTTTTTCCCTCTCATAGTGCGGACGGAATGCTGAAAACTTCGACCGATTTTTCACCCGCCATCCACCCGTCTTAACTCCACCTGACCAGGAAGTCATCAGGAATATTGACCAATCAGAATTCGAAGGATTTTCCTTTGTTAACTCTGAATTTTTAAAACCTGAAGTCAAGAGCTAAGTAGCTGTGTAGATCTCATTCCTGCATCTATATCACCCAGTCCCGGGAGCTGTCGTGGTGACATTCTTCATTGCAAAAGTTGCATTCATGGTTTTTCTTTTGTAATGATACTAGAGTGACCAGGTTTCAAAGCCGGAAGTGTCTTCACAGAATGTGGGACCACTCTGAATGACAGATGCGGTGTGAAAAGTACTGCAATTTCGTTAGGTTTGAATCCAATTTAATCATAGTTAATGGTATCCGGGCATTGACCAGCAGATCATGAAATGGTGTCTAAGAACACACCAGTCACAGACCACGACAATTGGGAGAAATCGACGTGTGTGCCTAGCTTTCCTGTTCCTTCACTTATCTTGCCCTTGAATGTAAGCACATGAAAGTAGCTGCTGTCATTTCAGTCTGCCAGTGGCAAAGCAAGTGGTTTTTATTGAAACTTTACCTGGGGATTAAGTGTGGAACACTGAATTTTGCAGGCTTCTAATTAATTTTTAGCCCCACCCCTAACCTCTAAGCAAATAAAACAGCAAGTGGTCCTGCAGCACCTTAAAGACTAACAAAAACATAGACACAGTATCATGAGTGTTCATGGGCACAACCCACTTCCTATTAGCAGGCCCGGCCAAAGAGTTTGTGGGGCCCAAGGCAGCTCGCTTCCCAGTCGGGGCAGCGAGTGAGCGGCCGGGTGGGTGGGGCTGGGCCTGCCTATTAGTTTGTCAAAAGATTGGACTTGGGTCCTCTCGTCTCACGTGAGACCCTAAGTCCTTGTTTATTTAAATACATTGCAAAACCTCTTGCCTTTAAAAAATTTTTTTTCATCAGACACAGCACTCCCTGATAGCAGTAATAAATTACTGGCGAAACCAAATCCATTCCTCACGCAGATTTCTCCTGATTGTGCAGTTTCTTAGTAATTTCTTTTTATTAAAAGAAAGCGTGTCAGCCAGTAATCAAATGAAAGTTTGAAAAGAATCCTTGTAAATGCTTTCAAATCTATGGTCACCCTAGTAAACTCCATACATGACATGGTTTTCCATTATTTCATATCAAACCTTTTGTTTGTTTGTTTGGGGGTTTATTTTCAAATGCCAAAATGATGAATTCAGTTTGTTACATGCGCTTTGAATGTGTCAAAAATGATATTAATGAAAATGAGCTGATATTGAAAGTCGAGCAGTATTGTGAACTCTGATGAAGCCTGTAAAGAATTTTGTTTTCACTAATATTCCTACCTTAACTAATGTTGCTGGATATTTAAATAGTCTGAAGTTTGTGTTCCTAGCATCCGAAAAGGAGAAGAAAAAAAAAAAAAAGCTTCGGGAAAGATGAGCTCCCTTAGTTTGTAGTGCTCTGCCAGATGTCTGTGGGCTATCCTTTTGAATCAAGCTGCTTGGAGCTGTAATGTGCCAATCTTTTTCCAATACTGATTATAAAATAAAAAATAAGAAACCCTATGTCAAAGCAACCAACCCTGCATTTATTTGGGAATGGTGAATTGCCACTCGGAATGCCAGGGACCAGGAAAGCGAGGCTCTGTCGGGACGGAGTAGCGTTGGGAGTCAGAACGCTGCAGACACGTCGTCGCTGGGTGCGGACGGGGTTTGAGTCCCACCCGCACGACTCCTGGGTTTCCAGGTTGGCTCTAAGGCTAGAGGAGGTAGGAGCCCACATCACAATACCGTCTCCTCTGCTTTGGCTCCGCCCACAGTGCTGCTGCCTGGGGTGTGGCCATAGGCCCAAGCTAAATTACCCCTTTCGCTCCCACATGTGTCCCTCAAGGCATGATGCTGTCATCTGACAACCGTCAGCAGCCTCACCAGTCTCTGCGGTCTGTATAGAACCATGCCTCATCAGAAGGGCCTCCCGGGGTCAGCCCAAAGGTCCATCCAGCCCCGTGTCCTGTCTGCCCACAGTGGCCCATGCCAGGTGCACAAGAGGGAGGGAACAGAACAGGGAACCATCAAGTGATTCCTCTCCTGTTGCCCATTCCCAACTTCTGACAAACAGAGGCGAGGGACACCATCCCTGCTCAGCCTGGCTAACTGCCATTAAGGGACCTCTCCTCCGTGAATGTATCTCTTTTTTGAACCCTCTTACTGTCTCGGCCTTCACAACATCCTCTGGCAAGGAGTTCCACAGGTGTGCTGTGTGAAGAAATACTTCCTTGGGTTTGTTTTAAACCTATTCATTTCTTCTGGTGACCCCTAGCTCTTGTGTCAGGAGGAATAAGATCCAAGATCTCAACCGCTGATTGAAGAGAGGGCTTCCTTGTTCTGAAATCCAAGTAAAATTAGATCCTTTCTCTAGTGAGAGCTCAGGGAACCCCATCCTCCTTGGCACCCTCCAGGTTGGTAGTGTCAGGAACCCGTTTTTTGGTTCACTCTTTCACTGACTCTAACAGTAATCAGTGATTATAGAAGAAGGCTTTGAAGCTTCCAGAACATTTTAATCGACGCTATCTCCATCAGACAGTGCGTGGTGAGCTAGTGACTCATTACTGCCTGTGTTCACTCTTGAGGAGCCGTTGTTCAAAGCCTTCAGTCGGCTTTCAGCTAAAGAGAGATCACAGGCGCCTGCTAATCTCATTCTCCCAAATGCAGGCCGAATTCTTTTGCTTGCTCTGGAATGCCGCTGGTGCTGCTGCATTATTATCGGCACGTTGGTGCTCCGTGGGATTATGCTGGGGGTGCCAAATGAAGTACTAATGCAGCAGGGGCTTCCTGCCAGCCCCCGCTTGCGTTCCGGCCCATCTCACGGAGCACGCTGCTCCGTGTGGAACGCTGCCAGGCTGCGAGAAAGGGGCCCGGGCAGGCGAGGCTGCAGAAGAAATTGCCACTGCCCCTTCAGCGTTAAGGGCGATGCAGCGGAGGGAGCGGTTTCCTTGCAGGAAGAAGGTGCCCACGTATGACGAGACCTCTGTGCAAGACTCTGCGTGTGGCACGTCCCAGCGGCTGGCCGAGCGTTCGAGACATTCCGTTGGAATATGCGCGGGAGACTAAACAGGCTCCTCCACCCCCGGAACTGAACATGAAGCGGCCAGCTCCCTCTTGGCCCTGCAGCGATACAGAGTCACCGACATGCACCATCAGAAATGCCGGCCACCCGGCACACCTCTCCCGAAGGTCAGCCCCACTTCTTGTGCCCTGGCCGGCCAAGCTCTGTGCATCCCAAGGAACGGGGCTCCCCGGCCTTCCGTTAGCCAGGCGATTCCACAGCCTTCTGCACCCCCACTGCCAGGAAGCTTTTCCCAAGGCTGCCTCAGTTTCCCTTTCCTTAATTCATTCCAGTGCCCACTTGCAGCTCGCCCCCTGCTCCCTCCACAAACCAGGAATCTTCCTGAGCAGAGGCCTAACTAGCGCATGCGTGCACACACCCCTCCGTGTACACACACACTTGTGCGCATACACTTGTGTGTACACACCCTTGCGCGCGCAGGCCTGCACGTACACACCCCTTGAGCGAGAAATTCAAGGCGAGAAGAAAGACGCTATATTTTTGCTCATCGCTTTGCTGCTCTCACCATCCTGGAGTTCTCTTACTGAATTTCTCTCATAAGCCCCTGGGGTGAAGGGGAGGCAGCTGCCAAACATCACAGGTGGCGAGACCCGCACAAGAGAGCACCCTCTTGCTCCCACGGCGTCTCCAGAGGCACAGCCGGGTCTGTGCTATCAAGCAGCCAACGCTCCTTAGCCCCTGGCTGGTCTCGGAAGGCAGGTGCCAAGGAGTCGTTCTGCGCAGGCCCTGGTTTTGCTTTCTCGCCCACCCTCCCCCCGGGCTGTTAGCGAAACCCATCTCTTGGCTGAGAGGCCGGTTTCCTGGGAGGGCCCCATGGCTTCTGGAACCTGCCCATCAAGTCAGCTCCTCCCAGCCCTCCCCTCTTGGAGAGCCAAGGATGCGCCAGGCACTCGGGTTGCCGATTTTGGGTGACCGTCTCCCTGGGTCGGTCTTTAATTCCTGGGGACTCCAGGACCACCCTGGAGGGTTGGCATCCCTAGCAATTACTCCCAGGGCCCTCTCCCGGCCCAGTTTCCCAGCCGAGGAGAGCAGGGTTGGCCCTTGGCTCACTCTCCCCTTCACTCATCCAGCAAACATGGAGCCCGGCTCGTCAGCCGGAGAGGAACTGTGGCTTTCCGCAGCTCGGTGCCCGCCCCGGGGCAGGGGGGCACATCCTGGCCAGCTCCCAGGTGCCTTCAGGGTGGCCAGAAATGTGCTGCCTCCCGCTTTGCCTCCCCTGCATCAACTTTCCTGGGAAGGGAGGGGGTGAGGTGAGGGGGGGACACGTTCACCCCAGCCCCCCGCTTCCCTCAGCTGACCAAAGGCAAATGTCGGCGGTCCAGACTTCTGGAGGGGGAGCGGGGGGGGGGGCGGGGACAGGGTATCTGGTCACTTGAAGGGTGCAGGACGCACGGGAGCATTTGCTCGCTTGGAGCGGTGACAGACACGCGCGGTCGCGATCTTCTCCGTTCGAGCCCTGACCTCTCGCCTCTCTCCAGCTCCCCCCCCCCCCCCCAGCATCTCTTGGACCAGGCCACGTTCACCCCTCGTGTTCCCTCCCCTCCTCTGTTCTCTCGCTCTCCTCCCCCCGCCCCCCACGACTTTGTGTGGGTGGAAGCTGCTTTCTCCCCTTGAAGTTAGGCCTCACTGGGGAGCCTGGCTCCAGGGGGTGGGGTGCATCCGATCTCTCCTGCCCACCGGCGAGCTGCCCCCACGGTGATATCGTGCCCTGGGCTTCTTGTCCCACGCTGATGTGACCAGCTGTCTCCTCCTAAGCTGCCTACACCACCGTCGCCGGCATTGCTGGCACGTCACATCCCAGGAGAAAGCCGCCTTCCCGGTAAGCGCTGTCTGGACGCGTCGGCGATGATCCGAGGTAAAGGAGACGGCTGAGCTCAGGCACAGGGCGGCCCCAGACCCAGGCACAGGGCGGCCCCAGGCACAGGGCGCCCCAGGCACAGGGCAGACCCAGGCACAGGGCAGACCCAGGCACAGGGCGGGGCGGCCCCAGGCACAGGGCGGCCCCAGGCACAGGGCGCCCCAGGCACAGGGCGCCCCAGGCACAGGGCGGCCCAGGCACAGGGCGGCCCAGGCACAGGGCGGCCCCAGGCACAGGGCGCCCCAGGCACAGGGCGGCCCCAGGCACAGGGCGGCCCCAGGCACAGGGCGGCCCCAGGCACAGGGCACCCCAGGCACAGGGCACCCCAGGCACAGGGCGGCCCCAGGCACAGGGCGGCCCCAGGCACAGGGCACCCCAGGCACAGGGCGGGGCGGCCCCAGGCACAGGGCGGCCCCAGGCACAGGGCGCCCCAGGCACAGGGCGCCCCAGGCACAGGGCGGGGCGGCCCCAGGCACAGGGCGGCCCCAGGCACAGGGCGGGGCGGCCCCAGGCACAGGGCGGGGCGGCCCCAGGCACAGGGCGCCCCAGGCACAGGGCGCCCCAGGCACAGGGCGGGGCGGCCCCAGGCACGGGGCGGCCCCAGGCACAGGGCGGCCCCAGGCACAGGGCGGCCCCAAGCACAGGGCGGCCCCAGGCACAGGGCGGCCCCAGGCACAGGGCGGCCCCAGGCACAGGGCGCCCCAGGCACAGGGCGCCCCAGGCACAGGGCGGGGCGGCCCCAGGCACAGGGCGGCCCCAGGCACAGGGCGGGGCGGCCCCAGGCACAGGGCGGGGCGGCCCCAGGCACAGGGCGGCCCCAGGCACAGGGCTGACCCAGGCACAGGGCGGCCCCAGACACAGGGCGGCCCCAGGCACAGGGCGGCCCCAGGCACAGGGCGGGGCGGCCCCAGGCACAGGGCGCCCCAGGCACAGGGCGGGGCGGCCCCAGGCACGGGGCGGCCCCAGGCACAGGGCGGCCCCAGGCACAGGGCGGCCCCAAGCACAGGGCGCCCCAGGCACAGGGCGGCCCCAGGCACAGGGCGGCCCCAGGCACAGGCATTTCCCATAAACTCCCCCACCTCCCACTCTGACTGGAAAGCTGGCCTGGGGCTGGCTCATGGGCCCCTGGGGAGCGGGATTGTGATGTGGGGCTCCTGTCCTCTCAGCAGCAACCGCCGCAGAACGTGCCTCGGGGTGGCTGCTCGCTGGGGAGGGCTTGGCGGAGGGCGGCTGTGGGGTTCACACACTGGCCTGGGGCTTCCTTTTGACTTACAGTGGCCTGCTGCCCCGTCCCCCCGAGCGGCCCCTGCGCCTCGCAGAACGAGCCTGCGGACGCGATCGAAAGCCTTCCTGGTACTTCATCAGTAAAGACAACGTGAAGGTGCATGGCCAGGGGAGAGGAATCCCCTCCCTCCCCCGGCCGGCACAGCTCTCTGCACCCGGCCTGGCCAGCGCGTTTTCATCCAGGGAGGGTTTCCGCCCCGAGGGGACGAGGCTTCCCCGGGTGCGAATGAGGGGGGCCGTACGGGAGTGTGCAGCCACACTGGGCTGAGGTTTGCGGTAGCTCAGGGTCAATCTGAAGAGGAGGGCGTGCCCACTGGGCAACCCAGGCCAGGGCGCCCTGGGACAGCGGGAAAGCCCAGCCTGAAGTAAGATGGACTGAACAGAATCCAGCCTTGCTGGTCCTTAGACGTCTGGGGTGAGCGCCTTCCAGCCCCCGGGCGCATCCTGGGACGAGTGACCCCCCCCCCCCCCCCCGCCCGCCATTCCCTTACTGCCGTATTTTGGTACTGATGCAAAGTGCAATGTCAGAGCTAACCCTGATCACTCCACGGCGTGGAAGGAGCTGTGGTAGGTACCCGTCTGCATCCCGTTTTCAGTCCCCACACGGCATTCTCAGGGTTCCTCCGCCTTGGATCAACACTGCTGGTCAGACCGCAGCTTCGGCTGCCGTTAGCCGCCACCCGAGTCCCCCTCTGGCTGTGTCTTTACTGATGAGGTATTTCTGGAGCCTATATTGCGTTTGATTGCTCTATTGCGTTTTCACTGCCTACACCAGCTATGCTTTTTAAATGCAGTACATCTAAGATGTACCTGAGTTTACACAGGTACGAGCCATTCCATAAATGAGTATAAACACCACATATATGTTTTTGTTTGATGAACTGGGTCTTATATGCCAATAGAATGCCAGCCTACCTGAGACTGTATAGATCTATGTATAGATATATAGATATATAGATATATTTGCTTTGGTCTATAATTTTGTAATCATCTGGATTTGGAAAAGGTTGCATGTGTGTCATTTTATTTTTCTGCCAGGTTTTTGGTCCCACTGTATATTTTGTACGTGACCCTGGAGAAAATCGCATATTCCTCTCAAATTAAATAGCTGAAACAATGGGGAAGTCAAGAAGATGTAGCGGCTCATCTGAAAATGTCAGATTGCTAACAGAAAAAAAGCGGGGGGGACTTATCCACCACCAAACTTTGATGGCTGATCAGGTTTTTGTGTATGCTGAAATCCTAGGAAATGATTTACTTCCGATATTGTGGCTTGTTGCTTTCTCCAGGGCTCTCTTTCTGTAGAGAACAAATCGGTGTTTCCAGTAAAAATTGTGCATGCTGAGAAACAGTTGAGTTTTCTTTAAAGCTGCCAGGTTGGTGGGTGAAGGGAGACTTTTCCATTTGTGAATGCCACGTCCCTTCTGTACCGTACTGTGCGGATACCCTGTCACTGTGCAACTCCGGGGTATTCTACAGTGAGTTAGATAACTGCTTTCCTCTTTTGCACACTGTACCCACTTGGATTTATGTGTATAAAGGCTGCTTCTGAGTATTTGAAAGTAGTGTACCTATTCTAATGTGTCGTTTCCAAAAAAGAAATCAGAATATATGTGTACATACCATGTACAAATCCAAAAGAATGGGCAGCGTCGGCCGCTGTGAACACGCAGATGGTATCACAGGCCTCCACCATGCTGGGATTTCTCTTGGATTTTTTCTCCCTTTTACTTGTGTTTAATTTTGTGCTTTCCGTTTGACAGAAAGATAAACGCGACACTTCCAACTTCGACAAAGAGTTCACCCGGCAGCCGGTAGAACTCACGCCTACTGACAAACTCTTCATCATGAACTTGGATCAAAACGAGTTTACTGGATTCTCCTACACTAATCCAGAGTTTGTCATTAATGTTTAGACAAGGTGCCAACGTCGCCTCCTGTGCTCGCAATCCACACCGTCCGATCGCCTTGTAAATATCGACACTAGTCTTCCGGGATTCACAGTGCATACATGCAGACATCCCCTCATTCGAAATGTGGAGATAACTTGTCTTAGGAGGCCTTGATATGTGTGTGTCACTAGCTAGCCTGGTTCCTCCACCTGGAAATATTTAGTTTGTGAGGTAACAGCAAGAGGTAATACTTCTAGACATTACCAATAATGGTAACCAGTAGGATTTTTAAACAGGTCTGAATGTTGTCTCTCAATACCAAATTGCTTCAGTCTTTGTAATTTTTGAAATCAGATACTGAGATGCTGGTAAACTTCTAGTTATTCAAAAATTGTTTTCTTGGAATGCCAAGCATGATTGTTGATATTTTAAACTGTTGTGCTGCGGCTTGCAATGACTGTGACAATGTCTTAGACGCACCTTTTGTTCCAGACTTGAAACCCTTAAACCTGATCGGTGTGAAGACGTCGGCGTAGAGATATATTTATATTTTTAAATGCATTGTATATACAGTCCAACGGGCTCAGTGAAGCGGTCTTCCTCTTTAGCCTACTGTAAAAGTGTGCATCCCAATACAACAGTCATTTTTGTGTCTTATTACTCAGGCATACTGCTGCAAAATGAATTTCATTCCCGCTCTAGTAAATCGGAACAAGTCCTTTTACTAAGTAAAAGGTGGGGATTTTTTTAAAACATCTGGAACAGTTTGCAGTTTTGATATACTCTGACAACACTCTTATAAATCTTTCTCTTGTTTTTTCACAGACACTCTTGCAAGTTAACAGCTCTGGGAAGGATATTAATAAGCTACCAAAACACACACATTTGCAAGCTCAGTTTACAGTTTTGCAACCCAAAACACGCCCGTTAAGAGAGGGCATTATTGAGGGCTATTTCTAAAGGTAACTTTTTTATACTGTACACCCTTTGCTATTATCAAGTTACGCACTCTAATTCATTTTCCAAACGCCCTGGTTAGCTTAGTTTTACTCCAAAATTCTGGTTTCAGGGTAACCCAGGACCATATATTATATCGTTAGAAATTCTACATTTTACAAGAATATTCCAGCTGATATTTTTAATAAACAATTTCAGCTTGCATGTAGCAAGGTGCCATATGGAAGACCAAAACCAGCCACAGTCCACTGCTTGTCTTTCGGCTGGCTAGCTAGTCTAACTCTTTATTTGGGCACAAACACAGGAATTCAATGTGCGTACATTGGGAAACACTGACTCTTACTCCTCTCTCTCTGTATGCAAGCTGGGTTGGTTTCCAATAATTTTTTTATTTTTAAACAGGACCGATTTTAATGTAAATACACATTAATTCATGAATATCATGAAAAGTAGAGGAGGGACACTTACGAGTGCAGTGGAACCCTATAGAGAAAATAGTCGTTTGTTGGCCTTTTATAAACCTCAAACTTTACCTTTGGAATGTTTTTTTAAACAAGGATTTAAGGGGGAAAAGCGGCTCACCACTGGGATCAGATGGCTGGAGCGCACCCGTGGGCCATGAAAAGTGTCCGTCCAAGCGTAGGTTACTCTGTTCCATTCCATACCTGCTGCTTCTTTGGAGCAGAGCACATTCCTGATCTCACGAGCATGCAGTGGTCTGTATTTGAGGAAGCAAAATTTAAAAAAAAATTAAAACTGCAAATTGTGCCAGATGAGTTAGGAGGTACACGGGGAACTTGGCATCATGCCACGACCAGGGAAGATTTGGTCTGAATTTATGAGAGAAGCCGCATCACCCCAGCATAATTTTCAGAAGACGCCTCCATTTCTTCTGCAGGTCACAGCTGACTTTTGAAGCCAGGGTGTTATTGCAACTGTCAAGTCTATTGCTACAGAGTTAGCATTATGTAAATGGTGAATATTCTTTGTTTTGTTTCACATGTATCTCTATTGCGTTATAAAAATGTAATGCCCTGCCCTGACCTAGTCGATAATGAAATATTGCGATTTACCTTACGACAAGGGCCATACCAGGGTAACTTTACCGTCACCAGTTTTTTTACGCACAGCCTAGAGAAGAGGCTTCTGGTTTAGATATTTCTGTGCGTTTGAGTGACAATTCTGCATGGAGTAAAATTGGCTGAACTGCTAAAAAGCACAGTCACCTTCTACCAGACCCCCCGCCCTGCAAACAGTTACACGGGGGCTCAGCTGTGCTCAGGGATTGCAGGCATGAGTAAAGCTATGTCTGCAAGACTCCCAGTTGGGGTTCCTTAAGACAAGGCCTGGTCCGGTCCAGTCAAGGCATAAAGCCACCCATCCACTGTGGCCTTCGTGTTTGCTCTGCCTGTCCTACCGCTTCCCACCTATTGGGTCGAGGTTTGTTTTATGGACACCTGGGCAACGGGAGAACCTGCCCAGCCCCTGGCACGGAGACAAGGAAGGACTGAGGGACAGGCCTTGACATGGTGGACTCACCTCTAGCTGCCTTGAGCTTTGTGGAGGAAGGGCAAAGAAAGCACGTTGGGAGGATCTTCTCCCAGAGAGGCTTCAGCCCAGCCCTGTCGGTTCTCACGGGGGCTGGTGTCGGCAAAGCACTTTGTAAAAGTGACAGCTGGACGTGTCACACCCCCACGCACACATCAGGGCGGCGCTCAGAGAACCAGGGTGGAGAGAGAAGAGGCTCTAACCTGATGCTCTCAAGGACAAATGGAGCAGAGGCCCATGCCAACCCTGAGACCAAAGGGAGAATCCCACACTGCAGGCCCCCCGGGCAGTGGGAGAATTCGCCAGGGGAATTTGCTACAGCAAAGGAAGATCCACTTGTGCCTCCGTAAGTGTCTCTGCTGCAGGGCTGCCGCAGCGCGCCTGGGCCACGCCCACCTTTCTAGTGCAGGCCCCAGTCTGGGCCCTGGGGTTGGATTTCATACGTCAAACAGACTGGCAGAGGCAGGGCTCAAACAGAGTCCCCCCGACGCTCAGAGGGCCCGATTCTGGTCTCACACTGGATTTACACCAGTGTAACTGGTGAGTTCGCGTCAAATCCCATTTACTTGGCTCACCGGTTGACTGTGTTGTGTGACCGCTTAGCCGATGACGGCGGGGGGACAGAGCTAGACGGGTCTAAAGCTGGCAGCCAGGCTGAGCCGATGGTGGTGTGAGCTGCTACCGTGTTCAAAGGCCGATTCCATGCGGGAGGTGAGCGTGTGCAGTGCACACAGCCCTGAATGTCGCAGGCCTGGGCACGTCTAGGGCACTTGCGTGCTTTCTCTGGGCGCGCCTTACGCTGGTCTACGGTCGTTGGGTCAGCACCGCCGTAATGGGGCCCCTCTGGGGCATTACACAGAACTGTCCCAGAACGAAGCCCAGGGCAGTCATGCAGCTAGCCATGTGTTTAGGGACGAGCTGGGGCCGCGGTCTGCAGAATAGAAACCCCCTCCGACTGGGCTCGGCCGCGTTTGGGGCAGGGTGAAAGCGGGCGAAAAGCTGCGTTGCTTTGCTTTGTCAGGCTTGTTAGAAGTTCATTCCCCCGTGCTCCTATTGACATCAAAGCCGAGCGCCCGCCAGCCCCGGTGCAATCGCGTTTGTTCTTCGAACGCCAGCTGAGAAGTAAAACATCTCTCTCTGCTTGGTGGTGCGGCGTTGGTTTGTGGGGGCTGGCGTTGGTTTCCAGGAGCCAGGCTGTGAGTCTCTCCCGAGCAGTTCAGGGTGACTTCACTTCGCTGTGTGTAAATGCAGAGTCTAATCCAGATTCGGGAGCCCTGCGAGGATCAGCGGCATGTTGGATTGAGTCCCAATGGGGGTGTCGGTGTGTGCCTCGGGCAGGCCTGTGTCGTGCCGCAGGAGTTGCGTGGTGTTGTGTGTGTGTGTGTGTGTGTGTGTACTGCTGGCATGCGGTGCAGTTAGATCTGTCCACGCCATATGGCTTCCCCCTTTGCTGTTTGGGCGTGGCTTAGGTGCAGGGGCAGTTAAAACACGCAACAAAGGGACCTTCCCATGCCACCGAACTAACCGTCTTTTCCCCTCTGTTGGGCTCGGTCTCCCCGTGAGACACAGGGTCCTGGCAAGGGCACGAGTCGGGGACAGAAGCGTTTTCCATCAGGAGCTGCATTTCCTCTCTCTGATCACGCCCCGCCCTCTCCCCGTGCATCGAATGGACGGCCCAGAGGGCAGGGTGAGGGGGTCCCCCAGCTCCCTGCCATGCACCCGGCTCCTCCGAGGGGAAAGTGGCTCAGGGGTCAGCCCTGGTGCTTGCTTGGGACTCAGGCAACCGAGGTTCCAGTCCATACTCAAGCACAGATTTCCTGTGTGAGCTTGGGCAAGTCACTGAGTCGCTCTGTGCCTCAGTTTCTCCATTTATGCAATAGGGGTGGCAGCCTGGCCCTGCCTCATGGGAACACTGGGGCTCAATCACAGTGATTCTGGAGGCGTTCAGGTACTGTGGGCGGGGGGAAATAAACCCCGGGGGCACTTTGCTACCCCAATGAGAGGTGATCAGACAAACCCTGGCACTGCTCTGTAGCAGTGTCCTTCCCTTTCAGGACTCCCTGGGGTCCTAACCCTGCCCCTCTCTCTTCCCCAGCTGGCACCAGGCAGAAAGCTCAGGAGAAGCCAGGGCCCGCTTTTTTAAATATGCAAATCACAAGCCAATCAATGAGCCCGTTAGGTTCTGGGCAGGGGCGGGGTTCTGAATTAGGAATCCCTTCTAGTGGGGGATGTGGAGGGGGGAGCCTGGGGGACTAACGAGGTCTTAGATTGAGAGACAGCTGCAGAATGTTACCTGGCCTCGTTTAGCGGCGCCCCCAGGAGGAAGGGGTCTGTGGCCCCCCTGCTTTGCCCCTAGTCCCCAGGGTGCACTGCGATTCCATTGTCACTGTTTGTTGTTTCTGTCGGAGAAGCAAGAACAGGGCCCCCCGTGTGCTTGGAGCTGTACGATCCCAGAGCGCTCACCCTGCGAATAATCGCCATGGGAGGCAGAACCGAGGCACAGAGCAGCAACGTGCCTAAGGCCCAGGGAAGGGGGGGAGGAGACCTCAGCTCCCCTTGTGCCTAGCTCAGGGCCCTGGCTACTCGGCCGCCGAACTCTGAGACGTTGATCGGAGGAGCTAGAGTCGGAACCCCGGCAGGTTCGGCTCGGCTCATCGGCTCACCCATCGCTGGGGTCTGAATGCTCCCGGGTCAGGGCTCATGCCACCCTTTCGTGCCACCTCCATGCAGCAGAGAGAGCTGGCATGAGGTTAGCCAGCGGCAAAGGAGCGTTGCATCCCAGTCTGGGGCCCCGTTGCAGAAAGGACATGGGTGCATTGGAGAGGGGCCTGCGGAGGGCGACTGAAATGATTCAGGGGCTGGAGCACGGGGCCCATGAGGAGAGGCTGAGGGAGTTGGGCTTGTCTAGTCTGCAGAAGGGAAGAGGGAGGGGGGATTTGAGAGCAGCCTTCAGCTCCTTGCAGGGGGGGTCCACAGAGGCTGGAGAGAGGCTGTTCTCAGTGCGGGCAGGTGGCAGAACGAGGAGCAATGGGCTCAAGTTGCAGTGGGGAAGGGCTAAGTTGGAGATTAGGAAAAATGATTTCCCTAGGCGGGTGGGGAAGTGCTGGGATGGGTTCCCTAGGGAGGGGGTGGAATCTCCATCCCTAGAGGTTTTTAAGTCCCAGCTTGACCAAGCCCTGGCTGGGCTGATTGAGTTGGGGTTGGTCCTGCTTTGGGCAGGGGGGCTGGACTCGGTACCTCCTGAGGTCTCTGCCAGTCAATGAAAGGGCCACGACCATCCATTTAATTCAGGGGTGGGCAAAAGGGCCTCAGTGGGCTGGATCCGGCCTGCAGAGGCCCTGCCGCTCCGCCACCGCCAGACCCCTGGCTGAGAGGAGACTTCCCACACTCCCCTGTCCCCAGGCCAGTCAGGGCCTGGAGGTGGGGGAGTGCGCGAAGTTTCCTCCACCCTGGCCCCGCCCTGCACAGCACTTAAAAGTGCCACATGCTCCTGGCAGGGCAGGAGAAGACCTGATTGGCTTGGGGGCAGGGGAGCATGGGAAGTCTCCTCCCAGCCAGGGGCATGGGCACCTAGGGGGAAGGGGAGGGCAGGCGGGCAAAGGTGCTCCCTCACCCCCAGACCAATCATGGTCAGGGGGCAGTGAACCCAGAAGTATCCCAGCCCCACCCCTTCTACTCGAGGCCCTGCCCCTTCCGGGGCGGCCTGGGGCCACTTCAGAAATTTTTGAAGTGGCCCCCGGCAAAACCCCTGATTTAATTCCTGCTAGAAATCCGAGGGATTCCCTTTCCTGGTGAGACGGCCATAGTGAAATTGGTGACTGATCGCTGCTTGCTGGGGGTGAGCTAAGCAGCCAAACCAACCCAGAGGACCCGGCACGGGGAGTGGAGCTGTGTTGCAGCCAGGTGCAGCTTTCACAAAGTGCTTTGCCTCGCCAGATTTAATGCCTGCCAGGCCGGAGTCTCCGCTGCCGTTTTGCAGCATCCTTGGCACCTGTGCAAATCAGATGTAAATGCTGCCAGAGCAGAAATGGTGCTGCCCGCTGCACCCAGGTGCCCTTGTGTACATCCCGCCCAGGGTGGAGAAGACCTGAGCACCGTGTGAGGGCCTTCATCTGCAGCGGTCCTGAGATCCTTCCTTTGCTTCAGAGCTCAGCCCTGTAGTGCCACTGATTTAATCCCAGTTGGGGGTTTTTTTAAGTTACACCAGGGCACTGGGTGTCGGGGTAGCACATTTTGGTTTACATGACACCTGTTCCTAATCCATTGAAGCTAATTGATTAGAAGCCATTTGTAAACCGGAATAAAAGCATCCGCGTAGCCTTTTGCACGGGTTTAGCTACATCACATTTAAATTGCACCTTTAATTGAACCCAGGCAACTATGTGTGCCCCCAGATTCATAGCAGGTGTGAGAGCTAACAGGGGCTGTCGGCAGTAACTATTCTGTAACGGGCATGCAGAAGCAGGAACCCCAGTGCCACTGGGACCCAGTGCCAGGGTGATCGTGGCCTTTCCCGTAGGATAGATCCTGGGCAAATGACCATGCTTGTGCTGTTCAAGCATCTAGAATTCCCTCCAATGAACGAATGCTTCAGCTTTTCTTGTCCTTGGTGGGAGAAGCTTCATGTATAGAAATGCCCCAGAGTCCACGCTGGCTGGGTTTAGACTCATGTTCCAAGCGGCAATTTAAAATCACTTGTGGGGAGGGGGGGAGGTATTTTAATTTCACCTCAAGTATTTGACAAGTTTTCTACACCGTGGAATACCTGCTGTGTGCTTGTCAGAGGATCCTCCTAAATACCCACTGTTAGGTGGACGTGTCGTCTTTATTCTATTGGCTGCATGTACGAAACAAACAAATAAAATCTGTCGTTTTAAAGAAACCCACGTGGCTTGGTTTGCGTTGCTGTTGGAGGACATGTCGGAGGGGGGGTTATTTTGCAGAGATGTATGGAAAAGCGGCTGCTGTGTCACTGGGCGGACGCTCGTTGGACAGTAGGATGAGGTGACTGTCCTGTTGAGAGCTAACGCCCGTGAATCAGAGCTGACTCTCACTGCACAGGTAACATTGGCCTGATCTAGGTGATTTCTGTAAAGAATACATGTCCAGGTTATTCGGTTTCTAACAGACACCAGCGATCTCTCAGCCACTGGGTAGGTGGACGTAACTCCTTGACAGTGCTAAGAGTGAGCCGTTCTTTATTAGTTGTGATGCTCATGGGCAGGGGTAATAGAGGCAAGGAAAGGCATTGCCTTCCCAAAACTGCCTATGCTGCCCAGCCACCCAGGAGGGCTGGTGCCACACCATGTGGGAGCCCCAGCCCTTAGCTGAGGTTGGGCAGGGCTTGGCTGGGGGGGAGGTTGTGAAGGGGCGTGGTCTCAGGGGAAGGGGTGTGGCTTCGGGAAGAAGGGGCGGGGCTTCAGCTTCCTTCCCCAGCTGGGCCTTCACCCCCCCGCCCATGATAATGATTCTTTCTAGCAGGCGGCTGATGTCGGATGTGGAGTCAGGGAGTTTTTCCAACCCCATTTTTGTGCGTTAGCAAAGGGGCGGGGCTGGCAACGTTCATGCTGGCCTGTTCTCCATTCTCCTGTGCCTCAGCTGGCTGAAAGACAACATGCTGCAACCAAAAGCCTCTTTTACAACCCTGTAACGTACGAACAAGACCACTCTTTAAAGTGTGCAAAGAACGTTAATGAGTTAATCCCTCGATATCTTCAACTTCAGCGCGCTCCTTGGGTCGCCCAGACATTTCTCTTTTATGAACAGTTAGCCTGGTTTACGCTGGGCCACGATAGATAGCCAAAGCCCAACATGCTGTTTCTATCGATAGATAGTTGTCGCTGTTGCTACATGTATGACCACAGCACCAGCAACCCTACTGTGGAGGGTGCGAGACAAATCTCTTATACAAATACACCCCCACATTTGGGAAGTGCTACCCCACAAAGAAGGGGGAAGTGAGAATTCAGTGGAATGGGGACTGCCTGAGCTACTTAATTCTCCTCTGTTGCTTTAAAAATCAGATGTGTCCCCGGGTTGGAAGTCTGAGCTTGCAGAAGTGCCTGCTGGACGGGTCTGTGTAGACAAGGATCTTGGGTTGTGACTGGAGCTAATTCCAGTTGAGTTAAATAAGGGTATGTCTACACTACAGCACTATTTCGAATTAACTTAATTCGAAATAGTTAATATGAATTAAGCTAATTCGAATTAATGCATCTACACACAAAACCTATTTCGAAATAGCACGTCCACACTGAGTGGACCCTGAACCGAAGTTAAGGCTGGCCGGAACCAGTGCCAGCAGGGCATCAGGTTAGGACTTAGTGTGTGGGGCTGCCACCTGAGGCTAACTGAGCTCCGTGCTTAAAGGGACCCTACCCCCCACCCCGGACAGACAGTTCTCAGGGTTCCCCGCTTGCTTGTCTACCTCGATGAGGGACAGCAAAGCAGTCCTGTCTTGGAGTGCCCTGAGTGCCCGCACTCGGGACACCACAGCACTCGGCCACATGGAGCCAGAGCTGCCCCTGGGCAAGCCGGTGCATCTCGTGGGGTCGTTGCCATCAGCCCGGCTACATTTGCTGCAGGCTGCCATCCGGGGGGTCAATCAGGGGGCTGTCAGGATCCAGGAGGCCCTGCAGGAGAGCGTCCACCCCAAGGAGCCCTCAGAGCCTCCCCAGTCCTCCCCACTGGGGGCTCGTGCCCCATTCCTCCCTCACGTCCTTCCACTTACCCCTCCCTAGCCCCCCTTCCTGGTGTCAAATAAAAGACACGTATGTTCAAAAATAGAAACTGGGTTTATTGAACAAAACTGGGGGGGGGGGATGAACCTCTGGGGAGACTGGGAAAAGGAGGTGGGAGAGGGGAAGAGAGAGGTGGAAGAGGGGAGGGGGAAACCTGGGAGGAGGGAGCTGGAAGGGGGAAGCAAGGGGAAGAAGGGGGAGGGGAAGCTCAGGGCCCAGGGTTGGGGGTCTCGCCGGACCAACTTGACTTTCATGCTAACCTGCTCCTGGGTTTGCATGTGGCCAGGCTGACAGCTATCCTGCCATAGATGGCCACGTTCCTCCATCTAGTGCAGAGATCATTGGGGGCATTCCCCTCAAACCTGAATAAGGTCCATGATCTTCACCCTGGACCAGGAAGGTGCCCACCTTCTCCAGCCCCTGTCAGGCTCCTGCGAGCTGGCAGACTGCTCCTGGGGAGCGGTGGAGGGCTGGTTGCCAGTAGCTTGCTGGCTCGTGTTTTGGGGCCACTGGGTCAGGGGCCCCGCTGGCCACTGCTGGCTCTGGGTTGGCAGGCTTGGAGCTGGCACAGGCACTGTGGCCAGGGTCTACGCCTTTAATGTCTCTGGGGCTGGGGGAGAGGAGAGTAAGCTTTCCTAGTTGTGCCCAGAGTGGCTGGAGGCCCCCTATTTCAAATTAAGTATCTGCACAGCACTTAATTTGAAATAGCTATTTTGAATTTGTTGTTACTCCTCGTAGAATGAGGTTTACCAAATTCTAAATAAGGCTCCACTATTTCGAATTTATTTCGAAATAGCGGTTTCCCTGTGTAGACGCTATTAAAGTAAATTCGAAATAATTGCTGTTATTTCGAATTAACTTTGTAGTGTAGACATACTCTAAGAACTAAAGAGGCCCCGGATATTTATTCCTGGGCTCGCAGCCCTGCATGAGGGTTTCCGGAGGATAAAGGGATAGGCGAGATGCACAGATGCTGTGGTGAACCTATAGCGGATGTCTAGTAGGCGAGGTGCGCAGATGCTGTGGTGAACCTATAGGGGTGTCTACTAGGCGAGGTGCACAGATGCTGCGGTGAACCTACAGGGGGGTGTCTAGTAGGCGAGGTGCGCAGATGCTGCGGTGAACCTACGGGGGGTGTCTAGTAGGCGAGGTGCGCAGATGCTGCGGTGAACCTACAGGGGGGTGTCTAGTAGGCGAGGTGCGCAGATGCTGCGGTGAACCTACAGGGGGGTGTCTAGTAGGCGAGGTGCGCAGATGCTGCGGTGAACCTACAGGGGAGTGTCTAGTAGGCGAGGTGCGCAGATGCTGCGGTGAACCTACAGAGGGTGTCTAGTAGGCGAGGTGCGCAGATGCTGCGGTGAACCTACAGGGGAGTGTCTAGTAGGCGAGGTGCGCAGATGCTGCGGTGAACCTACGGGGGGTGTCTACTAGGTGAGGTGCGCAGATGCTGCAGTGAACCTACAAGGGGGTGTCTAGTAGGCGAGGTGCGCAGATGCTGCGGTGAACCTACGGGGGGTGTCTACTAGGTGAGGTGCACAGATGCTGCGGTGAACCTACAGGGGGTGTCTAGTAGGCGAGGTGCGCAGATGCTGCGGTGAACCTACGGGGGGTGTCTACTAGGTGAGGTGCACAGATGCTGCGGTGAACCTACAGGGGGTGTCTAGTAGGCGAGGTGCGCAGATGCTGCGGTGAACCTACAGGGGGTGTCTAGTAGGCGAGGTGCGCAGATGCTGCGGTGAACCTACAGGGGGGTGTCTACTAGGCGAGGTGCGCAGATGCTGCGGTGAACCTACAGGGGGTGTCTAGTAGGCGAGGTGCGCAGATGCTGCGGTGAACCTACAGAGGGTGTCTAGTAGGCGAGGTGCGCAGATGCCGCGGTGAACCTACAGGGGGGTGTCTAGTAGGCGAGGTGCGCAGATGCTGCAGCGATCGGGGCAATGTAAAACGCAGAGGGTACGTCTACACTGCAAAGACAAATCGGCAGCACCAGAGATCCCAAGTGGCCATGTGACACCTCTATGAACAGGGGTGGGAGAGAGGCTGGGGGCCAAGGGGGGGGGCCCAGGCCTAGACTGTGCAGGTGGGCCGTGGGCTGCAGGGTTATAAATAGCCACATGGGCATTTCCTCACAGGGGGGAGCCTGGGACTGGAAACCTGGCGTGGGGAGAGGGTCAGGGAGCCCAGGTCGGAGACCCTCCCCCTTGCTGGGTTTCTGAGCCAGGACCCCCGCCCGGGTGGGAATGACTGAGCATCCCTACAGCCAAGTCCCATGCCGCACGGTCAGTGGCCCTGGGCTGTGATTCGTGGCCCCAGGGGGCTCCCTCAGCAGCAGGGACGTAGCCATGGATACGGAGCCATGCCGCCTGGCTGGCTAGATGCGCCGCTGGCTTCCTGTTGGTGCAGCCCGGGCCCGACACCCGACATCAGCCTCCCACAACCCCAGGCTGAGACCTGCACAGACACCCCCACCCCCGCCTGTCTCCCACCCCGTGTAGAGAAGTGTCAGGCAGCCCCTGGATTGCGGGGGGCCAGCCGGAGTGAGGAAAACGCTCTGTCTCCCGCTCGGCCTAGCCAGCGGAGGCTGAAGGAAACCCCATCGGCACGGAGGGTCTCTCTGGGTCCCTAGTATCTGGCCCTGCACTTACCGATGCTCAGGAGAGGCAGTCGCACTTGTCCTCCTTCCTGCAGACCCCTGACTTGGGGCCACCCCCAGGGAGCCGCTGGAGGACAAGCCACGGGGAAGGCCACGTTCCCGGAGCTCCCCAGGAAGGCTGCAGGCCCCACTGTGCTTGTAGGGCGCGTGAGTAGCCGGGCAGGGTCACGCGGGAGCACCCGTGCCCGTCCCACTGCCATGGCCCTGCTGGGCACCACGGCCCTGTGGTAGCTTCACTGAACCACCAGCCGGGAGAAGGGTGTGGCTTAAAGCAGCCATTAAGTGTGGTGTGCCAGGCCAGGCCCAGCGCCTGCTAAGGGCTGGGAAGCATCCCCTGTTAAGGATGATCACCGAGGGGCAGCCCCCCCCCACCCACAGCCCAGCTCTGTGGGGCTGCTGGCTTCCCACCTGCAGGTGCTGGGAGCCAGCGGCCTTGTGGGGCAGCAATAGTAGCAGGGGAGGGGTGGGCTGGCCGGCTCCCCTCACACTCCCCAGGGAACTGCCTCCCCCACATGTGAATATGTAACCACTGACATTTTCAGCAGTTGCACATTTATACAAATGCCCACATTTTACTATCCCGCGCCTCAGCTGGAGGCCTGTGCCCAGTTCTGGGCCCCACAGTTCAGGCAAGATGTGGAGAAACCGGAGAGGGCCCAGAGAAGAGCAAAAAAGAATGATGAAAGGTCTAGAGCAGTGTTTCTGAAACTTTTTAAGACCAAGGAACACCAAACAATATTTTTTTTTGATGGGAACACCAAGAATTTTTTGTTGAGTTAAAAAAAAAATGGTCAGGGGGGAAAAGGGTCGGCAGGGGGGGGGGAAGTTATTGAGAAAAAAAAAGGTTGCCTGCCCCTTTAAGGGCGGCCATTTTTAATTCTGTTGTTCTCCGCGGCACACCTCCGACTGTCTCGCGGCACACCGGTGTGCCATGGAACACAGTTTAAGAAACACTGCTCTAGAGAACGGCCTCTGAGGGAAGGCTGAAGGAATTAGGCTTGTTTAGTTGGTAAAAGAGCAGACTGAGAGGGGATGTGATAGCGGCTTTCAAATACCTAAAAGGGTGTCACAAGGAGGAGGGAGAAAAATTGTTCTCCTTGGCCTCTGAGGACAGGACAAGAAGCAATGGGCTTAAACTGCAGCCAGGGAGGTTTAGGTTGGACATTAGGAAAAACTTCCTGCCTGTCAGGGTGGTGAAACACTGGAATAAATTACCTGGGGGGGTTGTGGAATCTCCCTCACTGGAGATATTGAAGAGCAGGTTGGACAGACACCTGCCAGGGATGGTCTAGAGGTGCTGGGTCCTGCCATGAGGGCCGGGGACTGGACTCGATGCCTCTTGAGGTCCCTTCAGTCCTAGTGTTCTGTGATTAGACCTAGGCCCCCCCCACAACTCAGGTCAGGGGCCCCCTTGTGCCCGGTGCTGCTCAGACGCGGAGCAGAGACAACCCCGGCTCACAGTGCAACCAGCAGCAGCGCGGCGAAGCCAAAGGAGCGTGATAGACAGGTGGAGTCTCAGGCATCACACGCCTTTCCCAAGCTCACCCAAAGAGTCGGTGGCAGAGCTGGGGCCTGACCCGGATCTCAGCCTAGCGTGCGAGGCACAAGGCCAGCCGTCCTTTCCGTCCCAGGAGCGCAGGGGTACGGGAGGGGGAGGTGGGTGTTCATCCCCCCTTGCACAGGCTGTAGCCTATGAAGTGCATTTCCCACCAGTTCAGGGCAAATCCCTTTCCCTAATCCATGGGCCCCAAAGCCTCCTGGGAGCCATTCTGCCCACAAAGAGGCCCCCGGCGGGGCAGGGGGGGCTTATTCTGCCCTTTGGCACAAGGGGCCGTGGACGGGCTGTGGCAGAGCAGCTCTGCTCTCCAGCGTGGGGCCGAGCCTCTTTTCAAGCCGGTCCCCAGCTGTATGCGGACCCTGGCCGAAGGTGCAGCGGTAGCTGCAGGCAGGGCCCAGCATGCAACGGAACCAGTTGGGCTCCAGGACGGGCAACATTCCACCCACTTCCGCCCTCGGCCCATCCTCTGAGCAGCAGTGACGCCCGCCCCGCTCCTATGGGGGCTGAATTAGCACTCCAGTGTGGCGGCTGCCAGCCCCGGCGCACAGGGCTGAGTTGCAGCCCCTGGGTATAGGCACGTAAGCCAAGCAACAAGGATACCTGCCCTACGGCCTCTCCCCCCCCTCAGCAGGGGGCAGTTAGAGGAGTTTGGAAAGGCTGGACTTCGGCTCCGCCTTTCTCACGCGCTGTCTGCATCATTTGAGCCTAATTATCCAGCAGTGAGCATGCCCATAAGTCATGCATTTATTACCCCATGTGCCTCTGGCGGGACATTCCCCCTCTCTTGGGATATAACTTTTTCCACACCTTGTGTAGGTTAAAATGTTCCTCTAAGTCTGAGAACACTCGCTCTCTCGCGCTCTCTCACTCTCGCTCTCTCTCTCTTTGCTCCAGGCCTTGTTATTGTCACTGCTTTTTAAATTGAAGTGTCTATTTACAGTTGCTGAACTAGTTCCAGGCTTTGCGAGTGTGCCGCCATTCTCCGGGTTTTGCCGTTTCTCCGATTCAGACTGCTTTGCTGTTGGACTAGCCGTGGCTCGGATTAAATCACTCCTCTGTTGTAGCTCTTCTGAAAGGTTTTCGTCTGTTAGCCCATCAACCAGCCTGCCTCTGATATGTCCATGTTTTGCATTCCCAAAAACACAGAGCTCCGCCAGTGTAGCCAGACATCTTATAAAACATTCCACATTGTCCACCTGGGGCTTGATTCCTCTAGTGGAAACACGCTCTTTCATAAACGATGTTTCTCCGAAATCTGAGGTACGCGTCACATAGACCCTGAACTCTTTGACAGTAATCTTTGTGACTGTCTTCAGTAAAGTCAAAGGCTTTAAAGATATTTTCTGCTTGCTTGCCCTGAGCATCAATTAAAGGAGATACCAGGATATCTCCAGTTTCTTTGTGGCACTTTCTAGCAGAGCCGTTCACAATCTGTCCTTCCTGAAGGTTCGTCAAAAGTGAAGTTCTCTGGAGCACTGAAGAACGACATATTGATGAGATCCTGCCATTTGTGTTGCTTTGTTCCTTCTGTCTGGAACTCTGCTTGCTGTTTTCCTTCTTTTCGGTTCTTAACTTACTCCTGACACCACGGCGTGTACTTCTACAGCCAACAGGCTTTCCGAGCCCCTGGGCAAGGTGGGGGGTGGCTCTGTGCTCCCAGAAGGGGCGGGGCCTAGGGCAGACAGCCCTCAGCGCTGCCTGGAGCATGCCACATAGTGGCCTGGACCCTTTTGATCACTGAGCCCTGGAGCCACTGCCCCCTTTGTCCCTTCTGGCTGGTGGGCCTGTCTGTATCAGATGGACCCTGGCTACAGAGCTTGTTTGTACATGTCAGATACATTCACCAGACGATCCTTCAAGCATGACCGAGGTCGGTTTAAAAATCGGGTATTTTACACATGGGGCCACCTACTGGCCAGATGAAGCTTATCTACTCACTCTCTCTTTTTTCTTCCTCTCCTCCATTTTTTTTCCTTCTCCACCCTACCCCCTCCCTCCTTCCTTTATTTATTCTTGGTTCTGGACTTCCATCACTCTAGTCATCTGAAGAAGTGGGTTGTGCCCACGAAAGCTCATGATCCCAGTGACGTTCTGTTAGTCTCTAAGGTGCTACTAGACTATTGTTTGTTGTTCAAGTTTTTCCTGTTACAGACTAACTCGGCTGCCCCTCGGAAGCGTGATGACACCGACTAGCCTTTGGTTACCCTGGCTAAGAACCTTCCTTGTCCAAAGTTGAATCTCGTTCCGTTTTCTAGCAGCTCTCACTTAAGGCTGAGCCCATCCAGGCCTTTGCATCTTGCCACTGGAGGAACCTCCAGGTGGTTCTGTTCTTTGTGGCAACGTGCCCTGGAGAGCGGGGGTTGTGGGGGCCCTTCTGCCTTCGGTGGTGGGGTGTTGCTTTGGGATCAACAACCTGCTGCCTCGGAACTCATCAGAGACATCTGCCTGTTTCCCTCGGGCTTCTGTTCTCCTTATTGTGCGGCCGCATTTAGCACTGTGGAGCCCGCAGCTGATGGCTTCCCCTTTCTTCTCAATGCTGGAGCTGTGCTGCTGGGAAGATGTTAATTGTACTTGGTGCTGACTCGGCCATTGGCGTTTGTGGATTACAGGTCAACACAATGAAGTGGCGGGTGGGTGGTAGCAGAGAACGTGCCTCCTTCGGTCAGGGATGGCAGACCAGCTTCCCAGGAACCCATTTTGTCTGTGGCCACTGCCACCATGGGTGACCTGGCAGATTTTGTTACTTTGCCGGTGACTATAAAACCAGTGAGGCGTAAGGGGAGAAATTTAGTTTGAGGACAATTCCTCTCCGGCTTCAACCACACAAAAACACTCCTCCCCCCCCTCCCCAGGCTGCTGCAATGCTGGGCCGTGTCTCCGGGAGATGCAGCAGAGACGAGGAAGGGCAAAGATGAATCTGCCTTCGTCCCCTCCGGGGTCTGGGCTGCCAGAGCAGAGAGCTGCTCTGTGTTAGAGCCTGACACGGGATGGAAAATCCTGTTTCATTAGTTAAACGTTGTGTTTCACAGGTTAAGCCGGATCCTGTGGGCGGGGGCCCAGCCTAGCTGGAGCCGCCCCCTTTCCCGGCTGCTGGCCCTAGCCAGCAGCATGGTGGGCTTGGCTGAGCTGGAGCGCTGCTGGAGGGGGAGCTGCTCCCCGGTGCCAGTTAACTGTTCGCACCCTAGGACTGACTGCAGTATTTTCTACCCCTCGTCTAGGGCAGGCCCTTGCCCTAGATCCATTGCCTGTGAGACAACCTCCAGCCCCCTGGAAGATGCTTCGTAGCTTTCACAACCAGAGGTCCTGTGGCCCCTTGCAGACGAACCAATGTATCTGGCGTGTGTGGCTCAAAACCACTTTGTCACACACACGGCGTGCCTCTGATGCAGTGGGTTTTACATGAAAGCTGGTGTCCAAATAAATCTGTTCGTCTTGAAGATGCCACGGCGCTCATTGATTTTGCAGATACCGACTAACACAGCGCCCGCCCTCCCCTCCGAGACGTGTTCTTAGCTTTCGCCAGTTTGGCTTCTGCAAATAAAATGTTTGGTCTTCTGACACTTTTCTTAATTACGGGAACTAACGACAAAGCCTTGGTGACAAGCGATTTAGCTTTTGAATAGTGCATTTAATTAATTCTGAAGTTCGATCCTCCCTCGGGGTCACCCCAAAACCTGATTAAGGAGTCTGAAGCCATAGCGAAACGTCGTGGGCTGGGGAATCAAAACCCCCACAGCCTGACAGGTAAAATTCTCCCCAGCTCTGAGCTGCCTGAAAGGCGGCGTGTGAAGGATTGGCAAAGCCATTGTGCCATCCGTCAAAGCCGGGCGGAAGAACACGGCCTCATTAACACTGGGAAGAGTGACCAACCGCCGCTTTGCTTCCATCTCTGACCTTCAGGAGCCGTCTCCCCGAGGCCGCCTCTCATGCATTTAATTTGCATGACAATCCTGTTTGCCTCATTATTCTTTATCCGCTCCTTCATCAGCGCCTCGAAAGCCAATCAATTACAGCATGGCGGGCTGGAGCAGCACCAGCCTTTGGATGGTCACTCAGTCAGCTCCAGCTGGGCTCGGGACATCTCCCTTCCCCTGCCATGAGTTGGTCCTTCATTGCTTCTGGGGCAGCGACACCCTCCTTGTGATCTCTCCTCCTCTCACTGGAGGGTGGATGGGCTCCTGGAGTAGCCCATCATGAGTGAGCTGTTGCTACCTTGGTGTTCCCATCTGTAAAATGGGCACAATCGCTATCTCGCCAGCCTGCTGGGAGAGTGAATTCATTGCTGCTCGGGCAGGAGGCAGGACAGAAAGGGTTCCTGTTTCCCTCCAGCCCTGGTCTGAGCTCTAATGACTGGTAACAAAGAGGTTAGTTCCCCGCAGGCCTGAGCCAAAGCGCAGGGCAGTCAACGGAGAGACTACAGCCCCCTCCTTGCAGAACAGGGGATAGAATCCAAGATACCCAAGTCTCACTATTCTTCTATCAGATTTTGCCCTGGGCTAGACTTAAGGGGTCCCAGAAGGGGCGGGGCCTCAGGTGAAGCCACAGACCAGGTGTGTGTCTCACCCCCCCCCCCCCAAGGCTGGTCCACGTCCAGGATGACAATGCTCTACCACTAGCATCGACTCCAGTCCCGCTAATGCAGAAGTTTGTGCCGGGGATCTACACGTTCTCACCCGACTGACGAGGCATGTGGGTGTCACCTGAGGGACTGTCTGGTTTTCCAGTTGGCTGTCTAAAACCCTAGGAAATGACACTCCCTCGTACATGTTAAACTGACGTGATTACAGTTGCAAAGGCAATCACTCAAGAGTTAGGACACATCAGCGTTAAGGTTGCCCATGTAACCTTAATTCACCCCCTTACACATACACGTTAGGGCACAGGCTTTAATTATAGGGTTATATATTGTCTTTTCTGCAGGTCCTTGGCTCATTCAGTGCATGGAATGGACCTGAATAAGTCTTGTAGAGGAGGGGCAGCTGTTAGCTGTAGGCCCCCTGCCTTATATGTTGAAGCAATGGGAAAGCATGTGGGGAATGGGGCAAGGGTCTGCAGAAAGAGAAGCGATGGTCTCAGGGTGAAGGCAGTAGAATGCTGCCCTGTACTGGGATCTACCCCAGCCTCTCTGCCACAGTTACTATGTGACCCTGGGTGATTCACTTAGCCCAAACTTTTTCACGGAGGGTCACTAACTGCGCGGGCCTCATTTTCTCCGTGCCCAGCGCGGGACCTGGCACCCGTGCCCAGCTGCAACCAACGTCAGTGGGAGTTGTGCTTTGACCATGTCCCTTGCTATAGAATGCGGAGTGCTCTGAAAAACCAGCTCCCACGGGCCTCGGATTGGACCCCCCAAATTAGCGGATGCTTTTGACCTTCACCTCTCTGGGCTGCAAAATGGGACTAAGCCTCTGTCGCCCCTTACAGAGGGGCTGGGAAGATACAATAACGAATGGGTGTCAAGTGCTGGGATACCACGGCGCTGAGCCCAGGAGGAAATGAATAATTCTGGCTTCAGAGCTGGGGTTCAAAGCTATGCAGTGAGCAAGCCTAAGGCCGGCCACTGAACAAGGAGGGGACAAACCCATC
Organism: Pelochelys cantorii; assembly: GCA_032595735.1. Lineage (NCBI taxonomy): Eukaryota > Metazoa > Chordata > Testudines > Trionychidae > Pelochelys > Pelochelys cantorii. Next base: position 39,866,368 of record CM064341.1, read on the forward strand.
AATAGCTGCTCACCGCGCACGGAGTTAAGCCACGGTCCTCTGGAAACAGCAGTTTGTGATCATGTCATTAAAGATGGGACCATATTCAGGGGTGCCGACATCCTCAATGGGCAAGGTGGGAGAGGGCCAGTTCCTCCCTCCTGGAAGGGGCAGGGCATCAGGCAGAAGGGGTGGGGCCAGGGACAGCCAACGCTCAGCACCACCTGGACCGCAGCACAGGGCCCCCAGTCCTCAGTGCTGCCTAGAATGTGCTGTGCGGTGCTCTGGTAGTGATTGAATGGGCCCCGGGGGAGTTACTCCCTTTGCCCCTCCCCCATCGGCGAGCGTACGCCCAAGGGTCCGAATTAAGGTTGCACCGGCATCCTTAATTCTGGCATTTCCCTAACTGTTATGTGCGTGATTTTGCAACCTGGATGACGTCCTTTTAACGTTTGTATGTGCGTGAGACACACACACACACTTGCACGCTTGTGCCTCTGTATCTCACACCCACCGTGTTCACTATATGGAAGCAGCCTTCACCAGGTAACTCACTGGGTGTCCTTATCTCACACGCACAGCCCTCAAACAGCTCTTCATTTTACTGCTGGAGAGGCTCGATGGTGGGTTTTAAAGGTTGCATGAGTCATAATCTCATGCAACCAGCTGCACAACCCCCCCTCCCCCCCATGTTGGAGAGATCTAAGCAGCAGAGATGAGCGAGCTTTGTAACGAAGGGCAAGTAAACAAGCAAGCGCTGTACAACATTTCTCAGTGTCAGGCCCATGCGTGGGAACTGGGCTTTGGTTTGGGGCTGAGGTGCCATTTGGGGGAGGTGCTAAAAAACGGAGATGCTCCTAGGACCTGGTGCAGGACACGCTGGTAGATGCTATCTCTGAGCTGAGCGTGCCAGAAACATGGACTTGTGGACAAGGCACTAACCTGGCACTCGGGAGAGTTGGAATCAGGGCCGGGCTCTGCCACAGACAGCCTAATTGACCTTGGGCAAGTTACCTGCTCAATGTGTGACTCACTCCTCTCTTCTTGCTAGTTTAATCCAAAAATTGAAACATTAGGAAAAACGTGTTCTCAGACCAGGCTAGACCTCACAGTGCCAGTAATGTTAAAAGTCAATTAGACAATCAGCTTCAGAATGAAGGGGAAATGCAACCAGAAGCACAAGGGAATGCAGGCCTTTCCTACAGCAAAAGGCAAATGCCTTATTATCTGAAAGTGGACAGTCCCATTTCAGGCTCTTCTGAAGCGCATAGGACGTGTCACCCAACGTCCATTGAGCCCAATGTCCTGTTTCATGCAGTGCCCAGAGCCACAAGGAGTCCTGTAGCACCTTATAGACTAACATGTATTGGAGCATAAGCTTTCGTGGGCAAAGACCCACTTTGTCAGATGCATGCCCAGAGTCAGTTGCTTCGGAGGCAGGAGCAAGAATAGGTTTTGGGGCCAGTTTTGTTCAACACCTTCATTGATGACCTGGAGATGGGGATGGATTGCACCCCCAGCATGTTTGCAGATGACACTAAGCTAGGGGGAGCGGTAGATACGTTGGAGGGCAGGGAGAGGGTCCAGAGTGACCTAGACACATTGGAGGATCAGGCCACAAGAAATCTGATGAGGTTCAACAAGGAGAAGTACAGAGTCCTGCCCTTGGGACAGAAGAATCCCAGGCATCGTTACAGGCTGGGGACCGACGGGCTAAGCAGCAGTTCAGCAGAAAAGGACCTGGGGATTGCAGTGGATGAGAAGATGGATCTGAGTCAACAGGGTGCCCTTGTAGCCATGAAGGCTAACGGCATATTCAGGGGCATTAGGAGGAGAATTGCCAGCGGATCTAGGGGAGTGATTATTCCCCTTTATTTGGCATGGAGAGGCCACATCTGGAATGCTGCATCCAGGTTTGGACCACCCTCTACAGAAAGGATGTGGACAAATTGGGGAGAGTCTAGCAAAGGGCATAAAAATGATGAGGGGGCTGGAGCACATGATTTATGAGGAGAGGCTGAGGATTTGGGCTTATTTAGTCTGCAGAAGAGAAGAGGGAGGGGGGATTTGAGAGCAGCCTTCAACTTCCTGAAGGGGGGTTCCAAAGAGGCTGGAGAGAGGCTGTTCTCAGTGGGGGCAGATGGCAGAACGAGGAGCAATGGGCTCAAGTTGCAGTGGGGGAGGTCTAGGTTGGAGATTAGGAAAAACTGTTTCCTGAGGAGGGTGGGAAGCACTGGGATGGTTCCCTAGGGAGGGGGTGGGATCTCCATCCTTAGAGGTGTTTAAGTCCCAGCTGGACAGAGCCCTGGCTGGGCTGATTGAGTTGGGGTTGGTCCTGGTTCTAGCGGAGGGCCGCAACTAGATGACCTCCTGAGGTCTCTTCCAACCCCACTCTTCTCTGATTCTGAGCTTCCATGAATACAGCTTTGGGCAACGGTGGGATAAGCATCCCTCCACATTAGGTCCCCTTCTAACCTTGATATTCAGACCCCTTTCAAACATCACAGTGATTCACGCACACGGCCCATTTCCCCGGCCTCACAGGACGCCCTCGTGCCCCTCACCACCACCTCCTGGCTGCAGGGCACAGAGAAAGAGGACCCTGCCACCTCCGCTGTGAGCAGCATGCCCCACTGTGACTGCAGAAAGAGGAGGGGGTGCAACCTGCCACCCTCCCCTCGTGCCAATCAGCCGACCAGTGAACCCCCTGGAAAGCGAGGGGGGGGGGCAGGCTGCTCCAAGCCACTCCAGGCAGGTGGGTGCGGGACTCAGAGTGAGGGGTGGATGTGAAGGAAGGCAAAAGGCCTGGTCCCTCCCCAGTCTGTCCATGCGCCCAGGAGGGAGGAGCTTTCGAGGGGCAGGTCCCTTGCCCTGGGACCAAAGGGAGGAGGCCGTGTCCTGCTGGCTCGGGCGGGCAAGCCCAGCAGCTGCTGGAAGCCGTCAGGACAGGTGTGGGACAATCGGTTATGGATGCTCAGCCTGGCTGCTGGTCACACCCCCACCTGGCAAATCTGGTCTCCTGGTCCCCCCGGGGGCCTTTCCAAGATCTCCCCCTTCCCTTGCTGAGCATCCAAGGTCTCCCCATGGAAACTGGTTCCCAGCAAAGAGGCCCTGGGGGGGTTAGGGGTAGGGGTAGGGTTCCCAGCTCCTTATCCTGCTGCCCTGGAGAATCGACCCGACAGCAGGTGTGCTCCATGACTTTGGGCAGGACGGGGAGGAGGCTGCTGGAGAGCACAGGCAAGGACGGCTCTGGGGCATCACGCTGAGGGTCTGGGCTGGGTTCCCAGGGGCTCGTTTGGTCACTGCAAGGACAGGGAGAATCTGGGTCCAAAGTGGGCGGGAAGTGATGCAACGCCTGGGCTGGGGCCGGGGCTGGGGCCAGGTCGGGGACTACAGGAGGGGGCTGGAAGGGAGGTGTGTGAGCCCTGCTGTAAGACGGTCTCTGGTCCCTGGGTCAATGGGCAGGGCCTGGCCTAGAACTGGCAGGAACTTTCCAGAGCCAGTCTGGCCAATCAGGCCAGTGGGGACATCTGGCACTAATTAGGAGCCTTCCTGAGCCCAGGGAGTCAGGCTAATCAGGTGACCTGAGGCCTATCAAGAACCAGCTGAGGCTGGGTTAAAAGGGCTCCTCGTCTGTCCGTTCAGCAGTGTGTGAGGAGGGGGAGTCAAAGGTCTGAGTGCCAGCAGAGTCCAGCTGGGAACGCTGGAGGAGCAGGAGAGGGAAGGTACCTGGGAGGGCTTGTTTGGGGAAGGAGCCAGGGGAAAAGCTGCCAGATGGGGTGTAGAACAAACCTGGCTGTTGCTGCTGCCTTGGGATGCCTGGGCCAGAACCTGGAGTCTTGGATGGGCCTGGGTTCACCTTCCCCCCCCCCCAGCAATAGAGGGTCTGCCCACATATTTGGGACTAGCGTGGGGTGAGGATGGCTCCGTCGGCTGAGCCCTGCCTCTAGGAAAGAGAAAGAGGCCACACGGTGGGATGCAGCAAGCCTCTGAGGCTGACCCCTGTCTGCCAGAAGGGCAGGACCCCCGGGCACAGGCAGAGCCGCACAATGGGTTTAGCTTCATGTCGGCTTCATTTCCCATGGTAACCCAGGGATGGAGGAGCAGGTACCACCCAAGTGTTTGGGCAGCCAGAGGCAGCTGCTGTGTTGCAGCGGGGTCAGGCCACCCACTCAGTGGGGGGGGGGGGAGTAGCTACTGGTGATGTGGCCAAGATTCAATCGCCAGCCCGTGGCCTCGGAGGTGACGTGCATGTATGATACAGGGACACGAATGACACTTGGTCGCATGAGGCCTGTCCTGGCGGGAGCTTGGTGCCTGTTACCAGCCCTGGTCTTCGCTGGTTAGGCAGGGGGCGTGCCCCACCACCCTGGTCTGTAGGGGACCTGTGCCGTAGAAATGCTATGGCCCCTGGGATGCAAGGGCCTCGTTCTTCATCCTGCAGAAAGGGGGTGCAGGGAGTGGACCTGTCTCCAGGTGTGTGTCAAACGGCGCACCCACACCTGTACAGAAGTGTATGGGTGCATGTAGCTAAAGGTCAGTCTTACCACAGATGCCAAAGGACACCCTCATTTCGGTTGACAGTGGAATTGTACAGCCAGGAACCCCAGAAAGATCGGCTTAGGTTGTGTTGTTTGGGTGTGGTGTTGAGTTGTAACCGGTGCAGAGCCTTGGCGTTTTGAATCTCCCCATCCCCTGCCATTACATAAATACTGTTTTTCTGACTCTTCCTCCCCCCCCCCCGCCCCCCATTTCCTTCAACTGCGGAATGTAACATCTAGGAGCACAATTAAAAAAGCGTAAAACCCGTCACTGTGCCACCAAGCACCTGTCTGGCCTCAGGAACTAGTCAAACTGCTGCAAACGGAGCCATTGCAAGTGTAGCAATGAAACACAAAGCACGTTCTGCCAAGTCTCCCTCTCTGAAAGAGCAGTGTCCACCCCCCCTGCCCCCCCCCCCCCCGCGCCGGGCGCAGGGTTTATTCTGGGGCTGTTGTGCCCACATCTGTGGGGGAAGGGCGCCCCTCTCAGGTGCCCAGCAAGCTCGGGGGACACCCCGGCTCTGCTTGTGACGGTCATGGCTCCCCACCAGTCCCACCTTGCCTGGGCCAAGTCCTGCCGGGGCGGGGCAGAGGCAGGGCCGGGCCCTTGTCGGGGGCAGACTCTCCCTGATGGAGACGGGGAGCAGCGGGTCCCACTGGGAGCCGAGCGAGCAGGCTGATCCGGGAGCCCGGCCCGGCTCGGCTCGGCTCTGCCCGGGGCCGGGGCGGGGCGTTACGCGGGCTGGCGGGGGCCGCGCCGGGTCCCTGCCTGCACAGCCAACGCGGCTCCAGCAGCCCGAGCTGTGTGTGAGGGGGGGACGGGCGGGCTTGGGGCAGCCTGGCTGGCGTTTGTAGCCGGCTGGAAGGGCGGGGGCCTGTGCCCGGCGCTTGTCCTTGGGGCCCCGCGGGGCTGGGGCAGGAGCCGGACCCGCGCCGCGTCCGCCAGTCGCTCCCGGGGCAGCCCCTTGAAGGTCGCTGCCCGCAGCCGAGCCCCGGGCCGCTCCGCAGCCCTTGGCTCCCGCCCCTGCATCAGCCAAACTCGACGGGCTGGTTGGCTGGTGGGAGCCGGGCGGAGCTGTCCGGGGGCAGGAGGCTGGCGAGCTCCTTGTGTCGGGGAGGAAGCGGGCCCCCCAGAACTCCCAGCCCAAGCTCCGCGGGGCTCAGGGGAAGGCGGTTAGTTGTCCCTCCAGCACGTCGCGCCCCTCACCCGGGACTTGTGCCTCCAGCACCCAGGCCCCGCACCAGGAGCTGTCCCTTCAGCACCGTGAGCCCCTCACCCGGGACTTGTGCCTCCAGCACCCAGGCCCCGCACCAGGAGCTGTCCCTTCAGCACCGTGAGCCCCTCACCCGGGACTTGTGCCTCCAGCACCCGGGGCCCCGCACCAGGAGCTGTCCCTTCAGCACCGTGAGCCCCTCACCCGGGACTTGTGCCTCCAGCACCCGGGGCCCCGCACCAGGAGCTGTCCCTTCAGCACCGTGAGCCCCTCACCCAGGACTTGTGCCTCCAGCACCCAGGCCCCGCACCAGGAGCTGTCCCTCCAGCACGTCGCGCCCCTCACCCGGGACTTGTGCCTCCAGCACCCAGGCCCCGCACCAGGAGCTGTCCCTCCAGCACGTCGCGCCCCTCACCCGGGACTTGTGCCTCCAGCACCCAGGCCCCGCACCAGGAGCTGTCCCTTCAGCACCGTGAGCCCTTCACCCGGGACTTGTGCCTCCAGCACCCGGGGCCCCGCACCAGGAGCTGTCCCTCCAGTCCCCCGCGCCCCGCCCCCGCGCTGTCCCTCCAGCACGCCCTGGGGCGGGGGCGGCCGCCGTCCCTCGGAGCCGTGCGCGCCTTCCCCAGGGCGCTGGCTGCCTCTCCCCGCCCCCGCGCCGGCGGTGGGTGGGCCCGGCCGCTCCCGGTGGGGCTGGAGCCGGTCGGTGTCAGCGCTGCGCCTCCTTTCCCCGCCGCCCGAGCGGAGCTATTTGTGCAGCCCCCCCCGCCCCCGCCCCCCCCCCCGCTGCCTCTGCCTGGATCGCGCCGCGCCGCCGCCACGCAGCCAGCTCCGCCGAGCCAGGGGAGGGAAGCGGCTGCGCCCGGCCGGGCTCCGCGCCCGGGGCCAGCGATGCGCGCCCGGAGCCCGGCGGCGGCTCAGCCCCCTGGGCCAGCGGCGCGGGGCGGGCAGCGCGGAGCCGCGGCCGGAGCGGCCCCTCGCTTCCCCTAGGGCAGGGGCAGCCCCGGAGCCCCCCGCGCGGCTCCCCTGCCCGGCCGGCGGCGCCGGAGGATGAAGCAGCATGAGGATGTGTGACCGCGGCAGCCAGATGCTGGTCACCACCGTGGGCGCCTTCGCAGCCTTCAGCCTCATGACGATCGCGGTGGGCACCGACTACTGGCTCTACTCCCGCGGCGTGTGCCGCGCCAAGGCCACGAGCGACAACGAGACCAGCCGCAAGAACGAGGAGGTGATGACCCACTCGGGCTTGTGGCGGACCTGCTGCCTGGAAGGTACGTCCCCGCCCGCGGGCCGCGCCGCGCCGCGCCGAGCCGGGCCGCCCCGTCCGGCCGGCCGCGCAGCGCCCCCGGCTCCTGCCGCCCCGCTCCGCTCCGGGGGCGGCCGAGGAAGGGCGGCCGGGCGCGGGGGCCGCTCCCGGGCATGGCCCCGCTCCTGTCCACCCGCCCGGCGAGCTGTGCGCTAAAGCCAGGCCGAGCCCCCCCACCCCCCGGCAGACGGGCCAGGTCCCCCCTGCTGCGAGCCCGAGTTTCTCTCTGGCTTCTCGTGGGGGTCGCGCTAAACTTTCCGGCCTGGCCCCGGCTTGCTCTGGGGCGCTAATTTACCTGCCGCCCGGGGGAGGAGGGGGGCTGGGGGCTTTCTCCCTGGCTGGGGGCTGGGGGGGTTAAAACTTCCTGCCCGCAGAGCCCGCGGGAAGCTCGAAGGAACTCCAGGGGCAGCTTCTGTCTCGGGATGTGGGGCTCCCGGCTTGGGGGGGGAGGGGCGCTCTGGTAGGTGGGGGAAGTTGTGGGGCGTGTTTGGGGGGCCCTGCCCCACTGGCCGCAGCAGCAGCGCTGCCCCTAGCACCAGGCCTGGCCCACAGGCCCAGCTCTCCCTCCTGTGGCCCCACTACCTTCCTTCTGCCCTTCTCTCAACAGTTTGCTGCGGCCTCCTTGAGCTGTCTCAGGGCCCCGAGGGCCACAGGTCCCACCCTGCCATGGTATTTTAGGGCTTCAGATGCCTCCCTCAGGGAGCCTTGTGGCAGAGAAGATCCTCGCCCCTGTTTCAAGCCATGAATCTGAGGGCTGCTCTGGGCCAGTCTACAAGTGGGGGGGGCACCTCTGTCCAGATACCAGCCCCACGCCCCCTTCGCCCTGACAGTGTGAGTGGGGAAAGGCAGGACACACTCCCCCACTCTCCACCCCTCCCCAATTCAGGACAGGCTGCATTCAAAATCCTAGGTGGCTCGGCGCACCTCCCTTGCCTGCCTTCCCACCCGGGTCCCCACCGCCCGCTGGGATCCAGGCTCCCCGGTCCCCAAGTGGCTGTGTGAGAACATCCCTCTGTGGGGGGCTTCTGCACCACCCCACAACCTCTCTGCCAGCAGCCCGGGCAGGGCCTTTCCCTGCATTCGCCCTGGCTGTAAATGGTTCCATCTCCAATCAGCTGCCAGTTTCACATCGGCCTGTGCTGCACCCACCTAAGATGCCCATTTTCAGGGGGCTTTCTACCCAAGCAATGCGTGCGAGGGACAGAAAAGCACGAAGTGTGCGTTTGGCCTTAGCCCAAGCACTAATTCCTGAGCACTGATGAGTGAAGTGTGCCAGGCTGGGAAGTAACTTGAAACACTCTGCAGCAGCTGCTTCCCTAGACGCCCAATACATGTGTTCCCTGGCACCTAGACATGAATGGCCTTTTACAGCACCGAGCCCTGCCCTCTCCTGCGAGGCACCGTGTCATGAGAGTCTCCGGCTAAAGACGCTGGGATGTGTCAAAGGTGCCTGGGTTCGGGAAGTCTACAAGCCGTGCTGGCAGGTGTCCAAAAAAGGTTCCTCTTTGTGTTCCGGGGCTGTGGGCACGCACATCAACATGTGTTCATCGACATCAGCGGGTGCATTTCTGTGAATTTCCAGGGGCTTTGTCGCACGCCTCAGTTGCATATAAACCAATCGGTGGCGCTCTTTTGGGGGTGGGGACCGGCAAAGGGGGGAAGAGACCGGTGTGTGAAAAGAATTAGGGAAGCACCGGGAACTTCTGAAATTCTTTGTGTATGTATGTGAGCGTGTGTTAGCTTTTTTTCAGTGCCTGGTTTTGTGTTACCCCTGCTGTTGTGACTCCCTGCATTGGAACAAACCCAGAGAGAAGACAGGGTGAGGCTGGTTTTAGAAACCAACCTCCAGTGTAAAGAGCACAACTCACTCCCCAAAGACCTGCAATGAAATCTGGGATGCCTGATCAGTGCCTGGCACTGCACTGATCCCGGCTGGGTTGCATTCTGGCCTCCCACCCTTCCTCTTGGCTCTTGAGGCCTGAACCCCCCAACTAGCGGCTTGGCAGTGGATTGCTGCACCTGGACTTGGGTTTCCATCCCCAGCTGTCTGCCCATGACGGCTTGTGGGGCCTTTGCTTGTGGGGTCTCTGTCTGCTGTTGTGTTTGTGCAGCATCTACAACCAGGCCGCCTCTATTCTGTAAAGGGCCCTGCTCCCTTTGGCTGGTGCGGAGCCATAAGCTGAGCTGCAAGGGACCCGCTAGTGTTAACCCCTGTCAGTTCCAGACGCAGTGGAGTCGCTGGGGGTGCCTGGCCGCACGCCCTTCGGTGCTGCCGACACCCCCTGGATTTTTGCCTGAGAAATTAGATTGTGCTGTGCGCTCTGTGAACTGATCCGATGTGCGAAACGTCAAATGTGCCTCCAGCCAAGTGTGAGTGGCAGATCAACCGTCTCCGCTAGCGAGAAGGGGACATTTTGCTGAACTAAAGGAGCTCTGCATTTCTAATTCAATTCATTTGGTCCAGCTGTTAGGTTAGTCGCTTTGAAACCCACCCGCCCGTGCTGTGCAATCAGACGGCGTTAAATGCTTTTTAGGCACCGGAAGTCCTGGTTCTAAGGGAGTGCTCTCCTCAGTCATACCTGGATGTAGACACGTTTATTTGCCTGGAGTGGACGCTTAAACGCTAACTGGGAATGAAAATGGTGAGCGTGAAGGGGCAGCATGTACAATTAACATTGACAGGTGCCCTGCATGCAGGAGGGAGACAATTTGACCACTTCTCCCACCTGGCTTTTTAATGTTTTGGCAAATTGTTACGTGTTCGATTTTTTCTCTACTCTTAGCTGTTGGAGTGTTTGTGGCGGGTTATTAAAATGGGCAAAGTCTGTGTTGTGGATACTGTATTTCGGATGCCTTTTAAATACATGTCAGCAGCTGTGTGGGAGCAATTCATATCACAAGTCCAGAGAGCCCCTGGGCAAAAGATGCTAAATCCTGAATGAACCAGCAAAGGACCTATGCAGAAACACCCACAATGGAAAAATACAAATTAATGGTTGACTTATCTGGCGTCTCGGCAGGAGTTTGCAGACTACCATGCTAACGTGGCCTTTGTTTTCAATTGCAGTGTTTGAATTTTAATGATCACTTGTAGAATATGTGACTATCTTATTAAGCTACCTTATTGTGTTTCTTGCTCAGGCTTGACAAATATATTTTGTTCCTGGGTGTCCTCTTTGGTGGTTCATAATAAATAGTGTTCCTCTTCTTTGACCTCATCTAGAAAGGAGAAAACACATAGAACTTTTATGGAGAAAGTTAAGGAAATAGTTGAGTTGGGCTTTGGTAAAAGTAATAGCTGTTTGGTTTTTGTTTGATTTAATTTAACTCAGCAACATTAAATTGTTCTCTTCCTCAAGGTGGGGTCTATAACTCCACCTTATCGCAGAAGTGTGAACCAGGTGTGAGTGAGGCACCAATCTGGCCTGATTTGTTTGAATTGCCTAATTTTTAAGCACTGTCTTGCCCCATTCATGTTTCTCAGGCACCTTCCTCGTTGTGCCTAATCCCGAATACAGCTCTCTTCAGATGTAACCCTGAGGATCACCACCTTCTTTCTAGAGAGCCCAAATCGCTGCCCATCTTCTTGAAGTCAAGGTGGCTAAGGCCAGGCCTACACTAAAAGGGAATGTTGATGTACCTTGTTTCAAGTTTCCATGCCATCCCCGCAGCAGGAGGCTGACGGGAGCAGACACTCCCGTTAGTTTCCATTACTCCTCACAGAAGTAGGAGTACCGGCCACCAACAGGGGCACCTTCTGAGCTCAATTTAGTGAGTCTTAACTAGACCCGCTAAATCAAACTCCGGAAGATTGATCGCAGCAGCATCAGTCTTCCATTTAGTGAGGACATGGCCCCAGTGACCTTTCTGTAGCTGACTCTGTGGGAGCACTTGTGCCAAAGGTCCCCACTTCGCTGTGTCTTATACTCACTGCGCTAGGAAGCTGAAAACATAGGCTGCTCATGGACTGAGGTTGTACATCCGGGTCAGTGTCTGCTCCTGGAAATAGCCATTGTCTGTTGCCTCAATGGAAGACAAAAGCCTTCGTAATGTACCCTGGTGGGTACGAATTGTTCCTGACCAACAAGGGTGGACGGCTGGGCCTTCACGATGGTGGGGTGCCCCTTCTTCATTTGCTCCTCTGACACCATTGGGAACGCTCACAAATGGCCACCAAACTATCTAGCCCGCGTCAGTGCGGCAGTACCCTCCCAGCTCGGCCCAGAGTCCCCTGGGGGCTGGTTTTGCAAGGCAGGTGGCCCCCTGGCGCTTAATACTTTGTCATCACCATGGCTACAGCCCCCAGTGGAGATCAGGTTCCATTGTGCTCGGCCCTTGGAGCAGGGTGGTCTCCACGTCTGCCTCTTTGCAGCCCAGAAGCCAGCTCAGACCCTTTGGGCTGGGTAGGCATCATGCCATGTGTTTGTGGCCCCCCCCTCCCCAATGCCTTTAGAGTCCTGTACAGCAGTCTAGTTCCAACGTCCTTCTGCTGCTGGTCCTCTCCCTGCCCTGACCCCTTTGAACCTGGACTCAGCTAGCTGGTTCCTCTCTCCGCCCCCTGGGGCTTCCTTCCTGTCCCTCTTTGCCGGTCTTAAGCTGGTGGGCCATCTCGTGACAACATGCAGCCCACCGGCCTCACTAAAAGTAATTCGCTAACTATACCCATCAGCTTTCTTCAGGGGAACTAATTGGAGTCAGAGTGCAGGCCTATTTCTTAATTCCCTGCACTCCGTCCTGGCACCCCACAAATGCTTTGGGAGAGGCAGAACCTGCTCCACACAGCTCACAGGCACAGAGAGGGAAAGGAACATGCCCAAGGGTATGCCACAGGTCAGTGGCGGAGGTGGGAATGAAACTTAAATTCCAGGGGCCCCAGTTCAGTAAAGACGCTGAGTAGTGCTGAGCCCTGCAGTACCCCACTAGAAAATGTCTCCATAGGGTGACGATAACTCACCGACAATTTTTTCCTCTCTGGTGTTTCATCCAAATTAATATGTGCTACATTGATGGCTGTATAGTGCGGATTTTTTTTCCTAGAATGTCATGTGACGCTGAGTCAAATATGTCACAGAAGTCACAGTACATTATGTCAGCAACTTCCATTATCGGCCTAACTTGTAATCTCATCAAAAAAGGTAGGAAGTCTGTTTGACAGGCCCTATTCTTCATGAACCTGTGCTGCCGATTATGCTTCTGATCTTTAATTCTTTGGCGTTGGTGACCAGTCTCTGTGGTTTCACCCCGATCAGCATCCAGCTCACCAACTGACAGTTATCCAGGGTATCCTGTTACTCGGCTTAAACACGGGCACCATGCTAAGCTTTTCCCTGTCTTCTGGAAATTCCCCCTTGTTCCAAGAGTTGCTAAAAATCCACTTTAACGATCAGACAGCTCCTCAGCCAATTATTTTAATACTGGTCAGGGGAAGGTCTCCAGTCCTGCCTAGACGAAAATGTTTTACTTTAATAGATGCCATTTAATAGCCTTGCTAAGTTCGCATGGAATAGAAAGCATTTCTTTCTCACCGTACGATACAAACACTCATCCTGCTTCTTTCCAAATACAAACCAGAAATACTTATGGAATAGAGAATTCTGTTTCTGTACCATGATTAACTGTTTTAACGTTCTTATCTTGTAATGAACCTATAACTTTATTAGGACTTCATTTTCCCTGATATATTGAAAGGATTTCTTCTTTTGTCCTTAGCCCTACTGGTGATAGATAACAATAATAATAATTAATTAATTTAGTGTCATACGTCTGTTATCTGCAGTCCTATCTGCTGATTTGTTCTGATCACTATTCATCTCCCTATTTTTTCTTTTTTTTTATTACATTTTTTGGAATTGCTATTTTCATATTTCCTCTTAATGAGGATGCTTTCTTACCAAAAAGCCTTACTGTGGTGTTCTGGAATTGTGGGAAGTTTGGGGGGCATCTCGTACACCGTTCTTGAACAAATCCCAATTATCATTCACCTTTTTTGTGTTTAATTTGTTTCTCCCACTCGATTTTGCTCATGACTGTTCTCAGCTTTGGAGGGTTGGTCCTTAAGTACGAAGGATCTCTGGTGCGGCTTTGGACTGTCTGCTGTTTGCAGATAGCAAACAAAACTAGCTTGCACCTCGGTGACTCTCCATTTGCCGTTCTCCATCAGCTCCAATGCTGAACTACTCTGAGCTGGTTGCGATGCTGTCTGTGTTAGAAAGCTCTCTCTGACTGGAAGATTGACCCGGCCTGGTTCGGGTCCTTAACTCAAATACGTTTTGTTTTTCTTCATTTCAATCAGCGCGCGGGGGCAGGGGCGGGGCTGGGGAGGAGGGGGTCCATAGGCAGACTGCCCCGGGGAGAGAGGACAACCCTAACCCCTCTCTCACTGCAGCAGTTTGGGGCCTGGTAAGAAGCACCGGTTCATACAGCCAGGGGAGGGGTGCATGTCCCCGAGCTAGAGGACAACAGACACACAGACAGACAGACAAACAGACTCTCTGAAACAGTCGATTTTTAGAGGCTACAAGGCAGCATGAGAGCTTTGACTGAGAACCCTCATGACACAAGTTTTCTTTCTATACATTATAGATAGATGTTTGAAGAGCTGCTTAGCCTGTTCCTTCATCTGGTTTGGTGTCTGGTCTAGTCTAGGACCTTAGTCCGAAATTAGCCCCCCAACATTGATTTTGTAAGTGATGCATCCACAAACCCATGATTCCGGAATAAGGGGCCGCGGAATACGAACTCTGTAGTCCTGCTTTGCATGAGGACTAACACTATTCCCCAGTTTGTCAGTCCAAAATAACGTTAGTGTGGACGCTCCCGGGCTGCTAATTCGAACTGCCAGGCCACACCCATGCCGGCTGCTCTGGGACCAGAGCTGGGGTACACCCTGGGCATGTGGCAGGCGGCTGCTGCAGCTGAAGCCAACTGTTCATGGCAGTTCTGGGAGGCCACACAGCAGCCAGCTTCAGATCGGGCAGCCGCTTGGGCTGCCAGCTGCCTGAGTGCTCTGCGAGAAGGGAAGGGGAGTGCAGGCTAGTGGTTAGAGCAGGGAGGAGCGCCTGGGTTCTACCCCCACACTCTGGCCAGACTTCTGCTGAGCAAGTCGGTGTGTGTGTGTGTGTGTGTGTGTGTACGCGCATGAAGCTGGGTTCGACCAGTTCTGATGTAAACTTCAAAGAAATGTGCGAAAAGATGCAGCAGCAGCAGAAGTCCCATTAAATAACTGTGAGTACAATGTTTCATCTACGCTATTATTAATCATGTCAATTACCAATAATGTTGCGTTGTCTATTTTCAGTCATGCAACTGGGGTTAATGGCTTAAGAAAGGAAAGGATTCTTTGAACAGAATTGTTTTAGTCTTGTAGACATCTGCAAATTCTGATCTTAATTATTAAATTAATTTGCATAATGAATATGCAAATAAAATGTTACCGGTCCGCCAGAAGTTTGTGAATGGGTTTGCCAGTCCCTGGTGTATAAAAAGGTTGGGAACCGCTGCTCCAGGTGGCAGGGAAGTAGCCAATCAGAGCGCAGCAGGCTCGGGTAAAAGGAGCTGCAGGGCCCGAGCCAGCCAGTACCTGGTGGGGGCCGGGGGGCGAGGAAGGGGGCCATGGCTCCAGCAGCCTGAGCAAGAACCCAAAGCCGAGCTCTGGTTCCATTTTGCTTGCTGCAAGTAGCGCGTGGGGCTGGGAGCTGCGGCCCGATAGGGCACCGTGGGAGGAAGATGATCAGTGGGAAGAAGCCCAGGGAAAATAGCTGCAGTTGACTGAAGGTGTTAAAGGAGCCGGGTGGGACTGGTGTTCATGGGGTCCCTGGGGTGGGACCTGCCATGGTGAGTGGTGCTGGCTTCTCCCACCAGCCCCCAGGAGCAGTGGCCCAGCACAGGGCTGGAAGTTCAAGGGTTCAGGGCTGGGGCTGCCGACGCAGGTAAGGCCAGACAGTTTGGTGGCGTCTCACGGAAGAGACGTGAGCTCTGTGAGATGACCTGGCTGGAGATGTGGGGCAGTGAGAGCCAGCAAAGCCAAAACCCCCTGAGAGCGCTGCTGTACCAGCGCGGGGAAGGGTTGTAGGTCCACCCCCAAGGGCCTGAGACCGGAGCCCAGCGACAGCCCCTGCCAATAGTCCTAGTTAGACCTTCGTTGCCCCCGCACTGACCGTGAGACTCAGGTAGGGGGCTGAGCTCCTGAAGACCTGCCTGGGCAGAGCAGCCGCTGACAGGGCCCCAGAGCAAAAGAGAAGTCTTGCAGTACCACAGCCAGCCAGCAGGAGGCACTCACAAGGGCTGACTCAGGGCCAGCTTTGCCCCTGCCCCACCCCATGTGGCACTGCAGCAAGGGCAGCCTGGCTGGGCCGCCGCTCCCGGCCCCTGGTCTCCAACACACAAGAAGCTGGGAAGCCGCAGGGGCAGCGGGACTCCTGGAAGTTGTGGGAGTGCAGTCAAATAGCAAGAGGCACAGGCCTCGCTTTGGGAAAGCAACAGGTCCCAGACGGCCAGCCAGACCACTGCCCTTCAGCCCCCCATGCCCCTCTATTTCCAGCCTGCTGAGAAACCGCCCAGCATTGTGGCGGGGGGGGGGAGGGGGTTTGCTGGCAGGCCTGCAGCATTCTCCGTGCTGTTCTGTTGCAGTGCTCCAGTACCTGCCTTCCAGGGCTGCGCAAAGCAGCAGCTTCCGCACTGCCTGCGAGCGGTGCGGGCGGCGGGGAAGAGCAGTCCCTGCGGGGGGAGGGGGAAACGTGTGTGGTGAAGCTGCTCCGGCAGGCACGGCAGAGCGGCATTCGCGCGCTGTGTCGTCTGGCATTTCCAGAGCTGTGACTCTCCCCGCACGGAGGAAGCCTGCATGTGACTCAGGCTTAGGTGGCACTTTTCCCAGGCACGGGCGCTGCTTCCATTGCCGCTGGGAGCAGTTAGGGGTGGCGAGCGACGGCCACCAGGTCCCCAGTGGGGGCAGAGGGCTGTGGGATGGAGCACCGGGTTTAAAGGGACAATGCCTTGGGAGTAGTGCAGGAGAAAGGGAGCCTCCAGGCGTTACTACTAGTGGGTGGATGTTATCACCTGGGGGGGTAAGGCACGAACTTCCCGGGGGTTAGACTCAGAGCGTCGGGGGAGTGGGAATGAATGGTGAGAGCTACACCACCCTGCCTCTGCAGGCATGGACCCTGGGCACATCCCTGCACTTCGCCATCTGGAAAACGGGGATATTGGCGCCAGCCTCCTGGGAGGGTCACTGCAGATCTGACACGGGCTTTTGAAACCGTGGCTGGAATGTGGCCCAGACACGTCCAAAGCGACCGCGAGGCTGGGGGCTACGCAGACAACACTCAGAGTCACCCAGCGATGGTGAGCTCAGGCAGAGATGGGATCACCCATGGGCAGTGGGCGAAGGCCCAGCTGGGGAAGGCAGCTGAAGCCACGCCCCTTCTGTCCAATGCCACACCTCTTCTGCCCCCAAGCCATGCCTCTTACCCAAACTATGCCTCTTTCCCCTCCCACCACCAGCCAAGCACCATGGCCCTAGCCCCTCCTGGGTGGCTGGGCAGTGTAGATAATGTTGGGAAGGCAATGCCTTCCCTTGCCTGCATCACCAGCCACGCATGGAATCCCCCCACGCTCTCTGTGGACATGGTGCATTTCATACAGGCACAGCGGGGCCCCCAGTCCCTTCCCCCGGAGTATCAAACACTTGCCAATTACCCAGAGGGGTTTCAGTCCTAAAGCTGCCTTGAGTAGGCGAGGCCCCGACTCCGGCCAATTGAACTCGGAGTCCAGCAAACACCTGGATCGAAACTTGCTGCTATTGGAACGCCACTGCTGGACAGGGCTGACGCCCAGCCCCTGTGTCCTGCCCCTGGTGGGAAACTGTAACTTACAAAGGCATAAGAAACCAGCCTGAAATGGACCGCCCATTTCTAGAGAGGCTGTGTGCAGGCAGCGAGGTGGCGTTCTCTGGTGCCCAGAGCACTAGGCCTGGAGTCAGGAGATCTGGCGTCTATTCCAGCTCTCCCTGTGACCTTGGGGAAGTTGCTTTGCCTCTCTGCCGATTTGCCTCCCTCCTCGGGCTGTTCAAATTGCAGGCTTTTCAGCACAGGGATGGTCTTGCTGCCTATATGTGCAGTGCCTATGTTGTAGAATTATATTTTCTCACGTTATAGAATCCTAGAACTGGAAGGGACCGTGAGAGTCAAGTCCTGCCCCCTGCCCTCCCAGCAGGACCCAGCACTGTCTAGACCATCCCTGACAGGTGTGTGTCTAACCCGCTCTTAAATATCTCCAGCGACGGAGATTCCACAACCCCCCTCGGCAATTTATTCCAGTGTTTAACCACCCTGACAGACAGGAAGTTTTCCCTAATGTCCAACCTAAACCTCCCTCACTGCAGTTTAAGCCCACTGCTCCTTGTCCTGTCCTCAGAGGCCAAGGAGAACAATTTTTCTCCCTCCTCTTTGTAACACCCTTTTAGATACCTGAAAACTGCTCTCATGTCTCCTCAATAGAGCCCAGATCTTGTTAAAGGGGTCTCCAAGCTCCGGCAGTATTAATTAAATATGGGGAGACAGAATTGGTTAAACAACTACAAACAAAGAGTAACTATTAATGGACTTGTCAGTTTGGAGGGAGGACTCACACGGGGGCCACAGGGATTTAGTCCTGGGTACGTCTACACTGCACACGTATTTCAAAATAAGCTGCTCCGGAAGAAATACTCCGAAATAGCTTATTTCAAAATAGTGCGCCTACAGGGGAGGTTCAAAATGAGTCCAAGGCAGGCTCCCCTAGTGTGGACGTGCTACCTTGAATGAGGCCCCAGGAGGCACCGGGGAGTAATTCGTTTGAATGGCCCTGGGGAGGAGCTATTCGGAAGTAGCAGCAGGGGAGCTTTCACACCACGGCTATTTTGAAATATCTATCTCAGAAGAGATGTTATTCCTCGTGGAATGAGGGTTACAGACGTTGGAATAAGCCGTCCTTTGTTTCGAATTTATTTCGGTATAATGGAATTGCTGTGTAGGCGCTCACATTGTTATTGCTAAAGAGTTCCCGTTGTTTCGAAATAGCTGTGCTGTGTAGACACACCCCTGTTGTTTAACATCTTTATTAATGACCTGGATGGAGGCAGAGAGAGCAGACTCATCCAGGGCAAGGGGAAGTTACCAGCACTTTGGGCCCTGGTCTACACTGGGACATTATTTCAAAACTAGCCAATTAGCCAGTCACAAAACGGAATTTTCAGGTCTCTCCTTCACGTCCTATTCCCTTTCTATCTCGGTCTTCTCTCCTGAGCCTCCCGTCTCTCACTCCGTCTCTCTCTCCCCTCCTCTTACTGCCTCCCCCTTTCTGTCTCTCAGCTCTCCTCTGTCTCCTGCCTCTCTCTCCGTCTCTCTTCTGCCTCTCACTCTCTTTCTCTTCTCCTCCCCCTCCTGCCTCTCATTCTCTCTTCTCCTCCTCCTCCTGCCTCTCACTCTTCTCCTCCTCCTCCTCCTGCATGGGGAGCGCGGACCCCAAACAGCCGCTTGTGCCGCTTGCTCCCATGCGGTGGCCTGGCTGAGCAGCGCAGAAGTCAGCTGAGCACCACGGCGGGAGGCAACAGCGCCCCCCAGAGGCAACACCAAATGCTACAGCGTTACAGAGTCACAGACATTGGGCTACTATATATATGATAACTAATTTTGAAATAACTCCCGAGATAACGATTTTGAAATAAGCGTATTCCCCCAGGAAAGCAGGAACACAGATTTCAAACTAACCAGCCTGCCCTTAGGGAAGAGAAAATAAACACACCAATATAGAGGGGGGATACCCGGCTGGGGAGGATCTGGGGCTTGGGTGGCGCTCAGCCTCAACATGAGTCAGCAAGGCTGTGCGGCGGGAAAACACGCAAATGCCGGTGTAGGTTGCAGCAGAGAGACGTAGCCTGCAAGCCATGGGATGCGACAGTGCCACTCTGCCTGGTGCTGGCTGGACCTCAGCTGGTCCCGTTTCGTTCTCCAGGTGGAGAAACTGGAAAGGATCCAGAGACAAAGGCGATCAAAGGGTCGGGAGGCAGCTGCCCGAGAGATGGCTGAAGGGACAGGGCGTGATTAGTACACAGGGGGCATGAGAGGAGTCTTTAGAAAGGTGGCCCCAACACAGGTGGAGAAAAGTTGTTCTGTTTGGCCACAGAGGGCAGGACGGGGGGCAGCGGGTTCAAACGCCAGCCCAGCAGATGTAGGAAAAACTCCCTACCCTTGGGATGCTCTGAGTGTGACACTCTGGCAGAACCCAGTGTGGGCTCCAGTAGGAGTGGGTGAGGGAGGCTGTTTGGTTTGCCTCGGGGCCCTTTCGCAGTTGTAATGTGAGGCTGTTGCTGGTCAGTTCCTAGTTTTGCTCCTGCAAACCACCTCTGGTCCTAGGCCAGCTGCGCAGCCACAGGCAGATGCAGAACATATCTTACACTTCAGACATTCCTAGATGTATGTTTTCAAAAGTGACTGATTAGTGCTTTGTGAGTGCCTGTCACCCATTTCCAAACAGAGGCTAGGCACACCATTCCTACCCATCCTGGCTAATATCCATTGATGGACCTAACTTCCATGAATCTATCTAGCTCTTTTTTGAAGTCCTGGCCTTCACCACATCCTCTGGCAAGGAGTTCCACAGGTTAACTGGGTACTGAATGAAGAAAAACTTCCTTTCATTTGTTTTAAACCTGCTGCCTATTAATTTCATTTGGTGACCCCTGGTTCTTACGTGGTGGGAATTAGTAAATAACTTTTCCTTGTTCACTTTTCCACACCAGTCATGATTTTATAGACCTCTATCATACCCCTCCTTAGTCTCCTCTTTTCTAAGCTGAAAAGTCTCAGTCTTTTTAATCCCTCTTCATGAAAGACCCATTCCAAACCCCTAATCATTTTTGTTGCCCTTTTCTGAACCTTGTCCAATGCCAAGAGCTCTTTTTTGAGATGAGCCGGTCACATCTGTACGCAATATTCCAGATGTGGGCGTGCCATGATGACCCTTTCCCTGGCTGATTCCCATCTCTGCCATGCTGTAGTTAAATTCTATCAGCACAAATAGCATGTGGGGTTTTCACAGATGCCTGCGTAGGCAAAGCACCTAACTCCAACTCCCTTCCGCTGCTTTGGCAACTCCAGCCTCGGCGGGTGGGAAAGCGACGAGGAATATGGAATGAAAAATCAGCTTCTTCTCCCACCCTCCCTCTGTCATCCGTGCTACAATTACCCATGGACCTGAAAGGCATTTTCAGAGCCATCTAATAGCCGGGACATAGCATGCGTGCCCAAGGAGAGAGATTATCTCGTGGTTAAAGTACAGGCCCGGTAGCCAGGAGTTCTGATCCCATTCCTCCGTCTCTGTTACTGACTCCCTTTGTGTTCCTGGTGAAGGAGTTGTAATAGAATTGTAATAGAACCATTTGTGCTCTTTGAAATGATTTCTTAGACGAATGTCTTAAAGTTTTCTCAGACTACAATTAAGTTTTATCGTTGGCATTTAGGCAGCGTTGTTTTCAAAAGCATCCTTCAGAGAACTCACTGTGGTTTGCGGCGGCATGCTTCTTCCGGAAAGTTATTTGTATCTTTTCTTTTCTTTCCTCCGGGGTTAAATGTACAAATTGAATCCATCTATTTTGCCATTCCTTTTGTGAACTCCTCAAGCTCAGACTATAATGAACCGTGGCTCAACGTGAACCCAGACTTCAGGGAGAAAGTCAGGTCTCAACAGGCATTCAGAGAGATTCCTTTGATTAAGGAGATGCCTGCTGTGACCAAGAGTGACAGTGTCTGTTTGATTACTGGCGTCTTCTTTCTTTGCTTGTGTGTATTGACAGAGCTCCACAATAGCCCAATAAATAGACAGAGTTTGTGCAGAGGAACACTATTGCATTCCTCATTAGATCATTTAAAATTGATTATATAACAAAAAAGTGTTAACATCCTTGATCGGGGGACAAGACCTGATGATTCATATGCAAGTCTTTACAGTCTTATCTTCTAAGCTACATGCTTAGGTAGATCAGCTCAAACCCTTTAAATTTAATATTTAAAAAATATATAATCTGCAAGCCAGGCTGTGCTTCATTGTCAAGCACGTTCCATGTCCTGATGAATATTTATATCCTTGGAAAACACAAAGTAGCCTGTTTGAAAGTATTAACCTCTTGTTGGCATTACTCAAAGCAAACATCAGTGTCACTTGACGAGATGCCACGTCTGTTTGGGGTCAAATAGAATTTTGACTATTGGCTTCACGTGCGCAACCTTGCTTGACACATGTATGCAATGAACATAAAGGGATAATTCTCTGAAGTGAAATTAACCTGGGCCCGCCCGGCACACATCAAAAAGATTTCAGAGCCAAATCCATTTCTGTACTCAAATTACCATGTATTCTGTGATGACAAATGTCTACAAAATGCAGCCAGAGGGGAGGAGGGGGGGGACATACCTTATCCCCCAGAGCAGAAACCGAAATCCATATTGACACTAAGACAGAGATTTCCATAATGGGGCAAAAAAGGCAAAGTTGTGTGTGTGCAATGCAGAGACTGTACACCAATGCCCGGTCCTGGTGCGCACACATTCTGCACAGACATGCAGTTTAAAAAAGGGGTCTCCCTGTCCAAATCCATTGGCCCATCTCCATGGAAACCACTCTTGCCAACAATTATTTTTTTAGCCCTCCTTGGAGAGCTCAGAATCAGCTCTGCATCTGTGCTCAGTTACCATGCTATGGAGTGCAAGACGAGCCCTGGGGATATAGAGCTCCAAACCGCATAAGGCAAGAAAACACGGCGTTCCTGTCTTGTCAAATAACAGCAGGATCGTAATGGTGCTGGGCCCCCATGTAGAGGCTTAAATACTCTCCAGCCAGGTTCCGTGTTTCCTTCTCTTTGGGTGCAGTTTGAGCTCTTGGCTGTCCCCTGGGAGCCATGAACTCTCTAGGCTCCGGTCACTCTGGTCACTTTCCCATGGACTCGCTGGGCTCTGGTATCTCCGGTCACTTTTCCCGTGTGCCATTCTGCACCTGCCCACTCACTCGTGTTGACTGCTGGGGGTTGTCCTTTGCAGGAGCGCAGGCAGGGCACGGGGGCTAGAGCATCTCTGCGGCTACGTCTACACTATGAGTTTTCTCGGCAAAAAATATGCTAATGAGGGACTCACTTGCATGAGTCACAATCTCATTTGCATATTTTCTGCTGATCCGTTTTTGCGCTGGGGTTTTTACGCAACAACAAGCAGTGTGGAAAAAGGGGTTTTTGCTCAAAAAGAAAACGTCCACACTGTTTGTTTTTGCACAAAAACGGATTGGCAGAAAATATGCAAATGAGACTGTGATTCATGCAAATGAGTCCCTCATTAGCATATTTTTTGCCAAGAAAATTCGTTGTGTAGATGTAGCCTGCGTGTGGAGCTGACTTTCCCAAGGTCCCCACCAGAGGCCAACGCGGATGTGCGTTAGGGCACAGGATGGAACTTGTGCTTTTACACAGAACTTTAACACAAGGGCTGTGCCTTGTGCTTGGGCGGATAATGAGCCCTGCTTTCATCAAATCATCTGTAAATGCAGCTTGACATTTTGGATGGGTTTGTTTGCAATTGACTGGGAGACTCCCAGATGCTACCGCTAAGCACAGCCCACATTAATAACCATAGCGGCGATTCCAAGTTCTGTAACTTGTCCTGCGTATAGCCTACAGCACTGACTGAGTCATCCAATCTCTAGCAAAGACAAAGGGAAGTTAGACCCTGTTCTGCTCTGGTTTTGATGGCTGCCGTGTGAGTGGATTTCATTTTCTTACCATGTTTCACTGCAGATGGCCTAATAAGTGAGACTAATTGGCCATTGTGCTATTATAATTTCAGTCCCAGGACCACGGAACAGCGCTAGAATTTTAAAGGTTCAGACAGGTGAATTGCAGCTGTCGGTTCTTCTATTTGAACTTTTCCAGTAGTTTGTGGTGTGGTGACTGTTCTGTGTCTGCACCGCAACTAATTCCCACCATGAGAGGCACCTTGCCTGTAGCTATTCCATGGCTAGCATTTCCAAATAAGGACCAATAGAACGATCGCATGAGAGTGGCATATTCTTCCCACTTACAGCATGGTTCCTTTAGTCTGTTTGCCTCTCTCTGTCTTGCAAACGTCACCCCCTCACCCAGGGTGAGTAACTGCATTTGATGGGCTTGAAAAATATACGTATTTTCGTTATCACAATGGTAAAGGACAGGCAAACAGATGATGGTCCCTGGGTGACATTTTATGGGTAACATTTTATGACAACATTCTCGGGTCCTATCTATTTCTCTTCTCCCTGCCACCTTCGTATTTAGGCATCAAATATAAAATTAAGAGTCTGCAGAGGATGGTCATTCCTAATCAGCCATTGCTACTCAATGATACTGAGTAAATGTTTTTACTGAGCGGAGAAAACACACCTCAAGCAGTTACAGTGATGTAGGAAAAGCCCATACGAACAAGTTCAATGTGGGCCATATCCGTCTTACTGGAATGGATATTTTACACTGGTTTTGTGCTCAAAGAAGAAGAACCACAGTCAAGAGAAAAGGGGAACAAGATAGGGGAAACTAGGGATAGAAGACACTCATCATGTTTTGGCAGGCAGAAGAAGCCCAGCATAGAGTCTGAAACTCCCCATCATATAGCAGTAGCATTAGTTGGCAAGGCCAGGTTGTTTTAAAAGAGCGGCCATGTTACCTAACCAAATGTCCCTGTGACAGGGCGTGTACATCCTGCATTGGGCCAGGAGGGCTTAATACCCTGTGGGCGGAGGAAGTCCCGCCCCCCCAGCCACACTGAGCATGACCGAAGGGCTGGAGCAGTATAAGAGGAAGCAGCTCAGCTCAGTCTGGGCTGGACACCGCATCCTAAACCCTAGGGCTGTGGTATAAGCTGTGGCCTTTGGGCCACACCATCTCGGGACGAGGCGTGCCCCTAACCATCCCAGTTTGCTCATGGGTGGGTTGGTGACCTTTCAAAGTTGTTCTTATTTAGTACAAAAGACTAGGAGGTGCACCAAAAATGTCATGTTGTTCCAGACCTGCAAGCAGAGAAGAGCAAAGTGGGGGAAGAGGTACCTTCCATTCTGCTGTAGTTCCCGGGAATGCCACACAGCGGGGAGGCTGTTGGCGGGTAGGCATCCCTTGTGACTGTTCCCCTTGGCAAGAGGATAACAACAGGTTTTGCATCTGAGGGTGACGTGTCTGTGGCTCCCAAACACTCGTCGTTTACATTTCTCTGGGGGGATCAGCGATTGGCATGTCATTCTACTTTTACTACCTATTTGCGGCTTTGAATTGCAATGGAGGAAAGAAACCCTGACTAGCCAAAGGGCTTGCTGTCAAGTGGCTACCGTCACTTACGTTGGTCACATCACCTCTTCAAAACGATTGTGCTGCTCCTAATCCCCCAGGAATAACTCCTCATCGGTACATGGGATAAAGGCGTTGCCACACGCTGGCTGGACCCGTTCCCATCTCAGGCTGTGTCTACGCTGGGGAGGTTTGGTGACGAAAGGGCTCTCAACAGGCAAAAGTCGCCAACAGTGAAAACCAGTCAAACCGTTTTTTCTGCCTCCCGTTGTCGACATTTCCTGGCCACGTTGTTAGCTGCCCTGGCGACAGATAGAGCAAAGCATTGTGGGTGAGCATCCCCCAGGGCTGTGTTGTGGGAAGGCAGAGCTGATCCCTGTGCTTCTTGGGATCCTCTCTGAGTTCTCCCACAGCCTCCTCAGCCGCTGGGAGCAGCATCATGAGTAGCTCTGGGAGCTCTCCATGCTGAGGAGTCAAAGCAGCACAGCAGCCTCCAGTCCTCCCCCTGCAGCCGCAGCAGCCTGCCGCTGGATTCCTAGCCGGGCAGAACAGGAGCACTCCAGTGATTTGCTCTTAGTTCCCCAAAGGGAGCAGCTCCCTCAGCTGTCAGATACTCCCCGGAGCTTTGAAACGGGGGTTGGGTTCTCGCCTGCAGGGCAGCAGAGATCACAGAACACTGCGCAGAGCCATCAGGGCAAGCACAGTGGGATACCGGCGGAAGCCAGTTCTCTCGACAGAACCAACAGCAGAGTCCACGCTGGCTCTTTGTCGGCAATAAAAGGAGGGGCAAAGACAGAAGTCTTGCAGAGGTGGAAGATTTTTGTCACCAAAACAGGGTGTTTTTCCCGACAAATTGCATCTCACTTTTTTGTCAACAAAAGGCAGGTTTTGCGGAGAAAACATGCCAGTGTAGACAAGGCCTCACCAAGGCCACTGGGGTATTTCTTTGGTCTGTTACGGCTGCTGCACTGAGCACCCAAGTGTCTCTCTTCACAAGCAGAGCACCTCTTGCAGGGACATGTCTGGCAATTGCTACAATCTTCCCAGTGTTGACCAGTCCCCGCAGTGAGTTAAACAGGACTCATGTGATGCTCCTAGGTTGATGGGCCAGTTTGCTCTTGTTGTGACTTGGGGAGCTCCATCTTGCTCCAGTGCCTTCCCTCTTTTCATGCTCTTGGTGGCCTGTCCTGCGACCTCACCTTTGGCTCTCCATAGGTACACAGGATGGCAGGTGGCTGCTTTGCACATTACATCAATGCCATGTGACCGCTCAGCTGCTACGGGCTGGTTCTCTAGCGCTCTGCCCCCGGTATGCCAGTGCCAGGTGGGGGCAAAACACTGCCTAGTTTGAAGGCAGGTGGGCCTGGTGAATCTTGTAGAGCATTCTCCTCCAGGTGCTAGTTTCCAGGGTGTTTAGCCCAGGGGTGAGTCTTGCTTGGGCAGCTGTTCCACTGGAAGCTCCCAATCTCCTTTCCGCAGGGTGGTTACAACCTGTCGCTTTCTTTGCCCTTCCCGCATTGTCGTTCTTGCTCTTCGTTCACTGTTCTCGGCATTCTACCTGGCTTCAGTGTGCTCGTCCTTCTCTCCCCCTCTTGGCTTGCCCGAGAGGACAGGGGGCTCTCTGGGTTTCCAGTGCTGGAGAGGCAGCATTTAGGGGAAGGG
Source organism: Pelochelys cantorii (assembly GCA_032595735.1). Classification (NCBI taxonomy): domain Eukaryota; kingdom Metazoa; phylum Chordata; order Testudines; family Trionychidae; genus Pelochelys; species Pelochelys cantorii. The sequence continues at coordinate 39,892,399 of CM064341.1, forward strand.
AGTACACCTGGAGAGATGACTTATGGAATACAGTTTGATTCTGACAATCCCTTTGTGCGGGACGGGGGCGGGGGAGGGAGATAGGCGAGACATTCTTGGCACTGAATGCCAGCCTTGTCCATCTTCAGTGTATATGTGAATTACTGATCTCACGGGGACTGAAAACCCAATAAAACAGCATTGGGAGGAGAGGTTAAAAGAGGTAAAATCAGCTGGGTCTAGCCCAAAATGATAGAGACAAAATTATAGAGGGACACGCTGACATTTGACAGAGATGCCGGAGAGGACAGGGGGTTCTTTGGGTTTCCTGTGCTGGGGAGGGTTCTGAGTTGTGTTTCAAGAAAGGAGGAAGAGTGTGTATTCACTACAGGTCGGACCTCCCTGGTCCAGCACCCTCGGGACCTGACTGGTCCTGGATGAGGGATTTTGCCGGACCAGGGGAGGTCATTTCTGGCTCCCCTGCTGCCGGTCCTCCCTGCCCTGCAGCCCCACCAGGCTTCCTGGCCCCCTGGGCAGCTTAGCTGGGCTGAGCACCAGCTCCCGGCCCCCTCCTTCCTGCGTACCATGACTCTCTGATCCTGGAACATCTGTGATTGGACCACGGATGTTGCCAAACCAGAGAGTCCAAGTTCACAGAGGTGCCTCCTGTAGTGTTACAGAACGTCCATGTGTGCTTGGCACTCAACTGAGTATGTAAGGAGCCAAGTCCTTGCCCCAGCATATGCCTTTGATGGACAAACCAGTGACAGTAACCCATGGGGGAAGGAGGGGAGGGGAGAAGAGAAAAGGCTACATTAATGCCGGGCAGTTAGATACATCCTCCCCTACCCCCCCAAGCTCTGTGAGATCTCTGCCCTGCAGGCTTTACCATGCGCCTAAGGCCCAGCTGTAACATCCCTTTGCAGGGCTTTGGATAACTCCTCTCCCCCTCCCTGGTTACTCCGCCTGGCATGTCCTCCTCGCAAGAGAGCAGAAACACTTCTGCAGTTGCCCAATGGGTGTTCCTCTGGGTGGCAGAGGCCAGCATGTCGTTCTCTGCATCGCCGCTCGCAGCTGTCACCGAGCGCTTTGATTCAAACACTTCGGCGGGCCTCCCAAAACAGGCTTCCTGAGTCCAGTCCCGTTCCTTTGCTGTGTTCCCTCCCTTCCCACCAGCATGCCAGTCAGCCTCAAAACAAGCCAAGTCTGGGAATAGCCAGAGGAGGTCCCCTCACTGGAGAGGCTAAGGGAGAAACGGTCAAAGCCCGGCTGTGTTGTGGACTGTAGCAGCTGTTCCAAACCTCAGAAAAGCCCAGCTTTACCGTACGGGGTGATCTGGGCAATAATCTTCACAAAGTTGCTTTAAACACTGGAAAAACAAGGAGGAGTCCAGTGGCACCTTAATGGCTCAACAGATTTATTTGGGCCTCGGCTTTCGTGGGTCAAAACCACTTCGTCAGACGCGGCAAAGTACCTCTGAGATTTATGAAACACTGAGTCAATATCAGCCCCCTGCCAGTACAGCTGGAGTCAAACCTATTGCCATAAAACCGGGAGTGCATGAAGGCACCACAACTCGGTTTGACTTGTGAACGTCTGTCTCAGATGACCAGTTAGTGGCTCAAAACTGCAAATAACTGGACAGCAAAGGAGCATTTGGCTGGTTTTGCCATTTGTCCTCAACACCTTGCCTCCCCAAACCAGCCTGCAGATAGATCATCCCAGACAGCTGCTCTGTGTGTGGCTGGGATTACAAATCCGTGATTGTCTTTAAAAGGACCAGTTGGCCGATGGGCAAATCCCAGAGAGGGAGGACCGGAAGGGACCTCATCAGATCATCGAGTCCAGTCTCCTGCCCCGAGGAAGGGCTACGTGTCATCTGTAGCGATCCTGGCAGGTGTTTGTCTAACCTGTGCTTAAAAAGCTCCAGTGATGGAGATTCTACCACCTCCCCATGGTCATCCATCCCAATCTTTACGTGCCTTTGCAATTAGGAAGTGTTTCCTCCAGTCTAACCTAAATGTCCTTTGTTGCAATTTAAGCCAATTAATTTTTTCCTATACTCACTGGATAAGGAGAACAATTTATCACCCTCCTCTCTATACAGGCCGCCAACGGGGGGAGGGCAGCGATTCAAAGGGGCCTCCTGGCTGCCCAGTCTCATCCCTCCCACCCCTTCTGGCAGTGTAGACCCGCCCCCATCTTGCCCAGGGGCCCACGGAGGCTGCGGGCTCCCCTGTCTCCATAACAATCAGTTTGTGCTGAAGCCTGCAATCAAGTCCAGCCCCCCGTCTTCTCTTCTCCAGACTGAACAGTCTGTCCACACGCAGGTTGTTTCCGAGACCTTCCCACACCTTTGCTGCTCTGCTTGGAACTTGCTGCACTGTGTTCACACGGGGCCGGGTGTGACTTCGCTTGCGGCCTTGTCCGCTCCCAACTTGCTTCTGGTGCAACGCGATCCCAGTGCAGACTCCTCTTCCGACTGGGCCTGTCCCGCCGGGCTCGTGTACAAGGGAGGCAGGGACATTTCATGAGCATAACCCTGGGTCTGGCGCCTGGATGGTCCCCGGGACGGACTCAGTAGAGCCGGTGTCACTGAGCAACTCCTCCCCAAGGGACGTTCTGCTGCTGAGCATTTGGGGCCAACTTGGGGTCACTCGGAGGCAGCTGTGTGCCTGGGGGCAGGGTCAGACCCATGCTGGGGGCAGCCCTGTTCCCCCAGTAATCCCAGGGAGAGCAGGGGGTGGGGCTAACCTGAGGGGTATAAAGGCCTGTCCTTAGGCATACGTAGCACATGCAGCTGCACCGGCACCGTGGGTCAGGGTGCTCTGTGCTGTGTATGCGGAGGGCCACCCCCGGCTGCGGGCAGCACCGCCTCTGGCAGTCCCAGCTTTCCCCCCCCCCCGCTCTGCCTCCCAGCCCCATGGGACCCAATCCCCCGACCCTCCCACTGCCTGCTTCACCCCTCAGCCCCATCAGAGCCAATCCCCTGGTCCCTGGTCGCCTCTCCCCCATCCTCTGCCCTTCCCGCCTCTCCCCCCTTCTTCCCACTCCACCTGCCAGCCCACTGCTCCAGCCAGCATCTGCTCCTCCTCCACCAGCCTCGCTACTCTCCTCCCCGCCCCACAGCCCTGCTCCAGGGCGTGGCCGCCCCACGCCCCGCTCGGGCTGGCAGGGCAGCTCTGGGTGCAGGTCTGGCTGGGGACCTAGCCCTGGGCAGAGCTGTGCCTGGTTCAGCACTAGCTGTGCCTGGTGGCCAGGCGTGGCAATAGGCGCCTCTCCCTGGGCTTCCCTCGTGCCAGGCCGGCGTTAAGCCTTTGGATGCCCTGGTGCCTCAGGCCCCGCTCCTGTGCTCCACCCGCAGGCCTCCAGAGCAGTCCCGGAGCTGTTCCGGCCCCAGTCCAGCAGCCACTGGGCTCAGATACAGGGACTCTGGGATAAGAATGGATGAGAAGGAATCAGCGCCCAGCCAGAATGTGTCCGTCCGTCCGTCCCTCCGAGCATCTCTCTCCCTCCCCCTTTGGCTACAGTCCGTGGCTGCCTTCCCGAGCGGCGCTGCTGCCTGGGAGTTTGTTGTCTCAAAGGCACAGAGCGACGCGGGCGAGAGACGTGCTGCTTTGCGTCTGCTCTGAGCGACCTAGGCGGGCACCTGATGCGGTGCAAGCCCAGGGAGCCCGAGGGGACAAGGAGACCCAGAAGGGCGCTAGCTGGGGGGAGGGATGGTTTGGCATTGAAATCACAGTGGCGGCACACCAAGTCGGCGTCAGGCTGGTCAAACCCTTGACTCCGGGCCAGAGCGCCGAGCGCTGAGGCAGAAGGTGCGCAGGAGATGGATTCCTAGCGGCGGTAGCAGAGGCCTCAGGCCGTGCCCCTCGGAGCGCGTCTCTGACGCCGGTTGGGATAATGACAGCTCCCTCCCAAAGCCATTCGGCACCAGTGTCCTGTTCCGGACGCACAGCGTCTCCCCAGCTAACATGCCCGCTGGGCCCCTGGCCCAGAGCACAGCGGCTGGGTGCGGGGGGCAGCACGCTCTGTAAAACCCTACAGCCCTGGGGTTCTCAAGTGTTTGGGCCCACAGCCCACCTGGCTCAATGCGGAACTTTCCACCAATCAGGAGCAGGCTGAGGGTGGGGTCTGGGAGGGAGGGGGCTGCAAGAGCGGGCTGAGAGTGCGGATCTGGGAGGGGGGTGCAGGAGCGGGCTGGAGGTGGGGTCTGGGAGGGAGCGAGGGTGCAGGAGCGGGCTGGAGGTGGGGGTCTGGGAGGGAGCGAGGGTGCCGGAGCAGGCTGGAGGTGGGGTTCTGGGAGGGAGCGAGGGTGCAGGAGCGGGCTGGAGGTGGGGGTCTGGGAGGGAGCGAGGGTGCCGGAGCGGGCTGGAGGTGGGGTCTGGGAGGGAGCGAGAGTGCCGGAGCGGGCTGGAGGTGGGGTTCTGGGAGGGAGCGAGGGTGCAGGAGCGGGCTGGAGGTGGGGGTCTGGGAGGGAGCGAGGGTGCCGGAGCGGGCTGGAGGTGGGGGTCTGGGAGGGAGCGAGGGTGCCGGAGCGGGCTGGAGGTGGGGGTCTGGGAGGGAGCGAGAGTGCCGGAGCGGGCTGGAGGTGGGGTTCTGGGAGGGAGCGAGGGTGCAGGAGCGGGCTGGAGGTGGGGGTCTGGGAGGGAGCGAGGGTGCCGGAGCGGGCTGGAGGTGGGGGTCTGGGAGGGAGCGAGGGTGCCGGAGCGGGCTGGAGGTGGGGTCTGGGAGGGAGCGAGGGTGCAGGAGCGGGCAGGAGGTGGGGGTCTGGGAGGGAGCGAGGGTGCCGGAGCGGGCTGGAGGTGGGGGTCTGGGAGGGAGCGAGGGTGCCGGAGCGGGCTGGAGGTGGGGTTCTGGGAGGAGCGAGGGTGCAGGAGCGGGCTGGAGGTGGGGGTCTGGGAGGGAGCGAGGGTGCAGGAGCGGGCTGGAGGTGGGGGTCTGGGAGGGAGCGAGGGTGCCGGAGCGGGCTGGAGGTGGGGTTCTGGGAGGGAGCGAGGGTGCAGGAGCGGGCTGGAGGTGGGGGTCTGGGAGGGAGCGAGGGTGCCAGAGCGGGCTGGAGGTGGGGTCTGGGAGGGAGCGAGGGTGCAGGAGCGGGCTGGAGGTGGGGGTCTGGGAGGGAGCGAGGGTGCCGGAGCGGGCTGGAGGTGGGGTCTGGGAGGGAGCGAGGGTGCAGGAGCGGGCTGGAGGTGGGGTCTGGGAGGGAGCGAGGGTGCCGGAGCGGGCTGGAGGTGGGGTTCTGGGAGGGAGCGAGGGTGCAGGAGCGGGCTGGAGGTGGGGGTCTGGGAGGGAGCGAGGGTGCAGGAGCGGGCTGGAGGTGGGGGTCTGGGAGGGAGCGAGGGTGCAGGAGCGGGCTGGAGGTGGGGGTCTGGGAGGGAGCGAGGGTGCAGGAGCGGGCTGGAGGTGGGGGTCTGGGAGGGAGCGAGGGTGCCGGAGCGGGCTGGAGGTGGGGGTCTGGGAGGGAGCGAGGGTGCCGGAGCGGGCTGGAGGTGGGGGCCTGGGAGGGAGCGAGGGTGCAGGAGCGGGCTGGAGGTGGGGGTCTGGGAGGGAGCGAGGGTGCCGGAGCGGGCTGGAGGTGGGGTTCTGGGAGGAGCGAGGGTGCAGGAGCGGGCTGGAGGTGGGGGTCTGGGAGGGAGCGAGGGTGCGGAGCGGGCTGGAGGTGGGGGTCTGGGAGGGAGCGAGGGTGCCGGAGCGGGCTGGAGGTGGGGGCCTGGGAGGGAGCGAGGGTGCAGGAGCGGGCTGGAGGTGGGGGTCTGGGAGGGAGCGAGGGTGCCGGAGCGGGCTGGAGGTGGGGGTCTGGGAGGGAGCGAGGGTGCAGGAGTGGGCTGGAGGTGGGGGTCTGGGAGGAAAGGGGGGTGCAGGAACAGCAGCGTGCAGAGTCACTTCCTTCCCCCTCAAGCCAGGTCCAGCCCATAAGGCTCAGGCCCTGCCCCACAGCAGCAAGCCCTGAGCTTGCAGCCCACCTGTATGATGGACCACCCTTCAAGAACCACTGTTATAGCATGTCCCAGGTGAAACTAATAGGCTGTGTCTACATTGGGCAATCTTGCGCAAAAGTGGCTGCTTTTGCGCCAAAACTTGCTGCCTGTGTACACTGGCCACGAGTTCTTGCGCAAGAACACTGACGTTCTAATGTGTGAAATCAGGGCTTCTTGTTCAAGAACTATGATGGTCCCGCTCAGAATAAACCCTTTTGTGCAACAATTCTTGCGCAAGAGGCCAGTGTAGACAGGCAACATGAATTTCTTGCGCAAGAAAGCCCTGTGGTTAAAATGGCCATCAGAGCTTTCTTGCGCAAGAGAGTGTCTACGCTGGCATGGATGCTCAAGTGCAAAAGCACATCGCTTGTGCAAAGGCACGTGCCAGCGTCAGACGCTCTCTTCTGGAAGAGTTTTTGCACAAGAACTCTTCCGCAAAAGAGTTCTTGCGCAAAACATGCCAGTGTAGACGTAGCCTTAGGGTTCTATGGACGTTATCTTAAAACAACAACAAGGGGTTTGGTGGCTAATGAATGTATTAGGACATAAGCTGACGCTCTAATACATTTGTAAGGCTTTAAGGTGCCACTGGACTCACTTTTGCTGAAGCAGACTAACGCAGTGATCCCTTTAACATCTAAAAACTGAAGACTTTAACAGATAATGAGCCTCTTTCTTCGCTTGGGGGGGGGGTGTGTGAATGCATCCTTTAGAATAGCTATTATTCTCCATATGATCCAAGAAAATGGACCCAAATAAACCCTATAAAGAGACTCTAATTTTCTTTTACATTACATAGGATTTTTGCCCATCAGGGATTGTTCTTAAATCGATTTTCTAGTCTGAAATTAACTGGGGGTTGCCAGGGATAGGCAGCAGTTGGTGAGCAATGACACGGATGTTTCCTTCGATGGACGTTCGCTCAGACTTGCTGTATTATCGTTTATTTCTCTACAGGTTGCTAATGTGACATTTTTTAAAACGCCATTTGTGGGCTGATTCAGTAGAACATCTCTCCATGTTACAACCATTTGGGAGACATTCTTGAGTCAGTAAACACATTTGGGGGCATGGCAAGAGGGTTCCTTCAAAAATGCCAGACTCAAAATACACCAGTGAAATATGTCAATAATCAGACCACAAACAGGCCACCAAACCAGGGTTGTTTCAAGGGGGCAGAATGTAATCGGTCTTTCAAGTAATATAGTGGGGCTCTGCTTTGCCCCTGTTTATGCAGATATAAGCATCGTCAAGGCGATAGTATGGGATTTAGAAGGTATGGAGTCAATTCTCTGCTCTGCCACAGGCTTCCTGTGTGATCTTGGGCATGTCACTTAGGCTGAGTTTTTCAGAAGTCGCTAGTGATGTTGGCTGCCCAGCTGAAGACGCCTTTAAAAGGGGCTGATATTTAGAGGGTAGGGGCTTGACACTGTCTGTTTTTAGGGTGCTTCAACCTCCAAATCACTAGTCACTTTTTGGAAATCTTGGCAGTCTCTCTGGGCCTAAAGTGGGGATAACCTCACTGCCCTGCCTCCCTGGGGGCTGGTAGGATCCATACATTAGAGAGGGGCGTTCAGATGAGTACCTAACATAGATAAGAGCCCTGAACAGGCTGGGCTTCTGATGTGTGGAATGACACGTCCCTCTGAAGAAAGAAGCATTAAATCTTTCTGGCTTGCGAGTTTTCAATATGAATTTTTGGACCTGAAGCTGCAGTTCCCAGCATTCCCAACCAGCGTCAAAATAAAGGCCCAGCACATTACACACCAAATTCCCTGCAATAAACAGGTGTTGAGAGAGACACTTTCTTTGGGTGTGCAAACTGTAAACATCAACTCTTTATGCTGTTAAGGAGATGTGACAAGAGTAAAAAAAACCAAAGGCTGGTGTTTGAGTGACAGCCTCGTGTTTGACCTCTAAATGCTTAGCATCCGATTCGCGGCGCAGATGAAATTAAAAAGCAGCCGACCAGTGTTTGTGCTGGGGAAAAGTGCTGCCGAGTCTTCTCCCAGAGTAAACCCGCTCTCCAGATTGACTGCACAGCTGTAAGAACGATTGATGAGCTGTAAATAGGAGACGTGCCCCCCCGACAAGGCTGTCAAAGCCACGGCGCTGACAGTGCGCGAAGCACCTTTCCCGCCTGCCTCGCCGAGGTGCCAGCCAACGTGTTTGTGTGTACAGATCCTTATTGCCGGGAGCACTGACCTTTTGGAGTGCCTGCCGCCGCAAGCGCTGGGATTCCAAGCGCCTTTTGGCACCGCTTAGCCTGGCAAGCGTGCCGGCTGCGGGATTGCCATGGCGACGGGCAGACATTTAGCCGTGCGATTCCATGTCGGGCGGCGGCTTTGAGAGCCCATTTCCCGGGGCTGCACGCGGAATGCGATTCAGCATGCGACGGAGGGCGGCGCGGGAGAAGTGCGGCGATCCTGTAGGCATGAGCAGCGGCCTCTGCGTGCTGCTTAAGAATGGAATCAATATCTAATGCAACATGGCGCCACTTTGCAACTTGCAGTGCGTTGGTGACAGAGTCGGGCCAGAGGGCTACGGGGAAATATATTAGCCCCAGATTTAATAAGTCCCCGTTCCCAGGGCAAACTAGCAAGGGCTAACCCAGAAGCAGCCGGAACCTGCTAGAATCACTCAGGGCAATCAGGCCAATGGAAGCCTCTGGAGCCAATGAGGAAGTTTCCAGAAAGCGAATCAGACTTCCCCGAACCCCTGGGGCCAATGAGGAACCAGTCGGGACTGGTTAAAAAGGGCTCCACTTCTATTTGCTCAGCATGCGCGAGGAGTCTGAGGAGAGCAGGAGCTGTGGAGAATCTGGGAGGACCAAGCACAAGCAGGTACCAGGAGGAAGAACCTGTAAGGAAGGTGCCTGGGAAGGCTGTGGGGAAGTGGCCCAGAGATTCGTAGTTTCCTCACAGCTGATACCAGAGACATTGCAGACAGCTGCTCTCACAGGGTCCCTGGGCTGGCACCTGGAGTAGAGGACGGCCCCAGGTTTCCCTCCACCCCCCAAACTCTCCATGCCAGGGCTAGAAAGACTGGCCTTGCTACAAGGGTTTGTCCTGCCCTGTGCCACTTGGAGGGGCCACAGAGACTATGGAGTTTGGTGACCCCGTTTTTCCCATGCTGACCAATGAGAGTAACTCAACAGATCGGTGTCTAAATTGGGGGCTACTGTGAGCCTTAAGGCAAGTCATCCACCGGAAACCCTGGGACCCAGCAAAGTAGAGGAGGAGCTTTGTCACACGGGGATAAACAATCCCTGATGCCGGGTCAGGAAGGTCCTTTTGTAACCAGCTAGTTCATACTGTTCCGCCCTGAAAATCTTTGGTACAGGTCTAAACACTAGCCTCCACTGCGCAGCTGACACTGGCGGTTCAAACTGGGTTCGATCACTCAGGGTATGTCTACACTACAAAGTTAATTCGAACTAACAGCCGTTAGTTCGAATTCTTTCATAGGCACTACACATGCAAATCGCTAGTTCGAACTTAATTCGAACTAGCAGAGCGCTTAATTCGAACTAGGTAAACCTCATTCTACGAGGACTAATGCCGACTTCGAATTAAGTAGTTCGAATTAAGGGCTGTGTAGCCACTTAATTCGAACTAGTTGGAGGCTAGCCCTTCCCAGCTTGCCCTGGTGGCCACTCTGGGCCAAGCCAGGGAAACTCTTCTGCCCCCCTCCCGGCCCCAGAGCCCTTAAAGGGCCACGGTCTGGCTACGGTGCCCGTGCCAGGTGCAAGCCTGCCAGCACCCAGCCAGCAGACCCTGTACCTGGCACGGCATGAGCCAGCCACCCACTGCCACCCAGCCCTCCGCCTCTTCCCAGGACCAGGCTGATGGCTCCCAGGAGCTTGCCCGGGGCTGCAAGAGGTGGACGCCCGCCTGGTCGAGTGCGGAGATCGTGGACTTCATCCAGGTTTGGGGGGAGGCCTCCAACATCCGCAATCTCCTCACTAGGCACAGGAAAGTGGCCGTCTAGGGCAGGATAGCTGCCAGCCTGGCCATCAAAGGCCACATGCGAACCCAGGAGCAGGTTTGCATGAAAATCAAGTTGGTCCAGTGAGACCCCCGACCCTGAGCCCTGAGCTTAGAACATAAGAACATAAGAACGGCCGTACTGGGTCAGACCAAAGGTCCATCTAGCCCAGTAGCCTGTCTGCCGACAGCGGCCAACACCAGGTACCCCGGAGGGGATGGACCAAAGACAATGACCAAGCCATTTGTCTCCTGCCATCCATCTCCAGCCTTCCACAAACAGAGGCCAGGGACACCATTCCTACCCCCTGGCTAATAGCACTCCATGGACCCAACCTCCATGACTTTATCTAACTTCTCTTTAAACTCTGTTATAGTTCTAGCCTTCACAGCCTCCTGTGGCAAGGAGTTCCACAGGTTGACTATTTGCTTTGTGAAGAAGAACTTTCTTTTATTAGTTTGAAGCTTGTTACCCATTCATTTCATTTGGTGTCCTCTAGTCCTTATATTATGGGAACTAATGAAGAACTTTTCTTTATTCACCCTCTCCGCACCACTCATGCTTTTATAGACCTCTATCATATCCCCCCCTCAGTCTCCTCTTTTCTAAGCTGAAAAGTCCCAGTCTCTTTAGCCTCTCATATGGGAGCTGTTCCAAACCCCTAATCATTGTAGTCGCCCTTTTCTGAACCCTTTCCAAGTCCAAAACATCTTTTTTGAGGTGAGGAGACCACGTCTGTACACTGTACTGAAGATGTGGCGTACCATAGTTTTATACTTCCCCTCCTCCTTCTTCCCCTGGCTTCCCCCTTCCAGCTCCCTCCTCCCAGGTTTCCCCCTCCCCTCTCCCACCCTCTCTCTTCCCCTCTCCCACCTCCTTTTCCCAGTCTCCCCAGAGGTTAATCCCCGCGCCCCAGTTTTGTTAAATAAAGAGAGTTTCTATTTTTGAACACGTGTCCTTTATTTTTTACATCAGGAAGGGGGGCTAGGGAGGGGTAAGTGGAAGGAGGTGAGGGAGGAATGGGGCACAAGCCCCCGATGGGGAGGACTGGGGTGGCTCTGGGGGCTCCTCGGTGTGGAAGCTCTCCTGCAGGGCCTCCTGGATCCTGGCAACCCCCCGAATGACGCCCCCGGATGGCAGCCTGTGGCAAGTGCAACCAGGCTGATGGCCGAGTGCTGTGATGTGCCGAGTGTGGGCACTCAGGGCACTCCAAGACAGAACTGCTTTGCTGTCCCTCATCGAGGTAGACAAGCAAGCGGGGAACCCTGAGAACTGTCTGTCCGGGGTGGGGGTCAGGTCCCTTTAAGCACAGCCCTCGGCTAGCCTGAGGCAGCAGCTCCACACTCTAAGTCCTGGTTCCGGCCAGCCTTAACTTTGGTTCAGGGTCCACTCAATGTGGACATGCTAGTTCGAATTAGCAAAACGCTAATTCAAATTAGTTTTTAGGTCTAGATGCACTAGTTCGAATTAGCTTAGTTCAAATTAACTAATTCGAATTAAGTTAGTTCGAATTAGTGCTGTAGTGTAGACATACCCTCTGTGTCTTCGTTATCCAGAGACACACATTCCATCGGTAAGAAAGTTCAAAGAACATTAAGATTCCAGGCAATGCATTTTGGGGGGGAAATAACAAAGTGAGCGTGGATTGTTATGTTCAACCCTAACCCTGCCACATTTGTGTGTGGATGGTGTATGCTTGGCCATGCTACACTCGAGGGCGAGCTGCAAATAACCCCAAACAATTCACTACTTTTACAGCTTGAGACCCAAGTTCTATTTTTGTCACTCTTTTCAACCTACACTGCGATAGATTCATTGATTATGGGGCCAGAATGGGTCATCATGTTCATTTGTCTGAGCTAGAGCAGGTTTTTAAAAAAATCTCATCTTGATTGTAAAATTTCGGGGGATGGAGAAACCACAACTGCCCTTGGTAAGTTGTTCTAGTGGTTAATTACTCCCTGTTAAAAATGTGCAACTTATTTCTAGTCCGAATGCATCTTACTTTGGATTCCAGCAGCTGGATCTTGTGATGCCTTTGCCCGCTGGATTGAAGTGCCCTTTGGCATGGATATTATTGTCCCTTTGCAAGATGTACAGGCTTTGATCAAGTTGCTCCATAAGTCACTTCCATTCTGTTAAGCTAAATAGATCCTCAAGCTCCTTGAGTCTAGTGTTATAACGGATATTTCTTCCGGTCCTTTCATCATTCTGGTGGCTCTTCTTTGAACTCCCTCCAGTTTGTCAACATCCTGCTTGAAATTGTGGACAGCAGAACCGAACAAGCGATTCCAGTAGCAATCACACCAGAGCCCAACCCAGCGGGAATACGACCTCTGCATTCCTACTTGAGATTCCTTTATGCATCCAAGGATTGTGCTCCCCCACGTTCATCCTGCCTGCCTACCAATCTTTTCCAGAGTCCCTAATTCCCAGGGTAGAATCCCCCATCCTGGAAGCATGACCTACATTCGATGTTCCCAAATCTCAGACTTTACATTTGACCAGAGTAAAACTCCCCTTGTTTGCTTGACTCGAGATGACCAAGTGATCCACATCGCTCTGTCTCAGTGACCTGTCCTCTTCACTAGCTAATGCTCCCTCAAACTTTGGGTCGCCTGCACCATTTCTGAATGATTTTTTGTTTTCTTCCGGGTCATTTTAAATAGCGTAGGGCCAAGAACCAACCCCCCCTACCCCGAGAAACATCTGCTCAGAAAGGATCCTGCCTTTACAATGATATATTTAACCAGTTTTAACATGTGCGCTGATGAATTTATATCGTTCCAGTTTATTCATGAAAATGTCATGCAAAAAACCAATCTGTTGCTTTTATAGGATCTATTTTCCATTAACCTGTTAGGATTGCCAGAAATTATAGCACCCTCCTTTAGCTCTTTCTTAGCGGAGTCTTGTCTAAGCCATTCCATTATTTATCCTGGGCCTGATGTCAGGCTGACACGTGGAGAATTACCTACCTCATCCCAGGCACCTTTTGAAAATGTTGGTCCATTTGCTTTCTTCCAGCCTCTGGAACTTCCCCAGCGTTCCGGGAGGTGTGAAAAATCAGTGTCAAAAGAGGGAGCTACGGAGCTCTCTGGACGGGTAAACACTCGGATGCGAGTGATCCATACCTGCTGCTTTTAAAATGTCTGGCTGTGCTCGCTGCCGGTTCACACGCTCCTTAATTAACGTTGGACGGGAAAGCATTTCATCCTCATCTGATCTGAATACACCTGGCTAGTTCCCAAACAGGGAACAGAAATATTTAGTGAGCGCATTGGCCTTCTTTGCATTATTATTGACAAGCCTGGCATTTCTGCCACAGAAACGGACCGATAGCAGTGCTGAGAGAGGCTTTGGATGCAAATAGGCTTTTAAAACCACCTTCTTGTCCATAACTCTGCTGGACACAGATTTCTCTTTGCGCCACTTTGCTTCCCATGTCGTGGTTTTTTGTTTTTTTTTACAATGCCTAAGTTTTGATTTATATTCATTTCTATCAACATCCCCTTCCTTCCATCTGTTTTGCATAGTGCTAGATACGGTTATTTCATGGCTGCTTGCATTTTCCCCTTGAGCCAGGTTGGTTTTCAACCAGCGTGGCCCTTCCTAAGTGGTAACGTTGTGGCTTTTGATACCAATGAATGAAACGTTCTTAACCGGTTCCCAGTGATCTTTCCAATTTGCCTGTTAAAATCCCTTTTCCCCACCAATTTGGTTCTCTTCAGTTTTGTGAAACTGACCTGTTTGAAGCACCAAATAGAGAGATTACCGGTCCGCCCAGAACACATTTAATCAAGTCGTGATCCCTTGCACCGAAGCATCCGGTAATTTAGTTCTGTGCAAAAATTCCTCTTTTTACGTGTGAAGGTGAGGGCTAGTATGGAATTCTCCCGTGCTGGATGCAAGATTTTTTGTGACAGGAAATTGTTGCCTGTTTTTGAGAAATTCCAAGGACTTTATGGCTATGTTTACACTGCGGCACTATTTTGGGATACCACAAGTACCCCGAAATAGCTATTTCGCGTCTAGTGAAGCATCCCGTTACTTCGAAATAGGTTTCAAAATAACGGGTGGCTTAGTCCGACGTCCCGGTAACCCTCGTTCCACAAGGGATAAGGGGCATTTTGAAATAAGCTATGCAATTTGTGTAGCCTGTTCCTTAGTGTGATTGGTGGGTCAGTAACAGACACCAACTAATCCCTCCCCCCGCACACACACTTGTGCGTTTGCTGTTTGGACACCGACCCATAAACATCCAAGTTCCTTTTGCTTCCAGGTCGACAGCGACTCAGACACAATGTCACATTTTACATAAAAACGACCAATAGTCTTGCAGCACCTTAGAGACTAACAGAACATGGCGATGGTATCATGAGCTTTGATGGGCACAGCCCACTTCTTCCGATGACTGGAGTTATTAAAGGCCCAGTTTCAAAATAAATAGGGGATGGGGGGGGGGGAGAAGGAAAAAAATGGGGAAAGAAACAGTCAATACGAGTGTCCATGCTACATGACACTGACAGAGAAGGGGCAAATTGCTCTTACATACCCATGGTTGGGTTTTTTTATGTCATTAGGATGTGGGTTGCAGCCGGCCATCCAGCCAATGTCTTTCTTCATGCCTCTGTGATAGGAATCAAACCTGCAAACGAAGTTAAGTTACGTTTTCCACAGAGTGCCCCGCCTCCTTCCCTTTGGCCCAGCGGGGCCTTCCTCAGCAGGCTCTAAGCCTGGCTTTCAGCATTCCTTCTCGCCAGGTTTCAGCAAGAGGCACTAGCCTGAATCGATGCTCCGAAATGAATCATTCCCACGCCTCTTGGTTACGACCCGGTCTCCTAGCATTGGCATATCCACGACTAGAGAAAAGAATTCCTTCCCTTCGCTTCGCCTCTTCTGCTGTCTTGGTTAATTTTGCTCCCAGCCTTGCGATTTTATGCTAATCAAAGGCTCACTGGTTCCCTCCTCTCACTTTCTCCTTTTGTTATTGAATTAGTCTAGTGCCCCCACCTCCCTAGCCAGCCTGTCAGAGGGCGCTCTGGTCTCCCTCCCTGCTCCTGTTTGCTGCATGTTTACCACAGGGTTTAGCCACACCAAGGACACACAGCCCCCCTCTGCTACAAACAGTGGGCAGATCCAACCGCACTTTGTATGCACCTAGTGACATTCTCAAAGGTTCCTAGCGGAGACACAGCCAGCCCCATTTTCACCAGCCCCCAGCAAGACTCTCCTGCTAAATGTGAGCTTCTCAAACCGCACCGCGCCAGAGCAAAACCTGGCCTCAGCAGAATGACCGCGGGAAAGAGACAGAAGTTCTGGTGTCACCAAAGAAATAACGAATCTCTGCATGCCCGCTGCTAGGGGACAGATGAGGGGGTTGTTAAGTGTAGATGCCACCACAGTCCGCTGGGCTAGGTTCTTGTGACAAAGCCGAGGGGGGACAGAGGGAAAAGCCAAGTTTTGACACTGGGACAATGGCCGTCTACAGAACAAGGCACCTGTTGAATGTTGAGGCTCCCTGTGCACCTTGGGGCCCTGTCTAGCTCCCAAGCTTTCATTTTAAAAATAAAATCCCATTTGCTAGCAAAGAGTCTTCACAAGTGGACCCCGTGGGCAGCGCAGCCTTGCTGGGTCTGGGACGAGCGAGACGTGAGCTTATTTTGGGGTAGTGGGGGTGTGAAGGAAGCATCAGACCTTTGGGATTCTGGGGGCCTTCTGACGTCAACCCTGTTGAGCATCGTTTCCCCTAATCTTTTCCATCCATGTGCGGAATAAACATTTTGGTGCACCAAGGCATGTGTGAATGTGCACCACTATGAGCAATACAAAACCGAGTAGTGGGCGCTCTGCTAATCAGCTGGGCGGCACTGGAATTTCTCCCGAGCGGCTTACAGGGAAAACGGCTGTTAAGTCCCATACTGTTTGTATGTTACCAAGACAATGCACATCAATTACCTTTGTGCTCACTGTATAGGGACTCGGTGTCAATCCGGAGTAAGTCCAGTCAGTCAGGAGAGCCATGTCCATTTACGCCAGTTGAGGATCTGGCCTGTAGGAATAATGGGGCTAGCCTGAATTTTCAAATCCTTCCCGTCTCATGGCCAGTGTGCGTGCATTGACCGTGGGTCTATAATGAGGAGCGATGGGCGGAAGGGTCTGGGGACGTTGATTCAAACCAACCCCAGTGAGTGCGGCTGTGCGAAAGCTCACCCTGGAACTCTGTGCAGCTGTTCTAACCTCTCTCCCTTGGGTGGCTTTGGGGTGAAGGTTTTGGTGTTTGGTCCCCAGCAGTGCAACTTCCGGGCTGATTTGAGCTAGTCCCTCTCTGTGCCTCAGTGTCCAACTGGAATTAATGCGCCTCCCCCCACCCCGCTCTTTGTTTTGTGTAGTTAGATTGTAAGTCCTTGGAGGGAGAGCCAGTCTTTTCCCATGTCTGTACAGGGCAAGGGTTTATCCTGAGTTTGACTGGCACTCGTGCTGGCCCAACTTCTGAGCATTGGATGAAAATGTTCCTCAAATTATTTGGAAAAAAAATCCTTTTCAGCGCAAATGTTGGGGGGGTTCAACCAACGATGAAGCTTATTAAAACTGTTTTGAGGCTTGCAACGTTTCTTTGACATTTCAAAAAGATCAGTAAAAAACCTTCAGTGAAATCCCACGTACTTTTTACTCCACCTCCCCCATCAGCTGGCGGCGGGACTGACAAGTGCTTACAGGAGGCATAGGGAGTGAGGCTTCCAGGGAAAGCTGCCAGACATTTTCCATTGTAAGACCATGTTTACAGTTGCTTGAATTTTGTGAAACTTAAATCTTCCAGGCTAAGACTTTCCTTGCCAGCTGTCGGCCTCAGGCCAAATTCTTCTGGAAAGTTTCAGTTAACAGGATTCAGACAGTTCTGTGAACAAGACTTAAGAAAAAGATGTTGGTTTGCCCATGTCAAAAAGACACTCGGAATTGGTTCAGCAAGCTGTTACAGCCCCTCCTTGCTTTAGAGAAGAGGCTTGAAATTTGGCCAGGGGTCACTTTGATGTCCAGCATGTGCCTTTTGCAATCCTCTGAAACGATGCCTGAATTTTGCCAAGTTACAGACATGTGACTAAAATCTCATTTTACACAGGCTTAGTAGAACCATACTAGGCTGTGTCGACACTGGGACGGCTTGGGGACGAAAGTGCTGTCGACACGCAAAAGTCGCCAAAATGAAAATCGGTCAAACTGTTTTTTCTGCCTGGAATTGTTGACTTTTCAAGGCCACATTGCTAGCCCTCCTGTCAACAGATGGAGCAAAGCATTGTGGGGAAGCATCCCACAGGGCAGTGCGGTGGGAAGGCAGAGCTGATCCCTGCGCTTCTTGGGAATCCTTCATATCTCTGTGAGGTCTCCGTGCTAGGGAATGTCAAAGCAGCACAACCGTCTCTCCAGCCCTCCCCTGGCTGCAGCAGCCTGCCTGCCACTGGGTTCCTAGCCAGGCAGAACAGGAGCAGTCCAATGATTTGCTCTTTGTTTGTTTGTTCCCCAAAGGGAGCGGCTCCCTCAGCTGTCAGACGCTTCCCGGAGCTTTGAAAGGGGAGGGGGCACACGCCTGCAGGGCAGCAGAGACCACAAAATACTGAGCAGAGCCATCAGGGCACGGATACAGTCGGAAGCCAGTTCTCTCTGCAGCACAAACAGCAGAGTCCACACTGGCTCTTTGTCGACAATAAAGGGCAGAGCAAAGACAAAAGTCTCTGGCAGAGGTGGAAGTTTTTTGTTGCCAAAACTGGGTGTTTTTCCCAACGCTCTCGCTGTTTTGTCGCCAAAAGCCATTTTTGGTGACAAAAAGTGTCGGTGTCAGCAAGGTCTTACTGTTTGGCAGGTAAATTCGCTGACGATTGTCTGCACCGACCATGCTCCAGCACCTGGACATGAGTTCAGAGGGGCGAGGAACAAGGACTTGGGGCGGGGGGGGGGTAGAGAGATGCAGGGTGATGTAGCAAGGATGGGAGTGGGAGGGGGGGAATAGGGACAAGGGAGGGGAGAGGGACAGGAGATGGGGATTGGGGGAGATGGACATAGTGGGGAAGAGGAGGAATTGTAAGGGGCTAAGACAGGAGCAGGAGGAAAAGGCCCAGCACCTCCTGGCAACTGGAACAGGTGCGCACTTTCTAACTTCTGCAGCCAGTGAGAGCATGGTCCTACAGGCAGCAGCCTCTCGCTGTACCAGCCCTGAGGGCTTCTGTGGAAAGACGCGCCCATGCCCACGTGATGAGCGGCTCTATCTTCACACCTGTGCACAAGGGGGGCAAATGACGGTGGCGACCTTAAGCCTGGCCTTCCCCCACTTCCGAGCGACTGACTTCACAGCCTTACGAGGGGGAGGGGTTATGTAATAAACCATGTCCTGCCTCTGGCTTAGCGCAGTTTGTCTGTGGTCTGATGGGCCGCCAGATCCCACGTGGTACAGGCAGCATGCGGGGGAGATGGCCGGTCACACTGTTAATATCGAACATCCCCTACCCTTGGACAGCTGGCCCCTTACACCCACAGTCACAAGCAATATGCAGGTGCCTTCCACTCCCAAAGGACCAGCCGCTTGTCCGGGGTCACTTGCACCTTCGCCATCACAGCAAAGGCCACACTTGTAGCCAATTTGGTACTAAACCATCTAACGAGGTTTTCCAAGGGGAAAGGATCCCCGAGAATTCTTTACACGGTTAAAGCAAAGGTCCAAAAAGGAACATCCTTTAGGGTTAACCCAGGCGAAGCAGTTGGGGATCTCTTGCTTACATCTAGAAAACCCTTGGCCCCCAGGCTACATCTAGACTGCATCCCTCTGTTGACAGAGGAATGCGGATTAGGCACATCGAAATTGCTAATGAAGCAGGGATTTAAATATCCCGTGCTTCATTAGCATAAACATGGCCGCTGCTTTTTTTTGACTCGGAGCTTTGTCGACAAAAAGCGGCAATCTAGACGCGGATCTGTCGAAAATAAACCCTTTTTCGACAGATCCTGTAAACCTCATTTTTTGAGGAATACAGGATCTGTCGAAAAAAGGCTTTATTTTCGACAAATCTGCCTCTAGACTGCCGGGGGAGGGAGGGTTTCGAAAAAACTCCATTTCGGAAAAAAGCAGTGGCCATGTTTATGCTAATGAGGCATGGGATATTTAAATCCCTGCTTCATTAGCAATTTCGATGTGCTTGATTTGCATTCCTCTGTCGACAGAGGGGTGCAGTCTGGACGTAGCCCCAGAGTCCAAGCGGCATGGAGACACCAAGCTCCCGCAGGGGTTTATTAGCTCCTTCCTGCGCTGTGCGCTGAGCTGTACATTCAGCTGATGGGAGGCATGTGGATGGAATCACAGACCGCTAGAACTGGGAGGGACTTCGAGGGGGCATCGAGTCCAGTCCCTGGCCCTCCCAGCCGGACCCAGCACCGTCCAGATAGGTGTCTGTCCAACCTGCCCTTAAAACTTTCATGACTCACTTCCAGGGCAGGGCAGGGAATATGCGGGGGAAGGGAGGAAGCAAAACAACAAACCTCTTTTGTCTCCTTTAACGTCTCACTGTGATCTGTCCGTCAGGGCCCCCACCCAGCACCTTCTGCAGTGGATCAGCCCTTCCTGCTAATTAACATCTCTCCTCTCTGGTGATTTGCGGAGTTACAGGCTCCCAATACAACCCCGCAAATATTCCATCAGAACAGCCGGACGGGGTCAGACCCAAGGTCCATCCCGCCCAGGGTGCTGTCTGCCCACAGTGGCCAGGGCCAGGTGCCCCCGAGGGAGTGAACAGAGCAGGGAATCCTTCAGTGACCCCTCCTCTGTCGCCCATTGCCAGCCCCTGCCGCACAGAGCCCGGGGACACCCTCCCTTCCAAGGTGGCGAGCCGAGTGCTAAGGGAGATGCGTGCAGGCCTGCAGGAGACTAGACACTCAGCGCATTCTTATACCTCACTTGACAACAGCCAGCCGGGGGGGAGAGGGGGAAGAGGGAGGGGACAGGCGGACTCCAGCCAGCCTTTGTCAGCGTTCCACTGGGACATGGCAGAACCATCCATGTCTCTCGGCAGAGGATTTTGACACCAAAGTAAAGGACCAAACTCCCCCAACGCTGTATCCCCTCCGGGGCGGGGGGATTCATTCGCTGGCGTTCGGCCCAGTGGTGAGGTTGTGCCCTGCACGGCGCTGACCATCCCTAACAAAGAACTGGAGGTGGGGCCATATGGTGGTAACGTGCATTTAACTTTAAGTTAATGATCTCCACGCAGGCAAACAAATGAGAATTAAAAAAAAAAAAAAAAAAAGCTTTGCTAGCAATATATAATTTACAGGGATGGACTCACTGAGCTAGTTCATTTTAAAAGAGTTCGCTCACTGATCCCTCTCTCATCATTTAATGTTGGAAATATAAGTGCCTGTTTGTGGGTTGTTTAAAGCTACAACACAACGTGGCGGCCACAGAAGTGCTGACTCGCGGCGGCTCTTGATGCCAAAGCGCTGCAAAGAGGCAGTCTTGCCTTTGATTTCAGTGCCTCGGGAGGAGATCCCCAGCCAACGTAGTGATAACAAGACACTTCCAACCCGCCCTGACCCACCCTCTGGGGCTGGGTGTAGTGTGTCTAGCCTGGTGCTTTCCAGAAAGAGGCTTTCAGAGGCGGATTGAATGGTAGTTGTGATAGGGCGGGGAGGCACTGGGATGGGTTCCCTAGAGAGGGGGTGGAATCTCCATCCCTAGAGGTGTTTAAGTCCCCGCTCGACCAAGCCCTGGCTGGGATGATGGAGTGGGGCTGGTCCTGCTTTGGGCAGGGGGCTGGACTCAATGACTCCTGAGGTCTCTTCCAGCCCTGGGATTCTATGACTGTAAGTTCTCCTCATCCTCTGTATTTTCATTTGACTTCAGAGTGTATTAAGAAATAATTGCAGCTGGAACACAGCTGGGGGTGTGAGGAGCAGCACGTTTTAGCCACGCCCTCTCTTAGCAGTTTTGCATTCAGACCCCACATCTCATCTCTCAGCACCTGGTCCTTACGGATAGGAAGATCCATCTTGGCAGCCTTTGCTGCGATTGCATTGGCTGGAATCAGACGCCAGCTCCTTCTATGACGAGCTGTCTCACCTGTTCCAGGGCCCCCTTCCTCCCTGGTGTTGAAGTCGGTGGTGCTAAGTTGGCCCAAATCCCTTTTGCGCTGTGGCTGTCCCTCACTTTGAAGCTTGACAGGTTCTCATCCCAAGATCTGCCCCAGGCTTCGTCAAGGCCAGTGGGTTCTGCGTGTTCCACCGTGTGCTTTGCCTGGGGGTTACAGATGCGTGAGCCCAAAGCAAAACTAGTGACGGCAAGGCACTGGAACGACCACAAAGTAAGCCAGGCAAGTTCAGCAAGATGAGTCCCCCTTGCCTTTAGCTCACTGTAGAGCCAAAGAGCCGGGACTTCACTGAGCTGTTCTCTTGGGACCACTCACACATGGGTTCCCCAGGGCAAAAATTGCATCGTCGTTAGCATGCAGACCAGGTGTCCAATAATGTGGTGCTCCATGCACAGACATCGATGGCATTCGCCAAAGCAAACGAGGGAGGTCCAGTCTAAAAAAATGGCCGTAAGGTGGATGCAAAACTGGTTGAAGATCGTACTAGAATATGTAGAGAGTAGAATAGTTCTCGCAAGTTAGCTGTCGAGGGGGAGGGCACATTAGGCCTCAGTTGGAGTCTTGTGTCCAGTTCTGGGCACCACATTCCAAGAAAAATGTGGAGAAATCAGAGAAGGTCCAGAGAAGAGCAACAAGAATGATGAAAGGTCTAGAGAACAGGAGCTAGAGGGAAGGCTGAAAGAACTGGGCTCGTTTAGTTAAGAAAAGAGCAGACTGAGAAGGGACATGACAGCAGTTTTCAGGTATCTAAAAGGGTGTCACAAAGAGGAGGGAGAAAAATTGTTCTCCTTGGCCTCTGAGGACAGGACAAGAAGCAATGGGCTTAAACTGTAGCAAAGGAAGTTTAGGCTGGACATTAGGAAAAACTTCCTACCTGTCAGGGTGGTTAAACACTGGAATAAATTGCCTAGGGGGGTTGTACAATCTCCAGCACTAGAGATATTTAAGATCAGGTTGGACAGACACCTGTCAGGGATGGTCTAGATGGTGCTTGGTCCTGCTGTGAGGGCAGGGGACTGGACTCAATGACCTCTTGAGGTCCCTGCCAGTTCTAGGATTCTAGGATTCTATCTCTAAAGGGGTAGTTTTGGGTCCAGTACTAGTCAATATATTCACTAATGACTTGGATAATGGTGTGGCATGTAGTCCTATGTAAATTACAGATGACACCAAGCTGGGAAGGGTTGCAAGCACTTTGGGGGCGGGATTTCCAAACAATCTTGACAAGTTGGAGAATTGGCCTGAATTCAGAAATGAAAGTAATTAAAGACACAGAGGAAGGCCCAAGCAAACACACCATGGCAAAAATGCGAAATCACTGTCTGGGCGGCCATCCTGCTGAGCAGGCCCTGGGGGGTTATAGTGGGTCACAAATTGAATATGAGCCAACAGTGTGATGCAGCAGCAAAAAAAGGCTCCTCTCAGTCCAGGGTGCAGTAAGAGGAGTGTCATATGTAAGACACAAGAAGTAATTGTCCTGTTGTAATTGGCAGTGGTGAGGTCCCATCCAATTCCCGGCACCACGATTTAGAAAAGAAGTGGACATGAGAGAAAGAGTCCAGAGGAGAGCAACGACAGTGATGGACAGTCTGACCCATGAGGAAAGATGAAAAGAACTGGGACTATTTAGTCTCGAGAAGAGAACAGAGAGACGGCGACTGGACAGTCTTTGACTACATTAAGGGCAGCTAGAAAGAGCCCAGTAAGCAATTGCCGTCCCTGTATGCTCAAGGCAGGGCAAGGAGTTAGGGGCCTTAAGGGTATGTCTACACTACATGGCTCCGTCGACGGAGCCATGTAGATTACCTTTGTAGACGTAGGAAAATGAAGCGGCGATTTAAATAATCGCCACTTCATTTAAATTAAAATGGCTGCTGCGCTGTGCTGATCAGCTATTTGTCGGTTCAGCGCTGTAGTCTGGACGCTCCGTGGTCAACATCAAAGGCATTTGTCAACCTCCCCAGTAAACCTCATCCCATGAGGCATAACGGCGAGGTCAACAAATGCCTTTGATGTCGACTGCAGAGTGTCCAGACTACAGCGCTGAGCCGACAAATAGCTGATCGGCACAGCGTGGCAGCCATTTTAATTTAAATGAAGTGGCGATTATTTAAATCGCCGCTTCATTTTCCTACGTCTACAAAGGTAATCCACATGGCTCCGTCGACGGAGCCATGTAGCATAGACATACCCTAAGACTGCAGCAAGAGATGCTTAGGTTACATATTAGGAAACCCTTTCTAACCATAAGGACAATTAAGCTCTGGAACAGGCTTCGGTCAAAGCTGTTCCCCACTCTGGCACTCCGAGTGCAGAAGGTGGGAGCCTGCAAGAGTCCTTAGAAATACCTTGCCTTTAAAGGCTTCTGTTTTAAAAACTCCCCAAGTTCACAGATTCCTTGAGATTGGGAGGCAGCTGCCACCAAAAGAAAAAAATCCTTTCTTCTTGAACCCAGGAAGAAATCACTCGGGAATGTCTTCCAGAGGGGTACTTCAAGCTCTTTTACCACAAGAGAGCTTGAAAAAAAGAAAAGAAAACAAACTGCAGTCTCTGGTAGCTGATCTTTCAGTCTCAAGCAGGCACACACCGACCCCCTGTTACCTTCCAGGACACAAGAATCAAATCATCGCCTTCAAAAGGGGATTGTATTAACAAAACAAAAAGATCTCCTTGGTAAAGCAGACTTGGTTGCTAGGTGTTACAGAGCAACTGAGAAAAGAACAGATCAAAACACAGATAAATGGTATCTCTGGGATACCGCTTAAGTTACAGCATGGGGGGGGGGCACATGGATTTAGCACACAGGAGATTAATCAAACAACAAAACAAAGAAAATAACCTGATCACATCTAAATAACATTCCCTATCTACTTACATATCCATATCTTCAAGGTTCAGTCCAGTTTTAGGCCTGGGTATTTCTTTTCCAGGCATGAGTATCCCTATGGCTCCATTTATCTTCTGCCCCCCGCCCCCAGCTCCTAGTTTAAAACTCCCCAAAAGACGGGCAGCAGGCAGATTCCCTTTCACTTCAGATCTCAACACTTTTTTCCTATTGGTTCTCTGGCTCCCTGAGAACACTTCCTAGCAATCTGTGTATAAGCCTTTAGTTCCTGCATGCTGGATGTTTAGAAAAGGACAGCACCTCTCCCATCCATCACAACTTCCAAAGGACACTGAAATCCGCATCATTGCAGGTTTTTAAGAACAGGTTGGACAAAACCAGTCAGGGATGGCCTAGGTTTACTGGGTCCTGCCAGCGCTCAGGGACCTGGACTTGTTGACAGCTCAAGGTCCCTTCCAGCCTTGCATTTCTATGGTTCTATGCCAGCTTTCATTGTACCAAACACTGGGTTGGGCTTTCTTATCACCGGTGTTCCCTGTAAGCTGGGCACTTGGGTGGCCACCTAAGAGAGATTCAGATGCTACCCAGCTGATTAGCACAGTGCCCACAGCCGGCAGCATGTTTTTCTCCTAGTGGTGCACATCCACACATGCCTCAGTGCACACCACAAAATTTATTCCACACACAGATAGAAAAAAAACATTAGAGGGAACACTGCATATCACCCTAAATAAATATCTATGAAAACCCCATTTGCAAGAACAATTCACAACCCTTCCCTGTTCAATTCAACAGACACAGAAAAAATTGGATGGGGGCAGAACCGTATCATAGAAAGCAGCACCAATTTATTACCTGATCCCTTTTAGAATGAAAGCCGTAAGACTAATGCTTGGCGCAGGCGTCCTGGAACATACCCATCATTGTCAAATTCTTTTTCGGCCTCCTTATTACTCAGAGTTGTTTTTTGCTTTTCTAAACTACCTTGTGTAGGTTGTAATTATCCCACGGATTCCAGAATGGGGGGACAATGAGTCACTGTCGAAATGCAGATTTGTTTCAGACGTGCGCAGGGAGCAAAGCGTTTCCCTGACACACTCGGCAAAGCAGCGCTGGCACCCTAGAATTTAGCAACGGCAAAGTGCCCGTCGCTCGCCGGGGCCTTGGTTTAGCTTAGCTTTGGCTCTCCTGCGGGGGGGGGATGGAGAGGGGGGCGGAAGGGGTGTGTGTCTTCCCATCAGTTATTTCACTGAGCTGCATAACCAGGAGAGTTTCCCTGCTATCTTGTCCGCATTTTCCACGGTTGGCTCCATTCCTGAATGGCCCGGACCAATCCCCTCCCTGCAATGGGCATCTGGCTTCTCCCCACGGGCTGGCCCAGCATGGCAGTGAAGGGCAGTCGCCCTAGAGCCAGAAAGGCAGGGAGAGCTCTGCTGGACTAGGGACAGCGAGACAGTGTCAGCAAACGGGACCTGACCGCACGGAGCAGGTGATGTAAACCACATGCAGGGGGTGGTGCAGTGCAGCCTTTCTGCCAGGAGCTTTGGGGGATCTCTTCTCTAGGCTCCCAGGCTTTCTAGTTCACTGCCTGTCGTAACCCCCTCCTTTCCTCCACTTGGGCACTGTAGCTTTTGGCTGTTTCCCCACGGGCAGCAGGTGCAGGCGCAGCTGGGGAAGGCAAGCCCAGCCCCACCCCTTCTG
Organism: Pelochelys cantorii; assembly: GCA_032595735.1. Lineage (NCBI taxonomy): Eukaryota > Metazoa > Chordata > Testudines > Trionychidae > Pelochelys > Pelochelys cantorii. Next base: position 39,918,018 of record CM064341.1, read on the forward strand.
TCTGAGGCCCCGCCCTTAGTGCCAAGCCCCGCCCACTCCCTTGCCTACACTACCCATGTATTTCCCTCTCCTTGCCCGGGACGGGGATTGTGATGCAGGGACTGGAGCACTCTGTGACGGGTACAGAAGACCTGCCCTCACTCGGTTTTGGAAAACTTCGTCTTAGTGCCCTCTGGGGAAAACGTTTCCCCCGCTCTCCCGGAGCAAGGTGCATAAACATCGTAGCCCTGCGGGAAACCCCCCCGGCCTGCTCTGCAGAGAGGCGCTTTCAGCCGGCGTTGTGACTGCGCTGGCCTCATGTGCCGGCGAGCTGCTCCCTCTCCCACGTGCAGCTTGCCCTGTGCACTTCCGCGGTCCGCCAGACTCCTTGCCACGCGCTGAACGTGGTAGCTTCCAGAGGAAGTGAGCAATGCCGCATGTGAAGACACGCCGAGCCGTGATGCTGCGGCCCAGCATCGGCTTGGCAGCTGTAGCAAGTTTGGGGCTGATTGTCTCTGACCCTCAGGATGGGGTGTACTCTCCTGGATAGGGATGCTACAGCCCCCCCCCCCCCACCCCACTGCCCCTCTGCTCTGTGCCATGGCGGACGGCAAGATTGGAGGGAGTTGATCCTGCAGGCACCCTGCACAAATCCGGTTTCTAGGGCCTGGGCCAAAAGATGCAGGTGAGCAAAATTTTACAGCAGACACTCAAGCCTGCTTCTGCTGCTTGGCTGTGCTTCCCCCCCCCCACTAGCCCGCAGCCTCAGTGCTTTCTTCTGCTGCTTTCTGGCTGGGGCTGCCCTCATCGCGCTAGCCCCTGTCCTCCTGGTCCTTTACCCAGAAGGGGGCTGTATTGCCAAAGGGGCACATGCTGGTGTCTTGATTAGGTGGCACGGTATGTTCCCCAAAGTGTGTGTGTGTGTGTGTGTGTGTGTGTGTGTGTGTGTGCAAGAGCGAAAAATTCAGTGCAAAAGTGTGTGCGTGCGTGCGTGTGACAGAGCAGTTCAGTGCAAAAGTGTGTATGAAAGAAAAATTTAGTGCAAAAGTGTGTGTGTGTGTGTGTGCAAGAGAAAAATTCAGTGCAAAAGTGTATGCGTGCATGTGTGTGTGTGTGTGTGAGAGAGAGAGAGAGAGAAATTCAGTGCAAGTGTGTGTGTGTGTGTGTGTGTGTGTGTGAGAGAGAGAGCGAGCGAGCCAGCGAGAAATTCAGTACAAAAGTGTGTGTGTGTGTGTGTGTGTGTGCAAGAGTGAAAAATTCAGTGCAAAAGTGTGTGCGTGTGTGCGTGTGACAGAGCTGTTCAGTGCAAAAGTGTGTGTATGAAAGAAAAATTTAGTGCAAAAGTGTGTGTGTGTGTGTGTGCAAGAGAAAAATTCAGTGCAAAAGTGTATGCGTGCATGTGTGTGTGTGTGTGAGAGAGAGAGAGAGAGAGAGAGAGAAATTCAGTGCAAGTGTGTGTGTGTGTGTGTGTGTGTGTGTGTGTGTGTGTGTGTGTGTGAGAGAGCGAGTGAGCGAGCCAGCGAGAAATTCAGTACAAAAGTGTGTGTGTGTGCAAGAGTGAAAAATTCAGTGCAAAAGTGTGTGCGTGTGTGCGTGTGACAGAGCTGTTCAGTGCAAAAGTGTGTGTATGAAAGAAAAATTTAGTGCAAAAGTGTGTGTGTGCAAGAGAAAAATTCAGTGCAAAAGTGTGTGAGAGTGTACGAGAGAAAAATTCAGTGCAAAAGTGTATGTGTGCATGTGTGTGTGTGAGACAGAGCAGGTCCGTGCAAAAGTGTGCGTGAAAGAAAAATTTAGTGCAAAAGTGTGTGTGTAACAAAGTCAGTGCAAAAGTGTGTGTGTGTGTGTGTGTGTGTGTGTGCATGTGTGTGCGAGAGAGAGAAATTCAGTGCAAGTGTGTGTGTGTGTGTGTGTGTGTGTGTGTGTGTGTGAATGAAACCTTTTAGACTCAAAACTGAATCATTGCACAGCGACGCCCATACGGGGGAGGCAGGCGAACGAGACCGTGAGCCAGCGCCAATGAGTCGAACTTTGCGTTAGCTACACTGGTGTCACCTGGAGTAAGGTCATTGGGAATGGCACTGGCCTGGACTCACAGCTCCACGTAGACGTTGCCCATGCGTGTGCATGAGAAGCGAAAGAGGCGCGTGAGCACAGCGCGTAACAGATAGTAACAGGGAGGCTTTGTCTTTTCAAACCCTCTCACATGGCTCATCTTATTTTAGCTGCTCCCCAGTGTAATTTATGCAAGCAGCTGCATATGGAAAGAGGCAGCGAGCAATGCGCTGAAGCATGCAGACAAAGCCAATTTCATCGCAAGGACAGGTGCTGCCCTGTGTCCATGAGCTTCCCTGGGCTATGGGGAAGACTGAGACATAACAATTCAAGCCACGTCCTGCTCCTTCCCCGAGGCCTGGGCGTGCTCTGTTTTCCGTGGCTCTAGCAGCTGCTCTGGCTTGCTTGCTCATGGCTGTGGGCTTGGGGCATTTGCCACTCAGCCTCGCTTGGTTTTGCCTCATGGGCGGTGGGTATAAGAGGCAGGGGAAGGCATTGCCTTCCCAAACTGCCTGGCTGGCCCTGCCCCCACTCCAAGCCCCGCCCCCTTCAGCTCTGCACTGAAAACCCTCCCAAGGCTAAAGAGGCGGGGGCAGGAGGGAGGGGAGGGCACTGCCCGCCTCCCGCCCTGCCTCCCTCATGCTCTGGGAGGGCCAGGGCTGCATGCCTTCCTTGTGCTCGGGGGGTGGACCGAGGGCCACCCATGCTCCCTGGGGGGGGAGGCCATGGTGCAGGGGCCTGTCTCCCCCAGGCCTAGGTGCGCCCCCCAGCCCCTGCTTTGCCTGCAGTTAGCTGTCTGCGTAGCCGGCGATGGGGCCCGTCGATACGGAAGCCGTGGCCAGGCGGGAGGCAAACGAGCAGCTGGATGGTGTGAGCAGGGGGAAGGAACAGGCGGTATCGCCGCCTCTGGGCCGCGCCGTGGGAGGGTAATGCCGGAACCACAGCGCCCGGGCACAGGAGCAGGTCTGGCTCGCGGGAATGCCGCTTGGGCCGCGGGCAGGGAGCTCAGACTCAGCCTTTCAGGCTAGAAAGAGGAGCCGCAGGGAGCCGCGTTGCTTCCCATCTCGGGATAATTGGTATCGATAACTCGGCAGGGGCTGTCCAGGCGAGCCCACGTCTCCCGCATGTGCAGGGACAGGGCCGGATTCTGCTCCGCCCAAAGGGGCGCAAGCCCGAAGGGCCCTCGTGGAAGCTGAGGGGGAGCACTGGGGGACGTGAGAGGAGGCGCCAACCCAGTGTCAGTGAGGAAGAGCAATGCAGGTAGGGGGACAGCATGAGGCATGAAGCTTTGTGCTCTGCTCCAGCGCGGTTTTGTAGGGGCTGACAGGCCCGGCTGGTTCATGGCTGCTTGGTGTTGCGCTGTCCGTGTTTATGTATTTTACTATTTTCCCCCAAACCGCTCTGTCCAGACGCTCAAACACGGTGCTCGGTTTTGTGTTTCAGCCAGGTACCAGAGGAAGGCTACAAAGATGCAGCTAATCCCTGAGTCTCAAAATCCCACCAAACCAGTTTGACTCCACATGCCCCTGGATCCCCCGGTAACATGGATCTTCGACAGAGAAAGCGATAATCGTTGTCTTTCTGGCTTTCTGTCTCCCCAGGCAGGATGCGGGGGAGGAGCGGGAGAGAAAGAAAAGATCCAATACCCCAACAGTTTGGCATTTAAGCGTCTATTTGCAGACATGGGAACAGATTCCATTCCGAGTTTATTTTCAAGCAACTAAAATGAAGGTTGCAATGTCTCCTTCGCGTTGAGCTGCGAAGGCAAGAAACCCTGGACGTTCTCCTAGTTGTAAACTAAGGACCTTACAGAGACCAGAGAGGACTGGGGCTTGGAAGAATGGGTTCTATTCCCAGCTGGTCTGCGGGGTGACCTCAGGTGGTTCCCTTCACCTCCATGCCTCAGTTTCCCCGTCTCTACAATGGAGACGATGAGCCTGACCTCCTTTGTAAAATGCTTTGCGATCTGCTGATGCAAAGAGCTGAGCATTACTATTGCGGTCCTGGACTAGCCCCCGTTTGGCAGAGTGTGTAGGGACTTCAGCTCTCAAATTCAGGCCTTCCTGGAAGGTTTCTCCTCCGTGCTAAGTCTTTGTACCATGCGGGAGGAGGGTGATTTTCTTCTCCGGTAGGGAAGATCTTGCCCTCCTCATTCCAGGCCCGGTTCACGGCTTTGCACTAAAAAACAGGACCAGCAACACGGCAGCTTCCAATGCTAAAAAGTCAAGAATCAGGGTCCTGAAAACCATGAAATCAGGAAGTTTATTTTTAAATTGCACCCCTGCAGGTCTCGTTATTGGTCTTCTGACCTTTGACCTCCCCCTTAGGGTTTATGTTTTCAAGCTTATGTAGCTCCACCGCCAGAGTGACAAATGTACGTTGGTCTGTTAGGACACAGATATTCAGGCCTGCCTGTAAAGGCCTATACTTTCCCCATCTCTCTATTGTTCACCTGAATGGTGTCGATCTGGTTCTGTGTTTCTGTTTCCTGTATAATTAATTTTGCTGGGTGTAAACTAGTGAAGGCGGTGGGTCATAATTGGTTAGAGAATCATGCTACGCTAAGGGTTGGTTAGTTAACTTTCAGAAGGATTGGTGAAGGTGTAGCTGAGAATGGAACTACCTGTATTAGGGACACACATGAAGGGGGGGAAACAAGAGGAAAGGGAAAGGAAGTTGAAGGCAGCAAACCCCAATAAACATCACGTCTCTCCTGACGTCGGGACTGCTGTTCGCTGGCCATGTGAGACCAAGGAGCAGGAGGGGGAAGGAATAAACCCTCTATCCTGGTTAATGAAAAAAGTTTATTTTATGCTAATTTGGAACCCATAGGACCTTGACTGACTTCCTCTTGTTTCCCTACCCTGACCCTCGCTTAAGCAGGCTCCGACGTCACCACAGAGGTGGGGCCAGCAGAAGCTGCCAGAAGGGAAAAGTGGGGATTCCGGGGTGTGGACATAGCTCCAGAACCTAGGGCAGTATGAAGCCCAGTAAATATCACCAGCCTTGAGAGAAAATTGTATAACTGCTAGCAACCCGCTACTCACCTGCCCGTCTCTGAGGCTGTGTGTAGATTACAAAGTTGTAGTGGAAAAAGATACGCAAATTGCGAACTGCAATATGCTCATCATTTTCCACTTTTCTTCCAAAGGAGGCTTTTCCAACAATTGGCCTGTCTACACTGGGCCAAATGTCGGGAAAAACCCTCTTTCGGAACATCCCTTCTTCCTTGTGGAATGAGGTTTACAGGGATGCCGAAAAAATGCGTCTGCTTTTCTGAAATTTTTTGGAAAAGCAGACACGTTCCTTGGATGTGGCAGAGCTTTTCCGGGATACCTCTGGTATCCCAGAAAAACTCTGCAATCTAGATGTACCTTGAGCTGAACACAATGCGAGGGCAGTCCTCCAACAACGATCGTTGCGAACCGACTGAAACAACCCCAGCCAAAGCCTGACCAAGCAAACCACGGCACTGCAACATCCAGTGCTCCTGGAGAGCCTGAACCACACATGACAGATGTTGGGAGTGTAGCGTTTAATGCACAACTGGGAATTGCTCACACGCAATAGTGATGGGACGGGGGTAAGGATTCGGGCAGGGGGGTTTCCTTTGTAAAGTCAGGGAAATGCAAATTGCATGGCACATGTACTCCCGTCTGAATGAAAAGCCCTGCTCCTCACAGGCACGCCTCACTGGCACAAGAACGTCTGTAGCAATCAGGCGAGTTTACTCGGCCGCCTCTGCTGCCCGGAGGCTCCAGCTGATGTGCGCAGCGGTTGCAAGCGAGAGTCCCTCAGGAAGGCTGCTGGGCCTGTCTCGCTCAGAGTTTCTCCGCCTGTTCGATAGCAGGGACAGACTTGCTGCTTTCCTGGGTCAGGGATCTCAGGGGCTGGCCATGGACCGGTCCTCGAGGAACACCGCTCTTGCACACAAAGGACATGGGGAGCACCGGAGTACAGCAGGTGATTGTTAATATATAAGGCCTCATCCAACGCCCATGGAAGTCAATAGAAAGTATTCTTTAGTCTTTCCCTGGATGTCAGTGGACCTTGCATGAGGCTGTTGGGGGGCTGCGAAAGATGCTGGACACCGGGGGTGCCTTTGGAGCCTGAAACCCTCCCCATTTTCCCAGAACCAACAGCACAGACAGAGCAAGCTGCACATATTCCCCGCCGGAGGACCCAGCGGGACCCAGCGGCCCAGATGTTCAAAAGTGCCTTGCACGTTGTCAAAGGAACCTGACTCTGAACAACTGGCTTTGATGGTATCTTAAGAACATCAGAACAGTTGTACTGGGTCAGACCAAAGGTCCATCCAACCCAGTGTCCGTCGGCCAACAGTGGCCAAGGCCAGGTGCCCCAGAGGGAGTGAAGAGAAACAGGGAATCATCCAGTGATCCCTCCCCTGTCACCCATTCCCAGCCTCTGACAAACAGAGGCTAGGGACACCATTCCTACCCATCCTGGCTCATAGCCATTGATGGACCTGTCCTCCAGGAATGTATCTAGTTCTTTTTTGAAAGTCCTGGTCTTCGCCACATCCTCAGGCAAGGAGTTCCACAGGTTGACTGTGCACTGAATGAAGAAAAACTTCCTTTGGTTTGTTTTAAACCTGTTGCCTATAAAAACCTGCCACCTTGAGCGGAGAACCCCCACTCCAGTCACCAAGTTCTACAGCTCATGTCTGAAAATCTTCATCAAAGGCTCTGCCACACAGGGCGAGAGGGCAGCTGAGTCTCTGGGGCCTTAGCCTCTCTGCTGAACTCACCGGCCGGTTATGATGCTGACGACAGAGTGAAATAACGTGAGTTGCTCTCATCCCCTTTACCGCTTGCCGACAGGTTCCTTTACCAGCCCTCTGCTCGGTGTTCCAGCCAGCTCCTCCTCACCCACGCAGAGCTAATAGCCACTTGAAAGGTGGCCAAGCGGAGCTGGAACGCAGAGGAGGACCAAGGGCAGGCGCTGCTGTGTGGGGCGCAGTTACCCTGCCTCCGATTTAATGCAAACTGATGGGAGAACATAACACCACGGTGCATGGCCAAGCGTTGCAAGGACGGCGCCGCATTCCCAGGCTATCCGGCACGACGTGGGAGTGGCGGAACCAGGATGAACACTCAGCTGGAGATGGGAGGAGCCATCAGTGAACTCTCTGTGCCCCCCGGTTTGTAAATGTCACACCGGGAACTTCGGGCCGTTTTCTTCGTACGGCTGAATTGGTGACATTTCAGAGGACGGGGCTTTCCAGGGGATTCCTCCTGAGGCAGGCAGAGCCCAGGTCTGGGAAGGGCAAAATGAAAAGCACTGCAAAATATTTCCTAGTCCCTCGGTAGCTAGCACGCTCGCCCCCACCTCTCAACACCCGGGTCACGGTTGTACGGAGGCAAAGAAAGGCACCAAGGAAAGACTCCGCAAGTGACTTGTGCAGCGCCCACCAACGCTCCTGCTAATCTCTTCCATCCACGTGCAGACGTGTTTCCCATCCGTGTGTGGAATAAATTGTGCCCCGACGCACGTGTTGATGTGTACCACCAGCACTGTGCTGATCAGCTGGGCGTCATTGGAATCTCTCCTGAGTGGCCCTTCTGACACCCACCCACTCTGGGGAAAGAAGGGAGGGGGCTGTCCCAACTACCCCTCTGCCTCCGGTCTCACGGCTGTTGTGCACTACGGTGGGGCAATTGTGGAGCTAGAATTTGTAGGGCCCTTGCTCCAAAGTACTGGTCCCTTGTCCTATGGGAGCTACAGGAGAGTCACCCTTAGTGCTTTCCAGACAGATACCCTCCCTCACAGTTGAGCAGTTCTGACTGCACCCAGTAGAGGGCAGTATGTACACACACACACAGACACACCCGTGTGCACGCGCGCACACACACACACACACACACACACACACACACACATGCACACGCACACCTGTTCATGTCACTATGCCCATGGCTATTTGTGTAGCGCATGCAGCGTCGGCTGAAGGAAGCTGGCTGCCAGCCCTTGGCCCAGGATTGCATGCGGGTGTTACATTTGTCATAGTGAACACCCTCTCCTGCAGGGTGCCCTGCCATGGGTGTTAGCAGTGGTGATGTTCCTTGTTGCGGAAGAAACACAGGGCCACCGAGGTACACGTGTGGCCAGTATCCAGCCCTGGAGAGGGGTAAGTCTGCGGAGAACAGGCTGCTCCGGATCAGGTGCGTTCTTGTGATAATTGTCCATTTCTCCAAGCTCTGTGGTTCACTTTGGAGCCTCCCCCCTTTCTCCAGCAGTGCCCCAGGCCCCCAAAGCGGCTTGTGATATTGCCGAGGGTGTTACTGCCACGTTAAGTTCGGCAGCTCGTGCCAAGCCCTGATCAGCTGTCTCTTCCCCGGGATAGGGGCTTTGTTATCCTGTATGACACCAGAGGAGGAAAACGCCACGTGTCCCCCTTTGATTGTCTGACAGAGGCTCCAAAGACCCCCATGGGCACAAGCCGGTCACGGCATTGGCTTGTGGATTTGGCCTGGCCGGGCTCAGGCTGGGCCAGCTGTGGCCACAGGTCCACCGTGGGTGGGAGGATAGACTCAGATCCTCGCGGGCAGGAGAATTGGACCCAGATCTTCGCGGGCAGGAGGATGGACCCGGGTCCCTGCAGGCGGGAGGATGGACCCGGGTCTTCACGGGCGGGAGGATGGACCCAGGTCCTCGCGGGCAGGAGGATGGACCCGGGTCCTCGCGGGCGGGAGGATGGACCCGAGTCCTCGCGGGCGGGAGGATGGATCTGGGTCCTCGCGGTCGGGAGAATGGACCCAGATCCCCGTGGTTGGGAGGATGGACCCGAATCCCTGTGGGTGGGAGGATGCACCCGGGTCCTCGCGGGCGGGAGGATGGACCCGGGTCCTCGCGGGCGGGAGGATGGACCCGGGTCCTCGCGGGCGGGAGGATGGACCCGGGTCCTGGCGGGCGGGAGGATGGACCCGGGTCCTCGCGGGCGGGAGGATGCACCCGGGTCCTCACGGGCGGAAGGATGGACCCAGGTCATCAAGGGCGGGAGAATGGACCCGGGTCCTCGCGGGTGGGAGGATGGACCCGAATCCCTGTGGGTGGGAGGATGGATCCGGGTCCTCGTGGGGGCAGAGCCCAAGCCTTGTGTCCATGGTGATCCAGCAGGAAAACTCCCGCTGGTCGTGCCGGAGAGCCATGGCAGTGGCCGTGCAAGAGTGATGAGCACTGGCCCTGAGCCAGGCTCTCCCTGGCCTCTTGCCTTCCCGGTGCACAACACGACTTATAGCCTCAGGGGAGAGTAGTGGGCCCCCAACCTGGAGCTGCAGGAGCATAGGCTTTCTCCGGAGAGCAAGGAGGCCCGCAGGCCTTCGTCCATTTGTCAGCCAGCCCCCAGGGAGCCCACTGCAGCAGCCAGTGGGCGATGGGCTCCTTCTAACCATCTGCACCAGGCTGGCCGCGGGAGCCTGCATCACTGGGCCCAGGAACTGCCACGGATGCTGCCGGGGGAGGAGTCCGTGGGTTCTGCTGAGTCACGAAGCCCAGCTGCACAGCCCTGGAAACGGGCAAAGAACGTCCCACTCGGAGTGAGCGCCGCCAGTGTGAGCCGTGGCGGGAGCTCTCGTGCAGGCTGAGAGCTCCATGCCGGAGAGCCCTGCTCGCGGCCCATTCGCATGGGCGCTTGCAGGGCAGACAGCGCAGAGGGCGCCACTATTTGCACCCCCCGGAGGTTTGGGGAGAGCGAAGCAAGTGGGTCCTTGCCCCGCCCAGGTACTGGGGAGCTGGGAGTGGCTGTGTGGGGAGAGAAGATCCAGAGTGTGGGCTGAGCAGCCCCGGGGGAGGAACGCTCCTTCGGGGGGATGGTTCAGGCTGCTGCTTATGTGCTCCACACCCAGCAGCCATGGCTGCTAAATAGACAGGGACTACACCTGCCGGACCGTGACGCGCCAGATCGCTTGGCTGGGACTCCTGCTCCCGAGCCCGCTCGGCCAGCGTGGCCCCAGACACCATGTCGCTTGTGCCAAGAAGGGCCGGGAAGGAGGCCTGCTGCGGGAGCAGAGGAAAGCCCTTGTGTTCTCTGGAGTGTGCCCACTCCTCCAGCCCCGGAGCCCTGCTCGGCTGCATCGCACAAGCCGGCGTGCCGGTGCTGCCGCTTCCAGGGGGCTGGCCAGGCCCGGGTGGTGCGCCGTGATAAGCTAAGTTACCTAATCAAAATTCACAGGAACGTGGCGAGAAAATTGCCGCGATCCAGCACGAGGACAGCTGAGCAGAGATGAATAATGGCAGGAGGCGTCGGCCTTCGCTCAGTCCCTCCCGGCCCGGGGATGAAATCAACCCAGCGCGACGGGACTCAGCTGGGAGCAGCGACAGTGGCGGCTCCGACGCCTGCGCCATATGTGGAAACGACAAGCCCCAGAATGGCAGGCAGGGGGGTCTCCCTGGCATGGAACATGGGCCCATACGGCAGCATTCTGATCGACCCCAGGGAGGGGGGGAGTGCCTCGTGGGGTGAGGCCAAGTCTGACCCCACAGCCTCACACGTGGCCAGTCATTTGGCTGTTGCATGTGAGACCTGACTGTCAGAGGGCCTGTACACTGGCAACTCCCTTGGGGCCCACTGAGATCCCACCACGTCTGCATCCAGCCCAAACCCGGTGGCCACTGATCCCCCTAAGCGGCCGAGCAGGAGAGATTCCAGTGCCACCCAGCTGATCAGCAGTGTGCCCACAGCTGGCAGCAGCTGGCAGTCTGTGTTTCTACTGGTGGTGCACCTCTGCACAGGCCTCGGTGCACAGAACAATATTTATTCTGCACATAAATAAAAATGAGAGAGAACACTGCCAGAGGCCCATGTTAACTAGAGATGAAGTCAAGCTGCAACATTTGGATCCAGAGCTACATCTCAGCCCCTGCCAGGGTCAAGGACGATGAGAACTGGAGGGAGCTCAGGGACGTGGGTTTGGGGTTTGAAACACACAGGCTTTGCGGCGCTGATTCTGGACTCCCTGTGGGATCTGTGACCAGGCATTGCAAAGCGGCTGTAATACATCCCCACGGGGGCGCAGTATCCCGATGCAACAATGCATGGAGATGGGCGCCGAGCAATGTCTGAGCTGACGAGAGTCTTTCAGGCCTTTACTGCAGTGCACTGGTCTCCCCTGAGACCCGGGTGCACAGGAATTGTCACCCTGACCCCGCAATCCAGCCTTGATAGTGGCCAGGACGAGCTGCATCAAGAAGAAGGGGTGCGAAACCCTGTGGTGGGGCGTTCGGGAATAAGCTGCATGCAGCAGAAGCTCCTGCCTCCTTCCCAGTACCTCAATGGTCAGATTAGGCCCCGAAAGCGACTGATTTGTTGCCCTTGTTTATGCCCCCTTCAAGGTAGGTGAACACCCTAAAATCACAGGGTAACTGCTTTGCACTATGGTGGTGCTGGTGCCACTGGGGAGCAGCAAAGGAAACCCAGTGGAGAACTGTGTGGCAGTGTGAGGAGGCACACTGTGAGGGGAAGCAGTGTGCAGTGCGAGGAGATTAAGTGTTCATTGTGAGGGGAAGCAGTGTGGGTGAAACAGTGCCCAGTGTGAATGGATGCAGTGTGCAGTGTGAGGGGAAGCAGTGTTCAGCATGAGGAGATTCAGTGTTCATTGTGAGGGAAAGCAGTGTGCAGTGGGTGAGGCAGTGCGCAGTGTGAGTGGATGCAGTGTGCAATGTGAGGGGAAGCAGTGTGCAGTGTGAGGGGAAGCAATGTTCAGTGCGAGGAGATTCAGTGTTCATTGTGAGGGGAAGCAGTGTGCAGTGTTGGTGAAGCAGTGCGCAGTGTGAGTGGATGCAATGTGCAGTGTGAGGGGAAGCAGTGTTCAGCATGAGGAGATTCAGTGTGCAATGTGAGGGGAAGCAGTGTGCAGTGCGAGGGGATGCAGTTCACAGTGCAAGGGGACGCAGTGCCCAGTATGAGGATTAGTCTGACAGGATGGGAGAGGGCCAAACTGATGTCAATCTTATTTGATGTTAGTTTTTCAGTCCTATGGAAATTCTGGGAGATGCCTTAAATCCTACAGGTCCAAAAGACGTGGGAGTGTTTCTCCATCCAGAGAAAGTCACTTGCTACTGGGGCATGATCTAGGCACCTGCTTTGCTGTGTTAGGTGTGGAACTCCCTGCTGCAGGTTTAGCTCCAGTGGGCCAAATATAAAACGGACGCTTTCTACAGTTGCCCCAGAGGGGGTAATGGCTGGGAAGCCTCTGGCAAGAGCTGATTCCCTTGGGAACACGTCCTCAGTATTATGGGGGCTTGGCACCTTCCCCTGGGTCCCTACTCATTGTCAGCGACTCGCAATGGGACTCGGGGGTCTCACCAGTGGCTGGAGAGGTGGGTCGAGAGCTCTCTGTCCTGGACCAAAGGAGTGTGTGTGGGGAGATGGGGGGCAGGGTTAATTCGTAGCACCGATTTATTTTCTCCCAAGTGTTGTTTGGGCTGTGGACTTAAATCCTCACTCAGAAAGCAGAGGGACCAGCGAAGCGGCTCAAACAGCCGGGTGACGCACACCCGGCCGGCCTGACGCTCCACACGCGCCTCGCTGCCGATGAGTGAGGCCGCCGGTCCTCGGGAGGCCCGCGGGCGTCCAGAACGGGCCTGGATTGCTGGAGGAGCCAGCACGCAGCGACGCGTTCGCCCCAGGCTTCCCTGCTAGAGGCCAAAGGAGCAGGAAGGGCCATGCTGCTCCTACCCCGGCCCTGGGGCGGCCAGGGAGTGAGACCCCGGCCACTCTGGGTGGGGAAATGCCCGCAAGGGGGACAGAACTGGGGCTCCCATCGCCTGCCCCAGGCCCTGAGAGGAGCAGGGCGGGGTGGGGCGCCGCGGCGCCGGGCGCGTTCCCTCCGGATGAAACACTCTTTGTGGCGGTTGCTCAAAAGCGGGGCCTTTTTTCCTCGGGTGTCATGTGACATCACAGTTGCCGCGGTAACGGTCTTGGGTTAATGAATAGCGTGGCGGAAAAAAATCCTAGAGAAATGTCAGCGCATAAAATAGATGCGGCGTGGGGTGGGGGTGGGCTGGGCGGGGGGGGGGCGGGCCGCCCAAGGGTGCACTGTCTGTCTGTCTGTCTCTCGCCCTCACGCCCTCCCTCCGCTCCTTCCCCGGGCAGGCCCTTCCTCACCCCTTCCCTGCCTCCCCTCCCCAGCGAGGCTCTCCTGCTCTCACGCCCCGTTCCTCGCCTCTGAGAACCCCCTTCCTCAGGGCTCGCATGCCCTCAGGGACACAGCGACCCCTCCAGCGCCTCGGCCCTTGGCCAGTGGCTGGGGTGAGCTGCGGGTGGGCCTGAGTTTCCCGCTGGCTCCTAGCAGCCCCACGCTGACTCCAGCTCCAGCACTTGGCTCTTTCATCCGAACCAAACAGGACGCCAGCTCTCCACCCAGAGCCCCCCGTGGTGGGGATGGCAGCAGGGCATGTCCGGAGCCTGCTTGTCCTCCATGGTCTCACCAGCCCGGGAACGGCCGCTGACTCTGTGTCTATGGGCCAGTGTAGGTCAGTGCAAGGCAATGCACAGTGGGAAACGTGATCCCAGTTAGACATGTACAACGAGGGGGCCTAAATGAGCTGTTACCACTCCAGCGAGAGATCTGGGAGGCAGTGCAGCTAGATCTCTGCAAACATCCACTGTGCAGCCGCTGTCAAACAAGCCAACAGAATGTGGGGAATCGTTAAGAGAGGGGTAGCGAATAAGCCAGGGAATATCATATCTCTGCGCTACAAAGCCGTGGTACGCCCACATCTCGAATACTGTGTGCACACGCGGTCGCCTCCTGTCAGAAAAGAGGTACTGAAATTGGAAAAGGTTCAGAAAAGGGCAACAAAAATGATTCAGGGTATGGAACGGCTTCCGTCTGAGAAGAGATTAATAAGACTGGGACTTTCCGGCTTGGAAAAGAAACGACTAAGCAGGGAGATAATGAGCGAGGTTTAAAAAGTCAGGACTGGTGTGGGGAAAGTGAATAAGGAAGTTTGTTATTTACACCTTCACATGACACAAGAACTAGGAGACACCAAATGAAATGAACAGGCAGCAGGTTTAAAACAAACAGAAGGACATTTTTCTTCACTCAGCGCAGTCAACCTGTGGAACTCCTTGCCAGAGGATGTTGTGAAGGCAAAGGCTATAACAAGGGTCAAAAATTCATGGAGGTTAGATCCATCAATGGCTATTAGCCAAGATGGGCAGAGAAGGTGTCCCTGGCCTCTGTTTGTCAGGGGCTGAAAATGGATGACAGGGGAGGGATCACTTGATGAGTCCCTGTTCTGTTCTCTCCCTCTGGGGCACCTGGCATTGACCAGGGTCGGCAGACAGGACACTGGGCTAGATGGACCTTTGGTCTGACCCACGCTGGCCGTTTTGATGTTCTGATGTAATCACGAGTCCCCTCTCAAAACCGTTCTTCCTCCCTGGGAGGGTCCCTTCCCTGCAGTCTCAGTGACCTTTATGGCTGCCTAGGACCCTCTGCACATGCCCCCTACGGACCTCCCTGGGGACACTTCCGCCCAGGTCCTGTGTTGAGCAGCTCACTACTGAGCGAGCGCCCGCCTGCACCGCCTCGCTCCCGGCCGAGCAGGTTCTGCTCTGGCTTAGGGCGGCGACCCAGGCACAGCGCACGTGCTGGCAGACCTGGTACCGAAGGTGTCCCAGAGAGCTGGCCCGCTTCGGCCACCGCTTGCCCCACGGCCCACTGGAGGCTGCAGTCGTGGCTGCTGGACCCGGGGCGCCAGAGCCCAGGCAGTGTGAACCCTGCTGCCCGCTTGTCTGCCTGGCTCTGTTCTCTCCTCCCGTGTCCACCACTTGCGGGCGTCAGGCGCAACATGCTGGTCAGGCGTCCTGCTCGCACTGAGTGGGGTTTGCCTTTGCTACGGGCAGGCACCGTCATGGGGGCTCTGTTTCTGGGGGTACTGCCCTCCTTTGCTGTCCTGTCGCTAGTGGTGGATGCCAGAGGGCGGACGTGGTTCCTACACCAAGCTTAGGAACCTAGGCGTTGCCAGCTGGGTTCAGACCCCCGGCCCATCTCGGCCAGTATCCTGTGGCTGGCAGTGGCCCATGCCGGCTGCTCCAGCAGGAGGAGTAAGACCCCCCAAAGTGGCAGACGTTAGATGATCTGTCCCCAGGCAGGGGAGCTCCTCCTGCTCTCTGATAGATTTAGCCAAAGCCCTGAAGTTTCATGCCCCAGCCAAAACAGCTGTGGGCACGAGTGACCATAATCCGGGATGGTTTTGAGAGCCACCGAAAAGCCCAATCCCCTTTTGAAGCTCGTTAAGTTCTTGGGTCATTTCCCCTGTATGCACCATACGGAAATGGCTCCTCTAGGACATGACAGTTCGCGAAACACACACGTACCACACAGGAACTGAAACCACGCGTGAAACATCGTGGGATGTGACATCACAAAATTCCGCTCTGCCCTGCGCTGATGGGGCCTCAGCTGGAGTCTTGTGCCTAGTTCTGGGCCCCACATTTCAGGAAAGATGTGGAGAAACTGGAGAAGGTCCAGAGAAGAACAACATAAATGATGAAAGGCCTAGAGAACAGGAGCTAGGAGGGGAGACTGAAAGAACTGGGCTTCTTTTGTTTAGAAAAGAGCAGACGGAGAGGGGACATGAGAGCAGCTGTCAAGTACCTACAAGGGTGTGACAAAGAGGAGGGAGAGAAATTGTTCTCCTTGGCCTCTGAGGACAGGCCAAGAAGCAATGGGCTGAGATTGCAGCCAGGGAGGTTCAGGCGAGGGATGTTAAATATCGGTTAATTGAATAGTCGCGTAACCCCATGAATGCTTATCGATTAGTCGACTGTTCTATATCCCTGGGGCGGGGCTGGCAGCCAGTGTGCTCCGGCCCCACTCCCGAAGAGCCCCAGCCACGGTATCAGATGCAGCAGCGCGGGGTGCCAGGCGGGAGCTGGTCCATGAGAGCAGCCACTTTAAAAACCAGCTCCTCTTGAGGACCAGCTGCCTGTCACCCCACGCTGCTGCCTCTGATAAAGGGGCAGCAGCGCGGGGCGGCAGCAGCCTCTGTCCAGGTGGGAGCTGAGCTCCTGGACCTGGCGCAAGCTGGAACTGAGCCGGGCTGCCTGCCCATCTGGCTCCAAATACACTTTAAATGCAGAGCCGCAGCAGGGGTAGGTTCCAGACCTGATGCGAGCCAGGACTGAGCCAGGCTGTTGGCCGCTCTGCTAAAAAATTAACTGGCAAGAGGAAGGGGGGAAATGCGTGTAGTCTGTAGCATTAACCCGTAAGCTTTTGCTTATCGGTTAATCGGTTAACCGACTACACTATTACATCCCTAGTTCCGGACAGAAATTAGGAAAAACTTCCTGCCTATCAGGGTGGTGAAACACTGGAATAAATTGCCTGGGGGGGTTGTGGAATCTCCATCGCTGGAGATATTTAAGAGCAGGTTGGACAGACACCTGCCAGGGATGGTCTAGACGTGCTTGGTCCTGCCTGGGGGGCAGGGGACTGGACTCGATGTCCCTTCCAGTTCTAATCGTCTACAACTCTATGATTCTATGAAAGCCATGTGGGTAACCCTCTCTCCCTCCACCCTACCCTTCCCTCCCACACCCCGGTCCTGCCTCCTTTGGCCAGTCATTGAGTAGGCCTATCGACTGTCCACCACAGTCAGCCTGAGGCCCAGCCATGCACCCGAGCCAGCCATGGCTCCCCATGCTGGTTTAGACCGACAAAGAGACCTTCCGCAGAGATGCGGCCCAGGGGAATGGAGCATTCGCACATGCACACTGGATCAAGCGCCGAGGGTTTTTTCTTTCTAATCAGATAATGAGCGCCGGCCCCGTGACCCTGCCCAGGAGTTTATCACAGATGGAGATGTTCTGTGCTAGAGTGAGTCAGTGCCTTTGGAAAAAAATCTTGTAACGTTCTGCACACTGGGCACCGCGCGCTCCGCTAATAGCACTTTCCAGCCATTAAAAGGCACGAAGGGCAGCTCTGTATCGAATAGACGGGAGCTCAGACTTCTTGTCACTTTGAGACACCCAGGAAGCCGAATGGATTTGCAGGAGCCATCAGGAAGGTGACAAATTGATTTCTAAGTGCAGCCACTGTAGTGGTTAGATTCGTGTAATGCAGAAGCCGTCTTCCTTAATCAGCAGCGAAGAAGCCGGCTCTTTTGGTTTGAGCCCCGTAGGGCCCGCTGGCAGGTGAGCGATCCTCCCACTTTGCACATGGCCCGTGTGTTTCGCAGTGTGTGTGTGTGTGTGTGTGGTGGGGGCAGGCTGTGCACGGCGTACATGTGGAACGAATTCCAATTTCCCTGAATTTATTCGTGATTTGACAATATTTGCATTTTTGACAATCTGGATTGACTTTGGCTGCTTGAAACATGAGTTGTGCTGTGGGAAAGCGATTTCTCAGATAGTCCTGCAGCATCTTTTCTCCTCTCAGCTTTGACGTGCACATGCGACACTGAGGCTCAGCAAACACGTGCGTGTATGGCCAAGGCATGGGCTTTCTGTGAGCAGTCAGGCCGGCACACTGTAATGGTGCACCACAACGTTCCCTCTAAATGTTTCCATCCATGTGCAGGATACATTTTGTTCTGTGCACTGAGACATATGCACCGCCAGTAGAAACACTTGGTGCAGCTGTGGAAGCTCTGCCTGTCAGCTGGGTGGCGCCCACATGCTCAGCTTACAGGCACCACTGGTGCAGTGTGCCCCACGGTGCACGTCCCATGGGCTGCATGCACAGGGACAGCCAACGTGGTCAGGGCATGCACAGCACAGTCCTGGTAACATGAATGGTTATACCGGGTCAGACCAATGGTCCAGCGAGCCTGGTACCCCATCTTCTGCTAGTGGCCATCCAGGTGCTTCCGCGAGAATGAGCAGAACAGAGCAACGATGGCGCGATCCATCCCATTGTGCTATCCCAGCGTCTGCCAGCCAGAGCTATAGGGACACCTGAAGCACAGGGTTGCATCCCTGATGATTGTGATTAATAGCCATTGAGGGGCAGGTCCTCCACAAACTTAGCTAGTTCTGTTTTGAACCCTGTTATCCTTTTGGCTGTCACAACGTCCTTTGGCAAAGAGTTCCACAGGTTGATGGTGCCGTATGTCAGGAAGCACGTCCTTGTGTTGGTGTTAAACCTGCTGCCTGTTAATTTCGAGGGCGAGCTCAGGTTCTTGTGTTATGTGGAGGGGTAAATAGCAGCTTCCTTGTCACCAGGCATGCTTTTCTAGACTTCTGTCACAGCCCCTCTTCGGCGTCTCTTTGCCAAGCAGAACGGTCCCAGTCTTTTTATCGCCTCTTGTTTGGCAGCTGTTCCAGCCCCCAGATCACTCCCGGTGCACTTCTCACAGCTCTTTCCAGTTCTAATACCTAGCTGGAGAAGGGGTTTCCTTGTCTGGCCGTGGGGAGGGAGACCCAGCCTCTGCTGGAAATGGTCTATTGATGTCCAGTCAAACCTTACTGTCAACCCCCTTTGAGATGGACACGTTGAAAAGCATCGCGGGAGCATTATGGGTATCCTGAATGTCACATCTGGCCACAGCACTCAGTGATCCCTCTAGTCCCCCCTCCGTTCCTGTGTGGAATAATTTTTTGTGCACTGAGGCATGTGCAGATGTGCACCACCAAGAGAAACACATGCTGCCAGCAGCGGGCACAGCGGGCGCTCTGCCAGTCAGCTGGGCAGCACCAGACTCTCTCCTGGGCAGGCGCCCAGGTGCTCAGCTTATAGGGCCCACGGCCAGCAATCCTCTCTCGCTGCCTTTCTGCCACGCGCTGGGTAGATTCCCAGCCTGTAAATACTCTTTGATGTCACTGGCATGTGGCAGGAGCCCTGGGGAACACAGGCAGCACCGTCCCATCCACAGAGCACCCCCGGCTCTGAGCCAAGGGCTGTGGAGTCAGTTTCGGGGAAGCCAGACGGAGCCCAATGACCCTTAGCTGCTGTGGGTGGGATGAGACCCCGGGAGCGCTGCGCTCTGTGCTGCTTTTCCATCCTCCAGCCACCGAGCTGCTGCGAGAACAGACCTCCCTTTCCCGCACCCTGGCGCAGCGACGGACGAGGGAGACGTAAGCACGTCCGTTACCAAAGGCCCTGGCAGACGGTAGCCCTGGGGGAAACCTCCCCGGGGGAGCAGCTGCACGTTGGGGGCTCGTTTGGCCGGGCGTGAGGGCTGTTTGGACTGGGGGGAGGAAGGACGGGCTGTGTTTGCACTGGAGGCCTGCAGGGATGGGGAGTATTGGAAGGGACCTACCGTAAAACAAACGACTGCCCGGCACACATCCATTGCTCCCTGGTGGGAGGGGGGGTGCTGCTTTTTCACATTGCTGCTCGGGTCCCTGCAGTTACTGGCTGATTTTTCTGATTATTTATTATTTATCCCAGAGTGGGGCCCCTAGTGAGCGAGCGTCCCCCACCCGAGCAAGGCACAGCAAGACGGCCTGCTGCTGTACAGGGGCGGATGTGGCTGCACACGCGAGGCAGGGCGTGGATTGCGGGTCTTTCCAGCGGACGCGGACCCACGTTGTTACTGCCGCACAGGGCTCTACCCACACGAGGCCAGCTTTTCCCACGGCTTCTCTCATCCCAAACCCGGCCAGGCGGCTGTCCTGCTGCCTGTGCCGTTCCCAGCCGCTCTCCCAGGAGGCAGCCCCACGCGGGAGCGGTTGCCGGGCCTTTTGGTTGGTTCACGTTTGCGGGAATTGCTCTGCACGCAAACACACCTGTACGCCAGGCGAGGCTTTGGCCCAGGCCTCATTTCAGTCACGCTGGGGGCCATGGATCTCTGGCAGACAGATACTCACATGCGAGCCGTTCGTCTGGGGGGGGGGGCTGGCCCCTACCGCCAAAGGCTTGAACCTCCCCTGGCCTTATACCCACTGCCCCTGCTCCAGCGCTCTGCCTGCCTGTCTGTCCATTGCAGGGCAGCAGCGAGACACAGAGCCGGGGCAAAGAGGCCCTGGGGTGGGGAGGAGGGGCTGGCCCATTTGCTGTTGGGCTTGGGGCTGGGCAGTCGGTGTCTTTGCTGGGGTACCTAGCACAGCAGACCTGGGCCAGGAAGGAGATGGAACCACCTGCCCCGGATCGGATGGGCACCGCCCCAGGGTGGACGGTTGGGGACGTTTCCCAGGCGGTAACAGAGGGGCTCGTCACTAAGGCTGTGACCGTGTACACGGTTAACCAATGCGCCTGGGCTTATCAGTTTACGGTCACGGTTACACGCAGGCTCCCGGTACATCCCACACGCATCGGCTCCCAGGAAGCCGTCCCCACGCTCCCCCACCCCGCCGCCATGCTTCTGCCTTTGTAGCAGAGGCTGCAGCATGGGCGGAGCAGAGCTGGTACATGCGGAGCGCCAGCTGAACAGCGGTTACACGATTACGTTATTACACGCCCTTTCACAGCCCTACCCGTAACTCGGGGGCTTTCCAGGCAAACAGGCGTGAACGGCCTGGGAGGGTTTTAGCGACTGGCACTGGGAATGTGCCTCCGCCCCGCCCGAGCGAAGGGCAGGGAGCCAACCGGGGCCAGCTCCGCTGGGTTTGACGGGAACAGAGGAAAGCGAAGGTGCGTTCCTCGGCTGCGGGGGTGCGCCAGGCGGCAGAGCTGGCACCGCCTGTCTGCGGGGACGAGTGTGTCTCGTCACACGAGGCGGTGCGTGAAGGTAGCTGGGATTAACTGCTGAGTACTAACAGGGCTGAGAACAGACCCCGGTGTGGCAGCATGCCCCTGTGCCACCCCGGTGCGGCACTGCCGGCCAGCCAGAGGGCAAGTGGCCCAGCTTGGATCCAGTACACAGGCCAGCTGAATCCCTTAGGGCAGGGGTGGGCAAGCAAAGGCCCAGGGGCCGGATGTGGCCCTCCGGATTGCCTAGATCTGGCCCCCGAGGCTCAAGGCGTCCTTCCCCCAGCGCTGGGGAGCCAATGTTGACACTCCAGCCCTGTGCTGCCCCTCCCACCCAGACCCCCTACCTCTACTTCACTCCTGCACCCTAACTCCTGAGCCGACCCCTCACCCCTGGCCTGCTCCCACCTGCACCCACCTTCCCACCCACACCGCACACCCCCCACTTCGCTCCTGCACCCTATCTCCTGCCACAACCCCCCCACCCTCACTTTGCTCCTGCACCCCACCGCCCACCCAAACGCCCCACCCCCACTCCACTCCTGCACCCTACAACCATCCCAGGCCTACCAACCCACAACCCACTCCTGCCCCCTCCCTCCCGCCTGGACCCCACACCCTAAGCCTGCATCTCCACAGCCCCCTCCCACACACTGACCCCCTCATTTTTGGCCTCACCCCAGAGTCGGGGGGGGGGGCAGAAAATCTACTAGCCTGGTCCCTCCAGGCACTGGTGTGCGAGGGGAATGTGGGGAGTGTCTTTCTCCTTCTCAGTCGGGGGCCGCACAAGTGAGGGGTTGGGGGTTTTCTTTACATTTTTTTGCTTCTTAGCTTTGTGCGGCCCCCAGACTGGTTTTTCTGTGGGGCAGCAGCCCCCGGCCCAACCAAGGTCCCACCCCTGCCACAGGGGCTTGGTGAAGGAAGCAGAGCCCCTGACTCTTACGTGAAAGGAGCACCGCTCCCATTTCTGGTGCGGCTGCCACTATCCCGGCGCCGGGCGGCTGGCACCATGTGTGTGTTGGGGGGGGTGGAGGGCGGGTTGCGAGCCACTGAACCACATTGCAAATTTTGCTTCAGCTGGAAACCACTTGGAGTGGGGTGGGGGGGGCAGCACCCTAGTTCCAGCATGTCCCAGCATGCTTTGCAGAACCCTGAAAGGACTGCGTCCCCCGGGGACGGCGCACACTCCGGAGCGCTACCGGCCAGGGCGCAGGGCCAGGCCGGGCAGGAGGCACACGAGCGCGCGGTACCGACACGTGCAGAGGGGCAATGTCGGAACGTGACTCTTTCCACTGGTCGCTCCCCCCGGGCCAGGGGCCTGGGATTCCCGCCAATGGGCCCCCGGCCCCAGGGAGACCACTGGGGCGCCACAGCCCGAGCAGGGCCCTGTGCGTGGCTGGCTGCGGGGAGGGCGTGGGGGGGTCCGCACAGAAGCCCGGGGAGGAAAGCGGGGGAGGGTAACTCCGTCAGGCCCCCTGCAGAGGTGGCCGGGTCCCAGGCGTCCGTGGAGATGACCGAACGTGGGCTCATGGGAATGGAGCGTGGTGCGCACACCCTGCCCGAGCGCACCACTCTCCAGCCGGGGTCCGCGGCTCAGACTGCAAAGGAGGGGAGGGCTGTCGGGAGGCCAGAGGGGCAGGGCCGCCCGCTGGGAGAGCCCACGTGTCACTACCTGCGCATGGCTCTGCGGGGCTGGGCCAGTGGGCTTTGGGTGGCCCACAGAACCCGGGGACCCGGTGCAGCGAGGCGGGTCGGGGCCTCTCCCGCGGGGAGCACACGGGGGGGGGGCAGGAATCCGGGAGCCTGCTGGAAGCCGGGGGGGGACACGGGGAGCGTTTGGGTGCTCGTGGGGCTGGGATGAAGGACAGCAGGTGCCACTTTCAACCTTCAGCCTTTTCCTGTCTGCAAGAGCCCTGAGGGACGATAATAAAGGGGTCAGAAGAGCAGATCCTGCCCCCGTAACCCCAAGGCCCTGCCCCTTTAGACCAAGGCCCTGCCCCAAGGCCCTGCCCCCTTACACCCAAGGCTCTGCCCCAAGGCCCTGTCCCCTTACCCCCAAGGCCCTGCCCCCATAGCCCCACGGCCCTGCCCCAAGGCCCTGCCCTCTTACCCCCAAGGCCCTGCCCCCGTAGCCCCACGGCCCTGCCCCAAGGCCCTGCCCCTTACTCCCAAGGCCCTGCCCCAAGGCCCTGCCCCCTTAGCCCCAAGGCTCTGCCCCAAGGCCCTGCCCCCTTACCCCCAAGGCCCTGCCCCCGTAGCCCCACGGCCCTGCCCCAAGGCCCTGCCCTCTTACCCCCAAGGCTCTGCCCCCTTAGCCCCACAGCCCTGCCCCAAGGCCCTGCCCCTTACCCCCAAGGCCCTGCCCCCGTAGCCCCACGGCCCTGCCCCAAGGCCCTGCCCCCTTACCCCCAAGGCCCTGCCCCCGTAGCCCCACGGCCCTGCCCCAAGGCCCTGCCCCCTTACCCCCAAGGCTCTGCCCCCTTAGCCCTACGGCCCTGCCCCCTTACCCCAAAGGCCCTGCCCCCTTACTCCCAAGGCCCTGCCCCAAGGCCCTGCCCCCTTACCCCCAAGGCTCTGCCCCCTTAGCCCTATGGCCCTGCCCCAAGGCCCTGCCCCCTTACCCCAAGGCTCTGCCCCCTTAGCCCTACGGCCCTGCCCCAAGGCCCTGTCCCCTTACCCAAGGCCCTGCCCAAGGCCCTGCCCCCTTAGCCCCAAGGCCCTGCCTGAGCTCAGGGTACCTGGAAGGCTGGGGGCTTGCTGAGCAGTTCTCGGTGGCAGGCAGCCCAGCAGGGGCCAGCTGGGAAGGGCCAGTGGATGGGGCTGTTTGCCCAGCTCCCTCAGCCCCGGGCCACGTGGGGATGAGCCGGAGGCCGGTAGGAAAGGATCTTTGCGCACGGTTCCTGGGGCTTCAGGAAGCCTCTTCGCAAGATGCCAGTGCCTGGAATTCCCATGGGGCCAGCCAGGGTCGCCCGCCGCCCCCTGCCACTCAGTGGCTGTGCAGTAGCTGCCCCCGGGAGGCGGTGACCCCCTGTGCACCCGACCAGGACCAAGGTTTCCAGGGCAGCCCAGAGATGCGGCTGTTGCAGCACAGCAGGGCTGTGTTCCTTGGGGAACAATCACAACCCCGAGCGTCCCAGGAATTGCCATGAGCTACTGTGGCCTAGTGGTTAGCGCAGCGAGGCAACAGCCCCACATGGCCCTGAAAAGCCGCATCTTGGGCCACGTCCCCCACGCAGGCCCCGCAGGGGGGGACCTTTTAAAGCAAATCCTTAGAGACAGGCCACGGAGGCAGGTCCGGAGTCATTCCCAGCGCAGCTTTGCTGCTGGTATTAAACCCCAACGGAAGCCTGCCCAGTGGTGACCGTGTGCAGCCAGGAGGCGGCTTTATGGCCCTCCATTGCACCATCTCTACTCATCTCCAGTGTGGGGCTGGAGAGAGCTTGAGCCCGCCCACTGACGGCCCCCGGGTTTGTGTTTCCTTAGGAACGTTCCGAGGAGTGTGCAAAAAAATCGACCATTTCCCGGAGGATGCGGATTACGAGCAAGACACGGCCGAGTACCTCCTACGTAAGTCTGCACCCCCATGCCAAGTAGCCTGGCCCACGCCCAGCCTGCACGCAGCCCCTCGGGGGAGAGCAGCGGCGGGGCGAGGCGAGAGCACAAACTCACAGAACATGAACGGCATCACGCTCCCAAGGGGTGACGCCCCCCCAGAAGTGTGGCCACGCCTTTCCTTGCCATGCTATGCAGACACTCGCTGGCTCCAGCAATGCCCCCCTTTGCCACTGCCTGCGATGCCTGGAGTGGGCTAGGAGCTGAGCTTTTTGCTGCCTGAGCCAACCCCCTCCCTCGTGCTCTTTGGTGGCAGATCAGTAAGGTCCTGTTAGGTTTCCTGGCCTCCCTGCCCCTGGAGACTGCACCTAGTTTGTTAGTGCAGGTTAAACCTCTAAAATCCATGGCAACACTCATGGCCTGGCAGGACCAGATATTGCTAGGCCAGAGAGCCTGTCTGGCCAGGTTCAGAGGCTGGGCGACAGTGAGAAGCACAGCCCCGGCGGCAGTGGGCCAGCACGGTGGAGAACACAGCCCTGGCTGGGGCTGGTGACAGGGAGCACAGTCTGGTCCGGGGCTGGCACAGCAGGGAGCGCAGCCCTGGTCAGCGCAACCCCGGCAGGGCTTGGGGCAGCCAGGAGGGAAGCCTTGACCTCCCCTGGTCCGGCAAACTCCCTGGTTCAGGGCCGCTCAGGTTCTGAGGGTGCCGGACCAAGGAGGTCCCACCTGTATAATGATTCTACAGCTGATGAGCATCTTTAAACATCTCTCCTGTGGCCCTCTCTGGTCTATCCAGGACTCCCGCCCAGTGTTCCCTCTAAGCTGCACGGCAGCACGGCCCCGCAGCTGCTTAACAAGCCCCACCCAGCCAGGCAGCGCCGTCTGCGGAGCTCTGAGCTCCTGGCTGTGTGGGCTGATTAAGCAGCTGCTGGGGGATCCCCATTCCTGGAAGATGCCCAGTATCCTCCACTGCAGCCTCAGGAGCAAGGCCCTGGCCCTGGCGCAGCGAGAGGATTTCTCTCTCTGACAGTATTTCCTCGCCTTTGGGCCCGGCGTTGCCGCAGCCAGCTCGGGACGTTGTTGGCATTCCGGGAGGCGAGGCTCTGAAGCCTCCGGCAGGTCTTCTGCCAGCAGCAGTCAATGGCAAGGAGGCGGAATGAAAACAGACCTGGCAGCCCTCCCAGGCAAGGCAGAACCCTGCAGCTAGCCGGGTGCGCTGGGTAATCACTGCAGCCGGAAAGCCAGCAAACGAAGGGGTGTTTATACGAAAGGGGCCTAACAGTGGAGGTGGGAGCCGAGTCCCTTTTACACCGCCACAAACGGGTGTGCAAATACACACAGCAACACAAATGTGCAAGTGGAGACACGTGCATTACAGACTCACAGCTATGCACCCACATGTGCAGACACGTGGTATCCATGTGCGCCAAACACCCACGCACAAGCTTGAACAATAGCCCGTGTACACACACCTGCAGTGCAAGCCCATGCACGAGAGCACGCACACCACTTGAACACACACACACACAAGCACTGCAAGAGGTTACTTTACCAATTCCGTGTCTAAACACAAAGGAAATCAGCAGGAACGGGTGTCACGCTCACAGGTATTTGCACCTCGGTGGAGCCTTTCTCCGGGCCTCCAAGGAGCACAGGAGGACGGGGAAGAGCTGAAACCATGCCTGCCCCCTCTGCACAGATGACAACGTGTGCTGAGAGCAAGCCCCCTGCTCTGAGCCAGTTGGGGAGCTGGGAAGGGGATTTTCTCCCTGTCTTGGTAATTTTCTGGGGCCCCCTTAGCCTAGCAGGTTGTTCCTCACTGCTGCCTGGGGCTGAAATGGGCCAACCCTATGTGCCAGGGCTACTCAGGCAGCAGGCCTCTACCTCTACCGCCACGCCTCCTGGCCCTCGCAGACTGCTCCCAAAGCACAGCTCTGTAGCGCTCCCGGGAATGCCGTCAGTTCTGCTCAGGGGCTCGGCGGGGGAAGAGTTTAGTGGCAGAGGAACCCACTCCAGCAGCTTCAGCTAGCCTGGACACTCTGACTATTCTTTTACCAATTTGTTTCTCCTTTCCCTCCCCATCCCCCCTCTTTCTCTGCTATTTATTTGGAACCCCACAAACTCCAGTCATCTGAAGAAGTGGGTTGTGCCCACGAAAGCTCACGATCCCAGCGACGTGTTCTGTTAGTCTCTAAGGCTACGTCTACACTGCAAGGCTTTGCGCAAAAACCTGCGGCGCATCCACACCTCAAATGCGCTTTTGTGCAAGTAAATCGGCAGTAAACCGGCAGAAGGGAGGGCTTTTGCCGGTGTAGGTAACGCTCCTTCTACGAGGTAGAACTCCCTTTTGCGCTACAGCTATTGTGCAAAAAGGCAAGAGTGGCCGCTCCAGAGGGGTTTCTTGTGCAGAGGGTTTCCCTATTGGAAAAAGCAGAGGTGCTCTGGTGGCCATTCTGTGAATGGCAATCAGAGCTTTCTTGTGCAAGAGCGTCCATGCAGTGTGGACACTCTCTTGCGCAAAAGCACATCACTTTTGCAATGCACTTTGAGGTGTGGACGTGCTCTTGCGCAAGCAGCCTGCAGTGTAGACATCGCCTAAGGTGCTGCAGGACTATTCGTTGTTTTTAAGAGGATTTTCAGTGTGGCGGGTTAGCGGTTAATGTGTGTTCCCCTGTGTGCGTGGGTTTTTTTAAAGCCTCTTTAAAAAAACCCAGAACTGCATTTTCATGGGGCAGCTCTGTATTCCACAGGCTTATTTTAACAAACAGCCCTAATGGGGAGAAGAAACCCTCAAACCTGAGCATGGTCCATTAAATGCCTTTGCTTGAGCACCAGATTGGAGCTGGGTGAATTAATTCACTTTGGCCCTTTTGGAGGCTTAACCCTTTGAGAGTCCAATAAGACCAGCTCTCGGGAGCTGTCTCGGCTGAACGTCTCCAAAGCGGCTCCTGAAGCGGCTGGGCTGACAAGGTATTCTGGAGGAGAATTAAAGAGGGGCAAGGGTTTTTCCCCTAGAAAGCCCCATCAGCTGGAGTCATATGATTATACCAGCATCTCAGCCTTCAGTTTAAAATACAAAGGTACATTTCCAGCCCCGCTGGTGATGGGGAGAAAGCTGGAAAACAAGCCCCCTCAAGGCGCAAAGCCCAGGAGGCAAATAAAAAGAACCCGGCTTTGTTCGTTTTCAGATCTCCTGGGCTTTAAGGCAACTTCACAACTTGCGGGGCCTGTCTCGCCAGGCTGGTTGGTGCTGCTGGCTCATGGACCCTGAAGTGGGGCCCAGGGACCTATCTGCCAAGCTAGCCCCAGGGCGGAATGGAACTGGGGAGGGCGGGCCAGGGAGAGGCTTTTGCAGGAACCGGCGAAGGAGCGGACGGGGCTTGTCACCGAGGGCAGAACCCGGCCCGCTCCGTGGGAATGACCTTCGGCCCTGATCCTGCAGATCTGGGCACCATTGGGCTTTCGTATTATTAGCAGCCTCGTGAGACACCGGTGGGCTGGCACACGAGTAACGCGCCGGCCGTGCCAAAGGAATAGGCCCTGCAGAGGGGAACACTCCTTTGGGGTCAGCCCCGGGCCCACGTGGCCCCACCCACTCACGGCAAAGGCAGGGTGTCCAGAGAAGGGGCGTCCTGGAGGAAAGGGGCCCTCCTTTGCCCTGCGCCCCCCTTACTGGCATAAGTGAGAGCGGCTTCTAGGCTGCTCTAACTCACACCAGCAGCATCAAGGAGTCAGAACCAGCTCAGGGCACGCCCCCAGCACCCCAACCTTTCGCTGTCCTGAGAGCATGGAGAGAGCCGGAGGAGAGCACCACGCAGGACGGAAGGTTTGGGGAAGCTGGCCGAGGGGGAAAGGAACGGGGCCGCTTTAGCCTTGAGCAGAGAAGGCTGAGGGGGCACCCGGGAGCTGACCTCAAAGGGTTGTTCTGAAGAACACAGGGTCCAGTGCTCTCCATGTCAGCTGAAGAAATGGGCTTCGTCTGCAGCAAGGGCACCTGAGGGGAGATAGGGCAGGCGCCAGGAGGGTAGTTCCATCCAGGGGAGGCGGGACCCATCACTGGAGGGTCGCACGGGCATGTTGTCAGGCGAGGTGGGCCCAGGCGAGCTCTCAAGTCCTGCTCAGAGCGAGGTTTCTCCGATGTTACGATTCGTGCCAGTCATTTTTAAGGGGCGCAGGATCTGCACCTCTGGCTTGACCCAGACGCCAGGCTCCCTGGGACTTAGCCCTTCCATCACCAGCCTGGGACGCGCCCCGCAGCTGCCGGCGCATTTTCACCGGGCCCTTCTCCTCTCCCCCGGCTAGGTGCCGTGAGGGCGTCCAGCATCTTCCCCATCCTCAGCGTGGCCTTGCTGTTTTTCGGGGGCCTGTGCGTGGCCGCCAGCGAGTTCTACAAGAGCAAACACAACGTGATCCTCAGCGCCGGGATCTTCTTTGTCTCGGCAGGTAAGCGCCCACCCAAGGCACAAAGGCTCAGGCACATGGCGAGATGCCAGCCCTCCCCCCAGCAAGGCCCAAGAGCTGGGGGTTGCAAACAAGCCGAGGGAGCGAGGAGCAGCCCGAGGGGGCAGGAGTGGGGGGCTGACAGCTTGTGGGACAGAGGCGGGGTTCGGTAAAGGCCTCTAATCCAGAGACACAATTCCGGCGGTGTTCCCGGCTGGCCCCGGGAAGGGCCATTACTGGAGGGCACTGACAGAGGCCTGGGGTAGGAGTGGGCCTTAGGGAGGGATCTGAAGAAAGTGGAGATCGCTGCTTGACGTGTCTGTCTGGGCAGGGGAGTCCATGGAGACTGAACTCCCCTCCGGCCCAGAGGGAGATCCCGGGAGGCCAGGGCATGCCAGGCTAGGGGTTCCTGTCTGGCTCGGTGCGCTCAGACCTCAGCAAATCTCTGGCCCTTTGTCCCCCAGGCAGGGACACACCAGTATCATCCCTCCCCCCCCTCCGGCTGAGACTGGGGTGCCTCTGCCCCAGCGAGGGGAGCGTGGCCTGTCGGCCGAGGCAGCCAGCGAGTGGGTTTTGCAGGGAGGTCACCACCAAGGGACATGCAGCAATGTTGGCTCATTCCCGGCCCCGGCTGGATTTGAACCGCTGGATTCAGAGCCGCTGGTGGGGACTAACCCAGTCGGGTGCCTCAGAAACTGAACCGGGCTCCGTGGCAAATAGCCTGTAGTCGCCTAGGGCTGTGAGAGATCGGCTCCCGGGGGCTGGGTTTGGAATCCCTCCCTCAGGCGCGAGGAGAGCTCGTTCCCCTGCAGGGCTCGGGGACCCTTCCTGAGAGGGGCCCCTCCTCTTTCCGGCTGGTTGGTAGCACAAGGGCCACGTTTTCACAGCTCTTAGCATCCCTCCCCCCGGGGCCATCTACACTGCAAAGAGGAACCCACATCACCACGCCCCAGAGTCCAGACCGATGGACTCGGGCCCATGCCGTGGGGCTAAAACTAGCCGTGCAACGTCCCTGCTTGGGAACCCGTGCGCCCATCTCGGAGGGGAGCCTGGGCTCCGGCTGGCCGTGCAGGCTGCTGGTTTGACTCCCGCCGCCTGCGCTCGGTGAGCCAGGTGCCGAGACTCAGAGCCCCGGAGCTCAGCACCAAAGCAGGTGGTTTCCAGAAGGGGGGGCTGGGCTTTGCGTCACCCCGGGCCCGCCTTGGAGCAGAGCCCTTTGGAAACCCGCTCTGAAAGCCGAGCGCTGGGGAATGTGGGCATGAGGCCAGGGAGGGAGGGCGGAGTTGCAGTTTCTGGAGGAAAATGGGGCTCTTTTGACGAGCGGGGCCCTTGGGGCTCACTCTTTTCCGGATGTAATGGTTCCCGACAGGTTAGCAGATCATTTTATGACAGTATCTCGCCCTCTCATGGGACGTTCGGGGGTTTTCTCTCCCCCTCAAGAGACAAATCGGTCTCCTTCCTTTGGCTGCCAGGAGCACGCCACGTAGACGAGAAACCAGCATTCAGAACGTAGGCACGAAGTAAATCTGAATGCCAATTGGCCCTGGGTCTGACAGAACCACGCCTGCTCTGCCGTGGAGGCAGAAACCCGCTCAGCTCCCCCGTGAAGCCGCCAGACAGAAATCGGTGCTGAAAAGTCCCTCACTCGGTGCGCTTCTTGTGCCGTTATCGGTGCCCCTGCAGGGCCCTGCCTGGCGTGGGCCTGTGGAGTGGCACGTCTCCATGGCGACCTGGAGGCGGCAGCATAGGGCAGCACGCGTGGCAGATGGGCTAGTCCTCCCCCCCCTCCCCCCCCGGTTTATGGCCAGGGGCTCAAGGCAGGTCCGCTCTCAGGCAGCCAGTCCCAGCCACCGCGTGTGTATCCCTGGCTGTACTCAAACTAGAGCATCTGTCTGCCCACACTGGGACAGGCCCAGGCCACAGCGTGGACATGCCCCGTGGCTGGTTCCTCTGATGGCAAACAAGCAAGAAGTCCCGTGAGAGGGAACTCCCAGAAGCTTCCCAGGGGGCCTAGATGCACCTCAGAGAGGCAGCCCCGAGGGAGAGACCTGGCCCGTAGGCCTCATCTACACTCCACAGAAGATGGACGTTGCCGCGGTCGATCTTCCGGGGTTCGAATTAGCAGGTCTAGTGAAGAGCCACTAATTTGAACTGAGAGGGCTCCCCCGTTGGCGCCAGCAGTCCTGCTCCTCACAAAGAGTAAGGGAAGCCGATGGGAGCGTTTGCACCCGTCAACCTCGTGCTGTGTAGACGGTGCAAAAACGCGCTTTCGGATACGTAGCTGGATTTGCGTATCTTAAGTCATCTTTCCCCTTTAGTGTAGGCCACGCCTGAGGGTCCTACACAGACTCAAGAAATCCTGAGGTGCAAAAAGAAACAAACCCCCCCCTGCCACCAGTACCAGTCCTCTGGATTCAGGACAGGCCGGAGCCCGAATGCCCCTAATCCCTTCCCGGCTTGGTGTGTGCCCGCGTTGTGAAACACTCCAGCCCCAGTGGAACCGGCCCTCCCTAGAAGGAGGAACGAACGTGGCTGTCACTCGGGACTGCCTGGTGTCTGACCAGCGGTGGGCCCGGCGTGACAAGTCCATTTTGTGACAAGGTTTGAGGTTTCCAGACACATTTTTGCTCCACCTCAAACGTTCTCACAAAATTGTGGTGAGAGAGCCATTTCCAGAGCGTAATGGTCTGGCTGTGGAGGTGTCTCGCTCGCCGTCTCGTCAAGTGACCAGGCAGCCGGCGTCTCGGAAACCTCCCGCTGAAATTTGTCAAAGCTGATCTGTCTCCACCACACGGTTTGGCTTTGATGGAAATACACCGAGACAAAACCGCTCTGAGCCTCTTCCCTGCTCTGGTTCGAGAGGTTCTCTTAGCCCACCACTTGTGCTGCTCGAAAAGGGAGCCCCTCCTTCCCTCTCTCTCTCTCTCTCTCTCTCTCTCTCTCTCTCTCTCTCAGGTCTCAGTAACATAATTGGGATTATAGTCTACATCTCGGCAAACGCTGGCGACCCGGGGCAGAGTGACTCCAAGAAGAGCTACTCCTATGGCTGGTCCTTCTACTTCGGCGCCTTGTCCTTCATCATCGCTGAGATGGTGGGGGTGATCGCCGTGCACATATACATTGAGAAGCACCGCCAGATCCGTGCCAAGTCCCACTCCGACCTGCTGAAGAAGTCGGCCTTCTCTCGCCTCCCCACCTACCGGTACCGGTTCCGCAGGCGATCCAGCTCCCGCTCCACAGAGCCCCGGTCCCGGGACCTCTCCCCGGTCAGCAAAGGGTTCGGCACCATCCCCTCCACCGACATCTCCATGTTCACCCTCTCCAGGGATCCGTCCAAGGTGACCATGGGGACGCTGCTCAACTCAGAGCGGGAGCACACTTTTTTACAGGTCCATAACTCCATCCCCAAAGAGTTCAAGGAGTCGTTGCACAACAACCCAGCCAACAGACGAACCACACCGGTCTGAGCCGGCTCTCCCCAGGATGCCCTCGGGCGCTGAGCCAGCCAGGGGAGCAGGGAGGGGCGTTTTGTCTGGCTGCATGACATGGTCCTTGTGATGGTGTTACCAGTGAAGCTCCGTTTTTAAAGAACAAACCCAAGTGGCTCCTCGCCCCACCCCACCCCTTAAATGCCACTTGCCAGGCCATTGTGTTCATGGTTGAACTGTGTTTGAATCCCAGAATCCCATTTCTGTGGCAGGACAGGGACCTCGGGTTGTTGTGACTCCCGGGGTCGAAGGCCCCTGAGGACTGGCAGGGTGGTTTCCAGCGGCCTCTGGGACAGTGACATCTCAAAGTCACCTGTGTTCATGTTGATCATAACAGCCACAGTGTTACCTTCGCTCTCTGTCCCAACGACAACGCTGGAGACAGCCTCGTTCGTGAGACCCATTCATCCGGTAGTTACATTTATGCGAAATTGCCTAGAAGTTCCGGGTACGAAGCACTGAACTGGCTAACATTGCGAGCACGCACGCGGTTTTTAAACATTTGGCCTTCTCGTAAGGCAGGGCTTCTTTCTGGCATTTCGTGCATGCATTCAATCGCTTGGAGTCCAGTTTCGTCATGGTGGGTTGGAAGGCACATCCTTGGGAGAACGGTCTGGGGCTTAGGATGAGCTGTTCGGTGGGGAGGCATGGGGGTGGGGGCACAGCACGTTCCATCCCCATCGGGTAAATGGACTCAGACGCAGATTCCCTCCAGAACGGCGGCAACCAGACAACGTTTGATGACCTGCTGGTGTTACACGGTGAGAAATAGCTCCCTAAGATGAACACACGCACGCACAAGTGAACGTGTGGGCACAAGGGAGGGAGGAGTGGCCTCAGCTTAGTTTAGCAGAAGCTGGGTTTGCACCAGAGCCTCTGGCGGGGGGGGGTGCGGGTCACTGGTGTGTGAGTCTGTAATGAAGAATGTCTCAACCTGACTGGGAGATTAAAGAGAAAAACAACAATAAAGAAAAGTCCAGTCCGGCTAATCCGTTACTTGGCTCCGAGGGCAGCGCTCTCGCATGTTGCTGTGAACAGCTGGGAAACGTGTCCCACAAAGCACTCTACAATAGCACCTCAGATGTTCCTACCCGCATTTCGAAAAGGCGCAGCAGAGAGACAGTAAAGGAACGCATGCCACGCATCTGGAGTTTGGCCTCCAGTTACAGAAAGGACAGAGAGAAAGTAAAGGAACGCATGCCACGCATCTGGAGTTTGGCCTCCAGTTACAGAAAGGATGGGGACGCACTGGAGAGAGTCCGGCGGAGGGCAACCAAAGTGATTAGGGGCTGGAGCACATGGTTTAGGAGGAGAGGCTGAGGGATGTGGGCTTTTTACTCTGCAGAAGAGAAGAGGGAGGGGGGATTTGAGAGCAGCCTTCAACTTCCTGCAGGGGGGCTCCAAAGAGGCTGGAGAGAGGCTGTTCTCAGTGGGGGCAGGTGACAGAACGAGGAGCAATGGGCTCAAGTTGCAGCAGGGGAGGGCTAGGTTGAAGATTAGGAAAAATTCTTTCCCTAGGCGGGTGGGGAAGCACTGGGCTGGGTTCCCTAGGGAGGGGGTGGAATCTCCATCCCTAGAGGTGTTTAAGTCCTGGCTGGACAAAGCCCTGGCTGAGAGGGTGGAGTTGGGGCTGGCCCTGCTCTGGGCAGGGGGCTGGGCTCGGTGACTCCTGAGGGCTCTGCCGGCCCTGGTTGGCTTTACCACCCTAGGGCCCTCAGCTCTCCCAAGCTGAGTAAGGGGCTAAGCCTGCAGCTACATGTGTTGGTGGTGAGCAGGGGGCTTTCTGACCAGGGCCCAGCTCTGCAGCTGCAGACCTATCAGGAAGGCATGAAGCACTGCGCCCTGACAAAGCCTTCTCCGGGGTCGTTCCGCGCATTTGTTCCCAGCGCCTCTCAGTGGCTGAAGAAGCCCCGTACAAGAAATCGATCAACTCCCCTAGCACGGCCGCGTCCCTGCCACCATGAGCGCTGGGGTTCTCGGTACTCACTCGAACTCTCTCTAGGCCCCCTTGTGAGCTCCGGGCAGCTCCCTCCGTTCCATCCTAGAAAGCCACTCACCCCTATGAGAGGCGCTGACACGTTTCGTGGCTAAAGGGAACGGTGGGAGGCACCTGTAAGGCCTTTGGGCATGGTAGCACACCCCAGTTTGATCAAACCACCAGAAGGATCTAACATGAACATGGGGCCCTGATTAAAAGCTGCTCGCTGGTTGGTCTCAAAGCGTCGTCGTGAGCGGGGCGTCGTCACGGCGTGCGGGTGTGGTGGCGCGTTGGGGTTCCCCCGCCTCCTGCACCCTGTAGTTGCACAAACAGACTCCACCAGCCAGTAGAAGAGAGGGAGTTTATTGCTTCTCCAGGATACAGCACAGCACAGATGTACTCTGGTTACAGGGCCAGGCTTAGGATGCCTCAGCCCCCCCCCCTTGAGATGGG
Source organism: Pelochelys cantorii (assembly GCA_032595735.1). Lineage (NCBI taxonomy): Eukaryota > Metazoa > Chordata > Testudines > Trionychidae > Pelochelys > Pelochelys cantorii. Next base: position 39,952,562 of record CM064341.1, read on the forward strand.
GGAGACTGGGCCCCTAAATCCCAGGCTGTTGCTTAGGCTGCTTCCTCCATGATACCAGACAGAAACTAAAAACTCTCTTCCAGCCCTGCCCCCCAGCCAGGTGTTAGTCTCCACCCTCCTTCCTTTGTCTCTATCCCTGGGAGTCTGAGCCTGGGTTAATACACATTTGGGAGTGTCAGTGAGAATCTCCCATCCCAGCGCAGGGGGACCCCTGGGTCACAGAGCAGACAGCACCCCCACTACGCCACAGCGGGTCTCCAGCGGGATCCTGGAGGGCTCTGTTCTTGTCTCTAGGCTGTTTAACACATTTATCAGTGAGCTGGAAGGAAACATTCAATCATCACCGATAACGTTGGCAGGTGGCACAAAGCTGGGCAGAGGGGTCACTGAGACCAGCAAACCACGTGTGTGTTAGTACAGTGTAAACGCATACATCCAGGAGCAGGGAATGCAGCCACACTGTCAGGACGGGGAACTTGATCCCAGGGAGCAGGGATTCTGAAAAAGACTGGGAGGGTGGCATGGAGATGACAGTCAGCTCAATATAACTCCCCCTCTGTGTGCCCTATAAGCTGAGCTCTTGGGCAGCCATCCAGGAGAGATTCAAATGCCGCCCAGCTGATTAGCAGAGCCCCAAGGCCGGCAGCCTGTGTTTCTACTGGTGGTGCACATCTTCACATGCCCCAGTGCACGTAACAAAATTTATTCTGCACATGAATGGAAACAATTAGAGGGAACATTGCTCCCCAGGCAATGCTGTGCCCAAAAGAGCTAATACAATCCTGGGAGGCATCAAGAGGGAACCTTGAGTAGGAGTCAAGGGGTCGTTTTACCTCTCTATTTAGCCCTGGAGTGACCAGCGCTGGAAAATCACATCCCGTTCTGAGGTTTACAACTGAAGAGCAGGTTGCTCTTAAATAAGTGAGTGTTCGGAGAAGAGCCACGAGAATGGGTTCGGGAAGCCTGCCAGGGGCTCAATCGGTTTTACTGAAAAGCAAAGGTTCGGGGCGACTTGAGGGGGGAATATTTAGTTATGGGCTTCCATGTACCAGAGAATGGCCTAACATGAGCCAAGTCCTGAGTCTCTACTGCCGCTGTGGCCAACCAAGCCCCACCCCTCTGTCTCAGGGGCCAGCCACAGTGTGTATGGGCCATGCCCGGTGGCCACGTGTGATGTAACGTGGCAGGGAGAGGTGGCAGGGACCCAGGCCCCTCCACTACTCTGGGTCCCAACTCAGTGAGCCTCCGGCAGCAGCCTCGTCCTGCCCCCTGCCTGCTCCCTTCACTGCCTCTTGCTCCCTGGGCCACTGCCCCCGGCACTCCTGCAGCCTCCTGGCCCTCGTTGTGAGGCCACAGCCCGGCAGGGGTCAGGTGGGAGCCTCCCTCACGAGTCCCCTGAGCCAGCCAGCCCAAGGTGCTCCCCAGGAACCACCCCACCACTTCCCTGGTCAGAGCCTAGCTAGCTAGTTCTGCTGGGCAGCTCCTTATATACAGGGCTGCCCCAGCAAGCTCCACCCTGATTGGCTCGTTGAAAGCCTCTCCCTCATTGGCCAGGGCTCTAGGCAGGCTCCCTCCTGCCTGCATTAACCCCTTCCGGCCAGTGTGGGGCAGTTGCCCCACCACAGGAATTAATTTGCTCTTGGAAATTAGCCTAATGGGCCTGGCACTCCAGCTGCATCCAAACCACCTCCAGAAAGCAGGCATCTTGCAGGGCCGGCTGACCCAGACCCAGGGCCATGCACGCTGCAGCTCCTGCATGGGAGAGTTGAAATGTGCACGGCGACAGCCCCAGGAAGATGCTGATGGCTGTAAGCCAAGCACACGGCAAGCGGGGCTCCCTTGTGCAGAGCGGACATCACCTGCCCCGCCAGCCCAGGTGTACACAGCAGCGGAGACAGCCCCAGGTTAGGGGCTGGAGTACTCCCCCAGCCTGAGCCCTCCTGGGATGCTCCCTGCGCGGTGCTCTGCTCGCCCAAGCGCTGCCACCCACGTCTGCGCTGCTATTCTCAGCAGTACAACATCCTGCTGTCGGAGCCTCTCCCCACTGCAGGGAAAGGGCCTTCCCCTGCCCCACAGCTGGTGTTTGCACTCTGCTCTGCGCTGCACACAGAGCCGGGGGCTCCCAAACTGTAGCCGTCAAAGCACCCCAGCCCCTAGCGAGACAGAGAAGGATGATCACACCTACCATCCACTAAGGCACAGAGAGGGTAAGTGACATGCCCAGAGGGTAAGTGACATGCCCACAGCAATTCAGTGGCGCAGCCAGGCAGGGAACCCCAGCTGCCAGTCCCACTGGAATCCCTGCTGTGGAGACTCCAGAAAGCAGCGACCAAACAGCAACAGTTCGGGGACCAGGAGTCTTCCCAGCCCAGAACTGCAGCCCCTTCTGCTGAATGCATGTCCCCTGCCCCACCTGCTCCAAACTTGGGGCATTTAGCCAGGACACAGGTAATGCACATCTTCCCCCGAGTCCCTGCCCCATCTGCCCACCACAGAAAGATGCGTGGGGGGAATGACCCAGTCACTTGGAACCCAACGTGGCCAAGTGTGGTGTCGGAAGTCCCAGCGCAACCCGGCTCTTGCTGTTCTGTCCCGTCTGGATTCCCCTGTCTCCTGTTCGGGCCCCTTGTCAGCTGAAGACATGTCAACCTGTGGAACTCCTTGCCAGAGGATGTTGTGAAGACTAGAACTTTAAGAGGGTTAAAAAAAGATGTAGATAGATTCATAGAGGTTAGGTCCATCACACAGGGAAGCAATGCCAGGGTTTTCTGCTGGCGAGCTCAGCCACTGAGCAGTGCCCATTCACCTGCGTGGGATGGGTCTGATCACCATGGTGCATGTTTCCAGACAAACCGAGGCGAGGGACACCATTCCTACCCATCTGGCTAATAGCCACTGATGGACCTAACCCAGCACCCGAAACTCAAAACTTGCGCTGGGCAAATTGTGTCGCTTATTTCAAGGCTTATGTCGACACAGCGCCGGCTTTGGAAATAAAGCGCCATTCCGAGCCAGCCCGTGCTCCTCCGGTAGCATGAGGTTTACAGGGATGGCAAAGTAGCACCTCCGCGATGTTCCGAAAGAGCGGGCGCGTTCAAAAACCGCGGGGTATCCCGAAAGAGCATTGCAGTGTAGCCGTACCCCAAGGGACCCACCACAAGAGAGAGTTAGTGGTGAGAAAAACCGTCCTCTGGTTACAAGGAAAGTGAAGCGCCGGCGCAGGTGTCCAAGGGAAGTTGGGAAGCCCCCCCACACACACACACACCCACTGGAGGAGGTCGAAGAGACACAGCTGTCAGGGATGGCCTAGGTCTACTTGGGCCTCCTGCAGCAGGAGGGGCCGAACTCAATGGCAGGCCCACCGATGGGGGGCGCAAAGGGAGCAGCTGCCCCAGGGCGGGGTGATTCAAAGAGACCCAGGGCTCCCAGCCACTGCACTGCTACGACGGCAGCACCCGGAGCCCTGGGCCCTTTAAATCTCCTCTGGAGCCCCATGCAGTGCGCTCCCGACGGCACTCGGTGGGGAGGCAGAGCTGACCACCAGCTGCCCTAGCCCCACCCCTTCTGCCCAAGGCCCTGCCCCTTCTACGAGCACAGAGCGGGCCCTACCCCACGAGGGGCCTGGTGGGTCTGTCGGTTTGCCTGTTCACTGGAGTCTTGTGGTCCTGCCCAGCCCTCCGTTTCCAATATTCTATTAACCACCGATACCACAGGGGAAGAGGCGCGGTCCGGTTTACCTCCAGCTTTAGTCACATTAGAACTGCGGGTTTCAACCTCTTTTCATGTGCGGACCCCTAGTGACTTTCAAATGAAGGTGCAGGCCCCTTTGGAAATCGGAGACACCGGGGCCACGAACCCCAGGTCGAAAACCACTGGATTAGGAGAAGAAAGGAAATTTGTGCACCTAAGAGCTGGATGAAGAGTCCACAAATGGCCTTCCTGGTGAGAACCACCCGGCTTGTGAACTCACGCACCAGGGTCCCAGCTGACTCATTCGAAAAAAATCAAAGCCCTTCTTGACATCTGCAGAGCACAACTCTCCCTTGGCGCAGAGTCCAGCCCATTGGAATCTGGTGCCAGTGTTCTCTCTAGTCCACGTGCAGAATAACATTTTTACGTGCACCAAGGCATGTGCGAATGTGCACCGCCACTAGAAACACAGACCCTTGCTATGGGCGCTGTGCTAAGCTGCTGCTAATTTGAATCTCTTTGGAGCAGCCGCCCAGGGAACGCTGGGCATGTGGCTATGTTCAAAGCACGCTGCTTAGCATCTCATTTTTAGCTCTGCATACAGAAGCATCCCTCGAAGAGCTATTCAAACAATCGAACGCGAGGGAAGTTTTTACAATAAAAGATCATGATTACAAGTGGATGTAGACTCTAAAGATTTTTTTTTTGTCTTCATTAAGGTTTATTTGCTACCATTGCAATGATTTTTTGTGTGTAAGAAGAACTATTCAGATGCTAATTAAGCCTCTTAATTGCAGTAGTGGCTGATTGCATGTATTAAAAACAGTTGAGGAAGTGGAACAATTAGATCTGGGGGAAATATTTAAAAAACAAAGGAGGGAGAAGACTTGCAGGGAAAAAAGACACAGAAGAAAGAAGCATCTTAATTTACCTGCCATGTAATGTCAGTCTGCGGACAGAGGCATCACACGACTTCTTCCATTGGGTGGTCGGTTGTGTAACATCTAAGGAAATCTGCTATTATTTCTGTATTTCAATTGACACAGGCACAAATCTTAGGTCTACACACCCTGGCCAAATATTGAAAATTTCATCCTTATCAATAATAAATCCACAAGTGTGCGAGAGGAAAGTCGTCTCACTTAAATATAAACGGCTTGGGAAAACCTTTCCTTCCGCCTTTGAGCGGTACTGGGGGTGGGTTCATGACAAAGGGCCTGGAGGAAGCTGGTTATACAGCAGCTGAAGGCAAGAGTGGGGATGGAGACCCTGGTGCTAGACTCAACAGGCCTTCTTGTGGGGCAGCCACAACATGGGCACGGTCACGGGCTCTTAGAAATGGAGCGGTCACACTGATTGCAGCAGGAGATTGCTGATGCGGTTGACACACTTGGCTCATGTAAGGTGGCGGGACGGGGCAAAAGGCTCTCGTGAGGGGGCAGCACTCACCTCTTGTGAACGCCCCGAGTGTGTGAGCCTGCACTCCCGGTCGGAAGCCTTCTTTGGCGAGTCACACCCTGTGTGCACACAAACCAAGCCTTCCGGGGGATACTTTAATAGGGCCCCATCTCGGTGCCTTCTGTGGTGTCTCCGAGTTCAGTCTGTTCCCCGCTCTGGACAAGAGCGGTGCTCCCAGGGCTTCCCCTCCTGGAGGCAGCATCCTCGCCCTTCCCTCAGGGCTGTGTCTCAACGTCCCAACATAGTGCATCAGTCTCCAATGTGATCTCCCCTTGGAGCCATCTGCGGTGCCGCCGTGCTCTCTGTCAGACCATCTCCTGCTCTGCCCAGCTTGAGGGTTTCAGAGGCACTGACCTGTCGGTAGTCTTGGAGCTCCTTTTATAGGGCCTTCTTGGCCCCTGATTGGCCGCTTCTGCTCAGAGGACTTCTCTAGTGTCTTTTGGGGTGGGATGTGGCAGGACCACAAGGCCTCCGTTGGGGGGCCTCAGGCCCTGGTCCACTCCATCACAGATCTCTGACAAAAAATGTAACCATGCCCCAAACCTGTTCCAGAAACTCAAACTGGGAACTACTGGATAGCTTCATGTGCACTGTGACAGGTTGGATCACAGAAATCCCCTTGGGGTTGTCCCCCGGTGTGGGGCTCAAGCCACTGACACCTGCCTTCTTGCTCTCCAGGGCTTCCCACCACCCTGTCCTGCTGGGCCAAAAGCTCTGGTCTCCCCCAGCCAAGACATAGAGTTTGGGTTGTCTCCCCCAAACCCCTGCAGAGCAACACAGACAGTGAACCAGCTCAATTCTGGGAGGGCTCAGCTATAATGGCCAAGCACCCAGGACACCAACCCCCCAAAGGAACCAAAACCCCAAACAAATCCGTTTTACTCTGTAGAAAAGTTTTACACGGCATCTAGTTCATAAGGTCAGCCCTCTTTAGCAATAGAAGAGAGAGATGCACACTGGTTGCTTCTCCCCTCCCCCGCCAGGTAACATTTATTTACACTGGGCTTGATACTAAACAAAAGTGTTTTTATGAAGTATAAAAAGTGGGATTTAAGTGATTGCAAGTGAAAACAGACAGATCAAAGTAAGTTACTAAGCCAAAATAAGCAATTGTGTCCAATTCTGGGCCCCCACTACAAAAAGGTTGTGGACGCATTGGAGAGGGTGACCAACATGCTTAGGGGGCTGAAGCACATGACCTACGAGGAGAGGCTGAGGGATTTGGGCTTGTTTAGTCTGCAGAAGAGAAGAGTGAGGGGGGATTTGAGAGTGGCCTTCAACTGCCTGAAGGGGGGTTCCAAAGAGGATGGAGAGAGGCTGTTCTCAGTGGGGGCAGGGGCAGATGGCAGAACAAGGAGCAATGGGCTCAGGTTGCAGTGGGGGAGGTCTAGGTTGGATATTAGGAAAATCGATTTCCCTAGGCAGGTGGGGAAGCACTGAGATGGGTTCCCTAGGGAGGGGGTGGAATCTCCATCCCTAGAGGTGTTTAAGTCCCGGCTTGACAAAGCCCTGGCTGGGACGATTGAGTTGGGGTTGGTCCTGTTTTGGGCAGGGGTTGGACTCGATGACTCCTGAGGTCTCTTCCAGCCCTAGGATCCAATGAAAAATGCCATTTAAGCCTAATACACTAAGAGAAATTGTTTCAAAGTGTATTCCTCACCCCTCTATCCCTGTTTCAGGTAAAATGCTTCAAGGCAGAGCTGATTTTTCCCCCTCTTTGTGGCCTGGGTCTACAGCTCTCCTTGCCTTGAGAGTTCTTTGTTTTCAGGTTTCTTCCTGTGTATCCGCTTAGGGCAGGGAGGCAATTTGAAAAGCCAGTTGAAGACTAAAACCTGGCTGCTTTCGATCCCTAAATAGACCTTTCCCCAGGGCAAGAGCCCTTTGTTTAATCTCCTCGACCCTGTGGAAAAATACCAGATTCAAGATGGAGTCCAGGACCAGGTGGCATGGTCACATGTCTTTCTAGGGCCAACCAGAGTTTGGGCTTACAGGAAAAACAAAACCAATCACACATCGTTACCTTGTGCACAGAGCCATTATGTTTCTGGAGCGTCAGTAAGGGCCCTCGTTAGCACAATTACAATTATAAACAGACCCGAGAATGGTGCCTGCGCAGAGACAGAGTGTGCACATCCAACAGGCTGTCACTTTGAAAACGACCCATCGCATGATGCATTTTGCCCAGCGCATCCTCTCAGTGATGCATCCTCACAAGCCAATTTTCGTAATGGGGGTGAATGTGGGGTATGACACATGGTCTATGGCACAAAGGGTTGCACAAGATGTCACATATAAGCACAAACTGAAATGGGAGGCGCCCCGGGGCAGAGCAATCAGACCGTGCTGCTCTGTCCATTCGCTTTGGGCATGAGTGGATGGCTCCCAGGCAGCTGGTCCTGCAGCGGGCGGAGTCCCGGGACTCACATTCTGCTCTGCTTTCTATGAAGTAGGGATGTCAGCGTTTAACTGGTTAACCAGTAAGCCTCACCCTTAACGGTGACATTAACTGGCAGGGCTGGGGGGGGGGGGGGGGCGCTCCAGCCAAGTGGTGGGTGGTGGGGCCACCGCTCTCCCCTGTAATTGGTTAACTGGTTAACAAATTAAACAGGATTTTACATCCCTAATGCGAAGGCCCAGCTCACCACAGGCCACTCAAGACGCCCTTTCAGCCAAGTAACCATCTGCGAGATGCCTGGAGGTGCTGGGAGCCTGAAAGCCCCACCCTGCTCGAACTTGGCTCTCTGCACAGAAGAGGCCCCTGGCCTGCACTGGGAGCCATGCAGCATGCGCACAGAACTTCAGCATATGAGGAGCCGCCGTTATCTCGGCTCGCAAGAGGGGAATGTAAAACAGGTAAACGTTGAGCTAAATTACAACCCTACCCGCAAATCCAGCCCAGCTCCCCAGATATTCCAACAAAACTGCCTAGCCTGCAAGATCCAAAAACCCGCCTCTGCTCACTGACAGGATCAATGCACTTAGAGAACCTCTTTTAAGTAAATCATTAGAGACTTCTGATCATAGAAACTTTGATACTCTGCAAGTTGAAAGCCACCCTGAACCCTTCATTCAATATTCACTCCTGCTTTCGTCTGGTTGCTTTCAAAGGCGACAGACCCTGTTACGCATTTAGCTGCTCGGAATTCTAATATGCGGATGGACTTCTCGTTCCAGCTGCTCTTCCATAAAGTTAACGCCAAGCACCCAGCAGGCCACTGTAACTTTCTTATCTTCTTCCTGGTGCATTTGACCAAACAAATGAAAGCTGCAAACGCTTCTTTCCCTCCATAATTTCTCTACGTACTTTGCATTTAAAGCAAGGAGACATTTTCATCACTACATTTCTGAAAAGAAAGTAGAGCTCTGAGTAATTCACTGGATATTTCGGATAAGACAACCAGGCTCCTCACTCAGGAGAAGGAGCAAAAGACAGGACTATGCAGCACTTTAAAGACTAACAAGATGGTTTATTAGGTGATGAGCTTTCGTGGGCCAGACCCACTTCCTCAGATCAAATTGTGGAAGAAAATTGGCATGACCATATATACCAAAGGGATACAATCAAAAAAAAGTAAACACACAGGGTGCGTCTAGACTGGCAAGATTTTGTGCAAAAGCGATTGCTTTTGTGCAAAAACTTGCTGCCTGTCTACACTGGCCGCAAGAATTTGCGCAAGAACACTGACTTCGTAATGTACAAAATCAGGGCTTCTTGCGCAAATACTTTGATGCTCCCGCTCAGGCACAAGCCCTCTTAAGCCCTCATAAGCCCTTATAAGCAAGAATACTTGCGCAAGAGGGCCAGTGTAGACAGGAACGTTAATTTCTTGCACAAGAAAGCCCGATGGCTAAAATGGCCATCGGAGCTTTCTTGCGCAAGAGAGCGTCTATACTGGGCACGGATGCTTTTGCACAAAAGCAAATCTTTTGCGCAAAGGCATATACCAGTGGAGACGCTCTCTTGCGCAAATACTTGCAACGGAAAAACTTTTCCTTTAAAAGTATTTGCGCAAAATCATGCCAGTCTAGACGCAGCCATATAAAATTGACAAATCAGATTTTAGAATGGGGGGGGGGGCGAGGAGGGGAGGTTAGTGTCTATGAGATAGAGAGTTGCGATGCTGTATATTCGTAGTCAAAATCTACATTTTAAAGGATCCTCTTTTAATGGACCACAAGGCCTAGCTACCACTTAAGTCCCACCACTGTTTGCAGGGCTGAACTGGGAGCTTGGCCTACTATTGGCCCTCTGCAGAGGGATGAATTTCCCCAGTGGCACATTTAAAATATTGCTGTTGATTTGCATTGCAATAGCTGCTAGGAGCCTCAGCCTTATACCCGGACCTCATGGTGCCGGGCCCTGTGCAAACACCCAATAAAAAACTGTCCCTCTCCCAAAGAACTTAATATCTTAGTAAGCCACCTCAGTTTTCCCCTCTAAGCAGGGGGATTTTTTATTGTTTTGCTTGGGGAGTTTGCTTGCTTGTGAGGTTGATTTTTAAATGAACCCAACTGAACCAAAACAAATTAAATATGTATAAAAGAGCTACTGTATCAGAGTATGTCCATGCTCCATCTAGCCTTCCATCTAACCAATGGCAAAAATGCAGAGGAAGGTGTAACTCATCAGTGACGTGCAAGATTGAAACCTAAATTAGTGATACTTTACAATGGGCATAGCAATTTCTTCCTGACCTTCACTAAGGCTCAGCTGGTGCCCTGAAGCATGGGAGTTAATTCTCTTTACATTTTCATCAGTAACTCCGGAGGCCATTCTTTTTTAACACAGCTGCCTAATCCTTTTTAAAAAGCAGTAAGCTATTTGCTTCAATAATAAAGTTGGATAACCAGTCTTTATAAGCTCGATATTTTATACATGCAACGTTTGAAATAACTGTTTATGCTAATAGTTTCTGTTAATATTTCTGTTAAAATCCATTAAACATACCCATCTCCTTAAAGATACCAATATTCAAATTAAGGGTCCCTGGAAATTAAATCTGAATTATGCACAGCCATAAAATACTTGGAGTTTTTCCCTCCAGCACTTTAGGATAAACTATCACTATTAGTGATTTGCAAACATCATTTAACTGAAGCTGGCTTTTAATATAGCTGGGTTCATGTTCTTTCTGACTGATAGCTTAGAAAGCAGCATGTTTGCATCGCTTTATTTAAGTGCGGATTCATAACTCCACATTCCCAGAACAAGATTTATCAAACACAAAGGATTTTCTGTAATGGTGTAACAGACTCTTTTGCTTGGGTTCCAAGGTGCTTTATCATGAACTCAACCAAAGAAGCAAACTTTAAAGGGATCCCCTAGATCTGTTTCCGTCAGCTGAGTAAGCACATATATACATGCATGCCATGTCAGGAACACAAACAGATTGCAAAGTCCAGTTTTACAGTGTCTGCTCTTGCACCTTCCTGTTTTTTTCTGCGCATGCTTCAATTTTTGCCTTTTCCACAAGCAATGTAGTTACCCCGGAATTGGTTCCAACACATTCCTGGTCTTCCGTCCATGTTTATTACCCTTTGTCTGAAGAAGAGTTGTTGGAACTTCCTGGCTACAGCGGTTCTAACTAAAAAGTCAGCCCTCTGTGATGGGGCGGACAAGGCCCTGAGCCCAGAAAGAGAAGTCCTCCAGAAAGCTAGAGTGGCCAGAAGAAACTGGCCAATCAGAGGCAAGGGAGGCCTACAAAAGGCATTGCAAAGCTCAGCAGCAGTTCAGTTGCAGTGGAGCCTTGAAGGAGAGAAGTCTAGAGAAGAGCAACAGAAGTGATTAAAGGCCTAGCGAACGTGAGCTATGAGAGAAGACTGAAGGAAATGGGCTTGTTCAGTTTAGAAAAGAGCAGACTGAGAGGGGACATGAGAGCAGTTTTCAGGTATCTAAATGGGTGTCACAAGGAGGGAGAAAAATTGTTTCCCTTGGCCTCTAAGGACAGGACAAGGAGCAATGGGCTTAAATTGCAGCAATGGAGGTTGAGGTTGGATATTAGGAAAAACTTCCTGCCTGTCAGGGTGGTGAAACACTGGAATAAGTTGCCTAGGGAGGTTGTGGAATCTCCATCCCTGGAGATATTTAAGAGCAGGTTGGACAGACACCTGCCAGGGATGGTCTAGACGGTGCTGGGTCCTGCCGTGAGGGCTGGGGACTGGGCTCAATGACCTCTCGAGGTCCCTGCCCATTCTGTGACTCTGTGACTGTTGGCAATGGCGTCTGACCTGTGTGCAGCTCGGGCTGAGCGTGTGGGACTGCGGCCAGGGAATGAAGATCCGCCCTGCCGAGTGCCAGGCACTGTCAGCTGGAGCAGCAGCAATTCTCGCAGCATCCCCAGGAACAGGTGTCGGGGGGAGGGTTCATCAGTCACTGCCCGCGGGATGGTGTTCGTTTAAAAAAACCCAGCTGCGAGTGGAGACAGATAACCCCTCCCCCTCTGTTTACAGCTAAGGAGGCGTTTCTCCGGGCCCCTTGGTCTCGGAGCCCCCTCTTCCCAGTGACTCTTCCCGACACAAAGTTCTGCACCGACACAGACTAGATGGCACCTTTGCGCCGGTCAGTGAGGAGACAACGCGACAGGCCCCATCCAAGGGAGCCAGGTCCCCCCCATGGAGCTCAGACACCACCCCCACCTCCGCCCGGCTTTCCCCTCGGAGAAGGGGACAACTGGCTCTGCGAGGCCTGCTGGGAAGGGGTGGCCAGGATAAGAGACAGTGTCTGTCACCCAGCCGGGGAGAGGGCTGGCAGCCATTTGCTGGGCAGCTTTCTGGTAAGCGCCCAGACGCCCTGCTGAGGGGGTGCCAAAGAGACCCAGGGCAGACATGAGCTGGGGAGGGGAGCTCACCTGGGCATGGGGCTAGCCCCGGCCTGAGCTGGTGTAGTGTCCCGCAGAGAGGGAGCAGGGGAAGTAGACCGGGGGGAGGGGGTCTTGCCTGAAGCCACTGAAGAAGGTCTAGGAGACCTACAAGAAGTGCCTCTCCCAGGACCAGGGCTCTGGCCCGAGACCAGCAGGATTTCAAAATAGCCATGTGGACATTCCCCCTGGAGCAGCCATCCAGGCTCTGGGACCCCCCTTCCATGGGCTTCAAAGCCAGGCCAGCATCTGAGGAGAGTCAGAGAATCACAGAACACTGAGGCTACGTCTAGACTGCACCCCTCTGTTGACAGAGGGGTGCAAATCAAGCACGTCGAAATTGCTAATGAAGCAGGGATTTAAATATCCTGCGCTTCATTAGCATAAACGTGGCCGCCACTTTTTTTCGAAACGGAGCTTTTTCCAAAAAAACCAGCAGTCTAGACGCGGATTTGTCGAAAATAAACCCTGTATGCCTCAAAAAATGAGGTTTACAGGATCTGTCGAGAGAGTTTATTTTTGACAGATCCGCGTCTAGACTGCCGGGTTTTTTTCATAAAAGCTCCATTTCGAAAAAAAGCGGCGGCCATATTTATGCTAATGAAGCGCAGGATATTTAAATCCCTGCTTCATTAGCAATTTTGACGTGCCTAATCTACATCTCTCTGTCGACAGAGAGGTGTAGTCTAGAGACACAGCCTAGAATGCGATGGGACCTCGAGAGGCATCGAGTCCAGTTCGACCCAGCACCATCCAGACCATCCCTGACAGGTGTCTGTCCAACCTGCTCTTAAATATCACCAGCGATGGAGATTCCACAACCTCCCTGGGCAATTTATTCCAGTGTTTAACCACCCTGACAGGCAGGAAGTTTTTCCTAATGTCCAACCTAAACCTCCCTGGCTGCAGTTTAAGCCCATTGCTCCTTGTCCTGTCCTCAGAGGCCAAGGAGAACAATTTTTCTCCCTCGGCTTTGTGACACCCTTTTAAATACCTGAAAACTGCTCTTATGTCTCCTCTCAGTCTTCTCTTTTCTTAACTAAATAAGCCCAATTCTTTCAGTCTTCCCTCATAGCTCATGTTCTCCAGATCTTTCATCATTCTTGTTGCTCTTCTCTGGACCTTCTCCAATTTCTCCACATCTTTCCTGAAATGTGGTGGCCAGAACTGGACACAATACTCCAACCGAGGCCTAATCAGCGCAGAGTAGAGCAGAAGAATGACTTCTCGTGTCTTGCTCACAACACTCCTATTAATGCATCCCAGAAGCACGTTTGCTTGTTTTGCAACAGTGTCTCACTGTTGGCTCATATTTAGCTTGTGATCCACTATGACCCCTAGATCCCTTTCTGCCGTACTCCTTCCTAGACAGTCGCTTCCCATTCTGTGTGTGTGAAACGGATTGTTCCTTCCTAAGTGGAGCACTTTGCATTTGTCCTTATTAAACTTCATCCTATTTACCTCAGACCGTTTCTCCAGTTTGTCCAGATCAGTTTGAATTATGACCCTATCCTCCAAAGCAGTTGCAACCCGTCCCAGCTTGGTATCATCTGCAAACTTAATAAGCGTGCTCTCTATGCCATCATCCAAAGCATTGATGAAGATATTGAACAGAACCGGTCCCAAAACAGACCCCTGCGGAAGCAGCTACATGGCTGTCATTAGACCCATATGTCCATTGGCCCAGGCTCCTAGACTTGTTACCATGGGGAGGGGGGTGTTTGCAAGGTAAATGTCACTTAGCTGAATTGTCCAAGATCATAAGGAAAGGAAGGAATCCAAAACAGGATTCCAAAGCCCTGTGCTGGGCCCTAACCACTGGACCGTTGTTCCCGCATGCTGGCCCTGCAGCTGAACCTCTCTGACACGTGGTCTGTGGTTTTACTGACAATGTTAGAGGTAAGCCAGGATATAAATCCACACGAATGGCTGAATCCATGGGCTGAGATCGAACCCAGAGAATTTTCGCTTAGGCAGCCAACCGAGTTTATAGATCGGTATACATCTCTCCATCATGCACACTGAGCGTGTGACTCTTCCGCATGCCTCCTTTTCGTCTCTCTCCACACGCACTTCATGCGGTTCGGAGCGTGTATTTATGGCTCTAATTGACTCCGCAAGAGGCAAGAGTAACAGCTTGTAGCCATGGTATCACGTGGAGCTGATGGGAAAATAGCCTATTTTCACAAAACCTGGTGATATTGACATTTGGGTTGTGAAACAGTCAAAACGGACCCATTTTACATTTGCCAACCTTTGGGCAGATTTTATGATTGCTTTCAAAATGTGTACTGACACCCTGGTTTTTTCAGCTACTGTTTGAATTTGTGCGAAAACAATTTTTTGGACAACGTTGCCTTTTTTCCTCCATGCATAATGTCATGTTTGAAAAGAGGTGCTTTTTCCCCCCCTAAAAAGGCACTTTCTTCACAAACGTTTGCCTCGCTTTAGCCTGAGGAGGTCCTGGCTTTGGTGTCCAGCCTTCCACTCCTGCCATACATTCTGGGTGGGCTTTGAGGGTTGTATTCCTAGACCTCACTGTCGTGTTGCCGTTGGTTTGCAGCATTCCAGCACTGGGAGGGAGGGGGCAGCGGGGACCACGCACAAGTCGGTGGATTGAAGGTGCTCCCAAAGGGCTGTGAGGAGGGGGAGGCGTAGAAAGCGCAGGCCTCGGGTGTGTCAGGGCGTAAGGCGCGTGGGAGAGGGGTAGCCACAGGGTTCGCGGGCCGCAGGTGAAGTCCCGGGCCACAGGTAGCCCACTAGTGGTCTACACCAACATGCGACGGTGGCGCAGCTGTTGCAGCATGTGAAGTGTAGACAGACCCTGGGCAAATACCGTTCCTTTTTGAGACAGATGAGAGGGTGGTTTTAAACCTCCCCGCAAGGCAACAAGCACAAAGGGTGAGTGAGGAGAGCAGGGGAAATGGCTGAGGCAAATCAAGACAAAACAAAGGCGCCAGCCGGGGAGAAGAGATTAAGGAGCGAGAACGACATTTCGTCTCTTTACTGGCCAACAACCGAAATAAACTCCCAGGGCAAAGGTCACTAACGAGTCTGCTGCTCCAATCTGTCGCCCGGCTGCCTAGAATAATAAGTGGCGCGCAGAGCTGCTGTCGCTGGGTCGGGCCCGGGATATTAGTGGCGGCAGGGGGAGAGGTGTCTCTCCCCAAGAGAAGTTGATCTAGTAAAGGAGGCTGCCTCACCCACCCAGTCTCTAGAATAACAGAAGGGTGAATGGGCCACCACATGCGGAGGAGGGTTCAAATGCGAGGAAGAAATGAAGGGAACACGCACACTTCTTGTGGCGGAGGAAGGCGAGTGCTAGGAACAAGGTGCGAAAGGTGGCTGAGAACATACAGCCAGTCCCAGGGACCTCTGGGAGAGGTGGCTTTACAGAAGTGAAAGTGGCATTAGACGCACTCGCAGAGGAAGACAGAGAAGAGCAGCTGTTGGTGAGACGCCTAAACCACGTCTCAATAGGAGAGAGGTTGTGAATCGTCCAAGCGGAAGGGCTGGGATGGAGGAAGCGACCGTCTCCAGGAAAACGGGTGCATGGAAAATAGCTTCAGAAAGCAGGAGTGGGAACAAAAGAGCTTTCGGACCAATGGATGAGAGCCGAAAGTTGTCTCAGCTGCCCTGCGGTCATTCTCTTTCTGCCAAACCCCTAAAAGAAGGAGCCAAGGCCTGGAAACCAAGGCTATGGGATGTGGAAATTAACTGGGGAAGCCACACAGTGAAAAACACCCTCACAAGTGAGGCTCGGGAGAAAGGACAAGGACTGAATGGGGCATGGGGACTGTTCCCCTCTGGATGAAACAGATATGGAGAAAGTGAAAAAGGAAAAGTTATTTACTTGTTCCCATTAACACAAGAATTGGGGTCACCAAATGAAATGAACAGGTAGCACGTGTAAAACAAACAAAAGGAAGTTTTTCTTCACACAGAGCACAGTCAACCTGTGGAACTCCTTGCCAGTGGATGTTGTTAAAGACCAGGATTTTAACAGGGTTCCAGAAAGAACTAGATACATTCATGGAAGACAGGTCCATCAATGGCTATTAGCCAGGAAGGGCAGGGAGGGTGTCCCTTGCCTCTGTTTGTCAGAGGCTGGGAATGGGAGACCGGGGAGGGATCACTTCATGATTCCCTGTTCTGTTCACTCCCTCTGGGGCACCCGGCATTGGCCACTATTGGCAGACAGGACACTGGGCTGGATGGACCTTTGGTCTGCCCCAGTCTGGCTGGGCTTGTGTTCTTATGTTAAGCATACTGGCAGAGGGGCCAGTTGGGACGAGGTGAAAAGCGGTGAGAGGCAGGCAGCTCTCCCCAACATGAATTCATTTACTGAACACTAGAACCAGAAGTCTCTGGGTTCCTGGGCAGAGCGGCAGGGCCCTGGTATCTCTCGCACAGAAACCGTCACCGTGCAGGGAACGGGGGAAGCTGCCAACTTGTGTGCTGAGCGCCAATGAGCCTACTCACGGAGTCTGTTCCAAACCATCAATCTGTGGGCGAGGTGAGAACGAGGAGTTTGCTCCAATGCCCAGTGAAGCTAGCGGGAGCTTTCCCATTGACATTGGCAGGCATTGGACCAGCCCCCAGGGTGGGATGAGCCTTTGGGAGACTGTACAGCAAGCTGGAAAAGGACCATGGCACCCTTGGGTGACACTTGCTGACCCGGACTGACCAGGAACGTAGGCCCTTCCAAAGGACAGAGCAACATAGAAGTGGTGCAGCAAATGTCAAAAAGACTATGGCGCACAGAAGCGAGAGACCAATTGGACAATGAAAATAAACCGTCAGGCTTCCATAGTTAGCTGAGAGCAGAGCTGGACGCCCTGTGGCCCAGCAGGGTTCTAGGTGTGGCCCACGAGATATTTTGTTTACCGTTGCTCACGTGTAAGGACTCCGCTGGTTTCTTTCTGTGTCAGTTTTTTCCCCTACCGGTGTACTAAAGTGACACACCGGTAAAGCCAGGGCATGTGACAGGCGGTGCCTGCTGGTTGCGCACAACATTGCCTGTGAGATCTGTGTGCTCCCTCTGCGTCCCATCACGCTGCTGCTCCAGTTCAATCCGCACTGCCTGCAAATTCCAGGTACGCAAGCGCAGTGAGCAAACTGCCCTATCCTGGGGGACCACCTTGGTTACAACAATCCCGCGGCCCACTGGGATGAAGGAGGGCCTCCCATGCGGCCCACTCACTAGCCTCGCTTGCCCATCGCTGGCTTAGATGGTCCCTTATCTTGTAGCATATAAGGCCACCTAATGGTTCCACCATCTGTCTAGTGCAACTCTTCATGCACCATTGTAGTCTGTTTCCATGACAGCAACAGCTTTCTCTGTGATTCTCTTATATGTCATCAGGTTTCTGTCTTCCACCAGGTGATGGCTACTCAAGGGCTCGTCTAGCCCTACGTTTTCTTGGAATTAGCACAATCTGTCTAAACCGCTTCAGCCTTCTCTCTCGACTCTCTGGCTCCACAGTCTGTTGGCCAGGGTGGCACTCTGGTACCTCCAAGTAGCACCCTGTAACGTCCATATTCATCACTCATATACGGGCGTAATGTTTCATACCAAGTATGTCATGTTCAATGCCATAGGAAAGGTCATGGGGCTGGTGAAACCCCAGGTCTGACACAATAGGTCAGTCGTTGGCGTGTGTGAAGTTATGAGATTTCACCATACAACTGTGTTTTGGAGTCATCCATTGCCAGGGCTGCAGTGAAAACCAAAGAGATGAGCCACACCCAGGTGGGCGGGGGGGGGGTTTGTAAACTGGGGATTTACCCAGTGACGCAGCCCACAATGGGGGTTGCTCAGCTCTGTCACTCGGCAAAGCCACCACGTACGTCCAGGCTAGTGTTAAAGGCTGGACAGTGCCATCGTGCTTTTTCCTTCCTCCGCCGCCCCTGGAAGACAAGAACACTGAACTGAGGAGACCAGGCCCCAGGCTGACGGAGATGCCTGTGCATTAAGAACTGTGACCTACCTGCACTATCCAATGGGAGGAGGGGAAAACTGCTTGGCCCAATGACGGCTTAGTCGAGTAAGGTGTAAAACGTAGATTGCAAGCTTACCTCTTATTTTCCTCGATGGTTGTCTCTGACTTCTTGTGCCCACCACGTATTAGCGTCAGGAAGACAGACTTTAAATCGTTATGAGATTTTACTTAAAGCAGTGTCTTTTGCATGAAGTGCTTGGGAAACTCCGTTTGGGTCATAGAGGCCAGTGTGTGTCCTCTCCCCAGCAAGGGAAGGGCTGACCGGGCAATACATCGACACTGGTCAGGCTTCTGACCAGGGCGAGGTGGTATACGCCAGGGAACGCAAGGCTGAGGGCTTGGGAGACTGGCTGGTGCCTTCCTCTGTGTGATTCCTGGGTGGCTCAGGGGGCATTCATGCCGCTTAGCTGCGTGTGGGGCTCCACATGCCGTGCCACAGAGCGAGAACAGCGCCGGAGGAGTTTGCCGCTTGCCACGAGCACAACACTGTGAGACACAGCCCTGGCTGGGCAGGGAAGGGACACAGCAGTACCCAGTTCCAGGCTGCACCCTGGGATCCCCTCACAGCCAGTTCTTTGTAACATTGGTTACTTTAGCCCACTAGCACAGTGGGCACCAACCGTCGGTCCGTGGACTGGTGCCGGGCTGCAAACTACTAGCTGCCAGGCCACACGAGGGAAATTAACGACTAGTCGACTATTCAGTAAGCAAATGCTCATCGGATAGTCAGTCAACTCGTCAATCCCCCCCACACACTCACACGCGCGCCCTTGCTGCCTTTATGAGATAGAGGCAGCAAAGGTGGGGGAAGAGGGAGTACTTGAAAGCGGCATCGTCCCCCAGCTGATCCCAGGCTCAGCTCAGCTGGGGATTCCCCACTGATCCCAGGCTCCAGCGCGGCATTTCCGCGGAACCCGGGTTCAGCTGGACAGTCTCCAGCTGACCCCCCGGCTCCATGCTGCACTGCCACTTTGAAATGCACACAAGCCCCCTCTGGGGACTCTTCTGCATTTCAAAGCAGGCACCCGCGTACAGCCCGGAGTCAGCGGGAAGTCCTGCTGGCCCCGGGCTGCACGCGGAGTTCCACATTCCTCCTTTGAAATGTACAGGAGCCCCAGCCCCATCTGTAGGCCATAGAAGGCTCTGAGCACACCCCTCTCCTTTGGCTTGTTTTTCCTGCCCTGTTAAAGTCCTGGTCTTCACAACCTCCTCTGGCAGGGAGTTCCACAGGTTGACTGTGTGCTGCATGATGAAAAACTTCCTTGTGTGTTTTAAACCTGTTGCCTATTCATTTCATTGGGTGACTCCTTGCTCTCCCCCGTCCAAGCATCTCCCAGCCCTTTACAACTGTGCAGAACCAAACCCAGGAGAGAGATGACCAGGGCGTCATTCTGTAGCAAGAGGAAGAGGAGCTGAAATCCAGACCTCGCTCGCAGCAAGCAGACAGCCGCGGCGAGACCGGCGCCGCCAGGGCAGATGGAATAGGATTTGGTAACTCTAGTGTGGGCCTGCTTTCCTCGGCAGCAGAGTGTCCTTAAAACTCTCCTGCTGCCTTCGTTTTGCAGAGGCTGTAAGGAGGCTGTCATGCCCGTTGGGGGGACCAGGAGTGACTTGTGTGCGAATGGGAGACAGATTCGCCTGTGATTTAGAGTGTTTCTTGCCTTGTGTAATGTCTTTCCTCCCGAGCCTACGGCTCCTCTCTGCAGAGAGGCGATCGATACCCCGCTACTCGGGGAGCCAGCAATATTTCTGAGAGAGGTGCAAATCAATAGGAATTTCTTAACAAGTTTTAATGTAAATACCCAGAAGCACAGAGCCTGAGCGTGCACTGACCTTTCCAGCCACGCGTGCGCACAAAGTCCTGCAGCAGCAAAGAGCCTATTATTTTATCCCCTCCCCCAGGCTTTGGCAAACAAGCTGCCAGCTGAGAATGTTCTCCCGGCTCATCATGCCTCTGCCGACGCAGTTCGGGAAATGAGCCCCCTCGTGTCCAGCCAACCAGCCAGGGACTCCAGTCCCTGTGACTCCTCGTCTTCGCTCCGTGCCGCGTGGAAACGGCAGCTGCAAATCACAGTAACAGGAGATGTTTCCGGGAGCGTGCCACAACAGGACAGACCCTCTTTCCCTTCGCTGAGCCCCGTCATCCACCCGTCAAGCCCAAGATGCAACGGACTGCTCTAGTCACACACTGATTGGAGGAGACGACAGGATCCAGGAATCTAGGCTTCTAACCATAGCCGTCCAATGGCGTTGTGCAAATGTAGTTCATCGTGGAATCATCGTAGATGGTGCAAAAGGCTGGCAACTCTTCAGCCTCATGCAATTATTTTCATCGGCACCAAAATGACTTAAAACAATTCAATTTAGTCCTTGCGCTTGGAAGGACCTCAGTGGGCTGGAACGAAAGCCTCGCCTCTTGTTCTGTTATTAATGCAAGAGTGACTGCTGGGGGCAGAGCCGATCCTGTCAATGACAAATATAATAGTGGCTGTTGCCATTGGTTACTTGCATCTCATCATGTAGAACAGGGAAACTTGGGTAGGCAGGGTGGAACACACATAACCACATACATCCTATGCATCCATTCATGCCCAGCCAGATCCAGAGACGTCCCATGCAGCCGGCACGCACCAGGTTAAAACCATGGGAAGGATCCCTCATTACCTACAGTTGCTGTGCTTAGAATCATTTTTTAAATTTACCTTGAGTGCTGACAAGCCTGTAACCTCACTATGGACAGGAAATCCCCGACTTGGAAGTGCTAAGAGCCCTCCTTCGAGGGGCTTCTGGCATGGCATCTTTTTTGTGGCCCCGCTGATAAAATCCTAAGTGACAAGGAATTGACTGCCATCCTGCAAAAGTCTGAACTCATGAGAAGAGAAGGGGAGAGACATGGAGGAAATGTCAAATGCATCAACACGGCCGTGCCAGAAAGGAACAATTTTCCTTTTGACTTAACAAGCTTTATTTTCCAGTCTCAAATCTAGGCGTGTAGCAATAAAAACATTAAACGCACAAACCACGGTCTCAGGGGGTATCCATGTTAGTCTGTGTCAGGACTGCTCCCCACTCGGGCACTCCAAGTGCAGAAGGTGGGGGGTCCCCAAGAGACATTAAATACCTTGCCTCTATAGGCTTCTGCTTAAAACTCCCCAAGGTCATAAATTCCCTGGCCTTGGGAGGTAGCTGCCATCACCCAAGCGAGGGAAAAAAACCCTTTCTTGAACTCCAGAAGAAAGCACTTGGGAACTTCTTCCAGAAGGGTACCCCTAAGCTCTTTCACCACAAGAGAGCTTGAAAACCCCCATGCAATCTCTGATAGCTGACCTCTCAATCTTAGGCAAGCACACACAGACCTCCACTTCCAGGACACACGAGTCAAATCATCACCTTAAAAAAGGTGATTTTATTAACAAAACAAAAAGATCTCCTTAGTAAAGCAGACTTGGTTGCTAGGTGCTTTAAAGCCACTGAGAAAAGGACAAATTAAAAACACAGAGAATTCCATTCTTGGGTACAGCTTAAAGTTACAGAGTACGGGGCGGGGGGGCACACCAGCGTAGCACAGAGAAGTTTAACCAAACAACAAAACAAAGAAAATAACCTGATCACATCTAAATAGACATTCCCTATCTACTCACATACCTGTGCTTCAAAGTCCAGTCCATTTCCATGTCCGGTATTTTTTGTAGGTATGGTAGTCATGCCTAGTTCAATTCATCTTGCTCCCCCAGCTCCTGGCTTAAACTCACACAAAGGAAAACAGCAGGCAAGTATCCCTTCCCATTCAAATCTCAACACTTTCTTCTTATTGGTTCTCCTGGCTCCCAGCAATATTGGTTACTGAATGCAGGGATGTTCAGAAAAGTCCAGCACTCCTCCTAGCCATCAGTCGGTATCTGCAAAAACAACAAGGAGTCCTGTGGCAACTTAGGGTACGTCTACATTTGCTCCCTAGTTCAGACTGGGGATGCAAATGTAGTGTACCGAAATAGCTAATGAAGTGGGGATTTAAATATCCCGTGCTTCATTAGCAAGATCTCACCCGGCACGCTAGTTCAAATCACAGCTGATTCGAACCAGGAAGTGCACGCCGGGACGTGTTAGTAACGTTAGTTCAAACCAAGGGCTTTGGTTCGAACTAATGCATCCCGGCGTGCACTTCCTGGTTCAAATCAGCTGTGATTCGAACTAGTGTGCTGGGCGAGATCTTGCTAATGAAGCGCGGGATATTTAAATCCCCACTTCATTAGCTATTTCGGTACACTACATTTGCATCCCTAGTCCAAACTAGGGATGAAAATGTAGATGTACCCTTAGAGACTAACTGATTTATTAGGACATAAGCTTTTGTTAGTAAAGCCCACTTCATCAGATGAACTGGAGTGGAAGTTACAGAAGTAGGGGTATCTATAAGGAAGAAGTTGTTGGTGTTAATGAAGCTAATCAAGTCAGGGTGGAAGTGGGTCGTTCACAGCATTTGGTCTGGAGATGTGACTATCCAGAGAGGGGAAATTGCCTTTGTAATGCGTTAACCAGTTGAGATCCTTCTTCCATCCCAAGTTGAATGTGTTGAATTTTGCAAATGAATTATAGACACTCAAACCACATTTTTCTATCACAGAAATTCCCCCTCCCAACCTCCCAGTAACCTTCAAGACAGTCAGTAGTTTTGATGCATTTTCCCGCCACGTGAACACCTTTCGATTTTTTTTATGTTGTTGTTTGGACATATTATATTAGAAACCATTCATGAGAGACTAGGAGAATGCTAGTAATTTACAAGCATGTGTATTGCTTACTTGACAGATAGTAATGGCTTGTCTGGAGCATTACTGTATGTCATCTAAATCCATGTTCTGAGATGTTTGACAGGGCAGCTTTTCATTCACTAGATTGGATCCTAAGGACTCCAAAGATGCTTTCTATGGTGAGCTCTTAAGGGTCCTTAAATCCATGGATTGTCATAATCTCTAAATCCACTTGTTAAAGTTCATTCAAAAATCTCACTGGGGACCATTCTTACTGGCTTGCAAAACAACACTTCTGTCTTAAGTGAGACACTCAGATTGTCTGCAATAGCCTCCTTCCTCTGGCAGCTGAAAGCAGTTAAGAGACACCATCGCCTAGATGCATTATGGCATTGCTGCTATGAAAGATTGTTTGAACATTAGGAGAGTCTTAGGGTCAACTCTGCAACTAAATTGAACCCGCAAAATCTGGGCAATCACTTTGTGCACATGCATTGTGCACATGTCCTGTCAATGAGCATTTTCATGTGCAAGAGGGGGCGGCCCGGGGTCAGCGGCGTTTGCGTATTTGATTGGGGCCGGTTAGAAGTTTGGGGGTGTTGGGACAAGGTTCCCAATGGGGAGAGACAGGAATGGCAAGGAAATCATGATGAGCAATGAAATATTCATCATCGCCGCTGCTCTGTTTCCTCCTCCCCGATCAGCCGGAAGAACCTGAGGGGCTGCTGTCCAGCGCCAGTGCCTATGCACCAGCCAGAAAGCCCCCAGCAGAGATCTCTGCAGTTCCCCAGTTGATCCCTCTACTGCCACAGCCCTGATCCCTGCCCCCACCTCCTCCGGCCCCCGGCTCCATTCTGCACCCCCCATTCTTCCCCTCCTTCCCAGCACCTCCTGCCTGCTCCTGAACAGCTGATTGGGAGGACAGGAGGGCTGGGGGAGGGGGAGGAGCTGGTCCACGGGGCTGCTGTGGGTGCTGAGCACCCACTCTTTTTTTCTGTGGGTGCTCCCACCCTGGCGTCAGCCCCCACGGATCCCAATCAGAGTGAAGCCTGGGCCCCGGGCGGGAGACACACGCTGTCCCAGCAAAGCGAAGGGCAACCAAAGGAAAACAAAGGCAAGGCCCTGCCCAGGTCTGTAAGGCTACGGCTCCGCAGCAGCGTTGTTTCGGAGGAACGGCCGTTATTCCAGAATAACGACGCGAGCGTCTACACGGCTAGCCTGTTATTTCAGAATCATTTCAAAGTAACAGGCGGCTTACTCCGACTTCTGAAAACCTCATTCCAGGAGGAAGAGCGCCTCTTCCGAAACAGCTATTTCGGAATAGCCGTCGCGTGGATGCGCCGCTGCTGCTATTTCGAATTCGCTCCTCCCTGGGGCCATTCGAAGTAATTCCTCCCCAGCGCCTCCTGGGGCTCTAAATCGAGGTGGCACATCCACATTAGGGGAGCCGGCCTCGGACTCATTTCCAGGCTTCCCTGTACTGTGGATGCGCTCTTTCGAAATAAGCTTTTGCGGAGTATTTCTTCTGGAATAGCTTCTTCCGAACTAATCGTGCCGCGCAGACGTAGCCTAACAGTGCAGCGTTTCCATGGCATTGGCAGTTTGCAGGAGGCCGAGGCCCTAAATGAAACCTTTCTGCCTTTACGCAGACAAATTAGAATCAAATCTGGGGCCCGCCAAGCACACCAGGAAGCGCAGATTTAAGAGTGGG
This sequence comes from Pelochelys cantorii, assembly GCA_032595735.1. Classification (NCBI taxonomy): domain Eukaryota; kingdom Metazoa; phylum Chordata; order Testudines; family Trionychidae; genus Pelochelys; species Pelochelys cantorii. Next base: position 39,977,031 of record CM064341.1, read on the forward strand.
TGGCCCCTGCCCAGGAGAGGGATTCAGGCAGGACTGCAGAGAAATCCATGGAGCCCCATGTCTGGCTGCAATGCAAAGGGCAGATCAGAGCATCACAGAACCACAGAATGGGGAGGGACATGGAGAAGCCTCGAGTCCAGTCCCCTGCCCCCACGGCAGGACCAAGCACCAGCTAGACCATGCCTTACAGGTGTCTGTCCAACCTGCTCTTAAATCTCTCCAGCGATGGAGATTCCACAACCTCCCTGGGCAATTTATTCCAGGGTTTTACCACCCTGACAGGTGGGAAGTTTTTCCTCATGTCCAACCTAAACCTCCCTGGCTGCAGTTTAAGCCCATTGCTCCTTGTCCTGTCCTCAGAGGCCAAGGAGAACCATTTTTCTCCCTCCTCCTTGTTACACCCTTTTAGGTACTTGAAAACCGCTCTCATGACCCCTCTTTCACACACAGGCCCAATTCTTTCAGTCTTCTCTCATTGCTCATGTTCTCTAGACCTTTCATCATTCTTGTTGCTCTTCTCTGGACCTTCTCCAATTTCTCCACATCCTTCCTGACATGTGGTGCCCAGAACTGGACACAAGACTCCAGCAGAACGGCAGGATGACTCCTCGCGTGAGGGAGAGAAGACAAAGGGAAGGAAGTGACGGGAGGCGCCCTGGGCCCATGTCCCGGGAACGCAAGCATCTGCGCTAGGTCGGATTTGCACCGTGGGGCAATTGGTTTGATCCAGTCGGGAGTCAGGCCACACTGGTGATATCACCAAATGTGCAGGGCCTCGGGGGCAGAAATTCAGAGGGGCGGTGGTGGGAAAGGGGGAGCTAAAGGGCAACTTTCTGCCCGGGACCAAAGTATCCAAGGATACCAGCTTAATACAAATGCAGTTATTTACTGGGGGTGGTGGAACGATGGAGGTGGAGTTATTTTTAATACAGATTATGCAAGTCCCATAGTGTGGCTCCCAGCTCATGGAGGACCCAATTAATTAGCGATTGGATGCCATGGCAAGAGCTCTGTATTCTTAAAGGCGTCCCCCACCTACACATGGATGTTCTCCCATCTCCATTTCTGTCTCTACCCCTTTACCTGCTCTGTTGCTTCTTTCACTAAGAAACTTTCTCCCTGTTCTGTTTCCTTAGTTACTCTTACTCCTTCTAGCCTCATCAGTATGCAAAGGCTTGTCACGACACCGACTCTTCCGCGCTATTCTAGATACAAGCAACGACAACAGATTTCTCCATACGCAGCGGGATGCAAATGGTCCGGTCATAGTGGAGCCTGGAATTTCCTGGCACTGGGCGGTCGCCCCGCGCTGTACCCCCTCAGGGGAGTTGTGTGGGTATAGTCAGGTCTTTTTGCTGCCAGTGGCCATAAGCTCTTTTAAAAGAGCTTAGTGCTTTCATGCTGTCAGAAATCTCTCAAGGGGTGTTGATTGTAAGGCTGTAATACACAGCTCCCGCTTGAATGCTGCAGCTCCTCGTGGGGCCGGGGTGGCGGGGACAAAGGCCCCTTCCTGCCCATTTTGGCACTCGCCCGCACATGCCTGCAGGCGTGTGGTTACACACCCCTGGCTGTAAGCCACCGACGCGCCGCCAAAGTGACACAGGAGTTGCCTAGACAAAACCTAGCCCGAGAATGCATTACACAACCCCGGATTGGACCCCGGGTGCCCGGCATGTCACGCGCTGAATGGCGAGGGGCGTGGTCTAGGCCCTAGCAAATGCACCAACACACATGCACAAAGAATGAGCCCGACTGGGATCGGCCTGGCCCGGGGGGAGCAAGATTTTTCACGAGTCTTTCTCCAACGGGGCTTGTTTCCATGCCCCACCAGCCCAGCTCAGCCCTGCAGCTGGACCAGGGAACAGGCAAAGCAAAAGGCAACCCCCAAGCTGCGGCGGCTCTCACTGAGCTAACCAGAGACCCGCCCAGGAAACCTCTTTTCCTCCTCCCCTTCGCGCGGGGTATGGGGCCACTCACGCTGCAGCACCTCCTGCTGGTCACATTGGGAACTGGCGCAGCCTTCTGGTCTGTGTCTTGCCCATTGGCTCTCTGTTCCCTGGCTCCACCCCCTGGCTCTAGACCCACATCGCTCCCTTGGCCCACAGCATCTGCTCCAGGACACTGCCCTCTGGCAGCGCCCACCGCCCCGTTCTGCCCCCTCCCAGGGGTATCAGCCATCCTCAGCCCTGGTACCTGCCTCCGTGGCTGACGGCAGCCCCACAGCCTGCAGCCTAGGTCTAGCCCCGCCCCTCAGGGGCTAAGAACCGGAGCACCCCAGTCCCTGAGCCCTTCGGAAGTGTTCCCTTGTCTCCAGCCCCTTCCCCACTACACACCCACGGCAATACCAGCCCCAGAGGACCAACACTGACACCGACACCAAAGGACCAGCTCCCAGAGGGCAGCACAGCGCAGAGCGAGGTTGGTGGTGAAAAGAATCCCGAGTTTTATTACCCAAGGTTAAGATTAAAGGGACAGTGGATAAGGATCATGCACCCAGGACCCAGCCACCCAAAAGAGATTCAAATGTTGCCCCGCTGATTAGCAGAGCACCGATAGCTGATCGCCGCCAGAAGCCTGTGTTTCTACGAGTGGTGCACATCCACACATGCCTCGGGGCACAGAACAAAATTGATTCTGCAAGTGCACTGACTGCAATTCCGCCTGACTCTGACAAAACAAGGAATAGTTCTGCAGCACCTCACTCTGCCTTTCCCCTCACCAGACTTGCAGCACGTTCAGACAAACTGGCGCTAAAAGGACCCGATCCCCAGCTGCACTGGCACCTGGAGCAGAAGCGCTGCAGGGCAGGGATCAGCCCCTGGGAATGAGGGCGCTGCAGGGGGTCGGTGATGTCGAAGGCCAGGAGCAGGCCTGATTTTACCACCACCAGCTTCTTGCTGCAGCAGCTGCTTCCTCCAGCCTCAGGAGCAGGCAGAGGGCGCGGGGCTGGCGGTGCGGCTGGTGCCCAGAACCCAGCCGTTATGAGAGAAGGCACTTGCACACTACAAAGGCAGCAAACTGAGCAAGAATGTCAGTTGTCACTGCCCTGCCCAGCACAGCCACTAGGGAATTCATGCTAACGGTATCCCCTGAATTCAGACACTTGGCTCCAAAAATCCCAGGGGTCTTCAACCTGTGCTAAAGGAGAATCTCCAGTGGTTGGGTACAGTCTAGGGGCTATGACACACAGTCAAGCAGTTCCGACTGCATCCTGTAGAGGGGCCACATTAGCCCATATGTTACAGGGCAGCAGACAGCCAAGAGGTGCTTCCGTGGTCCTGGGGAAACGCTCCCTGATGGTGGATACATCCTGTCCTGGTGCTCCGCGCTCAGCTCTTGGGACACATCAGGGGCCTGGTGGCAGGGGAAGCCAGATTTAAGGGCACTTTGTGATGGAGGGAAGATCTATTTTAAATAGCAGCCCCTCCCTGGTCGCCAGTCGCGCACTCTGAGGAGCTCAGAACACTCGCTCAGTTCCCCAGCTTTTATTGAATGTGGGCCACGTGAATTTTTTCTCTCTCTAGATTTTTAATAAAAAGGCCTCACACAAGACTAAGGGTACGTCTACACTAGCCCCCTAGTTCGAACTAGGGAGGCTACTGAGGGCAACCGAAATTGCCAATGAAGCGCGGGATTTAAATATCCCGCGCTTCTTTAGCATGCTCCCGGGCGGTCGCCATTTTGGAAACTGACAAGCCCGGAATAACTGCCCGCGTCTACATGTGGCAGTGAAACGGGAGTTCAAAGTAAAGCCCTAACTCGAATTAGTTGTTACTCCTCGTGGAATGAGGTTTAACAGCTAATTCGAGTTAAGGGCTTTACTTCGAACTCCCGTTTCACTGCCGCGTGTAGACGCGGGCAGTTATTCCGGGCTAGTCAGTTTCCAAAATGGCGACCGCCTGGGAACATGCTAATGAATATTTAAATCCCGCGCTTCATTTGCAATTTCGGTTGCCCTCAGTAGCCTCCCTAGTTCGAACTAGGGGGCTAGTGTAGATGTACCCTAAGTGTATTACATCAACACTATTTCTTTTGCTAGTAAAACTTGCAACCTCACCAAAAAGGGTACCAGCACAGTCTGGCAGGATCTATTTCCCAAAAACCCATGTTGATTGGCACTCATTACATTCCCCTCCTTTAATACTTTACTAATTGTGCCCTGTGGCAGCCACTCCAGTCTCTTGCCAGGACTGATGCTATAGTCCAGGGCCCATAGTTACCCTGTTTACCCTTCTTAAACACTGGCACAGCAATAGCTCTCTTCCAGTCTTCTGGGACAGTCCCAAGCACTGCAACATTCACGGTCCAAAGATGTCCTTGGCCAGCTCTTTTACAACCCTTGGATGCAAGTTCTCTGCATTACAGTACTCCTTCCATGCTGCTCATATCACTGGAGGAGATCACATGCTAGGACTTCGTATTTTACCCAGAAATTCTTCGCTTCTAATTTACATTCACTACCATCCGCTTCACCCTCCTTCCGTTTGTTTATACACAATGTTTTACAACTACTGTCACCTCTCCTGTCAGCCAGGTGGATTTTTTTACCCAATGGTGGCCTCCTTCCTCAGTTGTGCCTTTTCGGGCACCTAGTGAAGTGTCCCTCAACAATGCCCAATGAGCCCTCCCGTTTTTCTGATTCAATTCACTGCTGAGACTGGGACGCCACCTACGCTGAGATCCGAGGCACGAGCTCTCCAGGGGTGGACGTGGGGCTCTGGACTTCGGGAGCACCCTCCTGCTGCAGCGTCCACATGGTGCAGGCACTTTCTTGGTGGGCACCAGGGCCTATAGAGATCTAAGCACAGCCCTGCCCGGGCCCATCTGCCTGGCAACCCTATTGAGCAGCCTCTACCAATCCGGAGCCAGCTCCTGTGCATGGGGGAGCAGACTCTGCAGAGCAGGATTCCCCAGGACAGGCCTGGAGACCCAGGGTCGCTCCCCCACTAACCTGGCCTGCCCTCGGGAGAGCCCCTGATGGCTTCAGCCCTGCGGACGGTTCCTTGCGGAGTGGAGAGAACCAGAGCATCGCACTAGCCACGGGGAGAATAAGTCCCAGGAAAACAACCCCAGAACTGCCCTCCCCCATATAACAACCCCAGCCTCTCCCAAACACATTTCCCTCACAGCTCCCCCAGCTGGGCCCCGCAGACTTTGGACACGCGGAGGGCCAGGCCCCACGCAGGGCAGGCTCATAGGGCCTGGTGCCCAAGGCCAAGGCAGAAATCCTGCGCACGATGGGGAGCACAGAGGAACCCGATCCTGACCCCACTAGCCAGCTGCTGCACGGCCGCCAGGTCGCTTCTGCCCCACGTGGAACTAACCATTCATCAGCACCACCAGGCACGTGCTTAACCCCGGCCATGTAAGACACCCCTTCGCCCGCTGCACTCTGCTCATGTGCTACCCCGCCCGCTGGTGCGTCAGGCGGAGGGGCCAGCAGGTGGGCTGGGCCTAGCACATTTCTGTGTTCACGCACACGGCCCGGGCTGGTGAGGGGAATGATCTGCCCCCCAAGGGACCGCCCAGTCCTGTCCGACCACACGGAACAACGCTTGGCTCCTACCCAGCGCTGGGCTCCAGCAGATATCCCAGGGCCTGACCAAGCAGGGCAGGGCCCTTCTTCCCATTGTCCAGCTGGGCCCAATGAGGGCCCAGGAGGGGAAACCACTGGACCAATAGGATTGCCAGATGGTTTAACCAAAAATACCAAACACCATCCCCCCCCAAAAAAAACCACCAGGGGAAAAAATTCTGTTGAGAAAAAAAAAGGGGGGAGACCCTGTCCGGTAAAAAAAATCAGAAAATACCAGACCCCTAAAATGTCCAGTATTTTCTGGGTTTTTCCCCCTGCCAGGAGGCAAAAATACTAAACACCTGGCAACCCTACGACACTCCGCAACCGGGCCCAGCCCCCAGCCCCCCGGACTCCCTGCTTACCTGTGCTCAACCTCTCCCTCTTCCGATCCCTATTCTGACTCTGCACACACTTAAAGAGGCCATGCTGTTTTAATTTTTTTTCTTTTTTTGCTTAACTCTCGGGATCCTTTTTTTTCCCTTTTTTCTCCTCAACAACTTTGGTCTCCCCCTTTTTTTTCCTCCCCTCAACAGAATTTCTTTCCCGTTTTTTGGGGGGGGGGGGGAGTGTTTGGTATTTTTGGTTAAACCATCTGGCAACCCTACCTGTCCTGTGGCCACCCACTAGGCCGTCACCAGCACCCGAGGGGTTTCCATGAAACCTTTAAAAGAATAAATTCCAGGAGACAGCTTCAGACCCCTCAGCCTCACCTGCAGCCTTCAGCGGGCTGCCTTGGGCCAGTCCCTGGCCACCAGGCCATGAAACTGACTGGAGACAAAGAACGAAACTGACTCGCCCACTCTGCCCCTGCAGGAGGGGATACATGCCAAGGACACCAGTGAGAAACCAGCTTTGAAAACTGCTGGGTGTGTCAGCGAGGCTGGGAACGCAGCATCCCGGGCTGGGGACGACTGAGCGGCAGGCTCTGCCAGCACAAAGCAACTGCAGGCCCCACGTGGCTAGCGGGTTGAGCTGGGTTTTTGGTGCATCTTTCAGCTCAAAAGGAAGCAGCAGATCAAGGCAGGGACACAAAGCCCGGTGCTCCTCCAGTCGCAGCCAGCGACACCACCCGGCTCCTTCCAAACCAAACTCACCAGCGTCCTGCCGGGGTCAGATCCGGCTGCGTTGCAAGTCCCCTCTGCTCAGCATCCCACACAGGGCTCAGGCTGATCGCCCTCTGCCCCCTTCGTTCTCAGCAAACAGCTGCTCCTGCCCTCACTTTGCCCTTTTATAGGCTGATGTGCTCCAGCTGACGGCTGTCCCTATCCCTGAGTCATGGCCAGGTGGCCCGGAGGGAGTGAACAGAACAGTAAGTCCTCAAGTGATCCCTCCCCTGTCGCCCCTTCTCAGCCTCTGGCACACAGAGGCCAGGGACACCCTCCCTGCCCAGCCTGGCTAATAGCCATTGATGGACCTAACCTCCATGAATGTCAGCAGGAGGAGTTGAACTTGCAACCTTAGGGGCTAAAGAAATGAGCTGCTACAGCATGCGCAAAAAGACAACTAGCTCCCAGATAAGGCTGTAGAGGAGACTGCTCACTCCCTTATCAGCAGGCTCAGTGCCTCTGGGTTAGAAATGTATCGAGTGCTTTTTTTTAGCCCTGTTACAATCTTGGTCTTCACAACTTCCTCTGGCAAGGAGTTCCACAGGTTGACTATGCACTGTATGAAGAAAAACTTCCTTTTGTTTGTTTTAAATCTGCTGCCTATTCATTTCATTGGGTGACCCCTAGTTCTTGTGTTATGGGAAGGAGTACTTAGCTCTTCTTTATTCACTTTTTCCACACCAGTCAAGATTCTGTTGACCCCTATCATATCCCCCCTTAGTCGTCTCTTTTCCAAGGCAAAAGTGCCAGTCTTATTAATCTCGCCCCATATGACAGCCATTCCAAACCCCTCAGCATTTCTGTTGCCCTGTTCTGAACTTTTTCAGTGGCATTGAGCGATCTGGATCCCTCGGGAAGCTGGACCGATACGAACTAAACAGGTGTTCACAGAGCCTGATGCAAGGTCCTACCCCAGCCCCAAAGCCCGCAGGCCCCGCTCCCAGAATGGGAAGCTGCACTCAGGCAAGAGGGGTCTGTGAGAAGGATTTTGGGGTCACGCTGGGCAAGCCACTCCCCAGGAGCTCCCAGAGCGATGCCGTGGGGAATACGGCTCCAGCCACCACTAGACGCACGGACAGAGTGAGCAGGGCAGGGAGGTGACACAGACTGGAGACTGCAGTCTGCTCCCGGGGCCACGTTTTAAAAAGATGGTGGAACACTGTCGATGGGGCAGCAACGAGCGCCGTGTTCTGCGGGCTGAAGAAAAACGCCTTCTCGGGAACTACCAAAAGGCGCCCGATCTGTTCCGCTTCCACAAAAGAAGGCTGAGAGGCAATATCATTGAAATGTCTAAGTGCTGCCGTGGAGAGACATTGTCAGGGCTTAAAGGGCCGGTGAATGCCGCAGAAACAGGCAGTGCAAGACGGGCGGCTGGAAGGTGGAAACAGACAAATCCAGATTAGAAACAAGGCGCAAATATTTCATGGTGAGGATGACTGGAACAAACTCCCAAAGCGAGGGGCGGACTCTCTATTTCCTGGTGCCCTCTCATGCCGACGAGACGCCTTCCTGGTGTGTGCTTGGATCAGAACTTAGCTCCTGTGTGATACAGGGGGTGGGAGACGCAGGGGGCAGATTCGATGCTCTAATGGCCCCTCCTGGCCCTAAAGTCTACTAATTAATGAAAAGCTGAGTGCGGCCTAGCGAGCAGCCCCGGGGGCGTTACTGTGCAGCTGGCTGGATCCCCAGACTCAGTGTTATTTCGTGCGATGGTCCAGGGGAAGCCTCTCAAACATCTAGAGAGGCTGGCCACCGTTAGGACACGAGCCTTGCAAGGGAGGGGTGGGTGTGGCAGTGACACCACAAAAGCCTGCTGCAGGACCTCAGCCCATTGGGGGACAGTCGTGGGTCGGTGGTGACCTCACAGAGAGACCCTGACACCAGCCAATCAGGACAGAGGTGCAAGGCAGCGGCAACCTCAGAGACTCCGGCGGCTCTGCACCAGCCAGGCCTCTCCTGGGGCACGGAGAGAGAATGAGGGTCAATGGACGCGGGCACGAGGAGGAGCCTCGTCGGAGATTTCCCCTTCCCTGCTGCTGATTTTGTCATCCCTGTTTAGAAGGTAAGAGCCTCAAAGAGGTTTGGCCCTTTTCAGTCTGACCCACCTGGCGCCAGCTGAATTCTAGGGTTAAGGTGGTTTGATTTCCTACCCAGGACTTTGTCCTGTAGAATTATTGGGGGTTTGTCCTTTTAGGTTTCCCCATTCCTCCTTCCCTCCCTTTCTCTTCTTCTCTTGCTTCTTTCCCCCTTTGCCGTTCCTCCCTGCCTCCACCAAGGAGCGAGAGAGAGGGAGTATGGCAGGGGAGTGGCTGTCACTGTGGGAGGCCCTTACGAAGAGGTGGGGCTGGAAGAGTGACCTGGCCCATCCTTCTGGATTTCTGCTGAGACCCCTCTGCCTCCCAGCTCTCAGAGTCTCGATGTCGATTGGCCGCGCAGGGGGCTATGGACGGGCCCTTTTGTTCTCTTTAAGACCCAACCAGGAAGTCCCAAACCGTCGTGCGTTGGGTTGATCGTGCTGCTTCTCTGCAGTGACTGTCTCTGCGCAGTTCCTGAGTCTCTCTCATGTGCCAGGTCTGCTCACTTCCTTGCACAGTGACCGGGAGCAATTGTTGGGCTGTAGCGCACTCGGGAGCACTGTATTCCAATCCGCCTGTGTGTCCTGAGGGACGAGCTGGGGGCAGGACACCAGCTGTGCAGGGGAGGGGTGGGCGTGGCAGTGACATCACAAAGGCCTGTTGCAGGTCCTCAGCCCATTGGGGGACACTGGTGGGGGTGGCAGTGACATCACAAAGGCCTGTTGCAGGTCCTCAGCCCATTGGGGGACACTGGTGGGGGTGGCAGTGACATCACAAAGGCCTGTTGCAGGTCCTCAGCCCATTGGGGGACACTGGTGGGGGTGGCAGTGACATCACAAAGGCCTGTTGCAGATCCTCAGCCCATTGGGGGACACTGGTGGGGGTGGCAGTGACATCACAAAGGCCTGTTGCAGATCCTCAGCCCATTGGGGGACACTGGTGGGGGTGGCAGTGACATCACAAAGGCCTGTTGCAGGTCCTCAGCCCATTGGGGGACACTGGTGGGGGTGGCAGTGACATCACAAAGGCCTGTTGCAGGTCCTCAGCCCATTGGGGCCATTGGGGGACACTGGTGGGGGTGGCAGTGACATCACAAAGGCCTGTTGCAGGTCCTCAGCCCATTGGGGGACACTGGTGGGGGTGGCAGTGACATCACAAAGGCCTGTTGCAGGTCCTCAGCCCATTGGGGGACACTGGTGGGGGTGGCAGTGACATCACAAAGGCCTGTTGCAGGTCCTCAGCCCATTGGGGGACACTGGTGGGGATGGCAGTGACATCACAAAGGCCTGTTGCAGGACCTCAGCCCATTGGGGGACACTGGTGGGGGTGGCAGTGACATCACAAAGGCCTGTTGCAGGTCCTCAGCCCATTGGGGCCATTGGGGGACACTGGTGGGGGTGGCAGTGACATCACAAAGGCCTGTTGCAGGTCCTCAGCCCATTGGGGGACACTGGTGGGGGTGGCAGTGACATCACAAAGGCCTGTTGCAGGTCCTCAGCCCATTGGGGGACACTGGTGGGGATGGCAGTGACATCACAAAGGCCTGTTGCAGATCCTCAGCCCATTGGGGGACACTGGTGGGGGTGGCAGTGACATCACAAAGGCCTGTTGCAGGACCTCAGCCCATTGGGGGACATTGGTGGGGGTGGCAGTGACATCACAAAGGCCTGTTGCAGGTCCTCAGCCCATTGGGGGACACTGGTGGGGGTGGCAGTGACATCACAAAGGCCTGTTGCAGGACCTCAGCCCATTGGGGGACACTGGTGGGGAGGCGGTGACCTCACAGAGAGACCCTGACATCAGCCAAGCTGGACAGAGGTGCAAGGTGGGGCAACCTCAGAGACACCCCCCCCCTTCTGGCTTTGTGGGAGCCCCTCCCAGAGAGGCAGGGCTGGAATTGCTCTGAGACTCTGGGGGTGACCTGGGACGTCCTTTGGGACGTCTGCCGAGATGGCTCAGCCTCCCACCTCGTCGAGTCTCGATGCTGATTGGCTGAGCAGGAAGCTAATCGCAGGGAGTTTTCCCAGTTTCCCAGCTGTGCCCCCATCTGCCCCTTCCTTTGCAGGCTCTGCACAAGCCTTGTCTGACCCCAGGCAGGCCTTGCTGGGGAACCCGCAGGCAGAATCCCCGACACAGGCAGGCTCCAGTACAGCTTGGTGCTGAGCGTGGGCAGGAGGGGCCGGGGCCGTTTTACCTTCGCGCTGGGGGGACTGGAAACCCATTTCCCAGACTGTGCTCCTAGCCTGCTCCCCAGGGGCCAGCCTCACAGCCCCTCCCTTCTTCTGGCCAAAGATCAATGAGCCATGGAGGGCCCAGGGGCCTGTCTCCATCCCATGAGCTGTCTGTCCGTGAGTCAGGAGTCCAGAACGAACGGGCCCAGCCCAGGCGCTGAGCAGTGTCCCAGGCTGGAGAGACAGACACATTGCGACAGAGGGCAGTGCCCCCACCAGCAGCAGCACAGAAGGGAGGGTGGCCCCGAATGGTCTTGTCACTCGTCCTTCTGCGCCACGGCTGGCAGCAGCTCTGCCTTTCAAGCTGGGCCACCCAGAAAGGCAACATCCTCACCAGCAGTGGTGGGGAAAGACGGCTGGCCTGGCGTGGCGTTGCTTCCCTTCCTTCTGTGCCACGGCTGCTGGCATCCCTGAATCCCAAACTGGGAGACTGCAGAGCGGCAGCCTCTGGCCAGGCACCAGGCTCGGAAGGCAGCACGGCCAGCAGCAGCGCATAGCAAGGGGGGCAGGACATGGCATTGCCGTCCTCCCTCCTGCGCCATGCTGGCGGCAGCTCTGCCAGTCGGGGCAGCTGGAAAGGCAGCACCACCAGCAGCCGGGGGGAAGGAAGGGAGGCCTGGTGTAGGATTTGCTTCCCCTCCTCGTGTGCCACTGCTGGCGGCAGCACTGCCTTCTCAGGGGGCGGCTGGGAATCGGTGGCAACTGGTAAGGCACCCATCCTGGATGGCAACCCAACCGCCAGCAGAAGGGAGGGAGCCATGGTCCAGCATGGCCCCCCTTCCTTCTGCACCGCTGCTGGCAGTGGCGCTGCTTGCCAGGCTGGGTGGCTGGGAGCAGCTGCCACTCCAGCTGCCCAGCTCAGAAGGCCAGGAGAAATCAAGCACATTTCTTCCAATTTCCAAAGTCTGCCTGGACAAAGACCTGAGGACTAGAGAAGAAGTCATGGAGACCCAATGAGCGACCCTCCTGCACTGACCTTGCTACCCCCTTTTGGGCGGGGACCCCCAGTGTGAGCAACGCTGTACTAGGGGATTCCTCTACAACCCCGAGGTCCAGCATGGCCAGGAGTTCTTGGCAGACCCTTTCCTTCCATTTCCATGGATGTGGCTGTCAATTCTCAGGGAAAGTTTTCATATTTCAAGTCTCTGTCTGGATGGAGTCTGAAGGACCAAAGAGGAGGTCAGGTCCTGGAAAACCCAGATGCACGGGATGTCTCTCAAACATCAGCACCCCTTGCGTAAGTGGCTATGCACTTCTTTGCGCAAAAAAACCTGTTTCTTACCTAGGAACAAAAATAGTGTCTACCTGCCGTGCGTATCAACCAGAATGTATACCGCCGACTGCTAACGCTGTCGTCTCCTGCCGCCTGCTGCCTCTTCGTTTCTGAATTTCCTGGAATAGCAAACATGAAACTTAGCCTCCGAGAGATGCTAGGTGAATGCAAAATTCTTTGTCCTGGGAACGTGGCCAACCTCAGGTGCACCAAAATCAGGAGCCAAATTAAAAAATCATGGAACTGGCTTAAAATAATGAGATTAAAGAGAAATAAACAAATAATTCATTTTGGATCTTTCCTTTCTGAGCCTTGAGAACACACTCGGGTCGTGTTTTCAGCCGTTTCTCTGCAAACCTGAGGGCTTGAAACACGTTTTCCATGAAAGCCGAGCGTGTGTCTACACTCCCGAGCCGATGCTGACAGACCTGTGCCAGCAGAGCCCCCCAGCTTAGATGCAGCCCACACGCAGAGAAGGAGTTTTTCTGTTGGCATAACACCAGCTCCCCAAACAGAGCCCCTTGGACTCCCAGCTTGGGCAGTCATGCCTGGCAGTCAGAGCAGTAGCAGTCAGAGATGGGTCAGGAGTCCCAGAGCAAGCCAAAAGGCAGGTCTCATTGACTCAAACTTAGGGCAGAAAGGACCATCGTGAACATCTGGTCTGACGTCCTGCAGGCCACCGAACCTCCCCCCTCATGCCCTGTCCTAGAGCCACCAACACTGGCTGACTTACTGACGTCCTCAAATCCCGATTCAACGGTGTCATGTGATGGAGAATCCACCATTTACACTAATTAAAGCCAGCCAGTGACCCGGGCCCCTTGCTGCAGAGGGAGGCAGCCTTGCCCACTCATCCCCCCGGTCTCTGCACATCTGACCCATTGAAAATTCCTTCCCAACCTCAAACATGGGGCAGGCAGGCCAGGAGTGTTGTGGCAAAACCCACCCGCCAAGCCTGCGGGGGAGAAGTCTCGGGGGTAACTCAGGGCGAGGGGGGCCTATTCCCCTCTGCTGAGCACAAGACACCTGGTGACAGGACTCGTCCTGCGGCGCCCCATGGCAGTCCAGCAGAACTGCGCGGGACGAGCGCCCTCATTAACAGCCCCTGTGAAAAAGCAAAAGTGCCGAGCTGGAGTCTGTTTATTCATCTTCTCTGCTATGTGGTTTGCACCGGGAGAAGTGACTCGCACGCCCGCCTGCCCCCTCCCACGGGCCGGGGAGGACTGACCGACCTGACCCAACCCTCCCCGCCCAGTGCTCTCTGCCCTCCAGGCCTGGCTGGGCTGCCAGGACGGACCTGCCTCTCCTGGTACCTGGTGCCGCGTCTTTCCAGGGCATCACGGGCGCACTCAGGGTTACAGGCTCCCCCTCCCAGAGCGTGGCCAGCAGCAGCCTGTCAGGGGAAAGGCTGGGAGCTGCTCCCAGCCGCAGGGAGGGGGGATGGCCTGGCCTGTATCTGAGAGGTCACCTCCTCCCCCCTCCCCACTCCCATCCCATTCCCCCGCAGCTGGAAGCAGCTTGTCCCCTCCTGCCCGCACTGTGCCACAAGGCAGCTGACACCTCCAGGCTGCTGCTGGCCACCCACGTCACCCAGCCGCCTCCTGCCCCCTTGGCTGCAGCGTGGGCAGGGCAGGGCTAGGCCCTAAGGATGCCTCGTGCTCCAGGGCTCAGAGACTCCATCTGCAGCGGGTTCAGGGAACCTGGCCAGGGAGGGGGCCAGGGGACTGAGCCGCCCAGTGGTGCCCGGGGGCAGGACCTAGGGCGGGGCAGTGTGCGTAGAGGGTGTTATGGCCTGGCCAGCTGCTGGGAGCCTGCAGGGTTGGGGCACGAACAGGTTGGAAATAGCTTCCGCCTCCCACTGCAGAGCCTCGCTGCAGGGCAGGGACACTCCCCCGGGCCCACACCTTGGGGGCTTTGGCACATGCAGGGCCTGGCTCCTCCTGGGCCGTGGGGGCTTGACCTTTCCCTGGGGCCCACCCGGCCAGAGGCAGGGGCAGGAAGGAGCCGCCAGCCAGGCTGTTGTGAGCTGAATGATCCGACCAGCGGCTGGTCCGCACCGCGCCGGGAGCAGGGCGCAGCCACTGGCGGGGGTTGGTTGGGGGGTGATGGGCACAGCAGGGAGAGGACTGTGAGGGGGAGGCATTAAAGGGTTGATGGGGGGCAGCAGAGGTGACACATAACCAGCCTCTGCCAGCCCGCACACACCAGCCATCGCAGCGGGAACCGGGGCCGGGGTGAAGGGGCCCTGCCGGCCAAGAGGAGATACCGAGCAGGGACTGCCCTGATGGACCAGAGGGGAAGCCCCCTCAGCATTTTGGTCACCCTCCGCTGGACCCGCGCCAGCGTGCCCACACCCTTTCTGTAGTGGGGGCCCAGCACTGGACGCAAGACTCCAGATGTGGCCTCCCCAGGGCCGAATGAAGGGGAATAATCACTCCCCTAGATCTGCTGGCAGTGCTCCTCTGGCTGAGGCTTGAGACCCACCCCTGAAAAGCAGAGACATGAGTGACGCTTCCGCCTCCCCCAGCGCCGGGGCAAACTCCCACTGGGGACATTGGGCTTCTGTTGGCTTCGGTGGAGCGTGACTCAGGTGCGAAGAGAGCAAAGCTCGTAGGCAGCCGGCTCCCAGACCAGTCTCAACACGTCACCTGGTTCCTAGACAAGGCCTGGTCGTCCCTGCTCAACCAGACAGGCGCAGGAAAGTCACCCGCAGAGGGTCACTCCTTCCAAACAGTCAGTTCCAGGGGTAAAATAATGATTGTTCCAAGCTGACGCCTGTCCTGTCTGACTCCGCACGCTGTGCCCTCTGCTTAGCATGGGCTGAGCCATGAGTTTCCAATCCGCCCTACTTCGCAGATTGCCACCCAAAGGGCCAGTCCACCCCTCCTTCAAATGGGTGCCACAGTGTGAAAGTGAACGGACAGAGCCCTGCTTAGACCAGCTCTCGCTAGGTCCCAAGAATGTGCGCTGCTTGTCTGTCTGTCTGCGAGTCCATTTGTGCCAGAGCCCCTCCGAAACGGTAAGAGCTGGGGCCACCAAATTTGGGAGGCAGCTTCCTCTTCCCCTGCCTGAAAGCAAGCTCAGGGTTTGGTTGTGCCAGGACAATGGGAAGTGCCCGTAGTGGGACAGTTGGCCATAACATGGAAAGGGAGGGGGCAGAGAGGAGGGATGCGATACCGAATGGGACCACTGGAGGCAGTGAGCCTGTAGGGCAGAGCTATCTGCAGAGTGCCCACCGGGGGCAGCCGCACCACCGAGAGAGTGGTCAGCAGGGCTGGAGCTCGCCATCTTGCCTGTCACCAGACCAGGTAAGTAGCCCTCCTGCCCCAAACCTCTCCCCCCGGCCTCAACTGGGACTTTTCAGTTTAGAAAAGAGGAGACTGAGGGGGGATATGATAGAGGTATATAAAATCATGAGTGGTGTGGAGAGGGCGAATAAAGAAAAGTTATTTATTAGTTCCCATTATAGAAGAACTAGAGGACACCAAATGAAGTTAATGGGTAGCAGGTTTAAAACTAATAAAAGAAAGTTCTTCTTCTCACAGCGTGTAGTCAACCTGTGGAACTCCTTGCCAGAGGAGGCTGTGAAGGCTAGGACTATAACAGAGTTTAAAGAGAAGCTAGATAATTTCATGGAGGTTAGGTCCATAAAAGGCTATTAGCCAGGGGATAGAAATGGTGTCCCTGGCCTCTGTCAGAGGCTGGAGAGGGATGGCAGGAGACAAATCGCTTGATCACTGTCTTCGGTCCACCCTCTCTGGGGCACCTGGTGCTGGCCACTGTCAGCAGACAGGCTACTGGGCTAGATGGACCTTTGGTCTGACCCAGTACAGCCATTCTTATGTTCTTATGTTCAGTGCTGGAGGGAGGGAGAGAAAAGGCCCCTGATGGCTGGAGGGGGCTGAGGGGAGGCAGAAGGTCCCTGGCATCTGGGGGGGCTGGAGGCAGACAGAAGGCTCCCTGGTGTCTGGGGGAGCTGGAGGAGGAGACAGAAGGCCCCTGGCAGCTGTGGGGAGGGGAAAAGACCCCACTGGCTGGGGGAAGATACAGCCCCACCAGATGGGACCCTACCCTGAGCCCTCCTCTTCCCCAACTCTCATTCTCAGCCCCCTCCCATGCCTCCAGCCTCCTCTCCCCTGCCCCTGCAACCCCAAGACCCTGCCCTGACTTCTGCACCCCTCACACTGCCAGCCCCCTGCCTTGAAGAACTGGGCAATGCCGGTTAAGTCTTCTACTCTACTACATATTTTAGAGCAGGGGTGGCCAACCCATTAAACGAAGAGAGCCAAAACAGCAGCAGGAAAAAAGCAAAGAGCCACACCAGAATTGTTGAGCAAAAAAAAAAAAAAGATGCTGCCCCTTTAAAAACCACAAGTTGGGCTTTTTGGCCACATCAGGCTCCCGCCGGCCGCCACCATCTTGCCACACTGGATGGCTCCCCTGCACCCAGTGAGCACAGGGAGCCAAGGCAGGGGCTGTTTGTAGGGGCGCTTGGGGCAGTTTTGCGAGCTGCAGCGGAAGCTTCACAAGCCGCACTGCCAGGGGTGAAGAGCTTCATGCGGCTCGCGGGTTGGCCACCACAATTCTAGAGAGTTTGTTTGATCAAGACCTCCTCCTAAACGGTAAGAGCCAGGATCACGAACTCGGTATATAGCTTTCTCGGATCATAACGTAAGGGTTTGGTTATGCCAGGAAAACAGGGTGTGCCTGGAATGGGATTTGCTTCTCATCAAGCCAAAGAGAAAAGAGACAGAATCATGGGAGCAAGTACAGTCCTCGAAACTGACAGAACTGAGGGCATGTTGAAAGAGACTGAACCAAGATGAGCCAGAAAAATAGGAAGAGCCTGGAAGAGGATTGCTCCTTAAAGAACAGAGATGGAGCAGAGCATTCTGGAGTCGTGCTCTGTTTTGGCACTGCCGGGCAATGCCGGGTAAATCTGCTGGTTACTAGTAAGAGGCACATTCAGCACCATTTTTTTCAATTTTTCCTGTCTTATACAGCAGGACACAAGTGGGGCTGAAAGTCAGGCCTAGGTCAGGTGACATCTGCACCCTGCTGCTTTTGCTTCATGCCCTTGGTGTCGATTCACAATCATCGGCTGGGCAATGCTTCCAGGGCACCTTACACCCCCACCCCATTTGTGCGCGTCTCGTTGCATCTGCAAAACCAGCCCAGGGCGACCAACTTCAGCGGATGCCAAATAACCAGGGAAGACTGCCGGATCCTTCCTCCTGCTCCACTGCTGAAATTGGCGGAGATTCCCCATGCCTGCCAGCAGACAGGGCGTTCGTACACAGCTCTTTCCTGGCTTTATTTTTTTTAGTACCTTTCAGCTGTGCACACTGCATTGTTTTGACTCACAGCGGCGAGATGCCACAAATAATGTTGTTTTTTAACCTGCAGCTCAGTAAGTTTTGTGAGACCTACTGAAAGCAACCAGCAAAGAAGCCAGACACACGCACGCCTCCTGGGCCCCCGCAGAGTGCTCGAAGGAAGAACCTTTAGGATGACAAAAGGTGACGACTCCTGTAAATTTCATAATTGCATTGACCTTACGTTCCACCGGGCATTCAGGCAGCCACGAGGAAACTAATGACTGAGTTTCTGGATCTGTCGTATGACAGCATCTCGTAAAGGGGGAGGGGGAGGGGCACTCTCAGAGCCTAGAAGCAATGTGACGGCAGAAGCGGAGGTTGAAAGGGGAATTTTGTTTGCTGTCACTAATAAAGTTGCCATCAGTGATCCCAGGGCAAACAGCCGCCCTGAGAGACCAAGCTATTGCTAAGGCCTTGAGCCTCAGGAACGAGCATATTAAGGCTGTTTAGGAAAGTCACAACAGCGGACGGTCAAACTGGCAACAACCAGGACAAAGCAAGTCGGAAGATTCGAAACTCGCTCCACGCATCAGGGCTCGGCTGTGCAAGCTTTACACGGCTGCACATGCCCTGGAGTAGCCTCCCAGCGTGAGCCCTCGTGCCGGTGTGAGTGAGGAAGGGTTGCATGGGCCAGCCCTGGGAATTCAGTCGGCCGCCGCAGAGGGTTAACGGCCTCGCCGCCTATTGGCTCCCACCGCGGCAGCACGTTTGACAAGTCGCTAACTCGAGCAACTCCCGTCAGACGCTTGGGCTCGCACGTCAGCTGTCTGGGGGGAGACGTCTGCACGAGTGGCAACGTTTCTGTTCGCTGGGAATAAATTAACGGGCGCCGGGAAGGTGTTTGGGCTGGTTTGTTTGGTTTGGTTTGGGGGTTTTGTACGTGCCACACGCCGCCCGGCCTCCCCTCAGTGCTACTCGGAGCCAGGCTTCCTCACGGAGAGGAGGCGAGACACAGTCCTATTGAGCACTGTACCGTGGCACCACTCCCCGCCATGGCGCCTCCTGCTGGTCACACTGGGAATCAGCTCCGCAGCGCCCTCGTCTGGTCGGAGTCGTGCCTGCTCTTCCCTGTTTTCTGTTAATGACCCCGCCCCCCTGCTGTAGGACCCACGTCCCTCCCAGACCATGGCGGTGCCCCCACCCTCTGGGGTCCTCCCCCTCAGGGAACCCCCATATTGCCTCAGTGTCCCTACTGCCAGTCGTCATCTAGTCCCTTACCTCAGGGGCAAACTGCAGTCTGACATGGCCGCTCATCACAGGCAAGAGGGTGGGGACCTGCTGCCTTCGCCTGCCCTGGTTGCCTCCCTGCAGCCCCAGTGCCCCTCAGGCCCCATCGCTGGCCCTCAGCCTGGGACAGCTCAGGCCAGCACTCCCCTGGCTCACCCTGCCGTTCCCCAGCACTGCTCTGTCCCAGACACCTCAGCTAGCAGGCAGCTAAGCCCTTCCTCCCTCCACAGCTGAAGGAGCTGTGTGCTCAGCTAGGCCAGCCATCTCTTTTATACAGCCCTCCTGGGCTCTGATTGGCTGCCGCAAGGCCTCTCGTGATTGGCCCCTAGCTACAGCCCTTTCCCAGGGTTCTTTTAACCCTTTTTATGCTTGGAGCGGAGTGACTGTCCTGCTACAGCTGGGGTGGGGAACCTCTGGCCCCGGGGCTGGATGTGGCCCCCAACTTGCCTGGATCTGGCCCCTGGGGCTCAGGCTCCTGCACACACACATAGGGGAGCACACAGAATCTACTATCCTAGCCCTGCCCCCCCCCCGCCCCCCAGCTCTGGTGTGAGAGGGGAATGTGGGGAGCGTCTTTCTCCTCCATCAGGGGCCATGTCAGTGAGGGGTTGGGGTTTTTTCAGTTTTGCTTCTCACATGTGTGCAGCCCTAGACTGATTTTTCTGGGGGTCAGCGGCCCACGACCCAAAAACGGTTCCCCAGGCCTGTGCTGCTGGCGTCTGGCCAGAATCTCCCCCATTCTTATCTTTAACATGCCTGGGCATTCGCCCTTGGGTGAAACTCAACCTGCTGAGTGCCAGGGCTGTGCGGGAACTGCCCTTTCGGCAGGTTCCAGCCCTGGCGATGGTGCTTTGAATTTCAGGTTCAAATCCCACACGCCCACCCCCCGGCCATTTCTGCCTCTGAAATGGGGCACCTTTGATACGGAAGCACAGAAGGCCACGTTCCCAGCCAACCTCCTAAACTCGACCCCCACTGTTGGAGGGTGAGTCCATGGGGCAAATACATTTTTATCACCGGGAGGTGCTTTTAATGGCCTTGAAAATAAATAAAGAACAGCTGAAAAATGGGCTCGGATGCGGGGTAATTGACCAGCTGACTTGGTCTACAGAAGCTGCCCAGGGCTCCTTTCGAGGTCTGATGGGAAAGGAGTGGCAGAAGGGGGTGGGGTCAGGGTGCTGTCCTTCGCTCCGCAAGGATGGGGAACAATCATCCCATAAGAAGACATGAAAATGCTCCCGTCTGCAGCCCTGGCTGGGGGTTGCAGAGCTGGAACAGCAGGTTGGCTTTTTTTTTCTTTGCTGCAAACAATTACAAGCAGAACAATCGATTCTGCTGCTCTTGTTAGGGAAACAGCCGCATTTCCCTTCTGTCCCATGTGTCACCAGGCCATCAGATCTACCCCCCTGCAGGCTGCTCCCCGGAGACCCTCTGCCCCCCCTCGCTCAGTGGGCCCTTGATCTCATCCTTTCTGGGCTTTCGAAGGTCATGGCCCATAGCGCCTCCGTTTCTAAAGAGCTGCTCGAGAATGTGGCCGGAGAGGTGTATCTGTATGGCCGGGAGCCCGCCTGGCAAGCAGCCAGATAGCCGCCACTACAGGTGCTGTGTGTGAGCCACTGACTAAAGCTGCGAATGCACTGTGTGTGTGCACTGCCCCGGCACAAGGGTGTGTCTCTGTGTGTGTGTGTGTGTGTGTGTGTTTGTGTGTGTGTGTGTGTTTGTGTGTGTGTGTGCACACATTGCCCCTGCACACGGGTGTGACTGTGTGTACGTGCGCACATTGTCCCTGCACACGGGTGTGACTCTGTGTGTGTGTGTGTGCACATTGCTCCTGCACACAGGTGTGACTCTGTGTGTGTGTGTGTGTGTGTGTGTGTGCGCACATTGCCCCTGCACACAGGTGTGACTCTGTGTGTGTATGTGCGCACATTGCCCTTGCACATGGGTGTGACTGTGTGTGTGTGTGTGTGTGTGTGTGTGTGCATACTGCCCCTGCACACAGGTGTGACTCTGTGTGTGTGTATGTGTGTGTGTGTGCACATTGCCCCTGCACACGGGTGTGACTCTGTGTGTGTGTGTGTGTGTGTGCACACTGCCCCTGCACACGGGTGTGACTCTGTGTGTATGTGTGTGTGCATACTGCCCCTGCACACAGGTGTGACTGTGCGTGTGTATGTGTGTGTGTATGTGCGCACATTGCCCTTGCACATGGGTGTGACTGTGTGTGTGTGTGTGTGCATACTGCCCCTGCACACAGGTGTGACTCTGTGTGTGTGTATGTGTGTGTGTATGTGCGCACATTGCCCTTGCACATGGGTGTGACTGTGTGTGTGTGTATGTGTGTGTGTGTGGATACTGCCCCAGCACACAGGTGTGACTCTGTGTGTGTGTGTGTTCGTACACACGCATTGCCCCTGCATACGGGTGTGACTCTGTGGCTACGTCTAGACTACAAGTTTTCGTCGACAGAGGCTTTTGTCAAACTCGGCGTAGTGTAGACGCAGGTATAGTTTTGTCAACAAAAGTCCACTTTTGTCGACAAAACCCTGTAGTCTAGACACACCCTGTGTGTGCGTGTGTTCTGCATGGCCTTTGATGCTAGCTAAGCTATGACAATTTTGTTGGAGTTTCCGTAATCCACCAGCAGGTCGGAGGCCCTTTGGCCGGCCTGCCGGAGGAATCGGGGAAGTAGGGCGTGCCACAGCTGAATTCCAGCGGTGGCGAGAGTCAGTGAACGGGATCCAGCAACCCGATCGCTGATCCGAGAGCAACCAGAATGTCTGCTGGGTGTGTAGCCTGACATGCCCTGAGCTGCTCAAAGCCGGGCTTGAGAGGAGACCTGAGTGAGGGAAGAGATCAAAACCGCTCCCCTGCTTAGACAGCACCAGCGAGAAAGAACATAAGAGAATAACATACATCAGAGCGGCCACACTGATCCCAGTGTCCTGTCTGCCCACAGTGGCCAAGGCCAGATGCCCCAGAGGGAGGGAACAGAACAGGGAATCATCACATGATCCCTCCCCTGTCACCCATTCCCAGCCTCTGATCAACATCCTGGCTAATAGCCATTGATCGACCTAACCTCCATACATTTATCTAGTTCTTTTTTGAACCCTGTTAAAGTCCTAGCCTTCACAGCATCCTCTGGCAAGGAGTTCCACAGGTTGACTGCGCGCTGTGTGAAGAAAAACTTCCTTTTGTTTGTTTTAAACCTGCTGCCTATTCATTTCATTGGGTGACCCCTAGTTCTTATGTGATGGGAACAAGTAAATAACTTTTCCTTATTCACTTTCTCCATGATTGAATAGACCTCTATCACATCTCCCCTTAGTCTCCTCTTTTCTAAGCTGAAAAGTCCCCGTCTTTTTAACCTCGCTTCATATGGCGTCGTTCCAAAGCCCTGCTCGTTTTTGTTGCCATTTACAAAGCACCTTCGAATTGAGAAGGACCCGCCTCTTCCCTTGGATCCCAGATGAGGTGGGCCCATCTTGGCGGATGGACAAGCCATGGTGCGGAGGGGTTGTATGTAAATAACGTGACTTTAAAGCAGCACGGGACAGCAAACCGACCAGAATTAAAAGGCTAGACTGCCCCTTAGCAAACACCAAGATTTCACACCTCAGCTCAGCCTGCCCGTGCATCCTGTTCTCTTCCCGGACGTGAAGGGGACGACGGTGCTGCCTGGTATGGTACAAAACAGACCCTGCTGGGCCTTTCGCCCACTCCCCCAACTGGTACCTGTCTCTCGCGCGCACAATGAATTGTGGGAGGAAATGACGTCATGGAGATGTCCAGCTGCCACCGCTGATGTGTGAGAGTGCTGTCGGCGTTTCGGAATCTGGGCCAGGTCCCCATCTGGTGTCAGTCAGCGAGGTTCACAGAGCTTCAGTTGCATGCTGAATTTGCCCCTCGACAATTGAATCCAATGCAGAGTGTAGCTGAAAGCGGGGGAATTCTCGGAGTGGTTTAGCTTCCAGTCAGCTCTTTTCCCTCAAATTTCCCTTCCATGATTGAACAGGACGGGACGCCAATGCTCCCTCTCCCTAACCTACCGACACACGGTTCACTCTTGTTTTCGTTTTCTCCAAGCGCTCGTTACAGATCGAAAGTTTCCATGTTCTTTAATAACACTCAGGGCCACTGGAAAACTGCAATGAGAAGCATTAAGAAGCAACTTGGTGAGTTTATTTTGATGAAATACAATAATTATCGTGCTTAGCAGCTGCTGCTATTTAAAATAAGAAAAAACGGGCCGTGCATTGAAAATGTTTTGTAAACCATGTGCACCAACAATCTGTTCCAACGAAACCAGCCATTAGGAAAACCGTATAATGGCAGGAGCTCATTACCGAAAGTTAAATTGCAAATCATATTTTGTTTCAAATGAGCTCGATGAATGCATAATTTGCCTCAAAGAAATCGTTTTTTCATTTTGATCCGGCTGCCAAGAGCTGGAGTTCTCAGGCTGCAGCTGCTGGTACAGACTGATTGTCCATTTCAAACTACAGGAAGTTTCAGTTTCAAAGGAGGAATTTGTTGGGGGGGAGGGGGAGACCAAACTATGAATGTGCAAAATAAAACCCAAACCCACACACCACCTCCCTCTCCCAGCGCAATCTGCTGCAAAGGCTCCCAACGGTTGCTAAAGCAAACCCCAGAGCTTGATGCATTTTGCATTTAGGGTTTCACAGTAAACAAACTGGAGCAGAACCGCGCAGTAAATGGGGCGGGGGCCGGGATTCTGCTCTGGAATTCTGCCTCTGGCGGAATACGCACGAGTCAGACCCGGCCCTGACGCACGGTGAAGGCCAGCTCTCAGATTAGGCCTCTCCTCTGGATACTCTCCCTGTTCCACAAATATCTCCCCAGAGCCATGTTGCTCCCTAAGGGCGTTAGCACTTGCTCGGCCTAACCTAGCAGGCAGCTCCATTCTGCACGCCCAGGGTTGGCCAGCTTAGGGCAAAACCCAAAGCCAAGAGTCACCCCAGCACAAGACAAAATGCTCAGGGCCTTCGTTTCCCGCTGATCTGCTGGAGATCCCTGGGTCTGGTTTCTGAGAGGTGCCCGGCAGCCCCTGCCGCTCCAATTTCATTGGGGATTGTGGGGGCTCCGCACCTCTGGAAATTCAGCTGAATGTGAACCCCCTCGTTAAATACGTCCCCAGGCCGGACACTCCAGCGTGAAATCCATTTTAAGCACTCGCTTAACTCTCACTGACTTCTATGGAACTTTGGAACGTGCTTCAAGTTCAGCGCCCATTCAGGGGCTTTGCTGGACCAGGGTCTAGGTCCGTGGGGTCCAACACACTAGCCACTAGCCACATGTGGCTATTTGGCCGGCTGCGTGCAGCTAGTTGGCTCACAAAATTATTTACATTTGCAGACTAATGTGGCTACTTCGTCCTAGCAGTAGCCACTGTCCTATAGTGGCTACAGCTTCAGAACCGGATGGACACCACGGGGCTAGGTGTCTCCAGCCAGCCGCCCAAAAGCAGAGGCCACTTTGAAAGTGTTGGTCTTGACCCCTCTCTACTGTGGTGTGTCCGCCTGTAAAAACAGGACCAATACTAACAATTACTATCCAAAAACTCTAGATAGTAGCAGAATTGTGCTTAGTTGCTAAGGTGCTGCAGGACCATTCGTTGTTTTTAAAGTTCTGTTAGTTGCAGACTAATACGGCTCCCCCACTGAGACCTTTGAACAATTAGAGGTCGACCCTCTCTAATCCAGAACTCCCTGGTCCAGAAACATCTGTCGTCCGGCATGATGTCAGTGAGCCGGAGGTCCACTTTTTATGGGGGTGGCCAAGTTTCCCGCAGTCCCATAAAGTTTCTTTACAGCCCCCAGTCCTGGCTCTCAGGGTTCTGTGCTGTTATTTGGCTCTAATTTGCCCCTAAATGTCTTCTAACAGCCCAGGAAGCAGGGGAAGGGTTGGTAATAGGGATGTAATAGTGGAGTCGATTGACTGATTAACCGATTAAGCAAAAGCACATAGGTTAATGCTATAAACTACACGCATTTCCCCCCCACCCCTTGCCAGTACATTTTTTAGCAGGCTGGCCAGCAGCCCAGCTCAGTCCTGGCTCGCACTGGGTCCGGGACCTACCCCCACTGCGGCTCTGCATTTCAAGTGTATTAGGAGCCAGGCCAGCAGGCAGCCCAGCTCAGTCCTGGCTCGTGCTGGGTCCGGGACCTACCCCTACTGCGGCTCTGCATTTAAAGTGTGTTAGGCGCCAGGCCAGCAGGCAGCCCAGCTCAGTTCTGGCTCGTGCTGGGTCTGGGAGCTCAGACCCCTCCTCCCCAGACAGGGGCTGCCCGGGGACTATAGAATAATCGACTAACGGATAAGAATTCATGAGCTTTATCGACTATTCAATTAACTGATATTTCACATCCCTAGCTGGTGATGCTGCTACACAATATTGCCTTCCCATGGACTGGAAAATTCTCTGGTTCGGCACCAGGCAGGTCCCGAGGGTGCCGGACTAGAGAGGATCAACCTGTACTGTCCTACTCCCTGGGCTGTGGGGGGCTGAATTCATCGGGGTCTGCAAAGCAACGAGGTCCTTGCACAGAAGCGGGTGCGGAGGAAGTGTGCCATTTCAGGTGAGTTTAATACCGGCAAGTCCTTAGCCCAGGGGCAATGCGGGTCCCAGCTGAGCAGCACTAGAATTGTTATGTGTTGAGTCCCAGGGCGGTCAAACGCACTCGTGTTAACTCCCTGGCCCCCTAGACCAGCCTCTCGCTGCGCCCCACGGCTCCCGTTGAGCAAGTGGCTGATTATTCCAGCACATTCGCTTCCCCGCTTCTGAGCCAGAGGGTGTTAGCACCATGTTCCAGCCTAAAAATATTCGTCTTCAGCACCGCGGAATAACTTCTTTCGGGTTTATAAATTAACTTTTAATCACTGCCTTTGTCCTAGCAACTCGGAGCAGCCTCTGTGTTGTTAACAAGCACAAAATAAATGTCATTGCCGTTATTTTTAGTTTCGCCCACTTGCTCCAGTTAAGAATAATCCTAAGCTCGTCTGTAGCATTTTGCAAACCCTCCCTACGCCCCCTGGGAGGCAAGTAAGTATGGTTGCCCCTAGGCTACACCTGGGGAAACTGAGGCAGGGATGTTCAGTGACATGCACAAGGCTGCCTAAGGAGTCAGTGGCAGGGCCATGATCAGAACTCAAGTGATGCTCAGAGCGCCTCCTCGCCTAGCCAGCAAAAATTTCCCAGTTTCTTGGTTTTTCCAGCACCAGCCCCAAATTCAGTGGAATCTGTAGCTACGGGAACACCGCACGGGAAAGAAGAGCAGACGTTTGTGGCGGGTTAGTGGAAGCCGTCTCACGCCAACTGCGTGTGTGGGTCTCTGTGCCCAGAAGAGACGCCCGAATCAGGCTCACGTGGAGCAGCCACACCCCAGCCACGCGTGGAGCCAGCTCAGCTCTGGGCCGCGCTGCACCTCCGCCTGCAGGCAGCACCACACACCCCTCTGACGTGAGCATCCCCTCTGCTGCATGCTGGGAATGAGCCGCCAAACGTGCTCCCCCTGGTGCTGGCGCCGCATGCAGCTCCAGCAAGAGTCCTTCAGCGCCAGGGTCCTTTTCCAGGTCCAGAACGAGGAACAAAGAAACCAGACAGGCCTCCTTGGCAACAAAAACGAGCAGGGCTTTGGAACGACGCCATACGAAGCAAGATTGGAAAGACGGGGACTTTTCAGCTTAGAAAAGAGGAGCCTAAGGGGAGATGTGATAGAGGTCTATTCAGTCATGGAGAACGTGAATAAGGAAAAGTTATTTACTTGTTCCCGTCACATAAGAACTAGGGGTCACCCAATGAAATGAACAGGCAGCAGGTTTAAAACAAACAAAAGGAAATTTTTCTTCATTCAGTGCACAGTCAACCTGTGGAACTCCTTGCCAGAGGATGTGGTGAAGGCCAGGACTTTAAAAGGGTTCAAAAAAGAGCTAGATACATTCATGGAGGTTGGGTCCATCAATGGCTATGAGCCAGAAAGGGAAGGGGAGGGTGTCCCTGGCCTCTGTTTGTCACAGGCTGGGAATGGGCGACAGGGGAGGGATCACTTGGTGATTCCCTGTTCTGTTCCCTCCCTCTGGGGCACCTGGCATTGGCCACTGTGGGCAGACAGGACACTGGGATCAGTGTGGCCGCTCTGATGTATGTTATTCTCTTATGTTCTTTCTCGCTGGTGCTGTCCAAGCAGGGGAGCGGTTTTGATCTCTTCCCTCACTCAGGTCTCCTCTCAAGCCCGGCTTTGAGTGGCTCAGGGCGCGTCAGGCTACACACCCAGCAGACATTCTGGTTGCTCTCGGATCAGCGATCGGGTTGCTGGATCCCGCTCGCTGACTCTCACCACCGCTGGAATTCAGCTGTGGCACGCCCTGCTTCCCCGATTCCCCTGGCAGGCCGGCCAAAGGGAAGGGGGCCGAGTCTTCTTTCCTCTAGCCCAGTGTAAACCCACCCCCTGCTCCGGACTGACGCCCCACATAGGGCCAAGGAGAGTCAGGCCTTGAACCACTGGGGCATGGTCCCACAGCGCACGGCACCCCGGGGCGTAGGGCACCAGGCGGGAAAGATGCTGCGTTGTGGCATAATCCCGCCTCCAGGGGCAAGCTCCAAGCGGAACGGCCAAGTCAGTCATCTCCATGTGGCTCCCGCGGGGTGGCTGCGATTCCCTGCCCGCCCCGTGGGAACGTTGGGAGCCCGTGGGATGAGTAGAGACCTGTGTGGCCAGGAAATGCCCCTTTCACGCCCTCAGAGCGGTGGGAACCTGAAAAGCGGGTACGTTGCTGCCACTTGGCCCCATAAAACAGGAGCACACGCCCGCTGGAAAGCCAGCTGAGCGAACCCAGCTCCCCAGGGATGGGCCGGAAGATTTGCAGCACTGCCCCGTGTATCGCCACTGAGAACTGCGAGCCAGTCAACGGAGCAGCAGCCTGCCAAGGGGACGGAAAAGGCTACGGACGTGCTAGGACCTTAGACCCAGCACGGAAGCCACCAGCCCTCTTTCCTTGGCTTGGAGCTTCATGGAGATTATTTCATCTCACTCCCCCATCTTAATTCGCCCATGTCGTGCCCATTGGCAGTGACGTGTGGCCAGCTAATTGCTCTGCTCCCACGCTCTGGTGCCCCTCACAGGCAGCTGGACCTGGACACCCAGCTCGCTCCCTTTCACACGCTGACACTGGTAATGGCCAGGGCCGGGGCCGGGGCCGGGGCCGGGGCCGGGGTCGGGGGGGGGGAGCTGCCCCACACTGGCTGGAAGGGCTGAATGCAGGCTGGAGGGAGCCTGCACTGGGCCGCAGCCAATGAGGGAGAGGCTTTTAAGTAGCCAATCAGGGTGTCGCTTGCTGGGGCAGCCCTGTATAAAAGGAGCTGCCCAGCAGACAGGAGCCTTTGGGTCCTGACTAGGGAGGAGGCAGGACCTGCTCCCAGCGAAGGAGAAGGCGCCTTGGGCAGAGCAGAGCAGAGCTGGGCAGGGCAGGCTCGGGGGGCTCACGAGGGAGGCTCCCGCCTGACCCCTGCCGGGCTGTGGCCTCAAGACAAGGGCCAGGAGGGTGCAGGGGTCCCAGGGGCAGTGGCCCAGGGAGCAAGAGGCAGTGAAGGGAGCAGAGGGGGGCAGGACAAGGCTGCTGCCGGAGGGTCACTGGGTCGGGACCCAGAGTAGTGGATGGGCCTGGGTCCCTCCCTTGCACCTGCCCTGGCACCAGGGCATGGCCCATACACACTGTGGCCCCCCCGAGACAGAGGGGCAGGGCTTGGAGGCCACAGTGGCAGTAGAGGCTCAGGACTGCCGATACCCCCGTCCGGGGGCGAGAGAGCACTGGGGAGGGCGCTGCCGGGGGGCAGTGTCCCAAAGAGGACGCCGGGGTCCGGGACCGACGTGGGTCTGGAATAAGAGCGTGGAGCACGGACTGGGGGAGACACCAGCCAGAAGGAGGCACCCTGCTGACGAAAGGACTAGTTCCCTGCAGCGACCTGCAGGAGGCGCCGTAGCACGGCCCCCTCTTGCCTATGGGCACACGCCGGACCCGGTGCATTGCGCTTGGCCTGCGTTCTGGCCCCTGGCAAGAGCTGGGGTTTGGAGCCAGCTCCGCGTCAGCCCCGGCGAGTCCAGGGTCTATCACAGAAGATGCTTGAAGCTCAGAGTTGTCTGGCCCAGTGGGACCAGCACTGGGGGAGACGGAGCAGAACGTGGCTGCACTAGCCAGGCCGTGCCCAATTCCTCACGGCTGGCCTGGTCGCTTTCTGCAGCCTTTCCCGTGCTCTGTGGGCCGGTGGCCTGTGCGACGCGGGAACGGAGCAAGCCTGGCGCCTGGTGGCAATGTGGAGGAGCCTGCACCGTGATCGCTGCCTCCGTTACTCGGGAGCACCTGGCACCTCGGGCCAGACACAGCGCAAACGCCACGCTGCTCAGAAACGCAGCTGCCTTTCCCCTCGAGCCAGGCGCAGGGACGCTCCCGCTGCCAAAATCACGGTATCAAACCCAACCAATTTTCCTGCCTCTAGCCGAGGAGGCTCCTCCCTCCCCAGCCTGCGCGGCCGCCGCTTGGGCCTGGTTTTGCAAGACACACGCTTGTGTCGGACAGCCCTGACCTGACATAGCTGGAGCATTCTCCGGGCTCCTCTGATTTCCAGGCAGGGAGGGATTAAGGCCCTGCTCTGGCAGCCTGAGCCAGGCACCCCGGAGACCTGCCCTACAACAGGCAGCACATGAATCACCACATGTTAACAGGGTGTCAGTCTGCCACGAGCGGCCTGCCCTGCCAGCCCGTGGCACGGGAGGACAGGCAGAGACCGGGGGTGTGGCTCAGGCGGCAGGATTCTATTTAAATGGCTCCTGGCTCCCAGTTGCGGTGCTACCCGGGCAGGGGCCGGAGCCATGAGCCCTTTAAACGGCTGCAGCAGCCCTGGGCAGCTGTCAGGAAGCACGGTAGCGCTAGGGCCAGGAGGCACGAGCTATTTGCTGTATTGTTAATTCAAAGCCTCCGACCGCAGACAACTCTGGAGGGAAGCTAGTCCCCAGGCCCCGCCCCTTCCACCCCAGGCCCCGCCTCTTCTGGGGGTGGAGCCAGCCCAGGGCCACGTACCAAAATTCATTAAGTGGCCCCCCTGCAAAAATGATTGCCCACCCCTGCGTTAAGCCCTTCCTCCGGGTTCCCAGCCCAATTAGTGAGTCCCGCAGAGGGGAGGATGGAAACTGACCGCCTTGTGCGCTCACACCCAGCGATAGTTCCGAGTTGCAGCCAGTGCGGGGTTCACAGGACAAGGTGTCACCCACGGAGCCCCGGCAGGTTGGCTTGGAGGCTGGCCTTGGATGGGGAATCTCTACAGCTGCCTCTCTCTCTCTCCCCAAAGTCATCTCACCTTGGAGGCCCTGCAGGCGACTCCCAGAACGCAGCTGGAGGAAGGGCTGGTCTCTCTCCATCCTCCTGGTTGGGTTAACGTCTTCACCAAACGGTTCTCAGGGAGGCTGAGGTCTAGAGATTCATCACATCTGAAGCCCGGGGCTTGGTTAGAATCCTAGAATCCCAGGGCTGGCAATGACCTCAGGAGCCACCAAGTCCAGCCCCCTGCCCAAAGCAGGGCCAACCCCAACTCAATCAGCCCAGCCAGGGCTTTGTCAAGCCAGGACTGAAACACCTCTAGGGATGGAGATTCCATCCCCACCCTAGGGAACCATCCCAGCGCTTCCCCACCCGCCTAGGGAAAAAGTTTTTCCTAATATCCAACCTAGACCTCCCCCGCTGCACTGTGAAGCTTGATGTGACCGTGTCTCCCGGCTCCACGACTGGGACTCCAGTCTGTTCACACTTACTCCTGCAC
This sequence comes from Pelochelys cantorii, assembly GCA_032595735.1. NCBI lineage: Eukaryota > Metazoa > Chordata > Testudines > Trionychidae > Pelochelys > Pelochelys cantorii. Next base: position 40,007,735 of record CM064341.1, read on the forward strand.
AGCTCCAGTCTAGGCCCCTTCCTGCGCTCCACCTGCTGGACATGTCTGCAGCAGGAAATTATGTCGAAATAACTAAAATCGAAATAGCCACTCCTGAAATAACGATTTCGAAATAAGCGTTATTCCCTGAAGGAAGCCGGGGTAGAGGGCTGGAAATAACCAGCTCACTATTCGAAACAATGGGTGTGGTTGTGTGGATGCACCGCTTGTTATTTCGAAACGAGGGGGGCTATTTTGAAACAACTCCCTGGTGCAGACCAGGGCGCAGCGACGTGGCTCCTTTGGGAGGGCGAATGCTGCTCCACGGCGTGGCCAGCTCAGTCCCCAGCACTGAGAGGCCCTGGCTGCCTTTGGGGGTAGCGTTGTCACTCGTGGTACAGGCCTTTCTGTGGACTCTCCTTGCCCGGAACGGCGGGCGGCCCTGCCATCTCACCACAGAAATATCGAAACTGCCCGCACCCAAGGGGTTAATGGGTCCCAGTGTGCAGCTTTCCGGGCTATCTGAGCCTTTCTGACAGTTTCATTAAACATGAAGAACAGCTGCTCCCCGTATTCGGGGCTGGGGAGAGATGGCAGAAGCAATTTGCAATTAAAATGTGCTTATCGTAGAAAAAGCCCCACAAGCTTGTAATTAAAAAGTTAGCACCGAGGCCACGATTTCCTGCTCTGTGCCTGAGCGACGCCACTGCTGCCCCCGTTAGCAAACACAACGGGCCGGGTTATGTCGTGGCTGGAGAGTGGAGTCCGGCTGCATTGCCGGGTGGTGCGGCTCATCCACATGCATGTGCCTGTCGTGCTGGCGCGGTCCTGCCCCGAGGAAGGGGGGGCGATCCCCACAGGAGGCGAGTGCACGCGGAGCAATCAGTCCTTCCTGGGGCGGGATGCAGGGAGCTGCTGAGTTACGGCATCCTTCTCGGGATCGGGGGCTGAAGCGGTCAGCTCAGCGGCCACGGTCCAATGAACCTTTTGTGCAACCATAGAATCATAGAACCATAGAGCTGAAAGAGACCTCAGGAGGTCATCAAGTCCAGCCCCCTGTTCTAGGCAGGACCAATCCCAACTAGATCAGCCCAGCCAGGGCTTTGTCAAGCTGAGACTTAAACACCTCTGGGGATGGAGACTCCACTACTTCCCTAGGGAACCCATCCCAGTGTTTCACCACTCTCCTAGGGAAATAGTTTTTCCTAATATCCAACCTGGACCTCTCCCACCACAACTTGAGACCATTGCTCCTTGTTCTGCCACCTGTCACCACTGAGAACAGCCTCTCTCCATCCTCTTTGAACCTCCCTTCAGGAAGTTGAAGGCTGCTCTAAAATCCCCCCTCACTCTTCGCTTCTGTAGACTAAACAGACCCAACTCCCTCAGCCTCTCCTCATAGGTCATATGCTCCAGCCCCCTCAGCATTTTGGTTGCCCTCCACAGGACCCTCTCCAATGTGTCCACATCCTTTTTGTAGTGGGGGGCCCAGAAGTGGACACAATACTCCAGATGTGGCCTCACCAGAGCCGAATAAAGGGGAATAATCACTTCTCTGGATCTGCTGGCAATGCTCCTCCTAATGCACCCTAATATGCCATTAGCCTTCTTGGCTACAAGGGCACCCTGTTGATTCATATCCAGCTTCTCATCCACTGTAACCCCCAGGTCCTTTTCTGCAGAACTACTACTTAGCCAGTTGGTCCCCAGCCTGTAACAATGCTTGGGATTCTTCCGTCCCAAGTGCAGGACTCTGCACTTGTCCTTGTTGAACCTCATCAGATTTCTTGTGGCCCAGTCCTCTAATTTGTCTAAGTCACTCTGGACCCTATCTCTGCCCTCAACCGTATCTACCTCTCCACCTAGCTTAGTGTCATCTGCAAACTTGCTGAGGGTGCAATCCATCCCCTCATCCAGGTCATTAATAAAGATATTGAACAAAACCGGTCCTAGAACCGAACCTTGGGGCACTCCGCTAGAAACCGACCGCCATCCTGACATTGAGTCATTGATCACCACCCGCTGGGCCCGGCCTTCTAGCCAGCTTTCTATCCATCTTACCGTCCATTTATCCAATCCACATTCCCTTAACTTGCTGGCAAGAATATTGTGGGAGACCGTATCAAAAGCCTTGCTAAAGTCAAGGTATATCACATCCACTGACCTTCCCACGTCCACAGAGCCAGTTACCTCATCATAGAAGCTAATCAGATTGGTCAGGCACGACTTGCCCTTTGTGAATCCATGCTGACTATTCCTAATCACTTTCCTCTCCTCCAAGTGCCTCAAAATGGATTCCTTAAGGATCCCTTCCATGATTTTTCCAGGAACCGAGGTAAGACTGACCGGCCTATAGTTCCCTGGATCGTCCTTCTTCCCTTTTTTGAAGATGGGCACTACATTTGCCTTTTTCCAATCATCCGGGATCTCTCCTGATCTCCACGACTTTTCAAAGATAATGGCCAAAGGCTCCTCAATGACATTTGCCAACTCCCTCAGCACCCTCGGATGCTTTAAGTCCGGACCCATGGATTTGTGTATGTTTAGCTTTTCTAAATAGTTCCTTACCTGTTCTTTACCCACCAAGGGCTGTCGATCTTCATCCCATCTTGCGTCACTTAGCACATTAGTCCGGGAGCCGACCTTGTCCGTGAAGCCCACAGCAGCCTGGCCTGTGCTGCTTGGCTGCAGACCTGCAACCTGTCTTTTGCTCTGGCTCAGTGTGGCCCCTCGTTTGGGGTGGGAATCCAGGTTCACGTTAGATGGGGGGAATTAAGGTGCAAACTCAATTTGCAAGCATAGCATCAGTGATGGGCCCCATGCATGTGACCAGGCAGACTGAGCTCATGAGAAAGGAGGGTTGTTTGTGTTCAGTGTGTCGTGAGCCTTCGGAATCTCTCTCTCGTTTTATGGTTTGGCGCTGAGGAAATAAGGTTAACGGGGCACTGGGTGCAGGAAATAAAGGGTTAGACATGCTTAGGCAAGTAAATGGGAAGAAATATGGCAAAATAAGAGAAGACCTTGAGAAAGGGGCCTGTGACGGGGTATGGATACCCTGCACTGGGCCAGAATGGGTTATTACCCTGTGGGCAGAGGAAGTCCCGCCCCAGCCATACTGGGCATGCTCCACGTGCTGGGGCAGTATAAAAGGGAGCAGCTCAGCTCAGTCTGGGCCGGATGCTGGAGAGGAAGGACCTGTTGCAGGCGCTCCTGAGGTGGACCAGCCAGAGACATGGGAGACAGGATTGAGCCCCCAGAGCCTTGGGGTGAGACTGCTGCAGTGAAGCCCGAGGACCCTGACACCTACTGGATTGCCCCCCTGGCCAGAAATGGTAGGAAGTGGCCCAGGGAGGGTGTGCGAGTGGTATCTCCCATTCGAGTGAGCTCAGCGTGTTGCAGTGGGATTCCCCGCTACGCTAGTGGTGGATCGTTCTCACTGACACGGTGCTGGGTTGGGGCCCAGGGGAATCAGATGGGCCTGGGCCCCTCTACTAGTGCTGATGCCCCAACCCAATAGACTCTGGCCATTAGCCCACCCTGCTGTGCAATGCAAGGGTCACTATGCAGACTCTTGCCATTAGGCCTCACTGCCTCGAGGTGACAGACTGACTCGGGTCACCAACAGACCGGAAGTGGTGTCCCCACACCTGGGACATCCCCCTTGCAGGGTGGGGTGTGCATACACCACGACAGGGCCCAAGCATTAGTCCTGTCTAGGCTGGGCAGAGAGCAGCACTCAAGACACAAGTCCAGAGTACATTCTCCACTCTGGAGATTAAATAACCTTTGCCGAAGAACTGCCTTGTCCCAGGGCTGTCCCCCGGCTCCTCTTCCGGCCACCCACCCCGCCTCACCCCCACCAGTGTTGCATCCCATCTAGATGGGGCAGGGACCAGGCCCCCGGGTCTGTGCAGTGGAGCACCCAGGACCTGCTTGGGGGCTCACTAATAATCATGCAAACTTCCCGCCTGGGGGCAGGTTGGCTTCCCCTCTCACCAAGCCGGCAGCAGACCCTGCCTCGACCTGGGAGGTGAACCCCAGGGAGCCCTTCCAGACCCACCATCCACAGCAGGCCAGCCACTCTGCTCAGCTGTGAGGACCTGCAGGCCATAAAGAATACAAAGGCAGCTGGGGCCGCACTGAATTCCCCGGGCTTGCAGCTGAATTTTGGGGACCCCCCTCTTTTACAGCCCCCGGGTCCATGTGCCGGCTGGGCATTGCTCTGCGGCATGCTGCATTGGCGGAGAGAGCGCCCCTCACTCCAAGGGGGATCCTGGCAGGTTGGACCAGCCAAAGGTTAATGGGTCCCACGGCTGCTCTCCCGAGCTCTCCGTTTCTCTGGAGTGTTTCTGCTCCGCCCCGTGCACGCCTGCCTGCTTTGAGCGTGGTTCTGGAGCGTGGCTTTCCCCACCGAGCCCTGTGCTGATGCTTTTCAGGTTACTTTGCTCTGGTTGGCTGCTTCCAGGGTAAGCAAAGCAGCAACAAGCCGGGATCCCAACCGGGGCTGGAAAAGGGTCGGGAGAGCTCGATAGTTGCCCCAAAGTTGAGCCGCTTTCTCGGCTGAACTGGCCCAAGTGCTGAGGGCTGCCAAACGAGGCCCCGGACCATGTAAACTTCCCAGTCCCCAAGTCCGACTCCCAGGCAGAGGCTTGCGTGAGCCCTTTCTACACGTTGCGATTCACTTAGCGCCAGTGGCGGTTTTCAGCTCCGGATCGCGCCACTCCCCTGCCCTGGGCAGCTGGCTGCAGTGCCTCCATAGGGCCCTGGAACGGAGCCATCTCACTGCCACGGCGCCTCCTGTTGGTCACACCGGGAATTACCTCAGTGCAGTGAGTGAGTCGCCTCCAGGTCCACTCCCCTTGTCTCCACCTGCTGGCTCTGGACTTGTGGTGTCCGCATCAGTGCCCACCCAGTCCTTGCTCCCGCCTGAGCGGCCGACTGCAGGCCCAAAGTCTAGCCCCTCGCCTCAGGGGCAAGCCGCAGTCTGGAAAGGTCCACGCTCTGTGGTGGCTACAGGCAGGGCAAAGGAGATGGGGGGGACCCAGGCCCACCCACTGCCCTAGGTCCCAACCCAGGGACCCTTCGGCAGAAGCCATCTCCTTCCCTCCTCTACTCCCCTTGACTGCTCCCATTACCTGGGCCACTTCCCCGTGACCCTTGCACTTTCTCAGCCCTTATGTCAAGGCCACAGCCTGGGAGTATCACACTGGAGCGTCTCTCTGACTCCCCAGAGCCTGCCCAGCACTGCTGTCTCCACGGTGCTGCTGGTTCCCTCCCCTTCGGGGACCCAGCTCCTTCTCCCTTGCCGGTCAGGATGAGAGTGAGCTCCCTTGGCCCTGCAGCCTTTCTATAGGGCCCAGCCTGGTCCCAATTGGCTGACAGCTCCTCGCCCTGATTGGCCAGGTTTGTGCAGGCTTCCTGGGCCTGTTTTCAGCCCTCTCCCTACTAGAGGGGGCTACAGCATGAATACAGGCCCAAATGGGGGGTGATTTGTGGTGGTGATTCGTTACATATTTTTGTCGCACCTCCTCTTGTGTCTTTGTCCCACTCCTGGGTTTTAACGGAGAGGCAGCTTGTGAGGGAGGCACTGAAATACCAACAAACTCCCTCCTCCTCCAGGCCTCTCCCTAGGGAGCTCAGGGCAGCTGCTGATGGAGAAAATAGGATGAAGTTCACTAAGCATGACTAGGGAGGAACAATCCATTTCACACACACAGAATGGGAAGCGACTGTCTAGGAAGGAGTCCTGCAGAAAGGGATCTAGGGGTTATAGTGGACCACAAGGTAAATATGAGTCAACAGTGAGACACTGTGGCAGAATAAGCAAACATGATTTTGGACTGCGTGAACAGGAGTGTTGTGAGCAAGACACGAGAAGTCATTCTTCTGCTCACCTCTGCGCTGTTGGAGTCTTATGTCCAGTTCTGGGCCCCACATTTCTGGAAAGAGGTGGAGAAATTGGAGAAGGTCCAGAGAAGAGCAACAAAAATGATGAAATGTCTAGAGAACATGAGCTATGAGGGAAGACTGAAAGAACTGGGCCTGTTTAATTTGAGAAGGAGAAGACTGAGAAGGGACATGAGAGCAGTTTTCAGGTATCTAAAAGGGTGTCACAAGGAAGAGGGAGAAAAATGGTTCCCCTTGGCCTCTGAGGACAGGACAAGAAGCAGCGGGATTAAATTGCAGCAAGGGAGGTTGAGGTTGGACATTAGGAAAAACTTCCTGCCTGTCAGGGTGGTGAAACACTGGAATAAGTTGCCCGGGGGGTTGTGGAATCTCCATCACTGGAGTTATGTAAGAGCAGGTTGGACACACACCTGTCAGGGATGATCTAGACGGTGCTTGTCCTGCCGTGAGGGCAGGGGACTGGACTTGGTGACCTCTCGAGGTCCCTTCCCGTTCTCGTGGTCTATGAGACTTTGATCCTATGTTGGCTCTGTACAGCACGTAACAAGAAGACAGGTGGGGAAAAGGGAACTGAGAGGCTAAGCGAGTGGGCCAAGCTCACGCAGGGCGCCTGTGGCAGTGCTGGGAGAAGAACTCGGGTCTCCTTCGCCTGCCAGCTAAAGCAGCCGCTGCGCTTGTGCAGCCAGATGGCGAAGGGAACAGCGTCCCTAGCGGCAGGGCAAAGGCTCGTGCTCTGTGGGGACCGGGGCAGACTGTGCCCCATCTACAGCAACAGGTGCGTTCTGAGGGGTTGTGCCCCAGCTCCGACGTGCCTGGCGCTGGCCAGTGCCTGGCGGGGGGAAGGGTCCGAGATGTAATGCAGCACGCCCCTCCTCGGCTGCTGAATCTCCGCCCACGGCAAGTCCTGCCCCCCCCACTCCGTGGCCACCGTGTGGGGCCTGGCCTTCCGGCAGCCTGCAGGGCAGAAGGGCCGTTTGGCCTCGGCAGAACGAGCCAGCGCTAAGGCAGGAGTTGCCACCTCCTGAGCCCAAGAGCTGCGGCAGACCCCCCTGGCCTGCAGCGGAGGCGCAGAGCAGGACAGGGACATGCTGAACCCCACGTATCGCCCTGGATTAGCTGGTGTGGAGAAGGGGAGCGAGTAGCCATCTCCACTGGCCTCCGCCCACCGGCCACTCCCTCCACGCTGGGCTCCAGGGAACTCCCCAGCAAAGTGGCCCGTGGGGATCCAGGTCTCCGCTGCCCCGCTTGGACCTGGGGAGGTGCCCTGATCGCTCTCGGCCAGTGAGCCCGTCTGAGTCGCCGAGCAGAGATTCCCTGTGCCTCGCGGGAGCACGGCCTCCCTCTCCCCCCGCCGCTGCAGATGGGCGTCCCAAGGACCCAAGATCAAAGGGCCGTTTTGGGACAACAGGTGCAGAAGAGGCAGGCAAGAGAGGCCAAGGAGGCTGAAATCTCATCTCTGAGGCTTTCCATCCTCCGCTGACCGATGGACGCCTCTTCCACGCCGTCAGACAGGACTCATTCACTGTCATTATGGGATGCCTTGGTCTCCTTTCTCCTCTCTGTCCGGGACTCGGCCTCATCTCTTGGTGGTCCCTCAGTGGACTGCTGGGTTCCAGCATCTCCACAGCGTAATCGCCGATGGAGAGAATAGAAGACTCCAAACTCCACCTGGCCTTAGGCACTTCAGTCTCCATGGAGAGGGCGACGCAACACCGCCGGCTCCTGGCATTCCAAACCAACGCGATTTTAGAAAGAAAGGAAAGTTGGGCTCCTTTGATTTCCCTTTGGGTTTCTGAGCCATTCGGGTGAACTTGTGCCACATTTTCAAGCTTTTTCTCTGCCAACATACAGTCTGGAAACGCTATTGGGGGGGACCCTAAGAGAGGAGATTCTTGTGGGATTGCTTGGCTCCAGGAGTTGGGACTTCAAGAAAAAAACTAAGGAGGGTAAGACTCTCAGTAAAATCGTGAGCTTGACACCACTGCAAAGCACACGCCATTTGCACTAGGGCTGGACTGGGACCCATTTCAGGGATGCCACCTTTACGGGAAAGCTGAGATGTTTAGTTCATGGTTTTATTTATTTCCTAGAAGTGACAGGTTGAACTTCTCTGCTCCAGCAACAACCGTGGTCCGGCATGATGTTAGTGAGCCGGAGGTTCACTTTATCCTGGGGGTGGCCAAGTTTCCCGTGGTCCCATAAAGTTTGTTTGCAGCCCCCAGCCCTGGCTTTCAGGGTTCTGTGCTGTTCTTTAGCTCTAATTGACCCCTGAATGTCTTCTCAGAGCCCAGCAAGCTGGGGAAGGGTTGGTGATGCTGCCAGACAGTATTGACCTCCCATGGTCTGGCAAATTCTCTGGTTCAGCATTGGTCAGGTCCCCAGGGTGCCAAACTAGAAAAGTTCAACCTGCAGTGAAAAAGAGCCAGAACAGCTGCGGCAAACAGGCTCTGAGCTAGCGGAGAAGTCAATAAATCACTATCACTGCCAATCCCCTGTGCTTTTACCTTGACGTTCAAGTGCCTTTTTACCTCCCAGACTGCCGTGTTCCCTGCAGGAGCTCTGAGGCTGGAGATTGTAAAAAAGAAACGTGTTGCCCGAAGAAAAGCTGCCAATCCTAAATCTGAGCCAGCCGGGGACCCAGGGACGATGATGCTTTAGCGATGGTCCAGGGGGTCTAATGGAGGGGACGAGGGCTATTTTTCAGTGTAATCTTTTTAGACACCCAAGAAAATTGGGAGTCTCAGCTCGGTTCCAAATGGTGACTGGGCTTTATACAGATCCCGTATTCCTGGAGAGGGAAAGGAGGCTCCTGCACATTCAGTTATTTATAGCCACAAACAGAACGTGAAGGAGAGAGATTTTCTCTTAAGCAAGGCAGCCACAGGGCAAAATAGTCTCCTCGGCACCGGACGAGCTGCTCCCATTCGGTCCCCGCCTCAGGCAACGGTGCCCAGCGTTGAACTGACTGACCACCCAGGGTTCCATCCCTTCCCGACTTGGGCTGCCCTCGGCAAGCAAACCTCTGCCTGGGAACTGATGTGGCCTCACTGTGCTGGTTCTGAGCACCTGGTCTCAGACGGGAGTTTCCTCTTTGAATGGTCTGGTCCGTATTCTCAGGTGGCCTCCAACACTGGAATAAGTTTCCACAGGGGGTTGTGGAATCTCCATCTCTGGAGATATTGAAGAGCAGGTTGGACAGACACCTGTCAGGGGTGGGCTAGACCAGTGTTTCTTAAACTGTGTGCCGCGAGGCAGTTGGTAGGGTTGCCAGATGGTCTCCCAAAAAATACCGAACACACAGGCTAAAAATTTGTCGAGCAAAAAAAAAAAAATACCCACCCACACAGAACACACATCCTATGTTTAATTTTATTCTAAACAATCAACAGTCTACATTCTACATCAGATATTTTGCATTAGATTGTGCAGCTTTTATCAATTTCTTATTTTTCAAAAACTCTTCTTTTGACGTCCAGACAAGTAAAAAGTATATTAAAAAAACAGGACGGAGCTTCTCCTCCTCCCCACGGCGTCACTCCTCCTCAGACGCAATCAGCTGAGGGCTCCCAGCGCCGATTGTGCCTCGCCTCCCAGACACTCCCCCCACCCGGCTCTCTGCACGCAACCAGAGGCTCCCAGCGCTGATCACGGCCCCGCCTCCCAGCTTGGGACTCCCTCTGGTTGCCTGCAGAAGCCTGGTGGGGGAAGTGGCTGGGACTCCCAGCCACTGCCCCCGCCAGGCTTTTGCACGCTACCACAGGCTCCCAGCTCCGATCGCGGCCCCGCCTCCCAGCTCCTCCCTCCCACCAGACTTCCATCCAGCGCCCAGACGGAAAAACAGAAAATACCGGACATTGCACGTGTCCAGTATTTTCTGAATTTTTTTACCGGACAGAGGGCGCAAAAACCGGACTGTCCGGTAGAATACCGGACACCTGGCAACCCTAGCAGTTGGAGGTGTGCCACGGAGAACAGAATTCAAAATGGCCACCCTTAAAGAGGCAGGCGACTTTTTTGTTTTGGTTTGCTTTGGTTTTTTTGCTTCATAACTTTCCCTGACCCTTTTTCCCCCCCAACTTTTTTTCTTTTCTTTTTTTTTCTCAGCAAAAAATCCTTGGTGTTCCTTGTTTAAAAAAAATTACTGTTTGGTGTTCCTCAGTCTTAAAAAGTTTAAGAAACACTGGGCTAGACGGTGCTTGGTCCTGCCATGAGGGCAGGGGACTGGACTCGACCGCTTGAGGGCCCTTCCAGCTCTAGTGCTCTGTGGTTCTATGTAGTGTCAGGATTGACATTCTCATTGAAAGCCAGCACCCTGGCGCAGCCTTTTGTCCCACTGGCCCCGATTCCAGATGCTCTGGGAGCTGGAGATGGGGCCAGATTCCTCAGGCAAGTTGCAGAGCATGAGAGAAATATACAGCAGGCGCCGCAGCAAGGACACAATACTCGAGTCTCTATTGGCTCGTAGAGACCAGCCCAGGAATGTGCTGTGATGTCTCAAGTGATGCTTCAGTTGCCCTGTGGCCAACTCGGCAGTGTCTGGCGTGAGGAACCACCCTGGGCACATGGCTAGCCAAAGGCCACAGGTTGGCCAGATTACAGGGGGCTACTGCCTCTGCCCAGGGGAATTTACCCGTAGGCCTTACAGCTCTTGAAGGGGGCCGTGTCCCAAAGACCCCGGCGTTTATTTTATTTCGATTTTGAGAAGAATGATGCAAAGATGCCTCCGCACCTCTAGGTGTCTCGGTACACCACTAATACCACAAACTCCCAGCAGCATCAAGCAATCATTTCAACAGGAACCCAGCAACCCCCTTTCCACTTCTGTGGGGTTCCCTCAGCCTCCCCCAAACCTGGTCCAGCCCTGGGCCGTGGGCAATGCTGGTGAATGGGGAGGGATCTGTACGCTCCCTGCTAGGTAGGTTAAAGGCGCAGGGCTGGGTCATGGCACTTTGGGTAGGGATGTTAAAAAGCAGGTAATTGGGTAACTATGTATCAGAGGCAGCAGCGTAGGGTGGCAGCCAGCAGCAGGCAGGAGCTGGTACGTGCCAGGAGCTGGCTTAAAACTCACCTTCCAGTGCTCACCAGCTCCCGGGGACCCAGCTGCACTGCGGGCTCTGCAATATAAGCTTTATATTGCAGAACCCACAGCACGGGGCATCAGCCGGCTCCCGGGGAACTGGTGTGCACGGAGAGCTGGCTTTTAAACACTGGCTCCAGCCTGCAGACCCGCTGATACAGAGCCAGCAGCAGGGGAGGGCAGCCGGCTCCCCGGGAGCTGGTGTGCACGGAGAGCTGGCTTTTAAACACTGGCTCCAGCCTGCAGACCCACTGATACAGAGCCAGCAGCAGGGGAGGGCAGCCGGCTCCCCGGGAGCAGGGTGGGAGCTTGCGTGTAACTGTTAATGGGGAACCGATAAGCCCAGTTTAAATGGTGATACTTTTACATCCCTAACTTTGAGCCTTAGCTTGGGGAGTCATCGGAGCTATGCCTTGGGGCTTGGATTCTCTTGCCTCTGTGCTTTAAATTGCATAGCCCGTTAGCAAGGCAAGTCTGGGCCCCGTTTGCCCTGCTTCCTCCGGAACCCTGCCCTCCGGTTTGGCAGTGACTGATCTCCCCAGCCACTGCGGCAATGGATACGCATCTCTCTCTTTTCGCCAGCCTTAATCTGCTCCAGCAGGTGGCTGCCGTGGCCAGGAGCTAGCAAATGAGCTCAGGGAACTCTCCCCTGTCATTCGCTCTCTTCATTAAGCCAGTGAGGAAGGGAACTGTGTGAGCTTCTCTCCTCGCAGGGCCAGTGGCTAATTGCACTGACTGTGACACTTCCCTGCCCCTGGCCCCGGGAGAGCCTGCCGCTCACCGGGCCCAGGCACTAATTGGCAAGTGCATTTCCCGAGGGAAACGGGCGGGATGAGCACCCCCGTCCTTTGCCGTCTCTGGCCCCCGGGAGTGCCGGGGGAGCAAATGCAGTCCATGGGACTTTCCCTTTGACATTCACTCGAGGGGCTGGTGGAGCGGCAGGGGTGGAGGAAGCAGAGCAAGGCGGCCCCAGCTGCCCCCCCCCGCCCCCCACGTCACTCCATTAACCGTCGGGGAGTGTCAGGCAGGGGGGCAGACCCTTCCTGCAGGTGCCAGCCACCCTCCATTAATCCCCCCAGTGGCTGCCGGCCAGTTCCTCCTGCCCACAGCGTTTGGGGCATGTGACCCCTCGTGCCCCCCATGCATCGCACCTGACTGGACAGGACCTCAGGAGGCCAAGTCCAGTCCCCTGCCCTCACAGCAGGACCCAGCCCCGTCTAGCTCATCCCTGACAGGTGTGTGTCCAACCGGCTCTTAAAACCTCCAGGGACAGCAACTTCACAACCTGCCTACGCAAGCTAATGTCTCCCAGCCTTCTCTTAAAATGGCAACATCTCCCTGGATTGCCCGGCCATGTCTGGCCATCAGTTCGGCAGCCCCGTTGCGTTGACTCTAGGAGGAAGAGATCGGGGGCAAGGATGGTCTTGGAGTTGAGACCCTGAACTTGGGAGAAGGCACTGCCACCAATTTCCTCTGTGTGGCCTTGGGCAAGTCCTTTACCAGGCCGGTGGCTCAGTTCCCCATCTATAACCCGGGGATAAGAATTCCTGCTTTCTCTGATGATTTGTCTCTCTCTTTAGCTTGCAAACTCTTCGGTGCAGGGACTATCCAGTTTCTAGCACAGTCAGGCGCTGGTCTGAATGGGGACCTCTGAGTTACTGTCTTGCTAATAATAAATAATGCTCAATGGCTACTGGGCTTGCAACGTTTTCAGGCCGGGAAAGGGCCCCCTGCTGGCTGTGTGGTGCGTCAGGCTGTGCAGTACAGACTGGCCCTGCCACTGACGGGGATTCATGTTTGGGAAGGAGCAAATCCCATTTTAACCTTGCCTGGAGCTCCTCGCGCAAGACGCTGCTACGCTGCCCCAGCATTGCTGGGCGTCCCACGGGCCTCCTGTGGGTTTTCCTTGGCTCTGCTCACCACTTCAATCAGTGTGGACGCTCTCTGTCGAAAAAGCAGATAGCTGTTCCAATGTGCTCTGGCAGTGTGGAGATCTTCCGAAAAACGTCTTCCAAAAGAGCGCGGCCACACTGCCAAAGCGCATCGGAACAGTGATCTGCTTTTTCGACAGAGAGCGTCCACACTGGATGGACGCTCTCTTGCACGTAAGCTGTGATTACTATGGGCGGAATGGCCAACAGCACCTGGGCTTTTTCCTCTTTCCTCTTCTTCCGAAACCACTCCCTCTTCCGCGTCCACACAGGCCTTTTCCCAAAAGACCTCGTTCGGAAAAGGAGGTTTACCAACATCGGAACAACCCCTCCGTTCTTTCCATTTTCTTTCGGAAGAACGCGACTGCAGTGTGGACATAAGTGAAGTTTTTCCGAAAAAACCCTGCAGCCTAGACGCACCCCGAGTGGTCCCTTGCATTACACTGTGGCCTTAGCCCCTCCGTCTCACAGGCTGACTCGGCAAAGGCTTTGCAGTCAGGCGGGAGGCCCCAGGGCCTGAGGAATGTCGCGGGCTTGTTCTGGGACACGGAGCTGTCTGAATGGAGCGACGTCCCAGCGCCCCACTGCTTTGGCTCTGGGGGTCCTAGGTGTGCAGCCGGGAAACACCTGCTCCAGAGGGCGTGTGCGTCTCCAGACGGGGCAGCCCTGCCCCAGAAGGAGGCTTCGCAGACCAGCATCGACTGACTGATGAGTAACGGAGGCCTACCTGGAGCTGGGGCGATTAGCAGAGGCCATGTGGATGCAGGACGCCAAGATGCAAACCACGCCAGAAATGGGAGGGCAAAGTGCCTCCGGGAGGATGAAGCGGTCCCCTGCGCAATCGGTCTCTCCCGGCGCATTGCTCGGTAACGCCCAAGCGCAATGATTCCCAGGAGCACGGTGACAACTCTCAGTTCGAAGCCTGAACGACTCCATTCAGCTTCTGCTTGATGCGGCTGTGTGCTGGGAGGGAAATGCCACTTCTGATGGAGGGGAAGTGATGAAGAAAATCTGCACACGTGTATTGGCAACTGTCCCATCGCGTGCGTCCTCGTGTCATTTATCACCAGGTCGTGGTAGAGTCTCTGCCTAGGACAGATTTTTTTTTCCAGTGGCAGGGTTAGAAAACTCCTAGGACCACATTGCTCACTGGAGGAGAACTGGCTTTCGGTGACTCTGACCCTGCGTGCCCGCTGCATGGTGCGGCGCACTCCGCACCCCGCCATAGCTGCGGCTCACGCTGGCACCACCAGAGGGCGCCACTTTTCCAGGGGCGTGCCAAGGACCTGAGGTGGCAGGCACTGGACTGAGCCTGTCTTCTCTGGCAGCATCTCTTGGCGAACCTGACAGCCTTCTGCTCCCAGGGGCCCTGGCAGGGCGTCCGTTCTAGTTCATTGCACAGCGGAAGCTGTCGCTGGCTTCATCTCCCTGTAACTCTCCAAAGGGATTTTCTTCCCCAGCGGCCGGGGCTCTGATCGGCTGGAGCTCTGCAAGCCGGCGGAAGGCTCTTTGCTTTGCTCAGCTTGTTGGCTGTTGGAGGGGCTGCGGTTCCAAAGGCAGAGCTGAGGAATTTGGATTCTAGCGGTCGCTGCTCTCAGCGTTACTGATTCAAACGCAGAGCAGGCGGGGGAGGGGGCTCGTTCCCCCACTCCCTCCACCTCCCTTTTTAATGTGCATGTGAGTTTAGCCAAGCAATGAGGCTAAATTCCCAGCTCCCAAGGCTGGCTGGACACAGCTGGCACTAAGAGAGGGCTACGGGCCGTCTACACAGACCTCTTCTGTCGTATCTCGCCGCTGATCCAAAGGGACTGCTGAAGCAGGAAGAGGGTAGCTCCCTCTTAATGGCCAAACCAGCCTGTGGCGGCCTGGCTAAAAGAGCCGGGGCGTGTGGTGATGGTTGTAGAAATGGACAATTGTCTCCACTAGGAAATGGACTCCGACCCGCTTCAGAGAGAGGAGGCCAGATATACTTCCCAAGGAGCCAAACCAGAGTTAGGCCCACTGGGAAGTTGGCCAACGGGGATCCCGTTCACGAGTGGAACCAGGGACTGAGAGCACAAAATTCAACTGGGTTTGGATCCCGGTTTGAACACAGAGCCGAACACGCCCGTTACACATCCGCCCCGTGCTTGTGGCTCACACGCGTCTCCCTGCTACCGGCTCTCTAGGCAGCCATCACTCTGCGTCAGATTCCCCTCACCCCGTTTCTCATCGCTCCCAAGTGAGGGGCACAGGCAACATCCCGCTGGTTGGACCTGGCAGGCTTAGTGGCTTGACGACCGTTAATATCAACCTGGTGGCAATTGCAAATCTGTGATAACACTGTCATTAGAGACCCATTCAATTACCCAGTGGCTCTCCCACATTGGGCCCAAACAAAGCTGCTTTGGGGCCAGTGATAGAAAGTGACGTTTTAATAGTGTGAGCTGTCCTGGCTGAGTACCTCTCGGGAAGGGGGGCTGGATTGGGCGGGAGGCCTCATGCAGAGTCACCCACCCCAGCTGTGCCTCTCCATCCATGTGCCTGAAAGACCGAAAAGAGCGAGTCTCTGGCAGGTACAAATGAGAAGCCGTCTCTTCCAATCAGAAACATTTCGAGGTCCCTTGTGGCTTAAAGGCTTTTGACGGCCATCGGCACAGTGCCGCGGAATCTCTCCAGCGTGATCGAGTCCTTCCCCTCACCTATGACTCACTGGCCATGTTCAGAAATGTGGAAGAAGCTGGGATACATGGCGACAGTACATGGCAAGTGGGTAGGGAGCCAGCTGAAGTGAACAATGTACCACACACGATGCAGGTGTGGGCTGTGGAGACTACCAGTGTCAGCAAGCGGTGCACAAGGGTGATCCATCGAAGCAGTGTGGAGTGCATGCTGGGAGCCCTAGGTTCCGTATTACACGGCGTGCTGGGAGCCCTAGGTTCCGTATTGCACGGCATGCTGGGAGCCCTAGGTTCCGTATTGCACGGCGTGCTGGGAGCCCTGGGTTCCGTATTGCACGGCGTGCTGGGAGCTCTGGGTTCCGTATTGCACGGCGTGCTGGGAGCCCTGGGTTCCGTATTACACGGCGTGCTGGGAGCCCTAGGTTCCGTATTGCACGGCATGCTGGGAGCCCTGGGTTCCGTATTGCACGGCGTGCTGGGAGCCCTAGGTTCCGTATTGCACGGCGTGCTGGGAGCCCTGGGTTCCGTATTGCACGGCGTGCTGGGAGCCCTGGGTTCCGTATTACACGGCGTGCTGGGAGCCCTAGGTTCCGTATTGCACGGCATGCTGGGAGCCCTGGGTTCCGTATTGCACGGCGTGCTGGGAGCCCTAGGTTCCATATTGCACGGCATGCTGGGAGCTCTGGGTTCCATATTGCACGGCATGCTGGGAGCCCTGGGTTCCATATTGCACGGCATGCTGGGAGCCCTGGGTTCCATATTGCACGGCATGCTGGGAGCCCTGGGTTCCATATTGCACGGCATGCTGGGAGCCCTGGGTTCCGTATTGCACGGCATGCTGGGAGCCCTAGGTTCCGTATTGCACGGCGTGCTGGGAGCCCTAGGTTCCGTATTGCACGGTGTGCTGGGAGCTCTGGGTTCCGTATTGCACGGCATTCTGGGAGCCCTAGGTTCCGTATTGCACGGCATGCTGGGAGCCCTAGGTTCCGTATTGCACGGCGTGCTGGGAGCCCTAGGTTCCGTATTGCACGGCGTGCTGGGAGCCCTAGGTTCCGTATTGCACGGCGTGCTGGGAGCCCTAGGTTCCGTATTGCACGGTGTGCTGGGAGCTCTGGGTTCCGTATTGCACGGCGTGCTGGGAGCCCTGGGTTCCATATTGCACGGCATGCTGGGAGCTCTGGGTTCCATATTGCACGGTGTGCTGGGAGCTCTGGGTTCCGTATTGCACGGCGTGCTGGGAGCCCTAGGTTCCGTATTGCACGGTGTGCTGGGAGCTCTGGGTTCCGTATTGCACGGCGTGCTGGGAGCCCTAGGTTCCATATTGCACGGCGTGCTGGGAGCTCTGGGTTCCGTATTGCACGGCATTCTGGGAGCCCTAGGTTCCGTATTGCACGGCATGCTGGGAGCCCTAGGTTCCGTATTGCACGGCATGCTGGGAGCCCTAGGTTCCGTATTGCACGGCGTGCTGGGAGCCCTAGGTTCCGTATTGCGCGGCGTGCTGGGAGCCCTAGGTTCCGTATTGCGCGGTGTGCTGGGAGCTCTGGGTTCCGTATTGCACGGCATGCTGGGAGCCCTAGGTTCCGTATTGCACGGCATGCTGGGAGCCCTAGGTTCCGTATTGCACGGCGTGCTGGGAGCCCTAGGTTCCGTATTGCACGGCGTGCTGGGAGCCCTAGGTTCCGTATTGCACGGTGTGCTGGGAGCCCTAGGTTCCGTATTGCACGGCATGCTGGGAGCCCTAGGTTCCATATTGCACGGCATGCTGGGAGCTCTGGGTTCCGTATTGCATGGCATTCTGGGAGCCCTGGGTTCCATATTGCACGGCGTGCTGGGAGTTCAGGGTTCCCTATTGCACGGCGTGCTGGGAGTTCAGGGTTCCCTGTTGCACGGCATGCTGGGAGCCCTGGGTTCCGTGTTGCACGGCGTGCTGGGAGCCCTGGGTTCCCTGTTGCACGGCGTGCTGGGAGCCCTGGGTTCCCTGTTGCACGGCGTTCTGGGGGAAGGAGGTCCACGATTACAGAGGGCTCTTCCCTGCCCCAGTGACTGACTTTGCCAGTCATGAAAATGGCTCAGTAAGCTGTACTCCTGGCCTCTAGACAAACATAAGAGGCAGCGTGGAGGGTCCCGGCGAGCCTCTGAGGCAGACTACAGCTGCCGAAGGAGCGCAGGGCCCATGGGCCTCCCTGGCTAAACGATAAGTCAGGAAGTGGAATGGTAATTGGAGCGCTACCAGGCGGCGGGTGCTGTTCTACTGGGACTCTGCAGCAACCTCCTTCTGGCTCTAGGCGACTTGACCGTCCTGTCAGTGCCCTGGAAGGAAACATGCGGTCGCCACGGAAACGTTTGCAGAGGACGCACAGACCGGGGGTGTGGCAGACAGCAAAGTGGCCAGGCCACAAATACGGGGCCCTCGGCAAGAAAGCACCATGTTGATGGAACCCACGCGCCCGCTGAGCATGGTGCCCTGTCCCAGGCAGCGGCCCTGAGACACTTACAGGGAGAAGAGTGACTCTGCCACCTGTGAGGCTGCAATCCTGGGCAGTGGGTGAACGTAGGGCTGGGAGAAGGGAGCCCCAAGCTCCGCCCTTTCTGCCCGAGATCCTGCCCCTCCCGGGAGCCAAGCTTCCCCCTCCCCTCCCAGGAGCAAGCCTCCAGCCCTGCCCAGAGCACAGGGAGGACGGACGGCATGCGGCATCCCCAGCCTCAGCTGCAGCTGGGGAGCTGCGTGGAAGCGGGGGTATTCTGGGGGCAGAGTGGGGGCGGGGCAATGCCTGGCATTTTGGGAAGGCCTTGCCTTCCCCCAGCTCTTATACCCACCGGCCATGACAGGCATGTCCTTCGGTCTGTCAGTCTGTTACAGCGGGCGTTCTGGGGGCGGGACGTGGGCGGGGCCAGGCTGGCGGATTGGGAGGCTTTCCCCCGTCTTCTATAGCTGCCACCCCTGCCAGCCTCCATCTTCCTAGTGCTTGGCCAGGGCCCTTTCTCCTAGGGCGCGCTGGGCCCTTGTGCATGATGTCGGAGGGGTGCCCTCTGGGCTACTGCTGCCCTGGGGCTGCAGGGGAGCCCATGGCCAGAGCCTTCCTGGACACAGCATTGCTCCATCCCTTCCCTTTCCCACGGCTGGGTGCTTCCAAGCAGGCAGCTGAAAACCCGGTAACAGTTGCTAGGCTCAGGCCGAGCTGTCGGGCTTCAGTTCTCTCCTTTGGCTCGGGAACGCGTGTGAGCAGCTGAGTGGCCGAGCGGCTGGGAGTGACTCCTCTCTGCAGAGGACAGGGTGTGATTCCCGCCCCCACGCGCACCCTCCCATGGGAGGCCTAAGCATTCCGATCCTGCCCAGGGCGGTGGCAGCTGATGACTGCATGAACTGAGGTGCTGGGCTTTCCAGTCCAGTTCCTAGTTAGCAGGTATCCACATCCCACCCGCCACTAGCCTAGCTGGCACGGATGCCACTCCTGTTAGTCACAGCCCAGAGGACTGAATGCCCCAGGGAGCCTACACGCCCCTTTTGCTCCATAAGGATTTCCTCCAGGGGCCCTCAGGGGCCGGTGGGGGAGGATGTCTGGAAGGCATTGAACTCAATACCACAGGACATTCCGCCTTCAAACATGAGCACAGTGCAAATCACGGTGCCCGCGTTAATAGGATAAAACCTGGCTAACTGATAGATCTCCGAAGGGATTCTGAACAGCAACTCATCACCAGCTGGGCGTGGTCAGTAGTAGGGCCCTGCGGGGATCTGATTTTGGCCCATCAATATCTTTTCCCATCATCTGGAAGCAAATGTAAAATCATTGCGGGTAATGTTTGCAGATGACACACAAAATGGAGAATTCCATAATGACTGGACAAGGCGGCTCTCCAAGCGATTTGGCTAATTTGATAAGGTGGAGCCACTTGGACAACGTGGATTTCAATATGGCCAGATGCAAGATCACAGATTTAGGACGAAAGACTGTAGGGGGCTGTCTCAGTGGATCTGGAACGGACTTAGCGGCGATGGTGGACAACCAACTGAATAGAAACTCCCGGTGTGATCCTGGGGCTAATGTGATTCTCGAATATCGAAACGGAGATATTGGGTATGTGTGAGAAGGTGATATCACGTCTGTATTTGGCATTGGTAAGACCATTAGTACACTCATGCGTCCAATTCCGGTGTCTGCTCTTCAAATAAGATATTAAAAAATTGGAAGGGGTTCAGAAAAGAAACGCAATAATTATTCAAGGCCTGGGAAAGCTGCCTTAGAGTGAGAGACTAGAGAAGTTCAATCTATTTATCTCATCCAAGACAAGGTTAATGTGCCTCCCCCACAGTCTTTAAATACCTATCTGGAGCACACACGAATGGCCGTAGTGAGTCAAGGCACAGAGGGGTCGCCGTGTGAGTCAGTTTCAGCAAAAGCAATGAGGAGTCTGGGGGGGACGTTCAAGACTAACAAACGTACTTGGCCAGCAGCTTCATGCACTTTCGTGGGTGGGCTCCACAAAATCAATCTGTTCGTCTTGAAGGCGTCACAGGACTCCTCGTCTTTACAGTAAGTCAGACCCGCGGCCCATGTAGCCCGATGTCCAGAGCCCTGCGCAGATATAGAATTTTGTATCCACACAAATGAGCCGCAGAGATCGGCACCGACATCCCCGGATGCGGATCCCCACGACTGTAAAGCAGAGATCCGCAAATGGGCAGGGTTCTAGATACAACGCTTGCATCCGCACCTGTAGCCATGCAAATGAGCTGTGGATAGCCAATAGCCAGTGACAGGCGCTTTCAGAGGGAATGAATAGAAGAGGGCAATTGGGAGTGATCTGTCTTTGGTTATCCAGGCATGGCTTCCAGCAGAGGGACACCTGGGGCGTAGGGCTTGGGGTTGCATCCTTGGCCACACTGGCTAATGGCCATGGATGGACCTCGCTTCCATGACCTTGTCTCCTTTTTTTCACCCCTTTTTACTTTTGCCCTTCACACATTCCAGAGCAGGGAGGTGCCTAGGTGACTGTGCTGGGTGAAGAAGGGTTTCCCTCTGTTCGTGTTAAACCTGCTGCCTCTTCGTTTCCTTGGGAGCTCTGTGGTTATGTGAAGGGGGAAATAACCCTTCCCACCTCACTCTCCTCACACCATTCCTGATTTCATAAACCTCTCCCCTCCATTCGGCACTGGGGAGGCCACATCTGGAGTACTGTGTCCAATTCTCCTCCCCCCCCCCCACTATAGAAAGGCTGTGGGCGCATTGGAGAGGGTCCAGCAGAGGACAACCAAAATGATTCGGGGGCTGGAGCACACGACCTACGAGGAGAGGCTGAGGGATTTGGGTTTGTTTAGTCTGCAGAAGAGAAGAGTGAGGGGGGATTTGAGAGCAGCCTTCAACTTCCTGAAGGGGGGTTCCAAAGAGGCTGGAGAGAGGCTGCTCTCAGTGGTGGCGGATGGCAGAATGAGGAGCAATGGTCTCAAGTTACAGTGGGGGAGGTCTAGGTTAGGACAAACGATTTCCCTAGGCGGGTGGGGAAGCGCAGGGATGGGTTCCCTAGGGAGGGGGTGGAATCTCCATCCCTAGAGGTGTTTAAGTCCCGGCTTGACAAAGCCCTGGCTGGGCTGATTGAGTTGGGGCTGGTCCTGCTTTGGGCAGGGGGTGAGACTTGGTGACTCTTGAAGTCTCTTCCAGCCCTAGGATTCTAGGATTCTCTCCTGTCTCCCCCCAGTCATCTCTTTTCTAATCTGAGCCGCACCAGGTTTTCAGATCTCTTCTCATTTGGAAGCTGTTCCCTACAATCATTTCGTTGCCCATCTCTGTACTTTTGCCAATTCTAATATCTCTTTGAGAGACTGGGTGACCAGAACGGCATGCAGTAGTCAAGGTGTGGGCGTACCGGGAATTTATATAGTGGCATTATGGTATTTGGGGGGGGCAGGAAATCTATCCCTTTTCTAGCACTTTTTAAACATTCTGTTAGCTGTTTGTTTTAATGCTGCAGCATTGAGTGGCTGGTTTGAGAACCATCCCCAATGACTCCAAGGTCTCTTTCTTGAGTGGTAACAGCTAAGTTAGACCCCCACCCTTTTGTAAGTGTAGCTGAGATTGTGTTTTCCCATGTGCATTGCTCTGCCCTTATCTGTTGTCCAGTTTTAGTGACTCTTTGCAGGCAGCTTTGCATTTAACTAGCCTGAGTAATTTTGTGCTGCCTGCAAATTTTGCTCCCCCACTGTTCATCCCCTTTTTTCAGATCATTGAATATGTTGAACAGTGCTGGTCTCGCAGATCCTTGTATTTACCCCTCTCCACTGTGAAAGCTGATCATTTATTCTTACCCTTTGGTTCTTGTCTTTTTATCCGTTATGGATCCATGAGAGGACCTGCCTATGACGGCTCACTTTTGCTGAGGGACCTTTCGCAGACTTTCTGACAGCCCAAGTGCACTGTCCATTGGATCACCCTTGCCAGCCTGAGTGTTGACAGCCTCAGCCCTGGTCCGCACTAGGGCTTTATTTCAAACTAACTGCCTTAGGCTGAATTAATAAGCAGAGTGTCCACCCGACCAAGCCTGTTATTTTGAAATAACGGGCCGCTTATTTTGAAATCCGTACTCCTGCTGTCCTCAAGGAACAGCGCTGATTTATTTCTAAATAGCGGCAGTGGGGATGCTCTGGTGCCGCTGTTTTGAAATAACGACTCCCTAGAGTCATTCGAACGAATTACTCCCCAGTGCTTCCTGGGGCACTCAGTCAACGTAGCGCGTCCACATTCCTGGAGCCGGCCTCAGGCTCATTTTGAGACTTCCCCGTAGTGAGGACATGCTATTTCAATTTTGTTATTTCAGGAGTTATTACATCGATTTTGGCTATTTCGAACGAGTTTCCTCGTGGAGACACGCCCTCAAAGCATTCTAGTAGATTGGGGAGGCAGGATTTCCCTTTACAGAAACCTTGCTGGCTCCTCCCCAACAAACTGTGTTCCTCTGTGGTTTTGATAATTCTGCTCTTTACGATTGTTTCAACCAGTGTGCCTGGTACTCAGGTTAGGGTTACCAGCCTTCAGTTGCCAGGATCTGCAGCTTTTTAAAATATCAGCTTTACATTAGCTACCCTCCAGCCGTCTGGCGCAAAGGCTGATTTATGTGATCGTAGTTCTGCAATTTCATGTCTGAGTTCCTACAGAACTCTGGGGCGAGTGCCATCTAATCCTATTGACTTTTTATTGTTTCATTTATCAATTTGTTCCAAACTCTCCTCAGGGCCAGTTCCTCAGGTTTGTCACCTAAAAAGAATGTGGGAATCTCCCTCACATCCTCTGCTGTGAAGGCCGACACAAAGAATTCATTTCGCTTCTCTGCACCAGCCTGGTCTTGCTTGAGTGCTCCTTTAGCACCTCGATCGTCCAGCGCCCCACGGGTCATTTGGGAGGCTTCAGGTTGCTGATGTATTTTTTAAAAGTTGCTGTTAGTTTTTGTATCTTTAGCTGGTTGCTCTGCACATTCTTTGTTGACCTGGCTTGTTCTGCTTTTATACTTGTCTTGGCCTTTCTATTGTCCTTGCTAGAATTTGATTTCCAATTTCCAAAGAATGCTGCTTTGCCTCTAGCTGCCTCTTTTTCTCTGCTGTTTAGCCACGGTGAGATTTTTCTTTTTCCTCATGCTGTTCTTGTTTTTTAAATTTGGGGTGTACATTATGTTTGAGCCTCTATTATAGTGTTTTTCAATAGTTGCCATGCAGTTTACATGCATTACACCCTTCTGAGTGTTCCTTTTAATTTCCGTTTAACTAACGTCTTCATTTTTCTGTAGTTCCCCTAATAGAAGTGAAATGCTATTGCAGCGGGGGGCGGGGGAGGGAGTAGCATTTTTGCCCCGACAAGATTGTTAAACTGCATTGCATTATGGTTGCTATTGCTGAGAGATTGGTCTATATTCTCCTCTTGGACCAGACCCTGTGCGTCACTTAGGACTGAATCAGAATTGTCTCTCCCCTGGTGGGTTCCAGGGCTAGCTGCTTCGAGGGGCAGTCGTAAGTGGTGTCTGAATTTTCTCTCTGCAGCCCATCCTGAGGTGACGTACCCAGTCACTATGAGGATAGTTGAAATTTGCCATTATTAGTGCGTTTTCTGCCTTTGTAGCCTCTCTCATCTCTCTCATGGCTGCACTAGGAAATTATTTTGAAATAATAACTCCCGAAATAACTGTTTTGAAATAGCGCATCCACACTACAGGGGGGCCTTGAAATGAGTCCGAGGCCGGCTCCCTTAGTGTGGACGTGTTACTGAGGACTTAGAGCCCCAGGAAGCACTGGGGAGTAATTAGTTTGAATTACTCTGGGGAGTCGTTATTTCGAAATAGTAGCAACGGCATGTCTGTGCTGCCGCTATTTTGAAATGACCATTTTGAAATGAGCATTATTCCTCGTGGAAAGCAGGAGCTGTTATTTCAAACTAACCAGTCTCTGATTTTGAAATAACAGGCTTGGTCGTGTGGACGCTCCGCTTGTTATTTCAAAATAACTCCCTCCTGTGGACGAGGGCCCAGGGAGTTTCACATTTCGAAGAGTTTCCACAGTGCCCTTTCATCTAGCCCACAAAGGCAGAGCAAGAGCCAAAGATGGGAAGTTTAAGGGAGACACATTCAAGCTGCAAATCGAGGTTAGGGAGGATCACTCACCATGGAATGTGGTGGATTTGCCATCATTGGACGTTTCCTAACATTCAATGAAGGTGCCAACAGCTCTTTGTCTGTGTAGATTCTTGCGTTAGTACCCTTCCTATCTAATTGCTATCCTATGATCCTTATCAGCTTCTTTTAACTATCCAATATTTAGGTGCTTATAGGTTACCAGTTCTGCCTACTTGTTTTTCCCTTTGATATTTTCATACCCTCTGCTCTTGGTTTCCCGCCCCCTTCCTTTTTTTTCCTTCCCCCCTCTCCCTTCCCCCCCATTTATTTTGGGTCTGCACATCCTAAACTCAATACTCCGGTCGACAGAAGAAGTGGGCTGTGCCCACGAAAGCTCATGATCCCATCTACATGTGTTGTTCATCTATAAAGTGCTACCAGACCATTGGTTGGTTTTTAAGTTTTTCTAAACATTTACGCTCTTGCTCAAGCAGAAGTTACTGAGTTTAATGCAAGAATCAGTGGGTGAAATTCTCTGGTCGGTATGACACAGGAGATCAGGCTTGGTGATTGGAATGGTCTCTCGTGGCCTTAACAGCTACTAATCGTGCAGGTGCTGATGGGTCGTGTGGCTAAAGAGAGGAGATCAGTCTCCGGAGACGTCACTCCAGCGCCATCTCTTCTCAGGGCACGAGCCACATGGACGAGAGTAACACTGCCGGGCTCAAAACCCGTGGACAAAAGTCAAGCTTTGTGGAAGTCCCAGTGGTGACTTTTAACGTCTTGTGGTGCCCGAGGCCTGTGGGTGCAGACATGAGCCTGGGCCTGCTCCGGATCGGTGCGGATCCCTCAGTGCCTCTCAGGTGCGATGGGGAGGAGGGTATCTAAGTGCCCTAGGCAGACTGGAATTAAAGTCCATTCATTAAACCGCAGCCAGTGTCACAGGCCTGCCACCCCCCAGTGACAGGGACAGGACCCCCCCCAGCCAAGCCTGATGGACCAGGGATTTCGCAGCTCCATTTGAGTAGCAGACCCAGAGGGGGCAGAGCTGGTTGGGGAAACGGCTGCAGGAGGGAGGCGGTCTCAACAACGGGCGCTGAAGGCAGGGAAGTAGGCCCAGGAAGAGGTTAGGCCTCAGGCAGAGGGCCTGGAGGTCGATTGGGATACGGATCCAGCCTGGGGAAGGACTCCCGGGGAAAGCCCTGAGGATCAGTGTTTAGGCAGGCTCTGTGTGTCTGGGGAGAACGTCCAGAGGGTCAGCGCTCTGAAAGAACAGGGTAGAAGGGGGCCCCACGAGGAGTGGATGATCCTCTGGTCATGTTTACTTTGGGCTCCAGCCTGCCGCTTGGCAGAGCCCACCCGAAGGAAGGTCACAGGGCTGTGGCAGGGACTGAGAGAAACTGAGGCAGGCCCACTGCTGAGCTGAGGCACAGTGGGCCACAAGGGGGAGGAGGGAGGTGATGCTGTCCTATCCCTGCTCATCCATCCTTGTCCTTTGTAGGGAGGGGGAACTTGAATGGTTTCTCTCGTTGGCACCGGGCAGTCCTGGGCTGCGGGGGTTCGCTCTGTGACCTCAGGCATCGGGCACTAATGGCTTCCTTGCCCCCTTTGGGTCCCAGAAAAGCAGCCTCGCCTCCCGCCTCCCCCCGTCCCGCCTCCCGCCTCACCAGGTACAGCAAGTGGGCTTCTCTAGTCTCTCGGGAGAAAGGTTGCCTGAAGCGGCACGGAGCGACCCGGCGTAAGGGGCATGCGCCTGCAGTCCGGAGGAGCTGTGAGGATCTGGCTGTAGCTCGTGTCCCTCTGTCTTCGTGGCCCACGGGGCAGAGACTCTGGCTGGGCGAGGCTGGTCTGGTCCAGACCGTGGCTGATCCCACGCTCTGGTACCTGCCGCCCCCGTGCGCTCTAACGGGGATCCCAGCCTCTGCCCGGGGAAGCTTGCTGAAGCACTTTCCTCCAGGGCTTTCCCCTTGAGAGGCCCTGATGCTGGGACACTGTTGGGATGCGCGGGAGCAGGGCGGCCGGCCGCGGGAAGGGACCGGAACGCCACTGGCAGAGGGCCGGTCCTGAAGGGTCACTTGTCCCTTGGGGAAATGTAAGCCAGGAAGCAGAAACACCTGTGCAGTGAGAGGAAGGGAACGGGGTTGTTACCTCCACCGGCCTAACCAGCCCCCGCCACTCAGAACTCAGATGCCTCAAAGGAAGGCAGCCGCCCATGGATGAAGTCAGCTAGCACCCTCTGTCCCCGGGCAGGCGCGTTTCCCAAGCTCGGCAGGGTGTGCTGAGTGATTAGTGCAATCGCACGGGGAGCTGGCCGGGCAGGAGGGGCTCCCGCTGGCGCACACGCTCCCGCAGTTTGGCATGTCTCTAGTGCTAGCCAGCCAGGCAAGGCTGGGGCAGCCGCAAGAGGCTGTACAGAAGGGGCCTTTGATCCCCTAATTAACTTGGATTTCTGCTGTATTAGGAAGCTGTGCGGGGAGAGGAGAGCAGGCCCGGCTTTGACGGGCGTGGGGAGATGTGCCCGGAATGGTGAGCAAGCTGCTGGGAGGTGAGGCAGAGGCAGATCTGGGGGGAGCTGAGAACGGAGAGGGGCGAGAGAAAGTGGGGGACCTGTCCAGGCCTGCCCCTCCAAGAGTTCCTGGCATTAACGCCCAAAAGGAGGGGCTCTCCCTTGTGGAGTGTCCCCACCCAGAACAAAACCAACGAGGAGCCCAGGGGCCCCTTGGAGACTGACAGGCTGACCAGGGGAGAAGCTTTCGTGGGTCAATCCCACAAATGCCCCTCAAGAAATGGGTCAGTCTCTGAGGTGCCTCCTCGCTGTGGCAGATCCGGACGAACACGGCGGCGCCGCCGAGAGGCAGGACACAATGTTTGCAGGGGTGGCTCCGGCCCGGCGGGGCGGAAGAGCCAGTAATAAGGAGGGCGCATTGCAGAGCAGCCCAGACACAAACCGGGGCTCCCTGTTCATTCTGGAATTCTTTGTTTTTCAACTCCCCCCCACCCCATGAAACTTGCACCCCGCTGGCCGTGTGCCCCTCCCACCTTCTGCCCAGAGCCCTGCTCGTCCGGCTGCAGCCTCTTCTCCCTGGTCCCGTCATGTGTTCGCTCGGCGCCGGTGCAAGAGCCTTCTCCTCCGCAGCTTCCCGCTCGGGAACAGCATCCCTGAACGGCTTCATCTCCCCAGCCCCCTCCAGGCACCACCCTGCCTCTGCGTTGACTCAGGCCTCTGCCCTGTAACCGAACGGCCTTGTCCTCTCTCCGTTCTGCCCGTCCCAGGCAGAGCTGCCGGCAAGCAGCCTGGGCCGGAGAATGCCTTGCCAGCCAGCTCGTTCGGGTCCCAGATGCACCCTGCCCTGGGTTTGTTTGCCCATCCCGGGGGCCGTCTGCTCCCAAGCCCTGCAGCTCACAGAAGGCCGGAGCCACTAGCCAGGGAGGCAGCACTCGCCGGGCCTTGCCCAAGGCCGAAGTCACCTCCTCCCCCTCCGCAGGGCGAGCGGCTGCAAAGTGCAGGCAGGGCCGGCGCCGAGGAACTTTCATGGACAGCTCCATCCTGGTGGAGAGCGGAGGCCGCTCCCAGGCACCCCCATGGGTGGCTGTACCAGCCAGCTCCTCCCTGTCGCAGCTCTGCCTGGCAGCTGCTTCACCCTCCAGCGGGCATGATGCACAGCCGGAGCCAGCCGGCAGGGAGCCAGTCCTGTGGCCAGAGAAAGGGGGCCCCACCTGCCCTGGGAGAAGGTGGGGCCCCTGGAAGTAGGCCCTGCACGTTCCCCCCCCGCGATGTGGCCTGCGCCCCTCTTTAGCATTCCAGGGCTGCCCGCTCTGAGCCGGCGCAGCTGGGCCCGAGGCCTGGCATGTCCGGCTGCCCGGCGAGGGCCGGGAGATGCGGCGTCAATCCCATGCGTGCAGAACGGCGGGCATGGGCCGTTTCAGGGGAACCGCAAGACTCGTTCCTGGGCAGGGCTGGAAACCTCTGTCTGCCCCTCAGGGGGGCTTCCGCAGGCTTGCGGGGCTCTCGACGCAGCTCCCTCTCCATGCGCTCGCCCTCGTCAGGCGTTCGGATGCAGACGCCCGGACCCCCTGCTGGCTCAGCCTGGGGGCAACGTTTCACCGGCCTGGCTCTGTGATCCGGCAGCAGATCAAACGGACCCCCCACCCCGGAGCGACTGGGGAGCCCTCTGCTCGCACTGGCAGAGAATAAAAGGCCGAGAGCAGCTCCCTTTGGCTGGGAGAGCTGGGCCCTAGATTAACTCTCACTGGTTCCGCTAATGAGCACGGCTTCCCCAGGCCCACGGGGGGAAATTGAATTCCTGCCCTTCCTCGTGTGACCCGCTGGACTGCACGCGCCTGCCGAGAGGGGGCCCTCGTTCCCCTCTGCGAGGCCCCCCATGCCACCGGGCCCTCGTTCCCCTCCGCGAGGCCCCCGCGCCACCGGGCCCTCAATCCCCTCCACGAGGCCCCCCACACCACCGGGCCCTCGATCCCCTCCACGAGGCCCCCCCGTGCCACCGGGCCCTCGTTCCCCTCCACGAGGCCCCCCCGCGCCACTGGGCCCTCGATCCCCTCCACGAGGCCCCCACACCACCGGGCCCTCGATCCCCTCCACGAGGCCCCCCCCCGTGCCACCGGGCCCTCGATCCCCTCCACGAGGCCCCCCCCGCGCCACTGGGCCCTCGATCCCCTCCACGAGGCCCCCCCCGCGCCACTGGGCCCTCGATCCCCTCCACGAGGCCCCCCTGCGCCACCGGGCC
The DNA here is from genome assembly GCA_032595735.1 of Pelochelys cantorii. Lineage (NCBI taxonomy): Eukaryota > Metazoa > Chordata > Testudines > Trionychidae > Pelochelys > Pelochelys cantorii. The sequence continues at coordinate 40,036,629 of CM064341.1, forward strand.
CTCGTTCCCCTTTGTGAGCTCCTCCCCGCCCCCCATGCCACCGGGCCCTCGTTCCCCTCTGCGAGGCCCCATCCCGCGCCACCGGGCCCTCGTTCCCCTTTGTGAGCTCCTCCCCCCCCCCGGCGCCACCGGGCCCTCATTCCGCTCTGCAAGGCTCCCTGCGCCACCGGGCCCTCATTCCCCTCCACGAGGCCCCCCGTGCCACCGGGCCCTCGTTCCCCTCTGCGAGGCCCCATCCCGCGCCACTGGGCCCTCGTTCCCCTTTGTGAGCTCCTCCCCCCCCCCGGCGCCACCGGGCCCTCATTCCGCTCTGCAAGGCTCCCTGCGCCACCGGGCCCTCATTCCCCTCCACGAGGCCCCCCGTGCCACCGGGCCCTCGTTCCCCTCTGCGAGGCCCCATCCCGTGCCACCGGGCCCTCGTTCCCCTCTGCGAGGCCCCCCTCGCCACCGGGCCCTCGTTCCCCTCCACGAGGCCCCCCCGCGCCACTGGGCCCTCGATCCCCTCCACGAGGCCCCCCCGTGCCACCGGGCCCTCGTTCCCCTCCGCGAGGCCCCCCGCGCCACCGGGCCCTCGTTCCCCTCTGCGAGGCTTGGGGCTTTGCTTTCCAGGGAGTCCCTGGGCCCTCCAGCCCCCCGCCCCCCCGGGAGTGGGAGGAAGCTGCATGTGTTGCGCGCTGGCACCCTCCCCTGGCCAGCCGCAGAAGAGCACTGCAGAGGCCCCACCGTGATGCGGGCAGCCTCCCTGCCCTGCAGGTGCCAGGACTGCAGCCACTGGCGCTCGGCCGGGAAGGGAGTGTTGGGGGAGGGCAGGGGAGGCTCTTGGCCTCGCCTGCCCTGGGACGAGTTTGCAGGTCGAGCCGTCAGGACAAACCCTCCCAGCGTCGATGTCGCTTGTTCGCTTTCACTGGCGCAGCTAAACCCCACGGCCTGTGCCAGGCCCGCAAAGCTGGTTCTGCTGGCACAATGGTGTCTGGGGGGGGCTTTTCCCGCCCTGCTGTGTCTGCCAGCAGTGACGTTTCCACGCAGGCTGGCGTCCGGGCAAAACTCAGTGGATGCCAGGCAGCTGCTCTGGGGAAGAGGAGAGGCACAAACAGCCCTGCACGCACGCCGGCACACCACGCCCCAGGTGTCCTCCGAGCAAGACCCAAGGCCCGGAGGGGTCTGCCCCCGGAGAGGAAAGGAAAAGGAGAGTCTTGCAAAGACGCAGCTCAACTCCCGCCTTGGCCAGCCGCTAACCTGCTCCGTAGCTTGGTCTTCACATGACCTCTAGTGGCAAAGCAGAAACGGCTGACGCTCCTCTTTCCGCCCAGGCAGGGTGGTCCACAGTGCAGAACACAGGCTCTGGGAAGCCCCTGTCTGTGCTTCCAACTCCCCTTTCCCAAGGTGGAGCCAATTCCCCAGCAACGCCCACTCTCCGGCCGCAGGGTTTTGTCCTGCCTGAGCCTCAAGCGGCTTTCAAAACGGCGCCGCAGCGCCGAGGAACACGGAGCTCTTGCTACTGCACAATTCAAGGAGGAAAAGGCACCATCAGATGTGCGGCCAGGCTAAAACGGAGCCTCCCTCTGTGCTCCCCTTGTCTGGGAGCCCCCTTTGGCTGAACCGCTGCCCTGGTGGGGGGTCACCACACCCCCAGCCCAAGGCACTGCGTGCTGAGCACCAGGCCGGAGTTGGAGTGCGCCCAGAGGCCTCGTTCCCTTCTCAGGTGTCGGCCTTCTGCTCACAAAGGAAACGTCGCACCCGGGATGCGGCGCCTGCATCTGGAGACAGTCGTCCTGGGAGCTGCGCGCCCGGCCCGTGTGTCTGATCTGGGGGCCGGCTCCCTCCCCGCCGACGGTGCTCGTGGAAACCCCGATGCTTATTCTGCTGCCAATGACGTTAGCAGAGCAGCCCAGCCAGAGGCCACCGGGAGCAGGGCCCGACTGCTCTTGTCCCGTTCCCCTCCCGTCACCCCCCGCCTGGCCCCTCGCCCTCAGTGGGGGTGGAGGAGGAGCCGGCGGGAAGGAGGGTGCAGGGTGCGAATTGGCTGGTGCTTGCCACGCTCAGCCTGCCAGAGCCCTGCTCTCCACTGCCAGTGGGGGAGGCAGGGAGCCCGAATGCCGGCAGTCGGTGGGGCAGGACGGGGCAGAATTCCCACTGCTCTGGGAGCCGGCTGCGGCGCCCGCCTGCTCGTACTGGCTCTGTTCTTTCCAGGGCCTCCCCCCCGGGTAGGCCCAATGGCGAGGTGCCGCCTCACGCCGCTGGCTCTTGCCTGAGGGGCCCGAGAGCAGGGCGGCACAACGGGAACAAGCAAAGAGCAGAGAGGGGGTGAGGACGTGCGGCCCGACCCCCCTGGACAAAGCCATAAGGCTGCTCTCCTTACGCTTGTGCCTTCAAAGCCCTTCATGGGCTCCACCCTGCCACGGTGCCCACAGGTACCAGCCACTGTCCAAACAGCTGGGCTGAGGGGTGGCGTTGCTTCTCTAGAGCACTAGAACGGGAAGGGACCTCGAGGGATCATCGGGTCCAGCCCCTGCCTTCACGGCAGGACCCAGCACCGTCCAGACCATCTCTGATCGAGGCCTGTCCAAGCTGCTCTTACAGATCTCCACTGACGGCGATTCTGTACCATATCTCTGGATAGAGAACATGGTGCCCAGCCCCCCTCCTCTGCTGCTCCTCTTGGAGTGTGAGCGCTCCACGGGAGGGACCACCTGTAGCTCTGCGGTTTTGTGGTGCTCTGCGCACAAGGGTGTGGGGCTCCGGGTGCCGCCGCGATAGCAATCTTTGTCAGTTAGCAAGGGGCAGGGCAGGTGTTGCAGCAGGAAGATGAAACGGGTCCTCGGGGAAGGCAAGGGAGCAGCCCGGGCACCACCGCGGACATGGCTTTTCGGAAGTGAGGCTTCGCTCTGAAATAGGTTCTGCCACACACTGATGCTGTTGCGGGCGTGCTGGCAAGGCAGGGTGGGGGCTGGGGCTGGGCGTGAGTTGGCGCGTGCGCTCATTCTGTGGAGGACACCCCTGCACTGATTAGCGACGTGATGGAGGTAACAACCAGGGTGGTGAATTGCCACTGTATGGCTAGAAGGAAGCCTGTGGAACGTCAGCAGAAGGGGCCAGATGCCCTGTGCTGCCACATGTTTGCACCAAGGTTCCCTCTGATCTTTTCCATCAATGTACGGAATAAATGTTTTATGTGCACGAGGCATGCGGGAACGTGCACCACCACCAGGAGAAACAAGATCCTATCTGTGGGCACTCTGCTAATCAGCCAGGCGGCATTGGAATCACTGCTGAGGGGCCGCCCAAGCGCACAGCTCACTGGCCTGCAGCTATCTCTGGGAAGGGAAGGTCTGGGATGGAATTTGCTCTGGCCTTGAGTAGCTTAACTAGGCCAGAAACAGGGACCAGGAGCAAACCAGAGAGCAACAATGGCTTGATCTCCTCTGCTATCAACACCCACTGGCTCTGTCCTGCTGTGGTTTCTATCACATTTCATATTGGTATGGGGGCCTCCTCGCTCTCATCTAGCTACATGGAGGTAGCCACGCTGATACACACCTCCAGGACCGTGGCACTGTACTGGGCAAAAGGGAGTTTGGACAGTGTCTACAGCAGGGCTTGCAGCTGATGTACGCTCAGCCGTACAAATCACACCCGGCTAGACTGGCTCTGGGGAGCCCGGCCTGGCCAGACCCTCCCAGCGTGACCTGTGTCTGTGTGAATGGTTTGGCTGCCGTTCGGAATGGTGTCTGGGGCTGAGGGAGGCAGTGGGGCAGGGTTGCTAAAAGGATACAGCTGCTCTTGGGGTTGGGTAGAAATGAAAGGCACATGATTGCAGGACGGCTGGTATCATAGGCGGAGGGAGGCGTTGCCTTCCCAAACCACTAGTCCCCAATCCTACTGCCCCACCCACACTCCGCCCTCAGAGCGCCTGCTGTGGGCATACTAGGGGCGGAGTGTTGCTGCCCCCAAGTGTTCCCCCTCTCCATGCTCCAGGGCCAAGGAGGCTGGGGCATGCGTGCCCACCCGCCCTCCTCCCCTCCCCATGATGGGGGAGGCAGCTTGGCTCCTTGGCTCCTGTGGGGGTGGAGCCTCAGCAGAAGGGGCGGGGATGAGGGCGGGGCTGGGGACTTGCACCATGCACCATGCGTGACAGCATCAGAGGACAAAGTAACGGGCAGGCTCGTCCCAGCTGACTGGCTGGCCTGGGAGCTGCCACCAGGGAGTGCGGCACGCAGAGCTGGCAGGGAGCGGCTTTCTAGGCCCGCTGAAGGATGCCAAGGATGCTCGCTTGTTTCCATTTACATCGGTCTAGGTCGGGATTTCCTCTCCCTCCTGCATGCAGTATCGGAGCCCCTCATGCACAGGAAGGAATTTGTCCTCACAGCCCCCAGCAGGGAAGGTTCTGCGCTCTGGGGCTGAGCTAGGACTTCAGTGTGAACCAGAAGACCCTCTATGATGGGGTTTGCATACCCCACACTAGAGCAGGAGGAGTAAAAGTCCTGTGGGCGGAGGAAGTCCCGCCCCTTCAACCAGACTGGGCATGCTCCAAGTGCAGGGGCAGCATAAAAGGCAAGAGAGCAGCTCAGTCTGGGCTGGCCAGCGAAGGGGAAGGACCTCCAGCCAGAGCTCCCAAGCTGCAGCAGCCAGCGACCCAGGCAGCGGGAACCAAAGTTCTAGGAGACGGCTGCTACACGGCCCCAGTGGAGCTGCCAGGGAACTGAGAGACCCAGCCGCTACGTGGAGCGATGCCCCAGCGGCATGGGTAGGAAGTGACTCAGGGAAGGTACAGGAGCAGTCTCTCCCGCCCATGTACACTCAGCGTGTTTTGGCTGGATTCCCCTGGAGAGAGCGTAGACCGATCTGCCACTCACAGGGCCCTGGGTCGGGACCCGGTGGAACAGGGTGGGCCTGGGTCCCCCTACCGGGACGCTACTCCCCAATCCTACTGACTCTGGCTACTAGGCCGCACTGCCCTGAGACGAGGGCTGCTTACAGACTTTGGCTGGTTGGCCGTACTGCCTTACAAACAGGGCCACTAACTAACCCTTGGTGCTGCCCCTAGACAAGAGCTATTTGCTGACTCTGGCCATTGGGCCAGAGTGCCCTGTGACCAGGTTGCTTACGGACTCTGTGTTACCCTGAGACAAGAGGATATCTATGGACTATAGACCAGCCGACAACCCTGCAGCCGAGCGGGCGGTGTCCTCACCTGTGACGGGGGGTGCATAAGCCACCACAACCTCCTTTGTCACTGGCTTCCTCTGCAGCAGGCCCGAAGCGAAGGGCAGCTCCCGGGGAGCCAGGCAGCCCTGCAGGTGTGGAGCCTCCACACCAGGCTGCTGAGACATTCAGACTCCCCCTGGCCTGGGAGGAGGGGGTTTGTTAATTCTCCTGGAGCTGAGTAATTCGTGATGAGGGATTCATTATGTGGCAAGGTCACAGCAGGCATTCTCCAGCGCGGCTGCAGGCTGGGATTAGAGGGGAGGAGAAGCGGAAGACAGAGGCCTGATGGCAGCGGGTAACGTTCCAGCACCCTCGTGGAGCCAGGAGGTGCTGCAGGGACGGCTGAGCTCTGCCTTGCTATGCTGCGAGGGAGGGGCCCTACCCACCGGCGGGACAGCAGAATTTCCCACTCGCCCCATTTCTAATCTCTGGAGAAACCGTGAGCCTGGGCAATGCAAACAGGGTTGGGTGGAGGGCCCGGGCCCTGGCTGATGCTGGAAAGAAGGACACATGATGGAGCCAGAAGACAGCCACAAAGAAACACTTCCTGAGAGCTGCCGGCAGCTGGCGAGGTTCTGCAAAGGGAGTAGGCACAGCAGTGAGAGGGGAGACAGGGAGCCAGCTGGGAGGGGAGGGCCATAGGGGGCTGGGTGGAGAGGATTGGGCCAAAAGAAATCTGATGAGGTTCAGCAAGGACAAGTGCAGAGTCCTGACCTAGGGACGGAAGAATCCCAGGCATCGTTACAGGCTGGGGACCAACTGGCTAAGCAGCAGTTTGGCAGAAAAGGGCCTGGGGATTACAGTGGATGAGAAGCTGGATCTGAGTAAACAGGGTGCCCTTGTAGCCAAGAAGGCTAACGGCACATTGGTGGGCATTAGGAGGAGCATTGCCTGCGGATCTAGGAAAGTGATTAGTCCCTTTTATTCAGCACTGGTGAGGCCACATCTGGAGTCTTGTGTCCAGTTCTGGGCCCCCCGCTATAGAAAGGATGTGGACGCATTGGAGAGGGTGCAGCGGAGGGCCACCAAAATGATGAGGGGGCTGGAGCGCATGACTTATGAGGAGAGACTGGGGATTTGGGCTTATTTAGTCTGCGGAAGAGAAGAGGGAGGGGGGATTTGAGAGCAGCCTGCAGCTCCCTGAAGGGGGGTTCCAAAGAGGCTGGAGAGAGGCTGGTCTCAGTGGTGGCAGGTGGCAGAACGAGGAGCAATGGGCTCAAGTTGCAGTGGGAGAGGCCTAGGTTGGATATTAGGAAAAACGATTTCCCTAGGAGGGTGGGGAAGCACTGGGATGGGTTCCCTAGGGAGGGGGTGGAATCTCCATCCCTAGAGGTGTTTAAGTCCTGGCTGGACAAAGCCCTGGCTGGGATGATTGAGTTGGGGCTGGTCCTGTTTTGGGCAGGGGGCTGGACTTGGTGGCCCCTGGGGTTCTATGAGATCATGAGAAGGACTGGGGTGAGAAAGGAGGGACACCAGCGGCGCAGTGGGGCACTGAGTGCCAGGGAGAATCACACAGGCTCCGGTCTGTGTGTAACGCAGGGCAGAGATTCAACCATGCAACTGCTGACTGGGGGCCGCCTGCCCGCTCCCCCTTGCCAGCTGCTGGAGCTGAGAGGGGCTGCTCGGCCTGCTGACCATGGGCACAGCCTGATCTTAGCACCTCAGCCTGGAGCGCATGCCCTCGGTGGGAAAGTGTGGGCCCCGCTCGTTCTCCTCCCCGAGATGCTCTTGTGAGCATAGCGAGGACGCTGGGACTTGTCTTCTGAAGACTGGCTGGGAGGTAGCCCTGTGCTTGCTGCCTTCCTGCCATGCCCAGGTCTGCTAGAAAGAGCCACAGCAACGCCGTGACCCCAGACGCTCCCGCGGAAGCGATGCCCGTAGCTAATGTGCAGGAGCTCCCAGCATGCAATGCTCCGTCAGCAGCCAGGCTGCACAGAGAGTTCAGCAGGGCCATGCAAAGGGCTTGTCTGCACTGGTCGACTTCTCCTGCTGCTCCTCTGCCAGGGCAGCTCCCCGGTGCCGGCTGGGGGCTCCGGGAGCCTTTTTCTCCAGCGGGTGGGTCCGGAACAAGAGCCAGGCAGGACCGGCTGTGGTGGGACAGCTCCTTCTGCAGGAGCTAGTCCAGCCACTCCCCTTGCGTGGCCCAGCCCTGAGGAGGACGGGCCGCGAGAATTCCCTTGCTGCTAGCTACTGGTGGGTTGCCAGGAAGGCTGAATTCACAGGACATTGTCCTCTGAACTACGAGTCTGCAGGGGCTTGATCCAAATCCCACTGGCCTCAGTGGGAGTCTTTCCACTGGCTTCCATGGGTTGGGGCTGGGTTTTAGCTTCACCACAGGAACAATAAAGATGTGCTGGCACTCCAAGGTGCTGAACCCCTGGAGCTGCCTTTGACTTCAGTGGGGTTTGTGGGTGCTCAGCACCTCTGGAAATAAAGCCACAAAGTGAGGCCGTCATAAGTAATGGTTTGGGGAACATTGCAGGGAGTGGCTGGGATGGTGGAGACGCCTTCCGCAGTGTTCCCTGTGAGCTGAGCACTTGTGTGGCCAATCAGCAGAGAGTCCAATGCTGCCCAGCTGACTAGCAGAGCACCCACAGGTAGGTGTTGTGTTTCTGCTGGTGGTGCACATTCGCACATGCCCTGGTGCACAGAACAAAATTTATTCCACACATAAAACATAAGACCAGCTATACTGGGTCAGACCAAAATTCCATTTACCCCAGAAGCCTGTCTGTCAACAGTGGCCAATACCAGTTGCCCCAGAGGAAGGGAACACAACAGGTAATCCTCACGTGATCCCTCCCCTGTCACCCTTTTCCAGAGAAACAGAGGCAAGGGACACCATTCCCACCCAGCCTGGAGAATAGCCATTGATGGCCCTAACCTCTATGAATCTATCTAGCTCTTTTTTTGAACCCTCTTAAAGTCCAAGCCTGTACCACATCCTCTGGCAAGGAGTTCCACAGGTTGACTGTGCGCTGAGTGAAGAAAAACTTCCTTTTGTTTTAAAACTGTTGCCTATTCATTTCATTTGGTGACCCCTAGTTCTTATATTGTGGGAACAAGTAAATAACTTTTCCTTATTCACTTTTCCACACCGTTATGATTTTATAGACCTCTATAATATCCCCCTTAGTCTCTTCTTTTCTAAGCTGAAAAGTCTCTCTTTAATCTCTCTTCATATGGGACCCATTCCAAACCTCTCATCATTTTTGTTGCCCTTTCTAAACCTTTTCCAATGCCAAAAGATCTTTTTTGAGATGAGGCGACCATATCTGTATGCAGTATTCAAGATGTGGGTGCCCCATGGTTTTATACAGAGGCAATAAGATATTCTCTGTCTTATTCTCTGTCCCTTTTTGAATGATTCCTGACATTCTGTTGTTTTTTTAACTGCCGTTGCGCACTGAGTGGATGTTTTCAGAGAACTATCCACAATGACTCCAAGATCTCTCTCGAGTAGGATGGGAACATTGGCCCTCCGCTTGCAGAATACGCATGTGTGTTGGTCGGTTGGGTTTATCATTGGCTCCTCTCCTGGATGCTAAACTGGGAGAACTGTGCTGCATGTGTGCCGATGACACGCTTACTGAAAAGAGGAGCCCCTGAGCATGTCAGGTGGGCTGGAGAAAATATGCAGCAATGTCCCAGACTGGGAGAGGTCTTCAGCAAACTGTTTTAAAACCACCAGATGTAGAACATGCCGACAGGGCAGCCCGGGCATCATTTTGCAACCCTCTGTGGCATGCTAGAATTTCCTCTCCATACCTAGAAAAAGCGCTAGGCCCCCAGGAGCGCTCTGTCCAGGCCAAGTTCCAAACTACAGGTGTTCTTTCTTCTAAATATGTCTAGCTGTAACGTGTGTTGTGTGTGTGCACACGCACATGCGCCTGTACAGTGAAGAAGAATTTTTAAATAAGCATGTTGTCTTTCCCACCCTCCATGGATATGGAAGGGTAACATTCAGTTTTTAAATGGCAAACATAAAGAGGTTTTTTTTACTCAAAATCACAGAAGAAAACTATTGACACTCTAGCCTGAATTCCTGTCAGATGAGCGGTAAGCATCTGTGTGGTTGCTGGCAATGCTGACGCTTAGAAAAGGGTTCTAAAATAGATTTTTAAAGCATTATAGATGCCAATGTCTCCCTGTTAACAAAATGAGACCCGTTAGGCGGATGATAGATGTTCAAGTGAGGATGTTCTGTCTAATCCTTTGATGTCTGCTGGTGGACACCGACCTGTGTGATGGCAAATTGATTTTGTGTGTGTCTGTTGCTGTCTGTGCCAAAATGATTTGGTGTTTGAATTGCTAAGTGTATTTTTGCCTCTTTGTTTTATTGCCTCTCTGGTATTTCTTGCAAAGCTTTTGGGGGGGGGATTGGGATTTTTGTGGTGAGGATAGTCTGAACGCTGTGCTCTCTTCCTTTGTGATTGCCCCTCGTGTCGTTTCATCTAAAGTTTAATGAAAATAGCCCCCCAAAGATATAATTTAAAACCTTCTTTAATTTACAAATGATCCCTGTTTATGAAGCAATGTTCCACCAGGCCCCTCCCCCAGGGAGTGGGAGAAGGTGCTGCTGTATGTCACAGCCAGGTTAGGGCTGTTCAGAACAGTGCTCCAGGGCGTCACTCTTTGAAGAGGTGCCTGTGAGAGATGAACCGGGATCAGCTGGCCAAGTCGCCACGAAATCATTCTGTGGGGCAGTGCCAGTCCTTGCCAGTTGCTGTGGGGTGAGCTCCGGTTTCCCGCACAGGGCCAGGCCTGTGGATGTACGGCCTGGTGGACACGCAGGGGCCTGGTGCCCTGATGAACAGGGATTCTTGGTGATTAGTAACCTATGCAACGCCGTGGTGGGACAATGTGACTCTGCTGGCCTGGCCCTGCCTCATCTTGCCCCTCTCCCTGAGCAGCCCCACCCGCAGCCCCTGCCCCTGCCGAGAGCTTTTTCCATGGGTCCATGACAGCGCTGATGGGAGACCCCAACGCCTGCACCCAATGTCTCCCGTGCGGAGCAGGGACGAGCCGTAGGCACCTTCCATTGGGAGGCCTCGAGGGCATGATGGGACCCAGCGTGAAGGAGGAAAACAATCCAGGCTCCGACTGCAGTGGATCAGTTCCTGCTGAGCCCTGCACAGCTATGGCCTTTAGGTGGGTCTCGCGGAGCACAGAGCCTGCTGCCCGCCCTCTGCAGACTTTTTGCTTCTTCATGTAGAATTATTTTTCCGGGGACATGGGCTGCTCTAAGCCCCTAGATGGCGATCTGTCTCCAGCTGGGGATAGAATCCACCCGCCTCTCATTCACTGGGGGGGGGGGGCACACACACCTTTCAGCCTCCTAATGCTGCATCATGTAGGAGGTGTGACCAAGTAAGGGGCTCTTTCTTGGTCACCCCCTTTTGGGGGAGGGGGTGTCAGAAAGCCACCCGCAGGGGTATGATGCTTGAGGAGGAGGGATGCCAAAGTGAACATGTGAACGAGGTGGGCGGGAAAGAGAGGCTATCCCCCGCTGGCAGAGCGGAAGTGGGAGTGAAATAGGGTCAGGGATCCTCCCATGCTGCTTAGGAGACTGGGTTTATAACCTCGGGGCTTGATGTAGCCCTGGTAACACACTCAGTGGAGAGAGAGAAAAGTAGGGTGGCCATGTGTAAAGCCATTTAAGGCTCCTAGCCCTGGACTCCAGTCCTGCCTAGGGTGATGGGTCATCCCAATATTATTGGAACCATCCCAATATTAGAGGTAAAACCCACTTCATCAGATGATTTGGTGTGGAAATAACTGTTGTTGTTGTTGTTATTATTATTATTATTACTATGATTAATAATGGTTGTTTCCACTCCAACACATCTGAGGAAGTGGACTTTACCCACAAAAGCTCATGATACTAGATGTATTTTTGTGAGGCTCTAAGTTGCCACAGGAGCCCTCATTGTTTTTAAAGTTACAGACTAACACAGCTCCCCCTCTGAGACTTTTTACCAATATTTGGGTATGTCTACACTGTGCAGCTATGTCGGGATACTGGAGGTATCCCGAAATAGCTACCCCGTGTCTATACAAGCTGCCCGTTATTTCGAAAAATATTTCGAAATAATGGGTGCACTATTTTGCCATCCCAGTAAACCTTGTTGCACGAGGGTTAAGGGATGGCTCAAAATAGCACCTGATTTCAAAATTTGGCACTGTGTAGACACGCCAAATTTCAAAATAGCTTATTTTGAAATAGATTCAAAATAAGATACGCAATGCGCGCTATGCAGATTGTGTATCTTATTTCAAGTTTAGGGTGCTGTGTAGACGCACCCTTAGAGGCTCTGTCTTACATAGGCCACTATTCCCCCCACACACGCCCTGAAAAAAAAAGTGTCCGATCCTTCACACTTGGTATCCGGTCACCCTAGTCCTGCCTCTCAAATCACCCCGTTGTGGAGAGACTAGACACAGACACCGGCAGGCAGGGGAGGCCGAACAGTGACACACAGAGATCAGAGTGGGCGATGGGAAGCCAGAGGAGAGACCCACAGTGGAACAGAGCTAACCGGCAGAGGCACCTTGTGACTGAAATAAACACCCCCCTTCTCTGAAGAGTTTTCTCCCTGTGGAAAATGTACCAGTACAATCCGGGCCTGATGTTGGCAATTTTAGCTCCATTCTGGATCAGAACTGAACTATTCCTGCAAGACAGCTGGCGCCCAAGGAGGGGGATGGGCTTGGCGTGACGGGTTTGTAAGGTCCCTGCTCCTGAACGGGAGGGACATATCTGTACCTGGAAGGAGAAGGAGCGTTGTGTAAGCCATTGCCAGCTACAGCAAGGAAAGGAGGTGAGATGGGGTGGAGGATAAAGGAGGAGAAGAAGATAGGAGCTCATTCCTGGTACGCTGAGAACTGACTTCTTCTGTCCAGATCCTGATTGGTTAGTGCCTGATTGTGGACACTAGGACTATGTCAAGTGCTACTGTAGTACCCTGAAACCGCCTGGCCTCAGGTTAAGGGCATGTGATGAAAAGCAGCCCTGCCGCTAGCCAGGAGAGAGGTGTGGTCTACACTGGCTTTCTGCCACAGGCTCTGAAACTGACTGGCAGCAACCTCAGACAATCGACAGGTACCTTTTTTTTTCTTCAACTTCTTTTTCAGTTATAAAGTCTGAGTTCCTGTTATTTCCACTCCAGCTCATCTGAGGCAGTGCATTTTGCCCACCAAAGCCATGATACTAGATATATAGTTTTGTTAGTCTCTAAGGCAGTGGTCCCCAACGTGGTGCCCACGGGTGGCATGGCGCCCGCTGGGGCATTTATGTGCACTCGCCGAGTGACCAGGGCTGGCTCAAGCCATTCTTGTGTCCCGAGCCCCGGGCGTGCGACCAGGGCCGGTTCGAGCCATTCCTGCGCCCTGGGCAGCGGGCGCACTCTGCCGCCAGGCGCACGGCGCATGCGCAGCCCTGCCCCCCCGGCGCGCTGCGCACCTTACAGCTGCAATTGGGTGTGTGGCACCTGATAGCAGCTCTAAGGGGCGCCGCGCGGCCCCCGGTCCTGGGCGTGCGGCGCCTGATGGCAGCTCTAAGGGGCACCGCGCGGCCAGGCACGCAGTGCCCCTTACAGCTGCCATCAGGTGCCCCCCATAGGTTGGTGCCCCGGGAAGCTGCCCCGCTAGCCCCCCCTTAATCTGGCCCTGCACACGGTGCATGCACAGCCCTGCTCCCCGTGGGTGCGGTGCGGGCGCGGATCCGCCCCTAGACGCGCGGCGTGTAAGCGGCCTTGCCCCCGGGCGCCCAGCAGACCCGAAAGGCTGGGGACCACTGCTCTAAGGTGCCAGGGACTCCTTGTTTTTAAAGCGACAGACTAACACGCCCCCTCCCCCACCCAGAGTCTCAGGCAATCAGGTCACCTCTGTGCCTCACTGCCTGCCCCAGCATTGGAGGTGACACACGTGCCTGCCTTCAGGGTGTTGTTTGCAGTGGGGGGCGGGGGAAGCATGTTTCTCTCAGGATCTTAGAGAGACAATTGGACCGATTTCCGGGGGCGAGAGAGACTAGCTTTCAAGCTACCCCGTGCTCTTCTTCAGGCTTCATGAATGATTGCAAAGCAGTTTAAAGATGCAAAGCACGCGGCACAATCGTTATTTAAAGTTCTGCGCCTGCCCCCCAGTTACAACCCGGCTCGGCTGGGCCACTGCAAGACAGAACAAGGAGCGTGTGCCGTATGCCCTTTTGAACAGAAAGAAGAAGCCGTCCTTTGCACTCAGATGGTTCAATAAGGCCTTCAGCACATGGGATGGTGTGAAATCCGCGCCAGATCTGCGCACCCGCAGGCCATGCTGCTGGAGTCCAGCCACTTCATTAGTACTTTGGTCTGTGCCCCACATAGCAAAGCAGCCATAAGGAAGAGGACCACAAGCCCTCCGAGGGGGTTTCGCTTTTTGCCGCTCTAACCAGAGGACAGTGCCAAATGTGTGTTGCTTTGTGAAGCCCTCATTCATCATGGGAGAGAGGCACAGCCCTGCCAAAAACAACACAGCTGCTCCCAGTGAAATCAAACTGCTATTCAGCATCACAGGGTTTCTGGGTCCCTCTCTCAGTCTATTAATTATTTCTTCTTCCTTGTACTTCATAAACTGTAGCGCAGTTCTTCAGAGATATTTATAATATTTATTAGTAATTAAAATAATAAATAACCCCTTACTAGGGCCCCGGGGCCCATTCTTCCCAGTCAGTGCCACCCTGGAAGAAATACATCAACAGCATAATGGCAATACGATGATGTACGGGGCTGATACATCATCCAAGCACTGGCATCCCACCCCAGCGCATTAGAAAGGGTTAGCACTCGGATTATAAGTGACTGACTGCTGATACAGCACTGGCCATGGTGAATAAATCAAAGGGATCCTAATTGTTAATGAATTAGCCTGCAATTAGAATGAACCCTTCCATGAAAAAGTAACTGGACAGTGTGCGGAGGGTAGAAAGATATGAACAGACTCAGAGTCTCCAATGGGCTTAAACAAAAATGGCTTTCCCACCTGGGTCATCAGTTTGGATTGAGAACAGGTAGGTGCTGGTGAAACACCATTAGCCCATGTGGTCTCTGTCCAATTTGCAGTGGACAAGCCTACACCATAACTGGGCTCCCAGAGAGGCCAAATGACGGGGGATGAGCCCGGGTAGGGCAGGATGTGAGAAGCTGATCTTTCTTCATTCCCTATGGGATCTGCATTTATCTGCGGATAAAGAGAGCACTACAGTCTCCCCAGAGGAGCTGTCAATCAGCACCTTCTGTAAGTAATCTAGACCAGTGGTTCCGAGTCTTTTTGATATTGGGGACCAGTAAACCCATTCACAAGCTTTTGGAGGACCGGTAACATATATTTGCATATTCATCAAGCAAATGCTGAATATGCAAATAAATTGTGTCGCTGGTCTTACCTGTCCGGCGGGTTGTTCCACCCCCTCTGCTGGCCCCAACCCTGGCTGCTTTATCAGCCGGCGCCGGCTTCCCCAGCTGCGTCCAGTGCCGGGCATTCTGCATTGGTGCACGCGGCACCCGGTGGGTTGTTCTGCCCCCCCTTCTGGCCCCAATCCCGGCCGCTTTATCAGCCAGCACCAGCTCCCCTGGCTGTGTCCAGCGCTGGGCGTTGTGCGTCGGTGCACATGGCGCCCAGCCTTCTCCCTGGGTCTTACCATCCGCCGGATCTAGCCCCGCCGCCAGGGAGCATACCCGGCAGAGATGCTGCGGTGGTGGGCTCTCTCCCAAGAGGGCCGCGCCACCGCGCTCAGCAGTGTGGGGTGCTGCTACCCTGTCACACAAATTAATAGGATCATGCACGATAATTTTTCTAAGGACTGGTATTTTTTTTCTAAGGACCGGTACTGGGCCGCAGACCACACTTTGGGAAATGCTGCTCTAGACAACCTCCAAAACACCTCTGGGACTGGAGATTTAAAAGCCTCAGTGTTGCCACCTAGAAAATGCGGAACATATTCCAGGTAGAAGCTCTGCAGAGGAGTCCTGCCCACCTCAAACACACAAGAATGCCTCTTCTGAATGTCACAAATGGAAACCCAGTTTGCTATGATGAGTGTGGTTGTTGCTGCTCCTTTTCCTAATCAGGAAAAAAATCTTGGAGTCATCGTGGATAGTTCTCTGAAGACGTCCACTCAGTGTACAGTGGGAGTCAAAAACGCAAACAGGATGTTAGGAATCATTAAAAAAGGGATCAAGAATAAGATGGAGAATATCTTATTGCCTTTATATAAAACCATGGTATGCCCACATCTTGAATACTGCATACAGATGTGGTCTCCTCATCTCAAAAAAGTATACTGGCAATAAAAAAAGTTCAGAAAAGGGCAACTAAAATGATTAGGGGTTTGAAACGGGTCCCATATGAAGAGAGATTAAAGAGACTAGGACTTTTCAGCTTAGAAAAGAGGAGACCAAGGGGGGGATATGATAGAGGTATATAAAATCATGAGTGGTGTGGGGAAAGTGAATAAGGAAAAGTTATTTACTTGTTCCCATAATATAAGAACTAGGGGCCACCAAATGAAATTAATGGGCAGTAGAATTAAAACCAAAAAAAGGAAGTTCTTCTTCATACAGCACAGTCAACCTGTGGAACTCCTTGCCTAAGGAGGTTTTGAAGGCTAGGACTATAATAGTGTTTAAAAAAGAGCTAGATAGATTAATGGAGGGTAGGTCCATCAATGGCTATTAACCAGGATGGGTAAGGAATGGTGTCCCTCGCCTCTGCTTGTCAGAGGGTGGAGATGGATGGCAGGAGAGAGATCGCTTGATCATTACCTGTTCAGTTCACTTCCTCTGGGGCATCTGACATTGGCCACTGTCGGCAGACAGGGTACTGGGCTGGATGGACCTTTGGTCTGACCCAGTGTGGCCATTCCTATGTTTATGTTCTTATGAGAAGAATTAAAGCAGGGGTGGGGAACCTCTGGCCTGGGGGGGCTAGGTGTGCTCCCTGGCTTGCCTGGATCCATCCCCCAAGGCTTGGGGCTCCCCCTGCAGCATTGGGGAGCCCGAGCTGGCACTCCAGCCCCCCGCCATCTCACAGCAGGGCTAGAGCACACAAAAGCTACTAGCCTGGGCTCCCCTAGGCTCTTTTGTGCGAGGGGAGTGTGAAGAGTGTCTTTCCCCTTCTCAGTTGGGGGCTCCGTCACTGAGGGGTGTTTTTTTCTTTCTCACTTGTGTGCGGCCCCCAACTGATTTTCCTGTGGGTCAGCAGTCCCAACCCTAAAGGTTCCCCACCCCTGAATTAACAGATTGAAAACATGCCTTATGGTGATAAATAGATTGAGCTCTTGAGTCTGTCTTATCAAAAAGAAAGTTAGGAGTGATTTGATCACTGTCTTTAAGTAACTACATGGGGAACAGAAATTTGATGATACAGGACTCTTCAGTCTAGCAGACAAAGGTATGATGAGATCCAGTGACTGGAAGTCAAAGCTGGACCATTTCAGACTAGAAATAAGGTGCAAATCTTTTACAGGGAAGGTAACCCCTGGAACAAGCATTATGGTAGATTTTCAATAAGTGCCAGTCAGGAGGGCCGACAGACTTGGTGTGCCCCTGGACAAGCTGGAGGGGGTGGCCCTGCACTCCCAGAAGGGGTGGGGCCTCAGATGGAAGGGGCAGGGCAGGGCTGTTGTAGCCAGCCTTCAGTGCCACCCAGAGCATGCTGTGTAGTGCTCCAGCGGAGATTTAAAGGGCCTGGGGCTCCAGCCACTGCTGCTGACACAGTAACAACAGTGGTAACCAGAAGTCCTGGGCCCTTTGACTCACCAGGCCCTGTGGCAACTTGCCACCCCCTCCCCTCCCATTGGTGGGCTTGCTGGCAATTTTTATATCAAAATTGGCTTTTTCTTCTAACATCTGTGCTCTTAAAAAGGCAGCAGTCTCACTGCTGTGAATATGCCCGATTTTAGTGTTATGCTGCTCGATATAGTGATCTTGGCTCTAACGATCAAAATGGTAATTGCATATATCTGATTGGCTGCCACCCATAGCTCACTTAACCACCTCGAACTGAGTTTGCATATTAGCGCTAACTCCTGCTGTGATGTCCCTATCCTCCCCACAATCTGAACTGAAAAACTGCATAGGTGTGTGTAGGACTCCCCAGGCTTCAGGTCTGAACATAATTGTTTTGATTATCAGCCTTCGGTTCTCCGCCTTGACAAAGATGCCCAAAATGTAATATCTTCCCAAAGGCGATGGGTGCTGGGTGACGGCGATGAATCAAGTTCTTGTTTATTAATGCCACAGTTTCCACACAGGGTTGATAATGATTAGGACGGGAGAGGCATTCACAGTTAAAGCTTGACTCTGAGTAATGCTGTGCTCACAATAGCTGTGTGACCTCAGTCAGGACTAGGGATGTAAGAGACTAGAAGCCTAGGGATGCGACTAGTCACTCCCCCCCGCCCCCCCCATTGCTGCTTCTATCAGAGAGAGGCAGCAAGGGAGGGGAGCAGGAGCTGGTGCTGGGGGGAGCTGGCTTTTAAGCACAGTCCCCGCCGGGGGTAGGGGACTAGAGGCACAGCAGGAAATGGCGCAAGCAGGGACTGAAGCAGTCTCTGCTCCTGCTGCTTCTCTTGCAATTCTGCTTTTCAAATGTACAAGAGCCCTGGGGCAAAAGCTCAGGCCTGGGGCAAAAGCTCAAAAGCTCAGGCATCACAGGGAGTGTAGGGCCAGCAGGGTCCCCCGCTGGTCCCACATTCCCTGCAGGGCTTCCGCTTTTAAACCGTAGCAAGAGCCTGGCAGGAGGCAGAGGTGCCCTTATAGATTAATTGAACAGTTGATGGAAATCTCATCGACTATTCAATTAGTTAATTAATCTAAATTTAATATCCCTAGTCAGGACTCCCCCAATGACAGAACATGCCTTGTGATGTAACAGGTGGAGAGATTTGGACATTCCAGACTTAGCTCAGCATGTCTCTGGCTCTCAAACTGGTCATTTGTCCAGGTTCTCAGGGCAATGCAGAATCCTTTTTGCCCTCACACAACCCTGGCCCGACCCCATCCAAAGCTCAAGAAAGAGGAAATTAAATAACCACCCAATAAAACAAACTCAGGACACAGAGAAGCCAATGCACAGCAATGCACCAAACAGTAACGGTCCTCCCTATTCGCTGGTCTCTTGCCAATAGGCAGCTGCTGCTGCCATTCCAAAAGGATGAAGATGATTTACTTAATTTTTCTTTACACTCAAGTCTATTATATACTAAGTAGGCACTTTGCAAACACTCAAGCTCACTCCCTGCTCCAAGGACCTGGAAACCAAAACATGCAGTTTTGTACCACTTAAGAGTTAAAGCAGTCCCATCCCCAGTGTGGACCCAGTTATATTAAGAAAAAGATGCCTCTATCGGAAATCAGCTGTTTCTAAAACAACATAGTTAAAGTAAAGTAATTAGTTCTCTAAGCGGTTCCTACTGATCTATAAACTAACTGGTAGAACAATAAAATATATCCTCATCAACCTCTTCCATTTCCTCACTAATCTGCAAATGCAATACACAATAGAAACAACTAGCAGTGTGCAAATTAGAAAATTTACCAATGAACACATCATCAAACAAAAGCATTAAGCATGAATGAAGTCACAAATTAGGGTTACATTAATCATCAATTGGTCACCAACCAGTCAATCGGGATTTACTGGTGGATCTTGGAGACTCTGACAGGGGATCCTGACTGGTTTGGCCAGGAAGCTCTCAAGCACTGGCACTTCAGTTGCCCTCCACCCACTGTCATGCTGCGCCGGCCCTCTGCCTTGGGGCTGCCCCCTTGGGAGCCTTCTGCTTGTTGTGCAGGGTGTGGGAGGGTCGAAGAGGGGTGGCGGTTACACCAGGGTGTCCCTCCTCCCCTCACTCCTGTACCCTATCTCTACACAGGGAGAAGGGGTGGAGGGAGTTTGGCAATGCAAATCTCTGTCACTCACACACTGTGTGTGTGTCTGTCATTCTCACAAACACACACTGTCCTTCCCTCTCATCTCCCGACCCAACACATATGTGGGTTGTTGTTGCTACTTCTTTTACTGCTTTCAAAGTGGGTTATTTTTGGGTTCTGACTGGTCTGTGCATTTCATCATTTGCATTTCTCTCTTATGCTTAAATGTAATTCTTTGAGGAGTGAGTTCTAACATGCCGAACCTGGTGTGGCAGGAGTCATTATCCCGAGGGTAATTGCTGCTCCTGGAAGTGGTTGGCATATCCCTGCAGCCCCTGAGACAGGCAGAGCAGGGGGTCTCTATGTGCTGTCCTTGCCTGCAGACACTGCTCCTGCAGCTCCCATTGATCAGTAACGGGAAACTGTGGCCAGTAGAAGCTGTGGGCTCAGTGCCTGTAGATGAAGGGAAGCACATGGCGCCATGGAGCCATTGCTGTACATGCCAGCTGCTTTCAGGAGTGGTGCAGGGCCAGGGCAGGAATAAGCCTGTCTTAAACCCGCTGCTCCACCACCCGGAAGCTGTCTCAGTTAAACAGTGCCCAGCCAGAGCCTGCATCCTGAACCCCGTCCCAGCCCTGAACTTCCTCCTGCCCCAGACGTGAGGTTCCCTGCACACAAACTCCTTCCCAGAGCTTGCTCCCTGAAACCCCTCCTGGACCCCAATCCTCTACTTTGGGCTAAGCCTAGAGCCCCTCCCTCACTCCAAACTCCTTGGCCCAAGACCAGAGCCTGCACCCCAACCCTCTACCCAAGCCTGGTGAAAGTGAGTGAGGATTGGGGGAGGAAGGGGGAATGGAGTGAGCAGGGTGAGGACTCAGAGAAGGGATGGAGCAGGGGCAGGGCCTCAAAGAAGGCATATGAAGGAAGCAGGACAAGGGTATTTGGGTTTGAGGCAGATCTTACATTTCACTTAAATTGAAAAAGTGATCTTGTGGTTACAAAGGTTGGAGACCCCTGTGCTAAGGAGAAAAATAGTCCCCAAACCACTAACCAAACAACCTTAACTCTGCGCCTGTATTTGTATTGCTATCCTAGAGCACAAACCAGCTTCTACTGAAAACAATGACAGTCTTCCCACAGACTTTATTAGACCTTGCACTTGCTGTGCTTTGTAACATGGATAATATTAATAGTATCTGTCTGCTGATCACAGAGAATTGTTTGTTGAATAGCGTGTATGTTAAGGTGGGTGTTAGAATTGATTATGAAACTGTAGCTAGCAAGTTCCATTTTTTTTAAACGTTTGAGTTTACTTAAAGTTGCATTTTTAGCTGCATAGCTGCATAGTGCATTCTTAACTGTAATTTAGCACAGTTTTTCTTATTTAGATGTTCTGGTTTTTTAATGATGTTATAATGTATTTTCAATGCAATTAAAAGTCGGAGTACAGTTACAATGGGAAGTGATTATATATATATATATATATATATATATATATATATATAATTAAAAGTACTTATTCTTATATAATGTTTTTCAGAGATCTCAAAGTGCTTTAGAAAAACCCAATGTATCCACGTACTTGGTGGTCCTTATGTACATTATAACTGTCATATGTGCTATAGACCCAGTTTGCCTTATAGTCTATGAAATCACTGTAATTTTTCATTTGAGGTTATAGACATCAATAATTCTGTTTCAGCGTAAGCTTGAAATCTTGTCCCTTTCACCAACAGAAGCTGGAAAGATATTACCTCTTCCACCCTGCCTTTGGAAATTCATTCATTCAAGTTTTCATTGAACATTCTGACACACAATTTGCTTTTATTTTATTTGGTTAGGCCAATAAATAATAGAGTTAATTTCCTTTGGCAAGCCTGTCATCTGTGTCCAGCCTGTGAGTGATACCAGCACACTCCCAAAGGCTTGTTCTTCTCCAGTGTCAGTTATTTTATTAATACCTTAAGAAAATCACTTGCATTGTGTAACAGATTGCTTTTCAGATCTGGTGATTAGTGGTCTGTAAATAGATTATTTTCCAACACATTTAATAACAATGTCTTTACCATTGCTTGGGCCTTCCCTTCTTGGGTACATCTACACAGCAGGGCTAAAGTTGAATTAAGCTACGCAACTTCGGCTACGTCAATTGCGTAGCTTAAGTCAAAATAGCTTAATTCGGCTTTTGGCACTGTCTACACAGTAGGAAGTCGAAGGAAGAACACTCTTCCTTGGACTTCCCTTACTCTCATGAAATGAGGGTTACCAGGAGTCGGTGTAATAAGTCCTCCACACTGACATTATTTCGAAATAAAGGCTTGTAGTGTTGATGAGCACTGTGTTATTTCAGAATAACATCAGTTATTCCGAAATAATGCTGTTGCATAGATGTACCACTTCTGAGCTTCTTAAAAACCACAATGCCTTCTTATGTATTTATTTAACTTGGGAATAGTTGAAGCCCACGGTCAGTGGCAATAGATAGCAGTAAGGATTTTTGCCAAAGTCTGCATAGTTTGCCTCCAAATTGGCATGATTTTC
Source organism: Pelochelys cantorii (assembly GCA_032595735.1). Taxonomy (NCBI): domain Eukaryota; kingdom Metazoa; phylum Chordata; order Testudines; family Trionychidae; genus Pelochelys; species Pelochelys cantorii. The sequence continues at coordinate 40,058,285 of CM064341.1, forward strand.
ACAAGAATTTTAGCCAAAATCATCAGCATAAGGTTACAAAGTTAACAGCCTGGGTAACTGCGTTAATACAGACTTGTCTACACTAGCCTTTCTTCTGAAATATTTCCTCCATTATCACCAGTTGCTGTCCCTTTCTGGAAATGCTAATGCAGACAAGGTCATACCATAAGGGACCACCAGACATTCTAGATGCTGATGTTTTTACTACTGTGGTCTGGTGGTAGCAGTCCTTCATGGGGCTGGAGGCATCAGGAGTCCTATCTATCCTAAAGGGTCACCCTTTATTGCTAGCAATGAAGTCAAACTTGTGGTACCAACATTGGGGTTTTTTTGTAAGAAAAATCCTTGTTTAGACTCAGATTAGCACACTCAGGAAGGTAACATAGAATAGAATCTCTTCAAAGTATTTTCTTTGCAAGCAGAAGGTCTAGAAACTGGGGACGGGGGGGGGAGGTTGATGAAATCTTATTTTGTGTGGAAGTTAAGGGGTGCTAAATCTGCAGCTCGAGGGGAATGCCACACTCCCCTTGGGACTGATGCTGCCACACTGTTTCCAGTGGGATCTGGATGAGAAGCTTCCCCTCACCAACCCTGAGGGTGTTGAGCAGTTAACCTGCTGTGCTGAGGATGGGGGGGGCCAGGTGGAGCACATGGGAGTTAAAGTAGGGACAGCAGTAAGTCAATACACGAAGGGAGGTCAGGGAGCTCCTAGGCGGACTGGAATTTCAGGAACTTTGAGGAGCACACCTTCCTCTCCATACCCATTCCTCTCCCGCCCTGCTCCTGTCTGAACCCCATATTTCCTCTCCCCCATCCCCTTTCCTCCTCTTATCCCAGGGGCAGGGAACCTAAGGCCCAGGGGCTGGATCCAGCCCCCGAGGCTCAGGGCTCCCCCCCAGTATTGGGAAGCCCGCACTGCCCCACAGGGTGAACCACACAAAATCTACTATCCTACCCCCCCCCTCCCCAGCTCTCCTATGCAGGGGAATGTCTTTCTCTTTCTTCGGGGGGGGGGGGGCACGTCAGTGAGGGTTTGATTCTTGTTTTGCTTCTTTCTTGTGTGTGGCCCTCAACTCATTTTTCTGTGGTCCAGCAGCCCCTGACCCCCAAAAGGCTTCCCCACCCCCTCCCTGCACTCATACATCCCCCTTCTTTCCCTCCCCCCCCCCAGCTCCTCTCCCATTCCCCACTCTCCCCAGCCCCATCCTCCCACCCTCACGGTGCTCTCCTCTGCCCCCCCCCACCTCCTTCTCCCTCAGCCCCACTGTCCCCGCATCACGTGACGCTCGAGCCCGGCGGCTCCTTTTGTCATAATACGCTGGGTCACGTGCGGCAGAGTGGGCGGGCAGACTTGTGACGCGCAGGCGCAACTCTCCCTCGCCCGTGCGGTTCCCGGCCGGGAAACCCCCTCAGTCGAGCGCTGAGGCAGGGCCGCTTGGCGCCGCCATAGCGAGGAGCCGGGCCTCGGAGGGGGCTGCGTGAGGAGGCGGAGGTTGCGTCCGCCCGGCCGGGCCGCGAGCCGGAGGAAGCGGAGCCGCAGCGGCCGAGGCGCCGATCGATCCGTGCGGGGCCGGAGCCGCCGCCATGGAGCCCTGAGGCCTGCGGCCGCCGAGCCTGCCTGACAGCGCGGGGCCGGGCCATGGCGGCGCGCGGCGGCCTGTGAGCGCCAGCCGGGCCCCGAGCGCGCGCCGCCCCACCCCGCCCGAGCAGGCTTCCCGTCGCCCGGGCCCCGCGGGCCCCCCCGCCCCGCCCCCAGCCCCGCCCGGCGCCCCCGGCCCCGCCGCCCCGACCATGTCCTGCGTGCACTACAAGTTCTCCTCCAAGCTCAACTATGACACGGTCACCTTCGACGGGCTCCACATCTCGCTGTGCGACCTCAAGCGCCAGATCATGGGCCGCGAGAAGCTCAAGGCGGCCGACTGCGACCTGCAGATCACCAACGCGCAGACCAAAGAAGGTAGGAGCGGGGGGCGGGCACGTGGCGCCCCGAGACCCCTGCTCCGGCTGGCTCTGATCGCATCCACAGCCGCCCCGTGGGGGGGGTGCCTGGGCCCCGAACGGCGGGGCTCTGAGTCTGCCCATCGCCGCCATGCCCAGAGCGGGCTGGGCAGTGAAAACTCCCAGGGGCCCCTTACAGACACGCAATCACATGGTGGCTGGTCGGTGCCGGTGGCGGTAGGGGCCGAGCCAGGAGCCTAGAGTCTTGAAAGCGGAGGGTTCGTATCTGAAATCCCTAGGTGTGGCTCGGAATGCGTTCGGGGAGCAATGAATGCCACTTGCAGCCTCGCTTTCTTGACGGTACCATTAAAAAAATTGTGTTCGTTGTCACGGAGTGCCAGATTTAATCGCCCTGGGTTTGGTCTGCTCTGGCAAAATGCTGCGTTCCTTGGCACCATAGTCTTGATTTCCCAGTACTGTTCTGGGTTTCTTGCGTCCCCGGGCTGGCAGGGAAACATGGGACAAAGTTTTATAGCAACAAACCACCGAAATTCTGCTGGCAGCAGAAAGATTGAAAGATGCAGCGCTCTAATACAACCAGCAGGGATTACCTTTGAAATTTATCTATCCAATGTTCTCTCTCTCTTCCCCCCCCCCCCCTCCAATTTTTTTTTCCCCCTACCCCTTCCCTTATTTATTATTGGTTCTGGACTTCCAATACTCCGGTCATCTGAAGAAGTGGGCTGTGCCCACGAAGACTCATTATACCATCTACATGTTTTGTTAGTCTTTAAAGTGCTACCAGACTATTTGTTGTTTTTTAAGTTTTTACATATACACTGTCATGATAGATTATTTGAATTAGTTTTGTCAGAAAATGGTTAGTTTTGTCTGCTGTGAGATTACAAATTTCAATGAATGGTAGTTAGATAGCAGCGATACAGAAACTGGGCTTGTTTTTAGCCTTTTGGATAAAGTCTTATACTTCTGTTTAACTTTTTTAATCTATATTGTGTTGTAGTGTTTATGAAACCCTCATAAGATCATTTCCAAAGAGCAATTCTCATACAGATGTGGATATGTTTGGGAATTGCCTATTAATGCAAAATCTTTTTTTTTCCTTAAACATAAGACTCGGTTATTCAGAAGTTCTTTGAACTTAAACTATCAATCACATTTTTATTGTCTGTCTACTTCTGTGTTGCTACAAACTGATTGCATGTACTCGGTTAAATCCCATATGAACATTTGAACCCTGATATGTTGGTTCATGACCTGTTCTGTTGCAAATGTTTTTGCAATTAACATACACTTCTCAAAAGTCTATAGAAATCTCATTATTTCTGTTCAGTGAATAGAGCTTCTGGCAGTGGAGAGATTATTTCTTCTAATTACTCTACAGGAGTCTTACATTGGTGGATCTGCCATATGTATAAGTTTAATATCTGATTACATTTAGAATTCAACTTCTAACAACTTTAAGAAGTAGATTTTTAATATGCAATATTTTACCTTTAAAATACCAGTTTAGTCAACTAAAATTGAGAAGTTTACACATCGGATGCTTTATCTGTCCCATCTGCCAACCATTTTTTGTGGGTTTTGGCTACTACCTGTGTGTGTGCGCTCTCCCTGTTGCTGTGTGAAAGACTGAGACAGAATATGCACGTGAAACAAAGGGCTGTCAGATGCACAGGAAACTGCCAATAATTTAACTAAAAAATAAATATTAGGTCCTGATCTTTATAAAATTGGGCCTGATGGTGGTGGTTGCAGTAGAGACAGGTAAATGATCTTCAGGGAAAAGCGTGGCTTTAAAGAGACGCTGACAACTTCAAAGTTAGAGTTCATGGCTCATTGAATTTGAATTTATATTGATGTGATGAGTTCTCTGTAAAAGGTTGATGTTTTCTTTAGAGAATAAAAACAGAATTCTATAATGTTTCACCAGATTAAGTGAGTGTTTGCCTTCCTAAAAGGAAGGGTTAATTGAAATGGAAGAAACAATAACTCCAGTTTCATTCATGAACTAACATCAGTCTGTTCCTCTTTGTCTGGTGATATTAACTATAGTTTTTGTATAAATGTGTAAGCTGGAAACTTTAGCTGTTCCATGTTTACATGGGGCGGGGAGGAGGGGAGCCACTGCTCTATGCCAGTTTATTCACAAAACATTTAACTGAACAATTGCCCAACTGCATAGTTGCAATGAAGAGAGACATTTTAGCTACAGCAAACAAGAAGTTTTCCTATAACTTTACTACTGTGTGTGTGTGTATAAACAAAATCTAACTCAACTTGTGTATCTTGCCAGATGCATTCAGTGATATCATAACCTAGTGTTTGATGTCAGCTAGGGAGTTAGTGTGTAGTTGTTTACATGATCAGCTGATAAGTCTGGTCTTATCGGTTAATCCTAATCACTGCATGCAGTCCCGTCGTTCCCCCCCCCCCCTGCTGCCTCTGTATCAGTTTGGGTGAAGTTAGGGGTGTGTGACCTGGGGCAGGATATTGGGATGTAGAGTCCTGGAGGGGGTATGGGTTCAGGAGAAGATTGTGGCATGGGGGAGTGTCTAAGAGGGGGTGCCGGATCTGGGAGGGAGTTGGGGTGTGGGTGGAAATGGGGTGCGAGAGGCAGGCTCTGGCCAGGAGGCGATTACCTATGCAGCTCCAGGCCAGTAGCCCAGTGGGACCCTCAGGCAGGCTTCCCTGTTGCCAACAGCCCCAGACGGTTCAAAGTGGCTGGCTGTGTTCCTCTATGCTGTGGGGAAGGAGAGAGGCTTCACACAGGCGCCTGCCCCCACTCAGGATGTAATAGTGTAGTTGATTAACCGATAAGCAAAAGCTTATCAGTTAATGCTGTTGACTACACACATTTCTCCCCGCAGTCATTAAATTTTTAGCAGACTGGCCAGCAGCCCGGCTTAGTCCTAGTTTGCACCGGGTCCAGGAGTTACCCCCACTGTGGCTCTGCATTTATAGTGTATTAAGAGCCAGATGGACAGGCAGCCTGGCTCAGTCCTGGCTCTTGCTGGGTCTGGGACCTACCTGGCGTGGGGGTAGGACCTGGCGCAAGCCAAGACTGAGCCGGACTGCCTGGCTCCTGATACAGTTCCAAAGCAGAGCCACAGCGGGGATAGCTCCTGAACCCACTGTGAGCTGGTACTAGAGTTCTTTCCCTGCCTTCCCTTATTGACTAATCGTTTAGTTGATACAGATTCTATTGACTACACAATTAGCAAATTAACCGCTTCTTAACATCCCTAGCCCCCACCACAATCTCTCAGCTCTCATTGACTGGATGTTGGCTCATGGGCCGTATCTTGCCCGCCTGTCTTGCGCTGTGGTGTCTGACCTCATATTTGAGTGAATCCTAAGAACCTGTATTTAGTCACACTTCATTGGGGGGAGGGGTGTGTGTGTGTGTGTGTGTGTGTGTGTGTGTGTGTGTGTGTGTGTGTGAGAGAGAGAGAGAGTTGTGAAGGATGTTCTCTCCTTATTTCACAAGTTGTCAGTAAACATTCAGTTGCAACTTTGGCACTAGCTGTCATATTCAGCAGATTAATTCTATGTAGACATGCTATGAATTTGTTAAACTGTCTGGTTAACAAGTAATAAATATGGAGTTTACAAGTTCATATGCACAGAAGTTGAGTACTGTTAACAATTTCTTGGTAGCAAACTGTTATATGCACTGTGTGTAGTGCACTTGAAAAGGCAACTGGTAGAATGTGGAATGGAAATGAAAGGATTAGTTACATTTTTTTTTTTTCAGCTAGTCTTCAAATTGTCTCTAAAATTGTAGAATACTAGAACTGGAGGGAACCTCGAGGCATCAAGTCCAGTCCCTGGCACTCAAGGCAGAAGGGTCATCTAGATCCATGGTCTGCAACTTTTTTACAGCCAAGATCTACCCCATCCCTTCCCCAAGACACTCCCCCCCACTTCCTTGAGGCCCCGCATTCTCCATTCCCCTCCTCTCCATCATTGGCTGTCCCCAGCCCTTATTCACTCTCCCTGGGTTGAGACAGGAGGTGTGGGCTCTAGGGTGGGAATGAGGGATTGGGGTAAGAATGAGGGATTTGGGTGTGGGAAGGGGTGAGAGGTGCAAGCTCTGGGAGGGAATATGGGTGCAGGAGGAGATGGAGAAGGGGATGCTGGCTCAGGGAGAGGACTCCAGGCTAGAGAGTATTGGTGTCAGATGGAGGGTTGGGGTGCGACGCAAGCTGCAGGCTTGTGGATGTGGGGGTGCAGGAGTTTGGGTTGGAGTATAGGTATATGAAAGGCACGGCAGGGGGCTTGGGTGTATGATGGGCATGGGGCACAGGTTTGTAGTGTGTGGATGATGCAGGAGCGTTATGGCCAGGGCTTGACAAACGGCGGTGAAAGCTGCTCGCCAGCCCCGCACTGTGCATGCGCAAGAGCCACATTGCACATGCGTGCGCCGCCGGTAAACGGGGCACACGGCTGAAATCTACTCGCCACAGGCGAGTAGATTCTATAGTTTGTCGCGCCCTGGTTATGGCAGAGGACTGGGGATGTGGGGGTGCAGGGCTCAAGGCAGGGGGTTCAAGTGCATGATGGACTCAGGGTTGGGGTCTGTTGGGGGTGCAGGAGCGGTATGATGCTGCAGCCAGATGTGGGTGTGGCCCCAATTGGGAGCTTGTTGGCCAGGCTTCATTTTTAAATAAAATATTATGTCCAACACAAAAGGCTTCAGTGTTGTCTTTATTTATGGGAGTGGTGGGGAACCTGTCTTGGGTTGGGAGCCACTGACCCACAGGAAAATCAGGGACCACACTAGTGAGATGCAAAAAAAACAACCCCTCCAAAAACCCCCAAGCCTCACTGATGTGGCCCCAACTGGGACACCTCACTCCTCTGGCACTCTAGCCCGATTTGGAGAGTAGGTAGGACGAGGTTCAAGGCCTCAGGCCAAATTAACTCTTCTGGGGGGGGTTAGTGGATTTTGTGGGCCCCTCTACGCTCTGAGGTGGGACCAGAAATGAAGGTTACAGTGTGAGGGACAGAGCGGCCAGTGGGTGGTATAGGGATGAGGGTGCAGAAACTGGGTGGAAAGTAGGGTATAAGAGCAAGCTGGGAATATGTGTCTGGCCAGGAGGGAGAGGCAGGAGCAGGGTGCTGGTGGGGGTCTGGCCAGGAGGCAGGAACATGGTGCTGCTGGGAGTCTGGCCAGGGGGGCACGATGCTGGTGTGGGGGGGCTCTCGCCAGAGGAAAGGGGACAGGAGCAGCTTGGCTTGTACCTAGGGGTCTCCAGGGAGTAGGATCTCTGGGGCAGGATCTGCAGGTAATGCTGGAAGAAGCACACATGCAGCTCCTTTAAGAAACCCAGCCGCTCCGAATCCAGCGCTGCCATCTTAACTATCCCCCGCCTTTCTGGAGCACAGGGAAGGAAGGGAAGACAAGAAAGGGCGCACACTGATGTGGGCAGGAGAGGAGCGAGTGCTTTCTTGTCTTCCCTTCCTTCCCCATGCTGCCTTCCTTCCTTCCTGCAGCATGGGGGGGGAGTCCCACAACTCTGCGCCAGATCCGGCTTCTCAGGAAGCGCGTGCGCTGCTCCTCCCCTCCCCACAACAGCGTGTGCGCTTCCTGAGAAGCCAGATCTGGCGTGGAGTTGCGGGACCTCCCCCCCACCATGCCGCAGGAAGCCAGAGCTAGCTCTATTTTTGTAGGAGGCTGTAGCGCCAGCGTGGGCTCTTCATTGGGCGTGGGGGAGCAAGGGTGGGGGGAACACTGCCTCATGATCCATTGGCAGTGGATCGTGATTGATCGGTCAGTGACCACTGATCTAGATCATCCCTGAGAGATGTTTGTCTAACCTGTTCTTTAAAATCTCCAATGAGGAGAGATTCCACAGTCTCCTTAGGCAACTTATTTCATTGCTTAACCACCCTGACAGTTAGGAATTTTCTTCTGATGTCCAACCTAAATCTCTCTTGCTGCAATTTAAGCCTGTTGATATTTATTATCCTAAATCTTTGATAATAGATCTTTTTTTTTTCCCCCTTCTCCTTGTAACACCCTTTTAGATACTTTAAAAAACACAGGCCTGGCTACGAGCAGGATTTGAACCTGTGCAGGAAAACCTCTATTGGATTTCAAGTCCAATGCCTTCACTACTTGGTCATCACAGCTGAAGTAGTTCAGGCTCTAATAATTTTTTTTAAATGACCTGTGAAGGTGAAATTAGGCATCTCCTCTTCTCCTCCTGCTTTTTATTTGCGGATATTTAATGCTGTGTAAATAGCTGAAATTTTCCAAAGCGTGTTTGTGTTTTCTTCCTTTATTAGCTCTCCAGTCAGAGGCTTAGACAAGACTAAGTGATGACATTCTAAGAGACGAGAGTTAAATATGAGTGCTCTTTAGTTAAACTGCTAGAAGATTTACCTGGCATTGCTTGGGTCATTCAGGGCAGAGGTTTGGGTGTGGGGGGCTCAGGGCAGGGGTCTGAGGGCTGTGGAGGGTGCAGAAGGCAGAGCTGAAGGATGAGGAGGGACATAGGGCTGTATGTAAAATCCCAGTTAACTGGTTACATATTAGGTTGACCTTATGTTTAACTGGTTAACTGTCTAAAGCAGGATCCAGGCTGGGACTGCCACCGGCTCCACATAGACAGAGGCAGCAATGGACACGGGAGCAACCCCTGCCTGAGGTGGGCCCCATGTGGGGCTGCAGCAGCCTGCTGCCAATGGCAGGCGGGGAGCTGCTCCAGCCCCCACAGGTTACCGGTTAACTGGAACCCATAAATATTACCTGTTTGGGGGTGAAGAGTGGCTCAGGGAAGGGTGTATGTGTGTTTGGGGTGAAGAACTCAGGGTTGGAGGGTAAAGGGGCAGAGGGCTGCAGGAGTCAGTGGAGGCCGTGCTGCCTTGGGCCCTGGCAGCCGAGGGCTGGCCAGGGTGGGGGCTATGCTGGCTGGAAGGTGGGTGAGAAGCTTACTGCCCTCTGGTGCCCCAATGGGGTTATAGCAATCCCAATCCCCATCTCTGGTTCCTTGCTGCCCTTCCTGTGATCATTACAGTAAACTTCCGATAATCCGGCACCTTTAGGACCCAGGGGGTGCCGGATTATCAGATATGCCGGACTATTGGAAGGGGGGGCTATGAGGGGTCTGGGGTGGGGTGGGGGGGGGTGCCACCCCAGACCCCTCATAGCGCCCCCCTTCCAATAGTCCGGCTCTGCCCCAGGCATCCCCGATTCAGCCGCTGCTGGTCAGTTTCAGAAGCGGCTGACTTGGGGATGCCTGGGGCAGAGCAGCTGGGGTGCTGCCGGGTTGGTCCTGTAGCGCCGCCCCTCGGCGCTGCGGGACCAACCCAGCAGCACTCCAGCTGCTCTGCCCCAGGCGTCCCCAAGAGCAGCTGGGGTGCTGCCAGGTTGGTCCCGCAGCCCCGAGGGGCAGTGCTACGGGACCAACCCGGCAGCACCCCAGCTGCTCTGCCCCTGGCTTCCCCAATTCAGCTGCTGGTCAGTTTCAGCAGCGGCTGAATCAGGGAAGCCGGGCGCAGAGCAGCTCCAATTGTCCGGCAGCTGGAGCACTTCCGGTTTCCTGATGGTGCCGGACCATCAGGAGTGCTGGAGCATTGGATGCCGGACCAATGGAGTTTTACTGTATTAGGGATATTAAATTTAGATGGATTAATTAATCAGATAGTCAATGGGATTTCCATTGACTATTTGATTAATCTGTAAGGGTGCCTCTGCGTTTGAACTGTAGCAAGAGCCCTGCAACATGTCACCTCCAAATTGGTACACATAATAGAGTTCATTCTCATATGGTGGGGGTGAACAGGCGGGGAAGGGGGGTTAAGAGCTGGGGGTGGGGGTGGGGCTGGGGATGAGTTTGGAGTGCGGGAGGGGGCTCAAGGCTGAGGCAGAGGGAGTCTTGTGTATTCTGGGAGTAGCTTCATTAGAAAAATAGAGAATTGGCATGCAGGATCACCAGAAATACAGTGAAGATAAATGCAACTAACATCACTATCTACATGTTTTGTTAGTCTATAAAGTGCTACCAGACCATTTGTTGTTTAAGTTTATCCTGTACAGATAACTCGGCTACCCCCTGAAGCTTCTATCACCATTGTAGTCATCTTCTGCCCATTTTTGAGAAGTCCAAAATTGAAAAAATTGTACTTCTTGCAGTTTGGGCAGCTCTTACTACATTTAAAATGCAGAGCCGCAGCAGTCCTGGACCAGCGGGAGCTAGGACTGAGCTGGGCTTGCTGAGTCCCAGCTCGTGTCGGGTCCAGCAGCCCTTGCCTGTGGCCAATCTGGGCTGCTGCGAACAGGGGCTGCTGCCAGAGCAGCAGCACAGGGTTGGGGGGGGGGGGGGGAGGCAGGTGGCACCGCAGAGCTGGTGCTGGGGAGAACCGGGTTTTAAGAACCGGTCCCCCAGCACCGACTCCTGTCCCACCTCCTTGCTGCCTCTGATACAGAGACGGGGGAGGGGGGTGAGTAGTCTACTTGACTACCTGATAAGCTTAGGCTTATCAGGTAGTCGTCTGCTCGCTTACATCCCTAGCCCTGAGTGCTTTTTGTCTGATAATTGAAATGACCAAATGTTTTTTTTCATTTAAAAAACTAATAAATCACCTGCGGTCTGAAACCTAGCATAGAAATCTTCAGACACACAGGAGAACTGCAGAAAGTTACAAGGAAGTGAAAAAGTTATAATGGAACACTCTACAAAAACTTAATCACAGTGTTTAGTACTATGAAAGTAAGAATAAAAATGTTCCTTTCATCCTGAGCAAGCTACGGTAGTCTTGGAAATTCAGTTACTCATTGTTACACCATAGCTCGGCAGAGCTAGGGCCAAAACTCACACCTTGAACCTGAAAGTAACCTGATGTTGAGTATTGTCGTGTTTTAAAGACTTACTGGTTTGTGAGCTTGAGGTTAGATCAAAATATAGTGCAGTTTAATGAAAACAAATGCAGCACTATGTAGAACTGATTTTAAAAGTTTAACTTCATTTTTGTTGTAGGGTTTTTCTTTTTGTTCCACTTTAAGACAAAATCCCAAGTCTTTCTGCTTTGCCAAGTGACTCTGAAAGGTGCATTGTGGAGTTTTTCTGTTACTTCTATGACAGCTGCTTAGGGAAACTTGCAACTTAAGTTTGCTCCCAAAATTATATTTAAGTGTTTTTAAAGAAAGAATAGACACTTCCACAATTAAAAGAAATCCAAATTAAACAGTTAATACAGACCACCTTTTTTTATACTTTGTTCTTCAGTCTAAACATCAGAGCACTGAGAACCTGAAAATGAAACTAATGGTATTGATTTTTATTGGTCTTGAAGAAATACCAAAAATAAACACAGTGGTGACAAACTGACTTTTTAAAAAACATTCATTTTTTACTAGTCAAACATGTTTTTAGTAACTTCAGTAAATAAATGCATCATAGCATATTAAGTTGGAAACTAAGATGGCTATTCCTAATGGCCTTTCCTGCAAACTCTACCTCAAACTCTATGCATTCATTTTAGCATTTGCATTGTTACCAGTTCAATTATGGACCATGCTGTCCTTGTTTACATCATCGTCTTCAGTAGGGATGTAAAATCTTGTTTAATTAGTTAACCAGTTAAACTTCACTTTATCCAGTGGGGGCTGGAGTGTCTGCCTGCCTGCCATGAGCTGCCCCTGCTTAGGATATACCTGGTCTGCCATATACAGAGACTGCTCTGCTGCTCTCGACCCCAGAGCAGCCCCCGTCTACAGCAGACAGGGGAGCTGCTCCAGCCCCCACCAGTTAACTGCAACCCATTACGGGTGATGCTTACTGGTTAACCTTTCACATCCCTAGTCTTCAGTGGGGTAGCAGGTATAACAATGTAAGTTACAATTCTTCTTGAGTAGTATTATGCACAGAGTAAAATATACTGTAATCTGTTTTTTCCAATAGATTCATTGGTTTTGAAGACGTAATAGATAAGAGACGGTGAAAACCTAAATTTGCCATGGGTTGGATCTCTTGAATAAGAAAGTAGCTATTTAGTCATATTCCTAATTATAACAACATAGAATTTAGTTTACCTCAACAGCACTCTAGGTTTGGTGGCCAGTGAATAGAAATCCAATTATTAATTTTAAGCTTTCAATATTTATTATAAAAATTCTGGGTTTGGTTTTTCTCTGTTAAATGAATTCTTCAAAGTACCTAACAAAATGAAGATGAAAAAGAGAAATAGGTGTTTCTTACCAATTTTTTCCTTTTTTCAGAGTACACGGATGATAGTGCCCTGATTCCCAAGAACTCATCTGTAATTGTTAGAAGAATCCCAATTGGAGGAGTTAAATCTACAAGCAAAACATATGTCATGTAGGTATTCATAAAATCAAAAACTCTCAGATGTTGCAGCTGTTAGAGTTGGATAATGCACAGTTTGCTAAAAACATTCAAACATGTCTAGGTTTTCTTCCTTTCGTAAGAGCTGCTACTGAAACGTGAGACCTGTAACCGTTTGATCTTTGTCAGAGGAGTGGCTTGAATATCAGGGCTTCTTAGGGGTCAAACTCTGAAATAGATAGTTCTGTTAAGTTAGCTCTGTGAGTTGGTGTTTTGGTTGTGACCTTAAACTGAGGCCCCTTTTGCTCTTTATCAACAGGAAAGATTTCATAGCAGCACTTATAAGAAGAGAAACTTTATAATCCTTGGCTAAAATTTTTCTTGCCCTCATCTCTTATGCATGTTGTGTATATTTACTGACTCACTCCCATGTCAGAGGTGGCTACTTGTCAGTAAGTAGGTGTGTGTACTTCTGTCATGAAACATGACAGGGCAGGTACTTTATAAACAAATGACAGATATTAGTGTTGCCAACAATCACGGAGTGTTGCAAAGAAGATACCTTGGAAAAACCAAGGTCTACCATTCTGCATGTATTTCAAATACAGGAGGTTTTATGGGATATGCCTGCCAGATTGCAAAAGACAATCACTGCTTCAAAGGGAGGCAAAAAGAACAAGGCTGCTAAACGTGTGTGGTTAGGGGAGGTGATAATTTCAGAGTGGTGAGGGAATTCAGTAATCAGGTCAGCCATTTTGCATGTGAGCAAGATTAAAAGATTCTTTCATTAATTGTTTTATACCGTGTTGGCCATTGAGCTTCAAATGTCTGTTCCCCATTAATCCCAGTGTCAAGTAACAAATGTAGTGTTAACTAAAATGTCAGAAATTCCCCATGAGTAAAGGTCAGGATTGCAGGTGGCCTGTTACCCATCTGCCATCCTGTATTATCCCCCTTCTACATTAGTTGTACTAGCTTTGTTTGAATGAGTCATTTTACTTTGTGGCTGAGCAGATACCATCTTCCAAAGTAAAGTATTGGTAACAGTGATGAGGACCAAATAAGTATCTGCATGGAACTGTGCATGGGGTACAGAAAGAATGGTGCATCTTGCTCTCTCAAAGGCTGTCCATTACCAGGCTGCCAGAAACCAGCCAATGGGAGCTGCCTGGGCTATGCTGGCAGCACAGGGAGATGTGGGAGTCCCCCGCTCAAGGGGTGCATGTTGTGCAGAGATACATGTGACCCCCACAAGTAGGCTGCTTTGAAGGGTGTGGGGAGGCAGCAGGCAGGGAGCTGCCTAAGGGTCCTGCTGGCTGGGAGCTGTATAAGGTAAGTGCTCTCTGGCCAGAGCCTACACCTGACATCCCAGCACCTGCCCCGGGGTCACAACCCAAACCCCCTGCACTTCATCCTACATCCCTCCCCGAGGTCAGAATCTCTCCTGCATCCATATCCTCTCCTGGATCCTGCACCCTCTCCTGCATTCCAAAGCCCTGTCCCAGGTCACCACCCACTCCTTTACCCAAATTCCCTCCCAGGTACTCCCTCCTGCACCCCTGTACCCTACCTTGAGGTCCCTTCTGCACCCAACCTCCATCTCAGACTGTGCACTTCTTCATTAACATCGTGGAAGAGTGTAGCCCTTGGCCTCTAGCGTTCCCTGTAAGCTGAGCGCTTGGGTGGCCACCCAGGAGAGATTCAAATGCTGCCCAGCTGATTAGCAGAGCAACCACAGTTAACAGGGTGTGTTTTTATTGGTGGTGCACACCCACACATGTCTTGGTGCACATAACAAAGTGTATTCTGTACACGAATGGAAAAAAATAGAGGGAACATTGGTGCCCCCCATCAAAAATTGTTGCCTGCCCTAGTCTAACAAGTAGAAGGAAAGTGCAGAAGTGACTCTTGAGTAGTTGTATACTGTGTGCCAGTTTAATTATTAAGCTGCTCAGGAGTGCAGTTAACTTAAAAATAAACAACTTTGAGATTTCAGGTCCTGAACTACAGTATTGTTTGCAAAGCCTTTCAAAAGTTACTGTTTACCTTGAAGAACATTTTATAAGATAAACACATTGAGAAACAAATCTGTGGTGCATAGCTTCAAGCACTTCCTCACCTGTTCCCACCTATGGGATGTACTTAGCTCCAGTTGTGAGCCTGGAACAGTTTTCTAGTAGTGTCTGTTGGAAGCACAAGTCCTACATGTATAAATTCCAAGAGGGGTTTGCTTCTTAAACTCACGGGAGACTTTTTGCAGCTTCATTAATTAAATATACAACTCCTATTAACAATACCAACAATTGCATGCCTAGTTCTCTCTAATGGGTTGTGCATCTGCAAATTACTATGTGGAACCTCAGCACATTTTCAAATGTAATAAAAGCATTCCTAATACTGTAGATTATTCAGGATTTATTTTAAGCAAATTCTGGTAATTAAGACTTTTTTTTTGTCACAGGACTCCTAAACTGCACAAAATCCTAGAAACTTCTTTCAGGTGATGTTTCTACTACTATTTTAGTCAATGTAGTATATATAAAAAATTATTATCTTGGCACTTTTTGGGGGGCTAAAATCAGCATATCCCTCACCTGGGTGTTTGGGCTTCCACAAAGAAATCCTATATGAAGGACCACATTGCTGAGGATTTACACTGTTCACCATACATCACAGTTAAGATGCATATTTCAAAATAGTAGAATACAATAAAATTTCAGTATCCAGACACATTTTAAAAAATAGTAGTGTAGGGTTGCAGAGACCTTGAGGTACTCTAGCCCATGCTACCATGCACAGGCAGGACCCAGTACACCTATACTGTCTCTGAGATGTGTATGTTTAACCTGTTCTTAAAAACCTTTGAGTGATAGGGATTCCACAACTTCCGTTGGTAATCTATTCTAGTACTTTCCTAACCTTATAATTAACATTTTTTTTCCTAGCATCTAACCTGAATCGTCTTCGCTACAGATTAAGCTTCCTGTTGTACCTAAAGTGGGCATTGTGAACAGCTGATCATTGTCCTCGTTATAACATTCCTTGACGTATTTGAAGACTGTTATCGGGTCCCCCTGTTGTCTTTTCTCTATCATTTTTGTTGCTCTCCTCTGGACTAATTTGTCCACATCTTTCCTAAAGTGTGGCACCCAAAACTGGGCATAGTATTCCATCCAAGGCTTTTCTGTGGGGTGTAGAGTAGGGCAATGATCTCCCATGTCTTTATGTATACACCTGAGGATATTAGTCCTTTTTTGCACCTGCATCACGTTACTGGCTTGTATTCAGTTTGTGATCTACTATAATCCATCAATCCTTTCTGCAGTACTATGGCCTAGCCAGTTATTTCCCAATTTGTAATTATGCATTTTATTTTTTCTTTACTAAGAGTAGCACTTCATTTCCTTCCTTGAGTTTCATCTTGTTGATTTCAGATTGATACTCCATCAAGGTCACTTTTCGTTTTAGGCCTGTCCTCCAACAGCTTGTTGTCATCCCCACATTCTATAAGCACACTCTGCATTCCATTATCTTATTCCTCATTAAAAGTTGAAAAACACCAGACCCAAGACCGACTCTTTCAGAATCCAGCTAGGTATATCCTCCAAGTTTGATAGTAAACCATTAACTGCTACTCTGAGTACAGTTTTTGAACCATTTGTTCACCCCATTATAACTTCATTTAGAGCATATTTCCCTAGTTGTTGGAAAATGTCGTGATAATCTGTCAGAAGCCTTATTAAAATCAAAATATCTCATCTACTGCTTGCCCCCCCCCATCCACTAGGTCAATAGCTATCTAGACTACCACTTTTCTTTTCCAGAAGTTAGAATGATCAAATATAACCAATGAGTCTCAGTGCTGATCCTTAGGGGCATTAGGTATCTGATAATTGCTTGGATAACTGTAAGCCCCTGCTCTAGATAGGTGATACAATTCTGTATACTCAGCCTGAAGCAGTTCATATTTAGGATCATTAATATGTTGCAAGTCAGTTGTCCAAAGACAGTAAAAATTGAATTTAAAATTCAACAAATCTAACTAAATTGTATTCCATAAACATAAGTCTTACAATACTTTTTGAAAATGCAGACTGTAACTTCAAAGTAATGCTGTGAGTCCTGAGAGAGAACAGTCTCTGTAGTCATCTAAACTTCCATATGCACTAAATTATCAGAACAGATTGTATTGATGCTCACGGGATAGTTTGTTTTCGCTGTTTGTATGAAGGATATGAACAGTGTTCTTATTCTGATGACTTTTATTTCTTCTTCTAGAAGTCGAACTGAACCAGTGAGTGGAACTTCAAAAGCAGTATGTAAAAACACAATCTCACACTTTTTTCCTACACACTGCACTTAATTATAAACAAGTAATGTAGAAAATTAATTTTCTAAACATTTACTTACATTTTAACTTCCAACAAAGCACAGTATATATTGTAAATACAATGTATTTGATGCAAAATAGTAAAAATATGAGTAATGCCGTCATTTGCACACTTTTAATGTGAATACTAGTATTTGTGCCGAGTAATGCATTGTATTTCATACTGAATATGCTAGACTACTTCCTGTATGACTTTGTGTTGTACAGATAATGTATGATCATTTTCAGATCATGTAGGTTCAAAGTTTGCCCAACTGAACATGATGCCATGTTCTACATCTGTCTGTCTATAGTTAGTAATATGTATGTTTGTACAGGTTGTTGTGTGCTTTTTGTTTCTTGCAATAAAGATGTTTGGAGTGTATTTTTGCCATTTTCACATTGTATCACTTAGCTTTTGTTTTCAATACTTTTTTTGCCTAATGGTTTTTGAAAATGTTGTCAAAAACCACTGAGAAACCATTATTGTTAAACTTGGTATTGTTTCTTACTTTTGACTTGGGGTTCAAACAAATGCTGAACCAAATATATCCCACCATTTCTTGAGAGGGCATTTCTGTGCCGCTAAATGGCTCGTTTTTGCTGTCCTTAAATACTTGAGCACTTACATTCCCTAAAACTGTATGATTAAAAGGGGGTATTGTTTGGGCATCTCTGAGTACATAAATGTTTTGAAAAGGTTGCCATGAATATGAATAACTTTTGGTACACACACAGTGGTATTCTAAAGTTCTGCATTTCATTCTTCCACTTCCTGTGATAGATACCATTTGTCTGCGGACTAAATTATAAGAAACTTGACATAGGAATTTAAACTAATTAGTTGTCTTGTCTGCTAGACCCTTGTGCAGCTCAGATGAAACCACCTACCAACCTCCTTAACTCTTATCTGTAACAATTTTCTGATGTGGGTAACTTCTGAATTGGATGTTTCTTAAGCTATCAGTGACTAAGCCTGCCTTTAGTATACCACCACTTCTAATTTTGCCATTGAAAAAGGGCAACATTTTTCTTTAGGTTTGACACATTAATTGTTAAGCTTGCTAAATATAGATTTATAATTATACAAATATTTAATCAATTATGGGGTAGACTTTGACTTGCTGATTGGGTTGAATATTGTACATAATCCAAGCATTTAAAATAGTCCTAATTAGTATTCAGAATTATTACTTGGTGTTCTTTATTTTTTTTTATTTTTATCTAGAATGGTATGAGGCATTACACTAACCCTGGATCATTGGATCTGATTGCTTGATAGGAATTTCTAGATTCTGTAATTCTAAATGCTTAACTTTGAGTCAGTTGTGTATGAAGAATATAGCCTCTTGTTTTCATGAAATGTAACACAATTCTAAAATCCTAATCTTTTGTACTTATGGCTTTATATCTTTAAAAACCTAATCTGCAATCCAAAATTCTATTAGCAGTTGGTTCAAATTGGTATTTAGACATACATGTGTCTGAATGCTAGCTCAAATTAGCTCGACTGGCCCAGTGACCCTAGAAGTTAATGTAATGCATTTATGTGAACCACATTTGCAGTATTTGATCTAATCCAGATGAGTTTTTATTTCTTGAAAACAGTTTTTCCTTTTTGTTTACTAGCATGTGTATGAACACAAATCACATGTTCATAAATAAAGTTAACATTCTTTTAGCCTTGTGTGTTCCCTGGCATCTCTGTATTACATTTCTAAGTAGCATCTTATTATGAGCTGATATAGATTTCTCATAAATTTAAAAATATATACTTTAAAGATTGGCTGTATTAATTCCAATTAAAACTATTTCAGTTTAAATCACAGCAAAGCAAAAATATTCCCTCTTATCTTGTTGGCACGATTGGATGCTCTGTAGCTTGCGGGCAGAAAAACAATCAGTTTGGGCCTGATCTTGCCAGTCTTCCACATATGCAACTTCTGTTAATGATAATACATAGCTCTTCGTGCTTTTCATCTTTAATCTCAAAGACTTTAGGGGTTCTAGCTGTACAATGTACAGGATGAATCATGTCCAGTGATGTGGGCATAGTTATTACCCTTAATTGCCCAGCACAACCTAAAATTAGGGGCCAAATTGTGTCCTCAATAATATGTGCACAACTCCCATTAAATGTATTTGAAGGCAGAACTTGGCTCCAGTGCACCAGGATTAAGTTATTTGAAGACTGATACACTGTAAAAACAAAGCATAGGGTGGGTAGCAAGTTTTAAATGGATTAGTATATCTGAGATTAATTCAGGTAATTTGATAATCTTAACTGATTATTTGTGCATTGCCTTTCTCTTGTGTTACTATCCTCCTACACTTTGCACATTTTGACATTGTCACAAACAGAATTAGGGTTCTGAACTTGAGTTTTTAAATTGGCGACTGACATTAGGATCAGTATGTTAGTAGCAATAAGAAGCATTAATCAGAATCAGTACCCCCATTGTTTTAGGTACTATATAAATACACAAAATGGTCCTTTGCTTAGAGAAGAAGTCATTGTAATTCAACTGAAATTCTACTTAGCCATTTTTTTTCCAGTGGCCTACAATACCCAGGATTCAAGTGGTCATTGATATTGAAATCCATGTAGTTCTACAGTGGTCTTTGTGTAAAGTTTGCGATTGGAGGGGTATTTTTTTTCTGGCTTCGTTTTCCCTGCTTTCTCTACTCTACTCCAGTTCTCTGGACAGTCTTCTGTATGACGTGGGACCCAATATAGTTAAAAAAATATATATATATATCATCTACCTTTTGATGATGTAAGTTCTTCTACAGTATTGGGTCTGTTCTTTTGCACAGTCACCAGAACGCTGGACATGGAGGTTCCACATGCCTGAATCCCATGGCTGGCAGGAAGCTTGACCAAACGCTATTGTTGACATTTTTAAAATGTTAAAAGCAAAAAGAAGAGTACAACACAGGCAAGAGGCCACCAGGAGTTACTCACTAAGTACATGTCTACATTAGGAAATTATTTCAAAATAACTCCCGAAATAACAATTTCAAAATAGCACTATTCCTCATGAGAAGCAGGAGTTATTCTTTCAAAATAACAAGCCCATTATTTCAAAATAACAGGCTTGGTAGTGTGGATGCTCCGCTTGTTTTTTTGGAATAAGGAGTTATATCAAAATAACTCCCTAATGTAGATCAGGACTAAGACATTAATCAGCTATTTGCTCTCTGGTAATTTTAATGTTCAGGAATAACAACATTACCTCCTTCCTTAAGAAGTTACATCAGTGTCTAAACCCATTAGTGCTTTTGCATCAGAAAATTTTAACTACTGTCACCTCACTGTACTTAAGGAGAAAATATGACCCATTTAAAAAAGCTACCCATTGGACTCTTGCAATTATACTAGCATTGGCAAAAAAAAATGATAAAACATTCATAACACTTAATGAACTGTTAAAATTATTTTCTGGGCTTTTGTGTTTATCAGCTGTAGTGGTAAAACATCTATTTCTCTGTATTTCCGCATGTAAAAAGAAGAGACATCTGGAACCTCAGCTTTCCGGTTATTTTCTGAAATAGACTGAAATTCAGAAAAGAAATATAAAGAAAAAGGGTGCTTCTAATTCTGAGTCTTCTAATTCTTCCTCTCCATAGAATATCTTTGGGAGAGTAATAAGATTCTTTTAGGGAATTGCTTGTAACATGGGAAAAAAAAAAAAAACCTACTTTCTCCAGCTCATGCTAGTGATGATATTGGCTTCTCTTGAGAGAGGTTCTTAACTTGTGAAATTTTACTCCATTTCTTGAGACATCTTAATTTTAAGACCAAATAACCAGTGAGCCCAAAATCTGTTTATACAAATTGTATTTTGATAATTGGCTAGAATTTTGATTTACTCATTTCATTCTTGTTGATAGTGGCATGTGGCAAATTGGTATCTCTACAAAGAGTTCAGGAATTGTCCTTTTCATGTGTGGAAAAATTATGTATAACCAATGGTTTTGAATAGGTAATCTAACTTACACTACAGTCTGAAGCCTTTAAAACAGCCACTTTTCTGCAAGGTACTTTGTTCCAGCAGGCACAGGGGTCTGCCTACATGGATGAGCAGCTTGCAGGGCTGAGACATAAGTTCTTACCTTCATCACGGAAAGTTTGCTTTCTTGGTTTTGTTCATAATGGAGTCCATAACCTCTTCTCATGATTGTTGTTAAAAACTATCCTTTTTTGAGAGGTGGGGGAAAATCTCTAAAGTCAGTTACATGTTTTCAGTTCAATTTTATAATATGCCCTTTTGTTTTAATAAAATGGACTTGTTTCATTTCTTCCCTGTTCTAGTAAACTCCTATGATTCATAAAATTATACAGATTTTTTTCTAGTCCTAATTTGATCCAGACAGTTTATTTTACAATTCGTAGATCAGTGGAAGGATTACTTTTATTAAATGGATATTTGACATGTTTCTATCTCTAGACTGCTATGCTTGTTCTTTCTTTTGGCAACAGCCTACTTCACAAAAGCATAATTACACCCTTTCATGATTAAGTGTTAAATTACAAAATATATTAAATGTACATTTATATATTAACACACACTTTCTCAAATTGACTTTTAAAAAATACTTTAAAAATGTAACCCAGTTAGCTACAGCGTGAGAATTATTTGTTCTCTCTGTAATATATTAAGTCAGAGAGTTATGGGGTCTCATCAAGGGGAGAAGAGGCTTTGAGTCAATAAATTGACTTAAGGAAATTGCTTCGCTATTTTAGCATCTTCCCCTCAGAAACTGGCCTTTCTTGATCTCAACTCATTTTTAAAGCTGCCATGGTTTTGGGCTCCATTTCTTCTTGTGCAAGTAAAATTGCACTGCTTTGGAAAATGCCTCTCAGTGGTACACAAAAAATACCCAGTGTAGATGTTCAGACTTCGAGAGGCTAAATATGGCTATGTTTTGATTGTGGAACTTGAATGTGTGTTTAATTTTTTGTGAACAGATTGATGACTCTTCTGCATCTATTTCTCTGGCCCAGCTTGCAAAGGTATATATACATATATATTCTTGTCAAATTATAACTGAATTGTTTGCTTAATATCTTATATTGTGATCGATCTCTGGCTAATTTTTGTAATATGAGCAAAATTTTATTTTAGTAAAAAGTGCTGACTCAAATTTGAATATTTGTGTATAAATTGATTAATGCTATCCTGTAAAGAGTAGTTCCCAGTTTGGGAAGATAGAAGGGGAGTACCTTATCAGCCTCAGCATAATGTTGCAGTATTACTCATCTTCAAGACACAAGGAAGAAGCACTTCAGAAGCTGTTTACCGTTACTTTCAAACGTTTCGTTAATTTTGCATTGGAAACTAGCACAATTTTTAAAGAAGAATTTAATATATTTTGGCTGTAAGTTATGGACTTTCCAGATTTTTGGTTTTTTGCAACAGCCAAAATAGAAGCTTTTTGTTAACATGGACAATTGAACAGTTATTTTTGGATTTCTAGACTTTACAGTGATAGACCAATTCTTTGAGTGTTGCACATAACTTCATAAGTTGTAGACTTGTAGTATATATACAGTGGACAACAATTATAAATCTAATTTGTTTGAACACAGACTTGTAAATTGTGTAAATGTATCAGTTGTTTATAGGAATATACCAATGTGCATTTGTGGCATATTGGCAAATGTGACCTGAAACTGTTGTATATGCCATGTTTTGCTATGAAATTGCTTGCATTTTCTGCTCAATAATGTGTGACTTTGTTTGGGAAAGCACTAGTGACTACACTTACTAAAAAGATATGACAGTATCAGCCAAGTAAATTATTACTGTTATAAAATGTAAAAGATTAGAAAGGCTAGGACATAATATAGAGTAGTTAACTTTCTTTCTTTTGAGGGTTAAGACTGGAGTTTGACTTCCAGGGAGAATATAAGTATTTCCATCTATAACTTCCCCTTCACTATAAACATGAAAATCTCTCATGCATTTGGCAACTAAGAAATTTAACTTGAAAAATAGCCATCTAAAAAGATTGGCTTCCATTAGTGCTGTCCCTAAATCTGTCCTCGGTTTTGTAAGCTCATGTCAACTTTCTTATTCTAAGATGTGAAAAACTGTCCACGTGGTGTATTCCTTTTAAAGTTTTTGAGAGAACTTGAAGTATTTCTGAAAAATGCAGAAACATAACATAAAGCAGCTCAAAACTGTTACTTACTTTAACCTCTTCAGCACAGACTGGCTAAGCATGGAGGCAATGTGTTTAACAGTTTTCTGTTTTATTCCTATTATGTATTAAATGCCATATTGAAATTTTGGTCTATTCCTACTAATGTTTTGTGCTTTTGGATGTGTTTGTAAACTGTTTGGGTTCAAACAAATTAGTTAACTATCTGTATATCACATTTTTCTGTAAATGTTAATGGAAATGGTTTCATAGCTGTCAATCTGGATTATGTTGTTAAGAAAAGCTATGTATATGAAACAACCATTTAATAAAATGTTGAAACTAGTTGGTTGCTTTTGTGAATGAATGTATAAAAAGATAAATACTTTGAGTGGTTGATCTGAATGTTAGGTGCTTGAAGATCCAAGTAATTAGCAGTCACTCCCTTAGACCCTGCTTGTATCTGGACTAGTGTGTAATGAAATATTTTAAATGAGTACTGATACATTTTGATTTTTTTTCCCAGTTGGCTTCAGTATTTTTGAAAGGTTAGCTCCACATATATGAGGATTACGTTTAAGTTTTCATATTAAAGAGACAGTCAACTTGAAAGCTGTTTATCTACAAATTTTGTACCAGCTATAGTTAAACACTTCATAGTGTAAAGTTAACAAATTCATTTTTTAGCCTCACACATGACAGCACTCTGTAGTTAGCTTCTCCTTTACTAAAAAGATCCTTCTAAAAACCTTAGGAAGGGAACATACATGTCCTTATTTTAAAAACTAAAGGAATTTTTAAAAACATATTGTCTTCCAGGGTGCTGTGTCAGACACCTGGACTTTTTTTTTTTTTAATCAGTTTCAAATAATTCAAGTTGAGTGTCCTTTTAACACTGTGAAATGTGAATACTGCTGTTTATTTTGTGTTTAGATTTCTGAATAAACACAAATACAATGAATGTATTTTTCATGTACTCTGGAGCTTAACATTCAGTTTCTTTAACTTAAAAGTACCGAAAAAGATTTTTTTTATTTTTATTTTTTTTTTATTTTTTTTTTTTACACTTAGCTTAAGTCCACGTCCTCTTTCATTTTAAAGAAAATTGGAGCACTTACACAAGTCTTTATGTAAGGTACAAACAGAGCCTAAGGTTTTGAGTGTCCAAGAACGCTTTTCTCAAGTAGGTTAACAGGCACACAAACATCATGTAATGGCTTAAGGACTCCCCAGAACATCTTCATAACCATATATAATATAAGGAGCTATTTTGAGGCAACTTAAGTTAGATTTGTGCTGCTCTTTACAGGATTGGATGAGTGGTGTTGTCTTTGGCTGTGTGGACTTCAATGTGTTTCTAATGTGTGTGTCAAATAATTACCTATTAAACAGACTGCCAATCTGGCTGAAGCCAATGCTTCTGAAGAAGATAAAATAAAAGCTATGATGTCACAGTCTGGCCATGAATATGATCCAAGCAAGTAAGTATTAATAATGTAAAATTTATTCCTTGAAGATTATGGAAAAATGAGAGAGATGCCTATGTTCTTTTTAAAAACTGTAGTCAGACCTTTTTTTAAACTTTTTTAGTTACATGAAGAAACCTTTGGGTCCACCTCCACCATCCTACACGTGCTTTCGTTGTGGAAAACCTGGTCATTACATAAAGAATTGTCCAACAAATGGGGTAAGAGACTCTGGTGGGATTTACACTACTACATTCTTAGTAGCATGAGTATTCAGTTCTATGATCTAACTTAAACACATAGGCAAGATAATTCTGCCCAGAATTTCTTCTTTTGTGCCTATGCGTTGCAGCTGATCATGTTTAACTGTACGATTTGTTGACAAGATGGCCAACCTGATAGAGTGGGATGGAGTGTTAGTGATTCAGTTTTTTGGCTGGATTTAGTTTGAATTTTAAAAAATTAATTTTTTAATTCTAATTTTCAGAGCTAGTATCTTTTCCCATAGTAGGAATGCACTGTAGAGATAAAATCTCTCAGAATGGAATGTTTCTGCCTTGTGTTCAATGTTTGCAATGTATTTATCTTTCTGATCTGTTTTTAAAAGTAGCCATTTGGACGTTTGAAGTAAGGAACAGAGGTTTAATTATGTTCATGATAGCCTCATTTCAGAGTTGGGGAGGGGTATATGAATGGATTCTACAAACTGTGGGGAGGTGTCAAAAATTAAGGAAAATTTAGAAGAAAGATTCACTAAAGAATAGGAGACACATTTTGGGGAAGGGGATATGTCCTGTCCTTTGCAGTATGTTGGCATTGCAGATTTCCTTAACTCATCCCAGTGCACCCTGTACTTTCATATTGCAAATTGTGGCATGCTTCATGCTTACCTGAGACTTTTGCCACATCCTTCCTTTTCAGCATAAATTTTATATGAATAAACCAATTCACATTTGAATGCTTTATTATTTTAATTATATACATGAGTGTAAAAGGATACATCTTTTAGCCATTCTTTCATAGATTCAAATATATGTGGCACATACTTTATTATAGCATAAATATTTTACAGCTGCTATTACGTGAATGGAGAGATTATAACTTAAGGCTCTAGTAATGCAAAGATCTGTATTTGTATTTGACTTCAAGCACAGGTGTTGTCCCATTGAGTTTAAAAAACCTGTCTCATTCTTTGTAGTGTCTTAGACAGTTAAGGAATTATATGCATTAATCATGCAGCTGTCATATTTGCAAAGAAAAATAATTTAAAAACAGTTTTTTATCTCACTCACTAAGCATTCTCATATCCTTTTAAATGGATTCATTTAAAGCCGAAATATATCTGGATTCTTTCTTAACAGGACAAAAATTTTGAGTCTGTTCCCAGGATTAAAAAGAGCACAGGAATTCCTAGGAGTTTCATGATGGAAGTGAAAGATCCCAATACAAAGGGTGCTATGCTTACAAACACCGGAAAATATGCAATACCAACTATTGATGCGTGAGTATTTAGTACTTCAGAGGTGGCCAAAGTATAAACAGAGACTAAAAAATGTGTTTTCAATAATTGTTTACGCTCATTTCAATTTAAAACAAACACAAATAAATTGTTCAAAATGCTTTGAGTCAGTATCTCTGCTGTAGGAGTGCTGTTGTAGTTTTAAATATTTGCAGCTGTAATTAAAGCACTTTTTTGAAAAGATATTTTTAGCTTGTTACATCTATTCCATAGGTATAGCTTCTTTAGATGAAATTTCCAGTTTTAGCCGAGACATCAGAGGTCTTAATATCAGAAGGCCTTTAGTGTTTTTAGGTAACCTCGTTAAGATGTACTAAAAATAGTAATAGCAAGAATTGATATCTTTCTAAAATCATAGTTTTCAAGACAGGGAAATGATTGGCCTTGCAGTAAAGGCACTGGGAGTTTAGGAAATCTGAGTTCACCCTGTTTGTTTCAGTGCCCATAAAACACAGATGAAAATAGTTATCTTGTGTAAGGTCCTACCTAATCCAGCAAACACTTGTGCAGATGAGTAATATGTTATTGAAATATGCAGGCACTTTAGATCCAAAAGATTCCTCCTCCTCATTGAAGATGGTAAGGATAAGGATTACAAAAGTACATCAGTGCAAATACTTGAGTTTATATAGACATTTTGATGGTAATAGCAGAGGGTATGAATGTGATTGCACTGGATGTATTTTGCATCAAAATTTGTACAAAAACAAAAATGTGTACTTAACCTGATAAAATACCTATTAAATCTTTATTAAATATGTGTATATATAAAACGTTTTGATATAATATTTTATGGGTGTTAGAAACCAAGAAAATACTGGTGGTGTGGCTTGAGGGGGGGGATCTACATAACCCTTATATTTAGATCATGCTGTAATTTTAAAAAGGTACTTGTTATACAGCTAAATGTCCCTGTTTTCTTAACTTCAATTCATTTTTCCTTATGTACCTCCTCCTGTAGAAACAGTATCATGTTTGATCTGTGCTAATTGCACAATAAATAATCACTTACCTGTTTAGAGACTAAATCTCTGCTGCATGCAATATTTATATAATTGAATTCTATTCGGGAAGTGTTTTTTGGATGTATTATTTCTATAATAAAATCTGAAAATGTAATGCCCCTTCTTTAAACAGGTAGTCTTAAATTATTTCTTTCAGGGAGGCTTATGCTATAGGGAAGAAGGAAAAGCCCCCTTTCCTGCCGGAGGAACCATCCTCCTCCTCAGAGGAGGATGATCCTATTCCAGATGAATTGTTATGTCTAATCTGCAAAGATATAATGAATGATGCAGTTGTCATTCCCTGCTGTGGAAACAGTTATTGTGATGAATGTAAGTGCCATAGTCTGATATGAGTTAATTCATAATACCAAATGATCTTGTAAGATTAACAGGAATCTGAATTCACAAAAATTGCTATCCTACTCTTCAGTCTGAAACATGGATATCTATTAACCAGAAAATCCTTGCATTTTGTCTTGGGGTGAAGGAAGAATACTGGGGCTGATTTTAACTGGAACTCAGAGGAATTTTTATATAAGGATGGAGAAACATAAGTGAATGCTTGTGTTCAACATCAGTAATTAAAAAAAATTATACATCTAGATTGATTAAATGCTTTCTCAAGCTCTCCTCCTCCTTTGTTCCTATTTTATTTGGCAATAGTCGTCATCACTTTGTCTTATAAACTGTTGGTATCCCAAATTCAACATTGGCAATTTACTGGAGGCTCAAACAAGAGGAAAGATAAGCTGTTGTTCAAGCTCCTCTTCTAAAGAGACAGTTAGTTAAAAATATAGTCTTTATCTAATTTACGAATGCTTTCTTAGAAATAAAATTTACCTATTAATCTAGAAGTTACCTCTTATATCCCACTCCACTAGACAGTGAAAATAAAATAGTTTCATTGACTGGTTGTCATGCACTAACTTTATCTTGTAGTTTGTGATTTGCAAACACTAAATAATGTTTAAATCCAAACAAGGTTGTTGGTTTTTTAGTTTTTTTTAACTGAAATTTTCAAAAACCCATGAAAATAGTTCTCTTCCTTTACGATCTGTGTAAATCCTTTTTTTTAACAAAAAAATGCTTTGTGTAATCAGCCCATCATTGTTTCTTTATCTATTAGTAAAAGTAACTGTTAATTGTGAGTGTGTGGTCACCAAATTTGTTTTAATGTCTAATATCTGTACCACATATTAGACCCTCTCAATAGGTACCTCTTCAAATGTTTTCCCCCAGTCCATGTTTCCCATGGACCCCAGTGTTAGTTGTGAACAGGAGTATGAGTAAAGTAAGATCCGAATATTTTTAGCTCAGATACTTCTGTTTTTTCACAGGTATCCGAACATCACTACTGGAATCAGAGGAACATACCTGCCCAACTTGTCATCAGACAGATGTTTCCCCTGATGCTTTGATTGCCAACAAATTCTTACGCCAGGTAACTTCGCTTTTCATTTAATGCATGTAAAAAAATCTCATCTTCTTTGTAAGTAGCTAAGAGGGGGAAAAAATTCTGCATCATGGAGCCATTACAATAATTACAGCTGGATGGGATTTGCATTTTTTAAATCTATTAATTGCTTATTATGAAATGATCACTTTAAAAATACAGATAGCAAATTCCTGATTTGAGATTAAAAAATTAGATCACTTGCAGATTTTATCAAAAATTGACAAATATTTTCATTGTTGAATATATGTTGTCCAGAAGATGTTCTAATGGTGGTTCACACACACAAAAAAATCATGCTTCCAGTTTTCGTTGTGAAGAAAAGCTTGAAAATATGAAGCGAGTGCATCAGACAATAGTTGTGTAGGGAGTGAACTTCCTTGTTTACCTCAATATAGTTGTTGGCTTTGAAAACTAGAGATAATAGTTCAAACATCAACCCTGACCATTTCCTGCTTATTTGTTTTATCAGAAACACAGGATAATGTAGTAAATGAAGTGTATTTAAAAGTCTGTGTGTACTTGAATGTTGTAGTAGAAGAAAATACATCTGAGCAACCTTCACGCTTAGTGGTGGAAGTTTTTTATAGAGAACATAATGTACATACATAATAATTTTTATGTAACAATGATTTTTCTACGTCTAGGCTGTAAACAACTTCAAAAATGAAACTGGCTACACAAAAAGGCTCCGTAAGCCGATACCACCCCCAAGACAGCCAGTTCAGCGGAACCTGCAACCTGCAGTAAGGCCTCCAGTTTCCAGACAACAGGATCCTTTAATGATTCCAATCACTTCTGCACCTTCCCTAACATCATCATTGACTCCTGGTCAATCATCTGTGACGACTACTTTGCCAGTAAATCAGTCCTCTGCCACTGCACCTGCTACTGATATTGCTGCAAAAATGTCCATATCTCTTCACTCTGAAAAACCAGAAGGACACTTTCAGTAAGTATACTTGTCATTTAACACAATTAGAAAATAAATAAACATGCTAATGCTGGTTTTCCACTTCCATTTACTTCTGATGTTTTATCTTGTCTGGTAGCTGTTGATACAAGCTGGTTGACTGACAAACCTCTCCTTTCCAGCTCGAAGAACAGCCTTGGAGGTTCTTGTTTATATATTGTATTTCACTTTCCCTGCAGTAATTTAACAGATCTTAAGAGTCATCCAGATGCCCATTATCACTCTTGTTTCATTTACCTTCTATTCTGATAGAGTAGAATTGATGCATTTTATTTTTCCCATCTGCTCCTTGAAATCAATAGTGTGGACTTTGATACACTATGTATATCCAACATATCAACACTTCATAGCCTTGGGTGACCCTGTACTTTTATCAGTGTCTCCACGAAGTATTGGGAGAATGGTGTTTAAGCATTTGTTTCTGTAGACTTTTCTTATCTATTCGAGGTAGGGCACACCAAGTCCTTATTTCATTCATTTGTATCTTCTTCTTTGTAGAAGAATTAGTTGATTGGTTCGTTCCTCTGAAGACGCTCGCCATTCTTTTTAAATAAAAGACTCAGTTTATGATATGTTGGTGACATGCATCACTCAAGAGTAACCAGTTCCCCAGAAGCACTTGTCTTGGTGACTATTTGGTCACTATTAATCTCTCCCAGTGCAGGATTACCTTCTTATGGGAACTCTTCTCCCAGTGACTTTTCTTGGGGAATACTCCTTACATTTAGCAGAGAACAGCAGCTGCGAAAGTTACTATTTTACTACAGGTTGAACCTCTCTAGTCTGGCATCCTGGGGACCTGACTGGTGCCAAACCAGAGAATTTGCTGAACCACAAGAGGTCAATATTGTGTAGCAGCATTACCAACCCTTCCACTGCTTCCTGGGCTCTTAGAAGCATTTAGGGATAAATTAGAGCTAAATAGCAACACAGAAGACTGAAAGCCAGGACTGGTGACTGTAAACAAATTTTATGGGACTGTGAGAAACTTGGCCACGCTCATAAGTGGACATCCAGCTAGCTAAAATCATGCCGGGCCATGGATGTTGCTGGACCAGAGTATGCTGGATTAGAGAGGTTTTACCTGTACTTGATACGTCAGTCTCTTCCAGTTGGAAAGGATTCTTGGTTGCTGTTAGGTTTGGTTTTCTTACTGCTGAAGAGACACAGTGCATTCTCTTAAACTACAAAAATGCACATTGAGGTTAAATCTTAACATTTACTTTCATATCACCCCTTCTAAATTTGTCATTTATTCTGCATACAGGTTCTGACCTAACAGCAATCAAATATATAATTCAAAGTAACAGTGACATATGTATGTTTGAGGCATAGTGGGTCAGAGCATTACTTGGAAGCTATGTAAATTCACTCTGTACATTTAAGATTCAAAACTACTTTCCATGAAATTGCATTAAAATAAACATAAAAAAATAAACTGTAGTTAAAGGCTTGCATCTCTCACTGTGATTTAAACCTAGCAGACAGTTCCTCTGTCCAAGAAAGTGTCAGCCTACTGACTACAGAGGCAGGCTGAATGAAGTAATATCTTTTACTGGGCCGTCTTCTGTTAGTAAAAGAGACGAGCTTTTGAACTTACACAGATCTGCTCTTCAGTTCTGGGAAAGTACTAAGAGTATCACAGCAAAATCCAGTGATAAAGTATTCAATGTCAGAGTATCATATCATTTTAGCCTGGGGGCCATATTTCAAAATGATCTCATCCTGGCCACTAAACTTGTATTTGGAAGTACATATATATTAAATTTTACACACCTTGGAATTGAGATTTGTATGTTTTAGTCTAAATGTACACATTCTGGAAAATGTACGTCCTTTCTGACCCTCTCCCTCAGTAAACATGTATTTTATCTTTTTTACAGTCCTAAATCTGCTATTATGCCATGTTCTCTTAGTTTTGATGATTAAAATGTGTGTAGCCTTTTCGTATATCTCTGTCCTTTTTTCTTTCAATAACTTAAAATACCCTATCGAAATATGTCTCAAATCTTGTGTTCTTTGTTTTTACCAGTGACCCTGATAGCATGATGCCTCCTGCTGCTATTGGGACTGCCTCCGAACATTCTAAAACATCTTCCTCTCTGTCGATTAGCACTGTGATGGAAGAGAAGGTAAATTTTACTTGAGGATATATAATAACTTTCGTGATTTGAGAAGGCTTCTCTTCTGATTTTTCACTCTTAATCCCTAAGGGCTACCAGGTTCCTGTACTAAGACAGACAGCATTACAAGGCCAGTTAACTTCACAAGGACACTCAATACCCACTACTGGTGAGTAACCGCAACTTCAGCTCTGTTCTTATAGAAATAGTTCTTCAGATAAATTGAACAGAAAAAATGTTTTTCCCCAAATAGGTCAGCCAATAAGAACCAATACAGTCCGTTCTGCAGGCAACAGGCCAGGGTGGGAACCGTAAGTATATTTACCAAAAAAAAAATTCACTTTGGTGCTTTTAAGCATCTTGCTAATTTGTTAAATTTAACTATGACTTGGTTGTTGAACAGATTTCATTCTAAATCACCTGTTATCTAAGAATATGTAGACAGGTGTGGTGAATGTATACTAAATGGTAATCACTGTTTTTATGTGGTTTAATCTGAATTTTGTTTTAACAAGTTGGGACTGTAGATTCCTTTGGGATTACCTAAAGGAAAAGACCAGTGTAATCTAAAAGCTACTGGAAAAAATAAAGCCACTTTCAAAGAATAAATCATTAAAAAGATTTTAAATTTTTTTAAAATATAATTTTAACAAATCAGGTGGAGAACTGCCCTCTAGATAGATTGCAGAATATGGCTGAAGGAATTGGGTTTGTCACTTGAAGCCATTAGAATTCAGTTTCAAAATTATAAATTCCATTTATTAAAGAAATTGACATTAGTTAAGATGACTACATTATGCAAATAAAAAACCCATAACATTAACCTGACAGAAATGTTGGTGTTCTTAGTGCTTTCAGACGGTGAAGCTGATTGCTTTCAATCCTGTATGTCCTCAGCCAGCTGATGCTACTTTCTGAAATGTGTATTCATTACTGTTGTGTTGTAAGCATAAATAGTACTTTACAAGCACTTCCCCCAAAAGTCCATGCCATAAATACCCTAAACTGTCAATCAATAAAGAGGACAGCGGTTCAGGCACAAGAAAGTGCAGATGCCGTATTGTGAGAGCAACAGCATAGGAAGGTTCTAAGAAAGAAGTTTAAAGAAGTTCAAGAGAAGATTAGTTACGTTTGTTCAGGCATTGAAGATGAGATGTGCTCAAAGTGCAAAGTATTAAATGTGTCAGAGATTGGCAGAGGAGCAGTGGGCATTTGGTACGTGCAAAGTGGGAGAATGTTGTAAAAATAGGGAGCATCTGTCCAAAATTGCAAAATGAAGAGTGAGGAAAGAAGACTCAGGGAACAGTTGGGGGTGAGACTATGGAGGGGGAGAGTCAGGAGCGAGAAGAGTATAGGAAGAAATGAGCAGACAAATAGGCTGGCGTTGAAGAGACTTAACCTGATGACAAGGACAGGAAATGTCCACAGAGGGACACCAGCTTCATTCACTTTCCTCTTTTAAATAAAGGCAGAGTGTAACAATCAGTGACACGTGTTTTTGGGTTTCTTTAGAAGTTCAAATCGAGGACGCCCGCATAGTGAACGTACACAAAGGACTCAGGGCCCAACATTACCAGCATCAACACCTGTCTTTGTGACTGTGCCTCCACCTCCCCTGTTTCCTCCACCTCCCCATGCACTTCCTCTTCCACCGGGGGTACCTCCACCACAGTTTCCTCCTCAGTTTCCACCTGGTCAGCCTCCACCTGCTGGGTATAATGTCCCCCCACCGGGATACCCCCCAGCTCCTGCAAACATATCAACACCTTGGGTACCAACAGCAGTACCAACGGCTCATTCAAATGCCATCCCAACGACACAAGCACCTCCTTTATCTAGGGAGGAGTTTTACAGAGAGCAGCGGAGACTTAAAGAGGAGTAAGTATTTGGTTCTGAATGAAGTTGCGTTATTTTTCATTATTCTATTTCAGTAGCATATTGGACAGCAATTACACTGAAGTGCATCTGCCATAAGCAAAAGAGACATAAAAAGCAGTTTTTCCAATGTGCTTTGCATTACAAGGTTGGGAATCTACAAAACTAAAACAAAACAACTGTAATTCTCAAGTTTGCAATGAAACTCATATAAGAAATGTTAGTGTTTTTCATAAAAATAGGATTTTTGTGTTTGCATGCAGTCTAAATGTTTTAGTGTTTGTTTGTTTATTTGTCTTTTGTGTATATGTTCAAACTATCATATTTTATTTTAACAGAGAAAAGAAAAAGTCCAAACTTGATGAGTTCA
The DNA here is from genome assembly GCA_032595735.1 of Pelochelys cantorii. Taxonomy (NCBI): domain Eukaryota; kingdom Metazoa; phylum Chordata; order Testudines; family Trionychidae; genus Pelochelys; species Pelochelys cantorii. The sequence goes on from CM064341.1 coordinate 40,091,835, forward strand.
CAAATGATTTTGCAAAGGAATTAATGGAATACAAGAAGATTCAAAAGGAACGTAGACGCTCATTTTCCAGGTAATTGTTTTACATGTCTAATGGAGAGCCAAATCTTGCAGATTTAAAGAGTTCCACTCCACCACCCCCTCTTTAGAGCAATGAGCATTATAATATAAGTCTCCTAGTTAGATCATTGGCTCAAATTTAGGTCAGGTTGTGATTGAATGGAAATTATTACCCTGCAGCAGTTTGACCCCTCTGAAATTATAACTGAGGGTGTGTCTAAACTACACTCCTCTACCGACAGAGGGATGTAGATTAGGCACATCGCTATTGCAAATGAAGCGGGGATTTAAATATCCCACGCTTCATTTGAATAAAAATGGCCGTTGCTTTTTGCTGCCGCGGCACTTTGCCGGCTAAAAGCGGCAGTCTAGATGGGGATCGGTCGACAAGGAAAGCCTTTTCTGACCGATCCCTTATGCCTCGTGCTGTTGTATTTAATATTTTTTAAAACGTTTATGTTAAATTATGGTTGAAGAGCTAATAATGCACAGGGAACTAATGAAAGTAATACCTAATTTAGCATGCTATCTTTTTAAAGTTTCTACCAAGAGACATCCTCAGGGTCCTGAAATTCGCAAAAAGCTTTTCACCCTAATAATACAGATCTGTTCTGCAGAGTTGATCTGGATAGTTCTTCATTAATAACACCATACAGATCACAGTACTGATAGTAATACTGACTCCTTTGTAGTATTACCAAAAGTTACAAGTTGGAAGCTAGAAGCTTTTTGATGTGATTTTACTTGAAACATGGTCACTGTTCTTAGGCTTCCTCATTTGTACTTATTTGCTGTGAGAAGGCCTAGCTGAAAGCATTAGTTAAATAATACTATATGGGTATGTCTAGACTACATGGCTCTGTTGACGGAGCCATGTAGATTAGGTTTCTAGACATAGGGAAATGAAGCGGCGATTTAAATAATCGCCGCTTTATTTACATCAAAATGGCTGCCGCGCTGTGCCCATCAGCTGTTTGGCGGCACAGCGCAGTAGTCTGGACGCTCTGTGGTCGACAAGGGCTTCCCTTGTTGACCGCCCCGTTATGCCTCGTGGAGCCATGTAGTCTAGACATACCCTATGTCACGTTGCAATACAGAATCTTATGCACACTGCAAATTAGCAAATCAACAGTAAAATTAAATTGACTTACTGAGCTGCCATTTTGTTATGATTTAGCTTTATATCAATTCATGGTCTTCTAATGCTTGGTTCTGCACTTTAGTCATTAAGACATGCCCTTTTAGCATTCTTTTGTAACATAAATGGTCTGTATAGACTGATTTGCTGAGTAGTGTAAAAAGTATTTGCCTGTGCTTTGATATACCAGCAGAGGCCACTATACACCACCTTAACTCAGTTAACAAACACGGGTAGTTAATCTGATAGAAATGAGTGATGGGACTAGTCCCTGGGCCTGTAGTCTTCCTGCACAAATCGTTATACTAGTTGAAACAAAAGAACAACTTTTTCATGTCCTGCATAGAGATGCTTTTACAAAACCAATTGCTTGTAAGAATTTGCATTATGACTGTGTTATCTGCCTATAGTGCTTTTGGTAACAAAGTATAGAAAAGGGAACAATAGTTTTTGGGAGGATGGGTTGGTTTGGTTTTGTAAAGCAGAGTGAAGAGGCTATTTTACAGTAAAATGTGTTTTGTTTTTTAAGGTCCAAGTCACCCTATAGTGCTTCATCTTATTCAAGAAGTTCATATACCTACTCCAAGTCAAGGTCAGGTTCATCCCGCTCCCGTTCCTACTCTCGATCGTTTAGTCGCTCACATTCTCGTTCATACTCTCGATCACCTCCGTACCCAAGAAGAGGCAGGGGAAAGAGTCGTAACTATCGTTCTAGGTCCAGGTCCCATGGATATCATCGTTCACGATCAAGGTCACCCCCATATAGAAGATACCATTCCCGATCGAGATCTCCAGTCTTCAGAGGCCAATCTCCCACCAAGCGGACTGTACCTCAAACGGAGGGGGAGAGAGAATATTTTAACCGTTATAGAGAAGTTCCACCATATGACTTGAAAGCATACTATGGGAGACCTGTTGATTTTAGAGATCCATTTGAAAAGGAAAGATACAGAGAATGGGAAAGGAACTATCGAGAGTGGTATGAGAAGTTTTACAAGGGCTATGCTGCTGGAGCCCAGCCTAGACCTCCAGTGAATAGAGAGAACTTTTCTCCAGATCGATTTGTTCCACCCGGGTCCAGGCGCGAGAATTCTCCATATGCTCGGTGTCGTAGAGAGGATTTTGCTACTGGACAAAGCCATAGAAGTCGCAACATGGGTAGCAATTATCCAGAAAAGCCTTCAGGCCGAGAAGGCCACAACATTAAAGATCCAACAAAATCAAAGGAAAAGGAAGCTGAAAATCCACCAGGAGATGGCAAAGGAAATAAACACAAAAAGCATAGAAAGCGAAGGAAAGGGGAAGAGAATGAAGGCTTTCCCAGTGCTGAGTTGTTGGAAGGCTCACGGAAGCCCAGAGAGCCTGGTGGGGGGGAAGAAATTAAAACTGACTCACTGTTCATGCTCCCAAGTAGGGATGATGCTACACCTGTCAGAGATGAGCCTATGGAAGCAGATTCTATTGCTTTCAAACTAGTGTCTGAAAAGGAGAAAAAAGAGAAAGATAAACCTAAAGCAAAAGTTGACAAGACAAAACGGAAAACAGAAGGAACTGCCACTACTAAGAAAGACAACTTAGTAAAACCATCTAAAACATCCCAAGAAAAAGCAGAGGCTGATCGTGAAAAGTCTCCTCGAACTGAGCCTCCTGTGAAAAAAACAAAGGAGGAGTTGCCAAAGACAGAGAGTACTAAATCAACTTCATCTCAAAAGGATGAGAAGGCGCTCGGCACGCCACGGAAAGTTAACCCAAAAGTGACAAAAGAGCATCCCGAAACCAGACCAGCCAAGGATGAAAAAGCAAAGAAAGAGCATCCAAAAGAATCCAAGCCAGAAAAGCCATCAAGCAAGGAAGAAAAGTCGAAAAAACCTATAGAAAAAAGCAAACCTACTGATACAAAACCTGAAAAAAGAAAGAGAAAGGCAGAGGAAAAGGTAGAAAAGGAACATGAAACCGCTTCATTAAAAACCTCTAAAACAGAAGTTGAAGTGAAACCATCACCAAAGGGGAAATCTGAGCCTGATGGTGAAAAAACAGAGAGATCGCCTGAAAAAGACAAAGCTGCTTCTCTGATTGCCCCAGCAAAAAAGATTAAACTAAACCGAGAAACAGGCAAAAAGATTGTAAGTGGAGAAAATATACCTCCTACAAAAGAACCCGCTGAGAAACCAGAGCCACCCAGTAGCAAAGTTAAACAAGAAAAAGTTAAAGGAAAAATTAGAAGAAAAGTAACAGCAGCTGATGGATCCAGTTCAACTCTTGTAGATTACACCAGGTACCTTCTGATTTCCTCTTTCCTTGTTTTGTCTCTTCTGCTATCCATAAAATAAAATCTTTGAGTTTCCTGGAACAATTAAATCTATAGTAAAATGAGCATATGAACCACAGTTATGCAATGATAGTGTTATACAACAAACAATTGTTGTGTGGGTTTGTCTACTCAAACCTGCGGTTTACAGCAAGCTGGGGTCTGACCCTGCTGAGGCCCTTTAATGGTTTGTTAATGCACTTTGATCTAATCCTCTTTGAAATGGTTCTAGATCAAAGCACATTAATTAACCATTAACGCATGGGACAATTAAAACTTGTCGACAGGTAAACTTCTACAGTGACAATACTATAGAGCGCAGCTGCAGTGCTTCAGTGAAGATACTACCTTTGCTGATAAGGGTTCTCACATCTGCATACATACTCACCTCCCCATGAGGCAGTGGCTAGACCCACCGCAGAATTCTCCCCTTCACCTAGCATGGTTCTACACCTGGGGTGAGGCCACTTTAATTGGATTGCACCGGGTGTGGATTCTCTCACCACTGAACAAAGTAGTTGTGCCAACCTAATTTCCTCATACAGACCAGGTCTTAGTCTATGGCAGGTTAGTGGGAGGTAGTTTTATGCTCAGCTTGCTGTGAACTAATGTTTCCAGTAGACAAATCCTTAAACTACAATCTAAGCTGTTAAAAATCTCTTATGGAACACGAGCAGCTGCTTTCAGCTAGATTCTCGAATTCAGCTGAGTTTCACTCCGCATGAGGCCAGTGTTGGGGATGCAGAGGTACACCACCTGATGCTGCAGCTTCTCCCCATCACCTCCTCATCTATAGTAGTTCCCAGCTGGCGCTGTTTGGGCTGGGAAGAACATGTTTTCATTCTTTGTTCCATCAGACATGGCCACTGCTAAAAGGGGTGGGCAAATACCGATCCGGAGGCCAGATCTGGTCTACCAGAGTTAGCCCCTGGTGGGCCCCCATGCCACCGTATTTACCTGCACCGTGGCAGGTATGAGGGATCACAGCTCCTGTTGGCTGCTGATTGCCTTTCCTGGCCAATAGGAGCTGCGATGGCCCGTACCTGGGGAGATGCAGGTAAATATAGTGGCAGCAGCCCACCCAGGGCTAACTCTGGAGAGCTGCCGCCATTTTATTGCCCACTCCTGCAATAGACTCATGCAGTATGGAATTAAGGTTACTGTAAGAGGCATTTTAAAAATAAATGCAATAGCTAGAAAAAATTGTAACAAAAGGTGGTGGGGGTCAGTCGGACAGATGAAAATTAGGAGCTTACCTGCCAGCTGAAGAGATGAGGAACTAAGTTACTTGTCTAGTACCGGTGGAACTATGACACACAGGAATTATCAGATAAGAGATTCCCCAATCGAATGGTCTCATGCATAAACTAATTAAATGTATTAGTCGGGAGATGTTCTATTAATTTATTGCTCATAATTCTTAGCCTGTGGGATCATCTTCTTGCCCAGTTTTATAATATGTATTTGTTTAGAAGGACTATTAAAGGCTTAGAGTTAAAATTGTGAAATTAAACAAAAACCACTTTACAGAGTGTTACAGCAGAATTATTTTTGTTAATTAAAGTGAAACTGGATTTTAGGTTGTTGTTAATGTGTGTGTTTTACTTCTTCCCTTCCTCCCCCCACCCCGTCTTAGCACTAGCTCTACTGGAGGCAGCCCTGTTAGAAAGTCTGAAGAAAAGCCAGACACCAAACGAACGGTCATTAAGACCATGGAAGAGTATAATAATGATATAACAGCCCCTGCTGAAGATGTCATCATTATGATTCAGGTTCCTCAATCAAAGTGGGATAAAGATGACTTTGAGTCTGAAGAGGAAGACATTAAATCTACACAAGCACCTTCAAGTGTAGGAAAACCTGCTAGTGTTGTAAAAAATGTCAGTGCTAAGCCTACAAACCCTGTGAAACATAATGAAAGAGAAAATGAGCCCTTGGAAAAAACACAGAAAACTGCAAAAGAAGCAAATTATGAGAGCTCCCAGCATGAAGCAAAAAGTTCAAAAACTTCTGTGTCAAATGAAAAAGGGAAAACCAAAGACCGGGATCATTCTGTGTCAGACAAGGACACTTCTGAGAGAAGGAAGAGCAGTGTTCAACCAGAAAAAGGCCACTCAGAACGAGGAACTGAACAAGGAAACCTAAAAAACCTTTCTCAATCTTCCAAAGACAGCAGATCTTCAGATAAACATGATACTGGGCGTGGATCATCTGCCAGAGATTTTACTCCTAGCAGGGACAAAAAATCTGACTATGATAGCAGCAGGGATCATTCCAGTTTCAAGCGGAGAGATGAAAAGAATGAGTTAACAAGGAGAAAAGACTCCCCTTCTCGAAACAGAGACTCTGCATCAGGCCAGAAAAGTAAACCAAGAGATGAACGTACAGATTTGTCGAAAAAGGGAACTGTTGAGTCCAAAAGGAGTGGCCACAGTCCTCAGAGGGACAGAAGACAGTATGACCACAAAACAGCTTATGATTCCAAACGTTCATCAGATGAACACAAATCTCTAGATAGAAGTTCAGGTAAAGAGAGAGAGAAACACATATCTGAAACAAAGAGCAATAAAGACAGAGATACAAGTGGCAATAAATCGTCTTACAAACATGGATCACCTGATGCAAAAAATGAGAGAGAGCATGCAAGTGGGCAAAGCGACAAGAGCACCATCAAACCTAAGCCTCAGTTAAGCCACTCCTCTCGGCTCTCTTCTGACTTAACTAGAGAAACAGATGAGGCTGCATTTGTACCAGACTACAATGAAAGCGACAGCGAAAGTAATGTGTCAACAAAAGATGAAGACGCTCTGGGAAGAAATACTAAAGAACTGAAAGAAAAGGCAGTGGATAAATCTAAAGAGACTGCAGTTAAAGCAACGCTTGGCCAACCTGGCGTAAGTAGAAATCAGAGTCAAAGTAGTCCCAGTGTTAGCCGCAGTCGTAGTCAAAGCCCTTCTGAAAGTCAGACTCGAAGCCACAGCAGCAGTGCAAGTTCCGCAGAGAGTCAGGACAGCAAGAAAAAGAAGAAGAAAAAAGACAAGAAGAAACACAAGAAGCATAAAAAACACAAGAAACATAAGAAACATATTGGGAATGAATCTGAATTGGAGAAAAGCCAAAAACACAAACACAAGAAGAAAAAATCCAAGAAGAGCAAAGATAAAGAAAAGGAGAAAGAGAAAGATGACCAAAAAGTGAAATCTGTCGCTGTATAAAATGACAGATAAGAAAAATTGACTTAATTACTAAGTCATCTGTATTAAATTTTGTTATAATGTAAACAAATTCAAGCTTTGTAAATAATGACATGAAAGACCCTGTGCTGCACTTAAAATATTGCTGCTTGATTATTTGATTTTTACATCAGAGCTTTATAAAGTGAACATTTTGTACAGAATTGTGAGTTGTGACCATGTAACATGAGAGGTTTTGCTGAGGCATCTTATTTTTAACCACCGTTAATTAGTTTGGGTGGAGTTTACTGTACTGTGAAAATTTTCACATTTGAATTTTTTTTTAATTGCCTGGCAGAAAAAGCTGGTATCAGTTCTGAAATATCAGCAGAATGATTTGCAGAATACATTACAGCCCTGTTATGTCATTTTTTGATTACAATAAAAAGTTTTCAGTAATCTTTATTCAATGTGATGGAATTTGCAATAGTAGCTGAACATAAACAGGGTATCGATAAGAACAGCAGCAGACAAAAATGATAAATGAAAGATTTTTAGGCGGCTGAAATTTACGGAACGTAATTATAACAGTTTTAACCTTTAAAAAAAAAAAAACCAGTAGAACTTGAAAGTTTTGAGATGAGCTAATAAGGATGGTGATGCAAAAAAGAGGTTTTTTTATGTCAGGTTATGCCAACTAGATGTTTTTATATTTAAAAAGGTATATTACCTGAAAAAATAGCCACTATACATAGCCGGTACTGACTTTTTAAAATGTGATATATATGAAGCTGTCACATGTCAACATGGTTCCAATTTATGTTAAAGAGCCATTGCCATGCTCTGGCTAATGTTTACAAATGTATTTTAGAAAACCTGTCCTGTATTCTGTATTTCCTTTTGTATCATTGCTGATCTCCAAGATACATTTCTTTAAAACTGAAGCTTTTGCTTTACAATGAACTGTTTCATACTGTGATGACACAGTTCTGTGCATATCACCATGGAAGTGACTTATCAATACATTGAATTTTGGGTAAATGAATAAGTTTGGTAAGAGGAGGAAGCCAGTTAGAAAGTCAAGCTTTTTTAATAAACATTTCTGAATGATGAGAGGAAATACAGACAGTGTAACTGTAGTGATTTTGGTAATTTAAATAAGACATAGTGACACTTTTTTATTAAAGTGACAGCAATGTTGTTCAACAGTTGGAGAGTTAACATGGTAATGAGAAGCATTTTTCACTGTGAATTAAGAGCCATCCTGATACCAGTGGAAGCTGGTAGCAAAAACCCTTGACTGCAGTGGCTCTGGAATTTGATCTAAACTGAGTTTTGTTTGAAATTATTTAAATTAAAAGCGGCATTTCAGGGCTTCCTGCTTGTGGAGACTATTTTCTTCAAAAGTGACATTGCGTGTGGTGGAAGCAGTTTGACCACCTTGTTAACAGGTGGGTGGCCTTGATTTGGTAAGCATTGGGTTAAAGAGGAGCATTCAGGTGCTCAAGCTAAAACAATAGTAAATCAAGATGAATTTTGGACTCCTGTTTCCAGCAGCAAATTTCCCATTTTTATAGTAAGGTGTTTTTCTCGTGGTGTACTTCAAGGGGTATCTTCTGCAGTACAAGGAGTAGCAGATTTTAGGAATAAGCTAGTCACATTTTTGCTTTGAAGAACTAAAACAGTAGAGTTGATGCATGTACCTCTTTCTAAATATTCCCAGATTGCAATCTAATATAGCTATTTCAGAGCTAAGCAAGCAGCAAATGTGTTGGTATTTGAATCTGTAAAAATGCCCCCTTCTGTTCTCTGAATTACAGTATTTATTACTAATTAGAATGATGCCACTGGAAAGAAAAAAGGGTTCACTTCTATGGGCCTGGTGAAAACATCAACCTCCTTCAAGCTTCAGTAAAACTCTTAGAATTCCAGTGAGAGGAAAATGTTACATGCTCTCTATTGCCCAGCTCAAAATAAGACCTCTGTTTAGAAATTGATTTTTTTAATTGATCACCGCCATGTGCCTTCACAAAAAGACAAAATGTGTAGTCTTCATAACTCAATGCTTTAAAAAAAAAAAACCCTCAGTGCCTTTTGGTTTTAGAACTCAGTTTAAATATCCTTTACTGTCAGCTGTAAAACCTATGTTTGGGTTTTTGAGGAGATCTTTCACATCACCAATGAATTTAAAGATATTATGTGCAGAATCTCTGATCAACTATCTGCCTTTCAAATTTACTGGGGAGGAAAATGCTGAAATACAGCTGTTGTGTTCAATCCTGAATATAAGAGAGTGAGAGATCACTGTCACTTTTGAGGAACCTCTGTATATCTGAAATGTGATTTTGGTATTAATGTGTTCAGGTTTCATAAGGTCCATATGTGCTATGACTGGAGTTGCTTCAAATCAATCTCTGGTGCATTTCCAATTATTTCATTCTAGTGAGACTGAGATGTCCTTAACCAAGAATGGCATGAGAACTGGATGTATACAGCAAAAGATGCTTGTTTCTAAACCACCTTTTCAAATGGTAACATAATCACCAAGTCCCCTTGATATAAATCTTTTCCACTGAATGACCTGTGAGTTTCTGCTTTCCAACCTAGGGCATCCTGGGAAAATCCACTAGTGTTCCATCTGGTCTAGGGTTTAGTTTATTGATGAAGGGTCTCTCCAGTTGATCAAAATGTACAGGAGGAATAAGATCTTTGATGCTGTGATTTGAGCTGAAGATGGAAAGGCCTGTGAGAGAGAATGAAATATGGTACTGTAGGGTATTAGCAAGGTTCAGTGATGTGGAGATGGCTATCATGAACTGCAGAGCAACTAGCTGCCTCTGTGACCTATTCAACCCAATGTAAATATTGAAAGCTGCCTTGTAGTTAGTGATCCCTTCAGTTTTACAGGCTGCTAAATGGTCTCTTTACAGGGCACCTCTGTCCTAAAAGCATGTTGGATGCTAACAGTAGCAAACAGAATGGGTCAATTAATTTGTTTCAGAAATGAGACTTTTACTATTTCTGTCAAACTTACAAGTTCTGTGTTAGCCAACTTGCTAATACCCTACAGTACCATATTTCATTCTCACAGGCCTTTCCATCTTCTTTGGAGAAACAAGACCATCTGAGTGGCTAATGTAAAAACAGCTCTGTCCCCCACATACACAACCCATGTGCGGGACAACAAAAATCTGAATGCACCTGTCTTATCTACCCCAGTGGGCCTCCCTTGTACACAGTGTGGTGTTGCTACTACCTAGCCAAGACAACCAGGGGTCACATTTCATGCAACCGCTGGAATTGCGCTGGTGACAACCATTCACTCTAGAAACTGCAGTCATGTTCCTTGAAAAACAATGCTGCAACAGAAAGACACCCCAGAACATTGTCATCTGCCCAGTCAGATTTATATTGATCCTGAAACTGGGGAATCGATATATTTAAAACCACTACCATAGCTCCACAGTGGGAAACATACAGTAAATGGTCATTGCAAAATGTATTGCCTCTGGATAAAGGTTTTACAGCTTTTTTTTGCCAATCTCAAGAAACAATGACATTGGTTTCCCAAGTCCCAGTTGTCAGCAAAATGTGTACCTGTTTTATTTCGCTTCTTCTGAGAGCATGATACCAGGGAAGATTTGGTCAATGTAGTAGGTTGAGGGCTACTTCTCATCCTCCCCCACACACTCTTCCTACACCCTCCCCCAGAAAAGAAATATGCACAAGTGTTTTAACCCATAACGTATATTATGGAATTACTCAGACTCCAGTCAGAAGGGTAGAGTTGGGGACTGAAAGAACAGGCTATTCTGTAAGAATGTATGTTATTGGCTCAGACCTTCCACAGTCATCTGTGGTGCACCAATAACTGACTCATTTTGGTACTAAATTTGTGCTAGTGTTAGTTGACTGATTTTGGAACTCATGCCAAAGGTGCCTCCACTTGAAGGTGGTTTTGTACATTTTTGTAAATGAATTTAAACACTCTCTTAATACTGGTTTCTATGTAAATACTTGCAGTTGGCACAAGGATGTTTAAGTGCCAATAACAGATGGCCCTTAAGGCAATCTCTCTGTAGATAGTCTGTTGTGGGGGGAAAAAAAAAAAAAATTGATTGCTCTTGTATTGGAGATAATGCTTCCAGGTCGTGCCTCTGCTGTTCAGAAAGCTCTGGCCAGCAACTCTCTGCATCTTGGTTTGTTACAGCACTGAGAGCTTACCAAAGGGTATCCTGAAGAGCTGTAGAGATGGTGTAAGTGCTTGATTTCTCCCTCTTCTCTTCTCCCCCCTCCCACCCCATTTCTTACAAAGCATTGGAATGTTCTGAAATTAGACATAGGAAAGCATTTAAACCTCTCGTCACCCTTTGCTGCTTGCTGCTAGATATGTATCGTAATGTGCTGCTGCAAAAATTAAAACAATCCCAAATGGTTTCTGTCTCCTCTCTGACCCTCACCTCCATGCTAGCCTGAAAAGAGAATTGGAATTGGGTGGTGGAATTTCAAGCAAAGATTTGAGTCCCACAAGTATAAAGCCTGAAATTTACACTGGGGAAGGGTCTTCTGGCTAATTAGGAATTTGATGTACAACAGGGTCTTTGTCACTTCGGTAGCCTTCTTGTAATTACATGCATTGTTTGTTTTTATGGCACCTTTTGTTTTCTTCCATCTCGGAGTGGTCAACACCCTTACAAGGAGCAGGCAGTGCAACTAATTCCATCCAATGTTGTCTTACGTAAAGTTATAGTTGTGGGGCAGGAGTTTATTCTCGTGGCAGTGAAATGTAAGCCAGGAAGTACAATGGTTGAGGAACTCCTCTGAAGAAGTGGGTTTTGCCCACAAAAGCCCATCATACTCTCTCTAATTTATATTTTGTTGGTCTCTAAGGTGCCATGGGACTCTCGTTTTTTAATGTTTGAGGAAGTCACATGGGTAGTGGAGGTGAGATCTTGGCAAAGGCCATTCAAAGCCTGGGCTCTAATGGAGGGGGAACATTTAAGTTTTGCTGTGAGTGTCATCACTGTATACCCAATAATGGGAAGAAATCTGGTGTAAAGTACGGTAGCCTTTGTCAGCATTATCCAGCCCTGCAATGTGTGGGCCTAGTATGAACAGTCTCCAGCCTCTACTGCTGCAAACTCATTGGTTAGAAGCCGAATTAACCCTCCGCTGGTTTCTTTATGGAAACATTCCAAGCAGCAAGGATTCCACTTGAAACTCTTCAGTGCTTGGCCATGCTCTCTCCTTTACTAACCTACCTCCCCAGGAAAAATAAGGCATACATTAAGTTCCTGTTCACCACTCCTCGTGAGCTCCCAGCCCTCCCTCTTAGCCAGTGCAGCATGGATTGGGCTTAGTGTGACCAAGTGAGGCTCTGACAGCTAACAGAACTATGGGAGCATGTTTGAGATTAGAAACAAGCTACGATAGCAGCTGAAGAAGGTCGGGACAGCCCTTGCTTTATTTAAAAAGGGGGGAGGAGGTGGCAAAGCTTCTCTGGCCTAGGGTCTAATGCAGCCTCCTGCCCGCTGGTTGCTGTTCTCTAGTGCATTGGTATTATTTGTAACACTCCTTCCTGGCATCTGAGTGGGGCCAAGGCTCAGCTGTTCTCTGCGGGCGTGCCTCTCCGTTTGCTCACAGGGTGGCTGTGCTGCATTGCTGCCTAAAGCCAACAGTGGGTGCGGATTCTTCGTACAGAGATGGGGAGCTCGTGTGCAGTGCATGGCCCGTAAAGAGGGGCATGGGCTTTGCCCCGAGGACCTTGCTCTCCACCTAAGATTCCAGATGTGAAGGAGCCTGGGCAGGGAGGAGCTGGCAGGGACTGGGACACATGGCTCTGGGAGCTCTGAGCCCTTCCTTTCCCCTTTGGACTGCAATCCTGGGGGGGGGGGGGCAGGGAGCTTTGCAAGGAGCCCCCTGGCTGCTATGATTTCCTACTGGTTCTTGTAAACAGGTGCTGAGTGGCTGCTTGGGACCTGTCCAAGCCCCATGGGTGCATGGGTAGGGGAAGCCTGAGTGGGCAAAGAAGGTGCTGGTGTCTTCTCCCCTCCCTACCCAGGACTGATGAGAGATGCCAGGGTCTGGGGCAGCTGCTTTCTCGGTACCCCAGGGACCCTTGCAGCTCTGCTCCATGCTGCAGGGTAGAGGGGGCCGGCTCTGCAGCGCAGCCCTAGAGGGTGTGCTGCAGCCTGACTGGCAGCTGCCTGCGTGTGATGCTGTTTGCAGGGAGGTCAGAGCCCAGTGAGTCCCCCCCCGGCCTGGCAGGGCAGAGTGACTGGGGAGGGGCCAGAGGAGAGATGGGGAGGCCCAGCCTGGGGAGGGGTCCCTTGGGCTAAGAGCTGGGGGGGGGGGCAACTGGCTCTAGGCAGGTCCCGCCCCCAACCCTGGGCTTTGCTGGAGATGCTGATTAGGCTGTAGGCATAGACAAGGCCCCAAAGCGCCATCCCAACCAGCCCTAGTGCCTGGGGACTGCTGGCCCCGCCCTGACACTCAGTGGGGGGTTGGTTGGCTGGTGCCCAGCTGCAAAAGGAAGGGGGAGGGTCTATGAGGTCAGGATGTTGAGACTGACAGCCCCCAGGACCACTGGGGAGAGGCCAGCACTCCAGGTCAGCCTGATTGACAGGGCAGGTAGGCCAATGAGGGAGTGAGGAGCTGGAGAAAGTCCCGTCCTCCGTGCTCCTGTGTGAGCTGGGTCAGGCTGAGGGGGGCCAAGCTGAGGAGAAAAGATGGGCCTGAGCTGGGGGGGCCACGGCCCAGCAGTGGGCCCGGCTGGGAGCGGGGGTGGGGGCTCAGTGCAGGGGGACCCCACCAGCCAGGAGGCCTGGCAGGCCAGAGTGGGGAGGGGCTGACGCGGGGAGACGGGTCCTGCCACCCGGAGCGAGTGTCCGACCTGCAGCAGCCAGGGCCGCAGGGGGAGGCCTGGGCCCTGCCCTCACAGCAGAGAGGCCGTCTCGCCGGGGTCGTGTAGGAGCCAGGACCCCGCCCGCATGCAGCAGGGCGACACGGGGAGCCCCGTGTCATCTCTGCCTAGCAGGGCCGTGGGCCTGGGCCGGCAGGCCACGTGGCATGGAGACGGCCGCTTCCCGGGAGGCGCGCCGCGTGCGGACGGCCTGGCTGCCCTGCTCGCTACGGCAGGAGTCTGGTGTAAGGACAAACGTCTCTCCCCAGGCCCTGCCCAGAACGCCACACTGCCCTGAGTCGGCAGCAGCTCCCGCTCCACTGCCACCCTCCGCCCTGCCTTGTCGCCGGGCGGGGCGAGCCGGGAGCGGTTGAACACCAATGAGGCCGGGCCTTTTCCCCTTCTCCCAGGCGCTGCCCTCAGAGCTTAGACACCAGTGGGAGAAGTCAGCCCAGTCCAGTAGCTAGTCTGAACTTTAGTTAATGTAATGTTAATCTCTCTGTGAGCTGCTGTCAGCCCCTGACAACTCATCCTGGAAGCCACCACAGGAGCTGCCTCGGTGCCCAGAAAATAAACAGAGCGAGCGCGCTCCTGGGCGCTGGGTACCGCGCTTGCTTGGCCGTGCTCTCCCTCGCTGTGCGAGCCCACAGAGCTGCCCTCCATGTGAGCCGTTCCTGGTAAGTGACACCATAGCAAAAAGTGGCTGCAAGAGCTGGGACACTCAATTCTACTGTTTGATTATTTCTCGAGCGCTCCCGTAGCTCTCGGCTTTGTGCAGACACAGTCCTGGCCCAAAGGGCTGCCAATCTGAGCAGACAGAGGAGCCGTGCAATGATCGTTCAACTTCTGCCCATGATGTGCCATTGGTCCTGATTTATTGCTACCTGCTTTATTATTATTCTTTTATACCTCACCCAGGGGGGTGAGAAATGTCTCCTAGCACAGCAAGAAGACAGGTCTGCAACGAGCAGAGGGCTTGTCTGCACTGGGAGTCCAATCCCTGGTGTGGCACTACCCGTGCAAACCCTGGCCTAGTGTAACTTCTGCATGTGCCAGGACAGTCTGGTTTGCATGGGGGTGAGCTGCTCTGGGGTAAATTGTGTCTACATTAGTGCAGTGCTGCCAGCAGTTCAAACCCCAGCGTAGGTGAGGCCTCACAGCCTAGGGCCCTGATTCTGCAACTTGGCCTACGCCTGCAGATCATTGGCACCTATGCTGGCTTCCACTCAAGTAAGGCACTGCCTGCACAGAGCCAGCGGCAGGACTGGGGCCTGGGGTTAGATGTACATTTGAAAGGGGCATGGGGAAGAGGACAGCACACGAGGTGACGTCCTGGAGCTGTGACAGGGCACCTGGAGACCTGCCTGTCTTCTGACTCGGGAGAGATTCTCAGAATCTGCAAGTCTTCAGACCCCTCCCCCGAATGGGGAGTGCTCGTGGCACACCCAGGCGGGTCCGGTTTATACCTTCAGTGGTGCCAGCCCCATTAAATGTGATATCCCCAGTGCCGCAAGTTCAGAGAAACAGGCTCCTGCCTCAAAGGGTTCATGCTGCAGATTAAAATGGCCACCCGTGACCGAGGGAGACCACAGCCTCTGCCTGCCGGGTATCGTTCTTCAGCTCTGTGCGTGCCAGCCCTCAGTGTGTCAGCTTGTGGCCTTGTGCCCGCCTGGCTCATTCAGGCAAGAGGGGGGGCTGACCCAGTACACGCCTGGCTTCTTGCAGCTGGAATCGCATCAACAATCCATCCCGTCCCACAGGCGTGGGGCTCTCTGAAAAGGCTGACGGGCCCTGGAGCTGAGGCACAAAGGGAAGGTTTTTCACAGAGGTGGCTGCGCTTAGGGGAAGACTCGCTTTCTGGAAAGCATGTGTGAATTCACACGCTAATGCATGTGGGCCCGTGTAGGCAGCCCATTCAGCTTTGCTTCTTGGGAGGTGTGAGCAGCGGAGCCCCAGACTGCACTAGCACAGAACAGGCTGCCAACGCACCTCATTTACGCTAGTATCTTCTTTTGTTGTCCATGCATATACACCCCTGCCTCTGTAAACTCCCCTCTGGTGCATCTGATGAAGTGGGCTTTACCCAGGCGAGTTTATGCCCAAATAAATGGTTTGTCTCTACGGCTATGTCTACACTGCATGTTATCTCAGAATAATGTAGTCCGCATCTACATAGCAAGCAGTTATTTCAAAATAATGTTGAGCTGGAGGACTGCTTACTCCGACTCCTGTAACCCTCATTGTATGAGGAGGAGGGAAGTCGGAGGAAGAGTGCTTTAACTCATACTTCCAACAGCGCCAAAAGCTGAAATAAGCTCTTTCAACTTAAGCTACGCAATTGACATAACTCCAGTTGCATAGCTTATCTCGGCGTTAGCCCTGCTGTGCAGACGTGCCCCAAGGTGCCACAGGACACCTTGTTGCTTTTGCAGACACAGACCAACATGGGAACCCCTCTGAGACGTTAGAGCCTTAGATCTTGATGCAACGTTCTCTCAGCTGGCCTGGTGCTACTGATTCGTTCGCTAAGGCAGCAGATCAGGACTTGGAAACCATGCCACATGACTCAGGTAGCCTAGCAACACCTGCAACCTCAGTCTGGCGGCAGACAAGCAGCGCTGAAGGGCTGGGGGGCTCGTTGCAGGGGGGAAGCGCTGTGATTCGTTCTGTTGAGCACATAAGAGAAGCCCAGGGTTTGCGCCGGGAAGAGTCAGCCCCAGGCCACTGAATGGCTCCTCTCGGGTGACCGGCATAGTGCTGCGTGGCATGCACAGCAAAGTGCCCCCCAGGGTAAAGCACGTTCCATCCCAAAGTGCTTGCGAATGAAGGCTCCCAACCCAGGAGTCCTGCCCCGTGCGTTAGCTGCCAGACCATCTCCATGTGCCAGCATGCAGACGGAGTCCCCGTGCGCGTCAGCGGGGGAGTGCAACGTTTCGGTCTTCCTTCCCTCGATGCTGCAATGTCCCTGGAGGAGAGAGGAGAGCCAGTGATGGGAGCCCCTTCAGATCGGGGCTGGGGGGAAGCCAGGGCCTTTTCTCCTCTTCTGCCTTCCCCCCATGTCCATCTCTCCTCCTCCTGCCCTGGCAGAGCAAGGCTTGTGCTGGGTGTGATGGCCGGCTTCAAGTGAGCTGTGATAGCAGCAGTGACAGGCGCTGTTACAGACTGGCCAGGGAGATCGAGCTGATCTAGCGGTGACAGAGCACAGCGCCGGAGGGGAAATGAGCCTCCAGTTTCCAGACACAGGATTTGGTCCCTGGTTCTGCTCAGTCAGTGCCCAACAGCGGTTTGTGCTCTCACTAGGCCTGGGCGAGGGGGCAGGTTTCTCCTGGTGCTGGTGTTTGTCTTTTACTGCAGCCAAACCCTTTTGGAGTGGGCAGTGCTGCGGAGCCAGCCTCCCTCCAGAGTCCAAAATGGAACAAAACCGAAATTCCCCATGAAACGAAAATAACGAGAGAGAATAGTTGGGTCAATCCAAACATTTCGTCCTGAGCTTGACTTTTTATATATTCTCGTCAGTGTTATCCCGTAAAACTTCCAAAGACACTTTGAAATGGAAAATTAAAGGATCGTTTGCTGAAGGTCAAAGCGCAACATTTCGACCTGCACCACATGCGTCCTTCAGATGTTTTTCTAGAAAGGCATTTTGTCAAAATCGCCAAGTTTCTATTAAACGTTTTGACGAAACGGCATTTTCTGCTGAAAGTGCAGTGCCAGACCAGCGCTTCCTACTGTGACAGGGCAGGTTAAAGGGTGGATGGAAGGGGGGAGAGGCAGCTCTTAAAAAACCACAGCAAGGGCCTTGGCTAATGAGGACAGCTGAGATGGGGGCTGCTATAAATCAATTGAGGGCCAGGTGAGCTGATTTCAGGTGGCCGCTCCATGTGGGGAGGGGAGGGGAGGGAAGGGGAGTGTGGAGACTGGAGGTGGAGGGGAAGGAACAATTGATGAGGAGACTCCGAGGAGTTGACAGAACAACACCAGCCCTGCCAAAGGCTGCAGGGGGACGTGAGAGGCTCTGACTGGGAGTGTTTGGAGGCTCCCTTCCCCCCAGGTGGCCAGAACTACAGGCGATGGCTGAGGATGACTGTTTATTAGCCCTGACTGACCAGGGGCATTGGCCCCAACACCCCTTTGCTTTGCCAAGGGACAGAAGGCCAAACGCCAAAACAAGGCGACTGGGACTTCTACCGCGGCCCCTAAACTGCAGGATAGTGGGCAGAACAGGGATCTGGGACCCAGGAGTGGGACTGACCCTGCCATACGTGGTGTCAGCAGTGGGATCGTTTCACTGCCGTGAGACTGTGCAGCAGACCCACCCAGGGCAGGCTAGGCCACCCTGGTGAGAAGGGAGAAAAGCAAGATGGAGGATGTAGTGAAGGCGCTCGTACAAGCTGCTGCAGCTCAGCAAGAAGCTACCCGGGTTCAAATGGCTGCCCAATGGGAGTCAGTGCGTCTACAGCAGGAAACGAACCAGCTGCTGATGAGCCAGGCCACCCAGGATTGAGCCACCCTGCAGGAGGTAATAATGCAGTTGAGGGCTCTGACCACTCAGATGCATGGCCCAGATGGAGCTCAGTCCCTGCAGGCCAGTAGTTACCTCCAGAAAATGACAGGGGAGGATGATGTGGAAGTGTACCTCCTGGCCTTTGAAAGGACAGCCCTGCAGGAAGGCTAGCCCCGAGCCCAGTGGAGAGGGCCAGAAGGCCTATTTCAGTGTGCCCGAGGAAACAGCCACTGAGTATCCCCAGCTGAAGGCCAAGATCCTCTCCAGGTTGGGAGTAACCACTGTCAGAGCCCAAAGGTTCCAGAAGTGGAGATACCGGGAGGGCAGAGCACCAAGGTCACAACTATTTGACCTGATCCACCTGGCCCGAAAATGGTTGTGGCCGGAGACCTACAGCCTGCTGATCATGGAAATTGTTGTCCTGGACCGTTATGAGGGACCTACCGCCCAACCTACGAGTATGGGTCAGCCAGAACAACCCCTCTTCATATGATGAGTTGGTAGCCTTCATAGAAAGACAACTAACGGCTAAAGGACTCTCATGACCCCTCGGGAAAGAAGTCTGGAGGGGTAAGAGAGCTGGCCTGGCCTCAAGGACCTGTGTCTCTGAATCCTCGAATGAGACTCGGCAGGAGAGGAGGGAGATGGAAGAGCGGCTGGAGGCCATGATGGGACTTGGGGACCGGGGAAAGGAAGGTCGGGGGGTAAGACCCAGTAGCCCAAGAAATAGGGGGGTGTTCCACGCTGGATATCAATGCTACGCATGCTGGGAGGTAGTGCATATTGTGGCACACTGTCCAGACATGGTAGAACCCATGCAGTGCGACCTTGGGGACCTGAATAGCCCCTGCAATCTCATAAATTTGGTAGGCATAGCGATGCCCCCCCTCCATCAGTACACCTGGCCAGTTAGGATGAACAGCATAGAGACCACAGCATTGGTGGACTCAGGAAGTGTCGTCACGTTGGTCTCAAAGCAGCTGATGGGACAGGACCAGCTGTCCCGTGCCAAGTGCACGGGGATCTCCTGTGTGCATGGAGATGTCAGTTATTACCCTGTCATCCCTGTGCAGATAGAGATCCAGGGGAATGTCGCAAGGGTGGCAGCGGGGGTGATCCTGAGGCTCCCATACCCGGACATGATTGGGCAGGACTTCCCTGGGTTTAGTGACCTACTCCCTACAGCCGAGGTGAGGGTAGAGAGCCTGCTCCAGATCTTTCACGAGTTTTCCCAGGACCTGTTCCCTGAGCCTGGGAAACCCTGGAAGTCAAGGCGGGCAGCCAAGCTACTAGGCACTTGGATTCTGACCCAGAACCTAAGGCAGGCTCTGGCCGGTGGGGAAAACGAGCCAACCGATATTGGAGCACCACAGGAGGTAGATGAGCCTGAGACTGGGCCTAGCTCAGCAGGGCCCCCAGGGACGGACGGGGCCGAAGGTCCCCCAAAGCTCGGGCATATAGGGCCCTCGCTCGAAAATTTTGGACAGGACCAGGCCAACAACCCATTGTATCAAAACATTCGTAAGGAGATAGTTGAAGTAAATGGGGTCCCCATAGAAGGAAGGACCAAGGGCCCCAGACCGTATTATATAATCATGGAGGATCTACTGTACCGGGTAGTGCCAGGCCAGGAACCTCTTGGTGCCCCAGAAACACCGGTGAGCCATGCTGGACCTGACCCCACAACCATTTATTCAGGGGGTCACCTAGGAGTTGAGAAAACTCTAGACTGGATTTTATGGAGGTTCTACTGGCCCGGGGTGTATGTGGAAGTCTGGCGGTATTGTGTCTCCTGCCCCAAATGCCAACTGCATGGGCCCCAGCCACACCTAAGAGCCCCACTGGTGCCCCTGCCTATTATTGAGGTCCCCTTTGAATGCATCGCTATGGACCTAGTTAGCCCATTGGAGAAATCAGCCGGGGGGCACTGGAGCACATTAGTGGTCCTGGATTATGCCACCCGATACGCGGAGGTGGTTTCCCCTGCGGAATACCCATTCTAAGACAGTAGCGAGGGAGTTAGTTCAGATCTTTTTGAGGGTGGGGATACCCAAGGAAATCCTAACAGATCAGGGTAGTCCCTTTGTTTCTAAGTTAATGAAAGACCTGTGTGCACTGCTCCACAAATGGGCCCTGAGAACATCAGTCTACCACCCGCAGACGGATGCACTTTTTCTGCATGGTTGTTGACAGGAAACGTGGGGAGGCAAAAGTGTCATGTGGACGTGGAAGTTTTTTGTCGCCAAAACTTTATGGCAATTTTTGTCGCGCCGCAATGTGAATGCTCTCCGGGTTTTGTTGCCCAAAAGGGGGTTTTGGTGAGAGAACTTGCTGGTGCAGACAAGGCACAAAACCATTCCCTTGAGCGTTCAGGTGCTGCTGGCCGCTGCCCATTTTACAGGGCGGATGCTCTTCCTGTGTTCCCTGATAGTCCCGCTATGTGTCCTGAAGGACAGACTGGTTCTCCCAAGGTTCCCTGGGGAGGACCGGAGAGCAGCTCAGCTTTCTGCAGTGCAAAGAGCTGTGGGATGTGGCCCCAGGCTCCCTAGGGATGCCCCAAGTGGGTGCCCCACCTGCGAGGATGCAGCAACGTGGGCCGAGCTTTGCAGTGTTTCTGCTCACATCCGGGGCTCAGCGCCGGCATCTCTACAGCAAAGACGTGCCCTGGCCCAGCCGAGCCCTGCTACGAAGGAGCAGCCTGCCGCAAAAGCCAGGGGAGGTGGCCTGCTAATGGCAGAGTGGCCGTTGGCTTTGGAGCCTGGACTTTCTGCTTTGGGCAAATTCCTTTTCCTGGACGTGTGCCAGAGCCCCCAGTGGTCTGTGAAACAAGTGAGTATCACGGAGAGCGCAGCCTGGCTGAGCCACCCCGAGCCCAGGCTGCTGGAGGATTGTGGCAGCGGGTTCCTGAGCTGCATTCTGCATCTTGCCTGCTGTGCCGCACCTGGAAAGCGTGCGCGGCTCAAAGGGGAGGCCTTGTGATAGCGGCGAGCAAGGAGAGTTCATCTAGGCCATCAGCCAGCCAGCCAGGAGGGGAAAGCGACAGCCGGGCACAGCCCCTCGAGCTAAGCCCCTGTGCTTCCGAGACCCGGCCCCCCGGGCTATGAGGATGCAGGGCAAGGCCAGCAGGGATGGAGGGTTCCTACTGCTGCAGCTGCCAGGTGGGTGGTCCAGGAAGCCATTCGCACAGAGAGTCGTGCCGCTGGGAGTTTGCCTCCTCGCTGGATAAATTCCTGCTGGAAGCAGGGACGCAACCAGGACTCTTCCTCCTGGCTTTTGGGACTGGGGCACTGGCACTGTTTATGGGTGAGCTCAAGGCTGCCCTGTGCACTCAGACACAAGGGTAGTGTCCATGCACGGAATAAATTTTATGTGCACAGGGACATGTGCAGATGTGCACCACCAGTAGAAACCCATGCTGCTGGCTGTGGGTGCTCTGCTAATCATCCGGGCGGCAATTGAGTCTCTCCCGGGTGGCCGCCCAAACGCCCAGCTTACAGGGAATGCTGGAATGGGGGACTGTGTGTTGGGACTAGGGATGGAAGCAACTAGTTGACAAGCAAATGCTTATCAGATAGTCGACTAGTGACGCAACAAGTTGCACACCCCCTCCCTCCGCTGTCTCTATCAGAGAGAGGCAGAAAACAGGGGAGCAGGAGCCGGTGCTGGGGAGAGCCAGCTTAAAACTGTGGGGAGAAGGGGTAGGGGCGCAGCGGGGGACTGGCAGCGCTTCCGCCTTTAAACTGTAGCAAGAGCAGGCAGAAGCGCTGCCCGGAGCCTGGCGCGAGCTGGGGACTCAAGCAGTCCCCCGCTGGCCCCGCGCTCCCTGCTTTTGGAATCGACAAGAGCTCTGGAAGGGTCTTGTACATTTCAAAAGCAAAGCCAGGCTCCCAAGCGCTCCTGCCGGCTCTTGCTCCATTTCAAAGGCAGAGGCGCCCTTATCGACTAATCTAATAGTCCATACAAATTACATCGATGATTCAGTTAGGACATTACATGTAGATTAATCTACTTAGCTGGGAGCTCGCCAGGCAGGGCTGACTCGTGTAGCTCGTGGCACGTGAGGCACGCTGGGGTTTGCTTTTGGCCTAAGCATTTCCATTCTAAATGACATGTCAGGGCAGGAATCGACATTTGGCCGGGGGAGAGGTGCTAGGCCAGCCCTACCTACGCTTGGGGCGGGGGCCAATATGTTTGAATTTGGACAACTGTATGGCTGTTCCTTAAATTCTTATAAATCCTGGGAGTGTCTCAGGGCCCAGCAGGGCGGAGTCTGCATCCCCTGAGGTCTCATTGCATTTGGCTAGCACTGCACAGGACTGCAAGGGGCACTGGGAACCTTGATCCCTGCTGCTCATGCAGGGAGATGTGGACTGAGGTGGGGCCCTGTCTCACGCCAGCTAATACATGAAAGTTCTCACCTGTTGCCTGTTCCGAGCGGACGCTGGCTCGTACAGCACGCCGATTGGGCAGCAAAGCAGGGATAGCAGTGAATGTGACATGGGAACCTTTCCTGTTTTGGGGCAGAGTCAGTTTGCATTTTTGCTGGTGGGAAGGCACGTTTGGCTCCCCAGTGGACAGGAGGGATGGAGGACAATGAACGAGGCAGGGTGCTGTGGGCACTGCAGCATGTGATCTCCTAGTGAGGTTGTCACCTGATGTGTATGCACAAAGGGGCAGAGTTAAGGCTGTCTGGGCACACTTCACCTTGGCATTTCCTGACCTTACAGTCTCCACACTCCTGCAGTGCAGGTTTTTGTGTGAATAACTGTGAGCACGCGCTGTTCCCAACCAGCTCTAAAACACCGTCCCCGTACTGGACAGAGGCAACCACACCCCTGCGTGGGGTTCGGCTTTGTTAAAAGAGAAATTAACAGTGCCGAAGTTCAGCTCCTGCTTTCTCCCTAGGCTGGGCTGCGCCTATGTTCTGCTCAGGAATGCTCAACTCAGCCGCTGGGCCCTGTCTCGAGAGTCATTCCTACCCCCTCTCTAGCCAGGGGCTGCTAACCCACCTAGGCCTTTGTTCTCAGGCTCAGCACCCGCTGGGTTGTCCTGCCCACCCAGCCCTGCCCTCAGTCTGATGAGGCTCACTCTCACCGCTCTGCCTTGCTTTCCTAAGACACATGCTTCAGCCCTGGCCCTGTGTGATGTAGTGGGGGGTACCTTGCTGGTTGTTATGCTGGGCGGTGGGCTGTGGGTGACCTCCGCTGGCTGCAGCACGGCCCAGCAGGGCAGGGGATGAGTCATTATGCAAGGGGGCTCCAAACCTGTCCGACGAGTTATCCCCCAGGGAGGGAACAATGGGAAGGAGGGGAGTGGAGCCCTGGCTGGGGGCAGGGCTGGAAGTGAGTTAGTTAGGTTTTCTGTCTGGAATCATGGAGGAAGCAGCCTGAGCAAAGGGGGGCTGGGATTTAGGGGCCCAGCATCCCCCATCCCAAGAGGAGCTGAGGCATCCTAGGCCTGCCCCTGTAACCAGATGACATCTGTGCTGTGCTGTATCCTGGAGAAGCAATAAACTCCCTCTCTTCTACTGGCTGGTGGAGTCTGTTCGTGCCACTACGGGGGTGCAGGAGTCGGGGGACCCTGACATGTCACACCCTGCCACACACATGGGCTTCGGGCACGTCTCACTCCCCCACCCCCGCCAGACACGGTAGGGAAAAATTGTCCCCACCGGGCTTCTGTCCGAGGGAAACTGTTTGGTTTTTTTTTTACCAGATGGGGGCCCCAAATAACGGACAGTCCGGGCAAAAACCGGTCACCTGGCAACCCTAGCAGTGTGCGTTCCAGGGGAACAGCAGGGGTGGGTGACCGTGCTGGGGGGCACGCCAGGGTAGCATGGGAATTGCTGTCAGCACACGGGTAGGCCCCACACTTGGGGGGCAGGCCTGTTCCCCTCTCCTTGTGCTGTGCCCAGCAATGAGCTCCTGGGGGGCCATGGCCCCCAGCTCAGCTGCTCTGTCGCAGTCACACAAAGCCCCCCAGGCTGGGGGCAGCCGGCCAGCACTGCCCCTCAGGGCCCTGGCAGCATGCTGTGGGAGGGGGCTCCAGGCCCTCGCTGCCCAGCCAGGGGCAAATTTGCCCCAGACATGCTGCCTGGCTCAGTGCCTGCAGGGCCCCCAGTGCAGCAAGTAGCTGCTGGCTCTTGCTCTGCACCCTGCTCGCTGTGTCCCCCAGGAATTAGAGCCAGCTATGAAAACACGGTCGGGCCCAGGTCAGAGCGAGGTGTTTCCGTTGCTCCCTCCCCCGCCTGCTCCGCGGCTCTTGGCTCGCTCTGGCTCTCGGTGGCCCACGAAGCTCCCCGAGTTCAGAGCAAGCGCCAGGGGCAGGCTGCAGGGCTGGGGGTGGCACCCGTCTCCTACCTCCTAGGCTGCTGTTTTTGGGAGGGGCCAAGGGTGCCCATCAGAAGGGCTCTAAGCAGGTATAAAAACCCCTTTTCTGGACTCTTCGCTGCTCCTCGACCCGGGGAAGCATGAGGGAAACTGTGACAGAGCTACCCTACACTTTATTCCCCCGAACAGCACTTGGCTGGATCGGTGTGATAGCGCCCTCTGTGAGGAGGCAGTGACCTCCCCGGGTTCCAGACAGGGAACTGAGGCACGGAAGAGGTCAGTGACTTGCCTCTGTCCACACACTGAGGGTATGTCTACACTACAGCACTAATTCGAACTAACTTAATTCGAATTAGTTAATTTGAGCTAGTGCATCTAGACCTAAAAACTAATTTGAATTAACGTTTTGCTAATTCGAACTAGCATGTCCACATTGAGTGGACCCTGAACCGAAGTTAAGGCTGGCCGGAACCAGGACTTAGAGTGTGGAGCTGCTGCCTCAGGCTAGCCAAGGGCTGTGCTTAAAGGGACCCGACCCCCACCCCGGACAGACAGTTCTCAGGGTTCCCCGCTTCCTTGTCTACCTCGATGAGGGACAGCAAAGCAGTCCTGTCTTGGAGTGCCCTGAGTGCCCACACTCGGCACATCACAGCACTCGGCCATCAGCCTGGTTGCACTTGCTGCAGGCTGCCATCCGGGGGGGTCATTCGGGGGGCTGTCAGGATCCAGGAGGCCCTGCAGGAGAGCTTCCACCCTGAGGAACCCACAGAGCCACCCCAGTCCTCCCCATCGGGGGCTCGTGCCCCATTCCTCCCTCACCTCCTTCCACTTACCCCTCCCTAGCCCCCCTTCCTGATGTAAAAAATAAAGGACACGTGTTCAAAAATAGAAACTCTCTTTATTTAACAAAACTGGGGGGTGGGGGGATTAACCTCTGGGGAGACTGGGAAAAGGAGGTGGGAGAGGGGAAGAGAGAGGGTGGGAGAGGGGAGGGGGAAACCTGGGAGGAGGGAGCTGGAAGGGGGAAGCCAGGGGAAGAAGGAGGAGGGGAAGTATAAAACTATGGTACGCCATATCTTCAGTATTGTGTAGAGATGTGGTCTCCTCACCTCAAAAAAGATATTTTGGCCGTGGAAAGGGTTCAGAAAAGGGCAACTACAATGATTAGGGGTTTGGAACAGCTCCCATATGAAGAGAGGCTAAAGAGACTGGGACTTTTCAGCTTAGAAAAGAGGAGACTGAGGGGGGATATGATAGAGGTCTATAAAATCATGAGTGGTGTGGAGAGGGTGCATAAAGAAAAGTTCTTCATTAGTTCCCATAATATAAGGACTAGAGGACACCAAATGAAATGAATGGGTAGCAGGCTTCAAACTAATAAAAGAAAGTTCTTCTTCACAAAGCAAATAGTCAACCTGTGGAACTCCTTGCCACAGGAGGCTGTGAAGGTGAGAACTAGAACAGAGTTTAAAGAGAAGTTAGATAAAGTCATGGAGGTTGGGTCCATGGAGTGCTATTAGCCAGGGGGTAGGAATGGTGTCCCTGGCCTCTGTTTGTGGAAGGCTGGAGATGGATGGCACAAGACAAATGGCTTGGTCATTGTCTTCGGTCCATCCCCTCCGGGGTACCTGGTGTTGGCCGCTGTCGGCAGACAGGCTACTGGGCTAGATGGACCTTTGGTCTGACCCAGTACGGCCGTTCTTATGTTCTTATGTTCTGAGCTCAGGGCTCAGGGTCGGGGGTCTCACTGGACCAACTTGATTTTCATGCAAACCTGCTCCTGGGTTCGCATGTGGCCTTTGGTGGCCAGGCTGGCAGCTATCCTGCCCTAGACGGCCTCATTCCTGTGCCTAGTGCGGAGGTCGTGGACATTGGAGGTCTCCCCCCAAACCTCGATGAGGTCCACGATCTCCACACTAGACCAGGCGGGCGCCCGCCTCTTGCGGCCCCGGGCAGGCTCCTGGGAGCCGCCAGCCTGGTCCTGGGAAGAGGCGGAGGGCTGGGTGGCAGCGGGTGGCTGGCTCATGCCGTGCCAGGTGCAGGTTCTGCTGACTGGGTGCTGGCAGGCTTGCACCTGGCATGGGCACTGTAGCCAGACCGTGCCCCTTTAAGGGCTCCGGGGCCTGGAGGGGGAAGAAGAGTTTCCTTGGCTTGTCCCAGAGTGGCCACCAGGGCAAGCTGGGAAGGGCTAGCCTCCAACTAGTTTGAATTAAGTGGCTACACAGCCCTTAATTCGAACTACTTAATTCGAACTAGGCGTTAGTCCTCGTAGAATGAGGTTTACCTAGTTCGAATTAAGCGCTCCGCTAGTTCGAATTAAGTTCGAACTAGCGGTTTGCATGTGTAGCGCCTATGAAAGTTAATTCGAACTAACAGTTGTTAGTCCGAATTAACTTTGTAGTGTAGACATACCCTGAGTGACAGGGGAGGGGAGGGGTGGCCAGCACAGACCAGTGATGCTTTGCTATAGGAAAAGCACTTGGTTCTCTGCAGAGCATCTGGGTGGACTGTAGCCGTTGGGCTGCCCTTTGTTTGATTGGCTCGCCTGGCTCTTCAGCCGTGCCCAGCCACGGAACAACAAATCGGCTCCTCCCACGTGGCCCCTGCACCTTCAGCCAGAGTACTGGCAAAATCGACCTCCATATGGCAAAGACTGAATGCCCTGGTCTGCTGGGACCCAGGGGGGAGAACCCCTAACCTGCCAGCAGTAAGCGGGGGGTGCCGTTGAACACAAGCAGGCAAAGCCGGGTGAGCAACTTGTTGCCCGTCGGCTGCTGTGCAAAGCCTGCGAGACATTTGTCTATTGTCGCCCACATGCAGGGTTGCCAGAGTCCGCTGATTTCTGTCCATGCCGGGGGGTTTCCTACCAGTGTTACTAAAGTGACACGCTCATAAAGCCAGGACACAGGAAGTGAGGTGCATGTTGATTGCACACAGCTGACTCCCGTGCGCTCCCTGTGCAGACAATCACGGCGCCGCTCCGGTGCAATCGGCACCCCCGCCAACTCTAGGGACACACGTGCATTTAGCAAAATGGCCCTGTCCCGAGAGACTGTCTTGGTGCGATGATCTTGCAGCCACTGAGATGCAGGATGCCCCTTGTGCAGCCTTCACTAGCCCAGGTCGCCCATCGCTGAATTACAGATGGGAAAGAGCCATTAGAACAGCCAGTTCCCCTTCTCCAGTGATTCCCATCTTCCCCACTGCAGGGCCCTCTCCTGGGCTTGTCATACGGGAGAGCAGGGAATCCCAAGCCGGACCCCTTTCTACGCCAGCTTTCTTAGAGAACTGGGGCCAGATCCCCCCGCTCGTTGAAACTGATGCAGCACCTTTGGGCCACAGCTGCCCCTGTTGATTGCAAAAAGAGCTTTGCCATTGACCCCTGTGAGGCTGAAAGGTCACCCTTTGTGTGTATCCTTGATTGAGGCCAGTGATGCTGGTTTACAGTGGCTGGCGCTTCATTTCCACTCTGCTTGCAGTGTAATCTGGTGGGATTAGAGTGACTCTGGCACCTCACAAAAACTGCATGTGAACGGGGCTGGAAGTGGATTCAGACTCACAGCTATACCTGATTTGCACTCCAGCTAGGCCCCTGCAGAAATGTTCTGTGACCTTTGCTCCAGCCATCAAACCAACCTGGTGCGGATCCATCTCCGCTCTCCCAGATAAGGGGCTCTCTGTGAAACAGCTGCAAATGGCCCCCAGAACAAAGTGATTTGGGAATAACGTTAACAATTAAATCCACAAAAGTCAGGAGGAGTTTGCCAAGAGGGGAAAAGGCACCGTTTGTTAAATGACTTTCTGTGAACTATTTGTTCAGCTTTTCTCATGAATAGTGATTACCCCATGTGAGGACATACTCCCTTTTGATGCAGAACATATGCTGGCTGTACAGAAAAGGAGTTACTCAGCCCCCTTGAGTTCAATGTTTATCTGGCTGTGCTGCATTTGTCCCTGTAAAATGCATCCGATTTTAGGTTGTCAAGTTTTTTTTCATTCTAATTTTGAAGATGATTAATGTTTTGTTACAATTACAATTTACACTTCAGTTATGATATAGGTGAGTATTTTAAAGTATCTTTAGGGGTTTGGGTACAGTGCTGCATAGCTTGTGCTTTTAAAGTTTTTTACTAAATTTTACAGCAACTGCATTGATAAATTGTCTTAGCTGACCATGAAAACCCATCAAGCAAATAAACCAGAATCCCCACCAAACCCATAGTCCCATGCCTGCCATAGTCTGGCAGGGACAAGAAGATTTACCTTCCTTGTATCTAATGTGGGTTAGTCTGTAATTTCCATAAAGATGCACTTTGTGTTGCTGATTATGAATCTCTCTTTTTTTATTGTATCTATTTTTGTAGGCCAAACAACTTCCCCCCCTCCCCCTTTGGCTCAAATTATGTGTAAATAAAATCTGATAGGAAAGTATTTTCTGAAGATAACACCACTCTCTTATCTCTGTTTGCAGTATGTTGAATGGACTGCAACTACTCAGCCCAAATAGGAGATGCAATATGCTCTTATTGAAATGTCTATTTATCTGGGTCTTTCCTTTCTGTCTGAAAAATATTCCACACATGTGGGAGCAGACTACAAAAAGAAAGCAGTCTTGTTTCCTGAAATGCATTTCATGTTTTAAATAGAGGCAGATGCATTTCACCTTCTGTGGATGCTAAACAGGGGGAAAGGAATGTTAGCAGAATCCGGGAACTTCTTATCTGTCGCTTGTGTTTCACACAGTTTGATTTGAATGCATTAATTACACTATTATTTAAACCATCTGGGAGATCTAAACATTCAAATATCTTTGCTTGTTGCTGAACTAAAGCTGGTCATTACGATTTTTCCCCTCTATCTGCAATATGCATATACATCCCATCCCGTCTGAACAGATATAAATAAAAAGTTGTCTTTGTGTTCAAGATATTACTTTGGTATTTCCTTAAAGACGGTATTTAGAGGTGTTTGCTTGGATACAAGTTGTCTCATTTAGCTTCCCATGTCTCATTTAGGTGTATAATCTTGAACTCAATTTCAATTAAAATTGAAATATTGCACTAATCCTATTCTTAGTTTAATCCCTGTCTATGTAGATTATGCTACAAATTGATAAATCATAAAGTTAAGCAACTCGAAAGCTAACATCCATTATTTTTTACTTTAAAAAGTCATTTGTCTATTTTCACGCATATTCAAAAACTAACAGAGTACAGTTATTTTTGGCTAAATGTTTGACCAGAAATCCAAACACGTCTAGAGCCATGTACATGGCATTCAGGTCTCTGCAAACCAAACAGCCTCCTTCTGAGAAGGGTTAATCAAATTAACAATAATTTCTTCTGCCTAAAATCCAAACAAACCCCAAACAGTTGGCCTTTGAATTAAATCTCAACAGCTTCTGTTCACAGGCCCAGGTTTAGAAAAACAAACTCTAAAACCCAAATTTCTGAAGATTTTTAATCCTGTCACTTCAATGGCAAAAATCTCTTTCCATGGCTCTTGGCCATTCTGAATAATGTTAGTTATTTCTGTTTGGCCGCACCTACAAAATACCTTTCCCGCTCTCTCCACTGGTAGCGGCAACTCTGGATTCGTTCCGATTTTGTTTTTATTTATTTCAAATAATTTTTCCTTAGGGGTGCTGCTCAGTGGGGAAGAAAATGTTTAGACCATTGCAGTGGTTTTAGTAAGAAAAAATGTTTTCATGTTTCTAAATCAACGCTACTTTTTTTTTTAAACTCAGCCCCTGCGCGCCGACATTTTAAATCTGCCTCTACCGTTTGCTTCCTTCCGCCATGATAAGTTTCTCTTTTCTGGAGTATGTGGCGTGTATTGGGATGCAAAAGGCTCTCGATGACAGATGCATCCCTTCATTCTTCAGGCTGCAAGCTTCCAGGTAAAGCCCATTCTCCCGAGTCGGGGCTTGATTTTCCACGCGTGTGTTTGTGCTGCTTCTTAAAAGCCATTTTTGTCCTGGTGTGTGCATCAGTTGTTTGGCGCGGTTGCACAGCGTGTGTGAATTGGTGCTGGCTGAGCCGAGGTGGGTGCGTGCGGGGGATAAAAATGCCAGCGTGCCAAGAGTACAGATGCTGTGTGAACTGTGAAGCCCTTGCCGACAGTCCCAGCTCTGCAGTGGGTAGAGCAGTGGCAGCCTTCCAAAGCCATCGCCGCTTTTATTCAGAGCCCGTGTAACAACTACACAACGTCTGGCGGGGCAGCGCCAGGCGTGGGTGGGCGAGGGGAGAGTTTTGGGGGGGTGGGAGAGCACAGCTTGGGCAGTAGGGTTCTTGCTACTATTCAAGCTTGTTGTTTGTAAGGGGGGGGGAACCATTGAGTAGAATCTGCCCTGTCTCGGTGCAAATTTCCGCTGTGAGTCTGCTGACGTCACTGCCACTCACGATGGGCTGACTATCGTGTGCAGTTGCAGAGCGTTTACTGCGGAGCCTGTGACCTGGTTTCTTTCCCTCCTGCAGCAAGGAGTTCTCTCATAAATTCTAAGTCGTAACCCAGCAGTGCTCACAGAGCTGGGGCTGCTGTCACAGATCCCGTTGGTCCTCAGTTTCCTAGTCCCTTTTTCTTCCTCCAAAACTCCTCTCTTCGCCTTTGAATGGGAATGCCTCTGTGAAGTCGATCAATGCCTGCTTGCTTGAGAGGTAAACGAGAGTTGGATAATTGGGAATGATGCATTCGAGGGCAAAATTCCTCTGCGTGAATTTATATCAACTCCGCTCTTGCGCATTGCATCCGGGCCAGGCTTTCGCTGAGAGCAGTGGCGCTGAGAGGCAGCACAAAGCCACAGTGAGACAGAAAGCGGGAGCTCCAGACAGCATTTGGGCATCTTTTCTGGCATGGGTTCTTTCCCGTGCGACAGCCTCCTTATTTGGGGGAGGGAGGGGCATTGGCGCAGGATTAGTCATTTGCAGGCAGTTTGTTTTTCCATCAACATTGTGTGTGTGTGTGTGTGTGTGTGCGCGCGCGCGCGCTCCTCCAGGCTTTTGTTGCCCCTTTTATGAGTGGAATGGTTGTTTGGTAGCAGCGAGCAAGGGCACCTTGCCAAGTCTGCCTAATTAAGATTAAGTATATGCAGATTTGCCTTGTTTTCAGCTAATGACAGCTGCAAACAATTATTTGTCATGCTTGCTGACTGTTGATTGGTAAAGGGAAGGCCATGCGAGACTGGTGTGCGTTCTTCCTTTGTATTTCAGCACTCCCGGTTGTACGGTCGGGCGCGGATGTGTGTGCAGGCGGCAGCTTCCCTTTCAGGAGTCTGGGGTTTGCTTAGAGTCAGCCTCTGCCCTTGGCCGTGTGTGGTTCTAGGAGCGGAGGTGCCATGTTAGATGTGTCCGAAAGGGGCTACGGGAACTAAGTTTGGCATTATTTGTGCAGGTCTGTCTGTGCTGGGGTATTATTATTCATGTATTTTTTTTCACAGACACATCTCGATATTTTCCACGGGAAAATAATAAAGATGTTTTCAAATGGATCTGATGAGTTTGGTTTCCAAGCCAGCAGCCTTCATCAGTTTTCTGCCAACGGGGAACTTAAGCGCCGACTAACCGAGTTAGGGCGCTAAAAGCTTTTCCCTTCACAACAGGGAGCAACTGCCTCCCAGTAAGCACCTTGGCATGGCTCCAGAATGCCTGGACTGCTTTAGGACAGTCTCCTAAAGAGCTTGATTTTTTATTTTATTATTATGCTGATGAAAGGAGAGAGCCCTTTAGACAAAAGAATGTCTGAGAAAACCCACATCCGCTGTGCTGCAAATGGAAACACTGCATTGTTTTAAGCATGACACAGAAAGGAGAACCCATTGGAAACAATGGTGTTTGCAGGGATACAGTTACTTTTGGTGCTAAATAAATCTTTTCCTTTAGTAAGTGCCACCTGGTTTTGCACTTTGCTTGAGATGTTCTCCCTGTTCTTGTTTGTAGCCTCTCACCTCACAGAGGGACTCACTGAAGGCAGGCGATGCATGAGTCCGCCTTCATATGTGTCTGATGTTTCTCACGGGGTGTTTCGAGTCTCTCTCTCGGCTGGTTTCACTCCAGATGCAATTTCAAACACATCCGGGAAAATGGAAATCTTCGGGGGGGGGGAATTTTTGAAAATGTGTCTCCCAGGTAACTCCTTGGCTGCAGCCAGGTGTGTGGGACCCAGGAATTCCAGCCTCTTCTGAAAACCAAAAGAAGTGTGATTTGCTTGCTGGTTTTCAGTTGGAGTTTGTATCTCCGGAAGATCCTGCCAGTTTTCAGGGAGCTGGTGGACCTCAGCGCCTGCCCATGGCATCTATTGCTTTGGTCAGAGATAGCATCACGTGTTGGCGTATTTGAGACGATTTCGGTGCTCGGAGTGTAACTCAGTGTGCTGGGGCACACCTCGCCCGTGGCGACAAACGTGCGATTGTGCACCACGGTCCTGGGAGTGAGTCAGAGACAGAACAGGCTGCTAGGGGAGCTTCACATTGTAATACTTTCTTACAGGCTTTGAGAGCAGCTAGCACAAAGGAGACCTGTGCATCCCCTTCCCTACACGCTGCGGAGGTGGCTTGCAATCTGACGGGCATTACCCTGGCCGGACTCCGTAGCTATGAACGACAGAACTTTCGGGCTGCCCACAGGTGACAGTGCATCCCTTTAACAGCTCAGTCTAGAAAATCCCTCCCAGCGTCTTTGGTCCTGGTGTGCCTCCTCATCCAGGCACTTTCTGGATTGCTGACTAGCTGGGAGGTGCGGGGTAATTGGTGAGTTCGCGCGTGGCAGGCTCAAAGTTATGCAGTGGAAACAAATGGTGACCAGCAGCTGCACAGACCCCGCTCTCCAGCTACATCCGATCTAGATCTCAGCCAGCCCACAGCGATTTGGGATCAAGTGGTCAGGTCTCTGGTGGCCTTCTTCCTTATGTTCCACTGCAGCCAACTGCACTTTGTGAGCCAGGAGCGTTTGTAACCCAGACCGACAAGCCCCAGGATTCTGCTGCTTTTCCCAGATCAAGGTGTGCTCGCTATCTCGGGGCACTGCCTGCGCAGGGCTTAGTATAGGTTCCTACAGGAAAGGAATTGAGTGCCAAGAGCCCCTTGGCAGGGTCCTAGGAACCCAGGTGCTCCCCACAGCCCGTGTAGAATTGTATCTGCTCCTGCTGTCCCTGTGGAGGGTTCCTCGGGCACAGGATGGGGCTTTTGGGGTCAGCTGGATGTGCAGGAAGAGGGGAGAGCTCATGGTGGGATTTTGGGCTGGCAGGAAGTAGGAGGGAGTTCCAGACCTGGGCAGCAGCAGCCCAAACTCTGGAGACGTGCTGAGAGGGAGGAGAGGTGGGACTTGGAGGAGGAGGAGAGGGAGACTGTTCCAGGCATGATAGGAGCGTTCTAGGGGCACGAGGCCCGGTGGGGGGGGGGGAGGAAGAGACCCATGGAGCAGGCTGGGAGAAGGTCCTAGAAGGGAGCAAAGAGCTAGGTGGGGGCTGACTTGCATCAGATCTTCTGCGTCTGTGGGGA
The DNA here is from genome assembly GCA_032595735.1 of Pelochelys cantorii. Classification (NCBI taxonomy): domain Eukaryota; kingdom Metazoa; phylum Chordata; order Testudines; family Trionychidae; genus Pelochelys; species Pelochelys cantorii. The sequence continues at coordinate 40,125,738 of CM064341.1, forward strand.
AAACCCTAGTGTAGAAGTTAATCCTCCTGTGACTGCTGCCTTCCCCATCATCCCACCTCTTGGAGAAGGCAATCAATCAGCCAGCGCTGCTGTTTGTGGGCAGGGACAGCCTGGCTCCAAAGACTGGCTGTCCTGGACCTCAGTGCAGAAATCTGCTGCCATGGGGCAGGGGCCAGGAGAGATGCAGCCGGCCCACACTGGCCAGCAGCTATGGGGCGCAGGGGTAGGATACCGTAGGGGGCTGCTGGTGGGCATTGTAGATTTTATTGGGGGGGCTGTGAGCATTATTTAAAGGCACTGGTGGAGCGTTGGTGCAGAGCAGAACTGGTTGCTGGAGTTGTGTGGGTGATAGCTTTACTGGGGGGTCATTGAATGAACTGGGGGCCATGAGGGGGGATGTTGTAGAATTAGCTGGGGGCCTGTGTGTGCCATAGAGGGATCTGTGCTGAGACCAGCTCGGTGGCCCCTGGCAGGGAGCATGTGCAAGGGGAGACACTTTCTGGGGTCAAAAGTGGCCCAGTTCTTGTGAGCGTTGGAGTCGGGGTGAAAGGGGGTGACTTTCCTTCTAGCCGAGATGCTTGTTGCTCTAACACCCTTGTCAGTATTGCTGCCCGTGGTCCGAGAGCCTGTCTGATGCATCGAGGGTTCCCTGGGCTCTGACATTCGTCCACGGTATCCTCTGAGAGCGCTAAGCCAGGCCCAGCTGCACCAGGGGCAGGGACACCGTGACAGGCTTTGTGAGCAACGTCCCTGCTCGCTGCTGGGCCATACGTGACCCCGCCGGGCCGTCCTGTCTGGCGCCTCCCTGCATTCTCCTACGCGCCCTTCCCACCATCGCCAGGCAGGGGCCATTGCCGCTGGGGGCAGCTGGGCCGTGAAGCTGCATTCTGTCTGTGGCAAGGCACTAATGCTTTGGTTACAGGCGTTTGAGACGAGTGCAGGCCGACTCTGGGATTCTCTGAGAGTCCTGTCCGTTCTGGAGAGTGGCGTGGAACATTGTCCTGGTGGACACAGGCCCTTTCGCGTAGGCTTGTCACTGGTCCGTCGCTTGCCCTTTGCTCTCACAAGGAGCTCATCTGTGAGTTCTGTCCAGCTACATCTAAAGGGGAGGGATGAGAACAGGCACGCGTATTGTGCCTTGGTAGCACATCCCACCCGAGCATCTCCGAGCCTTTTGCAAGCCCTAGTCATGCCTCCCAGCTCCTGTCCCATGGGCAGTTACTGTTAGCCAGGCTGATCAAGGTGATTTGTGGTGTGTCTAAGGCCCTGGAAGAGGTGGGTAGGTGAGTCGGGCCTGCTGCCCTCTTCCCTTTCTGCTAGCAGTGTGAAAGTATAACCATGTAAACGGTTAATCGAGAACCCTGGGCTTATTGTTTAATGTTCACAGTTACACGCAGGCTCCTGCCCTGCTCTTAGATCCTGCCTGAACAGTTTACCCAGATCCTTCCCCCTGGGGGAAGGGAATGGGTTGTACAGAATCACTCACATAGCATGGTCAGTGCCATCCAACTGATGGAGAGCTATCCAGAGGCCAGATCCCCAGGGAGGACATGCTCTTTGGGCCCTAGAGTGGAGAGAAAGCCCCGCTAATTCCCCTCCTGCTCATGAGTGTACCCTTTGAGCGGACTGGAGTTGACATAGTCGGCCCTCTGGAGAAGAGTGCTGCTGGATACCGGTTCATCCTCGTCATAGTCGACTACGTGACCCAGTATCCTGAAGCAGCTGAGCTGATGAACATCTTTGCCCGCATTAGGGTCCCTCGGGAAATCCTAACGGCTCAGGGGACAAACTTTCTGTCCCAGACAGTGCAGCAACTCTGCTGATTATTAAAAATCAAAACATTCCAAATGTCCGTCTACCACCCCCAAACAGATGGCTTAGGAAAGCGTTTCAACAGGACCCTGACGGCCATGCTCCTTGACTGATGTGCATCACTGCGACCAGCTCCTCCTGTCCCTCATGTGGGTTGTCCGGGAGGTCCCCCAGGCCTCCACAGAGTTTTCACCTTTTGAACTTCTGTATGGGAGGCAGCCACGCGGGGTTTTGGACCTAGTTTGGGAGATGTGGGAGGAACAACCCTCCCATGCTAATAACATAGTGCAGTACTTACTTAACTTAGTGGGGAGGGATAGCTCAGTGGTTTGAGCATTGGCCTGCTAAACCCAGGTTTGTGAGCTCAGTCCTTGAGGAGGCCATCTAGCGAGCTGGGGTAAATCTGTTAGGGATGGTACTTGGTCCTGCCGTGAGGGCAGGGGACTGGACTTGATGACCTCTCAAGGTCCCTCCCAGTTCTATGACATAGGTATATCTCCATGTAATTTAAACCTCCAAGAGAGACTTGAAGTGTTAGGCACATTTGCGTGAGAGAACCCAAGAGGCCCAGGAGGCAACTTGTAATAAACAGGCCAGAACCTGTGAGTTCCAGCCTGGGGATCGGGTCCTATTGCTGCTGCCCAGTTCGGACTCAACTCCTCACCTGCTGGCAGGGGCCTTATGAGGTGGTTCGGCAAGTGGGCCCAGTAAACTAAGAGGTGCACCAGCCTGACAAACGCAAAGTGTGATGGATTTCTCATGTAAATCTCTTAAAACCCTGGAGAGCCCAGGAAGGGTTACTAATAACACCCTACCCGCCAGACCCGGAACTGGGACCCCAGGCGGATGATGCATCAAAATCTGGAGAGGTCCAGATTGGATCCAACCTCACCCCCGAACAGAAGTACCAGTCAAGCAGCTGGTCACCACATTCTCCTCCGTCTTCTTGGCTAAACCAGGCCGAACTCACCCAGCCATCCATCACATCCAGAAGGAACCAGGGGTTAAGGTCCAGGAGAGCCCTTGGCCCCTTCCCCAAAAACTGAGAGAATTTGTGAAGCAAGAACTCCAGTTAATACTGGCATTGGGGATAATTGAGGAGTCCTTCAGTGACTGGAAGAGCCCAATAGCCCTAGTCCCCAAACCTGATGAGAGCATCCAGTTTTGCATCGACTTCCAGAATGTGAATGCTGCGTCCAAATTTGATGCATACACCGTGCACCAGGTGGATGAGCTGCTGGATCGGCTTGGGAAGGTTGAATGTATCACCACTCTGGAATTAACAAAAAGCTACTGGCATCCCCCTCACACCTGAGTCCAAGGAGAAGATGGCTTTCTCCACCCCCTTGGGACTCTTCCAATTCTGAACCATGCCCTTCGGGTTGCACGGCACCCTGGCCACGTTCCAGCGGCTAATGGACCATGTTCTGCACCCCCATGGCCAGTACACTGCTGCTTATTTGACCAACATGGTAATTTATAGCCACAATTGGCAGACCCATTTACAACATGTGGCGGGCTGTGTTACAGTCCCTCAAGGAAGCCGGCCTGACAGCGAACCCTACAAAATGCCACCTCGGGAGGGATGAGACCACCTACCTGGGCTGCACATTGGGGAAAGGCACTGTCCGCCCCCTCGGGGGAAAGGTCCAAGCCTTCCAGCAATGTGCCTCTCCATCCTCAGAAAAGCAGTATGCCAGTGTTTAGGGTAGCTGGTTACTATTGCCTCTTTATCCTGGGCTTCTCCTCCTTCATGGCCCCGCTTACTGATCTCCTCAAGAAGGAGTGTCCAAACCGGATCCAGTGGACCAAAGCCTGTGAGGAAGCTTTCCAAGCCCTAAAGGCCCAGCTCTGTTGAGAGCTGTTCTCTCCCAGGTCATGGGAGTCGACGAACACCCGATCCGCTACATCAGTATAGGAAGCCATTTCCGAGGGAGAAGGCCTACTCCGTCATTGAAAAGGAGGCTCTAGCAGTGAAATGGGCGGGGGGTTCACTCCGCTATTACCTACTGGGCAGACACTTCACCCTCGTCACAGACCCCCCCCCCCCTTGCTTGCTACACAAACCTCAGAATCATGCGGTGGTACCTCTCCCTCCAACCCATCTCCTTCCGGGTCTAGTGCCGGGCCGGGAGGGCTCATGTAAATGCAGACTTTTTCTCTAGGGAAGGTGGAACTCAGTGGGGGGGCAACCCCAATGGGGGGGGGGGAAATGTGTGAGGGAGTGAAGAGAGGAGGGCCTGGCATCACAGGGGTTAAACAAAGCCTTTTGGCCCCACTAGTCCCGCCCTGTGTTACCTGCAGCCAATGCCAGGCCTGGAGAGAGGATAAAAGGAAGGAGCCGGGCTAAGTTGGGGGCTGACCAGTAAGGAGACAGGAGTTGGTTCTGCTGTCTGCAGGACCTGAGCCAGGGCCTGTCTGCTTGGCCAGCCACAGGAGCAAGTAAGCCTCCAATCCCATCCCTCTGGGGCAAAGAGGAAACCTGCTAGAACCCCAACTAAGGGGAAAATCTGGACTCTTGGGGCCATGCCCCAAACTGAAAGACTATACTCATATAGTGGGCTGGAGTTTCTAGGCCTGGGCAGCAGCAGCAAGGTTCTGCACCCTTTTTCTGCCAGCTAATTCTGGGACCTAACCACTAGGCCACTCTGCTGCCAGGGAGACTGGGCCACACTTGGTTAAAATCTAGGCACGTTTTTACAGGCCTCTGGCTGTATACTTGGCACACCTAATTTTCACCCTTTACTGTTTGGATGGTGCACTGTTTACACTCTGTGTCATTTATCCAAATACTCAGCTGCTTCTGAGACTATATTTGGAAAGTTCCTATTTTTACTTGGATTTACGTTAATAATTATTTGCTTTGACTGAAGGAATGGTTCTGTTTACATTTTTTTGCCAAAAGACTGTCACAGCAAAGCTGCTTTCCCCTTAGGAGCCTCCAAACATGGGCTTCCTTCCAAACCCTTCACCAGTCTCATTCTCTTGGCTTTGCGTGCGCTGTCTTCTTTATTTCTGCTCTTCCCTTCGAGTGATGTGATTGGAGGACGAATTCTGGTTGCAGGATTCGAAAAGAGATACGGGGTGGATGATGATTTGTCAGTAGATCACGCAGGAGGGCAGGGCAGTCAGAAGAGAAGATCCAATAAGAGGTTTTAACTGACACCAAATTAGCCTTTCATAGACTTTATGAAAGCCTTCGATAGTGTGGACAGGCAGTCCCTCTGGATCATCATGCAACATTACAGAGTTCCAGGCAAACTGATTACCATCATCAAGAAACTGTATGAAGAATACTCTTGCCAGGTCATCCATGATGGAAAATTGTCGGAAAAATTCCAGGTCACAACAGGTGTATGCCAAGGCTGCCTTCTTTCACCATTACTCTTCCTGATTGTCCTAGACGGGGTCACAAAAACAGCATATGCTGACTCAGGAAGGGGACTCCAATGGACTCAAACTAGGAAACATGAAGATCTAGAGTTTGCAGACGACACAGCCCTGCTTGCAGACAAATTAGAGCATATGCAAGAGAAGACAGATGCCCTACAGGAAACAGCTGAGTGAGTGGGCCTCAAGATTAGTCAAGAGAAGACCAAGTTGATGCGCATTAACAACAGACAGGAAGGTGAAATTACAATTGAAGGAAAAGCAGTGCAAGAGGTAGATCAGTTTGTATACTTGGGGAGTGTTATCAGCAAGAATGGGGGAACTGAAGAGGACATAAGTGCAAGAATAAGAAAGGCGCAACAAGCTTTTGCCATACTACGACCAGTCTGGGGTACAAGAGCCATTTCAATAAGAACTAAACTACGTATTTTCAATTCCAATGTGAAATCAGTGCTGCTGTATGGCTCGGAGGCATGATGCGTTGTCCAGAGCAACACTAAAAGAATTCAGACATTTGTCAATAAATGCCTTAGACACATTCTCCAGCTAAAGTGGTACGCTAGAGTGCCAAATGAAACCTTGTGGACCAGAACAAATCAAACCAATGGAAGTCCCGATTAAGAAAAGAAAATGGCGATGGGCAGGCCACATTCTGTGTAAGGACTGTGAGGAACGTGACAAGTGTTAAAATGGAATCCAAAGGGAAAGAGGAAAAGGGGACGTCCCAACAAACATGGCAACGAAGCTGCCTGGATGAAATAAAAGCAGCTGGCTTAACATGGGATCAAATCAAGACTATCGTTAAGGATCGCAAGAGATGGAGAATGATTGTGGAGGCCCTATGCTCCATTAGGAGCCCAAAGGACTAATAGATAGATAGAAATTAGCCTTTGCTCTTTGTGGTTAGGTTTAGCGGCACTGAGGGTGTCTGCGGATTCCTTTTCCAATATGGAGTACCCTGTTTCCTTTTCTTACTATTTGTCACAATAAAAAAGCCCCTGCCAGGGAAGGACATAGCAACACAAAGATTAGGATGATTTCCTATCTACAAATGTAGGAAAGAAAAACCAGCATTAACAGTGACAACAAAGAAAACATCAGAAAGTGCAACCCAGAATCACAGGAAGCCACACTCACTGGCAGTGGTGCTGAACTGTAGACAGCTAAGCCAGTTGATGGTCGCATTGAATTATAGACAACAGCCATGTCCTTATTTCAAATCAGACGGTAAGTTTCCATCTCGCACCCCATGACCACCAAACTGCCCTGAAAATTGGGCATCCCTGCCCCTGCCGGCTTTCGCCTCCCGGCCCATTACCAGCTTCTGGGGAGGGAAAGGCAAACCGTCATTTCATGTCAGTGCTCAGTCAGTCAGTGTGCATGCACCCGATGAAACTACCTGCTTCGCTCCCACTCCAAGCAAAAATTCCGCCCTGCCGGGATTAACTGGCCTCTTTTTGGTTGGATGCAGCTGGCAACAGACTACAGAGAACTGTGCTGTGCTAGGGAGTCAAAGAGACTGAAGAGAGGTGGTGGTGAGGAAGGATAGTCAGGAGAGTGACGAAGAAAGCAGGCTTCAAGTGCTAATAGTGGTCTGGCCTCTTCTGGCCCTTTACCTTTGCACTGTCTTCAGCCAGGGCTGTGGGGTGGGGCAACTGTCCCCTCTCCAGCATATAAGGGCTTAAAACAACCCTGGGGAGGCAGCCAATAAGGAAAAGGTTTGTAAAGTCAGCCAGTTAGGAAAAGCTATATTGGAGGCAACCAGTCAGGGCCAGGTTGGGCCATATAAGGAGGGGCTGCTGAGCCCAGCAGGGGCAGTCACTCCCTGGAGCCTGAGAGAGGACACTGGCTGCCTAGAGGGCTGAAGCACCATGCACAGAATAGTGCTGGACAGGGTCAGCAAAGTACGAGAGAGTGCTAGGCTGACTGTTGGCAGGCTGAGGCCCTGATACAAGGGCAGAGGGTCTGTGGCTGCGGGGAAGTCGCTCCAAAGAAGAAGACAGCAGAGCTGGAGGAGGTGCAGTACATGGCTGCAATCTATAAGGTGCTTGGGTCGGGACCCAGACTAGTGGCTGGGCCTGGGTCCCGTACTTTGCCACTGAGGGGAGTGAATGGCTGTTTGTCACAGAGGCAAGTGGTTGGACTAAGGACTGTTGGTCCCCGAGGAGGGAGGAGAGTTTGGAGTGGGGCATGGCTGGAGGGCTGTGTCCCGAAGAGGACGCTGCAGTCTGGAGAGTCCTAGAGATGATGGCGAATGAGATTCCGCTAGATGAAGGCACATTGATGGACCTGAGCTAATTTCCAAGGCGGCCAGCAGGAGATGCCACAGTGGTGAGTTCCACCCCATTACAGGCTGCCACTCGAGAACTGGACGTTTTAGCCACTGGACTGCTGAGGCGTTTGCACCATCCTCATTTGAGTTGGGCGGCTGCCACTCAGTAGACTTTGACACTGTTTCAAACTGCAGAACAAACAGAGCGACTGAGAAACTCTCTGTCCCGAAGGCCTGGCTTTGCAGTGAGACCTTGTGCAGTGCAATCTGCCAAGCTGGGGGGTGAAACGGGGAGGGGAGAGAACAGGAAAATGAAGACAGGGTTAGGAATCTCACTGTCATTCTTACAGTGCCTGCCTCCTCAAAGCCCTGTACAAACTCAGCCACGTGCCCAGGAATAGCTTTACCTGTTTGAAATGCAGCCACCTCTGAGGCTGGCCACGGCGGGGAGGGGTTAGGGAATAAGGAGACAGAGGTGGTCTGGTATGTAGTGATAGAAGGATGCTTCCTAGCTCAAGCAGAGCACCTGATTGCATTAATCACAGCATTTATGGCTTTTTCACTCCCAGGGGTTTTTCTAGGGTAGCCACGGTTTTTGCTCTTAAAAGAACTCGTAGCATCTGCTTAATGCCCAATATGTTCACACCAGTGTTTGGTGTTAATTAAAGCACAGGATCACGCTGAAGATCAGACTCAGCCCTTCAAAATGCCATGGAATTCAGTCTAATGGCCTGAATGCTAGGTGAGAGAACCACATTTCAAACAGCTGTCTTGTGGTTCTCCATTGGCCCAGCTGTCTTGGATTTCCACCCCTCGAGGAGACTTTGTATGGACATGATATTTGACAAACTGCACTGCTGGTTTCACCCTGTCTGTCTGGTGAGCTGGCAGCTGTGATGGAATTTAATGTGACATCGGCAGGCTCCTCTGCTTAGCTTGTAACAATTAGCACACACCTGACACCTACAGCAGAATGGACACTGACATTTCTTGTACCACCCTGGGTGTTTAGACTCCTTGAAACTTGAACTCCAGAGCTGGTAGGCAGATTAAGGGCGAATGCAGTAGAACACAAAACACTGAATAACTCCAATGATTTCTGTACATCTGAGGTTTTTGAGGATCTTAAAAAATATTTACTTTCACTATTAAGAGTCTTTTTTCTTTCACTATTAAGAGTCTGCCTTGACTGGGGAAAAAACAATCGTTACCAAGCTAAGATTTTCATCTGTTTGAAATGCTGAGGATCCTACAGTAAATGGCTCATTAGGAATACATCTTTTTCCAAAGTCTAAACAAGAGAGCTAACTGGAAGCATTTCATTTCATCTGCAAATTTTCACAGTTGTCTTAGATCTTCCTTCGGGGGAACTAGCCATTCCTCTCCAAGCCAAGAGAAGATGTAAACAAAGTGGAATTAGGACCATTATCCTGATCCAAAAGGTTGAGAGGGATCATCAGTCCCCATTGGTCTCAAAGAGAGTGAGGGTATGTCTACACTACAGCACTAATTCGAACTAACTAGCTAACTAACTAACTAAGCTAATTTGAATTAGCTCATCTAGACTTAAAAACTAGTTCGAATTAGCGTTTTGCTAATTCGAACTAGCATGTCCACATTGAGTGGACCCTGAACCGAAGTTAAGGCTGGCCGGAACCAGTGCTGGCAGGGCATCAGCTTAGGACTTAGACCGTGGAGCTGCTGCCTCAGGCTAGCCGAGGGCGTGCTTAAAGGGACCCGACCCCCACCCCGGACAGACAGTTCTCAGGGTTCCCCGCTTGCTTGTCTACCTCGATGAGGGACAGCAAAGCAGTCCTGTCTTGGAGTGCCCTGAGTGCCCACCCTCGGCACATCACAGCACTCGGCCATCAGCCCGGTTGCACTTGCTGCAGGCTGCCATCCGGGGGCGTCATTCGGGGGGCTGTCAGGATCCAGGGGGCCCTGCAGGAGAGCTTCCACCCCGAGGCGCCCGCAGAGCCACCCCAGTCCTCCCCATCGGGGGCTCGTGCCCCATTCCTCCCTCACCTCCTTCCACTTACCCTTCCCTAGCCCCCCTTCCTGATGTAAAAAATAAAGGACACCAGTGTTCAAAAATAGAAACTCTCTTTATTTAACAAAACTGAGGGGGGGAGGATTAACCTCTGGGGAGACTGGGAAAAGGAGGTGGGAGAGGGGAAGAGAGAGGGTGGGAGAGGGGAGGTGGAAACCTGGGAGGAGGGAGCTGGAAGGGGGAAGCCAGGGGAAGAAGGAGGAGGGGAAGTATAAAACTATGGTACGCCATATCTTCAGTATTGTGTAGAGATGTGGTCTCCTCACCTCAAAAAAGATATTTTGGCCGTGGAAAGGGTTCAGAAAAGGGCAACTAAAATGATTAGGGGTTTGGAACTGGTCCCATATGAAGAGAGGCTAAAGAGACTGGGACTTTTCAGCTTAGAAAAAAGGAGACTGAGGGGGGATATGATAGAGGTATATAAAATCATGAGTGGTGTGGAGAGGGTGAATAAAGAAAAGTTCTTCATTAGTTCCCATAATAGAAGGACTAGAGGACACCAAATGAAATGAATGGGTAGCAGGCTTCAAACTAATAAAAGAAAGTTCTTCTTCACAAAGCAAATAGTCAACCTGTGGAACTCCTTGCCACAGGAGGCTGTGAAGGTGAGAACTAGAACAGAGTTTAAAGAGAAGTTAGATAAAGTCATGGAGGTTGGGTCCATGGAGTGCTATTAGCCAGGGGGTAGGAACGGTGTCCCTGGCCTCTGTTTGTGGAAGTCTGGAGATGGATGGCACGAGACAAATGGCTTGGTCATTGTCTTTGGTCCATCCCCTCCGGGGTACCTGGTGTTGGCCGCTGTTGGCAGACAGGCTACTGGGCGAGATGGACCTTTGGTCTGACCCAGTACGGCTGTTCTTATGTTCTTATGTTCTAAGCTCGGGGTTGGGGGTCTCACTGGACCAACTTGATTTTCATGCAACCCTGCTCCTGGGTTCACATGTGGCCTTTGGTGGCCAGGCTGGCAGCTATCCTGCCCTAGACGGCCACTTTCCTGTGCCTAGTGCAGAGATTGTGGACGTTGGAGGCCTCCCCCCAAACCTGGATGAGGTCCACGATCTCCGCACTAGACGAGGCGGGCGTCCGCCTCTTGTGGCCCCGGGCAGGCTCCTGGGAGCCGCCAGCCTGGTCCTGGGAAGAGGGGGAGGTCTGGGTGGCAGCGGGTGGCTGGCTCGTGCCGTGCCAGGTGCAGGGTCTGCTGGCTGGGTGCTGGCAGGCTTGCACCTGGCATGGGCACCGTAGCCAGACTGTGGCCCTTTAAGGGCTCCGGGGCCGGGAGGGGGGCAGACGAGTTTCCCTGGCTTGGCCCAGAGTGGCCACCAGGGCAACCTGGGAAGGGCTAGCCTCCCACTAGTTCGAATTAAGTGGATACTCAGCCCTTAATTCGAACTACTTAATTCGAACTAGGCGTTAGTCCTCATAGAATGAGGTTTACCTAGTTCAAATTAAGCGCTCTGCTAGTTCGAATTAAGTTCGAACTAGCGGTTTGCGTGTGTAGCGCCTATGAAAGTTAATTCGAACTAACAGCTGTTAGTTCGAATTAACTTTGTAGTGTAGACATACCCTGAAGGTGTGGGGACCCCAAGTCAGGCTTTTTCAGGATTCATAGACTCATAGCACACTAGAACTGGAAGGGACTTTGAGAGGTCATCAAGTCCAGTCCCCTGCCCTCATGGCAGGACCAAACACCATCTAGACCATCCCTGACAGGTGTCTGTCCAGCCTGCTCTTAAATATCTCCAGGGATGGAGATTCCACAACCTCCCTAGGCAATTTATTCCAGTGTTTGACCACCCTGACAATTAGGAAGTTTTTCCTCATGTCCAACCTAAACCTCCCTTGCTGCAGTTTAAGCCCATTGCTTCTTGTCCTGTCATCAGAGGCCAAGGAGAACAATTTTTCTCCCTCCTCCTGATAATACCCTTTTAGATACTTGAATACTGCTCTCATATCCCCTCTGTCTTCTCTTTTCTTAACTAAACAAGCCCAGTTCCTTCAGTCTTCCCCCATAGCTCATGTTCTCTAGACCTTTAATCATTCTTGTTGCTCTTCTCTGGACCTTCTCCAATTTCTCCACATCTTTCTTGAAATGTGGTGGCCAGAACTGGACACAATACTCCAAATGAGGCCTAATCAGAGCAGAGCAGAGCAGAAGATTGACTCCTCGTGCCTTGCTCACCACACTCCTGTTAATGCAGCCCAGAATCATATTTGCTTTTTTTGCAAGTGTCACACTGTTGACTCATATTTACCTTCTGGTCCACTATGACCCCTAGATTCCTTTCTACAGGACTCCTTCCTAGACAGTTGCTACCCATTCTGTATGTATGAAATGGATTGTTCCTTTCTAAGTGGAGCACTTTGCATTTGTCCTTATTAAACTTCATCCTATTTACCTCAGATCATTTCTCCAGTTGGCCAGATCATTTTGAATTTTGACCCTATCCTCCAAAGCACTTACAACCCCTCCCAGCCTGGTATCATCTGCAAACTTAATAAGTGTACTCCCTATGCCAATATCTAAATCATTGATGAAGATATTGAACAGAACCAGTCCCAAAACAGACCCCTGCGGAACCCCACTTGTTATGCCCTTCCAGCATGACTGTGAACCGTTAATAATGGCTCTCTGAGTACAGTTATCCAGCCAGTTATGCACCCACCTTATAGTCTCCCCATCTAGGTTGTATTTCCCTAGTTTATTGATAAGAAGGTCATGCGAGACCGTGTCAAATGTCAAAAGGCTAAGTATACCATGTCCACCGCTTCTCCCTTATCCACAAGACTCATTATCCTATCAAAGAAGCTATCAGACTGGTTTGGCAAGATTTGTTCTTTACAAATCCATGCTGGCTGTTTCCTATCACCTTATTATCTTCCAGATGTTTGCAGATGCATTCCTACAGTGCAAAGGATTGGGCCCTCTGGCCCTAAACTGGGTTGACGGAACAGGCCTTTATGTTAAAAGCAACTCCAAGTGCTTGGCACAGCCTTTGTTATGCCTGTTTCGGGCTCTTTAACTTTGGATATGCTGGAGCAGCAGCATGTGTTGTGAGGTTGTCTAGTCAGTACCTTGTACACACCCCTGCAATTGCTCCCTGGTGCATTGGAGGGAAATCTGCAGCGATTAAACAGAGGCGAGAGGAAAAACGATCCATTTTGTACATGACTATTTACTGTTTCCAGCTGCTGAATATTCAACACAAATCACTTGTGACCTATATTCAGTGTAATTGCTTTTATTGCAGGGTACGTATCCGCGATGTCAGTGCAAGCAGGCACCACAAACGCAGTGCACACCACTGCCTCGCTCTGCACTGCTCAGAAGGCAAGTAGGGAGGAGGAGACACAACTCAGGAGTGGGAGGTTTCAGTCACTTGCCAAACACTCCCTTGCGCAGCGGCTGCCCTCTGGGAACTCTCACACCTGGACATTTTTGTTTCAAATACTTCTCTGGCAAACAAAGGCGAGTGCAAAGGTGACACGAGCGAACACCCATTCAGGGCGCTGGCTCCACCGAGCACCCAGAGGCACAAAGGGCTTTACAAATCGAACCTGCCATGTCCTACCCACTGACTCTATCAGCTCGTTCAAGCTTTAGCTTCTCTTGCAGGTGGTCAGAGGATCACAGCCAGCGCCCTCCCCGTGATCCAAACAAGCTTTTCTCTCTATACCACTTCCCTCTTTTTCACCCGTGGAAGCCACGTGTCTGCCACTTTGGCCCAACTCAGTACCTGACAAAGGGGCTCCCGTCTCCTCGTGCCCTCCCCTTTCCCTCTGTAGAGCCCCCTGGAGGTTTTCAGGCTACATGCAGACTCCTGGTCCCGTGGGGTGTGTCTAGACTACAGGCCTTTTTTTTTAAAATCTTTACCTGCGTCTAAACTGCTGCCACGTTCTTTTCTAAAGTAAATTGAAAGAACGTGGCAGTTTTTTCGACTGCGGAAAACCTCGTTTTACAAGGAAGAACGCCTTTTTTCGAAAGTGCTCTTTCGAAAAAAGGCGCTATGTAATGCAAACTGTGCTTTTTCAAGAGAGAGCATCCAGACTGCCTGGGTGCTCTCTTTCGAAAAAGTGACTTGCTTTTTCGGAAGTACTGGTTGTAGTCTAGACGCTCTTTTTCGAAAGAGGCTTTTTCAAAAGTATCTTTCAAAAAAGCCTCTTTCGAAAGAGGCTTGCAGTCTAGACATAGCCTAAGAGAGAGCTCCAGGAGCAGCATTTCTACCCAACTGCTGCTGTGTTCTTTTTTTCACTCTGGAATCCTAATGAAAAGCACCCCTGTGAAAATGTCCCTGCTTGCAGCATGTGCCAGTGACTTTTCTCCTCCCTCATCCCCCTTTTCTATCCCTTGCTCTCCATATGTGGGATTTGTTTAATCGTTAGTGGCAGCTTTTGTCCTTATGGTTGCAATTATCTCGATGTCTTCGGGACCCGTTCTGCCAGATGATTGGATTTCCTTGGTGTATGAATGCACAGCCATGGTTAGTGAATGCTGGCCAGACCCTAGAATGTTTGGTGTCATATGAAGATGCATGAGGCCTTTTCCTTTTAAAAAACGAATAAAAGTAAAATGTTTGCTTCACTGTTCTCAGCAAGAGCCTTGCTAGGTGCCAGTACAAAGCCAGCCTTGACGAGGGGAAGGCATTATCGGTAATTAACCGGATGTGTATTTTAATTATATCCCATGTTGTTTTCCGGGGTCTCAGTTAATCTTCCATGTGCCAGAGTCATAGGAGTAGCAACTAATCCCGGGACAGAAGCATGCAGGGCTGCTTAGCCCGTCTGCCAGTGCCAGGGCAGAAGTGCTCCCTGCTGCATACTTTCTGCTGCTTTGCCCAGCCCGGTTGGAAGAGTCCCACGTGGTCAGTGCGTCCCCCATTTTCCTGGGGACGACTGTGCTGCAGCCTGGTACATTTTGCTCCTGGGGAGCGTCTCCTGATATTCCACCTAAAGTCTCCCTTTCTAGGCTTCATCTCCCCAAGTTACCTCTGGGGGGGCCTTATCCACACTTGGCTCGTTTCCCTGCCCTTTCTTAGCACTTCATTGGGCTCTGTGCGTGGCCAGTTGGTTGGACTTGGCTGTTCAGTACCTTCTTTGGCCTGGAGGCCCTTGGTTCAATACGTGGGCTCCCCGTTCTGCAGCTGGGAAGCCCGTCTGGCTTCAGACGGGAATGCGAAGAGTGGAATTCCCACCCCGGGCCATGCTCCATTTTCTCTGGGCAGCTCCTGGTGCTAGTGGGAACCTGGAAATTGGATCTTGGCTGCTCTTTCCTCCTGGTTTCTCTTTTTTCCAGGTACCCAAAAAAAAATTCTATACAAGAAAAAAAAATTTTAATCTAGAGTGTGATTTAGGCTCTGGCCCGGGAGGGGGCGAATCTCCAGAGCACAGGGCTGGCTTCTCTGTAGCCAGACACCCCACACCCTCTGCTCTGAGCCGAGTTGCTCACAGGGTTGCCTCACTGGTATCCTGAGACTCGGGATGGGCGGTATAATAAAGGAGGTTTCTGGGGGTACCACTGAGAGGGTCAAATCAGGGTGAATTGCTTGGGGAAAAGGCTCCTTACAGCCCACGACTGGAAGTCCTCCACTGTAGAGCACCAACCCAGTCACAGAGAGCACTGTACAAGAAGTTGTACAAGCAACCCCCTGAGACACCCCAGCTTTACCTGTGCCACAACCAGCACAGCCCCTCACACGGATGAGAGGTTATGAAAGTCAATCTCACCAAATCCAAACAGGTTCTGCCGGTCCCAAAGATCAGCCATATTCCCAGGTCAATTGATACCTTTGGTCTTACCCAAAAAAGCCGCTGTGCCAATCCTTTATAATTTAAAATATAAAAGTGTATTAATAAAGACCGAAAAGGTTGAGAGTAACATTGTTAAAGCAATTAAATTACATCCACCCATGCAAAGTTCTTGGGGCAAGCTCGTTGCAGAAATGGATGAATCTGCTGTTTTATAAGTCTCTGGAATACGTCCTTCGTTAGGGTGGGTCCTGTCGCGCTCAATTCATAGCAAAGATGCTCCAGAAGCGATGACCTGATATGAAGACAAATGGAGGAACCTCAAGGGCCCATTTTATCCCCTTGCCCATGTGGAGGGAATCCCGTTGTTCTCCTTGAGGAGACTGAGGGGGGATATGATAGAGGTATATAAAATCATGAGTGGTGTGGAGAGGGCCGATAAAGAGAAGTTATTTATTAGTTCCCTAAATAGAAGAACTAGAGGACACCAAATGAAATTAATGGGTAGCAGGTTTAAAACTAATAAAAGAAAGTTCTTCTTCACACAGCGTGTAGTCAGCCTGTGGAACTCCTTGCCAGAGGAGGCTGTGAAGGCTAGGACTATAACAGAGTTTAAAGAGAAGCTAGATAATTTCATGGAGGTTAGGTCCATAAAAGGCTATTAGGGGATAAAATGGTGTCCTTGGCCTCTGTTTGTCAGAGGCTGGAGAGGGATGGCAGGAGACAAATCGCTTGATCATTGTCTTCGGTCCACCCTCTCTGGGGCACCTGGCATTGGCCACTGTCGGCAGATAGGCTACTGGGCTAGATGGACCTTTGGTCTGACCCAGTACGGCCATTCTTATGTTCTTATGTTATGTTCTTGGGTGAAAGTACCTCCCAAAACGGAGTTTGTCACAGGAGCACCCATCCAGGTATGACCCAGTCCCTGTTTTAGGCTGGTTTGAACGTTCACAGCTACGGTCATTAGATGTGGACTGACACCACTTAAGGTCCACTATAGGCCTGTGAAATGTGAACCACTAACTAGTGGGGGCTGGAGCAGCTCCCCGCATGTTGCAGGCAGGGGGCTGCTTCAGCCCTGTTACGGACAAGTCATCCAGAGCACCCCTGCCTGCAACATGCGTGGGCCCACCGCAGACAGGGCTGGCTGGAGCAGCCCCTGCCTGCGGCAGAGGGGGAAAGGGAGGGGGCTGCTCCAGCCAGGCCTTGTTGGGCAGAAGGGGCTGCTCCAGCCCAGTGCCTCCCCCCCACACACACACCATGGCCCCTTCATCGGTTAACTGGTTAACCAATTGAATGGGATTTTACATCCCTAGTCCATTGCCAGTCAGACGCTCCAATTCTCTGGGCTAGCAGCCTTTTCACAATAGGCTGGCCAAACCCGCTGCTGCCTCCCTGAAGCAAATCTTCGAAATCCAAGAACAGAGCCAACACCCATCACTTCAAATACAAAAATGACACATGCATATGACTAGCCTGACCAGAGCCAGCGCATCGTCAGCCTTTGCTAGACACTCCCCTTGGCCCGCTTTGGGCAAGATTTGGTGCAAACATGCAACGGTGGTTGCCACAGTGGTTCATATGCTTCTATCCAAACCCACTAACGTGCCAGGGGGAAGGTCTGAGTCCTTGGGGGACCCCACAGAAGCCTGAGCTGCAGGGAGAGCCGCCGTCCAGGTACAGGGTGGCTCTGCCGATTGGCTTGAAGAATGGCAACATCCTAGCAGTGGAGCAAAACTGCCCCTTCGCCTGCATGGTGTTATCTGTGCCCTGAGGTAAATGAGAAACCAAACCTTCCTGCAAGGGGCTGCCCATGAGCGGAGCTGTCGCCTGCGAGCCCAAGAGGAGCAGCCTGGCTTCCTAGGGGCAGAAGCCAGTGTGAGAAAACAGGCTTGTGAGGCACTAATGAGCTGCTTGCTGCCAGCACCAGTGCGGCTGAACGGGGCAGGCTGGCTGCGCTGTAGCAGTCGGGGGGGGGGGGTTGCAGTCCATCCTGCCGGGGAGGGGGCAATCCCCAAGGAGGAGACTTTGAAAGGGCTGCTGCCAACCCCCAAACTCAGATCCAGCGGGGGGGGGACGGGGGTTCCAGGGAGTCTCAGGTCGTCTGTCCAGCCTCTTGGGGGGCAGTTCGGAAGCGGGATTTCTGGGAACTGGTGGGGATCTGTGTGTAGGCTGAGTGAGGGGAGCTCATGCGGGGTGTGGCTGTGTGTTGGGGTGGCTAAATATCCATTTTTTGTACCCAAATCCCTCTGGGCCTGACCTTCCACTCGGCGCCATAGCAGTAAGAGCCTCTCCGCTCACTCGTGGGGGTGATTTTCCCCACACACTCAGCCAGCCCTGGGCACAGGCCGCTTCCCCCTTGACTTGGAAGAACCAGTGCATCCCCCTGAGGCACAGACGGCCTTCACTTGGCCCTGCCAGTCCCTGCGTGCTCTGGACCGCACAACAGCACTGAGCCCCAGGATGGTCCAGAACAGCTGCTGGGAGGAGCTGCTAACCTGCCACACAGCTGAGTGAGAGAGGCGGCTGGTCCCAGCTGCAGCTCCCTTCTGGGGCGGTAACCGTCCCCTTCGCTGCCCCCTCCTCGGGCGGTGACTGTCCCCCTCGCTGCCCCCTCCTTAGGTGGTAACCGTCCCCCTCGCAGCCCCCTCCTGGGGCGGTGACCGTCCCCCTCGCCGCGTGACCATCCCCCTTGCTGCTCCCTCCAGCAGATCCCATCTGTGCTGGCTCTCTCGTCGTCCTCATTGTCTCAGGGTGCTTGGGCCCTGTACCTGAATGATGTGACGTCCCAGGGTGGCTGGAAGCCCCGGTATCTGCTTATAATTGTTGTCTTTTTCTGCCTTAGCTGATGACGTCAGGATTTAAAGTGCCAAGAAAGAGAGGGGAACTCTCCCACCCGAAGTGCTGCCCATGAGAGTGAGTATGACACTGTTCGCCTCCCTAGCGCCTTGAGTTACTGAAAATTACATTTGCTCCATCAGCAGCCTTCCTTCCTTGGGGCGCCAGCCAGGGGACAAGTGCAAGGGCTCAGCCCTTCTGTGGCACAGTCTGAGAAGTAACCGAAGCGCCTGCGTGGGCCTGGCATGGCAGGCTCGGTGGGCAGGGGCTCCCACTGAACTTCCCCTCCAGACACCCGTGTGGCTCGTGGAGCGAGTGTGACGCACTCATGGGTAGAGACCTGGGGAAGTGCGAATGAGAACGTGGCTTTTCTGGCCCCAAAACTGTCTTGTCCAACAACCTGAAGCCAAAGGATCATTGAGCGCCAGGGACCTTTGCTCCCCATTCAAGCTGCTATGATCTCGGTGTGCTAGTGCAAACCTGTCGTGTGGAGCCGCTGCACTGGCGTGAAAAGTAACGTGCACTTGGGGTTTGCACTGAGGCAGAACTTCCCCCGCCCCATGCAAGCCAGGCGGGATATCAGCGCAGAGGTGGTGACCCCTGAGGCAGGAGAGGCAACATCAGATTGCTGGGGAACAGCCCTCAGCCTGCATTTCTTCTGGCCTCGCTGACCAAGTGGGGAAGGAAGCCGGACATCCACTGGCACCAAAATAGATTTTTACTCCCTTTCTACAGCTACTTTATACGTGCAGCTCCTAAAATCAAAGGAACACAGAACTGTGAGCAAAACGCTCCCCGCTGCCCGCCCCCATTGGGAGAAATGTGTCATTCCGACCAGATCTGCAAAGGGCTTGAGGCTGGGTCTTTCATCCCTCCACCACAGGGAAGAAAGGAACTTCCCAGAGCCCAGGCTGGGGAACGTTCCCAGCTCCGTGTGGGCCTGTAAGCCTGGCTGATGCCAGTGGGGAGGAAAGCCCCAGAGCACTGACCCCTGCTAAGTTTCCCGCCCGGCCCTTTGATCCAGTCCCACCCAGAGCGCTCGCTGTGAGAGAACGCAAGCGCTTTCCAGGTTGAATTCTCTGGGGAACCCTGCACAGAGCCGGGACTGAGTAACGCCCGGTGTGCTCCATTGCAGGTGATGGAAGAACGGTCACACCATGCCCAGGAACATATGAACAAGGTTCTCCAGAGTGAAGAGAAACAGGTAAGTGATGTGAATCCCCGGGGCATCCTCCACCTGAGAACTGAGGGGTGTGAGCCGCCAGCCTTTCATCAGCGTGGCTGCGAGAAGAAGGAAACCTTGGTGAGAATCAGTTCTCGGTGGCCTACGTCATCGTATTGACTGCCCCTCCTGATGAGACTGCAGCTATTAGGAGAAATACAGCAAAGGGAGTAGCACGGATATAAGAAGAAATGCCCTTGATGCATTTAACCCGCTGCTGTGTTTGGAGTTCTGACACTTTCCCTTTGCAGACAGTAAAAGGGGCTTTTTTAGGGTCTAGGCAGGTGGGCGAGGTGCTTGGCTTTTTTCCTTCCTTTTTTTTTTTAAAGAGAGCTATGGAGCCTGATTCTCAGCTGCCCCCAATGTGTGCTGGGCACTGCTGGGGAATGCAGCGAGAAAGGCGGGGGGCCCAGCCCTGCCTTCCACTGGCCCTGAAACAGTCCCTGGGGGTGCGATAAGTTACAGCGTCCATAGGGCTGCTTTAAGTGGTACTGTGCTAGCTGGAGCTCAGGGAAAGAGCCCTGCCCAATCCTGGCACTACCCTGCCATGCCCCTACCCAAGGGGCAGGAAGCAGATGCCATAGAGCCAGCAGTGTGTGGTAGGACAGTCAGGGATCTCTTGTGTCAGGGCGAATCCTTTCCACCTACTTTGTGCTGTGGGGCTGGAGCTGAGAATCTAGTCTCAGCTTCCCTGTTCTGTTTCTGGACGACTCCTTGGAAGACTGGAGAGCTGGTGAGATGGTGGCATTGTACGAGACCGGTCTGAAACCCAAGCTGTTGAGAGAGGAAGGACTTTTACTTGTTTGCTTTCTTAGCAAAGACATCTCCATGTGGCTGTCTTCCCGCTTGGTGACTTCCTGGGGCCACGCCCTGTGAAGGAAAGCACAGGGGTACACCTGTGCAGGACTGAGGCCCAGGATTCTCCAGGCATTTCTGTGGTTTGCTGCATCAGTGAAGCCAGGAGGGGGTGTCACTGTATGGGGTGCAGGGAAGGGATTTTCAGTGGCAGCCAATGCAGATGATTCCAGTGAAAGCTGAGATTCTTGGGGCAGAATGATTTAAAACTAAATTTCTTAGAAGGATAACATTGCTTGGCAAATACTTAACACGTCCCTTAGTTTTCCATGGTTGAGTTTGGTTAGCCCTGGATCCCACTGGCTTTCTGTCTCTCTGATGCTGGTGGGAAGCTGGTTTTTAATGGATTCATTCATATGCTGTTGCTATCAAATACTAGAATGACACGCAGAGGGGTTGGAACTGAGATACTGAAGTGTAGCTCAGCGTGGCGAGGGCCAAATGTGTGGGAGGAGAAAGTGCAGCATTTACTAAATCAAGACTCCCCAATGAGCCCACTTCTCACATCGAGATAGGACCATAAAACCATTGTTGACACAGGGTGAACCTCTCTAGCCTAGCAACACCCGCAGCCCAGCAGGATGTTAGTGATCAGGATGTCTGCTTCATGGGGTGGCCAAGTTTCCCGTGGTCCCATAAAGTTTGTTTCCAGTTCCTCGTCCTGGCTCTGTGTTCTGGGCTGTTCTTTAGCTCTCATGTACCCCAAAATGTCCTCTCGGGGCCCAGCAAGCAGGGGAAGGGTCGGTAATGCTGCTAGACAATATTGACCTCCCGTAGTCTGGCAAATTCTCTGGTTTGGCACTGGTCAGGTTAAAAGGGTGCCAGACTGGCAAGGTTCACCCTGTATCAACAATGGCTTTTATGGTCCTATTAAAAGCTGATAATATTACATAAGGTAAGTAGGATTGGCCTCAGGGCCGGCCCAGAACATTTTGGCACCTGAGGCGGGGAGCTCAAATGATGCCCCCATTCCCCCTCGCTTGGGCCAAAACTTTGAAAGATCTCAATTCTGCCTTCTTCCTGTTCTACTCCTCTCATGGGACTGCAGAGAGCATACATATGCACCGGCAGCAGACACAATTTTCTACACTCTGGGTCCTAGTGGCGCCCCCCTACAGTCTGGCACCTGAGGCGGCCGCCTAAGTTCACCTCATGGTAAGGCCAGCCCTGACTGGCCTCTAGAAAGAACCTGGTTTGTGTGAGCTAAGCAGTCCCCTGTAAGAAGCCTGGGGAGAAGTCCAGTGTGGGTAGAAGGAGGAGCAGGATTTTTTGTTTCACTTTGGGCTTCTCTTGTGAATCTGAGCAAACCCGGGGTCCCTGCCTCTGGGGTAGTGTGAGGAAGCTGCCTGCTCACAAGTCTCTGTATGCAAATCTGATTTTTGTAACCCGCAGAGAGAAATCAATATGAATCAAATCATAAAAGGAATGAATATGTTAAAAGGACAAGCTGGCTCTATTTCCGCACTAATTCAGCACTGCCGGCATTAAAACCGTCTGCTCTGAATAATGACACTTCAGGAGTACGAAGTCATCTTCGGGTTGCCATGACTATCAGTTCTCTTATATTACTTCTTTCCCAAATATTGGATTTCCTCCTTGTAAAATACGGCTGCAGTTTGCTTCATGCCTCAGTCATCCCTACAGCCTTGTTCAATAGCAGAGCTTTGTTGGGTTACCCCTTAGACGCTGTACGGCCTCTCTAGCGGACTCCATTGACTGTTGCTGAGTGCTCCAGGGATAGGCAGGTGGAAAGGTACCAGCTGAGCTGCGGAATGAATGCTGCAGGTAGAATGGGCTCGCTCAATGGGTCGGAGGGAGCGTGTCCTTTCTTGCTACCGACTGGTTGTCCCTGGCCTGTGACTGGACAGCGGTAGCCCGGTAGGTGTCACTGCCAGGGGGGCCGGCCAGGAGAATGACTGGCTACAAAAGCGTTTGCTAGGGTCCGAAATATTTGTACATCGGGTGTTTTCATGTTTAAGGTTCAAGGTTCCTGTGTGATCTTACAATGGTGCCCCCTAGTGCCCAGTAGCTGAGATTGCAGCCACACTTTGACAGGCACAGACCAGCCAAGCGTTTGATGAGGATTTTCAGGAGCCTTTCCAATAGCCGGGGGTGGGCAATAATTTTTGATGGGGAGCCACTCCAAGAATCTGGAAAGTGGTTGAGGGCCGCCCTCCTCTATGTGAATGCAGGAGGTGCGGCATCTGGGAGGAAGTTAGGTGCAGAAGGGAGCTTGAAATAAGGGATTGAGGTGTGGGATCTGGGAGGGAGTTTGGATGAAAGCAGTTGTGACCTGGGGCAGGGGAGGAGGCTGCAGGGTTTGGGCTGTGACCTGGGGCAGGGGAGGAGGGTGCAGGGTTGGGTTGTGACCTGGGGTAGGGGAGGAGGTTGCAGGGTTTGGGCTGTGACCTGGGGTAGGGGAGGAGGCTGCAGGGTTTGGGCTGTGACCTGGGGCAGGGGAGGAGGGTGCAGGGTTTGAGCTGTGACCTGGGGCAGGGGAGGAGGGTGCAGGGTTTGGGATGTGACCTGGGGCAGGGGAGGGTGCAGGGTTTGGGCTGTGACCTGGGGCAGGGGAGGGTGCAGGGTTTGAGCTGTGACCTGGGGCAGGGGAGGGTGCAGGGTTTGGGCTGTGACCTGGGGCAGGGGAGGGTGCAGGGTTTGAGCTGTGACCTGGGGCAGGGGAGGAGGGTGCAGGGTTTGGGTTGTGACCTGGGGCAGGGGAGGAGGGTGCAGGGTTTGAGCTGTGACCTGGGGCAGGGGAGGAGGGTGCAGGTTTTGGGTTGTGACCTGGGGCAGGGGAGGAGGGTGTAGGATTTGGGCTGTGACCTGGGGTAGGGGAGGAGGCTGCAGGGTTTGGGCTGTGACCTGGGGCAGGGGAGGAGGGTGCAGGGTTTGAGCTGTGATCTGGGGCAGGGGAGGAGGGTGCAGGGTTTGGGCTGTGACCTGGGGCAGGGGAGGAGGGTGCAGGGTTTGAGCTGTGACCTGGGGCAGGGGAGGAGGCTGCAGGGTTTGGGCTGTGACCTGGGGCAGGGGAGGAGGATGCAGGGTTGGGTTGTGACCTGGGGTAGGGGAGGAGGTTGCAGGGTTTCGGCTGTGACCTGGGGTAGGGGAGGAGGCTGCAGGGTTTGGGCTGTGACCTGGGGCAGGGGAGGAGGATGCAGGGTTGGGTTGTGACCTGGGGTAGGGGAGGAGGTTGCAGGGTTTCGGCTGTGACCTGGGGTAGGGGAGGAGGCTGCAGGGTTTGGGCTGTGACCTGGGGCAGGGGAGGAGGGTGCAGGGTTTGAGCTGTGATCTGGGGCAGGGGAGGAGGGTGCAGGGTTTGAGCTTTGACCTGGGGCAGGGGAGGAGGGTGCAGGGTTTGAGCTTTGACCTGGGGCAGGGGAGGAGGGTGCAGAATTTGAGCTTTGACCTGGGGCAGAGGAGGAGGGTGCAGGGTTTGGGCTGTGACCTGGGGCAGAGGAGGAGGGTGCAGGGTTTGGGCTGTGACCTGGGGCAGGGGAGGAGGGTGCAGGGTTGGGTTGTGACCTGGGGTAGGGGAGGAGGTTGCAGGGTTTGGGCTGTGACCTGGGGCAGGGGAGGAGGGTGCAGGGTTGGGTTGTGACCTGGGGCAGGGGAGGAGGGTGCAGGGTTGAGTTGTGACCTGGGGCAGGGGGTGAGGGGAGACTGGGCCGGCTATGGCCAGGAGACCTCTGCATACAGGCGCTGCCACGGGTGAAGCAGTGAAGTGAGCACCCCACAAATCCAGGAGGTCTGTGCATGAAACCCCCTGGCTGCCGTTCTCTGCCCTGCTCTTTTCAGGGCCTCACAGCACGTCCGGGTGTTTCATGCACCCACCCCACAAAGCTGCCCTGAAACTGGTGCGTGCGGCTCCTGGTGGACAGCCTGGAGTCTCGGCAATGGCTGCTACAGGAACGCCTCCGGGTTGCTGGGAGAGGGGTGTGGCCCAGAGAGGGAGGGGTGGTCTGGGGGCCCAGCCTTCCAAAGGGCCCTGGGACTTGAGGCAGCTGGTACAAGTCAGAGCAGCCCCGGGGGCCCAGTGCAGCCCAGAAAGCTCCGGAATGTCCCCAAATCTGCTGCATGCCCACACGTCCTGGCACTTGGGGGTATCCAGCTGCCCGCTCTGTGTGCCCTGGCTAGGGACTCCCCCCCACTGCTGCTGGACCTGCCAAATGAGGGGCCAGCTCGCGGCGCCCGCCTGAACTCCTGCACAGCATCACTGCGGAGTGGCAGGGGTTAACAGCACCACGCCCCTGCTCCCCGCTCTGCCAAGCTCCCTCCTGGGTCTGCCTTGGGCCTGCGCTGCCCGGGGTTTCCTGTGCGCGGATTGCAGCACCGTGCCCTGTGCTCTGCAGCTTTCGGATGCGGAGTGCCGCTTCCCAGTCTCCAGGGAGCTCATGGCATTTTGCCCAGATGGCATCCGTCTGCGGCTCAAGGACACAGCCCCGCGCCGCCCCAGCGCCGCAGCAGGAGGCTTAGCGACAGGTGAAGCTGGGGCCCTCTGGGCTCGGTAAGGGGGGTGGCTCCTTCGAATGCCAGGGGCACCCGCCAGCAGCTCCCGTGGATGTAAACGAACCCTCCTGCACCTGGCTGGAGCCGGGGATTCCTTTGTGCGGAGGCGAGCCAGCTGGGGGGGGCAGCCTCCCATCGCTCCAGCAGAGCACGCTCACTTGGCTCCTGCTCCAGCCGCCAGCCCTGCAGGTAGGGTGAAAACTCCGTCGCGCTGAGTGTCCGGGGGGCTGGCTGTGGGCTGCCCCCGCGCTCAGGGCACCGCGGGCACCTAGAGCTGTCCCTGATTCGTTCGGGTGTCGGCTGGGATGATGTTAACCCTTCCTGTGCCAGGGCCCAGGCTGCCTGGCGGGCATAGGGATCCCCTGCCCGTGTAATAGCCGTCTAGTCCCGCTTGGTTTTTCCCTCTCCTGCCCCACCACTTGGGCACCCAGAGGCTTGAGTGGCAGAGAGGGCAGCAGGCTGCTGGTTACTGGTATCTAAGGTCCCGGGGCCGCAGAGCAAAGTAGCGTGAGCAGGGGGGCCAACAGCTCCGTGGGCCTCTGCGGCACCCAAAGCCTGGTGCACCCTGACCCCGGCGCTCCGCGCTGCTCGGCACGCACCGTGTGACACTCGGGTGGTGAGATAAAGGCTCCTGGGCTCCGGCTGCAGTAGCGGCGGCTGGGAGCCGCGGATCCCTTTCAGCCGCCAGGCCCTGGGGCAGCTGCCCCCTGCACCCCCACCCTGTCTGTGGGCCTGGGCGCAAGAACACGAGATGAATAGGTAGCACCAGGGCCAGGAGCCCGCTCTAGCAGGATGGGGGGGATTGTAGGGCCCATGGGCTGCTCTGTAGAGAGCGTGGGGCAGAGCCAAGGTGGCGTTTGCAAGTGGCCATTGTGAGGGATTGGAATTAGAGATGTAAAAATAAAAAACCCACTAACCAGGTACCAAGTGAAATTGAGGCAGTTACATGGTTAAATGCTCCACCAGCTGCCAGACCCGTGGACCCATAGACTGCTGGCGGTGGCCAGGAGTTTAACCGATAAGGTTAACGGGTTAAACTCTTCATCCCTAGCTGGGATGCCCCCTTAAATCCTAGTCTTGCCGAGCCAGGCATTAACGCCTCCTCTAGAAAAGCACACGGGGGGCGGCACCCCCTGCTGCAGAAAGACAGACCCCAAGGTCAGCTCTGGAACAATTCAGCTTGCAGGGACTTGCCCCACACCCAGCCGTCCTCCCCCTTGGGATACAAACCACAGTTAAGAACGTAAGAACAGCCACACTGGCTCAGACCAAAGGTCCCTCTAGCCCAGTGTCCTGTCTGCCGACAGTGGCCAGTGCCAGATACCCCAGAGAGAGGGGACATGAGGAAATCCTCATGTGACCTCTCCCTTGTCTCCCACCTCCAGACACACAGAGGCTAGGGACACCATTCCTACCCATCCTGGCTAATAGCCATTGATGGACCTAATCTCCATGAATCTATCTAGCTCTTTTTTGAACCCTTTTAAAGTTCTAGCCTTCACCACATCCTCAGGCAAGGAGTTCCACAGGTTGACTGTGCGCTGAGTGAAGAAAAACTTCCTTGTGTTTGTTTTAAACCTGCTGCCTATTAATTTCATTTGGTGACCCCCTCCTTCCTCAATGTGAAGGAAGATCTGCGTAGCCTCACGCCCTCCAGGTAGGAATTTCACCCGCTGGGTAATTTTATAAACCAGAAACAAGTTCCTAGCTGTGACGGGGCAGGGCGGCCCTGCACGCCGCCGGGCAAAGTAAACGGCGGCCCGGCAGATGCTGCCAGGCAGAGCGCTGAGGGCACGAGGTGCACCGGAGGGGCGTCGCCAGCTGGTGATGTCACCCCAGCGCCAGCCGGCATCGCAACGCCGGCACCGGCTGGTGACGTCACCTGCTGGGTCAGCGGGGCGTTAAAAAGCAGCCAGGAGGCCGCCAGGGAGGAGGGTCTCGGGCCGGCCACAGGAAAGGTGGGCGAGACAAACGTTAGGGAGAAGAGCGGCGGATACCGGTAACCAGCCGGGGTGAGCTGTAACCCCATGTCTACCAAATTGAGTGGAACCGCAGGCGGGGTAGGAAGTGGCCCAGGGCTGGGCAGAGGACCCCGAGTGTGGGTGAGTTTAAGGGTTTTCACCCCATCCGCAGGCAGGCGGGAGGGCGTTTTCCCCCTGCCTTAGGGCCCTGGGCTGGGGCTCGGGAGAGTGGGCGGGCCCGAGCCCCCCTACCCCACTGCTAGTGGGGGTAATGCCTGTCGGTACGGCTGTGCAGCCT
This sequence comes from Pelochelys cantorii, assembly GCA_032595735.1. Lineage (NCBI taxonomy): Eukaryota > Metazoa > Chordata > Testudines > Trionychidae > Pelochelys > Pelochelys cantorii. The sequence goes on from CM064341.1 coordinate 40,152,690, forward strand.
TGCACGGCAGCCATCCAACTTGGGAAGGGTGAGCTGGATTGTAAGGTTGGCCCGCAGGGCTTGGTGGTAAGAAAAAAAATGTAATAAAAATAGGCCACTGGCCACGACTTTGGGGTGGCCTTTGTACACGAGCTCTGGGAAGGCGCGTGGCAGGCGGGCAGAGGCAGCAAGCAGAACAAAGCCGATTCCTAAAGCGATGATCTGGAGCTCGCACTCTGAGCTAGAGTCACTACTGAAGCACGTCAGTTCTTACCCTAAATGTGGTTTTAATAATCTTCACGGGCCAGAGGCATTGCCAGCCCAGGCCCAGCTCCTTCCCACATGTCAGTCCTGGTTGTTTTCCAGCAGTGACCGTGGGGGGTGGCCAGGGAGGACTGATTACTTGGATTGCTCCCGACGTAGGCATGGCACAAGGCAGGAGAGAGTCCTTTGTTTCCTAGTGTGAGCCCCCGCAGCATCTGGTGGGGATGTACCGCATTCAGGGTCAGCTGACCTGGTCAGGCCTGGATTCTGGAAGGGGCTTTAAGGGATGCGGCCTGAGACCTGTTAGCGTGGAGCCCTGGGATGCAGACACAAAAGCTCCTGCATGTTGCAGCTTTGTCTAGTGGGGGGCAGGAGGCGGCACGCTCTGTGCGCTGCCATTACCCCTCTCTCCTGCCCCCAGCCAGAGCCACAGGCCTCACCGCCAGCTTGCTCACCTGCAGCTTCACCCCGTTGCCGGGAATTGTGACCAATGGGAGCGCTGCCTGCAAGTGTAGGGCTGTGCAAAGCCTGGTGTTCACCCTCCCGGGATCTGCGCCAGTGAAATGCCCCTGTCCCCTTCCGCATGCTCCATCCCAGACCCTGCATCCCCCCAGGCAGCTCCTGCACCCTGCCTCATACCCAGACCCCCACTCCCTCCCCACTCCTGCACCCTGCCTCCTGCCCAGGCCCCACCCCCAACTCCCTCCTGCACCCTGCCTCCTGCCCAGACCCCCACTCCCTCCCCACTCCTGCACCCTGCCTCCTGCCCAGGCCCCGCCCCCAACTCCCTCCTGCACCCTGCCTCCTGCCCAGACCCCACCCCCAACCTTTCTGCACCCTACTTACTGCCAAGACCCTGCCCCCAACTCCCTCCTGCACCCGACCTCCTGCCCAGACCCCACATTCCCTCCCCACTCCTGCACCCTGCCTCCTGCCCAGACCCCACCCCCAACCTCCTCCTGCACCCTATTTACCACCAAGACCCCGCCCCCAACCCTGTGCCCTCTGTAGGGCCCCCATCCATTCTTCATGGGCTGACTCACATATTCACAGGAAGAGTAATCTCTTACTGCCCATTGTCTCTTGCTATGGCTGTACCCTAAGGGCTGGTGGTAGGCTTCACCCAGCGGGAACATGCAAATCTACTGCCCTTATTCCTATCTCCAGGTACAGCAATGACACATGCACATAAATAGGAGTACCATATTCAGTAAATCGCCTCCTTTCCAATAAAACAACAAGGAGGCCTGTGGCACCTTAGAGACGAACAGGTTTAGGGGGACACCAGCTTTCGTGGGATACATTGGAAGGGAGTTTACAGAGGCAGGGGTGTGAATAAGGACAAGGAATAAAGAGGGTACTTGTGGAACTGAGGCCAATCGAGTCAGGGTGGGAGTGGCTCATTCAGGGCAGTGGATGTGGAAATGTGGATCTCCAGAGAAGGGAGATTGCCTTGGGAATTCCTAAACCAGTTCAGATCCTTTTTCAGTCCTAAACTGATTGTGTTGAATTTGCAAATGGACACCAGTTCAGCTGCCTGCTTTGGTCATCAGGCTTTGAAATTCTTTTGCAGAAGGATGGCTACTTTCAGAGCCATTACTGACTGCAGGGAGGTTGAAGAAGTGTCCCCTCCACAGTTATGTCTCTCACAGGAGCCATCTTGAGTGAAGTGTATCTCTGCTGTGTCCTGTTGGTATCCGCAGCATAGTTTCATGCAGCAGATGGAGCGCCCGGCCCGGGTAGGAATGTTTGTATATGGTAGGGCCCACTGGGTGCCTGCTCTGAGGATACGGCTGAATTAGGAGGGATTTGAGCAGGGAGAAGGGGATTGAGTTCCACTCCGTGGGCCCATCACTGCAGCCACAGAGGCCCGGTCTACACTGCACGCAGCAACTCCAGCAAAGAAGAATACGTAACTGGAGGCGGCTTAACTTAAACCGAGCGTGGTGGTGCCCCACAGCGGGAGGACGATGGGAGCAAACACTCCTGGTGACTTCCTTTACTCCTGACAAGAGCAGGAGTACCAGCCGCCGGCGGGGCCACACTCTGAGTCCGATTTAGCGAGTCTTAACTAGACCCGCTAAATGGAACTCCGGAAGATTGATCGCGGCAGCGGCGCTCTTCCATGTCATGAAGTAGTGGCCAAAGGCACCATCATCTGCCTGCAGCAACAAAAGGCTAGTGCATGGGGCAGGTCCTGCCTGCACATAGTGCAGGGCTGGCCCCAGGAGGGCCACATACGCCCACTGTGCCGAGGCGAGGTCTGCAGGCCACCTCAGGGTAGCAAGCATGAGTGAGAGTGATGACCCCTGCAGGCACAGAACAGCCTGACCATGGGCTGTGCTCACAGGGTCCTGGAGCCTCACGCAGGGGCAGTGCTAGGGTTGCCAGGTGTCTGGTATTGACCCAGACAGTCCAGTATTTTCGCCTCCTGTCCGGTAAAATAAATTCAGAAAATACCGGACACCTAAAATGTCCAGTATTTTCTGATTTTTTTTCCCTGCCAGGAGGCGAAAATACTGGACACCTGGCAACTCTACGACACTCCGCAACCGGGCCCCCCGCCGGGCCCCCCGGACCTTCTGCCAGGCCCCCCCGGGCACCCCCGCTTACCTGGTTCTGCAGGGGCTTGTCTTGTGTCTGGAGCAGAAAAACAAAATGGCCGCCAGCAAAAAAAGCCTTTTCTTAAAGGGGCCATGCTGATTTTTTATTTTTAAATTTTTTTTCTCAACTTTGGTCTCCCCCTTTTTCTTAACAGAATTTTTTTCCTGGTTTTTTTTTTTTTTGGGTGGGGGGGGATGTTCGGTATTTTTGGTGAAACTATCTGGCAACCCTAGGCAGTGCCGAGAACGTACCCTGCAGCAAATGCAAAAGGCTGTCTCCTGCAGGCAGCATTCAGCACGCGCATGGGCTGGGGCAATTGTTACTGCTACAGCGGATTGCTGTGTCGCTCGCTGACCATCCGCTCCGGTGCATGGCCCAGAGGTCAAATGGTCTTAAAACACTCACTCCCAACATGCCTCAAAAGTCTCAGTAATAATCAGTGGACTCCAGCCAAGCAGCAGCAAACACTTACAAGCAGTTGCTCAAGGTGCTTACAAAGAGGCTAGACCCGGAGATGCTAAGACACACACTGCTTGGCTCCCGTGCGGTCAGGTAAGAATTAGCAGCCTTTTTATACCCTTTAACAAAGAAGCGGTATCCGTCCCAATCACTGGACCTCAGCTAGTGCCAGAGAAAGCAGTTTCTTAATAGCCCATTAGCGGTTGCACCTCCCTAGTCCGGCACTCTGAGCCAGCAACACCCGTGGTCCGGCACGATGTTAGTGAGCCGAGGTCCGCTTATCATAAAGGTGGCCAAATTTCCCGCAGTCTCATAAAGTTTGTTTACAGCCCCCAGTCCTGGCTCTGCGCTGTTCTGTAGCTCTAATTGACCCCTAAATGTCTTCTCAGAGCCCAGCAAGCCAGGGAAAGGTTGGTCATGCTGTTAGACAATATTGACCTCCTGTGGTCCAGCAAATTCTCTGGTTCAGCACCAGGCAGGGCCTGAGGAGACCGGAAGAGAGAGGTTCAACCTGTATTTTCTGCATCTGGTATTCAGTTCACCGTGTTTTATTTCTATTACTTCAGCCCAAAACTGAAAGACGAAACCCCTGGTATTTCAAAGAGTCACATTACTCTGCTTTGTTACGATTTTATTCTTTTTGCTCACATGCTTTGGCCTTGCTGCTGATAGCTGGACTCCATTTAAAACGACACTGCACCTATGTCTAATGGGGAGAGGGCTCTCTTCCTACATTCCCTATCTGAAAACCTTAAAACATGTGTTTTCCTGTATCCAAGCATTTCAAACTACAGTTTGGCCAAGTTGCAGAAGTGTGCAACCACCAAACTCTGCAATGTGAAAGCAACACAATAATTACCATGAAAATGTTAATAATGACCAAAACTTGAAATGACAGCCTCCACCAGGAATGTAATCCCACATGATATCCACGCGCTCTTCCTTTAAATCATTCCACTGCAAGTGTTAACTTTGCCTAGAATTTAGTTATGTTATGGAGAACTGGTACAAACGATAAAAGATCTTGTCCTTTAACACAACAGAAAATTCAGGTTGGAAACAGCACAAAGGGCAACGACAATAACATCCTCGGGGTCTGTACCGGTCGGGGTCCCTTCCAGTCACCACACAATACTGGCCATTCTACTATAGGAAGTTTCCACTTTACTAACTTCCCAGAATTCTCAGCCATCATGTCCAGCTTGCAGACTGTTTCCCAGAGTAAACCCATGAGATGGCAACTACTCCTTACATGTACATGGTGTCTTTGCCCCCCTTCTCCCCCTCCCCTCGCCCCCACCAACAGTAGCACAAAGTTTGGGGCTTTCCCAGAACTTGTCTTTGTCTTCCAGCCATATTTGAGGAGGAAAAGCAAACTCCTTCTGTCCATATGGTTTGCAGGGATTTCACAAAGAACTTCATGGTATTTGGACCCGTGTTCATTTCTGTAGGCTGCACTAATTCATATGACCTCCCTTACAGCAAATGTGTACGTTTTCTGCAGTAATAACAGAGGGCAAATTCCCTTTTTCTGTATCACTTAAAGCTGCTTTTACTTCATGGAACACATTTCCAGTATAGGATACGTTATTGCTTTTGCTTTTCTCCTTATGTAATAGCAAATTAACTTTATCTCCTACGTTTAGAAAAGCCACTTACAACATCATGCAAAAAACCAATTAAAAGCTCTTTATCAATACATTCTTTGCTTTATTGATTTTTAAAATGCAATGCAAATCTCTGGGTGCTAATTCTTGCTAAAGCACTTGCTCATTTAATAGATGCCATACTTGTGCGGCTGGCTTCTGTTAAAATGCTTGCTCGTGTTCCCGCAGCATCCCTGTCACTTGGTTGCAGAGCGACATCCTGATCTCAGACAATTCAGCCTCCATGCCAAATGTTTTAAGTTCCCTGCAGTTCTGGTGCTGCCCCCACCTTAGCTGTTTTATGCATTTTAAAGTTTACATTTTTGTCCATAAAGTCCTTTTAATAATTTTAACCATTTTTGTTCAAACTTCAGTAACAGCAAATTACTGAAATTCAGGAACTCTGGCACATGCACAAACTAAACAGTATTGTACAGTATTTCTGTAATAGTTTAAACCCTAAGCCATTATTTGAATCTGTTTCCAATTTAAGGTGTTTCAGTTTTTCTATCCTTACATTTTATGCAATTGGCCAAAAATTAATCTTTTCCCATTTATAAAACAGGCCTATATAGGTTCATCACTCTCTTAATAAAATGTACGCACATTGAATGAATCTTTTGGATAGTATTTTTAATGGTTAAGCTCCATTTTTTATACTTTGTGATCTTCCTCAGTGCTGGGTTGGTTCCTGCTTTCAAAGCACACAGGTGTATGAAAAAGAAAATACAACTTTCTGTGGCTGCTCTGTAGATTTTAATTCAGTAACATATCTGGTTTAGATTTCTTTAGCCCTTTTACACTATACATTCCATGAGAATGTACATTCCTTTTATATCTTCAGAGGGGTAGCCGAGTTAGTCTGCACAGGATAAACTTAAAAAACAACAAATAGTCTGGTAGCACTTCAAAGACTGACAAAACTTGTAGATGGTATCATGAGCTTTCGTGGGCTCAGCCCACTTCTTCAGAGGACCAGAGTGTAGGATGTTCAGAACCAAAATTAAATAGGGAAGGAGGGAGTCGGGAGGGGGTGGAAGGGGGGGGGAAAAGGGAAGAGGAAAAAAATGGGAGTGGGGGGCGGGAAGAGGCAGTAGGTATATAAATATCAAAGGGAAAGCCGAGCAGTATGTAACAGGCAAAACTGATAGTCTATAAGCACCGAAAGACGGGATAGTTAAAAGAATCAGATAAGAACCATTAGTTAGCAATTAGAGAGGAAGAGAACTAACACCAGATTCTACACAGACAAAGAACCATTGGCACCTTCGTTGTTTGGTTGGTTGATAATGTCCCAGCCAACTGGTATCTATTCAGACTATTGGCATGAGAATTAAAGTGCCCAGGAAAGCTCATGATACCATCAGCATGTTTTGTTAGTCTTTAAAGTGCTACCAGACCATTGGTTGTCTTTTAGTTTTATAGTTTATCCCCACCATTTATTTGCCATAGACATGTTAGCGAAATTAATTTTCACACAAAATGTAGCTACTTGTTTTGTGCTTAGAGTTCTCGTGTACCAAGTGTCGCCAACTCTCATGATTTTGCCCTGAGTCCTATGATCGTTACTGTTTTCCTTAAAGCCCCAGCTCCCAGAGTCAGGTGGATGTGAGATGATTTCACCCTTCATTCTTAAAGAAAAAGCAAATTTCTAGCCCTTGTGGCTGGAGAAAGCTTCAAAACGTGGCCCTCGTGCACCTTAAAGGCTCAAAAAGCAGAAGGCAAATAAAAGGACCCCAAATCCCTTAGTTTTGCAAAATCTCATGATTTTTAAAGCCAAATACTTGATTTTTGAGCATCTGGATTTGGCAACACTGTCCATGCCTATTGACATGATGGCCTGGTCGCCAAGTCTCAGTGTGGCCAACGGTCCTTCTCTTGTGCTGGCAGCCTGCTGGTACCGTCCTTCCATTTTCCATTCACCAGTAGCTATTTTCATTTCTCTTGTGTCACTAAGCAAGGGCTAGTGGGTCTCTCCCCACCATTCCCGTTCTGGTGGGCGCTGTCGCAGCCAGCACCACATCCTTTGGGAGCCCTTCTTTAAAACCATATTCAGCCTTATAAAAGCACTAGGGGCGGCACCAAGCAGGTTAAAGGGTCAGTAACAAAGCGATACAATGCTATTTCCCTTCGGGCCGAAAGAGAAGAATGTAGCCGAGGCTGTCAGGAAACCCCTAGGCAGCTGCCCAAAACGTGTCTGTCAGTTTTGTAACTTTGAAAGAGGCAAAGGGGTTTTGAGTGGGATCTTTTAAGAGCCAATTTATTTTACATGTACGAAAAAGGGTTTTACAAGCAAAGAGTCGTGTGGGTTTGAAACCCTACATAATTACACAAAAGTATTTGCTTTGCTTTTCAGCATTTTTGCTCAATGCTCCTTGCGTTCCACCAGTTATTTGGTTTTGTAAACACAATTTGCCCCAGATTACATTCCCCCCTTGGACAGTCGCAGGCAGGGGGGCCGACAGACTGACTGGGCCCCTGGGCAAGGGGGGAAGGGTGGCCCCTAGCATGGGGAGGTCAGGGGAAGGGCCCACCCCCAGCAGCAGCGCTTCAGTGGTGATTTAAAGGGCCCAGGATTCCAGCTGCCACCACTCCTGTAGCACCAGCATGAGCAGCCCAGAGCCCCGGGCCCTTTTGTATCACTGGGCCCCAGCGCAACTGCCTCTTCGGCTCCCCTGTCGGCTGACCTGTTGGCCAGCCATCAAGCCCAAATGCAAACCTTATTTTCTCCCCACCATCTGCCCTATGCCTGCTGCAGCCGGGGGCAGGCGCCTCTCCCCTTCCTCCAGCCTGGGTGCTGCTGTGGGGAAAGAGAGCTGGGAGGATTCCTCTCTTCCCACCATACCGCCCGGGCAGCCTGCACCCCAAGGCCCTCCTCGCAGAGACTGCACCCCCGGCAGGAGCCCTCTCCGCCTCCCTGTATGCCAACCCTCTGTCCCAGCCTAGAGTCCTTCGTCTTCAGCCCCGCACCAGAGCCCGCACCCCCATGCTCCCCAATCCTCTGTCCCAGCCCTGAGTCCCCTCCCATACTCTGGCCCAACCCCCACCACATGAGTTTTGTTATGTGCACCAGTACGGAGGTGATGGTCACAAAATTCATTCCACCGTGGTGTGGAGAAAATGAGAGGGGGCACTGTTCTCCACCATTCTCCCCCCCCCTTTTTTTTTTAAATCCAGGACATTTCAGGGCAAGTCACTTGAAAGGAAGAAAGCCGCCTGTAAGGTGTCTGCAATCAGATGTACATGGAGCGCCATTTCTCTGTGCTGTTAAATCTATCGGGAGGCATTTATATAACACTTATCTCTGTAGCATTCGAGAGGTATAGATAAAACAGCATTGGCCTAATTAACTGGGTTTTGGGATCCTTTTATCCCTATGTCTTGAGGGGAAGATCATATCGTACTGCACCGGATTATGCATATTTGTGTGCACACTTGTGTCCTCCACCCAAGGAAATTAGAACGGATCATCTGTGTGTCATATGTTCTATATTGCTAACAGGTAATGGAGAGTCTGACTTGGTTCTAGTGGTAGGGAGGGTCTATGTTTTTAGAAGAAGAGGTGTTGAGCTCTGTGGTTCACAGAGCGGAAGCCAAAAGGTGAAAGAATGAATGGATTTAGTTGCCGTTTGAGCCACTCTCCCACCATGCCACAGTGTGTCTCCTACAAGTTGTGGCGCTGAGCCTGCGGTCTCTTTTTTTATTCATCTCTTCAGCAGCCCTGCCCTGCAGTCCCTGGGCCTGAGAACCGTGACTTGCTCAGACTAGGCATGTCTATATGCCACTTGGCACCACCGGCAGCTAGTCACACCCCCCATGTTCTGGGCAGTTATTGGGATACCGCCGACTGCGGCCTGAGCCGAACTCCCTTAACCTCCTCCCCCAGCATCTAACTCACTGCTTTCCCCACACTCCTGACAGAGTGGTTTTAGTGGGTGTTGCGTTTGGACTCCCACTCTTAGGGTACATCTACACAGCAACAGTATCTCAAATAACTTAGTCTGCGTCTACACCGCAGGCAGTGATTTTGGAATAATGTCAAAGTACTGTCAAGCTGGAGGACTTCTTACTCCGACTCCTGTAACCCTCACTGCACGAGGAGGAAGGGAAGACGGAGGAAGAGGGCTCTCTCTCTAAATCAGTGTGTGTAGACGCTCCCCATTTTGAAATAAGCTGCGCCATTGACGTAGCTCAGTTTGCGTCGCTTCTTTCGAGTTAAGCCCTGCTGTGTAGACGCACCATGAGTGACTCCTCTTTGTGGGCTGGGCTGCAGCTCAGGCATCTGAATCCCCTCTCGGCCGACTCCCTTCTGACTCAGCTCGCGTCTGACTGGACACGCTCCATTTCAGGGTCACTGCTGCGTCCCCCTCCTGGGACCTGCGGAACAACCTCGTTCAGCTCCTCCCCAGCAATGAATCTCGCCAGGGCAGCAGGATCTCTTCCCTCCGGCCCGTGTGGTGCTCTTTGAAAGTTCCGCAAGTCCGTTACATGAGTAACGGCAGGAGGAATTCACTGATGCAAACGAACTTTGCTCCTCTTAGGAACATGACAGGTGCCTCCTCAGCAGCATGACACCCACTCTTCTCCTGCCCTCTGCGGCCCGCGGGCCACAGGACCTGCTGCTTGCTTCGCCTCGCGAAGCGCATAATCAGTATAACCCTGCTAGGGCGAGTGCTACCTGGCAGGTCCGTATTTCTCTGAAATGCACGCGGCTGATTTAATACAAAATGAAAATTGGATCCCCCCCTCGGTGTGCAGCCAGTCGCCTGTTCCCTTGGCTGTGTTTCATTACCGCCTCAGCCCGGCTTCGCAGACACCTATTTCCAGCGTCTGTCAGTGTGCCAGGAATGCAAATGAACCCGTCTGCACAGGCTTACTGCAAAATATATTTGTCCTGCATGTGAAGTAATTAATGGTTTAGGGGAATCAAGCAAATTACATTGCCGCTATAGCCCAATTAGTTAAACTAATTGAGAAGTAAAGATGGCTATCGGAGACTTGGCATCCTGGCTGTTGCACAGCAGGTTCGTTGCTCTCTGCATTCAGAACCAACCTCCTTGCACAAACTGGTCCATATCTACATTTCCCCTGGGTAGAGAAGAATATTTCTGATCTGAAGCTTGATTTTCACAGGGAGAAATGGGCTGCATATTGATTATTAATTGATGTGATTGGCATGCATGGGTCCACGTGGAAAAATTAAAATGTTCATTAAAAATTGTAAGTGCCGAGTGAAGCGTGTGTGTGTTTGTGCAGCCTGGTCACTGACTTGTGGAACACGTCTCCTGTCACCGGGATTCCATTCCCTGCTTTGCTGAGTTCACATTCATTGTGTTACTGCTGGTTTTGCAGTGATTGTTGTATAGATTGTTGTCACCTGACCAGCAATCCTGCAAGTGTCCTGGGGTTTGTAACATGAGGTGATTTTGAATTTGTAGTGGGATTTGGTGATGTCGATGATCAGGATATTTTAGGCTTTTGTTATTTTTTTAAATTAAAAACTTACAAATAATACAAAATGCTGTGTTAAAATTCCACCTTTTCCTGTTAATTTGCTTAGTTACCATCCGTGTGTTGTTAAAACAGTAGGGGGAAAACACTGCCCCCTCCCCCCAAAGGACAGATGTGCCCGCACTTCGTACGGACTGGGTGCTATAAAGGTTGAGAATGGATGTGTGCTCCATTGAGTCATGCTTTCTCCGGTATTCTGTGTGACAGATTACAGCTTGATAGAGCGGCAAACATTGAATAGCAACAGAGGCGTCAATTTAGTTATTAACAAAGGATGGTATTCAAATGACACTGGCACGGCTCCAAGTTGCAGGAGCTTACGAGGAGCGAGGAGAGTGTATTAAATATTCATCGAAATCTTGGCATTTCATTCGCGTCTTCCCCTCCGCCCCTCCCTTCAAAAAATTATTTAGTTCTAAAGGTTAGACGTCTACTTCAAAATTAATTATTTCATTAACCTGTTATAAATTAAATTTTTACAACTAAGTTTTTTAGGGTTGATTCTAAATGGTTCTTAGTGGCACTTCATCAGGTTTGCTTGTCATGTGACTCATGACCTTGATCATGTGACAGTACAGACTGATGCTAAAGGCAGCATGTGACCCTAAATGCTACGTGAGCTCAAAAAAAAAATTTAAATACAAAAATATAAGCAGGTCTCTCTCCTTTTTTTCACCAGCCCTTTTATAGCTCAGTCCCTACCTTTAGTCTTGAGAGATCCTGTAGGTTTAGAAAGCTCCTTGCCACAAATTGCCTGCCAGACCTGGGTAGCAACGTGCCACAGAAGTGCGCTACAAAATCCTGCCCTCTCATTTTGCATCACGACTCCCAATTTGGTAAGTTAACGGATACTTTGAGCAATTAATTTGCGCAGCTTTCCTGGAGTAACTCATTAGTATGCATGGTGCAAAGCCAAGTGTAAATATGCGTGCAATCTCATCAAATAAATGTGAAGGCGCCCTCTCCATGGATTCTGCTGTCAAGCCCAGGAGAGAGGAGAGCATGCCTCACTGCAGATGAAGCATTTCTTTACATTTTAGCGGAAGGCTCTGGGTTGGGGATTTTAATTTTGTTGCAATGTTTTTGTGCCCGTTTTCGGTTTTCTCTCTCCGTGGAGGCTCCGTGCCATGGTCCTAGTGACTGAATTAGTGCCGATATTGTGACACTCTGTAATGGAATGCTTCCATCTGGGAGTCGGGCAGACGGAGGCTCCCGTCCCTTGCCTGTTAGCGCTTTAATGTTGTGATCAAAATTATTTCTCCGGTGCGGGGCTGCCTTGTGTATTTTGCGTCCGGGTGCCTGTTGGTGACACATTGTTGGAGCCGGGGGACGGGAGGGGTCTGTGCCGGTCACCGATATTGTTCTGCTCCATCAGCGCTGGGCTGTGGTCCTGAAGCGGCAGTTCTCAGACAATGCCAGTTTTATGTTGGCGTTAAAACAGTCCCAGCAACACCCAAGTTCGTCAGTGTCTCAGCGCTCCTGACTAGTGTCCCCGCGAGGGGTGGGGCTCGTTTGCTTCAGCAGAATAACGAACTGCCCTGCAAACGTACTTGGCAGCAAGCAGAGGGCTGAATCTTTAATTACGTGAGTGCCATTTCCAATGCCGCTCCAAGCCCAAGTTTCAAAGAACCCGGAGAGACCCAGGTCCCGGGTTTGCAGGCTTGCGGCAATACCAGCCACCACTTCATTAGGATGCAAGTCCAGTGCCATCTCCGTGGAGACCATGGGAAAAGAGGGCTCGGCGGAATTAGCGTCTGGTACAACTGGCAGCCATGCTGAGAGGCGGGCAGCTGCGTGCAGGCTCTGAAGGGTGCTGATGAATTACTGCTCCTTCTCTGGCATACGCCTTTGTTCCCCATTTATTGTCAGCAGAGGAATCGGAGAGAAAAGTAAAATTAGTCAGGCGCAGTTAGTGAGACGGGGAAAACAAGGAGCTGAGCCCTGGTTCTGAGAACAGAGCAGCAGCAGCCGCCACCACCGTTTGGGGCTTTAGTAACATTTTTTTTTTTTTTTTTTTTGATCCTTGTACTAATTATCAACAGAAGCTCTTTGGCACGGCTGCTGAGCGTGAATTGTCTTTCTGGGGCGGCATTGTAACTAGTGATCCCATATTTAATACTTGGGACATTCCTGTGCAAGAATTAGCCCCTTTGTGTCATGGAGAGAAGCCATATGTTCCGGAGGCATTTCTAAAGAGGCTTGCAAAAAAGAAGGATTTCTCCATGCTGCTGAATGCTCCTGCCAATCAACTTTCTTTGCTCGGGGCTTTGGACTGTGTTTTACATTCACTTCCCTCCAACGCAGGCTGCCACTGCTTAGGTAAATAAGGCTCCATGTTTATAGTCAGGGTTTTCTATTTTGGAGTATGAATTATGCAAGTGCTTTAATTGGCATAAATGTCCGTCCTGTTTCTTCCTCACACTTGCCAGTCACCCCAAATGTAAGCCTTTGCATCAGTCGCAGAGGAATGGCTTTCATTGCTTCGCTGCTACAGAACCATTTCTTTCTGCTGCTTGCATGAAGCGGTGGAATTTCTGCATTGTGCCAGTGAACAAAGGGTAGTGGCTTCCCTCTCGCCTCCAAAGCCCCCGATGCACACCCCAGACCTTGCTTTCTCTTATATGGCAGAAATCCCCCCAAAACTCCCAGGCATGGGCTGATTTCCTGAGCTTTCCCAGTAGGATGTTGTTCAAATCGAGCGTATTCCTGTGCTGTTTAAAATCTTGCTGTAATTCTTTGGGAGCTGAGAATTCTCCTTCCATTAAAACCTTTCGTCTGAACGTTCCCTGGCATGACTGAAAAAGTGCGGGAAGTTAATTTCCAGTTAGTGCCCAGGTTAGCACTGATGGGGGGAATAGCCCAGGTCAAACTTGCTACAAGCCTTGCAGGACTTGGGAAAAGCACCCGGGGACTTCATTCATTGCGTCGTTAATATACGGGTCTTTGCAAAGCTTGGCTTTGGTCTCTAGCTACGAACAGTTTGGGTGTGTTGAGATCCAGACTCTTCCAAAGTGCAGCAATGTAAGTGGAATTGCAGCAGAAAGTCGGGCCCTCCTGCAGCTGTTGGCCTGCCAGACTGAGCCTAGGGGTGCAACAAGAGGCGCTTGAATTGTTGCCTTTTTATGCTGGGCTCAGTGAGGCATCCAGCCAAGCTGAGAGAGTCTAGGTGCAACTCAGACTGCCCTCCCACAGGCCGTGTAACGAGCCCTTTCACACCAGTGCCCACTGTTCCAAAATCCGCCTCCATCCCCAATCCACAGCCCCAGCCCCCGGAGAGCGGCGTCTGCGTATGTGGCTAGCTGCAGGTACAATGCGGGTAGTCGCTATTTGCAGGGGACGAGGGATGGCTGGTTCTCCAGAGGTTACCGTAGACCCCTCCCCCCCCGCTCTCGGTCAGAGCCCGGTTGCACTTCTGGACATCAATGCAGGGCTTTAAGAGTTCCCACCTCCCGCACACATGAGTGCCTAGCAGTGAATGAGGCAGGGGAAGTGCTGGTAGGAAGCAACAGGAATTAATACGTCAAGTTTGCTCCCCTCCACTGGGGCGAGCAGGGCACTGAGCACTGAGCACCAGGCAGGGCAGCCAACAGACTTGGCCAGGCCCTGGGCAAGGTGGGGGGCTGGCTCAGGGCCTCTGGAAGGGGCAGGGCCTCAGGTGGAAGGAGTGGCTCTGGGGCGTTAGCCTCCCCAGCCAGCCCTTCAGCGCCGCTCGGGATGTACTGCCCAGGGCTCCGGCAGTGTCTGGCTGCTGCCATTTCCATGGTAGCGGCAGCCAGGAGACCCAGGCCCTTGTAAATCACCAGGCCCCAAGGCAGCTGCCTTCTGTGCCCCATGTCAGTGGGCCTGGCACCAGGGCACCTGGCTGCTACTCTGAGCTCTCCTGTGGGCTTGGGACAAATCACTCGCCTGCCCGGAGCCTTTGTTACTCTGCCGCCCCTTCCCTCCCCCCCGCTGCCCTGCAGATACACTGTATGGGGGGAGGGGTTCCCGGGCGAAGTCTCATTATCCATGGGGCAAATTCAAAGGGTCCTGGCCAGGGGTAACCTCCCAATTGTCTCAGCAGGCCCTGGGGCCCCATTCTGCAGGGCCAGCTCCCGCAGCCGGTCCCCCTGGGGCCACTGAGTTCAGAGACTTCCCTCCAGGGTGAGCCTCTCCCTCAGACTCCCTCTTGCTGCATGCTCACGACAGAGCCAGAGAGCGGATTTGGGAGAGACCCACGTCAGGGATCAAAGCAGAGGAGGCCCAGGGCTCTTTGCTGGTGCCAGTCGTCCCGTACAGTGGAAGGCAGGAGCCAAGCGAGCCGCCCCCCCGAAGCCCGGCTGTCCGGGGGGGAAGGGTTCTAACCCTGCCAAGGTGGATGGTCCTTAGCATCGCTCCTGCCGCTGACCACCAGGTGAGCGCCACGAGAGGGGCACAGAAATGTTGCCCGTTCCCCTGCGCTTGCCTTCAGGCCCCATTGCTCCTTGTCGTCACAACCTGGCGTGGGGGGCGGCAGGAGGCTGCGGCATCCCGAAGGCGGGACCGTTGTGTAGCAACAGCCTCCTGCGTACACGGCCCCTCCACCCGCTACCCCCGGTGCATCCGTTGGGCAGGCAGAGCTGTGGCCCTAGGCCTCTCTCAGCACCATGGGCACCCCTGGGGGTAGGGCCTCTCACCGGGAACGGGAATGCTGCCTGGCCCTGTGGCAGGCTATGTCCCACCAGATCCTGGCCACGTGTCCTGCAAACTGCAGGCCCGAGCGAGGCCCTGCCAGGGTCTGCCCCGAGCTGGCCTGGTGTGCTCGTGCCGTGCGGTGTAAATGACGGTTCTGCCCCAGCCTGCCCTTATTGATGGGGCCTTCCCCTTGGTTGGCCCTGCCCTTGGTCTCTTTCATCCTGAGCAAGTTGCTTCTTCCCCAGCCCAAGCACGCTGTACAGGGCGGGACGGCAGAGGGGATGAGAATGAAGCTCAACTAGAGAAAGTGGCTCTCTGGGCTCCGGGGGCAGGGGGGTGGCTGGATGTCACCCGGCTCATGGGCAGGGGCTCTCATCGCAGTCTGTTAGCTGCCAGCAGGGTTTGGCTTACTGAAATGACCCATGTGAGACCCACAGTTCCATCCTCCCCTTGGTTCCTACCCAGCATGCATCCCTCTGAGACTGCCAGCTGTCTGCACCAGCCAGGCCAGGCACCCTGGTGTGTGGATCATCTCAGTGAGCTCAGGGTCACTAGTGGGATTCCTCTCCCTCCTCCTCCTCTATGGTGTTGGTGCCACTCTTGGTGGCTCTGTCCCTGAGCGCCTGGAAGCAGGAGCTGTTCTCTCCCGAACCCCTCTCTCTCCTGGTTTGTGCTCTGGGCTTCTCTGCTGTGGAAAACTGGGGTTCCGGCTCTATCCTGGAGCCTCGTCTCCCGCCAGGACAGTCGCCGCGCGCGTCAGCTTTGGAGGTCACGTCGGTGCAGACCACACTGGTGGCAGAGCCCCGTTCCAGAGGGTCTGGTGGCAAACGCGCAGTGGCACCTGTCCCTGAAACGGCTGCCAAGGGGCTCCCCGGCACCATCCTCTCAGGCGCTCTTGGCTGCTGAGTCAAGCAGAGTCCCCAACCCTCCACCAAGTGACACAGATGTTCGGTGCATTCTCGAGAGACCCCTGTGAGCGAGTGGAGAGCTGGTCTCCCCGGAGCAGCAGGCGTTGCCTTTGGTGAAGCTCTGCTGAGTGCAGCCTCCTACCCCTTGAGGCCCAGAGCGGTTCCTCTAGGCCCAAGATTTCCCTGCTCCTCTGGCCCTTGCCTCATTCTTCTAGACCAAGTGTCTGACGCGCAGGGGAGCCGGGATGATGAGGACCCCCATTCAGGTACTAGAAGGTCTTCATAGTCTGTCCCCACCTCCCAGCCCACTTCTGCCCTCAGCTCTCTCTGCCCCAGCAGTCTGTCTCTCGCCTCCCGTAGCCTGCGGGCACCAGAGCATTCTGCAGCTGAGGGCATCACATTCTTCCACCAGGCCTCTAATGCCCCTTTCACGCTCTCATTCAGAGTGGGCATGTTCTTCCAGGGCCAGAAATTTCCTTCCTCCTACTTTTCTGTTCCCTATCAACCTCGGCCTTCAGCGTGTGGCTAGCATGCGTCTTGCCAAACCCTCGTTCCCACCTCATCCTCTCTGCCAAACCCTCGTTCCCACCTCGTGTCCAAGCCCAGTTACAACTGTGGCTCCCTCTGTTCTTTCTGCCTCTGCGCTTCGATCGCCAAGAGGGGCGCAGTGGGGTAGCCAAACTGGACTCTCAGCAGGAAATGGGTTCAGATCACACTTGTCTAGCCCCTTCCCTGCTGCCTGCTCATCTCAGAACCCAGCCTGTCTCCAAAGCTGATCAGTGGCCTCACATCCACCTTCTATGCATATTGCATTGCTCCAAAGTAGCCTTCTCTGGGACTCCCCAGCATTCAGAAGCAGCTGCTTGTGGACGGGATGCCCTGTCCTGCAGCGAGCCTCCACCCCTGGCCAGTTTGCTATTTCCTCTCCTCAGATCACAGCTTAAATGCTTTCTGTTCCCTACCGCTGTTTCCTTCCAAGCCTTGTCCCTGCCTCCTTGTCTGCAGGAGGATGCAACACTTCTAGTCTTTCTCTACCCTGGCAGATGCTTTTCTTGTACCTGGTTTCCTAATGATCTTCCCTGTCTTAGGGAAGGTGTAGTCTCATGTATCCGGGTGTATTCCCTGTATTCAAAGCTCTGCATGTTCCCTGGCCCTAACACCAGGGACTGAGTAAATCTTTGTTGTATTTTAAGTCTTGTCCTTTTTGGAGACACAGAGCATTTTGACAGAGACATGGGCTTGTTTAGTTTGGAAAAGAGCAGACTGAGAGGAGACATGGTAGCAGTTTTCAAGTATCTAAAAGGGTGCTACAAGGAGGAGGGAGAAAAATTGTTCTCCTTGGCCTCTGAGGACAGGACAAGAAGCAATGGGCTTAAATTGCAGCAAGGGAGGTTGAAGCTGGACATCAGGAAAAACTTCCTACCTGTCAGGGTGGTGAAACACTGGAATAAATTGCCTAGGGGGGTTGTGGAATTTCCATCGCTGGAGATATGTAAGAGCAGGTTAGACAGACACCTGTCGGGGATGATATAGTTGGTGCTTGGTCCTGCCATGAGGGCAGGGGACTGGACTCAACCTCTTGAGGTCCGTTCCAGTTCTAGTATTCTATGATTCTATGAATTTGCAGTCTCTCTTATAAATGAAATGGCCCATGAGGTGAACCAGAGCAAGAGGAATGATAAACTGAACAGTAAAAAGTCATCATGACCAGATGGCATTCACCCAAGAGTTCTGAAAGAACTCAAATGGGAAATTGCAGAACTATTAACTGTGGTTTGTAACCGATCCTTTAAATCATCTTCTGTGCCTAATGACTGGAAGATAGCTAACGTGACACCAATATTTAAAAAGGGCTCTAGAGGTGATCCTGGCAGTTACAGACGGGTAAGTCTAATGTCAGTACCGGGCAAATAACTTGAAACTATAGTAAAAAATAAAATTGTCAAACACATAGATGAACATAATTTGTTGGGGGAAAGTCAACATGGTTTCTGCAAAGGGAATTCATGACTTACTAAACTGCTAGAGTTCTTTGAGGGGGTCAACAAACATGTGGACAAGGGGGATCCAGCAGATATAGTGTACCTAGATTTCCAGAAAGCCTTTAACAAGGTCCCTCACCAAAGGCTCTTAAGTAAAGTAAGTTGTCATGGGATAAGAGGGAAGGTCCTTTCATGGATTGATAACTGGTTAAAAGACAGGAAACAAAGGGTAGGAATAAATGGTCAGTTTTCAGAGTGGAGAAAGGTAACTAGTGGTGTCCCCCCAGGGTCCATACTGAGACCAGTCCCATTCAACATATTTATAAATGATCTGGAGAAAGGGGTAAACAGTGAGGTGGCAAAATTTGCAGATGATACCAAACTGCTCAAGATAAGACCAAAGCAGACTGTGAAGAGCTTCAAAAAGATCTCACCAAGCTAAGTGATTAGGCAACAAAATGGCAAATGAAATGTAATGTTGATAAATGTAAAGTAATGCACATTGGAAAAAATAATCCCAACTATACATACAATATGATGGGGACTAATTTGGCCACAACTACTCAGGAGAGAGATCTTGGAGTCATTGTGGATAGTTGTCTGAAAACATCCACTCAGTGTGCAGCGACAGTCAAAAAAGCAAATAGAATGTTAGAAGTCATTAAAAAAGGGATAGAGAATAAGACAGAAAGTATCTTAATGCCTCTATATAAAACCATGGGACACCCACATCTTGAATACTGCATACAGATGTGGTCGCCTCATCTCAAAAAGATCTATTGGCATTGGAAAAGGTTCAGGAAAGAGCAACAAAAATTATTAGGGGTTTGGAACAGGTCTCATATTAAGAGAGATAAAAAAGACTGGGACTTTTTAGCTTAGAAAAGAGGAGACTAAGGGGGGATATGATAGAGATCTATAAAATCATGACTGGTGTGGAAAAAGTTAATAAGGAAAAGTTATTTACTTGTTCCCACAATATAAGAACTAGGGGTTACCAAATGAAATTAATAGGCAGCAGGTTTAAAAGAAACAAAAGGAAGTTTTTCTTCACTCAGCGCACAGTCAACCTGTGGAACTCTTTGCCAGAGGATGTTGTGAAGGCTACGACTTGAACAGGGTTCAAAAAAGAGCTAGATAGATTCATGGAGATAGGTCCATCAATGGCTATTAGCCAGGATGGGTAGGAATGGTGTCCCTAGCCTCTGTTTGTCTGGAGGTGTGTGACAGGGGAGGGATTTCCTGTTGTATTCCCTTCCTCTGGGGCATCTGGTATTGGCCACTGTCGGCAGACAGGACACTGGGCTGGATGGACCTTTGGTCTGACCCAGTCTGGCCATTCTGATGTTCTTATGTGGACATGGGCCCATTCACAAACAGTGATGTGTTGGAATTCTCCCCGGATATGGTTTGTGGGTTGGTCTGCACACTGGAGGGACATAGCCACTCGAGACAGCTGGGCTATAAAATTACCACCTCACAGAATCCCTTTTTCTCTCTGAATCGGTCCCTTACTCTCTAGCATCTAAAGGCAGCTCATTGAAAAAGGTGATGTGTCTCTCTCTGCATCTGTTCTATCCCTGGCGAAGGCTCCCTGCGATGTAAAATCTTCCCCTCTTCAAAACCCAGCTTGCAGTCTTTGGTTAGGCTCCTCCATATGACTCCAGGGCCAGTGCTAAGAGTATTTCTCCCTGCCCGGAAGTGTTAATGCCGGTGCTAGCAGGCCCACGGCAGTATGCTGCAGGCTGGGACCGCAAGCCCGACACTCCCTGAGCCAAGTCAGCAGCATGTTGCTCTGTACCAGGTACAAGGTGCTGATGTGCCTTACCCAGCCCACTGCGTGCAGGGCTCTGCTGGCCAGTCTCAAACTCTGCCCTGGCAGAGCTCAGCCACAGCATTTCCAACTGGGCTGGTAGCCCTGGGTTCAGAGGGGAGACTCTCCCCAGCAGGGCAGCTGTGAAAGATGATCACGTATCACTTGCTCCCACAGTAACTTGTAGTTTCATTCTCTTGTGGCCACTGGCAAGCAACAGGGCAAGGAATTGAGGGAAATTAGTAGTTTTAGTGACCTGTTCTGGTCTAAAAGCTACGTATGGGGGCACTTCTGGCCCACTCAGTTAGTCTCATTAGCTCCACAACTACAATCGACAGGTACGTTTTTCCCTCTCCCTACTTTTTCTGTTATAAATTCTGGGTTCCTGTTATTTCCACTAGGGATGTTACATTTAGATTCATTGGCTAGCAATTTGCATCGACTATTTGATTAGTCCATAAGGGCGCCTCCTCATTTGAAGGGTAGCAACTGCCCCAGGGCTGTTCAAAGGTGAAAGCGCCGTGGGGAGCACGGGGACTCACGCAGTCCCCCGCTGGCCCTGTGATTCCCGTGGCATTTCAAAGCAGCAGCGCTGCATCCCAGCTGACCCTGGGCTCCACGCAGCGCTGCCACTTTGAAGCACCGTGTCCACTTCCCCCCTTTGCTGCCTCTTTCTGACAGAGGCAGCAAAGGGGGGGCAGTGACTAGTCATTTCCTCTCCAGCTACTCCAGCTTATCCACTGAAATGGGGTTTGCCCATGATACTGTAATATATTTTGGTTAATCTCTAAGGGCACGTCTACACAGCAGGGCTAACGTCAAATTAAGCTACACAACTTGAGCTACCTCAGTTGAGTAGCTTAAGTCGAAATAGCTTAATTTGGCTTTTGGCGCTGTCTACACAGCAGGAAGTTGAAGGAAGAGCGCTCCTCCTTCGACTACCCTTACTCCTCGTGAAATGAGGGCTAAGGAGTCGGAGTCAGAAGTCCTCCAGCTTGAAATTATTTCAAAATAAAGGCTTGTAGTGTGGATACGCACTGTGTTATTCGGAATAACATGCCCTAAGGTGCCACAGGACTGCCCGTTGTTCTGAGCTAGTTGCATTTCCAGAGTTTTTGTCAGTTTTTAGTTATAGATCAGACTGGGTCCAAATTTGGGAGGCTATTGGGGAGGCATTTTGGTAGCTGGGGGATGGAGCTGAGGGAGAGAAGCACTAAGGGTATGTCTACACTTGCTCCCTAGTTCGAACTAGGGATGCAAATGTGGGTGACCGAAATTGCTAATGAAGCGGGGATTTAAATACCCCACGCTTCATTAGCATGATCTCGCCGGCGCGTTACTCCACTCAACAGCTGTTTTGAAAGTGAAACGCGCCGGTGAGATCATGCTAATGAAGCATGGGGTATTTAAATCCCCACTTCATTAGCAATTTCGGTCGCCTACATTTGCATCCCTAGTTCGAACGAGGGAGCAAGTGTAGACATACCCTAAGAGTGTTAGCGTGAGATGTGTGAGAGGTCATGGGTCCCAGCTCACTGATCAGAGACTAATGAACAGTAGGAAATCTGCCTCTTGTTGTAGGCTACACTGGACCTGGCAGCCCTGCTTGTGATCTAATGGGCCTGGTTTTCTGCTGCTGATCTCTTGGCTCATTGCAGAACCCGCGTTTCAGCAGGGCTGGTTTAGGTGAGGGGGTAGCGAGCATGAGAAGGGCACGGTGGGACAGGTCAGTTAGTCTGTTGAAGTTCCACCCCGAAACCACAACTCAATTTTGGAATCAAGCGTTTGACCCTGATCTCTTACATCTGAATTAGACTTACCTGCCATTGCCAAGGTCTGTGCCGTCCGCCTGCAGGCTGCTCCCCGGGGCCGGCCCAGGTGCAGAGGGCTGCGCAGCATGGTGGGCGGCTGCTCCCTGGGGGCAACCTGGCATGGCAGTGGCTGTACTGCTGTACAGTGGCTGCCCCCCTGTGGTCATTCATGAGTGTAGCTGTCCCGGCTATCACACCCCTCCCATTCCGTTTGATGAGAAACAGTCGCATTCCACGCTCATTCCATTGTCCTGGCACAACCAAACCCCAACCCTGCTTTAAGTTAGGAGAAGAGGAAGCTGCCTCCCAATTTTGGTGGCCCTAGCTCTTACCGTTTAGGAGGAGATCTTGAACAAACGGACTCGTGGATGAACGGACGGACCCACAGACATACAAAACACCTTCCTGCTGCCCCTGGAACCAGCGGTACCAAGTACCCTGGAAGGTGCATGTGCTTGCTGTATTTCCACACTGTCCTAGAGCCAGCAGTGCCGGGTCTTTCCCAAGGAAGCTGTTCTCTTGGGCCTTCCCGCCCAAGTCTGCAGGCTCTGGGGGGTGGCACAGAATCCAAACCAAGCTCCAACCCGCTTCATTTTTGTGTGTTTGCCATGGCTGAATTTCCCCTGTTGATAGCAGAGTAATCAAGGCGTTCAAAACCTCTTTCTATCAGTGATGCCAAAATCACCCTTTTTCCTCCGTAACTTCAAACTCCCCATTTTCCCTTCCTTTGATCCCCACGTTCTTAAATCCTTTGCAGCGTTTCCTCCCCAAATCCCGACATACAGGTTCGTAATTTTAAAAAGTTGCTTTGCTGCATTTGCCCAGAGTCAGCACTAAAATTCAGTGACTGTAAACGTGATCGTTTCTTTATACTTAAATGTCCAGAAAGTCTTTGACAAGGTACCTCACTAAAGGCTCTTAAGTAAAGTAAGTTGTCATGGGATAAGAGGGCAGGTCCTTTTATGGATTGATAATTGGTTAAAAGACAGAAAACAAAGGGTAGGAATAAATGGTCAGTTTTCCGAGTGGAGAGAGATAACTAGTGGGGTCCCCCAAGGGTCTTTCCTGGGACCAATCCTATTCAACTTTTTTATAAATTATCTAGAGAAAGGGGTAAACAGTGAGGTGGCAAAATTTGTAGATGATACCAAACTGCTCCAGATAGTTAAGACCAAAGCAGACCGTGAAGAGCTGTAAAAAGATCTCACCAAACGAAGTGATTGGGCAACAAAATGGCAAATGAAATGTAATGTTGATAAATGTAAAGTAATGCACATTGGAAAAAATAATCCCAACTATACATACAATATGATGGGGACTAATTTGGCCACAACTACTCAAGAAAAAGATCTTGGAGTCATTGTTGATAGTTCTATGAAAACATCCATGCAGTGTGCAGCAGCAGTCAAAAAAGCAAACAGAATGTTAGGAGTCATTAAAAAAGGGATAGAGAATAAGACAGAAAATATCGTATTACCTCTATATAAAAGCATGGCAGGGCCCACATCTTGAATACTGCATACAGATGTGGTCACCTCATCTCAAAAAAGATCTATTGGCATTGGAAAAGGTTCAGAAAAGGGCAACACAAATGATGAGGGGTTTGGAACGGGTTTCATATGAAGAGAGATTAAAAAGACTTGGATTTTTTAGCTTAGAAAAGAGGAGACTAAGGGGGGATATGATAGAGGTCTATAAAATCATGACTGGTGTGGAAAAAGTAAATAAGGAAAAGTTCTTTATTTATTCCCACAATATAAGAACTAGGGGTCACCAAATGAAATTAATAGGCAGCAGATTTAAAACAAACAAAAGGAAGTTTTTCTTCACTCAGCGCACAGTCAACCTGTGGAACTCCTTGCCAGATGATGTGGTGAAGGCTAGAACTTTACCAGGGTTCAAAAGAGAGCTAGATACATTCATGGAGGTTAGGTCCCTCAATGGCTATTAGCCAGGATGGGTAGAAATGGTTTCCCTAGCCTCTGTTTCTCTGGGGGTGGGTGACAGGGGAGGGATCACATGAAGATTACCTGTTGTGATCCCTCCCTCTGGGGCACCTGGCATTGGTCACTGTCGGCAGACAGGACACTGGGCTGGATGGACCTTTGGTCTGACTCAGTCTGGCCGTTCTGATGTTCTTATAAATATATACATAGCCCTCCTGCTAATTTATACTTTCTAGTTCCATGGAAGTCACAGTCTGTTGGGACATGTATTCAGTGCACGTAGTTACTGCTGGTACTTCTAACTGGCAAGCTTCCCTTGTGTGCGACGGCACAGAGGGCTTGGGGTTTTCGTGGTGTTTTTACCAAGAAATTTTAAATTTCTGGGAAAAAAACCCTGAACTCTAGGGTGAGGCTGCAGTCTGGCTGTGGCATTGCTGGCTACGGGAACTGGACACCATGTAGAGACCCAGCAATGTTTTACCAGGCAGTGCCTGGTAATGTTATAGAATGTCAGGCTCGGGGTCTCAGCACAGTTGTGGATCTCAGCAGGGAGGCCAAGCACGGCGCGGGCCTCGCAGGCAGCAAGGAGAGGCGTGGTTGTTTTTAAACAGCACGGGGTTGAAAGTTGCTGTGTGGCAGGGAGAGAAAGCAGGCGTGCCCCGAGGGAGTGGCTCTCTGCGCCGCTGCAGTCTGCCAGATTGGCTGGGAGAAACGGACACTGTGGGGAGCTGTAAGAGAACAACATTCCATGACAAGCATGAGGAATTACGAATTAATTTGTCAAAGGCTGTTAACAAATGGTCAGTAATTAAGAAGGCAAGCGGCAAATGGTGTGTTTGCTCAGCCAGGCACCCCCCGGGGGTTAGCTGTGGGATTAGGGGCTTGAGACCCGCTGAGACCTTCCTGTCTGCTGTCCAAGCCCTAGCATGGGCCGCACGGTCTGGGAGGGGGGGCGGGGGTGCCCCACGCAGCATGGCAAAGGGGAGAGGTATGAGATGGATGAGGAATTGGAGAGTCCCATTTTCCCAGGGGTTGCTTTTTCGCTGTTGTTATTGCAGCTGCTTTGCTGTGGCCCCTGCTCTGCAGGGTTCTAACCGGCTCCTGGAGATTTGCTGTAAAAGGGGTCTTGACAAACGGGGTCTCCTCCTGGTTGAGTTTTGTCTCTAAGCGCAGAACACTGGCCGTGTGGCCTGTGCAGTAACAGGCGGGTACATGAGGGGTGTGGAGAGCGAGGGCAGGCCGGGGTCCAGCATGCCAGGGAGTGAAGCGACTGTCCCAGGTGCCGAATGGTGTGGAGCTGTGGCACTTTTATACCAGGAGTGTCACTGTCCTGGGCATTGCGCTGATCTGACACCAGGGGAGGAATTAACCAGGCAACAGCTGGATTCTCCATCACGGGTCGTTTTCACACCTGTGTTGGGGGGGTTTCGGAAAGCTCGGCTCTGGCTATCGTTGGGGGCCGTTCTCTGGCTACGCTCTGCAGGAGTCCAACTGAAGCCAGCGTAACATGGAGAAGGATCAGGCCGTAATGGCTGATACTTTGATCACTGGCCTTGCGGTTTCTCCGCTCAAGGAATGGGACTGTTGCCTTTTAAAATGGAGGGGCAATGCTACGGATGCGTCTCTCCGTGGCCTGAGGGGCGCTGGCGCAGCCCTCCGTGCTGGCCATAGTGCTCACCTCTGCGTGGCTCCTAAACTCTCCCAGCGCAGGTCACCCAGGCCAGCCGCACCTCCTGGCTAAGACCGTGCTCAAACCCTGGTGGCGTGGGCATAGGTCCAGGGCTCGCGCCAAGATTCCTGCGACTGCCAGCAGCTATTGCCGCTCTTGGTTGCAAGCGTGCGGCACACCTGACATGGCAGTGACCCTCCGGGCAGTCACTGTGCCCTGCCAGGACCGAGAGGGAGGTGACGGATCTTTGCTGCTATCTCTGGGGTCCTTTGCGAGAGGAGACTTTCCGGTCTTGCCATGTGTTCAACATCTGTGGGGGGTGCCAGAGAGAGGCTGAGCCTCCCAGATACGTGAGGGGTCCCGGTGCTGTGTCCCCTTCCACGCGCCTGTCAGCAGAGGGGTTTCCTGCTGCCTGCACGAATGGGGGAGCTGGGGGGGAGCCCCTGCCCAGACTGTTCCGGTCACATGGAAATGACAGTGGTTGGCTGGAGTTGTGAGCTCTGCTTCCATTGAGGGTAATGGGGGACGTGGCTCAGGATCCGACAGGAAACCTCACAGCTCCTGGACATGCAGTCAGCAGCAGGGCTGCAGAGACCTTCCTTACTGTGCAGCCGGCCCGCCAGCCGCCTCTCCCTGTCCTCCTGCCGCCGGGAGCCAGGGCCGGGCGCCACGTGCTGGCCTGAGGTGCTGCACTCTCCCTGGGCTTCTACTGACGGCCACCCGGGGCCTGCGCTCGGGGCTGCAGCCAGCGGCCTTCCCAGAGTGCCAGGCCCTCAGAGCGCCCCTCTGCCAGGGCCACGCTGTGCTTTGGCTGCCGGTTCCTTCCCGGGGCCTGCTAAGCACCCTGCTTGCTCTCTTCCCCATCTTCAACGGGCCACAGCCCAGCAGTCTTGGAGGCTGCCTGTTTCACGGCATCACGGCAGCAGCATCCAGTGGGGGGGGGGATCGGCTGACAGCAGCGGGTTCGACAGCCACCATGGGATGGGGCAAGGTGTGGGGGGGCACCAGTCCGCGCCCCCAGAAGGGGCAGAGCCTGGGGTGGCAGGGTCAGTCAGCCCTTAGCGCCGCCTAGCGCACGGTGCTGGGACCTCCACCCCGGCCCTCAGTGCCCTGCAAAGCGGCAGTCCAGAGGGGCCAGGGCTCTGGCCACAGCTGCTGTCACAGTAGCAGCGGCTCGGAGATCCAGGCCCCCTGTGCAGTTCTCTCCTCTGTCGCACCCTGTTGCTGGGTCCGGGATTCCTTTCAGCTCAGGTGGGGCTGAAACCTGGCCACTGAGGGGTTGTGCTGAGCCAGGTCCTGCTCCCCCCAGCACCCTCCATGGATGTGCTGGCCTGGCCCACCAGCACTAGGAGCAGGGGCAGAGGACGTGGTTAAGCGC
Source organism: Pelochelys cantorii (assembly GCA_032595735.1). Classification (NCBI taxonomy): domain Eukaryota; kingdom Metazoa; phylum Chordata; order Testudines; family Trionychidae; genus Pelochelys; species Pelochelys cantorii. Next base: position 40,179,313 of record CM064341.1, read on the forward strand.
TAGCAGCTGCTTGGAGCCATGTCTCCACCCGTGCTCCCAGTTTGCCCCCTCTCTGGCTTCCCCGCAGGTGCAGCCGTGGGCCGTATTAACACCTGGCATGCAGGCCAGAGCCAAGAGCATGATGTGAAACTCAGCCCTGACCGTTTCCAATTCACCAATGATGGCCTGAACCTCCACAAAGACCCTGGGGGCCACCCGCAGGAAGGGAAGGGTGGGTGGCTTGGCACTCCTGGAAGGGGCGCAAGGGGTGGGTCCAGGGATAGCCAGCCCTCAGCGCTGCCCAGATGGTGGTGCGCCCCGCCCCCAGACTTCAGTGCTGCCTGGAGCGTGCTGTGTGGCGCTCCAACAATGATTCAAAGGGTCCAGGGCTCCAGGTGCTGTCACTGCCGCCAGAGCAGCAGCCTGTCCCCCTCTGCCCTAAGCAGGATTTCACCAGGCTGAGAGCAGCTGGAGCTGAGCCAGAGGAGACCCATTCGGCGCAGAGAGCTACTGAGCGATGGCCTGGTTTCTGGGGAGCACGGCTCATTTGCCGTGCTCCCTGCAGGCACCAGTGGCCAGAAGGGGGAGCCCGGGGCAGTCCTATACCTTGCGTCCCTCACATCCGCGGCTGGAGCCTCCTCGCCTGTGTCAGGGGTGTTGGGGCAGCACTGCTTCCAGGGCGGGGCAGCTGTCTGGCACGGCGCGTGAGTCCGCCTCGCTGGTCCTTAAACCCAGAGCTGTTTGCCCAGCCGTCTGCTTCAGAGAGGATGCAGGCCGGTGCGGGCAATAGGGCGCCTGTCCCTGTGGGCACCAATTCAAATCCAGGCCAGTGGGGTGGAAACCAGTTGCCACCTGATGGACCCATGTGTGGTGTATTTGGTGTGACTTGTGTAGGCCCTGGGGGCAAGGGCTCCCATCACAAAGGACACTTGCCTCGCCAGGAGCCTGAACTCCCCCCCACTCACAACTGGAGGGCACCGTGGGGCTAACACAAGGACTCACACCTGCCCCCCGCCAGGGGAAATCTGCAGCTGCACCAGCACTGAACGTGCCCGAACAGCGTTTTGACTGTTGGACTGCTCCCCGCAGGATGCACGCTCATCTCCGTGCACTGGGCCAGGTTCTGATCTCTGTCACACCCGTGGAAACCTTCAGTTGGGCTTCATCCCAGTGCAAGGGATGGTAGAATCTGGTCCAATATCCCCCAACATTTTCCATCTGCCCCACTCCTTTCTGATCGCTCTTGGGATTCGCTATTGGGCGCTGCACACAAAGCAGCAAACCCCAGTCTTGATTTAATAAGTATCTGAAAATGTCATAAGAGACGTGATAATAAAACATCAGATGCAAGAAAATGACTAGCCAAAAGGCATTTTAAAAAGCGCGGAGCGTAAATGCACTAGATTAAGACACTAATTTCTGTCCCTTGTATGTTCTCCATCTTTCCCGTGTCTTGACAGACAGAAATAAATGCCTGTCTTTCTCCAAAGCACTCTGCCTCCTCGTTGTACTGTAACCACAGGGTGCCCAGAGCGGTAACAGCCCATTTATTTTCCAGATTTGATGCTTTATCACTTTCAAAGGAGAGGCTCAGCTAGTTCATCATGCATTTCGATTGTGAGCACTTACACTTGCAGGCAGCTCGAGATTCTGATGGTCAGACCTAAATTTGATTTTTGACAATCCGAAGCATCACTGCAAATGGAAGACCTGCAATTTGTGCTTTTGTTTACACCATGTAAGAAAAGCACAAAACCAGAGTGATTAGAGGACACCCTGAGAAATGAGACTTCCTTTGTAACCGGCTCAATGCAAACCTCTTGGCTGGTCCTTTTGTGTTGTGAATGTGGCTGTGTACCAAATAGAATACCAGCACATCCCCAAGCACAACACACGGTGCAATAAAGACAGAGGCCAGAGCAGCGTCTTAAGTAATGGATGTGTTAATGGTTTAATAGACTGATCACCTCCTAAATAATTTTCTCAGTTCTAGAGCAATTGACCCTGGTCACCGTGGCAATAAAGGACTGTCCCCTGGGTTCTTGTTCAAAGGTTCAGGACGTCCTTCCAGAGGAAGCTGTAAGTGGCTTTTAACAATATATATTTTATATTGTTACAGTCTAGTACTCTGCTCATCCAGCAGGCAGTGCAAATACCATCCGTTCAGGTCCAGGGATATTTCAATTTAAAAAAAAGAAACAAAACGGAGCCATGGAACTGAATTTTGTCAGACTCACTCTGTGCGCTGCCCTGGGAGCGGGGCTGTGCCAACGCTGCCTTTCGGTATCTGGTGGCTATGTCGCTTTGCTGTGCAAACACACACCAGATCCTTTTGTTTTGCCACGCGGGAGCCGGGAGAGATGTGGCAGGGAGCCAGCCGAGGCTGGCAGGGAAAGTGTTGCATGTGGGGGCCATCCTGCTAGACCCTGGAACGGTCCCTGGCGTGCGGAATTAATCACCATTCATTCTTTTGGCCATAGATCCCAATGGGTTCCTCCTGCAGCCAGCAGGCGCGTCCCGGAGCCCAAAGAGGGGGGCCCTTCTCGCTGCCACGAAGACACAAGCTGAAGCTCTGCTTGGCAGCCCAGCCCAGCCCTGCCCAGGCTGCCAGCCAGAGGGGATGGTTATGGGAACAGAGTCAGAGTCCGTAAAGGCTTAGCTCTGAATCAGACTTGTCTGGCTCCTGCTTATTCAGGGGGTCGCTTGTACTCCTTAGCCAGCAGCTCCTTCCTAGTGATGTTTGCTGAAAAATGTGCCAGGGCTCTTCTGTCTCCCGAGAGTTTTGCATCAGTCCTTTTCTAGGGCCCCACCTGCCTGGCACGGCTCCGATTGCTGCCGACGTCCTGGCTGTCACTCCGGTAGGGGCCAGCTGGCTGGGCTGGGTAGCGTGCTGTTGTATTTTAATTGTCGTTACCTTTGCTTGGAGTTCTCAGGGCCCATCCCGCGTTGGTCAGATAGGCCAGGTAAATCTGCACACCCTTGGTGACGTCAATGCCAGGAGATCAGACAGTTTAAACAAGGGATGTCGACGAGTAGTCGAGAATACGATTAACCGATAAGCATATCGGCGGCCTGTATCAGAGGCAGCAAGGGCGGGGGGAAGCAGGAGCCGGTGCTGGTTCCCTCAGCACTGGCTCTGCAGTGTCCCCTCCCCCCCCCGCCCCGCGCTGCTGCCTCTATCAAAGGCAGCAGCAGGGAGGTGGGGGGACAGGAGGCTGCCGCAAAGCAGCCTCAGTCTGCAGTGGGCCTGAGCTCCCCATGGACAGAGGCTGCTGTGGGCAGAGGCTGGTCCCTGGCAGCATCCCCTGTCCGGAGAGGGTCTGAGCTGTCTGCAGACAGGGGCTGCTGCTACCATGCAGCCCAAGGCAGCAGGTAGCCAGTCTAAGTGGGAGCTGGTTTTAAAACTGGCACCCCTCGTGAACTGGCTCCTGCCTGGCACCCCGCGCTGCTGCCTCTGGTGGCAGGGGGCTCCCAGGGAGTGGGACTGGAGCGCACTGGCTGCTGGCCCTGCCCCCAGGGACCATAAAATAGTCAAGTAACCGATGAGAGTTCATGCTGTTACTCGACTATTCAGTTATCTGATATCTCACATCCCTAGTTTAAACCAGCTGGCAACCTGACCCATCTATTTGAAAACCCTGAACTCAGCACATCGTATTTGTTTGAATGTAACAAACCCCAGTGACCCCCTCCTCTAACAGGTGCATGTTGCCTTTCACCCTTTGTGACGTAGTGGGGTGCTGTCTGCTCTGTAACCCCGTGTCCCACTGCGCTGTGCTGGGTGATTCCCACTGACTCACCCACATGTGGGTTGGCCCAGATACCTAGGCACAGCCTGACCAGATAACAAGGTGCTTCCCAGGTGGAGACACAAAGGGAAGGAGGCGGAGACGAACACCAGGTTTTGGGGGAAGTGTCAGTTTCTGCCTAGGAAACATGAAGTAAACAGCCTAAGCTGAGGGCTGAGGGTCTAGGGAGGGCAATGGGCCCCATAACCCAAAGGGTCTGAGGCATCCTGGCCCTGACTCCTGAAACCACATCACGTCTGTGCTGTGATGTATCCCAGAGAAGCAATAAACCCTCTCTGTTCTACTGGCTGGCGGAGTCTGTTCTTGCTGCTACGGGGCTGCAGGATCAGGGGGAACCCCGACTCGCCGTCACACCCTTGTCGTGTTAAGAGCAGTGTGCCCTTTAAGCTGAGCACTTGGGCAGCCACCCGGGAGAGATTCACATGCTGCCCCGCTGATTAGCAGAGCGCCCACAGCCCGCACCACCGGCAGCATGTGTTTCTGCTCGTGGTGCCCATTTGCACTTGCCTTGGTGCAAATAACAAAATGTATTCTGCGCATGGATGGAAGAAATTAGAGGGAACACTGGTTGAGAGATTTGTCTTCCCCAGCGTTTTGATCTCCACCCTATAAGCCTGTGTTGTCATCTTTTTCTGGCCACCAGTAAGAAGGAAACCAAACATCTGCATCATTTATCAAATAAAACCAATGCCCCCATCATCTTCTCCCCCTAAGCTTGGATGGAATCAACCTGAGACAAGCTGGAGCAAGAGCTTAGAGAATTTTGGAGGGCGGCAAGATGTCAGGCCCCTGCTGCAGCCACGGCTCCCCTTCCCTCTGGTTCCGCAATGGCCACAGGCTGCTGGGAAAACCCTCCTCAAATGTTCAGCCTTTTGTTACCTGCGCAGAATAAAGGGGGCGGCAGTGACTGAGGCGGGCGGGCAGAGCTTTAGCTGCGGTGATTATGGCTGTGAACCACAGCGCTACGCTGCTTCATGATGCCTTTTTAATACCATAGAAAACATGGGCCAGCCTCAGCCCTGGCTTCTTTTGTGTCTCTCGCATTGCTGTTACAGACATCTCACTGGGACTCTCTGGCTGCGGGGGCTGAGTCGCACAGCCACTGCACACACGTGAGCGAACAAGGGCTGGGCTGTGCAAAGTGTGCACCGGAGCACGGCTCCAGTGCTTAAGCAGATACGCGCGCTCTGTAAAATACCGTCGGGGTTAAACGTCCCATTGTTCCCAGCAAGCTCCACACGATGGAGCCTGAGGCCGAATTGTTTTGTTCCATTAAAAGTGGCAGGCCTGCTGCTGTCTGCACCGCCGCTAGGTCGTTAATACTGGAGATCATTTGTTACACCCTCGCCCCCAGCTTGCCTAGACAGCGAGGGCATGTCCGCGGGTGCTGAGATGAACGACTGACGGCTGCCTGTTTCCCTGTTACCCTAATGTACCTGAGCCAGGGGGTGCAAGGCATCTGCACTGCCCTGGGGACCGGGAATGGACCGCCCTGGGTGGAAGGCCCCTCAAATGCTCTGCTTCCAGGCCTGCCCGGGTAGCTGCTGTGGGGCTGCTACTGGAACAGCTCCTGCAGAGGCCTTGCCCTGGATTTCTAGTGCCAGCAGAGGAGCATGCGAAATGAGGTTTCCAGGGAAGTCTGGTCCAGAATGGAAAATGCTGGCTGATGGAAATGGCCTCTCTCCTGGGAGCAGGTTTCCAGCACAGAATAAAGGGAGAAAACCAGCGCTGGCCTTACTGGCCATTCGTGTGCCTACCACAGTGCCCCAGGGCGGCAACAGAATGATGCTAATAAATAGCAGTGGTGTGCAAGCCACCTCCGAAACCCAGCTGCATGTACTGCAGTGCAATGTCTGGCAACCCCGCAAGAGTCCCTGTTCGTTCAGCGGAGCTCTGGCATGCTCTGACATTGTATTAACTGAGCACAGAATCCTAGAACCCTTGACCTGGAAGGGGCCTTGAGAGTCCTCAAGTCCAGTCCCCTGCCCTCCTGGCAGGGCCCAGCACCATCAGACCCTCCCCGCCAGCACTGAGGGAAGATGCCAGGGAGCTGCCTGAGCTGTGCGTTACTCTTCCCGGGGCTTGCCTCCGGCCCTGCTCCCCTGGCGGTCCAGCAGTGGGGAGTCTGCAAGCCATCAGGGCAGGATGCCAGCTGTTAGGGCAGTAACATACAGCCAGGTTTCGGAGGGCAGCTGCATCCATTTGCAATTGCCCTAGTCTGGGAGCAGTGGATACAACACAGACCAGGAAGGCCCAGGAAAAGAGACCCGAGTTAGCTGATGGCAGGGCTGAAGGGCTGAGGAGCTGAGATGAAAGTGGTCAGGTCCTCAGTGTAGTTAAAGAGCTGCAGAGCATTGGATGGGTGCAGATCCCAGCTGGGGGTGGAGGGAGTAGCCTGGAGCACAGAGGCAAATGGAGGGGATCATGGGGGGAGGGGCGCACAGGGGCAAATGGAGGGTGCCCAGAGAGGAGCTTCGCCCACGCTGAATGGCCGAAGAAGTGACTGCAGGAGCCTCTTGGAGCCCTGGGAATGGCAGGGCCTTGCACCATGAACTTGTTCTCAGGGCATTCCCGTTTTTGCCTGGAGCATGCAGGAGCCCAGGCAGGCAGGGTGGTGGGCAGAGGAAGCCTGGCTCCCGACCACCTTACTTCTGAGCCTGGCACTGTGAGGAAGGGCTGAGCTGCGTAAGTGTGTGGTGAACCCCTCCCCCATGGCCGCTGCAGCCTGTAATGCCTGGCCGTGGAGAGGGGAGATTGACCCGTCTGGCAGGGCCAGAGCCTGCCTTTGCCCAAAACTTCCTCGTTGCCAGCACCCCAGGAGCCCGGGCGATGGCAGAGCCCAGCGTGGACCTAGCAGCTCTCAGGGGAAGTTCTTGGAGAGAGTCCCTGGCTCGCTGACCTCGCCAGCAGCCCCAGCAGTGCCGGAACAGCCTGCAGGAGTAGGATGGAGCCAGGGGAACCAAAATGAGCATCACTCCTGGGCTGTGTCCCTGAGGGCCTGTCCTGCCTGATGCTCCTACTCGAGGGAGGGGCCTCCCTGTTCTCCCACACCACAGTGGGAAACAATTTGTCACCGGGCGCAGCAGCGCTAAGAATCACGGGATACGTCCTGGTGCTTCACAAGGCTGCGTGTAGCACCCGGGTGGAAACAAACTCAGGCCTGGCTCCAGTCCAGAGGCACATAGCGAGGCTGGGCTAGCCCAGCGGCCAGGCCTGGGTTAGCTCTTGGCCTACCCCGAGCAGCACCTTAGTTCTTCAAGTAGTGCCCCAGGGCCGTTCCCGCTGGCTGGGTGGGAGCTCAAGACAGGTTAGTTATTTATGCAGAGAGGCCCTAAATTGACTGTTGCCGCTGTTAACCCTGGGGCAGGAGGTGCTGTGCGCGGGGTGTGTGAGGTTTTATCAGGGCAGGGGGCTGGCGTGAGGGGCACCAGGGAGGGGTGTCTGAGAGAGGCCGTATCTCCTATCGCCCTCTGCTCTGGCTACTGGCAAGGCTCGCTGTTTGCGCTCACAAGCGGCTGTGGGCCGGTGACATGCATGAGCTGGCAGCCCTGCTCTGTGCTGTGGGGAGAGGCGGCAGGGACTTAGCAGTGGGTGTGGGCAAGGTCCCTGAGCCAGGAGCGCTTGGCAGCATGCTGAGATTCCCAAGGCGTTTTTCCTGCCACACTCCAGTCTCAGTTTGGTTGTGTTGGTGCTTTACTCCTGGCTTGTGGAGCGCCCACCTCCGGGGGGGCAGCTGGGTTCTGTGCTGACCAGAAACATGCAGTTTGTGTGGTGCCCCCTCATCTCCTTTCCCTTCCCCCTCCTCCCCTCATGGAGTGAGTACTGTGGCTGGCAGGTGGAAGCTGTGAGCTTCTAATCAGGGTTTGAAATCTAGAAGCCTCTGCTCATTGGTTGAGCCTTAATCAGGGGGAGGGGCTATCAGGCAGTCCAGGGCTTTATAAAGGAGTGAGTCAGCGACCAGGGAGCTTGTGAACAGGGGCTGTTAACAGGGAGTTTGGAGAGGGAGTTGGGAAGGGGGTGTGATACACTCGCCATTCTTTAAAATCTTTTCAGTACACTCCTGCCCTTCAAGGACGCATTTAATAACAGTTGAGGAATCTCTCAGAAGGAAGGCAGGTATGGATGGTGATATCTCTGCTGTTGTTACCTGCACAGCATGTGCCATGTTTGTCTTCCTCCCAGAAGACAGAAGGGATTTCATCTGCACTAAGTGCAAGCTGGTCACCATTTTGGAAGAAGAAATTAGAGGACTGGAGGCCCAAGTATCGACCCTACGTTCTATCAGAGAGGATGAAGACTTCCTCGATAGAAGGCAGCATTTAATCCTGCAGCCACAGCAGGCTGAAGAGCCAGTCAGGGCACTACAGGACAAGGAAGAGAACTGGCAGCATGTAACCTCTAGAAGGAGAAGGTGGCCAACTCAGGTATCCCCCATCCCTGTAGAGGTAAGTAACCGCTATCAGGCTCTCTCCACAGGCACTGCGGTGGAGAATGCTTTGGCAGGGACCTCTCAGGGAAGAAATCAGAAGGGAACACCATCTACCGGAAGGCATGGGATGCGTAGTCCTAGGGATGGGGGTTCTATGACCACCACCCCCAAAAGAAGAAGACGCATGGTGGTGGTCGGGGACTCCCTCCTAAGAGGGACTGAGTCATCCATCTGCCGTCCAGACCTGCAATCTCAAGAAGTGTGCTGCTTACTAGGAGCTTGCATTTAGGATGTGACCGAGAGTCTTCCGAAAGTGATTAAACCTTCAGATCACTACCCCTTCCTGCTTTTCCATGTAGGAACTAATGATACAGCCAAGAATGACCTTGAGCGGGTCACAGCAGATTATGTAGCACTGGGAAGAAGGGTCAAGGAATTTGAAGCACAAGTGGTGTTCTCGTCCATCTTTCCGGTTGAAGGAAAAGGTCTGGGTAGGGCTCGTTGAATTGAGGAAGTAAATGCGTGGTTACGCAGGTGGTGTCGGAGAGAGGGCTTTGGTTTCTTCGACCATGGGACTCTGTTCTGGGCACAAGGATTGTTAGGAAGAGATGGAATCCACCTAACCAAGAGAAGAAAGAGTATCTTCGCAGGCAGGCTTGCAAATCTAGTGAGGAGGGCTTTAAACTAGGTTCGTTGGGGGACGGTGACCAAAGCCCTGAGGTAAGTGAGGAAGTCGGACACCGGGAAGAATCACAAGGAGGAATGAGCAACAAAGGAGGACCCCTGATTCGGATGCAGAAGGTAGGGCAATCAACTGGTTATCTAAGGTGTTTGTACACAAATGCGAGAAGCCTAGGAAACAAACAGGAAGAATTAGAAGACCTGGCCCAGTTAAAGAACTATGATTTGATTGGAATAACAGAGACTTGGTGGGATGACTCGCATGACTGGTGCACTGTCATGGAAGGGTATAAACTGTTCAGGAAGAACAGGCGGGGGAGAAAAGGAGGAGGAGTTGCATTGTATGTAAGAGAGCAGCAGGATTGCTTGGAGCTCCAGTATTTAGAGGGAGAAAAGCCTGTTGAGAGTCTATGGGTTAAGTTTAGAGGTGGAAGCAACAGGGGTGATGTTATGGTTGGGGTCTGCTATAGCCCACCAGATCAGGTGGATGAGGTAGACGAGGCTTTCTTTGGACAACTGAGAGAAGCTTCCAGATCGCAGGCCCTGGTTCTCATGGGCGACTTTAATCACCCTGACATCTGTTGGGAGACCAATACAGCAGTACACAGACAATCCACGAAGTTTTTGGAGAATGTTGGGGATAACTTCTTGGTACAAGTGCTGAAAGAACCGACCAAGGGCCATGCGCAGCTTGACCTGCTGCTCACAAACAGGGAGGAACTAGTAGGGGAAGTAGAGGTGGGTGACAACCTGGGAAGCAGTGATCATGAGATGGTAGATTTCAGGATCCTGACCAAAGGAAGAAAGGAGAGTAGCAAAATACAGACCCTGGATTTCAGAAGAGCAGACTTTGACACCCTCAGGGTATGTCTACACTACAGCACTAATTCGAACTAACTTAATTCGAATTAGTTAATTCGAACTAAGCTAATTCGAACTAGTGCATCTAGACCTAAAAACTAATTCGAATTAGCATTTTGCTAATTCGAACTAGCATGTCCACATTGAGTGGACCCTGAACCGAAGTTAAGGCTGGCCGGAACCAGGACTTAGAGTGTGGAGCTGCTGCCTGAGGCTAACTGAGCTCCATGCTTAAAGGGACCCGACCCCCACTCCGGACAGACAGTTCTGCTTGTCTACCTTGATGAGGGACAGCAAAGCAGTCCTGTCTTGGAGTGCCCTGAGTGCCCACACTCGGCACATCACAGCACTCGGCCATCAGCCTGGCTGCACTTGCCGCAGGCTGCCATCCAGGGGTGTCAATCGGGGGGCTGTCAGGATCCAGGAGGCCCTGCAGGAGAGCTTCCACCCTGAGGAGCCCGCAGAGCCACCCCAGTCCTCCCCATCAGGGGCTCGTGCCCCATTCCTCCCTCACCTCCTTCCACTTACCCCTCCCCAGCCCCCCTTGCTAATGTAAAAAATAAAGGACACGTGTTCAAAAATAGAAACTTTCTTTATTTAACAAAACTGGGGGTGGGGGGATTAACCTCTGGGGAGACTGGGAAAAGGAGGTGGGAGAGGGGAAGAGAGAGGGTGGGAGAGGGGAGGGGGAAACCTGGGAGGAGGGAGCTGGAAGGGGGAAGCCAGGGGAAGAAGGAGGAGGGGAAGTATAAAACTATGGTACGCCATATCTTCAGTATTGTGTAGAGATGTGGTCTCCTCACCTCAAAAAAGATATTTTGGCCTTGGAAAGGGTTCAGAAAAGGGCAACTAAAATGATTAGGGGTTTGGAACTGGTCCCATATGAAGAGAGGCTAAAGAGACTGGGACTTTTCAGCTTAGAAAAGAGGAGACGGAGGGGGGATATGATAGAGGTCTATAAAATCATGAGTGGTGTGGAGAGGGTGCATAAAGAAAAGTTCTTCATTAGTTCCCATAATAGAAGGACTAGAGGACACCAAATGAAATGAATGGGTAGCAGGCTTCAAACTAATAAAAGAAAGTTCTTCTTCACAAAGCAAATAGTCAACCTGTGGAACTCCTTGCCACAGGAGGCTGTGAAGGCTAGAACTATAACTGAGTTTAAAGAGAAGTTAGATAAAGTCATGGAGGTTGGGTCCATGGAATGCTATTAGCCAGGGGGTAGGAATGGTGTCCCTGGCCTCTGTTTGTGGAAGGCTGGAGATGGATGGCACGAGACAAATGGCTTGGTCATTGTCTTCGGTCCATCCCCTCCGGGGTACCTGGTGTTGGCCGCTGTCGGCAGACAGGCTACTGGGCTAGATGGACCTTTGGTCTGACCCAGTACGGCCGTTCTTATGTTCTTACGTTCTAAGCTCAGGGCTCAGGGTCGGGGGTCTCACTGGACCAACTTGATTTTCATGCAAACCTGCTCCTGGGTTCGCATGTGGCCTTTGGTGGCCAGGCTGGCAGCTATCCTGCCCTAGACGGCCTCATTCCTGTGCCTAGTGCGGAGGTCGTGGACAATGGAGGTCTCCCCCCAAACCTCGATGAGGTCCACGATCTCCACACTAGACCAGGTGGGCGCCCGCCTCTTGCGGCCCCGGGCAGGCTCCTGGGAGCCACCAGCCTGGTCCTGGGAAGAGGCGGAGGGCTGGGTGGCAGTGGGTGGCTGGCTCATGCGTGCCAGGTGCAGGTTCTGCTGGCTGGGTGCTGGCAGGCTTGCACCTGGCATGGGCACTGTAGCCAGACCGTGCCCCTTTAAGGGCTCCGGGGCCTGGAGGGGGAAGAAGAGTTTCCCTGGCTTGGCCCAGAGTAGCCACCAGGGCAAACTGGGAAGAGCTAGCCAACAACTAGTTCGAATTAAGTGGCTACACAGCCCTTAATTCGAACTACTTAATTCGAATTAGGCGTTAGTCCTCGTAGAATGAGGTTTACCTAGTTTGAATTAAGCGCTCCGCTAGTTCGAATTAAGTTCGAACTAGCGGTTTGCATGTGTAGCGCCTATGAAAGTTAATTCGAACTAACAGCTGTTAGTTCGAATTAACTTTGTCATGTAGACATACCCTCAGAGAACTGATGGGCAGAATTCCCTGCGATGCTTACATGAAGGGGAAAGGAGTCTAGGAGAACTGGAAGTATTTTAAAGAAGCCTTATTGAAGGCACAGGAAGAAACCATCCCGATGCACAGCAAGAAAAGCAAATATGTTAGGCAACCAGATTGGCTTACCGGGGACATCCTTGATGAGCTTAAACACAAAAAGGAAGTTTACAAGAAGTGGAAACTTGGACAGATGACTAAGGAGGAGTATAAATATATTGCTCGAGAATGCAGGGGAGTTATCAGGAAGGCGAAAGCGCAATTGGAATTGCAGCAAGCAACGGATGTGAAGGGTAACAAGAAAGGTTTCTACAGGCATGTTAGCAATAAGAGGGTGATCAGAGAGGGTGTGGGGCCCTTATTGGATGAGGGAGGTAACCTAGTGACAGATGATGTGGGAAAAGCTGAAGTACTCAATGCTTTCTTTGCCTCTATCTTCACGGACAAAGTCAGCTCCCAGACAAATTCACTAGGCAATGCAGCATGGGAAGGAGGTGGATAGCCCTTGGTGGGGAAAGAACAAGTTAGGAACTATTTAGAGATGCTAAACATACTCAAATCCATGGGCCCAGATTTAATGCATCCGAGGGTACTGAGGGAGTTGGCAAATGTCATTGCAGAGCCTTTGGCCATTATCTTTGAAAACTCGTGGAGATCAGGAGAGATCCCGGATGACTGGAAAAAGGCAAATGTAGTGCCCGTCTTTAAAAAAGGGAAGAAGGACAATCCAGGGAACTACAGATCAGTCAGCCTTACATCAGTCCTCGGAAAAATCATGGAGGGGATCCTCAAGGAATCCATTTTGAAGCACTTGGAAGAGGGGAAAATGATCAGAAATAGTCAACATGGATTCACGAAGGGCAAGTCGTGCCTGACCAATCTGATTAGCTTCTATGATGAGGTAACTGGCGCTGTGGATATGGGAAAGTCAGTGGATGTGATATACCTTGACTTTAGCAAGGTTTTTGATACGGTCTTCCACAATATTCTTGCCAGCAAGTTAAGGGAATATGGATTGGATAAATGGACTGTAAGATGGATAGAAAGCTGGCTAGACTGTCGGGCCCAACAGGTAGTGATCAACGGCTCCATGTCAGGTTGGCGGTCGGTTTCTAGCGGAGTGCCCCAAGGATCTGTTCTAGGACCGGTTTTGTTCAACATCTTTATTAATGACCTGGATGAGGGGATGGATTGCACCCTCAGCAAGTTCGTAGATGACACTAAGCTAGGGGGAGAGGTAGATACGCTGGAGGGCAGGGATAGGGTCCAGAGTGACCTGGACAGATTAGAGGAATGGACCAAAAGAAATCTGATGAGGTTCAACAGGGACAAGTGTAGAGTCCTGCACTTGGGACAGAAAAATCCCAGGCATCGTTACAGGCTGGGGACTGAATGGCTAAGTAGCAGTTCTGAAGAAAAGGACCTGGGGGTTACAGTGGATGAGAAGCTGGATCTGAGTCAACAGGGCACCCTTGTAGCCAAGAAGGCTAATGGCATATTAGGGTGCATTAGGAGGAGCATTGCCAGCAGATCCAGAGAAGTGATTATTCCCCTTTATTCGGCTCTGGTGAGGCCACATCAAGAATATTGTGTCCAGTTCTGGGCCCCCACTATAGAAAGGATGTGGACGCATTGGAGAGGGTCCAGCGGAGGGCGACCAAAATGATTAGGGGGCTGGAGTACATGACCTATAAGGAGAGACTGAAGGATTTGGGTTTGTTTAGTCTGCAGAAGAGAAGAGTGAGGGGGGATTTGAGAGCAGCCTTCAACTTCCTGAAGGAGGTTCCAAAGACGATAGAGAAAGGCTGTTCACAGTAGTGGCAGGTGGCAGAACAAGGAGCAATGGTCTCAAGTTACAGTGGGAGAGGTCTTGGTTGGATATTAGGAAAACCTATTTCACTAGGCGGGTGGGGAAGCACTGGGATGGGTTACCTAGGGAGATGGTGGAATCTCCATCCCTAGAGATTTTTAAGTCTCGGCTTGACAAAGCCCTGGCTGGGTTGATTTAGTTGGGATTGGTCCTGCCTTGGGCAGGGGGCTGGACTTGATGACCTCCTGAGGTCTCTTCCAGCTCTATGATTCTATGACACTGGAGGTGGACCCACAAGCAGCAGCCAGCACATGCCATTCCCCCATTGGGTGACTGCTGAGAGGGGATGGCCCAGCTGCTTCGCCCACCCACCATGCATGCTCGGGTTCCTCCCCGGCCTTGCACTGTCTGAGAGTCTGTGGAGGGAATTCGACAAGGCGTAGTCATTTAAAGCCCTGCTGTTCATAAGTAAATTCGCCCATTGTGGGCTCCCCTCCAAACAGCCCCCCCGCTCCACACACACCTAATTTCATCCCAATAATCAAACACAAATGTGGCCATAATGAAAAGTAAATTGAATATCCCTGGTCCTATTTTTGTAAATGAGTCTAACCAGCAGCTACCGAATAAATGACACCTAATTACTGTTCAGGGAAGTTCATGCCGAAGCGCTTAGCTGTGAGATGATCATAGGGAAACACTATCAGTGACAGGAAATGAACAAGATGCCGGCTGTAGGAAATTGTAATTACCGAAGACTGACATACTGTGAGCTGTTTATGATAATGAAGTGGTGCATCAAATCAAATTAACCTTCGTTATTTAACACAGAATGCACCGAGGACTTGTCTCCACAGATGCGGAATCCAAACCTGGCGCGGGAACCCCGGCGGTAGCGGTGTTCAGAGAGACGGCTGACATGAAGCTGCTGCGCGCTGCTTTTATTTAAGACATGTTCACTCAGACCCGGCCACCGGGCGGTGCGCTCCAGCATCCTCGCTGATGCAATGGCATTAGCCAGTGCAGGCAGGGAGTCTGGGGAGCCGCTGACAACAGCCAGGGGAAGCTGCTGTTCTGCAGAAGAGCCTCTCTGCGAATGGCCGAGCATGCACACGCTCCCTGGGAAAGCCTGTAGGCAGGGGGTCGAGTGACCAGCCAGCCTCCCATCCCCTCTGGGCCTGTGAAGAGGTGTCCCCTTCCTCCCACCATGCCTGCGTTTGAGAGCTTGCTGCTCCCCCCTGCCTCAGGAACGGAGCCAAGGGAAGGTCAGTGCCCTGCCCTAGGGGGAGTTACGGCGAGCCAGAAGAGCGTTTCCCATCCGTCCCAGTGATCTCCCTCCGCGTGGGCGCCAGCATGCCCCTCTGCCAGGCACACGGGGCGAGCTGCCATGCCGCTGCCATCGGTAAGGCAAATGGGGCTCGCACCGCTCTCCTGTGAGGAGCTTTTCTTGGCTCATCTCCCTTCGCGAAGGCGCCGGCGCTTCCTGCAGGGACACTCGCCCGGGGACACTTCCACACTGACAGGTGAGTAACCCAAGGGCTCTGCTTAGGATCCACGAGCTTTTGGAACAGGGGCCCATCTGCTGCTGTCTGTCGTGCGCACAGGAATTATTGGGAGCCCCAGCGTTGCTGCAGATGCTGGCAGGGTCTTCACTGAGGGCAGGGTTGGCGGCACACAGCTTGAGTGCAGGGAGGTGGGGTTATTGCCAGTGGCTTTAGGATCATTTTTCTAGGTTGGATGAGTTTTTCATTATTTTTATTCACGGCTTTTGCTGGGTGAAAAAGAACAGGTACAAAATCCCAGCCCGCATTCCGGATACCTCCCCCGCCCGCCGGGCCACTTGGGGACCCCGGCTCAGCGCTAATTAGGACTTGCTCTGTTGGGCTGAGTGACTCCAACGGTCGCTGGATTTGGAACCAGGAGCGTAGCACTCGGACTGTGGTATGTGCTCTGCCCGGCTAATACATACCAAGCACCCGTCCGAGAAATCCACTGGCTTAAGAGACCAGCCAGGCGGGTCAGATCCCTTCTGGGCGGGCTAGGAATGTCAGCACCCCGGCTGCTGGATCTGGTTTGCCTTTCCCCGTTTGCTGGGTGACGCTGAGGCACCGAGTGGAAGGGAAACGTTGGCTCAGTGCCCTGGGTGCCTGCAGGGGCCTCAGCCACTTACAAGTAAAACCATCGTTCGGCAAAACTTTTGGCTTGTTGGACAGATCCAAGGCCCTGGCTCAGGGAAAGGCCTGAGTTCTGCAGCTCCTGGGCTTCTGAGCAGCTGGGGTCAGATTTCCCAGGGCTCCCCTCCCTGCGCTCAGCTGTATTTTTATTTTCCTTTCTGTTTATCCAGTCAGGGCCAGCGTTAGGGCTGGGGAGTCTGGGCCCAGGCCCAGGGCGCCGCAAAGGGCTCGGACCTCGCCTTTGGCTCCTTTTTTCTGCCTGCTGGCTGGCTTTTCTCCTTCCCCTCCCCTCTGGCCAGCTGCGGGCTCCCCACCCAGCCCCTCCCTCCTGGCGAGCCACAAGCTGCAGCAGCGTCCTTCTCTGCCAGGAGCAAAAGTGTGCAGCATGAGAGTGAGCAGGTGGGGGCCAGGCCAGGCTGGGGCGAGGGGGAGCCGAGCACCGGGAGTAGAGCCAGGCTCAGGGACTTCAGGGAGCAGTGGGGGAGGGGAAGGGGGGACCAGGCTGAGGGTGGCTGTGACCGTGGGGGGGCTGGGAAGGGAAAGGAGGGGGCATTGTTGGGCTCAGTGAACTAGAAGTGAATGTGCTAGGGCTGCCTGGGGAGCAGTGTGGTGCCCCTAGCAGCTGTTCTGACCTGCTCCACCACTGCACCTGCCCCTCTCCCCCTTCTGCCTTGCCCCTGCCTGCCTGCCCTGCCCTGCCTGCAACTTCTTGTAGTCGCTCTAATCTCCCTTTCACACTGTGTCCCCAGATGCCAAGAGTCCCCTCCCCTCCCCAGCAGGAGTGGGCCGCAGCCTTGGTCTGGGGGGGAGGGAGGGAGGGACGGACACACACACACTCTCTCTCTCTTCCCCCCCGCCCCCAACCCCCTCAGAGGAGGGGAAGTTCAAAGAAAATGAAAGGAGACTGCTCCTGCCCACGAGGAACAAAGTGCCCATGTCAACAAGACATGGACACTAAACAAGGGGTGAGGGACCTGGAGCAGAAAAGCAGCAGCCAGGGCTGCGGCATGCAAGGGCGGGAGCGGCTTGTTCTCCACCCAGGCAGGGAGATGGACTTGTGCTTGGATACGTCAATTTAGGGCAAAGAGATGTTTCTCTTTCTTGGGGATGGTGCCTGACTTGGAATTTCTCTTCTCACTCGGCTGCCCGCTCCAAGCCCCTCTTTGCATTTCAGGCGCAGGGGGAATGCAAAGCCCGTTTGGGGGGTGAGGGCCCAGGGTCCTGGCAGGCAAGGGTCTGGACTCCGTCACTAGGATTAGCTGTTTCTGTTTTCTCGTTCAAATGGCTCCTGGGTCATGGCTGACATCTCCAGCCTTGTGTAAAATTCTTCCCTGTGGCCTTTTGCCGTGCACCCAGCTGTGTCTCACTGTCAGATCCCTGTCCCGGGAGAGGTGTGGAGGGTGATTTCCCACCTTCATGCAGCCGGGCCCTGCGCTCGCCACTCCCATGCTGGGGTCTCCAGTTGCTTATTAACAGTAAAATGTGCAGAGCTGTAACATATTGTGCACAGAATATTAAATGTTTGGGTACCCGGGGGGGAGGGGGCTGGGCAGTGGGGAGGGTCTGTGGTGGGAGGACACTGGTCACAGGGATTTGTGGTGATCTCTGGGTGAGAGGCCACTGGGAATGGGGGTTCCTGGGCATAAGGGGTTGGGTGGCACTGGGCAGGGAGGCAGTGGGGTAGGCGCCCTGGCAGTGCAGGGCTGGAGTTGGAAGTGCAGGTGGGAGCAGGGCTGCCAGGTGTCCAGTTTTGAACCGGACAGTCCAGTATTTGAGCTTTCTGTCTGGGAAACACATTGAGAAAATACTGGACATAGAAATGTCCGGTATTTCCTAAGTATGTTTTATTATTAATCATGAGTATCAGTACGTAGTTGCTACTGCCTGGCTGGTAGACATGCTCACACTGCGTGAGTGTGTCTACCAGCCAGGCAGTATGCAACTACACAGTAGAGAGGAGGGAGTGGGGGCGGGGCTGGGGCGGGATGAAATCCCTGGGGCCGGACTCGCCCGTGCACCCCGATGGGACCGTGCGTGGGACGGGCAGCACCCCGGGATCTGCGTGCGCCTGGGTCAGCCCCGCTCCTTGCCGGCCGGTTCCCCCACTCCTCCTCCCAGCCAGCCCCGCTTCCCGGCAGTCGGTTCCCCCCCAGCCAGCCCCGCTCCCCCCAACCCCCTCCCAGCCAGCCCTGCTTCCCGCTGGCCAGCCACGCTCCCCCCAACCCCCTCCCAGCTAGCCCTGCTTCCCGCCGGCCAGTTCCCCCCCAGCCAGTCCCGCTCCCTCCGACCCCCTCCCAGCCAACCCTGCTTCCCGCTGGTCGGTCCCCCCCTCCGATGTCCCCCGGCCAGCCCCACTCCCCTCCCGGCTGGTCCATCCCCCCATCTGAGATCAAGTGTGTCCGGTATTTTTTTTAAACCATCTGGTAACCCTAGGTGGGAGGGGAGTGCAGAGGTTGGGGTGATGGCTGCAAAATGCTGGGGTTAGGGGCACAGTGTAGGAGTTAGGGGGCAGGAGTTAATGGCAAAGGGGGCATGGGATGGGGGTCCATGGGTGGGGAAGCCCATGGCAGCCAAGGGAAATGGGGGAGGGGTGATGGACAGGAGGAGGCTGGCCAGCACTTGGTGACTACTGGGTTAAACTCAGGTAGCTCAGGGTGTGGGCAGGGAGGCAGAAGAACCAGTGGGCTACAGTGCTGAAATCTGAATTGTAAATAGATACCTGCTGCCCTTTCTCTTTGCCTGTGAGTTCCGAGTTAGGAGCTGGAGGAAGCAAGATGAAGTCACCAGACAGAACTACCGGGAATATTGGGCCTGGAATGGACAGGGCCTTGGAGCACAGATCGTGAGGAGATAAAGAAATGTATGTTTAGTCGCGATCAGGGTATTTTTGGTTAAACTTCTCCGTGAGAAATCCATGTGCCTCCCTCCCCCCATTCACTGTACCTGAGCTGTGCCAGAGATGACATTTTTTCTTTGTATTTTGATCTGCTGTTTTCTTAGTTGCTCTGTAACACCAAGCAGCCAAGTCTGCTTTCCCAAGGAGATCCTTTTGTTTTGTTAATACAATCCCCCTTTTGAAGGTGATGATTTGCTTCTTGTGTCCTGGAAGGCAACCAGAGGTCTGTGTGTGCCTGCCGAGGCTTAAGGGCCAGCTATCAGAATTGCAGTTTGTTTCCTGTGTGTTTTTTTCTTTTTTCAAGCTCTCTTGTGGCAAAAGTGCTTGGGGTACCCCTCGGGGAGAAGTTCAAGCATTTCTTCCTGGTCTTCGGGGTTTTTAATTCACTTGATGGTGCAGCCTATCTCCTAGGGCCCATGAATCTGTGACTCTGAGGACTTTTAAGCAGAAGCCTGTAGAGCCAAGGTATTTTTAAAGTCTCTTGTGGGGCCCTCGGAGTGCCAGAGCAGGGGATCAGCCCTGACAGGGGAGCACCATGCCCTGGGGGAGGGCAGAGGCGCCAAAATACAAGTTCGCCCAGAGCGTAATTTTCCCTAAGACCAGTCCTGTATCCAGTATTAGGATCAGTGCCCGTGTACATTTTCCTTTCTGCTTATCAAAAGATCATGTTCATACATGTACATTTGTGCATGGACAACTCAGAGGGGAGAGGAGGGGAAGGGGAGGAGAGGAGGAAAAGGGAGAGGAGGGGAGGGGAGAGGAGGCTACAGGAAAACAGGTGGGACTGGAGCAGGAGGAGAGGAGGGGAAGGGGGTAGAGAAGGGGAGGAGGGGAGGAGAGAGAACAGGTGGGACTGGAGCAGGGGCAGGAGGAGGGGAGGGGAGGGAAGGGGAGAGGAGAACAGGTGGGACTGGAGCAGGGGCAGGAGGAGAGGAGGGGAAGGGAGAAAGGAGAGGAGAACAGGTGGAACTGGGGCAGGGGCAGGAGGAGGGGAGGGGAGAGGAGAGGAGGGGAGAACAGGTGGGACTGGAGTAGGGGAGGGAAGGGGAGAGGAGAACAGGTGGGACTGGGGCAGGGGCAGGAGGAGAGGAGGGAAAGGCGGGAGAGGAGAGGAGGGGAGGGGAGGAGAGGGGAAGGGAGAGGAGAACAGGTGGGACTGGAGCAGGGGCATAAGAACATAAGAATGGCCGTACTGGGTCAGACCAAAGGTCCATCTAGCCCAGTATCCTGTCTGCCGACAGTGGCCAGCACCAGGTGCCCCAGAGAGGGTGGACCGAAGACAATGATCAAGCAATTTGTCTCCTGCCATCCCTCTCCAGCCTCTGACAGAGGCCAGGGACACCATTTCTATCCCCTGGCTAATAGCCTTTTATGGACCTAACCTCCATGAAATTATCTAGCTTCTCTTTAAACTCTGTTATAGTCCTAGCCTTCACAGCCTCCTCTGGCAAGGAGTTCCACAGGCTGACTACACGCTGTGTGAAGAAGAACTTTCTTTTATTAGTTTTAAACCTGCTACCCATTAACTTCATTTGGTGTCCTCTAGTTCTTCTATTATGGGAACTAATAAATAACTTTTCTTTATTCGCCCTCTCCACACCACTCATGATTTTATAGACTTCTATCATATCCCCCTCAGTCTCCTCTTTTCTAAACTGAAAAGTCCCAGTCGTTTTAACCTCTCTTTGTATGGGACCCGTTCCAAACCCCTAATCATTTTAGTTGCCTTTTTCTGAACCCTTTCCAAGGCCAAAATATCTTTTTTGAGGTGAGGAGACCACATCTGTACACAGTATTCAAGATGTGGGCGTACCATAGTTTTATACAGGGGCAGTAAGATATTCTGGGTCTTATTTTCTATCCCTTTCTTAATAATTCTTAATAATTCTTAATTTCAGGGAACTATCCACGATAACTCCAAGATCTCTTTCCTGATTTGTCGTGGCCAAATTAGCCCCCATCATACTGTACATATAGTTGGGGTTATTTTTCCCAATGTGCATTACTTTACACTTATCCACATTAAATTTCATTTGCCATTTTGTTGCCCAATCACTCAGTTTGGTGAGATCTTTTTGGAGTCCCCCAGAGTCTGCTTCTGTCTTGACTATCCTGAACAGTTTGGTATCATCTGCAAACTTTACCACCTCACTGCTTACCCCTTTCTCCAGATCATTTATGAATAAGTTGAACAGGATTGGTCCTAGGACTGACCCTTGGGGGACACCGCTAGTTACCCCTCTCCATTCTGAAAATTTACCATTTATTCCTACCCTTTGTTTCCTGTCTTTTAACCAGTTCTCAATCCAAGAAAGGACCTTCCCTCTTATCCCATGGCCATGTAATTTACACAAGAGCCTTTGGTGAGGGACCTTGTCAAAGGCTTTCTGAAAATCTAAGTATACTACATCTACTGGATCCCCCTTGTCCGCATGTTTGTTAACCCCTTCAAAGAACTAATAGATTAGTAGAGAGCAGGAGGAGAGTGCCATTCCAGGCATCTGTAGAACTGGAATGAACGATGCTCTCTAATTAACACTCCCCGGGCGATGGGTCTGAATTATTTAAGCACAGCTGGAGTGGGGTTCCTGTGCACGTCTGTGTCTGAAGGTGCCTCTCTCCACGTCGGGCTATCCGTGTGGTGGTGGGGGGGGGGTCTAGCTGTAGATAGAGCTGTCTAAAATCTAGAGGGATAATGGAGATGGAAGGGGGAGCACACCACAGCCTCCTCCCTCCCTTCCCAGCGGAGCGGGATTCCCAGAACAGATTACAAGATCCTGTCCAATGGCATTTGCAGCCTCACTCGGCTGAGCAGCTCCTCTCATCTCCAGCTTGGGGTCCAGGGCTCCCGCATGTACCAACAGGCTCCCAGGTGTCACACTAATAATCCTTCCTCTCCTGTGAGCTCCAAGTCCGGGCTCTCAGCAGAGGGCCCTGGCCTTTTGTGGTTACACATTCAGTTTTGCTTGTCTGACTCGGTATGAAGATGCCTTGCGACTTCTGATGGTTAATCACAATTGTACAGGCCTAAAGAGGGAAGCTTTTCTCTAATCCCCTTTCAGTGGCCTCCAAACGGGGGCTCAAGCAAAGATGACTAATGACAGACATGATTAAACTAATTTAGTAGGTGAAGCTTTGATGGGAGCCCTCCAGAGCCCAGGTATTGCCGTGGGGGACTGGACTCTAATTAGCCAAATGGCAAACTCAGCCCTCCACGCTGCAGTATTTGACTTCAGGAGACAGGGCGGGGGAGGAGGGGACAGGGATGCCTTTTTCTCTGTATTGATGTGCTGCAAAGGGCCACCTGGTCTGATCTAACAAACAGGACAGCAAATCCAGGTTCTAATAGCCAGGCGTGCGTCCCACACTGCCCGATGCCTGTACTGCCTCTCTCGCCAAGGGCTTCCCTGTGCCATGCATTCGCCTTCCCAGCTCTAGGGAGATGCAAAGGCCATGAAACTGCCTGTGCTGCTCTCCACAGAAGGTGGGAGACTGTTCTAGTGAATTACAGGAGCAGACCCCGCTCCCCTCCAGCCGGGTCCCTTGCTGGAGCAAGACTGATCTCCAGGGGCTGCGCGCATGGGAGAGGGGAGGGCTGGTGTTAGCGAACATGTTCTAGCCATGCGCTCCCCGTGGGGAGGGAGAACAGGACGGGTTCGTGGTAGCGGTGTGGGCGCCAGGCTGCAGGTCTGAGCCCAGGGCAATAAGTCTGACCCCTCTGCAGCATCCACCTCCGTGAAGCATCTCGTCGGACTGACGCTCCGAGGTAATTTCCTGGCAGAAACAAGTGTTTTGAAATCCTCATTAGCCAGTTCTCCTCTTAGGCGGCAGGGGCGATCTTCACCATGGGCACCGCTGACCTTGGTGGAGCAAGAAGCACAAAGGAAACCTGACTCCCCTCCCAGACTCCAAAGGGGACAGGGCGTTATCAGGAGGGTAGCCTTGGGCCAGGATGTGGAGGCTGACTGTGACTGTGTTGGACGTGAGGGGGCACCGCAGCCTTGTAGTGCCACCTTAGCCCCTCCCGAACCAAGCTCCCAATCTATGTCGTGTGGTGAAACAGACTGCAAAGCACGAGCAGGAGAGCTAAGGGCCCGACGCCATCGGCCCATGCAGCACGGGCGGGGCAAACCAGGCTGCTGTGTCATGGACTGTAAGGACTAGCCAGGGAAACGCTTAGGTCTGATGCTCAAAAGGAGCTAGGAGCTGGCCCAGGTTTAGCTCCACAGTGACGCACAAACTCCTGTCGAACACTCACAGGCCCCTAAGCTCACTGGGCACCTACGTTTTCGGAGCCAGTGTTTCTGTCTCCACCTAGGCGTCCTGAGCCCTCTCTCCTGCCCTCACCCCACGCCAATTCACAAGCCAAGGAAGGAGAGAGCTCTTTGGCTCCCTGCACTGTATGCTGGGCCTGGGCTGGCAGGTCACATGCTGAGAGGCTGCCCGTGGATTGGGTCCCATTCACAAGCCAAGCAGATGAGGGGGAGGAAGAAGAAATGGTGGTGCCCAGTGGTTAGAGCACACGTCTCTTCCATCGGGGGTAGATATGGGCACAGTCATTGGGCCGGAGGGGGGGCATGAGAGCATTCCACGTGTGGGGCAGGAGACGGGAGATCCTGACTCAGTGCCCCCACACTAGTTGTTCTTCCATCATGGAACAGCATCAAAGGAGGAGGGAGGGGGAGGGCCCCTGCCCCCAGCGCAATGTCCTGTAGCCTGAGCAGTGGGAGGGCCCAGTTCAAGTCCTGCCTCCCGCTGTGGCAGAGGGGAAATGACCCTTCCCCTCACTGAGCAGACAGCGTGATGCACATTGGTAACGACTCCTCAGCAGAGCAGGCTGTGGGGGCCGGGTTGGCTGCGCCAGGCAGCTGGAGAGACTGGAGCTCAGGAAAGTTTCACAGCGTGTCCATGGCCACACAGGGAGTCTGTGTCAGAGCCAGGCTTTGAGCTGGAGAGCCTGTGCTGAGTCCGCGAGACCAGCCTGCCTCTCTCAGGGCATAGCACCGGCACCGGGACCGTCCCTCCGCATGGCTGATCACCGCTCAGCAGTGAGAGCGAGGAACGAGTTGTGGAGAGAGATGCTCAGCCATTCCAGCCAATGCGACATTAATTTCAACGAATAGGCTCTTGAATGAGGGATGTTACGGGTTCACCGAGACCCTGCTGGGCTGGAGCAACCCCTGCCTGCCGGATCCTGTTTAAGCGGTTAACCATTAACTGATTAAACAGGATTTTAATGCCCTATTTTGAAGATGTAGGGACAAACTCCTGGTGGTCCTAAATCCACTGAAATCAAGGGATTTCTGCTAGCAGAGAATTTGCCAACTGGGAAGAGACGACTTGCTGGACTGGATCAGAAGCATGGACTAGGGTTGCCAGGTGTCCGGTATTGACCCGGACTGTCTGGTATTTTCTCCTCTTGTCCGGTAAAAAAATGCAGAAAATACTGGACACCTAAAATGTCTGGTATTTTCAGATTTTTTCCCAGCCAGGAGGTGAAAATCCCGGGTGGTTAGCTGGTTCCACAGAGGAGCTGTCTGGCCTGGAGCAGGAAGACAAGATGGCGGACGGCCACCAGCAGTCTGTTAGGGCCAAAAAGCCTCAAAAGCATTTCTTAAGGGGGCCATGCTGGTTTTTTTTTTTTTTTTTTTTTGCTTAATAACTCTCGGTGGTTTTTTTGTGTGTGTGTTCGGTATTTTTGGTTAAACCATCTGGCAACCCTAGCATGGACCCCTCACCGCAGTAGCCTGCCTCTGAGACTGGCTGGGACCACTTACGAAAATCACTGCAGGGGACGGCCATGGCCTAGCAAAAGTTTTTTCCTAATTCCTGTCGGTCAGAGGTTGGCTTGTGCCCTAAATATGTTCCAGGCTCTGACTGTCAGTGGGAGAGTGAAGAAGCAGGATATGCCCCAGAAGGCAGTTCCTGCCTTGCCTTCCAGGCACTGCTGGTCTCCAGGTGGGAGAGACCTGGGGCAAGACTCTCCATCTGCCTGGCTCCATGATGTGGCTCCAGAGTGGAGAGCGAATGCCATGCGTAGGGGCCTTCCAGCTCACAACACAAACTAGCCCATTAAAAATGTTCTTGGACACGTCGCTAGCAGCCTGGTGAAGTTTCAACGTCCGTAAATATTTCCCGGTGTGATTGAACAGGCAGCCCTGTTTTCAGACCATCTCTAGCTCTGGATGTGATGCTGTTGTGGTTTCATTAAACCCCTATTGATGTGAATTTGTTTCTGATACTGGTAGGAAAGTAAAACCAAACAGATGGGTTGTGACACAAGCTGTCTGAAACAAAGGGTTTCACAGCTGCTCCTCCTGGCACTTCCTGCTTTTCTGTGGCTAGGAGAGAGCCGGCATTGAACATGGGTGTAAATAGAGCGCCCAAGTAAGAATGGTTCACGTGGTTTTGAATTAACCTGGAAAAAGGAGAGGGCCTGTCTCTATTGACAGACCCGACATTTACATTTCTGGTCCAGGGTGCTGCAGTGTTGAAAGTTAGTAGGAAGTAGGTTTCCAACAATATATGTCATGTAAGTCTAAGGATAGTGGGCAGACACTTTTATACTGCCTGCTCTACATGTGGGACATGGATTTCAGTGCTGGCCACTGCATTTGAGGGGGCTCCATTCCACTGAAGAGTCAGCACACGGTTGCTGAGATGCTCAGGGAAATGGAGGGGTTTACGAACGAGGTGAGAGAGACAAAACGGAGTTATTTAGCTTTGCGCAAAGACGATTAAGAAAGAACACGATTGAAGTTGTAAAGCCAGAGAGCTGATGGTTTGATCTGTTGCAGGCTGCTGGACAGACCAGAAGTAGGGATTATAGGCTTCTTTTAAGGAGGAATATATGCCTCCATCATACAAATTTCAGGTGGCACCTTACAGTGCACAGTGAATAGGAGACGGACTTACAGGGAAGGTGGTGGAGTGAAACACGTTAACATTAATGTGCTTGAGCCTGTGGAATGTAACACATTAAATGAGTTCTGGGCATGCGAGGAACCAGCTGCGGAGTTGGCAGGAAAGTTCCTGCTGGTCTTATACCCAAAGGAAGGTCTGTAGGAGAGACTGGCCGCCCATCTCTAGTATTCATGACTAGCAGATGTGCCTGGCACTGCTCAGTTGGTTGTTTTGGAAAATGGAAGGAAAATGTACCTGCTTTATTGTAATGATCGTATTTTTCAAAACCACAGTGTTGTTTTTATGAAGCTAATTTTAGTTCACTTTTTAAAAACGGAAATTCCATCGAGTGTATTTTTTTTCTTGATCCCTAAACTCTTCTCATTCACTGTTTTAACAAAAAAGGGCTATAGTCAACTTGGTTTCCAGTAACATTATCTTCTTGTTTTTAAACCTTAAGCATTGGTATAGCTGTGCCAAAACAGAGCACAACTCCAAATGTCTCCATTTTATCTCTTTCCTGTAAGGTCTATTGAGAAGCACTCTTATTCCAGGTTCATCCTGGGGGTTTTTTTGGCTCATCTTGGTTCAGTCTCTCAACATGCACTCAGTTATGTCAGTTGTGAGGACTGTGTGTGGTTTGGTGAGTCTGTCTCTTTTCTGTTTGGTTTTATGAGAAGCAAATCCCATTTCCCTGGCACTACCGAACCCTTAAGTTATGATAAAAGGAAGCTGCGTACTGAATTCGGTGGTCCTAGCGCTTACCGTTTAGGAGGTCTTGATCAAACAGACAAACTCTCTAAAATGCATAGTAGATTGTTCACCTTTGCCATGTTCTTTCTTGTTCAGCTCCTCTGTAGATGATGCTCCTTATTAAATCTCTTGTATAAGAGCCTTCCCAGGACCCTAATTATTTTGGTTGTCCTTCTCTGGCCTATTCTATTTCCGCTGTCTCTTTGGGGAGGGACACTGCCATTTACCCACGGCACACTGTGATAACATGTGACGTATCGGTCTCTACCCTTTTCTGAATACAGCCCATATCTTTTTTCTTTTTGCCCACCACTGCGCTTTGAGTGGAGGCCTTTGTTGTGCTGCCCACAGTGGCACCTGGATCTTTCTCTGAGGTGGTCACAGTCTCTTCGCAACACACCAGAGTGTAGGAGTAGCCGAGTCTTTTCCTTACAGGCTGTTTCTTTAATTGGCTTGTTGCCCTCTTTGCCTCGGATTTGGGGGGGAGGGGTGGGTTGTTCCTCTGAAGTTCATCTGAGGATGAACTAGTCTGAACAATCTGGTGTTACCTACAGATTCTGATGGCATGTGAGTCAATTCTCCTACTAGATCCCTGGGAAATATACGAAGTATCACTGCCCCGGGCATGGGTTCCTAGGATGCCCAACTACTCACTTCCTCCTCTGATGAGCACCGAGCTCTCGTGCCCATTCTTTGTTCTCCATCTCTTAGCCAGTCACTAGTCGCTTGTCTGAAGATGCCTCAGCCAGTGATTTCCCACCCCACAAGTTGCCCTTTAGTGTATCCCTGCGGGCAGGAGGGGCCGTACCGTAACATAGGTGTCTCCCATCTATGGGTAGCAAACTTGTGCAGTGTTGGGCCCTTTTCCTGTTCTGCACATGCTGCCTGCAGTGGTTTTTAAGAGCAGCCAGAGGAACGCAGTATGTATGTTGTGTCTGACTCATCCACTCTCACCACATTTTTCTTGGGAGCAAAGTGCCCCCATAGACTCAAGGGCCTCAGATGGGTCTGGTCTTTGTGATGTAGGGATCTGTGCTAAGGAGAGCTCTGCAAGTTTGGGCAGTAGATCTCAGATGCACATCACAGAGTCCTAGGGGCTCGTACAGCTGCACATCCTCTAATGCAGGGCTACTCAACTCAACCCGGGGCCACAGTGATACTCACAGCACATGCTGAGGGCCGCAACTTAAGTGTGGTTGCATATACATGCAAATATATGCAAATAGCTTCTTTCACACTGATGGCCATGAATACAAAGATTAAGGCAAGACTACACAACACACAGGCCCCATTTAAGTCAGTTCTGTTGATATTAATAAAATGCAATGTTTACCTGATTTCCACCCATATGGCAGCACTTTTAATGAGCAATGACAGTCCAGGAATTTAACTACTAAAATGCATCTCAATAGAAGACCATTATATTGACTTGATGTTGTGAAGCATGTTCCCAGTGGGGGCCATGTTAAAAGGATCCCACCCGCGGGCCGCATGTTGAGCCCTGTGTAAACCTAAACCGCACTGTGGGCTGCAAACAAATGAGCTGTGGGCCGCATGTTGAGTAGCCTTGCTCTAATGTGATCTATGGCAGCACGTGCCTGCAATGCCCCCTCTGCCATGTGTATCGGCCACACCGGACAGTCTCTGTGCTAAAGGATAAATGGACATGAATCACACATCAGGAATGGGAACACACAGAAACCTGGAGGGGAACCTTTTAACCTGCCTGGGCGCTCACTCCAGCATGGATTTACAAATAGCCATCCTGCTACAAAGGAATTTTATCACCAATTACAGAGGGAGACTGCAGAACTGGAATTCATTTACAAGTTTGACACTGTTACCCTGGGCTTGAGTAAAGACATGAACTGGCTGGCCCATTACAAAGCCAATTTCTCCTGCTATTAACATCTGCATTTCCGCATCAAAAGGTATGTATGGGACACATCCAGCCCACTTCATTAGTCTCATTAGCACCAGTCCTACAATTGACAGGACTTTTTTTTGCTGTTTTTTATATATATATATATATATATATATATATATATATATATACACACACACACATATATCTGGGTCTCTGTGATTTCCACTCCAACTCATCCGATAAAGTGGGTTTTGCCCAAGAAAGCTCACGATCCTATCCAAGGACCACTTGTTGTTTTTAAAGTTACAGACTAACACAGCTTCCTCTCTGAGACTTTATCACAGCATACCATAACCCACTCACAGGAACCCTTTCAAAAGCCTTCAGGGTGGCTCCTTCTACAGAATGATATTGCCATAAGCCTTCATTCACCAAGCCATAATTTAATCTTATTCATAATTAACAGAATGTGTCCCCACCCAGGCCTGTTAAAATACCCAAACCTTCACAGAGGCAAGCCCAAGAATGCGCAGGACAAAACTGGAATATCCTAGCCCTTTCCATGGGATATGGGGAGTGATGGATGTTGCACTATTGCTGTCCATCCTGCTTTTGTTTAATTATCATTTTTGTATTGTTCTTGTCTCGGGAGACTCAATCTGGAAGGAATGGCGTGATGGATTATGTATGAAATCCAGGTCAACACGTCCAAGTATTACTGCCTTGTAATTTGCTGCGCCACAGAGGCCAATATAGATGCCGTGTGTTATTAATTATACCAATATATTTTCATGAGTAATGTGATTAATTAGGCTGTATAACTCCAGACCTGTCCTGTTAGTGTGTTTGTTCTTGAATGAAACTGATCGACTCAGAGTGAGAATCAAAATCTGCAACATAGATTCAGTCACATTTGTTTACCTCTAGATTCTTTGAGGAACAAATAACATTCTATAAGATACGTTTTTATGCATGGAAAATGGAAGGCACTGGGGGTGGCGAGGCATGTTATCTGAATAGCAATTCATAGCCTGGACTGCATGTAGTTCAGGATCAGGCAACCTGAATGGACAGACGTGTTAAAAATGCCCTTGCCTTTGTTACTGATGGTTTCCGAAGAGGGCAAGGGGCTGGCTGGTACAAGGGAGTGAGTTTCAGCTGGCCAGACCAATTCAGCATGTGCCCATGTTGGGGATCATAGAATCCTAGAGTTGGAAGAGCTCAGGAGTTATCGAGTCCAAGCCCCTGCTCAAATCAGGACCAATCCCAACTAAATCAACCAAGCCAGGTCTTTGTCAAGCCAGGACTTAAAAACCTCTAGGGATGGAGATTCTACCCCCTCCCTAGGGAACCCATCCCAGCGCTTCCCCACCCTCTTAGGGAAATAGTTTGTCCTAATCTCCAACCTAGACCTCCCCCACTGTAACTTGAGACCATTGCTCCTCGTTCTGCCATCTGCCACCATTGAGAACAGCCTCTCTCCAGCCTCTTTGGAATCTCCCTTCAGGAAGTTGAAGGCTGCTCTCAAATCCCCCCTCACACTTCTCTTCTGCAGACTAAATAAGCCCAAATCCCTCAGCCGCTCCTCACAGGTCATGTGGTCCAGCCCCCTAATCATTTTTGTTGCCCTCTGCTGGACTTTCTCCAATGTGGCCACATCCTTTCTATAATGGGGGGGCAGAACTGGACACAATACTTCAGATGTGGCCTCACCAGTGCCGAATAAAAGGGAATAATCACTTCTCTAGATCTGCTGGCAACGCTCCTCCTAATGCCCCCCAATGTGCCATTAGCCTTCTTGACTACAAGGGCACCCTGTTGACTCAGATCCAGCTTCTCATCCACTGGAATCCCCAGGTCCTTTTCTGCCAAACTGCTGCTTAGCCCGTCGGTCCCCAGCCTGTAACAATCCTTGGGATTCTTCTGTCCCAAGGGCAGGACTCTGCACTTGTCCTTGTTGAATCTCATCAGATTTCTTTTGGCCCGATCCTCCAATGTGTCTAGGTCACTCTGGACCCTGTCCCTGCCCTCCAGCATATCTACGTATCCACCTAATTAGTGTCATCTGTGAACATGCTGAGGGTGCAATCCATCCCCTCATCCAGGTCATTAATAAAGATTTTGAACAAAACCGGCCCCAGAACCGATCCTTGGGGCACCCTGCTTGAAACCAACCGCCAACCTGACATCGAGCCGTTGATCACTTCCCATTGAGCCAGACAATCTAGCCAACTTTCCAGCCATTTTACAGTCCATTTATCCAATCCATACTTCCTTAACTTGTTGGCAAGAATATTGTGGGAGACCATATCAAAAGCTTTGCTAAAGTCAAGATATATCACATCCACCGATTTCCCCGTGTTCACGGAACCAATTACCTCATCATAGAAGCTAATCAGATTGGTCAGGCATGACTTGCCCTTGGTGAATCCATGTGGACTATTCCGGATCACTTCCCCTCTTCCAGGTGCTTCAAAAAGGATTCCTTGAGGATCCCCTCCATGATTTTTCTGGGGACTGAGGTGAGGCTAACTGGTCTGTAGTTCCCCGGATTCTACTCCTTCCCGTTTTTAAAGGTGGGCACTACATTTGCCTTTTTCCAATCACCTGGGATCTCTCCCGATCTCCACCTGTTTTCAAAGATAATGGCCAAAGGCTCTGCAATGACATTTGCCAACTCCCTCAGTACCCTCGGATGCATTAAATCCGGACCCATGGATTTGTGCATGTCTAACGTTTCTAAATAGTTCTTAACCTGTTCTTTCTCCACCGAGGGCTGCCCACCTCCTTCCCATACTGTGTTGCCTAGTGCAGTAGTCTGGGAGCTGACCTTGTCTGTGAAGACAGAGGCAAAAAATGCATTGAGTACTTCAGCTTTCCCCACATCATCTGTCACTAGGTTACCTCCCCCATCCAGTAAGGGCCCCACACCCTCTCTGATCACCCTCTTATTGCTAACATGCCTGTAGAAACCTTTCTTGTTACCCTTCACATCCCTTGCTTGCTGCAATTCCAGTTGCGCTTTCGCCTTCCTGATAACTCCCCTGCATTCTCGAGCAATATATTTATACTCCTCCCTGGTCACATGTCCAAGTTTCTACTTTTTGTCAGCTTCCTTTATGAGATGTAAAAGGTTAACGGGGTACCCAGTAAGCATTAGCCTTACCAGCATGTTTAAGGGGTAACCAGTGAACCAGAGGGCCAGGGCCAGAGCAGCTCCCTGCCCACCTGCTCAGGGTGTGGTGGGGCCAGCTGGAGCAGCCCCCCCAGTGGCAGGGGCCCCTGTGGCTGCAGTGGGCTGGCCGGCAGGACCCCCAGTGGCAGGGGCCCCTGCCTGGAGCAGCCCCTGCCCAGGATAACCAGTTAAAAGGTTCCAATTAAATAATTTAACTGGTTAACATTTTTCATGAGCATTTACATCCCTAGCCAATGTACTAGGGTTACCATTTGTAACTAAAAGGTGCCATGTAATATATCACTGGAAAACTAATAACTCCCTGATCATTAATTTTCCTTTCCTATGCAAAGCATGCATGGGATTTGCCTCATGCGTTATGGATCTTAGTGGAAAGATGACTAAAATGTGTTTAAACCAGGTAAGTCAGGAGGAGTTGGTAAACTGGCCAGCCCTAGGCAAGGAGTGTCTGTTCGGCTTGGTCATTGAAATGCCATTTAAATATTAGGTAACCAAGCTAGTAAGCTAACAAGTGGGGCAGGAGACAGTGCAGTGTCTGCACCCCCCAGGAGAGAGAAGCTTGGTCTGGGTGTTAACCATTCCAAGCTTTGCTGGTCTATGAAGACAGGAGGTCTGACCTGATCAGTTGGATCCACTGATTCAGTAATACTGCAGCAGAGTAGTTTATCAAGTGAGGTGCCTTCTGAATACCTAGGACACACGGATGATTAATGTCACTGGGAATTGTGTGTATTAACCAGGCCTGTAAAATCCCGTTGAATCAGTCAACTGGTTAAATGTTAACTGACCCCTACCATTGACCCCTGGGCAGGGTTGTGGACCCTCTGAGGAATCCTCTCTGGACCACTTCCCACCACTGCCCTCTCTGCTCAGCAGGCTCTCACTCCTGGTGCCAGGGAGGCCTCAGAGTATGCCTGCATTTCTCCCCAGCCTGCCCCTTCTGAGCTGCTCCCTCTTCAGCCTGTTTCCAGGTGGTGCATGCTCTGCAGGGGGAGAGGGGCAGAGCTAGCTGGGCCCAGGCAGTCTCGTAACCCCTTCTGTCCCAGCGTGTAGAGTCCTGCAGGTCTGGGATCTCCTCTGCTCATTTGTGCAGGAGTGGAGTTGCTACAAAGAACCCGGGAAATGTGCGGGGACCTGCTTCATAGCCACGGTCACACTTGCAGGTCGGGATGCAGATACCAATTTTGTATCCACGCAGGGCTCTGCCAGTGGGGGTTGTATCTCCTATCACAGGTCCTCTCGCTGGCTGGAACCACAGCTAGCAGAAACCACCGTGTGGTGTGGGCCTGGAGCCAGGCTGCTGGGATCAGCACTGCTGACCCAGGGCTGCCTTGCTCAGGGCATGTGACCTACATGCCTTAGACTGGCTGGGGCTATTGCAAGCTGGGATCTATCCAGCAAAGCACTGCAAGACACTCAGGGAGACAGGGTCTGGACTCAGCCCCAGAGGACCATGACACTGATGTCATCTTAGGTTTTGGTTAGGGTTTTCAGGCATGACATGAGAGCACAGTCGCTAGTTGGAGCTAACTATCATCTAAAACTCTAGTCAAGGCACAAGCACGTGCTAACATGGTCACGGTACTGCCTACTAGGAAGGCCTGGCTTTAACTCACATGCTAAAGAGCCTGTGTAAGGTCAAGCTAGCGAATGCGCTCTATCGTCAGACCATAAAATCCTTCTCCACACAAAGCCATAGGTAATAAAACCTGAGCCCAGGGAGCCGGTCTGAAGCCAAGAGGACTGCAGTGTTCCACCGTCACAGATCTAGCTGCATACTAGATCACACTGTTTGCCATTTATTTATTTTGCATTTTACTCGGCTCAGACAGTGACGTTAGACTGCTCCGTTTTGCTTGTTGCAGCTCCTGCACAGTTCAATACTTGTGTGTTTGGGTTCCCAACACTGCAGGGGTGCATGTGATTTAAAACCAAACATAAAAACCCCCTCACTTGCTTTCCCAGAGTTTATGACAAAACATTGAAGGATCCTTATCTGTCTGTGGCAGGTTTGTAAATCACTATTTTTCACCTTTGCAAAGTCAAAATCCAGGGTGTAAATCTGGCTGACAGTGTGGTCCCTCGGAGGACTTGCTTTTGCTCTCAGGCACACCGCTGCTCCGAGAGAGGTTTGCACTTCACAGGGGATCTTGATATGGTGTTGTCAATTTGTGTAGTTGGAGGGCAGGCCGGAGCACTCGCAGTCCAGCAGCACTGTGGGAACTATCCCGTGGGGTTAGATTTCAGCAAAGGGCCTTGGGGGTTAAACAGCAGTTTGCTTGGCTTCTTAATCTCCATGGTAGCTTGGAGACTGAGGGTTAGAATCTCCCTCCTAGGCTACATCTACCCAGCTTCCCTCTTCCACAAAAGCCTATGCAAATGAAGTGCAGATTAGCATATTGCCACACTTCATTTGCATAATTAATTAGGAGCTGTTTTGCACAAAAAAACCCTCTTGTGCAAGAGCTGTTCTTCCTGAAAAAATGAAGAAGAATGGCTCTTGTGCAAGAGAGGGTTTTTGTGCAAAAAGGTGCTGCGTAGACTGCGCCTTTTCGCGCAAAAACCTCTTGCGCAAAAATGGCTCCTAATTATGCAAATGAAATGTGGCGATATGTTAATCTGCGCTTCATATCCATAGGCTTTTGTGGAAGAGGGAAGCTGTGTAGACGTAGCCCTAGTGCTCCTGCAGGACCCTGTGGTGCAATGATGAGTCAAGAGTGATGCAGTTGCTGGGCTCAGGCGGGAGGAAGGCCCTCGTTAAACCTACGAGTGGTCCTGTGGCACCTTAGGGACTAACCAAAATGATTATAGCCACGAGCTTTCGTGGGCAAAACCCATTTCCTCAGATAAACTGGAATGAAAATAACAAAAACCAAGAGATCTATATAACAGCAGAAGAACCTGTCAGTTGCAGGACCCATGTTAATGAGGCTGATTAAGTGGGCTGGAAGTATCCCATACCTAGCTTTTGATGTGGAAATGCAGATATGACAGGGGGTGGGAGATGTGGCACATCCAGCCCACCTAATTAGCCTTATTAACACAGATGCTACGATTGACAGGTGGTACTTCTGCTGTTATATAGATCTCCTAGTTGCTGTTATTTCCACTCCAGTTCATCTGCAGAAGTGGGTTTTACCCACAAAAGCTTGTGATTCGATATATTTTGGTTAGTCCCTAAGGTGCCACAGGACCACTCGTTGTTTTTAAAGTTACAGACTAACATGGCTGCCCCTCTGAGACTCATTAAAGCTAACTCTCTGCCATAGACAGGAAGTGGTTATGTGCAGGACTCTGTGCAGTTCTTTGCTCTGTTGCACATTGTGTGCAAACCTGCTGCTCACCCCAAACAGCAGCATGCTGCATACCCTGCCCCGGTGTGGAGAGCCCCGGCCCGTGTTTTCTGCCTCGAGATCTTTGTGCTCAGGCTACAGTGTCACCCCTGAGCTGAGGACTGTTTTATCTTTTGTTTCCATAAAGGTCAACGAAGAGTCATCCTCCTTTAAGTGCCGAGAAGAGGCCTTCTACCTTCTGGTGCAAGAAGACATTGAACAGTAAGGCTGCTGTGCTGTGTTTTGTTTCTGAGCAGGCCCCGGCATGGAGACTGCTTCCCCCTTGGTCACTTTCCTTTTTGGGTGAATTTTGGGTGACCTAGCTCTGCGTCACTGGCACTGCTGGTGCGGTGGCACACGGGTCATGTCCTGGTAGGGGTTAAATGTCCCTTTTCACCTCATGGTAGCTGGTAGTACTGTGTGGGGGCATCCCGTCTTCATGTGAATCCCACTTGTCGCTGTGAATGGGATTGAGGCTCTGTCCTAATGAACCAGAGCTCATCCCTGGCAACATGCAAGCCATACTGCTGATCCACCCTGCCTGTTCGTTGACTCAACCACCAGCCCCCCAGCCCAGCTGGATGAGTTTGCATGAGTCCCTGACTGGCTCTTTGAGCTCGTTCATCCCAGTCACATGGGGCAGCTCCATGCTCAGATGGATTGAGACTCAGTTGCTTGCACCAGGCAGGATCAAGCCCTGGCCGCAAAGCCAGACGAAGCTGCCTGTAGAGAGGGTATCTGCATTCAGGCCCCCGGGATGCACTGGGCGAAGCATTTCAGTCCCTTGCCGGCTGTCAGGCTTTGCCCCTCACCTGCGCCCTGCTCTCCACCAGCTGCTGCAGGCTGGCTCTGAACTCCGGCTGCTTTGCAGGCCAGATTCCCATTCACTCGCCCTGTTCCAGACGTTACTTGCCTCGGTGGATGCAGGGGACTGTTTGTGGGTTATGCCACTTGGAGGATGCCTGGTGGTGACTCAGGGTTCCCACTGTCACTGATATTCCCAACCGCTGCTTGTTTCTTTGCAGTGAGATCATCAGTTAGTTGAAATTAAATCTCTGCCCAGGGCAGATAGAGAGGCTGAGGGCTTTTGTGTTTGGGTAGGAATTGCAACGTACTGTTCTCCTGGCCTCCAGCGCCTGCACTGCACAGTGTCACTGGTCCTTATGGGCTCCAGTGCCTGCACTGCAAAGTGTCGCTGGTCCCTGTGGACTCCAGCGCCTGAACTGTACAGTGTCCCTGCTCCCTGTGGATTCCAGCACCTGTACTATACAGTGTAACTGGTCCCTGTGGACTCCAGCACCTGCACTGCACAGTGTCCCTGCTCTCTGTGGACTCCAGAGCCTGCACTACACAGTGTCACTGGTCCCTGTGGACTCCAGCACCTGCACTGCATAGCATCACTGGTCCCTGTGGACTCACCTGCCTGCACTGCACAGTATCACTAGTCCTAGTGGACTCTAGCGCCTGCACTGCACAGTGTCCCTGTTCCCTGTGGACTCCAGCACATGTAATATACAGCATAACTGGTCCCTGTGGACTCCAGTGCCTGTCCTGCACAGCGTCGCTGGTCCCTGTACTGAACTAGTGGGGAGATGCAGTGTAGTCCCCCAGAGCCCAGATGTACTTGTTCTCACCTACTGCTTCCTTTCTGAGCAATGACTAAGAACCTAAGAATAACCAGACGGGGTCAGACCCAAGGTCCATCCAGCCCAGTGTCCTGCCTGCCCACAGTGGCCAATGCCAGATGCCCTGGAGGGGGTGAACAGAACAGGGCAATTAGCATGCAAGCCATCTGCTGTCATCCAGTCCCAGCTTCTGGCAGTCAAGGGACACTCACAGCAGGGGGTTATAGCCCAGATCATTTCAGTGGAAAGCCCATGAATGACCTGTCCTTCGTGAACTGATCCAGGTCTTTTCAGCCCAGGTATACTGTTGGCCCTCGCAACATCCACTGGCAAGGCATTCCCTGTGCTGCCTGTGCACTGGGTGGAGAAGCACTTCCCTTGGTTTGCTGGAACCTGCCGCCTGGTGATGTCATCAGGTGGCCCCTGGTTCATGTGGTATGTGAAGGTGTAAATAACACTTTCCGACTGCTGTGCTCCACCCCAGGCACGATTGTACAGCCCTCTCTCCTACCCCTCAGTCCTTTCTTACCAACGGTGCGCTGTCCCAGCCCCTTTAACCACTCCTCACCCCACATCCATTTTACTGCTCTTCTCAGGACTTTCCCCATTTCTAAGGTATCTGGTTTGAAATGGGGCTGCGACCTGGTGGTGCCAAGGGCCCCTCTCACTGGAAATGCCCAGGGCAGGGCAGGCTGCAAAAGGGAGCGCAGATACTCTCAAGACTGGCAGGTAACACTGAAGTTAAACTCCCCCACTAGTCACAAATGGTGCTGCTGATCTCCCACGCTGGTTATCGACAAGGGGAAAAAAGAGCAGTCACCGAGCCCCAAGTCTCTGGCTCTCAACAGCACCCTGGTCCAGTACAGTGCCAAGTTATTTAAAAACTCTGCTCACTGTAGAAAATGTTCTTCGGACCCCAAAGAGGCAGCCATGCTACCAGGTCAGTAGAGTCTGGCTTCTACCCACAATGCCAAGGGCCAGCCACTCCTTTAGTGTCATCTAAAACGAAACGTTTATTGTAAAGAAACAAGAGAAAACCAAGATGTTAAATGCTTCCAACAGGCACATACATACGACGACGTCAAAGTCGATCAGACTAGTAGTAGAGCTAGTGCGTGTGTTGGCTTGGAAGCCCCTCTGGAACACACCAACAGCTGGGATGGGCCATTGAGTCCTTTGTTCGGCGCGTTATTGTAGGAAGGTTACACGTCGGACTGAAGGCAAAATGGAGAAGATGCAGCTGCCTTTCTGTAGTCCTTTGCCAGGCAGGTTTTTTTCCTCTGCTCCAAACACCAGCTGCCCTGCACATGGCCAGCAAGCCCGAGAGCTCTGTCCACAGGCAGCCCCTGTGTTCCTTGCTGAGACATCAGGTGCAAATTTGACCTTTCAGGGGGTTAATTGTACAGGCGATGGCCATTGATGGGGAGGCCCCTCCGTGGCAGGAGCAAGGCAAGGAGGCAGTATGATTCGGGGGGCCCCCCCGCATTCCCCGGCAGCGGCAGGAAGTAGAGCAGCCTGCTCCGGCCCATTCCATTGACTCCCAGCCACGTCACTTGGGGAGGGGGTTCAAGGGAAGGGGTGGGACTGCCCCCACGCTCACTGGGGGCGGGAAGGACAGCATCACGTCTGGGAGCCAAGGAGTCACTACATATTCTTTATACTATCAGGCATCCTAGTCCTTCTGCAACTTAACTTGGGCCTGGCTTTCTTGGCCCCAGCTCCACGCTGAGCAGAGGTCTCCACTGAGTTCTCTGCAGTGATGCCTACAGCCCCTGTACGGTGTGTGGGTATTTCACATTTTTCCCTGTAGCATGCATTCCTTTGTGCTCCTCAACCCTGAGCGTTATCAGCCATCGTCTTGCCCATTCCCCTGGCTTGGCTAGGGCTCTCTGAAACTCCTCACCATCTTCTCTGGTCCTGACTGACCTCAATCCCGTTGGGCGGGTCCACATTGCAATGAAAGACCCACGACTCACCCAGGTCAGCTGAGCTGGGTGGCGTCTGAGGCGCAGGGGGACAGAGGTTCGGATTACGAAAGTGAAATGATCCCCCTGCTGGAGCAATCCATTGAAGTGGGAAATAGAAGGCTTCTGGGTAGCAGCCAAGCAGGGACACACGGGAGTGCGTCTTTTAAGACCTGCATGGTGCAGGAAAGAGAAGGACTTTTCAGTGGGGCCTGCATGAAAAGGGAAATCTTTGGGCGGGACTGAAGACGGGACAAATGATCATTTCTGAAAGCTAGAGGGCAGCTCCCAAGTGGATCCAAGTGGAACACCCAGACCCAAGAGGCAGGTCCGGGGTAGAGGCATGGATGGAACATGTCCCAGCCTATGGGAATGGAAAGGGGGAGCAGGAAGTACAGAAATAAAGACGGAGCGGATCAGAAGCTCCCGTGTGTCTGGGGCCTTGACGTGATTGGGTGGGAGAGCCGTTTGTTACACCGTGTGATCTGCCCGTGGCCACAGGTAGCCCATGAGGGTAGCTGGCAGGACTCTCTGTGTAACTATCCACTCATACTGCCGGGTGTGCCGGGACAGAAGCGAGCCACAGCTCATATGTGACCCGTGCTGAGCCAGTCCCGCCAACACAGGCCTGCCTAGTTACCAGCCCAGTGGGCTGGGGGGAACGTGCCCCGGGTGTGGCTATACCACAAAGACTCAAAGTGCTGCCAATGCCCCTTTGCTACCTGGCACCAGTGCTCCATGGCGCATCCCTTAGTTAGGACTGTTTCCTGTCACCATGGTGCCTGGTGAAGAGAGTCAGGGACAGGGCAGGTGTTTGTCAGGCAAGGAGCAGTGTAGCAACAACTTGGGGGTGGTGACACAGGCTGAGAAACAGGCACCCGGTTCCTCTCTTCAAGCCTGCTGCCTATTAATGTAGTGGTCCTAGAGCTGTCTGGGTGAGATTCCTGTTCGGACTAACTATAGGCCATTAGTAGGCTCATTACTAAAACAGGCCTGAGCTCTCCGTTCCCAGGGCCGGCAGGATGGGCACAGCCCCGTGGCCCAGCCACGCACTGGCGATGCAAGTCGCAAAGAAGCCACGTCCCACGTAAAACACCCTGACATGGCCCAGCCCCACAGCGCGCGCGGCAAGTCTCCCCTCGGGAGCAGCCTAGCAAGGAGCCAGCAAAGCACTTACTTCGGGGGGGCAGCCCCCTTGCCACTCCTGTGGCTGGCAGAATAACAGCCACACACCGGGCCAGGCCACAGCCAGTGGAGAACAGGCCGGAGGCTCAGCCCACTCCCATACGTGGCCCATCCACAAGCAGCAATACCACACAGCAGCTGCCAGGTAAGAGGAGAGAAATTCCTTTGATTTTACCCAGCCAGGTGGCTGGGGATCTCTCTGCCCCCTTCCCCCAAGGTCCTAGCAGGTAGCTGTGACCCAAAGTCTTCCCTGCCCTAGGCAATGCCATTGCAACCCAGGAGAGCTGTGATCGCTTAGCCTGGGATAGGCTCTGGACCAGCCTGCAAGTCCCACTTGCCTTCACATGACGTGTGCTGCTTTGTCTCCCGTTCCTCCAAGTGCCTGGGTAGCCGGGCAGAGTAGTCCAGTGCTTGCTTAACTTGCTTGGGGCAGACGAGTAGCATCCGTGTTCTTGGTGAGCTCTGTTCGGCAATCCACCGCAGGACCGAGGCTGATCTCCCGGTGGGGTTCGCCCCTGTGGCTGTGCTCATCTCACTCCTGGAGAGCGGGAGCAAAACTGCCTCTCTTCTCGCCTCAGCTCTCGGGGAGGAAAAACAACGCCCCCCCCCCCCACTGAAATGCCTTTTAGAAGCGGTGGTCACCATCCCAATGGAATCAGCGAGTGAGCCACGACTCACAGCGACTCAGAGCGGCTCGCGATTGATAGGCTCTGGGCAGTTTGCGCTCACTTTGGGGATGGAGGATACTGAGGGACCCCTCGGCTGCTCGCGCACCATGACCGCTTGCACTTTCACTCCACTTGAAACTCACGCTCATGGAGATGGTGGAGATGAAAAATGTCTTTATTTCCAGAAGTCCCAGGCCCCCGACAGGTTGCTAATAGTATTTTAATGCGGGGGGGGGGGAGGGAGCTGCGGCAGGCTGAGAAGGAGCAGGGAAAGGGGAGTCGTGTTGGTAATTTGAGCTCACACAAGATTCCTGCAAGGCGGAGGAGCTCAGAACAAAGGGATTCGTTCAGTCTCCCTGCTGCCTTCCCCACACTGCGATGCCAGT
Source organism: Pelochelys cantorii (assembly GCA_032595735.1). Taxonomy (NCBI): domain Eukaryota; kingdom Metazoa; phylum Chordata; order Testudines; family Trionychidae; genus Pelochelys; species Pelochelys cantorii. Next base: position 40,219,972 of record CM064341.1, read on the forward strand.
GCCATTTGTGGCAGGCCAGCGCTGTGGCGAGTCCCGCTCTCCTTCCCTCCAGCCACTAGCGATGCTTTGTTTGTTCTTGCTCTGGGGTCCATTCGCCATCTCCCGCCCTTCGCTGTCCCCCGGGATCTGTCCCTTTCCGTTAGCTTCCCTGTGTCTTGGGTGCATAAAACCCAGGAAGGCCAAACCGCCTGCAGACGAGGGATTCAGATCCTCAGGGCTGGCGCTGTTACACTCTGTTGTTTCTTTCTGAATTGCTCCTTTTTTCCTCTCCACAAACCTGTGGCTGCTGTTTTGTCAGGTTCCCTTTTATCTTCTCCAGCTCTGATCACAGCCCTTCTCCAGCTGCTGGCTCTGTCTGAGCGGAAAGGGCAGGCTGCTGTCCTGCTGCAAGATTGGTGGGGGTAGAGACTGCTGGAGGGGGAGGAGGTGGTGCAGAGGACAGACTGGCCAGGAAAGCAGGTCGTATGTGCAGGAGAAAGGAATCCTACAGGCCCCACGCCACATCCCCCGATACACACCCGCCGGGGATGTGGGCACAAAGCGGACAGCCGCAGGGCTCTAGCAATAACTGCTCTGCATTCTCCAGTCACCCAGCAGCTGGAGAGGGTTGGCTGGGGTGGCCACTCTGTCCCCAGTCTCGTGGGCCATTCACTGCCTATAAGCAACCGCCCGCTCTGGTTCTTGAGGTACTGTGAGCCGCCCCGGACACTGGAGTGCACCCGCAGCCTCCCTAGTCGTGCTGCAAGGCTTGGAGAGAGGCAGTCTCCATCCAGAAGCCGTGAGCTCCACTGAGGGGTAGCTGTGCTGCATTGAGCCTTCACGGAAGGCTCCTCCCTGGAATAAGCAGTAACAAATTCAGCAGCTGTGACAAGTGACTCCTCTGTGATTTAGCTCCATCCTAAACCCCGGTGGGGCAGGAGGGCAGCACTGGTTTGAATGCTGTTCCCTCCTTCCCCATGCTATAGATCGTTGCCCATGACCGTCTGTGCTAGCCAGTGGCTGATGGGTGAAAGTCCTGCCCCTCATGGAGATGGTAAACCTGTTGCAGGGCTTTTGGAGAAGTGTGTGGGGTCAGATGCGTTAGCTATGTTCCGGGAGATGCAGCCCTTGAAGCAGGAAAGCATTTGGCTAGAAAACCTGGCCAGGCTCCGGGGTTCCATCGGTGCCCCGGGTTCTTTCCTTGTAGCCTGAGGCCGGTCTGATGCCAGGCTCCTGCACTCTCCCCTAGAGTAACTCTCTTGTGACAGTCCCTTCCCCAGGGGGACTGCCAACCTAGCAGGAACTGTCCTGAGCCAAGACACGGGGTGCAGAGACTGTTGGAGCGAGGGTAGCCCATCCGACGCGCAACTTGTCTTCAGCAAGTTTTTATAGCCCGCAAGCCGAGAGCTGGGATGGGAGAGGGGTTTGCTGCCTGATGCTCTTGTTTTTCCAGCAGCCCTTCATGTGTATTCACTCTGTAATGATCCGTTATTCTTGCATTTGTATCTTGTTTCACTCTGGGAACCGTGTACGAAACCAGGAGCAAAGTCAAGCACAGACCCTCCCCTCAGCTCATCCGGCACCACAGTTTACAAAAGGCTCTGTTATTATCCCTGCATCACACTCCCCAACCCTGTAATTAGATGCTTAGGCTGATGATTGCCCCATTGTCCGCTGGATGGGTTTAATCACTCTTTTCTCCTACAGTGGCAATTTTCCCCCAATTAATTATTGCAGTCTGAGCAGCAATGGCTGGCTGAGTTTAGAGAGAAATTAAAAGGGTAGGGAAGGATAATGAAGACTGAGTTAACTGAGGAGAGGAAGAAACAGGCTGGCAGCACAACCCAGGGTTGTTTTAGGGCACAACAACAACAGCAAACCATGGCAACGAGTCTCAGGGCCTGGTCACTGACCCGGGCTTGTCACGCTGCCTGGCGTGGCTCACGCCCCGGAGAGCCAGCACCAGGGCAGACTGGCAAGAGGCAGGGCAGAGCGCCCAGGATGGAGGGTGGGCTCCGTAATTAGATTTCACCCACCCAGTAACACATGTGAACTCCTGGATCAATATACAAGTTGGACCTCTGTAAACCGGGACTCTCTGGTCCAGCAACATCGGTGGTTGGGCAGGACCACAGATGTTCCAGCCCAGTGGAGGGCTGGCGGCTAAGAGCCCAGCAGTGGGGCCAGGAGCCTGGCTCTCCACAGCAGGGCTGCCCAGCTGGGCAGGCAAGGAGTGTAGGGACCGGCAGGGCAGCGGGCCAGGCACAGCAGGGAGATGGCTGGTCTAGGGCTGGGAGGCACAGTAGCAGGGGGAACAAATATGACCTCCCCTGATCCAGCAAAATCCTTCATGTGGGACCAGTCAGGTCCCGAGGGTGCTGGACCAGGGAGGTCCAGCCTATAAGCATCTCTCTGTGGAGTTGCAGCCTGGCCCCTTGGGCACGGCAGGCTGAGGCAAGCTGGACTTTGTGAGAGCTGGTTGCCATCATCAAAGGTCACCGAAGATTCAGTTTGCTTCCAGTCCCAAGGGACCAGCTCAACTTGTACTCAGATCTCACAGCAAGGCAACACAGGTAGCCAATCCGATCATAAACTAACGAAGGGTTTGGTAACTAAGGAATGAAATGAGGTGGTCTCCAAAGTCAAAGCAAGCGAAGTTGTATACACCAGTGAGTTACAGTCGGTAGCTTTAAGCGGTGACAGAGTTGTAGTAATCTGTCAGCTCTGAATGGGTTTTAAGGCCAACTCAGGGAATCTCTGCTTCTGGTTCATAGCTCCAGCCCTGTAAGAATCCAAACAGCAAGAGAGGGATGAAAAATGTGCTTGACAGTGATTATTTCCTTCTTCCAGAAGCGAGGCTGATAGGATGAGCCCTTCTGAGTGTAGCCTCTCCATGAGTGTGCCGGAGCAATTAGCAAAGTCTCTGTGTTGGGACGCCCCACAATGGCCCATTCAGGTTTGAGAGCCCTTCCTGAGGGGCAGGCGATGACTCCTTTCGCCACTCAGACATGGTCTATTCTTGTTTGGTGAGTTCCATATTCAGAGCAAACATTTCATGGCTCTGTGCAAACGCACCTTGTCGCATGGGACCCAGGTTGTATGCGTAGGTAACACATGTAGCTACTAACGAGCATTTCATGAAGTCCAAGCTTGTTGTTATGTGTCCAGTACCCACCGGAGCCAGTCTAGCACCTGGGGAACAAGACTGGGTTCCCGCAGTGAGTCTGTCAGTGCTTGGCTGAGGCCTAAAGCTTTGACAAGAGCAGGCACTTGGTCCACCACCATTCCAGGACTCAGTGTAGACTCTGAGGCTATGTCTAGACTGCAGGCTTTTTTAGGAAGGACTGTGTTTAGGAAGAGATCTTCCGAGAAAACTTCTTCCAAAAGAGAGCATCCACACACACAAGTGCATTGAAAAAGCGATCTGCTTTTTCGAAAGATAGCATCCACACTGGATGGATGCTCTCTCGCATGTAAGCTGTGATTACTATGGGTGGAATGGCCACCAGGCACCTGTGCTTTTTCCTCTTTCCTCTTCTTTCAAAAGAACTCCCTCTTCCCTGTCCACACAGGACTTTTTCCAAAAGAGCTCTTTCGGTAAAAGGCTTCTCCCTTGTAGAAAGAGGATTACCAACGCTGGAAAACCTCCTCTGTTTTTTTTATTTACTTTTGGAAAAACGCGATCGTAGCGTGGATGTAACTCAGGTTTTGTGGGGAAAACGGCTGTTTTTCTGACAAAACTCTGTAGCGTAGACATACTCTGAGACCCTCCCCATCGCCATGTTTCAGAGCCAGTGCTCCAGGCCCAGCCTGAATGTCTGCCCTGCCAATTTAGCCCAACGAGACAATCTGAGTCAGCTGACCCTAGTCCTGAGAGTTGCTGCCCTGGGTATTTTTTCTTTGCCTTTTTTCTTCTTTTTTTGCTGCCTAGATATACTCTCGGGCTCCCTCCTTCTCTCTCCCTGGAGCACTACTGGACTTGGAAATAACCTAATGGCATCCGAGAGGGGCCTTCCTGGCTCAGAGGCTCTGCTCCCATCTGTGTGTGCTGCTAAGAAGCTATGCTGTGGGACATGCTAAGAACGCCTCAGCACACAGGTGGCCCTGGCCACTCTAGGCCCAGAGGAGTTGTTAGCTCACATCTTTTCACCAGCCCTGTTACAAGTGGGATGGGGCAGGTTTTAGCTAATCATAGAACACTAGAACTGGAAGGGACCCCGAGAGGTCATTGAGTCCAGTCCCCTGCCCTCATGGCAGGACCAAATACTGTCTAGACCATCCCTGATAAATGTCTGTCCAACCTGCTCTTAAATATCTCCAGAGATGGAGATTCCACAACCTCCCTAGGCAATTTATTCCAGTGTTTAACCACTCTGACAGGAAGTTTTTCCTAATGTCCAACCTAAACCTCCCTTGTTGCAGTTAAGCCCATTGCTACTTGTCCTGTCCTCAGAGGCCAAGGAGAACAATTTTTCTCCCTCCTCCTTGTGACACCCTTTTAGATACCTGAATCATGCTGCAGCTTCTCTTTTCCCATGAAGGGTGAATCCACGCTGCACCCTTAGCTCAAAAGAAGCTACACAATCTGAGCTATACAAACTGTGTAGCTTATTTCAAGTTATTTTCAAAATGGAGCGCTATTCCGAAACGTCCCTTAATCCTCATGAAATGAGGTTTACAGGGACGTCAGAATAGTGTGCCCGTTATTTCAAAAGCTATTTCAAAATAACAGGATTCCAGAAGTATCACAAAATAGCGCCACAGTGTAGATGTACCCTAAGACTCTTCTTGAGCAGCCAACACACCTTAAAATCCACACTGGGGTTTTAAAGGGGCTAGTTACTGTTTATAAAAATAGACCTGTTGTGGACAAGTCAGGTGCTGCTGGCTCTAAAGTCTAGGGGTCTTTGGCTTTTGAGGGCGCCTGGTTATTTTTCACAGTCATAATCCATGAACTGTGTTTTCTGATCTCTGTGGGCCTCACTTCCCTGAAATTGTTTCCAAGCAAACTCCTGCGAGGGTCTGGCATGGAACAGGCCCACAGGGCCTTGCCTCTCTGTTTTGCTGGTTCCCCCATTGGAGGGACTGGAGGGAAGTGGGAAGGGGGGCTTTTGCCTCCAAGCTGCCTTCTCACATGTGACCCACCACAGGCATTACCATCCGATGGCTGCTGGATGATAGGAGTTCGTGAATCTCAGAGTTTAAACCCAGCATCACAACGGGCACCGACTAGCCCCTCAGCAATCTCAACAGAGTGTTTCTGGGCCATGAAGTCTGAGCTCCTTTTGATCCTTCGAAGGGGTCCTCCCTGGAGGGGGGGGGTGCACATGGGCAGTGCATGGGACTATACCTCTTGTGTGGATAAGTGGATTTCCGCCTCCAAGGCTGCTGTTCTGGTACTTTTCACCAGCACTGACGTCACCTGGTAAGTGTCTAGAAAGGTTTCCGAAAGCCCAGGCAAGCTGCTGCCCAGATACATTTGTTAGCTTTTAAGGTGCCACAGGACCCCATGTTGTTTGGAAAGGAGAATTCCAGGCCGTCCTCTGTGCCACCTTCTCACGCCCTGTGACAGCAGTGGACCCACTGTGCCCTGCTGTCAGGTTTCATCTCAGTCACCAGTGTGGCCCAGTGGTTTTTGCCAAGCTCCTCTGTGCCTTCCCTTGTGCGCAATGCTCCGTGAAGAGAAAGGGAGAAAGGCGAGAGCCGGATGCTGAGGTTGCCCCACGCCAGCAGTGAGCTGTGAACGAGAAAGGCATCGGTTTTGTTTCCCCCTCGGCTGTGTGTTCAGCGGCGCAATCCGGAGAGCAAAGAAGCTGATGTGAAGCAGCAGCACAAGGAATTTCTGCCCCAGTCACATGAGACGCTCGGGGAGTCAAGCAGCCAGGTGTGCAGACGTCTTCATTGGGACGCAAGCCGAGAGCTCAGCGGGGCAGTGAGCTGTACTCAGCCCGGGGGCTGCCCCGTCCGCTGGCGGCAGAATTCCCCATGCAGGGCAGGCATCCAGGGACTTGCATGCACACTGTGACCATTTTGTCAGAAGCAAAACCCAAGACACTTTGGTGGCAACTTTTTTTAGGAATTCTGCAGTGACATAGAACGGAGGGTTTTCCCAGCAATGTCCTGCCTGAAGGAGTTCCTCAGGAAACCCCCACCAGGTGTGGCTAAACCCATCACTTGAGCAAAAGATCAACTCCGAGGCTTTCATGACTTTTTCTTTCACTCCCAAAACTGTTCCTCGCACTGGACACGCCTTCCTCTGGGCTGTCAGCGCCTCGCAAACACAACGCGGAGCCATATGTACTCCACTTGCGCTGCCCCATTGAAGTGTGGCTCCGGCGCCTTAAAGGGGCAGTGCTGCATGGAGCCCAGGATCAGGTGAGGACTCCAGCTGACCCCGGGCTTCATGCAGTGCTGCTCCATTGAAACGCCACAGTGGCATTTCAAAGGGCAGTTGCACACAATTAATCGTGCGATTAATCGCAATTAAATTTTTTAGTCACTTGACAGCCCTAGTTGTTACACAATTGCAGTATTTTGGCTGATGAGGTGAAAAGATAGGACATTTCAGGTCTCCCAAGGTCTGCTCCTGGAGAATCAGGGCTGTCCCGTTTATGTCCAGCTCTCTGAGGAGGCAGCGGGACTAGCGCATGAGACCCACGGCAGGATTCTCAAAAGCTAAGAGGGCTGGTTCTGGTCTTGGCACTCACAGGAAAGGCATTGAGCTTCGCTGCCATCTCAGCACCACGTGGCTGTTCCAGTGGATACGTCTTTCTCTGGCCTGGCCCGGCCCAGCTTTGCCAAAAGCAGATGTCCTCAGGAAGGCTGCATCTCCCTGTTCCCCCCGACTCCCCGGGCGCTGGCTGGCACTCCAGAGCAGTGTCCTGCTCTCCTCTGCCGGTAGAAAGGTTGCTGTTTCTGCACTCACTTGTGCTGGGGGGGGTCCTGGAGAATGTGCCCAGGCAGTAGCCTCCCCAGGAATTGAGATTGGGGGGGTGTTTGAATTTACAGGGGGGTGTCAGGGCCGATGAGGGGTGAGACCGTGAGGGTGAAGGTGGGCTGTATGGCACCATAGTTCACAAAACTGGGGGGGTGTTGGGGAAATTCAGGGGGGTATACACCCCCATGGGGGGGTGTAGGGAAATCCCTGTGTCCAGGCCCTTGTGCTCTCCCCCTCCCCACGCACAAGGCAAAGAGGCTGGCCAGCTGTGGCAAAGGTGGCTCTCCTCAGCTGGGTTGCAAGCCATGCAGCAGGCTGGCAGCATCTGTTGGTATTTCCTCCTTCCCACAAACATCTGGCTGCTTGGCGAGCTGGAAAATACAAGCTGCCGTGGCAGTGGGCCAGATGTGTACCATACATTCCGCATCCCTGGTTCAGAGTGCACGGGGAAATGATTCCTGGCGCCAGAGCCCAGGGCACAGCCGCCCGCAGGTTTGTCCCTGCAACGTTCACTTGTTTCTTCTCTCTGTGCTTGGGGAGGGAGTTCTGGCCGAGGGTCCCGGCAGCCATGCTGTTGTGGGAGCGGTCTCAGGCAGGGTTTAGCACACTGGGCCAGGAGCAGGTCTTGGCTGGTAAGGACAGCGGGTTGTGGCGGAGCAGAGTGAAAAGGTGCAGTCTCTCCTGTGAGCGGTGCCTGTAACATGAGAACCTGGGGCCCTGAGAGAGGCCCAGATAGCACATTTCTAACAGAGGGAAATTTTGCTCCAGCCAGTCGCCAACCTATGGCCCTGGGTTACCAAGGTTTGTGTTGGGCCGCTGGCTCTTTACAGGGGCCAGGTCACTTTCTGACGACTTTGAACACTTGCCGCTAGGGGAGCCCAGAGCTGGGTTGAATTCAGGGCTGCTGAAGAGGAACTGGATCTTGCGCCTGAGGCTGTGGTGTGGTCCCCTTCAAGGTCCAGGGAGGAATTTCCCTTCAGTGCAGCCATGCAGTGGCCCAGCCTCTGATGCAGACTGTTTGGGCCCCTGCCCCCAATGCAGCCTGGCCAGGTGGCTTTCCTCAGCATGCGGCGAGCCCTGGTGCCGAGGCAGTGTCAAAGAAATGCTGCAAACAGACAGTTTCAGGAGCTGCGGCCAGCGCCGCCTCTGCCTTTACACGGGAGGTTTTGAGGGCCGAGTTCTGGCCTCTGTTTCAGTCGTGGCACTGCCCAGCCTCTAGCAGGGGAGCCGAGGCCCAAACTGGGTCCTGGCACTGGGACCTGGCGCTCAGTCCCGTTCTCGATGCAGAGGCAGAGTAGGAGCCAGTGCCTCCCCCCTCAGTGGGCCTGGCCTGGCCCTGCGGGGCTGAAACGCGTCTTTGTCGCCATTCCTGTGCGTGGCTCTGAGCCTTGGCAGCCTAGGGAGCAGCCTTGGGGGGTATTCAGGGTGGAGCTGCAGTTGCACCCCTCCTTCCCTGCACGCTCCCAGTGGCAGAACCCTTATCCCTCTCCCACAGCCCCTGGGAGCTGGGCAGTGAGGGGCTCTCAGCGAGGCACTTGCAGAGCTGGAGGTGCAGCCCTGACTCCCATCCCCTGCCCAGGCATTTCTAGAGCGTTCGGGCAGGGGCCCAGGGCCGGGGTCTGGACCGGGGCTTGTCTGCACAGGAAATGACCGGCATTGCCGGGCAGGCGTATCACACGGCTGTAGCCATCCCTGGCCAGCCCCTGGGGCCCATTCAGAGAGTGCCTTCCCTTGCTGGTAGCGCTTTCGTGTCTGCGGTGTTGACACACTCTCACTTCAGACTGCAGATGCCCAAAAGCCAGCCCAGGAGGGCTGCCAATCCTGGGCTAGCTCCAAAGTGGACAGGCAGTGCGATTTCTGTCAGGGACGGCCACCAACCCTGTCCACGCCGTTCCTTTCATGCTTGTGGGAATTATGCATGTGCCTTAGGGAGGGGACACCGGGGCATATCGGAATGTGCCAGGTTCACAGACTCTGCTGGTCCCTCTCTTCCAGGGCTCTGCTCTACTCTGGGCAGGTGAAACAAAGCAGCTGTGTGCTTAGTACCTGGCTCTTTCCCTGAGTCAGTCCCTCTGCCTGTTGCCCATGCTTGCATCCCATTGTTCTCCGGCTCGCTACCGCAGTGTGATTCCCCCACACTGACGGTATAGAAGCCATGGAAGATTTTAAAATATGCTGAAGTGACTGGAAACAGCGCAAAAAGATGCATTAACGCAAAGCCAGCGGCGGAACGTGCTTGCCAACGCCTCATTAATTCAGCAGCATTATCAGCTGGCATGGGCTCCGTTCTCAAGGTGATTCTGGGATGCAACTGATTTGGATTTGGGGAAAAAAATGTTTTTAAGGTTACCCAGGGTTTTGAAGGCAGAGGGAAAAAAATTAATGTCTTCCAGGAGTTACCAAAAAAAAGGCTGCCTGGGCAATTCATGTATAATTCAATGAATTCCAAAGTCGTTTGAATATTTAAATTATGTATGATCAAAGCAATAAAGAAATCTGCATTTCCTCATTCGGTGCCCCCCAGACATTATGCTCCCTAGTGCCCCCCTAGAAAAGAGGCAGCTCCGCACTTCCGTGTCTATTGAGCCTTATTGCGCCAAAGACATTGAGTTTGACTGGAAAAAAACTGCCTGCCAAGTGTAACTGCTGCTCTTCACGAACCACCGGGTGCCCTGCCTCTGGAGCTGCTGCGGTTGCTAGGGCGATGGTCAGTGCAGCCTCCGAGGCAGGGCCGGCAGGGAGAGGGGGCGTGATGGGCAGGGCCGTCCCTGGCTTGCCTGACATACTGTCAGCAGCACTGAGTTCTAATTAGCCACTGGCCCAGTGCCAGCCTCTCCTGCGGTGCCAGCGCCAGTGTATCCCTGGCTGGCGTGCTCCTGTGTTGTTCCCAGCAGCACTGGCTTGTGCCTGCAGCAGCCACAGCCATAATAACCCAGCTCCTGCCATGGAAAGAGATGACAGGAGGGCAGATTTTGAATGGAAGCTGGGAAAGGATGGGGGTTCTTCCCTGCCCCCCCACTTTCTCCTAGCCATAGCTCCACACTTTCTGCTCCCACTTGCTTTCCTCAGTGAAGGGAAGCCTCCGTTGTTCCTTTCCTCTGATAGCCCGAGAACAGCTGGAGCTGTGGGCTTTGTGGAGCTTTGCACAGTACTTCCAGCTGCTGGGGTGTTTCTTGAATATAAAGTTGTTTTTTCCCCCTTCTATTGTAGCTTTATTTTGCTGGCGCAACGCCCTCCCCCCAAACACTCGCCCAGTTCCCATCCAAATGCCGTAAATTTTCATTAGTATTCTGTGATTTAATGATCTATTCCCAGGAGAAAATTAGTCTTCAATTTACAAAAAAATCCCTGTTAATTTAGGCATAATACTGTGAGAGTGACTTGCATGTTACAGCACGATCCTGTACCTGGAGCCTTTACTCTCCCGTGTTCCCGAGAAGGGTAATTATGAGGGAGAATTTTAATAAAACACTGAAGTACATTTGATGGAGACTAGGACGAGGTTCCTGGGGGCAAGAAAAGCAATTTCCTCATAAAGCAAGAGGTTATTTTGTAACACGACTACAAAGACGGTGTTCAATAGTGATGCTGAACGACACATGATCCCACCCAATTTGGGCAAAAGGCAAGCACAAAATGTACTGAGGAAATTGCCAGGTCTCACCTCAAAAGGAAACATAGATTTGTTTTAAATGGTGCCGACTTTAGAGGAATATGCCAGGTGGAAGCTGCAGGCTTCTCAGGGCATGTTTAGCAGAGAGCACAGGTGCCTGCGTGTGTTGTGCAGTGTGTTGTGGTGTGGTGACAAGTTTCAAGAGGCTTCTGTGCTGGCCACGCAAAAGGCTAACCATTTGCATGATCCAAACCCAAAATGGCAGCGATTCTGGAGTCTGCCTTCCCTGCCAATGCCTGCTTCATCTCCGAATTTCTGTGCCTGCCTGCCGGGACTGTGCCTTGCTAGCCCTTGTCGAGCAGAGTCCCAGAGCCCTTCCCCTGGCGCTGCCTGCATCTGGAATACGGGAGTGGGGCTCGTGCTGTGGGGACAATGCACAACTGGTGTGATCCGGAATGGGTTTCCACCCCCTCTCCTGCCAGAGGCAGCACCTCTCTTGTGCAGATATTGAGATAGATGATGGTGGTGCTGCTCATTAGAGGCAGTGGGAAAGGGGAGGTGCGGGGAGGCTCTGTACCTAAGAAGCTCTGGAATGGGAGCTCATTAACTAGAAAAATGGGGTCCAGAGGGCTCATTTGTCTGATAGCGGTTCCCTGTTTTTCCTAGCAGTGTAGAAGACGAGGGAGGGGGATTTGAGTGCTCGGCACAATGGCCAGGCCTTTGATTCATCCCCCTTCTGATTCATGTCCTCTGTCTCAAATTGCTTTTTACAGTATTTATTTTCTGTGGCTCTTCCGCCTGCCCGCTCGGAGCATGTGGAGTCCCCCATGCTGGGCAATAGATCAGACACCGCATAGCATCCGTAATCATGACATACCAAGGCCCCTTTTTGAGATGCCGAGGGACAAATTCACTGGTCACAAGGAGCTGTGTTTGGCAGCAAGCCAGATGCAGGCAAAAGGTGGCTTTAGGCCAGCTCATCACGGAGCTAGTCCATGAAGTCCCTTGTGCCCCACCACATCTCATCACTAAAAGGCAAGCCTTGCCTTTCCTCCTTTCGGTCTCTCTGATGCTACTCGGGTACAGAACTCACTCCTCAGAGTTCAGACCGAACATAAAGGGCTCTTGGCTGCTTAAAATCATTGTCCTGCCTTGAGTTACAAACAACGCCTAAGAGGATTAAACCAAGGGAGAGGATTCTTGTAGGTACAGGGAAGAACTTGTAGGTACAGGGAAGAACACCCAAAGGGTATGTCTACACAACAACGTTATTCCGGGATATCAGAGGTATCCCGAAATAGCTACCCCATGTCTTTTGAACGCGTCCACTATTTCAAAATATAAGGGACGTGCTATTTCACCATCCCTATAAACTCATTCTATGAGGAATAAGGGATAGCTAGAAACAGAGCTTTATTTCGAAATTTGACACTGTAGTCTATTTTGAAATAGACTCGAAGTAAGCTACATATCTTATTTCGAGTTTTGGGTGCTGTGTAGACACACCCACAATGAGCAGAGCAATAGAGCAGCTTGCCTGTGAGGAGAGAGAAAAAGACGGGAAGTGGTTAGCTTGGAAAAGAGGTGATGGGAGGGGTATGAGAAGGGTCTGTCACAGTTATGAAGAAAGTGAATGGTGAAGTGTTTTTCATGCACCAGCAGAACCAGGCATCACCCAGTGAAAGTAATAGACCGCAGATTTAAAGCAAACAGCTTCCTCACACAACACGCAGTCGACCTGTGAAACTCACCGCTAATGAATGTGATGAAGGCCAAAACTATAACAGGATTCAAAAAAGAGCTAGATAAGTTCATGGAAGTTATTAGCCAGGATGGGCAGGACACAACCTCATGCTATAGGTATCCCTAAGCCTCCATAACTGCCCTGCTCTGTTTATTCCCTGTGCAGCACCTGGCATTGGCCACTGTCAGAAGACAGGGTGCTGGGCTAGAGCGGCTGCTGGCCTGTCCCAACGTGGCTGTTCTTATGTTGTTAAAAAGGCCACTGGCAAAAAGGTTTAGGGTTGTAAGAGTCTGTCTAATTTTAACCCAACAGTGTCCCCTGAAGAAGCAGCTCAGTTTGGCTCAAATGCCGTGTCCTCTGATGCAGCCTCTTGTATGACAGCATCAGTGGATGTCACAGTTAATTGTGTGCCTGACATGTGACTCGCTGCTTGGCGACACTTGAATGCCGTGATGGATCACTCCGCATTTTGCTGCTTGGGCTTGGTGTGCCGGGCTCTCTCTTCCACTTCCCTCTTCATTCTGAAAGGCCTCGCCAGGCCCTCCAGGGGTTGGCAGACTGCCCACTGGAGAGGGAGAAATGTCAGATGGAATCCAGATGCCCTGGGCTCTGCTATGGTCCCCGTGACACAATTATGTGCCAGAGCTTCCTTGACAGAAGATACCACGATGTCAGCTGTTTAGAGATGCAGCGTTGAACCATCTCTGTTTGCATGCTTAGCAAATGACAATACCAGCTACAGTCAAAGAAACCCAAACCACCACCCTCCCCATACTGGTCAGTCTGCCCTGTCCTTGTTTTATGCTGGAGATCAGCTCTCCTGCAGCATGGACATTTGGTTTTTAGCTGTCCGGACTTGTTTTCCACACAATTTCATCCACCAGCCAGCCATGGAGCTTCTATTGGGCCAAACCTAACTGAGTACACTTTAGCTTGGTGCAGATCACTTAGGGCCTTTCAAGTGTATTTGCTAAAGGAGCCAAGTGATACCAGCATACGATATTCCAAACTGCTAGACCTTCTTGAGTCTGCATAGCTGTCCTGAGGTTAACACAAGAGTCAGACATTTCAGGCCCTTTTGCATCTGACCAACCCTGCAGCCCTGCAAGCAGTGACCTCCCTCCTGGAGTCACAGTTCTGTTTCTGATGTTGTTTGGAACCAACCAGGTAAAAATGAAGCCAGAGTTTCCAAACCTCGGGAAAGGGGTTGGTTTGAGCTTGGATGAAGGGTTGGGGCAGTTCTTCATCAAACAGGTTTTCCCATTACCCTGTGAGTGTGATTGTGTGATAGCGGAGGTGTTTTCCTTTGCCCTGAACAAAGATGAATGCATTTGTAGCCGAACTCCTGTGTAGAAAGTTAAGAGAGGACCGGTCTCAAGAAGTTGTGCAGTCACAGTTAGCACTTCTGGCCCCTAACAAGAGACAGTTTCAGCTTTTGCAGTAACTAGCACAAATGTAAGTCCTTCTCACCACACATCCAGTCCTTACCTTGAGATGCTGCTAAACTAGACGGGAAATCTATTTCCTGTCCCCCCCCCTCCAAAAAAGCGCGCGAACTGTGTGTTAAATATAGATATATGATATGTAAATGAATCTGACAACTGAGTGAATAAAAAATGAAGGTTTAAATTATTGAGGGGTAGGAGGAGATGGTGCATGCAAATAGCATTAATGTAGAAACAGGCAGCTCTCTGAACAAGGCAGGAAGGTTTAGAAACATAATTATTTCTTTTAAGAAAAGGGCTACATATCAAATAAAAGCCAACAGACCCAGCACATGTTTATTTCAAAGGCTTTTCTTTCTGTCTATCATGTCCCTTCATTCCACTGTGGTATAGTCTTCCCCTGCAAAGCAATGAGGAGGCTGCTGAATATTTTAGCTTTAATTAAAATAAGATAAATTAAGTTTTGATTACTACATGAGAATAAATGAGTCCCAGAGACTAGAGCACAAGCTCTCGGCTCACATAGAGATGGCAGGCGGAAGGTGTTTGCTAATTGATTTGGTGGGGATAGAACTTTTTACCAGCCTGACTGTTGCTGCAATCAAAATATATTACATAGCACCACCACTAGGCAAACTGTGATGGGTCTGAGAGCGTTTTGAAGAGTAACATTCATTCAACCCAACTCAAAGACAAACTAGGCTGAGATATCAGCCTCGCCAGTAGGCACTAATTATATTTAACCCATAAAAAAAAATCCGGTGAGCTTATAGTTATTTTTTTAGGCTCCAGGAGTTCAAATGAAGAGAGTGAGAATGCAGTGTGCCGAGCTGGGGTGGGTTCTGTACCCCGCTGACTGCAGGCCAGCTTTCTCAGAAGGAACCGTTTTGGGGGCAGAGGATACTGGTTGTTTAAAGTGGAAAACAGAAAACGAGTTTGTTATTTTTTAAAGTAGTAATGTTGCCAGTTTATTTTCAGCAGGGGAATGGCTTCCTTGTCCACGCAGTACATTTTTAATTGCTCATTTTTTCATATTTACATTGATACCTGTATGAGACTGCTAAGGACAGCGCATGGTGGCTTGGGAGGAGCCGTTAAAGCTATAGATCAAAATGGCATTTATTAGCAAAGTGCCTGCCTAGGGATTCTGGTTCTTAATTTATTATTTGTTGTGTGCTGACAACGTGCTCTGCCCTGCTCTGTCTAATCTATCTTTCTAGCTATTTATATGGCCCTCATCACTGTAGTATTTGAGTGCCTCCCATCGCTTAAAAAATGGCAGCGTTGTCTCTCTCCCTGGCCTGACAGGAGAAGCGGGGGGGGGGGGGGGCTCGGGGGGCTCTTCTCCTGTGATTTGTTTCAAGTGAATGAACCTTGATGAAGGAGGCTGCTGTTGTGGGGAAGAGCAAGCAGTGGGGGTAGGAATGCAGCCGTGGGGAAGCTTTCATTCTTATTTCTTTCTGGGGGTAAGTTCCATAAGCATAGTCCAGTTTCTATGCAACTGTCTCCCAGTCGCCAGTCATTTCATTCTGGTGGGACCCAGCTGTCCTGGCTAGCCAGGCTGTGGGGTGGAGGGGAGGGATGGGCTGACCTGACAATGCAGCAGCAGATACCTCTGATGGACAGTGTAGCGTTTTATTTTATCGAAGTGAATTTGATAAGGTTTTACAGCTCCATGGGCTCAGCTCTGGTGGCTACTGTTTCAACCTCAACAGAGTGAAAGTCACCTCTGCTTCTTGCTTCAGATTTAGTCTCTAGGAATGCAGGAGACCAAAGGCAGTGACCAGACATGTCACAAGCACAAGGTCTAGTCTGTTTTACAGGTTTTATTCAAGTTACATCTGAAGTTATGATTGCCCGGCATATACAAATTCCTTAAAGACCTCTGCACAAGTTACAGATATAGTCAGGCTTACTCTTACGGTCTGATGGCTGCCTTGCTAATTGATCATCAGTAGAGGGTTGGTTTCTCCTAGAGTTTTCTCATAGGGAACTCAATCCTAATTTGGGTGCTCGTTTTGTAATGTGATTTTGACGATACCTTATTAGCATTTGTGCACATAGTGCACGCTGCAGTTGTCTTTGAAAAATGTGACTACCAGGTATTTTGTAAACAAAAAATTGCTGTTCCCGTTAAGTTTTTGCCGTATCACTCACTGGCCATGTTCCCCGTAAGCTGAGCATTTGCGCGGCCACCCAGGAGAGATTGAAATGCCGCCCAGCAGATTAGCAGAGCGCCCCATAGCTGGTAGCATGTGTTTCTGCTGGTGGTGCACATCCACACGCCTTGGTGCATGTACCAAAATTTATTCTGCACATGGATGGGAAAAAACAGAAGCAACTTTGCACATTAGTACATTTAACAGGAGTGTTGTGAGCAAGAAGTCATTCTTCCACTCTACTCTGTGCTGATTAGGCCTTGATTGGAGTATTGTGTCCAGTTCTGGGCACCACATTTCAGGAAAGCTGTGGAGAAACTGGAGAAGGTCCAGAGAAGACCAAAAAGAATGGTCCAAGTTCCAGAGGGAAGACTGAAAGAATTGGGCTTGTTTAGTTTGGAAAAAAGAAGACCGAGAGGGGACATGACAGCAGTTTTCAAGTACCTACAAGGGTGTCACAAGGAAGAGGGAGAAAAATTGTTCTCCTTGACCTCTGAGGACAGGACAAGAAGCAATGGGCTGAAATTGCAGCAAGGGAGGTTTAGGTTGGACATTAGGAAAAACTTCCTACCTGTCAGGGTGGTTAAACACTGGGATAAGTTGCCTAGGGGGGTTGTGGAATTTCCATCGCTAGAGATATGTAAGAGCAGGTTAGACAGACACCTGTCAGGGATGGTCTAGAATGATGGTGCTTGGTCCTGCCATGAGGGCAGGGAGCTGGACTTGATGAACTCCTGAGGTCCTTTCCAGTTCCAGTATTCTATGATTCTATGATTCCTCCCTAAGTATCAATGAGTTACAGGAATCCAGTCAGGAGATGACAAGTGCATGGGCCAGAAGTTGTGAGGGGGTTACGTTTCCTTGCATGCTGCAGCTAGACAAAGACTTTTTTCACTGCCAGGTCATATAGGTTAAATGATGATGGAGCAGAATTCTTAGGCTTTGGGGCAGATACTTTATGGAAGGATTGCTTCTTAGAAGCATCCCTTTCCCTCATCCAGCTAGCATCTTAGGCCTTGTTTAGCTCTAGTTTGAGCCTGCTGCTTATGTATCAGGGTGCT
The DNA here is from genome assembly GCA_032595735.1 of Pelochelys cantorii. Classification (NCBI taxonomy): domain Eukaryota; kingdom Metazoa; phylum Chordata; order Testudines; family Trionychidae; genus Pelochelys; species Pelochelys cantorii. The sequence continues at coordinate 40,236,910 of CM064341.1, forward strand.
GGTCTCCTCTGAGTATTGTGACATGCTAGTGATGTGTTGGCTGCATCTGTGAGAAATGAGTTGCACAACTGGGTGCCATTGGCTCATTACAGTGGAAGTGCCAGTAATGTTGGAAACGCCTCCCAGAGTGGACTGATATAGCTCCTGAGGAGGAGTGGGGGCAGGCTAGGCCCAGCGGGAGTGTGCAGATGAGGGCTTTCAGAGAACATGAGCCGTTAGCCTCCACCGCCCCCTTACTAAGCTACTATTGCTGCTGATCCAGCTGCACCTCCATTATTTCATGCACGTGCACCAGGAGCCTGGCTATGTCAGAAGCTGTAGTGAGATCAGGTAGTAGGAGTATTGAGAGATGGCCTGTATCTGTGCCACGTCACCACCATCTTTTAGCATACCTCAGGTTGTCTCCTGACTGCTCCTGGCCTGACGCCTGCAGCATGTTGGCAGTGTCACAGGACGTCCCTACTTTCTCAAGGATTCTGTCTACAACTGGGCTTTTCAGCCATCATTGCTGGGTTTCATTGTGGTGTCTGGACACTGCATTATCTCACCTAGGCTTTTGCATTACAAAAGGGAGCCGTGTGTGATCTGGTGCCTCATGTTTTCTGCTCGGAGGCCTTGTCTACACTACCAAGTTTTGTCGCCAAAACTTAGATTGACACTCATTCGACAAAACAAAACTCACCAGAGGGTGTTCACACTTGCTCCCTCTGTTGGTAGATCATGTACACATTGGGAGCACCATCATTGACAGAGTGAGTGTGTATGTGTGTATCCCATAGTGCAGTGTTGTGGGAAGGCGGAGCTGATCCCTGCACATTTTGGGATCCCCTCCGTGTTCTCCCACAGCCTCCTCGATTGCTGGGAGCAGAACCATGAGCAGCTCTGTGAGATCGCCATGCAGAGGAGTCAAAGCAGCACAGCAGCCTCTCCAGCCCTTTCCCGCAGCTGCAGTCTGTCTGCCGCTGTGTTCCTAGCAGAGCAGAACAGGAGCAGTCCCATGATTTTCTCTTTGTTCCCCAAGGGGAGCAGCTCACTCAGCTGTCAGATACATCTGGAAGCTTTGAAAGGGGAGGGGCATATGCCTGCAGGGCAGCAGAGATGACAAAACACTGAGCAGAGCTACCAGGGCAGGCATTGTGGGATACTGGCGGAAGCCAGTCCTCTTGACAAAACAAACAGCAGAGTCCACACTGGCTCTTTGTTGACAATAAAGGGAGGGGAAAGAAAAAAGTCTCTCATGGGATGGAAGTTTTTTGTGGGCCAAACTGTGCGTTTTTTCCCGACAAATGTCGCATTGTAGTGTGAACGCTCTCGCTGTTTTCAAGTTAGTGTGGACAAAGCCTTAGGAAACTTCCCTTACTGCTTCTGCTAAAACTACAAACACAGTCACTTTCAAAGACCTGTGTTTGTCTCCAGCCCCACAAGGCCAGGATTGTTCACACCCAAGCGGATGTGCCACCCTTCACTGTCAGCCGAAAAAATCAGGTTTGGTCCCACATCTCCACATCAGAGATTAGGGCTGAGCTGTGGGACAGATCATACTGTGCCCAGGCCCAATGCCTGCATTTCTTGGCTTTTCTGGGGTTGAGTCCAACCTGAGCACAGCTTTCTTTTCTCTCCAGTTTGGCCTTCTTAGTCTCCATGGCAACATGCATTCCCTTCTGCAGAGGCATCATGCTTTGCTTGCCACTTCCCAGCTCTGCATTTGTATTCTGCTCCTTTGTCTTCTGTTATGCCTTGGCAGCCGGCCAGGCCAGGCATCCATTTCAAAGCAGTCTTTGTTTTATTGGCAAAATGGCTAGTCTGAAATGTATGTGATTTAATCAGGCTGAGAACACTTTGTTTCCATGCTTTTTTTTCTTCCCCCACAACTGTAGCCCATTTATTCAGAGGAGCTGGGTTTTACCTGAGCTCGCCAGTGGGAGGAAATACCATGGCTGGCAGCTCAGCCCACTAGGAAACTCTCCTTCAGATGCAGTGCACCAAGGAGGAGGGTGCAGGGTGGGATGTGTGTGGGGGGCGGGGAGGGATTTCTTTCACTGCCTTGCTATCTATTTATCTTTGCAAATTCATTTCAAACTCACACTTGTTGTTTTGGGAGCAGCCTTCTCCATGCTGTTCAGATAAAACAGGTTTTGTGGACTTCCTGAGAGAGCCAACAGCCAGGCCCTCTCAGAGAATGACAGAGGCCTGGGACACTTTGAGTTTAGAGGCCCCAGCCCAGCTCCCCGACATATCTAACTTCTCACCTACACGGTCATATTAAAACCCAAAGAATATATGAAAATGAACACTTGAGACATTTATTAACAGTTAAGTCATTATACCAGTGGCATGTATATTCAAAATGCAAAACTCTTCATTTTAGGAAGGCTTTTCTGATTTTGTTGTGTGCAAACTCGTTTATAATTGAAGAAAAATCTAATTTAATGTACAACATCACTGTTAATACTTAAAAAATAACAAATAGTCTTGCAGCACCTTGGAGACTAACAAAACATGTAGACGGTATCGTGACCTTTCATAGGCACAACCCACTTCTTCAGATGAATGGAGTTAATGTTAATCATTGCGAGCCCATTTAAATGCTCTTGTCCCATTGTTGTACGATGATAGTTCTTATTTTAACACGTTGCATGTGGATTCACCTGAAGCCACTGAAGCAGGGAGACTGACAAAAATGTGTAATGCGATTGTGATATTAGGAAATACAGTCGACAGGTCAAGATCGAATATTTCTTGAAGCAGTTCCTTTGGCTTGCAGTCCGATCTAAAGGTGGTAGAATGTATATATTTCAGGAAGACGATCTCATCACAGAGATCTCTTGAAATTTCGTTGTTGTACCTTTGTTGAAACTGTTCTGCTGCTAAATACAGATCTTCATCAATTAGTTCTCTGAACTCCCAAAGGAATCCAAAAAGGGTACAAATTTGTCACAGTGACTCAAATCGATGTGTATGACCAGATTTGATGGAGTCAGTAATCATAAAAAAACATTGACATGGCCTGATAAAAGTGGATCATATTTGCTCAGAAGCTCAAGTACACCAAGAAACTTTCCATTTGTAGGGTCACCAATACATTGACTGGAACCAAACAAAGCCAATCCCCGTTCTAAAAGAAAAAGAATGACATTCAATATGTGCTCAAGGGGTTTTTTCCAGTTATCAGTTTCTGTGTTTATTTCACTCAGGAGTAAGTTTTCAGTTGAACTGTCTGCTAGTGCTGCTCTACTAACTGATTTCCATGTAACATAGTTATCTTTATGTGATACTAAAATTTCATGTGCAGGTATTCGGTCTTTCAACTTCCTCCAACCTCTAGTGATGCTCCAACTGGATCAATCAGACAATACTGATGCCTTTGAAGTATTACTATTAAAAATGAAACAGGGTACACAGTACAGAGCCTACTTCTCCATTCTCCAGCAGAGTCAGTCTCTTGTGTATATCTCTCCATTTGGAAGAGGTTTTATCAGCAGACGAGTGGGAAAAGCATGATTTTCAGCATCTTTTGGTATATTACTTAGAATCTGAAAACAACTAACTTTGAGAAACGACTGCTCATGAGCAACATTGTTCTTATCAAGAAGTCCAATATCAGGTTCTGTTGTTACACTGTGCCTTGTGCTAGTCATAAGTTCTTGCTCCTACTGCACAGCATCTCTAAAGTCCTCATATTCTGCCTGCACAGTCTCTAAATCGAGCAGATATTCTGCATCTATCGCTACTGTTGGCATTTCTGTGTCTTGATTAATGACCTCCTCATTTTGAGGCAGTGGCATTGACATGTCATTTGTGGGTACAAAGTTTTCGTCATCAGAACTAGAAGTGTCACTGTCAGTATGGTCACCATCTAATGGCTGAGGCGTCTTTTCTACAATAAATGATGTTATTGGCTTTAAACTCTGAACTGCTGCTTCACTCTGTTGCTTTCACCGTCTCTTACTTGCACCACTTTCAAATTTTCATTTTTATAAAGGGGTTCTTTTAAAACACAGTAACACAAAAGAAATTAATTCACAAAAGGCTACTGGTTATACAAAATTGTAATTGTACATACTTCGCAATTAATATTATATAATAACGGTTTGGGGGTGTTATTTACTACAGCCCATATAGCCTTATTTCAGAGTCTTGTAATTACACCTGCTAACATGTTCCCATTATTAAATTCCTCTAATAACTGGTGCATTTTTATGAATATGAACATGGGAAGATTGCCAGATTAAAGTTTATTAAACAACTAGAATTAAAAGTTTATTATCACAAAAAAGCCTTTAAAAGTGAATCTAAAACAGGAGAAAGAGGTAGCTTACAGCTGAGTCTGATATGATTATTGTATACAAAGACACATAAGAAAAAACAGGAATACGAAAATCTCCTATGCAGAGAAAAATGTCTGATTTAAAGGTTAAACTCTCACCCTGAGACCAAGCAAAATCACTTTACAGTAACAGAATTAATTACGATTTTCAAAACCTCTAAACTATGCAAAGACTGTAAATAGTGTTTCATAACATAGAATCACTAATCACAGAAGCTACTCCAGTCACGTAGATGAAAACTCGGATGTGACTGAAAAATTGGTGAAGGCTTGAGGTCCCACAATGATTTAAATCAATTTTTGCAGGTATCTATAGCTTCTTTTGTTGTCTCTGTTATAACTGCAAGGTGTATAATAAATGGAAATGACTTGGTCGAAAAAATGTCAACATTTGAGGCCCCTTTGTCTCCTGAGGCCTGGGCCAAATAGCCCTCCCCCCCACCCCCCACTGCTGATACCTGACACCCAATCCCCCTGCCTTGGACAGTGGAGAAGACACCTGAAGAGGAAGCAGAGACCAGCATATGGCTCATACACCCGTCTTCCCCCTTTGCTTGGCTGCGTCTGCCTTCTCCCTGCAGCCGTAGTGGGAAGGTCAAACACCGAGCAGCTGTAGGGGATTTTAATTGCCAGTGAGCTCCAAACAAGCCATTTTTCTTCCTCTCTTGAGACAGGTTTGAGTGTCAGCAGATGTGGTGGGTGTGCATGTGTTTGTGTTTTTAACAGTATGTAAATAGACAAGCAAATCAGAGGGGGGGCCTTGGACTCCTGGCATGTTGCCAGAGTGGCCCTGGCTATCAGCGATCTGAAGTCCTTGCCACTGAAACTGTTCCAAGACGGACGCCTGCTTTGTTGCGTTGAAACTGAGCCCTGACTCTTCTGAGGTGCTCGAAGGCAGCATTAGGGACAGCAAAAAGAGGCGGCTGCACTGCCCCAGTGTCTGGCTAAGACAGTTGCTATGGGTCTGCTCCCTATATAGCACTAACAGCAGAGGAGAAAGGGGAGGAAGAGAGGGTGGAGTCTATGAAGCTAAAAAGTTTTGGGACTTCAGTCATTCCCAAAGCAGGAGGAGAAGCTTCCTTCTAGCACCGAGAAGAAGCAGAACAGCGCCTGGAGCTGCATGTCTTCAGCATCACTAAAATAGGGAGAGAACTTGGCATGGGCGGCGGACAACATACGCAAGGGAAGGCACTGCCTTCAAAACTGCCCATGCTCCGGCTGGCTGGGATGCATGGCCCACAGGGAGCGGGAGGTCAGGAGGTCTGGGGATGCTCTGGGGCTGGGGACGGCAGCCTGGTGTGGGTGCTGGCCGCTGCAGTAGGGGGTGGGTTTGGCCCCACAGTGAGTGAGTGAGTAAGTGCAGAAGGGGCGGCGTCTCAGGCAGAAGGGGTGGAGCTGGGGCTTGTCTTCTCCAGCAGGGCATTCACCCACTGCCTATGGAGCTTAGCAGCAAAACGGTGGAAGAAGTTATACCACAGCACTGGGGGAAAGCACGAAAGGTACCAACCCTCTCTGCATTCAGTCCTCAAAGAGCTGGCTGAGAATCAGAGACAAGCGAGTGGCACTGATGGCAGGAACATGAAGACAGGCGCCAGACCTTGCAAAAGAAACGGCAAAGGTTGGAGGAATGAGCAGAAGAGGGTTAAATCAGGGGAGTTAGGAAAGTGTTGTCATGCCCTAGCCAATGCCCAGCCTCTTCTCTTTTAGATGACACGAATCCACCCTCTCCTGTCACTTCTCCCATAAAGAGTTTATCATTAAAATGTACACAAAACACATGATGCAGTGGGTTTTACCCATGAATGCTGATGCCCTAATAAAGTTTCTAAGGTGCCACAGGACTCCTCGTTGTTTTTGCAGATACAGATTAATATGGCCACCACCGAGAGATAAAAGCATGTGTGTGTTTGCTCTTGGATTTGCCAGAATTCCTGTAGCATGATGCAGCTTGGTAGTCCCTGGGGATGTGTCTAGACTACAGGGTTTTTTCAAAAAAAGTAGCCTTTTTTCGAAAAAACTTCACCTGCATCTAGGCTGCAGCCACATTCTTTCAAAAGTAAATTGAAAGAATGTGGCAGTTTTTTCGATCACGGTAAACCTCATTTTACAAGGAATAACGCCTTTTTTCGAAAGTACTCTTTCGAAAAAAGGCACTATTGCATGCAAACTGTGCTTTTTTGAAAGGGAGCATCTAGACTTTCTTTCGAAAAAGCGGCTCGCTTTTTCGAAAAATCAGCTTGTAGTTTAGATGCTCTCTTTTGAAAGAGGCTTGTAGTCTAGATGTAGCCTGGGTGCCAGGAGTCTCTGGGCCAGAGAGGAATCAGATTTACATATGCCTGGGCTATAAAGGAGGGCATGTCTACACTAGGAAACTATTTTGAAATAACTAAAATCGATGTAATAACTCTGGAAATAACATCAAAAAAGCATGTCCATGCTACAGGGAAGCCTTGAAATGAGTCCAGCGCGGGCTCCATTAGCAACACGCTACCTCGACTTAGAGCCCCAGGAAGAACTGGGGAGTAATTCGTTCGAATGACTCTGGAGAGTTGTTACTTCGAAATAGCATCACTAGGGCGTCCACACTGCTGCTATTTCGAAATAACTATTTTAAAATTAGTGTTATTCCCCGAGGACAGCTGGAGTACAGATTTTGAAACAATGGGCTTCGTAGTGTGGATGCTCCACTTATTAATTCGACTTACGGGGGTTATTTTGAAATCAAGCCCTAGTGTAGACCAGGGCATAGAGAAGCAAGGATGCTAAGTGTTCAGGTTGCATTACTCGACTGCAAATCCAGCAGCCAAACCAACGGTAGGAGACCAGGCTAGCACAGACACCAAAGTGCTGGACTTGGAATAAAGCCCAAACCACCTGGCCCTGCCCAATGCCCAGGCCAGTGAGCGCAGGCTGGGAGTGTGGTGCGCCTCTCTTCCCTCCCAGCTGGCAGAAGGGTTGGCAGGCTTGGGGTTCGGCACTTAGCCAGGTTTAACCTTCACTTAACTGTGGCTCAGAGCAGTGGGCAGCAGGAAAGAGGAAAGCTGCTTGTACCGTCGGTCCCTTCCGTTGTCAGGAGACCATTGTTCTTGTGCTGATGGGTGGGGGACGCAGCTGTAGGGCAGAGATTTCATTTCGCTCACTCTCGGCTGGTCTGAGTTTTATTACTTCAGCAAGATGTAAAACCCCGGGCCTCGCCACTGTGCTCACTAAATATCCCCTGGTCCTTTTTTTGCTGGAGCAGAGGTATAAAGCCGCAGGTCCTGTCCAAATTCCAGGTTAGGCAATTATATTGTGCCTTCTTAAATTCCTTGTGTGCAGTGTAGTTGGTCCCAGAATCCTAGAGAGACCAGGCAAGTGAGATTATGTCACTCTGTGGATATGTCTGCAAAACAAAGAAAAATCCACAGCTGGCCTGTGCCCTTGACTTAGGCCGGGGCTGCAGGGCTGATTTTTTTGCTGTGTTAAATTCAGGGCACAGGTTGGAGCCCAAGCTCTGGGACCCTCCCAAACTGAAGGGTCCTAAAACCCATTCTCCAACTTCAACTTAAATGTCTACACAGCAATGAACCAGCCCCTAGCCCAAGTTGCTGTCTAGTTGCTGTGTAGACATACCCTGTGTGTCTCCCGTGCTTGTTTCTCTCATTGATAGATGTGTGTCCGATAAAAGATCTGACCTCCCCCACCTTGTCTCCATAAGTTCCTTGGTAATTCAAATGAATCCAATATTCCCCTCACTTCTTGTCTTAACTGCTGAGCAGTGGTGCTTTGCTAGGCAGCTGCTGTCATGTAGCGGGAAACGCTTTGTATCAGTGTAACCTCTTGTTGCTGTGCAGTGGGAGTTGGATGGCTTCCTTCACAGACAAATGTCTACGAAACGGCTTTGGTTTCAGATCTGAAACCTTGTTGAGCTCTATCGTCTTTTGACATGGGAAATGGAGCTAACTTCTTACAAGGAGGAACCGACCGTTGTTCTCACGGTGGAGCTGCTCTGGCAAGCACAAGCATGAGGGATTTGAAAGCGAAAAGTCTAAAATAGAGAGTGAGGCGGTAGCCAGCCACTGCCATGTTGGACATGCATGGGAAAACTGCTGGCCTGCTCTTGTGATTCTGTTTTTAGGGATAACCAAGACTAACTTCCAGAATTTGGCACAGTTTCCAGATGATATAATGCAGGTGAGGACAAATGAATCCCCTGGTATGGAAAGGCTGGAAATAGGAGGGTCCAGAGGAGTCATTTTCCTGAGTTTTTTCATGCAAATAGCTCACTTTGTGGGGAGGAGAGGTAGGGAGAAGAAGTGCAAAGGGGCTGGGTCCTCTTCCTAGAGCCACTTGTTTTTGTCAAGTACGTGCCTAGTACAGGAGATCATTTCACAGAAGGACCATTAAAGGCAGTTCTTTGTTCACTGAAACATTCCCCTTTGGCTCCTGGGTGCATTTGTCTATACATTGTTACTACAGATAACATAAGTGATTGCAGTTATTCCTCACAGCCCACCCTTTCCCATCACAGAGCTTCCTGACTAATTCCTACATGCTGGGGAAGACATGCAGTATCAGATTATTCTTGGACTGATTAATAAATTCAAATGAGGATATACTAGAGCAGAGTCTTGATGCTCTTACATGCTGCCCTTAAAGACTTATATCATTCTGTGACTGGGTAATACATTATCCCTACCCCAGGAATTCAAAAGCCCTACAATGCAAAAGCCTCCCATTTGCTAGAAGTCCCAAACCAGTTGCTGTATTTGAGATTCGCATCTTGGCTATTGCCTTTAGCATTTGGGAAAAGCCGCTTTGGAGCTGGGTGGATGGGGGAAGACGCTCTCAGATGAATGGAACCAAAGAGAGCTTGGATTTTGCACAGCCTACATTACAGTCATTCTCCTAAGGCTGACATTAGCTTTTGGATGTCTGAGTGGTGAGAGTTCTTTTAAAGTGTGTAGCTGAGGCAGTGTTCTCAATTTTATGAACATTATCTTTCAGAATATTTTTCTGCAGCATGTTCAGTGCTCTTTAATATCATTAATCCATTAGGCTCCACACTCATGTTATTGCGAGTCAGTGTCCTTTAAAAGCTGCTGGAAGCTGAGACTTAGAAGGTAACTGACATGCCCAAGGTCCAATGACAAGTCCATGCCAGAGGCAGGAACAGCAACTTGTGATCTTGTATTTTAATTGTCAAATCACATTGCCTGCCTAAAGGCAAAGAAACTTTGCTGTAGGATGCCTGTCCAGCCCAGGACAGTCACAGGAGGTAATTAGTACCAAAGCACACACTGCAGTATATGTAACTGTTGAGCAAAACCTTCTCTAGCTCCATGTCTAATTCTCCGCCATTCAAGAACTCACCAGACTATTATCCTTTTGAACTCCTACAATAGATGGTACTGCTGGGCAGAAGAAAACAGTATATGAAAATAGTGTGCTATTCTTGTATAGCAATGCAAAATTAAATGGGCCAAGTCTGCAAGTAATCTACCTCTAGTGAACAGTGGTACCATGAAATAAGGCATTTAAATAACCATTGATTGTAAAGAGATTTTTCCTCCATAGACAGCAGCCTAAGAGAGTCTGAACAAACATAGGCAGTCATCTTAGCCACTGGAGTGGTACATCTGGGCCAAGTTGGATTTGCATACACCACCTAGACCTAGCTAGACTGCCTCCCAGAGCCCAGACTCCAGCCCGAGCCCAAATATCAACACTGCAATTTAATAGCCCTAAACGCCCTAGTCAGCTGACACCAGCCAGCTGTGGGCATTTTATTGCAATGTAGATGTACCCTGAGAACCTGATCCAAACCCCATTGAAATCAGTGAGAAAATTCTCCTCAGGACTTGGAAGCTGTTCCCAGAAAACTCGGATCACTGAAAACTGGGAAGAAGCTGCAAAAGGATAAGAACAACAAGGACATCCATGTGATATTTCTTTGGAAGTGCAATGGAACCCTGATAAACAAAGATTGGAAATGTCTATTGTATTGCACCACTTAGGAGATCAGGGGTGTGTGAAGAAGGAATAATTGGCTGGATGCAGAGTGAAATTTAGGCTCAACAATTTCATTTTAAGATTGGCAGCTTTCCCAAATGCTGACCAGGGAAAGCAAGTTGGGCCAGCTTTAAAACCCAGGAAAACCCAGGGAAATTCTTTATCTTTTTTTCCCCTGATATAAAGGATAGGATTAAATCCTCATTTAATAACCCCTATTGCCTGCTCTCCCAACTCTGATCACCCTGTGTAACAGTGATAAAGCTGGAAATGCAAGTGAAGCCTGGGGGCTAGGCAGTGAATTTACTTTTCCTGAGCATAGATCTAATGGCTGTTTGTTATTGCGGCCTCTGGAATAGGCACTGGCTGTTTAATGGTGAGTCCCAGAATGAGATTTTGCTCTTTGCTGGTTGTGTTCCAACTCTTGTTGAAGGAGAAGCCAAATCCTTTTTGCTCACAACTTCAAAATCTGTCTTTTTTTTTTCTCTTCGTGGTTAAGAATCCTACACAGACTTAAGTAATCCTTGCTTATGCAAGAAGTCCTGTTGACTTCACTGGGACTGCTTGTATGAGTTGGAATTACTTCTGTGAGTAAAGTCTCAGAGTTGTAGCCATGTTAGTCTATAACTATAGATATATCTATAGTCTAAAAACAACGAGGAGTTCTGTGGCACCTCCAAGACTTCATCAGATGAATTAGAGTGGAATGTACACAGGCATGGGTATATATAAGGACAACAAAAGAAAGGGGTACGATATAATAAGCCCTCAGCTCAGAGTTAAGGCTATTTTAAAATGCTCCAAAGATAAATACTGTAAATAAAAGCTCTACGGTGATCTGGGAAAGGAGGGTTCTTGTAGAATAAGACATGGTCTCTCTGTGTTAACAAGACGACTGTTTCCCCCTCTCTGTCAGATCAGCTAATTTGGATTATTTAAGTCAAGTGCAATTTTGAAAACAATCTGTTTTGCTCATGACAGCTTTTTCATTCTATGTAATGATGTTGAATGTAACAAGCGGCAAAGGGTTATTGACTGCAAATTCACCACATTCGCAGGCCTGAGCTTCTTACAGGAGCCGCTCGCTTTATTTTCCCCGGACATTAGGTAGAAAATATTTTCTAACATGTCGGCTTTACAACTTCACACTGAAACCTTCATTCCGTATGAAGACTTGACAGCAAATTGCAGATAAAAGGAAAAGGGCGGGGGGTAGGGAAACATATTGAAATGATGCCAGATTGTTTTTAACTATTTTTAGTCAGAGCATTTCTTTATCTTCTGCATTTTTCTTTTTGTTCTTGGCTGCATTATGTGAACATCCTAATTAAGGAGAAAGCTACATGGATAGTTCCAGAAGTAAGGTACCAAGTGTCTCCTTCAGACTCAATGGGTGAGGTGGCAGCTGAACTGCAATACTAGGCAGGGAGTAGGGGAAAGGTGTGTGGCGAGATCAGTGACCAAAAGACCGTGTTTAATTAATGATGCAAGTGTCCCATTACATGATCCATCTAGCACTTGCTGGGCAGGATTTTCACCCTTGGATAGAAGTTCCCATTATTAATAACTAGCTGGACTTACTCGGCATTGCTCGGAAAACTGGAGGAACAAAATTTAGGAAAGGAGGGGACCCTGAGCCAGGGGACCCCCAGAGCCACAGACCCTGGGGGCTGATGGCTCCTGGCCCACACCTGACCCTCTAAGAGCAGCAGGACCCTCCTCCCCCCAGGACCGAGCAGCCAGCCCCCAGGAGAACAGTACACAGTCATGCGGCCAGTAGCAAGGGGACTTTTCTTTGCAAGGTTGGCTCAGGGATCCACCTGCCCTGCCTTGGCAAGCAAAAGCTCAGAGCTCACATCTCCCCCCGATGGCTGGAACCAGACCCAGAAGAGCCCCACTCACAGTACGAACAGCAGCTGGCTGGCTTCACAGCAGTGTGACGCATCGAGGGTTTAACCCGGCCTCTCCGCCCTGCGCTGCAGCAGGCACACGGATTCCTTCTGCTCGCATAAGCCCAGCGAGCTGAGCAGAAAGGCTGGCCAGCTTTGGTTTTGGTTTCCAGGGGTGGGGAGCGACCCCAGGTGGAGGGGAGGTTACATGCGGGAGGGGCGCCCCAGCTCGCGCCCGGGGTGCCCGAGCTGTTGCGCGCATGGGGGTAGGGGCACTGCATGCCGGCGGGGGGAGGGGAAAAGGGTCGGTTATGTAACCTTGCGGGCGGGAGGGGACGAGTCCCGGGAGGCTACATGCGGGAGGGGCGCCCCAGCTCATGCCCGGGGCCACAGGTGCCGGGGGGGGGGCAGGGAGGGACCCTGATCGGGTCCAAAAGTACCTTAAAATCTTCTCCTGGATGAAAGGTTATCCCATGCAAAGTTTGGTTGCGGTAGCTCTTATAGTGTCCAAGTTATTAGCGCACAAACTTACAAATGTTCTCCTTTATATATTAGATTATTTGTAGTAGAATGTGAATGGATAACTGGTTACCCGGTAAGGATCACCCTGAATGGGTAACAGTTAACCATTACCCAGGATTTGTCCACTGTGGGCAGAAGGCTGGTCCAGCCCCACGGGGCTGCTGGCTCCTACTCTGTGCAGGCTGGGAATCAGCAACCCTGTGGGAGGAGGAGGAAGCAGCAACAGGGAGGGAGGGCTGCTGGCTCCCGTCTGTCCCATGCAAGGCAGCTGACTCCCCATTAGCACTTAGGTTTGAGTAGCAGCAGCAGAATTACAATGGGAAAAAATTCCTCTGCACCTAACCCAGATACTGCTGCAGGGGAAGTGGGAGAGGATCAATGCTAGGCAAGTGCTGCCCTGCTATCTATGGTTCCACAATCTCTCACATTATTGCTGAATTCATGAAACCCCACATTCAGAGCAGAACACTTACCAGTTTGATACTCAGCGTCCTATTTTAGTTTTGTCCACATCTTTGTCAAGAGGTGAAACACGATGAACTGACCACTTTAACCCGTTGCCGTAAGTGCCCTAAGGATCTCCTGCCACAGTAGTTGGCACTGACATGTGGCGGGTGAATTCTCACCTCCTTGCACTCCTCCCTAAAGAGACTCCCTGCTTGAGGGTGGTCACCTCACTTGAATTGTGCAATGCTGTCAGAAGGCCAGCTCGCTAGTGTTTTAAAACTGCAAAATTGGCTCTCTGCATCGCAGGGAAATGAGATTTTGGAACTGGAAGATCTGGGATCAGAACATGGCTGGGGGAGTGTTACTGGGTTAGCTAGTGGAGTAGACAGGTCCACTAAGTGAGGGTGTGTAACTGAGCCCTGATCTTTAGGGCTTGAATGGAAGCAATTGCAGACTAGCAGACAACTTCCTAGAAGCATGTGTATGCATAAAATTAGAGCAGAAATAATAGCGAAATCTTGTTGTGCGGTGTTTATTGAAAGTGCCATAATGCAGTTAACGTAACTAGAGCGCATAATATATTTAACCTTTATAACTGAAGAGTGACCTAGCAGTAGTTCTATTGCCTCAAATACTGTCCCTTTCAAAAGTGGAAAAAATGGGAGTGTGGGGAATGAGGCATAGTAACAGGAGGTGGAACAGAAACATCAACAAAGAATGGCCTCCAGTTGCACAGCTTTACACACATATAAACCCCAACCCATTTTTATATCAAATCTCAAATGATATTTCACTTAAAAGCTTCTAAACTACTGGTAGTAACAGGGAGATGGATTGTAAGATTGTCATTAGCAGTTTAAGTAAGAGACACGTGACACAACCTCTTTGTGCGTGTGTGTGTGTTGCAGTTGCACAGTAATCCAAGTTATATCATTTAGCATGTAGGAACAAGATGAAAAGGACCTTTGCTATCTATACTGCTCTCTTGTAAATGGTCAGTTTTAATAACAGAGAGGTTTTTTAGAAACAATATATTGCACACATTCCCTCTTCCAGCAAGACAAACTGTATACCAGCAGATGTCTGAGGACAATTGGGGGTCAAAGCATATATGGCAGTCAGTTTACACACTAATCCCAGTAAATTAGATTTTTGACAGATGACTAAAATAGCTTTAACTTTTTCATTAGTACCAATGATGAGGTTAAAAAAAACAAAGAGATTTTGCAGGTGGGTTGGTAAATGGTAAAAGTTTTGCAAAACTATTGCAAGAACAGAGCAAAAAGTTTTTCCCCTTACCAACAAAACAATCACCCGTGTGCCTCCGCTGCCTGGCCTCACAATCACCTATGATAGCATAAACAAAACCTGCGCTTATTTCCATGTTAACAGTACAGTAGAAGAGTTTAGAAAAGAATTAAATTCCTGAATAGTACTGAAGGAATGTACAAGAATAATTGTTTCCTTGAACAATAACTGTTCAAACTCTGAGGCTAGTTTGAAGTAATGCTTCACAGCTAAATGCAAGAACTGCTGATAAGCAACCATCTGGGAGACAGGCTTATATTATGTAGCAAAATACTCCAACAGTGGTGCAGAACAGCATGTATAGTAGACTAATGTATGTGAACATATGAAAAAAAAGATTGGTTTGTGGAGATGTAACTACAAGTATGTAACTTCTCACTATTAGTCTGTTTGATATAGCACTAAGTCTTTTTTACATTAGCTGTTTTGGGTAAAAACCTATTATCTATTCTCTCACTAGATCTTACATTCACCTTTGGCAATCTTGCTTCTGTGTCCTTGTGTGGATATTGAAACCTTACTGAATTTTCACACTAACTAAAAGCAGGGATGTAAACGTGTATAAATAATTTATTTTACAAGTTTCAAAACAGTTAGAAATTAATCATATTAATATATGTCCCAGCATCTGTTAAAGGGACACAGCTTAAAATTAACATTGTAAACAAACCCATTCCATATATATCAGTATTTACACCTTAGATTATTAAAAATGAATTTTAAACCTTGAAATAAATCTCCCCAGAATCCACTTCTGCTGTGATGTCTAGAGCAAACCAGCCCCTTAAAGAGTTCATGCTGTGTAGGTAAGGATAATTGCAAAAACTTTAGAATACTGATAGTATTTTTAATTGCAATTCCATATATGTATACACAAACTGTATATACTTGATTGTATTCCTCTTCATCATATCTCTCTTGTCTTCATGATCCCTGAACCTAGGAGATACTATACGTGAATGGACCTCTGAAATCCAGGGAGTTACTTGCCCATTTGGGGTCTGCTTGCACATAATAACTTGTAGGATCAGGGCTTTCAATTATAACCTATTTTGGGAAGGGAAACTATCTTTCTGTGTGTTTGTACAATATGCCTTTAAGCAGTACAGTAATAGAATATAAATATTAAATTACAATAAATCTGTTTCCTGCTGTTACATAAGTTCTTTGTTTCCTTCCTATGTTTTCTGGGCTTGGATGAGGAAAATCAAATCATTCCTGTTTTTTAAATAATCAGTTTCATTTCCAGATTGTCGCTGTTCCAATATTCTGGGTTAAAAACGCAGCAGGCGAAGACAATTTTATTTGCAAAGAAAAATATGTGTGCCATAACATGGTGCCTTTGAGAACACAATAAAAAATTGCACTGCACTGCAAACTTCTTATTTGCTATCCACTATCACCCCAATCCTCTCTTGGCATTAATATTCTAGTTTTCTACCTCCTTTTATTTCCCTTAATGCCTTTGACTAGCTCCATTTGCCTAAATTCATTCCTAGGGTAACTCCATTGAAGTCGGTGCAGTTAAACTTGGATGAATTTGGCCATTTTTTTTTTTTCATTCTTTATTTTCCACATCCAAGCCCCAGATGACTCTATTCTTATTTGGATTATTCAACTATGCTTTTCACTTATTGAAGTTCATGCCCACAATGTGCTAGGTATTCTCTTAACACTAAGGAAGACATAGTCCTTTCCGAAGGAGTCCACAATCCAAAGACTGACAAAAAAGGGGGGAAAGCTATGCAATCCATTAGTGGCATGGTCATGGGAGCTTGCTTATGATTCAGTAATATTAAATTAACACTTTTTTATATTAGTCTCAATTACTTTTCATACTTATCAGTCAGTATGCTGACTGCCCATTCTTTGTTGCATCCAACATAAATTGGTAATCTCCATTCTACTTATCATCATTCACTGACTATCAAGATCCCATCTCCTGCCTCTGGATGGCCCATAATGTTATCTTTCGTTATTTGTTACATTTTCACACAAGCAGCTCTGTGCTTTATTCCACACTGCCCCTCATTCTTGGAAGAAGCTCCCGAAGATTATCCACAAAGCCACTTAATGGTTCTCCTTCAAAACTCTCCTTTTCCATGATGTTTCTACAAAAAAATTGACAATGAAGAGGCACCTTATGGAGGGAGACTGCTGCTTATCAGACTGATCAGTCAGTAGCGTCTCATTTCCCCATCTGTCTGTCCCTTATTCTTGTTTTATTCTTAGATTGTAAGTTCCTCAGGACAGGGACCATCTTTTTGTTTTTGTACAGCACCTAGCAATATAGCGTCCTGGTCCATAACAACAGCTTATAGGTGCTGCAGTAAATATAAATAAATAATGATGTCAGTAGTAGGATTTGTGGCAGAAAAGTCTTCAGGCACATCTACACAGCAGGTATAAAGCTGAAATAAGATGCAACCTGAGCTACGTCAATTGCGTAGCTTAAGTCGAAATAGCTTATTTCGGCTTTTGGCACTGTCTACACAGCAGGAAGTCCAAGTTCCTCCAATTTCCCTTACTCCTCGAAAAATGAGGGTTACGGGAGTCGGAGTAAGAAGTCCTCCAGCTCAACATTATTCAACATTATGCTGAAATAATTGCTTGCTGTGTAGATGCGGACTATGTTATTATGGAATAATGTCAGTTATTCTGAAATAACACTGCTGGGGAGACATAGCCTTCAGGAATGACTTGAATGCAGAGAGAGTAGTGGATTGTAGCTGTGCTGGTGAGCTTCCTCCTTTTCCATTTCTAGTACAATCTTTTTATCTCCTGTTTTATTTGCCAGTTTCTTTTGAAACCACATTAACCCCTTCTTGTTCCTTACATTCTTCATTTCAGAGAGCTTGCACGCTATTGTCTTTCTTCTGATGCTTACCTAGTAAGTTAATACTGAGTCCTCAAAATGTGTGTTCTTTCTCTGGCCAGGTATACACTATATGGAAGATCAAAGCTGCCACAGTTGATCTTCTGGGGTTCGATTTAGCGGGTCCAGTGAAGACCTGCTAATTTGAGCTGAGAGGACTCTCTTGTTGGCCCTGGTAGTCCTGCTCCTCACAAGGAGTAGAATCACAGAACCATAGAGCTGGAAGAGACCTCAGAAGGTCATCACATCCAGCCCCCTGCTTGAGGGAAAGCCAATGGGAGCATTTGCTCCTGCGGTGTGGATGGTGCGCAAACACAATTTAAGATACATCGACTCCAGCTATTCAACTAACATAGCTGGAGTTGCGTCTCTTAAGTCGACCTTCCCCCTTAGTGTAGACCTGGCCTCTGTGCTTCATACAGAGGTGAGCACACTGCCCATGCCCAGAAAATAAAATCATCGGGAGAAAAATGACTATGTGCAAATGCTGGACTGTTACCCCTACCTGCTTCCTTTGCATCTGGCGGAGAGTCTCAGAGGGGCAGTGTGTGAGTCGCTCTAAGAGGGAGTCCCGTGGCAGAGCCCCCTGCGAGGGGAGGCTGGTGGTGCGGAGACGTGGGCTTGGCCCAGGAGCGGATTTTCCTTGGCCTGCAGGAGACTGGTGAGACGGGGCTTGGAATTCTGTTCCGCCGCCGCCGCCGCCTCCCGACCGCCAGGACGCTGAGAAATCAGCTGAACGCGGCTGAGGGGCCTGCCCCGGCCATGGTGGCGCGGGCGGTTTCCGAGGGGGTTGCTGGTTTATTGGGGGTGACGCCGGTGCGGTGCGGTGCGGTGCGGTGCGGTGCGGGATGGGATGGGGGCCTTGCTGCCGGCGGGACACAAGCCAGGCTGTGCCCTGGGCTGCCCGAATGGGGGGGCTGTCTGTGGCGCAGCCTCCGCCTTGGCGGGTAGGGGCGCGCGCTGCCCTCCCGGTTGCTAGCGGGTTGCTAGGACGCCATGTTGGCGGAGGGGAGGGGAGGGGAGGGGAGCGGAGTGGTTGGTGCCCCGGAAGTGATGTCCGCGCGTGGTTTCTCTTCCGGTGCGGCGGGCCAGCGCCGGACCCGGCCAGGTTAGGACAGAGGCAGGAAATGGCGGCGACATTGCAGCAGCTGCCGGGCCCCCGAGCTCCACTGGGCCGGGCCCAGGCCTCCTAGAGAGCCGCCGCGCCAGCGCCGGGCCCGGGCCGCAGCCATCCGGGGCCGGACTCCGAGCACTTTACATACATGAGGTGATCGGCGGGAAGGGCGCGGGGCCGGAGGAGCGCGCAGCAGCGGGCGCGGAGGGGCGCTCGGATGTGGGGCGGGCGAGCCGGGGAGTGGCGCGGAGCAGGGGGGATGCTAGGATGTGGGGCTGGGGACCTCGAGCAGGGAGGGATGCTAGGGTGTGGGGCGGGCGAGCCGGGGAGTGGCGCGGAGCAGGGGGGATGCTAGGATGTGGGGCGGTAGGGAGGGGCGTGGCGCGGCGGGGGGTGCTAGGATATGGGGCTGGGGGGACCTCGAGCAGGGAGGGATGCTAGGGTGTGGGGCGGTAGGGAGGGGGCGTGGCGCGGCGGGGGGTGCGAGGATATGGGGCTGGGGACCTCGAGCAGGGAGGGATGCTAGGGTGTGGGGCGGTAGGGAGGGGGCGTGGCGCGGCGGGGGGTGCTAGGATGTGGGGCTGGGGGCCTCGAGCAGGGAGGGATGCTAGGGTGTGGGGCGGTAGGGAGGGGGCGTGGCGCGGCGGGGGGTGCTAGGATGTGGGGCTGGGGGGAAGGGGCGCGGAGCTGGGGGGCGCTACGATGTGGGGAAGGGGGCGATGAATGGCGCAGAGCGGGACCCTCTTGATTTATTTCCGTGGCCTGGGGGGAGGGGTCCCTTGCGGGGCAGCGACGGGGGCAGAGGCTGAGGCTGAGGCGCCCCTCTGGCCAGGCGGCCCTGGAGGGCGCTACCGTCCCGCCCTGCCTCCCAGATCCCGGCGTCCCCCCCCGGAGCCGGGTGCGCTGCTGTGGGTTTCAGTTTGCCAGCCCTGCTGCCTCTGGGGCTTGGGCGTAACTTGGTTAAAGCCATTTGAGTGTCTCTAGTCAGCGCTTCAGAAGGGCTTCCCAACCCGGCAGAAAGCGTGGCTGTGGTCTGGGGGGGGCGTGTTCTCTGCTCCCCAACTCAGCTGTCAGCCTGGGCCAGCCAGAAGCTCTTCTATGCATTGGTAGTTCGTTATCTTCACAAGCTAAACAAGTGCTGTCAAAGTATAAAAAAGAATGGATCTTGGCTTTGGCTGGGATAAAATACATCAGTCTTTTGCCCAGAATGGACCTGGTGGCTATGTTTGGGTTTTAATCTTCTGCCCAGGGTCTGGTTTTCCACTGAGTTGAAGGTTTGATCTTTTCTGTTCATGTGTCTTTATTGTCTGTCCCTATTTCAAAGTCTGGTCTCTGACTGTATTTTGCCTTCTGCGTCTTGTTAGGTTAACAGGGTTAAGCACAGTTTTTCCTCATCCCTTTTTAATGGGAAAGACTCATCACTTTTTGTGGCTTAACAAAAGGTTTTAAGGGAGTGAGAGAAACGGATTAATTGGTGTCTGTATGTTTTCTCCGTTCCTATTCTAGCTCCATGAAAAACCTATGGAAAGACCAGTATTCAGAGACCAGTGCTTGCCTCTCCCCCATGAGGAACCAACACATGGGGATCAGTGTGTCTTTTAAACCCACCCCAGTTATATTCTCCAATTCTGTTAACATGGTAACTAGCATCCCTTTCTGTTCCAGAGAATTGGAAGCTAAAGCTACCAAAGAAGTTGAAAGAAAACTAAGCAGGTAAGACATGCATTTGAATCTACCTTTATGGTTCCAGGACAAGGATGGGCCTAAAGTTCTATTTTTTTCTTCATAAAAACCAGCTCTGACTCTGATTGGAGCCTTAATTTCATGCTAGTTGTTAGAAAAATTGTTGAATTAAAATTGTAGCTCTCTAATAGATAACTTTCCATTGAAAATAATGTTTGCTAAGGTAAATTTTAGTGAAGCCTGCTCTGCTGCATATGCCTGATTATAATAATTGTATGCAGTGTTGTAGCTGTTTTGATCTCTGGCTATTAGACAGTTTGGATGAGATAATATCTTTTACTGTGCCAGCTTATGTTGGTGAGAGACACAAGCTTTCAAGCTCACACAGAGCTCTTCTGTGTGAGCCTGGGCTCATCGGTTAACCTTCAGTTACACACAGGCTCCCTGCACATACTGGTTCCCAGAGAGTCTCCTGGCCGCTGTCCAGCAGCAGCAGGAGGCAGACAGGATCCTGCTCCTTGTTTGCACCGGTGGAGTTGCCTGCTCCCCTCTTCTCCCCCCCCGCCCCGCGCTGCTGCCACCTCCCCCCCCCACCCCCGTGTAATCGCTAAAATGTTCAGCAGTTACATGGTTAATTAATTAAATGCATTTTAACATCCCTACTGTACACCTTTGCCTTTTTAATTAATTATATAATTGCATATTGAATTTTATAATGAAAACTTTGTAAATGTAAAAAGTGTCCCTTTGCAATAAGATTTTTTTCACTGTTTCAAATCTCTTGTTTAATACAGCTTTCTCTTCCACTTTGTTGCCATTAGAATTGCACAAATGGATGCAGGGTGGGTTTGTTTTGTTTTCCAAACCTGCTTGGTCAAGTAGTTTTTTTTAGTAAAGGTATTAGCCTTCCCCTTGAATTTAGTGTAAACTGCATCTTATGAGGTAACTATTAGTTCTTATTTCCCTATGTTCTTCTTATCAAAGAGTGAAGGCATTGAATCTGCCATTAGTGAGAAATTTTTATGTCCTAATGTATTTAAAACCCTGGGGAGTGGGAATTCTAATAGCAGCTGCTTATGGAAATATGAAGTATATACAAGTATATATTTTACTTTTTTGTGTTCAAGATGTTATTTCTTGCTTATATCTTGTTCTCGTATGATGATACTCTTGCAAATTCTTAGAACGTTCCTTGCATTTCTTGTCCTGTGTTTTTTCTTCTTTGATTTTCCTTTTTCTGATCCCTGTAGATTCAATTAGACCCCAAAAAGGCTTTTGCTAGGGAAGGTTGAATGTTTTAAAATTCAGCCGAAACCATAGTGCAACTGCTAGAATGAAGTGTTAATTTCTTATTCTTTGTTTATTGCATGTAGTTCACCTTCAAGTTTCCGTTCAGAGATTAATAAGCCTGGGACTTTGCAGCTTGGAAAAGAGACAACTAAGGGGGAGGGGGGCTGTAATATAGACCTAAACAACTGTGATGAGTGTGGAGGAACTAAGTAAGTGGTGTTTAGACCTTCTCATAACACAAGAACTAGGGCTCACCAAATGAAATTAACAGGCAGAACGTTTAAAACAAACTAAAGGAAGAGTTTTTTCACATAGCACACAATCAGCCTGTGAAACTCCAGAGGCTGTTGTGAAAGCTAAGATTATAACAGGGTTCAAAAAAGACCTATGTAAGTTCCTGGATGAAAGGTCCCTCGGTGGCTATTAGCCAAGATGGCCAGGGATGGTGCCCCTAGCCTCTGTTTGCCAGAAGCTGGGAATGGGGGACAGGGTCATTTGATGGTTACCTGTACATTCCCTCTATAAGGCACCTGGCATTGGCCACTGTCAGAAGACAAGATACTGGGCTGGATGGACCTTTGGTCTGACCCAGTGTGGCTGTTCTTATGTACATAAATAGTGTTTTTTTTTTTTTTTATCAAGTAAAGTTAAATGCCACATGCTAGCCAGAGAGTGAGCGTATAGAAAACTGGAACGCCGGTAAGCATTGAAGACCTTTCTAGAGTGGATTTTCAAGTTAGTATTTAAATAGCAGTTGTCTTCAGCCAAAGCCTTTAATGTTACTCAGCAAATCTGTGCTTCAGTCATGAAGGGAGTTTCATTGCATGCTACATAGCCTGGATACAAATTTAGTATGACACATTTTAACTTTACTTAGTAGGTCACACAATTATTTCTGTCTCTGCTATGCAAGGTTATTTATCAAGAGGACTATTTCTTAGCAAAACACTTTTTTGAATTTCACTATGTAAGATTTGAGTGACCACACTAATTTCCAGT
This sequence comes from Pelochelys cantorii, assembly GCA_032595735.1. Taxonomy (NCBI): domain Eukaryota; kingdom Metazoa; phylum Chordata; order Testudines; family Trionychidae; genus Pelochelys; species Pelochelys cantorii. Next base: position 40,259,355 of record CM064341.1, read on the forward strand.
CCACACTAGCAAAAGATAGATGCAGCTTCTGGCAAAAATTTGCTTTTATTGGCACAGCTTATAACACTTCCCCAAATAATATAAGCTGTATTGGTATAATGATGTCAGCAGTATGTTTGTTTTTTATCAGTATAAAATGCCATAAAAATCACTTTTATCTGGAGTTGCAGTATTGGCAAAAGATTCTTGTTCAGACCTGACCTTAGTAAAAGGAGTTTGTTAACTCCACAGCTATGTTTGAGTCCTGTAATTACTTTAAATGGATGCCAAATGTAATTCAGAACCTCAATGAAGTGATAGGCTTCAACATGAGCAAGTAGTAAACAAGTTTTAGTTAATATATCAAGTGACTGTTTTTATATAGCTACTATTTTACTACTTCATCATTACATAATTCTGACAAGTCTCACTCAGACACCAGGGTCTGTTTAGCAGGGAATGTACAATGCTTTTATTGTTTTAGATTTCACTTTAAATCAGTACGAAAACCTGATCTTATATCTCTGTTTTCTTAAAACTTTACGTGGAAGCCTTTGTTTTCAGATTGTTGTGATGCAGCAATGTTTGAATTTTCTCTTATGTGTGTTCAAAATTTTTATTCTAACTCTGTTGTCATCTTTCTTGGGCTTTGGTAATCACTGAACTATTCAGGCCCCTACTTCCACCGGTCTGTTTTTGCCCAACACATATTAATTAATTGATGCTAATAAATGAATACTTAAGATGTTTGTTTTAAAAGCAAACATTCTGCCTACTGTGGGAGCTTCAGTTGGTATATGAGCTCTCTGATCTCTCATTTCAATTTGAAGTCACAAGTTTTTGTGACCACAACCCACATTATCTGAAGAAGTAGGTTGTGCCCACGAAAGCTCATGATACCAAACACATGTTTTGTTAGTCTTTCAGGTGCTGCAAGGCTATTTGTTGTTTTTTTAAGTTTTTCCAGTTACAGACTAACTCTGCTATCCCTCTGAAGCTTTTCAATTTGAAGGTATTTTTAATAAGTTTTCAGTCCTGGGAAAGCAATGTGGCTTATAATGGTTTTGTAAGATTGTTGCAAGAATTGCTGGCAAAAAGAGGATTTAAAAAAAACTGAGAGGAGGAAGTGCAGAGGGTCGAATCTGTAGGCAAGAGTGGAGTTGCTGCTTTTGCTGTCTCTCCCTGCAGCCTGAAGATAGGGGAGATGACCAGAAGGGAGGGTGAGTGAGTGAGGTGGTAAAGGTTTCATAGTTGGAGCTGGGAGGGGAGTTTGGAGCACTGAGTGTAGATGAATGAAAAAGAAAACAGTCCAGAAAGGAAGTCTTAATTGTTAAATGCCTCTCCCACCTGCTTTAAAAGTTTCAACATTTCAGTAACTGCTGTTGTGTTGTCCACAGTTGTCAGCTTTTTAACACAAACAGGTCATTTCATTTTCATTCATGAAGTAATGCCCATTCAGCAAGCACCTTTCATTATTGTGGTGTTTGTTTTGGCAAAGCCTTGCTAGATTGAAAAGCCAGGTGTTTAAAAAATTCCTGTTGGCTGGAATGAAGTTAAATAACAAAGCTATGGTTTCGAAATGCAACAGAATGGACACCCACTCTTCATTTCAGGATTTGCTCTTTTATGTTATGTCTGACAGGTCCTCCAAGTTCCCCACTAAGATACATTTCTTCCTTAAAGCCTGTGAACGTTAGTCCTTCATTTTAAAGACATGGTATCTAGTCTAAAACATGGAGCTAATTAGACGTGCAGTGCCTCTCAAACACAGGTTCCTGATTTGTTTATTACTCAGTCTCCATGCTTTTGTTCATATTTTGTCTGAGGGGCCCATCCTGCAAACAGATATACACATGCTTAGGCATAAGCATGTGAACAGTTATGTTCAAGTCAGCAACCCTGTCTTTGATCAAAATGATTTTTTCTATCATATTAGCTTAATGTGATAGCCTGACAGCATTAAAAGGACTTTCCTAACAAGGATAGAAGAGATTGGCCTGTATGATAACAATCAGGCCAAGCTTGTGAAGGCCATGCACTCCACTTGGTGGCATTTCTCTTACTTTTAATGTGATAACTTCTGAGAGCTTCATCTGATCAAATCCAGAATTTCAGGGAATAGTCTTGGCATCAGTGGCTAGAATTCTATTAATTTAGATAGAGGAAATGAGGCACATGTGGAACACTGGCCATTTGTTTAGCACTACGACAAATAGCTTCACACTACCTCTACAATCGTGGATAGCTCAAACACCTGGCTGATGGCACCCATTAATGTCTTCCAGCATTGATCTGAGGAATTGATCTGAGGAAGTGGGTCTGGCCCACGAAAGCTCATCACCTAATAAACCATCTTGTTAGTCTTTAAAGTGCTGCATAGTCTGGTCTTGCTGAACCAAAAGACAGGACTAACATGGCTGCATCTCTATCACTATTCCAGCAGAATACTCCATCTCCTACCTGCCCATCCTGACAATTTAACATGTTGGCACCCTGGACGATTTATTTCCCAGACAGATGGTGATGGGGTAGAGATTGGGGAGCTGCACACAGCCTTTAGTATGGGGGTGCAGAGAGCCACTGCTGTGGGGGAAATGGGAGACTCTGTCATAGGACGATGGGGAAATGAAAGCTCACACAGAACCCCTGGCAGGGGGGCGCTGGGATGAAGTTGCAAAGAGGTGGATGAAGTGGCAGCACACAGGGGGAGCTTGTGGTGTGGAATGGAAGAATTCAAGGAGCCTCTGGCATGTGTGATAATGAGGCTCACAGAAGCTACAAAGTAAAGTGATTGAGCTGCTAGTGTTAACTAACTTGATTACAAGTCACACCTTTTGCCCCATCAACACAGGGCCAATGTGACTGTTCACATTCCTAAAAATAAAATACAGTAACTAAAGTTAAGTGCATCAATGTTCACAATATGGGATCTTAAATTTTAAGCTCTTGGGCATTGATATTGGTTTATAGGCAGGATAATGGTACATTTTTGCTGATGGAAGTTTGTTAAAACTTACGGCATCTTGCTCGACCAGCCTGAATGATAATTACTGTGATTCAGAATAAAAATTTGGCCTATTCTATGTAGCTATTTTCATGTTGAGATAAGGATCTCAATTTACAGTCTGCACACCCTCTTCAAAATGTTGAGTCTTGAGACTAAATATCACAAATTAGCATTCCATCATGTAAGCTATAGTTCATGTTTTGAATTACTCTGATTAGCATATCAATTTGCTACACATTTTACTGTTGTGCAAGGGGTTGTTAAACATCACCTATTATTCAATATATTCAGCACTGACTTCTATATTGTTGAACAAGTAATGTGCAACAGAACATCAAGCAACAGCTGTGTATTGTTAATTTGAAGACTAGGTCCCTAAAAACTAGAGTGGAAGAGTTAAATCTTTGTAAAATCAGAAAACTGTTAAGGAGTGAGCACTGAATAAGTGGTTAATTTGAAATCACTAGGGTAGTGGGACGCTCTACAGTCAGTCCAAATACCTTACGCTTTTTCTAATTTAGGAAATCACCAGGTATTCTGTTGGGGAAGAGATGTTTTATTTCCCAAGCCATCTTGTGGAACTGAGAGTGTGGGGTAAATGGCTCAAAATAAACCCACAGCATTTTTAACTAGAAATAATAATTTTGTTCTTGGAAACAAAAGCAACCCAAGCAAAATTACAGCAAAGCACTCATCCATCCCTCCATGCTTCCATTCCAAAGATCACAATTGGAACAACTGGTCTACACTAGTTGCAACCCAATCCTGGTTTGGTGACAGTGGGTTTTTAATTCAGATCAGCTGTCCCATCAGACATAGTTCAAAGGCATTATACTAAATCCCCACTCTGAGCCTTAAGGTACATCTACAAAGGAACAAAAAGCCTGCAGTAGTCAGCTGACTTGGGCTCACAGGACTCCAGCTGCAGGGCTAAAAATAGCAGCATAGATGTTGTGGCTGGGCTAGACCCTGGACTCCGAAAGCCTCTTACAACTAATTTTGTTACCAAAACCTTTTACTTTCTATACAAAGCTTGTGTAAGAACACTCATGTACAGTGTCTTTGGAACCCCATAAACCTTGGAAATCTGGGTCAGACCGCGTAAGCATAGGAGAAATATCCAGAATGTAAGGTCTACATAATGGAATTATTTGATATAAAAAAATTTAAATTTTGGATTCAGTATAGATTTTATGTCACGCAAATGATTTACTTATGCCTGAAAATATTATATCTACTGTCATGAGTTACACCTCAGGCTATTATAACTAAAAAGACTGGAGAGGGAAAAATCTTTTCAGTTTGCTTTGTAACTTGCCACAAGAAACCTTAGTCTATTTGAAAACTTGTATGTAGTTACTTTCACTATTTCCCCTTTTGTTTGTGGCTATGCGGGGGCGTGGGCTGGGGACGCAGTTTCAGAGATGTGGTTGCATAGTCCAGAAATCTGTGTCCTGGGACTCAGTTGACCAGTATAGTTCTTCATTTTCAGTTTTCTTTGAATTAATTAGCTTTCAAGTTTACAGCGTTATTGTTTCATATGCAGATATCACACCTCTCGGTATTCAGTTGTGTGAGAGGAAAGGATCCTCCGGGGCCTTAAAGAATTGCACATCCTTGCAAAAAGATGCCAGTGACCTATGAATAGAATAATATTAGTGGCACCTGGTATCACGTTTTGAACCCAAAATATAGCAGTGCCCTTCGTGTCTGGTCATAGTCCAGACTGAGCTGTGAGTTCAGCCAGTGATGTTAGCTCCCAGTTAATCACATATCTTATTTCTGCAGAATTACATATTTTCCAGAGAGTTGTAATTAGATTGGCTTGTAGAATAGGCCTTTTTGATTTTACTCTGTTCAGTAATTAAAAAATATGAAGAAAATATTAGTGGCGTTAGGTTAACAGACAGCACTGGTGGCCTGCTAGACATAGTTAATATTGGGTATTTTGGCAAAAAGGCAAATTATTTGTAAACTAGAAAACAATCTACAGAAAGAAGCTAGGAAAACTCAAAAAAAACCAAGTGCAACTGAAAGCGAAATGTCCTACAGTAGGCTCTGAGCGTTACAGACACCTTGGGAACGGCGGGTGCTATAGTTCTGAACAAGAGGTTACAAGGTAGTGGGGCTGTAGCCACATGATGGGAGGCAGAGTGGGAGTAGAGATTCAGGGGGTCAGCTCTGTGGCTCCTCTCCCAGTTTCAGCAGGGAAGGGAGTGCTGGGGCTGGGGAGTGCTAGGGCTGTAACCAGTGTTCCCCTTGTAGCTAAAGCTCTGAGCCCCGCCAGCCCCCACAGGGCTGAAGCTGACAGTGTGCTTCAGTCTCGTGGCTCCAAAGCCTAGCACTCCCCTTGGTCTAAAGCCCTGCACCCCAGTGCTCCCAAGGGTCAAGCTCCAAGGACCCCCCTGCCTTGAGCACTCATAATTCCCCCTGCCCTCCTTGCTGCAACACCCCTCCTCCCCATAGCTGAAGCACTGAGTTTGTGCCCCTCTGTGGGGCTGAAGGCCTGAGCCCTGGTGCTGCCGAGGGTCAGAAGCCCCAAGCCCCACCTCATACCCCTACTGAAACCCCAAGCCCCAGGTCTGAAGCCCCAAGGCAGTACTGTTTGTTTGTGTGCTGCTCCCTGACTGATTACTTCCATTTCCATAGGGTGTCTAGTTCACTGGCAAGTCAACTCTAGTGTCCGTGTCTTTGAGAGGTCTGCTATACTGCATTTAGGTAATGCTTCAGAATAAGCTTTGCAGTAGCATCATATCCAGTGTGTTACGTACTGACATGTAGGCTGCTGCAGATCCTGCCAGGGTGTTGGATTAATACGTATCTTCTTGTTGGAGGAAGTTTAATACAAGGCCACTGAGAGGCTGACTCTTTGAGTGGCTGGGAGTTAAGTTGTCATCTCTTCTCTCACTCCCACTCCCAGAATGAGAACACTATATCGAGGTGTATGCTAGTGGCACTTGGAGTAGCTCTCAATGAACCTACTAAACCGTTGTTAAAATTCCATCGAGGTAAAGGACTTCTCAACACATCTGTTGGTGCTATGTTAGCAGACTCTCTTGAAATGAACTAGCACCACCTTGTGGGATTAATGTGGCTTTAATGTAGACTTGGCAGAGTTCTTTCTGTTGTCATCTGCTTGACTTGCAAGTCCCTAACTTGAACATATTTTGAACACTGAGGTAATGCTGACACCCTCAAGGTATACACTGGCAGTTACAATTTCACCTGAAATAATTTTTTTGCTGTTTATCATAACCCTTTAGATGCTCAAAACTGAACTTCCTTAATTCATTTGTCTATCACACATGCAGACTCATTTCTTATAAAGTTAGGAGAGTGATGGATAACTTATGCTACTAGTAAAATGACGCATTTGTTCTGAAAAGGAGGGGAAACCCCCCTACACTGAAGGAGACAGATAAATTTTGGCTCACCAGCCAGCCTTCGTAGTATTCTTTCAAAAAGCATATTAAGAGAATTCATATGTATTACTATATTGCCCATTTGAATAGTTGCAGTTGGTCCCTACAAAGCTGCTAGGTCTCACATCAGTACTAAAATCAACAGCATTCAAGAACTGCACTTTTCCAGTATTTCACGACAGGATAAATATATGTACAAACTGGGGATGTTCAATATCGGTTAATTGAATAGTCGAGTAACCTCGTTACATTTTATCGGTTAGTCAACTCTTCTATAGTCCCCGGAGGCGGGGCCAGCAGCCACTGTATGAAAGGCAGCAGCACGGGGTGCCATGTGGGAGCTAGTATGCGAAGGGAGCCAATTGAAAAAACAGTTCCCCTCACGAACCGGCTGCCTGTCGCCTTGTGTTTCTGCTTCTGAGAGAGAGGCAGCAGCACAGGGTGGCAGCAGCCCCTGTCTAGGGGTGGGTCTAAGCTCCCGGACCTAGCACAAGCCAGAACTGAGCTGGGCTGCCTGCCTGCCTGGCTCTCAATACACTTGAAATGCAGAGCTGAAACTGGGTAGATCCCGGAGCCAGTGTGAGCCAGGACTGAGCCAGGCTGCAGGCCAGCCTGATAAAAAATTTACTGGTGGGGAGAGTGGAAGAGGGAAATGCGTGTAGTCTGTAGCATTAACCTATAAGCTTTTGCGTATTGGTTCATCGACTACACTATTACATCCCTAGTACAAACCCTGATAGTGCAGCTGTATGTCTGCACTAATGATACAGAACTCAGGTGCAAGTTTCCCAACTATAAATATCTCAGTTCATGATTAAAAATTCAAGCTTCATATTGAATAACATCTCCTTTTTATGTAATAATACCATTTAGAGCTTCACAAACATGACCTAGTGAATCCTCACTATGTCTCCGAGGGCTTTAGGTAAATATTCCTGTTTCTATGGATGGAAAACTAGAATGTGGTTATGCTATACTTGGACTTTTCCACCCAAAGGCTCTTGAGCAGAGTAAGCAGTCATGGGATAAGAGCAGGGATGGGCAGTCATTTTTGATGGGGGCCACTCCAAGATTTTGGTAAATAGTCAAGAGTTGCACTTTCCTATGGAGGAGTGCGGGGTCTGGGATGGAGGTCTGGGGGGGAGTTAGAGAGAGGCTCTGGCCGGGAGGCGCTTACTGAAGCAGCTTCTGGCCAGCAGTGCACTCAGGCAGGCTTCCCTGCCTACAAACAGCTTCAGACCATTCAAAGTGGCTGGCTGTTCCATGTGGCTCTCTGTGTTGCAGGGGGACGCTTTGCATCCTGCCCCAGCAAATCTCTCAGCTCCTACTGGCCAGAAATCAGCCCAGGAGCTGAGAAATTGGTATGTTGTTAATGGGTGTGAATGCCGTGGTTAAGCCAACCTAACCCGTGGTGTAGATGTGGCTAGATCAATGGAAGAATTATTTCATCAACCTAGCTACTGCTGTTTGAGGATTACCTACATTGACAGAAAACCCCCTTCTGTTAATGTCCGAAGCATCTACTCTGTGGTGCATCATCAGCAAAACTGCCACCCTGCCTCTGTGCTGCTGTATCTCCCAGAGTGTAGACACTGCCTAGAAGGGGGGAGGACTCCATTGGTGCTTTGAAAATAGCTTGATCTTTACCTTAACTTGACCTAGCTAAGTCATGGAGAGGTATGTAAAATTCCAACCCCCTGAGATGCAAGGTTCAGTTAACCTAACCCCTGTATCGAATTCTTATGTTGACCTAGCTACCACCTATTGAGGGGGCGATTTAACTACAGTGATGGGAAACTCCTGTCGGAGTAGCAAGTGTCTGCAGCGCAGCTGTAGCTGTATTGCTGTAGTGTCCGTAGCATAGGCATAGCCTGGGTTGAACAAAGCCAATCATTCTGAATTCTCGTTTGTATTTTCTTTTACTTGTATGAACAGGAGTTATGCTGAGTGAGGTATAATTACTTAGGCTACAGAAATCTGATTGTCCAATTGGAATTAAATTAACTGCCACGCTTATCTGGCACTCTGTGTACTCATAATTATGCGGAATAGTAGCAGCTTCCTGTTTCTCTTCAAACAGAGTATAATCATCAGATTTAAAGGGTCCCTCCTGAAAGGCAAATCTATTTGCATTTGCTCTCAATTGTCTTTTTAAGACATATTCAAATGGAAGGTCTCTTTCTCAATCTGAAATTTGACTTTGGTACAGACTGGATATTTCATGTTCAGTTGATCTAAATTGAAAAATAAGGTTTGCATTTCATTTAAGCCCAGTTAACTTTGAACATATTAATCCAGTTATGTAGTAGGAAAAGAAAATTCCACAAACATACTAGGGATGTGAAAAAGCTTGTAATTGGCTAACCATGTAATGGCTTGAAATCTCACCGGTCACAGGTACCCACAGCACAGTTAAGCTGGCTCCCGCCTGCAGCCCCGATTCATACAAGGTAAAAGAAAATACAAACGAGAATTCAGAATGATTGATTCTTTGTTCAACCCAGGCTATGTCTATGATAGAGCCAGCAGCATGAGGTGGCAGCCAGCTCCCCAGAAGCAGGACGGGAGTCTGCATATAAGTGTGAACAGTAACTGATTAGCCCAGGCTTATCAGTTAAGTGGTTATGCTTTTACATCCTTCCTGCATGCATACATGCTAGGGGTGTTAAAATGCATTTACGTAAATGTCCACTTCCTCCCTCTCTTCCCCCCCCCCGCCTCTATATTAGAGGCAGTGGGGGTGGAGCTGTGTGTAATGGTGCACCCAGGCTTCTTGGTTAAACAGGTACACGGGTACATGTTCACATCCCGAATACATACATGCATTTTAGTGATGTGTAGTGGGGAAAATAATAGAATTCTGCTTTGATGTCTCCTGAGTTTATGGACCAAAATTAAATACACTGAGTTATTTTTTGTATGCCTTAGCTAGGAGGTCCAAGAATACATACACCTATGAAGCTTCTCTGAGCACCTCTGCCATATTAAGTAAGTGGGAGAAATGTGATCAGATGAAAGAAACTAGTTTGCTGCTTAGCTTTACATCCTGCTCTTTAAACATACTTTCTGTGGCATTTCTTGTCGTACATAGACGGTAACGAAGCTGAAGATGACACTTTGCATACAAAGAACTATATAAATGCGAAGTGCTCTTCTGATTTTATTAGCTATTAATATCTGGAGTTGTGGTGGGAAATAGTTGTGATATTTTCATTTCTTGAGAAGTAGCGTTAAAAATAGTTTGCCATTTATTTTAACGTTGTTGGGTTCTGATGCATGTTAAGTTTCTTCTGTTGATGGGGCACACATTTTACATGTTCTAGAAGATTGCTAGAGAAGTTTTGTGAGGGCCAATGGGATCTCACATGGCAGTTTCTCACAGGCTGTGGCTTCCAGAATCAGTTCTTTAAATAGATAAAAACCAAGTGTGTAAGTGTGTGGGGGGTTTTTGGGGTTTTTTTTTGTTTGTTTGTTTGTTTGTTTGTTTTGTTTTTTATTTTAGGATTACTGTGGAGAAACTGAAAGTGAGTCTATGGCAAAACATTCTTACTGTAGTACTGCATTAGTCATCAGGATTCAAGATGAGTATCAGTGTCAGAATAAAATAGTAATGTTATTTAATGTAAGTGCAGCAGGTTTGGAGCCAAGTTGACTAATTTCATTCACCTTTGTTGTGCCTACTTCCACAGTCGGAATGCCTTTGCTTTGAAGATCATATTCAGCATGAAGCTCACTCTTTAAAATGCACATGCATTTTACTCCTTACTGCTTTCCTAAAACCTTGCAAATCAGTGATCTTTGCAGATGATACAGTACTAAAAAATTCTGGTCCAAAACCCTGAGTTAATTAGTGACTTCCCCGATACTTTGAGATAAATTTGCCAGGGTAATACAAATATTGTAACTAGAGTATAATATACTTTGGGAATAGACAGGCACATCAGGTGGGCATCATGCAGTGTTGAAAGGTTGCTTACATAATGCTGCTTATACTCAAGGGAGATCTTAGAGAAATATTTCCTTTCTGAACTAACAGTGAATTTTAATTTTGTTCTGCAAAGGAAAGTAAAATGTAGATGTATTTCTTATGCTAGAAAAAACAAAAGCTACTGATACTATCTAGAAGTTAGTTTTCTTAGAATAGACTGGCTTCTGATCTGTGTGCTTTCTTCATTAGCTGCCATAGCAACTATAGTCTGGGCTGGAAAATAAATACACTGAACCAAGTCCAACTGAAGATCAGGGCAAGAGCTTTTGATGTAGCCAGAAATGCAGAGTATGCCAGTACAAGGTGATGTACAAATGTGGCTTTAATTTCTACTTTTAACTGTGCTGTTTCCACTGCAGCTCTATGGTGGATTGTTCTCTCCCACTCTTAGACCAGCGTAAGAGCTGCTCTCATTTAAACTGCCCTGTAGTGTTCACAGAATTGGTGTGATTTTTGTTTTCCGTGCCTTGCCCCTCTTTCTGTAGCTTCACCTGTTTTACCTGGTGTGTTGACACTGAGGAGTATGTGAGACTAATGAATCCGTATATCGGTCTTCTGCCATTGCCAAGCTCATCTTTATGGCAAAGCATTTGTCTCCTTAAGCCAGACTTAGGACCAAATCATATGGATGTAAAGTTCAGAATGGCTCTACTTCACCCTTATGATCCAGCACAGGCCCAGGACATGCATGTGTCAAGTGAAGACGCATACTAGACATGCCTTTGTTGTGGGATCTCCATGTATATTATCGAAGAGCATAAAGAAACAAGAGAAAAGGTAATAACTTGAGCTGTCTCATGTAAAGTAGAAACAGCACACTCTCTCAGATCTCAGTGGGCAGCAAGATTGCCTGCCCTGTGATCAATATCTCTTGAGAGAAGATTTTGTACTGCATTGTACTTCCACATGGGGAAGAATGCTAAAACTATTCACCTATGCTTTTCCAAAGCACGTAGAGCCCACTCTTTGACATTCTAAGCTATAGTACACATGTAACATACCACACCTGCTTACAGGTATTTGCAGTGGGCACCCTAAAAGAGATAGAGAGGAAGTTGATTAGTGCACAAGACATTACTGGAGGAATGCTGCCTGTCCACAGATGTGCAGAATTCCCCTGCCTTGTATACATTTTGTGCCGGGCTCATGAGCTAGTGGGGTGACAATGAAGATCCTGGGGAGAGGGGGAGCTGCAAAGATCCATGTGGATTAGGGGTGCAGGGATGGGGCAGATATGCCTGACTGAATGGGAAACGCTTGGGGTCAGCCATGGTCTGCGTGGGGGAGGCTTCAGAACTCTTAACAGTTTCCCCTCCCAAAAGAAACCCTTCTAATACACCCACCCAACAGCCTTCAAGTTCACTTCTGGGCTCCTTCCCTCTCCCTCAGTTCCTCAGTTACTACTCATTCCCCCCCAAGCTTTTACACTGCTTCTGACAGGTGCAGGAAATACAGTTCTGTATTGTAATTTAAATGAATTACACAATGTTCTGTATTAACGTGCCTAGTAAGAAATGTATTTGCTTTAAAAAAAAAAAAAAACAGAATTTTTTTTATGTTCTGTATTGTTAGACATACTTGCTGACAGACATTTTGAAATAAATTGCCAAAATTATGTAAACAGGCTTAGTTATATATTGTTTGTTGACAAAGTATGCAGAAATTTGTAAGTATTGTTGGTAGATTTTTTGGTGCAACATTCTGCCAGAAGCTACAAGAAAATTATGCTGTTCCAAACCCCGGGGGGAGGGGTGGGGGGAAGAGAAGAGGACTATGAAAGAGGGAATAAGAAGTGAAGAGGACAAGATCTTAAGCTTGATTCAGAAGGAGAAAGCTTTCTAATAAAGCAGCTTGGAAGGTGGTGATTGTGGCACATTCAGCATTGAAAAGAAAGCAGTTTGTCTTCTAGTAGCTTTATTAATTAATACTTGTATTAGAGGTGTGCTAGTAGCTGTATGCAGAGGTGCATGTGATTCTTGCCCTAAAGAACTTCTGTGGAGACAAATTAAAAACAAATGGGAAGGGAAATTACTTTCTCTCTCTTTCTCTTGTCCTCCTCTCACTCCCCCCACCCCTCCCAAATATGGGCAAGATATATTTTTACCATCTAGATTCAACTGATCAGTTGTCACACTGATAGTTTTAAAAAACAAACCTGGATTTGAGGAAAATGTGTAGGTCAGCCCACAATAAGAGAAATTGTAAATACTCTGAAACTTGAGAACATTCCTTTCTTTTTCAGTGCTGTGGAAATGTATTACCATGCCAAGTGCTTACAAGCAATCAAGTTTTAAAGATCACTGTAGTGGCATTGTTCCATTTTGGAGGAGAGTCACTTTAAAGTTCAAGTTGGCCTTCTGCCCCATCTGGGAGATTCTTCAACAAGACGTTGAGAGATGGGACTCAGATGTGCAGCAGTAATAGTGATCTTGACCTCAAAAAGGCTGGAACCTTCTGCAGGATTCTTGAATGTAATGGCTCCCTCACGCTGAGGAATCCACAAAGAGGAGCTGCTTTTTAGTATTGCTTATTTAGGCACTGCCTTAAATAATAGACAACCTGCGTGGAGCCCATGGGTCTAGCTTAGCAACAGGTGGGAGATATATTGATGTGAATTGCCATCACAGCTGAAACTCTGCAGTATTCTCAGTAGCAGACCAGGTTAAAGCATGTGTGGCTCTTCCCTATAAAACACTCTGAAATCGGTCTCCATTTTAAGCCCTATTTCCACAGTGATACAGCACCACAGCTGGCTCTCTGGGTGTTCAAAGTTTCTGAGTCTGCAAATCGGGTGTATCACCAGTTTATAGTAGGTTGCCAGATGGTTTCAACAAAAATACCGGACACACTTGACATTGCATCACAATCTACATTACATCTTAGTTAGAAAATACCAGACATTTATATTTTTCTCATTTGTTTTTTCTCAGTTTGTTTCCCGAACAGAAAGCTCAAATACTGGACTGTCCGGTTCAAAACCGGAAACTTGGCAACCTTAGTTTATAAGAATGTTAAAATGTTTGTTTTTGTAAACGTGTAACCGCTGACAATTTCAGCGATTACACATTTTTACGTGTGGGTGGGGCAAGCAGGAGCAGCTGTGGGAGGCAGCAGTGTGAGAGGAGAGGGGGCAGGTGGCTCTGTGGGAGCTGGCACAGAGGCAGCAGTGTGGGGTGGGAAGGCTGCGTGTAACGGTGAGGGTTGACAGATGAGCCCAAGCTCATTGGTTAAGTGGGTACACATTGACATCCCTAGTAGCTTGTATAGGAATTCATTTGGTATCTGATTTTCCTGTTTCTTCCTCTTCTGTATTTGCATACTAAAAATGCAGTAAGTAGTTTTATCTTTTATTTAAGTTAAAAAACCAAACATACCTTGTTTTGCTGTTAGAATTCAGAGTTTCATAGTTGTGTATAGAGTTGGACATTTGAGAAATCCAAAAATACATGATCCATTTGCCAGTCAAATACTGGTCAAATATGTCAGAAATGGTTAAATATAGTAAAAAAGAGTAAGACTTTATATTGTCTGGTAGGCTCCTATTTTAACAATGTTAAGTTAACATTTTAAATTATGCTTTTAAATATTCAGTACTGAACAAAAGAAAAGGAAAATGAAATAAAACAAACATAGCAACTGTAAAAGTAATTTTTAAATGCACTTATACTAGGTAGGCAGCTGGCCAACTCTTCAAGCATTTTTCTTCATCTTTATTGACTTCTCTGTACCTTTATCGTCATTTTAATATGCTTTGATGGCCAGGTATACAAGTAAAGATATCCATCCATACATAGAATGTTTGTACAAGAGAATTCCAGACAATCAAGATGCTCTTCTTTCAGTTAGTTCACCTTTTTCCCAACAGGTGACAGGATAGCATGTAGTAAAGTGATCAAGACAATTCAGTAGGCTTGTTAACACTTGGCACAGTGATACAATTAAAAATATAGGCCTCCACCTGCATCACAGCGTTTTGGTGGGAATATTTTACCATGGCCAAGTAGGTGATCAAGTAACATTATTTGGCTGGTCCATTAACTAGCTTGCCAAGCCTAAGTGCATGTAACTTTGCTGCAAAAATAAAATGTTTAATGATAGACAACAGCCAACCAGACTTGGGCTTCACAATGTTGAAAAGGTCTAAGAGGGCTAGTGCACATTATCTTTTTAAAAGATTTGGTTTTTTCCCCTCAGTGCTTTTAAATAGACCATAAAGTCTTATGTGGTAAGTGAAGCTGAATTTTGAGTCTACAAGTGAGAGAAATGGGATTAATGTTAAGTAAAGTACCATTAACTAATTGGTAAACTTTCAATAAGTACCTTTTCCCTTATCCCTTCATGCTCTCTACAAGGATGTTAAGTATCGTGTAACTGACTAATTGAATAGTTGATGAATTTTTGCACCAACTATTTGATTAGTCGATAGGGCGGCGCAGCCCCTTTGAAATGCCAGTTCAGCATTTCAAAGGAGACCCCAGCTGATCCCAGGCTCTACACAGCGCTGCCGCTTTGAAGTACTCCCCTCTTCTTCCTCCTTCCCCCTTGCTGCCTCTATCTGATAGAGGCAGCAAGGGGAGGGGGGGAGCGACTAGTCAACTATCCAATAAGCATTTGCTTATCGGATATTCGACTAGTCTACTAGTCCTTAACATCCCTACTCTCTACCCTCCCCCCATAAAAATTAAAATAGCTATTTAACTCTCTCATCTGCTTTTGCGTCCTAGATGAATAGCATGGTTAGTACCTCTGTGGAGCTTTATGCACTCAAAGGTTGCACTTGAAAAGTTAGTAGACTATATCAAAGATGGGGAAGAAGCAGTAGCCATGTACAAGTCCAGTGCATATGCTGCTACTTGTTGAAAAAGTTCAGAAAAGGGCATCAAAATAGTATGGAATGGCTGCCATAAAAGGAAAGATTAGTAAGACTGGAACTGTTCAGCTTGGAAAAGAGACAACTAAGGGGGGAATATGATAGAGGTCTATAAAATCCTGACCAATATGCAGAAAGCAAATAATATTTCCTTATTTACTCTTTTTCATAACATGAGAACTAGGGGTCACTAAATGAAATTAATAAGCATCTGGCTTAAAACAAATGGTTTTTTTCTACACAACATGGTCAAACCATGGAACTCTACCAGAGGATGTTGTGAAGGCCAAGACTGTAATAGGGTTTGAAAAGAACTAGCTACATTAATGAAAGATAGATCCATCGGTGATTATTAGCTAGCAGGGGCAGAGATGGTGTCCTAGCCTCTGTTTGTCGGGGCTGAGAATGGACAAAAGGGATTGGATCACTTGGCCCTGGTCTATACTAGGGAGATCTCTCTGGAGGATTCCCACAAGATCTCACTATGCATCAATACCCTGCTCCTCCATACCAAGTAGTTACATAGGAAGTTGTCCAGCTCACAGAAACACAGCCAGCCTCCAAGAGTTCTATACCCTAACCCAGCGGTTCCCAACCTTTTCCAGATGGGGACACATTTTGACAATTCAGGAAGACTTGGTGACCCAGGACAATTCAAAAGTGTGAATGGCTCCTTAAGAGCCACCTGGGGAGATACCTCGCGACACTTTTGAAATGTAATGGCAACCCATATTTGGGTCCCGACCCATAGGTTGGGAAACCCTGCCCTAAACCAACCTCAGCACTACACAAGCTACAACTGCTTACCCTGTGTCTCATCTGCTTCCTGCTCCCAGAGAGCAACTGCTGAGACTGGCAAGGCACCTCAGGAGTAGAGAACAGTTCTGGCTGCCTGCCCTACTGGGCAGCCCCCCTGGCGTTCCACATCCTCTTCTGACTCCACCTCTTCATCAATAACTTTGGTCTTCTTGTTAGGCCCCTTTTCCACCACCTTCATGCCCTCCAAAGTATCTACGGGGCTCTTAACAGTGGAGGTGGGGTCACCACTGAGGATATTGTCTTAGGTGCGCCGCTGGCGTGGCAGTTTGCCTCCCATACCTTATGGCAGGGCTGGGCAAGAGGCAGCCCAGGGGCCAGATCCGGCCTTCATGTGCCACGAGGCAGTCAGAGGTGTGCCGTGGCGAACAGTGTTCAAAATGGCCGCTTTCTTTTTCTGCTCAGTAACTTACTTTTTTTTCCTCAACAAAAAATCCTTGGTGTTCCTTGATCTTAAAGTTTAAGAGACACTGGTTTATAGCCTGCTACCTGTGCCACCGAATTTCCAGGAGGTGGCTCAGGCAGCAGGACCCTATTTAAGTACCTTGCCGTCGTTGCATTACCCTGGTATAGGCTGGGGCTCTGAGCCCTTTAAATAGCCACAGCAACCCTGGGTGACCGCCAGGCAATGCAGTAACAGTAGGGCCAGGAGCCACAAGCCCTTTACTGTGTGTTTAATTGAAAACTTCCAGCCCCTGACAACTCTGGGGGGAGTCTAGTCCCCAGCCCCGCTCCTTCTGCCCCAGGCCTCAGCCCTTCTGGGGGGTGGAACTGGCCCATGACCATGTATCAAAATTCATTAAGTGGCCCCTCCTGCAAAAATTATTGCCCGCCCCTGCCTTATGGTATGCCTGCCTTGACTCCTTTATCTTTGATCTGCACTGCAGTGGGTCCTGATCGTAGGCCTTGAAGTCTGCTTGAAGGGCATGCCCTAGCCCCAGAGGCAGCTATTAACTGCAGCAGAACTTGTGCTACTCCCAGCTTTGCCGTTATGGACAAGGAGCTTGTTTATACACAGAGGGAGGCAGGGTGATTAAGCTAACAAAAGGCTTGTCATTCAAGTAATTAGATGATCTAGAAAACAAAGGGTAGGAATAAATAGTGGAGTCCTCCAGAGATCTATATTGAGGCCAGTGCTGTTCAGCATATTCATAAATGATCTCAAAAAAGGAGCAAATACTGAGGTAAATTTGCAGATGATGATAACTACTCAAAATAGTTAAGTCCAAAGCTGACTGCAAAATTACAAAGGAGTCTCACAAAACTTGGTGATTGGGCAACATAATGACTGATGGAGTTCAGTGTTGATAAATGCAAAGTAATGCACATAGGGAAAATATAATCCAAGCCATACGTACAGAGTGATGGGTTCTAAATTAGCTGTTACCATTCAAGAAAGAGATCTTGGAATCATTGTGGCTAGTTCCCTGAAAACATCTGCTCAGTATTGGGAATCATTAGGGAAAGGGTAGCTAAGACAGAAAATATTTTGCCCCTCTATAAAGTCATGGTATGGCCACATCTTGAATACGGCATGCAGAGCTGGTCACCCCATCTATAAAAAAGGTATCTTGGAATTGGAAAAAGTACAGAGAAGTGATTAGGGGTAAGGAACAGCTTCCATGTCCCAGTAAAAGACTGGGACTTCTCAGCTTGGAAAATAAATGACTAAAGGGTGATGGTATGTGTTCGATGTCTAGCAAATCATGAATGGTGTTGAAAAATTGAATAAGGAAATGTTATTTACCCCTTCGCTAACATAACACAAGAAGGTCACCCAATGACATAAGCAGCAGATTTAAAAGAAAATAAATTATTGCTTCAGAGTCAACCTGTGGAACTCTTTGCCGAGGGATGGTGGAAAATCCAGACTATAACAGGGTTCCAGTAAGAACAAAATAAGGAGGATAGGAGGATCTATCCTTCCTGTTCCGGGAGGATGGGTTCATTAATGGGTATTAGCCAGGATGGTGTCCCTTGCCTCTGTTTGCCAGAAGCTGGGAATGGGCAACAGTGAATGGATAACTTGGTTACCCCTTCTTTTCACTGGCCACTTTTGGAAGACCGGATACTGGGCTAGATGGTCTGACCCAGTATGGCCAGTCTGATGGTCTTATACTGAACCCAAATGTGTCTGCCCCCTGCTGTAACCCATTAGGCCCCATTCCCTTCCCAGAGCTGAGACAAAGCCCAGAAGTCCTGACAGTCTTTCCCTTGCAGAGCTTATACCAAAATATGAATGTACATTAAAAATTAAGCCTAACCACTTAAATGACTTGCCAGAAGATGGGGAGGCGTGCAGGGACCATGGGCTGGAATGGGCAGCCAGTGGGGAGGGAGGGAGAGAGACTGGCACCCGCAGCAGGGGTCCAACTCACTGGCAGGGGAAGAACCGAAGCAAGGCAGCCCCACTGCTTTGCTCTCCCAGCTATGCTGCTCCAGGGGAGGGGGAAGCCCTCAGCCAGAGTGGAGTGACATGGCGGCCTGTTGCATGGGGCATTCTAGACAATTCTTTCTCTCAAGATGACCAGAAGAAAACTTTCAGACTTGTACACTTGCAATGCCAGCCCTCCTAGGAAGTGTCACAAGGGTGGGACTCCAAGCCAATGACAGTGAAAACCTTTTCAGAGGCTGATGAGGTAGTGCAGTGTCTTGAGTGGCTTTTTAAACTTCCTTAGTATAAAGTTGTTTTATGGGACACTAGAATTGTGTAGCAGTTAGTTTTGTTACTTCTCTTCCCCCCACCCCAATACACACACACACTAAATCTCTCCTGGGGCAAATGAAAGAGTAATGGTTTCTGTTCCTGCGGGTGAGTTCTTTGAAAGTAGCTGCCACTGTTTTCTTTCTGTTATTAGGTTTATCTGGTACTTTTCAAAGTTCTCTTGTTAGTTTTTTGTGTTTGAGAGCCATCTGGATTACGGTACTACTGTTGATTGGACATTGAGGGAGGAATCACTCGAAATGTCCCTGTTCTGTTCATTCCCTCTGAATCACCTGGCATTGGCCACTGTCAGACAGGATACTTGGCTAGATGGACCACTCACTAATCTGACCCAATACAACCGCTTTGACATTCTTACTGTGTTAAAAATCTTCCTCTGGCCTGCAGTTCACTCTGTGCCCTAATGTTTGTCTTTTACAGTAGAGTCCCGATTATCCGACCTAAACGGGACCGACAGGTGGTCGGATTACTGAAAATGCCAGATAATAGGGACTCTACTGTAGCCGGGGCTGCTTGGTCCCCATCCCTGCCTGGCCCTGGCCCCTTCCCTCCCCGCAACTCCCGGCCACGGGTCAGGAGAACGGCCCCGCTCGCTGCCCCGTCGCTCTCCTGGAGCCACTGATGCCGCTTCATCCCCGGGAGCTGCAGGCATCAGTGGCTCCAGGAGAGCGAGCGGGGCCATTCTCCCGGCCCGCGCCCTGGAGTCGCTGATGTCACTCCTGCTGGCTCCGCTTTGTCCCCGGGAGCTGCAGGGTCGGATAAAGCGGAATGTCGGATTACCGAAGATCGGATAATCCGGACTTTACTGTATTATCTTACCTTTTCTTTCTACATGTAGTCTGTAGGAGTACTTGCTTCAATTTCAGCTTTCTTTTCTATTCAGATGTTCCTGTTCTTGTTCAAAGGACTAAATTGCATTCTAATTTTGCAAGAATGGAGTGTTTTTAAATCTGCCTAGAAAGTGATACTAGATTACATCATAGGTAGGTCCCTACCAAATTCAAAATCCATTTTGATCAATTTCACAGTCATAGGCTTTTTTAAACTTGTAAATTTCATTATTTCAGCTATTTAAATCTGAAATTTCATAGTGATGTAATTGTGGCGGTTTGGGACCAAAAAGGAATTGGGAGGGGAAAACGGTGGAGGAAGGAGCTACAAGGTTTTTGGGCTAGGTGTGGTACTGTTACCCTTACTTCTGCACTGTTGCAGGTGTCAGCACTGCATTTCGAGCTGGGCAGCTGGAGAGCAGTGGCTGCTGACCAGAAACCAGGCTCTGAAGGCAGAGCCATCACCAGCAGCTGCCACTCTGGCCACCCAGGTCTGCAGTGCAGAAGCAAGGGTGGCGTGGCATGGCATGGGATTACAACCCATACTTCTGTGCTGCTGCTCATGGAGCACTGCTTTCAGAGCTGGGTGCCTGGCCAACTGCCGCCCTTTCTGGCCACCCAGCTCAGAAAGCAGCACTGAATGGTGGCAATACAAGTCCCCCTAAAATAACCTTGCCAACCCCGCCTCCCCCCTTCAATTCCATTTTGGGTCAGGACTCCCAGTTTGAGAAGCACTGGTCTCCCCTGTGAAATCTGTGTGGTAAGGGTAAAAGCACAAAGCACACAAAAGACCAAATTTCATGGCTGTGAATTTGGTAGGGACCTAGTAATAGCACTGCACAGCTGTATTGATAGCGAACATTCTGTGTTGCATAAAGGAGGTGAGAATAAATTGAAATTTATATAAGGATTTCCTGGCTCCAACTCTATTAAATTATGCAGCTCTTCTAATATTTGTTGTCTTTTATGTCTGAAAGAAGATGGGGGCAACTCTGACATGTAAAAGTTCAATTTCAGAACTAATTCACAGCAGAAGATAAAGATTAAATAGCATTGGAATCATGCCGCTTCTTGAGAACGAACACTGACTTGTGAATTAAAGCTGAACTAGAAAGAATAAGCCTTAATTATGTAATTTAGTACAAAGGAGGTTTTGTTTGTTTTAAATTTCACAGGTGTAGAGGAAGGATCTCTGTTCCTTAATGTTGCATTTGAAAATAGGCTTATTAAAACACACACAGCATAATAAAATATTTACCTCTTATGATGCAGAGTGACAGTATATATTATTGTGATTTAAACTAATTGATTCCTTTAGAAATTTTATGCAATAAATAAATTGGGGATAAAATTCCTGTCTATCTTTAAGATCACTGCTAAGAGCAGTATAAATGAAGGAATAGAAATGTCTACTGAATGCATTTTGGGAGAGTTAATTACAAACTGTGTGGTTCAGGGATTTAGTGCAAGAAGAGGAAGAACAGTTGATGGAAGAAAGGAAAAAGAGAAAGGAAGACAAGAAAAAGAAGGAAGCTGCTCAAAAAAAGGTATGTGGATCATTATTTACATTGAAAAAATAGGATTTGGCTTTAAAGTTTTTTTCCCCCTCAGACTAATCTTGCTTATTTCAGCGTAGCTGGTAAAGACAAGCATTTTTTTTTCAATCTCATCATAGTCCTTTCAAAGCACAAGACCGTCATAATTGTCTTACAGAACATCTTCACTGAACTTTCAGGGACAGTTTCTTCAAAGCTAAATACCCTATTTAGATACCCATTTAGCTCACAGATCTTCAGTTGATAGGGACGTTTCTGGCTGCAAGCCCATGAATACACAGTGTTAAGACTGACATAGTATAAAATGTTGTTTTAAGCTGTTAACCTTATGTTAATGTGATTACTCTTCTGAGATGAATGTGACTTTTCATCACACGTGTTATCAAAGATGGATAAAATGAAAATATTGGCTGCTGGGAATGGGGGTTTAAGACTCATTATGGTAAAGTAGATACAAGAGCGGTAAGTGAAGAGTAGGACTTATTCCTGAGACATTTTTAAAGAAGAAATACAAAATGGCTTTTTGGGTAATACTAAAACAGTATCTGTCAGTCATTGGTATTTAACATCGTAAACTCTCTGGCTGAGGGAGAGCCTGTAAATTTGGTGAAGAACATATCTCCCTTTCATCTTCCAGCTCCTGCAAGGAGACACCTAAAATAAGCCTAATTATCCATTTTTTTTCTTTATTCTCCTGAGCAGTGTTAAATGTTCACTGTATATGCAGAAAAATGGTTAGTCAATTCTGCATCCCAGAAATAAAGGTTTGTCTCATTTACATACACAAATTAAGTACACACCCACTTCTGTTATCCTTCCCTCTCCCTTCTTTCCCCCCAGTCTTTTCCTGGAACACTCCTTAGAAAGATGGGGTATCTGTTTATAATCCAAAGTAAGATCCTCTTTAATCTGATGGATAGCAGTGACAACAAACGGTACAAGGGCTTGCTTCCGCAGTGAACAGCTCCATCATCAGTGCTACAGTATACATGCATAACTCGTTTTCTCTTAGGGTTCAAAATCTTCAAGCAGCACCTTTAATGAGAGAGGAGGTTCTTTGCTCGTGGGATTTTTGGTTTCGTCTCTTTTCTGTGATATCATAGACATCAATATTAAGCACAGCCTATTAACAGAAGGGCAAGTCTGCAGGACTGTTTGAGTTAATCCAACTTGCATTGCTTAGGATTGTGAAAAGACCCCTTCTGAGCAACGCAAGCTAAGCACCCACTAACATTACTTTGCCTCTTGCAGAGGTGGGCTAATTATGGTGAAGCGAGAGCACTTTCCCATCAGCATACGGCACCTTCCCCAGCCACACTGATGTAGTACTCTGAGCGTAGACCTACCTTGAGTTACCACTGCTGGAACCCTGGCCCCAGAATGTGCTTGGGTGGTTGTGGGTTTTTTGTTTGTCTCCAGCAGAAAGCTTGGCTCATTCAGTGACCAACAGTGCGCCTGGAAGAGGGTTTGAAGTACTGAGCGTACACACAGCCTCTAAGTTTTACTGAAATTCTAAACTACAGTGAAACCTTTGTTATCCAGCACTCTGTTAACCAGAAAGCTTTGTTGACCGGCATTGCCCCCAGCCACAATACTGTCACATCTTCAGGCACACAGGCCTGGCTTGATTTACAATGATTGGCTTAACAGTTTTTTATTTAAGAAATACTAATCATCTTTAACTCATAATAGAAATGTGAGACCAACTGCCTCACACTACAAAACTACCAATATTAAAAACTTGAGTTTTACTATTATTATTATTGTCCATTGGTTTTTCCTAGGTTGATGGGACCCTCAGATAACCGGAATTTTTAGATAACTGGAGCGGCCCTAATCCCTGAGCGTGCCGGGTAACACAGGTTTTACTGTAGTTCCTTTCTACACGTGGCCATGCTGATTGTCCTTAAGAAGCCAAAAGATTTCCCCTGCTTTTAGCATAGAAGCGACAGAGCGCTGCTTAGGCTTGATGCTTCAGAAATAGGAGTGGTTTCTCAATAGGGAAAGCAGCAGAACGTAACCAGCTTGTTTGCAGCCCTGGAGACGCTCGAGCTCTCACTAGCCTAGGAGAAAGCAGTTTGTAAAAACAAGTTAAGCAAACACACTTCAATTAAGTGTTGTCTGAAAGTGTCAGTGCACCTTGCAAATGTACAAGGTTTGACACCCTTGAAAACATGTCTGCTGCTCATGGTCTACTTTAGGCTCCCCAACTAGAATTTTTTTTAAAAAAGTAAAACCTTGTCTGTCCTGGATGCCAACATATTTTTAAGCACTCCTTAATTAAAAGGTGTTAGCGAACTTTTAAAAAGTTGGGCTTTTAAATCTTTTGAATAGGGCTGCAGACATAGGGGTCAGTTAGTAGCTTTTGCACCTCGTCGCTCTCCCTGATCATTGTGAACAGTTGAGTCCATCCCATTAACTACAGAGATGAAAAATTTTGCCTCCTGTATTTTACCACTACTGAGCTATTGCTGGAATTGTCACTTAAAGTTAAGCCAGAGCTCTGGCTGTGATAAAATCCAGGCACAGGACTGTTTGAGGTCCTTAGATTTGTAGGTCACCCAGCTGGAAATTGTACTATTTTTACAGAACAGTACAATCTAAGGACCCTTTTACCCAGTCTGTTTTGCCTGGGTATAATAAAGGGTAACATCTGTATGAAGTCTTCGGGGCTTCAGGTGAGGTGTTTTTGGGTTGGAGGATTGGGCTAGGTTGAGAGGACATTATTATGGAGTGGAAGATAATGTAGAAAGATTTGAATATTGGGGAACAGCAAGTTTCCTAACATGTATGATGGACTGTTTGTTCAGTGTGGAGGAGTGTGTGTTGTGAGTTTCCCTGCTAGTGGGACTGTTTTGTGATGTCTCCCTTCAGAGAGATGCTTTTAGTGGGAAGAGCAGGGTGTGCAGATGTATTCAAAGAAATTGTTTCCCCTGGTTTCAGTGACTGGGCCCTGATGGCCGTGACGACTCTCTCCTATCTTAGCTGGGATGAGATAGTTAAAGCACTTCCCAATTAGTGGTAGTAAAAATATTATATCATGGCTTGGATCCCACTGCATGAAAAGCTATACGAACACAGGAAAAAGACAATCTGTACCCTGAGGTGCTTGCAATCTGCAGACGCATACAGACAACGAGTAGGGTAGTGGTTCTGGAACAATGTGTATAGTGGGGGTGCTGAGCCAGTGAAGCAAACTGTAAACCTTATATATGATGGAAACCATTTCAAGCCGAAGGTGCTGACAAACATCTAGTTCCAGCACCTTTTGTTGGATAGGGCACGAGGTAGCACATGCACATGAATGAGATGGAGGAGAGAAAAGATACAGCTTTGTTTGGTGCATGCATTGTATGTGAGGTTTGTGTTTTTTAGTGGATTCAGAGGACAGGAGTAAGAGAAGGGAAAAAGAGCTTGAGGAAGAATTGCAGGGAGGGTGTTACTTGGCTTCGGAAGGGGAGAAGGGTCTGCCCTGAAGCATTTCATGAGAGAGATCTACTATTTGGATATACTTACCTATTTGTATCCACATAAGCCTGATGAGCTCTTGAACATACAAAATCCAGCAGTTCAAAATTACTATATAAACTTCCCAACCGAGCAACATAAATTTTTCCAACAGATTTGGTAGTTTTATAAGTGAAAGCTAGGTCAAAGCTATGACATGAATCAAGGAGACTTGTATAGAGTAATTGGCTTATTTTGAAGCGAAGAAAAAGGGCTGCTACTCCTTTGAGTATTTTAGGAGCTAAAAGTGTAGCGACAAGGAAGAGGAATCTAAACTGAATGCAGTAATAATTTTGTTGCATTCAGCCATTGAACAATTTACATTTTTTTTCTATTCCACTAGCTGATGCAATAACATACCAGTAATGGCTTTTCTCCTTAAACAAAAGAATTTGCACAAATTGGCTACCCTAGAGTAAATTCCCATGTAAATTTAGTTTTATCGTCTACATACCAAATACTTTGCAGTATATGGAAACAAGAGAATGGATTTTCTTCTTTTGTCTAGAAATTGGACAGTATAAAAATCTGAGTACCCTTGCTTTTATCAGTTCTTGGCAAAAAAAAAAATTAACATGAAATACAGAATTTGCTAATAGTGAACTGCTGATTTATTTAACAGATGGGCAATATGATAGTTAAAGGGTATTAAGAACTTTTCAGCATAATCAGCCCTCACTGTTTCTTACTGTGCTGATATTTAAACACAATATCTTTATCAAATCTGTCAGTCTTGACCACTTTTCAAGGATTTTATGGCAGAGCGCTGCAGTAAGATCGCATTACTAAGTCCTAATTAATTTTGATTAATATTGTATATTGCAGAACATTTATTATTACAGTAACATGAACACGTGAAAGAGATACTTTGAAGTTAAGTCTTGCTTCTTCTGCTTTGAAAATTTTTTGCTATCTGTTACAAGAAACAGAAAACTACTTGTAAGTCAGTTGGTGGTGGAAGGAGAAAAAACACTATTTAGGCTGTGCTTTTCAGAAGAGCCTCTTATGTGCAGTCTTCTCTTGTGCAAGTAGACCCACACAAACTGAGGGCAGCAAGCAAGCAAGAGAGGAGAAGGTTTTGTTACTTCATGATATAATTTATCAACTCAGACCTTTTCTCTTGGCCCTTTTACACAGGTAATGCTAAAGGTAGCTTGTCAAACTTCTGTTGGCTCTTGAAAAGTGAAGATTTTAAATTTGTACTTTACCCCCACACTCCTTTTTCAGTTTTTTTGTTTGTGTTCGGCTTGGATTGTTTGGTCAGTTCGGTCAGTTCAGTTTTCATTATCTAAATTAAAAAATGTTCCATCTCCTATGATTTTTGACATGCAAATAGTTTTAACCTATGTTTCAAAGAATTCAGTCTAAAATGGATTGGATTAGAAATTAAAGTGTGTTTCACGTTCTGAATGTGTATAGGATCCATTTGGTCTTCTCTTAGTATAATTCTTAGACAGCTTTGCAGTCATAAAATGGGGGGCTGGTAGAAGATGGGAAATGACCTTCAACTGTCCACTTTAGAGGTACCAAAACATTTTAAAATAGAAGCAGACAGGGATGTATTGTGAGACTATACAGATGTAGGCAAAATATCAGAAAAGATTAATCTGGTTTAATAATTAACACTCCTTTCTTTTTTGTTATAGGCCATTGAACAAAAAATCAAAGGTAAGTCACTTTAAAGCTTTTTGTATTTTGTGGTGTTCTGAGTAGGATTTTTAATTTGTTTGAGTTAAAAGTAATTTTGATTCTGTCTGAAAAAACAGAGTCTTTGAAAACATTGAGTGCCAATGGTATATTTGGAGATTCAAAAAAAAGCAGTGGAAAATTAATAGTTTGGTATATTCCTTCACTTTGGTTCACTGTTTGTTAATTATTTGTATAATATCACTGTACACACACATTTTACCTTCCTCTGCTTCATTTTTCTCTTCTTTCATTTAAAAAAACGACCCCAAAAATTGCTTTCTCCTACCAATCCAATCGTATTGTAGTTCGTGGGATGCCATTACTTTGTTTGAGACTGTTCTTCTGAGGCTGTCTACACAGCAGCGTTATTTCAGAATAACTGATGTTGTTCTAAAATAACAAAGAGCACATATACACTGCATGCTGTTATTTCAAAATAATGGCGAGCTGGAGGACTTTTTACTCTGATTCCTATAACTCTCATTTTACGAGGAGTAAGGGAAGTCGAAAGAAGAGTGATCTTCCTTCGACTTCCTGCTGCGTAGACAGTGGCAAAATCTGAATTAAGCTATTTCGACTTAAGCTACACAGTTGACATAGCTGAAGTTGCATAGCTTAATTCAAGTTTTGCCCTTCTGTGTAGCCTACACTGAATGTGCTGTTAGTGCAGTTGGTCATCAGAGAGGCAGGCACAGTAATTGCCCATCTATCTATGAAATGGCATGCCACATTCAGCAGTCTCATCTTGATCTAAAGGGTTAGGATGACCACGTCTATGAGTTAGTTCCAAAACAAATTGGGAGCATAGTGATTATTTTGAATATTTGTATTATCTCTTTTGATTAATTTTAAGTACTTCCTATAATGTAAAGGAAAATGCCTATCTACTTTTCATAGGCTTAACTTCCTTTTTCTTTCTAATTAGGTAGTACTGAGAATGTTCTAATAGTTGAATATTTATGGGCTAACACATGCTAAATCATTATCTTCAGAAGCGCTGGGCATTGTTAAATGTTAAGCCTTGAGGCACGTTTATCGGAATTTCTAACAATGAAATGCTAGCTCGTCATAGCAGCTCAAGATCAGGTGGTGAATTCTCCATATATAGGTGCAGTCTCATGTTGCTCCCTATTGTGTGCAGCAGTTTCCTCAACCTTAAGTGGGTGAATTGAGTTGACAACTTGCACAGAAAAGCTAAATTCTGTAGCGCAATAGGCTCCTAATACATTAAGGGGTTGTGAGAGAAGGGAGGGTTTTTCTAGTCACAGAAATCAAAGGAATAAAAGTATATTTAGGTTCAGAAAAGAGTTCCACTGCTTTGAGGTAAGAAGAACTTCTGCGTTGTGTGGGGGGTTGTAATGCATTGTTTCCATTCATTGGAGTTATAAACCTACATGAGGAGACTAATTTCCATAAAACCCGGATCTGCAGCTATCTTGTGCACCCAGTGCTACTGCTTACAGATCTGGCTCTTCAGACTTGACTTCAGTGGGGGTTACAAACTGAGCACTTAATGCAAATGGCAGACATAGAATCATGGACTCAAAGGACTGGAGGGACCCTTGAGAGGCCATCTAATCCAGTGCCCTGCACTCATGGCAGGACTCAGTATTATCTAGATCAGGGTGGGCAATAATTTTTTGAAGCGAGGCCACTTCAAAAATTTCTGAAGCGGTCACAGGCCATCCCGGAAGTGGCGGGGCCTCGGGCTGAAATGGTGAAGCTTTTAAATAGCCGGAGTTGAAAGGGCTCACATCTCCCCTGTAGCTCCCAGACAACATTTTTGGGGGGGCTGGGGGGGGGGCAGGAACTGCAGGCCCTTTTCACTCTGGGGTTCAGACTTTAGCAGCCACTGGGAAGGCAAAGCCTTTTAAATAGAAGCAGTTGAAAGGGCTCGCAGCTCCCACCCTGCTGCTAATGCATTGCCTGGGAGCCCTTTCAACTGTTTCTATTTAAAGGGCTTGCGCCTCCCTGGCTTCCAGGCAACGCATTCAGGGCGGGAGTGGCCACGAGCCGGATGAAAAAGTTTGGTGGGCTAGATCCGGCCCACTCACAGGCTCTTGCCCAGACCCGATCTGGCAGGTGTTTGTGTAACGTGTTCTTGAAAACTTCCAATGAGGGAGATTCCACACCCGCCCTAGCCAACTACCCTGACAGTTAGGAAGTTCCTAATATCCATCTAAACAGCCCTTCTTCATGCTATTCAAGCCTATCACTACTTGTCCTAGCCTCAGAGGTTAAAAAAACTGTTTCTCCCTCCTCCTTTTATGTACTTGAAAACTGTTATGTCTCCTCTCAGTCTTTTCTTCTCCAGACTAAACAAATCAAGTTTTTTCAGTCTTCCCTCATAGGTCATGTTTTCCAGACCTTTAATCATTATCTTTTTTGCTTGCATCATTCCTGCCTAATACATCCCATGATCATGTTTGGTTTTTTAATTTTTTGCCACACTTACACTATCCACTCCTGTTTCGCTTGTGATCTACTATGACTAGGGCCCTACCAAATTCACAACCAAGAAAAACACGTCATGGGCTGTGGGCTTTTACCCTGTACTCTACAGATTTCATAGGGGAGACCAGCGTTTCTCAAATTGGGGATCCTGACCTAAAAGGGAGTTGCAGGGGCATGACGAGGTTATTTTAGGGGGGTGCAGGATTGCCACCCTTCTGCACTTCAGAGCTGGGCAGCCAGAGAGCAGTGGTGGTTGGCCAGGTGCTCTGCTCTAAAGGCAACACCCCTTCAGCAGCATTGCAGATGTAAGGGTGGCAATATCATACCATGCCACGCTAACTTCTGCATTGCTGCCTTCAGAGCTGAGTGGCTGAAAAGTGGCGGCCGCAGACTGAGGACCCAGCTCTGCAGGCAGTTGTGCAGAAAGAAGTGTGATAATATCAAACTATGCCATCCTTCCTTCTGCGCTGCTGCTCGTGGCAGCTTTGCCTTCAGAGCTGGGCTTCTTGCCAGCATCCACCAGTCCCCAGCTGCCCAGCTCTAAAGGCAGTGCGGAAGTATAGATGGCAATGCCACAGCCTCCCCATCCACAATAACTTTGTGATTCTCCTCTCCCTCCCCCCTCCCCCCCCAAAAAAACACACACACTTTTTATGGGTCAGGACCCCTACAATAACACTGGCATTTTGGATTTAAATTGCTAAAATCATGAAAATTATGATTTTTTTTTTTTTTTTTAAATCCCATGACCATGCAGTTGACCAGACTGGAATGTGAATTTGGTAGGGCCTTAACTATAACACCCCCTCCCACTATACCTTTCTGCAGTGTTCCTTCCTAGGCAGTCCTTTCCCATTTTGTATGTGTGCAACTGATTTGTCCTCATTGAATTTTGTCCTGTTTTCTTCAAACAGTTTCTCCAGTTTGTCCATATTGTTCTGAATTTTATTGCTATCCTCCAAAGCGCTTTCATGCATTAATGCTACCCTCCACTCCCTCTGCAAACTTTGAGAGAGCTGGACCCAGAACTGATCCCTGCAGGACCGCACTGGATATGCCTTTCCATTTTGATTGTGTAACCTTGATAACCCTTCTGGGAATGGTTTTCTAAGCAGTTACACACCTATCTTATAGCTCCATCTAGCTTGTATTTCCCTAGTTGGTTTATGTGAGAGTCATGCAAGGTAGTATCAAAAGCCTTACTAAATTCAAGGTGTACCACAACAACCCTTTCCCCTCTGTCCATGTCCTCAGAGCCCTCTATAGTAAATTAATATTTCCACTTAATCTCTTTAAGCTCCCTTTTTCAGACATGCAGTGGATTTACAATTAAATGTCTCAATTACACAATAAATGATTCTCTTCTCCAATAGCCGTTCCTTACATAGCAAGATGCCACTGTAAAATAGATATTCTATTTCAGTGTTTCTCAACCAGTGGTACAAGTACCCTTAGGGGTACTCGAGAGAAGTTGGGGGGGTATGTCAGCACAACTGAAATTTGGAGAAAACTGAATTTTTGTTTTAAGTTTTACAGTGCTTTATTATTTTTGTACTTTTTACACCCAAAAATTTCATCGCCCACCTGGCTATGATTAAGTTGTTTAAACAAATGTGTTGCAATGGTAGAAAAAATTATCTGAAAACTGTAGGTACTGGGGGTACATATACATTTTTATTTTTGGGGGGGGAAGAGGGTACTTTATAAAGAAAGGTTGAGAAACACTGTTCTGTTTAACTGCCATGCATAGACTTGCCAACACCTGAGATTTATGAATAGTGCCACTTTCAAAATTCTGCAATAGTAAATTAAACTAGGAAAGACCAAGGGACAGAATAGAAAAATGCTAACCATTTTGCTTTATAAAATGGTACTGTCCTTTCTAAATTCACAATTGGCATGTGGCCTTCATCATCCTGAGAAGTGATAGTGATGCCCACAGCTGAGGAAATGAAGACAAGCACAAATTTTGAGAGAATTTTGGGTCATTGCATTCATCATTGAATTGAAGGAAATATCTTTGTTTGAAAGATGCAGACATTTTTGTCCTGGTTATATTTTCAACTTTTGTTAGGTAAAATATATTGTGCTTTATTAATGTAAATATCAACCTCTAACTTTAATATATTGCTTTATAGTGAGATATAGTTAAGGAAATAAAAGGTAGAGGGAATTTTAAGATCTGTCAAGTAATACATGTTAACAGTCACTTTTAATAAGCATCAATATAATGGGATTCAGTAGTAGAGCTGTTTCAAACCCTAATTTCCCATGTCAAAATTTGTCACCTGTTATGCATATCCAATTCACTGTTTCATTATTGTTTTTGTGTGCTTGCATTCAAGATCCAAATTAATAAATATTTTGAGTTTCCATCTTTTTAAACTTCTTAAAATATTATATGGATGGGTTGAAGATAGAATACAAAAGTACAGGATTGCCAAATTATTCATAATGAAGTTCTTTGTTGCAGGTAATCATAATAAAATTGTAATAAACCCCTACCATCCTCCAAACTCAGTTGAGACCAGAATGCATTTATGTCTAAGATCACTTCTTGCCCTGGTTTCATATTCGTAGTTCCAGAGCACCAGTGTCATAAAACCCTTTTTTTTTGGAATGGGATAAAGCAGTTTGACGTTACTGGCATTTTAATCATATCTCAGTTCAAATGAAAATATTGAAACAGTTAAGAGGATACTGTAGATACTTCAGCCATAAATAGCTCTTTGATACATTAGCATTGATGCAGAAAGGTGGTGTTTTGTGTATAGTTGGTTTTTTGTTAAACATTTTTACCTGCTTTTTAGATTTAAATGTTTTCAGCAATTCAATAATTCCTAAGAGAAGTCCTCAGAAAAGGACACTTAGGGTGTGTCTACACAGCAGGGCTTCACTCAAAATAAGCTATGCAAATTGAACTACGTGAATTGCGTAGCTTATTTCAAAATAGCTTCTTTTGAGTTTTGGTGCTGTCTACACAGCACTTATTTCAAAATAGAGCACTCTTCCTCCAACTTCCCTTACTCCTTGTACAATGAGGGTTACAGGAGTCGAGTAAAGTCCTCCAGCTTGACGGTATTTTTACATTGTTGAAATAACTGCCGGCTGTGTAGACACGGACTATGTTATTTTGAAATAACGCTAGTTATTTGGAATAATATTGCTGAGTAGACATCGCCTATGAGCATTTAGCTTGAATTATACCACAAAATACCAGTTTCCTAGACTCTTTAGCAAACAATACTTTCACTGTAAGCAGAAATGTATGCATGTGCAGGCCGGTGCTTGTAACTGTAAACGTTTCCTTTCCATATTGTATTTCAAGATATATAGGTGATATTTACTGAAATAGTTTTACAAATTGTGAAGTAGGGTTAAGGCTGGCATTCCTGCTGTCACTCATGCTGTTGAGCATCCAGAGCTTTGCAAACAATAGAAGTTAGATCATGAAAGAAATCTGAATTGAACTTTTTTTCTGTAAATTTCCTTGCTTTATGGAAGGGCTAGGTGTGAAACTACTGCATTGTTACAGAACAGGGTAAACTTCGGATCGCCCTGAAATAGAAAATGCCTTTAAAAATAACTGGATATGGAACTGAATTCCTTTACTTGTATTTCTTAGCTTTGAAACATCTGCTGTCTGTGAAACAAAGCTGTCCATGCGCACAGAAGTTTTGTTTTCAGCTTCTATAGCTTCTTTACCTTACTGGAAAACTGTTAAATTAGTTTTTAAAGTGTATTAGTATAAAAGAAAAAACAAACTGAGCTATGAACACATGGTCTTAAAATTACCCATATAAATGCCACAGTTTACCTTTCTATGGATCTGCAGGGGTTAATGAATTGGCAAACAGTTAGATATTTTCCAGATCAGCTAGCTGAGCCTACAGCTGCGGCCATTTTTCCACAACGAAAATTCTAGCATTACATCTTACGTGTGTCAGCTTGAAAGCCAGACTTCCTCTGTTTGCCCTTCAGCATTCCAGAACTGACAACTCTTTGGGGCATGACATGCAAGGAAAGTGTATTACAGAACATTTTTAAGAGGTCAGCTTAAGCAGTAATAAGAAGAAAAACATTTAAATGACAGTTTGGTGCTGTTCTTTGTGTGCTTTGGTTGGTGATTTGATCCTTGTAAGCTGATTTTGTTTGAGTGAAACTGTTTTCCATCTGCATGAAAGTTGTTCAAACAGCTGCCATTTTTTTATTGGAGGGGGGAGTTTGTCACCGGGCCCCTACTCCAGGAGGAGTTGGCAAGCAGTACTCTTGTAGCAGTAAAATGACACCATGCTTCTCCTCCATTTTCTAATGAAATCTGCAGAGTGGGAAAGCAACACAAGTTGGAAGCGTCTTTCTTTGGAATCTCTCTGTAAACTGTTTGTCAGTCGTGCAGACTGTAACTTCAGCTTCCACTGCTTTGTGGGTTTTCAGCAGGTTTGTTGTTTATGAAAATCTCTCTCCTTATGCTCCTTTGTAATCTTGCTGCTGCTTGTCAAGAAAATTAGAAGTAATACACTGTAAGTCCATTAATAAAGTTGCCTTTAACTTTTAGGCTAATGTAAAACAAAATACTGATGTGTAAAACAATGTTTTACCACTTTTTTAACAGTTCTGTTAAACTAGGGAACTAGACTGTAACATTTCTGGGATTTAAAGGGTACTGAAATTTGTAATAGTCATATTGGAAAAATAAAGAGTTTGCTCAAGTGAGATATTAGGAACAGAGCTGATTTAATTGAAAAGTTGCTGATAATAAAATACTATTGGTAGAACTAACAAATTGTGAGATTCTCCCCTCCGCCCCATCATTTAGTTAAGAAAAATGGTTGTATAGGGCCTGAAGACATCAATAAATAAAGTTGAAAATAACTGAAAACTTTATATTGCATCTTAAAGCATATTTGACTATAGACAGTAGAGAGAACATGGCTCCAACTAAAAATGTTTTACCTGAACATTGATTGTATATTATTGAGTTTGTCACTCTTTACACAAAGAATGAATAATTTTGTTACTGCTTTTATTTACCAAATAAATATATTTCTTGTATGATCTGTATGTAATTTTTTTTAATTGTTTAGAAAGTATACACTGTAGCTATTTGGGGTTTATTTGCTAACTGGGATTTCATTTACTAATATGCTTTATCATTTTATAGTTAAGTGAATGATTATAAAAGAATTAGTTCAATTGATTTGGTTATTACGATGCACTTACTGTGCTTTAAAGGGATTTAAATAAGGGAAGTTAGGCTTGAATGTTGCTTTGTTGCCGTTCTGTTTGGGAGTAACTTTTCTAAACTCCAGTTCTCTTGCATTGGAATGTCATATGTAAATGACTTCATTTAATCTGCAAGGAGTATTCTATTATGGAAGGAATACCAGGTGAAGTGAAAACTATCATAGTATTGAGCACTAGCAAGACATTGTGCTGTTATAAAATAGTCCCTGCTCCAAGGAATTTACAGTCTAAATAGAAAGATGGTATTATTCATATACATACAATGCCAGGTGAGCAAAAAATGGATTTGTCACTAAGCATTTCTTTATAAGTACTTTGATCATGGAGTAATGTTGGTAGTCCGTATGCAGATAGTGTGTTAATTTCCATTTACCGCTGTCAAAAAGACTTTCTTAGATCAGGGTTTAAGTGTTTCAATTTTAAAGTCTAAAAGTATGACTGGTTGCATCAAAAGGCATATTGGTAAAATGTAGATTACTAGAAAGTTAAAGAACAAAAGATTTGTGGGTGGTGAAGTAAAGTTTGGTATATGAAAGACCAACTCACTTTAAATGTGTGAGTTGCATTAGCAAATAGGCTAACGTAATATGAAGCTTATTTAATAATTACATAATTAATAATACCTCAGGTTTACCATTGGAAAAAATAACTGGTTTAGAAGTGCAGAGAGGAATATACAACTTTTTTCCTCTATTGCATTATATTACCTTGTATTTCATTAATGTTAAGATTAAAAGAACAAAGTGAAGAGAATTATCCTAGAAAGGAATAGATGGAAATACAATTCAATGCCTTCAAAAATGCTGAACGTATTTGTGAAAATTAACTGTATTTGATCATAGGTCATTCATACACTGTTGAACGTGTACATCGAAATGTTGTTAGAGGACCTGATTTCAGTAGCTTTCTAAAATAGATAATAGAACTCTTACATCAGCATAATTTAATACTGTTAGTCATTTTTTCCAGCTTATCCATTTATCTAATTACTTGTGAATATCTTCCCTCTCCATGTTCCTATGCATTAAATT
Organism: Pelochelys cantorii; assembly: GCA_032595735.1. Classification (NCBI taxonomy): domain Eukaryota; kingdom Metazoa; phylum Chordata; order Testudines; family Trionychidae; genus Pelochelys; species Pelochelys cantorii. The sequence continues at coordinate 40,294,473 of CM064341.1, forward strand.
GACTTATGTCTTGGCCATTCTTCTACCTAATTCTGTCTCTCTCTATTCAGCTGTGAAATAGAGTAGGACTGGGTCACTGCTGTGTCAGTCGAGGACGAGGGTGGTACTGTGGTGGTGTGCATGTTTGTAATCACCTGAAATAGAGTGTCCCTTTCTCTGCTCTTGAAGCTCAAACCAAGGATAATACTCTGGCAGCCTGCCAGAGGAGAAAAGATAATATGCATTCTCCACCTGTCCCTTGTATACAAAATCTTTCTTTGGGCTTGTTCATTTTTTTCATAGACTATACACATAAACTGATAACTGCAGTTCTGGGTGCAAAGATGATTTTTTTGCACATACGTAACAGATTTGATCCTGCAGGGCACTAACATTTTTTTAAAAGAACATGTACTAGTGTGTGCCTTTCTTGAAGTATGTGTACTTTTTACCTAACCATGTTAAAAGTAACAGTCATAGGTTGAAATTTCTTTGAAACAAAACTTTGGGGAATTGGATTTCACTTAAGTTTTCTAAGGCAAGACTATTCTATTCACCTGCATTTGTACCTGCAAGTGAATGTTAGTGTATGATTTTCATGTTGTGTAATTTTCTTTCATTTGACCATTTTGTTCTTGCTTCTAGCACACTAGGGAATTTAGTGAAACTCCTAAAGAAATGGTTTAGGAAATGTTGCTGCAAAGTCAAAAGCCCATGTTAGTGGCATATTAATGTGCAGAACTACTCTTGAAAGTAAACAAAACTTTATAGTAATTCAGGCTTAATTTTCATAGGACCCAAACACCGGACACTCTCACACTTAGTAAGAGGAATGTCTTACAGTTTCCATTGCGGCTTCAGGTCCTGGCTGTTAAGACAGTTGCTATGCAGGCATTTTTTATACTATTGTTTAGGCTTTTTCAAAGTTAACTATGCAAATCCCATTCATTTCCAGGAGAGTTGTGGTTAAGTTCTCTAGTCAGCTTTGAAAATTGCAACCTAAATGTTCTTCTTTTCTTACTGAAGAAAAAGTAAGCTGAACTAGGGATGTAAGTGACTAGTCGAGTAGTCTACTACTCACGTTTCCCTACCCTCCTCCCTGCTGCCTCTGTATCAGAGGCAGCAAGGGAGGTGGGAAGCAGGAGCCATTGCTGGGCAGAGCTGGCTTAAAGGCCAGATTCCCCCAGTACTGTCTGTGCAGTGCTGCCTGCCCCCCTCCGTCCCCTGCACCGATGCCTCTATCAGAGGCAGCAGTATGGGGGGAGGCAGCCAAGAAGCAGCCTCTTCCCATAGCGGGTCTAGGCTGCCTGCGTGTGCAACTCCTACTACATTTAAACTGCAGAGCCGCAGTAGGGGTAGCTCCTGGGCCTGGCGTGAGCTGGGACAGAGCGCTTCCCTTATCAACTAATCATGTAGTCGATACAAATTGTATCGACTACATGATCAGCCAGTTACCCTCCTCTGAACATCCTCAACCTGAACACACAGTTGTAATCATAAAGATATATAATGGACTTGAAAATCATGTGTGTTAAGCCAACTCTACTGTTGTCACTAAACATTTTTTTAAATTGTGGGTGATCTCTAACTGTAGTTACTGCATAGTATTCCACCGCTTTCGAGTATTTGCGTGCTTTAGCAGTCCAAGACCAAGCAGGTACTCCATCCTGTGCCTTTTTAGGTTTAATTTAATTGGTTTGCATTTCTTCTGGTGTGATGAAGCAAATAAAGAGGTAGCAATGAATGCTATAGTCACCGGTTTATTCACAGTTCAGCTTTCTTGCAAATTCTTTGGCCTCAGTCATGCCTAAAAATGGCCATGCTGTCAAGGTTTTGAAAGGTAATTTTGATTTCATTTAAGCTGAATGCTTGGTGTTTCATCCATGGAGGCAGCCAGTCATGTCAAATGGCGTTTGGTATTTATGCCATCACTTTCTACTGACAGTGGACTAGGTGAAGACTAGTACATAGATTTCTCCTTGGCGCTCAGGATTGACAAGACAGGTGAATGTTAACCACTCGTTCTTTGTTCAGCTTGCTTTGTGCTCTTCTATGTTGACTTCATAAAAAGCCAGATTTTTAAAATTTTTTTGAGAAATGTAGCTCTGGTTTAGGTGCTAAAACAGACTTGGACAGAAGTGCTTATCCATTAAAAATGAAGGCTCTTCGTAAGGCATTGTAACAAAAGACATGAGCTGGGATAATTTATTGCCAAACAAACTACTAGTAGTAATACCATGCTAGAAAATAGTGTGTGCGTAGTAGGGATGTTAGCGTATAGTGGAGTAAACGATAACTCACACCCCTGTCAGAGGCATCGAAGTAGGAGGAGAGGCAGGAGCTGGTGCCTGTGGAGAGCCAGCTTTTAAGACAGCTCCCCAAGATCAGCTGATTCCTTAGCCACTAGCCTTCACCCCCACCCTGGTGTTGCTGCCTCTGAGAGGCAGCAGCGCGGAGGTTGAGGGGGACAGGTGGGAGCTGGTACACGCAAGGAGCTGGCTGTGGAGCTGCCTGCCCCCCCCTTACTGCCTCCCACAGAGGCAGCTGGGGGGTGGGTGAGGTAGGAGCCGGTGCTCCCAAGCACCAGTTTCACAGAGCAGCTTCCTCTTCCCCCACGTACACACACACACTGCTGCCTCGCTATCAGAGGCAGCAGCACAGAGTGGCAGGTGGGAGTTGATCTGCGTGGAAAGCTGGTTTTTAAACTAGTTCCCCTCGCAGGCCAGCTCCCATCTGCCATCCTGTACTGCTGACTCTGATATGGAGGCAGCAGCGTGCGGTGGCAAGGGCGCTCCCTGAGAGTGGGGACAGGAGTGCACTGGCTGCCAGCCCTGCCCCCAGGGACTATCAAATAATCGTGTAACTGCTAAGATTCTGTGTGATTACACGATTATTGAATTAATCGATATCTAACCTCCTTAGTGCATATAGCAAAGCTTATAGTGGAAACTGGGTTGCAGCTGTAACTGGAAGAAATACTGCCATTTCATAATACTACCCAACTGAAAATGTTTTTCTTTTCTTATGCTCTTTTTGAGTTTGAAAATGATTCTACCTGTTGTTAATTTTCTTCATCTTTTTTTTTTTGTGTGTGTGTGTGGGGGGGGTTAGTGCCAGAACAAACAAAGACCAGTGTAAGCCAGCCTCAGCCTGTCATCTCTAACGGCACTTCCACAACAACCAGCACTAATAATAATGCCAAGCGGGCCACAGCCAACAATCAGCAACAGCAGCAGCAGCCCTTGCCTCGATACCCTCCTCGTGAAGTACCACCACGATTTCGACACCAGGAACAGAAACAGCTGTTGAAGCGAGGTCAGCAATTACCAGTTATAGCTGCCAACCTGGGATCCACTACTAAAGTATTAAACAGCCCATCCGGAGGCAGCACTGTCACAAGTAAACAGCCAGTGACCAACGGAGAAGTGCCGAACAGCAGCAGCAAAAAACAGTCAGGTGAGAGAGGAGGAAGTAACTTGTTCTTGGGGAAGTTAAGTGTTTTATTAGTAACTAGATTAGAAAGATTCTAATCAGTAAGTGGGCGAAGAGTTCTCCAGGGTCTGTTCATGTTAAGCATTGAGTTTGAAACATAGTCTCCTGTGCTCTATTCCTTTTAATTGAATCTCTGATCATTCTCAGATCATCTTGGTTATTGACTATGCAATTTATATGTTGTACAGACATAGAGCTACCTTTGAACTGTGCAGGTGAATATTAATATCCTTCTTCTAGATCCCCTCTTGATCTCAATGGTTGCTTCAACAAGGTCGCTTTAAGGGATTCCTTTATGTAAAGACTTTGCTTCAAGTCTGTGTGTTAGAGCTATGTCCGGTATCCAGGAATTTGAACAGCATCCTCAAAATAAATGTCTTGTTTCAGATCCAGTGATATCACCTTGAATTTCTGGGTTTAAAAAAAAGCCATTATTCTGATGTTTAAGGTTTGTTTTGCTAAAGTGATTACATGTGTTCATGTACTTCAAGTATTGTCTCTGCTGACAGAATATCTCGGCCTCTTACAGGATCCTCTACTCTGAAATGTGAGAAGAGAATGACTGCTGTTCATTCAATATTTTCTCCTTTTCATAAGCTTTTTACTTTGATCCCTTTTCATCCTTGTTGGCTGGAAAAACTTACCCTTCAGATGCCTTCACAACAGTGTAATGAAGACATTCATATGTTGGATGTACAAGGTGTACATCTGTAATGGCAACAGCATTAAACGTAGGAACATTTTACAAGGGTCATGTTGGCTTCTCCAACACTGACAATTTTAAAATCAAAATTGGATCCTTTTCTGAAAAACTTGCCCTAAGAATTAATTCTGAGGAACTTTTGTGGTCTGTGTTGTACAAGATTTCAGACTAAATGGTCTCAATGGTGTCTTCTAACTTTTTGGAATCTAAGAATATGTTTGCACTTCTAATGAATGGGCTAGGTTATCACTTACTAATCTTGTGTTAGTAAAACACAGGTAGTGTATTCTTCACTGGAAAGAAATAACTCCCGTTTGAGAAATTTGGTATTCCACACTCAGTCGTCATCATCTTTGTAAGTGTTTGTGTTTTTATGCTGGTTTTTATAGCTGCATTTAGTTTTTTGGGAGGCATTTAGCAGTTATGGTATAACTGTTTCGCCTGACCCATCTAAACTTATCTTAGCCAGGATGGGTAGGAATGGTATCCCTAGCCTCTGTTTAGAAATAGGTGACAGGAGAGGGATCAGGTGAGGATTACCTGTTGTGTTCCCTCCCTCTGGGGCATCTGGTATTGGCCATTGTCGGCAGACAGGACACTGGGCTAGATGGACCGTTGGTCTGACCCAGTATGGCCGTTCTTATGTTCTTCTCTTAAATACTACAAATTACAGCCCACTAGTATGTGGAACTACTGAGGCTGTGATGCAGACTATGCCAGTAACAGCAAAAGGTGATTTTCCTTTTTAAAAGAATTCTTGAGGGAAACCTGGGTACTTCATTTTATATCCTTGATCTGATTGATTATCCATTGGCACTCATCACCGAATCTGGACGATAGCAAAATTTAAAATGAAGTCAAATGTGTTTCAGTCCAATAGTGGACAAATGCATATCCAAGCTAAAATAGTATGGACTGTTACAATGTCAATTAAAAATTATTTTGCAAGGTGTTGGAATTTCAGAATTGGAATTACAAACATAAAACTGAAGAGTATAACAGAGTGAGCACTGTCTAACCAGGTTAAAAAAAAAAACCCTATTTTTTTAGAGATGGTTTTTTTCTGTCTATTGTTTGTCGATCTAGTCATGTGGCCTCTGGTGTCAAAAATAGATTAATGTGTAGTGTGTTGAAGAAAATGTTAAGGCAAACTGTTAAAAAACTGGTTACATATGTTGTGAGTGTGACATTCCAACACAGTCTTACACGTCGTCTTGTTTTTATTCTTATGTGATTATAGGATTCCAAACTGTGGAAACTTATTTACAGCTAAGCGGACTCTTCTACTATTTCTGGCTTTGTCGTAATACTGAGCACTTGTTAGTATGGCTGAGTAATCTGAGCTAGAAGATCATGGGTTTTTTTCCCCCAGTAGCGACACAGTAGTGTTGTTCTAAAGGTGTGAGCTGCTTTCTATTCTTTGAATGAGATGTTAAATCTAAGTCACTCCTGGTTCTTTGGTTGTCCAGATGGTCCATAAAAGATCCCATGGGACTTTCTCAGAGAAGAGAACAATCCAGTTATCTTGACGATCCTTCGTTCATTTCTCCAAACAGGCTGTGTGAGCTGTTGCCCCTACACGGTTCCTGCGCACCAGAGCCCTTTGAATTGCAGTGTCACAGAACTGCCAAGAATCAGAATGGGTCTAGTAGCTAATTACCCCCATCTGTGCCACATGCCTTTTGTGCGACCTAAGGCTTCGTTGCTTCCTGTATGAAGTGGAGATATTGTCTAAAAGGGTGCAGGTTTCATGTCTGTAAGGTGCTTTGGATCTGATTACAGTAAACAGACTAGTGTAGAACGTGTTTTGGAGACCACAGTTTGACTGCCTAAGAGCCACTTGACAGCACCAAGTGACAGATTCATATCTGAAGAAAACCAGTGCGAATAATCTGCTAATATCCATGTTGTTTTGCTACTTCCCTCCTTCTCCTTCCCCAGTCATCAAAAAGATCTTGGATCCACTCACTAGTACTAGCATCCCATTCCCGAGATTAAAGGTATCAGGAAGTTAAGGTGATCCCTTAAATGTCTTCACTTTTAAAAGAACATCTATGTGCAGATGAGCTGTTGAGCAAAGACTTTTGCACTTCCTCAGAAGATGAGAGCTTAGTAGAGTCAATAAGAATCTCTGAGCCTGGAGATCCATGCTAATGCACGTGTTGCTTTCGTGAAGATTTGCCTAAGACTTGTGGAACTGCCTCCTACCAAATGTATCCTGCTTACCCCTTTCCAAAAGGTACAGTAATGTCCCCGTCGTACATTCACTAGCCCAGATGGTAAGACCAAACAAGCAGGCTGAGATAATATGCAAACCTGTAACCTATTTGAAATAGGAATATGAATGGTTAGACAGTAAGCCTCACCTTTAACAAGTAAGGCTTACGGTTCCGGTTAACTGGTAGGGGGCCGGAGCAGCCCCTGTCCATGGTGGCCTTGGCCTGGGCCCTGCTTCCCCCATCGTAGGCAGGGTGGCTCCAACTGCCCGAGCCTCTCCATTAATTGGTTAACAGTTAAACATCATGTTTAACTGGTTAGCCACTTTAATAGGATTTTACATCTCTAATTTGAAAGAGTGTACCATATACCCTGATTGCATGGCTCCAGTAATTGTTCCACAAGGGATGGGTACTGCCTTCAGGGTGTAAAGTCCTTTGCACATCTGCATTAGTAGATGTCTAGTCAATGGAGTGAATATCTGCATCCTGCTCTAAGAAGTTAACCTTGTGATGTTCTGAATACACAACTGCAGAATGAGAATGTGGCCATTGAACAAAAAGCCTCTGATTTACATCAAATTGTGAGAGATTCAGGGGGAAAAGCTGGCAAACTAATTTGTATATAATGGACATTTTGAAATATGAAAAATCCTTGCCAAACCCTAAAAATAAGGGAATTAAGATTAAAGTTAAAAATTCTCTCCCTAACTCCCCTCATTGTATGGCAAACTGATACAGGGCATCCCTGCTATAAGTCACCCTGCGCTGGTTCTGCACTAGCTTTGTTGACACTTGTGGGAACTTTTCCGTTTTAAGTCCTCCCGTTCCCCACTCTTCCGTGTCACACAAAAAAAAGTCCAATTTGCGCAAATGGAAGTCAGCCACAGGGGAAAAGTTCCCTGACTTACATCCTTTTGCTATATGTCCATTTTTTTTAACGCATAGCAGGGATGCTCTGTATTCACAAATTAAAATAAATAGAACTTTGTGTGTGTGTCCTCTTAGCATTTTAAGCTGAGGTTGGACTGGAGCTGTCAGATCTTTGAATCTTGGCTCTGAATGTCAGTCAGATGTCCAGTATCTGAATGCAGGCTTTTTGTGAGTTATTCCTAAGAACAAATTTACTGTCCTGTTTGTTAAATTCTCTGTAAAGGCCAGGGAAGGCAGGTTATTTATGCTAATATTGATTTTCCTGGCCAATGCTGGCTGGTCGTAAGTCTTCTTGACTGGACATCCTTCCCTAATATTTATGTGAAATAAAAAGTACTTGTATTCCTTATGGACCCCCACACCTTTATTTTGAAAAGTAGTCTGTTCTGTTTAGAGGTAAAGCTAGTTTGGGAAGCTCCACATGTAGATGTTATATTTGTACTCTGTGAGAACATAGGGTAAATGCTTTCTCCCTTGAGGATTAAAGTCTTCCTAATGTAGCTCACCTATGGAACGCTCTTGAGGCCGAGACCCTAGGAAATACTATCTGAGAACGTATCCACCCTGTTTGTAAATCATGTGAGGTAGATAGATGAATTTATTCTGACTTTCTTTCTGCTGTGGCAACCCAGTCTTCTATCTGGATCCTGCAATCTTCATTAATTTGTAATATAAACCTGAATGTTAAGGAGTTACCAGGCCACTAAATGCTTACTGGAGTGAGCTGTATAGCTAGCTGTTACAAATAATTGTTTAAAACTGCGAGGTACGTTAGGAGACACCTTCCTGATTAGAGCGAAGGATTGGAAGCCATCAGGATCTTGGCTCTAATCCAGGATGAGTTATTTTTAAAGAGTAAGGCAGAAGCAAGAGGGATTTGAAATAGTTACACCATTTGATTGCATACATTGCCAATAGTAAACATTAATCTGTTGCAGGAGGCAGAAGCTAGCAAACACTTGTATATTGTGTTCAGAAATTTGCCTTAGGCCAGGTCTACACTAGACCTGGAAGGCCAGTTTAAGGTACGCAACTCCAGCTAAGTAAATAACATAGCTGGAGTCGGCATAGCACCAAGCTCAGCTTAAGATATCTTTACAGTGGGAGGTCGATGAGAGCAAACACTCCTGTCAGCTTCCCTTACTCCTCACAACTACCAGGAGTACCAGCGCCAACTAGAGCACCCTCAGCTTTTGATTTAGCAGGTCGTAATTAGTCCTGCTGAATTGAGCACCAGAAGATCAATCTCTGGCATGTAAGTGTGGACGTGGTGTGAGTCTAAGTCTATCCAAAACAAACTTGGCTAGGTACTATGGTTATATTATTATAATTATATTATAAATAAACTAAGAAGCAAAACATGAGCAGATATAGGAGAGGGCTTTCAGATGAAGAATAAATCACACTGTCCAAGGAGTTTTATGATGACTAGCTTAATAGTGAGATTGGGAATGGGCCAGGGCAGTGATTCTCAATCAAGGGTGCATGTACCTGTGGGGGTATGCAGAGATCTTTTAGCGGGTATATCCGCTTATCTAGAGAGTTGCCTAGTTTTAGAACAGGCTACACAAAAAGCACTAGCAAAGTCGATACAAACCAAAATTTCATACTTGCACAATGAGAAAGTAAACACTTTTGCAGTAATAGTGTACACTTGTATTTTTATGTGTGATTTTGTAAGCAAGTCATTTATAAGTCAAGTGAAACTGGGGATACGCAAGATAAATAGGACTCCTGAAAGGGATCCAGTAGTCTGGAAAGATTGTCCTCCAACTCAGTGGTACTCAGTATTCACATGCTGTGATTCTCAAAGTAGTCTCATGAGCTTAAAAGAGGCAAGTTTATGGTAGCTTTGTATTAATGGTAAAAATTATCTATCTAACAAGTCCAGTTAATTTTTTTATAGGTTAGGAATTTTTTAGACTAGTTACACTTTACCACAGATTATTTTTATTTTTAAAAACAAAACTTCAAGTTTACAGAAATCAAGTAGGAATGGAAACACTGAGCAAAAATGAAAGGCAAAATTATAAATGCAGAATTGTTGCATATGCAGTGCTGACTGGGCAGGATATTGGTAAAAAATTGAAGTTTTGTGTATCCGATATATTTGCATTTATTGCTGCTTCTAGATCTATTTGAGACCATTCATAATTTGCAGCTACTAACATTAGCTAATGAAAATGGACTGCCCTTTTGACAGGAAAAGCTTCTCCTCCTGAGAAAGAAAGCTAATAAACTGGTTCTAAAGTAACTGAGTGTTTTATGGAATAATCCCGAAGGAATACTTTAATTCAATAACAATTCTGTAATTTTTTGCTTTTTCATAGGCATGCCTCCCATTCGGGACTTGGTCAGCCATTCCCCTAACCAGTCAGGTGATGCATACCTATTTCAGTCTCATGTTTGTTGTGCATTACATGTATGTTTATAAGAGTTACGTATTTCAGTAACTACTTGCACAAGTATCTATTTTGCTTCTCGGTTGTGTTTTGGAAGCTTGACTGTTAATGTGCATGACTGACTTAAATGCTTACAATTGTTTATGCACTTATATACTACAGTTAGGTTATGACTTCTTTATATATAAAAATTCAGTAAGTTTTCTGGGGCAAGGTTCTGGACTATACTAATAGGTTCCAGTGCACAGTTAAGTGCTGTATATGATAAATAATTGCAGCTATTTATAATACTGTATTATATACAATATAATATTCAATATGTATCCATAGTAATATGAAATTTCAGGGGTTTTCTGATTTGTTCCTTTAGCTAACACAAAACCAAGAAATATTTTTCGCTCAGTTAGCAATATCCACATAAAATGTTCAAAAACATTCATAAACTAACTGTCTCTTTGTATTTTTTGGCGACTTTCGCATGCCTGGTACCTCTGAAGGATTTATCAGCCTTCAGTGTTATAGTTTTTAACCCTTTTTCCATCTGAGAATTTTAGATACAATTTTCTCTTTGGGCTAGTCAATCAATCAGAGTTATAAATAATACAGTGTACTGCACCTTTTAAGGTTCACGCAGAGTACTTAACAACAGACTTTTGCTGAACAATGTTTGGTACTTGACAGCATCATAGAATGAGCTGTTGCCAGCAAATAGTTATAGACCAGGGGTTCTCAAACTTGATCTTCCTGGGACCCCTTTTTGACAACAAAAATTGCCACACAACCCCAGGAGGGGGGACTGAAGTCTGATCCTGCTGACGTCCTATTATCCAGTGTGGGGGGAGACAAAGCTGGAGCCCCACTACTGCGGGTGGGAACAGGGACACAAAGCCCCAAGCCTTGCTCCCCAGGCAGGGGACCTGTAATTTGAGGCCCAAGGGCTTTGGCTTCAGCCCCTTTTAACAGGACTCAGGCTTCAGCTCTGGGCACCAGCAAGTCTAAGCCAGTCCTGGCAACCCCATAAAACAGGGTCCCGAACCACTGTCATCTGGACATTTTAGCTTGTGCTCAATTATGTTAGCAGTTGAGTAACTTGCAGTGCTGGTATTTTGGTTCATATTTTATGTTGAGATTGGCGCATGCTAGTGTAGAAAGAGTAGAACACTGACAAGGCTGTTGTCTTCCATTGAAATAGTAAAATGAGGTCCTTAGGAGCCTTGTGCACTGTAATGTGGGAGGGAAAGATTCTACTGTAAAAGATGATATTATTGGTGTTCGAGTCATAATCTTTCTCTGAACAAAACAAGCTCTTACACGTAAGGCCGTGGGTTGCTGGAGTACATTGTAGCGATTTGTTTACTTACTGCTAATGGCATTGCCCTCATTTTACTCGTTACATTGTAACACCACCAGAATGAAACGTGCTATAATAAACTTTGCTTATTCTGATCATTTATTTTTATACTTTTAATAAATTTTCATAGCCAGAACTTTTGTAATTATGTGAGCAATACCATAATATGGGGAAATCACAGATCCAAAATGTTCTTATTTACATGAACTCTTGAAAATCTTCACTGCAAGTCCTTTGAATCTCAGCAGTTGAAGATAATCTTCTTTTAAGCAAATTGACTTTTATTTGTGACGGGATGGTCACAGAGGACCCCTTGGGGAGCTTTCCAGAGCGTTGACAAGGCCACTGCCACTCACCTTCCTACTCCATAGTCTCCCCCAGCCAAGGCACAGAGCTGAGATCACTGCACCCCTGAGAAGCAGTACGGACACTAAAACCCTTCAGGTCAAAGGAAAATGCAGTTTGGGCCCGTCTTCCCGGGACACCACCCCCCAAATGGGATCAGAACCTCAGAAGAATTATTTGGGTAAGCTCCCTTTAACAACGAAAGGGGGAATGTGCACACTGATTGCCCCCTCTTCCCCAAGTGAGAATTATTTACACTGGGGTTTGATAGAAAATAAGTGAATTTATTAAGTACAAGCAGTAGGATTTAAGTGGTAATAAGTGAGAACAGGCAGAGCAAAGTAGATTACAAACTCAAAATAACAGAAAATGCTTTGCTAATTCTACACTGAAACCTCAGTACAAACTTATTACAAACTCACCCTAAAACTGTTTCTTTTCCAGCTAAGCCTTCCAAACCAGGGCTGCTCCTCACCCTGGGGTCTTTGGTTCCTTCCCTTGGGTATGCCTGGCCAACCCAAAGACAAAGACCTGCTAGTTTCCTATTGTTTTAAAGATTCCCACTTTTGCCTGAGAACTAAGATGTGACAGGATTATGATGATCAATAATTGGCTTAGGCAGTGGTGCTATAAGGAGGGCTTTGGGATGTATGGCCACTGGGAGGCATTTATGGACAGAGGACTGTTCTCTCGGGATGGACTTCATCTAAGTAGGGAGGGAAATAGACTTCTAGGATGGAGGTTGGCTCAACTGATAAAGAGAGCTTTAAACTAGGAATTTGGGGGAGATGGTTGGGAGATGTTCAGGTAATCTCTACGCCAGATTTTAACACTGAGGGGGAGGCAAATGAAGTAAAGGATATAGCTGGGGGTAGGAGAATGTACATGAGGAAGGGTAGGGTGGATACTAGTCTAACAGGTCATATTGGAGGTACAACGTCCATGCCAAATTGGGTAAAGAATGTGAGTGAGGCCAAACAGCAAAAATTAAGATGTTTGTACACCAATGCGAGGAGCTTGGGTAACAAAATGGAGGAACTAGAGTTAATGGTCCAGGAAGTGAAACCAGATATTATAGGAATAACAGAAACATGGTGGAATACTAGGCATGATTGGAGTACAGGTATTGAAGGGTATGTGCTGTTTAGGAAAGATAGAAATAAGGGTAAAGGTGGTGGAGTCGCATTGTATATCAAAGATGAGGTAGATTGTAAAGAAATAAAAAGTGATGGAATGGAGAAGACAGAGTCTGTTTGGGCAAAAATCACATTGGGGAAGAAAACTATCAGATCCTCCCCTGGGATAGTGCTTGGGGTGTGTTATAGACCACCAGGATCCACTTTGGATATGGATAGAGACCTCTTTAATGTTTTTAATGAAATAAATACTCGTGGAAACTGCGTAATCATGGGAGATTTCAACTTTCCAGATATAGATTGGAGAACAAGTGCTAGTAATAATAATAGGGCTCAGATTTTCCTAGATGTGATAGCTGATGAATTCCTTCATCAAGTAGTTGCTGAACCTACAAGGGGGGATGCTATTTTAGATTTGGTTTTGGTGAGTAGTGAGGACCTCATAGATGAAATGGTTGTAGGGGATAATCTTGGCTCGAGTGATCATGAGCTAATACAGTTCAAATTGAATGGAAGGATAAACAAAAATAAATCTGAGACTAGGGTTTTTGATTTCAAAAGGGCTAACTTTAATAAATTAAGGAAATTAGTTAGGGAAGTTGATTGGTCTAAAGAAATTATGGATCTTGAGGTGGAGGAGGCCTGGGATTATTTTAAGTTAAAGTTGCAGAAACTGTCAGAAGCCTGTATCCCAAGAAAAGGGAAAAAAATTATAGGCAGGTGTGTTAGACCAAGCTGGATGAGCAGGCATCTTAGAAAGGTGATTAAGAAAAAGCAGAAAGCATATAAGGAGTGGAAGATGGGAGGGATAAGTAAAGAAAGTTACCTTATTGAGGTTAGAGCATGTAGGGACAAAGTGAGAGAGGCTAAAAGGCAGGTAGAGTTGGACCTTGCAAAGGGAATTAAAACCAATAGTAAAAGGTTTTATAGCCATATAAATAGGAAAAAAACAAAAAAAGAAGAAGTAGGACCGCTAATTACTAAGGATGGAGTGGAGGTTAAGGATAATTTAGGAATGGCCCAATATCTAAACAAATACTTTGCTTCAGTCTTTAATGAGGCTAGTGAAGAGCTTAGGGATAATGGTAATATAACAAATGGGACTAAGGATATAGAGGTAGATATTACCATATCTGAGGTAAAAGCCAAACTTGAACAGCTTAATGGGAGTAAATCGGGGGGCCCAGATAATCTTCATCCAAGAATATTAAAGGAACTGGCACATGAAATTGCAGGTCCATTAGCAAAAATTTTTAATAAATCTCTAAACTTAGGGGTTGTACCATTTGATTGGAGAATTGCTAATATAGTTCCTATTTTTAAGAGAGGAAGAAGAAGTGACCCGGGTAACTATAGGCCTGTTAGTTTGACATCTGTAGCATGCAAGATCTTGGAAAAAATTTTGAAGGAGAAAGTAGTTAGAGACATTGAGGTTAATGGCAATTGGGATAAGTTGCAACATGGTTTTACAAAAGGTAGATCGTGCCAAACCAATCTGATCTCTTTTTTTGAGAAAGTAACAGATTTTTTAGATAAAGGAAATGCAGTGGATTTAATCTACCTCGATTTTAGTAAGGCATTTGATACAGTACCACATGGGGAATTATTGGTTAAATTGGAAAAAATAGGGATTAATATGAAAGTTGAGAGGTGGATAAGCAACTGGTTAAAGGGGAGACTACAGCGGGTCATATTGAAAGGGGAACTGTCAGGTTGGAGGAAGGTTACTAGCGGAGTTCCTCAGGGATCAGTTTTGGGGCCAATTTTATTTAATCTTTTTATTGCTGACCTTGGCACCAAAAGTGGAAGTGTCCTGATAAAATTTGCAGATGACACAAAGTTGGGAGGTATTGCTAATTCAGAAAAGGATCGGGATATCATACAGAAAGATTTGGATGACCTTGTAAATTGGAGTGATAGCAATAGGATGAAATTTAACAGTGAGAAGTGTAAGGTTATGCATTTAGGCATTAATAACAAGAATTTTAGTTATGAGCTGGGGACACATCAGTTGGAAGTAACGGAGGAGGAGAAGGACCTCGGAGTCCTGGTTGATTATAGGATGACTATGAGCCGCCACTGTGACATGGCTGTGAAAAAGGCTAATATGGTCTTGGGATGTATTAGGCGAGGTATTTCCAGTAGGGATAAGGAGGTGTTAGTGCCATTATACAAGGCATTGGTGAGACCTCATTTGGAATACTGTGTGCAGTTCTGGTCTCCCATGTTTAAGAAGGATGAATTCAAATTAGAACAGGTACAAAGAAGGGCCACTAGGATGATTCGAGGAATGGAGAACCTGTCTTATGAAAGGAGACTCAGGGAGCTTGGCTTGTTTACCTTAACCAAAAGAAGGCTGAGGGGGGATATGATTGCACTCTTTAAATATATTAGAGGGATAAATACTAGGGAGGGAGAGGAATTATTTAAGTTTAATACTAATGTGGACACAAGAACAAATGGATATAAGCTGGCTAGTAGGAAGTTTAGACTTGAGATTAGACGAAGGTTTCTAACCATTAGAGGAGTGAGGTTCTGGAATGGCCTTCCAAGGGAAGTAGTGGGGGCAAAAGATCTACCTGGCTTCAAAATTAAACTAGATGGGTTTATGAAGGGGATGGTTTGACAAGATAACATGGTCTTGGTAACTAATTGACTAGTCATTATCAGTGGTAAATAGGTCAATGGAGGGATGATAGGGGTTACTATAAAGAACTTTCTGGGTGTCTGGCTGGGGAGTCTTGCCCACATGCTCAGGGTTTAGCTGATCGCCATATTTGGGGTCGGGAAGGAATTTTCCTCCAGGGTAGATTGGCAGAGGCCCTGGAGGTTTTTCGCCTTCCTCTGTAGCATGGGGTACAGATCACAGCTGGAGGATTCTCAGCATCTTGGGGTCTTCAAACTATTTGAGGGCTTCAATATCTGAGATATAGGGGTGAGGATTATTCTAGGAGTGGGTGGGTGAGATTATGCGGCCTGCATTGTGCGGGGGGTCAGACTAGATGATCATAATGGTCCCTTCTGACCTTAAAGTCTATGAGTCTATGAGTCTATGAGTAAGTTACCTGTCTAGTCCCTACCAGTTAGGGAGGTCATGTGACTTCCTACAACCAGCCACTGCTAAGACTTAAGGAGTTGCCCAGACACTGAGGCATCCCAAGCATTGGGAACACCCTTGATGGCTTTCCTTTGCACATTTAAAGCCATAAAACATTCCACACTCCATGTGTCTAATTTTACACACAAGAATGGTATATACACCAAAATAAGATACACAGATCCAGCGGACTAAGACATGAAGATTGGTAGGTTACATGAAGCAATTTGTCCAAAGCATCTTTGAGTTACATATATTTGTGTCCATAAGTCTATTTCATAAAGTATGGGGGGGGGTATGTCATAACCATTTCTACTCCTTTCTTGCTGTTTAAAAATACAGTGTAACTGCTGCATAATGTTGCAATTTCTACTTTTGGTATGTAGTTGACTATTCTCAAGATTATATAAAATAAATTGTAGATAGACGTTATAAAGAAACTTTAAGGTTACTAGTCTGTCTCTTACCCTGTTCTCATCATCAAGTAGAATCAAACTCTGCATCATATCAAGGAGCACAACTTTGAATGCTGACTTTCAGTACAGAAGTATATTTTATGTTTACTGGTGAGGTATATTTTTTTTCTGAGCAATCTAGAAAACCTTTTTTGTGTAGAGCGCCCTTGTTAGTCTTGCTGTGATTATTTTGGCTGAATTTCACATCTGAGTAGAATAGAAAGAAAAAAAATCTTTCATGTCGTTGTAAAGTCATTGCCTTTCAAAATGTTTTGCAAGATTTCAATGAAATAAGGCCATTCAGTTCTTTGTAAAAGCATTTTCAGTGATGCATTCAGTGACACATGTTGGCAGAGAGGCAGGAAAAAGCTCTTTGCTTTGGCAGCCTTTTTAAACTTAAGGGTTTTATTTTTTAAAATAAAAATCTGGCCCAGCATTTATGCTCCAATTGTATATCAGTCTTTAAGGCATATGTCAGAGAAACAGGAAAAGTTCATAAGTAATGTCAATATTTTAAGATGTAACCATTTTTCTAAATGCCATTTTCAAAAACACAGTACAAAATTCCTAGCAAAGGAGATATTAATAATAGAGTATAGACTAAAGCTTTATTTATCAGTGTTAGTTAAAATATTTGGAGGATGTTCAACTAATTTTTCAGATTAGATGCAACGTGTTACTGCCTACAAATTAATGCTTGAACTAGACGTTCGCTAGCGAAAATGAATGTACATCACTTTGCTTTAATTGTTCCCCTGCTCAATTCTTATTGCTTATTTACGTTGTAAATTCTTTGAGGCTGGGTCATGTCTTCGTGTCTGACTGTAAAGTGCCTTGGTCACTGTTCATGTTATAAACAGGCTAAATAACAATCTTGGAAGCTTGACACTTGCTCATCTAAGACAGATTTGTCTGACTTAGCTTGTGTCCCTTTTTAAAGTCAAATACACGTTATAAAATGCACTAGTTGTCTGTGTTCATCCACAAACTGTTTTCCATAACTCCTATCTAAAGGAGAACCTATTTATCCAACTGGCTTGTGCAATTCCACTGTACAAATATTCATGTTTAGCTTATAAATTTTTGCATGCTAATTAACATCTACCCAGGTAGATAACATTATCAAGTGTTTGAATATTCAGAAGCAAAGGCATTAACTGTGTGAGCTTAAAAGAAAATGGTGTGCAGTTTATTTGGCAAATCCTGAATGTCTTACTATAGTGAATAGTCCTTTTTGTCCAGGTATTAAAAAAATGTAATATTATGTCCTCCCCCTTGATAGAACTTATTAAACCAGTAATCTACCTGACAGTTTTCCCTCATATTCTATTAGGTGTTGGTATTTAACTTCATACTGTAGGTCAAAGGTTACATGTTTTTATGGTACTGTATTTCCAAATAACTGTCTGGCTGTATTTTAGTTTTTCATATATTTACTGCAAACTTTACAAAATAGAATATTTGATGTGCGGGAAGCACTGTTGCTCAAATCGTTGATTTGATGGAAGAAAAAGGAATTCAAGTCTCTGCAATAGAGTTTTAAAAACTCAGAATGGCACAGCATGTGTCAAAATGCACACATTTGGGCATGCTATTCTGTCTTTGGCAGCAGCCTGAATCTGAGACTGTCCATTAAAGTTCAAAACCTTGTTCTGCATGTAGCCAATTGTGACATATTTATAAGAATTTCTTCTTGATTCCTACATGTGATTTGCTTATAACCTTAAAGAGAAAATGTTTTAATTTGTGCAGGTACCAATTCAGCCATGCTACTTGATTTACACTCCTGTACTTGGGAATTCCATCAGCTTTCACTGTGTTCCTCAGACTTGTGACTATCACGAGAGTTCCCCTCTCGCTGTTCATTCCGTGGAATGTAGTTTTAATTTTTTCAGTCTTCTATGGAATTGAACTTTGCTACTAAGCTACTTCCTTTTAAATCTCACCTTGACCTTCCTTTTTCTTTGAAGTGACTTCCTGTAAGCTACTTTCTTCTTGTACATATGGAGGATGATGTACAAAAGTAAATATCTTGAATAGCCTGTCACTGAAGATACATTATTCAATGTCTTTTAATGGTGTCTCTTTCATTACTTCCTTTCCTGGCTACTGTTGCGTAGTAGTCTGTTGTACGAGGTCAATTTAAGTTCCTGTGATATACAACATCCTCCCTTTCAGAATATCGCTTTCAAGCTTTAACAATTGTTTTGATTTTTGATTTGTCGTCCCCCTTTAATAAAGTATTCTATACAAGGTCAATATAATATTTAAAACCACAAACTGTACTGGCAATCCAAACTATAGTTTGTTAGGGATGTCATATTTTGTTTCATACCGCAAATATATTACAGGTGACCCCCAACTTATGACCCCCCACATTTACGACTGCCCTATTCCAGCCGCCGCCTCCATCCGGCACAGCCCCCAGCTGGCTCTGAGAGCAGCTCGCGCCACACCACCTCCACCCAGCACAGCCCCCAGCTGGCTCTGGGCCCAGCACACTGGGGACTACAACTCCCAGGAGGCAAAACAGACCAGGAACGGAACTCTCATTTTATCATTGCACCTATGGGAAATAAGGGTTCGACTTACGACAGTTCTCCAGGAACCAATTAGGTCGTAAGTGCGGGGGTCACCTATAATAACTTTTCCACGCCCTTGCTAATTGTTCTGCTAGCAATTGATACGTTAATAATGTCTTCATAATGTCCAGTGATAAATGTTAGCATAATCTATGGAATACCTCTGATTTTGAATTGCTGAACTTGTTTTATACAGTAGAACCTCTGTTACGAACACATGGGGAATGGAGTTGGTTCATAACTGTGAATTGTTCATAACTCTGAACAAAACTTTTGGGGTTCTTTCAAAACTTTACAACTGAACATTGACTTAATACAACTCTGGAACTTTATTATGTGGAAGAAAAATGCAGCTTTTAACCATCCTAACAAGCACAGAAAGAGTTTCTGTACCTTGTCAAATCTTTTTTAACTTTCTCTTTATTTTTAATAGCTTAATAAATTACTGTACTGTGTGTGTATAAATGTACCTTTTGGATCTCGACTGCTATCTGGTTGCATACTTCCAGTTACAAACTGCACACCTCGTTTGGAACTCTGGTGCTCGTATTTCTGAGGTTCTACTGTATTTTTCTTTTGTGTTTAAACTAAAGTAAGTTTCTTGAATTTACAGAACAACTTGTTTTGTTTTTCCTTTTTAGATCTGAACCACAGTGGTCTAGGATCCCATTATGAAAATTCTCATTGGGGGCCAGTCTCTTCAAATAGTGACTCCAGCACAAACTGGGATAAAGTTATCGTAGATGGTTCTGACAAAGAAGCATGGCCATCAATCACAGGCAGTGACCCAGAGTTGGCTTCAGAATGTATGGACACTGACTCCGCCTCTAGTTCTGGGTCAGAGAGAAATCTTGTTATAATGGCTTCAGGGAGCACAGGTGGTGAAAACGATAGCATTCGGAATGGCATTGGACATGGTTCTCAAAATAAGTTTGTGGTTGGTAGCAACAGCAATAATGTGGGCAATGGAAGTATTAATGGGCCATGGGGTTTATCCCATGGAACTGTAATAAGCACATGTCAAGTTTCTGTGGATGCTCCTGACAGCAAATCTGAAAGTAGCAACAATCGAATGAATGCTTGGGGCACCATAAACTCTTCATCAAATGGAGGGTTAAATCCAAGCACTTTGAATTCCAATGGCAACCATGGTGCCTGGCCCGTGTTGGAGAGCAACGGACATGCCCTGAAAGGGTCTGGAGGGAGTGGTAATGCTGGCACAAATACTCAGTGCAGTACCATAGGTCAGAAGTCTAACAATCAGAGTATTAACTCGAAGGTGGGCGGTTCGGCCCATGGTTCCTGGGCAAGCCTTCCGGAACATTGTGATTCTGAAGTGAATGGTACAAGGAAGGTTTCATTCAGTGGGCAACCTCAAAACCTTAACACTGAAATGAATGGACCAAATAACACTACTAACTTTATGACCTCTAGTTTACCAAACTCTGCTGGTTCAGTACAGATTAATGAACTGCCTAATAATACGGGGCCTGGGGCCTGGCGTGTGAGCACAATGAATCATTCTCAGATTCAGGCCTCTCCAGTTACAAATGGCACTTCCACGTCTCATCTTAGCAACGGTGAGGCAAAAAATGGTGGAGCTTATGGTACTACGTGGGCTGCCTATGGTTCTAATTACTCTGGAGACAGATGTTCAGGCCCAAACAGCCAAGCTAATAATGACACTGTGAATGCAACTCTAACGCAGCCTGGCATCAGTGGGCCTGGCAGCACTAACTTTCAAATCAGTGGGAATAAAGGAGGAGGGGTCTGGGAGGGCGGGCAAGTCAACTCCCAAAATATGCCATGGGGAGGCGCGAATGGTGCGAGTTCTGGAGGAAGTCGAAGAGGATGGGGCAACCCTGCACAAAACACTGGCACTAGCATTTCAAATAGGGAATGGAATAAACTGCCTAGCAATCAGCATTCCAATGAAAGTGTGAATGGAACTAGTAGCAAGTTTACAAATGGATGGCAATCGGCTGAAGGGGATGAGCTTAATGGCCAGAATTCTGCTGCCTCTCAGATAACTGAACAGAACAATGTGTGGGCCAAAGCAGGTACTGGGGATAGCGAGGGGTGTACAGAGAGCGCTGGATGCCAGGATGAGAAAGTATCTGCCGAAGGACAGAACCGAGAGAGACGAAAAGTTGACCAGCATGCATTACTCCAAAGTATAGTGAGCAGAACTGACTTAGATCCACGTGTCCTCTCCAACTCTGGTTGGGGACAGACTCCAATCAAACAAAACACTGCCTGGGATACTGAAATATCGCCACGAGGTGAAAGAAAGACTGACAATGGGACAGAGGCCTGGGGAGGCTGCGTGACACAGACTTCCAGCTCAGGGGGATGTGTAGAGAGACCTAGCCCTAATGTTAATGATACCTCATCTGTATCAGGGTGGGGAGATCCAAAGTCTGCTACAAGGTGGGGAGACTCCAAAGGCTCAAACAGCCAAGGGGGGTGGGAAGAGGATTCTGCTGCTACAGTCATGGTCAAGAGCAATCAAATATGGGTAAGTGGCAAAGATGACAAGTCGTCTTGGAATGAGGCACAGAAGATCAAACAGGGATGGGTAGACGGACAGAAAGCCAGCCAAGGTTGGGCAGTTTCTGCCAATGACAGCTGGGGAGAAAATTCAAGAAGCAACCATTGGGGTGAGGCTAAGAAATCTAGTTCAGGAGGTAGTGACAGTGACAGATCAGTATCTGGTTGGAATGAGTCTGGTAAATCAAATTCTGTGACTTGGGGAGGTGGTAATACTAACCCAAATAATCCTTCAGGATGGGATGAGCCTGCAAAGTCTAATCAGAACCAGAGCTGGGGAGAACCTCCCAAATCAAATCCGCCTCAAGGTTGGGGCGATTCGTCAAAGCCAGTCAACTCCCCAGACTGGAACAAGCATCAAGAAGTTGGATCTTGGGGAGCACCGTCTACCACAAACAAACCACCGGGTTCTGGGTGGTTGGGTGGACCAATGCCAAGTCCAGCAAAGGAAGAGGAACCCACAGGCTGGGAGGAGCCATCCCCAGAATCAATACGCCGTAAAATGGAAATTGATGATGGAACTTCTGCTTGGGGGGATCCAAGCAAATACAACTACAAAAATGTGAATATGTGGAATAAAAATGTCCCAAACAGTAGCAGCAGTTCAGACCAGCAAGCACAGGTACATCAGCAGCTACTGCCTTCAAGTGCCATGTCCAGCAAGGAGAGCAGTAATGGTTCTGGTAAGACTGCGTTTTACCTCCTCTGTGTTTTCCTGGGCAAACTTATAAACCACTTCTCTGGACTTGGGGAAATGTCTAGTTTCAACCAAAGGCGGGGAATGATTTTGTCAGAGATGACACCATGCAAATGGGTTGTCAGTGCTTGAATTTTATTTTCAGGAATCTTTCTGAAATTTGAAACGTGTTCTTGTGCAGGGTAGTTAGGGTGAGACTCCTCTTCAGAGAGGAATTTAAAAAAAAAAAAAAGCAACATCCAGTAAGGGAAGCACTTCTGCTTTGCATGTCGCTCCAGATTTTAATTAATTTCAGCAGTGACATTAACATGAAGCCCCTGTTGCAAACAGAGCGATGTTAAGAGCTGTCTGCAAGGTACAGTGCAGACTCTCAGGCTTTCACCTGAGTCCTTGATGCAGAATTTCTGTTGCGAACAGAGGTATTGCGATAGCAGGTTTGGGCTTCAGAAAAAAGGTTCTGACCTTAATAGACTGGGGAGAAGGTTGGTTGAGCTTCCGTAGTGTAATATCAAAGAAGGTATTTGCCTTCCAGTAATTTTCTATTGCAATTGAATCCTATCCAGAAGAGGAGTGCCTTCAGTCTGTTGTAGTCTTTAGATATACAGTGTCGTCTTATCTGAAAAATCTTTCTAATCCAAATGTAATGTCTTCATGTATGGAACTGGTGCTTTGTGAGGTTCCCCCTCCTCCCCAATCATGATGAATCTTACAATTGTGACATTTTAAATGTGTGTTATGTTGCTTTTAGTTATTTGTGCTTTATTATATTTTGAGTGTAAAGAACCCCTCAGTATTTTACACAATGTTTTAAGACTTGTTAAACTCACCAATAACTCCTGCTGCTTTAAAAAGGTTGGGGAGAGCCTTCTACTCCTGCCACTACTGTAGATAATGGAACGTCAGCGTGGGGTAAACCCATGGATACTGGTACTAGCTGGGGAGAACCCATCAGTGATGCAGCAGGCACCTCTGGCTGGGGAAATGCTTCTGTTGGTCAGCAGGCTTCAAGTAAACCTGGTATGTGCTTTTGTGCCTTCTTGGAGTGTGCAATGGTGAGGGGTGAAATAGTGACCAAGAAGTTTGATTGTGAATTCATATACAGCAGGCTTGTATTTTGACATGCACGTAAATGTAAAAGGTAGCTGTACTCTCTGCACACTTGCTAGTGACTTTTTCAGATACTGAAGATAAAATCTGTTTTCATTAGTGTTGTTAGTAACAGTGGGAAATGAGCTTTTTTTAAACTAGTGACACAAGTTAAAACAAATGCCATTGGTTGATTTCTTTTTCTGTTGCCTTTGATCTTCCTGGATTCACAAGATTATGGCAGACTATCAGGTTTGTCACAATTAAAATGATTTTACTTACAAGTTGGCTATAGTTTGGTAACCTTAAAAGGCATTTGCATTAAACGGAGTTCATAACTGGAAAATCTTTATACCCAGGGCCTAAATCTATGCAAGAGGGTTGGTGTGGTGATGATCTGTCATTGCCAGGGAGTCGTCAGACCAGCTGGGAGGAAGATGATGATGTAGAGATTGGAATGTGGAACAGCAGTTCATCCCAAGAAATTAATCCATCTTTGAATTGGCCACCGTACATGAAAAAAATGCCTACAAAGGTAATTATGACTTTGAGAGCTGAGGCTGGAATTTAAGAACGCGAGATGTCTGAGGGACAGAAAAGGGATAGAATTCCTAAAAGCCTCTGAACAGGGACTACTTTGTGAGTAGGTATAGATGTGGGTGGGGGAGATGTTTGGGGTTTCTTGTATTGAAATAGCTTCTGAATGCCCCAGTCAGTGTTAAGGACTCTATTGAACTCTGTGTTGTACAGTTTTATGTAGGAAGAGTATAACTCCTTGTTTACAATTTCATTTAATCCTTTCTTATTATCTAATGGAAGTGCTGGTGACTGTTTCAAGGATCGCAGTAATCCCTTTTATTTTTCAGGGAACAATGAAAGGTGGAAATAAACAAGACGAAACATGGATAAATCCATTCATTAAGCAATTCACAAATCTCAGTTTTTCAGTAAGTATGATATGTTGGTCAGGCTTGATAAATAGCCTTGTTTCAATTAATTCATTTTCAAATTTAGATTAACTCCTTTTTTTATTTGTTTCCTTTCTTTTACTATTCACATGGTCAATATAAACACCCGTTGAAAAAATTCTTGTAAACATTACTGAGTTTTAATTTTAGTAGCATGTACCAGATTGTCAATATCTTTGACCTGAAGGCAACTATCTTCATGTATACAGGGGATGGAAAATAGGGGGAAAAAAGCTTGCAAAATTACACTTTTTGTCAAAGGTTTGACTATTTTTTCTTGCAGGGTTGAATTGAAATATTATATTTGGATCTCCTTTGTATTAATTCTTAAAGTTCTTATTAAACTGATTCATTTTATTACTTCAGAGAGAATCACCGGAAGAAACCATACCGAGCAATAAGATGGACATGTCTGGAGGTAAGCATAAGGGAAGTTAGTCTTGCATTTAACTATCAAATCTGTATTCCACGTCTTTTTTTTTTTTAATTTTGTTTGCATCCTCTCTTGAGTTATTAAAAGAATAAAATTCTCATTCTCCTAAAGAAACAAAGGTTCTGATTGTTAATGCTTGCACACATGAGAAACTTGGTGTACATAAGTCCCATTGATGGCAATGACTTTACTCATAAATAAAGTTAATCAAGAACATAAGTGTTGATTTGATGGGAGCCTAACTATGAACTTAAAACTGTCTCAGCCTTCTCAACAGCCTACAAAGGTTGCTGATACATTATTAATCACTAATGCATTTAGTTTGTTCTTAGAAATAAATAAATTTAGCTGTTCAAAGAGGTTTTCATTCTTATAAAAGAGAATCTTACATGCTAAGAATATTTTGGAAGTATGTGCCTTTACTATAACCTCTCATTAGTGAAAGTCAGTTTGCGGAACTGGTCTGTTCACAGTAAGTTTGAGTGGTTTTTCTAGCAAGTAACCATAGTAGAATTACTTTGAATAGTAGTAAAAATGGAAGGTGTGCAGTAGAAGTCTCCTGTGGTGGGAAAAATACAGTATCTGTTGCAGGCAGTTACAAGATGACAGTTCTGTGACTGCATCAAAGATGAGCAGAATTTGTTCTGAATGGCACCTTGCACCTCATTTTGGTCCTTATTCTAGATTATGTAAAACAAAATTGTAAACAAATATTTTCATTAAGATCATTGTGTTTAGTCACTTCATGCTTTATAATTGAGATTTATGTTTCCCTGCACAGTGTAGCAGAAGATAGAGAACTAAACTGAATAGCTCATTTGTGTTGAACAAGCTAAAAGGTGAAATGTAAACAAAAATCTACGCCATATGCAGCAGTAGTCAAAGTTAACAATGTTGGGACTCCGTAGCGAAGGGATAGAAAATATCATAGTACCTCTATGTAAAGGCATGGTACACCTATATCTTCAATACTGTGTGCAGATCTGGTCACCCCATCTTTAAAAAGATACATTGGCATTGGAAAAGGCACAGAAAAAAGGCAACCAAAATGATTAGGGGCAGGGTTCCCTCTAAGCAGCTGCAGGGTCGTGCTGCTGCGCAGCTTAATCAGCCCTGCCCAGCCAGGTAGCTGCGTGCATGGAGCCCTGGGCCCTTGGCTGGGTGGGGCTGATTAAGCAGCTGCATGCTGTGCTGTGGCACAGCTTAGAGGGAACCAGCTTCCATATGTGGTGAGATTAATAAGACTGGGACTTTTCTGTTTGGAAAAGAGATGACTAAGGGGGTGGAGGGGATATGAGAGTGGTCTATACTATCATGCCTGGTGTGGAGAAAGTAAATAGGAAGTGTTATTTATGCCTCCTAGGGGTGTGAATAGGCAGCAAATTGAATACAATCATAAGGAAGTATTTCTGTACACAAAGCACAGTCCATGCATTGCCAGGGGATGTTGTGAAGGCCAAGATTATAACAGGGTTCAGAAAAGAACTAGACAAGTCCATGGCAGATCAGTCCATCAATGGCTATTAGCCAGGATGGGTAGGAATGGTGTCCCTAGCCTCCCTGTGCCAGAAGCTGGGAATGGGTGACAGGGGAGGGATCACTGGATGATTCCCTGTTCTGTTCATTCCCTTGGGGGCACCTGGCACTGGCCACTGTTGGAACACAGGAGGTTGGGCTAGATGGGCCTTTGGTCTGACCCAATGTGGCTGTCCTTTCATTTTGAAAAGTAAATTAGATTTTTTCTGTTTCAATTAACCAGCATGGCGCAAGAGCACACAGATAAGCTATCTTAAATTATTTTTATCTATTGTCTCGTTAAAGGGCTTTTGTAACTGAATGAAGTGCTTGTTAAAGGATCTATGGAATTTTCTCCTCCAAATAGAAGGAAGATGGTAAATGTAGCTGCAAAGCAGGAACATTTTAACTGCTAGTATTAAGAATGTGTGGTCAACCTCTGGGAATATAGACTCCAAATGCCATGTGAGACTTGCCCTGCTCTCCACAAAACCAATACGCTCAGTTTTGTCTGAAGACCAGTAAAATCTGTGTCACTAGTCCTGTGGCAGTCCCGTTAACAGCAGTTGTCCTAGTGTGACGTGCGCTGTGTGGCAGAATGGGGAAAAGGTGTTTGAATGATTTTAAGCATCTTATTCCGTAGTGCCTCGTTTAGAGCAATGCTAGAATAGCTTATGCCTGTGAGCGCACATTTATTTACTGTTAAGTGTTTGAGTGGCTAATTGGACTCTCCAGCTTCACCGCCTTTCTTCCTTCGCCTTAGGAATATTGCAGGATAAACGAGTGGAGTTGGATAAGCATGGCCTGAACATGAACGTTGGTGATTACAATCGGGTGGTAGGAAAGGGCCCTGGTTCTCGTCCTCAGATTTCCAAAGAGTCTTCCATGGATCGCAGTCCTTACTTCGATAAGGTTAGTGACGGCTCAGCTCTAACTCTGATGAACATTTCCAGACACCTTGTTCATTCAGACAGCAGTTTACAGCTGTGATCTGTTTGTCCCATTTGTAGTTGCTGTGCAGAAATTAGGGCTTTCCTGTTAACCTATAAGATGTTTTGCCCTTTTAATATAATGTATCAATACTAAACACTTATGTAGCACTCTTCTTCTACTTGCAGTGCAGATAACACTAATCTGGTCTTTTTTGTTTTCTGCCTGTTTCCTGCTGGTGCTGGACTGTCATGTGACTCTTCCCTTCTGTTCCTGGCAATGGTTTCTCCCTTCTGCTTGCTTGCTGGCTGGTTGTTGCGCATCTGTGTGTCTGTCCAATCAGGATGGCATTGTAGCAGACGAGTCCCAAAACATGCAGTTTATTTCCAATCAAAACATGAAGCTTCCCCCTTCAAATAGTGCACTACCTAACCAAGCCCTGGGCTCCCTAGCAGGGCTGGGTATGCAAAACTTGAATTCTGTTAGACAGGTAAGGCCACGTGCAACTCCTTGGCATGTTACTTGATGAGTGTTTGATTCCTTTGAAATAGCATCCTCAGAACGCGTGGGGTTGGTGTACGGTTAAAGTCTGACTCTGAATGGGGGGCTGCAGAAGCGGTCTGTTGGTCACTGACTGCTATCCTGTTCTCTTTCCAGAATGGCAATCCCAGTGTGTTTGGCGTTGGGAATATAGCAGCCCAGCCCAGGAACGTGCCGCAGCCCCCAGCACAGCCTCTTAATTCAGCCCAGCCTAATTCACGTGCTCAAGTGCCTCCTCCATTACTCTCCCCTCAGGTAATACATGGCAGAGCAACCGTT
The DNA here is from genome assembly GCA_032595735.1 of Pelochelys cantorii. NCBI lineage: Eukaryota > Metazoa > Chordata > Testudines > Trionychidae > Pelochelys > Pelochelys cantorii. The sequence goes on from CM064341.1 coordinate 40,322,162, forward strand.
GGTCACGTGCCAGAGTTCCCTTATTGTCGGGCATCCGCAGCTGTGCAGCGGGGGCAGGGGAGGGGGGTTGCAGTTGTTTCTACTTGGCTGCCCAATGACTATCTGGAGCAAATTCCGACCATACATTTACTGAGTTTATTGCATAATAAACTTTTCTCTCAACCCAACATTTCAAATTTAAGTCGGTTCTCAGTGAACAACACATTCTTTGCTAGGCCTAGGGAGGACGTGGTTTAAAAGTATTGATCAATATCTGACAATGCAGTGCTGAAAATGAGCCATCCCTAAGGTGGCCACTGTGGAGTTAGAGCTGTGTGCACATGCAGGCCACTTCTAAGTCCTTGGTTTTCTTTTCATGTTGACAGTAGCATCTTGGACTTTAACCTGAGTTCTCCCGCCCTGTAGCTAACTCTCCAACCTCACTGTTCTCCCGACTCATACCCCCCTGGTTAAGAAAGCTATCCTGAAGCCAAACCCTAAGCTCCTGCTCTGTTTGGAGTGTAGCAGGGACTCCACCAAAGCACTGGTAGAGCATTACAAGAGTCTCTGAAGTGCAGAGAGCGTACACCTCCTAGGGTGCTAGGACAGGCACGTCCTTCCTGGTGACACACGCACGTCTCCCAGCGTACCACTGTAGATTGTGGCGGTTCGGGTTATGTCAAATGCCATATGCTGGAATATGGTCCCTTTTACAGGTTCCAGTATCATTACTGAAGTATGCACCAAACAACAGTGGCCTGAGTCCACTTCTTGGCCCACAGCAGGTAGCCATGTTGAACCAACTATCCCAGTTGAACCAGCTTTCTCAGATCTCCCAGTTACAAGTAAGCACAACAACGTGCTCATTCTATTTTCGTAACCTTTAAAATCTGATCAGATTTTAATCTGAACTGTGCTCCTTCCTAAAATCATTCTGTTTCCTAGCGGCTGTTGGCTCAGCAGCAGAAAGCGCAGACTCAGAGAAGCATGCCTTCCAGCAGTCGTCAACAGCAGGAACAACAGGTAAAACCAGAGAAACCTTTTTTTAAAGAAGCTCATACTGTCTTACCAGAGAGAATTGTTTGTTGCCTATTTTAGAATATAGTTTGCAAACTTGGAATAAGTGAGTGAGACTTTTGTGGTGCTTGACTCACCGGTTGGAATGCACTTAAACCTTAGTAATGGATTTTGCGGAGCTAAAATAGACAAAGGAGAATGCATTTGTGTATTTATCTGCTCCTGCCAAATGTGATTCTTCCCCCCCACGTGCACACTTCTTTCATGACTGATCTGGGTTTTTTCAGGGTCGATCTCTTAGTATGCAGCAACAGATGATGCAACAGTCCCGTCAACTTGATCCAAACCTGTTAATGAAGCAGCAGACTCCACCATCTCAACAGCAGCCACTCCATCAGCCTGCCATGAAATCTTACCTTGAGAATGTCCTACCCCATGCTACTGCAGAGCTGCAGAAAGGCCCGTCACCAATAAACGCATTCAGCAGCTTCCCTCTTGGTGAGTTTCTCCATTGCTGGTCTAGCCCCGTTATCCGATGCACAGCCTTCCCTAGTTCCTTTTCTCTTTGTTCCCAGAGGGCAAGAAGCTGTGTTTTGTATCCTGTTAGTGCTTCTCTCTCACTGAGCGGCAGCGTCTTTTATCGGACTCCTCCTGTTACGTCTGTTTGGGAAGGACTCCTGCTATTTCCAAACGTGAATGCAGCTGTGTTCCCGTGCCAAACGTTTTGAGATCTTTGCCCTGTCTGTCTCCTTATATTTGTCATCTTACCCTGCGGGTCCAGAGCTGCTGACATAAAGTCCTAAGTACAGAATCACAAGTGCTGGAGCCAAAGGGCTCTTGGGAGCAGTGTCCATGTGAGAAGCCCACATGAAAGGTCATAATCTTCGAGAGATTGGTCATGTGCATTCCTCTGTGTGTGTGTGTGCGCTGTGTGCACAGACGTCGGAAGACTTTTCCCTAGCGCAGGGTGGGGAACCCTTTTGGGTCAGGGGCCACTGACCCACAGAAAAGTCAGTCAGAGGCCATGCACAAGAAGCAAAAAAAACCACAAAAAAAAAAACTCACCTCTCCCTGAGGTGCCCCCAACTGAGAAGAAACTTGAGCCTTGAGGGGCCCAGGCTAGTAGATTGTGTGTTCCAGCCCCATGGCGGGTTGGAGCACCAGCTCCCCAATGCTGCAGGGGGCCCCGAGCCTCGGGGGGCTGGATCCAGGCAAGTTGGGGGTTAGGTTCCCCACCCCTACCCTAGCAGTGCCCATTGGGTCGGCTCTGGCGTCCCTTGTAGTGACGACTTGTGGTGTCACGTACATTCCCCGCCAAGTTGACTCCTGCTTTGGTTCCTTCTGTTTGCCAGTGACTGTCTCTGGAGCATCTGACTGCTTGGTTCCCAGGTAGTTTGTCTCTGGCAGGGTATTCTTTTGTTGTGTAATGAGTTGTTTGAGCAACTTCGAGTAGTTAGCTGGTGGGAAGGTCCCCCTCCTACTGTTCATGCTCCTGGGGCATGTAGCAGCCCTCAGGTTTCAACCAGCATGTGAAGTGTGGCCAGCATATGCCTAGAAGTGATTCTCCCATCGCCTGCTTGAAGTATCTTGGAGAGGGTGACCTGCTGGATAAATGTATCTGCGGGGGGGGGGGGGGCGGTTAAACCATGAACCTGCAAGGAGAGGGACCAGCGGCTTAAACGGATCCTCGTGGAGTTGGCACTTGGGCTTCAGCCAGCCGCTCTGACACCATTGGTGTGCAGCACGCCAGCCTCCGTGCGTGAGACTTGGGCTCTGCCCCATAAAAGCGGCATTGGCACCATTCCCTGGCACAGAAGCCTAGCTCGTCCTCCCGGCACCGATCTTGTTCCCTGGCACTGCACAAGATGATGGCGACAGACAGGGCCTGTCCCACTCCAGGAGGTCCAGTAAGGTCCTGAAGTTGGCGTGCACCACACCCATCCTAGCAGAGCGCTTCAGCCCCAGCACCGTCGACTCTGGCCCCACGGGCTGGTCCGTCGAGTGCGGTTGGTGGTGGTCTCCCTGGTGCCAATGGTAGCGGATGTGGACTTTGACCTTCCCTCACACTAGACACGTTTGAGGTGGCGCAGGACCTCATTGAACTGAAGGCGCTGGCACCGTTCGAGGCGCAGACCTTCCCTCGGCAGCGGTGACAGCACCCGCCATCTGCACCCACGTTCACACCACCAGTAGCATCGAAGCCCGGGCCCTACCTGGCACTGCACACCGCACTGGTGGTGGCGCCGCCTCAGGTGTGGACTACGGCTTCACCACTGCCACAGCACCAGTGTCCCCTTCAGCACTGTGGGAAGCCTGCTGCCATGAGTGTCCACACCTGGTCGCCTCGGCACTGATCTCCGGCACGATCTGGGTCCGCCCCCCCATGGTTGGCATCAGAGTACACGTGGGAGTTGGAGGCGGAATCCCTCGTGGGCCCTCCATCTCAGGTACCTCACTGGCATCTTCAACTCAGGCGCCACCTTCTGCCACACCAGGACCTGAAGGGACAGGGGAACAAGCTGTGGTGGGGCACAACCAATGGCCCCTCTCCCTTACCCCAGCCAGCCGGGGATGTGGAAGAAGAGCAGGCAGGCTGGGGTGACCCGGTTCCACTGGTGGCCTCTTCTTTGACCTCACCAAATGAGGCCATGGAAGATGCCACCCTATCCCCTTCCTCCATTTCCCGGCGGAGGAGATGGTGGAAGGGTCAGATCCTGTCAAGGATGGTCTGGCATGGGTGGCCCTGCCTCTGATTAAGTCAATTTAGATGACCCCCAAGGTGCTCTGGCAGACCCCAGCCTGGATCACACCCACGGCCAAGGGTGTAGAGAGGGGCTACTTTGTGCCACAGCGGGAGTACAAACACCTGTGTACCCACCCTCAGCCGGGCTCAGTGGTGGTGGATGTGGATGACCATGGAGAGAGTCAGGGACAACCTGGTCCTGCCCCGAAGAATAAGGACATTCAAATGTTGGACCTCTTCAGGCGCAAGGCCTGTTTGACTGGGGGACTTCAACTGCGGGTCTCAAACCAGCAGGTGCTCTTCCGTCCCTGTGCCTCTAACTCCTGGGATGCACTCTCCAAATTCCAGGATCTTCTCCCCTCGGATGCCCAGCAGGAATTCTCAGCTGCTGCAGGAAGCCCACATGCTCCCCCAAATGGCCCTGCCAGTGGCCACAGCCATAGCGACGAGGCATAACTCATGGCGGCAGGTGTCCAGCTTCCTGGTGGAGGTGCAGCACACCATGCAGGACCTGCCATTAGACAGGGCAGACCTGTTCGCTGAAAAGAGGCTCGCGCCTGCACAGCCTCAAGGACCCGCAGGTTACCTGAAGTCCTTGGGTCTTCATCCTCTGGCCCCTCAGCACCGACAGTTTAGGCCACATCAGCCGTCATGTTTCTGTCCTGGGCCCCTCAACAGGACCACGGAGGGACGCCACAGGGGCCCCTGTAACAACAGGAGGGGGCCTCAGCATTCCTCCCTGCCTCAGAGGCAAGGGCCCAAGCCTAACTGTTGAGGGTGCACCCGAGGGTGGAGCACCAGAGCCTGTCCCAGAGCAGTCTCCTCCCTTTGGGAATCATCTATCCCACTTCACTGTGCCTGGGCCCAGATTACCTCAGACCGCTGAGTCCTGAGCATGGTGGGAGTGGGATATTTCTCTCCAGTTATGTACCCTCCCCTCCTCCCGCCCCCTCTTCCCATCCCTTTTCAGGGACCCTTCTCACAAGCAGCTCCTTGTCCAGGAGTTGAAATCGCCCCCACAGGAAGGAGCAATAGAGGAAGTCCTGCAGGAGCTCAGAGGCAGGAGGTTTTACTCCCAGTACTTCCTTATCCCGAAGGCCAAAAGGGGTCTGCGCCTCATACCGGATTTCAGAAACCCAACTGTGTTCATACGAAGGCCTCTCTCATCCCCTCACTGGATCCAGGGGACTGGTACGCCCTCCTCATCTCAAGTACACGTACTTCCATATCTCTGTTATCAGGGCCCACTGCCACTTCCTCTACTTTGTGGTGGTGAACTGGCATTACCAGCTCAAGTTGCTGCCCTTCTGCCTGGCCACGGCGCCTCGGATATTTACAGAGTGCATGTGGTGATGGCCACATTCCTGCCGAGGAAACCGGGTACAGGTCTTCCTGTACCTGGAGGACTGGCTGATCAAGGGCAGGTCGTGGGAGCAGGTGCTCAGGCACGTGGAACTGGTCAAGGCCACATTTTCCCACTTGGGGCTGATCCTCAATGTCCTTTTTGTCCAAGGTGGCGTCACCTTTTCGCGTCAATCAGGATATTTTTCTCCGTTTTCTTCCCTAATGCCGCGGACGGGGAGTAGGCGCTACGTTCACTGGATGTGAGGCGTGCCCTCGCTTTCTATACTGAGCAAACTAAACTGTTCCGCCGGTCCACGCAGCTGCTTGTCTGTAGTGCGGAAGGCCTGACCAATTACGTCACAGCGCCTGTCGTCTTAGGTCGCTGTGTATCAAGCTGTGCTGTGACTTGGCCACGGTACCAGTCCTGCCTATCCCAGCACATTCCATTCTGGCACAATTCTCAGCAGTGCCCCTTCTGGCACAAGTCCCGATCAGGATGTCTGCAGGACGGCTATGTGGGCCTCAGTGCATAGCCTCCCGACTCATTACACCCTCCCCCAGCAGTGCTGTGAAGATGCGATGTTTGGCTGGGCTGTACCGCACTCAGCAATGCGTGGACTTCCCACCCCTCCTCAGTACATGCACGTGCGCAATCACTTGGAGAAAGAACGGTCTGACTGTTGTTCTTCGAGTTGTGCTGCTCATGTCCCTTCCAGACCCACTTCCCCTCTGTCAGACTGTTCCAGCAATAAGGAGCTGAAGCAGGAGTCAGGTCAGCCGGGGTATATATACGACCCCATGAGGCGTCACCACTAAGGAAGTCTTCCAACAATCATGCCTGTGGCACGCATGTGTGCACACGTTGGAATGGACATGAGCCACACGCCTCGAAGAACAACAGTTGCAGAAGGTAAGTAACGGTTTTCTCTGGCTGTTGGAATGTCTTTCCTGGGTTTGGAGTTACATAAATAGCAAAACGGTATTGGACGTTTTAACTAGCTGTTTTAATTGCATCAAAATTTAACTCTGAGCTCTGAATGCTGCTTTCACTGCAAGCAAAGCAAACGAATCTTTATAATTACAAGCATTGTGTCCTTTTCTCTCCCCTTTTTTTCTACACTTTCAGGCTTCTATCCAATTTCCACTTCAGAAATTCCAGGCTTGTATATTTTTCCTTCTTTAGGGCCTTTCTGGTTGCTTTTTTTAATATTTCTTAAAATTGATATTCCCTAATTCTTGCTTCTTCCCCAGCCCCAGTTTCTTTTCCTTCCCCATCCCGTTTGCTTTGCTTCCACATCTTGGTTCCTGCTGCTTATGTTGAGCTGGTCTCCTTTGCATTCCTGTTGCCCTATTCTGTAGAAAAGTTGGTTTTTACAGCCTCTGCTGCTGACATCCCCTTGCTTTAGGGCTTGAATGATGTGAAGCAAGTAGATTAGCGCAGGCTGTGCTGCTACACTGCATGTGGCCCCCCAGCACTCTGCTTGTGGCCAGACTGAAATCTAAGCTGCCGCTTAATAGCTCCTGTTGGTTGGTGTCCAGATACAGCATCTCGGTAGCTAATGAAGAGGATATGTAAAAACGTGGCCCACTGGTGGTCATTAAAGATTCCACGGCACTTTTTCCAAGAGTAGGGCTGTTTACCTCTGATCCCCTACCACATTGCAAATTGGGTAATTTCATCTTGCCAGCGTTGAATTCCCCTTCCTGTTTCAACTGGATACAGTAAACTCTTTGGATTAAACTGCCCTGTGTGGTGCTGTACATCATTAAGCAGCTGTTGTGTTCCACTTCTAGCTTTCGCTGCAGGTCCAAGGTGGGAGACGGTCCTGTTGGTGAAATTGCTGGGAGCTACTTTTGAATTGACATGATCTAAATCCAAAGGGTAGCAGCATCCAGGTCACAAGTGAAAGGTTAAATATTTAATAAGAATATTAGGTTCTGGAACAAACTAACCTCAGTGAAGAACTGTGTGTCAGTGAGAGAGGGGTGGCAGTCTCTAGGAACTGACTGCAGTAGCATTCCAGTGTGATGAAGAACCAGAATTGGACAATTCTCTTCTTAATGTTTGTTGTATTTCCTGCATATATTTTTGCAGCATTATAGGCGGCTGCTTGTGGCATTCAGAGCAGGACATCCTCTCCCCACACTTTCGATAAGTAAATAAAAAATCTGAACGTGCCACAGTCAAGATAAGGTGCTTTTTCAGTAGAAATTCAGTGTTTCTCTCTCACCCTCCCATCGCCCCATCCTGTTAGTCTTAAAAATATCCCCTCTGCCGTGGCTAGATCTTCCCTTTCTAGAGAAGTGCTCCAAGGACGTGATCATGGGAGCATTTCAGATGTGGGAGGTGACTTACACGATGACTTGCCGAGGTCCGGTCCAGACTGACCATGTACTGGGGATGACATTGATTCTCCAGTGCACAGAGACCAAATACTGGGACTTCACCCCTGCAGCCTGTCCTGCACCCTGGGTGCAATCCCCTTTGTGAGCTGGCTGTGGCCCTCATCCACTCACTGACCCTCCTCAGACCCTGCCTGCAAGCTTCTGGGCAGTACTCTGCATTGGCTTTTTTGGAACTTGAGGTGAAGGCGCAGGGATCCCTGGTGTGAAATGAGCACCCACTCGATTGCCCACAGCAGCTTTGCAGAGAAGCCAGGTCAAGTAGTGGAGCATTTTGAGTCTCCTGTCTGCGGTCTCCGCTCTGTGGGCGGTTGTCTCACATTTCAGAACCGTGGCTGTTGCATCTGTTCACCTGTCAGTTAGTGACACGTTTACTGGGATCTCCCAAAGGGCAAGGGTGGCCTATCTGGCATGGGCATTAACTTGTGGGCTCTTTGGAGAGCACATAAGGCAGCAGAAATTGGCCTGTGAGGAGAAGGCAGCATCGAGCTGTAGCATTCGCTAGTGAAAACGAAGGATGTTAAGAGGTGGGAAATTGGCCAGTCGTGTAGTTGATACAAATTGTAGCGACTACACCGTTAGTCGCTAAGGGGCGGCGCTCTGTCCTGGCTTGTGCCTGCTCTGGGAGCTACCCCTGCCGCGGCTCTGCAGTTAAATGTAGTAGGAGCCAGGCAGATCCCCCAGCACCAGCTCCTGCTTTCCCCTCTCCCTTGCTGCCTCTGGTACAGAGGCAGCGGGGTGGGGAAAGTGAGTAGTCGGACTCGACTGGTTGCTTACATCCCTAGAAAGAGATTTACTACTTTCCTAGTGAAAGTGAGTAGGCTAGTAAAACAAATTCTGAAATCCTGTAACTCTTTAGCTGTATGTGGAAAATGCTACCCCATGATCCGTGTGCAGGATTTACAGCAGGGGTGGGCAAGGGTTAGCCATGGCAGGCCACTGCCGCTGTATTTACCTGTGCCTCCCCAGGGACCAGCAGTCACAGCTCCCGGCCAGTGGGAGTGGTGGGAAGCCACGCAGACTGGAAGACTACTTCCCGCTGCTGCCATTGGTCGGATACAGCGATCCGCAGCCAGTGGGAGCTGCGATCACCTGTACCTATGGAGGCACAGGTAAATATAGAGGTGGGAGGTTAATCCTGGTGAACCAGATCTGGCCTGCAGGCCAGTATATGCCCACCCGACTTACAGGAATAAAGCAAATTGTAAACCGAGATCTGATGGCAATATGCCTCCTAAGTTTCCAGAGTTGTTCTCTTTGGTAATGGGCTGAGATCTCTGCCACTTGGCTCAGCAGTGGGGGCTCTCCTGCTGGCTCTGTAAGCTTCCTTTGCCTGTTGTCTGCTCACTGCTCAGTGTCACCCTGTGACTTTGCCAGAGGGATCGCTTAAGGAACTGGGGAGAGTGTGGAATGCCAGAGTCAATACAGCCTGTTCGTTAGGCTTGAACCCTGAATACTGGGTCCTCCTACAAGAACGGTCAGAGAGCTTCCGTGCTTCTGGTTTGGGAGACTCTGCCCCGTTCGCACTCTGGCTCCAAATCCCAGCTGCTTCTGTAGCAGATGCAGAGAGCACAGGGTGGGGGAGGTAGCCTGTTTTTTTTGTTCAGTATTTAATCCAAATTCATATTGTTTGTGGACAAAACACCAAAGATGCCTGAGCAGCTCCTTGCCAAGTGTCCGTAGATCTCTGCAAAACACAGTTCAGTTGCCCAGCCAGGTACCCTTTGAATAGCTCAAACAGGCCTGGAGATGAGCTCCCAGCTGGACAAGCCCAGGTAGAAGGTCTGCTGAATAGGGCCCCCATTGGGAGGTCCCTTAGGAAGCCAACTTCAGAATGAGGCTTTGCATTGAGTAACAGCCCTACTTTGCTGCACAGATAGGGTCACAGATATTCACTCCACGTGAACTCTTTGGGATTCGGGAGACTTGAAATAAAGATCTTGGCTTGTGACTGGAAACTTTGATAGAGAGCTGAGATGGGGATTAGTAAAACAGGAAGTTCAGGTTTCGTTTTTCGAATGTTTACTTCGGATTGTGTGTGGAGTGTTCATATTTGGTCTGGTTTATAATCTCATCAGTGGCTCCTTCCAGTTGCATTTCTGCATGAAGGCCTCGACTGAGAGCTCAGTGCTTGCACTGCCGTGCTTGCATCTGTAGTAACTTTGCTGTGTTAAATGTTCTGATGTTCTCAAAATACAACCGAGTAAATGGGAAGCATGCACCAAGCAGCGCAAAGTGATATGGGCTTAAAGGATAATTAGGATCAAGTGGCATTAGCAGAAGAAAGGTCTCTTCTCTCTGGTTCCTAACCCATTGTATTTCTAGGAATGAACTCAAACTTGAATGTGAACATGGATATGAGCAGTATTAAGGAGCCGCAATCCCGACTGAGGAAATGGACAACTGTGGACAGTGTTTCTGTTAACACCTCATTGGATCAAAATTCCAGCAAACATGGTATGTGGAACGCATGGTCAGTGAGAATACTGATGTTGTACACATATCAGAGAGAACGTCTCAAGGTCTGGGTGCATGTGAAACCTCCATTCAGTGGGAGTCCCATTGTCACTGGTCCGTAGTTATGGTCTGTCAATTTCTATTAAATTCTCTTCTAAAATGCTACATTAGACTCAAACTTGCTACTTTAGACTCAGCCCCAGCTAGCCCTATTTGATGGGTAAGTAGATGGAAGGATTTTTTTTTTTTTTTTTTTTTTTTAAGCTTCATTGAGATGTGGGGAAGAGGCCTGTTTTTAAAGCCATGTTTCTCAGTGGTCTGCGGGTCCTCTCTGAGAAACCTGCTAATTGGCCGGGCTGCCACCTGCTGCGGCTCGTCTTGGCTGCAAACGACATACCGGAGCCAATGAGAGCTGTGAGGCTCTATGGTTGTGGAGCTGGTAAATAAACCGCAGCGGCCAGCTAGTAGGTTTCTCAGAGTGGATCTGTGGACCATGGTTTTAAAGTGTGGCCATTAATGCTAGTTCCTACATTAGTCCGGATTGCAGCACTGCATTTTTTTATTTTAAAACAGTCTTGCATTTCTCCAGCTTTTAAAAATTTTGAAACTGATCCCAGTGTGTTAATCTAATCCTATAGGATTAACTCCAGATTTATACTTTGTGTGTGTGTACATATAAACACATGGTGCTTGCAAAAGGGGGGCGAAAAGGAATAGGCTTACCATACTCCATGCTAGAATAAGCAAACAAGTCCTGCGACACAGATCAGTGCTGTGATTCTGTGATCAGGATTCAATTAGCATTGTAACAATGTTTAAACTGACTGAAACTTGACACCGTCTTTTGATGAAACGTAAAAACCAACGAATAGTCTCACAGCACCTTAAAGACTAACAAAATATGTAGATGGGATCATGAGCTTTCGTGGGTATGTGCTGATTAGGCCTCAGTTGGAGTATTGCGTCCAGTTCCGGGCACCACATTTCAAGAAAGATGTGGAGAAATTGGAGAAGGTCCAGAGAAGAGCAACAAGAATGATTAAAGGTCTAGAGAACATGACCTGTGAAGGAAGGCTGAAAGAATTGGGCTTGTTTAGTTTGGAAAGGAGAAGGCTGGGAGGGGACATGATAGCGGTTTTCAGGTATCTAAAAGGGTGTCACACAGAAGAGGGAGGAAAAATTGTTCTCCTTGGTCTCTGAGGATAGGACAAGACGCGATGGGCTTAAACTGCGGCAAGGGAGGTTGAGGTTGCACATTAGGGAAAACCTCCTAAATGTCAGGGTGATGAAACACTGGAATAAATTGCCTAGGGAAGTTGTGGAATCTCCATCACTGGAGATGTTTTAAAAGCAAGTTAGAAAGACCTCTGTCTTGGGTGGTCTAGATGGTACTGGGTCCTGCTGTGGGGGCAGGGGACTGGACTCGACCTCTCAAGGTCCCTTCCAGTTCTAGTGTTCTATGATTCTGTGCCTCCCAATGTCTCTCATAAGAATGGCCATACTGGGTCAGACCAAAGGTCCATCCAGCCCAGTACCCTGTCTGCCGACAGTGGCCAATGCCAGGTGTCCCAGAGGGAGTGAATCGAACAGGTAATGATCAAGCGATCTCTCTCCTGCCATCCATCTCCACCGTCTGACAAACAGAGGCTAGGGACACCATTCCTTACCCATACTGGCTAATAGCCATTAATGGACTTAACCTCCATGAATTTATCTAGCTCTCTTTTAAGCCCTGGTATAGTCCTAGTCTTCACAACCTCCTCAGGCAAGGAGTTCCACAGATTGACTATGTGCTGTGTGAAGAAGAACTTCCTTTTATTTGTTTTAAACCTGCTGCCCATTAGTTTCATTTGGTGGCCCCTAGTTCTTATATTATGGGAACAAGTAAATAGCTTTTCCTTATTCACTTTCACCACACCACTCATGATTTTATAGACCTCTATCATATCCCCCCTCAGTCTCCTCTTTTCCAAGCTGAAAAGTCCCACCCAGTCTCTTTAATCTGTCCTCATAAGGGACCCGTTCCAAACCCCTAATCATTTTAGTTGCCCTTCTCTGAACCTTTTCTATTGCCAGTATATCTTTTTTGAGATGAGGAGGCCACATCTCTACGCAGTATCTCGTTGCAGTTCAGTTCTGGGTCTGCTTTAGTTATAGTTTCAGATTTGTCAGCTGCTTTAGCACAATGGAAAGTCCTCGTTGCCCTAAACATTAAGTGGCATTATCCTAGAACTGCACTTGTTTGTCTGAAAGCGAATCATCCTCCATGCATGCGCGGAGATTGTGCTGCCCTTACCTTGTGGGGTAACTCATATTTCTGAACAGAGTTAGAAACTTCATGGTTCTGACCCTGCTGTGGATTATACAAAATACCTATGCACAGGGAAGTTATCACTGCTTCACCAATAGGTTGTGATGACAATTGTGTCTGTGTGCTGATAGCGCCAGGGTCATAGTTTATGTGATAACTAGTCCATCTCCTGGTGGGGGCTTACGTGGAACAGAGTATGGCGTGCAAGATGCTTTATGCTCTCTGCTCCAGCGCTCAACCCCCTTGTGGTTGTGTATAAAACTGGTCCTAAAAATGACAACACGTTACAACTTAAGGTTTATTCAGGCCTACAGCCAGCGCTCCTTGGCATTCCCCCACCATCGTGAGCATGATCAGAAAGTGGATTAAAGTTCTAGTTACCCTGTCGGTGCTGGCATTCTGTTTTGTGTCAGATGCTGTTGGCCAACAGGTTTATTTAAAAAACTAAAACCCCTTTTCAATGGATTTACTACATAATTTGTACAGGCTTTTGGAGACTGAATAAGCAGTTACACTCTGCGTTTTCAAATGGATCTAGGAGTCGTCTTGTAGACTACAGACCTTATTCATGAATTTATCTGCAAGATTTTCTAGATCACTGTTTCGTTTGAAAATTCATATTCATTTACAAACTTCGGATTTTCTGGCAGATGTTCCCTTTTGGCATCTGGGTGTTGTGTTGTTTAGTGTGTTGGTAAATAGTTCCTTTGTGCCAGCTAATGGGGCAGTTCGCAAGCCCTTCAACAGTGGAAAAGAGGGGAACCCTACAGACTCTTCACTGAGAGCCATGCTTCTACCACTGGAGTGCGTCCGTGTGGTATTTTTGTTAAGAACCACAAACAGGTAAAACATGGCGAGTTTGAGACTCTTGATCTGACTATTAAAGGCAATCAATCATCTTGTGAGCTGGAGCATCAGCCAGAGGCATGTTTTTATCAGAGAAAAACTTGCAGATGTCCCACTTCACTACTCAGACTTAAATACCCCGTGCCCACTGCAAGCCTGACATGACACAAGCCAGAGCTAAAAGTGGGCCCCGTTGTTTCTCTCAGCTGTTCGGTATGAATATGCCACTTTGTGGAGAAGAATGTTTGCTAATCCCGTTTTCGTTAATAGGTGCTATTTCAAGTGGTTTTCGGCTGGAAGATTCCCCATTTGTTCCATATGACTTTATGAACAGCAGCAATTCACCAGCCAGTCCTCCGGGATCTGTTGGGGATGGCTGGCCACGTGCCAAATCGCCTAATGGCTCTAGCAGTGTTAACTGGCCACCAGGTAAAATGTCACATTAGTTCACTCATTGCATTGCCTGCATTCTGTCTCTTCAGCAGTGTCTCTGCTGCGTTCGTCAGGCATCGGAAGTACAAATCATTGTGGCCATGCATGTAATGATGTTGTTGAGGTCTTGCTGATATGGCCAAACTATTGACAGGTACCGTGTCCCTATCCTTAGAAATTTTGCCCCGGTGACAGAGGTGCAAAAAAGTAGAAGTGAGAGAATTAATGTATTATTCACTTTCTCAATTTAGCAGCCTCACTACGTTCTCATGTAGATCATGAGTAAACGTCTGTAGGGCTTTGACAGTTATTTCCTGTAAAAGGAAATAACCAACTCCATGTCTCTAAACTTCTGGTTTTTTGGATCTTTATTCCTAGAATTTCGCCCTGGTGAGCCATGGAAAGGTTATCCAAACATCGACCCTGAAACTGACCCTTACGTCACTCCTGGCAGTGTCATAAACAATCTTTCAATTAATACTGTGCGGGAAGTTGACCACCTCAGGGACAGGAACAGTGGTATGTATACGTGGCGCTCTACCCAGCTACCTGCAGACACACATTCTGTTGACAGACGAGGATTGCCACTTTCCCAGTCTCATTTGACATGTGTTGACAGTACCGGCCTCGTGGCTAGATGACTACTCTGTGGGTGCAGGGTAACCATATGCAGAGAATGCTAGCAAGCAGTGAGCATGTATCTTAGTGCAGTCCCTTTATAGTGTTTTGAGCGTATGGGGAAGCAAATCCTGGCCGCACTGCAATTGCAAGGCGACCTCAAGCTGTGGTTAGAGGAACTGAGCTGCGTTTTCTGGTCAGTAACGTCTGATGCTGAATTGTTAGATCTTCAAAGCACTTGCCACTCAGTCTGCTGGGGGAAAGGGCTGAATGGGTTGGGTTAAGGTGTCTCTAATCTGGCAACATTAAGGCCCACGTGGCCTGGATTTGATTCATGTTTCTAGTTCTTTTTGCCCTGTCACTGAGAGGACTGTTCTTTGTATCACTGACATTTTTAATAGGGTCATCCTCATCTTTGAACACCACGCTGCCTTCAACTAGTGCCTGGTCATCCATTCGTGCCTCCAACTACAATGTTTCCCTCAGCAGTACAGCACAAAGCACTTCAGGTAAGGTCCTAGTGTATTGCTCAAAGTCCAGAGCCAGCTCTCCCTTGGCCGGCCCTCTGCGCAGGTCACTGCGGTACTGCATAGTAATTCCAAGGAATACGGAAGGGTTCCTCTCTGACATTGTTCCCAGTTTCCAGGATAGTGGCTTCTGCTTTTACTTGAATTTCAGCAGAATTCTGGAGCTTTTATGAATTCCCTCCTACTTACACAAAGGCCGAGTAAATCACTTCTCCCCACAAGCTAGGAAGTTCAAGGGGACAGTCAAGGGGACCTTGGTTCACTCCTTGTAGCTGAATCTGAGATCTGAATTTTGGAAGGATTTCAGACGTTGATCAATAAACCAAAAAGGGAGAAGCTTGTGATGGACGGTGGCGTAAACAAGCAACGTGTTTCTATTTCACACATTCGCGCCAATAAAATAAATATGCACAAAGGCATTTTGAGAGGAGGAGCCCTAGCTGCATAATTAGAGTGGCTGCTTTCCTAGTCTATGAAAATGAGAAAATAACTAACTACGTAGTCTTGCGGTGTGAGGAAAAGCTTCCCAAATATGTGAAGATCTGTAGTGCTAAGGATGGAACGCCATCTCTAAGGTTGTTTTGTTAATGCTCCCTCTTCACCTCTAAAGAAGTTTGAGTATCTCCAGTCCTCAGTCGTCATTTTTCTGTAGTTAGGTTTTGAAAGGTTTGGATTTTTATTGGAAAATGTCAATAAACATCAATTTCTCCATACATACACACATTGACAAAAAGGCTACTTGGATTGAAGTTTACAGACAAGGAAACTAAGAGAAATGCAGCATGAAAACTTGTTAGCGTGACTGAAGGTTATTTACATTGTCAACATGTGTCAAAATAATAGCGTGTATTCATGGTTATAAAGCTTTTGCTTTTTGAACCTGGGCATTAATATCATTAAATAATTGTATGACCCCCTGTAATGTCTCAAAACTCTGACAATTTAAATAGAATAAAATATAACAAGGCTTAAAAATGCACATTGATACCCATCAAAATTATTTTAAAAATTGAATTCTACCAAACACCAAATTCTGCTAAGCCTGCATATGGATTATTTCTTTGACTTGCTAGAGATGGTGATACATCATCTTAGGTCAGTGCCTGATGAGTCATAGTGATTGGTAGGCCTAGAAATGTTATCAATTAAATCCTGTATGAAAACTTTCATTGCTCTTCATCTTTCTTTTAGTAGCCAGAAACAGTGATTCCAAATCAACGTGGTCTCCTGGTTCAGTCACTAACACCTCTCTGGCTCATGAGCTGTGGAAGGTCCCTTTGCCACCTAAAAGCATCACTGCTCCGTCCCGCCCACCACCGGGGCTGACAGGCCAGAAACCACCTTTGTCCACATGGGATAACTCCCTTCGTTTGGGTGGAGGATGGGGAAATTCTGATGCCAGATATACCCCTGGTAAGAGTTAAATTTAGGCGGTCGCCGGGCTGTGATTTGAATCCAAAATGTAACTCAAGAATCTGGTATAGCGAGATCACTTGCAGAACAGAAATCTGTCCATTTCCTGAGAACTGCATATCTGAGAAATCGTTAATGTACAAAGTTGACTCCGGATTTTCTTTGAAATGCTGTACATAGTAGAAATGTTTTGTGTTCATTGGGACTTGTAGCTCTTAGCTTCCATCTCTTCATCGGGTCGTGCAGTTGGATTACCTCCCTGATAGCCCTGTCTAGAGCTGTTTGCTGAGCTCCTGTATAGAGTAAGCGACTGGATGTGGGCAGTGCAGTGCCTCTTTCAACAAGTGCCAGAGCACAATGCAGAAATACTTGTTTTTTGCTTTAATTTTCAAAAAACATTGAAATTTAAGAAACAACTGAATAGCTACTTGTCATTTTAATTACACCCCCAAGCAAAGAAAGGAAGCGTTAAGGCAGGGGTGGGAAACCTACGGTCTGGGGGCCGAATGTGGCTTGCCTAGATCCGGCCCCCAGCAGCTCAGGCTCCCCCCAGCATTGGGGAACACGCGCTGTCCGGTGCTAAATAGTAGAGAGGTGCGGCGTGATATTTACTCTTTATTTACTCTTGTTTAGGTTCAAGCTGGGGTGAGAGCAGCTCAGGGAGAATAACGAATTGGCTTGTTCTAAAAAACCTTACACCTCAGGTAAGAGTGGCTGGCGGGCGCGCTGAACGTACTAGCCTGCAAGTACAGCCCTTGGGCAGTAGGTGGTGCTGTAACCTACCACTAGCCCCTCCAAGCACTTGGGGATGGCGGGGGCTGTGAACACTCTTTTACCTCTTGTGTTTGCTCCTCAGATTGACGGCTCGACCCTGCGTACTCTGTGCATGCAGCACGGCCCACTAATAACATTCCACCTTAACCTCCCACACGGGAATGCTTTGGTCCGCTACAGTTCAAAAGAAGAGGTAGTGAAGGCACAAAAATCTCTGCACATGTAAGTGGGGGTCTCATGCCAAGGGCGGCTTCTGGTTTTATTGCACCTTTGGGTGGGAGGGGGGCAGGGATACCAAAGACTTCAACATGCAGTGGCACTCGGTCCTGAATCGCAGGGCACTGCAGTGACTTCTGTTCACAGATACTTGGACAGGGTAGATGAGCCTGCCGTGGTCTTTGCAAACCCTTTTTGTTCTCTTCTCCCTCCCCAGGTGTGTATTAGGGAACACTACTATTCTGGCTGAGTTTGCCAGTGAAGAGGAGATTAGCCGCTTCTTTGCACAAGGCCAGTCTCTGACTTCCTCTCCTGGCTGGCAGTCTTTTGGATCCAGCCAGAATCGACTTGGATCCATTGATGGTTCCCATTCGTTCTCAAACCGTAATGATCTAAATCACTGGAATGGTGCTGGGCTGTCGGGAACTAGCAGTGGAGACCTTCATGGCACTTCACTTTGGGGGAGCCCCAACTATTCCACAAGCCTGTGGGGTACCCCAAGCAGCAGTGACACCAGGGGAATTAGCAGCCCATCCCCCATCAATGCTTTCCTTTCTGTTGACCACCTAGGTGGAGGTGGAGAGTCCATGTAACCTTTTTACTTTTTCAACTAATAAACTGTGACCTCAAGATGTAACAAAACAGCACTAATTTGGACTTTTCACCTACAGTGAGGGGGTCACCTGTGGAAACAGTTACTTTCTGCACATTTTCCACTTTGTTTTAGCCCAAAACATATCAGTTTGAATACTTGAATCATGCAGGCCAATATTATAATGTGAAAAAGTATATATTTACACTTCCAGATAGTGCTATCCATATAAAAACTGCTTAGAATGAGCTCATTTGTGTGTATTCATCATGTTTATTCTTTTGAATTCCATTATTTTTTTGCATTTTGCTGATAATGTTGGAGTATGAGCTTTTTTAACTTTGCACTGAATGATGGTCTCTCTGTCTAATCGGCAATATCGGGGAGGCAGCAATTCATGTGTAAATGTTTACTCAAGGATGTTCTTAACAAACAGTGTGCGCTCTCTACTATGCCTTGATGTATGCCTACCTTATTGTGGTATTGTGGCGTTTAAAGATCAAGTTATGATACTGACGTTAGGATTATGAATGAAAGTATTGCACCAGTTTTTTCATGTATAAAACTAAAGAATTTAGCTCTACAGTTTAAAAACTGTGGCCACAGCTGTGACTTGCAACCCATCCTGCAAGCCAGGGGGGTCCTGCACTTTCAATAGGCTTTTCATTTTGTTTTGGGGGTGCCCAAGTTGGGGCCTTCTTGTTTACAGAATATTTTTTTTGTTTTTTGAGAAAAATGTTTACTCTTCCATCATTTTAAAAATTTTTAAAAAGACAAAAAAAATGGAGGCTGAAAGAAGATGCTTTCTATCTCTGGGAATAACGAACAGTGTTTGGCCGTGCCCTTTTGTTTTCTATTCCTGTCTCTAAATCAAAGAGCATGGCTCTCAGGAAAACCAGTTCCCCAGTAAAATCTCCTTGTAGTTTCTTATAGGAAAAAAAAAACTCAACTTTTAGCACTGATACGACTTATTGCTCTGTTAGACTTTTCTCTGCCAAAAAAAATATGCTTCAAGCTGGAGTTTGACATACTGCTTTCTGATGCTGTCTTTTTATTAGTGAGTGGTGGTGGTTTGCTAATAATCTGTAGTTACACAATTTTTTTGTAATCCCATCGAGTGGCTCTGTTTCTGCTCTTGTGACTGTGTTAATGTTTAACTGTTGTACCTTAAAGCCGAACTGAGTAACTATGCATACTGTAACCAAGTTCTTGGGCTTACAGAATTGTTTGTTGTATAAAAAGTTTTAAATGTTTAAAAAGTTCTCGCAAATACTTTCTTGCAAATGTAATGTTACCCCCCCCCCCTTTTTTTTTTTTTTTTTTTTGCCACAAATGGTATTATACTATGCTTGTTTAGTTGAAGAATGAAAGACTAAGCAAGGGTAAAAATTTTAACAGTGCAGAAATCGCCATCATTTCATTGCCTTGATTCTGTTTGTGTCCTAAGATACAAGAGAAGTCAGTGGCTTTTAACTGTTTACAAATAGAACGTGATTGTAAAATGTACAGTTTGGTTGTGTTTGAATTATGAAGTTTCTTCAGATATTAATAAATCATGATGTTTTTGGCTGCTCTGCATATAATTGTCTATTTTTGTGACTTTATTTGTAGGCTGTTTTCTAGACAATGAAAATCTCAGTGTTGCTATATAACTGTGTACTCATCGTTTGGATTTCTTTTAGCCAGATACTTTTTAGAACGGTGTAAATGAATCTGCATTTGATTCTAGCAAAGATCTCCCTCAGTGTAGAGAACTGCCGCTCGCTCTGCTTTACCCAGTGTGAGCGCCTTTGGGATCGGGTTGCTCTGATCCTAAGCTCAAGGGTTTGGATAACCCCGCCATTTGTGCCCTGCTAGAGCCTCAACAGGACACATGCAAATAAGGAGAACGTTTTGGAAAATAAAGTTTAATGCTTAAAAATGTACTGGTGTTAAATTTATACCTCATTTACATAAATTATAATGAACAGTAGAGCTGCGCTTAATTTGTATTTCACTTTTCACAGTGGCTTAGCTTGTTCTAGAATGGCTGTCGGGCAGACCATCTATGTATGTAATATGATGTGACTTCAGAAAGTTTATTCTCAGCTTGCCTGGTGTAAGTCGTTTACTTTGTTGGATGCCAGCATTGTGTTAACTCAGCACATCTCTGTAACTACTTACTACGAATAGTTACCATGTCCCAAATCAAAGCTGGCTTCTAAAGTCCAGTCTGAAACCCTGCTGAAAGGTTGGGCTGATAATCTTCAGCACTCTGCATTGAACAGAACTGACGTCATACCTGCTTGGATTGTAGTGTCAAAGTGTTTGAAACGCCTTTGTTGAGCTTGTGTGAAAATAAAATGTGGTTGGTTTTCAAAGCTGACAACTGTTGCCTGTCTTTTTAGTCTGCCACCTTTAGGCTGTCCAGCTTCTCTCGAGATTGACCAGTTCCATCCCCTCACAGTAGGAACGCGGGCGCCTTGCTTTGGGCTGCAGAGAAAGCAATTTCCTCTGTCCGTGATCAGAGACTTATATTGCCTGGTCCTAGCTATTGACAGATACTGAGAGCCACACTCACGCTGCATCAGCTCCTTCAGCCGGTTGTTTTGCCCCGGCTGTAGCTGCAGAAACTCTTTCATCTCTTCGGGAGTTAAATCCCTGAATGTGAAGGAGCAGCAAGCACTTCTGAACCCGCCCCCGACCCACTGGCAAATGGAGGCTGTGGACAAGCTGTTAAGTGGGTGGGGGAACAAAGCAAAACTCCAAGCCCCTCTTCCCTGTCGCATCCGAGTGCTGGATTCCAGGGAAGGGAAAGGGGACATGGTGTAGCCAGAGCATGCTCTGAGCAGCAAGACCCCTTCCCTGGACAGGGCAGATCCAGCTGTTGGGTCAGTAATTAAAGTAAATTGCACAGCTGGCAGGGCAGTTTGAGAAGCATTTGTTGGCATGTTAACAGGGTTTTTGAAAAGGTTTGTTTATGGTTTGTGAGTTACCCTCTGCCTCGGGCTGCAGGCGCTGCCTAGACTTGCTGCCCAGAGCCCTCATGGTAGGCCGTCCGCACTCAACTTACCGGCCGTTGTCGGGAAAGCTGATGCAGAATTGGAAAGGGTGCCCACTGGCCTGGCTCCATCGGCCAGCTGGACACAGAAATATCACTGGCTTTCCCAGAGTCAATCATGGGATCGTTGATGCTGCTAGAACTGGTGTCCCAGTCGTAGTGAAAGCTAGACGAGAAGATGGGCTCGTTTTAAAGAGAGGGAAAACCCGTCCTAGTGCTTGGTTCTTTTGTCTACTGCAGCTTAATCGTGGCCGTTACTGAAACACACGAGAGACTCTGTGGGCCGGGGTCCCTTCTCCACGCGGGGCAGGTCCTGGGAATCTGCCTACAAACAGCTGCAGAAAACTCTCGTGGAAGGGGTAGGCACAGGGGTCTATCATGTGGGAAGCATTCCAGCACTTCATGCACACAGCCCCCGGCTGGCATACGGACAGCTGGAGGAACCATTTACATGTGAAGTCCCCAGTGAGCTAGTTGGAGCATGGCCTTAAACACCTTAGAGCCCTCCAGCTGTCCAGGACTAAGCAGAAGATTCATCCAGTACGTCTAAGAGCTACTGGAAGCGCTAGATCTGCAGGGATCCAGCAATGCCTGCACCAAGATGTACGTTGTAAAAGGCAAAACTCAGTGCATGTGCTAGTGGCAAGGATCCATTCCACTCATGGGAAGTGATGGGCAGAAAGGGATAAAACTAATTATCTGGCTTTTAAAGGCTTCGCTGCTTTCCCCCTAAGCAGACTACGTAAAAGTGGTGCGGAAGCAGGACCCCAGGGCCAGGGGAAAGCTGCTGTGGTCTCTCTCCGCAGCCAGAGCCCCGCCGCAGGGCAGATGGGCTGTTATCCTGCAGAGAGCAGTTTGTTTCTGAAACTGGAAACTTTTATTTTGTTCCATGCATGCCCCTGGAAGCTGCTGAGACACTTCTGCTGGGTGCCCCGCTGAGCTCAAAACGAGCAGCAACTGTGGAGAGTTGTTTAAAGCCTGACAGCCTCTTCCATAAATACGCCTTTGCCGGCCTGCAGGGCGTACGGTCCCTATGCCAGAGCCATGGCCAGCTGCTGCTCCCAGCTGCATGTAAACTCCGCCCCACCCCCGGGATCAGGATTTGCTGCAGTGGGGCCAGTCGGGCTGCAGCCAGCGTGTGGTGCGAGGGGACAGCTCCACCCCACTGTCCTGTGGGTGTTTGAAACCCAAACGTGGCCCTGTGTGTCAGAGCCACAAACCTCTGCCAGGAACAAACACGGCTTCCTCCATACTGCCCTGAGCTCTTCTCCCGCCACTCGCACACTCAGCGTGCCCCGCTGAGTCCCTTTAAGCAGAGCCAGCAGGCCCAGCCAAGCCCCTACCCTCTGCCCCCTGTGGGCCCTGGGCTTTGATTCCATTTAAACAGATTTGCTGGCAAGCGCCTCTCCTGGTGATCCCACTGGTACGAGCAAACGTGTCTCAGCCTGTTCCCCAGTGACGGGGGGAGAGCTGCTTGTGCATTTGCAGTTACACGAGCGCTTGGGGCCAGCACAGGGGTGTGATTTGTTCCCATACTGGTAGCTGCCCTAGGTAAACTGCCAAAGTTGAGGGCAGCCCATGCCTTAGTGCAGACCGCCAGCGCTGGTGCAGCTGGGAAGCAGCCACATGAGGGGCTCTTACATGCTCTGAAATCAACTCCCCTCCGCTAGTCAAGCCCCTTGCTCCTTTCGCCCCTACCAGCCCGAGTGAGCGTGTCCCCGCAGCTCCAGCCCAGAGCAGCAGAACGCCCGGCTGGGTTCCTGGCTCTCCCAAGCCTGAGTCAAAGGTGCATTTTCCTAACCCACCAGAAGCAGGAGGCGCGAAGGATCTGGTACCTGGGCCTGCAGACTGTGCTGATGGGAGGGGGCGGGTGCTGCTGGTGGCGGTCTGTGAGCACAGGGGCATCCCGGCAGCTGCAGCAAGTGGTGTCCAGCATCTGCAAGTGGAGCCGCTCCTCGGAGCTGCTGAAGGCCGGGTTGTCCAGAGAACTGGCAGAGGCGAGCCAGGACTCAGACCAGTAGTGAGCTGACACGTCGTCAAGGCGACAAAACCGGCGGTAGCTGAAAGAACAGGGCAGGCCGTGGCGCTAGCAGCCCCCAACCCAGCGCTGTGGAGTTGCTGGTACACGCTGACTGTTTTCGCACCGGCACGTCCCGCTGGCAGCTCTCCGGGGGAAGCGCTTGGTCACGCAGCTGGCGGGTGGGGTGGAGCCGCATGGGGGGAAGGGAGGAATCTGCAGTGGGGGGGGGGGTGATTACACCCACTTGCTGGGGCCTAGCTCTAGGAGGCAAGGCAGCAATGGTGGGCGAGGGCTTGTCACCTGTCTCGCGCAGCGAGCGAATACGCAACTCCCGCTGCGGGAACAGCGACAGGCCTCAGTTTGCAGCATCCCTGCTGCGGGGGGGGGGGGGGGGTCGATGGGAGAAGCTCTCCCCTCACCTTGCTGTGCTCCTCACGATCCTGCGGCCTATCAACGGGGGCCCTGGCAGCAGTAGATTTAATGGGCCTTTACTAGACCTGCTAAACCAACCCCTGGAACCTTTGTCCTCCTGAGGGCCATTGGGGTCCCCTCTAGTTCTGCACTCGCCCCGAGGAGACAAGCCAGGCGGGGAGCACCCACAGGCTCTACGCTGGGGAGACCCGTGTGCCTGCTGGGTGAGCGGCACCCACGCCACGCAGAGGGACAAGTGAGGCTGTTGCAGCCTATGCACTGAGCTCCAGAGGTCCTGGGTTCGATCCCCCACACTGCCAGAGCTACAGTGGTGTAAGAACAGTTCTAGGAACCTGCAGGGAAGCCCAGGGCTGAGCCGATTCGTGCACGACGCTGCCGCAGCCCTTTCCTTCCACTGCACCCTACTCTGCGTTTATTAGCACTGAACGGCATTGGTCTTGACCCTGAGTTTCCCAGCTGCCCTGTGAGGGTGAAGAGCCAGCGCCCTGCCCTCCCCTCCCCCAGCAAGCTGCACGGCCCAGGGGAAGGGAGGGGAAAGCTGTGGCTGGAACAGGCAGGCTTTTCAAATGTAGCCTAAGGGAGTTGGGCACCTTTAAAACACCAGCTGAAATTGTAAACAAAGTGGTGTCACTGTCCAGCTGCAGCAGCAGAGGGCTCAGAGCGCCCTGGGCACTGGACACATGAAATATGCCACGGCCCCAGCATGGCTGGATGGGATCTGGTGCCCCTGAGCAGCCAGGAGCCTGGCCTGCTCCCCTCCCCCTGCCCCGCCTGCTGATGCACAGCACGCTGGCAGGGGGGGGAGGGAACAGGCCCGGCCTCGCACAAGCCGAGAACAATGGCTCTGCGCTCGTTAAGGCCCAAATTCCTCCCAGCCGGATTTCCGCTGGAGCTTCCTTCGCCTGTCCTAGAGGGAAGGCCGGGAGATAGCGCTCTCACTGGCAGGAAGCGAGGCTCAGGCCCAGGACCCGGCTGCACACGGTCACGGGGGGGGGGACCCCTTCACCCTGCACTGACCCCTCCGGCCAGGCCAAGAGGGAGGGGCCCACGCACCTCAGCCAGAAGCACCGTGGTCCTGCCTCGTGGCAGACGCAGCAGCGCTGGGGCAGAGCCCGGGGCTGGGTTAAAAGGCGCCTGCGGGCTGAGACCCAGCTGGGAGGCAGCTGTAGGTCAGGGCAGGGGTCAGCGGGAGGGGCAGGGCTGGGGGCTGGATCCAGGTGCAGCAGCAGAGGCCTGTGACCGACCCAGGCTAAGGGTCAGGGAGCGTGCTGGGGTGGCGATGCGCCCCCGGGAGCACAGCTCACAGGGCCAGGGCAGGGCGATCCCCACGAGGGAGGCAGAGGCTAGGCCATGGGGCCCTCTGGGCGCTTGTGGTCCCGCTCCCTGCCCAACCCCAGCCTGGGAGCAGCTCAGTCCCCCCTTCCCCCGTTTGTCTCGGCAAGAGCAGCCCCCTTCCCCCCGAATCCTGGACAAGCAGCAAAACCGAAGCGAGCGACTCGGGGGCAGGAGTCTGGCGGGGCTCCCCACCCTGCCCCGGGGCTCCCAGCCTTGCCAGGGAGCCTCCCCATCCGCAGCCACCCCGCGCCCTCCTTCCTGTAACGCTGCGTCCCAGTCCCGGCCCGCGCAGGGCACAGCCCCGCAGAACGACCCCCGCAGCCAGGAGCGCGCCCTGCCCGCCACGCCAGGCCTGAACCTCAGGCACGGGGGTGGGGCAGAGGGTGGCTGGACAAGGGGGGCTGGGCAGGCTGGAGACCCTGGGAGGGAAGGGGGCATGTGGGCTCAGCGCCTGTTGGGCTGTGAGCGGGCGGGTTCGGGGTGCACCGAGGGCACCGGCTAGTCCAGATGGGTGTGGCTGGGCAGCGGGGGGGGGGGGTTGATGCCGGCGGGGACGGATTTGCCGCCATGAGAAGAGCAGCTTCCCCAAGGGCTGGGGCACATGGCCCTGTCCCCAGGGCAACCCGCCCACACGGCAGCTCCGGGGGCTTTTCCTGGCCCTACCCCCCCCCCCCCCCAGGCGGCTGCCCCAGAGGGGGGAACCGGGGGCAAGGCCAGGCAGAGTCCTGGGGCAACAGCCGCCAAACTGGGAGGCTCCCCCGGCTGGCTCCTGCCCGGCTGCGCTTCCTCACCTGCTTTGGGTCTGGTCCACCTGGGCCTCCAGGAGCAGCGTCTTGACCCTCCGGACCACCAGGCCGGCGACGGCCGCGCCCAGCAGGGCCACGCTCAGCAGCACCCCGCAGGCCGCGCCCAGCAGGCTCCGCTGGGTCACCTTGTAATCGCAGCGCAGGCCCATGAACCAGTAGTCGCTGCCCACGGGGCACCTGCCGCACCACGGGAGAGGGTCAGAGGGGCAGGCCCAGCTCCCGCGCCCTGAGCCCCAGCTGCCCTCCCTGGCCCTGGCCCCGCCCCAGGCTCCCATCCCTGCTGCGGTTTGGGGCCAGCAGGGGCAGGGGCAGCGCCAGCGGTGACCAGCAGCAGCCGCCCGCGTGCGCCAGGCTCCTCCCGCACCGGGGCCCCGCCCCAAATCGCATTTCTGCGCCAGGCCCGGCCCCGGGGCCCCGCCCAGCCTGGTGTGTGCCGGGCCCGAGCCCGGGGGACACTCACTGGCACACGGGCGCCTGCTCCCGCTGGTGCGTGCAGATGCCCTGGTTTTTGCAGTAGTCCCTGTGGCACACGGACGTGCAGCTGGCATCGCCATCCCCGCGGCGGACGCACTCGAAGCCGGCGTGGCACGAGAAGAGCACGGCACACGGGTCCAGGTGCCCTGCTGCAGACAGATGGACGGATGGTCTGGAGAGCTGCAAGGCCCTGCCCCAACCCCCGCCTCCCCGGGGAGCCGGCACCAGCCCCCTCTGGCTCCGCTTCCCTCCCTGCCATGGGCTGGCCAAGCCCTTCCGGCCAGGGCCACCAGGCCCCTCTGCACCGGGGGGGGGGCAGCTTCCCCAGGAACCTGACGGCAGGAACAGCCCAACAGTGCCCCCATGTTCCCTGCCCGCACCCACTCGGCCTGCCCGGCTGCACCCTTGCTCCTCCCCCCACAGCGAGGGGCAGCCCCCCCCCCCAATGAGAAGCCATTCCAGGGTGTGTGTGGGGGGGGCCATTGGGCTGCAGTTGGGGGGGGGGGGAATGCCAGGACTGTGGGACAGCACCATGGCCGGACCGGGGGGGGGGGGGGGGGGGGCCAGGAGCCAAGGAAGCTCCATGCTCAGCCCAGGCCTTGGCAGCCCTGCTCCTGCGCCCCTGCAGCTCACCCAGGACCACGTTCCGCAGCACGGTGGCGTTGGCGAGGCGGAGGCCGGCACGGGCGGCACCCACGAGCACCGTCTCGTTCAGCAGCGCGCCCAGGCCCCGCAGCCGCTCGGCGGCGAAGAGCGCGTCGTACTCCAGCACCACCGGGCCGTCCCTGGGGAGGGCCAGCGAGATGGCTCGGACCCGGCCGCGCACGCCTCCCTGGGGACACCCACCCCCACCCCCGCGCTGCTGGGCACAGAGTCACAAGCCCAGTCCAGGCTGGAGAGGTCATTTGCCCCAACCCCTGTGCCCACGGGGAGCTTGGGCGGGGGGGGGGGGGGCGTACCTGATCCTCTTCACCTCCAGCCTCTGGAATCCAGGCACAGCCGCGAAGAGCGGGGCCACCTGTGTGGGGAACCGGAGGCGGCACCATGTGAGGCGCAAACTGGCCCCAGCTGCAGGGGACCCCGGTGCCCAAACCCCTACCTCCCCCCGGCCATGGTCAGCAGCTGCCCCCCTCCCCCCTGCCCCCCAGCCCTGTGACGTGGCAGCCATTAGCCATCAGGCCGGCACTCCCCCCCCCCCCCCGCCCTCACACACACACACACACACACTCACCGTCTCGTTGAAACTCTGCACCAGGGGCTGCGCCCTCCAGGCGCCAACGGATCCCATGTCCAGCGCGAGTTCGCAGGGGATGCGGAGCAGGGTCGCTGCGAGACGAGACACCCCGAGCCCAGGCACAGGGAAGCGGTTAGTGCACGGTGCTGCGCATGGGCCCACAGGGAGGGACGAAGTGGGGCAGCGATGGGGAGCGCAGCGCAGGCACCCGGGCATGGCACCACGACGCACAGCGCGTCTGCAGAGAGAGCCCCATGCGCTGGCAGAGTCTGCCCGCCCCGTGCGCTGGGGCCAGCTGCCAGGGCAGGGGGCTGGCAGGAGTCTGGGCAGTGGGCTCTCTAGCGCCGCGCTTACAGATTCAAATGCCACCAAGCTGTTAGCAGAGCGCCACCGGCCGGCAGCGTTTGGGCCTGGTGGTGGTGCACAGCCGCACAGGCCTTGGCGCACAGAACAAACATTTATTCTGCACGTGGATGAAAAAAATGAGAGGCACCGCTGGCCCCGGGTGGGCTCCCAGCAGAGGGGCTGATGTGGGCTATGGGGTATTGTCCTGACTGGCCGGGGGGGGGGGGGGGGGGGCTCCACACCGACTGTGCCTGGGCCGGAGGAGAGGCACTACCCCCCTTGTCCAGCCCCTGGCACATGCCTTTACCCGCTGTGCGCTGCATTTGGGTGGCACCAGCTGCACCCCGGGACGCGCCCGCCCCGCCCTCTCCGCTGCCCAGCCAGCAGTGCAGAAATCCCGCGGCGGCACGGCCCAACTGACCTTTGAGCAGAGGCGGCTGGTCTTCCACAACGAACAGGCGCTGTGCCCTGCCCCAGGCCGGCTGGGTGGTGCTGGGCAGGGGCTGCCCTTCCGTCACGCCCGCTGGGCCAGGGGTCACTGGTGGCACCACTGCCCGGCGCTGCGTGCTGGCGGAGACGTTCGCCCGGGCACTGCTCACGGGCGCCGGTACGTCTGTGCCCCATGCCCTGAGGGTGGCTGCCAGGGTGGGCCAGGGATGCCAGCTGCCAGCGGGGGGCACCGCACTGCCAGCAGTTAGCCTCAGCCCTGGGGTGGGGCTGGCCTGAGCCCTGGTGCCGCTGCTCGGAAAGCTCCCCCCAGCCCCGCGCGGGGCGGGCACATCGGTGGCCTGGCTGGAATTCCCTGGTTCCGCCCCGTCCAGGGGGGTCGCTGCCTGCTGGCTCAGCCGCTCAGCTGCTCCCCCCCCGCGGGCAGCTGCCACGGGGGACGTAGTGGCTGTGGCATTCGTGGTCTCCTGCAATGGCAACTGGCTGGAGGCCACGCTGAGCCCCCGGGCAGCGGGAGACCCCGAACTGTCCATCTCTAGGGAGAAGGGGACGCTCGGCCCTGGCCCGGGGGCTGCAGGGGGCTCCGTCGGGCTGAGCGCCGTGGCTGCCGGCCTATCGGCTCCAGCAGGCTGGCTGGCTGGCGGAGGAGAGGTGGCTGGCAGGGGGCCCAGCCCCTGGGGCCCAGCTTCCCCGCTGGAGACCCTGGGGGACACGCCCTCCTGAGACATCACTGTCCCAGCAGGGAGGGGCGCCAGGGAGGCAGCGCGGGAGCCAGGTGGCAGGGACGACACGTCCCCGGACGGCGCCATATCGGGCGCGGCTGTGATTGTGCTGCGGGGCTCCCCTGGGCCAGGCCCTCGAGTTCGCTCCACAGGCATGTGGGGGAGCCAGGCGCGAGTCCGGGAGTCTCTCACTAGCCACTCCGGGGCTGGGGTTGGCAGGCTGGGCTCCGGGGCACGCCCAGGGAGAGTCCCATTCTCCAGGCCGGGCTGAGCGGGGTTGGCCCCCGGGCTGGGCGCTGCAGGCTGTGCCGAGGTGGAGAACGGGCCAGAGGCCGAGGGGCTGGCCAGAGGCCCAGGGGTCCCAGCGCAGGCTCCTGGCGTCCTGTCTGGGGAAGCCCCAGGGAGCGGCGCAGCCCACGACGCCCGTTCGGTGCGTGTGTCTTTGGGGAGAGACAAGTCCAGGTTTTCTGAGACTTCATCAACTCCTCTGAGTCCTGGTGACTCCTCCGAGCCAGCCGCCTCCAGGGGGTGCTCCAGCCCCTCCCCCAGCCCGGGGGCCCCCAGAGGTCCCATGCGAGGGGTGCTGGGCTGGAGCCGTGGGGCAGAGTGAGCTGCTGTGGTGAGCGGCCCTGGCGTGCTGCTGTCTGGGCTCCCAGCCGCAGCTGTGGCTGGCTCGGCCGTGCTGGATGAGCTGGCCCCCAGTGGCCAGGTGACACTCTCCCAGCCCCCCGGCTGCAGAGGAGGCACCTGCCCGGTTCCCAGAGCCTCGCGCGGGGCAGTGGCCGCCGTGCGCAGGGTGAGCTCCTTCTGTCCCTGCCACAGGGCGCCAGAGCCCTCCGTGGGGCTTGGCAAGCCGGCTCCTGTGCCAGCCAACTTGGGCGTAACAGCAGCCCCCTTGTGCGCCACTCCCTGCCCCCCTCCTCCAGAGAGCTGAGCCCCATGGCCCCCGGCGCTTGCCCAGAGAGCGGGGCTGGGCCCCGGCACAGAGGGCGGCGGGGAGGTTACTGGCTGCTGGGTGTCCGCAGCTCTGCCCGGGCTCGTCTCCGGCCTGGCACTACCCGGGGTGAGAGCAGCCCGCAGTGTGTTCGCACCCCATTGCCCCAGGGCCGAGGGCCCTGGCGGGCGTGCGCTCTCCCCGCTGGAGTACCCCGGGCCCCTGCCTGCCGAGGTGCTGGTAGGCGTCCAGGCCCATGAACCCAGATCCCCGTGGGCAGAGCCAGGCAACCCTAGGGGGGACCCTGCAAGGGGAGTGCTGCCCACCAGAGAAGGGGGCTCCTTTGCCCCCCTGGTCCCCAGAGAGCCTGGCACCGATGTGGGG
Organism: Pelochelys cantorii; assembly: GCA_032595735.1. NCBI lineage: Eukaryota > Metazoa > Chordata > Testudines > Trionychidae > Pelochelys > Pelochelys cantorii. Next base: position 40,352,007 of record CM064341.1, read on the forward strand.
TCTGCTGCCTGGAGCTGCGACCTGGCAGAGAAGGCGGGGCGGCCGGTCCTGCCACGGGACGGCCCCGTTCCTGCAGCCGGCTGGCGCGTTGGCACTCCCAGCACTTGGGCTGTGTCCCCGGGCACAGCAGCCGCTGCCAGGGCTGGCGGCTCCTCACGCTCGGTGCTCGGACCATCCAGAGGTGGGGTCCTGCTCCTGCCCAGCCCTGGCGTGGTGGCATTTGGCGCAGAGCCGGGCTGGCAGGGCGGGGCTGGGGAGCCAGGCCAGGGCGCGGGCCTGGGGCTGCAGCACTGGAGCTGGGTGACCTCCCCGTGGTCTCTTGCGACTCCATTTCCCCAGCACCTTCCTGCAGAGGCCCTGATCCTGCCGGGGCTCCCGCACCTATGGAGAGAGGCAACGCCTGGACAGGGGCAGAGCTTGGAGCCCCCGGGAGGCACCTCGCCAAGGGGGGGCGGAAACGCTTTCCCAGCCCATGGCTTGGGGCCAGGACTCCTGGGTTCCCGTCCCGCCCCGGGCCGACCTGACTCGCCGTGACTCCGCAGGCCCAGCAGTGTCCCTCCGTACAGAGTGGGGCTACGGCCCGGCCACCTCCCCTGGCCCCGGGCTGAGTCGCTGGGGGGCTGCAAATGTGCCATACACCAAACGGCCCCTGGACACCGCTGGGGGTCTCGTCCCCCACTCCCCGGGGCACCGAGCTGGGCAGGCGAGGTCTGAGCCGGGGCTTTGCCAGTGCTGCCTTCCCCCTCCGGAACGGGGCTGGGTCCAGAGGGGTCCGCACTGACCCCACCCACGTGGCGAAGGCCTGAGAACACCTGGCCATACAGCCTGGCAGCTCCTTGGGGCTGGGCCAAGGGAGAGGAGCTGCCGAAAAGCCCGGTCCCAGCCAAGGCCTGGGCAGGAGGGGAGGCGGGAGAGCCCCGTGGACTGGCCCCGCCTGCAGCTGGCTGGCTCACGTGGCTGCCATGGAGGGCGGGGGTGACAGGGGCATCCCACCCTGCCCGGGATCAGACAGGCTGGTTCCCTGCCGCTTGCCCCACCCCCCGCGAGCAGCCTTTACCTGGGCGGCAGCCTTCCCCCGTCGCGGTCCCTGGGCCGAAGCCGGGCTGGGCCAAGCCCTCGGCGGAGCAGCACAGGGCCAGCCGGGCGCACCACGCCACAGCGACTGCGGGAGAGCAGAGGGGAGCGGCTCACCAGGCGGGTCACGCAGGCCCAGGGCTGGTGCCGGGGGCAGGCCAGGCACCAACGCCAGCCCATGGGCAGCAGCGCCGGCCCACGGGCCCTCGTGGGCTCTTGGCCTGCCGGGCTCTGAGGCGCGCAGCCCGGGGCCCATGCCAGGCTCAAACGCCTTCCTCTTAGTAACCACCCTGGCAACGGCGGGGCCTGGGCCCCAGGGAGCACCGGGCACCCCGCACTCGCCCTCGGCCAAGCTACAGGGCGGAACCGCTGAGGGCCCAGGGCAGGCGCCGCCCTCCGGCTGAGACAGGAGGGAACCAACCCGCCTGCATTTCTCACACAGGATTCAGAAACTCCCTCGCTGGCCAGTTGGGTCCAATCCTCCCCGCCCAACTGTCCAGGAAACCAAAGCCAAGCCGGGCGCTTTCGCCCACCGCCCCGGCTGGAGCAGCCGCACCGCTCTGGCATCGGGCCGGGGCCTGGGTGCTGCTTGGGGGCTCACAGACATGCGAGAGACCTTGGCACAGAGACAGTCACCATGGCCTAGAACCGACCTGGCCGAGTGCATCCCAGAGCCGCAAGGCCCAGGGCCGTGACGGAGGAAAGGCCCAAGTGCACCTCGTGACAGCCCTGCCCCTTCAGGCAGCTTTAACTAGGGACTGCACCAGCAACCCAGAGCCGTGCGGGGCTAGTGACGCGGACGCACGGGTCCCCTCCGGAAATCACCCTGCAGCAGCACGGGCCTGCTTGGCAGCGAGCTCCGTGCAGCGAGTCCCAAGCCGCACTCCATCGGCCGAGGGGGTCAGGCAATCCTTGTGGGGGCAGAGGGCTTGTTCCACGCCACACAGCGTGGCCTCACAGCCACAGTGCTGGAGACTACCATGTTACACTGTACACCTGACACCCTTTTTGAGGTACACAGCCACTCACTTGGGAAGTTAACCCTTTGCAGCGTCAGGTTTCGCCGAAGGCCATTTCCTGTGAAAGGAAAAGCTGAGGCATCGTTCAAAATCCAGCTGGAACTCACCAAACCTCCTCTATCACCACCAGCAGTTGCAGGAACAAATGAAATCAAAACCTCTCCACCAAACCTCCATTATCTGAACACACATCATGGGACTAGCCTCGCTGATGTGCAAAATGCTCCCCCTCCCTTCACTGAAGTCCCATTCAGCCAAATAAACTCCATGTCTCCCATGTCGTTCAGCTAACGAGCTAACCGAGCCCATTCACCGCGCACATGAACGATACAATTGCAGCATACAAAAGACCAGGCCTAGATCTGTACGTGAGTGCAAGCTACCAGCCTATTCGCTCGGGGAGCATCACAGGAGGCGTTTTGCACAGCCTGTATGCAGAGCCCCCGACAACGCAGATGCCCTGGTTTATTGTTCCGAAGCTTCAGTCACTGCAATGAAATTCAACCAAGCTCTTTCCCCAGAACACCAAACCACAGCAGCTACTTTCAGCAGATGAGGGTGACGATTTCTTTTTTTCCAAAGCAACATGAATCATGGATGCTCTCCCTGGGGACAGATTACAGGGAATTTTCTCTACAGGGAAATAATTCAGCCCTAGGCATAGAACTGGCTTTTACAGTGTTTCTAGCCTTTTCCTCTGCAGCCGTTGGTCCTGGCTACTGCCAGAAGCCACATACCATGCCACAAGCACATCCCCTGCAGAGAGAGCCGTCTGGGGAGCCCAGCACCTGCTTGGAGACCCCTGGTGCCACTCAGCCAGGGCCCCCCACCGTCCTTCTGATCCATTTTAATGGCCTATTTCCTGCTGGAACCCCAGGCAGCTTTCTCCTGCAGACAGCAGAGTTCTGGGTTCACTTGCCTTTTGGCCAGAACCAGAGCGCACCTGCCCCCCCTCAGTCCCACACCTGCAGTGACATTCTCTCTTCCCACTCAGCCGGCCTGTTGGCTCCTCAGGGCAGGGCCTGGCACTGCTGCCCCTTGCGCCTGGCTCAGTGTGTGGGCAGCAGGCTGCTCAGGCCACGTGGAAATGGTTCCAGTGTCTCCGAATGGCTCTTAGCCCAGCAAGTGGCAGTGAGAGGGGAATCCAGGCTCCCTCTGATCCAGGGGCGTAGGCAGACTGGGGCCCGCCAGTGGGCCCTGATTTAGGATGGGTGGGCAAGGGCAGGAGCCATCAGGGCCACCTCTGCCCACCTCCAGTGCCCTAGGTGTGGAGGGGGGATAAGCGCCCCCACCAGGCACTACAGCCGGGGAGTGGAATTGTGGGCTTGCCCCATCTGCCCGGCAATCCCTCGGGGGAACAGGGTCAGGGTGGTGGGGCTCACCCAGCCCTGGCGGGAGAGAAGGGGTCAGGCTGCAGGGGCTTGGCCAGCTCTGCCCAGGGCTCCTGACGGGAGTGGGGTCGGGCCACGGTGGCTGGGGCGCTCTTACAAGCCCCCAAACCCCAATTCCACTCCCTGGCAGGAGGGCCAGGCAGGCAGGACAAGCCCCCTTGGCCCAACCCGTGTCCCCAGCTGGAGCCGGCAAGCCCGCCCCACCCCCTAGGCTCCCGGGCACCACCCTGGGTGCCAGCCCCCCACTTGCTGCGGGAGCCCCCTCCCGCCCCCCAGGCTCCCGGGCACCACCCTGGGTGCCAGCCCCCCCCTCGCTGAGGGAACCCCCCTCTGCTCCCCAGCCACCACCCCTGGGTACCAGCCCCCCCCCGCGGTGGGAGCCCCCCACCCCCCACGACTCCCAGGCTCCCGGGCACCACCCTGGGTGCCAGCCCCCCACTTGCTGCGGGAGCCCCCTCCCGCCCCCCAGGCTCCCGGGCACCACCCTGGGTGCCAGCCCCCCCCTCGCTGAGGGAACCCCCCTCCGCTCCCCAGCCACCACCCCTGGGTACCAGCCCCCCCCCGCTGTGGGAGCCCCCCACCCCCCACGACTCCCAGGCTCCCGGGCACCACCCCTGGGTGCCAGCCCCCCCTCGCTGCGGGAGCCGCCCCCCCGCACCAAGCCGCTCTTCGGGGGCGGGGCCGGGCCATGCTCTGAGCTGACCCCGCAGCCCTGCGAGCCCCCTGCCCGGGCCGAGCGCAGCGCGGGGGAGGCACAAGCGACTGTCCCCGGCCCGCCCGGCTCTTACCTGCCGCGCCCAGCAGGGCCAGGAGCGCGCGGCGGCTGCCCATGCTGCCCGCGGGCGGAGCGCTCGGCGCGGTTGCCGGCAGCGCGGAGCCCGGGCTCCGGAGGGAGGCGGCGGCAGGAAACCCCCGCTGCGGACAGCAGCGCAGCGCAGCCCGCCCCATGCACCCCCCCCCGGGCCCCAAACCCCGCCCCTCCCCATGCACCCCCAAACCCCGCCCCCATGCACCCCGCCCCCAGGGCCCCAAACCCGCACTGCCCTGCCCCTCCCCAAACCCGGTGCCCAAGCCGCCCAAACTCCCCTCCATAAACAACCCCGCCCCAAATGCACCCCAGCCCCCGCAAATGCATCCCCATTGCCCCACACTGCATGACTCACCGCAAACATCACAGCCCACACATTCTCCAGCACACAGAGCCTGCCATCCACACACCCTTGAAAAGAGCCCACAGCACATTAGACAGGCAGCCACAGACCACACAAAGATGGTGTGTCCACATCATGCAAGCGAACCACACTGTCCGCACCCCCCCCCCCCATAAAACACAGGCTTTTGCACTGTACAAAAACACACAAACACATGCACACCACATACACATTGTGCAAACACCCCCTCTCCACAGCTCTCCCTCCCCAAATCACACAGTAGGGGGTCAAGGAAGGGCTGGTAAACCCAGTGGCAAAGAGGGAAGTCTGAGCTGTTCTGTAGAAACCTCTGTCACACTGCCCCAATACACAAAGAGCGGACCCCAAATGCAGGTTAAGATTCACAGTAATGGCAAATGCAGCCATTCAAAAATCATAAATCAGGCCCCCCTGAATCATCACATCCTGATGTTTATATGTGTGGGGGGGGGGGGCAAACTTTTTGTTTGCCTTCTAGTGCCAGAGACTGGAGTGTCCTCCGGTCACATGTTTCAAGATGTTATTTACAATCCAGAGGGGACATGAGAGCAGTTTTCCAGGTATCTAAAAGGGTGTCACAAGGAGGAGGGAGAAAAATTGTTCTCCTTGGCCTCTGAGGACAGGACAAGCAGCAATGGGCTTAAACTGCAGCAAGGGAGGTTTAGGTTGGACATGAGGAAAAACTTCCTGCCTGTCAGGGTGGTTAAACACTGGAATAAATTGCCCAGGGGGGTTGTGGAATCTCCATCACTGGGGATATTTAAGAGCAGGTTGGACAGACACCTGCCAGGATGGTCTAGAGCGGGGGGAGGGGGGGCAACCTGTGAGTCTTCTGGAGTTAATATGTGGCTCTTTGCTCAGGCACTGACTCTGGGCTGCTCAACTCCTGGCTCCACCTCCTCCAAGTGCATTGCACCCTCTTTCCTTCCCTCCCCCGCAGAGCCTCCTGAGTGCCATGAAACAGCTGATTGCAATGGGCAGGAGGGGCAGGGAAGGAAGAGGAGGCACCGATCGGTGGGGCTGCTGGTGGGCAAAAGATGCTGGAGACGGGAGAGGAGGCGCCTGATGGGGACTGCAGACAAATTACTGTAGCTCTTTGGCAGTGGACACTGAGTTGGTCACACCTGGTCTTGACGGTGCTTGGTCCTGCTGTGAGGGCAGGGGACTGGACTTGATGGCTCTCGAGGTCCCTTCCAGTTCTAGGATTCTATGATCAAAAGGACCAGAAATTGACCTGTGAAAAGTGAGAGAGTCACTTGATTACAGGACCTCGGTGGTTAGGAGCAACACACACCCCGTGCCCATCAGAACCCCCCTCCGATGCAACAGGAGACACGTATTAGCTGCCTCGTATCATTCTGATGGGGTGCTCACCACTTCCCTCCCATTCTGCTACAGCAAAGGCCTCTCCCTACGGAGCTAATTCCAACAGGAATGGACTTTAGGTTTTGGAAAACTGAAGCTGCCACTAAAGTGGAGCAGCTTAGGGACCCTTCCAACTGCAGGTTTTGTCAATCCAAAAGTGAACCAGGCTCCAGGGGACTGAAAATTCACCATCTAATGCAGTGGTGGGCACCCTGCAGCCCATCAGGGCTCTATCTATGTGTGGCCTGCGAGACTTTTTGTTTAGCATTATCCATGCACGGGGTCGCCAGATTCCGGAGACTTCTGTCTGCATCATTTTTTCCTACTGGCCTGACTAAAGAGACACACACGTAAAGCAAGGGCACGACCATATCGTAGCCCACTGCAATGGAGGCCACTCATGTGGCCCAATCACTCGCCTAGGTTGCCCATCACTGATCTGACGGACATGCAATGCCCCCCTTGCAAAACAAGATGGAGATCCTTGTGCAGCATCACCTGATCATAACACAATTAGCACCAAGGTCCTGCTGCCAGCGGCAGCTGTGACGTGTAGACCAGCTGATCTTTTTTCAAGGTTGCACAAGTGACACTCTAAATCTGTTTACAATCCAAATTGTATCGTACTGGCGCAAACCCCTAGGTGGGCGCTGAGCTGAGTTAAATTGCTATAAACAGTGTTTCGATCCAATGGAGGGTGTCCGCTTGAGGTTTTGTTTCAGTTTAACTCATTCAGCTTAAAAATCAGCCCTTTAGTGCAGGTGGGGGAACCGATACAGACAAGGCTGTCGGCTCCCCACTGGCATGCAGCCACCCATGGGTCCAGCTAGCATAGCTGCTGATCCCCCACGACGGCAGCCTTGGCTGCTGGCGAGGAAGGTGCAAGAAAGCCCCTAGTGGTCAGCTATGGAACAGCCTGCCAGGGGAAAGTTTTATTCGCAGATTTGGGGGTACTTTTCCCCCCAGCGTGAATTCAATGCCTGATGTGCACCCTGTCTAGCAGAACTGTGGATGAGATGACCCATCCATGTCCACACCTACTCCTTCTTTCAAACCCCAGCAAACTAGTCACCATCCTGTCTCTCATGGAAATGGATTCCATGGGTAAATTTTGTAGTGTCAAGAGGATTTATTTTTACCCATTTAAAACTGGTTGCCTTTCCATTTGAAATCCCCTCGCTCTTGCATGAGGAAAGACCATACACCCAGCAGCACATACAAAATACTCAATGCCCACAGTCAACCATTCCCAGAGCCACCCAGACCTTCCCATACAGATTCACATGACACACTGGTGTTGAAAACACTCTCAGGTCAGATTAGAATTAACTCGAAGGCTGCCCTAACCTCAATAGAGTCCTGAGGCCAACAGCAGGGAGGTGAGCGGGCTAGAGAGACAGAGCATGGGGTGGGGGGAGTGTTGGACTAGGCAAGTGGAGCAGCACAGCTTAGCAGATGCTGTCCTGTTGCAGACCATGAGAGAGCAGAACCTAAAACACTCCTAGAACCTGCTGGTCCCTTCGCTCAAGTCCCCGTCTGTTACACGTCTGATGGCAATGAGCTGATCAAGCCCCTGGACTCTCAGGCTCCATCTACACTGGCACGTTCTCACACAAAAACTCTTTTGCAGAAGAGTTCTTTTGCAAAAACTCTTCCGGAAGAGAGCGTCTACACTGGCACGTGCTTTTGCGCAACAGTATCCACGCCAGTGTAGACGCTCTCTTGCGCAAGAAAGCTCTGATGGCCATTTCAATCATAGGGCTTTCTTGCACAAGAAATTCATGTTGCCTGCCTACATCGGCCTCTTGCACAAGAACAGCTGCACAAAAGGGCTTATTCCTGAGCGGGAGCGTCAGAGTTCTGGCACAAGAAGCCCTGATTTCATACATTAGAACGTCAGTTTACTTGCACAAGAACACGCGGCCAGTGTAGACAGGCAGCAAATTTTTGCGCAAGAGCGGCCGCTTTTGCGCAAGATTGTGCCAGTGTAGACACAGGCTCAGAAGCTAAGCAGAGGCAGTAGCTGGGCAGGAAACTTCCAAGGGAAACCCCAACAGCTATGGAAGCACTAGTGTTAGTGTAGGGGCACCAATCTGGAGCCACCGCAAAGTGACTGAGAGCACCTGGAAGCAGCTATGCCATAGTGCCCAGTACTGGTGCAGATAACAGGACTTCTTAAGCAGGCCCTGGCTTATAGGGACAATCCACTAGAGAAGCCAGCAGAGATTGCTCATCTAGCTGCACACTAGCTAAACTATGCTGCCAGGCAAACGGCTACAAACAAAAGCGGTCACATGTGGGACAGCTGCTGCCAATCTTTTTGTTTTCATGCCTTTTGGCAGGAATGCTGGCATAGGTGCAACAGCCACTAGAGCTCATTGTATTCCACTACCTCAAATTCCCCTTTAAATTGTAGGTGGAGCCTGCCTGCCTGCCTGCCCCCCCCCCAAAGTTGCTTTGCTAACAGCGCTGCCTCCAAGTGGCTGCATTGCAGTAAAGCCAGCTCCTTGTATGCAGAGTGGACTTAGGACAGGGCTTTGGAAGGAAGGGTCCTCTTAGGTAATCGCTTGAGCAGTTTCTAATTACAAAAAGCAAATCCTTGTAACCCTTTCAGAGGACTGAGGTGCAGCCTGAACCATAAAGCCACTCCAGGCCCAGTGCCTCCCAGCTGGTGGCAGGAACAAGCCAACACAGAATTTTAAAGCCCAAATACAGTTGGAGCCAGCAAGCTGTGAAAACAAACACCTACAGTTAAGGAGCCCACGTGAGGCAGGCGGAGGCTCCAGCTTGTTTTCCAGCCGCCTACCACCCTGAATGTCACAGGAAAATACATAATCAGGCGACGCTTTCTTGGCACTCAGCCTAGTGGTGCCCCCACGACAGATGAAAGTGGTTCTTGGCTCAGAGGAAAAAAGCTGTGTAGTGTCCAGCAATAACTTTCAGCTCTGCCTTGGGAGAGATTTAAAACAAGCCCCTCATGCTGCGATTAGTTAGATTTACAGTAGCACTGATCCTAGTCGGCATTTCAGCGGCAGGAAAATCATTCCCCTTTATTTTCCATCCAGTCAGGACCATCATTTTGAAACTAACTTTGACTTTATTTAATAAATGCATTTAAACAGGGGGAAAGAAGCTGGCTTATTGGAAAGAAAGCCGATGTTTACTGAAATGTGAAAGGAAAAGTGATCACTCAGGCACCAGAGAGCACAAGCTCTTTTAATAAGCCAATTTTAATGCACATTGTACAAATTATAGTGTAAGACCCATCTCTGAGCATTCTGAAACTGACGAACAGTGCTATTACAGGGTTACCTTAGTGCCAACTGCAGCCCAAAGACAAAGCTTTGAGCATAGGCACCTAGCCATCGTACTCTTCATGGTTTATGTGGCCAGACTCAAGCAACGCCTTTGTCACACACAGGTAGTAGGCTGGGATTTGCTGAAGCCTTCTAGTATGGGTTAGAAATAAAAGTCTTGAGAAAAATCAAGTGTTTATACATATAGTTCGACAAAACAGAGGGAGAGGATTTGAATTTTGCTGCCAGGCGCAGGCTGTTAACCCCACACAACGGTCTCCTAACTGTGCTTAGTAAAGCAACTTATTTAAACATTGTACCGGGGCACGGGAAAGACAGGACCCCTCTGTGCAAGACCAATGACTTTAAACACCTTGCTAAGTACCGTGGCTGTTGCTAAAAGATCACTCGGTCCCACTAGGCCACAGGACAGGGACCCACAGGCAAACCCAAACGGTAGGATAAGCCCAGAGCCATGGCACTAGCAGTCAACTGCATGGGGACGCTACAGTATCTGAAGAGACGCACCAAGAGCTTTTCCAAGACTTTGGAGGAGCAATGATGAACCCAGATGCTGAAGGTCTCAAATAGTTATAGCGTAACCTACCATTCACCCTAAATATCTAGGAGCCAGCACATCTTCCCACGGAGGCAGATTTAGCACTTGAAGAATGGCCAGAGCCATTTTAGACATTAGCAATAATTATTCTGGGCCACTGACAAAGTCTGAAGAACAAAATCACCAACATATTACTGGTCTCATATTTATTTTTTAAGGCCAATACATAGACGTTAAATACAATGTCCAACAGAACTACTGCAGCCATAGGACAGTAATGTGCGCTTCCATTCACAAAACCGCTGAGATCACCCTAGTCTCCACGGTAGAAGAGAATTTCCTGTTAAAACACACACACAGATTTGGTGTTTGAGCTCAAAAAATTACTGTGTAAAATAAAGCATGCAAAACCGAACTGACATGGATGCGTGACCAGTGCGAAACAGCACTGCCAAAGGAAGCCAAGGGCCACTGACAGGGCGCTCACACTGGTGAGACTGCCACCTCCCTTCGCAGCACAGAAAGCAGCAGGAACAGCTGTGCATGCTTCCCCAAAATGCTCTGCCATGCCCCTCAGTCCTGATGCGGGGGGGTGGGGGGGGAGGGGCACTTAGACAGCCTTCAGTCCTTGCCACTCTGCTGGGACTGCCACAAGGGGACCAGTTTGTGCTGGTATGTTCCCCTGCGGTGTAGAGCTGGAAACTGGACTGAGGCCACAAGCTCATTTCACTGTGACAGCCGACTAGCCACCTGCCACAAAATCTATGCTAGGTCCCATTTCAAACCTGGCCCGCATCATGGCATTGACTACAATTATACAGCCGAGAAACAAGGGATTTCTCATCTCCAGCGACCTCCTGTTGGTTTTGCACTGCCTGGCCATTACTGCTCCAGTAGCCTCCTCAGGAATTGAAATTGGGGGTGGGGGGGTGTGTTCGGCCCTGACACCTCCCCCCGTAAATCCGATGAGGGGTGAGACCATGAGGGTGAAGGCTGTATGGCACCATAGTTCACAAAACTGGGGGGTGTTTGGGAAATTCAGGGGGGTATACATCCCCATGGGGGGTGTAGGGAAATCCCTGTCTACTTACATAAAAGAACATTTCTACTTACTCAGCTTAAAAGAAATGCCTTTATTCATACACATCCTTCTTATCTGCAATGTAATCTACAATCTCTTGTGGACACATTAGCTTTTCTGCTTCTGCATCAGGAATTTCAAACCCTGGAAGAGAGAGTACTGCTTAGCTTGTAATAGGAGAGACAACAGCAAAGAAAGCAAGCATAATACCAACTCAGATGCCAGAGCCTTGGCTCGGTGGACAACACACATGCAGAGGTTGCAGTTCAGCAGCTCAGACGTTGATCTGGCATCTCTCATTCCGAATGCTGCATTTCAAACCCCACTGTGCCATGCCCAGCAGCAGAACATTATGCAAGAGGTGTTAGGCAGAAATAGCAGTTCCTGCCTTCCGGGGTCTCACTTGCTCCAGCAGAGGGCTGCCAGGGTCACCGCGGCCCCACCTGCTGTGCTGTCTGGGATCCCAGCCCCTGGCCCCATTATCCGGTTACCTCAGTAAGCCTAATGCTTACCAGGTAACCAGTTAACTGTTTACATCCCACTTACATGCAAGGGAGAGCGCAAAGCATCAGTTTGATAGCCTTCTAGCAAGTAGCTTTTATTAAATCTACAAAATTCACCAAGTTAGGGACCACTGGGCCTTGAAATAGCAGAACGGGCCACCACATTTTCTAGATAATTCTGGATTGTCTATTTCTAGTCCTGCTGGCTGCAAGTTTAACCACTCCAATCAAATGCAAATCAGTGTAGCGACTGATTGTATCTGGGCAACGTGCCAGTCAAAATGTTTCCAATTGAAGTGTGTATGTTCTACTACAGTTCAGTTTTTAAACTACTGGGATTTATAGGCACTGAATACAAATGTCAAATTTTGACCACACATGGCACAAATTTGCCTTACTTTATGTCTGTGTTTCAGCGTTTTGGTTTTGGTCTGGGACACGATAAAATGAAGGACACAATAGGTGGTTTTGCAGGAGCAGATATAGAGCTTAAAGAACTGTTTTAGCAGCAAAGCTTGGAGAAATCTAATAAAATTCTCCTATCCAGAGCACACAGAAGAGAATGGTGGCTGTACTGGACAGCAGTCTTAATGCAAAATAACATGTCTGGCATGGTCATTTGCATTTCATTACTTTGAACACTGTTGCCTTCTAGTCAACGCCATACTACAGCTAATTCCCTGGGATGGTCTTAAGGAGAGGATTTGAAAGTGCACCACTCTGCTTCATGGTGAAGCTATGAAAATCTTAATTTACACTTCATACAAGCAGGTGCAGAAGCCACAAAGATGAACTGTAAATCCCTGAGTTGGAGATTCACTGTCAGTGAGCAATGTAAGAGTTTTCTTTGGCCTGGGGCAGTAAGTCAACGCTAAATATTCCCATTGAGCTTATGGAAATAAAAGAACTGAGATTTTATCTGAAGTAAGCACATTTTGAGGGGGGTTACAACAGCAGAGCTATCTTTCTTTTAAGTACCTACATGCTCCCCATTACCACAGCACTGAGCATGTCACAGTCTTTAGAGTATTTATCCTCACACACCACCAGGAGGCATTTACAAATGGGAACAGAGGCTGAGGCTAAGCAACTTGCCAAGGTGACACAGCAGGTATTAAAGCTAGTTCTCCCAAGTCCTAATATAGCCCTCTAAACCTTGGACAATCCTTCCTCTCCATTGGGAAGGGCAGGGAACAGACATCACAAACTTCAGTTACCAAATTCATCTTCCATGGCCATGATGATCTCCACTTGGTCTAAACTGTCCAAGCCCAGGTCTTTCATGAAGTGGGAAGTTACTGTGAGCTTGCAAAGTCAAACAAAAATACAGTAAAATTGATCGCAGCCATTTCACTAGGGTAAGAAAAGTAAGAATATCAGAATGTTTCCCCGCTAGGAGTTTACAGCCTGGAGATGCTACAACACCTGGTGAATTTTGGCCTTTACTGTCCCTCCGTAGGACATTTTTCAGCTGTACAATTAGGAGTTTCTCTGCTATCTAGTCAGTATGTATCATCCATGGGAACTACTCATGACTTAAAACCAACTAATTTGTGTAAAGAACATTAACAGATGAAGGGGCAATTTGACTTTTAAGCAGACTCTTATCATTCCTGAGATGAAAAACTGCTTCCATTAACAGTGACTATTCAAACAGAATTTCCTGTTTCCTGACTGCCCCTGGATGCTGACCTGGTTTATTAACCCACGGGCCTTAACTTCCTGGACCTTGTCACCACTCATGTGTTACAGCATATCTGTTTGCATGTGTTAGCCATCCCCCCCCCACACTGTACAATTACAGACCGTATCCTTCTGCAAGGCATGCAATGGCCAGTTGGGGGCAGCCCAGAGGAACTCCACTTGTTACCACTATAACTGTTTTCCCTCCCTCTACCGGAAAATGGGTAATCTGGAGTACAGGTGTCTGTGTCTTACCTTTTCTGGATCGACCTTATCATACAGTTTCAAGACATACAGAACACGCTCCTTGATACTCGCCAATGTAAGAGGTGGCAAGTCTGAATAATGGCGACATAACTGTAATGTGCCAGAGACCTACAAGAAAAGCACGGGAATTCCTTACAAAACCACCAGGGCAATCTGAGTATCAGCACAAGGGGCACGAATAGATACTTCACAGATTCACTCAGGGCCTGCACAGCACCTGCACCAGTCTGACTGAGGCAGGATCCTCTCTTCTAGAATTACACCTTCCCTGTTGTATACTGGGCAAAACCCGCCCCAGGCAGCCTCCCAGGGTGGTGGGCAATGAGCCCTCTGTGATCAGACAACTCCACAATCAGCCATCAAGACATGCAGAGGCAGCGGGCTCAGCCGCAGCAGGACTCCGGAGAGAGCTGCTTCTGCTCCTGCCAATCAGAGCCGATGACACCCGGGACAAAGGGCCTGCCCACGAGAGGTCGGGATGGAGAAGCCGTACAACCCGGGGCCAAGGAGCGGAGCAGTCTGTGCCTGACCTAGGAGGACGGGAATTCGCACACGGCCCGGAGCCCGGAGCCCGCATCGCGTCTCCCGCGCTGCCAGCACCGGACGCTCCGCAGGGCAGCGCTAGAAATGCCGCCGCTGGCACCCGCGGGAGGACCCCCCTTCGCACCGCACAGGCGGGGCTCGGCCCGGCGGCCTGGAGGCGCTTGCGGACCCGGCCCGGCCCCGGGCTCCCAGTCGAGCTACCAAGCGACACGCGCCGTGAACCCGGGCGCGGGCCGGGCCCCCCGGTCACCGCACCCCCCCAGGGCCCCGCACGAGGCTGGCGGGGCGGGCAGAGCGGCCGGGGGGTGGGGGCCAGGCTCGGACCCCCCCGGCCGCGCCTCACCTGGGGGCCCGGCGGGGGCGGGGGCGGGGGCGCGGCGCGGGCCGGGCGGCGGCAGAGGGCGCTGAGCGCGGCGGGCGGGGGCAGGCGGGGCGCGAGGCGGCGGGCGCAGGCCGAGAGGACACGGGCCGCCATGGCGTCCCCTGCTACCCAGCGTGCGCCGCGCCAGGCCCGGCCCGCACTTATCCCGGCATGCCCCGCGCGCAGGCCGAGGCCGGGGCCGGGGCAGCGCCCCCTGGCGCGCGGGAGGGGAAAGGGGCCGGCGCGGCCCGCGAGCTCCAGAACCGGGAGCGCGCACGCGCGGGGCTCCTCCTCCCCTCCCCCGCCCTGCATCAGCCGCCTGCGTCAGTGTCAGTGTCAGTGTCAGTGTCAGCCTTTGGTACCCATGGTCATGCCCGTTTTCTCCCACAGTTTGACCGGAGGAAGTGGGTCTGGCCCACGAAAGCTCGTCACCTAAGAAACCGTCTTGTTCGCCTTTAAAGTGCTGCACAGTCCTGCCTGTTGGTTCAGCTACACCAGACCAGCAGGGCTGCATCTCTATGGCTGTTCTGCCTGTATCCCTGTCTGCCTGTATCAGTCCGCCTGTATCCCTGTCTGCCTGTCAGTGTGCACCTGTGGCAGTGTCTGTATCAGTGTGCACTTGTGTCAGCGTCTGCCCGGGGCAGTGTCTGTATCAGTGTGCACTTGTGTCAGCGTCTGCCTGGGGCAGTGTCTGTATCAGTGTGCACCTGTGGCAGTGTCTGTATCAGTGTGCACTTGTGTCAGCGTCTGCCCGGGGCAGTGTCTGTATCAGTGTGCACCTGTGGCAGTGTCTGTATCAGTGTGCACTTGTGTCAGCATCTGCCCGGGGCAGTGTCTGTATCAGTGTGCACTTGTGTCAGCGTCTGCCCGGGGCAGTGTCTGTATCAGTGTGCACTTGTGTCAGCGTCTGCCTGGGGCAGTGTCTGTATCAGTGTGCACCTGTGGCAGTGTCTGTATCAGTGTGCACTTGTGTCAGCATCTGCCCGGGGCAGTGTCTGTATCAGTGTGCACTTGTGTCAGCGTCTGCCCGGGGCAGTGTCTGTATCAGTGTGCACTTGTGTCAGCATCTGCCTGGGGCAGTGTCTGTATCAGTGTGCACCTGTGGCAGTGTCTGTATCAGCGTGCACTTGTGTCAGCGTCTGCCCGGGGCAGTGTCTGCCCGCACGCCTGGTACATGCTATAAATAGTATAATACTCATACGTAACATGAACCCAGGTGCGCAGGCAGATACTGATACATGCTCCCTCTCAGGGGTTCAAATATGGTAGCCGCCCCCACTCCCACAGTGGTGGGAAGCGGAGCAGCTTGGACCCAGCCCCTTTGCTTGGCCAAGGGCGAGGGGAGGAGGTGGAACCGTGCCCTGCACTCACCAGTGCCAGGACATGGCTGGGAGTGGGTAGAGCTGAGCGGGCGGGGGCCAGGTCACTGCTTCCCACCAGCAGTGAGTGCCAGGGTGGGCCCAACTCCTGCTGCCAGCTCCAGGCCCCTGCTAGGCCCCAGGCCCCATCTCTTGGGGAAAGGAGTGGAGAGTGGGAAGGGGCAGAACACGGGTGGATGAGCTGGTTGTCCTAGGCCCCACACCCATGCTAGGGCCAGCCCAGCTGATGCTACATAGACAGCATCCAGGGGTTACATCAGCTCAGCTAGCTGTTTGCCTAGTTTTAGAACAGGCTGCATGAAAAGCGCAGCACAGTCACTACAAACTAATATTTCATACAATGTGACTGCTTTACACACAATACATTGAAACGCGTCAAATATTTATCGTCCAACTGATTTGTTGTGTAATAGGTTAACATGAGAAAGCGAGCCATTTTCCAGCTATCCTGTGGTGTGCCTCTCTTGTATCTTTGTGTCTGATTTTGTAAGGATAGTTTTTAAGTGAAGTGAAACTTGGGGACGCGCAACACAAATCGGTATCTGAAAAAGTTGAGAGCCACTGACCTAGGTCAACTTAGCTGCAACGCAGGGCTGTAAAAGCATTTCATGCCCTATCCACCAGAGTCAGGTTGTTATGCTTATAAGAAGCACCCAGGATCTTTTTCAGGGAAAAGGCAATATGCTGTGTTTAGGAAAAGCAGCATATATGTATGCACACACACAACCCTCCCCCACCAACACCACCCCTATGGATGATTTCTAGTTACCAGCCCACCATGGCTCAAGTCAATCTTAGGGCTACAAAGTGAACCTAACCCCCACTGTTGATGTGGCTAGGTCAATGGAAGATTCTTCTGTTGGTGTAGCTACTGCCTCTCAGAGGGTTGGATTAGCTACATTGATGGGGGGAACTATTGGTTGATAAGCAGAAGTCTCTACACAACTATGGTACAACTGCAGCATACCACCAATGTTGCTAAATCCTTGACACACGAGTCTCAACCTAGGGAATCAGACCTGCAGGATCCAATCTGTGGTCAGTCTGAGAACACCTTCTGGATTGGCTCCTGCTACTTCTCACAGCTTGCCCAGAAAGGCCAAGGGCCTCATGGACTCATTCACTACTCAAATCCTATTCATTGTATTACTTCTATGAATATTCCATACATCATTATGGCCTATGTATTCCTGGCTCAATGGGTGAATTGAAGATTTTAGTTCCTGCAGAAAACAGACACTGGTGGGGAGAGGGAGTAATTAACGCAAATCCTCAATACCGAAACTATTCAAGTAGCAAGTTTTGCCACCCAGGGAACCCACATAGGCTGGTCAGACCTAGTTCAAGAGCCTTCAAAAACACACAGGACTTAAAACTGCATAAAATATTGGCCATGGCCCCAGGAGGGCTCACTCACTCCTCCCAAGAACTGACAGACATGAGACTGTGATCAGAAACAGGTCCTGTGGGAAGACATGAAACTCTTTAAAACCTACCAAGATGTCCCAGTGGAAGATGGTTATCACCTGATACACTGGTGGTGTGTATATAATATTTATTGCTTTTAAGATACAGTTCCTCCGACATGCTTTTGTTCTGAATCAACAGAACTCTGCTTTATGAGAAGCAGGTTGGTCACTGAATAACCCTGTCATTGCTCCTGAAAGCACAGGACTGCAGGAGCTGAGCTGTCAGGCCTGCTCAGAAGACCAGTGAATCGCAGAAGGCTGCAGTCTAAGGGTGAGACTACGCTGCACCTTTACCTCAAAATAAGACACGCAATTTGCACTACGCAAATTGTATAGCTTATTTCAAGGTAACTGTGAAATAGCTTATTTTGACATTTGGCGCTGTCTACACAAATTTTTGTCTTTGCCAAATTTTGAAATAAAGTGCTATTCCAAAACGTCCCTTAACCCTCGTGGAATGAGGTTTACAGGGACGTCAGAATAGCAAGCCTGTTATGTTTCAAAATAACAGGGTACACTCAGAAGATGTGGAATACCTATTTCAGGATACTTCCGTTATCCCAAAATAGCTCCACAGTGTAGACATAGCCTAAGATGCCAGGATCTGCAGGGAGTGAATCACAGGTTACCACCTTGAGCATGGTGATAGTTAGAGGTCTGAGACCTAAGACCAAAGTAAGGTGCCCTCAAGGAAGTCATGAAGGGGTCACAGGTGCAGTTAATTTAGAAACTGTGATTCTTGGCGGTGGGGGTCCTCTGGATTAGCACAAGAGGCCTGATAATTGTGATGTGCATACTTGACCAATGAAGACCGCACTTAGATTAAGAACAGCCAGACTGGGTCAGACCAAAGGTCCATCTAGCCCAGTGTCCTGTCTGCCGACAGTGGCCAATGCCAGATGCCCCAGAGGGAGTGAACACAACAGGGAATCTTCAAGCAATCCCTCTCCTGTCACCCATTCCAAGCCTCTGACAGAGTCTAGGGACACCATAGCCTACCATTTCTACCCATCCCGATTAATAGCCATTGATGGACCTAACGTCCATGAATGTATCTAGTTCATTCCTGAAGCCTGTTAAAGTCCTGGCCTTCACAACCTCTTCTGGCAAGGAGTTCCATGGGCCAACCATGCACTAAGTGAAGAAAAACTCCTTTTTGTTTGTGTTAAACCTGCTACCTATTAATTTCATTTGGTGACCCCAAGTTCTTATGTTATGGGAACAAGTAAATAACTTTTCCCTAGTCACTTTTTCCACACCAGTGATGATTTTATAGACCTCTATCATATTCCCCTTAGTCTCCTCTTTTTCTAAGATAAAAAGCCCTAGTCTTTTAAATCTCTCTTAATACGGGACCCATTCCAAACCCCTAATCATTTTTGTTGTCCTTTTCTGAACCTTTTCCAATGCCAACAGATATTTTTTGAGATGAGGCGACCACATCTGTACGCAGTATTCAAGATGTGGGGGTCCCATGGTTTTATATAGAGGCAATACGATATTCTCTGTCTTATTCTCTATCCCTTTTTTAATGACTTCTAACATTCTGTTTGCTTTTTTGATGGCCGCTGCACACTGAGTGGATGTTTTCAGAGAACTATCCACAATGACTCCAAGATCTCTCTCTCGAGTAGCTGTAGCTAAATTAGTCCCCATCATATTGTATGTCTAGTTGGGATTATTTTTTCCAATGTGCATTACTTTACATTTATCAACATTACATTTCATTTGCCATTTTGTTATCCAATCACTTAGCTTGGTGAGATCTTTTTGAAGCTCTTCACAGTCTGCTTCAGTCTTAACTATCATGAGCAGTTTGGTATCATCTGCAAATTTTGCCACCTCACTGCTTACCCCTTTCTCCAGATCATTTATAAATATGTTGAATGGGACTGGTCTCAGTATGGACCCTTGGGGGACACCACTAGTTATCTTTCTCCACTCTGAAAACTGACCATTTATTCCTACCCTTTGTTTCCTGTCTTTTAACCAGTTATCAATCCATGAAAAGACCTTCCCTCTTATCCATGACAACTTACTTTAGATTCCAACTGATGTCCTACAGACACCAAACAGCTGCTAGCGGTAGCGAGAAAGCCATCTGAGCTGCAGCTGAACCAACACACGAGAAGGAAAAAACTATTTCTATACCTGAAAACAGCAGAATGGAGGTGTGTTTTCAGAGTGGCTTGACTGGGCAGCACTGAATCTTGGCTGGATGGCAGAAGTTCTCTCCTGCTGTTCTCATCAATGATCTGGTGCTAGCTATATTTAGCTCTCTGTGCATAATTGTTGAAATAACATTTTTTACTAATGAAATTAGTGACACAAAAATCGCATTAGCTAGAAGGCAGAGTTTACAAAAATAAAGTTTAATAGCATTTTACATCAAGATAATCCACTGAAAATGCTTTTCACAATGAAATGTACAAACCGTGAATGCCAAAAGGTAGATCTAGCCAATCTCTATTAAACAGCGTGCCACTGGCTTCACAGATCTAGTAAACAGGACAAGAAACATTCAAAGTCAGCCAGGTTGACCAGCATTATCTTACAGACCTTGTGAACTCAGTATACTTGTGGGAAAGCAAACAGATGACGCTGAAGAATCTTCTTTCAACTTAAAATCCTAAACTGCTGCTCCATTTACTTTAGATTATTAGTGCAAACTCTCTGTTAGCTTTGAGAAGCCATCGTATTACCCGTTCAATTCCCTATAGTGAATAATGGTACATGTACACGCTTCCATCTTTCTGTCCAGCCAGGAGACAGGAATCTGTGACTGACCACCTGACCAAAGACCATTTCCCATCAGTATTTGGTGGAAGCAGAGCAGTACATTGGCCTAAAAATAAGTCCCACACTGCGATTGTTCCAGATGTTAGCACAGCTGCCGCGGAGACACCCTTAACTTCACCTTCCAGGTACCTAACAAAACACACAGAAGAGTAAGTCTACACAATGCCATCGCACAAGACTCTAAAGGTTTTATTTCCGATTTGTTGAATGTAAAAGAAATAAGAGGCTCTTCCATGCGGAAGACTTGTAAGTAGAAAGAAACCTATCAGAGCACAAGCCAGAGAGCGGCCAAAATCTGACTCGCCAAGCCACTGGATCCAGCCTGCGGGCCAGCGGGAACCTCAGGCACGTTCCTTCCTGCCCTGCCCCTGCATGCTGCTGAAAGAAGCTGTTGCGATGGCCAGGTGTTTCTCTGAACGCTGCAAGTCCAAGAAGAGGGGGAGGGGCTTTGCATGCTGCCCTTGCCCCCAGCACAAGCTCAACAGCTCCCACTGTCCAGAAATCAGCCAGTGGGAGCTGCCTGTTTGCAGGACAGGCAGCACGCAAAGTACACCTCCATCTCTCCCACTGGGCTCACAGCCTTCAGAGCAGCACATGGCCCCTGCAGCCGACTGCTCTGAGCGGTGTGCAGGGGCATGGAAGGCAGGGAGCCTGGTTGAGGAGCCTGCTAGACTGCTGGCCAGGAGCTGCCCAGATAAGCACCTTCCAGCCAGAGCCTGCCTCTGGGACCCAACCCCCTCTCTCCCCCCAACACTCTGCCCCACCTCCTGCACCCCTACCCCATGTAACCCAAAACCCTCTGCACCCTTGGCTCCTGCACCCATATCCCCTCCCACCCAGTCATATCCCAAACCCCTGAATCCTTGCCCCAAGTCACAAGCCCCTCCCAGAGCATGCACTCCCACCTGCACCTCTCCTCCAGGTCAGAATCCCCTCCTGCACCTCCCTCCCCTTCCGAGGTCACAACTCTCTCCTTCACCCAAGCTCCCTCCCAGACCCCACGCCCCCTCCTGCACCCCAATCCCTTACCCGAAGCTCACTTCGGCACGCAGCCTCCATCCCAGACCTCACACCTCCTCCATTAATAGCATGGAAGAGTGCGGCCCTTGACCGCTTACCAAATTCTTGGAGTGCCCCCCCCCCCAAAAACTATTGCCCACCCCTGGCGTAAGCTAATGGTAGGAAACTAAAATATAATGAAGTTGTAAGTCATCTTCATTGCATTTGACCAGGAGAGGTAGAAGTCAATTGTTAAGCATTACCACATTCTATAGTCCCAATCTGTGAACGCTTACACTCCTGTGTAACTTTTCTTACGCATGTAACAATTTGGTGGATTGGAGACTAAATGTCTTATCTCCAGATTTAAGATCCTGGAAAGAGCACAGGTCACCTAGCTACAAATGGCAACGTACTCATAAATAAATGTACCTACATCCAGAGAGAAGACTCTCAAACAGTTTTAAGTATTTACAGTGTTAATTTGCCTACATTTTCCCAGAGGATTCAGAAAATTACAGCTTCTGCTACAGAATCTTTCCTCCCACAAACATTTTGTGAAAGCAAATAAAGCGTGAAGTCTGTGAGGGAGTAAATTCCCTTGCCTGAACATAGGGCTCTTTCCTGACACACCAGGGAGATATTCTGACACAGGGAGCTCAGAGGTTAGCTCACAGACATGGTCAGGAAACAGGCAGGAAATGGGCAACACCCTCACTGGGATCTCCGGTATAGACAAAGGTTGAAGTGACTTATCACAACCTCACTATCATCAGCGAGAGGACAAATGGCCCCTCACGGCTTGCCAGCTTTGGGCTCCTTTGATCATTAAACGATTCCAAGTCTCTGCTTATAAAATAGTCTAAGAAATACATGTGCGTTGTTCCTGAGGTACTTGCCTTCCACTGTGTCCAGGAGGGAGGGAGAAGAACATGACCCCAGTGCTTCTGGCTGTCCTGGGATTGAATGCTCTCACCCGGAATGCAGGGTTTCCACAGGACTCATTCTCTTTGGCATGTGGGTGACTTAAAACAACAAACAAGAGGCCCTGATTTACAAAGGAAAAAGAGGTCAGTAGAGTGAAAGTTAAGAGAAAAACAATAACAAGCTGGGGGTGGGTTTTTTCAATCAGTCATTGGAAAACTCTTGCCTGTAATCAGAAGCCTGTGCCCACTGACGCTGTAAGCAGTAAGAACTTACCACTTCCAATATTTATCCAATTAAATACAAACAAATCAGGAGCTGCTGGGAGGCTGGTTGGTTAGGATTTATTTGGTGCAGTGGAATGACAAGTCAGGAACACAATGAATTTAGGCACTTTTCCAGCTCAAAACAGCTAACCTCACATCAGGATTAACTCACACCAAAAATGAGTGTGTTGGTCCCAGTCTAGTCCTTAGCCATTTGTTCACATAACTACTGCACAATTAGAAGTGACTGGCAGCTTCTGCTCAAGGCAAGGCAAAGCTGAGAGTCAGGACAGAGTGTACTAGGAGACAGATCTTGAATCTCCCACTGATCTGGCTCAAGTGCTATTAATTCAAACATTCATGAGCATTAAATGTATACACCTACAGGATGAAATGTTCACTGAAATGAACCTCACTCACAAATCCTAAGAATGCAAGTGGGCAAAACATCCAGGAATCATGGCAGAGGTGCTAGTGAATGGGAAGATCCATCAGAATTAGAACCACGAGTTCGTACACAAGTTTGTGGGTTTAGATCAAGTTCGGAGTCTTTGGGGTGCATGTAACCATCGAATAATTCCACAGTTATAAGATGACGCTGTACCATCACCGTGGTGGGAGCTAACCATTTGTGAATCGGGAAAGGCTGAGTGTGCAATCCACCAATAAATGATAGCTCTAAAACACACACACACACACACACACACACACACAGTTTTGGCATTTGGTTTTGAGCCCACTGGGGTGTGTTATTCTTTTGCTTACCAATATATCTGTGAAAAGGACAAGAAACTGAGAGAAGTGATTCAACCTCTTCCCTACCAACCAACTCCTTTTTCTTTTTCTTTTCTTTGTGGACCTGAACACAAAAAGGTCCTTAAATCCAGGAGCCTCTTTTAGGCCATGTCTTCGCTTGCTGTGCTGAAGATCAATCTTCTGGTGTTTGATTTAGCGGGTCTAATTAAGACCCGCTAAATCAAACGCTGAAGGTGGCCCCAAAAAGTGCAGGTACTCCTGGCAGTCATGAGGAGTAATGGAAGCGATGAGCCCGTTTGCTCCCGTCAGCCTTCCTCTGTGAAGACGGTGCCAAGCTCAGTTTAGGGTAAACTGACTCCAGCGCCGTATTTTATATAGCTGGAGTTGTGCACCATAGCCCAACCTTTCAGGTCCTGCATCGACCTGGCCTTAGACAACTACGCCTTCAAACCCCAGTCACAGGCACTCCCAGCACAAATAGAATGACACTGTTTCACATACATACAGAGTCAGAATAGGCACGATGGCAGATGGAGGCAGGGTAGGAATAACCAACGTGCATCTTTTTCAGAATCTGGCCGGTTTTCAAGTTCCTGCAGAAAACGGAAACAGATCATCCAACTTTTATAAACCTTCTTATTTATACTTAGTATTTAGACTGAAGTAGTGCCAGTGAGCAAGGTGCTATCCCAACAAATGACCACTCCAATAAGGTGGTAGATAATGGGAAAGGGAAAAGGATACAACATACAAGTGCCGTGAGCAGCACTAGAATGTGGCATAGACAAACCAGCAGC
Source organism: Pelochelys cantorii (assembly GCA_032595735.1). NCBI lineage: Eukaryota > Metazoa > Chordata > Testudines > Trionychidae > Pelochelys > Pelochelys cantorii. Next base: position 40,375,728 of record CM064341.1, read on the forward strand.
AAACTCCACCATGTAGGATTGATAACTAGCTATTACAGCCAAAATCACTGTGCATCCTCCTCTCCTCCTACTGTCTGATCCCACAAACTACAGTTCCTCCCCCAAAGCCCTGGGGAGATAGTGTCATCTCAGAGGAAGTACTTACCAAACAACAAGGTTGTTCATGGCAGTGGTGCCAACCAAAGCATCTCTAATCCCTTCCACCTCAGCAAAAGCCAAAATGGTTTCTTCTGGGGGCATCAAACTCTGCCTCTCTTTGCTTCTGGGGAGCACATGAACATAAACGGTAGAGGGGGAAAACCTTCAGATTTCAATACTCCAGAGAATGGGTCACATGCAGCAATACTCCAGGAAGGACTGCATATGATCCCCTTGGCTCAACAGATAAAACTGCCTGGCCCTGGTGACATCTCCAGAGGGCTCTCCCATCCCCATACTGAGAACAGCACAAATACGAGACTGCTTACCTCCCTGCCTCCGAAACGGAGATTATCTCGATTTGCTGGTCTGGAAGGGTCCCGCTACTACTGACCAGCCTCCTGTTTGTCAGCCCAAGAACAGCTTTGATGTTCCCAGTTCTCACTAGTGATTGCTTTAAGGAGCCATCTTCAGAAGAACAAAGCAAGAGCCTAAACCAGATCAGAACAGAAATCCACATCATAACGAAGGAGAAGGAAATGGAACCCAAATCTGGCCCGTTTCTAAGCAGTCACACCTGAACCAGAGGGAGGAAATGAGGAGTAAGAGAATCCTTGCAGACCTCTGAGTAAAGGCAAAAAAATCTATTTTGAAAAATGTTTTATTATTTGTGAGATCACTTAAAACAGATCCATCAGCAAGAGTGCTTCGGCCTCCGGGAAGAGATGTGGTCACAAGCCAAGTCCCCTCTAAGCTGTGGAGCTGTGTATTAAGCCCCGTGCAGGGGCTCAGAGCTGCAGTGAGAGAGGCGCCTGCCGGCCCCAGTGCACAGCTACCTTGGACTGGTCACGGCTAGGGGAGAGGTGCCCTTCCCTGTACCCAACCCAGCCCCAGCATGAACCTGCCCCACCTGGGAGAGAGGTGCCCTTCCCCATCCTTTCCCCAGCCTAGCCCAGACATGCCAGGGCCATAGAGTGGTGTCCCTCCCCAGCCAGGTCCCGCTGGCCATGGAGAGACACTTCTTACCTGGCCCCAAGCTTCTGCGGTGAGAGAGGGCTGAGGATAGTCCTCTCTCCCAGAGACAGCCTGCACCCCTCCAAACCACTCAAATCTAGCCCCACCTTAAAGCCTACATCCCCATCTAGAGCATTCACTTTCCCCCTCCCACTCCCCAGCCCTGAGCCACCTCCTCCACCACAAACCCTGCATTCCTGGCCCCACCCCAGAGCCTGCATTCCCAGCCAGAGCCCTCCCCGCCCCACACTCCAACCCTCTGCCCCACCCCGAGCCCCCTCTCACACTCTTAACCCCTCATCCCTCCCCCGCCGCACTGTACGTGTGCAGAATGAGTTCTATGATGTGCACCAATACGGACGTTACGTGTCACACATCATCTCCACATCAGTGCACATCACAAAACGCATTCCTCACACGGACATAACAAATGAGAGGGAACACTGGTCACAAGTAATACACAATTATCTGCAGCAAGCTGGAGAAATGAGACTGGAAATGTTCAATATGCAATAAAAACACACATATCCAGAAACATTCACCTTATTTCTCCAATCTCCAGCTCTCCCAAGGCAACACACACAAGATTACAGACATCTGGCAAGGGAACAATTTGTATTACTGGAATCTGTGAAGACAAAGGACAGGGATTTAGGTAGGGACATCCATAAGCTCCTTCTCTGATCGACTTTTGCCCCATTACATAAAAAGAAGCACAGTTAGATGCAGCAGAGAATCAACAGTCACCATCTCTGTCCTTACCTTAAACAGGAAGCAATGACTTTTGGGAAGACAAGAGGATATATCAAAAGAAGTTGAATAGTTTAAGGCAGTGGTCCCCAACCTTTTGGGGCTGCCGGGCACCCAGGGGCGGGGCCACCCATACGCCATGTGCCCGGTGCTGGCGCCACCCATGCGTCACACTCCCGGGGCCAGCGCCGCTCCTGTGCTGCACACCCAGGGGTGGGGCTGCCCATACGCCACACACCCGGGGCTGCCCATACGCCACACACCCGGGGCTGGCACCGCTCCTGTGCCATGTGCCCGGGGCGGGGATGCCGATACGCCACGTGCCCGGGGCCAGAACAGCCCATGTGCTGCATGCCCGGGGCCGGCGCCACTCCTGTGCCACGCGCCCAGGAGCTGGCAGTGCCCATGCGCCACGTGCCTGGAGCCGGCACTGCTCCTGTGCCGCGTACCCAAGGGCCAGCACAGCTCATACACTGCGCGCCCGGGGCTGGCGCTGCCCCTGTGCCACACGCCTGGGGCCAGCGCTGCCCCTGTGCTGTGCGCCCGGGGGCGGCACAGCCCTTGCGCCGTGCACCCGGGGGAGGCACAGCCCTTGCGCCGTGCACCCGGGGGCAGGGCCGCCCATACACTGCGCGCCCAGGGGCTGGCACCACCCACGTGCCCAGGGGTGGGGCCGGCCCCGATCACTCGGCAGGTGCACAGAAATGGCCCGGCGGGCACCATGGCACCCGCGGGCACTGCGTTGGGGACCACTGGTTTAAGGCCATGAAGGGGGGACAAATAAGTCATGCTGCTGTACAATCAATATCCAGTATGCGGAGATCTACTGTAAGGAACTCACAGTAGGGAACATACAACTGTAAGGAACTAACATTTATTATGAAATTGAATTGTTCAAAACATTGGGCTACATTCTTAGGTGGTGCAAATCTAGTTGCTTAGCTTCCTTCAGTGGGGCTACACCAACATGTGCCAGCTAAGGATCTGCCCAACTCTGTAAGAGAACGTACATTCCCTTTTCTGAGTCTACAGGTTGTGGGTGTCTTGCAAAGTGGCCTAATACTACCAGAAAACTACCCCACAGTAAAGAGGAAACTTCTCTTTAATTTACCTCTGCAAGGTGCCAGGTATACGTCTTTCTCCACTGGCTGGAAGCCAGAGGTTTCCACAGAGAGACTGAAGTCTCACAAGCAGTGAGGATACACAGTTCCGTGCAGCCAGCTGATTCCCACCAGATAGTGCTCATGTCCACAGCACAGGAACTTGAGGAGTTCTGCTCAAAACAAAACAGTGCGGAAGCTATTCCAACAACTACAGATCTTCAGCCTGGAGATTCAGGGTGCCAGTAAATCACTGCCAGAGTGCCAGTGTGAGGGAAGTTTGGAGTTGGGGGCTAGTGCCTTTGATTTTGACTTTGGAGTCCTGGATCCCCATGCCAGTTAGGCCATAAAGAAAATGAGTTTGGCAGTTTCATCTTAGAAGTAATGGATACCCATCCACCTAGCCACCAGGGATGTAAGAGTGTAACCGCTTAAACAATTAATTGATAAGCATCAACGTATCGGTTTCCGTTACAGCTACACGCCAGCTGCCGGCCCGTTCCCAGGGAGCCAGCGGCCGCCCCGCACTGCAGGCTCCACAGTATAAAGCTTAAAAGCTGGCTCCCGGCACGGACCGACTCCCGGGGAGCCTGCTGCGGCCCTGCCCTGCCCTGCTGGCTCTGTATCAGCTCTTTAGTTGCTTTTTGTAAAGGACAACAAGGGGACTGACTGATTATTGCCAGAGTATTTTTTGACTGGCCTCTTGTTTTGCAGCGTTTATAGTCATTGGATTGTGCTTTTATTTAGACTACAGAGAAACACATTTTAAGTGTCTCAGTGATTAGAAATACTTTTTGTTTAAAAATTCAATTTGCGGTTGTAACTCAAAATAGTATTTCCCAACCTTTAGCTTTGAGGCCAGACGCAAGCTCCTGTCTCCCAGGTTGTCACTCAATGCTACAGCCAACTGCTCTGCTGTCGTTTTGTCCTGTACAAAAAAATAAAAATACAGACTGATTATAAACAGTTTCAGCAAATTACGCTCAGCGGTACCAGCGTATGCACAAGAGACTGCACTCACTGCGTCAGATTGCTGGGCAGCAGATTTATGAATATCTCTTTTGTACGAATACATTTTGGAAAACGAGATTATCTCCTCCTTTGAATGTTCTTGACACTCACCCTCCCTGCCTCCTACAGCCAGCCCCAGGCCTGGACCCCTCTTCACAAAGAGCAAATGTGTTTGGTTGATCACCACTCTGCAAGCAGTTCCGCCTTCCTTTCTCCACTCCCATCTCTTGCACTGGCTATTCTGTACTCTAATGCTGTCCCTACAAAATTCCAGCTGAGAGCCTTTCTTCCAGCACCCGGACCAAGCCACTCTGCTCACTGGCATGGTTAGAATTTACCTCCCATAACTCGAAGCAAAGGTTGAGTGTAAGCCAGTGGGATTTTAAAGGGTTTGCTCTGCTGGAAGGCTGGGATGGCGTGGACTAACTCACTGGCAAACAGGCAGCTAAGGGAGACCACGGCCCTGGCAGCAAACAGCAGCAGGCAGAAAGCCCTTGCCCCCGACCCTGAACAGATTTGGGGGAAGATGGCGCATAGGCAGAACCACTGCTTGGGTGTTCCCTGCCTGGGGGCTCTGCTTTTACCTTTGCCTTGCAGCACTCCAGGGAGCTGCTCCCTGCTGGCTGATGCTCTTTGAGGGTGATGGCTTCGTCAGAGCTGCCATCAGATCCCATCCTGCAGCTCTCTGAGTGCAACACGCTTGCGGAGTTATTACGCTCCCTCCCATCCGCGCCATACCTGGCTGGCTCTTTGAAGGGACTGGTTTTCACTTGCAAAGGAAGCACAGATAGTGTGTCAGGCTGTGACAGGACGGCCGGGGTCGCACCCAGGACAGGGAAAGCAGGTCGGCGAATCTGAGAGTCAAGCTGGGCGATGGCATCAGTTGAGACAGTACTTGCCGGAGTCAGCAGCAATTCCCTTGGAGAAAGCCTGCTCTTGTGCAACGGTCCTGCTAAGTGATGCCGTGTAGGTGACAGCGCCTTTGCAGGAGACATAAAGCTATTTTCTAGACTCTTCCCTTCTGTATTCACTTTGTGTCTCACGCCTCCCGGCCTCATGCTGCCTCCAGCACGCTGCTGCCCGTGTTCAGACCCAGAAGCAACAAAGGGCTCCAGCTCTTTCACTGGGCACAACTGTAGTTTCTCCAATTTAAGGAAACCAAACTCCTCATCCGGTAAATGAAAGTCTCTGATGTCCAGCTTAGAGGGCAGCCACTTGAGACTGAGCATCTCATTCTGGAAGTGAAAGGGAGGGTCAACGGCCACAGGATCCAGACCAAGACGGCCTAGAGGAGTCAGATTTTCCAAGCCCATCTGTTGACTGCGCCCTCTTTTACCTAGAAACAGGAACGCATGATAGTACGGAATTGAGAACTCAGAGGCAAGACTGTCACATTGTTGTACAAATACCCAGTGGACGTGCAATTCCCTCCTCTCATTTAATGCAGTAAAACACAGCCTCTGGGTATTCCACACCAGAAGTAAGATTTTCACAGACACACATTTCAGGGCAATTACGCATTTCTCAAGGCAAGTCACTCTGCTTTCGGACTCCAGCTAGAATCCTCCGGCAAAGGCTGCTGGAACTGACTGCATCGCTAGCTGTTTGGTTGAAAACGTTCCCCCTGCCAATGATTCTGGTTTCCAAACTGCTGATTGTAAGCTCCTAGGGTCAAGGCTTTTTTTAATTGTGCCTCGGAAAGTGCCAAGCACTTTGTCAGCACTTAAGCACTGCCGATGCCTGGATACTATGGTGACGGGTGTCTAAAGGAACTAAGGGTATGCCTACACTGCAAAGTTAATTCGAAATAACAGCCGTTATTTCGAATTAACTTTAATAGCGTCTATACCTGCAAACCGCTACTTCGAAATTAATTCAAAATAGCGGAGCGCTTAATTCGAATTTGGTAAACCTCATTCTACAAGGAGTAACGCCAAATTCGAATAGCTATTTCGAATTAAGTGCTGTGTAGACACTTAATTCGAAATAGGGGGCCTCCAGTCCTTCCCAGGGAGCCCTGGTGGAGTGTGCGGTGGGGAGGGCTCTGGCTGGGAATGCAGGCTCTGGGGTGGGCACAACCAGGAAAACTTACTCTCCTCTCCCCCAGACCCAGAGCCATTAAAGGGGTAGGCACTGGACACAGTGCCTGTGCCAGCTCCAAGCCTGCCAGCCCAGAGCCAGCAGTGGCCACCAGGGCCCCTGACCCAGTGGCCCCAAAACATGAGCCAGCAAGCCACTGGCAGCCAGCCCTCCACCGCTCCCCAGGAGCAGTCTGCCAGCTCCTAGGAGCCTGACAGGGGCTGGAGAAGGTAGGTGCCTTCCTGGTCCAGGGTGGAGATCATGGACCTTATTCAGGTTTGGGGGGGATGCCCCCAACGTCCATGATCTCCGCACTAGATGGAGGAATGCGGCCGTCTATGGCAAGATAGCTGCCAGCCTGGCCACCAAAGGCCACATGCGAACGTAGGAGCATATTTGCATGAAAATCAAGTTGGTCCGGCGAGACCCCCCAACCCTGGACTCTGAGCTTCCCCTCCCCCTTCTTCCCCTTGCTTCCCTCTTCCCGCTCCCCTCTCCCACCCTCTCTCTTCCCCTCTCCCTCTCCCACCTCCTTTTCCCAGTCTCCCCAGAGGTTCATTCCCCCCCCCCAGTTTTGTTCAATAAACTCAGTTTCTATTTTTGAACATATGTGTCTTTTGTTTGACATCAGGAAGGGGGGCTAGGGAGGGATAAGTGGAAGGACGTGAGGGAGGAATGGGGCACGAGCCCCCAGTGAGGAGGACCGGGGTGGCTCTGAGGGCTCTGAGGGGTGGACACTCTCCTGCAGGGCTTCCTGCATCCTGACAGCCCCCTGATGGACCCCCCAGATGGCAGCCTGCAGCAAGTGCAGCCGGGCTGATGGCAATGACCCCACGAGACGCACCGGCGTGCCCAGGGGCAGCTCTGGCTCCATGTGGCTGAGTGCTGTGGTGTCCCGAGTGCGGGCACTCAGGGCACTCCAAGACAGGACTGCTTTGCTGTCCTTCATCGAGGTAGACAAGCAAGCAGGGAACCCTGAGAACTGTCTGTCCGGGGTGGGGGTAGGGTCCCTTTAAGCACGGAGCTCAGTTAGCCTCAGGCAGCAGCCCCACACACTAAGTCCTAACCTGATGCCCTGCCAGCACTTCTTCTGGCCAGCCTTAACTTCGGTTCAGGGTCCACTCAGTGTGGACACGCTATTTCGAAATAGGTTTTGTGTGTAGATGCGTTAATTCGAATTAGCTTAATTCAAATTAACTATTTCAAATTATGTTAACTCAAATTAACGCTGTAGTGTAGACGTACCCTCAGAGAGGGGCACATCTGTGCAAATCCCAGCCTTGCACACACGCAGTGAGTATTGTAACCATGTGACTCAAGCACACCTTGTACCTGGCCCAAATATTTTCCACAGAGCTCCCCAGCCACTGCTTATTATCTGTTTCACAGCAGTGAGCAACCAAGGCAAAGCATGGGAGGGAAAGCTTACGGCTCACAGAAGGCCCAGTAAATGAGCTTTTGAGATGTTTATTTGTTGGAAACTCTCCCCTCAATTCTCCTGACTCTAACATATGGAACCGAAGGAACCATATCTACAGGAGGATCAACCACAAAAAGGTAGCTTCGAAAGACGCCACCACTTCCACCAGCAAGACAACGGTAGCAAAAAAGGTCACAAAAAAAGCAGGAAGGTAAGTTTAAGAAAATAAGAGCCAAAGCTGGGCTAAGAACACACTAGAATGTGGGTACTAGCCCTATTATGGAACTCTCTGATGTTCAGGTACCTTTAGATCCCTGTCTCGCTTTACGTTTCACAGAGGAACTTGGGAGATCATGTCGAGGTGGAGTTTCTTTAACTGCGGGCAGTGGAGTTTGAATCTGTTCTAAAAGAGGCTGATGGCATTTGCCGAATGTTTGGCTTCCCTCAGGATGATCAGCTTCAGCTGGCCACAGAACCCCTGACATTTCTGCTTCTGCGGTGACAAGCACCCTTGTTTTTCTTACTGATGAGCTCTCTAGGTCACCCTCGCAGTTTTCCTTTTCACTGTGAGAATCACTTGAGATGAGAGCACTCTTTTCCTTCGGCACTAGGAGATCTGAACTGTCAGGACATGCTTGCAATGCATCTGGTGCAGGTCTGCCCCTTCCTCTCTGCCAGGTTCTTCCTTTAGCTTGTCGTGTACTAACAATACTCTTGAGAGAAAGAGACCCACTGGAAGTGCCGCTTTCACCCGAGGAAGGGAGAGATTTCTGAGAGCTGCTTGAACCCACTGGGTCATTCTCTGCGCCTAGAAAAGGGAACGGAGTGCCCCTTGTCTGCACATCACTTTGGGCTGGTTCTTGGTAGAGCCGATCTGAATTTGAATTTAGCTGCTTTTGTTTATTTCGCATCCCTTTCCTGCTCCTGCCAAGCTGGCTGAGAATGACAGCCTCCAGGTCTACTTTCCTCTGGCAGTTAGACATACGCCGAGTTGTCCTAACATAATACTCTACAGGAAAGAGAAGTCCTTCGATCACTGTGCAAGAGCTCAGTGCGCTTTCTGCTGCAGGAGTCGTCGTCTCTAAGACAAGAGACCCTGCTTTACTCGGGGCCTCTGGATTCTCCAAATGTTCTTCAACATTTCCCAGAACAGCATCAGTGTTCAGCAGCCTTGAGCTACTGGGCTCACTGTGGTTTCTTTCTTTATTGGTTCCGAGTTCTCTAGGACTAGGGTTGCTTCTGCCTGCTGAGGATGGCTGATTATCTGCAGATAAATCCAAGGACCTACATAACTCTTCGCAATCCACATTTTCCATTTGATTTTCTACACAGGCAAGTTCTTTTCCTGTATCACCCACGTTTTCAAATGGAACAGGGCTACTGCTCACTAAACACGGAGCTGTTGGCTCGCAGCTGGCACAGATGTCCATGGCACATGGAGACAAAGTCTGCTGAACGTTACTGCCACCCATCGACATGTATGAATGTGGCTCAGGGACACTCAGAAATACATTTTCTTTGGGCATTTCCTGCCAATCTCCTACCTGTGGATCTTGAGGAGTTAAATCTTTTTCTTCCCTCACAATGACCAGCCTGAGGGCTGTCTGAATGTTATTCTTGGTGTCGGAGATGGTATTCCTTCCCTTGAATACTGGTGACCCCGGCTCCTCTGTACTGGCCATTTGATTTTCCAACCTTTGACCAGCACCGAGTGGTGGCACTTCACAAGCAGATTCTTTCCCCAGTGAGACCAAAGTCATTCCACTCTTTGGCAGCTGATTTTGGTTCTCCTCAGTAACAGACATAATGAGGCCAGAGAGGACATCTTCTTGGTCACTATTTGTGCTTTCTGCCCGTGAACTTTTCTGTAGGTTAACTTCCTTGTTGAAGAATTCAGGCTCAAGTTTAAATGTGACAGACATTTTTTTCTCAGTGCCAGAGTCAGAAAAGGTATTGGTCTGAAACCCACATGGTTTAGGTTTATCACCAGCATTGGGAGACTGTTTATCCACCAGTTCTGTGGAGACAAATGCAATTTGTGAAGAGCATTCCCCAGAAGAGTCCCACTGAGACAGGAGGCAACAAAGCAGAACCAGTGAAAATTTTAGCAAAAGTTGCAAACTAAGGATTCTACAAAAATGATTCCACTGACATTTTATATTGCAGCCAAGAAAATAAAGCAGACACGCCCTGTTTGTTCAGTTTACTAAGCAAACACCAAATGGCCACATGCTTGGTAAGAAATGATGCTTCTACAAACTAGATGGTATAATGCAGCGGTTCCCAACCGCCGGTCCGCGAATCCCTGCCTGCCAGGCCATGCCCCCAGATGCTAATGAGCCCACCTGCTGGGTTCCCCACGCAGCAGCAGGGTGACTAGCCTGGCGGACAACGGGTGTGCTGTGACTGGAGCTGGGGCTGTAGTGAGGCTGTCCCTACTAGGGCAGCCTCCCTGTGGCCCTGGTTCCAGCTCTGGTGGCCACTAGACAACCCAGCTGGCAGGGCTGCATGATGGGCAGCTGCAGGGCTCGGTTGGGGCCAAGTGCCACAGCCGGGCTCCATGTGGTGCTTGGCCCCAGCTGAGCGCCACAGCAGCTGGGCTCCACGTGGTGCTTGGCCCCAGCCAAGCGCTGCAGTTGAGCTCATCAGGGGCCCGGCTGCTGTGGCACTCAGCAGGGGCCCCGCACGCTGCACAGGGAAGCGCTATGCGCTCAGCTGGTGGCTGGGAGACAGCAGCAGGTCTAGGTGAGGGAGGCAGGGCAGGCACGGGGAAGGGGGGGGTTCTAGGGTTGGGGCTAGTGCTGGAGAGTTCTGGGGGTGGGGGGCTCTAAGAGGCAGGGTGGGGCTGACACTGAGGGGCACTGTGACATCCAGGATGGGGAACTGGCACTGGGAGGCTCTGGGGTGGGGCTAGTAGTGAGGGGGCTGGGGGGCAGGGCTGGCTAATATTGGGGCTGACACAGAGGAGACCTGGGGGGACAACAACTGAATAAAAGGGGACAATTCAAGTCAGAATTTTCATGAGTGTTAGTAGGTCTGGGAAGAAGCCTAGGACTGTAATATCGAATCATGTCATAGAACAGGACTGAGGTGCACAAACTAGGAATAGGTAGTAAATCAGAGCTGGCACCTCAGTCTTGACCTGCAGCACATACTATATTATAGCACGTCTATACTACCCTGAACAGTAGCATGGGATCCCACAGTTCTATTCATAATGCCAAATGGTTAAAGAAAGAAATAATCCCATCTCCGGGGGCTATATTTTGAATTGTTACCTGAGGTATTAGTCTCAGTTTCCTCTTGCATAAGCAATAGATTTTGTTCTGCGACCATTTTCTTAACATATTTTTTAACCCTCTCAGCTCTTTGTGCACGCTGTTAAAACAACAACAATAAATCAACGACTCAGCATTTCATTCTTGGCACTGTTCTATTTTTTTTTAAGAATAAACTTCATCTCTCAAAATCTCAGCACCTGTCACCAAATTGATCATTAAGAAACACAAGAGTTGGGCAAACCTAATAATTCAGGGTGAGACAAGGGTGCTTACTTACCTGTAGCCTGTTGAATGTTTTGCTGTACTCTCTTTTCAGGAAGGCTAACTTTTCTTTCAGCTAGAAAACAAAGATAACACATCACAGACATTATACCATGCAAGTGAAAACCGAGGCCTAGAATTGTGCAGTGACATTTTAACCCTAGAGAATTCATACACCCATAGACTCAAGCATCCTGAGAAATATAACGCTTCATTGCTCAAGATCAGTACTAAAGGTCTCAGATCCATCCCAGTTTTCTTATCCCACTGCTCTGACCACGCTCCTCTAACAGCCTCAACTTGCCCACCAAACTAAACTCTTTTTTTTTTTTTAAACACCTATAAGACTCTAGTATAACCAAGGCCATTTCTGCATGTGCACCTCTTTCCTCAACACCCCCTCCCATTGTACTTGGATCACCCTCCCATTCTGAGTGCCAAAGGGCCTCTTAAAATACCCCTTTATAAGTGACTACTTCTGTGAGGTCTTTCAGCAGTAAGTCACTGTGTACTGCAGACACACTGTACACTCACAATTGAGTTCTAAATGTTCCTTATAAGGCTGATTTTTACATAACCAATTGCTCAACTCAACCAGAATTAACTAATGTATTCCTGGGAAGCTTGAGGAGGACTGATTAAACTATTCACAAGATAAAAGACATCCATAAATGCGGTGGAACTAAGAATGTTAAGTATTGGGTAATGGACTAATCGAATAGTCAATGCATTTTGTATTGACTATTCGATTAGTTGATACAGTGCCTCCATCTGGAGCTGTTGCTACACTTCAAAGGCGAAAATGCTGCATGGAGCCCAGGTCAGCGGCTGACCCTGGGCTCCACACAGTGCTGCCGCTTTGAAATGCCGCGTGGAGCCTGAAGCCAAGCTCCCCACAGTGTTTCAAAGCGGTAGTGCAAAACATGCTTTGAAATGCCATGTGCAGCCTGGGGACACCCCAGCTGGCCCTGGGCTGCATGCAGCTTTTCAAAGTGACAGCACCACGTGGAGCCCAGGGTGTGGCCGCTTTGAAGTACCCCCTCTTCTTCCCCCTGCTTGCTGCCTCTATCTGACAGAGGCAGCAAGGGGAGTGAGCGACTAGTTGACTATCCTGTTGACTATCCGATAAGCATTTGCTTATCGGACAGTCAACTAGTCCTTCACATCCCTAGGTGGAACCGCAACTAATGGGAGCTGTGAGGCTCCGTGCCTATGGACGCTTAAATATACAAAGCATCTTGTGGCCCACCAGCAGCTTATCTGGGCGCACGTGCGACCCAACTTTGAAAACCCCTGGACTAGAAAACCAGTCCCTTCCAGCCCTACAATTCTATGCTAATTTTATTGTGATTTGCTTCATTCATTCATTGAAAATGAATCAGCAGATCAGATGCCCGAATAATTCATGTACCCTTTAGAAACCTCTAATTGATATCAAAGCATCTCATGGTTATATGGCCCCAGGATATGAGAGAGAAAGTGAGGCGAGTTCAAGGTGGTGAGTTCCGTGTAAGCTTTTGTCTCTCACCAACCAAAGTTGGTCTAAGAACAGATATTACTTCCCTATCTTCTCTTGCTACCAAAATCTCTCCGCCATCTTTATAAAATCCATTGTAAAATTAAGGAAATTCATACTGAAAAAAGTAAAGGTAGGAAATAGTGATTATTAATTCCTTGTGGGAGGGGAAAGGCCCTTAATAATGTAGTTTTCTCACAATAGTACAAGTGGGAGATAGTCTGGAGAATCAAACTTACATTTAAACTTGTTTATTAAAATATACAATAATAAACAGACAATAACAGCACACAGTAAAACCAGAAGGCAATCCTCCAACACACAACTACACTGACTCTGAGAAGTGATCTGACTAAATTCATTTATTTGTGCTGAGGGGCTAATTGGGTGCTACCCTGTCATCTAAACTGCCATGCACCTGTCCATACATCACTACCATAAACTACTCAGATCTTTCATAAGCCCCTATGCTATCCCTGAGAAGGCTTTTATATCCCTTCCTAGCACATGGAACAATACAGTGGAAGTCAAATATAAGTGTTGGCATACTACGAGATTTATTACAGATGCCTACTTAACATATCTGAGACTATGGGCCTCAAGGTGTGGAACCCAGAGTCAGGTAGCTTACAGAGAGGTAAGATGGCACGGACTCATTTGCCATATATGAGCAAATATGAAGCCATGAACTCCAGTTCCTTGACCACACAGGCAAAAATACAGAGTATACTTAAGATTTAGTAAAGACTTCATCAAAATGTCTCTCCGACAAGTAACATATACAATTAGTACCAGGGACACAGGAAATGTTTTTACTAGTGTACTAGTTTTATTTATACATTTCTCTAAAGCTGAATGATCCTTTAACTCATTACCCTCATCTATTAATTAAGCACGTAGGCAGTACACATCTGTAAATATGGTACAGTATTCTTACAGTTATAGGCACATGTACCTTTGAGGAACAGTGTGGGACAATTGCCCCCAGGTTCAACCACATCCAATAGCAATTTTAGAATCATAACAGTATTTCCTGGATAAATGTGCACTTTTCTGAGCACCACATGATCTCTGTTTAGATATTCTTGGAACAGAACCACAGTTAGGGATTTCTGTAGACCCTTACAAGGAGTTTCATGCCTTCTAATAACTGGTTATTTTATTCCTACAATATTTGAGTCTAACCATAGACTAGAAATCACCAGCCTTTCTTGAATACGTGTTTTCTGAAAAAATTAGCAACGCTCTCTTCCATAATTATGAATACATGTTGGGGATGTGAATGGGTAACTGGTTACCAGGTACCAGTTAATGGGGCGGCAGCCCCCCTCCCCACAACCTGCCACGAGTGGAGGGCTGCTCCAGCCCTGTGGAAGCTGGGCCCTGGTCCCCCTTGCATGGGAGGGGTTGGGGGGAGCCCGCAGCTGCCCCCCCCCAGCATGGGGGGCAGGGACTGGGAACAGAATCTGTCCCGTCTCCGCACTTGGGTCTGCCAGCTCCTGCCCGCCCCATGCGTGATCCCACTTCATCAGTTCACTGATTAACATCCCTAAAACGCATTAACAGCAACTTGAGCTGAGAGGAATTTTTATCTGTGCCTGGGGCTCGAACACCTATTTACAGGAAACGCCCTTTTAACCGGCGGGGCTCCATGCCTGTAACTCGGGGCCAGGCCCGGCCCCTGCCCAGGTGAGCAAGCCGAGTGGGACTGGCCCACGCGGTGGGCAAGCAGCGTCCCGCCCAGCACCTGCGGGCCCCCCCGCGCCAGAGCAGCGCCCGCACCTTTTCCTTCTGCTGCCAGGTCAGCGCCTTCCCCAGCGCCGGGCCCTCCATGGCGAGCATCGCCGGCGCCGCGCCGCGCCCCCGGGCCGGGCCTCAGCGGCCAGACCCCCCCCCCCCGCACCGGGCCTGTGTCCGCGCGCTCCGCACTCCCCGCCGCACGAAGCGCCTCAGCCGCGCGCCGCGGGGCAGTGACGGCGGCAGGCGGCCGAGCGCGGATTGGCCGGGGTGGAGGGCGCGGTGCGGATTCCGAGAAGGGATTGGCCGAGTCGGCGCGGGGCGGATGTGACGCCACGGCACGTCGGGCGCGGATTGGCCGCGTGGCCGAGGAGCGGAAGGAGGGGGTACGGTGGCCGAGCAGGGGGCGGCCGGAAGCGGCAGCGGCAGCGGCAGCGGCGCGATGGAGCTGAGCGAGATGCTGTACAACAAGTCCGAGTACATCGAGACGGTGCGGCGCCGGGCGGGGCGAGGCAGCGGGGCCGGGGGTCGTTGTGCCGTAGCGGTGGGTCCTGGGCTGCCCGGGGTGTGGCCGCGCCCGGGCAGGGCGGGGGGCTCAGGTGTGGGGCGCTCGCCTGTCTCTGACCGGCCGGGCCGGGCCGTTGCCCTGTGTCCAGTGAGAGGCTTAGGGGCACCTGGCGCGTGGGGTTGTGTCCCTGCTCATTGTGGCTACTAGCCACGCGTTGACCTGTGCCAGTGCACCGGTCTCGTCCCTTCCAGCCCTCTCCAGGCAGTGAGTCCAGGGGCGGACTGTGCCGTGTGGGAAGACAATACTGCCCTTTGTTTTAAAGCTGCCTACTCATTTAGCCGGCGTTGACTATTCGCTTTCTCAACGTCCCTAGCATAGTCTCCCTTGTCTCTTTTGAACCTGAACAGCCTCACGCTTCCTCATCTCTCCTGGGATCAGACTTGTTTCATAGCCCTCATCATTTTCGTTGCCCTATTCTGTACCCTTTCCAAATTCTTAAATAGACACACTGTGTGTGCGTGTGTGCGTGCGTGCGTGCGTGCGTGCTCTTTTTCTCTCTCTTTGAGATAGGATTTGACCAGAACTGCATGGTGTGATCATACCATGGATTTATATAGGGGACATTATGATATTTTCTGTTTGTATTAGTTGTGCCTTCTCCAATGGGTCTTAACATTGTTTGCTTTTTGACTGTTGCTGCACTTTGAGCAAGTGTTTACAGAGAACTGTCCATGCTGATTCCCAAGGTCTCTTCCTTGAGAGGCAACAACTAAACTCCTTATTTTTTCCAATGTGCATTACTTTGCACTTATTAACATGAATTTCATCTGCCATTTGATTGTAGTCACTCATTTTTTGAGAGCCCTTTGTATTCTTTGCGGTCAACTTTGGATTTAACTTACATCATTTGCAAATTTTGCCACCTCACTGTTAACCCCCTTTTCCATGTCATTTATGAATATGTTGACAGCAGCGGTCTCAGGATAGCTCCTTGGTGAGCAATTTGCCTAGCCCCATTGTGAAAACTGACTATCCTGACCCCTTTTTTCCTATTTTTAACCAGTTAATCTGATCCTTGGGAGAACCTTTCCCCTTAGTCTGTGGATGTTTAGTTTGGTTAATTTCCCAGAACACACAGGGGACATGACCCTGCCCTAAAAAGCATCCAGTCTAAGGGTTAGTCTTGATAGATACGTGAGGGAGGATTGCAGAGCAGGCAGGAGGATGCAGATTCTAGTCTTGGTATACAAGGCATTCAGGCAATCCTTCCTTGCAAGAGCTCCCACTCCAGAAGAGCAGGAGGCCCAAGCAAAGGAGGCCCAAGCAAAGGAGTTTTATCTGAGTTTATTTTAAGTTTCTTTTTTCATCTTGGCAGAGTTTTCATTTTTTCTACTTGCAGGCCTCCAAAACAGCAACCTTAGGAAAGAGAAGTATGATGAGGATGGTGGCCTAGCACATCTGTCACATCTTCCTTCTGTTCCTTAAATTACAATATTACAGTCTTGACTATTTAAATATTATCTATAAGGAAAGACTCTTGCATTGTACAGTATATGGCTCGGATCTCTGGTACCGGAGATAACTAGGCTGGCATATTATTGTTTTTAGGGTTCTGTTTATTTGTCCCTTGATGTCTGGTTATTTAACATGCGTAGAGAAACATCCCCAAACTGATCCGTCAGGCTACTATACATCCTTCTTTCAAGACATGCCTCTGCCCTGGATGCAGTCTGTAAGAAATATCACATGAAGCTTCACTGGAGTCAGCTGAGCAGAGTCCCAATAGGAGATTTACTGCCAGAAGAGAGTCTGAAGAAGGGATTCAGTGCAGGACAGTTGGCTCTTAAGCTGATACTACATTGGATCTTGCCTAAGGACTAACATCCAGGAATCCTGGGATCAACATTAAAGCAGCATTCTGTTTGCAAACTCTGTGTTCTCAGATAGCATTCTGTAACAGTCTATACTTCATTATAGTAAAGGAGCCCATGCAATAGAATAAGTCTTTTGTATCACAAGGTTGTATTTCTGTTACTGATCATCTCTCTGTCTCTTTGTTTTTCTCTGTCTCTCCCTCAGGCATCTGGCAACAAAGTCAGCAGACAGTCTGTGCTCTGCGGAAGCCAGAATATCGTTCTGAATGGAAAGGTGTGTAATATCAAGTCACGGGTGTAATTTTTGTAAAATCAAACATTTTTGTGGTTTACAGTCAAACGTGCATGTGTTCATAAATTGTACAATCAACTGTTTGACCATGCTTTGGTTTGTTATGAAATATACTCAAGGCCAAATGTCAGTTGGGTTTATGAATGTGGTAAGGAAAAATGTTTATATAATACAGTCTCTGAGATGTTGTGTCATATAATGATTTTACATTCATCTTATACAGGTGGTATGCTCCCCAAATTACATATTTTAGCTGGTGGTATTTATACAATGATTTTACAAGTTACACACATCTGTACATGTCAATAAAATCCAACTATCAGTTCCATCCCCACCCATCTTGGTTAGTGCAGGTCTCCTGATTCAACACACACATTTATTTCATTGATCACCATTGTCATCCTCGCTGATATTTTTTTCTCACCTGGGAAGAAGTGTTCACTAATGTTTTCAGGATTCATAGATTCCAAGACCAGAAGGAACTCCTATGGTCGTTTTGTCTGACCTCCTGCATAGCACAGGCCACAGAATTTCCCAAAATAATTCCTAGAGCAGAGCTTTTAGAATAATACTCAATCATGATTTAAAAAATGTGGGTGATGGAGAATCCACCACAACCCTAGGTAGATTGTTCCAGACTAATGACTCTCACCCATACAAATTTACAGTCTGAATTTGTCTAACTTCAGCTTCTAGCTGTTGGATCAGTTGCTGTATTGGGAGCCACATTTTATGGGATCTCTGCACTGGTTATGTAGCCTTTGGGCAAGATGCTTCGCCTTTCTATATCTTAGCCTATTAGTAGAGTGGAGATGAGAACCGACCCCTTTCCACAGGTGTCCTGAAGTGTCATTAATTTGTCTTGGAATGCTCTCACGAAAGTGACTTCAGTGGTGAATTTGCATTTTCTTTTCTCATTCATGTGGTTTGCCCTATGGGGCCATAATTCATGTACTAATAGGTGCTAATGACAAAAGTTGGTGTTCTTTTGGCCTGACTGAGCCCTGCTGTAAGGTACAACTTCACTGAAGTTATGGAAGTGCTCAGTGTGGCCTATTGTAATAAAGGTACTGAAAACATTGGTAGAACTAGAACTCATTTGACTCTTTCTTGTTACCTAGACAATAGTTATGAATGATTGTATTATTCGTGGTGATCTGGCAAATGTGAGAGTTGGACGCCACTGTGTGGTGAAAAGCCGTAGTGTCATCAGGCCGCCATTCAAGAAATTCAGCAAAGGGTAGGAGTTTCTGTTTCTTCTGTGCTATCCTTTGAGCTTCGTTAAACTGAAAGGTGAACTTAGGAGCTTTGGATTTGCTAAGAGCTGTGCTCCGGGGACTGTTTCTCTTGTCACCATTTTGCATATTTCCTCCTAAATCAGCCTTTCTTCTTATTCTCTGCTTTGCTTTGTGGATCAGTAATCCTATCAAGGTGCAGCGTGAACATTGCTGGACTGAACTCGGACATGTAGGCGAAGGAGAGGCTGACCTATTGTTTTAAAATGTACATATTTGCACTCATTAAGTCTAAATATATTTTGCTAGTGGTTAGGATTCTTTTTTCAGTTCACCTTTTAAATATTTGAGCAGTGGGAAATATGGATTCATTTTCTAAGTCCTGAATGCAGGCTGGGATTAGCACATACTCTTCTAATGCATCTCAGCCAGATCTAAGTATATTAATTACATATCTATAAAAGTAGAGTTTTGCATTGTACAATATGTGGCTCAGATCTCTGGTACTGGAGATAATGAGGCTAGAATATTATTGTTTGTAGGGTTCTGTTTGTTTATCCCTTGGTGTCTGGTTATTTAACATACATGGAAAAACATCCCCAAATCGATCCCTCAGGCTACTGTACGTCCTTCTTTCAAGACATGCCTTTGCCCTGGATGCACTCTGTAAGAAATATCTAAAAGGAAATCAGCCAGTTCATGATGTCTAGTTTGTAGAGCGGTTGAGCATACCAGATGGTTGCTTATTTATAACAGGGAAAGTGTATCTAAAAATGTGTATATGTGTGTTTGTTACGTGTCACATGTGGCCCGATCCTGCAATGAGGTGTGGGCTAGGGATCCCTGCACTCACATGAAGCCCACCTTGGCCCATGTGAGTGCATTGATTGCTTATGTATACACAATAGAGGGTCCAGGGCTTTAGATACCATATTCCAGTCCTAGTCCTCCAAGGTTGAGGAGACCTGAATTGCTAATAAAAACTACATGCTTAAAATGAATGTAATTTTAAATATCCTGTCAGATTTTTCTTTCTGCATCAAATGAAGCAAAATGGACACAACTCTTTTCTTTACCTGGCATGTTGCCTTTTATGACCCCCCCTGATATTTTAATACTATGGCTGAAGTATTGGCAAAAGAAATCCCTAAAGATTCCCATGTCTAACTGCACACTCAACCCACTAAATCTAGTCTGAACCCTCGAACTGTCCTTGTGGGACCCTGTATCAGCTATAGATATTAGAACATGGGTTCCCAAACTGGGGGGCATGCCCCCTGGGGGGGGGGCTGAAGAAATTCCAGGGGGGGCGCGAGGCGACCCAGCCTTCCTCCCTCCCCCCCCATATCAAGTTTTGCTGCCTTATTCAGTTCCTTTTTTCTCAACAAGTTTTGCTGCTATTTGGAAGGGGCGCATGAGGGTTTTTCAAAAATCAAAAAGGGGGGCATGATGCCAAAAAGTTTAGGAACCACTGTATTAGAATGACCGTTCATGAGCTAGCATGGCCTTGTTAGTGTTTACCAGTAGGGGGCCCTATAAGGATTCAAATAATTGAATCATTCTGAGCTTTCAGTCGTCTTTGCTGTATTCTTCTCATTCCTGTTGCCCACTGGGGAATCCTAATCCAAAATGCTTCAACAGAAGCTGACTGTACCCTCCTAAACAGCATGTTAAGCCCAGAACACGTCAGACTTCACATGTTCAGTGTTTAGCTGCCTGCTTGGAATTAAATAGTTAAAATTCAGTATTCAGAAGCATTCAGATTTATTTTTTTCTCCTGTGGAGCTTGAAACACAGAACATTGCTTCATTCTCTGAGTCCCTTTGTAACAGCCACAAAGGTGCCTCTGCTCTGAAGAGTCTATGGTCTGTTGGGGCAGCATCACACACCAATTAGTGTGGTAATGCTTTGTTCAGCCACAGCCAGCTCTCTGCCCCTCAGGTGAAAGGGGCATGCAGGGGACAAAGCTGGAGTGTATCGTGGTGCAGTCCCTGGCCAACAGCATAATTTAGAGGCAGTCTTGGGCTGTTGTTTTAGGCCTCATCCAGTCCCAGGAGCAATAAGGCAGTTTAGAGGCGCTTTTTTCCACCCCCTTTCTTGGTCCTGCACGAAGAGCTTGGTTCGACCCAGGGATTCAGACCTTAAATTGTTTACAAAAAAATGTTGCTGCTATTTTCATATGACCACAGAAACTCCTCCTGTTACTGTTACAAGATCCTTGTTTGCAAATGTTTGCAGGACCCAGTTTAATGCAAGAGGAAATGAATGAGCACAATCCATTGCTGTGTCCCTAGGGATGTCCTGCAGCAATGACCTCTACTCCTCCGATTCGGGGGCACCTCCTGAAGTAAATTGGTGGGGGCTACAGTTAGAAGGCAACAAGACTTGAGCGTCTCCAAGTTTGTAACAAACAAGCTGGAAGGCTGGTGCAGTAGTTAAGGCACTAGCCTAGGACTTGAGACCCTGCTATACTGTAGGCTTGCTTGTGTGACTGTGCTACATGAGCTTTCTGTGCCTCAGTTTCCCAGTTGGTTCAATGGGGAGAACAGCACTGACCTGACTATGGGGATGTTGAGAGGTGCTCGGACACTATGGAGATGCAACCAGATAAATACCTCAGGAAGAATGTCCATGAAGTCCTAGCTGGCAGGGCCTACTTATGTCCCTGCAAGCTGCTTTGGCTTCTCCTTGTGAGCCCTTCTCCCTCTCCCAACACAAACTCATATCGCACAAAATTGATGGTTGGTTTGGTGTGAAAAGTTGTCTGATCATCATGGGGATTTGATACAAAATGCATCATTTCTGGCTAGGGATGTGATCTGGTTACCCAGTAAGCATCACCCTTACTGGCTACTGGTTAACCGGTACCCGGAAGCAGCCTCCTGCCCATGGCCCACAGGTTTAACTGGTTAACCGGGATCTTACATCCCTATCTCTGGGCAGATCTATCTTGGCTCCAGCTGATGGGGATGGGATTATATGGTTTGGGGTTTGATGCTATTGTAGAGTTTGAACAAGTAACCCCCTTTCCTTCTCCAGAGTTGCTTTCTTTCCTCTCCACATTGGTGATCATGTCTTTATAGAAGAAGATTGTGTGGTCAATGCAGCTCAGATTGGCTCCTACGTTCACATAGGCAAGAACTGCGTCATTGTAAGTACGCATGGTCGGTCTTCTTCCTTTAAACCCCTCAAATACAGCTAAGAACTTGTACTTCCTTTTGCTGGCTCTGAGTATCGGGGAGCATCCCACCCTTGGGTTAGGAGAGATGGACTTTGGAGTGGATCCGTGGTTCCCACTCACTGGAACAAATGCTAGTCAGGGTAGTCTGTATTGCCGGGGACGACCTCCACCTTAATCACTGTGCTCATGTAATTCCCGTTCCCCAGCGTGGAGCTTGAAAGCTTTGGTGGGCGCAAACTCTGCTCTTTTGTATTGAGTGTGCTTCTGAATGGAAAGTGCTTCCAAAACCCTCCGGCTTCTGTGCAGTGCACCCCTGCTGTCTGCGTCCCACAGGAGCGTGTGCTCTGCGCTGCGGCACACGTGTGACTGGGCGCAGGGGAAGGGCAGAACGCAGCTGCCTGGGGAACAGCAGATGCCCGCGATGTTCTGACTTTGGCACAGTAATGGACCTACGGCGGGGTGGGCAACCATTTTTGACGGGGGGCCACTCCAAGATTTTGGAAAGTGGTGGAGGCCCGCACTCCTCCATGGTATTAATGGAGATGCGGGGTCCGCAATGGAGGTTGGGTGCGGAAGGGACCGGGGTGCACGAGGGAGACTGGAGTCTGGGAGGGAGTTGGGATGAGGCTGGTGGTTGTGACTAGGGCAGGGAACTGGACTGCAGGGGTTTGGGTTGTGACCTAGGGTAGGAGGGGACTGTGATCTGGGGCAGGAGATTGGGGTGTCAGATCTGGGAGGGGGGATGCGTGTAAGAGGGGGACAGAGGGTTTGGGTATGTTGAGTGGGGGGAGGGCAGAGAGTTGGGGCAGGAAAGGGGTGGGATGCCAGAAGCAGGGTGTGGGCAAGAGACTTACTTGCCAGCTGCCAAACTTGCCTGCCTGCCTGCAGAGCTTAAAATGTTTCCCAGCCAGCCAGCCTGGTCATGTGCTTCATGAATAACGTGATTCTTCTTAGCTTCCTGTTATTCTAACAAGCAGCTCCCATTGGCTGGTTTCTACCAGAAACCAGCCAATGGGAATGTGATGGGGGCGGGGCAGCTCCTAAAACGTCCTTCCTCCCCTCCAGTTTTAAAACAGAAACAGAGCCCTGCAGCCGCGCCGCGTTTCTGCAGAGGGAGCCTGCCTGGAGCTCCCCGCTGCCTCTGCGGGCTGGATCCGGTGGCTTGGTGGGCCAGATCCGACCCGTGGGCCTTATTTTGCCCAGGCCTGACCTCAGGCAAGTGTGGGGTTGGCCTGACCACACCTGGGGGGGGTCACTTGTGTGACTGGTTATGCACTCAGTGACCCTGCCTTAGTCTAGCTGAGGACCTCCTCTGAATTGTTCCTTTATACCACTGATAACGCTGGACCCTGCAGCCTACTCGGCTGGTGCAGAGGGAGGCAGGCAGCCAGCTAACAGGAGTTCAGATTAACCGATAAGCCTTATGCCAAACATGTGCCCGCAGCGCTAAGTTTTTCTCATCACAGACATCAAACACAGCAAAGCCCACGCTGCCTTCTGCTCCATAAGGCAGTAGGGTGAGGTGCCAGCATGTGCTGCCTGGAAAAGATCCCAGTTAGCTGGGAAGGCAGGAATGAGCCAGTGGTACAGAGAGGGAAGAACGCAATAGAGTCTTTAAATGCTTTGATGCTGACGGCCAGCAAAAATAAGGGTTGGTGTAATGAGATGAGGTAAAAGGCCCTTTCTGAGACTGTCACCTGACTGCCTGAGACATGCAGTGCCACTGGTATGGAGGGACACACACTTAGGGCTAGTTCCTTAAGGAAACTGATGGCCCCTGCTCCACTGTCTGGCTTATTCATCATCCTCGCAGCACATGGCCGCTTCAGCTTCTTCTCTCCAAGAGTAGCTGGTGCAGGTGGGAGCCAGTGTCCTGGGGTGTCTTGCTTCCTCGTACAAATCAAACCAGCCTGCAAGACTTTAGAAAGGAACTGACATACTCTGGCATGGCGAGGCCTCCAGAGTTCCTACCTGCCTGTAATGAATGGCTGAATAACGACTCCCATTAGAAATGGCAGTGCAGTATCGAGATTAGTGTGCAGTTTGCTGTATCATCATTCGGATAAATGAATGCATGAAGCATGACCCGCTAATTGTTTCAGACAGGATGCCAAGAGTCTTTGAACAGGGTGACACTATCCAACAGGTTAACGTCCTACGTCTCATTAAATATTGCAGCAATTTCAGCCTAATTGCTGTTGCCTGTTTCAAAGGCGTGCTTGTTCTTCTCAAACAGTGCATTTACCTAACTGTAGACAAGTGGACGTCCCTATTAATTGCTATTGTTTCTGGGCTTCGTCTGCCTCTCCAAGCCAAATGAGAGCGGTTGGGTTATCAGCACGCATGAGGAATCGCTGATGTCAGGGTATCCAGAGGAGATTGACAGCAGTACAAGTAGAGCTCAGCACAGTGCCATACAGTCAAGGTTGCTGACGACTGCAATGGGGAATATTTTGCCTAGTTATTACAGTTTGGAATACCAATCCCGCCTTGAATATCTGCTCATAGACAGTGACTTGTTTTAATAGCAAATCCCTACTATGCGCGTATGCTGAACACACAGATGGTTCCCACACAGAAGACAGTCTCTGCTAGTATGTGTTGATCTGTGCAATATTAAAGTTTGCCAAAGTACGTTTGCAACAAATTTATTGTTGGCCAAAGCTACACAAAACATGTTTATATTTACTTGGGAGGGTCTGAAAGCAAACAGACAGGCTAGGAACTCAGTACTGAGTGCGCTGATGATTTCTAGACAGACAGCCTGACAGTAAGGGCTTATCTACACCAGAACGCTTTGGCTGCTTTAATTGTGCTGATGCAATGTAAGGGGCATTTTGCCAGTACAGCTGATTTTTGCTTCCCAAATCCAAAGTAAGCTAAACCAGTGTAAGACAGTTTTATAAGAATGTAAGTATAACTTATAAGTGTATCCGATATAACGACATCCATTCTGGGGCTCACACCCTACAATGATCAGTAAAAACATCACACTCCTGGTAGTGGGAGCCTGAAACATAAGCCTACCCAGCATAGTTCTTCTGGAATAACTTCTAGCATAGACCAGGCCTTAGAGTGAAATCAGTAGTCAGAGCTGAGAGGAGAAAACCCGTAGGCTGCAGGCAGAGTTCTTGCTTCTTACAGACAGCCCTCGTGACAGCTTTGAGCAGTCAAGACTCACTTTTGAATATTAGAGGCATGAGTTGGAGTAAGACACAGTGTGCTTTTGTGGTTGTTATACAGTCACATGGAATCTGGTTTCTGTTCTAGGGTCGGAGGTGTGTTTTGAAAGATTGCTGCAAAATTCTAGCCAACACCGTTCTCCCGCCTGAAACTGTGGTCCCACCTTTTACAGTCTTTTCCGGCTGCCCAGGTAAAGCCCATTTAATTTTACTTTTGGCATAAATTCAGCTACCATCTATCCTGACTTTTAAAAGACATACAACACATTGCCGTGGAGAAGGTCGGGTAGGCTCCCTGCTTGCACGGTCTTAAAGGAATAAAGCAGGGGAGAGGAGTGAGAAGTGGGCAGTGCTCAGTGAAAGGAAAAGACAATAAATGAAAAATAACAATGCTAAGCCACGGGACTCACTGTCTCAGGGTGTGCTTGGGACAGGAGTTCACTGTGAGGAAGCATCGCATCTGCACAGCGTCACTAGCTTACTGTGGCTAGGCCTTGCTAGTCTGATTGCCAGCTCGGACCACTTACCGAATCGCTTTCTGGCAGCCGGGGGGCCTATCAGACATCCAGCAGTTCTGCTTTGGCATCAAGGGGCCAGTCTCCTTCTCGCCTGTCCCACATGGGTTTGCAGGGACCTCCATAAGCCTAGCTGGAGATAGTTGTTAGATGACAGGGCTTGTGCTACATTAAGGCATGCGAATGCTCCTATCAGACTGCACCTCTGTGCTGGTACAGAGCCCACCTCAGCAGCTCTGCTGACCAGACTGGAGGTGCCAGTGTTCCAGTCCTTTGGAAACAGCCATGGGGGGAAGGTCAATGTAACCTTTGTTCCCTTGGTTACTTGCCTTGCCTTAGGAAAGAGCTGACATGACCCTTGTTTGTCTAGGGGGGTATAAGCTATTAAGGGAGTTAGCTGGAGACTGCCTGCCTTACGCATTTCTTAGGGGAAGCCAGACTATTGTGTTCATCTGCATGAGGGCAGTGTCCCCACACAAGCCCATTGGTTGCTGTTTAACCTGCAGTATCTAGGGCACTAGAAGACTTACCTGGCATTTTTCGGGTCCTTCAGGGCAGAGGGCTGGTGATATGGAGGGGTGCAGGGCAGGAAGCTGCGAGTGTGTGGGAGAGTGTGAGAGTGAGGGTTGGGGGTGGATGAGGAGGGGTTCCGCGCAGGGGATCCCATTTAGAGGGGCCTTTTCTCTCTTCCACCTCCGGCGCTGTGGCCAAGGGCTGTGGGGCTTGGGCAGGGGGGCTACTTACCCAGACTAGCGGCAGGCAAGATGACAGAGCCCCAGCCCTGCTGGCCACTGTTAGTTGTGCAGCTGCCCCCAGTGGCCACACTCAGTATTGCATCTCTCCTCATTGCCCCTCCCTTTCCATGTTATGGAAAACAGTCCCGTTCCTGGCACATGCCATTTTCCGTGCACAACCAAACCCCGACCTTGCTTTCAGTTAGGACACGAGGAAGCTGCCGACTAAAGCTGGTGGTCCTAGCTCTTACCGTATAGGAGCAGTTCTTGAACAGCCTCACAGACGGACAGTCAGATGCGCACTTCTACAATAGAGAAATCAAAACCAGTGGAGAAGATGCATAAAACTTTCCCAGGTTCATTACACTTGCACTCATGCTCTTCTTGGTTTTTCAGGGCTCTTCTCTGGAGAACTCCCAGAGTGCACCCAAGAGCTGATGATCGACGTGACAAAGAGCTATTATCAGAAGTTCTTGCCGCTTACTCAGGTCTAGTAGCCTGTTCGCTGTGTTTCAGAGAAGTAAAGGCGCTACAGAGAGCACTGGGGGAAGGGAGGGGAGGGAAGGTTAGTGCGCCTGCGCTGTTAGGAGTGACACGTCCTGTGTGCTTTAACACTAATGCTCCAGCAAGCAGTTCCTTGTGAAAAGTTGCTGTGTGATGTTTAAACTTTGTATATTTACTCAAACGTATTTCATTCCATATTGCCTGTGAGGTGCACCATGAAGTGTTTTGAGGTTGCAGTACAGTTACAATTCCCGCTAGAGTAATGCATCCTTCTCCAGTTGAGCAATGAGGCAGGACCCTACTGTAAATACTTCCTGGGCAAAGTGAATTGCATTCATCTGTCCTCTTCAGCCTGACAGCTAGAGTGTAAAACTGTTACAAGTAACCTTTGTCCTTGACCCCAGAGGCTGCTGTAAATACTGACTCTGTCTAAGAGGCAGGATTTTCCTTCATCTGCCCGCTAGCGCATGGACTGGGATTCTCTCCCCACGCTAAGAACAGAATATCTTCTGCCTCCCTTAGCTTGCTTCAAAACTTTCAGTAGCTTAGCTTTCCTGCCTCCTGCTCCCAGGATTATGGGCGGAGACCTGGCTTTCTCTGCCCTGGCTGAAGGCAAATGTCTCACCATGTGGTTACTTTAAGAGCAGAGACGTTTACCTGCCCTAATCCCAACTGCCTTGCCAGGTTAGTGTTCTCATGGCTGATGCTTATTCTTCTCCTGGGCAGCATGCAGTTCAGAGACTCAGATGAGATTATGGAAAGAGGCTGCCTCCTGCATTATCGGCTGCCAGAAGTGGGAGAGGGCAGCATGAGTCCAAGAGTGCCACGCTGCAGGGGGCACGGCTTGTTGGCAGCTCTTAACTGCAATGTAAAAGTTGTCACCTGAAAAAATCAAAAATCCCTCGAAAAAGCAGCAAGTGCATGGCATGTTGGGCACAGTTCACGCGCTGGGCATAGTTCTTATCAGGGTAACCCATGTGTAGAACTCACGGGAGGCTACGAATTCCACACCTCTGACTCCTGTAAGGTGGGCCCCTGCCAAGGACAGACAGAGTCCCCTCCTGTTGCATTGTGTTCAAACTTAACATTACCCCTTCCCTGCTGAACTGGGTATTTAAAACCAGGGCCTCTGGGTGGTGTCCTGCACTGAGCTCAGAGCCAGAGTGCCTGGCAATCGTGTTGTAGGCCTGTGGTGGTTAGAATAGCAGTGATGGGCCTTCAGCTGTTGTATATCACGTAGGGCTCTGACACATTAACTAACTAACAGCTATATACATACTACGTGTGTTGTAACCACTGTTAATCAAATGTAGCACCACTGTCTGGTTTGTTTGTATTTTTTACTGTACATAAATTAAAAGCCTCTTATATGGGCAAGTGACTTGAAAGTTGTAACTTTCCAAATCAGATTGCCAAGGGCACTGAGTTCCTGCTGTACCGCTGGACTCGTTCCATGTTCTGTTGTTCAGAGAGAGGCACCTGAGCACTTAGCAGGCATTTAGTTTGAGTGCGTAAGGAGCTGCTTGCCTCACCAGAAGCAGAATAACTTGGGCTGTGGTGAGCTGGTTCACTTGTCTGCCTAGAAACAGCAAAATAACATTCAAGGGCCGCTGATGGGAAACTGTCCTGGGAAACTCTCTGAAACACTTACCAACCCTACACACAATCAGTCACTTACCTGTTAATGTGATAACAGGCCCCAGCCAAAAAATATTACTAGCTCCAGCCAAGTAGAGAACAAAAGGGGGGTATAAACAGTTTCATGAAGATAAGAACAGTCCAGTTCTGCCAAGTAGCAATTAAAAGGGCCAGTTAGAGGCAAAGACATCCTTTCAAAACTGGAATTCTAGTGAGAAAAATAGAAGGAACATAAAACTCCAGGAAGTCAAGTATAATTAGGCAGGCCAAAAAGAATTTGAAAAGTAACTAGCAAAAGGCACAAATTAACAGCAATTTTTTCAAGTACCATCAGAAGCAGGAGGCCTACCAAACAGTGAACTGGGCCACTGGAAGATTGAGGTGCTAAATGAGCACTCAGGGAAAACAGGCCAGTGCAGAGAAGCCAATTTATTTTTTTACATTGGTCTTCACTTAGGGTGAAGAGGATGTGAGGGAGATTCACACATCTGAGCCATTCCTTTCTAGGTGACAAATCCGATGGATTTTCCCTGACTGAGGTGTCAACAGATGAGTTTTTGGAATAAATTGATAAGTGGGTACTATGCAACCAGTGTCAGATGGTTTTCACCCACAAGTTCTGCTCTTCCTTAAAGAGCAGGGAAATAAGGAAGAGCCCTGCTAATAGAAGAGGAGAGATTGTTTGTGAAACAGCCAGAAATGCAGCCCAGTTATATTTAATAGGGAAGTGTAGGTTATGGAGACTCCCTCCTGAGCGTGTCCTATTCCAGCTGGAATTGTGATAGTCCCAGCTCTAGAGCTGGGGTGTCTGGCCTCATATGTCATCCTACTGCAACTGCATTCGGCCCATGTCAGTTAGCCCTGTGATGTATGTTGGATACAGCAGTCTGTGTTCCACCCCCACACTGCTGGTGTCAGTGACAGGAGACGATAGCTACAGCTGTCTGCAATGGCCCTGCAGCCCAAGTCTTTCTTACCCTGAGGCTACGCAGCCCATTTCAAATCAAGCCACTTCCCCCTCCAGCCCCCAAGCCTCAGTAATACTAGTTCTGTTGTTGGTGCAGCAAGCCCTTGGAAATGCCCCTGCTTTCTTCTGATGCTCACTTTCCAGGAGGGTGGATTCCTTCTCTACCTGCTCCTCAGCCCAGCCAAAACTGGCAGGCCCCCAGAGGGTTGGTTTTCTCTGAACTAAAATGACACCGGGTTGGTGCTGTGATGTTGTTGGATCCTGCAGGGTTGTGGTCCTATTAAGCCTTGTCTACACTGGGCTTCACAAAGAGAATGTTTGGGGTTTAACCCCACATCTGGGCTATCTTAGCACTTGGTCCTGCATTGCCTAACCAGATCTGAGGACAGGACAAGAAGCAATGGGCTTAAACTGCAGCCAGGGAGGTTTAGGTTGGACATTAGGAAAAACTTCCTGCCTGTCAGGGTGGTTAAACACTGGAATAAATTGCCTAGGGGGGTTGTGGAATCTCCATCCCTGGAGATATTGAAGAGCAGGTTGGACAGACACCTGCCAGGGATGGTCTAGGCAGTGCTGGGTCCTGCTGTGAGGGTAGGGGACTAGAGTCGATGACTTCTCGTGGTCCCTTCCAGTTCTAGTGTTCTGTGATTCTATGGGGGTACAACTGAGTTTAAGAAACCCTGTTACACCAGGCCTGGAGCCAAATGTCGCTGGAGGCTTAAAGAGCTTTACTGTACGTTTCTCCTTTGAATCACCTTGTCTGGCTTTAGTGTGATGAAAATGTGACAGCGGGACAGGGCCTGCTGCCTTTCACCTGAGCGGCGCAAGCATTAAGTCAGATGTTCTTTGCACGGGAGGACATTGTGTCCTGTTGCTAAGTGAGCTGAAAGGAGTTGATCCTCCAACCCATTCCCCTCCGGACCTCTCCACAGAGAAGCGAGAACTTTGTACTCTGCAGCTCCATGCCACAGGCCCGTAGGTTGCAGCCGCAAAGCTCACATGCCCGGACACACTGCAACTGCTGAGCGTCTGGCATGATCACTGGGAAGTACTACAGTAACACATTCAGCCTAGGGATGTAAAACCCTGGTCAATCAGTTAACATTAGAGTGCCCTAGCATTTAACCGGTTAACCGACTAAGCAGGATCTGGGCTGGGGAATGCTCCAGCCCGCCTGGAACAATCCCCAGCCTGCAGCTGGAGCTGGCCGCCGGCTCCCAGCTCTTACAGGAGCAGCCCATCCGTGGTGGATCCCATGGGGAGCTGCTCCAGCCCCCACTGGTTACTGGTTAATTGGAACCAGTAAGCATCAACCATTAAGGGTGATGCTAGCCAGTTAACTTTCACATTCCTAGTTCAGTCCCACTGGAGTGACACCGACCATCTCTTTGCTAACTGACCAGGGCAGCTCTGTGCTTGGCAAGAAACGGTCAGCAGCAGGGTCCAGCTGCATGCGTTACCATGTCCACTCCAGAGTTTCAACACCACGCAGGGCATTTCACAAGGGTTGCTGGGTTGGGGGCTGCACTCGGGCATCGGGAGGCGAGGGGAAAGGGGAAAACCTTTTTGAAAGATGGGAGCTAGTTTTTTTGCAGCGGAAGGGGGATTAAGGGGGTGAGTCCAAAGCCATGGGATGAGCTCTGGGTCCTGCCGTGTCTGGTGCTGTAATGTGTTAGCACAGCTCTGCGGCCAGGGGTCTGCAGTTGTAGGGCTTCCCAGGAGCATCTCAGCCTGGAATCCTCTTTTACCAGACTGCCCTTCCTCCGCCTCAATGACCGTCTGTTTTGTTGTCTTTGTTAAGGCGGCCTCTGCCAAGGCCTAAAGACCAAGTCACCCGTGAAGACCTCACAAAGGCAGCACTGTTAAAATCCCCTAGATCTGGCCCTTTTACCCTCCATCCTCTGGAGCATCGCTCTGCCGGGGCTCGTCTCTGCACCTCTGCCTGGGGCTGGAACGATGAAGTCTCCCTAGGTTGGTGCCTGCCACCGCTGCCTCCTGGGAGTTGTAGTTTCCTGATGTCTGCAGTTAGCCCGAGACAGTGGAATGAACCACAACTTCCAAGAAGAGGCTTTGCTGCACAGATCTGGAGCAAACAGCCGCAGCGGGCTAGCTGGCTTTGTGGGCAAAGGGGACTCTGCTACTGAATTCCTTTCTGCAGGAGCCTTTTCAAAGCTTTCTCACGTGTTGAAATAAACCGTCCCTGCCTTTTGGCACCATCCAGTTTCGTGGGCCCTGAATGCCCTGACTAGCTGCTGGCAGCTTTCCACTTTGTTTGAAATAATTCAGCAGTGCTCAGAAACAGAACAATCAGAGCTTCGGGAAGCTGCTTTCTCCCAGGGTCCCAGGCTAGTGGTTCCAGCCACAAGGGAGCCAGGCTGCAGGCTATTGTAGGGCTCTGTCACGAGAGGGAAGGGGGCCCAAGAGCGTTGCTGGAAGTCAGACCTGCTCCACCAGGACCAGAGTCCCCAGGCCGGGCTGGGGATTTCTTGGAGCTAGCTGAGCAGTGTTTGTGACCTGCAGGGCTCAGGGTCTGGCACTGCAGCCTCAAGCGAGCCATGAACTCTAAATCCCTTCTAGAAACCATCTGAATGCCTCTAACTTGCCAGTATTTATACAGCAGACTCTCCTAGGAGGGCGGCTACCTGCTTAGAAAGGCGCCCGGCAGAGCACCGTTTTGAGTCCCTCCTGCGTTAAATGAAGCTGGTTCAGGTAATGGGGAGGGGAAGCCCGGGCAGGGATACTTGTCAATTGACATATAAACACTGACTGACCCGTTTACAGGGCATGCGAGCTGTTAGCAGGGAGCATTGCTCCTAGGGACTTCAGGGGCCCTAGGCCCAGCCAGCTCTGGGGGCAGGGCTGGGAACACCTGGCACGTGGGCCTGTTTCCTTGTGCTGGTCTAAAGGGAGCAGGACCCTGTTCTGCTGGCACAAACATGGCGCTCAGGTGTCCAGTGGCAATGCCTGGCTGCTATGCTAACAGTGTCGCTGGGCAAGTCTCTGGCTAGCCTGTGCTCGGCTCCGAAACAGGCAAACGCTTGCAGAACAGCTCCGGGGTGCCAGAGGCAGCTCCTTCCCGTAGGCCTGCAGGGGGCAGCCACTGGCCAGGCCTGGATTGCGCACTGGAGGGGCGTGCAGTAGGCTGCAGGTAACAATGACTAGAGTTTCAGCTGCACACACGTAGCTGGGGGAGGGGGATTACTTCTCCCACCACCGCTGCTGGGGCAGAGCCCAGGGTCCATCCCCACCACCCTAGGTCAGGTGTGGAGAGCGTCACTTCAGCCAGGACAAGAGTTAACTGCCCCTCTCCCCTTACTCAGAGAACCATGCGTCGTCTGCCACCGCCATGACGGGGGGAGGCACCTGAGAGGCCCAACTTCCAGGGGCCCCAGCTCAGTGCACCGAGCCAGTGCTAAAGAAGAACCACTGCCCTGAGTTAGCAACGTGGCTTATTGCAGAGCTAGCTGGTCCCTGGAAATTCCCAGCTACTGCCCAGGCCTCAGCCGTGAGACATGACGCATCACTGCAGGAGCTGTGGCTGGCTTTCTTTTTAGGAAGAGGAGCCATCCAGTGTGTAGATGAGGGGGTGGGATTTGAAGATTATAGAATCACAGAACACTAGAACTGGAAGGGATCTTAAGAGGTCATCAAGTCCAGTCCCCTGCCCTCATGGCAGGACCGAGTATCATCTAGACCAGTGATTCCCAACCTTTTTCCCATGGAGGAACCCCTAAAATAATTTTTCATATCCTGAGGAACCCCTACCTATGAAAACATTTGCTTGGCCAGAAAAAGTTGACAGCGGGGAGCGCAATTCAATTACTGCAAAATTATTGTCAAGAAAATGTATTTGTAAAGAGCTGTTTTATATATATATATATATATGTCAGCTTACATTGTAAGAAAAAAAATTATTTATTTATTCCACAATTTCTTGCGGAACCCTGGTTGGGAAACACTGATCTAGACCATCCCTGGCAGGTGTCTGTCCAACCTGCTCTTAAATATCTCTAGTGAGGGAGATTCCACAACCTCCCTAGGCAATTTATTCCAGTGTTTAACCACCCTGACAGGCAGGAAGTTTTTCCTAAACCTCCCTTGCTGTAACTTAAGCCCGTTGCTTCTTGCCCTGTGGAGGAGTCATTAACATGGTCAGCCCAGGGCACAGCTGCACTGAAACTGCCAAACAGCACACGAGTTGTAATAGCAAAGAGATCAAATACAGAACAAGTGAGAGGCCCAGTCTGGGAGACCACGGAAAGAACTGGGCAGGGGCAGGGTTCCTTGGAGAGAACCTTCAGGGAGAAACAATCATGACCAGATGCCTCTGAAAATGCAGACAGAGAAAAAAGACATTTCCCCGAACACTCACCTAACCAATCCCTAGTGACACAGTGTTAACAAATAGTGGCAGGGAAAGGGAACCCAAAGTGCCGTTCATAAGAGAACAGTCTGCAGCAGTTCCGATCGGACTGAACAAAAGGCAAGCATGAGACCAGGAGCCAATCACACCCCGATAAGACTTGCCCGAGTCTAACCAATAAGCTGCTCATAACACACACGAGATGAGACGCAGGCTAAAAACCACCCCGCTGCTTTCTCGAAAAGTCACCTTTTCCAAACATACCAATGAGAACCCCCCCTGCCCGGGAAACTGCACCTAAGCCCATCTCCCTGCCTGTCACTATAAACTAGTCCAAATCCCTGTTTGACACAGTTGTACCTAGCAGCCAAGTGCACAGTTGTGTCTCATCACCCTTGATATGCTCACAGAGACAGAGCAGTATCACACCAAGTACCTGTCAGACCCTGTTCTCGCCTGTGTATTAGCCACACCGAGAGCCGATGTGTCTACTTGTGCATTTGGTCTGGGTACTTATCTTGAGTATTCCCTGTACCACGGGGTCCCAAACTTTTCTCTGCCACTGCAACCCTTTATACCTGTCATTCTGGGATACAAGAGGGGTTGGCATCCTACAACACGTGTGCCGTAAGTGGCATGCAAAATGATTTTCACTGGCACACGAACTTACCCGCCTGATCCGAACGCTAGCCCGCCTGGCTCTGCGCGTTGCCATTTTCCTTCCCCCGGCAGGGACAGGCTCATGCTAGCTCAGCAGCAACGGCCTCCCTCCCCAAGAAGGTAGGCGCTCTGGGCTCTTTCCCAGCGGGCAGCCGGGGTAGCTTCCAGTGGCGTGCGGTTTCTGGAGTCCAAAGCATTTTTCGAGTCCTGGTGAGACCCCACCATCTACTGTGGCTGCCACAACCCCGCGCGCTGTGCAGCCCTCTCCCTCCTCCTGCAAGACTGCCTCTGCCATGCGGGGCCCCAATCCACCCGCCCTGCTTCCTCCTCCATTTGCAGGCAGTCGCTTGTTACAGTGGCCACCACTGGGGGGGGGGGGGGGGAGGCAGCCTGGTCTGAGGCAAAACCCGGTGGAGCCGCTCCTGGACCTCAGCGCCTTGGAGCTGCCATTTCAGCTGGGGCGCTGCAGGACAGGGTGTGCTCGGGCTCAACGGGTGTGCTCCGTGCGCTGCTGCTCGCGCTCCCTCCCCCTGCCCACCCCGCTGGGGGAATGGCAGTGCAGTGACGCATGAGGCTTTCCGCACTGCAAGGGGTGTGAAGGCAGGTAAGCATCCCCCCTCATGCCCAGACCCCCACGCCCCAATCCCCCTCACTCCCTTCCCTCCACCAAGACCCCTCCTCAGCTTGCTCCAACACCCTCCTTTGCTCCTGCACCCTCCCTCC
This sequence comes from Pelochelys cantorii, assembly GCA_032595735.1. Classification (NCBI taxonomy): domain Eukaryota; kingdom Metazoa; phylum Chordata; order Testudines; family Trionychidae; genus Pelochelys; species Pelochelys cantorii. The sequence continues at coordinate 40,410,411 of CM064341.1, forward strand.
TGGCCAGACACCCTACCCCATCCTGCTCCTGCACCTTCCCTCAGTGGAGAAAGTGCCACGCACTTGAGAACAGCCGCTTGGGATGACAAGCCATGAATAACTGTTTCTTCTCATTCTCCAAATAGTCTTTCTACGGGTGTGATTTTAAATGCAGTATAATGAATTAACTCAGAGTTTCACCAGTTCTAACAATAAAGGAGTGAGGCCCCAGCAAATGAGGAGACTGCCCCTCCTCCAAAGATGTGGTTATTTACAAAGCGGTCACACTGTTTTTTCAGTTTGTTTGTGATTGGTACACGGCCCCTGCCTGCCCCCAGAGAGACAGTGTGTTACCATGGGCTGTGTGTGAGGACTTTGGCCCCAGCTGCAGTTCTCACCCATCAGCTCATCCTCTATCCAGCCTCCGCAACCTCCAAATCAGCCCTTGCCCTTCGTCTCCAAATCAGTGCTGCCCCCAGCCCCTTCTGTTCAGCCCCCACCACATCAGCTTTGCCTTCCCAGCGCCTCTACCCCCACCCAGCCCGACTCACAGCAGTTCTGCCCCGACCACATCTGTCCCCCACCTCACACCCAGCCCCCACCCCCATTTCAGCCCCTCCCCAGCCTCATCTCTGCTTCTCTTTCTCTCCCGCCCCACCCCGGGGGCTGCAGCAAGGTTCCCCACAAGGGAGGGGTACAGGAGGGGGAGAGGGGGAGGATGATACTGAGCTCTGACTGGTTGCTCTGCTGTCTGCCTCATTGCTCATCGCCTCAAGGGGCAAAGCAACCAGTCAGAGCTCAGTATCATCCTCCCCCCCTCCTGTACCTGTACCCCTCCCTTGTGTCTAAAAAACACTGCAGCTCGCCTGTCCGGGCCTGGGGGCACCCTGGTGTGCTGCAGCACCTGGCCAGGAACCGCTGCCCAGGGAAACACGGGCCCTCCTCTGAAGGACCGGGTGGGGTGTCAGATGGGAAACCCCGCAGTGCCCTTGTTACTGACGGCATCCCTGTAAATCTGCTGCGCTCAGGCTGCCGAGAGCCTTTATCAAACAGGGCAGAGTAAACTATTGCAAAACCAAACAAACCAAATGAAAGCGACGCTGTGTTGTGTACACCACCTAGGCTAAGGAAAGCCTCTGTCTGCTGCCCCGTAGCAGGCTTCCCTGAGCCTTCCTGCCTGAGCAGAAGCTGCTCCTTCGTAGTCAGTGAGAGGGGAAAATAGCAGCATCTCACTGCAAAAGAAATCAAGGACATGTGTTATTCCTCTAGATCCCCCTTTAATGTCCCTGGCTTCTGGTTCTGAGCTGCCCTCCTGAAATGGGGCCACTAGTCGGCTCCTAAGGCCAGCGAGCACAGCTCGGATGGGATGCTGCCCCGGATGCCGGCTGAGCAGGCACACCAGATGTTCCCAAAACCGAAAACAGAACCAGGCCTGGGCAGGACACGCCACACAGGAGACAGCACCATGGCCTTCTGCTGACAGTTCTACCCAACCACACCTGCTGGCTTCCAGGGCTGGCTGTGAGTTGGCAAACCAAGCATCTCTGGTTTCGTCTGGAGGTTTCTGCCTGCGGAGAACTGGGTTCTCCACCTGAAACAGGAGCACTGTGAGCCTGGGGCAGAGCAGAAAGAATCCCCTTTCGAACACTGTTCCCCAGGGAAGTGTCACGGGGCTCCACGCTTAGTCTTAGATCTGCACCCCGCCAACATGGCGGGGAGAGCGCTTGGACACCCAGAGCACAGTCTGAGGGCGGGACTGCTGGCCCCGGTGAACCAACAGGGCTCTGATGATAATGCCTTTGAGCCCCATACTGGGATCCTTCTCTCCTTTGGTTTTACGCAACCTTCCCCTTGTTTTATGTCCTGTTGCAGCCAGTCGGTGCCCAAGCCCTGCTGCTGCACCTGGCGCAGATTATTTATTAACACTGGTATCGCTTTCATCTAGAACACGGCGCCGCAAAGGCCACAGCACTGTGCACCCAGACAGCACACCCTTCCGCCAGGAGTAGCCTAGGCCAGCTGGCAGACAGGCAGCCCAGCCAGTGGTTATCTCCAGGCTCAGGGCGAGCAAAGGGCTCCTTTGCCCCACTGTGCCACAGCTTACTGTGAGCCACTGTCTGACATATCACACCGGCCGGAGCTGCACTGCTAACCCTCCAGTGCAGGGATCCGTCTCTGTCCCATGCACATGCCTTGGGGAGCTTGCCCATAAGGCTCCTCGCATACATTTCCTACTGGCGCAGTCACTGAAAGCCCAGAAACCAACAGCTAAGCCACAATTCCCTCGCCTTGGCTCCTGTCCACCGTAATACCAGCCACTTCTCTAGCACAGGAACCACCCCCACAGGGAGCCCAGGGCAAATCTCGGCACCTGTCTCCATGATACTAGGGAAGGAGGGAGCATGGTGTGGGCAGGAGGGGAAGAGACGCAATAGGATTGAAGCTCAGAGCAGTGGAAGCTGCATGTTTCTGCACGGATTCAAGTTCAAGCAGGATGAGAGCACTAAGAGACGTTCCCCAAGGCCCCAAGTCTGTTACTGTGGCCTGAACCTGGCTGGGTGCTCCACACGGCGAGTCGTTTTGGTCTTTACCATAATAACGGGGCAATTCAACTGTCCCCATACTGAGTGGGACACGTCACCTCAGGCTGGGGTTCTAGACACTGTTAACGGCTGCTTCCTGGCGCAGCTCGTCCAGGAGGCCACAAGGGCAAAGAATTCATGCTTTAGTCCTAAGTGGTGCACAGGGTCTGGTCCAAGGGGTGACTGTCGCACAACCGCTTGGTAACAGCGACCACAATGTAATTAAACTTAACATCCTTGTAGGGGGGCATAGCAAGGAAACTCACCACGGTTGTATGTAACTTCAAACAAGGGACCTGCACACCAAGGGGGTGGCTAGCTAAACGGGACTTAAAAGGAACAGTCATGAGCGAAAGGCCTGCAAGCTGCACAGACGCTGTTTAAAAACATTGTTATGGAAGCGCAAACTAAATGCACGCCAATGAAAGAAGCCAGCAAGCGCAATGAAATGCTCCACAGCAAAGGGAGAGAGGTGTCATGGAGAAAATGCCAATTAGCCGGGATGGTCAGGGATGCCAAGCCAGGCCTCATGTAACAGGGGATGGATCACTTGATCCCTTAACCCTGTTCCGGCCATTCCCTGGGAAGCACCTGGACCTGGCCCCTGTCAGAAGACCAGACACTGGGCTGGATGGATCATTGGGTTGACCCCCTCCCTGTGAGGTGGAATCGCTCCCCAGCGTTTGCTGTTCCGTTTCTCTTGTGTCTGCAGTGGGGATGGCAGGGATTTCAAAGTGGGCTGCGCCGGGCCAGGCTCCTCAGACACCGTTGGACTCTGATGCAGCCCAAGGCAAAGGCGCTGCTACCCTTCACTGGGAAATACGGCGGCAGGAGCGCTCTCTTTGCTTCCTTTGCTCCTGCCTGCCAGGAGAGCCCGACTCAGAACAGAGCAAACCAGACAATGGCCAGCTAATCTCTGCTCCCCACACAGCAAAGCTGGTTTGAATCACAAGGGCTTCACCTACCCAGCTAACCTGTCCCGAGCCTCCCCCACCTGCTCCTGTGATGTGGGGGGGTCCACATTCCGAGGGGCTGGGCTCAAACATGCTGCACAGGACATGGGACCCTGGCTGGAAAAAAGGCAGAGGCCAGAGTTAATGTCAGGAACCTGGGTCCAGTCCACTGGCTGCTTTGGGAGCCACACCCTCCTCACCTCTTAAATACCCCCTTCCCAGGGCCTGATGCTGGGCTCCCAGGTTGGCAGCCCAATGGCTGTAACGTGCTAGCAGAGAACACTCCGGGCATAAAGCTGGCTGCTCTAGCCCCTGCACCCACTGCCCCACCGTGGTGAGCAGGCATGGGGTCTTCCTTAGGAGCCATAGACTGTTGGAGTAAGTCAGAGCACCCCATGGCTGCAGTACCTCACCCCAGCCGGCCATGCAAGTTAATGTGGAGACCAAGCAATGGGCTCACGTGGCCAGAGACATCTGGCTTGTTTGCAACCCTCCCGGAAGGGAGCTGGCCTCGTCAAACCGCTTCTCTGGGGCCCTGCGATATTACTCTGGGCAGAAAACAGGCCAGTTCCTCCTTCCCCCAGAACACAGTGTCCCTGTAATCTGAGCTGAGGCAGCCGTGCGCATAGAAGCCTCAGAGCCTTTCGCAGGGAGCTGTGATCCCCGCTCCTCAGGGCTCACACGCTGATGGGAGCCGCGGCAGACGGGCCCCGTGCAGCTTCCAAGGGCCAAGACCGGCCGTCGTCACAGTCAAAGCCCCAGTGAAGTCAGGGAAATGCTTCCTCGTCCGTTTTAAACCTGCGCCCTATCCATTTCTTTTGCGACCCCGGGTTCTTGTGCGATGGGCAGGAGTAAGCTACTCTTCTTTATTCACTCTCTCCACACCCGCTGGGCAACGCTGAGAGGCACCCGGTGAGGCAGGAGGGCTGGCTGGCCTTGCTCTCCATTCCCCAGGAAGCCAGAGGCTGGAGGGGTCGTGGCAGCATTCCTGCCAGCCCCCCAGGCAGGTCTCCAGTGCTCTGTGCAGGCTAGCCCCAGGGTCTCCGTGACTGGATGCCTGGACGAGCCATGCCAGGCGCAGGGCCCAGCAGCTTTGGACATGGCTGGGTCTGTTGCACAACACGCCCGTGCAGGGAGAGGGGCGTCAGGACTGGGCAGGAGTGTGCTGGTGTTGCCCAAGGCTTGCCTGTTTCCTAGAGGTTTTGTGGCCATTTACCTCAGAAGAGCTCCCCTTCTCCCACCTCCCCCCTTTCTGGCTTCCTTCCCCTGGCCTGGGCTAAAGTCATAAGCCTCCTGTGTGTCCGTCGCCATGAAAACACTGAGTGGGCCCTGATGCTGGGAGCAGGTACCCTTCCCATCACACAAGCCCCAGGCCCTGCATGGGGCCAAAACTCGCCCCTTCCCGGGGCTGGACTTTGTTAAACACATGAACAATGTGGCCACCAAGGCCAGTCTGGGCCTCGCCACCCAGACACGGTAGCTCCTCTGGTCCCTATCCTGCCCCAGACAGCCTGTCACTCCTTCCGTACCCCGGCTAGGGTTAACACTGCTGGGAGGTATTGGGGAATGGGCCCGGGGTCAGCTGGTCTCCAGGAGGAACCATTAACACCTTTCTGTCCTGGTCTGGCCCATCACGGATGCAGCATTACAGCCGTAGTGAGCTCTGGTGATAAGGCCCAGTGGGGGGCAGGGGAGGGGGACGTTGAACAAATTATCTCAGTATGAGAGTCCTCATACAAAGGGCTGAACACACCGCTGGGAGCGGGGCAGGGGTGAGCCCTTGAGAATGACAAACTTGTGGCACCCCCCCGCAGGAGGAGGGTTAAAGCAAAGCAGCCCGCACCTGGGTCACAAGTGAGCGGCTGCGACGGTCCCAGGGACACACTGCAACAGCGGCCTAGCACCGATGCACACAGCAGGGCTCCGGGCACGGCTGGGGCAGTGCTGCTGTGTCCCTCAGCCCGCCGTGTTCTGGCCTGCAGCCGAGCCCTCTCTCTCCGCCCTGCAGTCCTGCCAGGCCTGGCTGTGTTCCTGCTCTGCCAGCTCTGGAAACGGAATCACGACCAACAGGGATGCCAGGTGGACGGTTCCTACCTGGACACTTGTCTAACAAGCCTCCATCTCCCTAGCCCCGGAGGGATCTGGAGGCAGGTGAGGACACCGCCAGCTCCGGCAGCAGGAGGCCAGCTCGCTCTTCCTGGAAGAGCAGAAATAACTGAACACGAGGCAGGTCTGCCGAGAACAATGCTCTTGCCACGTGCATGGGTCAGTCTGCCCCCGAGACACTCCAGCGCCTGCTGTGCGGTGCAGTGGGGCCGGTCGACCGCTTATCTCTGCGCACTTGGGCTCTGGGGCAGAAAGCTTTCCATTACATCTCGGCTGAGGTCTGAGGGGGGACAACATGGAAACCTGGCCCAGCTGAGCCCAGAGCCTCCCCGGAACCGGAACAGCTGGGCCCCAGAGAAGGGCCTAGAGCAGGCGCAGGGAAACGCTCCAGGAGGCCTTGCAAGGACTCTGGCAGTCAGGGCCAGAAGTTCAGGCCCAATGTGTCAGGTTCTCCCCCTTGCACTAACCACCACTGCCCCCTGGTGACACCGGAAACCCCTCAGAAGCTGATAGCCAGGAATGACCTATGGATCGCTGAGGCCCCATCTCAGAAACCTGCATGACTCACGTTAACCCAATATTGCCCCCTGCGTGGGCCAGACCAGGCAGAAGGCTGATGGGCCTGCTCTTGCCTGTGGAATGAGACACCTGTACAAGCAATCAACCTGTATTGGTATTACAGCAGGACCTGCACCCCAGCTGAGATCGGGCCCACCGAGCCAGGGGCTGCATGGGCAGGGGGAAAGAGGCTGGCTTGCCCCAAAGAGTTGCCAGTCCTATGGGACAAGAGACTCCTGGATGCAGGGATCCAATGTTCCCTCTAATTGTTTCCATTCATGTGCAGAATAAATGCTGTTCTGTGCACTGGGGCATGTGCAGATGTGCACCACCAGTAGAAACACAGGCTACTGGCTGTGTGCTCTGCTAATCAGCTGGGCGGCATCTGAAACTCTCCAGGGTGGCCGTCCAGGAGCTCAGCTGCCAGGGAACGCTGCTCCAGAGTCTGACGTACCACGGACACACGGAGTCCTCACACCTCTCTCTCCCGTCGCGTGGTGCTCGGGGAGACGGCAGAATGCCGGTGCTCAGCTGTCTCCACTGGCGGCGCTCCAAGCACTTTCCAGATCCATAGCCAAGGGAAGGGGGGCAGCCCTGTGTCTCCAGAGGGTCCCTACTCCTGCTGACAGGGCCCAAGGCCAGGCCTGTTCTGTGAGTGTTGGGTGCAAGAGTTGGGCACCCTGAGGATCTGACTTGGGAACAAGCATCTGCTCCCACCCCCAGAGCCCCGTAAGTGGGGGCGGGCCTGTATCAGTCACTCCAGTCTGGATGAAAAGGCACCTGCCAGTCTCGGCGCCATCAGGGCAAAACGGTACCTCACCTCCAGCACAGGAGACGTCAGCTATTTCCTTTCTTTTGCCCCCGCCCAGCCGAGCTCCCATGGCAAACAGAACCAGCACCTCCCGGTCACTCTGCCCGCTGGGTGCTCGAGAGAAGCAGGCAGGTCAGGGGGAAGCCCCTGGAGGCAGCACAGAAGGGAGAGAACCTGGGGGACCAAGATGCAGGGGTGGAAAAGGGAACTAAAGCAAGGGTGGGGAACCTCAGGCTTGTGGGCCAGATCCAGCCCTGAGGCACAGGGCTCCCTCCAGCATTGGGGGGTCGCGCTGGCACTTCATCCCCCTGCCACCCACCACAGGGCTGGAGCACCCAAATCTACTAACCTGGGCCCCTCTCGGCTCTGGTGTGCATGGGGAATGTGGGGAGTGCCTCTCCTTCTCAGTCAGGAGCCACACCAATAAGGCTATGTCTACACTGCAGGCTTCTTGCACAAGAACCGTTCTGCACAAGAGCCGTCCACACTGCCATGTGCTTTCGTGCAAGAGCGTCCTTGCAGTGTGGACACTCTCTTGTGCAAGAAAGCTCTGATGGCCATTTTAGCCATAGGGGTTTCTTGAGCAAGAAACCCCTGTTGCCCCCGTCCACACTGCCCTCTTGCGCAAGAGCTTGTGGGGAGAGGAATAACTCTTGCGCAAGAAGCCCTCTGTTCCAACGCTTTACTGTAATTTTTTCTTGCGCAAGAATGTGGTGCAGTGTAGACGTTCCGCAAGTTTTTGCAGAAGAACGGCCGTTCTTGCGCAAAAAGCCTGCAGTGTAGACGTAGCCTAAGGGTTTGGGGTTTTGTTTTTTTGCTTCTCACTTGTGTGTGGCCTCTGATTTTTCTGGGGGTCAGCGGCCCCCGACCCAAAAAAGGTTCCCCAGCCCTGGTCTAGAGAGAAACAGGCCACCCCCTGCAGCAAACAGACCAGAGGGGACTCAGAGACAGGCTGCAGAGATGCCCCCCTGTGGGGCAGGGGGCTGTGTCCAGTATGAAAACAAACCAGGCACCCCCAGCGGAACCATGCCCGCCTGGCAGGTCTGAGCCAGGTAACAAGAGCCCAATGGGGAAGTGGGGGGGCACAATGAGAAAGGGGGGATGGGCAAAGTGCTCTCTAGCAGCATGGCTGTTCCCCTCCTGCTCAGCCCTAAGCTCTGTGGCAGATCAGACGTGATCGACTTCTCTCCTTAGTCCCGACCGGCCTGGTTTCTCTGGGCTCCCAGAGCCCCAGCCAGGGGTGAAGCAACCTCCTCAGAGGGAAGATGACCTCTTGTGAGCAGCAGCTGCAGAGAAACTGGGAGCTACCCTGGAGCTGGGCCTAAGAAGGGCCCCCCACTTATCAGGTGGGGTTGGCAGGGGTGCCACAAAGAGTGGCAGGAAAAGGGGTTCCCCGGAGGGGGGTTGTATTTGGAGCCCCTTGGAGGTCACATGTTTATCCTGCTCCCATGGCCCCCCAGTGGGGAGGGGAAGGGCTGTCAGTTGTATCTTTTCGGCAGGAGCCTGCCCTTGGTTTCCCCAGGCCCCCTTCGGCCCAAGATAGCCACATGCTGTCTCTGATGGCTTAGCAGACACACACTAACTAGCCAGAGAGTCCCCAGGGGCTGCCCTCAGCCTGGGCCAGTGGGCAGATTGGAGGGTTTAATTTTCTTAGCATGGGCAAAAATTCTTTGCAAATGGCTCTGTCTGCGCCCCTGCCAGATGCACAAGCCCCGGAGACGAGCCTAATGAGTCATCAATGGGGATCCACCACTTCCAGCCTTTCCCATCAGTTGACCTGGGTGGCCAATTAGAAACTGATTTAATTAGTGCTCCTGGTGCTTTCATGCACTGATCACACACAGCACCCCTTCCAAGGGGGAGCTAGCGACAGGAGGACATGGACATACATGGGTCACCTCTGCTCTGCACCAAGTCTAGACCAATGAGTCTGGGGTTAAGGAACCCCTAGCCCAGCCCCCCGGGGTATCCAGTATCTGGCTCTGGGCAGGACTAGACCTTCTAAAGTTGACACGACAGATCACACACCCTACCCCCAATCCCAGAGTTGTGCAGCACCAGCGCTCTGCAGCTGGAGCAGCAGCATGGGGAAGTGAAACAAACCTGGGCCTGGGAACCAGGCCCTTCCAAGCCCTCTGCTATGAATCAGGCTTCTGGCCAGGGGCAAGTCCCTCACCAGGCTGTGTCCATGTCCCCATCTCCGCAAGGGGGTGCATTCTTCCAGAGTTTGCAAGGCAGTTGTGAGGGTTCCCTCCTTGCCCATCTTTGTCCAGGTATTTGCCCAGTGCTCCCACGGGAGACAGAAGCATCCATGGGTGGCGGGTAATGCAGGCAAGGGAAGGCATTGCCTTCCCAAAACTGCCTACACTGCCCAGCTGCCCGAGAGGGGCTGGGGCCATGCCGTGTGGCAGCTCACCTCCCCGGTGGCTGTGGAGGGCTGGGGCCACGCCGCATGGCAGCTCGGCGGCTGGGGGAAGCTGGGTCCACACGGCACGGCAGCTCCGGCCCTCAGCTGGGGTTGGGCAGGCTTGGCTGGGGGGGAAGGTTGTTGAAGGGGCCTGGTGTGGGGGGGAAGGGATGTGGGCAGAAGGGGCAGAGCTTCAGCTTGCCTTCCCCAGATAGGCCTTCGCCCGCTGCCCATGGAAGCATCCTTGGGGCTGATGTCCTTTCAAGCGGTTTCTCTACCCAGATCATGCTGTCTGAATGCCAGGCAGAGCCAGGTCATTGGGCTGCAATGAGAGCACGGTGGCTGGAAGCCGCATTAGCCTCATTCCCTGGAAACCCTCGTGGGTCCCACGCCCAGCGCTGGGAGCCGGGTTCTGCTGCAGGAACGCAGAGTTTCTGCGTGACCCGTAACGGCCGTGCAGCCTGCAGAGCATCTCCCGGCTCCGAAACTTTTACTTTTAACTTCCCAAAAATAGTCTGTTAAGAGACCTAAAAATACCCAGCGTGATAACCTCTGCCCCAGTTATTCTGTGTGTCAACACGGGCGAGACAGCAAGTGCACAAATAAACCCTGTGCTGGCTCAGGTATTTGCTTTCCTCCCTTTTTGCTGCATCTGTTTGGCAAGAGGCAGAAAGGGACATTGTTTGCAGCAACTCCCAGTCGTGTTTCCAATCAAAACAGGTTCAACTGCTGGGCCTGTGTCTTCCCACAGTCTGCCTCTGGAGCACAGTGTGGGTCCTTGTTCTCTGTGACACAAGGAAAGGCAACCTACCAGTGCTATGAGCCAGGGAAAATACCCCGTTAGCTCATCTGTCGGGGGGGGGGGGTGTTTTTGGGGCTGGCAGGCTGAAGGGAGCTCTGACTAGTGAATGCAGGAGGGACCAGGTGCTCTAGGCTGGAGCCTTGGCTGCAGGTGACCAAGAGGTTCTACACCTGCTCCGGTATTATTGCAAACTGGTCCAGCTTGCCATGGAGATCCAGAGCCTGGAGCCCGGCTGAGCTCTCCAGCCTCGGGCTTTGGCTTGGAGCCACCCTGCCTTGTTTGGGGGTAGCTCTGCCTCTGTGGCTTTGCCAGGCCCTTGTGCAGCACGAGCTCTGGGAAGAGCGGAGTGGTGGAACCAGCGTTCACAAATATCCTTGTAGGGCATGAGTGGGCTGCGGGGGGCTGGGCCATCCTGTGGCTGCTCCCAAGGCTGAAATGTCCCAGGAGTGGTCTCCCTGCACGGCCATGCTTCCCTCCTACAGGAAAGGCCTGACGGGTGACCCCCCCCCCCACGCCACAGGTGCCGACTCCCTTCCGAGCAGCAAGCTTTGAAATGCTGCCCAGAAATCCAAAGCCAAGAGGCCTCCTCGGGCCAGGGAGGCTGTTCCGGAGCAGATGCGACCTTGAGCGGAGGAGAGACATTAACATGCATCTGTGGCCTTTACCAAGCGTCCACCCACAAGTGCTGAAACAGCAGGCAAAGGTGCCAGCGAGCAGCCTGAAACAACTCAGCCAGGGGGGCGATTCAAGGCTGGGGGCCCCACCACTCCACACTCAGGGGGCTGTGGCTAACGAAAGGGGAATTTTCCCAGATGCACAGGCGCTGCACTGAGCAGTGATGGGACAGGTGCCTGGCACCCACCTGGGCCTACGAATGACCCTCCCTAAACTCTTTATTTAAACTGGCAGTTGCCCCATGTCTTGTAAACCCAGGCCAAAGTCTGGGCCCTCTCCCTGGAGCACAAGACACAAGGCAAACCTGCAGCAGGCCAGACCAACCCCCGCCCAGGGCACGCAGGGACAGGGCATGACACTGCCCATTGCTAGCCACGCCAACCGCAGCAGGGCCATGCCACTCCTCAGCCAACAGGCAAGGCCACGAACAAGGGGCTGGTTCCGAGGATCTTAGACGAGTGGCCGGAACAGGCGGGGTCACAGCAACTCCCCCAGCTGCACAAGAGGGGGCGTATGCTGCCGCAGGCAGGCAGGAGCAGCGACTGCTTCCAGCACTGTCTCTTGCCCAGTGACCCCCGCAGGTGCTGGGAAATGGGGCAGAAGAGGGGAACCTCCTGGGAGCTATGTCTGAGATGGGCTCGACTGGGAGTTCCCATGGGGCTGGACCCAGGCACCCCCAGGTCAGGCCATATCAGACATCTCTCCCCTGAGGTTCCCCTTCTTCAGGCTCACCCTAGATAAACCCCCTGTAACAGGCACCATTGTGCACTGGCAGTGCGACCCAGTGCATGAGGGCCCTGAAGAAACAGGGTGCCGTGGCCCTGGGGCTGGCAGGCCTGGGCCTGACAAAGGAGCTGCCCCAGGCAAGATCAGGCAGAGCGAGCTGCGGCCAGGAGGGGGCACTCAGAAGATGGCTGGTCCTGTTCAACTGGGGCTGAACAGCTGGGAGGGCGCATTCACAGAGCCTGTGTCAGCCTGGGTGTGGGAGGTGAAGGCAGGTGGGTGCCGAGGCAGGGACCAGGGGGAGGAGGTACATAGGCCTGGGTGCTGCATGTAGGAAAAGCTGCTCTGGCAGCTCCAGCTCCCTGGAGGGGGAAGGGACCAGCCGCGGAGACGACACCTGAGCCCTTGCTCCAGGCAGTGGGGAATCAATATGGACAGGTGCCACCAGCAGAGCCTGGTGCCTGGGATTATCGGTACCTCTGGGATCCGATGGACGAGCCCTCTGCACGTTCCCCAGGCCCCTTGCCAGCTCAGGCAGCACAATGGCCTGTGGTGTGTGAGCTACAGAGCTGGGAGGCTGACTCGCCCCATGCCTCAGTTTCCCCTCCGGATACAGAGGATAAAGATACTTGGCCCCTTTAAACGCTTTGAGACCGATGGAGGGGAAGCGCAAGGCAAGAGTTCTGCTCTTCTGCGCTGCCCGGGGTGCGTGACGGTTCCGGCCGCCAGTACCGCGCAGCTTTTAGCCACCCAACTGGGGTGCTAGAAGCTGGGCCGTGTAGCCGCTGCGTGTTGGCTCTTTTGCCAACAAAATACGCTCTGCCCTGCCGAGCGGTATTGGCATTGTGGTGGCTGAGTGCTCCCACCGACAATGCGCTGCTCTCACTGGCAGCAAAACCTTTGTCTTTCAGGGGGCGGGGGGCTAACATCTCTGCCGTTCAATTGGCAGTGCAGAGCTGGCCTCCGGCACTGTGCCCAACCACATGGGACACGGCTCTGACAGGGGACTGGGTGCTTTGGCGAACTTGGCTTTGTACAGGTCCTGTGTCCCCGGGGGAACCAGAGGAGAGCAGCGGAGAGCGTTCAGAAGTGCCCGCGTCCCCCCATTATCTGTGGAGGGAGCCAGGCTCCGCCCCCAGAAACCAGGGATCTGACCTAAGTAGGTAACTTGGGTGGCAGGTGAAGGCCTGGTTTGGGGAGGCAAGGCCCAGCCCCACCCCTTCCGTGCGTACCAATCCCAGCTCCCATTGTGGCTGCTGAGCCCTGGCCTGCACCCCATATGGCTGCTGAACTCCTGCCCCCAGGAGTGTCCGCACCACAGCCCTGTCCCCAGCTCCGGCACAGGGGGCAGCAGCTCCGCGGCCCTGCCCCAGGAGCAGCTGCACTGTGGTCCCAGTCTTCCTGAAGCACTGGTCGGCCAGGCCAGAGCCTCAGTGGGCCAAGCTGAGGGGTGGGGCCACCCCGGTCTGTTATTGCCCCTATTACCCGCCACCCATGGTAGGTAGGAGGGCACACAGTGTAGCTGGATGAAGGCAAACTGACTAGGCTGTTTGCTGTACCCTGGGGGATACTGCTGCTTGAGAGATTCCCTGCAATGAAGGCAGCAGGAAATGGGCCCTAAAGGTCCAGGGAGAGCTTTAATTATCCTCTAATTAAAAACAAGCCCAGGCTCTCCTGCCACAATGTTTTGCTCAATCCGCAGCCCCCATTTCCCCAGGGCAAACACCCCCGCAGCAGGAGTGCACGAGGGATATCCCTGTGATTCAAGCAGGCCCAGATGCTCCAGCCCCCACTGCCAACACCCAAAGGTAAATACAGGGCAGAGCGGGGGGAGCTGGAAAAACACACTCACATTGCTCACAACAGCCGGACTCTGGCTGTATATAAACACCAGCCAGGCTGGGCAATGCTGCCAAGCAGCCTGGCCCTGCCAGGGGTCATAAAAGGGATAATACAGCAGAGCTGAGGAGGAAAGAAAGTCACGAGTCTTTTAGCTCTTCTCAGAGAAAAGGACTGACTGAGGAATGAAAACAAGAGCAAAGGGCCTGGAAAACCAGGTGATTGGCTCAGGGCTGGGGACCCAGGGATCAGGCTGCTGGCACAGAGGCTGTGGATCCCAATTCAGCACCTTAACCACGAGTGCCTGGTCTCCATCCTGCGCGAACCTCTCTGCCCTCAGTGCGTGGGACCCACACCCGGAAGGGCTGAGTCACGCTTGAGCGCCATGGGTCTGGCTGGTGCACATGAGGTGCTGCTCCGTCATGTATGCACCAGGCCTGAGGCATTCTCAGTGCTTTGCAGACGCGCTGCCTGAGAGACTCCTGGCCCAAGCAGCTGGCAGGCTGAAGGGAGCTCTGACTAGTGAAGGCAGGAAGGACCAGGTGCTCTAGGCCTGGCCTTGGCTGCAAGTTGGGGGGGGGGCCTCTATATTACACCTGCTCCAGTTGCCATCGAGATCCAGAGCCTGGAACGCGGCTGAGCTCTCTAGCCTGGGGCTTTGGCTTGGAGCCACCCTGCCTTGTTTGGGGGTAGCCCTGCCTCTGTGGCTTTGCCAGGCCCTTGTGCAGCACCAGCCCTGGGAAGAGCGGGGCGGTAGGCCATGAGTTCGCTGCGGGAAGGGGGGTGGCAGCAAGCAGACGAGGGCTTGCAAAGGCTAAAATATCTGCTGTGGGGAGCCTGGTAAGGCAGGATACGGTGGAGCAACTGAGCCTCTAAGCTGAGGTAAGGGGCCCATCTTGCAATCTCCTGGGGCAGGGGGTAGCTGTTAGCTGTCCAGCCTACACATAAGCCCTGCCCTTCCCTGCTGTGGTGAGGACACGCCTGGCCACACACCCATCCCTCAGACAGTGGGCTAGAAGCAGGGCCTTCCCCACCTCCTCTTATGCCTGGGAACATCCTGCCTTTGCTGGAGCAACCTTGTGCTCTGCAACCGGACCAGGCCTCAGGACAGCAGGCGGGACCTGTAAACCCCCCCCCTCCCCAGTGACACTGCAGTGCAAAGCAAGGCTGCTTGGACGCCATGGGGAATGGTGCAAAGAGATGCTGACACAAGCTCCCCAGGTCAGAGACCCATTCAGGGCCCACAAGCTGCTTTCCCACAGTAGCCAACTGGGGCTCTAGGGCTCAGCTGGAGGCATCCCAACCATTTCCACCTCATAGAGGCCCCTCGCTGGGAGGGAGACCCAGATGCAGCAGCAAAAGCCACTCAGTACAAATTCTATGTAACACCTCTCCCCTCACGCCACATGTGAAGAACAAAGGCAGGAAGGGGGGGCACAGAGCCCCCCAGCAAGTCAGAGGTCAGCCTGTGAAAGGAGAAGCAGTGGCACCCTCCCCAAGCACACAACCCCAGGGTAGCTCAGTGTTTCTGCTACAGATCAGCAGGGAAATAGTCAACAATGTTGGTATTTAAGGATGTAAGATTTACAACGGCTCAGAAAGCAGAGAGGCAGCTACCTCCCAATCAAATTCCAGGGCAGCTAAGATGCCTGACTGCCACTTGTGCCGAGGGGAAAATCTCCCCTTGAGTGGCCATCAGTAGGGCGCAGAGTTAACAGCCAATTGTGATGGCCAGGGCAATTCGCACCTTCGCAGGCCTAAATGCTGCACTGCTGGCGTGTAGCTTAGTAACTGGCCTTGGGAAAGAGATCCTTCCCCCAAGCTTGATCGCTTAGTACAGGACAGCCTGGATTGCCTTCCACGGCCAGTGTTACACTCTGTGAGCTTCACAAGCTAGAGCCCCCTACGCCCCCCCCCTTTGCCAGGGGTTAGACCTTGAGATCCGCAAACTGTCAGCTCTGACCAGAGCCTGCCCCCCTCACCAGACTCCTCTAGGTGGAGTCCCTGCCCCCAGCGCACCATGCCAGCAGCCTCCCTGCGCTCTTAACACCGTCCATCCTGAGAGGTCAGTCTGTCGGGCAGGCCCCGTTCACCTCACACCTGCACCCATGTGAGCCGGCACCAGAGAGAGGAGCACGAGGCCCGCAACAGGGTCACATTTGGGACAGGATCTTCCCCACCAGGAAGGCTTAGACAGAGGCCACTGCTGTGTCTTTTATATGGTACGGAAGCAGATGGACCCACCGGAGTTGGGCTGGGGTCGCACCCCCCCAGGGATGGCTCAGTGTGAGCCCTGGGGCAAACGGCCTTATCTGGAGTCTCCCCACAACAGTGGCAGGACCCAGCCAGGGTTCAGCGGCTCCATCTGTGGATGGATACTCACGGTGATCCATAGCTTGCCACCTCCTGCCATTAACCAGTGAGCCCCCTGGTGCGCGGGCAGCCTTGGCATTCCCGTCCGCACAATGACTAACGAACGCTGCCGCTCGTTAGTTGTGTCAGTCAATACCTGAGCAGGAACAGAGAGCGCTGGATACCTGGAGAGCGAGGTTCCTTCCAGGGAGAACTTGCCCAGCAAACGGAGCAGCAGTGAGCCAGCCTGGGGCATCTGAAGGGACCCGGCCCAAGGGGACTCTGCTGCTCCTGCCCACAGGACGGTCATGCGATTCCCTGGGGGAACGGGTCTGGCAACAGGGACTCTCTAAACACAGCGACGGGGCTTTGGACCAATCAATACCCCCCAGGGACACTAGCAAAACAGAGCTCACTGCACGGGCAATGCCTAAGAGTGCCAAAAGGGAGCGTCCCCCTCTGCACAGGACAAGCAGTAAGACGGGGGAATTGTCAGGAAATAAACAGTGTAGCTGTCTTGGACCCAGGATATTAGAGTGGCAAGGTGGGGGAGGAAGGAACATCTTGGACCTCAGAGCTCTTAATTTATGGGCAACTAAGGAAGGTCCGGGAGGCTCTTGTAAACAATCAATCGCGATTCTGTTTGGTTTTTACATGAGAAATCCAGTCTCCTCTGCCCTGGAAGCTCAAAGCCAAACGACTGGGAAGGGGAGTGAGTTTCAGCCAGACATGAATATACTTGCGCACACATCTCTAACTGCACATTCCGCTGCCCCTTGTCCGCGCCCTCCATAATGTGGGAGGTGGGGATATTAAATAGTCACACTGCACTGGGGCTTGCTGACACCTTCATGGAAAACCTTTTCACTGGAAAATCCCCAGAATACACCATGAGGCTGATACCTGCGGGGCTTGTGCACACTCCAGTGACTTTCACAGTGTCTGCTGCATTAATTGTCGGGGCCCCAGGCTTTTAAAAAAGATTTACGCTCCAGGCTCCAACACAGCCTGCTCCCCTACCTGCTGTTGTCTTCTGAAGGACTCAGAGGCACCATCACGCCGGTGTCTTCAGGGCCGGCTGTTGAGATCTGCTCCCCCTCCAGCATCTTAGGTGGTGGATGAGAGGCCTGCTCTGCCCTGGGGCAGGGGACCCCCATTTCTCTCTTCTGCTTCCACTCAGACTCCCCTGGCAGCAGCTCCCCATCCAGGTGGAGTGTGGGAGGGGTGCTGAGACAGCCAACTATGGCCTGGCTCCCCTGGCGAAGGGGCAGCAGCGAGCAGTTCCCTGCACCTACCCACTCAGGGATGGGCACTCTCCTGCCCCGCATGGGGTACCTGGGGGCTTCTCACAGCCAACTGGGCAGCAGAGCAACCTCTGGGCTCCGTCCCCTGGCCCACCAACCCATTGCACCTGGCTCCCCCAGACAATGACTCAGCCACACAGAGACTCTCCCCACCTGCCCTGCGCTCAGCGGGCGCAGGGCCCAGTTCTCTCCAGGGCAGTTTCCCCATAGCGCCAGCCCAGGCGGCACGTGTGGGCAGGGGGGCTGGCAGGGACCAGGGGAGCTGAGCCAGGTGCAGGGGGGTGCTGAGAGCCACGGAGCCAACCGTGACGTTGGAGATGAAAACCACTTCAGGGGAGTTCTGCTGCTCCCCTGGTCCCAGCACCCAGGCCAGGCCGCTGGCAAAGGGCCCCCCCGGCTGGGCCCGGCAGCGCCAGGACAGCCCCGCTACACGCTCAGCCTGAGCCCGGCCTGGCGGCGCCCCCTAGCGGGCTCGGCGCTGTTCGGGGGCGCAAAGTCTCGCACAGTCCGCGGGGCACCGCGGGCATGTGCCCCCTCCCGTCCTCCCTCACTCCCCCCGTATCTCCCAACCCCCTCGCTCCCCCGGGTCCCCTTCACTCCCCCCGTGTCCCCCGGCCCCCTCGCTCCCCCGGACCCCTTTCACTCCCCCCGGGTCCCCCGGCCCCCTCGCTCCCCCGGACCCCCTTCACTCCCTCCGTGTCCCCCGATCCCCTCACTCCCCCGGACCCCCTTCACTCCCCCTGGGTCCCCCGGCCCCCTCGCTCCCCCGGACGCCCTTCACTCCCCCCGTGTCCCCCGATCCCCTCGCTCCCCCGGGTCCCCTTCACTCCCCCTGTATCCCCCAGTCCCTATCGCTCCCCCGGGTCCCCCCGCTTCTCCCGGCCCCCTCGCTCCCCGGGCCCTCTTCACTCCCCCCGGGTCCCCCAGTCCCTATCGCTCCCCCAGGTCCCCCCGCTTCCCCCGACCCGCTCGCTCCCCCGGACCCCCTTCACTCCCCCCGGGTTCCCCCGCTTCCCCGGACCCCTCGCTCCCCCGGGCCCCCCAGTCTCTATCACTCCCGGCCCCCCATTCCCGTCACTCCCCGCCCGGTGCCACCCGGCCCCCCGCCACTCCCAGGCCCCACCCTCGCCGCTCCGCACCCCTGCCCCTCTCCCCCGGGCGGGGGGGCGGTAGGTGTCGGCCCCAGGCACCTCCCCCTGCGGGCGGATTGGCTGGCGGGCGCTATAAAGCGGCGGGCGCGGGCGGCTCCCCGCACTGCCTGGCAGCGGGCGGCCGGCGGCTGCATGGCGCGGAGCCTGGCGCCCGAGGCCCGGGTGCGCCTGGTGTTCTTCGGGGCGGCGGGCGTGGGCAAGACGGCCCTGATCCGCCGCTTCCTGCAGGACACGTTCGAGGCGCGGCACCGGCGCACGGTGGAGGAGCTGCACCTGCTGGAGCTGGAGCTGGAGCTGGAGCTGGAGCCGGGCTCCGGGCTGAGCCTCCGCCTGGAGATCCTGGACACGAGCGGCAGCTACAGCTTCCCGGCCATGCGGCGCCTGTGCATCGGCCGCGGCCACGCCTTCGCCCTGGTCTACTCGCTGCAGGAGCCCGACTCCTTCGCCGAGGTGCAGCGGCTGCGGGACGAGATCCTGGAGGCCCGGCGGGGCCCGGTGCCCATCGTGGTGGTGGGGAACAAGAGCGACCTGGCGCCGGGCCAGCCGGACTCGCGCGTGGCCGCCGCGCAGCGGGACTGGGGCTGCAGCTGCCTGGAGGCCTCGGCCAAGCAGGGGCGCAACGTGGTCGGCCTCTTCCAGGAGCTGCTGAGCCAAGTCAACCTGCCCGGCCGCCTCAGCCCGGCCCTGCGGCGCCGCCGGCCCCAGCCCTTCGGCAAGGAGCCGCCCCGCCGCGGCGCCAAGAGCCACAGCTGCGCCGTCTGCTAGGGCCCGGGGCCGGGCGGGATCGGGTCCCCGACAGCCGCCCGGCTGGAGCGACGCGTTCCGGAGCGTTCCCCGACGCCGGCGGTCGCTGACGGCCCCAGAGGCCGGGCACGGATTGGACTCTGCTCCCCATGTACCGCCGCCTGGACGGGGGTCCGTGCTTGCCTCTTTTGCCCGCCAGCCGCGGCTCTCCAGGGCTGGGGGCTCCAGGCACCGAGAGGCGGAGAGTTTCGGGAGCAGCGAGCAGGGAGAGTGCACGGGCAGTGACCAGCCACGCGCTTCCCTTGGGCTGGGTTCAGAGGGTAGGGGAAGCCTCGAAGCGCAGCCTCCTGGCTCCAGTTAGCTTGGACCCGAGCTCTGGGGATGCTGAGGCGGCTTCCAGCCTGCATGGGTAGGGTGAGGGCGCTCATGCTCCTTGCAGGCCGGTCCCACCTCCGCCATGGCCCGGCTTTCCCTTCCAACCACGTGAGGTCTCAGCAGCCAGAATCCCTTCCCTGGGACACTTGCACCTTCTACGCTGCAGTGGCCTGACCTGCAGCGTCTCCCGTGAGGCCTGCACCTGGGAGCTGAGCTTCTACTATACAAATCAAGTAGCCCAGCTGCTCCCCCCTCTGGTCCTGCAGTCAGTCCACCCCCCACCTCCCTCCCTCCAAGGGAAGGGCTGTGACTTGGGGCCCAGGCCGGATGAGCTGCAGCTCTGAAGCTGGCCAGGGCTCCCCTGAGGGAAGGAACAGGGCTTAATTTGCAAGGCAGGCGCTGCTGGAGCTCATGCACTCGCTTCACACAAGGAACAAGCCCAGTGGTGTTGGGGATGTGAACAGCCTGGGACTCAGCCCAGGCCTCCGTGAAGCACTGCAGTGGGGACGGTCCTGGTCAGGAAGCCCCTCTGGGTGAGGAGCCAAATGACCCCACTGCAGGGTATGTTTTCCTGCTGCTCCCAGAGCAGCATCTCCTGAAGGAGACACAAGGGTGGAGTGAAGGCATCTCTCTTCCAGCACCTCTGAGTGCAGGGGAGCAGGGCTCAAGCAGGAACCTGTCACTAAAGGAACAGGCAGGCCTGACAGCAAGGGGCTGGGTGTGTCTAGCCCTTGCTTCTTGCCATGGCTCAGGGGCAATGGCATCCTTAGTTGACATGCTCCCTAGGACTCCCTCATGCTGGACTAGCAGCAGGCTAGAAGTCTCTCCAGCTGTGGTGGGAGGATGTGAAAAGGTAAGGAAATAAAGGGGGGGTGGGGGGGGAAGCAGGTGTATTGTAGAACGCTGCCCCCACCCAAACAGTGCTTCACACTGTAATGTGACCCAGACATGCATGAAGTTACTTGCTTCCTTCTGTAGTTCCATGACTATTCTAGCTCCCTGTAATGAAACACATGGACCTGTTTCCCCCACACGATTTAAGTGCCTGGGTCCTGTCTGGGCCCCAGGACTACTGCTATCTACTCTGCTTCCCACATGGCAGGGGTGAAGAACCTTTTTTGGAGCAGGGTCCCCTGACCTACAGAAAAATCAGTCAGGGGCAGCATGCAAGTGAGAAGCTGAAGGGGGCTGGAACCCCAGTGTGGACTCCCCGATGCTGGGGGGGGGGGGGAAGCACTGAGCTGTGGGGCCAGATCCAGGCAAGCTGCCTAGGAGTCCACTGCGGTGGCAGCACCAAGCTCAGTGCTACGTGACGGTTCCTCCTGCAAAGCTCATGCCACCCAGGGGTAAGCTTGGCCTGACTGGGGCCTTCTCAAAACAGAGGGCTCCTATTGAGTGTTAGGCTTATGTGGCTGCTGCGCATTGCGGTATGTGAATGTTTCCCACAGAGAGGGCCCTGGCCTGTCTTGCTCTTAGGGTAAATTCTGCTTGGAAGAGGCCTGTGTGTCGGGTGTTTGGTTAAGAGCTTGCTTCATGTCCATTGACTGTGCAACTGCCACACAATAAAAACAAACCTCACACAAGCTGAGCAAGCAAACGTCTTTTCATGTCAGTCTTACTGGAAAGTGTTCACTTCTGTCACTTAGCACAAATGAATTATTTGCACCTCCACTGAATTTGCTGGTGCTGTTATCAGAGGTCAGTTTTTAATCCATTTGATTAACATTGGGGCCTCTACTGCTTCAACAAACACAACATTCATAGAAGTTGCTGCAGTGGGTTAGCTTATTTCAGCCATCAGATCTATAGCCCCCTTCAACAGAAGCTAACAGCTGGTACTTAAAGAAATGGAGTGGGAGAGTCATTGAACCAAACTGTAGGTCCCATATATGATGGAAACCACTTCAAGTCAGGTAATGTACTTCCCCCCACCACCACCTCTGGCTCAGCAGGCACAGGGGAAAGAATCCATTCAGAAAAATGACTTACTGGGGTTTGGCTGGTCCCTCAGGCTGTGCCTGTGGCCCCAGTGCAAGAGAATGTTTGCTCTTCCCTAGCAGGGACCTGTCCACCTATCAGTGCCTCACGGGGGAGTTCCTACATTGCATGAAGCAGTGAGAGCAAAGCCTGGGACTAGGCCTGCAACACCGAGGAAGCTGTGAAAGTGCAACAGGGGAAGGGGAGGTTGTTCTAGTGCCACAGCTGGGGAAGGGTGGCTGGTTGCTGTGCATTGGGCAGGATGGTTGGGGCTAGGGCCAGTGCTTGGATCACAGCTGCATATCTGGGCAGTATGGCTGGGGCTAGAGTTGCACATGTGGGTAGGGTGGCACATCTGGGGCAGGAGTGGGCGGCTGGGTTACAGTTGCACATCTGGGGCGGAGAGCTGGAGCTAGAACTACATCTCAGGTGTGGGGGGCAGGGGCCTGCACAGCCGGGGCAGAGGGTTGCTGCCGCGGGGCGGACGTTGCCGGGCGAGCCCGGATGTTCTGGAGACGCCCCCTGCTCGCGGAGCCCGGGACTTCTGTCCCTTTAAACGGGGCGGGGGGGGGGGGCCCGCTCCCATGGTGCCTAGCGGCGGGCGGCTTGGATTTTAAATCCTAGCAGCCAATGGGGAGCGCCCTGGGCGCGGCTAACGCTCCGGCTCGAGGTTTGAAATTGTTACAGTGTCGCGGCGG
Organism: Pelochelys cantorii; assembly: GCA_032595735.1. Lineage (NCBI taxonomy): Eukaryota > Metazoa > Chordata > Testudines > Trionychidae > Pelochelys > Pelochelys cantorii. The sequence goes on from CM064341.1 coordinate 40,432,447, forward strand.
CCGGCGGCGAGAGCGGGGCTAAGGGCGGGAGCATGAGCGCGGTGTCCGGGAAGGGGGTGAAGCCGCCGGGCGCGGCCGAGCCCGGGAAGGGGGCCGGGGCCGCGGCCGGGCCCGGGGCGACGGCGGTGGCCAAGGAGATCCCGAAGGTGCTGGTGGATCCCCGCACCCGCCGCAGCTACATGCGCGGGCGCTTCCTGGGCAAGGGCGGCTTCGCCAAGTGCTACGAGATCACGGAGCTGGAGGGCCAGGAGGTGTTCGCCGGCAAGATCGTGCCCAAGTCGCTGCTGGTGAAGCCGCACCAGAAGGAGAAGATGTCCATGGAGATCTCCATCCACCGCAGCCTGGCGCACCGCCACGTGGTGGGCTTCCAGGGCTTCTTCGAGGACAGCGACTTCGTCTTCGTGGTGCTGGAGCTGTGCCGCCGGCGGGTGAGGGGCGGCCGGGGGGAGGCGGGACGCGGAGATGCTGGGCCCGTTCCCTTCGTGCAGGCGGACGTCGGCCCCGTGGGGCTCAGACCGGTCCCGCGTCGGGGGCGCTGCCGCGCCGCTCTGCCGGCCCGGTGGGGGAGCCGTGGGGCGGGGGCGGGGGGCTCCCGCCAGGGGAAGGGGCTGGGGGCGGTAGTGGGGCCGCAGCCGGAAACGCTGATATTGTCTCTGCGTTCCACCGTGTCCGAGCGTTCGAAGCGCCTTAAAGGGCCAGTAGCCCTGCGCAGCAGTGCAGGGTGGGGGGTGCTCCCAAGCCTTCCCGACGTTACTCTCCTCACTGGACCTAGGACGAGGTGATGCCCGCGGCAGAGCGTCCCCAGCCGAGCACCAGGGACCCAGGCAGCAGGGGCAGGCTCTCGGCTGGGGCCGGGGGTGCCCATCACCCTGCCTCTCTCTTGGCCCCCAGTCCCTGCTGGAGCTGCACAAGCGGAGGAAAGCCTTGACCGAGCCGGAAGCGCGCTACTACCTGCGGCAAACCATCCTGGGCTGCCAGTATCTGCACAGCAACCGGGTCATTCACCGGGACCTCAAGCTGGGCAACCTCTTCCTCAACGATGACATGGAGGTGAAAATAGGTATGGACACCTGCAGCACAGAGCAGGTCCAGGAGCCCTCCCAGCCCCCGCCACTCACTGCGGATTCCAGGCCTTGTAAAGTCCCGGTCCGAGCATGTCCCGTGCTCTGGATAGGCTGACTCCGTACTGGAAGGATGTGGCCCATAATTCCGCCACTTGCTGCTCACAGGCTGAGACCGACTGTCCACGCGCCACTGCCTGAGAACTCTGAGCTCAGGAAACAAGTCTCCCTGGTGCCTGGCCCGGCCCTAGGCAAATACTCTTGTACCTAAATCTTTCCAGGTGACTTCGGCTTGGCAACCAAAGTAGAATATGATGGTGAACGTAAGAAGACGCTGTGTGGGACACCAAACTACATCGCTCCCGAGGTGCTGGGCAAGAAGGGACACAGCTTTGAAGTGGACATCTGGTCCATCGGCTGCATTATGTACGTTTCATGAGACATCTTCAGGTTTTTAGTTTGCATGCCCTTAAATTTGGGACTTAGGGCTGCCATGGTGAGCCAGTTCAGCCCGCTAGACTGGGGTCCAGGTTTTAAGTTAATGCTAGCTTGTAAGGAGACACTATAAACCGAAAGTGATCAGAACCTGGATAAGTGCAGACTAAGGTATGTCTGTGAGAATGGCCCAGCTATGGTATTGTAGCTGAGCCGCTGTGGTGGTATAGTGCAGATACTTTCTACACTGACTGGTTTCTCCCTCGATGGCATTAATCCACCTCTCAGAAGAGAGGTACATTAGCTATGTCTGTGGAACAAAGTCTTCCACTGTCCTAGCTGTGTCTATACAGACACTTTTCACTACCCTGTAGACTTGGCCTAAGGCTTGAATTGCCCTGAGATGTAGCTGTGTGCTGGTCCCTAGTGAGAACAATATTTGAACAGTTCTTGCTAGAATGCTGCTAGCTTGGTTCAAATCTGTATGGCCGTAAATGGGTCTTAAATGTTACAATTTTAAAAATGGCTTGCAAATTAGGCTGCCCTAGCAAGACTCCTCCTAATGGCGGTGACCAAGGGCTAGAGATGGATGATGAGTCTCAACTTCCTTCATGACTCGTTTGCTTTGTAATCAGAGCTTGACTATCTCTGGAAAACTCCTCAGATCTGACCATCAGAGCAATTTTCCTGTTTGCCTTGGCCTGCCAGCTGTTGTGTGTGCATCTGCCTGTACCCACAACCACTGGCTTTTGCAGGCTAACTTCTTGTAGTGAAAGTTACTTTGAATCTTGTCCATTTAAAGACCTGATGTCCCAGATTTCACCGGTTCTCTCTCCCGAGGGTACCAGATTCCAGCTGCCTCCCTTAAGGAGCAGGGAACTGGAAATCTTTCTGGCATTTCAAATACACTTGCCTGCTGCCCTGCATCTCCGGGGTGTCTCATCCCCCTGCTGCAAACGATCCTTCATGTGGAAATCGTGTGCTCTCCTTGTGACAGGCTCTTATGTATCTTAAATATGCAGGTACACGCTTCTGGTAGGGAAACCACCCTTTGAAACCTCTTGTCTAAAAGAAACCTACATCCGAATTAAGAAGAATGAGTACAACATCCCCAAGGTATGGAGCCTGCTGCAGAGGGGGGGTTAGTCTTGCCAGCCAACAGAGCTAAGACTGTTTGTGCTTAGAGTGCACTTAACTTGGGAGTGAGCCCTACTGGACTCACTGGCACTTCTGTTTTTGAGAAAACAAGCATAGAACGGGGTTCCGTGGGAAAGCTGAGTTAATGCTGAAGTAAACTAGGGAACAGACCTATGACATCACCGTGATGGTCCAGAATTAGGGGGATGTATTATGTAATACATAAGAAAATGACCGTGGCAATTTTAAATTTTTCTTACTGCATCTTTCTGTCCCCTATGCTCAGGTGATAGTCGACTAGGTTTAGAACTGAATTAAACAAACCATAAGGATTAGCTAAGCTAAACTTTTTCCTAGCAACATCCAACACAGTAACAGCTTGGGAACTTACTTGTCAAGTGACACGTACACTAAAAGATGCAGAGTCTTGAAGAATGATGCTTTGGGTCTTTACCCACGAAAGCTTATGCCCTAATCTTTTAGTGTTTGAGGTGCCACAGGACTCCTCGTGGGCTTTTTAAAATGATTTAAGTTACTAACCAGTTGATCCACTCCGCCATATCCGTGTCTTTATCCATGTCAGTTTCTTCCAATAAACAGTTCTCTTTGCAACCTTTCATTCTTGCCACTAGGCCCTACATCTTCTTGCACCCGTTACCCTGGGCCCATTTTCCTTTTTGACCCAGGGAACGAATTTCTCCAAAATGTTCCAAGAGGGCGGCATCTTATGCCAGAAGCCAGGACAGTTTTCTGTGGGAAAGGGATGTGTGTGTGCTGAATGTCTTCCCTTTTTCCTTCCAGTCCCACTCCACTGTTCCCTTCTAGGCTGCCTTCATCCTTTCCTATCTCGTGTCTCTGTCTCAAGACGCTGCCCTAGCCAAGCACGGCAGAGGAGTGAGTTACGGTCACCTGCCACATCAGCACAGAATAAAACAGCCCTGTCCAGCTTGTCTCATCTTAATTTCTGTTTCTCAGACTAAAAAGTGAAGGCCCAGAACTTCCAAGCAGGAGCTGGTAGTTAGGCTGGACAGAGTAGAACCAGTCATTCACTCTTGAGGCTGTATGCGTAGGCAGAGCACGTTTGATGTGATTTAATTTAAACTTCCGTTTAAACGCGACATGGAGTATTGAATTAAAATCAATATTTTTTTTTTAATCCCTCTTCCCTTCCCCCCTGGAGTGCAGCAAGTGACCATGCTGTAACGCGCTGGAGTAAACGGGCTCTCAGTGCTGCCGGCGACCTCCCTTGTGGAGGTGGCTTCATTAGAGCCCTGTTGCAGCAGCGCGCTGCACTTGGAAAGCCTCGGTCGCCTCCATGAAGGAGCCGAGGGAATGGAGCCGTGCAGAAGCCAGATGGCGCCTCTGGTGCCCACTCGGCCGCGGAAAGGGCTTCCAGGAGCCGGAGCAGAGACCAGGCGATGCCTGCCGAGGTTCTGCACTTGGCTTTGGCCTTTCCAGGACTTATGGCAGGGGAGTTAAATCGAAAGACCAACTTCCCCGGGCCAGGGGGGACCAGCCCCCGACTGGCGCATGGCATTACGCTATCTGGGTGGGTGGTGGCGGCAGCGGCCTGTTGGGCTGGAGCTCCCTACCATTGGGCTTGTCTGATCCCGAGTCCGGCCCTGAGGGAGAACTAGTCTGGGTACCAAACCAGCCCTGCTGCTGTCTCAGGCCTTCGGCGATCCCAGTGTCACTTCTCCACAAGGCTTCCCTGCGGAATAACGGTGTATAACTAACCCTCCTCAGCTCCTCCGGCTTCTCTTCTGCTCGCCTGCCCAGGCACAAGCGCTGCTGGGAGCGGCAGTGCCCCACTAGCTGTGAGGTTCACCTTTCCGCTGTGTGCACCAGTGGTAGGCGGTGCTTGTCTCCGGCCCTGGCTCACGAACCCCGCCTGCCTCCTCTTCCAGCACATCAACCCCGTCGCTGCTAATCTCATCCAGAAGATGCTGAGGTCTGACCCCGCCACCCGCCCTACCATTGACGAACTGTTGAGCGATGAGTTCTTCACATCCGGTTACATCCCCACCCGGCTGCCCACCACCTGTCTCACCATCCCACCTCGGTTTTCCATTGCCCCCAATGGATTGGACCCAAGTGGTCGGAAACCTCTTACTGCTCTCAACAAAGGTAAGAGCTGGGTGGGCGGGATGGAGGTTGCAAGAGAGCCCTGGGGTACAGTGTGGAGAGCTGGGGGGGGGGGCGGGCGGGCGCGCGCATGCTGAAGTTGAGAGGAAATTACCTGGTTTGGGTCAGGGGGCCACTGACCCACAGAGAAGTCACTGACTTGGCCCCCAACTGAGAAGCAGAAAAAGGACACTCCAAGCTCCATCCCCACGTGGGGAATAGGGGGTGCTGAGGGTCAGGACTTACCCCTGGGACTGGATTGACTCTCTTGTGGGGCCTCCAAGACTCTGGAGTGGTGCCCAAAGTGAGAAGTTCAGCTGTTGATATTGGGGGGGGGGGGGGGGAGAAGAGAGGCGGGGTGTGAGAGCATGTGGTTAGGAGGGGAGGGAGGATGCAGAGTCGGGGGTGGGGGGTGCAGGGTGGAGGGAGGGAGCAGGGTGCTGGACTTAGGGAAGATGGTCTTGAGGCCGTTCTCTTCCCTGCCCCCGCCTCCCCGTGGCCAGGCTCATGCAAACTACCACAGCTGGGCCTGACTGTCAATCGAACTCTGCCTGATGCTGCCTGTGGCTGTAGGCTGCCTGCCTCTACCACTCTGTCTTGCTCTCCTGCCGTAGGCCTGGACAGCCCCGCCATCGAGAGGACCCAAGAAAAGGAAGAGGAGGCCGAGCTGGGGGAGCCCATTGACTGCCACCTCGCTGACATGCTACAGCAGCTAACCATCGTCAATGCAGCCAAGCCCTGCGAGAGGCCACTAGTGAGGCAAGGTGAGCGCTGGGATCCCAGTCGCTGGGTCCTTGCTCTCGGCCCTGCTGCTCTTGGACCTCTGAGGGGCCTGGATGTGACTCTCAGAGCTCCGCTCCCCAGCCCGGTGCTGCGGCTCCGAGCTTGCTTGACGCTCACTGTTTAACCCCCGGCTTCTCTTGCAGAGGAGGCTGAAGATCCCGCCTGCATCCCCATCTTCTGGGTCAGCAAATGGGTGGACTACTCGGACAAGTACGGATTGGGTAGGTAGCCACTTGGCATTGCCAGCAGCCAAGTTCACGTCAGCCCTTCCCCCAGCCAGGGGGAGGGCCAGGACCGCCCACCTTCCTCAGCTGGCACTTCCCCTTGCGAGCCAGCTCTCTGATTGCTGAGAGCAGCATGAAATACTCAGCTGATCGCAGGAGCCCCACACAGCCAGTCTGAAGAGCTTAGGATTTCAGGCCTGCAGCCTAGCAGGCACTGAAGGCCTTGTGCCCCAGCAAACACATGGCGACAGCAGCTGAAACAGCACTGGCACCCTGGGCATTCATTGGTTTAAATAACTAACGTGCAGGGGGAGTTTCCCCACGTAGGCTGAGAACGGGAGCTCCAGGCTATTGGTTCTCAACCAGGGGTACATGAAGGGTTTTCCAGGGGTCACATCCACTCCCTAGACTGGAGACTTGCCGAGTTTTGTCTGGCTACGAGTGAAGTCGGTGCAAACGAAGCTTTCGTAGGCAGTGCTGCTCTCTCGGCGGGGCGCTGGAATGGAAGTGCAGTAGTTACGTGCCCGTTGGGTTTTTATAACTGAAGAGTCACTAATGGTGCGGCCACAACACTTCTTGGTATTTTTGTCTGACTCTCTTGTACCCCGGTGGTTTTAAAAAGAGGTGGAACTTGGGGTCCTCAGGGCAGCTCAGACTCCAGAAAGGGGCCCAGCAGTCTGGAAAGGTGGAGAGGCCCCGCTCTAGATGCTGAGACACCAGGGTCGGGCAAAGTGGGGCCTTCTCTAAGATTCCCTACAGTTAGGGCTGTGAAAGTGTAACCATGTACATGGCTAACCGATGAGTCTGTAAACCCTTGTAAACGTGCAACTGCTGAAAAATTCACTGTTTGCATGTTTAGGTAAGTGCATTTTCACATCTCTACCTGCAGTCAGGCATGCACGTACCTCCAGCTTGTAGCATCCCAACCCAGAGTCTGTGTCTGGAGAGCTAATGTTTTCCCGTCTGTAACCAGGCTACCAGCTGTGTGACAACAGCGTCGGGGTTCTCTTCAATGACTCCACTCGTCTCATCATGTACAATGACGGGGACAGCTTGCAGTACATTGAGCAGAACAGCACCGAGTCCTACTTCACCGTTAGGTCCTACCCCTCGACACTGAACAAGAAGGTCAGTCTCTCTGGAGATGCAAACGTAACAGCAGCCAAGAGCTACGGGCCGCCTTCTCCTGCCACATTGTGTGCTAAGCCTGCCCAGGCCATGTAGGGCTAGCTAAGCAAGCAAAACCTGCCCAGCATATCTAGGGGCTGGCCAGAGAGGCTACGTCTCTGCTCTCCTCCCTTCCCCTGGCTCAGGCGAACACGGGCCGCCGTGTAAAAGCTTGGTGTGAAGGCGGTTTCACAGACATTCTCAGCTTCTCTGCAATGCCAGCAACAGCCGGGCCTGAAGAACAAAGCCATGCAGCGAGGCCAAGTGTAACCAGCCCAGGTCACTGTCCAAGTGCCCGGCTCTGGCTTGTTCACATCGGGCAGCCTGCAGTCAGGATACCGGCCCTGATAGTCTCTGGGTCGCTGCAGCTTCACGGGGGCAGTGAAACCAGCACGGAGAGGCCCAGTGGGGCTGGGCGGCGATGGACGCAGCTACTGCCTTGGCTCGTCCCCACCCCCGTTAACCTGTCTCTGCAGATAACACTACTGAAGTATTTCCGGAACTATATGAGCGAGCATTTGCTCAAGGCGGGCGCCAACATCACGCCCCGGGAGGGGGACGAGCTGGCACGGCTCCCCTACCTCCGCACCTGGTTCCGGACTCGCAGTGCCATCATCCTGCACCTCAGCAACGGCACTGTGCAAATCAACTTCTTCCAGGTGAGCCAGCCGCGCCCGCGGGGCAGCAGGCCAAAGCCTCGGGTGCCAGTCGCTGTGGGGCCCTGGTAACCTGCTGGAGCCGGCAAGATCTGCTGGGCCCAGACCACCTGACCCAGGACGGGAAGGCTCCTTTAGCCTGTTCCAGGGTTTCCCAACCTACGGGTCGCCATTACATTTCAAAAGGGTCGCCGCGTGTCTCCCCAGGTGGCTCTGCCCCCCCCCCCTTCCCCCGTTTTTTAATTGCCCTGGGTCACCAAGTCTGCGTGACTTGTCAAAATGGGTCCCCATCTGGAAAAGGTTGGGAACCGCTGGTCTATTCCCAATGCCTGAGCTGGCTGGCCGCGCAGCGCTGGTTCCCTGGGGGCTTGCTGAGAACCCTTGGAAAGATTAAACGCAGCAGGTGCTTTCCTGGTCCTGCTTATCCAGGGCAGCAGGCTCACTCCTGGGGACTCCCCTAGGTGTGGCACCCCGTGACCCAGAAGTGCAGGACCCCCACGACCAGGGGGTACTGGCTGCCGAGGGACACCTCCAGCTCTGCCTTCCCTCTGCAGGACCACACCAAGATCATCCTGTGCCCCTTGATGGCAGCAGTCACGTACATCGATGAGAAGCGGGACTTCCGCACCTACAAGCTGAGCCTGATCGAGGAGCACGGCTGCTGCAAGGAGCTGGCCAGCCGGCTGCGCTATGCCCGCACCATGGTGGAAAAGCTGCTGAGCTCCAAGTCGGGCTCAGCTCGCGTGAAGCCCTCCGCTTAGACCTGTGGGCATGGCGGCTGTGCCAAACTGTTACTGCTTCAGACAGGGGGGGCCCGGCCCCACCCTGGGGGCAAACTGGCACCTCCCACCAATGGGCCCCTCTCTGCTGCCATGTGCATCAGGGCCATAGGAAGGACAGCAGAGGGGCGGGGGCCTTGTTAACTCTGGGCTGGGGCCAGACAGGCCCTTCAGCCCCTATTAGAAAATTGATTTTATTAGATATCTAGTTTTTCAACCTGTCAAATTCTCCCTGGCCCACGAGTGTTTCCACAGTCTCCTTGGGAGAGCCGAGCCTGGGCAGGGTTTGTGCTGTAAGTTATTTGTGGGGTTGGGATGCTCTGGGGCGCCCCTCCTGCAGGCACTAAGATATTTAATGCTCTCACGCGGAGTCTGAGCAATCCGCCTTTTAACATGGAAACTAATCTGCACCAAATTAAACTTTTGTATATGATGCACCTTGCTTAGATTGGTCTCTGCAGCTGCCCCCTGCTCTTGGGTCCTGCCCCGGCTGCGTACTGGCCTGGCCTGGGGGAGACTCTGTGGTGAAGCATGAGGGGGAAGGAAAAGTCATCCCCATTGTCTCCCCTTCTCTACCATGAGGGAGGGGCACTCACCTGGGCATGGTCTGTTAATGTAGCTAGTGTCACTGGCCAGCCCACAATGCCAGCCCATCTGCACACGCACCAGCCTCCTCAGCAAAGCTACTACCTGGCCTGCTGCCCCGTGTTCCCGCCAAGCAGCCTGGCCAGGTGCCCAGTTCCACAGGTGATTGATCAGCCCTGCATGGCATGGAGCCCTGAGCCTGACTGGGTGGGGCTGACCAATCACCTGTGGAGCTGTGCAGCTGTACCTGCCCTCCTTCACTTGGGGGGCGGGAGGGGACTTTGATTCATCTGCACTGCACTGAGTGGAGCCAGGGCTGCACCCCTGGGAATGGGGCAGGCCTGGGGGTTAAGTGTGTTCCTCTAGGTGGGGGAGGGGGAGGCCCCTCCATTGCTTGGCCTTGCACAGTGAGACTAGGAAGAGGCCATTTCCTCAGGCTGTGTCTAACAGGCAGCAATCTGTCCCCTCCTCCCACAGTGAGCCTCATGGAAAGAACTGGGGGGGGGGGGGGGCTGTCTCCCCTGGCTTTGGCTGTGCAGGGCCAGAAGCCCCACACTCCAGCAGTGGGACTTGGCCTTGTTACCCCTCAAAGGGTGGGTTACTAGCCAGGTCCCTCAGGAGCTCTGGGTCAGTATGGGACAGCTGCAGGGAGGGTGGGTTTTCCCCTGGTGAGACACAGTAATGGGCCCTGCAGGGCGCCTGGGGCTAACCAGCATGATTCTAAACAACCAAGGGGCTGGTAGCACTTGATAGACGAACAGAACCTGTCGCCAGGAGCGTGAGCTCTGAGGCACAGCCCACTTCAGATGAGCAGAGTCAGTCACTCCGCTAGGGGTGTGGTGCTCCAGTTACAGGGTCTGTCCCAGCTCTGGGGGAAGGCAGGGGGCTGCTTTGAGATAAAAGTTAGACAAGGATCCTGTGGGGGGCAGCAGCTCTAGGGGAGGATTGCCCCCTCCCCTTCTAGCACCAGAGAAGAGGCTGGGGGGGAACTGCTTAACCTGTGCCCTACCTCCAAGTCAGCCTGAGAACCTGGGCCTGTCCCCCCACCCCTTCCCCACAGTGGGCCTCTGCCCCTTCCAGGTGGGACTGGATATGAAATTTCCTTCACTGGCAGGCCAGGAGCTCAGTGTCACCCTGCACTGAGCCTGCAGGAGCCGGCTGCTGCTCCTTTGCCCCGGAGAGCTCCAGCCCCATTGCCCTGCATGCCTGGAAATCGGTACTGCCCCATGGCTCCTGTGCTGCGAGCTGTGGTCATGTCAGCACTTGTCAGGTATGCCTGCTGCCACTGGTCAGGCACCTGTTATTGACATGCAGTAAAACTGCTTCATGTCCATCAGCTGGAGCCAGGAGGCGGGTTATTAACCAAGGCTGGTGGACGCAGCTTCAGCATTGGCGAATCGGGCAACATCCTCTGCGTTTGGAAGGGATAATGCTCCACTCCCTGCTGCTGAAAGCAGCCAGCAAGCCATGGCCCAGGGCAACTACTTGGAGAAGCCTTGCCGAAGCCCCCTTGTCTGCACTCCCAGCTGTTCCCTCTTGCTCCTGCCAAATGCTGGAGCTGGTCAGAGTTCCCTGTCCTAGCGGGCGCGAAGGGTGAGAAGTGGCTGTTTTCTCAGGGACCTTTTGGATTTCTCAGGAAAGGCTGAAAGGATGCTTTGATCTGGAAATGGGGCCGTGGGGCCCAACATATCCCCCATCATGTTCTACCTTCACACCTAGAGCTGAGCCCTTGGGAGGCCTGGTCCAACCAGGCAGCCTGCCCTGGCTGTGAGGCTGGGGACAGAATCCCCCACCAGGACTCTCCCAGGCTGCAACTTTTGCCCACAAGGGTTCAATATTTGAACCTGCACAAACCATCCCATCCTCTGGAGCCGGCCACCCCCCCGCCCTTGTGATCACTGGTCAGTCACTGCAGTGGACAAGAGCTACCTGCCTTGGAGCTGAGCCTTGAGGACTCTTCGCGGGCAGGTCTATAACAAGGGCCTGAGCTGTGGTACTAAGAAGCCCAAAGGACTCCCCTTCCCCCTGCCGGCAGGGCTGAACATGTACATTTTGGGGCCTTGCTGGGCATTACGGGCCCTTCGGGTTGGAGCTACAGCTCCCAAGCAGGTGGGGCAGGTGTCCGCCACAAGGCCAAACTTTCAAAACAATCTGTATTTACAGCGTTTGGTACAAAACGTTCTCTGCCGTATCAAATGTTCTGACCAGCCCCCCGCTGCAAACCGCTTGTCACCACAGGAACAGCCCTCGCGCCAGCTCAATCAAAGCCCAACCCCCATGCCCCGAGGAGCAGGGCTAGCAGAGACATTCAGGCCTGGGGCCCCGAGGCCCCAGCAGCGAGTGCCCCCCAGGCTGCTGAATGCAGAAGGGGCTCAGAGACACATTAGCGAGTCTCACACTGGCTCCCGCTTTGTGAGCTGCAGCCTGGCCAGGGCTCAGCCCAGCAAGGTGAAACCCAGCTCCGGGGAGAGGTGGGTCTCAAGGCCCCACAGGCCCCCTCTGCCGCTGGGTACTTTTCTGTCCTGGCGGAGCTGGAGCAGGCCTCCTTAGTGGGAAGGCTCCAGGGGATCCTTGTCCTGCAGAGACGGCTGCTCCCAGGCGGGCCAGGCCTGTCCTGGAAGGAGGAAAAGCAGGGACTGCTACCACCGTCTCCATGGCAACTGTTCTCTTGGGCAAGGCTCCGATGTGGCCTCTGCGGGGAGGAGGTTCTAGATCAGATGCTGGAGCAGCTGCAAAAGGAGTCTCACAATCGGAGACTCTGGAAGTGATGGCCCTTCCTGCACCTTCCTGGGGGCCCTGGGAGAGCGGGGGGGCCAGTCAGGCCTGATGCACCAACGGGGGCGCTCTGCCCGGATGAGGAGGTCCCCCTCTATACAAAGGGCTCCTCGTGAACAGAAAATAGGGGGATAATCACTGGAGGCCTCACGGTCTGCTGGCTAGGGCAGCGGTGATGGCAGGCATGCCTCTCAGACCTTCCCACCTGCAAGCTGGGCTGAGAACAGGGGAACTGGTCACTCAGCCACGGACACAGGGTCTTCATCATTGCAATTCTGGGGCAGCCTCACCCACATGCCTCCAGAGCTGGGCAAGGCCGCTCCCTGAATGGCCCCGGTGGGGAGAAGAGGCACCAGGAGGTGCTCCTGCACCTACATCCCGCAAGCTGAGCGACCACAAACCCTCTGTGCCCAGCCCTGGTGAACTCCTCCTGGCCATACAGCAGTGGGGAAGGGCCACGGTGAGAGAGAACCCTCATCTCAGAACTGCGGCCTACAACTTCTGTACACAGTGCACAAAACACCCAGCCCAGATGCCAGGCGGGTGGGAGGCCCAGACAGGGCCTAAGCACAGATCCAGTGTCACGACCACGAGTCCAGCCAGGCACAGAGAAGTTTTGAACAGACCGTCGGATGCCAGCTTCCAGCAGCGCAGCACGGAGAGGAACCAACGAGAGACGTGTGCTACTCTAGCAGACGCACACAGGCAAGTGAGGGCCCTGCGGGTTCCCGTTCTGATGTGCAAGGGCTGGCCCGGGAAAGACAGGGTCTTGGAAGCAAGATGTAAAGAGACTCCAGAAAGTCAATGAAAAGCAGTAAAGCATCTCGGCACAGCTGGTAACATGACGGCTGCCAGGATACAACCCTACAGGAGTCTCATTCTAATCCCTCCCCCCATATCTTCGGGGCAGAAATGTCTTGTCATGGAGCTTAAACCAAACCTTTCCATGGGGATGAAATCCAGTCAGGGATTCCCCCAGAGACTGCACACACGTGCCCACCTCTCCAGGGGTGGCTTTGCTCGGGAGTCCCACCGACCCAGTCTGGGTTGAAAGCTTTACGCTCGCTCAGGCCATGCACTCGGGAAGGCTGAGAGAAGCGGCTGCCCCCGGGTGTGCAGAGCTTCCCTGTCGGCTTCAAGCCCGCTGGAGCTCTCTTCCCTAAGGAAGCGGGGACATGCCCGCCTGGGTTCAGCAAGTGTGTTCGGGAAGCAGAAATTGCCTTTTCAATGGCTGTCCCTAGCTGCTACCTTAGTTGGCCTTGACAGACCCATTTCCCACCATACACTGCAGTCTGCGCCGATCCCCCTGGACGTGTCACCTCCCTGGGCGATTTTTCATTCTCCGAAATGGTTCAGGCTCAACAGCGGCAGCGACCGAGCAGCCTGGACACACGTTGGAGCCAGGCCCCTGCCGAGTGGGGATGTAAAATCCTGTTTAATTAGCTGACTGGCCAAACTGTATGTTGAACCGGTTAATGGATTACACAGCGGTGAGTGGGGGGCTGCTCCAGCCCCCACCGGTTAACCATAGCCAGGCAGTCTCACCTGTTAAGGATGAGGCTTATTGGTTAGCCTTGCACATCCCTACTGCTGAGTCAGCGAACACCTGTGCTAGGCTGGCTCTTCGAGCCAGACCCCTCCTGGACATGGGACAGTTTAAGAGGCGCCTGCCATGGGGAAGGGTCCAGCCCCGAGGACTCAGGGCGCTGGAGGAGCCAGTGGGACTGCATGTGTATCGAGAGCAACTAACTACTCAGGGACCTATGTGCCCAGTCAACACACGTGTGCAGAGCAGAAGTGAAAGGACCTGTTGGGCTGGCTACCAAGCCACTGACATGTCCTGGGTCTGCCCTGGACTGCAGCGGGCAGAGCTCCGGTGACACTCTGTAAGTACTGTGGCCAGGGCAGCTTCCATTTAAAAGCCATTCCCAAGAGAGGGACTCACCCCTTCAACCCTTCTGCAGAGTCTCTGTTCCCCGCCCATGAGGAGCCAGCTCTGGGCGACTGAAGGAGCAGCCCCAAACAGACACACCAGCCAGGAACTGCCGAGCAAACTCCCTTGGGTTCCCAGCCCAGGCCTCTCCCTGGAAAAGGAGGCCGTGACCTCCCCAGGGCGCTAGTGCAAGGGAGCGTCCGGAGAAGCCCTCCAGCCGCTCTCCGGGGCAGCAGCGCGCCAGAACCCGTTTAGGATGGCGGGGGGGTTGTGAAGCTGTGTAGGTCGGGGGGATACAATCCTGCAGAGATCTCTGCATTCAAAAGAAACAATCGAGGCCCTTGTGGCTGATCCATCAGCCTTCTGGGATCCCTGTTCCCACAGGCTTCCCGTTGGCAGCATAGGCCCGGCTCTAAGTTCTCTCCCAGCTGTGGCTTCTCCTCTCGTGTCCAAGGTCTCCAGGCTGCTGGTGGTAGTAGGGGTGGAAGGGCCGCTCCGTGGCACAGCTCTGCATGGCTGAGTGCGTGTGAAGCAGCAGCCAGGGGAAGCGAGACGTGAAGTACTGAACAAACTCATCAGGAACGGCCCCAAGTGTCTCCTGCACATCTGCCGGCAGCTCGTGGTAGTGGTGCTTCTGCGTGGGGAACAGGGAGATGGCACATGCTTACCGGGGTCACTGCCCGGGCAGGCTGGAGCCCGCGTGGCAGGGGGCTGACGCACCTTGTTCCTCATGGCTCGCAGAAGGTCACGTACTGAGCTGCCCTTATACGTGCGGAACTTCCTCAAGTCTGGAAAGAGCCAGAGATCCAAATAAGCATCCGCAAGGTTGGTCTCTGCAGTAATTTGCAGCAAGGCACCAGGGCGGGAAAGGTTCCAACGGGGCATGCACTGCCCTGCGGGACAGTCTCCCCAGGGAGACATGCTTGGGGGATTTTAGACGGGCAGAACAAGAGACCACCCAGAAGAGCCCCGCCCTGCGGAGGGGAAGGCGAGCGGGATTCGTCCTCCATTCTGGGTCCCTGGGTTTCAGCGCAGGTCACTGCGTTTCCAGCCGCCCAGCAGCCACTGCTGTCACGGCAGGAAAGGTGGCAGGAGCAGGGGAAAGCTCCGGTAGAAACTCGGCCTGGCTCTGCGTGCGATGGCGCCGTGAGCTTACTGCCGCGCGGTGAGCCTGTCACCTGGGCCTTTACCTGTCTGCAGCGGGACGGAGATGTGAGCTCTCCAGTTCAACCTCACGACCGAGCGCCCCCCGGACTCCAAGGCAGTGAGGATGGGTCCCTCCACAGGCTCCTTCTCGATACGGTCGCTGACATCCTGCACAGCAGAGGGGGTGTCAATGGAAACTGTGCTTTGTCCTGGAGCTGCCCCCGTGCCACTGCTTCCAAAGGCTGATGGACCCGCGGGGGAGGTAGAGCTAGTTCTGCTCAGCACGGGGGCGCAATGGATACTAGCAGCTCGGCCACCCCCAGGAGGGGTTCCTGGGATTCGGGCTGCAATGAGGTCTACAGAAACCAGCTCCCTGCCAGGTCCCAGCCTCCAGCACGGTGAGATGGGGGATCTGAAGCTGGTTTTCTAGAGGAGAGACAACTCCATGCCAAGGCACGTCGCTCCAAGCAGGGCCGCTGCACTCACGCTTGAGAAAGCTCTTTGCTCTCCTTGCATGAGCCAATGGCTCACCACTGTCGTCCCCCGTGCTATGAAGACAGCCAGCCCTGGCAAAGATCCTGAATGCGGGGGGCAGGGGGCGATTTATTGATATAAACACAAGTGCAATATCCAGTCAGCACCCCAGTCCGTTATTTTTTTGCTTCCAATTCGATCTATTTGATGCCTCTCCACATTTTCAGTTTTCAGCGTGCTGTGGAGTTCTGCACCAACATTGGAAAAAGTTCAGAAAAGGGCAACAAAAAAGATGACGGGTTTGGAACAGGCCCCATATAAAGACAGATTAAAAAGACGGGGACTTTTCAGCTTAGAAAAAAGAAGGCTAAGGGGGGATGTGATAGAGATCTATAAAATCATGACTGGTGTGGAAAAATGGAATAAGGAAAAGTTATTTATTAATTCCCATAACACAAGAACTAGGGGAGTCACCAAATGAAATCAATAGGTATCAAATTTAAAACAAACAAAAGGGAGTCTTTTTTTACACAATGCACAGTTAACTTGTGGAACTCCTTGCCAGAGGATGTTGTGAAGACCAGGACTTTGAACAGGGTTTAAAAGAGAACTAGACATATTCATGGAGGACAGGTCCATCAGTGCTTATTAGCCAAGAATGGTGTCCCTAGGTTCTGCTTGTCAGAGGCTGGGAATGGGTGACAGGCGAGGGATCACTTGATTCCCTGTTCTGTTCACTCCCTCTGGGGCACCTGGCATTGGCCACTGTCAGCAGACAGGACACAGGGCTGGATAGGACTTTGATCTGCCCCCGTCTGACCGTTCTGACGTTCTTATGACAACGGCGGTGTCAGGGGGATACTGGAGATTTGACAACTGGCTAGGGGACAGCTAGGGCTTCTGGCAACTTGAATGGCACCGGGAGCAGCCTGGCACTGTGGGGTCCCCATATTGGCTGGATGTGTCTGAAAGAGCTGATCCGCAGTGAACTAAACTGTCATGTGTAGATTCCAGGGCCAATATTTCACTGAGCCGAAGGGGACAGTTGACACCTCCCTGCGCTTTGCTTTCAGGCTAGCTGCAGACTCAGCACGGCAGCACTGTGTTGCTTACGCTCAGAGGCCCTGGTAACCAAACGGACTAGAAAAGCGCTGGCTGCTTCTTTTAACGGAGAACTCCGAATGTGCAGCATGGAGCGGATCCCGCAGCCAAGAATGTGGGCGGGACAAAAGGAGCCCTGCTCACAAAAGGGCAGATTGACTGCAGGAGCGGCTTTTATAAGCACAGAGCATCCAACTGGCAGGGGCAGCTGAGAATCCCCGGGTGCAGGGAAAGCCCCAAACTGCTTGTTTTCGTAGGCCACAGACTAGCGCTTTCAGCGCCGGGTTTGGAAACGGGACAGCGGCGCGGGGACCAGAGGAGTCTCACCTGGAAGAACTGCAGCTGCTTCTCCCGGCTCCAGAAGAAGGGATGCATGAGGACCTGCGGGGCCGAGGGGCGCGCCTGGGCTTCGCTGCTGATCATCACCGAGATCAGTTCCCTTGCAACCACGTTGTCTTGCATGGGAGCATGAAAGCAGAGAGTAGGTTACTCACACCCTGGGGCTGAAGGGAGCCTCCCACACCTCACGCCCACGTCAGGAACGCTCTCGCTCTCTGTCCCGCGTGTTCCCCAAGAGGGAGCGTGCGTGTGCAGCAATGAACCCGGATAACTGCAAGACCATGAAATCAACCACCGCACGCCCGGCTGCTTGTCTCGCCACACTCCCCACCACCTCCCATGGGCAAGCGACGGGCAAAGGAGCCTTGCAGCAGCTGGGAATAGGAGGGAGGTCGAATAGGTTGTGGCGGCAGCTGAAAGGAGGAGCCCCACGGCTCAAGACGTGTCCAGCTCATTAGCTGCAGGCCCGGAGACGACCCGGCTGGGGGCAGCCCGGTACCAGCCAGGACCTCTCCCATTGTTCTAGGGCTCTGGAGCTGCTGTTGGGGGCATGCAGTCTCTGTCCGCTGGGGCTGCAGCATGGGACAGTGAGTCAGGACCTGGGCTCTGTTGTGACTTCCTGTGGGGCTGTGGACAGGCTGTTCCATCCCTCTGGGCGTCGGGCTGCCTCGCTGTCCAATGGGGTCAGCAGCGCTGGCCGGCCTGCCTTCCCCAGGCTAGGATAAACCAACCTCTGCACTGCGAGCCCAGAGCCCCCCACGGAAGAGCAGCAGATTCCACGTGGCTGGGAGCCGGTAAACGTTCTGGGGACAGAGCGGGGCCTTACCGTGAGTGTCTTCCACCAGACAGGCCAGCTGGGAGGTGCCCTGCAGAATATTAGCCTGTCGCCGCAAGCTGTCCCCGAAGGGGTGCTCCCCCCCGGACAGCACGTAGTAAAACACGCAGCCGGCTGAGAAGACGTCCACCGCGCACGTCTGCAAAACACAACGGGGCAGGGAGCGCTCAGGCCCGCTGAACCCCCTCGGCTCTTTCTGCGGAGAACGCTGGGTGCTAAAGATTCAGCCAGGCAAGCCCGTAGCTGGCACTCGAGGAGCGACCACCTCGCGGGCTCTCCCCAACAGGCGCAGAGCCGCCTGCTGGGATGGGACGCCTCCCTGCAGAAGGGGGCTGAGCAGCAGTGCTGGCCGTACGCTCATAGCTCTCTCTGGAAGCTCTGGGGAGCAGGACCTGTCTGTCTGCGCTGCCCCCAGCACACTGGGAACCGGCCCTGCCTGCAGCCTTTGGTGGACACTGCAGCAGAAAGACTGAGAGGAGAGTTTCAAAGGCTCCCGGGGGCGCCGGGCTCCCACCTGTGGCCTTTGTGGGGGTTTCCACGTTGCCACTGCCAGGCGCAGGGTTTGTGAAATGTGCCCAGCCCCCGAGGCACCTGTGGAACGAGACCCGGCCGCCCAGAGCAGTAGCACAGGGCCAGCACAAGCGCTTCCCGATCACTAACGCCAAACTGTCGGCTTCTCCAGCAGCGACTGAGGCCCTGGCTCCGAGGGCAGCCGCCTCCCTCCCTCAGGGGCTCGGGGCGCCCCTGCCCTGCAGCAAAGCAGCAACTGGCGCCCCAGGCGGGCGCAGCGCAAACAGCCCTGGGCTGGAGCCGGCAGGGGGACGTGCAGAGCAAGTCGAGCTGAGGGGACTCACTGGGTTCTCCTTCGAGTCCTCGCGCAGCAGCTCGGGGGCGATCCAGCCCTCTGTGCCCGGGATCCCCGAGCGGAGGCTGAAGCTCTGCCGCCCCCCCTGCAGCTTCTTGCAGAGGCCGAAGTCGGAGATGACAGCCCGGACCTGCCCGTGGCTGTTGGGGGCAGAGATGAGGATGTTGCAGGGTTTCAGGTCCCGATGAACTGAAAGACACAGGGCCCACACTGAGCGGGATGGCCTGGAGCTACAGCGTCACCATGGAGTAACCTGCATGGCCCCAAAGCCGCGTGGCTCAGCAAGCCGAGGCCTGCCCCTGGCGGTTCAAGTCCTGCACCCGGGTCCCGGGCTGGAGAGTGCCCCTGCCCCAGACAGTCCCCTAGGCCTAAACCTATTGCTCGAAGGCAACGGGCATCCCAGCCCACCGGGGGCAAAGTGCCGCCTCACCTATGCCGAGGGAGTGCAGGTGCGCCAGGCCGGACGTGGTCTGGTGCAGCAGGGACACCGGGTCCAGATTGCGACGGTCAAAGCGGGGGCTCTCCACGTACTGACAGCAGAGGAGACACAAGCCAGAGAGGAAGCTCACCCAGGTCTGCACTCCCCCACCCCCCCATCAGATTCACAAGGGCTCTTCCTTCCCAGCTCGTCTTGCCCCAGCTTCACTCCCGAGTGTGGGCTCCGCATTCCTGGTGGCACCTCCCCGTGCACTCGCTGGTAGGGGCTTCACAGGCCATAGGACAGCAGGACCTGGCCCGCTGGGCTGCCCCAGGAGGCCCGAGGACACTGACAGAGGGGACGGAACTAGCACTTGATGGAGTTGGGGGCCTAACGTGGCCATTTCTATTTGCCTTGTGCCTTGGAACACCCCAGGGAGGGACACAAGAACCGTCCCATTCTCCATTCCCTCTCCTTCAGCAGCCGGGGGAACAGGCGGAGCAACCTCCCGAGCCAGACAGGGCCTTAGGAATTTGAACCGCCTCTCGCCCCCAGCATGGCTGGCTGGGCCATTGCGACAGGCGCTGAGGCCTTCCAGGAGGCCCTGCGTCCTGGGCTGTGCTGCAGACAGAGCCGGGGAACATGGGGTGAAGGGGCACCTTGCAGCAGCAGCCCCAGGCCCTGCGGACAGGCTGCAGACACAGCCGGGGGACCTGGCGCGAAGGGGCACCTTGAGGCAGCGGCCCCGGGCCCTGCGGATGCACTGCAGGCACAGCTGGGGGTCATGGGGCAAAGGGGCACCTTGAGGCAGCGGCCCCGGGCCCTGCAGACATGCTGCAGACACAGCTGGGGGGTCATGGGGCAAAGGGGCACCATGAGGCAGCAGCCCCGGGCCCTGCGGGCGCACTGCAGACACAGCCGGGGGTCATGGGGCAAAGGGGCACCTTGAGGCAGCAGCCCCGGGCCCTGCGGGTGCACTGCAGACACAGCCGGGGGTCATGGGGCAAAGGGGCACCTTGAGGCAGCAGCCCCGGGCCCTGCGGGCGCACTGCAGACACAGCCGGGGGTCATGGGGCAAAGGGGCACCTTGAGGCAGCGGCCCCGGGCCCTGCAGACATGCTGCAGACACAGCTGGGGGGTCATGGGGCAAAGGGGCACCTTGAGGCAGCAGCCCCGGGCCCTGCGGGTGCACTGCAGACACAGCCGGGGGTCATGGGGCAAAGGGGCACCTTGAGGCAGCAGCCCCGGGCCCTGCGGGCGCACTGCAGACACAGCCGGGGGTCATGGGGCAAAGGGGCACCTTGAGGCAGCGGCCCCGGGCCCTGCAGACATGCTGCAGACACAGCTGGGGGGTCATGGGGCAAAGGGGCACCTTGAGGCAGCAGCCCCGGGCCCTGCGGGCGCACTGCAGACACAGCCGGGGGACATGGGGCGAAGGGGCACCTTGCGACAGCGGCCCCGGGCCCTGCAGCTGTGCTGCAGCTGCCTGGCTCACCTCCTGCAGCGTGGCAGAGCAGAGCTCAATGGCGATGTAGTGGAACTGCTTGTCCTTCTCCGTACAGAAGTAGCGCACGACATTGGGGTGCTCGTCCGACTCCCGCAGCAGCTGGACCTCCCGGTCGAGAAGGTGAAAGCACTCAGGCAGCAGGCGCTTCACAGCCACATCCCGGCCGTCAAACCGACCCCTGGGACCGGATTGAGAGCGCTGCCGTCACCCCACCTGCCCTCCAGCCAGGCCAGAGGCGCCTGAGCGCCGGCCACAGGGACCCTCCAGGAAACATCCAGCCAGCAGTGGCCTAGCCCCAAAGACGGGTGCCTGTGGGCGCCGCGAGGGTGGCCGGGCCCAGGCCCAACATCGCTGCAGCCCTGGAACAGGCTGGGTTTGGGGAAACCTTTCCTCAGCAATCAACCCCCAGGCTCCTGGCCTTCAGTGTGTGCTGGGGCCTGGGACAGGCACTGGAGCAGCAGCCTGGATGGTTCGCTGGGCGTCAGGCAGACCAAGAACGGCACCAGAGCAGCGCCCCGGGCAGGTGACACCGCGTAGCGCAGGTTTCCTCGCATGCCTCCATGCCAACCCGGTGGAGCTCAGCCCTGGGCCGGGATTGCCAGTGGGGGAGGGGCTGTGCCAGCTGAGCCGACACAGGACTGGGAGATGCCAGCTTTGTCCGACTTGGTCCGACGGCAGGGGGAGAGGAAAGCGCGAAAACCCCTACTAGAGGCCCTGCCAGACCCACCCCTAAGGCCCTTCCAAGTTGGGGCCAAGCCAGGCCCTTCTGGCTCCCAGCTCCAGGGAGGAGTCAGTTGCCGCTCCCCCAGACCAGACCAGACCATGCCTGGCATGAGCACAAAGCAGGGCATTCTGGGGGAGCTCACCTGAAGACAAAGGTCCCCCTGGCTCCATGGCCCAGCACTTCCTTGGGGTTAAAGGAAACCGTCCCAACGACGGTCACATCTGGCTCTGCATCTGCAGAGGGCAAGAGAGTGAACATCGCTTTCCCCCCCCCCCCCCCGCCTCCCTCTCGGGCCCAGCTCCCCTTGCTCCCTAACCCCTGGGCAGTCCAGCACCAGCTCCCCAGCCTGCCCCATGGGAGAGCCCCCGCAGAGAGCCTGGGGAAGACGTTATCCTGGCCTGAGCTCTAGAGCCTGGTGCTGCCCGAGCCTCGGCTTCTCGCCTCCAACACAGCCCCCCACGCTCTGGGACGGGGACATGACTACAGCCCCTCCCCCCACACAGACCTTCAGCCACTCCGGACGCAGCCCGGTCCTGGTCCGCCAGCCCGTTGGGCAGGCCCTTCAGCGAGGACGGGCCTGAGCTCGGGGACAGCTGCAGAGACGTTCGCTGGCTCCCCCCCCGAGACTCCTCCGAACCGGGGGGCCAAGCGTCCCCGGAGAGCCGGCCTGGGGAACGCAGTCCCTGCTGTGGCGAGAGCAGCTGTCGTGGCACCAGCAGTGTCTGGGGCACAAGCATGGATTCCTCAGTCCCTTGCAACAGTGCGGGGTGCAGCTGAAGCGACTGGGCGCCTCGAGGGCAGCGCCGCGGCAATGCCCCTTCCCCGCCGCAGGGAGGGAGCCAGGCCAACCCCCTTGTGGGATCAGTCGGCTCCAGCAGGGGCGGGCTCTGCTGGCCCTCAAACTAGCAGAGCTGCGGGGCCGGGGCGCTCAGGACTCCGGGAGCAGCACATGCTGCAGGCCACGACTCGGGATGCTGGCAGAGCTGGGACGTGGGAGGTTCCCACGGGCCGGCAGCGCAGAGAGGGCCTGGGGACAGTGACATCCGAGCACCCGCAGGCCATGCGAACCCGGACACTGTGCAGCGAGGAGCAGGGCAAGCTGGGAGCAGCGGGAGGCTGCAGCCGCCAACACGGGGCACCCGGAGAGAAGAAACGCGCATTCACCCTGAGACTGACGCTTAGGAGCAGAACGGCCCCGCCCAGCAGTACTGCGGTGACCACAAGCTCCCAGCTGCCTGATGCGGGGTAGATTTCCATCTGCTCGGCCTGGGGCGGGTCCCCGCGGTGCCGCCCATGACGGGCTGGATCCTCCATGCCGTTCGGAGTCAGAAACTGTAATACAGAGCCAGGGTGACAGGTTACACCCAGGGGATCCCCTGCAGCCTGTGCTCTGCCCCCCGTGTCCCACAGCTGCCTGCCCATGCAGGAATGCAGGTGGAGCAGGCCTCCGATTCCTCGCCGCTGGGCAGACCCCAGCGCTGGGATTCGCCCCCTTGCTTTGCACATGCGACCTCTCTCCCTGCCCTGCCGGGTGTCCCCTATGTGCTGGGCCCGGGCCCCGGCAGCCACTCCACTCACGTCATCAAACAGAGTCCTGCCCGGGGCGCTGGTGGGGATGATGGCTTCCGTAGTCTTCCTCAGGGTCTCTGGAAAGGCTCGCAGCATGGTGGTGTGGACCACGGGAGGCAGCTCGTGGTGGCCTGTGGGCGGAGAGAGCTCAAAGGACCTGAGTCCCCCCCTCAGTCCACTCCCAGCTCCGCACCACGCAGGAGGGGGGCGGCCAGGGTTGGACACATCTGGGCCTCACGCAGGAAGGGGATCAGAGCAACATCCGGCTGGCTCCTGCCCTGGGACTTGCAAGAACCCGCAGGGGGCGGGGCCTCACCCACGGGGGAGGGGCCCACAGCAGATCTCCTTTCGTGCCGGCTTCAGCCGTGACCTCTTTAGAAAGTCCGCAGCCCCAGGGCCTGCCCCACTCGCCGGGCGTGGCTGCTGGCAGCGACCCGGCAGCCCTTTCACAACACGGCACAAGCGTTCCAACGTGCTGGGGCCCAGCGGTGCCCCTCGACCACAGGGCTGTGCGCACGCCACGGGGGGAGTGCAGGCACCAGCTCAGCGCCAGGCTCGGGACCTGCGCGTACCAATCGGGTGCAGCAACAAAGTCACTTGGCCGAGACTCTGCCCCCCACGCCTGCGCGGGAAGCGGTTCCTGGCCAGGGATGCAGGGACATGCTCCTGGGAACGGGGACCCCACCCTGAGGCATCGTGGGGTCTGGTGGGTGCAGGTCACAGCCTGGGGTTTGTGGGAAGGGCGTGCAAAGCAGGTGACTGCCCCGGTGAAGAAGAGCCCCCCGGCCGGCCCCTCACCAATGAGGAGCCACTCGTCGTGCAGGGGGCTTGTGCTGCCCTGTGGGTACTTGACGTCGGTGCTGGGTGTGATCTCACACTCGCCAGACTCTCTCACCGTCACGTCATCCGTGGTGGGGCCATCGATCCTGGCCAGTGTGATGCCCTGGGGCTGGAGAGTCAGACGGAGCAGGTTGGCAGTCGTCGCACCTTGCCTTGCCAGCCAAGGGCCCAGGGGCAGGAGGAGGGGTGGGATACTTACCACCAGTGCCATGCTCTCGTGGACCAAGGAGGTCAGGGCGTAGAAGCCGGCTGCGTGCTTCCCCACGTACAGCGTCGGCCTGCAGGCAGAGACAGGTTAGCCCAAGCCTGCGCCATCATGTAGTACACAGCGAGGCACATGAATGCAGCCAGCCCGCCCCCCCCTTCCCCCCCCGTGAAATAGGCTGGGGGGGACCCCCAGCCACACCCTTGGTTCTGGGAAACAGCCAGCTCCAGGAAAACCATCTGATCTCTCTTAGCTTTGATCCCAACCCCAGCAAATTCCTAGGGAACCCTGGTCCTCTCCCACATTAACTCCATCTCCAGAGCGCTCCTCACCCCCGCTCCCAGGTACGGGGCATCCCCGAGCATGCTGTGACCCGCTGCCAAGCCTGGCAGGCCCCTGAACCACCTACAGCAGCTGGGTCTTGGTACCAGAGAAGTCCTTCATGGTCTGGTAGTTCCACTTGATGAGGCGGATGTCCTGCGAGTGGAAGGTCAGGTAGCGCAGCGTCTCCAGGGCCACATTGAGGTGGGGCACTCGGCGCAGACTGTCTTGGTTCCACATGTACAGCCCTACCACAGGGGAGCCATAGTTCTGCATCCACAGGACGTCCCCACTCTCCTTGTCCACGGTCACCACCAGCCCGTCCCCACTGGAGGCAAAGTGAGCCATCTCTAGCCAGGGACACGAGGCAGTTAGGGACACGGCATTTCCTGAGGGGGTCATCCCCCCTCCGTTCACAGCTCTTCCTTCTCCTCCGCCGGGGTTGCTGTCCACAGAGCCTACAGGTCACTGGGTCACCGCGAGGCGCAAACGTCCTCCGTCCTCACCCCTCATGACCCCTCCATCCAAATGTCCCCCGTCCTCACCCTCCATCCAAACCCAGGCTCCCCTGGATTCACAGGGGAACCGTCCAGGACACGGGTGCCCTTTAGCAGTGAGCAGCTGGCACAGCGCTTGTGACAGACACGTGCCACCGGCCCCCTCCAGTCAAGCTCTGGTCCTGCAGGCTGCCCCCATGCCCACTGGCCCACAGCCCACTGCTGTGGGGAGAAGGGCTCCCCCCGACACAGCACTTCCGGAAACTGAGAGCCGCCATGTGGGGACAGAGCTGCTCAGGGCTCCGTGTGCAGGCAAAGCGGGCCAGGAGCTGATCACCACCGAGTCATTCTCCCCTGGAAAGCCGGGACAGCCGCCACCCACTGCAATGCCCAGGGACTCACTGTAGTCGTGCGCCTCATCATAGAGCTCAGCCGAGTAGTCGTGGTAGGTGGCGTTCCAACGCAGCTCCCGGGACTTGGTGTCGTACATGGTGATGACATATTCTGGGGGTCAGACAACAGCAGCCACGGTCACTGCTCAGCTGCTCTAACCAGAACGAGGGGCCTTCCAAAGGGAAGGGCCAGGGGAGCAGGAAGGGATGCTGATCAGCCTAACTATGTCAGAAGGGAACCCTCCCACAGTGCTGCTAGATAACTCCTACAGTCAGGAGAGGAGAGGCGGGGAGAGGGGACAGGAGCGGGGAGGGGCGAGGAGAGGAGGAGAAGCGAGGAGAGGGGAGAGGAGAGGCGGGGAGAGGGGACAGGAGCGGGGAGGGGCGAGGAGAGGGGAGAGGAGAGGCAAGGAGAGGTGAGAGGAGCAGGAGGGGCGAGGAGTGAGAAGAGGAGGGGAAAGGTGGGGAGGGGAGAGAGGCGAGGCAAGAGGAGCGGAGAGAGGGGAGAAGAAGAGGAGAAGCGAGGAGAGGGGAGAGGAGAGGTGGGGGGGAGAGAGGTGAGGAGAGGAGGAGACGCGAGGGGAGGGGAGAGAGGTGAGAGGAGTGGGGAGGAGAGGAGGAGAAGAGAGAGGCGCGAGGAGAGGCAGGGAGAAGTGGGGAGGGGAGAGAGGAGAAGCGAGGAGCAGGGAGAGGAGAGGTGGGGAGGGGAGAGAGGCGAGGCGAGAGGAGTGGGGAGGAGCAAGAAGAGGTAGGGAGAAGTGGGGAGGGAAGAGAGGAGAAGCGAGGAGCAGGGAGAGGAGAGGTGGGGAGGGGAGAGAGGCGAGGCGAGAGGAGTGGGGAGGAGCAAGGAGAGGAGGAGAAGCCAGGAGAAGGGAGAGGAGGAGGAGAGACGGGGAGAGGAGAAGCGAGGAGAGGGGAAGGGCGTGCCTCCCCCAGGAGCCATGCACAGAGGTCAAGGAGCATTAGAAGGGCTACAGGGATTGTCCCTTTTCACAGGGTAACCAAAGGTCTCCGCTCCCCATTGCCAATGGGAAAGCAGAGCTGGGAATCTGCTCCAATAGCAGGTATGGATGGCAGCCTGTCCAACACCGGGAACGGCCCCTCAGCCCTACGCTCTGCACCTGCAGCCAGCAGAAAGGGGGCTGGGCTTACGGGTGCGGCCGATGTAGAGGAGAGGCGTCGAGGGGCACAGACCATCCCAGGCCTCTGTCGACAGCGTCGTCTGCTTCTCTCCTGACTTGGGGTCCACGACAAACCATGTGTCCTGCTTCTTCCCTGGAAAGTTAGAGATGCCTCTCTCAGCCTCCCATGTCCCGGGTGCTCTTCTCTCCAGGTTCTCCACTGCTTCCCCAAGGACCTTAGGCCCTCTCCTAGGCAACATCAACCCATCTCCCCCTTCGGCCAATCTCCAGTCACTCCTGCTGGCCCCCAGACTTACTCCCACATGGATCACCTCTGCCCTGCTCCAGCGCCCTCTCCTTTCCCAGAGGGGTTGGCATGTTCAGACACAGACTCAGATCATGCCCATCTGTGGCATGGCTCCAACCGGGAGCGGGCTAGGTCTGCACACGGATCAGCACCCCACTGATGGAAACCCCTGCACTGGCAGCCTGCCCCAGGGTCCTCTCCCTCCCACACCCCAGCTGCAGGGGACAGCATGGAGACGGGCGCGGGAATGGCTGCTTTATGCACAGAGAAAGCCCCTCCTCTCCCACCAAAGGAGGCTGGTTCATACCCGTGTAGAGGACCCCATCCGAGCTGCGGCACGGCGAGGACTGGACCAGCTCTGGGATGGTGAACGGGAGTTTCTGTAACAAACGGAGCAGACTGCGAGTGACAAAGAGCCCAGAGGCAGCCACGTGCACTGGGCCTTTTCCCTGTATGAGCCCGTCCCCCAGGTCCTCCCCCACCTCCTGGCCTTTCCAAGAGCCTTGGGGCATGGGGCAGTGCAAAGAGAGACCCCAGCCACAGGAGGGGCCCTGGGCGGGGCTGACCAGCCAAAGCAAACCCACAGGGCCTTGCTGTCTCCCCACAGACCCATCTAAATGGGCCGGGGTGAGTGGGAAGAACATGAGGCCCTCCCCCTTCCTGCAGAGCTGCCACCTCCTGCCTGTTTGCATGCACCACTGCCAGGAAGGACAAGGGGGCACTCACTAGCCACCCCACCCCCACGTACTGACCATCAGGCCTTCTTTGTTTTTGCCTCCCAGGACGTACAGGCTGCCATCATTGGGGTCTGGGAGAAACGCCGGCCTGTGAGGAAGGAGAGGGACATGCCAGCCAGGGCCTGTCTCAGGGCCCAAGCCCGCCACCCACAGGGGTTAGGGCAAGGATCCCCCTCCGCAGGCTAGTCCATGACTGGTCACTCCAGGGCTGTGGCTGGAGGGGGCAGCAGGCTTGCTGGTGAATCTCCTGGCATGGGATACCAAGCCGGATAAACTACTGGTCTGTCCGCTATGGCAATTCCTACACAGCCAGTCCACATCCGCCCCATTCTGCTCCAAGTGCTGGCACATCCCCCTGGAGTCACTCCATTCACCTCCAGGAATGCCCCCTGCTGTTTCAAACCGAGGCACAATTTTCCCTCGTTTCTCATACAGGTGTGGTGTGTTCCTGTGCGCGGTTAGACAGCTGCCACTTCCACCCTGAGAGGTGGCTGCACATTCAGCGGTGGGGGGAGAGAGTCCTCCCTTTGCTATTTGTAGCAGTTCAGGGCTCCTTGGGGAGGAAAGTCAACCAGGAAAAGTAACTAAGGGTACATCTACACTGTGGGGGTTTTCTGGGATACCAGAAAAACAGGGAAGGCGTTTGCTCTTCTGCTTTTTTTTGCGGAAGAGCAAACACGCTTTTTTAGGGAGCCCTGTCTACCTCGTTCTATGATAAATAAGGGCTCCTCTGAAAGAAGAGGCTTTTCTGCCATTTGGCCCAGTCTACACAGGGCCAAATGGTGGAAAAGCCTCTTCTAGAAAAGCAATCGGAAAAAGCTACATAAATTGCGGAGCGCAATTTGCACAGCTTTTTCCGAAAAAACCCTACAGTGTAGACCTAGCCTAAGAGTGAATGATGTCTCAAGGTCTCTGAGCCTCCATTTCCTCTTTCTGCACCTCCCTGGGGAGCAGCAGAGGGCTCCTTAGCCAGGGACCACAGAGGCTGGGGAGGATGGGAAGCGCTAAGCTTTACTGGGAAGGACACCTTGGGCAGGGAGCTGACACTTACTCTGCCACGTAAACAGGCACCTGAAGAATGGGATCTGAAAGAGAGAGTGAAACCAGACTCGTCAGTTGCAAGCCAAGGGCCCTGCCAGAGGGGGCCACGTGGCAGCATTCACAGCAGGGTTTGCAGTCACATGGGTCTGACCTCCGATCATTTACCTATTTGCATTTCAGACGCAGCCAGGCAGAGCTGCTTGTGGGGGGCTGCCCAGCAGGGCCTGGACTCCCCTTAGAACAGCAAGACCCCTGGGACTGGCTGGGTCATGCACCGGGTGTCATTCTCCAGGGCCCGCTGCTCAGAACAGCGCTGGGAGGAGAGGATCTGAACTGGAGGGAATGTCTCCAGCCCTTCTCGGCCAGGAGGAAAGTCTGTGGGATGGGGCCTCCCCCCAGACACTGACCCTCAATAAACACCCGACAGAGTCACTGCTCACCATCCTTCAGCGTCCACTTGATGTCACCTGTCTTCTTACTCACAGCGTGAAGGCTCCCGTCCAGGGTGGACACAAAGAGCAGTGTTTCTGGAACAGTCACGGCACTGCCAGTGAGACACTGAGGGCAGAAACGTGGCAGAGATAATACAGCGCCTGATCAGTACCCCGAGTACACTCAATGGGCCTGCCACCCACACGCCCTGGTACGCACAGCTCCACTGTGCTGCCTCCGGCCTCGGCGGGTCAAGAAATGAGGGGAGGAGGGTTCCCCCCAGAGAGATACCACCTTGTACTGTAAGCCCAGCCAGTCGCAAATGATGCAGGGCCAGGATGGGTCACCCATGGCGGGGAGACACTGATGAAACCCCACATTCAGGAACTGATGCTGTGGAGGGTGTTCTCCCTACTGAGTCCATGCTGCCGTGTGACTGGGTGTCTGCCCCTTTGCCAGCCAGGGGCTTGGGCCCGCCAGCCCTGTTTGGAGATAGCCCTTTGAAGAACAGAGGGGTGATCAGGCCCGGCTGGAAGGGGCCAGGCTGAAAGAGCTCATTGCTGCTGCAGCAGGGCTCACAGCAGGGGCAGAGGCGAGGGGCCGCTGCAGCCTGCACTGATCCGGGACGGGCTCTGAGTTACCTTGTGGCATGTTCGACAAATAAAATGTGCCCTGAAGGCAAGTCTGGGCCGACCCTGGGTGTAGTTCTCAATCCCCCCCCCATGTGACAAGGTGCTGTTATAGTGTGCGCCTAGCAGCACAGCAAGTGGTAGCCCCCCCCGCAGAAATAAACGCTCGAGTCTCCCAGTCGCCTGCTTAGATAGCTACTCCCCGCTCCTGCTCCAGGGCTGGGAACTGAAGCCCAGAGGCCCGACTCCCAGTCCACTACGCAGCTGGATTTGTTGACAACACCGATCAGGAGCGCTTGGTGCGTTTACACCCTTACAATGTTTACACTGCAAGAGCCAAGCCCCAAAGGCCCCTCCCTTCTGTTCTTAACTTGGGTTTATTAGAAGTCTTCTCTAGAGCCAGGGTGTAAACCTGCTTGTGCAGCCAAATTCCAGTTTGGCTCTTTCATTCCACTCCCGCAGGTCCCCCTGCACTTCTCTTTGGACATGGGGGATTCTTCTCCAGTTCCTGTCTCAATGGACATTGTTGAGCTATGGGATGGACCCCAGAGGTGGCTGCGTTTCAGCAGGTGGCTGCTGCAGGCCGTGGGCTGACAGTGTAGGATGCTTTCCATTTACTCCTCCTGCTGCTGCTGCTGGGGACGACCTATGGAACGGAGTAGCTGGGTCCTAAACCAGATTTCCCAGGGCCTCGTTAAAGGTGGCACAAGTGTCCCTGCCACTGGCCTCTCCCAGGAGCAAACTGGCTGGGCTGCTTTTCCTGCCAGAAATGCCAGTGGTGCCAGCTCAGAACTTTAAGGCAATGGATTTCAGTGACCCTGATGCCGAGATGGTAACCTCAAATCCCCCCCAGAAACAATGGTATCCCTGTGTGCATTACTCACCCTGCCAGTGCCAGCTCACACACTGCACCTTCCCCACACAAGCCAGCCACACCCCTCGGCAAACAGGACAGGGCTGAGCAAACAGCACTGCCGGACGCAGGGAGGGGGTGCTGCCAGGCTGAGGAGGGAGACACCTGCTCTTTCCTGCAGCTCAGGAATCAGAACAAGGGGTTGAATTCCTGCTAATCAGCCCCCCTGCTCAGAACACCAGACCTCACGGCTTCCCGTGCAGTTAATAAGCCATTCTGCCATCCTCACGATCTCCTTTGACTAAGGCAGGAACAGCAGCTGTGCTCAGCACCGCGTTACCGGAAACGGTGTGACAGTGGCCTGGAATACGGAGGTGTCCCTCCTTGGCTCGTGGGCATTGCCAGGAGATCACCGTGGTGGTGATCAAGTAGGCAGCCTTACCTAGTGGCTCCCTGGGCCACCTGTCTGCCTTGAATTCTGGACGATGTCAGCTGGTGGCCCAGTTCTCACCTCTCCTTCCCCAGGGCCTATTAAATACACCTAGTTGGCAAAGCACAGCCCAGACGCAGCAGAGCGGAGAGAATAAGAGCAGGAACTAGCCAACTGCCTCCAGTAGCCTGTGGGGATGGCTGTGCAGGCAATCTCTGGGGCTGGGGGGGAGGGGGCACATTCTTCCCTGCAGCCATTGTCTGCTGAAACTCACCCAGCTGTAACTACCTAAATACAAAAACTCTCCTCACCCGGCCCAGCTCAGAAGTCATTGGGTCAGCCTCCTGGTTCTCCTCCCTCAGCCACCTGGCAAAGGTGCTTACTGGCTCACTCCCCACCAGCCCCCCATCTAGCATTCTCCTTGTTCAACTGTAAGTACTTTTAATGCTGGCTCAGCAGCCCTCCCTTCACCACAGGCAGCAGCAGGGCGAGCGTCCCCTCGCTGCACCTCGACCATCGCTCTCTTCCCCTTTGCCCCCCACGCTGCAGGTGACGAAGGCAGCGGTCAGACTTTTGGCCTGTGCAGCACTTGGCCTCTGCTGAGACTGCAGGTGAGAGCAGAGGCCAATGGAGACGGTGGCTCTTGTGGGAAGCCACGTGCCTGATGGAAACGGGGCCAAGAGCCCCCAAACTCATCTCACAAAGGCCCCTGAGCAGCCATCCGCCACAGTGACATCCTCTGCCCCTTCTGCCCTGCTTGTCTAGTCCGTGAAGGAGCCCAGGTTAAGGGGCTGCCCCTGCACAAGTCTGAGACGGCCTCACCGTACCCCTGCAGAACCACCCCACTACCCGGCCAATCGGAGTAGCTGCCATTGAAAACCAGGGGGGTTCTCTGTTTACATTCAACAATTCTTAGGCTGCCATGCATGATGGGGAAATGTTCTGGCCAATCTTATTACCTGGCACTGACAGGCGCCACTAGACAGCCCTGCAGTTACTAACCCCGGTTTTATTCAGGCTCCTGTTTCCCTGCGGGTGTAAATGGGCAGGAGTTTTCTACCAAAGCCCTGGAGCAGTCATTACTGCAGCTGAACTAAGCTTCTCAAGGAATGGGACGAGTGAAGGCTACACAAGACACATCTCTCCGGACTCTAAGGGGGCGTCTACACTGCAATAAAACACTCGCTGTGGGCCTCGGTCAGCTGACACGGGCCAGCCACTGGTGTTCCACTGCAGAGTGGACAAACCCTAGCAGGGCTATGGTATCAGCCCGACAGCCCCACAGGCTGGCAGCCCATCAGGGATCCATTCAAAATGCCACCATGGCACACAGCCCTGGGCTTTGTGGCCGACGCGGCCATATTACCAGTGGTGCTGGCAAGTTGGCACCCTGAGTACCCTGGCAAGCCCTTGACCCAGCAGCGGGATGAGAAGAGGCGGGAGGTTATGGGTTCTGCTCTTGCCTCACGGCACGGGCCCATAGGCACTGCTGACCCTGCAGAGCAGTACTCCATGGAGACAGGATGGCATTGCTTCAGGTTCCGTCCAAGGGGCCAAGCTCTCCTCAGCCTGCCCCTGGCAGAAAAGGGTCACACACAAAACGTGCTTGACAAAATGAACTCGGGACAACTCGTGGTTTGGCCACCGTGTCCTCAGTCAGCATTGCCGGGGAAGCTGGGAGCACCGCCCCTGAGCACTTTGCTCCTGCCCACCCCATCCGCCAAGGCGACGGGAGTCTGTGGGGGGACATCTGTGCTGGTGCAGATTGCCCCTAGTTCATTCGGGATCCGCATCACTCACCCTCCCTCCCCACTAAGGCTGAAACACGGGACAGCAATCTATCCAAGAATGTCAACCAAGTAGCCAGGCATACGCAGCTCGGTAGGGAAACCTGCAGCTTCACCGCCCTCAGGAGCTTAGCGCCTCCAGGGGCTCCTGACAGACACCGTAATTACAGAGAGCGTTACCCTGAAACTTCCTCCCTCCCTGCTCCTCACGCTGACAGGCCCCCTGCCTGCTGGGGCTGGCCCCATGGCTCCCCCCACTGACAGGCCTCCTCCAGCTGCGGGGGACCTCAGCGCTCCCCCGGGACACTTCACACAGAAGCCCCCTCCTGTAGGAAGTGATCGCAGAGCTCTCCCAGTCTCCCCCCCACTAACAGTCCCCCCCTCGCTGACAGGCCCCCTGCCTGCTGGATTGGCTCCACAGTCCTCCCCCCACCCCACTGACAGGCCCCCTGCCTGCTGGATTGGCCCCACAGCCCCCCCCCACTGACAGGCCCCCTGCCTGCTGGATTGGCCCCACAGTCCCCCCCCACCCCACTGACAGGTCCCCTGCCTGCTGGATTGGCCCCACAGTCCCCCCCCCCCCACTGACAGGCCCCCTGCCTGCTGGATTGGCCCCACAGTCCCCCCCCACCCCACTGACAGGCCCCCTGCCTGCTGGATTGGCCCCACAGTCCCCCCCCACCCCACTGACAGGCCCCCTGCCTGCTGGATTGGCCCCACAGCCCTCCCCCCACTGACAGGCCCCCTGCCTGCTGGATTGGCCCCACAGTCCCCCCCCCCCCACTGACAGGCCCCCTGCCTGCTGGATTGGCCCCACAGTCCCCCCCCACCCCACTGACAGGCCCCCTGCCTGCTGGGGCTGGCCCCACAGTCCCCCCCCACCCCACTGACAGGCCCCCTGCCTGCTGGATTGGCCCCACTGCCCCCCCCGCCTGCTGGGGCTGGCCCCACGGCTCCCCAGGGACCCCTCGCACTAGCAGCCCCTCTCCCGCAGGGGGCGACCCCAGAGGCCCCCTCCCGCGCGGCGGCCTTTACCTGCAGCAGGTGTGCCAGCGCCCAGAGCCGCAGCAGCCCGGCCCTGCCCATCACGGTGCCCGAGCCCGGCCGGGGCTGACATGCTGCTGGCCGGCCCCAGGCCCCGCGCCGCTAGCGCCCGCCCCGCATGCCGCCCCGCAGGGCCCGGCCGGTCGCGCAGCGCGGGATGCAGGGGCCCGGCAGCGGCGGGCGAGTGACTCTCCGCGGAACCAGGATGCGGGGCCAGCCAGCCCCACGTCAGCCGGGGCGGGGCGGGGAGGGGAGGCGCTGGGGCCGGGGCCGGGGCCGGGGCCGGCCAGCACATTGTTCCAGCCCCCGGCAGTCCCGGGCAATCCTCCGTCCTGCCCCCCCCGCCCGCCGGCTCATGGTCCAACCACAGAAAAGCTCCCCCCACCTCCCGCCCTGGGGCCTGTCACAGCGCCAGGCAGCAGGAGCGATCCCTTCGCCCCCCCAGACACACTTTAACCAAGGCTCCGGAAGGACCCACAACCCACGTGGCTCTCCATAAACACAGCGGGTAAAAAGCTACCGCGTGGGAGCGATTTTAACGGGGTCTGCTCGCACCCCCCCCCCGAAGAATTATACTTTAACGGGGGGGTGCTCATGGACGTGAGGGAGACTGGGAATGAACGCTTCGTTTAGTGAGTGGAGGCAGAGGGCATTGACAGTCTACTGTGCAGGAAGCAAAAACTGTTAGCAAACTTAAGATTCAGGCTGTCTGTACAGCTATATGCAACCGCACATCTCCCAAGCCACAATTTTCTCCCTAAAACTGAACTGCAGAAAAGTTATGTGACTAGCAAGTGGTAAGCTAAGACCCAGCCGGTGTTAGAGACTGTACAGGTCCTATCAAGTCAGACTTTTCTTCAAGGGCTGACTTCCTGTGGATTGGGACGTTACAGTGGGACTTTTGACAGTAGTTTAGCTCATACTTTTAGGTGCTTACACTTTCAATGTGTGTGCATTCAACAGGCCCAGTCTATCATTTAAAACAAATCCTAACCTGATATTTAGTATCCCATACGTCACAGCTTTTTTGTTTGTAACAGTACAAGGAACAAACTAGGTAGCGAATTCATCCCTATATGGAACCCAGCATTCAGCACAGACACTCTCCTCTACAGAAACACCAACAGGTAGCACTGGAATTCTGGCTTATTGAGCATCAGATCAAGGAGCATGGGAAGGCGAGTGAAACTGTGAGAGGACGTATATGCTGTGTGCCACAGGCTTGCCTTTGGCATGGAGAATTACCTTTTTTTCCCTTGGTATTAGGATAATTTCTACTTCTTTGATCAACTTGCAAGAGTTAGGAATTTATCAGTGACTGATAAGAATACAGTTT
Source organism: Pelochelys cantorii (assembly GCA_032595735.1). Lineage (NCBI taxonomy): Eukaryota > Metazoa > Chordata > Testudines > Trionychidae > Pelochelys > Pelochelys cantorii. Next base: position 40,467,056 of record CM064341.1, read on the forward strand.
CTCCATTATTTTAGGGGAATTAAAAGGGTGAAATAGGAGAAGAAAAAATGAAAAACAGAATGCAAGCACAAAAACCTGAAGAGGGACACGTTGTGGAGAACACAGTAAAGGGGTGGGGGAAGAAGCACACACTCCTAGGCTATGTCTACACTGGCAGATTCTTGCACAAGAAGGGCCGTTCTTCCACAGAGCGTCCACGTTGTCCACTCGCTCTTGTGCAAGAGGGCAGTGTGGATGTGTGATGGGTTTATCTTGTGCAAGAAAGCCCTATGGCTAAAATGGCCATCAGAGCTTTCTTGCGCAAGAGAGCGTCCCCACTGCCATCGATGCTCTTGTGCAAAAGCACATCTCGCACATGGAAATGTGGATGTGTTCTTGCACAAGAACCCTTGCGCAATATGTTCTTGTGCAAGAAGCCACCCGTGTAGACATAGCCCTAGGGTTGCCAGATACTTTCACAAAACATCCCAAACATGGCGGGGGGAAAAAGTTTGTTGGGGGAGGGAGAACCAAACTTTTTTTTTTTTTTCTCCCTCTCAACAAGAGTCCCCACTGGCCTTCTATCCGAGAAAAACAGAAATTACATTTTTTTTTAACCAGACAGAAGACGCAATTACCAGACTGTCCGGGCAAAAACCAGCCACCTGGCAACACTACACACTCCCCAATCTATGAGGAAGGGTGAGTAATACAGCCTGCGTTATACAGGTCAGACTAGATGATCACTATGGCCCCCTTCTGTCGTTGGTACCTATGAAGTCATTCTCTAACAGATTATTCTTGAATTCTATTTTCTATAGAAAACAGTGTATGTAGAATGTAAATCACTGCCACACAGAATGCTTAATTATCAAACTTTAATAGATAAGACTAATTTTACAGAATAAAACAATAGGATAACCAGTCAAGGTTACACTTAAAAAAATCCAGCAGTGCAAATCTAAGACTAAATATTTGTCATCTCCCCCTCCTCCAAAATAGGAAATAGATTTTAAAATACCATAAATATGGTACTTACATATTCCATTTTATAATAATTCTGCAGTGAAAACTTAAACATGGTCTTAAAAAAAAAAAAAAAAAAAAAAAAAAGATACAGAACCAAAGAATGAATTATCTAGAATATGGGTAAAACATAGTCAACGTCTTTGAGCCACATAAATCAAATTTCTGCTGGAAGGTAAAATGACCATGTGTTCTACATATGACTTGCTACAATGATCCTAGCCTCCCTCCACTGAAAAGTGACCCTGACAATAAACATGATAAAAAAGTCAACTCAGAACTGGCAGTGGAAGTCCAGAGTATGACTCTCCAAATGAAACAGATGTCTTGGGAAAGGAGAGAGAGAGAGGAGTCAAGAGTGAAAGGAGAGTTTGAAAGCAAAACTTTCACCACAGAGTTGGCACCTCAACCAACTGAATCACAGAGTACGGAGCATGTGCTCCGAGGAGAACACACCAGTGGCCTGATAGTTGCATCACCAATTATTCTGAGGGACAGCTGAAGTCAGATAAGAGAAAAAGGAAGAAACCACCACCAAAATATGGCACCTTTGATATAAATGGTATTGAACACGAACTGTCTATCTTTGGCCCTTACCATATGAAAAGGTGGATACAATCTGTGCATATGCTACAAGGGTATTGCATGTTATCAGTTTCTTAACTAATCCTTCCCCGAACCACTTTTTCTCTTGTGACTTTGCCCAACTAACCACCACAAAAGAAGCCTTATGCTAACTAGTAATACATTATCCTTGAGATATACTTACTCTTGCATGATTTAATTTAAGGTCGAAATGAATGTGGGAAACTTATAGGTATTATACATTCTTCATACAAAAATGACTGAGCATAAGAATTGGTGCAGCTGATGCTTGTGCCCAGCACAAATTTAAAAGCATAGGTTTGTACTGATATGCATATACCATCAGTAAGAGGGTTACTGATGTTGAGAATTATGGAGTGGATACCATATTCAAAACAAGCAGAGATAAAGGAGACATCCCAGGCGAGGAAAGATCAGAAGCAATACAGAAAAGGCCATGCTCCGATTCTGGTAGCATTGACTAGATGTTCAACTTCAGTTAGGCACCTGACTTACAGGGGTTGGTGTTAATGTACTTCAAAGAAGTACTGGCACCTAGAATTGCTAATACGGATACTTTGGCCAGACGACACCTGAAAAACAGCTAGGATTGGTGCATGTGGAAATACTTTCCTCAGTCCCACCAAAAATATGCATTCCAAATACTTTCACTGCTTGCCAGTAACCATAAAAGTTACCTATGCTGCTACTTCATGATGGGGTGCTAATGAGAACTATATTTTTAGAATTAGGACTAGAAGAACCCCCTATTAAAGAGTTTAACATGAAAATAACTGAAGAAATTCAACTTCTGTATAGTTCATAAGCATAATTAAGAATTATGGCAAATTCCCTATGGTCTTTAAACAAATAATCTTTAATAATCTTATTCAGCCAATTCAGATATATTTTATTTGTACTTCATTTCTCATGTTTATTTTGCAGTAAGTGTTTCTGTTACTTAAGGGTATGCCAACATACTCTTTACCCCATCTCTGCCCGTGTGTTCCTTGGTCTCTTTGGATCAATAGTTCTTCGTCGAGTAGTGTCCCCGTGGGTGCTCCACCCAGGATGAGCCCAGCACCTCGAGTGGAGCACCCACGGGGACACACATCTCGAAGAACAGACGTTACTGCACAAGGTGAGTAACTCTCTCATATCCTGGATCCAACAAGGAATCACCCATGGTTACATAAGGGGAATTCAGGGATATTCAGAGTACCAAATGGCTCTGGACTTGGACTCAGCAGACTGTAGTACATACACTGAAGTTATTGTGTATTCCTAGGTGTTTATGAACAAAGTTAACTAAAGTTATGTCTACACAAGACACCTTGCAGGAGCACAGTTGTGCTGTTATAAGGTCTCCCATCTAGCCACTTTTTGCCAATGGGAGAAAGCGCTCCTGTTGGCATAATTAAACCACCACCAACGAATGGCGGTAACCATGTCAGTTGGATAGTGTCTCCTGCTGATCTAGTGCTGTGCACACCAGCACTTCTGTGATGTAACTTATCACTCAGTATGTTTTTATACACATTTGATCAACAAAAGTGCTAGTGTAGATATAGCTTAGGTTACTTTTGCAGAGTAGCTAACCACACAAAGCTCCACATCACTCCAGATAGAACTGAGATAAGGGGCACTGTCAACTTTTACATTAGTATTTCAGATTGAATTTGAGAATAAATAAACTTTCATAAAACCCCAAAGCAATAAACAGCCGAGAAATCCCAAGCCACCAATGAAAGCAGGTTAGACGCAGATCCCCTTCCTGTGCTGCAACCCAAACAACTGCCCCTAGAATCTGAAACTGAAATTGGGTGAACAAAAATGATATGAATGTCATGTTTTAAATTAAATGAAGGTAAAAGGAAATAAGGTACATAAACAGGGAAAAGTTCCTTTGAATGTAATTATTTTCTACATTTATAACAACATAAGATGTTTGTAATGCAAGAGCTAGAATTTTTTCCACTAACGGTGTCCTTTGAAATGTCAGTGATCTGTTTTACCCGGCACAGGCACTAGTGGTAGAGTGTGCTCAGCCACATTATTGAGTATGAACACTGAGTTCACTGGAGTGTTTAGAAGAAATTGCAGAACAGGACAGAATGCAGGGGGAATGCACTTTCTTTCAAATACTGCAGTTTTAGCCTTAATACTAAAATTGGCCATCAGAAAATAAAAAGCATGATATCTGCATGTAAGTTCTACATATCGCTCAAAGGTAATAAAACAGACAGCAACTCTATTACCAGAATGAATGCACTTGCTAAGGGCTTTCAGAGGTTGTCCTAGGAAACTCACATTGTACTACTTCAGAACAGTCCCTGTTACAATGCACATATTAATATGGCAAGACACATTAGTATGGGTTTTCATATATAAAGGAAGTCTCTCAAGCTACTAGTGTAACACGCATGTGACCAATTTATAGACGGGGGAATAGAACACCTTTGACACTAATTTATACTGCAGGGATGTTCAAACTGGAAAGACAAACCAGAACCACATTATGTTGCCACCAGTAGTCTGCAGGCAGATAAAGAACCTTAATGCAAATTGACTTTCAACAACCATATCTGGAGAAGTAAAAAAAGCCCACACCCCAGCTGACCCCTCCCCTTCTACCTTTATAAAAGAAGTTGGTATCTGCTGAATTTCAACATGGTTATTTCAAATAAAATGAAATATGAGCAAGGAATATGTTAAATTTAGCCTTTGATAAAGAGGGATGTTTCCCTTCCAATTTCACAAACACATATCTAATAATACTAAGAAGTGTACAGTGTTTTAAAAAACCAAGAGATAAAAACTGGAACAGTGATCTGTTATATGCAGGTTAATTGGATAGCAGGACTGATTCAGCCTTGCTGTGCAATACAATCCATTAAGGGCGTGAACCTTTCCAGGACTGAAAGGGTCCACTCAGAAAACCTGAGATCAATGGCACTTTAACTTAACTGCTAAATGAACAGGCAGAATGTCATGAGCCACAGATGAGGAACAATACTTCAGAAAAAACTAGGGTAAAAGAACTAGAATAATTAGTTGGAAACTTGAGGAAAGCTGAAGTGTAGCCTTACTATCTTTACCTTTTAAAGATGAGGGCCAGTTGTTGGGTGCATGTACAAAACTTTGTAAGACTTACTGAATTATACTAGTAGGATTTTTCAAACTCAGATCACATATTCTACCCTATTTATGCAGTATCCAAATAAAGGGGCATCTTGGCCAGTTTATCCCAATCATTAATAGGAAGGTCTCTTTGGTTCACTTCCTGTAGCATCATCTTTATTACAACTGCAGTGCACTCACTTCAGGAGTCCTTTGCAGAGTGCAAACAAAAAAACAAAAACAAAAACAAAAACAAAAAACAAACAACAACAAAAAAAATCAATACTAACTCAGGCAACTAGGTCAGTGTTAGCATTTTGTTGCTGTAGGATTTTAGACCTCAACATAAAAGGTAAAGAAGATGCTCAAAAACAGAATCCCCCTGAAATAGACAAGGGCAGAGATATGCAACAAAAAAAGATTGAAATTGCATGAAATGGGACAGTAAGCAGCACCAAGCCATCTTGGCTACAGAAAGTCTACAGTGGTATCTTCCTGCTCCCAATATGCAACACTGCAAGCATCATCCCAGAGCTGCTGGTAGAAAAACAGAAGAACAGGGCATCTTTGGGTTAAAAAAAAAGTTAAAAATTTGCTACTAAAAAGTCAAACCTGAAATAAAAGGGCCAGCATAATATGGCTTACAAAACCCCAATTTTGCATACTGTTTAAAAATTTTAAAAACTGTTTTCAAACTCTCAATCACAACCAAATAACTAAATTAAGTCTGTTTGTAACTGAAAAATTATGAAAATATCTGTCTTTTGTTCAAATCACATAAAAAATCCTCAACAATACAATGTAATATTTTCTTCTGAAAACTAAATTGGAAGATCTACTCTCAGCAGATTTAAGTGTATTACACACCATGTTTTATGAATTACAATTTATTGATTTCCATTGTATTTGCTTTAAATATGATTGAAGCTGTCTGCAGAAAAGGGATGCTGAAATTTTTAAGTTAAAAATAAACTAATGGTGAAAGAACATCACCTCTGGCTTCTGTCAATGCCTCGTTATATCATATTTTATTAATAAAGTTCCAGGGATGTTGGAGGCCTCTCCCAGCAGTGTCCTTAGTTTGTGTCAGTCTCCTGTGCCAGAGGTGAGCGTGCTTTCAAAAATACTGCCATTTGCCCAGTACTGTGTCTTTGATTGCATCAACATATTGAGTAGGTACCCAGTAGACCCAGTAGTAAGATGCTTCTGTAGGGCCCAGTTGAAATGCCTGCAAAATTAAAAGGACAACAGGTAGCATTTACAGACTGGAAACAAACAGAACAGAGGGGGTCAGACAATCTGGATGACCAAATCATTTAATCTACTGCAACTACTGCCTACTCCAAATGCCCCTACCTTGTACCTAGAGCAGACTCTGCAGCACAACTCCTAAAAAAAATCTAAACCAATTAGCTCAGTGCATAGGGCTGAGAAGCCAACAAAGGGCAGAGGCACATGGCTACATGGTAGCAGTTGAAATTGTAGCAAGTATTTTCTATATTTAAATGTTAAATACTGTTATCCACTTCGTCTGACTGATGTAACAGGAGAGAGAAGTACAAAGTGGCGACAGCCTCTCTCCTTGCAGTTTGAGGAATAGTTTTATACCCTAATCTGAAGAGGCTGCTTTTTCCACCTGAGTGATCGCAAATGGACCATTTGGAAAAGGCATGGAACGGCTTCCTCTTGCAGACAGTAAGTTTTTGCTCAAGGCATTTTCCTACCACAGAGAGAAGTGGAATTTCTGTCCAAGAAACTTATTTAAACGTTACAAAGTTTAGTCCCAGGGATATTGTTTATTAAAAAAAAGCCTGAACTGGAGGGGGCGGGGGGTGGGGTGGGGGGGGGGAAAGGAACTCTTGGACTTTAAAAAGCCCCATAGCAGAATCAGCATTACCCTCACTTGATATCTATCACTTTCTTAAACACAATACCAACATTTCAGATTCAATTCAATACATTCAAGTGGAGGGTGGGAAAATTCTTTACTCCACTAAGGCAGATAGAGAAGATGAATGCAACAGGAATTAATATAGAACCAGATATAGGGAAATACCACCATTAGCAACCAACCAAGAGCTAAACTCTTCTCTGACAAAGGAACCTTACCACAAAGAGAAAATGATCGGGTGGAAGTTCAGTCTAGGACTACTAACTTCCTTCTACTGTAACTGTCAGTTAAGTTCTGACTGAGTTAAAAAGTGCTCTGGCATAGTTTTTTAAAGGACAGTAATGCTGAAGATGTGGAATTCTTACTGGCATCAACGGTAGGGACAGAAGTGTTGATACAAAGGAAGAAACTGAAAAACAAATATTAAATATGCATAAAATCAGATCGGATGATGGGCATGTTTTCAGAAGAGTTCAGTACCCAATCTGCACCAAACAAATTGAACTCTTCTGAAACATCTATCCCCAAGTATAATGGTACAAACATTTTTGACAGAAGCTGCATTGTCATTGCAAATCATAGGATTTTAAATTCCTTGAAAGCTTGTGTAGAAACAGTCCAGTATCCCAAAATCATGGCAAGTATTCAGCTTATATTGTTCAGAATATTCACTTTGTAATAATAGACCATAGGGTCAGACTTGAAGCAAGTAAAACCTTCAAGGCTGTTTAAATTCTAACTTAAATTCTAACTTAAACCTCTTGTTTCAGTGTATTAGCATCAAGTGATTAGTCTGTTGTTATTGAAGCAAAAGGAATCACTTACCATCATGTGATAATCCTCATGTCCTTCAATAGGTTCACTCACCACATTTTTAATGGACCCCATGGGTATTTTTTCTGTTCTCTCTACATTGAAATGGATTAAAAATAATGTTTGATATATCAGCAGTGCTTTGCTACAGTGCCTCATGTCGACTTCAGACTGGCTACAGGCAGGGGGTAGCAGCATGCAAGCAATTCAATGTAATTCCAGTTTCTGCCACCTAAATTCTGATGACTCACAGGGTACGTCTACACTTGCACCCTCTTTTAAGAGAGGGATGCAAATGAAGACATTCGAAATTGCAAATGAAGCCAGGATTTAAATATCCCACACTTCATTTGCATATCTGCGTTACGGCGCTATTTCGAAATAACAGACGCTGTTAAGATGCGATTATTTTGAGAGAAAACCCTTCTCTCGAAATAACTGGTAAACCTCATTGTATGAGGAATAAGGGTTATTTCGAGAGAAGGGTTTTCTCTCGAAATAATCGCGTCTTAACAGCGTCTGTTATTTTGAAATAGCGCTATTTCGAAATAGCACCATAACACGAATATGCAAATGACACGTAGGATATTTAAACCCTGGTTTCATTTGCAATTTCGAATGTCTTCATTTGCATCCCTCTCTCGAAAGAGGGTGCAAGTGTAGACATACCCATATTGTGCCAGGTGGCTCCTCTAAATATCATACCACCTCATTTTCTTCAACAACCTATACAGGACCCTAACCTTGCAAACACTTACATACGTGCTTAGCTTTACTACTGTGAGCAGTCCCATTAAAACTGATAGGACTCACAACTGTAAAGTTAGGCACATACAAAACTGTATGTGGGATCAGGTTCTAACTGTAGAAAAGAAATACCTTTTTTCATCCTTCCAATTTCTGTAGAGTTTAGGTATGAAAAAGTGTACAATTCTCTATCAAGATCTAGTTCTGTCTCCAGCACAAGTCTGCATTTAATTATTATAAAAGGTACTAAAAAGAAAAGGAAGGGAAATATTAAAGAGGGAGTGTAAAAGAAAGAAAACACAAGAGATATTGAAAAAATTATGATCACATTACAAAACAACAGATTAGGTCGTCGGCCGCGGCAAGGAGGAATTACTATACTATAAGACTCACAAAGGATTTCTTCCATTGCTTTTTATCTATGAAATATGTCCTCACTTCCTCCGTTAGAATTTTAATTGACATTTTTCCCTTTCACTCCTACTTCCATCACCCATGTCAGTCTGACACACTAATTTCATCTTGCTGAGAACAGGACACAGATAAAGACAAGCTCAAACTGGGTTTTGCCCACTCAAGCTTATGATACTATATATTTTTGTTAGATTCTAAGGTGCTACAGGACTACTCATTGTTTTTATAGAAACCAAGCAAGGCACACCTTAAATGAGGAACACCTTTTGAAGTGCAATCCAGAAAGTAGCAACTGCTTGGAAAAGAAGCATAAGAAAGTGCTACAGCACACACAAATATTTTTACACCACAGAGAAGACAAAAATGTAACCCAATATTCTCCATTTTAATGCAGTTATTACCCTGACACTATGGCAGTCACAGACTAAGTCCAATCTAATTGATGGAAGGATGATCATTTACTGTGCAAATTACTTGGCACTTATTCTGCATCCTCCTAACATTAACAGATTACTCCCCCCAACACCTCTGAAATGGACAGGTCAGCGTTACTTTACAGATAAAGAAAACGAGGCACAGTCAGTGGAATTTGCTTGCTCTAGATCAGTGTTTCTCAGGGTGAGCAGTGGGCCCACTTTGAGAAAGCTGCTAATGAGCTGCTCATTTGTTTACCTAAAGGCTCCATAGTCACAGAGCCTTGTGGCTCTCATTGGCTCTGGTTTGCCATTTCCTGCCAAGGGGAGCCATGTAGAAACACTGCCCTAGATCAAAAGGTGGTTTAGAAATATTGATCCCCACAATTTGTAGCAGAGGGAAAGAGGGAATCATTCAAACACCAAGAACACACCTGCCAGTAATGAAATGGACAGCAGCTCTGAATGGACTGCACCAACTCCTAGCTCATACTGTAACACAACTGTGTCATTTAGCCAACATCAATCATTTAGCCAACAAAAATGAGTCAGTGTACAGAATTGGTGCCACAAATTCATATTTTTCAAGTCCATAAGCGACCATGATGGTAATCTAGTCTGACCTTCTGGACATCACAGACCAAGGGTGCATCTACACAGCACCCTAAAATCGAAAGACGATGCGCAATTTGCGCTGTACAGATTGTGTATCTTATTTCGAAAGTATTTCAAAATAGCTTATTTTGAAATCTGGCGCATCTACACAGCCCCAAATTTCAAATTAAGGTGCTATTTCGAGACATCCCTTATCCCTCGTGCAACGAGGTTTACCGGGATGGCAAAATAGCGCACACGTTATTTAAAAAATATTGCAAAATAATGGGCATCTTGTGTAGATGGGGGTAGTATTTCAGGATACCTCTGGTATCCTGAAATAGCTGTGCAGTATAGACATACCCCCACAGAATTCACTTCATCTCCTGCTGGGCTCTGGAAGGAGACCAGTACTGTATGAGAACTAATGTTTGCAAAGCTCAACATAAGCATTAATAGTCATCTTGCAGCAGGCAATTCTCATCCAAGCCAACATAACAGTCCAGTTAAGGTTCTACTCAGACAAAAAGATCCCCCCATTCATCTCCCCCATCTTTGCAGCATCGTCCTGTTTTGGCTAAGGGAATGAGGCATGGGTTCTCTTCATTACCTGAAAGAAAAGGGGTTATTTGACAGCACTGTCCTCTGCACACTGCTACCTCCACAGCACTTTCAGCTCCTGCTAGCCTGCCTTCAAGACTGTAAATTGAATTCCCTGCACGTGCTGTCATCTCGAAAGTAGACTGCAATTACACAGCACTGAAATGAGTCACCCAGAGAATCTGAGTTCCTAGAACAATGAATGAGAGCAGTGACAGTATTCCTAGCAGCATTCCAGCTCAGAGACCCTCTGTGGCTTTAGACAAGTCACTGAGTCTCCCAGTGCTGTGGGGATTAAACTGCTTATGAAGTGCTCGGAAGAGAAATGTTATTAATACAATTGAGAGCAATGGCGAAGGATAAGATGTCACAGAGGTCACGGATCTCCCAGGCACCAGCCCCAGAGTTCCGAGCTACTATGCTGGCCCCCCGCCTCCCTCACCTCCAAGCTGGGCTTTGGCTCTCATCCCTCGGCCCTCCAACCCCCTTTATTTTTAGCAAAAAGTCACAGATAAGGTCACAGGCTTCAGTGAATTTTTGTTTATTGCCAGGGATCTGTCCATTACTTTGATTAAAAATAACCATGGCAAAAATCTTAACCTTAGTTATGGCTTATGGCAAATGAACTCAAGCTTTCCGATTACAAGTATGTAAAATATTTTGTAATATTCAGCCACACGAAGAAAGCATTTCTGGGAACGAAACAGAGTGAACATTTGATTTGGAAAGATTAATATAAAAAAGCAGGAGCTATTCCTTTAATAAAGTTTATTTTTGACTGAAACTCACGTTTATGATGGGACTGCCAACAAGGTACCTGATCTGCCACTGCTAGCAGCAAATATCTCCAGTGGCTGGGGATGTGATGCTAGATGGGGAAGGCTCTGAGTTGCTACAGAGAATTCTTTCCTAAGTGTCTGTCTGGTGGATCTTGCGTACATGCTTAAGTTCTAATCGACTGCCATATTTGGGGTAGGGAAGAAATATTCCCTCAGGCTCAGTTGGCAGAGACCCTGGTTTTTTTCCCCCCCTTCTTGGATGGGTCACTTGCAGGTCTGAACTACCGTAACTGGAAGTCTTTAAACCTTAATTTGAGGACTCTGGTAACTGAGACAGAAGTTATGGGTCTATTCCAGGAGTGGGTAGGTAAGGTTCTGTGGCCTGCAACGTGCAGAAGGTCAGACTAGATGATCATGATGGTGCCTTCTGATCTTTGAGTCTAGTCTGTACACAACTAGTCAATATCTGGGGTATGTAATAGTCTTAGCTACTTACCTTTAGTGCCTATCCACAGCTGATCTTGCTCTAGTTTAAAGGTCAGCCTCACTTTTCCCCCTGTTTTGTTGTACATGCCGGATAAGGGCACTGTTGGCAGGCGCTCCTAAAAATGCACAATACTAAGAGTGACAATGCAAGACTTAGAATGCACAAGAAAAGCTGTGATAGCAGGGGGGAAACAAAGATGGAAAAAAGTCTCAGGAAGTATGAACAATGGACTGGTAGTATTTTTTCTGATCAGGACAATGCTCCAAGTGGTTATTTAACTTACCTGAGCACCCTTAACAGAAGGCATTACATCTTCCGGTTTTCCTTTATCCAATACTTTTCTGTGTTGCTATAACAAAAACCAGAAATTAGACTACACTGAAGTGTGACACAAAGCTTTTAATTTACTCCCAACCACTTTTTGAAATATGTTCTACCGTTAGAACTTATCAATGTTGGTCCCATCTTCTAGCACGGATTGTAAGTGAGAAATATACTACTTCAGAGTGGACTAGAACCCCAGGATTAGAACACAGTGTTACATAAGAACTTTACAAGCCCAAATTTCAATAGCTCTATGTAGCATTTAACAAATGGGATAAAAGACATCTATCATATGGAAAACGGTTAGTTTTAAGCATTAACAGGGGTTTTTTTATGGGTGTCTAAAGAAATATTGTGATAAACAAAACCTACAGAAAATCTGGAGAAAGGGGTAAACAGTTAGGTGGCAAAATTTGCAGATGATAATGAACTGCTCAAGATAGTTAAGACCAAAGCAGACTGAAGAGCTTTACAAAGATCTCAGAAAACTAGATGACTAGGCAATAAAATGGTAAATGAATTTTAATGTTGATAAATGCAAAATAATGCACATTGGAAATATAATCCCAACTATGCATAGAAAATGATGGGAACTAAATTAGCTGTTACCACTCAAGAGAGAGATCTTGGAGTCATTGTGGATAATTCTCTGAAAACTCAAATGTGCAGCATCAGTCAAAAAAGCAAACAGAATGTTAGGAATCATTTAAAAAGGGATAGAAAATAAGACAGACAATAGTTTATTGCCTCTATAAATCCATGGTACACCCACATCTTGAATACTGTGCATAGATGTGGTTGCCTCATCTCAAAAAGATATCTTAGCATGGGAAAAAATTCAGAAAAGGGCAACAAAAATGATGGCAGCTGTTCCAAACCCCTAATATGAAGAGAGATTAAGACGACTGGGACTTTTCATTTTAGAAAAAGGAGACTAAGGGGGGATATAATAGAGAGCCATAAAATCATGACTGGTGTGGAGAAAGTGAATAAAGGAAAGTTATTTACTTGTTCTCATAATATAAGAACTAGGGGTCACCAAATTAAATTAATAGGTGGCAGATTTAAAAGAAACAAAAGGAAGTACTTCTTCACCCAACTCACAGTCAACCTGTGGAACCTTGCCAAAGATGTTGTGAAGGCCAGGACTTTATCAGGGGGTTCAAATAAAAAAAAAAAAAGCTAGATAAATTCATGGAGGATCAGTCCATCAATGGCTATTAGCCAGGCTGGGCAGGGATGGCATCCCTAGCCACTGTTTGTCAGAAGCTGGGGGAATGGGTGACGGGTGGGATCGCTTGATGATTCCCTGTTCTGTTTATTCCCTCTGGGGGCACAGGATACTGGGCTACATGAGCCTTTGGTTTGACCAAGTATGGCTGTTCTTATGTTCTTAAGATGCAAAAATGGAGAAAGTCTTCTAATGTGTGCAGAAGCCAGGAACCAGTTTAATATCACAGAAGAGTTACCCCTTAGCAAGACAATTGTAATAATCAGGTGTTATGTTCAATGAGTGTTAGAAGTACAGTCCCTAGATTTAATAAAGTAACACTGCAAAAAAAACCCAGATTAGGACACTGAGTAGGAAGGAAAAATGTGCTTGCAACTGACAAGTTTGCTGAGTACCTTTGAATAATGATGAAATTTACAGTATGTGTGAACAATGATGATTATAAAAAGACAAAAGACTATTTCATAAGAGTTATAGACCAACAGCTATCATTAACTTGTAATGGAATTTGTTGCTGATGAAAAAGATGGGAGTGAAAACTAGAATTAAAAGCCTTCTACTTAGCCCTACCACAGATACAGCACAGCTATGAGAGCATGCTTCTTTACACTGCAGCTGACCTTGCTTATGCTTATGTGTTCATTTAGACATGAGTTCAGGGTTCTCTGTGCTGATGAAGCTCCTGAAAAAGGACCACTATGTGCCAAAACTAGAATTCTAGGAATGGGACTAAACTCAATGAGCTGTTTCACATTAGTTTCTTCTTTTACATCAGGTGAACAAAAATTGGTGACCGTCAAGTCACTAAACATGAAATATGGAGCCTGCCTCTTGTGAATTCTTGCTACTAACATTTGTCTTACTAAGTCGCTGAGCTCCATCACCAGCACAGCACTGATCTTGCAAAAATCATTGGCTAGATGTTAATATTGTCTACTGTCAGAACTCATCTGTGCTAGTCCCATCTTCTAGCATGGGTTGTAAGTAAGAAAGACTACTTCAGAGCGGAACAGAACCCAAGAGTTAGAACACCATCTTACACAAGAACTACACAAGCCCACATTTCCTTGTCTTATGCCAAGTTACGGAGACCTCACTTACCTTTTGTCTACAGAGGGGCTCTTTTTTATTTTCTTCAGTTTTCACCTCTTGTTGAGCAGCATCTTTGGGAGTATTTACTGCTAGCACATCATTGATAGTTGAACCAACCACCATTATTTTTGCACCATTTGTGACTTTTATTTCCCGCAACGTTTTCTCCTCTGGTAGAAGTCCCTTAAACATGACTTTCTGCATTGTGGGCGGAAGGCCTGAGAGGCGAGAATTAAAGAGCAATTTAAACCCCAAGGAGTAGGTCTTCGGCCAGAAGAGAAAGAGACTCGTGTGGCAAGTCGTTATGTCCGCAGCCTCAACCGTTTACCTGTGAGCGAGTGGATTTTCTCTTTCAGAGCAGCCCCTGTGCTGTCCAGCGGACACTTCACGTCGTACTTGTTTTTGTTCCAGATGATTTTCAGTTCGACCAGCTCCTTCCCGGACTCGGAGTCGCCGCCGTTGCTGACCGACGCCTGCAGAAGGGCCGACGCCTCCTGCAGCTGGTCCAGTCCCAGGGCTTTCCCGGCGGCAGGGGAAGGGCTCTCCCCGGCATCGCCGCCGCTCAGCGCCTCTGTTTCCATGCCGGGCTCGTCCACGTCTGAGGAGACAAACAGAGCCCGGCCGGGCGGGCGGTTACCGCGGCCCCGCTCCGTCCCCTCGGGCTGCGGGCAGGGACACGCGGGACCCCTCCCCTGGCGGGCCAGGGCTCCCCCGCCCCGCCCCGCTCCCCCGGCAGCCCCGCCCCGCGCCCCTGCCCGGCTGCGCCCCGCTCTCACCATCAGGGGAGGCAGAGGCAGAGGCGGCCATGATGATTGTGTACAATCCGCCCGCGGGGGGTGCTGGGAAACGCCGTGCGCTGGGATTGGCCCCCGCTGGCCCCCGTAGCCCGCCCCGCTGGCCGGGGATTGGCCCCTGCCGGTCCCCGTAGCCCGCCTCCGCCAGCGGGCCAGGCGAGAGCCCTCGTGCGGCGGCGGCAGCCCAGCGCCCCGCTCCCCACGGGCCGGGCCAGCGCGAGGCAGGCGGGCTGCCGCTCTCGGCGTGGCGCGGCCCCAACGTGCCCTCGGGGTTTCCCGCCCATGTGCGGAATAATTGCGCTCCGTGCACCGAGGCGCGTGCGGATGTGCACCACCCTGGGACACACAAGCCCGCGGGCGGGCGCCCTGCTCACCGGGCGGGCGGCGTCGGGCTCTCTCCGGAGCGGCCGCACAAGCTCTCTGGGGCCGCTGACACCGGGCCCGGGCGTCGCGCCCGATTGCACGTGGGACCCATCAGTGTGTGATTGGCGGGGCGGGGCGGGGCGGGGGCCGCTTCTCCAGTCTGAGGCCGCCCCCGCGAGTTATTAGCCCCGGCGGAGTAATTCCGGGGCCGGGGCCGGGGCCGGGGCCGGGATTGGCCCGTGCGGGCCGGTTTAGACACACACGAGTACCAGACACCAGTCCCTGCACCGGAGGGGAGCGATTAAAGGGGACCCTGCGCCTTTAAGTGGCGCCCCGCCCTCTACTGGGGGCGAAAGTGATTGGCTGGCCGTGCGAAGCCGGATGCGCCGCTCCGCGCCCACGTGCGTGTTGCGCTCCATGTGGCGGAACGGGCGGGTCCTCCATGGCGCCTGCGCTGCGGGGCCTGGGGCCTCTTCTGCGGGTTGCCCCTCGGTGGCTGCCCCCGCGGGGGCCCGGGGTGTCGTCCCAGGCAGGGGACGTGCCCAGCGGCGCCAGGGTGAGGGTGCGGTTCGCGCCCAGCCCCACAGGTAACGGGCCCCAGCCCTGGGCGGCGGGAGCCCCTGGCTTGGCGTTTCCTGCCCTGGCCTGTTGATGTTCCCTGTGCTGGGCTAGCCCCTGGCTGGCTGGGGAGGGGAGTCTGCTCGGCTGGGCCGGTCACACGCAGAGGCTTTGCCTGCTTACTGAAGTTGCATCAGTTCAGCTAGAACGAATCTCCCTCGTTTAGTCAAATCCATGCAAATGGTTCTGTGGGCTTTTTCAAATCTGCTCGCACCTGGGTTGTGTCACTGTCATTTTAAGCTGATCCCTTGTCAGTTTAAGCTACAGGACGGGTATGCCTCAAAAATTGATTTAAGAGTGTCCACGTGGAGAACGGCAGTGGTTTAAACAGGCCTGTGGCGGAGCTGAGAATGGAACTCCAGCTACCAGTTGGTGTTTCTGTGTCACAGAAATAGGTGCCTTAAAAATAACTAAAAACACAATCTGGCAAACTGTCCTGTCTGTTTGGGCCCCTTAGCCTGTGCAGAGCCCCATGGGCTTGAGTGTTTCTTGATGGTGAGTGTTTTGTAATATCAGGGCCTAAAATGGCTGCTTCTGTATGCTCAGTATTAGACACCCCTGTCTGCTAGGGTGAGCAGGTAACTGTAACTGCTGACAATCTCAGCGGTTACTTTGTTATGCGCTGCTGGCTCTGCAGGATAAAGTTTAAATAAGCTTTATCCTGCAGAACCCGCAGTGAAGCTGTTCCCTGGGAGCAGGATGGGCAGCTCTTGCCCACCTGGCTCCCCAGGGAGGAGGCTTCACTGACGGGGAATCTGAGTGTAACTGACACCATTAACCGATAAGCATCAGCTTATCAGTTAAATGGTTACTCAGTTACACTCTAAAATCCTTACTGTCTTCCAGTGAAAATATACCAGTGTTTGTTGATTTTTTTTTTTTTGTTTGTTTGTTTGGTTGTTTGTTTTCAAGTTCTCTTTTGCTAGCTTGCTACAAGGGCTTGTTAAATGTGGGTTGCAGGGGAAACTCAACTGAAATTGAACATTCATAAAAGCATCTCTGTTAGAGGTGATGCCTGACATTTACATCCTTCCAGTGGGGAAGGCGCCCAAAACCTTTTAAATATCTTTTAAAACATCTGCCTTTTATATCCACACTGAGACACCTTTCGTAGATCTGTCTTATCACACTTTGCAACCAGTTGCATCTATTAAACTACCTATGGGAATGTTGTGTGTCAAGCCAGGAGCAGAACTTGCAGTGGTCTGCCCCAGTGTACAGGTGTCCCAAATAAAGATAAAGGACAGTTTCCTTCAGTTATAACTAGAAACTGTGCTTTGTGGCGTCAGCTCCTAGCGGGCGGGATCAGGACAAACAGGCAAACACTTGGGCAGCGTTGGCTATCTGCAGGCTTGTGTGAGATCACACAACCCACCCACGATACCATTGGTGATGGCCCTTAGCTGGCCTGTTTACTCTCTGAAGCCTTGTCTGTAGCAGGAAAACGCACAACTGCTGATCATTTTCAATACGAGATCCCTTCAGTGTTTCAGAGAGGAAGACCGAGGCTGCTCATACCTTCCAGAAGGGTTGTGAGAGACTGGCTTTCTCCAGTGGATGCTGTCATTTAAGCAGTATTCAGCACCAGTTCTGTGGAAGCCATTTCTTCAGCACTTCAGTTTTAATGAAGCGTTTTAATGACCTGCGTGGCCAATTGGCATTTCACTGCAGACCCTCCTTTCACTTTTACATGCAATAATATGATCTGATCAGTGCCATCACAAACAATAGCTGACAGCTCTTATGATCAGTGCCATCACAAACAATAGCTGACAGCTCTTATGAAAAATCTCTTCTGTTGAGTGGATTTTATTTGGCCTGACTTGCTCTACTTTTGCTCTGCTATCCCAGGCTTTTTGCACTTGGGCGGCCTTCGTACTGCTTTGTACAACTACATTTTTGCCAGAAAACACCAAGGGGCTTTTATCTTGAGAGTGGAAGATACGGATCAAAGTCGTGTGGTGGCTGGCGCTGCAGAAGGAATAGAGGATATGCTGAATTGGGCAGGTAACTTCCAAATCTGTACAGTTCACTTCTTAATTACTGAAACGACCTACACCCGTGATGAGACAGACTGTTAAATGAACCTCACTGAAATGCAAGCTTCCATCAGCATTGTTTCTTGCTATTCAGTACATTGGTCTAGTTGTTACTGTAACAGGCTAGGAACCAGAAGGATCCTAATGAGCGGGTGAGTGTCCTTTGTTTTTCCTGTGCAGAAGAACCGAGGCGTATTTGGTAGGGATGCATTCCTTTCCAGTTAGAGATGTATGGGAGGTTGGAGAAAAGGCCAGGAGCTGGAATGGAGAGAACTCAGTATGAGTTCATAAATTGTGTGCGTGCACATGTAATTTGCAAAGAAAGAGTTGAATAGATTTTTTTTATCAGGGATGATGTAGGCAGTGCTTGGTCCTGCCGTGAGGGCAGGGGACTGGACTTGATGACCCTTCGAGGTCCCTTCCGGTTGTAGTGTTCTATGATTCTGTGACTCTGAAGTCTGTGACATGTCTTAAAAGATTCAGACATCTGTGAGTACTCCAGTCCATCCTTTGCCTCTTCCTGTGTTTGGATGAATGTTAAAGCAATTACATTATTGGTGAGAGTTTGGGAGGATGTTGTTACTGCAAATTCCAAGTACCCTGGCAATCAAATAACTTTTCAGTTGATAAAATAATGGGTTCTGAAATCTCAGCTGCATGTCTGTGAATAGAGTGTAACTTTACCCCAGGAAGGTGTGTGCATGCACAGATACATAAATCACCCCCCCCCCCACCATGCTGCGTGAAATGTATTAGATCTGCTCAAGTGTTTGCCAGTTTGTGATGGTCTCGCCTGCTGGTGGCTGGAGACCTGAAAGAGACTCTAACACTATTGATTTCATTGGAAGATTCCTCTCTAGCTCACAGTGTCGAGTCCCATGCTGCACATGAGCTGTGCGCTCTGTAGATTTACTGTGAACTGCTGCCTTCTGACCCCTGCTGAACGCGCTATCCCCTTGGCCCATAACTCTGTTTTCCAGGTATCCCACCTGATGAAAGCCCCCGCGAGGGAGGCCCGGTCGGGCCCTACCAGCAGTCACACAGACTTGAGCTGTACAAGAAAGCAGCGAGGCGCTTGTGGAGAGCGGCGCTGCCTACCCCTGCTTTTGCACCCCTCGGCGCCTGGAACTACTGAAGAAGGAAGCGCTACGGAATCAACAGACACCACGGTAGGGGGCTGCCTCTGTCCTGTGGACTGTGTGCGTGAAGGGGACTCTGGCTCTGAGACACCACGTGCTGAGCCACAGGGGCACTTCAGCGCGAAATGGCTTTTGTTGTTGAGGAGAGTTCTGGTTTCTAGCCCAACTAAACATCTCTGCTTATCACTTATTTACCATGTACTGTCGCTAAAGAGCATTACACGTGCTAGCTGATCGAGCCTCCCAACCCCCACCCTTCCAGTGAGGCGGGTAAGCGGACGGGTGTCCTCCCCACGCAGCGGACGTGACTCGACCCAGCCCCGGGAGACTCGCTGCCCGAGCTGAGATTAGGACTTGGGCTCGGACTAGAATGGGAAAAGCTGAATGTTTGCCCGCGGTATTGAACCGAGCCCCTTGCTCGTTTCTCCCCACAGCTATGACAACAGGTGCCGCCACCTGAGCCCCAAGCAGGTGGCTGAGAAGCTGTCGCAGGGCTCTGACTACGTGGTCCGTTTCCAGCTGAAGGAAGGTGCCGAGCCCTTTCATGATCTGGTCTATGGATGGAGCAAGCACGAAGTGGCTGCTGTGGAAGGGGACCCAGTGATCCTAAAAGGGGACGGCTTCCCCACATATCACCTGGCCAGCGTGGTGGATGACCATCACATGGGAATCAGTCACGTTCTGCGTGGAACCGAGTGGCTCACTTCCACATCCAAGCACCTTCTTCTCTACAGAGCCTTTGGCTGGGACCCGCCGCGGTTTGGCCACCTTCCGCTGCTCCTGAACAAGGATGGCAGTAAACTGTCCAAACGGCAGGGAGACGTTTTCGTGGGGCATTTTGTTCAAGACGGCTGCTTGCCGGAAGCC
Organism: Pelochelys cantorii; assembly: GCA_032595735.1. NCBI lineage: Eukaryota > Metazoa > Chordata > Testudines > Trionychidae > Pelochelys > Pelochelys cantorii. The sequence continues at coordinate 40,486,971 of CM064341.1, forward strand.
CTGCTGGACATCATCACCAACTGCGGCTCTGGATTTGCAGGTACGGGGGGCAGGCCTGATGCGCGGGGAGAGGCCCCGAGGTTTGGTTACTTGACACGTTTGCGGCGTGTGAAAAGAGTCGGGGTGAATGGTGCAGCTATCGCAGAGCTTTCTAAGCCCCTTGGCGGGGTGGGCTGAGGTCCTGAGCTTAATGACCGCCCAGAGACCAGCTCAACAAAGAGGGAATGGATCATGGAGATGAACCCAAACCCCCTCCTTCATCTGGGAGGAGCCCTCCCGAGCATGGGGGGATGGCCAGGGGAAAGTTCACCCTGCTGCTGCCCATGTCAGAGCATCTCCATCAGGAGAGGCTTTCAGTCCCCAGCTCTGTCTGTTCAGCACCAGCTTCACTGTCGAATGGAAAGAGCTGGATGTGGGTGTAGCAAGAGCCGTGTCCTCTGGGGACTGTTGGAGGCACTTCTGCTCTCTGATTAAGAACATCAGAACAGCCAGACGGGGTCAGACCAAAGGTCCATCCAGCCCAGTGTCCGGTCTGCCCATAGTGGCCAATGCCAGGGGCCCCAGAGGGAGTGAACAGAACAGGAATCATCATGTGATCCCTCCCCTGTTGTCCTGTCCCAGCTTTGCAGTTAAAACACACACTAAAGATTTTCCCCTACCTGTTTAACCTGTAAGTGCATGGGAAGCTGGGCCAGTCGCTCCCTTCCCAACTCTCCGCAGGTGTCGTAAACCGTCATGTTCCTGCTGAGACATTGGGCTCAGAAACCCCCCTGCGAGTTAACCCTTCCCAGAAGATGAAACGTTCTGCCCTGAGACGTGTGCTGCTTGTTGGGCCATGGGGAGGATTTCTCTTTAGGCAGAGAGGCAGAAAGCCAGAGGGACAAGTCCCTGGGTCCAAGCAGCCCATGGGCGGCACCAGCCAGCCTGGAGAGGCCCATGGGCTGCTTGGACCCAGAGGGCACAGGATCGTTCTGATTCGGTGTGTTCCCCTCAGCTGCTGTAACGGGTCAGTGCTGCCGTGAAATGGCTCTGTACCTTGCCCTGGTGCTGCCTGGCTGACTGCTGCATGGGCAGGGGCAGAGTTAAGGGGAAATTCTAGGTTAGGTTAGGACACTTCTCAAATGCTTCATTCAGTGTCAGCCATTGGAGCCAGCAGGAACTCCCAGGGTGTTGCCTGTTGCTGGGGCATGGTAGAAAACGTGGGGGAGTCTGTCCTCGGGCTGAGGCTGGCCTGGCCCAAACCCCTGCCATTAGGCTCTACCTTTCGGATAAGCATGTCCCCTGGTACGGAGCAGGCGTGGAGGGACCCTCCCGTGTCACTCTGTCCTGGGCCGCACTGACAGCCGTGATACTAGCTCTCCGTGGGAGCGAATGCCTGAGGCCACTGGTGGGTTATTTTGCAGGGAATCAGATGGGCAGGACGTTGGAGGAGCTGATCTCGGAGTTTGATGCGGGCAGAATCACCACCCACTCAGCCCTGCTGGATCTTGACAAGCTCCCAGAATTCAACAGGTATGAGAACTGGCAGTAGCCCCTTATTCCTCTCCAACCAGCCCTACAAATCCCCCTGCGGGGGCTTAGATTTACCTCCTGACTCTGTCCGCCTGCTGGCCCCATCGTGGCTGCTCCTCTGGACTCTCCATTGTTGGGTTCCCCCCTCTCTACCGTAAAGCAAACAGTTTTCCAGCAGCTCCATGGCAGCATCCTGCCTGCTGCACAATTGCTCCCTGCCTCTTTCACTGACAGGGCCAGGCCCTGAAATCCGCCTTTCTGCAGATGGATACAAATGGGGGGATTGAGCCGACCACCTAGCATGCCTTGGCCTGCGTGTGCCAGGAGCTCAGGTGGCGGCCCTGGCAGCAGAGCCTTGCCAGACGGGCCACGTTGCGAGGAGAATACAAGGACTTAAGTGTGGGTGAGAAATTGCTTTTCAGAAATCATCATTGTTAATGGTATAGTTCCAGGAAGCCCCCTCCCCCGCCCCCCCGAGCCGCGTGTGGAGAGCTAGTGACCAGCCCTCTCGGGTGGATTTCTAAATGGCTCCGTTAGGCTGTGCTGAAGCCAGCAAGGGCCACGCCCCTGGGATGGTTCTGTCTTCTGTGCAGGATTCACCTGCTCCGGCAGGTTGGAGATGAGCGGCTGCGGGGCCAGCTGGTGACGGAGCTGCAGAGGCAGGTGGAGCAGGCCTATGGCGACCAGCTGATGGACAGAGCAGTTCTAGAGAAGGGCTACGTGGAGCGAGTCCTCCTGCTGAGAAAAGTACGACGAGGGTGGCGGTGGCGGTGGCGGTGCCTGGGGCAGAGGAGTAGAATGTGGGGAGGGCAGAGGCTCTGTGGGTAGCCCTGCTGGGTTCTGGGAAATGCTCTGACGCTCCAAGGCCTCATGCGCCATGGGAGGTCTGTGCAGCCCTGCTTCGTGCCCAAACGCTGAGCTGTGGAGTCAGCAAGGACGCTCCAGGCATCTCCTCTGCCTCTGCAGACCTGCGTGTCTGCCCGTCTGGGCTAGTGAGCAGCCGTTTGCATCACCAGACCTGCCATCGCGGGGCACAGCCTCAGCAGAGAGACCAAGGACTGAATGGGCCTTCTCTCACCCCAGGAGACTGGCTGTCTCCTGGGCTGGTTGGCTGGGCAGCTGGAAGCTCACCCGCCTTCTGCCTCTTCTGGGCTAAAGGGAGAGAGCCAGTGTGGTACTCTGTGGTGGAATCGAGCTTTCTGTCCTTCAGAGTCCGGATCTCAAAGGAGGTGGCAAAGCAAGGGCTGAGGTGGGAGAAGGGGAGATGGCGGCCCTGCCTGATGCTACGGGAGCGAGGCCACAGGGTTTCCTGGGGCCTACGCTCCACTCCACGAGATCGCTGCAGGTTGGGGGGGTCACTGCACGCTCTTGCTTTAGAAAGGCAGGAAACGCCTTGACGATGTGGTTTCACGATGGCAGCAGATACAAAATTACTCATGTGACTTCCGGCTTCTGCCCCCCATGAGTCAGTGTGGGAAGCCATTTGCAGGTCCGGCTCTGACTCGGCTTGCCTGCTGGCCTGTTACTGAGGCTGGTAGCCCTCACTCGGCGTAGCCCAGCACTTGCACACCAGTGGGAAGTGGGTGTAAAATGCCCCGCAAGCCGAGCACCCGCATTCTGCCTGGTGAGTGCCAGGGCTGTGGGGAATGACCCCTTTGCCACCCTGTCCCTGAGACTGTCTCTTCTCTCCATCAGCTGCCTGGCCCTGACACTCCACCCTTCTGTCCCACAGGGTCACATAAGCCGCCTGAAGAACCTGGTGGCGCCTGAGTATTCTTACTTATGGGTCAAGCCGTCCGTGTCCCGAGAGCAGCTGCAAAGTGTTTCAGCAGAAGTAGATGAGATAGGAAAGCTAGTGATCAGGTAAGTGTCCTCTCCCTGCTCCACTCTCTCCTGCCTGCCCCCTCTCGCTGGTCTTACTGCTCAGCCTGCGCTGGCATCAGACACACGCTCTAGAAAGTGGGCTGCAGTTGGGATGTGCTGAGAAGCCAAATGCATTCACACTCGGTCCTCACTCCCCTGGCCTCTCTTGTCCGCTCTTGATGCTCCCTTCCAGTCAGCCTCTCTCCCCCGTCTGTTAAATGTTCAAACTTGGAGCTTTGTGCTGTCTCCCACGCTGTCCCATGGGGAGGGGGCAATGTTTGTAAACATCCACTAGGGATGTGAAAGGTTAATGGGGGGGAGGAGGGGCTGGAGCAGCTCCCCATAGGCAGAGGGCTGCCCCAAATGGAAATTCCTCTTCCCCCACGTGCCACTAGATTGAGAGGGCATCTTCTCTGAAAGGTTGATGGAAGGGCAGATGGGTGCTCTGACTACAGAAGAGCTGAATGAAGACCTGAGAGGCCTGGAGGAGCAGATGAGAGGGACCAAGTACAGCAGCATGATGAAACTCCTTCGCTTGGCCCTCAGTGGACAGCAGGTAACAGAAACATCTCAACTTCTATGGCTATCTAATAACAGCCTGGTCACAGGGCACAGGCTTGTGGGTGCTAGATCTTGTGGCTCCTCAGACCTGCTGAGGAGCAAACCCAGATCACTTTTGACTTTGCTGGTGGTTGGAGTGCTGGCCAGGCGTCAGCTTCCTGGAGACTCGCCCATGATGTTCCTTGGGGGATCCCTTCGGATCTGCAGGAGGCTTTATACTTCTCTGGGCCGGTCCCAGGTTTCTGCTGTGATGTTACATCTTGTACGAGAGAGATTTTCTGGCTGCTTCTCAGTTAATTTATCTGCTTGCAGGGTGTTTGTTTGCCTTAAAAGGTCACAGAGCCTAAACTGCCTTTGGGTATTTCTCATTCACATCTCACACACATTCCACAGGTTACATACACGTTCATAAGCAATATGATTTCTAGGCAAAGTGGCCTAGAGTAACAAGTTGCATTGTACTAAAGATAACATGCCAAAGGCATGATAAAAAGCTTAACATAAATTAGAACTAAGAAAGCCAATGTTGGGGAAGAAGGGAAAAGCAGAGGGGTATGTCCAGTTAGCTAGATGCCAGTGGAGAGGAGGGCGGGGGATCTTGTCCGACTGGTTACAGATCTTGTGTGTTTTCCTCAGTTATGATAAGTGAATGCGCTAATGTGAAAGCTCCTTGTCAGAGTGATGCTAGGAGAGACTAGAGGTATCAAGTCCACCCATCCCCCCCAGAGTTGCAAACCTGTGGCTGGAAAGACACAGGCTGGTTTGTAAGGAGCATTGTCAGCTTGTGTGCGTCATGGTTCATAATGTAACCAACAGTCAATTCCTCCTTCCGTCCAAAATGATTGTTAAAAACCAGGGCGAGTTCTCTTGTGGCATAACTCCTCTGAGTTTGAAGGCACTACCCAGCAGAGAAGTTGGCCTGATGGTAATTTTTCTTCCCTGAAAACAGAACCAATGTCTTGTATTAGAAATGTCAGGTTATTTTAATTGCAGGTGACTGACAACTCCTCAGTCAGTCCTTTCCAGTATAGAGGGATTCAGAGTTTTACCTGTTGCATGTTACCAAGAGAGCGTCAAAGGCTTTCCGATACAGTGCTGGGATGAGCGTGAGTAGAACAGAATGCTGGCTTCCACTTGTGCAGTGTCCTTTGTGTGTGCTTTCAGCACGGACCCAGCGTTGCTGAGATGATGGTTTCCTTGGGACCCAGAGAAGTGTGTGAAAGGATTCGGAAGGTGCTATCCAACTAGCAAGAACTTTCCCAGCAGGAATGATCCCAGCAGACGGCACTCCCCTCCAGATACTCCGAGCCCCGTGTGGCCCTCAGGACCCTGGCCTCAGCTTTGCAGTCTGTATTTTAGAGGAGCTGGATCTAGGGGATGCAGTTGAATTCAGATTCAAATCTGCTTTGTTGTCTGCATCTCGTGGGACCAGGCTGGCGTTCACAGCGGGACCGAGAGCTCTTCATCTTCACTGTATGCGCAAGTCTAGCCTGGCGTGGCAGGGACTGAAAGTGGTTACTTCTGATGGCTGCTTGATTTCCCGCAAGCCAGCAGCGCGCTGATCGCCTCTTGGAGCAGTGTCCATGTGACCCAGACACCATCCCTGGATGCTAATTAGCCCCCAGCTGGCAATCTGAGCAGAGGTGTCACATGTAAATAGGCAACATAGGTTTGATCCCCTCAGCTGTACAAAATGCCCTTGCAGGTCTGGCATTGGATGCATGGTGGTGGTAGGCTGTTGTGTGAGGGAAGTGTACACTTTCCATGTCCCTATGCCTTGAACTTTTCTTTCCAACATTGTAATGCCCACTTTTCTCATGAGTATTTTATTCTCCTTTTTAAAGTCCCAGATGTTTTTGGTTTTGAACTGGAGCCATAAAAAGAGAATCAAATAGCAGTTGCTGTGCCTGCATATCAGTGTACTTGGTCATTTCCACTTAATTTGCAAAGCCTCTTTTTTGGACAAATGCACTTTCATTCTCATGTGAAATTGGGCTGCTCGATCCTTTCCTTGTAGGTAATCCTACCTGCCTCCTCACAAAACCCCATCATGAGCATAGGAGAGAGAAGCGTGCACATCTGTACAGCTGTGTCTAAATGTGAAGTGGGCGTGTAACTCTTTTTACAATAAAAAGCTGTGAATGTTTCACTGTGGCTTTTCTCAGCAGTTTAAGTGCTGCTCAGGTGGGGAAGTAGCCGTGTCACTCAAGAACTGTACATTGGCCCTGTTTGGTTTCACATGTAGTAGGTTTTCCATAAATGATGGGTTGGGAATTGTGATCAGAGTGAGAATGCCGACAGCGTCTGTCTGGGCCCCTGGCTGGTCCTGAATAAAGGAATTTATGGGATTGGCGAGGTCCCCTGCCACTGGCCTCCCAGGCCACCACCCCTCCCTGCTGCTGGCTCTGCTTCTGGCCCGGCTCCTCTGCTGCTGGTGCAGCCACCAGCCCCCGTATCCTGGGGTCCAGGAACAGCCATGAGGGGGTGCAGCCTGTAGGCAAACAATGCTCGCCGGGTGCTGGGTTGGAAATGTGAGGTGCCAAACGCTTGCATGTGAATGTGAGGCTGGGTAGGGAGGGCAGGAGGCTGTGGGGAGTCTGGTTCGTTGGGGGGGGGGGGGGGGGATGGCAGTGCTCGCCCTGGCCTTGCTGGGCTGTGGGGGGCAGGGGCTTCCTTGGGTGAGTCCTGGCTCTCGCTGTCCGAACGTGGCGTTGGAGCAGCACCTGCCCGTCTGCTGCCGGGGGAGACACGAGGGGCCCCGCCTTGGGCCGGGGGGAAGGGGCAAAGCCTGCACCGGGGGGGGGGGGGGCGTTTCCCGCCGATGTCATACGTGCGCGGGGAGGGGCTCGCTGCGGGGGGGCGGACACGCTCCAGACGGAAGCGGCGCCGGGCTGCGAGCCGCCTTCCAGCCGCGCGGGGCCCCCCCGGACCCTCCGCCCAGACGGCTGCACGTGGCGCCCCGGGGCGCCCGGCTCCGCCTCCCTGCGCGGCCGCTGAGTCAGCTGCGGGGCCGGGGCCGGGGCCGCTGTCTCGGGCGCGTCTCCATGGCTGGGTCGGACCCGGCGGCGCTGGAGCTCTGGCTCCGTGAGTAGCGGGGGGTGGGGGTGTCGGACAGACGGACTGGGTGCCCCGGGGGGGGGGGACAGACAGACTGGGTGCCCCGGGGAGGAGGGGGGGGGACAGAGAGACTGGGTGCCCCGGGGAGGAGGGGGGGGGACAGACAGACTGGGTGCCCTGGGGGGAGAGGGGGGCAGACGGACTGGCTGTTCTTGGCGGCAGGTTGGACAGACGGACTGGGTGCCCCTGGGGGGGGGGGCACAGACAGACTGGGTGCCCTGGGAAGGAGAGGGGGGTGGGACAGACGGACTGGGTGCCCTGGGGGGGGGGACAGACAGACTGGGTGCCCTGGGGAGGAGGGGGGGGACAGACAGACTGGGTGCCCCGGGGAGGAGGGGGGGGGACAGACGGACTGGGTGCCCCGGGGAGGAGGGGGGGGAACAGACGGACTGGGTGCCCCGGGGAGGAGGGGGGGGGGACAGACGGACTGGGTGCCCTGGGGAGGGGGGGGGGACAGACGGACTGGGTGCCCTGGGGAGGAGGGGGGGGACAGACAGACTGGGTGCCCTGGGGAGGAGGGGGGGTGGGACAGACGGACTGGGTGCCCTGGGGGGGGACAGACAGACTGGGTGCCCTGGGTAGGGGGGGGGGACAGACAGACTGGGTGCCCCGGGGAGGAGGGGGGGAGACAGACAGACTGGGTGCCCCGGGGAGGAGGGGGGGGGACAGACGGACTGGGTGCCCCGGGGAGGAGGGGGGGGAACAGACGGACTGTGTGCCCCGGGGAGGAGGGGGGGGGGACAGACGGACTGGGTGCCCTGGGGAGGGGGGGGGGACAGACGGACTGGGTGCCCTGGGGAGGAGGGGGGGGACAGACAGACTGGGTGCCCTGGGGAGGAGGGGGGGTGGGACAGACGGACTGGGTGCCCTGGGGGGGGACAGACAGACTGGGTGCCCTGGGTAGGGGGGGGGGACAGACAGACTGGGTGCCCCGGGGAGGAGGGGGGGAGACAGACAGACTGGGTGCCCCGGGGAGGAGGGGGGGAGACAGACAGACTGGGTGCCCCGGGGAGGAGGGGGGGGGACAGACAGACTGGGTGCCCCGGGGAGGAGGGGGGGGGACAGACGGACTGGGTGTCCCTGGGGGGAGAGGGGGGCAGACGGACTGGCTGTTCTTGGCGGCAGGTTGGACAGACGGACTGGGTGCCCCTGGGGGGGGGGGCACAGACAGACTGGGTGCCCTGGAAAGGAGAGGGGGGTGGGGACAGACGGACTGGGTGCCCTGGGGGGGGGGACAGACAGACTGGGTGCCCTGGGGAGGAGGGGGGGGGACAGACAGACTGGGTGCCCCGGGGAGGAGGGGGGGGGACAGACAGACTGGGTGCCCCGGGGAGGAGGGGGGGAACAGACGGACTGTGTGCCCCGGGGAGGAGGGGGGGGGGACAGACGGACTGGGTGCCCTGGGGAGGGGGGGGGGGACAGACGGACTGGGTGCCCTGGGGAGGAGGGGGGGGACAGACAGACTGGGTGCCCTGGGGAGGAGGGGGGGTGGGACAGACGGACTGGGTGCCCTGGGGGGGGACAGACAGACTGGGTGCCCTGGGTAGGGGGGGGGGACAGACAGACTGGGTGCCCTGGGGGGAGGGGGGGACAGACGGACTGGCTGTTCTTGGCGGCAGGTTGGACAGACGGACTGGGTGCCCCTGGGGGGGGGGCACAGACAGACTGGGTGCCCTGGGAAGGAGGGGGGGGGGGACAGACAGACTGGGTGCCCCGGGGAGGAGGGGGGGGGGACAGACGGATTGGGTGCCCTGGGGAGGAGGGGGGGGACAGACGGACTGGGTGCCCTGGGGAGGAGGGGGGGGGGACAGACGGACTGGGTGCCCTGGGGAGGAGGGGGGGGGACAGACGGACTGGGTGCCCGGGGGGGGGACAGACAGACTGGGTGCCCCAGGGGGGGGACAGACAGACTGGGTGCCCTGGGGAGGAGGGGGGGGGACAGACGGATTGGGTGCCCGGGGGGGGGGGACAGACAGACTAGGTGCCCTGGGGGGGGACAGACGGACTGGGTGCCCTGGGGGGGGGACAGACGGACTGGGTGCCCTGGGAAGGAGGGGGGGGGTGGGACAGACGGACTGGGTGCCCTGGGGGGGGGGGACAGACAGACTGGGTGTCCCTGGCAGCGGGTTGGACTGACAGATTGGGTGCCCCGGGGTTCACAGGTACCCTACAGAATTGGTGGTTTTCCCTGGCTCTCCAAGCGCCTTGCTGCAGGCCGGGGGCTGGGGCAGGGAGGCCTGGGCAAAACCAAGGGGGTCCCTGTCACTGTCTCACAGTGAGCAGAGCTCCAGGCTGGCTGGGCAGAGCCTGCCCCAGAGGAGAAGGGCCTGGCGGTCACTCCTGGGCACACCCCTTTGGCTTCAGTGGTGTCAGGGTGGGATGAAGTTAGTCCAGTTTGCTCCCCCTTTGCTTGTCTCCATGGCAGGCGGTAAATAGCAGGGGCCTGCTTGTGCACCCTGCTGGGCGAGCAGGCTCCGGCTCGGCGCGGACCTGCACTGCTGCTTGAACTGGGGCAACGTCACGTTGTGCAGGGTTGTGAAAAAGACACCCAGCAATGCACGTTACTGCAGCCGGAGCGCTGACCGCCCTGGGGCTAAATCGCCGGGGACACGCTCCCCTGCCAGAGCTTCCACCCCTTGCGACGGTGGAATAGTTATGCCGACAGGAGAGCTCTCCCTCCGCACAGTACACCTTCGCCAGACGTGCTGCACGAGGTTGCACGGCCGGGTTGGTTGGCCCTGGAAGGTCCCCGTTTCCAACGACTAGTAACTGCTTGGGCAAAGAGCGTCTGAGCAGGCATGCTCAGCGGAAGGAGGAAGTCGCACCTCGGCGGGGGCTGTCAGTTCGGGGTGACAGGAACAGCGCAGCAAGGGGGAGACTCCTCAGACCTGCCCAGAACTTTCTACGCTGGGGTCAGAATGAAATACTAGCCCCGCAGGGAAATAGTGGGCTAGTGATGTGACAGTTTGGGGCTTTGGGGTAGCTTAGAACGAGGCACAAAGTGCTGCCCTGCCCGGTCGCAGAGGACAGTCACACAGCAGTGTCAGCTGACTATTTGCTTTTAAAATTCCATTTGTTGCTTGGGGGCCAGTTTTCAAAGCTGTCTCCGTTTCCCCGTTAACACCTATCATCACAGACCTTGCGGGTGACAGGTCTGGATTTTAAACTTCTGCCAGAGTGAGACCTGTGGGTGTAAGTTTTCTTCATGCAATTACTGGCCAAAGTGTAGTCATAACGGTATTACCCACGGTCGGGGCGCTGTGCTGGCCTGCATGTCTCGCCTGTCTCGCTGAGTTCCAGGTTGTAAAATGCAGCCTTGAGCAAAGGCATTTTAGCAAGGCCCTTCTGCAAACACCTGGCTCCCTGAGCCTGCTGCTGGATTGCAGGAGCAATGTGGTTTGCCTGGTCATTTTAAGCCATAGAGGGTGTGGTCTACACAGCAACAGTATTGCGAAATAACTTAGGGCATGTCTAAACTACATTCCTTTTCCAAAAGAGAAATGTAAATGAGCCCAATAGAAAATGCAAATGAAGCGCAGATTTACAAGTCTCATGCTTCATTTGCATAATCACATGCGAGCGCTTTTTCGAAAAAGGATTTTTTGAAAAAGAAACTGCAGTCTAGACGGGGTTCTTTTGAAAAAAAATCCCTTTTTCGAAAGAACCCGTACTCCTGAAAAAATGAGTTACGGGTTCTTTCGAAAAAGGGATTTTTTTCGAAAGAACCCCGTTTAGACTGCGGTTTTTCGAAAAAGTGCTCTCGCAATTATGCAAATGAAGCGCGAGATTTGTAAGTCTGCGCTTCATTTGCATTTTTGATTCGGCTCATTTACATTCCTCTTTCGGAAGAGGAATGCAGTTTGGACGTTGCCTTAGTGTTAACCAGCAGCGCCGCCCATTGATAATGGTCTGGTGGCAGCGCGCTGGGAGCGAGGATGGAGCCTGGAGGGATTTCATGGGGGAAGAAGGTATTTTGGTCTGTCTCATCAGCTGGTCCCTTGCAGACAACACTCTGAAATGGTCTTTTCTTCCTGGTAAGATAAAGCCACTGACCCAAGCACCCCTGAAGAAAACTGGGAGTGTATCCAGCAGTTCTGTGCCGAGGTGAACGCAGACCCAGAAGGGTAAGCTGGACAGGAGGGCTCTTTGCACTCTCTCTGCCTGCGCGTCTGGCCCTGACGGGAAGGAGAATCTGCAAGTTGCCGTTTTGTAAAGCCCTGGGCACCTGGCTAGTGACTGGGACTTGCGGAGGTGCCTGTGCAAGGAGTGGGGAGCTAGAGTGGCCAGGTTGTTGGGACAGTGTGGTGATCTCCTGGCAGACTGAGAGGGAAGGGCTTTTCATTTAGCATGAGACTGACCCTGCCCCCCCCCCAGCCTTCGAGGTGCTCAGCTCCCACCGAATCCCTGTGCTCCGAGTGGGCTGCTGAGTTCTGGGCTGAGTTGCAGAGAAGACCTGAGCATCCTTAGTTATTGCTGATCTCGGGGGGGGGGGGGCGGGGGTGTGAGGTCTCCGCCAGGGCTTTCCCCAGCCCTGCAGCCCATGGGCTCACGCTGGTGAGTGCAAGGGCTGGCTGAGGTCCCTGCGCTAGCATTTCTGCTCAGCAGATGCCTGCAGTTTCTGTCTGCAGGACTGGCCCGTTCATAGAATCATAGAACCATAGAGCTGGAAGAGACCTCAGAAGGCCATCAAGTCCAGCCCCCTGCTCTAGGCAGGACCAATCCCAATTAGATCAACCCAGCCAGGGCTTTGTCAAGCCGAGACTTAAACACCTCTAGGGATGGAGACTCCATTACTTCCCTAGGTAACCCAGCCCAGTGCTTCACCACTGTCCTAGGGAAATAGTTTTTCCTAATATCCAACCTGGACCTCTCCCACTGCAACTTGAGCCCATTGCTCCTTGTTCTGCCATCCGTCACCACTGAGAACAGCCTTTCTCTGTCCTCTTTGGAACCTCCCTTCAGGAAGTTGAAGGCTGCTCTCAAATCCCCCCTCACTCTTCTCTTCTGCAGACTAAATAAGCCCAAATCCCTCAGCCTCTCCTCATAGGTCATATGCTCCAGACCCTAATCATTTTGGTTGCCCTCCGCTGGACCCTCTCCAATGCGTCCACATCCTTTTTGTAGTGGGAGGCCCAGAACTGGACACAATACTCCAGATGTGGCTCACCAAAGCCGAATAAAGGGGAATAATGACATCTCTGGATCTGCTGGCAATGCTCCTCCTAATGCACCCTAATATGCCATTAGCCTTTTTGGCTACAAGGGCGCCCTGTTGACTCATCTCCAGCTTCTCATCCACTGTAACCCCCAGGTCCTTTTCTGCAGAACTGCTACTTAGCTGGTTGGTCCCCAGCCTGTAACAATGCTTGGGATTCTTCCGTTCTGCCTCATGAACCTCCCTGCCCTGGGAGATTGTGGACCAATGGGCCAGCTGTGATAAGCAGCAAAGCTGAGCCCTTCTGCTAAATGCTCAGTGACCCAGTTGGCCCAATGCTTCTGTGCAGACCCTCCTTCCCCATCCCATTTTCCACTCCCGGGGCCAGCCCTCGGGGCAGCTGGCATCAGCTTTTGCGGGACGCTTCTGGCTTCCATTCCTGCCTTAGCCCGTTCCTCACTTCTTGGGTATACCCCCAGCCTTGTGTGGGGTGGGGCTCCTGGGATGGGATGTGGCTGGGAATGTGGTAACTGCCCTTCTCTTTGCGGGAACGTTTGGTTTCCCTGAGACTTCCTGCCTGCTTCTTCCCCCCAGCCCGTCCCTTGCCCCCCGGCTGCTAGCGCACAAGATACAGTCGCCTCAGGAGATGGAAGCTCTTCACGCCTTAACAGTGAGTGCAGACCCGGGGGAGAGGGGGAGTACTTGGGAATTACTTCCTGGGGTAGATTTCTGTATCTGCCTCTCTTAAAACACACGGGTGTCTCTCCCCTTTAAACTTCCATGGTGTGTCCAAAATGGTAACCCTGTTCCTCTCTCTTATCGTCGTCACCAGGTTTCTTGTGCGTTCACGGCTGTAAGGTTCCCAGCAATCCCCTTCATATCAAATATTAATTTCCCTAATTACTGTCTAATCTGGCCTGGATCCTCCCTCTGGACCTACCGCTCTCCTTGCGGTTCCCACCCCAGGCACCTTACAGGCAGGGGTTGCCGGTTCTGCCAAAATGTCTTTTGCTCTTTCTGTGTAAACAAATGTCCGACAGGGACCAGGCTGAGGCCGCTGCCCTCCTCTCCTCCCGGTGGCCACGCACAGATTTGGAGACTGGCTCCTGGAGGTGAGACGCCATCAGACATCAGCTTCCTGTGCCACTCGGCTGCTGGAGCTTGCGGCTCAACTGTTGTGTGCGATGGCTGTGACAGGAAATGCCTTCGCCATTGTCCCTGCCTGTGTTTGTACCCAGGAAGCACTGCCGGCTCTTGCCTGTTTGTTTTACATGGGTGAAAGCGAATGATGAGTGAAAATGGCCTGTGTCACCCAGGAGACTCCCCTGTCTCTGTGCCGCTCACAGCCTCCTAGGACTTGGTCTAGATGGAAGGGGTTTCACAGTTGCCTGGTGAATTTGTTTTATGTCTCCTGCTTCCTTCTCCCCCCAGGTGCTGGAGACATGTGTGAATAACTGTGGGGAAAGGTTTCACAGCGAAGTGGCAAAATTCAGATTTCTGAATGAGCTGATCAAAGTGCTGTCTCCGAAGGTAAGAACATCAGAACGGCCAGATTGGGTCAGACCAAAGGTCCATCTAGCCCAGTGCTCTGTCTGCCCACAGTGGCCAATACCAGATGCCCCAGAGGGAGAGATCACAACAGGTAATTTTCACGTGATCCCTCCCCTGTCACCCACCTCCTGAGAAACAGAGGCTAGGGACACCATTCCTACCCATCCTGGCTAATAGCCATTGATGGACCTAACCTCCATGAATCTGTCTAGCTCTTTTTTGAACCCTGTTAGCCTTCACTGCATCCTCTGGCAAGGAGTTCCACAGATTGACTGTGCGCTGAGTGAAGAAAAACTTCCTTTTGTTTGTTTTAAACCTGCTGCCTATTAATTTCATTTCCTATATTGTAGGAATAACTTTTCTTTATTAACTTTTTTCACACCAGTCATGATTTTATAGACCTCTATCATATCCCCCCTTAGTCTCCTCTTTTCTAAGCTGAAAAGTACAAGTCTTTAATCTCTCTTCATATGGGACCCATTCAAACCCCTAATAATTTTTGTTGCCCTTTTCTGATCCTTTTCCAGTGCCAATATATCTTTTTTGAGATGACCACTTCCGTACGCAGGATTCAAGATGTGGGTGTACCATGGTTTTATGTAGAGGCATTAAGATATTTTCTGTCTTATTCTCTCCCCCTTTTTTCCCCTTACCACAGTCAGCAGCACTATCCCTCACAGTCAGCATCATGTGTTTCTAGCTGTGCACATCCACACATGCCTTGGTGCATATAACAACATTTATTCCGCACATGGATGGAAACATTTAGCTGGAACATTGCCCAGCAGACTGCCTTCTTCTCCCACACTTGGCTTCCTAGGTATAGTCTCCCTGTCTCTTTGGAAAAGTAGCTGTTAGGAATATGGATTTGAGTTTGAAATGCTTACGGTACAGAGCAAATAAAGCTCTGCGGTTCACAGATACCTCCTGTAACAGTGGGGAAATGGAGAGCAGTTTACATCACTTGCTGTGGACGCTCACCACCTCTGGATCAGACAGTCAAATCTGGACCTTGTCCTTAGCGCAGTAATTTAACAGTTACAGGGACGCTGTCAGTCAGGCTTCACGGTAGTTAAACAACAAATAGGTTAAAGCAAATGCTTCTGTTGAGCTTGGAGTTAGGAAAACCAAGCTGGGGTACAGTCATGAAGAATCGAGCCCCCTGTTTTAAACACCAGGTCTCTGTCTCTGAGTTCATAGTAATGTCTGAGTTTATTAAAACAAAGAATTTTAAAATTCGCATTTACTTGTCACCATTTCTCCTGGTCGGTTTAACGTTTTATTGAACTTGCTAGGTGTTCAGATACTGCGGGGGTGGGGACCCAGCCGTGTCCAGAAAGATAAAATATGGGCACTGGAAACAGGCTGCTCGGTTTCACTCTTGTTTAGGGTCAGTTTTCGGTCTGTTCCGCTCTGGCTCTGGCCCAGGCCAGGGCTGTTCTGTCTAGGTTGTAATGCTGAAGGGGGACGTTTACATCCAAGCAGGAAACTACTTTCAGCGTAATTAAAAACAAACTAAAAATAACACTTCACGTTGAGCCTGCATTTGGTAAAATCTGATCAAAGCAGCACTGAATGTGCCATCACTTTTGTACTGAGGGATTATTTGTATATAATTCTACATATTTCATAATATAGCTCTTGTATCTGTAGCATGTAATTGTACGTGGAATGTTACCTTCTGTAAGGAGTGCGGTTGACACAACTCTGAAGAATGTATTGGAAACCCATTTGCACCCCAGTCTCTGTGCATAACCATTCTGGGCAGACACCTACCTCACAGAAACTTGCTGGTTATAATTATTTACTTTTTTGTTTTCAGTACTTTGGAACCTGGTCCGCAGAAAAAGTCAAATCAAGAATCATAGAAATAATGTTCAGTTGGACTGTTTGGTTTCCTCAGGAAGTTAAAATCCGGGACGCTTATCAGATGCTGAAGAAACAAGGTTTAGTTCTGTTACTTCAGTTTCCTTTTGTCACATCAAAGTCATGTGGTTTCAAACCACAAATAGCTGAGTAATGGTTTTAACGCTCACCCCATGTGATCTGACTTTTCCATAAATGATTATTTGTACAAGATGAAGCTTTAAGGGACAGATTTGTAAAGGGGATTTAGACACTTAAAGATGCCAATAGACAACTGGTGAGATCAATTTAAATTCCTCCTCAGCAATTTAAATCCCATTAGGGGCCTGTGTGTAACTTTGTAATAAATATGATAGTAATTAATAAATCCCTAGCTCTTACATTGTGAGTTTTCATCAGTCAATCTTAAAACATCTTGAAGTTTTTCAATGTATTTATCGTCACAAAAGCCCTGCTCTCCTCCCAGGGATGTTATACCCATTGTTTAGATAGGAAACTAAAGCATGGGGAAGCTATATGACTCCCCCAAGGGCATCCAAAACACCTGTGGCAGAGTAGGAAAGCAAACTGAAGACCATTGTGCCTACATAAGTCTGTAAATCTGTCCCTGATTCCTGCTATAAGAAGCGCCCGCGTTAGTTGTAAACGTTTGGCTGCTGGTTGGCCCCGTGCACTGTCCACAAAGAGCTGGAGTGCGCTTGCCAGGCCCATTGAAATGCGGTGCCATCGGGAAGCCGTGTGTGTGGTCTGCTGGAGGCACTTGCTCGCTCTCGGGGGCTGGTGCGCCAGGGTGGTGGGAGGAAAGCGTGTGCACTGAGGGGCGGGGCGGGGAAATGGCCAGGCATTGGGGTGGGCGGAACAGAAGACTCCACCACGGTCGGCTGTTTGGTCGGCTAGGGCGAAGCAGGGGAGGATAGAATGTGCCGCAGGACTAGGCCGGGATCCTCTCTGCCCCCAAGCTGCAATGGGAAGCTCAGAGGAGCTGCCCCCAGCCCGGGGAAGGAGAATAACCCAGATTGCCCGAGGCAACCAGCGCCTCTTCCAGATGGGGGCGTGAGCAGCCCGCAGCCTGGGATTGCTGGCTCCCGTGCGGGGCTGGCACCGGTGGGCATGGCAGCTGCGGGGGTGGGTTAGACCAAGTGTGCGTGGACCCTCCCCGACGGTAGGAGGCCAGGGCGAGGTTTGAAGGGAAGGTTCAGGTTTGTTGGGAAGCCAGCACTAGGCAGGATCTGGGACAAGGGGGGCCTGGCTCAGCTTGGGGGCCTGTGGACTCCCTTCCATCTTGTTCCCTCAGGCGACTCAGGGACGAGATTGTCTTGTGGAGCCGGGGGGAGAGTCTGCAGCACATCCCCCGCCGGGCTCTGAGGCCCCTGGCACAGAGCAGGTGGGCGGTAAAGCAGCCACTGGGCTGGACAGCACAGATCTCCCCAGATACCAGCGGGCAGCCCTGCATGGGCTGTCTGCAGCCAGTCCCGTGTGTCTGGGGCAGCGCGAAGGAGAAGGCCACGGACACCTGCAGACTGAGGCAGCGCTGCTGTGTGAGAGCTGCCAGTGCTTCGGGCAGGTGGCCCGGCGGGGCGAGGCGAGGGTCTCTGACTGGTCTGACTGTGAATGAATGGAGAATGGAGCCCTTCCCATGGGGCCGGGCCAGCGACCCCCACCCGGCTTTGAGCCCTCTGTCCCCATCTTCCTGGCCTAAAAACCTCCCTCCCCCTTTGGTTTGACCCCAGACACCCAGCTGAGTTGTGTGTGTCGTATCTTAGCAGATGCCTGCTTTTGGAGTAGAGGCCAAAGCCACTGGCTGTTTCCCCCTCAGGCCTTACAACTGGAGGGGAGCCTTCAATTGCCAGCAGGCACAGCAGAGGTTGGTAGGATTGGGTCCCCAGCTGAACACTGCAGTGTGCGCGGGGCTGGTAGAATCTCTCTCTCTTACTTATTTCAGGAATCATAAAACAAGACCCCAAACTCCTGGAAGACAAAATTTTACCCCCTCCTTCTCCGAGACCTGGTGATTCTATTTTTGACGTTGATGAAGAGAAATCCAAGGTAAATCTCCTCTTTTCAAATCTCTCTCTTCTGGCCAGGGTGTATGGTCAGGAACGTGTGCACAGTCACATTGTGGGCCTTTGTGGTTCCAGATAGAAGATCTCCTTAGAGCAATGCTAATGCTTAGCACATTTCCTGCTTCCCAAAGGCTGTCCGATAATTCTCTCTGCCTCCCCTTAGCCAGGGAGGTATCGGTATCTCTATTTGGAGATGGGGAAACCGAGGCACAAAGGGTTAAGCAATGTGCCCTACGCCAGAACCAGGACTCGTTTTTCTAAAAATCTGGCTTCTGTTTGTCACCTGTTTTCCTTAAAATCATAAGAACCAAAGGTCCACCCAGCCCAGGGTCCTGTCTGCCCACGGTGGCCAGGGCCAGGTGCCCCAGAGGCAGTGAACAGAACTGGGAATCATCAAGTGATCCCTCCCCTGTCGCCCATTCCCAGCTTCTGACACACACAGGCCAGGCACACCCTCCGGCTACATCTACACTGCAGGCTTTTTGCGCAGGAACAGCCATTCTTGTGCAAAAACTTGCAAAGCGTCTACACTGCACCGCGTTCTTGCGCAAGTACATTTACAGTACAGTGTCGGAACAGAGAGCTTCTCGCGCAAGAGTTATTCCTCTCCCCACGAGGAATAAACCCTCTTGGGCAAGAGGGCAGTGTGGACGGGCAACAGCGGTTTCTTGCGCAAGAAAGCCCTATGGCTAAAATGGCCATCAGAGCTTTCTTGCACAAGAGAGCGTCCACACTGCCATGGACGCTCTTGCGCAAAAGCACATGGCAGTGTGGACGCGCTCTCGTGCAAGACCTTTTGCACAAGAACTCTTGCACAAAACAGTTCTTGTGCAAAAAGTCTGCAGTGTAGACGTAGCCTCCCTGCCCAGCCTGGCTAGTAGCCAGCGATGGACCTGTCCTCCATGAATGTAGCTAGCTCTTTTGTGAATACTGTTGTAGTCTTGGCCTTCACAATGTCCTGTGGCAGGGAGTTCCCCAGACTGTGGGCTGTGTGAAGAAATGCTTCCCTTCCTCTGATTTAACCCTTATGACCTGCTGACCTCCGTTTGCTTCCTTGCTGATGTGTGTGCAGGCAGCAACACAAGCTCAGTGAGGGTGGCAGCCGTGCAACCCTGCTCAGATTGTGAGACTTGAGTCCACGTGTCTGTAGGGCTGTCGCCCAGCTCTGGCTGGAGGGCCCTGCGCACGTCCGCATTGATTGGGTGGGTGGCTGCACCGTGGTGCCTGGGGCTGTCACTCATGCTGTCTCCACTCCACAGCTCTTAGCGAGGCTTCTAAAGAGCAGCCACCCCGAGGACCTGCAGGCAGCCAACAGGCTGATCAAGAGCATGATCAAAGAGGTAGGCACCATGAGAAGCTCACAGCTCCCTGTGCCAGAGAAGCTAGGCTGCTGGCAGGCGGGGGCAGGGGGTGGCAGAGGTGGGAGGGGAGGGGAGGCAGGCGGGAGCAGGGGGAGGGAGAGGCGGGCAGGGAGGCAGGCGGTGGGGAGGCAGAGGTGGGAGGGGAGGAGAGGGGAGGCGGGTGGGGGGGCAGGCGGGGTCGGGGGAGGCAGAGGCGGGAGGGGAGGCGAGACAGGCAGGTGGGGTGGGAGGGAGGCAGGCGGGAGCAGGGGGGAGGCAGAGGCGGGCGGGGGGTGGCAGAGGCGGGAGGGGAGGTAGTGTCACAACCTGGTTCCGGAAGCACCGTGGGCACGTGTCTGCCACTGCTTGCAGCCAGGCAGAGCTTGGCTGGACTTGCCCTTGGCAGCTCGGAGAATTGCGTGGGGGAGAAACCAGCGTGTGCAGTGGCAGCAGGGGTGGGAGTTGTGTAACACAAGCTGGTGCAGCTGGAGTGAAGTTGGCCCTATGCAGAGGGCCAGGCCGCGACCCAGGCGTGCTGGGGAGCGTCGCTCGGCCCGTAGCACTCCAGGCAGGCCTTGTGCTGTGCTCCAGCGAGTGCCTTTCGCCCACGGCGTGTAGCGTTTCAGTGGGTCATGTGTCCCGTCGCGCCCGGGCTCCGTTCTGTGACGTACGTGTGACGTCACTGGCCAGGCTGTTAAGGAAGCCCAAGCCATCGGCGCAGCGTGGGGGGAAGTTCTTGGCTAACTCAGGGAGTTCATCCCGTTGGCCTTTGGTTTCTGTTGTCTCAAAGGAGCAAGAGAAATCGGCCCAGGTGTCGAAGAGACTGGATGCCATTGAGGAGGTTCACAGAAACGTTAAGCTTCTGGATGAAATGCTGAGCAGCTACCGGAGGCAGGAGTTACCCACGTCTGACCTACAGGATCTGCAGGTGACTGACTCCAGCCTGGCATCACTGGGGGTGTCTAGCAGTTAAAACTGGGGGCACAGCTGCCCATTAATCGGTACATGTGAGTGTTATCACCAGCAGGGGATGGACCCCCCCTCCCCGGGGGGTAAATCTGGGAATTTCTGCCAGGCCAGCTGCAGGTAGCCAAATCGCTCAAGACCTGACACGGGCTGGAAACTGGAGATGCCTGGGACCCCCCAGCTCCTGCCATCTCCCTCCCTCGGCCCAGTGGCTGCAGTGATTTTGCTTCTGAGCGTAAATAAAAGTTAGAGGAACATGCTAGCCGGCTCCTGGGGCTGGTCGAGAAGCTGCCTGGCTCCCAACCCCCTGAATATGCACGAGCACGGCGAACGTGTTCCGGAAGCAGAAGGTGTTGGGGGTGGCTGTGTGGTTAGAGCTGAGCGCGGACCGGGATCCGTGGGGTGGGCTGCAGAGACACTTCCTGGCTGTCGGGGGGTGTGCTCAGGATGGACGTGCTGGGCCTGGTGCTGCTGCTGGGAGGAGAGCTGCGAATGGCACGTTCGCTCCCAGCGGCGACTTCCAGTTTTAGTGTCCACGGTGCTTTGTCTGTGCGCTGAGCGCCTACGGCCTTCTGGATTCTGTTTCTTTTAAGCTGGACCGTGCTGCCCCGCAGAGTCTGTCCCGCAGGGCCTGCCTGTGCGCGTGAAAGGGGTGAGGCTTGCTGGGAGCTCAGATGGGAAAGGTGCAGTACCGAGCTCACCCTTCTCCAGCGCCGGCAAAGCCTCCGCCGGGCACTGAGCAGAACCGCAGGCTGTGTTTGCTGGGACGCCTTCCCGCTCTCGGTTCTGTCCGGCGCCGGGTGGCCCCCGAGACCGGGCCGCTGTTTTGACCCACAGGTGGCCGACTCTGTTGTTTGCTTCCCCAGCGCCTGTTTGAACGCAGTGAGAAGCTCAGGCCGCTGCTCTTCCGCCTGGCCAGTGAGACCGTTGACGACGATGAGGCTTTGGGTATGTGCTACTCTTCCCCCACCCTGAGCTCCCCAGTCTCCTGTCGTGGTGCAAGCAGGTGCTGTCTGGCCCTCCTGGGGTTACTGGAGCGGCCCCCCCATTCCTAACCAGCAAGGCCCCTGCTGTTCCACTCCAGAGCCGGCCAGCCTTGGAACTGCACGACCTCACTGCGCTGCCGCACCAGCCCGGGACCCAACCTCAACGGCTGCCATTGTGGTGAAGTGTAAACTGGACACCCCCCCCACCCCCCACTAAATCAAGATCCGAACGCTCCCCGTGCTTTGGAGGGCAGGTCTGAGGAGGCGCCATCTCCCTCCTGGGCGGCGCCTGCCGTGTAGCCTCTCCCATCGATGGCGCTTCCTGGAGTCGGGAGGAGAGTAGGCCCTGGGCTCAGGCCCTCAGGCCCTACCGTCCCACCTCAGGATAGCCTGTCTCCCTGCCCCCGGGCCTCCGCTGCAGGTCCTGTGCCTTGGAGGCCCACACCCTCCAGACTTCCCTCGGGTAGTAACGACAGTGGCAGTTCAGGGTTCAACAAGACAGAGCGTCTGGAGTGAGGATGTGACGTTTAGATTAATCAACTAATCGAATAGTCGCGAAGGGCACCTCCGCCTTGGAAATGTAGCAAGAGCCCTGCCAGCTCTCGCTGTGTTTCAAAGGCGGAAGCGCTGCTGGGAGTCTGGGGGCGAGCTGGGGCTCAAGCAGTCCCCCGCTGGCCCTGCGCTCCCGGCACTTTGCCCTCCCGGAGCTCTTGTCCATTCCAAAAGCAGGGAGCGCGGGGCCAGCGGGGGACTGCTTGAGTCCCCAGCTCGCGCCAGGCTCCGGGCAGCGCTTCTGCCTGCTCTTGCTACAGTTTAAAGGCGGAAGCGCTGCCAGTCCCCCGCTGCGCCCCTGTCCCTTCTCCCCAGGGAGATGGTGCTGGGGGAAGGTGGCTTTTAAGCTGGCTCCCCCCAGCACCGGATCCTGCTCCCCCCTTGCCTCTCTCTGATAGAGGCAGCAAGTGGGGGGGAAGCGACTAGTCGAGTCACTAGTCTCGGATAAGCATTTGCATATCGAATAGTCGACTAGTTGCTTCCATCCCTAGTCTGGGGCCCGGTAAAGCCATCCAGAGAAATTAGTCAAAGCCATTTTCTTGTGGTCTGCTTTGCTGACTCGGTCCCTAGGGCTGAGATAATTGCACTTTGCATCTCTGCAGCGCCTCCCGCCGAGGTTCCAGACCTTAGTGAGGTCCCTTCCTCCCCCCGCCCCCGGGAGACAGGCTGCCAGGCTGCTGGTGGGGTCCCTGTTTTACACGTGACCGACACCCATGGCAAAGCTGAGACTCCCAGCTCCAGGCTGCACCGCCAGGCCGGGCTCTGTGGGACAGCAATAAAAGGGCTGATCTGGCTGCACATGGAGGCTTGTCAAACAGTACAATCTGTTTCTATGGGCAGAGACGGCTCGGGGCAGCTCTGGTGTCCAGCGGGTGGAAGTCCTGCTGGGGTCTTGTCCTCAGGGAGACTGACCCGTCCCTCTCCCTGCTGTTCCGCCCCCCCACGCTCAGGGACCAGGTTCAGTGCCGGCCCTGCTGTTTCTGGTGCTCAAATACTGCAGTGGCGAGGGCCAGAGAAGCACAGCCCATGGGGCTCCCCGCTGTGGGGTGGGCCCCTTCCCACCGGACTGTGCTCCAGAATCTCACTGTTCCCATACGATGGGTGTCGCCTCCATGCCTGCCCCTTGAGACGGTGGCCCGCGTGCGAACAGACGCAGTGACGCCGGTGCGCAGGCGCCTGTGGCCGTGGCCCGGAGAGGCAAGCCCTGCCCACGTGCCCCAGCCCCAGCCCTGTGGGTTCTTGGAATGGGCCGTGCCGCTGCTGCCGGGAGCCTGGCCTTTTGCTTTCAGTCTCCTTGCCCTGCTGGGGGTGCCAGGAGGGCGGCTTTCCCCACCGCGGGGACTTAACGCCAGAGCCCCCTCCTGCCTTCTTCCATGGGAGCCATGTCAGGCAGCCCAGCTCCTAACCACACAGCATATGGGCCCGAGGTGCAGGCTGGCTGGGGAGCCCAGAAGACGGAATGTGGGTCCAAGCTCTTTCCTTCCCTCTCATGCACCGGGGGAAGGAGGCTCCGTGCGGGGCCAGCCGGGCAGAGTTGTAGGAGTGGAGGCCCATGGTGCCTCCTTGCTGAGTGTATCATGCCCTGAGCATATTCACCTCTGAGTGACAGCTGGGGCATGCTGGGGCCAAGGGGGTGCATGACTCTAGTGTCAATGGATTTGCCATGGGATTTTTGGGGTTGCTGCTGTGGCACTTGCCCTGGTACAGGGGGAGAATGTGGAGCTACCTCTCCAGGGAGATGGCTTCTTGTTGTGGCGACCGCACGCAGACTGCCACCCAGGCCTTTGTGGGCGTGGGCAGTTCCTGCAGATCTCCCCCTGAACGTGCAAAGGTGAAAACTTCCACTTCCCCAGCAGCCCGCGTGCGGCTGAGCTCTGTCCCAGAGCGGCTGCTGGGTTTGCCACAGATCCAGGCTGGCAGCCACGTCCAGTGTCACAGGAGAGCTTGAATCGGGGGGGTTTCTGGGCGTGTGCGTGGCATCTGAGCCTCCCAGCTAGAAGCTGGTGTGAAAGGGACGTGTCCTCAGCCCCTGCACCAAAAGCCGCGGGGGCTTTGCCCGCCTAGGACACAGACCGTGGCTCTGTGGTGAGCAGCGTGGAACGTGGCCGCCCATTAGCCCTCCTGTTAGCATATGACGAGCTTGTTTCTCCTCCTCATTCCGCAGCAGAGATTCTCCAGGCCAATGACAAACTCACCCAGGCGCTCGGCTTGTACAGGCAGGTTGTGGGAGGCCATGCCCAGGGCGGGAGTTCGGCCACCAGCTCCACCGATGCCTCAGGTAATGGGCACAGGGTACCCACAGCAGCTTCCTGGCTGGGTTACGGTGTCTGAAGGGGTCTTGGGAAACAGGAGGATGGGGCTTAGGGACCACCCCTGGGGAAGGCCCTGAAATGCACAGAATAGCCCATGGGATTCCCACAGACACTGCCGAGCCTTTCAGTGAGTCCTCTGGGGGCCTGAGGCAAGGGGCTCTGTGGTTATCTTAGGCCCCTTGCCTCAAGCTAAGCAGTGCGCGGGTAGGGGCCACTCTAGCGCTCTGTGCACTTACCAGGGAGACCTGCAAAGGCAACAAAAATGGGTTTGCATCTCCTGCTGCTTTCTCGGTATCCAGGTCTAACGGTTGCGTGTGTTCCAGTAGCAGTCCCAGGCTGGCGGACTCCATGGCTGGGGACAGCATGAGGGGATCTCCCCATTGCCCAGAGAATGAAGGTGGAGCTGTCGAGGGGGGAAGGGATTGCTAGTTAGGCTCCGGATCGATGCGCCGGAGGTCGAGCTAGCATTCGATTTAGCGGGTCTAGTAAGGACCCACTAAATTGATCGCTGAGGGCGCCCCCATTGGCGCCGGATCGCCTGCTCACAAGGAGTGAGGGAAGTTGACGGGAGCATCTCTCCTGTCGACCTCCTGCTGTGGGAACGGCGCCAAAGTTCAACTCGACATACGACAATTCATGCAGCTGGTGTTGTGTATCTTAGTTCAGACTTAGCCCCTCGGCTGCCCCTGGCCTCAGGCCGGAACAGGTTTTGCTGGTATCTCTGTAACTTCGAAGGCTAGCCTGGGAGAAAGGAAGGGTGTGTGCTATTAGGGTCAGAGGACAGAAGTGCCCCAGCAAAAGCAGGGAGCGCTGGACTGGAGAGTGATATTGCTAAGGAATAAAACAATCAGGAAAGCCTTTAAGGTTTCTTTCTGCACCAAAAAGAAGCAGAGAAGGACCCAGTCCCTCTTCTTACAAACCCGTAAGCAGCTGGGCCTGGCCTGTCGGGCGCAGCGTTTCAGGTCTTGCCGTGAAGCAGGCCGCCCGTAGGCGGAGACGTGTGTCCACGGCTGCTTCACCGCACTCCAGGGCCACTGGCTCATGCCTGGCTCTTGAGCAGAGGTGGAAATAGCTGTGCTCCATCTCCCCTGGCCGGCCCTGTCCCATGTGGAGCCTGCCACTCGGAGCCGCTTGAACCATGTTCAGCGCCCAGGGCTGATGGAGTACAGCTCCTAGCACCATGCCAGGCCACTCAAGATTTTCTAGGGTTTTTCCAGCCGTAGGTTTTTCAATACAGGTGTTTTAGAAGGGCTCATGAAAGCCCCCCTCCCCTTTCCGCCCCTGTGTGGTTCAGGTAACCAGGGCTCTCAGGCTGGGGGTCACAACGTGGTTACCTAGGAGGGTTGTGAGCTGACAGATCCCTGGGGCTGACACCCCGCAAGCTCCCATTAAAAACAGGGGGGTAATTTAATTTAATTTGAAAGGGGGAGTCACACTCAGAGGTTTGCTGTGGAAGCGGGGTCGCTAGTTTGAGAGTTCGAACCCTGCTGAGCTGGGCCAGAGAGGCCAGGGCTCAGCCCAAGGGAGGGGCAGTTCTTTAACTCTCCCTCTTGCTCCGAAGCCCCTCGGTCCCTGCCGGGTGCTACGAAATGCTACACGCTGATCGACTTCTCCGAGCTGGATTCCAGGTTGGCGTCTCCCCCGGAGCGGAGTGGGAGTGCGACGGCCGCCGCCCAGCGCAGCAGCACCTCTTCCTGCCTGCTGGACGAGGAGCTGATGTCCCTAGGTCTGTCCTCAGGTGCAGGGACGGGGCTGCCTTTGAGTGTTCGGGACAAGGGGTATCTTGAGGATTTGGTGGTTTTCTTTTTAAGGTTGGTCTTGACCCACACAGGGCCCACTGAGTCTGGGCAAATGCTGGGAGGTTGAGGGAGTCCGGGCTCGGTGCAGCCTTGCTGTTAGACCTCGTAGGTACTTGGCGGATAGGAGAGCCTTGCCTGCGCTGATTGGTCTGTGCTCTGGTTACCTGCCCTAGGGCTCAGTGATTCCCCTGTTGGACAGAGACCAGCACCTGATTTCAGCTCCGTGCAGGTGAGTGGTGTGTGTACTGTCTCCTGCCCCAGCCTGCCTTGGCCGCGGGTCCATTCCCTACTGGCGATACTGGGCTGATGGGTATTCCTGGACATCCCGCCACCAGGAGGTGTTTTGGTGTGTGCGCCACTGACCCCTACTGGACAGGATCAGCTCTGCACATGCTCTGCTTCTCCATCCAGGGCGGGAGAGGTTAGAAGGGGTGCTGAGCCCTAATGCCGTAGGCAGCTAAGCAGGGGTCAAAGTCACTTAAGTTTCTTACAGGTACTCTCGTTTGGCACCCTGGGAAGGGCCCTCAGGGCAGGGGGATGCGATCCCACAATACCAGTAAGAAACTTAAGTGTGGGATGGAGTGTGGGGGGAAGGTGGGGGGAGGAGTCAGGGCAGGGAGTGCAGGGCTCAGGGCGGGGGGGGGATGGTGGGGCGAGGAGTCAGGGCAGGGAGTGCGGGGGGCTCAGGGCGGGGGAATGGTGGGGCGAGGAGTCAGAGCCGGGGGTCTGAGGAGGGGCTCAGGGCGGGGGATGGTGGGGCAGGGAGTGCAGGAGTGCAGGGCTCAGGGCCGGGGGTCTGAGGAGGGGCTCAGGGCGGGGGGATGGTGGGGCAGGGAGTGCAGGAGTGCAGGGCTCAGGGCCGGGGGTCTGAGGAGGGGCTCAGGGCGGGGGGATGGTGGGGCAGGGAGTGCAGGAGTGCAGGGCTCAGGGCCGGGGGTCTGAGGAGGGGCTCAGGGCGGGGGGATGGTGGGGCAGGGAGTGCAGGAGTGCAGGGCTCAGGGCCGGGGGTCTGAGGAGGGGCTCAGGGCGGGGGGATGGTGGGGCAGGGAGTGCAGGAGTGCAGGGCTCAGGGCCGGGGGTCTGAGGAGGGGCTCAGGGCGGGGGGATGGTGGGGCAAGGAGTCAGGGCAGGGAGTGCGGGAGTGCAGGGCTCAGGGCCGGGTACCTGAGGGGGGGCTCAGGGCAGCTGGGAGCAAGAGGAATGCTGCAGGCTCTGCACTTCTCCCTCGCTCCCCGAGAGTCAGAGGAAGGAGAAGAAAAGCAACAGGGACCTGTTATGTGCAGCTGCAGCCTCCCCACCTCCCAAGAGAGCGGCGCGGGGCTCAGAACTGGGGCAGTCCCAGGTAGGGGGCGCGCTCCCACCCAGCTCCTTTAACCGGCCTGGCTTACTTTACTTACTTCCCCTAAGTAACCTCCGGGAGCCAGGCTGGGAGCGCGCTGCCCCTGCACTGCAGCGGAGGGCAGCAGCCGGCTGGGTTCTTGCCGGAGCGCTGCACCAGGCACACCGGCTGCCTTTCACCTCTGCTGCGAAGGGAAACTCTCCTTCCGCTCAGGTGGGAGAGGCCTCTGCTGGCCTCGCAGCAGGCTGTGCCTGGCAACACAGGAGCTCCGCACCTCCTGGGCGTTGTAGGTACCTGCACACGCAGAGCCGCCAGCGGGGCAGGGTCGGGAGGACGCAGTGCTCAGTTTCTCAGCCCTGCTCTGAGCGTGGCCGTGCGGCTGGGGTGGGACTTGCCGCCGCGCGGTCCGTCATCGTCCCATGCCAGCAGTTTCCGCAGGACCCCTGGGGTTCTGTACCCGCCCGCTGAGTTATAACCTGTTTGTTTGGCAGAGTGCTGGGCACAGCGGCTGTCCTCAGCCCGGCGTGCTGGGGGAGCACTGGCAGGGAGGCGCGCCGCACCAGAACGTGCTTCAGGATTGGGCAGGGCAGCTGCCTCCATCTCCGGTGACCGGGCCATCGCCAATGTAAGCAAACAGCAGAGCACGCCGGCTGGGGCATGGGAGCCTGCCCCGCGTGCTCTGTTACACTGCCACCAGCCAGTAGGGGGCAGGCTGCCCCACGGCCCACCGTCGCCACCATAGTCGTTTCGCAGCTGGTCTCAAACACAAGGCCGGGCTGCTTCGCGCAGCACGCCACTGCCCCGGGCAGCTCTTTGTGACAGCCGAAAGCACAGCTGAGTTCAGCAAAGAAGGAGAGACGCCGGGAGGACGGGTCCCGGCGGCTACTAGCCAGGTTGGGCAGGGATGCAACTGTGCTCTGGGTGTCCCTGAACTGCCAGATGCCAGAAGCTGGGATGGGACGCCTGGGTTGGATCACTTGAAGTTCCCGTATTCTGTTCATTCCCTTGGAAGCATCGGGCATGGGCTGCCGCCGGCAGACAGGACACCGGGCTGGACGGACCTGTGGGCTGACCCAGTCTGGCTGTTGTGATGTTCTTAACCTGTTTTTCTCCCCCTCCCCCACTTCCATCCATCCATCCAAAAATTGGGCCTTTTTCTTCCTCTCTGTCACTCAAATAACGCTTGCGGCAGCTTTCTTCACATTTTGCCAGCACGTTTTCCAAGGCTGCTGGAGAGAATGGCACAGTTCTCAGGCCAAGTCCAATCTTCCATTGATTTTAAGACCCGAAGGGCCCATTGGGATGATGTAGCCTGACCTCTGGTGTCACACTGGCCAGGGGATTTCACCCAGCGATTCCTTATTTTGTGTCCGAGCTGGAGCGTAGTCAAGTCCAGCTCCAGCAGGACAGGGAGACTGAAGCAGGGTTGTAGTGGAGCCTGGCTCCAGTGGCCATGGAGAGCAGCTGCCAGCACCTGTAATGAAATCTGCTCGTGGCAACAGACAGAGGTTCGGCCCAACCAACGCTGAAGCAGTGGCATCTTCCATGTGAAATCGTGTCTGCCTCCAAACTTCACCACAACTCCCGTGAAGCTTGGACAGTAGGTTCCCTGGCCCCTGCGGGGGTGGAGGATTCTGAGGGCAGGGCAGACGCTGGCGAGGAAGGGGTCAGCGTGTGTGATCTGAATGGTTTTCCTTCCAGGAGCGTGTCACCAGTGCACTTGTCCCCGGCAGGCCTTCCGAGCAGCTTAGCTGCAGATGCTTTGTTCCCTGACCCAGCCTGCGAGCTGAAACCTGCTTCTCCATCGCAGCCAGCCTCCCACGCTGCTGCTTTGGCAAACCTTTTTGTCCCGCTCACTTCAGTGACACCGAGTAAGTGTCCCGGCTCTGCTCAGTGCAGCTTCTTGGCGGCCTTGAAGGCTGGGATTGCGCGTGGGCGGGAAAGGGCAGCTGGATGCGTTTTAGGGGGACTGCCTGGAACCTATTCTGTCTGGACTCTGGCAGCCCGGCCCTGGAGACGTACGTAGCCCTCCCTAGCGAATGGCCAGGCTGCCTGCTGCTCTCATGATACAGAGACATCTTTCCCTGTGGGGCTGCGCCCAGCGAAGCAAAGTCCAGCTGGAGCGTGTCGGCGTCATGCTCAAGGCCCAGCCTGGAGCTATAGAGACTCACAGGCTCCGCTCCCTCCTTGTGTGCCTTCTGCGGGAAGGACTTCAGGAGACTTGGGGGCCTGGTGAGGGAGGCCCCCAGCGGGGATCAGTGCTCGCAGCTCTGGCTGTAGGCAGGCTCGGGTTCCCTGCGCTCCGTCGCAGAGGAGCAGAACAGGTGTGTGGAGACCCCATGGGCTTTGCCCTGGCTGGGATGCTCCAGATGGGGGCGAAAACGTTCTTTGTTCCTCAGTCTGTCGCTCTCCTGGCCCCTCGGGAAGGGGCGGTTCCCCCTTTGACTCTGTTCTGCCTCTGACAGGCACCATCCCTCCAGTCACCGTGTATGATCAAAACGGGCTGAAGGTCATGCTCCATTTCTCCAGAGACCCAGCCCCCGGGCGACCAGACGTGCTGGTGCTGGTGCTCTCCGTGCTGAGCACGTCTGCTCAGCCAGTGAAGGACATTGTGTTTCAGGCTGCCGTCCCAAAGGTGAGACCGCGGGGCAGTTACCCTGAGTGGAAGCCTTGCCTCTGGCTTAGGGGTTCCCTCCAGCACTGACAGGGGAACCAAGCCGCGCCTGTCTGGCACTGCCTTCACTCGCGGCTCAGTGTGCAGCCCGCCCCTCTTCCCGGGAGACCCGGCCTGGGTGCAGGACCGAGCACTGAGGAAGCCACACACCCTGTCTGCCCCGTGCTCAGTTAAAAGCCCTGCTGCAGGGGCGTGCCTTTGGGGTACTGGGCATTGGGGAGAGCCAAGGCCATCAGACCCCTGTGTGCACAGAGCCACGAAACAGACCCCTGGGGCTTGGCACACTGGGTCTGTGCTCCATTCCCCCAGGGATATGCCAGGGGCCCAACCCTGGATTTTGGAGCTCTGTCCCCTGGCTCTCTGCACTGTGCTGTCCTCTCAGTAGCACAGGCATGTTCCTGCCCCTGAGCTGTAGCCTTTTGCTCCCAAGTACAGCCAGCCCCTGGCACTGACCACTCCCTCCAGAGCCCACCTGCAAGCCTCTGCCCTAAGCCTTGTGCCAGAACCGGGACACCCCTGCTCCCGGGCTCCTGGGCTGGTAACAGCAGCTGCCTCCCGGGAACCCTAAGGCCGTGTCTAGCAACAGGGCTTACCTCGAAATAAGCGACGCAAATTGGGCTACGTCAGTGGTGTAGCTTATTTCGAAATAGGGAGCGTCTACACAGCGCTGATTTCGAGAGAGAGCCCTCCTCCTCCGCCTTCCCTTGCTCGTACAATGCGGGTTACAGGAGTCGGAGCAAGAAGGCCTCCTCCTCAACGTTATTTTGGAGTCACTGCCGGCTGTGTAGACGTGGGCTAATCTAGTTCAAAAGGACGTTGCTGTGTAGACGTACCCGGAGGGAGTTTCCATTGCATGCTCCTCTCATCCCTGAGCTCCGCTCCTGGAGCACAAGTGTGGGAGTGGCTGGCAGGACTGGCCCTCGGGCTCCCAGAGCTCCCCACTCATCTCCAGCGGGGATTAGACCACGTCTCTTGTGCTCTCTCCCCTGGCAGGTTATGAGCATAAAGCTGCAGCCGGCATCTGGTTCTGAGCTTCCTGCCTTCAGCCCGTTGCTCCCTCCAGCCGTGATATCCCAGGTCCTGCTGCTTGCCAACCCACACAGAGTAGGTGGCAGCGGCTCGGAGTGACAAGGGCAGGCGCTGGGGCTCGGGGAGGCAGGGCCCTCGGGGGTCTGCCAGCACGGCAGCGGCTCTGGGGAGCTCTGACTCCAGGGGGAAGCGGGTGCCATCAGAGGCTGCAAGGGCGGTGGGGGGATGAGCCAGGAGAGACCCAGCTGATGGGTTTGGGGGCCGTTTCACTGCCTTCCCCCCGCTGCAGCCTGGTGGTCTCTCTGGGACTGAACTGCTGGTGGAGCAGGAGGGCGACCCCAGATGGGCAGCCCCGGAGGGTGACTCTGCGGTTAATGGTGGTGGGGGTCTGGGGGACCCTCAGCCATCTCTGCAGCCAGGTGCAGCTGTCTGTGAGCTCCCTTGGGTGGCCTGTGGGACACGCCCCCCCAGTGTTACCAGAGCTGTGTCCATTGCTCGCGGCATTGCCCTCCCGCTGCAGGGGACTGTTGGCATTGGGAGGGAGCAGACCATGTAACTTGCCCGGGTAACGCTCCTCTCTCCCCCGCCCAGCACCCCGTCCGACTGCGGTACAAGCTGACGTTCACGCAGGGCGGGCGGCCCTTCTGCAAAGTGGGGGAGGTGACTGGCTTCCCGGAGGCCGAGCTGTGGGGCAGGAGATGAACTGCTGGCTTGATGGAACGTGGACTTGCCGCATCGCCTTAGCCCAGCTGTGTGGGGAGCCGCCGGGAGGGGCAGCGAGAACCTCACCGCTCCGTCAGCGGGGGCTGGAGGAGGCACCCAGCACCCAGAAAGCCGGGGGGCTCCATGCTGGCCGCTGTGCTCGGGGCCCGCTCTCCTGCTCCCACTCTGGCTTTCCTTGCCGGGAACTGGCCGGAGGGAGTGCAAAGCCGCTGCCTTCCTGCAGAGCTCAGCCACCGTGTGGGAGGCAGGGTTGCCTCTCGGTGCCTGGCTGCGCCTCTCCTACCAGCATTTCTGCTTTCTGAGCCATTTCGCCCTCTAGCCTCTTGGAAACAGACCCTGCGCTCGGGCCGTTTGTGCCCAGGCTGGAGCAGCTCTGGCTGCGGGGGTCGCCTTTTGGCAGTGTCCGGGACCAGCGCTCTGCTCTCACAGGGAGGGTGTGGTGTGAGCCCCGGGATGGGACAACTGTGGCTTGAAACAGGGCCGGCTCCATTAGCCAAACCTGCTGGGCGTTGCCCCAGCCTCTGCCCTGCAAGGCCCTGGCTCCTCGGCCCTTCCCCTGAGCCTCAGTGCCTTCTCAGCCTCTCGATTCCTGCAGGCAGGGCCCCTGCAGCCTGTGAGGTTGTCTGCAAAGCCACAGCGGCCAGGAGGGCTCATTTGGTGCTTTGAGGTGTCAATTTCCCTGTGTTGGTCAATGTTACAATTCAGGGGGGCATTGGGGCCATGAGTAGGGGGCTGCTCCAGCCTGCCCGACCGCCCCCCCCAGTCAGTTAACTGGTTAGGCATTACATCTAACTGGTTAACCAATTCAATGGGATTTTACAGCCCTACTTCCAGAAGACCCATTAGACAGTTGCACTTTTCAGGCCTTATGGCTCTGGGCTAGTCATCCTGCCTCTCAGTCAACCAGCTGCTTGGCTGTGGATTCCCATGGGTCACAAGTGAATGACTGATAAGGTGACAAAGCGAAGGAATATAAAATGTTCCCAGGAGCACAGTGATCTGATTGGCTCCCTCACTTCCCAAACCCGAGTGATGTCACCAGCTCAGACTCTCGCCAGCTGGAGACTGATGGGAATTTTTGTCTTAGTTTTCATTGAGCAACGCAGAGCTTCCTGGTGCAGTCACACTGGCCAGGCGGGAGCGAAGGCATTCACCCGCCTGGCTCGCCTCCCATGTCTCCCCATCTCCAGGGTCTCTCATTTTGTGGGTAGAAATGCTCGTGGCCTGTGTCAGGTGAACCCCAACATCCCAGGGGAGCAGGCTCCCTGGTGTGTCCGGCAGGCCAGGTGGACAGGGAGGTAGTAATGTGCACCCTGTACCTGTGTGTTTGCTACACACTTTTCATGAAATGGAAACCCTTGCCTGGCTGGACTCCAGGGACTGGTCCCTGGCCAGTGGGCCCCTGCTCTAAGCGGAGCTTTGTTGAGACATTGATGCACCGAGTGATTTCTCCAGCCTAGCTCTCCCTGAGGAGCAGCTCAGATGCCTTCGTACTGGAGCCGTGGTTCCACTTGTGCAGTCGTGCAAGTGGCTTACATTTCCCCCCCACGTTCTGGGTGACTGTTGTCAGTCCCAGCAGCTGAGTGCAGGGGCCAGCCCCAGGCCCCCCGGTTCCTGCAGTCAAGGTGGAGTGTCTGTTCTCCCCAGCGCTGACAGCCTGGATCCTGCAGTTCCCCTGCCCCCCGCCCCATGGAGGAGTGTGCCCGGAGGGCAGCTCTCCCCTTGCTCTCTGCCCTGCCGAGCGCCGTCTGCTGGGGCTTCCCTCAGGCGGGGAAGCAGAGCAGAAAGGGCCTCTGTGCTGTGCCCAGCATCCCATGCGTCAGGGTTGAGCCAATGCTGAACTTGCACATTTTAATTCAGGTATTTCTGACGCCTGCTCGTCGTCGCTGCTGCTGCTGCTGACTGAAAGCCGGGTCCTAGCGCGGCTCCAGCTTTTTATTACAGAGCACTTGGTGCCTGGTACAATCGGAATAAACAGCCTTTACTTTGAGAGGTGCGGCCTGCGTGCAAGGTCTGTCTGCCGCCCGGGAATGGCTGAGGGGCATGTGGGCTTTAGCCCACCCACTTTATTCAAACATGATTAGTGGCGCTTCCCAGCCAGAGCTGCAGACAGGGACCATCTGCTGTAGCTGGGAGTGGGCGGAGGAGACCGGGCTGGAAGCAGAGAACACGGCTGGTTCACGGCAGAATCTGTGCTAAGTCGTCTGCAGGGGCAGCTGGAAGGGCTTTGGAGGTAGGGTTGCCAGGTGTCCGGTATTGAACCAGACAGTCTGGTATTTTCGCCTCCTGTCTGGTAAAAAAAATTCAGAAGATACCGGACACCTAAAATGTCTGGTATTTTCTGATTTTTTTTCCCAGCTGGAAGGCGAAAATCCTGAGTGCCTACCAGGTTCTGCAGGGGAGCTGTCCGGCCTAGCACAGGGGGGGCAAGATAATGGGTGGCTGCTGGCAGCCTGTTAGGGCCAAAAAGCCTCAGAACAGCCATGCTGGGGTTTTTTTTTTTATTTTATTTTATTTTATTTTTTTGCTTAACTCTCAGGGTCTTTTTTTTTTTTTTTTGGCTCAACAACTTTGGTCTCCCCCTTTTTTTCCTCAACAATTTTTCCCCTGGTGTTTTTTTTTGGGGGGGGGGAGGGGAAGGGGTGTTTGGTATTTTTGGTTAAACCATCTAGCAACCCTATTTGGAGGAGAGGGCAGGCTCTCCCCCATTCTGCGCAGTATATCCCTCTTCTCCTCTTCCTCATGGCCTGGAGCCTCCTCCTGACCCTCCCCAGAGCAGCCTGGGGTCTGGCTCAGGTCTCACCCAGCTCCTCCCTCTGTGCCACTCCTGCCCCTTCCAAGGCCCTCTCTTTCCAGAGGTCAATGTGAAAACTGGCACCGCTGACCCCCTCCCCCCAAAGGTGCACTTGTCCCAGAGCACTAGATCAGGCTCCGGCCTGTGGGCTAGACCAACAGCTTCATCTGCCACCCTCCGGGGGCTAGAAGAGATTCGACCCTCTCCCCCCATTACTTTGGGGTGGTTGGGGGGTTTTGTCATCTGAGGGCCATAGCTGGAGGGTGGGACAGGAGGGCCAGGCTGCGAAGCAGCATTGAGCAGTCGGTCTCCGGTGGGTGCTGGGCTGGCTGCTTCTTGTTCACGTGCTCAGGGTCTAACAAATCCCTGTGTGGGGCAGGAAGGGATTCTGCCCACCCCTCAGTGAGATTGGTGGTAACCTTAGGGGAGGGGTGGGTTGCTTTCCTGTGTGATCTGGAGAGTGTGGGTCACTTGCCAGGATTATCTGGCTCTGTCACTTCCTGCCATCTGCAGGGACCTCGGGCCCCTCCCGCCCCGTGGCACGTCCTAATCTCATTCCTTGTGCACAGACGTGGCTTGGTCTGAGGTCAGTTTTTGGGGTGCTGGTGGCCTGGGCTGTGCAGCAGAGCTGACAGGATGAGCTGGTTCCTGCTGGCTCCTCCTGCCTTACTAGTATGTTTCTCCACCTGGCTTTTGCTCTCTCTGTCCACCAGCACTTCACCACTCAACCCCCCAGACCTGCGTTTAATCACGTTAGAGAGGAGCCAACTGGGGCCATCCTGTGATGCTCTCCAAACACCCAGCGTAGCAAACGTCTGCTCTGAAAACGCCATCCCCACAGTAACTCCCCACCTCACACCACCCACCAGAGAACACGCTGTTCCCATTTCCCTTAGCATGCACGAGGGTGAATCTCTTGTGGTATGTGCCTCTCCCCTCTGCCTTGTAATTAAATGCTGGGATTCTTGTGGCTGCTCTTTGCCTTTTGTTTCTGGGCTGCAGATGTTACTGCTCTTTACAGAGCAAATAACCCTGTGGCCAGCTCAGAGGAAAGATCCCAGAAGTAGGTGCTTGTGCTAGACCCTGGCATGGATTTGCAGGTGCTGTTTTTTTCTTTCTGTGCCAGGATAGGGGTGGAAGATGGTGCTGATCCATTGGACTTCAGAGCAGAATTCTGCCTCCTTTCTGTGTCTGTGCAGCTGGTCTGAAGCACCTCGTCACCGCTGAAGAGCAGGAATAGGCAGGGGGCTGGGCTTGACGGCCTCTCACGGTCTCCCCGTTGTAGAGTTATGAAAACCCTCCACCCACTTCCAAACTGACCCTGACCAGAGCGGTCTCTACACCTCTCTGAGCTGGCAGCAGTTGCACTCTGTGGCTCCCGAACATAGAGGAGGATGCAGAAAGCGGTGCCCGGGCTGCAGGTTTGTTGTTCGCATGCCCGTGGCCCTTGGGAGCCTCAGCCCGGGTCAGGGCCCTGCGAGCCAGGCAACGAAGCGCCAGCCCAGGCAGCCCTGCCTCAGCATCCTCACTGGGCATCAGGGTGCAAGCGGTGCGCGAAGCAGCCCCGAGGGGGTGCTCTGGAAGAGCGCCGCTTCTGGCTCGCCCCGCGGCTCCTTCCCGCCGCGCTATGGCACGGCTGCTGCAGCGGGCCGAGGAGAACGGGAGTCGCCGCTCCGTGCAGCCCTTGTCTCCACGCCCCCTGGCCCCCCCGCCACACAAGGCGGGCGGGGGGGGAGGGGGGCGACCCCCGGCCGGGGTAACGTAAGAGGCCCCCAGCAGCCGGGCGCTGGCCCGGCCCCCGCCCTGCCGGACTCGGAGGAGTCACGTGGCCTGCCTGCGGCGCGGGCTCGCGCCAACCCCCGTGGCACGTGCCCCGGGCCGCACCGCCCCCCGCGCGGCCCAGGTGGGAGGGGCCAGAGCTCGGGGCGACGCTACGGTGGCCGGGCGGGGCCGACGGTGGCCGGCGCGTGGCGTTTCCCGGCAACCTTTGCGGCCCGTGTGGTTCGCGACACACCCGACATGGCCGTCGCCGGCGGGGACAGCGAGTGAGGGCGTCGGCCGCCGCCCCCCCCCCTTCTGCCCCCCCCCGCCCGGGCCTCGCGTGGGGCGGGGGCGTCTCTCCGCGTCCCCCCGCGACTCGGGCCCTGCCCAGCGCCGGGGCGGCCGGGATGGATTTCTCCAAGTTCCTGGCCGAGGACTTCGAGGTGAAGCGCTGGGTGAACGGCGCCTTCCGGGCCGCGCAGCAGCAGGACGGGCCCGGCCGCGCGGACGCGCACGCGGCCACCTTGGTGATGAAGCTGCAGCTCTTCATCCAGGAGGTCAACGGCGCCGTGGAAGGTGCGCGGGGGCGGGGGCGGCGGGGCCGGGGGCGGGAGGCTCCCCCAGGCCTTGGCTCGCTTTCTGGGCTCAGCCCCGCGGCCCGCGGCAAGCTCCGGGCCTCTCCCGCGCTGAGGCTGGGCAGCCCCCTTTTCCAGGCTGTCCAAGCCTGTCGGTGCGGCGCTTTTGAAACCAAAAAGCGCGTTGTCTTTCCGCGTGGAAACCATGTGTCGCGCTGAAATGTTACACGTGCGGGGTTTCCTGTGGCGGTGTTCAGTGCTGCAATGAAATGCCTGCACTGACCTGACCCCGTTTTGTGGGGAAAGAGCGATGCTTTTTTTTTTTTTTTTTTTTTTTTTTTTTTTTTTTTTTTTTAATTATTCTTTTGAGGATTTTGACTCTTTGTGCTGATTTGGAATAGAATACAGATAGAAGTTTTGAAAACTCGTGCAGGACAAGAGAACCATTTCCTGTCCATCTCGCTCCTGACCTGCAGCATCTCTTGGTACTCTAGCTCAATTGTTCTTCCCTTTTCTGCCCTCCTGCCAGTTGCCCCCAGCATTGCTTTACATACTTTGTCTGCACATTTACCAGAATCTCAGGAGATCGTCTGCAATATACAGCAGATATCTGCTGTATCAGATTTGACATTCTAATTAGGTATACAGTAGAACAGGGCTACCCAACACATGGCCCGCAGTCCATTTGTTTGTGGCCCACAGTGCAGTTTGGGTTTATGTGGGGCTCTACTTATGGCCCATGGGTGAGATCCTGTGAACATGGCCTCCACTGGGAACATGCTCCACAGCAGCGAGGCATCTCCCAGGCAGGGTGAGCACTGAAAGACACAAGCAGATGGGCTGGCTGGAACAGACGGGTACAGGGTGTTGACGTTTCTAGTCCCCAGGGAGGAGGTGCTGGACATTGTGTGAAGGAAGCTATTTGTATATATTTGCATATATATTTTAATGTATGTGCAACCACACTTAAGTTGCGGCCCTCCACATGTGCTATGAGTATCATTGTGGCCCCCAGGGCTTCCAGAGTTGAGTAGTCCTGCAGTAGAACATCAGAGTTATGAACTGACCACACCTCACTTGGAACCAGAAGTATTCAGTTAGGCAGCAGCAGAGACCAAACAAAACAAAACCAACAACCAAAAAACAAAAGCAAGTACAGTACTGTGTTAAATGTAAACTACTAAAAAAAGGGAAAGCAACATTATTTTCTGCGTAATAAAGCTTCAAAGCTGTATAAGTCAATGTTCAGTTGTTATGGTTCTTTCAAAAATTCACATTTGTTCTGAGTTACAAACAGTCTCCAATTCCAAGGTGTTCGTAATCTGAGGTTCTGCCTTATCTTGAATGCTGTAATAAAGAGTTATTGGACACCGCACTCCTTGAGAAGTTTGGGAGGGAGGGTTGAATCCCTTGTCATTCTATTGCTCTTTGTTTCTGCAGAAACAAGTCACCAGGCTCTCCAGAACATGCCCAGAGTACTGCGGGATGTGGAAGCCTTGAAACAGGAGGCCACTTTCCTAAAGGAACAAATGATCCTTGTCAAGGAGGATATTAAAAAATTTGAAGAGGACACAGCTCAGTCAATGAAGGTAACTATTTAGTGAGGGGACAGTTGCTTCAGATTTCCAGTAGCTGCAAAAGTTACTGTTGAGTGAACTTGAAGACTCTGTTTTGGTTCATGCGCTCTGTTTTGTGCAGCAGCCTGAACTTTAGTAGATGCTGACAGGGAAGGGAAACTGATTTCCTGCTCTGATATTTTCCTTTTTAAATTGCTATTGTCATCCTGTTGCACTGGAGCAAGTTCTGAGGCTATGAGTAGAGTCCTGCAAATCTGCAGATATCTGCTTTATATCCATAGGCATCAGCAGGGCTTGACAAACCGCGGCGAGAGCTACTCGTCAGCCCCACACCGCGCATGCGCCAGACCAGCACTGCGTATGTGCGCGGCGCCGGTGAATGGGGCGCACGGAGCGACCGGCTGAAATCTACTCGCCATGGGCGAGTAGAATCAGTGGTTTGTTGAGCCCTGGGCATCAGTATCTGCAGCTGTCAGTATAGATATCGACATCTCGTTTTTGCAGATATCGATGTGGGTACAAACTTTGTATCTGCCCAAGGCTCTAGCTATGAGATCCTAGATGCAGGGAACTGCTATGCTTTTTCCAAGCAGAACAGTCACTGAAGGCTCCTACAATCTGGTAGCTTCTCTGAACTTCAGTTGGATTGTCTTCGGACTCAGCAGTTTGATAGCCTGTTAGCTGCTTTAGATTTGTAGTACTTTTGCAAAGAAGTGAAAAGTTCTGGAAATACTGACTTTTTTCTTATTGTTAATGAGTGATAGTGCTTATTAAATTGAAGAATTAATAGAACTGTCTAAAGCAGGATGTAGCATGGGCAGACACAATACAAACTTCCCTACAGATAGCTGATTGTATCTTGGTCCTGTGCTGCGTCATTCCAGATATTCAAGTCCAAGGCCTCTCATGCTGAAAATGATGCTGTCTGGTGGTTTTGTGATGTGAACAGATGAGACTAGGCTGACATCCCAAAAAGCATTTTCCTTGTTAACTCAGCCACATGCTGTGTGCTCAGAAGTGAAAGGCTAGTGCAGTATCCCACCTCACTACCAAGACATAGATGTTAGCAACCTAGACTACAGTTAGCTCTGATCAGGCTTATCATAAGCTTGTAGCATCTTTCGTGGCAGCAAGATACAGAAGCTTTGATTTTATGAGCTTTTTGGTGTTGGTCAGGGCTGTTCCCCACTCTGGCACTCCGAGTGCAGAAGGTGGGGGCCCGCAAGAGACCTTAAAAAATGCCTTGCCTCTATAGACTTCTGCTTACAACTCCCCAAGGCCACAGATTCCCTGGCCTTGGGAGGTAATTGCCCCCACCAAGTGAAACAAAAGACCCCTTTCTTCTTGATCCCAGGAAGGAAGCACTTGGACTTCTTCCAGAGGGGTATCCTCAAGCTCTCTTACCACAAGAGAGCTTGAAAAAAAGTGAAAAACTGCAGTCTCTGGTAGCTGACCTCTCAGTCTTAGGCATGCAGATAGACCCAGACTTCCTGTTTCCTTCCAGGACACAAGAATCAAATCTTCACCTTAAAAAGGTGATTTTAGTAACAAAATCAAGAATATATACTTGATAAATCATACTCAGTTGCTAGGTGTTACAGAGCAACTAAGAAAAGAGCAGATTAAAACACAGAGGAAAAAATATCTTCTCTGGGCACAGCTTAAATAGTGAATGGGGGTAGGGTTAGCAGGTGGCTTTAAAAAAAAATACCGGACACACTTGATCTCAAATGAAGAGGGGGGGCAGATCAGCTGGGAGGGGAGCAGGGCTGGCTGGGAGGAGGTGGTGGTGGTGGGAAAACCGACTGGCGGGAAGCAGGGCTGTAGGGGGCGCGGGGGAAGGGCAGGGCTGGCTGGGGGGACACACCGGCCAACGGGAAGCAGGGCTGGCTGGAGGGTGTCGGGGGAACAGGGCTGGCCGGAGAGGAAGACTGGGGAAGAGAATCAGCCGGCAGGGAGCAGGACTGACCCGGGCGCACACAGATCCTGGGGCGCTGCCCATCCTGTGCACAGTCCCAGCGAAGCACGAGTGAGTCCAGCCTCGGGGATTCCCTCCCATCCCAGCCCCGCACCGCCCTCGTGTAGTTGCGTACTGCCTGGCTGGTAGACATGCTCATGCAGTGTGAACGTGTCTACCAGCCAGGCAGTATGCAACTACATACTGATACTCCTAAAAATAATAAACTTACCTAATTAGAAAATACCGGACATTTTATATATTCGGTATTTTCTCAGTTTGACAGAACCCTCAAATACCAGACTGTCTGGTTCAAAACTGGACACCTGGCAACCCTAAATGGGGGGCGCGGGTGGAGGATGTGGGGGACAAGAGAACATGGATTTTACACAGAGAAGTTTTACTAAACAGCAAAATAAGGAAAAATAACCTGATCGCAACTACATACATGTTTTCTTTCTACTCACACTCTATGCTGATCCATACCTCAAGGCCCAGTTCACTTCCACATCCAATATTTTTTATAGGTATGGTAATTCTAATTACTACATCTGCTCCCTCCAGCCCTTAACTTAGAGTTTCCGCACAAAGAAAGCAGGCAAGGTATCTATATGCAATTCAAATTTCAGCACTCTTTCCCATTGGTTCTTCTGGCCCCCTGCCAATACCCTTGCTGACTACCTAAGTTTAACCCTTCAGTCACCGGGTGCTGGCCAGCACTCCTCCTAGCCATCACAGTGTTGTATTAATACTTAGAGTCACTTTGCATTCTCCAGACAAAATGGATGCTGATTATATTGAATCGAGAATCCAAACCCAGTTTATGTGCTTGTTCTCTTGTGACGACTCAGGAGTGGTCTGCTCAAGCAGAGGGGCTGATGGTTCAATCACAGTGCTGTAGATCTTTGGGAACTGTTGTTTCTGCAGCTTCGGTGGCCGTCAGCCCAGCCCCCTTCCCCTTGGATCACATATCCCTATTATTGTTTAGTGCTGAGCGTAGACTGAATAAAAACAGCATTCCTCATTGTCAGGGATCTGTGCCTGTCACGGAGATTGTGGAAGACACGGATTCCATGGTTTTCTGCAACCTCTGTGACTTCTGAAGCTACCAGTGGGGCTGTCCCTGGGGCCAGTTTTTCCCCATATATCTGCTGAATGAATTTTGTTATGTGCACCAATGTAGAGGTGATATGTCACACAAACAGAATTCATTTGGTGGGAGTGGGGCTGAGGGGTTCAGAGTGTGTGAGGGCTCCATGCTAGGGCAGAGGGTTATGAGGGCTCAAGCTAGAGGTGCAGGCTCTGTGATGAGGCCAGAGATGAGGGGCTCAGGGCTGGGGTAGAGGGTTGGGATGTGGGTGGGGAGTGGGTGTGGGCTCTGGGGTGGGGAATGGAATGAAGGGCTTGGGGTGTAGGCTGCCCTGTGTCTATGGTGGGGAGACCAGGTTGGGCCCACTGGAGGGCCACCTATCCCCTGGCCATGGCAGGTTGAGGTCTGGGCTAGGTGGAGACTAGGAGATGGGTGCCTGTCTTGGCCACAACAGATGAGGGGCCTGGCAAGGTGGGGACACAGCACCTGCACGGCCAAGCAGCGTACAGGGAACTTAGCTGCCCAGGCAGCTGACTGCAGGCCCAGCTGTTCAGGTGGCCCCAGGGACAGTTATGCTAGGCACTGCTGGAGCAGTGGCTCCAGGCTGCAGGCAGCCAACCAAAGCAACTGTGGTCCTCTGGTTCCGAGCAGCCGTGGTCCTTTGGTCCCTGGCAGCTGGTGTCAGTGGCCATGGGCATGCCCCCCTCCAGCAGTGGCCTCCTCAGACACCACCTCTGCCCTCCAAGATTTAGTCATGTATTTTTTTGTAAAAGTCCTGAACAGTTCCATCTGTGTTTCAGGTCCTGGTAGAGCTTGACCAAGTGAAATCCAGAATGCAGCTGGCTGCAGAGTCCCTCCAGGAAGCAGACAAGTGGAGCACCCTGAGTGCAGATATTGAGGAAACATTTAAAACACAAGTAGGTACCTGCTTGAAAATGACAGTCTACAATAACCACATTTTAAAAAAGTCGTTTTGGGTCACCTTTAAAAGGGAGATCTGTCTCTGCTTTCCAGATGTCACTATGGAGCTTAGGCGTTGGCATTTTTGATATTGTGTTAACAGTCTCCTAACTTCCTTTGGTGGCAGGATGTGTCTGTGATCTCTGCCAAGTTAACAGGCATGCAGAACAGCCTGGCGATGCTTGTGGACACTCCGGACTACTCTGAGAAGTGCGTGCACCTAGAGGCTCTGAAGAACCGGCTAGAGGCCATGGCCAGCCCTCAGATTGTGGCCACTTTCAATGCTCAGTCTGTAGGTCAGTGCAGCTCTGTTTCCCTTGTCTTCATTGCAGATGTAATTACATGTAGGTGCTACCTTCATCAGCAGAGAGAGTTGTGGTGCTCTGACTAGCTGGGGGGCTGGAAGCATGTTGGAGTTGTTTGCAATGGACTGGCAGCTAGGGACAAGTTGAGGAGCAGGAGCGCCATTCTGCCAAGCCTTCCGCATCTTCCCCCCTCTCTCCTGAGTCCTGTTTTCTTTCTTGTCTTTTGCTTTCTGGTTCTGTTCTGTTTGTGTTTTGGGGTTTGCTCACCAGAAAGCTAAATGTTGCTTAGGTTGGGAGTAGGGATGTGAACAATTAACCAGTTACCCAGTAACTCTTCATGGGCGGTGCTTACTGTCTAATGGTTAACTGTTACCCAGAATTACTCCCCTCCCCTGTTCAATCAGTTAACCGGTTATACTTAAAGTTTAACTGGTTACCTAAATAAATGGGATTTTACATCCCCAGTTGAGTGTATCCATTGAGTCTCTACCGCTGGTTTATGTGCCCTTTCTTGGCAGAGCTAAACAAAAAGAGATGCATGAGACAGCAGCCCCTGTAGGTGTTAGGTGCTCCCATAGCCTGCAACCCTGCTATTCACTCTTGGATGCAATCCAGGCTGGGAAATATTTCTTGTGAGTGTGTTTAAGACCCCTGTAGCTGTTATATCAAAGCACTGCTGAGCATAGTAGTGGAATTTGGTGTTGCAATCCGTGGGGTCAGTGCAATGGGAAATGCTATGACTCTGTATTACTTTGTAAAAGTTGCATTTTAAATGAGAGAGAAAGTTATATACTGGTTTTGGGCCTGGCCTTGCTCCCTTTCTCTCTCTCTTACACTGTCCGTTATTTGCCTGGGAAATGCTGGTGGTTGTTTGTATTTAAGTAGCACCTAGAGACCTCTCCTCCATAAGGCTCATGCTATTGTGCTGCATAAACATAGACTGAGACAGTCCATGCCTC
Source organism: Pelochelys cantorii (assembly GCA_032595735.1). Lineage (NCBI taxonomy): Eukaryota > Metazoa > Chordata > Testudines > Trionychidae > Pelochelys > Pelochelys cantorii. The sequence continues at coordinate 40,530,357 of CM064341.1, forward strand.
AGAGCACTTATTTCTCATTTAAAACGAGATGCAGTGAGTGAGACAAGCAGAGGGAAGAAGGAAGAGGTTCATATGAACAGCTTATGTGCTTGTGTCCTTCATGAAAATGTTGATCTTTTTTCACATTCTTCCTCCTTTACTCACTTCTTTGCTTTTCTCTTCCCATTTCCCTTCACTCTTTCTCTAGTCCAGCAGTGCGCAACCCGTGGCTGCCTTCCTCGGGGGGTCGCAATGCTTGGATCTGGCCAGCCGCTTTTCCTGGCTTCTCAGCTCGGCTTCCGACATACACATGGCGGGGGCGGGGGGAGTGGCAGGAGAATGGCTGCGGCCCAACAATTAAAGGGACCGCTTTTGTTTTTCTCTCCACCAAATTCAGTGGTGGGGTTGCAAATGAAAAAAGGTTGTGCACCGCTGCTCTAGTCCGTAGCTTGGGCTGTTTCCTTGTCTCAGTGTATCTGTCTGTCTTGCTGCTGCTTTTGAGCTGTGTGGCCCTTTTGCAGGCAGATGCAAGTGCACATCGTGATGTTTGAGAGAGTTTTCTCCCACTTAGAATGAAGCCTCCAAGGAGAGCACCTCATGGAAACAGTGTGATGTTAATGGGTCCCATAGAGGTTTTTTGCAGGTACACCATGTAGCTGTGATAGGAAACTGACAGAAGGTGGCGCTTTGGTACTGGACATGGATCCATTGCTTGGCTTAGCCAAAGCATCCTGAATAACTCACTTTGAGAAAAATACAGCCCTGAGTCTGTTACCCTTTTAATGTTTCCTGTGGAGCAGCTGGCAAACATACTTTTCCTTTCTGTTGATAGTATTTCACATGTTCGTCTGAGTTTTTGCTTAGATCTGACCCTGTAGATAGGAATACAGGGCAACAGGGGGATGCTGTGCTCTCCCTTGTACTGCTCTAGGGCAACCCCAGTTACTTGCCGCGTGGCAGATTTACAGGAAGCCAGCAGAAACATGTTCCTAAATATGTCATTACTAACATTTCTGAACCCAAGTGGGTTTGCGGACAAAGCCTTCATCACTGCTCCAGTAATGCAAAGGGAGGAGGGAGACTTTCAGGCTTTGAGTAAGTGATAGCTGGATTATTTAGTCAAGGTGAAGAGACAGCTAAGTAGGGTCCTGGCATCTGGGGATGTGGAACTCAAAACTGAGGAGTGCAGTTTGGGTTTACTGATGCATGCTCTGTTCTGGGGGATACTAGCTCTGTCTGAAAAGTGCCTCGTCTTGAGAGGATTCACTACTGTTACAGAGGGTCTGGAGTTAGAAATGTTTTCCCAAGCGAAGTTAAAAACTCTTCCGTCACTTTACCCCTTCTGGAATTTCTGTGGCCGTGGATTCAGAGGCAGCTGTACATGAAAGGAAGGATACACAGGGGGGTCTTGTCACTTTCTTCACATACTCTGATGCTACATCACATGCACTGTATCCAGACTCGTCTCCAAACTGAAGAGGATGGATTTTTCTGCTTAATTCAGAGGACTTGTTTTGCTCAAGGCAGTACCTCTGTTACACAGTTTAGGAGGGTGACCTGTTAACTAATGTTTTGTTTTATTGTATTTAGATCAGGCAAAAGTGTTTGTGAAAGTCTTCACTGAAATTGATCGGATGCCCCAACTCCTGGCTTATTATTACAAATGTCACAAGGTATCTAGTTTGTCATGCTCACATTTTAATTTGGGGGAGTCAAATGTGGAATTGTTCCTTGGTTTTGCCTATAGGGGGAGCTACCATTCTAGTCATCTCACTTGTCAAGTTTGAATTTGAGGATGGTGCCTGTTCTCTTCCATGTTTAATCCACCTGAATCTTTTCCTGGCAATGATTACTCCACACATAGGGTTTTTGGGAATAACTCTCCAAAGGAGTCTTCCTGTGTCTTCAGTTAGTGGGCCAGATGAAAAATGTACTTGTGTATTCAAAAAGGTTTCCCTCTGCCCCAAGAAGGTGTTTGATGTTTGCTTTTTTTCCTTCTTTTATGATTTTTAGTCAGTATAAACTTTTATTGTAACTTGCTTCTGCTGAATTATGGGAACTCTCTTCAGATGGGATTGGTATTCTGGACGATTCATTGACCTTCACCTGATCCATCAAATCCCTATTATCAGTGGGCCTTGTGAGGATTAGCTTCAGGGCTGGGGCCTGCCAAATATTTCAACTGTTATGGGGTGGTATTAGTTTCAGTCTCATTTATGAGTGAAATACCAAGTTTAATTAAATCTTCGGCTAAGCCAAGAAGGGCTTCCCGTTGTAACGTCTGAGTCCTCTTGGGTGCTGAATGATAGCAGGGTGGCATAGTCAAATCTGAGGGGTACTGCCTTTGTGGAGAAGGCAGGTCTGAGTCATCAAGGCCTGACTCTGTAGCATGAGTGACTTTTATTACCCCTGCAGGTGCAGCTTGTGGCAGCCTGGCAGGATCTGTGCCAAAGCGACTTAAGTTTAAATCGGCAGCTGACTGAACTGTATGATACTCTGCTTGGAACATGGCACTCACAACTCCAGTGGGTCACGCAGGTATAGTTACTCTCAGCTGACATGAGCGCAGTGCATGGGAACACAGTTTTCCAATTCCCGTAAGGCTCAGAATAATTGACCAGTTCACAATCTCATTTTGTGCCTCTTCACTAAAGGCTTGGAGCTTGCTTTCAGGATCCAGCTTATCTGCTGTCACAGGAAGATTAAATGTTTGACTCAAGACCAGTGGCAATATCACTGTATTGCTTCTGTTAAAGCTGCTCTATCTCTTTCATCTGTATCGTACATGAAATCTAATTTGTCAGTGTTTCATTTTGCTCTGTGGCAAAACATTTGAAATACCTGAATTTCATTACCGCCTGACCTAGAGGAGGCCCTGGAGGGATTGCTTGACTAATTTGTGGTGGTTTATGTGTGAATTCTGCTGGAACCCCTCAGGATGGTGCAGCTTGAATTTGTAAAGGCAGAGCTTATCATACTTACACCTGGCTCTTAAGGAATTAGCCTCTCTTCATTTAGTCTGACAAATTGTGTTGGACATTTGAGCCTGTCAGAGGTTTCTCCCATGAAGGGTAGTGAAGGTCTTTATGGGTATGAAGCCTGGAACAAGGGCTGTGGCCTTTCCTGCAAGGATCTCCAACCTTACTTTGAAATCATGTCTTTGGTATTTTTCCTGCATAACAATTAGTTTTGAATCCCAGTTCAGAGGTTGGCTAACTATTCACTAGCATGCGCTCTAACTGTGAAGGGCCTTGCCTTGTGGGCCAAAGCTCATGTCACCCCGTGCTTTTCTCCCCAGTCTTCCTGCACTGCCTCTGCTAGGAAAACCATTTTTCCTTTCTTGTTCTACGTGCTATCCATGGTCTTACTGCTGTGAGTTGGATCCTGGATTATAGGTCCTGATGCAGCACTGCTGGTGGCTCTATAAGTATCTAGAGAGAATGGCTGACCAGTGATGATGTTAAAAGCCACAGCAAACAAAGATGAGGGCGATGCATGTGACTTGAAGCTGGCCTTGCACTGATCTAAGGGTACCATTTCCGAGCTGGTTACAGGGCTAGGATGCCGTGTTTCCCAGCTGTCTCTTGTGCCCATTCGCACCAGTCACCTAGCTGCTTCTCATGGGATTCTTTATTCCATTTCCTTTTGTCTTTCAAATTCTGTTTGAAGACAGAGTGTGTTACTGTACACTGTTGCCCATTGTTTGTCCTCCATTGATTCCAGCCTCTGCTCAACCTTATAGACCCTCTGTGGCCTTAAAGCACTCTTCTTGTCTGGGCTCTTTAAGTGACAATGATTAACTCTGCTTTCTTGTCATTTAGTCAGCCTTCCTCAGGCTGAGTCAGCAAGGTTCCTGAAATCTCACCTGCCCTTGCTTTTTGTCTGGTAACATTTGGGTTTTCAAACCTTTCCCCATTAGTGTTAGTTGGGATTGCACATGCCCAGAGAGGAGCCAGTGGTCTGTCAGTTAACCGAGTGCAATGTTCTTGATATGCCACACAATTGCCTTTTCATTTAAATTTCATCCTTGGGGCAGGTTAGTGTCTTGTGCCTTGTGCGTTGTTTCTGGGGGCTTCTATGTGGCTTCTTTTGACTAGAGAGATGAATATTTAACCTGTTAGCCAGTGGGGGCTGAAACAGCTCCCCGCCTGCCATAGGGAGCCTGGAGCGGAGCCTGGAGCAGCGCCTGTCGGTGGCAGGCCCAGGTGCCCTGCAGGCAGGGGCTGTGCTTGCTGGCCTGGAGCAGCCCCTGCTGCAGTGAGGGTGGGGGAGGAGCGGGGGGGGGGGGAGAGGAGCTCAGCAGCAGGGGTCCCCACTCCCTCTTCCTTTAATTAGTTAACTGGTTAACCAATTAAATGGGATTTTTCATCCCTACTGTTGACAGGTTGTTAAGCTGGTCTCAGGCTGGTGCTCTTGGTAACATGCTGGCATGGGGAGGGCTTCTGTTCAGGGGCTCAGTTTACACATATGCTCATGCTAACAGCTTTCTTGTTCGTGCAGGTATTTAAGAACCCCCATGAAATTGTGACTGTGCTGCTGATCCAAGCACTAGGAGCCTTGGTGCCATCGATTCCAGTTTGCCTCAGCACTGCAATGGAGAGAGCCAGCCAGGAATCCAAGCTAAATAAGCTGCTGGATCTGTATGACACCACAGCCCACTTTGCAAGAAGCTTGGAAGTAGCAATGCTGTCTAACTTAAGTAGGGGCTCTTATTTCAAATATTCTCAGACTTTATGGTGTTTTTATGTAACCTTCTGTACAGCCCTCAGGTTCGGGGGTTTATTTTTTTTTCATGGAAGGTGCTTCCACAATGTAGGATTTGGATTTAATCCACAATGTTTACGGTTTACATAATGTTTGCACTAAAATATATATTTAACTTGCCCCGAATATATTGACACAATCCTTGCAGTGTGTACTGAAGCAGAGCTATTTTGATACCTTGCTACCTTGTGTAAATAATGCTTAGCACTTCCCTTTTACAAACACTTGTGTGGGTGAATCACAACATCCCTGTAAGATGAATCAGTTTTATTCGTGTCTTATAAATGGAGAAATGGAGTCAGAAGTTACTTGACTTGCCTGATGTCATATGGCAATAAAAGCTCAGGAGTTCTTGGTTTAGACCTTGCTACTTTAAGTGAGTTCTCCTGATCATTTGCTTTTTCAAACACTGCAAGGGAAAGTTTGCCAGAATGGTTTTCAACGCAATTTAAAAATATTGTGGAAACCTTTCTTATGGTCTTAGATTTTATAGAAACCACGTTTGGCCACATTAAATTGCTAGGCCAAATTTTGTAATTTCTGACGTCTTGTTTATGTTTAGTGACTAAAAGTGTGCTGGTCAGAACAAAGTAAAGACCCTCTCCCAGCCCCAAAGCACTTACAATCTAATTTTAGACAGAAACCCATGAATGATTGATGCAAACCATTGGAGGTAAGGGAGGAAGGAAGGTGAGTTCACAGTAATGAGACCATATGATTATATAGGCTCAGCACAATTTTAATTTATGAATGTTTATGGGTTTATCTTAATTTGGCACAGCATCCCTTCAAAGAGTGTTCAGAAAATTCACGTGTTAAGGTGGATGGGTTATCTTTAATGCTGCATTTCCTGCCTGTGTTTGCTTTGCATCATACTCCTCAGTTATTTAAACCAAGTTTTAGTAGATTACATTTAATAGCTGTGCCATTCCAGGAAGTGTCTGTTTTTCTGTGCTTGTGTTCTGCTTTTCCTTGGAAGTCACTGTGCACTCTTAACAGGCACTAGTCACACACTGGTCTTAATCGGGATGGGTAATAAGTACCATAGACACTGTATGGAAGGAACTTGGAGAGAGGAGGCCAAAGTCTGTAAGATGAGGGATTAGGAAACCAGTTACTGAACTGTTGAGAGTAGAAGTTGGTTTTGTTATTTGCATATTACCCTGCAACAAGGTGGCATGCTCTAAAAGCAGCACCCAAAAGCAGAAGCATGCCAGGAATTGGGAGCTGAATGGCAGTGGTGCATTAGGTCACCTGGTTCACTTTCAGACCCGATCAGGAGTGGGCGTGGCTGTGTAGTAGTCTACGTGAAATGAGTTGGGATCATTCGTTTTAGGTATGGTTGCAGACTGTCCTTCCCTTGTAGAATCTTTGATAGGACACAGAATGAGACTATGCCCTCTTTAGGCAGGCACACGTCACTTGGTTTCAGGCAGATTCCTTCATCTCTGTGCGGGTTGGGATGGGTGATAGCTGGCTGGAAGTCTTGTGGCTCCAGGTTGCTCTTTAGCAGCCAGGAATATGGCGTAACCGTTTCCTGCTCTACTTGTTGAAATAGAACACCTGGGTATTAAGGAACCGATAGTGATGATAGCCCCATTTGTTTAAAAAGTTAGCAACTCAGTTTAAAGCTGCTAAGCCAAGTTTCAAGGTGTTTGTGCCCATGGCAGTGCCTCTCGATGAGCACAACTCATTGAACAAGCCAATCATGCTGCTTTAAGGCCACCTTCTAGCAGTTCATTTATTTTTTCGTAAACTCATGTATATTTCCTTGTAGAAGAGCATAACCTGGTAAAAGTGATGGAACTGGTGGAAGTCGTGTATGGTCCTTATAAGCCCTACCAGCTCCGGTATGGAGACCTGGAAGAAGAAAATCTTCTCATCCAGATCAGTGCAGTGCCTCTGGTAATGTATCATCTTCTGCTCCATCTAGTCAGTAGTAATCAGCAGGTAATTGGAGGCTGATACTTATAAGTAGTTTAAAGCATCTTTGTCAGAGTGGTTGGAGCCTGGATTTTGCCTCGCATCTTCCATCTGCAATTTCCTTTGATATCTTTGTTTTCATTAAATCTTGCTTTTTTTCACTTAAGTTATAAAATTAATTCCAGCAGCTTTGGCTGCTCCCGGGCAGTCCTCCAGTCACTGGTGCTTTGTGCATCTAATGCAGGGGAAACCTTTGTGATAATCACTCAGCTTCAAGCCCCCAAGAGGTTATTAGAAACCAGGAAGAAAACCTGCGGCTTAATTCTGAGATCGCCTTGTGTCTTTTGTATATGTGTCCTTCAGTCAGGGTGAGTGGAGGTGGGATATTGTGCTAGGCACTGTGCAGACTTGAAGATGGTCTCTGCCCCAAATTCTTATGCTGTAGGAGGTGGGGATACCAAAGCACTGCAAGGAGGTAACAATGACGGATAGTTACATAGATTAGCTGTGAGAATTCCTGCCTCCTCTGTTATTTTCTTACCATAGACTGCGTGGGTGAAAGAGGGGCAGGGAGTTCCCTGTAGAAGGATCTCCTATAGGAGTGTTTCTCAACCTGGGGGTTGCAAGTGCTGGGCTGGCTTTAGGAAGTGGCAAGCTGGGCAGTTGTCTGGGGCTCTGGGCCCTGTGAAGCTAAATTACATGCTTCAGCCCTGGGCCTGGGCTCCAGCCTTGAACGGCAGGGCTTGGACTCCAGCCGACCAAGGGGATCACAGTGTTTTTTCTTATAAAGCCCAAAAGGGATTGGGAGCAAAAAAGGTTGAGAAACACTGTCCTGCAGGAAGGGTAGGCCAATGCTTTCATCTGGAGTAGCGATGGGAGTAGGAGAGGGCAACCTGACTTGCATCTCTGCGTAGGAGGCTGAAAACAAAGGAGACTGCTAGCCTCGGAGAACTCCACAGTTAGATGTTGAGGGGAAGGTATCTGTGTTGGTTTACGTATCCTCCTTCCCAGTCTGGGTGTTACAGCAACTAGAGTGTGTGATCCTAGTGCAGGGGTGGGCAAATACCGGCACCCATGGGCTAGATCCAGTCTGCCAGGGTTAGCCCTTGGTGGGCCCCCATGCTGCCATATTTCCCTGCAGCTCCACAGGTACAGGGGATTGCAGCTCTTATTGGCTGCAAATCACCGTTCTAAGCCAGTGGGACCATCCATACCTGAGGAGGCGCAGGTAAATATAGTCACAGTGGCCCACTGAGGGCTAACCCTATGAACCACCACTGTTTTATTGCCCACCCCGTCCTAGTGTGTAGCTAACAGAAAGGCCTGGTACAGTGTAGTACTTCAGGGACACTAGTTGAAGGAGGCTTGGGATCAACCTGTGTATTTCTTGTTCTCCAGGAGCATTGGGAAGTAATTGACTGTGTCCAGGAACTGAACCACTCGGTGAACAAACTCTTCAGTCTGGCTTCTGGAGCCATTGACAACTGCATTAAACTCACCGATGGGCTGGGTGTGTGTGGGCTCCTCAAGGCACTGAAAGCTCTGTTCAAAAAGTAAGACATTTTTGGTCTAAATGCACTGACCCATGGTGAGTGAGTGCATGCTCAGTGCATGGTGGCTCTGAATGCAGCGTGGGGGAGAGTCTGAGGACTTTGTGGTTTGTGATAATGCCATGTTTCTGTTGACGCTAGGGATGAAAGCGACTAATTGGATAGTCGACTAGTTGCTTCTCCCCCTTGCTGCCTCTATCACAGAGATGCTGGCGGGAGCTGGCTTCAAAGTGGGTTCCCTCCAGCTCTGTGGGAGGGGGCAAGGGTGCAGCAGCAGCGTTCCAACTTTGAAATGTACAAGGTCCCCGCTGGGGCTCTTGCACATTTCAAAGCAGAAGCGCCCGCATGGAGCCTGGGGTCAGCGGGACTCCCCACTGGACTGGGCTCCACAGGGCATTTCAATCTTTGTACATTTCAGGGGTGAAACGCACTAGTCCTTATTGACTAATCAAATAGTCGATGGAAATACCATCAACTATTCGATCAGTTAATTGCTTGAAATTTGACATCCCTAGTTGACACAGCTTGTGTTCAGCATAATCCCTTCCCTTGTGCTCTGCCACTCAACTCAGTCAATAAGAGGCCCCAACTTGTTGGTTTCATGAGAAATGGAAGAGAAAAATGACTGGCTGTAAAACTCCCCATAGCTGCCATTGGTCTGAATTTTCACTGATAAAGTGCTTCAAAGCACTTCTGGGAGAGAACCGCTTCTGAAAGGGCCTAATGGGAGAGGCACATTTGGCAGGTGAGCTTACACCTCAGTGGGAAACGTGTATTTGAGGTGCACAAGTGACCTTCCACTTGTGGTATTTGCTGCATAGCTTCCTTGGAGAATAATGAGCAGCAGTAATTAAAGGCAATGTATTTTTCCTTATTAAATCTATTATATAGTTTCATTTCTGACAGCATTCCAGTACTGATTTCCTCTATGTATCCTTTTTTGCCCTGGGCCAAGGCAGCTGCTAACCCTGCGTAAACTAAGCCTTGGCATCTGAGCATTATTGGTTCTGGGGGGGAAGAGCCCTGTTCTGTGAGCCTGGGAAAGCAGTACTGGTGGAACGAGAGGTGTGAAAGCAGCAGTAGCATCTGACTTTGGCTCATCTGTTCTAGAAGAGATGTTACATTCTTATGTAGTCGTGCTAGTGACGGCAGAAGTGCTCTGCTCAGACCTGCATGATCACAATGGATCCGAGTCCCTTTGATGCAAAGCTATACTACGACTTCAGGCTGTTCTCACTGGTGCTGTAGGTGCCACCCTACCTCCACGTTAGGCCTGGACCTGCCACTTCTAGGCTGCAATGTTGGAGGGGTTGGCACAGAGCACGGAGTATTTCCTTTGTGCTCCTCTTTGTTCCAGTGCATCTAGTTCTTTGCCTGGGATGAAGTGCTCTGCTCATAGCCTAAGGTCTTATTTCATTGTCCTTTGCTCCTTCTCTTTTACGTAGGTATGTGTCTGACTTCACTACTACTTTGCAGTCCATAAGAAAGAAGTGCAAACTGGATGATATCCCCTCAGACTCCCTCTTCCAGGAAGACTGGACTGCATTCCAAAACTCTATCCGGTAACGTGACAGTGTGAGCCAGGTTCATGGTGCAGCGAACACTGAAAACAGGGCTCTTGAGAAATGGCGTGTGGCCTTTGGTCCTGAGATCAAGCTGGTTTTTAGGTGAAAATGGAAGGGGGCAAAAGAGGTCATTACATGCCATTTTCTTGGGCTGGGGTATTTTAACTTCTTTTTTCTTTGTTGCTTAAGACTCCCTCTCAGAAGTGTGAAGAATCCCCGCTCCCACTCGCCAGTGGTTAGAACTTTGTTCTTTTTGTACCTTTGGCTAATTCTGAGTTTCTTTGCCCACCCTTGGTCTGTCAGTTCTGAGCAGAGCTGAAGTTAACTAATGGACTTGTCTGTGGCAACAGTTAAATGAAAGCTCTCTGACGTCTTCTCATGCAAACAACCCCTCTGGGGAGTATAGTTGCTGTTGCGGGAATGTTCCTAACCTGACAGCTGCTTCACAACCAGGCGCTTGGGGAGAAGGGGAAGATTTTCCAAAGCATCTCCTTAGTAGGATGGAGACTTGATCAGTTCTGAAAACTCTAACAAATCCCAAGGCAATTGGAACCTGGAGTCTTTGTGTTTCAGGCCATAATCATCGGAACGCTCAAGGAAGGGACATTCCACATTCTAGGCCTCCAGTGTGATCTGCTATAAAGGTGGTTTGACATCAGACAAGTGGGTCTCTGATGGGACCCAGCTAGTTCAGATTCACATGGGGCTGTGTCTACCTGGCATCTAAATTAGTGGGAGTGCTAGTATAGATTGAGCTTTAGGTGGCTATTGGCAGTTTAAACGCTACATTGACTAGTTCTGCTCAGAGCAGGGCACATCACTGGAACTAGCAGCAGCCAGTACATCTGCCCCCATTGGAGCCATGGGGAGAAGTGTTGCAGAGATGAGTGCATGCAGACCTGGCTACATGGCAACACCACTGAGAGAGAGTGAAGATACGAGCATCAAGTTAACTGCCAACCTGACAGTTATTGCTGCCATGGGGAGAGTGCCCGCTAGTCATCCAGTGATGAACGTTATTCCAGGAGACTTGTGTACTAGGGCTAGATGGTGTGAGGGAGAGACTGGGACCTTTGTGCTGCTTACTCCAGTTTCACAGTGTTTTGTTGTGATTTGTGTGTTTTGTTGTGTTCCCTCCCAGGATAATAGCTACTTGTGGTGAGCTCCTTCGGCAGTGTGGGGACTTTGAGCAGCAGCTAGCAAACAGGTAGGAAATGCTGGGGTTACCGTGCAATCTGTATGAGTCTAGCTAATTCAAAGGTGCTCCGTCTGCATGGAGGCTGCAGAAGGAATGCAAGGGCCAATGAACTTTCAGAACACTCAAGGAAGGGATGTTCCATATTCTAGGTCTCCAGTATGATCTGCTTTAAAGGTGGTTTGACATCAGACAAGTGGGTCTCTGATGGGACCCAGCTAGTTCAGATTCACATGGGGCTATGTCTACCTGCCCTATGTGGAAAACTAGTGACACAGTCTGTCCACCTTGGACTCCTCGATCAAGATGCAAATGTGTAATAACGGTCTATAATGGAGGAAAAAAATGAGGACAATAGCTTGAAACATGATCGGATAATAAAACAAAGCTGGGCTTTCTAATGAGGGCTGGCTAGAGGTAAGAGCAGGCACTGGCGGAATGAGACAGTTTAGATACTTTGCTGTGTGGAATTGAGGCACTCACATCTATTCCCAGGGAGACAGGAAATGCAGCCAGTAAAGTTTCCACCTGCTGCTGCAGTTGGGGAGCTCTGCTGGAGTTCTGATGAGCAGTTTATTCACAAGTCCACATGTTTCAGGAGATTCAGGAGCTAGGTAAATAATCAGGCTACACACAGAGCATGTCCTGTGGAGCTGAGGCTTCTGCTTATTCCTCAAGGCTTCTGTAAATCACCAGCCAATGGGAAGGTGATTTGCAGTGTTGAAAGAGTGGCTTTTGGGGGAGCAGGCAAGGGGACACTGTACGGAGGATGCCTCAACTCTTCACTCTTTAAAGGTAGGAATGGTTTTGTGGCTGGGTTGTCTCCCATCCTGATTTTGGAGATTGTGGCATGTTGTAGGCTTATTACTAGAGTCCCTACAGATATTTGGAGCTGCAACATGCCCTCCTGCTGCCACTTGGGAGCAAGTTTCTGCTGCGGCTAGCTCTGTGGAACGGCCACCTTATGGCTGAGACATTCCTTTGGGCACGGAGAGTGCTCTCTGGGATTTATGCTCCAAGACTGGCTGCTGGGGCAAAGGGTGGAGGGTCACCACAGAGCAACACCTGGCACTGTTTCTGTCAGCTGTGGCAGGGAGGGTGTGCAACTTGGTAGGGCCGAGTGGACTAACCACAGGGCCGGGTAGAGGCTGCTTCATTTGCTTGTCAAAGGAAAAAAAATCTGGAGGGCAGGGGCCCTGCTAGCTCTGCTCTCTGCTCTATTTCTCAAGCTGGAGCCTTGTGTGTCAGGAAAGCTGGTGATGCTGAACGGGGCCTCAGCAGGGACATGGGAGGAGATTCCAGGCCAGGCTGGGGTAGGGGCCATGGAGGAAGCTCAGGATTTCACTTGGAGCAGCCCAGGGCCGGCTTTAGTGACGTTTGCTTGTAACTTTTAGTTGTGTTGGTTGGTTCCAGGATTTTATCCAGCGCTGGGAAGTATCTGTTGGACTCCTACAGCCCTTGTAGTCTGTCTGGCTTTCAGGATGCCCCCTCTGCAGAGAAGAAGAGCTCAGTTAAGAACCCCTGGCAGGAATTCAATTACCTCCTTAAGGAGACACCGTCTGAGTATGCCAGCCTTATGGAAACGCTCCACACCCTGAAGGTAGGAGTGCAGTGCTGCTTGGGGGCACCTCGATGCCGGGACACTCTGGCAGTTGGGGCCACTCCATTGCCGCCATAAAACCAGCCTGTCGACTGGGAGGAGTGTTCAAAGTTCTCCCGACACACCCAGTCCCAAAAGAATGAAATGTCCGTAGCTGGGAGGCTCTGGGCTCCCTCCTTCTCAGTGAAGCACAGAGCTCTGCTTGTGTGCAGATGAGATCTAAGGCAAGGGGCAATGGAAAGTTGTATTTGAGGGCCACCTTGAGCTCCAAGTGTGGTCATTGTCTTTCCAAGACTTTCTCAGCGAGTTGCACTCTGGTGGTGAACCCATCCTGAACTGTAATTCTGCATGTGCGTTCATCCGTGCCTCTGTGAGCAGGGTACAGCGACTCCACTTATCTTCACTACAGATCTTAGTTACGTATGTTTGCCTTCATTAGATCGCTGGTAATAATAAAGCGAAGGCTCTTTGTTCTGTCTTCTTCCTTTTCCCAGGGTGTTCTGTGTACTTACATTACATATAACTCATGCAGCTCTACCCTCAACATTACGCATTTGACCTGTGTAGAAAAACTAGACATGTTTTTGGAGTTCAGCCTTCTCCGAATCAACTTTTATGCAAAGCCGTTCCTTGATGCCACACAGCAGGGTAGTTGCTTGTGCCCTTTGACCATGGTCATCTAAAAGTCATGTTTGTATTCCTCCTCATCTCTGTGGCTTCTTAAGAGCTCTAGTGAGCAAAGGGAGTCTGTTATCCAAGGTTTCTTTTAGTGATTAACTGGCAGAGCATCAAAACCTCTGTGCTGTTGCCAGCCCCTGCAGATGGCCAAAGGAGTTTGGCGGACCCGAGGGACTCTTTTGGCTGGACTGTGGCTAGTGAGCCTGGATTTGTACTGTGTGGGGCGTGCAGAGGGCGGGCGTGCTGCTGTGCGGGAGCATTGTGACTCGGCCACAGTTGCTTGTGGGGAGTGCACACTGCAGTGGCAGCTCTTCCACCCTTTCAGCAGGTAGAGCCATGCTCCCCTCCATGCTGGCCCGGTGCCACCCTTCCCTGCTCCCTTTCGGGGACCATGAGTAGGAAGGGGAGGTAGGGCTCTCCACCGGGACAAGGATCCTTTGTGCCGAGTCCATGTAAAGCCTGCCTTTCTAATGTTTTAACCGAGGCCTCCTAGCATCAACTTAGCACACCCGTGTGTCCCCATTCCCTTCTGTGCTAGGAGAAAGGGACGAGTAACCACAACCTGTTGTCTGCATGTCGAGCTGCCCTCACCCACCTCAACCAGCTAGCACACCAGTTGGCATTTGACTCTGTTTTTCTTCGCATCAAGCAGCAGCTCTTACTGATTTCCAAGATGGAGGTAAGTTCCCTTGATGATTCCACTGATCCAGCATAGCTAGTGGGGAAATCTGGCATGGCTATCTCCTCACACTTTATAGGCGCTAGGGACTAGTAAACTAAGGTCCCTCTAAGCTGTACAGCCACGCAGTTTCCCATTAAGCCCCATGCAGGGGGACTCAGGACTGCAGCACGGAGAGATACCGTTCCCTAAGCTGCCATGGCCGGGAGAGAGGGAACCCTCCCCCTAGCCCCAGAGGGTGTGGGTACCTTCCCCCAGCCTCAGCACAGAGCAGCCACAGCCGGGAGGGGCGGGGAGGTAGAGGACAGGCGTCCCTCCTCTGGGCCCAGCACAGAGCTGCCACTGCCAGAGTAGCCCTGTGCTGGGGCTAGCAGAGAAGTGATCAGCAGCAGCTCTGGTTCCTCGTTGGGGGACTCTGGGGCTCTGCATGCTGTCCCTGCTCTGCACTCTGGCCCTGTACCCCATTGGCCAATGGGAGCTGGAGTGGCATTGCTTTTGGGCAAGAGCAGTGCGTGTAGCACGCCATGGAGCCTTCCCCCTCGCCTTCCAGGAGCTGGACCTGCTGGCCCCTTCTGGGGCACAGAGCCGCCTAGGGAAACCTGAGCCCCTACATCCTGCCCCCCAACATAGTCATCTCCTATCCTCCAAATCCATCATCCCAGGCCCCCGCCCAGAGCTCACACCCTCAGCCCCCAGGCCTGAGCTCCTCCTCATAGCCAGAGCTGCCTCTTGCATCCCAAAACCCCCATTTCCAGGCCCACCCCAGAGCCCACGTCTCCTCTGGAGCCCGAAACCCCACCTCAACCCACAGCTCCGTCTGTATGTCAAAACCCTTGGTCTTGGCCCCACCCCCACCCCGGAGCCCCCTCCTGCACACCAAACCCCTCATCCCTAGCCCCCCTCCAGAGCCCTCACCCCCAGCCGGACTCCTTGACTCTTCTCACATCCCAACTGCCTGCCCAGCCTGGAGCCCCAGTTTAGCGCTCTCATCCCTACCCCTCAGCTCCAGCCCTGCCACACGCTGTGCGCGGGCAGAGTGCCTCTTGTTCTGTGATAGATACACCCCTCCCCATCGGCGCACACAGCGAAAGTCATTCCACCCAGAGACATAACAAATTAGAGGGAACGCTGCTAACAAGCCCTCATTGCCTCTCTCTCGGACGCCTTCACGTCTGTGGGGATTTCTCTCTTTCCTCAGATGTGAACCTCCTTCTTTGAACTGTGCTCTTGTGTCAGTGGGGAGCCCAAACAGGCCCACCCCACCACGGCATCTGCTGGGATTTGTGTCTTCAGCATTCAGACATTTCTGTGAAAAGAATTCATTTGCTCCTTCCTAGGGCTGGAGCTCAGGCGGCACTGGGGAGACGCTGACAGAGGACCTGCCGAACTTCAGTCTGACTCCTCTTGAATACATCAGCAACGTAAGCGCTCATGGGGATAGTATCTAGAACTGGCCGAATCTCGGGGGACCCTGTCATTGGGCTGTCGGAGTATTTTTGCTCATTGAATGAGGGCAGAAGTTGCTGTTCTGTTGGTCCAGATCCCCACTCCTCGGATTTCTGTACACTGCTCTGAGGATTTTAGGCACTTGTTGGAAAGGAACTTTTTGTACGGGGTGCCAGGACGCTCTGAGGTTTCTGGAGAGCCCCGGAAAGGTCCTGAAAAATGACTTTTCTCTATTGAGTTGTATTAGCTGCAGTACTGGGGTATGTTATGCTGCCGTGGTCCTCAGTAGCACTGTGCTTACTACTTAGGGTATGTCTAGACAAGACACGGATCGGTGGACAGGGAGTGCCTTTGTCGACCGCTCCCGTAAACCTCATTTCACGAGGCATAAGATCCGTGTCTTGACTGCTGCGCTGTGCCAATGATCAGCTGAGCCGGCACAGCGCGGCGGCCATTTTTATTTTAATGAAGTGGGGGATATTTCAATCCCCGCTTCACTGACTATGTCGGGTAGTCTAATTTACATTCCTCTGTCAGCAGAGGCATGTAGTCTAGACATACCCTTAGTGGCATCTCTCCAGTTGTGCAGCTGTTAGAGAGGCTGACTCAGCTGGCAGAGTAATCACACCAAGCACATAGCACGGGAGTCCCTGTTATAGGCTGGGATCACTTTGCGTCCGCAGTGTGACCGTTTTCCCCTTCCGTAGCTGCGGCCTCTCCAGTTTCTCCTTCCGTTGCAGAACCTTCTGGTGCTGGGATGCCAAGAGTGAGTGGGGGCCAGGGCAGTGTTCCCTGGAAGCTGAGTACTTGGGCAACCATCCAACAGAGATTCAGATGCCGCCCGGCTGATTAGCAGAGCACCCCCAGCCAGCAGCATGGGTTTCTGCTGGTGGTGCACATCTGCACATGCCTCAGTGCACAGACCAAAATTTATTTCGCACATGGCTGGAAAAAATTAGAGGGAACATTGACCAGGGCAACTGGTGAGGAGTGACAGCGGGAGAGACCAGTAGCCATGTGACCTCCTCCCCACCCGGGGAAGGGCCAGAACCACCCCCCTCTGCCCCCGCCCTGCCTCTTCCCCCAACCAGTGTGGCCTCGGGGTGGGGAGGGGTAGCGGACTTGGCGCTGGCAGTAAGGGTCTGGCCAGCACTCACCACAGTGGCCCAGGGAAGCCTGAGCTCCTGGCAGCAGCGGGGGAAGCGGAGCAATGTGGCCCAGCTCGTTCTGCTCCCCCAGCTGCGTTGCTCTGCTTCCTGCTAACGAGTGCAGGGCGATTCCACCCCCTCCCCCGAGCGATGCAGATGGAGGAGCAAAGAGAGCTGGGGCTGCCTTCTTCCATGTCTCCTGCTGCTGCCTGTGAGGTGAGGTGGGGCTGGACCCCTGCTAGTCCCCCTGGACACCCAAGGACTCTGCCCTGCTGGTTGCTAGTCAGCCTCTTGCCCCTCCTGCCCATGGTGTGGGGGTGCATGTGCCCCCTGCACATTGTTGCTGATGAGGCTAGGAGCCTCCGGATGGTCCTTGCCGGGTGCCCCTGCCGGCTCTGTGTGTTGCTCAGTGGCAGAGGTGCGAGGGTTATTCCCTAACCTCTGCCAATTGCTGCCTCTCGTTATCCCCTCTCAGTGGGACGGGGCAGGGATGCCAGTGCCTGTGCCCGTGTGCACAGATCAGTTCTAGACTCAGTTGTTCAGGCCTACTGGCTGCTGATTGCTCACTCAAGCCCAGTGTAACCTGCCAAACAGGAGGATGTCTGCTCTTTGCTGTGCTGCGCCCAAGGCAGCTCTGTGTGTCATGCACAAGCTGTGCTGCTGACATGAGGGCCCGAGCCCATGGGAGGTGGTCCATTCCCCTCTGGGGCTGGCATTCTGAAATTGCCTTGCCTGTTGGATGTAGGGGCCAAGAGTTGGTGGCTTGGGTTACGTCTACACAGCAACATTCTTTCGGAATAACTAGTGTTATTTTGAAATAACTTAGTCCGCGTCTGCACAGCAGGCAGTTATTTCGAAATACCGTCAAGCTGGAGTCTTGCTCCGATTCCTGTAACCTTCATTGCACAAGGAGGAAGGGAAGGCGGAGGAGGAGGGCTCTGTTTTGTAATAAGTGCTGTGTAGATGCCTCCCAATTTCAAAATAAGCTGTTTTGAAATAAGCTACACAATTGATGTAGCTCAGTTTGCGTCGCTTATTTCAGGTTAAGCCCTGCTGTAGACACACCCTTGCTGAGCTGGAGGCAGTTTCCCCACTTATTTCTAACATCAGCCATCTGGGGGGTTCAGTTACAACAGAAGCTGGAGTTCACTTCCTAGTGTAGTCATAGGTGTGCTCATGGGGTGTGCTGGGTGTGCACAGGCACACCCTAATGTTTCAAAGGGCCGCCCGGGGTGCGGGGGTGCGAGCCCCCGCACTAGAAGGAGCGCCCCTTCGCCGCTCTGGGGAATGGGCGCCGCGCCGGGTTTGCCGTGCATGCACGGCTGCGCAGTCAAAACCGGCGGGTCTTAGGACCCTGTGGAAAGAGGTGGCAGGGACGCAGCAACGTCACCCCGCCGCCCCGTCAAGCGTGGTGAGTTTCAACCCCGGGCGGGAGGAGGGGAGGAAAGCGTAGGAGAGGTGGGGGTGCCCCGGGGAGGAGGAGGGGTCAGGCTGGGAGCAGCGTGGTGGCCCGCGGGGGACGGGCCCTGAGGGACTGTGTGCACAGGCTTCCCTACTCCGCGGGAGGGGGGGGGTCGGCCCCAAGGGGTCGCGTGCGCGGCTTCCCTGCTCGGCGGGAGGGGGTGGGAGTGTGCAACGGGACTTCCTTCCTCCGCGGGGTGGGGGGGTCAGCCCCGGAGGTAGCACGCGGCGGAGTCTTCCCTCCGAGGCTGGTGTAGGGGACTCCCTGCCCCCACTGGCACCCTGCCCCAGAACTTTGTCCCCCACCCTCCTGCCCCCATTCTCTCTCCCCTGCCCCCAGCCACAGAACTGTCCCCCTGCTGCAGAAATCTGCCCCCCTGGCACCCTGCCCCCACCGCAGAAACCTGTCCCCCTGGCCCCGCTCTGCAGAAACTTGTCCCCTGCTGGCCCCCTGCCTCCTGCTGCAGAAACCTGTCCCCTGCCCCCGCCCCTCCCCCCCCCCCAGCACCCTGTTCCCTGCCCCCAGCCGCAGAACCCTGCCCCCACTGGCACCCTTCCCCAGTACCATGTCCCCTGCTCCCAACTGACTTTTCTGTGGGTCAGTGACCCCTGACTCAAGACAGGTTCCCTGCCCTTCTCGTAAAGAAAGACAATGCAGAAACTTTGTGTTTGACATAGTATTTTATTTAAAAATGAAGCCTGGCCAACAAATCCCCAGTTGGGGCCAAGCCCCCCATCGGGCCACAGCCACTCCTGCATGCCCCCTTGCCCCACACCCTATATCTGTACACTGGAACCCCCTGCCCTGAGCCCCTCACATATCCCAGCCCAAATTCCTGCACCCTCACATCCACAAACCAGTGGCTTGCTTAGTACCCCAACACTGCCCGGCCTGGAGCCCCCTCCCTGAGCCAGCGTCCCTTTCTCCACCTCTTCCTGCATCCAGATTTCCTCCCATACCTTGCACCTCTCACCCCTTCTCACACCCAATCCCTCATTCCCATCCCAGAGCCTACACATCCCGTCCTCAATCCAGCAAGGGTATGGCTAGACTGCAGGAGTTTTTCAGGATTCTGGAGATATCCCAGAAAAACTCTCCTGCATCCAGGGATGCATTTGTTCTTCCGCTTTTTTTAGTGGAAGAGCAAACATGATCTTTCGGTCACCCCTATATTCCTCTTTCCACAAAGAATAAGGGGGCTTCCAAAAGAAGGGGTTTTTCTGACATTTTGGTCCAGTCTAGACAGGCCAAATATTGGAAAAACCTCTTTCTACAGAAGAATTGGGGGGGGGGGGAAGCAGCAGTATAAGAATTGGGGATAGCAAGTGATGGAGAGGAGGAGAATAGAGAGGGCGGGGCTTCAAGAAAGGGGCGGGGTGGTAGATCTTGGCTTGGTCTGTCATTTAAAAAGTGATCTTGGGTGTAAAAAGGTTGGAGACCTCTGGAGTAGGGGGAGCACCAGAAGGGTGAAAGTCAGGGCGACCCTAGAACTCTGTTACAGACCAGCTGGTGGCTGCTGGAGGAGGAGGGAAAAATAGGGGGAAAGGGTCGGAGAGGAGGGGGCTTGTGCTGAGGGGAGGGGGGCAAGTCAGGAGAAGAAAGGGGAAGGCACTAAGGGACAGGGTGGAGGAGAGACAAATGCCAGGGGGCCAAGTGGAGACAATGAGGAAAAGAGCAGGAGGGGAGGTGTCGGGGGTGGGGGGGACAGGGTGATGCTGGGAGAGGAGAGGGGAAGGGCTTTGGAGGCTAGAGGGGAGAAGGGGAGGTGCCGGGAGAAGGTTTGAAAGAAGGGGTGGGCGTGAGGAAGGCAGGGATGGAGCAAGGCATGTGTGCAGGTACGGGGGCAGAGGGTGGTGAGGGGGTGGGCATCAGGGAAAAAGAGGGCAAAGGGGACAAGGGCAGTGAGGGAAGGGGGAGGCACCAGGAGGGTGCAGGGCTAAGGGAAGGTGCAGGTGCCAGGGGATTCTGGGGTGAAGCAGAAGGGCAGACACCTGCAGGAGAGGGACCAGCACCAGAGGAGAGAGGCAGGGCAGGTGTGTAGAGGGAGGTGTTAGGAGAGGGGATGAGGAGGGGTAGCTCACATGATCAGAGTGGGGTTCCTGGAGGAGTAGGCACGGAGGGGAGAGAAGGGCTGGTGGAGGGGGGCAGGTCTCAGGAAGGCTGAGGGCAGTGAGAATGGCAGGAGTCAGGACAGCAGAGGTGGGTGGGGGGTTGGGGGGGGGGCAGCAGGCACCAGGGGAGCTGATGGAGCAAGGGGAGGAGACAGGGCAGCAGAGGGAAAAGGTCGAGGTTTATAAGATATTTATTAATAACTTGGGTGCCACAGTGGCACATCCAAACAAGGCACAAACTCAGTACTGGTGCACAACACAAAATGTATTCTGCTCATGGGAGGAAACTTAGAGGGAACACTTCCCCCAGCCTCTCTGCCCCCCGAGTTAATGTCACACACAGTGAGGTAATGCAATTGCAGGATAGTTGCATGAGGGGGGTTTGGTGGGGGCCAAACTAATTCCTATTGGTAGGAGGATGGTGGGAAAAGTCCTTGGGAGGTGGGGGGTGTCACATGACACCTTTTATTTCTGGTCATGTGTCCATATTGCACGGAGAGTGTTACCTCCAGAGGCCTGGCTAATGGGGGTCAAAGTACATTTTAAAAAATTCTTTGGGTGCACACCCTAATGAAATGCGCTGCGCACGCCTATAGGTATAGTGTACGCTGATGAGCCGCTGCCATGGTCTGTGGTCAGACCGCGTAGATGGGGATTCCTCTCTAACTGGCGTCTCATTCGGGGAAGTGCCCACTTAGGGCACAAATCTGTAACTCAGTGTCACTCTTGCAACCCTTTATTTTCTCTCCTAGATTGGACAGTATATCATGTCCCTCCCACTTCACCTCGAGCCATTTGTTACGCAGGAAGACTCTGCTTTGGAACTGGCATTACATGCTGGAAAACTGCCCTACCCTCCAGAGCAAGGTAGGGCAAGACTGAGTCACTGAGGAGTCTGGGGGAAAGCATGTGTGTTAGCACTGCAGAGAGATGAGTTTTGGGGATGAGCCATCTGAGGCTGATTGCCCTGCTGACGTGGTACCCTGCGTATAACTGTACAGTGCCTTCCAGTTGTCCCGCATCGGTACTCATAGTGAGAGCCTAGGTAACGAGGAGAACTTCAGAGTGAGTTCTTGTGAAATGCTCTAGTTGCCTGTGGGGGTAGAGTTGAATCACAACAGTAGCTGCACTTGATGTGTTCACTTATTTCTAGCTCTGAGTCCTAGTTATTTGTACCCAAGCCTTGTTACTGTGGAAACCTGCATCATAAGCACCACTCTCTGGCTGACCCCGGACCACCTAAGCTGAGAAAAACACTGTCCACAGAGCGCGCAGTTTGGATCATTGTCCAGCTAGCGGAAGCTCATGTGATCTGACCATCCTAACAAGCCATGCCTTACATAGCACAGAGCAGACACGCAAGTGGAGAGATGGTGCTGGGGGAAGCAGGAGAGCTGTGTTTCATTCGTGGCTCAGCCACTAACTCATTGTGCATGCTGGGCAAGTGGCTGCATGTCTGTTTGTCTGTGTCATTGCATCTGTAAAATGGAAGCAGCAATACTTCCTGCTCGGCTTTGTAAAGTGCTCTGAGCCGCTGGGTGAACAGCACTACATGAGTGCCAAGACTGGTCATTAACTGAACTAGGAAATGAGGAAGAGTCACACTTCAACAAATTCACCCCACTTTGGTTAACATCAGCCTGTCTGAGACATCCCTCTGACCCCATAACCAGTGTTCTCTCTGGCCCCCAGGACCCAGCCCAACACCCCGTGTTCTGTGCACCGAGGGATGTGCACCACCCGTAGAAACACATGCTGCCTGCTGTGGGCACTCTGCTAATCACTTGGGCGGCATTGGAGTCTCTCCTGGGTGGCTGCCCTTGCACAGTTTACAGGGAACATGGCCTATAACCCTTTTCTGGGGCTGACTAATAAGCTTGCAGTATCCTGTCAAATCTTCTCACCTTCTCTCTGTTCCCTTCTGTGCCCAAGACTCCCTGAGCTCCCCGGGCTTACGTGCATCCAAACCTCCTCCTTTTGGAGCCCATTTATAACTTGGGCCTTCACGACATCTCCTGGCAAAGAGCTCCACAAGTCGGCTGTGCTTTGTGTAAAGAAACACTCCTTTTGCGTGTTTTAAATCTGCTCCCTGATTTCGCTCTACCAAAGACTCTTCCCCCCACAAATCAAGTTCGTCTGTCTGCTTTTACCTTTTCCTTCTGTAGCTTGCTAAGAATATGATGAGTGTTTAGCTTTTGATGGTTTTTTTGTCACATTGAAGTGTTTTCCTGTTTAAAATGGCTTCCTTAGCTTTCAGATCCCCTCCTGCATAGCAGTGAGCAGGGAACACATTGGGTGCATGTGTTCTGCAGGGGCCTTTGTTGCTTAATGGACTCTCCTCAGCCTCCTCCGGGGGAGGACCATGTCTGCGGTAGAGACGCTGTATTGGCCAGACCCCAGCCCACTGTCATGCATGGTCGCCTCACGTCCCTGTGGCAATGGCTTAGTGAGAAGGAGTGGCACGAAGAAAGAGTGCCGTGTACTTAGCCACCTTTCGGGGAGAGATAGCAGCCGGTAATAGGGAACAGAGCTAGCACCAGCCACCACCCTGTGCTCCAGAGACCAGTCTAGGAACCACTTTGTCTATGTTCCAGCACTTTGAGTGTTGCAGATCAAGCTCACTGTCCCTTTTAACAACCAGCACAGGATTCACCCTGTGGCAGACCGGCGAGTGCGGGCGAGTTGGGGCTCTGAGGGCTAATGAGAACTCTCTGTTCAGGTGACGAGTTACCTGAGCTGGACAACATGGCTGACTACTGGCTAGGTTCCATCGCCAGAGCTACAATGCAGACCTACTGTGAAGTTATCCTGCAGATTCCGGAGCTCACCCTTCACTCAGCGAAGCAGCTTGCCACGGACATTGGTGAGCGCAGAACATACGTTGTGTAGCCAGCTACGGCTCCCTACCAGGCCGCACTCCCTACACGCCAGTCACCTCCCAGGAGGCGCTGTTCGCTGCCACTTTCCAAGGGGGAGCTGCTCTTGCATATTGAGGCTTTTGAGGCAGTTGCTGTTAACTAGAGCTGAGAAGACGCTGCCCCACTGCAAGGCTGCAGTCTGATATGTGCCATCAGTGCTGAGTGAAATGTCAGGTGGCAAAGCAGTAGAAATAAGCCAAGTGCTCCGGGTTAGAACCCGGCAACTATGTTTTTGCAAGACTCCTCTCCTGGAGACAGATGACTGGTAAAGGGGGGACCTAGTGACATCCCCCTTCAGCCCAGGGAAGGCCTGGGACAACACGCCTCTGCCCTAGATTCTGCTCCTCCACGCCCTTGATTCACCCCCACTCCACCTCTTCCCTGTACCCTGAGTGATGCAGCCTGGCAACAGGCAAGGCCGGCACCGGCAGCAGGGGTCTCTCCTCCCTCGTGCTCACTGGCAGCAACAGGGGAAACAGACCAATGTCCCCAGCTCTCTTTGCTCTGCCTGCCGCATTGCTCCTCTTCTCGTGTGGAGAAATTGGAGACGGTCCAGAGAAGAGCAACAAGAATGATGAAAAGCCTAGAGAACATGACGTATGAAGGAAGACTGAAAGAACTGGGCTGGTTTAGTTTAGAAAAGAGCAGACTGAGACATGACAGCGGTTTTCAAGTATTTAAAAGGCTGTCACAGGTAAGGAGGGAGAAAAATTGTTCTCCTTGGCCTCTGAGGACAGGACAAGAAGCAATGGGCTTAAACTGCAGCAAGGGGGGTTTAGGTTGGACATGAGGAAAAACTTCCCACCTGTCAGGGTGGTTAAACACTGGAATAAATTGCCTAGGGGGGTTGTGGAATCTCCATCGCTGGAGAGATTTAAGAGCAGGTTGGACGGACACCTGCCAGGGATGGTCTAGACAGTGCTGGGTTCTGCCATGAGGGCAGGGGACTGGACTCGATGACCCTTTGAGGTCCCTTCCAGTTCTGTGGTTCTATGAGTGAGTATGGGGGGGTGGTCTCGCCCCCAAGCGACATGGCCAAAGGAGTGCAGCAAGTTGGGGCCATTGCTCTGCTTGGCCTGCTGCTGCCAGTCAGACACCCTCCCCTACTAGTCTCCCCGCCAGCTGCTGGCTGACCCTGCCTGTCCCCGATGTTAGGGGGCACATGACCTCTCGTCCCTGCCTTCCCTCACCCCTCATCGCCTATGTTCCTGGACACTTGGAGAAGATGGGTCTTTCCAACAGGTGTTCCAGGGGTAGGGAGAGAAGTAGAAGGTTTTAGTCCATGGAAGCGATTGAATCCTCCCCCCTTAGTCTGTGCAGTTACTAAAATGTAACAGCATGTGCCCCCGTCCTCTGACCAAAATCACTGATCATGCGAAGCAGTCACTGATGATCCAGAATATAAGCCGGGCATGTAACTAGATTCCAGCCGCTCATCAGGTGCTGTGAGCTAGTGCTGATGGACAGACACCTGCTGTCGTGCCCTGTGATGGAGGCTTTGCTATTATGTGGCTTTGCTTTGGGGACTGTTTGACATAGTAGCTGTTGTTTAAGTACATTTTGTGCTTCACTCTGTAGATTATCTGATCAATGTGATGGATGCTCTCGGCCTTCAGCCTTCAAAGACACTACAGAACATTGTCACTCTGTTGAAGACCAAACCAGAAGACTATAGGCAAATAGCCAAGAGCTTGCCCCGCAGGTTAGCAAGCACCATCGCCGCCATGAGAAGTCTGGACTATTAAATCCAAGCCCTAGAAAAACATCGCTGATGAGCTGTTGTCTGACAGCTGAATTTCCTAGTTTGAATTTTTTCTCCAATAAACTCTCCAAGGGTGGGGAAAAGAGGAATTTATTTGAATCTCATTTAATACATTTCTTCATTTGGAAATATCACGAGAGCTCTGCAGGTGCTTTGAACTGTGAAATGGAACGGAAAAATGTCTTAATCACCACACTTCCCTGTGGCCGGCAGGATGACCTCGATGAGTTAGAGTTGCCTTGTGATGAGTTCTGATGCTACCTGGAGTGAACATGCCATGTGACAGTGAGATGACTGACTTTTGTAGTGCAGTCCAATCAATGCTGACTGAAATTACAGGGTATGTGCAGTGTGGATCATCTGAAATGAGGACTCTGCTACCCGCAGGCAGTGCCCATTGCTCAAGTCTTTCATTATCCACAATCTCATGAAGGTAGCATGTGGGCAATTAGCAGAAAAGGCAGGACCAAACTAAGCCCTGGTGACAAAACCAGTTGAGTAGGTTGTTTCTCAGGAGATTAATGTGTTCTTCCTTCTGAAGCCATGTTAATTCTTTCCAAGGAATTGGATGTAGCAGTGTCATAGTCTTGTGAAATGAATAAAGGTGTGATGTGTGGGTCTTTGCAAAAAGGCTTCTCTAATCTAGAAATACTTCTCAGGTGAGAGCCTTGGGAGCTAATTAGGGAAAATGTAAACTAATCCCACGGTTGGGATTTTGGCTATGTGAGATCATGATTGATACAAACACCACTGGGGGAAACTCTGCGAGGCTCAACTTGTGGGGACCATTTTTGGATGGAATTTAAAATGCCAGGTTGGGGGGTAGGGAGAGGTTGGTACTAGAAGAAGTTCCCTGGATCATCTAATCCAGTATAGTGTCAGTCTGAACTGCTTTAAGCCTGTACTGTGGTTCCATTTTCTTGCCTATTTTTAATGCTCCTATGGCATTGAAGAATGTGATACTTCATCTGCAGCATTGCTTTAACCAGTTCTTTTGGCAAGAGAGGAGTCCTGATCTGGAATGCAAACCAACACAAATATTCAGGTGTGTCTTGATGCTAAGCACAAGCTGTCCCTGAAAGGGATTACGACTCTCTCGGTTGCTGGCAGTGGCAGCCCTGAGATTTTACTGCTCTCCTATCAGAATGGAATCATCTATTTGACAGTGAACTTCCCTCCTCTGAATTGCTAAGTGTGCCCTTTATCTGGTGTGCTTAGTGAAATCTCCACTGCAAAGTTGATTTTCTTCTCTTTTCCTCCAGCACTTTGTCCTTTCCCCCCTCTTTTTCCAGCTAGAACGGAGGCATTTTCCTCATCTCTGCTCGTTCCTCTCTGGATTTTCTCGCATGCTCTGCCAAAGGGGCAACTATTCATCATGAATCCTTTCACAGATATCTCCTTGTCTTGAGTTCTGGAGGTTCTGTCTCAGACGCATTCATGCAGATGAGGGCAAGCACATACTAAGAACATGAGAATGTCTATTCTGGGTCAGACCAAAGGTCCATCTAGCCAACAGTGGCCAATGTTGGGTGCCCCAGAGGGAAGGAATAGAAGAGGCAGTCAATATCCATCCCCTATCACCTATTACCAGCTTCTGGTAAACAGAGGCTAGGGATACCATCTCTGTCCATCCTGGCTAATAGCCATTGATGGACCTATTGTCCACAAACGTATCTAGTTCTTTTTTGAATCCTGTTTTAGTCTTGGACTTCACAACATCCTCTGGCAAGGAGTTCCACAGGTTGATTGCATGTTGTGTGAAAAAATACTTCCTTTTGTTTGTTTTAAATCTGCTGCCAATTACTTTAATTTGTATTATAAAAAGGAATAACATTGCATTATCTACTTTCTCCACTCCAGTCATGATTTTATAGACATCTATCAAATACCACCCCTTTAGTAGTGTCTTTTCTAAGCTGAATCTTAATTGCTCCCTCATATGGAAGCTATTCCATATCCCTAATCATGTTTTGCCCTTTTCTAAATCTTTTTATCTTTTTTTGAGATGGAATGACCACATCTGCACACACTGTTGAAGATGCGGGCATAACATGGATATATAGAGGGGCAATATGATATGTTGTTATCTATTCCTTTCTTAATGAGTCCCAACATTCTGTTGGCTTTTTTTACTGCCACTACACATTGAATGGATGTTTTCAGAGAACTGTCCACAACGACACCAAGATCTCTATTTTGAGTGGTAACAGTTAATTTAGACCCCTCATTTTATACATAGAGTTGAGATTGTTTTCCAATGTGCACTTTGCATTTATCGACTTTGAATTTCATCTGCCATTTTGTTGCCCAGTCAGTCAGGTTTGAGAGATCCTTTTGTAGCTCTTCACAGTCTGCTTGGGTCTTAGCTATCTTGAGTAGTTTTTATCATCTGTGAATTTTGCAACCTCACTGTTTATCCCTTTTTTCAGATTATGAACATATTAAATAGGACTGAACCTAGAACAGACCACTGGAGAACCACTATTCATCTCTCTCCATTCTGAAAACTGGCCATTTATACCTAGCCTTTGTTTCCTGTCTTTTAACCAATTAAGGACTTTCCTTCTCATTCTATGACGGCTTACGTTGCTTAAGAGCCTTTGGCGACAGACTTTGTCAAAGGCTTTCTGAAAATCTAAGTATGCTGTATCCACTGATTCCCCCTTTTCCTCAGGTTTGATCACCCCCTCAAAGAAGTTTGTCGATAGGTAAAGCATGATTTCACTTTACAAAACCGTTGACTCTTCCCTAACAAATTATGTTCATCTGTGTGTCTGACAGTTCTGTTCTTTGCTGTAATTTCAACCAGTTTGCCTAGTACTGAAGTCAATTACTGCCTGTAATTGCTGAGATCCTTTTTAAAAATTGACATCACATTAGCTATTCTCCAGTCCTTTGGTACAGAAACTGGCTTAAATAAAAGGTTACAAACTACAGTTAGTAGTTCTGCAGTTTGACATGTGAGTTCCTTCAGAATTCTTGGATAAATACCATCTGATCCTGCTGACTTATTACAATTTAATTTATCCAAAATGTCCTCTAATGACACCTCAGTCTGGGACAGTTCCTCAGATTTGTCACTGAAAAAGAATGGTTCAGGTTTGGGAATTTCTCATTCTCATCTGTGAAGACTTGATGCAAAGAATGCATTGAGTTTATCCGCAATGGCCTTATTGTCCTTGAGTACTCCTTTAGCGCCTTTAGGTTGTCCAGTGGCCCCACTGGGTGTTTAGCAGGCTTTCTACTTCTGATGTATTTAAAATGTTGTTGTTGTTGTTGTTGTTTTTTGAGTCTCTTCAGATCCTTTTTTTGCCTTCTTAATTATATTTTTACATTTCATTTGCCAGAGTTTATGCTCTTTTCCATTTTCCCTACTAGGATTAAACTTCTACTTTTTAAAGGATGCCTTTTTGACTCTATTTCCTTTACTTTGTTATTTAGCCAGAATGGCATTTTGGGGGATGTACGTTTAAATTGAGCCCATATTATGATGTCTTTAAAAACTTTCCATGCATCTTACAGGGATTTCATTTTTGGCATTGTACTTTTTAATTTCTGTTTAACTAGCTTCATAATTTTAGTGTAATTCTGAAATTAAATGCCAGTGTTGGGTTGGTTTCCTGTTTTCTTTGCCATAGGAATGTTAAATTTAATTATTTATGCTCCATACTGCCAAGCAGTCCAACTATATTCATCTCTTGGACCAGATCCTGTGGTCTATTTACAACTAAATCAAGAATTGCCTCTCTTCTTGTGGGTTCTAGGACCAAGAAGCAGTGGTTTAAACTATCAAGCTTTTTCTGCATCCTGTTCTGAGGGGACGTGTACCCATCCTTCCTGTATAGGCTCCCACTTTCCCAAAAGTTTCCCCAGTTCCTACTAAATCTAAACTTCTCCCTATTCCATCGTCTCATCCATGCATTGAGACCCTGCAGTTCTGCCTGTCTAACTGACCCTGCGCATGGAACTAAAAGCATTTCAGAGAATGCTGCCATGGAGGTCCTGGACTTCAATTTCTTAGGGTACGTCTACACTGCACACTTAATTCGAAATAAGCTATTCCGGAAGAAATACTCTGAAATATCTTTATTTTGAAATAGCACGTCTACACTACAGGGAAGCCTCAAAATTGGTCTGAAGCCTGCTTTCCTTATGTGTACGTGCTACCTTGATTTAGAGCCCCAGAAGGCACTGGCGAGTAATTAGTTTGAATGGCCCTGGGGAGGAGCTGTTTCGAAATAGCAGCAGCAGTGTGTCCACACTACGGCTGTTTCAGAAGAGGCGTTATTCCTCGTGGAATAAGTTTTCAGAAGTCGGAATAAGCAGTCCGTTATTTCGAATTTAGTTTGCAATAACGGAATTGCTGTGTAGACACATTGTTATTTTGAAATAACTGTGTTTTGTGTAGACATACTTACCTAGCAGCTTAAATTTGGCCTCCAAGAGCTCTCTCCTATCTTTCCCTATGTCATTGGTACCTACATGTACCACGACCACCAACGCTGGGGAGGAGCTAGACATAAGTCCGTTTTTGGATGTTTCGAGAGACCTGCAGTCTTAACACCAGGCAAGTCACCACACAGTTCTCCCAATCATCGCAAACCCAGCTGTCTATATTTCTAATGATTGAATCCCCCATAACTGTTACCTGTCTCTTGGCAATAACTGGAGTTCCCTCTCCCAGAGAGGTATCCTCAGTGCGAGAGGATACCATAACCATCCCGAAGGAGGTTCCCAACTATGGGATCATTGTTCTCTGCTCCAGTTGGCTGTTCTCCCTCCCTGAGGCTTTCATCCTCAGTAGCACAGAGGCTGTCAGAGCAGGGGTTGACAGTTCTACAGTGTCCCAGAAAGTCTCATCTATGTACTTCTCTGTCTCCCTTAGCACCTCCAGTTTAGCCACCCTGGCCTCCAAAGCCCGTACATGGTCCCTGAGGGCCAGGCGCTCCTTGAACCACACGCACATACGTGCCCCGTGCCCAAAGGGCAGGTAATCATACACACTGCCTTGGGTCTGAGGAACTGGAGAGACCCCACTCTGCTGCTGGACTTCTGCCGACGTTCGCTGTGGCGATGTTTTGTTTTTATCAGGGTGCTTTTGGCTTTAAGTTTAAAGAATGTTATGTGTATGTGGCCCCCTCCCACAATTCCCCTGGGGAAGTCCCTCACAAAACTCCTGTTAGCCCGCTTCTAAGTGTCCAGGGGCAGCTTTCTAAAGCCCTGGTCTTCCTGAGTAGTCCTGCTCCCTGGTTAAGGGTTGATGCAGGGGCTAAAGGTTTAGGGATCAAAACCTTGCAATGCTCTCAGCTGTGCAAGCAGTCTCCATTGCACTGCGTGTGTGCAGCAGAGACCAGGACCTGATCTTCAGCCAGGTGTTTGTTTCTCTGCACCATTCCTTCCACGGGCAGCGTCCAGGGCCCGTACGGCGCATGCAGAACTATAACCCTCCCTCAGGATGTGGGGGAATCAGATGACACAAAGGAGCCAAGTGGCTTTGAAGGACCTGGGCTTTGCTAAACCCAGCTTTGAAGGGTGAAGGGTGTGCTGGGTCAGAAGTGCTGCTGAGACCATACCCCCGGGACTGACCCTCTCTGAGCACCTCAACACAAACACCCATCAGCTTGTGTGACCAGGCAGCACATTCGGGGGGTCACCAAGCAGAAGCAAAACCCCAGTTTGCCCCTGCAGCTCTGGGAGAGCTTGGGTGTACACCGGGGAGGAGGGAATTCTAGTGTTGCAGACCTTGGTGACCAGATCTCCTGCCCTCTCACGTCTGCTCAGGCGGATTGGCCCTTGGTTCTTCGCTGACAGCCCACCTAAGAGGGAAGGCGTCAAAGCATGCAAATGGCCCGAGGCCTTGGTGATTTGGCCATGTTTGCATAAGGGGAAGTTAACTTGAGCAGCTCTCCTGTACAATAGGAGTTGGGCCTTAGGCATGTGTGTGGGGCTTGGCTTATGGGGCAGCCTCTCCTATCAGCTGGAGGGAAGAGCCTGTTTGTGGAGATCACTAGGGAGTCACCAGTCTGATGAGCTTTGAGCTGGTTTGCTCCCTGTAGCCTGCCCCAGAGCAGGGGTGTGAAAATTCTTGTTCTAAATGTCCTGAGGCCACTGAGCTGCTAGTGGTGACCGGGTCCCTTCGTTCTGGCTCAGGGGGCTCTGCTGGTGTGCGTCCCGGCAGCATGTGCACACGCAGGCTTGAGCACGGTCCTGCCTCCTGCAAACGTATGTCATGTAACGGAGTGGGGCCTGTTCCGTGCTAGGCCACCCACCTTCCCCTACCCTGGGGGACCTCTAAGCTTCCAACCCCAGCAGCTCTTCTCCTCATTTTCTTTCCACTTTCCAGCACTTGGACATCGGGGAGCAGCATTGGCTAGCTTGGGCCCATGCCCCTTCCCTGCAAAGTCTGCCCCTCTCTACTCGCTGAAGTGTTTAAATTCGGGCCATCTCCAGCCTATTGTCCTCCACTCCTGCCCCTCCCCTTATCCCACACCCATGGCTCCTTCCCTCAGCCTCTCAAAATCGCTCTTAGCATCCCCACTTAGGGACAATGTCCCCAGCTCTGCCCTTCAGCTCTAGTTACTGCTGCAGCTTTCTCCTCACACTACCCCCTTGCCTCCCGCTTCTCTACTCCAGTTTGTTCCTTAACTCACTTCCGGCTGGTTACTTCCCTCCCTATTCACAGCTGGATTTCTAGCCAAGTCAGCATCTTGTTCCATTCTCTTTAGCTCACAGACCATCCTCTTCTCAGGATTCGCTGCCTCCCAGGCTTCCCTGACACTCCCCTCTTGCTCACTTGCCCTGAACTCT
Organism: Pelochelys cantorii; assembly: GCA_032595735.1. Taxonomy (NCBI): domain Eukaryota; kingdom Metazoa; phylum Chordata; order Testudines; family Trionychidae; genus Pelochelys; species Pelochelys cantorii. The sequence goes on from CM064341.1 coordinate 40,561,944, forward strand.
TGCATTTTGGGGCTTCACTTCCTCCCGTCTCAGGGCTCTGTCCTCTGCCGCCTCCTCTCGCCCCCCCTGCACTTGAGCATTTCCAGTATGTTGGTGGCTACCTCTAAGCTGATCGCTGTCAAATCAACCGCTTCCTCTTCCCTCCGGTGCAGTCCCACATCTGCCTCTCTCCCTGCACCGTCTCCTGCGTGCCCTGCTGCTTTTATAAAGTGTAAACCTCTCGCCGTGCTTTTTGTCCCTCCACCCTTCCTAGCTGCTGGCAGCAGGCGACTGTCTGAGCTTAGCTTGGTAGCCTCCCATGGAGCCCAGAGTCTTCTGCTCGCTGGGCCAACAGAGCTCCCCATTAGCAAGTGGCTGTCAAACCTACATGCCCTGTGCTCTCATTGATCACTTTGGGAGAAATAATCAAGTAAACACCCTGACTCAAGTACCTAAGGCACATTTTTCATTTTATTAGTTTGTCAAGCACCCTCTATAAACCAGCAATGCCTAGAATAGTAAACTTTCCGCCTCCTTGCAGAGAACATGCTGTTCCAATTTGTCCTGCAAGAGCGTGAATCTCTCATGATTTGAGCCTTTCCCAGCCTTTCTCTGCTCTGTAACTCAAAAGTGAGAGGTTGCGTGGCTCCTTTTTGCCTTTTGTTTCCAGGCTGTAGCTGTTGCCGTTTCCAGAGCAAATAACCCTCGCAGGCAGCCAGCTAGGACTAAAGAGAACATGGCAGATGTTTGTGTCTGGGCAGGATCTTAGCATGATGGTGTGTTTTCTTGTTTATTTCTTTTGTAGTAGTGCCCAAAGGCCCCCGCCCCCTTCTGGGCCAGGCCTCTCTGAGCTAGATGTTACGCTGGGCACTTGATTAATCAGCTGTTTTGGGGATGGCTGGATTTGGAACCGATTTTGTCGTCTTCTGTTTTTGCAGCCAGCCGGCTGGAGTTAAGCGCTCTCCTTTGCTGCTGCATGAGGTACGGGCTTGGGGCAATTGTGTGGCCAAACTGAAGAGGCTTTTATACATGGTTCTGAATGTACCCTGGCTCTGGGTTGGAGCAGCTGTTTGCTCTAGTGAAAAAGGAGCTGTTACAAATGACTGAGGGTGGCATGTCCAGTGGCTGGATGCCAGAGTTGGAGTCAGGAGACCTGGGTTTATTCTCAACTCGCCGTTATCTTGCTTAGTGCTTTAAGCAAATCACTTTTCTGTGCCTGGGCTAACTCCTGTAACACGGGGAGAGCAATGTGTGCCCACTGCTGCTCAGAGCTTGGAGGTCTGTGGGGTTACTACAGAAGCGTTCGGATGCACTGGCCCTACCTCAGAGCTTTGGTAGGTTACCCAGTTCTCTCACAATGGCCACATGGGTTGTACAGTGAAGCTGTCAGGCTTGAGGGAAACTCTGTATTTCTGAAGGAGGGAACATTGCAGAGTCATCCGCCACCTAATGAAGGAAGTGACCCATTTATTGGTTGGGAGGAGAACGAGGAGCTGAATAGCAAAGGACCAGGACAGTTCTTGTAAGAACTGGATCTTGCTGTCCTGAGCAGGTTTCCTAACTGCATTTCATCTGCCCTGCTGCCAGTTCTGGTTATTTTTACTTGCTTTCCATGTACCCAGGGCTAGGCGATCTCCTTACAACACCACCTGCTTAAGTAACATCAGTGGTTCTCTGGAATAGGCTGGCCTCCATCTGCTGTTAGCGTCTGTCATCTTCAAGCACTAGCAAACAGGCAAATAAGGAGCAAACCAACTTAAGGGAGAAGCTGGTTGATTATGTGTACTGCATCAGACCACAGACTCCTCTTTTATTATCCCTAAGCATCTGCTGCAGATAGTGGGCCCTAAAATGCCTCCACCCTGCTGGAGTGCTGGGTGAGAGTTTTGGGGTCAGGCCCAGTCTGCTGTGGAGTTGGCTCCGCAGTCAGTGTTCACACACAACAAGGACTCTGATCCTGTGGAAATGAGGTGGAGTTTCACCCCTTTGCTCAACCCAGTGTGGGAGCTGTGCTGTTCCCTGTGTGTATGGGAAGCGAAAATGCCCCATTTTCAAGGCAGATGTTTGACAGAATGGCTCCATTGACTCCTTTTGAAATGCTGATTGTTTATAGCAGGTGGTGATTAGATGAGATATGCAAATAGAAGTTATAGGAATGCTAGAGCAATATATGGAAAATTAGAGTCTACTACTTACTCTCATTATCTCCTGCATTTAGGACAGCTAGAAGGTTATAATGGATACATCTTGGATCTGCCCTTTTTCCCTAGATCTGACAAAATGAACGCTGTCTCCCTGAGCTAGCTAATGCACTTCCAGTGTTTTGAATGAGACTAAAATATTGATTAGCTGGGAACATGCAGGTTTTGTCTCGTTTGCAAACTGCTGATATGTGGCATTAGTTATTTGTTTCTTTGCATTTGTAGATCTGTCTCTAGTGCCAGAGTATAGGTTCAGCCTCTAGCCCATAAATGAAAATGCAATACAAAGGACTGCCAGTACTATTTACTGACCTCCCCCAGCCTGCTCCTCCTCAGTAGCCCAAGAAACAAGGCAGACTTTGAATATGCCTGAAAGGTTAACTCATCAGGGTTCTGGTGAATCAAGAGCAGAAGTGATTTCTAGACCAGGTCTCCACTGGGGGGGAAATTTGATTTACGATATGCAAGTCCAGCAACCAGAATAGTGTAACTGCAGTCAACGTACCTTAAATCAAATTTCTGCGGCAGTTCCGCTATGGGAGGTCGACGGAAGAAACTCTTCCATCTACTGTCCTTACTCCTCACACCCTGCTGGGGTACCTGGGCTGACAGAGGCACTATCAGTGTTCAATTTAGTAGGTCTGTATTAAATAGAGAATGCCCAACCAACAGCTGCTTTCTGTAAATGTCATGGTTTTGTGTGTGCTTTTTAAAAGCTCCAGCTCCTCGAGTTACATGCTTATGTGAAAATGTTCATTTGTTTTTGTTTTTTAAGATCTAGCTTGCAAAGAGAAACTGGAAAATGTGACCCATGAAGGCTCAAACTTCAGAAGGCAAAGAATAAAATCCTTATGTTGGCTTAAAGTAATGAGAATTTTAAAATCATCTCATTTTTGGAACCTGATTTATTGTATTTTGAACCATTGGGTTTAACAATCCCCCCACCTTAGAAAAACTTAAAAAACAATGAATAGTCTAGGATCACCTTAAAGACTAACAAAACATGTAGATGGGATCATGAGCTTTCATGGGCACAACACACTTCTGAAGTTAGGTTATAATGGACACTTCTGAAGAAGTGGGTTGTGCGCACGAAAGCTCACGATATCATCTACATGTTTTGTTAGAAATCAGAACATGGGTTGATAGACTAGGAGATTTCTGTTTCACTTCTGTGATGCCAGGAACTGAGCTATAGGACTCCAGTAAATGTTCATTTATGGAGAGGAAAAAGCCATAAAAATTCTTAGGAACCTGGTTTCTGATGTCGCTTTGTTTGATTTGGATAGTCTCGGTGGATTTTAGGGTATTTGCTTAAGCATATACATTGGGTGGCTAATTTCAATAACTTCAACTAACAAAAGGAAGAAAGAAATCAGTGCACTGTAAATGCTAAACTCTGGAATAGATGATAAATCGTAGCTCACGTTCGTTTTTAATATATTTATCCCTGCAGTCTGTGAAAGCAGAGATTTCTGTCTCTCTCTGGCTCTTCTCTAGTAAGCATTCAATAGGGGGATGTGAGAGATTTGCAGTGTAATGTGTATCCTCAAGTATTTAACAATTTGAGGTTGTGAATATAGGAGAAGGCATTTGGTGTACTTGATTTTGAAAGTAGAAATCTCCAAAATTATGATGTAAATGAATCAGTCAGGGCTGCTATGGCTTAATGAGGAAACTTGTATCCTCTCTGTTCTGTGCTATGTTCAGTTGTTACTCGTTATATTCTTCTTCTCTCTCTCTGTGAGTGTAATCAGAAAGTTTCTACTTCTTTAAAAACTGTTTTTTCCTAAGCATGTTCCCTATAGGCCCGTCCCTAGAGGGGTGCAGGGCCTGGGGTAACCCCCCCTTGCCCCAGGCCCTGCCCCTACACTGCCTCTTCCAACCTGTGCTCTGCCCCCCAATGCCATTCCACCCTGCTGCCCCCTCTTCCAAGTGACCCTGCAAGCTGCAATGGAGCAGGGCCTGTAGTGCTGCGGCCGACCCGTGCTGTGCTGGCCCCACGTACCCCTGAAGCATGGGGCTGGGGCAGCTGCCCTAACCGTCCTATGGACAGGCTCACGCTGGTTCCCCATTGTAGATGCAGGAAATAAAACTTTCTAACTGGTAGAAACTTTTAAAATGGAGACTGCACATGGCTCCCCTGAGGAAAACTAATGGTGAGAGCCCACAGTGGCCTACTTCCCAGCTGTGGAAAGAAAGCCATCGCTTTCCTCTTCAAATCCCAGCTTGTCATCGGTCCTGAGGGGGGTGATGCTTGCTCTGAGCCACTGGGGCTCTCGGTGGGGGCAGGCATCAGCCCAGCTGGAACTGATGGCAGGTTTGGGGCCTCAGAGAATGGGTCACTAATCCCACTTAAAATAATTCACACTAAATCCTGTCTCATGTTGAAAGGAAAAAAATTCAGTTTCTGCTCTCGGAAGCTGCCCTGGCTAGGGCACAACGGCAGGCAGGCAGTGTGCTTTATAAATTGTCAGCCCTGGTTTACTGGGTTGTGCCTATGACCCAATACGTTACCCAAAATGTCGACTGGGAATGGGAGGAGGCAGGCCTCTGTGGAATGCAGCCCCTTATCACTGTGTGCATTAGCATTATCGAGCGATCATCCCCGCACGCGTGGCTTTGTACTTGGAACGTTGCTGGAAGAATTCAGAATTCCAAACCAAGGATTTCTTCCAATACAATTCTATCACAAGGCCATCGGTGTGATACGGGGATCCACAGACGTGCTGAGCACTGCACCCACCGGGGCCTGCTGGGCTGGTAATTTAATGGTGTGATTGTTAAGGTGTGTATTGCTAGAATTTTGTTACATCAGTTGTGCTACTGTGTATGAGGATGATCACTTCAGTGGCTGGTTGAAGAAGAAATGGAGTCTCCAGCCAGCCTGAGACTTGAGAGTTTAGTGGTTCATTAATAGCACTGCGCTTTGACAGCAATTCTCAGCTGTGAATCTCAACAGCCTTACCACCACTCTGGTATGTGAGACCGTATTAGCCCAGCTTTACAGGTAGGGGTACAGATAACTCACCCATGGCCACGCAGCTGGGAATACTGAGCCGGGGACAAGCCCCAGGCCTGCTTGTGCCCTGTCTCAGGACTTGTCTTTTCCTGAAGTTCTGGAAACCTATCAACTTGACCTGCCGCTTGGTTGAGGGGCAGTGGGACAGCAGCCTTGGCACGGAGCTGCTACCTCCTCACAAGGAAGTGGTTCACAGCTGAGCCATCAGTGCAGGATCCAGGCTCACTTGCCAAGTGCCCTGTGGAGATCTGACTCCATAACAGCAACCCCAGTTCCCGGGAGCTGTCTGCAAACTGGAATCGCAGGGCTAGTAGTGCTGCAGCAGCAGAGCTGGCTGCCTAGGGAAGCTTGAGCCAAATCTTCACCGTATGTAGCCCTCACCTGTACCAGCAGTGGCTCACTCTCTGCCACCAGGAAGCAGAGTACTGATCGCTGGGGGTTCTGCTAAGAACGATTGTTAGGTGAGCTGCCCCTCCCCCCGCTAGGTGTGCCTGCATCTTTATTGGAATCTGAACTGTTTACCTCTAACATATATTAACAAATGTGCCATCTGCAGGAAACAAATCCCAAGAAATCAGAGCAGTGAGCATAGGAACACAAACAAAAAGCATAAGGGCTCCAGCAAGCAGCCAGCAACTTGTCTGGAGCAGGTCGCTATTTATACTGCTGGTTATTTGAAGGCAGAAATGTTGAGAGGACCTAAGAGAGAGATCACATGGGTGGGGTCCTGCCAGTTCTGTTACTTGCAGGCTAGCTGGGCAGAAACATGTGTGGAGACCAGGCTCCCGTCTGGATTTTTCTGTTTCTAGAAATGTACATCGAGCAAAATCACTATTGAATTCACATGCCACAGACAGCTCAGTCTCTTTATTGCAGCCCGCCCTCAGTCTTTCCTTTGACTTTTCTCCCATTTACTAAATCTCCTGTTGTCATTGACAGCCTTTATTCTGATAGCAAGCTTGTAGCAGTACAATTAGTTTCACTCCCTGAAAAGCTATTGATCACAGGAACCGCTTGCAAATCAGCACTTTCTAGGTACAGGTGACTGGGGGGGAGGGGGCTGTGCCGAGGAGCCCGTACTCCATCTGAGGACTGAACAGATGGCAGCAGTGAATGACACCCTAATGTCCGTGCCTGCCCGCCGGGCTCTCTGGGCGGCATTTCTTTACAAAGAGCTTTGTGGCCTTTGTATCCCCTGCAGCTTTCGGAAAGAACAGAGCCCAGTGCAGAGTGAATGACCAGGCAGAGCAGGCATCTCCTCAGTGGCCAAGTGCAGTGTGACATTCTGTGCTGTTCAGCTGGCCTCTGCCTCGCTGTCTGAGTCAGCGACAGCCAGTGGGTCTACACGCAGCGAGTCGTAGTTGGGTGGGGGGGTGCCTGGCTCTTGTGGGAGTGCTTCAGGGGGAAGAGCTTCGGGACTGCTGGGGATGTGGGTGTCCTCGTGTTGGAAGCCAAAGTTGATGTGAGCCTCCACCAGCTCTGACACTGTTGGAGGAGCATCTGGGTATTGGGCCTGGGTTCGCTTCTGCTTCAGGCCCTTGCCCCAGTTGATGATGTTAATTATGGTGATCCACAGAAAGTCAATGATGATTTCTCCAAATTCAATGAGGCACAGCACCGAGCCTCCCATCCAGAACCCAAACTGGCCTCCCAGGCTTGACAGGAGCCATACAATCTGAAATAAGAAAGTGAGGTCACGGCCCCTGTACCATCAGCCCCAGGAGCAACCGGACAGCTGTGTACTTCAGGGGATAATGCTAATGAGGTGACTAGCCACCTACATCGCTTCTGCAGCATTTAGCTCAGCCCCTCATGCTGCAGGTACAGAGGGAGAGAAGGCTGCTCACCGCAAAGGAGATTTCACAGTTTTCCTGAGCATCCCACCTCACCCTCTAGCCCCCAAGGATACAGGAAGAGAGGCTCAGCAGCAGAAATGAAGAACAGGTTAGGAAGCAGCCTGCAGAGAGTGGTGCTGACCAGGATTAGACATTCTGTCCCCCACTGCCCTACACGGGTGCATTTACCACACAGTCCAGGTGACAGGGACACCTCTAAATCCTTCAGATTAATCTCTATGGGGAGCTGCGAGGACACTGCTCAGAGACCAAGTCATTTCAGTGGGAACTCTGCAAGTGTTTGGCTTTGGGACAAGGGGATGGACATATGCTGTGGCGGGGTTGTTAGCAGCAGGAGCCTGCTGCAGCACTTACAGTTGTAGCAGCAGATTCCGAGATGGTTCTGTAGTTGTACTCTTGAAAGTAAATGTTTAGCTTGATGATCCCGTTTCTGTAGGACACACAGTTTAGTTCAGTCTAAATTCTAGCCCTGTGTATTTACACAAGTGCAGTTCCAGCTGGATTCTCATGATCCTTGGGAGGGGAGGGCCTTGTATTTGGGATCAGGCTTCCCAAAACAGCACTAAGGGTGACATTTATAATATTTTTAGTATTAAACACTCAGGCTAAGTCTAGACTACTGGGCTTTATTGGAAAAAGCTATGCAAGTTGTGCTCTGCAATTTGCGTAGCTTTTTCCAATTGCCTTTGCGGAAGAGGCTTTTCCACCATTTGGCCCAGTCTAGACGGAGCCAAATGGCGGAAAAGCCTCCTCTTTCGATGGAGCCCTTATGCCTCGTGAAATGAGGTATACAGGGCTCCCCAATAGAGCGCATCTGCTCTTCCGCAAAAAAAAGCGGAAGAGCAAACGCATTTCTTGGACGTGGCAGGGTTTTTGCGGTTACCTCTGGTATCCCGCAAAAACCCCATAGTCTAGACGTCACCTCAGTCTGGCACGTAGAGGAGGTAGAAATGTTGAGACTTGGGTGCTGGGGGAAGACATCTTATAAAGTGCCTGAGAATATGCTGACTCCCTGAGGGGGTCAAAGTGCATGAAAAGCACAGAGCAGCCTAATGGTTGCATTGGAAGTGCTTTGAGACTCTTGGGGGACTTGCTGGGAGCAGATATCTGGGAACCAGACAGTTATCACACGTTCATCTGACTGACGCATCTGAATAACCCCTGAGGTCTGTTCTGGAGGCAGCCCAGGGCTGTGTATAAACTGGGAGTGAGGGAGGTGCTTCGTTTTGCCTGTTCTGCAAGGTTTTCGCCGTTTCTGGTGGTTTTTAGAGCTGTTCTGGAGGGAAGCGGGGGGGAGGGGCGGTGGTGGTTTTGTAGCCATTTGACACCACTTTGAGAGAGACATGTCACAGAGTTAGGTTTCTAAGGCCATGTTCCAGCACCTAAATAAGGAGCCTGCTTTTCAGCGAGGCCCGGCAGCCCCTCTCCCATTGAAGCCAACGTGGGCTCTGGGTACTTCTAGAACTGCCTACCATTGAAGTAGGAACATTTTGGCCATCCCCTTTACTTGCCCTGTTCTGCCAACTCCTCCTGCCTCTCTGCCTCAGTCTTTGAAACCCACCTGTGACCAGAGTATATTCTAAGCTTAGGGTAACTACAATGAAGGCCTTGTTAATGCTCCTCTATGGTTTGCCACAGAACTTGATCTCTCGCACATCAGCAGGCCTCCTGCTAGCTAGCTGGTTTACTTTCACGCTCCCCCACGCAATGTTCCCGCTAAGCTTTTCCACCCATGTGTGGATCTTGGTGTGCGCAGAGGCATGTGTGGTGATGTGTTTCTCCTGGTGGTGCACACCTGGCTGTGGGTGCTCTGCTGATCAGCGTGGTGGCACTGGAACTTCTCCTGCGTGTCTGCACAAGTGCCCAGCTCCCAAGGAACGCTGCCGCCAAGCATCATTATTGCGCTACTTCTGTCCATTTCTGCCGGACCTTTTATGGCCAGCCTCACGTTCATGCTCTAATTCAGCACAGAACCTGAAACGTCATCGGTTTTCATCTCTTGGGCAAATGGGCGTCAGCAGCAGCAGACCTCCCTGTCCAGCCTCCGTTTAAAACACCCCAGTCGGCAAATAACCCCCGGCTAGCAACAGCTAATGCAGGAAGGCCAGAGGGAAAGAGTCGGGGGCACAGGCCTGCTCCAGAGGGTTGCCTCTAGTTAACTTCTCCCTCACAACCTAATCACCTGGAGGCATTCTTAACAATGACAGGATTTCATGGCCATTGTAGGCTGGACATAGCAGCCAGTGCTGCATTGTGCACACTGGAGGGGAATATGGAACCATTCTCTAGTTAATAGTGTTAGCGTGGGACCTGGAATTCTATAGAAACAAGGAATGCAACTGCTAGAACTAGGAGCTCTAATGGAGCACAACTGCCATGCAGAGGTCAGCACCATATGTGCACTGTACACAGGTCAAATGGCCACGTCAGAGTAGTGTGCGCTTTGGCTGGGAAATCCAAAGCAGCGGTTGTCTGCAAGAGGAGAATGTTCCTGAGCACAGACTTAAAGCCAGTTTCCTTCTGCCCTTGTGTTAGGATGGAATTAATTGCACTACAGTCCACGTAAGAGACCCTGCTGATGTGATCCAAGTGTCAGTCCCATTTTGGGGAGATTCATGTTCATGCCATTTGGTTAGTGTCACCTGTTTCCATCTGTGTTTTGTTAAGCCCACTCTTAGGTGCACACAGAGGTGCTGAACATTGGAAACTTGTGGCATTTTCAACCCTGGTCTCTGTGAAAGTCCTTGGAATTGAAAAGAACCTGCTGCTCAATGTTTCAATTCCTTTTGCAGGTTTTTGATTTGCCTAGTTGGTAGCTATGGAGAGCATGGTTGATGAGGGATGATCTAGATGGTGCTTGGTCCTGTTATAAGGGCAGGGGACTGGACTCGACGCCTCTCAAGGTTCCTTCCCATTCTAGTGTTCTATGATTCTATGGCAGTGGTCCCTGCCGCGGTGCCCGCGGGCGCCATGGCGCCTGCCTACTGACCAGGGCCGGCCCGAGCCATTCTTGCACCCAGGGCGTTCGGCGCCACCCCCAGGTGAGCGGCACATACGCACTGCCACCCCTGGGTGTGCGGCGCATGCGTGGCCCCGCCCCCGGGTGCCCGGCAGCCCCAAAAGGTTGGGGACCACTGTTCTATGGTATCTGCATGTGCTGCTTTTGTGGTTCCATGGAGGGAAACAATCAGGTATAAACCATAACAGGGAATTTACTCTCCTCCGACATGCTTGGGTTGATTGTCAAAGTTTGAGCTAACTTAATGGCAACAGGTGCCTCAGAACATTTTCTCTCTGGTCTGTTTTAACTCACCTGTCCAGAGTCGCGTTTCTTGACTGATCTCTTTCATACGACAAAATATGGAAAATCCAGTCCTAGGGAAAGAAAATTGAATCCCATCATCTGAAAGAGCCAGTGTTCTCAGAGTCATGTGTGCTCTGGGCAGGTCAGATACCAGCCTACAAGGTCCTCAGATTGTACACCGAAAGCTGGAACCTCTGGCGCCTGTCCATGCTAAATGACCAGTGATGTTACACTACATAAAGGAATTAGTGATTCAGTTAATAGCAGTCGCAGACAAGTGACTTCCCTCCAGGCCAGAGACCCAGGGTCCCGAGATGCAAATCCATAGGAACAGTCCTGCTGAAATGGTAAAAAGGGTTATTTTGCAGAGGTTCCAATTTTCTTTCAATCCGTGAGAGAGGTGCTGGTATTTTAGCTTAACTTATCAAATGGGGTGAGGCAACTTATGGAGACTTTGGGAAAGTGGGATCAAACTGGAGGCAGAGTTCAAATTTCCATCATTGGAAGGCTTTGGGGTCTGAATTCAAGCAAATTAAACCTTCTAAAAGGCCAGTTTGATGAAGTGAGCTGCCAATTCTGGGATAGGCAGTGGCAGGGTTTCTTCACCAGTGGGTCTGTAGAGGAGAACTGGGTAGAGTTTGAGCAGGAGGGGGAGTTAATACAGGAGAAGCATGTCCCTTCACAGAATGCTCAACATAGTTTTATACCCAGCGGGGATGAGTGACAAGTTAACTGCAAATAAAACTAGAGCTCCAAAAATATATGATGATCTGCATCAGTGTGAGAAGAAAGAATGTAAGGAGAAAACAAAGCACAAATGCATAGGGTAGGAGAATCAACATGCTGGAAGTCAGCAAAATTAGAGACCAGGAAGCAGAGGTGTTACAAAGAGTAGAACTGGGTAATACCAAACTTGTTCCCAGGTCTGATCGGAAAGAGGTCATCGGATCTGACTAGTCTGTTCTAAACAATCACTTTTATTAGTACCTAGAGAAATGAGGGAAAGAGTTCAATAATGTATTAAAAAATGCCATGATCTGCACAGCTCTAGTGGATCAGCTGTCAGTCTAGCTCCTGCCTTTCTATTCTCCAGGTGATTTCCTGGTTGCCCGAGGCTCTGTACTGTGCTGATCCAAGTGAGCTGACATAGAGAATGGCTTGTACCAGGGCAGGGCTGGTTCTGCAGAAGCGTTTACTAACTATGGAGGGAGTCCCTGAGTCACTCGCAGATTTGCATAATTGTTCTAACCCTTTCCTAGATACGCAGAGGCTGTTGACTGGCTTGTTCCAAAGAAGGTGACACCACTTCCTCTATTACCTTCTCTGCTCTCGGAAACCTGCTGCATTCCTGCTAAATCCTCCTCATATGACAAAATTCCCTCTGAAGTCTGGAGGTGGGTGACGTGAGGATTCCCTGCTGTGTTCCCTCCCTCTGGGGCACCTGGTACTGGCCACTGTGGGCAGACAGGACACGGGGCTAGGTGGACCTTTGGTCTGACCCCGTGTGGCCGTTCTGATGTTCTTAAGTCAGCCATGACTAATGAAGCTGTGGGAATATGAGGAGAACTGAGAGTGAGACATGGCCTTTTTAAACCAGGGGTGGGGAACCTAAGGTCTGGGGGCTGGATGTGGCCCCCGGCTTCCCTGGATCCAGCCCCCGAGGCTCGGGGCTCCCCCCCAGTATTGGGGAGCCTGGGCTGGTGCTCCAGTCCAGGCCCCCTCCCCCACCGCGGGGCTGGAGCACACAAAATCTACTAGCCTGGGCCCTCCTAGACTCTGGTGTGTGAGAGGAAAGTGGAGAGTGTCTGCTTCTCAGTAGGGGGCCACATCAGTGAGGGTTTCTTTGGGTTTTTTTTGCTTCTCACTTGTGTGCAGTCCCCAAGTGATTTTTCTGTGGGTCAGAAGCCTGCGACCCATAGAAGGTTCCACACCCCTGCTTTAAACACTATAAGGCTTGTTTTGATTACAGAGCATGTTGAACAAGACTAAAGGTTGGTCTTGAATATACACAAAGTAGCACAGACTAGAGGTGTTACGTACATTGGAACTCCTGTAGCAAATATTGTAGGCTGATGTATTAAACATATAGAACGTGGTCATACCATTAAAGACTTGTCATGAATATGCAGAGCCGTGTGCAAATACAAATTTGTATCCTGCATGCGATTTGCAAACATTGTTCACAGATCAAGCAGATGTGCAACAATGTGAAGGGCGCTATGTATGTACACGAAGAGGCAGAGTTAAGGCTGTGTGTGCAACCTTAATTTTGACATTTCTTGACCTTTGGCTGCTTACGTGGACAACTTGAATATTTATGGTCTGTTGAACTCTCATTCTGGCTATTCCATGAGATCTTACCACACTTTTCTACTTCAGACAGCTTTTTCATCTGGCACAAAGGGTGGGTTTGTTGCTCTCTGCTTTTGTGAGAGTGAAGTCAAACAGATTTCATGTTGCTTATGTAGCAGCTTCCAGCTGATTTTGGGTAACTGGACAACAGTGAGGTGTGTAAGCTAGATGGGAAGTTTATGGGGCAGTGGCGAAGCTAAACCCAAATACAGTAGCCTTCTGTTACAGCTGGGAGTCCCATACTGGACTTCTGTTACATAGCTTTGGCCGGGCAGCTCTCTGGTGTAGTGAGCTACAAAAGTGAGTGCTGTCTTTGTAACAGAGTTCTCACTGTAGTTAAAGAACATCTAAAATAAGGAATAATTGGGATTGGTCCTGCCTTGGGCAGGGGGCTGGACTTGATGACCTCCTGAGGTCTCTTCCAGCTCTAGGATTCTCCTCTCACTGACTCCAATTTTACATGATTCTGACTATCAGTTATTCCCAATTTTCATCCAAATGAAAGAATTGAAGCCTTATCTCCCTTTTAAAATCAGTTATAATATTCCTGGCTCCAGTTCTGTTAAAGAAAAAGCTTTCGCTCCCTATTCGTATTTCGCACTCTGGAGAGTCTGTTCTCTGCTACACGCTGACAAAAGTGTCAGTTAGCAACAGGAGGGAGACTGTCTAGCTGCACACATGAACCTCAAATATGAAAGGATTCAGTTGGGTAAGAACATCTCATGATCAATTGACATTTTAAAAGTTAGAAATTGGCTTTACCTCGGAAGCTTCTGACGGCCAGTCTGCCATCGATATGGTCATCTTGTATTGAATGTCACTGGAAAGAAGACACAAGAATATTAATACACAGAATCTTTCACTTCTCTTAAATCACCAGAACTTAAGCTTGATTTCAAACGCCCCCAAAAGGATTGTAAGATCAGTATTCTCCGAGTGAGGAAATGCAGGATTCCCTCCACCTTGAGAGCTACCAGAGAGAGTTGATGTACTTACTTGCATGTTTCCTTACAAGAGTCAATACAAAACTGCCTGTGTCCTATACTTGATCTCAGTGAAGAATAGCAATATGCTGTTTGGTGAAAACAAAAAGCAAACAAGCCTTTCAGATCAGAACTTAGCTGCTGCACAAATCTGTATCCCCTTAAACCTTTTGGGGTTTTTTGGACAACCGTTTAAGCAAAACCAGAAACTCTTAGGTGACGTAACACTTCTGCTGATGGCTGTTATTAAGGGCTTAATAGGGTGATTATGCGGCACTGTACTATGGAAGTAGATCTTCATCACTGCAGTAGGTATCCTGGGCTGTCACTTGAAATAGACCCTCATTAAGTATACGAATGCACCTGATTTTACTTCAGTTCGTTTCCTATGAATGGTTGTTACAAGGGAACTGCAGCCCTCAGAAACACTGCGAGCAGACGCAAGTTGTGCTGCAGATTCCACCTTGTACTGGCGGGCATGGAATCTATCTGGGGAGCTGTAGAAATTCATGGAGAAGTGCTGACGAAAATTTCCCATGCTAGACCTGAAATGCAATAAGCCCAGGGCACGGCTTTCTGCTCACTGCATAGCAGAGAGGAGAAGTCCTTGTCACCCACCCAGTGTTGGTGTTACCAGCTGCTATGGAATCTGAAATTCCCTAATCTGATGCCAGAGCTGAGAACTCTGCCTCCCTCCTCACTTACCCACCTTGTTAGCAAACAGAGCCACTGCCCAACTCACACAAACGTAAAGCCAAGAGCCCCTGGTTGTCGGCAGGAGGGATTGAACCTGCAACCTTAGGGGCTAAAGCCATGGGCCTTCACCACATGAGCCAAAAGCCAGCTGCCTCTTGGCTAAAGCTGTAGCGCAGGCTTCGCTCTCCCTGGTCAGTGGTCTCAGTGCAAAGTGTTATTTAAAATGCTCCTGACAGAGCCCTCTGTTTCCAATCCCTTCTCTTGTGCATCATGAGGCCTTGTTACTTCACGCTCTTACCCCAGTCGGGATCATCTTCGCTGTTGCAATAGCTCACCCCTTCAGGTAAAGGAAAGAGATAGTGACCACACCCGCAAGTTTCAAACATCTGAGCTTGGAAACAGGAGCGCAGACAAGCCTGCGAAGAGGGGACAAGGAGCCAGTTAGAACTGGGACAGGCTCTCACGCTGATCAGTCAGAGCAGCTCCCAGATGCCTTCCTCTCCGGCTCCCAACAAGCCGATTCCTCTCGCAGCGAATGGAAGATTTTGGAGACTCATGTTAGGAAAAGCTAATTTCACTCAAGGAGCCAGTTTTGCTGGTTGAGCAAGACGAACTGCACTCTGTGGCAGGAGGCTGATGGGTTCTTACAGGTGGCGTGATAAGCATGCTGTAAGGGATTTTTGTCTCTAAACTGCAGGTGTACAAATGAGAATGCCCTGGCAGACTATGGAACTCAGTCATAGCAAACAGTTTGGTTTACAAATCACAGCTGTTCAATCTTCTTTGCATTAGAACTCCAGCTTGCATTGCACTTTTACTGCTTTTATCTCTAGTGATCTCAAAGCATTTTACCATGGTAAGAGATAGTAACCCCATTTAAGAGGTGGAATAATTGAGTCACAGAGAGCTTAAGCAGCTTGCCTCCTCTCCAGTCACATAAAAAACTAATTCTTTAGTGTTGTGGGGGAGTTCTGTGGGATTTCCAAACAGAAATGAAAAGTAAGTTTAATTTACCTTCTGGACCTTGAGATTGTTTCTTGGCCTTATCTGGCATATTCATTTCCTTTGGTTTATGAATGTAAATGGATAACACTCCTGACTAGGTGTTGGACTCAATTTTTCAAAATCTAACTTCTATTAAAATATGAACAATTACAGGGACCAGCTCTCATAAAGCTGGAATTTTCTTGTCCACTCCTCCACATCCTTCCCTTGAAACAGTCATGGCTGCAGCTCACTATGTGACTGAGAGCTGCAACAATCTGTTTAGCTTTTCAGTCTCAGGCCATTGTGAAGCAGGGTGGTACCCCTAAGATGTTGGGCTGGGATATTTGATGAAGGCTTGAGAAGAAATTTTGGAGCCCTTGAAAAAAATCCAACACCTCCAGCCGGATGAAGGGGCATATCTCCCATGCAATGGAAAATGTCAAAGGACTGTGCTATAAATTAGTCAGTGAGCAGTGAAAATGTTCCATTTTAATGAGAGGTATTTAAACTTGACTGAGACAAAATTTAGAAGCTTCTAAGCTAAGCATTATTTATTAAGTATTGATGGTGTCAGTTAAAGTATTTGCTTTAAGCATGAACAGATGTTTTAAAATGTGTGTAAAGTGGTCTAATTAAAACATTTATATTAAGTTAGAAATATGAAATCCCTACTAATGCATATAGTGTGTCGTCATGGTTGGGCTGTGTGCGTGAACCTCCAATCCAGCTGTAAATGACTCAAACAAAAGGGCTTCTGAAAGCTGGTGCCCAGCAGTGTGACATTTACCACTCTTAGGGAATATGTTCTGCTGAAATCGCCCTCAGTTCTCTTGTCCCATTATGCCTAGTTACAGCCTCCTAGATCGTTAGAAACAAATGCTATGAAAAGCACCATATAAATTCTAAGCAAACATTCCCAGTTTCTCTTCCTTCTTTGATTCTGAGGCAAAAGAAAGGCCTGGGGTGAATTTACATTTCCTTACAGTAAAAGCTAAACCTGTATTTTCAATCTCAAATAATTTATTTCACTTAAGGGAAACAAGATAATGAAAGAACAAAAGTGAAATCTCCATGACAGAACCCCATTTGAGTGTTAGTCCCTGTAACAGGCAACAGCCGCTGTGCCTGCCTGTCTGCAGAAGGCAGAATTCTTAGCAATTTAAAGTTGTATTACACCAGCGTCTAAAGATAACATTTATACAGCTACATAGACCAGAGATGCCTTTAACCTCATAATACCTATAAAGCAGCAGTAGTCTTTCTGTTTCCTGAAATACCAGAATATGACAGTCTTATGGAAAAGCATGTCACCACGGAATGGCTTCCTATCTGGAATCATGGTCGCTCTTTGTGTTGCAATCCACCCCAGGTGGTAGTAGTTATACGTAACCAGACTGACCATCCTCCAATATTCTAACTGAAGTCACATGCGAAGTATACACTGATTGTTCAGTAATCCCTTCTGAGCTCAAAGCACATCCCTGGTGCCCAGGTGTAATGACTATAATACAACGCCATGCCCCCTAGCTGGTTAACTCACCATTCTATAATAAAAGGATTTCAGTCAATCATCACACACACAAAATCAAACATTATCTTCTCATGACCAACAATGAAATTCTTTCCTTATTGACACATTGTAAATAACATCACATTGCTCCCTTACTGGAGACCTGCAAAGACACTGCTTTGTGCCCTTTTGCTGCTCTCTGATAGGCAAGGGGCAGCACAGGGTGAGCTGCGAGAGAAGCTATATGCTGTCCTGTTTGTGACTTAGCCGAGAGAGATCAGGAATGTAGAGGCTTGTCATCCCTTTTTCATTAGAGGACGCTAGAGAGGCCCCAGTTATGGACTAGGAGCTTTCTCAGTCCTTACTTGAGTACTTGAGGGACTGGGGCATCCTGAAGCTTTATCTAACATATTTTCTTCTGACCGTTTATAAGCTGCAGAAGAAACAGGTGTAATCCATCCCAAGTAGAAATTTCAAATATCCAAATAAAAATCCCACCTCCTCCCCTAGGTAGGATTTCTGGGTATCTGTGACACCACAATTATCTGTAGCGTCTTACGAGACAAGCAGAGCTGAAAGGCCTGCCTGTGAGAGGTAGTCAGCTGAATAATTTATTTTTACAAAGTGTTTCAGGCCCCCTTTATCCTTCATAAAGACACACAGAGTAACACCCCCCCGCCCCCATTAACAGAGGGGCTGTGCCCATGGGCAATTCTCACCTTGCCCTGCCTCCAAAGCAAGTCTAGGACTGATGGAGCAACACTAATCCTCCACAATGTTTCCCTGCCGGCTGAGGCTTTACTTTAGGTTTTGGTTCGTTGGCTCTTCTTTCCCTCTTGGCTAACGAGAAACATTTGCAACATGGGAGACAAACTTCCATGCAGCATCTAGTCATCTAGCCAAGCCGTTTGGTGTCCTGTGCGCTGTTCACCAGGAGGGGTGTGCCCCAATTAAGTCTGACTTTGGAATCACTTGAAGACAAATCCTCTCTCCGTAGGAAAGGCACAAGGACTTTCAGTCCCTTGAAAAAATCATCAGTTTTCCTATAGAGTCTAATTAGCCAGATAAAATGCCCTGTTTCTTCTCACCCTCCAGCAGTGGAGAAAACATGACGGGAGAAGAACTGTAAGGACAAAACTCCTCCCTGAGCCAGCTAAACTAGATGTTTATGTAGGGCATTTCCAAAGTGATTGATAGAAACGGACCATTTCATGGCCAGAGGGTTTTTAATCAGTCAATGTAATGTTTTCTGATGTTTACATCTGAAATGTCATGGCATTGGAAGTGGGGTGTATGTGTGTCCAGCCCAATAAGGGGGGGGGGGAAATCGCAAAGCTGTTGTAGGGGGGTGTGACATAGTGGGGGTACCTTGCTGGTTGCTATGCTGGGCAGCGGGTTGTCAGTGACCTCCACTGGCTGCTGTCTGCAGCACGGCCCAGCAGGGCAGGGGATGAGTCATTATGCAAGGGGGCTTCGAAACTCAGACAGGTATCTCCCATGGAGCGGAGCAATGGGAAGGAGGGGGGTGGAGCCCTGGCTGGGGGGCAGGGCTGGAAGTGAGTGAGTTAGTTTCTGTCTGGGATCATGGAGGAGACGGCCTAGGGAAAGGCGCTGGAATTTAGGAGCCCAGTCCCCCCATCTCAAGGGGGGCTGAGGCATCCTAGGCCCGGTTCCTGTAACCACATGACATCTGTGCTGTGCTGTATCCTGGAGAAGCAATAAACTCCCTCTATTCTACTGGCTGGTGGAGTCTGTCCTGGCCATTGCAGGGGTGCAGGAGTCGGGGGACCCCAATGCGCCGCCACAGGGGGCTGCAGGATTGCACCCTCACTTCTGCACTGCCTTCAGAGCCAAGCTCATATAGTAGCTTTAGCAGTCATTTGTAGCTACAAAGATTTGGGCCCACTTCTGCTCTGCTTTTGTTATGCCCTGCTAGAGTCACGCTAAATGCTACAGGCAGTGAAAATGCACGTGGCCTTAGAGGTGGGTAATTCACAGACACAGCACTTAGGATGGGACCAGGAGGGGATATTTGGAACACTGTGGTTGGAGTCACTTTGTTGATGCCTTTTCTCTGATTTCAGAATGGATGGGGACCTCTAGCAGACGGAAACCTACTCTGGGAACCTCAGGTCTGAGACAGAAACTGAGTCATAACACAGAGGCAATAACCAAAACCAGACAAAACCCACAAGTGCTGCCCAGCTGGACCAAGGAAGGCGGTAAAGCATCCTGCTCTCTACCAGTACCTATTGTCCTGGGTTTGTTCACTGACATTTTGCAGGGGGCACTTGTCCCCGAGGGCTCCTTGACTCCTAAAGCCCTAGGACAGACAAAACCAGCTCTCTGGTACTTTCTACACATCCCTTTGGAATTTGTTCTGGGCAATGTTCTCAATGAGTGAGAACATCTCACTGGAGTTCTTGTCCATCTTGGCATAGGGATGTTAAATATCGGTTAATTGCATAGTCGATTAACCTCATGAATTCTTATTGATTACTCAACTATTCTGTAGTCCCCGGGGGCAGGGCCAGCAGCCAGTGAGCTCCAGCCCCACCCCCAAGAAGCCCTGTCATGCTGTGCTGCTGCCTTTGTATCAGGGCAGCAGCGTGGGGTGCCAGGCGGGAGCTAGTCTGTGAGGGGAGCCAGTTTAAAAACCAGCTTCCCTCGTGGACCGGCTGCCTGTTGCCCTGCACTGCTACCTCTGATACAGAGGCGGCAGCAGCCCCTCTCCAGGGGCAGGGCTCTGAGCTCCTGGAGCTGGCGTGAGCCAGAACTGAGCCGGACTGCCTGGCTTCTAACACACTTTAAATGCAGGGCCCAGAACTGGCACAAGCCAGGACTGAGCTGGGCTGTGGGCCAGCCTGCTAAAAATTTACTGGCAGGGAGCAGGGGAGGAATGCATGTAGTCTATAGCGTTAACTGATAAGCTTTTGCTTATCGGTTAATCGACCACACTATTACATCCCTGTCTTGGCATTTCTCTCATTATCTCTCTGGGCTCCTTGTGCAAGTCCCAGCTTTGCTTTATTCAGTAATGAATTTGCCCATTACTTTTACTGCTAAGGCACTTATTTTGGTACATCACTTTTTGTTGCTCCTTGCAATTTATCTGGAAACTTTTCCTATTTCCTCTTTGCAGTCTGACACCTTAATCCATTCAAGTTCACCCAGCTGTTCCCCATTTTCTTCTCAAATGTGCCCTATTGGAATTCAATGTATGTTCTGTACTCCTCTCCGGTTTCCTTCGCCGTTTTTATCTGGCAGAGACAGACATGCAAGCTTTTGGATGCTTGTATGAACGTAAATAAAAGGGAAGAAAATGGGGAGGGATCCAGGGAGAATGTACAATGTTACTGGAGGTGTACAGCTAGCCTCAATTCTGAGCACTCGGCTTCTGTGTGATAAGTGCCCCTGTCACCTGAGCAACCACTGTCTCTCCCGGGACCAAAAGGGCAACTAAAGCATGTTGCCTTTTCAATTTACAAATCGCTGCTTTGTTTGCAAGTTGCACCGACTGGAATTCTGTGCAACCATAAGGCTTGTTGCAAGGAAAACTTGCTATGCCACCACTTTGCAGAAAGCTACAGAGATGCCCGAACCAAAACAAAACAAAATGAAGCTTCCAGCTGGGTGGAGTAAAATGACCCATTTTCACTGAGCATTCACTCTGCTCAGCAGTTTGTGAAGCGAGATTTTTGGAGAATTATAATAAACTGTGTTTTCTGTCTAAGCCCTTTAAAAATGCTTAGTGGCTTAATACATCTTTGAACAGCTAAGTTATTGGGCTTTGATCCTGCCAAATATACACACACATTTTCCAAGTGAACTCAGTGGAAACATTCATATGCATGACATTACTGACATGCATGAGTATTTGCAAGATGAGGGGTCTCGTTTGTGTTTTTAAAAAGCGTTTCGTTTGCTTAGTTCAGGCTTAATGGTTATTTTAGAGCAGGGGTGGGCACTCCAAGATTTTGCAAGTGGTCAAGGGCTGCAGGTCTATGGAGGAGGTATGGGGTCTGGGAGGCAGTTTGAGTGAAGGGGGTGGTTGTGACCTGGGGCAGGGGATTGGAGTACAGGAGTGGGGCAGAGGTTTGGGTTGGGACCTAGGGCCAGAGGGGGTTGTGAGCTGGGGCAGAGAATTGGGGTGCAGGTTCTGGGAGGGGGATGTTGCAAGAGGGGGCAGAGGGTTTGGATTATGTGGGGCAAGGGGGCAGTAGTGGGGGGCAGAGGGTTGGGGGAGGGAGGAGCTGGAGTATCTGGGTGACTCCCAGCCAGCAGCCCAGCATGTTTCTGAGGCAGCTCCCTGCCTGCCCCACTCCTACACAGGCTGCAGGGGCCATGTGCATCTCTGAATAACTATGAGTTGGAGAGGAAGGGGCATGGTGCTTTTCAAATAGGCACCTCACATTGGCCAGAAACCAGCCAATGTGATTGTGCTGGGAGCGGGGGCAGCTCATGAAGCCTCCCCCACCCCTGTGGCTCACGGCTGTAAAAGAGAAGCAGCTGCAGCAGCCTCTTTCCTGAGCGGCGTGTGGGTGGGGCAAGGCAAGCGGGGAGCCTGCCTGGGGCTCCCCGCTGCATCCGCAGGCCAGATCCGGTGGCTTGGTGGGCCAGATGTAGCCTGTGGGCCATATTTCATCCAGCTCTGTTTCAGAGATTTTGACCCATGATGTTTAACTTTCTTACTCTCTAGAACAGTTCATATACATTAAGCATGTAAATTGCTTAAAAGATTCTTTTAAGAAATCCCTGATTTGAATTAATAATCCGTTTACCTGTATGGAGTAAGTGGTGTTATACTCGTTATAAAGATTTTTTACGGGGACATCTGATCCGTTCAGAGTACAGTCGCTGTAGGGAAAACCCATCCGCTCAAGTTCATCCTGAAAGAAAACCAAACCCACCAGATATGAGCATGTTGGAGTCATAGTTCCTGTTGCACGCTTGTTTGGTGCAAGACCCTTTCAGACACAGACCCTGCAGTTCCCGGAGAGGCTACAACAGCCAAGGAATATCGTCTTTGGGAGCGGCACGAAGCTGAGTCGGGGGAGACATGGGCTTCCTGAATTAGACTAGACAGCGAGGACCTCCTTGGAGCCCACTGCCCTGTGACCCCCTCTAATTGTCTCTTGGGGAGAGTTAGTGGCAGATCCACCCTTTCCCAAATCCCAGGGTAAAGGTTCCAGTGACAACTGGGGAAGGGAAGGATTGAGTGAAACACTGGGATCTGTGATGAGGGGTTTGGCTTAGCCATAGTCAGGGTGAGGCAAAGGCTGATGGGCACAGCCAGCGACACTAGTAGTAACCAAACAAAACAATCAGCACCATGTTCATGGAGTCTGCAGAAAGAAACATGACACCTGCTATCTGTGTAATTTTGGGAAGATGGAGATACCTGTGACAACTGCACTGTGCTCGTAAGGGCAGTCAGGGAGTGCAACAGTCTGGTAACTGCACCTTGGTGAGAAGTAGGGGCAAGGAAGATGAGCTCTGCGCCAGTTACGTTAGCAGCTGCAGTGTTAAGTGTAGCATGGATGGACTCGCTTAGCCCGCAGCTGCTGACACATGGAGTGAAGAGGCAACAATTACCTGGACTGAGGCTTCTGGCTTCCATAAAGTACTTCACCAGATTAGTGCATTTAATCTTTCATAAACACTGTTCCAAGCCGTAGCCAGTATATAACTTGACTGTTTTGGATTGAGCCAGTTCAGCCAAGACTGAAAACAAACTTGGCTGCAGTCCCATCAGATAGTATTGTTCTCAGATGATTTGTTCTGATGAAATGTCACACATACCACTAATATGCCAATAGAGGTTTCCGTCCCAGACATGGCATAGATGCCCAGGTCTTTAAGAAAAGGGAAACTCTTCTGCTCATGCAACATAAGCCTGGCCCCGGCAGTAGATGTGAGGTAGGGAATGTAGTCTTGTTGGCTGATGTCCAGAATTAACTTCAGCCCTGTGGGCATCAAACACAACATTCAAACCCCCTAAACAGGAAGCGCAGAGTTTAGAGGAGCTCTCCCACTATGCAGGAAAGCCCCGCCTCATTGAGACAGGAGAAAAGACCCTTCATCCTTAGACTGACCATGTTACTCCTGTTAGTCCTTTTCAAAGCACTTACACTCCACCAGTGGGTGGAAAGGAAACCCCTGATTCTGTGGGCGTTTTCCCAGGTATTCACCTGAGATGCACTTTTCTTAAAGTTATCCCGTTATTCTGTGTGATGCCCCTTTGCCATTCCTTATGTAGTCCCTGTGCCTCTTTGGGGTTAACCCCCTTTCTAATCCTGGCAGACATCCTGGTATTCCCTATCCATTCCCTGCACCCCCAAGAACTAATTCATTAGAGCATAAAAATGGCTACAGTGGGTCAGACCAATGGTCCATTTAGCCCAGTAGCCAGTCTCCATCTGGGGTCAGTGCCAGGTGCTTCTGAGAGACTGACCAGAGAAGGCAATCATTGAGTGATCCCTCCCTTGTTGTAGCCCTATATGGTTCCTTAGATCGGCCTCTTCGTAGCATGCAATAGAAGTTGCTTTCTGCAGGTGAAACGTTTCCAAGCCCTCTTGTTTCTTGTGTCCCTGGGAGTTTTAGTGCTTACCAAATTCTGCTCCAGGATTGGAAGAAAGCAGGGCTTCCTCATCCTTGCCCCAGTTAAAGATGTAGCAGTTGCCATGGTCTGGATGATAGATGGAGGTGAAATTTCTGAAAGAATCAAGCATAGTAATTCTAGGGTGGTAAAATAATGCAACTAATTGATCTCGTGTTTTGATTTCTGGTAGTTATGCCTGGGATGTGCAGTTAACTTGTTTATTTGTTGCACATACAAATACAACAATTTCTTCTGGCGTGCGATGCTCAGGTTTTAAGTGGTATACTCTGCTTGAAAAGATAGCAGCAGCAGCTCTTTGAAACCCAAAGAGAATTTCGCATATGGTATTTAAGGCCCTCGTAATGAAGTGTTTTCCAGTATTGGTGAAGGCAAACTGGGGAAAGGGGTGTTACACTTTTAAAGGCTCCCTCTGGGAATGGAACGAACTACACAGAAGATGCTGTGGCTTGGGCCTCAGTTGTACCTAAGGCACACCCTAGAATAGAGATTTGCAGAGCTGCATTGCCCCCAGAGGAACCCTGAAAAGCAGAGGTGGCAGGGACGCACAGGCCTGCAGCTGCGGGGAGGGAGCAGCTGGAAGCCATTCTAACCCCGCTATACTGCTGGTGGTGGTGGGGGCGGCCCCCCCCAGAGTGTTTTAGATTGCCCAGGGCAGCAGGCAGGGCCAGGGTAGCACATGGGGGCAGCAGAGGAGTGGGCGGATGCAGGGGGCGGCATCGGCCGATGGCGAGCTGTGGTAGAACCCAGCCCTGGTGCCAGGGCACCATGGACCCATATAACTCGTCACCTATGCTGGAAAGTACCATGCCTCCTACAGACCCCACCCAGCCCTGTGCCACCCACAGCATGGGGTTAGCCGTGGCTCATCTCGGCTCACTATCAGCACTTGCCTCAAGGGAACAGGCCTGACCTTGCGTAGAGAGGGTAAAGGCTCCTTGTAGTACCTTTCCCCATGCTCACTGGTGCAGGGACAGACCCAGCCTTGCCCACAGACTCTGTGTCTCAGAGGTGCATGCTGTACCATGACAGAAAGGCACCTGCATGTGATTCTTTAGTGAATGCTATAGCATGACATAGGTGCAGCACACCCAAAGAAGTGCCTGATTTAGGGCTGCGATAACTGACTTGTCCAGTTTGGAGAGATACCCAGCTGTTTATGGGTCATTCTCCGAAATTCCAGAACAGAGCAGTGCTGCGGGAAGGGCCCGCGACAGCCTGGCTGGAATCGGACACTCGCTTCTGTAGACAAAAAGGGTTTATAGTTGCCGAGCACGAGGAGGGAAGAAGCGTCTTATCCAGCAGGCAGTGTAGCTGTGGGCTTGCCTTTGTTTGAGGCCAGCGCATGGGGCCAAATGCTGTGTTTTGGGGGCAGGTCACAGGAGCTGGTTGGGTCGGAAGATGTTCAGGCCACTTATTTATGTGCTCGGCTATAGGGAATGAAGTTTAAATATCGGGCTTAGTTCCTTGTCCATGGTCATGAGGAATCAGTGTCGGAGTTGGGATTGGGCCTCTCCGAGTCCCTGTCCTGTGCCCTGTCCGTAGTGGGGCAGAGAGAAGGGAGGGCTGGGCGATGAACTGCCGCTGAGCTGAGCAGAGCACCTCTCAGAGCTCTCCTGGTAGCCCACCCTCAGACACAGATGGACCACTGCACGTGGGACGTGTGCTGGACAGCAGTCCACGGGACACGCTGCTGTCCTGTTAACTAGAAGTATTGGAAATCTCTTCATTCACTGTGGCAAGAACAGCAGCTACTCCTTGGGCTATCACAGTAGCTGTGTCCATCACGAAGTAAAGGTAAAGCAACGGCCTTTGAGGCT
This sequence comes from Pelochelys cantorii, assembly GCA_032595735.1. Classification (NCBI taxonomy): domain Eukaryota; kingdom Metazoa; phylum Chordata; order Testudines; family Trionychidae; genus Pelochelys; species Pelochelys cantorii. The sequence continues at coordinate 40,587,273 of CM064341.1, forward strand.
GACAGTTTCGAACTAAGGGGTTTGTTTTAATTAACAAATATTCTGCCACAAAGCTGGTTATATGCCCCTCCCTCTCACTGTGAAACAGACTCAAGTGGAGCAGTTCCATTAGCTAAGGCCACAGGCTGCAGCTGAGATGTCTTGAAAAAAATCACCTGATTAGTGAGAAGTTACCTAACATTTTGGCTGGAGGCTTTAACAGGTATTGGTTACAATTTAAACCAACGGCACATCCAGTAACATTCCCAGTGGGCAAGTGGGGCTGATAATACCCCGGTTATGTTTAGGCCATTTAATACTTTGGTTTGAGATCCTAAGCTCCCCGCTCCGTTCAGGCTGTTGAGCCGGGTGTGTGGCCCTGGCTCCTACACGACTGAATAATGACTAGTGGTAGTAATTGACATTTCCACAGCATCTAGGAGCCTCAGGCATGGACCAGGCCCCACTGTGCTCACACTGGACACGCACAGGCGAAAGCAGTCCCTGCTCCAAAGAGCTGAATACTCCTTTTGCCTAGATAGTTTCAAGAGATTCTGAGAGTAAATAGGAGTTCAGTGGGTTCTACGTACCTGTAGCTGCAGGGCTCTGCCCCATACAGACATGCGAGGATCATGTCCTCTGGCTGGTAGCCCATCTCGACTGTTTCATTCCGCGGGATTTTAGCGAAAATGCTAGTGGACTGTAGTATGTACCATTCTGTCACTGCTTGGGCCGCGCTGGTGAAGTTCCTGTAGATGCAGTTGGGGGGGTCCTTCTGGCTGCACTGAAGACGCATGAAGTTAATGTGTAACTACCGTACAGCCAGCGGATGCCTGGCCTTGTGTTCAGAGGTATGAGAGAACCTACAGTGGCAGTGTGATTCTTGGGGTCACACCATTGAATGTAAATCCTGTGGCTACCCCGCAGCCCATTCCATCACCACTGCCTGCATGATGGGCACTCCAGTCACCGCTAGGGTGGCATTTCCTCCTGGTTCTTCTGGGAATAACTCACACGGTCACCACTTCCTAGGGTTACCTGCCATCTGGCCATCTCTCTCATGATCTACAGCCCCACTCTCACTTCATAAGTCCTGTCTGCCTTGTGCCCAGGGTCTAACTTCCTCCACAGGCTACTACTTAGTCTCTGTGGCTCTGTCTACACTGCCAGTTTTTTCTGGCAGAAAATATGCAAATTGCACTCTCATTTGCATATCTTCTGCTGATCCTTTTTGCGGAAAAGGTTTTGCCGCTAAAAAAACCCTTGTAGAAGGGACCATTTTTCGGGAAAAAACCCTTTTTCACAAGATCCCTTATTCCTCAAAAAATGAGGTTTACAGGATCTTGCGAAAAAGGGTTTTTCCTGACAAATGGCCCTGTCTACACGGGGCTTTTTAGCGGCAAAACCTCTTTCACACAAAGGATCGGCAGAAGATACGCAAAGGAGAGGGCGGTTTGCATATCTTCTGCCAAAAAAACCCGGCAGTGTAGACATAGCCTGTATTATCACAGCACATAGGGGACCCCGTTGTACTAGTGCTGTCCCAAAACAGAGCAAACGCACAATGTAACGTGTCCTCAAGGGAAGGGCTGAGCATGTCGCATAGAGCCACAAATCTCCACTTACTAGCTTCATTGCCACCTTCTGCGTCTTTGCTTCCGATGTCACGTTGGCCAGGGCGGGAGAGGAATTGTTGGGTTGGGCTCCTGAGCCGCTCTCATCGGTCTCAAAGAGATCAATAATGACAGGCTGGTCTGGGTCACTCTCGTCAATCAGAACCAAGGGGATTTGGTTCCAGAGCCTCAGGTTGAGTGTCTGAGAGGGAGTCTCACTGGAGTTCAGTGGGAGAGCAGAGGTTGCGTCCCTGTTCTTGGACTGCAGGATCCTTTCCAAGGCTGCCTCAGTGAGCTCGTCCAACTCTCGCAATAGGTGCCTCACCTTGGAGTATCTGAAGGGTAAGGAGCAGTTAGCAGGTGCCGGGAAGCTGGCAGCAGCTTGAATGACTCTAGGGAACCCGGACCTTAGGGAGCGTCAGAAGGCGTTACTGAGAAAGGAATAGCACCCATGTACAAAGTGTGATCTGGCTGGAACATGTGTCCTGGCTGCCAGGCACTGGGGCAAGAACCAGAGATCCAATTAGCCAGTGATAAAGCAGCACTTCTCAATCTACACTGACCTGGGACCCCTTCTGACACCAGAAAGAATTAGATGGCCCTAAGAGCTGGAGCCCAGCCAAGCCCTAGAGTCCTGGGGGGCAGGGGCTCTGTAATCTGAGCCACACAGGATCCCAGGCAGTGGAGCTCAGGCTTCGGCCCCAGGCACCAGCAAATCTAATGCCATCCCCGGGTGACCCTATGAAAATGGGTGTGTTGACCCACTTTGGGGTCCCACCAGTGTTCCTGTAAGCTGAGCACTTGGGCACCCGCTCAGGAGAGACTCAGATGCCGCCCAGCTGATTAGCAGAGCACCCAGAGCCAGGTGTTTGTTTTTCCTGGGGTGCACATTTGCACATCTCCATACACATACAAATTTATTCTGCACATGGATGGAAATGATTAGAAGGAACATTGGTCCCAACCCACAGTTTGGGAGCCACTGAGAAATAATCAGATTTACTGATGAATTGCTGTGGCTTACAGAAATAATGCCATTAGCGTTCAAATAATGCATGTGCCATGGCCAGCAGTGGGCTGACTTACCCCAGAGCTGCTCTAGAGGGAGAAGACAAAAAAAATCAGCCTGTTCACTGTGGGTCTGCTCAGTGTTTTGGGACATTGCTTGGGATACACTTCACTCCATGGGCCACACCTCTGTTCTGTCACACTAATGTACATGGTAAAGTAATTCCAGTGAAGTCACCTGACTGCCTGATTTTACAGGTGTTATTCTGAATTGGCCCTGGTCAAACAGAGCAGATAGTGGCCTTTCCTGGCACCCAGACAATGGGGTTGGGTTGCAGAACGAAGGTGCCTTCCTTCATTTATTTTGCTTTCATTTTTTAAAGGGCTTCCTGAATTACAATGGCCACTTTCAGGATCCCGTGTCTCTGCAATGTGAGATGGAAAAGATTTAAAGTGCTATGCCCTGGAAGTGTAGGTGCTGGCTCCATGGGTGCTCAGGAGCTCTGTGGATCAGCTCGTCTCTCTCCATCCCAGCACCTCCTGCCCACCAGCGATCAGCCATCCAGCAGGGTGCAAGAGGTGCTGGAGAGGGACAGGAAGAGGCAGGGCTGTGTGGGAGAGGGGCCCGAGGCAGAGCAGGGGTCAAGCACCTCCTGGGGACACAGGAAGGCAGCATCTCTTCACTGAACAACGCAGCATCACAGTCGACACTGTGTGTAACGTGGTGCAGACACGGAACTCACTTGAACGGGCTGGCATTGCAGATGGTGACTGCTGGGAACTTCATGGTCTTAAAGCCTATGGAGAGAGATGAACTGACACTGTAGGAGAGGTATGTGTGAATGAGGATCCCCCATTGCCAGAAGACGAGGGATGCAAACAGCAGAGTCAGGAAAAACCAGACGAATTTCTTCTTTGGCCCCTCCCGGATGATGCGCTTGGGCCCATGTGTGTTGGTGTTATCGCAGTACCAGACCAGCAGCTCTTTGTACGTGTATCCAGGGCCCTTCTGGAGACGGTGGAGCACTCGAATGAAATACTTCTTCAAGTTCATTGTGCTGCCTGTGAACCTGGGGAAGCGGAACAGAATGGGTTAGTCTTAGGCAGCAGGGTTTCAATTTCTTGCTGTATTCTGCTCCTTCAGATGGGAGGCTGCCAGCTGTTTCTGACAGCTCGACAGGTGGGTTTAATGGATCATAGGGTAGCAAAGTCACCTGTTCCCTAAGACAGGTGTGGTCTGTGTTGCCACGAGGGGAATGTGAATTAGATTCTCAGCTGGTTTAGAACAGCAATTAGGCGAACAGCTCAATTCTCGAGGTAGAAGGGGCCTAAAGGAATTTGGCTTGAAATGGCTGGGAAGAAGTGTCAGGTGCATCCACCTCCTGAAAGGAGAGCAGGAAAGAGGGATTTGGAGACAAGTTTCCTTTTTCAAAACTAAAACCCTCAAAAGGGTGAGGGGTGCCTGCCAGAGAGTGGACAATAGGTTTATTTTTCTTAGATTCCTTTGTTTTAAGATACTATCTGTACATTTTGTGCTGCTGATGTGAGGGATGCTGCATATTTGGCACTGGTATTGTGAGTACATGGTACGTTTTATGCTGCTATTGTGAGTTGAGAATGCGTGTTACTAAATCTTTATACCCTGGAGCAGAATTTCACAACGAGAGAGGGATCTAGTTAGGTAGAAATTTGTTCTGAGGTTTACAATAAAGAAATCAGGACTGGAACCCCATGCTAAACAGCGTATGAAGCATACCAGGAACAGTAATACTGAAGGTGTCGAACTAGAAACGTTTCAACAGTCAGCAACACTTAGAAGTGAGAATGAATTCTGCTTTTACGCAATCTTACTCTTATTACATTTAATCCCATGTAGATAATACATCAAAGAGAAGGTGCCGTGCAGGTTGTGGGGTAGGGGCCATGAACACACGACATAGGTCTCTTTACATGACTGGAATGGGAAGACAATGGAGGCTGATTTAATTTGGTTAGATGGTCTTTTTCTCTTGGGCCTGACCTCATTTTGATACCTTATCCAGGAGCGCAGAGGAATTTAATAGTAATTCAGTACTCTCAAAGGCTCACCTGTTTATGGGCAGTAGGGGAGGATATCTTCCAAATCTGGCTTGGATTGCAAGTGCAACAAGTTTGATAAAGATTTAAAATGTTGCACTGACTTCATGGTGTCTCTCAACTTCCTGCTGCACTGGAGTCAAACTCGAACTGTCTCCAATTACTCACTGCCCCGTGGGCCTGCGTCCCAACGGTTCCTCACCACCCAAGAACAGAGGTCACGAGACTCGGATAATTACCTCCTCCCTAAGGAAAACCCATGGAAGGAGCTCTGGAGGGGAGGACCCTCCCGCAGCATGATCCTATTTCAGAGATATCCTAGCATTGTTCCATCAGGGACAGGATTTAGATGCCTTCCTCTTGGGAACAGGAAGCAGTTTTGTCCCCAGGCCTTGAACCTGAAAAGGGGATGTGGGGCTCCGGGCCTCCCTGACTGCACTGCTCTGGTGAAGTCACAATAGCATGGACTCTCTCAGCCCCCCTGCTCTCAAGAGTTTCTTCAGCATAAAGGAGCCACTAGGTTCAATTCACTTCTCACTGGCTTTTGTGCAGGTCTGTGGTGGGGATGAGGGCAGGCAGTGCCAACTTTTCCTGCCATCTCTTCTACTTTCCAGCCATGGATTTCCTGACCCTGCAGGAGCTCTCTGCAGGGCTTGGTTTGCTGCAGACACAATGACTCTTCCCTGCATCCCACTCACCGCTACGCGCTACACAAGGCAAGAGAGTTCCAGGCAGAAGATCCCCTTTGAGCAGGCAATTCCAAAGGAATAAGCAAGCACATAGCATGTAGGCTGGAAGCTTATTAGGAGTGGACTTTTCACCTCAGCTGTCCTGCCACTAGTTGGAGATCTGATTCCTAAATCCCAGACCAAGAAACATCAAGGGCAGCCTTTGTTTCAAAAGCCAGAGAGATTGGCAAAAGCATCCTAGTAAATGTTTTCTCATCTTCTAAATTTTTAATGGCTATTTTACATTAGATTAAACCATGCCCAAACTCCACTGGCAAAATACAGCCTGCTAGACCAGACCAGCTGGATTCCCTGGGATCTGCATTTGCTCTGCTGCTTATTCCCGCTCACCTCTGACCAAATACAAACTGGAAATGGAGAGGTAAAATCAGGTCTTGTCAGTGCTAACAATCTACCACCAAAGGGATCCTGGGCTCACCTGCACAGCCCTGTGGATTACCGGCTCACGTACCTGATGGGCTAGAAAGAACCGTTTCAGCTCCCAACTCTGCATTTTAACACTCTTAAATTCACAGCCAATCGGAATCTCTTCCATACAGCCACCTGCCAGCATCCAGAACAATGCCACTGGCTCCCAAGTCAGGGGATCACTTTTAAATACCTCATTCTTGTTAAGCCAGTCTCTTGCTTTGATCTGCCTTATGGTCTGTGGCTGGAGGGGGAAGCAGCCTGACCCCAACTGTCTGACAAATTCAGATTCAAACTTTATCCTGAAATGAACATATGTACCTCCCTCCATCATTGTCCTATCTCCCTCTTGATTTCTGCCCCACTCACATTCTCTTCCCAGCCTCTACCTCCGACCCTTCAAACTCTTCTTTGCCCCCTCTTCCTTGCTGCACCTAGCTACATCCTGCCCCATGTTCCTCTGCCCCCTTCACTCTTCTCTGGTACCCCATTCCTCTCTCCTACAGTCATGCTCCCGGCTCTTCTACATTGTGCTGGGCCCCATTCACATGCCCTGTACAGCACCCTTGCCCTCCTCACAGAACTTACTCCTCCCCGTTCTCTTCCCCATTCCACTGCCATTCACCAGGTCCTCACAGTGCCCCCCGCCTTCTGACAGTACAAGAGGGTCATTGCATTGAGCCCAATCTGGTGTTAATCCAGTGGGGAACAATGGGAGGTAGTGTCCATCTTTGCTAAGGGCTGCCTGCAAAGGCTTTTTTAATTGAAGACTGTTTTGTGGCTTCACTGCTTTAAGAGCAATGGAGATGGGAACCATTCTGAGAAAGGGCAAAGCTGCGCAAGGTCACACCTCATTATCCCGAGAAGCTTTAACAAAAGAAAAACCCACAACTCCACAAGTACTTCCTAGTGTGCAGGCACTGATGGGAAATGCATGCACTTCTAGTGCTATTTGGCATAGCTTACAGAGAGAGGTGGCATGGATTCCTTTCATTGCGTTCCCTCTTCCAACAAGTAATCTGTAAGTTCCTGGCCATATAGCTTCACTCTGCTTGCTACCTTGGTTAAAATGTGTCTACAGCCCTTCTCCTAGCCCCTCCTTCCCCATCAAACCAGGACTGAGGCTGCCCTAAAGTTATTGCAGCCCCAGCTGAACATTTTTGCAAGTCCCCTTTAGGTGAGGGAATCTTTCTCTTGAAAGTCTCAGTGGAAGAAGCTGGTCGGAATCCTGTCAGCAGAGCTGTGCTACAAGTGACCAACAGGGATTGCATGGAGGAGATGGGGCAGAAGACTCTGGCTTCCAGTGTGTCCCCAGAGAACAGATCTGTGGGGCTAGAGGCCTGAACCTTCGGCTTCCTCTGCTGAGGTGCTGGGTCCTTGTGGGGATAAATCTCTTCCCATCCCCACCACACACTTCTCAAGTGAAAAACTTAGGAGGGTGTACAATAGGTTTTCTTCTCCCCAAACACCTCCTTGGGATTTCCTGGGCAGGTGGGATCAGACACACTAATCCAAGACGCTGATTCAAGCAGCTCCAACTAGGAAGGAATAAGGCTTTGAGCCCTGAACATAGATGGCAAAGAGGGCTCTGAGAACAGATAAAATTACAACCCAACACCTAGTTAGGTCACTTAGATAAGAATGCTTAGAACATGAGCTATCCCTTTCGTGCAGGACATTCAGTGATTGCCCATCACATGGAGAATGCGTTCATAGCTCATCAGGTATGGAAATTGTAAAGTTTTTAAATTACATTTTCATATTGCAACGTATATATTAATTCAACCAGACAGCTCTGAGAAAAGAGTAAGAATGTTTCAGTGTTTCATGGAGTCTTTTACCCAATCAGGTGGCTAATAGTTTGGTCTAGATGCCCTGGCATGAACAAACTATGGTCAGATGTTCATTCTTCCTCACATCTGTTTGGTTTGGGGAGTTTGTTAGTTCACTTTGTGCTGGAACTTCTTGCCTTTTTCTTTCCTTTAACAACATGAGAGGGGTGAGCTGGTAGGTGGTGATGGAGAAGCAATACTAAAATGCTCCCTGAAAGCTATTGCTCCCCTTACAAATTACAACATGGAGGTTTGTTCCAGCTGAAGGGAGAGGGTCCCTAGAAAGGTGTTTAATATGATAGGGTAGACTTAAGACTGGAGACAGCCTTAATGTGGGTGTTAAACTGCAGTGTGCCACACTGTTCCCCAGCCTCTATCACCGTTGTCGCTGAGGATTATGTTACAGTTTCTGAAAACCATTCTTTTTCCCTAGTACAACTCTCACTGTCTGTAGCTTGTACTTTTCTGACTGAAACTGAGTGTCACTACTACTGAGTTGTGTCTATGCGGTGTTCTGTGCCTCCTGCAGCGTTTTAAATCCATAGTCCATAGCTGCTAACCCTTGCTCCCCAGGAGTTGGTAGAGTGCTGTGATTGTGTGGGACCTATCCCTGAGAGAAGTACTAGCCGTAATCAGGAAGAAAAGCTGTGTGACCCCTCGAAGATTTCCACCATTGTGGGCAGGGTTGCTAACCCACAGAAATTTCATTTATAGACAAAATGGGGAAAATTTACAGACAGACAAATTTTTTTACAAACATAATTTTTATACTATATTAAGACAACATAAATGGCCAAAAGTGAAAAGTAATCATTGTCATTCATACATCAATGTGCTGATGCTAACTCAAGAGGGATAATGTAGATGATAACATCATGTGGATCACGTGATTCATGTTACCTCACCTCAATCATTGAGCTAAATAAACAACTAAAATGTCCAATTTCTGCTGCTCTGCAGTAAAATGGCTAAAGCAGCACAGAAGAAATTTAATTGCTATAGAATAATTGCTGTTTTTTAAAATTTTATTGCACTTTTACAAAATTTACAGACACCTACTTTTTTTACGGACTTTACGGACATGTCCAATTTCGGCTAATTTTTTACAGACTGTCCATAAATTTACTGACGGTTGGCAACCCTGATTGTGGGGCTGGGGACTTTCTGCCTCCTCCTTCACCATCCCAGCACTTCCTGAATTAGCTCTTTGCGGCGCGCAGAGGAAAGGTTAACGCTCTTGTCTGTGTGGTGCTGCAGTTCAGGGCACAAGCTGCAACACACGCCATGCAGGGGTATGTCAGTGGGAGCTGGGTACCTTTACGTTTGTGCCAGCCGCATCCACTGGGGCAATGAGACAGCAGCACTTTGGTGCACTCTGCAGTTCACATCCCGCCTGCCTGCATCCTGGCACAGTGCACACATAGGCCAGATCTGCCTTGCTGCTGCTGCTAATAAGAGTGTGAAGTGAGTTTATCTGCAGGCTGAAGGGACCCAGTGAGAGACCAATGTAGGAGATGACAAGGATAGTGACCCCCCTGCCAGGTTTAAGGCTGCGATTCTCATCTCCGTTGCACGGAGACACCGTTAGTAGCACACATTGCATCTATGCCAAGCACTGCACTGGCTGGAGACCCCTTAACACAGACACCTAGGGGATGGCCTAGGGATGGAATGTGAGCCTTCAGGTCAGGTTCCTTTGGTTTTATTTCATTTAAACACTTAGGAAAAACAGGGCCCTCTAAAAATACCCACTCAGACTCTGAAACCAGGACCATCTGTTTAAACAGGATGGGCATACACATGAGCGGACTTCACAAGGAGTCTCATAGGCTTACTGAAGATGTGTCACTTAACAGGCACATAGCTTCATGTGTTTCATTTTCCTGCCATTTACATTATGGCTGTGGGGCCAAATTCTGCCCAGGCCTCCATGTAATGAAGTCAGTAGGATTACACATGTGTAACTGAAGGTAACGAAGAATGCAGAACTAGGCCTTATGTTGACAAGAGGCCAAACCGGTAAACAGTCTTGCTCCTGAACTGAGTTGGCTGGAAGCAGCAGAGCTGATTAATATGTCATTAAGCTTTCAGGGTGACAAGAGATTTGCTGCTTTTGCAAAGTCACCAAGCAGCTGATGCAAATTGGGAACCCGATTTTGTATGTCTTTCTTTGGAAAGGGCGTGTCCAAAGGCATGCCAAGACTCAGATATGTTCCAATACAACTCAAAGAAGAGGATCTCTTTGAACTTGTTAAAGGTCATGCTTCAAAATTCTCTCTCCCTCTGTTTCCTGATCTCTTTGCTGTAGGGTTCCAGTGACTAGTCAAACCAGATGATGAGCATTACTATTTCCACCGGCAATCCAGGACTGCTTTTCTCCACACCAAGTAACAGACAGGTGAGCAATCCCCTCCAGATGACTGGAGTTTACAGGGAGCTTTCAAATTCAGTTCCTTATATTTCCCTTCCATTACATCATCATTCACAGAAGATTTGTACGTGCTAAGGAGATGGTCTCCTACAAGCTTCTGATCATGAAGTTATGGCATCAGGGCATGAGTGTCAAACATGCCGTAGGGAAAGAAAACCAGGAAGTTGAAATGAACACTCCCATTGGATAAATTGCTTAGTTTTTCCCTTCTAAACAAGCTGGTGACCACTGAATGGTTCCTCCTGTAGCTGGGCTTGCCAGAAGGATTCAGCTCAACATGGGCGTTGTCAATGTTTTCACTCTGAATTCAGTGCTGGGAATGTGCCAGTGTAGCCGTGCTGGGAAGTGAAGCCCTCCAGACAAAGAACAGGGATGGGATGGAATGGGTGGCAGCAGTGGACAGTTCTTCCAAATTACCATGTCAAGCTACCTTGACCCTTCATTAGAAACAGCATCTGTAGTGGCCAGAGGGGTGTTCCTCTCCATGTCCAGTGAGTCCTGTCAGAAAGTCTGTGTTTACTGGGAAATGTTGACTGGGAACTGGATGGGGAGACCCCCATCTCCTTCCACTAAGGCACGAGCAATATTGGGTCGCTACTCAACAGGACTGGACCAAGAACCGGTGACCAGCACGTTCCCTATTGCCAATCATTTTAGTCAGCAAGGACCATGGCACAGACTTCTGAGCTACAGGTGCTTGTCCAAAGTTTTCTGAGTAATCTGAGATTGCAAATACACTCAGGAAAATCAGCATTCATTAATTAGCCTTCCTCTTTACAGCCAGGCCCCATTCATAAAGCATGCATAAACTCTCATCTCGGCCTCTCTCTCTTATAGCCAGGATTTAAGGGTTTCTCCTTGCTTCTCTTCAAGGAAATGCTCCCCAGAAGTTTCACAAGAAACATCATATTCTCTTCAGAATAAACTGCAATGTTTCTAGTCTTCTGAATATTTAAACCTGTTTACAAAACCACGATAAGTTCTAATGCAAAATATATACACCCCTGCATCCTTATCTATTTATCTATATAAGATTTAAAACCCTGAAGTGTTTTTACCTATATTTCTTTGTTCACTATTTTGCAGCAGTCATTGCACACACGCGTGCGTGCGTGCGCGCGCACACACACACACACACACACACACACACACGCAGTTATCCATTTAAGAAATGGCCCTTTAAAATTACTTTATAGTGTATATTATACTTCCAGTATTTTCAGCACCCTTTTGTGTTCTCTTGTAACTGTTTTCACAAAACAAGCCTCTCTATCCCCACTGAAAAATGCTGTGTAGACAAGACAACAGGAGACAAAAGCTGATCCGAATCATTTTAAAAAACTACTTATACTTACTGAGGAGGTTAAAACACTGGCAGGTAAATATCCGCAGCAAAATAATCATAACAGCAGTTACTACAGGAGACTTTATACATGAATCTCTCTATAGTCCAATCAGTCTGAATCTCTACTGACAATCCATTCAAGCTGACGTGGTTTATGTCCTCTAGGCTCGACAGTTGCTTTTTAAACACTACTGTGAAATAGTTGACTGCTGCCCATGTTGGCCAGACATCTGAGATTAACCCAAACTGGTTTTGAACAGTGTTGAAAACTGTTTATAAAAAGTGTTAACCCCAGTGCATAGGAGTCAGTCCTTTAACAGACCTGCTTCACTTTATACCCACAGTAGATAACACAGGAGTGGAGACTTCTGTTTTAAGAACCAAGTCTGGCAGGAGGCAAACAGGCATTTTACCCTGTGTACTCCGAAATCACCCTGCTCAAAGATTTAAAAGTAAGCAGGTATCTAAGGCCTTTGCTGGATTAGGGCCAAAGTGCTCAGCATCTTACAGGACTGAGCACTAAACTGGCTGCCAACTTAGCAAACTATCATAAAAGGGTTCAAAAGTACCTTTCCCAGCACTGAAGAACTCTGTGTGGCCTGAAAGTTTCTCTCACCCTCCAAAGTCAGTCCAATAAAAGATATTGCCTCCCCAACCCTGTCTCTAAAATACCCAGACGTGTTTTAACAATATTCTGTCCACTGATGGCAGCACAAACTGGTTAACAAACACCATTTGAAAGGGATTTTTTTAATATGGAAAGAAACCAAGAACCAAGTTCACTTCCTCTGGCCAGAGCAAACGGTGCTTTCAAAGGGACAAGCTGTTTGAGAAAAGGAAATGTTGCACTTTAACACACACAAAGGGTCCTTTTTCAAGGAGGAAAGTAACCCTACCTTTGTTTTAACCTTTCCAACAACTTCAACGCATCTCCTCACCTTTATTTTCTAAAAACTTTCTAAGACAAATCTTCTTTCCTGATTCCTGCACCTTGCTCTGCCCAGGGTAGCTTGCTACAGGTCTGTGGTCACACCTGCAACCCCTGACAGTGCCTTGTGCTCTCTTAAGCTTAATGTGGAAGGAGTTCAAGTGGCCCATGTGTTCTAAAGGGATACTTCACCCCTTTCCGTCTCTGTGAGCCCTTTATGCTGCCTGGCTCTCCCATTAGCTGGGATGTACCATGTGCAAAGCACATAGGGGATAAGTGACTGGCACCCTCCCACACTACTGCACAGATACATTTACTAGCCCCTCCCTATCCTGCCCTGAACCAGGGACCATAGGCAGCAGCGCAATACTCTTTCCTTCTCCTGCTCCACATCCAAACAGAGGCTAGTGCTGAGGCCTCAGGGGGTTCAGGAGCCAAGCAGAACTCCCCCATAGTCTGGGTACTGCAATGGCACATGAACACAGGGCAATGCATGAATTTGTCCCTGCTGCTTCCTCTAGTGTTTACAAAACTGCAGCATGCAGCGATAGCTGCAGCCATGTGTGTGGGACTTTATGGACCTCATTGCTGCTTTTTGCTGGACTGTTTTACCTTTCCCTCTCTTGACTTGGGCACTGCTGGGTAGAGCATCTATCAGCTGCCTGTCCTCTTCTACTGATCTGCACTTTGCCCCAACACACCACTCAGGTATGGGGGCATACCTGAGTTTGCTAATATACAAGTAAGGAATTAGTTGCGTTTTTCTTCAATACACTGTTAATAATACTCTACCTTTTTAAAGTTATCTGAGGATCTCAAAGCACTTTGCAGTTGAACACCTCCAGTCAACAATGGAGTAGTAGAATGATGCCTCTACCATTGTCTGGACACAGTAAAAGTTTGGCTTTTGCTGGCATTTGCCAGCATAAATGTGTGATCTGAAGTAATGTTCAGTAATTGATCCTGGAAGTTATTTCTGGATGCAGGGTTTCTGCAGCGCAAAAGGAGCCCTCTCCACACTATAGCATGGTTTGCCTCTGTATTGTGGAGAGGCGACCCTGACCGCACCTGGAGACCCATAAATCCAGTCCAAGGTGACACTCCTGTGCCTGACTATGCCTATAGGATTGGACTCAGTGTTACAATCTCATTCTATCGGTGACTTATTAGTCTGTAATAGGGTATGGCTAACATAGTTCTCATTTTAAAAAAAATCCCAGTCCATGCTGAGCGCGGAAGCTATACAAGAAGTTTGCTGGTAATGACTATGTTTAATAACCAGCTGCTAACATGATTCCAACACTAGGGCACACACAAAAATGGAACCAGTAGTGTACATTCTCTAATGAGGAAGGAAAAACATTTACTGAACCTGTATGATGTGATCAGCCAAGGTTTTGCTTCAATTACTGTGATACAAATGCTTAACGCTAACATGATAGGCAGATGTCATATGTCACTAGAATACTTTTTCAAAGGTTCCAGGTTTTTTTTAGAAATAACAGCCTATTTCCAGTATGACAAATCACAGTACTTCTGGGTTGTAGGTGCTTAAGTTCTTGTGTGGTTCTGTCCCTATATTTAAGCATCACTGCAATCCACAACTCCCCAACTAAGCAGCCACCCAACCCCGTAGACATCTTGGCACCTACATGTTTGCCACAAAAGGACCCTGGGCCCTAAGTTGCAGCTTGTGGGTCTGCACACTGCTACATCAAGCATCTTGTCAAAACCCTAACACGTAATATTCAATCAAGGGCATGACTGGAATTCCCCGCCTATCTTGCCTGTGGGGCCCATCCAATAGGTGTGTTCTTAGCCTGCTTAACTCCACACCAAATGACAGGGAAGTAACTTGGCCTTTCTTCTTCAAACATTGGAAACTTCCCTCCCTTCCCTCCATTTTAAGTCCTGTGTTTCTTTTGTGAGCGTCACTTAGAACAGGCCAAGGGACCACATTCTTTGCTGGCTCTTAGTGAGGATGATGATGTTGGAGATATAGCTGTATGGAAACATACTCATGTGAAGAGAAGCCTCAGAACTAGAGCAGCAAGAGCACTCACCGGCTGTTCCTTCACAAGTGTGGATTCCTCAACACTGTGGGCAGTAACTATCTGTACTGGGGTAGATCAGGCAACACATAATACAGCCCCAAGAGGGACAAGTCTCTGATGAGAAATCCAAGTGACAGCTGTTTGAGGATGAATAGGACATCTGAAACAAAGGACATGGCCACTGACGTATTTGGAAAACCAAAACTCTGTCACTTAATTCCTTTAGTCAAGGAGATTTAAATATAAACCCCCAGAGGTTAACGCAAATTAAATAGGAAACGTTATACCTGAGTACACCTTCAGTATCCTCCACTGGCAGGACAACCTGTAGAAGTGTTGCCAAATTGTAAAAGAATTGAAAGATCTCAAATCTCCACCAGCAGATCAAACACTAAAAAGAACCCTGCTTGCATGACAAGTTTTCCATTCAAAAAACCTTGATATATACATATTACATAAGGAGGTAAAATACGTAATTCTTTCTTGTTATGTTAGTGAAGCAAATCATTTGCTGACAGAGGCAGAAACTAAACACACTAACTTAATCTTATTTGTTCAACTTCCTCCTGTGAAATTCATTTGTCTTATAATAAAATAAGATTAATTCAGGACATATTTAGGATGCTGTGAACATCTGAGTTAGGAGTTTATTGACTTATGTAAAGCACTGAAATCTTGTATTTTGAATTAGTATTTCCAGAATGTTTGCCCAAATTGAGGCAACTGTCAATGATAGCTACTTCAAGCTATTTGTATGACTTTTAAAATGTATTCCTCTTACTTATACAGGTTTTTCACTGTGGTTTATGGAAAGTTTCCATATTCATTGTCTTCTAGTGACACTGAATTAATTTTAGGACTAGTTCTTTGTCTTAGAATTTTGATGTTTCCTTTCTGAATGCTGTATCCCTATTGTGCCCTCATTTATACATGGAACCAATAAATGTTTCATCTTAATTAAGCAAGACATGCTCGTAAATCCTTGCTCATGCTTACTCACTGGACAGCTGCATGGTATTAGCTAGGACCCGCCTCGCCTGCTTTGCTCCTGAACAGATCTCCTACATCCTGTCATTCCAAAGTGTCTCTTTCTCCCCAGCTCACCTCATACAAAGCTATCTGCTGAAAGTGCTCTATTCTGCAAAACATGGCACTTAACGGACATCACGGGCTGAAGAGCGAACCTATTTCCTGTATTGTAACATCACAAACACATCAGATAAAAAATGAATTAAAAGAATTAAATACCTGTTTCCTACTCTCACAATCTAGAACCAAGTGTTTAAATCCCCCAGGCTCTCTGATTGGCCTCCTCAGTATGTATTTTATTATAACAAAATCCATTCTTGGCCATTGATAGTCAATATAAGGGCGTGAATTCCCAGTATACTGCACAATTTTACCCACAAACTAACCCATTAAAACTAATGGAAATCCTGTGACTGCTATGATTCTTTGCTTCTCTGGCAATGTACAAACTGCAGCCCATAATGGAAAATAGCCATTTTATAACTGCCACGTTAAGGTAGCCGTCTGAGCATATCAGTACAGGGAGTAAGGTGTTGATGTTTTTATTAAGTGAATTTTAGTGCTAATAAAAGGTGCCAGATGAAGAGCACTGAAAACTGAATTGTCTGTCACCCCAGACAATTCACAGGGCGGCAGCAGTGCATGCTAATGTAGTTTCCCTCTGACCTTGATTCCTTTGCTAAGGCTGCCAACAAGGACCCAAACAGAACTCAGTTACAACAGCAGATTTTTGATATGGACACATGCCCACTGGGAATGTGAGGTAACTGAGACTCAATTAATGTTGCCAACTTTCACCATATTTGGTGTTTTTCTTAAAGACCAAGCTGCTGCAATTAGATTGTCAACTAAGGATCTCTGCTGATGTGAGTGTGGGTTTTTATTTTATTTTATGTATGCTTCTAGCCCTCATTTCTGGAGAGATAATCTTGAAAATGTGACCTCTGAACATTCCAACATCAGGAGGCAAATTCAAAGAATCAAGCCTCATGATTTTTAACTCAGTTTCATTGGTGGGGGAGAAACATGATTTTTGAATGGTTCGGGTTGGCAATACTGTGCCAGCTACTGCCAATGGGAGCTGCAACTGCTAAAGAGAAACAGGGCAGCTCTATTATACAGGCAGAGCAGCATGGGGCCACCGGGGGCAGCAAAGTCCTCTGTAACTTGGTGTGAGCGAGAGTGGGCCGAGTAGCTATTTGCCTGAAGTTGGCCCAAAATGAAAGGTTCTTTGCCTAGGATCAGCTTGGCCCACAAACACTCCAGCCCCTCTTCATTCCTTTGGAAATGCTGCCAGATGCCTTTGCATGTGAATCACAGAACACATTCCATATTTCCAAATTTTACAACAGCTAAAGGGAGGAGATCAGAGAAGAGGCAAATGTTTTCCATGTGTAAGGACTGCAAGATTGGGTTCTTCTCGAGGAAGTGTCATGAATCCCTGCCTAAACAGAGAGGAAAACAAGTTCTGGTCACTTTTCTCTCCCTTCAGCGTGTAAGGTGCAGGCGGTACCATTTCCGTGCGGAGCAGCTTCTGATCAGTGTAATTCTGCTGCCAGATGTGGGGTTAGCATCTATCGTTCACTGGGTGGTAAAGGCACAAAATCTCAGCAGACGACTTCACCCTGCCAGGCGGGAAGGGGCTCCAGAGCCAGCCTGGCTGCAGATGGGCTGCAGGCGTGGCCCCGATCTAGCAGCTCAGCGGAAGCCCCCACCCGGCAGACAGCCCGGTGCGTCGGAGAGCCAGGCCAGGCTGAGCCCAGCTTGCTGCCCGCTCTCAGGGACCATGCGCTGAGCTGCCTGGCAGAGCCGCTTAGACCCCCCGGCCTGCGAATCGCCGCGCGGCTCGCACACACGGGGGGCCCCGCCGGGCTCAGCGCGCTGCCCGTTTGCAGAGCGACGTGCCCAGCCCTGTCCGGCCGGACCGACAGCGGGGTCAGTCTTGGCCCGAGCCCCTGCTCCCCCGGCACAAGCGCCCCCGCACGTTCGCCAAGTGCGGGCGAGAGGTGCTGGGCTGGCCAGGGATCGGGGAGGCTGGGAATTCAGCCTGGTTTGCTGCAGGCCCCGCTGCAATGGGGGGGGGAGCTGAGCCTGTAGCCCTGCGCCCATCGCCGCAGGTCCGCGTCATCCTGCCAGTCCCTGCGAGCTGGAGCACGGGGGAAACTGAGGCACGGGGCGGCAGTGGCCGGTCACGCAGAGCCGGCAGTAGACCCCCAAGCGACATGAAGGTTCCCCAAAGGGTCTGCGGCCAGCCCCAGCTCCCCGCCCGGCAGACTTACCTGGGTGGCCAGCGGAGGCGGCGGGCAGCCGGGCTCTCGCCGCTGCTGAGTGCCTGGTCCCTCCAGGCGCGGGAACGCGCCTGCGCGTCCTCCGAAGCACGCGCCGGACTCGGGAATTGATCTGGCGCGCGCGAGCCGCCCCTACGCCTCAGACCCCAACTGTCTCCCGGGGACCCCAACTGCCCCGCCCCCCAGGGACCTCAAACCGCCACTCTTGCCCCGCCCCCCCCGGGGAACCCAACCGCCCTTCTCGCCCCGCCCCCCGGGGACCTCAAACCGCCCCTCTCGCCCCGCCCTGTCTCCCGGGTCCCCAACCGCCCCTCTCCTCTCGCCCCTCCCGACACCACAACCGTCACTCCCCCCCACCCCCCGCCACCAACCTCTCCCTCCTCGTCCTCCCCCACACTTCAGCCTCCTTCCTTCATCCCACAACCACCCCCTCACTCTGCATGCCCCCCCCGACTCCAACCTCCTTCCCTCACCCCGCCCTCACCCCAACTGCCCCCTCAGCCCCCCCGACTCCAACCTCCTTCCCTCACCCCGCCCTCACCCCAACTGCCCCATCAGCCCCCCGACTCCAACCTCCTTCCCTCACCCCGCCCTCACCCCAACTACCCCATCAGCCCCCCGACTCCAACCTCCTTCCCTCACCCCGCCCTCACCCCAACTGCCCCATCAGCCCCCGACTCCAACCTCCTTCCCTCACCCCGCCCTCACCCCAACTGCCCCATCAGCCCCCCCGCCTCCAACCTCCTTCCCTCACCCCGCCCTCACCCCCAACTGCCCCCTTAGCCCCCCGACTCCAACCTCCTTCCCTCACCCCGCCCTCACCCCCAACTGCCCCTTCAGCCCCCCCGACTCCAACCTCCTTCCCTCACCCCGCCCCTCACCCCCAACTGCCCCATCAGCCCCCCCCGACTCCAACCTCCTTCCCTCACCCCGCCCTCACCCCCAACTGCCCCATTAGCCCCCCCGACTCCAACCTCCTTCCCTCACCCCGCCCTCACCCCCAACTGCCCCATCAGCCCCCCCGACTCCAACCTCCTTTCCTCACCCTGCCCTCACCCCCAACTGCCCCATCAGCCCCCCCGACTCCAACCTCCTTCTCTCACCCCGCTCCCTCACCCCCAACTGCCCCATCAGCCCCCCCGACTCCAACCTCCTTCCCTCACCCCGCCCCTCACCCCCAAGTGCCCCATCAGCCCCCCCGACTCCAACCTCCTTCCCTCACCCCGCCCCTCACCCCCCCAGCTGCCCCATCAGCCCCCCCGACTTCAACCTCCTTTCCTCACCCTGCCCCCTTACCCCCAACTGCCCCATCAGCCCCCCCGACTCCAAACTCCTTCCCTCACCTCGCCCCCAACTGCCCCATCAGCCCCCGACTCCAAACTCCTTCCCTCACCCCGCTCCCTTGCCCCCAACTGCCCCATCAGCCCCCCCGACTCCAACCTCCTTCCCTCACCCCGCCCTCACCCCCAACTGCCCCATGAGCCCTCCTGGGACTCCAACCTCCTTTCCTCACCCCGCCCCTCACCCCCCCGACTGCCCCATCAGCCCCCCCGACTCCGACCTCCTTCCCTCACCCCGCCCTCACCCCCAACTGCCCCATGAGCCCTCCTGGGACTCCAACCTCCTTTCCTCACCCCGCCCCTCACCCCCCCGACTGCCCCATCAGCCCCCCCGACTCCAACCTCCTTCCCTCACCCCGCCCCTCACCCCCAACTGCCCCATCAGCTTCCCCGACTCCAACCTCCTTTCCTCACCCTGCACCCTTACCCCCAACTGCCCCATCAGCCCCCCTGACTCCAACCTCCTTCCCTCACCCCGCCCCTCACCCCCCCAACTGCCCCATCAGCCCCCCCCGACTCCAACCTCCTTTCCTCACCCCGGCCCCTTACCGCCAACTGCCCCATCAGCCCCCCCGACTCCAACCTCCTTCCCTCACCCCGCCCTCACCCCCAACTTGCCCCATCAGCCCCCCCCGACTCCAACCTCCTTCCCTCACCCCGCCCCTCACCCCCAACTGCCCCATCAGCCCCCCGACTGCAACCTCCTTCCCTCACCCCGCCCTCACCCCCAACTGCCCCATCAGCCCCCCCGACTCCAACCTCCTTCCCTCACCCCGCCCTCACCCCCAACTGCCCCATCAGCCCCCCGACTCCAACCTCCTTCCCTCACCCCGCCCTCACCCCCAACTGCCCCATCAGCCCCCCCGACTCCAACCTCCTTCCCTCACCCCGCCCTCACCCCCAACTGCCCCATCAGCCCCCTCGACTCCAACCTCCTTCCCTCACCCCGCCCTTACCCCCAACTGCCCCATCAGCCCCCCCGACTCCAACCTCCTTCCCTCACCCCGCCCCCTCACCCCCAACTGCCCCATCAGCCCCCCCGACTCCAACCTCCTTTCCTCACCCCGCCCTCACCCCCAACTGCCCCATCAGCTCCCCCGTCTCCAACCTCCTTTCCTTACCCCGCCCCTCACCCCCCAACTGCCCCATCAGCCCCCCCTGGGACTCCAACCTCCTTCCCTCACCCCCAACTGCCCCATCAGCCCCCCCCGACTCCAACCTCTTTCCCTCACCCTGCCCCCTTACCCCCAAGTGCCCCATCAGCCCCCCCGACTTCAACCTCCTTCCCTCACCCCACCCCCTCACCCCCAACTGCCCCATCAGCCCCCCCCAACTCCAACCTCTTTCCCTCACCCTGCCCCGTTACCCCCAACTGCCCCATCAGCCCCCCCGACTCCCACCTCCTTCCCTCACCCCCCAACTGCCCCATCAGCCCCCCCCCAGGACTCCAACCTCCTTCCCTCACCCCGCCCCCTCACACTCCAACCACATCCTCTCACATCATCCCCTCGCCCCCCAAACTGCCCCTCAGTCCAACCCCTGGGACTCCAACCTCCTTCCCTCACCCTGCCCCCTTACACTACAACCACATCCTCTCACCCTGCCTCCTCACAATCCAACTACCTCATTCACTCTCTAAATGTTTTTCCTTTCCCTCCTCACACTCTTTCCATCCCTCCTCTTGCATTCCACCCCCTTATCCCTATCTCTGCTCCTTCTGAACCCCCTTTATCTCCATCCCCTGCATCCTCTTTGATCATCAACCCACACCCCTTTCCCTCTGCAGCTTTCAGCCTCCCTGAACTTGGACCTGCCCCCAGCATACTGTGGCACCTTCCTGGGGTGAGTAGCACTTGGCATATTGTCCCTTATCACAGCTTCACCAGCGAAATAGCATTTGCACAGAAAGATCCTGGAGTGTTTAGGGAAATGGTGTCAATGCTCACACACTTTAGGCCAGTGGTGAGCAACCTGCAACCCATCAGGATTCTTTGTGTGGCTCACAAGACATTTTGTTTATTGTTTTCCACATGCAGGGTTGCCAGATTCCACTGATTTCTGTCCATGTTAGCGGGGTTTTTTCCAAACAGTATTACTAAAGTGACACACATGTAAAGCAAGGACACGCGAAGTGAGGTACATGCTGATTGCATACAACATTGACTCCCATGCACTCCCTTTGCATCCAGTCACGGCACTGTGACAGTTCAATCGGCATACTCTGCAAACTCTAGGGACGCAGATGCAGTTAGCAAAACTACTCCATCCTGAGAGACTGTCTTGGTTATGACAATCTTGCGGGCCGCTGAGATGAAGGAGGGCCACTCATGTGGCCCAGTCACTAGCCTAGGTTGCCCATCATTGCTCTAGGCCCTGAGCTGTTTCTGCTGGGGTTAAGAAAAGAAGCTCTCTCTGATCGTATTTAGCATTAGTCATCCGTGTGTTGGTAGTGCTCTCTCATGACAGTGTCTGCAGGTGGAAATTGGGGATGGAGATGAATTGCCAGAGGTACAAGGTGCAAGATGGGAACTACGTAGCTGTAGTAACAGTGGGGGGGAGGGCGGGGGGAATGCTCAAGGGAGGGACGTGGTTATGCTGCTGTTGGGATGCCCATTGACTATCACAAGAAAACAAATGGATGCCCACAACTCTTTTAAAGAAACAAAACAGATTAATCACAGAACAGACCCATATCTTATGGAATTGCAGGGAATCACAGTTTTGTTTAGTGGAATGACAACTTTTTCTGTGAAGAAATGTGCCAGTAGCACTGGGTGCAAGTACATGTTTGTCAGCAAAGGGACTCCTATCCCAACTAATATTCGCCGCTCAGATGCATATCCATTTCAGGGTAGAGTCCTTCAGGCAATGCCGCACTGCAGTGGAAAGGCAAGGAATGACAGGTGTTTTCTCTGGAACGATAGTGTTTGTCACATTTTAAATATTTCATCCAATGTGTAAGAGCTGTAATTTATATTTTAAATACCGGGCAGAATGGTTTATTAATTATATTGATTGTAAATCAGTTTGTTTTGTTGATAATTTTTCCTGATTGTAAATATTTATGATTATTGATTTTGGCTGGAAACAAAGAGAATGTTCTTTTTTTCTAAAAGGAGCCTCTATTTATAACTCCATTATAACTCAGAATTTCTAGTTAAATAGTTTGTTAAGCTTTGTTTGCCTTGAAATTTACAGTTTGTTTCCTTAATGTATATTTAGGTGAATAGGCTACCATGTATGAACAAAAGATATTTTATTGTTTTTATTTTTATGGACATGATTGAGTGGAAGATAATTTAACAATGTGAGCTGAAATCAAGATTATTCTTGATAGCTAGGGGGGTGGGTGTCAAAACTCAGCCACAACCTCTCTGTTACACTGTGACAAGTGCTCCTTTTTAAGGTGACGAATGTACAGATTTCAGATCCCACCTAATTTCAGTTCTAAGTCCCCTCTTCCCAGTTTATCAGACATTAATGATTTCCCCTTCATCCACTTTCTGGTCAAATAGCCAGAGTTATTTTCCAAGTGATGTGGTGTGGCCTATCAGCAGTAGCCAAAACTTCTTACCAGAGGAGTCCCTATGCAGATCAGTGGGTTTCTGGAGAACCCAAGCTTTCCAGTTACGCTCAACATTTAATTAATAAGGAATGCTATAGACCAGTGTAAGATTAGATGGGAAATGAAAAAGAAACCTGTATCCACTTGAACAGGAAGTACAAGAGGAATTCAGGAAGGTAGAGTATTATCAGAGTTTGAGGACAACTGTTGCTCCCATTCATACCCAGTAGAATTCTACTGAGCACAATTGAAATACACAGTGTGTGTGAATCAACACAAGTTAGCCAGAATCAGGCCTGCTTGTGTGGTGTTCTGGTCTTCCTCCCACATTCCTGTTCCCTTTTTAATCAGCTGTTGACGGAGTATTCAGATAGAAAGAAACTGCTTAAACCTTGCTTAAGATCTAGGTGCAAGCTGCACCTCTGCTTTCAAAAGTTTCACAGTAAGAGAAGGACGGATTGGCTGTATTCCCCTTGTCTGCTCATTTCTGTCTCCCATTATCTTCCTGCTGCCCTCTTGCTTGACTTTTCACCTGATCCTGAAATCACCTGTACTTTGCAGCATCAGCACAGAGAGGAGTCAGTCATTCAGCTCTCTTCAGTCTGAGAAGGAACAGTGAAGGAGTGGGATGAGACCTGACCAACCACGTGATGTCCTGATTAGCGAGTCAGAGTACAGACTGACTGACGCTTGCTATGGCTGACCTGCCAGCCCAAAGCATCCATTCTTGACTGGCCAGCCAACCTGTGTCCTGAGAACATCAACAAAACCCACATTGCCTCCATCGTTACTACCCTCTCTTCTCTGCCTCCTGGGTCTGTTGGTTTTATGAAAAGCTGCATTGAGTCTCATTCCGAACTCACAATTGGACAGACAACAGAACTAATCCTTTCCTCCCTACCAAGAAGGTCTGTTAGAGTGAATAAAAGACTTTACTCAATATTTGCTCTCTCCAAAGAGGGCCTTGGATGGGTTTTGACTGTTTTTCATAATTACTCAATTTCAGTGTCAGTGTTTTTTGTCTCATTTTGATTCTTTTCCCTGTATGTTTCAATCAATACATTTCTAACCTTTGTCAAGAATTTCCTAATGTGTTTGCCATTGCAGTAAGCAGGCTGAAGACTCTGTTGATGAAACCCCAAACCTTGTTTAAAACTGTTTAATGTGGACTGTTTCAGGGTCATGTTAATATCTTTAACTCCTTGGGCTCTTTATTCAATCTAAACTAAGACATTTTCCTACATTGCTCCTTATAGTAATTTGTATTGGAAAATGTTCCAGTAACTGTTAAATGTTCCAGATGATGGGACCTCTCATTATTTAAAAATTTTAACTTAAAATACTGGCCCTTAGTTTGCTAATTCTGTGCCCCCCCAATTTAATACAAATTGGATACCAACTACACCCATATGGTGTTTTAAAATTGGGTCTCTACTAGGGATGTTAACTTCTGTTTAATCAACCAAGTGCTTAGTCGATGGATTTTCCATCAATTAGTCGATAAGTGAGGGAGCTGCAGTGTCGTTAGCTCCCAGCCTTGGGTGCTAACCCCACTGTGGCTCTGCCTTTTAAATGTGTCAAGAGCCAGCAGGCTCTTGATACATTTAAAAGGCTGAAGCGTAGTAGGGGGGAGGACCCAGCACAAGCTGGGCCAGCTGATTCCTGGCTCACGCCAGGTCCTCCAGCTGCGCACCAACCTGAAATGTAAAAAGGCTGGAGCTCAGTGGGGGACCCACATGAGCCAGGAATCAGCTGTTCTGGCTTGCACGCCCCCCCCCCTCCACTGCGCTTCTGATTTTTAAATATATTAAGAGCCAGCAGGCTCTTAATACATTTAAAAAGCAGTGGCGCAGCATCTGGAACGGGGCATGAGCTGGGAATCAACTGATTCCTGACTTGCATCTGGTCCCTGCTACCCTCCTGCCTCCTTTGCCCCCCATGGAGACAGTGCTGGGGGGAGCTGGCTTTTAAGCACTGGTTCTTGCTCCCTCCCTTGCTGCCTCTGATAGAGGCAGCAAGGTGGGGGAAACAACTAGCTGAGGGAGTAGTTAACTAGTCGCTTACATCCCTGGTCTCCACACATATGAAGTAGTTTCATGTGAGCTGTGCTAAAAGCAGTTTTCAGCAATAAATTTATGTCTTTTTTTTTTTTTTAACAGATGCTATGTCTGTAATTCTGCCTGTGCAGCTGTGTTTACTATCAAGACTGCTGCTAGGTTTGTTTTCTCTGTGCACATTTTGTATATTGCACATCTTGTAGGTACACACTGCAGCAGTAACGGTGGAAGGCTTAGGGGTATGTGTCACAGGCTTAAAGCCAGCCATAAACCTACTCCTGAATGCTGTCGAACACTTCTTTTAAGGGAATAAATAACCTCTGCTTCCAAAAATGTACACAGCAACACAACCCTTTCATTCACAAACAGCAAGCTATAAGGGCACCTGGGAAAACCAGAGAAAAAACTCTTTAATGAAGAAGATACTTCTGTTGTTACTGCTGCAGGTGGAAGGCAAGATTTTATACAACTGCTTACCCTGTATAAAATTTTGCATTGTAGGGTTTGAACCTGCAGTGTGCTGAGCAAACTTAACTAGCAAACTTAACTATCTGGCATGTACATTGTTCTGTTACCTTTGTTAGGACTACTTCATATGCCTAAAATTAAGCATGTGTTTAAATGTTTTGCTGGATTGGGGCCAGAGTAGTCAGCATCCTGCAGGATTGTGCCCATGAATTTCTGTACAAACGTTAACTTTAATTTTAGTATATCATATTAATTTGGAGCATTTTGAGTCTGAATCTTTGAAATGCTCAGTACCCCTAACTACTTTTGACAGAAATACAAAGCCTTATAAAAGGGCTGATCACTGCATAAAATCTTGCTTCCCACTATAACCCTAGAAGTTCCTTGCTCATTCAAGTGTTTCTCAGAGTGTCCGAGATGTCCTTATATTTTGTTTGGAGACAAAAGTTTGCTGTTTTTTAAAATCTGAAATCACACATATGCAGAAAGGAAGGAAAGGTTGTGTTTAAACAATGCTTTCAAATGAAGATAGATTAAGCAGGTTTGATGGTAAAGACCAGGAATTGGTCAGTTTCTGACTAAATCCTGTCAAAATAATTACCTTCTGATTACTATACACTGGCCCTTGAAAACAATATCTGTTAACTACACACTGGCAGCAATAATAATCTGAACAGAACAGATTACACTTATTTAGCAGGGAAAATCAGTTGCAAAGCCAACCAGATACACTGACCTTGAATGTGACTTTACCTTTGTACTGTATCTTTCACTCACTTCACCAGAAAGGTGCTTAATCCATAAGCAAAAACCTGTCAAAAATACAGCTGAAGAACACTCTGTAAATGTCCTGCAAGCACAATTGTATAGCATAACACACAGCACAGTAGTTGCGTAAGAAAGTATGAACATATATACTAGAAGACTTACCCGGCATTGCCCAGATCCTTCAGGGCAGGGGGCTGGTGGTGTGGGGGGTGCAGGAGTTAGGGCAGGGTCTTGGGGATGTGGAGAGTTCAGGGCAGAAGGATGGGGGCATGGGAGGGTGCAGAAGTTAGGGCAGGGGGTGAGGAGGGGCTCAGGGGCAGGGTGTGGGAGTGCCCACTGGCTTCTCCCCGGAAGCAGCCCTGGGCAGCGGGGACTGCACACCCTGCCTGCCGGCTTGTCCCTGGGGGCCAGTGGGGGCTCTCTCACCCTCCCTGGCTCCTCCTGGGCTGATGAGGGCTCTCTACCACCCTCCTGACTCAGCTTGAGGCAAGGGAGGCTCTCTTCCTCCTCTGGCCTCTTCTAAGATGGGGCTGTGTCCCGGGCAGGGAGACCTCACTTAACTTTTTCTGAAGGCAGGCAAGATGGCCCTGCTGGCCACTCCATTGGTGGTATGGATTCCCCCTCCCCCCCACCACACACACACACACACACACACAGTGGACTGTCTGCAGGATAGCTCTCCCCTGTGGGCTCACTGCCCCCAGTGGCCACTCTCATATTGTGTCCCTCAGAACAGTATCCCCTCCCTTTGCATGTTATGGAAAACTTTTCCTGGGGCTCCCAGTTCCCCTGGCACAACCAAACCCTGATCTTGCTTTAACTTAGGAGAAGAGGAAGCTGCCTACCAAATTTGGTGGCCCTAGCTCTTATCTTTTAGGAGGAGTTCTTGAACAAATGGACTCGCAGACAGACACACAGACAGGTGCATTCTAATTCTCTGTGTGTGTGTATGTCCATATTGGATCAGATCAAAGGTCCACCTAGCTCAGTATCCTGTCGCCCAACATTGGAATGAATAGAATAGGTAACCATCAAGTGACTTGTTGCTCATTCCCAACTTCTGACAGATAGAGGCTAGGGACACCATTCTTGCCCATCCTGGCTAATAGTTAGTGATGGATGTATCTCCATGCACTTCTCTAGCTATTTGTGAACGCTGTTATAGTCTTGGCCTTTACAACATCCTCGGGCAAAGAGTCTCACAGGTTGACTGTGGATTGTGTGAAGAAAAACTTCCTTTTGTTTGTTTTAATCCTGCTGACTATTCATTTCATTTGGTGACCCCTAGTTCTTGTGTTATGAGAAGGAATAAATAGCACTTCCTTATCTACTTTCTCTACTTGAATTATGCTATATTGGAATATAGTCAGCGTTTAAATGCATCTGAGAAATGATATAAGCAAAACAGATTATTTCTCTAGAGTATCTTGAATATGAGCAGGTCCTTACATTTACTTGATGGACATAAAAACAATTTTTACAGTGATCACGGCTTTTCACATTTTATAGGCGTTTATAGGTGCAGGACAAGAACTTTAACTCAGTGACATTTTTATTGGCTTATAAGACAAGACATTTTGTCTAAAGGAAGCAGACAGCATTCGTATAGCTTCACTCCATTTTGTACTGACAAGGTTTCAGAAGAGAAAAATCTTCCTTGAAACCAGTCAGTGGTGATGCTTGTTTTGGTTGAATAGGTAGCTTATTCTGACTATTTGGTATGCAAGCATAAGGGCCTGCGATTTAAGGGTTCTTTGTTTGCCTTTTAATCACATTTACACTACAGAAAGTGACTGTAGTGGAGTGCCTAATTGCAGCATGGAAATGTGGACTAACATCTTTGGTTTTATAGTGTAGTTGTGAATGGCTACTGCTTTAACTCTACTCCTGAGCTGTATTTCAGCTTTGGTAAAGTTCAGCATGGCTCGGTCCTGTCTACTCAGTAATGAGGAATTACTTTGTTGTAATCTGTTCCCCCATCATGGTAGTTTCTACAGAGAGGGCCTTATAATTAACCATGCTCACCAAGAAATCCCATGAGCTGCTAGGGGTGGCTTATAATTCCAGAACAATTTTTAAACTGAGGTTTTATTGAATATGAATCTGTATATATAATATATATATATATTAAGCCTTGCAAATTGTTAGTTGCTACAGATAAGGCAAATAATGTGTTTAGGTGGGTAAATAACAGTTAATTTTTGTTCACTATCATAAATGATCATGGTAGAAGATATTTGAGTAGTTTTTCTGTCAGAACAAATAAATGTTCATGGTAATTTTTCAAGTTCATATAAAAGTAAAAGAAACCAATACTCAGCACTCTGATACAAATAGATACAATAGAAAAGATGCTGAGTCAGATTTTAAACCTGCAAATACAACAAGGTACTAGCATAATATTAATATGTGTAGTCACCGTGGTTGCATAATTTATTTGCTTGCATATTTATGGATATCTGCAGCTGTAAAATGCTCACATTTTTGCCTGTGAAATCTTAAAAATGTTGTGCCTTGATTGTTTGTTAGACATGAAATGGCACATTTAAACTGAGATTACATGTTACAGACAGATTTCATGTAGTGCTCTGCCAAATTTAACATCCTGAGATCCCTGAGGAACTCACTGAGAGTCAATTAGTTGCCTTGAGTAAGACCTTGTCTACACTGAGAGATAAGGTTGAATTTATTAAGGTCAGTATTCTAGGCCCCCCCCCCCATTTTGTAAAGTCGAAGGTTCATGTCACCACCGTGCACAAGAATTCAACATAGTTTGAAGTAGTAGGGGGAGCATGCGAAGCCTCCTCCCGCCCTGCCAGGAGCACGTGGCTCTCTGAAGCACTGCGCGCTACTCACAGGGTGGGGGCATAGTGGAAAAGGCTTCGCACACTCCCCTGCCCCCAGCCCCTATTTGGCCTAGGGGCAGGGGAGCGTGGGAAGTCTCCTCCCACGCCAGGGGCATGGGCACCTAGGAGGAATGTGGGGAGGGCAAAGGCACTCCCTCACCCCCAGACCAATCATTGTCTGGGGGTGGGGAACCCGGAAGTATCTTGGCCTCACCCCTTCTGCTTGATGCCCTGCCATGTCCTGTTCAGCCTGGGGCCACTTCAAAAATTTCCAAAGTGGCCCCCACAAAAAATTATTGCCCACCCCTAGTCTCATCACACACTTTTTCCCTGGTTATCCATGTAGACGCCATTGCACCGTAAGTATGGAACCTGTTCAGCAGCAAAGTACTATGGCAATCATAGTAACCGTCATGCACTTTATGCTGCAGCACATCCAGAGCATATCCAGGGCCTGCCAGAATGAGAGAGAGTCTTGGGAGACCATAAACATACTATTCTGCAAAGCACTTGAATTGAGCAACTGGCAAATGCCTCCAGCATTTGATTCTCTTAACACAGTGAAACGCCAGTTCTGGTGCCATCAGACAAGCACAGACTAGTGGGACTGCATATAGTGATGCAGCTATGGGGTGACCAGCAGTGGCTGCAAAACTTTTGCATGTGTAAGGCCACTGTCATGGAATTTTGAATTGCTTTCCCCTGCCCTGAAGCGGAGGAATTTCAGAATGAAACCCACTCAGACAATTGAAAAGAGAATAGCAATAGCCCTGTGGAAACCTGTAATGCCAGTCAGCTACCAGTCACTTAGGAATCAATTCAGAGTGGGGAAATCTACAGTGGGGGCTGTTGTGATCCAGGTAGCCAAGGCGATCAATACCATTCTGCTACAAAGGATAGTGACTCTGGGAAATGTGCAGGACATAGTGGAGGGCTTTGCTGCAATGGGGTTCCCTAACTGGTGGAGCGATAGATGGATGCACATCCCTATCTTGGCACCTGATCACCTTGTCAAAGAGTACATAAACTACAAGGGGCACTTTTCAGTGGTGCTGCTGGCGCTGGTAGATCACAAGGGCCATTTCACTGACATCATTGCAGGATGGTCAGGAAAGATGCATGACATGCTCGTCTTTAGGGACTCCTGCCTCTTTAGAAAGTTGCAAGGTGTAACTTTCTTCTTAGACCAGAAAATTAATATTGCAGGCATTGAAATGCCAATAGTGATCCTTGGCAATCCAGCCTACTTCTTGCTCCTGTGGCTCAGGAAGCTGTACACAGGCAGCCTGGACCTCAATAAGAAGCAGTTCAGCTACAGGCTGAGCAAGTTCGGAATGGTGGTAGAATATGGTTTTAGGAATTTAAAGGGAAGGTTCTGCAGTGTACTGACTAGGTTAGACCTCAGTGAATGTAACATTCCCTTTGTGGTGGCTGCCTGCTGTGTGCCCATAATATATGTGAAAGTATGGGGGAAAGTTTTATGGCAGGGTGGGGGGACAAGGAACAGCACCTGCCCAGTAATTATGAGCAGCCAGACACAAAAGCAATAAGGAGAGCACAGGGAGGCTTTGAAAAACAGCGTTATGCATGGCAAGACAGAAATAAGAACATCAGAATGGCCATACTGGATCAGACCAAAGGTCCCTCTAGCCCGGTATCTTGTCTTCTGACCGTGGCCAATGCCAGATGCCCCAGAAGGAGTGAACAGAACAGGTAATCATCATGTGATCCCTCTCCTGTCTTCAGTTTCCAGCCTCTGACAAACAGAGACTACTGATACCATTCCTACCCATTCTGGCTAATAAGTATTGATGGAGCTAACCTCCATAAATTTATCTAGTTCTTTTTTGAACCCTGTTAAATTCCTGGTCTTCACAACATCCTCTGGCAAGGAGTTCCACAGGTCGACTGTGCACTATGTGAAGAAAAACTCCCTTTTGTTTGTTTTAAACCTGCTATCTATTAATTTCATTTGGTGATCCCTAGTTCTTATGTTATGGGATATGAGAGTCATGCATGTTGCTCTTAACGAGGTGCCCCAAGTGTGCTTGCCCGTAAATCCTGTAAACTCTCCTCCCCCTACAGTACAAGCAGTGAAGAGACTGTTGTTCAGAAATCACGTGTTTTTACATAGGGAACACTGCAGGGACAGAAAAGGAGTTCAGGGTGGGAGCTTTGGTGAGAGTGATCATAGGTTTGAGAAGGACAGTCTTTTGCTCCAGGATGCATTCCTGGTGGCTGAGTGTGAGGCTGTCATTGACTTCCCCCCCCCCCCAACATTCTAAAACCGGTGGGAGAGGAGGCTATGGAACTTGGTGAGGAGGGAATGTGGGTCTGCAAGCGCTGGAGAGGGTACTTGTGCATGTGGCTATCCTGGAAGACCGCCATGTGAGTCATCACATCCACCATGACTGTCAAGGCTCTCTCCTGGTTCTTCCCATCAGGTTCCCTGCACGCTCTACTATCCTCACGCTCTGCTTGCATCTCCTGCAGCAGCGTATTCCTCCACTCACATAATCGCTCCCTGCCCAAGTGGATGGATTGCATTTGCTCCTTGAACATGCCATCCTTAGTATGTTTTTGCTTGTGGATTTGTGCTAGCCGGACAGCTGGCAGAGCCAGTGGAGTGTTCAGTATGCCTGCTGCTGCACATGCTGTAACAAAAAGTGAAGGGCAGCCTTTACAGGAGATAAATTGTTGAGCACAACACCTAATATCTTAGCATAAAAGGCAGGTCTGTCTAAAGACAATAGGGATGTGTTATGTACAAGGCTACAGTTTTGATTTAAAGTGTCCACTATGCAGGAGGTACACCACAGAGTTCTTAGGGGAACAGCTGGACTTGGTTTGGTGGCAGGCAGGATAACGGACAGACCTGGGCTCCAGGCATGGCAGCAATCCAGGGCAGGGGCTCACACGGTGACTATGTGTTTGGCACCCCCTCCCCATTTGACAGGAGAGTGCAGCTTTTCTTCCCACTGGAACATGCAGGTGGGAGTGGGGAGGGGGTCTGGGCATGACGTCATGGCAGGGGCTCAAGCCAAGCTTCATTAGGGATGAGCAAATGGAGGTTTACTGCAGAGGCATCAGTTAATAGCTTCCCCTGCTTCATCCAGGTTGCCATGTGCAATATCAGTCTTTTCCAACTCACACACAGTAATAGGGAGCAGATGCTGGCTGAATGTGGCCAGAAATCTGCACCTTATGCTGCAATGGTTTGTGCTGCAATGATTCCAGACCACTTACTGCTGGCATGCTGTGAAAAGTGTCCTATCGTGGAAGAAGGAATAAGACAGGCTTCCTCAGAAACCTTGTGAGAAGGATCAAAAAGTTCCTCTATGAGAGCTTCATAGAGATATGCAGGGGGGTTTCCCTCTCCATCTCCAGACATGTTAACAAGCTGTCCGGGGACATCCCTCCTCCCACTGTGTAGGTATAGTGGCCACCACAGATCATACCCAATTACCTTAATCCACTTATAGCATGATTTTAAAAAAAGAACTCACCAGAAGTGCCCTCCCTGACATGAGGGCCTGGCTGCAAGATGTCCTGGGAGGGGGGAATTGGCTTCCAAGTTATAAAAAGGTCCCAGTTCTCAGGGAGATAGGATGTTCTGCTCACCTGCTAACCATTCTCCTCCTCCTCCTTTCTCATCCACACTGTCCTCCACACTACTGCCCAAAGCTGCCTGAGGAGTGCTGTGGAGAGAATCCATGGTTGGGTCCCCTGTCAGGATCCTATGCAGCTGCTCTTAGAAGCGGCATGTTTGTGGCAGTGATCCAGGCCATACGTTTGCCTCCTTTGTCTTTTGATATGCCTGCCTCAGCTCCTTTATTTTCACTTGCGTCTGCACTAACCCTAAAGTGAACCAAGCAAGGTCGAATTTACTATTACTCCTCATCAAAAGCAGGAGTACCAAAATTGATTTTAATGGCCCTTAAAGTCGATGGAACCGGCTTGGTGGTGTGCTCTCATTGTTTAGAAAATTGATTTAGTATGGCTAAGTTCAACCTTAACTCCCAGTGTAGACCAGGCCTAAGAAGCTACCTGGCATGCTTCATCATGCTTCATGTTTGCTCATTGTTGTGAGCAAGACACGAGAAGTCATTCTTCCGCTCTACTCTGCACTGATTAGACCTCAGTTGGAATATTGTGTCCAGTTCTGGGCACCACATTTCAAGAAAGATGTGGAGAAATTGGAGAAGGTCCAGAGAAGAGCAACAAGAATGATGAAAGGTCTAGAGAACATGACCTATGAAGGAAGACTGAAAGAATTGGGCTTGTTTAGTTTGGAAAGGAGAAGACTGAGAGGGGACATGATAGCGGTTTTCAGGTATCTAAAAGGGTGTCACAAGGAGGAGGGAGAAAATTGTTCTCCTTGGCCTTTGAGGATAGGACGAGAAGCAATGGGCTTAAACTGCAGCAAGGGTGCTTTAGGTTGGACGTTAGGAAAAACTTCCTAACTGTCAGGATGGTTAAACTTATTCCTAACTGGAATAAGTTGCCTAGGGAGGTTGTGGCATCTCCATCTCTAGGGATATTTAAGAGCAGTTTAGATAGACATCTATCAGGGATGGTCTAGACCATGGGTTCCCAAACTGGGGGGGCGTGAAGAAATTCCGGGGGGGGGGCACGAGGCAACCCAGCCTCCTCCCTCCTGTCAATTCCTCCCCCACTCAAGTTTTGCTGCTGTTTTTGTTTTTTGGCCCCGGTCAGTCCCCCCCCCCCCTTTTGCTCAACAAGTTTTGCTGCTATTTTTTTGGGGGGGGGGGGCGCGAGGGTTTCTCAAAAATCAAAAAGAGGGCGTGATGCCGAAAAGTTTGGGAACCACTGGTCTAGTCAGTGCTGGGTCCTGCTGTGAGGGCAGATGACTGGTCTCGATGACCTCTTGAGGTCCCTTCCATTTCTAGTGTTCTATGATTCTATCACAATGAAGTGAGAGGATTGTGCAGATTTATTTTACATAGCCTCATCCCCACTTATCTTCTATAATATATAAAGGAGAATGTTTGTATGTTTGTGTGCTAATAACTTGGACACTATAAGAGCTACCGCAACCAAACTTTGCATGGGATAACCTTTCTTCCAGGAGAAGATTTTAAGATACTGTGGAAGGGAAGAGATGAGAGACCGACGCCTCTCCCCTGGGCTGCATGGAGCTTGGCAGTGCGGGGAGAAGCAGCTTCCCGGAGGAAGCGGCGGGGACAATCGCTCACCAAGGCTGGTGGAGGGATAACCTGTCATCCAGGAGAAGGTTTTAAGGGACTGTGGGCGGGAAGAGATGAGAGACTGACGCCTCTCCCTGGGGCTGCACAGAGCTTGGGAGTGTGGGGAGAAGTGGCTTCCCCGGAGAAGTGGCAGGGACAGTCACTCACTAAGGCCGGCAGAGGGACAAGGAAGCGGAGGGTGGGCTCAGGCGCCTGCGGCAGGCGCGCGGCTCCCTTCTCCCCCCCCTCCCCTCAGGCTCCTCACCTCTGTTATATCAACTTTCCCAAGCAACGCTGGGTAACTCCAGCTAATAATTGCTAAAACAGAGTGATTACCAGTGAAAGGGACTAAAGCAGCAGTCTTTCTCTTGGATAATTAATCGTATACTACCCATCTGAAATAGTCTTTAAAGAAACAATAATTTTAGTGCAGTTTCCAATACACACTCGTGCCTTAGTTCTCTTCCCAATTTTTGTTTTGTGCAATTATATTTTTAATAGAGTTTTCCACTCTGCTGCTGCTCTGTGAAGCACCAGTAGAAACAACAAGAGATAATGACTATAGAGAGAAACATTAAATTAACTTTATACAAAGTCCATGTCAAATGATTAAAGTAAATTGAAAAATTAGAGAATATCTGAATATCTTAAAGTTATTTACAATGGCAGTTTTTATCTGTCTGTCTGTCTATCATTTTAAGTTGATAGTGTCCCTTTTAACTATGAAGTGTGAGGGCTAGATATTTGCCGTTACCTGTTCCATTCATGATACTGGTGATTTCTGTATATATATTAAGACTTACAACAATGAGAAACAAGAAGCAATAGAATAAGAAAGGAAAATGATTAATAAAATTGTTCATGTATTAGATTGAAAATAAAGATGGTTAAAATCAAATGATAGATTCAGTGCTAACAGGAAATATTGGAATTTAGGTTTTTGTTTATCTGTCCATACAATACCCCTGTTGCAATCTCTGGGTGCATGAGCAATAATTGTTTTAAAACACAATTTTGTAAGGATATGTTTTAGACAGTGAACACTTTGCTGAATCCTTTTAACACAAACAAAACCCTAAACTGCTCCTCAGCTTGGTTCTGTGGGGATTTGTCTGGCTATTGATACAGGTGAGAAAACTTCTCTGTAATCATTAGGAAAATGTCTACTTGATAAAATTCTTTTTTTAAGGAAAAACATTCAATTTGTTTGACCTAATGTTTACATTTTGTAAACACAATCTTTTTGCAGATGCTAAGATCAATAGATATGTTTTCACAATATTTTAAAATCTGGTGAACAAAAGCATTTTTGTACAAACATTCTCCTGCTGTGTTTTTAATCCAAACATTGTGGCTCTGAGTGAAAGTGGAGTGGACTATACACCAAATTAAAACTGATTTAATTGATTATTGTTGTCCAAGATGAGAAATGCCTGAAGGAAACAAAGAGAAGAAGTGACCAGATTTCAAAATGATGTCTCTTTCATTTAAGATCTTATTAGTACAAATGGTAAAGAATTTTGTTTATTTAACACAATTATGACAATGATGTCCCTTTAACTAGTATTCCTGATGTTCGACTAGGACCCCATTTCTGTCATCCCTCCTGAATGCTCAGCACACAGTTGCTGGTGCTCTAAGAGTGATGGTTTGCTGCGCACACAGTGTCTCAGTGATGCAACCACTTTGCCAGCTTGGTTTATTCTTCCTTCTGGGATCCTGTAGATGCTGACATTCCCTCATGACAGCAGCATAATGATGGAGGGGGGGAAGTGGGTAAATTAACCATCTAAATTCCATGTTCCCCACATCAGAAGTGTCTAAAACTCCATAGTCCTCCAATAAGAAGGCATGTTTACCCTCAACTGCACTACTGCTTAATGATTCTCCGCAAGCCTACTTGAGAAGGATGGAAGTGAGTCTTGAGGGTTGTCCAGAGTGCAGATGAGAATCTTGGAAGTAAGTGAAGGCAGGAGGCTCTTGCCTAAACATCAGTATAGTTCTTGCACTTGGAAGCATAAACATTGCAATGTTGGTCCAGAGCTGTGGATTCCTGTGTCCCCACTGACTTTCCCAGCTTATGTGAGAGCACTGTGTGCATGTGACTATATGGATAGAGCCCTGCAAATCCATGGATATCTGCAGGTGTGGATCTGGATATCCGTGGCTCATTTTTGCAGATATGGATGCAGCTAAGGACACACATTTTGTGTCCTTGCAGGACTCTATGTATGGGCATTCATGGAGGTTAGGTCCATCAATGGCTATAAGCCGGGATGGGTAGGAATGGTGTCCCCAGCCTCTGTTTCTCTGGAGGTGGGTGACAGGGGAGGGATCACGTGAGGATTCCCTGTTGTGATCCCTCCCTCTGGGGCATCGGGTATTGGTCACTGTCGGCAGACAAGATACTGGACTGGATGGACCTTTGGTCTGACCCAGTGTGGCTGTTCTTATGCTATCTTTTTGGATTCTTCATTATTTTTGCTATCTTTTTGTCACCTTCTCTTCTGTCTGTGTCTGTGTGAAGTATGCTTTCTTCTCCTAAGCTCACTCAAATCCAAAGGGGTGCTGCGGCTGACGTTGGGTTTCCATGTGGCACATACTAGCTTGGGAACTGGTCACCTGGGAGAATACTAGTTGCTGATGAGGGTTAAAAACATCACAGCTGAGAGAGGGCAACTGGATAAGAGGAAGGAAAAGAGGCTAAACTGGAATATACAGGATAGTGCTAGTGTGACTCACAGGAACTGTTTTTTCAAGGCATTTCTCTGGGGAGTAAGAGAGAGCTCTGCAGCACAGGTGAGGGATGGGTGTAACGGGAAAGGAGCCTCCTTGACACAGACCAAAGGAGGGAAACCACAGTGAAATTAGCTGAATTTAGCCCTCTACAAAGACAAAAACAATGAGGAGTCCTGCAGCATCTCAAAAGCTAACACATTTGTTACTCTTTAAAGTGCCACTGGACTCCTCATTGATTTTGTTGAAATAGACTAACAGGACTACCCCTCTGACACTTGCAAAGACAGTGACTCTTGTTTTCTATGGCTTTGTGGGTTGTTTACTCTCTTTGCTTTTGGCCAGATTCTTACCCATAGCATTGTTGTGACACTTGATAAACTTCATTTCCAGAACTGTGTGTCTGACTTTCCAATTCCACTCTCTTCAGTACATATAGAGTACACTCATCACCCCCGTGTAATCACAGGTCCCCGAGAAAGCTGGGTGATTGCACAAGCCTACCCATTTCCTAGGCATGGTCTAATGGGTAGAGCAGGCATTGGGGAGTTCTTTTGTTCAGGGTTCTATTTCTGGCTCTGCTATTGACTCTTTTTATGACCTAAGGTCATATCACCTCTCTGTAGTTAGGGTTCCCCAATTGGGGTTAATGAAGTTGATACAACAGCAGGGTTAGGAGGCTGAATTAATGAATCTTTGTAAACTTCTTTGAGATCCTGCAATGAAAGGGGCAAAGTTTATTATTGTTATTGTTTATCTGATTCCTGTTGATGTATTTTAAGACTGCTCTCTCTTCTACACACCGGATGCTTTTCCTTAGATAACATCATCCTATATGGACTACAAACTATGCTGTATTATACCATCCTAGCTTTTGGCACACACCCAAACAAACATTTAAACAAATTAGATTGCTCTTTAACCTAGGCAGCAAGCCCTCTGTTGTGAGAATAAAGCATTCTCTTGTTTGACCTCCTGGCTGGGCCACACTTCCATTTACAGGAAACTCCAAAGCAAAGCAGTAACCGGAAAGGAACAACTAGCCTTGTGTCATATTACTAAGGGTGAAATCAGTAAAGCAGGTAAATTTCCAACATTTGTGTGCTATCCAAACAAATCAGGCTTCTCCTGTTCTTATACAGAACCAAAACAGTCTGTGTTACCACTCTGATTGTTTGGTTTATCAGATTCATTTTCAGACATATGTTGTGACTAAACAAAATAATATGCACAACAATTTGAGATGTGACCAGTAAAACGCCAATCAAAGGATTCTGGCAGACTGCCAAGTAACGTTAGTGATTGATTGTCCTACATAACACTCCTTCAACTAGACTGAGTCCCTGAGGAAAATAAGTAGCATTTCTGATTCACATATGACTAGAATCTAAAGAAAGTGGTGCCCATTGGTGTGCATTCAGTTTAGTGCAAGTTCCTGGGGTGGACAGCCTTTCCTGCCAGATACAAGTGGGGAACTGGGCAGGGCAAAGCATTCTTCACTCAAACCATCATTTTCCATCTTGTGCTGATGGCAGTCATGTTGCTGGAGGGTGATGTTATTTATGAGATTCTCCAAGAGTGGGAGTGGGTGAACCACAGCGTTGGTGAGACTAGTCCCTGCCCTAGCCCACCTCTTCCATCTGAGGCTCTGCCCCTTCCTCCCTGTCTGCTTGAGTGTCTCCAGTCCTGGATCGCTGGGCAGGTGGCATGCAGCCTTCCTCCCAGCAGCGGGGTGGGCAGCCCCAGTGCCCTCCGCCGTGAAGTGCTGGGTAGTGCAGCCTCGATGCCAGGAACCCTCCAGGGGCTGGGTGGCTTCAGCCACCCCAGGTCCCACCTGCAGGCCGGCAACCCTAGCTCCAGCACACTTCCTGGAAAAGGATTAGCCTGCATGAGCTGGGACCCACTAGCGGTAAGCAGGAGGGAGTATCGGGGCTGCTGGGGAGGCGCAGCCTTCCTCAGCCTGCGATATGTTCCATCCATGTCTTCAAGGGTCCTGGATTACTTTCCTCTTGCCTGCTTCTCTTACTGGCAAAGAAAAGAACCCTTGGAGATGATATGGGGCAACTCAGATTTACAATGGTTCTCCCTCTTTCTCTCCCTACCTACCTACCAACCAACCAATCGCTGGGGGCTGCTAATAAGATAATACAGTAACTAGACAACAGGAACTCAGCCCTGTCCTTTAAATGAACACTGAGAGAGATTTTGCCCTTTTAATACTTACCTTGAAAAACTCTACCCTGGAACACTTGGAATATTGAAAGTATTTCACAAATATA
The DNA here is from genome assembly GCA_032595735.1 of Pelochelys cantorii. NCBI lineage: Eukaryota > Metazoa > Chordata > Testudines > Trionychidae > Pelochelys > Pelochelys cantorii. The sequence goes on from CM064341.1 coordinate 40,626,279, forward strand.
ACAAAATAAACTTTTGAAGAAAAACTTTGCAGATTTGGCCAGCACTAACTACCATAAGAGAGTAAAATAAGAAGAAATGGCTTTCGGCCTTGTCAAACATAGACAGTTCTTCTTCGAGTGATGTCCCCGTGGGTGCTCCACTGTAGGTGTCAGGCTTGTCCTGGCACCACAGATCGGAGTCTTTAACGGCAGTAGTCAGCTGGACCGCTCATGCGTGGTTAGCGTCTTGCAATGTTTGCACCTTTTCTCTCATGCGCACGGTTCAGCTCCCACCAGTTCTGTCATTGCTGCCCTCGGTCGCAGACGGAGCGAGCTCTTCTCTTCAACTATTGCTCACAAAAATAAGAGTTCTGTTAATTGATTGTTACTGTTCATAGTTCATAGTTTATAGTTCATAGTTGTTTGTTAGTTTATAATACGTTGTTTAAAAAAACAACCAGTTTTTGGCTTTTGCCGCTTTTCTGAGGGGGGGAAAAAAGAAAAGAAGAAAAAGAAACAATACATAGATTGAGGTGAACTCATGATAGTCCCCCTCCCACAATGCTGGGTTCACTGGGATTTAAAAAATGCGACACAAAGGCCATGCCAGTGTTAGACGGGCACTCAGCTTGTATCAGGTGCCTAGGAGAGTGCCTGCATTGCTCAAAGCTCACAACTAGAGCTCGTCGGGACAGGGACATGCAATTACGCATGCTCCCATTTGATAAAGCACTTCAGTCTGCGGACACTACACCGTCCACGGCTCTGTCAGAGACACCTAAGACTCAAAAGCTCAGAGCTTCGTCCCCCACTACGGGGTCTTTACCAAAGAAGCGCACTTCTTCAGCATGCTCCTTGCCATCTGTACCGGTAAGAAGGGTCAGTACTGCGGATAAGCCAGGTACCTCTGGCACCTCTTTGGCACGCCCTAGAGCACTCTTGGACCCAAAACCCGGCACAGCACCGTCGGTGCTGACAACAGAAATGGACTCTGGGCACCCGGCACCGAAGGCACTGTCGGCACCGGCAGCTACACCTGCAAAGGCTTCAGCACTGACGTCCACGCCGCAACCCATGGCACCTATACCACCAGCAGTGCCAACACAGGTACTTTGCCGTTTCCTGGCACCGGGTTCACCTGACACACATCCAGCACTGAGAAAGGCACGGGCAAAGTCGGATAAGCCATGCAGCCCTAGTCCCCCCCCGCCCCCCCAGCAACCTTTTCACCAGTACCATCCCCTTCACCACCAGCACTGAGGTCACTGTTACTACATTGCAGGTCTCCCTCTCCACTACTGCCGATGCCAGGGCATGCATTCCACTGCACTGCTCAGCTGAGGCATATGTCTCTTTCACCTCCCCCTTCATCAAGAGGCTTGATCACGCTTCACCATTCTCCAACCATATCGGGCCGTGCAATGGGCTGGGAGGAACACAGAAGAACATACTCTTCCAGACAGTCATCACCGAGGCATCCGTACCATGACCACCATAGGTACCATCATGACTGCCCATATTGGTCACATGACTGACATCAACACTACACTTACTCAAGGCATTGATCCCCCTGTTACTACAGATCAAGGTGTCCACATCACTATGAACCGTCCCCCCACCTACACTTGCACAATGCAGCTCACCTCATGTCCCTTCCTCCCCACCACATCACTCAGAACCAAAGGAGGATCAACTGTCTGAACCAGAGGAGCAACAGCCAGATACTTCTCCCATGGAACACTCCTCTTCACCAGATGAAACTATCATCCCTGGGGATACGTCACCCCAGATGATCTCAAACAGTTTCAAGAACTGTTTAAGAGTGTGGCCACTAGCCAGGAGGTCCAGTTAACAGAAGTCCAGGAGAAACAATATCGTCTTCTTAAAAATCTTCAACCATCCCAGTGTGCAAAAATAGCATTGCCAATAGACAAGGCCATTATGGAGTCCGCTGAGGAGTTCTGGCAGACCCCGGCGTCTGCACCCCCTACAAACAAGAGAGCAGATAAAAAATATTTTGTTCCGACCAAGAGTACGGAGTTCTTGTTTTCACACCCACGACCGAATTCCCTGGTCATAGATGCAACCCAGCACAGGTCAAAAACTCCACAATATAAGAACGTTGTAGCGGAGAAAGATACCTGCATGGACCTATTTGGCAGGAAAATATATTCCTCTTCGACACTTCTATTGCGCATCACCAATTATGCTGCACTCCTGTCGAATCATGATTTTGACAACTATACCAAACTCACGGCACTGATGGAACACTTGCTGGATGCCAAAAGGCCCATTTTAAAATCCATCATCCAGGAGGGATATGCCTCTGCCAGAACTGGACTGCAAATTGCACTGAATGTGGCGGACTCGGCAGCTCATTCCACAGCCATTGCTGTAGTCATGAGGAGGTCCTCATGGCTACTAACCACAGGAGTTCCATGAGAGCTGCAGACTAAGGTGGAGGACCTCCCATTCAACAAACAGAAGCTGTTTGCCAAAAAAACAGACGAGGTCCTCCACTCGAGCAAGGACTCAAGGACCATTCTCCGTACCCTTGGGATGTACACCTCCCCATAAGAGGTACACAGCATTTCAAAGGCATTACGACTTCTCGCTGCCAAGATACCACCAATGTCCATTTGATCAGCACCAATGAATGAGACAAAGACCGCAAAAGAGGTGCACTCAGAACAACCGTGCTTCCACTCAATCTGCTAATAAGCAGAACATTTGACAACCTGATTAAGGGCTCGCAAACTCCCTGTACCATGCATCAACCCAATTGTGCAGTTCCCATTTTCTACCACTATCTCAAACCCTTTACCAGCATTCGTCCATCATCACCACCGACCATTGTGTTCTCAAGATCATTTCAACAGGCTACACCGTCCCATTCACATCACTACCCCATTACCCCATTGGTCCAACTTCCCCACCTTTCCCGTCCCACTTCAGGGTCCCTTCTCACGAGTACTTGCTACAACAAGAAGTCCACCGACTCCTTACTATCGGAGCAGTGGAAAGGGTGCCGACCAAATTCAGAGGCAGAGGTTTCTATTCTAATTACTTCCTCACCCAGAAAAAAATGGGAGGTTGGAGGCCCATACTCGATCTTTGAAAACTCAACTGTTATCTTCAAAAGCAGTGTTTCAAAATGGTGATTCTTGCAACCATAATTCCAGCACTAGACCACAGGGATTGGTTTGCAGTCCTCAACCTTCAGGATGCATATTTTCACGTTACTATCCATCCCACCCACAGAAGGTTTCTCCTTTTCGTGGTTGGGGAAGACCACTTCCAATATCGAGTTCTACCCTTCAGACTCTCTTCAGCACCCAGAGTGTTCTCGAAAACGCTCGCGGTGGTAGCTGCACACCGCTGGCGCCGAGGTGTTGTAATCTTCCCTTATCTCGATGACTGCCTTTCTAAAGGGTCCATCCACAGCCAAAACTTCCCACATGATTGTTATGGTGAGAGAGACATTCGAGTCTCAAGGCTTGATTATAAATGACCAGAAATCCACACTTGAGCCAACTCCGAGAATTCATAGGAACACACTTGGACTCCACTACAGCAAAAGCTTACTTACCTATACAAAGGTACCAAGCTATACAAGACCTGATTGTAGTACTTACCTTAAGCAGTACGATCACTGTCCTCATGTGCCTGCAGCTCATGGGCCATATGGCAGCCACAACATATGTGGTCCACCATGCAAGGCTGCATTTCCAATGCCTACAACACTGGCTAGCATCGGTGTACATGTCCACAAGACATCACGTTCACAAACGAGTCACTCCAACATCTGCTGTGATATCCTCTCTAGAGTGGTGAACCAAACCACACCCTCCTGGCAGGAGTCCCATTTCATCAGTCTCAGCCATCCATTCAGATCACTACGGATGCCTCTCTTGTTGGCTGAGGTGCTCATATTAACAGTCTGTTCATTCAAGGGCGATGGACACCATGGGAGGCAACCCTTCATATCAACGTTCTGGAACTCAGAGGTTTCCTCAATGCCTGCAAACATTTCAGAACACATATTTCCAGTAGCATGGCCAGAATTCTCACCAACAACATCACCACAATGTACTATATCAACCACCAAGGGGGAGCCCGATCCCGTTCCCTTTGCGCAGAGGCCATTCACCTCTGGAACTGGTGCATCCACAACAAGATTACACTCATAGCTTCATACATACCAGGAATAAGCAACACTGCAGCGGATGTGGTAAGCAGACACTTTGTACCAGACCACGAATGGGAACTCTGGAAGGATGTTCTCCTGCACATCTTCCGCCTTTGGGGTTTCCCTCAAATAGATCGGTTTGCTTCCTACAAAAACTCAAAATGTTGACAGTATTGCTCCAGGGCCAGGATTGGCAGGGACTGCTTGGGTGACGCTTTCCTTCTCAGTTGGGCAGGCCCACTCCTCTATGTCATCCCGCCCACCACGCTCATCCCCAGGGTCTAGAGAAGATCAAAAGAGACAGAACCAAAGTAATTCTTGTAGCGCCATCATGGGCTTGCCAGCCATGGTTTCCCTTTCATCCCTTTTATCAAATGTCTCTTCTGTCACTTTATCCCCTCCCCAGCCTTCCTGACCTACTGACTCAGAACCACGGGACCCTTCTCTACCCACAGCCTCTTGATGGCATGGCTTCTTGTTGGTTCTTCAATGCCGAGAACCTCTGCTCTTCTCAAGTCAAACAAGTCCTAATGCATAGCAGGAGGGACATGACAAGAGCAAACTACACGCATAAGTGGTGTAGATTTGTCTCCTGGTGCACTAACAAAAGCATGGACCTACACATGGTGCCTCTGCATGAAATCCTCGAATATATCCTATCCTTACAACATTCTGGGTTAGCTATAGCATCACTATAAGTGCACTTGGTGGCTATTACTGCCTTCCGACAGCCTGTGGATGGCACATCCATATTCTCACATCCTACCACCAAGCGCTTCCTCAAGGAGCTAACTAACTTCAACCCTACCCACAGGCCCCCACCACCTCCATAGGACTTGGACCTAATCCTGGATACCCTCACTAAACCCCCCTTTGAGCCACTGGTGACAGTACCTCCTCCAGTGGTTACAATGAAGGTTATTTTTCTACTGGTGATTACCTCGGCCTGTAGGGTCAGTGAACTGGTGGCCCTGATGGCAGTACCACCACACACTGTCTTTAATAAACACAGTGTAATATTACTCCCACACTCACATCCCTAAGGTGTGTTCCCAATTTCATATTAACAAACCTATCTTTTTTCCAGTATTTTTCCCTAAGCCTCATACCTCCATTCAAGAAACATTACTGCATAGGGTTGCAAGATGATTTAACCAAAAATACCGAACACACCCCTCCCCCCCAAAAAAAATCACCGGGGAAAAAATTCTGTTGAGAAAAACAAGGGGGAGACCAAAGTTGTTCAGGAAAAAAAAAAAAAAAAAAGGACCACGAGAGTTTTTAAGCAAAAAACAAACAAACAAACAAACACAAAAGCATGACCCCTTTAAGAAACGCTTTTGAGGCTTTTTGGCCTAACAGGCCTCTTGCCTCCCTGCACCGGGCCAGACAGCTCCCCTGCAGAACCCAGTAAGCACCCGGGATTTTCTCCTGGCCGGGAAAAAAAATCAGAAGATACTAGACATTTTATGTGTCTGGTATTTTCTGAATTTTTTTACCGGACAGGAGGTGAAAATACCAGACTGTCCGGTTCAATACCGGACACCTGGCAACCCTATTACTGCATACCCTAAATGTGCACAGAACACTAGCCTTTTACATTCAGAGGACTCAGGAATTTAGGAAGTCCCAACGCCTATTGGTGTCTCTAGTGGACTGCTCTAAAGGACAGTCACTATCCTCTCAATGCATCTCGAACCTCATAGTTTCCTGTATTGAGAAATGTTACACTATCTGCAACAGACCACTTCCAGCAACATTCAGGGCTCATTCCACCAGAGCCATATCGACATCCATAGCATTCCTGAAGGGAGTTCCTCTTTCGGACATTTGCTGCTCAGCCACGTTGTCTTCTAATGTCACCTTTATGAGGTATTACGCCATATTACATCATTGGGCCATGGATTCAGCGGTGGCCTCAGCAGTACTTTCCACAGCCATTAGACCATGACTCTGAGACCTGCCATCCAAGGGCTCTCAACCACTGCTACAAACTCACCTACAGTGGAGCACCCATGGGGACATCACTCGAAGAAGAGGAGGAAGTTACTCACGTTGTGCAGTAATGATGGTTCTTCGAGATGTGTGTCCCCATGGGTGCTCCACTACCTGCCCTCCTCCCTGCTTCGGAGTCTCTCTTGGTAATTGTCGTGTTTCAGATATTCGGGCCGACAAGAGGAACTGGTGGGAGCCAGACCGTGCGCATGAGAGAAAGGGCGCAAACGTCACAAGACACTGACTATGCATGCGCAGTCCAGCTGACTACTGCTGTTAGACTCTGATCTGCGGTGCCAGGATGAGCCCAACACCGACAGTAGAGCACCCACAGGGACACACATCTTGAAGAGCCATCGTTACCGCACAAGGTAAGTAACTTCCTCTTCTTTGTTTCTATGCAAGCTTCTCTGCATGGCCTTGTGACTTACAAAGTTAACTGCCTCCCCCAGAGTGGGGGCAATAAGGTAGGCCTACCGTCCCTTGCTATATCATGAAGACTGTCTACTGCAACTTTTGTCTTAACTAGTGTCACTGTAGATCAGTGTTTCTTAAACTGTGTTCCGTGGCATACCGGTGTGCTGCGAGGCAGTCAGAGGTGTGCCGTGGAGAACAACAGAGTTCAAAATGGCCGCCCTTAAAGGGGCAGGCGACTTTTTTTTTTTTTTGCTCAATAATGTTCCCCCCGACCCTTTTTTTGTTTTGTTTTTGCTCAACAAAGAATCCTTGGTATTGCTCATAAAAAAAAATTATTGTTTGGTGTTCCTCAGTCTTAAAAAGTTTAAGAAACACTGCTGTAGATGCATGTGTAGATGTGTAGCAGAACTTATAGACTGCACAGCAAAGAAATTCCATAAGTCTAGTTCAGGAAGAGCAGCTAGAGCATTTGTTATTGATGTGATTTTTCAACACCTTTTCACAGTACTACTACAAAACCAACAGACATCAGTGAAAATAGTGTTACATATTAATTTTTCTTCTAAAATAGTCTTACTGCAAAATTACCAGCTTGATGTTACCTCATCTTTCTGTAAATACTCATGGCTCACATCATGTCTTCAGTTATGGGTACATGAGGTTGCACAGATGTAACTGAAGAGAGAGTTAATAGTATGTGCGCATTGAGGAATGGGTGTTTGAAAATCTCTGGTAGCAGCCAGCACTTTATTAGCGCCTTTCCATTCTCTGAGGAGTGAAGTCAAATACTTTGTGGCTGCTGAATTTTTCAGTATGAGGAAGAATTTGAAGGATTACTGATTGCGGCTATCCTACTCACAGGATTAGTCATGTAAACTTTATTGAGAAGGTTTTTATTTTTGAACAAGATACTGTAGCATTGTTACATATGAAAGATAGCATGATTCATTACAACTCAGTGATGTATACATTAATCAGGTTTTGGCTGTGATGTTCGAAAAGCTTAAGGTCTGGCCCACTGGTATATCTTCTGTGACGACAACAGTTTCTGGTAAAATCACAATGTCGTTGGAGTATACTGTGATGGGGACATCTGAGGGGAGACATCTACTTTGGGGAGAGAAAAGAGACAGCAGCTGCCAGTGGAATCAGCAGTGCTGTTTCCTGGGAGGCTTGGGGAAACTTCCTAGAGTTTAATTTTGGGTCGGTTCCCACTCCTTGAGATTTGTTCTGAGTCTGTTCAAATATCAAGTTCAAAGCAATGGTCAACTAAGGAAGGAAGGATGGGCACTTCTGAATTTGTGGATCTGTGTTGTCTCTGACTCTGGCACAGACTGCATGGGTGACTTCTGCCAAGTGACTTTTTCTCTCTGTGCCTCATTCCCATCTGGAAAATGGAGAAAATAATACTTCCCTACCTCTCAGAGCTGTTGGGAAAACACATCTATGTATACGGGGCATGTGCCCTGATACTATAATGATGGGGCCGTGTAAAACCATCTCTCTTAGATATTTTTTCCTTTTTCTCCCAAAATAATAAATCTATGCTGTTTGATCAAAATTCAGCCCAGGTTTATTTGAATAGTCCAAGAACTCTAATGACCTGAGAAGATCCTATGCCAAATTTGAAACTTTGGACAGCTCAGTGTAGCTTCCTGAGCCACTGAATCAGAATCTGAGTAACACAGAGGATACCTGTCTTGTTCTCTTTGAAGTTAATGAAAATTTTACCATTACTTCATTCGAGAACAAACAGGACCAGTTAAAAATCAAAACAAAGCCCAACATGCCTCACCCCTGTTGTGAAACTTGTCCAATGCACCAAAACTTGGGGCAATGCCCACAACACATTGTCACACCAGTAATGCTATTGAAATAGGAGCTGTAGAAAGTATTGAGCAGCATATTCTGGGCTGTGTGTATCAATAGAATGAGTGATTGGACAGGTATGGAAATTGCTACATAGCCAAACATAAAATGATAGTCATCATTTTTCTGAACTCCTTTAAGGGCAACAAAAACAACAAAATGTTGTATTTTGACCTAAAGCCCGAAAACATATTTTGCCATGTTAGTTGTTATATATTTGTATTGTAGGGTGTTGTAGCGAGGTTGGTCCCAGAATATGGGAGAGACAAGGTGGAGGAAGTCGTGCCTTTTATTGCACCGACTTCTGAAGGTGGAAGGGACAAATTTTTGAGCTATAGCTCAAGAATAGTTCTGTGTAGTTCAAAAGCTTGTCTCTGGCTAGTATCTAATATCTTCTTAAATATCCTATTCTATGGACATTAGGTGTTTTAAATGCTCTTTGTTATATAATCAATGAGTAGTACTGTGGCACCTTAGAGACTAACATAAAAATATATAGAATCCAGAGCTTTCAGGGGTAAAACCCACTTCATCAGATGAATTGGAGTGGAAATAACAGAAAACAAGATATATATATATCAGCAGAAGAAATCTGTCAATTGTAGGACTCATGTTATACAATTTTATGTCCCATATTTGTCCCATTCATAGCTTTTGATGTGAAAATGTGTATGTTAGAGGGAGGAGAACTTGGCTTTGTAATGCACCAACCAGTTAATCTGATGAAATGGGTCTTTGCCTACGAAAGCTTATGCTCCAATAAATCTGTTAGTCTATAAGGTGCCACAAGACTAACATGGCTATCCCTCTGATACTTGCAACCAGTTAATGTCTTTATTCAACCTAGGATAACAGTGTCAAATTTGAAGATGAATTCCAGTTCTGAAGACTCTCTGTGTAATTGAGTTGGTATGACTGAGTGACCAGGAAGGTTAAAATGTTACTGTACAGGTTTATGTGTGTTACCATTTCTGATGTCTGATTTGTGTCCATTTATCCTTTGCCATAGAGACTGTCTGTTTTGGCCAATATACATGGCAGAGGGGCAATGTTGGCGCTTGAGGGCACATATCACATTAGAGGATGTGCAGTTGTATGAGCCCCTGATGTTGTGGCTTATGTGGTTAGGTCCTGTGATGGTGTCACTTGTATAAGTATGTGGACAGAGTTGGCAACAAGGTTTGTTGCAGAGGGAGGTTCCTGGGTGAGTGTATTTGTGGTGTGATGTATGGCTGCTGGAAAGGATTTGCTTGAGGTTGGGGGTTGTGTGTAGGTGAGGACTGGCCTGTCTCCCAAGGCTTGTGAGAGTGAGGGATCGTTTTCCAGGGTAGGTTGTAGATTGTCAATGATGTGCTGGAGGGGTTTAAGCTGGGGGCTATAGGTGATAACCAGTGTTGTTCTGATATTTTTCTTGTTGGGTCTGTCTTGAAGTAGATGACCTCTGGATATTTGTCTGGCTCTGTCAGTCTGTTTCCTCACTTCCCTGGGTGGGTATTTAAGTTTTAAGAATGCCTGATAAAGATTTTGTAGGTGTCTGTCTCTGTCTGTGGGTTAGTATCTTAGGGCTTGTATTGCCCTGGTATTTGATGCTCAAAATCTCTGTTTAGATGCTCTGCCTCAGCCCTCAACCCTGCCAGATAATGTTTCCCCTTGCTTTCACAAATATTATGGAGCACACAGCAGGCTGCCACCACAAAGGGAATGTTGCATTCACTGAGGCCTAACCTAGTCAGCAGATTCTTAAACATTCCCTTTAAATCAATGGAAGTCTCCCTTCTAGGGATACGCAACTTTGAACTATGGTGAATTCTTGGGGACATGGACCTTAGACTTTGCAAAATCAGGTGGCAAGAAATCAACCTTAATAAATGTGTAGTGTAGACATGGCCTTAGAAAAGTTAGATGTCTTCAAGTGTCCAGGGCCTGATGAAATGCACCTAGAATACTCAAGGAGCTGTTTGAGGAGGTTTCTGAGCCATTAGCTATAATCTTTGAAAAGTCATGAAAGATGGGAGAGATTCCAGAAGACTGGAAAAGGGCAAATATAATGCCCATCTATAAAAAGGGAAATAAGGACAATTCAGGAAACTATAGATCAGACACCTTAAATTCTGTGCCAGGAAAAATAATGAAGCAAATAATTAAGGAATTCATTCACAAACATCTGGAAGATAACAAGCATGGATTTGTAAAGAACATGGATGTGTAAAGAAGAACTCATGTCAAACCATTCTGATAGCTTTCTTTGATGGGATAACAAGCCTTGTGGATAAGGAGGAAGTGGTGAATGTGGTATACCTAGACTTTAGTAAAGCATTTGATATAGTCTCACGTGACCTACTTATCAATAAATTGGGAAATACAATGTAGATGGGACTGCTATAAGGTGAGTGCATAACTGGTTGGATAATCATACTCAGAGAGTAGTTATCAATGGTCCACAGTCATGCTGGAAGGACATAATAAGAGGGGTTCTGCAGGGATCAGTTTTTGGGACTGGTTCTTTTCAATATCTTTATCAACAATTTAGATGATGGCACAGAGAGCATGCTTATGAAGTTTGCAAATGATACCAAGCTGGGAGGGGTTGCAAGTGCTTTGGAGGATAGGAAAAACTATGTCGCACTTTAAAGACTAACAAGATGGTTTAATAGGTGATGAGCTTTCGTGGGGAAAGCTCATCACTATAGAGAATCATTACAAATGTTCTGGAAAAACTGGAGAAATGGTCTGAGGTAAATAGGATGAAATTCAATAAGGACGAATAGGGAGGAAAAATCAGTTTCACACATACAAAATGGGAAGTGACTGTCTAGGAAGGAGTACTGCAGAAAGGGATCTAGGGGTTGTAGTGGAACACAAGCTAAATATGAGTCGACTTGCAAAAAACCCAAACCTGATTCTAAGATATATTAATAGGAGTGTTCTAAGCAAGACACGAGAAGTCATTCTTCCACTCTACTCTGCGCTGATTAGGTCTCAGCTGGAGTATTATGTCCAGTTCTGGGCAGCACATTTCAGGAAAGATGTGGAGAGATTGAAGAAGGTCCAGAGAAAAGCAACAAGAATAATTAAAGGTCTAGGAAACATAACCTATGAGGAAAGACTGAAAACATTAGGTTTGTTTAGTATGGAAAAAAAAAAGATGGAGAGGAGTCATGATAAGAACATAAGAATGGCCGTACTGGGTCAGACCAAAGGTCCATCTAGCCCAGTATCCTGTCTGCCGACAGTGGCCAGCACTACGTGCCCCAGAGGGGGTGGACCGAAGACAATGATCAAGCGATTTGTCTCCTGCCACCCCTCTCCAGCCTCTGACAAACAGAGGCCAAGGACACCATTTTATCCCCTGGCTAATAGCCTTTTATGGACCTAACCTCCATGAAATTATCTAGCTTCTCTTTAAACTCTATTATAGTCCTAGCCTTCACAGCCTCCTCTGGCAAGGAGTTCCACAGGCTGACTACACGCTGTGTGAAGAAGAACTTCCTTTTATTTGTTTTAAACCTGCTACCCATTAATTTCATTTGGCGTCCTCTAGTTCTTCTATTTAGGGAACTAATAAATAACTTTTCTTTATCGGCCCTCTCCACACCACTCATGATTTTATATACCTCTGTCATATCCCCCCCTCAGTCTCCTTTTTTCTAAATGGAAAAGTCCCAGTTGCGTTAGTCTCTCTTCATATGGGACCCGTTCCAAACCCCTAATCATTTTAGTTGCCCTTTTCTGAACCCTTTCCAAGGCCAAAATATCTTTTTTGAGGTGAGGAGACCACATCTGTACACAGTATTCAAGATGTGGGCGTACCATAGTTTTATACAGGGGCAGTAAGATATTCTGGGTCTTATTTTCTATCCCTTTCTTAATAATTCCTAGCATCCTATTTGCCTTTTTGACTGCCGCTGCACACTGTGGAAGTTTTCAGAGAACTGTCCACGATAACTCCAAGATCTCTTTCCTGATTTGTTGTAGCCAAATTAGCCCCCATCATACTGTACGTATAGTTGGGGTTATTTTTCCCGATGTGCATTACTTTACACTTATCCACATTAAATTTCTTATCCACATTAAATGATAGCAGCTTTCAAGTACTTAAAAGGTTACAGGGAGTAGGGAGACAAATTATTCTTCCTAACCTCTGAGGATAGGCCAAGAAGCAATGGATTTAAATTGCAGTAAGGGAGGTTTAGGTTGGACAAACTTTCTAACTGTCAAGGTAGTTAATCTCTGGAATAAATTGTCTAGGGAGGTTGTGGAATCTTCATATTTGGAGATATTTAAGAGCAGGTTAGACAGAGACTTGTCAGGGATGATCTAGATGGTGCTTGGTCCTGCCATACGTGCAGAGGACTAGACTTTTTATGATCTCTCAAGGTCCCTTCCATTTCTAGTATTCTGTGATTCTACGATTCTATGATTATGGTTTATTTCTATTATCGGGTATTTTTCTTCCTCTTAATTAGTATGTGTAGGCCACTACCAGAGGGCAAAGAGACTGTTGATCTCATGCATTACTTAACCTACCATGCCTCACAGGATGCTTTTTACTTAGCTGATATTTTATCACTTTAATTGATTTTTGAAGGCAAATGGGTGAAAGTGCCAAGGTGTTTGCTCTGCTGATTGGAGAGTATTCTTCCTTAGGCAGTGAGCTCTGAGATACAAGGTTGGTTTCTGCTGGGAGGTGGTGGTGGAGGGTTAGCATTTTGTACATTGGGAGGACTCCCTGCATACGAATAAATAGCTAGTGAGGGTCTATAACAGGGGGCAACTCACCTCCTCAATGCCTCCTGCTGGTCACCTAGGGAATTAGCACTTCAGCCCTGAAGTGCCCCATTTCAGCTGGTGTCCCACCCATTGTTACCTTTTTTTCTCCACCACTTTATGTTAAGACCCATGTCCCTCCCAGACCATGGTGTCCTCCCCTCTGAGTGCTGCTCTGCTGCAGTGCCCCCACATTCTGGGGTCCTCCCCCCTTCAGAGAATCCCAACCCCCTATGCCCACCTTGCCACAGTGACCCTATTGCCTGTCTTCACCTAGCCCCTGCCACAGGGGCAAACTGCAGTCTGAAATGGCCACTCATCCATGGCAGGGGGATGTGAACCTGCTGCCTTCTCCTGCCCTGGCTGCCTCCCTGCAGCTCTAATACCCTCAGACCATGCTTAAGGTCCTGCAGCCTGGGAGCTTCCCCAGCTCTGCCTGCCTTTCCCCAGCCCTGGTCTGAGTCAGGAAGCCTCCAGCTACCCTCCACAGCTGGAGCAAGAGTGAGTCTGTCCCCACCCCTCCAGGAGCCCTCATTTATTCAGTCCCAGCTGGGCCCTGATTGGCTGTCTCTGCCTCAGCTGCTGGCTCCACATCTCCAGCCCTCTCCCAGGGCTGGGTTTTAACCCTTAAAGGGCCAGTGCAGGGCGGACACCCTTTCACAAAGTCTCAGTGGCACAATTACATGGGTCATAAAAATGTTTACAGGGGAAGCTGGCGATTGGCTTTAGGAGTCAGAGATGTTAACAGAGGTTTGAACATTTTTTCACTTTTAGCTATACATTTCTCTGGGCCATGCATGTGGCTGGAGAGGTCCCCTACTGCTAGCCACTGTTAACTTATTATTAATCCACAGCAGTGCTTGATTGATGCTTTCTGCTTTTTAAATCATTTGGGTTGTTAAAGGCTGTGCTTAGAGCTCAGTATAATAAAAAGGATTTTCATTCCATGTAATAACCCCTCGTGACTATCCATTGTAGCAAAAAGTCTCAGAAGGGGAGCTGTGTTAGTCTGTAACTTTAACAACAAGGAGTCCTGGCACCCTAGAGCAGTGTTTCTCAAACTGTGCTCCGCGGAGCCCCGGGGCTCCGCAAGACATCTCCAGGGGCTCCGCGAGGTTGACAAACTGGAAACATCGATAGGTACAACACATACAATCAGTGGATCGCTGGGGCTCCATGACATACAATCAGTGGACCGCTGGGGCTCCGCATAAATTTTTACCCATGTAAAGGGCTCCGGAGCCCAAAAAGTTTGAGAACCGCTGCCCTAGAGGCTAACAAATATATATATAGTATTATGAGCTTTTGTGGATAAAACCCATTGTAGCAAAGTATGCTTAATTAGAAGTTTGTTTCTATAGCAGTCTGGAAAAGTGTCAGGTTTCTTTCAGACAAAAATTTACAGTCCTTTTGGAAGCAATCAGCATAGTTTTTCCTAGGTTCCAACATGTTCATAACAACAGATAATGGAAGGGAATGTGCATCACAAAATCCTCCAGAAAAATATTCCAGTGCATATAAAGGAGGCAGCCACATACTAAAATGAAGAAATTACTTCTCCAGTCTTTTGATAGACAACTCCAGCTATTGGTAGAGATAAGCCAAAGCTTGGGTTACTGACTTTCCAGGGATCCAAAACATTTGATACCAATAAGTGTAATAAACAATCACTAACATTAGCAGCTCACAAGCAACTGACGCAGAAGATGATTTTTCCATGAAACACGTTAAAAATTTCAAAAGCAGCGAGTGTCGGAAGAGGTGAAAGTGCTTTCAGTCAAGTGTACAGATACTGTGATTGCATTATCATACTGTCCTATGAATAATTATGTTGCACTGAAACTATAAGGCAATTACGCTCACTAAAATTAAAAAAAAAAAGGCACATATTGCAATAATGTGAAAGCCACTAGGGATGTCCAGAATGGAATAAGCTCAGTAGACACCTGCCTTTACTATCTTAAACAAGATTTGGATATTTAAAATCTACAAGTTCAAGATT
The DNA here is from genome assembly GCA_032595735.1 of Pelochelys cantorii. Taxonomy (NCBI): domain Eukaryota; kingdom Metazoa; phylum Chordata; order Testudines; family Trionychidae; genus Pelochelys; species Pelochelys cantorii. Next base: position 40,641,497 of record CM064341.1, read on the forward strand.
CATAATTTGATCCTTAACTCAAATGTCAGTTCCATGTTAGCATACGGATGTAAAAGATGGAAGCCCACAAAAGATACAGGCAGATGTCTAAATTACATGAAACTAGGGTTGCCAGATGGTTTCTGAAAAAATACCGAAAAAAAAGACCCCGAGAGTTGATAAGCAAAAAACCAACAAAAAAACCTACCAGCGTGGCCCCTTTAAGAAACACTTTTGAGGCTTTTTGGCCCTAAAAGGCTGCCAGCTGGCAGCCGCCCGCCATCTTACCTCCCTGTGCCAGGCCGGACAGTTCCCCTGCAAAACCTGGTAAGGACATTTTAGGTGTCCGGTATTTTCTGAATTTTTTTACCGGATAGGAGGCAAAAATACCAAACTGTCCGGTTCAATACCAGACACCTGGCAACCCTATATGAAACACAGTTGCCTTAGAACAATTCTGCATATTAAATGGGAATTACTTTATAACAAATGCCACAACTTGTTAGAGCTCAACGACCCTGGTCTATAATGTTATCCAGAAGAGTAGATGAAAATATTTGAGTCATACGAAGAATGAAGCAAGTGTGTCTTCCATGGCAAGTGCTCCCTGGGGCAGACAGAGAAACACACAAAAGGAGCCAACCCCTCCACTGAACAGCTTAGAGAGGGAAAACTTGCAGGACTTAACAATAGAAAGGACAAGCAAAGAGCTGCCCAGGAATGACGGAGCCTTTTCCGTGCCTGCCTAAGCAATGTCTGATGGTGTGAGAATTACTCAGATTCAGAGGATAAGAAAGGGATTCCCCTTTGGGGTTATCACAGCAGTGAAATGGAAACTGAAAATGAGACTTCCTTGTTAAAATGCCCCTCATGGCTTGTCTACACTTAAAACACTACAGCAGCACAGCTGTGCAATTGCAAGGCTTCAGCGTAGACACTATCTGCACTGACAAGAGGTACTCTTCGGTTGGCACAGGTAATCCATCTCCCTGAGAAGTGGTAGTTAAGTTGATGGAAGAATCCTTCCGCTGACCTACTGCTGTCCACACCAGGGATTAGGTCGATTTAGCTACACCACGCAATGTGAAATTTTCACACCCCTGACCAGTGCAGTTAAATCAATCTAATAGTCTAGTGTAGTGCAACCCTTAGAGAACGCTGAACATTTCAGCCTAAATAGATTAAATGAATAAAAGACAGGAGAAAGGAAGTCACTACTGTATAACCCATTTTGTAGTGAATCTTTTGACAAGCTTTATTATTTTTGTACTTTTTACACCCAAAAATTTCATCGCCTGCCCAGCTACGATTAAGTTGTTTAAACAAATGTGTTGCAATGGTAGAAAAAAGTTTGTGTATCTGAAAACTGTAGGTACTGGGGGCACTTACAATTTTTTTAAATGGGTACTTTATAAAAAAAGGTTGAGAAACACTGATCTAGCATATGGTATAATAAAAATAAATAGGAAGTGAATGACAGCTGATCTCTCCACTCCTGCTTTGCAGTCTCTACTTGTCAAGATTGTGGCTTTCTGCTGTTTATTATTTGTTTTAATTAGCATAAGAACATAAGAATGGCGGTACTGGGTCAGACCAGTCTATTTAAGAAACTTTTTTTCTTGGTTGCTTTTTATTTGCAGTTCATAGTGGTGTGTAAAACTTCATTGATATCCTTGAGTTTTCCTTTATACATGAGTCAGCAGAAAGGGAATAACAGCATTCAGAAAGACAACTCCACAATGACTCCTAGGGCCCAGGTAAACATGCACTGCACAGCTAAGAAAAAGAGGAAACACACTAATTTATCCTCCCCTCTTCTCTCTCTCACCGGATGTAGTTTTCAAGCCCAGCTCCCCCTAGAGGAGTGTTTGAGACAGAAGAGTAAGAATTCCCATCAAATACAGCTGGTGATCAGGGATCCCAGAAAGCCACTTGCCACATGAAAACACACAAAAAACGCCAAATTTGCATTTTTATGGAAAATCTTTAGTTTTTGTATCTTGTAGAAAAAACCTTATATTAACTGCATTTTACTAAAAGTACCAGTGTCATTTATTCAGTGTGCACAGCCTCCCCTTCCTGTGGTTGAGTTTGGATGTGTTGATTGCCGGAGCTCATGTGCTGTTAGCCCTGAGCAGCTGGTGCTTCAGTTACTATGGAGAGTCAGCTAATGGAGGCTCAGATAAATGGGATTCTCCATTATACAGCTAAACATACTCCAGTAAATTGCTTCCAGCAGATAGGGGTTACTCAACTGCATCGAGGAGGTTGTGTGGTAATGCGTCTCAACTTTCACTTCAGCCTCCAGGACTAATTCAGCAGTAATGTTAAGAGAAAAGAACATTTTGTTTTATTTTTTGCATATTTAACTCCCTCCCCCATTTTTTGAAAATCTGGAATACAGACATGTACATATTTGGCAAAACTAAACAAATTTCAGTTCTATTTATTTTACTTGATTATAATGATTGATGGCATAGGTAGGCTTCGAACTTGCTTAAACTTTGTAAATATATCAATAAAATATCGTTTTCCATTTATACCTATATATATTGTAGCTAGGGAAATTAAAGTTTAACTGTGGAAAAAGAAGGATTTGTATGTTTTTTCATTGGAGAATTTTGGTTTTCAATCATGGAAAATTAGGATGCCTGGTGATAATATAATAAGAGGAGAATAACAGTGTAATGTGAGTCCAGACCCTAAAATCAAGTATATTTTCTTTTTGCCCTTTTGATTCCCATCACAATTGCAACAACGCTCCCAGGCAGGAGGGACGCGTGATGCTTCAGCTGCAACTCCCGGGGATCTGTGAGGCCTGATTGTGTTGTGAGCTAAAGGGAAGAGTTGTGTTCAGCATGTGACATTATTTTGCAATAGAGTTGTAGCCCTGCATTCCAAAGCTTGTGCCACCCTGTGTGTCAGACCAGGTTGTGCCTGTGTATTTCAGGCTGGTTGGAGAGAGAGCACAAGTCCAGGAATCAGAAACTTCCAAATTCCAATCCCAGCCCTGACATGGCCTTCTCCTGTGGCTCTGGGCAAGTCCCCTTTCCTTTCTCCCTCATCCATCTGTACAATGGGGACAATGCTTTCTTACCTCACTTGGGAGTCATGGGGTTTGAGTAGTGCGTGTGCAGCCCTGCCTATACACTCCATTTGATTACTACATATTCTCTGCCTGTTCCAGCCTGCCTGTTTTCCTAGTTATTCCAGGAGGGTCAGACCAAGGTGTGGCTGTGGTGTGTGGATGAGCAGAGGGTTTCCTTTTGATGGGTTTGGAAGGTACTTTGTGGCTGCTGTCTGCTCTGATATTTGATGTGTTCTTTCACTCAGGGCTCTGCAGGAGTGGGTTAGCAAAATGTAAAGAAATAAAGGAAAGGAGCCAGCTTATGGCACTGTAAAGAAGAGAGCTCAGAATTCCATGTACAGAATTCTGTGTACAGATGAGGAAGCAGGATTCTGTCTATAAAGTTGATTGCAGCATAAGAGAGAGAGAGAGAATATTAGTCCTGTGCTTCTATTAAAAAAAATATTTCATGAGCTGTGCTCAAATTAGTGAGGATTTTGAGGGACGCTTACGTACAGGGTCTACTTCAGTACTAGAAATGTAGCCATGTTAGTCTGGTCTATCTGAAACAAAAAACAGGACTCTAGCACTTTAAAGACTAACAAGATGGTCCTTTAAAGACTAACCATCTTGTTAGTCTTTAAAGTGCTACAGAGTCCTGTTTTTTGTTTCTACTTCAGTACTGTCTGAGGCCTCCTTACTTCACTCTACTGTTTAAATGAAAGTCAGCCACTTGAGCCTTTTTGCCCCTTCTCTGAGTTCTTGTTAGAGCCATGTCTGATGTGTGTCACTTTCCAGAGGAAGTTGCACTGCGTTATTCAAAATCCAACAGAAATGCCCGAAATTCCCCTCCACCAAATCCTAATAACTTGACATAGGCATGGCCTGTTGTTTTGGATGCTGTGTCTGAACTAGGCAGGAAGGAAACACCATTTAAATAAACCTTTGAGGAGCAGTGGGTGTGAGAACTGCAAATTGAGAGAATTCAATTTAAACATTTGTGTTGGGGTGGAGAGTGAGAGAGATCAAAGACCATTATCATGTTCTCTTTGTGATTTTTAGGGAACGTCTACATAGCAGGGCTAAATTTGAAATAAGCTATGCAACTTGAGCTATGCTACTTACGTAACTTAAGTCGAAATAGCTTATTTTGACTTTTGGTGCTGTCTACACAGCAGTTTTTTCGAAATAGAGCACTCTTTCCCTGACTTCCCCTACTCCTCATGCAATGAGGGTTACAGGAGTCAGAGTAAGAAGTCCGTTATTTTGAATTTATTTTGAAATAATGGGCTTGCTGCGTAGACACACACAACGTTATTTTGGAATAACTGACATTATTCCGAAATTATGCTGCTGTGTAGACGTAGCCTTATTGTGCTCCTCATAATGGTATCTGAGCACTTAATTCTTATGCGAAAGGAGCTGAGACTCAAAACTTCCAAGAAGATACAGGAATTCAAAATAATGAAGTACCAGAGTACCCAGACTTACAGCAGTGGGTGGTACATGGCTTTAAAAGTGCGTTCCTTAGAATATCTCTCTGTCCTTTTTAAAATATTACTTTTCTCATGAGGAATTATTTAATAGCCAAAGACACTTTGTTTATTAGCAGTAAGAGACATGTCAGGCAGGCAGAACTGGAGAAAAGAATCCTTCTTAAGTATGTGAAAAGGCCATTGCTGCATTTCGAGAGCTAGCAGCCTGGACTCATCTTGCAGTCCTGAGCCTATGGTGTCACACTGAACTAGGTCCATCCTGAAGACTGACCCTCTTTCTTTAGTTCCACACTTTGTACTACAGCCAGATGGGAGGCAAAGGTCCTTTTGAGCTGGAGCTGCAGTTGATTCTCCTTTCATTTCAGACCATGAGCATTGTGACCACGTGCTGGTAAGCCTTGAGCCAATGAAGGAACTGATGCCCCAAAGGGAGCTGGTTGTCTCTGATGCTCTCAGAACAAACCAACAGAAAGATGTAACCAGCCCAGCTCCCCAGGACATGAGGTGCCTGTTCTGGTCATCTCCGTTTCTTCTTGCCCCAGATCAATGGCCTTCAGTAACGATGAGAAATTTTCATCCCAGAGCTCCCGGCTTCCTCAATGGGAGGTAGTCACCAGGCCCTCTTCTTTCATAAAGCTTTTCCTAACATACGCTGTAGTGAATGGGCTCTTTTAGTCTGGGAGAGAGCAGAAAGTGCAGTCCTAAGGTGGCCATGTGATCTTCATTTACGCCAGCACCCAGCTTCCTGCTTTCTAGCTGGGAACTACCCAGCTTCTTTTATGTTGTTTTCCTTCTTTTCCTCCAAGGACATGATACATCAACACACACATACTGTCCTGTCCCAGAAGTCTGGTTAGCTGAACCCTCGTGGTGTTTGTACTTTAATCTAAGGCTCTGAGCTAAATGTGGAGCCTTTCTGTGTTTGGTTGGCCCTTCATTCTCATAACAAGTCTTGTTATCCCCTGTGTCTGTATGACCTGGTGCACGTCAGTGTCAGAGAAAGGATATTGGACTAGCAGAACATTGGTCTGATTCAGTCTGGCACTTCCCATGTTGCTAAGGCCTGTTCTACACTGGGAGTTTAGGTTGAACTTAGCCGCATTAGTTCAATTTTCTAAATAATGAGTCCACATCACCAAACTCATTCTGTCAACTTTAAGAGCCATTAAGTTGATTTCAGTACTGCTTTTCACAAGGAATAATGGTAAATTCAGCCTTGCATAGTTGACTTTGGGGTAGTATAGATGCAGTGCTGTGAAAGTCAATAAATCTAAACCCCTCCTCTGTACACCATCATCTTGTCCATGCATTGAGACTCTGAAGCTCTGCCTGCCTACCTGGAACTGAAAAGCATTTCAGAGAATGCTACCATAGAGGTTGTGGATTTCACTCTCTTTCCTAGCAGCCTAAATTTGAACTCCGGAACATCTCTCCTACCCTTCCCTTTGTCATTGGTACCTACATGTACCACGATCGCCAGCTCCTTCCCAGCACTACACGTAAGTCTATCTATTCAGGAAGGCAGATTTTGGTAAGCTCAGAGAGCTGATAGGTAAGGTTCCATGGGAATCAAGACTGAGGGGAAAAGCAGCTGAGGAGAGTTGGCAGTTTTTCAAAGGGACATTGTTAAGGGCCCAAAAGGAAGCTATTCCGCTGTGTCGGAAAGATAGAAAATATGGCAAAAGACCGCCTTGGCTTAACCACGAGATCTTGCATGATCTAAAAATAAAAAAGGAGTCCTATAAAAAATGGAAACTAGGACAAATTACAAAGGAAGAATATAGGCAAACAACACAGGAATGCAGGGGCAAGATTAGAAAGGCAAAGGCACAAAATGAGCTCAAACTAGCTACAGGAATAAAGGGAAAGAAGAAAACTTTTTATAAATACATTAGAAGCAAGAGGAAGACCAAGGACAGGGTAGGCCCACTGGTCAGTGAGGAGGGAAAACAGTAACAGGAAACTTGGAAATGGCAGAGATGCTTAATGACTTCTTTATTTCGGTCTTCACCGAGAAGTCTGAAGGAATGCCTAACATAGGGAATGCTAGTGGGAAGGGGGTAGGTTTAGAAGATAAAATAAAAAAAGAACAAGTTAAAAATCACCTAGAAAAGTTAGTTGCCTGCAAGTCATCAGGGCCTGATGAAATGCATCCTAGAATACTCAAGGAGCTGATAGAGGAGGTATCTGAGCCTCTAGCTATCATCTTTGGAAAATCATGGGAGTCAGGAGAGATTCCAGAAGACTGGAAAAGGGCAAATATAGTGCCCATTTATAAAAAGGGAAATAAGAACAACCCGGGAAACTACAGACCAGTTAGTTTAACTTCTGTGCCAGGGAAGATAATGGAACAGGTAATTAAGGAAATCATCTGTAAACACCTGGAAGGTGGCAAGGTGATAGGGAACAGCCAGCATGGATTTGTGAAGAACAAATCGTGTCAAACCAATCTGATAGCTTTCTTTGATAGGATAACGAGTCTTGTGGATAAGGGAGAAGCGGTGGATGTGGTATACGTAGACTTTAGTAAGGCGTTTGATACGGTCTTGCATGATATTCTTATCAATAAACTAGGCAAATACAACTTAGATGGGGCTACTATAAGGTGGGTGCATAACTGTCTGGATAACTGTACTCAGAGAGTAGTTATTAATGGTTCACAATCCTGCTGGAAAGGTATAACAAGTGGGGTTCCACAGGGGTCTGTTTTGGGACCGGCTCTCTTCAATAACTTCATCAACGATTTAGATATTGGCATAGAAAGTACGCTTATTAAGTTTGCAGATGATACCAAGCTGGGAGGGGTTGCGACTAATCTGGAGGATAGGGTCATAATTCAAAATGATCTGGACAAATTGGAGAAATGGTCTGAGGTAAACAGGATGAAGTTTAATAAAGACAAATGCAAAGTGCTCCACTTGGGAAGGAACAATCAGTTTCACACATACAGAATGGGAAGTGACTGTCTAGGAAGGAGTACGGCAGAAAGGGATCTAGGGGTTATAGTGGACCACAAGCTGAATATGAGTCAGCAGTGTGATGCTGTTGCAAAAAAAGCAAACATGATTCAGGGATGCATTAACAGGTGTGTTGTGAGCAAGACACGAGAAGTCATTATTCCGCTCTACTCTGCACTAGTTAGGCCTCAGTTGGAGTATTGTGTCCAGTTCTGGGCACCGCATTTCAAGAAGGATGTGGAGAAATTGGAGAGGGTCCAGAGAAGAGCAACAAGAATGATTAAAGGTCTAGAGAACATGACCTATGAAGGAAGGCTGAAAGAATTGGGTTTGTTTAGTTTAGAAAAGAGAAGATTGAGGGGGGACATGATAACAGTTTTCAGGTATCTAAAAGGGTGTCATAAGGAGGAGGGAGAAAACTTGTTCATCTTGGCCTCTGAGGATAGAACAAGAAGCAAGGGGCTTAAACTGCAACAAGGGAGGTTTAGGTTGGACATTAGGAAAAAGTTCCTAACTGTCAGGGTAGTTAAACACTGGAATAAATTGCCTAGGGAGGTTGTGGAATCTCCATCTCTGGAGATATTTAAGAGTAGGTTAGATAAATGTCTATCAGGGATGGTCTGGACAGTATTTGGTCCTGCCATGAGGGCAGGGGACTGGCAAGTCACCATATGGTTCTGTCGGTCATTACAAACCCAGCTATATATGTTTCTAATGATTGAATCCCCCATTACAAACACCTGCCTTCTCCTAATGCCTGGAGTTCCCTCCCCCGGAGAAGTATCCTCAGTGTGAGAAGATACCATAACCTTATGCAGAAGGAGGGTCCCAACTATGGGATCATTTCCCTCTGCTCCAGTTGACTATTCTCCTTCCCTGAGCCTTTCATCCTCCTTAACAGCACAGGGGCTGTCTGACTGGAGGTGGGACAGTTCTACAGTGTCCCAGAAAGCCTCATCTACGTACCTCTCTGCCTCCCTTAGCTTCCCCAGTTGAGCCACCTTGGCCTCCAAAGCCCGTATGCAGTCTCTGAGGGCCAGGAGCTCCTTGCATCGAATGCACACATACAACACCCATACATAGAGCAGGTAATCATACATGCTACATTGGGTGCAATAAACAGGAGAGCCCCCACTCTGCTGCTGAGCTTCTGTGGGATCTGTGGGAAGAATGGCCCATGTGTGCAAGGTGCTGACCAGAGTGACTGTTCATGGGCTGGGAGTTAGGAGATTGGGGTCCAAGATGTTGTATCCCTCTAAGAAATCTACAAAGGGTTGGATCCCGAGATTTGTCTGCTTATGTCCCTTCCAGCCTTTTGTATGTGTACGCTGGGTGAAGGAACTGTCTGAATGATCTTCTGTGACAGGGGCATTTTACAGTTAGGCAGCAATTCTGTATCTATCATGCCCACAGCAGCTGGCTGATGTTCTCAGAACAATGTTTCCAGTGCATTTCTTCCCCTTTTTCACAGCATCTGGCGTGTGCGTGCGTGTGCGTGTGCATGTGCATGTTCATGTGCATGTGCACAGTTTCTCTTTACTTCCACCTGCTGTGTGTAGTGGCCCTTCCTCTCAGAACTTGCTATCATAGGTTGTGGGGGATAGCCAGATTGGTCTGCTTTGTAATATTGTTCTGTTCCTTTTGTACTTTAAAGACTATATCCCCCCTACAGATTTCCGTGTAGTATGAGCCCAGTATACAATGGGAAAGAGGACAGACCCACAGCAGAGCAGCAAGTGTTCAAAACTCAGGAGTCAGGCACTTAAAACGCATGAGCTTTTGAAAACAATTCATTTTGCCTTCTTGTGTATTTTGCCTTCTAGTGTTTGAGCCTTTGGGGGGTTTTGTGCTCAAGCTTTTCTACACAGGTGTGTCTAGACTACATGGCTCCGTCAACGGAGCCATGTAGATTAGGCAGGACGGCAAAGGGAAATGAAGCTGCGATTTAAATAATCGCCGCTTCATTTAAATCAAAATGGCCGCCACGCTGTGCCGATCAGCTGATTGTCGGCACAGCGCAGCAGTCTAGACAGGGATCTGCCGACCCCAGAACCCTTCGTCGGCAGATCCTGTAGGCTTACATAGGTCTGTTACCAGACTGGCAGTGGTGTCCTCTGGGATAGTGTTTCTAATTGCTTGTAATCCTCCTTCATGTGGGATGTTGGTGTATAGAGCTTCTAAATCCATGGTAGCAAGGATGCTGTTATCAGGGAGGTTATCGATGTTTTGTAGTTTTTCAGGAAGTCAGTAGTATCTCGGAGATAGCTGGGAGTTTTGGTTGCGTAGGGTTTGAGAAGAGAGTCTACATACGCTAACATCTTTATGGCTGACTTAGAACAACGTTTCCTCAGATCCCATCCCCTTTTACCCCTAAGCTCAGGATGATTCTTACCAACAACCACAGGACATACCACACTAATACCAACCCTGGAACTTTCCCTTGCAACAAACCCCGTTGACAGCTTTGTCCACATATTTACTCTGCTAACACCATCATTGGACCTAACCAATTCAGTTATAAGATCAAGAACACATATTCCTGCTCATCCAGAAATATAATTTATGCCATCATGTGCTGACAGTGTCCATCTGCTATGTACATTGGACAAACGTCTCAGACACTTCACCAAAAAATCAATGCACACAAAACAGATATCAGACAGTTTCACAAAGAAAAAACAGTTTCTTGCCATTTCAGCCAGAAAGGGTATTGTCTCAACAACTTGACTACCTGCATCCTGCTTCAAAGACATTTTAACGCAAGACTTCAAAGAGAAACCTCTGAACTGTCATTCATGCTTAAATTTGACACTTTACGACCGGGGCTTAACAAAGATGCTGATTATCTTACCCAAAGATAGCTTCCCCAATTATCGCCTCTAATATCATTAGCTCACAGACATTAACCTCCCCCCCTCATCCCCCCTCTGTTCTGAAATTTGATTTGTCCTTTTTATATGTGTTCACTTTTTTTGATTGTATCCCTTTGGTCATGCCAGTTTTCTTCCACAATTTGATCTGAGGAAGTGGGTCTGGCCCACGAAAGCTCATCACCTAATAAACCATCTTGTTAGTCTTTAAAGTGCTGCATAGTCCTGTCTTTTGTTTCAGCTAGACCAGACTAACACGGCTACATCTCTATTACTATTCTGCAGAATTCCAGGAACAGTGCACTGTGCCTTGAAATGTATGAGATCCATGCAGGCTTTATTACATTTGAGGAATAACTGGATTCCATACTGATATTTAAATAGTGATAATTAAGGTTCAGGTTTAAAACCTCCTTGAGACGAAAGGGAAAAATACAAATGATGCCCTATTGTGCCCTGGATCTGTCTGCAGGCTCCCAAGGACTCTGTGACTATGTCTAGACTGTAGGCTTCTTTCAGAAGAAGCTTTTCCAGAAGAGATCTTCCAAAAAAACTTCTTCCGAAAGAAAGCGTCCACACTGCGCAAGCGCATCGAAAAAGCAATCTGCTTTTTCGAAAGATAGCGTCCATTCAGTGTGGATGCTATCTCACATGTAAGCTGTGATTACTATGGGTGGAATGGCTACCAGGGTACCTGTACTTTTTCCTCTTTTCTCTTCTTTCAAAAGAACTCCCTCTTTCCCGTCCACATTCACTTTTTTCCGAAAGAGCTCGTTCGGAAAAAGGCTTCTTCCTCGTAGAAAGAGGTTTACTAATATTGGAAAAAACCCTCTGTTCTTTTGATGAGGGCAGGGGACTGGACTCGATGACCTCTTGAGGTCCCTTCCAATCCTAGTATTCTATGATTCTTTGATTCTATGATTTGTTTTCGAAAGAACGCGATTGCAGTGTGGACATGATTTTTTTCGGAAAAACAGCCGTTTTTCAAAAAAAACTCTACAGTGTAGACATACCCTGTGCCCCAAACTGTGTTTACAGCCTGACTAGCTTTTTCCTTGGCATGTTTCTTAAGATACCCAGCTCCACTTAGCTTTAACTTCAAAACTTGTTTGGGCACCATTGTAATGTGGGTGTTTCCAGGGTGGTGGTGGAGCTTTTAACCCTGTCAGTGCTGGTAAAAGGTGCTGGATAAGTGGGCCACATCCACTCTGATTGAGTTAGCACTGCTGCCACGCTCCCATCTCTGTCTCCCTGCCAGCTGTTTCTTTCACTTTGTGCATCTGATGAAGTGAGTTGTCTCTCACAAAAACTTATGCCCTAATAAAATTGTTGGTCTTTAAAGTGCCACTGTGCTGCTTGTTAAGAACATAAGAACATAAGAATGGCCATACTGGGTCAGACCAAAGGTCCATCGAGCCCAGCATCCCATCTGCCGACGGTGGCCAATGCCAGGTGCCCCAGAGAAGGAGAACAGAAGACAATGATCAAGTGATTTATCTCCTGCCATCCATCTCCTGCCCTTGTTATGAAGGCTAGGGCACCATACTTTATCCCTGGCTAATAGCCATTTATGGACCTAACCTGCAAAAATTTATCAAGCTCTTTTTTAAACCCTAATAGAGTCCTGGCCTTCACAGCCTCCTCGGGCAAGGAGTTCCACAGGTTGACTGTGCGCTGTGTGAAGAAAAATTTCCTTTTATTAGTTTTGAACCTACTACCCATCAATTTCATTTGGTGTCCCCTAGTTCTTGTATTATGGGAAAAGGTAAATAATTTTTCTATAATCACTTTCTCCACACCATTCATGATTTTGTATACCTCTATCATATCGCCCCTCAATCGCCTTTTTTCCAAACTGAAAAGTCCCAGTCTCTCTAGCCTCTCCCCATATGGGACCCTTTCCAAGCCCCTAATCATCTTAGTCGCCCTTTTCTGAACCTTTTCTAATGCCAATATATCTTTTTTGAGGTGAGGAGACCACATCTGCACGCAGTACTCGAGATGTGGGCGTACCATAGTTTTATATAGGGGAAGTATGATATCTTTTGTCTTATTATCTATCCCTTTTTTAATAATTCCTAACATCCTATTTGCCTTACTAACTGCCGCTGCACACTGCGTGGATGTCTTCATAGAACTATCCACTATAACTCCAAGATCCCTTTCCTGATCTGTCGTAGCTAAATTTGACCCCATCATGTAGTACGTGTAATTTGGGTTATTTTTTCCAACATGCATTACCTTACGCTTACCCACATTAAATTTCATTTGCCATTTTGCTGCCCAATCACTCAGTTTGCTGAGATCTTTTTGTAGTTCTTCACAATCCCTTTTGCTTTTGACTGTCCTGAACAACTTTGTGTCATCTGCAAACTTGGCCACCTCACTGCTTACCTCATTTTCTAGATCATTGATGAACAAGTTGAACAGGATTGGTCCCAGTACTGACCCCTGGGGAACACCACTAGTTACCCTCCTCCATTGTGAAAATTTACCATTTATTCCCACCCTTTGTTTTCTGTCTTTTAACCAATTCTTGATCCATGAAAGGACCTTTCCTCCTATCCCATGACCACCTAATTTACGTAAAAGCCTTTGGTGTGGGACCGTGTCAAAGGCTTTCTGGAAATCTAGGTATATTATATCCACTGGGTGCCCCTTGTCCGCCTGTTTATTAACCCCTTCAAAGAATTCTAACAGATTAGTTAGACACGACTTCCCTCTGCAGAAACCATGCTGACTTTTGCCCAACAATTCGTGCTCTTCTATGTGCCTTGCAATTTTACTCTTTACTAGTGTTTCTACTAATTTGCCTGGTACTGATGTTAAACTTATCGGTCTATAATTGCCAGGATCTCCTCTAGAGCCTTTTTTAAATATTGGTGTTATATTGGCCATCTTCCAGTCATTTGGTACCAAAGTGGATTTAAAGGATAGGTTACAAACCACTGTTAATAACTCCGCAATTTCACATTTGAGTTCTTTCAGAACCCTTGGGTGAATGCCGTCTGGTCTCGGAGACTTGTTACTATTCAGCTTATCAATTAATTCCATAACCTCCTCTAATGTCACTTCAATCTGAGTGAGTTCCTCAGATTTGTCACCTAAAAAGGCTGGCTCAGATTTAGGAACCTCTGTAACATCCTCAGCCGTGAAGACTGAAGCAAAGAAATCATTTAATCGCTCCGCAATGGCACTGTCTTCCTTGATCGCTCCTTTTATATCTTTATCATCCAAGGGCCCCACTGCTTTTTTAGCGGGCTTCCTGCTTCTAATGTATTTAAAAAACATTTTACTATCGTTTTTTGAATTTTTGGCTAGCTGTTCCTCAAACTCTTTTCTGGCTTTTCTTACTACATTATGACACTTAATTTGGGAGTGTTTATGTTCCTTTCTATTTTCCTCACTAGGATTTGACTTCCACTTTTTAAAAGCTGCCCTTTTCTCTCTCACTGCCTTTTTAACATGGCTGTTTAGCCATGGTGGTTCTTTGTTAGGTCTCTTACTGTGTTTTTTTATTTGGGGTATACATTTAAGTTGGGCCTCTAGTATGGTGTCTTTAAACAGTTCCCATGCAGCTTCCAGGGATTTTAGTTTAATTACTCTCCCTTTTAGTTTCTGTTTAACTAGCTTCCTCATTTTAGTGTAATTCCCCTTTTTGAAATTAAATGCCAGAGTGTTTGACCGCTGCGGTGTTCTTGTTGTTGGTGATGGATGTGTTTCTTCTAGGCAGAGGTCAATGGAAAGTCACTTAGATGCCAGGAAGCCCCAGGTTCATGGGACTGTTCACACAGACTTACATTCTAAGGCCCCCTTGGCATGGCTGTTCAGTGGGAAAGCCTAGCTTGCCATTGGGTTCACCCCCAATTTACTGGGGGGATCGAGCTCTCCCACTTCCCCCCTCCAGCCTTTCAAGAGAGGTACTCTCAGCAGACAGTCAAAGCAAGGAGGAATTTCTATATCACTCCCAGCCTGCTTCCAGCTGGTAACACTTTCACTTAATACAAGGGTGTGGCCATGGGCCAAACAGTCCTCAGAGTGTGACAGCCTAGCCCATGGTCACAGTGATCATCTATAGGGAGTGCATCCTGGGCTTCTCGTCTCAGAGGTGCTGGACAGAACCTCACACCTTTGGCACAGGCTGCTTGTTTGGGGAATTAGCGGGGGCAAGCTCTCAGCTGGGAACAGTGGGAAAGAAGGTAGGATTGATTCATGTCCCACCTGGGCAAAACAGGCCGAGTTTGACATTCAGGGAATGCTGCGTGGCTACTTCCCCCTGAGCAACACCAGGCAGTAAGTGACACAGAAAGATATTGTGGTTAGTGAGACGGGGTTGCAGGGAATATCTTTTGTTGGACACACTTCTGGTAGTGAGACACACAAATTTGGGGGCCGCACAACTCTGAACTCTGCGCATCACAGTGAAATGCAAGGTGGGACAGCTAATGTTGTTTAGCACAAGCAGTTAGCACATGCTGTAAGGCAGTGTTTCTCAACCAGTGGGACAAGGACCCTTAGGGGTACTGGAGAGAAGTCTGGGGGTAAGTCAACACAACTGAAATTTGGAGAAAACTGAATTTTTGTTTTAAGTTTTACAGCATTTTATTATTTTTGTATTTTTTTACACCCAAAAGTATCATTGCCTGCCCGGCTATGATTAAGTTGTTTAAACAAATGTGTTGCAATGGTAGAAAAATTTTTTGTGTGTCTGAAAACTGTAGGTACTGGGGGTACTTATAATTTTTTTAAAGGGGTACTTTATAAAAAAAAGGTTGAGAAGCACTGCTGTAAGGAACCATTCAAGGCAGAGTGGCAGGTTAACACCTCTGCAGGGACAGGACTAAAAGGAGGGTTAGTGGGTTAGAGATAAGCCATAAATCCAGTGCCTCTGGTCAGTCTGGCAGAGTTGTGAACGTAAGCTCATCTTGTCTTTGACAAGTGTTGCGCAGGTTTCCTTGCAGCTGAAGACTGAAAAGTCAGATTCACAGAGTGACAGGCAGACATGGCTACATAGCACACCCTGCGGTTAGTGGTAGCTGGATCTATCAGCACAGCAGGCTCACGGCTGGGTCGTTAGCACTAGGAGCTGAATGTGCGGGTGTTGTAGCCGTGTCTGTCCCTGGACATTAGAGTGACAATGGGGGCAAGATCATATCTGTTCGTGGCCTAGCTTCTGTATGTGAGAGAGAGAAGCTTTTATCACAGTGCTCTACTCTTCCGCAGGGTTGGAACAGACTGCTGAGCGTAAGATATTAACCTACCTTTCACGAGACCATGGAAAGTGAAGTGGTCTGTCATAGGGAGGAAATGGAGGAAGGAACAGCTGGGAGAGTTTTTTGGTGGGTTACAGATAGGTGTAATAAGTCATAAATCCAGCAACCCCCACACGCAACACAGGTCTGTACTCCTGGGACTGTGCATGAGGGAAGTGAGCAAGATAATGAGCACAAAGCCCTCCATGATGAGTGAGACCAGCTATTGTTGTGGGGCCTGCTAAAGTGAGGACAGCATGCCCACCACTCCAGGGACCAACCCCTGCAAAGCTGCGTGTGCTGCGGCACCATGTAAGCCTAAGCGGCCCATGCTACTCTACTGCTGGGCTTGTCTTCACTGGGCTGTGTTTGAACATGACCTTAAGGAGTTGTGATAATCAGCCTGATGTTAACCTGGCTTAGTACTCAGTGTAGACACCAGCAACTGTCTTGTTCAACATTGTGTGAGCTGCTGGTGGTTAACTCCCAGAGCCATTCCTCCAAACATGCCGCTTGGCACCATCTTGCCACCTTGGTTTTTCCCCTCTCCCCTCCTGTGCTGTGTAAGCAACCAACTCACACTAGTAATTAACTCCTTTCCACACCATCCACGGCTGCCCTGCTCTGCACACATGTTCCTTGCAACAGCCTTCAAGGGCCCCCTCAAAGTAGACAAAGTGACAAAGTGAACCTGAATCTGTGGCTCCAAGGCTACAACCAGGCAGGTATAATTTCACACCAGACAAGAAAACTAATCATAAGCCCAGCCACTGGGTGACTGGGCAACCAAGTGGCAGATGACAATCAATACAGATAAGTGCTAAGTAACGCATTCTGGAAAACATAACCCCAACTAGAAATACACAATGCTGGGGTCTACATTAGCTGTTAGCACTCAAGAAAGAGATTTGGGCGGCATGGATAGTTCCCTGAAAACATCTGCTCAATGTGCTGCCACAGTCAAAAAAGTGAAGAGTGTTAGGAATGGATTGTGAAGAGTTAGATAATAAGGGGCGTGTGTGTGTGTTAGCATTGAACAAGTATAGCGCAGAGCATCAAACATGATTGGGGTATGGAAGAAGTTTCATAGGAGGGAAGATTAAAAAGACTGGGACTGTTTAACTTAGACAAGAGATGCCTAAGGGGGAATGGTGTGGAGAAAGTGATGAGAGAAGTGTTCTTTACCCTTCACACATGAGAGCCAAGGGTCACCCAATGAAATTAATAGGCAATGGGTTTAAAACAAGCATAAGATGGTACTTTGCACCACACAGTCAACTTGATGCCAGGGAATGTTGTGAAGGTCAAAAGTGTAGCTGGGTTCAGAAAAGAATGAAATAATTTCCTAGAGGATAAGTCTATCATCTGGGGAGTCTGACAATAGAAAAGTGTTTCTCAAAGTGGTCTGCAAACTTGGCTGCACTGGTTTGTTTACTTACTGGTGCTGTGGCCATGGAGCCTCATGGCTCTGGTTCACTGTTTGCAGCCATGGGAGCTGTGGGAAGTTTACTTTCATTGGTAAGTAAACAAACTGGTGTGGCCAGTTAGCATGTTCCTAAAGTGGTTTTGTGGGCCACTGTGATAGAATGAATGGGTAAGTGTGTGTGGTTCTTGCCTGGAGCCCCAAAGCTCTGAGTTAAATCTCCTTCATATGAGATGTCAGGGTGTCCCTTATCCTGCCTTCTACCAGGGAGGCCTGGGTGTTGGCTGTCTTGTCCCATCCTGAGCCATCCCTCCTGGGGGGGGGATGGGACATGAGCCCACCATCCTGCCTTCCCCAGGTGAAGGCCCTATCCCATGGGCCATGTTGGGGTCCTTTGTTCCAAGGGTGCCTAGTTCATCTATCACCATGCTTGTATTGAATGGCTCTGGGTTGGGTGGGTGGGGCTTGAGCCCATGACCTTTGGCTCTGGAGGCAGGTACCTTATCCACTAGCACCACTGGGGGAGTCCCCCAACCTCCCTACATTCTGGGCCCCCCTTTTCCTTCCTTTGTCCCAAGTGTGCCTGGTCCATCCATCACCAGAAGGGAGGTGGCTGTCCCGGAGGACACTGCACCATTAGTGTCTCCTCCAGGCTACAAGAAATGGGCTCTGACCATCGCTGATGGTGCATCCTACTGAATGAAACACACTCTGGTATAAAGGGTTAGGTTAGGCTGTCGCCTCGGCACTGAGCCTGGAGAGAGCAGGAGGAGTTCTCCAGTTTCATCCGTCTTTGCTTGCCCACACTTAAAGGTTTAGCCACTTTACCCATGCAGGCAAGTCATGGCAATGCGGGAGGGGAAATTGCCCCAGGGCCCGGCAATTTAAAAGGGCCCAGAGCTCCAAGCTGATGCCGCTGTTATTGCAGTAGCAATGGCAGCTGGAGCCCCAGGCCCTTTAAATTGCCACTGGGGCCCCTGACTGTGCAGTTCGGGCAGCGCTGAGGACTGGGTGGGGAAGGCTAGTTCCCAGTCCTGCCCCTTCTGCCCATGGCCCCACCTCTTCTGGGGGTCCCTAAGCCAAGCCCCCACCACATTGCTGAGGGCCCAGCAAAGTCTGTCGCCAGCCCCAAGGCAAGCCTGCCCTCTGAGAGTGCATTTACACAAGTGTTGAAGGGCTTTACACCACAATAGTTGGTTCCAGATTAGGGACGGAAATAATCCGTACTGCTACAAGGCGCCTTCACGCTCTGCTAATGCCCCTGCCCAGGTCTTTTATTGGGATGGACTGTCAGCAAAAATTCACACCCCTTAAGTGACATGCTTATTTCGGTCACATGTGTAAGTGTAGGCCAGCCTGTACACCTCCCATGCTTTGAACCCTCTCCCGTGCCAGCGCACGGAGCAGTCCTGCTCGCCTGGGCCTCCTAAAACCTTACTTCTGCTCTTCTGATGATGACAGCTTCCCAGGCTCTCTGGCAGCTCCCCCTCTGCCTGCCACCTGCCATCACTGGAAAGCTGCAGTTCATGAGTATCAAAAATCAGGGCAAACAAACCACCAGCAAGAAGCTGCCAAACATTCAATCCTGTCTTCTAGCACAGAGCCCTGCACCCTCAAGAGACCCAGTTGGGCCACCTTGCTAGTGGCTCCACCAGCAGGGTCAGGGGTGAGACGGTGAACTCCTCTGGGCAGGGACTTTTACTGTGTCCTGTTAAGCTCTGGGCCCTCTCTGTGGTGCAGCAGAAACCCTGAGCAAAGGTTCCATGTGCAGATCACTTCACACCTTCCTCTCGTGTGAAACTTCACAGCTGCTCTGCAGCTCAGTACAACAGCTTAGGACAGGAAGTGAAGACTTGTGACAAATTGAAGTGGCAATGGGAATTATTTGTCAGGAGAATGTAATTATCCCACGTGGAACACCAAGCCCAAGTCTTGTCAGATGTGCCTGGAATCTTAATGACGGGTTATGGTCAGGACCTCACCCTGGCCATTAGCCGAGCACTGCTGGCTAACAGGGAAGAGCATGCTACTGAGTCATCTATTCCATGTAAGCAACACCAGGTAGACTTCCTGTCTATGGCCAGGCCTGCCAGCATAGCTATGCCAGTCCACAGTGTGAGAGCGGTGACTCAGGATTGCCATTCCCATGCCATCAAAAGCCTTGGTGTATGTAGCAGCAAACCTGTTCTTGTGCCAGGGCAGCCTTTCTGCAGTGTGCACATGTGGCTGTAGCTCCTGATTAGCCGAGTAGCAAGTGGCTCACAGATGTTAGTCAGTTAATTGGGAGGGTGGATAATCTACCAGGCAGAAGCCATTCAGCAGCAGGGACAAGTGATCACGGGGTGGCAGCTAGGATATGACCCAGGGATATGACCAGAAGTCAGGACCCCAGCACACAGGGCTGGCAGCAGAACCCCCAGAATGCAAGAGGGCAGCCAGGACCCCAGGCACTAGGCTGGAAGCCTGGGTGTGCTACAGAACCCCCTGCATTCACAGTTCCCACGCCTATGCAAGTGTTCATCCTCTCCCTCCTTGTGGTCCTGGTGGGGGTCTTGTCTCTATTATCTCTGCCTCTGCCTTATCCAGATCCCTGCCTGGGGGTCTCTAGGCTTATGATTGCTGCCGAGGGCCGAGTTCTCATGCTGGAGGACAATAGGGTTTTGGTTAAATGGGGAGTATGCTGTATCGGCGTTGGCCCGCGAGGACTGCTTTGCTGGTCTCTTCCCGCTGGGAGTGCAGGGGACTGGACTAGCTGGCCTGGAAGACCCCTCCCACTCATGCGTGTCTAAAAGTCCTTAGCACACTGGTATCCTCAGACTGGTGACGTGCTCCTAGTGCAGGCTTGGCCAAAGTATTGACCCAGAGGCAGTGGTGTTCAGTTGACGACGGATGATAAAATCTTGGCCTGAGGTGGTGGCTCCTAGCCAAGCAAAGAATGAATGATGCAAAATGACCCTTCTCAAACCAAACAATCCCTCAGCACCACACGCTGTCTACAGTCTGCTGCTGCCAAAGTACGCACCCTCCCAGGTCCTGTCAGCCGAGAGGGCTCCAGATGCCTTGGGTGTCTGGAGCCAGCGCAGACCTAAATGTGGCATTGGGGACCCACCTATTTCCTGATGTGAGAACCTGGGCCACAGATGCACATGCATTTAATTCAGCCACAGCCATTTCCAATAAGCCTGAGCCATGTGCTCCGTGACTGGCAACACACGCGGGTGCTGTGACTCGAACACAGACTAGCCAATTGCAGAGAGCCGGAGCGTCTCCCAGACGAGATCAGCCACAGCCAGGAACTTATAGACATGGTAGCAGTGTGGCACCCTTCCCTCATCTCCTCATCCTGAGACTGACAAATGTGCCAGGAGTCTTCACGGAGACTGCTTCCCTGGTGGCAAGGCAATTGATGTTAAGATCATTGACATTCTCATCTACTCATCTAAGCGATGGGTGAAAAGAAAGGACTGAACTTGCTGTTAGAGGGTGGAGCTGTGTTGCCTAGTACAGAAGTATCTGGCTCTCTTTCTTGGACTCTTGGCATGCGTGAAGGCTGGGATGTATTGAACAGCTGTCTTCTGCCAGTTTCTCTGCCTTTCTGGCATTTTGGATCCTGCATGCATACAACAACTAAAGCTTGAATTAACCCTCCCCACACACCCAGCCCAAGGTTTGCTGCCTTCAAGTTGCATCAGCAAGGGCAGGAGGGAGGCAGCTGCATTGATGATGGAGTGCAGCCTTTGAAAGAACACAACAGCTGTGAGCTGGATAACGGCTTATTTCTGAGCTGGCTCTTGCTGAGTTACTAGAGTAGCTTTTACTTAGGGCACGTGTTGCATTTTTCTGCTGGGAGTAACCTTGGGGGAACTCCCCACCTTCAGAGAACACGATGCTTGACTTGAAACCAATCAAGCTTTTCACTTACTGGAATGTTAGTTCAATGTTTGTCCAGTGGGCACACTTGCTAAAACCTGCCGCTTTGTGGGAGGCATTGGGGCTTCTCTACTTGCCTGGCTATTTTGGGTAGCCTTTCAAAGTTGTAACATGCTTGAGAATTCCCATTGTGTTGGAAGAAGCTGGCTGTGTGCACCAGAGATGTGGGCTGTAAACAGTTCTGGCTGCAGCTAAAACTGAAGTTATTTAAAGCCCTGGTTCTTGCTTACAGCACAGGCAGCCAGTGTGTGGCATCGGAATATCCATGTGCCACACTGGCCCCCAGCTCATGGCTGCTACAAAAAATGGGCAACATAATGACATATCTCAATCGGCTCATGACGGGCTGAGAACATGCCAGCTTCACCACATCCTGCTGCACATTGGTTGTGCCAGGCTCACTGCTTCGGCTGGGAACCATGCCCAAAGGTCATGCAGGACGTGGTGAAATGGCCTGCTGAGAAGCCAGGTTGTGTGTTTGTACGTCATGGCTCGCCAGGTGCCCCAGCACATGAGGTGCCTGGCACCAGTGTTCCCTGTAAGCTGAGCACTTGGGTGGCCACCCAGATTGAAATGCTACCCAGCTGATTAGCAGGGTGCCCACAGTGTGCTCAGCTGGCAGCATGTGTTTCAACTGGTGGTGCACATCCTTACATGCCTTGGTGCACATAACAAAACATTTTCTCTACATGGATGGAAAAAAAATAGAGGGAACCCAGTACCCTTCCTCTATCTTCCCTTTGGGATGTTAAACTTTGTTATGGAGCAGATGGGGGGCTGACTGAGGTCAAACCCTTGGTCTCATCCAACTAAATGGAGGAGAGGCTGGGAAGAGCAGGTAATGGGCCGGGGGTGGGAGGATTGGTATGGCCCTGCTTGCACAGGAAAGGGGGAAAGCCCTTGACATGTTTCATTTAGACTGTCTCTGCACCAACGAAACGCATGTTTCACTTCCTGAGCTTTGCTGTGCCAGTGGAGCAGCACAGTTCCAGGCAGACCCCGGGGAGTCCTCTGGCTATGGAGCCCTGCCTTTCTTGCTGTGCATCACAGCGCTTTCATGGTGTTGCTGAGGTGTCACTTCTGAGGCATGGCCCACAGACTGCAGCACGTGCCTCTGGCAAAGTCTGGCTCCGACGTGAGGAATGTTGGCTTTGGCACAGAATTTAGGCAGGAGGGTGTGTTTTTGGGAAGAGAAATTGTCTTTTCTGCAGCCAGGGCCGTCCTTCCCATTTCTGGGGCCCCACGCTGTGTTAGTGCACTGGTGCCCCTATGCCAATGGCAGCCGGGGGAGGGGGGATTTTTTAGAGCTGTTATTTTATAATCTTCAGCAACACCCCAATGAAACATTGTTAAAGCAAATTTTAAACTCAGGTCCTGTTGACTGACACAGTACGTTCAGAAATGGACAGTGTGCCGGGGCTGGCAAATGCCTGTGAAATGGCTTCATTGCCATTCGAGTGGCTCTTTCGTGGGTCCAGTGTCTGCTAGTAGCTCTGGCCGGCTTCTTCATTGTTAAGTTAACTAGCTCCTTTCTAGAAGAAGCAGAGCTGCCCAGCGGTGCCCCAAATTTTCAGGTGCCTCGTGCAAAGGCGTATTCTGTGAATGGGCAAGGACGGGGCTTTCTCCAGTGTTGACATCAGGATAAACTGCCAAGCACTTGGCTGGCATTACCCCAGTTTGCTGAGCAGGAAGGAGCAGTTAGACTTTGTCAGCACTGGTCTAGCTGCACCCATGCAAATCTGTAGGGACAGGTGAGAACTGCAGCCACACTGCAGAGTGTCCACCTCAGCTACAAATAGGTGCAGCTAACACCTGAGCCTGTTCAGGTAACCAGACATGGTTAGTTATAGAGCGGCCCAGGCAGCCAGCCCTTTGCCCTGAGCACTTCGTCCCTCCCTTGCCCCTTTGTGGCAACTCCACTACAGCCACATTGGGCTTGTCTGCACGGCGGAGTATTGCGTGTTGGGGGTGTCATTTTGAAAGTGTGTCTGTTGGTCTGCGTGGACCCTGCTGGTAGATTAAGCCTCCTGGGAATGTTTAATGTTCACTGACAGGGACCACCAGGACCAATTAACGTGCAACACGGTGCCCACTGGAAATCACAGCCACATGGTGCAAATTGGCCACTGCGTAGACAAGCCCGAAGAGTAACTCCTCATTGCTGAGAAGCTCGGAGTTGGTCCCATGTTAGTGTAGAGCAGCCCAGGGCAGAGCGAGGCCCAGCTTGCCCTTTCTCAGCAATGACTTTGGACACCCAAGCAGAATACCACACGCATCCATTAATTAAAAACCAGTTTATTAAAAAATAATCTTTCCCCGCTTCTCGTATCCCAGTCTCACCGCTGGTAAATAATTGCGTTAAAAAAGACATCTTGTATTGCACACGTGGAAACAGCTTTGTTCTCTGTTGAAAGCAGGACTCACTTGACAGCACAGTGCTGTGAAAGGGGCCACACCGGCCCAGCACGCGCCACCCTGACTCTTACACAGCCCATGCGTCTGTGGCAGGAACCCTCTGGGAGGAGGGAGAATCCGAGTTATGGCAGGGCGCCCACCCCTCCATACAGAGTGCACTTGCTAGGCATGTGCTCACCAGCAACAACCTGGGCACAGCAGAGGGGACAGTGGGCGGCAGCTTTCACTCCGGGTCACACCTGCTGCCTGTGAAGTCAATGGGAGTTTTCCTGTTGACTTCATGTAGGCCCATATGCAGGGGGGGTGCACCGCCCCCCATGATCCTTCACGGTCTGCCATGGGGCCGATTCTGGACGGTCTAGGGAAGGCAGAGGCGGCGCGCTGCTAGCCTCCCTCCCCTGTGCTCTGGATGGGGGAAGCCTGGGGCTGCTTCCTCCCTTTCTCCTCCAGGAGAGAGGCCAGAGGGGGGGGGCTGGGCCGTGGGGGTGGGGCTAGGGGCGGAGCAGTCACCAGCCTTTCCCACAGCTCCACCGCCTCCCAGAAATTCCTGTGTACCAGCCTGCCATGGGAGGCAGAACTGGGCCTTGAGTGTTCTTGTCTCCATGTGCTCAAGGCAGGGAAACGCCAGTGATTCGGGCCAGCTGTTCTGTGAGAATGGGCACGAGTCGTGACCTTTTAGAACCGCTGGCGGGAGCCATCTCAAGTCAGTGGGTCGGCTCTGCAAGCAAGGTGCCCCCTGACAGGGCAGAACTAGTGCTCGGCTCCAAGGAGTCTGTGCGCAGGGGCTTGGCCTCAGTGTAGCTCCATTGGGAACTCCCTGCGTGCTAACGTACCAGGGGAATTGGAAGGCAAGGCACCTGGTGCCGGCATATCTTTTGTGCACTGCTTCCTGTCTAGGCTGGGCGCAAGGAGGACAAGGCAGCTGCAGGAATTGCCAGGAGCGCTCTGCTGCCACTTTGCCCTGTCCCTGTCCCAAGAGCACAGCCCAGTTCTTTGGGGCCAAAGGTCAGGCTAAGGGGGTTGCATTTTAATGGTATTTCTCAGCTGAGGGGCCCAGCCCAGAAGTCACATAACAGTAGCCTGAAGAGGGTTCAGCTCCCCTTGGAGAGAGCTGGAAGTCGAGGATGCCAAGGGCACCTTCACTTTTGTAACAGCTGGTTTGACTGGTCATTAGCTCGTTTGACGTGACCATGCAGGCAGTTTAAAGGAGGGGAGGGGTGACTTTGGCTCCCTTTTTCTCAGCAGAGTAAGCGCATTACTCCGTGAATTGTTCAATTGGCTCTTAAGGTTCTGCTCCAGGCTAAGGAGCTGCTCTCTCGGGGTCCAGCTTGCAGAATCCTGCCCGCTCAGTGCTTAGCTGAACTGGTTTGAATCTGACCCTACGTGGCATTTTCCTCTCCTCTCACCACCATCCAGTACCTGCATTGCTTTAACCTTCTTCCCAGGCCTCCCTCCTGGCCCACTCCTAGCCAAGTAACACAAGCCATCCCAAAGACCTGGGGGGCTCCCATGTGTCCGGCCTGAAGTATTACACTGGATGTGGCCCAAAGCTTCGCCCGAGTGATTCCAAGCCATGTGTAATGGGGACGGGGTCATGGCTTGTCTCTGTTTGGCAAGACACACCATGGCTCAGTCTCACATCCTGCACAAACGGTCTCCAGCAACCCTTCACTGGAGAACACGAGCCACTTGCACCTGATGTCAACCACCTGCTGTGTGCTGGTGGGCCGACTCCTGCCTGCGCTCCTCACCGCAAAGCTCCAAACCCCTGGCTGAACTCAACAGTCTCTCAGAGCAGACACACCCTTCTCCCTCCTGGGCACACAGATTACACGTTATTGTCTCCTTTGGCCCCTGGAGGAGGAGGTAAATACTGTGTCAATGGCTCCTGCCTTCCAGGGTGTCAGGCAGCTGGTCTGTGAAGGCAGCGTTTAGCTGCAAAGTGCTGTAGTTGGGCGGGGGAGTCCTGGGCATGTGATTTTCCTGGGGCAGTGGTAAGCGAAGGGCCGTGTTGAAGGTGGGCAAGTCCTCATCGGTGCACACGGGATTGTCGTGACCCTCTCTGGCAGGAGCGTTAACCTCAGGTGGCTCCTGTGGTCGTGGTGCTTTTCGGTCATTCCACCATTTCTTCATCATTTGCCAGCGGCGCCGCATGACGATGGAGAAGGAGTCAATGAAGAAAACTTCGATGATCTCAATGACACAAACCACGGAGCAGCTCATCCAAAGGCCCAGCTGGCCTCCGAAGTTGGAAAGGAGAATGACAAGCTGGAGGAGAAAAGTGTGCAAGGTTATGTCACAACCAGCCAGGACAGAAGCAGCAAGAGAGGCAGCTTCTCAGAGCTGGAGCAATCAGTGTCTGCAACAAGAAGCCCCGGAGACAGATACTTAGACACTGTTCAAGGGACACAACTTGCCCAACACAGAAGAAGGCAAAACCCAATGGGCTGGTCTCTAACTGTCCTGCCTGCTCCACTCTTGCTTGGGCTCTAGAGCTATCAACTAACATGAAACAGCAAAGTCACTTACTCTTGTCTCAGGGCAGGACCTAGGGAGGAGGTGCCCATGTGACTAGGGCTGAATGAGCCAAGGAACCCAAATGCCCCTTGTGCCCCAGGACAGGACTGAAGCATGTGGAGTCACTGTTTGGGGAAGTATGGAACTATTCTGGTCTAAACAGATGCTTGCAGACATCAAGGTGGCCCCCGGGCCAGCAGGAACTCACCCGAGAAATCTCTCAACTCTACTTACATTGTTGGCAGGATTCTCGGAAATGAATCTTTCGTTCAGGTCTTTGTAGAACACCACAAGGTTGGCGAGGTCCGTTCTAGGAAGGCAGAGAGCAGGCCCTAGCTTTAGTCAAACAATAGCATGAGGTGCACTGCAAAATACTTTAAAGCACCAGTTGGATGAGTAGGGCCAGGCCTGGCTAAGGAGCGCTCTTTCCATTGCCATCAGTAGAGCCGCTCTAATTGTGTCTGAACTTGGGGTGCAGGCTAGAAACACACGGGGGAAACTTACTTGTTCAACATTTTGTTGATTTTCTGCCTTTTGTCCCAAGAGAGGACGCGCAGCATCCAGTCCTTGGAAAACAAGAGAACAGCGTAACTGCCATGAGCTCAAGCCCAGGAGCCTGAGATGCGACAGCTCATTTGGCTCGGGTGTCGCTCTAGAATGCCATGATTGTGTAGTAGGGGGTCTCCCGCTGCCGCCTGTTGGATGGATCTCGCAGACCAAGGGAGACTGAGCCCCCAAGGGATGCATTTGCAGGCTTGCTGGGGACAGGAGCTGCATGCTTTGCAGTGCTCACAGCCACTGGTCAGGAGCACCAGGCCAGTGCTCACAAAAGGGGCCTCTCACTTCCAAGGCTGCACTGCTGGACTGTACCTTGTTCCTGCTGGAGCTGTGAAGCTTCCCCCCCCATTCATTGTGGGAGGCAGTTCTTCCTTGTAAGCTCGTCTCCCCAGGGCTGAAAAATCAGGGTTCATCTCCCCCACTGGGGAAAGGGCAGCCCTCACTCAGATGGCATGAACCTCGGGAGGATGAGACTCAGCAGCAGAAGCAAGGGGAAAGCCCCAGCCTGACAAAGCCCCTGTGGGTCGAGGCACAAGGGAGCCCAAGCCAGCCTGCACACGGAGCTTGCTGCCCTCCTGTGCCACTAAGCAGGCTGAGGAAGAGCAGCAGCACTGGGAGCTCACCTCTGAAACGGAAGACGGCCACTGGGCTAAGCTGGTGGTCAGCGTCCATTCCTTAAAGCTGCGGGAAAAGGGGCCTGGTATTAGCTGTAAGGCGGAACTCTTGCATGAGGAATGAATCCTAGAATCCACCAAATACTGGAACTGGAAGGGGCCTCGAGAGGTCATCGAGTCCAGTCCCCTGCCCTTCCAGCAGTTCTTGCATATCTTGCAGCAGGACTTACCTGCAGGATTCTTTGCAAATCTGCTGACAGCCCAACTGCTCCTTCACAAACTTCTCATGCAGCTTATAGTAGCAGTACACTGCAGAGAAGGAATGCAGGGTGACTTGCTGGGGAGCCAGAGAGACAAGAGTCTGGTCTTGTGCTTAATGCTCAGGGCTTAGGAGACCTGCTTTAATTCCTGGCTCTGTAACAGGCTCCTTCTGTGCCCTGGGCAAGTCCCCCCTCTTCCATGGATCCCATTTCCCCAGCTACAAAATGGGGATAAACACTTCCCTTGGAAAGACATGCTCCTCAGGGTAGGGACAGGCTCTTGCTATGTGGCGTCTAGCACAGCAGAGCCCTGGGCTCAGGTGGGCCTCAGATTCTGCCGGAGCACACAGGCATAGTATTCTGAAGCATGGAGATGGATTTCAAAGACACGGGGGCTCTTGCTAGCAGAGAGCTAGTCTCTAAGGGTATGTCTAAACTACATGGCTCCGTCGACGGAGCCGTGTAGATTAGTGTACTCAAAAAAGGGAAATGAAGCGGCGATTTAAATAATCGCCACTTCATTTACATCAAAATGGCTGCCGCGCTGTGCCGATCAGCTGTTTGGCGGCACAGCGCGGTAGTCTGGACGCTACGCGGTCGAAAAGGGAAGACCTTGTCGACCGCCCCGTTATGCCCCGTTATGCCTCCAGACTACCGCGCTGTGCCGCCAAATAGCTGATCGGCACAGCGCGGCAGCCATTTTGATGTAAATGAAGAGGCGATTATTTAAATCACCACTTCATTTCCCTATGTCTAGAAACCTCATCTACATGGCTCTGTTGATGGAGCCATGTAGTCTAGACATACCCTAAGCTGAGGAATAAAAGCACAGGAAGGGGGCACATGTTAGTCCATGGCAGATTCATCGTTCCTCAAGCCTGATAGACTTGTGTAGAGAATAGAACGTGTGGTAATGATCTAATGCCGGGGCTGACTGGGACGTGTCTGTCAGCCAGCACATTTGGCGGTTGTTGTTAGGTGGTAAAGGAGTCTGAGTGGGGACTTGACTAATACTCTAGAAAACTTACTCCAGTTGGGGTATTTCTTGTAGTTGCAGTATTCTGCGCCGGGAGCTAGGGGCTGGGCGTACTGGGCACAGCCACAGGTATCCACCATGGCCCTCTGGAAACAGGAATGCAGGCAAATCTGCAGGGAAATAAAACAAAGAGTTGGGCTTCTACAGTTCAACAACTGCGCAAGGATGCCATGGTTGCTTCTCTGTTCTGTTCCAAAATAAGTCCTCAGGGGGAACCAGCAGGAACCATCATTTTCCCTTCAGCTGGAATTTCCAGTAGCTGGGACCCCAGCGTCAGCCCCTACCCACTGCAGTGCAGGGTTCCATGTTTTAATGAACTCACTCGTGACCTCAGCCAGCACCACATCACAGGTCAGGCTGCATGTTAACACCCATTAAAAGAAAAATCAAGCCCTGGTGCTGGACTGGCAAAAAGAAGCAATTCATACAAGCACAATGGGACTCATAAGGGAGGAAATCAGGGTGCCTGACGCTTTTGTGTTGGAGTCATCACAGAAGCCATGCAAAACTAGTGGAAACTTTCTTTGTAAGTGTTCTGCTAGTTGGACCCAGATTAGATAGTATCAGTTATTCATGGACTCTTATCTGACAGGGGCACAGTTTCTGGCTTCAAGGGTTACTAAGCTGTAACATTTGTTTGGCCAATATTTTCCAGTCCAGCAGTGTCAGAGAATTCCGTAATGAGCTAATGTTCCTACTATATATGACAACATCCCCAAGGCAACTTCAAGCTTCAATCACTTTGGAACAAAACCCAGATTTTAAAAGTACTACTGTATTCTACAGCTGTGATCCAAAGCATTTCAGCTGCTGTGGTGCTTCTGTAAGGTTGGGGGATGGCACTGAAGAATGCTGCACTGATTGTATAAGGGGATTGCCTTGAGGAAGGGCTCTGGGTGACTTGAAAACTCTCCTCTCCCACCAGCAGAAGTTGGTGCAATAGCAGATATTACAGCCCCCACCTTCTCTGGAAAAGCGTGTGGGACAGACTCAGTGCAGAGCTTTACCTGGAGCGAGTAGCTCTTGTTGTAGAGGTTCGCTATTGGAATGTCTTTGCCAGTCTCCGTGCAGTCGCTGTATGGTTTGCTTAGCTTGTGAGACCGAGTCTGAAAACCAGAAACCAAATGTGGATTTAAGAAGGAGCTGAGCTGAGCTGAAGGCGCTCAGCGCTGCTTATTGGACACCCTGGGATCACAGTCGTAAACCATAACAATGGTGGGGCAGGAGCAGGACTGATGCTACTTCTGGGCTGTGCCTACATTGTATAGCTTGTGTAAATTAGTGTGCAAATTGCTTTTGTGTAGGGGATTATGTGGCTGCAATTGTTTTTAGATTCTTTCCTAATTACATTTGATGCCTCCATGAGATGCCTCCTGCCTCAGAGCAGGAGTACTCTCTCTTTTCTGGGCATACACCATTCCCCGCTGTCTCGTGTCGTGTGCCTGCAATATAGGTCTCAATACCGAGAGGTGCTGAGTGTTGTCAACTTCTCCTAAAGCCAACGGAAGTTAAGAGCACTCAGCAGCTCGGAGGTGCTGGCAACCTTGTTCGCCTCCTCCCAACCTCCCTGCTTCTGTCTTGCCTCGCCCACTCACCCATCTCCAGGACTGGTTTTAGAGCAGCCTAAAAGAATGCCTGGCACTGCAAGACGTGCCCCAGATCTCAGGAATATTCATTCGAGTGTCTGTACACCCCTTCTCGCTGCCCATACCATGTCTGACTTGCCCACAGATCCATGACATCTTATCCAGGAGCATAGGCCCAGAGAGGGGCTCCATGTGGGTACAGGCTAATAAATCTGACTATAGGACCAGGGCTCAAATGATGCCCCCATGCCTCCTCTCTTGGGCACTCTGCACAGCTCTGGGGCTGTAGAAATTCCAGTCCCTCACTACCCTGGCTGTGCTCATGTGTGCAGTGCAGACCAATGGTTTTAATCAAAGCCCCAGGTTACACCCTGGAAGGGGCAAGGAAAGACACTGATTCAATCTGGTGAGATCAAGAAGAGACTTGTTGCTTTTGAAAATTCTTGTGAAATCGCTTTTAAGTATCACTCTTTCAGTTCCTGGAAGAGCTCTAATGCCAGGAATCCTGCCTCGCAGAATCTGCTGCGGGATCCCTTGGATTGTCTTGTACTTGGCTTGCGATAGCTGCTTCTGGTCAGGGCTGGCCTTGCCATGAGGTGAACTGAGGCAGCCACCTCAGGTGCCAGATTATAGGGGGGTGCCACTAGGACCCAGAGTGTAGAAAATTATGTCTGCTGCTGGTGCATATGTATGCTCTCTGCAGTCCCATGAGAGGAGTAGAACAGGAAGAAGGCAGAATTGAGACCTTTCACAGTTTTGGCCCAAGCGAGGGGGCAGGGGGGCGTCATTTGAGCTCCCCGCCTCAGGTGCCAAAATGTTGTGGGCTGGCCCTGCTTCTAGTGAGTTTCTGCTGTGGCACAGGCTCCTTCTCTGGCATTCATGTGCTGAAATAACCCTTCAAAACGTTGCTGTGTGTGCAGAGGAGGAGCTGGAAATATCACCAGTGTCTGCTTTAGGGTATGGTAGGGCAATATATTAGTCTTGGGTGCAGCCACAGAAATGCATATGCATCCATTATGTATCCAGCAACCCACATTTGCAAACCAGTAAGTGCCCACGAAGAAGCCCATGAGTGCACACGTGGACTATCAGACGTAGCATGGCATGGCATACTCAGCCACTCCAAATAAGCAGCTGAGCGGGCTGCTCCTGGTACAGTGACTAGCCGTGAAGAGGAAAGTCCAGAAGATCACTTAACTACTCCTTGAGATTAACGAGGAAGTCTGTATCTTCTGATAGCACCGCTTTAGGCTTTGTCTACACTTAAAAGTTTAAAGCGCTGCCGCGGCAGCACTTTAAACGGAGAATGTTGCCACAGCACGAGTGCTGGGGGAGAGCTTTCCCAGAGCTCTGTGTGAACCCCCTCCACAAGGGGAGTAGCTAACAGTGCTGGGAGCTCGGCTCCCAGTGCTGTAGCCTGGTGCTTTCCAATGCTCAGGGAAAGGGGGGTCCACACACCTGAGCCTGAAAGGCACAGTGGTGTAAAGTGCCAGTGTAGACTTATCCTGAGCTTCTCTGCAATCAGGCATAGGCCCCACTGGACTCTATCATCTGCTCTACACTTTGGGAACCCTCTCCACTTATTTCAGCCTTCACCTGACCCCCTACAATAACAATGGTGGCAGATTTCCCTATGCAGGCTAGCACCAACATCTGAAAGGGTCTTTTCACAGCCAGCACGGCAATAAGCACAAAAACCATCTATCCGATCAAAACAGCCATTAGTAAGAGGTGTGCTTTAGCTCATCAGCTCTGGCATCCGACCACAACCATGTCTGTACTGTGCTACAGCATGTGTGTTACACCTGATGTTTGAAGGTGTGGATGGTGCCTCAAATATTGTACAAGACATCAGAATTCTCAAGAAATCAATGGGAGAAAACCAGGATCACCCGTAGGTGTGGGATTCCCACAGGCCTGCCTTTCCAACAGCTCTCACTCCTAAGCAATAAAACGTGGTTTAGAAGAGAATGAGCACATGTCAGTTGCAGTGGCTTTCCCTCTGGCCTCGAGCCTTCTAAGGCACTTTAGATAGCCAGACCTGGGGCATAAATGCACCCTCCCAACTCACTGATCACATTTCTGGATGCTGTGGAACAACAGCTGGATCTGTTTAACACACATAACTCGGTGCTGGTAAGTGCTGTTGTAAGCCTGAGGAGGAATATCTCTGTCACTCACAAAGTGCATCCCGATGGAGGTGGCCGTTGCAGTCTCAATCTCAGTGCCGATATCTTCAATAAAGGGATACTCATCCTGGTCGTGGACAATGATTTTGGCCCCAGTCGACGTCACCAGGAAGGGATTGTAGTCTGCTTCCTCAACATAAAGAACAACCTGCAATCCTGCAGAACAAAGAAACAGCATAAGCTAGAGTCCCATCTCAGCCCATGGTCACTGTACAATCTTCGGCGTTCCCTAGCAGCAGCATCTGTCTGAACTAAACATCTGGCTTCACATGGAATTGCCAAGAGACCATTTGGGTGCACCACTGCCTGCCCAAGCAGTCATGCAGCTATTCTTTAGCATCCAGCACAACTAATAATAAAGAGCAATAACTTAGAATGAAAACCTATTACAAACAAGTTATATAACTGGGGAGGAATAATTTCACGTGGAAAAACACTAGTGATGCAACATTTGATTTATGCAATTTGGCTACTGATTGGGGAAATGTTCATTTGAACCAAGACAATCAGATAACGCATGTAATGCCTACGTGCCAGTCAGCCTCCTTTGGATGCGGTTCCCTGAACAATCTGCTTTCTAGCAGTGTCTTTACTAACTCCATTCCCTGTTCCCTTACCATACTCGCTGCCTCCTGTGGAGGTGGTCAGGATGGTCCCGTTTTCTCCACTGTTGAAGGTGTAGCAGTTGCCATACAGTGGATGATGGAAAGGGGTGAAGTTTCTAAAAGAGAGCACACAGTTTTTCATCCCAAACTCTGGCCTAGCTGCCTGTGGCAATGTAAATTACTCACTGGACCTCCCATTGGCCTGCTAGGCCAGATAGCAAGCGGGTTAAACCGGATTAAACAGGTCCTAATTAGACTGTTACTTAAGTGATGAGGCTCCATATACATATTCATGCATATCTATACATAATCCAGCCAACAAACACGGCACAGCCCCAGGAATAGGAGTATGTGCGCTGTTAGGGTACTCATTCACTAAGTGTGAAATCCTGGCCCAGACTTTCTCCCTAAGAGCACCATACATTGAACAATACAAGCACATTTGATGGCACTATCTGGCTTAATTAATATATTTAAGCAATCCTCATCTATGTTCCAGACAACACCTTATTATAAATAATCTGCAAATCTAATTAATATTTATCTCCTGTACTGTTTCCTTTGTGTCCATTTTTTCAAGCTTGGAAAACAGGCGCTTTAGATCTGGTTTCCAGTAGTTCTCATTTCCAGGCTCTTGTGCTGCTAAAAATATTCCCAGTTAAACATTTAAGAAAGAGGTATAAGAACATTTTTGGACAGATCCTGCATCCTGAGGAAACCCCAAATTCCCTCAGAAATCAGCAGTCCTGAGGGGGCAAGGAAGATGGAAAGGAGCACTTCTGTTGGACTTTGATCTTGTAAAGGAGTATATTTACAAAATCCTAGCCCAAGGGCCCAATTCTACTTAATGGCGTCCATTTAAGAACCAATTCCAAACAATCTGTGCTCCCATGATGCTGACACTGGACAGTGGGGGCTCACAGTACAGGTATGGTCCCTGGCTCTGCAATGGACAACTCAGCAGAGTGCTGGCTTTTGAAGCATGTTGGTATTTGAAGATCATTTTAACAGTCTCTCTTTGTGCTCTTCATGACTATCCTCCTTCATTCAGTCCCTCCTTCAAGTGCACATTTAATGCTAAATCTGTCAGCAACAATCCGTCAAAGGAAGACGCATGTAACACAATATTAGAATCTACACATCTGTCTTCACCATTTTGAGTGTAGCCATCAGCTGATTGTCTGCCTGAATTTTACAGTTTGCCTAATCTAGATGGAAAGTGAGGAACAGAGGCTTTGCCTGTGTTCTGTACATTCCCGAGCGCACTGATGTGCACTCTGTAAATAACAAACATTTAACTCCTAATGGATGTTTATTTTACAAAGTGAGTAGTTAGGCTGGTGGGTAGTATTTGTGTACTGACTAGGAATGTTAAATAGTGGTTAATTGAATCATTGATTAACCTCATGAATTGTTATCAATTACTTGACTATTCTATAGTTCCCGGGGGCGGGGCTGCCCTTGCTGCCTCCTTTGTATCAGGGCAGCAGCGTGGGGCACCAGGTGGGAGCTGGTCTGCGAGGGGAGCCAGTTTAAAAACCAGCTTCCCTCTCGGACCAGTTGCCTGTTGCCCTGCATTGCTACCTCTGATACGGGGCAGGGGGTCTGAGCTCATGGACCTGGCGTGAGCCAGAACTGAGCCAGGCTGCCTGCCTGGCTCCTAACACACTTTAAATGCAGAGCCGCAGCGGTGGGTCCTGGAACTGGCACAAGCCAGGACTGAGCTGGGCTGCTGTCCAGCCTGCTAAAAAATTTACTGGGAGGGTGGGGGGAAATGTGTGTAGTCTATAGCATTAACTGATAAGCTTTTGCTTATCAGTTAATTGATTAATCGACTCCACTATTACATCCCTAGCACTGACCTTGAGTCACAAGAGATGCCATCGAAGAAACACGTCAGCAGAAGATCCTCAGCAGAATAGCCCATATTCACTTTCGTTTCCAAGGGAATTTGGGCCATGATGTTCATATAATGCAGCTTGTACCATTCTTGAATAGCATTTACTCCAGAGCTGAATATGTAAACTGCACAATCACTGCTGTTGTTTGGGTCACACTAATAATAACAGAGGAGGAAGATAAGTTTCAGATGGGGAAGAGGTGGTGTATTTTCCACTGAAGGGTTTGCATTAGGGATGTTAGATATCGATTAATTTAATAATCGTGGAACCACATCAAAACTTAGATCATCCCCAGGTGTGGGGTTGGCACCATTGTGTTCCTGGCCCCTTTCCTGGGGAGCTCCCTTCCACCCCGATAAGAGGGGACATCAGGAACTGACTATGTAACCTTAAAGAAGTGTGGCTGGTGGGGGCCCCTCATGAAAGATCTAGGGAATGACCTCTCTAGTGTCATAGCTGGCAATAAAGAGGAAGCAATTTAGGCTGGATTTCAAAAAGGACTTTTTCTCCCAGAGGGTTTGCTGGTATGTGGAATAATCTGTGGGAAGCTGTGGATGGACATATTTAAGGAACCAGAGGAGGAATATTTATTTGCTGAAAATTGCACCCCGTGTCAGGGGGCTGGATTTGGAAGATCTACAGAACATTCTCTCCATCCTTGAAGGTTCCTCACTAACACCTCAATTAACTCTTGAAAGTTTATCATTTCCCTCCAGTGATACTCTTGTCATCTACTCAACACTTCCATGCCCTGTGCCGGCACTGCACTCAGTCTTCCATGGGAATGGAACTCACCAACTGAAAGCCAACAACGTCTTGTGGCTCCCCGATGTTCACCATGCTCGAACCCTGATGAAAGGCACTGCCCTCGATTTTCCGCTTGTGGCCACTTAGAATCTCAGTAGCAGTCTTCTTAAAGAGGTCATCAAACTTTAGCAGAGGGATTTTTTCAAGAAGTTTGCTCTGCATGTTCCTGCCTGTAGAATTCCAGTCAGCTGCATCCCGACGCACCTTGGATTTGGCCTCTGAGAATCCATATAAAGTCTCCAAAGCATTTTTTGTCTCTTTGTCCAGTTCAGACAAATGCTCTTTCATTGCGCTATACCTACATTTGAGAGAAGGTAATAGGAGATAACATGCTGTATTTGCCCAGTGTCACCTTGCTGGACCACTCTTTGCAGCCCTGTCCTGTCCAATGCATCGCACCATTAGTAGCTCATTGCATTTCTTTCTCATTCCCTTCCCTAGACTGACTGAGTACTGATGCTTCACTTTATTCACTCTCTCAAACTTTTATTCACACAATTAATTGGAATTGGCTTGGGTAAAAGCTGGACCCTTGAGATTATCCATTGGCGAAAGGACCATGGACAAAGAGCCATTATAAACAGCAACAGACTGAGCTGTGAAGAGGTCACTGTCAGGCTCTTCTTTCAAATCTTAGTTGATGAGCAGCAAGGTGAGAGAAGGCCGTGACAGACAGTAATACGTTCGGGGATTGCCCTAAATTAGCAGGAATTGCCAAAGCGAGAGAGAGCAGAAAGATGGACAGGAACTGGAAGAGATTAATCTTGGGGACAACGCAGCTGGGACAGTCCAGTCTGAAATGCAGATCCTCTGGGCTGGAGCAGACAGAGAGCAGGATTGGCAGGGAGAGACGGGGATGGGGAAGGGGGACAGTGCATTAGGAAGAAGTGAGCAAAGCAGTTTGGTAGGAAAAAGAATCCAACACAATTTTGGATGGCATATGTCAAAGCATCCCATCCCAGAGAGAGGAGATGGCAAACTCTCTACCCCCTTTTGGACACAGCCTGCCTGGAATATTCTTTCCAGTATTCTTGCCAACAAGTTAAGGAAGTATGGATTGGATAAACGGACTGTAAGGTGGATAGAAAGCTGGCTAGATTGTCTGGCCCAGTGGGTAGTGATCAACAGCTCGATGTCTGGTTGGTGGTTGGTGTCAAGTGGGGTGCCCCATGGGTCAGTTCTGGGGCTGTTTTTTTTCAACATCTTTATTAATGAGCTGGATAAGGGGATGGATTGCACCCTCAGCCAGTTTGCAGATGATGCTAAACTGGGGTAGAGGTAGATACACTGGAAGGTGGGGATTGGGTCCACAGTGACCTAGACAAATTGAAGGATGGGCCCAAAGAAATCTGATGAGGTCCAACAAGGATCAGTGCAGAGTCCTGCCCTTGGGATGGAAGAATCCCAAGCCTTGCTACAAGCTGAGGACTGACTGCTTAAGTAGCAGTTCAGCAGAAAAAGACCTGGGGATGAGAAGCTGGATGTGTGTCAACAGTGTGTCCTTGTAGCCAAGAAGGCTAACGGCATATTAGGGTGCATTAATAGGAGCATTGCCAGCAGATCTAGTGAAATGATTATTCCCTTTTATTTGGCACTGGTGAGACCACATATGGAGTATTGTGTCCAGTTCTGGCCTCTCCGTTACAGAAAAGATGTTGGAGAGGGTCCAGCGGAGGGCAACTAAAGTGATGAGGGGGCTGGAGCACAAGACCTACGAGGAGAGGCTGAGGGATTTGGGCTTATTTAGTCTGCAGAAGAGAAGAGCTCGGGGGGGATTTGATAGCAGCCGGATGGAGAGAGGCTGTTCTCAGTGGGGGCAGATGGCAGAACGGGGAGCAATGGTCTCAAGTTGCAGTGTGGGAGGACTACATTGAATATTAGGAAAATCTATTTCCCTAGAAGGGTGGGGAAGCACTGGGATGGGCTCCCTAGGGAGGGGGTGGAATCTCCATCCCTAGAGGTGTTTAAGTCCTGGCTTGACCAAGCCCTGGCTGGGATGATTGAGTTGGGGTTGGTCCTGCTTTGGGCAGGGAGTTGGACTTGATGATTCCTGAGGTCTCTTCCAGCCCTGGGATTCTAGGATTCTATGAATATTACTCTTTGGCTGCTGCTGAGCACGCCATTCCTGGAAGGACGGTGTTCAGAGCCTGAGGAACAACCAGTGGACTAGGCAGGGGAGTAGGAGGGGGCTGGTTTGTGCAGACAGATAAAAGGAGCTAAATGCATCGAGCTTGGCCCAAATATGGCCACGAACATCTGATGAGTATAACAAGCAGGAAGGAGAGGTGTAGTAACAGTTAGGAGATGAGATTAAAGAGCTGTGATGTCAAAGCATCAGGATAAGCTGCCCGAGGGGCTCAGGGCTGGAAAGATTCTGAGGAAAAAATCATTTAAAAATATCTGAGAAACACTTTCCTGTGCCCTTTGAATGCAGGCCCACCCTGGCTGTCATGGAGTGAGGCAGTCCTTTGTACAGTAAGTAGCCAATCCCCCCACCCCCCGGCCTTCCTGGCTTACTTGTAAGGGTTGATATTGCAAATGGTGACTGCTGGGAAGGGCAGCTTCTGGAACTGCACCGTCACTGAGACAGAGGCTGTGTAATAGGACATGACGAGCTCAGCACACTGCCACAGGATCAGGCCCACAGCGCTCAAGGTGAGCAGGATCCAGATGAACCTGCGCAAGCGTCCCCTGGATACCACGATACGCCGGCAGCCATGCGTATTGGTGTTCATGCAGTACCAGTGCATCAGCTCACTAACCGTTGGAGCCTGAGGGCCAGTCACTGGCAAAGTCTTCTTGATCTTGGCTTTGATCTTCTTTGCAGGAGCCATGCTGAACTCTACAAATGGACAGTGAGGAAGTATTTTAAAGCAACAAGATGGGTGAGGGGACATCTTTTATATTGTGCCAGCCACTGGTGAGAGAGACCAGCTTTTGCATTACACAGCTCTTCTTTGGGTTTGGGAAGGGTTCTCAGAACTCCAAAATAATAGGGAGCCAAGTTAGTGCAAGGCCCCGTCCCTAAGCAGACAGAGGTCTCTGGAGGGCATTCACAAAGCTAGCAGAGGCAAATGCAAACTCATTTACTTCTGGCAGTTCTTACTTGCTCCCTTTGCTAATAATCTTGGTGATCTGTGTTGAGCCAGGGCCACCTGCCCTACAGCTCTTCTGCCTGTCCTGCACCTAATTCACTGTGGGCCCAATCCTGAAATACTATTGATCTTAAGAAGGCTACTGACATGTGTAAAGTTACTTTTAAGCAGAGGTATTTGCAGGATTGGGCCCTAAGTGCTAATTACAGCATTACAGGCTCTTCCAGGGCACTCCACACTGTGAACTTACAAACAGCACAATGACATCGGCACAATAAGAGCTGTCAGGCTGGGAAGCACAGACCTCTGATTACAATAGAAACCGCTGCAGTCGCAGGGAGCCAGGGACCCAGCATTAGTGGCAAACTACCCTGTTTTTGCATCCCACAGAACTTGAGGATCTTGACAGTGTTGTGTTGCTGTGCCAGTTGCTAAGTGCATCTCTGCCCATTTGTATTTATTCGGGCATTTTTCTAAACGTTTCACAGCTAGGAAGCATCACTGTACAATATATTTGTGCAAAATAACAAACCCTTTCACACAAGTGACACATTCTACAATATGTTCTTAAATCTTTTAAAGGGAAAGCACACTGTATTTTAAAACAGACATAAATACTTGAAAATGTGTAAAACACCAGTAATTTGAAAAACAAAATGTAGTCAAGAAATAGGCAACCGTCCTCTTGTACACAGGGACCCAAAAGCCAATCCCACAAAGATTTATGCACCTGAGAAACTTTACTGGTGGGGTCAGTCCCATTTAAGTTAATGGGGTTACTCAGAGAGTAAAGTAGTCTCTATGTATGTCTTCGCTACCGGACAAGGTCAAATTAAGATACACAACATCAGCTGTGCTAATTGCTTAGCTGAAGTCAAAGAACCTTGAGTCGACTTTTGGCACTGTCCGCACTGCAGGAAGTGGAAGGAAGAACACTCTCCCTTTGACTTCCCTTACTCCTGGTGGAAGCACGCTACCGACCTCAACCAGAGGCCCCTTTCAGTTCACATTAGCATTTCTTCTCTAGACCCTGTCATTCCAACCCTGGAAGAGTGACAGCAGCAGCTTCCATCTCTGTAGTGCAGACATACCCTGTGGTGCTGCAGAACCACTCCTTGCTTTTTCAAGTGCAGGAGAGTTCGCAGGACCAGGGGCATAATTTGCAACAAATGCAGGGTCCCTCAGCATTTGAAAGCGAGAGACAGGCAGGCAGGAGCCTTGTGGTTTAAGTTATTCATTATTAGAAGCGTTTGCCGGTTGTAACGTGAAAGATTCTGCCCTCTCTTCTACCCAGCTATTTCTAAGAAGTGGAACTGAGGCAGCTGCGGAAGGCACCAGCCGCATCTCTCTGCTGCTTGGGGCTCCCCTTTGTCACCCCCTACCCTGAGGCTCCCCGACCTCCTTTGACACAGACCCTTGCGCAGAACTCCCGGGGCTGGGAATCCCAGACCTGAGGGGCCATCCTACTGTTGCCTGTACGAGGGGGGAAGAAAGATCAAGGCCAAGGACCCTGCTGGGAAGCAGCGGTCACTAGGCAGCCTCCTCCCACCCCATCGGTCCTGGGACCCTTCGCTCAAGGAGAGACTGAAAGGTGCACAGCAGCGTTTGCGATGCCCAGGGGCTGCGGGCAGCCGCCAGCTCTCCGGCCAGGCGCGCCCAGCCCCGCCAGCTGCTCGGAGACAGGCGCTGGGCAGCTGTGGCGCCGGACTCGCCTTTCAACCGCCTGGTGTGTCCTGCGCCGCGCCGGTGTCTCCAGTCCGGGGAGCGGAGCGGACAGGAGACCCTCTGCCGGCGGGAGGCTCGGCCAGCCCGGGTACACAGGAGGGGGTATGGCAGCGCCTGGCGCAGGCTGCCCGGTTCATCCCAGCCCAGAGACCGACCGGCAGGAGCCCTCAGCGGAGCCACAGGGCGCAGGAGATGCCCGAGCCCCGCCCTGTACCTTGAGCGCCCAAGGACGGGCAGGTGGCCTCTCCGGGCCCCGCTCTGCTCCGGGGCGCCCCGGGGTCCCTCCCTGGGGCCCCGCTCTGCTGCGGGGCAGGAGCCCTGTGATCCGGGGCGCCCCTGGTGCCCCCTTAGTGCCCTGCTCTCCCTGTGGTGGGGCAGCCTGAGCCCTCTCACCTCGCGTGTCCCCGTGGTGGGGGGGCGCCATGCGGCCGGTGGGGCAGCCCGGGAGGCGGCAGGTGTCTGTGTGAGATGCTGCGCGCTCCGACCGACACCTGCCGGCTCCTGCGTCCGCCCAGTCTCCGGTTGCCGCCCCGCCCCTGCCTGGCCCGACCCGGCCCGGCCCGACCCGGCACAGCCCGCAGCTCTGGCCGCGGCCCTGCGGCGCCCCCTGCCGGCAGGTCTGGTGCTGAGCCCGCCCATGAGTGCAGCGCCCCTGGCCGTGGCCTCAAGGCACCCCGGCACAGGCAGCGGAGCGGGGCGCGGCACATGCTGCAGGCAGGGGGCCTGGACGGGAAGGGCTGGCGCCGGGTGGAGCAGGGCTGAGCGCTGCGCCGGGGTTCCCAGCTGCCTGCGACAGGGGCCAAGGTGGCGAGGATGAGAGTAGGGGCAGGAAAAGGGCTTGGAGCTGGTTGGCACTTCAGCTGAGAGCAGGGGAGGTGCCGTGCGCTGGAGGGGGTGCACAGTGAGTAGCGGTGGGGCTGTGCAGTGGCTCGGGGCTGGTTGTGTGTGTAGAAATGTCTATCACACTCCTCGCCTGGGCAGACAGGGAGAGCTGACAGCCTTCCCAGATGCAGGATGGGTCTGTCTCTGAAACGGGCCTCCTTTGGCCCTCCCCCGCCCCACCACGCCATGCAGGCGTTGCTTGTCTTCTCTGGCTGGGAGCAACTTGGCACAGGTGCCCCTGGGCTGCCCCTAGTGCAGAGGGGCCCTGTCCTTGCCAGTGACTGGGGCAATACTGCAGTACAAATAAGCACCAATAGCCACTATTGTGCTTTGAGGGGTACTCTTATTCCCACTGTTCTTAGTTAAGCCACCGACCTGAGTCAGCAAAGGTGTCTGGATGCTGTCCTTTGGCAGGAGCTGGGTTGCTGTTTGGTTGTTGACAGAGCAAGGTTGATGTAAAGTCAGACATTCAGAGACTGGTCCCCAAGCTGGCTGGTCTCCTTGGAGGGAATATGTCACTGTGGTGGGGACACTGGCTGTTCTGACTGTTGCTTTCAAAGGAACAAGGAACATGCTGAATGTGACAAAAACACAAGATACGCACAAAACCTGCCCCAAAAGGGGGCAAGTCACAATGATATTACGTAAGAACATAAGAACGGCCATACTGGGTCAGACCAAAGGTCCATCTAGCCCAGTTCTTGTCTGCCGACAGTGGCCAATACCAGATGCCCCAGACGGAGGTATCACAACAGGTAATCCTCACATGATCCCTCCCCTGTCACCCACCTCCAGACAAACAGAGGCTAGGAACACCATTCCTACCCATCCTGGCTAATAGCCATTGATGGACCTAACCTCCATGAATCTATCTAGCTCTTTTTTGAACCCTGTTAAAGTTCTAGCATTCACCACATCTTCTGGCAAGGAGTTCCACAGTTGACTGTGCACTGAGTGAAGAAAAACTTCCTTTGGTTTGTTTTAAACCTGCTGCCTATTAATTTTATTTGGTGACCCCTAGTTCTTTTATTGTGGGAATAAGTAACTAACGTTTCCTTATTCACTTTTTCCACACCAGTCATGATTTTATAGACCTCTATCATATCCCCCCTTAGTTTCCTTTTTTCTAAGATGAAAAGTCCTAGTCTTTTTAATCTCTTTTCATATGAGACCCGTTCCAAACCCCTAATAATTTGTGTTGCCCTTTTCTGAACCTTTTCCAATGCCAAGAGATCTTTTTTGATATGAGGTGACCACATCTGTATGCAGTATTCAAGATGTGAGGGCACCATGGTTTTATATAGAGTCAATAAGTTATTCTCTATCCCCTTTTTAATAACTCCTAACATTATATTTGGATTGCCGCTGCACACTGAGTAGATGTTTTCAGAGAACTATCCACAATGACTCTAAGATCTTTCTCTTGAGTAGTTGTGGCAAATTAGCCCCCAACAAATTGTATGTCTAGTTGGGATTATTTTTTCCAATGTGCATTACTTTACATTTATCAACATTACATTTCATTTGCCATTTTGTTGCCCAATCACTTAGTTTGGTGAGATCTTTTTGAAGCTCTTCACAGTCTGCTTCGGTCTTAACTATCATGAGCAGTTTGGTATCATCTGCAAATTTTGCCACCTCACTGTTTACTCCTTTCTCTAGATCATTTATAAATAAGTTGAATAGGATGGGTCCCAGGACAGACCCTTGGAAGACCCCACTAGTTACCTCTCTCCACTCAGAAAACTTA
The DNA here is from genome assembly GCA_032595735.1 of Pelochelys cantorii. Taxonomy (NCBI): domain Eukaryota; kingdom Metazoa; phylum Chordata; order Testudines; family Trionychidae; genus Pelochelys; species Pelochelys cantorii. The sequence continues at coordinate 40,684,411 of CM064341.1, forward strand.
CCATTATTCCTACCCTTTGTTTCCTGTCTTTTAACCAGTTATCAGTCCATGGAAGGACCTTCCCTCTTATCTCATGACAACTTACTTTACTTAAGAGCCTTTGGTGAGGGACCTTGTCAAAGGCTTTCTGGAAATCTAAGTACACTATATCCACTGGATCCCCCTTGTCCACCTGCTTGTTGACCCCCCTCAAAGAACTCTAGCAGTTTAGTAAGGCATGATATCCCTTTACCATGTTGACTTCCCCTCAACAAATTATGTTAATCTACGTGCCTGACAATTTTATTCTTTACTATAGTTTCAACTAATTTGCCCGGTACTAACGTTAGACTTACCACTCTGTAATTGCCAGGATCACCTCTAGAGCCCTTTTTAAATATTGGCATCGCATTAGCTATCTTCCAATCATTAGGTACGGAAGCCAGCGGTACTCCATTCTCCTCATCTGGTCAGAGTTTTCCTGTCAATAGTTAGTTAAGAAATAGTTAGTGTTAGTTTTAGTGTGTTTACAGTTCTGTAGTTCTTTTGTACTTTAAAAAAAAAGCTTCGTTCTCTGTCAGCAGTTTTTACTTAAAAAAAAAAGAGAAGAGAGTTGTTAGCTTTAAGTCTACAAGTAGACTTCTATGATGAGGTAACTGGCTCTGTGGACGTGGGAAAGTCAGTGGATGTGATCTACCTTGACTTTAGCAAGGCTTTTGATACGGTCTCCCACAATATTCTTGCCAGCAAGTTAAGGGAATGTGGATTGGATAAATGGACGGTAAGATGGATAGAAAGATGGCTAGAAGGCCGGGCCCAGCGGGTAGTGATCAACGGCTCGATGTCAGGATGGCGGTCGGTTTCTAGCGGAGTGCCCCAAGGTTCAGTTCTAGGACCGGTTTTGTTCAATATCTTTATTAATGACCTGGATGAGGGGATGGATTGCACCCTCAGCAAGTTTGCGGATGACACTAAGCTAGGGGGAGAGGTAGATACGGTTGAGGGCAGAGAGAGGGTCCAGAGTGACTAAGACAAATTGGAGGATTGGGCCACAAGAAATCTGATGAAGTTCAACAAGGACAAGTGCAGAGTCCTGCACTTGGGATGGAAGAATCCCAAGCATAGTTACAAGCTGGGGACCAACCAGTCAAGTAGTAGTTCTGCAGAAAAGGACCTTGGGGTTACAGTGGATGAGAAGCTGGATATGAGTCAACAGGGCGCCCTTGTAGCCAAGAAGGCTAATGGCATATTAGGTTGCATTAAGAGGAGCATTGCCAGCAGATCCAGAGATGTCATTATTCCCCTTTATTCGGCTCTGGTGAGGCCACATCTGGAGTAGTGTGTCCAGTTCTGGGCCCCCCACTACAAAAAGGATGTGGACGCATTGGAGAGGGTCCAGCGGAGGGCAACCAAAATGATTAGGGGGCTGGAGCATATGACTTATGAGGAGAGGCTGAGGGAGTTGGGTCTGTTTAGTCTGCAGAAGCAAAGAGTGAGGGGGGATTTGATAGCAGCCTTCAACTTCCTGAAGGGAGGTTCCAAAGAAGATGGAGAGAGGCTGTTCTCAGTCGTGACGGATGGCAGAACAAGGCGCAATGGTCTCAAGTTGTGGTGGGAGAGGTCCAGGTTGGATATTAGGAAAAACTATTTCACTAGGAGGGTAGTGAAGCACTGGAATGGGTTACCTAGGGAAGTAGTGGAGTCTCCATCCCTAGAGGTGTTTAAGTCTCGGCTTGACCAAGCCCTGGCTGGGTTGATTTAGTTGGGATTGGTCCTGCCTAGAGCAGGGGGCTGGACTTGATGACCTTCTGAGGTCTCTTCCAGCTCTATGGTTCTATGATTCTATGATTCTATGATAAGTATCCCTAACTGGAGACAATGCCTGGTTCACCAGGTTTTAAAAAGCATTCCCTTTGCTGCGAGGCAATGCTGGCGTCTGACGGCCACTTGGCCTGTATTCGCTGTCTCGGTGAGGCGCATGTCCCACACAAGTGTGCACATTGCTCTAAGCTCACTGCTAGAGCACGTAGGGACAGAGAAATGCGCCTCAAAATGATCCTGTTCGCTAAAGCCCTACAACCCGTGGACCTCACTCCACCACTGAGTTCAGAGGTGGGTGTGATGCAAAAGCGTAGAACTTCTTCTCTGGGGTGACTGCTGCAAAGAAAGTCAGAGCGTTCCCCACACAATCTTTACCTGCTGAACCTGTCAGCAGTCAGTAAAGGGGATAAGCCTGGTACATCCATCACTGCCCCCGTGGCCTCAACAACCTCTACGCGAGTGTGATGGAGCCACGGGGCCGGAACGGCAGACCTCCTGAGGTGCCTGGAGCCGCGGGGTCAGAGCAGCAGAGCGGCCAAAGCGGCGCTGCTCCTGAAGCGCCTGGAGCCACGGGGTCGGAGTGGCAGAGTGGCCAAAATGGCACCACTTCTGCTGCAAATAGACCAGGGAGGGGGAGCACTTCTCTGGTAAACCGTGTCGGAACGTGGCCGGGAGGAGTGTCAGTGGTGCCCAGGACAGAGACCGCCAGTGATGACGGCCGTGGGTGGGGCCTGATGGGAGGTACATCCGGGAACGCGGTGACAGGGCATGTAGAAAGGGGGGCACAAAGGGCACAGGAGAGGGAACCGGGGGCGGAAGGAGAAGGAGGTGGAGAGGTGAGCCATGCTGGGGGAGGGTTTGGGGAGAAGGAAGCAACCCAGGGTAGGGCTGAGTGGACGCCCGAGGATCAGTGTGGTTAGGGGTAACACCCCGCCAACCGAGATGGGGAAGGATCCCCGTCCTTAGGGCCCTGAGTTGGGACCTGGAGAGTGGGTGGGCCCAGGTCCCCCTTCTGCCTGGGATCAGAATTGCTGTACAAGTAGGGAAAGCAGCTCTTGAGCTGGATGTAAAGAAACCATAGATTATTAAAAGATGTGGGGGATTGAACGTGGTGTCGGGTACGGGTGATTGAGCGCACCATGGATGCCTAAGAGAGGACACCCTGGAGCACGGGGTGTCACAGAGAGCCAAATCTAAAAAGCTGACTACTTCGGCACTGAGAACACCATCAGCACCGAGACCGACAGCAGCACCAGGAGCCCAAACCGATGATATTACGGCACCGCGACTATTGTTGCCGTCGTCGCCCTCACCACCACCGGCACCAGCACGTTTAGCACCGACAACGGTGCCGCACACTTCAGCACCGACAATGGTACAGCGCACTATGGCACCCATGATGGTGGAGTCACACACATCGGCACTGGTGGCTTCAGAAACGGCGAAACAGGGTTGATTCCGAGGAGTGGCACCGCATCGGCACCAAGGAAAGCCGCGGATAAGCCAGACAACTGGCGCAGTTCCATTTCTTCATCTCCAACACCCTCTCCATCGCTGCCGAGTCGTCGCTCTCCCACACGGAGTGATCCTCGGCACCGTACTAGAGACATCTCTCATTCTCCTCAATGCAATGTGAGATCCCATACCAGGAACCACTGAGGGAGTACCCGAGGCAGTGGGACAGGCACAGCTCGAGGTCACCATTCTTGAGGTTTTCCCCACACTAGCCTCATTCGCCAAGACAGTCTCCTCACTCAGCATATTACAGGCAGCATGGTAGTGTTGCATCATCCATACATTCATTGCCTGCTCACTCTGGTCGTTATTATGAGCATTACCACAGAGCACGTTCTCATAGGCGATCCCCATGTCACTGCCGCTCGCCAGCTTATCAGAAGGTTTCTGTTGAGCCACAACCACAACAGCATGAGCATCTGCCAACTCCTTGGGAGAAGAACCCGGCCACGCAGCCCTAACCGTCAGAACTGGAGGAGGGCCAGTTATCTGAGGGAGAGGACCATCAATCCGAGACATCACCGACAGATCAGTCCTCTTCCTCCCCTCATGAAACGGTGTTTCCAGGTGACGTGTCCCCTCTGGACGATCTCAAACAATTTCAGGAGCTGTTCAAGCAGGTTGCAGAATCTCCAGAGGTGCAGCTGGTGGAAGTGCAGGCCAAACAATATCGTCTTCTGAAAAACCTACACGCCCAGCAAAGGTAAAAAATTGCGCTTCCTATTGACGAAGCGATTATGGAGACTGCAGAAGAAATCTGGAAGACCCCAGCCTCTGTGGTGCCAACAAGCAAGCGGGCCGACAAGAAGTACTTTGTCCCCTCCAAATGCCTCAAGTTTTTATTCAACCACCTGCAGCTGAATTCTCTGGTGGTGGATGCGGAGCAACATAGGGTGAAGACACCACAATACAGAAACACTGTGGTGGATAAGGACAGTAAAAAACTAGACATCTTTGGCAGGAAGGTGTATTCATCAGCCACTTTGCTTCTCTGCATAGCAAATTATGCCACCTTGCTGTCCAATCATAATTTCGATAATTACTCGAAATTGTCAGAGCTGTTCCAACATCTCCCCGACTCAAAGAGAGCACTTTTGAGATCCGTCGTACAAGAGGGATACACATCAGCTAGGACGGGACTACAGATTGCCCTAGATGTAGCAGACACAGCCGCTTGCTCCACAGCTATGGCAATTGCTATGAGGAGATCTGTAGCCACAGCTGGAGTTCTCAAAGAGCTACAAAGTAAAGTAGAAGACCTCCCTTTTGAAAAACGCAAGGTTTTCGCAGAAAAGACAGATGAAGTCCTCCACTCAGGGAAGAACTTGTGTATGACATTGCGTACTTTAGGGATGTATACTCCCCTGTATAGACGTAAGAGATACTACCCATATCAGAGGAGATATGAGTTCCAATACCAAAGGCAACAACACTGCCCCTATGATCAGTCTTGCCCAAAACAATGTTTGCAACACAGACGCGCCCAGCCACCCTAAGTGACCAATCAATCCGCCACAAAACAGCAGGTTTGACTCCTCGGTCGAGGGCATGGACACAGTGTACATTGTTGGGACTCAACACCAGGTCCCTCTTTTGTTTCACCACCGACTACGGCCATTCTACCACCAATGGGCCAGTATAACATCGGACCGATGGGTCCTGGAAGTCGTGAGTTCCGGATTCACAATCCTGTTCGCTTCCATTCCTCCCACCACTCCACCAACCCCATCCCTCTTCAGGGACCCATCTCATGACGATCTCTTGAGACAGGAGGTCCGTCGCCTCTTGTCTATAGGAGTGGTAGAGAGGGTCCCAAATCAGTTCAAAGGAAGAGGCTTCTACTCCTGTTGTTTCTTAACTCAGAAGAAAACGGGAGGATGGAGACCTATTCTTAATCTGCGGAAGCTGAACCATCACCTTCGGAAACAACGCTTCAAAATGGTAACTCTTACTGCTATAATACCATCACTAGACAACGAAGACTGGTTTGCAGTCCTTGACCTGCAAGACGCCTACTTCCATATTACCATTCATCCAGTGCACAGACGATTCCTTCATTTTGTTGTTGGCGATGGTCATTTTCAATATCACGTACTACCATTTGGTCTGGCATCCTCTCCCAGGGTTTTCTTGAAAATGCTTTCGGTGGTGGCAGCACATCGGCGTCACAGAGACGTCATCATATTCCCTTACCTGGACGACTGTCTCATAAAGGGCAGATCACGACCATGATCCACATGATCATGTTAATCAGACAGACCTTCGACTCCCTGGGCCTCATCATCAATGAGCAGAAGTCTACGGTGGAGCCAACTCAGACCATAAACTTCATAGGTGCCAGACTCGATTCAATCTTGGCATGGGCGTATTTACCGACAGAACGATTCCATACAATACAAGATCTGGTAATCATCCTATTACACGCCCCTATGGTACTGGTACTCAATTGTCTGCAACTGATGGGACACATGGCAGCTACCACATTTGTAGTACATCATGCCCAACTACACTTCCGTTGCCTACAGCATTGGCTGGCTTTGGTATACATTCCCACAAAGCACAGCATTCAAAAGTCAGTAGCTCCTCCAGCCTACGTCTGCAGCTCCCTGTCGTGGTGGACCAACCCACACAACCTCATGGCAGGTGTCCCGTTCCATCGCCCACAACCTACCAGTCAGCTAACTACAGATGTCTCCCTTACCGGCTGGGGCACACATATGAATGGCATGAAGGTCCAGGGCAGGTGGTCAACTTCAGAAAGGGCTCTTCACATACATCTTCTAGAGCTCAGAGCTGTCTTTCATGCTTGCAGACATTTCCATGTTCACATAGCCGGAACAACCATCAGAATATTGACCGACAACATCGCGATGATGTATTACATCAATCGGCAGGGAGGAGCACAATCACGTTCCCTGTGTGCAGAAGCAGTCTGACTGTGGAATTGGTGCATTCGAAACAACATTACCTTAATAGCATTCTACTAACCTGGCACTAACAATGCTATTATGGACGCTCTGAGCAGACATTTTCCTCACAATCACGAATGGGAAATATGTGCAGACATCCTTCGATGCATTTTCCGCTTATGGGGAACTCCTTGAATAGATTTATTCGCCACCGGCGACAACATGAAGTGCCTGCAATGTTGCTCCAGGGCGGACATTGGAAAGGGATTGCTGGGAGATGTGTTCTTAATCAGCTGGAAGATGTCGCTACTTTATGCTTTCCCCCGACCGTGCTCATACCCAGAGTACCAGAGAAAATCAACATGGACTCGGCACGGGTAATTCTCATAGCTCTGGCATGGGCGAGACAACCGTGGTACCCGTTCTTCCACCTAATGTCTGTGCAGCCACCTTACCCTCTTCCTCCCCTGCCAGACCTTCTCTCAGAAACGCGACTCTCTCCTCCATCCCAGAACAGAGACTCTGCTTTTAATGGCCTGGCTCCTGACTGGTTCAAGGTGGCTGAGCAGCTCTGCTCAGAACAGGTAAAAGCTGTCTTAATGCGTAGTAGAAGGCAGTCTACTCGAACAACATACCTTGCGAAATGGCGCAGATTTGCACTCTGGTGCTCTGACAATCGGCTCGACTCCGATACATTGCTCCTCCATCAGATCCTCGATTACATCCTTCACCTTCAACAAACAGGGCTTTCTATCTTGCCTCTGAAAGTACATTTGGCAGCTATCAGTGCTTTTCATCATCCCATAGAAGGGGTATTGATATTTGCTCACCCAATTCATAAAAGGTCTGACGAACCTTAACCCCCCATGAAGACCACCACCGCCCTCCTGGAACCTGGACTTAGTATTGGATACTCTAATGTATCCTCCGTTTGAACCGTTAGCCACGACATGCTTGCAATGAAGTTGGTTTTTCTCTTGGCAATCACATCTGCATGCAAAGTCAGCGTGTTGGCTGCTCTAATGGCAACACCGCCATTCACATCGTTTACCAAGGATTCAGTCATATTGCGTCTACACCCTGCTTTTATTTCCAAAGTTTGTTCTAATTTTCATATCAACGAACCCATAGTGTTACCCTCTTTTTATCCGAAACCTCACTCTTCTTCATGAGAAGCTCTTCTCCATACACTTGATGTACGTCGAGCACTTTCCTTTTATATTGACAGAACCCAAGAATGGCGTAGAATGGATCGGTTGATAGTATCAATTGCAGAACGATCCAAAGGCAACGCCTTATCCAACCAATGTATTGCAAGGCTTATAGTGGCATGCATTATAACCTGCCATGCCATTCGCAATAAACCTCTCCAATCCCAACCAAAAGCCCACTCTACGAGAGCAGTAGCTACTTCTACAGCCTTCATGTGAGGAGACCCATTGAGTGATATTTGTCGAACGGCTACCTGGTCATCGAATGCTACATTCATGCACCATTATGCAGTCGTACAATGCTTAATGTCGCTTCAGCAGTACTTTCGATTACGGATAAACCTTAACTCTGGAACGCATTCTGAGTACTGCTGTGTAGTCACCTACAGTGGAGCACACACGAGGACCACTCGAAGAAGAAGAAGTTACTCACCTTCATGCAGTAACAATGATTCTTCAAGATGTCCCCATGGGTGCTCCACGTCCTGCCCTCCTCCCCGCTCCGGAGCTTTGTCTCTTTCTCGTTACAGATAACTGAGCAGTGAGAGGAACTGGCGGGAGCCGGACTGCGCACAACAACCAAAGGGCGTGAATGGCGCGAGACACTGACCACACATGCACAGTCCAGCTGACCACAGCTACTGAAAATCTCTGACCTGTGACGCCGGGATGAGCCCGACACCTACAGTGGAGCACCCACGAGGACACATCTCGAAGAAACATTGTTACTGCACGAAGGTGAGTAACTTCTTCTTCTTCATGGCTTTTTATAGTATTGGCTCCCTGCTACTTCCCCATAGCTTCACTTCCTAGAGTATTAGCAAGGAGGAACAAATGCCTCTATTGGACAGCAATCTGGAGGGTCAGGCAAATGTTTTGGTTGCTCATATCTACACAGTGCGGTTCTTACATAGTTCTCAGAGGGGAAACATGAGGGGAGGCAACAATCTGCAATCCAGTCAGTTTCCCTCTGCAGCCAGCTCTGCAGGTGAAGCACTGCTGTACTGGTATTCGCCCTGTCCACCAGTCTGTCTGCTGCCCAAGGTGGATCTAGGCTGGTGGCAGACAGCAAGTCACGAAACAGGGCACATGGCTAATCATCCTGGTTCTTTGTGGGATGTGAGTGCTGCAGAGGGAGAAGCAGGGAGCCCAAGATAATGGCACAGGGTTAGCTCTGCAAAAGAGCTTTGGTGTACTGATAACTGAAATCCTCAGAAGCTCTGTTCGTGTTGCTGCCTAACGCTAGGTGCTGTTTCTGCTGGCAAAGTTCTCTAGGTGCCTAGCTGTCTGCCAGTCAGGATGCACAAAACCACGTATGTCCTAGCTCCTTACCCTCACCCATGCCTGTGCTCTGGAACAACTTCAGCAGAATGCCCTAGTGTGGGGGGCGGCCAGATGACTCACCTGGAATATAGGAAACCCAGACTTGAGTCCCTGGTGCAAATCAGTCAGAGTAGGGATTTGGAAACAGCTTTCTCGCATGCCTTGACCATGACCCCTGGGCTACTGGCTGTAATGGGGTCTCCCGCTTACTGTTCCACATTGAGGCAGGGTGGCTGACTTGACTTGGATGCCTGATTCCAGGAGAAAGTTCATGGCTGTGAATCCCAAGCAGATCTGGCACCTTCCTAGGGCCCAGAGTTCAGCACCGAACTTCCTCAGGAGGGCAGGGTTTAGAAGGACCACTGCAACACCTGCCCCCTGTGTGGTTTTCACTCAGCGGGACAAAGTATATTCTGGAGGGAATTGCTTGGTGTGGAGGAGAGGAAACTCATGCAGCTATGGCACTCCCGTCTCTGCCTCCTGAAGTGCAGCGGTAGTGGTCTCACTGCATGCCTGGCTTGGGAAGGTGGGAGGTTAGGGAAAGAATGGCCCTGTAAGGAAATGATCCCAGCAGCACAGGTGGGGAGTCATATGGCCTCGTGGTGCCCGGGCCCCACCAATATTCAGGAATGTGGGCCCACCTCCCCAATTATTGGTCTTTTATTTTCAGAGCTGTTCTGGCCATAGGACAGACTGGTCCCTGCGTGTGTGGGACCCTGCTATTCAGGGTGATGCAGGATCCAGCACAGCCTGTAGAGGTTAGAAGGGGCCCTGGCCCCAGCCTGGCCCACCCCTGCTCCCTTTCTTTCCAGCTTCTGCTCTCTCCCCCAAGCGACGCTGGGAGCCAGCAGGGTGGAGTAGGGTGGGGCAGTGCCAGTGTAACCCACACACCTAGCACCTAGACCACAGCAACAGTTAAGATCAAGAGACCTCTACAGCACAGGCTGGGAGCCAGCTGGCTTTTAGCTCAGAGGGTAGAGGCTCCTATACTCGGCTTCAGAGGTCCCAGGTTCAAATGCACCCGGTGGTGGTTACACCTGGCTCTCTGTTAATCTCCCAGAGTGCCTTGGATCCCACATGCACCTTGCAGCGCAGAGGCCCCCAAAGCGCAGGGCCCAGGGTAGTTATCCTGGTCTGTCCTGTGGATGGGATGGCTCTGCTCTGACTAGTCCTGGGCACCACCAAAATGATCCAGACTTGGCACCCATGCAGTGCCTGAATCCAACTTGGAATGGCTCCCTCCCCAGCAGCTGGCCACAGGGAGAAGTTTAATCTTTCCAAAGGTCTAGGTCATTTCCAGGGTGTGGAAGTGGCAGCTTTTATCACTAAGCCGGATGCCGACAACATCCTGACCAGAACTGCTGAGTTGTCCACTGGTGCTGCCCAAGCGGAGAGGAGGAAGAGGAGAGTTGTCTACAGGCCATGTCTGAAATCAACTGCACCTGGAACAAGTCTATTACGTCCCCAGAGGGCATGTGACAGGATCCATAAGGTATCCACAGATAAAGCACTGTCATGCTACGGCACTCCTAAGAGTGAAAATTGCTCAGCTCACTAATCCCACACACCTAACAGGCATTCCTGAACTTCACTTATTTCAGGGGGTCTGGACTGCATCCTTCACTACAGTATCACATATCTGAGCACCTCCTTGGTTATTAAGTGACATAAAGTCCCCAACTGATTTCGTGGAGTCTCTGGCCTTTCCGCTCTCCCCTGAGTTTTTGGGGAGGGTCAAGGAAGGGGCAGTTGTGAATATTTATTATTTATTTATTTAAAATATGTTTACCCCGCCTCTCTATTTAAAATAGTCGAGGCGACGTACACATTTTTTAAAAATACAATATAAACATATATCAAAAATGTAAATACGAGACCCCAGAGAAGGACATAAAACCTGCTAAGACATCTCAAGAGGAGGGACACACACACACACACACACACACCAATAAAAGCACAAGTGAAACAATGCTAACGTTGAGGCCATGCGAATATCCCTAGGGAGAGAATTCCACAGCCTGGGAGCAAAAGCTGAGAAGACCCTGTTCTGCATAGAATGGGTCACTTGTTTTCTGACCCCAGTGTATGATCTAGTCCAGGGCTACTCAATACGTGACCCGCGGGCCGCATGTGGCCTGTAGCCTATTTGTTTGTGGCCCGTGGTGCGGTTTGGGTTTACGTGGGTGTGGCGGCGCGTCGGGGTCCCCCGACTCCTGCACCCCCGTAATGGCATGGACAGACTCCACCAGCTAGTAGAATAGAGGGAGTTTATTGCTTCTCCAGGATACAGCACAGCACAGATGTCATCTGGTTACAGGAACCGGGCCTAGGATGCCTCAGCCCCCCTTGAGATGGGGGATGCTGGGCCCCTAAATTCCAGCCCCTCTGGGCCCTAGGCTGTCTCCTCCATGATCCCAGACAGAAACTGCCTCACTTCCAGCCCTGCCCCCCAGCCAGGGCTCCACCCCCCTCCTTCCCATTGTTCCGCTCCATGGGAGATACCTGTCTGATGAGTTTCGAAGCCCCCTTGCATAATGACTCATCCCCTGCCCTGCTGGGCCGTGCAGACAGCAGCCAGCGGAGGTCACCCACAGCCCACCGCCCAGCATAGCAACCAGCAAGGTACCCCCACTACGTCACAGTGGGACTCAGCACGCAGCCCACAGGTGGGAGCCAAAACAAAAGAGTAGACAATATAATGGTCTTCTGTTGAGATGTGTTTTAGTAGTTACATTCCTGGCCTGTCACTGCTCATTAAAAGTGCTGTCATAGGGGTGGAAATCAGGTAAATATTGTATTTTACTAATATCAGCAGAACTGACTTAAATGGGGCCTGCGTGTTGTGTAGTCTTGCCTTAATCTTTATATTCATGCCCATCAGTGTGAAAGAAGCTATGTGCATATATTTGCATAAATATTTGCATGTAGATGCAACCATACTTAAGTTGCGGCCCTCAACATGTGCTGAGAGTATCATTGTGGCCCTCCGGGGCTTCCAAAGTTGAATAACCCTGATCTAGTCTGTGTGATCCTGTTTCTCTTTGTGGTGAATAATTGGAAGACCTGTGGTGCTGTGTGTGTCTTGCCAGTGATATGGACGTGATGGGTCCTGTTCACATCACTGGGAGTCTCCAGCTGTGGCCTATAATAATATTTTATGCAATCAGACCTCACAGAGTGGAGTAAAATCACTTCCCTTTGCTGCCCAGCGAGTTGCCTAAGACTGATGGCAATAGGTCTAAGGGGAAAATTATTAAATAAAATCTAACATCAAATTGTAACCAGTGCGACCCTACTTACTTGGCACAAAGGCTGCTCCAGACTACCAGACCCAAGCAACTGCCTACAGAGCAGCTCAAATACTGTGTCATGTCTGGAAATGAAAACAGCAAGGGAATTTCAGTAACAAACATGCAGGTAAAATTCTTTTACACTGGAGATACACAAGACACATCTAACAAATGCCTGGTCATCTAAGTCACCACAGCTGTCATTACCAGCCATGCTTGGAACTTTAAGCCAATGGTTGGGACAGAACTTAGAGCCTCCCCGTTTCAAAGCACAGGCCTCCACTACTGCATGAAGGAGAATCTCCGCTAGCTAGTAGCAGTAGAGAGGCTTAGTCTTGAGTCAGACTCGCTCTTACAATATTTCCATAGCGCCAAGCCTGGACCAGGGTCTATGAATGATACTGTAACAGTATTTTAAGAATAGAAAAAATTGGCAAGTTAGATTCTAGCCAGTAGAGGGCAGTAGCACAGAGACACTAGCTGGTTCTTTGCCATGTGTTGCTAATTTACCATCCCAAAGAAGGGTGAGGTGGAGTTCTGGAAATCAGAGAAATCTATGTGCATGCAGAACTTTGCAGCATGGGGAAACGTGACAAATAGTTGGTTACAGGGAAGCTACAGAAATACTGTTATGAGAGGGATGTGGTAAAATACTATCTACAAAAATGTCAACTAACCAAAGAAATCATTGACTATTTCTTCCCCCTTTTTTTCTTTCTTTTCCTTCTTTTTCCTTCTCCCCCGCCCCATCCCCTATTTATTTAGGAACTGGGCCTTTAATAACTCCAGTCATCGGAAGAAGTGGGCTGTGCCACGAAAGCGCACGATCCCATCGACATGTTTTGTTAGTCTTTAAGGTGCTGCAGGACTATTGGTTGTTTTTTAAGTTTAACCAAAGAACGTTAGGAATGAATATGGCGGTATGTGAGGAACGTGTGCAAACCACACTATCCAAGCAGTGAGGCAAGCCTGCACACCGTAAGCATAGGGAATATCAAGCGGACTGGAAAAATTGCAGGCATGGCATGAATCAGTAAATTACCAAACCAAACCGCACAGCTGAGTGCAAGATGATAGCAGGTAATATTAGGATGCTGCTGACCAATACAGAGCTGGTTTGTGTTAGGCTCCATTGCTGGGCCAGATTGTGGGGAGAGACCCTGGCAATGAAAGGCCATTGTACCGTTTCTGATCAAAGACATTGCCTGCCTCTGAGTGAGCAAGGCACTGCTCCAGACGAGGAGCTGATCAAGGTCATTGTATGCCAGTTTTACAGCCACCCGGATTCTTGGCCTAGCCCTCAGCCCTTTGCTTATCTCCACCATCACTTCTCATGTTTAGATTGTAAGTACTCAGGGAGAGAGACTCCTCTATAATTTATAGGTGGGTGCAGTGCCCGGTGCCACGGAGTCTGAATCAGGGCCTCTAGTGCTCTCACAGTACAAATAAGCAAGAAAAATAATAGTCAAGTGGATGCATACACTCTAAAATCAACCTGCACTGTATGTGAAAGATCTAATCTCGGTGGGGCAACAGTTAATTCCCTACAGCAATTCAGCTCCTTTTCCGGCCACCCTCATAATAATGGTCCTGCTCCTCACAAAGTCCTGTTGTGCACCTCGTCCTTTTCCCACGCTGTCACAGAAATGTGTGCGAAGCCACCACCCACATCACGGGCGCATCAGATGTCACAAGTGGAGTAGTGTTAGGCAGAGCCATTATTGGGATGGGAATCTGCCAAGGAAGACCTAGGTGATGTGGGAAGTGTCTTGAGCAAGTCAGTGCAGGGCATGTGTCACACAGTATGGGCCTTCGCTTTGGAAGTCCGGGTGGATTTACAGGGAATGATCCTGGTCCTTGTATAAATGCCGCTAGAGTAGCAAGGGGCACCGCGCAAGTAAATTCTCTCAAGGCAGGAGCATTGTAGCAGTGATAGTAATAGCTCTATACTGCCCCTCACTGGGACTTGGCATAGGGGACATTTTGGCAGTGGGCTGGAGCAGACTGTGGCCCTGCCACTGAGGGTATTAGAGTTTGGGTTTGGAAAAAGGCTGAGGGCGGGCTTATGCTCATAGCCACTCTACATTATGTAGAGCAGTGGTCATCAAGCAGTCGATTGGGATCTACTGGTAGATCTTGGAGCCTCTGACAGGTGATCCTGACGGGTTTGGTCTGGAAGCTCTCAAGCACTGGCACTTCAGTTGCCCCTCCACTCACTGTCATGCTGCTCCTGCCCTTTGCCTTGGAGCTGCCCCCCTGGGAGCCTCCTGCTTGCTGTGCAGAGTGTGGGAGGAAAAAGAGGGGTCACTGATGTCAGGGTGTCCCCACTTCTCTACCCTATCCCCACACAGAGAGAAAGGGATGGAGGGGGCCTAACCTGTCATGGCTGGAGTAATTATCCCTGTGGTAACTGCTGCTCCTGGACGCGGCTGGCATGTCCCTGCAGCCCCTGAGAGAGGCAGAGCAGAGGGTCTCCATGTGCTGTCCTTGCCTGCAGACACTGCTCCTGCAGCTCCATTGATCAGTATCGGGCAACCGTGGCCAGTAGAAGCTGTGGGCTCAGTGCCTGTAGATGAAGGGAAGCACATGGCACCATGGAGCCGTTGCTGTACATGCCAGCTGCTTTCAGGAGTGGTACAGGGCCAGGGCAGGAGTGAGCCTGTCTTAAACCCGCTGCTCCACCACCCGGAAGCCATCTCAGTTAAACGGTGCCCAGCCAGAGCCTGCATCCTGAAACCCGTCCCAGCCCTGAACCGCCTTCTCCAGCCACCGCCTGCTCCAGATGTGAGTCCCCCTGCACCCAAACTCCTTCCCAGAGTTTGCCCCCTGAACCCCCTCCTGGACCCTAATCCTCCACCCTGGGCTAAACCCAGAACCCCTCCCACACTCCAAATCCCTTGGCCCAAGACAAGAGCCTGCACCCCAACGCCTTACCCCAACCTGGTGAAAGTGAATGAAAAGGGGTGGAGCAGGGGGTGGACTCAAAGAAGGGGCGGGAAGGAAGTGGGGCCTGGGTATTTGTGTTTGAGGTAGATCTTACATTGCACCTAAATTAAAAAAGTGATCTTGTGGTTAAAAAGGTGGGAAACCGCTGATGTAGAGGGATGTTTAGGGCCATTTAATAGCTCAGTATCTGGAAGGCACGAAGGGGCTTAAAGCCCCCGTCCTGCCCTGGACTGCACCTTCCGGGCAGTGTCTCGTGAGGTGCAGCACAGCATCTGTGCCACACAGAGTGGCCCCATCCCCCTACACTGAGAACAGGACACTGGGTAAGAGATGCTCTCTTTCTCTCTCTCTCTCTCTCTCTCACACACACACACACACACACACACACACACAGATAAGGCAGTTTACACACACACATACACACATATACATAAGACAGTTTATGTAAAAGAAGTAAATATACACACACACTAGAAGATTTATCCAGCCTTGCTCGGGTTCTTAACTCAATTTTTGTTTCTCTTCCTTTCAGTCATTGCTTGGGGGTGGGGCTGGGGAGGAGGGGTTCGGGGTTCAGGCTGCCCCAGGGAGAGAGGACAGCCCCAGCCCTCTCTCTCTGTAGCAGCTTGGGGCCAGGTGAGAAGTGCCTCTCTGTGACCCCTGCAGCTCCAGTGGGCACTGCCAGGGATGGGTACATGTCTCCCAGCTGAGGTAGGTCCAGACTCATCTGCCCCCTGCATTTCCCGCACTCCATGATGAAGGGGAATTGTCAGCAATGTTCCTGTAGGAATGGGGGAAGAGAGCTGCAACCCCCCTCCCCCCCGCTCTCCCTAAGGGGCATCTCGGGGTGGGAGGCTCAAGGCTGGGGCAGTCCTGGACAGGGCAGAGGGGCATGCCCCCAACCAGCCCCTTTCATCTGACTGGCAGAGGTGACAGGAAGCAGGTGGGTTGTGGCAAAAGCCGGCAGGGAGCTATTCAAAGAGCTGTCAGGGACCCTGCTAGCAATAGGAGAGTACTTGCAAGGAATGGGAAGTTCCTTTCACCCCTGCTGACTGGTGATTGTCTCTTTTCTGTATGGTTTTACATGTCCCCTAATGCATCGGGGAGGGGGAGCATACAACCAAACCTTGACCTTGATTTAAGTTATTTAAGAGGAAACTGCCTACCAGATTTGTTGGTCCTACCTCTTACCGTTTAGGAGGAGTTCTTGAACAAACGGACAGACTTGCTCCCTCACAGACAGAGGGTATGTCTACACTGCATTCCTCTTTCAAGAGAGGAGTGCAAATGCAGACAAACAGAATTGCAAATGAAGCGTGGATTTGAATTTCCTGTGCTTCATTTGCATAATCACATCTGGGCACTATTTTACTCCTTATAAAATGAGGTTTAAGGGTAATTTTGAAAGAAAGGTTTCTTTCGAAATAACCACGTCTAGACAGCGGGTTTTTTTTTCGAAATAGGGTATTTCGAAATAGCGCCCAGAGGCAATAATGCCAATGAAGTGCGGGAAATTCAAATCCGCGCTTCATTTGCAATTTTGCTCAGCTGCATTTGCATTCCTCTCTCGAAAGAGGAAGGCAGTGTAGACGTACCCAAACATACTAATTATATAACTTAAAACTCAGAGGTTACTGATATTGTTACTTGTCTTGCTGTTCTTCAGGGTGGGAAGCTGCTTGATACCAATTGTATTTCTCTGATGATGCTATTTTTCTGGGGATTTTCTTCTCTTTCAGCAGCTCGTTGTAGAATGCAGTACAGCCTAAAGTTAACTTGCCCACACAAAGACAGCCTTCATGGTGGAGACATTCAGATGTGATTTTTCAGAAGGTCACACATTATTCATAATTGAAAAGACACCTTCAACAGGTGCTGTAGTAGCAGGCTGATACAGAACCAATTACACAGCCTTGGCTAGATCTGTCTATTAACCTGCAATATGGTCCACCTCTCAAAAAATCTTCTGCCACATTTTGGTGACAGGCGTTCTTTGATGATTCCAGTCTGAAAAACAACAAGAGAAAATTGATTTTGCACTAGACCACTCGTCAAAGAGACAATTCTCATCCAACATATTTTAAATGGGAATGCTGGTGTGGTATGCAGCGAGGCTGGCTTGCATTTGCTCCTACTGTGATATATTCCTCAGTAGAGCCCACTCAAACTTTTCAGTGCACTCAAAGGCAGGTTTTCAGAGTAGGACAGGAATGTTGTGTAAAAATTGTCAACTGCGTTGTAAAACTCTTTTTCTTTCTTCTGCCTGCATTCTACAAGAGTATGCAGAAGGTTCTTCGCTCTGTTGTGATAAGTCTTTCTCTAAGCCTCTCTAATAAGTTAGTGTGCAGAGAACATATTCACCATGTAACTTTTGTCACCGACAAATTGTTTTTCTCTACCATCGCAGATATGTTTTCATAACATGACAGTTTGCTGACAAAGAGAAGCCACAGCTGAGTGGCAGGATCATCAAAGAACCATTAGCAGTGCTGGCAAGTATCTTGAAAAAGAAAATATGCTCTGAACACATAAAAAAATCAACAAAATCCTGTGCATTGCTGGCTGCAAAGGGAGGAATCATAGAATCATCTAATCCTAGGGGTGGCAGAGACCTCAGGAGTCATGGAGTCCAGCCCCCTGCCCAAGGTAGGACCAACCCCAACTCAATCATCCCAGCCAGGGCTTTGTGAAACTGGATTTAAAAACCTCTAGGGATGGAGATTCCACTCTAGAATCACATGCTGCCTTGCTCTAATAGTTTGGTATATTTTATTGCAACAAATCGACAGAAGTCTTTCAGCTCTTCAACATGCATGTGTAGATATGAAAATATTTGTAAGCCTTTTACAGCAAAGCACTCCACATCTAAAGAAGATAGTTGGCTGCAGTTTGGAGGTAGTTATTCACAATATGCGCACTGCCCCCAATACTGCAGATCTCTTTTCCTGAGATGGCCTGGAACTTTCACGACAAATGCTTTTCCCCCACAATGTCTGGTATCCCTAAAGTTAATATTGGAGTTGTCTGTGCTAATTCGAACAATCTTGTCAGTAAGAAAGTACTTCTCAATTACTTGCTGAATGAATGCACTCTGTGAATTGGATGTTTCCCTGAACAGAGATGAAAAGTCAATTTTTGTGCAAACTCCACTCAGTGGGAGAAAACACCCTATAAGAACAGGAAGTAGTTTTTGCTCCTTTTTCTTTGACACACATCCACACTCTGAGGGTGTGTCTAGACTACAGGTTTTTGTCGACAAAAGTGGCCTTTTGTCGACAAAACTATACCTGCGTCTACACTACCACCAAGTTCTGTTGACAGTAAGTCGACAGAAGGCGGCAGTTTTGTCGATGGCGGTAAGCCTCATTCTACGAGGAATAACGCCTTTTGTCAACATAGTTCTGTCGACAAAAGGCGCTATTGCATCCACACTGTGCTTTTTCAAAAGAGAGCGTCTAGACTCTCTGTCGAAAAAGCGGCTTGCTTTGTCAACAGAACTGGCTGTAGTCTAGACGCTCTTTGTGGACAGAGGCTTTGTCGACAGTATCTGTTGACAAAGCCTCTGTCAACAAAAGCCTGTAGTCTAGATGTACTCTGCGAGTAACAAAAGAACACTTGTCCAACACAATCTGCATTTCTTCAATGGGCAAAGGGACCAAGATACTATACACAACAGACTCAGATTTTGTTTGAACAGATGAAAGGTTAGTTCAGTTTCCTAATTAACTGTGATGTACAGTCACTCAACCAGGAACTGTGTCCATGTTGCACTGAGTGGTAAGCAAACACTTCCTCACTGGCAAAAGCTTTTTCAGCTTCTGTGTTTTGCCACAGATAAAACCCTGAAACACCTGGTGCTAAACACTTCTTTTATCAGCATCTTTGTGTTTCTTGCTTTGACGATGGTGGGCTATATGATTTTAGCCACTGCTGGCAATAGAGAAATGTGCTACACAAGTCTCACAAACAACTTTGCTATTGTCCAATGTTGCTGTGTCTTTTTTTTTAAACAACATGACCAGTTTTTGAGGTTTTAATTAAAATTCCGTGGATGTTTCCTTGACATTTTTATAGCAAAAAATGACAATACACAAACTATGGATTCGTCTAAGGGCATAGGTCTGCATAAGCCCATCCTCCCTCCAAAAAGAGGGAACAGAAGCACCAGCTGGCAAAAGCATGTGATTAGTGGCAGTACTGCCCTCACAGCTGGCAATGGAGAGCATCAGCTGCTCGTTGGGAAGCTCAGCCTAGAGAAGCACGGAAGTCAGGAGGCTAGCGTGTTGTATTGCCAGCCCTCGAGAAAGGAGAGTGTGTGTGGGAATGAATGGTCTATGCTTCTTGTAGCGATTATTTGGATACATTATGTCAGTCTACCTCTGGCTGGGAGCCTGCTTCTGACAGCCCCTGTTTTTGCTGAACCAGTTCCTTGCTACAATTAATCTCCAAGTTAAAAGGTATACACCAGACGTCAGTAAGCCAGACTTTGATACCGGGCAAACTGGTTGAAACCATAGTAAAGAACAATAGCATCAGACACATAGATGAACATAATTTGTTGGGGAAGTGTGGCATGGTTTCTGCCTCATCAGTCCACAAACGTGGTGAAGGGAGAGCCGCACAACTTCCTTCTGGAGAGACTGAGGCACCAAGAACTGATGTTGAACCTCTTTGGTTGATTGGTCTGCCTCTATGCGCTATAGATGCTCACCTTGAGTCTCTTGGCGGGACTTGACAGTCCCCATTCACCACTGCCAGTAGGGCATATGCTTGGCTCAGGGTGTTGTCAGCCCATTGCTCCTTCGTAAAGTCAGGGAGGCGAGTCAGGACTCCGATTCGGGTAATGGAGGGGGCCTGATGGGTCTGAGTTGGTCTGAGGCCTAGAATGCCCCTTCACCATGGTCAACAACCTTTGCCATGCCCTCAAGGGCCATCACTTCAGGCCAGCTGGTGGTTGGAAGTAGGGGTCCTTGACCGCTGGATGTGGTTCCCACCAGACCCACTAACAGTTCCCCAAAATAGTCCCAGTCCTGACCAAAATAGTCCCAGCCCACTGACCTAAATAACCAGAAGCTTCAGGGGGTAGCCGAGTTAGTCTGTACAGGAAAAAACAACCAATGGTCTGGTAGCACTTTACAGACTAACCAAACATGTAGATGGGATCATGAGCTTTCGTGGGCATAGCCCACCTCTTCAGATGACCGGAGTTTTAAAATAACCAGGCAGGTCAGTGTCGAGGCCAGACTGACCATCAGGAGCACTTTGCGTTTCTACTGGTAAAATCACTCTCATGCAGGTATAGGCCCTCACGTTCCCATGCCTGCACTGTACCATGGTGCCCCAAGTTGGGCTAGGACTAGGAACTACTGTACGTTGTAGCAGGGTCTGGGCATACACTGAGCCGACTAGTCCCATCACTTCTCTCCCATTTGCCTGCAGTGGGATGGTCAGCTTTGCTGGGTCCCCAGGGCATTCTCATACTTGCAGGGTCCAGATCTTCCCAGAGCTACATTCCATGTACAGGCTGTCCCTGGATCAGTGCCCACATGGGAGACACCAGTCCTGCTCTTGGGTGCTGCATGGGGTTTGCTGCCAGGGTACCTGGGTGGTTGGGTGGCAACGGGCTTCTCTGAGTTCTGGGCCAAGCAAGGGTCCTGGCCAGGCCACTGATGGGGCTGTGGTCTCTTGAAGTATGGGGCAAGTAACCCACTCTGGGCCTCTGGATTAGGGAGCCCTGGCACCTCTGGATCCTCTAGAGTTCTGGTAGGGGAGGCAGAGGCCAACATTCCTCATGATTTGGAGGTTCCTGGGTGGTTTCATCCTTCAGGAGCACAGGGCTCTTGGTTCCAGCCAACCCCAAAGGATTTGTCATCCTGGGGAACTTGTTGGCTAGGTTTTCTCCATGAGCTGAATGGCCTCCATTATGGTGTCAGGGGGATGCCACAACACCCACTCTCTTCTTCCCAGTGGCAGGATATGGACAAACTGCTTTAGCAGGACCCACTTAGCAAAATGTATACCCATCTTTGTTCTTGGTTTGAGCCATCTCTAGCATGAGTCAGGCAACTTCTGGGCAACCAGGCAGTGTTGGGCTCCCAGCAGGTACCACTGCCTTGGAAGTGCTGCTGGAACTTTTCCTCTGAGATATCTAAGGCACTGACGATCACTGCCTTGACTTGGCATGGTCCTGGTAGCAGCGGGGTTTAAAGTGCATACTATGCGGCTGTGCTACTCCGGTTAAATACTCTGGGCCACTGGGCTACCATGGCCACCAGCTCAAAACTCTCTAAGAAAGCCTCAGGATCACCATCAGGCCCCGTTTTGGTAGGCAGGATAGGGGAGGGGTTAGGCAGCTCTGCTGGGGCCACAGACTGCAAAATGGAGGCCACCTGTTGGACCAGCTGCTATTGAGCTGCCAGTTCACAAATTAGCTGCTGCTGCTACATGGCCATCTGCTGCAGGAGTTACTGTTGTTGGCGAGTGTTTTGCTCAGGAATCCATTTCAACAGCTGTTCTATCTCCATTTGAGGGCTTGGCCCAGGACTGCTTTTCTTTCTTTTGTTGTTGTTGGGGTTTTGTTTGTTTGTTTGTTTGTTCTGCTTTAACTCACTTCAGCAGGGATTAGGTTGATGCCCACACTCTCCACCATTGCCATAGGACCTTCAGTGGCTGGGCAGCCTAGTAGCTATATCGTTGATTAGTGTGTGTGTGTAAACTTCCCTCCTTTTCCCTCAGGTCCTGGCTCGGAGTCCTTGGTTGCTCACACCCTTAGACAGGGGAGATGAATCTTGCTCCTTGCTGTGAAAGGGGTGCTCATGACTTGTTGGCTGAGCTGTTCCTTATGTAAATTCTTTAAATTTGGGGTGTGGTCTTGTTAGTCCAGTTTCCCCAGATGGGGCTTGTTGGCAGACTCTCCTTGGCAGGGAAAGACTTTACTTGCTTCTAGTGTCTGTGCCTGTTGGCAGACACACAAAGAGCTCCTGCCTCTTTGCCAGTCAGCCCTGGACTGAGCCTGGTTCCCCGTTTTTGTCCCCCTTCTAGGCCTGGAATTGGCTGCAGGTATAACGGGGCAAGGCTAGCTGAGACTGCTTCCAATCTTCTGCAGAGATACCAGAAGACTGGAAAAGGGCAAATCTAGTGCCCGTCTATAAAAAGGGAAATAAGAACAACCCAGGAAACTACAGACCAGTCAGTTTAACTTCTGTGCCAGGGAAGATAATGGAGCAAATAATTAAGGAATTAATCTACAAATATCTGGAAGATATTATGGTGATAGCCAGAATGAATTTGTAAAGAACAAATCTTGTCAAACTAATCTGATAGCTTTCTTTGATAGGATAACAAGTCTTGTGGATAAGGGGGAGGTGGTGGATGTGGTAGAGCTAGACTTTAATAAGGCATTTGATATGGTCTTGCATGACCTTCTTATCAATAAACTAGGGAAATACAACCTAGATGGGGCTACTATAATGTGGGTACATAACTGGCTGGATAACTGTTCTTAGAGAGTCATGATCAATGGTTCACAGTCATGTTGAAAAGGCATAACAAATGGGGTTCTGCAGTGATTAGTTTTTGGACTGGTTCTCTTCAATATCTTCATCAGCGATTTAGATATTGGCATACGGAGTATGATTATTAAGTCTGCAGATGACACCAAGCTTGGAGGTGTTGCAAGTGCTTTAGAGAATAGGGTCATAATTCAAAATGATCTGGACAAACTGAAGAAATGGTTTGAAGTTTAATAAGGACAAATGCAAAGTACTCCACTTAGGAAGGAACATCCGTTTCACACACACAGAATGGGAAGCGACTATCTAGGAAGGAGGACTGCAGAAAGGGATCTTGGGGTCATAGTGGACCAAAAGTTAAATATGAGTCACCAGTGTGACACTGTTGCAAAAAAAGCAAATATGATTCTGGGCTGCATTAACAGGAGTGTTGTGAGCAAGACACAAGATGTCATTTTTCTGCTCTACTCTGCACTGATTAGGCCTTATTTGGAGTATTGTGTCCAGTTCTGGGTACCACATTTCAAGAAAGATGTGGAGAAATTGGAGAAGGTCCAGAGAAGAGCAACAAAGATGATTAAAGGTCTAGAAAACATGACCTGTGAGGGAAGACTGAAAGAACTGGGCTTGTTCAGTTTTGAAAAGAGAAGACTAAGACATGATAGCAGCTTTCAAGTACCTAAAAGGGTGTTACAAGGAAAAGGGAGAAAAATTCTTCCCTTTGGCATCTGATGATAGGACAAGAAGCAATGGGCTTAAACTGCAGCAAGGGAAATTTAGGTTAGGAAGTTTTTCTTAATGTCCAACTGTCAAGGTGGTTAAGAGCTGGAATAAATTGTCTAGGGAGGTTGTGGAATCTCCATCACTGGAGATTAAGAGCAGATTAGACAAACACCTGTCAGGGATGATCTAGATGGTGCTGGGTCCTGCCGTGAGGGCAGGGGACTGGACTTGATGACCTCTTAAGGTCCCTTCCAGTTCTAGTATTCTGTGATTCCATCATCTGTTAGCAAGGGGGGGAGCGTGTTGGTGCAAGAACTCCCACAGTCTCTGTTGCCCCCTTGGGTTCAATAAGAACAGATTAGCTTCCTGTTGTAACAAGGGCCTATCTCCCTTCTCAGTAGGGCTGTGTCTACCCTGGTGCGATCTCGCGCAAAAGCGGCCACTCTTGCACAAAAACTTGCTGCCTGTCTACACTGGCCGCGTGTTCTTGCGCAAGTAAACTGACGTTCTAATGTATAAAATCAGGGCTTCTTGCACAAGAACTCTGACGCTCCCGCTCAGGAATAAGCCCTCTTGCGCAAGAGCTCTTCCAGAAGAGGCCAGTGTAGACAGGCAACATGAATTTCTTGCGCAAGAAAGCCCTATGGTTAAAATGGCCATCAGAGCTTTCTTGCGCAAGATAGCGTCTACACTGGCATGGATGCTCTTGCGCAAAAGCACATACCAGTGTAGACGCTCTCTTCTGGAAGAGTTTTTGCAGAAGAACTCTTCCGCAGAAGAGTTTTTGTGTGAGAACGCACCAGTGTAGACGTAGCCTAGGAGTATTGCTGTGTAGTGGATCCAAGAGTGTTGGGGGGGAGGGGAGGAGAGAACAGTAAGCCTGGTAGCAGAGCTATGGGCAGTTTTTCGCTTCACTACTGAAGTCAGTGAGTTTGTCTGTCTCTTCTTCCCCTTCTCAGCTCCCTTCTCTGTGGGACATTGGGGTTTTTATTACCCAGTCCTTCCTCTTCTTTGGCTCCTCTCTCTGAGGCTAGCTAGAGGGAGAACTTTTAACCAGTATGGGTGGGGCCTTAATTGGAGCAAGTTATTTGGAGCCAGGTGACCACATTAGCCAGGAGTAGCCTTTGTTTTGGATTATTCAGGGAACAGAAACCTGTTTTTCCAGGGGCCAGTATATCTGCCTTAGACTACTCTACTGTACTCCACTGGCCTGGGTCTGTCACCATTCCTAAGTGGAGTACTTTGCACTTGTCCTTACTGAATGTTATCCCATTTATTTCAGGCATTTTCTCCAGTTCATTAAGATCATTTTGAATTCTTATCTTGCCTCCAAAGTGCTTGCAATCCCTTCTATTTTGGTATCACCAGAAGACTTTGTAAGTGTACTCTCTATATGCCATTATCCAAATCATTGATGAAGATACTGAATAGAACCAGACCTAGCAGAGATTCCTGCAGGACCCCACTCAATATGCTCATTCAGAACATGGCCACTAGTGACTGGGATTACCATCTTTGAAATACAAAAACCCCCGGTAACCCCCTAACTCCTTACAAGGCAGGCTTGACACAACCCCAGCCACAAGGTGACTCTGCAACTTCCTTCAATAGCCACTTTTAGAGAGAATATATACACCTAACTTTGCTAACAAACAGGCATTTATTTTATTAGAACATTTTGTCAGCTAGTCTTTGTAGTCCTTTTCATTTAGCTGGTTGTCACTGACTGTGAGAGCTCTTTTTCTCACACATTCAGATGGTATAGAATCACTTGCACCATTGCCGTCATCTTCTATTTTTTTCCTATGTCTTTTATGTCTCTTCGCTCAGGTGACTCAAACCCTTTCTCACACACCTGTGCAATGCACTTGTGTATTGGTGGGCAAACAGTTGCTGTGTTTTCAACAGTTTTGATCTGTTATCACTTCCACTGTGGAAGTGGGAATGCTGCAGCATCTTTATCTGGACACAGAAACTTTTGGGGGGCATGAATCAGCATCCACATCACACTCCCTACCAATGAGCCAGCCTGTGGACCAAATTTGGTAACTAACCCTGATCACATACTCCCTGAAGCTCATTGTGGTTATGCTAAGAAAAAGAAACGTTTAACATTAGATATCCCAGTGTATTGTGGTAATGCAAATCTTTAGAACTGAAAACAAAACCCCTCTCACCAGAATAAATTATTTTTCTGGCAACTGGAAAATTCCTTAAAAAATGGTCAGGCCAGTCAAATACCAGCTGGGAGATAACTTTACTGGCAACAGGTGGGGCAGTTGGTGACAGGCTGTGGCAGAACAGGGCTGCTGGTTAGGGAACGGGACAGTTGGTGGCAACACAGGACAGGCTGTTGGTGACAGAACACATTGCTGGTGAGAAGCAGGGCAGTTGGTAGAAGAACAGGCCACTCGCGACAGGCAGGGAGGGCAGCTGGTGCCAAGTGAGGTGGCTGGTGAAGGACAGATTGCTGGTGCCAGGTGAGGCAGTTGGTGCCAGAACAATCAGTTGATGACAGGGGAGGAGTGGTTGATGGCAGAGCAGGCTGCTGATGACAGGTGGGGCAGTTGGTGCCAGGACAGGCTGTTGGTTCCAGGCTGGCAGGTAGTTGGTGACAGGACAAGCTGCTGGGGGAGTGGGAATTGGTGCCAGGCAGCGCGGTTGGTGACAGAACAGTCAGTTGGTGAGAGGGGTGGGGCGGTTGATGGCAGAACAGGCTGGTGGGGGCGGGGGCTGGTGGCAGGTGGTTGGTGACAGAACAGGCTGCTGGGGGAGTTGGTGCCATGTGAGGCGGTTGGTGGCAGGACAGGCCGTTTTGGGGTGGCGGGGGGTGGGGGTTGCTGCCAAGTGGTTGGTGATGGAATAGGCTGCGAGGGGGAGGGGCTGGTGGCAGGCAATTGGTGACAGAACTGGCTGCTGGGTGGGGGGGCTGGTGACAGGTGAGGCAGTTGTTGACAGAACAGGCTGCTGAGGGGGCTGGTGACAGGTGGTTGGTGACGGGACAGGCGGTTGGGGGGGCTGGTGACAGGCGGTTGGTGACGGGACAGGCGGTTGGTGACGGGAGAGGCGGTTGGGGGGGGCTGGTGACAGGTGGTTGGTGACGGGACAGGTTGCTGGTGGGGGGCTGGTGACGGGACAGGCGGTTGGGGGGGCTGGTGACAGGCGAGGCGGTTGGTGACAGAAAGGTTGCTGGGGGGGGCAGGTGACGGGAGAGGCGGTTGGTGGGGGCTGGTGACAGGCGGTTGGTGACGGGACAGGTTGCTGGAGGGGGGCTGGTGACGGGACAGGTGGTTGGGGGGGGCTGGTGACAGGCGGTTGGTGACGGGACAGGTGGTTGGGGGGGCTGGTGACAGGCGGTTGGTGACAGGACAGGCGGTTGGGGGGGCTGGTGACAGGCGGTTGGTGACGGGACAGGCGGTTGGGGGGGCTGGTGACAGGCGGTTGGTGACGGGACAGGTTGCTGGGGGGGGGCAGGTGACGGGACAGGCGGTTGGGGGGGCTGGTGACAGGCGGTTGGTGACGGGACAGGCGGTTGGGGGGGGCTGGTGACAGGCGAGGCGGTTGGTGACAGGACAGGTTGCTGGGGGGGGGCAGGTGACGGGAGAGGCGATTGGGGGGGCTGGTGACAGGCGGTTGGTGACGGGACAGGTTGCTGGGGGGGGGCTGGTGACGGGACAGGCGGTTGGGGGGGGCTGGTGACAGGCGGTTGGTGACGGGACAGGTGGTTGGGGGGGGCTGGTGACAGGCGGTTGGTGACAGGACAGGCGGTTGGGGGGCTGGTGACAGGCGGTTGGTGACGGGACAGGCGGTTGGGGGGGGGCTGGTGACAGGCGGTTGGTGACGGGACAGGTTGCTGGGGGGGGCAGGTGACGGGACAGGCGGTTGGGGGGGCTGGTGACAGGCGGTTGGTGACGGGAGAGGCGGTTGGGGGGGCTGGTGACAGGCGGTTGGTGACGGGACAGGCGGTTGGGGGGGCTGGTGACAGGCGGTTGGTGACGGGACAGGCGGTTGGGGGGGGCTGGTGACAGGCGGTTGGTGACAGGACAGGTTGCTGGGGGGGGGCAGGTGGCGGGACAGGCGGTTGGTGACGGGAGAGGCGGTTGGGGGGGCTGGTGACAGGCGGTTGGTGACGGGACAGGCGGTTGGGGGGGCTGGTGACAGGCGGTTGGTGACGGGACAGGCGGTTGGGGGGGTTGGTGACAGGCGGTTGGTGACGGGACAGGCGGTTGGGGGGGCTGGTGACAGGCGGTTGGTGACGGGACAGGCGGTTGGGGGGGGCTGGTGACAGGCGGTTGGTGACGGGACAGGCGGTTGGGGGGGGCTGGTGACAGGCGGTTGGTGACAGGACAGGTTGCTGGGGGGGGGCAGGTGGCGGGACAGGCGGTTGGGGGGGCTGGTGACAGGCGGTTGGTGACGGGACAGGTTGCTGGGGGGGGCAGGTGACGGGACAGGCGGTTGGGGGGGCTGGTGACAGGCGGTTGGTGACGGGACAGGCGGTTGGGGGGGGCTGGTGACAGGCGGTTGGTGACGGGACAGGCGGTTGGGGGGGGCTGGTGACAGGCGGTTGGTGACAGGACAGGTTGCTGGGGGGGGGCAGGTGGCGGGACAGGCGGTTGGTGACGGGAGAGGCGGTTGGAGGGGGCTGGTGACAGGCGGTTGGTGACGGGACAGGCGGTTGGGGGGGCTGGTGACAGGCGGTTGGTGACGGGACAGGCGGTTGGGGGGGTTGGTGACGGGACAGGCGGTTGGGGGGGGCTGGTGACAGGCGGTTGGTGACGGGACAGGCGGTTGGGGGGGGCTGGTGACAGGCGGTTGGTGACGGGACAGGCGGTTGGGGGGGGCTGGTGACAGGCGGTTGGTGACGGGACAGGCGGTTGGGGGGGGCTGGTGACAGGCGGTTGGTGACGGGACAGGCGGTTGGGGGGGCCGGTGACAGGCGGTTGGTGACGGGACAGGCGGTTGGGGGGGTTGGTGACAGGCGGTTGGTGACGGGAGAGGCGGTTGGGGGGGGCTGGTGACAGGCGGTTGGTGACGGGAGAGGCGGTTGGGGGGGGCTGGTGACAGGCGGTTGGTGACGGGAGAGGCGGTTGGGGGGGGCTGGTGACAGGCGGTTGGTGACGGGACAGGCGGTTGGGGGGGGGCTGGTGACAGGCGGTTGGTGACGGGAGAGGCGGTTGGGGGGGGCTGGTGACAGGCGGTTGGTGACGGGAGAGGCGGTTGGGGGGGGCTGGTGACAGGCGGTTGGTGACAGGACAGGCGATTGGGGGGGGGCTGGTGACAGGACCGAGCCGCCGGCCCAGCTGGTCCGAGGAGGCCCGTGGCGCGGAGGGAGACGCAGGCCGCCAAGACCGGAGCCCCGCAGGGCGAGGGGAGGGGGCGGAGAGGGAGAGGCGGGGCCCGCCCGACTAAAGATGGCGGCCAGCCCCTTGCCCGCGCGCCCGCCCTCAACATGGCCGCGGCGGCCTCACGGCGGGCACGTGACCCGGCCGGCTCCGCCCCCCTCCCCCCCCCCGGAGCTCCATGGCGCCCCGCTGAAGCGCCCAGCGGCCCTGGCCTGCAGCCCCGCGGGGGAGCCGGGCATGCGGCGGGCGGCGGGCTGAGCGGCCCCTCGCAGCCCCGGCCGGGCATGTGCTGGGCGCCCGGGCGCCATGTCCAGGGTGAGCGGCCCCGGGCCGGCCGGCCCCCCCAAGGAGAAGCGCTCCTTCAGCAAGCGGCTGTTCCGGGGCCGCGCCGCGCCCGGCGGCTCCTCGGCCCGCTCGCTCGGCGGCTTCATGAGCCGGGTGCTCAAGACCCTCTCCACCCTGTCGCACTACAGCTCGGAGCCCGAGGCGGCGCGCGGCCCGCCGCCCCCCCGCCTGCCCCCGCCCGAGGCGGCCCGCGGCCTGGGCAGCTGCTTCGCCGCGCGGCCGCCGCAGAGCCCCGAGCCGGAGCCGCCGCCCGAGGCGCAGGAGCCGGTGCCCGGCGTGGCCGGGCTGAAGAACCACGGGAACACGTGCTTCATGAACGCCATCCTGCAGTGCCTCAGCAACACCGAGCTCTTCGCCGAGTACCTGGCGCTGGAGCACTACCGGGGCGCCGCGCCGCCCGCCGACGGGGACGGGGACGGGCCCCCGCCGCCGCCCAAGGGCGAGGTCACCGAGCAGCTGGCGCAGCTGGTGCGGGCGCTCTGGACGCTGGAGTACACGCCGCAGCACAGCCGCGAGTTCAAGGTGAGGGAGGCCCCGCACCGGGCCCCTGTCCCCACGGCGCGTGCCGCCCTCCGGCGAGGCGTCCCCTGCCGAGCCGCGCCCTGGGGGGCCTCGCGTGTGGCCCAGAGGCCTGGCAGCGCGTCCCAGGCTCACGGAACGTGGCGGCGGGGCACGGCCCGCTTCAGGGGGCGCGGTTAGGAGAAGGGCTGTGAAACCTCCAAGTACCTAGGGGAGGGGGCAGGGCAGCGTTAAGTATTTGGAGGGTGGGTACTCGAACCTAAGCAGGTCAGAGTAAATAGATCGATGCGGAGACGGGAAGGGTACCACTCTGAGCTGTGGGCACCTTCTCTGGAACGGTTATCCAACCTCTTATCTAGGCCCCTTAGAGCAGCTCCAGGTAGCTTGTTTCCCTGGCTCCTCAAGGAGGCCAGGGAGAGCTGTACAGACACCTTACTAAAGTCTAGATCTGTTACATCCTCTTCCCCTCCTCCTCCCAAGGCTTATTACCCTGTCAAAGCTATCAGATTTAGCAGCACTTGGAATTGGGTCTGATTTGTTGTTCTAATTGCACAGTTGTGCTGTGGTCCACCTACATTGTCAATTGTGTAATTGCTTTTTCACGAGTTAGCTTGACCCAGGATATGTGGAAATCTTTCACTGTTACGGTGACTAAAAGAAGAACTTGTAACTATAAAAACTAGAGGAAAGGCAGGTTATACAAGGTCATACCTTAGTACATATGCTGACCTAATGTTTAGCTGTTCGGTTGAAAGTGTGAGGGCTTTGGCATCCACTAGGGAGATTCCCTTATTGCTTCCGTTAATTGTTGTTTTCAGGGGGAAGATGTGGGTCACTTGCTGAAGCATAAGCAGTTTCATAAGGCCGGTTAACTTATATTGTATGTTGTCCATCACTAAGGATTCTCTGGGTTAACCAATACCTATGGAGCTTGCTAAGTGACTCATGAATTCACTCACTGAATGTTGTTTCTCACAGTTCTGAATTAGCAAAGGCGATAGCTGGCTGTACAGACAACAGGAGGTTGGATTTTGTAAAGTTTCAAATGTCTGTAATGCAAAGTAAAAAAAACCCTGACAAAATCTCAGTGTGAAGGTAAACTTGGCAGTGTTTGCAAAGACCTTGTTTCTTGTCTATGGAGAAGTTGCTTGGTAATTTGGCTATGCTAGCCATACCTTGTTTACCATCTGAAACTAGTTCACTTTTAAGTTAGCTCCCCCCTCTTTACCCACATCCAATATCAAGTGCCAGTGGCTAGCTTTGCCCTTGAGGGTAATTTGCCTGGCAACCTTTCTCCAAAAAAGTTTACAACTCATTAACAATACCAAACCAGACACTTAGTAAGATGAGTATGTACCAGACTTTATTTTGGTGTTCTTTTCCTGGCTTAAACTTTATTCCAGAGTCCCTTGGAACAGGATTCAGGGATTCTGGACAAATCTGAAATATTTCTAGATGTGTCCCCCAAATGTCGCTAATTGAAAACTGTGCCTATGGTGGAACCAACTTGTGGTTGTGAGCAGAAGGTGTACTTCAGTCATCTGCTCTGGAAAGCAGAGCGCTATCTACACAACACAAACTGTTCATTGCTCATTCTCAACTAGCCTCTTGTAACCACTGCTTGCTTTTGCCTCAGGCTACGCTTTTGCTTTGGCATTTCTGTTTCTGGGTGTGAAAATTCAGGATTGTTTTTAACTTGTGGTCTAATCATAAACCTCTTGGGCCAGGTTACTTGGTGTTCCTAGGAAGCCTCTCACCTATATTTTGTCTACACAAGAAGAAAAATTACCTGTATTACAACTGCCACCACTAGTGAGAGCACTGGTGTAGTCAGGGCAATATGATCGGACAGAGCAGGTTTGCATGACTGCCCTAGTAGCTGCTAAATGCAGTGGTTCTGTGGGCTGCATATGCAACTCTCTCTGTCATGTGGACTGCATCCATGCACTGTATATATTAATGGCCCAGAGGATATCACATGGGCTGCAGCTCTGTGCAGATTGGGCCACAAGTGGCTGCAGCTGCTCTTGAGAGCCACTTCACTAATGTAACTGCACTGTTGCTGTAACTTGGCTTCAGCTGTTTGTAGTCTAGCTGCAGATTCTCTAGGTTGGACCTGGTGTTAGTGATTCAGTGGGCCCGACTTCCTAGCATGGTGCTGGGGAATACTGTATTGCTGCTTTGCATCCCTCCTGAAAGACAGCATGGTTCTAATTTGAAACTTGCCTCTCCACAAGTGACCTTGGGGGAGTCAACATTTGTATTTTAGCAGCTCTAGAGACCTAACTTAGCTGCTGAGTGTTTTCAAAAAAGCAAACTAGCCTTTTACATGATAGTGCCACAAACTCTTAGGGTATAACTCAAAGGAGGGTCTTTCCGGCTCCTGCATGTCACCAGTAACAAATATTCTATGGATCAGAGTCTATCCTTAGTAACTCCAGTATTTCATTATCAGTGTCGTCTTAATATCTTCTGTTGGTTTGGTGAGAGGCTGAAAAGCCTCCACCTTGCTGTGCCAGTGCTGTTTGGGCTACTCCGGCCCATTGTGTGAAAACTAAAACTTGTTTTTGTCACTCGAGAGCAGGTTGACTCTTCACTTATTCAACAGCTCTGCTTTGATTAGTAAGTAGGGATGTAAAAAGTCATTTAACAATGCAACTCTGTAAGGGCCAAAACTCCTAGCGGTTACATGTGCTGCCCCCAGTGAAGTCTCCCCGGCAGTGGGACTGGCAGCTTTGCTGCAGGCTCATGTAATTTGCGGTGGGGAGGACCGGACCGGGCTGGCCACACACAGGGGCTGCTCTAGCTGTCCAAAGTAGCCCCTGCCTGCAGTGGGTCGTGTGGGGCTGGAGCAGCCCCCTCTCCAGGGTGGGCCGGGAGCTGCTATAGCCCTTACAGGTTTTCTGGAACCGGTAAGCCTCATCTGTTAATGGTTAACCATTTACATCCCTAAATTGGTAAGAGCCGTTCTTACCGAGTCGGTTGTTTTTAAGAATAGATTCTTACACTCAAAGTTTCTGACTGTTTGAAAATATCCAACTTCACTTTTTGCAAGAGTAGAGGAATTTAACCTCCACATCTCTGCCAGCCCCTGTTTTACTAGGGTGCGTTCTGCCTACTTAAATGTTCTCTTCTGCTGTTCCAGTTTCTGCCCTAAGTTCTGTATAGTATTAGGCGTTAAATAACTGTCATTTACTCCAGAAGTCAGGTAATTTCTGTGATGGGGATGGGTGTCATTTTGTATCTGTAGTCTTTGGGAGGAAAGGTGGTGGATCAAGCTATGGTAGAGAGGTTCTTCCTGGACTACTTTACTCCTAGCGTAAGGAGAGTACAGGTTGGACTTCCCTGGTCTGGCACCCTCAGGACCTGTCTGCCACCGGGCCAGAGAGTCCCAGTTTACAGAGGTTCAACCTGTACTACAAAATTACCTTCTCTACTTCTGAGTATCAAAACTCTGTGCTCCCATGGAGGCTTGAGAGAGATGAACAGAATGAAGTCTCCACTAAACCAGGCTTGGCGATAACTTATTGACAGACCTCAGAGGGGATGAACTCTCCATCCTTTATCCTTCGTGATGGTTTTGTGTCCGATAAAGCATTTCCCCTCCTTTCACTTTGCCTGTGAGCGATTGCCTAAACCCACGGGCCATGAATCGGGTTTTTTAAAAACCCAGAAAATCAGATTCAAACAGGGTTTATGTAACATGCCTCTTTTGGTAACTGCAGGGCTTGGTGGTGCAGGTTTGCCTTAGTTCTACAGCGAAAAGGTCATGTTTCTGTAGCTAGAATCAATATCCACCCTGCTCAGGTGTGCCTGAGACACCATGTTTTGTGTCTCAGGGATGTGAGCACAGAACCGTGCAAACGGTTCATCGATAAGCTTGGGCTTCTCTGTTAACATTCAAGGTTACACACGGCTCCCGCCCCATGCTGCTGCCTCTATCACAATTCCCCACATTCTAACATCCCTACCCAGGAGCTATTTTTTTTAAGTCCTGGGTTTGTATCCTGAGCTCGAGCTGTGGACCCCACGACCAATTATGCAGAGCACCTGAAAGTGCTTGAATCAGTGGCGGGCAACCTGCAGCCCACTGGGGCCTCACCTGCAGCTGATTCGTGGTGGGTCAGCTCTGGGAGGGAGCAGGATGGAGGGGGAGGAGCAGCTAAGTGCGGGGCTCCGGTGCCCAGGGCACAAGAGGCGCTTCGGGGAGGAGCAAACGGGCCATAGGTGGAATCCCAGTGGGTCACGGGTTGCTCTGGCCCACTGAGGAGAAGGGCCACTCATGCAGTCTGCTCCCTGTTTTTGGTTGCCCATCGCTGGCTTGGATGATCGTTGTTCCAGACCAATGCTGAGTCTGGTCCACTGTGGGTAGATCACAGATGGTGTCTGCAACCAGGTCCAACTTGAGTTTGAGGAGGCTGGTGGTGTGTGTAGTGACCCTGGTCCAGAACTTGTGAGGAGAAGAACCTGATCAGGCCACCTCGATGTCCATGGTGGAGTGGGCCTGGGCTACGGTGCCCTGGACTCTGCCTGTCAATGCAGGGCCTTAGCCACAGCCGCGTTCCTTACTTGGCTAGGGCATGTCGACGGTGCTGCTCTGCTCTGAGCTGAGGGCTGGGTTCTTATCAGAGCTGATGGCGCCCTGCCCGGAGTGCTATACGTTGATCCCTGTGCTATATTGATAAAACTGCATCTATTCTGCTGTGTGTAAGGTAGGCTACTTGGCATTTGTATGTGACTTGTTTCCAGCTGCACATGGTTAATCTTGTCTAGGGCATCAGCACCACCACAAGGGTGTAGTCTTTGGTGCATTAGAGACACAACAACAGACATTGCCGTGGAAGTGAGCGCACAAACTAGGGGTGCCAACAGTTAGAGGTCAGGGTGAGTGGTGAAGAAGTAGAATATTAAGCACTCTGTTGAATGTTGCTGCTTTCTGCTCTTTGAACATCCCACACTGGGTGGCGTTAACTCAGTTTGATTCTCTACCTTTCCAAAGATTTGGTGCGTACAGAATCCAAGGCGATCATTGAGCTATGTCGGGGCAGAAGCGTCTCCATGCTCGGGGAGGGACAAATAGAAACACAGGAATCTTACAGCGAGGAGAGTTGCCCATAATCTCGAACAATCCTTGTGTGCCGTCCAGGGACAGCAACGCAAAATATTCTGTCAACAAGACAGTCAAAGCGTGTGTGGCATGAACAGTGAAATCTTTGTAAATCTAGGAAAGGGGAACGCTGCTGGTGCGACAGGGACGTTTCTTTCCAGCTAGTCGAAGCATGGTGCAGCATTATGTGCTGTATTAGTTTAGGTCAGGGTTTGTTGCATGGCCATTCCTTTCTGACAACAAAATACTCCAGGATGGGGGACTGAACCCAAAGCTTGAGCCCAATCCCAGTCCCCTTCGGTGAGGGGGGCAGGAAAACCCAGAGCCCTGCCACCTGGGGAGGGAGCCAGAGCCCAAAGGTTTCAGCCCCAGGTGTGTGGGGGACTTGTAGCCCAAGCCCTTGGGTTCAGACTTTGGCCCTGGGCCTAACCCTAACCCTAGACCTCAGCAAGCCTAATGCCAGCCCTGGTGACCCATTCAAACAGAGTGGGGGGGCCAGAATCCCAGCTTGAGAACTGCTGGCTTAGGTCCGCTCTGGCCAAATCGAGGGCTGAAGCAGTAAGTGGCCCAGTGTAGGTATTTGACTGAACACTGTGGGCTAAGGCAGTGCTTTCCTAGGACCCCTGGCTTGTTTCCAGGCATCTGTTGCCTTCCCCTGCTGACCCCATACGCGCTTGCTATGCGAACCCTTAAGGGTACGATAGTGCTGGCTTGTATCCGTTTAAAGAAGAGCGAGCTCTCTTGCGATGGGCAGCTGGACCACTTCTTGCCTAAAGACTGTTTTTTAGTACCCGTTGGATTATATCTTTTATCCAAACATTAACACGTGGCCTTCGCACCATTCCCTTGGAGAGGGACAGTGAAGCTGTCCCCTTGTAAACTGGATAAACATTGGACTCGGGTCACTCATCTGTTTAAATCTGCCTCTGGCCAGAGAGATGACTCTTAATGAGTGCTTAAGCCCATGGCCATTGATACAACTTTCCCTGTAGAGCAGGTCTGAGGGCTGGATGCTGCCCCAGCTTGCCTGGATCTGGGCCCCCGAGCATTGGGGAGCTACACTGGTGCCCAGTTCCCCTGCCCCAGGGCTGGAGTACACGCAGTCTACTAGACTACTCCCCCCCCCCCCCCCCCCCCCCCCCCCCGAGTCTGTTATGTGGGGAGTGCCTTTCTCCTTCTCAGTTGGGAACCACCTCCCTGAGGGTTCGGCTTTTGCTTTTTTCCTGCTCGCTTGTGTGTGGCCCCTGCCTGATTTTTCTGTGGGTCAGCGGCCCTGACCCAGAAAAGGTCCCCAGCCCTGCAGTAGATGGAGAGGGGTTGGACGTTCAGTTCCCAGGCTGGTGCCTGGCCTGGCTAGCCCAAGCTTGATCTAGTGGGCAGAACCTCTTCCCTGCACGCACGTGGCCGCTTGTTGGGCCACGTGTCTATCCGCTTCTATCCCAGGCATTTGACTAAGAACCCCTAGGAAACTGCGCCCTCAGTCTAGGGACTGGGCAAACCCTTCAGCCAGTTAGATGCCTTGTACCTCCCTGTTCAGCTCAATGGCCGCACGCAGGGCAGTTACCTGGACGTGTAGGGAGCGTGTCCGAGCTGGGACTGCAGCAGAGTTTGCAGTGAGGCCGTAATGCTGTGGGGGGCTCCCCTTAGGGATCTCTCCATTCTGCTTCCGCGTGAGTGCACGGGATGCAGGCTTGAACGCAGTCCCCTCCTGTGCATCTGTCAGGCAGTTACACGTGCTGGACTGCTGGTGTCGGTACGGCACTTGTCTGGACTGGCTAGATCCAGGCAAGGTGGCTGAAACGATGTGCCCCATCCACCTGTGCTACCATGGCAGAGGGCTAATGGTGGGAGACTTCCCAAAAAGGCTGGCTGGAGATGGGTGAACGGAGTGCTAATTCCACAGTTGCTCTGCTGGTTGCTTTCATTGGCCTGCCCTCCTCTTGGGAAACCTGCAGAGCGCAGTGTTAACCTTCTGTAAAACAGCAGCCGCATGTCTGGAGTAAATGTGGCGCTGTCACTGACGCCTTGGCAGTCTTGCCGAGGGAACGTCTTGTTGGGAGATCTGAGCGCTGCTTTCACCACTTGTCTTTTAGTGGCAACTCCAGACGCCCCATCTTTCGAAATGCCAGTCAGTGTTTGCTGCCGCTTGGCGTTGCCGGAGGTGACTCTCAGGAGGGCTCCCTGAGACTCAGTGGTTTTCAGGCTGCTGCTTTGATCTGTCCTGGCCAGTGGCCTGCTGGGTGGTTCATTCTTTGGTGTGATCCGTGAGTGGGAGCAGAGGAGGTGAAACTGAAAGATGTCAGCGTTGAACAGCCGGGAGATGCTGACTCCATTGTTTGTAAGGCAGAGCTGCAGTAAGGAAGAAGTGGCAGTGAGGCCTGAGGTCCCTAGAAGGCAAAGGGAACAAACACAAGGAGTCTCAAGGAGGGGAAGCAACTGTACGCTGTACGGTTGTAGCTATATGCTGCTTCAGAGAACCTAAAAGCTTTTTCTAATTGGGTGTGTGGATAGGGATGCTAATGGTTAACCAGTAATCCTCACCTTTAATGGGTTAACCTGGTGGGGGGGGGGGAGAGTGTGCTCCAGCCTCCCTTTCTCCTCTTCTCCCCCCCCTCCCATTTATTTGGTTAACCGATTAAATGGGATTTTACATCCCTAGTGATCTCAGATGTGACTGGGAGCTGTAAATCACATGCTTTGTAGGATGAAAGTCAAGCAGGAAAAACCTCAGACGGGCCCTTTTGATTACCACTGGTATCTGATAAAATAAGTGAAAGTGACTTGTTCCAGTGAGACTGAAATAAATCCATAATCTGTCCTAACACCCTGCTTTGCAGACTAGCATTTGTAATGAGTGTGCTTGCCACTAAGTGAGCCTGTTTAGGGTCCCATTAGGAAATCTGGCCTTTAAGAATAATTAGTGG
Organism: Pelochelys cantorii; assembly: GCA_032595735.1. NCBI lineage: Eukaryota > Metazoa > Chordata > Testudines > Trionychidae > Pelochelys > Pelochelys cantorii. Next base: position 40,721,876 of record CM064341.1, read on the forward strand.
CATCTGATCTGTGATGGTCCCTCCCACACTTCATGAAATCAATTTATGTATATAATAAATATGCATAATTAAGATGCTTTGGGAAAAAAAATACACCTATCAATTTTAATGTTAGTCGGCTGGATCTGTAAATCCTGTTCTGGTGCATGTATTGTTCTTGTATGTAAAGTTAGAAATATGGAGCATGAGTTTTCAATGTGCAGATGAGAGCCATTAATGGTGCTCCCAAAGCCTTAATGATTGGATGATCAACTTAACTTGTAAACATCCTTTTTTGTCCTTAAAGTCTAAGCGTTGGTTGGCCCTAGGAAGACGAGAGACCATACCACCTGGTACTGAGATTCCATTTTGACTAAAAACAGTGAGTCCTGTGGCACCTTAGAGACTGCTGATTTCTGTAACAAAGTCTGAGGGGTAGCCATGTTAGTCTGTAACAGGAAAAACTTAAACAACTCATAGTCTGGTAGCACTTTAAAGACTAACAAAAGATGTAGATGGTGGTATGAGCTTTTGTGGGCACAGCCCACTTCAGATTAAAAACAAGTAGTCCTGTGGCACTTTAGAGACTTTATATATACACAGGGCTTTCTTTTGTAAAAAAATGCCAGGGAAAAATTTGTCGAGCTGAAATGTGGCCGCGGCCCCTTTAATTGGCGCGTGTCCCTAGCGGGCTTCCGTCCGGTGCAGCATGTGTGCTCCCAGGGCTGGCTGGGGGCTGTGCCACAGAAAAGCGGTGAGTGTTCCCTAAAAAAGATGATGGTACACCATACCAGTGCGTACCATCACAAAAAGCAGTGTGTGTGTGTACGTGTGCTTTGTGGGCAAATCTGAGGAAGTGAGTTTGGCCCATGAAAGCTTATGAGCCTACAGATATTTTTTGTTAGTCTCTAAGGTGCTACAGGACTACTGGGTTTTTTTATTTCTGTAACTTCCACTCCAATTCATCTGGTAAAGTGGGTTTTACCCGTGAATGCTGATGTCCTGAAGAATCTGATAGTCTGTAGCTTCAAAAACAAGGAGTCCTATGGTACCTTAGAGACTAACATGGCTATCCCTCTGAGACATTTCAACTAGGTAATTTTCCATGAAAAGGGGACTGGAAAACAAGGTTCTCACCCAGGGAAAAGTCTGTCTAAACAATGGGAAGCTGTCAGTCCCTTTTGTCTTTGGCTGGTATGAGAACAGACAACTGGAGACCCAAATCAGAGTAAAAGATCATCTTGGGCTTGAGGGCTTGCCTGCCATAAGAACAGCTTTTAGGGTATAAAACTCTCTGCAATAAGTTTTAGTGTATTAGAACTAGCTATGTATTTTCTTTTCATTTTAATTTTGTAACTAACTTTGATCTGTGTGCTTTTCACTTGCAACCACTTAAATTCTACTGTTTGCACTTGATAGTAAACAGAATTGTGTGTTTGTTACCTGGGAGGAACAACCAAGATGCATATTCTTCCTTTGATAAGGAGGCTTACCTGAATGAGCTTTCATTGTGTCAGCTCTACCCAGAGAGACTGATTTATTTGGGGTTGATTTACGGGGTGCTGTGCCCTAGACTGCATTCTCCCAGAGCTGGAGTGGTTCAGTGTCTGCAATGCTCTTGGATGTGGGGGTGGGGGTTCCTGTCTCTGTGCCTTATCTAGGGATGTGAGGGACTAGTCGTCTATCCTATAAGCAAATGCTTATCGGATAGTCGGTCCACTCGTTGATTTTCTCCCCCCTTTGCTGCCTCTACTAGAGGCAGCAAAGGAGGGGGAAGAGGGGTACTTCAAAGCAGTGGTGCCCCACAGCTAATACCCGGCTCAGCTGTGCGGCACTGCCCCTTTGAAACGCCACCTTGCTGTTTCAAAGCAGCGAGGGCTCTTGTACACTTCAAAGGAGGAATGCAGAAGTGCCCATCGACTAGTCGATGGAAATTCCATCAACTACTTGACTAGTCAGTTAACCGTTACATAACATGGTTAGCCATATCTTGAGGAGACCCAGAGCATATGGTCCAGCAGGACCGGGCGTAGAGGAGCCCCGGAGAACAACAAGGTGAGTATCAGTGTGACAATCAGCAAACTGGGGAACAGTCTAAAAGGGTCTTCCATAGCCACACGCTGTCACATGATCATTTTGGAAGCGGCTGGAAATGGTAGTTAGCTTTTCGTTCTTTATAGCACGTGAAGTGTGCTGGGAGCTGCACCCAGGACATAAAAGCAAGGTCCCTGCCCCATTAGGGGAACAGCAGAAGGAAGTGACTTGCTTCCCATTGCATGGCGGGTCAGTGGCAGGGTGAAGTCTTCGAGTCCCAGATCTGTGCCCTGCTTCTCCATTTTAACTACGTTTTTGAATCCTGTTCCTGTGCCCGCAGCTTTGCCTAAAGCATTGAGACCCAAGTCCAGCTATCAGTGGCCTCACTGCATGTTTCCTTTACCAGCAGGACTGTCTGCACAGTGTGGTCCTCAATCCCTGCTAAGTAAAGCACTGGGTTCTTTACGGGAAAGCTTATGGGTGAGTCCCTGACCAATTGCTTTTTCTTCCACAAAGTTCTAGGAAGTAGGATCACTGAAAGGTTCATCTAGAGAAGCTGGGCTAATGCAAATGTGTCGCCAGACGCTAGCATGGTGGGAGCTGGGCAGTGTTCACTGATCTGTGGAATTGTTAAACGGGAGCGAGGGATCCATTGTGCTGAGTCTGCATGTGCCGGTTTCTATCGAGTCTGGTCCTTTGCTTGTTGCACTAAAGCACGGCTCAGCCTCATCTGGCTGGTGAAGGCGGGGGCTCTGGTGTGGAACAGGGTGTCACAGGAGTGGTGGGGGTGGCATGCTGCCATGGAGGGTTCCACCTCCCTCCCTTGGGAATGCCGGATGGCTGTCTGGCAACAGCAGTTTTGCACGAAGAGCTGTAATGCTTCTCCTAGCACTGCCATCTGTGGTAGGTAAAGCCTGCTTTGTCTTCGCGATGGCCGATTGACAAGCATATTGCCTCAAATTCTGAAAGGCTGGATTGACTGAGCCTGTATGGTTTGACAAAGGAAAAGGGGTCAGTTAATCAAAGTTATAAGCCTCTTATTTTTAGTAGCAGGGCAGCACGCTAGTTAGTCAGGCGTCCGAAGGAGGCTGATGGGGAGCTCAGCGCATTGTCGGCTCAGCGTCCCCCTGAGACAGCCAGGGAGGTGGTGTTTTTGTGTGGCTCTTTCCTCTCTCGAGTTAGGATGCCATACACAATGGGTGGCTTGATGCTTGTCTGCCGAAAGGCTTGCTTTCTGTGCGAAGGCTGGAATGGGATAGGAGGGTTAACTGTAGTACTGTACAAACACAATCGGCGGTTTGGGAGCCACGGAGAACCCGGAGCAAATCTTCTCCAGCCATAGAAGAGTATTTCTGTGTGAACTAAGTGCAAAAGCTTCTCCTGGTGAGGTAGGAGAGGGTTTTGTATTCATTGGGCTACAGCAGTCATTGAGAAGTAAGGTTTTCAAATACACTTGAACCTCCATACTCCGGGTGTCCCCAATCCAGGAACACCCAGGATATGGAGGTGAAAGCAGCTCTGTGCACTACAGCTTTCCCCTCCCCCCAGCGGGGGGTGCAGCAATGGATGTGCGTTTTAGCAACAGCGTGGGACCTCTTTCACCAGGCCACGGCTCTGTCCTCCCAGCAGGAAGGAACTGTAACCGGGGGGCGGGGGGTAACCCTCAGGGCAGTGCGTTTTAAAGCGTGACTGGACTAGACTGTAACAGTGAGGGTCAGAACACCCCAGGCTTTTTCATTCTCCTCCTGGCCCCTGTCTAAGATGAGAAGCTTTTGACTTTGGGTGGGATTCTGACCTGAAGGCTTGGTCAGCAGTGGTGACCAAGTGGTAGGGAAGAGGGGTTTGGATTTATTAGGAACTGGGGACACTTTTGGGAGAGGGGGAGCCTATACAGGAAGGATGGGCTTCACCTAAACCAGGGTGGAACCAGACTGCTGGCACTAAACATTAAAAAGGCTGTAGAGCAGTTTTTAAACTAAGAGATGGGGGAAAGCCGATTGGTGCGGAGATGCACGTAAATCGGAGGGAGACTTTTCTTAGAGGAGAATCCATTGATAGAGATTCTCTAAGTTGTAGTCAGAAAGAGAGGAGGGGAGAGGGCAAACCATGGGCCAGAGCAGACAAACAACCGCATACAAAGGAATCCAATGCACCAGGGAAGGGCAGACAAAGAAGCAGTGGCAAATTTTTAAAGTGCTTCTATACAAATGCTAGGAGTCTGACTAATAAGATGGGTGAACTAGAGTACCTCGTATTAAATGAGGAGATTGACATAATAGGCATCACTGAAACCTGGTGGAATGAGGAAAATCTATGGGACACAATCATACCGGGATATAAAATATATCGAAAGGATAGAGCAGGCCGGGTGGGTGGCGGAGTGGCACTGTATGTGAAAGATAATGTAGAATCAAATGAAATAAAAATATTAAGTGAATCAACATGTTCAATAGAATCGCTATGGATAGTAATTCCGTGCTCCAATAATAAGAAATTAGCAGTAGGGATATATTACTGACCACCTGACCAGGACAGCGATACTGACATTGAAATGCTGAGGGAGATTAGAGAGGCTACCAGAATAAAGAACTCTATAATAATGGGGGATTTTAATTATCCCCATATTGACTGGGTACATGTCACCTCAGGAAGAGAAGCGGAGATAAAATTTCTCAATGGCCTAAATGACTGCTTCTTGGAGCAGCTGGTGCAGGAACCCACAAGAGGAGAGGCAATTCTCGATTTAGTCCTGAGTGGAGTGCAGGATCAGGTCCAGGAAATAACCGTTACAGGACCACTTGGGAATAGTGACCATAATATAATAACATTCAACATTCCTGTGGTGGGTAGAACACGTCAGCAGTCCAGCACCCTGGCATTTAATTTCAAAAAGGGGAATTACACAAAAATGAGGAGGCTAGTTAAACAGAAATTAAAAGGCACAGTGACTAGAGCCAAATCCCTGCAAGCTGCATGGAAACTTTTTAAAGACACCATAATAGAGGCCCAACTTAAATGTATACCCCAAATTAAAAAACATAGCAAGAGACCTAAAAAAGTGTCACCGTGGCTTAACCACCATGTAAAAGAAGCAGTGAGGGACAAAAAGGCATCTTTTAAGAAGTGGAAGTCCAATCCTAGTGAGATAAATAGAAAGGAACATAAACACTGTCAAATCAAGTGTAAAAATGTAATAAGAAAAGCAAAAAAAGATTTTGAGGAACAGCTAGCCAAAAACTCAAAGAAATAACAAAATGTTTTTTAAGTACATTAGAAGCAGGAAGCCTGCTAAAAAACCCGTGGGTCCCCTAGACGATCGAACTATAAAAGGCGCAATCAAGGACGATAAAGCCATTGCGGAGAAACTAAATGATTTCTTTGCTTCAGTCTTCACGGCTGAGGACGTTGGGGAGATTCCCAAATCTGCACCGTCCTTTGTGGGTGACGAATCTGAGGAACTGTCCCGGATTGAAGTGTCATTAGAGGAGGTTTTGGAACAAATAGAAAAACTTAATGTTAACAAATCTCCGGGACCGGATGGCATTCATCCAAGGGTTCTAAAAACTCAAATGGGAAATTGCTGAACTATTATCTGTGGTTTGTAACCTATCCCTTAAATCGGCTTCCGTACCTAATGACTGGAAGGTAGCCAATGTGACACCAATATTTAAAAAGGGCTCTAGAGGCGATCCGGGCAATTACAGACCGGTAAGTCTAACTTCAGTACCGGGCAAATTAGTCGAAACAATAGTAAAGAATAAAATTGTGAAGCATGTAGAAGAACATAATTTGTTGGACAAAAGTCAACATGGTTTCTGTAAAGGGAAATCCTGTCTTACTAATCTATTAGAGTTCTTTGAAGGAGTTAACAAACATGCGGACAAGGGGGATCCAGTACATATAGTATACTTAGATTTTCAGAAAGCCTTTGACAAGGTCCCTCACCAAAGGCTCTTGTGTAAATTACATGGCCATGGGATAAGAGGGAAGGTCCTTTCTTGGATTGAGAACTGGTTAAAGGACAGGAAACAAAGGGTAGGAATAAATGGTAAATTTTCAGAATGGAGAGGGGTAACTAGCGGTGTCCCCCAAGGGTCAGTCCTAGGACCAATCCTGTTCAACTTATTCATAAATCATCTGGAGAAAGGGGTAAGCAGTGAGGTGGTAAAGTTTGCGGATGATACCAAACTGTTTATGATAGTCAAGACGGAAGCAGATTGTGAGGGACTCCAAGAAGATCTCACCAAACTGAGTGATTGGGCAACAAAATGGCAAATGAAATTTAATGTGGATAAGTGTAAAGTAATGCACATCGGGAAAAATAACCCCAACTATATGTACAGTATGATGGGGGCTAATTTGGCTACGACAAATCAGGAAAGAGATCTTGGAGTTATCGTGGACAGTTCTCTGAAAACTTCCACACAGTGTGCAGCGGCGGTCAAAAAGGCAAATAGGATGCTCGGAATTATTAAGAAAGGGATAGAAAATAAGACCCAGAATATCTTCCTGCCCCTGTATAAAACTATGGGACGCCCACATCTTGAATACTGTGTACAGATGTGGTCTCCTCACCTCAAAAAAGATATTTTGGCCTTGGAAAGGGTTCAGAAAAGGGCAACTAAAATGATTAGGGGTTTGGAACGGGTCCCATATGAGGTGAGGCTAAAGAGACTGGGACTTTTCAGTTTAGAAAAGAGGAGACTGAGGGGGGATATGATAGAGGTATATAAAATCATGAGTGGTGTGGAGAGGGCGAATAAAGAAAAGTTATTTATTAGTTCCCATAATAGAAGAACTAGAGGACACCAAATGAAATTAATGGGTAGCAGGTTTAAAACTAATAAAAGGAAGTTCTTCTTCACACAGCGTGTAGTCAGCCTGTGGAACTCCTTGCCAGAGGAGGCTGTGAAGGCTAGGACTATAACAGAGTTTAAAGAGAAGCTAGATAATTTCATGTAGGTTCGGTCCATAAAAGGCTATTAGCCAGGGGATAAAATGGTGTCCCTGGCCTCTGTTTGCCAGAGGCTGGAGAGGGATGGCAGGAGACAAATCGCTTGATCATTGTCTTCGGTCCACCCTCTCTGGGGTACCTGGTGCTGGCCACTGTCGGCAGACAGGCTACTGGGCTAGATGGACCTTTGGTCTGACCCAGTACGGCCGTTCTTATGTTCTTATGTGCTGGGAACACATGTTGAGGGTTTCCTTGTGAACCAAGTCTAGTTAAGTTTTAGCTACTAGAAAGCATTTTATCTTGTAACTTCTTCTGATTTGAATGCTCTTAGTGTGCACAAGTGTATCTCTTTGTGGTTAAATAAACATGTTCTTAATCGAAACTAATCCAGGTTGTTTGAACTGCTCCGGTAACTCCTGCTTTACCTGGAAACTGTTGGAGATTGTTTCCTTGCTGGGGCAACAGCCCTTTCATTTCCAAACCTCTAGGAGAGGGCTGGCTAGCACTGAACAAATACCCAGTTGGAGGAAAAGTGAGCGGGGGGGGTCCACCTTGCAGGCGGTAACCAAGGCTGTTGGAAGCCAGTGCGTGGTTGCTGGGGTCCCAGTTCTTGGCTCAGAGCTGCAGCTATGCACAGGTGCTCAGGGTGTGCCCTGCATGCTTTGAGTGACCCCAGTTGGGAACTACAACAGCAAAACTGAGGCACCCGAGGTTTCAGAGCGGGTTGGGATGCCCCCTCTCATTGCTCTGCACTGCACTCCAGAATGGGACAGGAAGGCTGCATTATCTTTGTTCTCTCCTTCTCCCTGCTGGGAGGCATCAGCATTTCGGGTCCCCCCCTCCCCCGGCCGAGTTTTGTTTCCTTCTCCCTCCCCAAGGAGGCACTGCAGCTGATAGAGCAGGGAGAGGAGCATGGAGTCGCTTTTGCTGTCTCCTCTTTAGCTATCTCTGGGTTGGGCAGAAAAGCTGGAGGCTGGCTGAGTTGACCGATACGTTAGCCAATTCTGACCTAACCCCAGCCCCTCTCCCTGCTCTGGACAAACCCTTCCTTTTATCCGTGCCTCATCTCTCCTCTTACCCCCCCCCCCCAGTCCACCTCCTCCCCACCCCACGCTGGGTCTGTGACTGCTAAGGGGTGGGGAAGGGGAGCTGTCCTCTTCTTCTGCATCCCTTGTGCTGGTTGCCTGCCTACAGCTGTCAGCCCCGCCTCTGACCTGTGCTCTGCGCCTGGAGGCCATATTGGCACCTGCGGGGAGTCAGCTCAGTGGCTGGCAGGCCAGGGAGGAACATGTGTTGGCCCCATTCCAGTCATGGCAACCTGGGGAGCTGTTGGGTTGCCGTGTTTTGGGGATGTTGCCGTTACGGGGGGAGGGAAATGGAAGCTCTATGCTATCCAGCCTCTCTTTGGGTCCCTGCCCTTTCCAGGTTGCTGTCCCCTGCCTGGGGAGGGTGGGACACGCTGGTGTGATGCTAATAACATCCTGTGCTCAGGGAGCTCTGCCTGGGATGACTCTTCCAAATGCAGAATGAGGTTTGTGCATGGTAACAGTCTCTTTGCATAACTGGGTGTTGTGTATTGAAAGAGAGAACAGAAACCTTCCCTGAGCACATCTGTGCCATTGTCTTCAGACCTCTAATGAGCTAGCGCCATCCGCTTAAACACAATCCTTTCCACAGCTGTTTTGCGAGACACACCGGAAAATAACCAGCCCTTACTTGTCCTTTAAAACCATGTGTTACAGGGCACAGAACCAGCAAATGAGGCTGCTAACTTTGTTCTGTGAGGTTGTATTTACTGTTTGTGATTAGAGCAGCAAATTGGACTGGTGGCTTGTCTCGTATGTGGTGCTCTGTACAGATGTGGCTGCACTGGTGTGAACAGCTGCGTGTGTTTGGACGAGGTTCCTGCAGCATAGACAAGGTCGGAGTGTGGAATTTAGAGACTTCCCCTTTCTCCTAATGAGCCTGTTGGCCGTTCGAAGGAGGCCTTGCGTTTCTACCCTCTAACTTTGTGGGATGGTAGCCATGGCGAGGTGCTGGAGTTTGATTGCTGCAAGTGAAATAGGCTGCTCACAGAACAGCTCTCCCGCCAGCACTTCTGTCAGGACGTGGGAAGTCTGTCTTCAGGGCTGTGTCGACGCTGAGCATTGGTGCAGTAAGCGTCTGTGCAGTCTTACTACAGTGATTTGGCATAGGCATGTTAGCACTGTGGTCTGGAGCCGCTTGAGCAAAGGTGGGCAGGTGGCTGGTGTACCTTAGTACAGCTACACTGAAGCTAGGCTAACAGTGGGGAAACTGTACAGTTCTCAGCGTGGGCACCATCTGAGTGTAAGGGGCTTGCTGCTTCTACCTCTGTGGCCCACCCGTCTGCAGGAACTCTCCACGTTGTCAATGTAGCACTAATTGTGGTGGGTTTGCTTGTGGGGTGAGCCCCGTGATCACTAGTGTGTTCTCAGTCACTAGCAGGGATGTGAAAGTATAACCATGCAGACGGCTAACGGACGAGCCTGAGCTCATCGTTTAACGATCAGTTACACACGTGCTCCCGGTATACGCGGGGAGCCGCCTGCCCCTCCATGCCCCTTCCCCGCTGGGGTGGAGGTAGGGCTGCTGGGCTTGGGCTGGTGGCCTGGAAGAGAAGGACCTTAACCCATTACTCACTGTTGAGTCTAAATTTAAGGGACGTCTCTTCTTCGCCTTGTTAAATTGCACTTGTAATTAGTCTGCTCTTGATCTCGTTTAGATTTGATTGTGCTCTGCAGTAGACAGATCATACCCTCTGTTCTGTGATGGGTGGGGCTTCCTTTCTACCTTGCTTGTCCCTGTTGACTACTTTGTCACAGCATCTTCTTAGGAGAAGGGCATGCGACATTTCACAGAGCAGCCAATAAAGGTTTCGGTAACAACAAAGCCACTTCATAGCAGAGATGGCAGAAAGCCTGAATAGAACAGGGAAGATGCTGCTACTGGCGGCGGAGTCTCCATAGCAAAGCAATTCCCGAGGGAACGGCATCTGTTGTTCTGTAGTACTTCCTGATTCACCTCCTATGACCTAGCAATCCATCACCACAGGCAACTCTGTTCTCTCCCCGCTCGCTTCTGGAGGTGGCCAGGGTGGCTATCCTGGAGATGCCGGGAAGGAAGATGCCACCCAAGACGTGCTGCTTGTTGCTAGTTGCCTGGCTTTTCTCTCCATTGGGAGCAGAAACTTCCGTTTCTGCAGGATTGGCTGGCTTCCTTGCGTTGTGACAGTCAGGAGCAAATCTTGGTGGTCAGATGCTTTTGATTGGCATGATGTGCTGACAAGTGGAAGGGGAAATGGGGCACTGTGGGCCTAGGCTATGTGGAAAGCTACTTCTAACCCGAACCCAGCCAGCCGTCCACACAGGAACTTCAGAAAGGGAGACAGTGGAACTGGAATCCACTTGCAAATTTAACACTTAATTTAGGACTGACGAACGATCTCAGCTGGTTAGCACATTACAAAGGCAATTTCCCCTCTCTGGATTAGGGATGTAATAGTGTAGTTGATTACCCGATACGCAAAAGCTTATAGGGTGTTACAGACTACACTCATTTCCCTTCCCCTCCTGCCCTCGCATCCCCACCATTAAATTTTCTAGCAGGCTGGCGAGCGGCCCAGCTCAGTCCTGCTGTGGCTCTGAGTCTAAAGTGTATTGGAGCCGGTGGGCAGGCAGCCCGGCTCAGTGCCGGTTTGTGCTGGGTCCAGGAACTCAGACCCCTGTCTCCCGGACAGGGGCTGCTACCTCTCCACACTGCTGCCTCTATCAGAGGCAGCAGCACAGGGCGACAGGCAGTCGGTCCACAAGGGGAGCTGGTTTTTAAACTGGCTCCCCTCACAGGCGAGCTCCTGCCTGGTACCCCGTGCTGCTGCCGGCCCCGCCCCTGGGGGCGATAGAATAGTCGACTAACCAATAAGAATTCACGAGGTTACTCGACTGTACAATTAACTGGATAGTCACATCTCCAGCCCACATGCTGTGACTGGCCCACTTCCTCCCTGAGTCGATTAGCTTCATTAACACCAGCAACTTCTTATCTGTGCTCTGCTTCTGGAAGTTCCACTCCACCTCCTCTGGTGAGGAAGCGTCTGCCCTAATGAATGTGTTGGGTTCTGAGGCGCCACAGGGCCCTGCGTTGCTTCATCAGAGCAGGTCTGCAGACCCGTTCCTCGCGGCTTTGTCTAGACTAGGAGTTGTCATGAGATGTGCTCTGTGCGAATAGTTGTAACATTTGGTATGAACAAGGCACCCTGCCTCTGTCATGCTGACCTCCTGGCAATTAAACTAATGGGCTAACGTCACACCTAATCAAGACAAGGCCATGGAATTGCTCCATGCTTGTACCTCTCTTCCTCCTAGCTCTCCGGCCAGCTGGCCACTGAGAAGGGTGGTTGCGTCTGGTCTCTGATGCAGACTTTCTGCTTCTTGGCTTAGGCAGCTCCTCCGAGCATGGTGTGCTGTCTAGATTGAGCGTGCATGGTGAGTGGGAAGGACAAATGCTCCCCTTTTCCCAAACCCGTATCTCTGTTTGCTTAACAGTGAAGAGAACAGAGAGAATTGCGTGTTTCATTACAGTGGCTGGAACTGTTGGAAGCTCGGAGAGCAGGACACCCACCACCCCACCTACTTATCAGCCTGGCAGAGTCTGACTTTTCTGGGAGGCTGGGGGTAATCTCATTCCAGTCCAGAGCTGCTTTGTGTCTTACTCACCCAAGACAGCGGCGACTGAAGGTGGCAGCGGCTCATTCAGTCACTTCTTGGGGTTGCCAGGCACAGCAAGGAGCAAAACCTAGAAACTTTGCGTCCTTAAACCTAAACAAGCATGAACGTTAATGGGAATCATGTGTGTGCATTGAGAGGGCAGAACTCAGCGCACGGAGGAGAAGAGGAACAGACAGTAAGGAGTCTGGTTCTGTTGCTTGAAATGTTTGAATCCATGAAGCATCTTAAAATTGAGACTAGCTTAAAATTCCCTCACTGCTGCAAGGCGCTTTCCCCCTGTAAGAAGCAGCAGCCTCTGTCTGCAGTGGCTTTGAGCTGCCCACGGATAGGGGCTGCTGCCAGAGCAGCCTCTGTCTAAGACCAGCCTGGGCAGCTGCAGACAGGCTGCTTTGCAGCAGCTTCCCCCTGCTCCCTAGCAGCCTCTGTCCACATGAGCTCGGACCCCCGTGGACAGGGGCTGCTTCCACCCCGGGCTGCTGCTTCTGGATCAGAGGCAGCAGTGCGGGGCGGCAGGCAGCCAGTCTGCGTGGGGAGCTGATTTTTAAACTGGCACCCCACGTTGCTGCTTCTGATACAAAGACAGGGGGCTCCCTGGGAGTGAGGCCAGAGCGCACTGGCTGCCAGCCCCGCCCCTGGGGACTAGAGTGGTCGACTAACCGCTATGAATTCATGCGGTTAGTTAACTATTCTTAGCTGATAGCTAACGTCCCTGCTGTCTGCATGGCCAACCTCTGCCTGTCACTTCGTATTAAATCTCTCGTTATTGTGCCAGTGTCATCAAAATCTGGGGAAAGCTGCTTCAGCAGTCTCTGGTATTTTCAGGGGTCTCGCTCTCTGGTCAGTTTAGTTCTGGCCTGGATATACTGGTGGTACAGAAATTCTTCGGCCTTTGGGCAGACTAGCTCAGATCTTAAGGAGCCTTAGTCACTAACAGTGCTGCAGGTATTGGTGAGGAGGACCCTAGTGATGGCTTTCTGGTAAGCTTTGGCCAGGAATCCTTCTCTAGGTGTAGCGCGCAGCACAACGGAAGCCTGGTCTTGTTTGACAGCCGGGTTGAAATAGTCTGCTGCGGTGGATCAGTTGCCAAAGGGATGCTGGCCCCCCCCCCCCCGGTGCTTTATGAAAATCGGCTGATGAATATGAATAACCTGAAGATGCTTTAGGCAAAATGCATCACGTGACGTCTTCAGAGTTCGGATCTGCTGAGTGTGCACGTTCCCTTTCACGTACAAGATTGATACGTGCACCGAAGATAGAAATAGGAAGTGTGGCTCTGCTTATGATTCTGAATGGGCTGATGAGGCCCCGGAAACTTGATGGCCTGTTGCTCGAGTTACCAATCTGTGAGTAGTTCTGCTTTCCTGTAAGCCAGGGGTGTGGCCGGTAGGGATTCCTAGCTTGTGAAATAGATGGTCAGAATGACTGGGGTAAGAATTTGTAGGATTAGCTGGCGCCTGTTTATTTTGGCTCAGTAACTGACTTTGATACGACTGTGGTGATGTGCAGTCACTTAAATCCTACTTTTTACACTCCTTGTTTTGTCAAGCCTAGCGTAAAGTAATGTTACCCGTGGGGAGCAGCCACCGTGCCTCTCTCTCCTTGACAGAGGGCGAACTTACAAGCGTTCTCTTCATAAGATGTTTAGAGTCAACTGATTTATTGGGTCCTTCAGGGCTGTGATCCTGGGTGTTGTCGACGGCCTTAGAGCTGAGTCCTCTCTGCTGAGCTGGTTTAGGGTCTGTTAGCCCAGCTCTGGGCCTGGCTGGCGGGGGGGACGACCAGAGTTTCTGGCGCAGCAGGACAGGGCTGTGGGATGCCCCAGAGGGCGGGCAGGCAGGCTCAGTGGCATGAGCCGCATGCTGGGTGACAACCCCAAGGGGATCCCTGTGATCAGGAGAGGCAAGAGGCACGACGGCCTCTGGGCCAAGGGGGAAGAGCAAGGGGTGGGGCAGCCTTGGATCCTCCCTGGCGGGGGGGGGGGGGGGGGAGAAAGCTGAGCTGCCTGCCTGGCTCCTAATACACTTTAAATGCAGAGCCATAGCAGGCGTAGATTCTGGACCCAGTGCGAGCCAGAACTGAGCTGGGCTGCTGGCCAGCCTGCTAAAAAGCTTACTGGCAAGGGTGGGGGGAGGGAAATGTGTGCAGTCTATAGCATTAACCGATAAGCTTTTGCTAATCAGTTAATCTGTTAATCGACTCCCCTATTACATCCCTAATCCACACCCCCACTGTCTTTTGGGAGCATACTTGATGGGTTGGTGGGGTCATGCCCTTGGCTGTGTACGTCAGATTGTTTCTGTCCCTTCCATGACCCTGTCTGTGTTGAGACGGATGGGAAAGTTTAACTGTGTTAAACGGGCTTATCGGTTAATGTTCATGGTTACACCCAGGCTCCCGCCCCACTCCTGGGGAGCTGGCTGCCACCCCACACTGCTACTTCCGTATCCGCTCCCAGGGAGCCTTTGTATCAGAGGCAGCAGCATGGTGGGCACACGGGACCCTGTACGCACGGGGAGCCGGCTTAAAAGCCTCCTCCCGGTGGGCATCAGCTCCCAGGGAGCCGACTGCAGCACCACAATTCAGTGGTTACACGGTTACTACACGACATACATTTTAACATCCCTAATTTAGACCTTAGCTTAGATTGTAAGTGCTCCAGGACAGGAACTGTCAACTCTATTTCTACAGTGTTTGGCACAATGGGGCTTCCTGCTTGGCTGATGCTTAGGGACTACCACAATAAAATTGATTGATAATGCGGAGCATGAACACTCCAGGGTGCGTGGCATGGGGCACAGTCTGCTGCAGGGCCAGAGTGGCCTGGTCAGAATCCCTGGGGCGGTGGGGAGCAGAGATGGCTTTGGACTTGGTGGATTTCAGACAGGAGCCATCTGTGTAGATGCAGAGATTGCAGGGGGAATCCAGGCTAGGTGGCCCGGGCCTGAGGGGTGCTCTGCTGCATGCCAGCGTGTTCAGCTAGAGAAAGTCAGTTTCAACATGCTGGCAGAGAAATATCAATTCTTAGTTTATCTTGTCAAGGCTGGAGTTTCTTTGGCTCTTAGTGGTCACTGAGCGGGACCTAAGCTCCAGAGCCGTGGCATTCTCCGTACACACAACAGTGACGGACCAGATCTCTGCTCCCCCCCCGTGACTTGGTTTTGAGGGTACAGCTGAACCACCAGCACTCGAAATCCGTTCCGCTCTGCACAGGCGGTGAAGGGACTTGGTAACGCTGCCTGCTGCTGCCCCTTCGGGAGCGGCTGTTCTTGCTGGCTGCTAGCCTGTCTTCAGCGGCATCTGCCCGGGACGGTGCTAGTACGATAAATGGAACTTTTCTGAGAGATGTTCAGTTCTCTGGCCAGCTTCCCAGTTCCTTGCCTCTCCCATCAACGAGACTAGGCTGCTGCAGGCAGGCTGACAGCTGAGACCTGCTCATAACGCCGTAGCTGGGATGAAGGCAAAGAGTGCTCGTCCTTCTAGTTCTGGGCGCTCGGTAGCCTCTGCCTTAGCCCTGCTGCCCAGTTTCCAGATCAGGTAGCAGCCTTCCCATCTCCGGAGGCCCTCAGCTCACGTACACCTTGTCTTCAGCCTGGGTGTAGACAGCTGCCCCGCCAGCTGTGCTACTCGGCTTCGATGGCGGGGGAGCTGTGCCGTTCTGAACGCCATGGTTAGCGGGGCCTGGGTCTGATCATGGCAGGTGTTCTGTCCCTGGGCTTGTCCTCGGTGCTGAGGGGCTCTCGACTGTTCCTCTGCAGAACATTGTCTCGAAGAACTCCATGCAGTACCGAGGGAACTCACAGCACGATGCCCAGGAGTTCTTGCTCTGGCTGTTGGACAGAGTTCACGAAGACCTCAACAACGTAGTGAAATCCAGTGGCAGACCTCCGCTGAAGGTAAGGCAAATCCAGCAGGGCCGTGGCTTCTGTGGGAGCTTTCTGAAACCAAGTGCTCTCTGCCTTAGTGTCCCAGCTGTGAGATCTGTGCTGTAACACACACAGGGGCCAAGCCGTTCCTGGCCCCTGGGGCCGCAAAGAGCCTTCTCTGGCAATACGGGGAAGGTGTGAACCAGCACAACCCAGTGTGAATGGTGACACCTGACTCTGCCGTCCATTAAGTTGGGCAGCGTAATGATATGCCAGCTGTATCCAGCACACATGGCTACCCAGTTGCCCTGTCCCCTCTGTGGACCACTCACAGGAACCAAAAGCACTTGCCATCTCCAGTATTGGCCTTGTCGTGGTGTGTGTAGCTCAGGAGAGCTACCGGGGCTCCTCCCCGTTGAGCTGTGTGTAACGGGTCTGGCTCTCCTGGGCACCCCGGCGGGCCTCCTTTGGAATTGCTTTTCTGTTTCAGCCCCCCTTGGAAGATGCTGCCCTGCTCGAGGCCCCAGGCTTTCCAATCAGCAGCACTTTCGTACAGGAACTCTTTCAAGCCCAGTACAGGTACCGTACCTTTCAGCCATTCTCGTGAGGGGTTGCTGTGCATGTCTTAACCCCTGGGGGCGGAGCTAGGTGCAGTGCGGTGGGGGTGGAAGTTGAGGGGATGGGGGGGGGGGAGAGAAGTGGCATGCAAGTAACCCTCTGCAGCCCTCCATTTTGTTTACTGAGTTGCTATGCTCCACTCAGGCCGGGTCCACGCTGTGGCCGAAGGTTGGCTTCAGGTACTCAATTCCAGCTGTGTGTAAAACATAGCTGGAGTCAGCATGTCCACACAACAGGGGGTCGATGGGAGAAACGCTGCTGTCAACTTCCCTTACTCCTTGTGAGGAAAACCTTAAACAACAAATAGTCTAGCGCAGGACTAACGGAGACGAACAAACCCTGTAGAGGGATCGTGAGCTTCTGTGGGCACAATCCACTTGAGACGAGTAGGAGGCCCGGTGTCCACGCAGGCATCCCCAGCCATCGACTTAGCTGGTCTTTACCGCTGCAAGGATGCTCTTCTGGGAAGTGAAGACGTGGCCTCAGTCACTCCGTGGTCACGTCTCGCTCGGGAAACGGACTCTGACCTAAGAGCTCTTGCTCCAAAGGGGAGCTGTGACGTAGTGGGGGTACCTTGCTGGTTGCTATGCTGGGCAGTGGGTTGTCAGTGACCCCCACTGGCTGCTGTCTGCAGCACGGCCCAGCAGGGCAGGGGATGAGTCATTATGCAAAGGGGGCTTCGAAACTCGTCAGACAGGTATCTCCCATGGAGCGGAACAATGGAAAGGAAGGGGGCAAGGCCAGCCCTGGCTGGGGGCAGGGCTGGAAGGGAGTGGGTTTGAGTTGGGCTGTCTGGGATCATGGAGGAGACAGCCTAGGGCCCAGAGGGGCTGGAATTTAGGGGCCCAGCATCCCCCATCTCAAGGGGGGCTGAGGCATCCTAGGGCCGGTTCCTGTAACCAGATGACATCTGTGCTGTGCTGTATCCTGGAGAAGCAATAAACTCCCTCTATTCTCCTGGCTGGTGGAGTCTGTCCGTGCCATTACGGGGGTGCAGGAGTCGGGGGACCCCGACGTGCCGCCACAGGAGCAATGGCTGGTTTGTTCGCCCTAAGATTCTTTGTCACTTCAGCAGACAATTCACATTTTGTTTCCCTCTCGTCAGGAAGTTAGGAGTGCTTGTTTGCAGCCTTCACCTCCAGGGGTTTCCAGCCTAACTGGTCAGGGAGCAGAAGCGTGGGCCACAATTTCACATGCCTGAGACCTTGGGCTGAGTGTCAGGAGCCTCTGGCATGAGCTGGAGGCATGTTGTGGCTGGGCGCGTTTCGAGTCCCACACGAGCTTGTAGTAATTATCATTACGCTAATGAGGAAGCCCTCGAGCAGAGAAGTGCTGTGCTTAGTCCATCACTGCCCCTTGTTCATGGGAACTACCGCAGCGTTCCAACCTGGGAGATGAGTGGGGGAAAAAAATAGGCCATCTTCCAAAGCCTCCCAGCAGCACTGCAGCCAGGCTGAATGGGCAAACGGTCTTCCCAGCATGCCATTGCAGCTACTCGGTGGCAGAGAAACCTTGGGGATTTACAGCACCCTGGCCAAGGCCGAGTGGCCTGAGGCTTTTAATGTGGCTTGTGAAGTGCTCGGGGTGTGTGTCTGGGAATGTGAGGCGTCGCCTTCCGTTCCGAGTGAGATGGAGGCCCGTGTAGTGCTGTTTGCTCCTCCGGGTGTCTGGGGGAGCATAGTCCTCGCCAGTCGCTTCGTATTAGTCAAATGGGGCAAAATATTCATGTCCCTTAGTGGAGGCAGGGTGGAATAGAGCGGCGCCTGTTTTCCTGGTATGCCCTGTAATAACTGAGCTCAGAGACTAATTATCACGTGAGCACCTGGGAATTAGGCGCCTTTCATCTACAACAAGGGTTTGTCTGCAAAACCTGTGTGGCGCCGTGCTGGGGGGGGCGGGGAGTGAAGGGGCCTATGAGGAGGGAACAGCAGGTCACTTGTTTGTGGTGTTTGCTTGTCCCTAGTCAAATGAGAGATGTAACCTCACCCCTCCTATTTTTAATAGGTCCTCTCTGACGTGCCCACACTGTCAGAAGCAGAGTAACACCTTTGACCCTTTCCTCTGCATCTCTCTGCCAATTCCTCTGCCGCATACACGGTAATGTGCTACTCTGTGTCTTGATGTTAAAATGTTGGGTCTTCCCCAGTGCTTGGTAGCATTGCAAATCTGAATATGGAAGAGACTGAGAACCAATGGGGGCTGAATTGAAAGGGCCTGGAGAGCTGTGTTTTGCAGGGAACCCCCAAATAATGCTGAAAAGAGAAGAGCTACTCAGGAACCAGAGTGCTTATCTCTCAGAATTCCATAAGTCTCAACGATTTTTCCCATTCAGATCAGAATGAAAACATTAAAGATTGAAATTTCCTACAAAACTGTTCCCAAATTTCATTTTGGGTTCACGGTTGTTCCGATCTTGACACTTTTAAAATTGTTCTCTAGGTCCTTCGAGTAGAAGTAGTAACAAGCAGTTTGCAGCAAGGGAGAGATTTAGGTTGATATTCAGAAAAGCTTTCTAACTGCAGGGCTACTTACGCTCTGGAACAGGTCGCCCAGGGCAGTTGTAGAATAGCTCCGGTGTAGCGTGGCCAGGAATGGTCATTACTCAGGCTGCAGCCAGCCTCTTGGAGAGCTGCGTGGGTGCCAGGTGCGGGTCATGCCCCAAGGGCTGAGTGAGACCCTTCCACAGTGTCCATCCCAAAGTGGCCTAGAGGCTAAAGCTCAGAAATGGCCCCCGGTGTAAGAACACAGGCCATGTAAAAGTCCCCCCCTTCAGGGTTCTGCAGCCTGAGTTTGTTCTAGGTACCCTCCAGAAATGTTCAGCCATCCTCTTCTTTCCTGGACTCTCTGCAGGCCTCTGTATATCACGGTGGTGTACCAAGGGAAATGCTCTCACTGCATGCGCATTGGTGTGGCTGTGCCTTTGTCTGGAACAGTGGCCAAGTTGCGTGAAGCAGTATCCATGGAAACCAAGATACCCACAGAACAGGTAATGGGCTGGCCTTTGGTCACTGGGTGCCACTGGTGTCCTGCCGGAGTGCTGGTGTGTTTCTAGTTGAAGTGGCAAGTAACAATGGCCACTGGGGTTCAGATCAGGGGACCTATGTTTGTAGAGGAACTGGGTGACTGCAGAAACTAGACTGATGAATGTGTCTCTTACACGTTACTCTCTCCTGAATCGCTTAGACCAGCCTGCATTGCTGCTTCTGCTCCTTTTTCTCCGTTACCTGAGGCCGGGAAGGCGGGTGCTTCTGCCCAATTGCCCTACAATGACTGTGGATGTGTACGCGCCACTCGCTATGGAGAAGCCAGCAGGGGCTAGTGGGAAGTGTCCTGGACTTTTGAGACTCCTATGGGAAAAGTACCCCCCCCCCAAAAAAAATCACAGGATCCCACAATCTCTGCACATTCCCTTCATCCCAGCTGCTCCCTCATGGTTGGGCCCCTCCCTAGTTTTTCTGTCAGCTGGTACTATAAGAAACATAAAAACAGTGAGACCAACGGTCCATCCAGCCCAGGGTCCTGTCTGCCCACAGCGGCTAGTGCCAGGTGCCCAGAGGGAGTGAACAGAGCAGGGAATCAAGTGATTCCTCTCCTGTCACCCTTTCTCAGCTTTTGAATGCGGCTAGAGACACTACCCCTACCCATCCTGGCTAATAGCCATTGATGGACCTGTGCTCCATGAATGTATCTGATTCCGTTTGGAACTGGAGAATTCCCGTCCCACGTCAGGAACACTTCTGTGAAGGTTCATCCACTAACTCTTCTGGTCAGTCTGGAGTCTGGCCGCCAGCCCTGGCTGGCTAATAGCTGCTCTTCTGTTTCTGCTTTGCAGATTGTGCTGACGGAGATGTACTACGATGGGTTCCATCGTTCCTTCTGTGACACCGACGACCTGGACGCAGTTCATGAAAGTGACTGCATTTTCGCATTTGAGACCCCGGAGATTTTTAGGCCCGAGGGTATCCTTAGTCAGAGGGGTAAGTGAGTAGGGCTGCTAACCACCGTCCCCCAGTGCCACCCTTACAGGCTATTATTGGCTGAGGGGATTGCTTGAAGGGGGCATTTGGTTGTGTGTGTGTGTGTGTGTGTGTGTGTGTGTGTGTGTGTGTGTGTTCCAGAGCTAGAGAAGAACCTGGAAGGCCTGCTGGGCTGCACTCTGAACTGAGCTCTGCTTCCATAGGCTGACACTTTAGACATAAGTGGCTTAGCTTGGAACCTGGCAGCCCTGGATTTGTGGCCGAAGGGCGGTTCAGAGCAACAGGTTACAGTGCAGGGCACCGTTCAGTCCAGGGCACTGTTTCTCTTTCGTGGTCCAACAGGGGCTCTCACTTAGGCTTGCAGCCCTCAGCTGTTGCCTCTCTTGGTTGGAGATGTGCCCCTCTCCCTCTGACCAGGTGTCTCTAGGCTGCTCCGTTCCCTGCCTTCGCCCTGTGTTTCCCAGCCTGGACAAGTTGCTCAAGAACACCTGCATGCTAGCTCTTGAGAGACAGGTAACAAGTGTCATTGCTAGGGGTTTGTCATCACACGGGCTTCCCAAGGTAAAAAACATAGAAGAGAAATGATTAAGACGATAAAAGAACCTACAGACGTGACTCTAACGGTGCTGCGAGCCCCAAGCCTAGGTGCATTGTGGCAGGATAAGTCTGTCAACACCCCTCCATAGGGGAGTTCTTGGGGGCTACCAGTTCCTCTCCGCTTCAGCTCAGAACAAGCACACTCGGAACCTCTTCAGTTCTTGACGTGCAGTTTCTAGAGGCAGGTAAGTGGTAGAGATGGGTCTCTCTTCAGGGTGTATTTTCAAGAGTTTGGCTCTGGAGGTTAGAATTTGCATCCCCCTCGTCTCCCGGCACTTCCCAGGAAATCCACTTCACAAGTTGCAGCAAGACCTTTGATGGTCCTTAACACCCTTCAGAGTGTTATCCTGTCTTCCTACTCTCCGTACATCTAGGGGAGCACGTAGACCAGGTGCCTAGGCCGGGGTGTTCCCTGGGTGGCAGCTGTTCGGCTAACAGACCAGCGCACAGCCTGTAACCCTGTATGGCCTTGTCTGACCACCAGGCATCCTTTGCCTCTTAAACCGATGGGGCTGAAATTTCACAAGCCCCTTTTGCCTGGGAACACAAGTGCTTTGGATGGGAGCTTGAGACCCGATTCTCATGCAGTTTCTAGAGTGTGGGCCATGCTCTGTGGTTCCCTAAGAGTCTGTTGCCTCCATTCTGGTTTGAGGTTCCCCGCTTGGCACCCATAGGAATCTTACAAGCAGCCATTTCTTGGCTAAAGGGAATGATAGTTCTGCCGTGGCTCTCAACAGTGGCCTGCTTTTGGCAGCAAAAAGAGTGTCTTCAGACCTTCCCCTTAGCCGGATTCCGTTCTCTGCCCCACATCTGACCCCAGGGACTCCCACAGCTTTGCCTTCACCGAAGAGGATTGATCCTCCACACCTTTGGTTCCCCAAGCCAGGGTGAGCAGAATTCCCTTCCCACCGGGCTTATGATGCTTTACCATCTCCCACACAGCTGTCTGTCTTTGTACTGGTGCATCCCCTGCCCTGCCCCGCCTGTGAAGCTATCCTAGGTTTGTCAGTGCACCACAGCTGCTGCCGTCTCCCTACTTTTGGCTGAAGACCCTGCCATCATGCTCTGTTCTGCCCTGGGCCCTTTGGAAGGGTTGGCAAATAACTTAATTTTTGCATTTTAGGGCCTAGTTAATTTCCCTGTAAGTCAATACGTCTGGTCCTGTCTCCTGCGCAACAAGCATTCTCCTCTTCTCGTCCCCCAGCCTGCACGCTCTGAGGATGAAGCCAGACTCCTCTTGGACACTGGCCGTGTAAATGTCGTGCCCTTTCCCGTCAGCTGCTCGCATCTTTGCTTTCACGCCCTCTTGCCTGTCTGAGGCAAATTTAGGGCTTGTCTGACCTTCAGCCATCGCAATAATTAAAGCTCCTTGTGGGGCCTGTCCGATCCACCAACCAAAGTGGGGGCATTGTGGGATGCTGGCTGCTGGAGCCTGGCAGTCCTCTGAATTCTGACACACCCCAAGAAGCTAAAAATTTGCTATGAAAATTAGATTGCTGGCGATGTTTCAGGAATAAACAAAACGCATCCTTCTGTAAGGCCCATGGGCCCCAGTTCTCTTCCAGTCTGGATGTTCTTGTTCGTGTCAATGGAAATAACGCAGCTTCTGCAGAATGAAAGCGCTGAGTTTCACCGGTCCTCTCTGCAGCAGCTGGTGTGAACATGTACTTCAGTCAGTCCATGCATTTTCCAGCTGACCTGCATGCTGCTGGTGCACAAGCAGAGGAGGCCAAAGGAAGCTAGATTCGCTGGGGCTCTATTAGCAACTGGGCAGAGTTCGCTTTTCACCAACTAGAGGAAGAAACACCTGGGAGCGGAATGTAGGGGAATAAAAGCAAAATGTGTGTTTGCAAGTGAGCTAACGTTTTCATTTCCTCCTGCAAACCATTCTCCTTTGGCATGCAGACAGAATGAGCTGATCTCAAACTCCAGGTGCATACGCAAACAATTGAACTGGGTTTCCAGTGTAAGAGGGGGCGTGTGCTATGTCTGCTATATAGAAATATTCACATGCGTAATATAACTTATTGAACTCACATGTTTGAGTCATTTATATTCGATTCATTTCAGTCTAGAAGCCCTGATTTTCCACTGCCATGCTGTTCTACACTGCAATGAAGAGAGCATGTTGGCACTCCTTTGTAAGTGGCGGGCACAGTGGTAGAGGAAGAGAATTTAAAATGCCTTTTTCCCCCTAATGTTTCAGGAATTCACTTGAACAGTAACCTGAATAACTTGAAATATGACCCTGAGCACCACAAAACCTCTTACACGCAAGGGCTGGGGAAGCCAGGAAAACAGGAGACCTCTACTCGGTCAGCAGCAAGTGACAAGATCGTATTGCTGGTCTGCAACAGAGCATCTACTGGACAGCAGGGGAAGAGGTAAACACCAGGCTCCATCTCTGCTTGTGGCCTCCATAGGGTTTGCTGTCGCATCTCTGCATGGGCGGCGATGGCGACGTAGACGTGTCTCTGGGGCTGCAGTGTGAAGTCTGAACTGTGGCTGGGAACCAGAGCGACGTGGGAAGTCTCGTTGGCCCACTAACCTGTGGTTGGTAGGGTAGCCATTGGCTCCATTTTGAAACCACTAGTGGTTGTCTGCAGTCAAATGGGTGCAGCTTCTGTGAACGCGAATGGGAGCTCTGCGGAAGAGTGTCCAGTTGTGGTTACCAAGCTAATCGTATAGTCCAGTGTTTCTCAACCTCTTTGGTAAAGTACCCCCTTTTTAATAAAATAAAATAAAAAAAAAGTATCCCCAGTATAGTTTTCAGACACTCGCACACTTTTTTTCCTACCATTGTAACACATTTGTTTGAACAATTCAATCGTAGCTGGGCAGGCGATGACATTTTTGGGTGTAAAAAGTACAAAAATAATAAAATACTGTAAAACTTAAAACACAGATTCAGTTTTCTCTAAATGTCAGTGGTGTTGACCCTAAACCCCCCTCCCCCCCCCAGACTTCTCTCGAGTACTACCCCTTCGGGTCCTCGTACTGCTGGTTGAGAAACACTGCTCTAGTCGATGCCCTTTGTACCGACTCGATTAGTCGATAGAGCTGCAGCGGGGGTTCTTCCGGCAGCCACCCACGCTGCTGCTCTGCCTTTAAAAGGCAGTAAGAGCTGCTGGGCTCTTCCTACATTTAAAATGCAGAGGTGCAGCGTCCACGAGAGCTGGGAGTGCTCCGTCCCGGCTCGTGCTGAGTCCAGCAGCCCCTGTCCGCGGTGGACAGCCCTGGCTGCCATGAACGGGGCCTGCTGCCGGAGCAGCCTCTGTCACTCCCCGCTGCCTCTATCAAAGGCAGTGGAAGGGGGCAGGTGGTGCTCTGGAGATGGTACTAGGGGGAACCAGCTTGTAAGCCACCTCCCCCCAGCAAAGGTGGGGGGGGGGGAGGGCGCAGGCAATCCCTCCCCGCCCCATGTTCCCACTGTAGCGCGTCAGCCTTTGAAACGTGGCAATACCCCCATGCATAAGCTTCTCAGCTAGTCGAGTAGTGGCTCAGCTAGCTGCTCCCCCCGCCCCCCACCTTGCTGCCGCTAACAGAGGCAGCAAGGTGGGGGGAGCAGGAGCTGGGGCTTCCGGGGGGCCAGCTTTAAGCCAGTTACCCCCAGCACGGTCTCGGGTGGGCAGGGGAGACCGAGGCCCAGTGGGGAACTGGTGTGGGCGGGGACTGAAGCAGACGCTGCTCACGCCGCATTGGGAAGTTCCCAGTGTGTGAAATCTCCTACTCTGAAATCTTTGACTTTGAAACTCCAGGCGTTGGCAGGGTAGATGCTCTTCAGTGCTGTGCAGTAGACGTGCCGGGAGAGGGAGAGGCATTGGATGCAACTGGATTATCCCCTCCAAAAAGGCAAATAATTTACCAGCCTCTTGCAACATTGCTCCCTTCCATAGGTTTGGTCAGCCCTTTGTGTTGCACCTGGAGAAAACAATTGTGTGGGATCTCCTCCAGAAGGAAATCCTGGAGAAAATGCAGTATATCCTGCGGCCCTCAGCCTGCATGCAGGTAAGATGGGCTGCTGCTGCTTCTGGAACCGCCACCTTTTGTCTTGGTAGCTGGAAGCTGCTGCAGACGCCAAGGAATTGGAGGTGGCGAGAGAACGTTCCTGGAGTGAAATACGTGGGGGGGAGGAAGGCGGGGGGGCAGCATGCAGTCTGACAGCCTGTGTTCTGCCTACCTGAACACCAGATCGGTGCTTGGCCTTGTTGGGCTGGGTGAAGTCGGCTGCCTCTGGCTCTGTTTGCCTTTCCCATAGCGGCATGCTGTAAGAGCTCTGCTTTCACTCCTTGCATGCTGAAACCAGCGGCCAGGCATCTGTCTTGCATCCGTTGGAGCAGAGCCCTTCAGGCTACACAGAGCCAAAGCTCTGCATGGAAGAGAGCAAACCCTCTTGTGGGACCTCCTGAGCGGGGGCGAGTATGAGCAGTGTGATGCTGGGGGGGGGGGGGCGGTGTCTCTGGGCCCGGGTTCAGCCGGCTGCAGGCACGGCTGCCGTCAGTCTTCCGGGGCGCTGCGATCAGGTGAGGTCACAGGCCAGAGAACGTTCCTTGGTGTTTGGCCTGGGCTGATCTTCCCTCTGTCCGTGCCAAGGGAAGTTTTGCCTCAGTGAGATTCTTGCTCATTTTCCTCCCGCCCCTACTCTCAGCCTCAGACTGTGCAGTTGGGATGGCAGATGGGTCAGTTGAGATCAAACATGGGCCAGCCATTGCAGCTCTGCCATTAGCAGTCTGACTCGAGAAATCTGCCTGCCAGCGAGTGAGTCCCAGCCATGTATCAGCCTGCAGACAATAGGGAGAGCTGCGCCATTCCCCCCAGGCAGGTCCCGTTCCGTCTTGAACGCTGCAGGTGGGAGCGTCAGCCTCATGCTGCAGATCTCTCAGGAAAGGTTTGGGGACGTTCGCCTGTGTGGGGCCCACAGACACGCCAGGTGGCCTGGAGCAGGCGTGCCTGCTGGAGTAAGCCCAGGTTGAGGAGGGGACAGGAGGTGCTGCCTGTTCACTAGGGAAGAGTTCGTGGTGATTCTCCCAAACCTCAGCTCCTTCAGGTGCAGGAACATCTGCTCTTGGCACAGTCTCCGCAAGAGCGGAAGCTGCTTGTTTTCCCTTGTCACACGCATGCTTGGGGCAGGCCCTGCGTCGGCCCGTGTGGGGGCGAGCGGCCCTTAGGAATGAATCTCATGTCAGTCACTTTTCTCCTCTCCCGTAGGTTTGTCCATTCAGCTTGCGGGTGGTGAGTGCTGTGGGCATAACGTATCTGTTACCTCAGGAGGAAAGGCCCTTGTGCCACCCCACGGTGGAGCGGTAAGCATGGCTGGGGCCAATGTTCTCCTTCACTGCTCGTGTGTCCAGCTCGGGCTGCGCTTGCGCATCGCTGTGTTGTCCTTCGGACTGGTGCCGTGTGGGGCACGTTCAAACCTGGAGGCCCTAGTGTATTTGATATGTGTTGTAAGAACATTCCCTGCTAGAGCCGATTCCACCAGGAGGAGAGAGCGAGTGAGTGGAAATGGGGGGCGGGGTGAAGCTCTGAGACAGGTGTGCCAGCGGGTGGCAAAAGGCTAAGAGTAAAACGGCTGCAAGCCACGAGCAAGGGCCGTGCCCACAAGACCATCTCTAGACTGGAGCGTTCAGCTTGCAGGCAGTTACCGGCATGAGACACGCAAGTTGAAGGAAAGTCGGGAAGGTGCTTTGGACTCTACCACGTCCCTGCCCCAGAGTGGCACCTGGTCTCGTGATCCTGCCTTCCCCTAGCACAGAAGCTTTGGTTTATGCCACGTTTCTCTGGTCACATGTTGCTGGCTTCAGACCCTGCTGCTGGCAGAGTTGTCCTTGCTGTCTAGCACATGGGCTGGCAAGTAGCTGATTTCTGGTATTGTTTTTCACTCCCCACTGATAGCGCAAAGGAAAATTCCACAGAGTATCTGGCCACTCTTATGGATGTGGCTGCATGGAGAAGCTGTTGCTGCCGGAGTGTGTCGAAGTAGCCAGTGTATCAGTGTCGCCGGTATGGGACAATAGTAGCTAAACCGAAAGGCTTGTGTCTCCGGTCCTACTACCCAGGGCCCGGCTAGCTTAGCTCGGGTGGGACAGGGCAGAGCCGTCGATACGCAGTACAGGTTCTCGAGTCACTGCTGTTCTAACCCGCAGCGTCTGCCTGTCTCCAGGGCACTGAAATCCTGCGGGCTCGGCGGCACTGCTCACGTGAAGCTCGTGGTAGAATGGGACAGAGAGACTAAAGACTAGTGAGTATGAAGGGTTTGCAAACAGCTGGGCATTGCGGGCAGTGCAGCCACCTGTTCCAGCTGGAGCTGCTCAGGCGCAGGCTGTGGCTGTAAAGATTGCAGCATGGAGCTACTGACCCCTGCCTCTGGCCAGCCTGGACTCTAACAGCAGCCACTTGCTCCATGTGCCCAGCTCCCCTTCGTGCCAGACGCCGGAAGGGAAATACACGGGGCGGCTTTCCGCTGTCCGATCCAGCCCTAGTGGAACCCGCTTTCCCCTCTTGCCTCGACTGCGTTCTCTGCCCCTTCCCAGGGCAGTGCGGGCTCCCTGCGGGAGGAGACCAAGCAAGCAATCCCTCCAGCCTTGCAATGGCCCCTGTGTACCATGGGGGGGGGGCAGTCTGGGGCAGCCTGTAAGTGCCTTGTTCCCTGCCGCAGTTTGTTCGTGACTATGGAGGATGAGTACGTCCCAGACTCCGAAAGTGTCCGGCAGCAGCAGGAGCTTCACCATCAGCCTCAGTCGTGCACTTTGTCGCAGTGTTTCCAGCTTTACACCAAAGAGGAACAGGTAGGAGTCCAGGCCAGGGCCTCTGTCGCCGGAGGGAGGATGTATGCCATCTTCTCGGCTGCTGTATGCGGTGCCTGTGCAGCCGTTACTTCGTTGGGGAGTCAGAACGCCACGTGCAAATCCTGCTCCTCCTTGGCAGAGCTCCCTTTCCCCGGGGTGATGCTTCCGGCTGGAGTCGTTGCGCTGGCGTGGAGCCGCAGGGATCTGCTGGCGTGTTTCCAAGTCTGAGGCAGCCCGGAAGGTGCCGGGGGGAGTCCAGCCGAGTCTCCATCTAGCACAGCGCGCTGCTGGGAAGGCTGGGGGGGTCCCCTCTTGTGGAAGAGCATCGTTAAGCTGCGGGGCTTAGAGGCAGCTCGCTTGGTATCAGGTGCTTTCAGAGAGCAGCCTTCTCGCGGCGTCAGAAGGGGAATGTTCTGTGCGTGGTGAGCGTGCGGCTGGAAGGGAGGCAAATGCGCCCCCGGGAGCTACGTGCCTCCCTGCGCAATGGGCTGGCCTGGGCCCTGCCTTCTGTGGGCAGGGGGCTGTCTTTCTGTCGAAAGCCGAGTCGTCCCAAGTGAAGTTCAAGCTATTCTGCATGGCCACCCTCAGGGCAGGCTGTTGGGAGCAGGCACCAGCTCCAAACTGGCTCTGAGTCCTGTCCTTAGATTTCACCAACCAACGGCCTGGTGTGAAGCCCTCGGGCACTATCGCAGCCTCACCCTGGGCACAGGCAGTCCCCGGGGCACCAGGCTGCCTCGCCACCCTGGCCAGCTTGCGTCTGTGCTGACTCTGTCACCAGGAGCGACCGCGGTATTCCGGACGCTTCCCTTGCCGGCCCACACAGGCCTGTGCCCGTCCAGCTTAACCGGTGAGGGACACGGATTCCTCTCCTGGGCAAGTGTCCTGCTGCCAGGCCTGGCCGCTTGGCCCCTCGATTCTGGGTGCTCTGCCCCGCTGCGCTGGCAGAAGGGCTCCTGCACCCGCCCCCTTTGTGTGTTGGGCACTGTGAGTGGAGAGAGCTGGGGGCCAGCCAGGGACGCGGCCTGAGCAATGGCTGGGATGTTTGCTGGCTAACGGCTGCTAACGCTCCTTGCTCTTAGCTTGCTCCAGACGATGCCTGGCGCTGCCCCCACTGCAAGCAGCTGCAGCAGGGGAGCATCACGCTGAGCCTCTGGACTCTCCCCGACGTCCTCATCATACACCTCAAGAGGTTCAGACAGGTAAGGCAGGTGCGCGCGGGGCGGGGGGGCTGGGAACGACTGGCCTGCCAGGGCGAGGCCTTTGGCCGCATTGCAGCGAAGCCGTCCAAGTGGCCAGTTGGGCTCACTGAGATCGACTGAAGGGGCTTGTGTGGCCACCTGCCCTTGTGCTCTGGGAGTGCTCCCCCCAGCCGCCGCGGTTCCTGCATGCAGGGCCACGTCTGCAGTGGCCCCTTGCTGAGTGTTCTGTCTGCCACCGCCACGCTCGCTCTGCAGCCGCCCTTGGGTTTCCTTGCCGGTGGCGCAGGAGCCTCTGGAGGGAGGAGCGGCTTACGGCGTGGCTGTGCTTCTGCATCG
The DNA here is from genome assembly GCA_032595735.1 of Pelochelys cantorii. Lineage (NCBI taxonomy): Eukaryota > Metazoa > Chordata > Testudines > Trionychidae > Pelochelys > Pelochelys cantorii. Next base: position 40,750,966 of record CM064341.1, read on the forward strand.
TGCATTGCCCCTCTTCCCGAGCTCAGCGCCCCCCGCCCCCGCCCCGCCGGGTAACACGCGCTTCCCGAGCTCGGCGCCCCCCGCCCCCGCCCCGCCGGGTAACACACGCTTCCCGAGCTCGGCGCCCCCCGCCCCTGCCCCGCCGGGTAACGCGCTTCCTTTCAAACAGGAAGGAGACCGAAGAATGAAACTTCAAAACATGGTCAAGTTCCCTCTGACTGGCTTGGACATGACCCCTCACGTCGTCAAGCGCAGTCAGAGTAGCTGGAGTCTGCCATCTCACTGGTCCCCATGGCGGCGACCCTACGGCCTTGGAAGGGATCCCGAGGATTATATCTACGACCTCTACGCCGTGTGTAATCACCATGGCACAATGCAAGGCGGGCACTATACAGGCAAGTGCTCTCTGCTGGAGACCCATGTGCTTGCCAAAAGACAGGCAACTATCGGGGTGGATCTTGGGGCCTCCCCAGTGTGCTGCCTTCCCAACCCTGCAGGAATCCAGCCGTAGCCCCTCTGAGCTGCTAGGAAGGGGCCGCTTTATAGGTGTGTTCGCGGGACTTGCTTGCAGGGGATTGGAACAATGCCCTCTAGGCCCAAACTTTTCAGGTGCCTTCCCCAGCAGCCGTGAGCAGATCCTGCTAGTCCAGATGATAATTCTAGAAACAGCCAGAGCTGACTCCAACTCCAGGTACTTGGAGAACATGGTGATGAGGGCTGGGTAGGTATTCAGAGCCCTGTATGCTGCCGCTGACTCCCGAGAGGCAAACGCTTGTCCAAGTCACTGCCAGAGTCTGGAGTCACGTCTCCGGGAGTGCTGGGTTATGAATTGCAATCAAATCTCCAAGAATGAGGGTCTCCCAGTCTTCCTAACTGCTCTTCTTGCAGATGAAGCTGCTCTAAAGCCGCAGTCCTTACAGGGCACTCAAGTCAGCTGCTCTTATGTCTTCCAAAGCGCTGCTTGGTGCTCGCCTGCACAAGAGTCGGCGCTTATAGGAGCGGTGTTGCTGCTTCAGCTATGTGTGTGCATATCCCCGCAGATTCCCACTTGCGTGGCCTGCTGTAGTGTTAAGGAACAGCTGGAGAGAGGCAGAGGAGTTGATGCCTTCCAGCATCTTGGCTTCTGCACTCCCAGCCCAGTGATCCTCCACGCTGTCCTGCAGCACGTGGTCTCTCGCTGAGACAGTCCTGCTCAGGTTCAGTGACGAGACCACTGAATACCACAAACAATAAAGCTAATTGAGCTGCCCCCAAATGGGTCCCTTCCCTGGAGCGCGTGCAGTGCACGTCTCGGTGTCCCCAGCAAACTTCCCGCTGGCCATTGGGAGGGTGGCAGCCTGCAGAGTAAATGTGGGATCCCCCCCCCGCTTCGCCCAGGTGAGCCGGGGTCGCAGAAGTTGCTTGCCGCTTGTCCTGCTTCTGATGTGGTGGCTGGGTTGGCAGGACTGAGGTGAGTGGTGCCGAGGGCTTTACCAGCCCCCTCTGTCTCCTAGCGTACTGCAAGAACTCAGTCGATGGCCTGTGGTACTGCTTCGACGACACCGACGTGCAGCAGTTGGCCGAGAACGAGGTCTGCAAGCAGATGGCCTACATCCTCTTCTACCAGCGGCGCACGGCCATCCCCTCGTGGTCGGCAAACAGCTCCGTGGCAGGTAAAGCTGCGCTGGCCGCCTCTTGTGGAAATGCAGGGAGGGCTTCAGCTGACCTCTTGCTCCTCGTCAGCCCCTGGTGAGCAGGGCGGCTGTGAGCCAGCTCGGGAAGCTGGCGTAGCTTGTGGCTGCCCAGTCGGAATGGTTATTTCAGGTGTGCGGCCAGGCCGGAACGCAGATCTCCCAAAGAGCTTGCAGCCGAAGGCCATGTCCATCCTAGAGCCGTCACCTGAGTCTGCTCCCACTGAGGCAGCCTCTCTGCGCTGAAGACTGGGAATTTCTCGCATCACTGCTCTTGGGCTAGCCGTGGTGGAACCGCTTGTGCCGCTGATGGAGAGACGCTGTAACAGCAGTGCTGGGCGAGACCTTCCGATTCCCAGTGCAGAGGGAAGTTGCCTTGCCCAGGGAGGTGGCAGTTCCTCAGCTGAGTGTCCCTGCCAGAGGCATGTGGCTTCTTTGCTGCCTGTGCTGCCTTGTTAGCTAGGACACCCTGCCCATGGGCATACGGTCCTTCAGTCAGTCCCCTTTTGCTAGGACAGCCCACGTGTAGCTCCGCCTGGATGTCCCCAGCTCTGCTCTCCCTGCTGAGGTGCTGTAGGATGGCTGCCCAGAGGGTGCCCCTACAAACTTCTCCGTGGTGGTGCCAGTGCCTCGGGCAGCACGTGACTAGGAGCTCTTGCTGAACTGGGGCTGCTGGTTAGCTCATTAGCTGGCTGGGCTGGGCTGGGCGTGCGACGTGCTTGCTGATCCGTGCCCCAGCCTCTCCCTGATGGGGCTGAAGTGGGTGGGCGTGCTTCCAACTGGTTACGGGATACCGCCTAAGAGCGATGGGAACGGGACCTCTGAAGAAATCCCAGGAGACTGAATGTCCCCAAAGGGAGGGGCTGATTATCTCTCTTCCCCCTGCCCCACATAGAAGGAAGAAAAATCACGCTTGGGGAAGTTGTACTGTTGATGGGGCAGCTAGGTGGGGAACAGCACCTCGGCGGGGCTGGGAGCGAAGGACTATAGCAGGGGGATGGAGCGTTATTCTTCAGCTAAATGCTATTTAAAACCCCCTAGTTTTTGCCAACCTGCAGCTAGTTTGTTCATCCAGTTAGTGATGATCTAAATAGAACCTGGTCTCCCTGGTAGAATCAGACTCCTCCAAGCCAACCGCACGCAGCAAGCGGGGCGTCGGAGCAGCTCTCCTGTGGCCAGTCGCTGGGGTGTTGAAGAAGGCTCGGCCGCTGACCCTGTTGCGTGGCGCTGCCTTGTGTCTGCGGCAGTCGGGGCTGAGTCCGGCCCCAGGTCACGTGTTGCTGGAGGAAGTGTTTCGCTCGGCACATGGGAATGCGGCTCTGTTGCGTGGTCAGTCTGACTCTGGCCATCACAGGCAGAGCTCTGCTTCCCGGCGTGCGCCTTGGATCCCAGCGGTAGGGATGTTGCTGGCTTGTTGTGGGCCGGTGCCTGGCTGGGGCTGGGGGCTCAGTAATTGGCCACATGCTGCTGGTCTGATCTGTGCTCTGCCCCCTGCAGGCTCTACAAGCTCTTCGCTGTGTGAGCACTGGGTGAGCCGGCTTCCCGGCAGCAAGCAGCCCAGCATTGCCTCGGCTGCCTCCTCGCGCCGCACGTCTCTGGCCTCGCTTTCCGAGTCAGTGGAGCTGGCGGGGGAGAGGAGTGAAGATGATGGTATGTGGGCGCGTCTGGCGTGGTGGGCGGGAGGGACGATGAAATCCCAGCTGGCCTGTGGCTCCTGTCTCCTCTCAGTGCCGGATCTCGGCTGGGATAGCAGCACAGGCCGTGGAGCGGGCGGCCTACGCTGGGCAGGGCATGCTGGGAAGCCGGGTGCACAACTGGCTGGGGAACCAGTCTCAGGAGTTATCGATGGTTCACAGACACGCTGGGGGGATCCGCAGAGATCACTTTGGGGCCGGTTCTGTTCAGTATCTTCAACGATTTAGATACTGGCATAGAGTGTGATCATTAAGTTTGCGGATGATCCCAAGCTGGGAGGGGTTGAAAGTGCTTTGGAGGACAGGGTCATAATTCAGAATGATCTGGACAAAGTGGAGAAATGGTCTGAGGTAAACAGGATGAAGTTTAATAAGGACAAATGCAAAGTGCACCACTTAGGAAGGTACAATCAGTTTCACACACCCAGAATGGGAAGCGACTGTCTAGGAAGGAGGACTGCAGAAAGGCATCTAGGGGTCATAATGGACCACAAGCTAAATATGAATCAACAGTGGGACACTGTTGCAAAAAAACCAAACATGATTCTGGGCTGCGTGAACAGGAGTGTTGTGAGCAAGACGTGAGAAGTCATTCTCCCGCTCTGCTCTGCGCTGATTAGGCCTCAATTGGAGTATTGTGTCCCGTTCTGGGCACCACCTTTCAGGAAAGATGTGGAGGAATTGGAGGTCCAAAGAAGGCCTATGAGGGGAAACATGAAAGAATTGGGCTGGTTTAGTTTAGAAAAGAGAAGACTGAGAGGAGACACAGCAGCTGTCAAGTACCTAAAAGGGTGTGTCAGGAAGCAGGAGGGAAAATTGTTCTCCTTGGCCTCTGAGGACAGGACAAGGAGCAATGGGCTTAAACTGCAACAAGGGAGGTTGAGGTTGAGGTTGGACATCAGGAAAAACTTCCTACCTGTCGGGGGGTCAAACACTGGAATAAATTGCCAATGGGGGTTGTGGAATCTCCATCGCTGGAGATATTTAAGAGCAGTTAGACACCTGTCGGGGATGGTCTAGACCAGTGTTTCTCAACCTTTTTTTTTTTTTTTTTAATTAAGTACCCTTTAAAAAAAAAAAAAAGTACCTCCAGTACCTACAGTTTTCTCTCAATTTTTTTTTCTACCATTGCAACACATTTGTTTAAACAACTTAATTGTAGCCGAGCAGGTGATGAAATTTTTGGGTGTAAAAAGTACAAAAATAATAAAACGCTGTAAAACTTAAAACAAAAATTCAGTTTCCTCCAAGTTTCAGTTGTTGTCCCCCCGACTTCTCTCGGGTACCCCAAGGGTCCTCATCCCACTGGTTGAGAAACACTGGTCTAGATGGTGCTGGGTCCTGCCGAGAGGGCAGGGGACTGGACTCAATGAGCCCTTGAGGTCCCTGCCAGTTCCAGTGGTCTATGACTCTGCCCAGCCCCTCTGGAAGACTGTTTTCTGTGTTTGTGTTTGAGAATTACCTTGGTTCTTGTGTGCAGGAGCCATGTGAAGGCAGCACTCCGTGTATGCCTACTCAAGCGCACAGAACCATCTTGTTTCCCCAGGCGAGAGAACACTTGCAGATAGCTGCTGGCTGCACCCTGCCTTTCCAGTGGCTGCTGGCTTAGCTCTCTGAGCTAAAACCCCCCAAACCAAACAGTGTTGTTTCTTCTTTGCAGGAGGGTTCTCGACTCGACCTTTCGTAAGAAGTGTCCAGCGTCAGAGCTTGTCTTCTAGATCGTCTGTCACTAGCCCTCTGGCGGTAAACGAGAATGGTGTCCGGCCGTCCTGGTCCCTGTCTGCGAAGCTGCAGATGCGCTCCAACTCTCCTTCCCGCTTCTCTGGAGATTCCCCTGTCCGCACCTCTGCCTCAACCCTGGAGAAAATCGGGGAGGCGGCTGATGACAAAGTGTCCACCTCCTGTTTTGGTAGCTTAAGGAATCTCTCCAGTAGCTACGTGGACCCAAATGACAGCAGCAGCCGGCGAGAGCATAGGACGCTGGGCAGAGCCCCGCTGGCTGTCATGGAAGGGGTGTTCAGGGAGGAAGCGGCCGCAAGAAAATCGAGTTCTGCGTTTGTGGACCCATATGGGAAAAGCTCAGTGCAAGCGGACAGGAGCCACCTTGCTCTGGACCCTTTCGATAACAACAATCAGATTGCTTTTGTGGATCAGAGTGACTCTGTGGAGAGCTCGCCGGTCAAAGAGGCGAAAGCGCCCTCGGGGCCGGGGCCGCCCTCGGAGAAGGCAGGTGGCGCCCCCAAGAACTCTCCCGGTTCCAGAGGCATTTCTGAGCCAGAGAGGAGTCTGAGGAAAGGAAGGACAGTCTCGTCTAGCCAAGAATCCCCACTTGCCCCCCCCTCGCCAGCCTCGGCCCCTCCTCTCAAGACCTCTCAGAAAGTTTCCCGTTCCAGAAGCAAGGCGGATCCTGCCAGGGCCAGTGGGCGACACGCATCTCCTGCGTCCGGCCCGGCTAGAAAGGAGCCTGGTGCCAAGCTCCAGGACGCTGCTCTGGCGTCGGCTCAGCAGAAACACAGGTCGGTTTCCTCCCCGTCCTCCGCAGCTGCCAGGAAAACCCCTTCCGGCTCCGTGACCCGGGGGCCCTCGGTGGGGAGGAGCAGGACTGGCGAGCGAAGCCTCAGCAGGGAGGGCTCCAAGGTAAGCCTGGGTTCCGATAAGACCAGCCTCACTTCCAGCTCCAGAACTAGCTCCCCTCACATAAGCCAGCCCAGGAGCGAGAGCAGAGCCCTGGACAGCAAGCACGTGCGCAGCTCTTCCATGGCCAGCCTGCGGTCCCCCAGCATCAGCATGCGCTCAGGCTTGAAGAGGGACAGCAAGTCCGAAGAGAAAGGGCTGTCCTTCTTCAAAGCCGCCCTGAGGCAGAAGGAGAGCCGGCGCTCGGCCGACCTGGGCAAGACCACCATGCTCTCGAGAAAGGCTGCAGGTGGCACCAAGTCGGGCAGTAAAAGCGGGGCGGAAGACAAGTCAGAGAAGAGCAGCCTCCCCCCCCCTCATGCGAACAGCACTGCTGCTGCGAAAGAGAAGCTTGCCCTGAAAGACGCCACGCCCACCAAACATTCTCTGCTCTCCCACCGCAAAGCCAAGTCTTCCCAGCTAGACCCTGGAGCACAGGCTCCTTCCAGCGACAAGCAGTCTGCTGACAAGTCACTGAAAAAGTTACCTTCCAGCATGCACGTGTCTGCACGGCCTTCTCCGAAACCTCAGTGAGATGCTGCAATCCGGGTGTGTGTCTGTCTTCTGCTGAGAGCTAATTTATTCTGAGTTCTTGTTGTTTCTGTTCACGTGCCTGATGTGTGTTTGAGAAGAACTTAACTGCAAACTGGTAAAGCGCCTTTTGATTCTGTCATGAAACCAAATAGCCCCAGCTGGCCAGTCACGCAACACCCAGCTGGAGTCACGCAACATGAACACAGCTGCCCCATAGCACTTGTACAGAAGCCTCTTTGTAGAAAATGGCATCTTTCTTCAGACCCCAGGCTTGAAACCTGTGACCCTGTTCGACTGTAACTAGCGTGCTCTGTAGAGCTGTGAACTACTGTTCCCTTGGGTTAGTCCAAGCAGGCTCCATCTGTGCATGCGGATGGGTGTCCTGGGTCTTGCCTGCGGAAGATGTGAAGACCTGTGAAAAGGAGAGGTTGCCGCTTCTTTGTGCTTTCCCCAACCCCCCCATTTTTCCAAGCTTTTTAAAGGGCAATATCTCAACACTAATGTTTTTTCTCAGGTATATACTCAGCCAGTATAGGAGGGTTAGCATTAGTGACCGGACAGATCCAAAAGGTACTCCCGTCTGCGTGTGTGCGGAACAGTGGTCGTATTTTCATTCCAAAAGGCTTAATTTTTGTATGAAGTAAACTTGCATTTTGTTGCCATATCTGGAGACTCCACTTTCTTCTCCAGCTCCCTTTGAGGTGTTACACTAATCACAGAGAAAATGATCAGTTGGTCACCGGTCATGAGCAGTGACATTTCCAAGGTGGCAAGGTTACTACGCCTACAAAGATAGCTGGACTTAGTAATGAAGCTGGTAAGACCCTATTGTTGGAGCCAGGAGAAGCGTTTTGTAATACAAATGCTCAGATGTCTAATTGGGGAGGAGGGGTAGCTTCTGCAGAAGAGGTGAATATGCCAAAATGTACTCTGGTCCCTTTCTGCATTTTCCAAGTGTTTCAATACACTTCTGCATGACCAGGCCAAAATGCTGTGGGGCTCTAGTTTGACTAATGGTGTAGTGTCACCTTCTCCTGCATTATACATTTCTAATGCTTGCAACAGTGTCTTACCAGGGCAGTTCTGGTTTCTTATCAGATGAGCAATTGTCAGGGTTAAAACACTACATTGGCAACAGCTTTGCACAGTCTCTTTGAGAGGTGGTGCTTTGTCCCTCATGTCCTGTGATACACACATGGCATTATCTGGCTTTCATTCATGGGTTGTTGATGAATTGCATTCTCATGTTAAGAAAATAAGTGTCCTCCATGTATGGAATCGCTGTGTTGTGATCAGCGGTGTATGATAGCTGAGTTGTACTGTGTGCGCAGAGCATCTCCAGTTTACATTATGTACATTAATTCTTTGCCTGTCACGCAAACACTTCTGGCTCTGTGAGCTTCGTTTGTGGACAGGGCTACTTGTGAACCTTTGCTGCTCAGTATTACAGTAAACCATGACCTTGGAACAAATGGCTATTGCTAAAGACCTGCTTCCATTTCCTCTCTGAACCTGTGGGGGAAAGCTGCTCCTTGATCACTTACACTTAGTTCTCTGCAGTAAGGGGAGAAATTTGCTTTCAGGGTGGCTTCATCTTCGTAATACCCAAGACTTGCAGATATGGCCTCATGCATAGCCCACAGCTCTATGCAACCTGCGATAATGAGCCCACGGGCCAGGGAACCCACCCCAGCCCATCCAGACCAAGCCCCCTGTCGGGCAAGCAGTGCCAGTAGCCGGTAACACTTTCCTGTACTCTGCTTGACTTTCCCTGTTGTGGATAGTTTTAAAACCCGAATGTGGCCATTTCTCCATTTGTTCCTGTTCTGACAGCACACTCAATGGGGGCAAGAAGCATAGAAAATTGATCTTAACTTGTGAAACTGCATTTTGTGTCTTGCATTCAGCTGAAGAGGGAGGAGTCCTGAACGTATTCCTCTTGTCGTAAATGTCTCCTTAAAACTCTGATATGGGTGCATTAGTTCGAGGCTTTGTCATCTTGAGAGCACAAACCATGTCTCGCTCCTCCGTTGCAACAGCCCTTCAAGCAGGAAGACTGCTCTGGTAGCTAGTGCTACCATGATCTGACAGCTCCCTATAGACTGGGCCTAATTTGATGCTTTCTAATGAGATGGCATTATGCAAAGTTACTTGTGGAATAGCTTCTCCCCCTTGTGTGCTCACTCACTGAACAATGCCTGTATTGCGTACAGCTGACAGTTTGTTTAGGGTTTCCAAGTGGTACCTTCAGTTCTTACGGTCACTGCCTTAATGAAGCAACTTTGCAGCCATGTCTTTGCGGTTGGGTTGGCATTGGTCTAATGCACTGTGTGCTGGTACCATGCGATCAGTTTGTTAGATATGGGCTGTGGCACCACAGTGGGAACAATGTTTATTGTTGCCAAATATTCTAACAAATCAAAAACAGACGAACCGCCCTGTTTGGTGGATAATTCAGATTTTTCCTGGTATCTGCTGCTAACTCCTAGCTCCGAAATCCTCCTCCTGCAAACGGTTCGGTGTAAGTTGGTACCTGTGCCATTGAAAATGGGAACAGTGATACGCGGGGCCCTTACTTTAGCTAGGGTGGATTGACCAGACCTATTTAGAGTATCACCCTCTTCCCAGGAGTTTTCCGGGGACGTGTAAGAGAATCTCTGCTGAAAGCGAGTGATGGGCTGTTCCGGGGCAGACTGCCTGCCCTTCAGATTCACGCTAGCTGGGGGGTTTGACGAGACGTGCTGAGCCATACAGCAGATCATGTCTGTACGTAGGGCAGTGGATTTCTATTGGTGGTCTCTTCAGTAAAGCGTGTAACTTTGTGCGCGGTGAACAAAATCAGATGGCCATGCCGCTTGCCAGGACTAGAAGTGGAGATCTGTCTCTGGGCAGATGAAACACTAATGCAAAACTATCTGGAAAGTGTCATGGTGGTTTGCTGCTTTTCTCGGCATCTGCTGCCCTTGAATTCTGTGGATGTCAAATAGGATACGTGATGCCTGACCTGAGGGTGGCTCCAGAAATAACCAACCTGAATACAAACCTTAGCTAAGCACCTGCCCTGTAAGCCCTGACAGGGTTATTTATGGGGAGTAGATTTTTCTAGAGCCATCTGCATGACTTTGGAGGCTTCCCAGTGTGATGATTTGGGAGGGGACATATGAATCTCTCTTCCCATCAGTCCTCTTTCTGTCCTGGCTACAATGTGAGAGGAAGGAGAAGCTGTTGGCGTGTGGTGGTGTCCAACACAATGTGACCCTAAAGTAAGGGGTCCCCAGAATAGGGTCCCTTTGGCTGTGAGTTTTGCCAGGCCTAAAAGCCAAATCTTTAAAGGTCCTGGACTGCCCTGGGGCAGTTGTCAGTACCTGGTTTACAGTAACTTGCTTAGCTTTGGAGCCCAGAGTCGCTCACGCCTGATGTGGAGGAGCTGTATCCTGGGCGGGGAGGGGTGGGGCGGGGGGGGGGGGTTGTTTGCTGGTGCTGTAGGCGCCACGGCTGCAGTGCTGGGTTAGGCAAGCGGCTGTAATCCTGCTCTACTTCATTAGACTGGTGCAGCCGTTGGGCTCCTGTTGAATTGCCGGCACAGCCCTTAGTGGGGCCGAGTCTGGGCTCCAGCTTGTTTCACTCACAGGTCAGGTCCTGCAAGGCCAGAGAGCGATAACCTGGAAGAGAAAGTTCCTCAAGTCGGTGTGAGAATCCTTTGAGTAGGGGTCCCAATGCTAGCCCTGGCTTTGGCATTCCAGCAGAGCCACCCAGTCCTTGGAGGAGGAAGAGTCAGTCGCTTGAAGGGCTCACTATGTGGTTATAATCCTCTGTGGGTAGGTCGAGTGTGAATGAATTCCCTTCTTAAGCTGTGGAGACTAAAATGTCTCGGGTGACTTGCTCCAAATCCTAGAGTCCTGCCTTCTGACTTCAGGAGAGCCGAGCCTTCATTCCATAGCTAGATTCAGCTACAGCGTTCGTTCCCCCTTCTGGGCAGGGTGTTTGGATAGTGTTTAGTAGTATGTGAACTATTAAGCACATTTTCAATTAAATGTATTTATGGGGGCACCTGGTACTTTGTATTACTTGCATTTGATAGACAAACTGGTGCTTACAATTCTTTGTAAGTGTGATCGGTATCTCACTTCGGATGGATGTACAAACCTTTAATCCTTTCAAACTTCTGCGATCGGTATGGCTAAGTCAAAACCCACATGCTTTAGATGGAACACTAGCAGCTTAATTACAGGACGCTTAGCCCACTGCAAGTTCCCTAGTCTACATGCAGAGCTGGCTCCTCACAGCAGAAACTTGAGCATGACCAAACTTTTTTTTTTTCTAAGAAATGAAGACAATTTTGCATGGCAATTCTTGCTATAGCCTGACTGCATGCACTTATTAACTATGCAAGCAATTAATCTAAACTATAGATTGCACTGTCAGTATCACAAGCTACTAGGTAAATGCTGGAGCTCTGGTTTTGACTCGGTAGATTTATTTTCCAAAGCGGCTGCATGTCAGCACAGAAAGCATCAAGCGCCAGAGGGGAGCATGTATCTGGTTTCTTGCTTTATTTGCACATCTTCAATTCTCTTTCCTTTGCAGACTTTTGGCTTGCTGACAAGACTGCAGTGTAGAGTAAAAGTCCAAAAGGAATCTGAAGTGTTAAAAGGAGAACAAACTGGCTTTCTGTTGACTTTTTTTTAACCAGAATAACCTGACTCTTATGTTCTGTACGTAGCCTGCCACTTTCCCCATGGTTTTAGTGACCTGTTGTGAGACACGGGGGCCCTCTGCAGCAGCACTGACAGCCTGACGGAGCGGTGGTAGCTTTCCAGGGCTGTCGGAGGAGTGCTTCCCAGCCGGTGACGTGTTGCCTACTGCAGGCTTTGGTGCCTGGGACCCTAGACTCCTCCCTGAATGCTGAGCCTTTGTCCTAGGCCCGACTGTTCCCTGCCTGTCTGCACTCCATTGTGCACCCCATGCTGTGACCACCGGAGAGCCTGGCTTTCTCCAAGCGCAGACTCGTTGTGGACAGAGCGTACACAACCCAGTGGGAGCAGCACAGAGCTGGCCGAGGCCTTAGCTTGGTACAGTTGCCTGAGGAGGTTGAGAATAGCTGGTTGAAGAGAGTGGGCCTCTTTTCAGAGATGGGTCTCAGACCCCTCTTGAGGGAGGGGCCTTTTATTACAGAAAACTGAGGAGCCGCAATGAAATGTTCATCACTCTTCTGGAAACCAGAATGTGAGCCCCCCAGGAGAGCGTCTCCTACAGAGCATCTTTTCCAGCCCACAGTCTCTGCTCCGATGTAGGCCACACGTCTCACCCCATTTCTTTGTGGCATGTGTTCCAGGACCCTCGTTCTCAGTTGGGCGGCAGTTAGGAAGCATGTTTGTTTTGAAATGACATTCCAAATCATTTTACTGTAATCCTCTTTATCTTTGCTGTCGTTTGCCTACTAATCCGAAATAATTTGGCAGTATCTCATGTTCTCTGCGGGGGCAACTGAAATTTAGTTTTAATCTGTGGTGAGATGAAACTGCTACATAGTTTTCTTAATAAAGGCACCACAAAGCATTAGTTACCATTGGAAGCTTTATTTTGCAGGATAAAGGTAAAATGAAGATTCTTACAGTATCTTTCAAAGCTTAGCGGGGGTTTTAAAAAGCCAGTAACACCCATGTTTAAATGGCACAGATTAAAACTAGGTGCAAACACACGTTCTAGTCCACGCTTAAGGCCCTGCAGCACACACAAATCCTTTCCAGGAGAGCTTGGTAGGATGTAGCACTTGTGCAGTGCAAAATGGAAATGTTTCTAGGTGCTATTCTTCAGCCTTGGGTGGTATTACACACAAGGGGATACAGGCTACACATGTCTAGAGCACTTACTTGTGGCCTTCAGAGTATACAGGTTTGCTCACCAACTGTGCCTCACCATTGGTTAAAATTGAATTTAAGTCCTGCTACAAATGCAGTTTCTCTTCTGGTCTCCAAATTTCAGATTTTACACTGGAATATCTACAGTTCTAAAGCTGCATGTCATATCACTGTACACTGATACTGGGCAGTGGGGATCACCCCCCCCTTTGATACTCTTCCGTATTTTAATGTTTCTGAGCTGTACAGTAATCTGGGAAGCCGGCTATTGTTACTTGAGGGTGAACGTTGTACCATACAAACTTTTAAATTATTTGAGGACAAGTGCATGAGACTGTGATGCCTTTTATTATTTATTTGTATGTTTTATTATTCGAGGTGTATGCACTTTTAATATGCAGAATTTATATTTTTATGTTAAAAGATCATTTTCTTTCAGAAAGAAGAGTTTTGAATACAAGGAATTGGAATTAAGTGGAAAAAGTGGGAAAATGTAATAAAATACAATAAATTTATTACCATGCATCTTGGCTGCATGAGCTTCCTTCAGGGGTTGGAGACTGATACCCAAGGTTCTGATTCACCCCATAAATCTGCCCCTTCATCTCTGCACTACTTTGTTTGCCCTTCCCCATTTCTCTCCACCTCAGCTACAGACAAACCTCTCCCTTGGGCCTCATCCCCACTTCCGGGTGGCTCCCTTCCTCCATGCACCTCCTCTGCTCAGAACCTTTTTCTGAGCCTGGTTTGACGCCACCTTCTTTCCTGCCAGTTCTCTCCTTCAAGCCTGTTCGAGGGATGCACATCAAGATGCCATTGTCCTATTGCAGCCACTCAGCCCCTTGGCTTTGCCTTGCATCCCCTGTCCCTCCCCTGCTCGCGTGCTACTGTCTGGACTCGGGGTCCCTCTCCCTCGAGTACCACAGCAACGTGGCATAGAGGTCAGCGTCGCGTGTATGGATGGTGGAAAAGCCTTGCCAGCCGACAGTTCAGGGACTGTGGGCTTTGTCCCTTGATCCTGAGAGCAAAGTAACAGGATAGCCAGGCCTAAAGGCTCTTCTTACATTTGGATCCTTCTGATGAGATTTTTCCAGCGTTCAAAACCAGGTTTCCTGTGCTGCTGGTGAGTAGCTTAGAATCTCCTTCATGGCCACTAGATGGTACCACCATCCCGTATTATCACTGGGGGAGGAGGCGCCTCAGAGGCGTGAAACGCCTGGATGCCGTAGGCTCGGGGTTTATATAACCACTGAGGCAAGAATCTCGTGGAGTTGGTTCTCCACGGTACAGTCTGACCTAAGGGAGCAAGCATCCATGACGCCAGTATTTGCTCAAAGCCTTTCATCAGGTGCATGACACACCTGACTTCGTTCAGCACCTCTCCCCACAGCCCCCTCGGGTCCCTTCCTGCGAGGCTCTGAAAAGCGTCTGCGACTAAATCAGTGCTTCACGCAGTACCTCCCTGGCGCCCGCCCTGGTACAGCTCCGCTCTGGGGGGCATGGCCAGTGGGTAAGGGCTGCTGAGAACTTCAGGCAAGCCAGGCCACTCCCGCCCAAATTGCTGTGTTGTGGGTCCTTCAGCAAAGAGTGCACGTTCCGGGGCATCCGTCTTCAGCGTCCGCTTGCCCTTGGAGCACAGGGGAGACGGGTTCAGCTGCCACCGAGCACAGTGGTGGTCTGGAACCTGCGTCCGCCCGTCTCCTGACCGACAACGGGGAGGGGGGGCGCCCAGTAACAGGCGTAACACTCGGCGCCGAGAAGCTGTTCGCTCCATTGCTCTAGAGCACCTAGGAGTCCTCCAGCGAAGCAGGGAGGGCCAGGCCTGGTTCCCGTTGGCCAGGGCTAAGGAGGAGCAGGCCCCTTGCCCCTGCCCACGGATTCTTTTTCAGGCCTTGTCTCCGACACTGGCAACGTGCGATGCTCTGGCGTGTGCGCTGCCGATGCCGCCTGCTGCGTTGACCCAGTTGGCTCAGTGAGTGGTCGTCGGGGGAGGGGCTGGTAGTGGGAACCGCTCTCCAGTTCTGCTGTTTCCCCCTCCAGGGCGGGGTCCTCCGGCCCTTTGGCCGTCTCCCCAGGCCAGTGTTGGGGGAGGCAGCCTCGCTGCCCAGCTCCCTTGCTTGACGGGAGGGCTTGGGCCTCCACTTAGCAAGGGCAGTTGGTGCAGTTCTGCTGCACCTGGAGGAACGGCAGAGTCCTACAGCCGCAGCTGCTCCCAGCTGCTGGCTGCCTCGTTAGCATCCGCAGGGGCGGGAGCCAGTCGGGCCTCGTCAGGCGCTCGCTCCCATTTGCCTTTCGTTTTCGGACTGGTTTGGGCAGAGCTCTCCCCCCGTGCCTGTGCTGCAGCAGTTATTGCAATGCAACATGGAACTGCGCTATTTACATTGGGATATTCTATTAGCCTTTTTTAATGGCTCCTTATTGAACTGAGGCTTAAACTGTGTAAGACTGATCGTAATCGAACATTTAATTGTGTGCTTGTCTAGCTCTGTCCTAATTAAATATTGTTTTTCATTTGGTAGGTTCTGCGGTGATGGCTTTGCCTCCATCAGTGATGAGAGCACGGGAGCTCTCCTGGAATGTAGATGAGCTGCGGGTTTGTTCTGTGCTTGTCGGAACGGGGCCATACGGTCGTTCTCCAGCTCCGTTGTGTGGCCTGTTCCAGACTGCTGGTGAAAGTGCTGGAGGAGGGGGGTTGAAAAGTCTCCTCAAGTTCTGAGGGCTGATGGCAGCTCCAGCCAGCTGTTTGCTTGTGGCTAATTCTGATGCCAGTGAACACTCCAAGTTGTGCTCAGGCAATCTGGGAGCTGGTGCCTGTTGCTGAGGGTGAGTCCGTACAGCTCCCAGGAGCCGCTAGGACTGCTGGGACAAAGCTGCTTCTCCACCTTGGTGGGTTCTGCACTTTTGAGTGAGCTGCTGGCCTCAGCGGCTCCCAGTAGCCCTCAGGCTAGACACTTTTTTCCCAGAGGTACAAACTTGCTGTTTACTTGGCCAGCATGGGGGAGGAGATCAAACCCATAGTCTCTGCTGCCCCTCAGTTGTTTGTGGACAGGACAGACTCTCTCTTCCAGGGAGTCCTTCCCCTATTGCATGTCATGCTCTCTGGATCAACTCTCCCATTGTCAGTAGAAAGCTATGGCTAGGAGGAACCTGGCCACACCCTCTACTTGGGGCCTCTTTCCCACGGCGCCTGCCCAGCACCTCGTTCACTGCTGGTCTTCCTCCTGGTACTGCTTGCACTTGCTTCTCCCAGGCCTTCCATAGCACCTTCTTATCCCAGCTCCTTGCGTGTAGTGAGCTAACAAAGGGGAGTCTTCTTAACCAGTACTAGCTGATTCTTAATTGGCTCCAGGTATCTTGATCAGCCTGTCTTAATTCTTTCTACAAAGCTCCTGATTGAGTTTTAGATGTCTCAATTGGCCTGTTTGCCTTAATTGATTCTGGCAAGTTCTTGACTGTTCTGGATTAGTCTTTTTTTATCTTAGGGAAACAGACCTATTTAAACAGAGGCTAATACACTTGCTCTCTTTAGTGTATAGTGTAGTAGTAGTCTCCTGTAGACCTCTGACCCCTTCACACTGTTTGGACTGAAAGTGAAGTGACAATTTGTCACTATGTTCACCCTTTGTACAAAATCCATTATAGCTTTGTAGAAAGTATGCCTTGTGAGGTATCATTCAGAAACTCATATTCTGCTGAATATTATTGTCCTGGAAAAATACATGTGGCACTGTTGTATAGGAGCCTACTCTCCAGACTACTTCTAAGTCTACTTGGAACATGACTTAAACTGCTTCAAACCAGTTCCTAAGAGACAAAAGGGAAGCTAACATCTGAGCCAGGTGTCAACATCAAATGGATAATCATCTGATTAAGTGGCCATTCTTTGGCAGGAAAAAGGTGTGAGGGAGACATTTACATAGACTCATAGACCACTAGAACTGGAAGGGACCTTGAGAGCTCAAGTCCAGTCCTTTGCCCTTACGGCAGGACCAAGCTCCTTCTAGATCATCCCTCAGAGGTATCTATCCAACTTGCTCTTAAATATCTCCAGTGATGGAGATTCCACATCCTTCCTGGGCAATTTATTCCAGTGTTTAACCACCCTGACAGGCAGGAAGTTTTTCCTAATGTCCACCCTAAACCTCCCTGGCTGCAGTTAAAGCCCATTGCTTCTTGTTCTATCCTCAAGTTAAGGAAAATATTTTTTTTCTCCCTCCTCCTTGTGATGCCCTTTTAGATACTTGAAAACGGCAATCGTGTCCCCTCTGTCTTCTTTTCTAAACAGGCCCAATTCTTTCAGCCTTCCCTCATAGCTCATGTTCTCTAGGCCTTTCATCATTTGTGTTGCTCTTCTCTGGACCTTCTCCAATTTCTCCCTATCTTCCCTGAACTGTGGTGCCCAGAACTGGACATAATACTCCCAACTGAGGCCTAATCAGCGCAGAGCAGAGCGGAAGAATGACTTCTTGTGTCTTGCTCACCACACTCCTGTTCCTGCAGGATAAACAGGCTCTGTGGTGCCCCAGGACAGCCTGCTCCAGCTTGCTCCCTATTAGTACGTCAAGGCCTGGATTGAACGTTGCTTTGGCAGCCTGCTGCTGTGCTGGTGCCCAGCTGGAGAACACAGGTGGGCAGTGGCTGGCTGCCACAGCCCAGGCTGGAGTTCTCCTCCCCTCGCCGGGAGTGGTCTCGTTTACAGGAGCAGCGCGCCCTCCGCAGCGAGGGGGGGCCCAAGCTCACCCCAGAGTCAGGTTTGCTTGTTTTGCAGCAGTGTCACTGTTGGCTCATATTTAACTTGTGGTCCACTCGGACCCCCGGATCCCTTCCTGCAGGACTCCTCCCCAGGCAGCCGCTTCCTGCTCTGCACGGCTTGGCAAAGGAGCCAGCTGGCCGTTCCCATCCCTGAGGCCCTGTCTCCTGCCTCCCGGCTGGAGATGATTTTTTCCAAGGAGGGAAGAGCTGGAAGAAAAGGGGAACAGCGGCCTGACAAGTCATCTTGTCTCCATCTCTCCTCCCGGCCTGGGCAGCAGCGTGGGGCAGGGGAGGGACACTGGCTGAACGTCTGCCCCTCAGACAGCAGAAGCATGTGGGGTGAGAAGCATTTTGCTTTGAACTCACTTGGCTTGGTCGAGGTGTTTGCGTTTTACCTTTTTATTTCTTTGGAAACGATTCTGACTCTCGTGCCTCATCACTTGGGATCCTTGAGACCCACGGGGCCGACTACACTTCTCGGGCTGGCTCCAGGGCCGTGTGCTGGAGGGGCCTGGCGGCCGTTCGGGGAGCTTGTCTAGTGCAGGAGGGGGGAGCGGGGTGGTACGGGGCACAAGGCTGGGACTGCACATTTGCTGGTGTTGCTCCACCAGAATTGAGGTGCAGCCGGCTGTCCCGTGGCCATCTGGCTGGGAGCAGCATCCATGCTGCAGGCCGCGTGGGAGCAGGCCGGGAACGGCAGCTCTGCCGGCGAGGAGGGTGAAAGGCAGGAGCACGGTGGGAGCACAACTGTTCAGTGACCCCCATGGTCCCCAGGACCAGCGGGCCGGTTACAGGGGCAATGACGGCTGAGCCCCCCCCGGGCACTTCCCCCTGCTCACGGTGGGGCCTCTGGCAACTGCTCCTGTAGCTGAGCGGTGGTAGCAGGGGCGCCAAGGGCCTGCCCAGATCTTTTTAAAGCCCCTGGACGTGTGCAGGGTGCCGGGGCCGGGCCCGGCTGTTGGAACCGGCTTGGCGTTTGCAGTAGGGAGCGGGGAGACTCCGACGTGCAGTCTGATGCCCAGGGCGCGTTGCTCCCCTGGACTGTCTCCTTGGCACAGGACTGGGACACTCCTCCCTGGTCGGCCGCGCCCTGCTCTGTGCCGCTCGCCTTGAGGGCTGCCGGGCTTCTGGGGCACGTGGCTGGAGAGGGGAGGGGTGGGGCGCTAGCCTGCCTCCCTCCCTTCTCTTCCTGCGCAAACGCCTTGTGCAGCTGGGCAGGCACGAGACCTCCTGGGGGCCAAAAGCCCCCCCCTTCTCCACCCCTCCTGGAGCCTGAGCCAACCCTGTGGCTCCCCGAGGCTCCCTTGTGGGGGGCCTCTTCCTGCCCCGTGGGCCTGCGCGGCCGGGTGCCCTTGGAGCCAAGTGCTGCAGCGTCAATGGCGCCGCTCTGAAGGGAGGGCTGGTGCTGCTCCGTGTCTGTCCAGACCAAGCCCTTTTCAGCGGGTTTGGCTGCGCCACCCCGACTGCCGGTGTCCTGGAGGCCTCGGGGGTTGCTTGGCGCTGGCCGCGCGGCGCGGAGGCTCCTGTCGCTAACCCCAATGGGCTGCATTTGATGCTCTGTCACCACGTGACAGTGTGAATCCCTCCCGCTCTGGAGTCAGGCCACCCCTGGGCCTCTGCAGCCCCCCTGCCTTAGTGGCAGACGGGCCCAGGCCCCAAGGACCAGTCACGTGCCTACGTCAGTGGCACTTGGCTCTCCCAGTGCCCAGGCCTGTGGCCAGATCTAGTCACTGAGAACAGGCGCCAGCCACGTCCGGCTAAAGTGGGTTCACGTGCGTGGGCCAGACCCTGCGTGCTCTGGCCTTGTGGGTAGCTCAGGCCACGCGGCTGCTGCTTAGCCCAGCCCTCTCCAGCAGCCCAGGGCCTGGAGCAGTGTGGTCAGGCGGTTCTGTTCCCTTTCGCTGGAGTTCTGCGGATGGAGCAAGCATCGCAGCCAGTCTCCTTCCCGGCTGTGGGTGGGGCCAGGGTCTGACTCGCTTGGTTTCTGAGGGCCAGCCTCTTCCGCTGATTGCTGCTTCCCTGGCTGCTGAGCTGCCTGGCCACAGGGGGTTAAACGCAAGTGCTCAGGGTAAGCTCAGTGGGTCCCAGGGAGAACACCCCACGCTGCATCCTTCGAGCCGCTTGCGCCATTGGGACACCTGCCCCCGCCCGTCGCTTTCTGCCAGGCAGCGAGTCCTGTGCTTCTGGCAGTTAGCGTTTGCCTCAGACGCTCGCTGTGACCCTCCACGCAGCCTCTGCCCCGTCTGTAGCGGCAGGGCCCACAGCTGAGTGAGCTGTCCTCCTCATGGGCTAGGCTACAGCCTGGGGAAAACCTGGGTCCTAGGCTCCCGTCTCAAGGGCAGACTCTAGTGGGGTAGGGAGGGCTGGGGGCAATCCCAGCCTGCTCACTGCTCAGGGACTGCGGTAGCAGCAAGCGAGGGGGTTTGTTCTATTCTCCGTCGGGCAGCGTCTTCCCTGGGATGCTTCCCCGAATGACCCCTCCAGCCCCTTTCCTCTGGTCCCGGAGCAAGTCCGTCCTGCTCCTCCCTGGCGCTCTGCCTTGCTCGCAGATCTCAGCTCTCACCCAGTGCACCTTCTCACTCTTCCCCTCGGGCCCCTGCCTGTCCTGCAGGGAGAGCTTGCCCACAAGCCCCAGCAGGCGCCCCCATTGACCACCTGCTTCTGGCAACTTTGAATTGGCCCCTGGTGCCCCCCTGGGCTTGGCCCTGTTACTGGGGGAAGAGGAAATCGGTTACCTGGAGCCCAGTGTGTCTGCCCTCGGTTAGGGGAGCTGAATGAGACTCCCTGCCAGCTGCAGTTGCCGTGGGCGTGGTCCTGGCCAGGGCTGCACCCCATGGGGCACGTGGGTGGCTGAGAGAGCGGGGAGGGGGGAACTCAGGAGAGTCTGAGCAGCCTGGCGCCCTGGTGCCCAAGGCGCATTGTCACTCAGCCCTGGCCCATGGCAACATGCTGTGGGGCCAGGCCTGGGGCGGTCGGCTGCAGCAGGGTCCCTCCGCGCTGCCACCTGCCTGCCCCGGCATTGCTGGCGGCTCTGCAGCGTCTGACTCTCCATCCGCCACCTCCCTCCCTCAGCTCTGCACAAGCAGTGCCAAGCCCCCCCGCCCCCCAGCTGTCCTGAGAACACCTGGCCTGACCTAGCACCCAACTCCATGTGCGGTTACAGCGGCGATTCCCGTGCCCCCAGAGGCATTGTGGGGCGGCAGCCTATTCCCAGTGAACGTCTCCATGGCACCGCCACCCTCCTGGAGCCTCTGGCCACGGGGGAGCCAGCTCCATCTGCTGCCCCGGCTTGTTTGCTGACCCGTCCCCTCCAGCACTGCTCTCGGCTGTAGGGCCAGCTCCTTCAAATACCCGTTCCCGCAGCCCGCCTGCATGGCTGGGCACCATGCTGGAGTCCAGGGAGGCCACGGGAGGGTCCTGGGGAGCCAGGCACGGCCTTGCTGAGCAGGGCTGGCCAGACTGTGGCTAACACTGTGCCAAGCTTGTCTTCATTGCAGCAAACCCCAGCCCGTGAGATGCTTTCTGCGGAAGGCTATGCCCCCAGACTAGCCGCTAGCCCCGGGACTGGGGCACTCACCCTTCGCCTTCTCGTCTCTCACGGTCTGTACTGAAGCGGAGCAGGGACTGGAGCCCGGGCGTCCCCTCACCTGGGGGTGTGCCCCCGACCATGGGGCTATAACTAGCCAGGGCTCCCCCTTGCTCTGCTCTGAAATGCCACCCTGTGCTCGAGCGCTCTGTGCAGGAAGGCCTTGCTCCGCGTGGCCCCAGCGTGTTCCCAGTGGCATGGTGGGCTCTGAGGGAGGGGGAGGGAGGTTTACATTAGCTGTTCCATTTGCTCCTGAGGTAGCTCTGCTGCCTTGTGTGGTAGGAAGCCATGTTCTGGAGACCGTTTGCTCCACGGCGGCAGTGAGGCCGCAGCCCCGCACAGCGAATTCCCGGGGGGACGGAGCAGGGCGCAGCAAGGCGGATCCCGGGGGCTATGCAGAGCCACTGGGAGTGGCTGCACACGTGGAGTCCCACATGCAGGTTGTATGTGGAATAACGGCGGCACGTGGCCGGCTCCCCTTGAGCCGGTTCCATGCGCATTTAGAGGCTAGCGCCTTGCTGTGGGGAACGGCCGCCCTTCTGCCAAGCTGCCTGGTGGCGACAAAGAAGCATTTTCTGAGGAAAACCCCCAAGCAGTTCTAGGTCCAAGCCCTGCTCTCCTGGCGTCACCATAGGGCCATCCCCCCTCTCCCCCTGTTCTCCGGGCGGTGACGCTGGCCCGGCAGCCGGGCAGGTGGCAGTGGTGACTGAAGGCCCTTGCCTGGCGCGAGGGCCGGGCGCGTCAGCAATAGTGCGTTCTATCGACCCGGCACGTTCCCGGATCCCGTGCATTTCCCAGGCCCCTTTCCCTGTTCCGTCGCTTGGCCACCCCACTGCCGGCCTTCGAATTTCCCCAATGCTCATGGCCCCAGCCGAAATCCCTGGTTTTATTACATTTTAAAGAACATAATTGCTTCATATCTTGTATGGAAATGGGTCCGACAGATGTCAAATTAAACCCTAGGCCCATCATTTATTTATGGATGATTATATTAAAGATATATTAATATAGCCTGAGGCGTTATGGGATTATACGCTATAAAATATATTCAATCTTATTGGCCAATCTTTTTCCAATTCTGTCAGGTTTTTACAGCCACTTATTCACTCAACCCCCCCACCGCAGCTCCTCTAATAGAGTTGGAAGGGAATTGACCAGGCAATTGGAAAACACTTGAGGACTTGGATCTGGCTGTGATTAGATTGTGCTGCCCCTGAGCTTTGAGGGGTCCCGCAGAATGAGCGGTTAGTAGCTCAGACCAGGCACAGTGCAATCTAGGTCAAAGGGAAGGTTAGAGACTGGCGTGGTGCACATTAGCCCAGCCGTGGGGGCCTGCTTGGCCAGGATTACTGCACTGCTAAACCCGGATTAGGTGATTGTGAAACAAGACTAAGATTTCTAATGCCAAGGTGGGGGCAGAGCGGAGGCCGGGTTTGCTGGAGACCAGCTGCTCTGTCCGCTGGGGCAAGCTGCCTCTCCTCTCTGCTGTGCTTTCCTTCGCCTTGTCCGGCGCCTGCCCGGCTCCGTTTCCTCTCACCGGGGTGGGGCAGAGTTGCCTCACGTTGCATCTTGTGGGACTGCCCAGGAGCTGCCGTGGTGGGTGCAAATGAAGGCTGTTAAATATCGACTAATTGGCTAATTGAATAGTCGATGCATTTGGCATCGACTATTCCATTAGTTGATATGGTGCCTCCACCTTTGACGTGTAGTAACAACCCTCCGGGACTCCCCCGCTGCTCCCGGGCTCCGGGTGGTGCTGCTGCTTTGAAACGCCGTGTGCAGCTTGAGGCCGGGCTCCCTGCGGTGTTTCACAGTGGCAGGCTGTGTGGAGCCCGGGGTCTGGGCCCAGCTTCAAGTGGTGCTGCCATTTTCAGGTACCCCCTCCATTTCCCCTCCCCGCACTGCCTCTTGTTGCCTCAATCAGAAAGGGGGGGGTGAGTGATTAGTCGACTATCGGAGAAGCATTTGCTGACCGGAGAGTCGACTCGCCCTTCGCATCCCAGTGCCAACTGCCACGGACCTGCCCTCACCCACAGACCTGCTAACCCAGGCAGGGAGCTCCCGGAGGTGCTGGCTGGCTTTGGACTCAGGTGCCTGGTGGGTTTCCATGCTATTTCCTCTTGCAGCTCCTTTGCAGGGGCACGGCCCCTGACCGTAGGCAGGCCCCCCCACCCCCCTGGACACGCTGAACACTCGCGTGGTGCCTCTGTGCAGCTCCGGCATGAGGGGGGACTGGCTGCTGCCTTAAGCCTCGCAGGTACCTGCACCGGTGCAAGGCCTCGCCTAGGAGCTGTCTCAGTTCCCTGCGATAGCCTCAGGATCCCTTAGGCCCTTTGGGGTCCGTTGTGTGTGGGACGGGGTGTGAGGCCTGGGAGTTATGGAATCCCAGGGCCGGCAGAGACCTCAGGAGTCACTGAGTCCAGCCCCCTGCCCAGAGTAGGACCAATCCCAACTAAACCAACCCACCCAAGGGCTCTATCGAGCTGGGACTTCAACACCTCTAGGGATGGAGATTCCACCCCCTCCCTAGGGAGCCCAGCCCAGCGCTTCCCCACCCGCCTAGGGACAGAGCTGTTCGTCAATCCCTCTCTCCGTCCTCTTTGGAGCCCCCCTTCAGGGAGTTGAAGGCTGCTCTCAATTCCCCCCCTCACTCTCCTCTGCAGACTGAACAAGCCCCAGTCCCTCTGCCTCTCCTCATAGGTCAAAGGGTTTCGCTGAAATCCGGACAAGGACGGACGTCTGGGACACCACGTGAGCAGTGGGCTTCCGAAGGAATCGCCAGGGAGGTTAGTGCAAATGCCCCACTTCCAGGTCTGCGAGGCCAGCCCCTTGTAGCCAGGAAGAGTCACTGTCTCTGGCCACCGGTGCCTGCAGACGAAAGGGCTGCACTGCCCCGCCAGGCCTCTGGTTCTGGACTGGAACTGGTGCCCATGCAGCAAACTCAGCTGGGGGCTGAGGAGGAATGATCCCGCCCCCTCCCCCAGGGCCCGAGGCAGGAGTTGGGGTGATCCCTGCGACACCGGTTAGCCCGGGGCTGGATTCTTTTCTGTTCTCTGTAGTGCCTCCCTGTGGGGAATAAACAGGCTTGCTTGGAAAAGCGCTCAGCAGCTGCTGGAGGGCAAGCAAAGTGCAGACACTGGTCTGTGCCGGCCGCCTGGCTGGCTGCGAATATTGCGGCCGAGGTGGGGAGCTGCGCAGCCTGGAAAAGCCCTTGGCAGAAGGGGGAGAGAGGCAGGGCTGTGCCCCAGAGGTGATGGCTGGGAGCCTCTTGCTCGGTGTCTTAGGCGGAGCATGGCGTGGGGCGGAGGGGGGAGTGCGCTTGTCACAAGAGGGCGCTGCTGCTGCAGGGCTCCTGACGTATGTTCTAACCCACTCACAGAACAAGACCCCCACAGTCGACAAACTAACCCTGGAACAAATGTACTGCAGGCAACTCAGGAGCAGTTTTAAAAGGGTGTGTGTGTGTGTATTTAGTACTAAGTAATTAAAAGCATCACAAACATTAAAAGCAATATTTAAATGGAATAATTAACACTCCTTAACCCAATTTAGCAGCCTAGCTCTTAATCCAATTTAATGCACACACACACACACACACACTCTCTCTCTCTCTCTCTCTCTCTCTCTCGCTCACCCTCTGGGGCTGGCCAGACCCCAGGTAATGTTGGTTAATTTGGTTGAGGGGGAATTCCGACATGCATGTCACCCCAATATGCCGAACTGATGGACTCCCAACTCGTGGGGCAAAATGGTGCGGTGTATATAACCCCTTGGGGGAGGGGAAATCAGTCCATGTGGCGTGATATCCATTGGTTACACGCAGTCCGGGTGTGGTGATGGCTGTAGGTTGCACCCCTCCCTCTTTCTGCGGGTGTTCTCGCGACCGACCTTGGGGCGTCCTGCTTACGCCACCCAATTCTGAAACAATAGAATGTCCTTGGCTAGGTCTCTCCCTTGTCTGGGAACGTTGCCTCCTTTTGTACGGTCAGAGCGCGCGCGCGCGCACACACACGCACGTCTTCTGTTTCACACGGTCCTTTTTCTTAAAGTTGTAAACCAGTCCATAATCCTCCCGGGCTCTTGCCTGGACCTCAGGATGGCCTCTCTTCAGCTCACTCACTGTTAATGCACTCATGCTAACCGTTCACACTACCCTGGATTCGTGACACGCTCACACTGAACTGTGCTGGGGGTGACGTGCAGGCAAGGGGAGGCTAACCCACACCTGAGGCCCCATGGGAGCCCAGAGCTTGCCCCAGAGTGCCGGCAGGGTAGGCCAGCAGCATATGGTGCCCCCAAGCACAGGGAGGGCAAGTCCTTTTTGCGGGCTGACTGGGGCCCCCGAGCCACGGTGTAGGGAGGGAGGGAGCCCAGGGCCCTGTAAGGGGAGTAAGCCCTCGGGCTGGCTGTGCAGAGCTCTCTTCACCGCTCCCTGGAAGTGGAGCAGGCCTGGGCCGACTTGCGTCCCCGTGCACTACAAGCTGCTCATGGGAGCTGGTCAGTCCCTGAGCCCCGTGATTGGTTCCTGTCTGTACAGCCGGGCTGCTGCTTCCTTGCTGCCACCCTGCGCCCGGGTGGCCCCACATGGTGTATCGGGTGGGGCTGGGCTGGCTGGCAGGGGCTCTCTGCTGTGTGAACACGCCCGCACTGCAGTTAGGCTGTCTGCCAGGCAGCGCCTTGAGCTGCATTTATGCTGCCAGACAACAGGCATGGACCCGAGTCTCAGTGGGCCTCGGGCTCCCTCCCGCACCAGGACCTGCCCAGGTCCTGAGTCGAGGGCTGCCAGGCCACAAGGGATGGTTGGAGAGGGACCCAGGTGGCTGCAGGCAGCTAAAAGTGCCCTTGGCCACAGCAGGGCAGGCCAGCTCCATGTGGCTCCCAGGCAGAGGAGTAGCCCAGAGGGGGGCTGCAGGGTCCCCCTTCTCCCCTACAGGTGCTGGGCACAACAAGAGAAAGTGGGGCAAGGCCCAGGCTGGGTTTCTTGGTCTGGGTCCATTCTGGGGCACAGCTGCTTCCAATTGTGGGTTGCATGAGCTGTAGGAAGGCAGGTTTCCTGCTGGCCATGTGTGGCTTCTGCCAAGCTGATGGGGAGCCCCCCCCAGCAGCAATTGCCCCTTGCTGGCCCCAGGCCTCCCCCCATAGCTCCCTCATGTCACTAGGGGTCCCTCTCCCAGTAAGTCTGGGCCTGGGGGGGGGGGAAGAGGGGGGAATGGAAGCTTCACTGGCCCTTCCAGCTCACTCAGAACAATCCTAGGCAGAGCCTTAGGGTGCCACCCCTCCTGCTGCAGGTCTCCCCCTGCCCTGGATGGGATGTAGTGGCCTTCTGAGGGCTCAGTGCTTGTGGTCAGAGCATGGGCTGGGGGCACCAGGCCACCCCCTGCCAGGATGGGCTGGCTGCAGCTGTGTGTGTCTCAGCCAGGGAGTTGTGTGGCTGTTGGCCATGTCTTTTTTTTTTTTTTAAATATATATGGAGATATCCCATCTCACAGAGCTGGAAGGGAGGAACCTTGAGAGGTCATTGAGTCCAGTCCCCTGCCCTCACTGCAGGACCAAGCACCATCCCTGGCAGATTTGCCCCAGATCCTTAAACGTCCCCCTCCAGGGCTGAACTCACAACCATGGGTTTAGGAGGCCAGTGCTCAAACCACACAGGAGGGATAGCTAGGTGGTGCAGCAGCAGAGGGCTGAGAAGAGGCTTGTGCTGGCTGGGGGTTGCACTGCATCCCTCCCTGCGAATCCAGCTGCTGATTCCTTTGGCCTGCCCAGCCCTAGGCAGTGGTGGCTGGGGGGGGTTCGCGGTTGTGCAGACCAGCCTGGGGGGGAGGGTCTGGCATGGGGGGTTCAATGTGAGCTGGGGCCGGGGCTGGGGAGGCATAAATGCCCCAGATCCTGGTGCTCTGCGCAGTGAGCAAACCATGAGCCCTGGCCCCGTGCTGCTGCCGGGAGACTCCGGTGCGGCTGGAGGCTGGGGGTGCTCAGGCCTTCTGAGTGTCTGCCCCGGCTGCCGGGGTGTCGGCCGCTTGCGGGGCTGGAAGCTCCCGGCCAGGGAGGGAGCCCAACTTGATGTGCACTGTGCAGAACTGGCCGCGGGGTGCTGAGCTGGATGGGCACAGGGGGACGGGCTGAGCTCCCGGAGAGCCGGCTGCCGGTGGCCCCTTTCCACACAGGCAGAGCCGGCGCGCTGCTGTTTCCGCTCCGTGGGGGAGGGTCGTTGGCTCCACCGATGGCAGGAGACGCGTGGCGGGAGTTGCCCGTTCCGGGAGGTTGGATAATGTTTTATGCACCCCCAGCAGCCTCGTGCCGTCATCCAGAACAAAAACCTAATCTTCGGGGGCGTCAATAAATTAGAACCTATTAGGCTCTGTCACCGGGAGCCCGGCTCGCTTCAATTCTACTCTAATTAGAACATCGCTTTCCCTGCCTCAGCGCTTTCCCCTCCGCTGGGTATCGATCCGGGCTCAGCAGGGAGCTGGCCAACTGTTGACAATTGATGGCGCCACAAAGCAAGTCCCTCCTGCGGCAAAGGCGGCTTTTAATACAGCCCGCTGCCACCCGCCTCCTGGAGGCAGCCTTGCCTTGTCGCAGCCTGGATGGGGCCGCTGGGCGCTGGGCACAGAGGGATTTGTATTGCAACACTTAGGCTCCCAATGGCTGGAGAGCTGCCTAGAGGGAGAGGCACCAGCTGAAGCTACAGGGGCCAGGGGGGGCGACTGGCACCTCTGTGGCTTAGGGGTGCTCGCATCTTCTCGGGGCAGCTAATTGGGCATGATCCGTGGGGCTTGTAGGCTTGTGTGCCTGATAAAAATCCCCCACCCCAGCCAGGCGCCTGCGTGTAGCTTCTTTCGTGCGGGAGGGAGGTGGATAATACTGGGGAGACAGGCACCTCGCCTACTGACGTGGGAATGCAGCCGAGCCCCGAGAGGAGAACAGCGCCCGCAGAGACTGGCCCTGCTAGCGCCTCCACCTCTGCCTTGGGGCAGCCTCTAGCTGAGCTTTGGCAAGGCCCTGCTCCTTGCCTCTGCTGGGGAGGAGCTCAGAGCGGGGAGGGGACTGGTTAGTCATTTAACTGCAGTGCAGTGTGTAAAAACTCAGTGAAAACAGGCTCTTAGGGCCCCCGCGTCAGCCCCTGGCCCTTCTGTGGGATTCATCACTTCCCGCGTCCGCCTGTCTGGTACGTCTGTGCTCAGGCACCAACGGGCGGTTCCACTGTGTCCCCAGAGACATTCACTCCAGCCATCTGCACTTGGGGGCAAGGACAGTGGGGCTAGAGCGGGGGGGGGGCACTCCAAGGTTTTGGAAAGTGGTCAAGGGCTGCACTTTCCTGTGGAGGGGCTGCAGGGCCTGGGATGGAGGCTGGGTGCAGAAGGGCGCCCGGGGGAAGGGACCGGGGTGCAGGAGACGGCGTGAGGTCTGAGAGGGAGGTTGGGTGGAGGGGGGGTTGTGACCTGGGTCTGGGGATTGGGGTGCAGGAGAGGATGCTGGCCTGGGGGAGGGGTGTAGGAGGAGGTATAGAGTCAGGGAGGGAGTTGTGACCAGGTGCAGTGGGTTTGGATGGTGACCTGGGGGAGGGAGGAGCAGGGTGCCTGAAGCAGGCTCTGGCTGGGAGGCACTTACCTAAGTGCCTCCTGGCCAGTACCCCCAAGGCAGACCGGGCTCCCTGCTTGCTGCAGCCCCAGATCACTTAGTGTCAGGCTATTCCCCCTCATGTGTCTCCCAGCCCCAGGTGGGGGAGAGGCTTGCACTGCCCCCACCCCCAGGCCAATCTCTCAGCTCCTATAGGCTGGTTGTTTCTGGCCAATAGGAGCTGAGGGTTGGGCTGGGGTTGGGGAGATCGCACGAAGCCTCCCGCTCCCTCCAGAGCAGAAAGCCCATGGCAGCTGCGTGCCTGAGGGTCCCGGCAGGGTGGTCAGTGGACCGGATCCGCCCCAGGCCGTATTTTGGCCAGACCTGGGTTAAGTGAGAGCTCCCCTCCTAGCGTTGGGCGCTCTGACTCCAGAAGGGCTGTACAGGGTCCATCTAGCCCACTCCCCTGATGCCAGTTGCTTGCGAGGGAAAGGAAAGAAGAGGGCAGTCGTCCTAGTGATCTGCCCCAAGCAGTGGCTGTCAGAGTTAGGAGCACCCAGAGCATGGACTTGGCAAATAGCTGTTGATGGTCCTGCCCTTCATGACTTTCTTTCTTTTTCTTAGTCCAAAAGTCCTACTTCAGCCAGTGACAGCAAATTCCAGAGTCCTGGAGCCCTCCTGGACAATAGCTGGCCAGCCACGCCCTCCCCGTCACCGGGCGGGGGTGAGTGCAAAACGGGGGCCGTTCTGTGAGTTTGGTGAAGTGCTGGTCAGACTTTGAAGAGGAACTAAACAAACTAGATTTCCCCATCTGCATGTGACGGCCAAGGCGAGGAGGGGATCTAATACAAGGGCCCTGGCGCTGAGTCCATTGGGCGCTCGCTCACTCACGCAATGCTCTGGTCTTTTCAGATCAACTTGGAACTCGAGCAGAGTTGATCAGCGAGGGCATGCGGTGACTTTCGTGAATTCGCTCGGAGCCACCTCCGTGTGCAACACAGCTCGTCAATCAAGAGCAGCCACAACCAAGAGTCTAGGTCAGTCCAAGCTTGCAAGCAATTGTCACAACTAGGTTTGAGGCTCCAAGGATCGATGCAAATTGCCAAGATTTCTCATTACATTGACTTATACTCATCAGTTCTCCAGTACCTAACACAGTCATCACCTCTCCGCTGTTTCTCCAAGGAGTAATGACACTTGCTCCTTTAAGCATTTGAGAGGGCGATCCCTGCTGTTTGGGCCAAAAGGGCTAAGTGTTTAGAATATCAAAAAACCAATGGTTTAAAATTATGGTTCAAATTTCACTTAATCCAATTTGTTTGCATGTGTAAGGAGGGCACAGATAGAGCATTAATGAAAATCTGAAGTATACCTACTTGAGATTCACTACAGAGCACAGATTTAGCAAGAAAACCTTTGGCTATTTGTATTTCTCCTTCTTTCCTTTAACATCATCTTTGTGATGAAACTCATCACTTCATGTCCTGTTAGCCCTAGCGTGAGGGCAAGTCCTTCCCACATGACTGGACCGGGCATCTTTTGCCCTGGGGATTCGCAGCTTTTGTGGGATCAGTCAACTCTGGGGTCCCATATGGTGACCTTAGTGTTATATGCCCTGGTTTCAGGGATCACTGGAGTGAGCCACTGGGATGGGGTGATTAGCTCCTAAAGTCTCCTGCTGGAGGCTTGTGGCCCTGCCACACCCCACCGCAGGAAAAGAGCAGTAGAGAAGTCCCACCAGCTCCTTGGAGGTGCAGTGTGAGAGGCAGCCAATCAGGGTCCAGCAAGCCAGTATAAAGAAAGCTGCTGGGCCAGAGCCAGGCAGTTCCTCTTTGGAGCTCAAGGAGTGTGGGCTGGGTGACTGGCTGAGAGAGCAGCAGGACCAAGGACAGCTCACGGGGCAGCACTTATGGCAGGCGTGACTGAGGCCCAGGGCTGGCTACGGGAGGCCAGGGTTTGGCTGGGGGAAGAGCTGCAGGGCCCTGGGTTGGGTGGTGCTGGGACTTTGAGACAAAGCCCTGAGGTACGGGCAGGGATGGTGGGGGCATGGGGAAGCAGCCCAGAGAGTGAGACTAGCAGCAGAACTTCAACGAACAGGACACAGCGGACAATTGCTATTTACAGGCCTGGATTCCCCTCAGCACCCTGCTAGCTACTGGGGGGAGAAAGAAGCCGGGTCCTAAAGCACCATGGAAGAGGCATCTCTGGGACACCCGCCCATTCTGGAGCTGGAAGGAGTGTTAAGAAGTGCAGCTTACCTCCTCGGCCCACAGGGGAGTGCATGAGAAGAGGGTGGACCCGTTACCGCGAGGAGGCGAGCTGGAGCGCACGGAAGCTTATGCCCAAATACCCTAACGAACGTGTTCATCTTCAAAGAGCCACTGTCCCCTTGTTTTTGCTGAAACAGGCTAACCCGGCTCCCCTCTGAAACCTCTCTGCTTCCTCCTGCCGCTGGCCAGCCGTGCGCTCGGCTTTTGGCTCTCGGGTTCTCCGCTGCTGCCCTCCATATCCAGCAGATGCCGTTGGTGGGTAACAACCGTCTTCCATCTTTTCTTCTTGGAGGCTCGTTGCATTTGAGTCACTCCAAAGGTTGCACATCAGCGTTAGCCCATGTCACTGTCTGGAATTTCCCTCACGTCGAGCAATTTCTGTGAATGATTCCATGATGCCCTGGCTAGGTGACTGCGTCTTTCAGCCTTCCTTTTCGTGCTACACTCAGTGCAACAATCAGTTAGCAAGGAAACAAGCAAAATCCATAATAGCCCTTTTACCGCTGGTAGATGAACCCCATCTGTTCTTTGAGCACCCACGAGCGTTTCACGTTATGCAGGGATTACAGCTGCACAAGAGACAAACACGTATACAGAGAGTTCATCTGATTCACTGGACAGATAAACATGCAGCGTCTACTTCAGGGTGAAAGACTCTAAGGGACAAAACAGATTATCCACGGTATATTTGATTTCTAATGCAAACAAATGTATGGTTTATCATTTGGATGAACATGTGGCTTGGATTTCCTGCGGTAACACAGGGCTGTTGGCCTTATTTGATCTTCAGTCTTAAAGCAAGTTGTTTCTAGTATGGCTAAGTAACAGCTTTCTCGCCCCTCTCCTGTTTCACTCCCACTGTGCAAAGTCCATTTTGCATAAGACAGCCCGTGTCACCCTGCATTGGTGCCTTTGCTGAGTTCTTTCTAGCTAGGCTGGGAGAGGGGAGAGATTCTATCCACGTGCAACTTACAAAGGAGTCTTCTCTGGGTGATTCGCAGGGATGCTGGACGTCCATTTGCCATGGGAAAATGCGGACTTTGAGCGTGAGGGGCAGCCGTGTTAGTCTGTAACTTTAAAAAGTGAGTAGTCCTATGGCATCTTAGGGCCTAACCTGGATGTGGGTGGGGGGGTGGGTGTATAATACAGCATCATGAACCAACCTTAATGGTTCCTGTAACAGCTCAGCAGACACCTGGGTGTGTGTACAGGTAGCAGAGGGGTGGGGCTGAGAACAAGTGACAGGCCAACCCCTTTTGAAGCATCTTTCAAACCCCTTTGCAGCTGCACAGAGCCCCCCGCTGGCCACTTGGGTCTTTGCTCTGACCCCACTGACAGTGTTGAAAGGCCTCTGCCCGTGCGCTCAGATCTGGAGTCAGACAGTCGCTGTGACCCCCCTCCGCCCCCAAGGGGAGCATCTGGTAATTGCCCGGATAGCAAATGGTGGGAAAATGATTCTTTACTCATTAACTGAAGGCAGGTCCCAGCCCCTGCCCCGCTGGGAGTTGCAAATGCTAATTACTTGGAAACTAGCACCCTTCCCCCCAGACGTTTAAATGAGGAATAACGTACTTGCTGTTAGCTGCTGGAGTGATTGGTCAAGGCCCCGCGTGGTCTCCTCTTCACAGCTGTTCCGTCACGTGGAACACGAGGAACCCTGGTATCTAACATCACGGCGTGAATCTCTTAATAAGCACATGGCGTCTGGACGGCTCCACGCAGCCCCCGCCCAGCCGTGATGGATTGATCCTTCCTATGTGCATTGAGTATTTCGTAAGCAATCCATCAGCCCCGCAACAAATACAGCTGTCAGCCCCAGCTGACACCCCATTTTAAACCCCTCTCCCCGCCTGCCAGCGCAAACCAAGGTGCTGCTGCTTGGAACGCAGGCAGCTCATCACGTTTTAATGTGCCGTGCTGCTCGGGCTTCTAGAATATTTATAAGAGTCGCTATTTACCCTACGCGCTCCAAGGTGGCCCAGGCTGGGCTCTTGGGCCGGGGGAGGGGCTTTGAATTTCCTCCCCCCTCTACTTCAGCAGCCAGAGAGGAGGCCAGAAATGCTTACCCTGGGGCTGCAGGAGTGTTGCTGGGGGCCGTGATGGGCTGAGGGAACCTGTTCCTAATGGCGGGGAGCTCTGATCTCCATCTGCACTGGCCCTGGGAGCTGGCCGGGCCCTTTCCCTGTCTCCCCATCCACCACGTGTTGGCCTCTGGAAAGGCCATGGACCCTGGCTTCCCCCCGCGTCCCGCGGCTCTGGGACGTCCAGGCACTCGGACAGGCTGGGGTCTCCCTTGGCATGACACAGCAGCCTGGGTGCTGCCAGTTTTCATGCTCCTCATGGGCATCCTGGTGCTTCCTCCCCCTGCCCCGGTGTCTGGGCCTCTCGGTCACCCCCCGCGCTGGTTTTCCCCCCCCCCCCCCCGTCCTGGTGTCTGGGCCTCTTGGTCACCCCCCACGCTGGTTCCTCCCCCCGTCCCGGTGTCTGGGCCTCTCGGTCAGCCCCCGCGCTGGTTCCCCCCCCATCCTGGTGTCTGGGCCTCTCGGTCACCCTCCGTGCTGGTTTTCCCCCCACCCCTGTCCCGGTGTCTGGGCCTCTCGGTCACCCCCCGCGCTGGTTTCCCCCCCCCCCCCCCGTCCCGGTGTCTGGGCCTCTCGGTCACCCCCCGCGCTGGTTCCAGCTCCTCTGCAGAGGGGGGGATGACAGGCACGGGCGCTCGGTTGTGGAAGCTTGTGCTCCTCTCATGTCCTGCTCTGGCCCCCCCGGCCGCTCCCCAGCGCTCGCTGATAAATCGTGGAACCGCTGACGCAGGAAACAGGCGCCATAAAGCGCTTCCTGCGCCACGTGCTGAGGCCAGGGTGTGCCAGCTTCCTGGCCTGGGTGGGTGTCGGCTGCACAGCTGGGTTGTGGCAGGTGGAGTGCCGGGGAGCTGCCGTGGAGTTAACCCTGGACATTCTGCCTGTCTCGCCTCTGCTCACATGGCCCCCATGTCCCTGGGGTTCCTGCGAGCGTTTAAAGCTCGAGATAACCATCCCTCTTCCCTCCCTGCCTGCCAAGGCTAAGGAGATCCTCGTCTGCCTTGAGAGGCTGGATTCAGGAGGGGACAGGGCACCCGAGCCCAGGGACTGGTGTGACTCCGGACATATGACACCTGGGGGACGACAGTCGAGGGAGGGCACGTTGCCCTGCCGGAGCCTGGGTCCGACTGCCAGCCGCCCGCAAGTGGCAAGTGACGCAGTTCAGCCAAGAGCCGGTTAGTAACCGACGCATCAGCCGACGAGCAGCAGAGGAAAGTCTATCGCCTCGACCCACTCCTCCGTCTGCTTCGCCGTCCTCCCGATGCCCAGATCCCCCGGCGACCCACCCGAGGAGCGAATGAGACGTGGGCCTGGGCCGGCGATTTCTCTGGGGTCAAAGGGAAGCTCAGCCAAGGCAGAGCCGTTGTGGCTGCAGCCGTGACGTGTAATTCCCACTGCAACCAAGGCCGGAGACGTGCCTCTTGCCACGGGACCCGTCTCGTGGTGCGGACAAGGGCAGTCGTAGCCATTCCAGCCACATACCCCGTACTGGGGTGCAACTCGGGGCTGTAGTGTGACATGGCAGCCTCATGGGGACACGTGGCAAGGAAGGTCTTGTCCCGAATCTTGGGGGCAGCCCCCTCGGCCTGTCACATGCCCCTGATCTTGCTGCAGTGATCGCTGCTCTGCTGTCCGAGTTGCTCCCCTCGGACTCTTCATGGCTGCTTGAATGGGACACCTGTTTCAGGCCTGATGGGCCGGCCCATAGCTCCTCCAGGCCTGGGATGTGACACAGCTCCTGCTAAGGCTGCCTGGAGAGCTGATGGACGAGCCTGGTCCTGTATCTCCGGCTGACCAGGCCCCGTTTTCCGACAGGGAACAGGCAACACCGACTCCAGGTCTGCTCGAGTTCCAGGGAGGAGCCTGGCTCCTGCGGCCCAGGTGACCCCCAGCTGATCTCTTGACACCCTTTGGCTGCAGCAGCTTATGCGATTGACCCTTTCCCACGCACAGGAGCTCGGCGCCACCAGCGACCCGCACATGGTGCTTGAACAGGTGGGAGAGTCTGGCCCATTAGGGAAATTCCAGGGCTGTGGCTGCACCTACCTCCTGGTCCGCTTGGTGGCAGATCCTGGACCAGGCTCAGTGGACAAGGTAGAGAGTAGCAGCCTAGAGATGCCGCAGCCATGCACCAGCTTGGCCTGGCTTCCTCCCCGGGCCAGCACTGTGGGGCAGCAAAGCAGGCAATAACTTGTAGGGAAAAGTACCCAGCTCAGTGGCTGGTGGGTGGTTTACCTCAGGAGATGCCATCTGGCATGTCTGATGTCCTAGATTCAGCCCAGAATCAAGTTTGCTTTTGTTGCGACGCTGTTGCAAAAAAAGCAACCATGGTTCTGGGCTGCATGAACAGGAGTGTTGTGAGCAAGACACGAGGAGTCATTCTTCTGCTCTGCTCTGCACTGATTAGGCCTCAGCTGTAGTATTGGGTCCAGTTCTGGGCACCACATTTCAGGAAAGAATTGGAGAAGGTCCAGAGAAGAGCAACAAAAAGGTCTAGAGAACGTGAGCTATGAGGGAAGATTGAAAGAATTGGGCTTGTTTAGTTTGGAAAGGAGAAGACTGAGAGGGGACACGATAGCAGTTTTCAGGTATCTAAGAGACTGTTACAAGGAGAAGGGAGAAAAATTGTTCTCCTTGATGCTGCCAGGACAAGAAGCAAGGGGCTTAAACTGCAGCAAGGGAGGTTTAGGTTGGACATTAGGAAAAACTTCCTAACTGTCAGGGTGGTGAAACACTGGACACTCCCTAAGTTGCCTAGGGGGGTTGTGGAATCTCCATCCCTGGAGATATGTAAGAGCAGGTTGGACAGACACCTGGCGGGGATGGTCTAGATGGTTCTGGGTCCTGCCGTGAGGGCAGGGGCCCGGACTCTATGACCCCGTGAGGTCCCTTCCAGCTCTAGTGGTGTCTGACTCCTAATGGATCCCAGGCATCTCTACACGTACCTGGGTGTCCAGCAGGTCTGGATGCAGCCGAGAACCAGCGAGAGCGCAACTGCATCCCAATTCCAACCAAGAGGGTTATTTCAAGCGTGGCAGTTGCACATTCCAGCCAGAGCTCTGTGCGTTGCCTGCAGTCGCCCTCCACAACCGCTGGGCACGCAGAGGGACTCGCTTATTCCATCCATTGACCTGGCCAACACACTACCAGCCCCGGGTCCTCCCTTGGGCGACTGGCAAGTCTGAGCTGCAGAACACAGGAGACCCCTGGGGGTTTGGCTCAAAATGCAGCAGAGTTCCCATCCCAGCCAGCTGTCTGGGCCCGTCTTACGCATACACGCTCCTGCGTCCCCACACCCCTCCCTGCCCCTGCCCCGCTTGTTGCAGAGACGGCTCTGGTCCAACACTGCTGAACTTTTGCTTTGACGAAACCCTTCCCCTCTTCACCAAGATCCGGTTTGCCTGGGCGAGGGCAATTGTGCCTGGCTGCTTGAGGAATCCGTTCCCCCCAGGCGTTGACAGACACCTCCCTTCTCCTGCACGGCTTGGGGCACATGCCCCACCCGGAGATGGTCGTCTCGGGGACCAGGGGCAAGAAAGCAGAGTAGCACCAGCGTGTGGCTCTGCGTGGGCCCCGACTCCCAGGGGCACCCTTGCTGCATGCGCTCCCGCGGGCCTGCACCCGAGTCGGCAGGAGAGCAAGCGGTGCGAGCCCCCCGCCCCGGCAGAGAACGTTCGTCCGAGTCGTTTGTATGAGAAGGCGGCGGCAGGTTCCCCCCCAGCTGGGCAGAAGCTGTTGACCTCTCCTGTTAAACAAAAGATGAGTTGTACTTCACTTTCCACTTTCCGTCAGCAATATGTCATCTGCAGCTGCCTTCGGTGGTGCCAGCGCTACTGGAGAGCCAGGCCCTAGAAGGGGAGTAGATCATCTGCTCATTACCCACCATAAATCATTTGCAAAATATTAAAATGCTTAAAGACTGTCATCTGGGCTTCACGAATTGCTTTGCAATCCATACGCTTCTGCCTGCTAGTGGAGGGAATGTATTCATCACCGAGCCAGGCAGCGCTATCAAATTCTGCTTTATTTACAGGCTGGCGTACAAAGCTATCAGAGGTTCACAGCAGTGGTAAAAGAACCACCTCTGTGCCCTGCCATTACCAGCCTTCCTCAATAAATCTGACCTCAGCTATGGAAACTCATTAAGGTCATTAGGAAACGTGCCAATTCTCTGGGGAGCTGGCTTCTCTTAGATTAAAAAAGTGAGCGAGAGGGGGAGAGCTGCTACCCGTATAGTTTATTCCCATCTACACAAGTGCACAACCTCAGGGAGAGAGTAATTCAATATATTCTCTGTCAATTTCACTCATTTCAATACAAAAAGACCTAGATGGCAGCACATGGCAGCCCGAGCAGATGTGGCAGTGGTTGTGACACCCAAAGAGCAAGCCGAGAAACGTGCTGCTCAGGGAGGGACCTGCTGGCCTTAGAACAGGGGCTGGGAGAGCGAGTGCGAGGCAGGAAGAAATCACTCGGATCAGAGTGACAAGCGAAGCGGGAGGTGGGGGGCAGCGAGGTGCAGGCCAGGATCCAGCTGCCAGTCCTGGGGTAGGCGCCAGCAGCAGGTATGAATCCAACCGCTTCCCCTCGGAAACACTCTCTTCCCCTCCTGCCCTCTAACTGCTCTGCCCGCCTGCTACTGCTGTCCTACACAGCTGAGCCGGCTGGGACCAAGCGGAGGCCCAGAGACATTTAATTGCATTCTTGTGGTGCGAGCCAGTGTGCTAGGTGCTGCACAAACAGCATGAACGACGGCTCCTGCTCCAGGGGGCTCACAGGCCTGCAGCGGTTCTCCACCTGCAGCCTGATCAGCACAGAGCTGCGACCCAAGAGACACCCTCAGGTGATGAAGCAACTTGCCCAAGGTCATCCCACAGGTCAGTGGCAGAGTTGGGAAAAGACACCCAGACCTCCCAGTTACCAGTTCAGTGCCACAGGTGATGGAAAGTGTCAGATCCAAGAGGTGCCAGTCCAGGGAATCTGTCTCTGTACGAACAACCCCCCCTCCCCGCCCCCCAGTCATCATCTTAGCAGGAGCTGAATCTCTGCATGGAGCCCCCGGTCTGAACACAGACCCTAGGGCCCAGGCACAAACAGTCCCTGGGGCACATGGGCCTGGACACAAGACTCCAGCTGAGGCCTAATCAGTGCAGAGCAGAGCGGGAGAATGACTTCTCGTGTCTTGCTCACAACACTCCTGTTCATGCAGCCCAGAATCAAGTTTGCTTTTTTTGCAACAGCGTCACACTGTTGGATCATATTTATGTTGTGGTCCACTATGCACCCTAGATCCCTTCCTGCAGGACTCCTTCCTAGACAGTCGCTTCCCATTCTGTATGTGAGATATGGATGCATTTGTCCTTATTAAACTTCATCCTATTCACCTCCGACCATTTCACCAGTTTGTCCAGATCATTTTGAATTATGACCCTGTCTTCCAAAGCACTTGCAACCCCTCCCAGCTTGGAGGCATCTGCAAACTTCATAATCATACTCTCTGTGCCGATATCTAAATCATTGATGAAGATATTGAATGGAACCGGCCCCAAAACAGACCCCCCTATGGAACCCCACTTGTTACGCCTTTCCAGCATGACTGAACTGTTAATAACTACTCTGAGAACGGTTCTCCAGCCAGTTATGCATCCACCTTATAGTAGCCCATCTAGGTTGTATTTCCCATGTTTGTTGATAAGAGGGTCATGTGAGACCGTGTTGAATGCCTTACTAAAGTCTAGGTATCCCACATCCACCACGTCTCCCTTATCCACAAGACTCGTTATCCTATCAAAGACAGCTATCCGATTGGTTTGACATGATTTGTTCTTTACAAATCCATGCTGGCTGTTCCCTATCACCTTGTTATCTTCCAAGTGTTTGCAGATGAATTCTTTAATTACTTGCTCCGTTATCTTCCCTGGCACAGAAGTTAAACCGACTGGTCTGTAGTTCCCTGGGTTTCTCATTTCCCTATTTATAGATGGGCACTAGATTTGCTCTTTTCTTGTCTTCTGGAATCTCTCCCAACTTCCATGATTTTTCAAAGATGACCGCTAAAGGCTTAGATTCCTCTACCAGCTCCTCCAGTATTCTAGGCTACATTTCCTCAGGCCCTGGCGACTTGAAGACATCTCACTTCTCTAAGTGATTTTTTTAAAATCCTTCTTTTCCTATTTTAGCTTCTGAACCTACCTCCTCCACTCCAGAATTCTCTGTTGTAGACATCTAGTTACCCCCAACCTTCTTGGTGAAAACCAAAACAAAGAAGTCATTAAGCCTCTCTGCCATTTCAAAGTTTTCTAGTATTGTTTTCCCCTCTTCACTGAGCAGTGGGCCTACCCTGTCCTTGGTCTTCTTCCTGTTCCCAATATATTTGTACAATGTTTTCCTGTTATAGCTAGACTGAGCTTGTTTTGTGCCTTTGCCTTTCTGATCTTGCCCCCGCCTATTTGCGTTATTTGCCGCTATTCGTCCTGTGGAATTTGGCTAATTTCTACTTTCCCTGTGACTCCTTTTTGGTTTTTAGATCACATAAGATCTTGGGCCACAGGGGGGCTATTGTGGGGCCAGCAGCAGAAGGGCCACGCGATGTTAAACACAGAGCTTCCTGCATGAAAGCGCCGAGCACCACTCCCAGCCTGGGATAGTTGGGCTCGGGAAGGGACCGTGTGTGACGTAGTGGGGATACCTTGCTGGTTGCTATGCTGGGCGGTGGGTTGTCAGTGACCTCCACTGGCTGCTGTCTGCAGCATGGCCCAGCAGGGCAGGGGATGAGTCATTATGCAAGGGGGCTTCGAAACTCGTCAGACAGGTATCTCCCATGGAGCGGAGCAATGGAAAGGAGGGGGGCAAGGCCAGCCCTGGCTGGGGGGCAGGGCTGGAAAGAAGAGTTAGTTGGGCTGTCTGGGATCATGGAGGAGACAGCCTAGGGCCCAGAGGGGCTGGAATTTAGGGGCCCAGCATCCCCCATCTCAAGGGGGGCTGAGGCATCCTAGGCCCGGTTCCTGTAACCAGATGACATCTGTGCTGTGCTGTATCCTGGAGAAGCAATAAACTCCCTCTATTCTCCTGGCTGGTGGAGTGAGTCTGTGCCATTACGGGGTGCAGGAGTCGGGGGACCCCGACGCGCTGCCACACCGTGGCACTGGCAGCTGAACGTGGCACCTGCATGTGAGCAGGGCGAGACTGGAGCCCCATGGAAATACACTGGGCTGTGGCACTGGGCGAGGCCACGCTCTGCCGCACAGCGGGGCCCCACGGGGCTGGGGTCAGATCGACTCTTTCTCCCCCAGGGAGCGCTGATGCCTGGTCGTCGTCTCAGTAGCGATCAGCAGCGAAGGGCCCTACCCACCAGCACTGGTGCTTTGCAAGGCTCGTCCTGTTGTGTGAAGGCCAGGCGCTGGGACCCTCAGCTCACACGTTTGGCACACCGGACGCTGCACTCTGCTGTCAGCCATTGCCTTCCCCTGGCGTCGGGGAAAATCCACCCAAGGGCAGCTGTTTGACAGGGTTAATAGTGCCCTGGCTGTGTCCCCGCTGCACCAGGTGCTGTACGCACAGAGGGTCCCTACCCCAAGGAGTTGACAATCTAAACAGAAGAAAAGAGACAACTGACAGATACAGAGTGGAGAGAGGTAACTAGTGGGGTCCCCCAAGGGTCTGTCCTGGGACCAATCCTATTCAACTTATTTATAAATGATCTAGAGAAAGGAGTAAACAGTGAGGTGGCAAAATTTGCAGATGATACGAAACTGCTCATGATAGTTAAGACCGAAGCAGCCTGTGAAGAGCTTCAAAAAGATCTCACCAAACTAAGTGATTGGGCAACAAAATGGCAAATGAAATGTAATGTTGATAAACGTAAAGTAATGCACATTGGAAAAAATAATCCCAACTAGACATACAATATGATGGGGACTCATGTAGCTACAACTACTCAAGAGAGATCTTGGAGTCATTGTGGATAGTTCTCTGCAAACATCCACTTAGGGCACAGTGGCCGTCAAAAGAGCAAGTAGAACTTTAGGAGTCATTTAAAAAAAGGGATAGAGAATAAGACAGAAAACATCTTATTGCCTCTGTATAAAAGCATGGTATGCCCACATCTAGAATACTGCATACAGATGTGATCGCTTCATCTAAAAAATGATATATTGGCATTTGAAAAGGTTCAGAGAAGGGCAACAACAATTATTAGGGGTTTGGAACGGGTCCCATCTGAAGAGAGATTAAAAAGACTTGGGCTTTTCAGCTTAGAAAAGAGGAGACTAAGGCGGGATCTGATAGAGGTCTATAAACTCATGACTGCTGTGGAAAAAGTGCATAAGGAAAAGTTATTTACTTACTCCCACAATATAAGAACTAGGGGTCACCAAATGAAATTAATAGGCAGCAAATTTAAAACAAACAAAAGGAAGTTTTTCTTCACTCAGTGCATAGTCAATCTGTGGAACTCCTTGCCAGAGGATGCGGTGAAGGCTAGAACTTTAACAGGGTTCGAAAAAGAGCTAGATCGATTCATGGAGGTTAGGTCCATCAATGGCTATTAGCCGGGATGGGTAGGAATGGTGTCCCTAGCCTCTGTTTGTCTGGAGGTGGGTGACAGGGGAGGGATCACGTGTTCTGTTCCCTCCTTCTGGGGCACCTGGCATTGGCCACTGGGGGCAGACAGGACGCTGGGCTGGATGGACCATTGGTCTGACCCCGTCTGGCTGTTCTGATGTACAGGCAGACTGGCGAGTGTGAGGAAACAATTAGGCACACTAGCCACCGTGGCAGGCTGTGATCCGGCAGGCTAACCAGGGTCAGATGTTCTGTAGGCACTGCTGCAAAAGGCAGTTTTGAGGAGGGATTTCAGGCTGGTTGGTTACCCACGCGCTGGATTGGGTTTGCCCGACAATCAGCCACACAGTGCTCGGAGAAACACTCCTTCCCATCAGCTGGGGTTTATTGGCAGCGTGGCTTTAATTAGTTATTAGTGCTATGCGGCATTCGTTTAGCTTCATAGAAGTGCTTGGTAATTAGCCATTATTTCAAGCTCAGGTCAGGATTATTTACCATCAGACTAATTTCAGCTCTTCCCTGGGGACTCCTGGCTTTGCCAGGCCTGCGAGCTGCGGGGCGGGGCCTGGGACGCAAACCCAGCTGGGGTCAGTCTGATTCAGTAGGTGGCCCCGTGTCTGGGCGCTGTTAGAGGAACGCTCTGGCCCAGGCCTTATCGGGTCTCTAGTCCTCTACCCTCAAAGGGCAGCAGGCTCTTCTGTGGCTGCTTTCCTCTCCGCCCGCCGCCCTCGTCTGCTCGCCCCTGGCTGCGGCGGGCGAGGAGGCCTGGCCATGGCGTTCCAGGCCAGCTGCCCCATTGATCTTAGGGAGCAGCAGCATCGTGGGTTTGGTCTCATTCGGCCCTTTCCCCCAGGCCCTTTTGCTGCTCCCGCTGCACCAGCTCTTTCCCCGAGGAATCTGTTTAGACTCTATCAGCCTCCCCAGGGGCTCAGCTGGTTCCTTGCAGCCTGTTTCACCTTGTGCTTGGCGGCACGGGGTTCCCCCTGCCTTCCTGGCGCTTGTTAGTGCAGTCTGGCCGGGTCCTAGTGGTCAGATCCTGCTCGGTTAATCCTGGTCACTCGACTGACCTCAGCAGTGTGACCAAGGGCAGGTCCTGTCCGGCAGGATGGGGTGAGATGTCTGCCTGGGAATGGAATGAGCTGGGCTCCATTCCTAGCTCTGCCACCACCTGCCTGTGTGAGCTTGGCCATGTTACTTATG
Organism: Pelochelys cantorii; assembly: GCA_032595735.1. Classification (NCBI taxonomy): domain Eukaryota; kingdom Metazoa; phylum Chordata; order Testudines; family Trionychidae; genus Pelochelys; species Pelochelys cantorii. Next base: position 40,793,409 of record CM064341.1, read on the forward strand.
ATAACCTCTCCACCTCCCTGGGAGCTGTGGGGATAAATTCATCCATGCCTTTTGAGGAGCTCAGTTCTGCAGCCATGGGGACCAGTGGAAAGGCCGTTGAGAGGGACTGAACCTGGCACCGTCCAGACATAATGCATGAGCCTTTATCAGCCGCGTTATAAGAGGGTTCCTTATATAGCAGAGAGGTGGAGCGACAACCCCTGCATCCAGGCGCTGTGGGAGAGGCACTCGTGTGTTCTAGACCAGTATGTTGCGAATATGCCTTGCAATGTGGTTGTGTGTCTACATACAGCAGGCCTTTGCTGGGTGCCACTGATAGGGTCCTACCAAATTCACAGTCCATTTCGGTCAGTTTCATGATGTCTCCACCGTGAATGTGTCATAGTAAATGTCATGTTCCAGCTATTTAAATCTGAAATGTCATGGTGGTGTAAGTGTAGGGACCCTGACCCATAGGGGAGTTGGGGGGGGGGGGGTTGCGACACTGCTACCCTTCTGTGCTGCTGCTGGGAGTGGCGCCGCCTTCCCAGCTGGGCAGCTGGAGAGTGGCAGCTGCTGGCTGGGAGCCCAGCTCGGAAGGCAGCAGCAGCAGCAGCGCAGAAGTACGGCTGGCCTGGTATGGTACTACCACCCTTCCTTCTGCACGGCTGCCTGCAGAGCTGGGCACTCGGCCACCAGCCACCGCTCTCCAGCCACCCAGCTCTGTAGGCAGCACAGACACCCCTGTGACGCCCCTTTGGGTGAGGAGCCCCATGAGATCTGTAGGGCACGGGGCGAAAGCGCACAGGCCGGATTTCATGGCTGTGAATTTGGTAGGGACCTAGCACCTGGAGCTGCTGACGTGTTTCCTACCGATCCTGCCCCTGGTGCCTGGAGGCCGGAGCATAGCGGGGAGGTATCAGGGGCTGTCTCTAGCTGCTGCTGGCGATTCTCCTGTAAGCCCAGGGCCCAGGCCCACCTCGCTGGAACAGACGGTTTGAAGCTTGGTGCCTGAGGCGTGGTCTTCCCGCCGCATGGCCACCAACAGCCCTGCTCACTGCAGTGTGGGCGGCCTCCCCGGCGTGCTGGTGGGGACAGATCCCTGCTGCTGCTCCCGGCTGCAGCTTTGCCCGCTCCCCTCAGCCCTGCCTGCGTTACTGGCTGTCTCCACCGGATGTCATCAGATCGTTACAATTCTCCCTTCGGCCTCGCCTTCCCTTTTCCCACCGAATGAGACCCATCCGGGCGCTTCAGCAGCGGGGCCGGGGGACGTGCCGGGGCAGAGATCTTTGCCCTGTGACGGGTGGTTCTGTGGGGCTGGACCTGGCTTCCCTCCTGCCCTCTTCGCCTTGGCATCCCTGGCTGCCAGGGGCAGGAATCTGCTGCGGTTGGGGTGGGTGGGGGGCTCCTGGAGGGTTTCTCTCCTGAGTGCCTTCCGGGGGTTCCAGGGCCAGTGATGGAGGAGAGGCTGTGAGAGCCGGGCCGAGTGCAGGCAGGGTGGCTCGCCCAGCTGGCTCTGAGGCAGCGCATGGCCCCCGAGGGCTGAGCTCCCTCTGGGAGCCTCGCGGGCTCTGCATCCGAGCACCAGGGTGCACCCCCAGAGGCAGCTGCCACCTCCCGCACCGTGCAGCAGCTGAGAGAGGCAGGGAGCCCCCATGGACCCAGAGCCAGCGGCCAACTCATCTCCCCCCCGAGCTGTTCCCAAGGGCCCAGAGCTACCCCAGGGTGTGAGCCAAGCCCAGACATCTGCACCCCAGTGAAACAGCCCCTCAGCCCGAGCCAGCGGACGCAGGGCAGCCGTGGGCTGTAAGGGCAGCGGCGACAGACCCTGGGCATGCCCTGCTGGCACGGTGGAGGGCTGCCGGGGATATGGTTTGCTTGCCTGGAAATGCAAGTTCATACAGGGTGTATGTATGGGAGGAGGAGGGGGTCCTGCCTGGCCCCACAGCCGGTGCCTCTGCTGAGGGCTGCAGGGCAGACGGGATCTAGGTGTCCATTCATGGCAGAGGTTCTCTGCCAGGGGGTTGACATGGACAATGGCCTTCTCCCCGCAGCCGGCCGTGGCCGTGGAGCGGTGCAGCAGATTGCCCTTGCAATTGAAATCGCTGGGTTCCCTGAGTTTGGCCGAGGACAGCAGTAAATCAGCATGTCGTTTAATACTCAGCGGTTTCACTTGCATCGGCCGGGCTCAGACCAAAGTCCCGACCAGCCCAGTGTCCTGTCTGCTCCCCGGGGCCCCCGCAGGACCGACCAGAACAGGGCAGTTGAGTAGCTGTGCCCTGCAGCCCAGTCCCAGTAGCATCTGGCAGCGAGACGCTGGGGACACGGAGCTCGGGCTGTCTCCTGGCTAACGGCCATCGAGGGCCCCTCCTCCGTGATTCAGTCAATTACTCTTTGGGCCCCGGTCCAGGCTTGGCCCCCACAGCATCCTGGTGCAAGGAACGGCTCCCGGGGTTGGCTGTGGGTTGAGAGAGGAAACCCTCCCTCCCCCTCCCCGGTTCTTTTAAACCTGCCGCCTGTGAATGTCACCGGAGGACCCCCCCCCTGCGTGTGCGGGGAAGGGGCAAGTGGCTTCTCCCTCTTCGGGCTCCGCCCCAGCTGGGATTTTGTAGCAGGGTCTCCTGTCCCCTTGAGCCGTGTCTCTTCGCAGCGGAGCCATCCCTGACCTGGTACCCTCCTCGAGCCGCGCCCTCCCCCCCCCCGCTGTTCTTACCGTCGGCGCCCACTCGGCGTGTGCACCAGGCCTCCGCCACCCACGAAACTGCATAGGGGATCCACCTCCCCCACTCTGCTCCTGGCCCCACCCTCACCCAGCCCTGACTGCTGCTTGCAGGGCGGGCAGAGGGCGGAGCGGAGCCCCCACTGGCAAAGCCAAAAGGCAGCGCCTGTCCCGTTGGAATGGGTCTGCGTGGAGAAGGGGCTCCCTGTGTGGTGCAGGACGGGGGAGGGCACGCGCAGGGTGGGAGAGCACAGGGTGGGGGTGCATAGGGCGGGGGAGGGGATGCACAGAGTGGGGGTGCACCATAGCTCTGGCACAGGCCACCCACGCTGTAAGGCTAAGGTACCTTCCAAAAACCTCGCCCTTACAACGAAACAACTTCAAGCGGGAATTTTCCCCGCAGCTGACTTCCGTGGGCACAAACTGGGTTTTGCACGACTTCCGAGCGGGGAGCGGGTGGCCGCACAACGTGTTGGTTCCTACACGCGCCAGCGCTGCCGGTGAGGAATGGCCGTGCACTGGGCGACGTGGGACAGGGCCGCCCTGCAGTGACATTGACATCGCCTACCTCTATTGGCTGCGGCGCCTCGCTGTGCACCAGTGGGTGTTTTCAGAGCCCTGCCCAGGAGCTGTAGCCGGGGGGGCGGATCGCTCAGTGGTTTGAGCATTGGCCTGCTAAACCCAGGGTTGTGAATTCAATCCTTGAAAGACCATTGGGGGATCTGGGGGCAAATCTGTCAGGGATGGTGTTTGGTCTTGCTGTGAGGGCAGGGGACTGGACTCCATGATCTCTCAAGGCCCCTTCCAGCTCTATGCAATTGGTATATCTCCATATATTAAGGGTGGCTGTGAGTGGGCAGAGGCATAGTGAGGGTGTTAGGCACCTGAGGGCAAAGGAAAAATGTGCACTGCCCTGGATCTGGTGCATGGCTGACCCTGACCCCCCTGGAAGGAGGGGGAGGGGTTTGTGCTGTGTCTTTTCCCCTCCCTCCAGTTTGGGGCTGGACCCCTGTATGCACTAACCTGCTGGTGGGGAGGGGGCTCCAGCCAGTGGCAGAGGAGGAGCAGGTGAGCAGAGGGGGACTAAATTGGCACCTGGGGGCAACTGCCCTCCCACCCCCCTGCTACACTACACCACTGAGTGGTAGCAGCTGACTGGGCCCCTGTCTGGTGGGTGTTACTTGGCATTTATCAGCACTGAATTTCAGGTGCTGCTTTGTCACCCAGTTCTGAGACCCCATGAACCCTTCCCAGCCTGCTTTGGAGTCAACGTGCCCGAGGGGTCTCAGATCTGCTGCAGATGGTGCCACCTTGCTGGTTGCCCCTTTATTTGATCCCTGATGAGCACGGTGGGTAGGATCGGTCCCGGTCCCGGTCCCGGGGGGGCTCCGCTAATTCCCTCTCTCCGTTCTGAAAATGGAACGTTGTTACCTGCCCGGTTGCTAACCCCGGAGGGACCTTTCCCTCTTGTCCCAGGCCTGCTTGCTCTGCCCAGAGCTGTCCGAAAAGCCTTTCTCCCCAGGGTCCCAAGGCAGCGCTCCGCCCCAGCATGCCAAGATGGGTAGCAGCTCTGCTGGCTTCCCTGTGACGGGCCGGGGGAGGCGCTGGCTGTTCGGGCGCTGGGCAGGGCTCCTTGGTGGGGTAGAAAAGCCCACGTCCACATGCAGCTGCTCCAGGCAGTCACGCAGCGATACAACCCCTCTGCGCCCTGGAGCTCTGCATGGCTCAGCCAGCTTCCCGCACCAGCCACACCGCGTGTCCTGCGTCAGCTGGGGACTGGAATTGCTTCCTCCCACATGGGGCAGAGCCTACAGGTTTCTGCGCATTGTGGGCAGCGGTGGGGAGAAAGTGGCAGGTCTTTGCCTTGCATCCACTGAGGTCAGTACCAGGAGCTCTTGGGCCCATGCCGACGTTTCACCTGCTTGGCCAACCCCCGCCCTACCGAAATCAGGTTTGCACCTGCTTGTGCCCCACGTGGGTCTGAGCTCCCAACTGCCCCTTTCTCCAACCGGCTACGGCCGTGCAGAGAACCATCCCGCTCACACTCGGCTACCCCGTGGGGCACAGGGATCCCGGGCCGACTTCCTGCCCGCCGAAAACAATCCGGGGGGAGGATGTGCCACCAGGATGGAGGGGAAAGGTTTTCCCTGCCGCATGGGCTGGCTGGGGAATGGGGGCGAATCCTGCCAGCCCTCCGTCTCCAGGAAGAGAACCTTGGCCCACTGACAGTGGGTACCGAACTGGGGTGGGAGATGGCAGGGTTCCCAACCAGGCTCCAGCCTGCTGCACCATTGGGATCTTCAGGGTCAGACTTTGGGGAGCTCCCCTGAGAGCGGGGCCCAGCCCCAGCCAGGCCCGGGAGCAGAAGTGCCGCGGGACCAGCCCTGCTCTGACCGTTCCTGCTTTATCTGAACCCAGGAGCCACTTGTGTCTCGCACATCGGCCTGGCCTGGCGCACGGACAGCCCCGCGTGCTGGGTGTGCAATGGGGCCTGAGGCAGCCTAGGTCTGCACTTGCTGGCGTCTCCCTGGGGCCCATTCATTGTAAAGCTCCAAACCGGGGCTGTGGTGCGGCAAACCCGGCCTGCCGCCTCGCCTGGTGTTTGCAGACGTGGAATGGTGCAAACCGCTGTGGGAGGGAGAGCTGCTCTCGTGTGTCAACACATCAACTGCCCTGCAGCGCGCCAGCCTGGCACCAGCGCCGGAGGCACCTTTCCCCAGGGGAACGGGCTTGCTGGCCGCTCGTGGGCCCGGGGTAAGTGCCAGAGCGGCTGGCGTGCCGGTGGGGGGAGGGGCGTGAAAAGGGCAGGCAGCAGCCATGTGTGGGAATGGCCACGGCCAGCGAGCACGAGGTGGGGTTCTTTGGCTCCAGGCCCCCATGTGTGGGTTAGGGCCAGGAAAAGACAGGAGTGGTGGAGGGAAGCGAGAGGGGCCCCGTCGCCCCCCCCCCCAGCATCCTTCCTGCCCCCAGGCCACAGACCTTCTGCCACGGCAGCCAGGCACCGGGATGTGCCTGAGAGAAAGCGGGAGCCTGCTGCAAACTTCCCCCCGCTCAGATTGGCTGAGGTTTCTTGTGGCTTTGGGCTGCCGTGTGTCCCCAGCGCCAAGGATTAAGAACATCAGAACGGCCAGATGGGGTCGGACCAGCGGCCCATGCAGCCCAGGGGGCCTGTCTGCCCACAGAGGCCACTGCCAGGGGCTTCAGGAGTAATGAACAGAACAGGAACCATCAGGAGATCCATCCCCAGTGGCCCAGCCCCAGCTTCTGACAGAGGCCAGGGACACCCTCCCTGCCCCTCCTGGCTAACAGCCATTGCCGGACCCAACCTCCATGAATTTATCTAGTTCTTTTTTGAAGCCTGTTAAAGTCCTAGCCTGGGCCAGTAGCGCCGTGGCCAGTAGCGCCGTGGCGTATTTAAATTGACCTGCTTTAACCTGGCAAGAATCTCTTGTTTCCTGCTCCTAGTTCCTGACTCTTCGGTGTATTCCCGGCCTGGCTCCGGCCTTGCCGTGGGGTGAGCTCTCAGGCACCACTGGCCTGGGGTAGGTGCTTGGTCCTCTGGGCATGGGAGTAGCCTGAACGAGGTGGTGCCAGGGCCCATATCCGCGTGCGCATGGCTCAGGGCCCGACAGGCTGGGGAGCCCCGGGCGTGTCCGGGACGCCGTGCTGCGGCTGTGGTGGTGCCTCGGGATTTGTCAGTGAAATCTGCGTCCAGTCCTTGCAGCCAGGTGGGGCTGGTGCCCGGTCCCCCCTGCCCACCCTGGGGCTGGTTCCAGGTCCCCCTGCCCACCCTGGGGCTGGTGCCCGGTCTCCCCCGCCTGCCCTGGGGCTGGTTCCCGGTCCCCCCTGCCCACTCTGGGGCTGGTGCCCGGTCTCTCCCGCCTGCCCTGGGGCTGGTGCCCGGTCCCCCCACCTGCCCTGGGGATGGTGCCTGCGCTGCTGCAGGGCTGCCTGCCCCCTCCAACGAACCAAACCCTCCGAGCGTGCTCCCTGGAGGAGCGGTTGCTCCCCCCCTGGACCTGCCCTGCCTCTGTGGGCCAGAGCCCCTGTAGCTCTGGGGGGAGGCACGAGGCATGGAGCAGGAGTCCCTGTGCTTGTCTGACTGCTGCCCGGCACCCAAGGGGGCTGGCAAGGCACTGGTGCCTTGCTCGGAGGCTGGGTCCCAGTGGGGATAATGGTCCCAGCGTGGGGCCCAAGGAGCCTGCTGCCCCCACTCGCCATAGGGGGCTGGAAGCAGGACCCACTCGTTCCCCATTCTCATGGGGCCCCCAGAGCTGGGGTTGCATTTTCCAGTCGGGGTGGGGGGGGACACAGCTCTGATGCCATGTGAAATGTAAAGGCGATGCCCCGTTCTAACAGTGGCGTGTCCCTGCCCACACCACGCTCGCTGGCCAGGAGCAGGGCCAGCTGTGCCCCAAAGACAGAGCCAGCCTTCACAGCTGGACTAGCTCCACCTCTCTCCCAAACGGGACCAGACCCATACCTGTCCCAAGGACAACTCCCCCCTGGACCAGCCCAGGCCCTATCCCGCCCCACAACAGCCCTGGAACAGGCTGGGTCCCAGAGGTCCCTTGGGGCTGTCACCCGGGGTGCAGGTCATGCCACTGAGATCCTCTACGTGCCTTCTGGGCAGGGCCGGCTCTAAGCACCAGCAAATCAAGCACGTGCTTGGGGTGGCACATTTCCAGGGGCGGCATTTCCAGGTAAGCAGCCGCCCCGCCAATGCCCGGCCCCACCCCGCCCCACCGATTTTAAAGGGCCGTGGGAGATGCCACGACCCGCTGCTCAGTGCTGGCACCATGTGCGCCCGGAGCCTGTTGGCTGCCCTCTGCCTCCTGCTGCTGCCCGGCTCTGCCGCCTACTTCGGGTCAGCCCTGCCTGCGGGGGGGCCGGGGCGGGTTCGCGGGGGGATGGCCCCGGTGCAGGAAGCGCAGTCTCCCCTCTGGCCAGGGCCATGGTGGCTGTAGGGGGGCCAGGCATCCACCAGGGCCCCTGTGCCCTGGGCACGGCCATGCGGACCGCACTGAACAAGGCCCTGCAGGTGCTGGAGAAGCTTCAGGTATTGGTGGAGCAGCCGGGCCTGGGGCTGAGGAACAACCCCCCCCCCAGCAGAGCAACACAGACCCTGAACTAGCTCAGCTCTGGGAGGGCTCAGCTCTAGGGAACACAGCCCCAGTGGGAGCAAGCCCCGAATCAATCTGCCTTCCTCTGCATAAAAGGCTTACCCAGAGACAGCTCACGAGGTTTGTTCCCTTGATCAGCGAGAGGGAGAGATGCCCAGCTGTGCCCACCCACCTCCCTCGGTACCAATTATTTACACTGAGCTTGTTCATAAATCAGTTGTTTTAACAGGTATAAAAAGTAGGATTTCAGTGGTTCCAAGCAAAACCAGACGGATCAAAGGAAGTTACTGAGCCATCCTGAACACAGGCTGGCTCATCCCAGCACACCAAGAAACTGGTACCTGTGAATTTGTACCCTCCCAGCTGTTCTGCTCATCCCGTTCCCAAGCTGGACAGCATCCTGCTTGGGCCCCGGTTTTCTCTCGCTTCAGTCCCAGCTGTTTCCAGCGGGCAGCTTGGGTGGTAGGTGGGGGGCTCCTGGCATCTGGCGACGCCCCGTCGTTCGGCTCCCCCCTTGCTGTCCCTTGGCCCACGGCGGGAATTCTGCGTGTTCTGTTCAAACGCTTCTCGCCTTGAGTGGAAGGTGCCAGGTCCGCCATGGGTTCCAGCCTTATGTGGCCTGGCAGGACCAGCCCCGCCGCTGGCTGGTGGGAACAGCAGGACCGTTCACAGGGTGCTGGTTGGGCCACGTCCCTGCCCAGGAAGACCCCCCCCCCCCTTGCGGTCTGAACTGGCTCAGACTGCTCTGTGCCCTCCCACAGCAGGGCTCTGCCCCGACCAGGCCCCGCGTCCCAGCCCGGCCACTTTCAGGCACCCTGGTCCAGAGCCACCCCCGCTGATGAGACCCTCCCTCTCTTCCCGATTGAACCGAATGGGGCTGGGCCTCGCCAGGCAGCCAGTCCCTTGTTCTTCCTCCCAACGAGCCACTCGGGGGCAGGGGGCTCCAGCCTGCCCTGGGGGCAGTGGGGCGGGGGGGTGCACAGGTGCCAGGACCCATCCCGTGGGGCAGATCTTCCTCGCTGTAGCCCGAATCCTGCTCCCACTGCTCACTGGAGGGCGCTCTGGCAGGCGTGGGGACGGGGCTTACATGTGACTCCCAGCCCCTGGGTGCTGCTGCCCTCACGTGCCCAGTGTCCTGGCCTCTTCCCTTTTCCAGTGTGTCCAAAAATATCCGCCCCCCCCCCTACCCCCGCTGCTGCCGGGGTTGAAACCCCTCGGATGTGGCTTCTGCTCGGAGCCTCTCACAGTCCCACCCGTGGCAGCGTCCCTCCATGGACATGGGGTGGGTCCCGTGGGAGCTGCTGGGTCCTGTGGGATGAGCAGTAGCACGAGGCCACGCAAGTCCATGCCCCGGCCAAGAAGAGAACCCAGGCATCCTGGCTGGGCTGAATGTTACTGAAGTGCCGGGTCGCAGTGCCTAGCCTGGCTTCCTGCATCCCCCAAAGGGGCAGGGGGCCGTGGGGAGTCCTTCCTCCCCCAGAATGGTCCGTTCCCCTCTTTCAGCCATGGGAGCGATGGGCGAGGGGAGCCGACCCCTGGAGCCACTGCTGCGTTGCGGGAAGAACACACCCTCCGTTCCTACGCCGCCTTTGTTACGGTGAGATTAGTGGGGGCTATTGCATTGGGCGTTTAGCACCTGAGCTTCTGGAACAAATTCGGGTCAGTTTATTACCTCGCCCATAAACAGACATGCAGGTTTAGTCCCCGCCCTTGGCGGGGATGGAAATGTAAGCAAAATACTAAAAGTAAAACCCACTTAGTTTTACTTTAATTGACCTTTGATTCTCAGCTTTCTGCCTTTCCCGTGTTGCTGCTCCAGCCTTTAATTTCTCTGGGTGCAGTGGCGGGGCTGGGTGATTCATTCTGTCCTGAGGCAAAGCACACAGTGTAATTGGTTTTTAACTTCCGGGAATGTCAAACGCAGGAGTGAAATTGTACATATCACAGCTCCAATTCAGGGCTAGCTTTAATAATAATGTAGCAGAAAGGGAGGCAGATTTACAGCTGTAGCGAAATGTAATCAAACGTTGAGCTGGAACGCAATAAGTCCAAATACTAGTTTTCATTTGGAAGCTTGTTAGATAAATGGGATATCACCTGAACTGCTCTGAAAGCGTTTCTTGCTCTGCCCACACCACGGAGTGGGGCGTGCGGCGGTGGGAGGGGCGCTCTGGATGCCGGTGCGGTGCTGGGACGCACTGAGGCTCGGGGCAGGGTTCGAGTGACTGGCGCACAGGCCTGAAGGTTGTGTCTTGTGTAGGGGGAGACACAAGCCAGGCAGCTGGTGTTATTCTTCGGAGAACGAGCCTTTCGCCTCGTGATGGAAACGGGGGGACCTGGGCTGCTCTAGCGCCGTTCCCCACGGCTCTCTAGTGCCCAGGGCAGCCTCCGGAGTGGGAGCATGGCCCGGACCCTCCGCTTGAGCCGCAGGCTGCTCACACGAGCCAAGAATGGAAACAGGGTCCTGGGTCCCCGGCCGGCTCTCTCATTCCTCAGCCCCCAGCCACGTTCCTCATCATGCTCCCACCGGCCAGACCTTCGCTTTATCGCTGGACTCCCCGCAAGACCCACTCTCTCCAGGGCATGAGCCAGGTCCTGGCGCACTCACAAGACCCACCCACTTTGGGCGTGAGCCGGGTCCCGACGTGCTCACGAGACCCACCTGCTCCATGGCATGAGCCGGGTCCGGCGCACACACGAGACCCACCTGCTCCGTGGCATGAGCCAGGTCCTGGTGTGCTGATGAGATCCGCCCGCTCCATGGCATGAGCCGGGTTCAGCACACTCACAAGACCCACCTGCTCCGTGGCATGAGCCGAGTTCAGCACACTCACAAGACCCACCCGCTCCGTGGCATGAGCCGGGTCCGGCACACTCACGAGACCCACCCGCTCTGTGGCATGACCGGGTCCCGGAATGCTGATGAGCCCTACCCGCTCAGTGGCATGAGCTGGGCCCTGGCAAGCTGACGAGACCTGCCCGCTCCGTGGCATGAGCTGGGTCCAGTGCACTCACGAGACCCACCCGCTCCGTGGCATGAGCTGGGTCCTGGCGAGCTGACGAGACCTGCCCGCTCCGTGGCATGAGCTGGGTCCGGCGCACTCACGAGACCCACCCGCTCTGTGGCATGAGCTGGGTCCTGGCGAGCTGACGAGACCCGCCCGCTCCGTGGCATGACCGGGTCCCGGAATGCTGATGAGCCCCACCCGCTCAGTGGCATGAGCTGGGCCCTGGCAAGCTGACGAGACCCGCCCGCTCCGTGGCATGAGCTGGGTCCTGGCGTGCTGATGAGACCCGCCCGCTCCGTGGCATGAGCTGGGTCCTGGCGAGCTGATGAGACCTGCCCGCTCCGTGGCATGAGCTGGGTGCTGACGAGACCCACCCACTCTGTGGCATGAGCTGGGTCCAGTGCACTTACGAGACCCACCCGCTCCGTGGCATGAGCTGGGTCCGGCGCACTCATGAGACCCACCCGCTCTGTGGCATGAGCTGGGTCCTGGCGAGCTGATGAGACCTGCCCGCTCCATGGCATGAGCTGGGTGCTGACGAGACCCACCCACTCCGTGGCATGAGCCGGGTCCGGCGCACTCACGAGACCCACCCGCTCCGTGACGAGCTGGGTCCAGCACACTCATGAGACCCGCTCGCTCTGGAGCATGAGCTGGGTCCCAGCGTGCTCACGAGACCCACCCGCTCCGTGGCGTGTTCCTGGGGCCTAGGTTTCTAGCTCCAGGGTTGGTGTTTCAGTGGGGGCGGTGTGGCAAGCTGGTGGCCGAGTGGCTAGCAGTAGAGCAGCCAGTTCCTGAGCCGAAGACCCGGACGCGTGGGTTGCTGCGAGGCCCTGCGCCGGCGCTGGAAGAGTGGAGCTGGGAGCTGTTTGCCACGTGCTCTGTGTGCCAGGGATCCCGTTCCAGCACCCGCACAGGGACCCAGAGTGACTCTCCTCACCAGGCGGCCCCATCCTGCTGGGCCAGCTCCACAGGGCTTCGGGGCTCTGCCCAGCGGCCTTTGCCCCACGCACTGTAGCCAGGAGATGTTGGCTGTAGCCTGCCAAAGGAAGCTGCCTTGCCCAGCTGTGCCCAGGCCGGCTAATCGCTTGGCTCTGCTGGCACCCTCCCATGCCCCGTCGAAGCGCAGTCGGAGTTAAAAAAATACCCCGCGTGCACTGCAAACGGCACATCAGTAATAGATTTTAGCCAATTAATGTCTGATTAAAAACTAATAACCCTCCTACCCCCTTCTTATTACCGAATGACCTCCAGCAATCCATTAGCTTAACAAATGGCATGTCAGTGCTCAGTATGCCTAATGACTCTGGATTAAACCCAGGGACACCTCATTCATCAATAAACCCTCCACTGCACTTGCCCATTAGGCCTCCATGTCGTCCATCATTACGGCTTTCTTACAACCGGGCAAACACAACTTGGATTGTGCTTCCACAGGCTTGGGGTGGGGGGGACAGCTGTCAACCGGACCTCCTCACCCCCCACCCACCAGATGCCATTGCACAGCTGTGTAAAGCAAAAGGAAACATTTCTTCACATAACACACTGTCCTGTGGAACTCCTCGCCAGAGGCTGTTGTGATGACCACAACTCCAGCAGGGTTTAAAGAAGAACTAGGCCAGGTCGCCACTAGGGTATAAGTTTGAATTAAGATACCCAACTCCAGCTACGTTAATTGATGTACCTTAATTTGAACTTTGGCGCCATCCTCACAGTGGGCGGTCGAGGGAAGAAACGATCCTGTCAACGTCCTTACCCCTTGTGAGGAGTAGGAGTGCTGGCGCCGATGGGGGTGCCCTCAGCAATTGATTGAGTGGGCCCTTACTAGACCCCCTAAATGGAATGCCGGGAGATTGATCTCCAGCATGCCGATCTATGGGTAAGTGTAGAGGTGGCCCTAGATGCGTTTATTGAGGCCAGGTCCATCAATGGCGATTAGCCAGGCTGGGCAGGGCGGGCGTCGCTGGCCTCTGTGTGCCAGAGTCTGGGAATGGGCAACGGGGGAGGGATCGCTGGATGGGTTCCCTGTTCTGTTCACTCCCCCTGGGGCGCCCGGCCCTGGCTGCTGTGGGCCGACAGGCTGGATGGGCCTGAGGCCTGACCCCAGAGGGGTGTTCCGATGTCCCTTCATAGTTATTCAGCCTGGAGAGGGCCCGTGGCTGGGAGCGGGGGGCTGGAGAAAGCCTTGTGCTTCACCGAGGACTTGGCTCAGCTTGCTTGGCACAGCTCAGCCCTGCACATGCAAGGAGCTGGGCTCTTGGGGCGCCTCTCCCTGGGAACAGGGCACCAGGACGGATTCTTACCCAGAGCCCTCAGCCCTGCCCCTGGGGCCTTGGCAGAGTGTGTCCTTCCCACTGCCTTGAGCCCTGCTAATGCGCGGCTGCGGAAGGGGGGGGGTCCTTGCAGCTGGGTGTTTTAGCGCCTGCATCGCGGCCTGCAGCCTCCACCCCCCGCTGCCTGCAGCCTCTCCCCTCCCCCCCCAAAAAAAGCTAAAATGATTTCCCTTCCCTCGCCGAGCCTTTAAATAATGCATCGCCCGCTCTGGCTGCTACCGACTGCTCCACCATCCGAGAGACCTTCCCTGCTTGCTCAGCTATTTGCATCGGTGTCGCTGGCAGCAGGAATTGTTGAGGGCCAATTACCAAGCAGGGGCATGTGTGTGCGTGTGTGGGCAGGGGGGCTGCCGGGCCAGCGCAAGCCACTGCTAAGTCCCTGGCTTGAAACTTTGCTGCTGGCCCGTGGGGCAGGTGGGGCTGGAGAGGCAGCCAGGGGCTGAGATGGAAGTGGGCCGCAGCCCGGTGCAAGCCACATTGGTTACTGGAGAACAGTGGGGGGTAGCGCCTCAGCAGCAGAAACTCCAGAGGGGCTGAGCGTGGAGAGAGCTGCGTTCAAATTCTGAAGTCCCTGGGTGTGGTGGGGGCTGGGTTTGGGCCCATGTGACGCTCTGGGCCCACAGTAGAATTCACCTCCTGCTTCTCTCTGTGGGTACGGGTGGGGTGTTTGGTGCTGGGGTGGGGGCCCAGCCATGCTGGTCTTTCATGCTGAGCCAGAGCCCCCTCCCCCCCCCGTCCTTCAGTGGGGACAAATCAAAGCAGCTGGGACCTGCTCCCCCTCCAGCTGCGAGGGATGTGCTCCCCCTGTTCTCCAGGCCGGGGGGGGGGGGCCCGAGGCCCGCTGCAGAGCCCTCTCTGTGTCGGCTGGGGGTTGCTTCCAAAGCCCCTGCACATGGGGGGGCTGGCTGGGCTCGCTCTGTCCGCATGTTTCCCACACAGGCTTGGGGAGCCCACTGGGGGACTCCCCGGCTGCTCCTATCTCCGGTTCCCCGCAGGCTGTGGCCACCACTCCCGCCCTAGGCCGGGGGCAGGCAGCGAACAGCCCCGGCCCCTCCCGCGTGGTGGCGGCGGCTCTTGCTCACACCAACCCCGGCTGGGCAATTCCTTCGCAGCCCCCTGCAGGCTCCTCCGCCTCCCAGCCACGTGCACGTTGCAGCTCCTGGCGGCAAAGCCTCGTGGCAATGCTGCAAACCGCGCACAGAGCGGTGGAGCGGTCACACAGCACGTGCAGCGGGACCGGCCCAGAGGAGACACGTGCCGGCCCTGGGGGCCCTATGCACATTCAGGGGCTCCCTGGAGCTGTCACCAGCCCTGGACTAGCCGGGCGGGCCCCAGGGGTGAGCCGCTTTGCGTCGGCGTTGCTGCGGCCGGACAAAACTTGGGGGTGCTGTGGCCATGGCAGGCGAGCCAGGGGGTCTGGCCCCCGCGCAGTGTCCGGAGGCGCCCACTTGACTGCAGGTACCGGTTCCACGCAGGCTCCGGATCTGCCCGGGGGAAGGGGGGGGCGTTGGACAGTTGCTGAGGTGGGAGCAGGAGGGTTAGCGGTAACTCTGGGGCTCCTCGGGCCTGGCCGTGGCCAGGGCCTCGCCTTGTTCTCTCCTCAGGTAGGCGGCACCTGCCGCAGCACAGCTTGGGCCTTTGGTTCGGGGCCGGCTTGTGTTCGGTCTCCCGTGCGCCGTGTCTCTGGCCTGGCCGCCCCGCGCCGCCGCTCGACTGGCCTGCCATAGGTACGGAGCAAGGCTCCGCCGCGAGGGCGAGGCACGTCCCAGCCCTGCCCCTTCACCCTGAGTCTCCAGCCCTTCTGCGCGAGACGCTGCCACTTCAAACCTGCCCACCCCCCAGCCCCAGCCCTGAAGCCCCATCCTTGCTGGCCGGGCGGAGCTGCCGTGCTGCGGCTCCAGCACTCCGGCGCGGCCAGGGAGCCGAGGCAGTTTGAGGAAGGCAATGCCCTCCCTTGCCCACGTTGCTCGCCGCCGCGGGGGCTGGCATCTGGCCTGGAGACTCTCGTGCCTCGTTCAACTGGACTTGCTGTGAGTGCTCTGACGCCCCTCGAGAGACCAGCCGTAGAGCAGCTCCTGGCTGGGAATGCAGTTGCCTTGGCAGGGCCATTGGAGCAGTGGAGAAGCCAGGCTCGGCCTGAGGCCACGGGCCCATCGCCTGCAGCGGGGCCAGGACTTCCCCCCAGTACGTCTTTCATATGGACTGGCCTGAGTGTGGGTCACGGGACCCTTCTCCTCATGTAGCGCCAGTGCTCTCCTGGATGCCCTGGAAGGAAGCGATTCAACTGAAGGAAACACCAGTAGAGCAAGTGCCTCCTGGCCGCAGCAGCCAGGGCCAGCCATATTCTCGCGGCCTGCGCTAGGCTTGATGTCGCCTCACGGGGACCCCGGCCTGCATCGCGCTCTGACCGGGGTGTTTCTGGCTTCACCCTTGGCCAGGCCCAGGGCACTGCGGGATGCAATCGTGCACTCCAGCCACGTTGCGGGGCGGGGGGGAGGGGCTGTGCATCCACGTCCACTTGCAACCTGCCCGGCTCCCCCCATCGGCCAGCGAGACTGACGCCGGGTCAGGGCAACCTCTTACAACCATGTCCCCGGCGTGCCCGGCGGGTTCCCTGCTCCTCAAAGTGGTCACAGTGCAAACGCCGTTGCTAGAGTCAGGGGGGGGCCGGCCCGACAAAGGCAGGGTCTTGCAGGATGTGCCAGGGCTCCAAGCAGGGGCTGGTTCTGACAGCCCTGCATGGCGAGACGTGGGCGCGGAGGCTGGGCCCTGGCCGTGCTCTGGAGCTTACATGGCCCAGCACTGCGCAGCGCACGGAGCTCGGCCATCTGCGCTGCGGAGAGGGACAATACTGCATGAACCCGCCCGATCCTGACCCTGCGCCAGCTTGGCTGGCTCCTGTCACGTTACTGGATTTTATGGGAAGCAGCCAGGTCACTGCTGCACCCATGGGGGGGTGTTTGCCCCAAAAGTTGGTACAAGGGGGGGCCATGTGGGGTGTCAAACAAAAGCTTACCTTCTACTGAGTCTGTATATTCTATTCATGTGATTGTATAATGTCTGGGTGTGGAGTTATGAAAATGTACTCTGTATGGAGACTGGAAATTTCTCTGTATGCGGTTGAGCAATGGGCTCAGCCTATGGACATGCTAATTAGCAAGGCTCCAGGGACAATAGGTCTCTTAAGTACCAGAGACCCACCTGGGAAGGACTCTAGAGGTATGTCTACACTAGCTCCCTAGTTGGAACTAGGGAGGCTAATGTAGGCATTCGAAGTTGCAAATCAAGCCCGGGATTTAAATATCCCGCGCTTGATTTGCATCTTCCCGGCCGGTCGCCATTTTTGAAATTTACACGTCCAGACTAACTGCCCTTGTCTACACGCGGCAGGGACCCGGTAGTTTGAAATAAAGCCCTAAATCAAACTACCTGTTAAACCTCATTCCAGGAAGAATAACAGGTAGTTCGATTTAGGGCTTTATTTCGAACTACCGGGTCCTTGCCGTGTGTAGGGATTTGCAACTTCGAATGCCTACATTAACCTCCCTAGTTCGAACTAGGGGGCTAGTGTAGACATACCCTAGATGCCTGGCCAGAGCCCATGTCACTGTCTCCAGCTTGGAAGAAGCCGGGGTCGGGGCGGGGGGGATGTAAATAGGCCATGTGGCATCCTCCATTTTTGTCTTCAGCTCAGCTCTTGATCCTAGAGGCAGCCTTGCAAGGAACCATGAGCCGGGAAGAACTGTGGACCCATCCTGACATAGGATGTACACCAAGGACTTTTAAGCCAGCAGTTATAACATCTCTGCTGCGAGCCTGCATTGAGAACTGGGAGATTCGATGCATGTAATGTATGATACTTTAACAACCTCACTCTCATGCTTTTCTTTCTTTTAGTAATAAACCTTTAGATGTTAGATTCTAACAGATTGGCTCAGCGTGATTTGTGGGTAAAACCCAGAGTGTAACTTGATTGGGACCTGTGGCTGGTTTCTTGGGACTGGAAGAACCCATTGAGGGAAGGTGAGATCGGGTTCTAAAACCCCTCACCTGTGTGCAGGCCCAGCCCTTTGCATAGGAGTCAGCTCCAGCAGCACCCGCCCACGTCCCCTGCCATGGTCCCTGCCCCGTGTTCTGGGGCCACGTGGGCTGTGGGAGCCGGGGTTCGTCAGAGCTGCTTGCAGCATGCAGCTGACTCACCGGAGCTGCGCACGACTCGGGCTTGGCACCAGGGCTGGGCAGCAGATGGCGGGGAGGCATCCTCCCCGAGTGAGCTGGGCCGGCTCAGGCAAGAGACCGCAGCGGAGGAGAGAGCCCATTATGGAGCACACCTCTGGTTTTCTGGAAGTGGCTGCGTGGCTGGGTCCATTAGTGTGGGCAGGGCTGCGCCAGGCTGTCAGGAAGTGCGCCCGGGCTGGGAGCAGCTTGGAGTGACGCACAGCCTGGCCAGGGAGCGAGCGAGTCCGCCCCCCGCCATGTGCAGTATCCGGCCATTAGCAGAGTGGGGAGTTGGTCGGGGGGAAAGGGGAGGCGGGGGCAGGGAGGGAGCTGATGAAGCTCAGTGATGGGGGGGCTGTTTCAGGCTGCTGGGGTGGCACGGGGAAGGCGGCCACAGGAACGGAAGGGGGCTGGGGCGGAGCTGGTGCTGGAAGCACAGACGGCACAACACAGCAGCGAGTCTGTGGAGGGCTTGAGGGAGAGGGAGGCTGTTTCCAGGGGTGTTTGTACAGCCCCTAGTGCTGCGGGACTGGGCCGTTTGCCGCTGCACCAGGGCTGGTACTAGGCGGGCCAGGCCGGCAGCACCCCCAGCTCCAAGAGGTTTCCGTGCTAGCCAGCGTGACAGTGTCCCCCTAGTGCTAACTCCCTCGCCACGGCCGCCACACCACTGAGGGCCACTGGCCTGAAACACAGGGGGAAGGAGCGGAGAGGGTCCGTGCCAGCCTAGGACTCTCCCGGAGCAGCCACCTCTCAGCAGCCGGGATGGGCAGGAGGAGGCGGGCGGCCCCCGGTGGCGAAGGGTGGCCACAAGGGGGCTGGCAGGGGGCCAGAAGAGCCAACGGGGCATGGTGTGACGTGAATTGTACGCGATACCTGCTCCCTGTGCGGGGAGAGTTCAGCCAGGAGCTGAGACACAGGATCGGGGAGGGCAAAGGGGCCTCCATGCCCCACGTCCGGCCCGCCAGGCAGGTGGCTCGGGCCCGCAGATGCTTTGCAGCTCTCCTGCCCCCAGGCCAATCAGAGCCTGGGCATGGGAGGGGCGTGCGATGGCTCTCGCCCCTTGCAGGGCGGGGGCAGGGAGCGAGAGACTTTGCACGATACTCCCGCCCCCAGGCCCTGATTGGCAGGCGAAGCCTCCTGCCCTGCAAGGGGGCAGGTGCCTAGAGGGAACCCCCAGCTGTTCAGAACAGCTGGCAATTCTCTCTGGGTGGGGGGGGGCAAAGACTTCACCTGCTCCCCCACCCCCAGGCCAATCAGTGTCTGTGGGAGGAGGAGCATGGAAGTGTCCTGGCCCCGCCCACCCGCTGTCCCTGGCCCCGCCCACACTCTACCACCAGCCCTGCCCTCTTTAGCGCATCTCTCGCAGTCTCCTGGGACTGTCTGGGCTGCGGCTGGGGAAGGCTGGGGCCATCACCCCCCCCCCCCCCCCGTCATTTTCCAGCTGGGCCGGGGAAGGCTGGGTCTGTGTATGTCTGCTGGGGAAGAGCTGGCCTGGTGCGGTGTAGGGTTAGTACCTTGTTGGTCACTATGCTTGGGCGGTGGGGGACCCCCACTGGTGGCTGTCTGTAGCACGGCCCAGCGGGGGGGTGCCTTGCCGCCCCAGGGCCGTGGTTAACGCCAGTTAAGGGAAGAGGCTGAACAAAGGAAGTGTGCGCTAGGGGAAGGGGCAGTCTTGGGCTGGAGCCATGAAGGAGAGAGACTGAGGAGGGGGCTGAGGTTGTAGGGGGCCCAGTCACCCCCATCTCAAGGGGGCCTGAGGCATCCTGGCCCTAATGCTGTAACCAGATTACGTCTGTGCTGGGCTGTAGCCTGGAGAAGCAATAAACCCCTCTCTTCTACTGGCTGGTGGAGTCTGTTCGTGCGGCTATGGGGGTGCAGGACTGGGGGAACCCCCAACTCGCCGTCACACCTGGCCTACAGTGAGGGGGGGACTTGCCTCCCTCTGCAGAGGTTCACCCACTGCCCATGTGCTGGGCCGCTTGCTTTGCGCCAGGCCTGGGGCTGACCTGGCACATGGCAGGCACCCAGCTCCCAGCCACGGCTTTGCTCAGCCTGGGCTCCACATAACGGGTGGGCCAGGACTGGACCCAGCGAGCTGCCAGCCGGGGCCGGAGCCAGGCATGCGGAGGCCCGAACAGGCCCCAGGCCCTTCCCGAACAGTGTGTGATTGTGATGGCAAGTTGGGGTTCCCCCTGATCCTGCAGCCCTGTAGCATCAAGAACAGACTCCACCAGCCAGTAGAACAGGGGGGTTTATTGCTTCTCCAGGGTACAGCACAGCACAGACGTGATGTGGCTACAGGAGTCAGGGCCAGGATGCCTCAGACCCCTTGCCCCCATTGCCCCCCCAAAACCCTCAGCTTAGGCTGTTTCCTTCATGTTTCCCATCCAGCAACTGCCTTGCTCCCAGACCCTGCCCCCAAACCCGGTGTTTGTCTCCGCCTCCCTTCCTTGCCCCCCCCCCCCCCCCCGGGGGAAAGAGCCTTGTTATCTGGTCGGCCTGGGCCTTGGTGTCTGGGCCAATAACATGTGGGGGAGTCAGTGGGAATCACACAGCCCAGCGCAGGGGGACCCGGGTTACAGAGCAGACAGCCCCCCACTACGGCACATCGATGGGAAGAGAAGGGGCGGTGTGAGAAGTTTTCTATTTGCGTAGCTACGGCATGAGGCGAGGGGGCAGCAGTTGCTTTGGGTTTCGAGGCCCCGCATCATTGGAGGCCCTAAGCAGCAGCTCAGTGTGTGTGTAATCCGGCCCCACTGCCACCCACACGCAGAGCGTGCTCCGCGCCGCTCCTGCTTTCCTTCTCTCTCTCTCCCTTCTGGGGCTCTTGGCCCTTCCTGGCCGCAGGTGTGGCCCCCCGCCTCAGGACCCAGCGGGGAGAGCTGGCGGCGGCGGCCCAGGTAGCGGAAGGTGGCACCTTGGGGCAGGAGCCGGGAGCACGTAGCTGTCTCGACAAAGTGCAGATGACTGGGTCATGGCTCCAGGCACGTCTCTGGAGGGGTGAGAGCTTTCAGAGGCCCCCGTGTGCTTGGGGAGGAGGGCAAAACGCTCCTTTCGGTGCTGCAGGCAAGACGTGCCCAGAGCGCCCCCAGCTCTCCATCTGGATGGCGATTTGGCACTTTCTGCCGGCGGCTGGCACCTCCCCCGCAGAAGCAGCCACCCGACTGTATGGGGCGTGGTCAGTGAGAGGCCGCTGGGCTGCTGCGTGGTCCTGGGAGCTTAGGTTCCGAAGAGCCGGGGCACGTCCGGAGGCAGAGAGACCCAAGACCCAGGCTCTTTCCTCGGCAGCAGACCCCAGATGAGGGCAAATATGAAGCACTGGAGGAGACGGGGCAAGAACCCGTCTTGCCAATCTTTTTGCAGCCCTGGGAGCGCCTGGGGAGGGGCGATGGGACCAGGCATCTCGCCCCCAAGGCGCAGTTAGAAAGCCAATGAAAACAGCGGGGATGCCAGGCGGGGCCCCGTGCTGCTGTCAGATCCCAACAGGGCAGCCGCTGGCGGAGCAAGGAGCTGGCAGCGTCGGGGTGGTTGCAGCTGCTGCTCCAGGCCCCCGCGGGGCCCAGGGGCTCTCTGGGAAGCCATTTGGGCCCCTGGCGAGCCGAGGGCTTTGGAAACAGGTCACAGCTGCCAGGCGATGGGCGGTGCACAGCCAACGGCGCCGCAAGCAGCAGGAAAAGGACGGGGTGGGGGAAGGGGCTCCTGTTTCTTCCGTCTCCGCAGACGGACAGGGCCTGTCCCACCTCCACCCTCTGGGGCAGGCCTAGGAGCACTGGGCTGCTCCTTGGCCTCCAGCCACAGCGGGACCCTACACCGGGCTCCCGGGGCTCCCCGCCGTGGCTGTGGCGCAGGCCTCTCTGCTGACACCAGCAGGCCGACAATTCGCCTTCGCTGACACCGGAAACCCGGTGCCCGGCGCCCGGCCCTGCCGCCTCTCTCCCCTGAGGGCGGCGGGCTGGGCCTCTTGGTGATTGGCCGGCTCCTTCGGCAGGGGCCTGGCCTCCGCTCACGTCTGCCGGGCGCCCGGACTCGTGTCTCAGCCCGTCTGCCGGCCAGGCCTGTGGCACCCACCCTGGCGCTCTGCAGCTGCCCCCGGCGCTGGGGAGGGCTGGGCTGTGTGCGCCGAGCGACTCAACGGCGCCACCCCCGCTCCAGCAGCGCCCAGAGCCGGTTCTCCCCGAGCGAGCACCTGGGGGGGCTCCAGGGTCCCGGGGTGAGCCAGCGGCAGGGCCTCGCACATGCTGGGCAGCACTACGGGGACAGGCAGCCTGCCCCGGGCTGGCCCAGACCAGCCGACTGGGCTCCCAGGACGCGGGCTGAGGCGCTGCGTCACCGCGGGGTGAATGTTCGGGCTGGGGCTGGATGCTGAGCTCTGAGCGCCACCCCCCGGGTCCCTGAACCCGCCCCCCATCCTCCTGCTCACTGCAGCTCATTTGCATCCATCTGGTTAAACGCTGCCTCCTGGGCCGCCAATTCAACCATAAGCTGGGGGGCCAGGGAGTGTCTGAGGCAAGGGGGCAGGGCAGGACTGAGCAGGGGGCTGGGGCTCACAGGGGCTGGGCCGTGAACTTCAAGGGTTTGCGCCTCTCGCTCCTGGCCCGGTGGGCTCTGCCGGTCCCGCCCCCGCCCTGAGACTGGCCTGGTCTGCAGCCTCTCGCCGGTGGGACGCAGAACCCAGGAGTGGCTGGCAGGGGTGCTGGGGGGGGATGGGCAGGGCTGGCCAGGGTGCTGTGGGTCATGGGTGGAGCTGGGGGGATGGGCAGGGCTGGCCGGGGTGCTGTGGGTCATGGGTGGGGGTGGGCAGGGCTGGCTGGGGCACCATGGGTCATGGGTGGAGCTGGGGGGGGATGGGCAGGTCTGGCTGGGGCGCCATGGGTCATGGGGGGGGTGGGCAGGGCTGGCCGGGGCGCTGTGGGGGGAATGGGCAGGGCTGGCCAGAGCCCTGTGGGTCATGGGTGGAGCTGGGGGGGATAGGGCTGGCCGGGGTGCCGTGGGTCCTGGGTGGGGGTGGGCAGGGCTGGCCGGGGTGCCGTGGGGAGGTGGATGGCATCCCTAGGGTGCCTGGAGCGGAGACCCTGGCCCCAGCCTGGCGGACGTTCTCCAGAAGGGCCTGGCGTCTCTACTCGCCGCCTGTGTTGCTGGGTATTGGTCTCCTTGCGTTCTGAGCCCAGTGGCAAGCAGCCACTTCGGCTGGCCCCCAGACACCTGCCCGGGAGCCCATCTGCCCTGGTCCCGAAGCCGGCTTGCCGATCGATGGTGCCCTCGGTGGTTGTCAGCTCCAACCTGCTTCGCTGCTTCCTCCGGAGGGTTTTGTTTTTTTCTAAAACCCCAAATCGCCGCGACACAGACCCTGCAGCCGGCTTTATTTATTCCTGCAAGTCAGCTCAGCGGCATGCGGGGGGAAATGAGAACGCCTCGTCTTTCAGGGAGGCTTTTGTGATCCAGGGCACCAGTCTAATTGGTGCTATTGCTGGCTTTGTGGCTAATTCCATTGTTTTACAGCAGCGGGGCGGTGTTTTCTATTGATTTCATAGGTTGCTAATGGCTTTTTTTTTGGTACAATGAGAGGCTTTTGTGGCAACAACTTAATCCAGTCATAGAGCAGAGTGAAATTGCACAGCTTACTGCTTTGATTTCCAGGACGTGATCTGCTTTAATAGGAGAAGCAGTTTTGTCTAATGCCCCTAATGTGCTGCGCGTTCCATGGCACGCAGGTTCTAATTAAGCTTGGGGCCCGTGCGGGAAACGCGCCGGCAAGGGGGGCTGCAGCGTGCGCATTTCGCATGGCCGGGCCCGGATCCGGCAAGCTGCCCCGGGGTGTTTCCTACGCGCCTGACACCTCTGCCAACTGTCGTGCAAGGCTGGGGGGGGTGCGGCGTGTCCACTCGAGCTGGAAGCCCCACAGACTGCCTGCCCGGCTGGCGACATGCCCCAGCACAAGTGGCGCGTGTCTCTTGCGGACGGGCGTTCCCCCGGGGTGCGTTTCTCCTTTGCTTTGTGTGGTAGAAAAATCTGGGCTCCTCGGTGAAACGCCCAGCGCCTGGGCTCGCAGCGGGGCATCAGGGTTCCTGTGTGGGGCCATCGAGGCGAGCGCTGTCCTGGGCCCCCCCACACGTCTGGCGAAAGGGGCCAGGAGCTGTCTGGCCTGGGTGAACGAACAGGTCTAGATCCTGAGTGCCACTGTGTGCCTCCCCATTCCCGCTGCACCTGACGGGGGCTGTGGGAACGTGCCGGGGACGCTACCCCACACGAGTGGCGCAGGGCCCGGGGGGGGGGGGGCAGCATGGCGTCGGGCTGGGGGTTGTGTCCATGGGGCACTTGCTTAGTCCTTTGCACTTCGGCCTTGTGGAAGTAGCAGACTGATCCTGTGGCCGCTGGCTCAGTGGCTGTAATCCTGCTGCTTTCCTTCCCCTCCTGCCCCTGCACATCCTGGGCCCCTTTTCTCCTCTTCCCTGCCCCCCGCTTGCTGCTGGTCCTGCCGGGCTGGCTCCCCTGCACCGTTCTGGGCAGTTTTTGCACGCTCAGTTCTCCCCGAGGCTGGGCTGCACGGCTAGTGGAGGCCGATGGAGCTTTCCCCTGGCTCTGCTGAGCTCCTGGTCTCTGGCCACCTGGCTGGAGAGCCGGTGGCTCGGTGCTGGTGTAGCCCACATAGCGCTGGGGGTGTTGGACTGTCCCCTCCTGCATGGCCACCCTGTGCAGAGAGAGCAGGCATCTGCTCAGAGGCTTGAGCGGAGGCTGTTGGTGGCTCGTGCGCCACGCTCCAGAGGGGGCTCACTCCTGTGGCTCTGCAGAGACTCCCCCTGGGCCGAGGGTCAGAGGGGCGGGAGCACGCAGGCAAGCTGGCCTGGCTGCTCATGGGTCTTCTCGCCTGGTCACGCGGGAGTGGAAGAGCTGTCTGCAGGGGTGGCGGGGCAGCAGGAGGACACGGCTCCCCGCTCCCCTAAGAGCTGCCTGCAGGGTGGGACACGGCTCCCCACTCCCATAAGCAGCACTTCCAGAGACAGGGAAGCAGCTGGAAGGCTGAGACCAGGGAGATTGGCACAGGGCTTGAACCCACCACCCTGCGCTCCAGCCGAGTGTTGCATCCCCTAAGACACTTCAGGACCCCCTCGACCTCCCTACCTTCAGGAGGTGGGGCCTTGCTGGCACCTTGGACTTGCAAGTGCAGCCGACGCCAAAGTGGGCTGCGACTAGAGGATTAAAGGGCCGGGCGTTCCCGTGTGTGTCTTATGTAAATGAGGCCTAATGAGGTTTTCAAGATTGCCGCTCGTTAGCTCTGCTGCATGCAGCGCTGACTGAGAGCCACTCAGCTCAGCCAGAGACATGCACCCCGCGCAGCGCCGCCATTACACCCGGCTTGGAAGGAGCCTGCAGGATTCAAATTGCCCATTAAATGTTTAACGCCAGGATTCCCGGGGGGCGGGGGACAAACCTGCCGTGTTGCTTGCACAGACTCCCCCCCCAACCTTCTCCCCCTCGCCCTGCCTCCCCCCCGGCCTCCTCCGCCTCGCCCTGCCTCCCCCCCGCCTCGGCCTCCTCCCCCTACCCCACTTCCTCCCCCTCGCCCTGCCTGCCCCCCGACCTCCTCCCCATCGCCCTGACTGCCCCTGCCCCCGACCTCCTCCCCATCACCCTGCCTCCCCCCCACTTCCTCCCCCTTGCCCTGCCTGCCCCCTCGCCCTCAGCCCCTCCTGGCCTAGGAGCTGTGAGGGGGGAGTCACGGACACGGGGTAATAAACCCCACAGCCCCCCCTACCTTGTGCCGGGACTTGCCAGTGGGTCTGGGGAGCGGCCTAATGACCCCCCCCCAGAATGTTTCAGCCTCGCACTTCAATAACCCCCCCGCAGTGCAGCTGCCCCATCTCTCGTGTTCACCCGGGGCCAGGTTTCCCAGCAGGCTCTGCAGCTCTCCTGCTTGCAGTGGGCTGGTGAAGGGTCGCTGCCAGTCTCGGGGCAGGACGGGCACACGACTGGGCGCTGGGAACTTCTGGTGCCCTGCTACCGTCCGGCTGACTCCCTGCCTGGCAGGCTCGTGCCGCCAACACTTGCCCTGTACCAACGGGGCCTTTTCCCAGGGAGATTTTCTGCTCCAGGCGAGTCCAATTCATCCTCCCCATCGGCTGGTTTGGTTCGGTTCGGACGGCGGCACTGACACCCTGGCAGGCCCTACCCGCGGGCAGCTCAGGCCTGGTGGAAACTCGACCGCGCCTTCTCCTTCGATGAAGGGCACCGGCAGCTACACCAGGCCAAGTCCTGCATACAAAGGCCGAAGGCCCCAGGGACCTGCCCTCTGCCTGGGGAGGCGGAACCAAGGAATGGGCAAAGCGGGGCCCCGCAGTGAAGCGCCCTTTGTGCAGCTAGATGCTCCGGGCTCAGGAGCGTGGGGGGAGGGCCTGCCAGACGGGAGAGTCCAGGCCCAGCCGGGTGAATGTGCTGGCCGGGACGGTGTCCAGGAACTGCCAGTCGGCATCACAAGGAGACAAGTCAACTAAGGTGGTGGAAAGGTGCAAAGAGACGCCGGGAGGGGAAATGTGCCCCCAGCCATGGGGCGTTCGGGCAGAGGCACCACGCTGCCTGGCATACCCCTCTCTGGGCTCACAGGCCGGACGCCACAGTGCCCCGGCCCTACCGCTGCAAGGCTGGGCCCCTGGCTGCCTCTGGGGCGAGCGGGGCTCTGACGGGGCAGGCTCTGAAGGAGGGCCGCTCTGTCACAGAGCCAGGGGCAGCCTGCCCTGGCCTGAAGCTGGCCCATCAGTCCCCCGGGCCGCTTTGCTGGGCTCTGCCCCGGGTCCCGGGATGCGGTGGTAGCGCCATCGTGGCTCCCGATCCCAGGTGGGCGTTCCCCGGCTGCCTGCTCCTGCCAGGGCGCCTGGAGGTGCCGTGTTTGCAGGGGGTCAGCGCAGCCGGCTGTGCGGAGAGAGGAGCCGCTGCCCATGGGGACCTGGGTTCTGGGTCTCTCCTCCCAGCTGGCAGAGCCAGGCTGATGCTGCCCTTGGGGAGAGCTGCCCCCTTCCGCAGGCTGACGCTCTGGGTGGGCCCCAGCTGTTCTAGCAGCTTCTCTGAGTTCCCGGCCTGCTGGGGGTGCCGGAGTGGCCACACACGGGGAGGCTGCAGGCCCCAAGCAGGAGCTGCACCGCAGCTGTGAGCTGGTCTCAGGCCTCCATCACCGAGTCAAACGGGCAATTCGCAGCCTAGTGCTCCAACCTGCACCCCCCTTCTTGCTTGCTGGGTTCCACCGGGCTCCCAGGTAGCCCCTCTTCACCCCACCCTACTCCCCCCAGACCCCGCCACAAATGGGAGCAGGGCCCCTCCTAGGCCACGTGACGTGGCCCTCCCTCTGCCAGAGCTGGTACAAGACCATCTTCACACAGGGGCCCCCGAGCAGCCCCTGGCTACACCAGGCTGGGTTGGCACTGTCGGCTCAGGGGTGTCTGGTGCCCCTGCCCGCCCCCCCCCTCCGGCTCGCATTCAGCACCCCCCCCCCCTGCTGGCCAAGCACCTCTGGGAACGAGCCACTGCCCCCAGGCCGTGCGCAGCCGCCTCGGGCACCCCCTTCCTCACCCCAGCCTGGGAGCAGCCCTGCTGCTTGGCTTCCGTCAAATCTGCAGCCACCGACGCTGTGCTCAGGCGCCTGCCGTGCGCTGGCAGGGACCGCTGTGCGCTCAGACGCACTTGATTGCTGCCTGCTAAATCCCATTGTCCCCCGATGTAACAATGGCACTGCAGCGCTGACTCTGCTCGCAGACAGGTCTGAATTACAGCCTGCGCACCGACGCCGCGGGAAACCGAGCACGTCACCCCGGCCCCCAGACCAGCTGAATGCGCGCACCGGCGGAGAGAACACTCACGACGCCATTGGAGGGGCCCAAGGAGGGTTAATTTGGCCCGGCCAGCTTGGGGGTAGCTGGGTCAGTGCCTGTCCCAGGCCGGGTCCCCGGCCAGCGAGTTTCTTTGGCGCTGCCAGAGCTGCAGGGGCTGTTCACAAAAGCAGCGGAGAAAGGGACTTGCCATTTCTTGCCAGTACTGCCCTACTGCAGCCCGGGCCCTGCCAGCTCTTGGACTAGCTCCCCGCTGCCTTTTGCCACAGCCCAGCCAGCCTTTGCCGGAGCTGGGCACCCGCTGACTCACCTCTGCCCGCAGGACACAGGGAGGCTGGCTCTGGGGATCCAGGGAAATCAACGGGTGCTGGCACGTCTCCCCTCCCTGTGTTGGACCCTGTTAACGGCGGCTGTTACTTCTCACACAGCTTGGCCCCGGGCCCTTGCTGAACCCGCTGGTGAGCCGGGCTGGGGGCAGCCCCCCCCGCTCTGGATACAGTGTGAGCTCCCTGGACACCTGCCAGTCACGTTCTGGGCCACCCCGGCCCCTTGGGGCAGAGCCCCTGCCAGTGAGCGGTGACTGACGAGCGCACCAGCTGGCAGGAGATGCTGCTCTCACTGTCTGACATGGCCCCTCCTGGCCCAGCTGCGGAGGCCACACACCTCCCTGCTGCACATGCCCCCCATGGTGCCACCTGCCTGCACAGGGCATGCGTGTGTCACGTCAGCCTGCAGCCCCGCGCCTGTGGCACACACACGCCCACAACTAGGGAGAAAACCACCCTGCCACACGGCTTGAAAACCACCCCGGAGACGTGGCCTGAGCTTTCCCCAAGCCCAGAGACTGTGTCCAGCACCAAAACGTACACACACGCAGTCCTGCAGCACCTCAGAGACCAGCAAAACACGCTGATGGGCTTGTGATCTCTCGTGGCCACAGCCCACTGCTTCCGATGACAGGAGTGTAAGGGGTCAGTTCAGTTTTCAAATAAATACCGGGGGGAGGGAGGGGGGAGAAAAGGGAAAGGAATTGTCAATTATTGCCCATGCCATGTGATGTGATCGAATACTTGTACCCACTGTAAGTGCCCTTTGTTTGGCTTGCTATGTCGGCAGGATGTGGAACGCAGTGCCATCCAGCCAAGGGCTTGGTTCAGACGTCTGTCGTAGGAATCAAACGTGGCAGTGACATTAAGTTCTGGAGCTTTCCTGTGGAGCTGGCGTTCGAAACAACGGGGAGCCATTGGGATCCGTTACTGAGCACCCGGGCAAGTTCAAATGTTCCCCAACAGGTTGTGTGTTGCCTTTTCGGATGTCGGATTTGTGCCCATTCGTTCTTTCCCGCGGACACTGTCTGGTTTGGCCAATCTCCATGGCTGAGGGCCATTGCTGGCACAGATCACGTTAGTAGATGAGCAGTTGTACGAGCCTCTGAGTGAATCCCAGTGACTCAAATGTCTGGCGCCCCTAATGCCGGGAGACCAATCCCTGTGGCCGTGCTGCCGACTCGGGAGTGGTTGTCTGGGAAGGGAGGAGCTGGCATGGGCTCATTCCATGTGTTCCGGCTGCCCCACATGCTGGTGCCGCTCAGAACAGACCCTGGCGGCAGGGCGGTGCCCGGCCCTGGAGAGGCTGGGCTGGCCTCGGGCTTGTGTGTCCTCGCCAGCTCCTCCTGACTTCAGTAGCAAGGCAGCAGCCATTCAAAGCCAGCACTGAGCCCTGACCCAGCGACATGTCTCCATGCGGAACAGAGGGGCGTGGCAGAGCCCCAAGATGTGTGCCTGGTTAGGGACCACATCAAGCACGTGGGCCGAGGCGAAGCTAACTCTGGCCTGGTGGTGCATCAGGGACCACGTCAAGCACGTGGGCCAAGGCGAGCTAACTGGCCTGGTGGTGTGTCAGGGACCACATCGAGCACGTGGGCCGAGGCGAGCTAACTCTGGCCTGGTGGCGCATCAGGGACCATGTCAAGCACGTGGGCTGAGGCGAGCTAACTCTGGCCTGGTGGCGCATCAGGGACCACGTCAAGCACGTGGGCCAAGGCGAGCTAACTGGCCTGGTGGTGTGTCAGGGACCATGTCAAGCACGTGGGCCGAGGCGAGCTAACTCTGGCCTGGTGGCGCATCAGGGACCACGTCAAGCACGTGGGCCAAGGAGAGTTAACTGGCCTGGCGGTGTGTCAGGGACCATGTCAAGCACGTGGGCCAAGGCGAGCTAACTCTGGCCTGGTGGTGTGTCAGGGACCACGTCAAGCACGTGGGCTGAGGCGAGCTAACTCTGGCCTGGTGGCGCATCAGGGACCACGTCAAGCACATGGGCCGAGGCGAGCTAACTGGCCTGGTGGTGTGTCAGGGACCACGTCAAGCACATGGGCCGAGGCGAGCTAACTCTGGCCTGGTGGTGTGTCAGGGACCATGTCAAGCACGTGGGCCGAGGCGAGCTAACTCTGGCCTGGTGGCACATCAGGGACCACGTCAAGCACATGGGCCGAGGCGAGCTAACTCTGGCCTGGTGGCGCATCAGGGACCACGTCAAGCACGTGGGCCAAGGCGAGCTAACTGGCCTGGTGGCGTATCAGGGACCATGTCAAGCACGTGGGCCAAGGCGAGCTAACTCTGGCCTGGCGGTGTGTCAGGGACCATGTCAAGCACGTGGGCTGAGGCGAGCTAACTCTGGCCTGGTGGCGCATCAGGGACCACGTCAAGCACATGGGCCGAGGCGAGCTAACTCTGGCCTGGTGGCATGTCAGGGTGCAAGCTCCCGGCTTGTGTCCACGTACCGCTGCCCTGCCCAGGGACACCCTGGCCCCATTAGCGATCAGCGCCCCCCAGAAGGGCAGTGTGGGCCAAGTCGGTGCTCCACTTACTACTTTGAGGTGTAATAAAAATGACATTTGCCACGAGACTCTGTGGGAAAATGACTGGCCAGTGTTTTATCAGCTGTGGTTGGTTAATACCTGGTCCTGCAAGGGGGCGTTCGCCCCGAGACCCGTCCAGTCCGTGGCTCCCTGCAGCTGACACGAGGAGGCTGGCTCCTACTGGGTTCATTGGGATGGCTTGTGAGGCGTGGATTGGCTGCTCGCTGGAAACATACGTCCCCCAGCCAGCATACAGCTCAGCCCAGGGCTGTATTTGGAGGGATGACCCCCCAGCCATGGCCTGCGAGGGCTGGGGCACATGGTCTGAGCCTCCCCGTACAGGAAGCCAACAGCTCTGAGTGACCTCTGGCCCCTCGGCGTGTCCGTGGCTGCACCCCCTCCCCCTCCTTGGAAGGCCGGCGAGGGCCGTGTCTTGTCCAGCCCCCCCCCACGGCCTCCAGGCTGCCCAGCCCTCACTGAGCATGAGAGCATGTGGGCGGGTGCGTTTCACCCCCCAGAACTCCATGAGAGTGCGGAAGTCAGACCCGCCTGATCGACTCGCCGAAACCATTCGCCTCTTTCAAAGGCACAGTCAGGGGCACGGGCGGCAGGAGACCTGCCGGGCCTTTGTCTGGGGTCGGCTCATCGCCCGACAGGCCCCGCAGCCGGGAGGAAACAGTGTGAGTCAGTGTTATCCAACCAGCAGGAAGAGGTGTGTGTGTGTACACCCTACCTTCCTAAACAACCTGTGTGATGCAGCCTGTGTGTGTGTGTACACCCTACCTTCCTAAACAATCTGTGTGATGCAGCCTTTGTGTGTGTATGTGTGTGTGTGTACACCCTACCTTCCTAAACAACCTGTGTGATGCAGCCTTTGTGTGTGTGTATGTGTGTGTGTGTACACCCTACCTTCCTAAACAACCTGTGTGATGCAGCCTCTGTGTGTGTGTGTGTGTGTGTGTGTGTGTGTGTGTGTGTACACCCTACCTTCCTAAACGACCTGTGTGATGCAGCCTTTGTGTGTGTGTGTACATGCTACCTTCCTAGACAATGTGTATGATGCAGCCTTTTCGTCTAGCACAGGTACAGCAGGGACTGCTGGGGTCTCTGTAAAGTTTTCTTTCTACCCGAGCAGTTCAGGCAGCAGGGAATCTGCCATCTGCTGTCCCAACGAGTGTGGCTTTACAAGGGACACAGGCTGCACTCAGGCTAATCCAGGGTGCGAAAGTCTTTCAAGTAAGAGATGACGTTTGTCGTTTTCCCATTCTGGCGGCTGGATCTTTCTAAACTCCTGCCCCTCTGCCATGGACATCAGCCAAACTGGACCGTCTCTGCACCCAAGGGTGAATGGACACAGGTCAGACATCAAGAAAGGTAACGCACCCAAACCAGTAGGGGAGCTCCCTGGGCACTCAGTAATGGGTTTAAAAGGCCATCCTTCTACCACCACCCCCACCCCAGGCCCCAAACCTTCAAAATCCGGTTACAAAGGGAAACAGCTGAACTCCAATTCATTTGCAAATTCAATTTGATCGCATTAGGCCTGAATACAGAGTTAACTAGCTAAGGCAGTACACAGGCACTTTCCCCTCCCTTGCTATTCACATCTCCACAGCTGCTGTGAATGAACCACACTGGTCTGACACTTGATGAGTAACTTCTTTCCTTAGCTGTACTTTCTATGTATACCCCCGAGGGCTCTTCCAACCCTGGACTCTACGAGGCTCGAGGGTGCCACAGGATTCTTCCTTGCTTTGATGGCTTTCAAGGTCCGGCTTTGGGCTGCACAGGTCCATCCCTGTGCTTAGAAACAGACAGATTTGCTGTCAGATTTCCTCCTGGCAGGACCCACCTCCCTGCTCCCCATCTCCTGGGCGTGGGGGGAGGCGGGATGACAGACTGTGAGAAAAGTCCCCACAAGGCCACAGGCCAGGGACATGGGCCTCAAACGCCAGGCTGGGTTGTCCCTGGTTCGCTCTTCTCCCTGTGAGGCCAGTGAAGGAGTTTGGGGAAATCCTGTCGTGCAGGGGGGACGTGGGTGGGTCTGACAGTGACCAGCTGCCTAATGTGCCACGGTCACCTTTGTCTTGTCAGGCAATGGCCTGAACTCAGCCCTGCTGCCTCGGTGCAAATCTCCTGCAAAGCTAGCTTAGGCTTCCCAGGAGGGGGGGCCGGGGCTGGGCGGAGGGAGCAGAGCTACCTGCCCCCTGCCCCTCCCCTCCAGTTTTGGGGGCCATGGTGAGGCTGGAGCAAGAGAACATGACTGAGCATGTAGCCCCGGCAGGATGCAAGTCAGAGCATCTGTGGGAGAGTGTAACCTGCCCCGGCCGGCCCCGGGAGCACCCCAGGGATGCGAGCGCATCTTTTGGCCCTTGCTTGGTCCTGGGCTGAGGGGCTGAGTCTCCGTCTCCCACGGCAGCCCCGCCCTGGCTTCAGGAATGGGCAGGGCTGGAGGAGGCTGCGTATCCCTGGGCACAGGGCTACCCCGCCCATCTCCCTGGGGCTCAGCCTCTCACGCTGGCTGCTCCCACTAGTGTTGTGTGGCGGGCTCCTTGGGCAAGTGGCTCCCATGGAGCCCCGTTCTCGGGAGCACAGGTCCCTAGCGAGGGCGGAGGCTGCCCAGCGGGGCACGGCCTGTGCTGCGCCCTGCAGCCCAGAGGGGACCCGGGGCAGGGGCTCGCTCCCCGCTGTCCCACTGCCCGAGGTGCAGGCAGTGTAGGGCTGAGTGAGGTCAGAACAGGCAGCAGCTCAGCCTGTGGGTGGAGCCTTTTCCCCGCCTCCCCCTCCCGAAGCAGGTGAACGAGCTGGCTGCGCAGCCTGGGGTGCGGGTGTGCAAGGGCTGCTGGGCTGGGCTCCTCTCTGCTCCAGAGCCCCTGTAGCGGGGGTGCCCTGGGCAGCTCTCGGGAGCTTGGCTCTGCCCCAGGGGGAGGCAAAGGAGTAGCAAAGCGGCCTACGCTCGGCTGCAGGGCATCCTGGCCCATGGCTCGAACCCTGGACTAACCAACAAAGCGCAGGGAAGCAGCGTGGGAAGCAGCATTTCTAATTCCGCTCGGCCGCGGTTTGGACACTGGGCGGGGGAAGGGCTGATTCAGCCTCTCCTGGGCTGCAGAGATGTGTGGGGAGCCAGCCAAGGTGGGAGGACAGTCCCATGGGGATCAGCAGCACCCACCAAGGTCTGCTGCAAGTTAAACCCCAGCCAGTGATAATCTTAACAGGAACACATTGATAAACTGAACAGTAACAACTCACCGGGACCAGATGGCATTCACCCAAGAGTTCTGAAAGAACTCAAATGGGAAATTGCAGAATTATTAACTGTGGTTTATAACCTATCCTTTAAATTGGCTTCTGTACCCAATGACTGGAAGACAGCTAATGTGATGCCAATATTCAAAAAGGGCTCTAGAGGTGAGCCTGGCAATTACAGAGCAGTAAGTCTGACGTCAGTACCGGGCAAACTGGTTGAAACTATAGTAAAGAATAAAATTGTCAGACACCTGGCTGAACATATTTTGTTGGGGAAGAGTGAACATGGTTTCTGTAAAGGGAAATCCTGCCTTACTAATCTACTAGAGTTCTTTGAGGGAGTCAGAAAAGCACATGGACAAGGGGGATCCTGTGGGTTTTGTGGACTTAGATTTCCAGAAAGCCTTTGACAAGGTCCCTCACCAAAGGCTTTTAAGTAAAGTAAGTTGTCATGAGATAAGAGGGAAGGTCCTTTTATGGATCAGTAACTGGTTAAAAAGACAGGAAACAAAGGGTAGGAATAAATGGTCAGTTTTCAGAGCGGAGAGAGGTAACTAGTGGGGTCCCCCAAGGGTCTGTCCTGTGATCGATCCTATTCAACTTATTTATAAATGATCCGGAGAAAAGGGTGAGCAGTGAGGTGGCAAAATTTGCAGATGATACCAAACTGCTCAAGATAGCTAAGACCAAAGCAGATTGTGAAGAGCTTCAAAAAAATCTCACTGTACTAAGTGATAGGGCAACAAAATGGCAAATGAAATGTAATGTGGATAAAAGTAAAGTGCTGCACATTGGAAAAAATAATCCCAACTAGACATACAATTTGGCTACAACTACTCAAGAGAGAGATCTTGGAGTCATTGGGAATAGTTGTCTGAAAACATCCACTCAGTGGGCAGCGGTCGTCAAAAAAGCAAACAGAATGTTGGGAGTCATTCAAAAAGGGCTAGAGAATAAGACAGAGAATATCTTACTGCCCCTGTGTAAATCCACTGAACGCCCTGTGATGTTGCGTTGGAGTCCCCCGACTCCTGCACCCCCTGGAGTGGTACGAACAGACTCCGCCAGCCAGTAGAATAGAGGGAGTTTATTGCTTCTCCAGGATACAGCACAGCACAGATGTCATCTGGTTACAGGAACCGGGCCTAGGATGCCTCAGCTCCTCTTGGGATGGGGGAGACTGGGCCCCTAAATCCCAGCCCCCCTTTGCTCAGGCTGCTTCCTCCATGATTCCAGACAGAAACTACTTAACTCTCCCTTCCAGCCCTGCCCCCAGCCAGGGCTCCACTCCCCTCCTTCCCATTGTTCCGCTCCCTGGGAGATAACTGGTCCGACAGGTTGGGAGCCCCCTTTGCATAATGACTCATCCCCTGCCCTGCTGGGCCGTGCTGCAGACAGCAGCCAGTGGGGGTCACCCACAGCCCACTGCCCAGCATAGCCACCAGCAAGGTCCCCCCACTATGTCACACGCCCACATCTTGAATACTGTGTACAGACGTGGTCACCCGTCGCACAGTGCCAGCAGAAATCTGTCTCCGGACTCGGCTCAGTAGCATGTTCTGTCCCAGGGCCTCCTGCATTGGAAGGAGCCGAAATGCATCCTGGGGCACTGAGAGCCCGGAGCAGCCGGGTCCCACAGGCATTGACAGGAGATGAATGTGCCCACGGTGCTCAGCCCTTCCCTGGCTGCTGAGCCAGAGTGAGGAGCCAACAGTGGCAAGCCCAGCAAGGGGACAGGTTGGCACATCAGGAAGACGACTCTCCCTTTTGACAGCAATGAGCAAACCAAAATATACAGAATCCTGAGCTTTCCTGGGCAAAGCCCATTTTGTCAGATGAAACCAAAGGAAGTTTTTCTTCACACAGCACACAATCAACCTGTGGAACTCCTCACCAGAGGAGGTTGTGAAGACCGGGACTTGAACAGGGTTCAGATAAGAGCTAGATAAATTCATGGAGGATAGGCCCATCAATGGCTGTTAGCCAGGCTGGGCCAGGGTGATGTCCCTGGCCTCTGTCTGTCAGCGGCTGGGAATGGGCAACAGGGGAGGGATCATTCGATGAGTCTCTGTTCTGTTCACTCCCTCTAGGGCACCTGGCCCTGGCTGCTGTTGGCACACAGGACATTGGGCTGGGTAGATCTTTAATCTGACCCAGTCTGACCGTTCTTACGAATTGGAGTGGAAATAACAGAAACCAAGAAATATACAGAGCAGCAGAACGGCTTGTCAATTGTAGGACCTGGGTTAATGAAGCTGACTAAGAGGGCTGGAAGTGTCCCATTCGTAGCGTTGGATGTGGACATGCGGATGGCAGAGGCAGGAGAAACTGGTTTTATAGTGCGCTGACCAGTTGATCTTTACCCAGGCTCAGGGTAATGGTTTACATGTGCATGGGAACTCCGGTTCTGCAGCCTCTTGGGGAGGGGCTGGGGCCATTCCTTTGCAGAACTGCCCATCTCAAATCCACGATGGAACGAGCTTCAGGCCCAGCCACATCCAGCCCCACTTGCTGCTGGTCCCTGGGGCACCCAGGAAGCTGTTGAGCCAGTCCAATGGGGTGGGTGCTCCAGGGACCCTGGCGGGGGGGGGGGGGGATCAGGAGTGCACAGCTCCTGCTCCCAGCTCTATGGGCGCTGGAAGGGTGCAGCCGGCTTTTGCCAGGCAGGCTCCTGGATTCGCAGGGATGCCCAGCCCCAGCGGTCTGGGCTGATGGCCTGCACGGGACAGGGCTGAGAGGTGCCTGAGCAGAGCCACACATCTGGGGCAGGCACAGCTCCCGGTCTGGGCACCACGTTCACCTCCAGCACAGCCTGCTTGCTGCACAGACTGGCTAGAGAGGGTCACTCGGGCTCCGAAACCTCTGGGGCAGCCACAGGCCCCCTCCCCTTGGAGCTGGCGGGGTGGAGGGGCATCCCTGAGTCAGTGGGGGCAGGGCTGGGGTTCCCCAGGGCTTGGGGGAGCATCCTGTCTCCTTCCAGACTGTCAGCTACTTCTCCGCTGTGTTGGCAGCAGCATCCCTGCCCGCTCGGTCTGTTTTCTCTTCTGCAGACAGCTGCACCCTCCCTCCACACTGGCTCTTTCTGCGGGTGTTTGGCCTCTGGGCTCTGAAGTCCTTTCCTGTCTTCTCAGCAATGACTGGGTGGAATGACTCAGGCAGAAAAACCAGCTCTTCGCCTCTCCGGCCCTTCCCCTCACTTGCACTCGGGAGCAGGGAAATTACAAGACAGCAAACTTGGTTTGCTCCTTGGTGTGTTTTCTGGGCAGCCGTCCAAAGCCAGCAGTCCTTCCACGGGCAAAATTACCAATAGGCGCTTTGGGAGAACAGAGCGGCACTGGGCCCTGGCAGGGAAAACCTGGCACCCTCCCCGCGCAGACACACACACCTCAAAGCAAGGGCCTCGTCCCTGGTGCTGAGCTAGAAACGTGGTGCTGACTTCCTGCACTTCAGCCAGTCCCCTGCCTGAGCTGGCCTCCAGCACCACGGACAGCGCCCCAGCCCAGTGTGCCCCGGGGCCCCTCCTGTCCTAGCAGGCAGTGGGTTCCTTTCCACCCGGAAACCCGTGTGCAGGGGCCAATAACTTGGAAGGAAGACAAGGGGCCAAGGTGGATCTCCTGCCCCCCTGTTCGGATTCCCGGGTACCAGAAGCCTGGCTCTCCCTGTGGGGCCGGGGAGCCCAGCCGGTCTGGAAAGGAGCCCTTGAGTCTTGGCTCACGAGGACCTTGCCGGCTGCGTACCCCCCCCCAGGCTCTGTACTGCACAGTCTGACAGCTGGCCAGCTGCCCCCGCCTCTCCCCTGGCTCCAGCTGGCCGGTGGGCGAGGTCTGTTGCCTGGAGTGCTGGCGGGAGGCCAGCCTGGCTTCGGTGCTTTTCAGCACTTGACTCGTTCCTGCCAATGCCGGCGCCGGGCTTGGGTGGCCGGGTGACAAGGCAGCGATTTCTCAAAGGCTCCGAATTCTGCGTAGTCGCCGAGCTGTCGGTGCTGCCGTCGGGGCCCTGGCAGGCAGCAAAACGCCCTGTTGGTTCCCTGCCGCCTCGTCACCAGAGGACCAAGCGCTGCCGGCTGCCTCCCGCTGTGCTGTCTGCCCATCTGTCAACAGTGACTCCATCCCACTCCCCCTTGCCTCTGCTTTTGGGGGCCCAGCTCGGGACACCTTACATGGGCCTCAGTTTGCAGAGGGTGCCAGGAAATCCAGCCCCAGTCCCGGTGTCTTTAGGACGGAGAAACTATAAAATCACCAGGTTGCTGCTGCAGGCCCTCAGCCCCACCTGGTGGGAGCTTTCTCGCCTCCCTCCTTCAGTGCCATTGCGGGGGGGCTATGAATAACAAGCATGGCAGTGCCCGGGGTGAGACGCGGCTCCTGCCTGTGCCCACTGGCAAGGCACCTGGATCTCTGGATCGAACACAAAATGTCCAGAGTGACCTTCCTTGGGTCCCCCCCCAACCCACCTCCGCAGAGCCAGACTCTGGCTTCTGTCAGGAAAACAGCCCCAAACCGCTGCCTCCAAACGCCCGTTCCCGTGTGACCTCCGTGCCCGTGTTTGGTGCCACGTGTGCAACTTGTCCAGCCCAAAGGCCCCACCATGTCCGCTGGGTCAATGGGCAGAGCCCCGCTGCCAGCAGTGGGAACAGGAGCAGGACTTAACCCTATTTTCCCATTTCCAAGCATCCACTTTCCCTACTTGCAGCTCCTGGAAACCCTTCTCCAGGGGCGCCAGAACCCCCCCCCCCCCGTCCACAGCCAAATCCCTGCACTGACTGGGGACCGGCACGAGTGTTCAGACTCGCTCGGGCTTTGTGTGGTGGGACTGGCTGGCCCTCGGGGCTGTCAGGGCCTCGGCCCGGTTCCAGGGCCGTCCTGAGCACAGGTGTTCACTGGGCCCCGGGTGGCACGTCCCATCATGCACATTACGGCTCTTCCCAGCCGCCCAGGTGGTGTCGCCCAACTTGGGACCTCACCCCTGCGGCAGCAAATGGAGGGAAGTTAGTGTCCCGGGGCCCCACATGCTGCCTTGTGTAGTGCTGCTGGGATACGGGAGACGCAGCTGCTTTCACTGGTGTGATGTTGGACAAGCCCGGCCAGGCTGGGCCAGACCAAAGGTCCATCCAGCCCAGTGTCCTGTCTGCCCACAATGGCCAGGGCCAGGTGGCAAGGAGTTCCACAGGCTGACTCTGTCTCGTGCAAAGAAAAACTTCCTTTTGTTTGTTTTAAACCTGCTACCTATCCATTTCATTTGGTGACCCCTAGTTCTTGTGTTATGGGAAGCAGTAAATAACACGTCCTTATATATTTTCTCCATTCTTGTCATGATTTTATAGACAACTAGGGGAATATGGGAGAAGTCTCTTTTTGCAAGCTGAAAAGTTCCAGTCTTATTAATCTCTCATATGGCAGCTGTTCCATACTCCTAATAAGTTTTATTGCCCTTTTCTGAACTCTTTCCAATGCCAATAAATCTTTTTTTAAAGGGGTGACCACATCTGTCTGCAGTATTCAAGATGTGGGCATTCAATGGATTTATACAGAGGCAGTAAGATATTCTCTGTCTTATTCTCCAGCCCTTTTTGAATGATTCTTAACATTCTGTTTGCTTTTTTGCCTGCTGCTGCACATTGAGTGGATGTTTTCAGAGAACTCTCCACAATGACTCCACGATCTTTCTTGAGTGCTAACAGCTAATTTAGTCCCCATCATTTTATACATACAGTTGGGATTATGTTTTCCAATGTGAATTACTTTGCATTTATCAACATAAAATTTCATTTGCCATTTTGTTGCCCAGTCACCTACCTGTGAGATCTTTTTGAAGTTCTTCACAGTCTTCTTTGGTCTTAACTATCTTGAGAAGTTTTGTATCATTTGCAAATTTTGCCATCCCTTTCTCCAGATCATTTATAAATAAGTAGAATAGGATGGGTCCCAGAACAGACCCTTGGGGGACCCCACTAGTTACCTCTCTCCACTCTGAAAACTGACCATTTATTTCTACCCTTTGTTTCTTGTCTTTTAACCAGTTATCAATCCATGAGAGGACCTTCCCTCTTATCCCATGACTACTTCCTTTGCTTAAGGATGTTTGGTGAGGGACCTTGTCAAAGGCTTTCTGGAAATCTAAGTCCACAAAATCCACCGGATTCCTCTTGTCCACGTGCTTTTTTGACTCCCTCAAAGAATTCTAGTAGATCAGTAAGGCATGATTTCCCATGCTGACTCTTCCCCAACAAAATATGTTCGGCTATGTGTCTGACAATTTTATTCTCTACTATAGTTTCAACCAGTTTGCCCAGTACTGACATCAGACATACCACTCTGTAATTGTCAGGATCACCTCTGGATCCTTTTTAAAAAATTGGCATCTCATTAGCTATTCTCCAGTCCATTGGCACAGAGGCTGATTTAAAGGAAAGGTTACACACCGCGGTGAGTAGTTCTGCAATTTCACCTGTGAGTTCCTTCAGCACTCTTGGGCAAATGCCGTCTGGTCCCGGTGACTTCTTACTGTTTCGTTTATCAATGTATTCTAAAGCCTTTGCTAATGATACCACAGTGTGGGATGACACGCAGCCATAGGCCATACCTGGGCAGTCACAGACCCAGGGAAGTAGCTTGCTCCAGTTCTAATACTTGTTATTGGACCAACTTCTGTCGGTGAAAGGAACAAGCTGCCGAGGTTGCCCAGCACTCCCCTTCCAGGCTGGCAAAGGTAGGGGGGGCCTAGTGGCCCTTTAAATGCTGCCGCGCAGCTCCCCGGGAGATGGAGCTCTGCTGCTGTGAATTTCTAGTGCAGACTCCTCTCCCCGTGTCCCCGTCAGACGCCGGGCGGAGCCCATTGGCTAGCAGAGGTTAGCGCCGACTGGTGAAGGCGAAGTCACCCGCAGTAGTGCAGAGGGTTAGCAGGTTGTAGATTGTTGCAATGCGCCTGTCACTTGTTTTTTGTGAGTGGCGGCTGGGGCACTGGGCACACTGCTGAGGTTTGTGTAGGGCCCCTGGGGTGGGAAAGGTGTGTGGCTGTGATTATCAGTGCCCCATAGTTAGTGTAGCTGTGGCGTAGCCCATCCGGAGCTGCTCTGAGTGGGTGGGGCCAGTCCCAGGCTGGAGGCTGGCCAGGTCGGGGGTGCGGGCCAGCAGAGGCGGTGTGGGAGAGGGTCACAGTTTAATGATGCCCTGCATGGGTTCCAGTGGGGGGGTGACAACTGGGGTGGCTGCCTGGCTGGCTCCCCCCACAGTGAGGAAGATGCTCCAGAGTATTTGGGTGGCCCTTCCAGGGTGCAATTTACGGCTCTGGCGTACAGGATCTGCCTACGAAGGGTTCTGGGGTCGGCAGATCCCCGTCTAGACTGCCGTGCTGTGCCGACAATCAGCTGATCGGCACAGCGCAGCGGCCATTTTTATGTAAATGAAGCGGCGATTATTTAAATCGCCGCTCATTTGCCTTTGCTGAGTAAACTCATCTATGTGGCTCCGTTGACGGAGCCTGGTAGTCTAGACACCCACAAAGTCCCTGCAGTGCCGTGGAAGCAGCAGGGAAGCCACGCAGGGACAAGCCTGGGAGGGCAGAGCAGGGGTTGGGGGCACAAGCAGAAGGCAAGGAAGCCACCCATGTTGTGCCCTGGAATGGGGCCGTGGGGGTGGGACCCGGATGGCATCGCGGCTGACCTTGGGGGGCGGCAGGTCAGAGCTACAGACGGGAGCTTCGCCCCGCAGCGGAGTCCAAGAACCGTGCTGTGATTGGGACCAAGTGGCTACGCCCAGAGCCCGGCCTGCTGGCCAAAGGGCCCGGCGGCAGCAGGTGCCACCCTAGTGGGTTCCACTGTGCCGTGGAAGGGGCGGGCGGCTAAGCCAGGCGCAGGCCCCGAGTCGCGGCACTGGAGCTGGCTGGGCCCAGGAGAGCGGGTGCATCTGTGCAGCAGGGGCTGAATGCCACAAGGAAGAGCATCCACGGGGCTCAGGCCCTGGGGTGCCCCCTCTGTTACCGGGCCAGGCCCAGGCAGGGAGGCGCCCTACATCGGTGCCCCAGCCCAGGGAGCTGCCTTGTGCACACGTCCCTGTCTCGTGCTCCAGGGGAGAGAGGCGTGCGACTTGGGACTGATCAGAAGCAGCCTGAAGGAGCTTTACGGACAGCAGGGCTG
Organism: Pelochelys cantorii; assembly: GCA_032595735.1. Taxonomy (NCBI): domain Eukaryota; kingdom Metazoa; phylum Chordata; order Testudines; family Trionychidae; genus Pelochelys; species Pelochelys cantorii. The sequence continues at coordinate 40,834,838 of CM064341.1, forward strand.
CCCCTGGGACTCCCGGCAGCACTACCCCCCCACTCCCAGGCTCCCGGGCACACGGCCCCGCCTCTCCTGGTGACACAGCAACAGCCCTGGCTTGTTGTGCGCACGCGGCTGCACTCAGGCAGGTCCTGCCTTGATCCGCAGCATCTGGGAGGGGCCCACCGCTTCCTCCAGCCCTGCTTTTATGGCAGCAATAAAACCTTTTTGCAATTCTAGCTCGCTCCTGCACCCTTGAAAGCTGCCCTTGCGCCCTCCCCACGTTGCATGTGCTGGGACGCGGCCCTGGGCCTGACGTCCCTTGGATGATGCTGACCGACTGGGGACGAACGCCCTCGCTGGGGAGAGGTTTGGAGCTGAACTGCTCCCTCGCCTCTCCATGCCCACGGCTGGGGGGACTCTGAGGGACAGCGGCAAAGCGCCCCTTGGCTGGCTGGCACGCACGGGGCACAGTGCACCAGCAGGGGGAGGTGGGAACCCCTCTGAACCAAGGGGAGGTCGGTGGGACCCTGCCTGTGGCCGGGAGGCCAGGACTGGGCATGGGGTGCTCCGGGTAGCCCGGTGGATCCCCTGTGCTCACACCCAGGCTGTGTGCGTCCCTGTGAACCAGGAGGGGTGTGGCTGTGCAAGCTCTTGGGGATCCCGCTGAGCCAGGAACATTGTCATTAGTGCTACAGAACCAACCCCGGGAGGGGGCCAAAACGCCAGACTGGGGTGCTGCGCAGAAATCTTCGGTCTGGGGCTGGGGCCTCAGGGTGTGGAAGTTCCAGTGGGGCTTTCTCCCCCTGCGCGGCTGGGGCCGGAGCTCCCTTGGCAGGGCCCTGGGAGGGCTGGGTGTCTGGGGAATCTCCCTGCATCTCCTAACTGGGAGCCGAGAGGGGCCCCCACTGCAAAGGCTGATGCCAAACCCTGTCCCACGAGCCTCCCTGGTGAGAGGAGCAGGCCTGAGTCCGGGGGCAGGCAGGTGCGGGGGCCTTGTCTGTGGAAGGCAAAGTGCCGATTTGAGGAGGCAGCAGCTCAGATGAGTGTGGGACACTCCCAGGGCAGCAGGTACGCGAAGCGGGGGGGAGGGGGGCATTACCTTCCCAAACCGCCAGCCTGGCCCCGCCCACACTCCGCCCCCAGAACGCCTGCTGCCCCAAGCACCCTCCCCCCGTGCTCCGGGGCTCTCTGTGTTGCTGGGGCCAGGGAGACTGGGGGCGGAGCACTGCTCCACTTCCCTATGGTGCTGTGTGTGGGAGGGGAAGGGCTCCTGGGGAGGGCAGGGCCTGGGAAGAAGGGGCAGGGCTGGAGGCTTGTCTCCCTTAGCCCTACCTTCACCCACCACCCATGGCCACCCATCCCGTGGGGCCGCCTGGCACGTCCCTGGTGCTGATCGTTGCTACACGGTTCCGGGCCAGGGGTGCCTTTGGGGCTCTTGCTGGGCTTGGTTCTCTCGCGGGGCTGGCAAGGGCTTGGCTCCTCGGCTGGCGCTAGAACGGCTCTGACCCCGCCTTGCCCGGCACTGTCTGGCGGCGGTGCGTCCCCAGGGGTGACTGACACGCTGCTCCCGCCTGCAGGGCGGGGCCTGTCACGGCTCTGCCGCCTGTGCTGATGCAGTGCTGGAGCCCGGCTGCATGTCGCCCTAACTGGAGCAGGCCTCTAATGAACGGTCAGGCCGTGACGTGTGGGCTGGTGCCGCGAGCTCAGAGCCCTGTCGAGACGATTGCGTCTCCTGACGGGGACAGCCGGGTGCTTTCTCAGCTTGGTTTTTACTCGCTCCCTCCAGACCCGTAAATGAGGCTTAAAGGTGAAAACGCCTGAGGCAAAGGACATGCATGAGCTGGCTATGTGACACACTCAGCGGTGGGCGGCAGGCAGGTTGACAGGCAGACAGGTTGACAGGCAGACAGGCAGACTGGGGTCTCATGCCAGCCAGCAATACCCCAAAGCCTGGCTGGCCAAGCTCAGCTCCCCGTTGGCCTGGGGCTGGTCCCTGCCCAGCAGGAGAGGACACTACAGGGACGGTCACAAAGATCCCGGGCCTGCACCCGGGACTTCCCTCCCGCAGAGGGGGTCTTGGGGCGTGGCTGAGGGAAAGGGGACGTGGGCTGAACTGCTCTGGAGCTGGACCCCCCGAATGGCTCCCCCGTGTGCCCAGGGACCAGGTGGGGAACACAAAGGACAACTCGGCCCAGAGGGTGTCGGAACCGCTGATACGCTCGCCCAGCCCCCGTCTCCTGCGCCTCGTCCTCGCACGCCGGCGTCCCTTGCATGCTCACTGCCCTGTGAGTTCACAGGGTGGCCCCAGGGACTCCTTTGGGAGGCCTCACGGGGCCCGTGATCTCATCCAGCCAGTGCCGTGGGAGGGCCATTTTCCCAGGAGCGTGTGGTGAGGGACCTTCCTGCACATGTCCCTGCCCCCCAGGGCTGGCCAGGAGCCTGCTGAAGTGGGTAGAAAGGCTCCATTGTGGTGGATCAGGTGGCTGGTGACTGACCTTGGCCCTCCTGGTGGTTCACGCGGGCGTCCCGCTGGTGTCAGGAGCTGTAGCCTTGTCCTTGGAGAGCGGGCAGGGCCAGTCAGTGCTGAGAACAGCGCCCTTCTGTGCCCTTGCACAGGGTGCAAGCCCAGGCCTGGGCATCGCAGGACAGACGGCTGTGGGATCTCACCTGGGCACCGTTCGCGGCCGGGCTCAGACCCTCCGGGAGAGCTCCCTCTGCGATCACACTGGCCAGCCGGGTGTTGTTCTAACTGCAGGAATGAGTGCGGGGAGGTGCTTGGGGCTAGCTGGTCTGGTGCCGGGGCCCCTGGTCCTCGCTGCTCTTGGAACGTCTGACAGTGCCTGGCAGGAGGCGGCGTGTGACAAAGCTGTGGGATCAGCGCCACAGAGCTACAGTGCCACGGGGACCCTGGTGAGAAAGAAAGCTCCAAACCCCAACCAGCTGGCGCCAAGGGCCGACACAGGGGGGCACGTCTCCACTGGCGAAGTTGGGAGCCCACGGGATCTGGAAAATGGGGTGTTAGGATCAGAGTCCGACTCTGTCTGTCCTCACCAGGCATGTGGTCCTGAAGTGCCCCGCACGCCGCAGGAGGCTGGGAAAAAGTGCTGAAAGGGGCTCTGAGACAGGGCCAGGAACGTGGGGGCTGCTTTCAAAGGACGGCGGCGGCGCAGAACGTGGGGGCTGCTTTTGAAGGACGGTGCCAGCGCAGGGCATGGGGGCAGCTTTTGAAGGACGGAGGCGACGCAGAGCGGCTGCGCTGCAAAGAGTTGTGAGGAACGTGTGTGCTGCCCCACCACAGCCTAAAGAACAGACAAACTAGCTTTGGTTTTATAAGAGGAGGCTGTGTGCTGGGGGGCGAGGGTCCCCAGAGAGGCTGGGGTCATCACTGGGCACTGGCGTGCCAGTCATTCAGCTAGCCTGGCACTGGCTTGTCATGGACTGTCACGTCACTGGATTTTAAGGGGAGCAGCCAGATCACTGCTGCACCCATGGGGGGGGGTGTTTGCCCCGAAGTGTATACAAAGGGGGCCATGTGAGGTGTCAAACGAAAGCTTATGCTCTGCTGGTTCTGTATGTGCTGTTCATGTACTTGTATGATATCTGTGTGTGGAGTTAGAAACATGCACTCTGTGTGGAGGCTGGAAAATTTTCTGTCTGTGGCTGAGCAATGGGCAAGGAAAGCTCAGCCTTTGGCTATGCTAATTAGCAAGGAGACAATGGATCTCTAGGTGCCAATACACACCTCAGAAAGGTGACTGACTTGGGACACAAGGATAGGTCGATGGACCATGTGACCGTCTATGGCCAGGAGGATGCCAGGATGGATACAAAATGCCATGTGGCAGACTCCATTTTGGTCTTCAGTTTTGCTCCGAATCCCAGATGCAGCCTTGCAGGGAACCACGAGCCAGAAAGAACCGTGGACCCATCCTGACATAGGATGTACAGCAAAGACTTTTAAGCCAGCAGTTATAACATCTCTATTAAGAGCCTGTATCTAGAACTGGGAGATTCGATGCATGTAATGTATGAGCCTTTAACAACCTCACTCTCATACTTTCTTTCTTTTAGTAATAAACCTTTAGATTGTAGATTCTAAAGGATTGGCTCAGCGTGATTTGTGGGTAAGGTCCAGAGGGTAAATTGACCTGGGATCTGTGGCTGGTTTCTTGGGACCAGAAGAACCCGTTCGGGGTAGGTGAGATTGGGTTCTATAACCCCTCACCTGTGTGTGAGGCCCGGGGCTGATTGGGGCACAGGGAGAGCTGGGGTGTTGGAGGGGTTTTGCTCGTGAGGCTTCTGGCTGGCCAGGCTGGCAGCAGAAGCACTCGGTGTGTCTGGTTTGTGGCCTATTTGGAAAAGTCTCCAGTCAGGGGCTGTAAAGAGCCCCAAATTTGAGCAATTTGCCCTGAGTGGACACGCTCAGCCATGCCCAGACCCGGCCCGGTCCGTCACATGGAGACACAGGGGTGCGGGGCAGGGGGAAGGGGAGTGGAGCTGAATGGGAGAGCCTCTTGGGGCTGGGGAAGGCCAGCGAAGAACACCTGAGCCTGGTGACGAGGGAAAGATACCAGCCACACTGGCTAGCCAGCTGTGAATGGGTCTGTGTGTCACCCCACCGACCTGGCCAGGCACGACCCTTTGCATCTCCTTTTGCGTGGCAAGGCCTGGGAGAGGGTGACACTGAACAAAGCAGCCGGGGCCTGGCTGGGAAGAAAGGTCTCAGGTAGGCAGGTGCTCCTAGAACTTCCCATTATGGGGTTTCTTGTGACTTCCGCTGAAGCCCTGGGCACTGGCGTCTTAAGCCTTTTAGCCCCCTGTAATGGATAGGAGCAAGCTGAGCAGCACCCGGTGACTAAGGGGTTAAACCCAGGTCGCTAGCAAGGTTGCCAGCAGAACCAACTGAGCTAGAGGGTTGAAATCTGAATTGGATATAGATACCCTGCCTGCTTTCTTTGTGTGGGAGAGTAAACCAGGAGTTGAGACACAGAATGATTTAAACCCAGGCAGGACTGCCATGCCTCCCAGGAATTTGGGGCATGGAAGTGGACTGAACCAAGAAAAGACTGGAAGTAAGTAAAGGGAAAAAGTGAATCTAGTCGCAACCAGAGTGTTTTCTTTATTTGGTGGTTTGGTTTGAACTGCTCTGTGTGACTCTTTGCTTCCCCTCCCCATTCACTACCTTGCATTGTGCCCAGAGACTTTGCTCTGTGTTTTAATTTGTTCTCCTTAGTTGCTCTGGAACATCTAGCAACCAAGGCTGCTTTCTCAAGTATAGCTTTTGTTTTGTAATAAAAATCACTTCTTTTAAGGTGATGATTTGAGGCTTGTGTCCTGGAAGGTACAGGAGGTCTGTCTGTCTGTCTGTCTGCAGGCCTCAGACTGAGAGGTCAGCTACCAGAGACTGCAGCTGGTTTGTCTCTTTTCTTTTTTCAAGCTCTCTTGTGGCAGAAGAACTTGGGTTCCCCTGGGGGAGAATTCAAGTGTTCACCCTGGTTTTAGGGATAAAAAAATCACTTGATGGTGGCAGCGCCCCCTTCCCCCTCCCCGAATTGTGCCTTTGTGACTCTGGGGGAGGTTTTGTAACCAGTGCCGGTTGTAGCACATGGCTTGCTCCGAACTGCACCTGCCTCAGACTCTCACGGGATGCGAAACCGCTTGGGTTGCCCGTGGCAACGGGGTGGTATTCAGCAGACGAGGGCTATTAACAAGTTGCCCGCTGCAGCTCAGGCTTGATGGACCCTGTCTCAGTGCGGTGCATGCAGCAGCCACGGACAGGCAGCTGAGCGCAGGCAGGGCCCGCAATGGGCCTCATGCGCTCTCTGCTGGCTCCCGGAGCCGGGCAGCTGCCACAAAGACTTGACTGGGGCTGTGCCACTCGACGGCGGGTTTGTCCCGCTGCCACGAGAGGGGACGGGACGCTGTGCTCGTGTGTCAGTGCACAGCAAGCGCCCCTGCCAGTGGGGCCAGGACCCAGCAAAGCACAACCCCCCGTTACGGCCAGTGCCTAGGACAGCGGTTCTCAAAGTGTGCTCCATGGGCCACTAGTGTCCACGGCTGCCTTGCAGGTGGGTCGTGGGCTCGGGGCTTCCCCCCGCCCCCGCAGCATGGAGCCTGGGCTGGTAGGCTGGATCCAGCTTGTGGGGGAAGGAAAGGCTCCAGGTGCTACCACTCCCCCCCCACCCACCCGGCTGCCCCCTCACGTGGAGGCTTTCCCCACTGCTCCCATTGGCTGTGATACCAGCCAATGGGAATAGTGGGGGGGTGGGGAGCACAGAGACAGGTAAGTGCCACCCATCCTCCTCATGCCTGGACCCTGCACCCCATCTGTGATGACGTGTCGGGGTCCCCCGACTCCTGCACCCCCGTAGTGGCACGAACAAACTCCACCAGCCGGTAGAGTAGAGGGAGTTTATTGCTTCTCCAGGATACAGCACAGCACAGATGTCATCTGGTTACAGGGCAGGCCTAGGATGCCTCAGCCCCCCTTGAGAGGGGGGAGACTGGGCCCCTAAATCCCAGCCCCCCTTTGCTCAGGCTGCTTCCTCCATGATTCCAGACAGAAACTACTTAACTCTCCCTTCCAGCCCTGCCCCCAGCCAGGGCTCCACTCCCCTCCTTCCCATTGTTCCGCTCCCTGGGGGATAACTCGTCGGACAGGTTCAGAGCCCCCTTTGCATAATGACTCATCCCCTGCCCTGCTGGGCCGTGCTGCAGACAGCAGCCAGCGGAGGTCACCCACAGCCCACCGCCCAGCATAGCAACCAGCAAGGTACCCCCCACTACGTCACACCATCCCCCTCATGCACCCCACCCCGCCCCTGCACCCTACCTCTCACCCGGACCCCCCCACTTTCAGCCCACTCCTGCAGCCAGTCTCCCGGCCAGACCCCCAGGCCCTCGGGCACCCATTTTGTCATCCTGGCTAGTTGGCGGGTGGCCCGTGAAAAGGTCTGTGGTGGGTGGGGTGGGGCCCAGGCCAAACCATTTGAGAACCACTTGTCTAGAAGACCAGCACTTCGAGCATCTCCACTCCGGCTCCCACCAGCGGCTGCTGTCCTGTGCAGCAGTAGAACAGCCCCGACCCTCCGCTACCCGTTCCCACCTCTCAGCGCGAGGGGTCCTTTCTGTGTCTATGTGCCTGGCTTCTCCAGCGCCAGGGGATGCTGGCTTCTGAGCTTGTCTGCGCTGGCCTCGGAATAGCTCCGCAGTGCTGTAGATGAACATCAGGCCCCAGCGCTGCCCCTGGAATGGCTGTTGCAGCGGGCGGGATGGGGATTCAGTCGCTCCTACCCACTGCCACAGCTCTAGCCCCCTAACTCCTGCCCCCGGAGAGCCTCTGCCCCTGCTGCTCTGTGGTTACCTACAAGTTGCACCCCTCCGGATCCAGCGACCCATGCCCAGTATGTCCGAGTACCCGCAACAGCTTCCCCCACTGCCGCCCCCGCCCCCTGCAGCGGTGCGTTGTTACAGCCATGCCTGCAATGTCAGACCGGCGTGGCTTCCCTAACAGGCACAGGGGGCAGCGTTGGCCTTGGTCCAGCGGGCAGGTCTCTTCCAAGGCTGGGAAAGAGCCAGCCGTGTGCAGCCAGCCGGGCCCCATCGGGAAGGGTCACAGCCAGAGCTACTAAATGACGGCTTGTGGGAGGAAGAAACAGCAGAAGGTCTGGGACTAATTGGAGCGGGCGAACGATTCCCAGGTGTGACTTGCGAACCGTAACCAGATTCCACGGCGGTGATCACACTTACAGAGCAGCCCGTGCCCGTGCCACGGAGGAGAGAAAAACGTTTTAATTGAAGCCACCCGCTGCGTGTCCGTCCCTTCCCGGCTCTTGGCACATTCCCTAATTGCATGTCTCCTTCGCGAGCCGCGTGCTCCAGGCCGAGGCGGAGAGGAACGGCATCGTGAAAACAGTCACACAGGCTCCGACTTCCTTGGTGAAGCGGCTCAGGGTCTCTGTGTGGGCCCCGAGCGGAAGATCTGCACCCCCTGCGTGCGTTGGGTCAGGATGAGGGGGCGTGGCTCTGTCTGTCCCAAAGCATGGCCTGGGGTGAGACCATCCCTGCACAGACAGCAGGGCCTGGTCTCTGAGCGGGGTGTGTGTGTGGCCATGGCCACTGGATGCCGGTGGATGGATCCTAGCTAGTTAGACTATGGGATGTGTATTGGCATGTGTGTGCGTGAACCTATGGCCACCCTTGCCTGGATGGTTGGAGTTTGATAAGCCCCCATCAGCCTGTGGTGTTGAGTGTATGAACTTGCCACTCAACTGACTGGGCTCAGGCTTCTGGAAAGATCTCGTTTTTGTTGGCCATGCTCCGAGACTGTACACAGCGCTTTGCAAAGTCACCCCCTCATCCCATTGCACACCCAGGCCACGGCACTGCCTTGGCGCACACGACATTGCTGTACTGGAAGGGGCTGAAGGAGGAGGCCCCGTGGCAGTGGAGCTCAGCTACCACCCAACATCACCACCACGCCTTCTTCACAAAATCCCACCTCTGGCCAAGCTTTCCCAGCTAGTTCCTCATTGCTACGTGGCACCGCGCCTGCTCTCCGTGGCCAGAGAGCGATGTGAGACTTGTGGTCAGCCCCCACTTCCCACCATCATCCGCACTCTAGGAAGCACCTTGTTTGTCAATGCGCAGTACAGATGTTGGGGGGAATCCCGGGGAGAGCTCCTGGAACCCTCAGGTCTGTGTGTTTTCTTCTGCTGTGGCAGGGAAGGGTCTGGTGGTGTTGTTCCATGCTAGGCTACGTCAATTTTTCAAGCTTAGGATTTGATGTGTGCTGTGGAGCCTGTGTTGATGCTGGTGTGGAACAGGGCGTTTGTGCTTCCATCACACAGCGTAATGTTTTCCTAGATGTCAGAGTGAGTCTACACAGCACCCTTAGCTCGAAATAAGCTACGCAAATTGTGTAGCTTATTTCAATGCTATTTTGAATTAGCTTATTTTGTAATTTGGCACTGGCTACGCAGCAGCACATTTCAAACAAATTCGCTATTCTGAAATTCCCCTTAACCCTCGTTACCGGGATGTTGGAATAAGCCGCCTGTTATTTCGAAATCTATTTCAAATTAATGGGATGCTTCGGTAGATGCGGAATAGCTATTTCGGGACACTTCCGCTATCCCAAAATCGCTCTGCAGTGTAGACAAACCCTGTGTACCTGGGCATATTGGGATGGACACTTGGCAAACGGCTCTGGAGGGCAGTTTTACAATTCAGAATGACCTTGACACCTGGGACAGTTGGTCTGAACGCAGCGAGATGAACGCCAGAGAGACAAGTGCCAAATACTTCATTCGGGAAGGCAGAAGCCCAGGTACAAAGTGGGGAATGGCTGTGAGCTGGGAATGCAGCTGTCAAGGATCTGGGGCCACTCTCTGGCTATGTCTACACTGGCAGCTTCTTGCGCAAGAATATCTTGCGCAAGGGTTCTTGTGCAAGAAGTCTTGTGCAAGAAAACGTCCACACTGCCATGTGCGAGCTGTGCTTTTGCGCAAGAGCACCCATGGCCGTGTGGACGCTCTCTTGTGCAAGAAAGCTCTGATGGCCATTTTAGCCATAGGGCTTTCTTGTGCAAGAAATCCCTGCCGAGCGTCCACACTGCCCTTTTGCGCAAGAGCTCCTGTGCAAAAGAGCTCACACCTGTTAAAAAAGAGCGTAGCTCTTGCGCAAGAAGCCCTCTCTTACCACGCCGTACTGTAAATTTCCTTGCGCAAGAGCGGGCAGGCAGTGTGGACGCTCTGGGGATTCTTGCGCAAGAACGGCCATACTTGCTCAAGAAGCCGTGAGTGTAGACATAGCCTCTGAGTTTTTAATGTGCTGCCGCCGCAGCAAAAAACAATCTGATGCTTGGGCTCATGGGCAGGGTGTATTTACGACACGGGAGTAACTGTCCCGGGCCAGTTGGCAGCGTGAGGCCCTAGCCGGGGTACTGTGTCCAGTTCCCAGCCCCACACTTTAGGAAGGAGGTGGGCAAATTGGGAGGAGTCTGGAGGAGGCAACAAAGCTGAGAAAAGGTTTCGAAAATCTGACCAGCGAGGGAAGGTTCCCGCCAACAGGCATGGTTAGCCCTGGGAAGGACACCGAGAGTGACCTTGTAGCAGCCTTCCAGGATCTTTGGGGCTCTTCTCAAGAGGCTGGTGAGCCGCATGCCCCCCGAAGGCAAGGGGCGACGTGCTGGGGTTCACCTGCAGGGAGGGGAGGTGGTAGGGAAAAACGTTCTGACTCTCAGCTGTAGAACAGGCTTCCATGGGAGGTTCTGGAGCCCCCGCCCTGCAAGCTTTTATGAACAAACTGCCGAACAGCTGCCGGGGTGGGCTTGGTTCCCGTGGGGCTGCCCCAGTGCAGGGGCTGGACTGGATGGCTTCGTGAGGCCCCTTTGTGCCATGACTCCTTGTGTAAAGGAGACAGAATTGCAGGGGTCTCCAGCTCAGCCCTTTGTCCCCGATCCAGCCACGTGGGCCCATTAAGGCCCTTCCTGCAGGCAGCACCCGCAGGGCTGTGGCATGAGCAGCAGATGGTTGCGCACGAGATGCCTGTTTCCCATCTAACTGTCAAGTAGCGAGCGCAGCCCCACCCCCTTGTCTCTGGAATGCCAAGGAGCGGCACTCGTGCCATTCCCATTCCCATTCCCATTCCCGCAGGCGCCTGGGCGCCTGGTCGGAGCACTGCCGTCTGGGCACCGTGCCAAAGCCCCGATGGCAAATCAACTCCTGAAGTTGCAGTTTTTCTTGGCAGCTGCCGGCTGGGCCCGGTGCCACTGCGAGGCCATGGCAGTGGCACCGCTCCCCTCTCTGTGGTGCAGGCTGTTCCTCGCAGCCAGAAGAGAGGCCAGCGCCTGTGAGCACGGCCGAGCGGCTCGGGGCAAAGCTTCCCAGCACAAACCAGCAGAGCTGAGCCTCTGCAGCGGTCCAGTGTGAAGGGCTGCAGGGAGGATCATGGAGCCAGCGGGTTAGACGGGCGGCCAGGGCCACCGGCCGAGACGTGGGGCTGTTGTGTCTAACCCATCCCAGCCAGACAGCTCCAGCCACCTTTGGAAACCCTCCAGGGCCGGCACTGCCCGGCCTCCCGAGACTGTCCTGTGGCTCTTCCAGCGAGGGCGCATTAGAGTCGGCTCAGCCTGCTGTGTGGCGGTTTGAACCCCTCCGCCTTGTCTTGCCTGCTGGGCAAGAGAGAATGACTTGTCTCCAGCCTTTCTCTGGCAGCCTCTCAAGTGGCTGGAGCCCCCCGGCAAGTGCCCCTCATCTCTCTCCTCCAAACTAAATGTGCTCTTCCAGCAGCCCCGAGCCAGCTGCTGGTACTTGCACGTACTGCCTGGGGCCGGGTTCGCGGGGTGACCTACTGAACAAAGCTGGGGTTAAAACCTGCCCATGCCCCACAGCGGTGATGACACCCGAAGCCAGGGGAGCTCCAGGCAGGATCACTTTGTGCGACTGCTCAGCAGGCCTGTTGTGTCCCTTGTAGAGCCGATGTGGCCTCTGCCCGTGGGCTGCACCCAGCGTGGCCCTTGTGTCCCTGGTAGAGCCGGCGTGGCCACTGTCTGTGGGCTGCACCTGGCATAGCCCTTGTGTCCCTGGTAGAGCTGGCGTGGCCTTTTCCCGTGGGCTGCACCCAGCGTGGCCCTTGTGTCCCTGGTAGAGCCGGCGTGGCCACTGTCTGTGGGCTGCACCTGGCATAGCCCTTGTGTCCCTGGTAGAGCTGGCGTGGCCTTTTCCCGTGGGCTGCACCCGGCGTGGCCCTTGTATCCCTGGTAGAGCCGGCGTGGCCTCTGCCCATGGGCTGCATGCTGAGGGTTGGTCTCTATTGCAGAAACGAGCCAGGAAGAGTCCCATTATAACCAGTGTTGCAGAGCCTTTGACGTGGGCCAGTGCAAAGGGGCTGCAGGAAGAATCAAGGAGCCAGCGGGTTAGACAGGACCGTGAGGGTCACCTGGTCTCCCCCAGACTTGCTGTGTCTAACCCATCCCAGCCAGACAGCACCAGCCTCCATTGGACACCTCCAACGCAGGGGCCGGATCCGGGGCCCATGTACCTGCTCAGCAGGGGCTGCGGAGCCTTTCTTACAGCACGGCCTCCCGGCCCGCCTGGCTGCTCTGTGGCCTGTCTGCAACCCCCAGCCGAGTGAGCTGGGCAAGGGCCGCGTTTGAGCATTTCCCTCCGACGCCCCCACTCTCTGGCCGAGCCTTCACGCGTCGTGCGCGGCTGGGCTGCTGAGGGTTAACGTGACTTACAGCTGGCGCAGGGCTGCTTTGTCAAATTCCAGCGGAGCGTGGCTTTGGAGACGTGTGTACACCGGGCAGCCCCGGAAGGGAGCAGCTGGGAGCCTCTATTACAGTGACAAGGGTAGTGCTATTTCACTACAAGCTGAACTTTAGTTCTGACATCCTATTACTGAAACCCAGCGCCCCCGCGCCGGGCACTCGGGGTTTAGCATTTTGGACTTGGCACACACATTAATCAAGTCACCCAAAGGTCGGCCTTGTCCCCGTCTCTGGACATTTTCATCAAGTCTTCACAGTCGACTGCAGCAAGGCGCCCTGTCTCCCTTCACAAGTCAATAGTCGGCTCCAGTTACACAAGTGACACGTTGGCCATACAGTAAAAACAGCGAGCAGTCCTGTGGCACCTTACTCACTAACTAAACTATATAGCACTGTATCGTGTCATGAGCAAAGCCCCCTTCCTCAGTTGGAGTGGAAATAACAGAAACCAAGAGATATATATAACAGCAAAAAGAGTACCTGCCAATTGCTAATGAGGCTAAGGCAATGGGAAGTGCCCCACTCTTAGCTTTTGCGGTACACATGCAGTTGTTAAAGGCAGGGGAGACTGGATTTATAATGCGCCATCCAGTTAATGTCTTTACAAACCTCAGAGGGGCAGCCGTGTTAGTCTGTAACTTTGAAAACAATGAATAGCCCTGTGGCTCCTTAGGGCATGTCTACACTATGGGACAAAGCCAAATTAAGCTGCACAACGTCAGCTACGTTAATTGTGTAGCTGAAGTCAAAGTAGCGTAACTTGGCTTTTCGCGCTGTCCACGCTGCAGGGAGAGGAAGGAAGAGCGCTCTCCCTCCGACTGCCCTTACTCCCTGTGAAATGAGCGTTACCGGCATCCCCCAGAGCGCCCCCTCACTTCGAATTTGCTGTCTTAACTTGACCGCTAATTCGAACCCTGGAAGATCGACAGCGGCAGCTTTGCTTTTCCGCTGCAGTGTAGACAAACCCTTTGAGTCTAACCAAAGCTTAATGCTCATGGTTCCATTTATTTTGGTTAGTCTCTCAGAAAGGTGCCACGGGACCACGCCTCTTTAAAGTTCCTGTCTTTGTTTAAGCCCAGGGAAACAGTGTCAGATTTGTAGCTGAACATCAGTTCTGCTCTCACTCCGGCATTGGCTGGCAGAATTCCTCTGTCGAAGGACGGCTACTTTTACACCCGTGATTGAGTGTCCAGGCAGGCTAACATGCTCCCCTCCAGGTCTCTGTGTGTTCCCATTCCCGCAGTCTGATTTGTGTCCATTTATCCTTTGGAGCACAGACTGTCCACTTTGGCCAATGTCCATGGCGGAGGGGCTTTGCTGGCACTTGATGGCATAGAACACTTTAGTGGATTTAGTTGTACGAGCTTCTGATGTGTGTCTGATCTGCCCCCCGGACCAGAGCCCTGCACATCTGTGCCGTGTCTGATCTGCCCCCCGGACCAGAGCCCTGCACATCTGCGCCGTGTCTGATCTGCCCCCCCCGGACCAGAGCCCTGCACATCTGCGCCGTGTCTGATCTGCCCCCCGGACCAGGGCCCTGCACGTCTGCGCCGTGTCTGATCTGCCCCCCGGACCAGGGCCCTGCACGTCTGCTCCGTGTCTGATCTGCCCCCTGGACCAGAGCCCTGCACGTCTGCGCCGTGTCTGATCTGCCCCCCGGACCAGGTATGACGTAGTGGGGGGTGCCTTGCTGGTTGCTATGCTGGGCAGCGGGTTGTCAGTGACCTCCACTGGCTGCTGTCTGCAGCACGGCCCAGCAGGGCAGGGGATGAGTCATTATGCAAGGGGGCTTCGAAACTCGTCAGACAGGTATCTCCCATGGAGCGGAGCAATGGGAAGGAGGGGGGCGAGGCCAGACCTGGCTGGGGGCAGGGGTGGAAGTGAGTGAGTTAGTTTCTGTCTGGGATCATGGAGGAGACAGCCTAGGGCCCAGAGGGGCTGGAATTTAGGGGCCCAGCATCCCCCATCTCAAGGGGGGCTGAGGCATCCTAGGCCCGGTTCCTGTAACCAGATTCCATCTGTGCTGTGCTGTATCCTGGAGAAGCAATATACTCCCTCTATTCTACTGGCTGGTGGAGTCTGTCTGTGCCATTACGGGGGTGCAGGAGTCGGGGGACCCCGATGCGCCGCCACACCAGGGCCCTGCACGTCTGCGCCGTGTCTGATCTGCCCCCCCTGGACCAGAACCCTGCACGTCTGCGCCGTGTCCGATCTGCCCCCCGGACCAGGGCCCTGCACGTCTGCGCCGTGTCTGATCTGCCCCCCCCCCGGACCAGAGCCCTGCACGTCTGCGCCGTGTCTGATCTGTCCCCCGGACCAGGGCCCTGCACGTCTGCGCCGTGTCTGATCTGCCCCCCGGACTAGAGTCCTGCACGTCTGCGCCGTGTCTGATCCCCTTTGGCCGCCTGGACACAGCAAAGTGTCCGGGAGCGACTGTCATGTTACAGGACTCTGATGTGAGCGCATAAACCAGTGTTGTGACCAGGCTGTGTTTGCACCGAGCCTTGTGCAAAGGGGGCCAAGTGAGGTGTCTGTGGAGAGCTGCTGCTTTGCGGATTCCGTTTGCGCTGCGCCCACAGGCGCCATGTCTGCACGGGACGCCCTGAGCGATGGCTGCGCTTCTGTTTCAGGTGTTTGCTTCCGGGAGGCAGCAGTAGGCTGCCAGTGACTAGGAGCTTCTCTGCCAATGGGCCTCACGTGGAGCCAGGCCAGCTGAGGCAGGTGGCTGTGACATTCAGGCCAGCACAGCAGCCAGGGCTGCTAAGGACTGAGTCCTGCCTGGCCGGGTGCCTGGCTCCGTTTGGGGAGGTTCCCGCCGACGGGCAAAGGGACAGAAGGGCTCTCGAGCCTCCTCCATTTGTCTTCTCTCCAGCTCAGCACTTCAGAAGCAGCTTTGCTCTGACCCAGGCCCGGCCGGACCGACGACCCAGCCTGACAAAGGACATGTCCCAGAGGCTTCCAAGACAGCAGTTTGCTCCATCTCTGCTCTGAGCCTGCCCAGGGCGGTAACTGGGGCGAGTCATTTCGTTTCCTTGAACGTTTTACTCCCAACCTTTTCCTTCCTTCTATTATTAATGAACCTTTCGATGGCAGATGCTGAAGGATCAGCCCAGAGGGCTCTTTGGGGTAAGATCTGAGGTATGAATTGGCCTGGGTCTGGGTCTGGGTCTTTGGGCCTGGGAGAACCTGTTGGGAGGCGGGGGGATGGGTTATTACCTCTCCCCTGTGTAAGGTAGGGCTGGGGGGGCACAGGGAGCGCTGGGCTGTCTGAGGGGAGGTAGGGGGATGGGTTATAACCTCTCACCTGTGTAAGGTGGTGCTGGGGGGCACAGGGAACACTGGGGGGTCTGAGGGGAGGTGGGGGGATGGGTTATAACCTCTCCTGTGTAAGGGGGGGCACAGGGAAGGCTGGGGTATGTGAGGGGAGGTGGGGGGATGGGTAATAACCTCGCCCCTGTGTAAGGGGGTGCTGGCTGGGGCACAGGGAAGGCTGGGGTACCTGAGGGGGTTGCTTGTGTGAGTTCTTGCTGGCCGGGCGTGAACAGCAGTGCTCGGTGTGGCTGGTTTGGCACCTTAGAGCGACGGACCCCCAGCCTTGGGTTGTAGGTAGCCCTGGTTCAGAGCAGTTCTCCCCAGCGTGACCCTCTCAGGGGTGCTCCAGAATCCCTCTCGGTTACACGGCCCTGCGCGAGCCATGTCCTCCGAGCCTGGGGCCTGGACAGCGTGTCCCCTGCACCAGCAGCAGTCGGTCCAGCGCGAGCTAGCGCCTCCCCTCCCTTGCCTGGAGGAGGGCGGGGCAGTGGGTGTGCCCCTCCCAGCTGCTCTCCACCCCGCTGGCTGGACGACCCCCCCCCAGCAGCTGGCTTCTCCGGCTGGAAGAGCTGGTCCGGGACGTGAGGGTGGGCTGCAAACACCAGCGCCTGTGGGAGCCGGAAGAGCTGGTGCACCCAGCCTGGCTCAGAGCTGCTGGAAGCGTCTCCCTGCACCGCTGCGGAACGGTCTCGTCCCGTCTGCACCAGACGTAACCGCCTCGACCACGGTGGGCAAAGCACCCCCGTGCGCCTGGCCTGGCTCCCTCCTGGCCAAGGGCTGGCTGCCCTTGGAGCCTGGCCGGAGACTTGCTAGGCCCAGCTCTGCCCTGTCAGGCCATGCCGGTTCCTGGAGGCCAGAGCACAGGTGCATGCAGTGCGTAGGGGGTGGGGTGGGGTCAGGAGTCAGGGCTGGGGGCGTAGGGGTGATGGGGGGTAAGGGAGCCCTTTCTGGAGAGTGGGGCGGTGGGGGGCTGCAGCCACATGTACCAGCTCACTGCTGCTCTTCTTCCTCTGACGCTCGGGGTGCGAGGGGAAAGTTCACAACCTGCTGCACCCACCTCTGCCCTCCCCTCGGCAGCCGGAGCTGCAGGATGGCCCCTCTGAGCACTGGCCCCTCGCCCCAGAGGAAGAAGACCCTGTACACGCGGCGCCGGGAGGGGGAGCTGGGCTAAGGGCTGGGACTACCCCGGGGCAGGGGGGGAGGCGTCACACCCCCAGCCAGCCCCTTTCACCTGCTGGGCTGCCTGCTGCTTAGCAAGGCACCTGCAGGGGCGTCCCGGGAGCCCCGCCCGGCTGGGAGAACAGCTGCAGCCCAGCGCCCCAGCGGGCCGGGCTCTTGCCAGGGCACCGCCCCCCGGGTGCACCAGCTTCCTTTCCCCCCTGCTGTCTGGGGCCGGGAGGCGTCCTGTGTGGCACCCCAGAGCCCAGGGAAGGGAGTGGCCATCGCAGGCCTGGCCCCTGTAAAAGGGGACGACCGGTCCTCATGCGGCGCCGGTCACTCGCCGTGCGGCTGTGACCAGGGGCTGGTTCAGTTTCATTCCGTCTGGAGCAAGCCCTAATCGGGCATGCCAAAGGGCCTGCAGCCCCCTTCCAGGGCAATCGTCTGCTGCAGACTCAGAGCCCCTGGAGCCTTGGGGGGCCTTGGGGCCGTGGCAGGCTGGCTGGCGGGTGGCAGTGGAGCCAGGCGGGGAGCTACCAGCCGGTCTGGGTGGGAACCCTGTGGAAATCGAACAGTCTCTCAACAAGGTTTTGATGTGGACACATTGGCCAGTTCCCCTGAGGGGCGGGGAGGGGCCCGCTGCCTGAAGTGGCATCTCTCCTGATGACAGAGGGTGCGTCAGAATCAGCCTGACCTGGACAGACCCCAGGGCATTCTCATTTGAATTCCTAAGCCCCTGGGAGAATAGCGGAGGTGCCAGGTGTAAATCCGTAGCAACTGGAAGCAATCGACCAGGAACAGCGGTGTAATTTCATGCTTCAGCACCGTCTAAAGGGATGGGAGCACAAAACCTACTTTTCCATCCTGGGCTTGGCGCTTTAGACCTGCCAGGGAGCCTTGTGGGACCATTGAATGACTGAGGTGAAAGTACAGCCGAGAAGAAATTGCCCTTTGGATCTGCGCCATCCCTCAGCCGTCTGCGTTGGGGCTGAATGGCTGGGAGCCAGCCCGCTGTCCCGCTGGCGAGTGGGCAGTTGCCTTCGAAGGCCCTTTGCACGTGGCACAAGAACCCCGCCCCCCCCCGCCCGTCCATAAGAGCGGTTGGGTTGCCCGGCCTGTTGCAAAGGGCCAGACGCTCAGAGGAGAGCACACACCACAGCTGATAAGCCCACCACAGTGAAACCGACACGCAAGCCGTGCAGGCTAGCTGGTGAGCGCGCCGCTCAGGAAATGCCCGATTCGAAGCACGCAGGCTCGCTTGTTTGCATTACAACGGCGCGCCCGTCCCATCCCCCTCTCCTGGCACAGTGCCGTGCAGCCCCAAACCACTGGGACAGCCCCTGGGGCGGGAGGCCCGTGTGGCCATGACAGAGGGCGATGGGAGTCATAGGGGGGGGGTAGTGCACCTTGGGGGCCATAGTGGGGCGAGGTGGCCAGTGCCCCGCATGGGTCCAGCCTACAAGAGCTTTTCCCGAGGGGCTGTAACTTCTCCGTGCTGCTTGTTGGACCAGTTCTTGTCTTGCTGACTGGGCCGCACGGCAACCTGGGGGCCGTGCCCCACAACTGGGACCCTGATGGGTGGGGCAGGCAGACCAGGCCTGGGCATGGGAAGGCCCCGGACTCCCCAACCTCTGAGCCCTGCCAGCTCTGCCTTTACAAAGGGCCAGGCCAGCGGGCGAGAGGCTCTTGCTCCTGTCCCGCTAGGCACCGGGGCGGGTTTGGCATGCTAGTGCCGCCCTGCCCCGGGCCCCAGGAGCCCAGCCCAGCTGGGCCTTTCCAGGCCTTTGTCCGCCCCCCCCCCCCGGGGCGACTCGGTGGGTTACGAAATGGGCCTTCGTTTCAACTGTGTCCAGTCCCAGTGGACGCAGCGGCCAGGCCACCGTGGTTGAGCTGTGAATGGAAAACTGCAGCCTTAGACAGACACCGCTGAGCGTTACGGCAAAAGTCAATGGCTGCTTCCCACAGCCCAGCACTGGACAGGGCACATAACCCCCCACCTCCGCGGCAGGGAGAGAGGCCGCGGGTGCCAGGTGGATTGGGACGGGGCAGGGCCAGGGGTGTGCAATTCCACAGCACCTCTCCCGGGGCGGTTCCTGGCTACAGCCTGCCCCACAGTCCCAGCCCCAGGGCAGGCTAGGGGGCCCCAAACCCACCCCCCTCAGTGCCAAAGCCAGGCTAGCCAGCCCCATGGAGCATGTGCCCCCTCACTGAGAGCAGGGCGGAGGGATGATGCCAGCAGGAAACGTCTCAGCGCCCCTTCCAGACAGTGACTGGAGCCAGAGACCCCGGTGACGGGTGTGGGCTCATGACCTGACTAGGATGGGCCACCCCAGTGGGACTAGACGTTGTTCTGAGTCCCAGTTTTGCAGGTGGGGAAAGCAAGGACACGACTTGGCCAAGCCACTCCAGGGGCCCTGGCAGAGGAGGGGTTAAAACGGCGGGGCTCCTGGATCATGTCCCTGCCCCCCTCCGTGCTCTCTGTTCTGAGCACCCCCTGCAACCGGCTGGGGATTCCCTGGGTGTGAGTGGCTCAGGCAGGCGCAGGACCGGCTGGACGGTGGCTCCGGTTCGGCAGCGACCCCGGATAGGGTCTGGCCAGGCTGTGGTGTGAGGTGCGCAGCTAAGGGGCTGCTGAGTGAAGGGCCTGGAGGGTGGAGCCCTCTCCTGAGGCAGGATGGTCAGTGGCTGCCCTCCCCCCCTTCCCGTGCCCCCCAGAGAGCTCCGGGACCTATTGCTCGGGGGCCTGTGAGAAGGCTGCCACCCATGGCCCCAGAGCCTGTGGCACGCATGGCCAGGGTTTGTGGGCAGGCCGAAGGTCTAACTGGGCTCAACAGAGAATGAACCCCGGTGGTGGTGGGTAGCCCGGAGGTGCAGCCCTGCCCTGTGCCCTGGCTGCTGGAAGCTGGGGGGTGCGTGGGGAGGGCTCATGGGACGGCCGCCCCCACAGAAGCACCAGGCCCTGGAGGCTGTCGGTGCTAGCTGGGCCCTGGGTGTAGGCAGGGCGGCCGTTCCTAAGGGTGAGTGTACAAAGGGGTCCTGCCTGCTTGTGCCAAGGCAGTGCCCCAGAGCCCTTGGGCAGTGACTGCCCTGCCTGGAAGCGGTGACCCCACCGTGCAGACGGGAGCACCTCTCCTGCCTCCAGTGGCACAGAGCACAGCGCCCTGGTGCCCATTGCCCCGGGGAGAAGGGGCGTCCTGCTGGCAGGGCAGCGGAGGAGAAAGGCGTCTGGGCCAGGGTCCTGCACCGTGGAGGAGCACAGCGCCTGAGGGCGTCGGCGCCAGTGGGACGGGAAAGAGGCGCTGACCCATGGGTGTGGCGGGTTGCTCCCTCCCTTGAGGTAGGTTGCTAGAGCCCAAGTGGCGCTTTGTAGCCCTGCCCAGCCTGTGCCACTGGTCGGTGGGGGGGGGCGGTTTTGGTGCTTTGGCACAGAGACCCTGGGCTCGCCAGAGCAGAGGCCACTGGGAGCCGCCTCGTGGATTCTGCTGCCTGGTGACACAGCGGGCAGGGGTGGGGGGAGCCGGCAGGACGGTGCTCACGCTCAGGGAGTTTGTGTGACGTCCCTTGGGCCACATTAATGAGGGGGGAAGAAAGCGTCTGGTCTGGGCTCTAGTGACGAATGAATTAGGAAGACAGACGTCAGTGTCTGGGCAGGCGCTTCCGAGGCACCAGGCGCGCCGCCCCTCGCGGCAGGCGCTCAGTGCCCAGGGCTGGTGCCAGGAGGGCTTAGTGGGCGGGTTGGTGGCATTCACCGCAGAGGGGCTGCTCTCTCCTGGACTGGGACTAGCTGTGTGTGAGCGACTGGGCAGGACTCAGCCCAGCCAGTGAAGGGAGGGACTGAAGGTATGCAGGGGTGAATCGTGGGCAAGCGAAATCGAAGGCTGGGTCAGGCCCCTGGGCCTGGAGACATGGGCAGTGAGCCTGGAGTCACTTGCCAGCCCCTGGCCGCTCAACCGCTGCCTAGTGCCCTTGGAATCGCCGGACAGTGTGTGGTGGGCACGGCTCCGCTCTGCTCAGGAAGCCCAGCTCTAGCCCCCAGGAGGGAGACAGGAGCCTCCCCCCCCAGCCTGTCTGCTGGTGGCAGCATGGACGGTAGCCACCCCCACTTCTGTACGTTTTAAAGGGCGCTGTCTGTCCGTTGGCAGGGGCACGCAGGTGGGCCCGGCCGGGGGGAGGGGGGGGGAGCTGGCATGCACTAGCAGCGAGGGTGCTGGCTGGGGGGCCCCCTGGCCAGGGCCGCACATGAGCTTTGCACAAGCCAAGTTCTACATCAGCCAAGTTCCCACGACCCCCCGCCGGAGGGGCCAGGCTCCCACGTGTGCTGGGGGTGCCTATGGCTGAGCCCAGCCCTCCCGCTCGGAGCAGGCCAGGCCCAGAGAGGCCCCCGCCCTACGCAAGGAGCGTCAGTGGTGACTGATCAGCTGCTGCAGTTGGGGAACCAGCAGCCCCAGCCTTTCCCTGTGCCGAGCCTGGGAGTGTGGCTTTCCTCTGCCTCCCCTGCTCCCGGGGCCTGCTCCCCCCGGCACCCGCAGCTGGGCCTTGGCAGCTCATGGGCCTGTCCACATCTCAAACCAGCCTGGGCTGGACATCTGGTCTGCTGACCCTGCCTGGTGCCCTGCGAGCTCTGGCCCATGTAGTCGGGTTTCTCTCGCTTCCTTGCCCTTGTTCCTTCTCAGCCCTGCCGCTGTGGGGGCTTTGCACGGTGCACGGGACACCTGCCCTCAGGGAGAAGCCCTGGTGCCGTGCTGGGTGCAGGGCCAACTCAGCTTTGCAAAGACCACTCCTAAGAGAGGTGCCTTACTACAGACCGTTCCATTCCCCTGATTTCCCCGGAGTCACGGGCGGGAGCAGAATGACCCGTACCAGCAAATCTGTGCTTTATTCCCAGGACAAAGGACCATCGCAATGTGGTTGGAACATTCTGTTTTTCAAGCTTACGCCTCCCCAGCTTCCTGGCGACATACGTCGCTCTGGGGACCCACAGCAAGACGGAGAGGCCCATGCCAGCCTGGGATGCGTGGCTCCCCCTGGGGCGTAGAGCCCCGGGCGTCTCACCCCGCGGGCGTGGGGCCCCCATCCTCATCCCGCTAAGCTGCAGGAGGGGGCGAGAGACCAACCCTCCCCCTGCCCAGGGAATGCTCCAGTGGGTTCTGTTCGGAACATGCACAAGGTACGTGCCAGGCAGAGGCGCGAGCAGTTTGCGCAGCGACAGAAGTGAGCACCGACCAGCTGTTATTACGAAGCAGATGGCCCCGGGCCTTCTCCCCCAGCCCCTGGGGCCCTCTCATGGCTGCCCAGCGGCTACCAATCACAGCGTCAAAACCAAGCGCCTGCTGGGACAGACTCTGCCGAGGGCCTGGCTGTGTCCATGGGCTCGGAGGACGTAACTCAGCCATTCCATGGGCCTCGGCCTGCAAGAGCCGGACCTGCCGCAGGGGGCGCAAGCCATGCTCGCCGGCACCGCGAGGAAGGGTACGACGGCCGGCGGAGGGGGCGGCTGTCACGGTGGCCTCCAGCTTGCCACCCTCATGGCAGGCTCCCCTCGCTGCTGCGCTGCGCCTGGACGTTCATTCCCACCTGAAGTCCTGCCCCACGGTTTCATAGAATTTAATATTATACGGTCTATAGAAGTCCCGGAGCTGCTCTATGACCTCAGGGTCTATCTGCACGTGAGTCCTCCCTTTGGATTTGCCCAGGCAGCGCGGGAAGGTGCTGCCCTCTGGCTTCTTCAGGCATGGGAAGCCTTTGGTCTTGTTGAAGTAGAAGTGCTTGTCTGTGAGGACCCGCTTGATGCCCAGGAAGTCCTGCACTTTGCCCATCTCCCCCGCCGGGTCCGTGATCAGCTTCTCGCCACTGACAAAGAGGATCTGGGAGAGGGGGAAGTACTGGAGCCAGCTCTCCAGGTGCACCACGTACATCCCGATGCGGATGGCGCTCCAGGAGGTGTCCACCAGCCCCAGGCTGCGGTTCTGGAAGGACAGCCCTTCGAAGGTGGGGATCTCGGGCTTCTTGGAGAGCGTCTGTGTGTAGTCCGAGATGGCCCGGGTGACGGGGTTCCGCACCACCACGATCAGCTTGGTGTCTCGGGACATGTTGAAGATCCGCCGGGGGGCCTCCTTGGTGACAAAGTAGCTGGGTGTCTTCTCCATTGTGATCTGGCTGCCCAGCGTCCGGGGCATGAGGCTTCTGCAAGCAAAGACACACCCAGGTTAGGACAGGAGCGGGGACCCACCCGTGCAGGGGAGGCGCTTGCAAACACAGCCTGGGTGCCCCCTGCTCACAGCCCAGGCGGCTGGGGATGGCCAGGCGGGGCACCAGCAGGGTTTCAGCTCTCTGACAGCTGGACTAGCCTGCCCCAGACAAGAGACTCGTTCCCATCCAGCCGGGAGCCATCACGTATGGCTGGGAGCTGCCAGGTGCCCCCGACAGTCAGCGGAAGCGTGCGACTCAGGCAGGGGAATGGGATGCTTGCCCTGCACCGTAGCTACCGATGGGACAATGGGCACCGTGGGGCAGGTTCAGACACCCCCGACCTAGCGGGCACACCACTGGGGCTGCTTTGCTCTGGCCCCAGGGAGATGGACTGAGGGTCAGCCTCTTGGGCTCAATGGCATCCCGCCCAGGGCTTTCTCCAGCCATCGGAGAACGCTTGCCCCACATGTGCCACTCTCCAGCCCCGCCCTGGCTCCACAGGGCCGGCTTGCGCTGTGCATGCTGGGAAAGGACGCTGCCCGACTGATACTTCCAGAGGGCCGGAGAAGGCACCGTGGGATTGGCCAGGACTCAGGTGATCAGCCCACTCCCGGGAAAATCCTGGGTGCGCAGGCCTTCCAACGCACAGTGCCCTGCCACCCGTGGGGGGCGCCAGCACCTGCAGGCACTCAAAGGAGAGCGCCCCCTACTGCCCGGCTGTGCTGTAGTGTCTGTACGTTGCTGGTTGCTAGGCTTGGGCTGTGGGCTGTGGATGACCCCTACTGGCCTCTGTCTGTAAGCATGTGTGACGTAGCGTGGGGACCTTGCTGGTTGCTCTGCTGGGCAGTGGGCTCTGGGTGACCTCCGCTGGCTGCTGTCTGCAGCACGGCCCAGCAGGGCAGGGGATGAGTCATTATGCAAAGGGGGCTCCCAACCTGTCCGACGAGTTACCCCCCCAGGGAAGGAGCAATGGGAAGGAGGGGAGTGGAGCCCTGGCTGGGGGGGCAGGGCTGGAAGGGAGAGTTAGGTAGTTTCTGTCTGGAATCATGGAGGAAGCAGCCTGAGCAAAGGGGGGCTGGGATTTAGGGGCCCAGTCTCCCCCATCCCAAGAGGAGCTGAGGCATCCTAGGCCCGGTTCCTGTAACCAGATTACAGCTGTGCTGTGCTATCCTGGAGAAGCAATAAACTCCCTCTATTCTACTGGCTGGTGGAGTCTGTTCGTGCTATTACGGGGGTGCAGGAGTCGGGGGACCCCGATGCGCCGTCACAGCACGGCCCAGCAGGAGGTGCCTTGAGGGCCTCCATGACAGTGACCAAAGCGGTCCTACCGATTAAGGGAAGGGATGAAACAAAGGAAGTGAGCGTTGTGGGAAGGGGCAGTCTTTGGATGGAAACCATGAAGGAGACAGACTAAGGAGGGGGGCTGGGAGTCTAGGGGCCCAGGCACCCCATCTCAAGGGGTCTGAGGCATCCTGGCCCAGACTCCTGTAGACACGTCACGTCTGTGCTGTGCTGTATCCTGGAGGAGCAATAAACCCTCCCTATTCTACTGGCTAATGGAGTCTGTTCTGGCTGCTACGGGGCTGCAGGATCAGGAGGAACCCCGACGTGCTGTCACACCTGCCCACATCATTTGCTGCTGCACCTGCCCTCAGGGCTCCCAGCCGTGCAGACGCAGCCGCCACTCCAGAACCCCCCCAAATCTTGAGTGCGCAAAGCCGTCCGAGCCCCAGGACAGCCCAAGGGGCGTCCACCCCAGCAGGCAGGAGCCGTATGGGCACCCAGCAGCAGCTACTGAAGGCGCTGGGCCACCCCGGGCTGCGCTCAGCCCGGCCATTTGCCCAGGTGAGCAGGGCTACGTGGGCCCCTCCCGGGAGGTGGCCTGGCCCTGCGGGACACGGACCAGCACGCCTGCTTGGCAGCTGGATCCTGCGCCCTGCATGTAGCCCTGACAGCAGCACCCGCTGCAGGGCTGTCCGCCCTTCCCCAGAGGGGTGCCACGAGCCCTGGGCCAGGCTGGCTCTGTGCACTGATTGCACAGGCCGGACTCCTGGGGACTCAGGGCTTCACCCCTCTCTGCTCTCGCCCTTTACTGCCGACATTGCAGCCCCAGCGCCAGCAGCATCCCACTAGCCCAAGCGTGGCCTCAGGGCTGCAAGCGGCCTGCCGGGGGCACAGGGTTTCTGGTGCTCTGTGCAGTCTCCAAAGAGAGCCAAGTGATTAGTTCACACAAATTAATAGGCCTGTTCCCCCTAGGCCTGGCTCACCTAGTCTGTTCCCCCTGGGCCTGGAGCCTGGGCCTGGCTCACCTGGCCTGTTCCCCCCAGGAACGTGGACCTGGCTGACCCAGCCTTTCCCACTGCCCCGCTTTAGCCCCACACATGCAGAACGGGAGCCCTGTTGTGGGATGCCGGTCAGGAAATGCTGCTTCAGTGCCAGCCCCACTGCTGCTCTGGCTGATCCCAGACGCGTGTTTGCCATACACTGGAGCCGGGCAGCGCTGTCCAGGACTCGCTAGTACAACCCACTGGCACAGACTCCGGAAACGGCTGTCGCATGAATGGCTCGGGGCTGTCAGCACTTCATTCCGTGTGCTATTAGCGCGATGTGTTTAAAAATGAGATTACATGTGCGAATCAATTATGCGAAATACAGGAGAATGGTGCCGTGCGTCCCCGAAAGGAGACAAGTAGAGTCTTTAACGGCGGCCCAGTGCGGGCTGCACCCAGCATGGGAGATTGCTGAGCCAACAAAATGCAGCCAACTAGTGGCATAGATCATCTCTGAACCAGGCCGGGAGACGCGCATCCCGCTGTCAGCATGACAGGAGCAGAGCAATCCCCGGCCCACGGAGCTGGAGTATGCACGGTCCCCTCGTTACCGCCCCCTGCAAAACCAGCATGCCGGGGGCCTGCACTGGCCATGCACAAAGGCTTCAGCTGCTGTTACACCGGCCCATGGGCTGCTCCTCGTGGAACACGCCGTGGGGCCCGGAGCAGAGACGGGCTGTCTTCGCTGTGCAGAGGCTTGTGGAGGCGGGCGCTCTGTGGGACAGGGCCTGGCCATGCACGTGTTGGCCTCCGCAGGCCCCACAGCTACTCCCCCCCGACCCCGGCAGGGAGAGGCGAGGCGGTGACGTCCGAGCCAGCCCCAGGCCCCTCGCTGCTCTGGGTTGGCTCAGAGGCCGGAGAGCTCGAGGGAGGGTCAGGCGGGGTGGGGCGGTGCCAAGAAGCTTGGGAAGCAGCCGCGAGGCTTTGCCAGTGCCCTCTTGCCCAGCGCCGGCGTCCCTGCCGACAGAGCACAGCAGGCTGGACACCAGAGGAGAGGGGAGTAACGCTGCCTGAGCTGGCTGCAGCAGCGGCAGGCCTGGCCATGCACAGGCCATACGCCGGCACCCTCAGCTGCTCCCCAGGGCCCTTCGTGCTTAGTGCTTGGGAGTGAGAGACGCCAGCATGAGCGGCTGGAAGGCCCCCCCCCCCGCCCATCTTCCAGCCCAGAGAGCCACCAGCCTCAGCCCCTGGCGTGTGCAGTGGGCACATCTCTGCCCCCTTTCCATCTGTCGGTAACACCTCGTGTGTCCCCTTTCTCCCCACAGGTGCCGACACGGCCCCTCGCTGGCTGGCTGAGCGCCCCGCCCCTCTCCCATGGAGCCGATCCTGCCTGGGCACCAACACCAGCTGGAGAAGCCTGGCCAAGCCCCCGCCCCCTTTCTCTCAGGTGGGAGTGGGGAGATTTTATTCCCCACGGTGCTTGGCCGAAAAGGCTGTAGCAGCCAGCCGTCCCTCCCCCCCCCGCCCCCCACTGTGCAGCTCACAAAGACGCCGCTGCCTTCACGTGCGGTTCCTTCACTAGTCACCCAACACTCAGACCTACGTTCACAGACACTTTTGCAGGTCCAGAGCCCAGCTGCCGGGGCGCAGACACCGGCAAACGCTCCCGGTACCAGAGCCCAGCCGCTGGGGAGCAGACCTGCCACTGGAGCGAGACGGCCGAGTGCCCGGCACAGACACCGGCAAACGCTCCCGGTCCCGGAGCCCAGCCGCCGGGGAGCAGACCTGCCACCGGAGCGAGACGGCCGAGCGCCCGGCACAGACACCGGCAAACGCTCCCGGTCCCGGAGCCCAGCCGCCGGGGAGCAGACCTGCCACCGGAGCGAGACGGCTGAGCGCCCGGCACAGACACCGGCAAACGCTCCCGGTCCCGGAGCCCAGCCGCCGGGGAGCAGACCTGCCACCGGAGCGAGACGGCCGAGCGCCCGGCACAGACACCGGCAAACGCTCCCGGTCCCGGAGCCCAGCCGCTGGGGAGCAGACCTGCCACCGGAGCGAGACGGCCGAGCGCCCGGCACAGACACCGGCAAACGCTCCCGGTCCCGGAGCCCAGCCGCCGGGGAGCAGACCTGCCACCGGAGCGAGACGGCTGAGCGCCCGGCACAGACACCGGCAAACGCTCCCGGTCCCGGAGCCCAGCCGCTGGGGAGCAGACCTGCCACCGGAGCGAGACGGCTGAGCGCCCGGCACAGACACCGGCAAACGCTCCCGGTCCCGGAGCCCAGCCGCTGGGGAGCAGACCTGCCACCGGAGCAAGACGGCCAAGCGCCCGGCACAGACACCAGCAAAAGCTCGTCGGCACCAGGCTGCTAACAGCCCATTGGCTCACAGTGGCTCCCGCACACTCGTTACAGAGGAGCAAACAAATGAGGGAGGCTCACGACCTGCCCAGGCTTGTTTGGAGCCAGAAAACAGGGCGAATGGACCAGAGCAAACTTCATCGCAGATCATCTGACCTGCTGGTTCCCCCAGACATGCCCCACCCACCAGCAATCGAGGACATGGATTCTCGGCCCCGGCCGCGCCTGCCCGTCCTCCCGGGGCAGGGCTGCTCTCCACAGCACACGCTCCCAGGCAGGAGAGCCCCAGGGCGTGACGGGAACCCCACCCCTTCGTTCTGGGGGGGAGAAAGGCCCACAGGAGCTTTGTCCTGTCAGCACCCCTGGGTGCAGCTCATGGGATGCAGACACGGCTCCAGCACGGGGGTCCAGTTCCTGGGCCGGGGAGGAGAGCAGCAGCTGTTGGCTCGGCAACAGGGAGGAGAGCACCAGAGATTCCCTTTGTCCTCACACCCACCAGGAGCCCCCAGATCTGGCACCAGCCCCTGCGCTGCCTGCTCAGCCACCAGAAAGGAGGGGTTACGAGGCATCTTGTTGGGGCTCCCACTCCCCCGCCTGTCCCCACCCCGCCTCTGAGAACCCAGCCCCCCCATTGCTTGTAGGTGAAACAAACCTGGAATATAATAGCAATTAAAACCCCCCTGACAAGCCCCAGCTGCTGTAATTATTCCTTCATTAGCAGCTCGTTTGAGAGGGTTGTTATCCATGCAGTGTCAGGTACAGCAGATACCAATGCACGGTGGGGGGGGGGGGCGCCCATCTGTGCCTGACACCAAGAACAGGCGGCCTTGGGGCTCCGCGTGCAGGTGGAGGGCCCTGGCCTGGCCCACACACCAATGCCCCCCCTCCCCAGAAGGGCAGCTGCAGCCCCTCTCTTCCTGGCCCCACTTCACTAAGGACAGAAGCCCCAGCCCCGGTACGGGAGCAGCCTGCCGTTTGCCAAGGTCTGTCCATGCAGGCAGCAGCCCGGGGTGCGTCTCAGCGCACTGCCTGGGGTGGCTGGGTGTGCCCGTCAGCCAGCGAGCGAAGGAGGAGACCTTCTTGGGCCAGGTCGCTGGCCCATTGGGCTCGCAGGGAGTGGCTGGGCCGGGATACAGGCGGTCTCGGCTCCCTGCGGGCTCACTCTCGGGATGGAACCTGCCGTCAGGAAGCAGAGGGTTCTGTCAAATGTGCCATGTAACAGCGGCCCCGTCCGACTCGACAGCCCGGCTCCCTGGCTGGCTGGAGAGCCGGATCCGCTGGCACCAGCGGGAAACGCAGGCGCTTCGCCCGATGGCGCCACCGCAGCCACCCGGACTCCGCTCCGACTCGCTTGCCGCCTGCAGAACAGCGGCAGAGCCTGAGTGTGCAGCCGGTGCCGGCACGGCAGAGCGGGCCTTCCCCAAGCAGGCTGAGCGCGCAGCCCTGCCTCCCAGGAAAGCCAGCTCCGAACACGCAGCAGCCGGAGCTTTGGCCATGTGGCGAGGCCGAGCGCAGACTGAACTCCTCGTGCTGCAATCCGAGCCCCGGCTCCAGGAAGAACAGCAAATTCCAGTCCCCGTGTTCCGGGAAGGCCGGCAGGTTAGCTCCACACTGCACTTGCGGCAGGGAAGCAGATACTACGAATGCTCACCGGGATTGGTAACGAATCGATAGTCCCCAGTCACCGACTATTTGGTTTCTGCTGCTTTCACACAGCCCTGTCTGACACCACCTGCCTGTATTGGATTTCTGGCTAATGAGGTGGCTTAAGGAGGCTGAGGGGAATTGGGAAGGCCAGGGGGCACTGGCTATGAAGTCATTAATAGACAGCAGTCAGCATGCATGTGAACGCAGCCTGGAGATCTGGGGCTGCGGGAAGGGTGGGGGCCGTTCCCGCGACACTCCTTCATTGCCAGAGCCTGAGAAAGCTGCCGTGGGGCAACAGGCGGCAACGTGGAACGGGCTGGTTGGGGGAGGCACGCTTTCTGGTGCCATCTGGGTGGGAAATGCCTTGAGTCTCACCCAGCCCGCAGGGCCTGCTGCCCCTTCTCTCAGGCTGACCTGGGCAGGGGGCCGACGGCGGATGGAAGGAAAAACAATGGCCCCAGCCCTGTTATGGATCTCAAGGAAGAGTTGGTTTGTGTCTGGTTCTTGTTTCCATTCATCCAGCTGCTCCTCCCCCCGCAAACCCCTTCTGATCACTGGAGGGAGGGGGCTTCGAACCAGCAAACTGATGCCGGGCACGGCCGGGGGTGTCACCGAAAAGCCTCCAAGAAGCCCAGGCTGTGAAGTGATGGGCAGAGGGTGCGAGGGGGCACATGGTTCACTGTGCTATGCACCGAGCCAGGTGCGAAAGGAAGCGTGCCAGAGATGGGAAATCGGATTAGCCCGTTAGCCCGCCTCCCAGGAGAACAAGGGAGTCGATTCAAACGGCAAGGCACCAGAAATGGACCCAAACTCCCTTTCAGACAGGGCTCAGTTAGTCGGGGGCCTCGCTGCCCCGCTAGCAAAAGGCCAAGAGCTTCGTCGGATGCAGAGAGGTGGACAGGAGTTCTCTGGGGCAGCGAGAGCCCCCGCAGTGGTTCTATGGAAGAGAGGGGAGTTAAACCTGCATTCTTGCAGGGCACAAACCAGGGTCAGGAAGAAATCGCCCCTTGACACCAGGTTCCTGCAGCTGGTGCTGGCCACGGCTAAGCTAGAGGGATACAGGTCTAGGGGTCTCTCTGCTCTGTTACGGCCACTTGGCCGGAACGGTGCAACCTCTGGCCAAGACCTGGAGTCTGGCTTCTGCCGGCTCAGCCAGCAGGGCTGCCATACAGCTGAGCAGGGCTCAGCCAGCAAAGAGGGGGCAGGTGCTCAGCACAGCTCCTAATGGTGGAGTAAGGGAGGAGTTTCTCAGCTGAGACAGAAGCCGGGCAGGGGGAGACGAGCCCTGAAGGAGCCAGCTGGGGGCTTGGCTGTGGTTGGATGCAGGAGACACACATGGCATGGCTGCGTGGGATGGGAACCCTGCCCCAGCCCCCGCCCACATTAAGAGTTTTGATGTGCATGGGCCCCACACTCTGGCCTGCGGCAGGTGCTTCCCAGGACCTCCCGCTCCCCACGTAACACCTAGCACAGGTGCTGAGCCAGGCACACAAGGCTGTGGGAAAGGGACCCCATTTCTCACTGGCGAGGCAGCAGGCTGGCAGCTGGCATATGCCAAGCCTCTGGGGGGAGCAGCCCCCTCCACCCCAAGCCCTTTGTGCGGGACCAGCAGGGCCTGCGCTGCGGGGCTCCAGGTGAGCAGAGCTGCCACCGGGCGCTGGCTAATGGGGTCAGCCCTGCACTTCGCTGGAGCCCACTGTCAACAGGCACTCTCCTGTTAGCGCCCTGCGCAGGGCGAGGGGAGCGAGGCCGGCTGTGAGGGGACAGCACCCTGGGGGCCGTGGACAGAGTGAGGGGGCGGGGCCGGCTGTGAGGGGACAGGGCGCTGGGCAGAGCAAGGGAGTGAGGCCGGCTGTGAGGGGACAGTGCCCTGGGGGCCGTGGGCAGAGCGAGGGGGTGAGGCCGGCTGCGAGGGGACAGTGCCCCGGGAGCTGGGGGCAGAGCGAGGGGGTGAGGCCAGCTGCAAGGGGACAGTGCCCCGGGGGCTGCGGGCAGAGCGAGGGGGTGAGGCCGGCTGCGAGGGGACAGTGCCCTGGGGGCTGTGGGCAGAGTAAGGGGGTGAGGCCGGCTGTGAGGGGACAGCACTCAGTGAACAGGTCGGTTTAATTGCTCCGCTTTGCAAGAGTGGAACCAATCCTGTGGTTTTCACTGCAGAGAGCTGGGCACTGTGGCTCCGGCACAGACGCCAGAGACAAGGCCAGGCTAACAACACCTGGGACGTGTCATTTCATTGTTGTATTTGACAAGCTCTCTGCATCAACCCGAGCATAAAGCCCAACCTCCAGGCAGTGGTTCAGCTGCTCTTCATGCCTGTCAGTTCATAGCCATCAGGCCGGCCCTGCGCAGGCACCACCTGGCTCAGCAAGTGCCCCTCACACCTGGCTGCCTTGTTCATGGTAGGCTGGTCCCTGCTTGTCAGCTCCCAGCCCAGGCCAGCTGTCTGCTGGGGTTAGCGGGAGGCGGGAGAGGCCAGTTACCTGGTGTGTAATCACTTCACGGCTGTCTGCTGGGATTGCAGAGCAGCCCCTAGGTGACTGGTAGCATTAGAAGGGGCCCCAGCCCGCTGAACCTGTCGTTGCTGCGGGCTACGCGGAGCAAGCACCGGAGCCGGCACGCACGACCCCGTGGTGTGGGAACTGCCTTTTCCCCTCAGGAGGCTGGGCGGGCTGGCGGTCTAGGCCAGGCAGAGAGGTGCATGTTTGGTGGGGGACTGGCAGGAAGGGGTGTAGGCATCGCAGAGCGAGCCTGGGAAGGGATTGCAGCCCAGGAGCAGCATGGATCTGGCTGAGCCCAGCCAGGGAGACGCCAGCCTCGTGCTGCCTCTAGGAGCCCCCATGGCAAGGCCCTGCCTGGCTGGTCTGGGTGGCGGGCTCCGGGCCACATTCTGCACGTGCTGGGCTGGGTGAAACCCGCTGGTGCCCGTGGAGCACAAGCAGAGGCCAGTCTCCTCCCAGGTGCTCCCTGAGCTCTGGAGGCTGTGGTTGGCTGTGAGGCTCCACTCAGCAGGGGCCCCTGAGGGCAGCGCTGCTCCACAACCAGCCCCTTCCGCAGCCGGGCAGGCCGGGCCCCAGGCAGGGCTCCGTGGGGCTGCAGCAGCCTCTCCCGGCACCCGGCTGGGAGTGATGGACCAGAGGCCAGGGCTGTCCCCCACTCAGCCTTCAGTCACCCTCCCCCCTCCGAGCTCTGCAGTGCGGCGCTGCCCAGCCCCTCCCCCAACCCCCCAACCCCCCCCTTCACAGAGGAGGAAACTGAGGCCCAGAGCAGAGAAGGGTCCAGTTCCCAGTCAGAGCGGGGACCTGCTGCTGTCCTGCCCCAAGGTGGCTCCTGGTGCCCAGGCCCCTGCTCCAGCCGCACTGCTGCTGGGCTCCCGCCCCAGAGCCCCACACTCGCGAGCAGGGAACGGGAGAACCGCTGCTCCTCAGGGACTGGAAGGGTTCCCACCTCCCCAAAGCCTTGCCCTGGCTGGGCTGCTGGCATGGGCACTGGGGCAATTCCTTCCCAAACCACCCAGCTGGCCTCGCCCACACTCCACCGCCAGCTCCCCGGGCAGCCTGGACTTCAGTCCCACTGGGCTGGGCTCTGCCTCCCCTCCCTGTGCTCCCACGGCCACCTGCTGGGGACTTTGCACGGCCTGCCCCTACCGCTGGGGAGAGCTTGGCTCCCACAGGGGCTGGGGTGGCAGGGGCAGAGCAGCGGGCAGAGCTGGGAGCTTGTCTCCTCCACCCCTAGATCACCCCACCCCCACCCCCACCCCGGCCAGTCGGCACAGAGCTCAGTGAAGTCCTATGGGAGCCTAGGCTCTGAGCAGGCGCCGGGCAGCTCCCGGGCAGCTGATGTCAAGTAACAGTTGGGCCGGGGGCACCCCTGTGAGGGTCAAATCAGGGCAAATTGCTCAGAGCCAGGGCTACTCACAACCCAAGCCAGGGCCCTCCTATGTACCGCACCAAACCACCCACACCGAGCACCTCAGCTGCCCCCCCGGCCAGCAAGAAGCCTCACAAGCAACTCCCCTCAGACACCCCAGCACTCCCTGTGCCCCCCCCAGCCTCCCCTCACACAGGGGAGAGGTTATAACCCATCCCCCACCTCCCCTCAGACACCCCAGCACTCCCTGTGCCCCCCCCAGCCTCCCCTCACACAGGGGAGAGGTTATAACCCATCCCCCACCTCCCCTCGGACACCCCAGCACTCCCTGTGCCCCCCCCCCAGCCTCCCCTCACACAGGGGCGAGGTTATAACCCAGCCCCCCACCTCCCCTCAGACACCCCAGCACTCCCTGTGCCCCCCCCCAGCCTCCCCTCACACAGGGGAGAGGTTATAACCCATCCCCCACCTCCCCTCAGACACCCCAGCGCTCCCTGTGCCCCCCCCAGCCTCCCCTCACACAGGGGAGAGGTTATAACCCATCCCCCACCTCCCCTCAGACACCCCAGCACTCCCTGTGCCCCCCCCCAGCCTCCCCTCACACAGGGGAGAGGTTATAACCCATCCCCCACCTCCCCTCACACACCCCAGCACTCCCTGTGCCCCCTCCCAGCCCCCCTCACACAGGGGCGAGGTTATAACCCATCCCCCACCTCCCCTCGGACACCCCAGCACTCCCTGTGCCCCCCCCAGCCTCCCCTCACACAGGGGCGAGGTTATAACCCAGCCCCCCCACCTCCCCTCAGACACCCCAGCACTCCCTGTGCCCCCCCCCCAGCCTCCCCTCACACAGGGGAGAGGTTATAACCCATCCCCCACCTCCCCTCAGACACCCCAGCACTCCCTGTGCCCCCCCAGCCTCCCCTCACACAGGGGAGAGGTTATAACCCATCCCCCACCTCCCCTCAGACACCCCAGCACTCCCTGTGCCCCCCCCAGCCTCCCCTCACACAGGGGCGAGGTTATAACCCAGCCCCCCCACCTCCCAACAGGTTCTCCCAGTCCCTAAGGACCAGCCGCATGTCCAGGGCAATTTATACCTCAGATCTCACCCAAACGAGCTTGCTGGGCCCATCCTTTGGCATCTGATATCGAAAGGCTCATTAATAAAAGAACGGAAAGGCTGGGAGTAGGCCGGTTGCAGAAAGCCCATCACACCCCAGTCCCCAAGGGCTTGGTGCAGGCTCTGAGCAGAGCTGGAACAAGCTGCCAGCTTAACAGTCTTTGGGGCACATCCTGTGTCACGCTGGGCCGGCAAATCCTTCCCGGCCCCTGTCCCTAGCACGGCGCCTGTGGAGCGGAGGGCAGGAGTGGAGACAAGATGGAGGCGCCCCCGGACCCATTTATCCCCAGCCCATGGGGAGGGGAATCCATCATTCTCCTGGGGCTGGGGCCCCCAAACTAGAGCTGGTCATGTGATGCAGTGACCTGGCCAGGTCCCCTTAGGCAAGCAGCCCTGGCAGGCTCCCAGCTGCATCACCCAGGCATGTGTTTGTGACGTAGTGGGGGGGGAGGGCTGTCTGCTCTGTAACCCAGTGTGGTATGGGGGGGCCTTGCTGGTTGCTGGGCTTGGGCGGTGGGTGACCTCCACTGGAGGCTATTTGTAGCACGGCCCAACAGGACAGTGGATGAGTCACTAGGCAAGGGTCTCCCAACCTGTCCGACCGGTCGCCTCCCAGGGAGAGAGACAAAGGGAGGAAGGAGGAGACCAACCCCTGTCTGGGGGGGCAGGGCTGGAGGAGAGTTTGAGTTTCTGTGTGGAATCATGGAGGAAGCAGCCTGAGCAAAGGGGGGCTGGGATTTAGGGGCCCAGTCTCCCCCATCCCAAGAGGGGCTGAGGCATCCTAGGCCCGGTTCCTGTAACCAGATGACATCTGTGCTGTGCTGTATCCTGGAGAAGCAATAAACTCCCTCTATTCTACTGGCTGGTGGAGTCTGTCCGTGCCATTACGGGGGTGCAGGAGTCGGGGGACCCCCGGCGCGTTGTCACAGTGTTGGCCACCTCGCAAGCCAGTGTCCACAGTGCAGCCCACCAGAGTCACCGCCCCCCAATGGGCGGGTGAGGCCTAGTGCTGCGTCCCAGCCAGAGCAAAGGGCCCATCTCCAGAGCTTCACACGCCGCTCACCCCAGTACACGCGGCACTTGCCGACCGCGCACGGCACATGCTTCCAGCCGGCGCCCCACTCCGACAGGGCGGGGCACACACCCCAGTGGGCGCTACACTGAGCTGCCGGTTCCCATGACAACGCCGTAACGTGGCAGCTGACAGGAGGTGGAAGATTCAGCAGGAGAAGGGGAATCCTGCAGAGCTGCCAGGAACAGCACTGGGGACCCCCCCACCTCCAGCAGCCTGGGGATCGCCCCCCCCTCCAGCAGCCTGGGGATCCCCCCCCCAGCAGCCGGAGGATCCCCCCCTCAGCAGCCGGGGGATCCCCCCCTCCAGTAGCCTGGGGATCGCCCCCCCCAGCAGCTGGGGGATCCCCCCCCTCCAGCAGCCTGGGGACCCCTCCCACTCCAGCAGCCTGGGGATCGCCCCCCCCTCCAGCAGCCTGGGGATCGCCCCCCCACCTCCAGCAGCCGGGGGATCGCCCCCCCTCCAGCAGCCTGGGGATCCCCCCCCACCTCCAGTAGCCTGGGGATCCCCCCCCAGCAGCTGGGGGATCCCCCCCCCAGTAGCCTGGGGATCGCCCCCCCCCAGCAGCCGGGGGATCCCCCCCTCCAGTAGCCTGGGGATCCTCCCCTCAGCAGCCGGGGGATCCCCCCCCTCCAGCAGCCTGGGGACCCCTCCCACTCCAGCAGCCTGGGGATCGCCCCCCCCTCCAGCAGCCTGGGGATCCCCCCCACCTCCAGCAGCCTGGGGATCCCCCCCCAGCAGCCGGGGGATCGCCCCCCCTCCAGCAGCCTGGGGATCCCCCCCCACCTCCAGCAGCCTGGGGATCCCCCCCAGCAGCCAGGGGATCGCCCCCCCTCCAGCAGCCTGGGGATCCCCCCCTCCAGCAGCCTGGGGATCCCCCCCCTCAGCAGCCGGGGGATCCCCCCCCTCCAGTAGCACTCCTTGACCCTGCCCAGGAGGAGGGCACGGGGCACAGCTCACGGAGATCGCTAGCTGCTCCACGCAAAGCTGTCCCAGGCAGGCCAGAGCTCCGCCACAGGGCAAGGATCCAGCCCAGGTCCAACACCGACTGCAGCCCGCCCGCCCGCCGGCCTCTCCCCTCACCCAGCCTAATGCCAAGCCCCTTCCCTGCATTCCGAAAGGGTTCTCCCCGCCGCTCAGACTGCGCGGGGGGGTGGGGGGGCACGGCCTCTTGGGGCGCCCAGGGCGGGCTGTGAATTTCCCAGGGCCCTGGGGGGGGGGGCTGGAGCCGCTTCAGTGTTGGATGGAGGGAGAGGGACCCCTACATAGCGAACCCGGCCCTGGCCGCTGCTGGCCCCACTGGCAGAAGGGCCCACAGGGGTGGGGAACCTTTATCGGGTCAGGGCCGCGGACCCACAGGAAAATCAGTCGGGGGCCACACAAAGTGAGAGGCTAAAAAACCTGAACAAAAAAGTTTGTCGCCTGGCTGCCGTGGCCCCCGCCTGAGGAGGAGAAAGACCCTCGGGGGGCCCAGGCTAGTAGGTTTTGTGTGCTCCAGCCGTGCAATAGGCTCGGGCTCCCCAGTACTTGGGGGGAGGGAGCCCTGAGGCTTGGGGGCTGGATCCAGGCCAGCTGGGGGCTGCATCCAGCCCCCAGGCCTGAAGCTCCCCACCCCGCTCTAGGTGAGACCCCGAGAGCGGGAGCACATGGCACCTGGGGTGGAGAAGAGGGCTGCCAGGAGCCTGCCCTCGCCCAGCGAGGGAAGGGAGCTGGACACACTAGCAAGCACAAGAGATCCCCAGGGATCTGGCCAAGAAGAGATGGGCCAGAGCTCCGGTCTGCCCCCGCGCCAGGCTCACTCGCCTTGCGGGTGCCCCGTTCCCCAGCCAGGCCAGCAGCCCGAGCCCGGCAGCAGGGAGGCGAGGAGGCGCACGGCGGGGCGGGGGCTGGAGGCCTGTGGGAAGCAGGCAGGAGACTGCTCCGTAACAGAGCCGGAGAGCAGCCTCCTGCTCTATTTATAGCGCCGGTGCGGATGCTCTACTTTCCCAGCCTCACGCAGGCTCAGCGGGGCCCTGGCAGCTCGGGCAGGGCTGGCACTAACCCTCCCCAAGGCAGGTGCTGCTCGGGGAGCCTGCCCAGACACCCGCTGCCTTCCCCGGCCGTGCCCGCGCTAGAGCCGCGCTGTCCAACACGCTGGCCACACGTGGCTAGGGGGCCAGCTGAGCGCGGCTCGTTCGGGGCCGTGGCTACTGCTTCACAAGGGGCTGGCCACCGCGGAGCTAAAGCTACCAACCGCGCAGGGAGCCCTGATCCCCCGGCCCGTGGGGACTGCAGCCCTCCCCCAACAGGGCTGTCGCCTGGGACTGGAGTCACCGGCACACAAGCAGACAGGCTGAGCCGGGCTCCCAGCCCGCTAGGAACAGGGGCGGCCGGCGGACTCGGGCCCACGGAGCTCAGGACCGGAAGGGACCTGCTGGGCCCGGTTCTGGCTGTTCCACAGCGCCAAGCCCTTCGTCAGCTTCCCACGCTCCAGCTTCCAGGTCCGGAGGGCACCCGCTCCCGCCCCCGCTGAGCCGCCCTGCTCCCAGGAGACAAACCTTCCCAGATGTGTCCCTGTGCAGTGCCCATTCCTGTGTCCTTGTGCCCCACTGTCCTCGAGCGCCAGCAGCTCTTCTCCCTCCCTGGCGGTTTCTAAGGGGCCAGCGCCCCCCCAAGCGTTTTGGTGACCAAGCCCAGCTCATGGTCACCTTCCCTAAGACAGGCTCTTCCTTCCTCTGGGCTCAGCAACACCCTCGGTACCTGCCCTCTCGCAACTGTAGCAGCACGCGCCTGTCACGACTGGAAACACCTCGCCCGGGACACTGGGATCCCACATGTCTGACTTGGAACAGGTCCGTTTTCTTACCACCCGACCCCTTCGCAGCCGGGCGGCTCTCATTCCCGGCAGCGCGATTGCTGGGCAGGAAACAGGGTTTCGCACTTTGTGAAAACGGTTATTTTAAAACTGGCCCGTTCTGCACCGGGACACTAAGGGTTTGTCTACACTACCACCCTAGTTCGAACTAGGGTGGTAGTGTAGACATACCCTAAGAGATCATGATCCCAGACTAGCCAATAGCTATATTGTGTGTGTGCGCGTGTGTCTGACCTTGACCAGAAATGCCATCCTGGATTTCAAATTGTTCCCTACAAAACGGCATCACAACTAGTATGTCTGTGCCCCACAAAAGGTGTCGCTTTCAACACATCCGCAGTTTCTGATGAAAGTCGCGTTGCCAGATGTCTCCCGCCCAGCCAGGCGCAGTACATCACCGGGAGCTGACCTTCCAGCCTCCAAGGGGCAGCCGCGGCGGCGCCCGTCCTGCGCGCCAGGCCCCCCACTTCCCTTCTGAAAGTGCCAGCGTTGCTTCAGCCCCAAGGGCCGCGGAGAAACCCTCGGGTGCGGCCCACATACGACGGCTGCAGCAGCCCGGCTTGAGTGCAGAGCCTGGGACGCCAGCGCTGGGGCCGCCCAGTCTCAGCCCCCACATCACACATGAATGTGCCCCTGCCCAGCACCCGGACGGAAGGAAGGAGCCTCCCGGGAAGTTCTAGCTCCAGAGGATGGGGGGTGATGCTCGGTTTGCCCCATAGGCAATCAGGGAGACAGTGCCGCTTGGCCTTCCCCCGGCCCGGACCCCACAGAGCCCTGGTGATCCTACCGGTTCAGCACAGCCTCCCGAGGGCACCTCGCGTGGGTGGGACGGGAAGGGTACCAATACCGCCCTGCCCCCACTCACAGCGGAGTGTCCGACAGCCCTGGGCAGGGCAGGTCTGTGGCAGAGGGTGGAACAGGGCCGCACCAGCTAGCGCAGGGAGCGCTTCCCTGGCGTGGCTCCTTCGCAGCTACCGCGAGCACAGGCGCACTCCTACACAGCCCCACAGAGCCCCTGGCCCACAGGCACCCCACTGGCATGAGAGCCAGACCACCGAGCAGGGCTCACATGAGCAGCCCCACCCCAGCAAGCCCTGCAGCACCCGCCAGCCTGCAACTGGCAGAGAGAGCATCTGGGTAGCAAGTACGCGGCTCAGCAGCAGCCCCCGAGCTCCCAGCCCCAAACCACAGAACAGCCTGGCAGCCCCCCGCTGAGCGGCAGGGGTCTGTGCTGGCCTCCAAGTGCAGGGGAAGGTCGCGCCCCCACACCAGCTCTTCTCACCCAGCACCCAGGCACCGAATGGCTTTGTAACCCCGCGTGCCACCGCGTTTCCCAGACAGCCCGGGGCTTACCGTCTGCCCCGTCGTCCCGGAGCTGCCCTCGCGGGCTCAGAGCGCCCCGTCCACACGCGGCCGAGGTCAGGAAGCTGACAAGCAGCCAGGCACGGGAGACATGGCACCAGCAGCAGCGGGGAGCGGGCGGTGGGCAGCCGAGGGGGCACCGCACAGTTGGCGAATAGGGTCACACTACCAGTAACGCACCACCCAAGCGGCCAAGGCCCCTTTCGCCTTGGCAGCAGTGCCCAGGGTGAGCTGGGCCAGCCGAGGTTTCGGTTAGCTGGGCCCTGCCTCCCACCAGCCAGGCGTGGGGTGGTCCCATGCACTGGAGCAATGGCTGTTGGGTTGTTGCTGGTGTGGCGCACCCATGGAAAGAGGCACAAGCACAGCGGGATGTTGTGACCCTCTAACAGGCCGCAAGCCTCACACAACAGCCCAGGGAAGTCAAGCAACAGGCTGATGAATTATTGGCACAAAACCCAAGGGGCCCTAGCATGGCCCCAGGTCCTGAGATTCTGCCATTCCACCCATGGGCGAGTCTTACAACACCGCGCCCCACCCCGCTGTGCTCGGCAAAGTGCCCCTCTCCAGGATAAGCCAACCCCCCTGCGCTGGGTATATGACAGGCCCCCTCCCAGGAAGGGGGAGCAGGGCTGGGGGGAGCTGCCAGGACCAGGCAGGGGCGGGCAGATGCCCCAGGAGGAACCCAGGGTCCCAGCCCCCCTCATCTCTGGCTCCCGCTGCGGGCTCACTCGGGCCAAGTCCCCTGAGGCGCTCAGCACCCTGGAGAGCCCTGCCCGGCACTAGCAGCTGTTGCCTGGGTCAGGGACGGGGCTCTTCCCGCTCCCTAGCCGGGGTCACCCTGGCCGCGCCCACGGAGCGCGGTGCAGGGAGCGCTGGGCGGTAAGGGGGCGCCCCGCGGAAGGGACGGGACGGGACCGGACCGCTCCGAGGGCCCGGAGCAGGGGCGCTGAGGGATCCCAGCTCCGGGGGCTGCCCAGACTCCGCTTCCCATGATTGCTGCTGACGGGCCCGGAGCTCGCCCCTCCATCCCGAGCCGGGTGGTGGGGGGCGAGGCGGCTCCCCCAACTGCCTCGGGTCCGGGCAGGGGGCGGAGGGAGGCCGAAGGCCCCTTTCCTGCCCGGGGAGCCGCAGGACCCCCGAGCCGGAGAGCGCGGACTCGGGACCGGGCTCACAGCTCCGCCCGCGGCTCCGGCAGCCCGAATTGGCGGGGAGAGGAGCCCCCGCCCCCCTCGGCCCCCTCCCCCCGCAGGGACCCCGCCCCCCTCCGCCCGCGCTCACCGGTACCACTCCAGCCCCTTCTCGTAGTGCCGGTCGAAGAAGTGCGGCTCGCTGCCCACGGCGCGCACCTCGGGGTGCACCCGGATAAACTCCAGCACTGCGCGGGTGCCCCCCTTCTTCACGCCCACGATCAGGGCCTGCGGGAGCCGCTTGCTGCCCAGCCGGGCGGGCACGGAGCTGTTGGCGCCCGGCCGCGCCTCGGGGCGGCTCCACGCCGGCTCGGCCCGCGGCTCGCCGGGCTCCCGGGCACAGGAGCGCGGCGCCTGCAGGAGTTTCTTGGCGGCGGCGCTGCGGGCGGGCGGGCAGCGCGGGGGGCCGGGCAGGGGCGCGCCGCAGCGGAGCAGGCTGTAGCACAGGTAGGTGCCGGACAGGGACAGCGTGACCAGGAAGAGGAGGCGGCGCGGGAGCCGGGGGCAGGGGGGCCCGGCCCGGCCGCTCAGCGCCCCGCACGCCATGGCTCCATGGGGCCGGGGGGCGCGGCGCGGCGCTGCCCGCGGCGCATGGGGCCGGGGCCGGGGCCGGGGCCGGGCTGCGCGGGGCGCTGCGGGACGGAGGCGGGCTCCGTGCCCGGCTGCCCCGGCATGGCCCGCTCCTAGGCGCAGGGGTGGCCCCGCACGCTGCCCACGCCTGCCCCCAGCGCCGGCCCCGCCGCGGCTCCCATGGCCGGCTCCGGCTCCGGCTCCGGCTCCGGCTCGCTCAGTCCCCGGGAAATGCCGGGGCAGCGCCACTGCGGCTGCTATTTAAGGGGCCGCCTGACGTCAGCGCCTCCCGGAGCCCCCACGAGCCGCCCGGAGCCCGCGCTCTGAACTCGTTCCCGCGGCCACCCTGTCACCGGGGCCTCAGCCCACCGCCCATCCCGACCCCGCGCCCCGTCCCCCGCCCCAGGCCCCGCACCCAGACCCTCTCACCCCAGCCTCACCTCCGAGCCCGCGCCCCCGGCTGCCCCGCCCCACAGCCCGCGCCCCCAGCCCCATTCCAGAGCCCGCGCCCCTTTCCACACCCCCAAACTCTTCTCCCTCAGCCCCAGCCTTTTCTCCTGCTCCCCACAGCCTCCAGCACGCCCCCCACCTCCCTGGGTTGCCCCTGCAAGCTGGCCATGCTCCCCACAGGCCTCCAAACTTTGCTCCCTTTCCTGAGCAGTCCTGGGGCCTGAGAGCCTCAGGTTCAGCCTGGTTCTCAGCGTGGGGCGGGGGGGGTGCTGCAGTTAACCCCCCCTGCCGGCCTGGCTCAGCGCACTAGGCTGTACCATCGCTGTGCAGGCAGCTGGGCTCTCTAGTCCCTTCCCCTGGGCGGGGGTCCCAGGGCTTGGAGCCCAGCCAGCCCAAACACAGCCCAGGTGGGGACAGGCGCAGCCTGGGGTTGGTTGCTGTGCAGACAGACACCCCCCCTCCACCCCAGGCAAGTGGAAAAGCAGCTGCTTTGTGCAGGCCAGGCCCCGGGCACCAGGTGGGTGTGGGGCGTGTCTCTGCCAGGGGTGGGGAGCTGAGAGCCCTGAGCCTCAGGGTCTGGCCACACTGGCATAAGGCCAGGGTCAGGGAAACTCCAGTCGGCAGGCCTGGCTTGAGGCTTCTGCAGCTCAGGGCACAGAGCAGGGGGAGTCCAACCACCCCCAGGCCAGACCCCCCCTCCCCAGACCTGGCCCTTTCAGCCCTTTGTGCTGTGCAGCCTGGGGCTCTAGATCAGTGTTTCTCAACCTTTTTTTTTATAAAGTACCCCTTTAGAAAAATTGTAAGTGCCCCCAGTACCTACCGTTTTCAGACACAAGATTTTTTCTTCCATTGCAACACATTTGTTTAAACAACTTACTCATAGCTGGGCCAGTGATGACATTTTTGGGTGTAAAAAGTACAAAAATAATAAAGTGCTGTAAAACTTAACACAAAAATTCCGTTTTCTCCAGATGTCAATTGTGTTGATGTACCCCCCCCCCCGCCTGCTCTCAAGTGCCCCCAAGGGCCCTCGTACCACTGGTTGAGAAACACTGCTCTAGACTGTCTCCGGGTCAAAGCTGGCTGGCCCGGGGCTGGGGGACCTTTCAGCAGAGCACCCAGGGGGGCTGCATTGACACTGCAGAGCAACAGCGTGACTCCGGAGCCCGGCTTGACAGAGGCTGGGGCCTGCCACCCCTCTGGGGTCCTGGGACCATGGGGCTGAGCCGCGGGGTAGTGCCATTTGCATGTAGACAGAACCGGAGCGGAACCCCTGGGCTTGCCCTGCAGTGTAGACACACCCTGGTCCCTGCCCTGGTTCTGCTTGGCTCGGGCGCCCTCTTGTGGCAGCTCCTGGCGAGGCTGAGCGAGGGAGCCTGGCAAGATGCCTGCAGAATGCGGGGACAGGCCCCGGGTCCCCCCAGCGCCAGCACACAGCCCCCCCCCCTCCAGGGAGCTCAGCCCCACTGCAGGGTCGGGGCCGGGATTGCGTAAGAGCTTGCTGCCCAGCTGGCTTCTCTGCGGGGCGCTACGTCGGGGTCACTTCCTCAGACAGCCCCGCAAGACTCCTGCCAGCCCTGCCCTGCTGCGGAGACCGGGCTGGCGCTGTCGGGGTGGACAAGGAAGAAGGCCCCTGGCCTCCCTGGAAACTAGCATTAGTCACATCTGCCTCGTCCTTTGCCAGCCCCCAGCCCAGAGCCCGGCCCAAGCGGCCCCCTCCAGAACGGGAGGCGCGGGGCGGGGCTGGAGAGCTTGCCATGCGTGGGGCTCCCACGGCCTCCGCAGGGGGGTCTGCCTGTGAGGTGACCCCGAGCCTCCCTCCATCTGGCTGTCCCTGCCTCCCAGCCGCCTCCCTCCCTCCCTGCGCCTGGACAGTCCCTGGCAGACGGGCAGCCAGAGAGAAGGGAGGCCCAGGGGAGATGACAAGCGAGAACAGTTTTGCCCCATAAAAGCCCGTGTCAGGGAGCTGGAGGAGACTGGCCGGCTAGAAAGCGGCCTGGACCCAGCTGGCCCAGCAAATGCAGGCTGGGTTTGTGGAGCCCGCTGGGGTGTCCATGGTCCCAGCACTGCGAGTTGTCCTGGGGTGGCGGCTGGTCACTGCAGTGAGCTGTCGTGAGTTGGGGGGCCTCGGTCCCCTTCGCAGGGGGCAGGTCAGTGCACCCCGAAGTCCGTCCCCAAGGCTGGAGCCTCGGAGGGACTCGGTTTGGATGGGGACCACGTTCCCCTGGATCTGGGTGGCAGCGTGTAGAGGTCACCCACATGGCACGGGGCCTGCTCGGTGCACTCACAGGCTCGTGGTCTGCAGGGCTGCCAGGGAGCGGGGCGG
Source organism: Pelochelys cantorii (assembly GCA_032595735.1). Lineage (NCBI taxonomy): Eukaryota > Metazoa > Chordata > Testudines > Trionychidae > Pelochelys > Pelochelys cantorii. Next base: position 40,878,829 of record CM064341.1, read on the forward strand.
AGAGGGGCAGGGCAAGCCGGGGGCGAAGAGGAGAGGGGCAGGGCAAGCTGGGGGCGAAGAGGAGAGGGGCAGGGAAAGCTGGGGGGGGGCAGCCAGGAGAGGGGCAGGGCAAGCCAGGGGGCAAAGAGGAGAGGGGCAGGGCAATCCGGGGGCGGTGAGGAGAGGGGCAGGGCAAGCTGGGGGGGGTGGCAAGGAGAGGGGCAGGGCAAGCTGCGGGCGAAGAGGAGAGGGGCAGGGCAAGCCGCGGGCGAAGAGGAGAGGGGCAGGGCAAGCTGGGGGGGGGTGAGGAGAGGGGCAGGGCAAGCCGGGGGGGGAGGGTGGCGAGGAGAGGGGCAGGGCAAGCCGGGGGCGAAGAGGAGAGGGGCAGGGCAAGCTGCGGGCGAAGAGGAGAGGGGCAGGGCAAGCCGGGGGTGAAGAGGATAGGGGCAGGGCAAGCCTGGGGGCGGCGAGGAGAGGGGCAGGGCAAGCCGGGGGTGAAGAGGAGAGGGGCAGGGCAAGCCCGGGGGTGAAGAGGAGAGGGGCAGGGCAAGCCGGGGGTGAAGAGGAGAGGGGCAGGGCAAGCCGCGGGTGAAGAGGAGAGGGGCAGGGCAAGCTGGGGGGTGAGAGGAGAGGGGCAGGGCAAGCTGGGGGGCGGGAGGAGAGGGGCAGGGCAAGCTGCGGGGAAGAGGAGAGGGGCAGAGCTGGGGCGCGAGGAGAGGGGCAGGGCAAGCTGGGGGGCGGCGAGGAGAGGGGCAGGGCAAGCTGGGGGGGAAGGTGGCGAGGAGAGGGGCAGGGCAAGCCGGGGGCGGCGAGGAGAGGGGCAGGGCGAGCCGGGGGCGAAGAGGAGAGGGGCAGGGCAAGCCGGGGGGCGGCGAGGAGAGGGCTTTGGGAACTGGCGGGTGAATTAGCTCTCGCAGTGGTTCCACAGTGCGTGCTCCCCGCCTGCTCTCCCAGCACTTTCCTGGTGATTGTCACAATTAGGAGATTAATTGAGTGGAAGAGGAACCTGCTGACAGGGAGTTTATAAGCCAAGACAGTCACAGGCTGCTCCCCGGCATATGCTTGTCTCTGAAACTCGCTCTGATTTCCTGGCTGCAAAGCGAAGCCTCCATGTGTCAGGAGTGGCTGGGCCGGGGAGGGCCCCATGCAATGCCCTGCCCCACAGCTCTGCTGGGCAGGCTCTGAGGCCGGGGCCCAGGCCTGGCCTGCTGTGTCTGCAGCCTTCTCCAGCTGCCCGTGGGGGAATGCGGGGTGACCAGGGCCTGGGGTGGAGTGGGGCTGGGTAAGGAAGATGTGGGGCCTTGCCCTGGGCTAGGGGTGGTATGGGGGGAGTCCCATGGGGTGGTCACAGCAGGGGTGCCCCCTGTGCCCCTCCCCCCAGCCACCGCTCTCCAGTAAGGGGAGGGGGCAGTGTCTAGGAAGGAAGGGCTCTGGACCCCCCCAGCCTCATCCACTCCCGTGCGGCGTTTGCCAGTGAAGGAATCTGAGGGACAGACCCGGGCTGTGGCCGAGTGCCTGGGGCGCAGAGTGGAAGCGGCTGCAGGGGAAGCACCTCCAAGCACCCCCTGTCTGGCCACCTGCCTTCCAGGGCTGGGCAGGGTGGGGTGACGTAGTGGGGGGGGGGCTGTCTACTCCGGTGGCCCTGGGCCCACTCTGCTGGGCAGTCGCTGGTCGCTAGGCTTGGTCTGTGGCTGACCCTACCGGCCTGCGTCTGTAGCACTGCCCAGCGGGGGGGGGGGGGCGCCCTGAGGCTCTCATGTCCCGTAGTCCATGCCCAGCCGGCTCTCACCTGGGCAGGAAGGGTTTGGACAGAGGGAGGGTGTGGCTGGGGGAGGGGCAGGGAGAGCGTGGGGAAGCATGGAGGAAGCAGACTGACCAGTGTAGGGGGTTCAGGGGCCTGTAACCCCTCCCCGCAGGGAACGAGGGCTGTCGGCCCATCCTCTCATGCCTGCATCGGTCCTACGCTGTAGCTCAGCGCAGCACTAACCCCTCTCTGCTCTACTGGCTGGCGGAGAGTCCCATCTTGCTGCGGACGGGGTGCAGGGTCGGGGGGCTCCCCGATGCGCCGTCACAGGGGGTGTTTCTTGGGGCGGGCACTGAGCCTGCCCCTGCTAGGCCAGGCTAACAAGGAGAGAGCGGGTCCCTGCTTCCCAGCGTGGGGCCGGTGACCGGGAGGAGGGGCGATAAGAGGATGAGACGGGGCAACAGGGCCAGCCCCACGCAGTAGCGTGCCAGCGCCTTGCCAGCCCGTTTGGGGCCGGGCTCAGTGGCCCATCGTCAGAGGCGCTCGGCAGGCCAGAGAACCGGTTCTAGGCCCCCGCGGGCGCACAGAGCGAGATGGGAGTGTGGGGGATTGGGCAAAGCAGCTACGGGGGTATGAAGAGTCCAGCCACTCAGCAGAGGCCTGGGGCCAGGGTCAGGTGTCTGACCCCCAGGGGACAAAACCGCTCTCTGGGCCCTGCTTCCCCAAGAGGTCGCCCCTCAGGGTGCCCAGGGCACTCGGGTCTGGGCCCTTCAGTTCACTGCCGCCCGGTGCGTGTGCAGCGTTGGTGCCTGGCATGGGCGGGGCTGCCCGCAGAGAGCTGCTGAGTGTGGATGCGGCTAATATGGAACAACCGCCATTGACACCAGCCGGGGACCTGGCCCGTTGGCTGCAGTGGAACAACCGCCATTGACACCAGCCGGGGACCTGGCCCATTGCTGCAGTGGAACAACCGCCATTGACACCAGCCGGGGACCTGGCCCATTGGCTGCAGTGGAACAACCGCCATTGACACCAGCCGGGGACCTGGCCCATTGGCTGCAGTGGAACAACCGCCATTGACACCAGCCGGGGACCTGGCCCGGATACCCCCAAACGGGGTGTTGTGAAGAAGCCTTGATGGGACTTGGCAGCTCTGTCCACCCCCCTGGCGGGTGCTTTCTGCCCTCCGGGGCGCGGGATGGGACTGGCGCAGGCGTGGGGAGGTTCTGAGCAGCACACACAGGACACAAGACACAGTCGGCTACAGTGAGACAGGCTCCCCCCCCGCCCCCGCGCAGTCACAGATCCCTCTGTGGGGCCTGGTCCCATAGTCTGTCTGTCTGTCTGTCCTCCAGGCCTCACCTAACATCTGCCTCTCAGGGCAGCCCCTGGCACCTGGCCTGAGTTGCTGGGGTCTGGCCCCGAGGGTGCAGTGGGACTCAGAGCAGGAGGGCTGGCTCCCCCAGGCCCTGGTGCAGTGACACAGAGCAGGGCAGGGCTGGGCTGGGGATGGTACCAGGACACAGAGTGCCCTGTGGCAGGACCCAGGCTTAGCTCCCCTCCTGCCGCACGTGGCTGGGGCACTGGGAGCCGGAGGGCCGCTCTCTGGCCAGGCTCTGTGTGCGGCTGCAGACCCGGGAGCCATTTGCGGGGAGCTGCAGGGCCGCTCTCAGCTGCAGTGTCAAACCAGCCGCTTTCCAGGGGAAGTGGAGCCCCGGCCATTCCCGCCTTTCCCGTTCCCTGGCCAACAGCCAAAGGGAAGTGGCCGAGAAGTGTTTCCCTCAGTGCGCTAAGCCTCAGTGTCCACCCAATCGTGAGAGGAGCCAGGTAAACACAGCTGGGGCCTGTCACTGACTCCCCTGGGCAAGGGCGGAGCAGTTAGAACTTGACAATTTTCCTTTCAGTCTTTTGTCCTCTGCTGGGTTTTTCCTGTGACATGTTTGCCGCATACCCCAACGCCGTGTGAACGGCCGTGCTGGGGCCGCCTGCGTGTTCCGGGCCCGGCGTCTGTGCCCCAGGGAGCGGGGCCCGACTCTGCTGGTATAAGTCCATGGAGGTCACAGGCGTGCCCCCCACCCCATGCCACGGAAGGGCGCAGAGCGGTCGTCTCCCCGGTCCTGCAGCCTCAGAGACGGGGGAGGCCAGGTCTTCTGGAAAAGCACCAGCTCCTGCCCCGTCGGCTCCTTCGCCGCCTGGCGGCCCGGGGGCTCATACTCCATCCCAGGCAGAGGAGCTAGAACTAGGGATCTGGGGGTTTCCAGCGTAAGAGCGGCCAGTTGGGGTCAGCCCAACGGTCCATCTAGGCCAGTGTCCTGTCTGCCCACAGCGGCCAACTCTCACGGGGTGGGGGGGTCACCGGGCCCTGCCCCCCACCACAGCCAGACAGGACCCTCAGCTGGCAGGGAGAGCAGGAGGGTTCTTGGTTCCCAGGGACACAGCATGGAACAGACTTGTATGGGATTTCTCTTGTCCTGCAGTGCCCTGTTGTGTCTCTGTGTGTGTGTGTGTGTGCACTGCCCTGTTGTAACTCTGTGTGTGTGTGCGCGCTGCCCTGTTGTAACTCTGTGTGTGTGTGTGTGTGCGTGTGTGTGCGTGTGTGCGCACTGCCCTGTTGTAACTCTGTGTGTGTGTGTGTGTGTGTGTTCGCGCTGCCCTGTTGTAACTCTGTGTGTGTGTGCTGCCCTGTTGTAACTGTGTGTGTGTTAATCACAGCAGCAAACAAGACTCAGAAACAAGGGGCATAAGACTGGCCAGGCGCTACAAGGGAGCAGTGTGCGTGTGATCCGCTGCCCTGGGGCCCTGCGCGCCCGGCTCCCGGCAGCTGGCGTTAGTGGGTAGGCAGCGGTGGCCAACAGCCGGGTCCCTGCTGAACGAGCCCCTTCCGCCCCCCTCATTTGTGCTAGTCTCTTTCTGGAATGGAGCCTCCCCGGCCCACCCCCCTGTACTCGCTCGACGTGTCCAGCAGCAGCGTCTGCTGAAAGGGCCAATCGGTTCTGTCGGCGCCGCGGTCCTGGAGGAGCCAGACGGGCACCACTGACGCCAGGAGAGGGGCTCCAGAGAGTAGCAAGGGCAGGGCCTGGCCCTGTCTCTTCCCACTGGGCTCTGGCGCCGTCCCTGGCCTCTGCCAGCCGGGCCTCGGCTCCAGCCAGAGCTGGAGATTCACGGGGTGGGGAGGCGAGACACCACCAGTGAATGCAGGACAGGGAGCGCCCCTCTTGGCACAGCCTGGCTCGCCTGGGCACAGGCAGGGGCGCCGCTGGCCCATGGCCCCAGCGGTGCCAGAAGGCAGGAGGGTTGTTCACCCGGCTTGCTGCCACGGTGTCTGATCCTGGTGTGGCTCCGCAGTGCTCGGCCATGGGCAAGTCCCTCGAGTGATTAGCAGCACCCCGGCCCAGGCAGCTGAGCGCCAGGCTCTGTCCCAGGAGGAAATCCCTTGCGCTCCCGGCCATGGGACGGGCTGAAACTCCCAGGAGCCTGGTGCTCAGACAAGGCCAGAGGCAACACAAGCGCCCGGACTCCAGCCCGAGCCACCTTGGCCTCAACTCTGCGCCGCTCGCCCGCCCGCCCGCCCGCCCGCCCGCCGGAGCCGCTGGCCCGGCCACGCTGCACAGACTCTGGGCAGTGGGAACCAGGCCGTTAAGCAGGATGGGATGGTGCTTAAGAGTAAATGGCTTCCCCAGACTTAATCACTGCTAGTGGAGCCCTGGATGAAAGGGATAAAAGCACGGGGGTGAGGGGGGGGAGTTTAATCCTGCTGAGTAGATTACGGGGATTACGTCCTTGTAGCCCGAACATCGCTGCCACTAACGCTGCAAAGACTGGAACGGGGTGCGGGGAGCGGGTGGCCCGTCAGCGCCGGGGCTGTAACCCTGGCAAGGGATTCACCCCTCAATGCCATGGGCTCTGACCCATGGCAGCCGTGTGCCCCTGGCCGGTGACCATGGACGCAGCCCCGCACAAGGCCTGTGCTGTAGCTTGCTCCCAAGGGACCTGGGGGGAGACTGGCCCCTCAGAGCAGCCCAGCCCGGATGAATGCTGGGAAGTGGGCTACCTGCCCTGGGAGGGCACCGGGCTGAGGACAGACACCTAGTCCCAGGGCCTCCCTCACCACAGCATCAGGGAATGAGGCCGGACGTGCCCTGGCCAGCGCTGCCCTGGGACACGGCGCCCCAGTGGAGTCGCGGGGCACGCCCACGGCCTGGTGGGCCAGAAGCCACGACCCTGAGAAAGTTGAAATGGCCTCAGCGTGATGACTTGCCTAGGGGGAGGTGATCCCAGCCCTCAGCGCTTGGCGCGCGAGGCCCCTTGTCTCAGTGGGGCCAGTGCCCCATGGCCACCTTCTTGCCTCTGTCTCTAGGGAGAGTGACTCGTGCCAGCGCGGGTAGACCCCTGGGGCTCCGACCTACATGCCAGAAGCCAGGGGGATGGACGAGCACTGAGGCAAATACCCGTTAGCGGCTTTGCGCTCAAGTTAACTCCCTGCTGGAAATCAGACGCATGCGTGTCCCTGGGCGGGTGAGAGGAAGCCTCTGCCAGGGCCCAGTGAAATATCCTGCTCCGTGCCTGGGGTGGGACAACGGGGAAGGGCAGGACGCGGGGAGCCCGTGGAGGGATGTGGAGTGGGGGGTGAGGCCAGGAAGCGCTTTGCATCAGTGCTTCGAATGGGTCAGCAAGGGCAAGGTGCCCTCGGTGGGGCCCCTGGGGGGGGGGGCGTGTCACCAGGCTGCCTTCCTTCCGCCGTGTGCGCGGAGAGGCACCCGGCAGCTCGGTGGGCACTCCCTTCGGCTTGGCGCGGAGCCAGGGCCCCGAAGGAGCAGAGCCTGGTGCCCTGGCAAAGCCGCAGCGGGTGGCCCTTCGGTTGCCTTTCAGGGGAGGGGGCAGGATCCACTCAACGCCTGTTTACATGGGGCCCAAGTTCAAAGCGATGTGTCCCTCTCAGGAGAAAAATGAGGTGGCATTGCCTGCTGGCCACAGTTTCCCGTTATGCGCCTATCAACTGCCCTGATCTGGCCTGGGCTTCCCTGCCCCCCCCAGGACTTAGCACCCGTGGGCCACACCAGGCATCAGTGTTTGTCTGTTGCTTCATCGCATGGATCTCTAGCGGCCTCCTGGGGGCCGTGGCCTGAACGCTGCAGGAGCCAACCGGCCACCGACGCATCTGGCGCAGCTGCCATGTGAGGCTCCCACGGAGCCCTTCAGCAGGACTGTCCACAGCACCCACGGGGGTGGGGACACCGAGAGGTGGAGCCCCACACGAGGGGCCGAGTGTGGCACCCTCCTCAGCCATGGGCACAGGCATTCCCAGCCACGTGTGCCGATCCCTGAGGCGTGGGGGTGTGCTCCGGAAAAGTGTGAACATGGGAGCCCCAGCGACAGGCTTGGGATGCACTCTGAGCTGGGCACAGGACACAGACATCCAGGCTCCAGCCAGGCCTACAGTCACCTCAGTTCTGCCATTGCTAATTCCAATTGTGCAGGGCAGCGCTTGGCGTGCTGGGTCGGGCCCGCCCTTCTGAGGTGCCACCTGGTGTGCTGAGGTCTGACCGAGCCAACCAGTCCCCCTGCCTGGCTTCCCCTTACTCTGTGACAGACCCCTTCCCGCACACACACAGCCAGGGACACGCTCAGCTGTGGAGTCACAAGCGTCTCCCATCAGCTCTGGGGGTGGCCCAGCACTCATGTGCGCACCCCCCTGGCGTGTAACCCTGGAGTATTTCAGTGTAGTGAGATCTATGCTGCATAAGCTCATGACATTCGCCCCTCCTTCAGTGTGGAGGAAGACAGGCAACCTCCCACCCACTTATGAATTGCACAAACTGGGTTTTATAATAAACAAACCCAAGTTTATTAAGCACCAAAGGTAAACTGGAAGTGAGTGTAAAGGATAGCAAACAGAACAAAGCAGATTACTGAGCAAATAAAACAAAACAAGCAAACTACACTGAATACACTAAAGAAGTGGGTTACACAGTGTAATTTCTCGTCCTACATGTTGTGTAATGCAGGTTGCAAAGTTCCTTGAAGGTAAAGTTCACTGTGCGCCGCTTAACCCTGCAGGCATATCCTTTACTGGCAAGATCTTTCTTGCTGGGCTCTGCTCCTGCTCCCCCAGCTTAGTTCCTTTGTTTCAGCAGCTGTTTCCAGTAGTCTTCTTCCTTCACTCCCCAGCTTCAAATAGGATTTGCATATGGCAGGAATCTTGTGTTTCCCCATTTGATCCCCATTCCAGTGGAAAAATACCTGCTCAAGATGGTACTCTGGACCAGGTGACATGATCACATGACCTTGCAGTGTCAAAGCAGCATCCCAGGAAGTTGGGAGATGAGTATTTTCAAATCATAGAACACGGGGACTGGAAGGGACATCGAGAGGCCATCAAGTCCAGTCCCCGCCCCTCACGGCAGGACCCAGCGCCATCTAGATCAGCGTTTCTCAGCCAGGGGTACAAGAACCGTTAGGGGTACGTGAGAGAAGTCTGGGGGGGGATGTCAACACAACTGAAATTTGGAGAAAACTGAATTTTTGTTTTAAGTTTAACAGCGTTTCATTATTTTGTACTTTTTACACCCAAAATATTCATCTCCCCACCCCCCGCTATGATTAAGTTCTTTAAACAAATGTGTTGCAATGGTAGAAAAAAATGGTGTGTCTGAAAACTGTAGGTACTGGGGGTAGTTATAATTTTTTTTAAAAGGGGTAGTTTATAAAAAAAGGTTGAGAAACACTGAGCTAGACCATCCCTGCCAGGTGTCTGCCCAACCTGCTCTTACATATCTCCAGTGATGGAGATTCCACAACCTCCCTAGGCAATTTAGTCCAGTGTTTAACCACCCTGACAATTAGGAAGTTTTTCCTAATATCCAACCTAAACCTCCCTTGCTGCAATTTCAGCCCATCGCTTCTTGTCCTGTCCTCAAAGACCAAGGAGAACAATTTTCTCCCTCCTCCTCGTGACACCTTTTTAGATAGTTGAAAGCTGCTGTTATGTCTCTCTCAGTCTGCTCTTTTCCAAACTAAACAAGCCCACAGTTCAATTGTCTTTTCTAATGGCCCATCCAGGCTGTTTGCCAGCTGGGGGCAGGCAGTCCCCAGGTGAGAACACAGCTGTAATTATGACCTCCTCAAGGTTTCCAGCTTCCCATGCAGAAAGGATTCCAGCCATACACAGAGGACACTGCCGCTCAGTGAGTCATTCCACCGACCCATCTTCCGTGTTATATCGCCTTCAGGTGCTAACACTATTTCTCCAAAGAATACCGGGGGGAGGCGTCATGCCGGGGCCCAGAATCCTGCACGGTCTCTCCAGCAGCCTTCGGGAGCGCTGCTGCATGGAACCTCTGGGTGTGAGACGGAGCGCGAGGAGCTAGGGCCAGCTTGGAAGAAGAGAGAGGCAGAGACGGGGACCTGCCCAGAGCCACAGAAACGCCTCGAGCAAAACTGGGTCAGCTTGGGAAAAAGCTGCCCTGGGGAAAAGCCTTTGTCTGCTGCCATCTGTGATGCCTGCCTGCGAGCTCAGATTTCTCTGCTTCCGTCCTGGCCAGAAACGTTAATTAATCAAGGAACCCAGAACAAATCACAGAGAACTGTGAGGCCTGTTAATTACCCCTGATAAATCAGGGCGAACTTTTAATTGTATCCCCGAGCTGAGCTGTGTGTTCAAGGGGCACTGTAGCTCGTGACCCACAGATCAGTGTGAAACCAATTAGCCTTGTGTAGCCAGTGAAACCAGACCCGAGTTGGCCAGCGGGGCTGGACCTGCGTCTGGGCAGCCTTGGAACAAGCCAGGGATTGATCCTGCCGGGCTGAGTGGGCGGCTAGCTGTGGCGGGGCAGGCGCTGGGCTGCATGCAACCCCCGCCCTATGGCCATCGCCCTGGGGCTCTGCAGACGGGCCCTCTCCTAATACCACGCCACAGCGCCAAACGTGAAAGTGCCCCCTGGTGAGCAGGGCTCTGCCCAGGCTGGCCCTGCACGAGGGGCACGAGAAAACCCACCGAGCAAACGTGTGGTGGGACGAGGCCCGGAGGGAGGGCGAGGGGGCTGGGCTGCCCAGCTTGGAGCTGTAATGAGCGCTCTGAATTCTGGCCAGGATGTGTGCTCAGTAGGGAGCTTTCCCTGGCCTGTGGCTGGCTGAGCATGGGGCAAGGGGCAGGCCCTGAGGCGTCCCAGCCCATGCCGGCCTGTGTGCCAGCCAGGATGGAGATTAGCTGGCATGGCCTGGATGGAGCCCGGGGCTGGGAGCAGACCTGGATGCTGTTCCTGCCTCTGTGGCTGGCTGCCACGAGCTTGGGCCAGTCCTGTCTGCTCCCTGTGAGGCAGTGGCTGGGACTGTCTGTAACACGGGGCAGGGATGTGGTGAATGCTGCGAGCTGTACTCAGGACAGTGCCGTAATGAAGCTGCGGTCAGTGATTGCATGAGCCATGGGGCCATGGCTGACCCCTTCTTCCCCACCCGTCTTCCCGCCTCCTTCGCCACAGGGCTGCTCCCCTGGGGAATAGCAGCTTGAGGGGCTAAAGGAAATTCCCCTCTGTCACGTTACTGGATTTTAGGGAAGCAGCCAGATCATTGCTGCACCCGGGGGTGGTGTGTGTTGGCCCCAAAAGTGGTGCAAAGGGGGCCATGTGAGGTGTCAAATAGAAGCTTACTGTCTGCTGATTCTGTATATGCTATTCATGTGATTGTATAATGTCTGTGTGTGAAGTTATAAGCATGTACTTTGTATGGGTACTGAATGTTTCTCTGTATGTGGTTGAGCCATGGGCAGAGCTCGGCCTATGGACATGCTAATTAGCGAAGCTCTGTGGAACAATAGCCCTCCACAGGCCAAGGACACACCTCCAGAATGGGGACTGACACCTAAGGGCTACCAGCAGGGAACACAGGGATAGGCCACTGGCCAGGTGACCTGCTGCAGCCAAGAAGAGACCAGGAAGGAGGTATAAATAGGCCATGTGGCCGACTCCATCTCGGTGCTCAGCTCAGCCCTTCATCCCAGAGGCAGCAGTGCAGGGATCGAAGAGCCGGAAAGAACTGTGGACCCATCCTGATGCTGGATATTCACCAAAGACTTTTAAGCCAGCAGTTATAACATCTCTGCTGCGAGCCTGCATCGAGAACTGGGAGATTTGATGCATGTAATGTACGATACCTTAATAACCTTCTTCTCACGCTTTTCTTTCTTGTAGTAATAAACCTTTAGATGTTAGATGCTAAAGGATTGGCTCAGCGTGATTTGTGGGTAAGATCCAGAGGGTAAATTGACCTGGGATCTGTGGCTGGTTTCTTGGAACCGGACAGAACTTGTTCGGGGAAGGTGAGGTTGGGTTCTTAGACCCCTTACCTGTTATGAGGCCTGGGGCCATCTGGGGCACAGATATTGCTGGGGTGTCGGAGGGGTTTTGCTCGTGAGGCTTCAGGCAGGCAGCTGAAGCGCTCAGTGGGACTGGCTTGTGGCCTGTTTGGAAAGGTCTCCAGTCAGGGGGCTATAAGAAGCTCTGAATTTGAGCAATTCGCCCTGAGCGGACGCCCTCAGCTGTGCCCAGACCTGGCCCGGTCTGTCACACCCTCCCTGCGCAGGGCCGAGCGCTTGGCCGCTGGAACGGAGTAGCCAGGCCAGGAAGCAGCTGAATCGAGCCCCATTCTCCGGGCTAAGCAGAGGCAGCCACCCTTGTTTCTGAGTCTTGTTTGCTGCTGCAAGTAACTGTGCAAGCAAATCAACAGCTCCTCTCACGCCTGCTCCCCCAGCGCTGGCATCCGGCACCTGGGTGTCTTCCCTCAGCAGGGCTCTGTGCTCCAGACTCCCGCAGGCCCCGCCCCGGCAGCGGGCCCACAGGCGTCCCTGCCCTGCCGAAGGCGGGAGGGGCTGGGTTATGGGAAGGGACTGGGGGGTCTGGAGAACCCGGCGCCCTGGCTGCCTTTGGCTGGCCTTCGTGCACCACTAATGATGAGCACACGGTCCTGGTGCCCGATGCCTACGTCCGCTCCGGGCTGGTCCATCCATGTACAACATGCCCGCTGCGGCATCCGAGGCGCGTGTCCCAGCCACCGGAGTCATTAGTCATTAATTCGGTTTCTAATCCTCTAATCCTGCTGCTTCTTGATTTGATGAGCAAAAAATCTGCTCCGGCCACATGGTCCTTGCTTCGCTGGCTAGTTCCCACCAGGGCACTGACGTGTCACAGCACCGCCCCCCCCCCACTTCCACCGTGGGGCCAGGCGTCTGGAGCAGGCCCTCGTGTGGCTTTCCCCTGGGGGATGCATGCAGGGCCCGGGCCTGCACCTGCTGAGATCAGTGGCATGGCGTCTGTGGCCGGGCTCTGCTGCTCTCGGGAGACGCAAGAGGCCTGCCTGGGATGAGCTGAGGCGGATTTCACCTCCTGAGCAAAGGAGGGACACGAGCCAAAAGGGAACCAGCTGCCTCGCCAGGGGCCCCATTTCTGATTTGGCTCGGGGGAGGAACCTGTGCATGCTGTGATGGGGAGCAGACTGGGAGCTTGCGTGTGCACACGTGCATAAACACAGGGGTGCAGTGGCAGGTGTGTGTGTGCACGTGTGTGTAGACATGGGGGTATGGTGCCAGGCGTGTGTGTGCACATGTGTGTTAACACGGGGGTGTGGTGCCAAGGGTCCATGTGCATGTGTGTGTAAATATGGGGGGTGCAGTGCCAGGTGTGTGTGTGCACGTGCCAGGCGTGTGGGGACCAGCCAGCCCAGGTGCCATCGTGCGTGCAGTCAGGAGGCGCTGATGCGATTAGCACCACAGACTGGCAGCGGAGCTGTTTATTTCCGGGCTGTTAAATGCTGTTTTACATATTTGAAGACACAGGCCGTGGGGCAGGGGGGTTTGAAGACACAGGCCGTGGGGAAGGGAGTTTGAAGACACGGGCCGTGGGGCAGGGGGGTCTGAAGACACGGGCCGTGAGGAAGGGAGTTTGAAGACACGGGCCCTGGGGCAGGGGAGTTTGAAGACACGGGCCGTGAGGAAGGGAGTTTGAAGACACGGGCCCTGGGGCAGGGGGGTTTGAAGACACGGGCTGTCGGGAAGGGAGTTTGAAGACACGGACCGTGGGGCAGGGGGGTTTGAAGACACGGGCCATGGGGAAGGGAGTTTGAAGACACGGGCCGTGGGGCAGGGGGGTTTGAAGACACGGGCCGTGGGGCAGGGGGGTTTGAAGACACGGACCGTGGGGCAGGGGTTTGAAGACACGGGTCATGGGGCAGGGGGGTTTGAAGACACGGGCCGTGGGGCAGGGGGGTTTGAAGACACGGGCCGTGGGGCAGGGGGTTTGAAGACACGGGCCGTGGGGCAGGGGGGTCTGAAGACACGGGCCGTGAGGAAGGGAGTTTGAAGACACGGGCCCTGGGGCAGGGGAGTTTGAAGACACGGGCCGTGAGGAAGGGAGTTTGAAGACACGGGCCCTGGGGCAGGGGGGTTTGAAGACACGGGCTGTCGGGAAGGGAGTTTGAAGACACGGACCGTGGGGCAGGGGGGTTTGAAGACACGGGCCATGGGGAAGGGAGTTTGAAGACACGGGCCGTGGGGCAGGGGGGTTTGAAGACACGGGCCGTGGGGCAGGGGGGTTTGAAGACACGGACCGTGGGGCAGGGGTTTGAAGACACGGGTCATGGGGCAGGGGGGTTTGAAGACACGGGCCGTGGGGCAGGGGGGTTTGAAGACACGGGCCGTGGGGCAGGGGGTTTGAAGACACGGGCCGTGGGGCAGGGGGGTCTGAAGACACGGGCCGTGGGGCAGGGGGGTTTGAAGACACGGGCCGTGGGGAAGGGAGTTTGAAGACACGGGCCCTGGGGCAGGGGGGTTTGAAGACACGGGCTGTCGGGAAGGGAGTTTGAAGACACGGACCGTGGGGCAGGGGGGTTTGAAGACACGGGCCATGGGGAAGGGAGTTTGAAGACACGGGCCGTGGGGCAGGGGGGTTTGAAGACACGGGCCGTGGGGCAGGGGGGTTTGAAGACACGGGTCGTGGGGCAGAGGGGTTTGAAGACACGGGTCATCGGGCAGGGGGGTTTGAAGACACGGGCCGTGGGGCAGGGGGTTTGAAGACACGGGCCGTGGGGCAGGGGGTTTGAAGACACGGGCCGTGGGGCAGGGGGGTTTGAAGACACGGGCCGTGGGGCAGGGGGTTTGAAGACACGGGCCGTGGGGCAGGGGGGTCTGAAGACGAGCCGTTTGCATGGCTGGGAGAGGTTGCACTCGGCAGGTGGGAGCGAGCTGCAGGGTGCCGGCGGGGAGTACTCACACCCCACCCGCATCTGGCTGGGCTGGGGCTGGGCCACCACTTGCAGCATCCCCTGCTCTGTGCCCAGCCCCTCTCCTCTCCTGGGCCAGCCCTCGCAGCTCCTGGCTTCTCTGCAAACAGCTGGTGGAGGGGGGCAGGAGGGGGCTGGCAGAGCAAGTGGAGCCTGGACGCATGGCCCCTGCCCTGGGCACGCAGGGGGGGTGCCCTAGAGCAGCTGGCAGTGGGGTGGGGTGTCTGCTCCCTGGGCCATAGCCTGCAGGTTTGCTGCCCACGCTGTGCCAGGCAGGCCAGCAACGCCCCTGCCCGCAGGTCTGCAGGTCATGCTGGGCGGGGCCAGGCTGGGGTGCAGAGCTGGGTCGCCAGTGCCGGGTAGCCAGTGCCGGGCAGGGCCAGAGCCCAGCTGGACAGGAGAGGCCTCCCCACGCTACTTGTCACCGGCAGCTAGCATCACCACCCAAGCTGGTGCAGAGCAGGGAGCTCGGGGGCAGAGGAGTGAGACTGTGTGGGGGCCCTGTGATGAACTCACCCATCCCAGTGGTGCAGGAGGGGCTGGCTCCTGCAGGGAAATTGGGGGTCATCAAACGACATCCGGTACTTGTATCTAAGCCCCACCTGCCTCGGGCTGGCCCCCTCCCACCCTGCCCTGCGGCAAACTTGCCCCTGTGCACTCTGCCCTTGCTCCCCGGCCGGGGTGGGGGCAGGAGCGGTGCCTCCCCGGGGGCTGTGCAGGCAGGCAGGCCTGAGTGTGCCATCCCTGTAGGACCACGGGCGCCCGGGAGCATCGTGCCTCACCCGGGGGATCAACGTGCAGCTGGTTCCTCTGCGCCCTCGGCCCCCGCCAGCCCGGCCGTTTCCATGGAAAGGGGTAAGGAAGGCTCTGGCCACCCAGCCCCTGCCCAGGCCAGCCGGGTGCCAGCGCGCTCCTCACACCCCGCTGAGCGAGACCCTGCTGACTCCACGTACTGCGAAACGTTATGCAGCTGGGTCGGGTTCGTGCCATTCCTCAAGCATGAGCCGGGCTGCAAACCCTGATTAAAGTAGCTGCTTGGGCTGGCGAGGCGCTAAGCCCTGGAAACACCCTGGCGAATGCGCCCGGACACCTTGATGTGAACTTTACAGCCTGCGCCGGCTTCTAGTGTCATTTGCTACTGGGCGCTTTGTGCGCCGCCAGCCCGTCTCATGGGCACCTGCACCCACTTAGCGACACAAAGAGCCAGGGTTCCACACGAGTGAGTAACTGCACACACAAGTGTGTAACTGCACACACACACACACACACACACACACACACACACACACGAGTGTGTAACTACACACACAAGTGTGTAACTGCACACACACACACACACACACATACACACACACGAGTGTGTAACTACACACACGAGTGTGTAACTGCACACACTACTGCACACACAACGTGTGTAACTGCACACACAACAAGGGTGTAAGTGCATACACAACGAGTAGGGAGAGGCACAAGGATGTGGGCACTTGGCTCGCCATGCCAATGAGTCTCCCAACACGCGGGCATTCGAGGGCCAGACCACTGAGCCGCTGCTGCCTAGTGAGACCTTCCACCCGAAATCTGGCCTGGCCGGTAACCTGTGCTTTGCCTGCTCCAGACAGTCCAGGCAGTGCCGTGGTGTCAACACCGGTACGACACCCCTGGCACAGTCTTGGGGGCGAGGCAGACAAGGCACAAATCCAGGGATGCAGCTGCAGTGACTGGGAGACAGCAGGGCAGGCAGGGCCCAGCCAGCAGAGAGCTCGCTCTGCAAGGGGGTGACCGGCTCCGCCAGGCAGCAGGAAAACGGCAAAGGGGAATGTGGGCCAGAGAAAACCAGCCCCATGGAGGGAAAACACAGAGAAGCCCGGCAGGGGGGCTCCGCCTGAGCCAAACGTCTCCCTTGCCCCTGGGACGTGTGACTGGGGGAGGGACAGGAACGGCTGCAGGCAGGGACCCCAGGCCCCAGCTGATGGGCAGGAACACGCAGAGGGGCATGTGTGTGGGGGGGAGGGCCCATCCTCTGGGGCCTGCCAAGGCCTATGTGGGGCTGGTCTGGGGCTCCGAGGCCCGGGCAAGCCCCCTGCTCGTTGCTGTTGGCGCCGTGCCTGGGACGAGAAGCCAGACTTCACGTGTTGGGCACTCGGCCCCCTGGGGCTCCTGGCCTGCGGATGGGGCTGCGGTTGGCAGGTTACTTCTCTCTGACCAGTCAGGCCAAGTGGCCAGCGGCCAGACAGCTGCACCCCAGTGCACTGCGGCAGGGGTGCTAAGGGCTGAGACCTCTCACCGGCTGCAGGGTCCTGGGCCAGGGCTGGCACCGCGCAGAGAGAGGAGCAGGGCCGGGGCTGGCACCGCGCAGAGAGAGGAGCAGGGCCGGGGCTGGCACCGCTCAGAGAGAGGAGCAGGGCCGGGGCTGGAACCGCGCAGAGAGAGGAGCAGGGCCGGGGCTGGCACCGCGCAGAGAGAGGAGCAGGGCCGGGGCTGGCATCGTGCAGAGAGAGGAGCAGGGCCGGGGCCGGCATCGTGCAGAGAGAGGAGCAGGGCCGGGGCCGGCATCGTGCAGAGAGAGGAGCAGGGCCGGGGCTGGCATCGTGCAGAGAGAGGAGCAGGGCCGGGGCGGCACCGTGCAGAGAGAGGAGCAGGGCCGGGGCTGGCATCGTGCAGAGAGAGGAGCAGGGCCGGGGCTGGCACCGCGCAGAGAGAGGAGCAGGGCCGGGGCTGGCACCGCGCAGAGAGAGGAGCAGCGCCGAGGCCGGGGCTGGCACCGCGCAGAGAGAGGAGCAGGGCCGGGGCTGGAACCGCGCAGAGAGAGGAGCAGGGCCGGGGCTGGAACCGCGCAGAGAGAGGAGCAGGGCCGGGGCTGGAACCGCGCAGAGAGAGGAGCAGGGCCGGGGCCGGCATCGTGCAGAGAGAGGAGCAGGGCCGGGGCCGGGGCTGGCACCGCGCAGAGAGAGGAGCAGGGCCGGGGCCGGGGCCGGAACCGCGCAGAGAGAGGAGCAGGGCCGGGGCCGGCATCGTGCAGAGAGAGGAGCAGGGCCGGGGCCGGGGCCGGGGCTGGCATCGTGCAGAGAGAGGAGCAGGGCCGGGCCGGGGCCGGAACTGTGCAGAGAGAGGAACAGGGCTGGGCCGGCACCGCACAGAGAGAGGGGCAGGGCTGGGCCAGCACCGCACAGAGAGAGGAGCAGGGCTGTGCCGGCACCGCACAGAGAGAGGAACAGGGCCGGGGCTGGGGCTGGCACCGTGCAGAGAGAGGAACAGGGCTGGGCCGGCACCGCACAGAGAGAGGAGCAGGGCTGGGCCGGCACCGCACAGAGAGAGGAGCAGGGCTGGGCCGGCACCGCACAGAGAGAGGAGCAGGGCTGGGCCGGCACCGCACAGAGAGAGGAGCAGGGCTGGGCCGGCAATGCGCAGAGAGAGGAGCAGGGCTGTGCCGGCACCGCACAGAGAGAGGAACAGGGCTGGGCCGGCACCGCTCAGAGAGAGGAACAGGGCTGGGCCGGCACCGCTCAGAGAGAGGAGCAGGGCTGGGCCAGTACCGTGCAGAGAGAGAAACAGGGCCGGGGCCGGCACCGTGCAGAGAGAGGAGCAGGGCCGGTACCGGTACCGCGCAGAGAGAGGAACAGCGCTGGGCCAGTACCGCGCAGAGAGAGGAACAGGTCCGGGGCTGGTACCGTGCAGAGAGAGGAACAGGGCCGGGGCCGGCACCGCACAGAGAGAGGAGCAGGGCTGGGCCGGCACCGCGCAGAAAGAGGAACAGGGCCGGGCCGGGGCTGCGGCACCGCGCAGAGAGAGAGAACAGGGCTGGGCCGGCACCGCGCAGAGAGAGGAGCAGGGCCGGGGCCGGCACCGCGCAGAGAGAGGAACAGGGCCGGGGCCGGCACCGCACAGAGAGAGGAGCAGGGCTGGGCCGGCACCGCGCAGAGAGAGGAACAGGGCCGGGGCCGGCACCGCACAGAGAGAGGAGCAGGGCTGGGCCGGCACCGCGCAGAAAGAGGAACAGGGCCGGGCCGGGGCTGGCACCGCGCAGAGAGAGAAACAGGGCTGGGCCGGCACCGCGCAGAGAGAGGAGCAGGGCCGGGGCCAGCACCGTGCAGAGAGAGGAACAGGGTGTGGCGGCATGTTGGGGTCCCCCGACTCCTGCACCCCCATAATGGCACAGACAGACTCCACCAGCCAGGAGAATAGAGGGAGTTTATTGCTTCTCCAGGATACAGCACAGCACAGATGTCATCTGGTTACAGGGCCAG
The DNA here is from genome assembly GCA_032595735.1 of Pelochelys cantorii. Classification (NCBI taxonomy): domain Eukaryota; kingdom Metazoa; phylum Chordata; order Testudines; family Trionychidae; genus Pelochelys; species Pelochelys cantorii. The sequence continues at coordinate 40,897,063 of CM064341.1, forward strand.
GCCTAGGATGCCTCAGCCCCCCTTGAGATGGGGGATGCTGGGCCCCTAAATTCCAGCCCCTTTGCCTAGGTTGTCTCCCCCATGATCCCAGACAGAAACTGCCCCTCTCTTCTAGCCCTGCCCCCCAGCCAGGCCTGGCCTCGCCCCCTTCCTTTGTTTCTCTCCCTGGGAAGTAACTGGTCGGACCAGTTGAGAGACCCTTGCATAATGACTCATCCCCTGTCCTGCTGGGCTGTGCTTTGTACAAACAGCCGCCAGCGGGGGTCACGCACAGCCCACCGCCCAGCATAGCAACCAGCAAGGTACCCGCACTACGTCACACAGGGCTGGGGCTGGTACCGTGCAGAGAGAGAAACAGGGCTGGGCCGGCACCGCGCAGAGAGAGGAGCAGGGCTGGGCCAGTACCGCGCAGAGAGAGAAACAGGGCTGGGCCGGCACCGCTCAGAGGAAGGAACAGGGCCGGGGCTGGCACCACGCAGAGAGAGGAACAGGGCTGGGGCCGGCACCGCACAGAGAGAGGAGCAGGGCCTGGGCCGGCACCGCGCAGAGAGAGGAACAGGGCTGGGCCGGCACCGTGCAGAGAGAGGAGCAGGGCCGGGGCCAGCACCACGCAGAGAGAGGAACAGGGTGTGGCGGCACGTTGGGGTCCCCCGACTCCTGCACCCCAGTAATGGCACGGACAGACTCCACCAGCCAGGAGAATAGAGGGAGTTTATTGCTTCTCCAGGATACAGCACAGCACAGATGTCATCTGGTTACAGGGCAGGCCTAGGATGCCTCAGCCCCCCTTAAGATGGGGGAGACTGGGCTCCTAAATTCCAGCCCCTTTGCCTAGGTTGTCTCCCCCATGATCCCAGACAGAAACTGCCCCTCTCTTCTAGCCCTGTCCCCCTTGCCAGGCCTGGCCTCGCCCCCTTCCTTTGTTTCTCTCCCTGGGAAGTAACTGGTCGGACCAGTTGAGAGACCCTTGCATAATGACTCATCCCCTGTCCTGCTGGGCCGTGCTTTGTACAAACAGCCGTCAGCGGGGGTCACGCACAGCCCACCGCCCAGCATAGCAACCAGCAAGGTACCCCCACTACGTCACACAGGGCCGGGGCTGGCACCGTGCAGAGAGAGGAACAGGGCCGGGGCTAGTACCGTGCAGAGAGAGGAACAGGGCCGGGGCTGGCACCACACAGAGAGAGGAGCAGGGCCGGGGCTGGGGCTGGCACCGTGCAGAGAGAGGAGCAGGGCCGGGGCCGGTACCGCACAGAGAGCGGAGCAGGGCTGGGGCCAGTACCACATGGAGAGGAGCGGGGCCGGGACAGAGGGAGGAGCAGCTTTGGGAAGGCCCGAGACGGGCGACCAAAGCCGAGCTCAGGCCCCCCGGTGTGCTGACATCACACCAGGCCATCTGAACCCAGGAGCAGCGCAAAATCCAGGGGACACAAAGGGGTCCGGAAGCCTTCGCTGCCGCCCTCTGAGATGCTCCTCAGCTCTGGCCACATCGTCACTTCTCAAGATACCTGTGGCCAGCAGGCCCAGGTCGACCCCAGTGCCCAGGACTGAGGAGAGACCTCACAGGGCCCTGGGTGGCAGAGCCAGGCCATGGGGGTCCAGGGTGGGGCTGGGGCCTAGCCTCCCCCACCAGCCCTTCAGTGCCACCGGGGATGCAGGGCCTGTCATGTTATCGGACTCTAAAGATCATTGTTGCACCCATGGGGGGGTGTTTGCCCCAAAAGTTGGTACAAGGGGGGCCATGTGGGGTGTCAAACTGTGACGTAGTGGGGGGTACCTTGCTGGTTGCTATGCTGGGCAGTGGGTTGTCGGTGACCTCCACTGGCTGCTGTCTGTAGCATGGCCCAGCAGGGCAGAGGATGAGTCGTTATGCGAGGGGGCTTCGAACCGGTCCGACGAGTTACCTCCCAGGGAGCGGAAAAATGAAAGGAAGGTGGAATGCCACCCCTGGCTGGGGGGCAGGGCTGGAAGGGATAGTTAGTTAGTTGCTTTCTGGGATCATGGAGGAGACAGCCTAGGGAAGGGGCTGGAATTTAGGGGTCCAGTCTCCCCCATCTCAAGGGGGGCTGAGGCATCCTAGGCCCGGTCCCTGTAACCAGATGACATCTGTGCTGTGCTGTATCCCGGAGAAGCAATAAACTCCCTCTAGTCTACTGGCTGGTGGAGTCTGTGCGTGCCACTACGGGGGTGCAGGAGACGGGGAAACCCCAACGTGCCGTCACACAAACAAAAGCTCACCTTCTACTGAGTCTGTATGTGCTATTCATGTAATTGTATAATGTCTGGGTGTGGAGTTAGAAACATGGACTGTGTATGGCTGCTGGAAACTTCTCTGTCTGAGGCAGAGCAATGGGCAAGGGGGGCTCAGCCGATGGCTGCACTAGTTAGCAAGGGGACAATGAGGCTCTAGGTGCCAATCCACACCTGAGGAATGTCTACATGTCTGAGCCAGCCAGGAGAATGGTTGCTGACTTGGGACACAAGGATAGGTCGATGGACCATGTGACCTTCTCTGACCAAGAAGAAGCCAGGAGAGTTATATAAGGGCCATGTAGCACCCTCCATTTTGGTCTTCAGCTCAGTTATTGATCCCAGATGCAGACTTGCAGGGAACCACGAGCCGGAAAGAACCGCGGACCCGTCCTGACATAGGATGTACACCAGAGACTTTTAAGCCAGCAGCTATAACATCTCTGCTGCGAGCCTGCATCGAGAACTGGGTGATTCGATGCATGTAACGTATGATACTTTGACAACCTCACTCTCAGGCTTTTCTTTCTTTTAGTTATAAACCTTTAGATTGTAGATGCTAAAGGACTGGCTCAGCGTGATTTGTGGGTAAGATCCAGAGCGTAAATTGACCTGGGATCTGTGGCTGGTTTCTTGGAACCAGAAAGACCCGTTCGGGGAAGGTGAGATTGGTTCTAAAACCCCTCACCTGTGTGCAGGCCCGGGGCTGATTGGGGCACAAGGAGAGCTGGGGTGTCAGAGGGGTTTTGCTCGTGAGGCTTCTGGCTGGCCAGGCAGGCAGCTGGAGCGCTCAGTGTGCCTGGTTGCGGCCTGTTGGGAAGGTCTCCAGTCGGGGCTGTACGGAGCCCTGAGTTTGAGCAATTCGCCCTGAGCGGACGCCCTCGGCTGCGCCCAGACCCGGCCCGGTCCGTCACAGGGCCCATGCCACTGGAGGCTCTGGCGGCGATTTATGGACCGAGAGCTCCGGCCTCCGCCGTGGCTGGGGACCCCAGGCCCTTTTGAATCACCGGGCCCCACGGCAGCGGCCTCCAGTTCCCCCGCCAGAGCCCGTCTGCTTAGACAAAACTCGAGGTGCTGGGAAGGTGGGTCCGCTGGAGGCAGGGCCAGTCTGGGGAGAGGCTTTGACCTTTCCCCCTTCAGTGTGAAGCCAGGCACAGCCCAGGGCCCTCCACCTGATCCCTGTGTGACAGGCCATGGATGTGCCTAGCCACATGTGACCCCCGGGAAAGGGGGGACACAGCCGGACTCGCCCTACGCACCCCTCCTCCAGGTGGCCTCGCACTCCCATTGCCACAGATTTGCTGCTCCGTGGCGGGGAACCTGTCGGATGCCAGATCAGGCACTCCCCGCCCGGCTAACTCTGGCCCATCGCGCCCCTCAAAGAGGAGCAAGCCCCCACCCCACACTCCGCGCTGCTTCCTACCAAGGGGCAAAGGGGAAGAAGCAGTTGGCAGCGGCTCAGCCCGGCATGCCAACATACAGCAGCGGGCACACGACAGGTTTGGAAAGGGAATGGCCCCCTGGCTGGGCTGGGTCTGCCTGCTGGCTCCGGGGCGTCGGGAAACACCCTCTGCTTCCACGCAGCCGGGCCAATGTCACAGCCTCTGTGGGACAGGGCAACAGCAGAACCCGCGCAGATGCTGCTGCCGGCTGCTGCCCACGAACTGCCATGCCGGTGCTGCTGGGAAACGGGTTGCGGGGGTCCGGGGCATTCCCGGCCCTTTCTGTATTTACTTTGTTGCGAAGGGAAAAAAGACACTATTGTCAGTTGCCGTCGGCCAAAGTTTTCTCCCTTTGGGAGGCTGGCACTGCTTGCCCTCCAGCAGTGAGGTGGGAGTGTGGCCCTGCCCGCCACAGCACTGGATTATGACAAGTGAATTTCACTCTTCACCGTGACCTTGGTGGTCAGACAATCAGCCACCAGCGTTCTAACAAGCGTTTCCGGCAGGACCCCCACGGGGAGGGTGGCAGGCAGGCTGCAGATCCTGGCAATTGGAAAAGGAATACAGGTAACTTATCAATTAGCCTGGTTTCTTTCCAATCAATCACACTCTGTGGCATCTGACCCTGGCCGCACTGACATTTCTATCACCCATTTGCCACCGTGCTTGTATTAAATGGCTCCCGGTCCCCCTACGTGGGGAGATTTTAATCTCTTCTATGGAGTCAGTAGTTCTCCGTCATTCGGTGGCTCTGCCTTTATTGGCCTTGTAAATCAGGGTTCTCCGTGTCAGTGGCCGTGGCCAGGGAGAGAGGCGTTTGTCTGTGAAATTGGGTTGACACAGCCCATTGCCTGCAATGATAACAAGTGATTTGCAGGGCTGGACGGACAAGCCATTTTCACTAAGCAGATTAGAATGTAACAATGAAAAGTTTCATTACAGGGACCCGGGAGAAGCGGCAGCTCCCCCGATAATGGGAACAAAGGAGCCAAGCCGGGGACCATCAGAGCTCCCCGTGGCTGAGCGTGGCTCTGAGCTCCCACACGTGGCCTGGGGCCCTGCTGATGGGGGCTTGCTGGGAAAAGCCGGGCAGGGGCCACCGAACAAACCCACCCACAGTGGGGTGGTGCTGAAAGGCTCTGGGGCTGCCCGCCAGTGCGTCTGACGGCCACAGATCATCCGCCCCTCATGGAGGGAAGGGACGGGCTACGCCCCTTCTGCAGGCTCCTCAGCACAGCAGGCAAAGCGCCTTTCTGTGCGAAGGGGAGTGCAGCGTGGGTGCCACGGCAGCTCAGCGCTGGCCCCTGCGGCGGGGGGTTAGCACAGTGGCCGCAGCCTGCATGTGTGTGTGTGTGCACGTGGGCGTGTGTGAATACGTGCGTGCACAGGCGCAGGAGGCTGAAGAAGCCGGGCACAGTCGTGCGTGGGCCCTGCAGCAGGGCGCTGGAGTCGCTCAGGTACAGACTTGGCGGGAGCGGCATGTGGGATTTCGCAGCGAGGAAGCGGCCGGTCGCAGTTTGTTTCTCAGGGAACAGGCCTTTGTGTCCATAGCCCAGCCCAGCTTTGTAGCGTCGCTTTCTCCTCCTCCCCCGCCGCCTCGCCAGGCCCTGAGCACCGGCACGCCGGCCAAACCTCCAGCTCCCAGCCCGGGGAGCAGACAGGGCCTTTCTCGGGCTCCTTGGGCCCAGGGTGCAGCTTGGGGCTCCGCCTGGCCTGGCCAGGGGCCGTGGAAGATCCTTGGACAGACACATGCAGCTGGGGCCCTGACTTGGTGTCCTCGCTGCAGCCCTAGCTGCCGTGCCAAGCCCGGGGCAACTGGAAAGGTGCCGCCACTGGCTCCTTTGCTTGGAGCTGCCCTGGCAGTGGTGCCGTCATGGCGCACGTCTCCCCTGAAACAGCCGCTCTGTCCTTGGGGGCAGCGCTGCGGATTGACAGTGTCTGTGGTCTGCCACCCTGCGTTCCTATGGTCACGAGCCCTGGTTTGTGTATCCGGGAACAAGTGTAGAAGCCACGTCGACTTTGGTTCAGTGCAATGGCGATTCAGGAGCAGGACACCTTGCCCAGATGGAGCTGTGTTAACACGAGGGCACATGGAGCTGTGTTAACACGAGGGCACGAGGAGCTGTGTTAACACGAGGGCACGAGGAGCTGTGTTAACACGAGGGCACGTGGAGTTGTGATAACCCCTTGGTGGTGTAGTAAGGTCACCAGTGCCATAGGTCAGAATTTACTGCTGTGGTATCCTGACAGATCTCTGGCTCCGATGATGACGATCTCCAGAAGGCTGTGTGTGTGTGTGCTCAGTGGTGTGGGCTGTGTCGACGTGCGCAGTTAGCCAGCACAGCAGACCCCGCGAGTCCCCAAAGACGACAAGTCAGACAGGATGGAAGGCGCCTGGCCAGGTTTATTGTTAAGTGCGGTGCAGTCGTAGCTGTCAGCGGACCCTGCCCAACCGCTACGCACGTGTACCCCCAACAATGGCCTCTGCTCAATCAGCGGGAGGCCCACTGCCCCCCAGCTGGACAGACGGTCCCCGAGACACCGCGGTATAAACTGACACAAACAGGTTTCACGGCACTCCTGATGTGTCAGGTTGCCACCCTCTGGCGCCGCTTAGACCCCCCCATTGCCCTGCACCTCTCCCCCCACCTGTCACGTTATTGGATTTTGAGGGGAGCAGCCAGGTCACTGCTGCACCCATGGGGGGGTGTTCACCCCAAAAGTTGGTACAAAGGGGGCCATGTGAGGTGTCAAACAAAAGCTTACTTTCTACTGTATATGCTCTTCATATATCTGTGTAAGGTCTGTGTGTGGAGTTATGAATAGGTACTCTGTATGGACACTGGAAGTTTCTCTGTATGGGGTTGAGTAATGGGCCGGGAATGTTTGCCTACGGACATGCTAATGAGCAAGTCTCCCGGGAACAACGGATCTCTGGAGGCCAAAGACACACCTGGCCACTGGCCATGTGACTCCAGTCTGGGGGCTAGAGAGAGCCCCGAATTGAGCAATTCGCCCTGAGCGGACGCCCTCGGCTGTGCCCAGAACCGGCCCAGTCCGTCACACCCCCATCGCCCTGCACCTTGCAGGTCAATTCGAAATCTCCATCCATCACCCTACCCTTCTCTGATCTGGGTTGGGATCTGTGGGGAGTGGAGGTACCAGAGTCTCTCTTAACAGGCTGCGGGTACCATCCTTCTGGCAGGGGCTTTCAACGTACGCACGCTGTGAGGAAGTAGGGAGTTTTGGGAGTTCAAAGAGGGGGGGTTTTGCATACAGGGGGGTGCTCAGTGCCCAGAAGTTACTAGTTCAATGTGACAAATGTGGGGAGTTTATTGTTTCAGGGAACAGCCCAGAGTTGGAGCCGTGGTGTCTGGGACCCTGGTGACCCCGACCCTGCTCAGAGGATACGGCCAGTTCTGGCCAGACGACAGACAAAGGGCTCAGAGGGGGACCCCAGTGACCGGCCCAGCAGGTCCCAGCGAGGGGAGAACATTGGACAGAGTAGGGGGGCAGAGAAGAGAGGGGCCCAGGTGACCCTGTTAACTGGGGAGAAGACAATGGCTGGGGGAGGGGCTGTTGCTGGGGTATTGGAGGCTCTGCCGGGAGACTGGGGGCTGTTTTTTGGGGGACTGAGGGCAGAGCAGGCAGGACTCAGCTGGCGGCAGGGAAGACTCAGATGGGTGGGGTCAGGGGGGCCCAGGCCGACAGGCCTGAGGGATCTGTTGCTGTGTTCAAAGCTCAATAAACCCTCCTGCTTTGTGCTGGCTGATAGTTGCTCTGGTCTAGAGGACAGGGTGGTGCTATTCCTTCTGGGGGTGGAGGCCCCGGGGGTCCAGAGGGAGGCTCATGGCGGAGGCAGGCGGCTGGAGGCCCTGAGAGGTGCTGTCCCGGAGGCAGAGGGGCGGACCCCCCAGGGGAGCGTGGGCCCCCCAAGAGAGGGTCGCCGCACTGGAGTGGGCCCTGGGAAAGGGCTGTGTCACTGCCACTGGAGTGGAGGGGGCCCCCCGAGAGGGGGCTGCCGCACTGGAGGGGGGGATCCGCCCAGGAGCTGAGGGGCCAAGTGTGGGCAGGACCTGTGAGCCGTGACACCCAGCACCTATCACTGCTTTGCAGTCGGTACCTCGCACCAATGACTGTCCTGCACTCAGGCCTAGTACCCGTGAGCGTGTTGCACTCTCAGCCCTGTTCCTGCCAGCTCTGGCGAGCTGGGCCTGCCTCTTGCTCCCCTGCTTAGCTTTGCTTTATCCGAGCCAAGTGCTGGCCACTGTCAGACAACGCGAGGGCAGGTGCAGCTGGGTTAACCGCATCCACCTGGGGCCGGTCCTGGCCCTCGGGCTGTCGGGTTCCCACCCCTCTCTCTGATGTTCATGCACACGCATCTCTGGAGGATTCAAGAACCTCTTGCTCGCTCTTGTGCTCAGCTCGGTGTGGCAGGGCCGGGCTGTTAGCAGCACGCACAGATGGGCCACGGAGACTTGTTCATGGACATCCGGTGGAGCAGGGAATTGACCCTGGTCTGGCAACCTTGACCACTAGGCCACCCTGTCCTCTCTAGATTGTTCTAAGCTATTGAATCGGGTTCTAGGCAGCCCGCTGGCCTATTGAACGCTGTGACAATCTGCCACAGTGACTAGCACAGGGGGTGCGCTGCATCCTCCCTTCGGGACATACTTACGCACAGCGCCTCTGGATACAGAGTGCGCCACGTTCCGCCCATGCCCCCAAAGCATCCTTCCCAGGCTGGGGGGGTGCAGTGCGTTCTGGGGGCGCCGATTCCCTGTGGGTCAGGGCGCGTGTGGATTGATACCAGGTCACAGCGCTCGGAGCCTGTGGACGGACGGCGCTCACAGGCCCCCCTCGGCTGGGGCTGAGCGTGTGACGCGAGCCGGTGAAGAAGAGCAGCAGGGATTTGACGTGGTAATTTCCTGGCTGGCTGGAAGTGGGCTGTGCCCACGAGAGCTCATGATGCCAGCTACACGTCTGGCTAGTCTGCAAGGCGCTGCAGGGCTGTTCCGCGTGTATTACTGTTTTCCAGTTGCAGACTGACTTGGCTCCCCTGCTGCAGCTTTGGAACTGCATCCCGTCATGGGCGGCTGAACGGGCCTGGCACCTCTCCAGGAACCCCCGGGCATCAGAGCGTCCCTGCTGCTGTAACCCATGCTCTGGGCATGCCCTGATCACACAGTGCCCCGCAAACCGCCAGCGCCCAGCCAGGCCTCGGAGCCACCTCACACATGTGGCTTTGCCTGGGCTTTGCACGTGGAATCCCCATCTCCCTGCTGGTTCTCACCTCCTGGGAATCTCCCCCCCCCCCTGGTTCTCACCGACCGGGAATCCCCCCCCCCGCCGGTTCTGACCTCCTGGGATTCCCCCCACCCCTGCCAGTTCTCTCCTCCTGGGATTCCCCCCCCGCTCCGGTTCTCACCTTCCGGGAATCCCCTCCCCCACAACAGTTCTCATCTCCCCTGAATCCTCCCCCCTCCAGTTCTCACCTCCCGGGAATCCCCCTGCGCCGGTTCTCACCTCCCGGGAATCCCACCCCTCATGCCGGTTCTCACCATTCCTCCAGCCTGATTGGCCTTTCCAGGTGGCAAGACTTGGCAGGCTGGGGCCAGTGGCAGAACATCGGAGGACCGGGGGGGTGGGGGGAAGGAGGCCACAGAACTCAACTGTTTGAGGCTGGCATGTCCTGCCTGCCCCGCATCTGCTGGCGCCACGTTGCAGCCGGACATGGCATCCCTGGGCTCTCCACCCATGGTCCCGCTAATCTTTTCCATCCACGTGGGGAATCATTTCTTATGCACGCTGAGGTGGGTGCAGGTGTGCACCCGGAGACACACAAGCCCGCTGGTGGGTGCTCTGCTCATCAGCCGGGCGGCACTGGGCTCTCTCCTGAGTGGCTGCGCAAGTGCCCGGCTCACAGGGGGCCCAAGCCCCCTGCCTTTCTTCTGCCTACCCGCTCGTCACAGAGCAGAAACCCCACTCAGCCAGAGCCCGAGCTCTTCCCTGGGTGGAGTTTGCCCCAGCAAGGGCCCAGCCCAGCCCCCACGAAAGGCCCCGTGGGAAGGCCGAGGGCTGGCAGCTCTGTCTCCCAGGCCAGCCAGGCACTGAGCACCTGTTCAGCTGGAGCCCTTGAACTGGGGGGGGGGGGGGCGGTTTGAACCTGAAGCACCTGGACAAGGGCTCTGCTGTAGCAGGTCCTGGAGCTTTCCGGCTGGCAGGGCCCAGCCCCTGAGAGGGACACGAGAGGCACCTTGGCTGCGTGTGAGGCCCCTGCATGAGGGAGACTGTCCTGCAGAGCCAGACAAGGTCCCTTAGCCACAGCCATGCGCTTGTTAGGGGCCAGTCTGGGGAGCAAATGCCCCATTCGCGGAACACTGACAGCGCGGGGGGCACGGGAGCCGAGGAGCCCTGGGATAAATCCCTGCAAGGGAAGGCTCCGGTCCCAGGCCCAGTCAAGCTCCCAAGTGACAGCAGCAAATGGCTCCTGTGCACGGTATGCAAACCCCAGCACGACTGGAGCACGAGTCCCATGGCAGGCAGCTCCCATCGCCCACAAACGCACCATTCAGATTCGGGCTTCTCTAACAACGTGTATTTCTCCCGGCTGCTCCCTGGCCCAAACAACTGCTGCCCCATCTAGGTTGTGTTTCCCTAGTTTATTGATAAGAAGGTCATGCGAGACCATATCAAATGCCTTACTAAAGTCTAGGTATACCACATCCACCGCTTCTCCCTTCTCCACAAGACTCATTATCCTATCAAAGAAAGCTATCAGACTGGTGTGACATGATTTGTTCTTTACACATCCATGATGGCTGTTACCTGTCACCTTGTTGTGATGTAGCGTCAGTACCTTGCTGGTTGCTGTGCTTGGGCTGTGGGTGACCCCTATGTGACGGACCGGGCCAGGTCTGGGCACAGCTGAGGTCGTCCGCTCAGGGCGAATTGCTCGAATCCGGGGCTCTCTCTAGCCCCCAGACTGGAAGCCTTTCCAACTAGGCCACAACCAGTCCCACAGAGTGCTTCAGCTGCCTGCCTGAAGCCTCACGAGCAACACCCCTCCGACACCCCAGCAATATCCGTGCCCCAGATGGCCCCGGGCCTCATACACAGGTGAGGGGTCTTAGAACCCAACCTCACTTCCCCAAACAAGTTCTGTCCGGTTCCAAGAAACCAGCCACAGTTCCCAGGTCAATTTACATGCTGGATCTTACCCACAAATCCACGCTGAGCCAATCCTTTAGAATCTAAATCTAAAGGTTTATTACTACAATAAAGAAAAGCATGAGAGTGAGGTTGTTAAAGGATAGTACATTACATGCATCGAATCTCCCAGTTCTAATGCAGGCTTGCAGCAGAGATGTTACAGCTGCTGGCTTAAAAGTCCTTGTTGCGCATACTAGGATCAGGATGGGTCCACAGTTCTTTGGCTCTTCGATCCCTGCACTGCTGCCTCTGGGATGAAGGGCTGAGCTGAGTACCGAGATGGAGTCGGCCACATCCTTCCTGGTCTCCTGGTCTCTTCTTGGCTGCAGCAGGTCACCTGGCCAGTGGCCTATCCCTGTGTCCCCTGCTGGCAGCCCTTAGGTGTCAGCCCTCATTCTTGAGGTGTGTCCTTGGCCCATTGAGTGCCATTGTCCCACAGAGCCTCGCTAATTAGCATGTCCATAGGCCGGGCTCTGCCCAATGCTCAAGCACACGGAGAGAGACTTCCAGTGTCCATACAGAGTACAGATTCCTAACTCCACACACAGACATTACACAGATCTATGAAGAGCAGATACAGAATCAGAAGAAAGGAAGCTTTTGTTTGACCCCTCACATGGCCCCCTTTGTACCACTTTTGGGCAAATACCCCCCCATGGGTGCAGCAGTGACCTGGCTGCTCCCCTCACAATCCAATAACGTGACACCCTACTGGCCTCTGTCTGTAACATTGCCCAGCGGGGGGCGCCCTGAGGGCCCCATGACAGTGGCCGAACTGGTTTGACCTGTTAAGGGAAGGGACAGAACAAAAGAAGGGAGTGTTGGGAGAAGGGTCAGTATCTGGCTGGAATCGTGAAGGAGAGAGACTCCGGAGGGGGGTTGGGAGTCTAAGGCCTAGGTGCCCCATCTCCAGGGGTCTGAGGCATCCTGGCCCAGATTCCTGTAGCCACGCCACGTCTAGGCTGTGCTGTACCCTGGAAAAGCAATAAACCCTCCCTATTCTACTGGCTGGTGGAGTCTGTTCTTGCTGCTACGGGGCTGCGTGATCGGGGGAACCCCGACTCGCCGTCACACCTGTTATCTTCCAAGTGTTTGCAGATGAATTCCTTAATTACTTGCTCCATTATCTTCCCTGGCACAGAAGTTAAACTGACTGGTCTGTAGTTCCCCGGGTTGTTTTTATTTCCCTGTTTACACTGGGCACTAGATTTGCCCTTTTCCTGTCTTCTGAAATCTCTTCTGATTTCCATGACTTTTCAAAGATGGTAGCTAAAGGCTCAGATACCCCCTCTATCAGCTTCTTGAGTATTCTAGGATGCATTCCATCAGGCCCTGGTGACTTGAAGACATCTAACTTTTTAAAGTAGTTTTTAACTTGTTCTTTTTTTATTTTACCTTATAAACCTACCCCATTTCCACTAGCATTCACTATGTTGGGCATCCAGTCACCATCCATCTTCTTGACTAAAACTGAAACAAAGAAGTCATTAAGCATCTCTGCTATTTCCAAGTTTCCTGTTATTATTTCTCCCTCCTCACTGAGCAATGGGCTTACCCTGTCCTTGGTCTTCCTCTTGCTTCTAATATATTTATAGAATGTCTTCTTGTTACCCTTCATGTCTCTAGCTATTCTGAGCTCGTTTTGTGCCTTTGTCTTTCTAATCTTGCCCCTGCAAACCTGTATTGTTGCTTATATTCATCCTTTGTAATTTGACCTAGTTTCCACTTTTTACACGACTCCTTTTTTATTTTTAGATCATGTAAGATCTCCTGGTGGTCTCCTGCCAGACTTTTTAATCTTTCCTATGCAGTGGAATAATTTGCTTTCGGGCCCTTAATAATGTCCATTTGAAAAACTGCCATCTCTCTTCAGTTGTTTTTCTTCTTAGTCTTGCTTCCCATGGGACCTTAACTACCAGCTCTCTGAGTTTACTAAAATCTACTTTCCTGAAATCCATTGTCTCTAATTTGCTGTTCTCCCTTCTACCATTCCTTAATATCATGAACTCTATGATTTCATGATCACTTTCTCCCAAGCTGCCTTCCAATTTCAAATTTTCAGCCAGTCCCTCCCTATTTGTTAAAATCAAATCTAGAATAGCTTCCCCCTAGCAGCTTTGTCAGCCTTCTGAAATAAAACACTGTCTCCAGTGCAGCCCAAGAACTTACTGGATAGTCTGTGCCCTGCTGTGTTAGTTTCCCAACAGATGTCTGGATAGTTGAAGTCCCCCATCACCAATCATCCTGCGCTTTGGCTGATTTTGATCCGCTTCCAATGCAAGTCAACGGGTATGTGGATCATTAACCCCGTTCAGCTACATAAGGCACAACCACTTGCAAGTAACACCAATTACAGGCACTTCGCCGCCGTGGGCCTGCCACGGGAGAAGTGCATTAACTGGACGTCGCTCCCTTCAGAGAGTCTCCCTGGAAGAAAACATCCAGCCATGAACATTCAGCCACGAGGAACCTCAGCAGTGTGTGGACCAGGGAAGGGCTGCAACGTGTCATGCAGGTCTTTATACTCCATAACCCCTCTGTTGGGGGGGAGGGGGCTAAGAGGGGTGGTGCCCGCAGGTCTCCAGGCCCTGGCTGGCCGGGTTTGGTTCGCGATGGGAGCGGCGCTAACACTGGTGCCACTTAGAGCCCTGTTGTGATTTTTGAAATCAAGTTATTTTTTTGGAATTTTTCCTGCTTTCAATGACCAGGCCATCCCTGGCACAGCCCGGCATGGGAGAGGCTGTCCCTGGCACAGCCCGGCGTGGGACAGGTGGTCCCTGGGGCAGCAGGCACACGGCCGTGCTAACAGATGCCTCGAGGGTGTTTCACGGATGCTGAGGTAGCAAATCCCAGAGCCCCGTGTGGTGAAGGGGCCTGAGCGGTGGCCGGGGACACAGACTGGGTGCAAAGTGCAGGAGGGGGCCTGTTGCCCCGTTTCCAGCCCAGTGCCCAGCCTGCCAGCTGGACAGTGTGCCCGCCACTCCCGGGAGTGTGGGCGTTGTTGCCTAGCCCAGCCAGTTTCAAACTTCCTTTCCCACGACCCTGCCGAAGACAATGGCTGGTGCCGTGACCCAGAGTCGTGTGACTGGAATGCGGGCTCCGGGGCTGGGGTGAGGATGGAGCTTTGGACTGGGGGGGCCCCCTCCGGCTTGTGGGGGACAGAGCTGGGCCAGGATGGGGTGGCCTTGAGTGGCTCCTGGGCAGCGGTGCAGCCGGGGGCGGGGGGGCAGTTAAGGCAGCTTCCTGCATCTCCTGGCCCCGCAGACCATGCTGGGCCCAGAAGCAGCCAGCGGCAGGTTCCCAGCCAATGGGAGTGCGGGGCTAGTCCTTGGGGCAGGGGCAGTGGGCGGAGCCCTGTACACTCTTGTCCCCCCCGCCCCAGAAGCTGGGCCTGCTGCTGGTCACTTCTGGGGCGCAGCACAGCCTGCGGTGCCAGGACAGGCAGGGAGCTGCCTTAGCCCCCCCCCGCTCACCTGATCCCCCTGCAGCCCCGAGCCCCAGGACCTGACATTCCACCGCCCAGCGCTGGGGTGCGACCCCTTGTTTGAAACCCGCTGGGCTAGTGGGAAGAAGACCCGTGCTGAGCATCGGACTAGCAGGCACAGTGTGATAACAAACTCTCCAACAGGCGCGCATGTGCACGTGTGTGTAAACATGGGGGTGTGGTGCCAGGCGTGTGTGTGCACGTGTGTGTAAACACGGGAGGTGTGGTGTCAGGCATGCATGTGTGCGAACACAAGGGTGGTGGTGCCAAGCATGTGTGTGCATGTGTGCGTAAACACGGGGGTGTGGTGCCAGGCATGTGTGTGCACGTGTGTGTAAACACGGGGGTGTAGTGTCAAGCATGCATGTGCACGTGTGTGTAAACGTGGGAGATGTGGTGTCAGGTGTGCATGTGCACGTGTGTGTAAACACGGGGTGTGTGGGGTCAGGCATGCCTGTGCACATGTGTGTGAACACAGGGGTGGTGGTGCCAGGCATGCCTGTGCATGTGTGCGTAAACATGGGGGTGTGGTGCCAGGCATGTGGGCACGTGTGCGTAAACACAGGGGTGTGGTGCCAGGCGCGTGTGCACGTGTGCATTAACACGAGGGTGTGGTGTCAGGAGTGTGGGGGCCAGCCATTCCAGGTGCCAGCGTGCGTGCAGTCAGGAGGCGCTGATGCGATTAGCGCCGCAGACTGGCAGTGGAGCCGTTTATTTCTGGGCTGTTAAACGCTGTTTTACGTATTTATTAAACTGAAGAGAATTTTCCCCAGCGAAGGCGTCTCAAGGCTCGTTCTGTCTGACAAGCCGCCGCCGCCCGGGGGAAGCTGGTTTGATTTGCAGCCTGGCCTCGCGTCCCTTCTATTCCAGCGCTGTTACCGATGCGGCGCATGCTAGGAGCCGGCAGAGCGCCAGGCCCAGCAAGGCTGCGCCTTGGGCTGGCCGGGCCGGGCCGGGCCGGGCTCTGCATGCCCCCGCGGCAGCCCGACGGATGGGGCAGCGCTTCCTTCCAATCTGCTGCCAGTTAGGCAGCGCCAGCCACTTGCCTCCCGCCCTGGAGCAGCAGAGCAATTGAGGCAGCGGCCCCGGCCCCATTGCACCAGGGCGAGCAGAGTCCTGTCGTGCTCCTCAGGAAATGGAAACGGAAAAGACCCCTGGCCCCGGGCAACCAGAGAGGTGCATTGGGAAAGTTCTGCAGCCTGCGGGCAGGGCAGGCTGGGGAGTTTCAACGCGATGGGCTGAGGCGCACTGCAGGACATTTCGGGGCCAAACTGGGGATTCTCCTGCTGTTTCAGCCGCTCTCACCACTCAGCCAGGTGTCTGCCTGTCACTGACTCAAGGGGCTGCGAGGTGTAGAAATAGAAAGTGACCAGGAGAGCCCTTGTCCCTGCCTTTTCGGGGGCAGCGGAGGGCAGCTAACGGCATCCCCAGCCAGCAGCCCCTCCAGCCCGCGTTCAGCGCCCAGGCTTTGCACGGATCCCGGGGAACCGGCCCAGCTATTTAGCTGGAAAGTCTTTGCTCCTTCTCCCAGTGACCCCATCTCTTTCTCCCTCCCAGATCCCCTTGAGCCTCCTCCCCCAGGGTCTCCCTGTCCAGGGTCCCTCAGCCCTGCCCTCGCCAGCCCCTCCACGAGGTGCCCCCACGTCATTCGTGGCTGCACAGAGCAGACAGGAGCCTCGCCTGGAAGCCCCAAACACCCCTAATTCCCTGGGTCTTGGTCGATTTGACAAGGAGTCGCGCATGTTTTCCCACGAGGAAATGGGATTTCATCAGCCCTTGAGACGCCCAGTGGGAATGCGCCCAGTGAAAGGGTTTTCAGACTTTCCAATAAGAAGGAACAAAAGGGAACATTGCTGTTCAAATTGCACCGCCCCCCCCAGCAGCGTCTCTCATTCCAGCAGCGCGGACCTGGGTTGTCTCCGGAGTGCTGAGCTGCTGGCTCGGGGCCGTGGCTCCGAACGGGCAATTGAGGCAAAAGATCCGCATCTGTGGAACATCAAACACGGGGGGTGAAGCGGGCGCCTGGGACGCAGGGGACTGAAGAGCTGCGTCGAGCCTGGTGGGGACAGATCACCTCGCACCTGGGCCTGGGCCGGTCGTGGTGCCACCCTGCACAGGCGGACAGGCAGGAGGCACTTAGGCCTGTGAGTCGGCCTGGTACTATCTTTGCAGGGCTGGAGGTGGCGCTGGATGCTCTGATGACCTGGTGTGACGTAGTGGGGGGCTGTCTGCTCTGTAACCCGGGGTCCCCCTGCGCTGGGATGCAGGATTCCCACTGACTCACCCACATGGGTATGAGCCCAGACACCCAGCACCAGCCTGACCGGATCACAAGGCTCTTTCCCCAGGAGAGAGGCAAAGGAAGGGCAGCGGAGACGAACACCTGGCCGGGGGCAGGGTCTGGGAGCGCGGCAGTCTTGGGCTGGAACCATGAATAGGAGACAGACTAAGGAGGGGCTGGAATCGAGGGGCCCAGGGACCCCATCTCCAGGGGGCTGAGGCATCCTGGCCCAGACTCCTGTAGCCACATCACATCAGAGAAGCAATAAACCCCCCCCTATTCTACTGGCTGTCAGAGTCTGTTCTTGCTGCTACAGGGCCGCAGGATTGGAGGAACCCCGACTCACCGTCACACCTGGGTTGTCTGGTGGGGCAGCTGGAGCTAGCAGGGACTGGACTGGATGGGCTACAAGGCCCCTCCCAGCCCCCATGTCCCTGTGTAAGTCATTGCTGCTGTGCCTTGGGGCACCCCCCCCATGCTGCTATTGGCCAGTTCACTTCTGCTTCCACGGCCTCCCATTCCCTTCTGGGCGCCCTGGGGAGAGGCTGCCCCAGGACTATCTCAGGCCATGTTAGCTCAGTTTGCAACCCTGTGGAGTCGCCACGTGGCTCCTGGGGGGCAGCGGCAGAGATAGGGCCCGATCCTTGGCACGCCCCCATCCCTCGGGCAGGTCTGCACACAGTGGAGCGCGCTGTTGCTGCAGGGCTGAAGACTGGCTCTGCAGGGAGGGGGCTGGTTTGTTACCGGTGCCTGCCCGAGGGACAGCACGAGGCCCCTGCAGCGCGGCGCGGCGGTTGGACAAATGCTCCCCCAGCACAGCCATTCATGACGAGCGCAAGTGAGTGACGGTGGCGACAGCCGACCTTGGCAGAACGATCTTCTCCTGAACACGCGGCGTGTTAAACCCGCATTAGCTCTGGGGCCCCACGAGCGGGAACAGGGCTCGCTGGTGTCTCCTGCGGATCCATAGGCCCCTGGGCCACACGCCAAGGCTGCATCGGGGCAGGCGATGGGCAGATTCAGCTATGTCTGAGCCTCTCCGGGCGAGGCCTTATTTGGGCTGGCATCTCTCTGAGCCAGCGCTGGGACCCTCTGGTACTGAGCTGGGCTGGGCAGAATCCGTCCCTGGAACTCAGTGCACGGCTGCATTTCAGGCCTCCTTGTGCGACCCCCTGCGAGGCCCTATGGCCCAAACGGGAAATGTCACTAAGCCAAGGCATAGGGAGAGAAGCAGCTGGACTCGGGAGGGTGCGTCACCTGCCCAGACTGGGAGCTTTCCCCCCTGCCTGCCATGCATCTGGAGAGGTTCAGCCTGTGCCCCGGGCAGGCCCCTGCTGCCCCACACCTGCAGCTGGAGGGCAGTGGGGGCCTTTTATACAGAGGCTGGAAGGAAGTGCCCAGTGGCTCATTCCTGAATGGGACACCAGCAGGGCTGCTTCCTGTCACTGCCCCACTGGGCATGGGGCAAACCCCGTGCCAGGCCCAGCTGGAGATGTGCTGAGGACATGTGCTTCCCTGGAGCCCCAGAGGGCAGCGCCGAGCTAGGACCAGCCGCCGGGACCGTGGCGTAACTATAACCCCAGGCAGCTGCGGATCCAGTCAATTTGCTGCTTGTGGCACATGAGAGTCCCGGGCAAGACTCAGCTGCAGAAAGTCCTGTCGTGCAGCTGGCTGGTGCAGGGCTCTGTGGCTGCACACCCCAGGATGGACCTTGGGGGCCCTTAGATGCGATAACCCCCCCTCCGCCCAGCATGCCCCACTGAGTCCAGCTGTGAGCACGTCTGCCTGGCCACCGTGCGGGAGACAAAACACGGCCCCAGCTGGGTCTGTGCCCCCCAAGCCTAGCTGCTCTCTGGGGAAATGCTCTTCTCAGCACGGCTGCCGGTTGGTTACCTGACCAGGGCACTGGAAGGCCCTGCCTGTGGGCCCACGAAAGGCCTTTGTCACAGACAAACTGGCACTTCGAGCCTGGGGTACGCCACACAAGAGGGAGGCTACTCGGATATCTTGGCAAGGGAAACCTCTGTGGTGAGTAGGCCTCAGCGGGAGTCTTGTGTCCAGTTCTGGGCCCCACATTTCAGGAAAGAGGCGGAGAAATTGGAGAAGGTCCAGAGAAGAGCAACAAGAATGATGAAAGGTCTAGAGAACATGACCTGTGAGGAAAGGCTGAAGGAATTGGGCTTGTTTAGTTTAGTTTAGAAGAGAGAAGACTGAGAGGGGACATGATAACGGCTTTCAAGTATTGAAGGGAGAAGGAAGAAGCATTGTTCTTCTTTACCTCTGAGGACAGGACAAGAAGCAATAGGCTTAAACTGCAGCAAGGGAGTGTGAGGAAGTGGTGAGTTTTGGGTGTTCAAAGGGGGGGAGGGTTGCACACAGGGGGGCGCTCAGTGCACTGGTTTAATGTGACAAAGGGGGGCACTTTGTTGTTTCAGAGAACAGCCCAGAGTTGGAGCCATGGTGTCTGGTACCCTGGTGATGGGGAGGGAGGGGAGAAGAGGGGCCCAGGCGACCCTGTTGCCTGGGGAGAAGACAATGGCTGTGGGAGGGGCTGTTGCTGGGGGTATTGGAGGCTCTGCTGGGAGACTGGGGCTGTTTTGGGGGGAACTGAGGGCAAAGCAGGCAGGGCTCAGCTGGCTGCAGGGGAGACTGATGTGTGGGCTGAAGGCCCAGGCCGACTGGCCTGAGGGATCTGTTGCTGTGTTCAAAGCTCAATAAACCCTCCTGCTGGGTGCTGGCTGATAGTTGCTCTGGTCTAGAGGACAGGCTGGTGCTATTCCTTCTGGGGGTGGAGGCCCCGGGGGTCCAGAGGGAGGGGACCCCCCAAGGGGCTCACAGCGGAGGAAGGCGGCTGGAGGCCCTGAGAGGTGCCGTCCTGGAGGCGGAGGGCGGAGGGACCCCCCAGGTGAGAGTGGGCCCCCCAAGAGCGGGTTACCACACTGGAGTGGACCCCCTGAGAAAGGGCTGTCTCACTGCCGCTGTTGTGGAGTGGGCCCCCCAAGAAGGGGCTTCCACACTAGAGAGGGGGGTTCTGCCCGGGGACGGACAGGCTGAGTGTGGGCACTGCCTGTGAGCTGTGACAGGGAGGTTGAGGTTGGACTTTAGGAAAAACTTCCTATCTGTCAGGGGGGTGAAACACTGGAATAAGTTGCCTGGGCGGTTGTGGAATCTCCATCGCTGGAGATATGTAAGAGCAGGTTGGACAGACACCTGCCAGGGATGGTCTAGGCGGTGCTGGGTCCTGCCATGAGGGCTGGGACTGGCCTCGATGCCTCTTGAGGTCCCTGCCAGTCCCCGTGTTCTGTGATTCTGGGGGGGGGCAGGTTTTCTATTGAGTTGTCACGGTGACAGAGTGTTGGCTTGGGAGACGACGGATTCCTTACCGGTTTGCTCCATGCCCCGTGCACACAATCTACAGCCCCCTCGACAGCTTACCCCCGGGGGTGGGATCCTGGGATGGGTGTGAGCGGCAGTCAAGGGGGCTGGCACATGATTGTTCTCAGATAAGGGCCCAATCCTGCACTCAGGCTGTTCCAGCATGTCCTTGGCTGGAGCGGGCGGCCTTCCTCCGCCCAGCTCTCCGCACCAGGGACAGCTCCTGAGGCAGCACCGGGAAGAGCAGGCTGGGAAAGGTCTAATGCAGGGCGTCCAGCATGAGCTTGGGCCAAGCTGGGGTAGGCACCAGGGGGCAACCACTGGTCTCTGGGTCTCTTGCCACAGCTCAGCAGCACTTCATTCGCAAGGAGAGAGTGGCTGGGGCTCACACAATATTTTTAATTTCATAACTGACCCCAGAGGTGCTGGGCTCTGAGCCGCCAGGCCCGGAGGTGCCGGGCTCTGAGCCGCCAGGCCCGGAGGTGCCGGGCTCTGACCCGCCAGGCCCAGAGGTGCCAGAGCTCAGCCCTAGCACACGATAAGCTCTGAAGCTCCCCATGCCTTGCTGAAGCTCTCTCCGGTTTGGCGCTCCAACAGGCGAATGGCCGCCCAGGTGTGCAGGAGGAGCCGCGGTGTGTTTGCTGAGCAGAGAGTGGATGTGGGGTCAGGGCACTGCCTGGAACCTGGGACACCATCCCAGCAGGGAGCCAGCAGCCAGCCACACAGGGCCAGAGCCATCCTCACCAACACAGGCCCTTCCGCTCACAGCTCTCTGGGGGGACGGCTTCTGGGGGCATTTCTCACAGCGGGACCTGTGTCTGGGCGGGCTTTGCCCCCCCCCCCCCCAGGTATCGCACAGGAATCCTCCGCAGGGCATGGCGACAGCTCCACGATGTCTCTTCGCTTAGCCTCACGTGCCAGCCAGGGGCGAGCCCCCTGCCCCGCCCCACATCTCCCCTTGGAGCCCCGCCCTTCGCCGGACAGATCCGTCAGCCGCGCGTCTTGGGCAGGGGACCCACCTCTCAGGTGACGGAACTGCCTCACAGCAGGCCCTGCCCGGCAGAACTGACTGCTCCCACGGGCCAAGAGCCACAAGCAGACCCACGGCCGTTACTCCCTCGGCGGAGCCAGGGACGGCAGCAGCAGCAGGGCTAAGCAGCCCCTTGGAGAAGCACGAGACGAGGAGAGGCTCAGACATCAAAGTCTCAGCCTCGGCACAGCCCCCCGGTGTAAGCCTGTGTGCTAAAACGAGCCTGCATGTTCGTTAGGGCCGGGATTTATGGCAGCCAAGGGAAGTTCTTTAGTCCAGGACAACTGGAGCAGGAGCACAAGTAAATTGGAGCTTTTACTAGCACATAACCTGAGCCAAAGCTTTGCGATACGTCTGCATTACACTAAACTGCATCCATAATTCATCGCGAAGGAGAAAGTTTTAGCACCCTCCGAGGCTTGCTGGGATCTATTATTGATGGGCCCATATTAGGCAACAATAGGCTACTTCTTATTCACAAGCCATTTACTGGGTTAGTCAATTCGGCAGGAGGCCGCAGCACCTGTATTCATCAGAATCAGCTCTCCATTAGCTCCCGGGCAGGCTTTGGAGGGGACTGACTTCCGCCGCGACTGGCGTGAGCCAGGAGAGCGAGTCCTGCCCCTCGTGTCCTGTCGATATGCCAGGAAGGCGAGCGGCAGCCCCGCGTCTGCACTGTGGCGGAAGCAGCTGCTCCCAGGGGCTGGTGGGTTGGGGACCTGCCTGGAGCAGGCTGGTACAATCAAGGCATTTAATGGGGTGTGTGTGTGTGTGGGGGGGGTGTTCCCACATCTCTGCAAGGGAAGTAATATCCAGCGTGATTGGATCCTCTGCTTGGAACTGGGCAAACAGGCGGCAGGGACCAGCTGGGGAGAGGCTCTTCCACCCACGGGCCTCTCCATCTTGGCTGCCCATGACTCATGCTGCAAGCAGGGGAGAGCAAAGGGGGGACACACAGCCCAGCCTGTAGGCCATGGCACCACCATGGGGGCAGTGCAACACTCCTGAGATCTGTGAACACAAGCCCGGCCACACGGGGTCAGACCCAAGGCCCGTCCAGCCCAGTGTCCGGTCTGCCCACAGTGGTCAATGCCAGATGCCCCAGAGGGAGGGAACAGAACAGGGAATCTTCAAGCAATCCCTCCCCTGTCACCCATTCCCAGCCTCTGACACACAGAGGCTAGAGACACCATCCCTGACCAGCCTGGCTAACAGCCATTGATGGACCTGTCCTCTGTGAATGTATCTAGCTCTTCTTTTAACCCTGTTAGTGCCTTGGCCTTCACAACATCCTCCGGCAAGGAGTTCCACAGGTTGACTGTGCGCTGCGTGAAGAAAAACTTCCTTTGGTTTGTTTTAAACCTGCTGCTTGTTAATTTCATTGGGTGACCCCCCCTGGCTCTTGTGTTAAGAGAAGGCGCAAACAACACTTCCTGACTGATTTTTTTCAGTACAATGTGTTATTGGTGCGACCCCAGGCAGAGCCGTCCTGGCCACAGCATGGTTGGGGGGTGAAGTGGGGCACAGCTGGCTGGGAGAGGTTGGAGGGGCGAGGTGGAGTAGAGAAGGCTTCTGGGTCATGACGGTTCTTGCTGTCATGGCGAGTGGGTGGGGCGGACCCCGGCTGCCGCCCTGCACCAGGACCCCCTGGTAATCCCCTCAAACACTTTGCCTGGGGGGGCTTTGGGCAAGGGGGGCAGAGCCAGGGCAGGAAGGGGTGGCTGGGGGCAGGGCTTTGGGAACGGGTGGAGTGGGGCAGGATGGGGCAGGGGCGGGGCCTGTGGCAGCTGGGTTGCCATGGGCCCCACGCCTGGAGCACAGGGGTGGTGCCCCAGACCCGCCGCCCCATAGGGATGGCATACCAGCTGCACAGCTGCCCTGGAGCAAGCACCGCTCCCTCAGTGCCGTGTCCCACACGCCCGCAGCCCAGGGCCCTTCCCAGGGCCGTTCTCAGCGAGCCAGGGAGCCAGCCAGCCACCTCGGGGCCTCGGGCCACTCGCCAGCACAGCCCATCCTCCGGGAAGCCGGGCGCCTGCAGGTCTCTCTGCTCAGCGAGCCAGGGGGAGGGGGAGTTAACGCTTCCAGCTTCTTCCTCCCTCCGTCTTCCCCTGCTCGACTGCTGTTCTTGCTGCTGGGGAGCGCCTGGCCGCCATGGCATGGGCTGGGCCCGGCGGTGTCGGAGCCAGCCCGGGGAAGGAGACGGGGGGACTCCAGGGGGTGCCATGTCGCGCTGTGTGCAGCTGTCCCAGGGCCGGGCGGTTCCGAGCCTGCGGCCACTTCTGGCGGGAAATCTTGGGCGAGCGAATCCTGCCCGTGGCCTGGCAGCAGCTGCCTTCTCCAGCCTCCAGCCCCGCGGCAGAGTCCAGCAAAGCCGAAAATGGCAGTGGGTCTTCCCCTCCCCCCCCGTGACATGGGGCAGAGGGGCATGGGCACAAGCCGGTGGGGCACTGGCAAAATGCCAGGGCTGGTCACAGAGATTTCAACAAACAATCTCGCTGAACAAACCAAACCGTGGAAACCTCGCCCTGCTCTGCCTCCTCGGGCGCAGCCGGCGGGCGACCCCGCTGTCAGACCTGGGGAGCAGCAGCTTTGCCCTCTCCGAGGTGACCGGGTCTGGAGGGGGCCACTCACCCTCAGCCACTTGTGCCGAGCTCCGGCAACAAGCGCAGGGCCAGCCCAGCTCAGGGCGCTGCTGCGAACCTGATGCAGCGGCCTGTGGCCTGGGAGAGCCTGGAGGGCACCAGGCTGACACGTCTGCTTCCCCAGAGACCAGGGGACCAGTGAAGCTGGGCCCCAGGGAGACAAGACTGAACCCATGGACAGGACAGGGCCTGTGGCATCGCCCTGACAACCAGGGCGGCACAGAAGAGCTTCTCTCGGGGTGTGCCCGGGTGCAGAGCTGTGTGGTGAATGCCCCTGCGCCAGCGCTGCTCACGGGGCCCAGGGAGCAGGGCAGCGCCAGCGTCCCTGCCGTGTGCGAAAGGAGAACGGGGCTGTGAGAGGAGCAGAGCCCCAAAGATAAATGTAAAACACGGGGCAAAATGTCCCACAAACTAGCTGGAGCGTCTAGTGGGGGGAAACCAGCTGCTGGGCACACGGCCCAAACTCCCAGGGCTTGGGGCTTGGCTTCCTCCCGCTCCACAGGATATTGGGAGTCATTCAAAAAGGGATCAAGAATCAAACGGAGGATATCTTACTGCCTCTGTATAAATCCATGGTGCACCCACGTCTTGAATCCTGTGGACAGATGTGGTCGCCTCAACTAAAAAAAAATGTCTTGGCTTTGGAAAAGGTTCAGAAAAGAGCAACAAAAATGATGAGGGGTTTGGAACGGGTCCCATATGAAGAGAGATTAAAAAGACTGGGACTTTTCATAGACTCGTAGAATCCCAGGGCTGAAAGAGACCTCAGGAGTCATCGAGTCCAGCCCCCTGCCCAAAGCAGGACCAACCCCAACTCAATCATCCCAGCCAGGGCTTTGTCAAGCCAGGACCTAAAAACCTCTGGGGATGGAGATTCCACCCCCTCCCTAGGGAACCCAGCCCAGCGCTTCCCCACCCTTCTCGGGAAATAGTTTTTCCTAGTATCCAACATAGACCTCCCCCACTGCAACTTGAGACCATTGCTCCTTGTTCTGCCACCTGTCACTACTATGAACAGCCTCTCTCCACAATCTTTGGAACCTCCCTTCAGGAAGTTGAAGGCTGCTCTCAAATCCCCCCTCACTCTTCTCTTCTGCAGACTAAACAAGCCCAAATCCCTCAGCCTCTCCTCATAGGTCATATGCTCCAGCCCCCTCAGCATTTTGGTTGCCCTGCGCTGGACCCTCTCCAATGCGTCCACATCCTTTCTATAGTGGGGGCCCCAGAACTGGACACAATACTCCAGATGTGGCCTCACCAGAGCCAAATAAAGGGGAATAATCACGTCTCTGGATCTGCTGGCAATGCTCCTCCTAATGCACCTAATATGCCATTAGCCTTCTTGGCTACAAGGGCGCCCTGGTGACTCCTAACCAGCTTCTCATCCACTGGAACCCCCAGATCCTTTTCTGCAGAACTGCTGCTTAGCCAGTTGGTCCCCAGCCTGTAACAATGCTTGGGATTCTTCCCTTCCAAGAGCAGAACTCTGCACTTGTCCTTATTCAACCGCATAAGATTTCTTTTGGCTCAATCCTCCAATTTGTCTAGGTCACTCTGGCCCCTATCCCTGCCCTCCAGGGTATCTACCTCTCCCCCTAGCTTAGTGTCATCTGCAAACTTGCTGAGGGTGCAATCCATCCCCTCATCCAGGTCATTAATAAAGATGTTGAACAAAACCGGTCCTAGAACAGATCCTTGGGGCACTCCGCTAGAAACCCCCCACCAACCTGACATGGAGCCGTTGATCACTACCTGTTGGGCCAACAGTCTAGCCAGCTTTCTATCCACCTTACAGTCCATTTATCCAATCCATACTCCCTTAACTTGCTGGCAAGAATATTGTGGGAGACCATATCAAAAGCCTTCCTAAAGTCAAGGTATATCACATCCACAGCCTTCCCATATCCACGGAGCCAGTTACCTCATCATAGAAGCTAATCAGATTGGTCAGGCATGACGTGTCCTTGGTGAATCCATGTTGACTATTCCTGATCACCTTCCCCTCTTGCAAGTGCTTCAAAATGGATTCCTGGAGGATCCCCTCCATGATTTTTCCAGAGACTGAGGTAAGACTGACTAGTCTGTAGTTCCTTAGATTCTTCTTCCTTTTTTAAAAATGGGCACTGCATTTGCCTTTTTCCAATCATCCGGGATCTCTCCCGATCACGAGTTTTCAAAGATAATGGCCAAAGGCTCCACAATGACATTTGCCAACTCCCTCAGTACCCTCGGCTGCATTAAATCTGGACCCATGGATTTGTGTATGTCTAACTTTTCTAAACAGTTCTTAACCTGTTCTTTCTCCACTGAGGGCTGTTGACCTCCTTCCTATACCGGGTTGCCTAGTGCATTTGTCTGGGAGCTGACCTTGTCCGTGAAGACAGAGGCAAAGAAAGCATTGAGTACTTCAGCTTTTCCTGCACCATCTGTAACTAGGTTACTTCCCTCATCCAGTAAGCGCCCCACACCCTCTCTGATCACCCTCTTATTGCTAACATGCCTGTAGAAACCTTTCTTGTCACCCTTCACATCCCTTGCTTGCTGTAATTCCAATTGTGCTTTTGCCTTCCTGAAAGCTCCCCTGCAGGGATGGCCCGTGGATGTAGGCAAACTCGGCAGTTGCCTAGGGAGCCGTGTTTAATGCAGCGCCCAATGATGATGTCACACCATTGAGGGCTATGGAGGTGGGGGTGCCGATCGCGCATTCTGTCTAGGGTGCGAGTTGCCAGCAGCTCTCCTTGAGCTGCTCCTGCTCCCCTGCATTCTTGAGCAATATATTTATACTCCTCCTTAGTCATCTGTCCAAGTTTCCGCTTCTTGTAAGCTTCCTTTTTGTGTTTAAGCTCACCCAGGATTTCCCCGGTAAGCCAATCTGGTCGCCTGCCATATTTGCTTTTCTTACTGCACATCGGGATGGTTTTTTCCTGTGCCTTCAATAAGACTTCTTTAAAATACTGCCAGCTCTCCTGAACTCCTTTCCCCTTCATGTTACATCCCAGGGGATCCTGCCCATCAGTTCTCTGATGGAGTCACAGTCTGCTTTTCTGAAGTCTAGGGTCTGTATTTTTCTACTCTCCTTTCTTCCTTTGGTCAGGATCCTGAACTTGTTCATCTCATGATCACTGCTTCCCAGGTTGCCACCCACCTCTACTTCCCCTGCTAGTTCCTCCCTGTTTGTGACCTGTTTGGCAGGACCAAGCACGGTCTAGACTATCACTGGCAGGTGTCTGTCTAACCTGCTCTTAAATATCTCCAGAGATGGAGATTCCACAACCTCCCCAGGCAATTTATTCCAGTGTTTCACCACCTTGACAGGTAGGAAGTTTTTCCTAGTGTCCAACCTAAACTTCCCTTGCTGAAGTTTAAGCCCATTGCTTCTTGTTCTATCCTCAGAGGACAAGGAGAACAATTTTTCTCCCTCCTCCTTGTAACACCCCTTTAGGTACTTCAGAACTGCTATCATGTCCCTTCTCAGTCTTCTCGTTTCTAAACAAACCCAATTCTTTCAGCTTTCCCTCATAGCTCATGTTTTCTAGAACTTTAATCATGGTTATTGCTCTTCTCTGGACCTTCTCCAATTTTTCCACATCTTTTTTGAAATGTGGGGCCCAGAACTGGACATAATACTTCAGGTGAGGCCTAATCAGCGCAGAGTAGAGCGGAAGAATGACTTCTCGTGTCTTGCTCACAACATTCCTGTTACTGCTGCTCAGAATCCTGTTAATGTATCCCAGAATCATGTGTCTCACTGTTGACTCATATTTAGCTTGTGGTTCACTATGACCCCTGTATCCCTTTCTGCAGTACTCCCCCCTAGACAGTCACTTCCCATTCTGTGTGTGTGAAATGGATTGTTCCTTTCTAAGTGGAGTAATTTGTATTTGTCCTTATGAAACTTCATCCTATTTACCTCTGACCATTTCTCCAGTTTGTCCAGATTATTTTGAATTATGACCCTATCCTCCAAAGCAGTTTCATCCCCTCCCAACTTGGTATCATCTGCAAACTTAATAAACATACTTTCTATGCCTTCATCTAAATCGTTGATGAAGATATTGAACAGAACTGGTCCCAAAACAGACCCCTGAGGAACCCCACTTGTTCTGTCCTTCCAGCAGGATTGTGAACTGTTAACAACAACTCTCTGAGAATGGTTCTCCAGCCAGTTATGCAGCCACCTTATAGTAGTCCCATCTAAATTATATTTACCTAGGTTATTGATAAAATCATGCGAGACCATATCAATGCCTTACTAAAGTCTAGGTATACCACATCCACCGCTTCTCCCTTATCCACAAGACTTATTATCCTATCAAACGAAGCTATCAGATTGGTTTGACATGATTTGTTGTTTACAAATCCATGCTGGCTGTTACTTATCACCTTATTTCCTTCCAGATGTTTGCAGATGAATTCCTTAATTACTTGCTCCATTATCTTTCCTGCACAAAAGTTAAACTGACTGGTCTGTAGTTCCCTGGGTTGTTCTTATTTCCCTTTTTATAGATGGGCCCTAGATTTGCCCTTTTCCAGTCTTCTGGAATCTCTCCCGATTTCCATGATTTTTCAAAGATGATAGTTAAAGGCTCAGACACCTCCTCTATCAGCTCCTTGAGTATTCTAGGATGCATTTCATCAGGCCCTGGTGACTTGAAGACATCTAACTTTTCTAAGTGATTTTTAACTTGTTCTTTTTTTAAATTTTAACTTCTAAACCTACTCCATTCCCGCTAGCATTCACTATATTAGGCATTCCTTCATCACCAGATTTCTCGGTGAAGACCGAAACAAAGAAGTCATTAAGCACATCTGCCTTTTCTAAGTTTCCTGTTATTGTTTCTCCCTCCTCACTGAGCAATGGGCCTGTCCTTGGTCTTCCTCTTGCTTCTAATATATTTATAGAAAGTCTTCTTGTTTCCCTTTATGTCTCTAGCTAGTTTGAGCTTGTTTTATGCCTTTGTCTTTCTAATCTTGCCCCTGCAAACCTGTATTGTTTGCTTATATTCATCCTTTGTAATTTGTCCTTGTTTCCACTTTTTATATGAGTCCTTTTTGATGTGTAGGTCATGCAAGATCTCCCGGTTAACCAAGGTGGTCTCTTACCATACTTTCTATCTTTCCTATGCAGTGGAATAATTTGCTTTTGGGCCCTTAATAATGTCCCTTTGAAAAACTGCCATCTCTCTTCAGTTGTTTTTCTTAGTCTTGCTTCCCATGCGACCTTACCTACCAGCTCTCTGAGTTTACTAAAATCTGCCTTCCTGAAATCCATTGGCTCTATTTTGCTGTTCTCCCTTCTACCATTCCTTAGAATCATGAACTCTATGATATCATGGTCATTTTCTCCCATGCTGCCTTCCACTTTCAAATTCTCAACCAGCTCCTCCCTATTCGTTAAAATCAAATCTAGAACAGCTTCCCCCTAGCAGCTTTGTCAGCCTTCTGAAATAAAAAATTGTCTCCAGTGCAATCCAAGAACTTGCTGGATAGTCTGTGCCCTGCTGTGTTAGTTTCCCAACATATGTCTGGATAGTTGAAATCCCCCATCACCACCAAATCCTGCGCTTTAGATGATTTTGTGAGTTGTTTAGAAAAAGCCTCATCCACCTCTTCTACCTGGGTAGGTGGCCTGTAGTGGACCCCTAGCATGACATCCCCTTTGTTTTTTACCCCTTTTAACTTAACCCAGAGACTCTCAACAAGTCTGTCCGCTACATCCGTCTCCACTCAGTCCAAGTGTATTCATTTTTAATATACAAGACAACACCTCCTCCCTTTTTCCCCCACCTGTCCTTCCTGAGCAAGCTGTACCCTTCTACACCAATATTCCAGTCACGTGTATTATCCCACCAGGTCTCTATGATACCAGCGATGTCATAGCTATATTTATTTATTAGCACTTCAAGTTCTTCCTGCTTGTTCCCCACACTCCTTGCATTTATATACAGGCATCTAAGCTGCTGTGATGACGTGTCGGGGTTTCCCCGACACTGCACCCCCATAGCAGCAAGAACAGACTCCGCCAGCTAGTAGAATAGGGAGGGTTTATTGCTTCTCCAGGATACAGCACAGCACAGACGTGATGTGTCTACAGGAGTCTGGACCAGGATGCCTCAGCCCCCTTGAGATGGGGTCCGTGGCCCCTAGATTCCAGCCCTTCCTTAGTCTGTTTCCTTCATGGTTCCAGCCCAAGACTGACCCTTCCCCCAACACGCCCTTCTTTTGTTCCATCCCTTCCCTTAACCAGTAGGACCAGTTCCGTCACTGTCATGGGGCCCTCAAGGTGCCCCCCACTGGGCCGTGCTTACAGGCAGAGGCCAGTAGGGGTCACCCACGGCCCACAGCCCAAGCACAGTGACCAGGAAGGTACTGACACTACATCACAGCTACTCATCGGATTTTGCAGTATCTTAGATGCGGGTGCAGATCTAGTCTTTCTATCTGGTATTCTCACCGTGGCTAGACTGGCACCGCTGCAGGGCAACCCTGCCTCACACTGTACTCATTACAGTCGGAGCCCCGCTGACGTCCCCTCGGCAGGGACACAAGCGCTGGGGGCTTTGGGGCCCTTGCAGGCCAGGCCGGGGGCACCAGTGAGTGGGGGCCCAGCTCCAAGACGCCCTGAGAGCAGCCCCCTCCCCGCAGCCTGTGAAAGCCTTGTGTCCGTAATCAGAAAGCATTATGCCTGTGCATGACAAAGCAAGCCGCAGGGAGGGAGGGGGGGGGGCTGATTACAGCCAACCCCCTCCCGTTATGAATTAAGGTGGCGTGTCACTTGCATACGGGTTTCTAGGGCCCAGAGCAGGGAGCTGGAAGCTAAGAGAAAGGCTGCTGGTCACATGACAATCCCTCCTTTCACCCCGTCCCCTCCGCACTGAACAGCCTCCAGACCCCCAGTGCAAACCTCGGGGCAACGCAGCTTGCTGACAACACAGTTTGTTCCACAGAGAGGCCAAGCCACGTACAGAACCAGCCAGCCATGCTGATCAACCTACTTCCCGGTGACTGGCCTTTAATTGCTCATTGAGAAGGGGGGAGGCTTAAACACCTCAGGGGCACATGAGCAGTGGGCCCCTTAATTCCAGGACCCCCGGCCCCCACTCCCACGGATGCCCCCCCTCCCGAGTAAGTGCAGTGAGCTCACCACCCCCCAAGGGGAGGGAGTGCCTGTCCGACTCATGGCCTGAACCTTGGTCTCCATGTTTTCACTTCGGCCTTGGTTAGGGCTACGCAGCCCTGGTGAAAACCAGTGGTTTGGGAAGGAGGTGAAAAGCAATATATGTCTGGCGCACAGCATCAATCATGGCTCTCAGCCAAGTTTGTTATTGCAGAATTTCTCCAGCAATACGCACAGCCAGCCGATTATTATGTGCTTTCGCCTGTTGCCGCGGATACAGAAGGCGGTTCAGGGCAAGGCAGAACAAGCAGTTGTCAGCAATGATGGGGAGGGAGGGCTGTGGGATTTGTAAGGTTCTTGCTAATCCCAGCTGGTCTGTATCTGGGCATATTGCCTGCCTACTGGGCTGTGGTGGGAGGGTACTTCGAACTTTGATGGGTGTCTGTAACATGCACAGCCAATTGGTTCCTTTCACAAATTGGAGCCAGAAGGGTATTAAGTGTGTGTGTTAGAGCCCCCACCCCTCATGCCATGCACGGACCGGGGGGTGAGGGGCTCCAGGAAATTTGCAGCAGAGCAGGAACTGGAACCTGCATCTCTCAGGCGAGTGCTGTAACCTCTAACCCAGCCAGCCCCACAAGCCGGGTCGTGTGTGTCATGGCTCACAGGTTGTGCACACTTGGCACCTTGGCCCCCGGGTGGGACCCCCCCCCCGTGCGGCAGCCCCTTCTCCAGGAGCCCACTCTGGTCCAGCGGCAGTGAGACAGCCTTCCATCTCCGGGACGGCGCCTCTCAGGGCCTTCAGTCACCTGCCTCCGCAGTGAGTTCCCTCGGGGGGTCCCCTCCCTCTGGCCCCCGGGGCCTCCCCTCCCAGAGGGGATAGCGCAGCCCTGCTCTCCAGCCCAGAGCGACTCCCAGCCAGCACCCAGCAGGAGGGTTTATTGAGCTTTGAACTCAGCAAAGGATCCCTCAGGCCAGTCGGCCTGGGCCCTCAGCCCACACGTCAGCCTCCCCTGCAGCCGACTGAGCCCTGCCTGCTCTGCCCCCTGCCCCGATCAGCCTCCCCTCCCCGCCCTTCCAGCAGAGCCTCCAATACTCCCCAGCAACAGCCCCTCCCCGGCCACTGTATCTCTCCAGGTAAGAGGGTCGCCTGGGCCCCTCTTCTCCCCTCCTCTCCCCTCCCCGTCCAATGTTCTCCCCTCTCTGGGACCAGCTGGGCCCGTCACCAGGGTCCCTCTCTGCAGCCCCTTGTCTGGCGTCTGGCTGGATAGGCCGTGTCCTCTGAGCAGGGCCGGGGGCACCAGGGCACCAGTCGCCGGGCTCCAGTTCTGGGCTCTTCTCTGCAACAACAAACTCCCTCCCCCTTGTCACATTGACCAGTCACATCCAGGCACTGAGTGCCCCCCTGCACCCCCAAAACTCTCCCTTCCTCACAGTGTGTCTCTGAGCAGGTACTTAGCCTCACTGCGCTGCTCTGTGGCAGGTGGATGGATCTGGCCTTACACAGCTTTGCAGCTGCCCCCCAGAACTCACCTCGAGGCAGGTGGTGCAGCATGCTGGCTTTGGCTGATGCACAGAGCTGGCTCAGCCCGGCCCCGCTCCGCCCCAGCCTGCCGGTCGGGGAGATGCAGAGCTGAGCGTGCGCCCGTCAGGGGCTGGCTACAGGCCACCTGTTGCTGGCGCGTTTGGGGGGCGCCTTACACAGAGCAAAGCCTCCTGTCACTCACCAGCCCTCCCACTTGCCAGCAAGGATCTGATGGGCTCTGGTGCCAGCAATGTCAGAGCCCGGAGATTAGCCCAGAAGAGAGAGATGCTGCCCCTGGTGCTCTGGCTCCCCGCCACCCGAACCCGGGATGCGCAGAGACTCCTCCCACGGCTTGATGGTGAGAGGTTGGCACAAAATCTTCTGTAAGGAGAAGGTGCCTGGGGCCAACGGGCCAGCCCATCTCCTGGGCTCACCCCCACCACCACCCACTTCAGGGGGCGTTTGCCTCCTTCAGCTCGCAAGCTGGGCCACTGGACGTGGGGCCTCAGCCAGCCTGTCACGTGTCATGAAATCCCTTGTGCTCTGATCGTGCCCTGCTTCCTGCCCAGCCCGCGGGCCGGATCCCGGGGCAGGAGGGAGCTGTGCGGAGCCCTGCGGCCACCGGGTGCCATGCCCACTGGCCAGCTGCCCTGCCGTGGGGCTCTGAGCTAGCAACAGGCAGTCTCTCAGTTCCTGGGTGTGTCCGCACTGCAGCCGGGACCTGCCCTGTACGATCCAGCCCCCCCGGGAAGTACTCGGGCAGCACGTCCAAGCCCACCCCGAGCAGCCCGGCCACCTGGCCAGCTGCAGTGCACCTCTGGGCACACAGGAGCCAATCGCCCTGGCGAAGGAGCCTCTGGCAGGATTCTCAGCCCCTGGCAATGTCTGGGCAGCGAGTTCTCGCCGCTGCCCATAAATCAGCAGGCTCGTTTGTCATGGCAACAAAGCGCCCTGTTCCCGTGGCCGGGCGCCGCCCGCCCCTCGCTCTCCCTGTGCTCTGGGCTCTTTATTACCTCGCAACGACTTCAACCCCTGCACTGAATAACTTCATCACCGTGTCAACCTGAACCGACTCGTCCCCCTGCAGCCCGGCTCGCCCTGGCTCTTAATGAAAAATATCGACTCCAGAGGATTAGGTGCAGATTTATGGGTGGGATGCTGATCCCGCTCTCACCTGCTACCATGCCAGTGGATGAAGGAGCTGATCCCCCTGCCTGGGCTTAAGAAAGCAATCAGCGGCCGTGTCAGGCCGAGGCTTATTCTCTGAGCGGCGCCTGGCCGCCGTGCCTGGATCCGACTGGGCGCTCACCAGAGAGCTAGCAGCTCAGGTGCGGGATCGCCTGGCCACTCAGCCTGATTTGCACCCGGGCTCCATGAGCCAAAGCTGCAACACAGACGTGTAGTGTCGCTTGATGCCCATTGGTAACCTTGCCCCCTGGCGCCGAGCCGCGGGGCTCCCTTCTGACTCCACTAGCCCTGGCGTGCTGGGGACCGCAGGGCACTGTGCTGCTGGGCTCTGGGCGTGGCAGAGGACTCGTCTGGCCTGGAGGTGGTGCATACATCATGCCAGGGCTGAGGACTGGCTCCTCCAGCCTGAGTGCTGGGTGAATGGCTGGACTGGGGAGGCTAGCCCCCAGCCCCAACCCTTCAGCTGCCCCGGCCCCAGAGCACCATGTGGAGGGTGGGTGGTGAGTGACCCCAGCCTCCTGGCCCTGGAGCACCATGCAGAGGGTGCACGGCGCACGACCCCAGCTAAACTGCCGGGGGGGGGAGCAGGCCCAGGTTAGACCCTCCCCCCAGGGGGGCTCCCTGCACACGGGGCACGGTCCTGCCACTCCTTTTTCTGATTCCACATACGGGGTGCTTGGGGCCAAAAAGTCACGGCTCCACCCCACGGCGCTGGGGCAGGGCAGCCACCTAGGGCACAGCAGCAAGTATCCCCAGTGACTCCGCCCAATGCAGGGGCCCTGCCTCCAGGCATCCCTCAGGGAAAGGTGCAAACAGTCCTGTTGGGACTGGGGAGACGGGCTGCAGGCAGAGCTCCTGCCAGTTCCCCCTAGACACGCCCATTGCAGCCTCCAGGCCTGGCCAGCCCGGTGCCCCCTATTCTATCTGCCCCACCCACCCTTCTCCTCTCGCCTCCTCCCCCACAGGCTGTTCCCTCCTCTGCCATGGCACGAGCTTTGCTCCCAGCTCTCAGCCAGGGCTCTCACCCTCACCGAGCGCCCGGCTGTGCCAGGGGGTGTCTGAGCCCAGCCAGCTCCGAAGGGGGGGGGGTCACTTTTTTCAGGCTGCCGCGGTCTCTATTCACTGAATGGGTCAGCTGGATTTCAGTGCCAAGGGTCCATTTGATTCTGACCTCAGGAGGCTGCCTCTCCGAACTCGCGGTGACAGGTCCCCCCCCCCCCAGGGAGGAGTGGCTGGGTCAGGCACAGAAATGCCCCCTTTGTTCTCAAGAACAGAGGAAAACGGATGTGAATTATTTCTAACTGAGTCTCTAGAACCCAGACAACTTCTCCTTTAAGCCTCTTCAGCACTGTATGCTTGATACCACGCAGGGCATAATTAAAGCTGGAAGGACAAAGCCCGTACAGTTGCTCTCCACTGATCACAGAGATGGCCCACGCAGAGCTGCATGTGGCAGCTGCTCTGAATCAAACCTCCATCCACGCAGGAGGCGCACCAGACCAGAACGCGGCACAGCCCCGGGCATGCTCAGTGCAGACCGGGACCGTCCTTCAGCGGCAGCTTCTGCTCAGCCACATTCATTCAGCCAAGCGAGCAGCCACAGCTAAAACCAATAGAGAGTCTTTGTGGTGGTGGGTGTGTGTGTGTGGGGGGGTCCTTTTTTACCCCTCCCCCTTTCTCAGCAGAGCTGGGTCGCCAACTTCCTAACTGCACAAAACTGAACACTCCTGCCGTCTTGGCACAGCCCTGGCTGGGACGGTTTAGTCGGGCTGGTCCTGCTTTGGGCAGGGGTTGGACTTGGTGCTCCTGAGGGCTCTGCTGGCCCGAGGAGTCTAGGATTCTCAGATTCTGTGCCCCACCCCTGCCCCGAGGTCCCACCTCCTGGGAGGGAGTTTAGGTGCAGTGGAGGGGACTTCTAGGGAGAGCTAGTACCACCCTGCTGGTGGAGCTGGTCGGAGAGGGCCCGGAGGTGGCAGACCCGGAGCTGCTCCAGAGCAGGGCAGGAGCACGGTGGGACCAGCTGCACTGGGGAGGGTGGCTATGGAGCCTGTGCTTCCATCTGCTCCGGTCCCCAGGCTGCTCCAGCTGACCCCTCTGGCCTGTGCCGTCTCCCGGCCTCCCTCCGGCAAGGAGAGGGGAGGGGGCGCCTTGTGGGTTGAGAGGAGAAAGGAGCCCAGCCCGCCGGCTTCTCGTCCCCGGAGCAAGCTGCAGAGTACACAGGCCTGTTGTCCCAGTTTCCTTCAGAAGATGACAGGCTCCTGGGGCCTCCACTGGTGTCCCTGCGAGGGGCCGCACCAGGCAAGCTGAGCTGCACAGAAGCTAACCTGCCCCAGCTAGCTGGCTCCATGGGCTATGCCTGGCCGCGTTCTTCACGTCGGGCATGGCCTCGGCCCTTCCCCTACACGCCGCCCTCTGGTCTCCTCTCTGTCTGGCCAGGACACAGGCTGATCCTTGCCTTGGAACCGTGCAGCAGAGGGAAGCCAGGCCCAGCAAAGCCCCTTACACTCCTACAGCCACCCAGCATGGGGCGACAGGCCCCTCCAGCCTTCGGCCTGGCCCCTCCGTGCTGCTCACCTGCCTTCCCCGTTCTCGCCCTGGCAAAGGGCTGGGAAGGCCCTGCCCTGCTCCCAGGTCAATCCCCTGCACCTGCCGCCCTTCCGAGCAGCCGTGAAGGAGCTCAGCATTGGAACGGCTTCTGGCACTGTCTCCCGTGGCCATCCCATACCCAGACAGGGGGGCTGAGCGCAGACCCGCCTGCCGTCAGGTGGGTGCAGAGCGGGATGGGAATCCGCACTCCTGGCTCACAGTGGAGCAGATGGACGTGTCCAGAGGGGTCCCTGTTCTAGGTGGGACTCTGTTCAATCCCCTCATACACGGCTTGGATATGGCAGAGAGGGCGCTTGTAACGACTGCAGCTGATCCCACGCTGGGAGGGGCTGCAAGTGCTTTGGAGGATGGGCCATAATGCCGGCTGATCCGGACACACTGGGAAATGCTGAGAGGTGAATGGGATGATGTCACGTTACTGAATTTGAGGGAATCAGCCAGATCACTGCTGCACCCATGGCGGGGGGTGTTGGCCCCAAAAGTGGTATAAAGGGGGCCATGTGAGGTGTCAAATAGAAGCTTACTGTCTGCTGATTCTATATGTGCTATTCATGTAATTATATAATGTCTGTGTGTGAAGTTATAAGCATGTACTTTGTATGGGTACTGAATGTTTCTCTGTATGTGGTTGAGCCATGGGCAGAGCTCGGCCTATGGACATGCTAATTAGCGAGGCTCTGTGGAACAATAACCTTCCACAGGCCAAGGACACACCTCAAGAATGGGGACTGACACCTAAGGGCTACCAGCAGGGAACACAGGGATAGACTGCTGGCCAGGTGACCTGCTGCAGCCAAGAAGAGACGGGGAAGAAGGTATAAATATGCCACGTGGCCAACTCCATCTCGGTACTCAGCTCAGCCCTTCATCCCAGAGGCAGCAGTGCAGGGATCAAAGAGCCAGAAGGATCTGTGGACCCATCCTGATGCTGGATGTTCACCAAAGACTTTTAAGCCAGCAGTTATAACATCTCTGCTACGAGCCTGCATCGAGAACTGGGAGATTCGATGAATGTAATGTATGATACTTTAACAACCTTACTCTCATGCTTTTCTTTCTTGTAGTAATAAACCTTTAGGGTATGTCTACACGAGCCCCCTAGTTCGAACTAGGGAGGTTAATGTAGGCATTTGAAGTTGCAAATCAAGCCCGGGATTTAAATATCCCGCGCTTGATTTGCATCTTCCCGGCCGGTCACCATTTTTGAAATTTACAAGTCCGGACTAACTGTCCACATCTGCACGCGGCAGGGACCTGGTAGTTCGAAATAAAGCCTAAATTGAACTACCTGTTAAACCTCATTCCAGGAGGAATAACAGGTAGTTCGATGTAGGGCTTTATTTCGAACTACCGGGTCCCTGCTGCGTGTAGACAAGGGCAGTTAGTCTGGACTTGTAAATTTCAAAAAATGGCGACTGGCCGGGAAGATGCAAATCAAGCGCGGGATATTTAAATCCCGGGCTTGATTTGCAACTTTGAATGCCTACATTAGCCTCCCTAGTTTGAACTAGGTGGCTAGTCTAGACATACCCATAAAGTTTAGATTCAAAAGGATTGGCTCAGCATGGTTTGTGGGTAAGATCCAGAGTGTATATTGACCTGGGATCTGTGGCTGGTTTCTTGGAATTGGACAGAACTTGTTCGGGGAAGGTGAGATTGGGCTCTAAAACCTCTCACCTGTGTATGAGGCCTGGGGCTGTCTGGGGCACGGATATTGCTGGGGCATTGGAGGGGTTTTGCTGAAGCGCTCTGTGGGACTGGTTTGTGGCCTGTTTGGGAAGGTCTCCAGTCTGGGGGCTGTAAAGAGCCCCGAATTTGAGCAATTCGCCCTGAGTGGATGCCCTCAGCTGTGCCCAGATCTGGCCTGGTCAGTCACAGATGACGTTCAGCAAGGACCAATGCAAAGCCCCAGGGAGGAGTGCGGAGAAGGGGCCTGGGGGATCACAATGCCCACAACAGTGTAATCCTTGCAAAGCCCCAAACATCTCCCTGGGCCGTTTGCAGGGTGTAGTATGCAGAAGTCATTCTTCCTTCCTCCTCAGCACTGATGAGGCCTCTACTGGATACTGTGCCCTGCTCTGGGCATGACACTTGGGGTCAAATGTGGATAAACTGGAGAAAGTCCAGCAAAGGGCAATGGAAATGATGAAAGGTCTAGAAAACACACCCTGCTGGGGGAGACTGAACTAATGGGTTTCTTAATTCTGGAGAAGAGAAGATGGAGATGGGCCATATTAGTCTTCAAGTAAAACAAAGGTTGTTATAAAGTGGAAGGTGATAAATTGTTCTCCTTAACCACTAAGGACAGGACAAGAAGCAATGGGCTTAAACTGCAGCAAGGGAGGTTTAGATTAAACATGAGGAAAAACTTCCTACCTGTCAGGATGGTTAAACACTGGAATAAATTGCCCAGGGGGGCTGTGGAATCTCCATCCCTGGAGATACGTAAGAGCAGGTTGGACTCGACACTTGCCAGCAATGATCTAGATAGCGCTTGGTCCTGCCTCAGTGCAGGGGGTCTACACTAGATGACATATCAGGGCCCCTTTCAGTCTTACATTTCTGTGGTTCTCTGATCTGGAGTCAAAGCTTTCATAGCTCAGAGCTTTCTTTGGTTCCTACAGTGCAGCAGGAAGGGTCAGACACTGGCAAGAAGATGCTACTTCTCACACTTGTAATTCACGGCAGCCGTGCAAGGAGGACACAAGGGAAAAACACCCCCAGCAGCAGCTCGGGAAGCGTTAATGTGGTCATTAAAAATGGATGCTCTCATTTTAATTAGTGGAGGCATTTTGTGAACGGTTGGTACTTCGCTCCTGGCTGGGGAAGCCAGAGCTAATGTCAGTAATAAAGCCCCAGGAAGATGCAGTGGAAATAATACTGTTATTTCTCACGATGGGTTGACTCCTACCTTGGTGTGAAAACACACTGCACAGAGTCAGGCAGAAGGGGGGTAGAAAAGATTGCACGATGCTAAAAATGTATCATCTTCCAAAAGGATATTAAATCCCAATTTCTAATGTCTCACTAAAAGGGCAGCAATCTCTCTCTAGGTAATTTAAATCTTTTATGCTCTCATCTCTTATTTTATCGAGACAAGAGAAAGGAATTCCAGGATAGAAATGTACCACTATGATGTAACTTTTATTTCCTTTGGGGACCCTAGAAGCTGCACAGATATCTGGATACATAATGCCACTGGGACAACTTTTACCTGCCAGGCGCACGTTGCTTGATTTTTCATGGCTGCCAAGAGAACACTACAAGCTACTAAAAAGTGATGAACTGGCCAAATTTAATTTGGCCCCTTCCCCACACCTGGCCCTGCAGATAATGTGTGCGTGTTACTGCGGGCTGCTGATTATATTTCAGACTTGATTTGCGTAGGGTTGAAACAGGCAGCGGGAGTGTTGCCAACCCAACCCACCGACATAGTCCCTGAAATGTCTCATCTGGTCTGTAACATCCCCTGAATCATCTGTTCATGGCACAAGCCAATTACACGAGACACAACAAACAAGACACAGATTTGAAAATAAACATCTGCGTGGAGCCAGAGGAGTAACGGCTGGAAATTGGTCTTTTTCGGCCTGTCCCCACTCTGGCCCAGAGCCCCGTGTCATTGGCTGCGCACGGATCTCAGCTGGATGCACGTTTCTTATCCTCACTGGCCTCTGAGAAGGATCCAGCTGCGCCAAATCACAATGCACTTTATTTAGCATCATGGAAACCTTTGCCTAGACAACCGGAGGCACACGGTGTCTGTGGCGTTAGCATGGTGGGGCAGGACCGCAGGCCACAGGGGCAGGATGGCTCCACACCAGTCCCTGGGGCCCCCGTCTTGGCCCAGTGAAATGAACACAAAGATGCAGAATACAAGATAAACCCTGGGGGGCGTCACACCCCAGGGACAAGGGGGCTGGTTGGAGCTGCCAGTGCCGTCATTTGTCCTAGGGGAAGGCAAGCTCCCACTGCAGGCCAGGCACAGGAATTCGCCCCATGCCCACAGCTAACTGGAGACCCAACCGGTGATGCACAGAGACACCTGGCCCCCTGGACTCAGAACCACCAGGGCTGTCCTATCCAACCCGTCCCCGACAGGCGGCACCCCAGCCTCCGCTTGAAAACGTCCAGCGCAGGAGCTCCTGGGACTTCCCGAGGCCCTGTCCTACTGGTCTGGCAGTTTGGGAAGGCTCTTGTTAGACTGACTCTGAGTCTGGACCCCACTGACTCTTGTCCTGCCCTGGGTGGTTCAAGAGAACAACTCGTCTTCACTTTTTAGGGCAGCCCCTCAAGTGTCTGAAGGCTCTGTCATGCCCCACCTCTGCGTTAGCCAGTCTCCTGCCTGCCAGGGCCTCGCCTGTTGTCCTGGAGTTAGGAAATCTTATTGCCAGGGCTCAGCTAATTCCTTCAGCACCTGGGGGTGAGCAGCGTCCGGCCCCGCTGACCAGAAACCCTGCGAACTGGTCAGACGCTCTCAGAGGGGCTGAGTTCTGTATCCCGACCTGCACCCCTTTCCCGGGCTCCATCAGGAGCTTGCTGGGCCCCCCTCTGGGCCTGGCAGCACAGGGTGATGGGACGGCTGGAGCCACAGGGATGCCCCCCTGTCCCGTGAAAGGGAGCCTGCGGGCAAGAGCAGCTGGCTGCTGGGAGAGCGGCAGAGGCCATCACAAGGCACAAGCAGCAGCAGCAGCAGGAGCCAGCGGGCAGCATGGCAGAGCATGGGCAGGGCCCAATCTGCACCACAGCGCTGTAAGCCGCCCTGGGACCCAGCAACGCCCCAGCCTCCGGCAAGGCTGCCCTGCCCAGCTCACGCAGACGGCTCTGGCTGGGCTGCTGGTGCGTGGTCCCCGGGAAGTCACAAGATCGGCCCAGGAGCCAAGCAGCAAACCTGAATTGGCACCTGGGTCTCCAGAGGATGGGGGAGGGGAAGTGAGACCTCAAATGTGCCAGCACGAGACTGCAGCCAGCCAGAGCCGAGGGCGAGAGCCGGCCGTCAGACGGAGCGCCTGGTGCTGCTCTGCATGCCCGATCCCTGGAACCACTCTGTGCGGGGACCCTCCTGAACCAGGGCCCTCCATGTCCTGCCACCTACCCTCCTACAGCACACAGGGTTGTGGCTTTATGGGTTTGATGTGAAAACACAGAACATTGCTGTGCCTGCTGGTGGGTGTGCCCCAGATTTTGTGCCAAGTGCCAAGTGAGGTGTCTCTTGAAAGCTGATGCTTTGCTGTGTCTGTTTATACTGGCCACGCGCTGTACGACGTTCGTATGTAAAGTTATGAGTACACCTGCATGCTGGTATTCCAGGTGCTGGCTGCTGGGAGATAAGAACAGGTCTCTCCCACCTTGTGTGGGCTATCTAGGGATCGGAAGGGTTTGACTGACAATGGACTTTGCCTGGTGCAATCCACATCTGAGGACTTTCCCTGTGAACCTGCAGGCCAGCACAGCAGCCAGGGCTGCTAAGGACTGAGTCCTGCCTGGCCAGGTGCCTGGCTCCGTTTGGGGAGGTTCCCGCCGACGGGCAAAGGGACAGAAGGGCTCTCAAGCCTCCTCCATTTGTCTTCTGTCCAGCTCAGCACTTCAGAAGCAGCTTTGCTCTGACCCAGGCCCGGCCGGACCGACGACCCAGCCTGACAAAGGACATGTCCCAGAGGCTTCCAAGACAGCAGTTTGCTCCATCTCTGCTCTGAGCCTGCCCAGGGCGGTAACTGGGGCGAGTCATTTCGTTTCCTTGAACGTTTTACTCCCAACCTTTTCCTTCCTTCTATTATTAATGAACCTTTCGATGGCAGATGCTGAAGGATCAGCCCAGCGGGCTCTTTGGGGTAAGATCTGAGGTATGAATTGGCCTGGGTCTGGGTCTGGGTCTTTGGGCCTGGGAGAACCTGTTGGGAGGCGGGGGGATGGGTTATTACCTCTCCCCTGTGTAAGGTGGGGCTGGGGGGGCACAGGGAGCACTGGGTGTCTGAGGGGAGGTGGGGGGATGGGTTATTACCTCTCACCTGTGTAAGGTGGGGCTGGGTGGGGGGGGCACAGGGAGCGCTGGGGTGTCTGAGGGGAAGTGGGGGATGGGTTATTACCTCTCCCCTGTGTAAGGTGGGGCTGGGGGGGCACAGGGAACACTGGGGTGTCCGAGGGGAGGTGGGGGGATGGGTTATTACCTCTCCCCTGTGTGAGGCGGGGCTGGGGGGGCACAGGGAACACTGGGGTGTCCAAGGGGAGGTGGGGGGGATGGGTTATTACCTCTCCCCTGTGTAAGGTAGGGCTGGGGGGGCACAGGGAGCGCTGGGGTGTCTGAGGGGAGGTGGGGGGATGGGTTATAACCTCTCACCTGTGTAAAGTGGGGCTGGGTGGGGGGAGGTACAGGGAGCGCTGGGGTGTCTGAGGGGAGGTGGGGGGATGGGTTATTACCTCTCCCCTGTGTGAGGCGGGGCTGGGGGGGCACAGGGAACACTGGGGTGTCCAAGGGGAGGTGGGGGGATGGGTTATTACCTCTCCCCTGTGTAAGGGGGGCTGGGGGGGCACAGGGAACACTGGGTGTCCGAGGGGAGGTGGGGGGATGGGTTATTACCTCTCCCCTGTGTAAGGTAGGGCTGGGGGGGCACAGGGAACACTGGGGTGTCCGAGGGGAGGTGGGGGGATGGGTTATAACCTCTCACCTGTGTAAAGTGGGGCTGGGGGGGGGGCACAGGGAGCGCTGGGGTGTCTGAGGGGAGGTGGGGGATGGGTTATTACCTCTCCCCTGTGTAAGGTGGGGCTGGGGGGGCACAGGGAACACTGGGGTGTCTGAGGGGAGGTGGGGAGATGGATTATAACCTCTCACCTGTGTAAAGTGGGTCTGGGCGGGGGGAGGCACAGGGAGCGCTGGGGTGTCTGGGGGGGGGGATGGGTTATAACCTCTCACCTGTGTAAGGTGGGTGCTGGGGGGGCACAGGGAACACTGGGGTGTCTGAGGGGAGGTGGGGGGATTGGTTATAACCTCTCACCTGTGTAAGGGGGGGCTGGGTGGGGCACAGGGAACACTGGGGTGTCTGAGGGGAGGTGGGGGGATGGGTTATAACCTCTCACCTGTGTAAGGGAGGGCTGGGGGGGCACAGGGAACACTGGGGTGTCTGAGGGGAGGTGGGGAGATGGATTATAACCTCTCACCTGTGTAAAGTGGGGCTGGGCGGGGGGGGGGCACAGGGAGCGCTGGGGTGTCTGAGGGGAGGTGGGGGGATGGGTTATAACCTCTCCCCTGTGTAAGGGGGGGCTGGGTGGGGCACAGGGAACACTGGGGTATCTGAGGGGGGTTGCTTGTGAGGCTTCTTGCTGGCCAGAGGGGTGGCTGACGTGTTCTCGTGACTGGTTTGGTGCCTGATAGGGAAGGACCCAGGCTTGGGCTATAGGTAGCCCTGTCTCTAAGTAATTCTCTCCGATCTGGCTCTCTCGGCGGTGCCCCCAGAACCCGTCAGTGACCAGACTGTGACCATGAACAAATGGGAAGGGGCTAGTCTGCTCCCCTGGGAACAGTGACTTCCACCCCAGCCAGACTGGGCCCTGCATGGGAATCCAGGGTCTTTGCTGGATGTGCTGTCCCCCTCAGCCTTCTCCACAAAACCAGTTGGCCAGATAGGTATGAGGTGCTCAGATACCATGGTGATGGGCCTGCTGTAAGAACCTGAGCTGAGCGGCCCGACCCTGGCCTGGGACCCACATTCAGGTCTCAGTTCTTGGGCCCAGGAGTTCACCGGTTCTGGAACTCTCCATCACCTGCTTTCCGGAAGTTTCTCTTTCTGTCACACCCCGAGCTCTTGGCCAGCTTGATTGAGACTGCCAGGGATTCTGGGAAATGACTGGCATCGCATCAATCCCCCATAAATTATACATCCAAGAACCTATTACTCAGCATCATGTCCATTTTGACAGGCTGCTGCCCCCCGGATCCGGACTGTAGCAAAACACCAGGAGATAAACACAGAACCGCCCCTGTCAATTAAATATTAAAACTCACACCTGGAGACCCGGAGAGGAAAGAGTAAATACAACATAAAGGGAAGGGCAGGGAGCCAGAGACAAAACGAATCGCTTTTCACCAGCTGCGCGTACTAAGGATGATTTATCCTGGAGATTAAAGGAGAACTTCCATGCTCATTTATAATGAAAACATTTGATGGTAATGACAGTAATAACACGGTGATTGAAATCCGTTTCCCTGTCGGGGATTCTGCACACTCCTTTCCAGCCTGCCTCTGGTTTTAGAGCCTTCTGAACCCGAATCCTGCTCCGGCCTGGGAAGACACCAGATAAAGGGCAAACAGGAACCATTGCCGCGGATCCTCCGACCTCCTTCTGAGCTGGTGCAGGACGCTCTGGCACTGCCTGGCTCGCCCCCTCCCCGGGGAC
This sequence comes from Pelochelys cantorii, assembly GCA_032595735.1. Taxonomy (NCBI): domain Eukaryota; kingdom Metazoa; phylum Chordata; order Testudines; family Trionychidae; genus Pelochelys; species Pelochelys cantorii. The sequence continues at coordinate 40,941,607 of CM064341.1, forward strand.
AAATTTGCTCCTCACAGGTGATCCAGATGCTTATGGAATCTGAATCACATGACCCCCTGAATCACATGACCTCCACCCGGGGAGAGGATCGTGTGGGGGTGTGGCAAACCTCTGCAGGGAAAACGTCAGAGGCCCGTGACTGTACCTGTCCCTAATTATAATTATGCAGATGAGGCCAGGAAGAGTAATGGCATTCAGATTGCGGACAGAACTATCCAGCTGGAGGTGCCTCGCCCACCTGCGCGTCTCTTATGCACGGCATTGCACAGTGGGCTGCGTCAGGGCCAGGTTCATCTCTGGTGGGCCTTGGCACCAGGCCCATGGCCCCGCCTCCCGCTTCACCTCACTGCCCCCTTGGCTGGACCTCTGCTCAGCCCCGCCCACACAGAGGGAGAGGAGTAGTGGGCGGGGCCTTGGGAAGGAAGCCGAGAGGGGGTGGAGCCTTAGAATGGAAGATGGGCGGGGTCTCAGGGGCAAGAGGCCAAGTCCAGCAGGGCCTTGGGGCTGAGTGTGGGGCCCCTTCTGTTTGTGGGCTCAGCACCACGGCCCCATTGGTGCCATTGTAAAGCCAGTACTGACGCGTGTCCGATGAAGCCGGGATCACATTCTTCCAAAGCACCGGGGTCTAGGCACAGCAGCAGGCAGGACACCAGGCACCTGGCCCGATGGCAGACAGTGGCCAGGGAACGCCTGGCCAGGTCTGGCACATTGCAATGGCTCCTCCTGGAACTTGGAACTTGCGCAGAGAGACTCAGGCGCCTAGCGGGGAAGCGAGAGCAGGGTCTGTGGAACACAGAGGGATTTTGCTGGGCCAGCTCTGCTCTGGAGAGCAAGGAATTGGGGACTGTTCCTGGCTGAGACAAGCAGAGGCATAGGGGCCCCAGGTCCTGGGGGAGGCTTTTCGGAAGTGATGTTACTGTGCAAGGCACGACCAGATTCACAGCCGTGCAAACCGGGCCCGAGTGGACTGAAATCAGCATGCAGCCCTGTGGCACCTTCCCGACTAGCAGATTTAGGAGGGCAGAAGCTTTTGTGGGCAAAACTCAACTTGTCAGCTGCATGGAGTGGAAATGACAGAGGCAACCACCAATATACTAGCAGGCCGGCCGGGCTGTGCCCCTTCTCAGTAGGGTTACCAGGTAGACCCCCCAAAAAACCGGACACACTTGATCGTGGGCAGGAGGGGGAGGGACCGGCCAGGAGGGGGGCAGGGCTGGCCGGGAGGAAGGGGGGGCGGGAAGCAGAGCGGGGGGGTCGGGGGCCACGGGGCTGGCTGGGAGGAAAGGGGGAGGGAAGCAGAGCGGGGGGGGCAGGGAAGAAGGGGGGGCTGGAGGAAGGGGGACGGGAAGCAAAGCTGGCGGGGGTGGGGGTGCAGCGGTGCTGGCCGGGGGAGATCAGGAAGAGGAACTGGCCGGTGGGAAGCAGAGCTGGGGGGCGGTGCAGGGGGGCTGGCCAGGGAAGATCAGGAGGGGAAGTAGGGGAGAACCGGCTGGCCGGGAAGGGAGGGGGGGTGAGCAAATCAGCCAGCGGAGAGCGGGACTGACCCGGGCACTTGCAGATCCCGGGGCGCTGCCTGTCCCGTGCAGGGTCCCGGCAACGCACGAGCGAGGAGGAGGCTTCCCCTCCTCCTCCTCACACTCAACCGACTGAGGGTTCCCGGTGGCAATCGCGGCCCCGCCTCCCAGACGGGACTCCCAGCCGCTCCTCCCGCCCCTGCCAGGCTCCCGTCCAGTGCACAGCCAGAAAAATCAGAAAATACCGGACATTGAACATTGCGCATTGCACGTGTCCGGTATTGTCTGATTTTTTTTACCGGACAGAGAGTGCAAATACCGGACTGTCCGGTACAATACCGGACACCTGGCAACCCTACTTCTCAGCCCCAGCTGAGCCGGCTGTCTGGCACTCTGGGGAGGAGCCATCGGGAAGGAAACCTCAGTCCTGTTCCAGGCTCAGACACGTGGCCCTAGACTGAATTCTGAGCTCCCCCCTGTCTCTGATGGGCAGTGCCGGGGATTGTGCTGCCTGTGGAGTGTAACCTACAGTCTGTGAGCTTCTACTGCCTGGACAGTCGGGTCAGGCTGTGGGGTCATGTGCCTGGGGGAGCCTGGCACGGGACACGGCACACCAAACCTGAGGGGGGTCATGGGGGAAGAGAAGGGGAGACACTGAACCTGCCTTCACGTTCAGGAGTGGTTTGGAAGCCCGACTCCTCCTGCTAGCATGAGCTCCTAGCCCTGAGGAGCGGTCCAGGCCGTCTGAGTTTGGAGTAGCAGGACTCAGCCAAAGTGGCTCGCTTGCGCCCTGTGGGAGTGCTGGATGTCGACAGAAGACGGGCAGGGGAAAGGAGAGACGGATCAGTATTCTGTACAGCCTGCACAGAGCTCTCACACTGCAGATATCCAGAGAAAGGTCAAACCCATTAGCATTTGATTTCTGAATTAAATGTGTTGCAATTAGACCTTTACAGATATCTGGAGATCTTGTTACGATAACAGAGCAGCTAGCTCTGTAATTGGTAATTACTAGGTGTAGAGAGATGTGCGCCTCCTTTGAAAAATAGAATTGTTCCTTAGCTGCAGAGGTTGCTTTATTCTAAGGGTCTGCAATTAGCTTTACTTTTACAAACAACATGCACAACCCCAAATAATCCCAGTACATCCTAGGAATCACAGGGCAACGGTTTTTCCAGAGATGCCGGCTGATTTTGCTTGGAAGTTGTGAAACTGGGACTCACCCGCACATTTCCAAGGAAATAATAAATTAAGAAACATTTTCACTCTCACTGATGGTTTTTCTTCTTGACCCAATTTTGCACAAACTCCCGATTTCTGGGGACATTTGTTGGGGGCTGTTTCCCGGGAATATCTGCAGTGGCGTCCCTCATGGGGCACGGCTTGCAAAGCCCTATGGGGGATAAGGAGCGGAGCAAGATTAAACATGTTGTGTGTGCCCCGGGTGCGGGCCCGCAGCCAGACAGGACGCTGGTGAAGCTTGGTGCACTGTGGCGTGGCTGGGTGGTGGCTCAGGAGGAATGTGACAACTGCCTACAAATGCCTGGAGGTTAAACTTTGTGTCCGAGGGTCTGTTCCCATCCCGCAGGCGCACGCTGCTACCTGGGACAGAAGCGCCAAGCCCATCCCAAGGGCCTGCTTCTTACAGGTGGCATCAGTGCCACATGATGTCAGAGCAGAGGTCACGTCTCCGTGGTCATACAACTGCATCTGCCATGCCCTCCGCCAGAGACAATCCCCTAAAAGGTCTCCCTCCGGACGTTGGACATGAACAATGCTGTTTGCTACGTGATTTCATCATGGCTGACCCTTTCTTCAGGCTTTCTTCTCCTTGCCTTGCCTTGGGATGCGTAGACCCCAGGTCTCTGAGCAATTGCCATGTTGGCTGGCGGCGTCCTGCTAGTCTGGCTGTAAACAACCAACGGGCACTGGTAGTGTCACTAGTGCATGGCACGACCAGAAAGGAGAGTTGCTGTGTCTCCTGCAGCAAAGGACCTCATTTGCCTGTCCTGAACGACCACATGGCAATGGCGTCATGAAATAAACCACTGCAGGCCTCGGGCGCTGGATTCCCAGAGGCAGAGACGGGGCATTGTTACGATTTCATGGCCCCTCCAGCTGCCAGCAGTACCTCTGCCCACCCTGCCCTCCAGGCTGCTAGTCTCCTCAGAGCTGTCAGTGGAACTCCAAGTAGCACATGTAACACGAGGGCGGTGTCCCCACTGGGCAGGTTTGGCCACAAAAGGGCTGTCGACGTGCAAAAGTCGCCAACAGTGAAAACCGGTCAAACCCGTTTTTCTGCCTCCCACTGTCGACATTGCATGGTCACATGGCTAGCTCCCTGTGGGCAGAGAGAGCAAAGCATTGTGGGTAAGTATCCTGCAGTGCAGCATCATGGGAAGGCAGAGCAGATCCCTGCACTTCTCGGGACCCCTCATAGCTGTGGGAGGTCTCCGTGCTGAGGAATGCCAGAGCAGCACATTTTGAAAATCCCCTTTGGCAGCCGTCAGAGCAGGTCATGTCGTCATTTTCAAAACAAACCATCCCCGCGCCCTGCCAAGGGACGCTCCATGTACAGCAGGAACACGGCCAGAGAACAGCTTTGTGGAAACGTTGAAATCCAACCGGAAGATTGTAAAATGATTGAAACAAACTGTTGGCATTGACCCAAGCCCAACTTCTAGTTGTTTGTTTTGGAACGATTTGGATTGTTTGCTTTGATGTGGGACAGGAACCTCTTTCAGAGTCTCAAAAATTGTCACCGTCTGGGAAAGTCACCCCCGGCCCCACTCTGCCGGAGACACACCCGAGAATCACACCATAGAATCACAGACCACTAGAACTGGAAGGGACCTCGAGAGTCAAGTCCAGTACCCTGCCCTCACGGCAGGACCCAGAACCGTCTAGACCATCCCTGACAGGTGTCTGTCCAGCCTGCTCTTCAATATCTCCAGGGATGGAGATTCCACAACCTCCCCAGGCAACCTATTCCAGTGTTTCACCACCCGACAAGCAGGAAATTTTTCCTAACGTCCAACCGAAACCTCCCTGGCTGCATTTTCGGCCCACTCCTTGCGGAGGACGTGATCTCCGGTTCCCTGTGTTCTGGGGGGCTGGTAGTTTGCCCTCCTCAGGATCTCTAATAAGTCAGTGTCTCGCTGTGCACTGCACTGGTGCAGAGTCTCATGGCTGTGTGCCGGGTTTCACGCGATGTGGAGGCTTTTCGTTAACGGCCTACTTCTGGGGCCTGGTTCCCTGATTCTTAGATTCTGCTTAAAACCCAATATCAGCCTGTGGCGTAGTGGGGGGCTGTCTGCTCTGTAACCCGGGATGTGTGATTCCCACTGACTCACCCACATGTGTATTAGCCCAGACACCTGGGCTCAGCCTGAGGAGATAACAAGGGATTCCCAGGGGAGAGACAAAGGGAGAGAGGCAGAGACCAACACCGGGTTTCGGGGGAAGGGGCAGTTGCTGGCTGGGAACATGAAGGAAGCAGCCTTAGCTGGGAGCTGAGGGTCTAGTGATGACAATGGACCCCCTAACCCAAGGGGTCTGAGGCATCCTGGCCCTGACTCCTGAAACCACATCCTGTCTGTGCTGGGCTGTATCCTGGAGGAGCAATAAACCCCCCTGTTCTACTGGCTGCAGGATCGGGGGGTCCCCGACGTGCCGCCACACAGCCTTGTGGTGAGTGGAAAGCTGGAAAGACGTGTCACCCTCCCTGCCCCCCCGCCAAGACAGTAGAAAGAACCAGCATTTAGCACAGTGAAGAATCTCCCCTCTGGGGGGACTAGCCAGCGGTTCGGGCTGGCTTTGGGAGGCACAAGGGCGGGTCCCTGAGGCCGGGTGCATGGGGAGGCTGGCCCTGGCGTGGGGCAAAGGCCCTGCTGGCTGGACCCCTCTCAGCACTCGGAACCAGCTCCTGCCCCGCCTGCCGTAGGGTCGGTAACGTCTGTGGTGTGAATGGGGCAGGGGTGCGGCGCCCTCGGGTTCCCCCCACGCACTGAGGGTCTGGCCACCTGCCCGCTCTGCAGGGCCCCGGGCAGGGCTGGGCCCCCTACAGACAGAGACAGATCCCAGCTGAGCTGGCCCTGTTCTGAGCCCACTGTCCCGGCTGCAGGTGCCATCTCCTGGCCCATGCCTGGAGCCACACGGGCGCTGGGAGACCAAGCCTGGAGCAGGCTCCCCTGGGGGCCAGTGGGTGTCTCTGGGTTGGTTTGGAGTCAGTCTCAGGGGCTGAGGTCTGAGGAGCCCCCAGTTCCCTCAGCCAGACTTTGACGAGTCGCTGAGTCCGTTTCCAGGCCCAGCCCCTCGTGGGGCCCTTGGCCGCTGCCCCCCATTTCCGAGAGGAGGCTCTTTGTGCATCAGGCGGCTGTGGCACTGACCCGGGTGGGGGGTGACGGAGGTCGGGGTACCCAGGGAAGAGGCCGGGCCAGCCACACGCTGTCCGAGGTTTCTTTTTGGGTGGCGATGCCCTGACAGAGCAAACCGCAGCCAATAATCCCTCCCGGCTGTGGGCAGGCTGGAGCGGGACCAGCACAAAGGAGGGACCGGGGGGGCAGGTGGGTGACTCACCACATGCCCAGGTGCTGCACAGGGGTACGGGCTGGGGCGCCAGCTGGGCCTGAGCTCAGGAGGCTCTGGGCGGCAACGCACCTCAGGCCAGGGCCGGATGCTAAGGGCTGAGTAGACGAGACCCCTCGTGGGGCCCCTCCCAGCTGGGCGCTTACGTAGGGTCAGCAAGGAGGCTCGGCCTGACCTGTGCGGCCTGCACAAGCCTTGTGGCCGAGCACGACTTGCCAGCCTGGGTACCTGTCGGCTGAGCACCCTCAACCCTCGCCCTCACCCGCGCTCCGGCTGTTGTCTGCCTGGGCCTCGGCCCCGCTCGCCACACGCTCCTTGGCTGTGGCTGCAGAAGCCAGTGGGGTGAGGCTGAGAGGTGGCGGGGACACTGCGTAAGGCTGAGACCCCCCCATGACCTGCTCCCCGGCACACAACGGGGATGGAGGGCCCTTCGCAAGGCCCGCGCCAGGCACACGTCCACCCGGGACCTCGGGAGCTGCTTTGTTCCAGGGGGCTTGGGACGGCCGCTTTGCCCAGACCCCCGCTCTGGCCCCACTCCCGACTCCCAGCCCGGCCAGACCTGCCCACATCCCTGTCAGTGCATTGCTGCCACCAGCCCAGGAGGCCCAGACAGACGCTGGCCGGGGAAGCTGTGCCCATCTGGGATTACACTCTGGCATGGAAAGGCAGACCCGGCCAGGCCGTTGTCTCTGCAGTGCACAGATTGCCCCACAGGCTGTGCAGCTGCCAGTCCGGCTGGGCCTTGTAGCTCTAGCCCCGGGCAGGCACCGGCCCCCCCAGCGCCGGCCAAGGGCCATGCCCACTCTGCACTGGGGCTCATGGGACTGGGCACATCGGCACAATGGAGAGGGCCCAGAGGGGGCCAGAGTGGAGAGCCCGGGCCCCGTCCAGCTCAGGGCCCGTGGGCCAGGGAAACAAGTGGCTGGGGGCAGAATGACGCCACCCGCGTGACTCTGCCTTGCAGAGGTTTGGGGAGGGTTTCCCAGGGCTGCGGGAGTGGCCGATGCACATTCACAGCCCTTGCTTGCCTGTGGGCTGCTCTGAATGCCACCTGGGCACGCTGGCGCTGAGGGCAGCCCGAGGGTTCAAACTTTATGCTGCCCGTGCCAAGCAGCTGTCACGTCTCGGGGATGCAGATTTCTGCAGGAGGCCGGAACGCATCTGGGATTAGCTAAAGGTCTCGTGTAATTGCCGTTCCTCACTCTGTCCAGGAGCCGTCAGAGCCCACCCACGCCACAGCATCTGCCTCTCCCGGGACTCAGGCGTGAACATGTCCTTGGGCCATCGGACAGCTGCAGCGCCGGTCGCTCTGTCAATCACCAGACCGAATCAATTCCTCAACGTGTGTTAACAGTCACCCAGCAAGAGCAACGGCGCTACCTGTGATGTGGTGGGCAGGCCATACCCCTGGGCATCTGCTGGTGGAAACCCAACCTGTGCGACCGGTTGAGGGCAGGCAGGGAACAAAGGAAGGGAAGTTTTGGGGGAAGGGGCAATTGCTGGCTGGGAACATGAAGGAAGCAGCCTTAGCTGAGGGCTGAGGGTCTAGTGATGACAATGGACCCCCTACCCCAAGGGGTCTGAGGCACCCTGGCCCTGACTCCTGAAACCACATCACGTCTGTGCTGTGCTGTGTCCTGGAGGACCAATAAACCCTCTCTGTACTACTGGCTGGTGGAGTCTCATCTTGCTGCAGACAGGGTGCAGGACTGGGGGGTACCCGACGTGCCGCCACGCTACCACACCCGGAGTGTGCCCATGGAGTGCCTGGCCCAATGGTGCTACCGCGACCGGTGCCCAGCCCAACGGCACTACCACAGCCGGCGTGCACCTGAGGAGTGCCCAGCCCAACGGCACTACCATAGCCAGTGTGCGCCCACGGAGTGCCCAGCCCAACGGCACTACCACAGCTGGTGTGCGTCCCCGGAGTGCCCAGCCCAACGGCACTACCACAGCCGGCGTGCGTCCCCGGAGTGCCCAGCACAACGGCACTACCATAGCCAGTGTGCGCCCGTGGAGTGCCTGGCCCAACGGCACTACCACAGCCGGCGTGCGTCCCCGGAGTGCCCAGCCCAACGGCACTACCACAGCCGGCGTGCGTCCCCGGAGTGCCCAGCCCAACGGCACTACCACAGCGGCGTGCGTCCCCGGAGTGCCCAGCCCAGCGGCACTACCACAGCGGCGTGCGTCCCCGGAGTGCCCAGCCCAACGGCACTACCACACCTGGCGTGCGTCCCCGGAGTGCCCAGCCCAATGGCGCTACCCAGTGTGCATCCCCGGAGTGACTAAGCGAATGGCGCTACCACACCTGGTGTGTGCCCGCGGAGTGCCCGGCCCAACGGCGCTACCACACCCGATGTGTGCCCGCGGTGTGCCCGGCCCAATGGCCCTACCACACCCGGTGTGCGCCCGCGGAGTGCCCGGCCCAACGGCACTACCACAGCTGGCGTGCGTCCCCGGAGTGCCCAGCCCAACGGCACTACCACAGCCGGCGTGCGTCCCCGGAGTGCCCAGCCCAACGGCACTACCACAGCGGCGTGCGTCCCCGGAGTGCCCAGCCCAACGGCACTACCACACCTGGCGTGCGTCCCCGGAGTGCCCAGCCCAATGGCGCTACCCAGTGTGCATCCCCGGAGTGACTAAGCGAATGGCGCTACCACACCTGGTGTGCGCCCGCGGTGTGCCCGGCCCAACGGCCCTACCACACCCGGTGTGCGCCCGCGGAGTGCCCGGCCCAACGGCGCTACCACACCCGATGTGTGCCCGCGGTGTGCCCGGCCCAATGGCCCTACCACACCCGGTGTGCGTCCGCGGAGTGCCCGGCCCAACGGCACTACCACAGCCGGCGTGCGTCCCCGGAGTGCCCAGCCCAACGGCACTACCACAGCCGGCGTGCGTCCCCGGAGTGCCCGGCCCAACGGCACTACCACAGCCGGCGTGCGTCCCCGGAGTGCCCGGCCCAACGGCACTACCACAGCCGGCGCGCGTCCCCGGAGTGCCCAACGCAACGGCACTACCACAGCCGGCGCGCGTCCCCGGAGTGCCCAGCCCAACGGCACTACCACAGCCGGCGTGCGTCCCCGGAGTGCCCAGCCCAACGGCACTACCACAGCCGGCGTGCGTCCCCGGAGTGCCCAGCCCAGCGGCACTACCACAGCGGCGTGCATCCCCGGAGTGCCCAGCCCAACGGCACTACCACACCTGGCGTGCGTCCCCGGAGTGCCCAGCCCAATGGCGCTACCCAGTGTGCATCCCCGGAGTGACTAAGCGAATGGCGCTACCACACCTGGTGTGCGCCCGCGGAGTGCCCGGCCCAATGGCCCTACCACACCCGGTGTGCGCCCGCGGTGTGCCCGGCCCAACGGCGCTACCACACCCGATGTGTGCCCGCGGTGTGCCCGGCCCAATGGCCCTACCACACCCGGTGTGCGCCCGCGGAGTGCCCGGCCCAACGGCGCTACCACACCCGATGTGTGCCCGCGGTGTGCCCGGCCCAATGGCCCTACCACACCCGGTGTGCGCCCGCGGAGTGCCCGGCCCAACGGCGCTACCACACCCGGTGTGTGCCCGCGGTGTGCCCGGCCCAATGGCCCTACCACACCCGGTGTGCGCCCGCGGAGTGCCCGGCCCAACGGCGCTACCACACCCGGTGTGCGCCCGCGGTGTGCCCGGCCCAACGGCGCTACCACAGCCAGTTTCAGTGGTTTGAAGGTGGTTTCAGATGCAGCCCTGTGCTCTGAGTGTCTGTGGCCTCCGTCTGCCAGAGGCTGGGACTGGGCAGCTGGGGATGGATCAGCTGGTGATTCCCTGTTCTGTTCACTACTCCTCAAGCTCCTGGCAGTGGCCACTGCGGGCAGACAGGCCCCTGGGCTGGATGGGCCACTGGTTTGATGCCACACGGCCGTTCGGATGTTCCGGTCTGGTGCAGGCCACAGGATTTCACTCGTTACTCCGATCACTTGTGCGTGGCAGAAGCATCTCGTCTCTCATTGAAACTGAAATAACGACTGCCTCCCGCGGGCCGGCTCTCCAGTCAGACACCACCCCAGCTCCCCGCAGAGCCCTCGGGCCCAGACAATTCTCCCCAGGGCGGCCCTGGCCAAAGAGGGAAGAGACAGCCCAGAGCGGGGGATAGGGATCTCGCGTGGCTGGCCCGCAGACCCTGGGCTGCCGAGGGGCCGCGGCTGCGGGTGCTGGGTGGGGCCAGGTGTGTTTTTCCAGCTCATGGCTGCACAAAACAAATCATTCCGGCTGCGCGGCGCCCCTCCTTGTCAGCCTGCTACCCGGGAGCCGCCCGCATTAGCCCAGGGTAGGCTGTGATTAAAGAATGATTCATGTCTCACACAGAGGGTCTTTTCAGCAATCTGTCTCCTGAATTAGTTTCTCCTGTGAAGAGGTAACTAAATCACGGCGCCTGGCAGCGCGCCCGGCCGGACAGTGTCACGGAGAGGCCTCCTACCACGGCAGGTGATTAACCGTTGTAATCACCGCTGCTGAGGGATGCCTTCTTTCAGCCTGACGGGGATTTATCACAGGCATGTCACGGCCTCGGACGCAGCACAGGGAAGCAGTGGCAATGTGATTATTCTGCAAATATAATTAGGTACAGTTGTACTGAATCAGTAAGACTAAAATATATTTATTTCCTACTATTCTCCTGACGCCAGCAGCCCATTAAAATGCATTATTATGATAATTCGTCAGGCAAATGACAACATTTATTAATGCATTAAAGTTAATTCCTAGTAAATCAGTAATTGGCTAAACAATGCCATGAAGCTCGCTGCGCTGGGGGGTCGGGGCAGGGAAGCACAAGAGGGAACATGGCTCTTTAGTGAATGTTGCCCCCTCTCGGCTGCAGGCACTGCGGCGTGCGAGGGAGCAGGGCTGGGCGGTTCCCACAGAGCGCGGGGCCGGGGCTGGGGCCGGGGCAGCGGGGCGGGCAGGCTGAGGCTGGAGTGAAGAGAGGGGCTCAGAGTCAGTAGAAGGGCGGTGGCAATGCCTGGAGTGGCGCGCTGAGGGGAGGGTGCCCTGGGGTAAGACCCCAAACAGTGCGTAGCAGGGGCGACAATGGAAGAGTGGAGGGGGCACAGAGATGGGGTGATAGGCACGCATTGGAGGGGGGCGCGTGTGACGTAGTGGGGGTACCTTTCTGGTTGCTATGCTGGGCAGTGGGCTGTGGCTGACCCCCACTGGCTGCTGTCTGCAGCACGGCCCAGCAGGGCAGGGGATGAGTCATTATGCAAAGGGGGCTCCGAACCGGTCCAACAAGTTATCCCCCAGGGAGCGGAACAATGAAAGGACGGTGGAATGCCACCCCTGGCTGGGGGCAGGGCTGGAAGGGATAGTTAGTTAGGGTCTGTCTGGGATCATGGAGGAGACAGCCTGGGGAAGGGGCTGGAATTTAGGGGCCCAGTATCCCCCATCTCGGGGGGGGGGGGCTGAGGCATCCTAGGCCTGCCCTGTAATCAGATTACATCTGTGCTCTGCTGTATCCTGGAGAAGCAATAAACTCCCTCTATTCTACCAGCTGATGGAGTCTGTTTGTGCCACTACGGGGGTGCAGGAGATGGGGAAACCCCAACGCACCATCACAGTGGGATATGGGTGAGCATTGGAGGGGGGGTGTGGGATGGGCGCGCTGTGACGGACCGGGCCGGGTCTGGGCACAGCTGAGGGCGTCCGCTCAGGGCGAATTGCTCTAATTCAGGGCTCCTTACAGCTCTCAGACTGGAGACCTTTCCTAATAGGCCACACACCAGTCCCACAGAGCGCTTCAGCTGCCTGCCTGAAGCCTCACAAGCAAAACCCCTCTGACACCCCAGCAATATCCGTGCCCCAGACGGCCCCGGGCCTCCTACACAGGTGATGGGTCTTAGAGCCCAATCTCACCTTCCCCGAACAAGTCCTGTCCGGTTCCAAGAAACCAGCCACAGATTCCAGATCAATTTACCCTCTGGATCTTACCCACAAATCACGCTGAGCCAATCCTTTAGCATCTAAACTCAAAAGGTTTATTACTACAAGAAGGAAAAGCCTGAGAGTAAGGTTGTTAAAGTATCATACATCACATGCATCAAATCTCCCAGTTCTCGATGCAGGCTTGCAGCAGAGATGTTATAGCTGCTGGCTTAAAAGTCCTTGGTGCACATCCTATGCCAGGACGGGTCCACAGTTCTTCCCGGCTCGTGATTCCCTGGGAGGCCACATCTGGGGTCAGAAGCAGATCTGAAGACCAACATGAAGTCGACCACATGGCATATTTATCCCTCCTTCCTGGTTTCTTCCAAGCTGGCTAGAGTCACATGGCCAGTGGCCAGGCGTGTCTTTGGCCTCCAGAGATCCATTGTTCCCTGGAGACTTGCTCATTAGCGTGGCCATAGGCTGAGCGTTCCTTGTCTATTCTCAGCCACAAGCAGAGAAATATTCAGTATGCACACAGAATACATGCTCATAACTTCACACACAGACATTACACAATTCCATGAATAGCATCTACAGAATCCGCAGACAGTAAGCCTCTATTCGACACCTCACATGGCCCCCTTTGTACCACTTTTGAGGCAAACACCCCCCCATGGGTACAGCAGTGATATGGCTGCGCCCCTCAAAATCCAGTAACGTGACATGCGTTAGAAAGTGCGCATTGGAGGGTATGGCGCGCATTGGATGGGACATGCCATGGAATTAGAGATGGGCGCACATTAGGAGGGATGTCGCATCGGAGGGATGTGGATGGGCGCGCATTGAGGGGCAGGGGATGGGTGCATATTGAGACGGTGGAATGGGCGCACATTGGAGGGGCCGGATGGCGCGCGCATTGGGGCGGGATGGTGCATATGGAGGAGGTGGAATGGTGACATGGGGGAGTGGGGATGGGCACGCATGGAGGGGATGAGAGATGGGTGCACATTGGAGGAGGGCGGGGGATGGGCGCGCATTGGAGGGGGATGTGGGATGGGCGTGCATTGGAGGGGGGCAGGGGATGGGTGCGCATTGGAGGGGGCAGGGGATGGGTGCGCATTGGAGGGGGATGTGGGATGGGCGCGCATTGGAGGATGGGCGCGCATTAAAGGGGGACGGGCGATGGGCATGCATTGGAGGGGGACGGGGGACGGGCGTGACTGGAGGACAGGGGATGGGCGTGCATTGGAGGGGGATGGGCAGCACACGCGATCAGAGGTGGGCGGGCAGCGTGAGACGTCCGAGCGAGCCGTCAGGACCAATCCTCTCGGGCTCACGCTGAGCTTGGATTGCCCCAGGACAGCTGCCGCCTTCTGAGCTGTCTGCCTCTGTCTCGCTGGTTTTATTTCCTCCCACGATGGCTGAGGCGGGACGTGATTTCCTGCTCCGGTGCTGCCTGCCCCGCCCAGCCCTGCCCTGCCCTGCCCTCCATGGGACAAGGACTGGCCGGCCCCCCGTGTCACAGGTAAGGGTGCCGGCCCCATGGCTCATCTCCCACAGCCTGGGCAGCGCTAGCGCTAAAGGCGCCGAGTGCAGGGCCAAGCCGTGAAGGATGCCTGGCCCTGGCCCTGGCCCAGGCCTGGAGGGGAGGAGGGATCGGCCCTTCTGCAAGGGGGAGCCTGAGAGACAGCGCATGCTCTGCCAGCGCAGCAGGGCTCCCCACAAAGACGCCAGGAGCGCCTGCCTGCCCTGCCCCCGCACGCTCAGCTGGTGAGACGCAGGGAGACCTGTCTACCCCCAGTCCTTGCTGATTTCACCGCAGGCTCCACGGGGCAGCGCTACCTGGGACGAGCCCCCGGGCCGGCGACCCGTACATGCAGAGCTGTGCAGGGGAGAGATCGGTCTCCGGCACGGAGCAAGCCAGGTGCCGTGCAGCCCTGCCAGCAGGAAGCTCGCCGGGTGCCAAGTGGCTGCTGAATCAGGCACAAGCAGAATCTTCAGCTCGTGTCTCCAACAGGAAACCAGCTCCTCACCCGTCCGCCCTGGCCCCGGGCCCGCGTCATGTGCCGCCCTCGCAGCTGGCAAGTAACAACCCAGCATGTGTCCAGCAACTGCCTCCACCTCGCCAGCCATGCGCTCGCAAATCAGCTCACGTGGGATACAGATACGCGAGAAAACCACCCTCCGAGCGGCAGGGCGGCTCTGTATCTAACCTCCCGGCCTCGGCCGCCAGGCGCCTGCACAGCCCCTTTCCAAGGGGCACTCGGGAGCTACATTCATGGCTCCACTCGGCACCAGCACCGACACCAACACCACGGGCTCCACAAAGGCACCAGCTCTATGGCTGGTTCCAGCAAGCTGCCCATCCCCCTTTTGTCCTCTGGCCGCAGAAGTGGTAAAGGGCCCCTTCGCCTTGCATGGCCCTCGGCCGCGCCACCTGCTGATGTGGAGCAGTCCAGTTCCAGTTGGCATCAGCTGCCACTCGGAGCAAGTGTCCCAGACCCCAAGGGGAATTCTGTGTGGCTCCGGAGCATCCCTCAGCAACAGGAGGCGGCCAATAAAAGATGCAACTTCCTTGCTGTAGTTAGGTGTGTCTACGGCAAGGCAGCATGAAGCTCCCAGCTCCCCCCTGTAATTTAGAGACCATGACAATATAATGAAGGTGTTGTACCGGCCCAAGCGCCTTGTACCAGCCGGGACACATTGCACCAGCCCGAGCACGTTGCACCAGTGTTGTACCACCTTGAGTGCGTTGCACCAGCCCGAGTGTGTTGTACCAGCCCAGGTGTGTTGCACCAGCCCGAGTGTGTTGTACTAGCCGGGGTACGTTGCACCAGCCCGAGCGTGTTGTACCAGCCAGGGTGTGTTGCACCAGCCCGAGCGTGCTGTTCTAGCCAGGGTGCATTGCACCAGCCTGAGCGTGTTGTACTAGCCGAGGTGCGTTGCACCAGCCCTAGCGTGTTGTACTAGTCGGGGTGCATTGCACCAGCCAGGGCATGTTGTACCAGCCAAGGTGCGTTGCACCAGCCCGAGCGTGTTGTACCAGCCTGAGCGTGTTGTACCAGCCGGGGTGCGTTGCACCAGCCCGAGCGTGTTGTACTAGCCGGGGTGCGTTGCACCAGCCTGAGTGTGTTGTACCAGCCGAGGTGCATTGCACCAGCCCTAGCGTGTTGTACTAGCTGGGGTGCGTTGCACCAGCCCTAGCGTGTTGTACTAGCCGGGGTGCATTGCACCAGCCAGGGCATGTTGTACCAGCCAAGGTGCGTTGCACCAGCCCGAGTGCATTGTACCAGCTGGGGCGCGTTGTACCAGCCGAGGTGAGTTGCACCAGCCCGAGCGTGTTGTACCAGCCTGAGCGTGTTGTACCAGCCGAGGTGGGTTGCACCAGCCCGAGTGTGTTGTACTAGCCGGGGTACGTTGCACCAGCCCGAGCGTGTTGTACCAGCCAGGGTGTGTTGCACCAGCCCGAGCGTGCTGTTCTACCCAGGGTGCATTGCACCAGCCTGAGCGTGTTGTACTAGCCGAGGTGCGTTGCACCAGCCCTAGCGTGTTGTACTAGCCGGGGTGCATTGCACCAGCCAGGGCATGTTGTACCAGCCAAGGTGCGTTGCACCAGCCCGAGTGCGTTGTACCAGCTGGGGCGCGTTGTACCAGCCGAGGTGAGTTGCACCAGCCCGAGCGTGTTGTACCAGCCTGAGCGTGTTGTACCAGCCGGGGTGCGTTGCACCAGCCCGAGCGTGTTGTACTAGCCGGGGTGCGTTGCACCAGCCTGAGTGTGTTGTACCAGCCGAGGTGCATTGCACCAGCCCTAGCGTGTTGTACTAGCCGGGGTGCGTTGCACCAGCCCTAGCGTGTTGTACTAGCCGGGGTGCATTGCACCAGCCAGGGCATGTTGTACCAGCCAAGGTGCGTTGCACCAGCCCGAGTGCGTTGTACCAGCTGGGGCGCGTTGTACCAGCCGAGGTGAGTTGCACCAGCCCGAGCGTGTTGTACCAGCCTGAGCGTGTTGTACCAGCCGAGGTGGGTTGCACCAGCCCGAGCATGTTGTACCAGCCGAGGTGCGTTGCACCAGCCCGAGCGTGTTGTCCCAGCCGGGGTGCATTGCACCAGCCTGAGCGTGTTATACTAGCCGGGGTGCATTGCACCAGCCAGGGCATGTTGTACCAGCCCGAGCAAGTTGCACCAGCCCAAGTGCGTTGTACCCGCTGGGGTGTGTTGTACCAGCCGAGGTGAGTTGCACCAGCCCGAGCGTGTTGCACCAGCCTCTGCCTGCGCTGAGTCTCTTCCCCTCTCCGAAGCCCTGGAGACGAAGGGGATTCTTGCTGCCTGCCCCCTGCGCCTGGCTGAGGAAGGAGGAGATGCGTATGAGAGGCTGAGAGAGGGGAAGGCCTGAGGGCGCGGTGGGTGGGGAAGAGCACTGCAGGGCTGACTCCCATCGGCGTGCTATGGCCATGCTGCGGCGCCTGCCCACCCCAGTGTGACGCCCCAGGGGAGTCGGAGGCTTTGCAGAGAGGTCACAGCGCCAGGCTGGAGCTGTTGGAACAGAAAATGTCGGCCCTGCCCGTCTGGGGGCAAAACTGGCCCCAGCACGCCTGAGAGAAGTTGCCCAGCGACTCGAACACGCCGTGTCCCACGACGCTCCCTGGAGACACGGCAGTGACACGAGGGCCCTTGGCCTCCCCGCGGCCTGGCAGCCATCGCACCGCACTCACGGGCCCCCACAGCCGCTCGTGTGAGCCGTTTGCACGCCGGGTGGGGCCTGCTCACACTGAGCTGCCCAAGCGTGCGGGCTGATCCCTGCCGCTGCCCTTGTGCCGTTCCCCGGGGCCTGGCGTGGCTCTGCACTGGGGCCACCACAGCGCCCTGCTCAGCGCCTGGCAATCACCAGTGGGAGCAAAGGGCTCTGCTCTCGGACACCACGCCTCCTTGCACGGCCACTTCCTGCCCAGGCTGCTCCTGCCCGGCGGCCAAGGCCACCGTGGGCCAGAGTGTGGGACCGGCTCTTGGAGTCTGGGCACAAAGCTGCAGCCTCTGGGAGCCGTGCCGGGCGTGGGTCCGAATGGCACACGTCCAGCCCTCGGCAGCAGGGACTACTGCAGGCGGAGCGCTGCGTGGCCAGGCGTTTGCCCCCTGAGCGGAGGCAGCTGGGATGGCGCCTGCCTGGGCTGAGCATGCACAGCCACCCTGCTTCCGCGGCCTGGCCATTTATAATTCATCGCACTTTTATTATGGCTCCGGGCAAGGCAAAGTCGGATTTTCAGAACAAGACAGCAGTGAGAAGTCCCGTGTGCAAAGCTGGCAGCTCCCCCGCTGCCCGGGCCCTCCCCAGCACGCTACCGCTGCCCCGGAGGACGTGGTGGCCCACGCGGCTGCCCCACCGCTGACTGGCGGTGGAGAGAGATCACAGGAGCCTGGGCATCGTGTTTCCAGCCGGAGTCGCAGGCGAACTTGTGAACTGCCCCACCCCGCAGTTCGAATACGAGTGCAGCTGTCTCGGCCCAGCGCCTCTCTCCTGCCAGGCAGGGGACAGACCTGGCCATTCATTGCACACGCACAGAGGAGCTCGGCTTTACGCCCCCGGTGCTGCTGCTCCTTGGATTGTACACCAGCGTTTGCACTGATTTATGGCCACGGAGAATACGAATCTTGCACCCCGTGTTCACCCCATCACTGGCTGGGCTGGGCTGCTCACCCACCGCTCCTGCCTGCTTCCCACCTGGGTTCTGTCTCTCTTGCCCAGGGTTGCAGAAACCCCTACCCGGGGGGGGTCTGCCCCCCCGAACGTATGAGGAAGACGCACTCTCCCTTTGCTGCTTTCTCCCTTGCCAGCTGGCCTGGGAATTGGCGGGAGGGTCCCAGGGTGTCAGGTGTGGGGCAAGCGTTCGGGGAGGGGTGTTGTGCCCTGAGGCCGGAGCCCGCAGCAGCCTGTGCAGTTCTCGGTCACTGGCTGGCCGGGCCAGGTCTATCACCTGGCTCCTGCGCAAGGTTTGGTTTCCCGCGGTCGAGGGCTCCCCGGATCGGCTGGCAGTGGCGCGGATCCGGGGGAATCAGGCAGCAGGGCCAGCCCACGGAGGGCGCTAACTCTCAGGGCAGGGCCTGCGATCCGGCAGCCCGGTCAGTGGGCAGAGTGGCTGGAGCCAGGCAGGCAGGCTGCTGTGCTTCGGGCGCCTTCTCGCCAGGAGCAAGGCCAGCATGAGGCCTAAGGTGGGCCACATGGGGAGCCAGGCGGCCTGGGGAACATTCAACTCCCCCATGGGGAGCAGGGTAAAAGCAGCAGGTCCTGGAGGCTGTTTGATGAGGCAGGCAAGTCTCCAGCCAAGCCAGAGCGCAGAGCAAGGACTCAGCCGCGCAGCAGTGAGGTGGGACAAGGGAGAGCCCCAGGGTACACGGCCAGTTCTGGGGCCCACGCTTCAGGCAGGGCCCAGACAAACCGGGAAGGGCTGAAACGGCCTCCAAGAACGATGCCCCGTCTGGGCGCCCGGCCCGTAATGAGACGGTTGGCGCTGGAGCTCTGCCCAAGAGGCAGCGGGAAGTGCCCGGGCCTGCGAGGAGAGCACCTCAGAGCTCTAGCAGAGCGGGGCCGGAGGCGGCGGCCAGGCTGGACATCCTGTGGGCAGGTGGGCGAGGGGGAGGGACCACCCTGGGGACGGCTCACCGAGGCTTCTTCCTCAATTCAGCCCGGTCCCTGGACGTTGGGTCTCCTGCCAGCGACTGTGACCCAGTCCAGCCTCGGTGCCGGATCAGGGCTAGGCCCAGAGGGAGGGTTTTCTGCCTGCCATACCAGCCGCCCTCCGGCTTCCAGCAGCCTTGGCACTCCCTGGCGGGTGACCCCAATGCACTCAGGCCTGCACCTGCCGACAACGCCATGTTCTGCACCGTCCAGCCCCTCTCCCAGGTCAGCTGTAGAGCTCTGGGCCTCCGTAAGGGAGCGGGCCAAGGCCATCCTCCCACCGACAGCTGTGCCACGACACCGGGTACACGCCCCCGCCCCCCCCCCCCAATCCACTGCAGGAGAAGCATCTGGGAAAAACTTCAGCTGCCTGGAGCAGCGGTTCCCCCACCCTGAGTGTCCCCCTGAGCCGGGTCAGGGACACGCCCGGGGTTTGGTCCCATTGCACACGGGAGCGACAGGTGCTGTGGCAGCCCGGCTCCTCTGTGCCTGCAGCCGGCACTAGCACGGAAAGGCCTGGCCCCTCTCACCCACCCCGGGCCCGGCAGAGCACTGGGTCAGCAGGTGCCGGCTGGGCTCTGGGGACATGCTGCAGCCCAGCTGGGAAGAATGTTGCTTTGCCACCCCCTGGGCCCATTGCCGCCCAGAGCGCCGGGCCGGACAGATGCAGACCGGCCCAAACCGCCACACTCACGCCAGCCCCTGGGATGCCCGACCGGAGGCCCCACTGTGGCCTTCCCCTGAGTCGCCGGTGGGCTGCTTGCAGCATCAGGAGCTGTACACGAGCCCCCCGACTGCAGGCACAGCGAGGCCCTGCGAGCGGCTTCCTGCCCCGGCCCTCACCAG
Source organism: Pelochelys cantorii (assembly GCA_032595735.1). Lineage (NCBI taxonomy): Eukaryota > Metazoa > Chordata > Testudines > Trionychidae > Pelochelys > Pelochelys cantorii. The sequence goes on from CM064341.1 coordinate 40,961,128, forward strand.
AGACCAGGGGATTTGCTCCATTGCAGCCCAGGGCTTGTGGGACCGTTTCTCAGCATGAGGCCTGGCCAGACACTGATGTAACTGGCTACGGCAGAGTCCAGGCTCCAAAGCGGGCCAGGGTTGGGCTTTGCTGCTGTGTGATGAACCCCGTGAGTGGGCCGTGTTCCCCTCATGCTCCGCGCACCAGCCGCTGGGCGCCTGGCCCAGCGGCTCCCTCCCCAGGGCAGCCGGGACAAACACCCGCGCACAGGCCCTGCCACTCCCGGAAACCACCACACACGCCCCAGGAGTGTTGCTGAGGAGATGCCTGGCCCTGGCCGCCGAGGGCAGACTGGACTCCGGGCTGCAAGGCCCTGGGGTCTGACCCAGCCGGGCTGGGCTCACTTCTAACTAAAGCCCCAGGGATGAGAGAGCAGATGGGGACGGGCCGCACAATCTCTGCAGGCTCTGCCCCCGGCCTCACGCTTCCCAGGAGCTCAGCCCCACACGATGGGAGTTTGCTCTTGGCTCGGACATGTTCCGACTCAGCCTAGGGTGCCAGGTGCCCAGTGTTGAACCGGACAGTCCAGTATCGGAGCTTCTGTCCAGGAAACACACTGAGACAATATCAGTGTTGGGTTTTTCTAACTCACATGGGATGTAGGTTGTGATGCAATGTCAACGGCGGCTGATACTTTTGTTGAAACCATCTGGCAACCCTAACTCAGTCCGAAAGTTCTAGTCTTGCCGTGGGCTGCCCAGTCTCTTGCTGCAGTGCAGGACTGAGCTGCGTGGGGCCTGCCCCACAGGGAAATTGCAAGGGGTGGCGGGGCCCCCGTGCCAGGCCAGAATTAGGGGGGACCCATCACTGGGGGCAAGGAAAGGAGAGGGGAGGGGCACGTCTGGAGCAGGCCTGGGTGACCACACCACAGGGATCTGCCCAATGAGTTGCCACCTGCTACATGGCCCAGGCAGGCAGGAGACATTTGCCCCAAAGGAGGAGTGTGCGGGGTGGCCCCCCTTGTTCTCTCCCCAGCACCCCCCTTTCTCAGTGTGTGGCTCCGCCGGGCCAAGGTAACATCAAGGTCCCTGCGGGAGGAGTCTGGCCGTGAGCTGCAGGCAGATTTCTGTGGCCATTATGGAAAGGCTGAAAGTTTCTGAATTGCTGACGTAGACACTAACAGCCCAGAAACGTCGAACCCTGGGAAATTACCTCATTTTTCATGTGCACAACGAGAACTATTTATTGCCAGGGAGAAATGCAAACATGGATTTGCCCCGTTGCTGCCAGCTGGCTGAGTCCTTTCCCCTGGCTGGAAGGTAATCTCAGCTGGGTTGTTTGGGATGTAAATGTGGATGTCATTTCGGTTTGTATGCAGAGGGCGTCAGCTATTTGTTAAGTCCAGCTCCTCCAATCCCAGCTTTCCATCTTGTTTATTATACAGAAAAATAACAGAGTGATGTATGAGTCATCTTCCCGCAGCATTGGGAAGAGAATTTCAATTACACTTCTCCTTCAAATATTCACACAAAGTAAACTCCAATTCTTAGAAGCGTTTGTGAGAGGCAGCCAGAGGAAACCACAGCGAGATGGAGGCTCGCTAAGAATTCCTGTCACAGGCACCGCGCCTCACAGCTACAATTAATGAGTCTCTGCCATGAAACTGCCTTGTCTACATTTTGTTTTTCATAAGACTGAAGCAGTTCGCAGCATGCGATTGAACATTAAAGTTGTGTGGTTATAATAATATCCGTCCTCACTGGGCCCGCGGTGTGTAATCAGCGTGCAAATAGAGCAACACTCTCTCCACAGACACAGGGCTCCCGTTCTGTCTTGTGAGCTCACGCGCACACACACACACACATTCAGCTACACTTGTTGACGGTGACACAATGCACTTCTACAGGTAATTATGGTGCATTCGGATACCTGGCGCATTCTGGCTGCCATCTGTTACCTGCCTGGGATTTTTTCACAGCATCTTCTCTCAAACGTTTTCATTTTCAAACTCTCTGGGTTTTGAAGCCAGCACTGATGAAACTCCCCAGCCGCCTCCCTCCTGGAGTGCTGAGCGCTATGTCACTGCAGCAATTTGCTGGGACGTATTGCCCAGATCCATCACAGGGGCCTCCGGGCAGCATCTCTCCAGGAACGTGCCCCATTAATACACCCTCGGAGCAACAGCCCCTGGTGACAAGCCGCGCTCGCCCTCGTGTCATTTCAACCAAGGCTGAGATTTCAATTATTTCCACACGCAGCCCAGACAAACGGCCATTCGGGGGTCACGCTCGGGCCAGGCAACATTCAGGGCAGTGCCCACGGATTCTGCACACCTGGCTTCCCTCTAGCTCTTCTACCCGGCAGCCTCGCTGAGCTGTGCCCCCTGCTTGCGGTGCCGCTGTAGGGATATGGGGCAGATCAGCCGGGGTGGGGGGGATCCCTTTCGTTGAGAGATGCGTCCAGAGCTCTGTGTCAGCAAGATCAAAGCAAACCTTCCCTGGGACGTGCCCTGGGAGGCAGCAGGCGGCTGCTGGATGGGGAGTTGCTCTCTTGGGGGGCTGAGGAGGGAATGGCCTGGGCATGAGCTGGGGTGCGGGGGGCATTGTTGAAAGCTGAGCCCCTTGCTGCACGGGGAATGGAACCATGCGGAGCTGCCCTGACCGCCCAGGCGTCTGCCCTCAGATGGGGGAGACGTTCACGTAATACAAGGCTCCACTCATGACCTCCCCCACGTGTTCCACCTGCTCTCAGGCTCCATCTGTGGGGCGCGGCTGCACCCATCAGATAGGGCTGGAACCCTGGGGTCAGACAAGGCCCAGCCTGAGAGAGGCCAAAGTGCTGGATGGCAGAGGTAGCTGCGAAGGCCAGGAGAGCTCGCTCACAAATTGCTTTTTCTGGCAGCCAATGCGCCTCTCTCCCAGACAAATCCATGAACCAGAGAAACCAGGGAGAACAAGGACTCTGCACTGGGAGCTACAACGCCATCTGCCGTGTAGCTGTCGGGCTTCTAATGCAGCCTGCAGAAGTTCCTCTCCCCCGGGCAGGGTGCACCACGGGGCACCAGAGAGTGCCAAGTCTGTGACAGTTCAGAGGGCCTGACCTCCACCGGTTGCCTCATCCCTGCACAAAACATACCCCAAACACCTTGTGATGGGTTGTATCACTGAGATCCCCTTGAGACTGTCACCCAATGTACTGATCATACCACCGAGCCCACCTACCCACCCTCTGGGGCTCCCAGCACCCTGCCCTGATCTCCCCTAGCCAAGGTGTAGGGTTGGGGTAACAGCTCCCCAGCAGAGTAACACAGACACTGAGAACAGCTCGGCTCTGGGAGGGCTCAGTCACAGGGACTTGACACAGCACCCAGGAGCACAGCCCCAAAGGGACCAAACCCTCAGACCAATCCGCCTTACTCTGCAGTTTCTCTGACAGCTTCTCCCCTTGTTAGAGCTCTTGCCTTTGCATGACCTTTCACATGTCCTCTTCTGGTGGGGAGCCGTCTATGAAGCCTGCTGATGACCATCATCATTTGCCTCCCATCCCTTAGATAGAATTTCCCCAGGGCGGGAAGTCTTTGTTCCATTCTTCCCATCGCAATGAAAAATTACAGATTCAAGATGGATTCCAAGACCAGGTGGCCTGGTTCCTATCTTTGTAGGACTAATCACAGCTCACTGGAAAAACAAGACTGTTCACAGAGTGTTGCCTTGAGCACCGGACCATTAAGTTCCTTAAGTACCATTAATGGCTTTCACTAGAAGACCTAGATTAATGAGCAAATTTACACTTCACATTTTTAACTGAACATACAAGAAAGATGCATGAATATAAGTAGAATATACACATTCAGGGGATCACAAGCTCTTGAATGATAGGTTATTTGCCCGATTTTGCATAAAGCATATTCTAGCTACACATATTCATATTTTAATACATCTTTCCATAAAAATGTGGGAACATAGTGTCACATACCCACTTTTCAGGAAAATCCTGCATGAAATGGCAGCTCCTTATCTTCCTGCTCGCGATCTGGGTGTGTAGTGCGATCATCCTCTGGCATGTTCAGGGTAATTTCAAGTGACACCATCTTAGAACCTAACCACATTAGCGACACCATCAAGGGCTCATTCAGCTGCACATCTGCTAATGTGATACATGCCATTGTGTGCAAGAACACCCCTCTGCCATGTACATTGGCCAAACTGTGCTGTCTCTCTGGAAAAGAGCCAATGGACCCAAACCAGACATCAAGAACAGCAAGATACAGCCACCAGTGGGAGAGCACTTCAACCTCCCTGGACACTTGGTAACACACTGGAAAGTAGCCAGACTTCAGGGGAAAAAACCCTTCAAAATAGGCTGCAGCGTGAAACTGCAGAGCTGGAGATCAGATGCAAACTTGACACTGCCAGGCTGGTCTGACTGGAGGCTGGAAGTGGCTAACTCACTACAATGAGGAATTTGCCCCTTTTGGTATTCTCACGTTTTCATCAACTGCTGGGAGTGGGTCACATCCACCGGGCGGAATTGACCTCTGCAGCACTGGCCCTGCAGACAGGATGGTAACAGCCCCATCGCTGCCTGCGTGTCTATCCCTGCCAAACGGAAGTTTCCATTTCATGCGTCTGACTGAGTGGGCTCCTGCCCACAAAAGCGGATGCCCAAATAAATGTCTTGAAGGTGCTAGCGGACTCCTCCTTGTGTGTGCTGAAACAGATTCAAAGACATGCTTAGAAATGCTGCACGGGACAGGCACTTTTGCTTAGCACCCTGAGGGAGATTGCTGGACATGAAACGAGCTGCCAATTGCATTTCATTAAACCGCCAGAGAGAAGCAGCCCGAGGGGCAGCCCAGCGCCCCAGCCCCGGCTCTCCTAGGCACTGCTGCAGCAGCCATGCCGGGCTGCACCGTGCTGGCTAATGCCTCGTGGGGCTCGATTTTGTCATCTTGCGAAAAGGGTGTGTGATGTGCGGAAGACAGCGGGACAGTTCCAGGAGCGCGATTCATCTCTTTGGGCCCTGGGTTCCCTTGGTTAATCAATCAGAAAGGACGTGCTCATGCCGGGGGAGAGGCACCTTGAAATACTCCGCACCGAAAACATCAGAAAGAGGAATGCACATAATTGGGGTTAGAGTTAATCAATTTCTCTTAATGAAATTGTCAGTCACAGGTTCTCTTAGTTAGGCTTAATAAGCAGCTTTCCTCATTACCCATCCCTCTTGTTCTGATGGTTCATGGGCCCTTCATTTAAAATCCATTAGGGGAGGGGAGAGGGGAAAGATTTCATCTCATTTTGCACAAAAATTGCCTGGAAAATCAAGAGAGACGAGACAGACTCCAACGGGCTTTGAAACCAACCAGCTCTGAATTCTATTCGACCGTTCATGGCTGTTCGGGGACCCCCTTGGACTCCATGGCCGCGCTCCCTGCCTGCCCCACACAAACTCCCCTCCGCGGGGCACAGGGTGAACGTGGAGCGCTCCTTTCCCCACGGCGCCCACAGCTCGGAGCACGCCTGGCCTGCCTGGGGCCGCGCGGAGGGCAGCGCCGGTAAAGCCCGGTGAGGCCGGTGTCTTGTAGAAAGCAGTGGGTTCCTCCAGCAGTGCTCTCACCAATCCAGCAAAAGCTGCAAACAAGCTGATCACTGGGCTTCTGCTCAGCTGTGTTTGCAGCTGGGTTTGCTAGGTGCCCGAGGGCACGGCGCGCGGTGGGATGAATAATTTATTGTGGCCTTATACAAATATTAGCAGAAAAAGCCAAAGTGTCCCATTGCATCCCACAGAGCCCCGCTCAGGCTGCTCCTGGGGGGCAATGCGCTAGGCCGGGGTTAGTGTCCCCTGATCTCACAGGGGGCCCAGAGGCCAGCGGGGGGCGGGGGCGCGGTGGCGATGCGGCGGCGGCGGGCTGGGCGTGGGGAGGCTGAAAAGAAAGGTGACTCGGGGGAGGAGAATGTGTCTGAGAGAGGGGCCCGACCCCCGCTGAGCACTGGGCCAGACAAGCAGAGGGGCATGTGAAAATGGGGAGCTGGGCGGGGGACCCCGCTGTGCCCCTCCAGCTGCCAAGCAGGCGGAGGACCTGTGGGGCCGACCCAGGCACAGGGGGGGGGGGACCCAGGGGACCTCTACCGTCCTGCTCTCTGCCCCCTGCCCGGGGACGGGGGGGGACACAGTGATGCTGTGTGTCCGGGCAGGGCTCTCACGCAGTGAGTTCCAGCAGCCATTTATAGACCTGCCATGAACAATTGATTCCAGCCTGGGGGCCGGATGCCAGCCTCCCCCTGCCGGGCCGAGAGCAGCGCGCGCCAGCCCAGGCGCCACGTGGCACGGCCGCTCCCCCGCCAGAGAGTCAGGCCGCAGTGAGGGGCGGGGGGCTCTGTGTGCCCATGGGGAGAAGAGGCCCAGCCACAGCAGAGTCGGGCTGTGGTGGACGGGGTGCTGGGGGAGAACTGATCCCACCTCAGCAAGAGGGAGCCCTCCCCGTCCTCCACCGCCTGCCCCCTCCTCGGCAGAGAGGCTGGGCACTGAAGTGTTGCTGGAAGTGGGGCCCTATTGCCCCAGACAAGAGGTTCAATCCTAGGCGGGGCAGCCCTGTGCCTGCCCCATGGCGGTGTCTCTCTGGGCTCCAGCATGAGGCCGCCCCGCCCTGAGAAAACCAGGTTCTTTGACCTCCCCCGCCCCCGCTTGCCCAAGAGCGGGCGGGCAGCGTGGATGCTCTGCGGAAGAATGGCCGTTCTTGCGCAAGAACCCGCCAGTGTAGACATAGCCACAGAGACCCCGGCAATGCTGTGTGTGAGCTTCCTGCCCCTACACCCAGAGCCCCCTATAGCGCTGTGTGGCTACGTCTATACGGGCGGGTTCTTGCGCAAGAACGGCCATTCTTCCGCAGAGCGTCCACACAGCCCGCCCACTCTCGCGCAAGAAGATTTACAGTAAAGTGTGGGAAGAGAGGGCTTCTTGCACAAGAGCTACGCTCTTTTCTAACAAGTGTAAGCTCTCTTGCGCAAGAGGGCAGCGTGGATGGGCAACAGGGGTTTCTTGCACAAGAAACCCCTATGGCTAAAATGGCCATCAGAGCTTTCTTGCACAAGAGAGCGTCCACACTGCCATGGATGCTCTTGCACAAAAGCACATGACAGTGTGGACGTGTTCTTGCGCAAGAACCTGCCAGTGTAGACATAGCCTGTGTGAGGATCTGCGTCCTATACACACAGAGACCCTTATAGGGCTGTGTGTGAGCTCCTGTCCCTACACACACACAGACTCCTAGGGTATGTCTAGACTACATGCCTCTGCCAACAGAGACATGTAAATTAGACATACCGACTGTGACGTAGTGGGGGGACCTTGCTGGTTGCTATGCTGGGCAGTGGGCTGTGGGTGACCCCCACTGGCTGCTGTCTGCAGCACGGCCCAGCAGGGCAGGGGATGCGTCATTATGCAAAGGGGGCTCCCAACCTGTCGGACCAGTTATCCCCCAGGGAGCGGAACAATGGGAAGGAGGGGAGTGGAGCCCTGGCTGGGGGCAGGGCTGGAAGTGGGGGAGTTAGGATCTGTCTGGTATCATGGAGGAAGCAGCCTAGGCAACAGGCTGGGATTTAGGGGTCCAGTCTCCCCCATCTCAAGGGGGGCTGAGGCATCCTAGGCCTGCCCTGTAACCAGATGACATCTGTGCTGTGCTGTACCCTGGAGAAGCAATAAACTCCCTCTATTCTCCTGGCTGGTGGAGTCTGTTCGTGCCACTATGGGGGTGCAGGAGACGGGGAAACCCCAACGCGCTGCCACACCGACATAGTCAATGAAGCGGGGATTTAAATATCCCCCGCTTCATTAAAATAAAAATGGCCTCCGCGTTGTGCTGGCTCAGCTGATTGTCGGCACAATGCAACAGTCAAGATGCGGATCGGTCGACAGGGAAAACTGTTGTCGACCGATCCTGTAAACCTCGTTTCAGGAGGCAAAAGGGAGCAGTCGACAACGGCTTTCCCTGTTGACCGATCCGCGTCTTGACTGCCGCGCTGTGCCGACGATCAGCTGAGCCAGCACAACGCGGAGGCCATTTTTATTTCAATGAAGCGGGGGATATTTAAATCCCCGCTTCATTGACGATGTCGGGTAGTCTAATTTACATGCCTCTATCGGCAGAGGCATGTAGTCGAGCCATACCCCTAAAGCTGTGTGTCCTGCTGCTCCCTATCCACACACAATCCCCTATACCGGGGTATGTGTCTGTCCTGCCCCACTCCAGCAAAGGAGAGGCTAAAAGCAGGCCGGAAGGAACTTATGCAACCCCCTTCCAATCAGGGAGAGGCTTGTAGGGAGCCAATCAGAGGGCAGATTGCTGGAGCAGCCCAGTTTATAAGGAGCTGCTCAGCAGCGCGGAGAGCAGTTGGGTCCTGACCAGCCAGGGTGCAGGATGGGCTCCCAGGGAGGGGCAGCAGGCTCAGGGGGCTAGAGAGGGAGGGTTTAGCTTGACCCCTCCAAGGCTGTGGCCTTGCAGTAAAGGCCAGGAAGGTGCAAAGGTGCATAGGGCAGAGGCCCAGCAGAGGAGGTAGTGTAGGGGGGCAGGACAAGCGGGGTCTGTGGGTTGGGACCCAGAGTAGTGGGTGGGGCTGGGGGGTCCCTGCTTCCCCTGGCACCCCATGTAGCCATGCTGGGCGTGGCCTTCACAGACTGTGGCTTGCCCCGAGGCCAGGGGCTCAGCCTTGGCTGCTGTTGGCCAAGGTGGCAGGCAGGAGACTGAGGACGGCTGGCACCCCTGGAAGGGGCAGAACGCAGCAGAGGGCACAGCCGGAGGGCCGGGGCCTGCAGAGGAGGCCAGGGTCCCGGGCCAGTGAGTGAACGGGGGGGAATGGAGAGCGGAGTGAGGGCCGAGGAGCCGCTGGCCAGAAGGTGGCGCACGCCAGCAAACCGAGTTAATTCCTTGTGTGGCCAGCAGGAGGCGCCGGGGCGGTGAGGCAGCCCCGCTGCAGGAATTCCCAACGCTCGGGAGCAGCCCCACTGAGAAACTGGGGACTCGTTTGGCAGATGTTCCATTGGCAGGGAAAGGCCGATCCCAGCGGCAGCGAGGAAGCCCCACAGCACAGCCCCTGGGGCGCCAGGCTCTGGCCTGCCCGCCCCCAGGGGATGTGTGGGGCAGCAGCGGGTCCGGCCCTCAGGGAATTCTTTGCTGCTCCGGTGCCGAGGCAGCACGTAATATTTCAGCGGCTCTGGCTGACGAAGGTTCTGAACTAATGCTGGATGGACAAAATGCACAGCGTGAGCTATGGGCCTAGCGCGGCGCGAGCAGCGATTGATTGCGACGTACGTCTCTGTCACCCAGGCTTCAGGCACCGTTGGCAGAAGCACATGAGCTCTGTGCTGAATGTTCGCACTCGCTCTGGCGCAGGAAGGAGGCGCGGCGCTCGGCAGGAGCCTGTGCCAGTGTGCGGGCGGGACCCCAGAGATTCCAGGTGCTGTCCGGTGCCCTCCTGCTGCTCGCAGCCTGGCTCTCATCCATTGCACCCTCCCGGGGAAGGGCCAGGGCTACTCGCACAGAGCTGCACCCCAACTCTTTGCAGCACTTCCTGGGCCCCCGACTGCCACCTGCCCTTGGCATGGGGAGCCCTGTCTGTGCCCTTGGGGGGTCAACCCCATTGGCCACGGACATCCTGAGCCCCATCTGCCAGGCCCTCCGCAGGCTAGTGACTGGCACAGCCGAGCCCTGCCGGCGTCCCCCTGGCATGTCCAGCCCTGCTCCGCTGGCCTCTTGCCAGTATTGCTGCTCTCCCAGGAGCAGGACACCCTGGGCGCCGGCTCCCCCTTAGCGCGCTGCTCAGCAAGCCCTGGGGTGTGTTTGCGGGGCCTGGAACAGCGCAGGGGTGTGTGTGATGGCAGGGCAGTATTGCCGGCATCCCAGGGCTAGAGCCGCGGCCCCAGATGTCCCTGGCTGGCAGAGCTCTGCTCCTCCGAAGTCCTGGCAGCGCTTGGCAGTCGGGCTTGGCTGGGACAACATGACTAGGCCCCCTGTCTGCTTGCCCCCTTGTGACCACGGCCACGTGCACGGCCCCGGGAATCAGCCCCTCGTGGCACTTGCAGGCAGGGCCCCTCTTGCTGTTTCTTCCACCCTGTTAATCTCCGCTCGCAGACACCCTGTCTCTACCAGCTCAGGGGGCAAATGGCGGTGCACAATGCCCCGGGCAGGGAGCCAGAAAGTGGCGGCTGGGACTGCCCTAGACTCACCGCCTGGCTCCCTGCCTTAGGGACCAGCCACCGAGAGCCTCACCACCAGCACGGGCCTTTCCCACGGAGGGGGATGGTCCGCAGCTACTGGGCCCTGGCAGAGGCCTCCCATGCCCCCCAGAGGGAATGACTGAGCGTGTCCAGCCCAGGGGATCTCTGCAAAGCACCAGTCACCGTCTGTGCCCTCTGCCGGGGACACCCCGAGGTTCCTGGTCACACGCCTCCACTGCAACAGACCTCCCATGCTCTCACCTGCAGCAGCCAGCGCTTCTGTGGGGCGAGTTAGCTAGTGCCAGCCACTGTCTCTGGGCCCCACACTCCACCTCTGCCCTGCGATGCCCCTCGTCCGTCTGTCCGGCCATGCTCGCCTTCCGTCCTGCTGCCTCGCCGCCCAGGCCCCGCTCACGCTGGCCGCAGCCTTCTCCCCTCGTCTTCAGCCTCAGCGTACCTGGGGCAGGAGACCCCCCCCCCCTTCCCAGAGCCCTTGCTTGCCCACAATCCTCCCCCGTCCCGGACCCCTGTGTGGCTCCAGGGCTGGGTGGTGGGGAGAGCACCAGGGCAGCCCCCGGCCACATGCAGGACAAAACGGCTCCTCTCTCACTTCAGGCATCCTCCCAGTGCCCAAGGACCCTGGGACCACCCCCAGCCACCAGCCCTGGCAGCCTGCGCACAGCCCAGGCGCGGGGATCTCTGTGGGAAGCGATGGAGGAGAGAGCTCAGTGTGCGAGCGGGTCGCAGGGGGCACAACAGTGACGAAGGCCAGTGCAGCTGTGGAACGCGTCAGGCGAGGTGTCTGCGGGGCGACGGCAGAGCCAGCACCGTGCTACGAGGCCCTGGGGAGAGCGCGCCCCGAGTGTCGTTTGCAGCTCTGGCCTCCCCTGCGAATTCCAATTGGAGGAGGGGCAGGGAAGGGCTGCTGGGCTGGGCTGGGCCCTGGGGAGCACAGTTCAGGAGGTGGGCTTGTCCAGCCCAAGCCAGGGGAGGCTGAGACAGGGATGCTGGTGCTAGCTCCGGACCGAGGTAATACCAGGGAGGGAGGGGTGTTATGTGAGGGACGTGCTAGTCCTAGCACAAGAACAAATGGATGGGCACTGGCCAGCAGGAAGGGCAGGCTTGAAACGAGGTGAAGCTTCTCGCTGTCAGAGTGCAGAGCTGGGACAGAGCCTCGCTTGTTTCCAGGCCGAGCTCGCGGAGGTGAGGGTCCCTACAAGGCACCTGTCCATCTGCAACACCTCCCAGCACATAGCTCTGCTGGCCAGAGGGGACCCTGTGGGCAGGCCTTGGTGGTACTGCCGCGGATTCTTTCCTGGGTGTCTGGCTGCTGGGTCTCGCCCATGAGACCAGGGTTTAACTGATAGCCCTATTAGTGGCCAGAAAGGAACCCCCCCTTGCCTCCCCCAGTCAGATAGGCAGAGATCCTGGGGGGGGCGGAGGAGGGGTTCTGCATCACGGGGCACAGGTCCCTGGCGCTTTGAACCCCTGTCAACGGTGGAGTGTCTGTGGCGTGGAGGTTTTAAATCAAGTTTTGAGGCATTGGGTAGCTCAGCCGGAGGTTCTAGGTCTGCGGGCGGGAGGGGGTACATGGCCTGCAATGGGCAGATCAGAGCAGATGGTGATGAGGGTCCCTTCTGGCCCTGGGGCCACGAGAGCCCCGCTATGAGATGCGGTTTGGTAATCTCAGAAAAGTGAGGAGAACTCCCTGGCACGTGGGCACCTGCGTTCGTCGCAAGAGAAACCCCAGAATTCTCCTGGCTGCCTGATGCTGCTGGGCTGGTCCCCAGGGCCGTCGCAGAGACTCCTGCTACAGCTGGTGGGCTGGGATTTTACACGCCGCAAGCACAATGAGCAGGACCTGCCCTCTGCCAGCGGATCCAGCCCCGCCTGGGGGAATGTAGAAAGCGACTTTCCAACTGAAAGTTTGCATCCCCCCCGCCCCCCCTCCCAAACCTGCCAAGCCCTGAGCTCAGCCCCTCCTGGGACAGGATATGCACAGCTGATCTAGTGTGTTTCTGTCGAAACTCACCAACATGGTTTCAGAGACTGCCACTCGCCAAGAGGCGGGCCAGGAGTGACTCCCCGAAATCGTTCAGCAAATCACTGTGTGAGCTCGCTGCGGGGTGAGTGGTGCTGGAAGGCGCAGGTGTACGGAGAGTGCGATTCCAGCAGCCCCACCGTGCCGAGTTGCATTTTACTGCTCTGGTGGCCCCGGCACAGTGGCCGAGGTTTGTCTGGGAGGGATTCTCCAGCGGTGAGGGACGGCGCCAGAGTCTGACCGCGATGGCGTCTGCGCGCCCCGCGCCGAATGGCAGGCGTGGCTGGGGGGGCTAAGGAAGCACCTGGTGGCCTGGCGGGGCTGGCAGAGCCTGCTGCTCCAGGAGAGAAGGCCGCAGGGTCCCAGGGAGTCCCGCAGCCCGATGTGCTGGGGTTTCCTTTTGAGGAGCAAGCAGGAAGCCCTTGTGCAGCCTGGGGGAAGTCAGGGTCTCCCAGGCCTGGGCACCTGGCAGATACCTGGCTCAGACCTTCCGCTCCTGACCCCGCAGTGAGGGCTGCTCTGCAGCACCCGGCCTGGGAGCTGGGCTGCCCCGCTTGGTCCCAGACAGCAGCAGTGTCCGGGGCATGTGGGCTGCAGGACGCGCTCGGAGGCCGGGGGGTTGTCCGAGGCAAGCAGGAGACTTTAGAACCAGCCCCCCAAATCAGCCTGGCGCCTTCCCACCCGAGTGCTGGCCCAGGGAGCAGCCCAATGGCCCTGTGTCCTCCAGCGCAGCCGGCCCGGCCTCGCAGCCCGAAACAAGGACAGGCGTTCGCTCGGCACCGCCCAGCCCCGAGAGCAGCCGGCAGGCCGAGTATTGGCAGCCATAATGGAGTTTAAATGAATGATCCGCCCGGCCTGCCTGCTGCCGCGGCCCCAGCTGATGGATCGTTCATTAATACACATGAAGACCTGGGCAGAGGCTCTCTGCCAGCAGGCCCCCCCCCCCCCCGAGCCACTCTGGTCCCCGGGCAGCCATCAGTCTTATTTAGCAGCTCCAAGCTCCTGTCCTGCCCTGTCAGAGCCAGCCAGTGCACGCCATGGCATGTGTCCCTATGGCGGCATGTCGGGGACCCCCGATCCTGCACCCCGTCTGCACAGCAAGAACAGACTCCGCCAGCCAGTAGGACAGGGAGGGTTTATTGCTCCCCAGGATACGGCCCAGCACAGACGTGATGTGGCTACAGGAGTCAGGGCCAGGATGCCTCAGACCCCTTGCGATGGGGTGCCCAGGCCCCCAAACTCCCAGCCCTCTGCTTAGTCTGTCCCCTTCATGGTTTCCCCCAGCAGAAACTGACTTGCCCTGAACACTCACTTCCTTTGTTCAGTCCCTGCCCTCAACAGGTAGGACCGTTGGGTCTTTGTCTACGTGACCTCAGGTGGCCGCCCCCCTCTGGGCAGTGCTACAGACACAGGCCAGCAGGGGTCACCCACAGCCCACACAGCAACCAGTGACTGCCTGCCCCAACAGAGTGTACTGCCTGCCCACTACCCTGCACTCCTGCGGTGCCCAGTCCTGGCGCCTGCACGCTGGGCCCTGGCGGGCGGGGGCAGCTAGCGCTGGCCTCTCCTGGAGCTGCAATGCCCCAGCCCGCACCCCGGGCCCAATGCCAAGTGAGCACCAGCAAACAGCACGGCCGGTGGCATGTGGCCAACCTCCCTCCCACCAGCCCCACGGCCTAGATCCGCACAGGCACCACAGAGCCTGGGGCTAGGTGCCAGGTCCCCTCAGGTGGGTGCTCCCACTCTTGCCAAGGTCCGTGATGGGGCCCAGCTGGGGCCCCAGGACGAGACGGGAACCCAGGCTGCCATGCCCCATGGCTCACAGGGCCTGGGACCAGCCCTGTCAGCTGAGCCAGTGGCTGGGAGAGGCGCTGCCGCTGGGAGGCCAGGGTCTGTCTCCAGCGGGCTGACGTCCTCCGCTGCTTTCGGCCCGGCAGCTCGGAGCAGGCCCCGGAGCAGGGCTGGAGTGGGAAGAAAGGTGCCAAGAGGCCCCTTGGCGCTGCATGGTGCCGCGAGTGTCAGCATCCACCCTGCCCCACGTGCGCCTCTCCTCCTCCGGAGCCTCACGCAGGCTGCAGCGCCCCCCGCCCGGCCTGGGCCAGGGGCAGGCAGGGTCCTCCCGACCTCGGGTCGCCGCATCCGGCTCACAGGACAGCAGGCCGCTCTGCACGGCTCCGCGCCATCCGTGGCACTGCCCATTGGCCAGCCAGGCCAGTCTCCCCAGTGAGCAGGCAGTGCCCCCGGTTGTCCCAGCCAGTCGCTGGGCAAACCCAGGGAGAGTCACACCCCCAGGCAGCGCAAAGGAGAGTGAGGGCAGGACGGTGTCTCCAGCCCCACCCAGCCGGGCTAGCGCTCAGGCTCTGCCCCCCGCCCCCCCCTCCTGTAGATGGCTGCCCGCCTGGTGCCCTCTCCTGTCAGACCGGCTCCGGGGGGGCCGGGCTCTTACTGGCTCTCCGCAGAGCCCAACACAGTGCTCAGTGCCTGCTGGGATGGTCTAGAGGGGTCTGGGTCCTGCTGTGAGGGCAGGGGGCTGGACTCGATGACCCCGCGAGGTCCCTGCCGGTGCTAGCACTCCTTATTCACGTCAGGGAAGAGGCGGAGAAATTGGAGAGGGTCCACAGAAGAGCAAGGAGAATGATGCAAGGTCTGGAGAACAGGAGCTGAGGGAGGCTGAAGGAACGGGGCTTGTTTAGTTTGGAAAGGAGAAGGCTGGGAGGGGACATGAGAGCGGTTTTCAGGTATCTAAAAGGGCGTCACAAGGAGGAGGGAGAAAAATGGTTCCCCTTGGCCTCTGAGGACAGGACAAGGAGCAATGGGCTTAAACTGCAGCAAGGGAGGTTTCGGTTGGACATTAGGAAAATCTTCCTGCCTGTCAGGGTGGTTAAACACTGGAATAAATTGCCCAGGGGGATTGTGGAATCTCCCTCACCGGAGATATTGAAGAGCAGGTTGGACAGACACCTGCCAGGGATGGTCTAGATCAGTGGTCACCAAGCAGTCGATCGGCATCTCCTGGTATATCTTGGAGCCTCTGACAGGTTTTGCCAGGAGGTTATCAAACCCAGCACTTCAGCCCCCCCTCCCAACTGCTGCGCATCTCCTGCCCTGTGCCTTGGACCTGTCCCCTCAGGACCCTCCTGCTTGCTGGGCAGGGCAGGGGAGGGAGAGCAGGGCGCTGGTGTCAAGGTGCCTCCTCCCCCACCCTGAATCCCATCTCCACAGAGCAGAGAGGGGGCACAACAGGGCTTGGGAGGGAGTTTGCTGGCTGCTTTGGGGAGTGGTGCAGGGCCAGGGCAGGGGTGAGCCTCCTTAGCCCCCTGCACCCCCCCAGGAACTGCCTGAGGTTGGCAGGGCCCAGCTGGAGCCCACATCCCGAACTCCTACCCCAGTCAGGAACCCCCTCGTGCACCCCAAGCCCCTGCCCTAGCCCCCGAGCACCCTGCATCCAAACACCCTCCCAGAGCCTGCACCTAGAACCCCTCCGGCCCCCAACTGCCTGCCCCAAGCTCAGCCCAGAGCCCCTCTCGCACTCCAGATCCCTAAATCCAAGCCCAGAGCCTGCCCCCAACCCGCTGCCCAGCCTGGTGAAAGGGAGGGAGGATGGAGCGACAGGGGCGGGGCCTCGGAGAAGGGGGCAGGGAGGTGGGGCCAGGGGATTTGTACTTGAGGTCGATCTTGGATTGCACTTGAATTCAAAAAGTGATCTCGTGCTTAAAAAGGTTGGAGACCCCTGGGCGAGACGGTGCCTGGTCCTGCCGAGAGGGCCGGGCACTGGACTCGATGGCCTCTCGGGGTCCCTGCCAGTTCTAGGATTCTAGGATTAGCTGGGGCAGGCATGTGGGAGACCCTCTGGGCTGGAAGGCAGGTGCCCGGCTCTGCCAGCTGCAGCGAGCTGCCTCCGTGCTGGGCGCTGCCTGGGTCTTAGCAATGTCTGGAAGCCCCGGCAGCATCCGGGGGCTCAGCTTCTCCCCTGGCCCCAGGGAACCCCAGGCACCTGTGGCAGCCCTGCTGCTCTGCGATGGACCACGGGTGCCATCTAGCGGCCGCTCCCCAGTACAGCCAGGCCCCGAAGCAGAGGCGGGAAGGGAGGCTGCATGGGGATGGGGGATGCCGGCTGCAGAGCAGGGCTCCGCCCGAGGCGGGACACCAGGCTCGGGGGGGGGGGGAAGCCAAGGGAGCCCCTCGTCGCTACACTGGGGAGCGGGACTGGCTTGGGCAGAGATGCCAACAGGCCCTTTGGGAGCTCCAGGCGAGGGGCCCAGTGGTGACGGTCAGGCACGGAGGGGCCCGCAGCGCTTTGGGGCCCGGTTCTAGGGACAGGCCCCGGTGGGGACAGGAGGCAGAGCTGCTGGCTTGGACGTTCCCAGTGTGGCTGTTACGGGCTGGTCAGGAGCTCAGTGCCCAGCAAACTGGCCACGTTTGGGGCTGTCTCGGCCTCCGGCCTTGCAGAGGCTCCTACCGTGACAGCGCGGGAGGGGGCTTGGTTTCGAGGAGATTTGGGGAAAGAATCCAGGGGTGTCAGCAGGGTGTTTTCTGGAAACTGTTCCGCACATGGATGGAAAAGATTAGAGGGAACACGGGCTTGGCGGGCTGGGGCTGGGCAGGAGTCGGGGCAAGGGGAGAGCTCAGGGTGCAGGGGGGGCTGGGCAGGAGTCAGGGTGGGGGAAGGGCTCAGGGCTGGGGCGGGGTTGGTGGGATGGGGCTGGGCAGGAGTCAGGATGAGGGTTGATTCTCCTTCCTCTCTTGCACATCTGCCGGGTGGGTTTTTAGTTTCCTGCCATTTTGCAAAGGTCGTTTTGTAATAAAATGGGGGGGGGGTCGGTCGTACGCGTGGCAGCAATGCCGAGTGCAGCGCCGCTCCCCACATATCACAGGGGTAATTGCATGTTTGCAGTAAATCCGCAGGCAAGAATTAGCATCCTCGCAACAATAACTGCGGCTCCGGCGTCTCTCACTCACCCCTCCCAGCCCCCAACTGCGTCTCTGGCGTCTCTCGCCATGCCCCTCTCAGCCCCCAACTGCGTCTCTGGCGTCTCTCACTACACCCCTCCCAGCCCCCAACTGCGTCTCTGGCGTCTCTCACTACACCCCTCCCAGCCCCCAACTGCGGCTCCGGCGTCTCTCTCTACACCCCTCCCAGCCCCCAACTGCGTCTCTGGCGTCTCTCACTACACCCCTCCCAGCCCCCAACTGCGGCTCCGGCGTCTCTCACTACACCCCTCCCAGCCCCCAACTGCGTCTCTGGCGTCTCTCGCCATGCCCCTCCCAGCCCCCAACTGCGGCTCCGGCGTCTCTTGCTACACCCCTCCCAGCCCCCAACTGCGTCTCTGGCGTCTCTTGCTACACCCCTCCCAGCCCCCAACTGCGTCTCTGGCGTCTCTCGCCATGCCCCTCCCAGCCCCCAACTGCGGCTCCGGCATCTCTTGCTACACCCCTCCCAGCCCCCAATTGCGTCTCTGGCGTCTCTCGCCATGCCCCTCCCAGCCCCCAACTGCGGCTCCGGCGTCTCTTGCTACACCCCTCCCGGCCCCCAACTGCGTCTCTGGCGTCTCTCACCATGTCCCTCCCAGCCCGCAACTGCGTCTCTGGTGTCTCTCGCCATGCCACTCCCGGCCCCCAGCTGTAGTTCCGGTGTCTCTTGCCATGTCCCTCCCGGCCCCCAGCTGCGGCTCCAGCATCTTTCGCCATGCCCCTCCCAGCCCCCAACTGCGGCTCAGGCATCTCTTGCCATGCCCCTCCCAGCCCTGAGCTGCGGCTCTGGTGACTCTTGCCATGCCCCTCCCAGCCCCCAACTGTGGCTCCGGCGTCTTTCGCCATGCTCCTCCCAGCCCTGAGCTGCAGCTCCAGCGACTCTCGCCATGCCCCTCCCAACCCCCAGCTGTGGCTCCGGCATCTCTCGCCATGCTCCTCCCAACCCCCAACTGCGGCTCCAGCGTCTCTCCCCATGCCCCATCCTACCTTCTCTAATTGGGGTATTTCTCCATGCCGTCTCTATCCCCCATCTCTATTCCCCCCGGCACTCCCAGGCCCTGCCGTGTGTGGCCCTCCAGCGGGCTGGGGGGCCCTGGAAGTGCTGTGGCCTGTTCCGAGGGGCTGAGCAGGGCGCTGCTGGCTCAGGGATTCATGGGTTTCTCTTTTTATCCCATCAGAAACCAGGAGCAATTTGTCAGCCATTGGCCCCGCCCTGCCTGCGGGCTCGGCCAAGACTGGCTTTGGGGATGCTGCCAAGAGTCCTCAAGGACCGGGGAAGCTCCTGGGCGAGTCTGATGGGGAGCCCACTGCGGGGGGCAGCGCGAGGAGAGGCAGGATGCCGTGGACAGGGCGCAGGAGTGGTGGGGGAGCAGAGAGGATGGAGGGGGGCAAGCCGGGTACAGGCCATGGCTATGCTCCAGGGCACAGGGACATTGGCTGCAGCACCAGCTCCTGGGAAAGTGGAAAGGGGCCCAGCCCAGAGCAAGGTGGGATCATAGATCACTGGAAAGGGAAGGGACCTTGAGAGGCATCGAGTCCAGTCCCTGCCCTCACAGCAGGACCCAGCACCCTAGACCATCCCTGCCAGGTGTCTGTCCAACCTGCTCTTCTATATCTCCAGTGATGGAGATTCCACAACCCCCCTAGGCAACTTATCCCCGTGTTTCATCACCCTGACGGGTAGGAAGTTTTTCCTAATGTCCAACTGAAACCTCCCTTGCTGCAGTTTAAGCCCATTGCTGCTTGTCCTGTCCTCAGAGGCCAAGGGGACAATTTTTCTCCCTCCTCCTTATGACACCCTTTTAGATACTTGAAAACCACTATCATGTCCCCTCCCAGCCTTCTCCTTTCCAAACTAAACCAGCCCAATTCTTTCAGTCTTCTTCATAGCTCATGTTCTCTAGGCCTTTCATCATTCTTGTTGCTCTTCTCTGGACCGTCTCCAGTTTCTCCACATCTTTCCTGAAACGTGGTGCCCAGAACTGACACAAGACTCCAGGTGAGACCTAATCAGTGCAGAGCAGAGCGGAAGAATGGCTCCTCGCGTCTGGCTCACCACACTCCTGGTCATGCAGCCCAGAATCAGGTTTGCCTGTTTTGCAACAGTGTTGCGCTTGACAGAGAATTATAATCCGAGGGTTCGGATGGGGGCCCAAAACCCCTACCAAATCAATTCCAGACACCCTTCTTAAGCAACCAGCTTTATTCAGGAATGCATTCCAGGGCAAAAATCTCCAGGATACTCTCAGGAAAATTTTTCGCAACTTCCCAAACAAAAGGCAAGGCCTTTTGTACCACCTTACATGGTAATTACCCCTTTCCCACTGACCACTTACAGTTGCATGCCTACACAGGTCATGCCCCTTTGCACCAAATTCCCTCCAGTCATCACCTGTCCCCTCACAGTCCCTTTGCAGGCCTTACAACAGGTTCAACCCAGTTTCACCTCTCCCCTCCTTTGTATACCTGTGTCCAAGCACGTACCTCTTTACAAAGACCAGACTTAGCATCCAGGTCACACAGAGGTCATACTGACAACAAATTAAGTTTATCCTTCACGCTGTTGGCTCAGATTTAGCTTGTGGCCCACTCTGACCCCCAGATCCCTTCCTGCCGGACTCCTCCCTAGGCAGCCGCTTCCTGTTCTGCACCGGCGGCAGCACGAGGCACCCGGCTTGGCGCGCTCCGGCTTTGCAGCGACGTGCCTGGCCCTGGTCAGGCAGGACCCTGCTCTGACGCCCTGCAGGGACTCCTGCTTCGGCCCTCTCGTGCGTGCGGGCTCCAGGATGGGGAGAAGCCCTGTCTCTGCCAGCGGATAGAAGTTGCTGCCTGCAACTGTGGATACCTGAGGTGTGACAGCCCCTGGGCACCGCGGCCACACCCCGTTCCCAGGCACGAGCCTTTCAGGGCTCACCCTGGGCTGGAGGCTGCCTGCCCTGGTCCTGCCCCCAGAGCCAGTGGGGCAGGATCAGACCATGCTGCCAGCACAGCTTCAGCACCAGAGCCACGGCCCCGGGGGACCAGCCAGAGCCATCCCTGCCTGGCCCGGCTGCACCGGATTCAGAGAACGGCATTGAATGGGCTCTGGCCCCGCGTGGGCCAGGTCCCTTGGGGTCCCCAGGGGCCTCACCCCAGCTGGGGCCCAGAGCTGGGCAGCAAGGTGCTCTCCTGGCCAGGGCTGGTGGGTGTATCCTGGTGGGCTCCCCACATGACGTTCTATTGGAGATCAGGGCGGTCCCTGTGCTGTGAGCTCCCCTGCCCCTCCACACCTGCTGACGGGCCCCTCGGCCTGTCAGAGCTCGGCTCCGGGGAGGTTGGGCCTCACCCTCCAGCCCGCAGCAGCCGGCGCCGGGCCCTGGCAGACCCCCTGGCCCCCAGACCTCCCCTGGGCTGGCTGCCCCTCTGCTCCTGGGACTGGCGCTTGCTCACACCCCCACGGCGCTACTGCAAGTGAGGGATTTGCCTCTCATCATAGAGGGGGGCAGCGAGGTTCCCAGGGGCCCTGGCTTGCTCGCCTCCCCCGCCGTAGGGCATGTCTCCAGTCTCCAGCCTGCCCCGCAGGGCCCCAGTGAAGTGCCTGCCTCCGGGTGAGGCCGGGAGCAGAGCAGGGGGGCCGTGGCTCGGGCGCCCGGTCACTGGAGCACAGCAAGGCAGGTGCCGGCTGTGGGATTAGCAGTGCAGGGCGGTACCCGCTTGCTCTGCCAGCCCTGGCCCAGCAGAGCGCACTGTCTGCTCACCAGACCCAGCTCCGCATCCGGCTTTGCTCTGCCCTGGAGGACACAGGCTGCCCACCGCGCCCCCGAGCTGGCTCGCCCTGCAGCCGGGAGCCAGGGACGTGCCCAAGGAGCAGCCTCGGCCCGGTGCCAGCATCCGCCGGCTGTGGGGAAAGGACGAACCCCCCGTGGGGCAGCTCCTCAGACTGGGCCATTCGCAGCATGGCACAGCCGGACGCCCCCGGCCCTGGCTCCCCGGCGGTGTGGCCCGCTGGGCTGAGCACAGGCCTGGGACCCAGCTCTGCCTCTGGCCTGCAGGCTGAGCAGGGGTCACCTCCCTAGGCTGCACCTCAGTTTCCCCACCTTTAAAATGGGGCTGGGGCACGGACCCCCCTTTGCACAGGGCCTGGGCAGCTGCCAGGCAAAGTGCTGCCCACCAGCTGGTGCCACGTCCCCCCGAGCATTGCCTGCTGTCCCACGAGCTGCGGGTCTGCCAGCCGGAAGGGGCACGGCCGTCGTTTCGCCTGGCCTCCTGCCCAGATCAATGCCTCTTTCAGCCACAGCCCAGTTTTTAGCAAACCGTCCAGGTGGGTGGAGAATGTTCCACGACCCCGGGAGGTGCCTCTGGCTAGCTCCCCCCGTCCCAATACAAACCTGCTGCACTTGTCTGGCGGCGGCTCTGCCAGGGTGAGGAACCGCGGCGAGGGTCTGTGCCCCTGTTGTTCTTACAGCCGGGATCAGACACCCCGTCAGCTTCCCAACACCCCGAGCTGCGGGGGTCTGGTTGTGCCGGGCTGGTCATTTAACCCATAACCCCTCTCCTGGGTGCCTGTGGAGTGAGCGAGGCCAGGGCTGTAACATCGGGGGGAGCTCATGTTGTCAGCCAAGACCCCCAAGCCTTTGTGGGGGCCCTGCTTCCTCAGCATGAGTCCCTCGGCCTGGCCCCTTGCGCCTCGAGGGGCAACTTTCCACTGCACCCAGTGAACACGTGGCTGGCTTGCACCTGCTTCCCGAGCGGCCCAGAGCGCCCTGCCCTGCCCGGCGCGCGTCAGTACTTAGCACCCCGCCATTCCTCCCCGCAGACGGCGCCAAGCCCCGCTGTGTTCTGCCAGGCACGGGGCCGTACGTTAGCAGCCGTGGGGAAAGGGACTTACCGTTTCTTACAGGCGCTGCCCTAGAGCAGCCCGGGCCCTGCCAGATCTTGGACTAGCTCCCTGCTGCCTTTTCCCTCAGCCCAGCCAGCCCTTGCTGGAGTCTTGTGGGGCCTATGTTGTCTCCATTGTTACTATGGGAATGCTGCATGTTCTTAGTAGCAACAGAAATGCTGAGACCTTTTCTGAACCTGGCCCCGGGCTTGGCTTCTGGGAGAACCTGCGGGGAGTGGGTGGCATTTTCCAATGCTGATGTTTTCACTGAAATGTTATGTCAGAAATTCAGTTTTCAATTTCTTTACAGAACACGCAGTCAACCTGTGCAACTCCCTGCCACAGGATGTTGTGAAGGCCAAGTCTATAACAGAGTTCAAAAAGAAATAGAGAAATTCAAGGAGGACAGGTCCATCAATGGCTATTAGCCAGGATGGGCAGGAATGGTGTCCCTGGGAATGGGCGACAGGGGAGGGATCACTGCATGATTCCCTGTTCTGTTCACTGCCTCTGGGGCATCTGGCATTGGCCACTGTCTACAGACAGGACACTGGGCTGGATGGACCTTTGGTCTGACCCAAACTATCTGAGGCTATGTCTACGCTGCAGGGTATTTTTGGAAAGAGGTATGCAAATTGCGAACTGCATTTTGTATACTTTTTTCCAATTCTTTTTTCGGAAGAGGCTTTTCTGACATTTGGCCTATCTACACGGGGCCAAATGTGGGAAAAACTTCCTCTTTCGAAAGAGCTCTTATTCTTCATAAAATGGGGAATACAGGGCTTCTGAAAGAGTGCGCCCACTTTTTTCGGAAACTGGTCCGAAAAAGCAAACACGTTCCCTGGATGCAGCAGAGTTTTTCCAGGATACCTCCGATATCCCAGAAAAACTCTGTAGTGTAGACATAACCTGACTGACCAAAAAAGGGAAAAACAGACAAATTAGCCACTTTTATTCCTTTTTAGTCAAAACCTTTTTTCAAGTTTTTCACCCAGCTGTTTAGTGGGGTAAAAACTTTCAGCAATAAAGAAAGTTTGATAACACATTGGCTTCCTCCCCCCAACATTTTGAAAACAAACAAAACAATGTTTAAAAATCCTATGAATTGTTCTTGGTGTGTTTAGTCCTGTGGTGGTGGGTTCCATAGACTAATGTACAATTTTCCTTCACTGGTTTTATGTTTCTTCCCTTTCCTTTCCATGTCAGTGTCAGCCCCTGGTTTCTGCTCTTGTGAGAGAGGGAGAACAGGAAGCCCTGATCACGCTTCTCCAGATGGCTCGGTATTTCACAGGTGTTTCGCTTGGCTCTTTGGCAACGCTGGCCAGGTTTTCAAAGGCCGTTAGGTACATTCAGATTCAGATAAGCGCCTAGTGGATCAGACAGTCTGAGCTAGGCACCCAACTCCCACCTTGCCTGCTTGTCTCCCTGAAAAAATGCCCTGTGTGTCTCTGTCTCTTGAGATGGGAGCTCCCAGGCTCCCGATCATAATCCAGCAGCCCCACATGAGGCAAGGCCCCACAGCTGCACACTGGTCCTGGCTGAGGGTGCCCCCCCCATTTGTAGCATGGCCTCGTCCCTATTGCACGGTGGGCCTAAATCAGCTGCTCCCGCTGGAGAGGGAGCCTGGAGCCGGCGTGGGCTGGTCTCTGGAGGCCTGCACTCCTGGGCAGCGGCAGGCAAACAAGCGAACCCAGTGCTGGGATGCATGGCGGAGCACAGCCCAGAGACGGTCGCAGTCTAGTGCAGGGCGCCCCCCAGCAATGGGGACTGGGGGACTGTGAGTTGCCCAGCAGAGCAGGGATCACTGCCTGTTGACTCTCCGGTCACCTGGGCTCACGCGGGCCTCTCAGGCTACATCTACCCTGCAGGATTCTTGCACAAGAGCGCATCCATACACACAAGCGCATGGGAAAAGCGCTGTGCTTTTGTGCAAGAGCGCGTCCAGACTGACTCTCGCAAGAAAGTGCTGATTGGCACTCACAGAATGGCCACCAGGGCACCTGGCTTCTTCCCACAGGCTGGTTTTGCACAACCCCCCGTTTCCTGTCCACGCACACCTTTAGGAGCAGAAAGGAGTTATTCCGCGCAGAAGGGGGTCTACCTGCGCCGCAAACCCCGCTGGTCTGTCTACTGACTGGACATTTTCTTGCGCAAAAACGCGCTTGAGGTGTGGATGCTCCGCGGGTTCTTGCACAAAACCCCTGTAGTGTAGATGTAGCCTCAGCGGGCCGGGGGCAGCTGCAGGGAGGAGTCTGCCAGCCTTCACTCGCTGACACTATGCCCAGGAGTCTCCAGCACGCCCTGGCTGGGATTCACCTTCGGGTGCACACGAGCATTACGCTCGCACACTCACACGTGCATGCTCTTGATCACTGCGCACACGGATGGACGGACGGACGGACTGTAGGGACAGGTTTTTAACCCACTGTAGATGGACAGATGGATGGATGGACGGACGGACGGACAGACGGAGATCCAGGCAGCCCAGGGCAGTCCCGGTGGTTCAGTGCACTTTGTGATGTGCCCTGTGGCTACAACACTTCCAGGGCTGCTGCCACGCGGGGTGGTTCTGGGGTTTCTGCTGGGCCGGGGCCGGGCCGGGGCCGGTGCTGGCTCCCACACAGGCCGGGAGGGCCTGAGTTTAACCTAAGGCGAGAAATGAACCCAGGGAGCAGCAGTTAGATGGCGGCAGTGCCAGGGGAAAAGATCATTGCGATCTGTGAGAGACAAACAAAACCTCCCCTTTGTGCCGCATGTCCCGGCCCAGTGAGATCGCCCCTGCCTGGGGTATTTCTCCACTCACTGGGCAATCCCACCCACCGTGCTCTGCACCAGCTGGGGGGTTCACGCAGGTGACGCCCCCTGGAGCCCTCTTGAGAGATCCCCCCCAGCTCCCCCTTGGGCGACGCCCCTGGAGCCCTCTCGGGCGACAGCCCCTGATGCCCCCTCGGCTCACGCCCCCCCAGTGCCCCCTCGGCTCACGCCCTCTGGTGCCCCCCTCTCCTTACAGCCCTGAGGCTGGCAGTTGCCAGAAAGCAGGTGCCCATTTTGCCACACAGGCTACTCCACTCGCCCGGCTGCCTTGTGAGCGACGGGCCAGAGCGCACCGGTGAGAATGACCCTTCACCAGTGGAAACGGGATCATGGGCACTGCCCCCCATCGCTCCCCCCACCGGGGCACCTGGAAATGGGCCTGTGGCTTCCAGGCCAGGCAGGAGGGATGCCCAGGGAACCCGAGGTGCCCCTCCTAGAGGGGACCCTGACATGCTGCAGCCTTCAGGGCTGGGCTCCCCCATGTGGCTGGAGGGGCTGTGACATAACACGTGGCCGGGGAGTTGTGACATGACATGTGGCCAGGGGGGCTGTGACACCACACGTGGCTGGGGGGGGCTGTAACACGGCACATGGCCGGGGGGGGGGGTTGTGACATGGCACGTGGCTGGGGGGGTTGTGACACGGCACATGGCCGGGGGGGGCTGTGACACCACACGTGGCCGGGGGAGGGCTGTGACACGGCACGTGGCCGGGGGGGTTGTGACATGGCACGTGGCTGGGGGGGCTGTGACACGGCACGTGGCCGGGGGGGCTGTGACACCACACGTGGCTGGGGGGGCTGTGACACGGCACGTGGCCGGGGGGGAGTTGTGACATGGCACGTGGCTGGGGGGGGTGTGACACGGCACGTGGCCGGGGGGGGCTGTGACACCACATGTGGCAGGGGGGAGGGCTGTGACACGGCACGTGGCCGGGGGGGGTTGTGACATGGCACGTGGCTGGGGGGGGCTGTGACATGGCATGTGGCCGGGGGGGCTGTGACACCACACGTGGCTGGGGGGGCTGTGACACGGCACGTGGCCGGGGGGGTTGTGACATGGCACGTGGCTGGGGGGGGTTGTGACACGGCATGTGGCCAGGGGGGCTGTGACACCACACGTGGCTGGGGGGGGGCTGTGACACAACACGTGGCCGGGAGGTTATGACACAGCACATGGTGGGGAGGCTGTGACACAGCACGTGGCCAGGGGTTGTGACACAGCACATGGCTGGAGGGGCTGTGACACAACACGTGGCTGGGAGGTTATGACACAACACGTGGCAGGGAGGGCTGTGACACGGCACGTGACTGGGGGGGTTACACGGCATACAGCTGGGGAGGTCACTGTCAGCGTGAGGTCGGGGTCCCGTTACCCTGGAGCATCGGCAGATCCAGCAGCTTCCTTCCTGGGCTCCGAGAGGCTGAACGCGCTGGAGGAACGGCTGGTCCAGCGAGCCCTGGGCGGCCTGGCAGTAGGGAGGCGGGTGCTGCCAGTCCCCGCTCAGCCCCAGTCTCCCAGCAACCCCGGGAGTTAAAAATGGGGTGAAAACGGAAACAGCATTAACACTAATGCAGCGCCTAGCACAGGGCCCCGTCTACCCCGGGGGAGCCATGGGGGGGCCTAACCCGACCCCCGAGAGCAGTGTCTGCTGAGCGGGGGTGTTCCAAACCTGCCGTACCGTGCTTAGCGAATCCTCCTCCATTAGTCTTAATTAAGGAGATGCCGCGAGTGTCCCATGGCACGGTGTTTTACTGGGGAACCAGAGAAAAATCGTCGCTCTCACTCACTAGCGGCTGCGCTGCAAAGTGCTGTGTTGATGAAGCGTCTCCGAGGAACTCGGGCTGCTCGCCGTAAGCTACGGCCTCGCCTGGCGGCACGAGACCGAGGCAAACAACTGCTCGCACGGAGGGGGGGTTCCAGGGCGCTGGGCAGAGCTGGGTGCTTGTGTTTTCAACACGGCTGGTTTCCGAAGCGCTAATGATCCATGGGCTGCTGGTCAGCCAGCTCGTGCGGCGGCACAAATTGTCCAGAAAGTCAAAAATTCTATGAAAAAAATGTGAAACAAATGTCTGTTTTGTGTGCAACATCTTCCTGCCTTTTCCCACCGTCTCTTCCTGGGCGCCGGGCCCTGCCCCTGCCCCGGGCTGCTGCCTGGCCTCTCTCCTACCTCCATTTCCCCATGTGCGGGAGGGCTCGCGGCACTCACTCCCTCACAGGAGAGTCCTCGTGGGGCTGCGGGGCGGAGAACGAGCGGCTGGGCGGAGAACGAGCGTTTCCAGGCCATCTGTCCAGCTGTGCTGTGTGGCCCACGGGTTTGCTGCCTGAAGCCTGGGTCTGCCAGTGGAAAACCATCACGTCCCCAGCATCTCCCGGCAGCGGAGACCTGGCAGCTCATCCGGAGGGCAAAGAGCCCAGGGCTACCCGGGTTTACCTCTCCCATAGGGCCCCCCCGGGCCACAGTCACCCGCACGCAGCTCCGCAGCTTTCGGTGGGAGGGCTGGGCCCCGGCCTTTACCCCCACACCTGGCAGACAAGAGCATGCACGGGGAGCCCCCATCCAGCCCTCACAGTCTGTTGTGCTGTGGGGCCCCCTGAGTCTCCCCGCCTGGTGGATGCCCCGGCCTGTGTCTGTCGCACTGCTAGGGAAGCCGCTGCCTAGCGCAGCCTCCCGGCCCCAAGCACAGCCAGCAGGGAGGGGCTTTGGCCGTTCCACGAGCCAGGGTCCAGCCCCAGGACTGAACATGGGCAAGGGCAGGATGGTGCAGCTCCCTGGGCATGACACCTAAGGGAGCTTTGGGGTAAGGGACACCTGGGCGTGGGGTCCGGGCCACGGCCCATCCAAGGTGCCCGCAGGCAGAGCCGCGGCCCAGGCCCGGGTGCCTTTTCTCCCCAGTGCCAAAGGCCACGTCTCAGCGCACTGGTGTTGGCTTGCTTGGCGCTGCCCGAAGATGGAGTCCTGCTGAGCGACCCGCCGGGGTCCCGCCACGCAACAAGCCAGCGTCTCCTCGCTCTGGGCAGTCTCTGAGCCGTGCCCACGAAGGACCAACCCAGTCCCCGGCCAGGCGCCCCGCCCACCCATTGCCCAGCGCGCCCACACAAACTCCCCCGCATGCTCTTCGCCCAGCGAGAACCGGGCCTGGAGCTTAGCCGCAAAGGCAGGGAGCCAACCGGCAGTCGGGATCGCGCCTAGTGACCCTGCAGGAAGCGCCTCGAGAGGCGGTTTGCACGGGGAACCAGCTCCAACCGGGGAGGGGGACGGGTCACAGGCTGGGCGACTCCCCGCTGCTGGCTCTGCTCGGCCTGGATGGGGTCTTTGGTTAGGGCTGCGTGGATCCTCCCCCTCCCTGCTGTCTGTGCAGGGCCTGGAGGGCAGGACAAGACGGGAGGGGGCTGCGGTGAAGCAGCGGGACGTGGGAGAGGGGGCAGGGCAGCAGCCAAGGTGGGTGGGCCCGGCAGGCGGGTTTATGGCCTGGCGGTGGAGCTGGCAGGCCACGGAAGAGCAGGTCACAGTGACAAAGGGCCGGGGAGGGAGTTTTCCCCCTGGGCGGGAAGGAAGCGGTGACTTGCATGTGGCAGGGGCTGAATGTGAGGCAGTGGGGAGTTTTGGGGGCTCAAAGGGGGGGTTGCACACAGGGGCGCTCAGTGCCCGGAAGTTACTGGTTTAATGTGACAAGGGGGGCAGTTTGTTGTTTCAGGGAACAGCCCAGAACTGGAGCCGTGGTGTCTGGGACCCTGGTGACCCCGACCCTGCTCAGAGGACATGGCGGGGTCTGGCCAGAGGACAGACAAAGGGGCGGCAGGGGGGACCCCGGCGACCGGCCCAGAGGGTCCCAGATAGGGGAGAACATTGGACGGGGAGAAGAGGGGCCCAGGCGACCCTCTTACCTGGGGAGAAGACAATGGCAGGGGAGGGGCTGTTGCTGGGGGTATTGGAGGCTCTGCTGGGAGACTGGGGCTGTTTTGGGGGGAACTGAGGGCAAAGCAGGCAGGGCTCAGCCGGCTGCAGGGAGACTGAGGTGTGGGCTGGGGGCCCAGGCCGACTGGCCTGAGGGATCCTTTGCTGCGTTCAAAGCTCCATAACCCCTCCTGTTTGGTGCTGGCTGGGAGTCGCTCTGGGCTGGAGAGCAGGGCTGCACTATCCCCTCTGGGAGTGGAGGCCCCGGGGGCCAGAGGGAGGGGACCTCCCGAGGGGCTCACAGCGGAGGCAGGCAGTTGGAGGCCCTGAGAGGCACCGTCCCGGAGGCGAAGGGGCGGCCCCTCCAGGTGAGAGTGGGCCCCCCAAGAGAGGGTCGCTGCACTGGAGTGGCCCCCCGAGAAAGGGCTGTGTCACTGCTGCTGGAGGGGAGGGGCTCCCCGAGAAGGGGCTGCTGCACTGGAGAGGGGGGTCCGCCCAGGAGCCGAGGGGCCAAGTGTGGGCACCTCCTGTGAGCCGTGACACTGAAGCAGCAATGTTTGGATGGGGCCAGGCACAGAGCAGCAGGCACAGGCCCAAGGGCTGGGCGCTGCCAGCGTGTCTCAAACCCGGGTAGGCAATGGGCTCGGCGGGGCAGCCGGCACGGTTACAGCCTGGAGAGGGGGAGGAGAGGGAGGAGATGGAGGCTATTTCTCCTGGCGAGGAAGTGAACTGGAGAGCATGCCAAGAGCCCAGGGGCTAGAGAAGGTGCGTCCATTTTCCCTGGCCCAGTTCAGGAGGCAGGGGCCATTTGGTGGTGCTGAAAGGAGCCCTGTCGTCATGCAGAGCAGTTGGCCTGCAGAACTCCCTGCCACTGGATACCCCTGAAACCAGTTCAACAGCTGTCAAAGGCAGTGTGACCGAACCCTGGCCTGAGAGGGGCTGGGCCCAGGGTTACCTAATGCAATGCCAGCACTTTCTGCTCCTCACCACCCCCGCCGGGCAGGCTGGGCCCACAGCGGCGCCTATAGGAAAGAAGGCACAAGGGCTCTGCCATTGCATTCCCACTGGCCCTGCTGCTGGGTCGCTCTGGCTCCGACAGGTGAGGGCCGAGGAGGGTCTAGCGTGTGGCTGCACTCTGCCCATGCCGGGGGTCACTCAGACTGGCCCGCTGGGCACAGCAGCTATGCCCCGTCGCTGGCCATGGGAGCGGCCAGCCTTCTGCGCGCCTGGCCGCCGGGTGGAAGCTCTTGGAACGAGCATGGGCGGGGGGGCAAGCGCAGGCTGGGCAGGGCTCCCTCCATTCTTAGCAGCAGACAGTCAGACGGGCCAGAGTCAGGAAAGTAAGTGCCGAGGGACATTTTCAAAAGCCCCTAAGTGACTGGCCTGGCCTGGGCACCTAAGTCCCGTGGGCTCAGTCTGCGCCTGCTGTAGGAGAGACGGCCGTTCGCGGGTGCGGCTGCTGTCTCTGGGCTGTTGCAGAAGTTGCTCAGAGCAGATAACTGGCGGGGCCCAGTGGCTGCGGCAGCGAGTTGCCCAGGGGAGCCTGGTGGGGCCCGTGCTGTGGGCAGGAGAGTGCTGCTCCCCCTGCGGGGTGAGCTGGCACCGCACGCTGCGTGCGAGGCGCGGCATTAGCCCGGAGGCGCCAGCCCAGCACTGCCTGGCTCCAGCGGGGAACCGGAGACGTCAGTGGCCCAGGCGCTCTGATCCTGCTGGCAGGAGCAGGAGAGAGACAGCTACAGAGCTAGCGGCTCGTCCCCATGCGCCCCGCCCAGCACCCTGCGCCCCAGTTGCTCTCCCGCTGGAGCAGGGTGTCTGCAGCGTGTACAGCCTCCTTGTGCGCGGTGGGCTCGCTCGCCACTCTCCGGGCAGAGGCCGCGTGTGTCTAAGAGGGAGCAGTCGTGGCACAGCCATTCTGAAGTGCATTAATCCGGTTATTTGCATTGCGTCTGCGCCGGAGCGCCACACAACACTGGCCACGCCCAGCGGGTGCCCCGTGGAGCCGGGAGGCCGTAGGCTGAGCCGCGCCTCCATTTGCAAAGACCAGTTTGAAGGGGCTTTCCTTGGTGGTTGCTGATGTCCAGGATTTCGTTCCATGGATTTTGTGCAGTAAATGTGTCACAGACACCCAGCTAATCGCACCCCCCGCAGAGCAGGGTGGGAGGAAGAGGCTCGCCCAGGTTTTCATGCCGCTCGGGACAGGGCGCACCTATTTTTAGCAATTCTCTCCAGAGCTGACAAGATAAAAGCTTTGAAAAATTAAGTTTTCCCTCAGTTACTGCTGAATGAAACCAAGATCACCCGGTTGGTCACACGAGGCAGAGCGGAGGGGAGGGGAGGGGAGGGGAGGGAAGGAAGAGATGTTCTAATCGCCGACTCCAGACCACTGCAGCTGGCAGGCACCTTGTGAGGTCGTCGAGTCCGGTCCCCTGCCCTCTCGGCAGGGCCCAGCACCGTCTAGACCAGGGCTACTCAACACGCGGCCCACGGGCCACATGTGGCCTGGGGCCCGTTTGCTTGGGGCCGCGGGGCGGTTTAGGTTTACGGGGGGCTCAACATGCGGCCCGCGGGTGGGATCCTTTGGACGTGGCCCCCACTGGGAACACGCTCCAACGGCGAGTCAATACACCGCGTTTTAGTAGTTCAGTTCCTGGCCCATCATTGCTCATTCCAAGTGCTGTCACGTGGGCGGAAATGGGGTAAATGCTGCATTTTATTAACATCAGCAGAACCGCCTTCAATGGGGCCTGCGTGTTGTGTAATCTGGTCTTAATCTTTGTATTCATGCCTGTCAGTGTGAAAGAAGCTATTTGCATATCTTTGCATATATATTTGCATGTCTATGCAACCACACTTAAGTTGTGGTCCTCGGCATGTGCAGTATCACTGTGGCCCTCGGGGCTTCCACAGTTGAGTACCCTGATCTAGACCCTCCCTGCCAGGCGTGTGTCCAACCTGCTCTTCAATATCCCCAGCGATGGAGATTCCACAACCCCCCCGGGCAACTTATCCCAGTGTGTAACCCCCCGACAGGCGGGACGTGTTTCCTCTTGTCCGACCTGAGCGGCTGTGCTGGCAGGGAGGCAGCCACAGTCCGGGTGTTGCGAAGTCCAGCTCTGTGCTGAGGTAACCAGCGCTGGAGTTCGGGCCACGCGTGGGCCAAGCCCCGGAGAACGAAGGGAACTGGCAAGGCCACCAAGGGCGAGTCACCAGGCCTCGAAAGCTCCTCGAGGGCCTGCGACCGCTCCGGCACGGCCGCCATTAGTACCCGGCGCCGCTGGAGGTGGAGTCGGGAGCTGCCTGCGCCCGGCGGGGGGCTGAGTTAGTGACTGATGGCTGGAGCTGTGACTTGGCTGCGCTGTCAGGGGCCCTTTGCTCTGGAGATCAGTGCGGGGCCCAGGTTGCCTGGGGGAGGTGGTGGTGTCTGGGGAGCGGGCTGCCCCAGGGAGGTGGCGGGGGGGTGTGTGTGGACTGCCCCAAGGAGGTGGCTGGGGGGGGGCTGCCCCAGGGAGGTGGCGGGGGAGGATGCGCTGCCTCAGGGAGGGCTGCCCCAGGGAGGTGGCGGGGGAGGATGCGCTGCCTCAGGGAGGGCTGCCCCAGGGAGGTGGCGGGGGGAGGGGAGGCTGCCCCAGGGAGGTGGCGGGGGGGTGTGTGTGGACTGCCCCAAGGAGGTGGCTGGGGGGGGGGCTGCCCCAGGGAGGTGGTGGGGGGGGCCCAGGGAGGTGGTGGGGTGTGTGTGGACTGCCCCAAGGAGGTGGCTGGGGGGGGGCTGCCCCAGGGAGGTGGCAGAGGGTGTGTGTGGACTGCCCCAAGGAGGTGGCTGGGGGGGGGGCTGCCCCAGGGAGGTGGCGGGGGGTGTGTGTGGACTGCCCCAAGGAGGTGGCTGGGGGGGGGCTGCCCCAGGGAGGTGACCAGGGGCAGATTTCCAGGGGCAGGTGGCTCTGGGGGTATTTGCTGTGGGGTTCTGAGGCCCCTGCTCACTCTGGTCTCCCTGGGGCCAGGCGGCGAGAAGTCTCCAGTGCGAGCCGGGCCCGTGGGGATCCCAGTGCCGGGGTCTTGGCGGATGGCTGAGGGTCGCTCAGGTGGAGGAGCCGGGCCCAGCACCCAAGGGGCAGCGCAGGGAGCCGTGCCAGGGCGAGGGTGTGATGGGAACGCAGCGCGCAACGGGGTGACGCCGTGCAGAGCCATGTGCCCGTGCCGCTGCTGGCATTTAGCTGACGCTGCGTCAGGCTCCCCCAGAGGCTTCCTGGTGCTGCTGAGGAGGACATGGGGGGGTCCGCGGGGATCCCCATGTGAGAACGCAGGAACAGGGGAGGTGTCTGCAGGTCTCTGGGTCTGGTCGGGAGGAAGAACTGACGCTGTCTCAGGCTGTCTAGACTACACCTCTCTGTCGACAGAGAGATGTAGATTAGGCACGTCGAAATTGCTAATGAAGCAGGGATTTAAATATCCCGTGCTTCATTAGCATAAACATGGCCGCCCCCTTTTTGTTTAAATGGAGCTTTTTCGAAAAACCCGGCAGCCTAGACGCGGATCTGTGGAAAATAAAGCCTTTTTCAACAGATCCTGTAAACCTCATTTTTTGAGGCGTACAGGAGCTGGCGGTGACCCGGGGCTCGGGGGCGGGTGGTCAGATAATAGGTGTTGGGGTATCTCACCTCACAGCCCGCAGGGACCACGTCCTGGTGACCCCCACCCTGCAGGGCTCTCTCCACTCAGCCACATCCCCGTCCTGCGCGGCTTCTGGCTACGATTTTAGAGAGGACGAAGGTTCTTTTCAGACACGCCTCCCTTCCTCCAGAGACGCTGTACAATGTTGCAGCAAGTGCCACGCGAACCGGCGCGTTCAGAGCCCACAGGCCGCACAAAACGGCAGCTGTGCCAGCTGGGTGCCACCGGCTCCCCCAAGGAAGCCCAGGGGAACCGCAAGGGGCTGTTCTGCTCTTCCGGCTCCCTGGCGCAGGCCCGGCCAGCCCTCGGTGTGAATGATTTCTTTCATTACTCCTGTTTCCATGTTATTTGTCATCTGCGAAGCGACTGCGTTTAAAGATGGCTCGAAGCTTTTGTGCAGGGAGGGCAGGGTGCTCGGGGGACCGGCGCGATGCTCTCTGTGCTGCCGCCCGGCCGCCCGCACTGCCCAGGGCTCCGGTCTCTGACAGCCCGACTAGGTGCGCACACAGAGGCTTGCATGATTTGTGGGCGTGTGGACGTGCATTCGCGTGAGAGGGGGCGGGGGGGCAGGTCATATGAATTTTAGCTTGATGAGGCGCCTAAGAACCCCACTGGGACATGTGGGGGGGAGGGGGCACAGTTAAAGCAGCCTTGGGGCCCACAGCTTTCTGCTGCACACAAATGTGGACTTAAGAGCCGATCAATGGTGTGTGTGTTTTCTCACCCCGAGAAATGGAGTATGGATCCAGGGGAGGAATTTTAGTGAGACTTTTTATCCTTCTATCTATTGCAGGGCTGCTGTTTCTCACAATGAAAGCCAGTTGTAAGAGCCTCTCCAAGAGCCAAGCCTTGCTCTGCCGCTGGGCTGATATACTGCCCACTCAGGACTCATAGCTTGGCACCGGCTGGCAAGAAAACAAGGGTGGAGAATCAATTCTTCAGCAAGTGTTGTTTGATTTTGACATAAAAGCCTGCTCGTCTATATTCAAAACCACAGCTTCAGCATTTCCCCACCAACAGGCTCGGCGCTGGAATACGATGGGGGAGCTTCGGGGACAGTGGGCAGCAAAGGAAGCCAAGGCAGGTGGAAGGTCTGGGCCAGGAGAAGGGCTGCACTCCCTGTGGTCCCCTCCTGCGGGGAGGGAGGGAGCTGAGTGGCCACGGTGCCTTTGTTTTCAGTTTTGGCAGCCAGATTTCTTTGCTTTGAACCGTGGCGTATAAAATAGCCAGCCCACGTATCTCAGCATACCCCTACCTAGCAGCGACCCGTCCCCTGCTGACTTGGGCTCTGGGGAAAGCGGGGGAACTGGTGTAAAAGGCTCCGTGTTTGATTTCGTGTAATGCCTGGTGCCTGCACCTCGAACGCTCCAGGAAATAAACGTAGTGCAAGAGCGGCTGCGAACCAAGTAACTCCCCACAGCTGAGGGGGCCTGGGCCCAGCAGTGGTTCAGCATGGAGGGTCGCTCCACAGGCGGGTCCGTGGATAGCTCCTTCTAAGGGCCCGGCACTGGAAGGTTTTCTGTCTGACAATGAGCTGGTGCCTGGCAAAAATATGAAAAATGGCTGAGATCTGGCAGCGCGTAAGCCACGGTGGGCAGATGACTGCCCAGTAGTCGCGGCACCAGGCAGCCGGCCACAGAGCCCTTTCGGAACTGAGGTCTGTGAGGGCCTTGGCTTGTCCAGGGAGGCCCCAGGGCGCTTGCTGCAGCAAAGCGTTGCGCTCAGGGTTTGACAGATGTTCCCCAGCTGAGTTTTGGGCTCAAAGTGCTGGAGTGCCCAGAACTTGCAGACAAAGCAGCGCCTTCCTGATGCCCTCTGCTACACCGACCTGTGTGAGACAAGATCTGCGTTACTTCCTGCCCTCCAGGCCAAGGCTGGGCCTGAGCTCAGGCTCGCACGGACGCACATCACACCTGATGAACGTTGCTCACAAAACCAGGCACTTCCAGCACATTCGAAAGGTGAGACTTCTGCAGAGTCCCCGCTAAGGCGTGCGTCTGCACGGCTGCACCCAAAACATCCTTCCCCCGCCCACCTCCTCTGGAGAGCCGCACGGCAGGTGGCTGCTCTGGCGGGGGGGGGGGGGGGCCGGCTGAGACGGCGTGGTGAGGGAGCCGCTGGGACGGGGGGCCGGACTTGCCATGGCCATGTCGTGGGCACGGGGGAGGCCTGCTCCGGTGCCCAGGGCTGCCACATGGCAGGGGAGGCCATGGCCTGTTCTGGTGGCTGGAGCCAGGAACGGGGCCTGCCACATGGCGGGGGCGGGGGGTCTGTGGCCGGGAACGCGTGTGCGTGAATGACTTGGGTGCCTCGGTGGTGCAGCCAAACAATGCCCATGAGCTCAATACCGGTGCACAAGCGGAACCTGGTGGGAACTCCTCGGGAACCCTGGGCTACAGACACTAACATCGGAGCTGTGGGCTTTGATTTCTACAACGAAGATTAATTCCGATTGTCATGTAGCTCTTTCCCCCAAAGCACGTCCCAGGGGTTAGCTAACGGGACACTCCACACTTGGAAAGACCCCTACCTGGCCCGCCATGACCACCCCCGCAATCTTCAAGTGGTTTGGGAACAAAAGAGTTTGAAAGCCACTGGCGCCCACCGGCACAGTCGCCGGGCCAGGGTGGGGAGGCCGAAGGACGTGGAGCAGGCGGCAATCCCGCTGCATGCAGCAGCCAGTTCTGTGCGTGGTCTGGCCGCGCCATTGCCTGGCCCCAGGGGGCCTGCTCCGTTCCCGCTTGGGTTCAGAGAACTCGGCAGCACAGCCTGGGGGCCCGGGGAGCAGAGCGCTGTGGCCACGGGAGATGTTGGGGCCTCGGACATGGGGCAGCGGTTTGTCCCGGGGGTCAGGATGGAGCTTTTTGGGTGCTCAGGGCGGCCCCAGTCAGCCATGCGGTTTTATCTAAACCCCACCCCCATTGGGAGCCTAACCGGGGATTTCCAGACTCGGCACAGGAAACCTGCGTTTGCTTCAGGATGGATTTCCCCCCCACGGGCCAGGTCTCAGCGCCCCCGAGATGGGGAGGGGCATTGCCAGGACAGGGGCACGGTGGGGAGGGTGGGGTGTTAGCCATATGCACATCTCAGCTCACTCACTTCTGGAAGCCTCCAAACCTCCGGGCGCTAGAGGTGGAAATAACTATGGAAGGAAAAGTGCCCGCAGAGGCTGCGTGCCGCGCTGGCGCCTGGGGCGTGCGGAGGCAGCTGCTTTGAGCTGCCAAAAGCCAGGCTGGATGCGAGGCTCCTGGAGCTCTGTGTAGGGCTGCCAGGTGTTCGGTTTTGAACCGGACAGTCCAGTATTGGAGCTTTCTGTTCGGGAAACACATGGAGAAAATAGAACTGTCCGGTATTTTCTAACTCAGATGTGATGTTGATTGTGATGGACAAGCCCTGCAGAACGTCACTTACAGCCTGTGATGTAGTGCTGGTACCTTGCTGGTTGTTATGCTGGGCAGTGGGCTGTGGGTGACCTCCACTGGCTGCTGTCTGTAGCACGGCCCAGCAGGGCAGGGGATGAGTCATTATGCGAGGGGGCTCCGAACCTGTCCGACCAGTTACCCCCCAGGGAGGGAACAATGGGAAGGAGGGGAGTGGAGCCCTAGCTGGGGGCAGGCCTGGAAGGGAGTTGGTTAGTTTCTGTATGGAATCATGGAGGAAGCAGCCTGAGCAAAGGGGGGCTGGGATTTAGGGGCCCAGTCTCCCCCATCCCAAGAGGAGCTGAGGCATCCTAGGCCTGCCCCTGTAACCAGATTACATCTGTGCTGTGCTGTATCCTGGAGAAGCAATAAACTCCCTCTGTTCTACTGGCTGGTGGAGTCTGTTCGTGCCACTACAGGGGTGCAGGAGTCGGGGGACCCCGACACATCACAGTGGTGTCAGAAGTGGGATGCACTGCACCCCGTGGATGGAGCTTCCAGCGGCGAGTGACAAGGCGCAATAGAAGCAAGAGCCGTGGAGCCAGGTGTACTGGAGACAGAGTGAAGTGGTTCCTGGGAATCGTGGGGCGCTGCAGCACTAGACTGGTGAGGCTGCACCGAGGGGACTAGCGGGGAGATGGCCTACGCCCGACTTCTGAAGGCAGAGCTGGTGAAGCTGTGCAGAGAGAGGGGCTTGCCTGTGCGGAACGCAACCAAGGCCCAGCTGATTGCCTGGCTGGAGGAGAATGACCAGTCACGGGGCCAGAATCTTGTCCCCATGGGGAGCAGCCAGACTCCCCTGGGAGCGTGTCAGGCTCTGAGAGGGGTGGAGCACTGGAGCCCGCCGGAGAGATGGGACAGCTTCCCCGGGGAGCCCTGTAAGCCGTAGCCCATCAAGGGCAGGAGCCAGCCCAGCGGAGCTGCGGCGGCTGGAGATCCAGCTGCAGATGAAGGAATTGGAAGTCCAGGACCGCAGAGAGCAGCGACAGCATGAGCTGGCCATGGCAGAGTGGAGAAGCGGCGGGGACCCGGTGGCGCCAAGTGCGGATGGGCCCCAAGGGCCCCGGCTGCCAGACGCTTGGAGAAGCTCGTGGTGGCCCAACTGAAGGACGTGGGTGACATAGACGGGTTCCTCAGCTCCTTTGAGAGGGCCTGTGGACTGCAACGGGTCCCCCCAGCTGACTGGCTACAGGAGCTCATCCCCGCACTGAACCAGGAGGCTGCCGGGGTGCTCAATCAGCTGGAGGACCTACAGCCAGGGGATTACAACCGAGTCAAGGAGTCCCTGCTGCACAAGTTTGGGCTGACCCCCGAGATGTACAGGAAGAAGTTCCGGGGGGTGCAGAAGGAGCCACGGGAGACCTATGTGGATCTGGCCTCCCGCCTGGTGCAATACTGCCGCAAGTGGGTG
Organism: Pelochelys cantorii; assembly: GCA_032595735.1. Lineage (NCBI taxonomy): Eukaryota > Metazoa > Chordata > Testudines > Trionychidae > Pelochelys > Pelochelys cantorii. The sequence continues at coordinate 40,999,399 of CM064341.1, forward strand.
TCCAGGGTCGGAGCCCAGACCGCAGAGGACCTGCTCAAGCTGATCATGATGGAGCAGTTCTATGAAGCGTGCACACCCAGCCTGAGGCTGTGGCTCAAGGACCAAAGTCCGGAGAACCCCCAGAAAGCTGGGAGGCTGGCGGATGAGTTCACGGAGAGCTGGTCCGGGTGTGAACGGGAGTCCTGGAGAGAAAGGGAATCGCACAGAGACCGGTTCTTGGCTGAGTGATGGAAAGAGGCATCTCCGAGGCGAGCCCCAGGGACCAGGACCAGTCAACGGTGCCCCAGAAAACCAGCCAGGGCCCGGGCAGAGCCAACGCAAAAGGGCCCACAGAACTTAACCTGCCATCGCTGTGGGCAATGAGGCCACAAGAGAGCTCAGTGCACCAGGCACAAGAACAGGTCCCATGACCTGGGACTTTCCAGGGTTAACTGGCTGGGGCTGGAGGAAGGGCAGGCTGCCCCAGAGGCAGGGGCTGGCAGGTAAACCCCAGCTCAGAGTGGGGGGAAGGATGCTCAGTGCACCTCTCCTGAGAGGTCTGATCCTCGGGAGGCAGATTTCTCCTTGTACCGGGTGGGGGCAGGACAGCCCCTGCGGAGTGACTGTCTCGTACCCCTGGAGGTGGATGGTAGGAAGGTGACAGGTTTCTGGGACATGGGGGTGGAGGTGACGCTGGCCCGACCCATCATAGTGGCTCCAGACCGTATGCTACCCAACACTCAGCTGACCCTGAGGGGCATAGACGGGTGTGGCGGCGCGTCGGGGTCCCCCGACACCTGCACCCCCGTAATGGCACGGACAGACTCCACCAGCCAGTAGAATAGAGGGAGTTTATTGCTTCTCCAGGATACAGCACAGCACAGATGTCATCTGGTTACAGGAACCGGGCCTAGGATGCCTCAGCCCCCCTTGAGATGGGGGATGCTGGGCCCCTAAATTCCAGCCCCTCTGGGCCTAGGCTGTCTCCTCCATGATCCCAGACAGAAACTAACTCTTCCTTCCCTCCAGGGCTCCACCCCCCTCCTTCCCATTGTTCTGCTCCATGGGAGATACCTGTCTGACGAGTTTCGAGTTTCGAAGCCCCCTTTGCATAATGACTCATCCCCTGCCCTGCTGGGCCGTGCTGCAGACAGCAGCCAGTGGAGGTCGCTGACAACCCACCGCCCAGCATAGCAACCAGCAAGGTACCCCCACTACGTCACAGGGGTGATCTAGAGGAGTGGCCAGACGGACCCCACAGGACCCTGGTCACCACCCGTAGCCAGAGCCAGCGAGGGGCTGGCACCCCGGAACTCGAGGAGGTTCCCCAACAGGGGGCCCAGGGCCCCATCCCAGCAGACATGGAGTCGGACCGAGGCAGTGGGGGGGAACATGCTCCTGTCCCAGCGACAGCTGGTGGCCCCCCAAAGGTATCGCCACAAGCTGCTCTACCTGGCCCATGACATCCCGTTCTCGGGACACCAGGGGATCCGGCGCACGCGGCCGAGGCTGCTCCAACACTTCTCCTGGCCGGGGATATTTGCGGCCGTGCAGCGGTACTGCCGGTCCTGCGACTCCTGCCAGCGGGTGGGGAAGGCCCAAGATAGGAGGAAAGCGGCGTTGGCGGCGTTGAGCCCACCGCCCCCTTCCCGGGGGGAAGCCATTCCCGGTACAGAAATCCCCTCTCCCACCGGAACTTCTCCTGGCAATCTTCCCCCAGGGGTTGAGCTGCGCCCAGGTCGGCCCGGTCCCTCAGGGCCTGCAAGGAGGGATCCGCCCGCACCTCCGCCTGGAATTCAGTGGCTGGTGCTGGGACAGGGGCGTGTTCCCCCCCCACTGCCTCGGTCCGACTCCATGTCTGCTGGGACGGGGCCTTGGGCCCCCTGTTGGGGAACCTCCTCGAGTTCCGGGGTGCCAGCCCCTCACTGGCTCTGGCTACGGGAGGTGCCCTAGGAGTCCACAGGGTTCTCACTGTTCAAGCTGTTATATGGGAGGCGAGTGAGGGGCCCCCTAGACTTACTGAGATACCAGTGGGAGGGGAAGGTCTCCCCGGAGGGGGAGCCGGTCATGGAATACGTCCTGACGTTCCGGGAACGACTTGCCGAGCTCATGGGCCTGGCCAGAGAGAACCTGAGCAGGGCCCAGAGGAAGCAGAAGGGCTGGTATGACCGCAATGCACAGGCCCGCGCCTACGCTACCGGGGACCAGGTGATGGTCCTAATTCCCGTGCGGAAGAATAAGCTGCAAGCCGCCTGGGACGGCCCCTTCAAGGTTGTTAAGCAGCTGAACGAGGTGAATTATGTGGTGGAGCTAATGGGCCGGATGCGCGGCCAGCGGGTGTATCATGTTAACATGATGAAGCCGTACTGGGACAGGGAGAACTTGGTGCTGGCCGTGTGTAAGCCCTGGGAGGAGCAGGGGGAGGATCCCCTGGTCGGCCTGTTCCCTGGGACCGGAGAGGACTCTTCGCTGGAGTCAATTTCCCTCTCGGACCAGCTCACCCCGGCCCAGCAGGCCGAGATCCGAGAGGTGCTGCGCTCCCGCCAGCAACTGTTTTCCGACAAGCCTGGTCTCACCAACCGGCCTGTCCACCGGGTGGAGACGGGCACTCACCCCCCGGTGCGCTGCTCCCCGTTCAGGGTCACGGGGAAAACAGCCCAGGACCTGGAGAGAGAGGTCCGGGACATGTTGGCCCTGGGGGTGATCCAGCCGTCCTCCAGCCCCTGGGCCTCTCCCGTGGTGCTGGTTCCCAAGAAGGATGGGTTGATCCGGTTCTGCGTGGACTACCGGAAGCTCAACGCCATCACGGTGTCCGACGCCTACCCGATGCCAAGGCCCGACGAGCTCCTGTTCAAGCTGGGGGGAGCTCGCTACCTCACCACCCTCGACCTCACCAAGGGCTACTGGCAGGTGCTGCTAGACCAGGAGGCCAGACTGAAATCGGCTTTCATCACCCCTCTGGGGCTCTATGAGTTCCTAGTCCTGCCCTTCGGCCTCAAAGGGGCACCGGCCACCTTCCAGCGTCTGGTGGACCAGCTGCTGCGGGGAATGGAGAACTGTGCCCTAGCGTACATAGATGATATCTGTATCTTCAGCCAGTCCTGGGAGGACCACGTGGCCCAAGTCAGCCAGGTACTGGATCGGCTGAGGGAGGCTGGGCTGACCATAAAGGCTGGGAAGTGCAAGGTTGGAATGGCCGACGTGTCCTACCTGGGCCATAAGGTGGGGAGCGGCTGCTTGAAGCCAGAGCCGGCCAAAGCGGAGGCCATCAGAGACTGGCCTGTACCCCAGACCAAGAAGCAGGTCCAGGCTTTCATTGGGATGGCGGGATACGACCGGAGGTTTGTGCCCAACTTCAGCTCCATCGCTGCCCCGATCACAGAGCTGTGCAGGAAGGGGAGGCCAGACAGGGTGGTCTGGACGGAGCAGTGCCAGAGGGCTCTCTGTGCACTGAAGGAAGCCCTGGTCAAGGCCCCAGTGTTGGTAAACCCGGACTTTGACAAGCCCTTTATCGTGTTTACCGAAGCCTCGGACACCGGGCTGGGGGCGGTGCTGATGCAGGTGGACGAGAAGGGGGAACGCCACCCTACCGTGTACCTGAGCAGGAAGCTGCTGCCCCGGGGGCGGAGCTACGCGGCCGTAGAGAGGGAATGCCTAGCGATGGGGTGGGCCCTGCAAAAGCTGCAGCCGTACCTGTGTGGCCGGCGTTTCACGGTGTAACCGGCCACTGCCCCCGACCTGGCTGCACCAGATGAAGGGACCAACGCCAAGCTGCTGAGTGGAGCCTGCTCCTGCAGGACTACGACATGGAAGTGACCCACGTCAAGGGGAGCGCCAACATCCTCGCCGACGCGCTGTCCCGGAGCGAGGGGCCCGAACCTCCCAGGCCACCGGCAGAGTGACCCCGCTCAGCTCGCTCTCGGGGGGGGGGGACAGGCGTGATGTAGTGCTGGTACCTTGCTGGTTGCTATGCTGGGCAGTGGGCTGTGGGTGACCTCCGCTGGCGGCTGTAGCACGGCCCAGCAGGGCAGGGGATGAGTCATTATGCAAAGGGTCTCTCAACCTGTCTGACGAGTTATCTCCCAGGGAGCGGAACAGTGGGAAGGAGGGGAGTGGAGCCCTGGCTGGGGGCAGGGCTGGAAGGAAGAGTTAGTTTCTGTCTGGATTCATGGAGGAAGCAGCCTGAGCAAAGAGGGGCTGGGATTTAGGGGCACAGTCTCCCCCATCTCAAGGGGGGCTGAGGCATCCTAGGCCTGGCCCTGTAACCAGATGACATCTGTGCTGTGCTGTATCCTGGAGAAGCAATAAACTCCCTCTATTCTACTGGCTGGTGGAGTCTGTTCGTGCCACTACGAGGGTGCAGGAGGTGGGGGAACCCCGACGCGCCGCCACACAGCCCACGGCCAATGGCACATCCAGTGAGGAAAGCCACAGGTCAGGGGCGGCGCCACCCCAGGAGGGCAGGCCCTGCTGCCAGCCGCTGGCGAAAGCTGCTGCTGCTCCCGTGTGCCCCTGCGGCACATGCACCCCAAGGCCATTTGCTCCGCTCCGTGCAAGGCAGCTTGGCCCAGGCCAGAGGCAAAGGAAGGCGCCGCTCTCTGAGAAGCGGGAGGGCAGGTTGGAGCGGAAGCAAGTGCAAGCAGTGGGCTCCAGCCGCTGAAGCCACTTGGCGCAGGCGCGGGTTCCCAGTGCCACGTGGCCTTTGGGAGGCCCACGGAGTTTCTCTGTCTCTGTACGTGGACTTTGGAAACGGGCTCTGAGCAGGCGGCGTGTTGGGCACGCAGTGAGGCCTCCTCCTGGGGCGGGACTGCATGCCCAGCCCCGGGAAGGCTTCGGAAGGCCCATGACCGTTCCCAGGCCCGGCCCTGCCCCTCTGTAGGTCAGGGTGCCTCAGGGTCTTTCTCCCCTGTCTGGCAAAGCCTGAGCACCGCCAGGAAGAGCCAGCTGGTGCGGATGGGAGGAAAGACCATTGCCTTCCGCCTTGGGAACGAAGGCCACACGGCACAGCCTCTTGCACTTCCGAAAGGACCTGACCAAGCCGTGGCTAGGCCCGGCGTGGCCTGCCCACCCGACAGCAGAGGAGAAAGCGCCACTGCTCGGGGCCCCAGGACTCCTGCGGTTCCTGTGTGGCAGCCGGGACCAGCAGCGTGGATTTCACCGGGGAGCCCCGGCGCTAAAGCCTGAGCCTCTGCTGTCTGAAATGCAGACCGGCTCCCCGCACTATGGCACGCCTGTTCACACCAGGGGTGTCTCCTCCGGCACACGCACGGGCCCCCCGGAGACGGCCGCTCGTGGGTATGTGGGGCCCATGCTGACCAGTGGCTGCAGACACGTCTGGGGTTGCCAGATGGTTTCAACAAAAATACTGGACACACTTGACATGACCTCACAATCGACATCACATCTGAGTTAGAAAATACCGGACAGTTCTGGTTTTCCATTTCTATTTTCTCAATTTGTTTCCCGCACAGAAAGCTCAAATACTGAACGGTCCGGTTCAAACCCGGACACCTGGCACCCTAGCGGCCCACGCTGACCAGTGGCTGCAGACACGGGGCCCTGCGCTTGCAGAAGCGGCCAGAGGTCAAGAGGTAAGATCTCTTCTCTGCTGCTGTCTCTGCCGTGCTGCCCTGGGACCAGCCTTCCCGGCTTTGTCCTGCAGAAAGGGAGGGGTGCAAGGGCCGCGTGTGCCTCCCAGGAGGCTGGGCCTGGCCCGTGGCTTGGGGAAGACCCCTGCGGCTAAGGCGGCAGGCGGCCCATCCATGCTGGGGGTCAAATGCCGGCAAGACGTTTGGACACAGACTCGGCTTTTAGCTCTTGGGCGAGAAGCAGGAACATTCTGGCATCTTCTGGAAAGGAGAAGTCCTGGCTTACCGCGGGGAAGAGCAACTGGGCCCCACGTGTTCATTCACGTCATTTGCCAAGGGCAGGACACGCAGGCCAGGCAGGAGGCTCTCTCACGCCTGGCCCAGCTCGGGGGGCATTGTGTGTGTGTGTGCATGTGTGCGCGTGTGGCTGCGTGTGTGCGCGTGGCTGCGTGTGGCTGTGTGTGTGCGCGTGTGGCTGCGTGTGTGCACGTGTGTGCGTGTGGCTGTGTGTGTGCACGTGTGTGCGTGTGGCTGCGTGTGTGCGTGTGGTTGCACGTGTGCGTGTGGCTGCGTGTGGTTGCGTGTGTGCGTGTGGCTGCATGTGTGTGCACATGTGGCTGCGTGTGTGCGCGTGGCTGCGTGTGGCTGCGTGTGTGCGCGTGTGGCTGCGTGGCTGCGTGTGCGTGTGGCTGCGTGTGGCTGCATGTGTGCGTGTGGCTGCGTGTGTGCGCGTGTGGCTGCGTGTGTGCGCGTGTGGTTGCATGTGTGCGTGTGGCTGCGTGTGTGCATGTGTGCGTGTGTGTGCATGGCTGCGTGTGTGCGTGTGCGTGTGTGGCTGCGTGTGTGCGTGTGCGTGTGCGTGTGGCTGCGTGTGTGCATGTGTGCGTGTGTGCGCATGGCTGTGTGTGTGTGCGCGTGTGGTTGCGTGTGTGCGTGTGGCTGCGTGTGTGCATGTGGCTGCGTGTGTGCGTGTGTGTGTGCGTGTGGCTGCGTGTGTGCATGTGTGCGTGTGTGCGTGTGTGTGTGCGTGTGGCTGCGTGTGTGCATGTGTGCGTGTGTGCGTGTGTGTGTGCGTGTGGCTGCGTGTGTGCATGTGTGCGTGTGGCTGCGTGTGCGCGTGTGGCTGCGTGTGTGCGTGTGTGCGCGTGTGTGCGCGTGTGTGCGTGTGGCTGCGTGTGTGCGTGTGTGTGCGCGTGGCTGCGTGTGTGCATGTGTGCGTGTGTGCGCGTGGCTGCGTGTGTGCATGTGTGCGTGTGTGCGCGTGGCTGCGTGTGTGCATGTGTGTGTGCGTGTGGCTGCGTGTGTGCATGTGTGCGTGTGTGCGCGTGGCTGCGTGTGTGCGTGTGTGTGTGCGTGTGGCTGCATGTGTGCGTGTGTGCGTGTGGCTGCGTGTGCGCGTGTGGCTGCGTGTGTGCATGTGTGTGTGCGTGTGGCTGCGTGTGTGCGTGTGTGCGCGTGTGTGCGCGTGTGTGCGTGTGGCTGCGTGTGTGCGTGTGTGTGCGCGTGGCTGCGTGTGTGCATGTGTGCGTGTGGCTGCGTGTGCGCGTGTGGCTGCGTGTGTGCATGTGTGTGTGCGTGTGGCTGCGTGTGTGCGTGTGTGCGCGTGTGCGCGTGTGTGCGTGTGGCTGCGTGTGTGCGTGTGTGTGCGCGTGGCTGCGTGTGTGCATGTGTGCGTGTGTGCGCGTGGCTGCGTGTGTGCATGTGTGCGTGTGTGCGCGTGGCTGCGTGTGCACGCGTGCATTCGAGGCGGGAGTGCTGCAGTGGGAGGGAGGCGCAGCGTGCAGAGCAGCAGGGCCTGCAGAGGGCCCCGGCGCTGCTGGATTCATTGTCATTCTCCTGGACGCGAGGGCTTTTCAATAATTCTGTGTGATCAGCTCGGCTCTGAAGGCCCCTCTCCACAGGCGGGAGTGGAGCCGGCCCCATCGTTATTCCCTGGGCAAAGGTCGCTGCTAAAGCGTGAGCCCGGCAGGAGCCAGCTGGCACCAGAGTGTGTGTTTTCCCGCCCGGCCAGCGATCCCGATCTCAGGATCTGGGGCCTGGGGCCACATTCTGCGCCCCTGCTCTGTCCTCACGCAGGCAAACTGCTCACTGAAGACAGTGGATCCTGGCTCGTCTCGCTGTCGTCACTGCTCTGTGGGCTCCGCATGCGGCTGTCCGGGCCGAGAAATGCAGCCGGCCCCGCTCCGGAGATCTGCCGGCCCCTGGCAGAGGAGATGGTCCGTGGGTGAGTCCCTTGGCAGGGCTCGTGAGCCGTGAGCCGAGCTGCTCCCTTGGCTCTTCCGCTGAAAAGGGTTTTGTGGTTTTGGTCTCGTCAAAAATATTATTCTTGCAAAAATAAATTGGTTTCCAGAACGCGCAGGCGAGCGTGGCGGGAACGCTACCGTTTCTGATTTCGGACAGCCCGGGGGGTGGGGTTTGAGGGTCACCTGACATTTTCCAGGGGTGGGGGGCGCTCACTGCCTGAGCTGCGCCATTGTGAATTCCTGCTCAGGGCCACGGGGGCGGGAGCCGACGTGCCTCATGCAGGGCAGCATGGACCATGCCCCGAATGGGCGGGCTGGGGAGACGAAGGGCCCAAGGAGCTGCGTGGTGGGTGGAGCCGAGGGCCAGAGCCAGACGTTCCTGTCCTGTGCGTGCGACATGGTGCGGGGTACTCGGTCTGCCATCCTCCCGCCTTTCCGCCTCAGCGATGGCCCACGTGGCCGACAGAACATCCCTGGGAGGGCTGCAGCCTGCGGGAATTCTCCCGTTTTACGGCGGCGGGTTCCAGAGTGGCGAGGGTGGGAAGCATGATTGTAGGCAGCCTATGTCGCGTGGGAGCAAGAGCGGAAAACAGCACGTCTGTCCCACGAAGTGGCTGGAAGGAACTGCCTCGTGCCCCGCATGTGGGCCCACAAGCCAGTCAACAGGCAAATCCCCAGCCACCCACGTATTTTAAATGAGTTTGCCAAACTCCCTTGCTGGGGGCTATTTCCAGTCTTGTTCCTCGTCTTCTCTCTGTGCCTCTTGCTGCCCTGTTGCTGCCCCTCCGGGAGCCCCACACAGCTCCCTGAGGCCTGGCCTGCACTAGGCGTGTGGATGGAATTTAGCGGCACTAGGTTGATTTCTAAACGATGCAGCCACGCTAGCAAGCCTGGCGGTGGAAGCTGATGTTGGGCACTCCTGACTTCACGCTATCCCAGCCTTGCACGCTCCAGTTCATGGTTGTGCAAATGCAGCCCACAGGTCCCTGCTCCGACTGCTCGGGCCACAATTTGCACCTCTCCTGCTCTTCCGGTGAGCAGAAAAAGCCCCGGGAAAATGTGGATTTCATTTCCCGGGTGGCCAGCGCTGCGAGCACACCTCAGAGCGAGCAGTGCTGGGCACGTGGCCACGATCTAGACCAGACAGGCCTGAGTCTGTCGACTTTAGACTGTCTAGATCCCCGGCTCCGGGCCCACAAGGTGCCCTTGGTCCCTGCACCCACATCGGCCATGTAAAGTGAGCGGCAGAGCAGCAGTGCCCATCAAGACCTGGGTGCCACCGCGTCCTGGTCTGAGACCTTATGTGCTGGCCTGGCCCTCTGCTCAGGGCGACTCACATGGCCTCCTCCCAGGCTGCCCTTTGCCAGGGAGAAGGTGCTAAGGGTGCAACCTGCGTGCAGCGAACGCCCGGGTAGGCCACCAGTAGCTTCCTCCTGCATGTGGGAACAGACCCTCCCCTGGAGCATCCGGGGCATTGCCAGCAGCCAGAGCAGAACGATTCTCCAGAGAGATCGCGGCTCAGTCTGAGCTACGAGATTTCCCAGGGTCTGCTCAGGCCGTTCACAAATGGGAAGAGAGAAGATTTGACAGATCCACTCGCCCTGTGAATCATGCACCTAAGTTAGTCTTTGCCCACCCAAAAGCACAGCCCTGCCAGCAAGGGAGGGAGGGAGGGAGCTCTGGCAATCTCCCCCTTGCAGAGGCGCTGCGAGGGTGGCAGTCTGCAGCAAGCGGGAGTCCCCTCGGCGAGGGCACTCAGAAGGCTGGGAAAACACACCTGCTTGGGTGACTGTTTCAAAGCTGCTCATCCTTAAATCGACAATGGGCTGGAGATAAACAAACCGAACCAAAGCCCCTTCCAGCTTTGCAAGTGAAAGATGCTGCTTCCTGATCACTAAGATCCTTCGCAAATTGACTTCTAAAAATAAGACACTTAATTAAACGCGTCTGTTCTTCTGATGCTACTCACAAGAGTTAAGTCCGGGAATGATAAAGGGACACTTCGTGATAATGTATTCGGGGAGACTTATCTTCCTCATAAAGGAATTCTGAAAGAACCAAGAATGTAATTGCATTATATTTATGTCAATTCTCTTCTTTAACTCAGCTGCAAATGAAGTATTCGGTATTGAACTGCAACCCATTTTAATTTACAAACCCGGCTCTGCTTTCCTCAGTAGTATTGCAACTAATGAAAAATGACTCAAAGGAACAGATTTTTCCATATGAATGCTCAGATAGACCCCAAACAGGCAGGCGCGATGAATGAAGCAGCTTCCAGTAGCTCAGGCATTTTCTAGGCTAAGAAAAGAGACCTAATTTTAGCTTGTTTTGAAACTTACCGAGAAGTGCGGCTGCGGCGGGTTGGCTCTCGCTGCTCAGTTCCTGCAACCCCATTCGTGCGGGATTTTCCTTTCAGCCCTGCTGGGTGTGTGGCTGCCCTGAGAGGTTGTGTGGTGGCTGGAGGCCGCCAGCGGAGAGCAGGGAAAGAGCCTGGTGTCAGCCTTGTGCCCTTACACTAGTGCCTCCCTGGTGTCAGCCTTGTGCCCTTGCACTAGTGCCTCCCTGGTGTCAGCCTTGTGCCCTTACACTACAGCTTCCCTGGTGTCAGCCTTGTGCCCTTGCACTAGTGCTTCCTTGGTGTCAGCCTTATGCCCTTGCACTAGTGCTTCCCTGGTGTCAGCCTTGTGCCCTTGCACTAGTACTGGCTCCTCCTCCTTCCTCACACAACACAGTGCCAGTGGAACCTCACTAGCACACATTCCCCCACTCCCACCCCAGCACAAGGTGGCTGTCACGTTACTGAATTTGAGGGAAGCAGCCAGATCACTGCTGCACCCGGGGGCTGTGTGTGTGTTGGCCCCAAAAGTGGTATAAAGGGGGCCATGTGAGGTGTCGAATAGAGGCTTACTGTCTGCTGATTCTGTATATGCTATTCATGTAATTGTGTAATGTCTGTGTGTGAAGTTATAAGCATGTACTTTGTATGGGTACTGAATGTTTCTCTGTATGTGGTTGAGCCATGGGCAGAGCCCGGCCTATGGACATGCTAATTAGCGAGGCTCTGTGGAACAATAGCCCTCCACAGGCCAAGGACACACCTCAAGAATGGGGACTGACACCTAAGGGCTACCAGCAGGGAACACAGGGATAGGCCACTGGCCAGGTGACCTGCTGCAGCCAAGAAGAGACCAGGAAGGAGGTATAAATATGCCATGTGGCCGACTCCATTTTGGTGCTCAGCTCAGCCCTTCATCCCAGAGGCAGCAGTGCAGGGATCGAAGAGCCAGAAAGAACTGTGGACCCATCCTGATGCTGGATGTTCACCAAAGACTTTTAAGCCAGCAGTTATAACATCTCTGCTGCAAGCCTGCATCGAGAACTGGGAGATTCAATCCCTGTAATGTATGATACTTTAACAACCTCACTCTCATGCTTTTCTTTCTTGTAGCAATAAACCTTTAGATGTTAGATGCTAAAGGATTGGCTCAGCGTGATTTGTGGGTAAGGTCCAGAGGGTAAATTGACCTGGGATCTGTGGCTGGTTTCTTGGAACCGGACAGAACTTGTTCGGGGAAGGTGAGATTGGGTTCTAAGACCCCTCACCTGTGTATGAGGCCCGGGGCCATCTGGGGCACGGATATTGCTGGGGTGTCGGAGGGGTTTTGTTCGTGAGGTTTCAGGCAGGCAGCTGAAGCGCTCGGTGGGACTGGTTGTGGCCTATTAGGAAAGGTGTCCAGTCTGGGGGCTGTAAAGAGCCCCGAATTTGAGAAATTCACCCTGAGCGGACACCCTCAGCTGTGCCCAGACCCGGCCCGGTCCGTCACAGCGGCTCCTGCCAGCGTGGATGGCCCGGCACACCTGGGATCTAGGCCGAGCGGCTGCAGGAGCAGGGCGGCAGGAGGCCCCTGCGGAGCAGCACCCTGCAGCTGGGAGCCGGAGTCGAAGGAAGGGAGGGTCCCATGCGGGCTGCCCTGGGCGCGGTGACCTGCTCGGGGCTAGGAGAAGCAGTGACACACAGTGGCGGTATGAGCCCGCCCGGGCCTGGCGTCTCAGAGCTGTGACGCCCGCAGCCGGCAGCTCTCGGAGCCACGCCCGGCCATTGCTGACAGAGAGCAGTGGCTGCCCCGCGCACCACCTGGGACAGCAGCTCTCCAGGGCCCCGGCCTGCATCTCCCCGGCTCCAGTGACTGCACCGAGGGCTGGGCTAGCCTCTGGCAGCGAGCGGCCTACTCCAAAGCCAGCCCCTCCCGTGGCCGGGCTAACGTGACAGGGCTTCTGCCTCAGCACCGCAGGGCTGTCAGGAAAAGCCAGGCCGTGCCCGGGGCCCAGCCAGGTGCCGTGCCGAAGCTGCACGCTAATCCACCTTGATGTTCCCAGCCCCAGAGGCACCCGCGTCTCGCCAGCCCCGGCCATTTATTATCGTTTATTTACAGGAGGCAGATTGTCTTTTGACCTTTCTATCCCTGCTGGAGCAGCTCTGGAGCGGCTGTTCTAATAGCTTGCAGCACGCCGGAGGAATGCAAACGGCTCTGGCTGGCCGGCTGGAGGGAGGGATGGAAATGGACCCCCAGGGGCGTGAAACACGCTGCTCTCTGCGTGGCGCACGTGGGCACAGTGCCAGGTGGGGCAGAGCTCGGGGTGCACATCGGGCGGGGCTGTCCCACCTCGGGCCCCCCAGCAGAGCAGAGGATGCCCCCCCCCCGGCTTCTCCTCTGCACTGGCCTCCCCAGGGTCTCCTCAAGTCTCCTCCAGGCCCACGGGTCCCCAGGCCAGTGACCTCCCCGGGCCAGCGTGGCCAGCCAGGTGCTGCTTTCCATACTGTCTAGGTGGCGGTGACCTCCGCTGCTCAGCTCTTTGCAGTAGCCACGTCAGCACTGAAGTGACTCCTCCCCCGTGGGCGGCGAGTGCCGCAGCAGGCAAGGCCCCGCAGCCTGGCTCGCCTCCCTTCGGAGGTCCCCAGCGTGCCCCCGCGGCTGTGGGGCGAGGCTGCTGCCCTGGGAGCCCCCGTTCTGCCCTTGGTTGCACACGCTGAGCGTTCTCACTCTCCCTGGGGAGCCCTACCGCACACTGCTGCCTGGCAGGAGGGGCCCCTCCCGTGCACCCCCAGGCCCCTGGTGCACACAGCCCAGCAGAGCCACCGCAGATCAGCTGGCACCCGGTGCCACTGGCAGCTTTCTTAGAACCCTGGCTCAGAGCGCCCCATGCCCAGAGCCGCCTGGCTCCATGTAACTACACAGGTCCCAGTCCAGCCACCAAGTGCCAGCACTGGCTGCTAGCCAGGCTGGGCAGGGAGGGTGTCCCTGGCCTCTGTGTGTCAGAGGCTGGGAATGGGCGACGGGGGAGGGATCGCTGGATGGTTCCCTGCTCTGTTCACTCGCTCTGGGCACCTGGCCCTGGTGGCTGTGGGCAGACAGGACCCTGGGCTGGACGGGCCGTGGGTCTGGCCCAGCCTGGCCGCTCGGGTGCTCTGTTCACAGGGTCTGGCGACAGGGCAGAATCCCCTTGCAACGGGCGACGCGGGCTGATGTTATTGCCACGTTGTGTGTACAGGTGCCGTTCTTTTACCCTGGCTGGGACACATGTATCACATCCATGGATCAGCTGACCTTTGACTAGAATAGCCTGGAACGCACAAGACACTAACCAGTCTCGGGAAACACTCGGCAGCCCCTGCCTGCTTTCCTACCTCTCCACGGCAGACACAGGGGGCTGAATGCTTCTTCAGACCAATGCGAAGGCTACCAGTCACAGACCGGCAGGTACAGAGAGCCCAGACTTCCACTGTCAGCGACAATATCAATGTTGCATGATTTACAATCTCCGGAGCGCTTTCTTTCTTGGCAGCAGAACATCTGTTTCAGGCCGGCTCTGAGCCGGGGTGTTTTAGATCTGTCCTTGAGGGTTTAATAGAGTTATCGAGGGGGCACAAACATTGATTGATTCATATTGACTTGTTTGGCAGACAGAGTCTCGCCCGATTATACCGAAGTGGAATGTTTATTATAGGGAATTTGATGATTCACCTGTATCCACGCTGTGCTCATTGTTAAGGGCAAAATGTAACAGCAAGCAACACAGCCGGCCTCCCAAGGCTAGCGGAGCTCTGCTTTGAAAAGCCTCTCTGGCGTTCCATCTGGATCTAAGTGTCGGCAGTCGGTATCTTACAGCAGAGTGACTTGCCCAGCAAAGCATCCCCGTCCCCTCGCGTGGACCAGCCCCCCGGCCAAGGAGTGCAGGAGCTTCCCTTGGGGATTGATCACTAGAGGGTGGCTTTGTAATTTCTCTAACAAATGCACTTTGCATGGCTCCTAGACACCCTTCCATCCTGTTCATGGACCCGTTCCTACAGCAACACCAAGGAAATGCTGCTTTGTTCCTTCCTAGAGGTGTTATGAACCCGAGGGACAAGCAAACAGAAAGTTAAGAATCATTCAAAAAGGGATAGAGAATAAGACAGAAAATATCTTATGGCCTCTGTATAAAACCATGGTACGCCCACACCTTGAATACTGCGCACAGGTGTGGTCATCTCATCTGAAAAAAGATCTAGTGGCCTTAGAAAAGGTTCCAAGAAGGGCAACTAAAATGATTAGGGGTTTGGAATGGGTCCCGTATGAGGAGAGGCTAAAGAGACTGGGACTTTTCAGCTTGGAAAAGAGGAGACTAAGGGGGGATAGGATAGAGGTCTATAAAATCATGAGTGGTGTGGAGAAAGTGAATAAAGAAAAGTTATTTACTTGTTCCCATATGTGACGTAGTGGGGGTACCTTGCTGGTTGCTATGCTGGGCAGCGGGTTGTCAGTGACCTCCACTGGCTGCTGTCTGCAGCACGGCCCCGCAGGGCAGGGGATGAATCATTATGCAAGGGGGCTTCGAAACTCGTCAGACAGGTATCTCCCATGGAGCGGAGCAATGGGAAGGAGGGGAGTGGAGCCCTGGCTGGGGGCAGGGCTGGAAGTGAGTGAGTTAGTTTCTGTCTGGGATCATGGAGGAGACAGCCTAGGGAAAGGGGCTGGAATTTAGGGGCCCAGTCTCCCCCATCTCAAGGGGGGCTGAGGTATCCTAGGCCCGGTTCCTGTAACCAGATTCCATCTGTGCTGTGCTGTATCCTGGAGAAGCAATAAACTCCCTCTATTCTACTGGCTGGTGGAGTTTGTCCGTGCCATTACGGGGGTGCAGGAGACGGGAAAACCCCAACGCGCCGTCACATCATAACATAAGAACTAGGGGCCACCAAATGAAATTAACAGGTAGCAGATTTAAAACAAACAAAAGGAAGTTTTTCTTCACTCAGTGCACAGCCTGTGGAACTCCTCGCCAGAGGATGTGGTGAAGACCAGGACTTTAACAGGTTTCAAGAAAGAGCTAGCTAGATTCATGGAGGTTAGGTCCATCATGGCTGTTAGCCAGGATGGGCAGGAATGGTGTTCCTCGCCTCTGTCAGAGGCTGGGAATGGGCAACAGGGGATGGATCGCTTGAAGATTCCCTGCTGTGTTCACTCCCTCTGGGGCACCTGGCATTGGCCACCGAGGGCAGACAGGACACTGGGCTGGATGGACCTTTGGTCTGGCCCCGTGTGGCTGCTCTGATGTCACTGAACCCAGAGTCGGAGTCTCCCACCTCCCAGCAGCAAAGTGTGAGCATTAAGCTCTGCGAATGCAGTGACCAGTTTCCTGCTGCCACCGGTGGGTCATGCCGCACTTAGAACCAAAGAGTCACAGAACACTAGGACTGGAAGGGCCTTCGGGAGGCATCGAGTCCAGCCCCCTGCCCCCACGGCAGGACCAAGCACCATCCAGACCATCCCTGACAGGCGTGTCCCACCTGCTCTTCTATATCCCTAGAGATGGGGATTCCACAACCTCCCTGGGCAATTTACTCCAGTGTTTCACCACCTAGACAGGCAGGAAGTTTTTCCTGACGTCCAACCTCCGCCTCCCTTGCTGCAGTTTGAGCCCATTGCTGTATCCTGCAGAAGCTGCAGTGCACATAGAACGTGGGTGTTTCTGAACCACTGCGTCATCTAGCCCTGCTGACCTGAGGGCGGAGAGCGGGTCTGAACACCCCGGATGCCGTCACTCACGCTGGGCTCTTGGACGCTAGCTGGCTGCTGTTTGTCGGGGCGAGCCCTGTGCTGTGCTGCAGTGGCTACTGCAGGTCTGCGCTCCCCGGGGCGCTGAGCCCATGTCAGTGCTGTGGGCTTTCTCCAGCAGCCAGGGCGGGACCCGAGGTGAGAGGGGCTGTTACTGCGGTGGACTCGTGCCCGGTGCCTGGGCTCCTAGACACCTCACCCATGTGCTCAGGGTCTAACTGATCCCCATATTGGTGTGATTTCCAGCTGGGCTTCTGCTCGGCTAGAGACTCAGAAAAGCTTCCAGCTGTGTCTGAAGCACAGACTCCAGCACAAAGCAGCAAGTGCAGGGCAGCTGGCACGGGGGGAGGGGGGCTCTTCCTCTATCTTCCCAAGCCCCCCGCCGACCCCAGGGCTCTGCTCAGCCCACCGCTCCCGTTCGCTGCGTAACGGGGCTGAGCCGAGGTGGATCCAGCTGCAGGCTCCCGGGCGCCGACCGGCCTCGCCCCCTTCGTGAGGTGTCCCTGGCCGACGTCTGGCACCTTCTGCTCCCCCCAGGCCTCGCCCGCCGCCTGCACAACGCCAGCTCCTGCGGCAACGGGGGCGATGCACTCGAGCCGCAGCGGGGCACGAGCTGGGCGAGCTGCCAGCAGCAGCACCAGTCCCAGCGTCCCACGGCAAACCAGCCGCCGAGCCCAGAGACGTGCCGGGGGCTCTGGCCGAGGCTAACGGGGCCCCAATGCCTGTGCTGGAGGAGCCGGCTGCCCTTACACCCGGCCTAGCCAGGCCCAGCCACTGCCATGCAGCACATCTCCATGGCAACTCCCGTGGCCCCGGGCCCTGCTCCATGTGGAGAGAAATGATCCCAGACCCGCCCTCCCGTGCGGGCACCAGGGCCCCGGCGCGCCGCCTGCCCCCCCCACGGCCAGGTGAGCCCCCAGCGTCGCTGGCTGCAGGTGTCTGCGGCTCATTTCTGCGGATGCAAATTGGGTGTCCGTGCAAGGCTCCATCGTGGGCAGCACCAGGGCAGGCCTATGCCACAAGCCCAGTGCAGGGGCAAGCCCATCGCCCTGGCTGAATCCCGCCCCCCTTGGGCTAACAGGTGCGGCCATGGGAGCAGGGAGCAGCTGGCACGCTGGAGTACTTCCCGCCCTGCCGCCTGCGCCTGTGCAGAGCAGGCTGGCTGACGGGCGGGAGACCGGAGCCCTGGCCCGTCCCCGCGGGAGCTGGCGCAGCAGGAGCGCAGGAGGGAGGTGTAAGGGAGAAGGTGCCTCTCTAGTGCAGGGGCCTGGCTGTGTCTTCCCCTCTGGTTCATGCTCCTTGCTGCTTCGGGAGAGGCCCCTGGCCCGGGGTTGTCAGTCTGCGCTGCTTGGGCCCTGCCAACGGCGGCGAGCACAGAACTGACCATGTGCAAATCTCACGCAGTTCCCTGGGCCTGAGCAAAGACACGAACTGGACGGCCCATTATCAGACCAGCTTCCTGCACATGTAACACCCCACTGATGTCAAACGCTGTGTGTGGGACCTTTCCACCCACTCAGCCTCATCGCACCGTTCTAGCAGTGAGCGGCCTTTTCTCCTCTTCCTTCTTTTTCTGTTATACACCCTGCGAGTCCCCTGCTCTTTTCCCCACTTGGGCTCATCCGAGGAAGCGCGTTTTGCCCCCCAGAGCTCAGCACACTGCATCAGAACGGCCAGGCTGAGTCAGACCAAGGGTCCACCCAGCCCAGTGTCCTGTCTGCCCACAGTGGCCAATGCCAGGTGCCCCGGAGGGAGTGAACAGAACAGGAAATCATAAAGCGATCTCTCTCCTGCCATCCATCTCCACCCTCTGACAAACAGAGGCCAGGGACACCATTCCTACCCATCCTGGCTAATAGCCATTTATGGACTTAACCTCCATGAATTTATCTAGTTCTCTTTTAAACCCTGTTATAGTTCTCGCCTTCACAACCTCCTCTGGCAAGGAGTTCCACAGGTTGACTGTGCGCTGTGTGAAGAAGAACTTCCTTTTATTTGTTTTAAACCTGCTGCCCATTAGTTTCATTTGGTGGCCCCTAGTTCTTATATTATGGGAACAAGTAAATAACTTTTCCTTATTCACTTTCTCCACACCAGTCATGATTTTATAGACCTCTATCCTATCCCCCCTCAGTCTCCTCTTTTCCAAGCTGAAAAGTCCTAGTCTCTCCAATCTCTCCTCACATGGGACCCGTTCCAAACCCCTAATCATTTTAGTTGCCCTTCTCTGAACCTTTTCTAATGCCAGTATATCTTTTTTGAGACGAGGAGACCACATCTGTACACAGTATTCAAGATGTGGGCGTACCATCGATTTATATAAGGGCAATAAGATATTCTCTGTCTTATTCTCTATCCCTTTTTTAATGATTCCTAACATCCTGTTTGCTTTTTTGACTGCTGCTGCACACTGGTGGACGTCTTCAGAGAACTATCCACGATGATTCCAAGATCTCTTTCCTGATTAGTTGTAGCTAAATTAGCCTCATCATGTTGTATGCCTAGTTGGGACTATTTTTCCCAATGTGCATTGCTTTACATTTATCCACATTAAATTTCATTTGCCATTTTGTTGCCTAGTCACTTAGTTTGGTGAGATCTTTTTGAAGTTCTTCACAGTCTGCTTTGGTCTTAACTATCTTAAGCAGTTAGGTGGCAAAGTTTGCAGACGATACGTTTACCCCTCTCTCCAGATCATTTATAGATAGCTATTCATCAGTCTCTAAGGTGCTGCAGGACCACTTGTTTTAAAGTTGCAGACTAACATGGCTGCCTCTCTGAGACTTTTTGTCTCCTTGAGGTGACGAGCTTCTCTTGGCGCAGGGTTTGTCCATCTCCTCGTAGCCTGCGGGATCCCCACATGCAAAAGCTCCGCGGACTGTATGACCCCCTCGTGAGCCACCTCCTGCCGGGCTGAAAGGAAGGGTCTCGGACTAGCACCAGGGGTCTGGGCGGATGCTGGAAGAGAGGTTCTCCTCATACGGGCTGTGGCCCCTCTGCAGGACAGGGCCTCAGTTCTGCCGCAGGACGGGTGCCTGCCCCGTCGGTAGGGCTGGGAGAGCTGCATCCTCCGGCAGGAGAGGGAGGTTGGGATCTAATGTTTCTAATTCAAAACAGAAGAAATGCTTCTTGCCAGGACCCGAGCTGGGGTCCCGCTTTGCAGCGCAGGCAGCGTCTGTTCCCCACGGCCTGGCAGCGTTGCTGGGTCCTGCGTGGAAGCGAGCCAGCAGGACACGTGAACAGGCTGCCCGGGGCCTGGCCCAGCGGCACCATGTCCACCTGCAGCCTGGTTCCAGTGGCAGAGCTGCGCCCGGCGGGGAGGGGCTGTGGGAACGCGGCAGCAGGGGGGCTCGGGAGCTCCCTGCTAGTGCTGGTAGCTGGCACAAAGGAGGGGCTTCTCCTCAGCTCCCTCCGAGAATCCTCCCGGCCTGGTCTGGGGGCTGCCCCCTTGCCAGCGTGCTCCTGCGTGGCCAGCGGGGACGGGGCTGCCCTGTGTCCGACAGGAGCATGGGACTGGGGGGGTTGGACAATTCTGCCTCTTCCGCTCTCAGAACGCTCGTAACCGGACCTGGCTCACTGCCACCGGCGCCTCCTGCTGGCCACTGGGGAATTGGCGCCTTCGGCTCCAGAGCGCCCCCTTCTGGCCAGTGGCTCACCCCTGGTTACATATTTTTTCCTCCCCTCCGAGTACTGCCCTGTCGCAGGGCCCCCACACTCCGGGGCCCTCCCCTTCAGGGAACCCCTCCATCCCCTCTGCCCATCTTGCCTCAGTGACCCTGTTGCCTGTCTTCACCTAGCCCCTGCCACAGGGGCAAACTGCAGTCTGAAATGGCCACTCATCCATGGCAGGGGGGTGTGAACCTGCTGCCTTCTCCTGCCCTGGCTGCCTCCCTGCAGCTCTAATACCCTCAGATCATGCTTAAGGTCCTGCAGCCTGGGAGCTTCCCCAGCTCTGCCTGCCTTTCCCCAGCCCTGGTCTGAGTCAGGAAGCCTCCAGCTACCCTCCACAGCTGGAGCAAGAGTGAGTCTGTCCCCACCCCTCCAGGAGCCCTCATTTATACAGCCCCAGCTGGGCCCTGATTGGCTGTCTCTGCCTCGGCTGCTGGCTCCACCCCCCTGCTCCCTCCCAGGGCTGGGTTTTAACCCTTAAAGGGCCAGTGCGGGGCAGACGCCCGGCCACACTGCTGTTAAGATGGGGTTCCCCTCTCGGTGGCTGGGCTGGGCTGGGCTGAGCTGGCTGGGGAGATGGCCTTGTCTCAGCACCCACTGCGCAGCTCCCTGGGGACCTGAGGGGCCGAGGCTCTGGCTCTGGGGCATGCATCTTGTGGGCGGCCCTGGGAGGGGAAGCTTGGCCAGCTCCCGGCGGGCTGGCAGGGACATGAACACTGGTTCCCCCTCCGGAGGAGCAGCATGGGGCCAGCAAGAGCGGCGCAGAGCGGTGTGGGGAGGGACAGGCGGGGGAACCGGGCTGGCAGCGCGCAGGGACGTTCGGGAGAATATTGGTTTGTCATGCCGAGATGGCGGAACGTGGCCCTGCCATCCCTGGGCAGGCGCCGTCGCTGGCGGAAAGCAGAGACAAGCCGCAGGAAGCAGCCTGGACCAACCCGCGTGCTGCTGGGGGTGGGCTGCATGGCCGGCTGGTCACTTCCCTCTCAAAGCCGCTCTGAGCCCCTGGCTGCATGAAAGAGCCCGGGGCAGCCTGGCCCTGGGCGGGGGTCACGGCTCACAGCACTGAGGGGGAGGGGCGCCCTCAAAAGCGCCGTTGTCCTTGCCGAGGTGCCACAGGGTGTCTGGGCAGAGCTGGCAGCCGCAGGGTTAATTCTTCCAGGGGCGGGCAGGACACTGGCGGGCGTCCCTCAGACAGCCCAGCGTGCTGGAGGAGCGGCGGGCACGCCGCCACCTTCGGTGTGTTCAATTATTCATCCCTGGCTGTATTTGCTCTACAGGAACCTCATCCCCCACACTTCAGGCAAGGTGCCTTCTCGCTGCCACTGGTGCCCGCCCGGGACCTGCCTGCTCTTCTCGCCGGCGTCGGCCCAGCCCCTCGCTGCCACCCCAGAGCCTGCCCCAGGGGCCGCTCCCTGAGGCTGCAGCGCTGGCGATGGGCGCTCGGGACGGCCGGCTCATGCCCATTCTTTGCCACCTCCAGTATGTGCCGGTGCAAACCCAACGAGCCTCGGAGCCAGCACGAGCAGACGAGCCAACACTACAAGGCACGTGACCGACGGGCAGCGCACGGCCTCGTTCCGCCTGTCCTCCGGCACCACCCGCCATCCCATGCCTGGGGTCTGAGTCTGTGCGGCTCCAGGGGGGGTCGTGTCCCAGTGCTGCTGCACAGTGACCCCCCCAGCGGGACAGAGGCTACCAGGCGCTCACTGGCCCGCAGCAGCCAGCAGCGACAGGACCTGCATTCCGATCCATTGGGCTGTGAGAGCCACGTGGCCAAGGCCTCATGCAGCAAGAGCCAGACGGGGGGCACAGGCCACGTTCTCCTCGGGGACGGATAGCGCTCCGGAGACAAGCAGAGTGACGCCTGGACACATGACCAGCCCCGCCCTGAGTGTTCGCTAGCGCCGCTTCCCCGGGGAGTTCCCCATTTGGAGATACCAAACTGTGCTGGGATCCCCGGGGTGCAGCCTGGCATTGTGGGACCGCTGGGCCCCTCGCTCGCCAGCCTGGGCGGGCTCTCACCGTGCTTTCCCAGTGACAGCAGCAGACCCCCCCGGGGCTGCTATCCCTCAGTGCCGCCACATGCGGGGGCCTATGTGGGCAGCTAGATTGCAGGGATGCGCCCTGAGCCGCTCATAAATCACCCAGGGAAAGGACCAGCCAGATCCCCCCGCTCCCAGCCTTGTACCCCAGGAACTTACCGTAGTGCACTCTCAAGAGTGGCAGTGCCAGCTTATCAGCTTCCACAGTGGGAGTGGACGTCCCCAGCCTTTGCAAAGGGGCGTGGCTGAGGGCAGAAGGGGCGTGGCAGAGGTCAAAAGGGGTGTGGCCGAGAGTAGAAGGGGCGTGGCCGAGAGCAGAAGGGGTCAGAAGCAGCCAGCCCTCAGCATTGCCCGGAGCATCGTGTCCCCCCAGCCTTTGGCTCTGCCTGCAGCGTGTACATGGTGCTCCAGCAGCGACGTAAAGGCCCAAGGCTCCTATTGCTGCTGCTACTTTGCTGGTGCTGGTGGCTGGAGCCCTCGGCCCCTTTGAATTTCTGGGCCCCTGGGGAACTGCCCCCATCACCCTTCTGTCAGGGCCTGACCCTGAGTGACTCCGAGTGGCAGGCAAACAGCCAGAGTCGGTTCCCAAAGACAACAAACCCCAAATCTTCCCCAGGAAGACCCTGGGCAGCGCTGGGCTGACGCCGCTGTCTCCCCCCACCAGATGTGGCTGTTCCTAGCACACAGGTTTCACCCTGGTCCATGCTCTTCAGCTGTGGTGTCCAGCCATGGGCCTGTCCGCGTGGGTGCGGTGCAGACGCGGGGCCCTGGGGCTGTTTGATGCCCTTAGCCCACGTCTTGGAGAACACACGTCCCGGCACGTGCGGGGCCCTGCGGCGTCCCTGGGCCGGGCTCAGCGGTTCCCGGGGGGCCTGGGCAAGGGAACAGTCTGGCTGGGGCTGGCTGGTGATGGTTGTTCTACTCGCCTGGGCGCTGGTCGTCTCCATGGCCACTGCTGTTGGGGAGCCAGTACCTGGGGGCTCCTCCAAGCAATCACCTCACACCCAGCAGGGTCTTGCTGTGGCGGTCTCCAGTGGAAATCGAGGCAGGGCCCCTCACGGCCCCGGGAGCCCAGGCCTGGCAGCTAAGGGCAGAAACAGCAGCCTCTCGGGGGCCCATCGGTCACAGGCAGCTGCTGTCTCAGCTGGAGGAGCTGTCAGCCGAGCAGCCTGCCCCAGGCCCAACGGGAGCAGAGCCTTCTTCCTGCCAGCTTCTGCCTGCCCACGCGGCTGGACTCCCGTCACTGCCGACCCTGCCCTTGGATGTGCCCCTTCCCGCCACAGCTCTCTCTGGGCTGGGCCAGCCACCATGCTGGGGGGCGGGGGTGTTTGCTGCTGCCAGGCTGGGCTGCGTGTGGCCTGCAGGGGAAGGGCCCTGTTGTCGGGGCTCCCATGCCTTTCTCTGGCTGGTTACACGGGTGGACCCCAGCCCCCCTGAACCCCAGCACCCCACACACCCAGATGAATTCACAAACACCCCTGGCCCCCGGGGAGCGCTCAGCTCGATTGTCTGTGGAGGTTAGGCTCCTACGTGCCTAAGCCTCTTGTGAGGATGAGGTGTGGGCTCCTAAACCCGCTGAGCACTGCACCACCGACACGCCTTCAGACCGCTGGGCCTCGGAGACTGTCCCAAGGTCACGGAGGAGCCTGTCGGGGAACCAGGAACTGAGCCCATTTCCTGAGTCCCAGCGCCGTGCCTCAGCCGCAGATCCGCCCTGCTCCCAGGGCACTCCGCTGCGCCTGTGCCCGTGCGAGGCAGCGGGACGGCTTCTGTGGTCACTGAGACACGTGGCTGATGGCTCGGGGGCGCCCGTCACTCGGTGCGGTGCATTGGTGCACTCACTCTGCAGGCCTCACCCCAGGCCACCAGCAACATGCCCCCGACCCCCAGGCTGAGGCTGGGACCTGATGTAAGGGGACTGTTAGCCCCTTACTAAAACTCAGTGGGAGTTTTTGGATGGCCAGCTCCCAGTAGCAAAAGGGGAAGGGTCCATGAGAAATCAGGGCCCTGAGACTCACAGACCCCAGGAACAATGGGAAGAGGCCAACACTCCAGCTCAGCCTGATTGACTGGTTGGACAGGCCAATGGGGGAATTAGGAGGCCAGGTCCCATCCTCCCATCCTCCCTGTGAGCTGGGATTTTCTGGGTCTCTCTGAGAAAAGGAGAGAGAACTGAGAAGAGCAGCAAGAAGAGCAAGCTGTGTGGAGAGAGACCTTCAGTGTCAGAGCCAGAGGCCCACACAGCCCACAGAGCGCAGACCCTGTGCTAAGAAGCAGTCCTGCAGCGTCAGAGCCAGACACACACAGCCCAAGGGGCGCAAGCTGTGCCGAGGGGCAGTCCTGCAGCGTCAGAGCCAGACACACACAGCCCAAGGGGCGCAAGCTGTGCCGAGGGGCAGTCCTGCAGCGTCAGAGCCAGACACACACAGCCCAAGGGGTCCAAGCTGTGCCGAGGGGCAGTCCTGCAGCGTCAGAGCCAGACACACACAGCCCAAGGGGTCCAAGCTGTGCCGAGGGGCAGTCCTGCAGCGTCAGAGCCAGACACACACAGCCCAAGGGGCGCAAGCTGTGCCGAGGGGCAGTCCTGCAGCGTCAGAGCCAGACACACACAGCCCAAGGGGTCCAAGCTGTGCTGAGGGGCTGTCCTGCAGCGTCAGAGCCAGACACACACAGCCCAAGGGGTCCAAGCTGTGCTGAGGGGCAGTCCTGCAGCGTCAGAGCCAGACACACACAGCCCAAGGGGTCCAAGCTGTGCTGAGGGGCAGTCCTGCAGCGTCAGAGCCAGACACACACAGCCCAAGGGGTCCAAGCTGTGCTGAGGGGCAGTCCTGCAGCGTCAGAGCCAGACACACGCAGCCCAAGGAGCGCAAGCTGTGCTGAGGGGCAGTCCTGCAGCGGCAGAGCCAGACACACACAGCCCAAGGGGTCCAAGCTGTGCCGAGGGGCAGTCCTGCAGCGACAGAGCCAGACACACGCAGCCCAAGGAGCGCAAGCTGTGCCGAGGGGCAGTCCTGCAGCGACAGAGCCAGACACACACAGCCCAAGGGGTGCAAGCTGTGCCGAGGGGCAGTCCTGCAGCGACAGAGCCAGACACACACAGCCCAAGGAGCGCAAGCTGTGCTGAGGGGCAGTCCTGCAGCGACAGAGCCAGACACACACAGCCCAAGGGGTGCAAGCTGTGCCGAGGGGCAGTCCTGCAGCGACAGAGCCAGACACACACAGCCCAAGGAGCGCAAGCTGTGCCGAGGGGCAGTCCTGCAGCGACAGAGCCAGACACACACAGCCCAAGGGGTGCAAGCTGTGCCGAGGGGCAGTCCTGCAGCGTCAGAGCCAGACACACACAGCCCAAGGGGCGCAAGCTGTGCCGAGGGGCAGTCCTGCAGCGTCAGAGCCAGACACACACAGCCCAAGGGGTCCAAGCTGTGCTGAGGGGCAGTCCTGCAGCGTCAGAGCCAGACACACACAGCCCAAGGGGTCCAAGCTGTGCTGAGGGGCAGTCCTGCAGCGTCAGAGCCAGACACACACAGCCCAAGGGGTCCAAGCTGTGCTGAGCAGCAGACCTGCAGCGACCGGAGCCAAAGGGGTCAGAGAAGCAACACAAGGAGCTGGAGGCTGGCAAAGCAGCACAGTCTGCAGCTGGGTGTGATGAGCAGCTGGGACCAGCAAAGTGGGGGGAGAGGCTCTGGGCAGGGAGACGCCACCAGCCAAGGGGCCCTGCAGGCCAGACTGGGCGAGGGATTGTAGCTCCAACTGGGAGAGGGGTCCTGCCACCGAGAGCCTGAAGTCGTGTGGTCACTGCCAGAGCAAGCGTGTCCAGCCTGCAGCCCCCCTGCAGCACAGCCAGGGCCTGAGAGAGAGACCTGGGACCCATAAGGAGCAGACTGTGAACTGTCCTTACACTCTGCACACTGCTGGTTGTGATGTCCCCGTGCTGCAGAGCAGGACTGTCTGTTCTCATTTAACCTCTCTCATTTCTCCTTATTCTTTTCTCTTTAATCAGTTGCTGTTTATTAAATTGTATTTGCTTTGAACTGTATGAAATGATCAGTGGGCCAAGAAATCATGCAGTGTGAAGAGAGCACCCGGGAGTGGGGACACCCTAGCCCCTGGCCCAAGTGACTACAAATTCGGGGATTAAGCCCCAGGAAACCTGGGCCCAGCCTTGTTGGGATTTCAAGGACGCTGCTACTCAGGAGAGTGGAAGGGGAGCCCTCAGGGCCAGGGAGGCCATGGGGTAAAGGAAGTGGGAGAGGGGACTCAGATCCTTTTGCTGGTCCATATCACCGGGGTAGTCTAGAAGCCAGGAAAGTTCCCCACAATAGCGGGACCATTCCCCTGCTTACACTGAGGTTCCCAACGCTCATGCAGGCAGGTGCCAGAGAGCACTTGGCTTGGGGGTTAAATGAATGACCAGGAAGGGGGGAAGCCGTCTGACTGCAGCCCCTTGCCGCCTGCAATCCCACCCCTGCCGCACACCCAGGGGTGCTACTGTGGGACAGGTTTGCCCCATAGACGGGGCCACACCCAGTTAGATTTCTTCTGCTCTACTCTGTGGTGTTTAGGCCTCCGTTGTGTCCAGTTCTGGGCACCACATTTCAGGAAAGATGTGGAGAAATTGGAGAGGGTCCAAAGAAGAGCAACAAAAATTATATACGGTCTAGAAAACATGAGCTATGAGGGAAGACTGAAATAATTGAGTTCATTTAGTCTGGAAAAGAGACGACTGAGAGGGGACATGATAATACTTTCAAGTATATAAAACGGTGTCACATGGAGGATGAAGAAAAAAATATTCTCCTTAACTCCTGAGGACAGGTCAAGAAGCAATGGGCTTAAACTGCAGCAAGGGAGGTTGAGATTGGACATTAGGAAAAACGTCCTGCCTGTCAGGGTGGTGAAACACTGGAATCAATTGCCCAGGGGGGTTGTGGAATCTCCATCACGAGACTGTTAGGAGCACGTTAGGCAGACTCCTGTCAGGGATGGTCTAGATAACACTTGGTCCTGCCGTGGGGCCTCTTGAGGTCCCTTCCAGTCCTATGATTCTAGCATGGGATGGATCGCTTGAGATTGCCCTGTTCCGGTCATTCACTGTGAGCCACCTGGCATTGGCCACGCTCGGCAGACGGGACACTGGCCTGGAGGGACCATTGGTCTGACCCCGTCTGGCCGCTCTCGTGTTCTGATGGGACCTAGCTCACTGCTGATCTTTGCCATGTTGCAAACTGGCCATTTGTTCCTGCTCTAGCCAGCTTCTGATCTAGGAGAAAAGTTTGTCTTTCAGCCTACTGGCTCTCCAGCGTCGTTAGGAGCCTCTTGTGTGAGAGCTCAGAGAGCTGCTGGGCTCCAAAGAAATCCTGTCAGCTGGGTCTCCGCTATCCGCGACTCTACCGACACCGACAAAGGCTTCTAAGGGAGGAGCAAGGCACCTTTGCCCTCTGCAGAAACGGGCTGGTTAGACCCGGTCACGTGATGGGCTTGCAGGAGTCCGGCTGTTCTGTTCTAATGAGCGTTTCTGCCAGTTCACCAGCTACGGCTGCAAGGCTCATTGCTCTGGAGGGACCCGATCGTCCCGGCACCGGGCTAAGATGCACACACAGAGTTAGCTGCCTGCGTCCTCTGGAACGGTGGACGTTCCCAGCAAGAGGCTGCGCCAAGCTGCTCCGGCTCTATGCACATCAGACCCCTTGGCTGGACCAGCAGGGCTCAGGAGCCGATCGCTTTGTAAATTCCATTTGCCCGAGATCTCTCTGTCCTCCCACTCGGTCCAGGAGCGCGCCAGGGGCGATGTAGGAATCTCCCCAGTGTTCTCCGCAGGGACGACAGGTGCAAAGACACCAGTTAGCTTCTCAGCACTGCCTGGGCTTCCCAAACTGCCCCTGGGAACCAGGCTGACCCCGCAGACTCGCGGATCCTTGTGCAGAGAGTATTGCCAGCCAGACACACTTGAAGGAAGCAAGCTTCTGCCCGGCCGGGAAATCGCCCTTCCCTCCATGAGATGTGGATGTTGGAGCAATGCTAGGGCCCATGCAGTGCTGAGGGAGTTAAGTGAGGTCCTTTAATTTCCTCCCTCTATTTATGCTTTAAACACCAAGGAAATTAAATCCCAGCCCTGAGAGGGTGCCATGGCAGGGTTACACGCTCAGCACCCTATGGCAGACAATGCTGAAGTGCTCCGTGTGGCCTTGCTGTGGAGTTTACCACCCCTGCTTTCCTGAGCGACTTGTGTCCTGAGGGAGTTTGCTAACGGGATGCTTTAAAGCATCAGGACTGAGCTACGACCAGTGTGGGAAACTGAACTTTTGCATTTTCTGCCTTTGTGATTTGTACTACGTGAATTTCCTGCTGTGTTAAGGGTTGGGGGCTGTACTCAGTACATGTCCACTGCTTGGGTTTCATGTGCGTACTTGCTTATTTTTAATAACATAGACAGAACCCTTTACATCAATGCCTAGTGCCCCAAAATATCTTATTAACAACAACTGGCATCTAATATAAAGCATGTGCATTAAATATCTTAGGGAACAATGTCAGATATAGAGAACAGGGACTCCATAGCAAACAGAAAGCAATTAATATAAATTATGTCATGGGTGTACAAAAGAAATCTCAATTAAAGGCCAAATTCTGCTCTTGGGTCTGCTTGGCAGATCTTGGCATGGCATGCTTCAGTGGAGAAGCATGACAGAGAAGAGAATGTCTTTGGTACGGGCTCTGGGAAGAGATGCTTACGCCAAATCCAGGAATCTCCAGATGAAGGATCATTTCTTTCTTTTCCTCTTAAGTTTATTCATTCAGCAAATACTCCCCCCCCCCCCATCACCTGGCAATGTACTTCTGATGAATCCAACGTCCTTCCTCCATAGGTGCTTTTAGTACTATTAATGCTTCTAGAATACCTAGGTTTGGGGCAGAGCGTTATTCCTCGAGTCCTTTGTGAGTTTATCATCTTAGCTGTCACCCTTCTGACTGGAGGGCTATTCTGCATTCCCTGCAGAAAGCATTCTTCTTACGCTGGTTCTGAAGCAGCACTGGCAAAGCAAAGCTGTCTGCCTGCCGCTCCACTCCCGCCGTCTGGCATGATAACTTGCCTAAGGGTGGGTTGCGGAGGCACCAGGGACGGTGCAGAGAAGAATGTATTGTTCCCCTGTTCCTGCCTCTGTCAGAATGAGAGAACTTCAGGAAGTATTTGAAATTAAATTTCTTTTGGGCCTCCGAAGAAAGAGCTCTGCTGGAAGGACAAATGTGTAGCACGCCAAGGCGTGCATGGTGTTTTGTTCTGGAGGAATCATGCATTAACTAGTAGGTGTATACACACTTTCTCTTCATAGTTCCCTTCAAAGAGTCACACTCAAGAGATTTGCTCTGCGGCTGTGTGGCCTGTTGATTTGTGTATCAGAATCTCTTACATCCTTATAAATATTTGAGCTGCTCCCTCGCTCGCAGCCCGTTTCCAAAGCAAGACGCTGTTAACATGCTTTGCAGCATTACTTCTGCCTTCCTCTGTGGCCATGGGCTGTCCCACCCGTGCGGCTGGCTGCTCCCTCTGGGGTCCATGCGATTCCTTGGCCCGCTGGGGTGCTGTTTTGGGTTGGCCTCTGCCATGGTAAGGCTGACTCTCCACACCTGGCTGATGCCCCGGGTCCTGCGGCACTGGAGTGGCACCTGCCAGCCAGAGCACATGGGAGAGCATAACCCTTCACTTACGCCAGCCCGACCCCTCAGCCCACACCTGGCAGCTCGCTGGAGTGTGTCACGCCCGTTTCCACCCCCAGCAGACACTGGTTCTGCACCTTTCTGTTCAGCAAACCCTGGCTACCCCTTTCCCTCCCAAACGCCCCATCGCGTCTCTGCTTCCCAGTGGCCCTGCTGGGCTCAGGGGCCTGTCCTCGGGCCTGGCCCCAGGGTTGCTTGCTGCTTGCCACCCCATCGCTGGCTCCACCGCATGGCCCACCGCAAGGCAGAGCCGCGAGGAACGGCGCCGGGGGCTTGTTTTCCCAGAACTCCAGATCTTGGGGAGCAGGAGGCAGTTTCCCAGCTGGTGAAAAGCTTGTGACGATGAGTCGGGGTCCCCCGACTCCTGCACCCCCGTAGTGGCACGAACAGACTCCACCAGCCAGTAGAACAGAGGGAGTTTATTGCTTCTCCAGGATACAGCACAGCACAGATGTCATCTGGTTACAGGGGCAGGCCTAGGATGCCTCAGCTCCTCTTGGGATGGGGGAGACTGTGCCCCTAAATCCCAGCCCCCCTTTGCTCAGGCTGCTTCCTCCATAATTCCAGACAGAAACTAACTCTTCCTTCCAGCCCTGCCCCCAGCCAGGGCTCCACTCCCCTCCTTCCCATTGTTCCCTCCCTGGGGGATAACTCGTTGGACAGGTTCGGAGCCCCCTTTGCATAATGACGCACCCCCTGCCCTGCTGGGCCGTGCTGCAGACAGCAGCCAGTGGGGGTCACCCACAGCCCACTGCCCAGCATAGCAACCAGCAAGGTGCCCCCCACTACGTCACACAGCTGCCCTCCGCCCTTTTGCACCCCGGCCTCTGCCCGGCGCTGCTGACTTTGCATGTAAACGAGGGGGAGTCGTTCCCTTGTCCAGAGCAGGAAACGCTGCCATAAAGTGAAGGGGTTTTTTAAAAGGAAGGAGAAAAGCTGAAAACGTGACATTTCCTTGGTGCGACTGTGCCTCGGCCACAGTCCTCAGGGGTCAGTGTTACGTGTGAGGGCCACGCTGGGCTGCTAGAGGCTCACCCTGCCCCAGAGAGCCAGAGAGCTGCGAGTCCTCCACCTGAAAGCAACACAAAGGGAAGTCAGAGAGTTGGCATGTTTGTATGCTGTGTGCGCGTGCGTGTATGTGTGCGTGTGTGCATGCGCGAGTGTGTGTGTGTGCATGTGTGCGTGTATGCTCGTGTGTGTGCGAGTGTGTGCGTGCGCGAGTGTGTGTGTGTGCAGGTTTGTGTGTGTGCGTGTGCGTGCAGGTGTGTGTGCGTGTGCGTGCAGGTGTGTGCGTGAGTGTGTGTGCGCACGTGAGTGTGTACGTGTGCATGTGTGTGTGTATGCTCGTGTGTGTGCGAGTGTGTGCGTGCGCGAGTGTGTGTGTGTGTGCAGGTTTGTGTGTGTGCGTGTGCGTGCAGGTGTGTGTGCGTGTGCGTGCAGGTGTGTGCGTGAGTGTGTGTGCGCACGTGAGTGTGTACGTGTGCATGTGTGTGTGTATGCTCGTGTGTGTGTGAGTGTGTGCGTGCGCGAGTGTGTGTGTGTGTGTGTGCAGGTGTGTGCGTGCATGTGTGCGTGTGTGCATGCGCGAGTGTGTGTGTGTGCAGGTGTGTGCGTGCATGTGTGCGTGTGTGCATGCGCGAGTGTGTGTGTGTGCATGTGTGCGTGAGTGTGTATGTGTGCATGTGTGTGTGTGTGTGCATGCTCGTGTGCGTGTGTGTGTGAGTGTGTGCATGTGTGTGCACGCGTGTGTGCATGCGCGAGTGTGTGTGTGTGTGTGTGTGTGTGCAGGTGTGTGCGTGCGTGTGCGTGTGTGCACGCGAGTGTGTGTGCGTGCACGC
Source organism: Pelochelys cantorii (assembly GCA_032595735.1). Classification (NCBI taxonomy): domain Eukaryota; kingdom Metazoa; phylum Chordata; order Testudines; family Trionychidae; genus Pelochelys; species Pelochelys cantorii. Next base: position 41,030,570 of record CM064341.1, read on the forward strand.
GTGCGTGTGTGAGTGGGCGCGCGCACGCTTCAGAGACTCTGTGAAGCACTGCCGAGCACATGCTTTGTTGGAAATGCTGGTTGTAGTCGTGCAGGGGAGGGCTGGAAAAGCTCCTGCTCCTTCCCCAGCGTCTAATTGCCGCAGGACAGTGTCGGCGGGCGGGTAGACGTTCGCTCGGGCAGGCCAGCACGCTTCTTGAGTGACACGTGGGGTCCCCCGGCTGATATCCAGCAGGTGCAAACCATCATGCTCCGCTCTTGTGCCCAATGCCAAACACCACAATCCGCCGCAAGCGGCTGCTCCCCCCCGATGTCCAAGCGCAGCCCACCAGTGCCTGGGCGGAGGAGACACACGCATGGCTGCTACCTGCTCACTAGTATTCTCCAGAAGGGTAATTGGCCTAAGAACTGCCGTCAAATGCTGCCCTGCCGCTCGTCCGAGACCAGGCCGCCGGCAATGTGCACGATGCAGCAGCACCTCAGTCTGCAGCCTGCCATTTGGGGACAGAGATTTCAACCCAGGGTTCCCCACAGCACCAGGGCAGGGCAGGCCAAGGAGCTCTTTGGGAGCCTGAACTGGAGCAGTGCAATGTACTCGATGGCCCCTTGCCTGGGGCTTTGCACTGTGCGCAGCAGCTGCAGCTGTATTTCGCCTTTCGCCTGAAATTCCGGGCACTTTGTACCTCGCCCCTGGGATCTGTATGCGGCAGCAGCTTCGGTCATCGGAAATCTCGCTCCCATTGCCCTACCTGCTGCCGGTGGTTCACAGGCGGGAGGTGCGGCTGCCACCCCGAGGCAGGGCTGCGTGGGGATCTGCCTCGTAGCAGCTGCCTGCACCACATGCATTCAGAGCCCTTTCCCTTGGCCCCCCCGCAGCCTCGGGGCCACTTGGCCCTCTCCCGTGGCCCCCCCGCAGCCTCTGGGCCGCTCGGCCCTCTCCCGTGGCCCCCCCGCAGCCTCGGGGCCGCTCGGCCCTCTCTCGTCGCCCCCCCGCAGCCTCGGGGCCGCTCGGCCCTTTCCCATCTTCCCCCCGCAGCCTCGGGGCCGCTCGGCCCTTTCTCGTCGCCCCCCCGCAGCCTCGGGGCCGCTCGGCCCTTTCCCGTCTTCCCCCCGCAGCCTCGGGGCCGCTCGGCCCTTTCTCGTCGCCCCCCCTGCAGCCTCGGGGCCGCTCGGCCCTTTCCCGTCTTCCCCCCACAGCCTCGGGGCCGCTCGGCCCTTTCCCGTCTTCCCCCCGCAGCCTCGGGGCCGCTCGGCCCTTTTCCGTCTTCCCCCCGCAGCCTCGGGGCCGCTCGGCCCTTTCCCGTCTTCCCCCCGCAGCCTTGGGGCCGCTCGGCCCTTTTCCGTCTTCCCCCCGCAGCCTCGGGGCCGCTCGGCCCTTTCCCGTCTTCCCCCCGCAGCCTCGGGGCCGCTCGGCCCTTTCTCGTCGCCCCCCCCACAGCCTCGGGGCCGCTCGGCCCTTTCCCGTCTTCCCCCCGCAGCCTCGGGGCCGCTCGGCCCTTTTCCGTCTTCCCCCCGCAGCCTCGGGGCCGCTCGGCCCTTTCCCGTGGCCCCCCCGCAGCCTCGGGGCCGCTCGGCCCTTTCCCGTCACCCCCCCGCAGCCTCGGGGCTGCTCGGCCCTTTCCCGTGGCCCCCCCGCAGCCTCGGGGCCGCTCGGCCCTTTCCCGTCGCCCCTCCCCCCCCGCAGCCTGGGGCTCTTGGAGCTGCCCACAGGAATGGCAACCCCCCAGTCCCCTTTGCGGGCAGGAGGACTCCAGCAGGCGGGATGCACTCTGGCCCGGTGCAAAGAGCAGCGCCAAGCGTGGCACGATAGCTCTGGCTGCACAAAGGGACAAAGACAAACTTCTCCTGAGACTGGGAGCTCAGACTCCCTGATGCAACAGTCACCGAATCCACCTGCCCCCACCAGTGTCAGAGACCTCTCCCAGCCAACAGCAGAGCAGAAGTCGGGCAGCCAGGCCAGGGCGGCTTGAGAAGCGGCAGCAGCTGCCATGGAGAAGCGCCAGAAAATCATGTTATAAAATGAGGTGAGCCTGGTGACACAACGCCTTCATATTCATATGGAAATGTGGTTTGGAATATGAATATGCATAACTCAAATATGCTTTATGCAAAACAGGGCAAGTAACTTATCGTTCAAGAGCTTGGGATCCCCTGGATGCGTATATCCTATTTGTGTGCCTGTATCTTTCTGCTGTGGGAAGTTAGAAATGTGACGTGTAAACCTGCTCATTAATCTAGGTTTTCTAGTGAAAGCCATTAATGGTACTTAAGGAACTTAATGGCCCGGTGCTCAAGGAAACGCTCTGTGAATAGTCTTGTTTTTCTGGTAAGCCTGGATTGTGATTGGTCCTACAAAGACAGGAGACCAGGCCACCTGGTGCTGGAATCCATCTTGGATTTGGTATTTTTCCATTGGGGTGGGGAGGATGGAACAAAGACTTCCCGCCCTGGGGAAATTCTATTTAAGGGATGGGAGGCAAACGATGAGGGTCTACAGCTGGCTTCACAGTCTGCTCCCCACCACAAGAGAAGTGATGATTTGTAACAATCTCTCTCGGTGTATTAGGCTCCACTGGGAAGTTTTGTTTATTTTAACTTAGTAACTGACTTTGCTCTGTCTGTCATCACTTGCAACCACTTACATCCCGCTTCTTAGATGTCACAAAAATCACATTGGTTTACTATCAAACCCCATGTAAATAAGAGTTTCCTGGGGAGAGGAAGGAATAACATCTGGGCATCTCTCTCAGGGTATGTCTACACTACCACCCTAGTTCGAACTAGGGTGGCTAACGTAGGCATTCGAAGTTGCAAATGAAGCCCGGGATTTAAATATCCCGGGCTTCATTTTCATCTTCCCGGGCGCCGCCATTTTTAAAAGTCCCCTAGTCTGAAATCCGTGCCCGCGGCTACACGCGGCACGGAGTAGGTAGTTCGAATTAGGTTCTCTAATTCGAACTACCGGTATATCTCATTCCACGAGGAGTAACGGTAGTTCGAATTAGAGAACCTAATTCAAACTACCTACTCCGTGCTGCGTGTAGCCGCGGGCACGGAGTTCAGACTAGGGGACTTTTAAAAATGGCGGCGCCCGGGAAGATGAAAATGAAGCCCGGGATATTTAAATCCCGGGCTTCATTTGCATCTTTGAATGCCTACATTAGCCACCCTAGTTTGAACTAGGGTGGTAGTGTAGACATACCCTCACTCTCATTGGTAAAGGGAGCAAACTTTATGAGCTTTCCCTGTGTAAAACTTTTATCCAGAGTATAAAAGTTTTGGGGTTGATTTGGGGCTTTGGTCCCACTGGGGCCCTGTTCCCGAGTGCTGTCACGTCCCTGTGACTGAGCCCTCCCAGAGCTGAGCTGTCCTCAGTGTCTGTGTTACCTGCTGGGGGGCAGTTATCCCAACTCTGTGTCTAATCTGGGGGAGATCAGAGCTTCTGGCCCAGCAAGACAGAGGGTGGGTAGGCAGGCTCAGTGGTATGATCAGTACATCGAGTGACAGTCCCCAGGGGATCTCTGTGACCCAACCCATCATACCAGGTGTGACATGTCCACATGCAGCGGGCCTGCGGGGTTGTGACACATTCCCATCATTCTGCAGCTGAGAGACACGGTGGCCAGACACGATCTCTGTGTTCACAGCTACACCTATTGGGAGGGAGGGAGGGTGGTCCCTTGCATGTCAATGTGCCTTCCTGCATGTCACAAGTGCCCCCAGCAACTGCCATGGCTCCCGATGGTAGCCCAGGGTACAGCCTGCCGTGGCTCCCGATGGTAGCCCCGGGTACAGCCAGCCATGGCTCCCGATGGTAGCCCCGGGTACAGCCTGCCATGGCTCCCGATGGTAGCCCAGGGTACAGCCTGCCGTGGCTCCCGATGGTAGCGCAGGGTACAGCCTGCCGTGGCTCCCGATGGTAGCGCAGGGTACAGCCTGCCCTGGCTCCCAATGGTAGCGCAGGGTATAGCCTGCCGTGGCTCCCGATGGTAGCGCGGGGTACAGCCTGCCGTGGCTCCCGATGGTAGCCCTGGGTACAGCCTGCCGTGGCTCCCGATGGTAGCCCAGGGTACAGCCTGCCCTGGCTCCCGATGGTAGCGCGGGGTACAGCCTGCCGTGGCTCCCGATGGTAGCCCTGGGTACAGCCTGCCGTGGCTCCCGATGGTAGCCCCGGGTACAGCCTGCCCTGGCTCCCGATGGTAGCGCGGGGTACAGCCTGCCGTGCCCAATGCACAGACATGAAGCAGGTGCCTGGCAAGTCCTGGGCTCCTGGCATGTCTCAAGGGAGCAGCCAAAATGCTGCCGGGGCTCTGGGACCAGAACTTCGTGTAGCGGTTCCCTCTGCAAGGAGCGGAGGTGTCGGGGGTGGCAGAGCTGCCAGGCTGGCTGCTGGGGGTGGGTCAGCACAGCTGAACAGTGATGGGCCCTGTTGGCTTCAACCCTGCCCCCCGCCCCGTTCTGTGAGGATTGGCTGTTTCCAGAGCCAGGGAGCAACTTCCAGGGCAAACCCCTCGGCCCGGAGGTTTGTGCCCTCTGCGGGGTCAGGGAAAGGCAGCTCATCCTGGCAGGCCGGGGCAGGCAGTTACTGGGGTTTCTGCACACGGGGAGGTGTTGCTGCAGAGGATGTTCAGAAAGCAACGGGGAGAAAGGGGGTTTGGGGGGAGTGTCCGAAGTGCCACGTTCCCAGCAGGCTCCCATGGGAGCCGGCTGCCCGGGCCGCCTGCAGAAGTTCTGTGATGCACGAGGGCGCACCGCACGGTGCATACTTGCAGAGGGGTTTTGAGAGCTGCCCCGGGACAAGTGTTCACTGCGGCTCACCGGGGACTTGGCACTCCCTGTATCTCTAGTGGCGCAGCCACTGGTTCCTCATGCCCAGCCTCGACTGGGCACCCTGGGAGCTGGCTGTGCCGCTGACTCTTATCACCCCGCTTCCCGACTCGCTACCGCTGTGCCCGACGGGGTCTCTGGCTGCGAGAGACACGCAGGGCACCTCACCAACGCAGACCTCTGGAGCCGCGCCGGAGCCGATGCCTCGGGAGGCGCCGTCGCTGGAGGGTTTCCAGAGGCAGCTGGAGCCTTCTGTCCGGGACGGATTAGACACAACAGCCCCACGTCCTGGCCGGGCTGAGACGAGGTGACCCTGGCCGTCCTGCCTAACCTTGGATCCCGTGAGTCATTAGGCTGCGAGCTGTAGCAGGGTGCACGCGGGAGCGCCGTTGGTTTGTTTGTTTTGAAACAGATCACCCGTCACAGTAAATGCCAGCCGCCCCAGTGCTTGGAATAACAAATGTGCAAATAGCAATTAACAGTCACTTCTTCTGCTCTCATGCAAAGGGCATAATTAGCCAGTTCCATCTGTTAATTCTACCTGCCACGGTTCAGAGACGCTCGCCCCAGCCAGGGCGCGTGGCGGGAAGGAGAGCTGATTAAGGGAGCTGTCAGTGGCTTCACTCAGGTAGCCTCTCCTCTTTGCCAGGTGCGTGCCATATGGGAGCTCTCCGCTAAGCAGGACATTCGCCCGGCGGCCTCCTCGCCGCTGCCTGGCGTCTGCCTCACCCTCTGCCAATGGCGCCGTGCCGGCCGGGGAATCTCCAGTGACAGGAGCTCAGCAGAGACCATTGGGGCTACAGAGCCCGTGGTGGCAGGTGTCCTCAGAAGAACCCTCCTGGTGCCTGCAGGGCTGGCTCGGGTGGACTCTGCTCTCCGGCGCCGCGTGGCGAGGTTGACTCGGCCGTTGGGGAACCCCGGCGCCGGACAGCAGAAGCCAGGGGCAGGGGAGGGGGCTTTGCAGAAACAAAGGGGCGCAGCGGGGCTGTGGGCAGCAGCCTGAGCCATTATTCCCAGGGCGAGAGGGAGGCAGCTCTGTGTCAGTACTCCTTCACCATTTTCACAAGGCAACTTGGTTCCCTGGCTCTAGCGGCCCAACCTCCTGGGTTTTCCCCTGGGGGCCCATCCAGAGCAGGGGCCCCGAGCCCGCCTCTGAAATAACAGAACGTGCCAGCCGGCAGTGTGTGCCTCGCGCCCAGCGGCAAAGGCCCGTGGGCGCTGGCCCAAAGAGGAGAGCCTGGCCGCGGAGCATGCAGCCTAACTCCAGAGAGCCCCTCCAGGGACCTGCTGCCAGGACAGCTGGGGGGAAGAGGCAGGCTCTGCACGGAGCCCTGCCAGCGGCTGGAGCTGAAGCTGGGCCTGCAGGAGGCACGGTGCCCCTTGCAGTTAGCTGCATGGCTGAGCAGGCAGGCTGCTGTCTGCAAAGCCCCTACGGGACCTGACGGGTGCACCCTTCCCGTGGCCTGTTCGGACGCTCGTGGGCAGGCCGAGCACTGGCCCACCTGCTCTTCCTGGCTTGGCAGTTAGAGCCTCGAGCTGGAAGGGGCCTTGAGGGATCATCGAGTCCAGTCACCGGCCCTCACACAGGACCAAGCACCATCTGGACCATCCCTGCCAGGTGTCTGTCCAACCTGCTCTTCAATTCTCCAGAGATGGAGATTCCACAACCCCCTGGGCAATTTATTCCAGTGTTTCACCACCTGACAGGCAGGAAATGTTTCCTCATGTCCAACCTCAACCTCCCTTGCTGCAGTTTAAGCCCATTGCTTCTTGTCCTGTCCTCTGAGGCCAAGGAGAAAAATGTTTCTCCCTCCTCCTTATGACATCCTTTTAGATACCCGAAAACGGCTCTCATGTCCCCTCCCAGTCTTCTCCTTTCCGAACTAAACAAACCCAATTCTTTCAGTCTTCCCTCATAACTCATGTTCTCTAGACCTTTTATCATTCTTGTTGCTCTTCTCTGGACCTTCTCCAATTTCTCCACATCTTTCTTGAAACGTGGTGCCCAGAACCAGACACAAATACTCCATTTGAGGCCTAATCATCACAGAGCAGAGCAGAAGAATGACTCCTCGTGTCTTGCTCACCACTCTCCTGTTCATGCAGCCCAGAATCAGGTTTTGTTTTTTTTGCCACAGTGTCGCACTGTTGGCTCATATTCAGCCTGTGGCCCACTCTGACCCCTAGACCCCTTTCTGCAGTACTCCCCCCTAGAAACGGATCGTTCCTCCCTAAGTGCAGCACTTTGCATTTGTCCTTATTAAGCTTCATCCTATGTACGTTGCATGGTTCTCATTGCTAGACCAAGGACCAACTACCCCGGGGAGATCTGGGCTTTGGGAGGGCACTTGTCTGCTTGGGAAGCCCCCTCACCCTCTCGCTACTGCTCCAAGACACCTGGGGTGCTGTCTCCAGTCACCCCAGGGCAGGGAGCTTGCGTGGGGGTGAGGACAGAGGTAACTGCAGTGGCTTGGGGTAAGCTGTGCCATGAGGTCTGGGGGTGCAGGGGTCCCCTGCCTGCAGTGTGCTCAAAAAGCGAGTCACTTCCCGTGGCTGGGCTTCAGCGTTAGCGTGAACACAGGAGATGCGGCTCAGATTGATGTAGTCTTTTGAGTATTCCCGAGGAGCTCGGGCTCGTCTTCCTCTTCCCTGCAAAGGAGGAACGTGTCACTGGAGCCGGTTAGTATTCCAGCCGTATAGGAACAAATATCACTTAGAGGCCGATTTGATAATAGTGTTACATGTTTTGCTTTGGGTGTATTTACATAATCCCGTGCAGAGCCCGTAAAGGAAGTTTGCATGTTGCGGCCATGGAGCAAAGGAATGTGAGAAATACACCAAGGACTCAGCTCCCAGGGGGCGCGCGCCTGAGGGGGACAGGACGGGGAGGCGAGGAGCCAGGCTGGGACACTGCCCCACATTCAGGCAGCTCTGTTATGCGAAGTGGTCAGCATGTGGCAGCGGATTGGTACCTTGCTGGGGAGATGGGGGGGGGTCTGAGCCAGCATCCTCATGGGCAGAGGTCACATCATAAGAACATCTGAACGGCCAGACGGGGTCAGACCAACGGTCCATCCAGCCCAGGGTCCTGTCTGCCCACAGTGGCCAATGCCAGGTGCCCCAGAGGGAGAGACCAGAACAGGGAACCATCAAGTGATCCCCCCCTGTCGCCCATTTCCAGCCTCTGACACACAGAGGCCAGGGACACCAGCCCTGCCCAGCCTGGCTAATCGCCATTGATGGACCTGTCCTCCGGTAATGTAGCTAGCTCTTTTTGAGCCCTGTTAAAGTCCTGGCCTTCCCAACACCCTCTGGCAAGGAGTTCCACAGGTTGACACATCAGGACTGGCACTGACTGGTGGTCTCAGCAGAGAGGTGAAGAGGGCCATGGATTCCCCAGTGCTCCATCATGCTTGGGCTGGGCCCAGTGTTGGCTGCCCCCCACCCAGTTTGCCACACCCAGGCCTGACACACTGGGGCTGAAGCAGGATGCTCTGAGCAGACTGGGCCTGTGGACACAGACTCTGCACCCAGGGGCAGAACTCCAGGCGCTTGGCCCAGGGCGTCACTGTATTCTCTCCATGCCACCTTCTTCATTTGCTGTGTGAATCAGAATGAGCCAGGAGCCATGCAGGGCAGGGGGCCGAGCTGGGGAGGGTCGTGAGCTGTACCCTGGCCAGCAGGCCTCAAGCCAGGCCACTTCCAGCCACTCAGAATAACCCTCCGTGCAGACTCTGCAGGGAACCAGCAGGCCTGGGTCAACCCCAGGCTCTGCCACTGCTCTCACTGCTGTGCCCTAGGCATGTCACCTGAGATGGTAGCAGCAACTCACTGTGAGATCTCTCCCCACAGAGGGGCAAAGGGCTGCCATTGTCCCCCATTGCCAGCCCCGGGAAGCTCTGGAACTCGCTCCTTCAGCAACTCTTGGGGTGCTGCCTCCCCCATTCCCTGTGGGCCCTGCCTTTGTCCCCCTCTCCAGGGCCCTTGGCTCTTGGGCCAGAGCCGTGTGCTCAGCCAGCGCTGTCCCCCCGGCCCTGCTGCACTGGGGCCCTGGGGCTCTTGCGCCAGAGACAGAAAGTGCAGCGGCCAGCCGATCTGATACCATCGCTGGCGTGCAACAGCGATTCCGCTCCCCGCCCCTCCCTCGCATTGGGGCAGGTTCTGAGATGCGAAAAGCAGCAGCCAGGCCACGCAGGGGAAAGCATTGGGATCGCAGCTTTGCAGATGACGTCGGTCTGATGGACAATTTTCAGGAGGCCAGACGGGATGACTTGGGTAACTGTAACCCACAGCGGATCCCAGGTCCGACCACGGAGAGGCTGGTCAGGGACTCTTGTAGTAGAGAACTAACGGAGGGTGGCATTAATGCAAAACAACCAGGGCTGATGGGAAATAGATCCTGCCGCACAAAATTGGTGTCTCTTTTGATGTGATTGCAAGTGCGGCTGATAAAAGTAACAGGGTTAATGTAAGTAACATGCTTAGATTTCTGCAAGGTGTTAGACCTGGTACCACAAAACTGTCTGATTACAAACATGGGCGCTACGGAATTAAGACGGCACATGCTGCGTGGGTGGAAACCGGGTTAAGCGCAGGTCTCAGAATGCATCTGTCCACAGGAATCTCTAGCCAGTGGCCAGTGCTGTCCCCCAGGGTCTGGTTCTTGGCTCTATGTGGCTCGGCATCTGTATCAGCGACCTGGAAGAAACGTAACATCCTCGCTAGTAGAGTTTGCTGATGACACAAAAATTGGGGGGATGGTAAATAATGAGGTGGGCAGGCCCCTGGCGCCGCGCGATCCAGTACAAACAATGTGCCTGTGAATCCAGCTAAGTGTAACGTGTCCCGCAAGGAGCGACACAGCTTGGCCTTCCTTCAGGGCTCTCGACCCTGGGGGGCAGGGACTCTGAAAAGCATCTGGGGTCCCTGGTGGAGGGTCAGCGGAACAGGAGCTCCCAGAGCTAAGGGGAGCCAGGGGGGCAGAAGCTGAGGTGGTTTTCTCGGTCTGTGGCACTGATCCGAGTGCATCTGGAATCCCGTGTCCTGTTCTGGGGCCCACACTGCATGCAGGGTGTTGCCAAGTTGGCCGGGGCCAGGGAGACTTGATCCCCAGCTGTGAGAAGCTACGTGGGGAGCAAACAGTTAATGGGGGCAGCCCAGGAAGGGGCAAGGTGAGCCCTGGCGGGGAGAATTTAGGCTGGAAACAAGAGGCGCATGTTTAATGGTGATCGAGGCTCGGGACTTTTACAGGGTCAACGATGGAGACCCGCCACGGCCATGGGAATGTGACGGGATTTCATAGCACGCTCAGCGCCAGGCGCTGTCCGGGGCTAGTCCTTGGCCTGCTGTGACGGACCGGGATGGGTCTGGGCACTGCTGAGGGCGTCTGCTCAGGGCGAATTGCTCAAAACCAGGGTTGCTTACAGCCCCAGACTGGAGACCTTCCAAACAGGCCACAAACCAGTCCCACCGAGCGCTCCAGCTGCCATTTGGCCAGCAGGAAGCCTCACGAGCAAAACCCCTCAGACACCCCAGCTCTCCCTGTGCCACAGTCAGCCCCGGGCCTGCACACAGGGGAGGGGTTACAGAACCCAACCTCACCCACCCCGAACGGGTTCTCCCAGTCCCAAAGAACCAGCCACAGGTCCCAGGTCAATTTACCCTCTGGACCTTACCCACAAACCACGCTGGGCCAATCCTTTAGCATCTACAGTCTAAAGGTTTATTAACAAAAGAAAGGAAAGGAGGAGAGTGAGGTTGTTAAGGAGAATCCATCACACGCACCCATCACCCAGTTCTGGGTGCAGGCTCTCAGCAGAGATGTTACAAACTGCCAGCTTAGACGTCTCTGGTGCGCATCCTATGTCAGGACGGGTCGGCAACCCTTCCCGGCTCGCTGTCCCCCGCAAGGCTGCATCTGGGATCAGTAGCAGAATTGAAGACAAGATGGAGACCGGAGCGGGTCACATGGCCCCGTGACCTGTCTCTGTTTCACACGCCGGCAGCCATTATGTCCTGGCTGGTTTGCAGGTTTCCCTCAGGTGTGTCTGGGCCACCCTGGGAGCCGTGGTCCTTGGGGCCGTGCTAATCAGCACAGTCATTCAATGGACAGTCCTTCCTCAGGACAGGCAGCCCGGGCCATGGCTCTGTCTCAGGCAGAGAACGTTCACAGCACCAGCGGAGCCCCTCTCCATAACCCCACACACAGACGTCCCACAGGTACGCGAGTAGCACACACAGAATCAGTAGGGTATAAGCTTTCGTTTGACACCTCACATGGCCCCTTTGTACCGAATTTGGGGCACCCCCGCCCCCCGTGGGCGCAGCACTGATCTGGCTGCTCACGTTAGAATCCAATAGCGTGACACCAGTGCCATGGGTCAGGCTGAGCCCGTTCTGGCCGTGGACTGGATGGAGAGAGGAGGCGGCGGACGACGGCTAAGAAAGCCCTGGAGATAGATGCCACGGTCACCACAGAGCAAGAAGGCTGGCGGCGGGCAGGCGGGGGAACGGCTGGGCGGCTTCGCGAGACGCAGGGCTCGAAGGCCTCTCAGACACCACAAATAGCAGCCGTGGCCCGGGGAGGCGACGGAGCCCAGCACGCCCCGTCTGCTCCAACACCCTGCAGAGCTGCTCCAGGGACTGGGCTGGAGCCAGCCCGGCGGCCCAGCTGCTGTCACCCACCATGGCCCTGGCCCTCCAGAGACACGCAGCCCGGGCCCAGGCTGCCCGAGAAGGGAGCCTGCTCCTGCTCCCTGGCGCCCCGTCCCTCCCCGCTGCCGCGGTGGATGCCCTGCTGAGCGCGCACGGGGCTGAAGGTGGGGGGTGCCCTTGCCAGCGGGAGCCAGGGACTTGAGGGGCGGTAGCCGTGCCCGCCCGAGAGCGGTTTCTCTACCCGGAGGGCGCGCGGGCAGGGAGGCACTCAAGGAGCCACCTTCTCCCGCCACCGCCATTGGCTGCTGTGGGTCACGTGCTGCGTGTGCGCCCTGCGTGGCCCCTACACATCGCCCGTGCGGAGCAGAGCCCTGGCTCCCCTCCCAAAGCCGAAAGGCTCCTGCTGGCCCTGTTCCCGGGCCTGCTTCCGCGCCCGCGCCACAGCTAGCAGCAGCATCGTCTCCCCCCGCGCTCTGCCGGGAGGCCCACCGGGCGGCTGAACGTGTGTCCAGGCAAATGGGCAGAGCGGGGGCCGCTCGCTCACACGCGCTGGTCGGCCCTTCGGTTCCCCGGCGCCCGGCAAACAGCCCCGGCTCATTTCTGTTCTGTTCCACGCTGCCACAGCCAGTGCCCCTGACGAGCCGGGGGAAGGCACCGTCCCTGGGAACCGCTCTGCCCTCGCACCCGGCCCGGCACCGTCCCTCGCTCAACCCGCCCCGCCCACACGCGCCCTGGCTGCGGCTTTGTGTGAGGAATCGGGCTGCACCGCAGAGCGAGGCTGGGAGATGGGGCCCTGACTCACTAGACACGTCGCCGAGATGCTAATTTCAAACAGACTTTCAGGATGCGCCTTCCTACATCTACAGTTGGCAGCAGAATCTTAACTATTTGAGTTTCTTGCTGGCTGATAAAATATGAATAAAGGATCCGTCACCGTGTAGCAGCAGGAAGAAAAATAATTGCCTGGGCTGGCTCCTATTTGAATATTGTTTAAAATCCAAGTAGCGTGGAGGAGGCTGCTGCTGTTGCGTTCTCCACTCGGCTACGCAAGATTTCCCAAGCCAGAAAGGGGGGGGGGGGGGCTGGGCAGGGTTTCTAATTGCCCCTGCCAAGGGCTGGGAACGACTGAATCCCGCAGCCAAGAAGCTGCCCCTGAGCTAGGAGACCGGCTCTGTGAGTCCAGTTCCTTGCGCTGAGGGCTGGCGTGGGATTTTGGGGGGCTCCACAGAGGGGGTGGGGAGACGCTGGGGCCGGTCTCTAGCTGCTCTCGTCACTCGGAGCAGTCAAAGAACAGGGAGATGAGCCAACCAGCCGGCTGGCTTGCAATTGCTGGGCAGGGTCCCGAGTCTGAGGCCTGAGAGGGGCTGGTTTGCTGTGGGTGGAACGGGGCTTTCTTTTTCAAACGCCGCAGAGGCTCACAAGGACAGTAAAGTGACACTGACTAATTGAATTCTGAACAAGCTGGAGCAATGCAAATATCTGACAAATTGATTTAATTGCATTCACGTACAATAAAGCTGAGATCTAAAAGGTCAGCGAGAAAACGGAAAGGGTCCCTGGAGTGCTAACAGGGAGAAGCTGGCTTTAATACACATTCATCACATTTTATCATCTAATTAGTTCACACAATGCCAGACTGATAGACAGAGGCCTAAACAAAAGTATCGATTGATTATTACCCCTGTATCTATCATCTTCCCTTCAGCCCTTGTCGGCTGGTTCTGGCAACCGCTGCTTAGTGTATCAGCAGAACAGGGGGTTTGGTTTGATCAATTGCTTTTCTCTCTCACGGGCGCCAGATGAGAGAGGTGCTTGATCTATTCCCCGCAAACCCAGCACTGGGAGCCCAGCCCGCCCGGCTCCTGGCCTGCCCAGGAACCAACCAGCAGGCTCAGCCCAGCGGGGGTGGGAATGAGCCCTGGCCCTGCAGGGCACTGCCTGGGGAGGCCCGCTCAGCTGGAGACCTGCACACTGAACCCCTTGGAAGGAGCCGCTTCCTTGCCGTGGGAGGCAGGGCCGGCATCTCCAGTGCATCTCCAGTGTCTGTGATCCGGCCTCCCCTTGGTCCTGTAAGGGTGGAGCCCGCATGCAGCTCCCCCAGGCCACTGTGCGAGAGGCCCTGCAGACAGTACTGCCCAGCTGGCCGGCCTGTGGCTCCAGGGCGTGAGCTCTGGCCGGAGCGTGCTGCTGGGAAAGGGCGTCTCTGCAGCCTTCAGGCCTCACGTCAGTCTCCATTCCCCTCGCTCGGCGTTTGCCCTGCAGGAGCCCCCTCGCAGACCCAGCTGTTCCCTGCCCCCCCCATGTGCATGCATGCGTTGCCCAGTGGGGGTGCAGTGCAGACCTGACCGTGGCCTGCCCTGGCTGTGCGTCTTGCGGGCCAAAGGGCCGCGTGTGCCGTGCGCTGAATTCCCGCCACAGCGTGGAAGCTGCCGGGCGCCTGGCATGTCGCGGTGCTTTTCCCAAGCGGTGCGTCCCCACAATCTGGACTTGCCCTGCCGCAGCCGGGAGGGTGACAGGCAGGCGGAGCGCCAGGAGACGTGGCCCTTCGTGGCCAGGAGGGAGCCAGCAGGGAGCCTGGCCACTGGGCTCTGGCACTCCTGGGGGGGCAGAGCGGGGAAGCAGCCCGGGGTCAAGTTGGCTAAGTCCCCTGCCCGCCCGGGGCCGGGCATTTCTCACTCACAGATGGGGAAACACTGAAAAATGGGATTGCGCTGGCTGCCAGTTGGCGAGAGGCCGTGGCCGCCCACATGCTCCAGGAGCAGCAGGCTGGGCTTAATACAGCCAGGCTCCTGGGAACTGGCCGTCGGGGCTGGGCCCTGCACTGAGCCAAGAGGGCAGCGCGGTGCTATGGGCGGGGCAGGGGCAGGGGTGCCGGGGGGTGTGACACCCTGTGATGCAGGCGGGATTGTGTTCGCTTGTCATGTTGTGTGTGATTCCTATTGTCCTGTGCTGCTCTGCTGTAACACGGGGGGAGGAGGGGACCCGCACTGGGGCCCGGCTGGGGATGGCAGTTCTGGGTATGACTCTCACTGGGGGAGGTGCCCAGCCCAGCGCGTACACAGTGGCCCAGACTCTCGTAACCGAGCCTGGAGGGAGATGCAACCAGGTGACCCCTTTTGCCGGGAAGCTGGACAAAGGGCGGGGGGGCTGCCTGCAGGGCTGGGGCTGGTTGCTGGGCGGGGGGGTGTAGGTCTTACCTGGCTGAGGATGCAGGGAGGGGTCCAGGGTGCTGGCTCTGGGCCCCCCTCTGCCCAGGATGAATTGTGCTGGTTGCTCCTGGTTCCTGTAACAACAAGTCTGTGCCACGCTGTGTCCTGTCGGGAATAACCTCCTGCTCTCCCTGCCGGCTGAGAGTCCCTCCTGGCTGTGGGTGGGGGGAGGGCCCAGGGACTCCCCACTGCCCCGTGGCACACAGCTCCCCATGGCAGTGGCCAGGGACTGTTTTTGATCCAGATTGTGTCTCATGGAAGCAGGGAATTCCATTTCTGTGAGAACAAGCCACACCCGAGCCTGCCCCCGCTGCCAGCGACAGGAGAAGAGGAGAAAACTCCGGGGAGCTTTGTGGACTCAGCTTTGAGGATCCAACGTGCTAGGCCGTGACTTGGAGACTGTGGCACCGGTGCTGCAGGACAGTGGTTCTCAGTCAGGGGGACGCAGAGGGTTTGTGGGGGGCCCATCAACTCACTTAGCGATCTGCCTCCTTTCACAACAGGCTGCACACAAAGCCCTGGCAAAGGCAGTGCAAACTGAGAGTTGTGCAGACGATGCCTGTTAGTACCGCTCTGGGCGCTGAACGGGGAGCGCCGTATTAGCATTCCCACCCGTGCATTTTACAGGGATTTGGTAAAAGGAGAAAGCCATTTTGCAGCAACAGGCGCTGAGACACGCCTCCACACGCATCTCGGGTTTGATACACCCGGAACTTGGGGTGTGCAAGACAAATCGACTCCTGAAAGGGGGCAGGGGAGTCTGCTGTGGGAGCCCCCAGACGGCCAGATGGAGAAACAGAATTTTCTCTTCCAGCTCTCGGAGGCAGGGATGTCGCTCTGTAGCCCTCTCTTTGCTGAGAGCTGTGACGTGTAAGAGACCCCTCCTTTCTCCCTGGCTCTTTTCAGAAGCTGTCTGGTGGGTGGAACAGCTGGGCGGCGGGGGACGGGAGGTGAGGGCCTTCCTGGAGAGGCTGCTGCCTGAGCAAAGCTGCAATCGCTACTTCAGCAACGGTTTCATTCCTGTTGCTCTCGCACCCTTGAACGTCTCCCGCCTGCAGGGCAGCCCGGCGGCCCCACGCTGGGCTGGTGGGGGCTCAGACAGGGTGCTGCCCTCGCGACGCCACTCTCCAGTGGCAGAGTGCCAGCTCACGGCAGTCCGGTGGCCACAGGCAGTGCGCTCCTGTCCCCTAACCCGGCCGGAGCAAGGCCAGAGCCACAAGCCCAGGTCTCCACGTGGTGTTGGTATTGATTTGCACCATGGCAAGTGTTGGGAAGTGCAGGTCCATTAAGCATGCGGCAGCGGCCACAGGCAGCCTGTTCCCAGGGCAGCGCCCCAGCTGGGGGGCCTGATCTCCCAGCAAGGGGGGGGTAAACTGACAGAGGGCAGGGAGAGCAAGGGGAGGCCTGAGGCCGCGGGGCGTGGTAGGAACATGCAGCAGGAGCCCGCGTGCTACCGGGAGACACTAATTAATGACATCTGGCTTCATCCAATTTCACTGAGCTCGCCATGTTCCGCCTTGTATTTTAATCAGCCCAAAGTAGCAAAAGTGCAGAAGAAATCCCCTTCCAAGGGGTGAGCTGCATCGTTTGTAACAGTAATTTAACGAGCAAAGGCAAAACAACATTTGGAAACAACTGCCATAAGGTTACATAATATTCTCCTGGCACCGTGGTACATTTGCATTTATTTGCATTATTTTTGTGTCAGAACATATGGAATGGGACCTCGTCGGGGAAGCGGGAGGGTTTGTTTTGCCTTCTCTTTCGGCTCCCTCTGACTCCAGACGATCTCATTAGCCGGGTTTTTAATCACTGGGATTTGAACCTGGGGATCTGCTCTGGGACATTTAGAGGGCTCCCGGCGAGGCAGGTACGGTCCCCTGCGGCCCGCGAATGCCAGAGCTCTGCCAGGATGGGAGCACCCAGTGCAGGGCGCTCTGTTACCGAATCTGTACGTTAATGGGACCTGCTGTGGCGGCGCGTCGGGGTCCCCCGACTCCTGCACCCCCATAATGGCACGGACAGACTCCACCAGCCAGTAGAATCGAGGGAGTTTATTGCTTCTCCAGGATACAGCACAGCACAGATGTCATCTGGTTACAGGGCCAGGCCTAGGATGCCTCAGTCCCCCTTGAGATGGGGGAGACTGGGCCCCTAAATTCCAGCCCCTTTCCCTAGGCTGTCTCCTCCATGATCCCAGACAGAAACTAACTCACTCACTTCCAGCCCTGCCCCCAGCCAGGGCTCCACCCCCCTCCTTCCCATTGCTCCGCTCCATGGGAGATACCTGTCTGAGTTTCGAAGCCCCCTTGCATAATGACTCATCCCCTGCCCTGCTGGGCCGTGCTGCAGACAGCAGCCAGTGGGGGTCACCCACAACCCACTGCCCAGCATAGCAACCAGCAAGGTACCCCCACTACATCACACCTGCGCTGAGGGCTTCCTGCCTGGGCTGCAGCAGCATCTGGGCCTGGCCCATGGGGCCGGATTGGTCCCTCTGGGGTGTGGCTACTTGTGCCACAGCGCTGCCCTACAAGGGGCGAGGCTGCTGCTGTTCTGGGGGCGTGGGCCTGGCTGAGGCAGGCTGGGTCCACAAGGATAGCGTGGATGTCTGAGTTTGGGTGCAGCACTCTATAAATAACTCCCGCCTCCCTCTTCAGCACCCTGTCCTCCCTCCCCCGCCTCACTCGCTCCGTAAGGGACCCAGGGAACCACCGCACACGCCGAAAGCAGCCCCAGAGTCTGGCACCTGCTTTGCCTCCCAGGTCACTCTGTGGGCGCCAGTGGAGGTGTTCCTGCTTTGCACCAGGGCAGACTCAGACTCCGTCTGGGCAGACACATGAAGCTGTTCCTTGCAATTAGACGGGGGAAGAATCTGTGCAGGCCTGGAGCGGGCTTCCTGCACGATTGTGCCACGTGGGCACACACACTGGATGTGCTCTGGCTCAGGGACCACAGTCGGAGGCTGGGTTGTGCGGAGCAGCTGGCGACCAGCGACTGGCTGTCATGTGACTGTCCCCTTCTGCCACCAGGGCCGGGGGCCTGGGGCTAGTGCATTTTTTGGGGTCCCCGAGGCTCCAGGATGGGGCCAAAAGGAGGGGTTCAGAGTGCAGGAGGGGCTGCGGGTTGAGGCAGGGGGTCAGGTGAGGGAGGAGGTGGGGACTCTGACTAGCAATACAGGCTCTGGGGTGGGGCTGGGGCTGAGGCGTTTGGGTGCAGGAGGGGGCTCAGGGCTGGGGTGGAGGAGTTTAGAGTGTGGGAGGGGGCTCAAGACAGGAGGTGGAGCAGGGTGGAGGAGCAGGGTCTGGGAGTTAGGGTGCAGGAGGGGGCACAGGGCTGAGGCAGAAGGCTGAGGTGCAGGGCATTTATTTGGGGCAGCTCCCCTTTGGTTGTGTAGGTCCCAGGGAGGGGAGGGGGCAGGTGGCACTGGCTGTGCACGCTGCCCTGAGCTCACCTGCAGGCACCGCCCTGCAGCTCCCATTGGTTGCAATTCCTAGCCAATGGGAGCTGCAGGGAGCCAGCAGAGTGGGGGAGGAAGGGCAGTGTACAGAGCCTCCCCAGCCCTGCCTCACAGGGTCTTTAGGACTAAGGGGGCCCTGCCAACAGATCTGCCCTTTTGGTGGCCTGGGGATCTGTCTGTGAAGCCCCCTTAGTCCGGGCCCTGGGCTGCAGCCCCACAGCCCCTTTCTCACTGTGGCCCAGAGCACCATCCAGCAGGTGGAGCAGCCTCTGAATCTGGGGAACTCGTCATAGAATCCCAGGGCGGGCAGAGCCCTCAGGAGGCATCGAGTCCAGCCCCCTGCCCAAGGCAGGACCAGCCCAACTCAATCAGCCCAGCCAGGGCTGTGTCAAGCCGGGACTTAAACACCTCTAGGGATGGGGATTCTACCCCCTCCCTAGGGAACCCATCCCAGGGCTTCCCCACCCGCCTAGGGAAATAGTTTTTCCTAATATCCAACCTAGACCTGCCCCGCTGCAACGTGAGCCCATTGCTCCTTGTTCTGCATCCGCCCCCACTGAGAACAGCCTCTCTCCATCCTCTTTGGGACCCCCTTCAGGAAGTTGAAGGCTGCTGACATTTGCCAACTCCCTCAGCACCCTCGGATGTATTAAATCTGGGCCCATGGATTTGTGTATATTTAGCTTTTCTAAGTAGTTCCTAACCTCTGCTTTCCCCACCAATGGCTGTCCACCTCCTTCCCATACTGCGTTGTCTAGTGCATTTGTCTGGGAGCTGATCTCGTCCGTGAAGACAGAGGCAAAGAAAGCCTCAGAGGCAAAGAAAACCTTGAGTACTTCAGCTTTTCCCACATCATCTGTCACTAGGTTACCTCCCTCATCTAATAAGGGCCCCACACCCTCTCTGATCACCCTCTTACTGCTAACATGCCTGTAGAAACCTTTCTTGTTACCCTTCACATCCCTTGCTAGCTGCAATTCCAATTGTGCTTTCACCTTCCTGATAACTCCCCGGCATTCTCGAGCAATATATTTATACTCCTCCCTGGTCATCTGTCCAAGTTTCCACTTCTTGTAAGCTTCCTTTTTGTGTTTAAGCTCACCAAGGATTTCCCCACTAAGCCAATCTGGTCTCCTACCATACTTGCTTTTCTTGCTGTGCATCGGGATGGTTTCTTTCTGTGCCTTTAATAAGGCTTCTTTAAAATATTGCCAGCTGTCCTGGACTCCTTTCCCCTTCATGTTACATCCCAGTGAATCCTGCCCATCTCTTCTCTGATGGAGTCACAGTCTGCTTTTCTGAAGTCCAGGGTCTGTATTTTGCTCCTCTCCTTTCTTCCTTTGGTCAGGATTCTGAAATCTACCATCTTATGATCACTGCTTCCCAGGTTGTCACCCACCTCTACTTCCCCTACTAGTCAAGCTGTGCACGGCCCCTGGTTGGTTTCTTCAGCACTTGTACCAAGCAGTTATCCCCAACATTCTCCAAAAAAGTTCCTGGATTGTCTGTGTACTGCTGTACTGGTTTCCCAACAGATGTCAGGGTGATTAAAGTCCCCCATGAGAAACATTGCCTGGATCTGGAAGCTTCTTTCAGTTGTCTGAAGAAGCCTCGTCTACCTCATCCACCTGATCCGGCGGTCTATAGCAGACCCCAACCACAATATCACCCCTGTTGCTTCCACCTCTAAACTTAACCCAGAGACTCTCAACAGGCTTTTCTCCCTCTAAATACTGGAGCTCTGAGCAATCATACTGCTCTCTTACATACAATGCAACTCCTCCTTTTCTCCCCCGCCTGTTCTTCCTGAACAGTCTATACCCTTCCATGACAGCGCTCCAGTCATGTGAGTCATCCCACCAAGTCTCCATTACTCCAATCAAATCATAGTTCTTTAACTGGGCCAGGTCTTCTAATTCTTCCTGTTTGTTTCCCAGGCTTCTCGCATTTGTGTACAAACACCTTAGATAGCCAGTTGATTGCCCTACCTTCTGCATCCGAATCAGGGGTCCTCCTTTGTTGCTCATCCCTCCTTGTGATTCCTCCTGATGTCCAACTTCTTCACTGACCTCAGGGCTTTGGTCCCCATCCCCCAACGAACCTAGTTTAAAGCCCTCCTCACTAGGTTTGCAAGCCTGCCCACGAAGATACTCTTTCCTCGCTTGGTTAGGTGGATCCCATCTCTTCCTAACAATCCTTGTGCCCGGAACAGAGTCCCATGGTCGAAGAAACCAAAGCCCTCTCTCCGACGCCACCTGCGTAACCACGCATTTACTTCCTCAATTCGACGATTCCTACCCAGACCTTTTCCTTCAACCAGAAGGATGGACGAGAACACCACTTGCGCTTCAAATTCCTTGATCCTTCTTCCCAGCGCTATGTAATCTGCTGTGACCTGCTCCAGTCATTCTTGGTTGTATCATTAGTTCCTACATGGAGAAGCAGGAAGGGGTAGCGATCCGAAGGTTTAATCACTTTTGCAAGACTCTCAGACACATCCTCAATGTGAGCTCCTGGTAAGCAGCACAGGACAGGCACGCGCTCTCCTCCCAAGTGCGAGGGAGGAAGGGCTCAGCTGGGATCGACCATCTGGAATTTGTCCCCAGCGCCAGGCCAGTGAAGTGCTGTGTGCCTCTGGACTGCCCTCCCCCCCTTCCTGGCTTCCACCCCTTCTGTTCTGGGCCGTCTCCCCTTTTGGACAGGATCCTAGCACTGGACTGACCCAGCTCGGCCTGTGACCCAGGAAGGGGTTCTGCATTTCTGGGCTTGCGGTGCCTGTAATTCCCCGCTGAGCAGCCTAACGCAGCACTTGTTCCGAACAGCACGAGGCACAGAAGGATAATCTGGGTGTCCAAGTGATAGCCACAACAGCTGTATGCTCCGGTGCGCTGGGCGTGCAGAATAGTGTGAGCCGGCTGGGAGCCTTGTCAGTGATGTTGCTTGTGTCCCTTTCTCAGAGGGGCAGTGGTCCAGGCGGGACAGCCAGCACACCTGTCCTGACTGCTGGGCGCCTGTGTCTGGCAGCAGTCCAGGAGGGACAGCCAGCGCGCACCTGTCCTGACCGCTGGGTGCCTGTGTCTGGTGCAGCGGTCCAGACGGGACAGCCAGCGCGCACCTGTCCTGACCACTGGGTGCCTGTGTCTGCTGCAGGGGCCGGGTTTCCTTGGGAGGGAGCAACCGACAGTCCAGGGCCTACAGCAGTTCACCATGAAAGATCCACCCGGCCGGGCAACGTGGGGCATCTCAGCCCTCACTACGGCTCCGTGGGTTCCCGGGCTCTGCAGCCAGCACGGCCCTGCAGGGTCCGTGTGGGGGCAGCCAGTGTGGCCCCCCCTTCCCTCCAGGAGCTGGACTGGGACCTGCTTCCCGGTTGCCTGGCAGAGCTCTCCTGCCTCCCCCGTCTGTCCCTGGTAAGCCATGGCCACAGCTCTTCCCTTAGACCGTGGACACAGATTCTTGCCCTTCACCCAGAATGGCCCCCGGCGGAGACAGCCCGACCCACGTCCCTGGCTCTCTTCTTCTGCCTGACTCAGAGCAGGGATGTGGCCCTGGGGCTAGCATGGCCCCGCAGATCCATGTGCTGGCCACGGGCTGGGCTCTTCCACTCCCGTGCCTGCAGAAAGATGTGAAAGGTCTCAGGGTTTTTCCGCAGCAGAACAAAAGCACATTTCAAACTCGGCACCTTTGCCGAAGGGAAGGGCTGTCTCCAGGCTGACCCTGTCTCTAGTCTGCTGGGCCAGCTGCCTTCAGTTTGGAGCAACCACACCTGAGCAGCCTGAGAAGAGCCCCCCCGCCCTGCCACCTGAGGTTGCCTCCAGGAGGGGGTGGGCACGAGGGAACCTGCACCCCACCAGCTCTTGCTGCTAGGAGGTGGCTGCCTCCCGTCGGCAAGGGGCTGCGTGGGGAAGGCACGATTCCTGCTCGCCCCGCTCTGAGATCCCGTCGCAAGTTTGTCGTTGCTGGTGGGTGTGACCTCACCGGTTCTGCGTCCAGGCTTTGAGCTCTGCCTGTCTGGGGGTTGACATGCTATGAAATAGCAGGGGGCTGTGGAGATCCCCTTTCCAGGGCTGAGTGTTACAGTCTCGTTTGAGCACAGACTGGAGGGGCAGCTGCATTCAGGCCCAATCTCCTGTTTCCAGCGGGGGCCCCAAAGAGCCGAGGCGACGCCGTGGGGTGACGTAGTGGGGGGGGGGGGCTGTCTACTCCAGTGGCCCTGGGCCCACTCTGCTGGGCAGTCGCTGGTCGCTAGGCTTGGTCTGTGGCTGACCCTACCGGCCTGCGTCTGTAGCACTGCCCAGCGGGGGGGGGGGGGGTGCCCTGAGGCTCTCATGTCCCGTAGTCCATGCCCAGCCGGCTCTCACCTGGGCAGGAAGGGTTTGGACAGAGGGAGGGTGTGGCTGGGGGAGGGGCAGGGAGAGCGTGGGGAAGCATGGAGGAAGCAGACTGACCAGTGTAGGGGGTTCAGGGGCCTGTAACCCCTCCCCGCAGGGAACGAGGGCTGTCGGCCCATCCTCTCATGCCTGCATCGGTCCTACGCTGTAGCTCGGCGCAGCACTAACCCCTCTCTGCTCTACTGGCTGGCGGAGTCCCATTTTGCTGCGGTTGGGTGCAGGGTCGGGGGGCTCCCCGATGCGCTGTCACACATGGGAATCGCTGGTACTGGCTGATTTAGACAAGGAAGGGTCCTACCAGAAGCTGGCAGCTTTGGATACAGTGCCCTGGCTCTGGGAGCTCTGCAGAGAAAGGTTCTTGGTGATGCTTCTCTCCGGGGCCGGATTAAGGTCTCCGTAGGTCCCAGGCACTCTCAGAGTCGAGGGCCTTTACATTCGATTCTATAAAGAAGAAATGTCCTCTCGCCTGCACGCCGAGTAACACCCACTGGAATTGCTGGTCTCAGAAGAGGCTCCCCGGTGTGCAATCCATGGCAGATCCAGGCCTATTTCCACGCCAGGTGAACAAAGGCATCAGCAGAGCAACCAGGATCAGGTGATCCCTTAACAGCCTTAACAAGGGGGGGGGCCACGCCAGGAGCCTTCCTGCCTTTTGAGACGGGGGAGCTGAGTTTTGGGGAGCCAGCAGGGCACTACACCCCAGCAAGAGAGACGCTTTGTCTGGGCTCACTTCCCAAGGGTTACTGGAGCATACACAGAAAGGGGAGAGAACCCAAATCTTCTCTGTCTCTGAGGGACCAAAGAAACCAGCCCTTTGAGGCTGTAAGGGCAGCTCCTGGCTGGAACAGCCCATCACAGGGTATGTCTACACTGACGCAGACACAAGATTGCAGAGTTTTGTGCAAAAAGTTTGTGCGCACGAGCGCGTCCACACTGCCATGTGCTTTTGTGCAAGAGATGGGCTTTTGCACAAGAGCGTCCATGGCAGTGTGGATGCTCTCTTGCGCAAGAAGCGCTGATGGCCACTTTGCACAAGAAACCCCTGTTGCCCGTCCACGCTGCCTTCTTGTGCAAGAGCTCTTGTGCAAAAAAGCTTATTCCTCGTAGAAAGAGGAATAACTCTTGTGCAAAAACCCTGTGTTCTTACGATTTACTGTACTTTTTCTTGCACAAGAACACGCTTGTAGTGTGGATGCTCCACAAGTTTTTGCACAAAAACTCTGCAGTGTAGACGTAGCCACAGTGGAGAAATGACTGTCAGCAGGGAAACCATCTTGAACAAGAACTTGAGCTGGTTCAGTTCAATTTCAGTCTTAGAAGCATTTCTGACTTTGGTTGGTTCGTAGCCATTTTATCTCCGTTTTCCTACTTGCTACAATGCAAACCCGTGTCATTCTGTTAAAAAACGTGTTTTGCTTTGACCACCGACCAGCCCAGGTTACTGAAGCAGAGCGTTTGCCACCCCAGCTGTGGTGTTCGGCTGAACCGTGCTGCCTCTTTCAAGGAGCAGCAAGAGTGCGACGAGAGGATGGGCAGACAGCACTGCAGACATTTGGGGCTGGGAGGGTGTTGGGTCACCCTGCAAGGAGGAACCGGGCGGCGGAAGACAGGGCAGGACCCACCTGCCTGTCTGCTGGCTGTGGGTGTCTGGGCTGTGAGCTGCAGGTGCCCTGAGTTTTCAGGCAGGCAGTGACCCTTCCCCTTTTGGGGCTGGGTGGAACCCCAAAGAATCACAGCGAGTGACCCAAAACACTGCCCACACTGCGAGGGTAACGGGCAGCACTCGCCTCCCACAAGTGCCCCCAGCTTGCCAAGGGCATGTGCCGGCAGTTGCTTCAAACAGCCTTTTTGGCTACTCAGCCCTCCAGCTGAGGCACGCCCTGTGCAGCGCACACAGCCTGCCGGGGGCACCGCTAACGGGGCCCAGCCCGGTGTCCTCTTGCCTCGTGTCCCTCTTAGGTTGACCCGTATGGTTGTTTCCCTTCAGTCTGCCCCCCGCCCCCACCAGCTCCAAGAGAGTGGCACCTCCAGGGCTTCCCCAGCCAGCCTCACCGTCTGCACTGCTTGAGCGCCGCCCTGCACTAACTCCTGCTCTGCTTCCCAGCTCCCTTTGTAGGCCTTCCTGGCCCCTGATTGGCCAGTTCCTCTGCTGCTACTCTCACCTGTTTGGAGGACCTCTCTATGGTTTCTCTGGGGCCGGGTGTGGCCAGACCACCCTGTGCTGGGGTGCTTAGACTCATCAGGTATAATATTGCACCTGGATGTTGTTTGTTGATTAAAGATAGCAAATTATTAAGTTTGATTTAGCAGTTTTCTTATTTTTAAGTCAATTATTAATTTTTTTAGGCCCTAAACTATTTGTAGGCCCTAGGCACTGTGCCTGTTGAGCCTAAAGGATAATCCAGGCCTGCTTCTCTCATCCCCTTATTTTCCTACATACAGCTCCAGATGTTCAGCGGGGCCTGCCCTAGGCTTCCACTCACTGTGGGGGCAGCGTTGTGCCTCATTATTTAGATCACAAAAATGGAAGCTGTGGCCTGAAAATCTGCAGGGTCCAAACGCCCTCCCGCACCGCACTGCAGTGTGTAGGGGAGTCCATGCGTGGAGTAGCAGAGCCCCGAGGGCTGAATGTGCCCCCCTCGCTGCCCTCCCCCCGGCGTGCATGCAGGAGAGGAGCCCTTAGCCGGGCTGGGCAGCTTAGCCCTCCTTCCATGGGTTAGGACGGGGCATTATTTGCTCCTCCAGGGCCCAGCTGTTAACTCTTCCGCGAGCCCAGGAAATGCCTCTCGCCGGCAGAGTCTCCAGCCGGCCAGTGGCGTGTCCGTGCCAAGAAGGGAGGCTCTTCTCTGGGAGACACGCTTCCTTGGGGGTTCATGTGTCAGCAGCCGTTCAAAATGTTACCCAGGCTCAGTGTCCCTGCCTGGGCCCACAGACAGAGCAGGCCTCCTGCTGGCTTTCTCTGAACTTTCCTTCCATCCCCGCCGCTCTGGTCCCAGTTTTCGCTCGCACCTCTGTGACGTAGTGGGGGGTACCTTGCTGGTTGCTATGCTGGGCAGTGGGCTGTGGGTGACCCCCGCTGGCTGCTGTCTGTAGCACGGCCCAGCAGGGCAGGGGATGAGTCATTATGTAAAGGGGGCTCTGAACCTGTCGGACCAGTTATCCCCCAGGGAGCAGAACAATGGGAAGGAGGGGAGTGGAGCCCTGGCTGGGGGCAGGGCTGGAAGTGAGGGCGTTAGGATCTGTCTGGGATCATGGAGGAAGCAGCCTAGGCAATGGGCTGGGATTTAGGGGCCCAGTCTCCCCCATCTCAAGGGGGGCTGAGGCATCCTAGGCCTGCCCTGTAACCAGATTCCATCTGTGCTGTGCTGTATCCTGGAGAAGCAATAAACTCCCTCTATTCTACTGGCTGGTGGAGTCTGTTCGTGCCACTACGAGGGTGCAGGAGATGGAGGAACCCCAACGCGCCGCCACACTGGTGTCAGGAGCGGGATGCACTGCACCCTATGGATGGAGCTCCCAGCGGCGAGTGACAAGGCACAATAGAAGCAAGCACCTTAGAGCCAGGCGTGCTGGAGACAGAGCGAAGCGGTTCCTGGGAATCATGGGGCGCTGTAGCACTAGACCAGTGGGTCCGAACCGAGGGGACCGGCGGGGAGATGGCCTACGCCCGACTGCTGAAGGCAGAGCTGGTGAAGCGGTGCAGAGAGGGGCTTACCTGTGCGGAACGCAACCAAGGCCCAGCTGATTGCCCAGCTGGAGGAGAATGACCAGTCACAGGGCTGGAATCCTGTCCCTGTGGGGAGTAGCCAGACCCCCCCTGGGAACGTCTCAGGCTCCGAGAGGGGGCGGAGTGCTGGAGGCTGCCGGAGAGACCGGACTGCCTCCCAGGGAAGCCCTGCAAGCCGTAGTCCGTCTAGGGCAGGGGCCAGCCCAGCGGAGCTGCGGCGGCTAGAGATCCAGCTGCAGATGAAGGAATTGGAAGTCCAGGACCGTAGAGAGCAGCGACAGCATGAGCTGGCCATGGCAGAACGGAGAAGCGGTGGGGCCCCGACTGTGCCGAGTGTGGACGGGCCCCAAGGGCCCAGGGAGGCCAGACACTTGGAGAAGCTCGTGGTGGCCCAATTGAAGGATGTGGGTGACATAGACGGGTTCCTCAGCTCCTTTGAGAGGGCCTGTGGACTGCAACGGGTCCCCCAAGCTGACTGGCTACAGGAGCTCATCCCTGCATTGAACCAGGAGGCTGCCGGGGTGCTCAATCAGCTGGAGGACCTACAGCCAGGGGATTACAACCGAGTCAAGGAGGCCCTGCTGCACAAGTTTGGGCTCACCCCCGAGATGTACAGGAAGAAGTTCCGGGGGGTGCAGAAGGAGCCACGGGAGACCTATGTGGATCTGGCCTCCCGCCTGGCGCAATACTGCCGCAAGTGGGTGTCCAGGGTCGGAGCCCAGACTGCAGAGGACCTGCTCAAGCTGGTCATGATGGAGCAGTTCTATGAAGCATGCACACCCAGCCTGGGGCTGTGGCTCAAGGACCGAAGTCCAGAGAACCCCCAGGAGGACGGGAGACTGGCGGACGAGTTCACAGAGAGCCGGTCCGGGTGTGAACGGGAATCGCGGCACGAAAGGGAATCGCGCCGAGACCGGATCTCTGCTGAGTGACGGAGAGAGTCACCTACGAGGCGAGCCCAAGAGACAAGTCGTCTGCACCCCAGAGAACCAGCCAGGGCCCAGACAGAGACAGCCCAAAGGGGCCCGCAGGACCTAACTTGCCATCGCTGTGGGCAAAAAGGCCACAAGAGGGCTCAGTGCATCGGGCACCAAGACCTGGGATTCCCCAGGGTTAACTGGCTGGGGCTGGAGGAGGGGCAGGCTGCCCCAGAGGCAGGGGCCAGCAGGCAAACCCCAGCTCAGAGTGGGGGGGGGAGGATGCTCAGTGCACCTCCCCTGAGAGGTCTGACCCTCGGGAGGCGGATTTCTCCGTGTACCGGGTGGAGGCAGGGCGGCCCCTGCGGAGTGAGTGCCTCGTACCCCTGGAGGTGGATGGTAGGAAGGTGACGGGTTTCTGGGATATGGGGGCGGAGGTGACACTGGCCCGATCCGACATAGTGGCCCCAGACCGGGTTCTACCCCACACTCAGCTGACCCTGAGGGGCATAGACGGGTCCCCGTTTAAGGTGCCTGTAGCGAGGGTGCATTTGAAATGGGGGGCCAAGGAAGGTCTCAAGGAAGTGGGGGTGCACCCGCACTTGCCCACGGAGGTGCTGATGGGGAATGACCTAGAGGAGTGGCCCCATGAATCCCAGCGGGCTCCAGTCACCACCCATAGTCAGAGCCAGTGAGGGGCTGGCAACCTGGATCCAGGGAAGGACTCTCGGCAGGGTCCTCAGGGTCCCATCCCAGTGGACACGGGGTCCAGCCAAGCTGGGACTCTGGACCTCGGCAAGGGCGGAGATCACGTCCCGATCCCTGCCCCAGCGGCTGAATTCCAGGCTGCGGTGCAGGCAGACCCCTCCTTGCGGAGGCTGAGGGACCAGGCTGGCCTCCGTGCAGCTCAGCTCCTGGGGAGAGGAGGCCAGGAGAGATTCCCGTGGGAGCGGGGATTCCTGTTCCGGGAATGGCTTCCCCCCAGGGAGGTGAGGGCATGGGGGGTCCAGCGGCAGCTGCTCGTCCCCCAAAGGTATCGCCTCAAGCTGCTGTATCTGGCCCACGACGTCCCCTTTGCGGGGCACCGGGGGATCCGGAGCACACGGCTGAGGTTGCTTCAACACTTCCACTGGCCGGGGATATTTGCAGCCGTGCAGCGGTCCTGCCGGTCCTGCGACTCCTGCCAGAGGGGCGGGAAGGCCCAAGATGGGAGGAAAGCTGCTTGGGGGCCCCTACCCCGTATAGAGGACCCCCTGGGCTTGCTGAGAGAGTTATGGGAGGGGAAGACCTCCCTGGATGGGGCGTCGGGGGTGGAAGACGCCCTGGCTGTCCAGGGAAGGCTCGCTGAGCTCATGGCCCCGGCCCGAGAGACCCTGGCCAGAGAACAAGCCCAGTGCAAGGGTGGGTGCGACCACAGAGGACAGGCCTGTGCCAGTCCCCCCGGAGCGGCGCAGCGAGTGGACAGAGGGAAGCCGATTCATGTGGGGTCTCGCCGCGGCCAGCCCGAGTCAAGGGGAGCACCTGTGTCCCCAGGGCGGGTTCCCACGCAGAGGACCCAAACTTCCCTAGGTCACGAGTGGAGTGACCCTGCTCAGTTCGCTCTCGGAGGGGGGAGAACTGTGACGTAGTGGGGGTACCTTGCTGGTTGCTATGCTGGGCGGTGGGCTGTGAGTGGCCCCCGCTGGCTGCTGTCTGCAGCATGGCCCAGCAGGGCAGGGGATGAGTCATTATGCAAAGGGGGCTCTGAACCTGTCCAACGAGTTATCCCCTAGGGAGGGAACAATGGGAAGGAGGGGAGTGGAGCCCTGGCTGGGGGGGCAGGGCTGGAAGGGAGAGTTAGGTAGTTTCTGTCTGGAATCATGGAGGAAGCAGCCTGAGCAAAGGGGGGCTGGGATTTAGGGGCCCAGTCTCCCCCATCCCAAGAGGAGCTGAGGCATCCTAGGCCTGCCCCTGTAACCAGATGACATCTGTGCTGTGCTGCATCCTGGAGAAGCAATAAACTCCCTCTATTCTACTGGCTGGTGGAGTCTGTTCATGCCACTACGGGGATGCAGGAGACAGGGGATCCCGACGTGCCACCACACCTTTTTATCAGGGTAAAGTGACAGGGCCAAATGGAGCCGCCTGCGCCCAGGCAGGATCCAGGCAGGAGCAGGCCGGAGTGTGCGCAGAGCAGTGCTAGCTTCATCCCGGAGGACGTGGCGAATCGCGCACTGCACGTCTCCCGGCTTGAGAGGCACGCCACCCAACAGTCCGCCTGCCATGCTCGGGTGAGCTGAGGAGCCCAGGGAAGGGGTGGCCCTCTCACAAAGGCATTTACTGTTGCTCCCGGGAACCTGAAGAATTCTATTTAGCTGCAAGGTTAATATTAATCTCCTGGTTCCTGTTGTGCAGGTCCCCAGGGTCTGCAGCTCAGCGCCATCTCGGAAAGGCACAATGGATGTTGATTTCTTTCCATGAGAACTCAGGGCTTCAGAAATTAAGCCTGGTGCCGGCTAAGATAACTGTCCCCTCATTTGCTAGTTTTCATTTCAATTGAGCCTGGTGCTCCTTTGATGAAGGAACATATTACAGGGAGCATGGCTGACGTTGGGTAATAAATCCCAAGATGAATTCCATGCGTTGGCTGCATTAATGTGGAAGGTGGAGATCGAGCCCGGGATGAGCTGAAGCAGAAAGCATACTGTAAATTGAAGTTTGGCATGGAATAGAAATGGGGAGCGTTGCTTAGCTGCCAGTAACAGTAAGTCAGGTTCCAACCCCACTGGGCCAGAGGGCTGAGATGCTGCTCCAGCCAGAGGCTGCAGGCTCACTGGGTCGAGGGATTTGTTAACCTAAGAACATTCATCTTTCCAGTCTTGGTCCTACAGGATATGAACCAGCCAGGGCCTGATTCTGTCGGGTGCTGAGCTCCCACAGCCTCTAATGACTTGAATGCGATTTAATCACAGAACACGGGGACTGGAAGGGCCTTCTAGAGTCATCGAATCCAGTCCCCTGCCCTCACGGCAGGACCCAGCACCATTCAGACCATCCCTGCCAGGTGTCTGTCTAACCTGCTCTTAAATAGCTCCAGTGAGGGAGATTCCACAACCCCCCCCAAGGCAACTTATTCCAGTGTTTCACCACCTGACAGGCAGGAACTTTTTCTTAATGTCCAACCTAAACCTAATGGGTAGCAGGTTTAAAACTAATAAGCGAAAGTTCCTCTTCACACAGCGTGTAGTCAACCTGTGGAACTCCTTGCCAGAGGAGGCTGTGAAGGCTAGGACTATAACAGAGTTTAAAGAGAAGCTAGATAAATTCATGGAGGTTAGGTCCATAAAAGGCTATTAGCCGGGGGTAAGGAACAGTGTCCCTGGCCTCTGTTTGTCAGAGGCTGGAGAGGGATGGCAGGAGACAAATCGCTTGATCATTGTCTTCGGTCCACCCTCTCTGGGGCACCTGGTGCTGGCCACTGTCGGCAGACAGGATACTGGGCTAGATGGACCTTTGGTCTGACCCAGTACGGCCATTCTTATGTTCTTATGTTCCCTTGCTGCAATTTAAGCCCATTGCTTCTTGTCCTGTCCTCAGAGGTCAAGGAGAACAATTTTTCTCCCTCTTCCTTGTGATACCCTTTTAGGTACAGTACTTGAAAACTGCTCTCACGTTCCCTCTCAGTCTTCTCTTTTCTAAACTAAACAAGTCCAATTCCTTCAGCCTTGCATCATAGCTCATGTTTTCTAGACCTTTAATAATTTTCGTTGCTCTACTCTGGACATTTTTTTTCCCAAAATGTGCCCAGAACTGGACACAATACTTCAACTGAGGCCTAATTGGCACAGAGTACAGTGGAAGAATGACTCCTCGTGTCTTGCTCACAACACTCCTGTTCATGCAGCCCAGAATCGGGTTTGCTTTTTTTGCAACAGCATCACACTGTTGACTCATATTTAGTTTGTGGTCCACTCTGATCCCTAGATCCCTTTCTGCAGGACTCCTTCCTAGACAGTCGCTTCCCATTCTGTAGGTGTGAAACTGATTGTTCCTTCCTAAGTGGAGCACTTTGCACTTGTCCTTATTAAGCTTCATCCTGTTTACCTCTGACCATTTCTCCAGTTCGTCCAGATTATTTTGAATTATGACCCTGTCCTCCAAAGCACTTGCAACCCCTCCCAGCTTGGTATCATCTGCAAACTTAATAAACATACTCTCTGTGCCGATATCTAAATCGTTGAACATATTGAACAGAACCAGTCCCTAAACAGACCGCTGTGGAACCCCACTTGTTCTGTCCTTCCAGCAGGATTGTGAATTGTTAATAACTACTCTCTGAGAACGGTTCTCCAGCCAGTTATGCACCCACCTTATAGTAGTCCCATCTAGGTTGTATTTCCCTAGTTTATTGATAAGAATATCATGTGAGACCGTATCAAATGCCTTACTAAAGTCTAGGTATACCACATCCACCGCTTCTCCCTTCTCCACAAGACTCGATATCCTATCAAGGAAAGCTATCTGATTCGTTTGACATGATTTGTTCTTTACAAATCCATGCTGGCTGTTCCCTGTCACCTTGTTATCTTCCAGGTGTCTGCAGATGAATTCCTTAATTACTTGCTCCATTACCTTCCCTGGCACAGAAGTTAAACCGACTGGTCTGTAGTTCCCTGGGTTTCTCATTTCCCTTTTTATAGATGGGCCCTAGATTTGCCCTTTTCCAGACTTGTGGAATCTCTCCCAACTTCCATGACTTTTCAGGGATGACAGCTAAAGGCTCAGATATTCCTCTACCAGCTCCTTGAGTATTTGGGGGCTCTCAGCAGGGTGCTGCATAGGACAGGACCTGCGAGGCCTGATACTCAGATCTGTCCAGTAGCTGTACTGTGCCCCCCTTGTGGCTCACCCCATTGCAGAGTAACACAGGGTGGGACTCAGCGCTGCTGCGCCTCACTCAGGAATTAGCATCTTCAGCCCTTCTGGCTGTTACCTTTTTTCTCCACCACTTTATGTTAGGACCCATGTCCCTCCCAGACCATGGTGTCCTCCCCTCTGAGTGCTGCCCTGCTGCAGTGCCCCCACATTCTGGGGTCCTCCGCCCTTCAGAGAATCCCAACCCCCTATGCCCACCTTGCCACAGTGACCCTATTGCCTGTCTTCACCTAGCCCCTGCCACAGGGGCAAACTGCAGTCTGAAATGGCCACTCATCCATGGCAGGGGGATGTGAACCTGCTGCCTTCTCCTGCCCTGGCTGCCTCCCTGCAGCTCTAATACCCTCAGACCATGCTTAAGGTCCTGCAGCCTGGGAGCTTCCCCAGCTCTGCCTGCCTTTCCCCAGCCCTGGTGTGAGTCAGGAAGCCTCCAGCTACCCTCCACAGCTGGAGCAAGAGTGAGTCTGTCCCCACCCCTCCAGGAGCCCTCATTTATATAGCCCCAGCTGGGCCCTGATTGGCTGTCTCTGCCTCGGCTGCTGGCTCCACCCCCCTGCCCCCTCCCAGGGCTGGGTTTTAATCCTTAAAGGGCCAGTGCAGGGCAGACGCCCGGCCACAGGCAGCAGCACATTCCTTTTCCTCCAGCTGTGCGGCGCTTGTAGCTAGCGCTGTTACTGAGCAGTGCCAGTGGTGATCTGGGTCCCATTGTGCCAATACACAGTGAGAGCTCCCGGCCCTGGAGAGCTTACAGACAGGATGGGCCAAGAGGCAGAGGGGAAACTGAGGTGCAAGGAGGGGAAGTGGCTCGCCCCAGGTCTCACAGGTCAGTGGCAGAACCGGGAGGAGAACTCGGGTCTCCCGGAGCCTGGGCCAGTGCCCAGCCACTCACTGAAGCCCCCCAGCTTTGCCCTCCCCACGTCCAAGGCCCACGCCTGTGGACAAGCACTGTCTTGGGCATCCTCCATGGGATGAGGTGCTTTGGGGGAGTGGGCCCATGCAGTTGACCTGCTTTTGACCTTTCTCCCCCCCCCGGACAAGATGAAGTGGAGCCCTCGGATAACACCCTCTGGCAGGATAAACGCCTCCCGGTTCCCAAGGGAAGCCCCAAACGCCTCGGCAATGTTCTCACCCGCTGTTCCATCCAGGAGGCTTTTCCGTGAGGCTTTCCAGCCCCTCCCCTCCTTCCTTCCAATCCTTCCCTGAAGCCACCTAGCACAAAACCCTTCAGCCACCATCCACCCCAGACCAGACAGGAACAATCACAGCCCCAAGCAGGCAACATGGGAACCAAAGCTGCTGGGAGCCGCTCCCTGTGGAAACACCACGCTCCCCTGTGTCCCGAGGCCGCTGCGCCCTTTGGCTTGTCTCCCCGCCCGGGGAAACACCAAGGAACACCGTAAAACATGTGCTGGAAACACCCAGTGAAGCAGCCCCGGAGTCGAGGCTCCGAGCCCTTGGAGACCAGGCGAGGGCCCTGGCCCAGTGTGCAGAGGAGTCAACTGCTGGAGCTTGGGAGATGGCCGTGTGGGTGTGTGAGTTCAACAAGGAGTTTGGTGGGGGGGAAGGGAAATAGCGCTGGGCTGGGCCCGGGCCTGTTCTGCCCGCTAACTGCAGTGTGAGCGGCAACCTCAGAGAGCGCTCGGCCTGCAAGGATCGGCCGTGGACTTCTCCGCTAAGCTCCCATCGCAGACTCTCTGGACGTGGGGTGGGGTCGGAGGCAAAGGAGCCAGGCTCCGGTTTGGATCCCAGCTGAAATCGGAGACCCCTCACTGGAAGAA
The DNA here is from genome assembly GCA_032595735.1 of Pelochelys cantorii. Classification (NCBI taxonomy): domain Eukaryota; kingdom Metazoa; phylum Chordata; order Testudines; family Trionychidae; genus Pelochelys; species Pelochelys cantorii. The sequence goes on from CM064341.1 coordinate 41,064,446, forward strand.
GAATCTCTGGCAGACACCTGGACGCCCGCACAGGTGAGACGCCAGCTGCAGAGCGGCCCTGACTCCAGGACGCTGTGAATGAAGAGACTCGAGCTGCATTCTACAGCCAGGTGGTAAGAAGGCCGGTGTAACGCGGCCAGCACTGCGCTCCCAGAGCAGGCAAAACAAGAGCGAGGTTTTGATTGAAGAAAACCCCCAAATCCTCCCCCCAAACAATCAGACCCCAAGTTGGCAGCAGCAGCCAGAGCTCCGCGGGGGCTAGCTCAGGCTAGCTGGCCTAGTGCTAGCCGCAGAAAAGGACACAACTGCGGCCGGGCAGATGGGGGTGCCGGATTCTGAGTGATTCTGCTCAGAGGTCACAAAGATGGTAAGGCCGGAAAGGCCCATGATGATCATCTTTGGAGAGAGGCCCGGCCTCGCGGCACACACTGCCAGAGGGGAATCCACCTTCTTCCAGGGAGAGTCGCCCTCCCTTAGAAACGAGCCCCTCCTTTCTAGTCTGAGTTCATGTAACTGCGGCTTCCAGCCAGGGATTTCTCTGTGCCTCCCTGCTGCACTGAAAGAGCCCTGAACTCCCAGAAGCCCCCTCCCAGGCAGGAATTCGTAGACTGAGATCAAGTCACCTCTGACCTTTCTCTTGGATAACCTAAGAGTGGAGCCTCTATAGTCTCTCGCTCGTCGGCAGCTTTTCCAGACGTTGAATCGGTCACGTGGCTCTTTTCTGCAGGCTCTCAGCCCCGTTGTGTGGCCATCAGCGCTGGGCACAGGCTCCAGTGACAGTCTCACAGACACCCCAGCAAGGGAAGGTGGTGTCCTCTGGGGCCATAGCTGCACCATCTCACTGGCAGCTTAGGGTCACTCGGTTCTCTTCCATCGTGAACGCCACGTCCCTTTCTGTGCCACTTCTTCCCAGGATGCAATGCTCCGTCTCGTACCTATGCCCTACGTTCCTTGTTGCTGTAGCTGTGGCCTTGCCATTGGCTGGATTAAACACACATTCAAATGAGCCCACCTCACCAGCCAATCCCCATCACGCTGTAGAACTGAGCTGGCCCCATCATTAGTCACCAGTCACCACACCTGCTGCAAGCTGCTCCGGTTCATTGATAAGACACTGGACAGAGCAGCCCCTGGTGGATGCCACGTCCCCATCTCCAGCTCCTTTCCTGATCCCCCAGGTGGCTACTTTGGGGCCCGGTTAATACGGGCAGCACCGACTTTGGCCAATGTTCATGGTTTTGTCAGCATGTGGGGCTCAGTGAAATGTCCCACAGAAGTCTATCCACACAGACACCCATGTGGCCTCATCAAAAGCATTTAAAGCCTGTCTCACAAGATCTGTTTCCCATAAAACCCACATTGGTGGCTGGTAAGCATGCTGCAATTCTTACGCGATTTCCCAACCCAAGTTCCACGTCAGCCTGCCACGATATGCCAGGCTAGCTGGCATATAGCTGCCAGGCCACTCTGTTTGCTCTGCGTGGCTAGTGTAACAACATTAGCGCCTTTCCAGTCCTCTGGAGCGCCCCATTATTCCAGATTTGTAGAGTCCCAGTATCGGTTGATGGGTCACTGAGCGCCTCGGCCAATTCTTGTAACGCTCTTGGGTGCAAGTTATGGGCTTCTGAGGGTTTCGAACTGTTTAACGTTAGCAGCTGCTGTTTAGCATCCTCCCTGGTTACTGAGGCCACAGCCACTCTTCGCTCTCCTGTCCGTGGCAGGCTGCGTGCCCTCCAGGGCCTGAATCTGCTGCCTCTGCTGGTCCCACTGCACACACAGAGGAAGGAGGCGCAAGCTGCAGACTGTGCCCCTCCGGTAGCTCCCGAGAGCAGCGTTTATAACTGCGGCTTCCTTTGCAAGCTGTGCTGAGTGGAATTGGCACCAGTTCTCTCTGGCTGGCGGCGGGGGAGGAGCCACAGTGGGCACGGCGGGCATTCTGGGTGGCATTGCCCCGCTCTGATTAGCGGGCCACCTGCTGATGGTAACGTCTCTCCCGGGGCTAAGCCCTTTCGCCAGCTGTGGGTGGCCAGCAGAGTGAGCAGCGAGAGGAGCCGCTCCCGGGCACATGCCTCCCGGCACTGACACGTCTGAGGGTGCCTCGGCGCTGTGCCACGCTCCGCGGCAGCCGGACAGCCTCCCCCAAGATCCGACCAATGCGCACAGACCCCTCCGTCAGCACTAACCACCGGCCGGGCCCCCGCTGGCGGGAAAGCAGAGCAGCGCGCGGTGATTTGCACCCGCAACGGGCAGGAAATGGCAAGCGCACAGTGTGGCTGGCGTCCTACGGCCGGGCAGGCGCTTGGGCGTGTCTTGGGGGCTACAGTCACATGACCAGCTCTGCCCCTGGCAAATCCAGCGGAGCCACTAGGGGCCCTGTGGCCAGGCTGGCGGGCCTGGGGCTCTCCAGGGCCTGGCACGCACCCAGGGTGCCCTGCCTCCCACGCAGCAAAAGTCTCCCCAAGTTTGGCGTCAGGCTCCACTTTGTGCCTCGGGGGGGACGGCGCCAGGCCCTGGACAAACGGGGCAGCCACACGGCGAGCAAGCTCCCTGGGATCCTGGGCGTGTCTGTAGCGGAGGGCGAAAGGCTGAGGGTCCTTGCCCAGGCCTTAGGGATGCGTCTCAGGACCTGGCATCACAGCAGTGCCCAGGGGCCTCCGCCGAGACCACGTCCCTCCAGGCTGGGAAGAAAAGCAGAGCTGAGACTTGCCCAGGGTGGGGGTGCCAGGGTTGGGCGTGGAACGCAGCGCGCTGACTTCCTGCATTGCCGCAACCCACCCCGGCTGCCCCCGCCCAAGTGCCGAGGGGCTGGCTGTGCCCACACGGAATGACTGTCTCGGGGGGCGCTCAGCGTCTGGCTGCAGCCAAGGTGCGCGGGTGCCTGGGACTCTGCTGAGCTGCAGGCCTGGGGCAGGGGAGGGCAGAGAGACCCTGGCACAGCAGCTTGGAGAGACCACACTGCTCCTTTGGCCCACACCACACTCAGGTTGCTGCCAGCCCCAAGGCTGGGCCTTGGCCCCTCAGCTCTCATGCCCAGGACAAGGCTGGTGGCCAGTCCCGCAGGGAACTAATGAAGGTTTGTGAGCTGGGAACAGAAACGAGAGAGCAAGGAAAGCGACATGCACAGCTGTGTTACAGCCTGCCCGCCTCTGCTCTCAGCGCCTGGGGATCCGGGCACCTGGCCTACCAGTGTCCCAGCCAGCTCTGAGTCTCCGGCCTGGCCAGCAGCAGCCCTGGGCAGTGCCCCTGGAGGCATTTCCTGCGTTGGGGCAGAGGGGCACGCGGCGGAGCTCCTGGGAAGGCGGGAGGAGCCACTCCTGGAGGGTCGGTTCCCGCGCCGATCGCACAGTAACCCTCTGCGGGAGGCCAGGGCGCTTTCTTCTGTGCAAACAGCGGTAAGTTCAGCATTGCCCAGGCGAGACAGAGACCTCAGGAGATCTGTAAATTACTGGCTACCCCATTAATCACCCGCAAATGCAAGACTAGCCAAGCCTCTGGCTGCTGAGCTGGAAAAGGCAGAAATTCATTTAGAGGGACAGTGGGGAAGCCGGAGCCTGCAGCAGGGATTGGGGAGGTGGCCAAGGCTGCGTAGCCAAGAGCTGCCATGCTGACATGGCGCCTTTGCTGGATTTCCTGGCCGCCTCGGGCGTCCGTCTATTTCATCACCCAGCCCTGGGCCGGGGTGCCCCGTGGGGGGCTCTCCGTGCCATGGTGCTGTACCTGCCCGGCCCCGGGCGGCGTTTCCTCCCTGGCCGGCAGCTGGCTCAGTCACCCCGGGAGTCGCAGGCCCTTGGAGTTCAGCAGCACCCGCCTGGCCTGGCCTCAGCGCCCCCCCTGCAGCACGTACGCCGGGCGCTGCCCTAAAGCCGAGAGCCTGGGGCCAGCTCTAGTCCCACCTCCATGGCACGAGCATGGTGTGGAGAGCGCTGCAGGAGACCTCAGGGCCAGGAGGGGTGCAGCCACCACCCCTCGTTCTCCACCCCAGAGGGTCTTGGCATTTCCCAGCTGCTCCGGAGCCTGCTCTGACCGGAGCTGGCCGCCCAGGTGCGTGCCCAGGGCACAAGTTGCCTTTGCCGAGTCTTTAGGAGGAGGGGGCTGCAATCGCAGGAAATCCCACTGGAGAATGAGCCACAGTGGCCTGCCCTTCCTGGGCCACCTCCGGGTCACGGCATGATGCAGCCGCAATGCGGGCACTACCCCGGGGGCAGAGCTCCGCCACGGCCTCAGGCCCCTCCCTCCCGGTTATCAGGGTGCTGCGGTCAATGTACCTGACCAAGTCGCTACTTGGAGCTGCCCTGGGCTGTCCAGTCCCAACCCCGCTGGGGCAGGGGCGATCCAGAGGCTGAGTCTCACTGGGCGTTTGCCCTGCAACCAGCCTGTGGCTGCGCACTCGGTGGCGCCCGGCCCGCCCTCCCGGGGAATGTCTGGGGCTGGTGCAGAGGCAGCAGTGGGCACTGGGCTCACCTGCACGCAGAGCAGCGTCCCCGCCACTGCCCATCGCTGGTGTCCCCAAGCTCCTCGCAGGCCTGGGCTTTGCCTCCCAGACCGGGGGTGAGACACCAGCTGCTGGAAACGCGCCTGCAGAGTCCGTGCTGCGGTGTTGAGCCCTGGGCGCGTGGGATGGGCCTCTGCTGTCAGAAACGCCTGCGCCACGGGAGGACAGGGCCTGGCGCCCCCCTGTCACGTTACTGGATTTTAAGGGGAGCAGCCAAGATCACTGCTGCACCCATGTGGGGGGGTGTTTGCCCCAAAATTGTATACAAAGGAGGCCATGTGAGGTGTCAAACAAAAGCTTACCTTCCACGGGTTCTGTATGTGCTGTTCATGTACTTGTATGATATCTGGGTGTGGAGTTAGAAACATGCACTCTGTGTGGAGGCTGGAAACGTCTCTGTCTGTGGCTGAGCAATGGGCAAGGAATGCTCAGCCAATGGCCACGCTAATGAGCGAGGCTCCAGGGACAAAGGGTCTCTAAATGCCAAAGACACACCTGGCCACTGACCATGTGACCCTCTCCAACTTGGAAGAGACCAGGGATGAATATAAAATACCATGTGGCAGACTCCATTTTTTGTCTTCAGCTTAGCTCCTGATCCCAGATGCAGCCTTGCAGGGAACCACGAGCCAGGAAGAACTGTGGACCCGTCCTGACATAGGATCTACAGCAAAGACTTTTAAGCCAGCAGTTATAACATCTCTGCTGCGAGCCTGCATCAACTGGGAGATTCGATGCATGTAATGTATGAGCCTTTAACAACCTCACTCTCATGCTTTTCCTTCTTGTAGTAATAAACCTTTAGATGTTAGATTCTAACAGATTGGCTCAGCGTGATTTGTGGGTAAGATCCAGAGTGAACATTGACCTGGGAACTGTGGCTGGTTTCTTGGGACTGGACAGAATCCATTCGGGGTGGGTGAGATTGGGTCCTAACACCCCTCACCTGTGTGCAGGCCCGGGGCTGATTGTGGCACAGGGAGAGCTGGGGTGTCCGAGGGGTTTTGCTCGTGAAGTTTCTGGCTGGCCAGATTGGCAGCCGAAGTGCTCTGTGGAACTGGTTTGTGGCCTATTTGGGAAGGTCTCCAGTCTGGGGGCTGTAAGGAGCCCCGAATTTGAGCAATTCGCCCTGAGTGGACTGTGGCGGCGCGTCGGGGTCCCCCGCCTCCTGCACCCCCGTAGTGGCACGAACAGACTCCACCAGCCAGTAGAATAGAGGGAGTTTATTGCTTCTCCAGGATACAGCACAGCATAGATGTCATCTGGTTACAGGGCAGGCCTAGGATGCCTCAGCCCCCCTTGAGAGGGGGGAGACGGCCCCTAAATCCCAGCCCCTTCCTTGGCTGCTTCCTCCATGATCTCAGACAGAAACCAAACTAACCAACTTCCAGCCCTGCCCCCCCAGCCAGGGCTCCACTCCGCCTTCTTCCCATTGCTCCGCTCCTGGGGGGGATAACTCGTTGGACAAGTTCAGAGCCCCCTTTGCATAATGACTCATCCCCTGCCCTGCTGGGCCGTGCTGCAGACAGCAGCCAGTGGAGGTCACCCACAGCCCACCGCCCAGCATAGCAACCAGCAAGGTCCCCCCACTACGTCACACGGATGCCCTCAGCTGTGCCCAGGCCTGGCCCGGTCCATCACACCCCCTTAGAAGGGTTCCCTCTGGCCGGGCGCGTGGGATGGGCGCCACGGGAGTGCAGGGCCCGGCGCCCCCTTGGAAGGGTTCCCTCCGGCCGGGCGTGTGGGATGGGCGCCACGGGAGTGCAGGGCCGGCGCCCCCTTGGAAGGGTTCCCTCCGGCCAGGCGCGTGGGATGGGCGCCACGGGAGTGCAGGTCCGGCGCTCCCATTGGAAGGGTTCCCTCCGGCCAGGCGCGTGGGATGGGCGCCACGGGAGTGCAGGTCCGGCGCTCCCATTGGAAGGGTTCCCTCCGGCCGGGCGCGTGGGATGGGCGCCACGGGAGTGCAGGGCCGGCGCCCCCTTGGAAGGGTTCCCTCCGGCCAGGCGCATGGGATGGGCGCCACGGGAGTGCAGGTCCGGCGCTCCCATTGGAAGGGTTCCCTCCGGCCGGGCGCGTGGGATGGGCGCCACGGGAGTGCAGGGCCGGCGCCCCCTTGGAAGGGTTCCCTCCGGCCAGGCGCGTGGGATGGGCGCCACGGGAGTGCAGGGCCGGCGCCCCCTTGGAAGGGTTCCCTCCGGCCGGGCGCGTGGGATGGGCCCCCTGGACTGCTCGCCCCTTGGGCAGGGGCCATGGCTGGAAGTGTTTCGCCAGCTCCAGCGCGATGCGGCCTGCCCCGGCCTGGCCGGACGTGATACGGAAGGTGGAGCCAGCTGTGCTAATGGTGAACCTGGGCGTCGGTGTCAACACGGCAGAGAAGACGCTGACGGGTGGACGTTCCGGGGCCAACGCTACGTCTGGGGCCACCCTCGCAGCCCTGGCCAGCCGGCGTGTGCCAGTGGGCTCGGCTAGCAGGCCCCAAACAGCTGCATGCCCATGGCTTTGGCACTCGGCTCAGACTCTCAAGCCCACTTCCCGCCCCGGGGCCCTCTGCGCTGCCCGGGCTGTTTGGGACCGGGGGTCGCATCAGAGGATATTGCTGTTGGGCTTGGGACCCTCACAGATCGATCTCCCTGGCTGCCGCCTCCTGTAAACAACGCGCTGCTAATTTTCATGGCTCCCCCGTGTTTCATGCCCTCTGTGTCCTTTTACGCACTGACAGTTTTAGTCCAAGAGCTGCAGAGCAATATGCCTCTGAGTAATAGCATCTTATTGCAGTGTAAAGATCTTCCTATTTCACTGATTTATCCTGCATTTCAACTCTTTCCAAATTCACTCACTTGAAGTGGGACTGGAAGCAAAATGCTTCCTGTACATAGCCTGGCTTCTTCTAGACCGGTGTGTCGCGGGGAAGATGGAATAACTTGGGCTGTCTCTTTCCTCTGGGAGGCAGCCTTGACGCCCTGGTTTTCATGGAGAGAGCCGTGGACGATTCCTTTTCCTCGACAGAGGGGGCTTATGGGCTGGCAAGGACTGTGTGACCTTTTCATCTGAGGCATCAGAAACCCGCTGCCGATTAATCTGCAGTTTGCTCCACTAGCTTGTTAGTGTCTCACTTCATTTTCAATTCACTGCATGGTGGGTTTGAATCACAAAATGCCAGATATCAAAACCCAGTTCCTTTGCTTTGCATTACGCATCTCCCCCAAGTATCTGAGACGCGCGCTCAGGTTTATGCGCTGTCACTGTGCACATCCCAGAGAGAAGCGGAGCCCAGCCAGTGCCGGGGAGCTGGAAGGCTCCGGCCGGGGAAGAAGAGGAAGGGGCAGTTCGTGCCGGTGCCGGCTGCAGAGAACAGCCGCCGGGACAAGCCGCAGGACTGGAGACTGGAGGGCTGGGTGGGAAACTGCTGCTGCAAAAGACCTTTGAGGAAGATCATGAAATACATTTGCAAGTAGATTTTCCCGTTTCCCCGGCAGCTCCAGTCACGAGACAAGGAGCCGTTTGCCGCCAGGTCACTAGAGCCCGGACGTTAGTCCCGGTAGCTCTAGGAGCGGGAGCGGCACTCGCAGCGCCGAACGCTAGGGCACAACCAGACCCAGTGGCTGCCTCCTCCGCAGCTGCGAGCGAGCGGCCAAGGCCTGGGTCCCCAACGGGGGCTGGAATGCCCAGCTGCCGCGGCAGGTTCCTGGCCTGTCTTGCTCCTAGTCAGGGCCCCCCAGGATTTCAGGCTCCAGACCTTACCCCCGAACTAAGGAACTTCGAGGGGACAGAGCAGCAGGATGGGCTGCGGGTAGGTCCCAGCCTCGGCTCCGGTCCTCGCTCTGCCGACCCCTGTGCAGTGTGCCCAAGCCACCGACTCTCCACCGTGTACCGGGCAGTGACCAATGACCAGGCGGGGCCTGTGTCCGGGAGGGTTGGGAGCCTGGCCCCTGTGTCCCTGCCACAGCAGCATCATTTGCAGCAGGTGAGCTAGGCCAGCAGGGCGAGTCCCTTTCCTAGGGACTGGGGAAGAGCAACCGCGGCAGCAGGCCACAGAAAGCGGCGACCTGGGCGATAATCGGCTAGCCCGGCCGCGTGCCTAGTACCATGGCTAGCCCCGCTGCAGCGGGGAGACGCCCCCCACGTGGGAGCCATGAGCATCGGGGATGCGGGTGTCCGTAGGGAGCAGGTCATGGCAGGTGCTTTCCGGGGGCGTCCTGAGGAGACCATCCAGGCGGGGGGGGGCGTCCTGAGGAGACCATCCAGGCAGGGGGGGGGGTCCCGAGGAGACGATCCAGGCGGGGGGGGGGTCCCGAGGAGACGATCCGGGGGGGGTGTCCCAAGGAGACAATGCTTCATCAGGATCGTTCCAGCCAGCTCCACTGGGAACCCCCACCAGAGCCAGAAGCAGCTGAGGGTGCCGGGGAGGCCTGAGGTCTGCCTGGAAGAGGCTGGCGAGAGGCACTTGAGCAGACCAGTATGCTGCTTGCCCGGTGGTTCAGAGGCGAAGGGAGGGGGCAGCGGCTGGAGAGGCAGGTGGGCCTGGGGTGGGGGTGTCTTTGGGTCCTGGGGAGACCAGGCTGGCTCTTGTATTGTGGGCAGGAGCTGAGGAAGGGACGGGATACTGGCCCGAGACGTGGGGTTGTCATCTCATGATGCTCTTGGCAGCATCCACCCCCCAGGGGCAGGCTGTGGGATCTACTGACCGCTGGCCCCTCACGGCAGCCAGGCGCAGGCTCTGTGTGTTGTGGCTGCAGGTGGCTGGCACGTTGGCCTGTGCTCCTGGAGGCCATTTCCTCTGCTTCATTGGCTTCTCCCTGGCCTGTCTGCCGGAAAAGGCCCCGTGCTTCCAGTGCCATGCGGAGAGAAGGGGTCTCGGGGCTGCCGGGATCTGGCTAGACTCCTTGGCAGGGAAGCAGACGAGCTCAGCCTGGGTACCGGGCGGCCACCTCGCACGTCGGCATGCACCCCAGCGCCCTACGGCAGAGCTGCCATGCTGCGGGGGGCCACACGCGTTCACCAGCCGCTCCGAGAGTCACCTCAGTGAACAGCTCAGCCCGGGCCGCCCACACTGCCTTGGGAAGCCGGGGGAGCTGGGGGTGTCAGACCCCCCGCCCCGACCCTCCGGCCCCCCCAAACGGGGTTGGCCCAGGGCATTCAGAGACTGCAGGATGGAGAGAGGTTGGGACAGGCACCTGATACACCTCCGTGTCTGCCCAGACATCTGCCAACAGCACCCGCACAATGGTGCCTGGGCCTCGCCTGGGCTGCCTGGGGGCCGCCATCACCACAGGGCGAGAAGCAAGTGGGGGAGAACAGCGTGTGAGCAGCAGGGCCGCAGGCCGAACCCAGGCATCCTGGCTCCTCTGGGCCTATGTCTGCATCTCCACCGGCACGGTGCGTGTGACCGTTCTGGAGAGACTGAGTCCAAACCCGAGGGGCGGATCTTCAACTTGTATTTCCAGCGTCTAACGACTTCCAAGCTTTCCCTGCCCGCTGACTGGGCACGTCCTTTCGCAATAGCCCATCCCCACCGCTGCCGGAATTGCAGCCTGCTCGTTGGGATTGGGCCCAGGTCCAGCGTTCCCGGCGGGATCAGGCCCAGCTCCAGCGTTCTCAGAGGGATCGGGCCCAGCTCCAGCGTTCCCAGCGGGATCGGGCCCAGCTCCAGCGTTCTCAGGGGGATCGGGCCCAGCTCCAGCGTTCCCAGCGGGATCGGGCCCAGCTCCAGCATTCCCAGCGGGATCGGGCCCAGCTCCAGCGTTCTCAGGGGGATCGGGCCCAGCTCCAGCGTTCCCAGCGGGATCGGGCCCAGCTCCAGCGTTCTCAGGGGGATCGGGCCCAGCTCCGGCGTTCTCAGGGGGATCGGGCCCAGCTCCGGCGTTCTCAGCGGGATCGGGCCCAGCTCCGGCGTTCCCAGCGGGATCGGGCCCAGCTCCGGCGTTCTCAGGGGGATCGGGCCCAGCTCCGGCGTTCTCAGCGGGATCGGGCCCAGCTCCGGCGTTCCCAGGGGGATCGGGCCCAGCTCCGGCGTTCCCAGGGGGATCGGGCCCAGCTCCGGCGTTCCCAGCGGGATCGGGCCCAGCTCCGGCGTTCCCAGGGGGATCGGGCCCAGCTCCGGCGTTCCCAGCGGGATCGGGCCCAGCTCCGGCGTTCCCAGGGGGATCGGGCCCAGCTCCGGCGTTCCCAGCGGGATCGGGCCCAGCTCCGGCGTTCCCAGGGGGATCGGGCCCAGCTCCGGCGTTCCCAGCGGGATCGGGCCCAGCTCCGGCGTTCCCAGCGGGATCGGGCCCAGCTCCGGCGTTCCCAGGGGGATCGGGCCCAGCTCCGGCGTTCCCAGCGGGATCGGGCCCAGCTCCGGCGTTCCCAGGGGGATCGGGCCCAGCTCCGGCGTTCCCAGCGGGATCGGGCCCAGCTCCGGCATTCCCAGGGGGATCGGGCCCAGCTCCGGCATTCCCAGGGGGATCGGGCCCAGCTCCGGCGTTCTCAGCGGGATCGGGCCCAGCTCCGGCGTTCCCAGCGGGATCGGGCCCAGCTCCGGCGTTCCCAGGGGGATCGGGCCCAGCTCCGGCGTTCCCAGCGGGATCGGGCCCAGCTCCGGCGTTCCCAGGGGGATCGGGCCCAGCTCCGGCGTTCTCAGCGGGATCGGGCCCAGCTCCGGCGTTCCCAGGGGGATCGGGCCCAGCTCCGGCGTTCCCAGGGGGATCGGGCCCAGCTCCGGCGTTCCCAGCGGGATCGGGCCCAGCTCCGGCGTTCCCAGGGGGATCGGGCCCAGCTCCGGCGTTCTCAGCGGGATCGGGCCCAGCTCCGGCGTTCCCAGGGGGATCGGGCCCAGCTCCGGCGTTCCCAGCGGGATCGGGCCCAGCTCCGGCGTTCCCAGCGGGATCGGGCCCAGCTCCGGCGTTCTCAGGGGGATCGGGCCCAGCTCCGGCGTTCCCAGCGGGATCGGGCCCAGCTCCGGCGTTCTCAGGGTGATCGGGCCCAGCTCCGGCGTTCCCAGGGGGATCGGGCCCAGCTCCAGCGTTCTCAGGGTGATCGGGCCCAGCTCCAGCGTTCCCAGGGGGATCGGGCCCAGCTCCGGCGTTCCCAGCGGGATCGGGCCCAGCTCCGGCGTTCTCAGCGGGATCGGGCCCAGCTCCGGCGTTCCCAGCGGGATCGGGCCCAGCTCCGGCGTTCCCAGCGGGATCGGGCCCAGCTCCGGCGTTCTCAGCGGGATCGGGCCCAGCTCCGGCGTTCCCAGGGGGATCGGGCCCAGCTCCGGCGTTCCCAGCGGGATCGGGCCCAGCTCCGGCGTTCCCAGCGGGATCGGGCCCAGCTCCGGCGTTCCCAGCGGGGATCGGGCCCAGCTCCGGCGTTCCCAGCGGGATCGGGCCCAGCTCCGGCGTTCCCAGCGGGATCGGGCCCAGCTCCGGCGTTCTCAGCGGGATCGGGCCCAGCTCCGGCGTTCTCAGCGGGATCGGGCCCAGCTCCGGCGTTCCCAGCGGGATCGGGCCCAGCTCCGGCGTTCCCAGCGGGATCGGGCCCAGCTCCGGCGTTCCCAGCGGGATCGGGCCCAGCTCCGGCGGGTGGCTCTCCAGGGCACACCTGGCGTTGCTACAGGTCAGACTCCCTCTGGCTGCAGCCCGTCCCGAGGAAATAACCCCCCGGTAAGTGACTCCGAGGGGTGGCGCGCGGGGCACGCCCGGCGGCGGAGGACTCTTGCCGCGCAAGGCTGTCCAATGCTCTTGCCTATGGCCTGGCTGCGTTGCCGGCACCCGGGCAGGACTGCTCCAGCCCGCCGATGTTCTTTCAGGTGGATTTACTCCTGGGGACAGGTGTCCAGCAGCCAGGATGGGCGGAGCCAGGGCAGGTGGCCCTGGGGAGACATCTCCCCGCCATGGGCCACCCCAGCTCTGACCTGTCCTGCCACGGGCACACAACGCTGTCAGTCGCGGGGCCTGCCATGTCTGCGCCCGGGGCCCTTGCCCAGAGGGAGCTGCCACAGGGTCACTTACACCTCTGCTCACGCTGCGGTTCTCGCCGTGATGTCATGCCAGCTCAGTGACATCACCTGCCCCTGCCGCTGGTGGGTGACGCAGCTGCACAGCTGCAGGAACAATGGGGGGTCAGGAGCTGGGGGCAGGAACGTTGTCACCCCCCAGCACCCACCTTGCCCTGCAAGTGGGGAGGCAGCAGGGTATGCTGTCCAGAGTGTGGGGCTGGAAGCTCCTCCACAGCCCCCTGTGCGCCCTTGGTCAAGTCACTTAGTCTCTCTGTTCCTCCCTTCCCATGTGTGCAATACCCCTGCCCTGCCTCCCAGGGGAGCGCGAGTGACTGCAGGACACACTGTGCGGCAAGGGGACCACATCAGCACCAAGGAGAGTTTCTTGGCTCTGCAGCTCGCTCACTGGGTGCCTTTGGGCAAGGCTTGGCCTTGCTCTGTGCCTCAGTTCCCCCTGGAGGGTGGATGCCAGTTCACCCCCTTGAGAGCTGAGCCTTGCGCCTGTGGTATTAACACACACACCGGAGACACCTCGCTTTGCTTCTGTGCGCAGCATAATCTGCTGCCTGCCACGCCGTGTCAGCCCACCCCACCATCAGCCGGAGGCGTCTCTTCCCGGGCGAGCCCTGGCACTCGGCTTGCAGGTCTAGGTTCGATTATCTCTTGACAGCGCGCAGATAACGCCACTCACTCGCAGCCCGCGTGTCGGTCATGGCAGCCTGGGAGCGCTGCCCTGCCACCCCTCTGGAGGAGCAGGCCCGTCGTGCTGCCGTGGGACAGGGTGACGGAGGGCAGCAGGGCGCTGGTCCTGCCTGCTGAAGTGGAGCAACACTGGGTAGCCCATGTGCTGCAGACGTCACTATGGCCTCGAGCCAGCTGCTGCGCTCCGCCCAGGCAGTGCCCCGAGGGGCCGAGAAGGGGAGCAGCCCTGCCGGGGTGGGCAGCGCAGTGCGACGGGGCCCAGAGACGGATAACGAGAACGGCTGCGCCCACAAGGGCGAGATGGCAGCTGGGTCAGGCGGAGGAATCCTCCACTCCCGGGCCTGAGCTGGCCACGGGCAGCGGGAGGTTTCCAGGGTCCTTCCCTCTGCGAGTCACTCCGGGGCTGGCCCCGCGCGGCACAGGCTGAGCCAGGCTCCTCCCAGGGGGCACCTCGCGGGGCCGCCAGAGGTCACCTGCAGAAATGGCTGCACGTTCCTAGTGCTCTCACAGCAAACAGCCCGCCCACAGATGGGTGGGGGGAGGCAGACACCTTGTTCCCAGGGGGACACCGGTGATGGGCCCATTCCTGGCCCAGTTGGCAGCAGAGCGCGGGCGAACTCCACAGGCCCGCGGGCCCTCGGCTGCCCCGGCAAGACAGGCCCCGCCCGCTCTCGGTGCAGCCCCGTGGAAGGCGGAAGGTCGTTTCTCGTGGCGTGTAAGTCGGCGCTGGTGAAGGTTCCCTTTCTCCTCCTCGTGCCGGAGCCTCTGGGCCGGGACGTGGCCTGGCCGGTGCAGCGGAGTGTGAGGAGCAGGGGTTCCTGAGCCCTCCAACTGATTCCGCACCCACCGCTGACGAAACGCCCTGGATACGCCCTGGCGCTGACCGCAGAGCAGTGCCCCCCCCACGCCCTCGAGCGGCAGAATGGCCTCACGGAGCCTCCACACAGCAGCTAGGAGCTTTCGCTAGCCCTCAAGTGGCTCCTGCCTTTGCAGCTCACTCCCAGTAACCTGGCATGCCCAGCGCAGGGCCAGTCTGCCCGCTGAGGGGCGTTCATTGTTTCGGACTCAGACCAAACAGGGAAACGGGAGCACAGAGCCAGGCTGGGGTGGGAGGGTCCGGGGATGTCCGGCAGGACCCTGTGAGTAGCAACCCCGGCGTGGCAGGCAGGCAGAGATCTCGTTCATGCCTTCGGCTGGAGCCTCGCTTCCCGGGCCAGCAGCAACGAGGTAAAACAAGCTTCTAACACCTCGGTTCAGAGCTTAACCAGGCCAGAGGGGCCGCGGTGACCGCTGAGCCTGGAGTCCTGTATAACACTGGCCTGGCGCTTCCTGCCCCCCTGCCGTGGGGCTGAGTTGGAGCAGGGCTTTCCGGAAGCCCTCCACAGCAGATTGAAAGACGTCAGGCGGAGGAGCGAACCCCAACCCTGGCAAAGCTGTTCTAGGGATCCCTCGTGCCCCCTCCCCTTCCGATGGGCACCTAATGTCCAGACTGGTGTTAGACGTTGGCTCCACTGGTCTCTGCTAGACGGAAGAGCCCTCTGCTGTCGGAGCTCTCCTCCCCGGGAGGCACTGGCAGGACGGCTCAAGCAGCATCTTGCTCTCCTGAGTAAACGACTGGCGGGGACAGCGACTGTGACGTAGTGCGGGGGGTGTCTGCTCTATGACCCGGTGTCCCCACCTGGCTGCGACTGTGACGTAGTGGGGGCGGGGTATCTGCTCTGTGACCCGGTGTCCCCACCTGGCTGCGACTGTGACGTAGTGGGGGCGGGGTATCTGCTCTGTGACCCGGTGTCCCCACCTGGCTGCGACTGTGACGTAGTGGGGGCGGGGTGTCTGCTCTGTGACCCGGTGTCCCCACCTGGCTGCGACTGTGACGTAGTGGGGGCGGGGTATCTGCTCTGTGACCCGGTGTCCCCACCTGGCTGCGACTGTGACGTAGTGGGGGGGGTGTCTGCTCTCTGACCCGGTGTCCCCACCTGGCTGCGACTGTGACGTAGTGGGGGCGGGGTATCTGCTCTGTGACCCGGTGTCCCCACCTGGCTGCGACTGTGACGTAGTGCGGGGGGTGTCTGCTCTGTGACCCGGTGTCCCCACCTGGCTGCGACTGTGACGTAGTGCGGGGGGTGTCTGCTCTGTGACCCGGTGTCCCCACCTGGCTGCGACTGTGACGTAGTGGGGGCGGGGTATCTGCTCTGTGACCCGGTGTCCCCACCTGGCTGCGACTGTGACGTAGTGGGGGGGGGTGTCTGCTCTCTGACCCGGTGTCCCCACCTGGCTGCGACTGTGACGTAGTGGGGGCGGGGTATCTGCTCTGTGACCCGGTGTCCCCACCTGGCTGCGACTGTGATGTAGTGGGGGCGGGGTATCTGCTCTGTGACCCGGTGTCCCCACCTGGCTGCGACTGTGACGTAGTGCGGGGGGGTATCTGCTCTGTGATCCAGTGTCCCCACCTGGCTGCGACTGTGACGTAGTGGGGGCGGGGTGTCTGCTCTCTGACCCGGTGTCCCCACCTGGCTGCGACTGTGACGTAGTGGGGGGGGGGTCTGCTCTGTGACCCGGTGTCCCCACCTGGCTGCGACTGTGACGTAGTGGGGGCGGGGTGTCTGCTCTGTGACCCGGTGTCCCCACCTGGCTGCGAGTGTGTCGTAGTGGAGGGGGGGTGCTGCTCCTGACCCGGTGTCCCCACCGGGGTGCGCTGTCTGCTCTGTGCCCGGGTGTCCCCCCTGGCTGCGACTGTGACGTAGTGGGGGCGGGGTGTCTGCTCTGTGACCCGGTGTCCCCACCTGGCTGCGTCCCACCTGGTGCGACGTGGTAGTGGGGGCGGTGTGCTCTCTGACCCGGTGTCCCCACCTGGCTGCGACTGTGATGTAGTGGCGGGGGTGTCTGCTCTGGCCCGGTGTCCCCTGCTGCTGTACGTAGGGCCCGGGTGTCCCCTTTGTGACCGGCTGCCCCTGCTGTGATGTGAGTGGGGGCGGGGTATCTGCTCTGTGACCCGGTGTCCCCACCTGGCTGCGACTGTGACGTAGTGGGGGGGGTGTCTGCTCGTGATCCAGGTGTCCCCACCTGGCTGCGACTGTGACGTAGTGGGGGCGGGGTGTCTGCTCTCTCCCGGTGTCCCCACCTGGCTGCGACTGTGACGTAGTGGGGGCGGGTGGTGGCTGGTGTCCCCTGGCTCGCTGTGACGCAGTGTGTGCCCCACCTCTGCGCTGTGACCGGTCCCACGGGGGCGGGGTGTCTGCTCTGTGACCCGGTGTCCCCACCTGGCCTGTGCCCACCGGTGTGCGTAGTGGAGGGGGGGTGTCTGCTCTCTGACCCGGTGTCCCCACCTGGCTGCGACTGTGACGTAGTGGGGGCGGGGTGCGCTCTGTGACCCGGTGTCCCCCCTGGCTGCGACTGTGACGTAGTGGGGGGGGTGTCTGCTCTCCCGTGCCCCCGCGGTGTCCCCATGGCTGCGACTGTGACGTAGTGGGGGCGGGGTGTCTGCTCTGTGACCCGGTGTCCCCACCTGGCTGCGACTGTGATGTAGTGGGCCGGGGTGTCTGCTCTGTGACCCGGTGTACCTGGGGCTGGCTGTTGACTGTGCCCGGTGCCCCCGGTGGCTGTCTGTGGAGGGGGGGTGCTGTCTCTGACCCGGTGTCCCACCTGGCTGGGGCTGTGGTAGTTGGGGGGGGGTTCTGCTTCTGACCCGGTGTCCCCACCTGGCTGCGACTGTGACGTAGTGGGGGCAGGGGTCGTCTGTGCCCGTGTCCCCCTGGTCCCCACCTGGTGCGGGGGGGTACTGTCGTACGTGGGGGCCCGGGTGCTGCTCTGTGGGCCGGGTGTTGTCTGCCCGGTGTCCCCACCTGGCTGCGACTGTGACGTAGTGGGGGGGGGTGTCTGCTCTGTACCCGGTGTCCCCACCTGGCTGCGACTGTGACGTAGTGGGGGGGGTGTCTGCTCTGTGACCCGGTGTCCCCACCTGGCTGCGACTGTGTCGTAGTGGAGGGGGGGTGTCTGCTCTCTGACCCGGTGTCCCCACCTGGCTGCGACTGTGACGTAGTGGGGGGGGGGTGCTCTGTGACCCGGTGTCCCCACCTGGCTGCGACTGTGACGTAGTGGGGGGGGGTGTCTGCTCTTGACCCGGTGTCCCCACCTGGCTGCGACTGTGACGTAGTGGGGGGGGGTGTCTGCTCTGTGACCCGGTGTCCCCACCTGGCTGCGACTGTGAGTAGTGGGCGGGCGTGCGGTGTCTGCTCTGTGACCCGGTGTCCCCACCTGGCTGCGACTGTGACGTAGTGGGGGGGGGTGTCTGCTCTTGACCCGGTGTCCCCACCTGGCTGCGACTGTGACGTAGTGGGGGGGGGTGTCTGCTGTGACCCGGTGTCCCCACCTGGCTGCGACTGTGTCGTAGTGGAGGGGGGGTGTCTGCTCTCTGACCCGGTGTCCCCACCTGGCTGCGACTGTGACGTAGTGGGGGGGGGTGTCTGCTTTCTGACCCGGTGTCCCCACCTGGCTGCGACTGTGACGTAGTGGGGGCGGGTTCTGCTCTGTGACCCGGTGTCCCCACCTGGCTGCGACTGTGACGTAGTGGGGGGGGTTCTGCTCTCTGACCCGGTGTCCCCACCTGGCTGCGACTGTGACGTAGTGGGGGCGGGGTGTCTGCTCTGTGACCCGGTGTCCCCACCTGGCTGCGACTGTGACGTAGTGGGGGGGGGTGTCTGCTCTGTGACCCGGTGTCCCCACCTGGCTGCGACTGTGACGTAGTGGGGGGGGGTGTCTGCTCTCTGACCCGGTGTCCCCACCTGGCTGCGACTGTGACGTAGTGGGGGGGGGGTGTCTGCTCTCTGACCGGGCCGTGCCCCACCTGGCTGCGACTGTGACGTAGTGGGGGGGGGTGTCTGCTCTTGACCCGGTGTCCCCACCTGGCTGCGACTGTGACGTAGTGGGGGGGGTGTCTGCTCTTGACCCGGTGTCCCCACCTGGCTGCGACTGTGACGTAGTGGGGGGGGGTGTCTGCTCTGTGACCCGGTGTCCCCACCTGGCTGCGACTGTGATGTAGTGGGGCGGGGTGTCTGCTCTGTGACCCGGTGTCCCCACCTGGCTGCGCTGGCTGTGGGGGGTTCCTTGTACCCGGTGTCCCCACCTGGCGCGACGTACGTTGGGGGCGGGGAGTGGACCGGCCCACCTGGCTGCGCTGGACGTAGTGGGGGCAGGGGCGCGTGACCGGTGCCCACTGGGCCTGTACTGGGGCGGGCTGCTGTGCCGTGTCCCACTGCCGACTACGAGTGGGGCGGGTTCTCCGCCCCGGGGGGGCCGCCCCGGGGGGGGGGGTTCCGCCCCGGGGGGGGGGGCCGCCCCGGGGGGGGTCCGCCCCGGGGGGGGGCCGCCCCGGGGGGGGCCGCCCCGTGCGACTGTGCGTAGTGGGGGGGGTGTCTGCTCTTGACCCGGTGTCCCCACCTGGCTGCGACTGTGACGTAGTGGGGGGGGGGTTCTGCTTTGACCCGGTGTCCCACCTGGCTGCGACTGTGACGTAGTGGAGGGGGGGTGTCTGCTCTCTGACCCGGTGTCCCCACCTGGCTGCGACTGTGACGTAGTGGGGGGGGGGGTGTCTGCTCTCTGACCCGGTGTCCCCACCTGGCTGCGACTGTGACGTAGTGGGGGCGGGGTGTCTGCTCTGTGACCCGGTGTCCCCACCTGGCTGCGACTGTGACGTAGTGGGGGGGGTGTCTGCTCTGTGACCCGGTGTCCCCACCTGGCTGCGACTGTGACGTAGTGGGGGCGGGGTGTCTGCTCTGTGACCCGGTGTCCCCACCTGGCTGCGACTGTGTCGTAGTGGAGGGGGGGTGTCTGCTCTCTACCCGGTGTCCCCACCTGGCTGCGACTGTGACGTAGTGGGGGGGGTGTCTGCTCTCTGACCCGGTGTCCCCACCTGGCTGCGACTGTGACGTAGTGGGGGGGGGGTGTCTGCTCTCTGATCCGGTGTCCCCACCTGGCTGCGACTGTGACGTAGTGGGGGGGGGGTGTCTGCTCTCTGACCCGGTGTCCCCACCTGGCTGCGACTGTGACGTAGTGGGGGGGGTGTCTGCTCTGTGACCCGGTGTCCCCACCTGGCTGCGACTGTGACGTAGTGGGGGGGGGGTGTCTGCTCTGTGACCCGGTGTCCCCACCTGGCTGCGACTGTGATGTAGTGGGGGCGGGGTGTCTGCTCTGTGACCCGGTGTCCCCACCTGGCTGCGCTGGGCTGTGGGATTCCCACTGACTCACCCGCCTGTGCATTGGCCCAGACACCTAGGCCCAGCCTGAGCAGGTAACAAGGCTCTTCCCAGAGGGAGAGACAAAGGAAGGGAGGTGGAGACGGCCACCTGGCTGGGGGGCAGGGCTGGGAGCTGGGAGTCTGAGCATGGGGAAGCATGGGGGCAGCAGACTGACCAGTGTAGGGGGATTCAGGGGCCTGTAACCCCTTCCCCCCAAGGGAACTAGGCTGTCGGCCTGTCTATGCCGACATCAAACGCACGCTGGGCTGTATCTTGGAGAAGCAATAAACCCATGTTTACTCTACTGGCTGGTGGAGAGTCACATCTGGCTGCGGACGGGGGTGCAGGCTCGGGGGGCTCCCCGACACGCAGTCACAATGGTGTCAGGACTGGGATGCACTGCACCCCATGGATGGAGCTTCTGGCAGCAAGTAACGAGGTGCAGTAGAAGGAAGGGGGCTTGCTGGAGGCAGAGTGAAGCAATTCCTGGGAGTCATGGGGCACTGCAGCATCCGGCTGGTGAGTCTACACCCTGGGGATCTGCGGGGAGATGGTGTCATGTTACTGGATTTTGAGGGGCGCAGCCAGATCACTGCTGCACCCATGGGGGGGTGTTTGCCCCAAAAGTTGGTACAAAGGGGGCCATGTGAGGTGTCAAACAAAAGCTTTCCTTCTACTGGTTCTGTATCTGCTCTTCATATATCTGTGTAATGTCTGTGTGTGGAGTTATGAATAGGTACTCTGTATGGAGACTGGAAGTTTCTCTGTATGGGGTTGAGTAATGGGCCAGGAATGTTTGCCCATGGACATGCTAATGAGCAAAGCTCTGGAACAACAGCCCTCCACAGGCCAAGGACACACCTCCAGAATGGGGACTGACACCTAAGGGCTACCAGCAGGGAACACAGCGATAGGCCATGGGCCAGGTGACCTGCTGCAGCCAAGAAGAGACCAGGAAGGAGGGATAAATATGCCATGTGGCCAACTCCATCTTGGTCTCCAGATCTGCTCCTGACCCCAGATGTGGCCTCGCAGGGAATCACGAGCCGGGAAGAACTGTGGACCCATCTGGACATAGGATGTTCACCAAGGACTTTAAGCCAGCAGTTATAACATCTCTGCTGCGAGCCTGCATCGAGAACTGGGAGATTCAATGCATGTGATGTATGATACTTTGACAACCTCACTCTCACGCTTTTCTTTCTTGTAGTAATAAACCTTTAGATGTTAGATGCTAAAGGACTGGCTCAGCGTGATTTGTGGGTAAGATCCAGAGGGTAAATTGCCCTGGGATCTGTGGCTGGTTTCTTGGAACCGGACAGAACTTGTTCGGGGAAGGTGAGATTGGGCTCTAAGGCCCCTCACCTGTGTATGAGGCCTGGGGCCATCTGGGGCACAGATATTGCTGGGGTGTCTGAGGGGTTTTGCTCGTGATGCTTCAGGCAGGCAGCTGAAGTGCTCTGTGGGACTGGTTGTGACCCATTTGGGAAGGTCTCCAGTCTGGGGGCTGTAAGGAGCCCCGAATTTGCGCAATTCACCCTGAGCAGACGCCCTCGGCTGTGCCCAGACCCAGCCCGGTTCGTCACAGATGGCCTATGCCTGACTCCTGAGGGCAGACCTTGTGGGGCTGTGCAAGGAGAGGGGTCTGCCCGTGGAGAAAGCAACCAAGGCCCAGCTGATTGCCTAGCTGGAAGAGAATGATCAGTCCAGGGGCCTGGATCTTGTCTCAGCAGGGAGCAGCCAGACACCCCCTGGGAGCATCTCAGACTCCCGGGCAGGAGGAAGGGCTGGAGTCCGCCAGACAGACGCGGTGCCCACCAGGCCACGCTCTGCCAGCAGCGATTCATTTTGGGTGGGGTCCTCCCCGGCAGAGCTGTGACGGCTGGAGATTGAGCTGAGTCTAAAGGAATTGGAGGATCGTAGGGAGGAGCGCCAGAAACGAGAGAAGGAACGACAGGACTCAGAGAGACAGCAGCAGCATGAGCTGGCCATGGCAGAGCGGGGATGACAAGGAGCCCTGGCTGCGGTGAGTGGGGAGGGCCCCAATGGCCCAGGACGGCCAGACACTTGGAGAAGCTCGTGTTGGCCCAATGTAAAGACGTGGGGGACATGGACGGGTTCCTCAGCACCTTTGAGCGGGCCTATGAACTGCACCAGATCCCCCCAGCGGACCGGCTCCAGCAGCTCACCCCCTTGCTGGATCAGGAGGCCGCAGGGGTGCTCAACCAGCTGGAGAATCTGCAGCTGGGCAACTACGAACGGGTCAAGGAGGCCCTGCCGCACAAGTTCGGGCTGATCCCCCAGACGTACAGAAGAAGTTCCGGGGGGTGCAGAAGGGGCCAGGGGAGACCTATGTGGATCTGGCCTCCCGCCTGGCGCAGTACTGCCGCAAGTGGGTGCTCGGGGTCGGGGTCCAGACCGCAGAGGACCTGCTTAAGCTGATGATGATGGAGCAGTTCTATGAAGCCTGCACACCCAGCCTGAGACTGTGGCTCAAGGACCGGAGCCCAGAGAACCCCCAGGATGCCGGGAGGCTGGTGGACCAGTTCATGAACAGCTGGTCCGGGTGTGAACGGGAGTCCTGGAGAGAAAGGGAATCGCGCAGGGACTGGTTCTCGGCTGAACAACGAAGGAAATCACCTACAGGGCGAGCCCAAGAGACAGAGCCCAGCCATCCGCCCCCAGAGCGACAGCCAGGGCCCGGATAGAGACAGCCCAAAGGGACCCGCAGGAACTAACCTGCCATCACTGTGGGCAAAGGGGCCACAAGAGGGTTCAGTGCCCCAGGCACCAGGCCCCACAACTCGAGACCCCCCTGGGGTTAACTGGGTGGGGCTGGAAGAGAAGGCTGCCCCAGAGGCAGGGGCCGGCAGGCAAACCTCAGCTCAAAGTGGGGGGGAAGACCGCTCAGTGCACCTCCCCTGGGAGGTCTGACCCTCTGGAGGCGGCTTTCTCGGTGTACCGGATGGGGGCAGGGCGGCCCCTGCAGAGCGAGTGCCTCGTGCCCCTGAAGGTGGATGGTAGGAAGGTGACGGGTTTCTGGGACACGGGGGTGGAGGTGACGCTGGCCCGGCCCGAGGTCGTAGCCCCAGACCACATGATGCTAAACACTCAGCTGACCCTGAGGGGCATAGATGGGACCCCGTTTAAGGTGCCCGGAGCCTGGGTGCATCTGAAATGGGGGGCCAAGGAGGGCCCCAAGGAAGTGGGGGGGGCACTGGCACTTGCCCACGGAGGTGCTGATGGGGGGTGACCTAGAGGAGTGGCCAGACGGACCCCACAGGGCCCTGGTCACCACCCGTAGCCAGAGCCTGTGAGGGGCTGGCGACCCAGACCCAGGGGAAAGCTCTCTGCATGGGGCGCAGGGAGGGATGGCAGGAGACAAATCGCTTGATCATTGTCTTCGGTCCACCCTCTCTGGGGCACCTGGTGCTGGCCACTGTGGGCAGACAGGCTACTGGGCTAGATGGACCTTTGGTCTGACCCAGTACGGCCGTTCTTATGTTCTTATGTTAACTCTCTACTGTGGGGTCCTTGCACCTTCCTCCAAAGCAGCCAGCCGTGGCCACTGGCAGGGAGAGGGTGGATCCTGGGTCTGATCTGCTCAGCTGATTCCTGTGCGGAGCCAACAGCACCTGCTGGACTCTGACACTGCCTGGGAGTGAGTTCTGGGCTAATTAAGGTGCCCGGAAATGTGCAGGAACACGATGGAAACGTAGGAGCCATCAGTAGCAGAAACTGTCAAGGAAAGTGTTCCACTCCATCGGTTCCCACCAGAGCAGCCAGACACCGGCTCCCACTCCCCTCCACTCAGGGATGTGCTTGACGCCCCTCCCAGAAACACTGCTTCCACCACAAGGGTGAAACACTCCGCAGTGAGCCTGGGCACCCGCCAGTCAGCGGCTCTGACAGGTTGGCTGTGCCGTCTCCATTGGCGCCCGAAGGGAGATTGTTTGGTGTCTGTGTGGCCCCGCCCGGAGGGGAGCCCCTGGGATCTCAGGCTGCAGCGTTTCGGGAAATGCCCTGGCTTGCACGGAGGCTCCGCTTCAGGATAAATAATTGACGTTTTTCTGGCCCCTCTCGTTTTATCCTGGGAGCTTCAAAATAGAGAGCTTCCCTCTCCTCCAGGGCAAATCGTCCCCTGGCACGTGAAAACGGCGCTGCCGGGCAAACCGCATCTGGCCAGCAGGGCTGGGGGCTTTGTCACACACGGCATCAGCGCAAAGGCAGAGGCGCAGAATCTGCTGGGTCCGGGGCTCAGGCAGGAGGCTGGCAGAATCGGCCCGTCTTTCTATCATTGACTCCACTAGATTCCCAGCGGCTCCTCCAGGCTGAAATCAAAGACAAGCGAGCTGCAAGACTGTCCAAGCTCTGTTCTAAGAGGCGCCTTCTCCAGCACGGCATGGGGGGCACCTCCCGAGAGGGCCAGGGTGCAGCCGTTCAGCATGGGGGGTGACTGGGCACCGCGGCGCGCCTGAGGCATGCCTGGTGCCGCCATGCTCCGGGGAAGGGAAGCGGGCAGGGGGCAGCAGGCTGAACGCTCCCCATGCCCCAGCAATCTGGAGCCAGCCATGGCACTATTGATTCACTGACACTCACACTGCAGCAGCTGCTTGGCTTTAGGTTAAGGACGGCTAGAGAAGCTACAGCCAGTCTGCTCCCAACTTCTGGCCCTCACAGGCCACCCTCCAGCTGCAATGGGCTGAACTCAGCCCCACCCCACCCCCACAGCTTTCAGGGCCCCTGGCTTTGAATCCAGATCTAACCTTGCCACCCTCAGGTCCCACTGGCCCAGCGGAGCACGCCTGGCCCCTCGCCTAGGGTCACCCGCACAGCCTCCGTGGCTTGCCGGCTCTGGGCTCTCGCGGGCGTGCCCCCAGCCCGGCCCTGCTCAGCCGAGAGCTGGCTCTGGTGTGAAGCCCGAGACTGCGAGTGACGGAGACTCGGCCTTACTCCGGGCAGCGCCGGTTACCCCGTACCATTCCCAGGACGGGAACGCGGGAAAAGGAATCCACTAGTTGCAGGGAATGATTCGCAGGCCACCGGGCTGCCTTTCAGGGGCCCCAAGCGTGCCATCCAAACACAGTTGGAAGGAATCATCTTTCTGGGAGCCAAGCTGCGCAGAGGAACACATGTCCAGCTGAGAGCAGCATTGAGCTTTGTTCACACTGGGGAATGTCAATGCTCATTTGTTTCTTGGTGCGGGGCAGCTCGTGAACATTTGTGCCCAGCAATAGGGGCTTCTCCCCTCCAAATGGGGCTCTTGTCCTGGGCTCAGCCCAGCAGCGACACGCACAGCAACTCCGGGCCACTTGCCCTGCTGGGTGTGTGTGCGAACAGGCCCCCTCCACCCCTGCCCCGCACAGACACACTGCCCTGCCTCCGAGCAGCAGAGGCGCTGGAAGCCAAGCCCCCCGAGGGGCTGACGCCCCTTTGCCAGGCAGAGGAGCCTGCGTGATTGGCCGCGGAGCATCTGGCGAGGAAGGGGCTCCTGCCTTTGGGTGTGTTCTCTCCCTGGGGGAAGCTGAGGTTCCGGGGTTTGTAGGGGCACAGTGGCTGCCCCCAGCCCAGAGGGCTGGTCCCTGAATGGGCAGCCCCACACAGGCGTGGGCTCCCTGGTCTCACACGGGAGCTGGGGGAGCATGCAGGGGGACGTCAGAGGTGTCTCCTAGGCCCAGGCCTCTGAAACTCCTCCCCCCCCCCCACCCCCAGTTCGCTGTCTGATCCCCGCTGAGTCCTGGCAGTGATGCTGAGAGGCGGGAGAGGCACTAGAGTTCCATTATCCCTCGCTCTCTGGTCGGTCCACACAGCAAGGAGACCCCACAGCGCCACGGGCCAGCCTCCAGCCTGGGCCGCAGGGGTGGATTGATGCTGTGGGACTGCAGCCTGGGTGCCTGGAGCCTGCAGGGTGGGAGGGCCCCTTCTGTGCACCTGCCCTGCCTCCGGGGCTGTGGGGACAAATACTCCACCCACCCCGAGGGGGAACGTCACACACCAGGGTCCACACACCCCACGAGCTGCCTGGCTAAGCCCTGCAGCCCCACCCTGGCTCCAGACAAGACCTGTTACTGGGGGAGGGGAGGGAGGGGGGTAGGGGCTCGGAGGAGCCCAGGTGTCCCCTGCTGAAGGACAGGAGGTCCGGGGTAATTGTCTACCTCCCCGGAGATCACTAACCCGCCCCTGCAGGGGCTCTGCACACGGCCCCATTGCCACACTGCTGGGGATAAACACGTTCCCTACCATATGGGGAAAGATGCCACTGGGGCGAGCCAGGCCTGCCTCTGGGAATACGGTGCTTTGAGCCCCGCGGGGCGAGCCAGGCCTGCCTCTGGGAATACAGTGCCTTGAGCCCCGCGGGGCGAGCCAGGCCTGCCTCTGGGAATACGGTGCCTTGAGCCCCGCGGGGCGAGCCAGGCCTGCCTCTGGGAATACGGTGCTTTGAGCCCTGCGGGGCGAGCCAGGCCTGCCTCTGGGAATACGGTGCCTTGAGCCCCGCGGGGCGAGCCAGGCCTGCCTCTGGGAATACGGTGCCTTGAGTCCTGCGGGGTGAGCCAGGCCTGTCTCTGGGAATACGGTGCCTTGAGCCCCGCGGGGCGAGCCAGGCCTGCCTCTGGGAATACGGTGCCTTGAGTCCTGCGGGGTGAGCCAGGCCTGTCTCTGGGAATACGGTGCCTTGAGCCCCGCGGGGCGAGCCAGGCCTGCCTCTGGGAATACGGTGCTTTGAGCCCTGCGGGGCGAGCCAGGCCTGCCTCTGGGAATACGGTGCCTTGAGCCCCACGGGGCGAGCCAGGCCTGCCTCTGGGAATACGGTGCCTTGAGTCCTGCGGGGTGAGCCAGGCCTGTCTCTGGGAATACGGTGCCTTGAGCCCCGCGGGGCGAGCCAGGCCTGCCTCTGGGAATACGGTGCCTTGAGTCCTGCGGGGTGAGCCAGGCCTGTCTCTGGGAATACGGTGCCTTGAGCCCCGCGGGGCGAGCCAGGCCTGCCTCTGGGAATACGGTGCCTTGAGTCCTGCGGGGCGAGCCAGGCCTGCCTCTGGGAATACAGTGCCTTGAGCCCCGCGGGGCGAGCCAGGCCTGCCTCTGGGAATACGGTGCCTTGAGTCCTGCGGGGTGAGCCAGGCCTGCCTCTGGGAATACGGTGCCTCCTCCATCATTCTGAGTGGAGCTCCTGGGTGGGAGGGGCTCTACCGGGGGGAACAGACTCTCCTGTAGGGGTCACATACTGTAGGCCGGTCTTTGGGCTTTTCCCAGCAGAGGGAATCCCCACTCTCTGGGGTAGGGCCCTATCTGCTCTCATGAAAGGGGAGGCTCCTTATGGCTCGGGGTCACAGTGGCCCCTGCTCGGAGTCCCAAGAGCTTAGGGGGGGAGGGAGGGCAGGGAGTAGGTGCAGGCTGACTTGGGGCAGGGGGACCAGGGGGCAGGAACAAGTAAGCTGGAGGAGCGAGAGGAGTGGGTGTGGCTGCAGGGTGACTGGGGTAGGGTGGCAGGGAGCAGAGGATGCAGGGCGGCTGGGGCAGGGTGGCAGGGAGGAGAGGATGCAGGGCGGCTGGGGCAGGGTGGCAGGGAGGAGCAGATGCAGGGCGGCTGGGGCAGGGTGGAGCAGGGGCAGGGTGACTGGGGGCAGGGTGGCAGGGAGGAGAGGATGCAGGGCGGCTGGGGCAGGGTGGCAGGGAGGAGCGGATGCAGGGCGGCTGGGGCAGGGTGGCAGGGAGGAGCAGGGGCAGGGTGACTGGGGCAGGGAGGAACAGGGGCAGGGCGGCTGGGGCAGGGTGGCAGGGAGGAGCAGGGGCAGGGCGGCTGGGGCAGGGTGGCAGGGAGGAGCAGATGCAGGGCGGCTGGGGCAGGGTGGCAGGGAGGAGCGGATGCAGGGCGGCTGGGGGCAGGGTGGCAGGGAGGAGCGGATGCAGGGCGGCTGGGGGCAGGGTGGCAGGGAGGAGCGGATGCAGGGCGGCTGGGGCAGGGTGGCAGGGAGGAGCGGATGCAGGGCGGCTGGGGCAGGGTGGCAGGGAGGAGCGGATGCAGGGCGGCTGGGGCAGGGTGGCAGGGAGGAGCGGATGCAGGGCGGCTGGGGGCAGGGTGGCAGGGAGGAGCGGATGCAGGGCGGCTGGGGCAGGGTGGCAGGGAGGAGCGGATGCAGGGCGGCTGGGCAGGGTGGCAGGGAGGAGCGGATGCAGGGCGGCTGGGGGCAGGGTGGCAGGGAGGAGCGGATGCAGGGCGGCTGGGGCAGGGTGGCAGGGAGGAGCGGATGCAGGGCGGCTGGGGCAGGGTGGCAGGGAGGAGCGGATGCAGGGCGGCTGGGGCAGGGTGGCAGGGAGGAGCGGATGCAGGGCGGCTGGGGCAGGGTGGCAGGGAGGAGCGATGCAGGGCGGCTGGGGCAGGGTGGCAGGGAGGAGCGGATGCAGGGCGGCTGGGGCAGGGTGGCAGGGAGGAGCGGATGCAGGGCGGCTGGGGCAGGGTGGCAGGGAGGAGCGGATGCAGGGCGGCTGGGGCAGGGTGGCAGGGAGGAGCGGATGCAGGGCGGCTGGGGCAGGGTGGCAGGGAGGAGCGGATGCAGGGCGGCTGGGGCAGGGTGGCAGGGAGGAGCGGATGCAGGGCGGCTGGGGGCAGGGTGGCAGGGAGGAGCGGATGCAGGGCGGCTGGGGCAGGGTGGCAGGGAGGAGCGGATGCAGGGCGGCTGGGGCAGGGTGGCAGGGAGGAGCGGATGCAGGGCGGCTGGGGCAGGGTGGCAGGGAGGAGCGGATGCAGGGCGGCTGGGGGCAGGGTGGCAGGGAGGAGCGGATGCAGGGCGGCTGGGGCAGGGTGGCAGGGAGGAGCGGATGCAGGGCGGCTGGGGCAGGGTGGCAGGGAGGAGCGGATGCAGGGCGGCTGGGGGCAGGGTGGCAGGGAGGAGCGGATGCAGGGCGGCTGGGGCAGGGTGGCAGGGAGGAGCGGATGCAGGGCGGCTGGGGCAGGGTGGCAGGGAGGAGCGGATGCAGGGCGGCTGGGGCAGGGTGGCAGGGAGGAGCGGATGCAGGGCGGCTGGGGCAGGGTGGCAGGGAGGAGCGGATGCAGGGCGGCTGGGGCAGGGTGGCAGGGAGGAGCGGATGCAGGGCGGCTGGGGCAGGGTGGCAGGGAGGAGCGGATGCAGGGCGGCTGGGGCAGGGTGGCAGGGAGGAGCGGATGCAGGGCGGCTGGGGCAGGGTGGCAGGGAGGAGCGGATGCAGGGCGGCTGGGGCAGGGTGGCAGGGAGGAGCGGATGCAGGGCGGCTGGGGCAGGGTGGCAGGGAGGAGCGGATGCAGGGCGGCTGGGGCAGGGTGGCAGGGAGGAGCGGATGCAGGGCGGCTGGGGCAGGGTGGCAGGGAGGAGCGGATGCAGGGCGGCTGGGGCAGGGTGGCAGGGAGGAGCGGATGCAGGGCGGCTGGGGCAGGGTGGCAGGGAGGAGCGGATGCAGGGCGGCTGGGGCAGGGTGGCAGGGAGGAGCGGATGCAGGGCGGCTGGGGCAGGGTGGCAGAGAGGATCGGATGCAGGGCGGCTGGGGCAGGGTGGCAGGGAGGAGCGGATGCAGGGCGGCTGGGGCAGGGTGGCAGGGAGGAGCGGATGCAGGGCGGCTGGGGGCAGGGTGGCAGGGAGGAGCGGATGCAGGGCGGCTGGGGCAGGGTGGCAGGGAGGAGCAGATGCAGGGTGGCTGGGGCAGGGTGGCAGGGAGGAGCGGATGCAGGGCGGCTGGGGGGCAGCAGGAGCTGAAGGGCTGAGGTACAAGAGCAGTGAGGCCCTGCAGGTGTCCAGGGCTGAGCCATTTGAGGGTGAGGAATGGGTGGGGCAGCAGGGATGGGGGAGCCATTGGGGTGGGGCAGGGGGCGGCAGAGGTTGGCGGGGGGAGCCGTTTGGGGGAGGGGTCTTCCCCCGCGCGTCCCCTCCCTCGCCCCCAGCGGGCGACACTCCCGGGTTGGGCGCGCTGCCCCAGCGCGGGGCCGGCCAGGGCTCGGGGCCGGGGCCGGGGCCGGGGCCTGGCGCGCTCTGCCGCCGCTCCAGCCGGCCGGGGGCGGGCTCTCCCCACGCCGGGAGCGCGCTCTCCTCCTCCCACTCGGCACAAAGTTTAGCAGCAGGAACTCGGGCGGCAACAGTGCGCGGCGGCGGCGGAGCCAGAGCGCAGCATCGCCGGCCGCGCCGCGCCGCGGAGCCGGTCCCATGCGCCCGGCCGGCAGCAGGCGGCGGCACCGCGGGGGCGGCGGGGTTCCGCGCTGACTGTGCCATGCGGGGCTCCCCCCCGGCGGCTGCGGGGCGGGAGGGCAGCGGCGCCCCATGCAAGCGGGGCTGCCGGGCGGCGGCTGACACCATGTGCGCCCGGTGCCCGGGGCTAGGAGCGGGGAACAGCCATGGCCCCCCCCGCCCAGCCCGGGGCGCAGGGCGGGCGCGGCTCTAAGGGCCCCCCCGCTCGGAAGCTGCTTTGCATGTGCAGCCTCTCGCTCTGCCTCACCTACCTGTGCTACAGCCTGATGGGGGGCGCCGGCCCGCGCGCCCTGCGCTCCCCCGCCGGCCTGCGCGGCTCCCCGGCGCCCGGCGCCCTGCGCTCCCCCGCCGGCCTGCGCGGCTCCCCGGCGCCCGGCGCCCTGCGCGGCTCGCCGGCGCCCCGCGCCCCGGCCACCTCCGCGCCCCCCACTCGGGCCAGCAACGCCAGCCGCGCGGGGGTGGCGGCCGCCTGGCTGCGCACCGCGCTGGCCCCCGGCGAGGCGATCGCGGCGCAGAGCGGCGCCTTCGAGAGGGAACCGCAGGAGTCCAGCACCACGGACGAGGAGCTGAGCCGGGCGGGCAGCACCACTCCGGACTACGGCGAGAAGCGGCTGCCGCAAGCCCTCATCGTGGGCGTGAAGAAGGGGGGCACCCGGGCGCTGCTGGAGGCCATCCGGGCGCACCCCGACGTGCGCGCCGTGGGGGTCGAGCCCCACTTCTTCGACCGGCACTACGAGAAGGGGCTGGAGTGGTACCGGTGAGCGCGGGCGCGGGGAAGGGCCGGGCGCCAGCGGGAGGGAGCGGGGCCGGCGGAGAGCGCGCCCGGCTGGAAGGGCTGGGCCCGGGCGCTCTTGCCGTGCTGGGGCGGGTTGGTCCCACCGTCCTCAGGGGCAGAGACAGCGCCAGCCTCACCCCGGGACCCTGCCCGGCTGCACGCGCCCCGCTAGGGCAGCGGCCCCCGGCACTCACAGGAATGCCCTGCCCTCGCCCCGGGCCGTGCCTGGGAGCCAGAGCGCAGCGCTGGGAGGCAGCTCCAGCCCGGCCCCCTCAGGGCGCTGCTCCTCGTGTGCCGGGGAGGAGAGGGTCTGTATTGCTCGGGGCTCGGCTTGCTGTTGCCCCGCCTCTGTGGGGCTCTGTCCCGTAGGGCTCAGGATGTTCGGCGTGTTTAAAATCTAACTCTCGTCCCACACGAGCCCATTGCTTATTGATTGCCAGCGGGGCCCCGGGGCCCATCTCCCACCTGGCAGCCTGCCCGAGCGAGGGTCTGTCTCCAGTGTCTGCATCCCAGCCAGCCCCCCACCCTTTGGCATTGCTTAGCCCTAGAAAAGCGGCGTGTTTGGGAGAGGGGGCACCACTGCGAGGGTTAAGGGATGCCGATGCCAGGGACTAGATGCGCTGAGGCCTCGTGTAAGCAAATTGTGCAAAACCAGATTGAAATGCGGGTAAAAGAAAAGTAGAATTAATACATCTGGCTATTATAGTACTTAAAATACAGGGCTCTGATGGAGATGCCAGAAATAGATGAAAATGCACATTTTCTGCAGTTCCCAGTACACAGAAGATTTGAACAGATTGTTCCGGTTAGCTGTACTAGCAATATACAAATCTAGCCTGTTCAGTGGTTAATAATTACAGAAATAAACCAGCCTGCAAGCCCAGGTGATAGCTCCAGCTTTAAAGTGACAATAAATAAACAAGGATTCCTTCTGCACAACTCACAGCACCCTGAATTTACCTCCCAAATGGAGATTTATTCCTTTTATGCAACACATTCCATCTGCTACAAGTTTTTGAATTGACTAGACTGAGCTCTGTTTATGGATTACTCTTGAGGTTGCCATTTGATAGAACACATTGGAAACTTTTAATGTACACTCCTTCCAAACCGTTCAAGTATGTTGAAACATCGGTAGGGTTTTGGGTAGGTGGTTCAGTGTATTAAATCTGATCTCCCCTGGTTTAAAATATGTATTGCAAAACATGAAAGGACAGAGCATGGATGGAACTTGACAATTAGTGGGGGTGGTGGTTTTTACTTCCTGGCAGCACCCGCCAGAATAGGAAATAATCATGATTAAAGCCCGGAGGCCCTGGCTCTTTCTTGCACTCCTCAAGGTAGGTTCATCAAAAGGGTGACGAACATTTTCAGGGCCAGAGGCAAACAATTAACTACTCTTTAAACTAGCTGGTTTTTACACAGATGAAGTGGGAGGTTTTTGTGCCAACGCTAACTTAGAGGTGACCATCATCAGGAAGGTTTGCTTGGAAATGCTGGAAGCGAAGTGTGCAAACCCCTGATCTGCTGTGGCATCTGCTTGGCTCTGCGATGCTGCCCAGTGACTCTCAGAGGGGCGCCAGTGAAGTGGAGAGGAGCAGTCAGAGAGAGGGTACTTGTACCAGAGCGTGTTTCTATGCTGGCCAAAGGCTGTGTGTGATACATCTGGACAGGAGGAGGAGGCCTGGCTCTGGTGATTGTACTTGGGGCACGCTGTATTTCAAGCAGCCAGAGTCGCAACTGGCTGAATTTTCACACCGGAGAGCCTGCTGCAAAGATAAGTTTAGAAACTCGGTGGAGGAAAGGAGAGAGCAGGGTGTCGTCAAGAGGTCGGGTTTGGTTCAAAGCAGGCAGAAGAAGATCAAGCATTGAGTGCGGCAGCAGCTGTGTTTTCATCTGTGCCGTGAAGCTGTGAGCAGAGGGTCAGGGAGTGAAGGGAGCTTTCTCGGCGCGAAAGGCACAAGCAGTGGCAGAGCGGTGCTTGGAATTCGGTGCCATTGTAGCGGCTGCGTGGCTTTGCTGTGCACACGGTTGCTGAAGCTCATCTTAGTGCTGGACTGGAGAGCGGCGGGCAGTGAAATCTACTGGTTACTCCAGGGCAGCTGCAGCGCAGGCCCTGAGCAGATCTCATCTCTGCCAAGGGGCCTGAGGCCCCAGCTGGAATTGCCGCCCAGGGAGACACATGCAGTCAGCTGCCCTAGGGCCTCCCAAGCCGTAAATCCCCATTTGTGACACCGCAAGGGGGCTTTGTCTGGCCCCTGGCTGATGCTTAGCTTCTGTCCTGCAGCATGAAGGCTGGGAGGATTTGCAGTTGTATCCTCGCTAGAGAAAATGCAGGCGATGTTCATGTTCACACACATGCCTGGCTTTTAACCTTGCCAAATGACTTGTATTCCTGTCTTCCAGCCGGCAGCTGCCTGGGATACTTCCACGCTGCGTAACGCCGCGCCCGCTGGTCCTTGTTCAAACTACTGCCATTTAGCACGATCTCATTGTTATTTTCTAGTGCCGGGGGATGGGAAACGGGACCACTTGACTGGCCTCCTCAGCATCATTCATTATTGAAAGTGGGTTTGGGTGATTACTGTCCTGTCCTGGGAAACAGGAACTTCTTGTTCTACAGGTTGAACCTCTCTAGACCTGACCGGGAGGTCAGTATCACCCAGCAGCACCACCAATACTCCCCCTGCTTGCTGGGATGTGGGAAGACATTTTGGGGCACATTAGAGCTAAAGAACAGCCCAGAACATGGAGACCCAGGCCTGGTGGCTGTAAACAAACTCTATGGGACCACGGGAAATTCGGCCACATCCACGCTAAGCAGGCAGCCAGCTAACTTGGATCACGTAGGACCATGGATGTTTCCAGATCAGAGAGCGCAGGACTAGAGAGGTTCAGCCTGTACTCTAAACTCTGCTGACGTGGCCTAGAACCCCTCCCTTTTTAACTTCTCTGTGCCTCTACTTCCTAATCTGTAAAATGGGGGTAATAACTTTGCTGTTGCTTTTGGATCCTGAGCTTGGTGCAGTTGGTCATGCCTTTGTCTCCTTGAGAGCAGACTGCTGTCGTACACGCTACAGAGGCTGTGTCTGACGATGACCCAGAAGCTGAAGTTAGTGCAACATGCAGTGTCTTTAGGGAATCAGGTACCCAGCTCTCTCTAGTCTCTGCTGCATTTCTGTAGTGTTGAGGAAAAGCTGCAGACGGGTGAACTGTGCTGAGTGTGATCGTTTCAAAGCCAGGGTTACAGTTTAAGTAGAAATTACAGAACTGAAATCTTCCTGTGTGTGTGCTGATGTCTTATGTTTAAGGTGGAGTAAAGGCTTGATGGGATTGTCCGAGATTAAGGTGTCAGAATCGCTTCTGGAATCCTCATTTGCAATTCCAACCCTTCAGCCTCGTTTGTTTGAAGGGAGTGCTCAGTGGCGAGTCTTCCCCTCTGTTGCATTTACAGCCTTCCGTGTGAGTTAGCTGGTGTTGAATTTCCTGGGTCTCCTCTTTCTAGACTGGATTTTGAACGCTCTTCAAAGTGCTAGGAAGGGGTCTGTGGGAAGCGTTATTGCCTTATAGCCTCTCTTAACAAGCCGGCGATTTCTCTTTCTGGCACATGTGTCTTCGGCATGTTCTGCGTTTCACCTCTTTCTTTTATCGGAGACATGGGCGCTTACCGGCAGATCTTATCCTGCACGAGAAAGCGAATTAACTGAGTCCCTGTACTGTGCCCAAATGATTTGCTCCACAGTGAATCTCTGGGAGGCTTGGAGCTCTCCATGTCTGTCAAAGTGGAAATTAACCGATGCCACTTGGTTCCCCCTTCTCCTTCTACATCACAGGATCTCCCTCTAACCACCAACGGGCATTGCCAGGGGCTGTCGTCATTGCTCCGCGCTTTCTTAGTCCAAGACTCTCCCACAGTCAGCGCCGGGGAAAGTCCTCGGTGCAGTTAACGCAGATGACTGGCCCTCAGGTCTGAGCGTGGGGATGGATCTAGCCCGGATGGGAGCCGCCACACTGCAGTCCAGACCGGGCTGAGGGCATCACACAATGGCTATGCTCATCCATGGTAGTACTGGAGCTCCTGGGGCCTGGGACCGCTGCAGGGGGATGCGATGCTCCCGGAGTCTTTCCCAGGGAATAGTGGGGGAACTCGGCTGTGCTTCTGGGCCCAGGGGAATTGTGGGAAGGCATCAGAGGGCTGCCAGCCTGTGAGTGGCACAGCCTGAGCCCTCACTGCAAAGTGGGCAGGTTGCCTGCCCAATGGAGAGCCACGCTCATGCCGTACCCAGTACCCACAAGAGGCCAGTGAGCGGAGGGGTAAAGTACCATCAGGCTGAGGGGTGGGTGAGAGCCCAGAGAAGGCCAGTCCCACCGAACAGCCTGGCTTAATCTGCTGCGAGGATGGACCCGCAGTGATTTCCGAACCTGGGACTCATCTGCTATCCTGCAGGTTTGGATGCCAGAACTTGCGTCATTGAAAATTTGTTGCCTTTGGCAAAACCCTGCTGGCTCCAGGGCAAGCTGGACATGGCTTCTGTGGCGAGGTCTCGGAAATCTGAAGCTTCATTGAAACTGAGAAGTGGGAGGGTTAATAATCCCAACTATGCACACAAATTATCGGGACTGATCTAGCTGTGACCAGTCGAGAGAGAGATCTTGGAGTCATTGGGGATAGTTCTCTGAAAACATCCACTCCTGGGCAGCGGTCGTCAAAAAAGCAAACAGAATGTTGGGAGTCATTCAAAAAGGGCTAGAGAATAAGACAGAGAATATCTTATTGTCACTGTATAAATCCACAATACACGCACATCTTGAATCCTGCGGACAGATGTGGCTGCCTCATCTCAAAAAAGATCTCTTGGCATTGGAAAAGGTTCAGAAAAGGGGGACAAAAATGATGAGGGGTTTGGAACGGGTCCCATATGAGGCGAGATTAAAAAGACTGGGACTTTTCAGCTTGGAATGGAGGAGACTAAGGGGGGATATGATAGAGGTCTATAAAATCATGAGTGGTGTGGAGAAAGTGAATAAGGAAAAGTTACTTACTTGTTCCCATAATATAAGAACTAGGTAAACTGAAAAAACAACAAATAGTCTGGTAGCACTTTATAGACTAACAAAACAAAGTGCTACCAGGCTATTTGTTGTTTTTTCCGTTTACTTGTACAGACTAACTCGGCTCCCCCCGAAGCATAAGAACTAGGGGTCATCCAATGAAATGAATAGGCAGCAGGTTTAAAACAAACAAAAGGAAGTTTTTCTTCATGCAGTGCACAGCCAACCTGTGGAACTCCTTGCCAGAGGAGGATGTGAACACCAGGACTGTATCATAGTTCAAGAAAAAACTAGATAAATTCATGGAGGAGAGGTCCATCAATATTTATTAGCCAAAATGGGCAGGGGTGATGTCCCTAGCCTCTGTTTCCCTGGGAATGGGCGACAGGGGAGGGATCACTGCATGATTCCCTGCTCTGGTCACTCCCTCTGGGGCACCTGGCATTAGCCACTGTGGGCAGACAGGACCCTGGGCTGGATGGACCTTTGGCCTGACCCAGCGTGACCATTCTTATGTTCTTATGATTTACTCAGCGAAATGCTGGCTGGATGATCCAGGGAGCACACTGGCCCTGTGCGGTTCCTTAGGCGGTTGCATAGACACAGCAGGAAATGAAACGGTTGTGTTGGTTTTCACATGCCGCAGCTGCAGCGCGTACCTGCCTCATTGGCCGTGCCCCGTGGAAGCAGGTTTGGGTAGCGGGGCTGGGCACTAATGAGGCAAGGAAATCTGTCTGGGAACGATAAGCACGTAGGCAAGAGGTTGCGCTTATGTGATCAGCAGTGAAATAGTTAATCAGTGTAGCTGTCCCTGTAACTCCCTGGCTGGGTGTGTGGGTGTGCATGGCTAGTGGGGTGTGTGGGTTTGTGCATGTGTGTGTGCATGGATAGTCCTTAAAGGCTGGAAACATTTTTAGAGGGAAGTTTAGTGTCTGTAGCATCCATTTGATAACAAATGCACCACTGGCGACAGAATACTACAAGCCTCGGAATGTAAATGCAGCCTTTGTGGCGAGCTGTGTTAAAGCCGATATTTTCACATTAATAACCTGGGCATGCATCCTGTTGTAGATTTTCAGATAATCTATAAGTCCGTGCATTTTCAGATCTGAAACTTCAGGAATTAATTTGCTAGAAGATCCAAAAAAAAGAAAAAGAAAGGTTAGTCTCATAAAAGTGAAATGGAGACATTTTGAACTGATGCACAAACAGCTTTACTGGCAAAGTCTCAGAACATTCCTTCGGCCCCGTGAAGAGGAAGTGCCGGGAGTGTGCGGAGATGAGAAACCTGGACTCTTCAAGCATAATGGAGACCTTGCTCCTTGTAGTGAAGCGCTCAGTGCCACTGTCTTCCGAATAACCTGCCCCCTCAGCTCAGCCACTCTTAGGCTGCGTCTAGACTGGCATGATTTTGCACAAATACTTTTAACGGAAAAGTTTTTCCGTTAAAAGTATTTGCGCAAGAGAGCGTCTACACTGGCATCTTGTTAGTCTTTAAAGTGCTACATAGTTCTGTCTTTTGTTTCAGCTACACCAGACTAACACGGCTGCATCTCTATCACTGTTCTGCACTGGCATGTGCTTTGCGCAAAAGCATCCGTGCCAGTGTAGACGCTCTCTTGCGCAAGAAAGCTCTGATGGCCATTTTAACCATAGGGCTTTCTTGCGCAAGTGTGGCGACGCGTTGGGGTCCCCCGACTCCTGCACCCCCGTAATGGCACGAACAGACTCCACCAGCCAGTAGAACAGAGGGAGTTTATTGCTTCTCCAGGATACAGCACAGCACAGATGGAATCTGGTTACAGGGCAGGCCTAGGATGCCTCAGCCCCCCTCGAGATGGGGGAGACTGGGCCCCTAAATCCCAGCCCGTTGCCTAGGCTGCTTCTTCCATGATACCAGACAGATCCTAACTCCCCCACTTCCAGCCCTGCCCCCCAGCCAGGGCTCCACTCCCCTCCTTCCCATTGTTCCGCTCCCTGGGAGATAACTCGTCGGACCGGTTCGAAGCCCCCTCGCATAATGACTCATCCCCTGCCCTGCTGGGCCGTGCTGCAGACAGCAGCCAGCGGAGGTTACCCACAGCCCACTGCCCAGCATAGCAACCAGCAAGGTACCCCCCACTACGTCACAGCAAGAAATTAACATTGCTGTCTACACTGGCCTCTTGAGCAAGAGGGCTTATCCCTGAGCGGGAGCGTCAGAGTATTTGCGCAAGAAGCACTGATTTCGTACATTAGAACGTCAGTGTTCTTGTGCAAATACTCGCAGCCATTGTAGACAGTCGGCAAGATTTTGCCAGTGTAGACACAGCCTTTGGCTGCCGTTCTTCGGGTTAACTCTTGCATGGACCAATGGGCCTACATGCAGGGTAAAGTGAAAGGCACATGCCTTCTCTGTCTTGCCTTGCTAGGCTGTCAGATCCTTGGGGCAGGGCCTGGCTCCTTTGGTTGTAAAGTTCCCCGCTCGCAAAAGCCCCTGGAGGCTACAGCCGCACAAGTCACTACCAGCACCAATGAATCGGGGCCCTGCCCTGAAAAATACAAAAGCTGCTTCAGGAAATATCAGCTCCCAAGCCAGCTGGTCCAAGAAGCTCATAGCTGGGACTGAGTCTCTAAGCAACGGCCCTGTGGCCCTGGCACTCGGGTGTGTGTGGGTGGCGACTGGCAGGCCCTGGTGCCATTTGTGCTGGTTTTGTCCCAGCGTGAGCAGGAGGCTGGTGCCCTGTGCCTCTCTCTGGGTGTGTGGCCTGTGACCGCGGAGGTGTATCCCCAGCGACCCAACAGAGCGAATGACCTTTCAGGCAGATTGGTCTCCCTGGCCACGTGTACCCGCCCTGCTCTTGGGGTCAGAGCTCTCTGGGCGTGCCGAGGGTCAGACTGTGCCGGGGGCAAGGGGCATGGAATTCTCCATTCTTGCCCTGCTGAGAGATGGGAGTGGGAGGAGAACAGGTCTTTCCCAGGCTGGGGACTGGATCTGCTGCCAAGAGCTACCAGGCGACTCTACCTAGATGCAGACAGGCCTGGCCCAGAGGCACTCGGCTGTTCTGGCCCTTACACCTGGAGAACTGCGTTTCTAGGTGGCCCCTGGTTTCTCTCAGCCTTTCTATGCTGCAGGTAGAGCCAGGCTTTGCTGCAGTGTCTTATCGCCCAGAGAAAATCCTGGCCCTCAGCACCCCCAGGCCGGCTGCCCACGCCCAGCTCAGCCCTGCACGGCCAACGGGGGTTTGCCTGTTGCCAGGGGCGGGCACAGTGGGAACACCCTCCCGAGGTGACCCTCACGCCCCCACCTCCTCAGCCCCCCGCCCCCCACTGTTGGTCCAGGCTCTGCCCCCGGGCCCTGCACTCTGGGGTGGGAAGGAGCAGGGGTGTGGGGCTCGAGGCCCGGCCCTCAGAGAGGATGATGAAGCCTGGTGCTTCCCCTGTGTGTAGACTCTGTTCACACCCTTGTGGCAACGCCAGAACGCTGTGCTCCTGCTGGCTGCTGTGCACGGGCTTGCAGGGCCATGGTCACGCTGGGCTCTCTGTGGGCACAGCCCGAACAGGAGCAGCTCCCAATCGGCCCTGCCAAGCATTTGCCCTTTGCGGTCCAGCTGAGCCCCTGTCCAGGGGCTACGCCTGCCCCTTCTCATTTCCCCAGGTCAGCAAACACTCCCCAGGAGCACGAGCCGCAGCGGGTCTGGCTGCCCACTGTGCTGAGGCCTGCCAGCCCCCCCAGCCGGCTCCGCCACGCTGACGTCCGTTCCCTTGGGCTTGTGACTGGGCTTAGAACGGACATTCCAGCCTGACAAGCTGGGAGATAGCGTGGCCTTCAGGGGGTTGTTCTTTGTGTGTCCTTGACCACCCTTTGGAGCCTGCGTCGGCATGGAGCCATTTCCATCTCCCAGTGCAAACGTGGGACCAAGCTTTGGAGCATCCATCTGGGTAACCTGCAGCGGAAATTCCACAGCGCTTCGCTTCTCGCACTCCTCGCAGTGTGACCTGAGTTTGCAGGCAAACTTTGCGCGGCTGCCATGTCACCCGAGCCAGGCAGCACCACGGGAGGTCACGCAATGGAAACCAGAAACGGGCCCAAGCCCTCTTGGCACACGCACCGCGAAGGATCGGCCGCTTCCACTTCGGGTTAAATGGTGAGTTTGACCCTGATAGCGCACGTTCAGCTTCGTAAACCCGGCGCTCGGCGGAAGGGGGGAACGACGCGTTTACAAAGAAAGTTGAAAGCGATGGCTTGGATTCGAAGTGAACATTCCTCCGCAGATTGGTGACATCTTCTATTGAGAGCAGTTTGAATCCTCGGCTTTTCATGGAGCTCTTTTTCCTCCTGTTGTCATGGGGATTTCTTTTCCCTGAGTTATTATATCATGCACTTCAGCAGAAATTTTATTGCTTTTGGGGCCGGCAAGGCCCATGTGGGACATTTCTCGGTGCTCGCGGTGTAACACGCTGAGGTAATTTCTTTCCAATGTTTTTTGCTTGAAGTGGTTTCAATGAATTGAGAAGGGTAAGAGTGTGAATGAATGGCTGAGAATTTAGCACCGAGTTCAAGTAAGGAACACACACTATCAAACTTTCCAAAGCATTAAGTGTGGAGATTATAATTTCAGTGTGGCATATAAATAGCTAGCAATCCATTTTATTCTTTTTTCACTGAGTATTATTCAGCATTAGAATCGGCTTAAATTGCTTTTCAGACCTTTTACAAAGTTTGATTGTAAATCCCAGGCTATCTGAATGGCTTCAGCCAAGGGGGAATGATGGTTGTTGGGACTGGGGATATAGGGCCTGCCCTTTAGCTTCGGTGGGCGCTGAGGGCACTCAGCCCTTTCCTGGCCTGGTCCTCACACCCGCAAGGCGTTCGGATGAATGGGAGCTGAACCCAGGAAGCGAGCAAGGCCGCTTGTCCGAGTGGGGCTTGTTCATGTGAATAAGCAGTTGCAGGGTTAAGCTTTTCAAGCTTGATTCTGCAAAGGGTTATGCCGCCCTTTACCTGCCCGACTGAATTCAGTGGGCTCATTCCCATGTGGGAAGCTCAGCTGCCGACTTTGCAGGCTCTTTGGGGCAGAGATCTGGTCGATGGATTTCTCTGAAGGGATTTGCTTGGCACTGTGTCAGTATAAATCATTGGTTGGCATATTGAGAAAATCCCAGCAGGCCAACATTATGGGCTGTCCCTGAACTTTTGATGTGTCCAGAAAGACGTTGTATCCCTTAGGGTGTGTCTAGACTGCAGGGGGGGGTTTCGGAAAAATGGCCGTTTTTCTGAAAAAACTTCACTTACATTCACACTGCTATTGCGTTCTTTCAAAAGAAAATCGAAAGAATGCAGGGGTTTTTCTGACATTGGTAAACCTCATTCTCTGAAGAAAAAAGCCTTTTCCGAAACAGCTCTTTCGGAAATAGGCGTATGTGGACAGGGAAGAGGGAGTTCTTTCGAAAGAAGAGGAAAGAGAAAGAAGCACAGGTGCCCAGGTGGCCACTCCGCCCATAGTAATCACAGCTTACATGCGAGGGAGCATCCATTCAGTGTGGACGCTGTCTGTTGAAAAAGCAGATGGCTGTTCCGATGCGCTTTGGCAGTGTGGACGCTCTCTTTCGGAAGAAGCTTTTTGGAAGATCTCTTCTGGAAAAGCTTCTTCTGAAAGAAGCCTGCGGTCTAGATGTGCCCTTAGAGAACTAAGCTCTGGATTTTTCTAAGGCTGTGTCAGCCCTCGGGTGCTGCAGCCACCCAAGTCAGGGGAGTCACTGGCATGAGGGGGGATTCCTCACGGGTAGTCTCCAGTGTGCCTCTGGCTGTGGCACAAATCCTGCAGGTCCATTTCCCCCTTCCCCAGCTGCCGGAAGCGTCGGGGTCAGGAAACTCGCTAGCTGCTTCCCGTGGGCAGCGTGAGGGCGGCACATTCAGGCAAAACTGGCTGATTGTTGCACGGAGATTCCCAGCCCACCTGCCACTCGGGGAGGCAACATCCGTGGGGTGTGTTATTCTCATGCAGGTCTCTGCTCTGCAGTTGCCTTTTCAATGCCGACAGACTGTTTCAAAAGCAGAGTGAAGGCTTGGAAAGAAACCCAGACTTACCATAAAATCTATTTTTGCAAAGCTTCAATTTTCTTCCCCAAAGTCTCCACACCAGTTTAGTAAATGTTGCAAGATTTGCTGTTTTTCCCCTGTCAGATTGTACATCTAAGCATCATAAACTTGCTCTTTATTGCTTTATTATTACAATCGCTAGTCACGTTTTATGTAAATGATGGTATTTACCTTGACAAACTCTCCTGCGAAGTGCAGAAACTTTAAAGAATTTATTTTGCAGCATGAACAGGTCCAAAATGCCTGGGGTGGATGTAACATCCAGAGGGGTTTGTAAAGCAAAGTTCTCCCCTAGGAATGTCCTGCTAGGTGTGCAGTAGCCTAAGCTGGAGTTGGCCAGCTCCGAATTTAATCATGCCATGGGAAAGAAGAAACAGCAAAGAGATTTAGGTGCATTTAGCTGAAGCAGCACAGGGCTTGGGACAAAAGCACTAACTGCTGGGGGGTGCTGTTCATTTAGAAAACTGTTGGAACATCTCGAGCCAAAATTTGCTTTTAGTTGCATCCATGGAGCAGAATTTGGCCCTTTCTCTTATTGATGAATAAAGACTTTGAGTTCATAGAACCAGAACTGGAAGGAACCCCAGGAAGTCATCGAGTCCAGTCCCCTACCCTCCCGGCAGGATCCAGCATTGTGACCATCCCTGACAGGTGTCTGTCCAACCTGCTCATAAATATCTCCAGGGATGGAGACTTCACAACCTCCCTAGGCAATTTATTGCAGTGTTTAACCACCCTGACAGGTAGGAAAGGATAAGAAGTGATGGGCTTAAATTGCAGCAAGGGAGGTTTAGGTTGGACATTAGGAAAAATGTCCTAAGAGGTTAAGGAGAATTTTTTTTCTCTTTCTTCCTTGTAACAACCTTTTAGGAACTTGAAAATAGTTTTCATGTCCCTTCTCAGTCTTCTATTTTCCAGACTAAACACGCCCAGTTCTTTCAGTCTTCCGTCATTGCTCACGTTTTCTAGAACTTCAGTCATTCTTGTTGCTCTTCTCTGGACCTTCTCCAACTTCTCCACATCTTTCCTGAAATGTGGGGCCCAGAGCTGGTGCAGTACTCAGGTTGAGGCCTACTCAGCGCAGGGGAGAATTATGTCAAGAGACAGAATTCACAACTCCACATACACCCTCCCACACAGAGATGGACAAGCACCACAACTGACTTTACATCAGTATCTCCCACATTTGTAAGCCACGTCCCTTCAGCCATGTTGATGTTGCTTCTATAATCACACTCCATGAGAATTCATGTTATTCCTCAAGCAGCAGGTTCTAGGAAAGCGATTTTCAAATGTGTGTACTGAAACCAAATTTTGGGTTCACACAGTGAGGTACGCAGGCTGCACTCTCTCAGAATGGCAAGTTGCAGTGAGGCCCCACCCCTGCAAACTGAATCGCAGATATCCACAGGGAGCCCCTCAAGGAACTAAAAATACCGTTGAAAACTCCAGAGTGTGTACCGCGTCGGAAATGACAGAGGAGCTGGTGCGCACAGAACAATTAGCGGGACGAGCTCCTTGTCGTAAACGCTACGTTCAGCTCTAATCCTACCCCAAACCGCTTTACAATATTAACACCCGAAATGCTGACTCATGAAACTCCAATTACAAACGGTGAATCCTAAAGTCATTTCTGGTGGGGGAGATCGCTAATT
This sequence comes from Pelochelys cantorii, assembly GCA_032595735.1. Lineage (NCBI taxonomy): Eukaryota > Metazoa > Chordata > Testudines > Trionychidae > Pelochelys > Pelochelys cantorii. The sequence continues at coordinate 41,107,608 of CM064341.1, forward strand.
GGCCTGTAGTTTATCCCCATTTGGCTCTTCCCCCTAGAGGGACTGGCATTGATTCTGCTCCCTTTTGCACGCAGTCAGCACGCTACCCTTCCGGCTAATTTCCCAGCTGTGTATTGCAACTACCTCCCATCCTGCCTACCCTCGTCTCCAGCCCTGCACCTCCGCGGCGTGCGAGGCACAAGCCGCTGGGACAGAGGCGCAGCAGCATGCGGCTGGTGAAGAACGGGCCAGCGTTTCACGTAAGGGTGGCAAAGCACAGAAGTGAAGACAGCCTGGGCGTGCCCAGCCGCTGGCAGCGAGGGCGGCTGTGCCGTGTGAGAGGCCGTGGGGTGGCATGCATGCTGGTCTGAATAAAGGGAGGCAGCAATGCAGGATTGAAGGGGGGATGGTGCCCAGTGGCTACCGACCGCTGCCAGCGACATGGCAAAGGGCCAGGGGAGAGCGTGCGGCCTCAAAGCCGCGTTCTTGTTGCCCTCACCTCTATTGCGTGGTACCCGACACGGAACGAATGCAGCGGCCTGAGCCCCTTGCCACGCCTGCGCCTTCCTCCCCTCCACTTGGCTTCCAGGTGCAGAGCGGGGGGTGCAGGCTTGGGTGCTGCAGGGAGCGGCTCTGGCAACTCCACTGGAGCGTCGGCTGTTCGAGGTGGGGTGCAAGAGGCTGTGTGGGGAGCCCCCCCCCAAGCTTTCAGAGCATGGGATGCGGGGGGGGGGGAAGGGCACACACCCCGGCTATGTGAGGGGGAAGAGGCAATGGCAGGTTAGTGTAGGTCTGTGGGTCAGTATCAGATGACAAGCTCCATCTTGTACCTACACTGCCCCTTTTGCCTCGGCTCTGGGGAGGCGTGGGAGCCATTTTGGTGCCCAGCCAGAGGCCAGCAATGCGTCAAACGGGCATCGCAAAGCAACACACTTGCTGCCACCCCCGGATCCCCCTTAACCAGGTGAGTTGGTAGCCAGGCAACAGATCACCTGGCACAGGACTTGAAGTGTCCAAGCCGAGTCACCTGACGGGGGAGGGGGACAGAGTCTGATAAGAGGGAGGCTGGTTTTCTCGGTCGCCATTTCCGAGAAAGCTGAGCAGGGCTGGAGGCAGCTCTGGCTGAGCAGGAGGACTCCTCTGGACCCCCTGGAAAGACTTGGATCCAATGCCCCAGGGCTCACGACCGGGGGCGGGGGCAGAGACAGGTCCTGCATGCAGGGTTTCCATAGCTTTGTGTGTCTCGGTTGCGGTCTAAGAGTAAAGTGTGTGTGTGTGTGTAAACCCCCCTGCAGAGCCAGTGTGTTACTTGTTCACACCGTCACACGGTCCCTGCAGGGGCGAGCAGCAGGCCCAGGGCTTCCCTGGAGCTCTAGGAGCATTCAGCAGCTCCCAGGGAGGCCAAGACGAGCTGGTTCCAGTTGCAGGGTCCAGGCACCTGGACTGCAGGGGCCCCGCTGCCAAGGGCCACCAGACCCAGGTTCTGCACCTGCAGTTTGCATCCCAGCCAAGAGGTGGACGGGCGGTGCCTGGCCTCTGCCCGGCCCTAGCAAGCTACGTGCGCATGGGACCGACAGGGAGGGTCCAATACAGCAGCTGCTGCTTGTGCTTCTCCTCCCATCCACTCTGCACACTCACGTCAGCCGTTGCATCATGTGGCAAGCTGGCCAGGGCCGGGGGGGGGAGGGTTGACCTGTCCCTGTAGATGCACTACACATGCCTGCATCAAGAACAAGGAAGGTTCCTTACAAAGCTCCAAATCCTCTAGAAACCTGGGGAGAAAAATCAAAGCACCATGGAAAAATGCCTGAAGCAAGAGCAGCATTGCTAAAGGAACGTAGCTAGCTGAGAATTGCTAAGAACCAGCAAATCCTAACACAATTTCCTATGCAAAAAGGGTTTATCTCGCTCTAAATATTATTCTGCATCATTACTCACTGAAGGGAAGCTATTGCTGTCCTAGGTTAACTGATTGAACTTTGCAACCAAAGCTGCAAGCTTATCATACTGATGATAGTTTGACTTTTATTGGTCCTAAATTACAGCGATATTGTCAGATTGAGTCACTGTTCACTCCATTAGAAAATATTAACGATGTATAACTGCTTTGGAATGAAAAAGATTAAAAGAGGCATTTCTGCGATTTAGTCCACCATGAAATTGGAATCTATTTGGTCTGTAAAATGTATAATACAAATATTGTCACAATTAGTGATAAGAGTGGGAATAGGCTGGATTTAATGCTCAGAGCTAGCCTGGATTTTCAGAGGCTGAGGAAAAGTATTGCTAGGTTGTCACAACCCTTACAGTAAGCGTCACTTGCCAGAGTGAAAGTCACATCAAGGTATTTCACTAGAAACCGTTTTTTTCTACATGCCCAGAACTTTCTGAAAACATTTCGTGTTGGGCTGAAATGGCCCGTGGCATCTGTGAAGGGGTGAGGGGTTAGAAAGTTTGAAAAAAATGTGGTTGCACTTTGTGCATTTTGCAATAGTGAGAAGATGTTTTGCCAGTGACAGAGCCTTGTCATGGTGCATGTTTGTCACTTCAGGGTAGATGAACACAACGTGGCATTTTATTGCTTTCCTGGGCCTTGGGTCCCGCCCGCAGCATAGCTCCGAAGCATGTGCAGAACTTTGTCAATGGAACAAAGCATGGATGGGTTCTAGGCCCTTCCCTGACTTCACTTAATCAGATCAGTGCTTTAAAAGGCGGTTCTGCACACATGCGTGTTAGCTCAAGCCAGCGTTGAGCGCTTCAGGACCCATCATGGTGCAAAATATGAAATTCCCATTGTGCTCGGAGGCCAGTGAGTTTGCCTGCTTAAAGATGGGCAGGATTCGTGGGGGCCTTGTGGAGAGGGGTGATTTTCACCCTTAGAGCACAGAGTTTGCCATAAACTCGGTGCAGGTTCAGGACCAACATTGCTGCCATAACAAACGCTTTGGCAGAAAACCTGCAGCCACGTGCTATATGAACAGCTCTCCTAGGCAGGGTGTCTGGATGCTGCATCCATCCCTTCTGGGTTGGTGAGCAAGCAGGGAGCCCTTCCCCTGCAAACTTCTAACCTCTGCAAGGAGAAGCTTTTCCATGTGGAACTTTACTACTCCGACGACTCCCTTTCTTCTCTTCTTTTTAATCCCTGCCAGAGCAACACTGGGGATTCCAAATGGAGGTTGTACACGGTGCCAGTCCAATAGCTCCTCAGACATATTCGTGTTCTTTTCATTGTTCCTTTCTTTTCTTCGGGGGGACAGAGACATTCAAATACGAACCCTGACGGTGTTACGGAGTTAGGGTGCGTATCTCAGTGCCCAAAAGTGGGGAAATGAAAAATCCCGGTGCAGCGGGTCGGGACGCACCACCTGCTGGCCTATCTGGGAATTAGCTCTTCCGGCCCTGGAGCCCCCCGCTTAGCCAATGTCTCACCCTCAGTTACTTGTCTTCTTCAATGCTACGTCAGGCCCTGTGCTGTGTCCTTCCCGGCCCACAGTGCCCCTTGCCTCATGGTACTGCCCTATCACTGTGCCCCCACATGCTGCGGTCCCCAAACCCCCAGACCCACCTTGCCTCAGTGACCCACTGCCGGTCGCCTGCCTAGGGGCAAACTGCAGACTGAAATGGCCACTCATCTGTGGCAAAGGGTGGGAACCTGCTACCTTTTCCTGCCCTGGCTGCTCTCCTGAAGCCCCAGTACCCTCAAGCCCCTTTATCAAGCCTGGAGCTGGGAGCTGGGTCAGGCCAGACATCCTCAGCCCTGCTCTGTAGCAACCCTGGCAGCCAGGTCCCTCCTGCTCCACAACTGGAGCAAGAGTGTGTGAGCTCCTCCTCTCCAGCAGCCTTCCTCATAGGGCCTAGCCAGGCCCTGATTGGCTGTCTCTAGCCCTTTGCTGATTCTCCATGGTCCTAACCTCCCTGGAGCAGGGTGACCGCCCTGCTACACCCAGGTTGTCGTACGAGCGTGCAGTGGTTGTGCTTGTGTTGCTAGTCAGGCCACCTCTGGGAGAGAGCATTGGAAGATGCTAGCTCGCTGCTGCACGATGTTGATGACTCTGTTTTTAAATGTGTAGGACAGAGCCTGTAGATCCTTCTGCGCGACCCAGAGGGTGGAGCCATTGGCCTGGCATTGCTGGACTCGCGAGCGCTTTAGTGAATGACCGTAACGTTACTCTCACAAGGACTCTTGGGTTTTAACGAGTATTTGGGTTGCCATTGGAATGAAGGTTCATGAGCGGCCGGGAGCTCAAAAAGCAAGCGGCAGGTGGAATGGGCTGCGTGGGCGAAGCTGCAGGTGGCTGGCGATTAACTGGGCAATCCCTCGGAGGGCAGCTTCTCCAGTCCAGCCCGCGCTGCGCTCAGCATCGGGCTGCGCAGAAGGGGCAAAGGTGGCAGCCCCTTCAACCCTGATCCCTGATGTAAAACAGAGCAGCCTCCAGGCGGCTCCACTGTGCCTCCTGCTGCCCGGGGCACTACGGGGTGTTCAGGCAGGTGGGCACTCCTGGGGTTCCCTTTGGCCACGTGCCGCTGGGGCACGAATGGCACAGGTGCTGCTCTCCTGGCATTAATGCCGCCCGTGGATTCCTCTCTGCGGGGAGACTCCGCCACGGGTGGTTACTCTGGCTCCAGGGCGCTTTGTGCTGCCAGCAAAGTGCAGAGCTGCTTAGCGGAGCGGAGACTCCGGACTATCCTGGGGCTGTTAAAATCGAATGTCTGTGCACAGGGAGAGGCTGGCTTTCTCCACCTGCCCCGGCTCGGGCCAGCCAACTGCCCAGCAAGATGGTTTGCTGTTTCCTGGCCCAGAAATGTTCAGGTCCCGGCTTGTCCTTTCTGTGTGTGGACTTTGTCTTTTCCCAGTGGAGTCAAGCCATCCCCTCTGCCTCGTGACAGTGAGTTTGGGGCTTCGCTGTCTCGTTGCTCCAAGTTCAGATCTGGAAGGGGTGAGCGGGGGCCCTGCTGGGGGCTGCCCTGGTTTGCGGAGGGGAGATGCTGTCCAAGAGGAGCCAAGTGCAAGAGGGTGCAAGGTGCATGGGAAGCAGCACTGAGAATTAATGAAGAGCCTTGAAAACCCCAGACTCAGAAGGTGGCTTTTGTCAAAACACAGGAGCCTTGCATGGGTCCCCGTGTTGAGGCCAGTGGCATGTCCCAGCGGCTTGAAGATTGCTTTTGGCACCTAAATCACTTAGCCCTGGTCTATACTAGAGAGTTATTTCAAAATAACCCCCTGTATTTCGAAATAATAAGCAGAGTGTCCACACTACCATGCCCGTTATTTCGAAAGAAGGGGCTGGTTATATTGAAATCTGCACTCCTGGTTTCCTCGGGGAACAAGGCTTATTTCGAAGTAGCGGCCGTGTGGACGCTCCACTGCTGCTATTTCGAAATAACGACTCCCCTGAGCAATTTGGAGGAATTACTCCCCAGCGCTTCCTGGGGCTCTCCGGCGAGGTAGTGCGTCCACAGTAACGGAGCCGCCTCGGGCTACTTTGGAGGCTCCCCCGTAGAGGGGACATGCTCTTTCCATTTTGTTATTTCGGGAGTTGTTATTTCATACTTACTTAGTTCCCAGTGTAGACATGGCCTTAGATGTGCCTGAACATTTTTACCATATACCCTTAAAAGCGGGGCTCGCTGGAGTCAGTTCTGAGAAGGCTCCTAGACACCCAGCACCTCCTGGTACCCAGCGGGGCTGGAACACAGGGCCTCGGAGCTGGTTGGTCTTTAAGATGAAGCGTGAGTTCCTTGGTACTGAAACGTCAATTTAAATCCAACACAGCGGCTCTTTGAAATGATATTTGAAAACGTCCACTGTTTGAAATATTCACTGGGGAACCAGGACTGTATCGAGGAGCCATGTAATTTGACTTCCAGGGCATGGGAGCGCACAATGTAAAGAAAGAAATTAAGCTTTGTAAGAGCCAGAATAATACTGATTACGTGGGCAGGGTATATAAATAATTATACAGGACACCAGAATGTTGTTAGCAGTCTGCACTTTTAGGGGTTTGAAATGTCGTCAGGTAGCTGAATAATGTTAACAGACCCATAAATCATTCTTATTTCACACTGTGTTAAACAGAAATCATATTAGTTACAACATTGAAGAGAATCTAAGTAAAGAAAAGGGAAAGGCAAGGTAGCAAGAGGAAACAAGATTTAAATCTAATTGCTTTTTCATGTGTATTTCACTGCTGTTTGGCTGGAACACAATGGTATTGTGTAGGAACTAACGATTAGACTGTGCAGCGACGGGGAGGGAATTTGCAGAATGTTCCTCATCTCCCGTCCAGGTTGTTAACAGCACAGGGTTGTACTGATGGCGGAGGGAAGAGGATGCCATTGTTTATTAATTGTTTTTTTAATGGCTTGTCCTCTTCTTTCTGTGACTAATAAATGTTTAAGCAGCAGCACTGGTTCCTGTTCCTTTTTCATTAATGAGGTTACATCCAAACTCGGCTGAGAATTTCCAGCCCAGGATGCTCAGAAGAGCTGCTTTGACCTCGGTGGATTTAAGTAGTGTTGGAATTTTTGGAGAAAGAACTCTGGGCTGTTCCTGCACCCAAGCCTTGTGCGTCACACCTGGGAAAGGCCTGACCTGTGCTCTCATGGAAATTGAAGTCACTAATTAAACCACGCTCTTCAAAACTAAGGATGGAATCAAGGCCAGAACTGTTCTCCGCACAGTCCTGCAGTCCATGGTGAAGATCTTTGCTGCAGGCTTCGGCCGATGTGACATATTGAAAGTTCCTGTTAATAACAACATAAAGCAAAGACGCTTAAAAGGAAAATATGTCTATTTAAAATGAAACCCCAGTTTAAACAGATGACAAATGAGAGAGTGCGGCAGGATAAGCGGGATGGCAAAGTTAAGTAATTAATCACATGAGCTGTAATGTGGAAGGGAAATAAACGTGATAAAAGGATTTGTCTGAGTAGATTACGGACAAATAAAAAAAAGCATCGGGCATCACTGGCTTGGGAATTGTGCTCTTTAGAAATCTTCAATCATTCTTACAATCAATTCTGCATTTCCTTAATAGCTGTGTGAAGCATGGCTCCCCGTGCATTGTCTCAGATTAACCGCTAACTGCAAACCATACATTAAATGAAGTATTGAATATTTGTCTCCCAACAATACGCTTAGAAGTTGTTTATTTCCTTGCTAGGTCTTTTGCGAGGCTTTTAGGTACTGTACCTAAATTGTAAAATACCTACTCAGAATATCTGCACTCCATCCTCCCCCAAAGCTGGGCCTGCAAAGCAGCTGTGCCGAGGACCCACAATTACAAGTTTTCCTACAAATGGATTGTTTGTTTCTGGAGACAATTACGCTGACTTGGTTCTACAATGTATGTTTCCCTGCAACAAGCAATCTGCTTTATGGGATTTCTTAGTAAAATACCAGGTTGAGAGATGCTGGGCTCACTAATATGATCCAATTGTGCTGTGTTATCTGACCTTTAAGGAACTTGCAATCTATAATAACAGGGTGCTACAGCCAATCCACGCGTAGAAGGGCTTGGCTTCTGGGAAATTCAGTCTATAAACAAATGCAGCAGAGGTAGAGAAAGAGGCATGAGGCATCTTAACCCCTGCCCTGCTGCCTTTGGGAGGTCTGAGTGGCAGTAGCACTCCAAGGCAGATTGTGTGCCCCTTGCTAATGGCATGGAAAGGCCTCCCACGGTGTACCTGTGCACCGCACACAGCCGTCTCCGGGGAGCATGGCTGGTGCATCTGACGCCCGGGAATACCAACCCGGGACCATTAAGCTCCTGCCCCCAACTTTGGGAAGCTGCGTGCAAGAGGAGCAGCGCCTCTCAGCCAGCGCAGGCCCCGGTCCCAGCATTGCACTGCCGTGGGGCATTGCCTCACACAGTGAAAATCGCCTGTGGGCACTCTGCTGAGAGCCCTTCCAACCATGGAGCTGGGAGCAGCCCGGGATTGGCTGTCCGGAGCTGCTGTCATGCACTGGGCCGGGCAGGTGAGCCACACGGGTGATGTAAAGCCCCGCCCACCTCCCTTGCACGTCTCGTCACTAGCTTTGGGCTCCGGGTTCAGCAGCACTAGTTGTGAGTGAAGAGTGAGAGCACCGCTCTGCCAACCTGCCCTGCAGCCTGCAACGCCCGTCGCACGGACCGGGGAGGGAGCTTAGGGCTGGCTCCAGGCTAGGAGCACAGGGCCCTGCTGGCCGGGGCAGCAGCCATGTCCAGGTCCTGCAGCCAGGCCACTGGCTCAGTCACTGACCGGAGAGGCAGGTGCCACTGGGCGTGGCAATGAGGCCACGTAGGAGGAAGCCGACTGGCCAGACCAGGGTCCCGGCTCCGACAGTGACCAGCCCGGCATGCCGCGGGCTGGTGCCAGGCAGCAATGGGACACCGTGGGCCAGAGGAGCCTGGCCATCACCCGGGGGGTTCCACAGCCTCCACAGACAGGCCGGATGCCAGGCGACGGCTCATCACAAAGCCAGAGTAGAGAGAGGGCTGCTCCCCACTCAGTCATGCCAGACCCCCCATGTGACACAGCTCTGCTCCTCACGATCCATCCCCATGCCCCACCCTGTCCCGGCTCCGTCAGCTGAGCTGTGGGCTCTCCCATCTCTTTCTCGGCTGCCATTCTCACCCCGCACAAGCCCCCCCGCGTCCAACTGGGGGCCCTCCCGGGGGCCCACCCCGGGCTCTCCGGCTGCAGTCCCGGGGGACGCTGTAGTGGGAGAGGCTCCTCTGTCATGCGGGGGGGGGGGCCTCAGAAGCGCCTTAGTCTTCACCCAAAGGGTGGCTAAGAGACCATGGCCTTCAGGGAGGGGGTGAACTTACCCCCGCCCCCAGTCCAGTGCCCACAGTACAACCCGGAGAGTGGAGAGGAATCACATTCAACAAGAACGCCCCAGATTCCTAGCCCGCCCCGGCCCAGCCACAGAGGCTGGGGGGCACCTCGGACCCTGCTCGAAAGCCATCTCCAGGTTGAGAGCATGTCTCCTTGCTGGGTCTCAGCTCCCGGCTTTCCCAGGGCGCGAGGCCCCGCTCGAGCCCAGTGGTGAGCAGGCGCCCCGTCTCCCTGGCCCAGCCGATCCCTATGCTGTCTGGGGAAGGAGGGAGCCTCCGAGAGCAAAGGGTTGTGTGGGACAGGGAGCGGCTCCTTCGAGATGCTCCTAGCTGCTGCCTCGCCCGCATCCCGGCTCTGCAGGTCCCGGTCCTGCACGGAACTCCACGGCTCTCCTCCTGGGATGGCAGGCGGGACCTCCCCCGTCAGTACTCACGTTGCACCTCGTTTGCCCCATCGCCTGTCTCTGATGGCAGATAGCAGCCTGTGATGGCGCGTTGGGGAGCCCCCAACCCTCCACCCCTGTCCGCAGCCAGAGGGGACTCTCAGCCGGCCAGTAGAGTAGAAGGTTTATTGGTTGCCAGAGACACGGCCTAGTGTAGGGTCAATGTTAACACTGGAGCCAGGGCAGGCAGCCTTATTGTTCGGGGGGGGGGGAGGAGCAGCTCACAGGCCCTGAACCCCCCTTCCTTGGTCTCAAACATCCTCACTCCTCCTAGCTCTGCCAAGACTAACTTAACACTGCCAACTTAACAGCCATTGACGAGCAAACAGCTCCCATGCCAGGAAGGGTCCTGCCTATTGACTGACTCTTATCTGCTTCCTTTTAACTACCCAGTCTTCAGATACCTACTGATTCCCTCCAGCTCCCTGTCTCCCCCCCCCCTTCTTTTTTCCCCTCCCCTTCCCCTCTCCCATTTATTTTGGGTCTGCACATCCTAAACTCATAACTGGGTCCTCTGAAGAAGTGGGCCATGCCCACGAAAGATCATGATCCCGCCAACATGTTTCCTTAGTCTATAAAGTGCTACCAGACCACTGGTTGTTTTTTTCTATAAGGGACAAACTCGGCTACCCCCTGAAGCTTCCCCCTCCCAGCAATTGGTCCCTCAGCCCCCAGGCAGCTCTGCCTCCTGCATTGTCCTGCTCCCAGACCCAGAGTGTATCTCTTGTCACCTGGTCCCCAGGAGGTGAGACACTGACACACTTCCCCAGTGAGTCATGCCTGGCCTCTCCCCCCTCATGCAGAGAGAGCTGTGGGGGGGGGGGGGACTGAGGTACACACAGTACAGCAGTGAATGTAACAGCACCCCCACTGCGTCACACAGCTGTTCCCCCCGCCGGCCCTGTTGCTCATTGCTTCCTGTCCTAGCCTCGTCCCCTCTCCGCTCCCAGGGCAGCCGGCGCCATATGTTCAAACTCTCTCCAGGAAGGTGCTTCCAGAGCTCTGAGAACTGTTCCTGGCCCTCTGGGGACCGCACTGAGTGGCCTTGCTAGGGCGGGGCATGTGGGGATTCAGAAATCTGTCCCTGTTGTGTGGGCAGAAAGCCCAGCAGAGAAGCGGCAGACAGCACAAGATAAGGGGCACTTTTTGAAGAAGCTTTAGTAAAGCCAGTGCCAATCTCTTGGTCGGGAGGATTTCTTTCCCACCCTGCCATATGGACTCCAGGTGCTGATCTTTGTGAAATCACTTCTCCACTGACGAGCCAGAGATCAGAGCGTCTCTCTGTTTAATGTTGAGTGTGCATGAATGTGCAGGGATATTATCTGAGGCTCTAATAACCTCCTTAAAGGTCACCTTTTGATCCCATCAAATATCTGCTTTACCCGGAGATAAGGTTTAAAAATGAAAGGCGAAAAAGAAATCGCTTAGGCGAGACGGAAAACTCGGAATCTGGCAGCGCAGAGATGGCTGAGCACGTACTCAGGGGGTTAGAGCAACTGCTGAATGGTTGGAGAAATCACCGTGTGTCGGGGCAGACTCACCCCCATGGTGCCTCCAGCTGGTTGCTCTGGGAATTAGCTGGTTTGGCTCGCTGGACGCCTCCCTCTAGCTGGTGTGTCCCCGTGTTCTCCTTGACCATGGCGTCCTCTTCCGGACACGGCCCCCAGCAGGGCCCATGCCAGTATCAGAGCCCCCTTCCGGGGATGGGTGTTTATCCTGCTTGCACTCCAGGGTCCTCCCTTCCCCAGGGCACCCTGTTCTCCTCCCAGGGAACACTCAGTTCCCCTGGACCCCCCTTGCCGCAGGGACCCACTGCCCCTGCCTAGGGGCACACTGCAGTCTGTAACGGCCACTCCTCACTGGCAAAGCGGGGTGGACCTGTTGCCCCTGCCTACCACGACCCCCTCTCTACAGCCCCAGTAGCCTCGGGCCTTGCTTCAGGCCCTGCAGTGTGGGAGCTTGGCTGGCCAGAGCCTCCCAGCCCTGCTCTGCCTCCAGCCAGGTCCCTCCTGCGCTCTGTGCAGAGCAGCCGGCAGTTCCCCCTCCCTCCAGGAGCCCTTTCTACAGCCCCCAGCTGGGCCCTCCTTAGCAGAGCTGCCTCAGCTGGGGCTTTGCTCTCAGCCCTGGCTCGGGGCTGGGGTTTGCGTGCCGGGCAGACACCCTGGCACACCATGCGATGGGTGAACGGCAGCGAGGCTTTGGGCAGTAACCGTGGTAGGCATGAGACCCTAGGGAGGAGGGCCCTGGAATCTCCCCGGGGTGGATTCACCCCAGTGCTGCTGGTAGAAGGTAGAATGGGGCACGGAGTGACTTGGCCCTAGCTAGCTAGTGATGCCTCTTGTGCTAGTGAAAACCCAGGGCTGAGTACGGGACCAGGTGTGCACCAGTGCCGCACGGGACCGCAGGGTTCTCGGGCGCGGGGCTCGCCGGGTGCCCGGGCAGCCTGGCTGCATGAATCCCGTGCAGGCTTTGGCTTGGGAGCAGTAGCACAAGGAATCGCTCGGGAGTCGAGGCTGAAAACCCCAGCAGGGACCCGGGGCGGGGGCCTCCAACCGAGGTTCTCGGGGTGGGGGAATGCCACAGGCCCTCCCCAGCACATGGCACACTGCAGCCGCAAGCCCGGTGAGGCGAGGCGAGGGGTCGGCAGCGCGTCTGGCTGGGCGACGGGTCCAACGTGGCTCCTGCAATGCAGCCACGAGCCACGGAGGCTGGGCTGGCCTCTTGCTTGTCCGGCTCCTGGAGGAGGGCGGAGGCAGCCTCTGAAGAGAGCGGGACTTGCCGGGCCCTAAGGAGGGGCGTGATGGAGAGGGGCTCCTTTCTGGAAGGGTTGGTGGCCGCGGGGAGGGTGGTGCTCCGTGATGACCAAGCAGGCGGGGGGTTGGGCTGTGTGAGCGTCAGTGCACATTCGGACAGCGGGTTCTCCGGCTGACAGTGCCTGGGGGCTGGCATGGCCCGGCGCGTCCCATGGGCAGGGACTGCGTCTCCATAGACGTGCCCAGCACCACGGTCGCCTCTGGCGTCCACAACCCCCCATGACACTTCAGCCTGGAAAGTCAGTGTCTGGGGCTGGAGGACGGGCCCCAGCAGGCCTCCCGGCTGAGTGCGAAAGGCTTTCGAGGGCCTGCCAAGTCTGAGCACACAAAACGGCTGTTGGCTCTCATGGGCAGGCGGAGAGTCACCCCGTGGGCCGGGTGCTTGCCAGCTCTGCTGGGTAGCAAGCGGAGCCGATGACGGATTCGCCAGCGTTTGCACCTCGCGCCTCCATGTGGCCGGTGGGGTTTGGAGCGTGCCCCCGGCATGGCAGTGGGGAGCCAGTGCAGAGCCCTCATGCAAAACCGCCCGTCCCGGGAGCCCTGGGGCGTGCAGCCATTGTTTGGCTTTTCCAGCCAGCTGCCGTGCGAGGCGCTTCACAATGGGTCTGTCTCCGTGGCGCTGTTGTGCTCAGCAGGTGGCCACACGCCGGCCTCGCTCGGAAATCTGCAGGAAGGGTTTGAAAAGGGAACCTTGACTTTCTGATTGATTTTTAAATAAGCATCTATTTAGCTGGCAGTGCTTGGAGTGCCTGGTGGAGTATATTCTTCTGCAAACAGAATATTCTAATTGATCTTGCTAATAAATAATGAAAGGCAGGCCTGCTCCATCTAATTCAAGGTTATCCTGTGTTTGTACCAGCAGCACGGGGGGGGGGGGAGGGGGGCGGCGGAGTTGGATGCTTAAAAGATTGTTTCTTTATCACAAAAAGAGAGGGAGAGAGGAGTGGGCGTGAAAGGAAAAGGCTGGTTTTGTCTCGAGTTCCCTTCTGTTATGTGCTAAAATGTAATTAGTGAGCTTCTCTGGGTGGGATTCGTAAACACGTACAACGAAAGTGCAAGCCTTTTCTTCCCTGGGAACGGCGCAGGCCGGGCTCTGGATTCCCGGGGCTTCTAGCCACCAGGACTAGCTGCCCTGGGCGTTGCTGTGGTAAGCCTGACCCTTCTTGTTCTTAGTGCACCTCCTCTGTGCGCGAACAATAGCGCTCAGTCTCCGGCAGTGGTCGGGGGAAGGTGCAGCTGATTACCCGAATGGGAGATTGTCTGCAGAATCGATCTGAATGTTGAGCCTGCTATTGATCGGCGCGGGGACGGGTCTCTTTCCTGTGGCGCAAGGAGCATCCCTCCTGGGCTGGCTCCAGGGGTCCGAACACCCAGTGAATACTAACCTGGCCAGGGCCGGGCGGCTGGAGTGGCTGCCCGCGGTGCGTCTGAAGCGTCCGCCGGAGGGAAAGCGCTCCACAAGGCTCCTGAGGGAGGTGAAAGGCTAACTGGGGAACCTGTCTGCACTGGGCCTGGCACATCCAGCCCAGCAGTGGGCCCCCCAGCCAGTGACCTGGGGTTTTACGTCCCTGCCTCCCCTAGGGGCCTTTCCATACCAGTCATTCCTGCTGTCCGCCCTGCCGGGAGGCAGCGAGCATTGCGGGCAGGACGGCGCCACGCGGGAGAGGCAGCACTGTTGTCTCCAGGGACCGCAGCGAGGGGGTGGGCAAGCCCGAGTGGCCCCGCAGAAGTGGGGGCTGAGTCCCCGGGGCAGCTTGCGGCCTCATTTCACAGCCGGGCACTTGGGGCCCCACCCCCAGGTGTGGAATGGGCTCCCCAATCTGAAACGTCCTGCTAGCAAGCCAGGCTAGCGACTGGGCTGCGAGCGGCCAGAGTGTCGGAGCCGACGGGGCGTCCCTAGAGCGTGGGGGGCGTTGGCCCGTAGCCGCACTGGGATTGGCTGCAGAGGGAGCCGCGGCTCTCGCCGTCGGTGTGGTGAGTGATCAGCCCGCACCACACCGCACGGGCCTGGCTTCACCCGTGCCGCGTCAGTAACACCGGGAGAGAAAACACGACCCGGCAGACACCGGCGGACTCGGGCAGCCCTGCCCATGGGCAACTGGAACAAAGCGTCTCCCGGGTCGCCCGGAGAAGCCCAACGGGCCGCAAATTGCCTGCCGCTGTTATAAATGTGCTGGGTTGCCCGTCAGCTCACCAGACCCAGGGCAGGCCCGCAGCGCAAGGGCCACGCACAACCTCCTGATTCAAAGGGGCTTGGCGTCATGGGGTGCTGAGGGTGTCTGGGTCCTCTGCCTGCCCAGCAGAAATCACCAGTTGGTGACATTACAGAGACCAGGCGTTTATCTGGCGTTTAACGTGCAATCGGAGGGGACAACGATTTCTCTGGCTCACACGAGGCCCGAGTTTGAGTAGCGAAGTGTTGGCCATGTGACTGCAGGGAAGGTTCTCTGGGCTGGTAATTTCTTGCCCAGCCACCTGCTGCAATAAAGCCTGTCACACAAATTAGTGACGGGGGCAAAAAAGTCTCAGCTAGAGCTCCAGACTGCGACCGGCACGCTCGCAGTGATCAGCGTTGTGCAGAGGATGGGGCATTCCCGGGTCTAGATGGGAAAGTAGGGTTCATTCTGAACTGGAGCAAAAATGGAGAATTCTGAAATTCTCTGCAAAAGGAGAGTCTGAAATAAATTCAGTTGATGGGGGCTAATTTGGCTACGACAAATCAGGAGAGAGATCTTGGAGTTATCGTGGACAGTTCTCTGAAAACTTCCACACAGTGTGCAGCGGTGGTCAAAAAGGCAAATAGGATGCTAGGAATTATTAAGAAAGGGATAGAAAATAAGACCCAGAATATCTTCCTGCCCCTGTATAAAACTGTGGTATGCCCACATCTTGAATACTGTGTACAGATGTGGTCTCCTCACTTCAAAAAAGATATTTTGGCCTTGGAAAGGGTTCAGAAAAGGGCAACTAAAATGATTAGGGGTTTGGAACGGGTCCCATATGAGGAGAGGTTAAAGCGACTGGGACTTTTCAGTTTAGAAAAGAGGAGACTGAGGGGGGATATGATAGAGGTCTATAAAATCATGAGTGGTGTGGAGAGGGCCGATAAAGAGAAGTTATTTATTAGTTCCCTAAATAGAAGAACTAGAGGACACCAAATGAAATTAATGGGTAGCAGGTTTAAAACTAATAAAAGAAAGTTCTTCTTCACACAGCGTGTAGTCAGCATGTGGAACTCCTTGCCAGAGGAGGCTGTGAAGGCTAGGACTATAATAGAGTTTAAAGAGAAGCTAGATAATTTCATGGAGGTTAGGTCCATAAAAGGCTATTAGCCAGGGGATAAAATGGTGTCCCTGGCCTCTGTTTGTCAGAGGCTGGAGAGGGATGGCAGGAGACAAATCGCTTGGTCATTGTCTTTGGTCCGTCCCCTCTGGGGTACCTGGTGTTGGCCGCTGTCGGCAGACAGGCTACTGGGCTGGATGGACCTTTGGTCTGACCCAGTACGGCCGTTCTTATGTTCAGTTGAGGTTGATGAAAATCTTTATTTTTTATTTAGGGCTGTCAAAGTTGGATTTGTAATATTTCAGTGGATAACATGGATGTTTGTATTTAAGCTTTTTTAGTTTTTATCATTTTATATTTTCTGAGTTTCACAAAATTATGGGGTTCAAACATTTTAAAATATTTTATTGATTTACATTTTCAGAGTTGTAAATTCAGGGGGAGATCGGACAATGACCTTTTAATGGTACTAGACACTGGCATTCAGAACGTTAAAGCTTCATAACTCTTAAAATGCAAATTGTCAGCATCATCTTTTAAAATATGCAAAGTAAATCTCCTTAAATCAAATTCTGATACGTTCTCGAGCAGCATTTTCCCTCCTTTGGCTGTCTGTACATTTCAATTACGTGTGATGGAAAAGTTTTTCTTGTTTTGTGTGTGCACGGTGAAATTGACATTTGCCAACATACACTAATAAGCATCTAATCATGCCGAGCCTTATTATAGTACATTATACAAAATAAAAACATTCTAAATGAAAAGTCATTTCAAAATGAAAAATGGGAACGTTTTGTTCCAACAATGTCCTAATGGGATGTTTCAACATTGTCAGGGCCTTATTTTCCCCATTTTTCCTTTCAAAATAGCAGTGACAGGAGCTAGATTTCATGGAGCACTTTGGTTTCCATGGCAGCACAGGTTTTGACGGAGGAGGGTCCCTGGAAGTTTCTCCGCCAGCTCTAAGAGGCGGATGGCGGTGACTGCCCGGTCCTGCCGTGGGGCCCTCTGGCACTTTTCGAGGGGGCGGAGCCCAGAGCACCTACGAGCTGGTCCTTTCCATCCAAGCGGCTCCCTGAAGCAGGATCCCAAGAGGACAGGAGGGTGCTGCTCCTGCTCCTGTTGGACCCCTCTGGCAGGGGCCGGGCCCCTCGGCTGGCGTGGCGGAAGTGCCGTGTTACCAACGCTCGCCGCACGGACACACCCTTCCAGGAGGGGTCCCTGGCGCCCAGCCCTGGCGCCCTGGGGAAATCTGCCCAGCCAGAGTGTTTTCTGGTCTGCCCCCTCCACCCATGCGGGGGCGGGGGGGACACAGGGAACCTGCAGCTGGTCAGGCTCCCGACACAGTGGGCAAAGCAGGGGCAGGGTGGGGTGCGATTCATGGGAGGGGCACGGAAGCCGCCGGGGGAATGGGAGGGCCAGGAGCCGAGGTAGTGAGCGACTGACACCGCAACCCCTCCTCCGTCCCGGGACCCCACCCTGCGAGGCGTGGCCAGGAGTCCAGACGCCGCGCCAGCCTCCGGCGGAGTGGGGCGCGCTGAGCTTCGAGGCAGCAGTGTGGAGCAGCAGAGCCCGCCTGTGGGCCAGGGCAGCAGCAGGGTGGAAGGGGCTGAGAAGCAGGGCAGAAGCGACTGTCTTAGTGCGTCCCCCTAGGCAGGCCGAGCCCGCTCTAGCACGGTGCCAATCCCCCTGGGCCTGGGGCGTCCCCTCGTCCCTGCGCGGAGAGCCAGAGCGGGCCCCAGAGCTGCCTGTCCCCTTGCTGCCCCAGCGCGGAGCTGTTCTGGCTGAGTCAAAGGAGGGCTCCGGAGAGACGCTGCGCCCGCCCCGTTCCCGAAGGAGCCCGGAGCTGGAGCTCCTGCCTGCTCAGCCAGCACCGGCAGACCAGTGTCCGCGTGCTGCTGGCCCCTCCTGGGAAGCTCCTTTGAGGCCGCTGTGTCCGGCTTCCTGCTCTGTGTCCCAGGGCGAGGTGATGGGCACTAGGAGCCGGGGGGCAGGGACTTATTCCCTGCCCTTCGGCCGGAGTGCGGGATGCATGAGCTGAGTGTTTGGGGCCAAAACCCAGGCCTCAGACTCCGCAGGGGCGTCCCGTTCAGCCTGTCGGCCCTGGGGCAAGGGCCTGGCCCGGCCTGGGGCTCTCTGCTGGGATGTGGGGCCAGGCCAGGCCGAGGGGAGGATCTTTGTGCTGGGGGAAAGGCCTCAGAGGCTGCGACCTGGGCGGGCACCGCGGCTGCTGTCCCTCAGCAAAGGGCTTTATTTTCTTTTCTGCCTGAACTGTGCTTTGGGAAGTGGCGGGCGCTTGGGCGCATATCACCAGGGGGCCGGGCACCGTCGTCAGCGTAGCGCCCCGAGCGGAGGGCTCTGCCACTGCCTGGCGGCCCGGCTTTGGGCAGGTCACTTCACCTCTCTGCAACCAGTGACAGGAGTGGCAGTTGGTTAATGCTTGGGAAGCATGTCGCCTCAGAGGGGGCTAAGTCATCTTTGCAGCTGAATCTGCCTTAGAAGCCTCCCTTCCAGGGAACGCTGGCCCTGGCTCCCCAATGCCTGCCGCTGCCTGAGCTGTGCCAGCTTGCCCCAGACACGCAGGTCGCAGGCTGCCCGCTGGCTGGGCCTGTGCCAAGCAAACGGTGCGTCCTGCCCTGCAGCTGAGCCCAGAGTCTCCCCAAAGAACCCCAGGCGGGGAGCAGGGAGCCGCCTGCTGCTCTGTCAGGCCCAGCCCCCAAGAGAGGCAGATGACGCGTTTCTCTTGCCCTCGGGCGCCAGGATTCCTGGCTCGTCGGCACACCGGGGAATCTGGGACACGGAAATATTAATAGAGGCGCTGCCTGGCGGGGGCCTTTCCAAACGTGCTTCCCAGGAGAGCTCGCAGAGCAGGTGCTGCGGGGAGCACCCCGAGCGGCTCCAGCCTGGGGCCGGCCTGGTCCATTGCCGGAGCCCACGCGCTCAGAGATCCCCAATGGCCTGCGGTGAGTGAGCAGCCGAGGTGCTCCCCACACAGCACCCCTGGAATCGCCTCCACTCCCGCGGCTCCCTGCGCTGGCACCTGTGCCCAAAGGCCCTACCTGGCCAGCTCTGGACCCAGCCACAGGCCCAGCCTGCGCGGCCCACTGGGCCCTTCAGATACAGCCCCTCCTGGGGCTCCCCCAGCCCCCGCACCGCACGCCGAGCTGCTCCCCGCTGGCTGGGCTCCGCTCCGGGCGCACGGCTTCCCGGGTGTGTTGGACTGACAGGCCAGGAGCCTGGGAGCGTCTGCTCCAGCTCTGGGGGAACAGGAACTGAGACCTGCTGCAGCTGATTCAACCCAGGCAGGCTGAGGGTCTGCTCTGCCCTGGGTTCGAACCCGGTACCTGCAACCCCCAGCTTGCCCCCCGCTCTGGCAACCAGCGAACACAGATCCTGCAGCCTGACACTTGCTGGGCACTGCACTGAGCTCAGGGCCCATGGCCACATACCCAGCACCCCAGGGACCTGCCTGGGCCAAGTGGGGGGTGGCGCCGGACTGGCAGGCGAACCAGGAAGGGGCCCCTGGGGTCGCTCGCCAACCTGCGTCAGTCACAAACGTTCTTCCCGTCCATACCTGGCTCCCGTTGGGTGTCTCACCAGCCAGCGCTGGCTTCCACAGCTCCTTGGGGGCGGGGCGGGGCAGGGCGGAGATGCAAACAGCTGGAGTGAGCTGAGCCAAGTTCTGCCCGGCTAGGGAGACTGAAATATCCCCGGGCCTGGCCTCCAGACCAATGCCGCCTGCACTACAAGCTGCAGGGCACCTCAGCTCAGCCTCCACCCAGCTGCTGCCCTGCAAACACTCCAGGAAAATGCTCTGCACAGAAGCGCCGCTTCACTTGCGAGGCAGAAGCCAGCAGCTGCCACCACAAGCGTCTTCCCAGAAGAGTGCCGGGTGGCTCACTGTTGTCCCAGCACCGGGCGGTTCTCCGTTATCCCGGTGCCGGGCAGTTCTCCGTTGTCCCGGTGCCGGGCGGTTCTCCGTTGTCCCGGTGCCGGGCGGTTCTCTGTTGTCCCGGCACTGGGTGGCTCGGCGTTGTCCTGGCACCGGGCGGTTCTCCGTTATCCCGGTGCCGGGCAGTTCTCCGTTGTCCCGGTGCCGGGCGGTTCTCTGTTGTCCCGGCACCGGGTGGCTCGGCGTTGTCCTGGCACCGGGCGGTTCTCCGTTATCCCGGTGCCGGGCGGTTCTCCGTTGCCCTGGTGCCGGGCGGTTCTCCGTTGTCCCGGCACCGGGTGGCTCGGCGTTGTCCTGGCACCGGGCAGTTCTCCGTTCTCGCGGCACCGGGCAGTTCTCTGTTATCCCGGTGCTGGGTGGTTCTCTGTTGTCCCAGCACCGGGCAGTTCTCCGTTATCGCGGCACCGGGTGGCTCAGTGTTGTCTCGGTGCTGGGCGGTTCTCCATTTTCCCGGCACCGGGCGGTTCTCCGTTATCCTGGCGCTGGGCGGTTCTCCGTTATCCCGGCGCCGGGTGGCTTGGCATTATCCCGGCACTGGGTGGCTCAGCGTTGTCCCGGCGCCGGGCGGTTCTCCGTTGTCCCGGTGCCGGACGGTTCTCCGTTGTCCCGGTGCCGGGCGGTTCTCCGTTGTCCCGGCACCGGGTGGCTCGGCGTTGTCCTGGCACCGGGCAGTTCTCCGTTCTCGCGGCACCGGGCGGCTCAGTGTTGTCTCGGAGCTGGGCGGTTCTCCGTTGTCCCAGCGTCAGGTGGCTTGGCATTGTCCCAGCTTGGTGCTGGCCAATGGTGGGCAGGTGGATGTGGGTGTCTGATCCAGGGGTGGAGGGAATATCCCTATTGCACCAACACCTGCTGGGGAGAGGCCAGGGCCAGGGCCAGGGCAGCCCTGCCTCGGGCTCCAGGACCTCCGTGTCACTCACTGCATCTCGCTCTCCGCTGCACCTGGCTCCACTGCCCGGGACTCTGAAATTGGCTGGGATCTCAAACACCAGGACCCAGGCCCTGCCCAGGGACAGCAGGCTGCAGAACCCACTTGCAATGCATCACGCCCCCCCCCCCGCCCCCGAGCTCTGGGCTTTGGGGGGCAAGAGCCAGCTCTGAATTTGGCAGCGCAGGCCCCGTGTGAGCGAGGCCAGATCAAACCGCTCTGCTCCATTCTCTTGGTTCCCCCGGATGGAGCAGCGCCGGCCGCCTGCTCTGTGCCTCCTCTTTCTGCAAGCCAGGCCACTGTCACCCGCTCGCGTCTTCTCCGCACGCAGGGTCGGATTCCTGGCTCCTCTTGCTGCAGCCTCCGCACAGGGTGAAGATGACAGGCGCTTGACGGGCTGTTTAACAATCTGCCGTCGCCTTCTCCCGGCTCCAATTCCCCGCAATCATTTCAGAGCGATCCAATTTGCGCTTTCACATTTGCTCTTGCTAACAGATTTGAAAACCTCTTTGTTAGCGGAAATGGGCTCTGGAAGTCGCTGCATTGTGCTGCTTTCTGCTGGCTCATTAGCCTTTTAACTCGGCATGCTCATGCTGGTAGGTGGCAAACCTGCCCCAGGGCCCTGCCTCTCCAGGACAGAAGGGTCCGGCTCCAGGCCTTTGTGGCTGGCTGGTTTCTGCGCCCTGCTCGCAGCACTCCCCGGTGCCGGCGCTCTGCGCGCGCTCAGCCCCCACTGGATGCGGCTTCCCAGGAGGTCACAAACCTCTGAGCAGCTGCCTCGGCTTCTCCGCGATTATTTGCAGCCCACCCACATGGCGCCCACGTAGACCTGAGTGACCTGGCCCGACAGCGAGTCAGTCGGATGTGCAGCCCTCTCCTGCGTCCCCTTCCCCAGCCGGCCTCCAGCCTCCCGCACCCTGAACTCTGACCCGGCGTGTGCAGCCTTTGTTCGGGCGCTGCGCTCCTTTGCGCCGGTACAAGGGGCAGGCGGGGAGAGAGGCTTCATCTTTGAAACTAAACCAAACGTTTCAGTCTTTTAATCTAGCCCAGCGGGGGCTCCAGGGCGGCGCCATGGGCACGTGGGAAATGCCCGCGTTCGCAGTCCGTTTGCCCGGCGTGAGTGTGTTTACAGGCACGTCTCCTCCCAGCGCTGGCGGGAGAGTAACCCGTAAGAGCTCTCTCCTGCCACGTGCGCCTAACCTCGGCCCAGGGACAGTTCCCCCGGGGATGCTTCGTCTCTGCTCATGCTGGCCCAGAGCTCTTCTGGTCCAGGGCCAAGTTCCAGAATCCAATAGCAAAGTGATTTTTACAGGGCAGCATTTTATATGCTGCAGAAACTTTACCCTTGCGTTGGGGTGTTCAGCTTTCGCCCTTGTGCCCTGCCGCTGCCAGAGCCTTGCACTTTGCGGTGTCGGATGGGGAACACGCAGAGACTCGGCTGGCCCATCGCCATTAGAAATGGTCTTAAATCTTAAGACCCTCAGTCCAGGTAGCAACATTCCCCTGAGCAGGGGCGGCAGGCTTGTAAAAATGTTCGTGCTGCCCAGAATGTCCGGAGTCTGCACCCCTGCCCATCAGACTCCCCCCCCCCCATCTGCCTAAAGCTCTGGCAGGGTCTGGGTGTGGAAGGACATCTGGGTGCAGGTTCTGGGATGGCGTTGGGGACTGCGGTGCAGGAGAGGGTGAGGGTGCAGGCGCTGGGAGGGAGTTTGGAGATGGAGGTTGTGTGGGGGCGAAGGTGAAGGTAGAGGAGGTTTTGGAACACATTGATAAACTGAACAGTAACAAGGCACCGGGACCAGACAGCATTCGCCCAAGAGCTCTGAAAGAACTCAAATGGGAAATTGCAGAACTATTACTGGTTTGTAACCTATCCTTTAAATCAGCTTCTGTACCCAATGACTGGAAGGCAGCTAACGTGATGCCAATATTCAAAAAGGGCTCTAGAGGTGATCCGGGCAATTACAGACCGGTAAGTCTAACGTCAGTACCGGGCAGTTTAGTTGAAACAATAGTAAAGAATAAAATTGTCAGACACACGGATGAATATAATTTGTTGGGAAAAGTCAACCTGGTTTCTGCAAAGGGAAATCCTGCCTCACCAATCTACTAGAGTGCTTTGAGGGGGTCAACAAACATGTGGACAAGGGGGATCCAGTGCCTGGAAAAACCTGCCACAGCAAACAGTGACCACTGTGCTCAGGGCTGCAGCTTGCCAGGGTTTCACGATAGCCCTGCTCCAGGTGTGCCGGGGTGCAGGCATTCAGGAGAAAGGGTGGAACTGCCGTGATCCTTTTCTCCCACAGAAGGCACAGGGAATGCCTCTGCATCCCCCTGCCTGCACCGGGGCTGGGCGGCCCGGGGCCCCGTACGGCTCCTCAGCCTTAGTCAGCGTCGCTTCAGAGGCCTTGCACCTCAATTCCACCGCCAAAGCCAGAGCAGCCCCAAGAGGGGGCGCAGGTGGGACGGGTCTCGCAGCTGACTGGCAATGGACTCAGACCCCTCCTGTGCGCTGGGGAGGGGGCAGGCTGTTTTCAGCAGTGGGCCCGGCTTGTGGAACTCCTGGCCACCAGAGCTCAGCCTGAGAAGAGAGTGCAGCCTGGCCCCGCCCACAGGCCCGCTCCGGCAGGGGCAGACAGGCCCCGCCCACAGGCCCGCTCCGGCAGGGGCAGCCTGGCCCCGCCCACAGGCCCGCTCCGGCAGGGGCAGACAGGCCCCGCCCACAGGCCCGCTCCGGCAGGGGCAGCCTGGCCCCGCCCACAGGCCCGCTCCGGCAGGGGCAGCCTGGCCCCGCCCACAGGCCCGCTCCGGCAGGGGCAGCCTGGCCCCGCCCACAGGCCCGCTCCGGCAGGGGCAGACAGGCCCCGCCCACAGGCCCGCTCCGGCAGGGGCAGCCTGGCCCCGCCCACAGGCCCGCTCCGGCAGGGGCAGACAGGCCCCGCCCACAGGCCCGCTCCGGCAGGGGCAGACAGGCCCCGCCCACAGGCCCGCTCCGGCAGGGGCAGCCTGGCCCCGCCCACAGGCCCGCTCCGGCAGGGGCAGCCTGGCCCCGCCCACAGGCCCGCTCCGGCAGGGGCAGCCTGGCCCCGCCCACAGGCCCGCTCCGGCAGGGGCAGACAGGCCCCGCCCACAGGCCCGCTCCGGCAGGGGCAGACAGGCCCCGCCCACAGGCCCGCTCCGGCAGGGGCAGCCTGGCCCCGCCCACAGGCCCGCTCTGGCAGGGGCAGCCTGGCCCCGCCCACAGGCCCGCTCCGGCAGGGGCAGCCTGGCCCTGCCCACAGGCCCGCTCCGGCAGGGGCAGACAGGCCCCGCCCACAGGCCCGCTCCGGCAGGGGCAGACAGGCCCCGCCCACAGGCCCGCTCCGGCAGGTGCGCGGTGATGACATGCCTAGATCACAAGCTGTCCTGTGGCCGCTGGATGTGCCAGCATCTCTCGAGCTATTTTGGAGCTAGCGCCCGCGTTGGCGAGAGACGAGCTCGTCCCGACGGTTTTGCACACAGATCACGCAGGGTTTTCTTTCTGCCGTTATCCCGTGAGCGGGCGAAGGCTCCAGGACCCAAGGGGTTACATTTCGGTCCGTATCTGTGCCCAGACCAAAACGCTTCCTGCCTGTTCTCAAGTGCTGCGTGGAGGTTTCTAAGCCTCACAAATCCCCCTCCTTGTGACAGGCAAGAGCTCGCGGCTCGCTCTCCCTCCCAGCTGCGCTGCGGGCTGCGCTTACGCAAAGCCACGCACCGGGTGGCTGCTGCACCTGGCGGCCCGGGCGGCCTCTGCAGCCACGGATCGAGGGACACCGCTGGCAGCGCCTGGGACGCGGGTCTGGGTGGAATCTCAGCTCTGCCCCGCGTGTGCTGTGCAGGGGAAGGGCTTTGTCATCGGCGGGTGATGAGCAAGGTGTCTCCTGGCTGACCCACAAGTGCGAATTGGGAGCTATTGGCCCCCGCCAGCGTCTGCCCCCAAGGAGTCGTGCTGTCAGGGGAGGGCCGTTCTCTTTATGCTGCCTCCTCCAGGTCTCACTCTGGTGCCACTGCCCCTGCAGCCTGAGCTGTCACCTTGGTACTGCCTGTCCTGCCTCTGGACCCTGTCCTGCCAGCTGTCACCTTGGTACCGCTTGGCCCACCGCCGGACCCTGTCCCGCCAGCCATCACCTTGGTACCGCCTGTCCCGCCGCTGGAACCTGTCCCGCCAGCCATCACCTTGTAACCGCCTGTCCTGCCTCTGGACCCTGTCCTGCCAGCTGTCACCTTGGTACCGCTTGGCCCACCGCCGGACCCTGTCCCGCCAGCCATCACCTTGGTACCGCCTGTCCCGCCGCTGGAACCTGTCCCGCCAGCTGTCACCTTGCAACCACCTGTCCCGCCGCCGGACCCTGTCCCGCCAGCCATCACCTTGGTACCGCCTGTCCCGCCGCCGGAACCTGTCCCGTCAGCTGTCACCTTGCAACCGCCTGTCCTGCTGCCGGAACCTGTCCTGCCAGCCGTCACCTTGCAACTGCCTGTCCCGCCGCCAGACCCTGTCCCACCAGCTGTCACCTTGTAACCGCCTGTCCCGCCACTGGAACCTGTCCTGCCAACCGTCACCTTGGTTGCTACTGGCTGCCAGGGGATGTGTGATGTGCCGAGGCCGGTTCTGATGCACAGGAGCAGAGTTCCACCCCCGGCCGCCTCTGTGCACACCCCCCGCCCGGGCAAACTGGCCTGTTCTGCTGCCAGTTGTGGGGTGCCAGTGCGGACGGGACCGCCAGGCAGCAATCCCAGCGAGCAGAGCGCAGCCGCGTGCCAGGCACGGCGGGCACCAGGGCCTGCAGACATGGTGCAGGCAGGAGACTGGGGACCTGCCACGAGGCCTCTTTAGCCGCACAGGAGAGCAGCTTGCTGGGAGCACAGTAGCACCAGTGCCCAGAGATTCACAGCATGCCACAGCAGGGCCCTGCCACCATTGGGCGGCTCATGCTCGGCACCCTAGGGACTCTGATGCCCCATTTTCAGGGGCGCTGAGTCTCCATGACCCCCAGGGGAGGGACGCTGAGCACTGCTGGGAGTCCGGCCCCTGCCCACCGGCCCCGGACGAGTCCCATGCAGGGGTGGGGATCCTGCCACAGAGTGGGCTGCTCTCTGCCCAGCCACGTGGGAAGGGGGAGATCCGTGCTGCTTACTGGCTGCTCCCCAATTTGCCTTGGAAGGCCTGCCAGGCTGCAGCTTTCAGATTTTGGGGGCGGGAGAGGGCCGCCTGATCACAAAATGCTCACTGTCGGAAACCCAGCCCCTCTCATTTGCCATCTGTTCCCCCTTCTCCGCGCAGGCTTGGGAAAGGGCTGGGCATGGCCAGCAGGTCCCGCGAGGCCTCCTGGGCCACGTGGAGCGTGTCAGCTGCTGCATCCCTGAAAAGGTCCCCGGGGCGTGACCGTGCCTGGTCCTGCAGCTGAGTTATGCACCGTGCGGGGGCAGGGAGGAGAGTTCGTTGCAGGATTCTGAGGGGCGTCATTCTATCCACATCTCCGGACGGTCACGCGGCCAGAACGACGGGGCCACGCTTTCCCTTGGCAAAGGAGGGGCTTGCTATTAGCCTGGTCGGAGAGGATCTTCAGTTCGTGGTATCCCCGACAGTGGTGCACAGGTAGCAGCTCAGAGACGCGGGGGAAGCCAGAGAAGGCTCCATCACTCTGCCAGGCTGAACCTCGGGGCTGTTCCTGTGTCTGCTTTGCTTGCCAGGAGTCGCAGTCCTACCCCTGAGCCACCAGGCTGGGCAGCGGTAAACCCTTCCCCTGGGAGCTGCACCGGGCCCCCCCGCAGCATCGCCCGCGCCACGTGTCTCAACAGGTGCCCTGCCACGCGGCGGCTGGCGCTGCCTCCTGCAAACACCTGCTGGTCCTGCGGCGCGGGCTGTAAATTCACATCCTCGGCGGCGTGTGTACTGTCAGCTCACCAGCCTCCACAGGGACGCTGCTGGCTCTGGGGGCCGGGGGCTGGCAGGCTGTCGGGCTGCGCAGCCAGAGACAGCGTCTGCGGAGGGGGATGCCTCTGCCCCTTCCGCAGCAGCACGGAGGGAAGGGAAGGTTTCACCCCCCTCCCCGCGGGGCGGAAGTGTAGGCACCACTGCAGGGTCCCTGCTCCCCACTGCCTCGGAGGGGAGGGCAGCCCTGAAGCAGGCAGCTGTGACATCAGCGCCCGCCGGCTGTGCCACCAGGGAACGAGGCTGTAAAGGGGCCCTCCTGACGCCCGCAGCTCAGGGCTCCAGTTGGCGTGTGGGGCTCACGCGGGGAAAAGGCGCCTGTCACCAGCTGGCCTGGTGGGTTTATTCCTCGTCCCTCGTGCCGGGTGCAAGAGCCTGGCCAGCGAGAGCTCGGGAGCCCGAGACGGGCTGGGCACCGGGACGTGCTGTTCGCACGGAAGGAGCAGGCAGGTGTGCCTGTTCCAGCGGCTTCCTGAAGTCTCCCTAGGGAGAGGCTGACTCCACGTGGCAGCCTGAAGACAGCAGGGAAGGGGGGTGCTCAAAGTGCCCCGAGCCTCTGAGGCGGGCCACGAGGGCATTAGAAACAGCATCATCCTCACAGTTGCCTTCCCACGGAGCCGTGCTCCGCACCGCCAGCCAGCACCAGCATGGGGTCTGCAGACGGAGAGAAGAACTTGCAGCTAAGTAGTCAGGAGACAGGCACAGGATCCCGAGGGGATGGGTGACAGCTGAACGGGCGCAGGGTCCCCGGGGGATGGGGGATGGGCGAACAGGCGCAGGGTCCTGGGAAAATGGGTGACGGGCAAAAGGGCACAGGGTCCCTGGGGGATGGGTGGCAGGCGAACAGGCGCAGGGTCCCTGGGGGATGGGTGGCAGGCGAACGGGCGCAGGGTCCCTGGGGGATGGGTGGCAGGCGAACAGACTCAGGGTCCCTGGGGGATGGGTGGCAGGCGAACGGGCGCAGGGTCCCTGGGGGATGGGTGGCAGGCGAACGGGCGCGTCAGGCAGGGAAACGCGGCGGTTCGGCTGCATCCTGCTAGAACAGCTTCTGGAAGGAGGGAGCAGCCTGGCTCTGAAATCGTCCTCTGAGGAGACTGTCTGGGCTGCAGCCTGCCCGGTTCTCTGGGCAGCCAGCGCGACAGCCATCCCTCCTTCCCAAGGGCAGGACTCTCACCCAGACCGGGCCTGGTGGAGAGCCTTTCCCAGGGGAGGAACGACGCATGGGAACAGCCCGCGGCCCGGAGAAGTCGTGAGAACTCGCAGCCGGGCAGGCTCTTCCCCTGGATCTCAGCGCTGCCATGGATGGGCCTGTGGCGGGCGCGCAGGTCAGTGGCACTCGCGTGCCGGGGCGGCAGGAGCCCGACAAAGGCCACGGAAGGAATTTGACAATTAAAGCGGGAGGAACATTGAGGCCACCGCCGCCTTGCCGCCAGGCCCGTGCCACGCGGCCACACGCCTGCTCTGGGCTGGCTGGGCCCCGTCTGACAGACTGCGGGTTGGCAGCCAGTCTCCTGGCACGCGGCAAGCGGCACAGCACTGCAGGCATCCAGCTGGCCGGAGATAAAAGCAGGAGCAGGCTTTGTGGAGTCAGACAAGGATCCGCACAATGGCGGGGAGGGTTTTCAAATGGTAATGGGGCTTCTCGATCAAAGGCTCGAGTCCAAACCCGGAGGAAAGCTGCCCAGCACACAAGGGGTGCGCGAGGATCCCAGCTGGCAGGCGAGCAGATGGCAAAGCCAGGAGCTCAAGGCCCCCCCTCCCAGCCAACCTCTCTCCCTCCATCAGGCGGCGAACGGGTCGGAGAGTCCACCCAGCCCCCGGCTCGTGCACGCCTGTGTACGCGGCACCGCTGTCCCCAGCAGCCAGGCTTGGTGCCTACGTACCCATCAGCCCCAAGCTGGCCTCCTGGTTCCCCTGCCCCAGTGCCAGTGTGGGGTGCGTGGGCCCCGCCCTGGCCTTGCTTTGCCTGCTGGGGCCCCACGGACGCCTGCCCTGGCTCCCAGCACGCAGCTGGAATGCCGCTGGGCGAGAGGGGAGAGGGGCTCCAGGTGGCTGAGCCTTATAGAAACTTGACTCTGACTCCCGGCTGGCCTCCAGCTCAGTCTTTGTTTGGAGCCGCTCCTTTGAATCGCTTCCATTCACCGAGCAGTTTGTGAGGGGCGCGATAAGGCTCATGAATATGCAAAGGCTGGTGGTGAGGTGGGAGGCTTCTCGGGCCGACCCAGGGAGTCTGCGGGAAGCCTGCCGGCTTTGGCGTGTGGAAAGGCACCTGCCAAGACAGTGGCTGGGCTGCTCGGACCTCCCCGCCCCGCCCTTAGCGGTGCTCTTGCCATGGGAACCAGGCTCCTTCCACTTCCGGCGGGACCGTGGCACTGACCTGAAGTTCCAATATCCCAGGGAAGTGCTCAGAGGAATCCTGCGAGCGCCCCGGCTGCTCCCGCCGCGGCGGTGGCAGCACAGGTGCCATGTGGCCCACGGAAAGAG
Organism: Pelochelys cantorii; assembly: GCA_032595735.1. Lineage (NCBI taxonomy): Eukaryota > Metazoa > Chordata > Testudines > Trionychidae > Pelochelys > Pelochelys cantorii. The sequence goes on from CM064341.1 coordinate 41,136,258, forward strand.
CCACGCTGCTACTCAGCATGCCCTATGCTCACTCCCAGTGCGTCCGGCGGGGCTGTTCCCAAGCCCACGAAACGGCTTTGCACGTCTGTGGCCCTGAGCACCCTGCTCGCAGCCACGCGCTGGCAGCTAGATCGCCGCGAAGCCGTCGGTGCTCCGGGATTTCCGTGCCTCCCGCCGTGGCGGTGGCAGCACAGGTGCCATGTGGCCCACGGAAAGAGCTACGCTGCTATGCAGTACGACCTGTGCTCACTCCCAGTGCGTCCGGCGGGGCTGTTCCCAAGCCCACGAAACGGCTTTGCACATCCATGGCCCTGAGTGCCCTGCTCGCAGCCACGCACTGGCAGCTAGATCGCCGCAAAGCCGTCGGTGCTCCGGGATTTCTGTGCCTCCTGCCGCAAGTGGAGCCCGGCCAGCCAGCGTGCACAGCGAGCCGGCCCACCCGGCCTGAGCCAGGGGATCTCGGAAGGCTTCTGCGACCATCCTCCGGCGGGCAGTGACGCAGGACGGCACAGGCCTGGCTGGGGAAGGGGTGCAAACGGCGGAGATGCAGCCCTGCTGGGCCAGCAAGAGCTGCTGCAGGGGGCAGAGTGAAACCATTAGAGCTGCCCAGCACACACAGCTCCAGCAGCAGGATCAATAATGGGCCTTTTAGCTGCCCCAGCGCTCTGTGTTGGCCGGGGGCCATCCGCAGCAGAGCGCTCTGGCTAGGGGCAGGGAGACAAAGGCCTTCAGACGAGGCTTGCAGTGGCCCAAGGGCGTGATGACCGTCCCAAGGCCACGGGGACCCTGTGCACTCTGGAACTGCTGCACGCTGTGGCCCAGGGCAGCCCCTGGGACCGACCCTGGGAGGAAGCCCATGGTGCCGACAGGCCGGGAATTAACATGGAGTAGGCAGGACTCCCTCAGCCCGCCTGGACGTGGGATGCGCCCCAAAGCCCCGATTCCAGGGTGGCCCTGGCGCTTTTCCCCAGTGGCACGTTCCTCCCAGGCTGGGAGCTGCCTGTTGCCAGACGCTGCTGAGCCTGAGCACAGAGGTGCCCGGGTGTGAGGGGGTGTCCGGTGCCCTCTCACGCTGGGAAAGCTGGGGTGTGCGCACCACGCAGGGGCAGAGGTTCACAGCGCCCGTCTCTGCTGCTAGAAAAATGTCCGGAGTTTCCAGTGGCCAATGTCACCAGGAGCGAGACCTTGAGCACTGGCCTGCAGTCTGTGCTGACACGCGGGTGCTGCTTTGCGAGTGGGGACGCATGGAGCATGTGCCTCGGGACGTGGCCAGCCCCAGGACTGCCCGCAAGGCAGAGCAAAGGCCAAAGCGCCGATGCCCTGACAACGGCAGCACGGCCTCTCGAAATGCAGATTCCCACCGGGGCCCAGGAGAACCCTGCCCTCACGCGCAGCCTGCAGCAGCTGGGATGAGGCTGGTGTAATCAGCGTGGCCAGGCCAGGCCCGCAGGCGAGCCAGGAAGCAGCGTGGCTCCAACCGCCGTGGGAAGCTTTGCCCCTCATATAGCAGGCTCCTTCCCCCATACCACTGCCAAGCACCGACCAGCTGACCTGGTCCTGTCTCCAGGCATCGGGCACAGGGCCGTGTGGCCAGAAGTCGATTTTCTGCGGCCTTGCTGGGCAGACAGCACAGCTGCTGCAGGGAGCCAGAGCTTGCTTTCCAGAGAGGCAGTGCCACCGCAGCCCACGGCCACGTTAAGAGACCTTGTGGGTGCGGAGTGCACCTGAAATTCAGGCCACGCGGGTGCCAGGACTCTGCCAGCTGGATGCCCCCAGACTGTCCGTGCCCCTCCCTTCGGACTGAGCCACCAACTTCTGAGCCGTGGACCCTGACTGTGACTCACAGGGACAAACTCCCGCAGCTAGTCCCGTGCCCAGCTCTCAGCGTGTGGGTGTGCCGTGCTTTGAGCCAGGGCCCCGAGGAGTCTCTTGCACACGGCTAAGCCTGCATCAGCACGGAGCCAGTATCTCCCCCACCCCTGCCGAATAATGACTCAGGCTGGGAGAGCACCTTGGGGTGCTCCGACAATTCCCTCATGTAATGAACCTTCCCAGCCACCAGGTGTCACTCTTCCACACAAATCAAACTGAAGCAGCATTTCCTTGGCGTGGTAAAACGTGGCTCTTGGCGAATGCGAGGGAGGCTGCATCCCCTCTCCCCGTGAGCCAGGCGCCGTCACTGCCCCCTATGGGCCGCACCAGGAAAGGAGCCAACCAGACCTCAGCATCGCGGCTTCTGCGCACACAGCTCCCGCACGCACCACACGGATCCCACCGGGCGCTGACGGCTCCAGAAAGCCACCCATGTCCCGGAGCAGATACCAGTGAGCGCTACCCGGCAGCGTTGGCGGGGGCCTCTCTTTGTAGCAGGACCCACTGAACACGTGGTCTGCCAGCCGTGGTGGTGACGGCGGGTAAAGGCCACCGAGCCACGTGCTCTCACCACGCCACACACAGAGCGCGTGGCAGTCGTTTATCCGGTGCGCTGAGCACTGGACCCGCCCCTCTGCTTGTGCCTGACAGGGTCAATGGTGTGACGCGCAGCTTTCCGGGGGCAGGCAGGGAACAGCAGCCAAATGAATCCCCAGCCCTCGGGATCGTTTCTTTGCTGTGGCTGTAAACAGCGCGGGTTTGCGAGGGCTGCCCGTTATTCCCTTGAGTCATGCTCAGCCAGAGGCATCAGCTCATGGCCATTCCCTCTGCCCAGCATGCACTGGGAGGCACCTTGCTCTGTGCATCGCGGAGGAGGGACAACGGACCTTTTGTCAACTGAAAAACTCCCCAACGGCAGCCATGAAGCAAACCGGTCCCATGCTGGGTCGCCCTTTCCCCACAGGGCCCCATGCCCAGCTGACGCACAGCCAGTGTTCATGTGCCCCGCAGTGAGAAGGCCCGTGCCCGGGGAGGGGCAGCAGGGTTGTGCACATTGAGTATGGAGCTGTGGATCATGGAGGGAGACCATCAGAACCAAGTGGAGCTGCCCGCGGTATTAGAGATCCTAATTTGAACTACCTACTCCGTGCCGCGTGTAGCCATGGACACGGAGTTCGACCTAAGGGGATTTAAAAATGGCGCCCGGCAAGATGCAAATGAAGCCCGGGATATTTAAATCCCGGGCTTCATTTGCAACTTCGAATGCCTACATTAGCCACCCTAGTTCGAACTAGGGTGGTAGTGTAGACATACCCTAGGAGAGGCCCGAGCGCATGTGAATAGTTAATAGACGAACTCCCCCGAGCTGCACGGCTCCCGGGTGGTAGGACCAGGAGCGTCTGGCTGTGCGGTGCCATTGCAAACAGGCCCTTGCTAGGCCAGGCTTCACCCGGCCAGAGAAACGGAACTCTTGAAACCCTCCCGCCAGCCCTCCGCCATTTTTTGCGGCTCTTCTGTGCCCAGCCCAGTTTGCAGCTCGATTCAGACCTCCCTGCGTGGGGCATGCAGGATTTGCATATGCAACGCAAAAAGGCAGGGGTCTGTCTTGCAGCTGCATCCGATTACAAACTCATGTCTGATTTATTATCCGCTCGCTGCCCTAGCTCCTTTCAGCCACGTCCGATTCCTGGGTCGCTCTCACCCGGCTTCTGCTTCTTTTTTTTTTTTTTACTCCGTTTCCCTTAAATTTTCACTTGTCAAGTGAAAGTTCATGTTGTCCCTGTCCATGTTTCTGATCTCTCCAGATCCCTGGTGGGTTGAGATGTTGTTGATTTATTTCTGGTCCTGGCCTCCTGCTCCACGCACTACATCTCCCAGCTTTGTGTCCAAGCCCAGGCCCTGCCCTAGAAGAGCAGATTGCTCTCCTGCCAGCCGGTCCCTGGCCCCCGCTGGAACCGCGAGCAAACCTGTACGTGCCCGAGCGCAGAACTGGTGGAGCTCTGGGTGTGCAGAGTGAAGGGGGGAAGCCACCGGCGTGTGCCCCCCAATCAGTGGGTGAGTCCCGTGCCGCACAGTCTGAAGGGATGCAGATGGTCCCACAGCACCAGCAAGAGGCCAAACGCCAGCTCCTGGGCATTTACCTTCTGCACCTTCCATTGCCCCGGTACCTGGAGAGCAGACGTACGATATTGCACCCAACGGCTCCCGCCCTGTGTCACCTGGGCCTGTGGCTGGCACTCCCCCCCAGAGCCCACCACGGTGGGAGCATTTGGGGCTGGCACTCCCCCAGAGCCCGCCGCAGTGGGAGCGTTTGGGGCTGGCATTTCAGCTGCCAAAAGATGCCCAGCAAGTCCTCACAGGGCTGCCTCTTCAGAGAGAAGGAGGGGCACCCGTGAAAGGTGGTTTCGTTTCGGTTTAGGTAAGAGCGCTCTTGTCCCACCCCGGAGCTGGGCCTGAGGACAAAGCGAGGGGTTTGCCATGGCCTTCTGGGAAACCGGAGAGAACGGCTGTTTGAAATGCCCCATTAAGCCAGCGGGTGTGAAACCTGCAGCTGGTGTAGAGCTGAAGGGAAAAGGCTGGACACACGGCCGACCTGCCAGGAGTCTGGGCAGCCAGGCGCTCAACTCCGGCACGGCGTGTGGGAAATCTGCGTTGGGCTACCACCCAAGTGCGGGCGGAGCCTTCCTGGGCCGGCAGCCACAGGCAGTGGTGTGTCTCTAGGAGAAGGGCTCCCTTCTGCTGCCTGGCAGCCCTGCTCTTTACAGACACTCACAGCAACCCATCCAGGAAGGGCCCAGCCCCGGGAACCCTGGAGAACAAGGCACGTCTGGCTGGGAGCTTGGATGGGCACTGTATTGTACAAACCTCATAACCCCCAATAATTGATGGGCGCGCACAGCACTTCTCAACGCCTCGGCTTGTGAGCTCTGACCTTGAGCTACGCGGCATTATCGGCAGTATTTAACACCAATCTGTTCTCCATCATTGTCAAATCCCACTTCAGTATGCACCACAGGCAGAGCCGTCGAATGCGAAATTGATTTCTTTAATGGGAAGTGTTCTTCAGGAGAGGCCGGCCCTCCTGGAGACGCATTAGCGGGATTACAAGGGAATATGGTTTCTGGGGATACTGCTTGATGCGGGCGCGGTTGTGAGATGCTCTGGCCTGCGTGCTTTGCAGCCCGGCTCCCGCCAGATGTGTGTTCTGCTCTGGAGAAGCAGCACAGGGACCTGGCCATTTGCAGCAGCTGTGTCTGAGCAGGGGAGAGAGGGTCGCATGAGCTGTCATCCCAGGGGAGAGTGGAGTTTCTGACCCAGCAGCGAGGGGAGCATCGGTCATACAGCACAGACCAGAGTAATAGCGTGGAGCCAGCTGTGACCTGAGCTGCATGTTCATTTTCCCCTTCACAAGTGGGGGCTGGACTTGATGACCTTCTGAGGTCTCTTCCAGCTCTATGGTTCTATGATTCTAAGTGTCCCGAAGGGAGGGCGCTCTTTCCTTCAGCCCTTCTTGGTTGAGGCTTTGCGTACAGAGGGCTGCACATTCTCTGTGGCAGGGTTAGAACATAAGAACGGCCAGGCTGGGTCAGACCAAAGGTCCATCCAGCCCAGTATCCTGTCTGCAGACAGTGGCCAGTGCCAGGTGCCCCAGAGGGAGGGATCACAACAGGGAATCCTCACATGATCCCTCCCCTGTCACCCACCTCCAGACAAACAGAGGCCAGGGACACCATTCCTACCCATCCTGGCTAATAGCCATTGATGGACCTAACCTCCATGAATCTATCTAGCTCTTTTTTGAACCCTGTTGAAGTCCTAGTCTTCACAACATCCTCTGGCAAGGAGTTCCACAGGTTGTGCACTGAGTGAAGAAAAACTCCCTTTTGTTTGTTTTAAACCTGCTGCCTATTAATTTCATTTGGTGACCCCCTAGTCCTTATATTGTGGGAATAAGTAACTAACGTTTCCTTATTCACTTTTTCCATACCAGTCATGATTTTATAGACCTCTATCATATCCCTCTTCAGTCTTGTCTTTTCTAAGCTGAAAAGTCCAAGTCTTTTTTAATCTCTCTTCATATGGAACCCATTTCAAAACCCTAATAATTTTTGTTGCCCTTTTCTGAACATTTTCCAGTGCCAGCATATCTTTTTTGAGATGAGGCAACCACATCTGTACGCAGTATTCAAGATGTGGGCCTCCCATAATTCTATATCGAGGCAATAAGATATTCTCTGTCTTATTCTCTATCCCTTTTTTAATTATTCCTAACATTCTGTTTGCTTTTTTGACTGCTGCTGCCCACTGAGTGGATGTTTTCAGAGAACTATCCACGATAACTCCAAGATCTCTCTCCTGAGTAGTTGTAGCTAAATTATATGTCTAGTTGGGATTGTTTTTTCCAATGTGCAGCACTTTACATTTATCCACATTAAATTTCATTTGCCATTTTGTTGCTCAGTCACTTAGTTTGGTGAGATCTTTTTGAAGCTCTTCACAGTCTGCTTTGGTCTTAACTATCTTCAGCAGTTTGGTATCATCTGCAAATTTTGCCACCTCGCTGTTTACCCCTTTCTCTAGATCATTTATAAATAAGTTGAATAGGATGGGTCCCAGGACAGACCCTTGGGACAGACCCCACTAGTTACCTCACTCCACTCTGAAAACTGACCATTTAGTCCTACCCTTTGTTTCCTGTCTTTTAACCAGTTGGCATTCTGGTTTTCATTCTTGATATCAACCATGAAAGGACCTTCCCTCTTTTCCCATGGCAACTCACTTTACTAAAGAGCCTTTGGTGAGGGACCTTGTCAGAGGCTTTCTGGAAATCTGAGTACACTATCTCCATTGTCCCCTTGTCCACATGTTTGTTGACCCCCTCAAAGAACTCTAGTAGATTAGTAAGACAGGATTTCCCTTTACAGAAACCATGTTGACTTTCCCCCAACAAATTATGTTATTCTATGTGCCTGACAATTTTATTCTTTGCTATAGTTTCAACTAATTTGACCGGTACTGACATTAGCCTTACCGGTCTGTAATTTCCAGGATCACATCTAGAGCCCTTTTTAAATATTGGCGTCACGTTAGCTGTCTTCCAGGCGTTAGGTACAGAATCTGATTTAAAGGGTAGGTTACAAACCACAGTTAATAATTCCGGAATTTCACCTGTGCGTTCTTTCAGAACTCTTGGGTGAATGCCATCCGGTCCCGGTGACTTGTTACTGTTCAGTTGATCAATTTGTTCCTAAACCTCCTCTAATGACACCACAGTCTGGGACAGTTCCTCAGATTTGTCTCCTAAAAAGAATGGCTCAGGCTCGGGAGATATCCTCAGCCATGAAGACTGAAGCACAGAATTCATTTAGCTTCTCCGCTATGACTTTATCATCTTTGAGTGCTCCTTCAGCATCTCGATCATCCAAGGGCCCCACTGGTTGTTTACCCGGCTTCCTGCTTCTGAGGTACTTAAAAAACATTTTGCTGTTACTTTTTGAGTTTTTGGCTAGCTGTTCTTCAAACTCCCTTTTGGCTTTTCTTATATTTTCACACTTTAATTTGACAAAGTTTATGCTCCTTTCTATTTTCCTCACTAGGATTTGGCTTCCACTTTTTAAAAGATGTCTTTTTATCTCTCACTGCTTCTTTTACTTGGTTGTTAAGCCACGGTGGCGCTTTTTTGGTTCTCTTACTGTGTTTTTTAATTTGGGGTGTACATTTAAGTTGGGCCTCTATTATGGTGTCTGAAAAGTTTCCATGCAGCTTGCAGGGATTTTATGTTTGTCACTGTACCTTTTAATTTCTGTTTAACTAACCTCCTAGTTTTTGTGTAGTTCCCCTTTCTGAAATTAAATGCCACAGTGTTGGGCTGCTGAGGTGTTTTTCCCACCACAGGAATGTTAAATTTTATTACATTATGGTCACTATTTCCAAGTGGTGCAGCTATATATACCTCTTGGACCAGATCCTGTGCTCCACTTAGGACTAAATCAAGAATAGCCTCTCCTCTTGTGGGTTCCAGAACCAGCTGCTCCATGAAGCAGTCATTTAAGGCATCAAGAAATTTTATCTCTGCATCCCGCCCTGAGGTGACGTGCACCCAGTCAATATGGGGATAGTTGAAATCCCCCACTATTATCAAGATTTTTATTTTGATAGCTTCTCTAATCTCCTTCAGCCTTTTATAGTCACTATCACTATCCTGGTCAGGTGGTTGATAATACATCCCTACAGCTATATTCTTACTATTAGAGCATGGAATTACTATCCACAGAGATTCAATGGAACATTTTGGTTCATTTGAGATTTTTACTTCATTTGATACTACATTTTCTTTCATGTATAGTACCACTCCCCCACCAGCACGACCTGTTCTGTCCTTCCGATATATTTTGTACCCTGCTATGACTGTGTCCCATTGATTGTCCTCATTCCACCAAGCTTCCCTGATGCCTGTTATATCAATAGCCTCCTTTAATATGAGGCACTCCAATTCACCCATCTTATTATTTAGACTTCTAGCGTTTGTGTATAAGCACTTTAAAAATTTGTCAATATTTGTCTGCCATTTCCTGATGTGTTAAACACTTTCATTTGGTTGTTTCTCATATGATCTCACCTATACTTTATCATCTTCCATCCTCTCCTCCTGAACAGAACAGAAAATCTCTATTAATAGACTCTCCCCTAATGGATGTCTCTATCCGATCCATGTGCTCCTCCACACCCATTGGCTTTCCCCCAGCCCTTAATTTAAAAACTGCTCTACGACCTTTTAATGTTAAGTGCGAGCACTCTGGTTCCATTTTGGTTTAGGTGGAGCCCATCTTGTTAATCATGTTACACAATAATTGTTGTGAGCACGTTACGCAGTGGAAAGGCAGGAGAAAAATACTGCTGGCTGCGTAGCAAGGTCCAGTTTGGGCATGAAAGACCCCACCACAGGGCCAATGTTCCTTCTAATCTTTTCCAGTCATGTGTGGATTTTTTCCACCCATGCATGGAATAAATTTTGTTCTGTGCACTGTGGCATGTGGGAATGTGCACCACCAGGAGAAACACAAACTTGGCTGTGGATGCTCTGCTAATCAGCTAGGTGGCACTGGAATCTCTCCTGAGCGCTTGACAAGCGCCCAGCTTACAGGGAATGTGGCCCAAAGCCTGCCCCTCTATAATGCCCCTCTTCCCACATGCTCTCACCTCACAGTGGCTTTTTGCCCTCAGGGAGGGCTGGCTGCCCCTCACATTGGTTTGGAGCCAGCTGCCCCATGTCCACGTGGGCTGATCCAGAATGGAGCAGGGAGTCACTAGAGGGGCAGATTTCTGCCCTCTTGTCTCAAGAGCTATGCTGCCAAGGCCCTGCCCCACTGCAGAGAGCCATGCTTCCAGGGGCCCTGTCCCACTGCAGAGAGCCATGCCACTGGGGGGCCCTGCCCCACTGCAGAGAGCCATGCTTCCAGGGGCCCTGTCCCACTGCAGAGAGCCATGCCGCTGGGGGACCCTGCCCCACTGCAGAGAGCCATGCTTCCAGGGGCCCTGTCCCACTGCAGAGAGCCGTGCTGCCAGGGGCCCTGTCCCACTGCAGAGAGCCGTGCTGCCAGGGGCCCTGTCCCACTGCAGAGAGCCATGCCACTGGGGGCCCTGTCCCACTGCAGAGAGCCGTGCTGCCAGGGGCCCTGTCCCACTGCAGAGAGCCATGCCACTGGGGGCCCTGCTCTGGCAGTGATTTCAAGGGCCCAGAGCTCTGGGGGCAGCGGCAGTGGCCAGGAGCCCTGGGCCCTTTGACTCGCCGGGCGCCGGGCCTGCCCCCACAGCACCTGTCAGTCACTCCGGCCAGGCAGTGGCTCGGCAGCAGGATAGGTTCATTGTCCCGGGTCTACAGTGCGCTGTGGAGCCCTGGACCGTGGGCCGGCACGCAGAGCCAGTGCTGGCTCCTGGAGACTCGTCTGCCTGCCGCGGATGGCCCCAAGCAGCCAAGCCCTCGGGAAGCCTGCGTCTGCCCGCTGAAGTCAGGGGACGGGAGGGACGTCTGCCCGCTGAAGTCGGGGGACAGGAGGGGCGTCTGCCCGCTAAAGTCGGGGGACAGGAGGGGCGTCTGCCCTCTGAAGTCGGGGGACGGGAGGGACGTCTGCCCGCTGAAGTCCGGGGACGGGAGGGGCGTCTCGCCGGCCCTGGGGGGTTACTCAGAAGCTAGCAGGGAGCCGGGTGAGAGGTGTGGTGCAGGATCGCAGCTCAGTACCCCCTCTCCCGCACTGCGTAGCGCGAAGGCCAAGCATGCAGCGTGGCTGCTGCTCAGACGCGGTAGGGAGGCAGGGTCCAGGTGCCACCACGGAGGGGAAATATGTTCGCTGCAGCCACGGTGGCAGGCCCGCCCGCCCTTGTTTCTCCTTCAGAGGGACCGGAGCACGGAGCACGGAGCCCTGTCTCCTGCGCCGCCGGGGCTTTGCAGCTTTATCGATGCTGCACTGGTTTTCCCAGGCCCGCGTGCTGCATGGAGCAGGCCCTGGCTTGAGCTGGGCAGAGACTCTAAGCTGTGCTGATATTTGGGGACTGCAGGGGCGGGGGGTGTCGTCCGTCTCCTACTGCCATGGCTGCCGGGCTAACCAAACAGCCCATGCTGCTTGGGCGACGGGGGGCCCAATGCCTGGTGGGGGAAGGGAGCCACAGAGCACTGGGGGGTCTGTGGCAGTGCCAGGGGTGTGACCCAGCTCTCAAGTCCCGGTTCGGTGCCTTCCCCAGGGTCTGGCCGGCCTTCGGCGGGCTGGACCGGTGTGACGACGTGTCGGGGTCCCCCGACTCCTGCACCCCCATAGTGGCACGAACAGACTCCACCAGCCAGTAGAATAGAGGGAGTTTATTGCTTCTCCAGGATACAGCACAGCACAGATGTCATCTGGTTATAGGAACCGGGCCTAGGATGCCTCAGCTCCTCTTGGGATGGGGGAGACTGTGCCCCTAAATCCCAGCCCCCCTTTGCTCAGGCTGCTTCCTCCATAATTCCAGACAGAAACTAACTAACTCTCCCTTCCAGCCCTGCCCCCCAGCCAGGGCTCCACTCCCCTCCTTCCCCTTGTTCCGCTCGGGGGCGGGAGGGGGGGGATAACTCGTTGGACAGGTTCAGAGCCCCCTTTGCATAATGACTCATCCCCTGCCCTGCTGGGCCGTGCTGCAGACAGCAGCCAGTGGAGGCCACTGACAGCCCACTGCCCAACATAGCAACCAGCAAGGTACCCCCACTACGTCACACCGGGCCCGGGATTGCTTCGTGGCTGGGGGGAGGGGGGGCAGTACCTGGTGCTGCCCCATGCCAGGTCCTGTGGCACCCTGGGAACCATCCATGGCAAAGCTGAGGTGGCTGCCGCAGTGTCCCCCCAAGTGCGGGGCCTGGGGCGGCCGCCCCGAATCGGCCTGCAAGGGGATGGCTCTGAGCCCCCGGGACGCAGGCTCCCACATGCGCAGTGTCCCCCGAGTCTGCTGGTGCAGAGCTGCCCTGCACAGGGACGCTGGGAGAGCCGCGGGCCGCGCAGTGCTCTTCTGAGATGCCGCCCGTGGTGTTTACCAATGTTAGAAAAACCCCTCTGTGCTTTCAATTTTCTTTTAGAAGAATGTGATTGCAGTGTGGACGTAATTGAAGTTTTTTCGGAAAAATGACTTTTTTTCCGAAAAAACTCTGTAGTGTAGACATACCCTGAGTGGATGCTTTCAAAGAACTAGCCACATTGATCCCAGATCTCTCTCTTGAGTGGGAGAGGCTAATTTAGACCCCATCATTTTGTATGTATACTTGGGATTATGTTCTTCAAACCACATTACTTTGCACTGATCAACATCTTGGGTACATCTAGACTACAGGCTTTTGTCGACAGAGGCTTTGTCGACAGATACTGTCGACAAAGCTTCTGTCAACAAAGAGCATCTAGACTACAGCCAGTTCTGTCGACAAAGCAAGCCGCTTTTTCGACGGAGAGTCTAGACACTCTCTTTTGAAAAAGCACAGTGTGAATGCAATAGCGCCTTTTGTCGACAGAACTCTGTCGACAAAAGGTGTTATTCCTCACAGAATGAGGTTTACCGCCGTCGACAAAACTGCTGCGTTCTGTCGACTTACTGTCAACAGAACTCAGCGGTAGTGTAGACGTAGGTATAGTTTTGTCGACAAAACCCTGTAACCTAGACACACACCTTGTTCCCAGTCATCCATTTTTTGAGAGACCCTTTTTCTGTTGCAGTCAGCTTTGGCGCTAGCTGTCGCAGTTAATTTCATCTGCAAACTTCGCCACCTTTGAACAGCCCTGGTCCCAGTACAGACCCTGGGAACCCTGCTAGTTACCTCACTCCAGTCTGAAAACTGGCCATTTATTTACCCGTCGTGTCCTGTCTTTTAACCAGTTACTGGTCCCTCTTGTCCAGCTCTGCTCACTTGAGTAAGAGTCTTTGGCGAGGGACTTGTCAGAGGCTTTCTGGCAGGCCGCGTCCACTGTCTGTGGTGGATCCCCTTGTCCAGGTTGCTGACCCCGTCAGAGAGTGCTGGGCGGTCAGGGAGACCTGATTTCTCTCTGCAGAAGCCAAGTTCACTCTTCCGCAGCACAGAATGTTCATCTCCGCATCGCGACTCTGGTTCTTTCTACAGTTTGTGGCTGAAGTCTCTTGTGGGCAGGATGGCCTCTGGAGCCTTTGCAAGCAATTGGTGTCCCATTAGCTGTCCCTGGCCATATGGGGCAGAGGCTGACGTAACCATCGATAGGCCCCTTTTGCTTCTCTTCCTTTTTCTGTTCTAAAATCCCAGGTTTCTGTTATTCTCTCCAGCTCCTCATCTGAGGACGTGCCCAGGAGAGCGCGTGATCCGAGATCTATACTGTGGTTAGTCTCTAAGTGCCACAGGACCACTCGTTTCTAAAGCCACCGACTGGAAACCCAGTGAGTAGTGCTGCGATTTCGCATGCGAGCCCCTTCGGAACTGGGGTGAATGCCATCTGGGCCTGGTGCCTCGTTACTGTGTAACTTATCGGTTTGGTCTTCCCCTCCTCTAATGGCACCCCGGCCTGGGACAGTGCCTCAGGCTTGTCAGCTCAAAGAGAGCAGCTCTGGGTCATAGCTTCAGCTGTGAAGACCCAGCAAAAGAATTTCTTTAGTTTCTCCCCAAGGACCTTGTCTTCCTTGAGAGCTCCCTTAGCATCTCAGTCGCCCCAGGGACCAATCATTTTCTGGCAGGCTTCCTGCTCCTTGGGTTCTCAGAGCACTTTGGCTGTTGGGTTTGTGTCTTTTGCTCGTTCTCTCCGAGGTGTCTCTGGCCTGCCCAAGGGCACTTCACATGTCCCAGAATCAATCCTTTATTTGGGTTTCCTCGCTGGGATTTTTAAACGCTGTCTTCTTGTCTCCCGTCCCCGTCTAGTCTGGGTTTAGCCATGGCGACATTGCTGCTGTCTTTGTACTGTGTGTGTGTGGGGGGGGGGGGAGCGATACATTTCGTTCTCCCCTCCGTGATGGCGTTTTTAACTAATCCTATGCAGCTTGCCGACTTTCCCCTCTTACAGCTCTTCCTTTTCATTCCCATTGACTCTCCTTCTCCTTTTGGGGGGCCCCCTTTTGAAGTTAAATGGCATCGTCTGGGTTGCTATGTGTCCCTGCCCCCGCACACATACGAACAATTGAATTACATCATAGTCACCAGAGGGGACTGGTTAGGGGCACCCAGGGTGCCACCAGCCACGTGGACCCCCCAGCCCGGGGAAGGGCTTGGACACCCCCCTCCACTCCACCCCCACCCCACCTCTTTCCCCAGCCGAGGTGGCCCAGGAGACTAGAGGAGCCGGCATTGGCAGCAGGGTCCACCTCCCAGCCCACCCCGCACTCACAGGCAGCAGCAGGGTAGGTGGTACGGTGGCCAGGGGTCCGGTATTGAACTGGACAGGCCGGTATTTTGACTTTGTGTCCGGTAAACAAATGGAGAAAATAGCGGACAAATAAATGTCAGGCATTTTCTAATTACGTACGTTTTTCTGCTTTTCCCCGGTGCCCAACAGAAGCCTGCTTGGGACACACAGCAATTAAAGGGGCCATGACTGCATTTCGGCCTGACCTCCTGATTCCCCCTCCCCCTTCCCCCTTAGTCTCCCTGGCGTGTTTTTTTTTTGGTCGACAAATTATTTTTATCAAATTTTTGCTCAGTATTTTTTTGAAACCATCTGGCAACTCTAGTAGGCAGAGCAGGGTGGTCCCAGCTGCTTTGCTCCCCGGGCACTTTGCTCCGCTTCCCGTCAAGGAGTGCAGGGGCGGGGTGTGAACCAGACCCTCTGCTCATGGTGGTTGGCGCATGTGACCCCTTGGACCCCCCACGCAGCACCCCTGAGGGTCGCTAGCCCAGAGCGCTGCAGCTGGAGCCACCTCTTAGAGTCGTCTCGCCCGGTGAGAGCCGGGACTTGCTGCTCCAGCGAGCAGCCGGTAATTGCACTGAACAGCATCTTTCTGCGCCCAACCCTGACGAGACAGGCTCCCATCACTGCCGCGGCTCAGGGCCTGCTGACAGCAGAGAGTCCAGCGTCCAGCGGCGCACAGACACTCTCCTGGAGCCAGTCTGGAGCATTTTCGGTAGTTCAGGCCCGTTGGAAGTGGCTTCGGTTGGGCACCCCAAATCCTTAGTCTTCTGCCTTTAGTTCACAAGAGGCGTAGGTGCATGCCTGGGTCTGTGGAGTGTCTCCGGGGGTGCCCCAACTGAGCCACATATTGCCTACAGAAAAAGTATGAGAACATTAGACCGGCCAGACGGGGTCAGACCAATGGGCCATCCAGCCCAGGGTCCTGTCTGCCCACAGTGGCCAATGGCAGGTGCCCCAGAGAGAGAGACCAGAACAGGGAATCCTCATGTGATCCCTCCCCTGTCATCCCTTCCCAGCTTCTGGCAAACAGAGGCTAGGGACACCCTCCCTGCCCAGCCTGGCTAATCGCCATTGATGGACCTGTCCTCCAGTAATGTATCTAGCTCTTTTTTGAGCCCTGTTAAAGTGCTGGTCTGCACAACCTCCTCTGGCAAGGAGTTCCACGGGTTGACCGTGCGCTGAGTGAGGAAATAAAAGCACTAGCAAAGTCAGAACAAAGTTCATACGGACCATGGCATGTCTATACTGCTCTGTGCAGTGTGCACCGCAGTGTAAGTGCAGCATTGGTATTCCCGTGGATTTCTATCGTGACAACATGGTACCGGTGAGAAGCCGTGGCTTTGCAGGAGCAGTGCGCCGTGACCCGTCTGCATTTGTCTGGTTTTGTAAGTCATTTTTAAGTGCAGTAGAAGTTGGGGTTCACAAGACAGACCCGACTCCTGCTAGGGGCACTGAGTCTGGAAAGGTAGAGGCCTCTGCTTTACAACAGCAACATGGGGACACATATGATGCGTGTAGAGAACTGCCAGCTTGAGACGATTGTTCTTCCATGCGCGTGACCTTCCGGTGCCTGCAAACCGGCCGCCCACCTGCTTGAAAGCAGGAACTCGCAGTCCGCTGGCCCCCCACTCAGTGTCCTGTGGCTGCCCTGACGTCCCACCCCTCCCAGGGAGCAGCGACGGCTCTCGAGGGAGGGAGCTCCCTGGTGCCTAATGAGTAAACGTGGAGGATGTGGGACCAGACCCCAGGTCCATGGCAAGCCCGGCGGAGAGTCACTGCAGGGCTTTCGGACCAGCTCTCCGAGGCCCAGCTGATAACGTGGGGGTGGCTTGTGCTGCCCTGGAACGCGAGAGGCGAGCGGGGCCCTGCCTATGCTAAGCCCCATGCCGGGGGCTGCGGTCCCCAGGCAGAGTCGGGAAGGGCATTAGAAGTGCGCCGCGGATCCCGGCTGCCTAGCATCCCTGCCAGGGCACCACTCTGGGCGGCTGACACGTGGCTCCAGGACCGAGTCGGGCTGGTGCTGCGTGCCAGGCTGGCAGCATTGCCAGTGGGAGCTGATCCACAGTGGCTCCGCCAGTACTCAGACATGGCTCTCGTTCAATGGGCCATTTGGTACCCACCTCAGGCTGGCAGCCGGAAGCCCTCACTCCCACGGCACCAGAAGCAAAGAGCTTAGTCATCTCCCCACCATGGGGAAGCGACTGTAAATGTTAAAAGGCAGCTGAGCGGAGCCCAGTGGCATGGCCCCCCAGGGCTCTCAGCAGCAGGGCGGGTGGTGTTTCAGCCTTTGTATGCTGCGTGTTTCTATTGCCCCCAGCACACACACACCGACGCACACAGCGGCTTGCCCCGGGGCAGCAGCTAGGCTAGCTGCGGGGGTGCCCTGACTATGGGTGCAGGACTAGCATGGGCAGCAGGATTCGGGGCGCCTCCTAAATCTGCAGCCCACCCGCATAGAGACCAAATTCCCAGATTTAGTCTTTTGAGCCTCTCCTAGCAGGGCCCTTTGCTCTGACCAATTTCTCCCACTGCCCTGCAGCAGCGAGGTGTCAGCACTGTTGGGCTATGTCTACACTGGCAGGTTCTTGCACAAGAAAGGCCGTTCTTCTGCAGAGCATCCACACTGCCCACCCACTCTTGTGCGAGAAGATTTACAGTAAAGCGTGGGAAGAGAGGGCTTCTTGCGCAAGAGCTACGCTCTTTTCTAACAAGTGTAAGCTCTCTTGTGCAAGAGGACAGTGTGGATGCGCAGCAGGGGTTTCTTGCACAAAAAACCCCTATTGCTAAAATGGCCATCAGAGCTTTCTTGCTCAAGAGAGTGTCCACACTGCCATGGGCACTCTTGCACAAAAAGCACATGGACATGTGGATGTGTTCTTGTGCAAGAGCTCTTGCGCAAGATCCCTGCCAGTGTAAACATAGCCTTGTGAGAGCTAGCGCAGGGAGCTTGCCTTTGCACCAAATACCCCATCTGGGAACACAGCAACAGCCCCCAGGCAAAAGGGGCGCAGCCTGAGCTGGGAGTAGCTGTGCCCCAGTGCTCTGTCACTCGGGGTGCTGCACATCCCTGGCACGCGGGTGCCGAGGAAGCTTGTGCTGGGAGACACAACCGAATTAGGAAGCTTTTTTCCATGTTTACGTTTCACCAAGGAAGTTTTTTATCTTTGGAACAATGGGCTGGAAATGTTCTCATGCAGCTTCTAAGCCTAGCATTAATATGCAGATGAAAATGCAAATCAGCTAAGATTAGACTTTCTGGATGGCAGAGGAAGTCGGGGATTTAGTTTCATGTGGGTTCTGATATATTTTAAGCTCCTCAAAACAAGGTCACAGATAACCCGATGGCAAGATTTCATGTCAGCAAACCTCCCGGCCAACAAACTGGTGGGGCAGCTGTTTGCATCCAGCTATGACAATGACCTGAGATGAAAGGTAATTATAAGGCCCCACCTGCTGATGGACCCAATTCAGGAGCAGGGTGGGTGGGAGTGGCTCTGATCTCCCCAGGGGGCTGTGCAGAGCAGATGTGATTTGCAAGCCAGTGGGACAGAAGGAACAGCCGGAAGAAGGTCAAGGAGCCCTCCCCCTACCAAGTCTTGAACTTGCACCATCCTGACCTTGAATTTCCTTGCAAGAACCTTGGTTCTGCCCTGTCTTCTTCCTGTCCACTCCCGTCAGCCCCTCCACAGACATTGACCTCAGGGTCTGGTCCAGGCTGACTTGCCCTTGGGGGTCAGAGACAGATGGATTGGGGGATGCCATGGGTCAGCAGCACCAGTGTTCCAAGGCCACGTCTCGCGCATCATGGGGTCAGCGTTCTGACTGCAGACCGGTGCTGTTCCACCTACAGCAGCGAAAGGGGCTGACTGGCCCATCACTGAGCTGGAAACACAAGCCAGGGAGCCAGGGCAGCTTCCAGCTCCCAGGGCACTGGCCTCTTTGAAAAGCAGGCATTTAATGAGCCACCTCAGTACAGACCTAGCCCAGCGAGCCCTAGGCAGGACCAGGGAGGACAGGAAAAGGCCTTCTCAGAGGAACAAGCAAGGCAGATGATGGCTCCAGGGCACCCATCCTCCCTAGAACTAGAAACCCAGCTGTGATAGGGCTGACGAGGCCCCAAAGCCACCTGCGGGAGGCTTGAGGCCCTGCCGCCCCCCCCCACCCCAGGAAAGGAGCAGGGAGGAGTCCTGAAAGCACCCTGGAGTGTCAGTGTGAGAGGCAACCAATCCGGGCACCGATTGCCCAGTATGAAGAAATCTGGGCCAGAGCCTGGCAGTTCCTCCTTGGAGCTCAAGGAATTCAGGCTGGGCGACTGGCTGAGAGAGCAGCAGGACCATGGACAGTTCACGGGGGAGAGGTTATTGCAGGCAGGACTGAGGCCCAGGGTGGGCTGCTGAAGAGCAGGGCTTGGCTGGTGGGAAGAGCTGCAGGACCCTGGGTAGGGTGGTGCTGGGACTTGTGCCAAAGCCTTGAGATACGGGCAGGGATGGTGCAGGGCATGGGGAAGTGGCCCAGCGAGACTAGCAGCAGAACGTTAATGAATAGGACATAACCAACAGTGACTATTTACAGAGTCCCTAGCAGGGACCCAGAGTAGTGGGTGGACCTGGGGTCCCCCACCCCAGCCCTCTGGGGGGGGGAGAGGTGGAGAAAGGCACCTGGTCCCATGGCAATGCAGAGACAGGAGCTCTGGGACACCCTCCTGTCCTGGAGCCAGAGGAGGTAGCCAGGGCATGTAGGCACATGCCCTTGGGCCCAAGGGGCCTCTCCCGAGAAGAGGGTGAACCCGTCACACCCTCCACCAGGGAAATAGGAGCCAAGAAGGGTAGCAGCACAGCCTGCTCCATTCCGTCCTCGTGCATAAATTACTCCTTGACTCTGCGCGAAACAAAGGGGCATGGAACAATGGTGAATTTTCATAACAAAGTCACTTTTCACAGCACAGTTGTCCTTAGAAAAAGGGAATTTGCATTTGCTGCTGCTGGCGCCGGTGCCTGAAGCTCAGCTGTGCTCCCTACACTCCCCGCTAATGAAACCAGCCATGTCTTAGTGCTAGAGTATCCCACTAGTGCCTCCCTGCTTCCGCTCTCAGCAGCCCCAGCAGGTCCCTTGGTTGGGTCAGTGTATCCACTGCCCATCGCTTGTCTGGCACCTCGGCTCATCTGGGTCCCCCTGTAAATCAGAATGGGACCCCAAGCCTCTTTCAGCTGCTGTGCCAGCACAGTGCAGATTTGGTGGGCTCGCCCCCTCCCAGCTGGGTGCTTTGCCCCCGGCAGCCAAAGGCGGCAGAGGCGGCTCACTGCGCTGTGTCTGTGTGGTAGGATTCCCGGCATGGTCGTGGCAGTCTAGGACGTCGGTAGAACCAGCGTGAAATGCGGGTGGCACACGGCCGAGAGCTCTGTTCGACCAGCATGTCCCTGGGCCCCCCCAGCGCTGGGCCCGGCAGGAGCGAGCTGGGAGGTTGGCACGAAATGTGGGAATGCGCCAGCGCATCGGGGGGGCTCCAAGTGGGCACAGGCACTAGCCAGCCGGTCTATGTCCCGGGCCCTGTGGTGCACATGGGCCATGCATTCCACCTGCCTGCCAGCCGGGCCTCCAGCTCGGAGTGCTGTGCCACAGGCAGCGCCCAGCCCCCGGGGAGCGTAATCCCTGGCGCACTGAGCAACACGAACAACAATAAATCTCTTACAGCTTAGCGGTGATCTGCTTCCCCGCCATGGGCCACTGCCCTGGTGTAGAGTGCCTGATGTGTCCCTAATCCCGCCGCCGGCTCTCCGCCCTGTAATGCCGCTGGCTTTCCGAGCACTAAGACCGCATCCCTAAGCAGGCTGCTGGGACTGGGGCGTAGCTGTCCTCACATCCCCAGCAAAGCAGCAGGGATGTCTCCTGCTCTGCTCCCATCATCGCCCTGGGCTAAGGCACATGCACTGGCACAGGCCCCACACAGCCTGGGAGCGAGCACGGGGCAGGCACGGGTGGGGGAGGGGTCCTGCAGGAGTTGGCGACCCTCTCCAGGGGCCTTTCAATGCCTAGGGTTGGCGCATGACCCAGGGCAGGTGTTTTCCGAGGGATCTTCCTTGAGCCTAATCACCTGCCAGGGATGGCAAGGATGGGGGAGCCCTCTGGGCGGCTCTGATCTAGAGCGTGGCATTGCTTGCCGCTTGGCCCTGCAAAGGGCGCATTGCAACTGCTAAAGGCCCTGACGGCCCAGAGACGTAGCTCAAGGACTGCGATTCACCCCGCTCGGTAAGGCAGGAACGCTGGAAAAGGGAGATGGGGTGGAGCACATGCTGATTCCCTGTTCTGGTCATTCCCTCTGGGCGCCCAGCATCAGCCACTGTGGGCAGACAGGACCCTGGGCTGGACGGGCCTTGGGTCTGACCCAGCCTGGCCGTTTTTATGCTCTCAGGGGGATGCCCGATGATCTCAACAGGGAAGACCTGTACCTGGTCAAACAAAGGGTTTGATGCAGCCACGGCTGGCCCATGGAACTCACTGCCCACAGCATGGCAAAGTCAGACAGGAGCGGTCATTCCCATGGCCAGTGAGACTAGCTGGGGTTGGAACAGTCCGTTCGTGGGCTCTGAGGTCAGGCAGGACCACTGTGATCCTCCAGGCTGGGGGAATCCATTTTCTGTCAAGCTCCAAGTTTCTTGGTCCGGGCCCAGTCACGGTCCAGACTCCAGAGAAACAATAAGAAATCCACAACAATAATGATATTAAGGACACACAAAGATGTCAGGGGCCTGTCAGAGTCGTCTGGTGCTCTGGCTTTGGCCTATTGACAGCTCTGTATCTAATCTGAGAGCCAGCACAACAGGCCAGAGAACGCCCCCAAAATAATTCCCAGGGCAAAGCTTCTAGAAGAACACCCACTGGTGGTGCAGGAGCTGGCAGGGCTAGAGAGTCCGGCCCAGCCCAGGGTACAGTGCTCCCCTGCCTCATCACCGCCCCCAACTGCCTCACATGGCCAGTCTGGTTCTGTTTAGCTTCAGCTTCCTGCCCCCAGCTTCTGTGGCCCTTGTCCGCTGCGCCGAAGAGCTCGCTATTAAATACTTGCTCCCCGCGTGGCTCCTCGTGGGCTGGGATCACGTCACCTCTTCACCTGCCATTTGGTAAGCTGGAACCCCTGCCAGGCAGCTTGTCTCTGAACTCTCCTACTGATCCGCATTCTTCGGGGACATGGGCCCCGGATCCGGCCACAGGAACCCAGCCACCGTCGCACCAGTGCCCCATGCAGAGGGAAAGGAACCGCACTGCTCCCCTAAAGGGTCTTGTCCGTGCACCTCAGGATCTCATGAGCCCTTTTGGCCAGTGTTGCATTGGGAGCTCCTGTCCCGTGTGTTAGTCTCCCCCCAAACTCTGCCCAGGATGGCGTGAGCATGGCCGCGGGCTTCGGTCCTCAGCGTGCACATTCCGTTAGCCAGGTTACAATGCTCATTGCTGGCTTGTGCCCAGCTACTCAATTCACCGCATCAGTGGCCTGGCTCTTCATTACGTACCACGCCCCCAGGCCCTGGGTCCTTGGTGAGCTTCACCCAGGATGATGTTGGGTTGTCTTCCAGGTCATTGATAAGCCTGTTAAATCGCGTTGGGCCAAGAACTGATCCCTGCCGAACCCCCCAGACACACGCTCCATGAGGTTTCCCCATTTAAAATTACACTGGGAGACCTATCAGTGGCCAGCTTGTAATCCGCTGGACGGGTCCCACCTGCCCTGTATATGACCCTATGGGGCACTGTGACGTAGTGGGGGTACCTTGCTGGTTGCTATGCTGGGCAGCGGGTTGTCAGTGACCCCCACTGGCTGCTGTCTGCAGCACGGCCCAGCAGGGCAGGGGATGAGTCATTATGCAAGGGGGCTTCGAAACTCAGACAGGTATCTCCCATGGAGCGGAGCAATGGGAAGGAAGGGGGCAAGGCCAGCCCTGGCTGGGGGCAGGGCTGGAAGGGAGTGAGTTAGTTTCTGTCTGGGATCATGGAGGAGACAGCCTAGGGAAAGGGGCTGGAATTTAGGGGCCCAGCATCCCCCATCTCAAGGGGGGCTGAGGCATCCTAGGCCCAGTTCCTGTAACCAGATGACATCTATGCTGCGCTGTATCCTGGAGAAGCAATAAACTCCCTCTATTCTACTGGCTGGTGGAGTCTGTCCATGCCACTACGGGGTGCAGGAGTCGGGGGACCCCGACGCGCCGCCACAGGCACTACTAGAGCAGATGCCCTCTCGATGTCTGTATCACCCCAGCACCCCTACCTTTCCCAGCCAAACTCACCAGCTCGTCAGGCAGCTATCAGGTCAGTTTGACAGAATCTCCTCCATGAACTCATGCAGATTGGCATTAATTACACTGTCCTCCTTTCATTCTGTATGAACGAGTCCAGTGCCAGCCTCTCCATTGTCCTGCGCAGGACCGGTGTCAGATGGACAGGCCTGCCACTACTCGGCGCATCCCTGTTACCCTTTCTGGCTGGCACACGATTGTGTTACTGCTGCCGCAGGCACTTGGGGCTGGCCGCTGTCAGAGGCTGGCGCTGGGCGAGATGGAGCCGGGTGTTCTGAGTGGCTGGTTACACTAGCTGAGCAGGCAAAGGACACGTCCAGATGGGCCAGTGCTACATAGTGAGCAGTGTGGTCTGGGGAGAGCGCAGTCCTGGCCCCGTCAGGGCCGGGCTGCCAGCAGGACCGCACGTGGCGGGGCAGCATCGCACCTTGACTTCCTCGGCAGCTCTCAGCCCTGACTGCAAGGAGCTCTGCTGAGGCTCACCATGGCTCCTGGACAGCCCCAGGCGTCAGGCAGGCCCTTGCAAATCAGACGGGTGGAGCGTGTCAGGCCTGCTCCCTCCCCGCCCCCTGAGACAGCCCTTGGCCACATGCTCTGCCCTCCAGAGAGCCCGGATGGGCTGGAGGGCACCAGCACCATGGACAGCGCCCCATTGACGGCTCTGTGGGACGGTGCGCATCTGGGCGCCAATGATCGACCTGGGCAGGGCTGCGGCTGGCCCGGTTCATGGGCTCCAGTGCAGTGCAGACATTGGGCCTGGGCTGAGCCCGGGTCAGAACCCTACTGGGGAGAGGATCCCAGACCCCAGCTCCCGAGCGCCTGCACTGCAATTGTATCCCCCCTAGCCAGAGCCTGGTGAGCCTGAGACAACTGACCGGGTTCGGAGACTCAGTGCCCATGGACTCAGGGCAGAGCCCTGCTGAATTCATGGGCCCGTCCCCCTCGGCTGCCTGGGGGCTGAGGGGAAGCACCAGTTTTCTTCTCTTTACAGAGGGGGAGCCATTGGTGTTGCTTTAAAGAGGGGGAGCCATTTGTGTTTCAGCTCGTCTCAGCTGTGGGTGCATGTCCCGGCAGCGTGGTGCCGTTCAGAGCCGCCTCTCCCAACGGAGCGTGCTCAAGACCCTATGTTCCAGCAGCTGGGCCTCCCGTGGCCCAGGCGGGAGCTGGCTCTCAGGAAGGAGCTATGCAGAGGCTGGTCTGTGCACAAAGGCAGTTCTCTCCGGGTGACATTGGCAAGCCTTAGGAAGCAGATGGAAGCAGGAAGCCTGAATTTGCGGACGCACTGAGCTCACCTCAGCAAACGAGCCCAGGCCCCGCTCCCCGACACCGGCTGCTCGATACGCACAGGCAGAATTCGCTCCCATGCGGTCACGGCCGGGTTTCTTAGCAGAGCCATAACCCGCCTCCCATCCTGGCCCATTGCTCAGGCCCGGGGGCCTGGGCTCTGCCCTTCCTGGGCAACCAAGCCAACCTGTAAATGTTGCACCAATGGCGCGATGGACTCATCCACCCCGGAGGTGCTGCCCCGAGGACCCAGAGTGGGATCCAGGCCGGTGGGGAGCACAGGGCGCTCTGAGGGCCGGTGGGGAGCACAGGGAGCTCTGAGCGTCGGTGGGGAGCACAGGGCGCTCTGAGGGCCGGTGGGGAGCACAGGGAGCTCTGAGGGCCGGTGGGGAGCACAGGGCGCTCTGAGGGATGGTGGGGAGCACAGGGCGCTCTGAGGGCCGGTGGGGAGCACAGGGAGCTCTGAGGGCCGGTGGGGAGCACAGGGCGCTCTGAGGGATGGTGGGGAGCACAGGGAGCTCTGAGGGCCGGTGGGGAGCACAGGGCGCTCTGAGGGATGGTGGGGAGCACAGGGAGCTCTGAGGGCCGGTGGGGAGCACAGGGCGCTCTGAGGGCCGGTGGGGAGCACAGGGAGCTCTGAGGGCCGGTGGGGAGCACAGGGCGCTCTGAGGGATGGTGGGGAGCACAGGGCGCTCTGAGGGCCGGTGGGGAGCACAGGGCGCTCTGAGGGCCGGTGGGGAGCACAGGGAGCTCTGAGGGATGGTGGGGAGCACAGGTAGCTCTGAGGGATGGTGGGGAGCACAGGGCGCTCTGAGGGATGGTGGGGAGCACAGGGCGCTCTGAGGGCCGGTGGGGAGCACAGGGCGCTCTGAGGGCCGGTGGGGAGCACAGGGCGCTCTGAGGGCCGGTGGGGAGCACAGGGAGCTCTGAGGGCCGGTGGGGAGCACAGGGCGCTCTGAGGGCCGGTGGGGAGCACAGGGAGCTCTGAGGGATGGTGGGGAGCACAGGGCGCTCTGAGGGATGGTGGGGAGCACAGGGAGCTCTGAGGGCCGGTGGGGAGCACAGGGAGCTCTGAGGGCCGGTGGGGAGCACAGGGCGCTCTGAGGGCCGGTGGGGAGCACAGGGAGCTCTGAGGGATGGTGGGGAGCACAGGGCGCTCTGAGGGATGGTGGGGAGCACAGGGAGCTCTGAGGGATGGTGGGGAGCACAGGGAGCTCTGAGGGCCGGTGGGGAGCACAGGGCGCTCTGAGGGCCGGTGGGGAGCACAGGGCGCTCTGAGGGCCGGTGGGGAGCACAGGGCGCTCTGAGGGCCGGTGGGGAGCACAGGGAGCTCTGAGGGATGGTGGGGAGCACAGGGCGCTCTGAGGGCCGGTGGGGAGCACAGGGAGCTCTGAGGGATGGTGGGGAGCACAGGGAGCTCTGAGGGCCGGTGGGGAGCACAGGGAGCTCTGAGGGATGGTGGGGAGCACAGGGCGCTCTGAGGGCCTGTGGGGAGCACAGGGCGCTCTGAGGGCCGGTGGGGCGCACAGGGCGCTCTGAGGGCCGGTGGGGAGCACAGGGAGCTCTGAGGGATGGTGGGGAGCACAGGGCGCTCTGAGGGCCGGTGGGGAGCACAGGGAGCTCTGAGGGATGGTGGGGAGCACAGGGAGCTCTGAGGGCCGGTGGGGAGCACAGGGAGCTCTGAGGGATGGTGGGGAGCACAGGGCGCTCTGAGGGCCTGTGGGGAGCACAGGGCGCTCTGAGGGCCGGTGGGGCGCACAGGGCGCTCTGAGGGCCGGTGGGGAGCACAGGGCGCTCTGAGGGATGGTGGGGAGCACAGGGAGCTCTGAGGGCCGGTGGGGAGCACAGGGAGCTCTGAGGGCCGGTGGGGCGCACAGGGCGCTCTGAGAGCCGGTGGGGAGCACAGGGCGCTCTGAGGGATGGTGGGGAGCACAGGGCGCTCTGAGGGCCGGTGGGGAGCACAGGGCGCTCTGAGGGCCGGTGGGGAGCACAGGGAGCTCTGAGGGCCGGTGGGGCGCACAGGGAGCTCTGAGGGACGGCTCATGTCGGCAGGCTGGCAGGGGGAGTGTGTGTGGCACGGCCTATATGGCCCCATCAGGGGGTACAGGGCGGCGCTCACACTCCCTGGGAATGGCCTGCATTTGTATTGCTGTAGCACCGAGGCCGGGTCCCTGCCTCCTGCACCCCTCTGTCCCAAGAGCTCCCGGGCTAAACAGACAAGCCAGACAAAGCGGGGGAGGGGAACAGAGATTGGGCAAGGGGAAGGGACATGCAGGGCGCCCGTTTCCCTGCGGCAGCAGCAACAGGGCGCCCGTATCCCCGCGGCAGCAGCAGCAGCAGGGCGCCCGTGTCCCCGCGGCAGCAGCAGCAGCAGGGCGCCCGTGTCCCCGCGGCAGCAGCAACAGGGCGCCCGTGTCCCCGCGGCAGCAGCAGCAGCAGGGCGCCCATGTCCCCGCGGCAGCAGCAGCAGCAGCAGCAGGGCGCCCGTGTCCCCGCGGCAGCAGCAGCAGCAGCAGCAGGGCGCCCGTGTCCCCGCGGCAGCAGCAGCAGCAGGGCGCCCGTGTCCCCGTGGCAGCAGCAGCAGCAGGGCGACCGTGTCCCCGCGGCAGCAGCAGCAGCAGCAGGGCGCCCGTGTCCCCGCGGCAGCAGCAGCAGGGCGCCCGTGTCCCCGCGGCAGCAGCAGCAGCAGCAGCAGCAGCAGCAGCAGCAGGGCGCCCGTGTCCCCGCGGCAGCAGCAGCAGCAGGGCGCCCGTGTCCCCGCGGCAGCAGCAGCAGCAGCAGCAGGGCGCCCGTGTCCCCACGGCAGCAGCAGCAGGGCGCCCGTGTCCCCGCGGCAGCAGCAGCAGCAGGGCGCCCGTGTCCCCACGGCAGCAGCAGCAGCAGGGCGCCCGTGTCCCCGCGGCAGCAGCAGCAGCAGGGCGCCCGTGTCCCCGCGGCAGCAGCAGCAGCAGCAGGGCGCCCGTGTCCCCGCGGCAGCAGCAGCAGGGGCGCCCGTGTCCCCGCGGCAGCAGCAGCAGCAGCAGCAGCGGCCCGTGTCCCCGCGCAGCAGCAGCAGCAGGGCGCCCGTGTCCCCGCGGCAGCAGCAGCAGCAGGGCGCCCGTGTCCCCCGAGCAGCAGCAGCAGCAGGGCGCCCGTGTCCCCGCGGCAGCAGCAGCAGCAGGGCGCCCGTGTCCCCAGCGGCAGCAGCAGCAGCAGGGCGCCCGTGTCCCCGCGCAGCAGCAGCAGCAGGGCGCCCGTGTCCCCGCAGCGCAGCAGGCCCCCGCAGCAGCAGCAGCAGGGCGCCCGTGTCCCCGCGGCAGCAGCAGCAGCAGGGCGCCCGTGTCCCCCGCAGCAGCAGCAGCAGCAGGGCGCCCGTGTCCCCGCGGCAGCAGCAGCAGCAGGGCGCCCGTGTCCCCGCGGCAGCAGCAGCAGCAGGGCGCCCGTGTCCCCGCGGCAGCAGCAGCAGCAGGGCGCCCGTGTCCCCGGGCAGCAGCAGCAGCAGGGCGCCCGTGTCCCCGCGGCAGCAGCAGCAGCAGCGGCGCCCGTGTCCCCGCGGCAGCAGCAGCAGGGCGCCCGTGTCCCCGCGGCAGACAGCAGGCCCCCGCAGCAGCAGCAGCAGGGCGCCCGTGTCCCCGCGGCAGCAGCAGCAGCAGGGCGCCCGTGTCCCCGCAGGCAGCAGCAGCAGCAGGGCGCCCGTGTCCCCACGGCAGCAGCAGCAGGGCGCCCGTGTCCCCGCGGCGGCAGCAGCAGCAGCAGGGCGCCCGTGTCCCCGCGGCAGCAGCAGCAGCAGCAGGGCGCCCGTGTCCCCGCGGCAGCAGCAGCAGGGCGCCCGTGTCCCCGCGGCAGCAGCAGCAGCAGCAGCAGGGCGCCCGTGTCCCCGCGGCAGCAGCAGCAGCAGGGCGCCCGTGTCCCCGCGGCAGCAGCAGCAGCAGCAGCAGGGCGCCCGTGTCCCCGCGGCAGCAGCAGCAGCAGGGCGCCCGTGTCCCCGCGGCAGCAGCAGCAGCAGGGTGCCCGTGTCCCCGCGGCAGCAGCAGCAGCAGGGTGCCCGTGTCCCCGCGGCAGCAGCAGCAGCAGGGCGCCCGTGTCCCCGCGGCAGCAGCAGCAGCAGGGCGCCCGTGTCCCCACGGCAGCAGCAGCAGCAGGGCGCCCGTGTCCCCGCGGCAGCAACAGCAGCAGGGCGCCCGTGTCCCCGCGGCAGCAGCAGCAGGGCGCCCGTGTCCCCGCGGCAGCAGCAGCAGCAGGGCGCCCGTGTCCCCGCAGCAGCAGCAGCAGGGCGCCCGTGTCCCCGCGGCAGCAGCAGGGCACCCGTGTCCCCGCGGCAGCAGCAGCAGCAGGGCGCCCGTGTCCCCGCGGCAGCAGCAGCAGGGCGCCCGTGTCCCCGCGGCAGCAGCAGGGCGCCCGTGTCCCCGCGGCAGCAGCAGCAGCAGGGCGCCCGTGTCCCCGCGGCAGCAGCAGCAGCAGCAGCAGCAGGGCGCCCGTGTCCCCGCGGCAGCAGCAGCAGGGCGCCTGTGTCCCCGCGGCAGCAGCAGGGCCAAAGACTCCTGCGCCTTCGGAGAGGGCACGACTGCAAGTGGGTGCAGTGATTCAAGCAGATGGGGCTGGGCGGAAGCCTTGCTGCTGACCAGGGCTGAAGCACTGGGCGAGGGACGTGCGCTTGCTTGTGACACGTTTTCCAGCCAAAGCCCACGACATGGCCTCTCGTGCGAGCCCTTGCCCGGCAAGGCCGTGAGCGGCAGCCCTGGGATTCCAGGCTCCGGCTGCTATGGGGAGAGGCTGATCCCGGGCAATCCCCCCACGGCAGCCTCTCTCACCTGCCAGTGCCTAGACCCAGGCTCGGCTCGACGAGGGGCCTTCCCTCCGTCCCCCCCTCGCAGCTGCAGCATGAGCCTGGGGAGCACTCACCAGCTGCTGGTGGTTTGTGCGTCTTTGTTTATTTATTTAGCTGCAGGGAAAAGTGGTGACTCTGCCTTTAAGCGTGTTCAATTACTGCCAGTTAATGATGATTAATTTACAATTACGGCCCTTTAACGGGTAGTGTGTGTGTTAAATAAATATTGATCTTTCATTTGTGGCCACAGATATATTACCCCCGCGACAGGAAATTCACTGCCAGGAACTGGACTGCAGCCTCTGCTCTCAGCCAGGCCCGCGCAGGAGGCCTCGGCTTGGAGCGCCTCCGAGTTAATTGAGTTTGTCAGAAAATTTTGGCGCTTGCCGGCTGCGGGCAGCACTGACTGTCCCCGCTTCGCCCGCGTCTGGAGCCAGATTGGAATCACGTCCCATTTGAAATTCAAATAGGAACTCGATGGCTCGGTCCGCCTCCCCAGCAGCCACGTCTGCTCAGAACACGGCGGTGCCCGGCTTCGCCCCTTTTCTTATGCGGCCTGAGGAAACGAGCAAACTGCCCAGGGCCTGTGCGCGTTTCCGCAGCCTGAGGTCACAAGCCAGGGGCTGTGCCTGGATTCCACCAGAGCCCCAGCTCGGCCCAGGCGGGCGTGGTCGGCGGGCGGCCGGCTGGCTCTGCCTCTCGCTGCACTAAGCACCCCAGAGAATGGAGCAGCAGGCGGAGATGTGCATCGCAAAGCAGGGGGCTGCCTGGCGGGAAGGGTGCTCTGGTTGTGGGTGGCCACGTGCCTACGTGGCCAGGCTGGGAGTCAAGTGGCCAGCCGGGAGGGAGGCTGAGTGCACGCGTCCTGCTAATGCACCGGGTTCCCGGTGGGGAGAGACTGACCGAAGCTGGGCTGGGTTGCTCCGAGGGAAGGCCTGCCCGATGAGCTCAGGCCTCGGGGCTACGCTGCAGGCAGTTGGTGGGGATGGGCACCAGCCCAGGCCGGGGGGGTGGTGGCAGAGCTGTGTCGACAGGAACCACGGGTCAGGCGGCGAGCTGAGGTCGGTACCTCGGCAGTGCTGACAGTGGGCCCCCAGCCTCCGTGGCTAGCTCAGCCTTAGTTCGTCAGCCCTCGTACACGCCGCCCCCCGCCCCAGCCTGGTCCTTTAACAAGGAAGGGCCAAGCATCCTCTGCGCCCTTCCCCCAGACACGCTCACCTCTGCGCTCTCCCCATTGGCTACTCCCTTTCGCTTGCATGGGGCCTTCTCGGAGGCAGCCGCGCCCCAGGAGCCCCGATTCTGGCACCGCTCTGGCCGAGGCACCTGCTCCAAACGAGCCTTTTGTTCCGTCTGCGTGCGCCGACTCGTCTGAAGGGCACTTTCTGGTTTGGAATCAGCAGGGCTGTTTGTGCTCATCGGGGCCATG
This sequence comes from Pelochelys cantorii, assembly GCA_032595735.1. Classification (NCBI taxonomy): domain Eukaryota; kingdom Metazoa; phylum Chordata; order Testudines; family Trionychidae; genus Pelochelys; species Pelochelys cantorii. Next base: position 41,165,805 of record CM064341.1, read on the forward strand.
AAAATGTTATTTTAGTCCTGACACTGATGCTTGCGAGTAAAATGTAGCTCTCACTCCGGAGTACATTAGCTGCCGCTATTTGGCTGCTTGTTAAAGTGGTAATTTTGATGAGAAGAATACACCGCCAAGCAGCTCCATCTCCCTCCACAGCAAGCCAAGCACCTCGAAGGATACTCTCCCCTGAGAGGCGGCGGCGTTCCACGTCCTCTTTATTACCCGCCGGCCGGGGGAGTTGACTTGCAGCTGCTTGTGGTCGTCTGACCAGATTGCGCTTGGAACTTCGTAATTACATTTCATTCACATGAAACACCAGTGCCTGTACAACTCCTGATCAGAAAGAGCCTTTAAAAGGCCTGCCTCAGTCATCAGCAAATTGGCACTCCATTATTTATTCATGAACGCCCGTATGTTGGGTATGTTGGAGCCAATTAGCTCACCTCTGCATTTACTGCCCTTTTTTTTTTTTGCTTGATGCAGGCTACTAAATGTCAAAAATACTGCAGCGGTTTAGCCAAAAGATTGTTTTAAAGAGATTCCACCTACAGCGAGGAGCTGAGGGGCAGAATATTGAACACGAGGAGAGATTTATTTTTATCGGTGCCCACACACAGCTGTAGCAAACCAGGTTTGCATTGCTCCTAGCTGATGTCTGTTGATGTTCCTAGACTGGCTTCCACATGCCCATGTTGCAGTGGCAGCTGCACCTTTCATATTCTATTAACCTTGTCTGTAGAAAAGACACCTGGTCCCAGTGCAGAATTAGCTCTTGTAATTAGCAATGTAAACTGCATGTTCTCTGCCGGAACAGGCAGGCACTTTGCAACCCGCCTCTCCGTGCACAGAGGGGTTTGACACAGCCAGGCAGGCGGGGCTGCCCGGGCACATTCCTACCAGCCCAGTGCTGAACCCATGGCAGTGAGAACAGCTGGGCGGGAACTTTGCAAACCGTTTTTTTCATCGGCAAATGTGGCGAAGTTGGACCATAACCCGTGAGTAGGAAAGGGCTGGTTTTGACACATTTTCCATTCCAAACAAAATTGGGAAAAAAATTATAAATTGTAATTTTCTATTTTGAGACATTTCAAACAAAAAGTTTCCATTTTTCTCGGGGGGGAGGGGGTGGAAGTGATTTTTGTTTCAAAATTTCAGTTAATTTATAGATTTTAATATGTAAAAAAGAACGTAAAGTGTCCAAATTAAATCAGCTTGCAAGAGCAGACCCAATCCAGTGGCCGCGGGGGAGTTTGGGGCTGTGAAACTTGTCAGGACTTTGACTTGTCACCCCCGTTCAGGGTGGGAATTTCTTGTAACTCTTCAGAAGCCCCACTGGGGAGGAAATCCATTTCCTGCCCAGGCCTGGCCGGGCTGCTGGCACGGCCAGACGCTGCAGCCTCTCCGGGAAAGGCAGGGTCCCTGCTGACGGAGGAGTGCTGCTTGTGTCCTTTTTCTGACCCATTGCAGATTAGCACCTGCGCTGTTCACCACGCAGCCAACGCCTTTGCCACTGCAGGCTCAGCCATAAAGGCAGCCAGAGCATCCTCTGTGTGGCCTAATGAATCACTGGCCTGTGAACAGTGGGAGTAAGCAAGGAGCCGGCGCTTCCACTGCTCATTAAAGCTCCCTGGGCTCTCCTGATGCTACCACGCCATCAATAACATTGATCTCCCCTCATTTAAAGCCAGTGAAGCAGCGGACTCGGCCGGCAGGTGTGTTTACGAGCAGAGTGCTAAGTAGATGTTTTAACTAAATGGAACATTTCTTGCTTCAATTAATGCAAAAGGTAGCAACTCAAAGGGAAATATTAGGAACATTAACTTTTATATTGGTCCCATTTGTTATATTTGATGGGTAACCCACTCCCTCGGTTTAGCTCTGGGTGCTGTTGTGGTCAAAGCAATATCCAAAGGCAAAGCTGGCGGCGTCATTAGCAGTGTTCCCTGCGAGCCGGGAGTTTGCAGCCGCTCGGGAGAGCTGATGCGCAGAGCGCCCACTGCTCAGTTGGTGATTCCAGTGGTGGTGCACATTCGCACATGCCTCGGCACACGTAAAAATTATTCCGTGCATAGATGGGAAAAAAAATCCACACGCAGATGGAAAAGATGAACCCTGGTCATTACTGAGCTGCTGATGTAAACAGAGTTAACCCACCCACACCCTGTGTCCCAGGAAAGGGCGTCAGCGCCATTAACTACGGGTGCTGGTGGGGGAGGAGGCGGGGCTCAAGGGGTCGCAGGGGAGAAGTTGTTCCCTCGGTGACACTGGCTGGAACCGAAGGGAAAATGACCGACAGGTGTGGCGCCTCTTTCGTGCTCCATTCCCAAAGCCTCCCAAACACCCCCCGCGGTACACAATGGAGCACTCCCGCTTCCCAAAGACCCCCCGTGGTACACAATGGAGCACTCCCACCTCCCAAAGACCCCCCGTGGTACACAATGGAGCACTCCCGCCTCCCAAACACCCCCCGCGGTACACAATGGAACACTCCCGCCACCCAAAGACCCCCCGCGGTACACAGTGGAGCACTCCCGCCTCCCAAACACCCCCCCGCGGTACACAATGGAGCACTCCCGCCTCCCAAACACCCCCCGCGGTACACAATGGAGCACTCCCGCTTCCCAAAGACCCCCCCGCGGTACACAATGGAGCACTCCCACCTCCCAAAGACCCCCCGCGGTACACAATGGAGCACTCCCGCCTCCCAAACACCCCCCGCGGTACACAATGGAGCACTCCCGCCTCCCAAACACCCCCCGCGGTACACAATGGAGCACTCCTGCTTCCCAAAGACCCCCCGCGGTACACAATGGAGCACTCCCGCCTCCCAAACACCCCCCGCGGTACACAATGGAGCACTCCCGCCTCCCAAAGACCCCCCGCGGTACACAATGGAGCACTCCCGCCTCCCAAAGACCCCCCGCGGTACACAATGGAGCACTCCCGCCTCCCAAACACCCCCCGCGGTACACAATGGAGCACTCCCGCTTCCCAAAGACCCCCCGCGGTACACAATGGAGCACTCCTGCTTCCCAAAGACCCCCCGCGGTACACAATGGAGCACTCCCGCCTCCCAAAGACCCCCCGCGGTACACAATGGAGCACTCCCGCCTCCCAAACACCCCCTCCCGCAGTACACAATGGAGCACTCCTGCCTCCCAAAGACCCCCCGCGGTACACAATGGAGCATTCCTGCCTCCCAAACACCCCCTGCGGTACACGATGGAGCACTCCCGCCTCCCAAACACCCCCTGCGGTGCACAATGGAGCATTCCTGCCTCCCAAACACCCCCTGCGGTACACGATGGAGCACTCCCGCCTCCCAAACACCCCCCGCGGTACACAATGGAGCACTCCCGCCTCCCAAACACCCCCCGCGGTACACAATGGAGCACTCCTGCTTCCCAAAGACCCCCCGTGGTACACAATGGAGCACTCCTGCCTCCCAAACACCCCCTGCGGTACACAATGGAGCACTCCCGCCTCCCAAACACCCCCCGTGGTACACAATGGAGCACTCCTGCCTCCCAAACACCCCCTGCGGTACACAATGGAGCACTCCCGCCTCCCAAACACCCCCCGTGGTACACAATGGAGCACTCCTGCCTCCCAAAGACCCCCCGCGGTACACAATGGAGCACTCCCGCCTCCCAAACACCCCCCCCCCCGCGGTGCACAATGGAGCACTCCTGCCTCCCAAACACCCCCTGCGGTACACAATGGAGAGCACTCCTGCCTCCCAAACACCCCCTGCGGTACACAATGGAGCACTCCTGCCTCCCAAAGACCCCCCGCGGTACACAATGGAGCACTCCTGCCTCCCAAACACCCCCTGCGGTACACAATGGAGCACTCCCGCCTCCCAAACACCCCCTGCGGTACACAATGGAGCACTCCCGCTTCCCAAAGACCCCCTGCGGTACACAATGGAGCACTCCTGCCTCCCAAACACCCCCTGCGGTACACAATGGAGCACTCCCGCCTCCCAAACACCCCCTGTGGTACACAATGGAGCACTCCTGCTTCCCAAAGACCCCCGCGGTACACAATGGAGCACTCCCGCCTCCCAAACACCCCCCCCCCCGCGGTGCACAATGGAGCACTCCCCTCCCTATGGAAATGCAGCCCCCTCTGGTGTCCCGCTGGGTGGGGCCCTGAGCTCGGAGCCTGGCTGGGGGGGCGCGGGAGCTGCAGGGGGAGTTGGCAGGCGAGAAGGCAGGACGGGGTTGGCCGGGTTGGACATGGACCCTGCTCTGGTCAGCGGTGAACGGTGCCCTCCTCTCACCGACTCTGAGGGCGGCGACAGGCCTGCACCCACACTCCCCACGCCATTAGTGGGACTCCCCAGGCCAGAGCGCCCCCCTTTGCCCAGGGGTTGCGCCCTGCTAGGAGAGCCTGCCCAGGGCCTGGGGCCCGCAGGTGAAGGCAGCAATGAGCCTGCGTGTTCCCACACAGTGTCACGCACCGATCCCTGGGGACTGGGTGGAGGAGAAGGGCTCAGAATGGACAGGCCCAAACGCACAGCCCCTGGCTCCGCCGGCGCACCCGCTTTGGGGACGGCTGGGACAAGCTGCCCCCTGCAACTGCCGCCTCCCAGTTCCTGTGCCTGAACATTCCCATGGGGACCCCCAGTCCCGTGGGAGTCACTGCCCCCCCCCCACTGCTTGGGGCATGGTGGGGAGTGAACCGGCAAAGGAGCTGACACCTGCATGGTGTGCCAAGAATCGGGGCCTGCCCCAATAGCCTCTGCCTTTCCCAGCCAAGCAGGGCCCGCGTCCCCGAGCGGCCTCAGCAGTCACCCTCAGGGCGCATCCCACAACGGTCAGCAGAACCACCCCGCAGGCTCTTGCGCTGCTCACAGCCACCCTGCCCTGTCCTCGCCATGCAGGCTGGGAGCCCCACTGCGGCCTCGGCGGCCGGTGCCAGCCCTGGGGACAGGGCCTGGTCCGTGTGAGGCTGGGATGGCGGGCTCCATTTCTCTCCTGGGAGCCGCTGCACAATGGCTGAGTCCGGCTATTTCCACTCCCCCAAGGAGCGGGTGGTGCCCATGGACGCTCGTGGCACTAGGGTGTGTTTGTCCGTCTCTAGGTGCCACAGGACCGCTCGCTGGTTTTAGAGCGGCAGACGAACACGGCTCCCCCCAGACGTTTTAACGCCCCCTTCCCCTTCCACCCGCAGCCGTGCCATTTGCTAGGGAGGCCTCACTCCCTCGGCAGGCCTTGTAGCCACGTCTCTGGCCCTCTTCCATCATTGTGTCTGGGACACGTGTGCCACCTTCCACCTGCGCTGCCTCTGGAAACTGTACAGGCCGCCTCAGCCTCCTGCTGCTGCCAAGCCAGGCCGCGCCCGTCTCAATGTTCAGGAAGTGAACAGCCCTTCACTGAAGCCAAGGGAAGCAAGTGTCACTCCCCCTCTCCCACTGCGGGTCACTGAGCCCCCCGGCCATGGAGCGGGGAGCCACATGTGGCAGCTGAAGCAGCACTGGGCTCCGAGAGAAATAAGAACAACCCAGGGACGACAGACCAGGCAGCTTCACTTCTGTGCCAGGGTAGATAATGGAGCAAGTAATTAAGAAATTCATCTGCAAACACCTGGAAGATAATATCTGGGTGACAGGGAACAGCCAGCATGGATTTGTAAAGAACAACCCATGCCAAACCAATCGGAGAGCTTTCTTTGATAGGATAATGAGTCTTGTGGAGAAGGGAGAAGCGGTGGATGTGGTATACCTAGACTTTAGTAAGGCGTTTGATACGGTCTCGCATGATCTTCTTGTCAATGAACTAGGCCAATACAACTTAGATGGGGCTACTATACGGTGGGTGCATAACTGGCTGGATAACCATTCTCAGAGTAGTTATGAACAGTTCACAATCCTGCTGGAAGGGCATAACAAGTGGGGTTTTGGGGCCAGTTCTGTTCAATATCTTCATCAACGATTTAGATGATGGCATAGAGCGTACACTTATTAAGTTTGCAGATGATACCAAGCTGGGAGGGGTTGCAACTGCTTTGGAGGACAGGGTCATAATTCAAAATGATCTGGATAAAGTGGAGAAATGGTCTGAGGTAAACAGGATGAAGTTTAATAAGGACAAATGCAAAGTGCTCCACTTAGGAAAGAACACTTCATTTCACACACACAGAATGGGAAGCGACTGTCTAGGAAGGAGTCCTGCAGAAAGGGATCTAGGGGTTATAGTGGACCACAACCTAAATATGAGTCAACAGTGTGACACATGATTATGGGATGCATTAACAGGATTCTGGGCTGCATGAACAGGAGTGTTGTGAGCAAGACACAAGCAGTCATTCTTCTGCTCTAGTCGGTGCTGATTAGGCCTCAGTTGGAGTATTGTGTCCAGTTCTGGGCACCACATTTCAAAAAAGATGCGGGCAAATTGGAGAAGGTCCAGAGAAGAGCAACAAAAATGATTAAAGGTCTAGAGAACATGAGCTATGAGGGAAGGCTGAAAGAATTGGGCTTGTTAAGAAAAGAGAAGACTGAGGGGGGACATGGTAGCAGTTTTGAAGTATCTAAAAAGGTGTTACAAGGAGGAGGGAGAAAAATTGTTCTCCTTGGCCTCTGATGACAGGACAAGGAGCAATGGGCTTAAATTGCAGCAAGGGAGGTTTAGGTTGGACATTAGGAAAAACTTCCTGCCTGTCAGTGTAAACACTGGAATAAATTGCCAAGGGGGGTTGTGGAATCTCCATCACTGGAGATATTGAAGAGCAGGTTGGACAGACACCTGTCAGGGATGGTCTAGATGGAGCTTGGTCCTGCCGGGAGGGCAGGGGACTGGACTCGATGACCTCTTGAGGTCGCTTCCAGTTCTAGGATTCTAGGACTGTCAGGTTTGTGGGACAGGGAGTCCGCCAATGCCCAGATCCCACCATGGGCTAGGCTCACTCATGGCTGCTGCAAGGTTGTATACCACTGACCTCAGGGACAGAACAGCCCCTGCACAAATAACCCGCTTGCAGGGGACACCCTTGCTGTACAGTTAGGCCAGGCCAAGACCATCTCTCTCTCTCTTCCCCCCACAACCCCTGCCTGCTTTTTGCCACTGGACTCAGCCCCCCAAGGCTGCCTGGCTCCAGCGTGACCATTCGGCATGAGAGCAGGCACGTCATGCCAGGCCGGACTGACGTGGAGGGGCCCGATGGCAGCTGGAGCTGAGAAATGCCCCAGGTGGTCAGGCTGCCCCGCTCCCACTGGCTGAGGGCATCTTGCACCATCCCCAGCAGGCAGGTGGGGCCAGCCTCCATCACACTGGGCCCCAGGCTAGACGGCCCCCGGGCCAATGGCGATTCCTGTGCACGTGTCTGTGTGCGCGTGACCAGCTTTAAAACAGCCACGGGGGAGGGGGTGGCACTAACCATGTGACCTCAGGCTGCTCCCAGACCAGGCAGGGCACCGTCCACGTCCCAGGTGCCGTGGGGCCACTGGTGACTGATTAAGGGGGGTTGGCCCATGGGATGGAAAGCGACGCTTGTGACCGGATGTGTAACAACCGCAGGCATTCCCTCCCTCCCTGGGTTTCTGAGCACCATGCTGGGCCACCCTGCACGGGTTTCACTTTGTTGGGGGTAAGGGAGCCCATGCGGGCCTGACGGGGGAGCAGCCACCTTGCCCCCCATGCAGCCCCTCAGACGAGTCACTCGGCAAGAGCAGCCTCTTCGCTCGGCGCCTCTGACGGCGACCGGCAGGTGAAGTGGTGCCGTGCGCAGGCACCATGGCCGCGGGCTGAAATGCACAGTGACTTGATTTGTGCTCAATAATATAATGAGTTGTATTATGAGTGATGCCGGATTTAATGGCCAAATCAATATGTGTGTTTAGTATTAGGCTTTATTTGAGCGCTAAGTGACATGAGATAAGCAGGCGCAAAGCGTGTTAATTGCTTTGTGTTTAGCATTTACGCGAATCTGAGTGTGCTGGGCTGCCGCGGGCTCTCCAGCGCGAGTAACTCTGTTTGCCTGAACCAGGCCCTGTTTGCTCTATTGACTGGCGTGGAATCACTCGGGTGTCTCGCAGACTCGACTTTCGCGCTGAGCTTGTGAGTTTAACACGCGGCCGCTCTGACAGCGCCGTGTGCGTGCCGGGGAAGGCAGCAAACCGAACCCAGCAGCGCGCAGGAACTGCACGGGCTCACGCTGACAAAGCCAAGCCGCTCGGATTTCAGATGCTGCCAGTCAGCTGCGTCTATCCCCTCTCCTCCTGGGCGCTTTCGGCTGGCCACCTTTCTGGGGACACCCGGAGGGCAATCGCCAGCCATTTGCCCTGATCTAACTCAGCGGCAGTGCAGACAGAACTTCCACCGGGCTGCTCATCGCTCTGCTCTGAGAGATCCCATTGCAGTCCCCTGCCCTGTTTTCAGGAGGTGCAGGTGGAGAAGCGGGGTTCGGAGGCAATTCACAAGACAGCTCTTTGGACTCGTGCCAAGCACCGAACGCGGGTCACTGCTGGCCCTTGGGGAGTCCTGGTGTGCCATGGGCTGTTGTCTGGCCTGTTCCCTCTGGCACCTCTCAGGCTACAGCCGTGTCCCATAATGGAGGCCGCACTGAGCGAGGGTCTGCTCCGCAGCCCTTTGCTACGCGGGAGGCAGTCTGGCAGAACTCTTCCCATCCCAGCCATGGCACAGAGGGGCCCTGGGGCCCAAGCCAGCTCTGCCAGACAAGGGAGACTCCTCAGCACAAGCCTGTTTCCTCACAGCCGTGCCTGCTCCCTGGGCATCAGCGAGAGGAAGGCAGGGGGGTGGCTGGGATGCCTGCAGACAGCTGGTGCCAGAGGCAAGGCCGCCTGAGTTTCCTGTTGAGGGTCTTTCCTGTTAACCAGCTGTGACGTAGTGGGGGGGCTGTCTGCTCTGTAACCTGGTGTCCCCCTGAGCTGTGATGTGAGATTCCCACTGACTCACCCACATGTGTATTAGCCCAGACACCTAGGACCAGCCTGACCGGATCACAAGGCTCTTTCCCCAGGAGAGAGGCAAAGGAAGGGCAGCGGAGACGAACACCTGGCCGGGGGCAGGGTCTGGGAGCGCGGCAGTCTTGGGCTGGAACCATGAAGGAAACAGACTAAGGAGGGGGCTGGAATCGAGGGGCCCAGGGACCCCATCTCAAGGGGGCTGAGGCATCCTGGCCCAGACTCCTGTAGACGCGTCACGTCTGTGCTGGGCTGTACCCTGGAGAAGCAATAACCCCCCCGTTCTACTGGCTGGCGGAGTCTGTTCTTGCTGATACAGGGCTGCAGGATCAGAGGAACCCCGACTCGCCGTCACAGTGGTGTCAGCAGTGGTATCCTGCAGCACTCGGTCAGTGAGTCTACACCCCGGGGATCGGCGGGGAGATGGCCTATGCCCGACTCCTGAGGGCAGACCTTGTGGGGCTGTGCGGAGAGAGGGGCCTGCCCGTGGGGAAAGCAACCAAGGCCCAGCTGATTGCCTGGCTGCAAGAGAATGACCTGTCCAGGGGCCTGGATCCTGTCCCAGCAGGGAGCAGCCAGACACGCCCTGGAAACGTCTCAGGCTCTCAGACCGGACGCAGGGCTGGAGCCCGCCAGAGAGATGTGATACCCACCAGGCCACACTATCCCAGCAGTTAAAGAGCAGACAGCACCCCCACTACGTCACACCAGCCCATGCTGGACAGAGCCCCCCCGTGCCATGAGAGCAGCTTGTGGCGCAGACAGTGATCTCACTCCATGCAAAGCACCTGCCCTCAAGAGCTGCCCCGGCTCAAGGCCCACAGCAACCTTTGGAGCACATCCACAAGCCCCTCGTCTCCTGCCTTTGTGGGCCTGGACCCCGTGGGGCTGGGCGGAACTAGCCACCCCCGGCGGAGCCATCGGGGAGCCCTCACTGGCTGGTCAGGCCTACACGGTGCAGAGGGATGGGGGCTTTGGCTTGGAGCAGGCGCTGGTGGAGTTTGGAAGCTGTGCTTTGGCCTGGGCTGGAGGACTCCTCCACTTTTCCCTTTGGATCGTAGGCTCTCGGGCTTGCTCCTGCTCCCGGAGAGACGCTGACTTGCCTGCCCCGTCTGGCCGGGTGCTTGCTGTCCGAGGGAGCCCTGCGTCCCAGAGAGGAGAGACGGGAAGGATCCGTGTGAACCCAGCGGTGTCGGTCAGACACAGGGCAGGCCCTGCAGGCTCCACCTCTTGCTTCTCAGCGTGAAAGAGCCTCTCCAAAGCCCCGGCCCCCCAGGTGCTGGTGGTTGACGCATGCGAAACTGTCCTGGGCCAGAGGCATCGTCACTGGGCCCACGCCCTGCTCTGAGCACAGGAGCTTCCCGAGATGCTGAACCACCGTGCTGCCCAGCCCTGCTCCTAGGAGCCTTGCTGACGTCGGACACGCTTGGGACCAGAACGCTCCCTCCGGCTTGGTTCCCGTCCCTCGTCACAGTCATTGCTCTCTGGCCGTCTGCGCCCAGCGGAGCCCTTGAGCTCAGCTCCCTGCCTGCTGGCCGCCCCGGCGACGGAGCTGTCTGATGAAGTGCCGACAGGTTGAAGCAGGACACGACTCCGGAGCCCTGCCCCAGCCCGCGTGGGCCGCACTCGACCCCCGAACGCCTTTGTCCTGGGAGCAGTGGGCGTGTCTGGAGCCAGCAGAGGCGCGTACAGAGCCTGCCGTGCGGCTGCCCCAAAACGACGCTGTTTGGAGGCAAGGTCGGAGCTTTTCATTCTCTTGGCCCCTTGGAGTGGCCCTGAGAGGTGGGGCCCAATGAAACCGCTTCTGCCGTTCAAGTGGAAGCCCACGGATCTCCACGTGTCTGCCACTTCTGGCAGCAGGGAGTGCCAGCGTGCGCCAGTGCGCAGCCACAGGCCGCAGTCACGGGTGCTTGGCCACTCTTATCTGGGCCTGCAGACACGGCCTGACAGTTTTTAAGATGGACGTTAAATCTCCCGTGCGAGGGAAAGTGAAGTGCATGTCACTCAGGCTGTGTGAGAGGAAGCTGAGTTGTACCAATTGCACTGGCTGTGTGATCTGAGTCAGAATGAGAATCATAAATCTTGATTATTCTCTGTCTCAGCTGATTTGAACCAAACGCCTTGGACAGGGATATAGTTCACATCTCGCTGAAAACTGCAAAAAAACTGATTAAGTGTACAAACTGATATAAATAGCACTCTGTCTGTGTTAATGCTCAGACTGTCACGGCTCCGGCAGAGAGGTTACTGTGAGCAGAGCTTTCTGGCCTGATGCAAACAGCTCACTGGCTCTTTTCTGTGCTTGTTTTCTCCCCGGCTCCATTTATGTTGGTACTTTGTTCCCGTAATGTTAGCTGTTATTACGATGCAGCCAATTACAGACAGCATCTCTGATTCTGATTGCGCCGCCGTTACAATTAAGCATCCTATAGAAAAATGGAAATGCTGGGGTATTAGCATAAAGTAATAATAAGGTAAACCATTCAATTATGGAGGGAAAAACAACCTTTTGAATAATAAGAATATTGTACGCCTAAAAGACATTCAGATGTTGGCATATTACCATTTTTGCATACATAATGAATGAGCTTAAACCCCAAAATAGCCAGCATGAGCAAATAACAGCTAGCTGTGCCCTTTGCGACTGCCTGGCTGGCTTTGCTCCCCCCAGGCCACAGGCATGACCTGGCCCGACCCAGCGCCGCTGACCAAAGCCGGCTGCAGCTCCGGGTGGGAAACAGCCGTTTTGCTGCACGTCCCCGGAGCAGCATTTCCGGGTAGGAAAGGAGGCCTCCTGCACAGAGTCTCATCAGTCCCTTTCATTCCCAGCCACCTGATGGCACCGGGCGCCAGGGGCCCAGAGCCTCACCCCGGGGACTCAGGCAGAGCCCTGGCCCAGTGTGTCCTGGCGTCACCGCACAGAGCGAGGGGTGGCCGGGCTGGCCAGAGGGGAGGGTGGAAAAGCGATGAGGGGGAGGGGTTGTGTATGTGGGTGTGATGTGGCCCAGGGCCCAGGGCGTGGCTACAATGTGCCCACAGGTGTGACTGGAGGAGGGGCCGTGCACTCAGTGTATGGTGGGAAGACGTCCCACTGCTGCCCTGGCAAGGCCAGAGTGAACCGTGAGCTCACAGTGCTTCCTGAGTGCTCACGCCACCAGAGACCAGCCCCTGCGAACAGCCTGGCTCTTACCTGTAATAGCTGCGTGAGGCTACCCGGCCGTACCCGGGTTAACAGACTGCACAGGACGGGCAGCCGGGGCTGCATGAGGCTACCCAGCCGTACCCGGGGTTAACAGACTGCACAGGACGGGCAGCCGGGGCTGCATGAGGCTACCCAGCCGTACCCGGGGTTAACAGACTGCACAGGACGGGCAGCCGGGGCTGCATGAGGCTACCCAGCCGTACCCGGGGTTAACAGACTGCACAGGACGGGCAGCCAGGGCTGCATGAGGCTACCCGGCCGTACCCGGGGTTAACAGACTGCGCAGGACGGGCAGCCGGGGCTGCGTGAGGCTACCCGGCCGTGCCCGGGGTTAACAGACTGTGCAGGACGGGCAGCTGGGGCTGCATGAGGCTACCCGGCCGTACCCGGGGTTAACAGACTGCGCAGGACGGGCAGCCGGGGCTGCGTGAGGCTACCCGGCCGTGCCCGGGGTTAACAGACTGCGCAGGACGGGCAGCCGGGGCTGCGTGAGGCTACCCGGCCGTGCCCGGGGTTAACAGATTGCGCAGGACGGGCAGCCGGGGCTGCGTGAGGCTACCCGGCCGTACCCGGGGTTAACAGATTGCGCAGGACGGGCAGCCGGGGCTGCGTGAGGCTACCCGGCCGTACCCGGGGTTAACAGACTGCGCAGGACGGGCAGCCGGGGCTGCGTGAGGCTACCCGGCCGTGCCCGGGGTTAACAGACTGCGCAGGACGGGCAGCCGGGGCTGCGTGAGGCTACCCGGCCGTGCCCGGGGTTAACAGATTGCGCAGGACGGGCAGCCGGGGCTGCGTGAGGCTACCCGGCCGTACCCGGGGTTAACAGATTGCGCAGGATGGGCAGCCGGGCCTGCGTGAGGCTACCCGGCCGTGCCCGCGGTTAACAGATTGCGCAGGATGGGCAGCCGGGCCTGCGTGAGGCTATCCAGCTGTAACCGGGGTTAACAGACTGCGCAGGACGGGCAGCCGGGGCTGCATGAGGCTACCTGGCCGTACCCGGGGTTAACAGACTGCGCAGGACGGGCAGCCAGGGCTGCGTGAGGCTACCTGGCCGTACCCGGGATTAACAGATTGCGCAGGATGGGCAGCCGGGGCTGCGTGAGGCTACCCGGCCGTCCCCAGGGTTAACAGACTGTGCAGGACGGGCAGCTGGGGCTGTGTGAGGCTACCCGGCCGGCCCGGGGTTAACATTTCTTCCAAGCAGCGAGGGGGGGGCAGCAATGTATGCGCACAGACACAGGCGTGCGCACCAGCGCCTCATGGCACTCAGCAATGCCCAGCCTTGCTCCAAAGGGGGCTCGTACCGATCTCGGGGCTCCCCGGGTGGCGTGTGGCGAGACTCAGGCTTTCCCCAGCCCGGTGTTTCTGCTGTAGTGCTCTGGGGCTGCCTTCTTTTCCACCACAGCCCCACTCCCACTGCCCTCTCCACAGGCATGTCTGGCTTAGAGAGCCCGGAGACAACTGTGTTGTTATCTGCCCGCCTCGGTGGAAGCCAGAAACTCTGCCTGGCAGCACTATCTGGCCCTTTCCCCCAGCAGCTCTGTGCTTATAGAGCAGAGTCTCTCTCCATTCAGCATGGCTCATCATCATCGTTAGAGCTCTGTGCCGGGCTGCCTGCAATCATTTCTGGTACTCAGCCTCTTCTGCAGCCATTACTCCTCGCAGCGTCCTTCCAGAATAGTTCCAATCCTTTTAGTTGGTGATGGCTCTCCTATTACTCATCATGCTGCGTTAGGATAACATCCAAATACATCTGAACAGTGGAATTTATTTACTGGTTTTCTCCTAAAAGCTTTTAGCATGATACAGCAGGGGTGGCTTCATTTAGAGAGCCATTATTTTCAGATCTTTTTTGCTGGGAGTAAATTTCCCAGAAGATGAAACTGAACTTGCAACGGAGAGCCACATTATTACATTTTTAACACTCCATTTTCACGAGCTCCCTCCTCGGGAACAGCTCCTCCCGGGGGTGGGGAGGGGGAGGAGGGGAGGGAACAGGAATGGCCTACGCTGCACCACAGAGCCACGCCGACGGTGAGAGTGGTTTGGGCCAGGTATCTCCCTCTTCTTCAGCTGGATCAGTTGACACCACGCCTGTTTTTTCCAGGGTCCCTGCAATACTGAGAGCTAGTCTTGTTCATCAGCAAGCTCTGGCAGATGTTGCTTAGCTGTCCATGAGGCAGATACCTGTGAGACAGAGAACAGGTGTGCAGAACCATTTAGTGCACATCCCTGCTTGTCTCTCACAAGCCGATAGATGGCACAGCGGGCTCAAGCCAGTTCTTGGCGTCAGAGGTTTGATGTGGCGTCCTTCCCTGATGGAGCCTCCACAGTCACTCTGTTCCTCCCAGCATGGACGCCGGAAGCTGTCAAACACCCAGCAGGGCCCCCTGCTTGCTTACATTTTAACCACCCTGGGCACTCAGCCAGGGATTTCAAAGTAGCCATTCTTCTACAAAGGAACAGTACTACCTTATTACAGCGTGAGACTGGGAACTGGAGGTTGTTTATAAATTTGGCACTGTCACCCTGGGCTTGAATAAAGATATTAACTGGTTAACACACTACAAAGCCAAATTCCGCTGCCTTTGACATTCATATTTTCACATCAAAAGCTATGAATGGGACACAGCCAGCCTACTTAATTAGCCTCATTAACACGGGTCATATGAAGAGAGATTAAAAAAACTGGAACTTTTCAGCTTAGAAAAGAGAAGACTAATAGGGCTTATGATAGAGGTCTGTAAAATCTTGACTGGTGGGGAGAAAGTGAATAAGGAAAAGTTATTACTCCAAATGATACGAATAGGTAACAGATTAAAAACAAACTAAAGGAAGGTTTTCTTCATGTAATGCACAGTCAACCTGTGGAACTCCATGCCAGAGGATGTGGTGAAGACCAGTTCTTTAACAGGGTTCAAAAAAGAGCTAGATAAATTCATGGAGGAGAGGTCCATCAATGCTCATTAGCCAGGGTGGGTAGGAACGGTGTCCCTACCTCTGTTTGCCAGAGGCTGGAAATGGGTGACAGGGGAGGGATCACGTGATGATTCCCTGTTCTGTTCCTTCCCCCTGGGCCACCTGGCACTGGCCGCTGTGGGCAGACAGGCCCCTGGGCTGGATGGACCTTTGGTCTGACCCAGCCTGGCTCTTCTGATGGGTCCTACAATTGACAGGAAACTGCTTTAGCTGTTCTAGATCGCTTGGATTCTGTTATTTCCACTCCAACTCATCTCATAAAGTGGGCTGTACCCTCGAAAGCTCGTGACCCCGTGTATTTGGGTAGTCTCTAAGCAGCCCCAGGACTGCTGTTTGCGTACGTTAGGGATTGACGGGCCTTGCTTTGGCCGGCTGGGTTTGCCCATTCTGGCCAACGTGGAGGAAGGCGTGGCAGGCGTGGGCTTGGAATGCATGCCTTCCCGGGCTGGGCCGGCAAAGGCGGTGTGCACAGATACGCCTTTGAGGGCAGCCGGAGGCCAGAGGCTCCTACCGAGAGGGCTGCCTGAGCGAAAGCAGCCAAATGGTGAGCGTATTCAGCTGCTTGGCTGGCATTGGCCTGGATGGCCACGGACACAAAGGGGCAAAGAAAAGAGAAGGACCCGCTAAGCCTCCAGGCTGAGGCAAGCTATTGCTGAGGGGCCCAGCGGCATCAGAGCGAGGGGGGTGGTTACAAAGCTTCTTACAGTTTTAACAAAAGAATAAAAACAGCTTTAAAAACTCTTAGCCCCTGAGCACAGATGTTCCCTCCTCCTGCTGGCGCTGGTTGGGGCAGACTGCAGGGCCACAGGCCGGTGGCTCCTGCCCTCCCTCGGTGGGCACTCGGCATGTTCCGCCCCCTCCCGTAAGTGTAGCGTGGATTCCCCCATTACAGGCCAGCTGAGACCCTCCCGGGCGGCACTGCAGGCGCATGGGGAGTCGCTCTCCAGCGGCAGCGCTGGAGGACAAGCCAGGCCATGACGGAGCGAGGGGCCCTTTGGGCTGAGCGAACGCCAGCGGGACGTCGACCCCGGAGCCAGCGCGGGGGCCTGATGGGCTGCAGTGCATGCGGGTGTCGGGGGTATGCCCAAGGCCGACGCGCGGGGTTGGAAATCCCAGCAAGGCTCCTGCCGTCCAGTGTCAGCCAATGGCTGTGTGTTGGCTCGGTCCATCTAGAGACTGAATGGAGATCCTTGCAGTCCCCAGCCCACAGTCTCTTGGTGCTCCCTTCCGTGGGAATGGGACACACCAAAGGGGCAGGCGTGTGCCGGAGGCTGGCGAGCTGTGGCTCTGACTTCAGCCCTTCCCCACTGACACACACGTGAGTGACCAAGGGAACCCTGGACAGCCCAAGCCCAGGGGTGGGGTTCCACCCAACATGCGTTACAGGTCCCACCCCGGGGCCAGGCTCCTCTGCTGGGGCCTGAGGACAGAGCAGCACAGCCAGAGGAAAGGGGGGGCCACGCCCACCACGCTTACAGCTCCCTTATTCTGGAGGAAAAGCTGAACGGGGCGTGTGGAGTCGGGACTCTGCCTTCTCTGCCTGTCTGGCATGGGCTGCCGAAGGAGCCCGGGACTTCGTGCACGACCCCTTGGGGGACCGGGGAAGTGTGACCGTGCCTGGGACTTGCCGCATGTGCTTTGAACGGTGCAGCCACGCAGGTGCAGGATGTCGGGCCAGTGCAACAGCCCTGGCCTGGGGGATCCTCCGGAGGTGTGAGCCGACAGGAGGGAGGTTGGCGTGAAGATCATCCCTGGCGAGTGCATGGGGCCTGTGGGGCGGGCGCTGACACGGCCGGCCCGAAGAGTGAGGGTTGTTTTTAATCGCAGTGAATGGATTTAACCTTGTGATATCTGCTCACAAAGCGCTGCGGGATTAATAGGGGCTCCGGCGCTGCATCTGCTAAAAGGCCTTAATGGATCAGCTTACGCTGCTGCTCCATGATTAGAGCATTCTTACCCACCTATCATGCGCCAGCCAGATGGTCCCAGGGAACTCGCGCTAGGTTGATATTTCCCACCAGCTGCCCTGCAATTGATTTCGTGCTGGCAGCAAAGTGGACCAACTGCTGGGTAGAGCTCAGCCCCCCCATTGCTCCTGCCCCTGATATTTCACCCACATCCACAGAACGCGTCGGGGGCAACACAAACGTTTGTCTTCTTCCCAGCAGGCGAGGGCTGGGAACCTGCCCCGGTGAAGCCTCATGCAGCAGCGTCCAAGACCAGCCAGGCTTTCTTCCCCGAATGTGGCTGGGCCCGTTGGCAGCCGGTGTGTTTACTGGCAATGAGACGGACGCCCAGAGATCTAACAGCGCCTGCAGAATCCCACTTCCCTGCAGAGGCAGCTGCTTCTCCAGCCTCAGCAGGGCCCCCACTCCTGCACAAACCAGCACCCCTTGCTCCCACTTCTCAGGCCCCAGTCAGCCAGGCGTGGCACCAGGGCACGACCCCAGCCTGTTCAAAGGGTGTGCCCCCGCCTCTTCCCCGCAGGGACCTGCAACCCTCCCTTCCCCGGCCCTCTTGCTCCAGTGACCTGCCCTGGAGAAGTCCTGCTGCTCATCGGCTGCCTGCTGCCCTCTCCGGCTGACAGGCAGCGGGCTCTGGCTCTCTGTAGGGAGGGCAGCCAGCCTCTCCCAGGAACCACCCGCTTCCTTCTGGGACAATCCAACAGCCCCCAGCTCTCGCAGTGCTCCCCGCCCTCCTGGCCAAACCAGTCAGCTCTGGCTCCTTGACACTGCCTCACCCTCAGCTCTTAGTGCCCCAGGGGCTGCCCTGCCCTCAGAACTGGCCAGCTGGGCTCTGGCACAGGGAACTGGACCGACCTCACTCACGCTGTGACAGGCTGCAGCATGAAACCCCTGGGCTTCCCAACCATAGGAGACAGTCATCTGTCCTGAGACCATGACACCAAGAGCCACGCCGGCCTCGGCGAGATTTCTGCCCCAACTCAGGCTTGTGCATGGCCCCGCACCCTGCCAGTGGAATATTCTCTACTGCCCGGGCTGGGCCTGACCGCGGGAGGAGCGCCCTGGAGCGGGAGCAGGGCTGCGTGTTAGCACAGTGCTGGGTTCATTGGGTCCCTGCTGGTGTCCATCAGGAGTTACTCCAGTGTGGTCGGCAGCAGCCCCAGTGTCAAACCAGCGTGTGCAAGTGGGAAGGAGACACGCCGGCCGTGGCTCGTGGGTTGTGTGTGTGCTGGGAACGGAATGGCAATCCCAGGACACATTGACTAAGCCCCCGAAGGCAAGTCCAGCCATGCTGGATGGGCTGCTGCCCAGTGTGGCTGTTTGTGAGGCTCCTTCAGCACCCAGCTGCCTGGTGTCCTTCCTCCTGCAGCCCCACACGGGTCTCCAGGGGCTGAAATGGCGAAGTGACAGCTCCTGTTCGAGGGTGGTTGCGTGGGGCCACGTTACCCTCCTCCCTGTCGCACTGGGAAGCGGGCGAACTGGGTGTGAGGTGAGTTGGGGGGCAGCCCCCTTCTGTGGGGATCAGTAGCCTGCTGTTGCCTGCCAGGTCTCGGCACTGTGTGTGTGTCTGGTGGCTCCATGTACGTCGCCCCGTGAGCCACACCGTCCCTCGAGCACGCAACGCCTGTTCTGCCTCGACCCACTCAGAGACGAGACCTTGTATGCCCGTGACAAAGCACAGATGCCCCCTGGCCCTTCTGGACCCCGAATGCCGCCTCCAGGGCATGGTCCCACGAGCTGTCGTGCTGCACATCCCCAAAGCCTCCCCATCCTGCGAGACAGGCTACGCTCACAGGGCTGCCAGCGTGGGACAGCTCCACGACCAGGGACAAGAGGCCGAATCACGCAGTAAACGTGGCAGCGACGTGGTGCTGACGGGATCCAACAGGAGCAGTAAGGTGGGTCCTGGAGAGACCCAAGTAACTGCAGGTACTTCTAGTGCTGCCCCGCCCGAGAGCCCGTCCCTTGGCCACCCGCCCGGGCAGTGCTCGGACCGAGGACAGAGCGCTCCCAGCACATGGAGAGCTGTGCGCTCCCTGCCCCGGTTGAGCCCATCGCCTTGCTGCTCACGGGGTGGGCGGCGGAAGGAAAGAGCCCACCTGACGGCCGGTGAGGGCACCCAGCCTGTCCTTGTGAGGGAGTGTGACGTAGTGGGGGGGTGTGACGTAGTGGGGGGTGTGATGTAGTGGGGGTACCTTGCTGGTTGCTATGCTGGGCGGTGGGCTGTGCGTGACCCCCGCTGACGGCTGTTTGTACAAAGCACGGCCCAGCAGGACAGGGGATGAGTCATTATGCAAGGGTCTCTCAGCTGGTCCGACCAGTTACTTCCCAGGGAGAGAAACAAAGGAAGGGGGCGAGGCCAGGCCTGGCTGGGGGGCAGGGCTAGAAGAGAGGGGCAGTTTCTGTCTGGTATCATGGAGGAGACGGCCTAGGGAAAGGGGCTGGAATTTAGGGGCCCAGCATCCCCCATCCCAAGAGGAGCTGAGGCATCCTAGGCCTGGCCCTGTAACCAGATGACATCTGTGCTGTGCTGTATCCTGGAGAAGCAATAAACTCCCTCTATTCTCCTGGCTGGTGGAGTCTGTCCGTGCCATTACGGGGGGCAGGAGTCGGGGGACCCCGACGTGCCACCACAGGTAGCGCTACCACCTCTGAGATGCAAAGTACTCGGCACCCCCCCCGGCAAGCCTGCGGCAACCCAGTCCCCAGCGCTCCGCAGCCGCAGGGCCAGGGTCTGAGGGCGAGGGGCTTGGCGGGGAGCAGAGACCCTGGAAGGGGCGGGTGAAACAGAAGTGGGTGTGCTGCCCGGCTCGGCAGCAGGGCAGCCTCGAGCCAGCGGGCATGTTTGCCCCAAACCAGCTCTGCATTTCCTCCTCCCCGCGAACCTGGCCAGAGACACGATTTCCAATTCAGCATTTCGGTTGCCATGGCAAAGCGATACCGCGGTTCTCCGATCACATCGGTTTCCAGTCGGGAAGGGCTGCTAGCCCCTCGGTTGCTATGGTGACAAGGCCCGCTCTCGCCCAGGCTGCCGTGGAGGGGCCGGCCTGGCGGGGCCCTGCAGCGCGGTGGGCACCGCACTCTGGGCGCGTGGCTGACGCCGGGGCCCTGCAGATCTTTGCTGGCGTCTCTGTCTGCCCCCCGTGCTAGGGCACCTCGAGAGCTCAGGTGGAGCCCAGGGAAATGGATCAACGCGCCCTTCGACCTGCCACCTTCTCCAGCCTCGCTGGCGCCGGGCGAGCACAGGCCAGCGGGAGGGGTCTCCGCCCAGCGCGCTCGCCTCGCCCTCCGCCCGGGCAGGAAGGGCAGAGCTGGCCCTCCTCCGACGCCGAGCCGCGCCCAGGCTGGGACGCCTGCTGCTGAGTGGGAAGCGGAGCCGGTGCAGGGATTCGGTGCCAAGCGGCCGTGCCCAGAGGCACTTTGCCCTGTCGCTCTCCGGCTCGGGCCTGCGGAAATTGCTGCACCTTGAACAAGCGTGCCCATCGCCCTGCTGGGCTCTGGGGCCGCCGGGCCCTGCGGGACAGTGTCTGGTGTGTCTCCAGGCCCGGTGGCATGTGCTTTAGTTCCCCGGGAAGGCTCTTGGCCTCTGGCCCCTCCACGGGGCCAAGCTGCGACTTTGCTGCAATAGCCGTTCCATGGTGCCGCTCTGGCACCTCTGGCTCCATCCCCGGGCTGGCTGTGGGAGAAGGGCAGGGTCCTGGCCCGGGGCTGAGCGCCCTGCTCCCAGACTTAGCCCCACACAGGGGAATCAGGCCATTCCCGAGGCTGAGGCCAGAGGGACGACGGCAGTGAGACTGCAGGGGGTAAGAAGGCTCCAGGGTAGGGGCCAGGCGGCGTGAGGCTGGCAGGTTGGCAGACCCTGGCTGAACAGGGTGTGGAGGGCTGGGAGACCAAGCGGGGACTGGAGAAGAGAGGTAGGAAGCAGCCCAGGGAAAACGAGCACAGCAAAGCGCAGACCGGCAGGGCCTGGGGCTGGCGGCCAGAGCTGCAGGTGGGACTGGTCCGCAGTGCCTAGGAAGGGAGGTGCACAAGCCCCTGGTCAGAGCCGTTGAGCCCAGGAGGAGGCAGGAGGCTGAGCCAGAGACAGGCTGGGCAAGAGCCTCAGGAGTTTTGTGTCTGTGGGCCTTTGGGACCATTGGGAAAGGCTGAGCACTGGATGGAGCTCGCGGGCGGAGAAGCACCAGGGTGACCGTGGTGCAGCCCAAGAGCTGTGACGCCGTACCTGGCCACGAAGGGGAGCCTCACTGAGTGAACTGGGGCCTGGGCCCCCAGGAATCATCAGGGAAACCATGCCACCGGGGCATCCGGCCAGAGCCCAGGGAGCAAACCACGGACAGTGCCCTGAGCGCAGCCATGGCTGGCCTGGGAAAGTGTGACAAGGGATTTCACTTCCTCGCGCAGGCACCAGGGCAGACGTCGGAGAGGCACCTGAGCCCAGCTCCCTCTATCGTCTGTCCACAGTGCTGCTTAGCCTGTGAGCGCTATGGCCAGCAAGCAAGACATGCATCCAGGCCGCTCCGTGCACATGGCAGCGGCAGGCCTGTGCGAGCTGTGGTTCCTACACTTGCCTCGTGCGTAGGAGCTGCTGTCTGGAGGGCCACTGGCTGGGGGCAGAGAGGGCTTTGCTGGCACAGTGTATGCAGCTGGAGCAGCGTTCCTAGGAGGGGTGAGGCTTCCCAGGCGGTAAGGTCAGCCCGCAGTAGTGCAGCTGTAACGTGTGTCCATTTCTCCTGCTCACCTTCACCACCACGAGCAGGGCCCCATCATTGTGAACTGTTCCCATGCGAATCTTCCTGGGGGCCATATGTTCAGTTTTAGCCCTAGTCCAAGCTACACCAGCCCTTGCAAAGGAAAACAGATGAGTAACCACAAAGTTTCCTTCCAAAGCTCTTTATCACTTGTGTTTAATGTTTTTTAAAGCATATGTGCAAGCCATCTGAATTAGAGTAATATGCATCTATTAGGCAGCAGCAGCTGCAGGTTTTGTGTCCCTGATTAGACCGGATTGGATTCTGTGCTTTAGTGATGTGCAAAGGATTGGACTTTGGAGAGATTAAAATTATTTTGAGCATTAAGCACAGTATTTCTAAGCTAATGCACTCAGTCTTGAATATAGATTCACGGACCAAAAAGATTATAAAACATTCAATCTATGTAAATTCAGCTATAAATTTATGTTTGAACAAATTCAGCAAGAGATTTGACTTGGGGGCTTACAACAGTAGATTTTATTTTAAATGCATATTGCATTCTTCAACGGCAGCGCTGTATTCCCCTTGAAAATTCCATGGCTGACTGAATTACCACCGTCACAGTCGAGAGCCCAAGCAATTATACCAGAACGTGTTAATAATACAACGGGAAAATGACTCTGTGTTTGTCTGGTGGAAAGACAGAAACAGATGTTTGCACCACATTCGAGAGACGGGTAGCGACTGTCTCCCTTCACAGGAGACACAGTCAAGGCTGCTGAATGCTGCAGCTTTTTGTCTTGTGCATATTAAGGTCCTGCCTCTCTGTGATCCTGAGCCATGGGAGTCGCTGTACAAACTTTTCTCTTTATGGCGGAGGCATAAAAATCCAGTTCACAAAGGCGCCTTTGGAGTGGGATTGCAGGCACCCTACGACATAATGAACAAGCTGCCTCCACAGATAGACATGACAGCTGTGACTGAAGAAATAAACAGGATAATCTGGATTTAAATAAGCCACAAGAGGGGTTTGGCAACATGTGAATTCGCAAATGTATAAAATGTACCCTTTGAAAATTAAGAGCTTGTTTGAACGAGCAGCTAAGAACAGTCAGTGAGACGCAGCCTTCAGTGTGGGTTACCGGCAGCCCCGCGTAGCAGAGACAGCTGCCAGATTAGCAGCACTGGTCAGACCCGAGCCCAGCGAGTCTCCGCGGCGTGTGGGGCAGCAGAAGTGGCTGGGGCGGAGGGCCAAGGTGGGATGCAGAGCAGGCTGCGGTTTGCTGCAGCATCCGTGCTGCTGTGCTGTGGGGTGAATACAAAGGGAGGGGAACGCCAAGAGCCACGCCAGCGCCCAAATAATACAGCTCTGCCAGGAGTGCCAGGCAGCCCTGGCCCCAGCCTCGGGCCGGCAATGAACGTTTCAGTCTGACACCGACACCGCGCGGCACCGATAAGAGTGAGACTAACCAGCTGGGCGGCACCTGAATCTCTCCTGGGCGGCTGCCAGGGAACGCTGGGCCCAGGCCCCTACCTCTTCACAACGCTGCTGCTGGAAAGCGAGGGGGGGCGGGAAGGGAACCTGCTGAGCATTGGAGAGGCTGTGCTGGCCTTTCTGGCTGCGCAGCACGGAGCCAATGCTAAAATCAACTCCAGCAGCTGGCAGGAGGGAGCTGCCCTGGCCAGGCCTGTGGAGCTGGAGTGCGCCTGTTTACACACTTGCAGTAGAGCAGAGTGCAGGGCAGGCAGCACTGGGTAACGGCGCTGCGCAGGAGGCCCTGGTGCTGGCTGTTTGGCTGCCTGACATGGAAGACTTGTTTTTTCAACGCCAGGTGTGAACTAGCAGCAGGTGGTTTCTCTGCTGTGTGCTCGGCACCTGCACCGCTACTGGACACGGCCCGGCAGAGTGCTCCCGGCAGAGTGCTCCTGGACACGGCCCGGCAGAGCGCTCCCGGCAGAGTGCTCCTGGACACGGCCCGGCAGAGCGCTCCCGGCAGAGTGCTCCTGGACACCGCCCGGCAGAGTGTTCCCGGCAGAGTGCTCCTGGACACGGCCCGGCAGAGTGCTCCTGGACACCACCCGGCAGAGCGTTCCCGGCAGAGTGCTCCTGGACACCACCCGGCAGAGCACTTCCGGCAGAGTGCTCCTGGACACGGCCCGGCAGAGTGTTCCCAGCAGAGCGCTCCCGGCAGAGCGCTCCCGGCAAAGTGCTCCTGGACACGGCCCGGCAGAGTGCTCCCAGCAGAGTGCTCCTGGACACCGCCCGGCAGAGTGCTCCCGGCAGAGTGCTCCTGGACATCGCCCGGCAGAGTGCTCCCGGCAGAGTGCTCCTGGACACGGCCCGGCAGAGCGCTCCCGGCAGAGTGCTCCTGGACACCGCCCGGCAGAGCGCTCCCGGCAGAGTGCTCCTGGACACCGCCCGGCAGAGCGCTCCCGGCAGAGTGCTCCTGGACATCGCCCGGCAGAGTGCTCCCGGCAGAGTGCTCCTGGACATCGCCCGGCAGAGCGCTCCCGGCAGAGTGCTCCTGGACATCGCCCGGCAGAGCGCTCCCGGCAGAGTGCTGGACACGGCGCGGCAGGTGGTAACAAGTGCTGCCGTGAAACCAAACGGGCCATGAGGCAGGTTAGAGTGGGCTTCGCCCCCGCAGGGAACCGGTCAGACTCAGAAAGGGGGGAGAACTGATGTGCAGCCCACTTGTGCCCCCGCGAGCCCTTCGTCCTGGAGGTGCTGCCTCGGATTCCCTGCCCAGCTGCTCTGGACGGGCTGGGTGCGGACATGAGCATGTTACCACACGCGGCACACTGACAGCCATTGGCTGCCCTGGGTAGAAACCCACCGGCCTGCCTCCAGGCAGCTCTCCCCTCCACTGGCTAGGTCTAGAGTATCATCCCCAAGGAGCTGCCCTGCCAGGCCTGGCTCTCTGCAGGAATGACACTCTCTGCCCCGTGGCTCCTGCAGAGCTCAGTAGGTCTTGGAGGGGGGCAGAAATCCCTGAGCAGCCCCCCTCTCCCTCCACTCCATGAGTGAAGCTTATAGAGGCACCAGCCCTCCCCATGGACTGACAAGAGCCTTTGATTGCTGTGTCCTTCCGAGCCAGGCGTTCCCCTCCACCCTGGCTCTGCCTGCAAGCCGGGCCCCCATTGCGGGCAAGCCTTCAGAGCTGTGTGTAGGGCTCAGCAGGGAAGCAAAGCAGAATCCCCTTGCCTCTGTCACCAGCACCTGGCTGTCGCCCTAAGTGCCAGCCTTGCTTTGCACGACGCTCCAGGTGCCCAGACCCCCACCCAGCCCTGCAGTGAGTGGCGGCAATTAGCTCTTGATTTTAATTCCTCGCCCCCTGGTTTTTGCGACTGGATCACCTGAAGGGCTCCTGCAATTAAGAGCTTGTCAGTGGCTCTTCCGTGAATCCCCCATTTGTTTGCTTTGGATTTGAACATCTGCCAATGGAGCGAGCTCCCGGCGTGCGCATCCCCATCGGGCCGTCGAGGCACGCAGACAGGTGTTTACACAGCAGCTGATTTCCCCCGCTCTGCTGGAGCGGCACTGAGTGCATTGGGCACCAGCAGGCACGAAGGATGCTCCCCTTGCCTGGCTGGGGAGGGGCAGGGGGCATCCATCCGGGTGCCCCCTGGTCCTCGTCACCAGGGCGCCTGGCCAGAGACACAGCATCCGTCTCGGAGGGCGCCAAGCCTCTGGCAGATCCTGCAGCCAACGTCCCAGCTGGCAGATGCCTGTTTGCAGGAAGGGCGGGCCAGGGAGGCCCTATTTCCTACTGCATTTGGGTTCGTTTTCATCTCATCAGCCTCAGGGACATCCCCATAAATCAGAGGCCCCTCCACAGTCACGGGCGCCAGGGCCTGCCCAGGCAGCAGCAAACCCCTGCATTCCGGAGCCCAGCCCTGCCGGGGGTCCAGGGAACGGGTGAGTGGCTGCAGGAGGCTTGGGGCAGTGCCTAGTACATGGTGTCCTGACCCATAGTTCGAGGGCTGGGCACAGCGCTCCCTGTAAGCTCAGCACTTGGGCGGCCCTGGAGAGAGACAAATGCTGCCCAGCTGGTTCGTCCACAGTGCCCCCCACTGGCAGCATGTTCCTGGAGGTGGTGCACATCTGTGCCTGCCTCAGTGCCCAGGGCAACATTTATTCTGCACAGGGATGGAAAAAACTCGAGGGAACATTGCTGGGCACTATGGAAAAAGGCATATGAGTAATAAAGCTGTCAGCGCCTATCCCAGAGCATCTGTGCAGGTGGAGGGAAAGCGCAGCTTTGGGCATGGCCACTGGGGGGGAGGGATTAAACTGGTGCAGGGCCCCCATTGACTGGCCTGCCAATGCGTGGGGGCGATGGGGCGATTGCCCCAGGGCCCAGCGATACCAAAGGGCCTGGCCACTGCTGCCATCAGAGCCTCAGCCCTTTGACTGGCTGCTGGAGTGGGCGCCGCATGCCGGGTGGCACTGAGGGCTGCCTAACCCCAGCCCCACCCTCCCAGCCCTGGTTCCAGAGGCCGCCCCGCCTTGCTTGTGGGCCCAGTGAAGCTGCCGGCTCCGCTGCCCGTTGAGTGCACCTGCAGACTCGTCTCTAGGAGTGGGCAGGGAGGGGTAAGGCCAGGGCATTCCCAGGCAGCCACCGATGGGCAGAGACCCTGCCCCCCAGCTCCTTGTGAAAGCTGCTGTCCCCCAGGAGAGGCTGCCCACGGCCCTGCCCGCCCCGGGGTGACGCGCTGCTTGGCACCGGGGGAGCCCACGGCCTGCGCGACATCGCCTGGGGTGAGACCCCAGGGGGACTGGCCCAGCAGTTTGCACATGAAACTCAGCCACTGGGACTCTTCACCGCCGGCCCCTGGCCTGCGTGTGGCTGGTGGCAGCAGCGCGTGGAGAGGGCGGGCGGCCTCGTGGCTCCCACCCGCGTCAGCAGCCCTGGCCTGGCTGGCAGCCAGTAGCGCTGGATGCCCACTCAGGATCCTGCGTGAACGAGTCAGCCCAGGTCCTGGTGGGCGGGAGAGCCCCCGGCCGGGCGTGGGCAGGTAGCGCAGCCGCCCAGCCATCCTCTGCTTTGCCTTGCCTGGGGCTGCATCGCCAGCCAGCACAGCCGGCAGCCGGCTGCTCCTGGAAGCTGGGGCACGGGCCTGCCGTGCTGCCCAGGGGTCCCACGCACAGGGCCGGTCCTAACCAATTGGTGGCCCCGGGCGACTGCCTGGCTCGCCCATAGCGTTGCCAGATGGTTTCGAAAAAATATGGGACAAATATTTGTCAAGAAAAAAAAAAGGGGTTGGGGAGTAACCAGGAAAACCTGGGGGGAGTATTCGGGAGGTCGGGCCGGCTCTGTCGTGGCCCCTTGAAAATGGCAGCCCACAAGACTGCCCACGTGGCCCACACAAGAACAACGATCGTCTCTGGCTCCAGGGCTGGGCAGCGCCAGTGTCTTCCAGCCAGCTGCCGAGGCGCTGGGCAGCCCGCGGGAGCAGGGAGCCGTCTGCTCACCTCCTTCCTGGTGCCCCCCGCCCGCGGCCACAGGCTTGGCCAGGCCAGGAGCCGCTGCCCGCTGGCTCGCTCGGCAGGGTCCCTTGGCACGCCCAGCCCTGGCTTTGTGCTGTTCCGTTGTGCCATTCCCCCGTCTCCCGGCCCAGCTCCCCGCCGCCAGCACCTGCTGTCACCGGCTCTGCCTCCGATTAGCATCAGTCAGCCAATTTCACCCACCCCGAGCCTGCCATTTGCTCAGAGACTTGCATAAGAAAGGAGCCTCTCGTGTCTGGGAAACTGTAAACAAGTGTCATTGCCGCGCCGGCGGCAGGGTAATTGAATCCCCAGGATCAGCGGCTCTTTGCTGTCGCCCGGCGTTCCAGCCCAGCTCCCAAGCCTGGAGGACACTTATGTGCTGCTGCTGCTTGTTTGCGGGCAGGCCTCTGCTGTCTCAGCTGATCGGCTGTGCACGGCTGTGCTTCTTCTGGAGGGCGGGACCATCTTCCCCTGCCCCACGCAGTCCCTGCCCCCTTGACAAAACATGCCCGTGTAGACAAGGCCTAATGTTCTGAACTCCTACTATTACTAAAAACTATGTTCATTACCCATGTGCTTGGCCATCATCCTCCAACCCACCCTCCCGCGGCACTGGGAGTGCTGGGGAAGGCTTCCTCCCATTTTACCAATGGAATTTGAGGCCCAAATTTGCAACAAAAAGGGCCGGGCTACGTAGGGTGCTGAGCGTTGGGTGTCCTGCACCCCTGCCTGATCAGCACCTAGAATTTGCAACATTTTGGCCTAGGTGGCCTGGGCGAGTCTGGGTTACTCAGCCCTCCCAGCCTGAGCTCAAAGCCCAGCCAGCTGTCCGGCTCCAGGCAGTGGTGTGGGAAGGCTCCGGCCAGGGGCTGCTGCTGGAAGGTGGAACCCAGAGGAAACAAGCTCCGAGTTCAGACTGCAGAGCAGAGAGGAACTTTGGGTTCCTACATTTCCCGTGGGCAAAGCAGCATTTTTCAAGCAGAGGGTTTTTCACAGAGCTGTGGCCTCTGGCCACGCCTGCTCCAGGGCTCAGGCCTTTGAATGTGGCTGGCTGGGGCTCCTGGCTTTGGCTCTCTGACCCGCAGGCCTGGCCAGCTGCTCAGAGGTTCCCTTGAGCCCCGGTGCTGAGCGGCTGGGCTGCCCTGCCCAGGCTCCCGTGAGAGCCGCAGCAGGAGGCAATTCGGGGTGCAGACGAGTGAGTCGCTCCCCTGCACCACATGCAGCCCGGCGCCTCCCTGCAGCCCGGGAGCGGTGCGTGGTGAGGAAGGGGGTGCTGCAGAGACTTCCTTGCTGCCACAGCCATTTCTGGACTGCAGCCCGGCCCCTTGTGCAAGCCGAGGGGCTGACTGAAGCGATGTCCTCAGGCGAGCTGCACCACCCACCCCGGTGCAGCCTGGGCTCTTGTGTCCGGCAGCCCAGGCGTCTGCCCCGCTAGCTCTCCGCCAGAGCAGCTGGTTTATCCTAGAATCCCAGGGCTGGCAGACACATCAGGAGCCATCAGGTCCAGCCCCCTGCCCAAGACAGGACCAACCCCAACTCAATCATCCCAGCCAGGGCTTGGTCAAGCCAGGACTTAAACACCTCTAAGGATGGAGACTCCACCCCTCCCTAGGGAACCCAGCCCAGTGCTTCCCCACCCGCCTAGGGAAATCGTTTTCCCTAATCTCCTTGTGACCTCAGGGAGTGGCACCCTGACCTGACAAAATACAGCTTGCTTGCACTGGTAGAGCAAGTCCCCATGGCAGAGACAGGCAGGCCAGGCTCCGGGGGAAAGGCTGAGGCGGGCAGTGGCCGAGCACAGCGCTGGACATGGGGCCTTTCCCCTGCTCCACAGTGAGTTTCTCCCAGCCGCCCGGGGCCATGGGCGTTGCCCAGGCAGGCAGTGCATTGCGATCTGCGCCCAGCCACGGACCCCGCCAGAAGAAGGAAAGCCCTGGGCCCCAGCCCACAGATGCTGCCCCCCCGGACAAAGGGGGAGCGCTCCGGCGGGAGCCAATCCGGAGACAAGGGCTGGAAAGTGCCAGGCCGTACAGGAGACAGCACACACAGGAATCCAGCCGGGCACGCCTGGCATGGGAAGGGCAGGTCGGATTCTCCAGCCAGGGAGCGAGGCCTGAACTGCGGACTGCCCACGGGCCCCGATGTCCTTCGCAGCACGCAGTGGAGATTGGTTCTAATCCCGCAGGCCCGGGGGACTCACTTCAGGAGACAGGCTGCCTGCAGCCCGTCTGTGCCGCACGGTCGCCCACGGCTCCCGCAGTCACATCTAGACAGGAACAAAGCCTCTTGCCGGAAAGCGCTGCGAGCCAGCGCCCGCCCCCGGATTGGCAGAGGCATTGCTCTGCTCTGCGCTGAGCCAGCACCAGCAACCCAGCGCAGGCGGGGCTGCCAGAGAGACAGGGCTTCCCTGCCTGACAGGCACGCCTGCCATGGCATCGGCACCCGGCCCTGCGCCCGAGGAGTAGCACGCTCCGGCCCCGGCCCCCGCTGAGTCGTGACCGAGTCAGTCCCGGAAGCCAGGTGCGGAGGGGCGGCTGCGAAGGACAGCACAGCGGCTGCTTGGCGGCGCCAGTGACAGAACCCTAGCGCTGATGTCGGTAGTCAAGGGGCCGGCCGAAATCCCTTCTGGGTTCCTAGGGAAGCCGGCTTGAGTGGAGTGGCCCTGCCTGAGACCTTGCCCGTGTCCATCAGCAGGTCTGCAGACAGGCAGGGCATTACGATCATTGTTCCCTTCAAGGCCCAGCTCCCAGAGGCTGGAGGCTGAGGGCTGATCTCAGCCTTTGCTCTTGCAGAACAAGGAGGTTCCTGCCTTGTGGCTGTGGGGAAGGTTTCGAAAGGAGCCCCCAGGGGCCCCGAAAGGCTTAACAAGCAGGCATCAGATAAAAAGAATTGGAATCTATTGATTTTCTTACGTAATCTCAAGATCTGAAAGCCAGTGTCATGATTCTGAGGACCCTGACTCACAATTTGTGAACATTTGGGGCTGGCGATGCTGCAAAAGGCCTGGAGTGGAGCTGGGCTTTGTTCCAGACTCCTTCTGTCTCTGCCCCACCGCCTCTGGAGCGCCCTACCTCTCCCCCCACACCCCTGCTCGCTTCCTCTTTGCATGCTTACGGCTCCTTCCCAAACCCTCACCAGCCACAAACCCTGGAGTCCGCTCCTCTGGCTGCCAGCCCTGGCCATCCCTCTGTCCCTTGTTATCCGCTTCGTGCCAAGACGTCAGCCCCAGCCCACCCCCGCGTCACTTCCCCTTTGAACATCTTGCCTGGAACCTCCCTTCCCCTGGGCTCCCAGGGCCTGTGGGATGTTCGCCCTGGCCCTGCCTCCCCGGGCTGTGTCAGAGACATGCACGCAAGCACGGTGCCACTTCCAGGGTTTCATCGCAGGTCTTGCAAGATGTAGCACTTGCCTTCAAGCCCAGCTCCCGGGCAGCTCTCCCCCACGCACACTGCCAGCCTCGCTGCCACAGCCGGCAGGAAATCCCACCCGAGGCCCCCACAGGCTCAGAGTCCTGCTGGCACGCAACCGAACTGCTCAGCTAGACGGGTGTTTGCTCCCCAGCGCTTCCTGGTTGGGGTGGGCGTGTGTGGGGTTGGCAAGGCTGGAATGGGCCTTCACTGTTCTGCTACGGCTCAGGGGCCTTCCGAGGGGCCGAGCCCTAAAGCCTCCTCTGCCATCCTGGGTCGTTTGCGCCGCGGTACGGAGCATGGAGCCGCTGCTGGGCGGCTGGAGCCTGGCACCCAAAGCCCTGGAGCAATGCACCACTCCCATCGGTGCCCCATCATTCTCCGCTCTCGCTGGCGACAGGAAGAGTGTTCTCCTCGCACAGATGGCGTGTACGCCGGACAGAGCCGCTGGGCACTGTGGTCATGGGGACGGGGGATGCGCGAGAAGGGGTTTGGTTTGACTGCACAATTCCTGCTGCCTTTCTGTGTGCGAGCCCTGAGTTCTCAGCGCTAGACAGTCCCATATTCCACTAGCCAGAGCAGAGACGCCCTTGCCCAGTGAGAACCCAGCAGGCCTCCGGAGCAGGGGGGACCCACAGCCAACGCACACGGCGAGAGCTCCTGAAGTGGTGCCCTGCTGCGTGCCTGGGCCGGGAGAAGCGAGCGCACGGCACCGTGGGGGCAGAGGAAAGTCCTGTCGCTGCAGAGTCAGTCCACCAGGCCTGGCCAGGAGGGGTGTGTCCGCGCAGTGCTGCTCCAGTCCAAGGGAGAGGGCTGGATCCCGCCCACATCACGGGGAGTCCAACAGGTACGCTCAGGCTGCGCCGGGGAGAAGGGGATGTGGCAGAATCGCAGGGGGAAGCAGCCACCAGCAATCTCCCTTTCGCTGTTTGTAAACGGGTGCTTCTCTGCCATCATTCAACACAGCTAATGCAGTGCTCCAGAAATCGAACCTGCTGGAATGCAATGGAGTCCACTCAAAGCCCCCTGCTCGCTGGAGGGCGTGGACAAGGAGAAAAGAGAGTTTTCCGCTGCAGAAGTTCTTGCTCACCTGCTCTTCGTATGTGACCATTCTCCACGCCGCTTGGGCGGCAGCACTAGCCGCCCGCTCAGCCCGGAGCTCAGGGCTGCGGGGGGCCCACTCGTGAATCACGTTGGGGTCAGTGAGCTCAGCACGCCGGGGGCAATCGCTTGGCTCGTGCAGGCCGTGGACCCCGAGCAGGTCCCACCCCAGTCGCTGTGGCAGGCAGCGCCCACAGCCACACTCAGGGCTGGAGTCTCCCCATGCCGGTCTGCAACGTGTCCATCATTCGCTTTCTGCCGTCACTTCAATCCTTCTGCTCACGTGTGTCACACCGGCCTGATTTCCAGGAGCAAGTCGGGCGTTTTCAGGAGTCGGAGGGGAAACTGTACACTGCCCTGCGTGGCTGGCTTGGGCAGTGCAGGCAGGGCTGGCGCCAGGGGCCCGGACGCACCGAAAGGCCGCGTCTGAGGTGCTGATGAGGGGACAAGGGGCACGGGCAGGTAGAGGGTCACTTGCCAGGCCCAGCATGGTGAGCGATCTCCACGGGAATGCGAGCACCCATCTGACTGGCCCCACCCCGGAGCAGCTGCATTTGCTGAGTGGCTCATGGGCAGCTGGCGCTGCCATTTGGAGAGGCTCTGCTCCGGCCGGCTGGTGCGTGGCACCTGGGGAAAGCACAAGCGCAATAGAACTAACTGGAAGAGCCCCCGCGACTGGCCGCTCTAGCCCAGCGCTGCCGGTTGGCCCACAGCACCCTGGGGGTTCTTCCCTCCCTGGTGGGGTTTCTTCCTGCAGCGAGGTGCCTTTCTCCTGCACACACCCCTCTCCCAGGTTTTGGCACAGGAAGCAGTCCCAGACTCAGACACGGTAGGACTGGAAGGGACATGGGGAGGCCGTCCACCGCATGCCCTGCACTCGTGGCAGGACTGTTTCATCTAGACCATCCCTATTTGTCTAACCTCCTAAAAATCTGCAGTGATGGCAATTCTACAGCCTCCCCAGGCAATTCATTCCAGTGCTGAACCACCCGGAGAGGCAGGAACTTTTGCCTAATGTCCAACCTAAACCTCCCCTGCTGCAGCTTCAGCCCATTGCTCCTTGTCCTGTCCTCAGAGGCCAAGGAGAACATAAGAACGGCCAGGCTGGGTCAGACCAAAGGTCCATCCAGCCCAGTGTCCTGTCTGCAGACAGTGGCCAGTGCCAGATGCCCCAGAGGGAGGGATCACAACAGGGAATCCTCACGTGATCCCTCTTGGTGTCATCCATTTTTGTCAGAATAATTCTTCTCCCTCCTCCTTGTAACACCCTTTTAGGTAGAATCCTAGAACCCCAGGGCTGGCAGAGACCTCAGGAGTCATTGAGTCCAGCCCCCTGCCCAAAGCAGGACCAACCCCAACTCAATCAGCCCAGCCAGGGCTGTGTCAAGCCGGGACTCAAACACCTCTAGGGATGGAGTTTCCACCACTTCTCTAGGGAACCCAGCCCAGCGTTTCCCCACCCGCCTAGGGAAATAGTTTTTCCTAACATGCACCCTAGACCTCCCCCACTGTAACTTGAGCCCATTGCTCCTTGTTCTGCCGTCTGCCCCCACTGAGAACAGCCTCTCTCCTTCCTCTTTGGAACCTCCCTTCAGGAAGTTGCAGGCTGCTCTCAAATCCCCCCTCACTCTTCTCTTCTGCAGCCTAAACAAACCCAAATCCCTCAGCCTCTCCTCTCAGGGCAAGTGCTCCAGTTAGGGACATTAAATTTAGTTTAATCGACTAGTTGATGGAATTTCCACTGACTAGTCAATTAGTTGATAAGCGGAGGAGCCGCAGCAGGGTTACCTCCTGTGACGTAGTGGGGGTACCTTGCTGGTTGCTATGCTGGGCGGTGGGTTGTCAGTGACCTCCACTGGCTGCTGTCTGCAGCACGGCCCAGCAGGGCAGGGGATGAGTCATTATGCAAGGGGGCTTCGAAACTCGTCAGACAGGTATCTCCCATGGAGCGGAGCAATGGGAAGGAGGGGGGCGAGGCCAGACCTGGCTGGGGGCAGGGGTGGAAGTGAGTGAGTTAGTTTCTGTCTGGGATCATGGAGGAGACAGCCTAGGGCCCAGAGGGGCTGGAATTTAGGGGCCCAGCATCCCCCATCTCAAGGGGGGCCGAGGCATCCTAGGCCCGGTTCCTGTAACCAGATGACATCTATGCTGTGTTGTACCCTGGAGAAGCAATAAACTCCCTCTATTCTACTGGCTGGTGGAGTCTGTCTGTGCCATTACGGGGGTGCAGGAGTCGGGGGACCCCGACGCGCCGCCACACCTCCCATCCCTGGGAGCTAGTCCTGCTGTGGCTCTGCCTTTTAAATGGATTAAGAGCCAGGAGGTTCTTAATCCATTTAAAAGGCTGAAGCACAGTGGGGGGGGGGGCAGTGCGAGCCAGGACAGCTGATTCCTGGCTTGCCCAGGTCCTCCCTGCTGCGCTTCTGCTTTTTAAATGTATTAGGAGCCACCTGGTTCTTAATCCATTTAAAAACAGAGGTGCAGCATCCTGGGGCTGGGCGCGAGCTGGGAATCCGCCGATACTCTTGCTTATCGGATCATCGACTAGTCGCTTCCATCCCTCCCCCAGCCCGCTAGTCATTCTGGTTGCCCTCCGCTGGGCCCTCTCCAATGCAGCCACATCCTTTTAATAGTGGGGGTGGCCCAGAACTGGACACAATACTCCAGATGTGGCCTCACCAGAGCCGAATAAAGGGGAATAATCACGTCTCTGGATCTGCTGGCAATGCTCCTCCTAATGCACCCTAATATGCCATTAGCCTTCCTGGCTACAAGGGCGCCCTGGTGACTCCTAACCAGCTTCTCATCCACTGTAATCCCCAGGTCCTTTTCTGCAGAACTGCTACTTAGCCAGTCGGTCCCCAGCCTGTAACAATGCTTGGGATTCTTCTGTCCCAGGTTGAATCTCATCAGATTTCTTTTGGCCCAATCCTCCAATTTTTTTAGTTAATCTAGACCTTCTCCCTACCCTCCAACGTATTTACCTCTCTCCCCAGTTTAGTGTCATCGGCAAACTTGCTGAGGGTGCAATCCATCCCATCATCCAGGCCATTAATAAAGCTGTTGAACAAAACCAGCCTTAGAACTGATCCTTGGGACACTCCGCTAGAAACTTACCGCCATCCTGACATCAAGCTGTTAATCACTGCCCATTGGGCCCAACAGTCTAGCCAGCTTTCTATCCACCTCACAGTCCATTTATCCAATCCCTACTTCCTCCTCTTGCTGGCAAGAATACTGTGGGAGACGTATCAAAAGCTTTGCTAAAGTCAAGGTGTATCACAACCACCGCCTGCCCCATGTCCACAGAGTCAGTTACCTCATCACAGAAGGCAATCAGGCTGGTCAGGCATGACGTGCCTTTGGTGAATCCATGGTGACTATTCCTGATCATTTTCCCCTCTTCCAAGTGCTTCAAAATGGATTCCCGGAGGATCCCTTCCATGATTTTTCCAGGGACTGAGGTAAGACTGACTGGTCTGTAGTTCCCTGGATTCCCCTTCTTCCCCTTTTTACAGATGGGCACTACATTTTCTTGAAAACTGTTATAGTGTCCCCATTCAGCCTTCTCTTCTCTGGACTAAACAAACCCAGTTCTTTCAGTCTGCCCTCACAGGGCACGTTCTCCAGACCACTCTTTGTTGCTCTTCTCTGAACTTTCTCCAGTTTGTCCGCATCTCTGCGGAATGTGGCGCCCAGAACTGGACACCAGACTCCAGCTGAGGCCATGTCAGCGGAAGGCCCCGGAGCGAAAGAATTACTTCTCAGACGGCATTACAAACCCTAGCTCTTTGGGGGACACCTGACAGACTTTAATGGAGAAGCTACACGTTGCTACAAATGTGTGTGAAGTGCTGGAGGATTGTGAAGTACTGTGTATGGAACCCTCTCGTTTTCTCCCTGTTCCCTTCCACAGGCCGGGGCTGGAAGAGGAGCTAATGAGATTTCTCAGGTCTATTCCCCTCTCGCCACCGCTCGGCACAATACAGCGCATCTCGGCTCCCATCTGGGGGGTGTCTGCTTGTGTGCTGCTGTGCGCCATCCGCATCGCGGCAGCTGGGAGCCCATGGCGCTGCTAAAGACCCTTTCAAGCCTAGACCCATTATTTTCTCACCATATGTTTGCACAGAAATCAGCTTCCTGTGGGAAGGGCCCGATCCTGCAGGGCGTGGAGCAGCCTCACCTTGCGCCAGAGCTACTGGGAGACGTGTGCAATGCAGGAGCTCCTCCCAGGGGACGCTCAGTGCCTTGCGTGTCGCGCCCTGGCCCTGCTGGAAGAGAACTAGCCCACGGCTGAGTGACTGCCCCTTCCCCGCTAACTGCCCCTCAAGCCACACAGTCACCATCAACCCCCTGGGCAACCTGTGGCAGAGCCCAGCTGCCAGGGTCCAGCGGCGGAGCACGTGGGTTTTATGTTAAGCCCCGAACACAGAGGTTTGTGTCTGTTGCAAATGCTGAAACGAGGAGCTTTGCTCTGGCGCTTGGCACCACCCCCGGGAGGAACGCTGGGCCCTGGGAACTGCTTCCTGGCTGCCTGCACAGACTCCTGCCCAGAGCAGGTGGCGAATGGCGCCTTTCGGCTGGGGGGTGGTTCACGCGCTGCATGGGTGCAAATCACGACATAAAGCAGAAGGCTGCAGCCAGGCCGCTGGCACGGGGGGAGGCAGGCCGTAGCGCCGCTGCCCTTTCCGTAGCCGAGGATAAATGTCCCCACGGGTGAATAACGGTTCTCAAGCCAGGAGCCACAAGGGAACGGGTGGGAGGAGACAGAGGTTCTGTTCTTGTTCCTGGGAGCGCACGGCCCTGCCCGCACAGCCTGTGTGCGAACCGGAGGCCAGCCTGCTACCCAGCCATTCAGGTGAAAAGATGCTCTAGCGCATGGGCTGGTCCATACTTTAAACCATTCTGGCTTGCGGCTTTCATCCGCGGCTTGGCCATACGGGCCAGGCATTTTCTTCGCCACGTTTGTAGCTATAAAAGCTATCAGGACGCAGCTGCATTTACACTATGATAATACACTATCCAGGAAAGGCTTGCTACATGTTAATCTATCCAGAGGCAAATTCCTTTTGGCTAATAAAAGTGCTTCACAGGAAGCTCAAAACCCAGCCGCAATTAATTATTGACAGCGCATGTGAATTAGAGATAAAAGAAAAGTCATTCTTCCTCACACGCGAGATAGTAAATAAATTTAATTATTGTACTAGAAGCAAGGGATCTTATTTGGTATTACGTTTTATTAGCGGAGACATTTAAAAGCATGTCATCCGAACAAAAAGGTCTTGTGTAATCCTGAATGCACCACTTTGGTACAAGGCTCTGAAGTGAATAGACTTAATTGAGCAAATGGTAGCAGATGGCGTGCTGTAGAGACAGGTATTGTACAGGTTTATTGTCAATTAACTTTTGTCTACATCTGCCTGTGGCAAATTGCCTGCTTAGTGTGTCCCTGAGACTGCCTTCCGCACGCACGGGGCTTGCCCTCCCCGGGCTCCAGCGCCTAAGGCCGCTCCTCGGCGCTAGGCCTCCACGAGCCCACGGCAGCCAGCGGGGAGCCCACAGGGCTGAGATCCCTTGGGGGCTGGGCTCCGGCTGCAGAACTAACCCTCTTCTCCCTCCTCTGCCTTTCCCCGCAGGAGCGTGATGCCCAAGACTCTGGAGGGGCAAATAACGATGGAGAAGACGCCCAGCTACTTTGTGACCAACGAGGCCCCGAAGCGCATCCACTCCATGGCCAAGGACACCAAGCTGATCGTGGTGGTGCGGGACCCCGTCACTCGGGCCATCTCGGACTACACGCAGACGCTCTCCAAGAAGCCCGAGATCCCCACCTTCGAAGTGCTGGCCTTCAAGAACCGCACCCTGGGGCTGATCGACGCCTCCTGGAGCGCCATCCGCATCGGGATCTACGCGCTGCACCTGGAGAGCTGGCTCCAGTACTTCCCCCTCTCCCAGATCCTCTTTGTCAGTGGCGAGCGCTTGATCGTTGACCCCGCGGGGGAGATGGGCAAGGTGCAGGACTTCCTGGGCCTCAAGCGGGTCGTGACCGAGAAGCACTTCTATTTCAATAAAACTAAGGGGTTCCCTTGTCTGAAGAAGCCAGAGGACAGCAGTGCCCCCCGGTGCCTGGGCAAGTCCAAGGGCCGGACTCACCCCCAGATAGACCCCGACGTTATCCACAGACTGCGCAAGTTCTACAAGCCCTTCAATGCCATGTTTTACCAAATGACAGGCCAAGATTTCCAGTGGGAGCAGGAGGAAAGGGGGGAGTGAAGCCCAGGGCAGGGACAAGCTCGGCTCGCTGCGGGTGAATCGTTGCCAGAGACGCGCAGAGGGCGAAGGCCTGGGTCCCATGAGCGAGGGATGGGCACCGTGGAGCGGACGGCATTGCCAGCTCCGCTGCCCTCGTGCCACAGCCAGTGCCGGTTGCATGGGGGGTGCTCCGAGCTCTCCCGCTCTCTTGTATTACAGGGATGGCTGGGGAGGCTACCTGGTCCTAGCACCTAGTTCTGAGCTTCCTGTCGGTCCCGTTCAGAGTCCTGCCCGCGGCCCACGGCTCCTGAGGGATGCAGCCACCAGGCGCGCTGACGGATTCGCCCTCGTCTGCACCACTTTAGTTTTGCCTTCCGGGCAGTCAGGTGACCCCCCACACGCAGACACGCACACGCACGCACTATTCACAGATACTTGCACACTGGTGACCCCTTGCACTAGCCCCCACTTACCAAGTGCCACAAACAGCCGGGCCCGAGTCTTTCCTCGCTTTGGGGCCAAAGTCCCTTGTCTGACCAGAGCGGCTGCTGGGTTCCTCTGTGGGCAGGGAGACCAGAGCCTGGGTTTTCCCTCCGATCCCTGCTAGCCCCTTCAGCTGAGCGCGCTCCAAGCCCCTGTCCCACACGGGCACCTCAGGGAGCCAGGCGGAGCCAGCCCAGAGCACTTGGCCTCCTCGCACAAGGGCCGTGCCCCTCCCTCACAGGTGGCAGGGGGTTTTTAGTTCTTTGCTAGGGAGGCATTAGCGAGGAGAACCGTGTCCCAGTGCCCAGGGTGCTGCGCAAACCCAGCCCCGGGCCAGATGGTCAGAAATACTGAGCAGCACAAACGCCCTGGTCTGCGGGTGCCGGTTGGTGGGACGGCGGGTGCCCCACCCCTCTGAAATCGGGACTCGGCTGCTTAACGTAAGGGAGCTGGTTTGCAAACCCGCGACACCGTCGTCACCTTTGCTTCGAAATCCGCAGAGGAGAAAAGGTCATTCCCCAGCCGGCGCCCGCCGCCCCGCAGAACGGACCCAGGGCTCTGATCAGCCCAACTGGCAAAGGCGAGCCAAGCCCCTGTCACCTCTAGCGCCTCAGCAGAGCCCACGCGCCGCCGGGAGCGGGGCAGTGGGGGTCTGGCCCCACACCGGAGAGGAACTCAGGGACAGTGCGCACAAAGGACAACACTGTGCTGCCTGCCAGGGAACGTGTCCTTCCTGGGGCAGGTTCCTTGCTGTCTGGGTTGCTTTTCTTTTCCTTTTATTCAGTGTTTCAAAGAGCAGCAGTGCGGCCTGCTGGGGCGGAGGGATGGGCGG
Source organism: Pelochelys cantorii (assembly GCA_032595735.1). NCBI lineage: Eukaryota > Metazoa > Chordata > Testudines > Trionychidae > Pelochelys > Pelochelys cantorii. The sequence goes on from CM064341.1 coordinate 41,205,130, forward strand.
GGGGAAGAGTTTTATTTGTATCAAGCCTCAATGCTCCTTCGAGATGGTGCTGCTTGAAAGCAGCAAGAAGGCAGCTTATGTATTCCTGAGCAAGACCAGGGCTCGGTTTTGATTAAGGTGGCAAGAAATCCTTGTTGATCCAACTAACCAAAGGAAATGTCACTAACACACCGTTAAGCTATGTAACAAGCTGAACCTGCGTTGGGTTTCGGGGCCTGTCATGTGGTTCATTACCCAAGAAAGCGGAGCGCTTGCTTTGGATTGTATAAAAGGAGCTAAATTCATGTCAGATTTCGCCGGGGCCAGGTTTGGAGAGCGTCACATTGGTTCCCGCTGAAGTAAATGTCAGTGCGTATTAGCCTGATTAGGTTATAAAACAGCGTCTGACATAAAGCACTCTCACCGACTGGCAAACCAGAGCGCAGAGAGCAGGCTCTGGCAATGTGCGGGGGGGGCGTTCGGTTGTTTCAGATGTCATTAGGGCGTCATCGCTTCTGTGAAATGAACCCCGGCTTGTTGTGCCATTCAAAGCCAATCGACTCCTGGTTTCAGATGTAAACTCTCCGGTCACTGGGGCCCTGCTCCGCAGACACCCTCAGCCTGTTTGTATTTCGCAGGCCTCACAAGCCCTGACCTCGATTTGGCCTCACTCCTGCTGGAGGCCGAGTCCCGGCTGGAGAGACAAGCTTGCCCGTCAGCCCTGGGAAGACATTGGAGCCGAGGGCCCTCAGCGCCTGGCAGGATCCAGCCCTTCCGGCTGACTCCTGTGAAATCGGGTTGCAGAGGGCGGCCCCTGAGCAGCCCGGACAATTGCGGGGTGAACCCAAGCTGCTGTTGGCCCCCCCCTCCCAGAGCAGAGGCCCCATCCCGCCTCCAAACTGGTCCTTGTGCATGTGAGACCCCGCCGAGCCAGGGCGTCGCGCTCCTCCCTGCGGTGCCAGTGGGGATTGGGGCGGAGGAGGGCAGCCTCCAGCAGCTTGCAACATGTGCCCTTGAGCCAGTGCCGCGCCCGCCTGCTCCTTCCACAGGCCCGTGCCCAGGCGACAAGCCCTGCATGCGTGCTGACCTCGCGGTTCTGCCGAGGGGTAAAGCCCTTTGACCCTCAGTGGGGCCGGAGACGTAGCTTAATCCCGCCTGCTCCCAGATACACCCCATGCCCTGCCACTGTTCCCACAGCGGCTCCACAATGCTGCCCCAGCTCCCCTGCAGAGCCTGGCCACAGCAGCCCCATCCCGCCCAGGCGCTCGCGGTGCAAACGGCGTGCTGGGGAGGCAGGGCCCATGCAGCCGCTACCAGAGCTCTCTGGCCAGCAGCGCCCATGGCAGGCTGCCCCACGGGTGTCCCCGGCCCAGTCATCTTGCCACGTTTGGAGAGGTTTATTTTGACATGGGTCACTGCCCTCGTGGGAGCGGGGGGGACTTACCAGGCAAGCAAAGAGCTGTGCTGCCAGCCTGCTGCCGGCTAGGCTGCCGGAGACCATTCGTGGCCTGCCCTGCCGACAAGGCAAGGAGCCAGGCGAGACCCTCGTGCCGGGGGGGCCAGTTCATAGCTCCACACATGCTGCTGTTTGGGAGGGGAGGCCTTGCACAGCCGGCAACCTGGGTTTGTTGGCTTGGGCATGATGGCCATTCCCGTGTCCCTGCATCCCGTCTGTCTGCAACAAGCCTCTGCCTTTGCAGTGTGCTAGTGTCCGAAGCGGGAGCGTTCCCCCGCGAGAGAGGGGGCCACCTGCTAGAAGACAGTTGGGTTAATAACTTTTTTTTTTTACTATTCAAATGTCAGCATTACACCACCCAGGAGATTGAATTTTGTATTTGATTTCCATTAGCAAAGCATAAATTATATTTAATTTTATACACAGAGACTGGATGATTCATTGTTATGGAAAAGCTGGTACTTAATGGTTCAGAAACGAAAATGGCGAATTCGTCCTTTTGAAACCAAACTGCTGTGCTGTCGCCGCCTCGCAAACACGCCTGTCTGTACCAGCCTGTACCTGAACAACGTGAGCCTTGGCAACCTTGAACCCAACAGCGCTCCCCAATAAAACGTTGTAGCAGCTGCATTTCTCGGCTCTGTTGCTCCTCAGTCTCTGCCGCTGCCCGGGTATATCCCAAAGCAGTGGGAGTGGCCAGGCTGAGGAGAATTCTCTGCACTAACCAAGCAAGCAACAGAACATCAGAACGGCCAGGCCGGGTCAGACCAACGGGCCATCCAGCCCAGGGTCCTGTCTGCCCACAGTGGCCAATGCCAGATGCCCCAGAGGGAGGGATCACAACGGGGAATCCTCACGTGATCCCTCCCCTGTCACCCACCTCCAGAGAAACAGAAGCTAGGGACACCATTCCTACCCATCCCGGCTAATAGCCGTTGATGGACCTAACCTCCATGAATCTATCTAGCTCTTTTTTGAACCTTGTTATAATCCTGGTCTTCACAACATCCTCTGGCAAGGAGTTCCACAGGTTGACTGTGCATTGTGTAAAGGAAAACTTCCTTTTTTTAACAGCTGCTACCTATTAATTTCATTTGGTGGCCCATAGTTCTTATATAATCGGAAGAAGTAAATAACTTTTCCTTATTCACTTTTTCCACACCACTCATGATTTTATAGACCTTGTAACGGGTCCACCTGCTGGTGAGCGACCTGCTGCAGCCAAGTGGCGCTGTGCAGGATCCCTGCCTGGTTGTCCCATTGCCCTCAAAGTCCTGGAACCAGGGCCTGACTAGCCCTGTCCACGGTGCTAGCAAGTCTCTGCTTGTGGCTGATCATTGGACACCAGGTCTGGGTTTTACCCAGATCTAGGCTCAGCTCACACTGAGAGCTAGCCATAGTGCTGATTTTTGCCCTTGCCCCCCAGTCAGGGTATAGACCCAGCTCGGTAGAGCTCCTGAAGTGAACTGGCAGGCCCCAGCCCTGCAGCTTCTTTTATACCCCTCTGCTGGGTCCTGATTGGCTGCCAAAGAGACAGCCACTCTATAATGCCTGGAGGACCTCTTCTCTGCTCCTCCTGCTGGGATGGGGTTGCGGCAAGACCGCTAGCCTCCTGTAGGGGGCATTGGGGCCTAGTCCAGTCACAGACCTCTATCATATCCCCTTACTCTCCTCTTTTATAAGCTGAAAAGTCCCAGTCTTTTTAATCTCTCATCACATGGGACCCGTTCCAAACCCCTAATCATTTTTTGTTGCCCTTTTCTGAACCTTTTCCAGAGCCAAGAGATCTTTTTTGAGATGAGGCAGCCACATCTGTACACAGGATTCAAGTCGTGGGCGCACTGTGGATTTATACAGAGGCAGTAAGATGTTCTCCGTCTTATTCTCCATCCCTTTCGGAATGACTCCCAAAATTCTCTTTGCTTTTCTGACGGCCGCTGCGCCCTGAGTGGCTGTTTGCAGAGAACTCTGCACAATGAACCCAAGACCTCTCTCTGGAGTAGTTGCAGCCGAATCCGCCAAATACTGCAGGGACAGGTCAGCACCGTGGGGGAGCCTGGACAGTCCACCACTTGGCATGCAGGCTGTGGGAGACATATCTCCCTCCTGGCTTCCCAAGCTGGTGAGCGCAAAGCAGATCCCAAAGGACCTGGGCGCAGGAAGAGAACAATCCATGTGGCTGCTCCTGCGCAGACAACCTGCTGGGCCAGTCGGGGGCTCTGGGCCCTGCTTGGGTGTCCGGGGCTGGGGCAGCACCACACCCAGGGCCCCAGGCTGGGCCCCTTGCTCTCCCCTCCTGTGACCATCCCTGCAAACAACAGCTGCCTGTGAATTGCAAACTCCATTCATCAGAAGGCCGATACAGAGTAATCTGGGTTGCTTGGTAAGTGGGTACAAACCAACAATCTGCATCTCAACCCGGTGACACGGCAGCCTGCACATGTGAACCTGGCGGCACGGCAGCATGCACGTGTGAATCTGGCAACACAGCAGTGTGCATGTGTGAACCCGGTGATACAGCACCGTGCATGTGTGAATCTGGCCACATGGCAGCCTGCACGTGTGAACCCAGTGACACGGCAGCATGTGCGTGTGAACCCAGCCACACAGCAGTGTGCACGTGTGAACCCAGTGACACAGCAATGTGCAACTGTGAAGTGTGCAGCCCACACTTGGAGAAGGAGGGATCCTGTCTGGGAGAGCAGGGCCTCTGACAAGGACTCGGGGTTGCTGGTGGCTAAGCCGTGGAATAGGTGAGTCGGGGCTGCACAAGCAGCAATCCGGAGGAGGAGTGGAAGGTCATTTTCCCTCTGGGCTTGGCCCAGGGGCGGCCGCTGCTGGAACCTGGCCTGGAGCCCTGGTGCCGCGAGGCAGGACGGATTCGCTGGAGACGTCTCGGAGGAGAGCCGGGAGAATGGGGGAAGGACCCGAAAAGCAGCGAGGTGCTCGGCGTGGGTCAGGGCCGCCCTGCTTCGGCCCTTGGCTGCGCCCGAGCAGGGACGCCTCCAGCCGCCCCGCTGCCTCGGAGCCGAGCCCAGTGTGCCCGGCCTGGAGAGCGGGGACTTGGCAACCGGCCCTGCAGGGAAAGCTCCACCACCCAGGGCTGCCGGCTGCGGCTGGACGGATTCAGACTGGGAACCTGTTACCAGGAGAGCAGTTACCCGGGGCAGTTACCCGCTAGCACGATGCACTGGGGGTCGCGGTGGAAAGTTTCAGCGGGGGCTGGTGGGTTCTCAGCGCCTGTCCACACGGCAAGGAAACCCGCAGCCGGCCCATCCCAGCTGACGCGGGCGCCGTGCTCGGGCTGCAGGGCTGGTCCGTCGCTGTGCAGCCTGCGCCAAGCCCCCCGCGGGCAGAGCCATCCCATGGCGGGTGGCGGCCCCAGGCCCCGCCCCACTGTCCTGGGACAGTCCCCACATCGATTAGCCGCCGCGGGCAGCGTGTGGGCCAGCCTCCCCCGGCCCAGGCGGCAGCACGCACAGCCCCAACCTTCCCCGGAGCACCCGGGGGAGCATGGTGCCCCCAGCACTGGCGGGCGCACAGCAGGCGCGCCGGGGCCCCAGCCGCCGGAGCTCTGGGAGGCTGCGGCGCGGCAGGGGCAGGGCTGAAGCCGGGCAGCCCCAGAGACCGGCGAGACGCGGTCTGGAAGACTCTGCCTCCTGCCTCCGACCCCCGCCGCCACGGGGCCGAGCTCATGCCAGCTGGAAGAGCAGCACCCCAGCTGGTCCCAGACAAGCCCACATCAGGCCCTGCCCAGCGCCGGGCAGGGACCGAGCTCTCGGCAAAGGACAGTCTGGCGGGAGGGGCCCCGGCGGCCCCGGCTCTGCTGCTCCCAGCCCTTCCACGGGGCCCTGGCCCCAGAGCCCGTCGTCCCTGGCACTTGGGCTGGGAGCCTTTGGGACCCAAATCCAAAGCGGGCGGGACGCTACATGGGCCCCTTGCCACCCAAGCCACTGCCAGGCGCCGCCCTCGCTGCGCCCGGGGACAGCGGCGCCCTGGCCTGGCCGGCTCCGGGGCCCCCCACGCCGGGCTCCGCGGGCACAGCGAACAGCCGCCCGGGGAAGCGTTGCTCTCCACTGGCTGGCTCAGCCGACGCAGCTGCCGGGAGGGGAACCGGCTCAGGGTGCGCGGAGCATCCCCGCAGACTCGCTAAGGAAAGACGCGTTCGTCCTAACCAGGACACTGGTCCCCTGCCCTGCCCCCGCGGCGCGGGCGAGGCTCTCGGATCTCCGCCACGCACACGCCCCTGAGCAGCGCTGGGGGGGCTGACCGGCCGCATGGGCGGGGCGGGGCGGGGCGGGGAGGGGAGGGGGGGAGGGACAGGGCAGGACAGGGCAGGGCAGGCCGGGGAGGGACAGGGCAGGGGCGGGGCAGGGCGGGGAAGGGAGGGGCAGGGCAGGGCAGGCCGGGGAGGGGAGGGGACAGGGCAGGGCAGGGCAGGGCGGGGCGGGGAGGGGAGGGGAGGGGAGGGGGGCGGGGCAGGGCAGGGCAGGCCGGGGAGGGGAGGGGAGGGGAGGGGACAGGGCAGGGCAGGGCAGGGCAGGGAGAGGAGGGACAGGGCGGGGAGGGGAGGGGGGCAGGGCAGGGCGGGGAGAGGAGGGACAGGGCGGGGAGGGGACGGGGGCAGGGCAGGGAGGGGCCGGGCTGGCTTCCAGGAGCACCTGAAAGGAGAAAACATGCTGGTTTTGTGTCCCGTGCAGCCCTTCCTGGCAGCCGGGGGAAAGCGCTTTCACACCATTGCGGGAGCGCCGCAGCTGAGAAACCCGCTGGCATTTTTATCAACAAAATTAGGAAGTAGTGAACTATAAAATTGCTAATTATTTTCTAGTAAATTTATTTTTAAATAACTTTAGACACCAATTACAGGCACCATTAAGCACCATTAGCACTGGGTGTATTTACCAAACAAGGCCTGAATACTTATTCAAATCAGGATCCCTTTGATGTGGAGTCTACTGTTTGAAAAGCGGCTCCCCCCTTGCCAGACACCGAGAAAGTCATCACCAACTCAATGGAAACCCAGAGCCGGTCCCATTTCTCAGGCGAGTGCGCTGCCCTGTAGCCCGGCCCTTGGAATAAACGTTTTGTGACTAAGAGTTTAACCCTAACGAATTAATGGGGGGGGGGGCTCTCCGTAACTGCTCAGAGATGCCCTGGAACACAAATCTCCATGAGATGAGACCAAGGAGACATGCGCCCTTCCCTGATGACCTTCATCGTGCCAGGGCTGTATTTTTAGACAATCAAACTGTCTTCAACAGTGGCTCAGGTTCACCTGCTGGTGCCATTAAATACTTCTGGAACAGCCGGAAAGATGCAAAACGTTTCCCTTTCTGGGGCACCCGAGCTCCGTGAGCAGAGCAGGACTTGGCCAGTGCAGACAGATCAGCCCCCAGCGCGGGCAACTCAAACTAGCGTCCAAATCTCTGGACTCGTGGGCAGAGGCACAGAGCAGCCCCTCCCGGCACATCCCTGGGCCGGCAACACTGAGACCAGCCGGGGAAGGAAGGGGAAAGATGCGACCGTGCCACGGGCCATCTGCTGCTGGCTCTGCCAACTGGAGGAGGCTGTTTTTAATGGATCAGCCTCCCACACTAGGCTGCCCGGTCCCAGGAGGCATTGCCAGCCACTGGGCGCTGCTGGGCTACAGAGAGTCCTGTCCTCTGGGAGCAGGGGCAGGAGGTAGGGATAATTCTGGGGAGGCCCAGAACAGGCCCAAGTCCTGCCCCCGGCCCGCTGAGGCTCTGGGAGGGAGTTTGGGTGCCGAGTGCAGGCTCTGGGCTGGCGCAGAGGGTTGGCAGGCCGGAGGGGTTGGGAGGGAGTTTGGGTGCTGGACAGGCTGCAGGGCATGGGGGTGAGGAGTTTGGGGGGTAGGCAGGCTGCCCCAGGGCTGGGGGCTAGAGAGGAGGACTCCCCCCCAGCCCTCTCCCTGCCTGCAGCAGCAGGGACCCCTCTCCCTCCCCCGCTCAGCATGACCCCCCCCCCCAGCTCCCCTCTCCTCCCTGGGACTTGGGAGGCGCGATGCAGCGGGCGGGTAGGAGCTGCTCCGGGCTGGCACACGGGGACGTCGCTGGAGCCAGCTCCCTGGGCCTGGAATATTCCTGGAGCCTGGGCACACGGGCCCAGACAGCTCCTCGCCCCCGCCCCGGCCTGGGACGGTCACAGGCACCCCCCGCGCATGGCCCTGAGCAGGGTGAGGGTCTGAGCTGCCAGCCTTGGGGGCTGCTTCGTGGCGCCAGAGACGCAGCCCCAGAGCTCAGCCTGGCCAGTCCCCGGCTTCGCCTCTGTTCGCCGTCGCCGAGCGCCTCTCGCAGCCCCACCCTGCCCTGGCGTGAGCCTCTCCCACCCGCGCTCACCCCGGCAGGGAACTCGTTCGGGCGAGCCCTGTGAGATCGCCCCCCTTTCCAGTTCGGGGGGGCAGCGGCACAAACGCACCAGGATCTCCCCGACCCCCCGCAAACCCAGCGGGGCTCCAAGACCCGCCGGCCGGGCCAGCCGGCTCCTCGCGCACAAGCCCCGGGCGCCTTTCCCCGGAGAGACGGGGAGGGCACTGTTGGCCGCCTGGGCAGCGGCTGGACTGCTCCCGCGGCCCCAGGCCCCTGTCAGGTGGGCGGCTCACTAAGGGAGAGGCACCAAGGCGAGTCTGAGACCCAGCGAGAGGTTTCCTGGGCGCAAAGGGCAGCCTGCGTTGGAACGGCCGTGGCCTGGGGCTGCGAGTCTGGCAAAGAACAGCCAGAGCCGAACGTTTAGTGGCCAAGACTGTGGGACCTTAATCACGCCCAGAGTTCACCCACGCGTGTGCAAAGCACCCCGGCTCCGTGCCCGGCTCCGTCTGCACAGCGAAGCCACCTAGGGACCACGGCTGCTGCCCCGCCCCCGAATGGCCCCTGGTGCCCGGGCCTGCTTCGCGCGGTTCTCCGCCGAGAGCCGTGTGGGCGGCGGTGATACCGCACGTAGCCCTCTGCCTGGAGCGAGAGCTTTCCGCATGAAGTAACGATTTAACGTCCAGCTCGCCCAGCAAACGCACTGCCTCTAACAAGGGCTCTGATGCTCGCAGCTAGTTGCGTTCCCAGGCGAGCGCTGCGCATAATGGACTCGGCTCGGCCTCTGTGCGAAAAGACTTTCCGCTGCCTCCTGGGAAAGCACGAAACTCTCGGGTCGCAGACGCCCTGCCTGCCCCTCCGCCTCCCGGCACTGGCAGAAAAGCAGGGCCGCTCGCTGCCCCTGCAGCCACAGCTCCCGCTCCTAGCCTCCCGCCCAGCGGCGCGTCGCAGCCTCGGCCGGTGCTCGACCGGAGCGCCCAGCCTCCGCCCGGGAGCAGGTCTGCTGTCCGCAGCCGGCGTAAGGTGCTGGGCTGAGCCGGGCTGGCTCGGGGCAGGCAGCGCAGCTTCCCAGGCCGGGTGCAGGTATTCCTTTGGCGGCCCGGGCACTACGGCAGCGGAGCAGATTCGTGCTCCCCAAAGGCCAAGCAGGGTCCTTAGTCCCGCACGGAGCCTTGGGATATGAAGGGCGTGGGGACAGTGGTGCGAGGCTCTGGGAAGTGCCGGGCAGCTCCCCGGAAACCGTCCCCCCGCGGCGGCGCCCGGCGCCCCGGGAGGCAGGTGGCTGGTGGCCGCTCGGCTGGCCGGGGGAGACGCGCTGCTCCCGGCCGCAGCCTGCTCAGCTGGGACTTTGGAGCCTTGCCAGGGAAGTTCGGAGCAGCCCGGGTTTGCGCCTGGGACCCCAGGGGCGCTGTGCGTGCTCGCTCTGGGCCACCGCGGGCCGGCACCTGGCGCAGGTCTCCCGCGTGGGGCCTCGAGCGTTTCCAGCACCTGGGCACGTTTGACTGGTCCCGGGGAGGCCGGCCAGGCACCCGTGGGGCAGTGGGGAGCGAGCTGCCACCTGTGCCTTTGGGCGTCTCCCCGTTTCTGGTGGACCCCTGCTCTCTCTGCCACCACTGCAGGGACTCCCCCACGCTGCCCATCCCCAGGCCTCGGGGCCCCAGTGCTCCCCGTGGAGGGCGGCTGAGGGGCTGGGGCACAGGGAAAAACCTGAGCGAAGGCTTCCTGTTGAGCCCTCCTGGCCGCCCCCCGGGTTTGCCCTGGTGGGGCGAGCCCCATCCCCCATGACAGCAGAGTGGCACAGGCACAGAGACCTTCCCTACCCACAGCCACCCACGGGAGGGAGGGGTCAGGCTTTGAACTCAGGGTGCCCCAGTCCAGCTGTCTCTTGGGACAAGGGGGCTGCTGGCTCCAGGTGGTGGAGCCATGCAGAGGAGCCGCACGCCTGGTTCCGCGGCCCTGAGCCGTACCCTGGTCGTCCTGGCAAAAGACCAAGCCAACCCCCCTGGACTATTGGCCCGGTCACACAATGGGGCTGGATCCCGCTGGGCAGAGGGAGAACCATGAGCAGGCCAGAGCCAGCAGATGCGTGGCCGGCGGAGATGGTGGTCCTGGGAACAGGAAGTCATTTGTTAAGGAGAAGGAGCAGTGACTCAGCAAACTGAGTGATTGGGCAACAAAATGGCAAATGAAATTTAATGTGGATAAGTGTAAAGTAATGCACATCGGGAAAAATAACCCCAACTATACGTACAGTATGATGGGGGCTAATTTGGCTACGACAAATCAGGCGGCGGTCAAAAAGGCAAATAGGATGCTGGGAATTATTAAGAAAGGGATAGAAAATAAGACACAGAATATCTTCCTGCCCCTGTATAAAACTATGGTACGCCCACATCTTGAATACTGTGTACAGATGTGGTCTCCTCATCTTAAAAAAGATATTTTGGCCTTGGAAAGGGTTCAGAAAAGGGCAACTAAAATGATTAGGGGTTTGGAACGGGTCCCATATGAAGAGAGGCTAATGCAACTGGGACTTTTCCATTTAGAAAAAAGGAAACTGAGGGGGGATATGATAGAGGTCTATAAAATCATGGGTTGTGTGGAGAGGGTGAATAAAGAAAAGTTATTAATAGTTCCCATAATAGAAGAATTAGAGGACACCAAATAAAATTAATGGGTAGCAGGTTTAAAACTAATAAGCAAAAGTTCTTCTTCACACAGCGCATAGTCAACCTGTGGAACTCCTTGCCAGAGGAGGCTGTGAAGGCTAGGACTATAACAGAGTTTAAAGAGAAGCTAGATAATTTCATGGAGGTTAGGTCCATAAAAGGCTATTAGCCAGGGGATAGAAATGGTGTCCCTGGCCTCTGTTTGTCAGAGGCTGGAGATGGATGGCACGAGACAAATTGCTTGATCATTGTCTTCGGTCCACCCTCTCTGGGGCACCTGATGCTGGCCACTGTTGGCAGACAGGCTACTGGGCTAGATGGACCTTTGGTCTGACCCAGTATGGCCATTCTTATGTTCTTACGTTCTTAAGCCCTGGTCCCAGGGGGACCGTTCTCTGGGTGCGCTGTCCCTGCTGCCCACGGAGCAGACGCGTGGCTAGTAGCATGCAGGACTGGTGCCAAACTGTGGCTTCTGCAGTAAGTGTGTTTCTCTCCCTGTGCCTTGTGTCCCAGGCAGGGCCTGCTGTGTAAAACAGGCTTCCCGCCACGCACCGAAGCACCGTTCCTGAGCGGCTACAAGCCACAGAGCCGCCCCAACGCTGGTACCCACCGCCCCTGCATAAGGGAGCCCAGTGACTCCTCTGGCCGTTTCCCACCCCGCTGGCAGGCAGCATCCCCAGCCCCGAGCGGCGTGCCTACCCATCTCCCTGCACTACGGCTGGGAGCACGCTCCGGGCACTCAGCCTGACCAGTGGCTGAGCCAGTGGGCAACCAGCAAACTCCCAGCCCTGGGGGCTGCCCAACAGCCAGTGCACACGGAGGGGCCGGGGCTGTGCTGTGGACTCTCTGCCGTTTCTGGCTTCGGAACCACAACCCTGCGTCCCACCCCTTAGACTGCATGTGTCCCCCAGGGACTGGCAGTGCTTCCCCCCCTCCCTGCACCACCCTCCTTGTTCTGCCATCTGTCCCCACCAGGCCTTGGGCCCCTGCACACCCCCCGCAACAGGGCGTCAACGCCGAGTAATGAGAAACAGCTTGTGCATGTCCCGTAGAAACAGCCAGAGAACAAAGCGCCGGGAGGGTTCCTGGGTCGCTGTGGGGGCCACACCTCCCCCGGAAGACGCTGACTAGACAGAATAAATCGTGTGGCACATTTAGCCCCTCTCTCTCCAGGGATCTCTGCTCACTCTGCGGTCGCCTGGGACTTTGTCTCCAGGGAATATTTTCCATGTTTTGCTTTGTGGTCATAAATATTCAAATTTTGTTCTGTGCGCTTAGCGGGGATTGGTCAGAGGAGGGGTCACCTCCTTCTCGGTGCCGAGCAGGCCATGCACAGCTTGCACAAGCTCTTGTCCATGTAAATTTTGAACTTGTGCACAGGGCTCTGAAATTCACCAGATGGGACCATTGTGGCCGGACACACTCAGTGGTGCACAGGTTCACGGCACGAGTGCTCCACGGGGCCGTGCGCTGGTCGGAGCCATGTCACTGGGCCCCCCTACCAACAGGATAGTGGTGGAAGAATGTTGCACTATTCCCTCCATTCCCCTCTTGTGCTGCTCCCTGGGATTCCCTGTGCTGAGAGAAAAGTCCCCGGCGATGCTAGTCCCCCAGGGCAGCGTGCATGCTGCAGATCTGGCCCCTCGCTTGCGCTGAGCCTCGGCACTGGGCCCTGCCCACACCTAGGGCAGCCTCCTCCCACCTGGCCTCAGCCGGTTCTATTCCTTCTCGGCCGGCTGCCCTCTCTCCCGTTCCTGCTCGCTGTGGGGCAGCGAACAGCAGCTCTGAGTGGGGACCAGCCATCTCCCCTGCCCATCTCCTCTGCTCCAGCTCTCTGGAGTGTGGCATCCAGTTCTGGGCCCCTCCCCATCACACAAAGGGTGGGGCGCAGTGGGGAGGGTCCAGCGGGGGGCAACCAGAATGATTCGGGGGCTGGAGCACATGACCTACAAGGAGAGGCTGAGGGATTTGGGTTTGTTTAGGCTGCAGAAGAGAAGAGTGAGGGGGGATTTGAGAGCAGCCTTCAACTTCCTGAAGGGGGTTCTAAAGAGGCTGGAGAGAGGCTGTTCTCAGTGGGGGCAGATGCAGAACAAGGAGCAATGGTCTCAAGTTACAGTGGGGGAGGTCTAGGGTGCATGTTAGGAAAAACTATTTCATTAGGAGGGGGGGAAGCACTGGGATGGGTTCCCTAGGAAGGGGGTGGAATCTCCATATCTAGAGGTGTTTAAGTCCTGGCTGGACAGAGCCCTGGCTGGGATGGTTTAGTTGGGGTTGGTCCTGCTTTGGGCATAGGGTTGCCAGATGGTTTAACTAAAAATACCGACCCCCCTCCAAAAAAAAAAACCCCACCGGGAAAAAAATTCTGTTGAGGAAAAAAAAAAGGGGGGGGGGGAGACCAAAGTTGTTGAGCAAAAAAAAAAGACCCCAAGAGTTAAGCAAAAAAAATAAAGAATAAAAAATAAAGAAATTAAAACAGCATGGCCCCTTTAAGAAAAGCCTTTGAAACTTTTTGCAGGTGGCCATCTTGTTTTTCTGATCAAACCAGAAGACAGCTTCCCTGTGGAACCAGGTAAGCGGGGGGCTCAGGGGGAGGTCCCGGTTGCTGAGTGTCATAGGGTTGCCAGGTGTCTGGTATTTTCGCCTCCTGGCAGAGGAAAAAAAATCAGAAAATACTGGACATTTTAGGTGTCCAGTATTTTCTGAATTTTTTTTACCGGACAGGAGGCAAAAATATCAGACTGTCCGGGTCAATACCAGACACCTGGCAACCCTTTTTAGGCAGGGGGCTGGACTTGGTGACTCCTGAGGGCTCTGCCGACCCTGGAATTCCATGACCCTTTACTCTCCCGGCTGTGGACACCCCAGGGTGGCTCCTGAGCGCTGCTGTCCCAGTTTTGCTTTGGATCCGTGGCGCTGCCAGCACAAACCCTGCGTGCAAAAGGGTTCCCACGGCATCGCTGTTCCGCAGCGACTCGCTGCTCCAGCTGGCGGCGCCACCAGGCCCCCGCGCGGCCTGCCCCTCCTTTGGCTCCAGCACTCGCAGCGCTTCCATTCCCCACCGCCTGGCCCTCGCGCGGCCTGCCCCTCCTTTGGCTCCAGCGCTCGCAGCGCTTCCATTCCCCACCGTCTGGCCCCCGCGCGGCCTGCCCCTCCTTTGGCTCCAGCACTCGCAGCGCTTCCATTCCCCACCGCCTGGCCCTCGCGCGGCCTGCCCCTCCTTTGGCTCCAGCGCTCGCAGCGCTTCCATTCCCCACCGCCTGGCCCCCGCGCGGCCTGCCCCTCCTTTGGCTCCAGCGCTCGCAGCGCTTCCATTCCCCACGCGCCCTCTTTGGCTCCAGCGCTCGCAGCGCTTCCATTCCCGCGGCCCCCGCGCGGCCTGCCCCTCCTTTGGCTCCAGCGCTCGCAGCGCTTCCATTCCCCACCGCCTGGCCCCCCGCGGCCTGCCCCTCCTTTGGCTCCAGCGCTCGCAGCGCTTCCATTCCCCACCGCCTGGCCCCCGTGCAGTCTGCTCCTGCAGCACTTCCATTCCACTGCCACAGCAGCACAGGCCGGGCCTGAGGTGGCCTCCTCCGCGAACAGACCACAGCCCCGGTGCAGCCCCCAGGCCGGCCACAGCCGCCCCTCGCTGCAGGGCACAAGGCGAGCATGGTGCATCCCAGGCAAGTGCCTCCTCCCCACTCTTCCCTCTCCAAGGGCCCAGCACACCCTGGTCTGCCACTGGCAGCAGCCAGCCCAGCCCCCCGCACTGAGCTCCGAGCCAGGCACTCAGCTCAGTCCCTAGTCACCAAGGGCTGCCTGGGCCACCAGCTGCGGGGATGCCCGGGAGCACGGGGCAGGGAGCATCGCTGTGGCCAAGCAGGCTCAGCAGTGCCGGTTCTGGGTCCCTCCATCCTCCTCACGCTGGTTCCGGAAGGGCCAGGCTTCCACCTGGCCTGAGGCCCTGCCGATGGGCGCCGAGCCGACAGGGCTCAGGCCTCCGAGCCACATTCCAGGGAGCAGCTTCCAGACCTGCTCACTGACCCCACCCAGTTACGTGCTGTGACGGCGCGTTGGGGTTTCCCCGTCTCCTGCACCCCCGGAGTGGCACGAACAGACTCCACCAGCCAGTAGACTAGAGGGAGTTTATTGCTTCTCCAGGATACAGCACAGCACAGATGTCATCTGGTTATAGGAACCGGGCCTAGGATGCCTCAGCCCCCCTTGAGATGGGGGAGACTGGACCCCTAAATTCCAGCCCCTTCCCTAGGCTGTCTCCTCCATGATCCCAGACAACAACTAACTAACTATCCCTTCCAGCCCTGCCCCCCAGCCAGGGCTCCACTCCCCTCCTTCCCATTGTTCCCTCCCTGGGAGATAACTGGTCCGACAGGTTGGGAGCCCCCTTGCATAATGACTCATCCCCTGCCCTGCTGGGCCGTGCTGCAGACAGCAGCCAGTGGAGGTCCCCCACAGCCCACTGCCCAGCATAGCAACCAGCAAGGTACCCCCCACTACGTCACAGTTCTCCCCGCTCCGAGACCGAACTGAGCAGGGTCACTCCACTCGTGACCTAGGGAAGTTTGGGTCCTCTGTGTGGGAACCCGCCCTGGGGACACAGGTGCTCCCCTTGACTCGGGCTGGCCGCGGCGAGACCCCACATGAATCGGCTTCCCTCTGTCCACTCGCTGCGCCGCTCCGGGGGGACTGGCACAGGCCTGTCCTCTGTGGTCGCACCCACCCTTGCACTGGGCTTGTTCTCTGGCCAGGGTCTCTCGGGCCGGGGCCATGAGCTCAGCGCGTCTTCCCTGGACAGCCAGGGCGTCTTCCACCCCCGACGCCCCATCCAGGGAGGTCTTCCCCTCCCATAACTCTCTCAGCAAGCCCAGGGGCTCCTCTATACGGGGTAGGGGCCCCCAAGCAGCTTTCCTCCCATCTTGGGCCTTCCCGCCCCTCTGGCAGGAGTCGCAGGACCGGCAGTACCGCTGCACGGCTGCAAATATCCCCGGCCAGTAGAAGTGTTGAAGCAGCCTCAGCCGTGTGCTCCGGATCCCCCGGTGCCCCGCAAAGGGGACGTCGTGGGCCAGATACAGCAGCTTGAGGCGATACCTTTGGGGGACGACCAGCTGCCGCTGGACCCCCCATGCCCTCACCTCCCTGGGGGAAGCCATTCCCGGAACAGGAATCCCCACTCCCACAGGAATCTCTCCTGGCCTCCTCTCCCCAGGGGCTGAGCTGCCCGGAGGCCAGCCTGGTCCCTCAGCCTCCGCAAGGAGGGGTCTGCCTGCACCGCAGCCTGGAATTCAGCCGCTGGGGCAGGGATCGGGACCTGTTCCCCGCCCTTGCCTAGGTCCGGAGTCCCAGCTTGGCTGGACCTCGTGTCCACTGCGATGGGACCCTGAGGACCCTGCCGAGAGTCCTTCCCTGGATCCAGGTTGTCTCAGCCCCTCGCTGGCTCTGACTACGGGCGGTGACTAGAGCCCGCTGGGATTCATGGGGCCACTCCTCTAGGTCATTCCCCATCAGCACCTCCGTGGGCAAGTGCGGGTGCACCCCCACTTCCTTGAGACCTTCTTTGGCCCCCCATTTCAGATGCACCCTGGCTACAGGCACCTTAAACGGGGACCCATCTATGCCCTTCAGGGTCAGCTGAGTGTGGGGTAGAACCCAGTCTGGGGCCACTATGTCGGATCGGGCCAGTGTCACCTTCGCCCCCGTGTCCCAGAAACCCGTCACCTTCCTACCATCCACCTCCAGGGGTACGAGGCACTCGCTCCGCAGGGGCCGCCCTGCCCCCACCCGGTACGTGGAGAAATCCGCCTCCCGAGGGTCAGACCTCCCAGGGGAGGTGCACTGAGCATCCTTCCCCCCACTCTGAGCTGGGGTTTGCCTGCCAGCCCCTGCCTCTGGGGCAGCCTGCCCTTCCCCCAGCCCCAGCCAGTTAACTCTGGGAAGTCTTAGGTCTTGGTGCCTGGTGCACTGAGCTCTCTTGTGGCCTTTTTGCCCACAGCGATGGCAAGTTAGGTCCTGCGGGCCCCTTTGGGCTGGCTCTGTCCGGGCCCTGGCTGGTTCTCTGGGGCGCAAACGACTTGTTTCTTGGGCTCACCTCGTAGGTGACTCTCTCCGTCACTCAGCCGAGATCCGGTCTCTGTGCGATTCCCTTTCTTGCCGCGATTCTCGTTCACACCCGGACCGGCTCTCCGTGAACTCGTCTGCCAGTCTCCCGGCCTCCTGGGGATTCTCTGGTCTTCGGTCCTTGAGCCACAGCCTCAGGCTGGGTGTGCGTGCTCCGTAGAACTGCTCCATCATGACCAGCTTGAGCAAGTCCTCTGCGGTCTGGCTCCGACTCCAGACACCCACTTGCGGCAGTATTGCGCCAGGCGGGAGGCCATATCCACATAGGTCTCCCGTGGCTCCTTCTGCACCCCCCAGAACTTTTTCCTGTACATCTCGGGGGTCAGCCCAAACTTGTGCAGCAGGGCCTCCCTGACTCGGTTGTAATCCCCTGGCTGTAGGCCCTCCAGCTGATTGAGCACCCCGGCAGCCTCCTGGTTCAGTGTGGGGATGAGCTCCTGTAGCCAGTCAGCTGGGGAAACCCCTTGCAGTCCACAGGCCCTCTCAAAGGAGCTGAGGAACCCGTCTATGTCACCCACATCCTTCAATTGGGCCACCACGAGCTTCTCCAAGCGTCTGGCCACCCTGGGCCCTTGGGGCCCATCCACACTCGGCGCAGCCGGGGCCCTAACGCTTCTCCACTCTGCCATGGCCAGCTCATGCTGTCGCTGCTCTCTACGGTCCTGGACTTCCAATTCCTTCATCTGCAACTGGATCTCCAGCCGCCGCAGCTCCACTGGGTTGGCTCCTGCCCTAGATGGGCTACGGCTTGCAGGGCTCCCCGGGGAAGCTGTCCCATCTCTCTGGCGGGCTCCAGTGCTCCGCCCCCTCTCAGAGCCTGAGACGTTCCTGGGGGGGTCTGGCTGCTCCCCACGGGGACAGGATCCTGGCCCTGTGGCTGGTCATTCTCCTCCAGCCGGGCAATCAGCTGGGCCTTGGTTGCCTTTCCCATGGGCAGGCCTCTCTCTCTGCACAGCCCCACCAGCTCTGCCTTCAGGAGTCGGGCATAGGCCATCTCACCGCTGGTCCCCTTGGTGCGGATTCACCGGCCTAGTGCTGTAGCATCCACGATTCCCAGGAACCACTTCGCTCTGTCTCCCGCACGCCTGGCTCCATGGCTGTCGCTTCTACTGCACCTTGTCACTCGCCGCTGGGAGCTCCATCCACGGGATGCAGTGCATTCCGCTCCTGACACCAGTGTGACGTTGCATTGGGGTTTCCCCGTCTCCTGCACCCCCATAGTGGCACGAACAGACTCCACCAGCCAGTAGAATAGAGGGAGTTTATTGCTTCTCCAGGATACAGCACAACACAGATGTCATCTGGCTCCAGGGCAGGCCTAGGATGCCTCAGCCCCCCTTGAGATGGGGGAGACTGGGCCCCTAAATCCCAGCCCGTTGCCTAGGCTGCGTCCTCCATGAGATCCTAACTCCCCCACTTCCAGCCCTGCCCCCAACCAGGGCTCCACTCCCCTCCTTCCCATTGTTCCGCTCCCTGGGAGATAACTGGTCCGACAGGTTGGGAGCCCCCTTTGCATAATGACTCATCCCCTGCCCTGCTGGGCCGTGCTGCAGCCAGCAGCGAGCGGGGGTCACCCACAGCCCACTGCCCAGCATAGCAACCAGCAAGGTCCCCCCACTACGTCACACGCGTGCTCCCAGGGACGCTAGAGGCATTTCTGCCCGTCTTCAATCCACATGTCCCAACAGCATGCCCCCAGCCCTGTCCCTCAGCCCCTCTGCCCTGCCCCGCGGCCAGGCCCCTCCGCTGCTCCACCCAGCCCCTGGCCCTGCTCCTCGGCCCTCCGCCCTGCCCCTCGGCCCTGCCACGCCTGGCACATTGCCCCTTGGCACTGACTCACCTGTGAGCATCTCTCCGCTGTCCTAAACCACATGCAACACTTGGCCCAGTCCATAGCACCCTTCCCTGCCCCACACCACGCAGCCCCCCAAGGAAGGCCCGGGTGAGAAGGCGGGGGGCTACATAGGTTTTGCAGGGTGTCCTCAAGGTCAACACAGCTGGGCTGGGCTGGGACCCACTCCCAGCGCTGAGGTCCTGTCCCAGAGAATGCCCTGGTCTGGACTCAAGGGCCTTCCTAGCAGGGCTGTGAGGTGCAGTGGGGCTCTCTCAGGGTAGCCACAGCTTGGCGAGCCTTTCCCCCGACCCCACGACACGCCTGCCCAGGGACTCTGGGCCTAGCCCAGGCACACGCCGCTCCTTAGCCAAGGCTCCATCCCTCAGTTCCTTGGCAACAGGCTCCACTGCTCATACCCAGGGAAATCTGCTACCCTTGCCTCAAAGGGCAGGCCCAAGATGGACGCCCCACACTGGGGTGGGTGACGCAGGGCTACCAGGCCGGGCTGGTGCCCTTCTCTCCCTTTCCCATATTTGAAGGAGACGAAACATTCAGAGGGGTTTGCTGGTGAGCAGGATGGAAAAGGTACGGCTGCCACCGGCCGCTTTCCACACAGACCCTGGGTTGACAGGGCCAATTCTCAGCCTGTGTGACTCAGCCAGGCTGGTGTGGAGAAGTTTGCTTTCTCTAGAACGTGCTGCATCTCCTGAGCCAACAGCAGCAATTTCTTCATCTTGGATGCTTGTCAGCCGATGGTCAGGGCAGTGCATGTGTGTGTGTTACACCCGAGTCTTCAACTGCTGAGACACAAGGCCCCGTCGCAGTGGGCAGTCTAGGTGAGACTGACGGGCGCCCCGAGGAGTTTAACGTCCGTGTCTTTACCACTAGGATCGGGATCCTTTCGTGGCGGGCAGCCAATAGGCCGACAGATGCCCCAGAGTTTACAGGGAGAGCTTATTACACCTCAGATTTTGACTGCTAGGATACACGACCCCTTCGCAGCGGGCAGCCTGGGGAGGCTGAGAGATGCCCCAACAGATCTGTCCCCTGGAAGCGACACGATCCAGCGCTCAAGCTCTCCCTATATCTGTCCCTTATGACCGGCTGGAGTTCTTTTAAAATTGTGCTTGGTTCTGTTACAGCAACTGAAGGAGTCAGGTCACAGCTTAAACAGTTACTATTTTATTGTTACAGGGTAAACTTAGCTGTTAAATGCTACTACTGTGTTACAGATAACACAGCCACTACAAAGGACAGGACAGAAATTACACTAATAAGTCACTTACAGGTACCATGAAACCTTTTTGGTTCTCTGAGCTCTTATTAAATGCATGCAAAATAGACACCTAGCAGGTATATATTCTCACCCCTGCATTCCAGACTTGGCGTGGCCAGCGTCTTTCTCTCAATCCCTCGGGAAGAAGTAGGGCGAGGTTGGGCGTCCCACAGACCTCGGGAGACAACCAATACCTGCCAGCAGGTGTAGATGATTGGAGCTCAAATGGGGTGGGCTACTAAACCCCTCTTTATACCCCTGGGGTCACGTAGGCTTCTTCCTGGTCTCAAGTGGCCAATTAGGAAAAATGGCTTTGAACGCCAAGTTTCCCACGAAGGGTGCAAAGCATAATTCACACCTGGGAAAATGCAGACACTGGGCACCTCTGGTCTGTGATGGGCGAAGATTCCTCTCCTGGGACAGTGCAGGCGTGTCGATTACTGGTACTAGCCATCAGGGCAGAGGGAGGCCCCCGGGTCGTCAGCTAGCCCATTTACTGTCTGGTTTCTGTTTATTAGAGTCAGGGACAGGCAGCACACCTGCGTTCCCAGGGCATCAAAGGCTGACTGCCTTTCTCTTGCTGTCTGGGGGGGGAAACAAGATGGGGTTCATGTCTGGCTACAATGCTGGAACCACACAGAGCTCTTCCGGTTGCACGGGGCCGCCCGGAGCAGACAGCTCGTGACTGACTGTGTGGAAAGGCCCTGCTTGGCTGCTTGGCCATTTGGCCCCCTCCCAGGTCACGCCGCCTGGCAGAGTTCACCGGAGGGAAAGTCCAGCTGAGAAGGGCTTTAGAGTGTCTAGGCAGTGCAAGCTTCTGAGCTAATGTGCACAAATAGCAGCTCGTGCTTTGCCCATCACCTGTGGTTGGGCCAGCTCTCCAGGCCCAGAGATGGTGACGAATTAGCGGTGCTATGTTTCCAGAGCTGTTTAATGAAATCACAAGCCTGGGGTCCGAAATGTATCTGCCAGACTGGCAATATGCAATTATCCACCCAGACAGAGGCAGTGGAAACCTGAAAACCCAAACAGCTGCAGGCCCAGTCCCATTCTATTAGGGATTGTGTCTGTTCGCATCAGTCAGGAAGGGAATGGCACACGCCACCAGTTTTCCGTCTGTCTTTGTACATTTGTAGCAGAAGTGCTCCCAAGCCAGCAGGTTGCTGCATTTAGTTCTAAGATGTTAAATACAAAAGCTAAAGCAACATAGCGCTAAGCTTGAGATCTTCATATGCCCTGAATAGAACCCAGAAACTCCTGAATTAAGGTGTCCTCCGTAAAAAGAGAATCATAGAATCATAGGGCTGGCAGGGACCTCGAGAGGCCATCTAGGCCACTTCCCTGCACTCACGGCAGGACCCAGCACTGTCTAGAGCGGGGGGGGGGCAATAATTTTTGGTGGGGGGGCCACTCCAAGGTTTTGGGAAGTGGCTGAGGGCCGCACTTTCCTGTGGAGGGGCTGTGGGGCCTGGGATGGAGGTTGGGTGCAGAAGGGCACCCGGGGGAAGGGACCGGGGTACAGGAGATGGCGTGAGGTCTGAGAGGGAGGTTGGGTGGAGGGGGGGTTGTGACCTGGGTCAGGGGATTGGGGTGCAGGGTCTGGGAGGGGTGGGGGTGCAGGAGAGGAGTCTGGCCGGTGGGAGGGGTGCAGGGTCTGGGAGGGGTGGGGATGTAGGAGAGGAGTCTGGCCGGCAGGAGGGGTGCAGGGTCTGGGAGGGGTGGGGGTGCAGGAGAGGAGTCTGGCCGGCGGGAGGGGTGGGGTGCAGGAGGGAGCTGTCCCCTGGGGCAGGAGAGGAGTCTGGCCGGCGGGAGGGGTGCAGGGTCTGGGAGGGGTGGGGGTGCAGGAGAGGAGTCTGGCCGGCGGGAGGGGTGCAGGGTCTGGGAGGGATGGGGGTGTAGAAGAGGAGTCTGGCCGGCAGGAGGGGTGCAGGGTCTGGGAGGGGTGGGGGTGGAGGAGAGGAGTCTGGCCGGCGGGAGGGGTGCAGGGTCTGGGAGGGAGCTGTCCTGGGTGCAGGAGAGGAGTCTGGCCGGCGGGAGGGGTGCAGGGTCTGGGAGGGGTGGGGGTGTCAGAGAGAGGAGTCTGGCCGGCGGGAGGGGTGCAGGGTCTGGGAGGGATGGGGGTGTAGGAGAGGAGTCTGGCCGGCAGGAGGGGTGCAGGGTCTGGGAGGGGTGGGGGTGCAGGAGAGGAGTCTGGCTCGGCGGGAGGGGTGGGGGTGCAGGAGGGAGCTGTCCCCTGGGGCAGGAGAGGAGTCTGGCCAGGCGGAGGGGTGCAGGGTCTGGGGGGGTGAGGGGTGAGGAGGGGTGTGGGGCAGGAGAGGAGTCTGGCCGGCGGGAGGGGTGCAGGGTCTGGGAGGGTGGGGGTGAGGAGAGGAGTCTGGCCGGCGGAGGGGTGCAGGGTCTGGGAGGGGTGCAGGAGGGAGCGTCCCTGGGGCAGGAGAGGAGTCTGGCCGGCGGGAGGGGTGGGGGTGCAGGAGGGAGCTGTCCCCTGGGGCAGGAGAGGAGTCTGGCCGGCGGGAGGGGGGGGCAGGAGGGGTGGGCAGGAGAGGAGTCTGGCCGCGGGAGGGGTGGGGGTGCAGGAGGGAGCTGTCCCCTGGGGCAGGAGAGGAGTCTGGCCGGCGGGAGGGGTGCAGGGTCTGGAGGGGTGGGGGTGCAGGAGAGGAGTCTGGCCAGGCGGGAGGGGGTGCAGGGTCTGGGGGGGGGGGGTGGGGGTGCAGGAGGGAGCAGTCCCCTGGGGCAGGAGAGGAGTCTGGCCGGCGGGAGGGGTGGGCGAGTGTCAGGAGGGAGCTGTCCCCTGGGGCAGGAGAGGAGTCTGGCCGGCGGGAGGGGTGGGGGTGCAGGAGGGAGCTGTCCCCTGGGGCAGGAGAGGAGTCTGGCCGGCGGGAGGGGTGGGGGCTGCAGGAGGGAGCTGTCCCCTGGGGCAGGAGAGGAGTCTGGCCGGCGGGAGGGGTGCAGGGTCTAGGAGGGGTGCCGGGTGCAGGAGAGGAGTCTGGCCGGCTGGGAGGGGTGGGGGTGCAGGAGGGAGCTGTCCCCTGGGGCAGGAGAGGAGTCTGGCCGGCGGGAGGGGTGGGGGTGCAGGAGGGAGCTGTCCGGGGGAGGGGTGGCAGGGTCGGAGGGGTGGGGGCAGGAGAGGAGTCTGGCCGGCGGGAGGGGTGGGGGTGCAGGAGGGAGCTGTCCCCTGGGGCAGGAGAGGAGTCTGGCCGGCGGGAGGGGTGCAGGGTCTGGGAGGGGTGGGGGTGCAGGAGAGGAGTCTGGCCGGCGGGAGGGGTGCAGGGTCTGGGAGGGGTGGGGGTGCAGGAGAGGAGTCTGGCCGGCGGGAGGGGTGCAGGGTCTGGGAGGGGTGGGGGTGCAGGAGAGGAGTCTGGCCGGCGGGAGGGGTGCAGGGTCTGGGAGGGGTGGGGGTGCAGGAGGGAGCAGTCCCCTGGGGCAGGAGAGGAGTCTGGCCGGCGGGAGGGGTGCAGGGTCTGGGAGGGGTGGGGGCGCAGGAGGGAGCTGTCCCCTGGGGCAGGAGAGGAGTCTGGCCGGCGGGAGGGGTGCAGGGTCTGGGAGGGGTGGGGGTGCAGGAGAGGAGTCTGGCCGGCGGGAGGGGTGCAGGGTCTGGGAGGGGTGGGGGGCAGGAGAGGAGTCTGGCCGGCGGGAGGGGTGCAGGGTCTGGGAGGGATGGGGGTGTAGGAGAGGAGTCTGGCCGGCGGGAGGGGTGCAGGGTCTGGGAGGGGTGGGGGCGCAGGAGAGGAGTCTGGCCGGCGGGAGGGGTGGGGGCGCAGGAGGGAGCTGTCCCCTGGGGCAGGGGGTGTAGATGGTGATCTGGGGGAGGGCGCTGGGGTGCAGCAGGGGGCGGGGTGCCAGAGGCAGGCGCTGGCCGGGAGGAGGTTGTCTGAGTGTCTCCTGGCCGGCAGCCCCAGCCTGCCCCACAGTGCAGGCTGCTCCCTCCACCTGGCTCTCAGCTCCGGCTGCCCCAGTCTCCCAGGCCAATCTCTCAGCTCCGATTCGCTGGCTGATTCTAGCCAATTGGAGCTGGGAGACTGGCTGAGGTCAGTTCTTATTGGCTGGTTGTTTCTGGCCAGTAGGAGCTCAGGGTTGGGCTGGGGGCGGGGAGATTGCATGAAAGCCCCCCTCCCTGCAGAGCAGAGAGCCCCGGGGACTGGGCTTTAAACCAGAGCAGCTGCGTGTGCCTGAGGGCGCCCCGCGGGCTGGATCCTGTGGCTTGATGCGCCGGATCCGGCCCCTGGGCCGTATTTTGCCCAGCCGGGGACTAGACCATCCCTGGCAGGTGTGTGTCCAACCTGCTCTTGAACCTCTCCAGCAATGGAGTTTCCACAGCCCCCCCAGGCAACTTATCCCAGTGTCTCACCACCCGACAGGCGGGACGTGTTTCCTCATGTCCAACCTCCACCTCCCTTGCTGCAGTTTAAGCCAATTGCTTCTTGTCCTACCATCAGAGGCCAAGGGGACAATTTTTCTCCCTCCTCCTTGTAATAACTTGCTATGTACTTGAAAGCTGCTCTCATGACCCTTCTCAGCCTTCTCTTTTCCAGACAACACAAACCCGGTTCTTTCAGTTTCTCCACATCCTTCCTGAAATGTGGGGCCCAGAACTGGCCACCATACTCCAAGTGAGGCCTAATCAGTGCAGAATGAAGCAGAAGAATGAATGTCTCATGTCTCGCTCACGATGCCCCTGCTAACACCCACCAGAATCAGGTTTGCTTTTTTTGCTACAGTGTCACACTGTTGACTCATGTTTAGCTTGTGGTCCACTCTGACCCCCAGAGCTTTTCCCACAGGACTCTTTCCTGGGCAGTCACTTCCCATTCCGTGTGTGTGAAACCTTCCTAAGTGAAGCACTTTGCTTTTGTCCTTAATGAATTTCATGCTGTGTACTTCAGACCATTTCTCCAGTATGCCCAGATCATTTGGATTTTGCTCCAGACTCCCTGCCCCCTTGCTTCACTGACTCTGGGGCCACGGCTGCTTTCAGCTTGGAGCCAGGCAACTTCCCCTTTCTCCTGCCACCCCGCCCCAGCTGCTCATGGGCCCCCAGGCCTTATTCTGGGCTGCACGGGGCTTTGCTTTCTGGTTGCCGGTAGCATTGCCTTCCGATTGCCCTGCGCGGGCTGGCCTCTCAGCGCTTCTAGGGCAGAGCATTCCTGCCCACACAGAGCGGGAGGGCTCAGAGCACGCCTGGCCCCAGGGACATGGAGCAGGAGTTTGCTCTGGGAGTTGCGTTCACCTCTGGGAACAGCTGTACAGACTGTGTGTCACGCCCTGAGCTGGGGCCAGGGTCAGGCAGAGCAGCCCAGACTGGGCCTCCCCCGCGGAGACTGATTCTGGGGAGCAGGGCGTTTGGAAGGGGCGGGTGGCGTGTTAGATTATAAAGCACCAAGCATTGTGCGTCCGCGCAGAGAGCCCTGCTGCCCCGTGTGTGCGCCCACAACCCGCCGAGCGCCCCGAGACGCACCCAGCATTGTGCGTCCGCGCAGAGAGCCCTGCTGACTCGTGTGTGCGCCCACAACCCGCCGAGCGCCCCGAGACGCACCAAGCATTGTGCGTCCACGCAGAGAGCCCAGCTGCCCCGTGTGTGCGCCCACAACCCGCCGAGCGCCCCGAGACGCACCCAGCATTGTGCGTCCGCGCAGAGAGCCCTGCTGCCTCGTGTGTGCGCCCACAACCCGCCGAGCGCCCCGAGACGCACCAAGCATTGTGCGTCCACGCAGAGAGCCCAGCTGCCCCATGTGTGCGCCCACAACCCGCCGAGCGCCCCGAGACGCACCCAGCATTGTGCGTCCACGCAGAGAGCCCTGCTGCCCCGTGTGTGCGCCCACAACCCGCCGAGCGCCCCGAGACGCACCAAGCATTGTGCATCCACGCAGAGAGCCCAGCTGCCCCGTGTGTGCGCCCACAACCCGCCGAGCCGTCGCTTTTTGCAAATGGCAGACACCAGCACCAGGTCCGCCGGGCACAGGTTGGTCCAACTGGCTCTTAAGCGGCAAGGAAACGTTCCCCCGAGCAAGCTCATTCCGGCATAGCCTCCGTGGGTGGGTGTGATGGGATGGAACAGTGGAGCTGTGGAATTAATTAACATACTGCATTCACTTCATCGGCTAATATGCATAATTTATTTCCCTGAGGAGGGAAATTTCCGTACGGTTCTTCTAGGAGACAGGCTGCAGTGAGAGGAAACCCACCCCTGCACCGTGCGCGATCCAGGAGAACTGTTGGACATTCACGGTGTCCAGCTGGAGCAAACCTGTATCCGTGTGCAAGGGGGGGAGGGACTTGGACCCGTTCTGGGCACCACCAAAAATCATACGGCCGGGCACCCTGGGGCCAGCTGCCCGCTATGCTCAGCACGGCTTCTTGCCAGTGCAGGGCACAATGGCACCAGGCCTGCTGGGACGGCAGCTGTGTCCACCGCCCTGCCCGAATGCCCCCCAGCAGCAGGTGCATGCCAGGGTGCTGCCCTGGGGCCCCCGGCAACAGGGGGGCTCGGAGACAGACAGACGTACGTTTGGCACAAAATCCTGCAGCAGCCAAAGAGTCGCTGTCGGCTCCTGCAAGACCCCGCAGCACAGACGTGTCCCGCCCCAACTGGCAGGGCAGAGAGGCTGTGAGCAGCCGTCGGCCTCCACGCCATTGCTCAGCGTCTGCGGCGCGTTCCAGCGAGGGCCGACTCTGCCCCCAGCTCCGTCCCCACACCAAAACTGATGCGCGAAGCCCGAGGTGCCTGGGACCGTTCTCGTGGGGCGGGCCCCACCAGCATCCCCACGTCAGGGAGCGCACTCGGCCCCGCAGCACCGGCGCTAGTGTGCTGTGCCTATGAGCAGGCGGCCCGTGAGACCGCGCACAGCCTCAGTGTGTACGCCCCTTGGCTCTCCTGTGGCGGTTTTGTGTGATCTCGCAGCATGTGTGTGTAACAAGCCACCTGCCAGTTTGGGCCCTGGCTCCTCCCGACCTGGCCCTGCTGCAGAAAGCCTGGCCGAGCTGCCCCGGGGCCAAACGGGGGCACTGGAGGGAGGGGCTGGCTGGGGGGCCGCGGTTCACCATTACTCAGCCACGTTGGAACGGAAAGGTTCTGCCCTGGGCTCACGACTGAGTGCCAGGGGCAGGCAGCGCACTCTGCTCCGACTGGCGGTTGGGGGAAGGGGCAGGGGATTGGTTGATGGGGGGCAAGGGCACGTCTAGCCCTCGGCCTGGCTCTGCCCGGTTCTGACAACCCCTCGCCTGCCGTAGAGGCTGGCCCGCGCGCAGCCGCTGATAGAAAGTGGCCACAACCCCTTCGTGCTCCCCCCTCCCCCCGCCAAGTCCCACCTTCAGTCTAGCTCTAAATACCCTCGGGAAGCAATGCCCCAAGCCCCGCTGTGACCATTTAGGGTGCTTCACCTCCAACACCCTGCCCTCACTCTGCCCGCCAGCGCCCACTTTAACCACACTGCTGTGCCCAGCCCTTCAGCAAGCTACTTTCCTGAACAAAACCACCCCACACACCTGCGCGCATTGGGAGGAGGGGAGGTAAGAGTCAGGGCAGAGTTAAGGGTGTGATGTACCCTGGTTATGGAAAGGTGCATGTTGATGGGTTCAGGAACAGAGAGTACTTTGTAAGTGGCTGAACTTTCCCTTGCTGTGTGTTTGTGTCAGGCACGTAGCTAGCGTGCATTAACTCGACCTGTGTCGCAAGCCTTGCCTTTGTGCCCTAAGGTGTACACACACTACACATGACACCGCACCCGGTGTACACTTGCTCCAAACCGGCAGCTGTCTGGCCCCCACAGGCTACAACAGGAGACCGCTGGGGATTTACAGTCAGGCTGCTAATGGGCACGCTGGGAGCTAGGCTTCCCCTTCACTAGCTGCCTGTTTCAGGGACTGGGAGCTCTTCTTTCGAAGGGAGGCGCAAGCATCGCCCTGCCAGCGGTTTCTGTGACTCCCCAGGGCACACACCGGGCTCCCCGACCAGGGAGTCTCTTTCGGGGCAGTTTGTGCAGAGAGAGAGTACAGGCCCCCTGCCCCCACCTAGGACTGTCTCTGAGTACTGAGGGGGGGGGCACACAGAGGGGCTGTTTCCCCTAAGAGCAGCTCGGGGCCCAAAGCTGGACATGGGCCCAGGGAGCGGGTCACATGCCGCGGCACCAGCACAAGGTGCTGACCCTTCCCATGGGAGTCACTGCGCTGGCTTCCAACCCAGCCGCGCTCCCTGATCCCCGCCCCCGCAGCGCACTGCTTGGGCCCCTCCCGCCCAGCACAGGGCTATGGGTGTTCTGCGCGGGCCTGCACGCACGGATGGGGTGCCGGCCTGGGCGGAGTCAGATGCAAGAAATGGCCCAACCACCAGCTCTTGGGCAAGCCCTGGATTTTCAAACGCTGCTCCTCCCCACGGTCACCTGCCAGGCCAGCAATCCCCCGGGGCACGGCTTGCTTTGCAAACCCCGCTGAGGCGCTGCCCAGTCAGGGCACAAGAGTCCTGCAGCCGGACATGGCGACACCGCTGCTGTCCCTCCTCAGGGGGCTGCCGCGCATGGCTTTGCCAGACGGGCCCAGCTGCAGCTGAGAGGGGCCCAGCGACCTGCAGCCCCAGCTGTTGCTTGCTGGCAGACAGCGGCCACTGGTTACGGCTGGAGAACTTCCCTGGGCATCTTCCCTGTGACTTGGAGGGGCCAGGATTTGCCCGGTGGAAGCGGTTTACCATGCGACTGCCATGGAGTGAAGCCGACACAGTGATGACTCTGTCCCATTCAGGTCAAATACTTCTCAGTTCGCTTGTGCGAGCGCCGAGACAGTCACTGTGAATAAGACTTATACGAGAACCGAGTGTGCACCAGATGGCATGATTGGCCGGGCACACCCCAGCCAGCACAGCAAGGGAAGGAGGGGATGGGATGAGACGCTGCCAAAGGACATCCACCATTCCTGCCACCAATCAGTGTGGGAACCCGAAGCGAGACCCGGAGCTGAGCCCCCTGGCCCATGGGGCCCGCAAGGCAGGAGAGGCTAGGCCCCGATGCAGACTCCAGCCTAGAACTTCAAGCAACATGGCAGGGGAGGTTTCTATTCCTCCCCCCATGTATTCATCGGCAGAAACAGGGCAAGGTTCGCAGCCAGGCCTGGACAGAGGCAGGTCCCGGGCGATTTGGCAAGATGAAACCCAACCAAACCACATACACAGCCGTCTGGGGCGCAGGGGACTGGAGAAGCTGTTTGCCAGACAGACACAGCCTGGGGATTCTAGGGGCTCGGGGGGAATCCAGCTCAGTCCGGAGAGGCAGCACAAGGCCGATGTAAGTGGCCCGAAGGACTCGTGCCGGCATGCACAGAGGAGAATTTCACCCGCCGAGCACGCCCAGGTGCAGGGAGGCCAGGCCGAGCTGACGCGCATGGTAGCAAACACCCCGCCGCTCTCATGCCATTGCAACAGATTTGTGAATGGCTTCCTGCCATCTGCTTCCGACGCACAACTCCCTGGAGCCCGGCAGCTTTCCCTGGCGGCGCGTCCCTGCAGAGAGGGCGTTCCTTCCGTGGAGTGGCACACTGCCCTGCTCCAGATGGGAGAGAGCCCAGCGTATAGACGGGGCTAACGTCAACAGGAGCCCTCTGGGTTCGGCATCTGCAGCTTCATCGTGGCTTTATTAAACATTTAAATCACAAATTACAGCATTCACCAGGGAAGAGTTGCTTTCCTACCAATTACAGTTAATAGAAGAAAATTAATGTACCAATTAATATGGCTGCTTTTAAAACTCAGTCTAATATGTTAAATACTCTTCCTGCTTCTATAAATGCAGCGAAATAACCCAGGCATCGGGATGGGAGCTAATAAAGTTTTGCTTCTCTGTACTTAAACTCTGTGGCATCGTTGACTTAAGGCACAGGAAAAAGGAGATTATTTAACATTTGAAGGTTTGTAAGACCCATAAATCATTTCACACATGCCGTGTTTGTTGAAAAGGATAGAATACATTCAATTTTACAGTATATTAAACTTCATCTAATTTGAACGTAAGAACAGACCAGCAAAATAAATGACCAATTTCTGAAGCAGAAATGACCATTTGGCTGCTGCCATTATGAAGCTGCTGGTATTTTATCATGTTCTTAGCATAATATTGCTTGGCTATTGATGCATAGTTATAATGTGAACCCAAATTAGAAGGCGGCGAAAGAGGGGAGTGCAGAGGGTTTTTAATAGGCATCATTTGTCAGATGTTATTTCGGAGGTCTTTGCACTGACGATAATATGCAGATTAAAACAGAAGTAAATAGCAAGAGGAAAAAGAAGGGAAAAGCAGAGCAGGAATGAGAATTTCACACTGTTGGGGCGGCAAGTGAGAGGCAGACAGGTGGCCAGGACCCGATGGGCACCGATCACAGTAATTAATCTGGTGTGAAGGGTTTCTGCCGACAGCCCCGTGGTCTTTGACGAAGCGGGAAGCCAGCTGAATTTCAATGCTGAGTGGAGATCGTGCCGAGGAGACAGAGGCTGCACTCTGCAAGCGCGCCTGGCTGTGCCCAGCCCCCGTCCTGCTGTTCCCCAGCGGCAGGACCCGGGGCTCCAAGCGCTGAGGGGAAGGACGCTGCGTTTGCAAGCCGAGAGGCCGGCACTGCCGCCTTGCATGGGGCACAGCGCTGCTGAGCAGGGCCCGGGTGAGCGCAGTGCCAGGGCGCTGGAGCACCGACTGGCCTTGCCTCTGGCCCTTCTGCAGGGGGACGTCCCACGCAGTCAGCAGCAGCAGCGAGGCCGGGAGAGCAGGCTGAGCCCAGCACAGCACCAGGGCCGCTCAGTGCCAGGAGGCTGGGCTTTTGCCTCTCCTGGGCCCTGGAAACTCCAGCCCCTGAGCCTGGGGCTTCCCTCCGGCCGTCTGGCAGGGGCGTGGAGCCCCAGAGGCTGTGTCCCTGCCCAGGTGCTCCAGCTGCATCAGCTGGCTTTGCCCCCAGCATTCCTGTGGGGAAAGCCCTGGCCCCCTGTGACGTAGTGGGGCAGGCAGTCACTGGTTGCTGTGTGGGCTGTGGGTGACCCCTGCTGGCCTGTGTCTGTAGCACTGCCCAGAGGGGGGCGGCCACCTGAGGTCACGTAGACAAAGACCCAACGGGTCCTACCTGTTGAGGGCAGGGACTGAACAAAGGAAGTGAGTGTTCAGGGCAAGTCAGTTTCTGCTGGGGGAAACCATGAAGGGGACAGACTAAGCAGAGGGCTGGGAGTTTGGGGGCCTGGGCACCCCATCGCAAGGGGTCTGAGGCATCCTGGCCCTGACTCCTGTAGCCACATCACGTCTGTGCTGGGCCGTATCCTGGGGAGCAATAAACCCTCCCTGTCCTACTGGCTGGCGGAGTCTGTTCTGGCTGCTACGGGGCTGCAGGATTGGGGGAACCCCGACGCGCCATCACACCCCCACAGAGGGGTGGACAGGAAACTCTGAGGGGAGCCCTAGAATTTCCAGGCCCTTCGGGGGAGGGGGGAGGAAGATGGGTGTCCTTTGCCAGCACATGTGCTGAGCTTCCTCTAGGAGCCATGGCTCTGGAGCGCGAAGGTGGTTCCAGTCCCCAGTCCAGCAACTCGCCCGTGGGGCTGTGACCGCACACAGCTCAGCCGGCAAGCCTCTCCCGCAGCATGGGGCTGCCTGCGCAGCAAGCCGGGAGCCTCCCGAGCTGGGAGTAAGTCAGGTCTCAGCAGCCCACAGCTTGGAGCTGGGGATACTGGCCTGCCCTGCACTCCCAGCTGGAAAGAAGCGTGGAGCAGCTCCTGAAGAGCCTGGGGGGGGGGGGAGCACCTTGCTGGTTCTGCCAGCTGACAAGCTTTGCAGAGGGGCTCCAGACTGTTTGCCTGCTCCGCCCCCGGGGCAGCTGCGGTTTGCAAGCTACTGCCTGGGAGGGTGGGAGTCTTTGGGGCAATCCATCCAGCTCTTGGTTGCTGAAAGCAGAACTGGCTCTCTCTGGGTAACCGACTGGAGCCCGTCTGCTGAGCATGTCAGGGACCTGCCTCTGTTATGGGGCCCGCCTAAGCCGAACGGTTCCCAGAGTTACAGCCATGCTCCCCACACTGGCAGCGTGGGCGCCAGGGCAGGGTGTACCGCCAGAGCTCACACGCTGCCTCCCCTCCGTGCCACGGAGCGCCACAGTACTTGGCTGCCAGCCTCTGCCCGCCGCCTGCTTTGATTCCTCCTGCTAAATATGCTCTTTGGTGCGCTTCATTGATCTCTGAGCATATTCCGCTGTTTACAACTTTGATAATCTTTGTGTAATCTTCAGGGGTAATTGAATTCCTACCAACGCCGCTGACGTTTAAACTCCTCACAGATGTAAACGCGGAACGGCCACAAGACGCTCGCTCTTAGCTTCTTTGCCACAACGCAGGCCGGGAGGAGATGAAGTGTTTCCCGTGTCAGGACACACAGCTGGAAGACTTTGGGGGGAGGGGAGGGGAGCTAACAGCCCTGAAACGGGATCTTCTGTCATGAATATTATTTCATGTAACTAGCCTTGTTAGGAGAACATGCAAATTCAGAACAGCTTTAAAATGCTGAAAACGACGAGTGATCCTGTGGCCCCTTAGAGACTAACCAAAATACTTAGAACAGGCCCGTACACTGCAGAAAGCCCCCCCCCCGTGGTCCCCCAAGTAAGCATGCTCCGGCCGGGGGAAGGTTGGAACTGATTTCCTCACTAACGGGGGCCACGGGGGGCACTCACACCCTTGCGGCCCACATTTACAAAAAGCACCCCCCCCACGCACAGAAGTTCCTGCGTACGGGCCTGGAGAGTCCTGAGCTCTCTGTACATTTCGGTAAGTCCAGGAGGCGCCCCGGGACTACTCGCTGGTTTTACAATGACAGACTCACATGGCTCCCCTGAGATTTGTACCTGTTGCGCAGTCCTAGGAAATTGGCCGCAGGGAAGTTTGCAGGGTCTCCCCGCTTGGCTAAGAGGGGTTTCCACAGACGCTACCAGTCCTTGCCTGCCATGGGAACGACCCTGCAAGATGGGCGATTGGCATGATGGACTGGAGCATAAAGGGGCCATGCTCCCACTTGGATTGGGCGGGGAAGTCCTCGTGCAGAATGTGCACAAGGCCTTTGTGCTCACCACTGCCGCATGTCACAGCAGAGCACCGCGCACAGGGCAGGCAGGGCTGGACCGTGGGACCGAGAGGTGCCGTTGCTGCTTTCCAGAAGCCTCTCAGTCCACATGGGCCATGTGGGCCAGGTCTGTGAGCTGCCAGGGCATCTCTGCTGGGCCCGGGCCCTGGCTCCCGAGGGGCAGCCGGCGGGCTTTGCACAGGTTCTAGCCTGAAGGAGGCCGGCATATTCTTCGAGCGCTTCGCTGGACCAGGCCCTCTGGGCAGCCCCACACATTCCACAGCTGCCTCCAAGGGAGCCAAGACACAGCTGCTCTCCTGTGGCCGGTCCAGGGGCGCCCTCACCTGGGGCTGCCAGAGGGTCCCTCTCAGCGGCTGTGTCAGCGGCTGTCCTCCTTTGGCACCCTGGATTTCACTATACTTCTGAGGAGCTTTTCTTTGCCACAGCATAACCACCTAGCAGGCAGAGAGACCCCCCGGGCACAGCACACCTGGAGTCAGAGAGACACACACATACCTGCACAGTGTACCCAGACAGGAGGCAGAGAGAAACACCCCCCCCACACACAGCATACTAAGCCAGGAGCCAGAGAGACCCCCTCCCTCCCCCCCCCCCCGGCACAGCACACCCAGCCAGGAGCCAGAGAGAACCCCTCCCTTCCCCCCCCCCCCGCACAGCACACCCAGCCAGGAGCCAGAGAGAACCCCTCCCTCCCCCCCCCCCGGCACAGCACACCCAGCCAGGAGCCAGAGAGAACCCCTCCCTCCCCCCCCCGGCACAGCACACCCAGCCAGGAGCCAGAGAACCCCTCCCTCCCCCCCCCCCCGGCACAGCACACCCAGCCAGGAGCCAGAGAACCCCTCCCTCCCCCCCCCCCCCCGCACAGCACACCCAGCCAGGAGCCAGAGAACCCCTCCCTCCCTCCCCCCCCCCGCACAGCACACCCAGCCAGGAGCCAGAGAACCCCTCCCTCCGCCCCCCCCGCACAGCACACCCAGCCAGGAGCCAGAGAACCCCTCCCTCCCCCCCCCCCGCACAGCACACCCAGCCAGGAGCCAGAGGCCCCCCGCCGGGCACGGCATGTTTCCACATACTCACAGGCTGCTTGGAGGTGGGGAATTCAGTCCAGCCCAGCCAGGGCCCCCAGGAAAGCCCTCTCGGAGCAGAAGGAGCAAAGCTGCTGGACTCCACACTGGTTTGCATGCTGGTGTGTTCCAGCTTCCTGCACCCGGCTCCTCAGACAGGGAAAGATTTCCCTTGAAAGGGGAGAAGCGCCCTGGGAACACATGGCTGGCCGAGGGGCGCATTGACTCTAACTGGAGCTACTGGGACTCAGGGTTCAAAGGTGCGTGTCCGTTAAGGATGGGGCACTAGCCAAGGGCCAGTCGTGCTCAGGGGAGGCAGTGTGCGCCCAGCGCCCCCGGGACCTGCCCGTGAGAGAGGGCAGCACACAAGCACCTGGCTGGAGGGCTGGCAAGCTGGGAGCAAACACCAGGACTCCCAGCCCTGCGTTCCGGCTCAGCGTCCAGTATCCCGCCGTTTGCCTGGGGAGCGCGCTGCTTTCTCCGGGGCCTGCTTGTGCTTCCCTCGCTGCTTCATTCCTCAGGGCGGTGCATGAACCACACGTGGCCCTGGGGCCTCCACCAGGAACCACCTGCCTGCCCCAGGGGGATGGGAGCAGGCATGGGATGCAGCATTGGTCAGCCAGCCCAGGGGGGTGTGGCGGGCCCCTCCCGAGGCAGTGCCGGCTGGAAGCACGAGAGGAGCTCGAAGAGCAGCAGGGTCCCAGCGGCACCGCTTACAAAGGGAGCTTTGCATGGCCACGTGCAGGACCCAGGGCGCGGGGCGCTACCCAACGGCCAAGCAGTGCCTGAGCCTCTCCCGGACATGGCCCTGATCACAGCCCATGCGCCACGTTCTTGCGAGGGCGCTGCCTCCGCCTCGGTCCCCCTCCCGCTGCACCTGCTCCGAGTCCTGTGCCAGAGCCAGATGGACGGCAAGGGCCGGGGCAGCCCTCTGCGGGTGCCTACGGTGGGTTGGACCCAGCACTGGGCTCTGGGAGACCCTGAGGGCAGCCAGACCGGCGGGCGCTTTGGGGGCTCGTGGCCATGGCTTGGGACAGGCTTTTGCCCCAGGAGTCCCCAGGCACATTCAGAGTGGCGCCGGCAGCAGCTGTGACACTTCCTTCCCAGCCAGCAACACAGCGTGAGAGCAGCGGGCGCCGACGGGGGCCTCGGCAGATCTCCAGGCCACCGACTGGCCCCGTAGAAGCCAAGGACTGTGCGGTGCAGGAAACCCCCTCGGGGACGGGCCATGGGTGGGGGGCCGGGGGTGCTTTGCTGCTGCCGCGCACGTGGGACTGGACACCTCCAAGACCTCGCGCTGTCAGCCTGGCACCTTCCACAGCCCTCAGTGCCTTTGCAGACCCGCCGAGCGAGGTGCCGTGGGAGGGAGCGAGCGAATGGGATAAGCTGCTGCCGCCGGCCCGCGGGCAAG
Organism: Pelochelys cantorii; assembly: GCA_032595735.1. Classification (NCBI taxonomy): domain Eukaryota; kingdom Metazoa; phylum Chordata; order Testudines; family Trionychidae; genus Pelochelys; species Pelochelys cantorii. The sequence goes on from CM064341.1 coordinate 41,240,335, forward strand.
TCCCCCCACGCTCCGCAGTGTGCCAATTCAGAAGCAGAACTGCAAGGAGACTTTACTTTTCATTCCATAAGAAGTCAAGCTAATCAGCGGCTGCGCCTGTAATTGATTCTTCTGCTGGCTCAGTGCTTAATGCTACATGTGAAGCAATAGGGCTTTACAATCCGCGCGCACTCCACTTACAGAGAATTAAGCAATAAAAATCCATTCTGAGCACAAACAGCGAGAGGGGAGCCACACTCGCTAATAAGCGAGCGAGCCAATAAAGTGACTCAGTGCTCACATTGATCCTTTGTTTTTCCAAATCTCTCTCACTGCGGGATACAGGCAGCGGCTCGAATGGGCCCCCGTGGTGCCCAGCGCTCCCCCGAGCGTGAGACTCTGGCATGGGACGGCTCAATGGAATCCAAAATGCCAGCCGCTAGCGGCTGATTCCGAGTGGGCTGTCCATCCTGGTGCAAGGCAGGATCAAAGCCGCAGGCTCTGGCACTGCCAGGCACAGAGATTGGCAGGGCCTGCCAGAGCCTGGCTGGGGAGTGGTGCCAGCCACAGTGAGCAGAGAGGAGAGCGGATGAGGAAGCCAGAGAAACAGCAGCACTTCCCCAAAGGGCAGGGGCCCCTAATGCCAGAGGCTTGACACAGCCCTGGCTGGGATGATTGAGTTGGGGTTGGTCCTGCTTTGGGCAGGGGGCTGGACTCGATGACTCCTGAGGGCTCTGCCAGCCCTGGGATTCTAGGATTCTAGGTAGGATTGATGGGGAGGGTCTGTGCCAGGGTGCCCACTGTGCCCCACTGCTCAGTGAGTCAGGACCACACCAAGCTGGTGCAACCCCCGTGCTCTGAATTCCTGGGTCCCCCTCGCACTGCCATGTTGCATGTATTTACACAGTGGGTGTGTCGCCACGGCAGTGTGGGAGACACGCCAGGCCTGCAAGGAACACTGCTGCTGGGCGTTGTGCCAAGGGCTTGCGGCTAGGGAGCTGGGCCATTCTCCGTCACCGCGGGAAGCAGCAGCTCTCCGAGTGCGTGGCCAGGACGCCTGGCTGCATGGGCAGGGGGCTGCGGGCTGCCTGGGGGGAGCCAGGGAAGGGTGGGCTGGGACTCTGGGACGACCTCTTCACGGCCACGTGCAGATGAACAAGCACAGCCATGCAGCCCGGGAGGTTCTCTCACTTCCTGCCTACGGCCCTTGCCAGCCCGGGGGAAGCAGAAACGCAGGCAAGAGCTGCCTAGGATTGGGCAGCAGCCCACGCAGGCCTGGCTGCTACTAGCCAAGGCCTCTGCCAGTCGGCCCTGTGCCAACCATCTGACCTCCCTGCCACAATCCAGGCTCCTCCTCTCAGCCGGGTTCCTACTGCGAGTGACTGGCTGCGCCCTCCCCTGCCCCTTCCAGATTCGGTAGGTGAGACGCTGCTGGACCTTCCAAGCACTCGCAATGACCTTTGGGCCCCTTGGAGATTGAGTGAGGAGCCAGAGGGTGGAGAAAGGCAAACAGCACCTGCCTTGAAAGGGGGGGCGGGAAGGACACAGGGAACTAGACTGGCCAGGCTAGCTCTGAGGCCTGAACAGACACTGGAAGAAATGAACAAGCAATCAGTCTGGAAGCACCTAGCGGCAACGGGGTTATACATCCGAGCCAACGTGCACTTGGCCAAAGCGACATCACTTCCTTCTTCGGCAGCTCGCTGGCCTAGTGGGTGTGCTAGAGCTCCAGGTCACGCGGGCTCCCGACGGTCCCTAAGCAAACTGGGGACACGCGGGGTAGAGGACACTGCTCTCAGGTGAAGGCATGGCTGGTACAAGACCGTTCACGGGCGGGGGGCAGATCTAGCGGGGCCCCACCGCGGTCTGTCTTGGCCCCAGCACATTTGATATTTGTATTCAGAGTGGAGTGGATCCTTCTGCAGCGTGTGGGGGAGGTTGCTAGCACTGGGGAGGATCAGGTAGGATTAAAGATGACCCTGAAGTGGTCTGAAATCAGCAAGCCCAGGGGGAACCGGCGGAGGCAGCGCTACAAGGGCCTGGGGGCTATAGAGGATGACAGACTGGATCCAGACCAGGAATGTGAGGCCCTGGTGGAAGAGGGCACTGTCACTCTGGTGTGTGAACAGGGGCCATGGGGCTAATGGGGAAAACGTGCCAACTCCAGGGCACTTTGCTCCGGAACAGGCTTCCTGGGGAGGCTGTGGAATCTGGGATGTGGTCTCCAGCTCAGACTGACGCCATCAGGGCGCTGTGCGGAGTGGCCCTCTCAACCCCGGCAGCGCTCTGGGGCTGATTCCCTGCGGGAGACTCCGTGGCCGGCAGGGCTAAAGACAATAGGGCGGAGGGCTATTTACGCCTGCGAGAAAGAGCGGAGATCCGAGTCGGGGGGCAGGCCCATTCGAGGTGGAGAGGGTTGCTAGTGGCATGGCACAGGCAGGAGGGTTCACCAGGCGCGTTGGCACGAAGCGGGAGCAGGCGCTTGGTTGACGGGAGGAGGACGACAGACTTTCCAGGCCGTCGGTTACCAAAGAGGATGTTAGATCCTGTGCCAGGGATAAGTGTGTTTAGATCAGCAGGCCCCACAGCCACTACCTGAGATGCCCGAGGGGATCCCCAGCCACCCACTTTACAGCTTCATAGATGTTGGACGGCCAGGGGATCCCAGAAGACTGGACAAGTTCTGATCTGCCGCTGTTGAGACAGAGCTAGCGGAATGGCCACAGAGCCTCAGCGCCCCTGCCTGACACCCGCTCTGGGCTCAAGAACCCAAACGCCGAGCTGGGGTTCAATAAGGAAGTGACAGGTGGGAACATCGGCAAATGTAGTCCCCTGCCACCGAAGTCCTGCTCCATGAGACCTAAGAGCAAGACACGAGAAATCATTCTTCCGCTCTGCTCGGCACTGATTAGGCCTCAGCGGGAGTATTGTGCCCAGCTCTGGGCACCACATTTCAGGAAAGATGTGGAGAAACTGGAGAAGGTCCAGAGAAGAGCAACAAAAATGATTAAAGGTCTAGAAAGCATGAGCTATGAGGGAAGGCTGAAGGAACTGGGCTTGTTTAGTTTGGAAAGGAGAAGACTGAGAGGGGACATGAGAGCAGCTTTCAAGAATCTAAAAAGGTGTCAGAGGGAGAAGGGGGGAAATTGTTCTCCTTGGCCTATCCTCAGAGGCCAAGAAGCAATAGGCTTAAATTGCAGCAAGGGAGGTTTAGGTTGGACATTAGGAAAAACTTCCTGCCTGTCAGGGTGGTTAAACACTGGAATAAATTGCCCAGGGGGTTGTGGAATCTCCATCACTGGAGAGATTTAAGAGCAGGTTGGACACACATCTGCCAGGGATGGTCCAGATGGTGCTTGGTCCTGCCGTGAGGGCAGGGGGCTGGACTCGATGACCTCTAGAGGTCCCTTCCAGTCCCATGATTTTATAATTCTTAACAAAAAGAGCCGGTAGCCAGGTCACTTGTCCATTATGCCACTTAGTTATTTATCTGGATTCTGAACACGACGTGTCCAGACTTCCTGCCAATGTGTCCGGCCTCCCCACCGACATCTCTGGCCTCCGCCCCGATGTGTCCGGCCTCCCACCTGACGTGTCCAGACTTCCCGCGAATATGTCCGGCCTCCCCCCTGATGTGTCCAGACTTCCTGCCAATGTGTCCGGCCTCCCCACCGACGTCTCTGGCCTCCGCCCCGATGTGTCCGGCCTCCCACCTGACGTGTCCAGACTTCCCGCGAATATGTCCGGCCTCCCCCCCGATGTGTCCAGACTTCCTGCCAATGTGTCCGGCCTCCCCACAGACGTGTCTGGCCTCCGCCCGGACGTGTCCGGCCTCCCACCCAATGTGTCCAGACTTCCCACCAATGTGTCCGGCCTCCCCACAGACATGTCTGGCCTCTGCCCCGACGTGTCTGGCCTTCCCCCTGTCCCCGCTCCCCACAAGCGTTACCAGACCTAGGAACTAAGCCAGTGGCAGAATGGGCGTGTGAGGTACACACGCCAGATAGACCCAGAATGCATGTTGGTAATAGGTGTCTACTGGGCACCCCAGCTTCCCTATTCAGGGAGTTATCACTCACCCTCGCCGCCTCTCCACAGGTACCACCCGCCACTCTCACGCACACGCCAGACTTCCGTCTCTGCTTGGGGCTAAAAGCCGTGAGACTCTACATGCCCAGCCCCAGAGGCACCTCTTGCCAAGGGGCCGGGCCTGGCAGCTGGAGCTGAAGGACTCCTTGCCCAGGGAAGGGAAGCTGGGACGCGCACAGCTTTCAACGTGTTCCTCAGCCGTCAGCTCGGAACCTCTCCTGACGTGCCCGTGGGACAATTTCTGCCAGGATGAGAATGTAAATGCAACCCAGCTCAGAACAGCTGGCTGCCTGACCCAACAAGCCGAAAGTCCTGGAGAGTAAAGTTCCTCATCTCCTCTGCCGTGCGATAGATACGTTTGGCCTCAAGCCAAAGAGGATCCATTCGTCTGCCTTCTGACCCAGCCATCCCCATCTGCCTGTGAATTATCTACCTTGCTTCTTCAGGGGAGTCTCACAAGACACCCCGAGAGCTGTGAAATGAAGAGTGCTTGCGGCAGCCTGGACATTCTCTGATTATGCCCACTGCATGTAGGAGACTATCTGGATTTTGTTGGTTTTCCTCCAGAATTACTATGGCACTATAGGCACAGGAGATTACCTGGGATGCAGAACTGGAAAGACCTCCTAGGTCACTGAGTATTGAGAGATCTAATCAGGCAGTAACTTTGGAGTATCAGGAGAAATGGCTTTAAAGGGGGGAATTGGAATTAATAGTTTGGGTTAAACAGAATCCTAGAAGCACGGGGTTAGACGGGACCCCAGGGGTCATCTAGTCTAGCTTGCTGCCAGGATGCAGAATTTGCTGCGTCTCGCCAGAAGTACAATCCCTAGAAAGAACTGAACATAAGAAGCCTCCGATAAGAAAAGGGCTGGAGAAACGTGTTATTTATTGTCACCATCTACTGGGAACTCTCAGAAGCAGCAAGAAAACTAAGCTGCAACCTGAGTGCCCAGACTGGCCAGTGCCAGTTGAATAAGAGAGCTGCCTTCCTCCCAGAGGCCCAGAAACAGGCTACATAAGCCCGAGGCCACCCTGTGGAGACCAGAGCGTGGCAGGAAGAGTGCTCCCTCCCTCCGACTGCCTGTGTGCGTGGAGTGCAGGCTGCCGGAGTCGGAGTAAGAAGCCCGTTATTTCAAAGTTATTTTTCGACATACTCTGTTATTGCGGAATAAGCGTGCAGTGTGGCAGGACGAAGGGGAGGAGGTGCTGACTCCACAAAGAAGCTGCAGACCCAGAAGAGCTGCTGGACCCTGAGACGGGCCCAGTGACCAGCCCTCCCCGGGGCTACAGGACTCCCGAAGCGGGGAGATTTCATTCCATTGGGTCGGTTTCTCTTTCCATTCATTCTCACAAGCACATTCTGCCGCACCTCCGCTGCCCGGCAAGGCCTCGAGTAACCGTCTTCCGGTATTGAACTAACGCCGTGTCTTCCTCAGAACCCAGCCAAAGTGGCTCGAGAGGGAGACTCGCTTGACACACCTGCTTCTGATAGTCTCAGCCTTGTGCTTTGATCTTTTCCAACGCTACGACTTGTGCTTTCCAAACCGAATGGTTCCCGCGGCAGGGCGGACGCTCGCGGCAACTGTCAGTAAGTGTCATACAAACGCCGGCCCTTGGTATTGTGTCTTCGTATCACCGCAGGATCCCAACGCTGGCCACGGTGCATCGCTACAAGACAGCCCGTGTTTTCCGCATTCTGCACAGGCCCCGAGCAGAAGCTGTGCCTGTACTTGACGGGTGAACTGTCGACTGTTTACTGATGTCCTTCTGGGTGAACGAGTAAATGTGCTGATTGCTCAGAAACACAAAGGCTGTCTACACTGCAAGCTTATTCCACAATGACAGCGCGTGTGTCCGCACAGCAAGCCCGTTATTTCAAAATAATTTCGAAATAACGGGCTTCTTACTCTGACTGCGGCAGCCCGCACACCGCACGAGGGCAGTCGGAAGGAGCGCTTGTCCTGCCACTCCCTGCAGTGTGGACAGGCCAAGAGCCGAGTTACGCTACTTCCACTTGAGCTGCACAATTAACGCAGCTTCCCTGGACTTTAGCCCTGCAGCGTAGACGCACCCTAAGCGTCCAGGTTTGAGCAATCCCAGGCGAAGGAAAGCTGGGCCTGAGAAGACCCCAGTGTTCAGCTCCTGGAAGGTAACACATTTAAAAGGGGAAATCTTCCTTCAATTGCATCCCCACATGGGCTCCAGTATCTAGCAAGCTGGCAGATCTAGCTAGATTTCAGCTTTAGTATCTGCCTGGCACCCAGCTCCTTCTGTTGACACTTCCCTCCAAGCCTGTGCCCTGGGCTCATACGGGGCCATGGCCGAGGCCTGCAAAGGCTCACAAAGCTTCTGTGCCAGCTCCTCCTGCCTCGCACTGGGGGCACTCAGCTCTCTCGCGCCCCAGCCTGTGCTTGTGGCATTTCTGGCCTGACAGGCAGGCAGGGGACTGGGCATCTGGCAGGAAAACCTTCCCGTGCCAGGCTCCCAGCCTCCAGGCGCAGCCAGTGTGGAGACACGGGTATCCAGCCAAGCTGAGTCTCTGGGACCCCGGGGTCAATCCCCCTGCTCCCAACGCGCCCCCCAGACTCAGAGTCCTCGGAGCTTTGCGCCTGTGTCCCAGCCGCCTTCCGAATTCCTCTAGCGACGTCCCTGGAGCAGGGACGCCCTATCAGTCAGGTTCTCACGCAGGCCTGGAGCCTTCAGCCGTGAAATTATGTGACTCTCCCTTGACCTGCGGTTTTCTGCAGTTAATGTGTCTGGCAGCACAAACTGCTGCTCCGGGCCAGGTCTCTCTGACTCCGCCTGTCACTGGGGCAGTTACAGAATCTCAGAAAGTCGCTTGGGCACCTTCATCGGACACCCCCTCTCGGTCGCCAGAGCAGCGTCCCAGCCCCGAGCGGGGGCTGGCTCGCACGGAGAGCCGCTGAAACGTGGCTGCCTCATCCCCGCCAGGAGCGGCATCTCTCTTGGCAGCTCGGAGTGTGGAGAGGTGAAGGCCTTGCTCGGCAGACTCCCGGCTAAGCCCAGCCCCACCCCTGAGCCCAGCATCTCTGCTGAGCAGACCCCCGGTCCTGGCACGTCCTCCACGCCAAGAGCTTTGGCCCAGCTGCCCCTGAGGACAACAGCAGAGACGCCATGGAGGCCAATGGGAGAATCACAGAATCAGATCCTGGAACTGGAAGGGACCGCGAGAGGTCATCGAGTCTAGCCCCCTGCCCTCATGGCAGGACCCAGACCCCTCTAGACCATCCCTGGCAGGTGTCTGTCCAACCTGCTCTTACATATCTCCAGCGATGGAGATTCCACAACCCCCCTGGGCAATTTGTTCCAGTGTTTAACCACCCTGACAGGCAGGAAGTTTTTCCTAATGTCCAACCGAAACCTCCCTTGCTGCAGTTTAAGCCCATTGCTCCTTGTCCTGTCCTCAGAGGCCAAGGGGAACCATTTTTCTCCCTTCTCCTTGTGACACCCTTTTAGATACCTGAAAACCGCTCTCATGTCCCCCCCCAGCCTTCTCCTTTCCAGACTAAACAAGCCCCGTTCCGTCAGCCTCCCTCCCAGCTCCTGGTGCACCCAGTGGGAACTGGCTGCAAATCTCTGGCTGCTTGTTGGAGCCCCGGTCCCAGGGGCTGAGCAAGGGGAGCAGGGTTTGCTCACGGCCTCGGCGTGGGCTGCTGGAGATACCAGTCACGCTGCCCGAGTCCTGCCTCCAGTGGCCCCAGTCAGGGAGCCTGAAGGGGTCAATAGCCTCCAAGAACCTGAGCTGAGCTCTCATCAACAGCTGCTCCTCCTCCATGGAGCTGCTCCCTCCCTCATGCTGCCTGGGCAGGGACAGACTTCCAGCCCAACACCAGCCCCTGAGCACTGCGCGGCCCCCAGCGTTCACGCAGCCGCCTGAGAGACCCCTCACCCCCGTTCACATAGCCGCTGAGGAACCACCTGCGTGCTGCCCCCTCTCCCAGAGTTTGCCGGGTTTAAAGCCTGGACGCATTCCTGCCTCTCACAGGGCAATGAGGCCCCGCGTGAATTCTCTGCAGCTGTAGCGGGCAGCGGGGTCCCCGCGCCTGAGCCATTCCGTGGAGGTGACCGATCGGAGCAGCTGTCCCCAACACAGGCAGTTTGGGGACAAGCGGACAGAGGAAGCTGTCAGAAGGCACCAAGCTTGGAGGGGCTCCCCAGGTGCTGCCGGGACTCGCGGTGGGTCTGCAGCCTGCCCTCTCGATCAGCTTCCGGACCAGACGCCCGGACTAGCTGACGGGACGCCGACTTCCAAAGGGCTCCAGAGAAGCTCCCGGCAGTGAGAGGCTGGTAAGCCTGGTTTCCGTTCCAGCACATCGATTGAAACTACAGTAGAGAACAGAACTGCCAGGTGCCAAGCAGGGATGGAATAGTGCCGTCGATTAACAGATTAACCGATACGCGAAAGCGCATAGGCTAATGCTATAGATGACGCGCATTTCCCCACCCCCCCTTGCCAGGACATTTTTTAGCAGGCTGGCCAGCAGCCCAGCTCAGTCCTGGCTTGCACTGGGTCCTGGACCTACCCCCGCTGCAGCTCTGCATTTCAAGTGTATTAGGAGCCAGGCTGGCCAGCAGCCCAGCTCAGTTCTGGTTCGTGCTGGGTCCGGAAGCTCAGACCCCCCCTCCTGGACAGGGGTTGCCCGGGGACTGTAGACTAGTCAACTAACTGAAAAGAATTAATGAGGTTAATCGACTATTCACTTAACCGCTATTTAACATCCCTAGTGCAGAGATGAACGGGCTGCTCTGGGGAAGGGTCCTGGTGGCTTCTGTAAAGGGAAATCAGGCCTCACCGCGCTATTCAAACTCTTTGAGGGGGTCAGCCAGCGTGTGGACAGGGGTTCAGTGGAGGTAGTGTCCTTGGACCTCCAGAGCCTGTACAAGTCCCTCCCCGAAGGCTCCTAAGCAAAGTCAGCAGGCACGGGCTGGGAGGAAGGGCCTCTCCTGCACTGGTCACTGCTTAAATGATGGGAAGCAGAGGGTAGAGATAAATCATTTCCAGAATGGAGAAAGGTATTTAGTGGTGTCCCCCGGGGGGGAGGGGTAAAGGGTTGTTCAGTCAATGACTGTGCTAATTAGCATGGCCCCAAGGACCACGGCTCCCAGGGTGGCCCAGACACACCTGAGGGAAACCTGCAAACCAGCCAGGACATAATGGCTGCCGGCGTGTGAAACAGAGACAGGTCACGGGGCCATGTGACCCGCTCCGGTCTCCATCTTGTCTTCAATTCTGCTACTGATCCCAGATGCAGCCTTGCGGGGGACAGCGAGCCGGGAAGGGTTGCCGACCCGTCCTGACATAGGATGTGCACCAGAGACGTCTAAGCTGGCAGTTTGTAACATCTCTGCTGAGAGCCTGCACCCAGAACTGGGTGATGGGTGCGTGTGATGGATTCTCCTTAACAACCTCACTCTCCTCCTTTCCTTTCTTTTGTTAATAAACCTTTAGACTGTAGATGCTAAAGGATTGGCCCAGCGTGGTTTGTGGGTAAGGTCCAGAGGGTAAATTGACCTGGGACCTGTGGCTGGTTCTTTGGGACCGGGAGAACCCATCCGGGGCTGATTGGGGCACAGGGAGAGCTGGGGTGACTGAGGGGTTTTGCTCGTGAGGCTTCCTGCTGGCCGGATTGGCAGCTGGAGCGCTCGGTGGGACTGGTTTGTGGCCTGTTTGGAAGGTCTCCAGTCGGGGCTGTAGGGAACCCTGGTTTTGAGCAATTCGCCCTGAGCAGACGCCCTCAGCGGTGCCCAGACCTGGCCCGGCCCGGCACAGGGAGATTGATGTGGAGAGAACGCAAGTGCCGTTACCAGAGTCCGTCGGGGCGAGTCGCCGTGTAACAGGCTGGGGCCTGCAGGGAGGGGGTGGCACAGCTGCGGGGTTCCCACTCCTGGTCTGGGGGGAGGGTTACAGCTAGGGCAAGCTGAGCTTTCGCGGTCGCAGCCCCACGAGCCATGGCGCACAAGGAAGCCCTGGCTGCTGCGCCGGTGCCGCAACGCGACAAACGTCAGACGCCTTCCAAGTGTAATTGCCCCCCGCTGGCGGGTGGGGGGAGTATTGCGCCATGACTCGAGGGGGCATCCCACAGCAGAGCCCCTCGGCCAAGCAGCCCAAGCACCATGTACTCCCCGGCAAAGCCTGCACCCCGCCCGCGCTGCTGGGTGGCTTGTGTCGCGGGAGGAGACGCGAGCAGCAGGGCACCAGGCTGGGGACTGCCGGGCAGCAGGGCCACACGGAGCCCAGCAGGAAGGGCAGTGCCGTGCCAAGTGCACGTGGGCTGGAAACCGGCGCACGACTGGGCAAGATCAAACAGGAGCAGCCCGTGGGCCAGCCTCGGACAGGGCCCAGCCTCTAGGCCTGGGCAGGAACGTGCAGGGGTCCCATTTCCTGCCCTGCCCGTGTTCTTACGCGCAACTCCCCGAGGTTAACGTGCCAGCCACATGCACCGTGACCAGCCCTGGGCCTGCCCAGAACCCTGTAACCCCAGCCCCGGCACACGCAGCCAAGCTGGGCTGGGCCGGGCCTGCCCCTCCTGCTGCTACCCGCAGGGCTGCTCTCCGGAGCCCTAGAGACCGCCCCAGCCCTTTGAAAGGCAGGGCAGGCTTTCCATGGGCAGCCCCCAGACCTGTCCTGAGGACGGGGAGCCCGGCACTGGAGCGGGCAAGCCACTGCAGAGACACCCCCCTCCTTGGCTGCTACTCTCGGTCGGAGAGGAGAGCCGAGCCCAGCCCCCACGCCGAGAGCCCCTGGGGATTGCCAGCAGCTCGCTCTGCCCCTGTTATAAACTGAGAGCCCCGCCCCGCGGCCCCTGCGCAGCCCAGCCTGGCCCCAATTAGCCTAATTGGCAGCAGGCTTCTCTCTCCTCATCAGTACTGCCCAGGCCCCATGCTCTCCAGATAACTCCTCCCCGGGGACAGAGCGGCCAGCCCCAGGGTCTCCAAGAAGGGAGAGTTCTCTTCCCCGAGGCCCGAGACCCACCTGCAGAAACGTGTGTCCCGCCCAGCAGGCCACCTGCCCAGGACTGGCCTGCAAAGCCCTTTCCGGAGCCAGGCCGGGGGGACATGGGCCTCTGCCCCCTGTCCTGAAGTGTCCCCTCCCCCCAGTTCCCTGCAGCTGCTGCAGAAGCAAATTGCACAAGACACATTCAAACTCCTGCTGCTCAGCCAGGATCTCCCTGGGGCGACTGCCCCCAGCATCCGAGCCTGCCCACGGTTCTGATCCAGGCTGGCTCCGGCGGGGCCGAGCTGGCCCAGAGAGCACAGCTGTAACTTGCGCCTCTTGGGGCCGGTAGGTGGCAGGTACACCGATTTACCCTGCGGCCCTCCCGGATCCGATCCATGCCGAGCTGGCTCAGGGACTTGGGGGCTGCAGCACTCGGCTTCCAGTTTGGCCTCCACGATACACCCAGCTCTGTGGCGAGGGTGGGGGGGTGGACGTTTCAGTGAACCTGGAATGACTGGGCAGGAGGAAAGCTGCCGGGCTGCAGCTAAACCACACATCAAACCCTGCCCGCGACTTCGTAACACACGTGATCTACGCCCGGCCTGGGACCGGATTCCTGCTCAGCTGACAGGCCGGAGAGGGGCCGGCTACCCGCGTGTGCGGTCCGGGCAGATGAAACTCAGCCAGAGTCTGTGCCGGGAAAGGGGATTTTTCTCTTAAAATGCATGAAGCTAAATGGAATAGGAGTTAGCAAATAAGGGCCCTCCCTATTTGCATATATGACGGAGACGGCCCCAGAGCCCCTACGAAGTGCTTCGCATAATGCACGTTAACGTCAGCCCGTTCGCTAGCAGGTCGCTGGAAATGCAAATTCAAGTGACACCGGAATGTGCTGGAGCATTGACTCGTACTGTTCGTACCGCTCAGAGCCTTGGGGAGGGTCGTTCCCAGCAGATGCTAAATGTGATTTAACAGGACTGGAGCAACCTGGACGTCCTCGTTAAATAGCTTCTAAGTGTTCGTTCTGTTCCCTGCCAATGCCTCTTCTGTGCTTCCCACTCCCGCACTGACCCCCTGGAGCAGTAAGTCCCTCAACTGGGCCCAGTCCTGCAGCCAGCCCACTGCAGGCCCAGAGTGCTGCTGAATGTGGAATGGGCTGTGGATGTGCAGTGGCTGCGGGTGCATGCAGTGGGTGTGCCATGGCGGTGGGTGGGCATGCAGTGGGTGTGCAGTGGCTGTGCAGTGGCTGTGGGTGGGTGTGCAGTGGCTGCAAGTGGGCATGCAGTGGCTGCGGGTGGGCGTGCAGTGGCTGCGCAGTGGCTGCGGGTGGGCATGCAGTGGCTGCAAGTGGGCGTGCAGTGGCTGCGCAGTGGCTGCGGGTGGGCGTGCAGTGGCTGCGCAGTGGCTGCAAGTGGGCGTGCAGTGGCTACGCAGTGGCTGCGGGTGGGTGTGCAGTGGCTGCGGGTAGGTGTGCAGTGGCTGAGGGTGGGCGTGCAGTGGTTGCGCAGTGGCTGCGGGTGGGCGTGCAGTGGCTGCGGTGGGCGTGCAGTGGCTGTGCAGTGGCTGCGGGTGGGCGTGCAGTGGCTGCGGTGGGCGTGCAGTGGCTGCGCAGTGGCTGTGGGTGGGTGTGCAGTGGCTGCAAGTGGGCATGCAGTGGCTGCGGGTGGGCGAGCAGTGGCTGCGCAGTGGCTGCGGGTGGGCATGCAGTGGCTGCAAGTGGGCGTGCAGTGGCTGCGCAGTGGCTGCGGGTGGGCGTGCAGTGGCTGCGGGTGGGCGTGCGGTGGGCGCGCAGTGGCTGCGGGTAGGTGTGCAGTGGCTGCGGGTGGGCGTGCAGTGGCTGCGGGTGGGCGTGCAGTGGCTGCGCAGTGGCTGCGGGTAGGTGTGCAGTGGCTGCGGGTGGGCGTGCAGTAGATGGGCCTAGTCCTGGTTGTGAGAGCAGCCGCTGCTGGCCTCTTGCTGTGCTTCCGCTGAGCAGGGCTTCCAGGCCACTCGTTCCGTGGGACTGACTGTTCTGACGTTTCTGGAGCAGCGTGAACCAGAAATAACTTCCCTCCGCTCCGTCTGGGACGCGGGAGCACCGTGTGCACAGGGGACTTCACTGTGGCGCTCAGGCTATTTCAGCCTCTCTCTGACCTCTTGTGCTGTTTGCCCTGAGGAATCCCGGCGCGGGGCCCACGCACTGCCTGACTGCATTGCCCGAGGTGCACTTTGCCTGAGCCACCCCCGGGATGGGACAGCTTCGGGGTCAGAACCTGTGGACCAGCTCTGGGAGGGCCCAGCCGGGCTTGTCAGAGCCAAGGCCTGTGTCCTCCGCAAAGAGCCCCGGTGCGAGCATTGTGCTGGTGTCGTGACTCGGTTGTGGCTCCGCTCGCTCAGCCCACGCTCCTTCTCCCATGGTCTCACGCAGCAGGGCTTGCCCCTACCTCCGTCCCTCCCCCTGGGCGCACCAGGATTCCTCCTTTTGTACTGGGCAACTTGGCATCCGCAGGACACCAGCCCCTTCCACCAGGCCTTGCAGCTGGGTCTGGGCAGGGCTCCTCGTCCACCCGCAGGCGGAACGGAGCTGAGGCAGGGCAGTGGAGGGCAGCAGTGGCTGGCTGGTCACGTGTGCTCAGCTTCAAAGCGGGATAAAACGGGTCCAGGTCAGTGCCTCCCGCCTCAGTCCCTCGCTGTGTGTCCCCCTTTTGCTGATGCGCAGGGAGTAGCTTTGGCTCTGGAGTCAGCCACGTTTCTAGCAGGCTCTGTGAGATAAGCAGCCACTTCACGAAACTGCAAATAGCTCGCCCTCGGCCTCTGTTCCCGCCGCCCGCGTCCCACGCTCGCTTCTGGCCTGTACGCGTGATAAATGGCAGTGCCATGATCCCTGCTCACGTTGGCTGGAAGGGAGCCGAGCGAGAGGCAAGCAAATTGCATCTTTATTTGAAATGGAGCCCCTGGAGCCTGAGTCTGTGGAGATCAGCACACGCCGCCTCCCTTTAGTAAGCAGCTTGCTGGAGCAAAATGAAAAGTTTCTTCTCGCAGAAATGGTTTCACGGCCAGCTCGGGGGGGGCAGAGTCCCCTGCCTTGTTCCTGGCTGGCTGCTGCAGAACGGAGCCCGCAGCCCGTGGCTCCGGTGCACGCTGGGGTCACGGTGGGAAGCAGTGGGGTTCCCCTGGCATGCAGAGGGGGAACAATCAGGCCTCACGCATGCAGGGGCTGGCCCGGGGCTCAGAGCACAGAGCCTTGCCCAGTGCCCGGTGAACTGTTTCCCAAAAGCCCATTCATTTCTCCAGCGGCTGTTTCAAGGGGCTCCATCCCACTGCAATGACGGTTTCTCTTGGCCCTGAGTGTCCATGAATGACTGGCCCAGTACGAATTCCCACTGTGAAAACTGATCTTCTATTCCTCTCCTTTGTTTCCTACCTTCTAACCAGTTGCTGCTCCATGGGAGGACCTTCCCTTTTATCCCAGGACTTCTCCCTTTGCTTAAGAGTCTTTGGTGAAGGGCCTTGTCAGAAGCTTTCTGAGAGCTCGAGTGCAGTACATCTATCGGATCGCCCTTCCCAGATGTTTGTTGACCCCCTCAAATAATCGTAATAGACTGGCGTGGCCTGATGTAACCATTCCAAGGCTAGGGTGACTCTCCCCAACAAACGGCGTTCATTTAGACAGCAGGTCATTCTGTGCTTCACTAGTGCCTTGACCTATGTGCTCGTCCTGACGTCAGCCTGGCTGGCCTGTGTTTGCAGGGATCGCTTCTGGAGCGTGAACAGCGGGCCAGCACTGGGCCTCCTGAGCCAGCCAAAAGCCCCCCACCACGGGCCACTTCAAACCCAGCCCGGTCTTGGCAGGTTGTGCCGTAATTGAGAATCACTTTGCACTGGGCTGCCCAGGAGCTGCAGTTCTGGGCAGTATTTTAGGAGGCTCTGAGCACTGTAAGAAGAATAGATTGATGTTGCATCCAGTTCCATTCTTAGTCCAGTAAAAGAATCAGGCGCAGGATTAGAATTTTACAGGGTGTGCGGCGGGGTGAATTATAGCATGGCTCTGTACCGCAGAAATATGATTTGTTCAATATATTCTGTTTGGATTGGCAGGTCAGCCTAACTCTTTCTCAACTGACTGATAAAGCACTAGACAAGGGATTAGACCTCTTGGAAGCAAAAGAAAGAGGTAATTCAGGTTGTTTATAGCCTGCAGGGTTGGAATCAAAATGTAGAATACTGAGAGTCAAACTTTGACAGCGTACGGTACAGCCATAACTCACAGCGAGTCGGAGACATTACAGCGCCGGGAAACCTGTTCCCGTGACAAAGCGCTGTGACGGCAAGAGGAATGAAAGAAATTCATCTATTCTTGGGGTAAATATTGTAATGAAGACGGGAACTGCCAGGAAATTAACCCCTGGCTGAGGTTGTTTGGGGATTAGATTGCATGATCCTGGCTCGATTTCCTAATTCGGAGAGAGTGGCCTCTGGGCCGTGGGTTTGAGTCACAAATAACTAAGGCGTGAGGAAGCGGCTCGCGATGCTGTTGACACAGGATAGCAGCCCTAGCTCTGACCGTGGCTTTCCTTCACTCAGGGAAGAGCAGTTTCCCCCCGTTGCATTTCACTGGATTTTTGCAGTTTTTAAGCCTCGTTGCTGAGGCAATTATAAAATTATCATTTTAACCATGCAAATGATATGAAATAACTGGTCATCTACTTCTGTGATGAGCCCTGATTATTAAACGAACAACTGCCTCCAAATATGTTTGCAACATACTAATTCAATGAGTCCACGTCCCTGAATATTCATAACCCTGATTTGTGTCCCAGACTTTTAGGACTTTTTCACTGTGGCTTTAGAAGTTAATTTATCCCGACAGTTTAAACAAAAGGCCCTTCCCTCAGCCTTTGGCATTCTCCTTAGCTGGAGCAAAAGGTGCTCCACGCCCCACACTGACATCTCGTCACAGCCCAGAACTTCCAGTGGAAAGACACATCAGTGTTTGTGTTGATTTCAGACTTCTCCCGTGTCTTGTTTGCCAGTTTGACAGCCTCTCTCCATGTAGCACTAACACAACGTGACACTCGGCAGTCTGTTTGGTTTAGCGCTCCCACTAAATTCTGAAACCATCTGAAATCACCAGGAAATAACTGGCTCTCCCTGAATGTTAAAATACGAAAGAGATTGGCTTATGCAACCGAAAGAGATGAACTCCCCCACCCAGACAGCGCCGTGCTAGCAAATGGCACACAGACAAGCTGTTAATTTTTCATTTAATCAGAACCTGCTTTTCCCCTCTTCATGCCCCCATCCTTCTCCAAGCATCGAAACAGCTCTGATGGTTTTCTGCACAGCAGGGACAAAGAGGAGCCCTTTCCCCTAATTGCTTCCCCCAGAACACTTGTTCAGGAGGCTGGGACTGGCTGCCAGGCGTTGCCCAGCCCCCCTGCACAGCAACACTCTGGTGTATCTGCCGGGTAAGGCAGGTGAAAAAGCCAGGCTCTGCCTCAGGAGCCCTGCTGGTGGGGCTGTGCCCGGCCATCCTGCGGCTGCTGGAGAGACGCCGGCCCTGGCACGTCAAGTGACGGTTTTCACTCAGTCCCGCTGCAGCGGGGGCTCGCGCACTGCAAAAGCGCCTCCTCCTGGCCAGGCCTGGCAGAGCAGCTTTCTTCCCAGAGGGAGCCTCCTCCCGTACTTCACAGGGCTTCCTCGGCGTGGTTCAGACCTCCGGCCGGCACACCAAGAGCGCCCCCATGGGCCAGTCATGCCAGACCCGCTACTTGGGCCATGCTGGGAGGGGAGCCCAGGCCCTCCCTCTACCCTGGGCCCCAGCCTACATGGGGCCCCTCCTTGCTGGTGTTTCTGGGCTTCCTCCTGCCCTCCTTCTCGGGCTGCCTTTTCCCAGCTCCTGGGGACGCACCCTGGAGCCCAGGGTTGGCCCTCCACCCGGGTCGCCTCCTTCTCCTCCTCCTCCCAGCATGGGCTCTGAGCAGAATCAATCCAAGCAATTGCTGAGGGCCCGAGCCGCGCCCGTGGGCCCCGTTGGCTTGTAATTGCATGCTGTGGGGTGCCCCCACATACTCCCACTTGGACCCCAATGGGCTAGCACCACCTCTCTGCTTCCAGAGGGGACTGGGACTCACCCCCTGCCGCTACCAACTTCCTGGCCAGCGGCTCCCCAGCTCTTGCAGCAGGGTCATCAGCGCACGGCACGTGTGCTGCAAGTGGCATGCAAGATAATTTGGAGCGGCACGCAGGAAGCCCGCGCTGCCGCTGGAGCCTCGTGGCTGGAGTGCAGCCGTGAGGCTGCTGCACCAGCTCCGGGGGGGCAGGTGGGGAGGTGAAGAAACCAACTCACCCTCCCCCCATGTGGGCCACAGAGCTACACGTGGAGGAGCCCCCCTCCCACTGAGACACGGAGAGAAACTCACAAACCATCATTTCTCACCCCTTGTCCTTATCTCAGGTAAAGTTCCTCAGGACAGAGCTGATCTGTAATCTGACTGGGTGCAGCTGCTTCCCCCCCCCCCTTAGAGTTCTCTTCATGTGTCCTCTTGTGGTGGGGAGCAGACTGTGAAGCCAGCTGTAGACCCTCATCGTTTGCCTCCCATCCCTTAGATAGAATTTCCCCAGGGCGGGAAGTCTTTGTTCCATCCTCCCCACCCCAATGGAAAAATACCAAATCCAAGATGGATTCCAGCACCAGGTGGCCTGGTCTCCTGTCTTTGCAGGACCAATCACAATTCAGGCTTGCCAGAAAAACAAGACCATTCACAGATCATTGCCTTGAGCACCGGGCCATTAAGTTCCTTAAGTACCATTAATGGCTTTCACTAGAAAACCTAGATTAATGAGCAGGTTTACACTTCAGATTTCTAACTTCCCATAAAGATACAGGCACACAAATAGGATATACAGGGGATCCCAAGCTCTTGAACGATAAGTTACTTGCCCCATTTTGCATAAAGCATATTTGAGTTATGCATATTCATATTCCAAACCACATTTCCATACAAATATGGGGACACAGCATCACAGTGCCCTTCCCCCATCCTGCGGAGACCTGCATGTGACAGCCTGTTTTGTTAAGGGCTGTGTCTCATGGGGGAGCTACCCCTGCCCTGTGGGAGTGGCACCGGCTTCCACTTAGTTTTGGGTGGAATCGATGATGTTGACTTTAAACTTGAAAGCCTGAAATGAGCTGGTCCTTGTCTAGCCAAGCGACTGTTCTTCTCCCAGCCCGGACGCCTAGGTTCAGCCTCCTCGAGTGTGTTTGTGAGGGGATGGAGAAGTGGGGCATGTCTACACTAGGGCTCCCCATGCTGCTGACACTGCTGCAGCTGAATAGGGGTAGTGCCGGGAGGGAACGTTTCAGGCAACGTCCCTGCCAAGACAGGCCCTTGGTGGGAGCCAGAGGGAGAGCATGCACCTCCTCAGGAGACAGGCCTGGCTGGGCAGTGGTTGGTCCCTGTGCCACGAGGGCTGGTAATTCCCTGGCAGGCCCAGCTGGAAGGAGCCATTTACCAAACCAGGAGAACCTGGCCCGAGGCGTCCAGGGCTAGGGGTGTCCCTACATTGGCGACAGCCCATCGCCCGTTGCACTGCGGCCAGACACTGGTCTGCGACGCGGAGCCTCGGGAGCACCGAGAAGCTGGGCCAGCTACTGGCATGTTCCTTTGTGAGTGTGTCCCCGCAGCCATCTCAGTGCCTGCGCGTCATCGAGCCCCACGGAGTTGCAGGCCCGGGCGCCCCCTCTGTGGCAGCTGCACATCAGGGGCCTGGTGCTGTCTCTGCAAAGAGCCTCCCTGGACAGCGCAGCCAGTGATGTGTGCCCAGGATGCCCTTCTGCCCCAGCCGGCTCCCCCAAGGGCAAGTGGGGATCTCGCTGCGGCAGCAAGCGGCCGCGGGCTCTTTGCCTGGCTCCTACAGACACAGGCTGTGGGGGCAGTGCGAGTGCATTTGCAGCAGGCTCCGAGGGAGGGAAGAGGCACTGCAGGGCCCTGCTCCTGCTCTTACACCAGTAACGTCCGTGGGCCGCTCCTGGTTCGCGCCGCCGTCAGAGGGAGGCCGCTGGGCAGTGAAACAGGCCTCCCTGTGGCGCCTGCAGTCTGGGGCACGGCACAGCTAGAGCGTGGCCCGCCTGAGTCGCCGCCATGGACGGACTTCGGGCTCAGAGCCCGGCAGCTCCTCCCCGCGGGCTGAGCGTGGTCCTGGCGCCCGAGGCACATTGACTCCACAGTTCGAAAGGGAGCTGGCCACTACGCAGCAGCCGGGAACTCGGAGCCAAAGCAGCATGGTGAGGGGGAGAGGGGCAGGACACGCCGTAGTGGAGGGATGACCTGCGTCCCGGGGCCCCTCTGTGGCTCCTGTTAGTCCCGGCCAGGGCAGGGGACACAGTTACATTGCTGGGAAATGACCGAAGCGCCTTCGCTTTCCCACCAGTGCGGCCAAGGAAGGGCCCTGCGGCATAGCCCCCCGCAGTCTGAGCCACGGCAGCAGAGAGCCAGACGCTGCCGGCCCTGGGGGCAGGAATCCGCCGCCAGGGGTCACATACCAAAGGCTGGGCAGGTTCGTGCAGCCTCCGTAGGAGCTTGTCCCTGCAGGGCCAGCAAGCCAGGCTGTGTGAGACGAGGAAAACCCACGAACCGCCCTGGGAGCAAGCAGTTGCCCGTCGGCAGAGAGCAGTAGCAGTGGCAGGCACTGGAGCCCCGGCCCTTTAAACTGCTGCCGGCGCGCGCCCACGCTGTGCGCCCCATGGGTGGGGGAGGCCACAGCGCGCTCCAGGCAGCACTAAGGGCCAGCTGCCTCTCCCCCACCTCGCCAGGGCCCACGGAGGCTGTCGGCTCTGCTGTCCCTCCCACCAGGATCGTCTCCCTGGAGAGAGCTAGCAGCAGCCTTGTCCCCATCTCGCCAGCACTCCTGCTTCCCCTCCAGCGCTCTCCAGCCCTGCCTGTCTCCCCACGGCCTAGGTCCCCGCCAGCCCAGGCACCTCCCACCCAGAAACCCCCCTTCTCCAGCCGCCGGGAGCAGGGGCCTGGGTCGCCCCTCACGGGGCAGCTCTCCCTGGAGGCTCGAGGAGGGACAAGGCAGCTGGCACGCACGTCTCAGTGCCACGGGCTTGTTGCAATGAAGATTTTACCCACCGGAAGGGCCCCTGTTTTAAGCTGCCAGCGAACTCCCCAGTGAACGGGCCCCTCGTGACTGTGGCCTTGAGCCATGGGCCTGAAGCTCGAGGACGCTCTGAGGCAGGGTGCGGGCACGTTAACCCCCCCACTCAGACAGGCGGCCTGAACGCGCCACACGACCAGGCATTGCCAAGGAAAGCGCCTCGCTTCCAAGCCCAAGGAGCGGCGCCTCCGGTTTGCTTCTGTCAGGCGCTGCCCGGGAGCTGCAGGACGGTGCGGGCTCCTCTGCGGCGCCAGGCTGGCTGCTCTGGGGTTTCGGCTGCAGGCGCGACTTCCCGGGGCGCTCTGGCAGGCGTGTGAAGACTAGCTGGGTCACCGGGGTGCTCCGACCTGTCCGTGCAGCTAACCTCTCCGACAGAATGAGCCAGGCTGGCCGTCCAGCAGCCTCCAAGGCTTTGCTGTCCCAGACCAGGGACTGACCAGCAGCAGAGCAGCCTCGGACTGAGCCATTGGGCCCACGGAGGGTCTGACAGTCCTAGACGCTGAGAGCAGTTGGCAGCTTCCCCTGATCTCGTGAGGCTCCCCCCACCAGCCGCAGGTGTCCGAGGTCCCCGGGGAAGGCGCAGACTCAGCAGCTCAGCGCGGGAAGAGGTGGGAGCCCACAGGAGGCCGGAGCCGTTGCGGTTGGCTTGGGCAGGCACTGCAGAGCTTTGAGTGCCAGGGGGTGAGGCGCTCAGGGTTCCCTGGCGTGGCCTCCTGACCGGTCTCCTGCGCCTTCAGTGATGAGCGCGCCCGGCTGCGCGCGTTCCTGGTCTGCCCCCGGCTGGCTGTGCCAGCCCCGTGCGGTCAGTCAGCGCCGCAGGCTGCGACAGAGCCCAAAGATCACAGGATCGGGGACAGATCGAAGGTGCCCAGCCTGGTTTCTTGCAGACAAGGCACGGTCCCAGCTTCCCCGGACCAAAGGGTCTCACGGAGGCTGAGAGGAGCAGGCCGCTCCAATGGGACGACTCTGCCCCCTCGGCCAGCCACGGGCAGCCCCTCGGGGCTCACGGGAACAAACCCGTTGCACCTCAAGCCACGCATCAGGTTGCACCTCCTGTTGCCTAGTTACCGCCCCACAGCTCACGCAGGGGGTCACTCGCTGTCCATCCCGGTCCGTCAGTCTAGGCCCAGTCCTGAGCCTGGGTCGGTTTGTTCCTGTTCTCGGGGGGTTGGACAGAGATGTTTCCTCCTGAGGCATCCTGTTACCACCCCTCTGGGGTGTGCTCTGTGATGTAGTGGGGGGCTGTCTACTCCGGTGGCCCTGGGCCCACTCTGCTGGGCAGTCGCTGGTCGCTAGGCTTGGGTGTGGCTGACCCTACCGGCCTGCGTCTGTAGCACTGCCCAGCGGGGGGGGGGGCGCCCTGAGGCCCTCATGTCCCGTAGTCCATGGCCCAGCCGGCTCTCACCTGGGCAGGAAGGGTTTGGACAGAGGGAGGGTGTGGCTGGGGGAGGGGCAGTCTTGGCTGGGAAAACGTGAAGAGAAGAGACTAAGCTGAGTACTGGGGGCTAAGGGGCCAGTGGACCCCACCCCAAGCGGTCTGGGGCTGCCTGGCCCTGACTCCTGCAGCCACATCCCGTCTGTGCTGCGCTGTATCTCTGAGAAGCAACAACCCTCTGTTCTACCGGCTGGCGGAGTCTCATCTTGCTGAGGATGGGGGTGCAGGGTCGGGGGTCCCCGACACGCCGCTACATGCTCACGGCCTGGGCCTAGTGCTGCTGAGTGCTGAGTGTCTCTGTAACGTCAGCCGAGGTCACGCCCTGGCCTGCGAGCAGCACCCGCCTCCCGCTCACAGCCACACTCTGCTTCATGCCACCCGAGTCTTCCCACTGGGCGAGGCCTCATGTACCAGAGGGGCCCTGCACAGCCGGGGAGAGGGCCGGGCTAGAGCCCGCACAAGGCTTTTGGCCTCTCCCGTTTCCCCGGGGCCGGAGCAGCCTGGTTGAGCAGTGCAGCAAGGAGGCTGCTGAGGCCTAGCCCCACAGGACAGGGACGGGCTGTGGGCACTGGCCTCCTTGCTTCCCCAGGGTGAGGCAGCGCCAGCGTCACCTCTGCCAGCCCATTCCCCACGCTGCCCTGCTGAGCGGGCGCCTGGGCACACATGCAGGGGAGGGGCGTGGGTCTGGAGCCAGAGCTGCTCGCCAAACAAGTGGCGTCGGGAGAGGCTGTCACAATAACATACCCGTCAGTGGCAGCACCTGCCCCAGTGCCCACCCTGCCATTAGCCTTGCCCATGGGGCCTGGTGCGAGCCACGGCCGTCTCCCTTGTGACGTAGTGTGGGGACCTTGCTGGTTGCTGGGCTGGGGCTGTGGGTGACCCCCACTGGTTACTGTCTGTACCACGGCCCAGCCGAGTAGCTCATGGGACAGGGAGGTAACCTGTTCGACCAGTTACCTCCCAGGGAGAGGAACAAAGGAAGGTGGATGCCGCCCCTGGCTGGGGGGCAGGGCTGGAAGGGACGGTCTTTTAGTTTCTGTCTGGGAAGCAGGGGAGAAGGAGCTAGGGAGGGGGCTGGGATTGTAGGGCCCAGCCATCCCCCATCTCAAGGGGGGGCACTGAGGCCTCCTAGCCCCAGTTCCTGTAACCAGATGACATCTGTGCTGTGCTGTATCCTGGGGAAGCAATAAACTCCCTCTGTTCTACTGGCTGGTGGAGTCTGTTCGTGCCACTACGGGGGTGCAGGAGTCGGGGGACCCCAACGCGCCACCACATCCCTGCCACTAGAGCCATCCCCAGGAGCAGTGCTGGCACCTGCCCCTCCGCGCACACCACAGAGTGGTCTCCTCCCCCGCACTGCCCTCCGCACCGGTCCCAGCGCAGCGCCTGCACCACACTACAGCTGTGCACAGGGTGGGAGGGTCAGTTGCAGGGGTTCAAGGAACCTCGCATCTGCTCAGCTCCACTCTGCCGTTTGCTGGCCGAGCACTTGGCATATGGGCCCCGGAGCCTGCCCAGCGTGCACCGACAGGCACTGCCCACTAGCGCTGGCGAGACAGGCCTGTGGGCAGGGGCAGGACCGCCGCTGAAGCAAGCAATGCCCAGGCCCTGTTGGAGAGGAGAGGAGGGGAAAGAAGGGGAGGAGAGGAGAGGAGGAGAGAGGAGAGGAGAAGATAGGAGAGGAGGGGAGGAGGGAGGAGAGGAGGGAGGGGGAGGGGAGGGGAGGGGAGGAGGAGAAGAGTAGGAGAGGGGAGGGGAGGGGAGAGAGGAGGAGGGGAGAGGAGGGGGAGGGAAGAGAGGGGAGGAGGGGAGAAGAGAGGAGAGGAGGGGAGGGAGGAGGAGGAGGGGGAGGAGAGGGAGGGAGGGAGAGGAGAGGGGGAGGGAGAGGGAGAGGGAGAGGGGAGGGGAGGAGGGAGGAGGGAGAGGAGGAGAGGAGGGGAGGGGAGGGGAGGAGAGGAGAGGGAGAGGAGAGGAGAGGGAGGGGGAGGGGAGGAGGAGGGAGGAGGGGAGGAGGAGGAGAGGAGGGGAGAGGAGAGGAGAGGAGGGGAGGAGGGGAGGGGAGGAGAGAGGAGAGGGAGAGGAGAGGGAGAGGAGAGGAGGGGAGAGGGAGAGGGGAGAGGAGGGGGGAGGGAGAGGAGAGGAGGAGGGAGGGGAGAGGAGGGGGGAGGGGGAGGAGAGGAGGGAGGAGGAGAGGAGAGGAGAGGAGAGGAGGAGGAGGGGAGGGGGAGGGGAGGAGGAGGAGGAGAGGAGAGGGGGAGAGGGAGGGGGAGGGGAGGAGAGGAGGGGAGGGAGGGAGGAGGAGGAGGAGGGAGGAGGAGGAGGAGAGGGAGGAGGAGGAGGAGAGGAGGGAGGGGAGGGGAGGAGGAGGAGGGAGGGGAGGGGAGGAGAGGAGGAGAGGAGAGGGGGGAGGGGAGGGGAGGGAGGAGAGGAGGGAGGAGAGGAGGGGAGGGGAGGAGAGAGGAGGAGAGAGAGGGAGGGGAGGGGGGAGGGAGGGGAGGGGAGGAGAGAGGAGGAGAGGAGGGGGGAGGGGAGGGGGGAGGAGAGGAGGGGGAGGGAGAGGGGAGGAGGGGAGGAGAGAGGAGGGGAGGAGGAGAGGAGGGGAGGAGGAGGAGAGGAGAGAAGGAGAGGAGGGGAGGGGGAAGGGGAGGGAGGGAGGAGGGAGAGGGAGGAGGGGAGGGGGGAGGAGGGAGGGAGAGGGGAGAGGAGGGGGGGGGAGGAGAGGAGAGGGGGGGGAGAGGAGGAGGAGAGGGAGAGGGGGGGAGGGAGGGGGGAGGGGAGGGAGGAGAGGAGGAGAGGAGGGGGGAGGAGAGGAGGGGGGGGGAGGGGAGGAGAGGAGGGGAGGGGGAGGGAGGGAGGGAGGGGAGGGGAGGGGAGGAGAGAGGGGAGGGGAGGAGAGGAGGGGAGGGGAGGGAGGAGGGGAGGGGAGGAGAGGAGGGAGGGAGAGGGGAGGAGGGGAGGGGAGGAGGAGAGGAGAGGAGGGGAGAGGGAGGAGAGGGAGGGAGGAGAGAGGAGGGGAGGGGAGGAGAGGGAGGAAGGAGGGAGGGAGGAGAGGAGGGGAGGGAGGAGAGAGGAGGAGAGGAGAGGAGGGGAGGGGGGAAAGGGGGAGGGAGGAGAGGAGGGAGGGGAGGAGGGGGAGGGGGAGGAGAGAGGAGGAGAGGGAGAGGAGGGGAGGGGAGAGGAGAGGAGGGGAGGGGAGGGGAGGAGAGGAGAGGAGAGAGGAGAGGAGGGGAGGGAGAGAGAGAGGAGGGGGAGGGGAGGAGAGGAGGGAGGAGGAGAGGGAGAGGAGAGGGGGAGAGGAGGAGGAGAGGAGGGGAGGGGAGAGGAGAGGAGAGGAGGGGAGGGGAGGGGAGGAGAGGAGGAGGGGAGGAGGAGAGGGAGGGGAGGAGAGGGAGGGGAGGGGAGGGAGGAAGGGGAGGGGAGGGAGGAGGAGGAGAGGAGGGGAGGGGAGGGGAGGAGAGAGGAGGGGAGGAGAGGGAGAGGAGAGGAGGAGAGAGGAGGGGAGGGGAGGAGGAGAGGAGAGGAGAGGAGAAGAGGAGAGGAGGGAGGGTAGGAGAGGAGAGGAGAGGAGAGGAGGGGAGGGGAGGAGAGGAGAGGAGAGGAGGGGGGAGGAGAGGAGAGGGGGGGAGAGAGGAGAGGGAGAGGGAGAGGAGGAGGAGGAGGAGGAGAGGAGGGGAGAGGAGGGGAGGGGAGGAGAGAGGAGGGAGGGAGGAGAGAGGAGGGGAGGAGAGAGGAGGAGGAGGGGAGGGAGGGGAGGAGAGGAGAGGAGAGGAGGGGAGGGGGAGGGGAGGAGAGAGGAGGGAGGGGAGGAGGAGAGGGAGGGAGGGGAGGAGAGAGGAGGGGAGGAGGGGAGAGGAGAGAGGAAGGAGAGGGAGGGGAGGAGGAGGAGGAGAGGAGGGGGGAGGAGGAGGAGGGGAGAGAAAGGGGAGGGGAGGAGAGAGAGGGAGGAGGAGGAGAGGAGGGGAGGGGAGAGGAGAGGAGGGAGGGGAGGGAGGGGAGGAGGAGGGGAGGGAGGGGGAGGGAGGGAGGGAGGAGGGAGAGGAGGAAGAGGGGAGGGGGAGGGAGGAGGGAGAGGGAGGAGGGGAGGAAAGGAGGAAGGGAGGGAGAGGAGAGGAGGGGAGGAGAGGGGGGGAGGAAGGGGGAGGGGAGAGGGAGAGGAGGGGAGGGGAGGGGAGGAGAGGAGGAGAGAGGAGGGGAGGGAGGGAGGGGAGAGGGAGGAGGGAGGGAGGGGGGGAGGAGGAGGAGAGGGGAGGGAGGGAGAGGGGAGGGAGGGGAGAGGAGGGAGGAGAGGAGGGGAGGGGGAGGAGGGGAGGGAGGGGAGGAGGGGGGGAGGGGAGGAGGGGAGGAGGAGGAGGAGGGAGGAGGGGAGGGGAGGGGGGGAGGGGAGGGGAGGAGAGGAGGGGAGGGGGAGGAAAGGGGAGGGGAGGAGAGGAGGGGAGGGGAGGAGGGGAGGGGGAGGGGGGAGGAGAGGGGAGGGGAGGGAGAGGAGAGGGGGAGGAGAGGAGGAGGGGGGAGGGGAGGGAGGAGGGGGGAGGGGAGGAGAGGAGGGAGGGGAGGAAGGAGAGGAGGGGAGGGGGAGGAGGGAGGAGAGGAAGAGGGGAGGAAGGGGGGGGAGGGGAGGAGGGGAGGGAGAGGGAGGAGGAGGAGGGGAGGAGGAGGAGAGGAGGGAGGGGAGGGAGAGGGAGAGGGGAGGAGGGGGAGGAGAGGAGAGGAGGAGGAGGGAGAGGAGGGGAGAGGAGGGGAGGGGAGGAGAGGGAGGAGGAGAGGAGAGGAGGGAGAGGGGAGGAGAGGAGGGGAGGGAGGGGAGGGGGAGAGGAGGGGAGGGGGGGGAGGAGAGAGGGAGGAGGAGGAGGGGAGGAGAGGGGAGGGGAGGGGAGGGAGGGGAGGGGAGAGGAGGGGAGGGGAGGGGAGGAGGAGGAGGGGAGGAGAGGAGGGGAGGAGGGAGGAGGAGGGGAGGGGAGGAGAGGGGGAGGGAGGGGAGAGGAGGAGGAGGAGGAGGGGAGGAGGAGGAGGAGGAGAGGAGGGAGGGAGGGGAGGGAGGGAGGAGGAGGAGGAGAGGAGGAGGGGAGGGAGGGAGGGGAGAGGAGGAGGAGAGGAGAGGAGGAGAGGAGGGGAGGGGAGGAGGGGAAGGGGAGGAGAGAGAGGAGGGGAGAGGAGGGAGAGGGGAGGAGAGGAGGGAGGAGAGGGGAGGAAAGGAGGGAGGGAGAGGAGAGGAGAGGGGAGGGGAGGAGGGAGAGAGGGAGAGGAGAGGAGGGAGGGGAGGGAGAGAGGAGGAGAGGAGGGGAGGAGGAGGGGAGAGGAGGGAGGAGAGGAGAGGAGGGGAGGGGAGAGAGGAGGAGAGGAGAGGAGAGGAGGAGGGGGGAAGGGGAGGGGAGGAGAGGAGGGGAGAGGGAGGAAAGGGAGGGGAGGAGAGAGGGAGGAGGAGGGGAGGAGGAGGAGGGAGGAGAGGAGGGGAGGGAGAGGAGGGGAGAGGAGGAGGAGAGAGGATAGGAGAGGAGGAGGAGGAGGAGAGGAGGAGGAGGAGAGGAGGGGGGAGGAGGGGGAGGGGGGAGAGGAGGAGGAGGGGAGGGAGAAGGGAGAGGAGGGGGAGGGGAGAGGAGGAAGGAGAGGAGGGGGAGGGGAGGGAGGAGAGGAGGGGAGGGGAGGGGAGGGGGAGGAGGGGAGGAGGGGGAGGGGAGGGAGAGGGAGGGGAGGGGAGGAGAGGAGGGGGAGGGGGAGGAAAGGGGAGGGGGAGGGGAGAGAGGAGGAGAGGAGGGGGAGGGGAGGGGAGGGGGAGAGAGGAGGGGAGGAGGGGAGGGGAGGAAAGAGGAGGGGAGGGAGAGGAGGGGAGGGAGGAGGAGGGAGAGGAGGGGAGGGGAGGAGAGGAGAGAGAGGAGGGAGGAGAGGAGGGGAGGGGAAGGGGAGGGAGGAGAGGAGGGGAGGGGAGGAAAGGGGAGGGGAGGAGAGGAGAGGAGAGGAGGGGGGAGGAGAGGAGAGGAGGGGGGGAGGGAGGAGAGGGAGGAGGAGGGGAGGGGAGGAGAGAGGAGAGGAGGAGGAGAGGAGGGGGGAGGGGAGGGAGGGGAGGGGAGGAGAGAGGAGGAGGGGAGGGGAGGGAGGGGGAGGGAGGAGAGGAGAGGAGGGGAGGGAGGGAGGGGAGGGGGGAGGTAGAGGGAGAGGGAGGGAGGAGGGGAGGGGAGGAGGGGAGGAGGGAGGAGAGGGAGGGAGGGGAGGCGAGGGGAGGGGGAGGGAGGGAGAGAGGAGGAGAGGAGGGGGAGGGGGAGGAAAGGGGAGGGGAGGGAGGGAGGAGGGAGAGGAGGGGAGGGGGAGGGGAGGAGAGAGGGAGGAGAGGAAGGGGGAGGGGAGGGAGAGGAGGAGGAGAGGAGGGGGGGGGAGGGGAGGGGAGGAGGAGGAGGGGAGGGGAGGAAAGGGGAGGGGAGGAGAGGGAGAGGAGGGGAGGAGGGAGGAGGGAGAGGAGGGGGGGGGAAGGGGAGGGGAGGAGAGGAGGGGAGGGAGGAGAGGAGGGGAGGAGGAGGAGGGAGGAGAGGGAGGAGGGGAGGGAGGAAAGGGGAGGGGAGGAGAGGAGGGGAGGGGAGGAGGGGAGGAAAGGGGAGGGGAGGAGAGAGGAGGAGAGGAGGGGAGGGGAGGGGAGGAAGAGGGGAGGGGAGGGAGGGGAGGGGAGGGAGAGGGAGGAGAGGAGAGGAGGGGAGGGGAGGGAGAGGAGGAGGAGGGAGGAGGAGGGAGGGAGGAGAGGGGAGGGGAGGGGGAGGGGAGGGAGGGGAGGAGAGGGGGGAGAGGAGAGGAGGGGAGGAGGAGGAGAGAGGAGGAGAGGAGAGGAGGGGAGGGGGAGGAAGAGGGGAGGGGAGGAGAGGAGGGGAGGGGAGGAAAGGGGGGAGGGGAGGAGGGGAGGGAGGGAGGAGGGAGGGGAGGAGAGGAGGGAGGGGAGGGGAGGGGAGGAGAGGAGAGGAGGGAGGGGAGAGGGAAGGGGAGGGGGAGGGAGGAAGGGGAGGGGAGGAAAGGGGAGGGAGGAGAGGAGGGGAGGGGAGAGGAGGGAGGAGGGGAGGGAGGGGAGGGAGAGGAGGAGAGGAGGGGAGGGGAGGGAGGGGAGGGGAGGAGAGAGGAGGAGGGAGAGGAGGAGGAGGGGAGAGGGAGGGGAGGAGGAGAGGGAGGGGAGAGGAGGAAGGGGAGGAGAGGAGAGGAGGGAGGAAAGGGGAGGAAGGGGAGGGGGAAGGAGGGGAGGAGAGGAAGGGGAGGGGAGAGGGAGGAGGGAAGGGGAGGGAGAGGAGAGGAGAGGAGGGGAGGGGAGGGGAGGAGAGAGGAGGAGAGGAGAGGAGGGGAGGGGAGGAAAGGGGAGGGGAGGAGAGGAGGGGAGGGGAGGAAAGGGGAGGAGAGGAGAGGAGGGGAGGGGAGGGGAGGAGAGGGGAGAGGAGAGGAGGAGGAGGGGAGGGGAGGGGAGGAGAGATGAGGGGAGGAGAGGAGAGGAGGGGAGGGGAGGAGGAAGAGGGGAGGGGAGGAGAGGAGGGAGAGGAGGGAGGAAAGGGGAGGGGAGGGAGAGAGGAGGGAGGAGGAGGAGGAGGGAGAGAGGAGGGGAGGGAAGGGGGAGGAGAGGAGGGGAGGAGGAGGAAAGGGAGGGGAGAGGAGGGAGGGGAGGAAAGGGGAGGGGAGGGAGAGAGGAGGAGAGGAGGGAGGAGGGAGGAGGGGAGGAGGGGGAGAGGGAGGAGAGGGGGAAAGGGGAGAGGAGGAGAGGAGGAGGAGGAGGGGAGAGGAGAGGAGAGGAGGAGGGGGGGGAGGAAAGGGAGGGAGGAGGAGAGGAGGAGGAGGGGAGGAGAAGGGGAGGGGGAGGGAGGGGAGGGGAGGAGAGGAGAGGAGGGGAGAGGAGGAAAGAGGAAGGAGGGAGGAGAGGAGAGGAGGGGAGGAAGGGGAGGGGAGGGGAGGAGGGGAAGGGGAGGGAGAGGAGAGGAAGGGGAGGAGAGGAGAGGAGGGGAGGGGAGGAGGAGGGAGGAGGGGAGGAGAGGAGAGGAGGGGAGGAAAGGGGAGGGGAGGAGAGGAGGGAGGGGAGGAAAGGGGAGGGGAGGGGAGGGAGAGGAGGAAGGGGAGGGGAGGGGAGGAGAGGAGAGGAGGAGGAGGAAAGGGAGGGGAGGAGAGGAGGAGAGGAGGAGGAGGGGAAGGGAGAGGGGAGAGGGAGGGGAGAGGAGGAAAGGGGAGGGGAGGGGAGGAGAGGAGGGGAGGGGAGGAAAGGGGAGGGGGAGGAGAGGAGGGAGGAGAGGAGGAGGAGAGGGAGGGGAGGGGAGGAGGGGAGGAGGGGAGAGGAGGAGGGAGGGGAGGGAGAGGGAGAGGGAGGGGAGGAAAGGGGAGGGAGAGGAGGGGAGGGGGGGAGGAGAGGGAGGAGAGGAAAGGGGGGGGGGAGGGGAGGGGGGAGGGGAGGGAGGAGGAGAGGAGAGGGAGAGGAGAGGAGGAGAAGGGAGGGAGGGGAGGAGAGGAGAGGAGGGGAGGAGAAGGGGGAGGGGAGGAGGAAGGGGGGGGAGAGGGGAGGAGAGGAAGGGAGGAGGGGAGGAGAGGAGAGGAGGGGAGGGGGAGGAGAGGAAGGGAAGGGGAGGAGAGGAGAGGAGGGGAGGAAAGGGAAGGGGAGGGAAGGAGAGGAGGGGAGGAAAGGGGAGGGGAGGGGAGGGGAGAGGAGGAAAGGGGAGGGAAGGGGAGGAGAGGAGAGGAGAGGAGGAAAGGGAAGGGGAGGAGAGGAGGAGGGAGGGGAGGAAAGGGGAGGGGAGGGGAGGGGAGAGGAGGAAAGGGGAGGGAAGGGGAGGAGAGGAGAGGAGAGGAGGAAAGGGAAGGGAGAGGAGAGGAGGGGAGGAAAGGGGAGGGGAGGGGAGGAGAGGAGAGGAGGGGAGGAAAGGGAAGGGGAGGAGAGGAGAGGAGAGGAGGGGAGGAAAGGGGAGGGGAGGGGAGGGGAGGAGAGGAGAGGAGAGGAGAGGAGAGGAGGAAAGGGAAGGGGAGGAGAGGAGAGGAGGGGAGGAAAGGGGAGAGGAGAGGAGGGGAGGGGAGGAGAGGAGGGAAGGGGAGGAGAGGAGAGGAGGGGAGGGGAGGAGAGGAGGGAAGGGGAGGAGAGGAGAGGAGGGGAGGAAAGGGAAGGGGAGGAAAGGAGAGGAGGGGAGGAAAGGGGAGGGGAGGGGAGGGGAGAGGAGGAAAGGGGAGGGAAGGGGAGGAGAGGAGAGGAGAGGAGGAAAGGGAAGGGGAGGAGAGGAGAGGAGGGGAGGAAAGGGGAGGGGAGGGGAGGGGAGAGGAGGAAAGGGGAGGGAAGGGGAGGAGAGGAGAGGAGAGGAGGAAAGGGAAGGGGAGGAGAGGAGGGGAGGAAAGGGGAGGGGAGGGGAGGAGAGGAGAGGAGGGGAGGAAAGGGAAGGGGAGGAGAGGAGAGGAGAGGAGGGGAGGAAAGGGGAGGGGAGGGAGGAGAGGAGAGGAGGGGAGGAAAGGGAAGGGGAGGAGAGGAGAGGAGGGAGGAAAGGGGAGGGGGGGGAGAGGAGAGGAGGGGAGGAAAGGGGAGGAGAGGAGAGGAGGGGAGGAAAGGGGAGGGGAGGGAGAGGAGAGGAGAGGAGAGGAGGGAAGGGAAGGGGAGGAGAGGAGAGGAGAGGAGGGGAGGAAAGGGGAGGGGAGGGAGGAGGGAGAGGAGGGGAGGAAAGGGGGAGGGGAGGGAGGAGGGAGGGAGAGGAGGGGAGGAAAGGGGAGGAGGGAGGAGAGAGGAGAGGAGGGAGGGGAGGAAAGGGAAGGGGAGGAGAGGAGAGGAGGGGAGGAAAGGGGAGGGGAGGGGGAGGGGGGAAGGGGAGGAGAGGAGGAAAGGGGAGGAAAGGGAGGGGAGGGGAGAGGAGAGGAGGAGGGAGGAGGGGAGGGAAGGGGAGGGAGGAGAGGAGAGGAGGGGGAAGGGGAGGGGGGGAGGAGAGGGGGGAGGAAAGGGGAGGGAGGGAGGGGAGGGGAGGAGAGGGGGAGGAGGAGAGGAGGGGAGGAGGGGAGGGGAGGAGAGAGGGAGGGGAGGAGAGGGGGAGGGGAGGAAAGGGGGAGAGGAGGAGGGGGAGGGGAGGAGGGGAGGAGAGAGGGGGAGGAGAGGAGAGGAGGGGAGGGGAGAGGGAGGAGGGAAGGAGGGGAGGAGGGGAGGGGAGGAGGGAGGGAGGAGGGGGAAAGGAAGAGGGGAGGGAGGGAGGAGAGGGGGGAGGAGGGAGGAAAGGGGAGGAGGAGAGGAGAGGAGAGGAGGGAAGGGAGGGGAGAGGGGGGAGGGAGGGGAGGGAGAGGAGGGGAGGAGAGGGGAGGGAGAGGAGGGGAGAGGAGGAGGGAGAGGAAGGGAAGGGGAGGAGAGGAGAGGAGGGGAGGGGGAAAGGGGAGAGGGAGGAGAGGAGGAGGAGGGGAGGAGAGGGAAGGGGAGGAAAGGGAGGAGGGAGAGGAAGGGAGGGGAGGGGAGGGGAGGGGAGGAAGGAGGGAGGGAGGGAGGAGAGGAGAGGAGAGGAGGAAGGGAAGGGGAGAGAGAGAGGAGGGGAGGAAGGGGAGGGGAGGGGAGGGGAGAGGAGGAGGAAGGGAAGGGGAGGAGAGTGAGGAGGGAGGAAGGGAGGGGAGGAAGAGGGAGGGGAGAAGGGAGGGGAGGGGAGGGAGGGGAGGAGAAGGGGAGGGAAGGGGAGGAGAGGAGAGGAGGGGGAAAGGAAGGGAGAGGGGAGGGAGGGAGGGAGGGAGGGGAGGGAGGGGAGGAAAGGGAGGGAGGAGAG
The DNA here is from genome assembly GCA_032595735.1 of Pelochelys cantorii. Classification (NCBI taxonomy): domain Eukaryota; kingdom Metazoa; phylum Chordata; order Testudines; family Trionychidae; genus Pelochelys; species Pelochelys cantorii. Next base: position 41,272,649 of record CM064341.1, read on the forward strand.
GAGAGGAGGGGAGGAGGAGGAAGGGGAGGGGAGGGGAGGGGAGAGGAGGGGAGGAAGGGGAGGAGAGGAAGGGGGAGGAAGGAGGAGAGGAGAGGAGGAGGAGGGGGGGAGGGAGAAGGGGAGGAGAGAGGGAGGGAGGAAGGAGGGGAGGAAAGGGGGAGGGGAGGAAAGGGGAGGGAGAGGAGGGGAGGGAGGAAAGGGGAAGGGGAGGGAGAGGGAGGAGAGGGAGGAGAGGAGGAGGGAGGGGAGGGGGAGGAGGAAGGGGAGGGAAGGGGAGGAGAGGAGAGGAGGGGAGGAAAGGGAGGAGGAGGAGAGGGAGGGGAGGGGAGGAAGGAGGAGGGGAGGAGGGGAGGAGAGGAGGGAGAAGGGAAGGGGAGGAGAGGAGAGGAGGGAGGAAAGGGGAAGGGGGGAGGGAGAGGAGGGGAGGGAAAGGGGAGAGGGGAGGGGAGGAGAGGAGAGGAGGGGAGGAAAGGGAAGGGGAGGAGAAGGAGAGGAGGGGAGGAAAGGGGAGGGGAGGGGAGGGGAGAGGAGGAAGGGGAGGGAAGGGGAGGAGAGGAGAGGAGAGGAGGAGAAGGGAAGGGGAGGAGAGGAGGGGAGGAAAGGGGGGGAGGGAGGAGGAGAGGAGAGGAGGGGAAGGAAAGGGAAGGGGAGGAGAGGAGAGGAGAGGAGGAAAGGAGGAAAGGGGAGGGGAGGGGAGGAGGAGGAGAGGAGAAAGGGGAGGAAAGGGAAGGGGAGGAGAGGAGAGGAGGGGAGGAAAGGGGAGGGGAGGGGAGAGGGGAGGGGAGGAGGAGGAAGAGGAGGGGAGGAAAGGGAAGGGGAGGAGAGGAGAGGAGGGGAGGAAAGGGAGAGGGGAGGGGAGGAGAGGGAGGAGGAGGAAGGGAGAGGAGGAGAGGGAGGAGGAGGAGAGGAGGGGAGGAAAGGGGAGGGGAGGGGAGGGTTTCAGGAAGGCAGTGGGCAAGAGGCAGCAGCCGTTCTCTGCAGGGGCGGGGGAGGCTGGATTTGGCAAAGCCCGGGCGTTTCACCCCCCAGCAGAAATCAGTGCAGGGGCCCAGTCTGTTCTGTGCAGAGCTGGCGCCCTCTGTGCTGGACACGTGAGCCTTGGCGCGGGGGGGAACGGCTGAGCTGCAGCCCCGCGTTCGCTCTGAACAGAAAACATCAGACGCAGACGCACCGGCAGTGTGTGGGCAGGAGAGGAGAACACTGTCAGATCCATCTCTCCCCAGCTCCGGAGGCGGATATGGATTTTCCGGGAGCTGTCAAGCGGGGCGGTGGTGCCTGGCCATAGCACTCCAAGCCCTTACTTCCAAGGCCTCGCCGCGGATGTGTCTGGGTCACAGATGCAATGAGCTAGTGGGTCCCCCAGGGTTCCCTGTGGAGGTCCGGGATCTGTGCAGAAATCAGCGCGCAGTTAAGTATGATTGGCAGGCCAGGCTCAGGAGCGGCCCAGCAGCAGAATAGCAGGGGTGGCAAGTCAGCGCTGTGGAGGGCGTCAGCCGAGCATAGACACAGCGATTCTTTAATCCTGGAGACATCGGACCCAGCTGAGCCCTTTGAAGAGTGACTGGAAGCAGTCTGTGATGGGGCCCCTGCCTGCTTCCTCTCTGATTCCAGGGTCAGGTTCACACCGGGGCCGCACAGGCAGTCTGGGCCTGGCCCTGTTCTCTGGTGGGGAAGAGAGTCAGAAATGCAGATGAGTCTCCCCACAGCAGCTCTACGGCCCCCTGGTTCCCAGACCCTGCCCCTCCCACTGGCCTCCCTGGGCTGCAGAGCAGGGCTCCTGCTTTCTGTCAAGCAGCTACAGATTAAGAAGCTAGTTAAAAATTCATCTGAGAGAGACAAAGTTTCCCAAGCATATCGAAATTAATATTTATAAAGGAGATGGTTGCTCAGGCTCAATTATTCTAAAAGCCTGATCCAAGCAATGCATTAAACAAATGCCGAGTGCCGGGCCGTCGGGGGAGAAGCGTTTCCTGTGACTGCTAACAAAATGCAGTCGGATCTGCAACATGTGGAGCCAATTGATTTTCAACAAGTTATACAGTGTAAACAAATGATTGATTTTTAGCTGCCTTAGTTCTGAGCACGCTGCAAGAAAGCTTTGCTTGGTCTCCCCTGCACAGGTAAAGCCTGGTGGTTAAGCAAGGGCTGAGATGGGGCGGCTCGCTGCCCTTTCATCAACCTGTGAGCACCAGCGGCTTTGATTTTTTCCAAACCCCTTAAGCAGTCACTAAATAATCAACAATTCCTCAGTCAAAGTCGTCCCCCCCCCCCGCCTCTGAAAGCTCTGGCTTGGCAGCAGTCACGTCAGACTGACTCTGGCTCCAATGAGAGGCAGGGTTGCTCCTCGGCGGATGCTTTATTGCCTTTGCATTCGGGCTTCTCGGATGTTTCTGGTCTCGCCCTGATTTACACGAGATGGATGAGACGGGAAGCTCTCCACGGGCTCCCACGGCGGCTCCTGTCAGGAGCGGCTGCTAAGTCAACAGTGCAATGAGGTGTGTCTGGGCTGAGGAGCAGGGGGCTTGCTTGGCTTGTTCTCCACCCCCTGCAAAAGCAATAAGCTCTCCTCCTCCTCCACTGCCTGGCGCAAGCGAGCTCCTGACCGGGCCCACCGCCGTGTCAGATCCAGTCTTAGTCCCGTCCCAGCTCAGCCTGCAGGAGCGAAGGCCTGGCTCTAACCCCCGTGGGCCCAGGGGTGTGGCAGCTCCGTGGCGGAGCCGTGGCGCAGGTGAGATGAGCCAGCTCGTGTGCGCCGCTTACAACGTGTTACCCACTTGGGCTGCGGGGAGACGGTTAACCTGCAGGAGGAACGGCCCGGTCCGCTATGGCGCTGTGCCCAGCCGCGGCTCCCCACGGCAACGCCCCGAGAGCCCGCTCTGAGCCCTGGCTCAGGCCGGGTCCATTCTGTGCCAACGGATTCGCGCCTCCCCCACCTGCGGCAGGGAACAAGTTCACAGCTCGCCTCAGTTCCCTTCCCGAGCCGCTGCTGCTGCAGTGCTGGGCAGTGCAGGGAGTCTCCGAATGCCAGGTGAGCTCAAAGGATCCCAGGCATCCAGTGTGAGAGGCCCGGAGGCCCTGGTGCAGCGAGCACCAGCCCAAACTCCCACGCTCGGTAGGGTTTGCTTGGGTTGCAGCAGGGGGGTTGTTCTCTTCACTCTGGGTCTCCACCGGCGCACAAGCCAGTCTGGTTCTCAGGTGCCAGGAAAACCCCGAGGCAGCTCTCACGCCAAGGGGAACCGGAGAGACAGTCGCGCACTCCGGAGGGGCCCGCCCGCCCCAGCGCCTTGCAAACACATTTGGCAGCTGGCACTGGTACAGGCAAGCTGAGCTGTGAGCTGGGCACAGCAGCACTGCAGTGCCAATTCACGCCCCGTGGCTCTGGCGAATGGGGCTGGGTGAAAGAGGCAGGACGGAAGGGTCAAATCGGAGCTTTTCCCTGTGCTTTGCACGTGGGCTTCTCGAACAGTAGGCCATTTGAGATAGGTCAGCTGATGAATATTTGCACAGAAATGTAATGTGCCTTCTGCAAAGGGAATGAGTCCCCCCCCTCCAGTGTGTGCGCATCATGCAATGTGCCTTGTGAAAAGGGAGCGAGTCCCCCCACCCCCCTCCAGTGTGTGCGCATCATGCAATGTGCCTTGTGAAAAGGGAGCGAGTCCCCCCCCGCCCAGTGTGTGCGCATCATGTAATGTGCCTTGTGAAAAGGGAGCGAGTCCCCCCACCCCCGCTCCAGTGTGTGCGCATCATGCAATGTGCCTTGTGAAAAGGGAGCGAGTCCACCCCCCTCCAGTGTGTGCGCATCATGTAATGTGCCTTGTGAAAAGGGAACGAGTCCCCCCCCTCCAGTGTGTGCGCATCATGCAATGTGCCTTGTGAAAAGGGAGCGAGTCCCCCACCCCGCTCCAGTGTGTGCGCATCATGTAATGTGCCTTGTGAAAAGGGAGCGAGTCCCCCCCTCCAGTGTGTGCGCATCATGTAATGTGCCTTGTGAAAAGGGAGCGAGTCCCCCCCCCCTCCAGTGTGTGCGCATCATGCAATGTGCCTTGTGAAAAGGGAGCGAGTCCCCCCACCCCCCTCCAGTGTGTGCGCATCATGTAATGTGCCTGTGAAAAGGGAGCGAGTCCCCCCCCCTCCAGTGTGTGCGCATCATGTAATGTGCCTTGTGAAAAGGGAGTGAGTCCCCCCACCCCCCTCCAGTGTGTGCGCATCATGTAATGTGCCTTGTGAAAAGGGAGCGAGTCCCCCCCTCCAGTGTGTGCGCATCATGTAATGTGCCTTGTGAAAAGGGAGCGAGTCCCCCCCCCTCCAGTGTGTGCGCATCATGTAATGTGCCTTGTGAAAAGGGAGCGAGTCCCCACCCCCCTCCAGTGTGTGGCATCATGTAATGTGCCTCGTGAAAAGGGAGCGAGTCCCCACCCCCCCAGTGTGTGCGCATCATGTAATGTGCCTCGTGAAAAGGGTAGCGAGTCCCACCCCCCTCCAGTGTGTGCGCATCATGTAATGTGCCTTGTGAAAAGGGAGCGAGTCCACCTCCTTCCAGTGTGTGCGCATCATGTAATGTGCCTTGTGAAAAGGGAACGAGTCCCCCCCTAGTGTGTGCGCATCATGCAATGTGCCTTGTGAAAAGGGAGCGAGTCCCCCCTCAGTGTGTGCGCATCATGTAATGTGCCTTGTGAAAAGGGAGCGAGTCCCCACCCCGCTCCAGTGTGTGCGCATCATGCAATGTGCCTTGTGAAAAGGGAGCGAGTACCCCCCCCTCCAGTGTGTGCGCATCATGCAATGTGCCTTGTGAAAAGGGAGCGAGTCCCCCCACCCCGCTCCAGTGTGTGCGCATCATGTAATGTGCCTTGTGAAAAGGGAGCGAGTCCCCCCACCCCCGCTCCAGTGTGTGCGCATCATGCAATGTGCCTTGTGAAAAGGGAGCGAGTCCACCCCCCTCCAGTGTGTGCGCATCATGTAATGTGCCTTGTGAAAAGGGAGCGAGTCCCCCCCCCCTCCAGTGTGTGCGCATCATGTAATGTGCCTCGTGAAAAGGGAGCGAGTCCTCCCCTCCAGTGTGTGCGCATCATGTAATGTGCCTCGTGAAAAGGGAGCGAGTCCCCCCCCCCTCCAGTGTGTGCGCATCATGTAATGTGCCTTGTGAAAAGGGAGCGAGTCCCCCCCCCTCCAGTGTGTGCGCATCATGTAATGTGCCTCGTGAAAAGGGAGCGAGTCCCCCCCTCCAGTGTGTGCGCATCATGTAATGTGCCTCGTGAAAAGGGAGCGAGTCCTCCCCTCCAGTGTGTGTGCATCTGTCACTTTATTGGATTGTGAGGGGAGCAGCCAGGTCACTGCTGCACCCATGGGGGGGTATTTGCCCAAAAGTGGTACAAAGGGGGCCATGTGAGGGGTCAAACAAAAGCTTCCTTTCTTCTGATTCTGTATCTGCTCTTCATAGATCTGTGTAATGTCTGTGTGTGGAGTTAGGAATCTGTACTCTGTATGGACACTGGAAGTCTCTCTAAATGTGCTTGAGCATTGGGCAGAGCCCGGCCTATGGACATGCTAATTAGCGAGGCTCTGTGGGACAATGGCACTCAATGGGCCAAGGACACACCTCAAGAATGAGGGCTGCCACCTAAGGGCTACCAGCAGGGGACACAGGGATAGGCCACGGGCCAGGTGACCTGCTGCAGCCAAGAAGAGACCAGGAAGGAGGTATAAATATGCCATGTGGCCGACTCCATCTCGGTACTCAGCTCAGCACTTCATCCCAGAGGCAGCAGTGCAGGGATTGAAGAGCCGGAAAGAACTGTGGACCCATCCTGACCTAGGATGCACAACAAGGACTTTTAAGCCAGCAGCTGTAACATCTCTGCGAGAGCCTGCATCGAGAACTGGGAGATTCGATGCATGTAATGTACTATCCTTTGACAACCTTACTCTCAGGCTTTTCTTTCTTGTAGCAATAAACCTTTAGACTGTAGATGCTAAAGGACTGGCTCAGCGTGATTTGTGGGTAAGATCCAGAGGGTAAATTGACCTGGGATCTGTGGCTGGTTTCTTGGAACCGGACAGAACTTGTTCGGGGAAGGTGAGATTGGGCTCTAAGACCCCTCACCTGTGTATGAGGCCCGGGGCCATCTGGGGCACGGATATTGCTGGGGTGTCGGAGGGGTTTTGCTCGTGAGGCTTCAGGCAGGCAGCTGAAGCGCTCTGGGGGATTGGTTTGTGGCCTGTTTGGGAAGGTCTCCAGTATGGGGGCTAGAGAGAGCCCCGGATTTGAGCAATTCGCCCTGAGCGGACACCCTCAGCGGTGCCCAGACCCGGCCCGGTCTGTCACAGCATCATGTAATGTGCCTCGTGAAAAGGAGTGAGTACACCCCCGTGCATGCATCATGTAATGTGCCTCGTGAAAAGGGAGCGAGTCCCCCCCCTCCAGTGTGCGTGCATCCCTTTGTATGACCCATCCCCGACCTTAGGTCACCAGCAGGAAGCAAGACCACCTGCCTGCCACAAGCACAAATGGTGCAGGCACCGGGCCGGTTACGGTCATGTGAGCTCCAGATCACTTTCCGCTCCAGCGGCCTCTCTGGGCCTTCGCTCTCTTCCGCCCCGGCTTTCTGAACAACGGCGTTTATGGACCGACAACAGCTTCAACTAGGCCTGACTGCGACGCCTCCTCTCCAGCAATACTGCAGCTGCACCTTTTACTTGGCTTCTCCTTACTCGGTTTGTAGGTATCTCTCTGTGTCACACGCGCGCGCGCACACACAGAGTTCAGCTGGGGTTGCTGTACTTAAGCAGAGCCAGTAATGTTTGAACAAGGCACTTTTCTCTTGCCCCCCCCGTCCCATCTCTGTAAGATGCATCGCACCTGTTTGCGGAGTTCTTGCGGTTATTGACTAACTATCTCCAGGGACAAGAGCTCCCTTTCCATGCACTCTACTAATGGTTGCAATAACAGCAATACAGAAGCATTTGCAGCGTCCCCCGAGTTACTTTCTGCTGTTTATTTATTTAGTTGGGGCTTGGGTTTTGCAATAGGGCGAGTCTGGTTTCCCGTGTCCGTTACTCCAGCACCGAGCGTCTGATCAGGGTGGCGGCCCCACTGAGGCAGGCACTGCGCACGCCCTAAATAAAAAGGGCCCCCCAGAGCAAGGCCGCTGGCCCTGGCGACAGAAGTCCCCCCTTGACTCTCATGATAGTGCGGCACAGCCAGCCCCCGCCCCCACACCGTGTCACCCTCCTGTCCGCAGCCTGGCAGGAGGAGCTGCTGCTTGGGGTGAGACTCACGGCAGCCGTGCAGTCCTTGGCCAAGAAGGGTCGGCAGGGCCAGTAAGTGACGCGGCGTCTGCCCACTAGAACCCAGCGTGTCCCCTCTGTCCGAGCTAGCACCTGTGACATCAGCCTTGCACTGGCCACGCCCCCTGGCCTTGTGCAAGCCCCGCCCTTCCGTTTCACAGCAGGGCCCTGCACGGGTCTGCCTTGCGCCCTCAGGATCCAGTGTAGAGGTTAGCTCAGTGTCTGCGATGTCCGCGGCTCTCCTCGTGAGCGCTGCCGGCACCTTGCCAGGTGCAGTCTCTTGTCACGTCTTTCTCCCCTCACGGTGAAGGACAGGATACTTAACCCCCGGCATTCGCGATTTGCCAGAGCCAGTAAAAGGAATGGAAGCTGTGGGAGCCCGGGAGCCTTCCAGCCACGAGGGGCCTGCAACCTGACCGAGACTGAACACAAGGGACAGGCTTCCACTGAGATGGGGCCCCCAGCCCCCCCACAGTTCACAGGGAGCTTCAACCCAGTCACCGCACCCCAAGCCCACGCAGCCTTCTGCAGCCTTCTTAACTGGCCTGCTGGCTCCTGATTGGCCAGCCACTCCTCCTGGCCCTGCTGGGCTGTGGAGGACTAAGTCTCGCTGGCCCCAGGAATGTCTATGGCGGCACATACGTTGGGATCAGACTTGTGTCTCTTGCATGGTGCACTGTTGTCAGGCCCAGCGCCCAGCTTTGGAGCCAAAGTCTGCCCAGCTCCTTGCGAATGGGCCCAACACACGCAGGAGAGCGGGGAGGGAAGTCACCAGTTGTGTGTGGGCGAAGGGAGCGTTTGTCTGCTTCAAATTCAAATGCCCATTCAAAGCCAACAACGCCGACTTTTTACAGGGTGATCCCAGAGCGCAGCCTCCTCCCCCTTTGGGAGCTGCTCTGGTGCCACCAGCCTGGAGTGCCACTGGGTTGTTTTCTCTACGTTCTGCATAACTTTCCACTGCGATCAACAACGCTGGATTGCAAGCGACATTCTTCTGGGCTTGCATATTAACTGAAGGCCCGGCACTAACATTCATTACCATGTCATTTGCACATTGTAATTAACCATGTAGAGACCATAGTACTTTGCGCTTGGAAGAGAGTCACATCCGGCTAATCTAATTGCTTAATAACGTGTTTTCATTTAGCAACACGTACCACATTTCCAGGGCCTGAATTAATGGCATGTTAAGGGCTGTTTTTCAAAACAACGTTTGGCATAAATTGCATTAAAAATGGATGTGAGTACAAATGATTTTTGGCCCCAGCTCAGCGCGTGGTCTGGAGAAGCAGTGCTGCGAGTTATGCAGTCCCTGTGGTGTGCAGGCGTACTCTGGAGAGCTGCCCCGAGCTCCCTGCATGGCAGGTGAACGGGGCCGCGTGGGGCTGTGCAGCAGGACCTGCTCCTACGTAGTTTCCCAATACCGACTCCCAACCAGGCTGGAGCTGCCTCTCGGAGGCTGCTGAGCGACTGCCCTTTATCTGCACTAAGTGGGACAAATCTCTCCGACACACATCGCTCGGGGTGAGGGCGTCTTTACAACTCCCTTTGCACACGTTCCTGAGACAGATTTTAAAACCAATTCTATGTTGTCAGCAGGGCCGCAGCTAGAAGTCTCTGGGCACCTACTGAGCCAAAGCCAAATGTGCCGATGCAATTAACTGCATCCCTGTGTAAAGTCCACTCGGCTGTGATAGTCTGGCCTGTCTGTCTTTAGCCCGGTGTCCACGAGGACAGAATGAAAACATGCTCTGCAGCTTCTTCCCTCCGTTCTCCGCCTTTGCACGTGGTCCCACGGGAGACAGATCAATGCCGTCTCTCCAGCCCGCAGACTGAGATGTGCTAGAAACGAGCAGAGGAAATGCACACGGCAGGCCCTGCTGGCTCCAGGGCTGGGCTTTCCATCTCTCCAGTTTGGTTGGTAAGCTGGGGATTTGCAACAGAGCTCTGTGCATCTGCCCGCTGCCGCCCCCGACCAGAACCACAGTATTTCAGTGTTAGGCTTACGGGGCTGTGGTTCTCCCCTGCAGGCAGGGTGGCCCCAGACGTTTTCTGCGTGGCTGGCTGGTGAAAACACCACACTTGAAGGGTTCTACCCGTGGAATTAAAATGAAGTCTCAGCAGTGTTGGTGGTTCATTAGCTTAGGTGTTGACATTTCACATTTATCATCAATTCCGTACTTCGATCTAGGCAGGAAGCAAAAATACAGCAATGCAAAGGGGAAGGTTTCTTTGGCCACATTGCAGGCACGGCCCAAAGCAGAAACCACTGGAACTTGCAAGGGTAAGTGAGACTTAGAGCTGAATAAAACGGCAGATTCTCCTTTGTAATGGCTCAGAGGGTGAGATAAACACATGAATTATTTGGTTGCTAGTTCGATGGTTCCCAGGACGTGGTCTCTGCTCATTCCAGAGGGATGAGGGCGCCTCTCCCAGCTGACCAGACAGTCTTTGTGCAACGTGATTCTCGGAGCCATGCTCCAGACTGGCCTCCCACGCCAATTGTAATTCCTGGTGAGGTTTAGATGTGCCTGGTGACCCGGGAATAGCTGCACTGCAGTGGGCTGGCCCATCGCCGAGCGGATAAACAATCAGACGTGGTTGCACTTGTTCAAACTGATCTCAGAGGGGTTCTCTGGGAGTGGAAGTCCCTGAATCGCCGCCCGCGTTTCACTGCAGGGAGTTTCCTGGATCCGTTATGAGAGGAGAGGATTTCCCCTCTTTTGGAAACTGAATCTACACTCTAGGGAGAGCTGATCTTCCGGCGGAGAGTTTCTGCTTCGAGCCCAAACTGCTCACAACATCGACCACTCGCAAGACGCACCTCCCCGCGTCTCCTGCTCCAGCCAAAGCTCCCTCGGAGCCCTGCACCTCCCCGCGTCTCCTGCTCCAGCCAAAGCTCCCTCGGAGCCCTGCACGTCCTGTTCCAGCCAAAGCTCCCTCGGAGCCCTGCTCCTCCCCACGTCTCCTGCTCCAGCCAAAGCTCCCTCAGAGCCCTGCACCTCCCCGCGTCTCCTGCTCCAGCCAAAGCTCCCTCGGAGCCCTGCACGTCCTGTTCCAGCCAAAGCTCCCTCGGAGCCCTGCTCCTCCCCACGTCTCCTGCTCCAGCCAAAGCTCCCTCGGAGCCCTGCACCTCCCCGCGTCTCCTGCTCCAGCCAAAGCTCCCTCGGAGCCCTGCACCTCCCCGCGTCTCCTGCTCCAGCCAAAGCTCCCTCGGAGCCTGCACCTCCCCGCGTGTCCTGTTCCAGCCAAAGCTCCCTCGGAGCCCTGCACCTCCCCGCGTCTCCTGCTCCAGCCAAAGCTCCCTCGGAGCCCTGCACCTCCCCGCGTGTCCTGTTCCAGCCAAGCACCAAATGGGGAGGAGGGGACCAACCCCATTCATCCCTCCCCCATCACCTCTTTCCAGGGGCCACCAAGGCACGGGTAACTCTGGCTTTGGGGCAGACAACTTAGCAGTCAGCTGGCAGGGGCACCGTGTCTAATTCCCACAGAACAGAAAGAAAATGAAATCAATGTTAGAGCCACTCAGCTCTCACACTCACATGTTCTGACACCTCGTGGCCCGTCACTTATGGGCCCCTGGGCAGCCTTAAAGTTTTAATTATTCTTACTTTCTTACTAACTTTGCAGGGAGGGAGGGAGACACTGCCAGGACTCCTGGGTGTTCTCTCAGCTCTGGAAGGGGAGTGGGGCCTAGTGGTTACAGCAGGGGGGGCAGATACATTTCAGCTCTGTATAAGAACATCAGACTGGCCAGACCGGGTCAGACCAAAGGTCCTTCTAGCCCAGTGTCCTGTCTGCCCACAGCGGCCAAGGCCAGGTGCTTCAGAAGGGACAAACAGAGGAGGCATCATCATGACCCATCCCGTTGCCCATTCCCAGCTCCTGGCAAACAGAGGCCAGGGACACCAGCCCTGCCCAGCCTGGCTAGCAGCCAGTGATGGACCTGTCCTCCATGAACTTGTTTTGTTCTTACTGGAACCCTGTTCTAGGTTGGGCCTTTCCACCATCCCCTGGCAAAGAGTTCCACAGGCTGACTGTGAAGAAATAATTTCCTTTGTTTGTTTTACATCAGCTGCCTGTAAATGTCATTGGGTCGTCTTCTTGTGCTATGTTAGTGAAGGAATAAATAACATTTCCTGGTTCTATTTTTTCACACTGTTCATGATTTTCTAGACCTCTCACATCCCGCCCACCTTTTAGTCATTTCTTTACCGAGCTGAAAAGTCCCAGTCTTGTTAATCTCTCCTCAGATGGAAGCTGTCCCTTACCCCTGATCATTTCTGTTGCCCTTTTCCAAATCCAAAGTAACTTTTTTTAGACAGGGCAACCAGATCTGCATGCAGTATTCAAGATGTGGGCACACCATGGCTTTATGTAGAGGCAATACGGGATTTTGTCTTGTTATCTATCCCTTTCCTAATGGTTCCCAATACTCGGTTAGCTTTTTAGTTTCCCAACTGCCACTGCCCACTGAGCAGACGTTTTCAGGGATCCTATGCACAGGGATTCCCAGATCTCTCTCTTGAGTGGGAACAGCTTGTGATGTAGTGCTGGTCCCTTCCTGGTTGCTATGCTGGGCAGTGGGCTGTGGGTGACCTCCGCTGGCTGCTGTCTGTAGCACGGCCCAGCAGGGCAGGGGATGAGTCATTATGCAAAGGGGGCTCCGAACCTGTCCAACGAGTTATCTCCCAGGGAGCGGAACAATGGGAAGGAGGGGAGTGGAGCCCTGGCTGGGGGCAGGGCTGGAAGGAAGAGTTAGTTTCTGTCTGGAATTATGGAGGAAGCAGCCTGAGCAAAGGGGGGCTGGGATTTAGGGGCCCAGTCTCCCCCATCCCAAGAGGAGCTGAGGCATCCTAGGCCTGCCCTGTAACCAGATGACATCTGTGCTGTGCTGTATCCTGGAGAAGCAATAAACTCCCTCTGTTCTACTGGCTGGTGGAGCCTGTTCGTGCCACTACGGGGGTGCAGGAGTCGGGGGACCCCAACACATCGTCACACAGCTGTCTTGTATCTATCGTTAGGATTATATTTTTCCATGTGCATTACTTTGCACTTATCAACCCTGAATTCCATCTGCCTTTGTGTTGCCCAATCACCCAATTTTGTGAAATCCCTTTTTAGCGCTTTGCAGTCAGCTTTGGACTAGTCCCCATTCAGCCCCTTTTCAAGAACATTTGTAAGTTTAACAGCAGTGATCCAAATGCCAATCCCAGCAGCACAACACTCATTCCTATCCCCGCCCCCTCCCCCCCCCGTCTCTCAAGTGGAGGACCCGGCAATGTTTTCGTGATGATCTAATGACCCTTCAGTGACGGGAATGCCCGGCCTTTTGCTAGTCTTAATCACCCGCCTCCCTCTGTTTGTGACCAGCTCCCTGCCCCAAAGGCAAAGCTGCAGGCAGCTCCAACTCTGTTGCTTTTAAGAGCGGCCTGTGGAGTCAGGGCCTGGGCTTTAAGCAGACCTCAGGTATGAACTCCAGAGGGTTCAGACTTGGGGGGGGGCTACTGCCCCCTAACCGCCCATAAATGGGGCCCTTGTGTGCAGGTACACACAGCGCACAAGCCTGCACACATCTGCCCATCCTCCAAGAAAAGCAAAAACATCTCCACGCTCAGATGCTCTTTAGACCCAAATGTCCCGGGAGCAACGGCATCCAAACCCACCACTGCCATCCGCCTCTTCCTGCCTCTCGCCCCCACCTAAGGAGATGGGGAGGAAAAGCAAAGGCCAAGGCCTAGGCCAGCCCACCCAGCCCACACACCCAGCAGCAGCGTGTGTGTCCTGGTGCCTCTTTCCCCTGCGCTGCTGCCGTGTCATGGGCAGGCAGCCTGGTGCTCTGGTCCCTCACTCCCAGTCCTGCCTTCAGCGCTTGCTGCCTGGAAGCTTGGCTGGAGGGGGAGGCTTCTCTGCAGGACACTGCAGCAGCCCAGTTTGTGCAGCAAGAAGTGACCTGTGGCCCCAGCCTGTGGCCATGTTTTATTTACGGGAGAAGGGGAGAATGTTTCCCTGCAAGTTCTGCAGCGGCTTCACTCCTCCAGCTCTTGTGGTCACCCCAAATCAGCAGTCGTGTCTCATCCAGGCGGACGTGAGGGCAGCGCTGGGCACCCCCAGTGCCAGCGAAGGGAAGGAGCAGTTGCAGGGACTGGCTGTTTTGCAAATATTCTAGTGCCCCAGACCTCCGAAGGGCAGGATGTGGGCCCCACGGCACAGGGCCACAAGGTGTAGCAGGGCAGGGGATGGACACGCAGGCTTGGCACGGCCATGGGGGCAAGGCACACGGCTGGACTGGGGTGTCCAGGTTGCGTTCCCAGCCAGAAATGCACCGAGGAGACCTCTAAAATAAACTGGCTGCTGAGATCTGCCTGATGGAAACGTGCCGTAGGGGCCTACAGTTTTGCTCTGAATAAAATGTTGCCCTGGCACCTCATGGAGACTCAGCTTCCCGCTCCCCGCTGCGTGTGGGGTGGCAGCAACGCAGGCAGGGAGGCTGCCCGGGGGGAGGCTGCCCACCAGACCGGTGTGCCCAGAAACAGGGACGCTCTGGCGGCACGTTGCACTCCGGCAGCCCCTCTGGCCATGGGGCGCCAAGCTCTTGTGATGCGTGAATGAGTTCAGCCTCCCATGCTCCTGGCAGGTGGGCGGGTCTGAGGACCCCGTTGTGCAGCAAAGGAGACAGCTGCAAACAGACCCCCCCCCCCGCCCATTGATCGCAAGCCCCTCCCTGGTGCCGGCAGAGCCGAGTCGGGGATTAGCACGCCCCACAAAGGTGCTGTGGCCAGGACTGGCCTGCTACAGGCTGCCCGGGTGGTGCCCCGGCAGAGCTTACTGGAAACCATCCAACCGGGATTTCCAGATTTCGGGTGATGGAGCAGGGAGTGCCGGGGACCAACAAGCCTTTGCTACACGTTTGCTCCTTGTCTGGCCTGAATTTGCCGAGCTAGAGCAATGCTGGCACAAGCAAAGGGTCGAGCACAGGAGTGAAGGGAGCCCCTGTGGCTGGGATTCCAGGCTGCCCGGGAGCCCAGCAGACAATGGAGAAGGCGGCGGGATTGCAGCTTGGTAGAGCTACATGCAGTGAATTGATAAATTGTACAGAGTCCCCCGGCAGAGCTCGCCTGTTCATTATGTACCACGCCGCCACGGCTGGGCTGCCGCACACTCGATTGATTTGCCTTCCCTCTCACTGGCACCAGCAGGACACAGTGCAGGGAGCAGACCCCGCCCTGGGACCCCGATTAGAGCCACGCGCCTGGGTTGGCTCCCCCCCCAGTGCGGTCTCTGCCCTGGCAGGAGGGCAGGCGGGCAGCAGAGGGTGCGAACAGCCGGCTGCTGGGAGTGAGGAGCCCCAAGGGGGGCCCAGGGACATGCACAGGAGCTGCCGAGAGGCGGGCACAGGGGGGCACAGGTCGCATGGAGCCTTTGGAGCTGCCGAGAGGCGGGCACGGGGGGGGGCACAGGTCGGTGGAGCCTTTGGAGCTGCCGAGAGGCGGGCACGGGGGGGGGGCACAGGTCGGTGGAGCCTTTGGAGCTGCCGAGAGGCGGGCACAGGGGGGAACAGGTCGTGTGGAGCCTTTGGAGCTGCTGAGAGGCGGGCACGGGGGGGGAGGCAGTGATCTAGCAGGGCTGCGTGTGGGACTCACAGGAGCACACCCCAGAGCTGCCCATTCAGAGGCAACCACAAGGGAGGCCTGATGCCCCTAAGCATGAGGCAAGGCCCTGCAGCTGTAATTAGCAGGGTATTCGTTAGCAGACAGGGCCAGGGGCTGCACCGTGGGCAGCCGCCCACCTGCCTGTAACAGGCTGGGTCTGGGCACAGCTGAGGGCGTCCGCTCAGGGCGAATTGCTCAAACTCGGGGCTCCTTACAGCCCCCAGACTGGAGACCTTCCCAAATAGGTCACAACCAGTCCCACCGAGCGCTTCAGCTGCCTGCCTGAAGCATCACGAGCAAAACCCCTCCAACACCCCAGCAATATCTGTGCCCCAGATGGCCCCGGGCCTCATACACAGGTGAGGGGTCTTAGAGCCCAATCTCACCTTCCCCGAACAAGTTCTGTCCGGTTCCAAGAAACCAGCCACAGATCCCAGGGCAATTTATACTCTGGACCTTACCCACAAATCACGCTGAGCCAATCCTTTAGAATCTAAACTCAAAAGGTTTATTACTACAAGAAAGAAAAGCGTGAGAGTGAGGTTGTTAAAGTATCATACATTACATGCATCGAATCTCCCAGTTCTCGATGCAGGCTCACAGCAGAGATGTTACAGCTGCTGGCTTAAAAGTCTTTGGTGAACATCCAGCATCAGGATGGGTCCACAGTTCTTTCTGGCTCTTCGATCTCTACACTGCTGCCTCTGGGATGAAGGGCTGAGCTGAGCACCAAAATGGAGTTGGCCACATGGCCTATTTATACCTCCTTCCTGGTCTCTTCTTGGCTGCAGCAGGTCACCTGGCCAGTGGCCTATCCCTGTGTTCCCTGCTGGTAGCCCTTAGGTGTCAGTCCCCATTCTTGAGGTGTGTCCTTGGCCTGTGGAGGGCTATTGTTCCACAGAGCCTCGCTAATTAGCATGTCCATAGGCCGAGCTCTGCCCATGGCTCAACCACATACAGAGAAACATTCAGTACCCATACAAAGTACATGCTTATAACTTCACACACAGACATTATACAATTACATGAATAGCACATATCAGAATCAGCAGACAGTAAGCTTCTATTTGACACCGCACATGGCCCCCTTTATACCACTTTTGGGGGCAAAAACCCCCCATGGGTGCAGCAGTGACCTGGCTGCTTCCCTCAAATTCAGTAACTTGACACCGCCATACAGACAAGCTGACAAATCGCTCACGCCCAGCACTTCATCCAGAGACAGAGCACCTCTTCTCTGCCCAGGGACCAGTCGGGATCTGAGCAGGGCCCTGTCTGGCCCGTACCCCGCTGCCCGGGGGCAGAGCTCAAGCGGCTCTGGCTTTGTGCATCTGCACTGCTGGGTGCGTGCGTGGGGTGGGAAGCGCGTTTCTCTCCGGTGTCCGGCTATGCCCGTGACGGATGCAGACCCAGGGAAATAGTTACCAGTGCTCGGCGAGTGCCCAGAGGGGGAATTTGCTAGTGTGACGTAGTGGGGGTACCTTGCTGGTTGCTATGCTGGGCGGTGGGTTGTCAGTGGCCTCCACTGGCTGCTGTCTGCAGCACGGCCCAGCAGGGCAGGGGATGAGTTGTTATGCAAGGGGGCTTCGAAACTCGTCAGACAGGTATCTCCCATGGAGCGGAGCAATGGGAAGGAGGGGGGTGGAGCCCTGGCTGGGGGGCAGGGCTGGAAGTGAGTGAGTTAGTTTCTGTCTGGGATCATGGAGGAGACAGCCTAGGGAAAGGGGCTGGAATTTAGGGGCCCAGTCTCCCCCATCTCAAGGGGGGCTGAGGCATCCTAGGCCCGGTTCCTGTAACCAGATGACATCTGTGCTGTGCTGTATCCTGGAGAAGCAATAAACTCCCTCTATTCTACTGGCTGGTAGAGTCTGTTCGTGCCATTACGGGGGTGCAGGAGTTGGGGGACCCCGACGCGCTGCCACAGCTAGCACCCGCCGCAGAGGCTGGGTCAGGTCCAATGTTCTCCCCTCGCTGGGACCCGCTGGGACGGTCGCCGGGGTCCCCCCTGCAGCCCCTTGTCTGTCGTCTGGCCAGACCCCGCCATGTCCTCTGGGCACCAGGGTCCCAGACACAGCAGCTCCAACTCTGGGCTGTTCTCTGAAACAACAAACTGCCCCCCTTTGTCACATTAAACCAGTGACTTCTGGGCACTGAGCACCCCTGTGTGCAACCCCCCCTTTGAGCCCCCAAAACTCCCCACTGCCTCACAGTGGGACCAGCCCTGGCACCGCCCTGGCGAGAACAGGCATCCCAGGCTGCAGTGTGAACGCCATTCGCCCGGGGCTGGTTTAACCCAAACTGACCAGGAAGCCAATGTCACCAGGCGCATGGTCCTGCCAGGCAGCCCCCCACCAGCGTTGCCGCTGCTCCTCCCACCCACACGGGTGGCCAGCGCAGCCCCGATCTCCGGGCAGGGGGGGCTCAGTGCACATGGCTGCTGAGCTCCCAGCTGCTTTGCAACCACAGCTGGGAACTGGGCCCATGCCCAGGGTGCTTGTCTGGCTTGGTCAGCCTCCCCGTCAGGGCACCAGCGGGGCGGGGCGGCACATCTGGATCCCCTGCCATAGCTGATAGAACCGGCTGCCTCTGTCCCGGGGACCAGCCCCTTTGCCCACTAAGGCAGCTTCTCTGGCCCCGGCACGACCCACAAGCTCGGCGTAGGGAAACTGGGAGCAGCCTGGTGCTTTCGGGCAGCTCGAGGCGGGAGGCGGATCCACCGCCGCTCTGCTCGTTCCAGCAGAGTCTTGTGCAGTGTTGTTCTGTGGGACAGAAAGGGCCAGCCCCCCAAACCCATCTTCAACGGCTGCATCCCCCTGCTCCGAGCCCTCCCCGTCCTCGGCTGGTTCCTCCCGACTACAGGGACGGCCGGGCCCTGCCTAGCACATAAAAGCACCGTGCTCTGCCGGGAGAGGCCTGCCCTGCCCCCTGGAGCCCTGGTCCTGCCGGCAGGAGGCCGTCTCGCACAGCAGGGATGGCTCTTTTCCAAGGGATATTTCAGGACGCAAATAAGCACAAGCCCATCTGATGTGCTAGTCCTGGGATTTCTGCCCAGCAACCTGCCTGGCACGCACAGTTCCCAGGGAACATCCGGAACTGGCTCGCGGCGATATTTACAAACAGCTGATTAAAAAGTGCTTCAGACAGCAAGTGCGTGGGCCCAGTGAGCCCCTGGAAATGCCGTGCTGGCAGTCCCCGGAGCAGCTGCCCTTCCTGGGCTCATGTCGTCTGGAAACGGAGAGGCACTAGCTCCGTGGAGAGGCTGAGGGCTGGAACCGCGGGGCTGCCCTGCGTCAGGGGGATGGAGGAGCACTGGCAGAGATGGGCACAGGTGCTGGCCCGAGGCCCTCGCCCGCCAGGGCATCACACGCCGCTCTGGGATCTCTCAGGCTGCCCCAGAGGTGTGAACTCCGAGATCCCTTCTGCTCCCTGGCAGAGTTCTCTGCAGCAGGCCGGGCCCCCCGTCCCCCCGCTCAGCAGCGCGTCGGCCAGCTCGCGGGCAGGGCGCTCGCTGGGAGCATGACCAGGAATCGCTCTGACCCTGACTTACGCTGATAAGGTGGAGTATTCAATCTCTATTTTTCAAGCATTAAGTCTGCGTAATAGAGTGATGCCACAGGCTGTTTGCAATAAACCGGAGGAATACGACCGTCCTGGGAGACAGGCAATCCAACCGCAGCCACAAATTGATACTGGAGATGGTGGCTCCAGCCCAGCCTGCCTATTAATTAGGAGTAAATTGTACATGCAGGAAGATGATCAGTTACACCCACAGTTACTCGCTGCTCTTCTCTCCCCCTTGCAAGCAGCGTGCCTGGAGTCAGAGCACACCCAGGTTATATGCCAATTTGACGCACTGACCCTTGACTCGGCCGTCTCATGCTTGAATCCTGGTGATGGAAAATCCCTTTCTGACATCCTTAGTGCACAGATCCAGAGCCTTTCTTTGCTCACGTAGGCAGGCAGGAATGGCTGGTATCACCTGCTGGTATCGCCCGTGTGAGTGGGCCAACATGTGAACCTGCCTCGCTCCTGCTCAGAGCATTCCACGCCTGGGCGGCTGCCATCCCTCTGCATGGCCACCAGCAAGAGCTGGGGCTGGTGGTAAGAGCTCACGTCAGTACCATGAACGAGCAGCTCAACAGCTGATCCCCATGCGGGATCAGTACCTGCCTTGCGCTCTGATGTCCCCGGCCCCTTCTCCAGCTGGCCTCATCTTGCAGGGAACAAAACATGCACATGGGGGATTAACCTCATTCCATGTTTCCCATCTCCTCTCAGCCTCAGGGAGCAGCCCCTGGGCACAGGGCAGGGTCCATCTTGCTCTGCCCCACCTCCCAGCACTCGCGGCATGCAGCGGGCCCCCGGTGCCTCGTTGATTTACTCCGACCGCAGAGCCCCGCTTGGTGTCCCAGCCACTCTGCCAACACCTTTTGCTCCTGTCCCTGGGATCTACCGGCAAGTCTGCCACAGGCCCGGGAGGCTGAGCACGTGTGGCGGCTAAAGGCTCATTGCTGCTTCCTCTCTGCTCAGGAGAAACAGCCACTTTCTTTCTGCTTTCATGGCCAAGGCCAGTGTGGAGAGGACCGGCCATTTCTCAGCTCCCCTCCCCCGGGACCGGCCCAGCCTGAGCCCTGCAAACCTGCACCAGCCGCCAGCGGCGACGTTTCTTCTTGGCGCAATGTCACCTCCTGCATTTGGCTGGAGCAGCGACCCGGGGCCGTCCGAGCGGCGCTGAGCCAGCAGGGCAGCCCCGAGGCAGCGCGCAGGCCAGCAGGCCCAGCGGCAGAGGTCAAGGCATGGGAACACGGCAGGAGGAACACGCAGGCCCCCTTCCTGAAGCCGGCGAGACGCTGGGGAGAGAGCAGGATGTGCCCCTGGCTGAAGCGGGGAGCCGGGGAGGGGGAGACAGAGCGAGGTGGGAGGGGCCGGTGGGCTGCGCTCCCCAGTTGTGCACGAGAAAGGGGCAGGGCCTTTCTGCACGGGCTGTAGAGCCAGGGCATGAGGAAGCCTCAGCCGAGGGAACCAGGCTAGTCGGGGTGGGGGGGCCCACTGGAGCTGAGCCCCAGCACATGCAATGTGGCAGCAAACTGATCGGCCTGCACCTGCCACCGGCCCTGGGAGCTGCCAGGCAGCCAGTGCGAAGGCAGCACGAGCAGCCCCACCCACAAAGCATCTGTCACCTGAGGCCTAAGCCCCCCGGCAGCTCGGCAGCCCAGCCGCAGGCCGAGGATGCATGCCACCCGCGTCGCTCGGCCTGGCCGGGAGCAGGGTCCGGGGCGCATGGCCGTCTCTGGCAGCGCGAGGAAAGGAGGCGCCTGGGCTGGACGAGGCCCGAGAGTCCAGGCTGTCCGCAGGGAGAAGTGGGAATGCCCCGGAAATCAAACAAAAGTGCCAGGTGCTAAAAACTGGGCTCTGAGCGGAGGAGGGACCCGGAGGGGGCTGCTCCTTAGCAAGAGGGGAACGTTGGGCTGGGCCAGCCTCAGGGCAAGCATCATGCCAGTGTCATAGCAGCATCATGCCAGCATCACGCCAGCGTCATAGCAGCGCCATGCCAGCATCATGCTAGCATCATAGCAGCGCCATAGCAGCATCATGCCAGCACCATAGCAGTGCCATGCCAGTGTCATGTCAGCATCATGCCAGCATCATAGCAGCGCTCCATTTAGAGGCCCGCTCGCCGCCTGTACGATGGATCCTGCCACATCTCAGAGAGCGAGCGCCAGAGAAACCTGCCCTGCCCTGCCCCCGGCACGAGGGCTGTGGCACTCACTGTCCTGTCCTCAGGCCCCCCACTGTGTGCACACGTGCATGAGAAGAGCCGCTGCAGGGCACCCTTGTGTGTTTCGTCAGACCGGTGGGCTGGAGACTTGGGACTCGGCGCTCGGAGCGGAGCGACGGCTGGGAAATCCGCGCTGACGAAGGCCGGGCGGAGCAGCAGGACTCTGCTGGCTCGTGTGTGGTGAGGCTGGTACAGAGGCGTCATCCAGGGGCCTCGCAGACGGAAATGCTTCCGCTCTGTCGCTTGGTGCTGCTGTCCCCCAAGGGCTCTTCCCCAGGCACCTCTCCTAAGTCATTGGCCTGCAGTTAATCAGTGACGCTGGGACCCCACTCTGGGCCCAGGGGATCTCGGGGCGGCTTGTCCCCCTTTGGCAGCAGCTGTCAACATCCCCCCGGAACGGACGCCTGTCAGCCGGGGGCTCGTCACACGCGGCCCTCGACAGGCAGGCAGCTGCACCCCATTGGGGAGCCTAGTGCTTCAGGAAATGACATGACGGCAGGTCTTGACTGACAGGAGTCAGTTCTGGAGTGAGGCAGAGCACCCTCGTGCAATGGACACACTAGTGATCGTTCCCAAGTCACAAGGGCGTGGAGCTGTGGGGCTAGTGCGCGGGAAGGGAAGCGGCGGCAGCGTGCCAGCGGGGAGCTCAGATCCGCGCCAAGCACGCCGGAATGCCTGGGAGCAGAACAGCTGGCTCCTCGGCGCTCCAGAGTCGGCTGCCTCCTCCAGTGCCTCCCGCAGGGCCACAGAGCACCCAGCTCACTCCTTCCCTGTCGGAGATTTACTCTTCTAACGCTACTGGAAGTGAGATGCTCTCGCCCCAAGCCCAGCCCTCCGCCACCCTGTGTGCCCCCGACTTGCTGCTCAGTGTGCAGCCCGCCCCGCGCTGCTTCCCCAGTGTGGGCGGGTTAGCCAGGGCTTTTCCCCTTCGTCCACATGTCTGCTCAGGGAGCTTAGATGCTAGCATCCCAGCCTGGGCCTGGGCGGGCCTCAGTGCCTGTAAGCCACAAATATGGAGCTTGCACTAACCTCAGTACCCACTATGACAGCTGCCTCGCAATTCCAAGTATATATCAACCTTGGCGCCTTATGTTAGCCGTGGAATCCCAGGGTGTGCATGTGTATGTGTGTGTGCGTGCATGCATGTGTGCATGTGTGCATGCGTATGCGCGCACGCATGTTTTAAAGAAAATTGAGCAATAAACATCCAGAGCAATGAGACATTTAAACATTCGAAGTAATTGATTCCAGAAAAAATATGATGGGATGAAATCTATTCCTGCAATAAACTGTCCATTAGCTGGGCCATCAGCATAACCCTAATCTAAAGTTATGGGGCTCCATTACAGATATCATCAAGTACAATTTTCTATATTCCATTAATCAAAAGCACCATATGCACGAAGAGCCTGCTTTGTCTTTTTGTTCCTGCCTTCTCCCGGAACAGGATAGATCTGATTCCATGTGTTATATGGCTCTGATGTCTGCTAAGGGCACCATGCCCTCGAAAGCCACATTAACTAGCAGCGTGCGCGCTGGGAGAGAAGAAAGCGAAATACTATCTCGACAGCTGGAAGTGAAAATATGAAAAGTGTTGCACTTACAGGGGAAAACGCCTATTTTTATTACTTGAATGGACAGTTTGGTATAAAGAGAAATTCCTCATCCAGGATCACACAGCCAGTGGAGCTGCTGCTGGCAGGTGAGCGGCTGGATCCACAGCGTGGAGGGAACTGTCGGGATCTCGGCTTTGGTGGCAGGCAGTGGGTTTTCCATAGACATGCCAGGCTGCAGCCCACCAGGCTAGGGCTGTCCTGCCCTGCGCTGCCCTGCCGAGCCTGCCCCTTCTTTCCTCCACATGGCCCACACGCTGCTCTCCTGCCCCCTGCCCCTTTCCGCATTGCCCGGCCCTTAGAGCCCCCCGGTCCTGCCCCCCAGCACCCCTGGCTAGGCCCTCAGAGGGGACCCTCCCAAGAGGCAGGAGACCACAGAGGGTCAGAGCCTTGGGGGGCCATCCACGCCTGGTTTGAACACAGAATGGCGCTCGTGAAGACTTGCCCGTGCACACGCCCCTCTGGACGCTGCTCGGGGCAGTGGAACCACCGGGAGCAGCGGGCCCAGGCAGAGTCCCTAGGGGCAGGCCGAGCGGCGGGCCCCTGCCCTGCCGCGGGCTGGGCACCGCCGGGCAGGGCTTGCCTGTGCAGCGCAGAATGCTTTTGTGTGGAGCAGACGCTACAGCTGCTCGTGCTTCCTGCTCCCCTGATGTACAATGGCCCTTCCCACACCTAGTTTCCTCACTCTGGGGGTGCCACACCTCATTCCACGAGGAGTAACAGTTAATCCAAACTAAGGACTTAGTTCGGATTAACTTTAAACTGCCGCGTGTAGCCACGGGCAGTTTGTTCGAACTAAGGGGGATTTAAAAATGGCGGCCGGACGGGAACATGCAAATAAAGCCCGGGATATTTAAATCCCGGGCTTCATTTGCAACTCTGGTTGCCTGACTTGCCTACCTAGCTCGAATTAACGAGCTAGTGTAGACATACCCAGACTGAGGAGAGCACAGCCGGGGGAGCAGAATGGGACTGTCTGGCTGCACGCACAAAGCACAGCGGCCCCTGGCTCGCTCGACATGCAGCCCTTCCCCGGGGAACCAGCCCCAGGGCTCCGGGTGCCCGGCCCTGGCTCGCTCGCTGCCCAGCCACAGCGGTGCACACATCGGCGGCATGTTATTGCCTCAGCAGGAGAACGGGATCTGCCTCCCGTTTTCACTTAAGCACTAGCTAATGTAACCGAACGTAGGGCTGTGAATTAACAACCCGCGTCCACATTCTGCACAGCACACACCTCGGACGCCCCTCCGGAATGTCCTTCCCCGGGTGCTCTCGGGAATGGGGGGCCTGACAGCTCCCCCCAGATGCACCATGCCACTGGCCTGCTGAGGGGCCAGGGGTCTTTCTTGGATGAGGACATTTGCTTCACTGCTGGCTGAGTGTGAGGGGCCGCATGCCAGTGCCCTGTGGCATGTCACTCCCTTTGCCTGCAGGCTGGCACCTGGAGTGTTTGCACCCCCCTGCTAGTGTATTAGCAGCCAGCTTATGGAGCTGGCAGCGGGCCTGGTTCCCAGCTGGATCCTGACAGCTCTGCCGCTGGACTCAGACAGGCGTATGTGCTTGTATTGTGAAAACAGGCGGCAGGGTTGTATCAGGATGAGGTCAGTGTTCAGGCCTTACTGAATGCCTGGGAGCTGCTGCCTGTATTCGTCGCACTGGGTGCATTTGCATCCCGCACTGCACGGTACCATTTACACATTGGTACAGTGAACCTCTGCGATTGTACATCACCCGGCCAGAGGGGGACATGAGCGACTGGAAAGGGCAGGTCTCCGGCCAAAGGTATTACACCCTGGCCAGCAAAGGACACTCCATTGACTCAGCCGACTGAGGAACATTACAGAGAACAAAATACTTCGTAGCCCCCAATGAAGAGAAGTCTCCCACGTGAATTCCTCCCATCAACTGATGGTGCGGCTCAGAGCACATGGGGGGAAGAGCCCCCCACACTCCCCCACCCCCCTGCAATGAGAAGGACCGAACTGGATCTTTGTCCTGCCTGGGTTTCCAGGCACAAGTGAAGGATCCCCAGCTGCCTAGGCTGGGTTAGCCGAGCTTACTGATTGTAGAAGCTCCTGTTCCCGTTTGACACGCAAGCCTGTCACTCAGTTGTATGTCTCTGCGCTTACCTGCTTTAACCCGGTACCGAACGCCCTCCTTTCCTTTCTAAGGCAATGCATCTGGGGCTAGTTAATGAGCAGATTGGCTGCAGCATTGTCTTTGCTGTGAGCGCTACAGGGCAAGCGATGGGGCAAGTGGCTGGCCCTTGGGGCCCGGCAGTGCCCTGCACGTGGCTGATTTTTGGTGTAAGGGGCCAACTCTCAGAAGCCAAGGCTTGTCTGGGAACTGAGACAGGCTGGGTGCCCCAGGGACTGCCTGCGACCCCAGGCTAAGACCATTTAGTGTCTGAGGGGCTTGCACTGGGTAGTTAGTGAAACCTGAGGCTAGAACTCACCAGCCAGTCTGGGGCTGGTGCCCTGGTGTGTAACAATCTGCCCCGAGGCTGGTGCTCGTATTAGTCCTTAGCCACGTAGCCCAGCATGGGCCTGTCGTATTCTCTTCCCCTCGACCAGTCCTGGAGCCCCATGTTCTATTTCATGCTGCTCGTTACCCCGGGGGACACAGGGCTGGTGCCCTGAACTGGGAGCGCCAGGATTGGGGAAACCCCCCCGAGCTTCACTGGAATGTGTCACTAGTAATAGAGGCAACGTCTCAGCTAGTCTTGGACTGAGCCCAGGTCAGAGATTTTGGCCCACGGAGGAAGTTTCCTCTCTCTTGTGACACTGCACAGGCCTACACCACACACACTGCCGTGCCGGGCACACTGCACAGGCCTACACCACCCACACTGCCGTGCCGGGCACACTGCACAGGCCTACACCACACACACTGCCGTGCCGGGCACACTGCACAGGCCTACACCACACACACTGCCATGCCGGGCACACTGCACAGGCCTACACCGCACACACTGCACAAATTGCCGTGCCGGGCACATTGACCCTGGGTATGTCTAGAAAACCCGCCTCGTCCCGACAGAGAGATGTAGATTAGGCACGTCGAAATTGCTAATGAGGCAGGGAGTGAAATATCCCGTGCTTCATTAGCATAAACATGGCTGCTGCTTTTTTTTCGAAACGGAGCTTTTTTAAAAAAAAACGGCACTCTAGATGCGGATCTTTCGAAAAATAAACCCTTTTTCGAAAGAACCTGTAAACCTCATTTTTGAGGAACACAGGATCTTTCGAAAAAGGGTTTATTTTTCGAAAGATCCGCCTAGACTGCCGTTTTTTTCAAAAAAGCTCCGTTTCGGAAAAAAGCAGCGGCCATGTTTATGCTAATGAAGCACGGGATATTTAAATCCCTGCCTCATTAGCAATTTCAATGTGCCTAATCTACATCTCTCTGTCGCCAGAGAGGTGTAGTCTAGACATAGCGCCGTGTGGCTGTTCTCGTGTTCCCTTCCCAGAGGGGGCTCTGAACACAGTGGGTTAATCATTGCCCAGATAAGGCTGGCTACATTCTTTATTGCCCTCTTCTGGTGTCTGAACTGTGACTCAGTTCGCGTGGGCAAACAGCCCTTGTCCAGCACAAGCAGTTGTTGATCCGCGGCGGGTTCGCAGAGGCTGGCGAGAAGCACTCTCTACGGTGGCTGTGGGGTTTTTACACACACGAGTTAGTAAATAAAACACAGCCGAGCTATTTTGCAGTAGGCGCCTTTGAATCATTCGAAATTATTACGAATGCCAATTTTTCTTCCCACCTTATGGCAGGATGAAGATACCCACTCAATTTTCATCAAAAGCACATGAAAGCAATCAAGTCTCCCGTCGTTTCTATGGAAATAAGGGATGCAAATTGGGATTGTGTGGTATCTTTTTTCTTGAATTTATCCATAAAAATGCAAATACCCTTCAAACTGATGCGAAAATATTTTTCTTGTACAAAGCGTGGCACCATATTTCGGCGAGAAGCTTTTGTCCATTGGCGCTTGTGGCCAGCCGACCCAACAGCCTGTCACAGTTCCACCACGTGGCGCCGGAATAGAGTCCAATGGCGCGAGTCTCCCGGGGCAGGCGTGCCTGGCTCCAAGGGGCCGTGTCCTCGGGTGCCCCTCAAAGTGCCCACTGGGTACTGTGGCCCAGCAAGCCTGGGAGGCCGGAGGGGGCATCCCCAGTAGGAGCAGGGAGGCTGTTTTACCTTTGTGCCTGGCGCTGGTGCCCATGAGGCAAGGAGGAGGTGGGTGCATTGGAGGGGCTCAGAAAAGAGCCACAAGACTGATGAAAGGGTTGGAAAACCCGCCTCGTCCCGACAGACCCCAGGAGCTGGGTCTCTCACATCCCCAAGGGAAGTGAAGGGGCAGCTTGGTCCCGGTCAGGCAGTCCCTGCCGCCAGGGCCGGCGAGTGATGGAGGGAGGTGCGCAGGCCCCAGCATGACCGGAGCCGAGGGAGAGGTCTCTACAGGTGAATTAGAGCCTCTGGGGCCAATGAGGCAAGGAGGGAGCCGAGGGAGAGGTCTCTACAGGTGAACTAGGGCCGGTGGGGCCAATGAGGCAAGGAAGGAGCCGAGGCCTAGTGCTGACGCGGGATCGGAGGCCTGTGAAGGGAGATGCTGCCTGAGCAGGGCAGGGGATCCCCCAGCAGAGGAGCCAGAGGAGCCCTGCCCAAGGGGAAAGGGGCAAGAGGTGAAGCTGAAGGGGCTGAGGCCGGAGCAGGAGGTGGACTTAGGTCCCTGCCCGCTCCCCATCTCCGCCCCTCCAGGGCACTCGCAGAGCCCAAGAAAGGGGCCGGGGCGGGCCCCTGACCCAGCACACCAAGGCAGAGCGTGGGACCCACCCCAGCAGCCTCTGCTCCTGGCCACGCTCGGTGGGAATTTATTCCGTGGTAGCAGATGTGCCCAGCGTTGCTCCCGTCCTTCAACTCAGTTATGACTGTGTTGGAAATGTTTGTGCTGTCTTGCAATGAGGGTCTTTTCCAAACATACAGTGCTGGTTTTACGAACTTAACTTCAGGAATTTTTTTAATGGAAATTCTATCGAGTGTATTTTTTCATCCTATAGTCAGTTTGGTTTCTAACAACATTGCCTTCTAGTTTTCATACCATAAGCATTGATTGAGCTGGGCCAAAACAGAGCATCACTCCAAACGTCGCTGTTTTCTCTCTCTTCTGTAAGGCTTATTGAGAAGCAATCCTCTTCCAGGTTGTGACGTAGTGGGGGGTACCTTGCTGGTTGCTGTGCTGGGCAGTGAGCTGTGGGTGACCCCCGCTGGCTGCTGTCTGCAGCACGGCCCAGCAGGGCAGGGGATGAGTCATTATTCAAGGGGGCTCTGAACCTGTCCAACGAGTTATCCCCCATGGAGCGGAACAATGGGAAGGAGGGGAGTGGAG
The DNA here is from genome assembly GCA_032595735.1 of Pelochelys cantorii. Taxonomy (NCBI): domain Eukaryota; kingdom Metazoa; phylum Chordata; order Testudines; family Trionychidae; genus Pelochelys; species Pelochelys cantorii. Next base: position 41,300,366 of record CM064341.1, read on the forward strand.
CCCTGGCTGGGGGCAGGGCTGGAAGGGAGAGTTAGTTTCTGTCTGGAATCATGGAGGAAGCAGCCTGAGCAAAGGGGGGCTGGGATTTAGGGGCCCAGTCTCCCCCATCCCAAGAGGAGCTGAGGCATCCTAGGCCCGGTTCCTGTAACCAGATGACATCTGTGCTGTGCTGTATCCTGGAGAAGCAATAAACTCCCTCTATTCTACTGGCTGGTGGAGTCTGTTCGTGCCACTACGGGGGTGCAGGAGGCGGGGGACCCCGACACATCGTCACAGTGGTGTCAGGAGCGGGATGCACTGCACCCCATGGATGGAGCTTCCAGCGGCGAGTGACAAGGCGCAATAGAAGCAAGAGCCATGGAGCCAGGCGTGCTGGAGACAGAGCGAAGCAGTTCCTGGGAATCGTGGGGCGCTGCAGCACTAGACTGGTGAGGCTGCACCGAGGGGACTAGCAGGGAGATGGCCTACGCCCGACTCCTGAAGGCAGAGCTGGTGAAGCTGTGCAGAGAGGGGCTTGCCTGTGCGAAAGGCAACCAAGGCCCAGCTGATTGCCCAGCTGGAGGAGAATGACCAGCTGCAGGGCCGGGATCCTGTCCCAGTGGGGAGCAGCCAGACCCCCGCTGGGAACGTCTCAGGCTCTGAGAGGGGGCGGAGCGCTGGAGGCCGCCGGAGAGACCGGACTGCCTCCCAGGGAAACCCTGCAAGCCATAGTCCGTCTAGGGCAGGGGCCAGCCCAGCAGAGCTGCGGCGGCTGGAGATCCAGCTGCAGATGAAGGAATTGGAAGTCCAGGACCATAGAGAGCAGTGACAGCATGAGCTGGCCATGGCAGAGCGGAGAAGCAGTAGGGTAGCTAGGTAGGCAGAGCGGAGTAGCAGAGTGCGGACGGGCCCCAAGGACCCAGGGCTGCCAGACGCTTGGAGAAGCTTGTGGTGGCCCAACTGAAGTACGTGGGCAACATAGACGGGTTCCTCAGCTCCTTTGAGAGGGCCTGTGGACTGCAACGGGTCCCCCCAGCTGACTAGCTACAGGAGCTCATCCCCACACCGAACCAGGAGGCTGCCGGGGTGCTCAGTCAGCTGGAGGACCTACAGCCAGGGGATTATAACCGAGTCAAGGAGGCCCTGCTGCACAAGTTCGGGCTGACCCCCGAGATGTACAGGAAGAAGTTCCGGGGGGTGCAGAAGGGGCCACAGGAGACCTATGTGGATCTGGCCTCCCGCCTGGCGCTATACTGCCGCAAGTGGGTGTCTGGAGTCGGAGCCCAGACCGCAGAGGAACTGCTCAAGCTGGTCATGATGGAGCAGTTCTATGAAGCCTGCACACCCAGGCTGAGGCTGTGGCTCAAGGACCGAAGTCCGGAGAACCCCCAGGAAGCTGGGAGGCTGGCGGACGAGTTCACAGAGAGACGGTCTGGGTGCGAACGGGAGTCCCGGAGAGAAAGGGAATTGCGCAGAGACCGGATCTCGGCTGAGCGACGGAGAGAGTCATCTACGAGGCGAGCCCAAGAGACAAGTCGTCTGCGCCCCAGAGAACCAGCCAGGGCCTGGACAGAGCCAGCCCAAAGGGGCCCACAGGACCTAACTTGCCATCTCTGTGGGCAAAAAGGCCACAAGAGGGCTCAGTGCACCAGGCACCAAGACCTGGGATTTCCCGGAGTTAACTGGCTGGGGCTGGAGGAAGGGCAGGCTGCCCCAGAGGCAGGGGCTGGCAGGCAAACCCCAGCTCAGAGTGGGGGGAAGGATGCTCAGTGCACCTCTCATGGGAGATCTAACCCTCGGGAGGCGGATTTCTCTGTGTACCGGGTGGGGGCAGGGTGGCCCCTGCAGAGCGACTGCCTCGTACCCCTGGAGGTGGATGGTAGGAAGGTGACGGGTTTCTGGGACATGGGGGCGGAGGTGACACTGGCCCGATCGGACATAGTGGCCCCAGACCGGGTACTACCCCACACTCAGCTGACCCTGAAGGTCATAGATGGGTCCCCATTTAAGGTGCCTGTAGCCAGGGTGCATCTGAAATGGGGGGCCAAGGAAGGTCTCAAGGAAGTGGGGGTGCACCCGCACTTGCCCACGGAGGTGCTGATGGGGAATGACCTAGAGGACTGGCCCCATGAATCCCAGCGGGCTCTAGTCACCGCCCGTAGCCAGAGCCAGCGAGGGGCTGAGACAACCTGGATCCAGGGAAGGACTCTCGGCAGGGTCCTCAGGGTCCCATCCCAGTGGACACGGGGTCCAGCCAAGCTGGGACTCTGGACCTCGGCAAGGGCGGGGAACAGATCCCGATCCCTGCCCCAGCGGCTGAATTCCAGGCTGCGGTGCAGGCAGACCCCTGCTTGCGGAGGCTGAGGGACCAGGCTGGCCTCCGTGCAGCTCAGCCCCTGGGGAGAGGAGGCCAGGAGAGATTCCCGTGGGAGCGGGGATTCCTGTTCCGGGAATGGCTTCCCCCCAGGAAGGGGAGGGCATGGGGGGTCCAGCGGCAGCTGGTCGTCCCCCAAAGGTATCGCCGCAAGCTGCTGCATCTGGCCCACGACGTCCCCTTTGCGGCCACCGGGGGATCCAGCGCACGCGGCTGAGGCTGCGCCAACACTTCTACTGGCCGGGGATATTTGCAGCCGTGCAGCGGTCCTGCCGGTCCTGCAACTCCTGCCAGAGGGGCGGGGAGGCCCAAGACGGGAGGAAAGCTGCTTGGGGGCCCCTACCCCGTATAGAGGAGCCCCTGGGCTTGCTGAGAGAGTTATGGGAGGGGAAGACCTCCCTGGATGGGGCGTCGGGGGTGGAAGACGCCCTGGCTGTCCAGGGAAGGCTCGCTGAGCTCATGGCCCCGGCCCGAGAGACCCTGGCCAGAGAACAAGCCCAGTGCAAGGGTGGGTGCGACCACAGAGGACAGGCCTGTGCCAGTCCCCCCGGAGCGGTGCAGCGAGTGGACAGAGGGAAGCCAATTCATGTGGGGCCTCGCTGCAGCCGGCCTGAGTCAAGGGGAGCATCCATGCCCCAGGGCGGGTTCCCACACAGAGGACCCGAACTTCCCTAGGTCATGAGCAGAGTGACCCTGCTCAGTTCGCTCTTGGAGGGGCGAGAACTGTGACGTAGTGGGGGGTACCTTGCTGGTTGCTATGCTGGGCAGTGGGCTGTGGGGGACCTCAGCTGGCTGCTGTCTGTAGCACGGCCCAGCAGGGCAGGGGATGAGTCATTATGCAAAGGGGGCTCTGAAACTGTCCAACAAGTTATCCCCTAGGGAGGGAACAATGGGAAGGAGGGGAGTGGAGCCCTGGCTGGGGGCAGGGCTGGAAGTGAGTTAGTTAGTTTCTATCTGGATTCATGGAGGAAGCAGCCTGAGCAAAGGGGAGCTGGGATTTAGGGGCCCAGTCTCCCCCATCCCAAGAGGGGCTGAGGCATCCTAGGCCTGCCCCTGTAACCAGATGACATCTGTGCTGTGCTGCATCCTGGAGAAGCAATAGACTCCCTCTGTTCTACTGGCTGGCGGAGTCTGTTCGTGCCACTACGGGGGTGCAGGAGTCGGGGGACCCCCACACGTCATCACACAGGTTCATCCTGTTTGTCTGGCTCATCTTAGTTCAGTCTCTTTCAACGTTCGCTCAGTTCTGTCCATACTGAGGCCTGTCCTTGCTTTGGGGGTTCGGTCTCTTTTCTGTATGGTTTTATGAGAACCAGTCCCGTTCCAGGCACATCTCACTGTCCTGGCCCAACCTAACCCTGGTCTTGCATTAAGCTGTGAGAAGAGGAAGCTGCCTATGGAATTCAGTGGTCCTCGCTCTTGCCATTTAGGGGAAGTTCTTGAACAAATGGGCCCACAGAGAAACTCTCCTGGGACTCTCGTGGATTCAGTGATGGGCTCATCACTCTAGCTGAGACGGGACTAGCGGGAGCCAATGGCCGCCAAGTCAGACAAATTCAGACCGGAAACGCGGTGTACGGTTTGACCTGAGGTTGTCTAATCCTTGGAACCACTGACTAAGGGCCGGGCGGATCCTCCCTCGCTGACGACTTTTGAATTCTTCTAACAGATCTTCCCTTGGGGGCAGGTCTCTGGCCGAGTTGCTCAGTTGCTCACACGTGGGGGCCCCTCTTCCTGCAAACAGCGCCCTGTAGCCGCATGGCTGTCAGCTTCACGCAGTGTGCGCTCAGCCACCCGCTCTGGCACCGCAGCGGGCTCGGGGTCCAGTCTGAAAGGCCATTGCCCTGGCCCTGCAGAAGTTCTCCCCTTGCCCGCTGTCCTGCCCCACTTGGCTTTCCGCATGGATTGAGCTGAGGGGAGCAGCAGGCAGGGCTTGGGGTGGGCCTCTCCTCTCTGTCTGTCTGAACACGCCTTGGGCTCCTGAGTAAGGCTCCCCAGACCAGGTTAGAAACAAGCCATGATCAGTGCTGGCCCCGCTGGCGACGTGCTCTAGGGGACAGGCCCCTTAGCTTCTTGTCAGGACTCCACCTGCAATGATCCGACTGCTCTCCCCTCTAGCCACAGTGCAGGCTGTTCCCATCGGCTACTACCACGCACCTCAGCGCGCCCGGCCCCAAACCGGGCGTGGGCTAGTTCTTTGTCTGTGCACACCACGAAGTCTCCGGCTTCCATGGCTGCTGGCCTGTCCCACAGCTTCTTGTGTTCTCCTGCACGGGGCCTTCTCTTCCCAGGCACTGCTTTTCGTCCTCACCCCTGTCCGTCGCCTTGCTTGCCCATCCTGGCATGGGCTGGACCGGGACTGAAGATTTTACTCTTCATGCCATGAATTCCTCTTGCCTCCCAGCCACTTGCACCTAAACTGGGAGCTGGGGGCTTTTTGTGAAAGGTGCTGAAGCCGACAAGCTGCTTTGTCGAGTGGCTCGTGACAGACGGTCCAGAGGAAGGTGCATAAGCCCCACAGCAGCCGACGTGGCATGACCTGCCCCCGCACTGGGTCCCATCCTGCTCTCCAAGAGCTAGCACTCAGCCTAGGCCCTGCCACCGGATGTTTGATGTCCCTTCCCCGGCCCTAGTCAGTCACTGTTCTAGCTTGGGATAGTCCTGGTTCTGGCTACTCCTGCCTTGCCCCCAAGTCTTCTCCCAGGGCATCTCTCATCTCTGCACGGGGAGCGCTAGGGTCACCTCGCACAGCACTGAGCGCAGAGATAAATAATAAAGTAGCTCTGGGAAATGCTGACCCCCAGCTGGCTCTGCTGCCCCCTTTCCCGGGGCGGTCCGTGGTTGGGAATCCCACAGGGAGCTTTGAGCAGTCGCTAGCTGCGCCATGGGGCCATGGGGGATTGCTCTGTCCTGTGCCTGGGGACTGGGTTCCCCATAGCTGTTACTGACCGACTTAACAATGTGCCCTTGGAACTGTGAAGAGGTAAAACTCCTGGCGTGAAAGAGAGAAGGCTACGGCTGCATGATTATAAGCTGGCAATTAATTAATTGTGCTGTCACTCTTGCCACCTGAGAACAACAGCTAGATCAAAGACCTGAACTGAGATCAAACTGATTAGCAGAGCATGTTACTTACATTTGAAAGTGCCAATTACACGCAGCAGAGAGACAGTCCAGATTAGTGACTGCCCCAAGCAACTCAGGAAGGGAAAACGCTCATTCGGTGAGCCTAGAAATGGTGCTCACTCCTGGGGTGCAAGCAGGGCTCGCCGAGGCAGAGGGGTCCCCCGGCAGCAGCCATGTGCTGAACGTTACACACGAACCACGTAAAGATGCGTTTTGGAAACTCGCCACTTGTGCACGCTGCTTTGAGCCGGCTTGGCCTCGCCTTGCCCACGTGGCTTCCCAAGGCCTGCCGAAATGGCGACTGCAGGTCCCACGATGACTCGGAGGAGTAGAGCTCCCCCAAAGACACAGACCTGAGCAAGTGAAACCAACTGTCTGTATCTAAGTGCATCTGTGCACAGCTCCTGGGTGAGCAGCCGTGCGCTGGGCACTTGTGCATCCAGAGAGCCCGTTAGACTCCCAGGTAGCGAGTTGTGCTTCGTTACCCAGCTCACCCACAGATACACACCAAGATGTGCACCTACACATCAACCCTCGAGCCCTGCTGTCATTCATTAAACCTTTCCTAAATGCCCTCCCACCGCCCCTTGGTTCACAGAATAACTTCTCACATCTGCTACAGTGTTACGGGCGTGTCTCTGCACGATCTGCACGTGGGACTTTATCTGCCCTTCACAACGCACCTCCCATACACATGGAAGAAAAGACCACGCCCAAGGACAAAGCCGTGTGTGGTTGTGCCCACGAAAGCTCACGATACCATCGATATTTTGTTAGTCTCTGAGGGTGTGTCTGCACAGCAGCGTTACTTCAGAACAAGTCACGTTATTCCAAAATAACACAGTGCACGTCCACACAGCAAGCCGCTATTTCGAAATAACGTTGGGCTGGAGGACTTCTTGCTCCAACTCCTGCAACCCGCACTCCCCGAAGAGGAAGGGACGTGGGAGGGAAAGCGCTCTTCCTCCGGCTTCCTGCAGCGTGGACAGAGCCAAGAGCCGAGCTGAGCAATTTCGTCTTCAGTGACGCCACTGAGGTAGCTGAAGTTGTGCAGCTGAATTCGACTTTAGCTCTGCAGTGTAGACGTGCCCTAAGGTGCTACAGGACTGCTCGTCGGTGTTTAAGGTAGTTCAGCTTCACTCCACTGTGGTTCTCAACTGTTTCGTTCCCAGCCTGCCGTGCAGGGCTCCCCTCCTGGACGGCAGCTTTGAAAGGGCAGGAAGGGAAGGTGGGGACTCTCCACCGCCTGCCATCTGTCAGCGCCATCTGTCCCAGAGATCGGCTCCAACTCCGCCCCAGAACGTGGGCTGGGCACAGGAGCTGCTCGGTGAAATTCCCTGGCCCATGCTACATAGGAGGCCAGACTAGAGGACTAATGGGCCCTCTGGCCCAGACATTCCTGGACAGACATGCTGCTCTGGTCTCCCAGCTCCTTCAGCTCAACTCTCCAGAATCCAGGCTCTTCTCCAAGGCAAGTCCCTCTCGGAGAGGCCAGTGGACACACCATTGCCGCTGGTCACAGGGGACCCAGGGACCATCTGACTGCAGCACAAGCACAAGAACGGCCGCTGCGGGACCGCACAGAGGTCTCTGGACGAATGACCCGTTCTGAGTGATTTGGTAGCCATCAGCCCCGGTGCTGGAGGACACCCATAGTCCCTCTTCATGGTGGTAAACGGTCTGGTCTGCAGTGCCAGTTGCTGCTCATGTAGTTGGGGATGTAAGTCAGCATCCAGCTGAGCCTTGGTCACGTGCTGCCTGTTGCACATTGGGATTTGTCTGAGTTGGGGTGGCTCTGGAGACATCCCCCCAACTGGGAATGCCACAGGCAGGGGGCGGGCACTGGCCGGGGGGGCGGGCTCAGAGTTCCAACCTGCACCAGAAATGGAGACGCGGGAAACAGTCGAAACCCTGGATGCGTTTTGAACACGACCGAGAGGCTATTAGAGGAGGGTGCCACCGCTGCTGCGTGGGAACGGCTGCTGCTTAACACATGCGGGGAGAACAGGCTGGTGACAGAACCTGTCGGTCACACAAAGTGATTTGCATTGGCCCAGGCTGGAGACACTGCAGCAATTCAAAGGCTCCGAAGGAAGCAGGACAGAAAGGCTGCCCCAGGCGAAATGCAGAGCAGCTGGGAGCAGGGTAAAACACCCGGGAAGGAAGCGTTTGAATCACTAGCCGCGTCGGGTTCTCTTGAAGGAAGACGCGTCATTTCAGCTTATGCGTTATCCAGCACCAGCCTGTGCAAGATGATGCATCGTCCCATCGCTTTCCCTGATGACAATGTAATTGGCGTGTTGAGACATTTTGTTGCTTTCGTGCTCTGAGATGTCTTGAGATGCGTGTTGCTCTGCCCAGTTCTGTGAGCTGCATCCAAAGAGTATGCTTGTTGCTGACTGTTCGGCACTGGCTGCAGATTTCCCAAATAGGGTATAGAGGGAGCAGGAAAGGAGCAAATGGGGCTTTGTGCATGTGCAGGCCAAAGTATTCACAGCCCCACTCTGCCCCCAGCGGATAGCACCGGCCTCAGGGGCTTTGGCTGGAAAGGGCTGCTTGCTCCATGCTGCGGATCTGCATCACCTGGGTCCAGAGAGCCTCAAGTCAGCTGCAAGCGATTCCTCTTCCCATTTGCTAGCTGTATGATCGCAGTGCCCAGGGCCCAGGCACGGATCAGGACCCCATGGAGCCAGGCCCTGTGCAAACACAGAACAGGTGATAGAGACAGAACCAGAAAGAAGCAACCCTGCACAGAGGCGTGTTCTCTGGGACTGTCTGCAGATGGCTCAGAATATGCTTCTGTCCACACAAGCGTCTTGTTACAGTGTTAGGCGCTCAGACTGGGGCAGCGCGCGAGAGGAAAGCCTGCCGCAAGAAGAGCAGCAAAGACTGTCTGTGTCTGCGTCTCTCTAGCGAGTTCTAAATGTCTGGAGACCTGCAGCATTGCTCCCTCAAGGCATTTGCTTAATGACTTTGACCTTTATGGATTTGTGCAGACTCCCTTGGTATGAAAATACGAGCAAACAATGTCAGCTGAGGTTTCAAAATATGGCAGCTGTCCTCGTGTAACGTGTGTCTGCAGACACCCTGGAAATCCTTGAACGCTCTCAGAACGGTGTTTCAAACAGCAGAACGTCACCACCAGCTGCTACAGGCAAGTCACTGAACATACCCCAGAAAGACAAATAATCACTAGTAAGAATGCAACGGTGATGTGCCATTGGAGATGGTCAAGTAGCTAAATTATTCAACACAATGTGGGGGAAATCATGGGCTAACCAACGTGGTCGGTAGAATTCAAATGGCTCTAGTTGCTGTGGTCACCCACATTCTCCCCAAGGAGGGAGTTCTGCAAAAAGGGAAATCTCTGGGCGGATGGCTAGAAATGCCACTCTCCCTCTGGATGCCCAAGCAAGAAGCTAAAGGCACATTTGTGATCAGATCGTAAATTCCAGACTCCGGACCTCCATCCTGGAGACACCCAGAAAGATCCCATGTGCAGAGACTGACGCAGGCTCTGGTTAAGATACTGCAGAAAAAGCAGAGGAAATTCTCGTGGCCAGAATCTGGTAGCGTGAAGCTCTTCCATCCCAGAAGGACTTTGTAATGTATTAGGAGGTGCCAGTAGGAAGCTTCTCACTGATGTGGTAGCAGTTGTGATCCAATAGCTACAAACGCTGCTCCTTGGAAAAGCTCAGCCTCCCACCCCCACGTCGTGTCTCTGTCGGGGCAGAGGCGTAGCAGCATAGGTGACAAGCAGGGAGTTGGGGCTGGACTCCCCATTCGAGTTCCCATGAATGTTTTTAAAATACACCCAGCAAACCTGACGTGGTCTTGGTTTATTTTTGTGTAACACACATAACAGTGTGTGTCTGGGCAGGGAAGGTGTCCCTGGCCCGTTCGTCAGCTGATGGCATTGGGGGGCCTTCATACCTAACATCTAATCAGACGGATACACAAACACAGGGTTCTGATACTTCGCGACTCTTTGTGCGGAAGGCTGGCGCCGCAGGGCCCGCTCCAGAGCCCTTCGCAGTGAGTGGACGTCTTTCTCTGGACACGGGGAGCTTTGGCCCACGGCCAGGGGGTGCTGCAGGAGCACACGGCTGTGCTCATTATAATTATTATCCCCCCACCCCCCTTTCTTTCTCTGGCCTTTCTCATTCACTGGCCTCCGGACCCTTCTTGGGCTGGGGTGTCAGCGAGTGGCGGCCTGGAAAGGAAGGGTCTTAAATACGTCATTGACGCTTTCTGGTGGAAGCTCCCTATGAAATCAGACAAGTGCAATTTTCCTGCAGCTTCCAAACCCTCCGCCGCTTCAATTACTCCATTTGTGCCACAGGCCTGGGTGCCTCTCTGGGAGAGGGGAGACTGCAGCAGGGAGGGGACCTGGCGAGTTAAACACCCAGCAATTCACACTGGGAATTTATCGAGAAAGTTCAACGCCAGACTGAAGAGCAACGCCAGCAAGCACAGTGACAGCACCGGCCCCACTGGCCAGCCAGGCGGGGGATGCGCTGGGCCTTCCCCTGCAGGAGCCCATGTGCCACCGAGGCTCATCTCATCCACATCTCAGGGTTCAGTAGGGCCTCGGCCTGGGTCTGGCCCCGTGCACGGGGGAATTGGACCCAGGCCCAGCATCTAATACCACTGCAGTGGCACAAGGGTGCGAGCGTTTCCCAGCTGTGCTGGTGCTGTGTCACATGTGATCACGAGGGATGGGAATCCTCGTGTCTGCGGTGAACATTTCCCGCCCTACTGACCCTTTCCTGAAATGGCTTTTGGCTGCCGGGCTAAAAGCACAATATTGAAAATCAATAAGTGCAAAGCATTTGAGAGCCGAACGAAATCAAACATCATAATACACTGGAGTCAATCGTCTGCAATTAACCTTATAACTTCTCCTGCCTCTCGGCTCCGTGGAGACAACCAGCGCCTGCCAATCAGAGCCCGACCCAGCCTGTGGCCTGCACGACCACCCGTGCGAATGGGGAGCGGCCCCCATGGGTCACACTTCTCTCTGGTCATGTGTGGGTGCCACTAGGCCCAGCAGGATTTCCAGCGGCGAGTCTGCGATGTGATTCCAGCCATGCAGGTGCCAAGAGAGGCCATAGCATGCAGCCACCAAGTCCTGCCCCTCCGGAGTCCTGCAGACAGCAAATCGCTGCCCAGCCCTGGCCTGGCACCGTGTGTGTGTGTGTGTGCGTGATCAGCTCAGTGGGAAGAGACTTCTGAGGCACAAACGCGGTACAAAGGACCAGCGCATCAGTAGCCACAGTGCTAGCAGCCGCTGCCATGTGCGTCTCCTGCAGGAAGGGGCACAGAAGCCGTTGCCCACAGGAGATGGGGCCGTGGGGCAGGCAGGGGGGCTCTGGAGAGGGAGCTCAGCAAACCTGCTTGCTGGTGCTGGGGGGCAGGGGACTTCCCTGGCTTGCCTCTTGCTGCGGTAGACCCTGGTTCTCTACAGCTCCGTGTGGGCCGGTGGTTCCTCAGAGCAGACTCAGGGCCTGTCGCTCACGTGCGGCCCATGGCCCTGGCTGCAGGCTGGCTCCGGCAGGGACATCCGGCCTCTGGAGGTAACTCTGGTCCTGCTGCAGTGTGATGTCTCTCATTAACCCGGACAGACCCCCCTGGGCCCTGGCAGTGTCTCCGGGGCTTCCTGCCCCCTCAGCGGTCCCATGAGCCCGAGTGGGCCTGGAGGCTGAAAATGCAGGTGAATGCCGGGAGGGCCCAGGACACCCGTGTGGAAGTGAATGCAGCTTTTTCCCCAGGCCACGAAAGCCCTTGGCAGCCTTTTGGAGGGACTGGTGCCCACCGGGACACTGGCACTCCCGCCCTCCTCGGCCTCAGGGTGTGGGAGCATGGAGCACCGCCTGCCAGTTAAATGGCAAGGGCCGGACCGGGGAGCGGCAGAATGGCTGCCAGGCCCCTGCAGCGTCTGCGACCTGCGCGCCTGAGGCCAAGGAGCTGCTAGACATTGTGTGAGTGCAGCCGGTCCTGGCATGTCCGCCCAACAGCTCCGCCCTCCTGCTCGTGGGCCCGCTGCCTTGGGGCTCCTGTCCCTCCACAGCGGGACAGAGGACACGAGCGCTGTGGCAGTGGGGAATGGCGGACATGGGGAGGCTGGATGCTCCCAGCACATATGCCCGGGGCAGAGCAGATGAAAGCCAGAGTCCCCGCGGGACGGGCTCATGTCTGCAGGGGGCAGGGCTGCTCTCCGGGTGCTCACAGCACAGCAGTTTTCCAGCCGAGTCTGTTACTGTCCACTGCTTGCTAATAGCCACTGCTTGGCTTCAGAAAGAGCCTGGCTTTGCGCTTTTCTATCTCTTCTCTGTGCTGCTCCCCAGGCGACAGCCTCATCCCAGACAAGTGCGAAATCCTCACGCAGCTTTTACATCCACAGGAACTTGGCAGCCCGGCCCAAAGCAGGGCCAGGGAAAAGGAAAGCACAGTGCTCTCTGTGCTGCACTGCCGCCACCTCCTGACTCCAGCCCCCACACCTGCCCCCCCAGCCCCTCCTCACCCCCCAACTAGGGGCCATGTTGTGTCGCCCCACCAGCATTTTCCAGAGGGGGGGAGCTACAGAAGGGGGTGAATGGGAAATGATCCCCACCCCTGCCCACGTGAATATTAACAGTTTAGCAGGAAAGGGCCATTCCTAAGACAACCTTCTCCCCCCCCCCCCCCGCATGAGGGAACCACAGAAAGGTGAGTTTTCATAGCTGGCACCGCGGCTGTGGCTGGAACGTGCCAGCTCGGCGGGGAGCTGCCCACCAGCGCGGGGGGTCAAGGCCCAGAGGTCAGGCCTGGCCAGGAGAGGCTGGGCTCCTTTGTGCCTGGTCTTCTCCTGAATCCACCAGACCGATTCGAAGGGGATGGGCCCCAAGCACATGCCAGGAAATGCTCAGGAACAGGAAAGGGCTGATCAGGGGTCTGTGAAATGGAGGAATTGGACATTTTCATTGTGTCCCAATGTGCAGCCTTCCCGTCTGGCATCCCTGCGGCTTTAGGAGAGGGAACAGGCTCCACAGTGGGACGGGTGGGGGCAGCTGGTTTTAGGTTCGTCTGGTGGATTGCCCTAAGCTCCGATGCTCTGCTGTATGCTCACTGCATGTTCAATAAAGATGGTGATTAAGTTACTAGCAATGAATTAGGGTTAAGTGGGTACTTGAATATAAACCAGCACCTGGTGCTGGCCGTGGGAGAAGTGGTAAAAAGAGCTGGAAAAAGCTTTGAAAACCTGAGGTAACAGTTACTCAGATGTGAAAAAATGAGCCTCAGTGACATATGATGGATCAAGTAAGAATTCCGACATTCTAAAAATGTGGAGAAATGCTGCAGAAAATTGGAAAAGGATTAAACGAGACTTTGATTTATTTTTGAGGGTATTGAGAGCTACTCCGAAAGAAGGGGAACAAAAGATTGCGACCATTTTGAATATTGCAGGTACTGAAGCATTGTCATTATATAATTCCTCTGAGCTTAATGTGAGAAAGCCAACTCACTATCAGTTTGTCTTAAAAAAAATTGAGGAATATGGTTTACCAAAAAGAAATGAAACATTTCAAAGATTTTGGTTTCACTCAAGACATCAAAAAGGTGAAAAGACTCTTGGATCATTTTAACAGATCTAAAGATAGGAAGTCAGACATGTAATTTCCAGACTCCGAGTCAATGGCAAGAGATCAAATTGAGATGAGTCTAAAAGATATCCATATAAGAAAAAGATTGTTAGAAAAGTCAGATCTAAATCTGGAAAAAGCAGAGAGAATGTGCCAAACTGCTGAACTTAACCAACAACAAATATGTGTTTTAGAAAGAAAACTAACTTGTGAATATAGACTTAATAAGGAGAAATTTTTAAAAAACCAAGTCTGTGGAGGAGAGAGTGAAAGTGTTAATGGTAAATCATATGAGCGTGTGAAAGAGTGTTCTTGTTGAGGAAGAAGGTGCCAATCTAGACAATGCTCGGCATACGGTCAAATCTGTCTAGCTGCAAAAAGGAAAATCATTTCCCAAAAGCAGGTGACTAGAGAAGTCTTGAACAATTTAGAAATACATATTTAATTCGGAGTTCCGCAGTGCCCAAGAAGATCGTGAATAAGGAATACAGAGCTGGCATAGCAGAAGGAGAAATTTTGTTTCTGGGCTTTTTGAAGCAGACACAGGCTGTGAACATAGAGGAGGACTGGACAGTTCCACTATTTACTAATGGAATATTTATTGTATAGTGGTGGAACATGTCTGTGATGGGTATTTGTGAATTGCAGGTCACTGCTAGAAAGCACAAGGTCTGTGGTAAAGGAACGAAGCATTTGAATTGTAGGTTTTAAAACATGTTTAGCGCTAAATCTTATTGGTAGAATTTAGACTAGTCAGGACCCTGAAACATGAGAATTAATCAATCGATTTACAGTTATTCCCTGGCATTAGTAAATTAGATACAATGTATAAAATAGAGTTAAATGAAACAATGAAACCAGTTATGCATTCCATTACAAAAGTGCCGTTCATTTTAAGAAGAAGGGTACAAAAGGATTTGGAAAGTTTAGTTAATTTAGATATACTGTAATTAAAATAGTGGAAGAGCTGAACATGTGGGTCAATTCATTAACAGTAGCAGAAAAGAAAGCTGAACGCTGGCATTTACATTATTATCTAAAAGACTTCAGTAAGGATGCTTAAAAGGAATGTTTTAAAATACCTGCCAGGGAAGAAATATTTGGACAAAAGTCAGGTGCAAAATATTTTTGTTCTTCAGATGCTCAGAATGAATTTTGGCAAGTATCATTGCTATATACATTTATCACACCCAGGAGATGTTGCTATTTTAAAAGATTACCTTTTGGATTATGTTCAGCTCTAGACGTAGCAATTCAATGCTTTTGAAAATACAGATGGCACACAAGTGCACATAGATGATCTAATAACATGAGGAAAAACTTTAGAAGAGCATGATACATGATTAAATAAAGCATTAGCCATAGCAAAAGAAGGATTGAAACTTAACAAAAACAAATGTAAATGTAGAGTGCAAGAGTTAGCATTATTACAAGAAAAACTGAGCAGCCAGGAATTGCAGACTGATCCACAATGAATACAAGCCATTGATGATATGGCTTTCCCAGAAGATCAGGAGTCGTTACCGAAATGTTCGAGTATGGTTAGTTTTTCAGAAAAATACATACGTAGCACAGCAGTACTGGTACAGAAGGGTTTGAGTTGGTCAGGGAAGACAGCCCTAAAGGCAAAGGTGGCAGAGTAGCATTGTCTGTGGACAATGAGGTAAATAGTAAAGAAATCAGAAGTGCTTGAATGGGGGGAAAAAAATCAGAATCTGGGGCAAAATCACATTGAGGACAAAGGCTAATGGAGCCTCGGTGGAATAGCGCTTGGCCTTATCTGGATATGAACAGAGATTCCTTTAATATTGTTCATAAAATAAGTACTCCCGGGAATTGTGTGATTATGGGGGACATTAGCGTCCCAGCTATAGATTGGAGGACACGTGCTATTAATAATGGTAGGACCCAGCTATTCCTGGAGCTGGCAGCTGACAGATTTTGATTCAGTGTTGGTAAGTAGGGAGGATCTTAGAGAGGAACTGATCGTAGGGGACTGTTACGTTACTGGATTTTGAGGAGAGCAGCCATATCACTGCTGCACCCATGGGGGTGTTTGCCCCCAAAAGTGGTGCAAAGGGGGCCATGTGAGGTGTCGAATAGAGGCTTACTGTCTGCGGATTCTGTATATGCTATTCATGTAATTGTGTAATGTCTGTGTGTGAAGTTATAAGCATGTACTTTGTGTGGGTACTGAATGTTTCTCTGTATGTGGTTGAGCCATGGACAGAGCCCGGCCTATGGACATGCTAATTAGCGAGGCTCTGTGGAACAATAGCCCTCCACAGGCCAAGGACACACCTCCAGAATGGGGACTGACACCTAAGGGCTACCAGCAGGGAACACAGGGATAGGCCACTGGCCAGGTGACCTGCTGCAGCCAAGAAGAGACCAGGAAGGAGGTATAAATAGGCCATGTGGCCGACTCCATCTTGGTGCTCAGCTCAGCCCTTCATCCCAGAGGCAGCAGTGCAGGGATCGAAGAGCCGGAAAGAACTGTGGACCCATCCTGGCATAGGATGTGCACCAAGGACTTTTAAGTCAGCAGCTGTAACATCTCTGCTGCGAGCCTGCATCGAGAACTGGGAGATTCGATGCATGTGATGTATGATACTTTAACAACCTTACTCTCAGGCTTTTCTTTCTTGTAGTAATAAACCTTTTGAGTTTAGATTCTAAAGGATTGGCTCAGCGTGGTTTGTGGGTAAGGTCCAGAGGGTAAATTGCCCTGGGATCTGTGGCTGGTTTCTTGGAACCGGACAGAACTTGTTCGGGGAAGGTGAGATTGGGCTCTAAGACCCCTCACCTGTGTATGAGGCCCGGGGCCATCTGGGGCACGGATATTGCTGGGGTGTCGGAGGGGTTTTGTTCGTGAGGCTTCAGGCAAGTAGCTGAAGCACTCGGTGGGACTGGTTTGTGGCCTATTTGGGAAGGTCTCCAGTGTGGGGGCTATAGAGAGCCCCTAATTTGGTGGAGCACTGTGATTGCTCTGAACTCTAGTATATAGAGGGAGAAAAGCCTGTTGAGAGTCTATGGGTTAAGTTTAGAGGTGCAAACAACAGCAGTGATGTTGTGGTTGGTGTCTACTACAGGCCACTGAATCAGGTGGATGAGGTAGATGAGGCTTTCTTTGGACAACTGAGAGAAGCTTCCAGATCGCAGGCCCTGTTTCTCGTAGGGGACTTTAATCACCCTGACATCTGTTGGGAGACCAATACAGCAGTACACAGACAATCCAGGAAGTTTTTGGAGAATGTTGGGGATAACTTCTTGGTACAAGTGATGAAGGATCCGACCAGGGGCCGTGCGCAGCTTGACCTTCTGCTCACAAACAGGGAGGAACTAATAGGGGAAGAAGAGGTGGGTGACAACCTGGGAAGCAGTGATCATGAGATGGTAGATTTCAGGATCCTGACCAAAGGAAGAAAAGAGAGTAGTAAAATACACACCTTGGACTTCAGAAAAGCAGATTTTGACTCCCTCAGAGACCTGATGGGCAGAATCCCCTGGGATGCTAACATGAAGGGGAAAGGAGTCCAGGACAGCTGGCAGTATTTTAAAGAAGCCTTATTGAAGGCACAGAAAGAAACCATCCCGACGCGTAGCAAGAGAGGCAAACATGGTAGGAGACCGGATTGGCTTACGGGGGAAATCCTTGGTGAACTTAAGTACAAAAAGGGAGCTTACAAAAAGTGGAAACTTGGACAAATGACCAGGGAGGGGTTTAAATGTATAGCTCGAGAATGCCGGGGGGTTATCAGGAAGGCGAAAGCGCAAATGGAATTGCGACTGGCTAAGGATGTGAAGGATAACAAGAAAGGTTTCTACAGGCATGTTCACAAGAAGAAGGTGATCAGACAGGGTGTGCGACCCCTACGGGATGAAGGAGGTAACCTCGTGACAGATGATGTGGGGAAAGCTGAAGTACTCAATGCTTTCTTTGCCTCTGTATTCACGGACAAGGTGGGCTCCCGGACTAATGCGCTAAGTGATGCAAGATGGGATGAAGATTGACAGCCCGTGGTGGGTAAAGAACAGGTTAGGAACTATTAGAAAAGCTAAACGTACACAAATCCATGGGTCCGGACTTAATGCATCCGAGGGTACTGAGGAGTTGGCAAGTGTCATTGAGGAGCCTTTGGCCATTATCTTTGAAAAGTCGTGGAGATCGGGAGAGATCCCGGATGATTGGAAAAAGGCAAATGTAGTGCCCATCTTCAAAAAAGGCAAGAAGGACGATCCAGGGAACTATAGGCGGGTCAGTCTTACCTCGGTTCCTGGAAAAATCATGGAAGGGATCCTTAAGGAATCCATTTTGAGGCACTTGGAGGAGAGGAAAGTGATTAGGAATAGTCAGCATGGATTCACAAAGGGCAAGTCGTGCCTGACCAATCTGATTAGCTTCTATGATGAGGTAACTGGCTCTGTGGACATGGGAAAGTCAGTGGATGTGATATACCTTGACTTTCGCAAGGCTTTTGATACGGTCTCCCTGTGACGACGTGTCGGGGTCCCCCGACTCCTGCACCCCCGTGATGGCACGGACAGACTCCACCAGCCAGTAGAATAGAGGGAGTTTATTGCTTCTCCAGGATACAGCACAGCACAGATGTCATCTGGTTACAGGGCAGGCCTAGGATGCTTCAGCTCCTCTTGGGATGGGGGAGACTGGGCCCCAAAATCCCAGCCCCCCTTTGCTCAGGCTGCTTCCCCCATGATTCCAGACAGAAACTACCTAACTCTCCCTTCCAGCCCTGCCCCCAGCCAGGGCTCCACTCCCCTCCTTCCCATTGTTCCCGCCCTGGGAGATAACTCGCTGGACAGGTTCAGAGCCCCCTTTGCATAATGACTCATCCCCTGCCCTGCTGGGCCCTGCTGCAGACAGCAGCCAGCGGAGGTCACCCACAGCCCAGCATAGCAACCAGCAAGGTACCCCCCACTACGTCACACTCCCACAATATTCTTGCCAGCAAGTTAAGGGAATGTGGATTGGATAAATGGACGGTAAGATGGATAGAAAGCTGGCTAGAAGGCCGGGCCCAACGGGTAGTGATCAACGGCTCGATGTCAGGTTGGCGGTCAGTTTCTAGCGGAGTGCCCCAAGGTTCGGTTCTAGGACCGGTTTTGTTCAACATCTTTATTAATGACCTCGATGAGGGGATGGATTGCACCCTCAGCAAGTTTGCAGATGACACTAAGCTAGGGGGAGAGGTAGATACACTGGAGGGCAGGGATAGAGTCCAGAGTGACTTAGACAAATTGGAGGATTGGGCCACAAGAAATCTGATGAGGTTCAACAAGGACAAGTGCAGAGTCCTGCCCTTGGGATGGAAGAATCCCAAGCATTGTTACAGGCTGGGGACCAACCAGCTAACTAGCAGTTCTGCAGAAAAGGACCTGGGGGTTACAGTGGATGAGAAGCTGGATATGAGTCAACAGGGCGCCCTTGTAGCCAAGAAGGCTAATGGCATATTAGGGTGCATTAGGAGGAGCATTGCCAGCAGATCCAGAGAAGTGATTATTCCCTTTTATTCGGCTCTGGTGAGGCCACATCTGGAGTATTGTGTCCAGTTCTGGGCCCCCCACTATAGATAGGATGTGGACGCATTGGAGAGGGTCTAGCGGAGGGCAACCAAAATGATCAGGGGGCTGGAGCATACGACCTATGAGGAGAGGCTGAGGGAGTTGGGTCTGTTTAGTCTACAGAAGCGAAGAGTGAGGGGGGATTTGATAGCAGCCTTCAACTTCCTGAATGGAGGTTCCAAAGAGTCTGGAGAGAGGCTGTTCTCAGTAGTGACAGATGGCAGAACAAGGAGCAATGGTCTTAAGTTGTGGTGGGAGAGGTCCAGGTTGGATATTAGGAAAAACTATTTCACTAGGAGGGTGGTGAAGCACTGGGATGGGTTACCTAGGGAAGTAGTGGAGTCTCCATCCCCAGAGGTGTTTTAAGTCTCGGCTTGACAAAGCCCTGGCTGGGTTGATTTAGTTGGGATTGATCCTGCCTAGAGCAGGGGGCTGGACTTGATGTCTCTTTCAGCTCTATGGTTCTATGATTCTATAATTTGAGCAATTTGCCCTGAGCAGACGCCCTGAGCCGTGCCCAGACCTGGCCCGGTCCGTCACAGGGACATTAGTTCAGAGTTAAAAATTGCAGAGGGAGGTTTTGGAATCACCACCATTGGAGATTTTTAAGAGCAGGTTAAACAGACATCGATCTGTCAGGCATGGTCTAGATGGTGCTTGGTCCTGTCCTAGGTGGAGGGGACTGGCCTTGATGACTTCTCAAGGTCCCTTCCAGTTCTGTGATTCTAAGGGATCATAAGCTAACTCACTTTAAACTGAATGTAAGGAGAAAGAAAAAGAGGCCGGCAACTAGGGTCCATGATTTCTAAAGGGCAAATGAAAGAAAAGAAAAGAAAAGAAAAGAAAAGAAAAGAAAAGAAGTGGACTTGACTGAAGAACTCAAGGATCTGAATGTGGAGTAGGACTGGAATTACTTGAAGTCAAAGTTCGGGAAACTATCTTAAGCAAGGGGGAATTCACTGGGATGACCAACTTGGATGCACAAGTGTCTCAAACAGATAAGTACAAGAAAGCAGGAAGCCCCCAAAGAACAGAAGCTGGGATGGATCGGCAAGGAAAGTTACCTCTTGAAGTGAGAAAGTGCAGGGATAAAGTGAAAACTGGCAAAAGCCCGGCAGAATTGGGCCTTGAAGAAGAAAGCAAAACCAACTGTAAAAGGTTCTTTAGCCACATCAGTAAAAGAAAACAAGGAGGAATGAAGTGGGCGGTTAAGCACTCAGGGCGGGTGGAGGTTAAAACTAGTGTGGGCAGGCCCAAGACTGAACGCAGCGTTTCTCGGCGTGCGCTGTGGGCCCACTTTGGGAAAGCTGCTCGTGGGCCCGCGCTGCTTTGTTTACTTAAAGGGTCCTTCTTGCGGCTCCCATTGGCTCTGGTTTGCCGTTTCCAGCCAGGGGATGCTGGGGGAAGTGGTGTGGCCTGGGCCACAGCTGGGGGCAGCTGCAGAGCTCCAGATGTGAGGCCAATGGTTGGGGCCCTGGGGCTACCAGGACCCTGGGTGGCAGCAGAGTCCCTGGAGGCCGAGAGCCCAGGGTCGAGTGGAGCCTGCAGGAGCAGGTGGCCAGGACCCCCAGAGGCAGTGTGGCTGGTGGCCGGGACCCAGGGCTGCAGGAGGGCCTAGGCACAGGCTGGCTGCTGGGTCCCTGGTGCGGGAGGTACTGCAGCAGCACCTGTGCTCCTTCTTCCCGCGCCTGTGACACCGACAGGGGAAGTCAAATGTCATGGGCTGATCTGGGGATAGTGTCCATAATTGCAAGCCAGATAGCAAGGGCTTCTAATGGCTCCATGAACTCAGGGGTATGACCAGACAATTGCTACATGGTTCCTATTTTTAAGAAAGGAAAACAAGTGATCAGGAATCTACAGGCCCGTTGGTTTGACCTGCACTGTATGCAGGGCCCGGGAACAAGATGGGAAGATGGAAAGAGAAAGTAGTTAAGCACAGAGGTAATCTGGATGAACTACAAGTGGTTTTACACAAGGAAGACTGTCCCAGATGAACTCGATCTCTTTCATTGAGAAGATAATGGGTTTTAGAGAAAGGACATTAAGTAGAACTCATCTCAGCATTCGGTAGAGCTCCGCACGGGAATACAGGCGTTAACTGGAAGGTAGATAAAGGAATAGAGACTACAAGGGTTATACTGGAAACTGAACTGTCAAGCTGGAGGGCTGGAGTTCCTCAGAGATCAGTCTTGGGGCCCGTGTCATTTAACCTCTTTATTAATGACCTTGGTACAAAAAGTGGGAGTGTGCTAATAAAATGTGTGGATGACAGAAAGTCGGGAGGCATTGCTGATATGGAGGAGGACGGGAATATCATGCAGGAATATCTGGGTGTCCTTAAAAACTGGAGTACTAGAAATGGGATGAAATTTATTAGTGCAAAGTGCAGGGTCATGCACGTCAGGACTAACCACAAGAATTTGTGCTACAAATTGTGGTCTATGCATGAAGAGCAGCAGAGGCGGTGAAAGACCTGAGCATATGGGCTGATCACAGGATGACAGAGAGCTGCCAATGCGACACAGCAGCAACAAAGGCTAATGCAGCTGGAGAACAGTGGGGAAAAATATTTCCAGCAGAGATGCGGGTGAACACCGTTACACAAGGCCCGGGCGAGGTCTCATCGGGAATTCCGTGCACAGTTCTGGTCTCCCCGGTAAGAAAGATGAATTCCAACAGGAAGAGGTACAGGGAAGGGCGACGAGGAGGATGAAGGGAAAGGAGAGGGGGCTCCAGGAGCCCGAACACACAAAGGCTGAGGGGACAGGCTTGCTCTCCCTACATACATCAGGGGCTAAACACCAGGGCTGTGTCTAGACTGGCCAGATTTTCTGCAAAAGCAGCCGCTTTTGCGCAAAAACTTGCCAGCTGTCTACACTGGCCGCTTGAATTTGCGCAAGAGCACTGACGTTCTAATGTAAGAAATCAGTGCTTCTTGTGCAAATACTTTGACGCTCCCGTTCAGGCAAAAGTCTTTTTGTGCAAAAGGGCCAGTATAGACAGCTCAGATTTGTTTTGCGCAAAAAAGCCCCGATGGCTAAAATGGCGATCGGGGCTTTCTTGCGCAAAAGCGTCCGTGGCCAATCTAGACGCGCTTTTGCGCAAATACTTTTAACGGAAAACTTTTCCGTTAAAAGCATTTGCACAAATTCATGCCAGTCTAGACGCAGCCCAGGAGGCAGAGGAGTTACTTAAATGAAGCACCAAAGTGGACACGAGAGCAAATGGCTATCAACGGACTCTCGGTACCTTTAGGCTTGGAAGCAGATGAAGGTTTCTCACTACAGAGACATGTAGCTCTGGAGCAGCCTTCCAAGGGGAGCAGTGGGAGCACCCCCCTCCCCAAACCCTCACTTGTTTCCAGGCGGAGCTCGCTGAGGTGATGGTGGGGACGGCGTGGTGAGGTTGCCTACAATGGCATGTGCCCATATGCAACTACTGGGAGCAAATACCCCCAGTGGCTGGAAAGGGATCCCTGCATGGGCAGGGCTCTGAGTTCTGCAGCGAATTCGTGCCCCCGTGTCTGGCTGTTGGGGTCACCCGCATGCTCAGGGTCCAGCTGGTCACGGTGTTTGGGGCTGTTGGAGAATTCTCCAGAGGGTCCGATAAGCAATGCTCCAAGGGAGAGGGTCACCGTGGGGTCACGGGCAGGTTTACACTAGCGTCAACAGTTGATTCGCTGTAACTTGGAGTCTTTAAACCACGACGTGGGGGTGTCAGTGGCTCAGGCAGAGGTTCGGGGTCCAGCACAGGAGTGGGCCTCTGTGGCCTGTGACAGCCAGGAGCTCAGACTCGACAATCAGGATGGTCCCTTCTGGCCTCACGGTCTATAAGCCCATGAGAAAAAAGCAACACATTTCAGGGCTTTACATTTCGGTGGAAATGGAACTGTCAGCAACTACAAGGCTTTAAGCAGCTTAAGCAATGAATGAAAACAGCCCCAATAACCATTTGATAGCAAGAGACTCACAAAATT
The DNA here is from genome assembly GCA_032595735.1 of Pelochelys cantorii. NCBI lineage: Eukaryota > Metazoa > Chordata > Testudines > Trionychidae > Pelochelys > Pelochelys cantorii. The sequence goes on from CM064341.1 coordinate 41,323,029, forward strand.
GTCTTCAGCTGCATCCAAACCGGGCCTTGGAGCAGTTCTGTTACAGAAATGTCACGGTCTCTGGAAAGCAGCTGTTTATGCAGCTACAGCTACAGCAAAACCAGAATGGCAGTGTGCTCTAATAGGACAAGCGGCTTAGGCATTCATTTTTGCACACAAACAAGCTTTACATATTTCTATATGAAGTCTCAGAGGGGCAGCCGCATTAATCTGTCACTTTAAAAGTGAGGAGTCCTGTGGCACCTTAGAGACTAGCAAAGGCATAGGATCATGAGCTTTCGTGGGAAAAACCTACTTCGTCAGATGAGATGGAGTGGAAACACAAAATCCAAGATATATATAACTACAAGAGCAGTTACCTGTCAATTGTTGGATCCTTGTTAATTAAGCTAATTAAGCAAGCTGCATGTGTTCCATTCATTACTATTGATGTGACATGTGAATGTCAAAGGCAGGGGAAATTGTCTTTGTAGTGCGTTAACCAGTTAATATCTTTATTCAAGCCCAAGGAGACAGTGTCAAACGTGCAAATGAGAACTCCAGTTCAGCAGTACCTCTCTGCAACTGGTTAGTGAAATGACTTTGTAGAAGAATGGCTACTTTTAACTCCATCATAGAATGGCCAGGGAGGTTGTTTCTACATATTGCTATATGGTGGCTCTGTACTGGCAGAAACAGGTCATAAACCATTAGTGACTATTTCAAAGAGGAACATGACAGACTCACCACCTCAGTTACCAAGATTATTTTTTAAATTGTATTTATAGGATTTAAAGTTAGAGCACCAACTAGGCAAATCATCAATTGTTACTGATACTCTTTCTGCATCTTATGATGTAACTGAAGAAGAAGACGATACAGTATATGAAGATATACTTAGAAATTGTTTCCTATGTTAGAAAATATGGGAAGAAAATGTATCAGCAACTCAACAGAAATATTACAGCCATTGAAAAAATTAGAATAAAACGGATAGTGAAGCCATATAATCAGTTTCTCCAAGACTTCAGTAATGGAAGGAATTCTGTATAAAGGTAATAGAGTAGTAAGTGGAGGACATTTAGGCATAGAGGAGGAAAAAACACAGAGCAAGAAAGATTCTGTATTGGCCACGAATGTAACAAAACAGAAAGGACAATATAAAAGAATGTGACCAATGTGAATAATATAGAAATCTTAGCAACCCAGGACTTTTATTCAAGAAAACTTTAGACCTTAGTCTAAAATTGGCTTATATCTATTTGAATGCAAGCGATATGCACATGTTATAGTTCTTGATTTTTTTTTACATTTTCCTGAAATCTTTGTCCTAGAAAATGCACCTGCCAAACCAGTCATTAATAAAATTAAATCAGTTTTTGAAAGACATGGCATTCCCAATACAGTAATGATTGATAATGGACCTCAATTTTACAGAAAAGAGTCTACAAATTTTGCCTCATCATATGATTTCAAACATATTACAGCAAATCCAAGTCACCCACAATCGAATGAGCTAGACAAAAATGGAGTTAAATAGTAAAAAGATTATGAAGAAAAGCCGACAGAATGAATACTTCTTGTATTTGGGAGTCAGTTACAGAACATCACCATTCCAATAAGGATTATGGTCTGTGCAGTGGTTATTTAACAGACATCCTTGACACAAATGAGCCTGTTTTTTCCCCGTGTAGGACACAAGCGAAAGGATAAGGGAACATCTGTGAAACATCTGTGTAAGAGCCCCTGGAAGGCGAGGCAGGAGCGCCAGCTGCCACCCGGCACATCTCTAGGCCACCCGCATGCCCTGCAAAACGGTGAACAATCGACTCACTCCAGCCCAGTCAGGGAACAGGCAGCTTTGGATCAATATTCCCACAACAGGCCATTTCAAAATGATAAATGCACTTGTGGGGAAGAGGACGAGATTAACCTATTGGTGCAGATGGCATCCGGTGACGGGGGAAAGATGGCTTAATTCAGCAGGGAAGGAAGGCAGGGTCAGGAGCCGACGTTCTGTGGAACCTGAGAATATCTTTCAGCGCCTGAGAATCATTAATGAAAATCAGACTCTCGCCTTCCCCTGAGACACCCTCCCCCACCACATCGAACAAGAGAGGCTAGAACAGCAGGCTCCATCTCAGCCAGGGTCAGCACCATTTGTCTACAGAAGAAGCAGCAGAGAGCCAGCCCAGCGTGCAGGAAGCAGGAGCTGCCGAAGCAGGTGGCCGATGATATATGTACTTGGGGCTGGTGACAGATGAAGACAAGGAAGGAATCATGCTGCAACAGAGAGCATGTGGGAAGATAAAAGGCACCTAGACGAGAACTTCCCCAGCATAAATCCTTCTGCTAGTGACAAATAGCTCAGAGACAAGGTAATTTGCCAGCAGGCAGGACCAGAGATTACATCAGAGATTTCTCACCCACATGGCAATGAGGAGAAATCCAATTGGATGCAAATGGCAGTAAGCTAAGGAGGGCCAAGAGCCTCAGTGGGAAAGGAGCCTGACCAGGGTCAGCCAGACAATCATTGTGGAGGGCCAGAGGCTCGAATGCAGGAGGAGAGGCAAGAGGGGCGGTAGCCACACCTGGGCCCCAGGTCCGATTCCCAGGCCTCGGCCACCAGCACCCTGGGCTGTGGAGGGGACGATGCGTTGAGGGGTCTGATGTGGAGGGAGGAGCCAAACACCCCGCAGGGTTATGAAGCCGTCCGGCCTTCGCGTGCAGGGCTGAAATCCCACCGCAGCCACCCCGAGCAGAGCTCTCGCGAGCACCTTCAAACAACGGCAGATGCCTGGAGCATTCCCACGCCTCATGGGGCTGAGCCCTGAGTGGAGAGGTGGAGGCAGGCTCCTGGGAACGCTCAGCAAATTTAAGCCCCGCGCGCATCGGCCTGACCACACTGGCCGGTCTGCTGCTCCCAGGGGTATGCTGCAGTGGGATCAGCTCTGCCCCTACGCGCAGGGACGCCTCTCGTGGGTTTGCATCGGTCGCTACTGGGACATGAGCTGATGTTGCAACGCTGGTCACAGGAGAGCACCGAATGGGTCCCTGTACCTGCTCCACAGAGACCTGCCCCCATCTCAACCCAGTGCCGCTCCCTCTAAGATTAGCAGCTTAGCCAGGGTTTGGCTCTGTGTAGCCTAGAACCCGAGGGTGCAAACTTCAGAACCCTTGGACCAGGCTGTGCCATAGCTGACTGTAGTCAGCTGCATTTCCTGGGTGTCAATGTGTCTTAGACCGTACATGGCACAGACTGTACATGGTACAGACTGTACATGGCACCGACTGTACCTGGAATGTGACCCCCACTGCACAGCCTGATGAGTCTCACCGGCGGTTAGCGACTGTGGCTGTGGCTGGGAATAAGGACGCCCCTGAGCAGCACGTCTATTGTAATGAGAAGCCCGGCAAGGGAGACGAGTGAGCAAAGTGCACGGCCTAGCGCACAACAGAGCCGCAGCTCTGCCGGTCACTATGGGCAGGCGGGCCAGGCGTCCAACGCAGCGTGAGCTCTGCTGGGCTCCAACATCAAGCTGAACACCACTGGGTTACAGTTCCTGGCTACTTTCAAGTGCCAGGTCGCCTCTTATTAAACGACACTGCTCCATGCCGCATGCACCCCCCCCCCCCGGGCTCCCAGCTGCCCCTCCAGGTCTGAGCACTGGCATGGAGCGGTGTGAGCATATGGCGTTTCCAAGTGCACCCCAGGTGTGTTGGAGCAGGCCATTAGTTTAGCTAGCTTCTCTCCATCTGTGGCCAGAGATGACGTCTGAGTGGAGCCACAGGACATATGAGCTACAGGGATGAGGAGAAACATCAGAGCCCGGGAGATGCCTCATAACATGGCCGAGGCAAACGTTACACTGCTCAGCTACTCACACATTTCTTATCGTACATGAGCCCACCCCAGAGAGTTAGCGGGGCCCTGTGCTAGACCCCGGCCCAGCCAAGAGAAAGAAGAGTCACTCCTCCTGCCCTCCCATGCGTCATTCCGTTTAATTCATCCCCTGCAACATTAGCAGCAATACGACGGGAACCGAAACAAGCGCGGCGCCTGGATTGCTTTTGTAGTCTGACTTTTCCACGGACCAATTGAAAATGGCAGAGGGTCTCGGTGGACCACTTAATGATCTCTCCCCATATTGCCTGTGCCATGAGCTAACTATTGCACAGTGCTTGGGATACGAGCGCTTTCGAAAACCCAAACCACCTTTCCTCAGCCACCCCAACGGAGTTCTCGGAGCTCGGTTTGAGAACTTCTGGTCTGGGAGAAAGCTTGAATTAGCATTAGGCCAACATGAACAATGTGTACAAATCAAGGGTGTAGATGACGCAAGAATGGAAAAATAAAAGTGAACTTCCTCTGAAGACACTTATTCAATCTGAAAAAACCCTTGGCCAGCTTCCTCTCTACACTTTTCCTTTACAAAACCGTCTGTTAAGTCTTCGTAATGTTTTGCCAAGAGGCACTTTCAATTGTCCATATTGCTGCACTTGTCAAACGTTCCTCCCTGCTCCTTGCTCCCCCCACAGCCTCTGCAGAGGGACTGCCCCTTCCCGCCCCCAAGCTGCCATCCTCTGCGTGGAGACAGGAGGGTTGGTGGACCCAATGCTGGACTGCCCAGCCCTGGGGGCCTCGTGTTGTTGGGGGGCCCCATGCCAGGGCAAGGTGTGTTTAATTGTGAATCCACCCCAGCCCACACTGATTTAACAGGGGCCTCTGAGCACCAGTGTGGGACCCCGGAGAGAACTCTACTCCTGTTGGTTGTTCAGTGAGCCAGTCTGAAGCCTTGCTAGCCAAAGGGGCCTCCTGAAAAGGAAACCTTCATCCACATTTAGGGTGCCAGGGGTCCGGGTTTGAACCGGACAGTCCAGTATTTGAGCTTTCTGTCCAGGAAACACATTGAGAAAACATCAGTGTCCGGTATTTTCTAACTCAGACGTGATGTCGATTGTGAGGTCGTGTCAAGTGTGTCCCGTATTTTTGTTGAAACCATCTGGCCACCCCTACCCACATTCTCTTTGCAGGCAATTCAGTGGCAGGTGCCAGTGGGATGGTGGCTCTCATGGTCACAGCTGCTTCCTCACCTGGACAGTGGCACGGCTGGAGAGCCGTATTCCTGGAGTGACCAGCCCCTGCTCCATATTCCCTGCAAGCTGCTGTCATGGAAGTGCCGGTGACATCACCTGTGAAGCTTGCACGAGGGGAGACTCATGACTGAATAAGCAAATAAGCCTAGTGTTAAAATCCAGCAAAGGAACCAGAAACCACATGCGCTCCTGCAGCAGAACGAGCTGGAAATGGAGCAAGTCTGAGAAGTTCTCTGGGAGGAAGCTGCAAGTGTGTTCATTTCCTGGTTTTAATAAGATTGCTGAAGCAGATACCCAGGAGCTGATTCTACTGGAAATGCATTAATTTCCCACATATTCCCAGTAAGTTAATTTATCAAAGAGCAACTTTATTAAATAGAACTGACAACAAAGTTGAAAATAGATTAAACATTGATGCAAGTGTATATTGATTTGTCATTCCCATGACTTTGTGTATGACACATCAATAAAATTAAATAATATCTTAATAAAACAGTGTGGTAATTATGTCTGCTTCTGTTGGTCGGCATCGCCTTCAGCAATGTCATTAGAAACATGATATATGTTAACCCCTTCAGAACCACTCAGCAGAGGACAAAAGAGAGAGAGACCAAAGGGGCTCACAAATCCAGGGACTCCTAGCTAGATTACTTTGAAGATACTGGATGCTTCTCCTCTCACACATCCCACTAGGATACACATGATGCAGAACTGAATGGAGTCACTTCTGATTTTCACCAGTTTCAGTCCCAAGGGGGTCAGGCCCACTGTGTCACTTAATGAAACAGATACCTAGAAACAACTGCATCCTACAATACTCAAGGAGCTGATAGAGGAGGGATCTGAGCCATTAGCTAGTGTCTTTGAAAAGTCATGGAAGATGGGAGAGATTCCAGAAGACTGGAAAAAGGCAAACATAGCACCCATCTATAGAAAGGCAAATAAGAACAACCCAGGAAACTACAGACCAGTCAGCTCAACTTCTGTGCCAGGAAAGATAATGCAGCAAATAATTAACAAATTCATCTGCAAACACCTGGAAGACAACAAGATGATAAGTAACAGCATGGATACGTAAAGATCAAATCATGTCAAAACAACAGCCTGGTGGATAAGGGGGAAGCAGTGGACGTGGTATACCTAAATTTAGTAAAGCCTTTGATACAGTCTGGCATTACCTTCACATTAATAAACTAGGGAAATGCAACCTAGATGAAGCTACTATAAGGTGGGTGCATAACTGGCTGGATAACCATTCTCAGGGTATGTCTACACTAGCCCCCTAGTTCGAACTAGGGAGGCTATGAGGGCGACCGAAATTGCTAATGAAGTGCGGGGTTTAAATATCCCACGCTTGATTAGCATATTCCCGGCTGGTCACCATTTTGGAAACTGACTAGCCCAAAGTAACTGCCCACGTCTATATGAGGCAGAGAAGCGGGATTCCGAGATTAAACCCCTTAGTTCGAATTAACTGTTACTCCTCGTGGAATGAGGATAAACCCCTTAGTTCGAATTAACTGTTACTCCTCATTCCACGAGGAGTAACAGTTAATTCGAACTAAGGGGTTTATCTAGGAATCCCGCTTCTCTGCCGCGTATAGACGCGGGCAGTTACTTCGGGCTAGTCAGTTTCCAAAATGGCAACCGGCCGGAATATGCTAATCAAGCGTGGGCTATTTAAATCCCGCGTTGCATTAGCAATTTCGGTTGCCCTCATTAGCCTCCCTCGTTCAAACTCGGGGGCTAGTGTAAACATACCCTCTGAGAATTATTATTAACGGTTCACAAGCCTGCTGGAAGGGCATAACAAGTGGGGTTCCGCAGAGGTCTGTTTTGGGACTGGTTCTGTTTAATATCTTCATCAACAATTAGACAGCGGCATGGAGAGTACGCTTATTAAGTCTGCAGATGATACCAAGCTGGGAGGGGCTCCAAGTGCTTTGGAGGATAGGGTCATAATTCAAAATGATCTGGACACACTGGAGAAATGGTCTGAGGTAAACAGGATGAAGTTTAATAAAGACAAATGCAAAGTACTCCACTTAGGAAGGAACACACATCCCATACCGCCCCCCCGCCCCCAGCCTGGGACACCTCCCTGCACAGTCGCCATGGCCACCAGTCCTTGGTGGGGAAAGCAGAGGTTAGGAACCATTTAGAAAAGCTAAACGTACACAAATCCATGGGTCCAGATTTAATACATCCGAGGGTGCTGAGGGAGTTGGCAAATGTCATTGAGGAGCCTTTGGCCATTATCTTTGAAAACTCGTGGCGATTGGGAGAGATCCCGGATGATTGGAAAAAGGAAAATGTAGTGCCCATCTTTAAAAAAAGGGAAGAAGGACAATCCAGGGAACTACAGACCAGGCAGCCTTACCTCAGTCCCCAGAAAAATCATGGACGGGATCTTCAAGGAATCCATTCTGAAGCACTTGGACGAGGGGAATGTGATCAGGAATAGTCAACATGGATTCACGAAGGGCAAGTCGTGCCTGACCAATCTGATTAGCTTCTATGATGAGGTAACTGGTTCTGTGGATATGGGGAAGTCAGTAGATGTGATATACCTTGACTTTAGCAAAGCTTTTCATACGGTCTCACAATATTCTTGCCAGCAAGTTAAGGGAGTATGGATTGGATACATGGATTATAAGATGGATAGAAAGCTGGCTAGATTGTCAGGCCAACGGGTAGTGATCAACAGCTTGATGTCAGGATGGCAGTCGGTTTCTAACGGAGTGCCCCAAGGATCTGTTCTAGGACCAGTTTTGTTCAATATCTTTATTAATGATCGGGATGAGAGGATGGATTGCACCCTCAGCAAGTTTGCAGATGACACTAAGCTAGGGGGAGAGGCAGATATGCTGGAGAGCAGGGTAGGGGCCAGAGTGACCTAGACAGATTAGAGGATTGGGCCAAAAGAAATCTGATGAGGTTCAACAAGGACAAGTGCAGAGTCCTGCACTTGGGACGGAAGAATCCCAAGCATTGCTACAGGCTGGGGACCAACTGGCTAAGTAGTAGTTCTGCAGAAAAGGACCTGGGGATTACAGTGGATGAGAAACTGGATATGAGTCAACAGGGTGCCCTTGTAGCCAAGAAGGCTAATCCAAAGAAGTGATTATTCCCCTTTATTTGGCTCTGGGGAGGCCACATCTGGAGTATTGTGTCGAGTTCTGGGCCCCTCACTACAGAAAGGATGTGGACGCATTGGAGAGGGTCCAGCGGAGGGCAACCAAAATGATGAGGGGGCTGGAGCACATGACCTATGAGGAGAGGCTGAGGGATTTGGATCTGTTTAGTCTGCAGAAGAGAAGAGTGAGGGGGGATTTGAGAGCAGCCTTCAACTTCCTGAAGGAGGTTCCAAAGAGGATGGAGAGAGGCTGTTCTCAGTGGTGACGGATGGCAGAACAAAGAGCAATGGTCTCAAGTTGCAGTGGGGGAGGTCTAGGTTGGATATTAGGAAAAATTATTTCCCTAGGAGGGTGGGGAAGCACTGGAATGGGTTACCTAGGGAGGGGGTGGAATCTCCATCCCCAGAGGTGTTTAAGTCTCGGCTTGACAAAGCCCTGGCTGGGTTGATTAGTTGGGGTTGGTCCTGCCTTGGGCAGGGGGCTGGACTGGATGACTCCTGAGGTCTCTTCCAGCTCTATGGTTCTATGAATCCTCCTTTGAAAGCCAGCCGGCTGTGCTGAGCTCATGGGACACCTGGGAAAGGCCCTTAGCACTGGTGTGGCCAGGACCTTCTGAGCAGGCTGCTTTGTGTGGACCCCTTGCCCAGCGCTCTCCACTCACTCTGACAGCACGGGTGTGGCAGGGCTGGAAGGTGCTTCCCTGTTTGGTGTGACACCCAGCATTTTGCAGGCAATCGCCATCTAGCCCGCCCTTGAGATATGCTGTCCCTTAGCGCTGGGCACAGACCGCGGTGCCGGCTGTGCATCAGCTGCCTGGAAAAGCAGCCAGGCACAGTACCCTCTGGACTGCCGGAAACAAGACAGCAATTCAGCCTAACATCCGGGGCCAACATCCAGCCAACGTCTCATCTGTGCCAGCAAATCAACCACTCACATCCCGGGGCCCCAACGTCCCCAGCCACGTCTCATCTGTGCCAGCAAATTCAACCACTAACATCCCGGGGCCCCAACATCCCCAGCCACGTCTCATCATGTGCCAGCAAATCGACCACTCACGTCCCGGGGCCCCAAGCGTCCCCAGCCACGTCTCATCTGTGCCAGCAAATCAACCACTAATGTCCCGGGGCCCCAGCATCCCCAGCCATGTCTCGTCTGTGCCAGCAAATTGGCCACTAACATCCCGGGGCCCCAGTGTCCCCAGCCACATCTCATCTGGCTGCAACGAGCGTCAGTTCCCCTTGCAAGAGAGATACTGAAAATACGATCTCTGGAGCAGTCCATTTGCTCAGCCCATGCTGTGTCAGGCTGTCAGCATGTCACTGATCTGTGGCTCATATGTAACCGATTCGTTGGCCAGATGGTCTCTGTCGGGCCCTTGGGGTTCTGCCCCGGGACTGCATTGTCAACTCTACGGATAGTTAGTGCCAATACCATCTTGGACGCTGTAAGGGGCCAAGTGAACTCAGTTGCAGCAAATCCAGCTAGCACCCAGAATTCCCTGCCCCAGCACAATGTCCTTCCCAGGGCACAGCAAGAGACCCCACAGCCCCAGATGGAACTGTCGGTGAGGGAGCTGCTGCTGCTCTGTGCCTGATGGAGCCCCCCGCAGTGAGACACCTGAGGGGAGCTGCCTGGTGGCCATCTCCTTCTGCCCTGCCTGTCACACCCGGGGTGGGATTTCCTGGGGCAAATGGAAACGGCAGACCTGGCATGTTCCCACCCTCAGACTCTGGTGATGGGGACGGGCTGGAGTGAGGCAGGTACCAGGGAGTCTCCTCACTATCCCAGTTCTTCCCAGCTCTGTGCTGGGCTGGGGCACATCAGCTGCTGGCTGGGCACGAAGGAGGAGCCCAGTCCTTGAGGGGTATCAGCTGCCAAAGTGGTTCTTGGGCCCTCCAAACCTGTCTCCGTTGAGCCGGAAGCTCAGATTGGGAGCTGCTGCTGAAGGAGCTGGATGCACAACCGGCCGTGTGCACGCAGGGGCATCCCATGTGAGGCCACCTGGCCCATTCACAGACAGGGATTCAGCAAGGCCCCGTTCTACCCTTTGCTAACAAGGGCAGACCTTGTGTAGCCCAGGGAGGTCCTGGGATGGCTAGTGCTGCTGGCTGCTCCAAGGCACAAACAACAGCACCAGGGAGCATGTTACAGCATTGGTGTGTCACTGTTGTGAAAAGGGGGCTACCTGCCCTCTCTACAAGGGGTCAGAGGCCCAGCGCTGACCATCTCTGGGGGGATTTACAGCAGCTACCATGCAATGGCACCGCCACGCCACACACCACAGCAGGAGCAGGTCTGCCTCATGGACTCCCAGTGGAAGCTGGGCATGTGTTGGGACTTGGCGCTGGAGACTAAAAACAGCCAGAGCCCAGAAGGACACGATCAGTAGGACAGAGGGGAGGGAAGCAGACCATGCCGTGGGCAGTCCATTGGTGACGTCTCTGACAGACTTGGTGACCTATAATTGCAAATCAAGTGTCCCATTTATTGTGCTTAGGGTTTAACATTTACAATGGGGTAGGGCCTTGGGCCAATGGAGATTGGGGCCCCAATGTGCAGGATGCTGTGCAAAAATACGTAACATGGCCATCCTTGCCCCAAGCTGACAGCCTAAATACTGGGCCAAGCAAGAGGGACGGGGAGGTGGGATACTGGAACGTGGCGGGCAGGCAGAAGCTGTAATGTTGCCTTTTTCTGGAGTCACCGCTGAGCACCATTTGCTGCGCTCTCTGGCACCAGATCGGGGATTCAGAAATGCTTGCAACGAGTTCCGAGCCTGGAGGTTGCTGTGACACCCAGCCATGCCCCAGCATGGGTGTGGACAAGATCCCATGCTTGCAGCTGTGCATGAACCGCTGCTGGGGAAAGGCATGCCAGTGAACAGCGCCCGGAAGGAGTGGCATGGTTCAGAGCCACAGGCACAGAGCCACAAACCACAGCCACTGCTCCAGCAGGGTGGGAGGGAGGCATGGGCTCCGTCCGAGCAACAGTCCAGGGAAGAGAGAGAAATGGCCAGGGGGAAGCAGCAGGAGGTGCCTCTAAGGAGTGTTCTTCGTATGCCCAGACTCTGCGCTAGCCTCTTCCTGGGTCTGGAGGCTCAGGCTGCACCAGGAGAGGCATCAGTTCTGCCTCCCCCTTCCTGAGTGTTCTGGCCCCACCACGCCCACAGGGTGTCAGTGCATCACTGGTGGGTACAGACACTCGGCACTTGGAAGGCAAGACCCATCCTTGAGAAACTCAGGCCAGGCCTGGCCTAAACCCGCAGGCAATAGCTGCATGGCCCACTTTGCCTGGAAAGAAGGCCTGGCCCTTTGCACGTCTCTCGCCCTGGTCACCTGTGGGGTGCAGGGCTCTCAGCGTGAATTAGTGCGGAACACCCAGACACCAGCAACACACAAGAGGAAGGGGCAGCTGAAGAGGCTGCCCCTGGCCTCTGGCTCAGCTTGTGCTGGAGGGACCCCACATGCAATCTGGTAACAATTAAGCTGCTTTGCCTCCCTAACAAAGGGTCCTCTGTTGGCTTGGACACAATCAGAATGGATGGTTGACAAGAGTCTGGAGTGTCTGCTTCTCGGACTTTCCCATGAAGCCCTATCCCGTGCTGTGCTCTGTGAGGCACTTCGCCCCCATCGCGCACTGCCGCTCCCGCAGCTTTGCAGTGCCGGGTTGTCAGCTGCTGGCTCAGTGCTGCTCCCACAGCTTCACAGTGCCAGGTTGTCAGCTGCTGGCGCAGTGCCACTGGTGCAGTGCCGCTCCCGCAGCTTCGCAGTGCCGGGTTGTCAGCTGCTGGTGCAGTGCTGCTCCCGCAGCTTCGCAGTGCCAGGTTGTCAGCTGCTGGCGCAGTGCCGCTGGTGCAGTGCCGCTCCCGCAGCTTCGCAGTGCCGGGTTGTCAGCTGCTGGTGCAGTGCTGCTCCCGCAGCTTCGCAGTGCCAGGTTGTCCGCTGCTGGCGCAGTGCCGCTGGTGCGGTGCCGCTCCCGCAGCTTCGCAGTGCCACTCCCGCAGCTTTGCAGTGCCAGGTTGTCAGCTGCTGGCGCAGTGCTGCTCCCGCAGCTTCGCAGTGCCGGGTTGTCAGCTGCTGGCGCAGTGCCGCTCCCGCAGCTTTGCAGTGCCAGGTTGTCAGCTGCTGGCGCAGTGCTGCTCCCGCAGCTTCTCAGTGCCGGGTTGTCAGCTGCTGGCGCAGTGCCGCTCCCGCAGCTTCGCAGTGCCACTCCTGCAGCTTCGCAGTGCCAGGTTGTCAGCTGCTGGCGCAGTGCCACTCCCACAGCTTCGCAGTGCCGGGTTGTCAGTTCTCTGGCCTTGCAGCAAAGGGGGCTGGAAACCCATTGGGTGGGTCCACTCAGGACAGCAGCAGTGCAGCCTGGCAGTTCTGGGCGTGCTACCCAGACTGTTGGCTGCACGTGTCCTGATCATCCAGAGCCCTTCCGAAGCACCAGCGGTCGGACTGCTGGCACCAGTGCCTTGATTCCCGGAGACATGCTGATTCAGACACTAACCTTTTCTAGTGACTGTGCTTTAACATCTCTGTCTTGTCCACTGGCAGGAAACAAAACAAGGCTCCCCTTGGCCCAAACTGGCAAAGCTCCTCTGTCAATGGTCTTATGGTGCAAGCACGGCACTGCGCCCTGGGAGCTCTGCCTGGGTCTATTCACCTCACCACCCTGAGCCTCACATCCCAGCCCTGAGAACAGGAGCGGAGTGAGGCTGAAGTGAGCCAGGTGTGCAAAGCCCTTGGGACCCCCAGAGCGAAGGTGCCTTAGACGGTCAGAGCTAAGTTCATCTTCGAACGTTAAATTCTCTCCCAACAAGGCCACGTGGGAATGGTAAGAGACACCCAGGGCTGGCCAGAGGACGACAGCTACCATTAAAGTGGCCGTGCTGGGTATCTGGGGCCAGAGGCTTATCTTGCGCATGGCACTGTCCCTTTGCAAGGTGTGCGGGAAAGAGATCCAGAGTGGGAGGACTTTAACTCGAGATGCCAATGATCAAGCCGGCTACATTCTTACTGGGCAATCTCATTGTATTCTTGGGCTGAAAGAGATTGCAAACAGACAGAAACAAACAGCTCTCAGCCTAGCAGCTGACAAGGTTTTCCAAGAAGGTTGCAAGCCCAAAGCTGCTTTTTGATCTGCCACCAGGTCTGCCAAATTAATTTCTTCTTGTGAGAATGTTCGTTTGCTAAAGGGCCTTGACTTTTTCACTTTGTAGAGTCCTAAGAAATCGAGAGCTGCCCCTGTTGCTGTGAGCCTTGCCTGCAAAAATGAGAAAGGGAGGAGCACCTTTACCGTGCCAAAGGGTTCTATCATTTGTATCAGGGTCTTTGCAAAAGACAGCGAGTGCTGGAGTCTAAGAACTCACTGTGTGATGACTGATGGACATTAGCAGGTTTTCATTCCTCCGAATGATCTGCAGATGTTTTGAGAACACTTTGTTCAGAAATGTGAGAGCCTCAACCTGCGTCCTGCTCTGAAGAGGGCAGTGGAGGTGGCGCCTTTCCTTCCCAGCCCCCTTGGGAGCAGATGTGTGCTAATACTCTGCTAATTGGAAAGGAACTTTGGATGTGGTAGAACTGTGAGCATCTTAGATGTCTGTGCACAAATGCAAATAGGAAGGGGACTGCACCAGGAAGAACTGACAGTATTAGCACATACGGTAAATGATGACTTAATTGGCACCACAGAGACTTGGTGGCATAATTCCCCTGTCTGGGACACGGTAGAGAGGGAGACTGTTGCTCAGGGAGAGCAGACAAAGAAAACAGGGCGGTGAGGTCCCAGGGTACGGCCAGAGCATGCACGTGGGTTCTGAGGCCCAGCACCAGGTGGGAGGCAGACCTGTTGAAAGCACGAGCAGTGGGGACCATGGGCCAGAGGAGGCTGTGCCTTCCCAAACAGCCTGGTATGACCCCAACCCCCTCCGGCCTGCTCTTTTGTGGCAGAGCGGCTGGGGCACCCAGGCTGGGGCCAGTCCTCACAAGGGCCAAAGCAAGGGGCACTGGGCTAGGGCCCGTCATGCTGCCCCCCCAGCTCTCAGGGCCTGGAACTGGAGATGCTGGGGGCTCTCCAGGGATGGGGATCTGGCCATGCCACCTTGTGCTCCAGGGATGGAGGTGCTGGGGCTAAGCCACTTGCCCAGCACCCTGAGGATTCGGGGGGGGGCTGGCAGCCATGGGGGTGCTCTGGCACGGAAGAGGGGTTGGGAGGCGGGGCCCTGGACAGAGGGAGCAGGACTTGCGGCTGCCTGCCCCCAACCAGTACCCATGGCTGAAGGTCTCTGAGTGAAGATAAAGGAGAAAAGAGGGGTGATGTCATGGTAGAGATCTAGTGTAGACCCCAAGTGAGGAGGAGGAAGTGGCATTCCTAGAACACAGAAGAGAGTGTCCAGAACAGACCTGGAAGCAGCAGGGGACTGGCCCAGATACCTGTCGGAAAAGTGATACGGCCCCACAGACCGTGTCTGTGCGTCCTTGGCATGTGCGGGACAGGCTTTTCCATCAGAAAGTAGAGGAAGTAACAGGGGGGAAGGGGAGACACCACGTTTGACTTGATTCTGACCAACAGGGTGGAACTGGCTGAAGATCTGAAGGCTGAAGGCGGCTGAGTGACTGACGGTGGTTGTGATATGAGATGCGCCACAGTTCTGCAGGAGGGATTGCAGCACCACAGAAAAGGCAGACGCAGCCCGCGCAGAGTGCTGGCCAGGCCCCTGGGAAGACAATCTAGGGAACATTTGTTCAGGAGAGCTGCCAGTTCTCAAGGAGATCGTCTTAAAGACATAACATCAAACTGTCCTGATTCCAGAGGCCAGCAGAGCCCAGCGCTTGAAATCTTACAAAGGAGCCTGCAAAACGTGGAACCATGAGCACACTGGATAGGGTGAGCACAAAAGAGCAGCACGGCCATGTGGCCAAAATTAGAAAGACTGAGGTAGGAGATAAATTGTCCCAGAAAGGGACACAACGGGCAATACAAAGAGCTTTTCTGAACACTTCAGGAGCAGGAGGAAGAGGAAGGAAGGGTAGGCCCTTCAATGTAGACAGAAAAGGGAGCTAATAACTGATTGGCGAGAAGGTGGAGTTGTACAATGCCTCTCATGCTTCAAACTTTACTCCAAAGATAAATTGTGACTAGATATTTTACACACACACACATGCACAAACGTGTGCACGCACACACCCATGCACACGCACGCGCACGCACACACACACACACACACACACACACATTCATCTTAGCATTCAGGAAGGAAGGCATGCAAACTAAAACAGGGAAAGAGCAGCCTGAAGATTATTTAGATCGTTTCGATGTGTTCGTGTTGGCAAGAGAGGATGAACTTCACCCTACAGGACTCAATGAACTGCTGACGTGATCTTGGAGCTATTAGCAATTATCTCTGAGCCCACAGAAGGATGGTTTCGGCCCCAGAGGGCTGGAAAGCACAAACGCGGGACATCTGCAAAAGAGGACCAAAGGGGACCCAAGGAAGTACAGACTGGTCAGCCTAACTTGGAGATATAGAAAGATTTGAAATTGTTAATAAGTTATTAAAGCCAGTAATGAATTATTATTATTAATCTCTAAGCACCCACAGGATAATAGATTATAAGAGTAGCCATCATGGATTTGTCAAGAGCTGATCACGCCCCGCCAACCCCATTTCCTTCTTTAACAGGGTTAGTGGCCCAGAAGATGGGGAAAAGCAGCAATGACATATCTTCATTGGAGTGAGGCTTTTGATTCAGTCCCACCTGATATTCTGACAAGCCAAGTGGGGAAATGGGTCTCGGTGAAATTACTGTAAGGTGGGTGCAAAACAGGCTGAAAGATCTTACTCAGAGAGTAATTATTAGCAGCTGGCTATCAAACTGGGGGCTGTTTGTAGTGGGGCCCCACAGTGGTCTGTTCTGGGCCCATTACTACTCAATATTTTCATTAACGACTTAGATAATGGAGTGGAACCTATGCTTATAAAATTTGCTGATGATGCCAAACCAGGGGGTCATTAGCATTTGGGGAGATGGGGTTGGAATTAAAAAGGCCCTGACAAATCAGAGATCTGGCCTGCAATCAACAAAATGGAATTCAATCAAAACAAGTGGGAAAATACCCCACTTAGGAAGAGAAAATCAAACGCGGCCACCTGGGGCTCACTGGCTCGGTGGCAGTGCGGCGGAAAAGGCTCTGGGGTCACGTTCAATATGAGCTGTCAATGCAATGAGGCTGAGAACCAGGCGAAACCAAGCTGGAGCACATCCATGGGAGTGGCACGTGTAAGCTATGACAGGTCACTGCCCTGCTCTACGCGGCACGACGGGCGGGAGGGGGGAATCAGCTGCTCTACTCGGCACGGGGGGTGTGTGCATAGGCTGCTCTACTCAGCACGGGGGGGGGTGCATAGGCTGCTCTACTCGGCACGGGGGGAGACACACATCGGCTGCTCTACTCAGCACGGGGGGTGTGCATAGACTGCTCTACTCGGCACAGGGGGGTGCATAGGCTGCTCTACTCAGCACGGGGGGGGTGTGCATACGCTGCTCTACTCGGCACGGGGGGGTGTGCATAGGCTGCTCTACTCAGCACGTGGGGGGGGTGCATAGGCTGCTCTACTCGGCACGGGGGGGTGCATAGGCTGCTCTACTCGGCACGGGGGGTGTGCATAGGCTGCTCTACTCGGCACGGGGGGGTGCATAGGCTGCTCTACTCGGCACGGGGGGGGTGCATAGGCTGCTCTACTCGGCACGGGGGGGGACACACATCAGCTGCTCTACTCAGCACGGGGGGTGCATAGGCTGCTTTACTCAGCACGGGGGGGACACACATCAGCTGCTCTACTCGGCACGGGGGGGTGCATAGGCTGCTCTACTCGGCACGGGGGGGTGTGCATAGGCTGCTCTACTCGGCACGGGGGGGGTGCATAGGCTGCTCTACTCAGCACGGGGGGAGACACACATCGGCTGCTCTACTCAGCACGGGGGGTGTGTGCATAGACTGCTCTACTCGGCACGGGGGGGTGCATAGGCTGCTCTACTCAGCACGGGGGGTGTGTGCATACGCTGCTCTACTCGGCACGGGGGGGTGTGCATAGGCTGCTCTACTCAGCACGGGGGGGGTGCATAGGCTGCTCTACTCGGCACGGGGGGGTGCATAGGCTGCTCTACTCGGCACGGGGGGAGGGCGTATCAGCTGCTGTACTCAGCATGGGGGGGCATCAGCTGAAGTCCTGGGTCCAGTTCTGGGTGCTGCAAGCAAGGGAAGACATGGACAAGCTGGAAAGAGTCTGGGGCAGAGCAACAGAAATGACCACAGGGGTAGAAACCTGAAAGGTTAAAAGACCCGGCAAGTTCAGTCTTAAGAAAGAAGCCTCCATGGGAACCTGATAACAGGCTTCAGAATCTCTTGCGGGCTGTTACAGAGAAGGTGAGGCTCCCTGTTCTCCATGCCCATGGCAAACAGGCAGGAGAGAGCCAGCCCAATCTCCCGCAGGGCAGACTGGGGTGAAAAGCTGGGGGAAGGTTTCCAACCAGGAGGCGAGTGCAGCACTGCCCCAGGTTCCCAGGCCAGGCTGTGGAATGCCCCTCATGGGAGGTTCCAAAGAGTGGGCTGGACTAACACCTGCTGGAGAGGGTCTCGCCCCTGCAGGGGTGTGGCCGAGACAGTGACCTCTTGAGGTCTTTCCCAGCCCCACCTTTCAGCAGTGCCTTTCAGACCCCCATAAATGGCACCGGCTATTTGGAACCACGCTGAGGCTGCCGCATGCACTTAGGAGTTTGCCAGACGTTGGCTGAAGGTTTTCTTGCTCCTTCTGCCATTGTTTATTGCCCTGCTCGTGAAGGGAAAGCGAACCCCCCAAAGCCCGAGATAAATGTGTCATCGGAACATTCAGCAATGGAAAAATAATCCCAAACATATCTCCCTGCTCCCGAAAACTCCAGGGACAGCTATACATCCCATCTCGGAAATGGCTACTCTGCTGCCCATGCGGCGGGATGGTGCTCCGTCTCACCCAGAGATGCACACCTGGGCTAGCAGCGACAGGAGGGACAATTAACCGCTCCATGGTCTACAGATGCATCCCTCGGTCACTGGACAAACAGGATGGCAGCAACCAGCCCAGGACCGCAGAGAACTGGGGTCCCTTCGTTCAGCTTGATTTTCAAGGCACAGAACTTCCAGGATCCAGCAGCTTCCACCAGCCCCCAGAAGGACGTGGCTCTAACGTGAGTTAGCTTCATGTCAGCTCTGGAGAGGGTAGCTTGGAAACGTTCTCTGGAGTAGTGTCCTCCGGAGGGAGCTGCGCTCCCGCCACACTGATGGGCTGTGCTGAGCCAGCAGGATTGTGCGGTCACGTCAGCAGGTTTTCAGGAGCAGTGTGAATTGGGGGGGGGGGCTGTTCCTGAATGGAAAGACAGTGGGAACTCAGCTCGCAGTAACACTCTGGGGAAGGGCAGCCTGCCAGCAGGGCTAGCCGGGGCAGGGCTTTGGGCACACCCAGCACAGCACAGCATGAAGACAGGTGCCCGTCCCACCGAGCAGCCAGGGACAACACGGGCCAGCGCTGATTCTGCACAGAAGGGGCTTGGGTGTGGCACAGGGCAGCAGCAGCCACGGTCACTGAAACTACCAGGGCTGGGGGCCTCCTGCCTCCAGGGCTCAGCAAGGACGAAGAGGAGACATTCCCACCTTGCTGCCAGCAGGGCACGTGGCCACCCCTGGGCCTGGGGCCAGCAGCAGAGGTAGGGGTGTGTGTGTGTGTGTGTGTGTGTGTGTGTGTGTGTTAAATGCCGGCATTCATTACCCCAGCCCCCCGGTGACTCTTTAGGGGAAAGCCGGGTCTTCAGCCCTGCTCCTCCTGAGGGCCTAGGGAGCCGAGCGGAGCCTGTCCTTGAGCACGGATGAGGGCTGGTTCCCAGAGACGCAGACTGGATGCATTTAACGTGGCTATGATGGGCCAGTGTAACCCACACACCTAGTGAGGTTCACCGTCCCATGCAGTGGCACCTAGACCACAGCAAGCTTACGAATTGGTGCCCAAACAGATAGGGACATGGGGATTGCTCAGAACTCACCTCTGAATTCTTCTGAGGAATATTGCAGTTACAAAATATTATTGAATTTATATATTTTATATTAATAAGACAATGGAAACTTGCACCCAGTTAGGGTTAGATCCCTACTGGACCATTTTGGTCAGTGATGTGTCTTCTGTTGACAGAACAGCAGAAGTTAAGAGAGCTAGTAGAAACTTTGGTCATGTGACTAATTGGCGGTGGGTGAGGGGAAAACAAAAGGATAGGATTCTCTGTGAGCGTGAAGATCCTGTTTCTGGGATACAGACAGGCAGAGAATGTGCGCTGCAGAAACCGGGGCAGAAATGGGATGGAACTCCTGTTCATTTGGAAGTTTTGCCATTTCTATCCACTGGTTCTGTGTCCAGAGTGCCTAGAGCAGGGACCGGAGATGTTCGGTGTGTTCTGATGGAGGGTTCAGGACTGGGACGCAGGCTGGGGATGCACCTGCATGTGAAAGGCAGAGGAGGTGGATAACAGAGGTTACACCAGTTCTAGACAGAGGTCCAGTAGCAGCCTCTACTCCCGCAGTGAGTCTCCCTCCTGACGTGCAGCATCTCTTGTTAGAGAGGGAGCTGAAATCCGCCGGTGAAGCAGTGACGGGTGTAAAATTTAAACTACGATGTTCCTCGGGTAATTCCCCCAGACCCAGTGGAGAAGTAGATCATCCTATCTGGCGAGCACAAACCAAAGAGAGGATGGAAGACAATGAGATTTCTGACCAAGTGAGAAGAAGGAAGAGGCTTGAAAGTTAATTACCCCCAGCGCTGAAGGTGTGTGAGGAGCCGGTAGCAAGGCATCCGCTGTAGAATGCTTTGACATTTGAGAGAGAGCCTATGGACGCGTGACAAGTGCATCTGAGCTTCAGGCTCAGTTTTTGGAGACACCAGCGCACTAGAGAGCCGCCTTCTGCATACCTGACTCGACTACATGCATTAGCCCAAGAAATGGTGGAGGCTGGTGAGGTAAAAGATACTGAATTGGACTCTTACATACAGGATCAAGGTTTCCGTGGTTGTTGGCATGAATCCTTATTAAACATGCTCTTAATAAAAGTTACTAATTGCACTGGTAGAAAACAGAGCCTCTTATGCCACACTCCTTCTTGAGGTGAGATCCGTGGGAAGAGAGTGCGCTGATAAACAAAGAGAAAACTTCGACAAGGACTAGAGGAAAAAGGAAGGCATTGCATAGGCATAGCTTGCAATTGGTAAAGGCACCTGATATTGCTTCCAGTGCCAATGAAGAAGTCACTGCAATAGACTGGAAGGAAAGATATCTGCAGGCTGAGGTGCAGTTGGTGGGATGGCAGTTGACCCAGCCAAGTTCTGAAATATCTAATTCAGACAAACAATTTACTCCTCCAAGACCAAAAGCTAAGGGAATCTGGATTGGATAAATGGACTGAGGGAGATTAGAGAGGCTACCAGAATAAAGAACTCTATAATAATGGGGGATTTTAATTATCCCCATATTGACTGAGTACATATTACCTCAGGAAGAGAAGCGGAGATAAAATTTCTCAATGGCCTAAATGACTGCTTCTTGGAGCAGCTGGTGCAGGAACCCACAAGGGGAGAGGCAATTCTCGATTTAGTCCTGAGTGGAGCGCAGGATCAGGTCCAGGAAATAACCGTTACAGGACCGCTTGGGAATAGTGACCATAATATAATAACATTCAACATTCCTGTGGTGGGTAGAACACCTCAGCAGTCCAGCACCCTGGCATTTAATTTCAAAAAGGGGAATTACACAAAAATGAGGAGGCTAGTTAAACAGAAATTAAAAGGCACAGTGACTAGAGCCAAATCCCTGCAAGCTGCATGGAAACTTTTTAAAGACACCATAATAGAGGCCCAACTTAAATGTATACCCCAAATTAAAAAACATAGCAAGAGACCTAAAAAAGTGTCACCGTGGGTTAACCACCATGTAAAAGAAGCAGTGAGGGACAAAAAGGCATCTTTTAAGAAGTGGAAGTCCAATCCTAGTGAGATAAATAGAAAGGAACATAAACACTGTCAAATCAAGTGTAAAAATGTAAAAAAAAGATTTTGAGGAACAGCTAGCCAAAAACTCAAAAAGAAATAACAAAATGTTTTTTAAGCACATTAGAAGCAGGAAGCCTGCTAAAAAAACCTGTGGGTCCCCTAGACGATCAAACTATAAAAGGCGCAATCAAGGACGATAAAGCCATTGCGGAGAAACTAAATGATTTCTTTGCTTCAGTCTTCACGGCTGAGGATGTTAGGGGGATTCCCAGATCTGCACCGTCCTTTGTGGGTGATGAATCTGAGGAACTGTCCCGGATTGAAGTGTCATTAGAGGAGGTTTTGGAACAAATAGAAAAACTTAATGTTAACAAATCTCCGGGACCGGATGGCATTCATCCAAGGGTTCTGAAAGAACTCAAATGGGAAATTGCTGAACTATTATCTGTGGTTTGTAACCTATCCCTTAAATCGGCTTCTGTACCTAATGACTGGAAGGTAGCCAACGTGACACCAATATTTAAAAAGGGCTCTAGAGGCGATCCTGGCAATTACAGACCGGTAAGTCTAACTTCAATACCGGGCAAATTAGTCGAAACAATAGTAAGGAATAAAATTGTGAAGCATGTAGAAGAACATAATTTGTTGGACAAAAGTCAACATGGTTTCTGTAAAGGGAAATCCTGTCTTACTAATCTATTAGAGTTCTTTGAAGGGGTTAACAAACATGCGGACAAGGGGGATCCAGTAGATACAGTATACTTAGATTTTCAGAAAGCCTTTGACAAGGTCCCTCACCAAAGGCTCTTGTGTAAATTACATGGCCATGGGATAAGAGGGAAGGTCCTTTTGTGGATTGAGAACTGGTTAAACGACAGGAAACAAAGGGTAGGAATAAATTGTAAATTTTCAGAATGGAGAGGGGTAACTAGTGGTGTCCCCCAAGGGTCGGTCCTAGGACCAATCCTGTTCAACTTATTCATAAATGATCTGGAGAAAGGGGTAAGCAGTGAGGTGGTAAAGTTTGCGGATGATACCAAACTGTTTAGGATAGTCAAGACAGAAGCAGACTGTGAGGGACTCCAAGAAGATCTCACCAAACTGAGTGATTGGGCAACAAAATGGCAAATGAAATTTAATGTGGATAAGTGTAAAGTAATGCACATCGGGAAAAATAACCCCAACTATACGTACAGTATGATGGGGGCTAATTTGGCTACGACAAATCAGGAAAGAGATCTTGGAGTTATCGTGGACAGTTCTCTGAAAACTTCCACGCAGTGTGCAGCAGCGGTCAAAAAGGCAAATAGGATGCTAGGAATTATTAAGAAAGGGATAGAAAATAAGACCCAGAATATCTTACTGCCCCTGTATAAAACTATGGGATGCCCACATCTTGAATACTGTGTACAGATGTGGTCTCCTCACCTCAAAAAAGATATTTTGGCCTTGGAAAGGGTTCAGAAAAGGGCAACTAAAATGATTAGGGGTTTGGAACGGGTCCCATATGAGGTGAGGCTAAAGAGACTGGGACTTTTCAGTTTAGAAAAGAGGAGACTGAGGGGGGATATGATAGAGGTATATAAAATCATGAGTGGTGTGGAGAGGGCCGATAAAGAGAAGTTATTTATTAGTTCCCTAAATAGAAGAACTAGAGGACACCAAATGAAATTAATGGGTAGCAGGTTTAAAACTAATAAAAGAAAGTTCTTCTTCACACAGCGTGTAGTCAGCCTGTGGAACTCCTTGCCAGAGGAGGCTGTGAAGGCTAGGACTATAATAGAGTTTAAAGAGAAGCTAGATAATTTCATGGAGGTTAGGTCCATAAAAGGCTATTAGCCAGGGGATAGAAATGGTGTCCCTGGCCTCTGTCAGAGGCTGGAGAGGGATGGCAGGAGACAAATCGCTTGATCATTGTCTTCGGTCCACCCTCTCTGGGGCACCTGGTGCTGGCCACTGTCAGCAGACAGGCTACTGGGCTAGATGGACTTTTGGTCTGACCCAGTACGGCCATTCTTATGTTCTTATGACTGTGAGGTGGATAGAAAGCTGGCTAGACTGTCGGGCCCAGCGGGTAGTGATCAACAGCTTGATGTCAGGTTGGCGGTTGGTTTCTAGCGGAGTGCCCCAAGGGACAGTTCTTGGACCAGTTTTGTTCAATGTCTTTATTAATGACCTGGGTGAGGGGATGGATTGCACCCTCAGCAAGTTCACAGAGGACACTAAGCTAGGGGGAGAGGTAGATATGCTGGAGGGCAGGGATCAGGTCCAGAGTGACTTGGACTGATTAGAGGATTGGGCCAAAAGAAATCTGATGAGGTTCAACAAGGACAAGTGCAGAGTCCTGCACTTGGGACGGAAGAATCCCAAGCATTGTTACAGGCTGGGGACCAAACGGCTAAGTAGCAGTTCTGCAGAAAAGGCTCTGGGGGTTCCAGTGGATGAGAAGCTGGATATGAGTCACCAGGGCGTCCTTGTAGCCAAGAAGGCTAATGGCATATTAGGGTGCATTAGGAGGAGCATTGCCAGCAGATCCAGAGAAGTGATTATTCCCCTTTATTCGGCTCTGGTGAGGCCACATCTGGAGTACTGTGTCCAGTTCTGGGCCCCCCACTACAGGAAGGATGTGGACGCATTGGAGAGGGTCCAGCGGAGGGCGACCAAAATGATTAGGGGGCTGGAGCATACGACCTATGAGGAGAGGCTGAGGGATTTGGGCTTATTTAGTCTGCAGAAGAGAAGAGTGAGGGGGGATTTGAGAGCAGCCTTCAACTCCCTGAAGGGGGTTCCAGAGAGGCTGGAGAAAGGCTGTTCTCAGTGGTGACAGATGGCAGAACAAGGAGCAATGGGCTCAAGTTACAGTGGGGGAGGTCTAGGTTGGATATGAGGAAAAACTATTTCCCTAGGAGACCGGGGAAGCACTGGAATGGGTTACCTGCGGGGCGGGGTGTGGTGGAATCTCCATCCCTAGAGGTGTTTAAGTCTCGGCTTGACAAAGCCTTGGCTGGGTTGATTTAGTTGGGATTGGTCGTCCCTTGGGCAGGGGGCTGGACTTGATGACCTCCTGAGGTCTCTTCCAGCTCTAGGATTCTGTGAATCTAGTAAACGAGTAATACCAGATTTTAACAGAAGATATCCTTTGTTTTAATTGTGGGCAAAAGGGACATTTGCAAATCGAATGTGAGAATTCTTCTAACCCCAAACCAGTGCAGCAGCAACTGACAGGCAGACGTTTAAACCAGAACAGAAGTGAGCCGGGAGAAGCTGAGCCAGGAGCAGAGAACTGGCTGCTGTTCTCACTCTGCAGCAGGGTTTTCTTTAACCCTGTTCACTTGTGAGCTGACTGCCTGGTTAATCAATGAGCTGGCTGCCTAGCAGTGCCCACAGCAGAGGAAGAGGCTGCCTGGACTCCAACAGAGGATTCCCTACAAGCAAGGGGAGAGGTCGTTCAGACTCAGCCTATGGTGCCGATTTGATGATCAGAGGCACAAACGGAGACTTTGGTGAACTAAATAGAAGCTTTTGGGACCTCTCAGCCTT
Source organism: Pelochelys cantorii (assembly GCA_032595735.1). Taxonomy (NCBI): domain Eukaryota; kingdom Metazoa; phylum Chordata; order Testudines; family Trionychidae; genus Pelochelys; species Pelochelys cantorii. Next base: position 41,347,836 of record CM064341.1, read on the forward strand.
TTCTTACTGTGTCTGTGTGGACTGAGCTGTTCAAATTTGACTTTAAGGTTTCTCTTTCCTTATGTTTCCTGGAACTTGGACAGTATCTGGGGTTATAAATAGCTGCACTCTGTTGTAAGAATTAGATTGTTTTTATGGAGTTATATAATTCAGTTCATTTCTTTAGTTTCTTTGGGAGCTGGGATGTAGAGAGGCTGACACAGGCCATCCTCCCTGAAATTCCCTACAGACTGCGCTGTCTCTGGTACTGCTGTGGGAGGGGCTAGGCACTGGAGAAGGGCAGTGAAGTCTGGCTCACCCAAGGTTATACCAGCACAGGGCTGCATTCTTGCCCCAGTAGCTGCCCTGCTCGGCTTTGGCTACAGCAGCAGGCAGGGCTTGTAGTAATGCACTGCAGCCCATCCCCACAGGGCTGCTTTTGCTGCCCTGGGAACGTCCCCTCCAGCCTCACCAGGCTTGGGAACAGCCAGAGACATTGCCCCAAGGTTTGCACTGGACCTAGTGCCTGCTGCATGGCCCCTCAGAGCAGCCAGCCTCAGTGTGCTCAGGAAAACCCCAGGGCACACCCAGTCAGCTGGGAGCACAGCATGGGTCATTGTGCACCCCCCCCTCAGCACACAGATTGGCGCTCCATGCCCCTAACACAGCCAGCCACCCCAGGCTGGGGGGAATGAGCCAGTTTAAGGGACTCCTGACTCCTCCCTCAGCTCCCTCCTCCAGTCACGCTGCAGGGGAACAATCAAAGCCCTCAGGCTCACAGCCCACACCTGGGCCAGAGGCTCAGCAGCACCTGGGACGTGACCATGTTGGAGGCTGCCTTTCCCCATGCGCTGCAGCTGCAGAGCCAGCCCCCGGCAGCGAGGGCCTGGTAGCCAAACAGGGCCCGAGCCCAGGCTGGCAGGGGACAGGGTCTAGCCCAAGCCATGTGCTCAGAGCTGGGACTTTGCCTGCCACTGTGCTGGCTGTGCCCCTGTGGGCAGAGCTGGGAAGTGGCTGGGTGACTGCAACCCACCTCCTCCCCAGTCCTTTGGCCTCGTTCCATCCAGCTCAGGGGGTCACTTGGGGGAGCAGGGGGCTGGCAGCCATGCTGGGCTCTGGGCAATGTGGGGGGCCAGCACTGTACTCCTGGGAGGGGCGGGGCCAGGGCAGCTGGCCCTTAGCACGTCCTGCAGCGCACTACGTGGCCTCAAGGGCGTGGGCTCTGAAGGGCAGTGGCCGTGGCTGGGGGCCCTGGCCCTCTAGAGTTGCCAGGCCCTGGGGTGGTTGCCCTCTTTGCCCTCTGTTGAAGGGCCTGGGGGGCATTGGTGCCTGGGCAGGAGCCCCAGGGCCGAGCCTTAGGAGGAGAAAGGGCTTCAGAGCAGCCGCTGAGGCGCGGCGTGAGCTTAGGGGCCCACGGGGCGGGCTGGCCACTGTGCAGGGCTTCGTGGCTCACAGGAGCCCCTCAGCCTGGATGGAGACACCTCGGTCCCCGGGGGCTTGGGCCCTGGCAACGCCAGAGGGGGGTGGCAGAGCTGAGCGCCCTGGGGCCCCTCTCTGAACGCGGAGGGCCAGGCACAGCCTCGCTGGGGCTGTCTCCAGGCGCGCTCCTCTCTGCGACCTCCCTGGGGTCCCGGCTGCCAGGAGCAGACAGGACGGGGTGGGCTGGCGTGTGGCTGCCTGAGTAGCCAGCCCACATGGGCATCCCCTGGCAGGTGCCACGTTGCCCACGGCGGGCAAGCAGCCCCACTCGGCCCCTCACTGGCGGGGGGGCTCGAGGGAATCCCACGCAGGCACAGCGGTGTTTACGGATGGGTGCTCTCCCCCAGCAGGCGGGCGGGCAGGCAGGCGGGGAGCCGGTACTACAGAAGGGCCCTCAAAGGTGCCTCCCAGCAGCTCCGCCCGCCCCCGGCACAGCCAGAGTCCAATGAAAAATGATGGGGTGGGTCCCTCGCCAGGGCGCCCCTTCTCTGTGTGAGCCGGCACTCGGAGAGGGCGTGCGGCCATGCCGCTGGCCTGGGCTGCCGCCACTGGAAATATTAATAAACCTCGGGCTAGGAATGGCTGTCAGGGCCCCTGAACATTAATTTCAGTCACAGTTGGCCACAGCGTCTCCCCCTATAAACACCTCTCCGGTTTCAATTAACATTCTCTATCTCCTGTCTCCTGAATATTACAGCTAACTAATTTTGGAGGGTTGGTAAAGAGAGTTTTCACACTTCACAGGCAAGCATAATGAAATAATTATACCTGTGCCCATGGAAAGCATGAGGATATTGCATAAGGAGCTTTAAAGTCATTTAAAGTAGAAACTTCTCCAGAAGCACCCCCCCCCCCGGAGCCCTGCACAGACCTCTCCGAGCGTCTGCCTTGTGGCTGGCTGGCTGGCAGAGGGCTTTGCTTCCCGCTCGCCCCGGGGCACCTAGGCAGCCCCTGGGTCGACTGGAACTACCTGCCCACCGGAGGCATTCAGCGCGTCCACCCGGGGGCCAGGGAGAGGAGCCCACGCCAGCCCGGGGAGGTGATGAGCACATGGGCTGCCGTGGCCAGGCCACGCCAGGAGGGCGGTGCCACTGGGCGTGACTTGCAGGTGCATCTCTGGGGCTGGGGGCGGCCGGGAAGCCTGTAGCTGCCTCTCCCGGCAGTGGCTGGGCTGCGCTGGGTGGCGTGAGCCAGAGCTTGCCAGGGAGCCGTGAAAGCCTCTCAGCGGCTGTGCCAGGAGCAGCTTGGGCCAGCACCGGGCGTGAGCTGCTCTGGCCGTGCTGACGCTCTGTGGCCCCTTCTCCACCTCACCGGCGACTTGCTTCCCAGGCAGGCTGCCCACGCAGGAGCTTGGGGTCTTGTGGGCAAGGCAGTGAGGGCCTGGGAGAGCTGGGCTCAGCCTCACAAAGGGGTTCTCTGGTGTCCCAGCCAGCTCTGCTGGAGAGCAGACCCAGCGGGTCTGGCCCGGGCGGGGTAGGCGGCAGGCGGCCCCACCTCGTGTGTGCGGCGGTGCCAGTGCTGGGCGAGCCGAGCGCTCTGTGGGCGGCAGGTCCACTGATGGCACGAGAAAGGGGAGGCTCCTTGGCTGCTCTCCCCGTGGCCTTTAGAGACCACGGGCTTTTGTTGAGAGGCGTAAGCCACTCAGGTTGGAGGGGGCAGGACAGACGCTCTGCCCTCTCCTCCGCCCTTTCTGCCTGGTTTCTCTTGACACAGCTCTGCCCCTCCCCCAGCCCGTTCCCTGCTGCGGGGCGTGGGGGGCGTAACCCCTCGGGCACCTACCAGCCAGGAGCCCTTTGCTCGTACCTTGAATCCTGCTCCCCCTTCACTGGCCTGCTGGTCTGGTGGCCAGATTGCCAGGCCAGGACTGCGCTGTCCTGTGTGGCCGCGCTGCGCCCAGCCCGCTGGCACCTGAGAGTGCCAGGCCTGCGGAGACAGGGCCCAGCCCAGCCGCCCCAGCCTTCCCCAAGGGGAGCGTCACGAGCGGGAGTCCGCCGGCGAGACGCTGGGCGCAGGCACCGGGGCCAGCGGAGAGCGATGGCTCCTTGGCATTGCTGCTTCCTCCGCAGCCTCCGGCCCCGGCCAAACAAAGACAAGCAGGTGAGGTGCCCCATCTCTCCGTGCAACTGCACAAGGGCTTCCTGAGCAGATGGCTCGCCCAGGAGTTCTGGAGGAACACGACGAAAATAACCGAGCTGCTAACGAGCAAACGGAATTCGTTGTCAGCGCGTCTCCTGTGGCGCAGGCCCGGAGAGGGGGTACGCGGGGGCCCTGGGACGCGCAGCCGGGGGGCTCTCTGGGGCGGAGACACAGCGGCAAACAGCCCATTTACTCAGCGCGGCTGGGTGAGCGCAGTATGAACGGGCCAGCGGGGGGCTGCCGCTCCCATTGCCCTGGCGCAGCTCTGCTCGGGGACGGGGCCTCGCTGGGCGCGGTGCTTCGCCTGCAGCAGGATGGAACGCGCCCGCGGCTCTCCCCGGACAGCCACGCCGCTGGCTGGAATGGAGGGTTCCGCCCCAGAGCAGGCCTTGTCCTCAGACCGCCGCGCCGCGCCGCGCCCCGCCGCGCCGCTGGGTGCCTGGAGCGGCTGCCGCCCGTTTCTCCGGGCCGGCCCCAGCTCGGGCCTGTGCCTGCCCCTGGCTGGTGCTGTGAGCAGGGTCCCCCCGGACACTCGGCGCTTTGCTCCCTGAGCTGGCTGGGAAGGTGGAACCAGCCCAAGAAGGCGCGGGAGCAGCCTGCCCACTCGCTGTCTCTGGCCCCTCGGGCTGCCCTGGTCTGTGCCTGGGCGCCAGGGGAGCCTCTGCTGGCTGATCCCTCCAGGCTTCCCATCCGTGAGTGAGCAGCGCAGGAGACCAGCCCGCCCTGCCCAGGAGTGGGGGTGTAAGAGCATGTGCGCACGCACACGTGCGCGGCCCCCGATGCACAGGCCCACGCACACGTGCACGACTCCCGATGTACGACCCCCAATGCACAGGCCCACGCACACGTGCACGACTCCCGATGTACGACCCCCGATGCACAGGCCCACGCACACGTGCGCGGCCCCCGATGCACAGGCCCGCGCACACGTGCACGACTCCCAATGTACGACCCCCTATGCACAGGCCCGCACACACGTGCGCAACCCCCGATGCACAGGCCCACGCACACGTGCACGACCCCCGGTGTACAACCCCCAATGCACAGGCCCACGCACATGTGCACGACTCCCGATGTACGACCCCCAATGCACAGGCCCACGCACACATGCACGACCCCCGGTGTACGACCCCCAATGCACAGGCCCACGCACACGTGCACGACCCCCGGTGTACGACCCCCAATGCACAGGCCCGCGCACACGTGCACGACTCCCGATGTACGACCCCCAATGCACAGGCCCGCGCACACGTGTGCAACCCCCGATGCACAGGCCCACGCACACGTGCACGACCCCCGGTGTACGACCCCCAATGCACAGGCCCGCGCACACGTGCGCAACCCCCAATGCACAGGCCCACGCACACGTGCGCGGCCCCCGATGCACAGGCCCACGCACACATGCACGACCCCCAGTGTACGACCCACAATGCACAGGCCTGCGCACACGTGCGCAACCCCCGATGCACAGGCCCACGCACAAGTGCACGACCCCGGTGTACGACCCTCGATGCATAGGCCCACGCACATGTGCGCAACCCCCAATGCACAGGCCCACGCACACGTGCACGACCCCCGGTGTACGACCCCCAATGCACAGGCCCACGCACACGTGCACGACCCCCGGTGTACGACCCCCAATGCACAGGCCTGCGCACACGTGCGCAACCCCCGATGCACAGGCCCACGCACACGTGCACGACCCCCGGTGTACGACCCCCGATGCACAGGCCCACGCACACGTGCGCAACCCCCGATGCACAGGCCCACGCACACGTGCACGACCCCCGGTGTATGACCCCCAATGCACAGGCCTGCGCACACGTGCACGACCCCCGATGTATGACCCCCAATGCACAGGCCCGCACACACGTGCGCAACCCCCGATGCACAGGCCCACGCACACGTGCGCGGCCCCCGATGCACAGGCCCACGCACACGTGCACGACCCCCAGTGTACGACCCCCAATGCACAGGCCCGCGCACACGTGCGCAACCCCCGATGCACAGGCCCACGCACAAGTGCACGACCCCGGTGTACGACCCTCGATGCATAGGCCCACGCACATGTGCGCAACCCACAATGCACAGGCCCACGCACACGTGCACGACCCCCGGTGTACGACCCCCAATGCACAGGCCCACGCACACGTGCACGACCCCCGGTGTACGACCCCCAATGCACAGGCCTGCGCACACGTGCGCAACCCCCGATGCACAGGCCCACGCACACGTGCACGACCCCCGGTGTACGACCCCCAATGCACAGGCCTGCGCACACGTGCGCAACCCCCGATGCACAGGCCCACGCACACGTGCACGACCCCCGGTGTACGACCCCCGATGCACAGGCCCACGCACACGTGCGCAACCCCCAATGCACAGGCCCACGCACACGTGCACGACCCCCGGTGTATGACCCCCAATGTACAGGCCCGCGCACACGTGCGCAACCCCCAATGCACAGGCCCACGCACACGTGCGCGGCCCCCGATGCACAGGCCCACGCACACGTGCACGACCCCCGGTGTCCGACCCCCAATGCACAGGCCTGCGCACACGTGCGCAACCCCCGATGCACAGGCCCACGCACACGTGCACGACCCCCAGTGTACGACCCCCAATGCACAGGCCTGCGCGCACGTGCACGACCCCCAGTGTATGACCCCCAATGCACAGGCCTGCGCGCACGTGCACGACCCCCAGTGTATGACCCCCAATGCACAGGCCCGCGCGCACGTGCGCGATCCTCAATGCACAGGCCCACGCACACGTGCGCGACCCCTGATGCACAGGCCCATGCACACGTATATGACCCCCAATGCACAGGCCCGTGCACACGTGCACGACCCCCAGTGCACAGCCCCCGATGCGCACGACCCCCAATGCACAGGCCCGCACACACGTGCGCAACCCCCGATGCACAGGCCCACGCACACGTGCACGACCCCCGGTGTACGACCCCCAATGCACAGGCCCACGCACACGTGCACGACCCCCGGTGTACAACCCCCAATGCACAGGCCCGCGCACATGTGCACGACTCCCGATGTACGACCCCCAATGCACAGGCCCGCGCACACGTGTGCAACCCCCGATGCACAGGCCCACGCACATGTGCACGACCCCCAGTGTACGACCTACAATGCACAGGCCTGCGCACACGTGCGCAACCCCCGATGCACAGGCCCACGCACACATGCACGACCCCCAGTGTACGACCCCCAATGCACAGGCCTGCACGCACGTGTATGACCCCCAATGCACAGGCCTGCGCGCACGTGCACGACCCCCAGTGTACGACCCCCAATGCACAGGCCTGCGCGCACGTGCACGACCCCCAGTGTATGACCCCCAATGCACAGGCCCGCGCGCACGTGCACGACCCTCGATGCACAGGCCCACGCACACGTGCGCGACCCCTGATGCACAGGCCCATGCACACGTATATGACCCCCAATGCACAGGCCCGTGCACACGTGCACGACCCCCAGTGCACAGCCCCCGATGGCACGACCCCCAATGCACAGGCCCGCGCACATGTGCACGACCCCCAGTGTATGACCCCCAATGCACAGGCCCGCGCGCACGTGCGCGACCCTCGATGCCCAGGCCCACGCACACGTATATGACCCCCAATGCACAGGCCTGCGCACACGTGGACGACCCCCAGTGCACAGCCCCCGATGCGCACGACCCCCGATGCACAGGCCCGCGCACACGTGCACGACCCCCAGTGTCACGACCCCCAATGCACAGGCCCGGCATCCACAGTAGCGCAACTCCCTGGCAGGTGACACTGTCACAGGCCCACAGCACACGTCGCACGACCCGCCGGGTCCCGTACCTGACCCCCAATGCACAGGCCCCGCACACGTGCACGACCCCCGATGTACACCCCCAATGCACAGGCCCGCGCACATGTGCCGTCCCAGACCCCCCATGCACCAGGCCCGCGCACACGTGGCGCCCCGATGCACAGGCCCACGCACACGTGCACGACCCCCAGTGTACGACCCTACAATGCACAGGCCTGCGCACACGTGCGCAACCCCCGATGCACAGGCCCACGCACACATGCACGACCCCCAGTGTACGACCCCCAATGCACAGGCCTGCACGCACGTGTATGACCCCCAATGCACAGGCCTGCGCGCACGTGCACGACCCCCAGTGTACGACCCCCAATGCACAGGCCTGCGCGCACGTGCACGACCCCCAGTGTATGACCCCCAATGCACAGGCCCGCGCGCACGTGCACGACCCTCGATGCACAGGCCCACGCACACGTGCGCGACCCCTGATGCACAGGCCCATGCACACGTATATGACCCCCAATGCACAGGCCCGTGCACACGTGCACGACCCCCAGTGCACAGCCCCCGATGCGCACGACCCCCAATGCACAGGCCCGCGCACATGTGCACGACCCCCAGTGTATGACCCCCAATGCACAGGCCCGCGCGCACGTGCGCGACCCTCGATGCCCAGGCCCACGCACACGTATATGACCCCCAATGCACAGGCCTGCGCACACGTGGACGACCCCCAGTGCACAGCCCCCGATGCGCACGACCCCCGATGCACAGGCCCGCGCACACATGCACGACCCCCAGTGCACGGCCCCCAATGCACAGGCCCGTGCATCCCGAGTCAAGCGCAACTTCCTCTGGCAGGTGACACTGTTCGATCCAAGCCCCAGCAGCCACGTTCCAGCTCCTGGCTGGGGAGCAGACACACATTACCATGGAGCCTGGGTGCTTTGGGGGCCAAATCCCTCTACCTGCACCTGCGATTTCCACCTGAGCCAAGCCAGTGCAAGGGGTCTGATGCCTTCCAGTCCCCTGGGCTGCCTGCCACCCGTTTGCGCGCTGGAGGGTGGCCAGTCAGGCGCACGGGGGATGAAGTGTGCAGGGCTGGTGGGTCCCTGGAGGTTTTAAGAGCAGGTTGGGCAGACGCCTGTCAGGGTGGCTGGCGGATGCTGTGTCCTGCCACGAGCGCGGGGCAGGGATGAGATGATGCTCGAGGCCCCGAACAGTCCCTCGATTCTCCGATTGGCCAATGGACGTTGTTCTCAAGCCCTGTATCCCTGCCCCCCAAGCAGCATTTCTCTGTGCAGGGCTGGACGCGAGCATCTCCTGAGCCCAGCAGGACTTGAATTCTGCTAACCTGCCCCGTCGGAAAAGGCCCCGGAGGGGGGCCTGGGTGGCCAGTGCAGACGGCTCCCCAGAAATGCAGTGAGCAGCGGAAAAGGAAAGAGCCATGTGAGGAGGGGCTGGAAAGGCGCCTGGAGCCACATCCTCTGGGCAGCAGGCCGTGGGCCTCTGTGGGCACGTCGGGGTGGGCCCTGGGCAGGCCGGCTCTGTTTGGGGGCTGGCTGGCGGGGATGAGCTGTCGGCCCGCCCGCCTGTCAGGGCTGGGAGCAATCTGGGGAGCAGCCCGCTGTAGTGGGCTCAGAGAGGCCACCCGGGCAGCAGCTTTTCTGACCAGCAGGGAAGGCTGCAGAACCTGGGCAGGCTGGGAAAGGAAGGAGAAGGGATCCAATGCGGGGCTAAGTCCAAGGGCCTGACCCTGCTTTCCGCAACCCCTGGGCACAAGGGTGCTGGTTCTGCACCTGCTGGGAGAGCTTTGCACATGCTGGGCCCGGGCCAGGCAGGACGGGGCCAAGCCGGGAAGGGGGTCAGGAGTGGAAGGGCCAGGCCACTCCATGTGCCTCCTTGGGGAGGGTCTGCCCCACACACAAGGCACCAGCCCCTGACCCTGGCACGGCCTCCTCTTCTCCCTTAGTCCCCGGGGGCGGAGTGGGCAGGGCTGGGAGTCAGACTGGGAATAAGGAAGCGCGCTGTAGGACTGTTTGTCGGTCAGCGCTGGGCACGTTGTCAGGCCAGGCTGGCTCTTTGCCTCGGGGGGGCGGGGGCCGTTCTCTGGCTGTGGTGTGCAGGAGATCACGGTGGCCCCCACTGGCCCTGGGGCCTTGGACCAGTGATGCCCAGAAGCCCCCTGGCAGAGCAGAGCAGAGAGCCGCTTTCACTGGCCTGCGCAGCAGAGTCGCACAGGGCAGGGAGCCAGGCCTCCATGGTCATGGCATCTGCACCAGCAGATTTCAGGGGAAGCCCAGGGGCTTGACCCCAGTCCCGCTGCCTGACGGCGCACTCTGCCCGCCTCCCGCCATTCCCAATCCCCGCCTCGGCTTCCCCGGCTCCGACCCAAAGCCAGGGCTCAGTGGCCTCTCATGCTGCTCTGGCTGAGGGCTTTGCCAGCCTGGGCTGCTTCTGGCCGCAGGAGGCCGTGTGCAGGCTGGGCAGTGCCCGAGAGGAGAGAGCTGCTCACAGGTACACAGGATCGGGCGCTGGAGCCCACACCGAAATCCAGCACTGGGGGCGCAGAGCACGCTGCCCACAGCCCAAATCCAGCACTGGGGGCGCAGAGCACGCTGCCCACAGCCCAAATCCAGCACTGGGGGCGCAGAGCACGCTGCCCACAGCCCAAATCCAGCACTGGGGGCGCAGAGCACGCTGCCCACAGCCCAAATCCAGCACTGGGGGCGCAGAGCACGCTGCCCCCCGTCGCGAGTCGACAGCCACGGGCAAGGTGGCTACTAGAACAAGGAGATGAGGACAGGGGAAAACAGGAACCAGGGACAAAATGCTGGGTCTCTGTGATCTCCTCTGGGTGGGGTCAGGTCCAGGCCCTGCAAGGCGAGGGGGGCAGGGTTTCTATCGCCCAGCCCCTGTGAGGGCAAGGGGGTGGGGGGTTCTAGGCTCAGCCCCTGTGAGGGGATGAATGTGGCAGGGAGGTTCTAGGCCCAGCCCCTGTGAGGGGAAGGAGGTGGCGGTGGTTTTTAGGCCCAACCTCTGTGAGGGGATGAATGTGGTGGTGGGGTTCTAGACCAGCCCCTGTGAGGGAAAGGAGGTGGGGGGTTCTAGGCCCAGTCCCTGTGAGGGAAAGGAGGTGGGGGGTTCTAGGCCCAGTCCCTGTGAGGAGAAGGGTGTGACGGGGTTCTAGGCCCAGCCCCTGTGAGGAGAAGGGTGTGACGGGGTTCTAGGCCCAGCCCCTGTGAGGGAAAAGAGGTGGGGGGTTCTAGGCCCAGCCCCTGTGAGGAGAAGGAGGTGATGGGGGGTTCTAGGCCCAGCCCCTGTGAGGAGAAGGGTGTGACGGGGTTCTAGGCCCAGCCCCTGTGAGGGAAAAGAGGTGGGGGTTCTAGGCCCAGTCCCTGTGAGGAGAAGAGTGTGATGGGGGGTTCTAGGCCCAGCCCCTGTGAGGGGAAGGAGGTGGGGAGTTCTAGGCCCAGTCCCTGTGAGGAGAAGAGTGTGATGGGGGGTTCTAGGCCCAGCCCCTGTGAGGGGAAGGGTGTGGCGGGGGTTGTATTTGAACTTGTGCTTTTGCCAAGGCCCACTCTGGGAAGAAATCCTGTTGCTATTTCTGCACTGGGGCTGGGGGCAGACTGCCTCCTCGCCCCCGGGTGCCAGGCAGCGCTGAGATGAGCTCCTACGGACATGCCGACTGGAGACGCTCACTTGTGAGGGTTTCTGTCATCCTGTTATGGCAAAAGAGACGCTGGTTCCTTTAAGACTTCAGAGCCACCCGCATAAGTGCCCAGCACAGGGCCCCTTCCCAAGAGGCATCGTTTTCTGCTGTGATCTCAGCTTCGGTCAAGGTTGCAGCCTTGTGATCTATAGAACCGTGTTTAGTAAATCACAAGCTACTGAAAAATGCCCACATTTGCACTCTCTGGCTTCTGGCAGCATCCCACTAATATTAATAAATTGGGCCTGCAACAGAGGCAGGACCAAGTCATCGGCAGAGTAATAGCCACAATAGATCTTGATGTGCAGTATCGTTTTATTGTGTCTAGTACACTCTGCTTGTGCTCAGAGCTTCCTTCCCCGCAGCCACCCACACACCCTGGTAAGGACTCAGAGGAGAACACTCACCCTGGTTTTAGCATCTGCTCATGCAACACTACGCCAGGTCTCCTGGTAATTTAAATGGAACATTGCGTCTCAGTCTCCTGCCTTGCTCTGACTTCCCCCACCTGGGACTGCTCTCTGGTGCCCACTCATCCACGTGACAGAATGCCTGGGCAAAGGCAAAAGAAAAGGGAAGGAGGCTTATTTTGGAGCGTCTAGAAGACAGGCTTCTGGAATCAAACAGGGACTTTGAGCTGCTTTTCCAGTGAGGCAGATAGCGTCACTGCAGCAACCACATAAATGTGCTGCATCCGTGACGTGCGTGCCATTCATTCACAAGCTCTATCAAAGCCCATCTGTTTATCTTCACATCAGGCCTGGCTTTACCTGACTTGATGTAATGAGTCAAGTCATGAATGTGCATTGGACCCATGTGTCCAGTGGAAAACATCTGCTCCCTGCCGGGGCGCTGGATTTCTCATTTCCCACTGCCTGAGATGGTGCACCATCACACAGCTGTGCATTCTTAAAATCCTCTGTGGAGAATCAGCAATGACCACATTTTGTGCCCTGAATGGGTGGGATTCAGAGATGGCTTTTTCCCAACTCAGGCAGCAGATGTGGGCAGCCACAAGGAATTCAAAAGAATAACAGACAAGCCTTCTGTTGTCTGGGGAGTGTTCTCGGCACTGGCCAGCCACCTGGCTCAGTGGGCTACGGAGAAGGACGGGTGTGTCATGGCTTCCAATGGCCAGGGCATGTTGTCAAAGGACAATAATCTGTAATTCCTGCACTGCATGGAGAGACCTTTGTCTTTCCTCTTGGCCCATCAGAGCAGCCGGTGCCTGGCACCACTGGCAGGAAGCTGCTACTGGTTGAACCTCTCTAGTCCGGGATGATGTTAGTGAGCAGGGTGTACACTTACTCTGGGGGTGGCCAAGTTTCCCGCGGCCCCATAATGTTTGTTTCCAGCCCCCAGTCCTGGCTCTCAGTGTTCTGTGCCATTAGCTCTAGTTGACCCTCAGTGCCTTCTCAGAGCCCAGCAAGCAGTGGCAGTGCTGGTCATGCTGCTAGACAATATTGACCTCCCGTGGTCAGGCAAATTCTCTAGCCTGGCGCTGGTCAGGTCCTGAGGGTGCCGGACTAGAGAAGTTCAACCTGTCGGAGATGAGGGACAGCAGCCTTGTCCGCATTCCTCAACACAAACAACCTCCAAGCTCTGAAATAAACAGGCCATGGAGTGAAGCGCTTTAATCTTCCTAAACTACCAGCCAGGAAATTTCCAATGGGCACGTTTAATATTTGACTGTCCCACCCACCGGAGGGACTTATCGGGCCCCATCCGTCCATAATGCAATCACCCCCAGGTCACACACACCCTAGTGCCCCTGCAGCTGGACATTCGAGATGGCATTTCTGTTCTGCACAGCAGCGTAGTCTTGCCAGGCACTGGGAGAAGGTTGCTACATTTCACCCCCGCGCTGGCTGCCTCTCCACAGTAGAGGAGGTGATAACATTTAGGGAACATTTAGGAAAGGCTTTGCTGAAATCACACGTGCCTTATCCTCCCGGGAATGAGCAGCTTGGAGTCAGTTTCTCACCGACTGGTGTGCAACACAGAAAGCACAACATTGCCCAGACCTGGGTAAGTGGCCTTTCCCGTCGGTGTAACCAACAGGCAAGAGGAGACAAGTGTCCCCAGAGAAGAAGAATTAATGCCCACAAATCAGACATCAGACAGTTTCACAAAGAAAAAACAGTTTCTTGTCATTTCAGCCAGACTGGGCATCGTCTCAAGGACCTAACTACATGTATCTGACTTCAAAGAGACTTTAACACCAGACTACAAAGGGAAACCTCAGAACTGTCATTCATGCTTAAATTTGACACTTTACGAATGGGCCTTAACAAAGATGCTAACTACCTTACCCCTTACAAAGATAGCTTCCCCAATTATCACCCCAATATCATTATCTCATAGACACTAACCTCCCCTCCACCCCCCCTCTATTCTAAAATCTGATTTGTCAATTTTATATGTGTTCACTTTTTTTTGATTGTATCCCTTTGGTATATATGGTCATGCCAATTTTCTTCCACAATTTGATCTGAGGACGTGGGTCTGGCCCACGAAAGCTCATCACCTAATAAACTATCTTGTTAGTCTTTAAAGTGCTGCATAGTTCTGTCTTTTGTTTCAGGTAGACCAGATTAACACGGCTACATCTCTATAACTATCCCAGAGAAGAAGTGCTTTGTGCACCAAAGGACAGTGGGGTCACTGGCAGCTGGGCTGAAAGTGTAATTCACTATGTCGGGCTAGACCCCACTAGAAGGGGGGCATATTTTTGATGAGGGATTTGAAATTAACCGAGTTGTTTGTTACCCTACATCACCTGTACGCTAGGGAAGGGGTTTCTGAAATTGGCAAGTGACTGTAGCCAGAGATATTATGTGTATTTCACCCGTCGCATCACCAGGGAATCCGTCTTGCTGGGGACATTTCCATCCTGGCACTCTTGCCGATCAGAGCCTGACGTGAGCTGCAGCTCTGGCGCCAGTGGTCTGCTGTGTCTTATCAAAGGCATTGGTGTGTCTTCATGGCTCAGACCAGCTTGGAATGCACGCGTCACTGTCTGCTCCTTGGTGCAGAATGGCAAACACCTGCAAGCGGCAGGGAAGATCTATCACTTGGAGGCCCCAAACGGCTCAGAGCACATATGTTAAAGAGATAAAATAATTTTTTTCTGGTTAGATACCAGCACCTTATTGAATAAAGTTTAAAATCCTCACCCTGCCTCAATCCATCTTTGCAAGCACCACGCTACTTTTTCATTTTTACTTTGGAGAGAATGAAAATGCAGGAAGAGTAGATAAAGCATTTACCTTATTTGAATTTCACTTATACCCCGTAATTCTTTGCAGAGGTCAAGGAGAAAGTGACAGGTGAAAAATGTGCTTTTGAATCAGCAACTTGAAGGCTTAGCAAAATACATTTCCACACCATTAATATACAGGTGGAGAGGGGGAAAAAGCAGGACTAGCCTACTAAATCGATAGTGCAGGATGCTGAGCGGTATGGCCCAGACTGTCAGCAAGAATATAAGCGGCACAGAGATTTAAGTGGTGTATTCAAACAGTCCATTTGAGACCCAGTGTTTGTTTTCAGGGAGGAAGCATAATACCTTCCCCCAGACAGACAGCCCAATTGAGCAAGATCAGGGCCATGCAGAGCCGTTTGCCTCCTCACTGCAGTTCCAGCTGGTCTGAAGTAGCCAGTCAGGGTGGGGTTTAAGCTCTCGGCCAGGCGGGAGATGGACAGAAGAGCTATTGAGGACTAAGCTGCTCTGCGACAGTGATTCTGGAAAAGCCACACGGGCGTTCTGTTCCAGCCAATTTATTCTGGAGTAATGAGAGTGCTTCTGGAGCAGCGTCCACGGGGGGAGCTAGTCCCAGATAGCGCTTCCCAGCCCAGACGAGCTCCGAGAGCCGCGAAAGCAGGGCCAAGGATCATGCCTGGGGAAGTGACACCCGTACAATTATCAGGGAGTGTGCCGCACTTGTGTTACCATAGCACCTGGGACAGCTGTAATTTGGGCCAGCTGGAGAGCTCGGCTTTGGTGCCTGCCCACCTTTGCACGGTCTCACTCGGCCGTATTGATGCCCTGAGAGCCTTTGCTGCCATGGGGTTGCTGCAGATTCACTCTGCCTGGATCCGTTTATGCCTATTTATTAATTGTTTGGTTTTGTGCTGAATTTCAGCACTGCCTGCTGAGAAGCTGTTACACTGCATCTGTGGTGTCCCGAGGCCAGCCCCTGCTGGGTCTATTGCCAGCTCAGTGTCTACAATTAGCACAAGTTAGGGAGTCTCATTAATTAGTGGCTGAACAGACCGACGTGCCATTTATTTTCTATACGAACAGAACAACATCTTGCAGTTTAAGGCGGTGGGAGCTATAAATAAGCTCAGGATTCACTTGGAGTCTATCACAGAGATTTACTGAGTTCCAAAGTTTTAATTTGACTAATGAGATCCAACTTTCTTGCTGTACCAGCCTGTGGGCTGTGTGTATTAATATCACTTGCTGAGAACTCCTGAGAGGCATCTGAACGAATCCTAAAAGGAGAGTGGCAACAGGCGACCATCCCCTCCATACACTCCAGCAACAGAACAGCATGTCAGACAGTGTCAGGAGTTAACAACGCTGGTATCTTGCGCTCTAGCCCCAAATCCATGTAATCAGGTGGCCCGTGTGTAGAATGAACATGAGGGTGAGCACAGACAGACCCCGGCGGTGTGACAACATGAGGGGTGAGCACAGACAGATCCCGGAGGTGTGACAACATGAGGGGTGAACACAGACAGACCCCGGAGGTGTGACAACATGAGGGGTGAGCACAGACAGATCCCGGAGGTGTGACAACATGAGGGGTGAACACAGACAGACCCCGGAGGTGTGACAACATGAGGGGTGAACACAGACAGACCCCGGCGGTGTGACAACATGAGGGTGAGCACAGACAGACCCCGGCGGTGTGACAACATGAGGGGTGAGCACAGACAGACCCCGGCGGTGTGAGGGGTGAGCACAGACAGACCCCGGCGGTGTGACAACATGAGGGGTGAGCACAGACAGACCCCGGCGGTGTGAGGGGTGAGCACAGACAGACCCCGGCGGTGTGACAACATGAGGGGTGAGCACAGACAGATCCCGGAGGTGTGACAACATGAGGGGTGAGCACAGACAGATCCTGGCGGTGTGAGGGGTGAGCACAGACAGACCCCGGCGGTGTGACAATGTGAGGGTGAGCACAGACAGACCCCGGCGGTGTGACAACATGAGGGGTGAGCACAGACAGACCCCGGAGGTGTGACAACATGAGGGTGAGCACAGACAGATCCCGGAGGTGTGACAACATGAGGGGTGAGCACAGACAGACCCCGGCGGTGTGACAACATGAGGGTGAGCACAGACAGATCCCGGAGGTGTGACAACATGAGGGGTGAGCACAGACAGATCCCGGAGGTGTGACAACATGAGGGGTGAGCACAGACAGACCCGGCAGTGTGAGGGGTGAGCACAGACAGACCCCGGTGGTGTGACAACATGAGGGTGACCACAGACAGATCCTGGAGGTGTGACAACATGAGGGTGAGCACAGACAGATCCCGGCGGTGTGACAACATGAGGGGTGAGCACAGACAGATCCCGGAGGTGTGACAACATGAGGGGTGAGCACAGACAGATCCCGGAGGTGTGACAACATGAGGGGTGAGCACAGACAGACCCCGGCGGTGTGACAACATGAGGGTGACCACAGACAGATCCCGGCAGTGTGACAACATGAGGGGTGAGCACAGACAGATCCCGGCGGTGTGACAACATGAGGGGTGAGCACAGACAGATCCCGGCGGTGTGACAACATGAGGGGTGACCACAGACAGATCCTGGAGGTGTGACAACATGAGGGTGAGCACAGACAGACCCCGGAGGTGTGACAACATGAGGGGTGAGCACAGACAGATCCCGGCGGTGTGACAACATGAGGGGTGAGCACAGACAGATCCCGGAGGTGTGACAACATGAGGGGTGAGCACAGACAGACCCCGGAGGTGTGACAACATGAGGGGTGAACACAGACAGACCCCGGCGGTGTGACAACATGAGGGGTGAGCACAGACAGGCCCCGGCAGTGTGACAACATGAGGGGTGAGCACAGACAGACCCCGGAGGTGTGACAACACGAGGGTGAGCACAGACAGATCCCAGCGGTGTGACAACATGAGGGGTGAGCACAGACAGACCCCGGAGGTGTGACAACATGAGGGGTGAACACAGACAGACCCCGGCGGTGTGACAACATGAGGGTGACCACAGACAGATCCTGGAGGTGTGACAACATGAGGGTGACCACAGACAGACCCCGGAGGTGTGACAACATGAGGGGTGAGCACAGACAGATCCCGGCGGTGTGACAACATGAGGGGTGAGGACAGACAGACCCCAGCGGTGTGACAACATGAGGGTGAGCACAGACAGGCCCCGGCGGTGTGACAACATGAGGGTGAGCACAGACAGACCCCGGAGGTGTGACAACATGAGGGGTGAGCACAGACAGATCCCGGCGGTGTGACAACATGAGGGTGAGCACAGACAGACCCCGGAGGTGTGACAACATGAGGGGTGAGCACAGACAGACCCCGGAGGTGTGACAAATGAGGGTGAGCACAGACAGACCCCGGAGGTGTGACAACATGAGGGGTGAGCACAGACAGACCCCGGCGGTGTGACAACATGAGGGGTGAGCACAGACAGACCCGGCGGTGTGACAACATGAGGGTGAGCACAGACAGGCCCGGCGGTGTGACAACATGAGGGGTGAGCACAGACAGACCCCGGAGGTGTGACAACATGAGGGGTGAGCACAGACAGACCCCGGGGTGTGAGGGGTGAGCACAGACAGACCCGGCGGTGTGACAACATGAGGGGTGAGACAGACAGACCCCGGCGGTGTGACAACATGAGGGTAGCACAGACAGCCCCGGGGTGTGACAACATGAGGGTGAGCACAGACAGACCCCGGAGGTGTGACAACATGAGGGGTGAGCACAGACAGACCCGGCGGTGTGACAACATGAGGGGTGAGCACAGACAGACCCCGGAGGTGTGACAACATGAGGGTGAGCACAGACAGACCCCGGAGGTGTGACAACATAGGGGTGAGCACAGACAGACCCCGGAGGGTGATGAGGGGTGAGCACAGACAGACCCCGGCGGTGTGACAACATGAGGGGTGAGCACAGACAGCCCTGGCGGTGTGACAACATGAGGGTGAGCACAGACAGACCCCGGCGGTGTGACAACATGAGGGGTGAGCACAGACAGACCCCGGGGTGTGAGGGTGAGCACAGACAGACCCGGCGGTGTGACAACATGAGGGGTGAGCACAGACAGACCCCGGAGGTGTGACAACATGAGGGTGAGCACAGACAGACCCCGGAGGTGTGACAACATGAGGGTGAACACAGACAGACCCCGGAGGTGTGACAACATGAGGGGTGAGCACAGACAGATCCCGCGGTGTGACAACATGAGCGGTTACCCAGGGAACAGGATCCCTGGGGGTGCCTGAGGGGGAGGGCGCAGACCGGCAGGGTACAACATGAAGGTGGAAGGCGGACCCCCGTGTCCAAGCCTAGGGTATCGTGATTGAAAGCCAAATCACCGTTGCGGTTGAAACAAGCAAGCAGACCCCGGGCTGCCCGACCGGGGGAAGACGCCCCGGCGTTCACAAATCGGGGCCCCAGAGCCCCGGCAGGGCACATGAGGGGTGAGCACAGACGACCCCGAGGTGGACAAAGAGGGTACCAGACAGATCCCGGGGTGCACTGAGGGGTGAGCACAGACAGACCCCGGAGGTGTGACAACATGAGGGGTGAACACAGACAGACCCCGGCAGGTGTGACAACATGAGGGTGACCACAGACAGATCCTGGAGGTGTGACAACATGAGGGGGGGGGGGGGGGGGGGGGGGGGGGGGGGGGGGGGGGGGGGGGGGGGGGGGGGGGGGACAGACCCCGGAGGTGTGACAACATGAGGGGTGAGCACAGACAGACCCCGGCGGTGTGACAACATGAGGGTGAGCACAGACAGACCCCGGAGGTGTGACAACATGAGGGGTGAGCACAGACAGACCCCGGAGGTGTGACAAGATGAGGGTGAGCACAGACAGACCCCGGAGGTGTGACAACATGAGGGGTGAGCACAGACAGACCCCGGCGGTGTGACAACATGAGGGGTGAGCACAGACAGACCTCGGCGGTGTGACAACATGAGGGGTGAGCACAGACAGGCCCTGGCGGTGTGACAACATGAGGGGTGAGCACAGACAGACCCCGGAGGTGTGACAACATGAGGGGTGAGCACAGACAGACCCCGGAGGTGTGAGGGGTGAGCACAGACAGATCCCGGCGGTGTGACAACATGAGGGGTGAGGACAGACAGACCCCGGCGGTGTGACAACATGAGGGTCAGCACAGACAGGCCCCGGCGGTGTGACAACATGAGGGTGAGCACAGACAGACCCCGGAGGTGTGACAACATGAGGGGTGAGCACAGACAGATCCCGGCGGTGTGACAACATGAGGGGTGAGCACAGACAGACCCCGGAGGTGTGACAACATGAGGGTGAGCACAGACAGACCCCGGAGGTGTGACAACATAAGGGGTGAGCACAGACAGACCCCGGAGGTGTGACAACATGAGGGGTGAGCACAGACAGACCCCGGCGGTGTGACAACATGAGGGGTGAGCACAGACAGGCCCTGGCGGTGTGACAACATGAGGGGTGAGCACAGACAGACCCCGGCGGTGTGACAACATGAGGGGTGAGCACAGACAGACCCCGGCGGTGTGAGCGGTGAGCACAGACAGACCCCGGCGGTGTGACAACATGAGGGGTGAGCACAGACAGACCCCGGAGGTGTGACAACATGAGGGGTGAGCACAGACAGACCCCGGAGGTGTGACAACATGAGGGTGAACACAGACAGACCCCGGAGGTGTGACAACATGAGGGGTGAGCACAGACAGATCTCCGCGGTGTGACAACATGTGTCAGTCCTCGGTTACCTCAGGGAACACATGGAGCGTGACCTCTGGTGGGTGCCTGAGGGAGGAGGGCTGCAGCACCAGGCGATGGGGTCACAACAGTGAAGACACGTGGAAGGGCTGGACCCCCGTGTCCTCAAGGCCTCAGGGCTTAATTCCGATGATTTGAAAGTCCATAATCAACTCTGATATTTCAGCTGCGCTCTCTGAAATCACAGCAAGCTATGGCTGAGACCTGCCCTGGGCCTCTGCCCCGTTGCCCTGGGCAGAGAAGGGGACGGCTGCTTGCTCTTTCCACCCAGATTCTCCAGCTGCTCCCCAAGAGCATAGGCAGCAGAGTCCCCATTTACTGCAGAGGAAACCGAGGCACAGAGTGGGACATGGCTTCTCTGAGGCACAGAGGGCATATCTGGCCCTGGAACAGAGCCCAGTCGTGCTGGCTCCCAGCCCTTGTCCCCTCCTGGAGCCGCTGATATTTCCAGACTGTGCCCCACCGCCTGGGTGCATCTGCTGAGTCCCTAGTCTGATGTCTGCAGCCCCTCTGGGGTAGATGGGCCCTGTGTTCCTTGCCCCTCCACCCAGCAAGTGGGAAGATCAGGGGGCACAAGCAGGCTGCACTGGTAGGAGATGGTGCAGTCACCTTTCAGGAGGAAGAGGTGGGAACACAAATTACGTGCCCCAGATGCAGGGACCTATTGCTCAGCATAAGCTCACATGCTGCCCAGCTGGGCTGCCATAACCAGGCAGCTAGCCAGGACTCCAAAGATCCGTCACCAGATCGTGTCTCCCACACAACATGGCAGGTGAGGGATGAGCCCCAGCACCTCTGGGCCTGGTGGGTCAGGGTCCGGCACCTCTGGGCCTGGCGAGTCAGAGCCCAGCACCTGTGGGCCTGGCGGGTCAGAGTCCGGCACCTCTGGGCCTGGCGAGTCAGAGCCCAGCACCTGTGGGCCTGGTGGGTCAGAGTCCGGCACCTCTGGGCCTGGCGGGTCAGAGCCCGGCACCGCTGGGCCTGTCCCATCTAGGGTTGCCAGATGGTTGAAACAAAAATACAACCCCCCCCCAAAAAAAATACAACCCCCCCAAAAAAGAACCACCAGGAAAAAATTCTGTTGAAGGGGGAAAAAAAAAGTGGGGGGGGAGGGTGAGACCAAAGTTGTTGAGCAAAAAAAAAGACTCCAAGGAGTTATTAAGACAAAAAAAATTAAAATAAACCAGCATTAAACCAGCATGTCCCCTTTAAGAGTGAGTGCAGGGATAGGAACAGGGGAGCGGTTGAGCACTAAGGCCCAGGGGCTTCCCCTAGGTCTTTTGGCCAGCAGCCATTTTGTGCCAGCAGCCTTGGGGAACCAGGTAAGCGCGGGGGCGGGGGGCTGGGGGGGGCTGAGAGTTTGTAGGGTTGCCAGGTGCCCGGCATTTTTGCCTCCTGGCTGGGGAAAAATTCAGAAAATACCCGACAGCTCCAGGACAGCTCAGGTATCCGGTATTCTCTGAATTTTTTTACCAGACAGGAGCCGAAAATACCGGCCTGTCTGGGTGAACACTGGGCACCTGACAACCCCAGATCAGGTATGAAAGTTTAAAATTGCTCGGCCCCAGTGACTTGGCCATGGGAAATGCAGAGCTGCATGCTGCCCAATGAGCAGAGGTCTCAGTGTCTGTGCATAAAGCGGGGCCCGGGCCAAGCAGATCAGGTTTGGGGCGTTCTGCTTTAGAACGCCGGGTGGCAGCAAATCCACCACTTCCTGGTGGAAAAGAGCTGTAACAATGACACCAGCGTGCCACCCCTGGTCCTCGTTCCAGGCTGGCCCCCTCACTCTGGTGCTGTTTGCTCTGACAGAGCCAGGCGGCCACATGGAACACGCTGGCAACGTGAGCTTCGCGTGTGGCTTCCTGAGGGGGGCTCCTTTTGTCCAGCCAGGGTGTGGCGGGAGTCATGCCTCCCCCTGCTCCTCTGCCCCATTCCCGGGGCCACGTGCCCTTGTCTGTCTCTGTGCTGCCTAACCCCTCCCAGGGCAAGAGACTCCCATGGCCCAGGTCTAGCCAGGTCTTGCCCAGGCCAGTGCCAACCGCGCTTGCCTCTTGCTGCCTGGCGATACGATTAGCTAATGCTGTGCATTGTGTTGGCTGGCTTGGGCACTGTTTCTGTCCTGTATAAGCTCCCCGTTCCTGCCCGCCTGGCAAGCCCTTCAAGGGTGGTCACTAGACCGAACACTCCTCTCCAGAGGAACCCTGACCTCCCAAACCCCCAGCTGCTGTGAGTTTCGGCCCCTGTTTCTCTCCTGGCTGGAGGCAGGTGGAAGCTGATGTTTCAGCACCACAATTTCCTATCGATTCAGACTCTTTCATTTCAACACAGAAACAAATTTCTTAATCGAGTTGGGAAAGAAGTTTTTGTATCTTCACCTCTGCTGCTCCGAGGATGTTTGCTCTCAATTTAGTTCTCTGCCTCTTATCTTGCCAGCAAGTGCATCTCTTGTTCCAAGTCCTGCTCATTTTCTGTTCCTTACTGTGATTTTTCTTTAATTTCATCTTGTGCCCTGCACTCCCCAATCGTACATTTCATCACTTCGGCTCCCCTGTTCCCTACGATACGTGATTTCTTTATCTTAATTGTATCACCCCGTCATCTGGTTCCAGGGTGGCATGTCTTTACCTCGCACTAACGTCCCTTTAATCATGACTGCTTCTGGCATGTGTAATAACAGCAGACACACGTTGTTAGCTTTCACCTTCCAGTTACATTCACACATTTTTAATGTGAGGATTAATGACAACACATAAACTGGAAACCCTCCCAGCTGACAGCGCCAGGCAGGCGGGGAGAAGAACCCTCCCACCCCCTCGGCGGCCCACAAACAGGGATCAATGCAGCACATGCCGAGCTGCAGGACCAGTGGTCTGGGGAGGGCCCTGCAGCTGGCAGCCTGCACCCCCGGGAATGGCAGCGGAGTGCTCTGGAGCAGGTAAAACGTTCCTGGGCTGGGGATAGCTCAGCCCGCCAGAGAACCCACTAGCCATGCAGTGCAGCTCCTTTGGGTGACAAGAGCCCTCATCAATCGAACGGCATCTGCGCCCCCCATTCCCAGCGGGGGCTCTCCCCAGCCCCACCCCTGAATTAAGGGCGCACTGTCCTCCCCCGCCACTGGGCTCGCGGGGCGGTCTGGGCACACAGCCCGCACTGACGGGGGCTCTTCTCCTGCAGCCCTTCCCCTCTGCAGAAAGGAAACTTCTGGGCATGTTGCAAATCACAGAGGAAATGGCAAGAGAAACTTCCCTGCCTCCCTACAGCCCCCTGGAATGGGCTGCATCACGGCTGCACAGGGGCTCTGTAATGCTGACAGGCCACAGACAGGCCACGGACCTGAACCTGGGACCTGCTCCAAGCCACTGCCTGGCAGCTGAGGCTGCAGAGCAGACTCGTTCTTCTCTCTGTGCGTGGTCTCGGTGCCACTGGACGGGACGGCGCAGCACGCCCAGCAGGTGTGGGGTACAGCGCCTCACACCCGCCGCCTTGCAACAGCCCCAGGGCCCGGGAGAAATGTATCTGAGCCTGGCAAGAGGGTAGTACACTAGAGAGCAGAGCCCAGCAGGCCTCCGGGATGGATAACCCCACTGGGTTCATCACGCCCCGCTCTGCGGAGAGCAAGGGAGCAGTGAGTCTCGGGAATGCAGCTAGAAGGAATGCCAGCAGCACAGACTTGGAGCAAAGGTGCACGCTGGAGGCTCCCAGGCCACTGTATCTTTGCCCAGTGGAAGGCAGGGGGAAGGTGGTAATTGCAAGAGCATACAAGGTACGAACAGAAATATATAGCTGTCTCCAGCCTGTGCTAACCCTGGCACTTGACTTCTCCTCTGGACAGCCATTCAGGGAGACCCTGCATTAGAGTATTCTGCAGGGTACAGTTCCTGTGGATAGTTCTCTGAAAACTTCCACTCAGTGTGCAGCAGCCGTCAAAAAGGCTAGCAGTGTGCTAGGAATTCTTAGGGAAAAGGACAGAGAAATAAGACAGAATGGCTGCGTCTAGACTGGCAAGTTTTTCCGCAAAAGCAGCTGCTTTTGCAGAAAAACTTGCCAGCTGTCTACACTGGCCACTTGAATTTGCGCAAGAGCACTGACGATCTAATGTATGATTGTCAGTGTTCTTACGCAAATACAATGGCTCTCCCGTCCGGGAGAAAGCCCTCGTGCGCAAATGCTTTTGTGCAAGAGGGCCAGTGTAGACAACTGAGACCGTTTTGCACAAAAAAGCCCCGATGGCGAAAATGGCGATCGGGGCTTTCTTGCACAAAACCATGTCTAGATTGGCAACGGACGCTTTTCCACAAAAAGTGCTTTTGCACAAAAGCGTCCAATCTAGACGCTCTTTTCCGCAAATGCTTTTAATGGAAAAACTTTTCCGTTAAAAGCATTTGAGGAAAATCATGCCAGTCTAGACGTAGCCAATGTGTCATAATGCCACTCTATGAGTCCATGCTGTGTCCACAGCTGGCATAGTGTTTCCCGCTTTGTCCTTTCTGAGCTAGGATGACGATAGAGGGACTGGACAAGGTTCAGAGAAGGACAACAAACATGATCAAGGGTGGGGGGTGGCTCCCACATGGGGAAAGACCCAAAAGATTAGGACTGTTCATCTTGGAGAGGACTAAGTGGGAATATGACAGAGCTCTATGAAATCAGGAATGACGTGAAGAAGAATGAATTGAGAATGGTACTTACCATTTCATGCAGTGGGAAAAAGAGGGCTCACTGATTCAATGCACAGGCAGCAGATTTAATACAAGCAAGAGGAAGCACTTTGACATACAATGTGCACAGATACTCTGTGGAACTCGTTGTCACGGTGTGCTGATGGGGTCCCGGGAGAACTGGGGAAGTTCCTGGAGGGGAGGTCCACCAATGACTCTTAGCCGAGATGGGCAGGGACCAGAGCCCATGCTCTGAAACTCTCTCATCTCTGTGTCTGGCAATTTTGTCATTTCAGCCACTTTGCCACGACTAAAGCCAAGCTCACCAGCCTGGAATTGCCAGGGTCGCCTCTGGAGTCCTTTTGTAAAAGTGACATCTCCTAGCTATTGTCCAGTCATCTGGTACAGAACCTGATTTAAAGGGCAGCTTACAGACCACAGTTAACTGCTCTGCAATTTCACATGTGAGTTCCATCAGAACTCTTGGGTGAATGCCATCTGGTCCCGGTGACTCGTTACTGCTTAATTTATCCATTTGTTTCAAAACCTCCTCTAGTGACACCTCAGCATGGGACAGTTACTCAGATTTCATAGAATCATAGAATACTAGGACTGGAAGGGACCTCGAGAGGTCATCGAGTCCAGTCCCCTGCATTCACGGCAGGACCCAGTACCGTCTAGACCATCCCTGATAGACATTTATCTAACCTGCTCTTAAATATCTCCAGAGATGGAGATTCCACAACCCCTCTGGGCAATTTATTCCAGTTTTTAACCACCCTGACAGGCAGGAAGATTTTCCTAATGTCCAACCTAAACCTCCCTTGCTTCAGTTTAAGCCCATTGCTTCTTGTCCTGTCCTCAGAGGCCAAGGAGAACAATTTTTCTCCCTTCTCCTTGTGACACCCTTTTAGATACTTGAAAACCGCTATCATGTCCCTCTCAGTCTGCTCTTTTCCAAACTAAACAAGCTCAATTCCTTCAGTTTTCCCTCATAGCTCATGTTTTCCAGACCTTTAATCATTCTAGCTGCTCTTCTCTGGACCTTCTCCAATTTCTCCACATCTTTCTTGAAATGTGGTGTACATTTAAGTTGAACCTCTATTATAGTGTCTTTGAAAAGTTTCCACACAGCTTGCAGGGATTTCTCTTTTGGCACAGTATCTTTTTAATTTCTGTTTAACTAACCTCCTCATTTTTGTGCAGTTCCCTTTTCTGCAATTAAATGCCAGTGCTGGGCTGCTGAGAGGTTTTTCCCACCACAGTGATGTTAAATGTATTTATATTGTGGTCACTATTTCCAAGCAGTCCAGCTATATTCACCTCTTGGATCAGATCCTGCGCTCCACATAGAAGTAAATAAAAAATGTGTCTCCTCTTGTGTGATGCAGGATTAGCCTCTCCAAGAAGCAGCCATTTAAGGTGTCAAGAAACTTTAGGGCTTTGTCTACACTGCGAGTTTTTGCGGCAGAAAATATGCTAATGAGGAACAGCTTATAGCACAGGTCGCGATATCATTAGCATATTTTCTGCCACTACTTTTTGCACAAGGGGTTTTTGCAGGGAGAAGCGTAAGGATCTTGCGCAAAACAGGGTTTTTGTGCAAAACGGAAGTGGTACACTGCTTCTTTTTGCGCAAAAATCCCTTGCGCAAAAAGAAATGGCAGAAAATACGCTAATGATATTGCAACTTATGCTAATGAGTCCTTCATTAGCATATTTTCTGCTGCAAAAACTCGCAGTGTAGACAAAGCCTATCTCTGCTTCCCATCCTGAGGTGACAAGGATCCAGTCAATATGAGGATAGTTGAAATTCCCCTCGATTATTGATTTTTTTATTTTAATAGTCTCTCTAACCTCCAGGAGCATTTCACAGTCACTATCACCATCCTGGTCAGATGGTCGATAATGTATCCCTACTGCGCTATTCATACTACCAAAGCATGGAATGACTATCCATAGAGATCTGTGGCACAGTCTGGTTTACGTAAGATTTTTACATCGTTTGATTCCTATTTTTCAGAAAGGAAAAAAAGGCGACCCGGGTAACTATAGGCCTGTTAGTTTGACATCTGTAGTATGCAAGATCTTGGAAAAAATTTTGAAGGAGAAAGTAGTTAGAGACATTGAGGCTAATGGCAATTGGGACAAATTACAACACGGTTTTACAAAAGGTAGATCGTGCCAAACCAACCTGATCTCCTTTTTTGAGAAAGTAACAGATTTTTTAGATAAAGGAAATGCAGTGGATCTAATCTACCTCGACTTTAGTAAGGCATTTGATACAGTACCACATGGGGAATTATTGGTTAAATTGGAAAAAATAGGGATTAATATGAAAGTTGAGAGGTGGATAAGCAACTGGTTAAAGGGGAGACTACAGCGGGTCATATTGAAAGGTGAACTGTCAGGTTGGAGGAAGGTTACCAGCGGAGTTCCTCAGGGATCAGTTTTGGGGCCAATTTTATTTAATCTTTTTATTGCTGACCTTGGCACCAAAAGTGGAAGTGTTCTGATAAAATTTGCGGATGACACAAAGTTGGGAGGTATTGCCAATTCAGAAAAGGATCGGGATATCATACAGGAAGATCTGGATGACCTTGTAAATTGGAGTGATAGCAATAGGATGAAATTTAATAGTGAGAAGTGTAAGGTTATGCATTTAGGGATTAATAACAAGAATTTTAGTTATAAGCTGGGGACACATCAGTCGGAAGTAACGGAGGAGGAGAAGGACCTCGGAGTCCTGGTTGATCACAGGATGACTATGAGCCGCCATTGTGACATGGCCGTGAAAAAGGCTAATATGGTCTTGGGATGTATTAGGCGAGGTATTTCCAGTAGGGATAAGGAGGGGTTAGTGCCGTTATACAAGGCATTGGTGAGACCCCATTTGGAATACTGTGTGCCGTTCTGGTCTCCCATGTTTAAGAAGGATGAATTCAAACTAGAACAGGTACAAAGAAGGGCCACTAGGATGATCCGAGGAATGGAAAACCTGTCTTATGAAAGGAGACTCAAGGAGCTTGGCTTGTTTACCTTAACCAAAAGAAGGCCGAGGGGGAACATGATTGCTCTCTTTAAATATATTAGAGGGATAAATACCAGGGAGGGAGAGGAATTATTTAAGCTTAATACCAATGTGGACACAAGAACAAATGGATATAAGCTGGCTAGTGGGAAGTTTAGACTTGAGATTAGACGAAGGTTTCTAACCATTAGAGGAGTGAGATTCTGGAACGGCCTTCCAAGGGAAGTAGTGGGGGCAAAAGATCTACCTGGCTTCAAGATTAAGCTAGATGGGTTTATGAAGGGGATGGTTTGATGAGATAACATGATCTTGGTAACTAATTGACCTTTCATTATCAGTGGCAAATAGGTCAATGGAGGGATGATAGGAGTTACCATAGAGAACTTTCTGGGTGTCTGGCTGGTGAGTCTTGCCCACATGCTCAGGGTTCAGCTGATCGCCATATTTGGGGTTTTTCGCCTTCCTCTGTAGCATGGGGCACGGGTCACTAGCGGGAGGATTCTCTGCATCTTGGGGTCTTTGAACCATCGTTTCAAGGACTTCAGTATCTGAGCTATCGGTGAGAGGATTGTTCCAGCAGAGGGTGGGTGAGATTCTGTGGCCTGCGTCGTGCGGGGGGTCAGACTAGATGATCATACTGGTCCCTTCTGGCCTTAAAGTCTATGAGCCTGATAATGCCACTCCCCCACCACCACGACCTGCTCTCTCCTTCCGCTAGATTTTGTAGCTGCGATGACTGTGTCCCATTGATCGTCCTCATTCCACCAAGCTTCCCTGATGCCTGTTATAGCAACAGCCTCCTTCAGTGCAAGGCACTCGAGTTCGCCCTTCCTAGCATTTAGACGTCTAGCGCTGGTACACGAGTCCTTTACAAACGTGTAATGGCAGACAGCGAAAACATGACGTGATGTAACCGAATGGGACTCCCTTCCATTGGACTGTTTCGGATCAGACCCTGACTGTATTTTGTCCTTTTCCAGCCTCTCCTCCTCATGAGGACATCGAGAATCCCCACGAATAGCTCCTCCCCGAGGGATGGCTCTGGCCGAGCCATGGGCTCTTCCACCGGCTGCTGTTCTGTCCCCAGCCCTGAGTTTTCAAACGGCTCTTCAAGCCCAAGGCCCCTTCCTCCAGCCGCTGAACTTCATGGAGATGCTGGGAGAGGATCGGTGTCCCACGACACTGGCAAGGGCCCAGCCAGGCCTCGCAGCTACTGAATGCAGGGCCTGCTGAGCACCCACCTTTCCTGGAGAGTCCCTAGGCCAGTCTCTCAAAGCCTCCCTCAAATCTCCCCTGCCCTCATGCTCAGCTCAGCCGGGCCCCTGTACCCGGGGTGGGCAAAGGCAGCCCGTGGGCCGAATCTGGGCCACCAAACTTTTCCTCTGGCCCGCCTTCCCGTGACCTTCCCAGCCATGGCGGGAGGAACTGTCCCGTGGCACAGTGGGGTGTCCAGGCAACCTGCCTGCCTTCCGCAACCACGACCCCGCTGCCTCCAGAAGCACCACAGTCAGGGGCTGCTGGCAAGCGTGTCTCTGGGGCCCCAGGTCTTTGCATGCTGCCGCTAGCCCAGCACCATGGGATGTGGGTCCGGGAGTGGGCTCTGACCTGGGGCAGGGGAGGGCTGCCAGGTGCAGGCTCTGGCCGTGAGGTGCTTGCTGCAGGCAGCTGCCAGTCAGCGGCCCCATCCCCAGGAAACCTGCCAGTGGGAGCAGCGGGGTGGTGACTGTGGACACCAGCGGTGCGGGGAGACTGCCTCCCTCCCTCCCTGCAAGGGGCGTGCAGAGACACATGTGCCAGTAGCAGCTGGCAGCTTCGAGCAGCATAGGGCCACCGCGGCTTGCAGCAGCCTGCCTGTCTGAGTGCCCCACTGCTCCACCCACCGGGAGCTGTCTGGGTAGCACCCAGCCGGGGCTAGAGCCTGCGCCCGGCACCCCCTTCTGCACCTGCCCCACCCAGACCCCACACCCCTCCCTTCATCAAAGAAAAAATACAGCCTATGACCACTTACAACATTCTTGGAGTGCCCCCCCGCCCTGAATAGTTCCCAAAGGTGCTCACCCAGCACATGGCTACGGACTCCCAGTCTTGCGGGTGAACTCTGCGCCCTGGGTGCCTGCACTGGGGCTGTAACAGGCGCCCAGGGGTGTGTACATGGGTCATATTTCAGAGCTGTCCCCTGTCACCCAGAGAGCTCACCCGGAACCCCCGGCACCAGCAGCCCTCCGGGCCAAGGGGGCCGTGTGCACGTGTGGCACAATATCCGACGCACTGACGGGGAGCGATGTGGAGAGCCCTCCTCTCAAACTCCGGCACTTGGCTGGCTCTGTCAGCCTGGCCATCCTCCTTGTCCCTCGTAAGATGCATGTGAGCTGGGGGGCCACGCTTCTCCCAGGCTTGTATCCCCTCGGTCCTCTAGACTTGCATCTTCCCTTGAGAATTGCTGCTCTCGGACCAGCCCTTCTGGGCTGCCAGCGTGAACCTCTCTGTCTGCGAGCTGCTCTCCTGACGCCCACCCAGCTGGTTCCTATAGCCCCTTGCACGCCCCTCGCACGGGCAGGGGAGCGCCTGCTGGAATGTGCTGACAGGCAGTGGCCCCTCTCACTGCCCCCCTGGCATCCTGGCTTTTACTCTTTGGTGCTTCTGCACCCCGAGGGAGAGCCCAGAAGTCCTGTGGAGTCACGTGGCTCTTCCCTAACGGAGCCCGGCACTAGGAGTGGTCGGTGCCTGGAGAAGGAGCAGTGCCAGTGGCAAGCCAAATGGTGGCCAGAGGAGAGGGCTGCTTTCCCGAGACGTCTGGGATCCCTTCCCGGCCTCCTCCCGCAGGGTGCTGAGACTGTGTCCCGCTTGTTCAGAGGCTCAGTCCAGGCTTGCTGGGCAAATTGGCCTCTTGGTTTAACTTTGGTTTCTCCCTTTGTAACAAACCCTGGTTTTGTGCGATCCCTGTAGCCTGCGAGACGTCCTGAGATACCAGGCGGTGGAGCTGGGGCGGGGGCACAGAGGATGCCTGACCCTGACCCACATGCTGCCATCCGGGCTCGGTGTGCCCTGCGAGACATTTTGCTCCCCTTGCCCATGCGCTGGGTTGCCAGATGCGGCTGGTTTCCGTGTGGGCCGGTCTGTTCCTTGTGGTGGCGCGGCATGGCCAGGGCACATGAGGTGAGGAGAGAGGGATGGACACGTGATCGCGCGATAAGAAAGGAAGCTTCTCGGTCAGAGCTCCCCATGCAGGGACGTTCGGCTCAGTCCCAGGCCCTGAGGCTGCCCGATGCGGCGGCAGGGGACACGCCGGTCAGGCGCACACTGCACAAGCCGGTCCGTTTGCTCGGGTTTGGAGACGCACCTGCAGGCAGCTGGCAGCAGTGTTTGGCGCTGGACGAGGCAGGCCTGGAGCAGGGCAGGTGGCGCAGAAAGAGGATGAGCCTTTGGGAGAACCGATGAGGAAGAGATCTCTCCCCGGCCAGGCGCTGAGGTGAAGGCAGCGGCTCCCCTGCAGACCAAGGCCCGTCACCGTTCTCTCAGCGGGGCTGGTTCGGGCTTTAAAGGGTTTCAGACTTTCCTCACTGTCTGCTCTGTGGCTGCTCCACTGGAACGGCCAAGGGAGGCCCGTCTCGGCAGAGAACAGCCTGGATGGGGCGGAGGGAGGGCGCCGGGAGGGCGCTGCACGCCAGCACCCACTCCGCTGCCTGCACGTGCCCCAGGGGCCTGCCAGCCCTGAAGCGCAAAACGTCTCCTTCTCACCGGGCCTTTCCCCGGGAGCTCACGTGTGCTCGGGGGACAGAGATTGTGTCTGGCCTGCAGAGAGACCCCAGGACATGGAACGGGAGGGTTTCCATGGCGGGAGAGCAGAGACGCTCACGAGGCCGGAGGCCTGCACCCGCGCCAGCGGAGGTGTCTGCACCAAACACCACAGGCACAACAACACCGACTCATTTGCATTGTCCTGCGCTTACAGCCGCTGATAACACAGCGTGTCTCAGAAACGCCCTCCTCCAGCCACCCCTTCGGCAGAGATCGCACAGGTCTGCCTCCCCAGACGTGCCCAGCAGCCTTCCCCTCAGCCAGACGCCTTCTCTTCCCCGCAAAGCCTTCACACAGCAGCCCAGCCCTCCAGGTGTGCAGGTCCCACGACCCATCCCCGGCTCCAACCGCAGGCTCCTTGGGGCAGAGGCTTGACCGTTCTTTGTGATTCTGCACAGCCCGGCGCTTGAGCCACAGACCTCCCCATCTTGCCCGGCGCTTGAGCCACAGACCTCCCCATCTTGCCCGGCGCTTGAGCCACAGACCTCCCCATCTTGCCCAGCGCTTGAGCCACAGACCTCCCCATCTTGCCTGGCAATTCAGCCACTGTCACGTTACTGAATTTTAGGGAAGCAGCCAGATCACTGCTGCACCCGGGGGGGGGGAAGGGGCAGGAGTCAGCCCCAAAAGTGGTATAAAGGGGGCCATGTGAGGTGTCGAATAGAAGCTTACTGTCTGCTGATTCTGTATATGCTATTCATGTAATTGTATAATGTCTGTGTGTGAAGTTATAAGCATGTACTTTGTATGGGTACTGAATGTTTCTCTGTATGTGGTTGAGCCATGGGCAGAGCTCGGCCTATGGACATGCTAATTAGCGAGGCTCTGTGGAACAATAGCCCTCCACAGGCCAAGGACACACCTCAAGAATGGGGACTGACACCTAAGGGCTACCAGCAGGGAACACAGGGATAGGCCACGGGCCAGGTGACCTGCTGCAGCCAAGAAGAGACCAGTAAGGAGGTATAAATATGCCACGTGGCCAACTCCATCTTAGTGCTCAGCTCAGCCCTTCATCCCAGAGGCAGCAGTGCAGGGATCGAAGAGCCGGAAGGATCTGTGGACCCATCCTGATGTAGGATATTCACCAAAGACTTTTAAGCCAGCAGTTATAACATCTCTGCTGCGAGCCTGCAGCGAGAACTGGGAGATTCGATGCATGTAATGTATGATACTTTAACAACCTCACTCTCATGCTTTTCTTTCTTGTAGTAATAAACCTTTAGATGTTAGATTCTAAAGGATTGGCTCAGCGTGATTTGTGGGTAAGATCCAGAGTATAAATTGACCTGGGAACTGTGGCTGGTTTCTTGGAACCGGACAGAACTTGTTCGGGGAAGGTGAGATTGGGCTCTAAGACCCCTCACCTGTGTATGAGGCCCGGGGCCGTCTGGGGCACGGATATTGCTGGGGTGTCGGAGGGGTTTTGCTCGTGAGGCTTCAGGCAGGCAGCTGAAGCGCTCGGTGGGACTGGTTTGTGGCCTGTTTGGGAAGGTCTCCAGTCTGGGGGCTGCAAGGAGCCCCGAATTTGCGCAATTTGCCCTGAGCAGATGCCTTCAGCGGTGCCCAGACCCGGCCCGGTCCGTCACAGTGGCGTAGTCGGCAGGATCCACAGATCTTGGTCAGTTGAGCTTTGGATCAGGACTCCACGCTGTCTACATTTGATTTTTGGTTTTGAGAGTTGGGTTGGTTAAAGAGCAGCTGAAATGAATCAGCAACAATATGAGAGTCAGGGCAAAGAGTCCCTGAAGGAGTTATGCTCAGAGAGAGACATTGACTTTAGGAAAAGAGGACAAGCAGCAGCTGATATCTTTGCTACTGCAGACCAGAAGGCCAGAAGGCCAGAGAGCGGCCCCCACCTGAGGCTGCAGATACTGTTGCAGAAGAAGTTAGAAAGCAGCAGGCATTGAAGAAAGTGGAGCTGGAACATGAGAGGGCCCTTGCCGACCTGCGTCGAGAAGACCACACACGTCGAATGGAAGAGCTGGAGGCCCAAATCCGATTAGCGGATCAGCAACAAAGGAGACGGCAACCTGAGAACCAAGCCCCACTTGCCAACAGGGTTTGAGAAAAGATCTGTCCTGTCTTCAACGATAATGACGATATCGAGGAGTTTTTAGCCACCTTCGAGCGCATTTGCAACGTGAACCAGATCCCAGATGAGCAGCGCATGCCTGTCCTGATGACCAGACTGACTGGCAAGGCCAGGGAGGTATTCAGTGACATGGGGGAGGAAGAAGCGTTAGACTACTGACGGTTTAAGGACTATGCGCTGAAACGGTTCAGGGTTACCCCACAATCTCACTGGGTTAAGTTCAGGAGTTTTAAGATGTCTAGCGAGTGTTCCTATATGGAATGTGCTCATAAGCTGATGGGCTTTGTTAAAAGGTGGGTGATGGGGGCAAAAGTAAATGGGAGTTATGAGAAACTGCAGGATTTGATCACCCTGGAGCAGTTTCTGAACGTTGTGCCTGACCAGGTCAGGGCGGCTGTGTGTGATCGGGAGCCTGAGTCGGTCCTACGGGCTGCAGAGATTTCAGACGCCCATACCCTAAACAGGGCGCAGGACGGGCACAGACCCCTTGGGAAGAGTCAGCACCTCTGCCCCCAGTTTAGATGGAGGGAGGGGTTCAGGAGCAGACCCAGCCCTGAATCCATCGAGGGGACTCAGAGAAGCCCCAAAAGCAGGGGTGCCCTCCCCAAGGATAAACAGGCCAAGTGCTATCACTGTGGCAGATCTGGCCATATAAGGACTGACTGTCCAGACCTAAAAAGCAGCCCGAGGCCGGCAGCTCCTGGCCGCTCCATAAGCACCAGTTCAGTTCCAGTGAGCACTGCAGTGGCTAACGTTAGCACTGTGAGCTATGGTGGGGCGAGGGGGGCAGTGAGCTCACCTGGTATGGCAGGACGGAGGCGTGGCAGGGCAGTGAGACATTTGTGGGGGAGGTGAAGGTCAATGGAGTTGGATGTAGGGGCTGGCGAGACACCGGCTCGGACATCACTATAGTTAAGGGGCACCAGGTGAGACCGGAGGACATGGTGCCCGGGAACAGCGTAACGATAGTGGCTTTGTCCGAGTACTCGGTGAGCCTGCCCGTGGCAAGAGTCCGTCTCGAGTGGGGGGGGGGGTGGACTTCAGCGGGCAGGTGCTGGTGGCTGTCTGGGACTTGATTCCCGCGGATGTCTTGGTGGGGACCGACATAGCGGATGTGCCTAGCCAGGTTAATGTGGTGACCAGGTCACAGAAGCAGTATGGGGGTGAAGCGACGCCCCAGCGGGTAGCAGCAGGGCAGAGGGTGAGCAGGCCCAGAGTGTGTCCCAGGTGGAGGGCGACGGGCGGTTGTCCAGGGGGCGGACGTAGCTCTAGCGCTGCGGGGCACACAGCAGGGGTTCTGGGAGACCCAGCAGAGTGATGAGTCCCTGGAGAGAGCCAGGGAGGATGCACAGAACCAGGCCCCTGCAAATGAGGAGAGAGGCAGGTTTCTCATACAAGAGGGGCTGCTATACAGGGAGCCCCCCCAGAGGAAGAAGGGCTCCCAGGCGTGACATGCAGGCAGCTGGTGGTGCCTGAGGCGTATCGGGAGGAATTGTTGAGGTTGGCCCATGATGGTCCGTTTGCAGGGCATCTGGGCGTGGGCAAGACTTGTGACAGGCTGGAGCAGAACTTCTATTGGTCTCGCATGTTCAGGTCAGTGAGGGAGTATTGCCGAAGCTGTGAGTTGTGCCAGAAGCGGAAGGGATCCAGGGGGCCCAGCAAGGCGCCCCTGCAGCCTCTGCCATTATTGGGGAGGCCTTTCCCCGGGTGTCAGTGGATATTGTGGGCCCACTCCCAAGGCCCTCCAGGAATGGGAAAAGGTACATCCTGGTGGTGGCAGACTTTGCTACAAGGTACCCAGAAGCCGTGGCTCTGTCCAACGCGGAGGCAGAGACAGTGGCAACAGCCTTGTTCACTGTCTTCAGCAGGGTGGGCTTCCCCAAGGAAATCCTGTCTGACCATGGGTCAAATTTCATGTCCGTGATGTTTAAACAGTTGTGGGAATTGTGCAGGGTCAAGCACCTGAAGGCTGCCCCCTACCACCCACAGAGGAACGGGCTGGTAGAGAGGTTCAATGGGACTTTGAAGTCCATGCTGAAGATATATGTGGACAGGCACCAGAACGACTGGGATGTGCTGCTGCCGTATCTACTGTATGCACACAGGAGTGTGGCCCAGGTCTCCACGGGGTTTGCTCCCTTTGAGCTGCTCTACGGGAGGCAGGTCTGGGGGCCCCCGGGCTTGATCCGGGATGCCTGGGAGGGCAATATGGAAGTGGCAGGGCAGCCAGTGACGGAGTCCATGACTCAGTTCAAGGACAGGCTGGAGGAGATGATGGAGGAAGTTCGGGAGAACCTGAGTGACAGCCAAGAGGCCCAGAGCCTGGTACGACAGGGATGCCATGGAGAGGGCCTTCGAGATAGGGCACTTGGTGTTGGTGCTGGACCCGGTGAGGAGGAATAAGATGCAGGACGTTTGGAACGGGCCCCGTGAGGCAGTGGAAGGGTGAATGCAGTGACCTAGGACGTGGGGAAGGCCCGTGGCCGGGGCGGGGTTCAGACGGTGCGTGAGCAGGATGAAGGCGTACCTGGAGAGGGAGGTGAACGTGAACATGATCTGTTGTGCTGAGGAGGAGGCCACGTCGGTCCCTTTGGCGGACATGGTGGCTGAGAGTCAGGAAGAGATGCCCCTCAAGAGCATAGAGATGCGGGAGGGCTTGACCTCCCTGCAGAGGGGGGAGTTGCTGGCGCTGCTGAAGCATCCCCAGGGAACATTCTCCAACAGGCCGGGGCTCACAGACAGGATATCCCATTCTATCCACACGACAGGGCCCCGCCCGGCACCCAGCAGAGCCTACAGGGCCAAGGGGGAGATGCAGGGGCAGATCCAGGAGGAGGTGGAGAGCATGCTGGCCATGGGCATAATCACCAGATCCTGGGGCCCCTGGGCATCCCCTATTGTGATGGTGCCTAAAAAGGACAGGACCATGAGGTTGTGCGTGGGCTACAGGAGCTGAATGCTATCACACAGCCTGACCCCTTCCCCACCCCCAGAACAGAGGATCTGTTGGACACGCTGGGGGGGCGAGGTTTATAAGCACTCTGGATCTGACTAGGGGGTACTGGCAGATCCCCCTGGATGTGGATGCACAGGAAAAATCTGCGTTCATCGTGGAGTCTGGCCTGTACGAGTTCAAGGTGCTGCCCTTCGGCATGCGGAATTCGGGGCCACCTTCATGAGGCTGATCCATGAGGTCCTGCAAGGGCTGGAGGGTTTTGCTAGGGCCTATATTGACGACCTGGCCGTTTCCAGTGACTCCTGGCGGGATCACCTCAATCACATAGGGGCGGTGCTGCGGCGACTCGGGGAGGCCAACCTGACTGTCCAGGTGTCCAAATGCAGGATGGGGGCTGCCGAGGTGACCTCTCTGGGGCACATGGTGGGCAGTGGGGTGGTGCGCCCCAAACCCCTGAAGGTGGAGGCCATTAAGAACTGGCCTGTTCCCTAAACAAATATGCAGGTCCAGTCGTTTGTGGGCCTGGCCAACTACTACAGGAGGTTTGTGAAGGGGTTCAGTGAGGTCATAGCCCCGATCACGGACCTCACTAAGAAGGAGAGGCCAGACCGGGTGGTGTGGTCAGAGGCCTGCGAGGTGGGGTTCCAGAGCATAAAGAATGCCTTGGCCAGGGAACCCGTGCTAGCCAGCCCAGATTTCAACAAGCCCTTTTTGTTGTGCACCGATGCCTCTAACATCGGGTTGGGGACGGTGCTGATGCAGGATGGGGCGGGGGACAGGAGGCACCCTGTGGCGTACCTCAGCAAAAAGCTGTCCCCCGCGGAGCGGAATTACGCTACGATTGAGGAGTGTTATGCCATCGTGTGGGCTGGCAAGCAGCTCAAACCCTACCTGTACAACAGGAGGTTCACTGTGCGGAGTGACCACGCCCCTCTGGTTTGGCTGCACAAGGCCAAGGGGGCCAACTCCAGGTTGCTGCACTGGAGCCTGCCCCTGCAGGAATATGACATGGACATCGTCCACATAAGGGGGAAGGAGAATATTGTGGCAGATGCCCTGTCTTGGGTGGGGGAACCCGTGTGATGCCCTCAGTGATGTTACTAGCATCACTTCCTGCATCAATTTTGCGTTGGGGGTGTCACGTTACTGAATTTGAGGGAAGCAGCCAGATCACTGCTGCACCCGGGGGGGGAGGGGCGGGAGTTGGCCCCAAAAGTGGTGCAAAGGGGGCCATGTGAGGTGTCAAATAGAAGCTTACTGTCTGCTGATTCTGTATATGCTATTCATGTAATTGTATAATGTCTGTGTGTGAAGTTATAAGCATGTACTTTGTATGGGTACTGAATGTTTCTCTGTATGTGGTTGAGCCATGGGCAGAGCTCGGCCTATGGCATGCTAATTAGCGAGGCTCTGTGGAACAATAGCCCTCCACAGGCCAAGGACACACCTCCAGAATGGGGACTGACACCTAAGGGCTACCAGCAGGGAACACAGGGATAGGCCACTGGCCAGGTGACCTGCTGCAGCCAAGAAGAGACCGGGAAGGAGGTATAAATATGCCATGTGGCCGACTCCATTTTGGTGCTCAGCTCAGCCCTTCATCCCAGAAGCAGCAGTGCAGGGATCGAAGAGCCGGAAAGAACTGTTGACCCATCCTGACGTAGGATGTTCACCAAAGACTTTTAAGCCAGCAGTTATAACATCTCTGCTGCAAGCCTGCATTGAGAACTGGGAGATTCGATGCATGTAATGTATGATGCTTTAACAACCTTACTCTCGTGCTTTTCTTTCTTGTAATAATAAACCTTTAGATGTTAGATGCTAAAGGATTGGCTCAGCGTGATTTGTGGGTAAGGTCCAGAGGGTAAATTGCTCTGGGATCTGTGGCTGGTTTCTTGGAACCGGACAGAACTTGTTCGGGGAAGGTGAGATTGGGCTCTAAGACCCCTCAACTGTGTAGGAGGCCCGGGGCCATCTGGGGCACGGATATTGCTGGGGTGTCGGAGGGGTTTTGCTCGTGAGGCTTCAGGCAGGCAGCTGAAGTGCTCGGTGGGACTGGTCTGTGGCCTGTTTGGGAAGGTCTCCAGTCTGGGGGCTGTAAGGAGCCCTGAATTTGAACAATTCGCCCTGAGCAGACGCCCTCAGCTGCACCCAGATCCGGCCCGGTCCGTCACAGCCACACACCTCCCTGTCTTGCTCGGCGCTTCAGCCACACACCTCCCCATTTTGCCCGGCACGTGCTGGCCCCAGCACTCCCTGTATAAGTGATAACAGCTCTGCTGGTGGATGAGCAGCAGGTGTAAACATGGCGTCCTTGGGGCATTCCCCTGGGCACAGAGAGCTGCTTGCAGAGGCTGGTGAGGCTGCAGCACGCACTGACTTCAATTGACTTTTCCGGCATTCAGCACCTCAGCTTGGTCTCCCAAGAACCAGGAGGCCCAAACCACCAGCCTGCTGTGACCCTGTTCTGAAGTGTGCAGATCCTGGTGTGGTTATATCTCTCCCCGCCCAGACTGTGGGCTCCTTCGGCACAGACTCATCGTCCAGCTTTTCCCACTCCCACACAAGGGGCAAGGTGCTACTCTCACGGCGATGTTTATTGCTTTTCATAATACCGTGCCTGTGCTCCCTGACTCCAGAGTCTGGCCTTTCCCAGCCGGGAGGCTCAGACCTTCGCTGTTGTTAAAAGGCTGGAATGAAGTCAGGACAAAGGAAGGATTAATCAATACTGAGATCTGTTCGCTTCCCAGCGTGCTCAGTGAGATCGGCTCTGGCTAGCTCTGGGCTCGCGCCATGAGGCTGTCAGCTCCTGCTGGGTTATGTGAGCACGAGCTACGCATCAAGAATCATTTAGTCACACGAGAACTTTCTGAAACTGTCTCTGGCAGCTAATTAGCGTCAGACGCTGGATCACTGAGACCACAGCCAAAGCTGGACTTGCTCGCACATGGGCCCCTGCTGTACAGCCAGATGCAGGGGGAGGGTCACACCTCTGGGCAGGGCTTGGCGGTGAAGTCCTGGGGTCTGGCTCTGTGGTGCCTGTGATGGCGAGTTGGGGTTCCCCCTGATCCTGCACCCCCGTAGCAGGAAGAACAGACTCCACCAGCCAGTAGAATAGGGAGGGTTTATTGCTTCTCCAGGGTACAGCACAGCACAGACGTGATGTGGCTACAGGAGTCTGGGCCAAGATGCCTCAGACCCCTGGAGATGGGGCGCCTGGGCCCTTAGACTCCCAACCCCCCTCCGGAGTCTCTCTCCTTCATGATTCCAGCCAGAAACTGACCCTTTCCCCAACACTCCCTTCTTTTTCCCTTAACCGGTAGAACCGGTCTGTCACTGTCGTGGGGCCCTCAGGACGCCCCCCGCTGGGCAGTGTTACAGACAGAGGCCAGTAGGGGTCGCCCCCAGCCCAAGCACCGCAACCAGCGACGTACCGATGCTACATCACAGCGCCTTTCCAGCAGCTCTTCCCTGGTCCGGAGCAGGGCAAAGCTCTCGGGTGGCTGGGCATGACTGCTCGGGACCAAGCCTGGGTCTCGCCGGGACACCAAGGCGATCCTCCTTTCTGGTAGACGTAGCGATACCCAGGTTGTGTCTGGACGTGCTACAATGCAGAGGGCAGCAGGCGGCCCTGATTTCCCCAGCCTGCAGGGGACTGAGCGCGTGCGGGGCTGGGAGGAAATGCAGGACACCACCCATCGGGGCTGCAGGTGGCTGCCTTGCAAAGCTACAAGAGTTGGTGCCCTGCCCTGGGAGGTCTCTGCACTCTGGCCTCTCCCATTAGCTACAGGGTCACAAATTCATTGGCAGAACCCTCGGAGCACGACTGGCCACATGGAGCCTCGTCCTTCCTCTGCCTCACCCAGCCTTTCTTGCCAGGCTCCCTGGCCGCACCTCTGGGCTCAGGTGCCCAGCTCTCCAGGGCGGGACGGGGGCTGGCCACGTGCGTGTCGGGGTTGGAAACAGGCCGGGGCGCGGTGCCGCAGAACAGTCGCCAGCAGTTCCTGGAACAGGGACTCCTCGGAGCTGGAGAGCAGCAGCTCTGCCGGCTGCTGTCATGTGCCCGACGGTGCCAAGTTCAGATCAGCTGTTACGAAAACAGCCAATTTTTAAATCTCTCCCTCGCTGTTACGCAGAGCCCTCTAGTAACTATAGTAACAGAGCCCTGGCTTTCCACAGGCAGGTGGTTCTGCAGCTGCTCGGCTAGCTCCAGCGAGCGTGAGGCCGCGGCTTGAGTCCTCAGGCCGCGCCAGCCTCTGCCATTGGACGTGGCCCCGGGCTTTCGAATGCGGCTGGGAAGGGACCCCAGTCCCCTCCTGCGCTGGCAGGGCCATGCACCGGGGCTCATTCCCAAGTGCTGGCCGATATGAGTCACATCCGCACCTGCCATATCCCTCCCCCGATTCACTGACACCAGCTGGGCCCTGCTGAATTCCCGCGGCCTGGGGGCCAAAGGCACGAACAGCCCAGAGCCGGTTGCGGCACAGGCCCGGCACAGGCCTGCGTCTCTGGGAGACCAGGGGAAAGGAACCTGCCAGAGGTGCATGCACATTGCCCACGAGCCAGGGACTGCAGGGCCCAGGGTCCCTGGCTTCAGCAGCTTCCCAGCGGCCGGACTTGTCTCTCCTCAGTGGCTACCTCACAGGAGGAAGCTTCCTACACGAGGAGCCCCCGAGCTGCCCTGTCGGGACAGATCCCAGCTAGCAAGTTAGCACCCAACCTTTCGGGTGTTGAGACCTCTCAGTTCCCACTGACACCCAGGAGTCCCCCCTCACACACACACACATGCACAATATGCACACACGCAAGCACACATGCATGCACAATACAACATGAACAAGATGCACACCCACAAGCGCACATGTATGCACAATGCACGCACGCATGCACAATATGCATACACACAAGCACACTTGCATACACAATGCACACATGTACAACACGTGCACACATGCAGGGAATAGGCCCAGGTGTAGAACAGTCACTGGTACTGGGCATAAGTGGAAAGCACATGGTACCACCAGCTCATTAAAAGAGACCTGGGTTCCCCCCTCTCCTCTGCCCAGATACAGACCCAGGCCCAGGAAAGGGTCTAAAACGACAGCATGATAGATAGAGATGATCCAATCAAACCACGAGGTGCAGGGTGATGGGTGGTATCTAAGTAGTGTCAGAGGGTGGTAACATCAGCAGTGAGGTGTGATTTGTTGGTGCCTGTATATAAAGTGGTGTCTTGGGGGGACAGTCTTTGTCCAGCCGGGGGGCAGTGGGAGCTCCCCACCGGGTGAGCTGAGGCCGTTGTTGTAAGTACTTGTGTGCAGTGATTCGGTAGAGCCTACTGACAGCTATGACTGCACTTCGCTGAACAATACACCTGGCCAGCCGCCTGTGATCCTTATCCCATTTGTGGCCTTTGGGGGGCTCTCTTGGGGTCTGCGGTGGTCATGGGGCCCACATCGGCGAGCACACATGCAAGCAGCCTTCTGGTTCTCATGAACAACAGAGCCAGAGACCTGTCTGGACGCCACGGCAGTGGATCCCGACCCCTCCTGAATAACTACACCCCCTTTAAACACAGTCTGAACCGAGACAAAGCACTTGGTGCCTTAGTGCCAATACGCGGCAAAGGACACTTTGCTCCCTGGAGCTGGCAGGAGTGATGTGCACGCCCCAGGCATGACTGGCACCTCTCCGCAGTCCCCTGGCACGGCAGTGCGAGCTCGCCCCTCTGAGCCTGGGATTCTGCCCCATGGACTTGGTCAGCAGGAAACGCAGCACAAGTGACAGGGTGGCCAGCAGCTGCTGGGCCCAACGCCCCTCCCAACATCTGTACAATCGCCTTGTCAGAGCCAGAACCCTCAGAGCCAGGGCCAACGGGACAGAGCGAGTCTGTCCCAGAGTCGGTACCGACGAGCTCCCGCCAGGAAGATAGCAAGAGAGCGAGTGTGGCAGGACTGCCAGAGCGACCCCATTCAAAGAGCCACACAGGGCCACGCCCTCAACAGCCGGCCACAGCCGAGTGGCACAGCTGCCCGGAGGGTCAGGGGTTCGACAGGAACAGGCGGCACCAAGCACAGTGAATGCGAGCAAACAGGACACTTGCTCTGCGTCCGTTGCTGCTGTTCGGGGCCTGGTCACGGACAGAAAGGACACATCGCATGGAGACAGCGAAGAGCCGCAAACACAGGCTCCAAGCAGGGGCGGATTCACAGTGAAACACTGTGCCCTGGCACGGGGCCCCTGCAACAACATGGGGCCCCCAGAGCCGGGCAGTCCAGCACTGGGTCCAGCAACACCCCTGTCTCCACGCAGGGGCAGCTGCTCTGCCAGGGGCGGGAAGGGGCAGTCCCTCTGTAGAGGCTGTGGGGGGAGCAAGGAGCAGGGAGGAACGTTTGACAAGGGCAGCAATATGGACAATTGAAAGTGCCTCTTGGCAAAACATTACGAAGACTTAACAGACGGTTTTGTAAAGGAAAAGTGTAGAGAGGAAGCTGGCCAAGGGTTTTTTCAGATTGAATAAGTGTCTTCAGAGGAAGTTCACTTTTATTTTTCCATTCTTGCGTCATCTACACCCTTGATTTGTACACATTGTTCATGTTGGCCTAATGCAAATTCAAGCTTTCTCCCAGACCAGAAGTTCTCAAACCGAGCTCCGAGAACTCCGTTGGGGTGGCTGAGGAAAGGTGGTTTGGGTTTTCGAAAGCGCTCGTATCCCAAGCACTGTGCAATAGTTAGCTCATGGCACAGGCAATATGGGGAGAGATCATTAAGTGGTCCACTGAGACCCTCTGCCATTTTCAATTGGTCCGTGGAAAAGTCAGAACCCCCAGGAAGCTGGGAGACTGGCGGACGAGTTCACAGAGAGCCGGTCCAGGTGTGAACGGGAATCGCAGCGAGAAAGGGAATCGAGCCGAGACCGGATCTCTGCTGAGTGACGGAGAGAGTCACCTATGAGGCGAGCCCAGGAGACAAGTCATCTGTGCCCCAGAGAACCAGCCAGAGCCTGGACAGACCCAGCCCAAAGGGGCCCACAGGACCTAACTTGCCATCGCTGTGGGCAAAAAGGCCACAAGAGGGCTCAGTGCACCAGGCACCAAGACCTGGGATTTCCCAGAGTTAACTGGCTGGGGCTGGGGGAAGGGCAGGCTGCCCCAGAGGCAGGGGCCAGCAGGCAAACCCCAGCTCAGATTGGGGGGAAGGATGCTCAGTGCACCTCCCCTGGGAGGTCTGACCCTCGGGAGGCGGATTTCTCCGTGTACCGGGTGGGGGCAGGACGGCCCCTGCAGAGCGACTGCCTCGTGCCCCTGGAGGTGGATGGTAGGAAGGTGACAGGTTTCTGGGATATGGGGGCGGAGGTGACACTGGCCCGATCGGACATAGTGGCCCCAGACCGGGTACTACCC
Organism: Pelochelys cantorii; assembly: GCA_032595735.1. NCBI lineage: Eukaryota > Metazoa > Chordata > Testudines > Trionychidae > Pelochelys > Pelochelys cantorii. The sequence continues at coordinate 41,391,925 of CM064341.1, forward strand.
CACATTCAGCTGACCCTGAAGGGCATAGATGGGTCCCCGTTTAAGGTGCCTGTAGCCAGGGTGCATCTGAAATGGGGGGCCAAAGAAGATCTCAAGGAAGTAGGGGTGCACCCGCACTTGCCCACGGAGGTGCTGATGGGGAATGACCTAGAGGAGTGGCCCCATGAATCCCAGCGGGCTCTAGTCACCGCCCGTAGTCAGAGCCAGCGGGGGGCTGGCAACCTGGATCCAGGGAAGGACTCTCGGCACAGTCCTCAGGGTCCCATCGCAGTGGACACGAGGTCCAGCCAAGCTGGGACTCTGGACCTAGGCAAGGGCGGGGAACAGGTCCCGATCCCTGCCCCAGCGGCTGAATTCCAGGCTGCGGTGCAGGCAGACCCCTCCTTGCAGAGGCTGAGGGACCAGGCTGGCCTCCGGGCAGCTCAGCCCCTGGGGAGAGGTGGCCAGGAGAGATTCCCGTGGGAGTGGGGATTCCTGTTCCGGGAATGGCTTCCCCCCAGGAAGGTGAGGGCATGGGGGGTCCAGCGGCAGCTGGTCGTCCCCCAAAAGTATCGCCGCAAGCTGCTGTATCTGGCCCACGACGTCCCCTTTGCGGGGACCGGAGGATCCGGAGCACACGGCTGAGGCTGCTTCAACACTTCTACTGGCCGGGGATATTTGCAGCCGTGCAGCGGTACTGCCGGTCCTGCGACTGCAGCCAGAGGGGCGGGAAGGCCCAAGATGGGAGGAAAGCTGCTTGGGGGCCCCTACCCCACATAGAGGACCCCCTGGGCTTGCTGAGAGAGTTATGGGAGGGGAAGACCTCCCTGGATGGGGCGTCGGGGGTGGAAGACGCCCTGGCTGTCCAGGGAAGGCTCGCTGAGCTCATGGCCCCGGCCCGAGAGACCCTGGCCAGAGAACAAGCCCAGTGCAAGGGTGGGTGCGACCACAGAGGACAGGCCTGTGCCAGTCCCCCCGGAGCGGCGCAGCGAGTGGACAGAGGGAAGCCGGTTCATGTTGGGCCTCGCCATGGCTGGTCCGAGTCAAGGGGAGCACCCGTGTCCCCAGGGCGGGTTCCCACACAGAGGACCCAAACTTCCCTAGGTCATGAGTGGAGTGACCCTGCTCAGTTCGCTCTCGGAGGGGAGAGAACTGTGACGTAGTGGGGGGACCTTGCTGGTTGCTATGCTGGGCAGTGGGTTGTCAGTGGCCTCCACTGGCTGCTGTCTGCAGCACGGCCCAGCAGGGCAGGGGATGCGTCATTATGCAAAGGGGGCTCTGAACCTGTCGGACCAGTTATCCCCCATGGAGCGGAACAATGGGAAGGAGGGGAGTGGAGCCCTGGCTGGGGGCAGGGCTGGAAGGAAGAGTTAGTTTCTGTCTGGTATCATGGAGGAAGCAGCCTCGGCAATGGGCTGGGATTTAGGGGCCCAGTCTCCCCCCTCTCAAGGGGGGCTGAGGCATCCTAGGCCTGCCCTGTAACCAGATGACATCTGTGCTGTGCTGTATCCTGGAGAAGCAATAAACTCCCTCTATTCTACTGGCTGGTGGAGTCTGTCCGTGCCACTACAGGGGTGCAGGAGTCGGGAGACCCCGACACCTCGTCACAGTGGCGCCTCCAGACCTCTGCGTGGCGCTGCCAGATCCCTGCGTGGCGCCGCCAGATCCCTGCATAGCACTGCTGTCTGGCACGACGGGAGACACTTATCAGTGTTTGCTTAGGACTCTGCACTGCCCAAGGCATCTGGGCCTTCTCCCAGCAGGGCCCCCCTGAATCTGGTTGGCATTAGGGAAATGCCAACCCTAGGAATCATTCCGGCCGGGTTCCGCGTCAGCCTCACAGCATTTTGATGCATGTGCAGGCAGCAGCCAAGCCAGCAAAAATAGCTGCAATTCATTTCATTCGCCTGCCAGCGAAAGAAGCAGGAGGGAGTGAAGTGTGGACTGAATGCAGAGAAACGACCAAGGGAGAATAGCACCAACTCTGCTGCATGCCCGGGGATCCTGGACTGAGCTGCTGGGAGCCCTCGTGGGCGGCGGTGAGCTTTGAAGAAGCCTGCCCATCAGTACGCGAGATGTCCCTGCCTGGGGTTCTCAGGGGCTGCTCCAGCCAGTGGCAACTCCCAGCAGGACACATCCCTGCTGGGCCCCTTGCCCGGAAGAGTACGGTCCCTCCTAGCTCTAGTAATGCTTCACCCAGCAGCACGGCCCCTCCTGCGCGGCCGCTCCTGTCCTAGGACGGGGCACGCTTGGCGCCTTCTGAACCGCTTCCTTCCGAGTGGCCCGTAGCGCGGAGCCGGGGGGCTCCCAGGCAGACAGCCCCGTGGGGATTCCCACCTGAGCCAAAGCAGCGCCTGGGCGGGAGCGGGGCTTACAACTGGGGAGGATAATTAGGCACATTGGGGCTTTAGAGCTCTTTCCAAGTTGCAGGGTGAGCCCCTCTTTGAATGGCATGCAACGCACCCTCCCTGCGACCAGGCGCGGGGCTGGACCGCCCTGAGAACGCCACACTCAGGGCCGACTGCAAGATTCAGAGCAGCCAACCCTCCACGTTTGTGCTTTATTCTGTTGTTAGTCACCAAGCCAGTAGCAGAGGAACTTCTGCAGGGCATCGCTGGTTAACCACAAGCCAAACATAGTCCCCTTTGGGCCCTCAGCCCTCGGGGGGGGGATAGCTCAGTGGTTTGAGCATTGGCCTGCTAAGCCCACCGTTGTGAGCTCAGTTCTTGAGGGGCCCATTTAGGGATCTGGGGCAAATCTGTCAGGGATGGTGCTTGGTCCTGCCATAGGGGCAGCAGACTGGACTCGATGAGCTCGCAAGGTCCCTTCTAGCTTTAAGAGATAGGCCTTCAGACCTTGGCTCCCACCCAAACAGATCTAATTTAGAAAGGGGTTATTTAAACCCTAACTCACCGTGTGAGAGGTTCTTACCAACCCGAAGGACCAGACACTTACCACCCTATGATATGTATCTCAGCTCTCACTCAGACACCATGCTGCCAGCCAATCCATCACAAAGCAAACAGACTGGTAAAGAAGAGAGTTATAAACGGTTAACAGATCACATGCTTGCAAGGTCCTTCTGTCAGGTTTGCACAGTGATGGAACAGGCTGCTGGCCTGCAGAAGTCTCTCTTGTGACTTCCAAAAGATTGAGCAGTTCCTTGGTCCTTGTTTAAACTGCTGCTGTTAGCTGTAAATCCACAGTCAGAGACCTGGAACAGGGGAGAGGCAAGATGGAGTTATCAACACTTGTCTTTTATACCCTTTGCCACAGGTATGGGCAGCTGAGGCACGTCTACACAGCAGGGCTCATGCTGGAATAAGCTGCGCAGCTTCTGCTATGTCAATGGCATCGCTGAAGTCGAAATAGCGCAACTTGGCCTTTGGCGCTGCCTGCACAGCAGGAAGCCGGAGGAAGAGCACTCTTCCTCCCACGTCCCTTCCTCCTCACGGAGTGCGGGTTACAGGAGTCGGAGTAAGAAGTCCTCCAGCTCGAAATAACGGCTTGTGCGAAATAACACGCACCCAGGGATTCCAAAATAATGCTGCTGTGCAGACGTGCCCTTCCTGTCCCAAACAAAGTACACGGCCCCGGCCCCAGGTGGAGGAAGTGACTGGCCTCAGGTCCTTACAGGCTTGGCTGGCTCAAGGGGCAGCCGCTGCCCATATTCTTTCGGAGGCAGCCACAAGAAAGGGCTTGCCGAGCAGGATGAATGTCTTCAGTGGTCCTTAGTGGGCCATGCCCACAGCCGTCTAGCCCTGGTGTAAATCTGCCGGGGCGGGGGAGGTCACCCAGCAACACAACACATGTTTCAGAGACAAGTATATTGCCGATACTCTGAACTTCAGAGACAGGGCTATAAACAGGGCAATCAGCCACAGCAAATCGTCGCTGTCCCATCGGTACCCTGTGTGCATCCTCGCGGCAAGACTCCGGGAACTGCCGCAGCAGGAAGGCCGGTGGTACAAGCTGCTGTCTTGCTTGCACCCAGCGCCGCTCTCCTGTCCTTTGGACCTCTCGGGGGAGCTGCTGCCTGGCGTTTCTTGCTACAGGGGCCCTTGGCCGGCAGCGCCAAGAGATGCCCATGGCCTGGGGGCCTTCTGGGGTCTGAGGCTTGGAAAGCCAGAAGTACCAAATGCAGGACACATGCAGCAGCCCAGAATGCACATGGCACTAAGCACATGTGCGCCGAGGTGTTCAGGAGCTGACCCTGCTCTGGCTATTGTCAGTGGAAGGACCCCCCCGACCTCAGTGGGTGCTGGATCAGGCCAGATTCTTCAGCGCTATAAACCTGTAGCCTCCTCCCAGGTGCCGCCTTGTGGCCTCACAGCAGCACTACAAATGCCCTCTTGCCTCAGTTTCCATCGTGATTCCTCAGTAGACATACTACAGCCTTTGGGATATATGATTAATTTGTTGCCCACTGGAATCTCCCCAGCACCATGCAAACAGCACATTTGTCCCAATAGTCTAACAGCAGAACTGGCTCCAGTGTTACCTGGGGCCATTTAAACCCAAAGCGATGATGATTAGTCTTTGTTATTTAAGTAGTGTCAGGAAATCAATTAATGGGGGATACAGCCTCTTTGTCTGATCAATGATTGGTAGGCACAAGGCTGATCTTGCTTAACATGTATTGTTTTTATTGAGTAAGAACATCAGAACGGCCAAACTGGGTCAGGCCAAAGGTCCATCCAGCCCAGTGTCCTGTCTGCCCACAGTAGCCAATGCCAGATGCCCCAGAGGGAGTGAACTGAACAGGGAATCATTAAGTGATCCCTCCCCTGTCATCCATTTCCAGCCCCTGATAAACAGAGGCCAGGGACACCATTCCTACCCATACTGGCTAATAAGTAGTGATGGACCTAACCTCCATGAATCTATCTAGCTCTTTTTTGAACCCTGTTAAAGTCCTGGGTTTCACAACATCCTCTGGCAAGGAGTTCCACAGGTTGACTGTGCACTGCATGAAGAAAAACTTCCCTTTGTTTCTTTTACACCTGCTGCCTATTAATTTCATTTGGTGGCCCCAAGTTCTTATATTGTGAGAATAAGTAAATAGCTTTTCCTTATGCACTTTTTCCACACCAGTCATGGTTTTATAGACCTCTATCCTATCCCCCCTTAGTCTCCTCTTTTCTACGCTGAAAAGTCCTAGTCTCTTTAATCTCTCTTTATATGGGACCTGTTCCAAACCCCTAATCATTTTTGTTGCCCTTTTCTGAACCTTTTCCAGTGCCAAGAGATCTTTTTAGAGATGAGGCGACCACATCTGTACACAGAATTCAAGGTGTGGGCGTACCATGGTTTTATATAGAGGCAATAAGATACTTTCTGTTTTATTCTCTATCCCCTTTTTAATGATTCCTAACATCCTGTTTGCTTTTTTGACTGCCGCTGCCCACTGCGTGGATATTTTCAGAGAACTATCCACAGTGACTCCAAGATCTCTGAATGTATGTGTGATGGCGCATTGGGTACCCCCCGTCCGCAGCACGATGGGACTCCGCCAGCCAGTAGAATAGGGAGGGTTTATTGCTTCTCCAGGATACAGCACAGCATAGGTGTGACGTGGACATAGGAGTCAGGGCCAGGCAGCCTTAGACCCCTTGGGGCAGGGGGACACAGGCCCCAGAACCCCCAGCACTTGGCTCAGTCTCTTCTCTTCATGTTTTCCCAGCCAAGACTGCCCCTTCTCCAAGCCACCCCCTCCCTTTGTTCAGACCCCTCCCTGCTCAGGTGAGAGCCGTGGGCCATGGTCTACGTGACAGGAGGGCCCTCAGGGTGACCCCCCGCTGGGCAGTGCTACAGACACAGGCCAGTAGGGGTCACCCACAGCCCACACAGCAACCAGTGACTGCCCAACCAGAGTGCCCAGCACACCCCACTACATCACAGTATGGATCCCAAAGGCTGTAGCAGGTCTATTGAGGAATCAAGAGGGAAACTGAGGCAAGAGTAAAAGCAAAGACATATTAAAAGGAGCAATGGGCTAGAGCACCCCCAGAATGCAGTTGCCCGCAGTTTAGATGGTGCTGAGTGGGGAGTTGAGTAGTAGCAGAAAGGTTTCGGTGACCAGCCTTTTTATACATTTCTTCTGGTTTTTAAGTGTACACTTTTACTGATGTTTTTATAGATTTTTTAAATAAAGCACATGACTTCAGATAACTTTGACTCTGCTCACAGCAACAGGGGGGAGCAAAGCCCATCACTTACTTATTCACAAAGCAACTCTAGCAAGAAACTTACCAACAGAGACACCCAGGCCGAGTCGGTCTCCTCCTGAGTGACACTGCAGCTGGGCAGCTGGTTTCGTTTGCCAAAGAAAGGCCAAGTTCTCCCTCACTATGCGGAGTCCTTGCTCCCAGCTTGTGGTGGCCAAGTGCACAAGATGACTGTGAGCCATGTCCAGCCCCGCTCTCCCATGATGCTCCCTGCCTTTGACAGTTGCATAACATTAGGGCCTTGGCTTTGGAGGGGTTTAGTGGGTTACTGGCAATGTGGCCCAGCATAGACTCAAGGTTCTCAACTGGGACAGAGCAAAGATCTTTGTTCTGGCACCCAGGTCTCTTGTAACCCCAGCATCTCTCCCCGTGCACCACGCCAGTGCCAGGCGTGGCTCCAGCATCTCTCCCTGTGCGCCACACCAGTGCCAGGCATGGCTCCAGCATCTCTCCCTGTGAACCACGCCAGTGCCAGGCATGGCTCCAGCGAGTGTCTCTCACCATGCATCACACAGCTCCCCGGAGTGGCTCCAGCATCTCTCCCCGTGCGCCACGCCAGTGCCAGGCATGGCTCCAGCATCTCTCCCTGTGAACCACGCCAGTGCCAGGCATGGCTCCAGCGAGTGTCTCTCACCATGCATCACACAGCTCCCCGGTGTGGCTCCAGCATCTCTCCCCGTGCGCCACGCCAGTGCCAGGCATGGCTCCAGCATCTCTCCCTGTGAACCACGCCAGTGCCAGGCATGGCTCCAGCCAGTGTCTCTCACCAGGCATCACACAGCTCCCCGGTGTGGCTCCAGCATCTCTCCCATGCGCCACGCCAGTGCCAGGCGTGGCTCCAGCATCTTTCCCTGTGCCCCAAGCCAGCCCCTCAAGCTGGGGTGTTTCTCCATCCAGTTCTCTTCCATCATTCCCAAACCATCAGCCCTCTGCAGCCATGGCGCTGTGGCCTGGGAAAGGCTGTAGGAGATTCCTTCAGCTTCCACCTGCCTGGTCCGGACCCACTGCCCCGTGGGGAGTGCTGAGCATTCGCTCCTTCAGGCCAGCCCCTCCCTGAAGCGCTCAGCCCAGCTCTGCTGGCCCCGGAGCTCGCCTTGGACACTCTCCGGACCCTGGGTTCTGAACCCTCCCTTGGTCTCGGGGCACCGGGTTCTGAGCTCTCATTCACCCCCCGCCCAGCGCAGCCCCACCCAGACTGGCACAGGAGTGTGGAGCCCAGCCATGTCCTAGCCCCAGGGCTGGCTCTCTGCTCCGGATGGCGCTGCCCGGCTGTGATTTGTGGGTTTGCCCATCGCGCTGATCCGGGGGGCACAGGAGCGACGTGCAGGGATTTCAGCGTAAGATGGAGTCTGTGACCAGCTCCGGCGTTTGCCCTGCCTGGCCCTTCTCCAGCCTGCGGTTCTCACTCCTCCTGTCCCTGCGCTGCTGCATTTGAGCTCTGGCTCACCTGGCAGAGCCGCCGGCGCCGCCGCAAACCTTGGCATGAGCTGGCGCTGCCAGGGATGCTGGAAGCGCACGCTGCCGCCCAAGCTGGGCCAGTCGCCGTGCTGAGGCGGCAGCCGCCCGGGTGACTCACGCACGCTCACGGTCACTCCGGGGCTTCCTGATCAATGAGCAGCATTTACCCTGCACCGGGTCCAGAGCCTGCGCTGGCCCAGAATCCGTATCCGCACCCGAGCCCATGGAGTGAGCGCGGACGCCCACGCCCTCAGCCCACAGCCACAGCTCTGCAGGGCTCCGCAAACCCACAGCAGCATCCCAGGGAGAGCGACTCCTCACTCCCGGGAGGGCTAATAGTGTGGTGGGCGGGGCAGCTCCATCCTGCACTTCCCGCCAAAGAGGCAAGCAGCCCAGTAGCTACGGGGAACCTTGTTCTTGCTGTTCATTGCCACTTAAAAATATTGCTGGTGACTTGATTTAAAACCCAGCCCCGCTGCTCCTGCTGTGCAGAGAGAATATACTGTACACACGTGCTGGAGACTCGGCCTACATATTTCTCAGAAAGCCCATATGCCCTTTTTTAAAATAATGTCACTCATAAATGTCACATGTTGGAGCCAAAATCTCATTATTAAGAGCAAGGAAATGTATTCCATGTAATAAATTCTTTTGTGGGAAACAACCCAGGTGACGCGAGAGGAATTTATGAACTTATTATTACTCTTTGCAGGAGCCGTTCTGCCAGAACTTACGGGGATCCGTCTTCCTAGGAGGAACCTGCCTGGCTCTTTCAGGCGGGATGCCTGCCTCGAGGCTCTGTGTGAGACACTGTTCAGCCGAATGATGCCATTCAGCAGAATCCCGTGTCACTAATGGACCATGCAGAACTTGTGCTTCACCCGCAAAACACGCGGACGTGCTGCGTGTCCTGAGTCCACAAGCAGCCTGCAGCCCTCCCACAGCAAATACCTAGAACACCAGAGCGGCCAGGCTGGGGCAGACCAAGGGTCCATCCAGCCCAGTGTCCTGTCGAGCCACCATGGCCAGGGCCAGGTGCCCCGGGGGAGTGAACAGAACAGGGAATCCTCACATGATCCCTCCCCCGTCGTCCATTCCCAGCTCCTGACACACAGAGGCCAGGGACTCCAGCCCTGCCCAGCCTGGCTAATGAGTATTGATGGATCTGTCCTACATTAATGTATCTAGCTCTCTTTTGAGCCGTGTTCAAGTCCTGGTCTTCACAACACCCTCTGGCGAGGAGTTCCACTGGTTGACTGTGCGCTGTGTGCAGAAATACTTCCTTCTGGTTGTTTTAAACCTTCCACCTATTAACTTCATTGGGTGACCCCTAGTTTTTGTGTTATGGCAACAACCCTTCTTTATCTATATTCGCCACACCAGTCATGATTTTATAGACCTCTACCACATCCCCCCTTAGTCTCCTCTTTTCCAAGCTGAAAAGTCCTGGTCTCTTTAATCTCTCCTCATACGGGACCCGTTCCAAACCCCTCATCATTTCTGTTGTCCTTTGCTGAACTTTCCCCAGGGCCAATGTATCTTTTTTATAGGCGAGATGACCGCATCTGCATGCAGTACTCAAGATGTGGGCGTCCCATGGGATACCTGGCCCCCTCTTTCCTTCTGCATCCCTCTCCCAGCATTTACAGCCTTGTGGATCCAACAGGACAGCCTCTGCAAATTGGTGAGATGCCCCCACACACATAGCACGAGGAGGACTGGTCACTCCCCCAGCCACGAGAAATCACTGCCAGTGGCTGTGGCAACAGGAACGAGCCGCTTCCTGCTAATGCCGAAGCGCTGGAGGACGAGTGGCCCTTGCCTCTGATCCCCAGCCCCCCTCCGGGTCAGCACTGTGCAACACAGCACCTGTTCACGAGCCTGCTGGCGACTGACTCCCGGCCTGGGAACCCCTCTCCTGCCTGGCACTCGGCTTCTTCCTGGTGTCTCCCCTGGCCCTCTGCCTGCCTCCCTGCCCACGCGCTGATGAACCAGGGCACATCTGCCCCGCCGCGCCTCCCAGACGCAAGACAGACATTTCAGGTGCTCTTTGCTCTTCTGCTGGAGGGCCCCAGGTGGCCGGATGCTCCCGAGAACAAAGCTCGCGTTGGCAAGCAAAAGCCAAGCCCCGGGCGTGGCACTAGAACCTGTGGCTGTGGGACCGGCTGTACGTCTGGTCCGTCTCTCCCCAGCCTGCTGCGTGTCACATGGGGTGAGGGCAGCCCAGTCTCGAGGGGCAGCCAGCTGCTCTCTTTGGGTCTGCAGGGGAACTTCCCTTCCGCCAGGCTGGGCTACGCTGCAGGACCCATCTCTAAGTCGACGGGCAGGAGAGCAGCACAGGACGTGGCCGTTCCCAGCATGCAGTGCATCGCCCCGATCTCAGCGGAGCAGCCCCATGCCCGACGAGGCCCCGGGTGCCAGAGCCTGTTGCCTACGGGGTGGTGGCTGCAGCTCTCAGGCCAAAGCAATGACCCAGCCCCGAGGGGGCAGAGTTTGGGCAGCGCGGCTCCATCCCAAATGCAGGTGCAGGCGCCACGTGGCAGCTGGGCTCTCACCGGCCTTTCCCCGGGAGCCAGTGGGCGCTGCAGGCCACAGCCCCTCAGGGAGCCAGGCCCTTTGCGCCTGGATGTAAGTGGTTCGTCAGAGTCCCCCGCGAGCGACAACTCCGTGGCCTGTGGATTGCTCTCCCTGCCCCAGGTCCCTCGCTGGCAGCCTCTTCACCGCCTGGAGCCGGCACACGCCTGGAGGCTGCCAGGAAGGGGGCTGGTGAATGTGGAACATAAAACCGCAGATCGCATCAGTTCAGCTCCAGACAGTGCATTAGCGAAAGCTAACGCTGGCGGCAGGGCCCTGCCTCCGTGCGCAGGTACGGGTGCGTGCCCACTTAACGACAGGGCTGCTGCACAATTATGCCTTGTTAGCTCATTGTCAATTGTAGTTTAATATACATTTGAAATACTTGGAATACAAACCCTTTCTGTAAGATTACAAAACGCTCGAGCACTTCTGTGATTTGGATGGCAGGGGATCAATTATTTGGGCATGGTTCTGCATATAATGTCTTGCAACAGATTGTAAAGTTTCTCAGTTAGCTGAGCAATTATGAATACTGAATACAAAATAATGGCTGAAGAACAATGGAACTGGGCCATCTGGATTCAGATGTGCTTCTAACGAAGGAGGAGGGGAGGGTGGGCAGGGGATTCTTTCAGCTAAACGCTGGGGCTGTTTCAAAGCGTGTTATCTGCTAGAGTCTGTTAGACGCTGGAGTTCTGGGTGGACTGAACAGAGCCCGGCAAAGACAGACAGAAGCAGATGTGCCAAGTTCAGACCCCACTTCCTTGTGCTTGGGCCCCTTTAAGGACTCCAAGGCAGAAAGTTATTTGCAATCACCACGCTCTTGCAGCCAGAGCCCTGCTGGCCGAGGGCTTTGTCGGGCACCTCGACCCCCCAGCAGCGGGGAAGGGGACCTGAAGGAGACCTGCTCACTGAATGTAGCCATGGTTACCGATCCGCAGAAATGCTACCCCCGCGGAAAGGCGTTCTCCTACCCCGGGCACGTGTCTCGAGGGCTGGAGCTGAACATTCACACTCCGATGTTGAGGCCTTGTCCCAGGTTATTGCTTCACTCACGCTCCAAGCTCATCCCACTGAACTGGGTTTTCTCTGGCAACGTTCCCTCTAATCGTTTCCATCCATGTGTGGTATAAATGCTGTTCTGTGCACTGAAGCAGGTGCAGAAGTGCACCACCCATAGAAACACAGGCTGCTGGCTGCGGGCGCTCTGCTAATCAGCTGGGTGGCACTGGACTCTCTCCCGGGCGGCCGCCCACACGTCCAGCTTACAGGATCACTGCTCTCTGGTCCTGTGTCTCATGCTCCTTTCCTGTCGTTGCTGGTGCTTCCAGGGTAGCAGTGAGGGGCTGAGATGGCCCCGCTCTTTGGAACTGGGCCTCCTCTTTCTCCTCACACAAAGTTCTGATGCTCTGTGCAAACTTTTCTGCTCCTGAGCCCAGCTACTGCTTTCCGCGCTGCCTGCTCCTGGCCCCCGATGGAGGCCTGGGCCTATTGGAATTGCCCGGCTGCTCCATTCAGCTACGTCCACACTGCACGGTTAGTTCGGAATAAGCTCTTCCGGAAGAGTTATTCTGCAATAGCTTCTTTCATCAGAGCACGTCTACACTGCAGGAAAGCCTCCAAATGAGTCCACGGCTGGGTCACCTAATAGAGATGTGCTGTCTCCAGTTAGAGCCCCCGGAGGAATCACTTACAATGGTCCTGGGGAGGGGCTATTTCGAAATAGCGGAAGTGGAGCGTCCACACAGGCCGTCTTTCGAAATAGCTCTTTTGGAACAGGCGCTATTCTTCCTAGAATGAGGTTTACAGAAGTCGGAATCAGCCGCCTGTTATTTTGAAATGATTTCAGAATAACGGAATTGCTGTGTAGATGTTCGCATGGCTATTCCGGAATAACTTCGCTGTGTAGACGCTCCCTTCATGTTGGCTGAGCCGCTGTGACTAGCGCATGGTGGTGCTTGAAGCCACCTGTTCTATTTTTGGGGTTTCAGCCCTTCCATAAAACATGCATGTGGGCTGAAGGGTTTCCCATTGCAAACAGCCCTGAGATTCAGGGGCCAAAATGTCAGATTCCACAAATGTTCCTTTGCTACAATTGTTCAGAAACAAGCCAGCCCAGCTGCTACCACAGTGCTGGAGACAGGGGGGACCCTGAGCAGCAGCCCAGGCCCCTGTGAGCAAGCCCAGAACAGCGCGACAGACCAGTGTGTTCCTCAGCCCGGGAAAAGGTCAGCGCCTCCCCAGGGAGGCCAGTCTCACAGCTGGCCAGGCAGTGTCCTGTCCCGTCTGGCCACAGTCACTCTTGCACCCGAGTCCTGGTAGGGCCGTGCCATTGCCTGGGTCCTGCAGGGCCTCGGCTAAGCAGCCTGGTGCTCCGAGGAGCAGCCGCCGCAACGCCCACTCACTCGGTGTGAGCCGGAGCGGGCGCCGCCTTTACTGGGGGGCCCAGGCCGTCGTGGGTTCCAAACACCCCCTTTTACAGGCCTGGGGCCTCATGCCGGCGCTGCTCCAGCTGCCCGTGCCCGGGTGCGCGGGCAGGAATTGAGGCCAGGCGCCTGCGCCCTCTTCCAGTCGCCACAAGCCTTTTCATGCCGCCGAGATTGCAGCCAGAGGTGCGCCCACGAGCAAATCACACTTCCCAGGGAAAGCCCAGCACACACAGTGCCCGGGTCTGTCTTCTTCCGCTCTCCAGTCCCGCAGCAGTGCCCCGTGGAGCCGCAACGGGGGCCCTCTGCCTCACCATGAGCAGGACGAGCGAGGCTGACGAGATGGAAAAGCGTCTTCCTGCGCGGCCCACGGAGCTCCGCGAGGAGAAAGGCTGACACGATGTCTTTAAACATTTTTAATTGCCCTGTCAAACTGACAATTATAGAACTAATTACTGGGAAGACAATGCCACATACACTGACTAGAGCAGCAACAGTGGGTTTTATGTAATTATGCAGTTTAATGAATTGAAGGCTACAGTAATGAACTAGAGCTGGTTAATTAGGGACTCCCTGTATGCTAATAATGCCATTTATTTTCAACTCCCGATATTTATTCTATCGGCATGTAAAGTGGGGCGTATTGGTCCTGCCAGGTAGCGCGTGGAGCGTTTTCAGAACAGGTGACATGCCACTTCAGTTATTTATAGCCACTGTCCTCTCAGGGGTTGCCTGACGAATTCCAGCTGGCTCTGCTTTTCACACCGGTCTCCGCCTCGCTGCCACGGGTTCTAATTAGCCCAGGTCTGATTGGCGCAGACGTGTCACCCTTTCCCGCGGGAATCGCTGCTCCCCGCCGGACAGGTGCATGGCAGCAGTCAGGAGAGTGCAGGAGCTACCTTGTGCTTCCTCCTTTCCGTAGACACAGGGAGCAGCTAATCGGGTTCAGACCCACGGTCCGTCTAGGCCAGCACCTTGTCTCTGGCAGCGGCCAGCCTGAGCCACAGAGAACGGATCCCACAGGAGCAGCGGGGAGGTAATCTGTCCCTGCACAGACATCATCCGAATCCCCAGCAGGTGGAACAGAGCTGGGGAACCTTCTGCCCGGGGGCCACATCCAGCCCAGGGGTCACTTTGATCTGAGCCGTGTGAGATTTGGGCTCCCCCCTGCTCCAGCCCTGCGGCAAGTCTCGGAGCCCCGGCACCGCAAGTGCCGGCTTGTTCCAGCTGCCGAGGGAATCCAGGAGCACTGGCCGAGGCCAGGCTGTGAGCAGGGGCAGTCTCTGCTTCGCAGCTGGGAGCCAGGCCGGGCAGGTGGGGATGGGTTTGGTTTTACTTACTTCTCACCTGTGTGCGGCCCCAGCTGACTTGTCTGTGGGTCAGTGGCCCCAACCACAGAAAGGTTCCCAGCCCTGAATTAGAAACTGGCTGAGCCTGGAAGCAGAAATGGTATGATCCCTCCCACGCTATCTGCGGCGCATCGCTTGCTGGGAGCCGTCCACACGTCCAGTCACGGGCTGACATGAAAAATTCATGCCCCAAGCCATAGCTCAGTCAGCAAGGCCGGAGCAGACGTGGCCCGGTCAGCCACAGAATTGCCTTGTCGACCTCGCTCCCACCGCGCGGGTCGGGGAGGCGGTTACCTACACAGACGGAAAGCCCCTTCCTGTAATGCAGGCTGCATCTGCCTTACAGCGTGAGGCCACTGGCCCCCGTGGGGTACACCTGGCCTGACTCTGGGCACAGCCCACGGGGTTTGTGACTCTTCATTCAATGGTCCCTGTCCTTGTGCTGTGAGAGGATGGGCCCAGAAGTTCCCCGACTGTTCCTAGCCCGTCCCAGAGCTGCTGTGCTTCGCTGGCTCTGCCGTGCCCCTGGGAGCAGGGCTGGGCAGCTCTGCGCAGTGGGCCGGGCTGAACGGCCGCACCACGAGCCAGGGAACAGCTCTGTCATCGTCTCTATGTTCTGCCCCATCTCAGCCCCGTACGTCCTAACTGGCCGGCTTGTGTCTTTGGCCAGGGCTGCACATTGACCCCAGGTCTCCGCGGTGATACCCAGGTGCCCTTCTGTGCCGAACAGTTAGTGGAGACCCGTGTGCAGTGTGTGTGCAGTGCGTGTGCAGATTATGCGTTTCCCTCTGGTGTTTCGCTTGCCGCGTGTCAGAGCCAGCCTTCGCTGGCCAGCCCACTGCCTCAGCACCTCACTGGCGTCGGTCCCTGTGAGCTCCCCACAGGTGCCAGGGGACGGGCCTGGCTCACCGTGTGTCACGCAGGCTTTGCTGCGTTCTCGCTCTCCCCGCATGACAGGCCATTTGGAGACACGGGGATGGGCGTTTTCCTATGGCCCCATGCCCTCGCCCCGCATGACAGGCCATTCGGAGACACGGAGACTGGCGTTTTCCTCCGGCCCCATGCCCTCGCCCCGCATGACAGGCCATTCGGAGACACGGAGACTGGCGTTTTCCTCCAGCCCCGTGCCCTCGCCCCGCATGACAGGCCATTCGGAGACACGGAGACTGGCGTTTTCCTCCGGCCCCATGCCCTCGCCCCACATGACAGGCCATTCGGAGACACGGAGACTGGCGTTTTCCTCCAGCCCCGTGCCCTCGCCCCGCATGACAGGCCATTCGGAGACACGGAGACTGGCGTTTTCCTATGGCCCCATGCCCTCGCCCCGCATGACAGGCCATTCGGAGACACGGAGACTGGCGTTTTCCTAGGGCCCCATGCCCTCGCCCCGCATGACAGGCCATTCGGAGACACGGAGACTGGCGTTTTCCTCCGGCCCCATGCCCTCGCCCCGCATGACAGGCCATTCAGAGGGTATGTCTACACTGCAAAGTTAATTTGAACTAACAGCCGTTAGTTCGAATTAACTTTCATAGGCGCTACACATACAAACCGCTAGTTTGAACTTAATTCGAACTAGCGGAGCGCTTAATTCGAACTAGGTAAACCTCATTCTACGAGGACTAACGCCTAGTTCGAATTAAGTAGTTCGAATTAAGGGCTGTGTAGCCACTTAATTCGAACTAGTGGGAGACTAGCCCTTCCCAGGTTGCCCTGGTGACCACTCTGGGCCAAACCAGGGAAACTTTTCTGCCCCCCTCCCAGCCCCGGAGCCCTTAAAGGGGCACGGTCTGGCTACAGTGCTCGTGCCAGGTGCAGGCCTGCCAGCACCCAGCCAGCAGACCCTGCACCTGGCACAAGATGAGCCAGCCACCCGCTGCCACCCAGCCCTCCGCCTCTTCCCAGGACCAGGCTGGTGGCTCCCAGGAGCCTGCCCGGGGCCACAAGAGGCAGGCGCCCACCTGGTCTACTGGCACACGCCTTGGGCAGCGAGGGCTGGCAGACACAGGCGCCGGGCCTGGCACACGCCCTGGGCAGCGAGGGCTGGCAGACACAGGCGCCGGGCCTGGCACACGCCCTGGGCTGTAATGACTGGCAGACACAGGCGCCGGGCCTGGCACACGCCCTGGGCTGTAATGACTGGCAGACACAGGCGCCGGGCCTGGCACACGCCTTGGGCTGTAATGACTGGCAGACACAGGCGCCGGGCCTGGCACACGCCCTGGGCAGCGAGGGCTGGCAGACACAGGCGCCGGGCCTGGCACACGCCCTGGGCTGTAATGACTGGCAGACACAGGCGCCGGGCCTGGCACACGCCCTGGGCTGTAATGACTGGCAGACACAGGCGCCGGGCCTGGCACACGCCCTGGGCAGAGATGACTGGTAGGCACAGGCGCCGGGCGTGGCACATGCCACAGGCAGGGACATAAATAATTGAAAGGTTTGTTCCCTGAGGAGAATATTTTGGAGGGGCTGGAGCGTCCTCAGTCCTTCTTGCTGACGGAAATTGGCCGATAAATTATTGAGTGTCTTTTAGATTTACCCACTGAAGCAGTTTTAATTTTTCTTTGCTTTTTGGAGCTAATAATTAACCTCTTTAAATTTTTAAATCACTTGAAAATATTTCCTATTAATTGTTAAATGGGGAAAAGGCAAGGGAGAGGGGCCGCCTGGCCATGTCCTGAAGCTGGGAAATCTCCACCACGCGCTCCAGCGCCCCTCGTGAGAGCAGCCAAGCCAGCCCCCAGCCCCCGTGGGCACGGACTGGCTGTGAGCATCCCCGGGCTGCCCGGAGCCTGGATCGCTCAGCAGTGAGTCCCCCCGTCCGGTGCGGGCAGGAGGCCCCTGAACAGAGGCTGCATTGGAGAGTTCTGCTGCCGCTCACGGTGCCCAGGCCCTGATCCTGCCACCAGACTGCACAGGTGGGACTCTGAACCCATGGTGGGCATGGCTCCGTGGGGTAGGGGCACTGTGGGGCAGGCGTGGCTCCATGGGGCAGGGGCACTGGGGGGCAGGTGTGGCTCCATGGGGCAGGGGCACTGGGGGGCAGGCGTGGCTCCATGGGGCAGACGTGGCTCCGGCGCAGCTCCGTGGAGCGGGCACATCTCTGTGGGGTGGGCGTGGCTCCGTGGGGCGGGCGCACCGTGGGGCAAGCGTGGCTCCGTGGGGCGGGCGTGGCTCCATGGAGCGGGCACATCTCTGTGGGGCGGGCGTGGCTCCGTGGGGCGGGGGGGAGGTATTCCAGGCTCCAGAAGAGCTGCAGTGGCGTCTGGGCAGCAGAACCGGCTGAGTCGCAGCTGTCAGGTGTGACCCCTGTGGCAAGCGCTGTGGGGTCCGGCTGCCGTGCGCGGTTAACCCCTTCCCTCCAGAACTGAGGCCCCAAGGCGGCCCCTCCCTCAGAGGGACAGGGAGAGGCGAGGTGAAGGGAGGGTGGGAGCCAGTGGGCTGTCACGGGAGTGCCCTGCTGCTCCCCAGTGCCCATGGAGTGAAGCCAGTGCACCGCCCTCCCTATGGCGGCTTCCCACTGGCCCCGGCCTGAGGACGGATCTGAGCAGCTCCCTGCAGTGGGCTGGCGCCGGCTCTGGGCAAGAACTGTCCGGGGCTGGGCCTGGACGCAGGCTGAGTCCAGGGCTGACGGTCCTCCAAGCGCCTTCCCACAATCCCCCGTGTGCCCAGAGGGCAGCCAAGTTCTTCTGGAACGCTGAGCCTGAAAGGGACCCGGGCGGTGCCCAAGGCTCAGTGGATCTCGTGGGCGACTGCAGCGCTCGTGTGGACACAGTCGCATCTGGGGCTGCAGGGTGGCTGCTCATGCGCAGGCTGGGCCCCCCCGTGCCAGTCACGCCGGTCGATGCCATCTGCTCTCCCCCCACCTCATTCGCCCAGTGCCTGCCGGCGGCCTCCTGCATGGAGCACAGGGCTGGGATGCTGGAGACCTGGAGCCGTGGCTGGCTCGAAAGCGTGGTGGCTGTGAGACCTTAGGCCAGTCACAGCCCTGCCCTGTGCCTCAGTTTCCCCAGCTGTAAACCCGTGATGAGAAGGAAGTGCCTGGAAACGCACTGATGGGAAGTGAGAGGAGGGGGCCCTGGTCTGTGTCTGCTGCACGGATGTCAGAGTCAGCCAGGGGGGCAGTAGGGCAGGCAGCTGGAAGCCAAGTTTTACTCACCCAGGAGAGAGGGATCACCCGCTCTGGGGCCGCCCATGAGAGCAGGGATTCCTGAACTGAAATCTCCAGGCACACGGGGCATTTGTTTGCTCCGCAGTGAGCCCTCCTCCATATGGGGCATGCCTGCTGGGGGGGCAGAAGGGGGCAACTTCCAGGAGCCCTCCCTCTGCACTGTGCCCAGAAGCAGCCGGCACGGTCCCTGCAGCCCTGGGGGTGTCTCCACACGCTGCCCCCACCCTGAGTGCCAACACCGCAGCTCCCATTGGCCGGACACTCTGGCCAATGGGAGCAGTGGGGTCTGTGGGCAGTAGCACACATAGACCCTGTGCCCCGCCCAGGGCCTGCTGCCGGGGGGGAGAGCCACCCGAGGGGAGCTGCACCCAAACTCCCTCCCAGAGCCCCCGCTTGCCCGCTCTGCCCGGCGGGGGGAAAGTCTGAGGGTGGGGCGAGAGAACAGTGGAGGTGGGGGGCAGGGCCAGAGTCTGTGGCTTTGCGGGATTCGACAGCTGGCGACCCTATGGGGCAGGCATGCAGCCCCCCCGCAGCGTCATCCAGCGCAGGTGCAGCCCCCCCATCAGGCGGCCCGCAGGGGCGGGGCCCAGCGCTCGTGGGCTCCAGGGGGGGTTCGCATGCTGACGAGCGGGGGAAGGCGGGTTGCGCTGTGGGCCTACCGAGCCGCGTTTGCAAATCTCCCCGTGCGAGTGGCTGTTTGCTTTCCAGGCCATTTGGCTTTATGCTATTGACATTGCCCAGGCCATCTCCACGGCTCCGCTCCCTGGGCAGCGTGGGCGGGGAAGGGGTCTCTAGCCCCTGTCCGCCCGAAGCTGGGGCATTGCCCTGTTCCGTCCTTTCCCTCTGGACACTGGCCCTGGCCACTGTGGGCAGACAGGACCCTGGGCTGGATGGGCCATGGGTCAGACCCCATCTGGCCGCTCTGCTGTTCGAGGGTGGATCTGTCCAGACTATTGAGTCCAGTCTCCAGGTTCCCCTGTTGGTTTGTCTCCCCAGACAGGGAGAGCTGGGAGCTTGTGGCCCAAGAGGGGGGAGAGGACACAGGACCCAGAGAACAGCAAGAAACAGAAAAAAGCCCCTGCCCAGGAGGGAGGTGGGGCCGGTGCATTTCCAGGGTCGCCCCCCCCTCAGCTGTTCCCACCCCTTTGGCGCTGGCAGCCCGCTCCCCCACCCAGGGCGCTGCATGGCCCTGCTCAGACCCAGGGGATGTGGGCCCAAGCCTCTCCCCTGGAAGCTAGTGGCAATGCTCCCCAGCGGGGCCCAGTGACCCCGAGGGCCGTCTGTGGGAGGCCCTGCCGGACTTGGGAAGGACAGACACGTGGCGGCCTCCTGGCAGGGCGCAGCAGCTGGCTGGCTGCAAGCAGCGGCTCCGTGGCAGCCCAGCGGGGCGAGGCCCCGCCTGGAAGCTGTCTGCAGGTTCCCTGCCGCTGACGGGTTTGACAGGCCGGGGTATGCGCCGGCAGCAGAGCGTGCTGCGCGGCTCGCAGGCAGAAGAGCCCTCCTGAGGATGAACGCACAGATCACCCGGGGACGCGTCCCGCCCTGCTCAGCTCCCTTTTCTCTCCTGCTCGTGGGTCAGGCCTCCGGAGGAGGCTCATCAGCCGCTTAGCCGTTTGGCTTTGCTGGCTCCGGCGCCGCGCTCTGGAGTGGGCTGAAGTTCCCTTTCAGTTACGCACATTTCTGGGCTCCAGGAGTCTGGCATCCGCAGGGAACGGCTGAGACGCAACAAACCCTTGGAGACACCAGTCCCTGGCTTCCCCGCTCTGCTGTCTCTTGCATCTGCCCGGCTTTCCCAGCGCCTGCCTCCTCACTAGCCCTCTTGATGGAGATAGGGGCCCAAAGATGTTGGCAGAGTCCAGGCATGTCCCACACTAAACAACATTAAACTGGGTCTGGGGTTTGCAAACACACCGTTCCACAGCCTGCGTAGTACCACGGCACACACACCGCTCCACAGCCTGCGTAGTACCACGGCACACACACCGTTCCACAGCCTGCGTAGTACCACGGCACACACACACCGCTCCACAGCCTGCGTAGTACCACGGCACACACACCGCTCCACAGCCTGCGTAGTACCACGGCACACACACACCGTTCCACAGCCTGCGTAGTACCACGGCGCACACACCGCTCCACAGCCTGCGTAGTACCACGGCACACACACACCATTCCACAGCCTGTGTAGTACCACAGCACACACACACCGTTCCACAGCCTGCGTAGTACCACGGCACACACACCGCTCCACAGCCTGCGTAGTACCACGGCACACACACACCGTTCCACAGCCTGCGTAGTACCACGGCGCACACACCGCTCCACAGCCTGCGTAGTACCACGGCACACACACCGCTCCACAGCCTGCGTAGTACCACGGCACACACACACCGTTCCACAGCCTGCGTAGTACCACGGCACACACACCGCTCCACAGCCTGCGTAGTACCACGGCACACACACCGCTCCACAGCCTGCATAGTACCACGGCGCACACACCGTTCCACAGCTTGCATAGTATCACGTGTGGCGACGCATCGGGGTCCCCCGATTCCTGCACCCCCATAATGGCACGGACAGACTCCACCAGCCAGTAGAATAGAGGGAGTTTATTGCTTCTCCAGGATACAGCACAGCACAGATGTGATCTGGTTACAGGAACCGGGCCTAGGATGCCTCAGCCCCCCTTGAGATGGGGGAGACTGGGCCCCTAAATTCCAGCCCCTTTCCCTAGGCTGTCTCCTCCATGATACCAGGCAGAAACTAACTCTTCCTTCCAGCCCTGCCCCCAGCCAGGGCTCCACCCCCCTCCTTCCCATTGCTCCGCTCCATGGGAGATACCTGTCTGACGAGTTTCGAAGCCCCCTTGCATAACGACTCATCCCCTGCCCTGCTGGGCCGTGCTGCAGCCAGCAGCCAGTGGAGGTCACTGACAACCCACTGCCCAGCATAGCAACCAGCAAGGTACCCCCACTACGTCACAGTGACCCCCACTCTGAGAGTGAACTGAGCAGGGTCACTCCGCTCGTGACCTAGGGAAGTTCGGGTTCTCTGCCCAGGAAAGCCGACGTGGTGACATTGGCACACCCCTTGGCTCGGGTTGGCTGTGGCGATGCCCTGCAGGGGACAGCTTTTCCCTGTCCCGTTGCTGCACAGCTCCGGGGGAGGGAGGGGGGGCACAGTCCTGTCGTCGGTGGCTGTACCAGCCCTTCCACTGCCCTTGATCTCTGGCCCGGGTCTCTCTGGCTGGGCCCATGAGCCCAGCGAGCTTTTCCCGGAAAGCCAGGACGTCTTCCAACCCCAACGCTCCATCCAGGGAGGTCTTCCCCTCCCATAACTCTCTCAGCAAGCCCAGGGGCTCCTCTATACGGGGTAGGGGCCCCCAAGCAGCTTTCCTCCCATCTTGGGCCTTCCCGCCCCTCTGGCAGGAGTCGCAGGACCGGCAGTACCGCTGCACGGCTGCAAATATCCCCGGCCAGTAGAAGTGTTGGAGCAGCCGCAGCCGTGTGCTCCAGATCCCCCGGTGCCCCGCAAAGGGGACATCGTGGGCCAGATACAGCAGCTTGTGGCGATACCTTTGGGGGACGACCAGCTGCCGCTGGACCCCCCATGCCCTCACCTTCCTGGGGGGAAGCCATTCCCGGAACAGGAATCCCCACTCCCACAGGAATCTCTCCTGGCCACCTCTCCCCAGGGGCTGAGCTGCACGGAGGCCAGCCTGGTCCCTCAGCCTCCGCAAGGAGGGGTCTGCCTGCACCGCAGCCTGGAATTCAGCCGCTGGGGCAGGGATCGGGACCTGCTCCCCACCTTTGCCTAGGTCCAGAGTCCCAGCTTGTCTGGACCCCGTGTCCACTGCGATGGGACCCTGAGGACCCTGCCGGGAGTCCTTCCCTGGATCCAGGTTGCCAGCCCCTCACTGGCTCTGGCTATGGGTGGTGACTAGAGCCCGCTGGGATTCATGGGGCCACTCCTCTAGGTCATTCCCCATCAGCACCTCCGTGGGCAAGTGCGGGTGCACCCCCACTTCCTTGAGACCTTCCTTGGTCCCCCATTTCAGATGCACCCTGGCTACAGGCACCTTAAACGGGGACCCGTCTATGCCCTTCAGGGTCAGCTGAGCGTGGGGTAGAACCCGGTCTGGGGCCACTATGTCTGATCGGGCCAGTGTCACCTCCGCCCCCATATCCCAGAAACCCGTCACCTTCCTACCATCCACCTCCAGGGGCACGAGGCAGTCGCTCTGCAGGCGCCGTCCTGCCCCCACCCGGTACACGGAGAAATCCGCCTCCCGAGGGTCAGACCTCCCAGGGGAGGTGCACTGAGCATCCTTCCCCCTACTCTGAGCTGGGGTTTGCCTGCCAGCCCCTGCCTCTGGGGCAGCCTGCCCTTCCCCCAGCCCCAGCCAGTTAACCCTGGGGAATCCCAGGTCTTGGTGCCTGGTGCACTGAGCTCTCTTGTGGCCTTTTTGCCCACAGCGATGGCAAGTTAGGCCCTGCGGGCCCCTTTGGGCTGTCTCTGTCCAGGCCCTGGCTGGTTCTCTGGGGCGCAGATGACTTGTCTCTTGAGCTCGCCTCGTAGATGACTCTCTCCGTCGCTCAATTGAGATCCGGTCTCGGCGCGATTCCCACTCTCTCCGGGACTCCTGTTCACACCCGGACCGGCTCTCTGTGAACTCGTCCGCCAGCCTCCCGGCCTCCTGGGGGTTCTCTGGCCTCCGGTCCTTGAGCCACAGCCTCAGGCTGGGTGTGCACGCTTCATAGAACTGCTCCATCATGACCAGCTTGAGCAGGTCCTCTGCGGTCTGGGCTCCGACTCCAGACACCCACTTGCGGCAGTATTGCACCAGGCGGGCGGCCAGATCCACATAGGTCTCCCGTGGCCCCTTCTGCACCCCCCGGAACTTCTTCCTGTACATTTCGGGGGTCAGCCCAAACTTGTGCAGCAGGGCCTCCTTGACTCAGTTATAATCCCCTGGATGTAGGTCCTCCAGCTGATTGAGCACCCCAGCAGCCTCCTGGTTCAGTGCGGGGATGAGCTCCTGTAGCCAGTCAGCTGGGGGACCCGTTGCAGTCCACAGGCCCTCTCAGAGGAGCTGAGGAACCCATCTATGTCGCCCACGTCCTTCAGTTGGGCCACCACGAGCTTCTCCAAGCGTCTGGCAGCCGGGGGCCCTTGGGGCCCGTCTGCACTCTGCACAGCCGGGGCCCTACCGCTTCTCCGCTCTGCCATGGCCAGCTCATGCTGTTGCTGCTCTCTACGGTCCTGGACTTCCAATTCCTTCATCTGCAGCTGGATCTCCAGCCGCCGCAGCTCCGCTGGGTTGGACCCTCCCCTGGGCGGACTATGGTTTGCAGGGTTCCCCTGGGAGGCTGTCCCGTCTCTCCGGTGGGTTCCAGTGCTCTGCCCACCCTCAGAGCCTGGCACGCTCCCAGGGGGGGTCTGGCTGCTCCCCACTGGGACAGGATCCCAGCCCCGTGACTGGTCATTCTCTTCCAGCGGGCAATCGGCTGGGCCTTGGTTGCGTTCCGCACAGGCAAGCCCCTCTCTCTGCACAGCTTCACCAGCTCTGCCTTCAGGAGTTGGGTGTAGGCCATCTCCCCACTGGTCCCCTCGGTGCAGACTCACCAGTCTAGTGCTGCTGCGCCCCACTATTCTCAGGAACCGCTTCGCTCTGTCTCCAGCACGCCTGGCTCTAAGGCCCTTGCTTCTACTGCGCCTTGTCCCTCGCCGCTGGAAGCTCCATCCATGGGGTGCAGTGCATCCCACTTCTGACACCACTGTGGCGGCGCATCGGGGTCCCCCGACGCCTGCACCCCCGTAATGGCACGGACAGACTCCACCAGCCAGTAGAATAGAGGGAGTTTATTGCTTCTCCAGGATACAGCACAGCATAGACGTCATCTGGTTACAGGAGCTGGGCCTAGGATGCCTCAGCCCCCTTGAGATGGGGGAAACTGGGCCCCTAAATCCCAGCCTCCCTTTCCTCAGGCTGCTTCCTCCATGATTCCAGACAGA
This sequence comes from Pelochelys cantorii, assembly GCA_032595735.1. Taxonomy (NCBI): domain Eukaryota; kingdom Metazoa; phylum Chordata; order Testudines; family Trionychidae; genus Pelochelys; species Pelochelys cantorii. The sequence goes on from CM064341.1 coordinate 41,416,130, forward strand.
AACTAACTAACTAACTTCCAGCCCTGCCCCCCAGCCAGGGCTCCACTCCCCTCCTTCCCATTGTTCCGCTCCATGGGAGATACCTGTCTGACGAGTTTCGAAGCCCCTTTGCATAATGACTCATCCCCTGCCCTGCTGGGCCGTGCTGCAGACAGCAGCCAGTGGAGGCCACTGACAACCCACTGCCCAGCATAGCAACCAGCAAGGTACCCACACTACATCACACCACGGCACACACACCGCTCCACAGCCTGCGTAGTACCACGGCGCACACACCGTTCCACAGCCTGCGTAGTACCACGGCGCACACACCGTTCCACAGCCTGCGTAGTACCACGGCGCACACACCGTTCCACAGCCTGCGTAGTACCACGGCGCACACACTGTTCCACAGCCTGTGTAGTACCACGGCGCACACATTGTTCCATGTCCTGTGTCGACTCAATTCCTCTGGATCTGCGACACACAGCTCCACAGGTGGCTGTGGCCCAGGACCAGCCTTTGCAGTGGGGCCAGATGGACACAGGAACTGTTGTGGCAATGCACCTGCTATTTCACGTGCAGAGATGAGAACCTGCCCTTCAGTCCCTGGCCAGCCTAGCCCAGGCTGCAGGCAAGTAGGAACAGCACAGGGAAGGCCTGTCCCATGGGCAAACAGAGGGCAAAACCAGGGATTTCCTACAGTGGCTCCAGCTTGGCAGGGGCAGTAGGATAGTCTGCTGGTTTTTCTGCCTTCATATGTTTTTGCACAGCTCCATCTAGGGGGATGCAGCTGGACAAGGCAGCGAAGTGTGATAGCTCCCAGTAAACAAGGAAACGGCTCCTTCCCCCGGCCGGGAAGGCTGGGGCCATGCACTCACAGTGCTAATTAAAAAGGGAGGGTACAGTCCATAAATTTTACAGTTTATTCTAACTTCAGTTCTGGCTGATTTGAAAAGAGCTGATGAAGGTAAGAGCATGTACGTGGCTCACTGATGCATCACAGACAGAGCCAGAGTGTTTAATTAAATGTTATTCTAGGAATAAAATTTAGCCTCTCAGCTGACAAGACAGAATATTAAAGCATCAATTTCCTGAAGGAAAAGTGCTGTAATGAGATTCGCCAGTTACGGGGAAGCAGAAATAAGCCCAACAGCTAACGTCAAGCGCCCTTCATTTCCGAGACGTCTTGATGAAGAGAGACTAGCCCCGGCCACGTCTGCGCAGATAAGTGGGGCCTGGCATTGGCCTGGCTCCCTGGCACTACCTCACCCGCCGTCCTTCTGCTGTGCTGCCCCCCCAGTCTACTTCCCCCCCCATCCTGCCCCCGCATCCTCCCTTCCCCCCATCCTGTGCTGCCCCCCCCCCCATCCTGCCAGACCTACTGTTAGGGAAGGCCCTTCCAGCTGGCCAGGGGCTGCCGTGTGTGCAACACCCCACACACAAGCATCTGGCGTGCAATGCACGGTCAGTCCAGCTTTGCTGCGTGCGCTCAGAGCATTGTCGCACCCTTGCTCCGGCTCCCGCGGTGCGATTTCTGGCCAAGCGGGAGGGGAGCAGGCTGGTAAATGCCTGCCAAGTGCCTCCCCCCCGGTGGGTCCAAAGAACGTGCCGAAGAACCTGAGCAGCGCCCAGCAGCAGGGGCTCAGCGGACAGCGGGTAAGAGGCCGGGGGGATGAGCCGCTGCCTACAGCTGGATGGGCCCCCGAGGGCTTCGCTCTGCCCCGGACAGGAGGGGCTTGGAGGTGGTGCCCAAGTCCCAGCAGGCACCTACACCCCTTGTGCGTTTGGCCCCGAAGAGCATCGAGGGGGCCTGTTTCCAGGCTTTCCCTATTGGCCTGAGGAAGGGACAGGGTTCATTTTTCACAAAGCCTCTAATGCTCCTGCGGCTGCAGCTGGGGGCGCCGGGCTCCGGGGCCATTTCTGATTTGCCAGTTCTCCCGCCGTTGCAACAGCCCTCACGTGGGCCTCTGCGGAGGGCACGGCCACGGGCCCGGGAGAGCAGGCGGAGGCGGCCCTGTACCTTCTTGTGCAGAAGGCAGGGCGCTTCCTAAGGAAGCCTCCAGCAGGGGCCGCGAGCCATGGGTGCTCTGCCGCCATCGGAGACTGGACTGCGTGCAGGGAGGTTACTCCCACCGCAGCAACGCCGGAAACGTCTCCCGAGGGAAGTGTCGCACGGTGGCCCAGCACACAGGACCTCCCGGGTGCGGCACCGGGCTCCCCGCCGGCCCTAGCACCCACTCAGCCCTGCCTGTGGCACTGACCGGCTCCTGGGGCTCTGGCCTGCTTCCACCACAGAAAGCCCAGGGCCGGGCAGCGATTCCGCAGCTTCGTCAGGCTGTGAGCCCAGGAATTCAGCAGCTCGGCTGGCCCGGCCTTGCTCTCTCAGCAGGGTCCCTCCAAGCGGCTAGGCTGGTTTGCACGTCGCTGGCTGGCACCGACCCGTCCGGGGGCTCGGAGAGGGCGGCGTGCGGGCCTGTCACCTCTGCTGAGCTCCCAGGCCCTCCACACGGCCTGCGGGGAGCCGAGGGGAGGCAGGGTCCTGTGCAGCAGTGACACACAGGCCATAGGTCCTGGGCCCCGGCTCCTTTCCCCAGGCTGCGCTGCCCCGGTTTTCTCCCAGCAGGGCTCCATTGCCCCACGCCAGGGCTGCGGGGCCAGGCCAGTCACGGTGTCATGGCGCTCGGGTGGGACTCGAGCCAGACAAGCAACAAGGAGCGGTGCCCAGGGACACAGCAGGGTTGGGGCCCAGCCACGCCTGCGCCCAGCGCCCGATACCTTCCCTGGGCCATGAGCGGTCTGGGCACGGGCTGCCCTGGCAGATGTGAGGCCAAAGGCTGGGGTGGGAAGGCGCCCGGTGCCACTCCCTGGAACCTGCCCCGCCCTGGCTGCCCCACTGAATGGCCAGTCCCCACCTGCGTTGTGTGGCCGGCCACCCCGCCTGCCGCGCCGCCGGCCGCAGAGCCACAGCTCAAGGCCCTGCCCCTGGCTTGCGCTCCGGGGGCCGCGCTGCTGGCTCTGGGGGCAGGGCCTACGCGCCCTCAGGAGAGGCAGGCTTGTGGCTCCCCGCATGCTCCAGCACGGCTGCGCCCACATCATACGGCCTAAGGCTGGACGGGCCCCGAGGCCTTCGCTCTGCCCCCGACACGAGGGGCTCGGCGGTGGTGCCTGAGTCCCAGCAGTGCCACCAGCCGTACTGCCACAGAGGAGGGGCTCCAGAAGGGTCCCGCGGGGAGCGGAAGGCCTCTCACAGGCCCAGGGACCCAGCGTACAAGAAGCAGCCCAGCCAGCCTGGCTTTGACTTGCACTGTGGACGCTGCGTGGCACAGCTACTTCCCACTGCCCAGCCCTGCTGCCCGGCAGCCTGCCCCTCGCACGGCCTCCCTGGGGCTGCCGCCCAGCCAGGGATGGAGGCGGCTGGCGGCTGCTGGCGGGAACGCTGATTCAGGCCGGCGCAGCTGGGAGCTGCCTGAGGAGCTGGTCCCAGGGTGCGCAGCCGCTGCCGGAGCTCGGAGAAGTGCCCTCTGCGGCCCCAGGGCTGAGGCTGGAGGATGGGTCGGGGCAGGAAGGCGTCCCGGGGAGAAGGAGGCCATGCAGCCAGAGGGGCCTGCCCGCTCTGACACGCAGCCAGAGCTGGGGAAAGGCCTCTCTAGCTCCTGGCGGCGGAGGGGCCGACGTGGAGAGGGGAGGGATTGTTCCTCCATGTTTAGGCGCCTATGGAAGTGAGCCAGTGTCTAAAGTGCCAGCGGCCAGCGGCTCCAGACGGGGCCTGGGGCCCAGCCGGTTCCAGAAGCCAGGCTCTGTGCCCGAGTTGAGCTCAGTCCGGAAGCCCAGAGGTGGTGGCGACAGAACAAACAGTCCCGCAGGGGATCCCCTGCCCGAGGGGGCCCATCCCGGCCTCCCACAGGGGCGTGCCAAGCTTCTAAACAGGCGGGCGAGAGCCAGAGGGGCTGGCCGCTTGATCTGCCCTTTGCGGGCCCTGTCAGCTCACAGCGGCTAATTGACCAGAGCGTCGCCTGTTGCTCAGTGATTAGCAGCTGCCCGGTGACAGCCCTGCTGACACCAGCTGTCTGTCAGCGGCCTCTGAGCACGCAGATGGCACATTGTCACCGTGGGCGAGCCAGCTCGTGTCCCTGCTGCACGCACGGGCTGGCGAGGGACCCGGCCCGGTGGCTCTCTGCTGGAGTTTGCTCTGGGCTGAGGGGGTCCTGCAGACTGCCGTGTGCTCCCAGGACAGGTGGGGTGGCAGCCTCAGTAGCAAAGCCGTGGAAAAGCCTTGCCTCGTCACCACGCTGCTGTGCTCAGCCACTCAGGGCTCCGGTGGGCTCTCTCTCCGGGACACCCTGACCAGGCAGCAGGCCTACACTGGCCCGCCTCCTGGCCTGGCCCCCGCGCCTCTCCCACCAGGCCACGCGGCTCTGCCACAGCCATTGGGTGGGGTCTGTACAAAGCCAGCGCAAACTGAGCCCGTCCTGGCCAGGAGCACCCAGCTCCACAGAGCTGTCAGTGAGAGCAGAGTCAGGCCAGGCCCACACCCCTCCCAGGCTACGTCTAGACTGCGAGCCTCTTTCGAAAAAAAGCATCTAGACCATGACCATACTCTCCAAAGAACAAGCCGCTTTTTCGAAAGAGAGCACCCAGGCAATCTGGACGCGCTCTTTCAAAAAAGCACAGTTTGCATCACATAGCACCTTTTTCAAAAGAGCACTTCCGAAGAAAGGCGTTCTTCCTCGTAAAACGAGGTTTTCCACGGTAGAAAAAACTGCCACGTTCTTTCGATTTACTTTCGAAAGAACGCAGCAGCAGTCTAGACGCAGGGGAAGTTTTTTCGAAAAAAACCCTGTAGTCTAGACACACCCTGGCCAGACGCCCGCGGCAGAGAGGCTGGAGCCGGCCAACCCACGTCAGCGGTGGGAGTGCGAGCATTGGCGGGTGACACCCGACCCCTCTCACTCACACCGCTGACAGGGGTCGGGTGTCACTCGCCAGTGCTCGCACTCACACCGCTGACGTGGGTCGGGTGTCACCCGCCAGTGCTCGCCCTCCCACCGCTGACGCGGGTCGGGTGTCACCCGCCAGTGCTCGCCCTCCCACCGCTGACGCGGGTCGGGTGTCACCCGCCAGTGCTCGCGCTCACACCACTGGCGGGTGACACCCGACCCCTGTCAGCGGTGTGAGCGCAAGCACTGGCGGGTGACACCCGACCCCTGTCAGCGGTGTGAGGGCGAGCACTGGCGGGTGACACCCGACCCACGTCAGCGGTGGGAGCGCGAGCACTGGCGGGTGACACCCGACCCGCGTCAGCGGTGTGAGTGTTAGCACAGCTGGGGCCCCAGTGCTCACATGGCCTGGGCTGGGGGCTCACATGCTGTGCAGGTTTAAAACGGTATTTCTTTGCATTTGCCCTGTGTCTTGTGAAGGGAACAAGCCCTCCCCACAAGGGTGATCTGGCTGCCCCCGCGGCGAGAGGAAAGAGGCCTTCTCCTCTTCCCTGCAGTGCCTCGTCTCCTCCTCTTCCAGCGCCACGCCAGCCCACTGCCGGAGCAGGCCGCCTCCCGGCGCGTGGCAGGGCCTGCGGCCGAAAGCAGCGTCAGTGTCCATCCCTGTGGGGGGCGAGAAAAGCTGATAACAATGGCTCTGAAATGCAGAATCGTGTTCTCCAGCTGACAGGAGGGTAAAACCAGGGCCCAGGGCCCAGAGACTCGCTGCGTGGGGAGAGGCACCTCTAAACCCTATGGAGCCCCTGGTTTCCTATTAACATGCTGTAAATACGCCTTAAAGGATACACACTGTCTGCTAATGACATGAGCTGAAGGAGGGGGTCTCCTGTCTGCCAGGGGGGTAGTTTTCCTGCTGTCGCATCTCTGGGCACAGGACTATATTTAGATTATGTTGTCAAACACCATTTGAATGATATAATTTCTTCCCAGCTTAATTATTATCCTAATAATGAGAAGGAGAGGATGCTGAGAATCAATAGGTTGATTTTTGTGTTTTATATCAATTGCCGGACTCACAAATTGTAGGGCTGAGAGCAGATAAGATAAACTCTGCAATAATCATGATGGATATTGCAGCGGAACCAGGCAAAGGAGCGCAATAACGTGTGTAATGAAGGTTCTGTCTGTCACTCAGGGCTTGTTTGCACAAAATCACCTCAGAATCAACAGCTATTTATGTCAGGGCGGCGTTTCACGTAGCGAGGGAGAAAGCGAAAGGCGTTTTCCGAGTGAGCAGGAAACGATTCCTCTTCAGAGCTGCCTTCAGCTGGGACCGATGGAGCCAGGCACCGACTGAGGAGATGCGCAGGCTTCCCCAGGCAGCCCCGCAGGGCCTCTGCTCCTCCCGAGCCTTGGACCCACACGTCACGCCGCCGAACCAGCTCGTCCTTGGCCTGCAGCGCCCGCTCCCAGCCCGCCCGGCCACTTCCCAACGTCTCTCCCAGCCCGCTTGCAAATCGCGTTGGTCCTTCCTTATCTGCCTCCCTGCCTGCTGGGTCCGCTTTGGGCTCCAAACCCCGTTCACTTGTGGCTGCAGGAGCCCAGCAAGCCCAAATCCTGAGTCCCTCGCGACTCTTAACGAACCTCTCAGCTGCATCCCCCCATCCTCAGACCAGTCCCCTCCCCCGCCCCCAGGCGCAGCTCTGCTGCTGCACGCGGTCCTGGCACTACCCGGCCTGTGTCTCTGGGAAGAGCTGGCCATTCAGGCCAAGCCCCATGGTGCTCTGTCGGCCGACATGTCCCGCTGGGAGCAGCCACCAGCTGACGCTGCGCCGCTGTAACCGAGTGACTGTGCTGGGAGAAGAAGCCAGCCGGGGAGCAGGGAAGCGCCTGGCCACGGTCCATCTGCTGCATGCCCGGATTGCTGAGAATGGAACAATAGCCACGGGGATTGTCTTGGGCCCAGGTAGATCAGCCTGCGCACGCTTCTCCTCCGGTGGCCTGGCGCTGCCCCCGACCCACCTGCTCTTCACCCGCGGCGCTGGTTGATGGCCGTGTCTGTGAATTAGGCTGGTGGGGCTGCGAAGCCGGACCCCGGCACGCAAACCAGGGCAAAGCCTGCCTCGCGGCGTGTTCTCGCCGGGGCCTCACTGCCTGCAGCCTCTGCCGCTCACAAATCATAGTCTGTGCGGGCTCCCATCTCTCCAGCCTCCAGCCATCACCCCTGCCCCCGGCCCATGCAGCAACCCTGCTTCACTGCCGTTTACTCCCCCGACTCGCCTTAACAGCATCTGCAGAAGGGAGGCCCCCAGTGTGATCACTCTCTGTCTGCTGAGCAAAGAGGGATTTCCCCCCCCCGGCTGGGCATTCGGGCAATACCCTTGCATGCTCCCGGGCTGCCAGCTCCTCAGCATTAGCCTCCGGTGGCCTTACCCCTACGGAGCAGGTCAGGGGAAAGGGCACTCCCTCCAGGAACATGTTCCCATTCGCCTGGAAGCCAGATTAGCTCTGCTTGGGGGTACATATGCTCAACAACGCGGGCTATTTCTGGACTACAGAGTTTTGTCGGAAAAACGGCCGTTTTTCTGACAAAACCTGAGTTACGTTCACACTGCAAGCGCGTTTCTTCGACAGTGAATCGAAAGAACAGAGGGGCTTTGCGCAATTGGTAAACCTCTTTCTACGAGGAAGAAGTCTTTTTGGCTATGTCTACGCTGCAACTTTTTGTGGCAGAAAATATGCTAATGAGGGGCTCATTAGCATGAGTGGCAATGTCATTAGCATATTTTGTGCCGATTCTTTTTGCCCAAGGGGTTTTTGCGCAAAAAGAAGTTGTGTAGCTGCTTCCGTTTTGCGCAAAAAAACCCTTTTGCACAAGATCCTTGTCCCTCTCCGGGACAGGCATAAGGATTTTGCACAAAAGGGAATTTTTGTACAGAAAGGAAACATGCACACTGCTTGTTTATGTGCAAAAACCCCTTGTGCAAAAACAGTGCAAATAGATTATGCAAATGAAGTGTGAGACTATGCTAATCAGTTCTTCATTTGCATACTCTCCGCTGGCAAAAGCCGTCAGTGTAGACAAAGCCTTACCAAAAGAGCTCTTTCGCAAAGGCATGTGTGGACGGGGAAGAGAGAGCTTTTGTGGAAGGAGCGGGAAGAGGAAAAAGCACAGGTGCTCTGGTGGCCCGCCCATAGTAATCACAGCTTACCTGCGAGATAGTGTCCAGGCAGTCTGGATGCTATCTTTTGAAAAGCGCATCACTTTTTCGATGCGCTTTTGCAGTGTGGACGCTCTCTTGCGCAAGAAGTTTTTTCGGAAGATCTCTTCTGATAAAAGCTTCTTGCGCAAGAAGCCTGTAGTCTAGACGTAGCTTAGGAGTCACCCAATGAAATGAATAGGCAGCAGGTTTGAAACAAAAGAGAAGAAGTTTTTCTTCATGCAGCGCACAGTCAACCTGTGGAACTCCTTGCCAGAGGATGTTGTGAAACCCAGGACTTTAACAGGGTTCAAAAAAGAACTAGATAAATTCATGGAGGAGAGGTCCATCACTACTTATTAGCCAGTATGGGTAGGAATGGTGTCCCTAGCCTCTGTTTATCAGTTATTTATTTATTCCCACAATATCAGAACATGGGGTCACCCAATGAAATGAATAGGCAGCAGATTTGAAACAAAAGAGAAGTTTTTCTTCATGCAGTGCACAGCCAACCTGTGGAACTCCATGCCAGAAGGTGTGGTGAAGGCCAAGACTGTAATAGGGTTCAAAAAAGATTAGATATATTCATGGAGGTTAGGTCCATCAATGGCTATTAGCCAGGATGGGCAGGAATGGTGTCCCTAGCCTCTGTCAGAAGCTGTGAATGGGCAACAGGGGATGGATCGCTTGATGATTCCCTGTTCTGTTCACTCCCTCTGGGGCACTTGGGCCTGGCCACTGTGGGCAGACAGGACCCTGGGCTGGATGGAGCTTTGGTCTGACCCTGTGTGGCTGCTCTGATGTTCTTAAATAACAAGATCGGAAGGACTGATTGTTTGCCTGGGGGTTTGACAGAGTCCTTCGTTTTTCTAGAGTTCTCTGAGGGAAGATATATGCAACAACCACAACCAGCCCGGGAGAGGCTGCAAAAGTGTCAGTTGAAGAGGAAATTGACTCCCTTCCTGCCTTCCTCAGGCCACATCTCCGTAGATCTTATCTGTTGGGATGACAACTCGGTATCTAAAGCCTTTTCCCTACGGAGACTAACACAGTGTGCTGCCTGTTATGTCTGGATTTCCCCAGCGCTACCACGCAGCAAACTCTGGGAGTGACAGCAAAGGAACCACGCTACCAAGAAGAGAGGGGAGAGAGACAGCAGCTTCCGGCTCACTTGAATTCAGGGAGAATTTCACAGGCAATCCAGTCGGCGCGTCGGGCTGGCGTCAGGCGTTTAGCCTGCGCATACCTATTGCTGGGAGCTGGATGGGCCCTGACAGCGTCTGCATTTGTTGCCTTGCACGTGCAGAGTGGTCCATCAAGTAGCCAGGCAGAAACTGGTCCAGAGTTCCGGAAACTTTACAAAGTTTCCATTGTGTGAAGCTGAGCATGGAAACTGGCTGCATTTCCCTGCCCTGCAATGCGATTCTTGCATCACCAGAACAGCCACCAAACTCCTCAGTCAGGGACTGGCATGTAGACAGTTTCTCTTTGGTGCTGCAAGTTCCTGGTCTGCAAGCCAACCATCCTGTGGAGTGAGACTCAGCGCCATGTGTGAGATTTTACAGAAGAGGCTTGTGGGCAAAATGTGCATCAAGTTAAACAAGCTGGGCTCATCTCTCTTTGTAAGGTGGTAGCTTTAAGGAAATGCAGACCTTTAGCCAAAGCTGGATGGATGTGACCTTCTGGAGTATAATTGTAACAATCTTGCCATTTTTATTCCCTGGTAGTTGAAATATTTCAAAAGCTAAATGACTCAAGGTCATTAAACTTTGTAAAGAGATTGCTTCAGGTATTTCCAGCCATCTATCAAAAACTAAGTCACCATGACTGGCTATGATTAGAAAAGAGCACAGATCGGCAAACAGTAAATTGTCCTGTTTTATATCCCTTCAGAATTTTTTGCTGTGGTTTCCTAATTTTTTGTTCATAACCAATTTGATGACCATCTAAATTAACATTAGGATTGCCAAGGTAGCTTTATCTTTCTATCACCCTATCTGTTATGAAAAATGAGTCCAAACTGTTGAGAAATAGAGGGAGAGGGAAAACAGCCAAAATAACTCAGCCTGTTTTAGGCGTTTCAGACGATAATGTTAAAAAGTTGCTTTGCTGGGGCTCATCCGGCATCCTGGTGACACTGACGCAGCAATTCAGCCTGTTTTAGCCTAACGCTCTTTCTCCTCACTCAGTCGCCTAGAGTCTGAATTGGAGGCAAGTTGCGCGCCGGATTTGGGACACGTCTGGCCTGTGGCTCAGGCTTTTAGTGTCTCTTGTCATCTGTCTTGGGAGAAGAACAGCGGTGGTACAACGTGACATTCACAGCCAAGCGGGCTGCACAATCACACCCGCGTGGAGATGCTGCCCCTCGCTGTCTTCTCCTTCAGCCTGGCCTGCACCAAAGTAACGCACTGACGGCCCCCACCCAGCGGGCTGCTCCTCCGGGGCCAGCCAGCCGCCTTCAGCCACAAACGGCACCTCCCCCGAGAGAGGCAGATGTGCTGGGGGCTCCGGAGGCCTGCTCCCTGCCTCATGCACCCCTAGTCTGGGGAGGTAAAACCAAGGCCCCGGGGGTGGCCGGAAAGCTCCCAGCCCTTGAGGCACGCCATGTGCAGAGCACCAGGACGGCGCTGAGTCCGGCAAGGGAGGAGGCCGGGGCTGCGTTGCTGTGTGCAGGCCCCGAGCGTTGCTGCACCTAGGCGTGGTGTCGGGGGCACCAGACACTCACCCCTCGCAGAGAAGCGCTGAAGCCCCCAAGCCCTGGTGTAGACACCGCGAAACCAGTGGCAGAGCCCTCCCCTCAGCCCAGCACCTGCCCAACGGCAAAGGCTGTCGCTGCCGTGCGACGGTGCCCAGCTCTGTGCCTCGCGTGTGCAGGGGAGACGGGAGGCGGCCGCTGGGGCTGCCTGAGATGGTCCCATCTGCACCCAGAAGGGCTGGGTTTGCTGAGTCGCACTGCGCGCAGCGTTTGCAGGGGCAGGGCTACGCTGCCGCTCACCTGGATGGGACGGACCTCACTCGGGGCAGGAAGCCCCCCCCAGCAAGGGGGCACGATGGTGTTGGGAGATGCCTGCGCTTGTTGCTGGGGGAGCCACTATGCTGATGGGAGAGGCCGCAGGGTGCATCCTCTCCGGACATGCTGCGGCTGCGACCAGCATCGGGAGCCTTGCCCGTAGGATGGCCCTGCTGGTGGGAACCGGCCTGGCTAAGGCAGCCTCCTGTGGCACAGAACTGGGGGGGGGGCAGGTTTGCTTACCACCACAGCACCCCTGTGATAGTCAGGGGGAGGCTGAGCAGCACCCAGTAACTAAGGGTATGTCTACACTACCACCCTAGTTCGAACTAGGGTGGCTAATGTAGGCATTCGAAGTTGCAAACGAAGCCCGGGATTTAAATATCCCGGGCTTCATTTGCATCTTGCCGGGCGGGCGCCATTTTTAAATCCCCTTAGGTCGAACTCCGTGCCCGCGGCTACACACGGCACGGAGTCGGTAGTTTAAATTAGGATCTCTAATTCGAACTACCGGTACTCCTCGTGGATTAGAGATCCTAATTCGAACTACCTACTCCGTGCCGTGTGTAGCCGCGGGCACGGAGTTCGACCTAAGGGGATTTAAAAATGGCGCCCACCCGGCAAGATGCAAATGAAGCCCGGGATATTTAAATCCCGGGCTTCGTTTGCAACTTCGAATGCCTACATTAGCCACCCTAGTTTGAACTAGGGTGGTAGTGTAGACATACCCTAAGGGGTTAAACCCAGGTGGGTAACAAGGGTGTCGGCCAGGGGGCCGGGAGAGCCAATCGAGAGAGAGGGTTGAAATTTGAATTGGCCATAGGTTCCCTGCCTGCTTCCTTTGTGTGGGAGAGTTAGCCCAGGAGTGGAGAGACAAGACATGGTTTAAACGCAGGCAGGACGGGGATTCCAGCCATGGGAGTGGGCTGAACAAGGAGGAGACTGGAAGTAAGTAAAGGGGCGGGGAGTGAACCTAGTCGCCTGCAGGGTATTTTCTCTTTGTTTGGTTTGAACTGCTCCGTGTGACTCTCTGCCTCCCCTCCCCGTTCACTACTCGCATTGTGGCCAGAGACTTCGCTCTGTGTTGTCATTTGTTCTCCTTAGTTGCTCTGGAACATCTAGCAACCAAGGCGGCTTTCTCAAGGGTAGCTTTTGTTTTATCATCAAAATCCCTTTTGTAGGGTGAGGTTTGGGTTGGGGTGTGCGGGACGGTCTGTCCGTGTGGCTCTGCCGGCCTCCGACTGAGGGGTTGGCTACCAGAGACGGCAGCTTGTTCTTCTCTTCTCTTTTCTCAGGCTCTCTTGGGGCAAAAGAGCTGGAGGTGCCCCTGGGGGTGGGTCCAAGTGCCCCCCTGGGTTTAGGGATCACAAAGCGCTTGGCGGTGGCAGCTGGTTTGTTTATTTCTCCGAGCCAGGGAATCTGTGACTCTGGGAAGTTTGCGGGTTGAAGCTCTTGCGGGCCCCCACCTTCTGCACTGGGAGTGCCAGAGGGGGGAGCAGGCCTGACAGCCCTGCTGGCCAGTCCTGGGAATTAGATCTTGCAGCACCCACTTCTGGCTAGGTCCCTCTCCCTCCAGAGCTGGAGCAAGAGACCCTCTTATAGGGCCTGCACAGGCCTCATTGGCTGTCTCTTACCTTCTTCTGATTGGCTCCCAGCCCTCTCCCAGGGCTATTTTAACTCCTTATGTACCAGTGCAGGGACTGCCCTGCCACAGCAGGGAAGAGGTCTCCATCAGCCCGGGGCATGTGGCCACATCTGCTCCTGTGTTTGGAAAGCATGATGCACCCTTCTAGCAGGAGATTAGATTGGACTTTTTGCCAGTCCTTATGCTTTGTTTCTGTGGGAGAAATCAAAGCCCAACTAACACGACCAGTGTGTGCATGCCAAACTCCCTCCCGAAGCTGGGGAACTGCATGAAAGATGTGATCAAAGTCACCATGGGCAGCAGAGCTGTAATGACGTCTGTGATTCTCTTACCAGGGTTGTAATACTAGGTGTGTTACTTGGGGACTGATGGGGCCGAGGAAATGCCTGCACCACTGGCGGGCTTCCCTGTCGCGCTCTCATGTGCATCCCCGAGAAGCCAGGAGAACTGACGCACAAAGCAAGTGCACTGCGGGAACTTTCATTTTACCGTGTTCCCCAGGCAGCAGGGAGTGAACTTGAGGAACACGAATGGCGGGAAAGAATTGAATAAATCACAATCGGAAGAGTCCCAGCAGTGCAAGGAACACAGCCGCACTGGGCTTCCTTGTGCTGGGAACACAGCCGCACTGGGAACACAGCCGCACTGGGCTTCCTTGTGCTGGGAACACAGCCGCACTGGGAACACAGCCGCACTGGGCTTCCTTGTGCTGGGAACACAGCCGCCCTGAGAACACAGCTGCACTGGGAACATAGCCACACTGCGCTTCCTTGTGCTGGGAACACAGCCGCACTGGGCTTCCTCGTGCTGGGAACACAGCCGCACTGAGAACACAGCCATACTGGGCTTCCTTGTGCTGGGAACACAGCCGCACTGGGAACACAGCTGCACTGGGAACATAGCCACACTGCGCTTCCTTGTGCTGGGAACACAGCCGCACTGGGCTTCCTTGTGCTGGGAACACAGCCGCACTGGGCTTCCTTGTGCTGGGAACACAGCTGCACTGGGAACATAGCCACACTACGTTTCCTTGTGCTGGGAACACAGCTGCACTGGGAACACAGCTGCACTGGGCTTCCTTGTGCTGGGAACACAGCTGCACTGGGAACATAGCCACACTACGTTTCCTTGTGCTGGGAACACAGCTGCACTGGGAACACAGCTGCACTGGGCTTCCTTGTGCTGGGAACACAGCTGCACTGGGAACATAGCCACACTACGTTTCCTTGTGCTGGGAACACAGCTGCACTGGGAACATAGCCACACTGCGCTTCCTTGTGCTGGGAACACAGCCGCACTGAGAACACAGCCATACTGGGCTTCCTTGTGCTGGGAACACAGCCGCACTGGGAACACAGCTGCACTGGGAACATAGCCACACTGCGCTTCCTTGTGCTGGGAACACAGCCGCACTGGGCTTCCTTGTGCTGGGAACACAGCTGCACTGGGAACATAGCCACACTACGTTTCCTTGTGCTGGGAACACAGCTGCACTGGGAACACAGCTGCACTGGGCTTCCTTGTGCTGGGAACACAGCCGCACTGGGAACACAGCTGCACTGGGAACATAGCCACACTGCGCTTCCTTGTGCTGGGAACACAGCTGCACTGGGAACACAGCCGTATTGGGCTTCCTTGTGCTGGGAACACAGCTGCACTGGGCTTCCTTGTGCTGGGAACACAGCCGCACTGGGCTTCTTTGCCCTCTGTCAGTCCTGAAAACAGCAACCCCGTTAGTCTCGGGCTCTTGTTTTGGAGACTGCCCTGGCTGTCCTAGTGTGTCTGCTCCCCTTTAGTCTCCGGCTGCTCGAGGGACCACAGGGCGGTGGGGAGGGGAGCCTCCCAAAGCTGGAAGCAGCAGCTGAATTCCCTGAATCAAACTGTCCAGTGTCCTAAGATCTACCCTGACGAGAACCTGGACCCTTCTCTTCTACTGCCCCAGCCACAGCCCATCGTCAGGAATTATGCATCAGAGACAATCCCTCGCCAGCAAAGTTACTCCATTCACACCCCACGCAGGCTCTCTGCAAAGCAGACAGTCTCTGCCCCCAGCAGCCTGCAGTTCTCCACACCATGGCTGGCTGTTTCACTGCCCCAGGCAGCTGTCTCGCTGGCAGAGCCAGCCCCATGTGTGCACACAGGCTGACAGCGCACGAGGGCGTTAGGCGGTGAGGATCTGGTGCAGGATCCTGCATCTAAAGGTGATATGGTTCATGTGTGCCAGGCAGGGAGGGAGGGAAGAAAGAAGGGAACAGGCAGCTGCAGCTGGGCCAGAGCAAGCTCCTTCCTGCAGCTTTGCCCCAGAGCCGTGGGGCTAGCTCAGGGGGCTTGGCATGCTGGGGCCATGGAAGCACTTCCATGCCCTCTCTGCCCCACCCCCCCAGCAGAGTTCCCCGGGAAGTAGATGAGCTGCCGACAGCAGAGGGGAGCCAGTGACTTGGGCCCGTGTGCGACTCCCCCTATATCTCCAAGATCCCGGCGACTGGGCCTTCCCCTCGCTGCCAGCGCGCGGGGCTAAGGGCAGTCGCTGGTGGCCTGGCCATCGCCCACTAGCGCCTTGGGAAAGCCCCTCCAGGTGCCCGCGCTGGACTGTCCCACACCCGGCGGCATGACGCTTCTGTAGGCAGGCGCTGGGCTTCTTGGCAGACCCGCGTGGCACCACCCCACGTCCCCCCGGCACTCTGCTTTGCCCGCGCTGTGCTCCTGGCCACTGGGAGAGCCCAGCCAGTGCCGCCCCTGAGCGCCAGGGTGCAAGGTGCATGGAGAGATCCCTGCAGGTCTGAGCTGAGAGCAGGACTCAATCCGGGGGCAGTGCAGACCGGAGCCCGCAGCCGCAGAGCGGGTCAGACATGGCCCTGCCTGTGCCACAAAGGGCTTTATCCAGCAGCCAGGCAGCGCTGGGCCCAGCCGGTGCACTGGGAGCTGCACCGCAGGCCCTGGGTTGCTGGTGCCCTGAGGCAAGCCCGGCCTCTGAGCACCCTCCAGGCCGGCACCAGGCTCAGCCCAAGCAGAGTGCTCCAGGGCAGAGCAGCACAGAGGGAGCTGGGGCTGCTGCCTCCAGGCCTGCTGGGGAGCGCGGGGGCTGGCGCCATCGGGAGCCCAGGGCAGAGCCGGAGCTGGGCCATGTTGGGAGCCGCCCAGGGGTCCGGTTAACTGCACCTTGGACTGCCTGTCCTGGCCCGTTGTGGGCACCCAGGTCAGGTGTCCGGCTCTCCGCTGTCATCTCTCCAGACCAGGGATTTAGGGGTGCAGGTCTGGCTGGCGCTCAGCCCAGCGCTGCGGTTCCACCATCTCCAGGGGCTGCAGCAGCATCTGGCATAAGAACATCAGAGCAGCCAGACTGGGTCAGACCAACGGTCCATCCAGCCCAGGGTCCTGTCTGCCCACAGTGGCCAGGCCCAAGTGCCCCAGAGGGAGGGAACAGAACAGGGAATCCTCACGTGATCCCTCCCCGTCACCCACCTCCAGAGAAAGAGAGGCCAGGGACACCATCCTGGCTAATAGCCATCGATGGACCTACCCTCCATGAATCTAGCTAGCTCTTTACTGAACCCTGTTAACGTTCTAGCATTCACCTCATCCTGTGGCAAGGAGTTCCATAGATTGACTGTGCGCTGAGTGAAGAAAAACTTCCTTTTGTTTGTTTTAAACCTGCTGCCTATTAATTTCATTTGGTGACCCCCTAGTTCTTTTATTGTGGGAATAAGTAAATAACTTTTCCTTATGCACTTTTTCCACACCAGCCATGATTTTATAGACCTCTATCCTATCTAGGGACACGAGTGGAGCCTGGGGCAATGGCTGAGGGGCCAGCAGCCCCACTGTTCACAAGGAGGGGTGAATCCAGCTGTCACCGCTGTCAGCAGGGGCAGGAGGGTCCCAGGGCTGCATGACCGGCCAGGCCCCACTTCCTGCCGTTGTATAGGTGAGATGAGTGCCAGAAGCTCAAATACCTATTGCAGCAATACTGATGCGCAGGGGAGCCAGGCAGGCTGCAGCCAGGGATCCGTCTGAGTTCAGCTCTGGCCCAGGTCCTTGGCATGAGCTGGTCACGGGCCTGCCACAAGCCCATTGTGAGTCTGCTTTCTCTGGAGCCATTTCTTCCCAGTATTTCCCCTTGCTGTCCCTGCACTCGCTGGTGCGTGCTAAAGGCACTCGAAGCCCCTCTCGGCACCGGGCTGACCCCTACCCGCTGGTCCGGGAGGCCAGCAGGCCTGGCCATTCTCAGAGCTCTGGGGAAAGGGCAGTGCCCAGGGCTTGGGATGGTGGGTGCTTATCCCTGAGCTCTCCAGAGAAACGCCTGCGGGGGCCTGGCAGGCTGGACGTGGTGGTTTCAGGGAGCTGATTCCCAGCAGTCCCAGGCAAAACTTCCCCCTGCGAAGAGCAGGCTGCGGAGAGGTGCCTCCCAGCCCCCCCGCTCATGTGCAGCCAGCACTGCTCCCCCAGCCATGGGACCTGCCGCAGCGCTGCCAGGGCCCTGCCCGGCGTGTCGGTCTGTGCCACTCTCCTGCTAGCTGAGGCCTGCCCCTTCCCCCACCCAGACGCTGCTACAGAGGCCTTTTGCTTGTGCCCGGTGCCGGGCTGTGCACTCTGGCTTCCTGGGTGAGGTGGTGTCCCTTGAGCCCAGCGAGGCCCCTCAGCCCGGCCCGCGCGCAGCCCCCGGCCAGGGGAGCAGGCCCCATGCCTCTCGGTGGGTCTACGCAGCCCAGCGACAAGGCTGCCGGGGCCAGAGCAGCCGTGGGATCCGGCTCATCCCTGCACCGGTCCCTCCAGATCAGGCAAGTTCCCACTCTCACTCCTGGCGGCGGAGACGGTTCGCGCCCAGGTTACTATTAGTTGTATTTAACCGACGGAGGCTTCCCGCCTCGTAAACCCGGCTCACAGTCACACTTCACCTTGCGGTCATTGGTGGGGAACAGCCTCCCGCACTCGTAGCTTAGTCACGCTGACAGCCGCGCTGCCTGGGAGCCCCGGACAGCTGGCTTCCCCGCCCCGCCCCGTGAGCCTGGCCGCCCGGGCAGGAGTCAGGTCTTTACCCACCAGCGGTGCGGCGGGGGCCGGGGGGTTGGCTTGGTGCCATTTGGAGGAGAGGGTCGGATTCTCTGCACACAAAGGGGTCGCGTGTACGTCACCCTTGTGCCATGACGAGCTCCCACTGGCCTCTGCCCTGCCCGGGATTCACCCCAGTGACTTACTTTAGAGCTAACGTGGGGTCAGTCCCTTTCCAAGAGGCCTGTGCTCACCAGACTCATGCAGCGCATCAGCTACGCAAAAAGCTGTTAGTAGAACCTCCCGTCCCAGGGACTGTTCGCTCGGGACGCTTGGCCCAGCCACGAAGGCGTGTGAGTAACACGTGTGGGACGGGAGGGCTGCCGACAGTGGCTGTGGACCGTGTGCGACTGGCCACAGTTCCTCAGAGACTGGTGCTGGGGAAACGGGGAGATTATCGAGCCCTCGGCTGGAGCTCAGCATGCAGCAAGAGACGTCGCTCTACATCCTCAGAGAAGTGTAACTGGCTAAAAGCCTCAGCAAGGCTGTGCTAAATCTGCTGAACTCTTTCCCCGGGTTAGGACGGAGGGTGGGGAACTGGTGCCCTGTGGTGCAGCGCAGACGATCTATGTCTGTGAACAGCACTCTTCATGCAGAAATGATACGGGCCCCAAGTTCAGAGCAGGCCACGGCCATTACTCAATGGCTTATCCCCCAAGCGGCTCTGGTGCTGGGCAGAGGCTAAGGCGAGGGATGCAGATGTCCGGGGGGGGAGGTTTGGAAAGCCGGGCCCTGTGCCTGTGGGGTCAGAGGAAGGACGCTGCGTGTGACCCATATAGACATGCTGCCACGCCGCACGAGCAGAGCCATGCCGCACGAGCTGCCACGCCGCACGACCAGAGCCACGCCGCACGAGCTGCCACGCCGCACGACCAGAGCCACGCCGCACGAGCTGCCACGCCGCACGACCAGAGCCACGCCGCACGAGCTGCCACAGCTTACAGATGCTCAGCCCTTCGGTTCTTGTCTTGGGCAGCCATCCCCTTCCGTGTGCGCCGCGGCGATCAGATCCCAAAGGCAGAGGCCGCTCTAGCAGCCCCGCTTCCTGGGCCTCAGCAGGGCAAGGTTTCTCTGCAGGGCTGCCCCTCCTCACGGCTCAGGCCCCGCGTGGCTGTCCTTCCTTTGCCGCGCAGGCAGGGCTGGCCCTCCTCACGGCTCAGGCCCCGCGTGGCTGTCCTTCCTTTGCCGCGCAGGCAGGGCTGGCCCTCCTCACGGCTCAGGCCCCGCATGGCTGTCCTTCCTTTGCCGCGCAGGCAGGGCTGGCCCTCCTCACGGCTCAGGCCCCGCATGGCTGTCCTTCCTTTGCCGCGCAGGCAGGGCTGCTCGACAGCCCTTCTGCCCCGCACGGAGCACCGGGCACTCCTGGATGAACCGGCGGAGAAGAAAAGCCGGGCCTGCCATTGGCTGGGCACGTACGGCCATCGGGGAGAGCGGGTGCTGGCTGACCCGGCCGGCGTGGTGGGGGGACCGACGGCCATGCCGGATGGCAAGCAGGCGGTGAAGAGATGCCAGCCCTGCTCAGGCTTATGGTCCAGGTGTGGCTAGTGGGAAGGTCCCTGCAGGGCCTCCAGCATTTAGCGCTAGGGTGATGCTGCAGCAGGCGAGTGCGGGGAGCGGGTGGTAAATCTGGCGGGGAAGCCACGCAGGGCCGTGCTGGACATGACACTCTGAGCGCTCGCTCCTATCCTCCCTCAGCCACTTTGCCACGCCCCTCATTAGGCCCCTGGTGGGAGCCGGGCTCTCCCCCACCCCGATCGCACAGGAGAGTCCCTCTGTGTTTAACAACCAGAACTGCAAAAAGAAACCTTTCTGGCATTAAATAAAAGCGACGTTTTTATCCTGCAATGAAAACTCTGCAAGCTTGGAACGCGATTTGCATAAACAGACAGTTTGGCTATAAACAATTGCAACCGTAACTGGTATTTACATATAGAGCAACTCACTCAAAGTACAATTAAAGGCCCTGATGGATTGGAGAATGTCAAAACATGTAAAGGCTTCAGGGGAAGCATCTGATTTACATCTCCTCGCTGGGGGTGTGCCAGTGCCCCAAGCCCACAGACACACCAGCCTGCTGTGCAGCACCCCCGGCTCCGCAGCCTGCTTGGAGAGCGAGCATTCACCGGTTGCTTCCCCAGGCGGTTTCGTGTTTTCTCTAAGAAAAGCTGTAAAGTTAAAAGGAAGCAGCGGGACCTAGTGGTTAAACCAGGGGGTGGCAGCTGGGACTCCTGGGCTGCATTCCTGGCTCCTGACTCACCGCAGTGCTCTCCGAGAAGCACCCCAGGGCTCCATGTTCCATGCCAGGAACTCTGGGGCCAGCTTGTGACGTCTCAGCCTCTCGCACACACAGCGCCGCAATCCCAGCTGAAAGCAAGAGGAGGGTGTGGCGGCGCGTCGGGGGTCCCCCGCCTCCTGCACCCCCGTAATGGCATGGACAGACTCCACCAGCCAGGAGAATAGAGGGAGGTTATTGCTTCTCCAGGATACAGCACAGCACAGATGTCATCTGGTTACAGGGCCAGGCCTAGGATGCCTCAGCCCCCCTTGAGAGGCGGGAGACTGGGCCCCTAAATCCCAGCCCCTTCCTTGGCTGCTTCCTCCATGAATCCAGACAGAAACTAAAAACTCTTCCAGCCCTACCCCCCAGCCAGGTGCTGGTCTCCGCCCTCCTTCCTTTGTCTCCCTCCCTGAGAGGCTGAGCCTGGGTGTCTGGGTTAATCCACATTTGGGAGAGTCAGTGAGAATCTCCCATCACAGCGCAGGGGGACCCCGGGTCACAGAGCAGACAGCCCCCCACTACGCCACAGCTGTCCCCCCTCCGAGAGCAAACTGAGCAGGGTCACTCCGCTTGTGACCTAGGGAAGTTCGGGCCCCCTGCCTGGGAAAGCCGCCGCGGGGACATTGGCGCTCCCCTTGGCTCGGGCTGGCTGCGGTGATGCCCTGCAGGAGCCGGCTCCCCCCTGTCCGGTTGCTGCACAGCTCTGGGGGGACCGGCACGGGCCTGTCTTCGGTGGCCGCACCAGCCCTTCCACTGCCCTTGATCTCTGGCCAGGGTCTCTCTGGCCGAGGCCATAAGCCCAGCGAGCTTTTCCCGGAAAGCCAGGACGTCTTCCACCCCCGCCTCTCCATCCCGGGAGGTCTTCCCCTCCCATAACTCTCTCAGCAAGCCCAGGGGGTCCTTCCCCCTTCTGCACCCCGGCTCGGTCCGGGAGAGCCTGGCAGACCCTCGGGGTGCCCCCCCCGTGCAGACAGCAGATGGGGCAGGTACTTGTCCCAGTCCTGTGGGTGCCGGAGCATAAAGGCCTCCAGCATCTGCTCCAGGGTCCCCTGGAACCTCCCCACCAGCCCGCTGGGCCGGGCACCAAACATTGGGGTCCAGGTGAGCCGGGCCCCGTGCTTCTCCCCTAAGCACCGGAGCAGGGCCGACATGAAGTGGGATCCCTGGTCCGTGAGGACCTCCTTGGGGAACCCCACCCTGCTGAAAAGGGCCAGCAGCGCGTCTGCCACCGTGTCTGCCTCACTAGAGGGCAGAGCCACGGCCTTGGGGCAGTGGGTAGCCGTATCCCCGGCTACCAGGATGTATTTGTTCCCTGTCCAGGTCGCCCGGCCGACAGGCCCCACTATCTCTAATGCTGCCTTGCAGAACCGCTCCTCTATGTGGGGTAGGGGCCCCCAAGCAGCTTTCCTCCCATCTTGGGCCTTCCTGCCCCTCTGGCAGGAGTCGCAGGACCGGCAGTACCGCTGCACGGCCGCAAATATCCCCGGCCAGTAGAAGTGTTGAAGCAGCCTCAGCCGTGTGCTCCGGATCCCCCGGTGCCCCGCAAAGGGGACGTCGTGGGCCAGATACAGCAGCTTGAGGCGATACTTGCGGGGGACGACCAGCTGCCGCTGGACCCCCCATGCCCTCACCTTCCTGGGGGGAAGCCATTCCCGGAACAGGAATCCCCACTCCCACAGGAATCTCTCCTGGCCACCTCCCCCCAGGGGCTGAGCTGCACGGAGGCCAGCCTGGTCCCTCAGCCTCCGCAAGGAGGGGTCTGCCTGCACCGCAGCCTGGAATTCAGCAGCTGGGGCAGGGATCGGGACCTGTTCCAGCCTGACTGGAGCCCGCATCCCCTGGGATGGGGCCCTGAGCCTCCGGCAGGGAGCCCTCCCCTGGGTCAGGGTTGCCAGCCCCTCGCTGGCTCTGGCTATGGGCGGTGACCAGGGTCCTGTGGGGTCCGTCTGGCCACTCCTCTAGGTCACCCCCCCATCAGCACCTCCATGGGCAAGTGCCGGTGCACCCCCACTTCCTTGGGGCCCTCCTTGGCCCCCCCATTTCAGATGCACCCAGGCTACGGGCACCTTAAACGGGGTCCAGTCTATGCCCTTCAGGGTCAGCTGAGTGTTAGGTACCATGTGGTCTGGGGCTACAACCTCAGGCCGGGCCAGCATCACCTCCGCCCCCGTGTCCCAGAAACCCGTCACCTTCCTACCATCCACCTTCAGGGCTATGGGGCACTCACTCCGCGGGGCCGCCCTGCCCCCGCCCGGTACACAGAGAAATCCGCCTCCTGAGGGTCATATCTCCCATGGGAGGTGCACTGAGCATCCTTCCCCCCACTCTGAGCTGAGGTTTGCCTGCCAGCCCCTCCCTCTGGGGCAGCCTGCCCTTCCCCCAGCTCCAGCCAGTTAACCCTGGAAAGACTCGGGTCATGGGACCTGTTCTTGTGCCTGGTGCAATGAGCTCTCTTATGGCCTCGTTGCCCACACCGATGGCAGGTTAGGTTCTGTGGGCCCTTTTGGGTCGGCTCTGCCCGGGCCCTGGCTGGTTTTCTGGGGCGCCGATGACTGGTCCTGGTCCCTGGGGCTCGCCTTGGAGGTGCCTCTCTCCATCGCTCAGCCGAGAACCGGTCTTTGCGCGATTCCCTTTCTCTCCGGGACTCCCGTTCACACCGGACCGGCTCTCCGTGAACTCGTCCACCAGCCTCCCAGCTTCCTGGGGGTTCTCCGGACTTTGGTCTTTGAGCCACAGTCTCAGCCTGGGTGTGCACACTTCACAGAACTGCTCCATCATGACCAGCTTGAGCAAGTCCTCTGCGATCTGGGCTCCAACTCCAGACACCCACTTGCGGCAGTATAGCACCAGGCGGGAGGCCATATCCACATAGGTCTCCCGTGGCCCCTTCTGCACCCCCCGGAACTTCTTCCTGTACATCTCGGGGGTCAGCCCGAACTTGTGCAGCAGGGCCTCCTTGACTCGGTTGTAATCCCCTGGCTGTAGGTCCTCCAGCTGATTGAGCACCCTGGCAGCCTCCTGGTTCAGTGCGGGGATGAGCTCCTGTAGCCAGTCAGCTGGGGGGACCCGTTGCAGTCCACAGGCCCTCTCAAAGGAGCTGAGGAACCCGTCTATGTCACCCACGTCCTTCAGTTGGGCCATCACAAGCTTCTCCAAGCGTCTGGCCACCCTGGGCCCTTGGGGCCCCTCCCCATTCAGCACAGCCGGGGCCCTACCGCTTCTCTGCTCTGCCACGGCCAGGTCATGCTGTCGCTGCCTCTCTCAGTCCTGGCGGTCCCTGTCTCGATCTTGGCGCTCCTTCTCTCGGTCCTCTACTTCCAATTCCTTCATCTGCAGCTGGATCTCCAGCCGCCGCAGCTCTGCTGGGCTGGACCCTCCCCTGGGCGGACTATGGTTTGCAGGGTTCCCCTGGGAAGCTGTCCCCTCTCTCCGCTGGGCTCCAGTGCTCCACCCACCCTCAGAGCCGGACACGCTCCCAGGAGGGGTCTGGCTGCTCCCCACTGGGACAGGATCCCAGCCCCGTGACTGGTCATTCTCTTCCAGCCAGGCAATCAGCTGGGCCTTGGTTGCGTTCCGCACAGGCAAGCCCCTCTCTCTGCACCGCTTCACCAGCTCTGCCTTCAGGAGTTGGGTGTAGGCCATCTCCCCACTGGTCCCCTCGGTGCAAACTCACCAGTCTAGTGCTGCAGCGCCCCACGATTCCCAGGAACCGCTTCGCTCTGTCTCCAGCACGCCTGGCTCTAAGGCCCTTGCTTCTACTGCGCCTTGTCACTTGCTGCTGGGAGCTCCATCCATGGGGTGCAGTGTATCCCACTCCTGACTCCAGTGTGGCGGTGCGTCGGGGTTCCCCCGCCTCCTGCACCCCCGTAGTGGCACAAACAGACTCCACCAGCCAGTAGAATAGAGGGAGTTTATTGCTTCTCCAGGATACAGCGCAGCATAGATGTCATCTGGTTACAGGGCCAGGCCTAGGATGCCTCAGCCCCCCTTGAGAGGGGGGAGACTGGGCCCCTAAATCCCAGCCCCTTCCTTAGGCTGCTTCCTCCATGATACCAGACAGAAACTAAAAAACCTCTCTTCCAGCCCTGCCCCCCAGCCAGGTGCTGGTCTCCGCCCTCCTGCCTTTGTCTCCCTCCCTGGGAGGCTGAGCCTGGGTGTCTGCGTTAATACACATTTGGGAGAGTCAGTGACAATCTCCCATCACAGCGCAGGGGGACCCCGGATCAGAGAGCAGACAGCCCCCCCACTCCGTCACAGAGGGCTCAGATCCTGACAATCAGGCCCCAGGCGTCCCAAGTTGGGCCCTTAAGGCGGAGGCCCCAAATGCGTGGGGAAGTTGCAGATTTCAGTCTAACTGTCTGTATGCAGAAGGCATTGCCCTCACTGCTCAGCCCTGCGCCTCCCGACCATGCTGCGGTCTTAGCACAGTGGCTAATAGCGGCCAGTGCTGGAAACAGGCTGACCCCGAAACCCCACGGTAACTGCTCTCCAGCTGAACAATGCCGGGGAAATACCAAACTCAGCATGCACCTCTGTGGTGAGAGCATCAGCCATCCCGGCGCTAGGCTGGCCAGGGTCTGACCTTTCGACACCACATGATGAGGCCACGTCCTCAGGAAATGGGCCAGAACATCACTGAATCCTAGAATCCCAGGGCGGGCAGAGACCTCAGGAGGTCATCCAGTCCAGCCCCCTGCCCAAAGCAGGACCAACCCCAACTCAATCATCCCAGCCAGGGCTGTGTCAAGCCAGGACTTAAACACCTCTAGGGATGGAGATTCCACCCCCTCCCTAGGGAACCCAGCCCAGCGCTTCCCCACCCGCCTAGGGAAATAGTTTTTCCTAATATCCAACATAGACCTCCCCCACTGTAACTTGAGACCATTGCTCCTTGTTCTGCATCTGCCACCACTGAGAACAGCCTCTCTCCAGCCTCTTTGGGACCCCCCTTCAGGAAGTTGAAGGCTGCTCTCAAATCCCCCCTCACTCTTCGCTTCTGCAGACTAAACAGACCCAAATCCCTCAGCCTCTCCTCATAGGTCGTATGCTCCAGCCCCCTAATCATTTTGGTTGCCCTCCGCTGGACCCTCTCCAATGCGTCCACATCCTTTCTATAGTGGGGGGCCCAGAACTGGACACAATACTCCAGATGTGGCCTCACCAGAGCCGAATAAAGGGGAATAATCACTTCTCTGGATCTGCTGGCAATGCTCCTCCTAATGCACCCTAATATGCCATTAGCCTTCTTGGCTACAAGGGCGCCCTGCTGACTCATATCCAGCTTCTCATCCACCGTAATCCCCTGGTCCTTTTCTGCAGAACTACTACTTAGCCAGTTGGTCCCTAGCCTGTAACAATGCTTGGGATTCTTCCGTCCCAAGTGCAGGACTCTGCACTTGTCCTTGTTGAACCTCATCAGATTTCTTGTGGCCCAATCCTCCGATTTGTCTAAGTCACTCTGGACTCTATCCCTGCCCTCCAGCGTATCTACCTCTCCCTCTAGCTTAGTGTCATCTGCAAACTTGCTAAGGGTGCAATCCATCCCCTCATCCAGGTCATTAATAAAGATGTTGAACAAAGCCGGCCCCAGAACCAATCCCTAGTGCAGCCCACTTGACACCGACTGCCAGCCAGATGCCGAGCCGTTGATCATGACTCGTTGGGCTCGATGGTCTAGCCAGCTTTCTATCCACCTCAGTCCATTTATCCAATCCAGACTCCCTTAACTTGCTGGCAGGAATACAGTGGGAGGCCATATCAAAAGCTTTGCTAAAGCCAAGGTGTATCACATCCACCGCCTGCCCCATGTCCACAGAGCAGTGACCTTGTGGGGCTCCAGGCCACTGGCACTCCCCAGCGACAGCTGCACCCAAGGCTCTGCGGCTGAATGCTGGCGCCGGGGTCTCCCAGCTGTCCCGCTCAGCTCGGCAGTCACTCGGCCGTGTGCATCGTGTCAGGGCTGCTGGCATCCTCTCCAGCCCCATCACCAATCCAGCCTCCCCAGATTGGAGGGGCTGCCCCGACATCTCGCTTCCTCAGCTGTGGCAAAGCAAGTGCGGTGACCCGCCAGCGGCAAGATTAAAATCCCGCAACCCACCCTGGCTCTGTCCCAAGAGCCTCGCAGCCAGCGCCAGGGCTGAGACTCGGCGAAGAGTCCCTTGGAGCGTGTCCACCGCTCTCAACAAACAGCGCGTTGCTGGCCCTGCCAGGAGCCACCAGGCTGTGCTTGATGCCAGAGACGGGTGCATCAGGCGTCTCGGGGAGATGTGGGCAAACCCTCCATACATGGGGAGCGAGGCAAGTGCTGCAAGCGACTGCGGTCTCCAGGCATGAGCGACGGAGAGAGTCCCCTTCACTCTCCCACCAGGGCCCTGAAAGATGTTCACCGGCCCCTGCCGCAGCCGGGCACTGGCTAGCAAGCCTCACTAGAAACCTGTCAGGCCACCTGCCCGCCCCATATGAAGAAGATACAGGAGGTCAGACGATCACAGCGACCCCTTCTGAGCGCAGAACCAAGGGATCGAGGACTCGTCGCATCAGCCGCACTGGGTCAGCCCTTGGTCCCCCGACCCAGCGTCCTGCCTGCCAGCAGTGGCCAGTGCCAGGGGCGTCAGATGGAGCCAACAGAAGAAGGCAATTTATCGAGATCCATCCCCTGCCATCCAGGATCAAGGGTCTCTGGCCGTTTGCCAAGCACTGGAATTGGGGACGAGGGGGCTTCTCTGAGTGGAACAGAGCCAGGGAGGTTCATCCGTCACTAGCTGAGATACCAGACACGAGTGCTTGTCCTGCCTCTGTATTTCCAGAGCGTTGCTAAGGCTGTTCACGGCTGTATTTCTTCTCTTCAAGGTCATATTCCGCAAAGGCTAGAGGCTAAAACATTCTACATATATTCTAAAAATACAGAGCTTTATTTATAAGCTGCATAATGGATTTCAAAGGACAGGCGCGCCACATTTTACTTTTTATTGCCACTTATCTTCGGTCTCCGCTGCCGTATTTGTCCTGCGCTGTGTAAAGGCGCCTGGCAGCCTTGAGGTTTGCGAAGGCTGACACGGTGGAATGCTAGGAACTCAGTCAAGTGCAATCCTTGTCATTTGTCAGCATGCTCCTGGGAGAGACCAGCCTGCTCTCCGAACGCCCCCCAGCACATCAAGCCATGATCACTGAGCATGGAGCCGGGGGGAGGCCTGGGAGCTGCAGCCGGGGAAGCTGCGGATGGAGCCTGCGGCTGGGGCTTGCTGCCGCCCCAGGAAGGGACGTGCTTTGCTGCTGGTGAGTGAGTGCCCCTGGGAAAGCTCTCCCCGCATCTAGTGCACAAATCCCCACCGCCCCGGCTGCTCACGTCCCGCCCCCACCTCCCCGCCCGGCTCAAGGCAGGCTGGCAAAGGGAAGAACCAGACGACACCTCCTGCTGCTAGGCAGGTAAAGCCCGCCGGGAGGGCCCAGACCCTGCAGGGACAAGGGCCGGCTCAGCCACAGGCCATGGCTCTGCCGGCTGGGTCCCCCGCGCCGACTCGGGTGCCTCACGGTGCCGCGATGTATCCTGCAAGGAGTAGGTGGCCGCACGCAATCAGCCTCGCCCTCCGGTGAGGAGTAAAGGCCAACCTGGGAGTCGTAAAGGGCCAAAGCCCCGGCAGCGGCTCAGCAGGGCTAATGCAGGCGCCCCAGGGCTCTCGGAAGCACCCATCATGTCCAGCACGAAGGCACGGGGCGCCCGGGGGTCTTCGTGCACTGCCCCCGTCCCGCCCCGAGCACCGACTGCTGCTTTCCCATTGGGCCAATTGTTCCCTGGCCCCAGGCCCTGCTCAGAGGGGCATAATGGGGAGCCCCAGGGACCCTGGGAGCTGTAGTTCCTTGGCCAGCTCCCTGCCTAGAGAGCTGGCCCTGGAGCAGGGAAGGGACTACATTTCCCAGCATGCCCTTGGCCGCTAGCAACAGGAAAGGGAGGGGGAGGCAGTGGGGATGCTGTTGCACAGCGTGGGCTGGTGCCATGAGTGGGGAACGTGTGTGCACGGGAGCAGGCGGCTTTGGCCCACGTCTCCACCTCAGCAGCCTGCCCAGCCTGGGTTAGAGTTGCTGGTGGCCTCAGCAGGCCGCCCCCAGGTGGCCTGTGTGGACAGTGCCCCTCTGGCTGCGGCCTAGCAAGGGGGTGGACCCCACCGGGAGAGGCTACCCTGAAAAGGAAGGGGGCAGGCTCTGCTAGAGGGCCCGGGCAGCTGCCCGTACAATGCCAGGCTCACAAGGGCCTTGACTATTTCCACAGCCACGGGAGCAGAGATGGGCCTTTCCTCCCCAGAGGGGTCTAACACCCAGGCAGGGAATCTAGCACTTGCCCTGCACATCTGAAGGAGCTCGGGTTCAGTTTGGGTGGCTGCTACATCCTCTCTCCACACTCAAACACTGACCCACGGCCATTTGTGGGAGCAAAAGTCGGATCCGATTTGCTCTCCTCTTCCCAGTGCTCGCTGGGACCGGAGTGGCCATTGTCAGCCACCACGAGCACCTTTTGGTTGTCTGGTTTTCGGGTCGCCAGGTGGCCGGTTTTCACCCCGACAGTCTGGCATTTCTGGCCCCCGTCTGGTAGAAAAAACCAGAAAATTTTCTGTTTTTCTTGCATGGAAGGCCGGCAGGGACATTGCTCCCCTGACATGTCTAGCGCGGGTAGGGGGAAGTGAGGAGCGTGGGGATTCTTAAAGGTGCAGCAACCTTTTTGGTTTTTTTTGCTCAACAACTTTCGTCTCCTGTTTTTGTTTGTGCAACCAAGTTTTTTCCTGCCATGTTCGGGATTTTTGGTGAAAGCATCTGGCAAGCCTAGTTGGTTTTAAGTTTTCTTCTTTTTGACGGCCAACAGTGACGTGCACTAGTGATCCCCCCAGACACAGAGTGCCACGAAAGAACAGCAAGGGCAGGTGGCCCCAGCTTTTCCTCGCTCCACGAGAGCCTTGCGCTATGGCTCCAGACGCCCTCTGAACACACGCACTGAGAATGGCTCCACTGTCCTGGGCGCCAGGGGAGGGATTTGTCAGAACTGATCCGGCAGCTGCTGGCTGTGCAACCGTATTGAGCTGAGACCAGGCCCACATGCTGTGGCGGGGGAAATAGGGTGGCCTGGAGCCGTGGCTGTAGCATGTCTGCATGAGGAAGGAGACAAATCTCTGGGGAGTTTCCCCGATCACTATGAGATGTCTCCTTGCTATGGACACTGGCAAACCCACATGGGTGTATGCGGGGCAGATTCACAATGAAACACACCGTGCATTGGCATGGGGCCCACCAATAACACGGGGCCCCCAGAGCCGGGCAGTCCAGCACTGGGTCCGCCAACCCCCTTGCCTCCTTGCAAGGGGCGGCCCTCTGTGGGGGGGCAGTCCCTCTGCAGAGAGGGTGTGCGGGGAGCAAGGGAGCAAGGAGGAACATTTGCCAATGAGTGCTCAGTGAGGAGAGAGAAACAGTAACAGGAAACTTGGAAATGGCAGAGATGCTTAATGACTTCTTTGTTTCAGTCTTCACCAAGAAATCTGAAGGAATGCCTAACATAGTGAATGCTAGTGGGAAGGGGGTAGGTTTAGAAGATAAAACAAAAAAAGAACAAGTTAAAAATCACTTAGAAAAGTTAGATGCCTGCAAGTCACCAGGGCCTGATGAAATGCATCCTAGAATACTCAAGGAGCTGATAGAGGAGGTTTCTGAGCCTCTAGCTATCATCTTTGGAAAATCATGGGAGACAGGAGAGATTCCAGAAGACTGGAAAAGGGCAAATCTAGTGCCCATTTATAAAAAGGGAAATAAGAACAACCCAGGAAACTACAGACCAGTTAGTTTAACTTCTATGCCAGGGAAGATAATGGAGCAAGTAATTAAGGAAATCATCTGTAAACACTTGGAAGGTGGCAAGGTGATAGGGAACAGCCAGCATGGATTTGTGAAGAACAAATCATGTCAAACCAATCTGATAGCTTTCTCTGATAAGATAACGAGTCTTGTGGATAAGGGAGAAGCGGTGGATGTGGTATACCTAGACTTTAGTAAGGCATTTGATACGGTCTCACATGATATTCTTATCAATAAACTAGGCAAATACAACTTAGATGGGGCTACTATAAGGTGGGTGCATAACTGGCTGGATAACCATACTCAGAGAGTCGTTATTAATGATTCTCAATCCTGCTGGAAAGGTATAACAAGTGGGGTTCTGCAGGGGTCTGTTTTGGGACCAGTTCTGTTCAATATCTTCATCAACGATTTAGATACTGGCATAGAAAGTACGCTTATTAAGTTTGCAGATGATACCAAGCTGGGAGGGGTTGCGACTGCTCTGGAGGATAGGGTCATAATTCAAAATGATCTAGACAAAGTGGAGAAATGGTCTGAGGTAAACAGGATGAAGTTTAATAAGGACAAATGCAAAGTGCTCCACTTAGGAAGGAACAATCAGTTTCACACATACAGAATGGGAAGCGACTGTCTAGGAAGGAGTACGGCAGAAAGGGAGCTAGGGGTTATAGTGGACCACAAGCTAAATATGAGCCAACAGTGTGATGCCGTTGCAAAAAAAGCAAACATGATTCTGGGATGCATTAACAGGTGTGTTGTGAGCAAGACACGAGAAGTCATTCTTCCGCTCTACTCTGCGCTGGTTAGGCCTCAGTTGGAGTATTGTGTCCAGTTCTGGGCATCGCACTTCAAGAAAGATGTGGAGAAACTGGAGAAGGTCCAGAGAAGAGCAACAAGAATGATGAAAGGTCTAGAGAACATGACCTATGAAGGAAGACTGAAAGAATTGGGTTTGTTTAGTTTAGAAAAGAGAAGATTGAAGGGAGACATGATAGCAGTTTTCAGGTATCTAAAAGGGTGTCATAGGGAGACAGGAGAAAACATGTTCATCTTGGCCTCTGAGGATAGGACAAGAAGCAATGGGCTTAAACTGCAGCAAGGGAGGTTTAGGTTGGACATTTGGAAAAAGTTCCCAATTGTCAGGGTAGTCAAACACTGGAATAAATTGCCCAGGGAGGTTGTGGAATCTCCATCTCTGGAGATATTTAAGAGTAGGTTAGATAAATGTCTATCAGGGATGGTCTAGACAGTACTTGGTCCTGCCGTGAGGGCAGGGGACTGGACTTGATGACCTCTCGAGGTCCCTTCCAGTTCTAGTATTCTTTGATTCTATGACAAGTGCAGCAATATGGACAATTGAAAGTGCCTCTTGGCAAAACATTACGAAGACTTAACAGACGGTTTTGTAAAGGAAAAGTGTAGAGAGGAAGCTGGCCAAGGGTTTTTTCAGATTGAATAAGTGTCTTCAGAGGAAGTTCACTTTTATTTTTCCATTCTTGCGTCATCTACACCCTTGATTTGTACACATTGTTCATGTTGGCCTAATGCAAATTCAAGCTTTCTCCCAGACCAGAAGTTCTCAAACCGAGCTCCGAGAACTCCGTTGGGGTGGCTGAGGAAAGGTGGTTTGGGTTTTCGAAAGCGCTCGTATCCCAAGCACTGTGCAATAGTTAGCTCATGGCACAGGCAATATGGGGAGAGATCATTAAGTGGTCCACCGAGACCCTCTGCCATTTTCAGTTGGTCCGTGGAAAAGTCAGACTACAAAAGCAATCCAGGCGCCGCGCTTGTTTCGGTTCCCGTCGTATTGCTGCTAATGTTGCAGGGGATGAATTAAACGGAAGGACGCATGGGAGGGCAGGAGGAGTGACTCTTCTTTCTCTTGGCTGGGCCGGGGTCTAGCACAGGGCCCCGCTAACTCTAAGGCCGCCCCTCGGCGCACGGCTTCGTGAGAACAGCCGGGGCTGAGGAAGCCGTGTGGCAGCGCAGACAGTCCTGCAGAGGGGGAGATTGCAAATGGAACATGCCTGAGACTCAGTCCCGGGCACTCTCTAGCACGGCCACCCCAGGCCCATATTTGGAGGAGGTGATAATGACTACGTGCACACCCATGCACTCACATGTGCACACACATGCTCACATGTACACGCACTCACACACATGCATGCACTCACAAGCATGCACACATTCACATGAGCACATGCACGCACTCACATGCACATGCGCTCACACACACGCACGTTCACATGTGCACACACATGCACACATACAATCACATGCACACACTCACACGCACTCACACGTGCATGCACGCACACTCGCACTCACACGCATGCACTCACACATGCATGCACTCACAAGCACGCACACATTCACATGAACACACGCACACACACATGCACGCACTCACATGCACATGCGCTCACACACACATTCACATGCGCGCACATGTGCGCACATACACTCACACGCACACACTCACGCACTCGCATGTGCACACACACGCACTCGTGCACTCACACGCATGCACTCACACACGCACACACAAGCACTCACACACGCACACACAATCACTCACGCACACACGTGCACACACACTCACATGCACACACTCACATGCACACACACGCACCCATATGCACTCACATGCACACACACTCACACACACATGCACACACTCACGCACTCATGTGCACTCACACGCATGCACGCGCACACACATGCATTCACATGCATGCTCACATGTGCACACGCGTGCACACACTCACATGCACACACCCACACGCACTCACACGTGCACACACACACACACACACACACACACACACACACACACACACTCACACGTGCACACGTGCACTCACACGCCACAGGGACAAACGTTCTTGTCTCCAGCCCTTTCAGCTGCCCCGGGCCTGGCAATAGCCCCGGTCTCTGCCAGCGCCACTGCAGCCGCTTGGTGACGAGCCCCGCCCCCTTGGGTTTTACTTCCCCGCTGGTCCCAGCCCGCCCCGGGAGCCGGCTGCCAGGCAGGCGCCAAGGTCACCGGCACTGTATTAATTGGACTTCAGGAGGAGTCTCTTCCCTCATTAGCTCTGGGCCTGGAGCCCATTAGCTCCCTGGGCGCGTCGCCGCCTATTCCACCCTGGCCTTGTGTCCTTTCTTCCAGACCGTGGTAGCCAGCCCTTTGTTCGGGCGCCACCGCACTCCATGGCACGCACTGTGATTTATTGCTGCACACCATATGGCTGCGCTCGTCTGCCATTTGTCTGCTTTAAATAATTATTTAAGCTTTATTAGGCATTTATCAAATAAACTGTCAGCATCTGAGGTTTCCTTATTGTAGCTGGAGATTTAGAGGGGCCATTTGTATGCAGCCCAGCCCCTCTGCGGAACAGCTCTCCCTGGGCGGAACACCATGTTTTATGAGCCACCAGAGCGTTGGCTCAGATTCTGGGGGGCTCCCGCGCCACTGCGCCGGGTTACGGTCAGAGGGCGGCTCTCCTGCTGCGTTTCTCCCTGGATGGTGCTAGGCAGGCGCTGGAGGTCAGGGCCATGACTGGGGCCATGACTGGGGGATGGAGGAAACTGCTGCCCCTCAGCTCCAGGAAGCTTGGTTCAGCCCATGTTGAACTCTGCTGCAATAGTCACCAGCTCTGCAAAGGGTGGCCAGGGCTGGGCCGGCTTTTCTCCAGCTGCCCCCACCCTCCCTCCAGGGCTGGGCCCCGAGGGGCGACGGGAGCTGCAGGGGGTCCCATGCCCACATGCGCTGCCCTGGGAGAGGAGAGATGGAGCCCGGCCTGCCTGCAGCTGCCCGGGGACCAGACCAGGGGGCCGACTCGTGCCCAGGCCCTGGGAGAGGAGAGATGGAGCCCGGCCTGCCTGCAGTTGCCTGGGGACAAGACCGGGGGGCCGACTCGTGCCCCAGCCCTGGGAGCGATGCTCTGGCACCCAGTCCCATCCACGGGGCTGACTCACACCCCAGCCCTGGGAGAGGAGAGATGGAGCCCAGCCTGCCTGCAGTTGCCTGGGGACCAGACCGGGGGGCCGACTCGTGCCCCAGCCCTGGGAGCGATGCTCTGGCACCCAGTCCCATCCACGGGGCTGACTCACACCCCAGCCCTGGGAGAGGAGAGATGGAGCCCAGCCTGCTTGCAGCTGCCCGGGGACCAGACCAGGGGGCCGACTCGTGCCCAGGTCCTGGGAGAGGAGCCCAGTGCACAAAAGGGGCTCGCTGGCTGTGCGGGCTGGCCCCGGTGCCTTCCCTTGCTCCCCCATGGGTTTGCCTGTGGCTGGGCAGGGCTAGGAAGCCGTGGGGGGAAGCCTGGCCAGCAAGCAGAGCACCCTGTCCCCGGGCGGTGTGTGACTGGCCCTCTCTGGCCGGGGCGCTGGCTGTCTGCCCGGCTGTCCCCCCGGAGTCTGTTCCTTCCTGCCCAGGGCACTGCTCCCTTCCAGCAGCTGTGCCCTGGCAGGTCCAAGGCATTTCTCTCCCGGAGCCTCCCCTCCCCACCAGAACCACCGCAAAGGGGGCTCCAAAGATTGTTTACAAGAACCCCTGCCGTCTGTCTGTCCATCTGCAGTCTCTGGCTGTCTCCACAGGAGCAGCAGCCTGGCCGCGGAGCAGACACCTGTCGGCTGCCCTGGCCGACGGCGCCGCAGACTGCCCCACGCCCTGTGTGGGGGCCACCGCTCCTCGCCCTGCCCGGGCGGCAGCACCCCCTGTGGCTGCAGGAGAAGCCCCGAGGACGTTGCGCGTCCAGTTGGCTTCTCCCCGGTGCTCACGGGGCTCCCCCGAGAGGCCTAGGGGCAGTACATGTGTCAGCTCCTTTGGAGAAGGCCAGGGCAGGTTCTTTCTGAGCAGCAGGATTCCAGCCGTGCTACCCAGTGGGTGCTGCCTGGCTCCACAGGGCCTGGGCCAGCACCAGGACTAGCTCCTTGCCGCTGGGCTGCCTACGTTCTGTGTTGTGTTCTGTGCTTACCCCGTAACCTGCACAAGCTGGGACGCCGGTTCCAGACTCTCAGGGTATGTCTACGCTACAGTGTTAATTCGAGCTATCTTAATTCAAAAATAGTTCATTCAAATTAAGCTAATTCGAATTAACGCATCTACACACAAAATGCAGTTCAAATTAGCATTTTGCTAATTCGAAATACTGCATCCACACTGACTGGACACAGAATCGGATTTAAGGCCAGCCAGAACCAGGTCAGGCAGGGCATCAGGTCAGGAGTGTCTGTGTGTGGCTGCTGCATGAGGCTCTCTGACACCTACACTTAAAAGGACACCCCCCCCCCACCCCCTGGGCAGCCGGTTCTCAGGTGTCCCTGCTTGCTTGCCTGCCTCAGTGAGGGACAGCAAAGCATTTTGTCTCTGTGTGCTCTGGTTGCCCTGACTCGGGACACCACAGCACTCTGCAACATGGAGCCAGAGCTGCCCCTGGGCACTCTGGTGCTTCTTGTGAACGCGTTGATGCGAGCCTGGCTGCACTTTCTGCAGGCTGCCATCCGGGAGGTCCATCGGGGGGATGTCAGTATCCAGGAGGCCCTACAGGAGAGCTTCCACCCGAGGAGCACTGAGAGCCTCCCTGGTCTGCCCCACTGGGGGCTTGTGCCTCGTTCCTCCCCCACATCGTTCCACTTACCCCTCCCTAACCCCCCTTCCTGATGTCAAATAAAAACACATTTCTTGCCAAAAACAAACTCTCTTTAACAAAACTGGGGTGGGAATGAGGGTGGGAGAGGGGAGGAAAGAGGGTGGTAGAGGGGAGGGGGAAACCTGGGAGGAGGGAGCTGGAAGGGAGAGGCAAGGGGAAGAAGGGGGAGGGGAAGCTCAGGGTTGGGGGTCTTGCTGGAGCAACTTGATTTTCATGCGAACCTGCTCCTGGGTTCGCATGTGGCCTTTGGTGGCCAGGCTGGCAGCTATCCTGCCATAGACGGCCGCGTTCCTCCGTCTAGTGCGGAGATCATGGACGTTGGGGGCATCCCCCCCAAACCTAAGTAAGGTCCACCCTGATCTCCACCCTGGACCAGGAAGGCGCCCGCCTTCTCCAGGCCCTGGCAGGCTCCTGGGAGCTGGCAGGCTGCTCCTGAGGAGCGGCAGAGGGCTGGCTGCCAGTGGCTTGCTGGCTCGTGTTTTAGGGCCACTGGATCAGGGCAGTGACTGCTGGCTCTGGGCCGGCAGGCTTGGAGCTGGCACAGGCACTGTGGCCAGAGTCTGCCCCTTTAAGGGCTCCGGGGCTGGGGGGAGGGAGAAGAGTTTTCCTTGTTTGGCCCAGAGTGGCCACCAGGGGAAACTGGGAAGGCTGGAGGCCAGCTAATTCGGACTAAGTGTCTTCACAGCACTTATTCCGAATTAGCTAATTCGAGTTTGGCGTTACTCCTCCTAGAATGAGGTTTGCCAAACTCAAATTAAGCGCCCTGCTATTTTGAATTTAATTCGAAATAGCGGTTTGCTTGTGTAGACGCTATGGAAGTTAATTTGGAATAACGGCAGTGTAGACATACCCTCAGTCTGCAGGGAGATTCTTGGCACCTTCAGGCCCTGCGCCTGCAAACGCCACTTCCACCAGTGGCTTTACACACTGGAGGAGTCTCCTGGGGCCTTTGGCTGTAAACAAAGAGCTCGCCCCGCCTGCCTGCTTGGAGCAGCCCTGGCAGGGACAGCCCTCCCGGGACACACTTGGTTCTGGGGTGAATTCTGGGGGAGCTGCTGTCGCTTTACGGGCCCAGCCAAGTCAGTGCAGCTTAGGTGAGCCAAGCCGCTAGCAGAGATTCGGGGCCCGTGTTTTAGTAACAGACAGCACAGCGAAATGCACAGCGAGCCGTGGCACTGAGACTAGCCACGACTTATTAAACGCGAACCGGAATCCTGGCGAGCCAGCGGGAAATTCTCGCAGGCCTGTGACCTGGAAATGGGAAATCATGGTGCTGCCGCGCAGTGAGCTCGTGGTAGGTCAGAATCGTGACATGATTAATACCGGGGCGGAAATGTGTCCAGATTTTGATTCCTGCTGGAATGCACGTGGCCCATTTTCCCTGTAGAGATTTGTGACACTTAACCTACTCGATGCTTTTTAGTTGCATTGATCACATTTTATGGTATGATTAAATGTGTATGGAAGGGAACCAATTAGTTTTGTTTTACACTTATTGAATGCACTTTATGGCCAGACAAATTAACTTGCAGCACTTAGTTTGATTTATCCGCCAGCGTAAAGCTTGATGGCTCGCGCTCGCCGAGAGTTTTCGAAGCGCGCTTCCCTGTGTGGATGGGGCCGTCGCAGCGGGAGTGAGCGGGAAAGAAGGAGTCTGACGCCGCCAAAGGGCGCCCCTCTCCGCGCGCTTCCCAACACAGACCCCGAGCGACCCGCCAGCACTGGGCCCCAGGCTGCAGCGGCTCGGCTTTCCTTACCCTTGCGGCTGCGACTCCCAGCCCCATGGTGCCTGGCAGCAGGAGCCCCGAGTGACATGGCTGGCCCAGCGCCGGCTTCCCCTTCGAAAGATGTGGGCATGGGGGGCAGGGCCCCAAGGCATCAGAGGGCGAGTGGCAAACAGGATCCACCCTGAGGAGCTTTTCGGGAGGAGGCAGGGCCCTGTGCTTGGGGATCTTTCTGCTAAAGGAAAGAGCCGCTGACATCCTGATTCTGGGCGGGGGCCGGCAGCTGCCTTCGCAGCCCCTCTGGGTCTGGACAAGCTGCTGCTTTCACCGTGATGGAGCCGTGGGTCTGACGGCAACTCCGCCTGCCCACTGCTGGCCCCCGTGCTGGGAGCCCTGCCTTGGGGAGAGCTGCCACCCCCGGGGAGGCCGCTGGATCTCTGCTGGGCAGGCCAGCCAGGCGCACTGTAAGCACTGGCCTGACTCTGCGGTGGGCCTGGGAACGAACCAGTCGGTGCCCCTGCCCTGCAAGGGGGCCCTGCCTCAGCCCCAGGGCCACTTCGCTCAGACTCTCAAACTGCCCCCATCCCGGGTCCCCGCACACCCGCCCGTGGGGCTGGAGTCACCAGCACAGCCCTCATTCCCAAAGCCCAGTTCTCCAGACTTCAGCCAGGCCTTTCCCCAGCCTCCCCGGCGCTCCCGGCAGTGGGGGACTGGCGCCGGCAGCAGCTCTGCAGGGACACTGGCAGGGGGCGGTGGGAGTTCTGCCTTCCCGGCTTCCCCCTGCTGAGCACAGGGGCTCTCTGCGGATAGACCGGCCCAGGGGCTGCCCGCTCTGCATAGGGGGCGCGAGAAGTGGGGGGCGGGGCTCCCAGAACGCCCCCAGGAGAAACACTGCAGGGCTGGCGTTGACGCCGTTGCTGGGCTCGGTAATTAGCAAACGCACCCAGCCAGCCCGTTACCTCCCAGCCCTGCTGGCAGGCAGCTGGGGGTCGGAGCAGCCCCTCAGCCAGCCGAGCGGGACCCAGCCCAGACATGTGAGCTCTCCCAGCCGGGGGGCCTGCGGGGACATGAAGGGCCCTGGTGAGGACAGAGCCGGGTGTAGGTCTCTGCCCCCGGCGTTGCAGGAGGCCGTGCCCAGAGCCCCGCCGGGGGGGAGAGGGGGGCTGTGCAGGCCTGGGAGCAGCCCAGGCACGTGGGATCTCCGGACAATGCGCCCGGCCTCAGGCACCGTGGGCTCAGCCCTGCCAGGCTTTCCCAGGGCCGGGCCTGCCTCGGGACAGGACCCGCTGAGCCCGGCTGCAGACAGAGGAGCAGGCTCTGGCGGGAGCCCCAGGCTGGACAGGGAGACAGGCTGCAGCTTCTGCACAGAACAGGGGCCTCCAGGCTTGTCCTTGTTCTCCGCTGCCCGCGCTCAGTGAACCCCCTCGGGGAGCCATGTGCTGGGGCGCCGTCCCCTGGCAGGGCCCGTGCGGGGCTTAGCTGTAGGGCAGCTGCAGACCCCCAGGAAGGCTGGGGAGCCGGCGAAGGCCAGAAGGGAGCAGGGAGCGGAGGGGGAGCCGGACGAGGGAGCTGGGAAGGGGCTGCTCTCTCCCTGGCCCCGGCTCAGCCAGCAGCCAGGGCCGGAGGGAGAGGGGCCGTGTCCCAGCCTCAGGACAGGCCCTGCGTAAGCAGCGGGCCGGCGTCTCGCTCACGCCCGGGCCCTGGGACCCGCAGAGCAGGCTCCGGGGGCAGGGGAGGACGTGGTGAGACGGGAAATGCAAATCACGCGCAGGCCGGGGAGCCCCGTGCCATTAACCAGCTGTGCCCGGCCGGGGGGGATATCGTGCAAATGAGGCGCTCAGGCCCGGCGCAGAGTGGCGGTGGCTGCATCTTCCACCCTCGTGCCTACTGCCAGCGCTGGGCCTGGGGAGCGGCACGGCCGCCAGATCCCGGTCACGCCGTGCACGAGCTGCTGGAGCATCCGGGGGCTCAGTGCATTGTCCGGAGAGCCCACGTCCCCTGGTTTGTCCAGGGCTCGTGCGCCCGACGGCTCACTGCCTGGCCTGGCGCAGCAGAGCCTGCGGGCTAGACCCCGCCGCACGGCAGCACACCGCACGCACCAGTTTGTTCCAGGCCTAAGACCGTCAGTTGCGTTGAAACCAAGTTCTCTTTGGCTGGAAGCTGCCCAGTTGCTGGGTCTGTGTGGCCCCCTCAGCCCCTCCTGGAGAGCAGGGCGGTGTGTGGCCGGCAGCTGCCTGGCTATTTATTTGTCACTGAAAAACGTGACTCTTTGAAGCCCCCTGAATCGGGCCTTTTGCTCCCCTTGTTTTGTCCCCGGTGCCCCTCACTGTGATGCCCGGGCAGTTCCCTGTCTGAGAGCTCGGCGACGGGCTCCGTCTCTGCTGGGTGTGTGGTGCAGCGCCTGGCGCACACGGGCCCTGACCGCCACCCAAGTCACTGGTTTGCTGCCAGCCCAGAGAGGCTGGGGCAGCCTGGGGAGCGCCTGGAGAGCTGGCGTCCCAGCTAGCCAATGCCAGCGCTCAGCTGGGGACCAGGGAACCGCTAGGCAAGCGCCACACGTAACAGAGACGTGTTCCCGGGAACCATTCTGACAGCCCCCCCGCGCCGCACGGTAGCTGGCAGTTAGGCTCTGCCAGTCACTGTCACTGCT
The DNA here is from genome assembly GCA_032595735.1 of Pelochelys cantorii. Classification (NCBI taxonomy): domain Eukaryota; kingdom Metazoa; phylum Chordata; order Testudines; family Trionychidae; genus Pelochelys; species Pelochelys cantorii. The sequence continues at coordinate 41,456,096 of CM064341.1, forward strand.
GATTGGGCTGACGGGAGACGAAGGAGCTGCCTCTCACTCCCATTTGTCATTTCAAACGTCTCATTAGAGTCAAAGGGGATGTTCTGAAAGTGCTTCAAGGGGGCATGTTCCTAAAAGGCTTTCCTGCCCGTCCTCCCCAGCCCACAGTCAGCACCAGGCTCCCTGCCGGCAGCCCTGGGAACGCTCCCCGTGTCTGCAGGATGGAAACCAACCCGCCTGCCCACCACAGCCGGGTTATAGAAAGGGCAGATCCGTGGCCGTCCAGCAACAGGAAGGGCTCGCGCCTCGACCGTGTCACACCTTAAATGCCTTCCCGACAACTGGCCAGCGCACAGCAGGGAGCTCTTGCCGAGAGGGCCCCAGCTTTGTGCAGGACACCCTTGGTGCCCGCGAGCGGGAGGGTGAGGACGCAGCTCCGGGCTGACTGGCCCAGCGCATTGCTTGCCTCAAGTGTGAGCCACAAGCGGAAGGAAGCAGGCTGACCGGAGCTTGTGAACGGGCTCTCTGGAGTGGCTGTAGGGTGGAGGAGGGTGGATGTTCTTTGGCCTGGAGGAGAGCAAAGGAGCCCAGCCCAGAGGAAAGGGCATTGCTGCTCCAGCAGGAGGTGAGGGGCTGGGGAAAAGCCCCCCGCTCTGGTTCCTGCCCTACGGAACAGGCGACCCCCCAGAACACAACGAGCGTTCGCAGCAGGCAGGCCAGTCTCCTGGATACCTTCTTGCCGCTTGAAAACATCCCAAGCCAGTTTTCTGTGTGACAGGAATAAAAGTCCAGGCAGCCACTGAGAAGGCTGGAGAGCGACTCCCCCTCCCAGGCTTAGCGAGGCAGGGGGAGAAATCACCGGGCTGCCTCACGGCGCCATGGCCTGCGCTCCCTCCTCGCCCCGACCCGCGCTCCCAGAGGCTATGGCCATTTCCAAGCCCGGCCTCCCCCTGGGGAGGGTTGGAGACTCCTGCTGAGCTCACGGGTCTGTGTCTCCCGTTTGCGCTTCGTGTCCTCTCCTGAGCAAGGCCCCCGCCCAGCCAGGCCTGTTTCCCTGCCCCCACGGCCGGGCTGACTGCCGATGGCTTTGTCTGACTCCTGCTAGCGCTCCAGGAAACCCCTTCGCTCGGCTAGCGCCCGGGCGTGTCCGTCTGCGCGGGAAGGGCACTTCCCCCAAAGAAAGGAGTGAAATGCCTCCGTGGCTTTGAAACCAGGTTGTGTCGATTTGGGCAGATTTTGGAGCCGAGTTAAAGAAAAATCTTCTACCGAGCAGACTGTCACTTTTTTCAAAGATAAGAAAAAAGCTACTTGAGCTGTCAGAGTTTAAGCTGCAACCTTTATGTTTACAAAGCAAAAAGGGCAATTAAGTGTGGAAAACTAAATCTGCCGGGGCTCTGCGGATGGTTCAGCGAGGTTTGTGCTCAGACTGCTGAGTGACAGGCTGCATTAGTGCCTGCGGCAGTGACTCAATTTAGAGCAGCCCCTGAAATGTCTTTGATGCTGCCTTGTATCCCAATAAAGATGTTTCCTGGCACTGTACCCTCCTGCCTGGTAACCGTTCATTATAGACTCCGCACTGGCCGCTGCCTGCTGTGGCAGCGCCTGGCCTGACTTCTCCGGCACACTGCACTCATTGGAGGAGTGGGATTGAGGGCTGTGACGGACCGGGCCGGGTCTGGGCACAGCTGAGGGCGTCCGCTCAGAGTGAATTGCTCAAATTCGGGGCTCTCTCTAGCCCCCAGACTGGAGACCTTCCCAAACAGGCCACAAACCAGTCACACCGAGCGCTTCAGCTGCCTGCCTGAAGCCTCACAAGCAAAACCCCTCCAACACCCCAGCAATATCCATGCCCCAGATGGCCCCGGGCCTCATACCCGGGGGTGAGGGGTCTTAGAGGCCAACCTCACCTTCCCCAAACAAGTTCTGTCCAGTTCCAAGGAACCAGCCACAGTTCCCAGGTCAATTTACCCTCTGGATCTTACCCACAAATCACGCTGAGCCAGTCCTTTAGAATCTAACATCTAAAGGTTTATTACTACAAGAAGGAAAAGCCTGAGAGTAAGGTTGCTAAAGTATCATACATTACATGCATCGAATCTCCCAGTTCTCGATGCAGGCTCGCAGCAGAGATGTTATAACTGCTGGCTTAAAAGTCCTTGGTGTACATCCTATATCCGGATGGGTCCACAGTTTTTCCCAGTTTGTGATTCCCTGCGAGGCCACATCTGGGGTCATGAGCAGATCTGAAGACCAAGATGGAGTCGGCCACATGGCCTATTTATCTCCCCCACTGGCTTCTTCCAAGCTGGAGAGAGTCACCTGATCTCTGACCAGGCACCTAGATTCCTTCATAGGTTGGTCTCTGGTACTTAAGAGACCTATTGTCCCTGGTGCCTTGCTAATTAGCATGTCCATAGGCTGAGCCCATTACTCAACCACATACAGAGAAACTTCCAGTCTCCATACAGGATACATATTCATAACTCCACACACAGACATTATACCGATATATGAAGAGCATATACAGAATCAGTAGAAGGAAAGCTTTTGTTTGACACCTCACATGGCCCCCTTCATACCAACTTTTGGGGCAAACACTCTCCCATGGGCGCAGCAGTGACCTGGCTGCTTCCCTTAAACTCCAGTAACGTGACAAGGGCACAAGAGCAATTTCTCCCCCTGCGACAGGCAGTACGGCAAGCGACCACCCAGGAGACTGCCAGTGAGCCGAAACTCAAGCCAGAGTCCCAGAAAAAGTGGAAACTCGGCCAAAGAGTGAGGATAAAGAAATAACACGCGTGTGCAGGGACACAATGAGAAAGGCCAGGGCTCGGAACATGAGCAAAGTAGCGAGAGACATGAAGGGTAACAAGGAGCCGTCCTCCAAAGGCAGCATGAGCAAGAGGAAGAGCGAGACCAGGACAGGCTTGTTACCCAATGGGGAGGGGCGGAGTCAATGCCAGAAAACGTGGAAATGGCAGAAGTGCTGAAAGATGTGTTTGTTTCACTTTTCACCAAAGGCCAGTAGTGATCAGGTTTGTGACAGAGCGCTCTGCAGATCCTTGAGATCTGCTTTATACCCTCCGGGATCCACATCTGCGGGCGTGCAAGTGGGTACCCGTGGCTCGTTTTTGTGGCTACAGGTGCAGATGTGCATACAGAATGTTGTATCCACCCAAGGCTGCAGTGGGACATAATACCAGTGACAGTGAGGTAGGGTTGGAGGCTAAAATAGGGAAAGAAAACCTTTAAAATTACTTAGACTAGTTAGCTGGCTTCACAGGGCCTGATAAAATCCATCCTACAACACTCAAGGAGCTGACTGAGGACGTTTCTGAGCCACCAGTGACTGTTTCCTAAAACTCATGGAAGATGGGAGAAATTCCAGAGGACTGGAATAGGGTAAATAAGTGTCAATCAATAAAAAAGTGAATGAAGAAAATCCAGGGAATTGCAGATCAGTCAGTTTAATTTCTGTACCCAGAAGGATAATGGAGCAAGTAATTAAGGAATCCATCTGCAAACTAGAAGAAGATAACGTGATGAGAACCAGCATACATTTGTCAAGAACCAAGTGTGTCAAACAACCTACCAGCTTTCTTTGACAGGGTAACGAGCCTTGAGGAAACGGGGGAAGCATTCGATGGGAACTTGGGTAAAGTTTTGAATAGTCCCACTTGACCTTCTCATTAACAAACCGGGGAAATACTAGCTAGATGGCGCTACTCTAGCTAGACGGTGGGTGCATAACTGGCTGGATAACTGCTCCCAGAGAGTAGTTATGAGTGAGCACAGTCCAGCTGGAAGAACATATTGAGTGGGGTCCTGCAGGGATCAGTTCTGATTTTATTCAGTATCGTCATCGATGATGAGAAAATGGATTAGAGAGGCCACTGATGACGTTTGCAGACGATTCCAAGCTGGGAAGGGTTGCAAGTGCTCTGGAGAATAGCATTAAAATTCAAAACTGGAGGAATGGTCAGAGGTAAACAGGATGTAGTTTAATGAGGACAAATGCAAAGTGCTCCACTTAGGAAGAAACTATCAATCTCACACACACAGAATGGGAAGTGACTGACTAGGAAGGAGTCCTGCAGGAAGGGATCTAGGGGTCAGAGTGGACCACAAGCTACATATGAGTCAACTGTGTGACGCTGTTGCAAAAAAAGCAAACATGATTCTGGGCTGCATGAACAGGAGTGTTGTGAGCAAGACACGAGGAGTCATTCTTCCGCTCTGCTCTGCGCTGGTTAGGCCTCAGCTGGAGGATTGTGTCCAGTTCTGGGCACCGCATTTCAGGAAGGACGTGGAGAAATTGAAGAGGGTCCAGAGAAGAGCGACAAAAATGATGAAAGGTCTAGAGAACATGAGCTCTGAGGGAAGGCTGAAGGAACTGGGCTTGTTCAGTTTAGAAAAGAGCAGACTGAGAGGGGCCATGGGAGCAGCTGTCAAGTACCGAAAAGGATGTTACAAGAAGGGGAAGAACATTATTCTCAACCTCTCAGGAGAGGACGAGGAGCAAGGGGCTTAAACTGCAGCAAGGGAGGTTGAGGTTGGACATTAGGAAAAACTTCCCGGTGAGGCCCTGGAACACGCTGCCCAGGCGGCTATGGCATCGCCATCCCACGCAGCAGAACGCCTCTGCAGCAGGCTGGTGGCTCTGACAAGAGTCCCTCTCTGGCCGGGGGACACGAGCCTGGCTGGAACACTCGTGCTGCACCCGTTCCTGGCAGCCTCTGCAAGCGCTTGTGGCTACTTCCAGTCCTCGGCTGCTCGGGCCCAGCACAGCGCACATGGAGGGCCGCCAGCTGTCCCGACTGGCTGGAGCGGACGCCATTTGGGGCACTGGTGTCCGGTCTGGGAGAGCTGGCAGCCCTGAGCAGTGGCGAGAGTGCGGCCCGCAGGTGTGAGTGCAGGCAAGGGCTGTGTAGAGTCGCTCCTTGCGCTGTGCCTGGAGCAAGCAGCCCGGCCCCCCAACCGTCTGGCCCACAGCGCATGTGCCGCAGAGCAGAGCAGATGGAGCAGGGCTGGCGCCTGGCCTAGAGCCATGGTTCCCGGCAGGGTTTGGGCAAATTCAGAGCTGGGCTCAGATTCCACACACGCACACACACACACACACACACACACACACACAGAGACAGACACACAAACAGACATACACATACACACACACACACACACACACGTGCACACGCACACACACACACACACACACACAGAGACAGACACACAAACAGACATACACATACACACACACACACGCGCGCACACACACACACACACAGAGACAGACACACAAACAGACATACACATACACACACACACACACACACACGTGCACACGCACACACACACACACACACACACACACACACAGAGACAGACACACAAACAGACATACACATACACACACACACACACACACACGTGCACACGCACACACACACACACACACACACAGAGACAGACACACAAACAGACATACACATACACACACACACACGCGCGCACACACACACACACACAGAGACAGACACACAAACAGACATACACATACACACACACACACACACACACACACACACGTGCACACGCACACACACACACACACATGCTTTCTCTCTCTCTCTCCCAGTTCCGGGTTTGCGCTAAGGGCTGGCCCACCCCCTCGCCCACCCCAGCCAGGCATGGCATGGGGGGTGGCAGGGGCTTACCTAGGCGCCCCTTTCTCGTGCAGCACCACCCCAGTGCCCCAGAGCCCCAGCAGCCGCCCCGTTCTCCCTGGGCCAGCTGGTGAGACCAGGCGCCCCCAGCTCAGCGCAGCACTGAGCCCGACCCAGCCGGCGGTGCTTGGGGTCAGCTCCGCTGGCGAGGACACCGACATGAACTCAGGCATGTGGAGCTGTGGCCTCTGCCGCTCCCCTCGTCCCGCTGCTCGGCACAGCCAGGAACCAGCAGGGCTGGACTCTGGGGCACGAACTGCCCGTCCCGGTACGGCAGGGAAGGAAGCATCCTGGCCCTGTGCCTGGCTCCCCTGGGAAGGGTTACTCTGCGGAGCCAGGATGAACCGAGGCGCCTTGCAGCTGGCTCTGACCTCCCTGCCCATTTGCAAGCTGCAGGGCGCAGCGCCCAGGCCCTACAGAAACATCTGGTTTCAGAGAGGGCCTAGAAACCCACCCGGACCCGCCCCGCCCCTCCCTGCTGCCAGAACTGCTTCGCCGGGCGTATTGAGGAGTCGGCTGGAGGCCCCGGGAAGTTAGTGCCCAGCGGGCGCCAGCCCAACATGGCCCGTGGGCTGCACTGCGCCTGCTCCCCCGCTGGGCTACTCCATGAGCAGCAGGGCGGCAGAGGTCTGGCTTCCAGACTCACCGTCCTTGCACTCTACCGCCGGCTCCTCCGCCAGGCACTGGGAGGCCGGAGCCTCGCAAGACATGGGCCAAGGGGCTCCTGGAGGCACCAAGAGCCTGGCCTATTTTACAGCCTGTCTCCTACCACAAGGGCATGGAGGGCAGTGCCGGGCACAGCACCTGCCAGGGAGTGGGGTCAGACATGGGTACAGTGACCAGCCCCCGGATGAGCCACTGGGAAGGACCACTCGCTCCCGGGTGGAAGAGTCCAGCACTGAACATAGCAGGGCTCCAGGGAGGGGTTCTGAGGAGGGGAGAGGAGGGGTGGGGTGGGGAGAGGAGAGGAGGGGAGGAGGAAGGGAGGAAAGGAGGGGAGAGGAGGGGAGGGGAGGGGAGGGGAGAGGAGAGGAGGGGAGGAGGAAGGGAGGAAAGGAGGGGAGGGGAGGGGAGCGGAGGGGAGGAGAGAGGAGGGGAGGGGAGGGGAGAGGAGGGGAGGGGAGAGGAGGGGAGGGGAGAGGAGGGGTGGGGTGGGGAGAGGAGAGGAGGGGAGAGGAGGGGAGCGGAGGGGAGGGGAGAGAGGAGGGAAGAGGAGAGGAGAGGAGGGGAGGGGAGCGGAGGGGAGGGGAGAGAGGAGGGAAGAGGAGAGGAGGGGAGAGGAGAGGAGGGGAGGAGGAAGGGAGGAAAGGAGGGGAGGGGAGGGGAGCGGAGGGGAGGAGAGAGGAGGGGAGGGGAGAGGAGGGGAGGGGAGGGGAGAGGAGGGGAGGGGAGAGGAGGGGAGGAGGAAGGGAGGAAAGGAGGGAAGAGGAGAGGAGGGGAGGGGAGGGGAGCGGAGGGGAGGGGAGAGAGGAGGGAAGAGGAGAGGAGGGGAGAGGAGAGGAGGGGAGGAGGAAGGGAGGAAAGGAGGGGAGGGGAGGGGAGCGGAGGGGAGGAGAGAGGAGGGGAGGGGAGAGGAGGGGAGGGGAGGGGAGAGGAGGGGAGGGGAGAGGAGGGGAGGGGAGAGGAGGGGTGGGGTGGGGAGAGGAGAGGAGGGGAGAGGAGAGGGGAGAAAGGAGGGGAGGGGAGGCGAGGGGAGGGGAGGGGAGGGGAGAGAGGAGGGAAGAGGAGAGGAGGGGAGGGGAGGGGAGCGGAGGGGAGGGGAGAGAGGAGGGAAGAGGAGAGGAGGGGAGAGGAGAGGAGGGGAGGAGGAAGGGAGGAAAGGAGGGAAGGGGAGGGGAGGGGAGGAGGGGAGGAGAGAGAGTAGGGGAGGGGAGAAAGGAGGGAAGAGGAGAGGAGGGGAGGGGAGGGGAGGAGGAAGGGAGGAGGAAGGGAGAAAAGAGAGGAGGGGAGGAAAGGAGGGAAGATGAGGGGAGGGGAGCAGACAGGAGGGGAGAGAGGAGAGCAGAGAGCTGTGGCCAAGGTTTCCTGGGGCGCAGGCTGCGAGCGAGAGATGGCTCCCTCCACAGGGGCGCCGGGCTTGGCAAAGCATAGGACAGAAGGAGCCCAGGGCAGGGCGGAGCTTCTGCTACTTTGGGCCAGATTCCGCCAGCCTTGCTCCTCCGAGAGGTTTCTCTCACCCCCTGGAGCCCCTCTGGCTGCACGGCGGGGCCCTGGCGGGGCCCTGGTGGGGCCCAGAGTTCCCCGTAATTCGTGTGATTTTATGTTGCCGTTGTCTGCACGTGCAGCATTTCCCGGGTGTCTCCTCCAGCCCGTTTTCCTTAGCGAAGCTCCTTGCCTGAGCCCCTGCAGGCGCCGAGCCGCCGGTTAACGCGCTGCTGCTCACTCGCACAGGGATGCATCAGGTTTGCCGGGTGTCCAGGTATCTGGCAGAGAATGATAAATGGCCCTTTGGGGAGAAGTGGGGAGCCGCGCTGCCTGGGTACAAGTGCGCCTCCTGCTCGCTGGTCTAGAGAATTATAACCAGCAGAGGAGCAGAATCGGGAGACAGAATTCAAATGGAATTAACTTGTTGAACAAGCGCAGACAGCTCTGGTCGCATTATTTACACAGGCCGGGTAAATCTACAGGGAGCACAGCCGACTCACAGCCCTGGGCACCACAGACGCAGCACTCCCAGTGCCAGCCCTGCAGTGGAATTTGCAGCATGAGAGACCTGTAAGAGGGGCAGGCTTATCACAACAGCCCCCTTTGCAAAACTCTGCAAGAAACGCCTGACACTTCCTGAAAGAACCTTTCAGTGCAAACCTGGCTAATGATTTGTTGGCGTTTTCACCATTTCTTACTTTGCAAGAGTCTCAGGAACCCAAGGACAGTTATTCCAGACATGACAGAGAGGTTGGAGGGCTGAGCAGGGCTGCATGGACAAAGCAGGATAAAGAAAATTGAAAAGATGAAGGGCAGCTGGTAATTCGTTGCAGTGTTTATTACACAGAGAGGTGTGTATAGATTTCCTGTTGAAGTAAATTGTAGGTAAATAAAGAGGTCATCAGATTTCCTAGAGCATGCATCTCACCACCTGCAAGCTGTTGACACTGGTCTGCAGGACAGTTCCGTAGTTAAAAGGCTCCATGTATTGTGTAGTTGCAGCTAAATGATGTGTATGTTTATTAACAGCTGCCACAAACAGAACAAGAAGGGATAGAGAATAAGACAGAAAATATCTTATGGCCTCTGTATAAAACCATAGTACACCCACACCTTGACTACTTGCGCACAAGTGTGGTCACCTCATCTCAGAAAAGATCTCTTGGCATTGGAAAAAGTTCAGAAAAGGGCAACAAAAATGATGAGGGGTTTGGAACAGGTCCCATTTAAAGAGAGCTTAAAAAGACTTGGACTTTTCAGCTTAGAAAAGAGGAGACTAAGGGGGGGATACGATAGAGGTCTATAAAATCATGAGTGGGGTGGAAACAGTGAATAAGGAAAAGTTATTTACTTGTTCCCATGCTATAAGAACTAGGGGCCACCAAATGAAATGAACAGGCAGCAGGTTTAAAACAAACAAAAGGAAGTTTTTCTTCATGCAGTGCACAGCCAACCTGTGGAACTCCTTGCCACAAGAGATTGTGAAGACCAGGGCTTTGAGTTCAAAAAAGAACTAGATAAACTCATGGAGGTTAGGTCCATCGATACTTCTTAGCCAAATGGACAGGGACGGGGTCCCTACCTCTGTTTGGCAGAGGCTGGGAATGGGCGACAGGGGAGGGATCACGTGAGGATTCTCTGCTGTGTTCACTCCCTCTGGGGCACCTGGCACTGGCCACTGTGGGCAGACCGGACCCTGGGCTGGATGGACCTTGGGTCTGACCCCGTCTGGCGTTCTGATGCCCTTGTGAGATGCGAACGCTGGGCTGGCAGTGGCTGCTAGTGCATCTCAGAGCCTTTGCCGTGGGATGTTTCCTGGCACTCAGGTGTGATTAGCCACGGTGCAGGAATGGAGATTCCTAGTGTTGCCTGTGGCCAGGGCGCACAAATCCAAGCGCCCAGGCAAGGTTTCAGAGAGCCCCGGGTATTCAGTCTCCCACACAACCAGTCCCATGGAGCAGTGGTCACCAGCCAGTCGATCAGGATCTCCTGGTCGATCCTGGCGCCTCTGGCAGGGGATCCTGACTGGTTTGGCCAAGACTGGTTGGATCAAGCAAGCGCCGGCACTTCATCTGCCCCTCCCCCCACCGCTGCTCCTCTCCTGCCCTTTGCCTTGGAGCTGCCCCTCCCCCTGGGGAGGGTCCTGCTTGCTGGGCAGGGCAGGGGAGGGAGAGCAGGGCGCTGGTGTCAGGGTGCCCCCTCCCCACCCTGTATCCCATCTCCACAGAGCAGAGAGGGGGCACAACAGGGCTTGGGAGGGAGTTTGCTGGCTGCTTTGGGGAGTGGTGCAGGGCCAGGGCAGGGGTGAGCCTCCTTAGCCCCCTGCACCAGCACCCAGGAGAACACCAGCAGGGCCCAGCTGGAGCCCACATCCCGAACTCCTGCCCCAGCCCCAAGCATCCCGTATCCAAACGCCGTCCCACAGCCTGCACCTAGAACCCCTCCTGCACCCCAACTACCTGCCCCAAGAGCAGCTCAGAGCCTCTCTCACACTCCAGATCCCTTAATCCAAGCCCAGAGCCTGCCCCCAACCCTCTGCCCAGCCTGGCAAAAGGGAGGAGGATGGAGCGAGCAGGGGCGGGTGGCCACCATGCCCCTGCGGCATGGACATTGACCAAACCGTCAGTCTCTGCGCCCAGGGGTAAATGGACACAAGTCAGACATCAGGAATGGTAGGAGCACGTTGTCACCTCCCTGGGCAGTCACTCGTGGATTCAAAAGCAGCCGTTCTTCTGCACAGGAATTTCCAAAACCAAGGACAGAGACAAACTGTGGAACTGGGCTTCACATGCAAATGGATGCTGGCTCTTGGGGCCTGAACAAAGACATGGACTGGATGGGCCATTCAACACCCAATTGACATCACAAGCTGAGCGGGGAACACTTCCAGCCCACTCAGCCTCATTAGCACCGGCACCACAATTGACTGGGGACCCCCCTCCCGCTGTTACATAGTGGGAGGTTTCGCTCCACTCCGCGCAGCTGAAGAAGTGGGTTGTGCCGCGAACGCTCATGGCGCTCGCTCTAGACTGTGGTTCATCTCCAAGCTGCCACGGGACTACTACAGACTAATACGGCTGCCCCTCTGAGCCCTTAACGATACGGGAAAGACGGAGGGTCCGACTGCACAGTGTTTGTTTTACCAGGGGCTCAGTCAGCTGGATGTTACTTTGAACATTCGCTTGGACGATTGGTCGCTCTGAACTCCTCGTGTACAGGCAATTGCACCCGGGTCCCCTATGCCGTGTAGGGAAATACGGTCGCCAGTGCAAAGAAGGGTTACTCGGGAAACCTGAGAGCAGAGCAGGACGAGCAGGGCCAGGCTGCAGCCAGGGCTGGGATTGGTTGGGTTGAAGCCCCCTTCCCCTGGACACAAAGGGCAGCGACTGGGGGTGTTCTTCTTGCCTGGGCAATAGAAGCACACGGCGACTCCTGTCTCCCGCAGCCCTCACCCCACACGCGCCCCCCGGTAGGAGCCCAGAGGCTAGCGGTGGAGACTGATAATGTGGCGCCCCCTTCTGAGCCTGTGCAGTACTTCATCCCCTCACTCAGTTTCCCGAGGGGGCTGCAGAGACATAGCCCTCCATCTGGGTTACCGTTGGACCCCGCTGAGGCCTGCCATGCCCGGAACAGCAAACTGGAGCTCTGCTAGGAGCTAAGCACCAGTCTGGCCCTGAGGGCCATCTCCCCCACGCCTGCCCTCCCTGCTTGCTCCCCTCCAGCGGAGCAGGGCTCTTTTCTCTGAGCCCCTCTCTGAAAGCCTGCTCCAGTTGTCTTAATGGGAGTGGCGGGGCTGTCAGTAGCCCACAGTCCCCTCCCTACCTCGTGGCGAGGTTTGGCTGTCCCCTCCCAGGGACCCGCTGGTGAAGTGCTCGAAAGACAATGCACCACTAAATCAGACGCCCAGGGGAAATGGCTGGTGCAGGGCCAGATGCCGCACAGTTCCTATGGTGCCGTGAGCAGGGCAAGAGCTGCCTGGGCCCGAACGAGGCATCGCAAAGTCACTGTGCAGAGGCTGGCCAGGCGCATTCTGCAGGTCCAAGCTGGCGGGCATGGCAGCCTGCCCAGGAGGAGACCATCCCGGAGGGCAATGTAAGTGGGGATTGGGACATGATCTGCTGCACCTTCTCTGGTTTCAGTGGCCCACATCGCTGCCTCTGGAAGTCACCTGGTTAACACGTATTAAGTTCTAATCCTTAGGGTTAGGGTTAGGGTCAGGGTCAGGGTCAGGGTTAGGGTTAGGGTCAGGGTCAGGGTTAGGGTTCAGGTTATCTGGGGACCAACTAGTTAAGTAGCAGTTCTGCAGAAAAGGACCTGGGGATTACAGTGTATGAGAAGCTGGATAGGAGTCAACAATGTGCCCTTGTAGCCAAGAAGGCTAATGGCAAATTAGGGTGCATTAGGAGGAGCATTGCCAGCAGATCTAGAGATGTGATTATTCCCCTTTATTCGGCTCTGGTGAGGCCACATCTGGAGTATTGTGTCCAGTTCTGGCCCCCACTACAGGAAGGATGTGGACGCATTGGAGAGGGTCCAGCGGAGGGCGACCAAAATGATCAGGGGGCTGGAGCATATGACCTACGAGGAGAGGCTGAGGAAGTTGGGTTTGTTTAGCCTGCAGAAGCGAAGAGTGAGGGGGGATTTGAGAGCAGCCTTCAACTTCCTGAAGGGAGGTTCCAAAGAGGCTGGAGAGAGGCTGTTCAGTAGTGACAGATGGCAGAACGAGGAGCAATGGGCTCAAGTTACAGTGGGGGAGGTCTAGGTTGGATATTAGGAAAAACTATTTCACTAGGAGAGTGGTGAAACACTGGAATGGGTTACCTAGGGAAGTAGTGGAGTCTCCATCCCCAGAGGTGTTTAAGTCTCGGCTTGACCAAGCCCTGGCTGGGTTGATTTAGTTGGGATTGGTCCTGCCTAGGGCAGGGGGCTGGACTGGATGACTCCTGAGGTCTCTTCCAGCTCTATGGTTCTATGATTCCTCTGGGAAATGACCCTCCCCCCAGCACACACAGGGGTGATGTTGTGCATCTCTGTCAGATCTTCTCCGGGACCCCAGCCAGTCATCAGACATGAAGCCAACTCGTTACTGGTGCAGCAACTTGAACCATTTCCCATGAAACCCTCCTTGCCCGAGCCACGCTGCCAATCAAAGCCTCTTTAAACCTGCCCCAGCGCACGCCCCGACGCAGCACGGCCCGCTCGGCTGGGGCTGCCAGTCTAGCATTGTCAGCAGCGTGTGCGGAAGCGCGCCGACGGCTCTGCTGACCTCCATTAGTTATGACAGCATGTGAAATTGATTGTGGTTGAAAGATCCTTCCTGGAATGAAATGAGCTTCTCAATTATTGCCATGTGAATAAATCTCTGTTTGCCCATGATCCTCCCTGGGGAGCACTTACGCAGCCCCAGGTTCATGGCAATAGATATTTCTAGCCGGCAAAACACAGGTGACTGTATTGTAATAATTGTCGCGTTACATGAAACCAGAGGTCAAGTGATTTTCTCTCTGGCTCTAACAATACCCAAGGAAAAGCAGCAGAACAACATCTCTCTTGGAAGGCTAATGCATAGCTCTGCATGGATACATGACAAAGCCTCTTGTATTGCACGCTGTGGTCATTTTCAATATCTTCTTTCAAATGTAGAACAGGAGATCTGCACTCTGTGTTAATGGGGTTAGGGAAAGATTAATAGACCTTTCAGGGACCCAGCTTCTGTCTGCCTTTTCTTTCCCAGAGAAGCTGCAGCCAACTGTAGTGTAATGACTGAACTTAACCCGTTCCAGCCTCCTCGCCTGCCGCTGTCTTCGTTTCTTCCAGCCACAATGCTGCTGTTGTCTGCTGGGGAGAGGACGCCGCACGGCTGCGTGGGAAGATTTACCGGCCTGTCCATCTGTCCAGATGGCTGTCTGAGTGCCGTACAAACAGAGGGCGAGTGGCAGGACGTCGTGCCTGACAAACGCAGCCCAGCCACCGCACGCAGGAGCTTCGTTCTATCGCGAATCCCCGTCCGGGCTAGCGCCGGGCCCGGGGACCGCTGCCTACTGGCTCCACGCCCTGCGCTGTGCCTGCCTGGGCCTCTCTAAGGCAGCTGGGCATCCCCAGTCGTGCTGTCAGGCAGCCGACTCCCCCAGAGCCTGACGCACCGGCTGTGCGTTGCCAGGCTGTGCTCACACCCACACACAGGACATTCGCCCCGGCTCGCCTCCCCTCGGCCACATAGGCTACCCCAGCACGGGGTCACTGACTGGGCCGGGTCACTCGCCCGTCTCCCCTGGCAGCGCATGGAGCGAACGCCAGCGCGCTCCCCGCCGCTCCTCCCTACGCCAGAGGGCAACAGGGCAGGGGCAGCAGCCCCCACGCACCTCCCGCCGCTCTCTTGGGCAGAGCCCTCCTGAGCTGCTCACACACACAGTGCTGGCCCCTAGGCCGACCACAGCATCCCTTGCCAGGGCCCTCGGCAGCCACCCAGGGGAGCGCATAGCCAAGAGGTGAGGGAGGGAGGCTATTTGCCAGGGTCACTGGGTGGCCAGGCCTACCTACACTGAGAGAGCCAGTCTGCATAAACATGTGCTGCTTCGCATACATTTGCATAGCCTGACAATTGAATCCAGCTCTACCTGCCCAGAGCCAAGTGGCCTCAGGCTCCAGCCCATGGCCCCTGTCTCCATTACATAAGAACATCAGAACGGCCAGACTGGGTCAGACCAAGGGTCCACCCAGCCCAGCATCCTGTCTGCCCACAGTGGCCAATGCCAGGTGCCCCGGAGGGAGTGAATTGAACAGAGAATCATCAAGTGATCTCTCTCCTGCCATCCATCTCCACCCTCTGACAGAGGCCAGGGACACCATTCCTACCCATCCTGGCTCATAGCCATTAATGGACTTAACCTCCCTGAATTTATCTAGTTCTCTTTTAAACCCTGTTATAGTCCTAGCCTTCACAACCTCCTCAGGCAAGGAGTTCCACAGATCGACTGTGCGCTGTGTGAAGAAGAACTTCCTTTTATTTGTTTTAAACCTGCTGCCTATTCATTTCATTTGGTGGCCCCCAGTTCTTATATTATGGGAACAAGTAAATAACTTTTCCTTATTCACTTTCTCCACACCATTCATGATTTTATAGACCTCTATCCTATCCCCGCTTAGTCTCCTCTTTTCCAAGGTGAAAAGTCCCAGTCTTTTTAATCTCGCCTCACATGGGACCCATTCCAAACCCCTACTCATTTTAGTTGCCCTTCTCTGAACCTTTTCTAATGCCAGTATATCTTTTTTGAGATGAGGAGACCACATCTGTACACAGTATTCAAGATGTGGGCGTACCATGGATTTATATAAGGGCAATAAGATATTCTCCGTCTTATTCTCTATCCCTTTTTAAATAATTCCTAACATCCTGTTTGCTCTTTTGACTGCCACTGCACACTGTGTGGATGTCTTCAGAGAACTATCCATGATGACTCCAAGATCTCTTTCCTGATTAGTTGTAGCTAAATTAGCCCCCAACATATTGTATGTATAGTTGGGATTATTTTTTCCAATGTGCTTTACTTTACATTTATCCACATTACATTTCATTTGCCATTTTGTTGTCCAATCACTCAGTTTGGTGAGATCTTTTTGAAGTTCTTCACAGTCTGCTTTGGTCTTAACTACCTTGTGTAGTTTAGTAGCATCTGCAAACTTTGCCACCTCACTGTTTACCCCTTTCTCTAGATCATTTATGAATAAGTTGAACAGGATTGGTCCCAGGACTGACCCTTGGGGGACACCACTAGTTACCCCTCTCCAGTCTGAAAATTTACCATTTATTCCTACCCTTTGTTTCCTGTCTTTTAACCAGTTCTCAGTCCATGAAAGGATCTTCCCTCTTATCCCATGACGACTTAATTTACGTACGAACCTTTGGTGAGGGACCTTGTCAAAGGCTTTCTGGAAATCTAAGTACACTATATCTATTGGATCCCTCTTGTCCACATGTTTGCTGACCCCTTCAAAGAACTCTAAGGGTGTGTCTACACTACAGCACTAATTCGAACTAACTTATTTTGAATTAGTTAATTCGAACAAGCTAATTCGAAATAACACATCTAGACCCAAAAACTAATTTGAATTAGAGTTTTGGTAATTCGAAATAACGCGTCCACACTGATTGGACGCTGGGTCGCATTTAAGGGCAGCTGAAACCAGTTCCGGCAGGGCATCAGGTCAGTAGTTGCTTTGTGTGGCTGCTGTCTGAGGCTATCTGAGGCTCGTTCTTAAAGGGACCCCCCTGGACAGCCGGTTCTCAGCGTCTCCGCTTGCTTGCCGACCTCGCCGAGGGACAGCAAAGCGTTTTCCTCTCTGCCTGCCTGTGTCGGTGGTTCCCATTGGGGACGCCGCCGCAGTTGGCACCATGGAGCCAGAGTTCGCCCTGGGCATTCTGCTCCAGTTTTTGGACTTGCTGCTGCAAGCCTGCCAGCAATGGCTGGAGGCTGCCTGGCACCACCTGGTGCACGTCAGCCCCCTGTCCTTCCCCTGGCCTCCCTGGGGGCCGTGGAGGAGCCGCAGCAGCGCCCGGATGCCAGCGTGCCCCGCCGCATCTGGCGTCTGGACACCAGCAGCGACTGGTGGGACCACATCGTCCTGGAGCGCTGGGGAGACCAACAGTGGACCCAGAACTTCAGGGTGAAGAGGGACACCTTCCTGGAGCTCTGCGAGTGGCTCGCCCCTGCTCTGCGGCGATGGGACACTCGCATGAGGCCCGCCATCCCCCTCCAGAAGCGTGTGGCCATCACCCTGTGGAAGCTCTCCATGCCGGACAGCTACCGATCCGTCGGGAACCAGTTCGGCGTGGGGAGATCCACCGTCGGAGCAGTGCTCATACAGGTACGGCACTCACCGGCCGCTGGGCCGGGAGGAAGGGGGCTGCAAGGAGGGAATGGGCAGCCCCAGGGAAAACGGGGGGGGCGGGGAGAGGAGGCGACAGTGCCCCGCACGGGAGGGTTCGGTCTGTCCCGGCCGTACTACACGCCGCCCGCGGTGGCCAGGATCGCAGCGGGGGTTGCTTCTGGGAGTGGGGCGCGGGGCAGTGCCAGGGAACGAACACTCCCAGCCACCCGGGCGCCCCAGTGATTCGCAGTTTGCTGTGTCTCTCTGCAGGTCAAGGCCATCAGCCGTGTGCTGCTCCGCAGGGTGGTCCGCCTCGCCGATCCGGACACGGTCATCCAGGGGTTCGGCGCCCTCGGCTTCCCCAACTGCGGGGGGGCCATCGACGGGACGCACATCCCCATCCGTGCCCCGGAACACCAGGCCTCCCAGTACATCAACCGCAAGGGGTACTTCTCCGTCCTCCTGCAGGCCGTGTCTGACCACCGGGGCCAGTTCACGGACATTAATGGGGGCTAGTCCGGCAAGGCACACGATGCCAGGATGTTCCGCAACTCCTCCGTGTGCCAGAGGCTGCACGCCGGGACCTTCTTCCCCGACCGCCACATCAGGGTTGGGGACGTGGACATGCCCGTCTGCCTGGTGGGGGATGCGGCCTACCCCCTACAGCCCTGGCTGATGAAGCCGTACACGGGGCACCTCAACCCCTCCCGCCAGGCCTTCACTGCCAGGCTCACCAGGGCCTGCACTGTGGTCGAGGGGGCCTTCGGATGACTGAAAGCCCGATTTAGGTGCCTCCTCACCCGCCTCGACCTCGCCGAGCACAATATCCCTCCGTGGCGGCAGCATGTTGCATGCTGCACAATTTGTGCGAGCGGAAGGGAGAGGCTTTCCTGCCAGCCTGGATGGCTCAGGCTGAGCGCATGGCTGGCCACTACACTCAGCCCCACACCACCGCTGTCCAGGAGGCCCAGTGGGGGGCCGTCCAGATCCGGGATGCCCTGCGGGAGACCTTCCAGGTGGAGGAGGAGGACTGAACTCGCCCTGCATGCCCCATTGGGGCCTTCTTCCACCCTCCCCTCCTTCCCCTTTCCCCTCCCTAACCCCCCTTCCTAATGTCAAATAAAGACACCTGTTTTGGCAACAAAAATCTCTTTTTATTGTACATAACTGGGGTGGGGGGAGGGAGGAATGAGGGTGGGAGAGGGGAGGGGAGGAGGGAGCTGGAAGGGGGAGGAAGGGAAGGGAAAGCTCAGGGTTGGGGGTCCTGCTGGCCCTCCTGTCTCACAGCACTGCGGGTGCGGGGGCGTCGGGGGGGAGTGGGTGTGGAGGGTGGGGCAGGAGGGACGGGGGGGGGTGCAGAGGAAGTGGGAGGGGGAGCAGGGGTGGGAGGAGGAGCGAGAGCTGGGGCGGCTGCAGGGGCTGGAGCAGGAGGAGGCAGGAACCTGTCCACCAGGGTCTGGAGGTGGCCTCTGAGGGCACGGACCTGCTCCTCCAGCGCCTCCAAGCTCCGCTGCCGCAGCCGCAGGTCCTCCCGGACCCAGTGGTCCTGGGTGCGGAGCTGGTGCTCCAGTAGCCGCAGATGCCGCCGGTGGTAGTCCTCCAGGTTGCGGGTGCGCCTGCTGGCCCGGGTGTGGGTGGCTGTTGCAGGCGGGGTGGTGCGCCCTGCAGTCCCAGGTGCTGCGGCTGTGGTGAAACAAGAGCAGTGGTCAGTTCTCCCTGGGGACACAGCCCCCCAGCCCCCCTCTGCAAGGCGAGGTTGGCGTGTGGGGAACGGGCCAGGGCCCCTGCATGACACCCAGCTGCTGCTCCATGGTGGGCAAGGCCCAGGCGCACGGTCCCTGGGCTCCCTCTCCCCACACCTCCCCGTACACATAAGGGGAGCATGATGGCACTCACATGTGGAGCCCCCCTCGGCCTCAGACGACACAGCCGATGTGCTCTGTGGGATGCATCAGGGGTCCTGGGTCCTGGGCAGGCTCCCTGCAGGCTCCTGGCTCTCGGCGTCCTCCTCCTCCTCCTCGGTGTCAGGGACGGGTCCCTCTGCCCCGGGGTCGATCACCACCCGGGGGGCATGGACTGCGTGAGCCCCCAGGATGTGGTCCAGGGCCTCATAATGGGGGCCGGCCTCCGGGTCGGCCCCTGGCTGGGAGGCCCTGGAGTAGGCATGCCGCAGGTCCTTTATTTTGCAGCGGACCTGCTCCCGGGTCTGCATGTGGCCTCTGGTGGCCAGGCTGGCAGCCATGCGGCTGTAGACGGCCGCGTTCCCTGTGGCTAGTGCGGAGATCGTGGACGTTGAAGGCCTCCCCCCCAAACCTCGATGAGGTCCACGATCTCTGTAGTAGACCAGGTGGGCGCCCGCCTCTTGCGGCCCCGGGCAGGCTCCTGTGAGCTGCCAGCCTGGTCCTGGGAAGAGGCGGAGGGCTGGGTGGCAGCGGGTGGCTGGCTCATGCCGTGCCAGGTGCAGGGTCTGCTGGCTGGGTGCTGGCAGGCTTGCAACTGACACGAGCACTGTAGCCAGACCGTGGCCCTTTAAGGGCTCCGGGGCTGGGAGGGGGGCAGAAGAGTTTCCCTGGTTTGGCCCAGAGTGGCCACCAGGGCAAGTTGGGAAGGGCTAGCCTCCAACTAGTTCGAATTAAGTGGCTACACAGCCCTTAATTTGAACTACTTAATTCGAACTAGGCGTTAGTCCTCGTAGAATGAGGTTTATCTAGTTCTAATTAAGCACTCCGCAAGTTCGAATTAAATTCGAAATAGCGGTTTGCATGTATAGCCGCTATTAAAGTTAATTCGAACTAACGGCCATTAGTTCGAATTAACTTTGCAGTGTAGACATACCCCAATAGCTTAGTAAAACAGGATTTCCCTTTGCAGAAACCATGTTGACTTTTGCCCAACAAATTATGTTCTTCTACGTGTCTGACAATTTTATTCTTTACTATTTTTTTCGACTAATTTGCCCGGTACCGACGTTAGACTTACCGGTCTGTAATTGCCGGGATCGCCTCTAGAGCCCTTTTGAATAATGGCGTCACATTGGCTGCCTTCCAGTCCCTGGGCACAGAGGCTGATTTAAAGGATCGGTTACAAACCACACTTAATAGTTCCGCAATTTCCCATTTGAGTTCTTTCAGGGCTCAGCCTCTTCCACATCCCCCAGCCTGAGGTCCCACTCCCTGCCCCCCCCCCCCGAGCCACTAGCTGAGTCCCGCTTCCCTGCAGCTGCCCCCGAGCTCCTCGCACGCCCGCCCTGCTGAGCACGGAGGGAGACAGGGGCCTCTCAGCCACCCGGGGGCTGGGGCCTCGGGCCGTAGGTGGGAGGCAAGGCCATTAAACCCGAGCACCGGCTGGCTGCCAAGAAAACAGCCGGAGACACCCAGGCCAGATCCTGGCTGGCCACAAGTCACAGGTCGGGCAGCCTGCCTGCCTCCTCCCTTCGCCAGCAGTACCAGCCACGGGCCTTTTCGGGGAACCCGATCGTCCCCTGCGGCCTCCAGCCCCGCCACCAGCTTAGCTGCCACGGGGAACACTTGCTGCTGGAGGGGGGGCCAGCTGCTCTCTGGCTTCCTGCCCACGGCGTGGCAGACAGCCCCGGCCAGCAGAGCCAGTCAGGAGAATGTGTGCCGGGGTTGTGCGTCATGGGCACTGCCCAGTGAATCACTAGCGGGGGCCATCGCCTGAGCCTGGTATGATTCGCTCCCCGCCTGTCCGGTACAGAGTGCCAGGCCCAGACGTTCCCGCACGGCCAGTGTGGGGCGCCTGTCAGAGCTGCTGTCCTGTCCCCAGCTCGGCGCAGACCCGTGGGGCTGGGAGGGAGCGGAGCATGCCACGGGCGAGGTGCTCTCAGAAGGCACTTGTCCGGGGCAGGAAGCCAGTGGGACGTGGAAAAGACCAGGCCTCCCACGCTGGCAGCCGCCCATAGATGGAGTCGTTCTCTGACCTGCAGTGCTCCCGGCCTCTGCTGGTGTCCCAGGCAGGTCTAGCCGCGCCCCGCCCACCGCTGCTCCCAAGCCACTGGCCACAGGGAAACGCACGGTCTGCAAACTCCCGAGAACAGCTCCAGGGAGTCGGACGTTACTGGGCTCTGCTACCCCGAGCGACGTGCCCGGCGCACTCCGTGTCCGACGGCAAAAGAGCCACCTCAGATCCCTCGGGTTATTGACACAGAGGGGACATTTCAGGCCTCCCCACCCTGCCCAGCGAAGAGGCAACGTCCCAGGCCGCTAGCTGGAGATTTGCAACCATTCCTCCGAAGGCCGCACAGGGCCCGGAAATGGGTCTGAGCTCAGCCCGCGGAGCCGCGGCCACAGGGCCAACCCTTTCAGCGTCAGAGGGGGAGAGCTGGGGAGCCGCCGTTGGTGCCTGTTGCGCTTGCTGCTCTGTTACCTCGTTTCCTTGCCATCCCCTCGTCCCCGGAGCTCCCAGGGACCCGTGGCTCAAAGCTCCCGGCCGAGCCCGCCTGGCGGCCTGGCACGCAGACGAACATTGGCACTTGTGGATTTCTGCAGCAGTCTGTTCCGCCGCGTCACCAGTCAGGCCGTGGCTCTGTACCGGGCCCACGCGCCAGCGGCAGGACACCAGCTACCGCCCCACGCCTGCGCCCGAGCCTCGCTTGCTGGCTCGCCCCCTTCACCAGTCGGAGCAGCTCCGGTCCCAGCGGCCGCAGAGGCGTTCCCGCCGACTCTGCCCCCACCCGGGCGGCCCTTCCAGATGCCAGCAGAGCAGGCCAAAGAGCCTTGCGCCCTCCCCAGCTCCTGCTCCCAGGACAACTTGGCCCTGGCAATGAGCCACTCCGGCCCGATCCCGGCCTCACGCCTGTTGAGGAGAGGAGTTGCCAGCCTGCCCTGGCTTCCCTCCACGCCAGGCTCCTGTCCCTGGCAGGGGCTAGGCCCGGCGGCTTGCCCCTCCCCCGAGGGCAATAAGGGACTAACCTGCCCCTGGAGCAGACTGTGGAGCCGGGGGGGTTGCAGCCCTGCAACGGTCTCGTTAATGTAGCTGCGACTGGCTCGTCAATGTAGCTGCGATTGGCCACGGTTCTTTTTGAACCGTGGACGCGCCTTGGGACTCGTCATCCTCACAGCTCTCGTCAGCACCAGCCCCCTCTGGGTCCAGCCAGCGGCCCTGGGCCTCAAAAGTTGGCCCCCAGCGAGCTGCTCGGCCAAGGGGGCCTGACCCAGCCCCGGGCAGCCCAGGGCTGGGTATTAATCCCCACCCCCCGTGGAGCATGCACCCGGCATCACCCTGGCACAGGCTCAACTCCTCCTACCACCAGCCTCTCTGGGCCCTGCCAGGGGTCCCAGCCACTGGGGCACCCTGGCTCCTCCATCCAGCCCAGAGTCCTCTGACCCCCCTGCCCTTCGCCCTCCCCTGGGCTCAGGGACTCAGGGCCTTGCCGACGCCCCGCACAGGCTCTGAGGAGCCGCGCGGAGGAACATCCAGTCGTCCGCCGTGACTCGCCCTGCTGCGCTGGCGCTGCGTTCTCGCCCGGACTGGCAGGGGAGCCAAGGGAGGAAATAACCGGCCCCAGGACTGGGGTGGGCGCCGCGGTGAGCGCAGCCCCTGCTCTGGGGACAGGACAGGCCGGGGAGGAGGCGCTCGGCGTGACGCTGCCCAGCGCTGGGCTCGCCGCACCCCAGGGCCAGCAGGCGCTGCCTAGAGCCCAGCCGGGGCTTCCAACCAGCCAGCTGGGCTGGGCTGCTTCTGGCCTTTCCATTCCTGGCCCTAGGGGTCTGGCTGGGGTGACCCACCCGACCCCTCTGGCGGCTGCGAAGCATCCGTAGTGCCGGTCAGGGCTGCAGGGAGAACCCAGAAACCCTCCTCTCTCTGCTGCTGCTCCCTTTGTGCCCTTTCCAGCTTCCTCCTGTGTCCCGCACACAGTAACCAGCCAGCCAGCTAGAAACCACTGGCCCACACCCTGCCCCACCCTGCCCCTGGAGCTAGGCCCCGTGTCTTGCATCTCAGGCCACGTATGAAGCTTGACACAGTCCTGGGGCCAGACCCACCGACGAGAGGGCCGAGGGGCCTGGCAATTCTAATGGGCCCACGGCTCCCAGCTGCCACCCTGGCCCCTTTCAGTCGCCGCTGGAGCCCCACATGGCACGCTCCAGGCAGCTCTGCGGGCTGGGGCGTCTGGCATGGAGCACTCTGGGCAGCGCTGGCGGCTGGCCGCCCTCAGCCCCCCACCTTGGCCAGAGGCCTCGCCCCTCCCGGGAGGACGGCACTGCCCCCCACCTTTAGGGGGTCACCAGCTGTACGGCTTGCAGGTTTGCTCTGCAGCCACGAGGGCAGGAACGGCTCCTTTCTAACAGACGCCAACACTGCCCGGCGCTGGCCGCTTCTCAAATGGCAAGAGCTGGCAACGCAGCAGCCTGGCTGTCAAACCCCCATAGCACCAGCTCCTGCCCCGCCCACCCTTCCACTGAGACAGAGTGGGGGGGGAGGGGTGGCAGACCCCCCCCCCCATTTCCCCCATTCCAGCCCAGCAAAGCCTGGATCCCAGCAACCATGCTTCTGGACAGGACGTGAGTCATTTGCAAGAAGCCTCCGGAAGGCAGCACTGCGCCTGGCTCAGCGTAACTCACTTGTCGGGGTGGGAACTGCCCCCAGGCCTTACGTGCACCGTTCCCAGAGCTGGCGCAACAGCCGCCATGCAGAGCCGCGGCAGCGTGGGCCTGCCAGGGAGCCAGACCCGCATGCACAGCGGAGCTAATTCCCCGCCTGAGCAGCGGGAGGCGCTGTGTCCCCACTATGGGGCGGGTAAGAGCTGAATGGCTCTGTGCAACCCGCCCTGCAGCAGGGTCCAAGCCGGGCTTGTCTCCGGAGGGATGTGGAGAAGCGCTCTTGCTGCCGTATTTAACCCACCTTCTAACCCTGGGCAGCGGGTATGAGAGGCACGGGTGTCACCTTACTGGATTTTAAGGGGAGCAGCCAGGTCACTGCTGCACCCATGGGGGGTATTTGCCCCGAAGTGTATACAGACGCAGGCCGGTAGGGTCAGCCACACCCAAGCCTAGCGACCAGCGACTGCCCAGCAGAGTGGGCCCAGGGCCACCGGAGTAGACAGCCCCCCCCCCCCCACTACGTCACACAAACCCTCCCAGCTGCCAGACCCGTCCACAGGCCACTGTGACCGAGCCAGTAGGAGGCATGTGCCAGCCCCGGTTCACTGACCAGCCATTGGGCATTGCTGCGTGGCCAGCACCCCACTTGAAAACATGCTTCAGACCCGGCCTTCGCTGGTGGCTGAAGAGAACCGAATCCCTTCTCTACAAAGCCCGCACACGGCTCTGCCGATGCCCAGCTGCGTGGTCAGCATTAGGCCTCAGTGCCTGGCGCTTCAAACACGCAGGTGTGAAAGAACTTCTTCCCAAGCCCGTCGGTATCTAAGATACCCTTGAATTTGAATGACTAGAGCGTAAAAACCTGCTTCCAAAGTTTTCCGTCCTGTCTGTGCAGCCTGCCTCCCCCCCCAAGAGAGCCCTTAAGGGGCCAACTTTCCTCCTCTTCCGCTAGCTGTGCACACGAGGTTCCCTTCTACTTCTGCCTCGTTGATGACCTAGTTCTAGGAGAACCCTCCACCAGAAGCAGAACCTCCCTGAGCTGTAAAATCCTTTCTGATGCCTAAACTCTCTGGAAACATGTTTTTAATATCAGCAGCGAGTGAAATTTCATAAACACAATTGTGCGATTTTCTTGTTACGATAAATGAGTGTTCCCTCGGTCTAACAGCACTGACCTTTGTTATGAACACACTAAACTGCTCTGAGTGAGTCATTTACAGTCACGCCTTGCTTTTAGGGGTTTAAATATGGAGTAATCTGGAATGGTTACTTTGTGACGACTCAAGAGCGTATGTAAAATTAGGGTTGCCAGATGGTCTCCCAAAAAATACCATTCCCCCCGCCCCCGCCAGGCTTCCGTCCGGTGCGCAGCTGGAAAAATCAGAGAATACCAGACACTGCACATGTCCGGCATTCTTTGATTTTTTTACCAGACAAAAAGCGCAAATACCGGACTGTCCAGTAGAATACGGGACTCCTGGCAACCCTATGTAAAATGTAAAATCAGCTTAGAAATACTGATGAAGAGAATGTAAAGCAGAGAAGGGCTGCAGCCTGTATTCCATAACATTTCATGTTGTATTAAGCAGGGCCACTGACTTGCCCTTACCATAAAGTTTTTGCAAATACATTTCGGACAAACTTTGGGGTATATCAAAACACCCAAGCCTGACGTTTTTATTCCCAAATGTACCGTCTGCATGTCCAGTCGCCCCAGTCTGGCCGGCCGTGGAAATCAGGCTCCATTTTCTTTAGAAAGAAAGCTCAGAAGAGTGTTTTTTCCCAATGCCATTTGCTACATGTGGGTTCAAGGGTCTGGCTGGAAGGGGAGAGCAGAGAGCTACAGGTGTGGGGAGAGGGGGCAGTAGGGAGGGGTGTGGCCTGGCAGAGCTGGGGCAACATATGGGTGGGGACACGGGCTGCGGAACTTGATTCCCCAAACAGCAGCTTCATCCACCGCCCATGAGTCTAATGCAAAGCTCCTGTGTCGGCATGGGGGGCTGGACAGGGGGGCTTCCCAGTGCTAATTTCCATGGGCCCTGCAATGCGCCAGCCTGTTCCCACATTGCTCGTTGCTCCCCAGAAGCCCTTCCCAGCAGGCTGGGGATAGGCAGGGTGGCTGCATCCTGCTCTCGGTCGATTAGCCCTGGGGAAGCCGACCAGGGTCGGCTCCAGAGCCGTGTTAGCAGAGCTCCCTGCCGGGGCAGGCCGGGGAAGGGGAGAGCAGTGACTGAGACGGGTGCCTGGGACGATTTCTGAGCAGATTCCAGAGGAGCCAACGAGCCAGGGTGCAGCATCCAGTGCGGGATCAGCGGGGCGGGCGCTCCCAGCGGTGGCAGGGTGCAGGAGGCTGCAGAGCGGACCTGTCGGCGCAATGGGCGGGCCAGAGGAAAGCCATGGAGGGGGTAGAGCCCGGGCTGGCCCTCTCAGCCTGCATGCCTCTGACACAGCACAAGCCTGGAGCCTTGAGCCCCTCTGGGCCTGGAAGTGCAGACAGGGAAGCGCCTCAAGGAGGGTGCAAAGCAGGGACTCAAAATGGGGCGAGCAGCCAAGTGAGGAACAAGTCAGCGGGAGCGACCAGCCGCTCCCCAGCCTGCGCTCTGGCTCCGCGGCCCCAGGACAGGGTCCGGGTTCCTCTGGGCAGCGCCGGGGAGAGCTGGGGAGGAGGGGCCAGGACCCCGGCTCCGGCTCCGGCTCCGGCTCCGGCACGCTGGCTGGGAGTCCCAGCTAGTCTCTCCGCGGCGAGCACTAAGGATGTTGACCACGCCAGCCCCATGTACGCAGGGCCCAGCAGGGGCTGCATGCAGTGCCCCACGGGCCATGTGGTCAGGACGGCAGGAGAGCTATGAGACCCGGGCACTCAGCCCCCTGGCTCCGCTCTCAGAGCCAGCCTTCCAGGCCTGGTGCTGCACACCCCATGCCCAGCTGGGGGCAGGGGGCGTGCTGGGGTTGCCGCAGCGGGGGGCACCCTACACACTACGGTACCTAACGCCAGACAGCTGTGCTGGCAATGCTCCTGCCCCAGGTTCCTAGCACTGCGTGGCTCAGCCGGCCGGGGCGCGTCCCTACGGAGAGGGGCCCCACTGAACGGCTTCCATCGGAAACGCGGGTGCAGCCTGCAGCATGCTGTCGTGCAGGGCTGCCTCAGTCCTTCCCTGTTCCATGCAGAGCAGCTGGGCCAACATTTCCCCTGCTGCCTTCACCCCAGAGGTGGGTGCTTTTCACTGCTGCAGGGAGTCCCCTAAGTGTATAGCTTGCAAAATATACTGAGATCCCCCTGGACAGCTGGGGCTGCTCTAAGCTCCCGGCACCCGAGGCGGAGGCACAGCACAGCTGATGTAGGCAGCTCCATTGGGCTATTGAAGGGGTGGGGCAGATGTGAAACCCCAATTCGGAGCAGCAGGTCAATGTTTCTTGGCAATACAGAACAGCGCCACCCAGTGGCAGGTCAGGGGACAGCGACTGGTGTGCAGCTGCCCTGGCCCAGGCTCGCGGGCAGGCACCGGAGAACAGGCCCCGGTTTGGGGCGTCCTCGCGTAAACCTGCAGCCTCTGCCATGTGGCCCCAGGCGGCTCGCGTGCCATGGCCGGGCGCTCAGACAGAACGGGCGAGGCCCCGCCGGGCACTGCACGTGGGCCCAGAGAGGCGAGGGTTAACGCGCCGCCTTCTGCGCTGCGCCCCTCCACACGCTCCCCTCTGGAGCCAGGCTGCAGAGCGCAGGGCGCTCTGCTCCAGGTGCGGTAAGTGCCGGGCTGAATCAGCTTACAAGGAACGAGCCAATTCTCCCGCGTTGTGGGGGAGGGTCGCGCCCACCCAGGCCTGCAGGCACGGGCAAGGGAACACAGGCTGCCAGCCGCACACTGGCGTTCCCATTGGAAGCCTCTTTCCTTGCAGTGCCACGAAGCTTTCCCCAGGCAGCCGGCGAGGGTTCATTGTGGCAGTCGTGCGGGGGAGCCGGCTGACGCTGGCCGCACATAACAATGGTGCCGGGATTCACATGCACAGGCAGCTGCTGTCTGCCAGTCCTGGGCTAATCAGTGCCTCGAGCTGAGCCTTGTGACTAATACCTCTGGAAGGGCCTGTCCAGGGGCGGCAAGCGGCTCCTCCGCCTTCGCGCGGCTCCCGGGGCGGGCGCTGTCGCTGTGCCCTCGGCAGGGAGAATCAAAGCCACCTCTCCCCTGCCTACGTGGCTGGCATGCAGGACCAGATTAAGGAGGGGGCTAGCCAGGCAGCTGCCCGGGGTGCCAACCCATGGCCCCTTAGAGCTGCCATCGGGCGCCGCAGGGCCAGGGGCCAGGGGCCGCGCGGCGCCCCTTAGAGCTGCCATCGGGCGCCGCAGGGCCAGGGGCCAGGGGCCACACGGTGCCCCTTAGAGCTGCCATCGGGTGCCGCAGGGCCAGGGGCCGCGCGGCGCCCCTTAGAGCTGCCATCGGGCGCCGCAGGGCCAGGGGCCGCGCGGCACCCCTTAGAGCTGCCATCGGGCGCCGCAGGGCCAGGGGCCAGGGGCCACACGGTGCCCCTTAGAGCTGCCATCGGGTGCCGCAGGGCCAGGGGCCGCGCGGCGCCCCTTAGAGCTGCCATCGGGCGCCGCAGGGCCAGGGGCCGCGCGGCACCCCTTAGAGCTGCCATCGGGCGCCGCAGGGCCAGGGGCCAGGGGCCGCGCGGCGCCCCTTAGAGCTGCCATCGGGCGCCGCAGGGCCAGGGGCCAGGGGCCGCGCGGCACCCCTTAGAGCTGCCATCGGGCGCCGCAGGGCCAGGGGCCAGGGGCCGCGCGGCGCCCCTTAGAGCTGCCATCGGGCGCCGCAGGGCCAGGGGCCAGGGGCCGCGCGGCGCCCCTTAGAGCTGCCATCGGGCGCCGCAGGGCCAGGGGCCAGGGGCCGCGCGGCACCCCTTAGAGCTGCCATCGGGCGCCGCAGGGCCAGGGGCCAGGGGCCGCGCGGCGCCCCTTAGAGCTGCCATCGGGCGCCGCAGGGCCAGGGGCCAGGGGCCGCGCGGCGCCCCTTAGAGCTGCCATCGGGCGCCGCAGGGCCAGGGGCCAGGGGCCGCGCGGCGCCCCTTAGAGCTGCCATCGGGCGCCGCAGGGCCAGGGGCCAGGGGCCGCGCGGCGCCCCTTAGAGCTGCCATCGGGCGCCGCAGGGCCAGGGGCCAGGGGCCGCGCGGCGCCCCTTAGAGCTGCCATCGGGCGCCGCAGGGCCAGGGGCCAGGGGCCGCGCGGCACCCCTTAGAGCTGCCATCGGGCGCCGCAGGGCCAGGGGCCAGGGGCCGCGCGGCGCCCCTTAGAGCTGCCATCGGGCGCCGCAGGGCCAGGGGCCAGGGGCCGCGCGGCGCCCCTTAGAGCTGCCATCGGGCGCCGCAGGGCCAGGGGCCAGGGGCCACGCGGCGCCCCTTAGAGCTGCCATCGGGTGCCGCAGGGCCAGGGGCCGCGCGGCGCCCCTTAGAGCTGCCATCGGGCGCCGCAGGGCCAGGGGCCGTGCGGCACCCCTTAGAGCTGCCATCGGGCGCCGCAGGGCCAGGGGCCAGGGGCCACGCGGCGCCCCTTAGAGCTGCCATCGGGCGCCGCAGGGCCAGGGGCCAGGGGCCGCGCGGCGCCCCTTAGAGCTGCCATCGGGCGCCGCAGGGCCAGGGGCCAGGGGCCGCGCGGCACCCCTTAGAGCTGCCATCGGGCGCCGCAGGGCCAGGGGCCAGGGGCCGCGCGGCCCCCTTAGAGCTGCCATCGGGCGCCGCAGGGCCAGGGGCCAGGGGCCGCGCGGCGCCCCTTAGAGCTGCCATCGGGCGCCGCAGGGCCAGGGGCCAGGGGCCGCGCGGCACCCCTTAGAGCTGCCATCGGGCGCCGCAGGGCCAGGGGCCAGGGGCCGCGCGGCGCCCCTTAGAGCTGCCATCGGGCGCCGCAGGGCCAGGGGCCAGGGGCCGCGCGGCGCCCCTTAGAGCTGCCATCGGGCGCCGCAGGGCCAGGGGCCAGGGGCCACGCGGCGCCCCTTAGAGCTGCCATCGGGCGCCGCAGGGCCAGGGGCCAGGGGCCACGCGGCGCCCCTTAGAGCTGCCATCGGGCGCCGCAGGGCCATGGGCCAGGGGCCACACGGCGCCCCTTAGAGCTGCCATCAGGTGCCATGCACCCAATTGCAGCTGTAAGGTGCGCAGCGTGCCAGGGGGGTGGGGCCACGCATGCACCACGCGCCCGGGGGCAAATCTACGCATGTGTCGCGCGCCCGCTGCCCAGGGCGCAGGAATGGCTCGAGCCGGCCCTGCTGGCACGTTGCTATGAGCCCAATTCTTTGCTTGCTGCGCAATGGCCTTTCTGGGCCTTTCGATCTGTCTTGCAACCACAGGGCCTCCTGGGGAGACCAGCGCCCCCAAAGCCCAACAGCCGGGGGGAGGGGGGCTGGTACTTTATGGGGAGCGATGGCACTAGCACATTCCAGCTCCAGAACAAGGGAATTCTGGGAGGTGTAGTTCCCAGACGGACCTATGGACTGCGCCACAGTGCCTGCTGGGAAAGGGGGGAGCTATAAAAGAGCATGGCCCCTCCCCGGCAGAGTGAAGGCCTGAAGGGAACAGGACAAGTTGAGTCTCCCACCACAGGGTGTACCTGATCTGATGGGCAATAAGAGCACTTATTTATTTAAATCAGCTGTGACGGCTCGGCCAGAATTTCACCATCGCCGCTGGCCAATGGAACGCTGTCGCAGGAGACTGGGAGCAAAGGGACGTGTAGAAACACGAATGTTTTCAGCCCTGGCCTCTGGCCTGTCAATAACGAGCAATTGGTGAAGGGTACGGGGTAGGGAACGGGAGTTTGTGTAGCCAGAGGTGTGGGGTTGTCATGTCTGAACACACACGTCTATATTTAGAGAGAACTGGCTCTTCCCCTTGTTCCCTTTCTACCGGTTTGGATGCACTTGGAAGAGGAGTCTCTGGTTGTCTTTTTCAGAGGCCCTCATACTGCCAGGCCCTTGGCTGTAGCTTAGCTAGATTATGCCTCAATCCGGCACTGCAGCCACAAAGAACAAGCCCCAAGATTTCAAAATCAGGGCCAAAATGCTAATGCCGTGCCAAGGAGCAGGTGCTAAGCTCAGCTTTGCAGAGTGACAGGCGCCTGGGCTTCTGGCCGGCAAAGCCCCGCAGGCGAGCGAGGGCCCAGCCAGTGCCTGCGTGGGACGTGGCGTGCGCAGAAGCTCTGAAGGGGGCACCTGGAGCTGGGGGTGCCCGGAACAACGGGAGGACAAGCTCCGCGGACCAGCCTGGCGCCAGGTCAGAAGGCCAGGCTAGCTCAGGGAGGAGGCCGGAGCCAGGGCGGCCGCGGGATGCGCAGAGCGTGCCCTTTACAGGTGGAAGCATGGCAAAGGGCGGAGACGACCACACACGTGGCTGCCTGGCACGGTGAGCCACGGCACCGGGGTCCGACCTCGCCGCACAGGCGCTTGGGGAGCTTGTCCCGTGGGCTGCCCTGCAGCCTGAGAGGATGTGCACCCCGCCCAGCCGGGCTCTGGCCATCGCCGCAGCACAGGGGCCTGGCGAGTTCCTGTCCGGCCCTGTAAGCGTTTGGGCATTGGCACGGCACTAGGGACAGCTCGCCCCGCGCCCGCTGCAGATCGGATCCTGCTTCTGGAGCCACCACGCCAGCCACCGTGCCGCACCAATGTCCTTATGCCGGTCGCACCTTCAGGGACACCCCCCCAGTGCCTAGGGTGCAAGCGCAGCCCCGTTAACAGACGCTCCCCCCAGTGCCTAGAGCGCAAACACAGCCCCGTAGAACCCCCCCCCAGTGCCTAGGGCGCAAGCGCAGCCCCGTTAACAGACGCTCCCCCCAGTGCCTAGGGCGCAAGTGCAGCCCCCCCCCAGTGCCTAGGGTACAAACGCAGCCCCGTTAACAGAAACCCGCCCCCCCCCCCGTGCCTAGGGCGCAAGTGCAGCCCCATTAACAGCCCCCCCCCCCAGTGCCTAGAGCGCAAACACAGCCCCGTTAACAGAAACAACCCCCCCCCAGTGCCTAGGGCGCAAGTGCAGCCCCCCCCCCAGTGCCTAGGGTACAAACGCAGCCCCGTTAACAGAAACCCGCCCCCCCCGTGCCTAGGGCGCAAGTGCAGCCCCGTTAACAGCCCCCCCCCAGTGCCTAGAGCGCAAACACAGCCCCGTTAATAGAAACAACCCCCCCCCCAGTGCCTAGGGCGCAAGCGCAGCCCCGTTAACAGACGCTCCCCCCAGTGCCTAGGGCGCAAGTGCAGCCCCATTAACAGCCCCCCCCCCCAGTGCCTAGAGCGCAAACACAGCCCCGTTAACAGAAACAACCCCCCCCCCAGTGCCTAGGGCGCAAGTGCAGCCCCCCCCCCAGTGCCTAGGGTACAAACGCAGCCCCGTTAACAGAAACCCGCCCCCCCCCCGTGCCTAGGGCGCAAGTGCAGCCCCGTTAACAGCCCCCCCCCAGTGCCTAGAGCGCAAACACAGCCCCGTTAACAGAAACAACCCCCCCCCCCAGTGCCTAGGGCGCAAGCGCAGCCCCGTTAACGGAAACACCCCCCCCCCAGTGCCTAGGGCGCAAGCGCAGCCCCGTTCATGGAAACACCCCCCCCCCAGTGCCTAGGGCGCAAGCGCAGCCCCGTTAACAGAACCCCCCCACAGTGCCTCGGGCGCAAATGCAGCCCCGTTAACAGAAACACCCCCCCCCCAGTGCCTAGGGCGCAAACGCAGCCCCGTTAACAGAAACACCCCCCCCCAGTGCCTAGGGCGCAAGCGCAGCCCCGTTAACAGAACCCCCCCCCCAGTGCCTAGGGCGCAAGCGCAGCCCCGTTAACGGAAACACCCCCCCCCAGTGCCTAGGGCGCAAACGCAGCCCCGTTAACAGAACCCCCCCCCCAGTGCCTAGGGCGCAAGCGCAGCCCCGTTAACGGAAACACCCCCCCCCAGTGCCTAGGGCACCAGCACAGCCCCGTTAACGGAAACCCCCCCCCCCAGTGCCTAGGGCGCAAACGCAGCCCCGTTAACGGAAACACCCCCCCCCAGTGCCTAGGGCGCCAGCGCAGCCTCGTTAACGGAAACACCCCCCCCCCAGTGCCTAGGGCGCCAGTGCAGCCCCGTTAACGGAAACACCCCCCCCCCAGTGCCTAGGGCGCCAGCGCAGCCCCGTTAACGGAAACCCCTCCCCCCAGTGCCTAGGGCGCAAGCGCAGCCCCGTTAATGGAAACACCCCACCCCGCCCCCCCAGTGCCATTGCACGAGGAGTAACAGTTAATTTGAGGGAAGGGTTTTGGATCGGACTACTGCGTCTACACGCGGCGAGTTAATTCAGGCGACTGGCTTTTTAAAATGGCAAACGGCCGCGAATATGCTAATCAAGCGCGGGCTATTTAAATCCTGCGCTTCTTTAGCAACTTCGGTATGCTTCATTTGCCTCCCTAGTCTGAACTAGGGGACCAGTGTAGACATACCCTTTGAGATTTACACGCAGACCAAGGCCACCGAGGCGGCGGGTTACCCGGGGCTTTTACTTTGCGTCTCTCAGCTGGATTTCACAGTAACTGCAGCGCTAGTTACACGTGTTCTCTGCCGGAGCTAGAAGTCACCCTAGTGGACAGAAACTCTGCGGATCAGCCCCGCATCCTGCCACTGGGGCCAGGACCAGCTGCTTCGTAGGAAGGTGCAAGAGACACCCCTTGAGGGACAAAAATGGAACAACCTATCTCTGGGGAAGCTCTTTCCTAGCTCCGTCAGCGAGAGGTTGGCTGAGACCCTGGAGCAGGAACAGCCCTGCTCTGCATTTGTGCTTGTCCTGTGGAACCTGACTGGGCTCCCTCACTATTCATAGAAATGTCACTTGGCACCTGTCTCAGCAACACCTTGTGGCAGTGAGTTCCACAGGTTAGCTGTGCATTGTGCAAACAACTAGAACAGGGGGTGGGCAATAATTTTGGAAGGGGGGGTCACTTCACAAATATCGGAAGTGGCCGCAGGCCAACCCGGAAGGGGCAGGGCCTTGGGCAGAAGGGGCGGAGTTGAGAACTACCCTGCTGGGTACAGTGATCTTATTTTCTGAACCAGCTGCAGCTAGGGAGAACAGTTTAATTTAAATTATGAAACAGATGAAGCATTTTAACTTTCTCATGTTAGTTTATCAAACTTCATTTTAAATAAAGTAAAATGTTCTGTGCAATACAAAAGGTTTCAATGCTTTATTTATGGCAGGGGCGGGGAACCTTTTCTGGGTCTGAGGGTCACTGACTGACACACACAAAAATTAGTTGGGGACCACACAAGTGAGAAGCAAAAAAAACCTCCAAAAACCCCCAACACTCATTGATGTGG
This sequence comes from Pelochelys cantorii, assembly GCA_032595735.1. Lineage (NCBI taxonomy): Eukaryota > Metazoa > Chordata > Testudines > Trionychidae > Pelochelys > Pelochelys cantorii. The sequence goes on from CM064341.1 coordinate 41,489,664, forward strand.
CCCCAACTGAGACACCGCACTGCCTCTGGCGCCCCAACCTCACGAGGGGAGGGGAAGGGAGGGGAGGGGGGAAACTGAGGTTCAGGGCTTCCCATAGACCAGATTTACTTTTCTGGAGGGTCCAGAGTTAGTGGATTTAATGGAGCCCCTTAGGCTCTGGGGTAGGGCCAAAAATGAGGGGTACATTGCACGAGACAGGGCTGCCAGCAAGTAGGATAGAGATGGGGTGCAGAAGCAGGCTGGGAGTAGGGTGTCTGGCCAGGGGGAGGGAGCAGGAACAAGGGAGGGTGTCGGAGCAAGCTGGAGGTGCTGGGTCTTGTGGGGGGAGGGAAGTGACGGGATTGGGGTGCAGGTGGGGGGGGTCTGGGCAGGAGGGGGGACCTTACCTGGCTTCGTGCTCCCTTGCAGCAATGGCTGCAGCCACGCTGTCTGGGCCACCCCAGAGGGAGGCCCCGCTTCCACAGCCCTGCGGTCCCAGAGGCCGTAGACACTGCTGCTGCGGCCACGTGGTTTGGGGCTGGCCCCGAGGCACCACGGCCACAGGCCGCCCCGGACGCACCACTATCACGACCACGTGGCCCGGTGCCGGCCCCAGAGACATTGTTACGTGGCCACATGTCCCCGTGCCGGCCCCGGAGACGTTGTTACGTGGCCACGTGGCCCGGTGCTGGCCCCGGAGACATAGTTACGTGGCCACTTGTCCCGGTGCCGGCCCCGGAGACGTTGTTACGTGGCCACATGTCCCGGTGCCGGCCCCGGAGACGTTGTTACACGGCCAGGAGGCCCGGGGACTGGCCCCCTTGAGGGGCCTGACCCCAGCGCTGCCCCCTCTCCAGCAGCAGTGCAGGGCGTGGAGGGGCGGGCTGAGCTCCGTCCCCCGGAGGGTCCTGTAATTAGGGGGCAGGGCCTGTAATTGCCTCGCAGGCCGGCTCCGCCTGCTGAGGGGCTTTTGCCCCCCTGTGTGGCAGGGTGACTCCCACACAGCCAAGTCCCTGCTGCCCCAGAATGTGAGTCCCGCCCGCCCAGCCCGCGCCAGTGCAAGTGGGCTGGGCCCATTAGTCCTTTAAGGGAACAAGGCACCAGCCCGTGGTGACACAGGCCGGCAGATAGGCCAGCCGGCCGCGCGGCTGCAGCCCGGGCACTGCAAGAAACTCGTTAACGACAAAGAGGGAGACATTAAGTGAGCCCGAGTAATGAGGCATAAAAGTCAGACATGGTTACGAGAGAAATAGACACAGCACTTGCTGGTGCCTAACTTAGCACCTCAGTGCGAGCGCTCCCCACTGCCAGCCTCGTGCGAGCACTCCCCACCGCCAGCCTCGTGCGAGCGCTCCCCACCGCCAGCCTCGTGCAAGCACTCCCGCACCGCCAGCCTTGTGCAAGCACTCCCGCACCACCAGCCTTGTGCGAGCACTCCCCACCGCCAGCCACGTGCGAGCACTCCCGCACCGCCAGCCTTGTGCAAGTGCTCCCCACCGCCAGCCTCGTGCGAGCGCTCCCCACCGCCAGCCTCGTGCAAGCACTCCCGCACCACCAGCCTCGTGCGAGCGCTCCCCACCGCCAGCCTAGTGCGAGCACTCCCACACCACCAGCCTCGTGTGTGCACTCCCCACGGCCAGCCTCGTGCAAGCACTCCCACACCGCCAGCCTCATGCGAGCGCTCCCCACCGCCAGCCTCGTGCAAGCACTCCCCACCGCCAGCCTCGTGCGAGCACTCCCACACCACCAGCCTCGTGTGAGCACTCCCCACCGCCAGCCTCGTGCAAGCACTCCCCACCGCCAGCCTCGTGCGAGCACTCCCACACCACCAGCCTCGTGCGAGCACTCCCCACCGCCAGCCTCGTGCAAGCACTCCCCACCGCCAGCCTCGTGCGAGCACTCCCACACCACCAGCCTCGTGCGAGCAGTCCCTGTCATGTTACTAGATTTTTGAGGGGAGCAGCCATATCACTGCTGCACCCACGGGGGGGTGTTGGACCCTTTTATACCACTTTTGGGGCCATGTGAGGTGTCGAATAGAGGCTTACTGTCTGCGGATTCTGTAGATGCTATTCATGTGATTGTATAATGTCTGTGTGTGAAGTTATAAGCATGTACTTTGTGTGGGTACTGAATGTTTCTCTGTATGTGGTTGAGCCATGGGCAGAGCTCGGCCTATGGACATGCTAATGAGCGAGGCTCTGTGGAACAATAACCCTCCACAGGCCAAGGACACACCTCCAGAATGGGGACTGACACCTAAGGGCTACCAGCAGGGAACACAGGGATAGGCCACTGGCCAGGTGACCTGCTGCAGCCAAGAAGAGACCAGGAAGGAGGTATAAATATGCCACGTGGCCAACTCCATCTTAGTGCTCAGCTCAGCCCTTCATCCCAGAGGCAGCAGTGCAGGGATCGAAGAGCCGGAAAGAACTGTGGACCCATCCTGACGTAGGATGTTCACCAAAGACTTTTAAGCCAGCAGTTATAACATCTCTGCTGCGAGCCTGCATCGAGAACTGGGAGATTCGATGCATGTAATGTATGATACTTTAACAACCTCACTCTCACGCTTTTCTTTCTTGTAGTAATAAACCTTTAGATTGTAGATGCTAAAGGATTGGCTCAGCGTGGTTTGTGGGTTAGGTCCAGAGGGTAAATTGCCCTGGGATCTGTGGCTGGTTTCTTGGAACCGGACAGAACTTGGGGAAGGTGAGATTGGGCTCTAAGACCCCTCACCTGCGTATGAGGCCTGGGGCCATCCGGGGCACGGATATTGCTGGGGTGTCGGAGGGGTTTTGCTCGTGAGGCATCAGGCAGGCGGCTAATGCGCTCCATGGGACTGGTTTGTGGCCTGTTTGGGAAGGTCTCCAGTCAGGGGCCTGTAAGGAGCCCTGAATTTGAGCAATTCGCCCTGAGCGGACGCCCTCAGCTGTGCCCAGACCCAGCCCGGTCCGTCACACTCCCCACTGCCAGCCTAGCGCGAGCGCTCCCTCCCTGTAAGGAGACAGCTCAGTCCTGACACACCCGGTATGTGCCGGTGCCTCAGGCCATGGGGCAGGAGATGCAAACCCCTCCCAGGAAGCCTTTTCCGCCTCATTCCCAGTGATTTAGCGGAAAGAAACTCTGAGGCCTGGAGCCATTCAGCCCTTTGCCGCCTGCTTGCCTCCCGCTCCCTCAGGCGACGCAAAGCCGGCAGGAGCCCTGGGACAGCGGCCGCTTGGCTCTGGCCTGCCTGGCCCCTGACAGTGCCAGGAACCCGACTGCTGAGCCCAACCCCTCAGGAGGGACTGAGTCAGATGGGGACCAGCCCCTTGCCAACAGCAAAGGACGAGGGGCAAGTGGGGCGCTCAGAGGGTTCAAGAGCTAGTATCTGACCCGCTCTGCCGACCTGTGCTCATGCCAAGTTGTTTTAGGCTCCCCCTTCCTGGCAGCCAATGACCGCCCGGCCTGGCCCGCAGCCCTTCCCGGGACGCAGCGCGGCTGCCTGGGAAGGCCGGGGAGCCTTGAAGCAGCCGGCTGTTTAGCTGCCGAGTGGCCGTGGTGGGGCTGGGATTCGTGGCTGCTGCTGCCGCTTGAGACCTCGAAAGGATTCAAGAGGGACCCAGCCACACAATGTTGCGCCGTGGCGCTGCTGCTCCGGGAGGCCTGCGTGCAACACTCGTGCCAGAGCCAGTGGGACAAGGGACACGGAGGCTCACTGCGGCACCACAGACGAGTGGCCCAATAGCTAACGCTGTGAGGAACACGCCCACCCAGCCATCAGGAACCCGCTCTCCATAGCCCAGCCCTGGGGCGGGACCCGGCGCAGGGCAAGCAATGGGCGCAAAAGGCCCCTGCACGTACCTTGGCCCGTGGAAACGGCCCTGGCTCTGCTGGCCTTGGAGCCAGCCTTCCAGCAGGGTCCTCCTCGCTCCCCGTGTGCTGGGAAACGCCCCTGGGCCCTCCGTGGCTGGCCTGGCCACTGCCCAGTGCGCTCTCTGCCCTGCCACCCCTGCGCAGGGCCCAGCACGGCAGCTAAGCGGGCACTCTGGGGCAAGCACCTGGGCGGTTCTACTGGCTCCAGTAAAGGGGAAGCGCCAGCAGCAGCAGGCCTGGAACAGCGCCTCCCCCTCCGGCTCCCTCCTCAGCAGAGCTGCTCACATACCCGGGCTCCCGTGCTCACGGGCGCCGGGGCCTCCCGGCCTCCCACCGGGGCAGCGGCAGGGGACGAGGAGAGCGGGAGAGGCCGGAGCCGCGGCTGGTGGCACGGTCAATGTGCAAGGCCTGCCGAGGCTGCGGCCCCGCTTGCCTTGGAGCAGAGATGGGCACTTGGGAGCAGAGCCGTTAATTCAAAGCGTTAACTGAGTCGTGTGGGAACCGAAACCGTCCAGCTGATGCGACCGACAGGCCCCCGGAAGAAACGGAGGAGAACGCTGAGCTGCCAGTGCACACAACGTGCCTGCTGCTGGCAGACGGCACTTGGAACAGCTGCACACGAGACTCCCCCGACAGCCTGCTGGGAAGGGGACAAGTGCCACCCCCCTTCCGCCCAGGGTTCCTCACTAAACGCATTAAGCCATGTGCAGCGCAGGGCACTTCGCAACAGCGGGTTTGCCTGGGGAGCTAACGGCTCCTTTGCACTGGGAGTCTGCCAGGACGGGCACCATTCCAGGCTGGTGTAAGGAGCGTTTGCACTGATGAGTAGTGAAGGGGCGTGGCTGCCCCGAGCGCGTTACGGCCCCAGGGACTCGCCTGTACATGCAGGAGGTCGAGATACCAAGCAGGTTTCTGGGCCTGTAGGGAGGTGGTGGCAGGACTGGGACCTTAGTCTCCTTTGCTCCCCAACCAAGACAGCGATAGGCTTTGCGAGAGGTGACCGGACTGAGCAGGCAGCAGACGCTGGGCATGAGCCCCTGGAGGATTGGGTCTGAGCGGTAATTGCTGCCCAGTCGCTGTTCTGTAAAGTCTCTGCAGGGGACGCCAGTGAAGGAAGCACATTCTGATGGGTGCCCAGACACGCCCCAGGTCTCTGCTGTACTTGCATGGAAGACACTCAGCCAATCCCTCCGGTACCAGGCCGGGGCTCAGAGGCTGCAGCCTTCCCGCCGCACTTACTGACCAGAGCAGCCACGGCCAGCTCCTCCCAGCTCTTGGCCCATGCGCAGCGCTGACTGTGGGCCCGGCTCACGGCTGCAGCGGTGCCCAGCGAGCATGTACAGCCTGGCCATTTGTGACACAAAGCAAACCCCTCTGCTCTCGGCATGTCCAGCGCTGCTGCCACCCCCACTCCACTCTGGACTGAGGGGAAGGAGAAAACGATTTGGGAAGTGTGGGAGGACAGGCGGCCCTGCACGCTGCTGGCGGGCACAGCCGGGAGGACAGGCGGCCCTGCACGCTGCTGGCGGGCACAGCCGGGAGGACAGGCGGCCCTGCACGCTGCTGGTGACACAGCCGGGAGAACAGGTGGCCCTGCACGCTGCTGGCGGGCACAGCCGGGAGGACAGGCGGCCCTGCACGCTGCTGGCGGGCACAGCCGGGAGGACAGGCGGCCCTGCACGCTGCTGGCGGGCACAGCCGGGAGGACAGGCGGCCCTGCACGCTGCTGGCGGGCACAGCCGGGAGGACAGGTGGCCCTGCACGCTGCTGGTGACACAGCCGGGAGAACAGGTGGCCCTGCACGCTGCTGGCGGGCACAGCCGGGAGGACAGGCGGCCCTGCACGCTGCTGGCGGGCACAGCCGGGAGGACAGGCGGCCCTGCACGCTGCTGGCGGGCACAGCCGGGAGGACAGGCGGCCCTGCACGCTGCTGGCGGGCACAGCCGGGAGGACAGGCGGCCCTGCACGCTGCTGGCGGGCACAGCCGGGAGGACAGGCGGCCCTGCACGCTGCTGGTGACACAGCCAGGAGGACAGGTGGCCCTGCACACTGCTGGTGGGCACAGCCGGGAGGACAGGCGGCCCTGCACGCTGCTGGTGACACAGCCAGGAGAACAGGCGGCCCTGCACGCTGCTGGTGACACAGTCAGGAGGACAGAGGACGAGCCACGTTCAAGGAGGAACGGGCAATAGCCAAACTCTTGCCCAGTGCCCTGCCCACTAGGCCATGCAGCCTCCCTGGTTCACTTCCATGCGAGCTGGTTTTTATCCTCTCTCCCTATCCCATTGTGCTGGCTAGGGACAGCTCTGGCATGGCAGGAAGGAGGGACCTGGTGGAACTGGCACCATCCTGCACAACACTGCCGCATGCAGATGCTTTTCTGGCTGGTTTTTCATGCCTCCGGTTGGCACATGTAATGGGTTCAGGTCAAAGCCCCTGCTCTGCACCACACAAACTGCAGGCAGCGCCCGCAGGGTCGGTTGTGACCCGTTCGCAGGGCCGGAAGCCTGGCCCAGGGATGCTTAGTCTAGATGCTAGACACGCGGAGCAGATTTCTGCTCACACCCTCTGTTGCGATCCGAGCCGGGAGTTGTGCTCGCTGGGGTTCTGCTGCAGAAATGCACCCAGCGCAGACCACAGCTGCCAGGCTTCTCTTACCTTCACCTGGCTCATAGCCAGCCCCGCCCGGATGAAACCATCAGGGGACCCTCCGGCTTACTGCAAGGCAGGCCTGGCCGGCAGACTCACCCGTTCCCCAGGGAGAGCGCTGGCTGGCCAGGCTGCACACCAGGGCACCTTTGCCAAACCGGAGCGCTGGCTGGCCGGGCTGTACACCGGGGCGTCACTGCCAAACCGGAGCGCTGGCTGGCCAGGCTGCACACCGGGGCGTCACTGCCAAACCGGAGCGCTGGCTGGCCGGGCTGTACACCGGGGCGTCACTGCCAAACCGGAGCGCTGGCTGGCCGGGCTGTACACCAGGGCGTCACTGCCAAACCGGAGCGCTGGCTGGCCGGGCTGCACACCGGGGCGCCACTGCCAAACCGGAGCGCTGGCTGGCCGGGCTGTACACCGGGGCGTCACTGCCAAACCGGAGCACTGGCTGGCCGGGCTGTACACCAGGGCGTCACTGCCAAACCGGAGCGCTGGCTGGCCGGGCTGCACACCAGGGCGCCACTGCCAAACCGGAGCACTGGCTGGCCGGGCTGCACACCGGGGCGCCACTGCCAAACCGGAGCGCTGGCTGGCCGGGCTGCACACCGGGGCGCCACTGCCAAACCGGAGCACTGGCTGGCCGGGCTGTACACCGGGGCGTCACTGCCAAACCGGAGCACTGGCTGGCCGGGCTGTACACCAGGGCGTCACTGCCAAACCGGAGCGCTGGCTGGCCGGGCTGCACACCAGGGCGCCACTGCCAAACCGGAGCACTGGCTGGCCGGGCTGTACACCAGGGCGTCACTGCCAAACCGGAGCGCTGGCTGGCCGGGCTGTACACCAGGGCGCCACTGCCAAACCGGAGCGCTGGCTGGCCGGGCTGTACACCAGGGCGTCACTGCCAAACCGGAGCGCTGGCTGGCCGGGCTGTACACCAGGGCGTCACTGCCAAACCGGAGCGCTGGCTGGCCGGGCTGTACACCAGGGCGTCACTGCCAAACCGGAGCGCTGGCTGGCCGGGCTGTACACCAGGGCGTCACTGCCAAACCGGAGCGCTGGCTGGCTGGGCTGCACACCAGGGCGCCACTGCCAAACCGGAGCACTGGCTGGCCGGGCTGCACACCGGGGCGCCACTGCCAAACCGGAGCGCTGGCTGGCCGGGCTGCACACCGGGGCGCCACTGCCAAACCGGAGCGCTGGCTGGCCGGGCTGTACACCGGAGCACCGCTGCCGAGCCAGAGCACTGCCATTTCGGGGACTATTGCGCGCCAGAGACCAGCGTTTCCCATGCCCAGTTAGCAATGTGGGCACGTCCTTTGCTCTGAGCCGTCTCTGAAAACAACCTGGCTCCTCCGTGTTCTCCACATTGCGCCACGCTCCAGTCCCGGCAGGACAGGCCTGACCCCCAGCCTGGCCAGGGACCGGACCTTCTGGATAAGCTGGGCTGCCTGCCAGTGAGAAAACGGCTCTTCCCCTTCCTAGGCCCCTGTTCCGACAGGGGAGTCCCATTCACCCGCCTCCTGGGGCCGGCCGGGCACCGGGCAGGGAGCTGCTGCTGGAGGAGCTGCGTGGTTCCTGGCCCGTGGCTCAGCTCACTCCTGGCATGGCAGGCTGGGATGAAATAGTTATTTTCAGAATGAACAAACAGCACAGACAGCAGCAACCGCCCCCGTCCCAGTTCAAACAGGGCACTCACATGGCAGGCAGCTGGAATGGCAGAGCCCGTAGCTGGCAATTAACCTCCCATTCACCCCCCATATGCAGCCAGCAGCTTCTTTACGGCGGCTGTGGGAGTCACCCATTTAATTAATGAAGTAATTGGCGCTTACTTTCTGCTGACTGTCCGACGAGCGCAGAGAATGTCCTGTTCCCCCTTATTTACCGTGATCTATGCTTCCCTACACGACTCCGCAGCAGCCAGCGCGTCCTGGGACTCCAGTTCCCGGCCGGCCGGAGCGCAGAGATTGGTTCCGGGGGGTAATGTGTCTAACAAGCGACTGGGCCCTTTGGATCATTCCCTGGCACAGGCGCGGCAGGGAAAGCAGCCTCCGTAGCAGCCCACGCTGCTTCCCAGCCAGGCAGGTCCCACCAGGAGTGAGCCTGCGGCCAGCCGCTCGACAGGTCTCTGGGGACAGGGCCTGCAGGCAAAGCCGGATTCTCAGGAGGGAGCAGGAAGGTGGCAGCTGCAGGGAGCTCACACGCCGCAGCTGGGCAGCCCAGGAGCTGTGGCCCTGCACACCCACGTGCAAAGCCCTCGCAGAGAGCTGCCTGGCTCGGGTCCAGAAGTGGTGGAACCGCAGACAGCGCCTCATTTGGCTCCAGGTCCGGTTGCCATCGTTAGCAGCGCGCTGGGCGATAACTCACGGTGGAAGGGAAACGGGCCCTGGCACTAGACAAACCTGCCGCCTCCCTCATCCATAGGCCCAGCCCGGCGGGGCAAAGCAGCTGCGGGGCCAGCCTCCTGCAGGCAGGGCAGCCAGGGCAACCCCCAGGGCTGTGTGGATGTTTGCTGGGCCAGCGCGCGCTGAGAGGAGCCGCAGTGTGTCCCCCAGCACACAGCCAGCCAGCGCTCCACGCCTGCGACACTCTGGTAACGGCACTTGCGTTCTCTCCACATCAATCTCCCTGCGACGGGCCGGGCCGGGTCTGGGCACCGCTGAGGGCGTCTGCTCAGGGCGAATTGCTCAAAACCAGGGCTCCTTACAGCCCCGACTGGAGACCTTCCGAACAGGCCACAAACCAGCCACACCGAGCGCTCCAGCTGCCCATCCAGCCAGCAGGAAGCCTCACGAGCAAAACCCCTCAGTCACCCCAGCTCTCCCTGTGCCACAGTCAGCCCCGGGCCTGCACACAGGTGAGGGGTTACAGAACCCAACCTCACCCACCCCGAACGGGTCCTCCCGGTCCCAGAGAACCAGCCACAGTCCCCAGTCAATTTACACTCTGGAGCTTACCCACAAACCACGCTGGGCCAATCCTTTAGCATCTAAACTCTAAGGCTGCGTCTAGAGGGACCACATGCAGGAGCAGGCGGGCTCCCTCCCGTGTCCGCATGCGGCTCCCGGGTTGAGCCATTCCCGGCAGGAGACCATGAGTCGCAGGGCCAGCCTCTGTCCCATGGAGTCGAGGGAGGCAGGGGAAGGAGCCGTGAGGGGCGACACTGCTCAGCCCAGCTGGAGGGCCTGAGGGAGCAATGGGAGCTGGGTGCCCCAGCTGCGAGGCCTTTGCCTACAGCCTGTTACTGGCGGGGCCGTTCCTCTGGGGCCACTGAGCCAAGCCCCCCTCCTCCCGCTCAGCTCTGCCCCCTGCCGGGCCCCCTGCCCTGTGCGCCCAGGTCCCTCCTGGCTGCCCACTGCCCAGAGACTCCACGAGGCTGCTGCTTCTCCCGGCTTCTGTCCTGGCCTCTTCCAGCCGGTCTAGTGCAGGGAGCGTCTCCGTGCCCGCTCTAGCCCCTTGTTTCCCCTTGGTAGCCCAAACCACTCGCACCCCCAATATCCCAGAATCCTTTGTGCTGTTCCAGACAGGAAACCCCAAGTTCTGCGACTCAGCACAGCGGGCAGCCAGTTCAGTGTCACTGGCCCCCCATCAGGCTTGTGCTCACTGCAGAGTCCGGCTGGGCTCAGTGCAACCCACGAGGGGAGTTTGTGCCTTTGTCATGAGACCGGGGTCGCTGCCCCGTCCCCTCGGCTACGCAGCCCCACGCCTGGCTGCAGCTGCTTCTCGCGGCGGGGGGGTCTTTGCAGCGACCTTGCTGGGCCTATGCATTTGTGCAGTGGAAGCGTGGATCCGGTGGGACGTTTCAGAGCCCCCAGCTCGGTGGCTTTCACCGGGGGTCTGCAGACGACGTCCCAGGGCAGCCGGGCCTCCACTCGAAGCTGTTTAGGAGTCGGCAGATGAAAACAGGTGGAAACCCCCAGGCCTAGTTCCAGCCTGCCAGAGCCACCGCTGCTCCCGCCACCCTGCGGGAGCATCACAGAGCCCTGCCGCAGCAATGCTCAGGCCGCTGCTGAGTGGTTTTGGGAGGAACGGGCACCATGCAGGGACGGGCCACGAACTGCTCGAAACCACACACACACCCGCCTCCCCCGCTAAACAAGTATTATTAGCCCCAGTTTGCTTCCAAGTGTCTCACCCTGGTAATTAACACCCAGTGCTACTGCTGGGGCTGCAAATTGCTGGTATTTAATGACATTTTCCAAAGATTTTTAATAGAAATCTCAGGTCTTGTTCCTAATCTGACATTTATCTTCTGTTTAGCATGGAAAACAAACACAGAGCCTGAGAGTCATTGCTCATATTATAAATGGCTTTATTGCTGGTTTTATTACCTGCCTATTAAGCTGTCACAATCTGTGTCTCTCCCCATTTTGGTGATGACCAGCCGGTGAAATCTGTCATCTCTGCTGTAGGATTTACACAGGACCCTGGTGAGAACTCGAGTCATGCAGAGGATAATTATCAACTCTGTTATTAATGTTGCTGGCTTGCCCTAGGGGATAATATGTCAGCGAGGTTAAGATATTGACAAGCAATAGCGCATGTGTTATAATTAGAGCCGCCCCAGAACAGCAAGCCGGCGCAGTGTGAGGAGCTGAGATAGGGCTCAGCGTCACAGTTCCGGTGCAAAAGGGTCAGGGGTCCAAAACCAGGACTCAGCTGGGACCTCCAGCTCCCCCCGTTGTCACAGTCCCCCAGACCCGCACACCACACCCAGCAGCTGGGGTTAGCCCGCGTGCACAGCCCTGAGACTGCGGGGGGGTCACCAGTGTGCAAGGCCCCCAGCCGGCTGGGAAAGGGTTATGGGAGATGGACCCAGGAAGTCCTGGCAAGGGGCCGGCACCCACATGATGCTGAGGAAATGGCCACACGTTGAGTCAGCTGCTGGGACGAGAGTCTGCGCCAGCCCTGTCTCCATTCAGACTCTTGCCGTGAGCGCTGCCGACTCACCGGACACGGGTGCAGCTGGCGACTGGGCCTCGTTCCCTAGGCTGCAGAAGCCAGAGCAGAAGGGGCTTTCCCAGGTGTCCCCAGAAGGCTGGCCTCACTTCAGCTCTGACCGAGGGGACAGATTTCTTCCGGGACTGGGCCAGAGCGTGTCTGCCCAGCCTCTTGGTGTGACCTGCCAGCGTGCTGAGCTGACCCGGCCTCCGGTCCAGGCAGTACCACAAGGGGCCCGGACGCTGTCTCTGAGGCATGTCGGCAGAGACTAGAAAGCTAACCTTGGCCATCCCTCCGGATCGACTATTGTTCCATCAAGCGGAGTGGCTCAGGGGCTCAGAAGTTCATCAATCGTTTCCCATGGAAAGCACGTACGCCAGCCAGACGGAATCTTGCTGAGAAAATGTGGAAAAGTGGTAGATTTAACCTACTTCAAAATGTCATTTTCTGAAAAAAAAATTGATCCACATCTCTGTCTAACCGATGCTTAAAGGATGTGTCCGTACTGCAGCTGCATGTTAAACACACACGGGGCTGTGGTGAGTGGGAAGAACCGGCTGGTGGCCCTGCTGCCCACCCATCAGCGTGGAATGAAATGGACGCACACGGCTGCCCCCAGGCTGGGCAAAACCAACGCTACAGCCAGAAGCCAGCTCAGACCAAGCCCTGGCCCGCCCATAGCCAGTCACCACAGTCCAGAGCTGGGGACGGGCAGCCCGAATGGCCCGCGGCTGGGGCTGGGGGGGAGGGGGGGGCTCTGTCCACTCAGACCTGGCTTTCCGCCCCTTCCCACATACAGAGGTTTTCAGAAGTGACCCAGGCAGAGCTGCACTGTGTGACTGATCCCGTCTAACAGGGACTGGGATGTCGAGAGGGTTTGTCATGGCTGTCCCCGGTCTGCCAGCATCACCCGCGGTCTCCATGTCATACTGTCTGTGCACCATGGGCCTGGTGCGTCCTGCGCCTGGCTGGAGGCGGGTAGGAAAGTGGTGAAGAGCAGAGAGACACTAGCAGGTAGCTGAAGGTCTCTCAATGCATTCCAGGGCACATAAGGCTCGCTATTGCCACTGCGCAGATAGAGAAACCGAGGCACGAGCCTGTGACAGCAGGGAACCAGTCTCCTGCTTGGCAGCCTGTGCTCTGACCATGGCCTGAGGCAGGTGGCCGGGGAGAGACCCACAGTCCCTCAGCGCTCCTGCCTCATCCAGCGCTATGTGCACTGGGGCGACGGGGCGTTAGACCAGGCGGCCGGGGAACCCAGCAGCTGATGAGCAGCCCCCGCGGTGACCCCGAGTCACTCGTGTCTCGTTCTGCATGGCAGGGGGGTTAGAACGGGACAGGGGGTCACCCGGCACTGCTCCCCCCCGCCCCCCGCTCACGCAGCACCCTCGCCTGTGTCCAACAGATGCTGCCTGTTCCTGCCTGTTCCTGCGCGCTCTGCACCTCCCGGCCTGGCCAGGCAGCGGCAGGATTGGCCTCATTGTACCAGCAGGGCCACGGCAGGGCATTTCGTGCCCTCGGAAGTGGCAAGCTGGATGATTTCACTTGCTCTGGGACAGCAGGGACCCAGCCAGGCACGAGAGGGAGCCAGCCTCCCTGGCCCGGCCCCGTCACCAACCAGCCTCCCTGGCCCCATCACCAACCAGCCTCCCTGGCCCGGCCCCGTCACCAACCAGCCTCCCCGGCCCCATCACCAACCAGCCTCCCCGGCCCGGCCCTGTCACCCGCCAGCCTCCCCGGCCCCATCACCAACCAGCCTCCCTGGCCCGGCCCCGTCACCAACCAGCCTCCCCGGCCCCATCACCAACCAGCCTCCCCGGCCCGGCCCCGTCACCAACCAGCCTCCCCGGCCCCGTCACCAACCAGCCTCCCCGGCCCCATCACCAACCAGCCTCCCTGGCCCGGCCCCGTCACCAACCAGCCTCCCCGGCCCCATCACCAACCAGCCTCCCCGGCCCGGCCCTGTCACCCGCCAGCCTCCCCGGCCCCATCACCAACCAGCCTCCCCAGCCCCATCACCAACCAGCCTCCCCGGCCCCATCACCAACCAGCCTCCCCGGCCCCATCACCAACCAGCCTCCCAAGCCCGGCCCATTGCCCACTAGGTTCCCAGGCCCAGCCCGTCACCCACCAGCCTCTCAGGCCTGACCTGTTGCCCACCAGCCTCCCAGGCCCAGCCCGGCGCCCACCAGCCTCCCCAGCCTGGCCCGTCACCAACCAGCCTCCCAGGCCCAGCCCGGCGCCCACCAGCCTCCCCAGCCTGGCCCGTCACCAACCAGCCTCCCCAGCCCCATCACCAACCAGCCTCCCAAGCCCGGCCCATTGCCCACTAGGCTCCCTGGACCGGCCCCGTCACCCACCAGCCTCCCCAGCCTGGCCCGGCGCCCACCAGCCTCCCCAGCCTGGCCCGGCACCCACCAGCCTCCCTGGCCCAGCCCATCGCCCACCAGCCTCCCCAGCCTGGCCCGGCACCCACCAGCCTCCCTGGCCCAGCCCCATCACCAACCAGCCTCCCCGGCCTGGCCCCGTCGCCCACCAGCCTCCCCAGCCCGCCTGACCCAGTTACCCGCCAGCCTGCCTGGCCCTGCCCCATTGCCATCCCTGTTCCCACAACAGCCGCTTGTCACGGGGGGTGATGGAAAGGAGGCAGGAAGAGGAGGGAGGCAGGAGCCCAGTGAGCTCTGTCCCTGGCTACACGTCCCTTCTTTGCTCTCCATCGCTCTCATCCCCTGGAGCAGCAGCTGCCACCCACACTGGCTGACCCAGTTCACTCCCCCGTCCCTGCTCTGGCCAGGCGCTGCCGGGGCTGCCGGCACAGAGAGTCATGGGGCATTAGCCTGGGCTGACGTTCCTGGGCTAGCAGGATCCGGGTGCTGGGAGCTGCAGGCTCATTTGTGTCTCAAAGCTTCTCCTGTGTCCTGCTCACTCCTGGGCCGCTTCCCTCCCAGCCTGGCTGGCCAAGGCCCTTCCATCCCCAAGCTCGCGCCCGGCCTAGAGTGCAGCCTCCTGCAGGCAGCAAGCGCCCCTTTGGTGAGGGCCAGCAGCACAGCTGGGCCAGTCTCCCAGGTCCGGCCGGCAGCAGGGAACTGCCCGCAGCACTCGCTGCCCACAGCCCGGGGCCTGCTCTCAGCTTCCAGGTGACAAACAATCAAGCATCTGCCAGTGACGGTCTGCGAGAGCTTGGACCCGCGGCCGGAAAGGAGCCTCGGCTGTGGCACCTGCAGAGCCTGGCCTGTCGCTCAGAGGGGCTGAACGGCCATGTCCCTCTAGCCTGGGCGCTTTGCTCCGGCAGAACGACACCCCAGCGGCCTCTCCGGCTGCACCGCCCCGCTCCTCTGCCCAGGTCCGGGCAGCGTGAGAGATGCCCCGGCCCAGCTGGTCCCCGGGCGCCCCTGCCTGGCCAAGCAAGCCGAGCCGAGCCGAGCCGAGCATGCACCGCGCAGGAGGCGCGTCCCAGCCCAGCACCTGCAGAAGGCAGGAAGCGCGCTGAGTTCAGGCAGCCCTGTCTCCCCAAGGAGCCCTGCAGGCTCGGGCTCGGACTCGGGTCGCTCTGCAGGGGAGTGCCTGGCCAAACGGGCCGGGGCTGCCAGCCCGGAGCCTCCCTCCAACGCAAGCAGGAGCTTCCAGCGCAGCCAGAGGTCAGGAGAGCCAAGGTGCCGCTCCAGCCTCCTCGACCCCCGGAAAATGCTGCTGCTCCACTCCAGGCGGGGCTGGCCTGGCACAGCAGCTCCCAGGCCTGCTGCTGGGCCGAGATGCAGCCACCACTTCCATGGGCAGATGGAGCAGAGAGAGCGTCCAGTGCATCTCCTGCCAGCGTGGGGCTGGCCGGGGGGCGGGGGGGGCGCAGGGAGGGCAGTGCTCCTAGCCAGCGTGGGGCTGGCTGGGGGGCCGGGGGGGGCGCAGGGAGGGCAGTGCTCCTAGCCAGCGTGGGGCTGGCCGGGGGGCGGGGGGGGCGCAGGGAGGGCAGTGCTCCTAGCCAGCGTGGGGCTGGCTGGGGGGCCGGGGGGGGCGCAGGGAGGGCAGTGCTCCTAGCCAGCGTGGGGCTGGCCGGGGGGCCGGGGGGGCACAGGGAGGGCATCACAGAACTGGCGCGGCAGGAGAAAGGCTTGAGCCGGGCCCGCGGGCCTGGGTGCAGCGTGACTGGCATGCGGGGCGGGGCAGGACAGACGGACAGCAGGGAGCTGGACACACAGACATGGGCGTTGCCGTCTCGGGAAGCGGGGCATCCTGCGCGCAGTGAATCCAATCAATGGGCCCTGCTAGGCGTCACTGCAGCGCTACTGCCACTTCCTTTCTGAGCACGTCCCAGAGCAACGGGCCCTCGTCTCTCTGTGGGCCCTGGCCCGGCCCTGGCCCAGACCTGGGCTCACCGCAGACACCCAAAGCACGGTCCATGGGTGCGCTCCCAGAGCGGGCAGCTCCAGACGGTGACTCGGGGGGGGTGTTTGCCAAGTGCTGGACGGGCAGCCTGAGCAAAGCTCTTTGTGTGTAGCAGCATGTGGGCGCCTCCCTCCCCCTCGTCACCCAGCGTGTCCGAGGGAAGCAAGGCGCAAGCAGGGCAGGGAGCTGAGCGGGGCCCTAGAGAGATGCCCATTTTCTAAAGCAAAATGCGGCCACTGAGGCAAATCTGCATGAACGGGGGCAAGTCCCTGCCTGAGCTGTCCCTGACACAGAATGCCCCTCGGAGCGGCGGGGGTCTTGTTACATGACATGGGACCTCCCGGGCATTCCCCTGCCCAGCCCGTCTGAAAAGGACCCAGGCCCTCGGAGGGGGGCGGGTTACAGACCAATAGACACTAGGAGACAAAACTGCAAAGCTCCTGCCCTGGCCCGCTCCTGTACCAATAGCAGGCAGATAACATAAGTCTTTATTATCACCAGCGTATAGCTACCGGGTGTGTCGGCGCGTTGAAGTTTCCCCGCCTCCTGCACCCCCATAGTGGCACGGACAGACTCCACCAGCCAGTAGAACAGAGGGAGTTTATTGCTTCTCCAGGATACAGCACAGCACAGATGTCATCTGGTTACAGGGGCAGGCCTAGGATGCCTCAGCCCCTCTTGAGATGGTGGGGACTGGACCCCTAAATTCCAGCCCCTTCCCTAGGCTGTCTCCTCCATGATCCCAGGCAGCCACTAACTAACTATCCCTTCCAGCCCTACTCCCCCAGCCAGGGGCGGCATTCCACCTTCTTTTGTTCCTCTCCCTGGGAGGTAACCGGTCGAACAGGTTACCTCCCTGTCCCATCAGCTACTCGGCTGGGCCGTGGTACAGACAGTAACCAGTGGGGGTCACTGTGACGTAGTGGGGGGTACCTTGCTGGTTGCTATGCTGGGCAGTGGGTTGTCAGTGACCTCCACTGGCTGCAGGGCAGGGGATGAGTCATTATGCAAAGGGTCTCTCAGCCTGTCCAACGAGTTATCCCCCAGGGAGGGAACAATGGCAAGGAGGGGAGTGGAGCCCTGGCTGGGGGCAGGGCTGGAAGTGAGTTAGTTAGTTTCTGTCTGGAATCATGGAGGAAGCAGCCTGAGCAAAGGGGGGCTGGGATTTAGGGGTCCAGTCTCCCCTATCCCAAGAGGAGCTGAGGCATCCTAGGCCTGGCCCTGTAACCAGATTACATCTGTGCTGTGCTGTATCCTGGAGAAGCAATAAACTCCCTCTGTTCTACTGGCTGGTGGAGTCTGTTCGTGCCACTACGGGGGTGCAGGAGTCGGGAGACCCCGACACGTCGTCACAGTCACCCACAGCCCAAGCCAGTAAGGTACCCACACTACGTCACACCGGGGCGTCCAAATCACGCAGCATCTCCCAGGTGCAGAGACAGGGAGGGTAGGAAGTTCTCCTACCAGTGCTTGTCCACTTGTACTCAGTCGGCACGGCCCTGGAGCCGATAGCGCTGCACACACAAATTACAGGTACTAGGGCTGTTGGTGAGGCTGGGAACTTGTCCTTCCTCAGGACTAAATGGCTTCTAATGGCACCGGAAGTGGCCTGGAAATGAATCTGCCCGTAGCGGCCACATCGCGGATCTCCCCGCACACTCGGAGCCAGCAGGGTGTCAGAATGTGACCGACAGGCGGTAAGACAGGCGGGGAATTACCCTGGGAGATGCAGGAGAAGGGCGCCCTCTCTTCAGACCGGCAGCAGGGCGCCAGGCAGCGGGATTTCTCTTGCTGAAAGACGGCTGCTTGGCGGGGGTAGGAGGAAGCAGCACATCCCGGGACTTTTCCACAGGGTTGCCCAGCAAGGAGGCCTCCCCAGGCACCTCCGTGAGCGGCGAGCGCCCTGACAGCTCGGTGACTTACCGACAAGGGCGCTTCACGCGGTGCAGTGCGCCTGCCCCGCACCTGGTTCCGACTTGGGCAATCAGAGTACAGCGGGCACCGCCCGTGCCAACCCACAGCTCAGCCCAGCCGCTCCCCGCTCGCTGCCCCTTCTCCCTGCTGGTGGCATTTGCACAAGAACCTGCCCTCCAGGGTGCTCCCACACCAGCCAGCCCCCACCTGCTCGCTCACGGCCTTCACGCAGGGCTCTGGCCAACATCTTAGCGCTGTCCCGAGTGCCCAGGCACGGCCCCACTCCCGCCACGCCAGTTCCCTGCTCCTGCTCAGCAGTGCCCTGCTGACACATCCACAGGGGCTGTCCTCACCTGCATGTGATGCGGGGAGCTCTGGATCGGCCTTTGCCAGTCCTTCCCCAGGGACCCAGGACACCTTCACAATCTCACTGGGCTTGTCCTGCATGCAAGTTACTTGCTTTTGCAGATTTACATCAGAATGGCCAGACGGAGTGAGACCACTGGTCCATGTAGCCCAGTGTCCTGTCTGCCCACAGTGGCTAGCACCTGTTAGATGCCCCAGAGGGAATGAAGAGAACAGGACATCATCACTGATCTATTCCATCTTGCCTGTTCCCAGCTTCGGGCAAACAGAAGCTAAGGACACCCTCCCTGCCCAGCCTGGCAAATAGCCATTGATGGACCTAACCACCATGAACTTAGCTAGCTCATTTTGAACCCTGTTATAATCTTGGCCTTCACAATGTCCTCTGGCAAGGAGTTCCACAGGTGGACTGTGCACTGTGTGAGGAAATACTTCGTTTCATTAATTTCATGTGGTAACCCTTACTTCTAGGGTGCATCTAGATTGGCAAGATTTTGCGCAAAAGCGGCTGCTTTTGCGCAAAAACTTGCCAGCTGTCTACACTGGCCGCTTGAATTTGCGCAAGAACACAGGTGATCTAATGTAAGATTGTCAGTGTTCTTGCGCAAGAACTCTGACGCTTCTGCTCGGGAAAAAGCCCTCTTGCGCAAGTGTTCTTGCGCAAGAGGGCCAGTGTAGACAGGGAAGGAATTTTTTGCGTACGAAAGCCCCAATGGCAAAAATGGCCGCTGGAGCTTTCTTACGCAAAATCGCATCTATACTGGCCACGGATGCTTTTGCGCAAAAGCATCCGTGCCAATCTAGACGCTCTTTTGCGGAAATACTTTTAATGGAAAAACTTTTCCGTCAAAAGTATTTCCGCAAAATCATGCCAGTCTAGACGCAGCCCTAGGGTTATGGGAAGGAGTGACTAACACTGTCTTGGTTACTTTCTACACACCAGTCTTGATTTTATAGACCTTTATCATAACCCTCCTTAGTCATCTCTTTTCCAAGCCGGAAAGTTCCAGTCCTATTAATCTCTCCTCATATGGAAAATTTAACTTTCGTTGTAACTATTGATGGAACAGAAAGTATTTCCTTGTCCCTGCATGATATCAGTACATCGCTCCATTTCTTTCCAAATACAGAACAGGCATATTTATTGAATAATTTTCTGCACCATGACTTGACAATCCAGACCAAGCATTGGATCTATGCAATTTCTAGAATTTCATTTGTTCCTCATATATTTAAATAATGCCTTCCTGTTATCCTTAGCACTACAGCTACAAATCTGTCATGGTGCCCGTAGATGTCTTCATCAATTGTCTACATTTCCTAACTGCCAGTCAGTTATCTAATCTAATCTATCCCCATACACCCCCTCTATCTATCCCCACACACCCCATCTATCTATCTATCCCCCCATACCCCCTATCTATCTATCTACACACACACACCATCTATCTATCTATCTATCTATCTCCACACACCCCCTCTATCTATCTATCTCCACACACCCCATCTATCTATCTATCTAGTTGTCATGTTACTGGATTTTAAGGGGATCAGACCAGTCACTGCTGCACCCAAGGGGGGGTGTTTGCACCACAGTCTGTACAAAGGGGGCCATGTGAGGTGTCAAATGAAAGCTTGTGTTTTACTGATTCTGTATGTGCTATCCATGTATTTGTGTGATATCTGTATGTGGAGTTATCAATATGGACTCTGTGTTGTTGATGGAAGAGTCTCTGTCTTAGACAGAGCAATGGGCCAGGAATGTTCGTTCAGTGTCTATGCTAATTAGCAAGGCTCCAGGGACAAGGCTCTCCGAGAGGCCAATACACACCTGAGGAATGTGTCTGGGACCTGCAGACCAGCCAGAATCAGGATTGCTGACTTGGAACACTTGGATAGGTCACTTGGCTATGTGAAAGACCAGGCATGGATATAAAATGCCATGTGGCAATCTCCATCTTGCCTTCAATTTTGCTACTGATTCCAGATGCAGCCTTGCGAGGAATAGCGAGCCGGGAAGAATCGGGGCCCATCCTGACATAGGATGTACACCAGAGACTTTTAAGCTAGCAGTTTCTAACATCTCTGCTAAGAGCCTGCATCGAGAACTTGGTGATTCGGTGCATGTAATGTGTTATCCTTAACAACCTCACTCTCAAGCTTTTCTTTCTTTTATTAATAAACCTTTAGATATTAGATTCTAAAGGATTGGTTCAGCATGGTCTTGTGGGTAAGGTCCAAAGTGTAAATTGACCAGGGATCTGTGGCTGGTTCTTTGGGCCCGGAAAGACCCGTTCGGGATGGGTGAGCTTGGGTTCTATAACCCCTCACTTGTGTGCAGGCCCGGGGCTCATTGGGGCACAGGGAGAGTGCAAGTGTCTGAGGGGTTTTGCTCGGTGTGACTGGTTTGTGACCTGTTTGGAAGGTCTCCAGTCAGGGGCTGTAAGAAGCCGAGTTTGAGCAATTTGCCCTGAGCGGACGCCCTCAGCTGTGCCCAGACCCGGCCCGGTCCGTCACACTAGTATTGCTGCTTTGGTTCCCCTTCAGTAGATTTTTAATAGAAGGAGCTTTCTTTCATTGTTGTGGTTATTTGGCCATCCATCAGCGCATTCTTAACCAGCTCCCAATGCTCAGTCCCATTGCTCAGGTTTTTTACGTTTCTCCTCCCACTGACTTTGCTCAAGGCAGATTGCAGCACTGGGAAATGGGCCCTTTGACAGCAGCGAGGTGTGTGTTACTAGTAAGGCCTGTGCGCCGGGGAAATGGTGCGCCTCCTGCAAGCACCAGGGCCTGCCCAGGGATGTGAAGTGGAGCAGCAGCTCTGCCGAAAGTGGAGTTCCTGCATAAGGGCCTTTTACCCTCCACCTTTGTGTGAATGCCCAGTTTTCAGGGCAAAGCTGCCGTGGCTCCAGCAGAGTGGCCGGCTCGGTCGCCTCTGGCCTGGGGTGCCCATGGAACATAATTAAAAATGGGTGTGTGTGTCCTGTGTATAGGTGCTGGAACCGGGGTACAAGGGGGCTGCAGCACCTCCTGGCTAGAAGTGGTTTCCATTCTCTCCAGGGTTTGCAGTTTGGTTCAAAGACTCCCAGCGCCCCCCAACGCCCATTCTTCCAGCCCCCCCGTGCCTATATAAGCAAACGCCCCAACCATCGTAGCTGTGCCTATAAAATGGGGGTGTCTGGTCACCCTGCCTGAGACTGACACCCTATGACCCTGGGATCTAAAAACCCTGCATTGCGACATTCCACCAAAACCTCCAGGCAGGCAACCACCCTGCCCAGGCTGCCTCCAAAGAGAACGAAGGAGCCTTTATTCGAAGCTCCTTGGTGGCGCCCATGCACTCTGGAGCTGGCAGTCGGTGCTCTGTGGGGCAATCCGGGCGTCCCCATGCACTTGCATCACGCTGCTGGAGGTTTCCATCCTGAGTCTGTGATTTTGTGCGTGAACTTTTGCCTCCAGAGTGCAAACCAGCGCTGTTTGAGGAGTCAGCTCTGGGCCAGGAGGTGGGGTGCGCCAGTCGGAAAGCTAATAAACTCGGTGCTCTGTGTGGCTTGTTATTTACTTTGGGCACATGATGTTCAGAGAGGCGATTTCGTGCTTCTTACTAACAGCAACTGTGAGAACTCACCAGGGATGAGTTTAATACCTGGGAAAAGGTTAGCACTGCTCGGGATTTACTGCCATACTGGAAATGGTTCAAACACGGGCACAGTGGAAACTCAGTGAGATGTGCAATGGCAGGTGATTAGTTTGGACCGGGGAAGAGATGGAGCAATTTTAAACAACTCCTGATTCTGCATCCTTGGCAGGGGGTGGGGAGCTGCCAACAGGCTTGTTAGGCTGCAGCAGCTGACCCCAGATTTCTATCTTTCTGATCCAGGAAAATCCTGACAAAGTTTGCATCCCAGCTGCCCCGGGCTCACAGCGGCTCCCCCACTTGCTGGGCGCGCAGTGCCCAGGGTATTTGTGTCCTGGCCCGTTCAGACACAAACTGACCTGCTAATCACGGACAGTCCCCACATGATGTTCCAGGAACACAGATACTGCCCTATTAGACCATCCTCTCTCCAGTGCTGGCCAGCACCATGGGCAAGAAGCCCTCGCCGGGTCCATTATGGGAGCAGGTCCTTCCAGCACGGGGCCCCGGCCCTGAGACTGGCTCATGGCCTGAGACCAGAATTTTCAAATGTTATGTAATTCCGAATGTGCTCACCACACAAATAAACGTCTGGGCCTCTTTGGAACCATGTTACAGCCATTTAGCCCCAGGGACATCTTGTGGCAGGGAGTTCCGCAGGTCAGTTGTGCGCTCTGTGAAAAAGGGATTGCTCTGTGTCAGTTTCCAGTGCATTGCCTTTCAGTGTGAGTATCCCCTGGTTCTTGTGCTGGGAGAGGGGATGGAGTGCCCCGTTTACCATCGCCGCTCATTCGTTATTGTACATACCTCTGCCATGCCCCTTCCCAGCCGTCTCCTCTCTGCATTAACACCCCGATCATCACAATCTCTCTTCACCCAGAAGTGTTTCCAGGCTGCTGAGTCTTGTGGCAGCCCTTGTTGAATGTGCAAGGAAATGAGCTAACCTCTGTGCACTCCTCTTGCACTGGGAATCGCTCCCATGCGGATTTGCCTGAACCTGCGTTTGGCACAGTGACGACCAGCCCCAAAACCTCACGTGCGCCCTGCAAAGCTCAGCAGAGGGAGGGGCCAGGGCCTGCAGAGGGCACAGAGCATGGAGGGAGAGGGGACCTCCCCTTTGCCAAGGGCACGTCTCAGCCTTGCTGTGACGGCACGTCGGGGTCCCCCGACTCCTGCACCCCCGTAGTGGCACGAACAGACTCCACCAGCCAGTAGAATAGAGGGAGTTTATTGCTTCTCCAGGATACAGCGCAGCACAGATGTCATCTGGTTACAGAGCCAGGCCTAGGATGCCTCAGCTCCTCTTGGGATGGGGGAGACTGGGCCCCTAAATCCCAGCTCCCCTTTGCTCAGGCTGCTTCCTCCATGAATCCAGACAGAAACTAACTCTTCCTTCCAGCCCTGCCCCCAGCCAGGGCTCCACTCCCCTCCTTCCCATTGTTCCCTCCCTGGGGAATAACTCGTCGGACCGGTTCGGAGCCCCCTTTGCATAATGACTCATCCCCTGCCCTGCTGGGCCGTGCTGCAGACAGCAGCCAGCGGAGGTCACTGACAACCCACTGCCCAGCATAGCAACCAGCAAGGTACCCCCACTACGTCACAGTTCTCCCCCCTCCGAGAGCGAACTGAGTAGGGTCACTCCGCTCGTGACCTAGGGAAGTTTGGGTCCTCTGTGTGGGAACCCGCCCTGGGGCATGGATGCTCCCCTTGACTCGGGCCGGCTGCAGCGAGGCCCCACATGAATCGGCTTCCCTCTGTCCACTCGCTGCGCCGCTCCGGGGGGACTGGCACAGGCCTGTCCTCTGTGGTCGCACCCACCCTTGCACTGGCCTTGTTCTCTGGCCAGGGTCTCTCGGGCCGGGGCCATGAGCTCAGCGAGCCTTCCCTGGACAGCCAGGGCGTCTTCCACCCCCGACGCCCCATCCAGGGAGGTCTTCCCCTCCCATAACTCTCTCAGCAAGCCCAGGGGCTCCTCTATACGGGGTAGGGGCCCCCAAGCAGCTTTCCTCCCGTCTTCGGCCTTCCCGCCCCTCTGGCAGGAGTCGCAGGACTGGCAGGACCGCTGCACGGCCGCAAATATCCCCGGCCAGTAGAAGTGTTGGAGCAGCCGCAGCCGTGTGCTCCGGATCCCCCGGTGCCCCGCAAAGGGGACGTTGTGGGCCAGATACAGCAGCTTGTGGCGATACCTTTGGGGGACGAGCAGCTGCCGCTGGACCCCCCATGCCCTCACCTTCCTGGGGGGAAGCCATTCCCGGAACAGGAATCCCCGCTCCCACGGGAATCTCTCCTGGCCACCTCTCCCCAGGGGCTGAGCTGCACGGAGGCCAGCCTGGTCCCTCAGCCTCCGCAAGGAGGGGTCTGCCTGCACCGCAGCCTGGAATTCAGCCGCTGGGGCAGGGATCGGGACCTGTTCCCTGCCCTTGCCTAGGTCCGGAGTCCCAGCCCCTCTTTGCTCAGGCTGCTTCCTCCATGATTCCAGACAGAAACTACCTAACTCTCCCTTCCAGCCCTGCCCCCAGCCAGGGCTCCACTCCCCTCCTTCCCATTGTTCCCGCCCTGGGAGATAACTCGTCGGACAGGTTCAGAGCCCCCTTTGCATAATGACTCATCCCCTGCCATGCTGGGCCGTGCAGCAGACAGCAGCCAGCAGGGGTCCCCCACAGCCCACTGCCCAGCACAGCCACCAGCAAGGTCCCCCCACTACGTCACACTTGCCAACACCCCTTTCATGTTTCAGCCTTCCCCGGCCTTGGGGGTGCCCTGTGGTGGGAAGCAGGTTGGGAGAAATACTCTGCTCTTCTCACTCGGGCAGCGGGATGCCCCGTGCTTGGGAAACTGGGCACCTGCTGCCTTCTGTGCCCGCCTGAGGAGGGGCTGAGTGTCAGTGTCTCTCGTGCTCATTTCAGGGGCAGACGAGAGCCCCGGCTGCGGTTGTTGGGGCGCTCCGTGACACTGTCGGCCGGGAGTGCTCGGACAGGCCGGGCCACGTGCCAGGTGGGACCGGAGGGGCACATCAACCTCAGCAATCGCTGGAGACTCAGCAGGGAGACAGTTTTCAGCACCAGTGATGTTACTGTGGCCAACTAGTAACAGCTCTTCTCCTGCGCGCGTGGCCCCTGGGCACGGGCCCGACGCTGTCACTCCCCTCGGTTCCTCCGGGGTCACCCCAACCTGGCAGCAGCGCCCCGTTTCCCGGGGGAACCGCAGTTTGCCGCCAACGCTGCAGCCCTGGCAGAGGGTGCCCCCGAGGGGCAGGCCTGGGAACAGAGTGACTGCAGCGCTGGGTGCTGCTCAGGGCTTGGCCCTACACACTCCATGCTGAGAAATGTCTCTGCGGCCTGTGCTCACACCAATCGCACAGCTCCTCTCCAGCCCCACGCCCCGCGTGCTCTCCACCCTGGCCTGGCTGGGCTTCCCTGCGGCCATACTGAGCCCCGCCCGCCGCCGCCCACTGCCCGCGAGACAGGGAAACAAGCCGGCTCCTGGCGGGGTTGCCCCTCGCCCTCGGGCAGCACAGACCACGCCGAGGCAGCCGGGGGGCCGCTTGTGAACAGCACGAGTTGCCCTGCCCGCCGCCGCAGCAGGAGGAGCTACCAATTCCCACCACAGCGTCCCGGAACGAGTGGCTCTGACCCGACCCCAGCTGACTCGGGAATGAGCAAACTCTCCAGCTGCTTGCCGAGCTCTTTACCTCGACTTCCCTTCCAGCCGTCGGCTCCTGTGTCCCCAGAGCCGCTCCGGGCTCAGATGGAGCCACCAGAGGGCCCGCCCCGTAGCAGCCAGCTGGCCGTGCCCATCAGCAGAGTTGCTGCATTAGAACAGCCCAGCAGGCAATGCCCCCTGATCCAGGGGCAAGGGCTGCCCAGTGCCGCCGGGGCGCACAATGGTACACTGCCGCTGCCAGCATCCACAGCACAGAGGTGCGGCCTGCATGGACGGTGGGAGGGCACAGCCCAGCATGGAACCAGAACCAGCAGCTGGTGCATGTGGGTGGCTGCCGAAGGGCAGGCCCTGGCCTTGCGACAGCCGTAAAGCCCAGCAGAGCAGAGCCACTGGGGATGGGATTCACCCCACACCCCCCGCGTGGGCACAGCGCTGCTGTCACCAAATGAGCACAAGAACTGCTCCAAATCCAGGAGTCTGCAGCTAATGCTACAATATAATCTGGAGATCTACCCATCTCATGGAGCTGGAAGGGACCTTGAGAGCTCGTCAAGTTGAGTCCAGTCCCCACCCTCACGGCAGGACCAAGCACCATCCCTGACAGATTTGCCCCGGATCTCTACGTGGCCCCCTCAAGGGCTGAGCTCACAACCCTGGGTTTAGCCGGCCAATGCTCAAACCACTGAGCTATCCCGCCCCCCTAACGCTGCTGGGTTCTTTTGCCGTCTAGCATTTGGGCCTTTAGGAATCACATTGTCACGTCCTTCTCCACAACCTGCGAGAAAACAGCCACGCTAGCCACTGGTCACACGTGACTATTTGGCCGGTTGAGCGTGGCTCATTCGCTAGAGTGGCTACTGCTTCAGAACTGGTTGGAGCCACGGGTGAGAGTCTCACGACTCCAGGAGGACTCAAGGGGACAGGGCTCCGGCACTGAGGCCTGGCACACCAGCCAGAGCAGCGCCTGGGCTAGTTCGTCACTGCAGTGCAGCCCACACACTTTCCAGGTGTGGTGTCCTGTCCCAGACCACTTAGTGAGCGCAATGAACCGGGTCTGCTCTGCAGCCTGAGCTACCAGCCCGCACAAGCCCCAGAGGCCCTGAGTTCGAGGCTGCCTGCTGGGCCCTGGATTACACTTGCTCTGGCCTGATTTTCCAGGACGCAATGTTCTGTGTGGTCCTGTTGGAAACGGGGCCAGGCAGGCACCTGGCAAGGCACGGTTCCCTCCAACAGGTCACTTGTGGGCTCTGAACCAGAGCTGCCTGCCAGTGGGTGGGGCGCGGGCTTTCTGGCAGCAAGCGGTCTAATTGCCCTCTTCGTGTAGGCAGCAGCTCCTGCCACAAACCAGCAGTGTGCCTCTAAAGCCAGTCCCTGCGGCTGTGGTCTGTTTCGCTCCATGCGCACAGCTGACGGGCTGCCACTCTGCTCTCCACCCTCAGGGAAGGATACATCTTCAAAGACAGGTTCCTTCATCTCCTGTTGGCTTTCTGCTCCTGTGGCCGAGCCACCTTGTAACCAAAGCACAGACAGGGGGCGAATTTACAGAATGTTGCTTTTTCCTGAAATCTCAGCCAAATCGCAGCTTTAACTTGAAAAATAAGATCAGCTGCCTCTCTCTGTGTGTGGAATTCATTTCCTTCGTGCCACACTCTGCCTTTGGAAGGAGAACAAGCCACAGACATAGTCACCCGCTGTCTCAAAGAAAAACAAAACCCCCCCGCTGGGCAGAGTAAATAATTCAAGAGATTTAAGAATAAATTCGCACGTCCATGGAATCCGACTCTCAAGCTTCTTCCGTCTGCATCTGCGGGAGCAGAGCGAGGCCAGAGCCACACGTCCAGAGAGACGGGCAGTGCCGGATGGCGCCTGCCTGGGCTGCAGAGAGGGAATCCTGGCCACGTGCCGCTATTGAACATCCCGGCTCTGTCAGGCTTGCTGCTTTTGGGGGAGGTTGCAAGATGGGGAATTGCACAGTGCCTCCGGCAGCGTCACTGGCCCAAACTGTCCCCTCAGAGACCAGGCTTCCTCCCCGCCCGGGAGAGGCCGAACCCGCAAGGGCTTTGTGTAAGGAACACGGTGCTCAGCCTTCGAGGCATGTCCAGCTGCAGTACCAGCTGTGCCTGGCCTGGGACTGCGGACTCCAGCTCTCAGGGCTTAGGCTGGGCCTATGCAATCTCAGCCTGGACATTTGGGCTGAAGCCCTGTCGAGGGGCAGGTCTGGGCCCAGGTCTGACGTCACCGCTGCACTTGGCAGCGCCGCACTCCAAGCTCACTGAGCGGAGCACCCACGTGACTTGCTCAGCTGAGGGGCTGCCCTCCCAGTCCAACACCCCAGTTCTCTCAATGTCTGGGGGCAGCAAACTCCACCCCTTTGTCCAATTACAACCGAGTCTCTTCACTGCCACGAAAAATGGTCTGGGAAAAACGGCTGAGTCTGTCCCTGGCAGCGTCCCTGGGCAGTAGCCATGGGTGGTCTGCATGGCTCTGACCCGTTCCACCTCAGCGGTCTGGGGGCTGAGCTGCCATGCTGAGAGAGCAGAACCAGGCTGAACGGCAGCCGTACGGCGTGGGCTGGTCGAACGGAGTGCAGGGTTTCCCTCGCACTCCCCGTACCCACGTGGGCACCAGCGGCTGTGCTGAGCTACAAACCCTCCCTGCCCATGAGACACAGCCACAGGGGCAGGCCGCAGACCGTCAGAGGCAGGGGTGGCTGACAGGGCTCTCCTCCAGGCCTTTGGAACCTGCTTCCTCCCAAGCCTGGAGCAGGCCCAACGGGGGTGCCGGTAGGGCTGGGATGCTGTAGGGCAGTGAGCTCTTTCCTTGTCACCGGGTGATCTGCGTAGCACAGGTGACTGGCGGCTCAGTGTTGGTCGGAGTATTTGTAAGGCCCTCTCCTTGGGGCCCGCCGTATGGGATGGGCGGTCGTTACTGCAGTCCATAAAACACCAGATGAAGAGACAACCTCTCCCACTGCAGGAGAGAGGAACTCCCCTGCCCCATGTGCACCATGCAGGGGTGTGAATTCATTGCAGGGGTGTGAATTCATTGCCCCCTGCCGCAGCATCACACAATCTCGCTACATTCTCCCACCGGCCTGCACCCCAGAGTGACGTAGCATCCGTGCTGTGGCTGCTGCCAGGCCAGGGGACTTGGTCCTGGGGAGGAAAGGAGCAAGCCAGGGATTATCTGAAAGGGGCGAGCAACTGGCCCATGAGGTAGGGAAATCTCATGCACAGTGTCACTGCAGTGACTTCGGGGAGGAGCTGCTCTAACCACGGTTAGCCTGCCACTGCCGCGATGTCTGGCGCAGCACAATCCCTGCCACCCAGCGCACACCAGGGTGCTGTGTGCAGAGCGGCCGGGCAGCCGGCAGCTGGCCAGGGGAGCTCTGGGAATCTCGGTAAAATGACGGGGAGTCGATCGATACGCCAGCATACAGCTCTCCCTGCAGGCAGCAGGGCCAGCGCAGAACCCAAGGCTCTTTCCCCAACCCACGGCCCAGGGAAACCAGCTCCGTGGAGAAACTGGTTTAGCCACATTGGAGTTGGATTTCCCTGGAGCTGAGCCAGGCAGGAGTTTGGTCCCAGAATGTTCTTAAATAATCTCACCGAGCTCGCTCCTGCGGCTCTGCGATTTCAAGGGGGCCTAGCAAAGGGACGGGTGGCTCCGGGAACTGCCGAGCCTGTAGGGTTATTTCTGTCGCACCAGCAGCTCTGCCAAGGCAGCTCAGTGCCTGTGTGGAACGAGGGCCTCTCCCAGGGCACGTGACCCTCAGCGCCAGGGCTTCCTTCGCAGCCCGGCTCAGCACGGAGCCGAATGACAACGGGTGGCCGAAGCTGAGCTCCCTGCTTACCCTTTGGAGAGCAGCCAGGGTCTGTCCCTGTCCTGCAGCTGGCTGGGCCCTCCCGTCCCGTCCCTTTCCCTGGGAAACGCGCCCCTTCCAGAGCGGGAAGAGAGGGGAGCCAACCGCTGTGGCAGTGGCAGGAGAAGGGCTGGGAATGGGTGACTGGGATGATCACTTGATGGATTCCCTGCGAAGCCCCTGGCATTGGCCACTGTGGGCCAATGGGATACTGGGCTTCATGGACCCTTGGTCTCCCCCGCGGTGGCCGTTCCTACCACAGGTTTGATACATCAGCTGTTTAGAGGAGGAAACAAACTGGTTTCAAAGGAAGAGAATTCTTACTGCCGCGCAAACAGGAGCCAATATGTCGCCTGTACCTGCCATTTGCTGCCACTCTCTGCATGTTCCTATTGCCTGGACCCCTGGCCGGGCTGCCCATCCGTAGCCCTCATGCCTAGTGACTCTGGCAATGCAGGGACTCCACAATGAGCCAAAGTCTTAGCCCACTCAGCCCCCAAGCTCGGCCTGGACTCCCATGACTCTGCAGCAGCCAGCCTAACAGCCTGTAGCGTGCGACAAAGCCACTGCCCCTAGCATGCTCTGCTCGGCTCTTCTCTGGTGCCACTGGGCAGGTCAGCTGCCTCTGAACAGCCACCTTGGATCCACAACGCCCCCAAAGGCCTTGCCCCGCTACCAGCACTAGCTGTCCGTGAGTGGGACGCTCCCAGGGCCTAAATGCTCATTTTCCAGACCTCCCAAGAAACCGGAGAAATAAAACGTTCACGAGTGTTTCAGGAGCTAGAAATGTTTGGGTCTCAAAGTGGTTTCAAAGGCCACATCGTTTTCAAATATTTGAACTGAAAGTTTTTGTATCAACAGCTGTGCCAAGAAACCGCACTCAGAATTCACCCTTGCCTCAGTACAAAGCCTGTCAAATCCGAATCAAACAGCTTAGCCACCTGTTTCCACTTTGCAGGCAACCAATCATGGGCTTCAAAGTAACAAAGCTATTTTCAATTTGAAAGCAACAAATCAAAGTTTAATTATTTTGTCCTTCAAAGCCTTCTACTATCTCACGCCGAGGCCTTTTCAGATATGAGGAACTATCATTGGCTAGCTTAAAAAGGAGAGGATTGATTGACAGTGGACGAAAACACTTCTAAGGACAATAGTATTTGTCAGTCTGATACTTTCCCACTCTGAAGACAAAATGCATTTTATCAACACCCTGAAATTATTTTGTCAACAAAATTCATTTTATGGCAATACCTTAATCTGTCACGTTGACAGAAGAACAATTTTCAGAGCATTTCAAAACCATTTTGCCAACACAATTAATTTCTGTAAAATTAAATTTTCCCTTTTTAATCAGATGTCCAGGAAAATGCTGCAGCATCTGCCAAACGGGGCATGAGCGGAAGCAGCGATAGCTGACTGGCCACATCAATGGTATCTTGTGACCAAAATCCATCCCGACCAGATCGGACCTGATGCAAACTGCACATGGAAGAGATTCGGCAAGGGATCAGTATTTGTAGTAAGACCCAGCTCCTGGCCTTTCGTAACTTGTTCTCCAAGGCGTGTTGCTCCCATTAAGCTCGCGTTGCATGCATGGACATCAGAAACGTTTTCCTCCCACAGCATCCTTGGGTCAGTCAGGGAGCCCCCTGGAGCAGTGCCAGCGTGCTGTGCTATACGGGACCCTGCCCCTCCCTCGGCTCCTCCAACAGATCCCACACCCCCTCCTGCACCGCAGTCCCTTACCTTACCCTTACCCCAAGCTGCCTTCCACACCCAGCCTCCATCCCAGAGCCCACGCTCCTCCATTAATATCACGGAAGAGCACAGCCCTCGACCACTTACCAAATTCTTGGAGTGGCCCCAGCAATAATTACTGGCCACTCCGGGCTAGGGGAAGGCTTCCTACTGCCTACGAGAATTTGTTGAACCTGGAGGAAGCACTGGAGCTCTGTGGGGTTCAGCCAGGGAGCTTCCAGCCCATGAGGTGCAAGGCTTGAAGGTCCAGGTGCGCAAGTCACCCACTGTCCTGTGTGACCAGATCTGGGTACAGAAGCTCTACGGATAGATCTGTCAACAGCTCCAGGAGCGCTGTGTACCAATGCTGGCCCGGCAGGCTGGAGCCAGAAGGATCATCTTGGCCCCATCCCTTCGCACTTCAGGAGGACCTTGTGGATTAAGGGACCTGGGGAAAAGGCGTAGATGCATCCAGGACAGCATGAACGCGTCCAACAGGGACCCCAGACTGTGGCCACAGAAGGAGCACAAGAGAGGCACTTCTTGTTGCTCTCCATTGCAAACAGGTCAACCTGGGGGAAGCTCTCAGTGACAGAAGATGGACTGGAGAATGACGTCCCTCACCGATGACTCATGGCTGAGACAACCCGATGAGGTGGGCTGCTACTACATTCTGAAGCCTCTAGGTGTATGGAGCAAGCTATGCAAAAATCCCAGGAGGAGGAGAGCTTCCTGGCACAGCAGAGACCACCTGCCCGTTGATGAACCACAGCCGTGGTATGGTCTGTCAGGCTACCACGCTGTGACCTTGCGCAGTGGCGTGAAAGGTCTGACAGGCCCAACGAACTACCCTGCATTCCTTTACATTGATGTGGAGAAGCATCTCATCCTCTGACAACCTGCCCTGAGTCCACAGGTTGCCCAGGTGCACCCCAGCGCGGTCTGAAGCATCTGTGACCAACGTCATCTCAGGCTGGAGAGCATGAGAGGGGATCCCCTGCACAGAACCGGGGGTCCCCCCACCAAGAAGGAGTCTGAAGGATGTGTGAATTTTGGCTTTATCAAAAACTTGTCGAGAGCCCGAAGGTCCAAAATGGGTCTGAGGCTCCTTCTGCTTTTGGGATTAGGGAATAGCAGACGTGAACCCCCACGGAACTGACTCCATGGCCCCACGGCCAGGAGCGACTGCACCTCCTGCTGGAGCAGCTGCCCGTGGGGGGGCGGGGGAGGTGGGACTGGTGTGCACGGCCCACCTCCACCATGTGCAGGACCCAGAGGGCAGAAGTTACAAGGCCCATGGGTAAGCAGTTGCCAAAGCTGGGCAAGGAGCTGGGAGGTCGGTTGGTACGCAGTCCTCCAGCGCCCCATCAAAATCCTGGCCTGGGGCTTCTCAGCACCTTGTGCCTGCTCGGCCCTGGTGGAGGCCTGCCCCTGCTGTTTCTACCCTGCGGGGGGTAAGAGTCTTGCTGGGGTGGGGTGGGACTGGAACTGGCTGCGTCTCCGTTGCTGTCGCTCCGGCCCGAACAGCCGTCGTCGCAGGGGAGGGGGTGCATCTCCAGCGTGAGCATGGTGGCTCGCTTCCCCTTCAGGCTATGCAGCCTGGAGTCAGCCTGCTCTGAGCACAAGCCCGCCCTCAGAGGGAGGCCCTGTCGGGTCCTTGGCACCTCGGGGGAAGGCCGCAGGGCTGGCGCCGGGTGGAGCATCGTGCAACTGTGCCCTTGGAGACACAGCGAGCCGCAGAATGGGCAGAGTCCAGGGAGGCCTGCAGGTCCGTTCTCAGCATCATGCTGCCTGCACCCACCAATGCAGTGAAGCCTGAGCGGGAGTCCTCTGGCAAGAGTTCTCCAAACTTCTGCCCGGCATCCCAGTGGTTACAATGACATCCGCTGCCACCCTCAGCTGCAAACCCCCGCCCGCTGCACCTTCCTGCCAAAGAGGTCCAGGAGCCTTGGGCTCTGGCGCCTGCTGGCCCTCATGCTCCCTCTCCTTGGCTGCCCAAACTACTAGGGAGCAAAGAGATGTTTTGATAAACGGGGGGTGAATGGGGGGGGCACACCTGATGGACCCTCTGGGGCCCAGATGTCAACCATAGGGTCTTCGGTTTCCACCACCTCCTCCGCTTGGATCCCCTTGTTTTGAGCTATGGGGCCGAGCAGGTCCTGTGGGCCTTGTGGTCCATCGGGGAAGGACCCGGCATGGAGGCTCCTGTGATGAAGCAACGATGAAGAGGCAGCTACCAGGGGAACCAGATTGTCCTGCTCCTCTGCACGCTCTGTCTCCTGCATGTCTGGAGATCTTGGGCCAGGACCTTGAGGACGCTGGAGCTGCTGCTGCCACTGGGCTTCGTCAGCTGTGGATTCCCTCATGCTAGGGGGCTTGGACACACGGTTTCTGGTGGGTGAGGGGTGGAGGCAGCTCTGGGTGACGGCATGACAAGGGCCCGAGGTTAAAGATCTAGAGGCCATGGAGGGGACCCCTTGGGCCTGCTGATATGCCCACAGGGTCCAGAATGGCCACTGGAGAGGTGGAGGCCATTGGGTTGCCAGCTCACGTGGTGGTTGCCTTGCTGGTTGGAGGGGTCACTGGTATCCCTGGACCTGAACGATTCCCCACTGGACAGTACCGATGCCGAGGGTGATCAGGGCGGTGCCGAGGAACCCCGAGATGGAGGCCAGCGCCGAGCCAAGGAGTGGGAACGGGACAGGGACCTGTGCCTGCTTCTTAATCTGAAGCAGTCCCCAGGGATCTCGGTGCCACAAACCAGGGCCGTGCCTCTGACCCCAATGAGTAGCAGTGCCACCGACTCAAGGCAGAGGAGCGGGGGAGATTGTTGGCTATCGCCCGGCGCCGAAGATTCTCGGGCCTCAGGTTTCGGTGCTGTCTTGGGCTGGCTGCCTTGCCTCGGTACTGCACGTCTTCCTGTGTGGAGCCTGCAAGGGAGCAGAGCCCGGACTCTGGAGAGGCTGATTGGCGTGTTGACTGGTGCTGATCTGGACTAGGGAAGCACATCACCATGGATGGCTCTTTCTTGTCATCACCTCGCTCTTTCTTGTCAAAAACGACTGCACTGGTTTTGCTCAAACTTTCCAAAAACATTTGCAGCCAGGCTTGGAACAAACATGGAAAATTTCAGTCTAACAGGCAAAAGACTGACAACAGTTTAAAACAACTGAAACAATCTGTCTACTTGTTTCATTTGTTCAGGCTGAAGCATGGGCATTGCTACCCACTCCACTGTGAGGGACACATTTGTACCTTCCCTCCCGGGGCCTCGGCAGCTTCCAAATGGCTCTCCCAGGGGAGCCATGTTAGTCTGGAGCTGTAAAACCAGCGAGCAGTCCGGTGGCACCTCCCAGACTAGCAGACTGGGCATCAGCTGTTGGTAGAACCCACTGTCAGATGCAGATGACAAAGTGGGTTTTACCCACAAAAGCTTATTCCCAAATAGATCTAGTAGGGTGCGTCTAGACTGGCCGCTTGAATTTGCACAAGAACACTGACGTTCTAATGTAAGATTGTCGGTGTTCTTGCACAAATACTTTGATGCTCCCGCTCAGGGATAAGCCCTCTTGCGCACAAGGCCAGTGTAGACAGGGAAGAACTGTTTTGCACAAAAAAGCCCCAATGGCAACAATGGTGATCGGGGCTTTCTTGCGCAAAATCGCGTCTAGACTGGCCACGGATGCTTTTGCGCAAAAGCACTTTTTGTGCAAAGGCACCCGTGCCAATCTAGACGCTCTTTTGCGGAAATGCTTTTAACGGAAAAACTTTTCCGTTGAAAGCATTTCCGCAAAATCATGCCAGTCTAGACGCAGCCGTAGGGTATGTCTACACAGCAAAGCTATTTCAAAATAACTTTCCTAGCGTCTACACAGCCAAACCGCTATTTTGACATTAATTTGAAATAGCAGAGCGCTTATTTCAAATTGGCAAACCTCATTCCACGAGGAGTAACGCCAAATTCGAAATAGCTATTTCGAAATAAGTGCTGCGTAGACATTTATTTCGAAATAGGGGGCCTCCAGCCTTCCCAGGGTGCCCTGGTGGCCACTCCAGCCTCAACCAAGAACACTCCTCTCCCTCCCCCATCCCCGGAGCCCTTAAAGGGGTTGACTCTGGCCACAGTGCCTGTGCCAGCAGTCACTGCCCCTGACCCAGTGGCTCCAAAACATGAGCCAGCAAGCCACTGGCAGCCAGCCCTCCACCGCTCTCCAGGAGCAGTCTGCCAGCTCCCAGGAGCCTGCCAGGGCCTGGAGAAGGCTGGCGCCTTCCTGGTCCAGGGTGGAGATCATGGACCTTATTCAGGTTTGGGGGGGATGCCCCCAATGTCCATGATCTCCACACTAGATGGAGAAATGTGGCCGTCTATGGCAGGATAGCTGCCAGTCTGGCCACCAAAGGCCACATGCAAACCCAGGAGCAGGTTCGCATGAAAATCAAGTTGGTCCAGCGAGACCCCCCAAACCTGGGCCCTGAGTTTCCCCTCCCTCTTCTTCCCCTTGTTCCCCCCTTCCAGCTCCCTCCTCCCAGGTTTCCCCCTCCCCTCTCCCACCCTCTCTCCTCCCTTCTCCCACCTCCTTTTCCCAGTCTCCCCAGAATTTCATTCCCTTCCCCCCAGTTTTGTTCAATAAAGAGAGTTTGTGTTCATGAAAATACATGTATTTTATTTGACATCAGGAAGGGGGGTTAGGGAGGGGTAAGTGGAAGGATGTGAGGGAGGAATGAGGCACAAGACCCCAGTGGGGCAGACCAGGGAGGCTCTTAGTGCTCCTCCGGGTGGAAGCTCTCCCGCAGGGCCTCCTGGATACTGACAGCCCCCCGATGGACCTCCCGGATGGCAGCCTGCAGACAGTGCAGCCAGGCTGATAGCAACGCGTCCACGAGAAGCACCAGAGTGCCTAGGCACAGCTCTGGCTCCATGTTGCAGAGTGCTGTGGTGTCCCGAGTCAGGGCAACCAGAGCACACAGAGACAAAATGCTTTGCTGTCCCTCATCGAGGTAGGCAAGCAAGCAGGGAAACCTGAGAACCGGCTGTCCAGGGGTGTCCCTTTAAGCACAGGCCTCAGATAGCCTCAGGCAGCAGCCCCACACAAAGTAACTCCTGACCTGATGCCCTGCCAGACCTGGTTCCGGCCGGCCTTAAATGTGATTCAGTGTCCACTCAGTGTGGACGCACTATTTCGAAATGCATTTTGTGTGTAGACGTGTTATTTCGAAATAACTTATTTCAAATTAACTATTTTGAAATAAGATATTTCAAAATAACA
This sequence comes from Pelochelys cantorii, assembly GCA_032595735.1. Lineage (NCBI taxonomy): Eukaryota > Metazoa > Chordata > Testudines > Trionychidae > Pelochelys > Pelochelys cantorii. The sequence continues at coordinate 41,525,917 of CM064341.1, forward strand.
CTGTAGTGTAGACATACCCAGAGTGTTTAAGGTGCCACAAGACTGGGCGGTGGTTCCCAAATGTATGTTGAAGCACATAAAACGTGATTCTTCCAGATATCCTACATGATCCCATTTTACAGCTGTGGAAAGAGAAGCCCAGAGAAGCAAGTGACTGTCCCAAGATCCCACAGTAAGTCAAGGGCCCAACCAGGAATAGACCTGAGACCTCCTGCTTCTCAGACCGTTGTGCTAACCAGCCACAGCAATATCCGTCATTACCGTGGCCACCAAATTACGTAATCATCAGGCCAGTGCTACCTCCTCCCTGGTGCCACACAAGACCCCTCAAGGTTTGCAATGACAGTTCCACCCTTCTTCACTGGAGACACGTTGCGTTTCCTGGGGGCACTGAAAGAGTCAAGGGAGAAAAGCAGGTTTGATGCCTGAGGAGAGTAGATGGCAAATGAAATACATTTCCCAAGCGCTGGATAAATATGCGGAGCTCTTAGAATGGCAGCTGCTGAAATGGCTCTAGCTAAAATGCTCCTTTCCCATCGCTTCTCCACTCAGAAGCAAACACACACACACGATGAGCCGACCTACAAAGTCACGCTTAAGCAAATTCATTCTGTTCTTTTAGAAATGCTGAGAAACATTCTCCAAAGCCAAACGCTCTATCACAGTCTCTCTTTAACCTTGTTTCTTTCTCTTTTAGCAGTTTCTTTGATAAGCCTCAGTAGCCACATGTAGGCAGGAAGTTTTTACCCCCTTCCTTTTTCTGGGGCTTTCAGAACTTATCCAGGGTCCTGCTCATTTCTAAATGTTCACAGAGACTGAAACAGGGACAGGCCAATAAGAACCTGTCAGATCTGACCGGCTTTCAGACCCAACCTAAAACTTCCTGAGATGTGGAAACCTCTGGAGAGCTTCTCACCTGTAAATCTCCCTAGCGACAGGCCACGCGTCAGAGCATGACTCCAGCCTGCAGTTCCCTACAATGCAAAGCCCCCTCTCCAGGTCACCCTGCCACCGGAGGCTGACATGCTGGAAGGCCTTGGACGAACAGTCCTGCGACTCCAGATTTCTGGCAGGGCTGAAGTCAGGAAGTCCCAGGACTCTCAAGGACAGCTTGTTTCGCTGAGATTTTCATCAAGATTTTGTAGACCGGTCAAGTCTGAATAACCCTGCCCTGCAGAGCTGTGCCCAGTTAGTCCAGCCCCTCTGAACTCGCTGCAGTTGCACCCACCTACAGCAGGGTGGAAGTGGCAGGCAACAAGAAAAGCCCCCTCCGGAGGGTGGCTACCAAGGCAGTTCTGTTTTGAGAGCTCGGCGCTAGCCGTAATCCAGTGGAGATGCCACACTCCGTACATTGCTGCAGCGCAACATCCAGCGCCTGCCAGGAATTTCACAGCAGCACAGTGGCCTTCACCAAACACACCCGTAATCGTGTCACAAAAATATCACGTTGGCTCAACAGGGTCTGCTTTCCCTAGACCCGCTGATCGGCGCTGAGCATGTTGCTCCTTTACGGACCCAACCCACCTGGGCCGATCCATGCCTGTGCCCCAGAGCAGTGCCGGGCTGACACTGGGTGAATAACTAGGCCACCCCGCGACTCTTGCAGGTCTCTGCCCGCTGCTCTGACCTGGGCTGAGCTCTCACCTGCCCATCCGGGCGGGGCCAGGCCGGGCTCTCTCCTGTCCCTGCTGTAGCCAGAAGGCAGAGTGCTGGCTGCGCCCTGAGGAAGCCAATGCACTCTGTACTCTGAGCATGTTCAGCTAGCTGAGCGGCCCCCACCCCGTGCACCTCCCCGCCCCCCACCCTGTCCACCTGCACCCCCCACCCCGTGCACCTCTCTGCCCCCCACCCCGTACACCTGCACCCCCCCACCCCATGCACCTCTCCACCCTCCACCCTGTGCACCTGCACTCCCCCACCTTGTGCACCTCCCCGCCCCCACCCCATACACCTGCGCCCCCCACCCCATGCACCTCTCCACCCCCACCCCGTACACCTGCACCCCCCACCCCGTACACCTGCACCTCCCCACCTCATGCACTCTGTACTCTGAGCTAAGGATGTTAAAGACTCATCGACTAGTCAATATCCCCCCCTCCCCGCTGCCTCTATGAGATAGAGGCAGCAAAGGGGGGGAAGGGGTACTTCAAAGTAGCCGCTGCAGATCAGCTGTGTGGCGGCTGCCTCTGTGCGATTCAAAGGGGCAGCCATGGAGCCCGGGGTCAGCTGGGGAGTACTCAGCTGACCCCGGGCTCCTAGCGGCGTGCAGCATAGCAGGGAGCCCGGGGTCAGCTGGGGACTGTGAGTTCCCCACTGACCCCAGGCTCCATGGCTTTGAAATGCACAAAAGCCCCGCTGGGGACTTCTGTGCATTTCAAAGCAGGCACTCGGTGCAGCACAGAGTACGTGGGACTTCCCGGTGGCCCCGGGCTGCAGGTGGAGTTTGGCCTTCCTCCTTGGAAACGCCCAGCGGGGCCCTTGTACATGTCAAAGGAGGAACGCGGAAGTGCCCGTCGGCTACTCACTTAAGCACATTTTAACATCCTTACTCTGAGCATGTTCAGCCAGCTGAGTACCCTCCGCCCCCACCCTGTACACCTCCCCACCCCCACCCCGTGCACCTCTGCCCCCACCCCGTACACCTCCCCCCCGCACCCTGTGCACCTCCCCACCCCCACCCCATGCACCTCTGCCCCTATCCCATGCACCTCTGCCCCCACCCTGTACACCTCCCCGCCCCCACCCCGTGCACCTCTGCCCCCACCCCGTACACCTCCCCCCCGCACCCCGTACACCTCCCCGCCCCCACCCCGTACACCTCTCTGCCCCCACCCCGTACACCTCCGCCCCTACCGCGTGCACCTCTGCCCCCACCCTGTACACTTCCCCGCCCCCACCCTGTACACATCCGCCCCCATCCCGTACACCTCCCTGTCCCTTCCCTTCTGCCCTCCCACTTCCCCTGCAACCCCCTCCTCTTCTATCCCCACTGCCCTGCAGTAGCCCAGAGCCCCCCAACTGCCCAGAGTCCCCCAACTTCCTGGAGCCCCCCTCCTGCCGAGAGCCCCCCAACTACCTGAAGCCCCCCCCGCCCAGAGCCCCTCAACTCCCCGGAGTCCCCCTACTGCAGCCCCCAGTCCCAGCTTTGCTCTGTATCAGTCACCTTACAAGAGCCATTAATGGCTCCTTGACTCCCGACTGCCGACAGATGTCCTGAGCACCTTGGTGGCTGGCTCGCCCTGGCAGTGGAGTTTGTTCTGCAGAAGGGTTATAAATTGCCCTGTCTACAGACAGGCACATGAGGAGATGGGGCACCAGAGACATCGCTGGAATCTCCCCCCATGCCCCATCATCAAACGTATGGAGCCCATGGTGCCTTGGGGAGCACAGCAGACAGCACTGTCCCAGGCCCCACAGACTGATCCATCCTGGAAATCCACAAATCCCTGGGCCGGCCCCAGGAGCAATACCAGGTAGGATGGGGCAAGGCACACCCCATGGGCCCCAGCAGGGTGGGAGCATGGTGCTGTGGAGCATGCGAGAGCCTGTGCGTGTAGGCAGTGACCGGGCCGGGCGTGTGGCACAAAGGGACATGGCACCGACAGCCCGCACAGAATGGCTCCAGCCACTGCACATCCAGGGTCCCGGGCACAGCACCGGTGAGACAGACACTGAGCTGGGTCTCACACCCGGCACCACCCCCTGCCCGCCCTGAGAGAGGGACGGGGCCCATGGAGGAGAACTGCCTGGCTCCGGCTTTCAGGGGCCATTTTACCCCAAACTGCAGAGACGCTGCAGGGGCTTGGACAAAATGGCAGAGCAATTTGTGAGCTGAGGCAGCCGCAGAGAAATGACATTGTCCGACACGGGCGCGAGGCTGCACGGAGTTCGGCCCATTCTATCGAATTGGAAAGAATTACTCTGCCTTGCCCGTGTGGTGCGCTCTGCCGTCTGGGCCAGCCTGCACCTCCGCGCATGAGCCAGCAGAGACAGGCGTCCTGAGCCGGATGGCAAGGCAAGGCGCTGCCCCGCACTGGGATGCTGGCCCACTCCGAGCCTTCGATCACCTCATGCAGCCTCCCACGAACCTCCCCTGAACACGACCACGGGAGAGTCCGACAGCTCAGCAGGACACGGCCACTGAAAAGAGGAGGGGAGACCACAGGGGGTCACCGCCGTCAGCCGCTGTGCACGCCGAGGGCCTGGCTCCCTGTCTTCAGCCGCTGTGCACGCCGAGGGCCTGGCTCCCTGTCTTCAGCCGCTGTGCACGCCGAGGGCCTGGCTCCCTGTCTTCAGCCGCTGTGCACGCCGAGGGCCTGGCTCCCTGTCCAGCCGCTGTGCACGCCGAGGGCCTGGCTCCCTGTCTTCAGCCGCTGTGCACGTCGAGGGCCAGGCTCCCTGTCCAGCCGCTGTGCACGATGAGGGCCAGGCTCCCTGTCTTCAGCCGCTGTGCACGCCGAGGGCCTGGCTCCCTGTCCAGCCGCTGTGCACGCCGAGGGCCTGGCTCCCTGTCTTCAGCCGCTGTGCACGCCGAGGGCCTGGCTCCCTGTCTTCAGCCGCTGTGCACGCCGAGGGCCTGGCTCCCTGTCTTCAGCCGCTGTGCACGCCGAGGGCCTGGCTCCCTGTCCAGCCGCTGTGCACGCCGAGGGCCTGGCTCCCTGTCTTCAGCCGCTGTGCACGTCGAGGGCCAGGCTCCCTGTCCAGCCGCTGTGCACGATGAGGGCCAGGCTCCCTGTCTTCAGCCGCTGTGCACGCCGAGGGCCTGGCTCCCTGTCTTCAGCCGCTGTGCACGCCGAGGGCCTGGCTCCCTGTCTTCAGCCGCTGTGCACGTCGAGGGCCTGACTCCCTGTCCAGCCGCTGTGCACGCCGAGGGCCCGGCTCCCTGTCTTCAGCCGCTGTGCACACCGAGGGCCAGGCTCCCTGTCCAGCCGCTGTGCACGCCGAGGGCCTGGCTCCCTGTCTTCAGCCGCTGTGCACGTCGAGGGCCAGGCTCCCTGTCCAGCCGCTGTGCACGCCGAGGGCCAGGCTCCCTGTCTTCAGCCGCTGTGCACGCCGAGGGCCTGGCTCCCTGTCTTCAGCCGCTGTGCACGCCGAGGGCCTGGCTCCCTGTCCAGCCGCTGTGCACGCCGAGGGCCTGGCTCCCTGCCTTCAGCCGCTGTGCACGTCGAGGGCCAGGCTCCCTGTCCAGCCGCTGTGCACGCCGAGGGCCAGGCTCCCTGTCTTCAGCCGCTGTGCACGCCGAGGGCCTGGCTCCCTGTCCAGCCGCTGTGCACGTCGAGGGCCTGGCTCCCTGTCCAGCCGCTGTGCACGCCGAGGGCCTGGCTCCCTGTCTTCAGCCGCTGTGCACGTCGAGGGCCTGGCTCCCTGTCCAGCCGCTGTGCACGCCGAGGGCCTGGCTCCCTGTCCAGCCGCTGTGCACGCCGAGGGCCAGGCTCCCTGTCCAGCCGCTGTGCACGTCGAGGGCCAGGCTCCCTGTCCAGCCGCTGTGCACGTCGAGGGCCTGGCTCCCTGTCTTCAGCCTCTGTGCACGCCGAGGGCCTGGCTCCCTGTCTTCAGCCGCTGTGCACGTCGAGGGCCTGGCTCCCTGTCCAGCCGCTGTGCACGCCGAGGGCCTGGCTCCCTGTCCAGCCGCTGTGCACGCCGAGGGCCTGGCTCCCTGTCTTCAGCCGCTGTGCACGTCGAGGGCCTGGCTCCCTGTCCAGCCGCTGTGCACGCCGAGGGCCTGGCTCCCTGTCTTCAGCCGCTGTGCACGTCGAGGGCCTGGCTCCCTGTCCAGCCGCTGTGCACGCCGAGGGCCTGGCTCCCTGTCCAGCCGCTGTGCACGCCGAGGGCCAGGCTCCCTGTCCAGCCGCTGTGCACGTCGAGGGCCAGGCTCCCTGTCCAGCCGCTGTGCACGTCGAGGGCCTGGCTCCCTGTGTTCAGCCGCTGTGCACGTCGAGGGCCTGGCTCCCTGTCCAGCCGCTGTGCACGCCGAGGGCCTGGCTCCCTGTCCAGCCGCTGTGCACGCCGAGGGCCTGGCTCCCTGTCCAGCCGCTGTGGACGCCGAGGGCCTGGCTCCCTGTCTTCAGCCGCTGTGCACGCCGAGGGCCTGGCTCCCTGTCTTCAGCCGCTGTGCACGCCGAGGGCCTGGCTCCCTGTCTTCAGCCGCTGTGCACGCCGAGGGCCTGGCTCCCTGTCTTCAGCCGCTGTACACGTCGAGGGCCTGGCTCCCTGTCCAGCCGCTGTGCACGCCGAGGGCCTGGCTCCCTATCCAGCCGCTGTGCACGCCGAGGGCCTGGCCCCCGTCTTCAGCCGCTGTGCACGCCGAGGGCCTGGCTCCCTGTCTTCAGCCGCTGTGTACGCCGAGGGCCTGGCTCCCTGTCTTCAGCCGCTGTGCACGCCGAGGGCCTGGCTCCCTGTCTTCAGCCGCTGTGGACGCCGAGGGCCTGGCTCCCTGTCTTCAGCCGCTGTGCACGTCGAGGGCCTGGCTCCCTGTCTTCAGCCGCTGTGGACGCCGAGGGCCTGGCTCCCTGTCTTCAGCCGCTGTGCACGCCGAGGGCCTGGCTCCCTGTCTTCAGCCGCTGTGCACGTCGAGGGCCTGGCTCCCTGTCCAGCCGCTGTGCACGCCGAGGGCCTGGCTCCCTGTCCAGCCGCTGTGCACGCCGAGGGCCAGGCTCCCTGTCTTCAGCCGCTGTGCACGCCGAGGGCCTGGCTCCCTGTCTTCAGCCGCTGTGCACGTCGAGGGCCTGGCTCCCTGTCTTCAGCCGCTGTGCACGCCGAGGGCCTGGCTCCCTGTCCAGCCGCTGTGCACGCCGAGGGCCTGGCTCCCTGTCCAGCCGCTGTGCACGCCGAGGGCCTGGCTCCCTGTCTTCAGCCGCTGTGCACGTCGAGGGCCTGGCTCCCTGTCCAGCCGCTGTGCACGCCGAGGGCCTGGCTCCCTGTCCAGCCGCTGTGCACGCCGAGGGCCAGGCTCCCTGTCCACCCGCTGTGCACGTCGAGGGCCAGGCTCCCTGTCCAGCCGCTGTGCACGTCGAGGGCCTGGCTCCCTGTCTTCAGCCGCTGTGCACGTCGAGGGCCTGGCTCCCTGTCTTCAGCCTCTGTGCACGCCGAGGGCCTGGCTCCCTGTCTTCAGCCGCTGTGCACGTCGAGGGCCTGGCTCCCTGTCCAGCCGCTGTGCACGCCGAGGGCCTGGCTCCCTGTCCAGCCGCTGTGCACGCCGAGGGCCTGGCTCCCTGTCCAGCCGCTGTGGACGCCGAGGGCCTGGCTCCCTGTCTTCAGCCGCTGTGCACGCCGAGGGCCTGGCTCCCTATCCAGCCGCTGTACACGTCGAGGGCCTGGCTCCCTATCCAGCCGCTGTACACGTCGAGGGCCTGGCTCCCTGTCCAGCCGCTGTGCACGCCGAGGGCCTGGCTCCCTATCCAGCCGCTGTGCACGCCGAGGGCCTGGCCCCCGTCTTCAGCCGCTGTGCACGCCGAGGGCCTGGCCCCCGTCTTCAGCCGCTGTGCACGCCGAGGGCCTGGCTCCCTGTCTTCAGCCGCTGTGTACGCCGAGGGCCTGGCTCCCTGTCTTCAGCCGCTGTGCACGCCGAGGGCCTGGCTCCCTGTCTTCAGCCGCTGTGGACGCCGAGGGCCTGGCTCCCTGTCTTCAGCCGCTGTGCACGTCGAGGGCCTGGCTCCCTGTCTTCAGCCGCTGTGGACGCCGAGGGCCTGGCTCCCTGTCTTCAGCCGCTGTGCACGCCGAGGGCCTGGCTCCCTGTCTTCAGCCGCTGTGCACGTCGAGGGCCTGGCTCCCTGTCCAGCCGCTGTGCACGCCGAGGGCCTGGCTCCCTGTCCAGCCGCTGTGCACGCCGAGGGCCAGGCTCCCTGTCTTCAGCCGCTGTGCACGCCGAGGGCCTGGCTCCCTGTCTTCAGCCGCTGTGCACGTCGAGGGCCTGGCTCCCTGTCTTCAGCCGCTGTGCACGCCGAGGGCCTGGCTCCCTGTCCAGCCGCTGTGCACGCCGAGGGCCTGGCTCCCTGTCCAGCCGCTGTGCACGCCGAGGGCCTGGCTCCCTGTCTTCAGCCGCTGTGCACGTCGAGGGCCTGGCTCCCTGTCCAGCTGCTGTGCACGCCGAGGGCCTGGCTCCCTGTCCAGCCGCTGTGCACGCCGAGGGCCAGGCTCCCTGTCCACCCGCTGTGCACGTCGAGGGCCAGGCTCCCTGTCCAGCCGCTGTGCACGTCGAGGGCCTGGCTCCCTGTCTTCAGCCGCTGTGCACGTCGAGGGCCTGGCTCCCTGTCTTCAGCCTCTGTGCACGCCGAGGGCCTGGCTCCCTGTCTTCAGCCGCTGTGCACGTCGAGGGCCTGGCTCCCTGTCTCAGCCGCTGTGCACGCCGAGGGCCTGGCTCCCTGTCTCAGCCGCTGTGCACGCCGAGGGCCTGGCTCCCTGTCTCAGCCGCTGTGGACGCCGAGGGCCTGGCTCCCTGTCTTCAGCCGCTGTGCACGCCGAGGGCCTGGCTCCCTATCTCAGCCGCTGTACACGTCGAGGGCCTGGCTCCCTATCCAGCCGCTGTACACGTCGAGGGCCTGGCTCCCTGTCTCAGCCGCTGTGCACGCCGAGGGCCTGGCTCCCTATCCAGCCGCTGTGCACGCCAGTTAAGAAGGCCTGGCCCCCGTCTTCAGCCGCTGTGCACGCCGAGGGCCTGGCTCCCCGTCTTCAGCCGCTGTGCACGCCGAGTGGCCTGGCTCCCTCGTCTTCAGCCGCTGTGTAACGCCGAGGGCCTGGCATCTCCTGTCTTCAGCCGCTGTGCACGCCGAGGGCCTGGCTCCCTGTCTTCAGCCGCTGTGGACGCCGAGGGCCTGGCTCCCTGTCTTCAGCCGCTGTGCACGTCGAGGGCCTGGCTCCCTGTCTTCAGCCGCTGTGGACGCCGAGGGCCTGGCTCCCTGTCTTCAGCCGCTGTGCACGCCGAGGGCCTGGCTCCCTGTCTTCAGCCGCTGTGCACGTCGAGGGCCTGGCTCCCTGTCCAGCCGCTGTGCACGCCGAGGGCCTGGCTCCCTGTCCAGCCGCTGTGCACGCCGAGGGCCAGGCTCCCTGTCTTCAGCCGCTGTGCACGCCGAGGGCCTGGCTCCCTGTCTTCAGCCGCTGTGCACGTCGAGGGCCTGGCTCCCTGTCTTCAGCCGCTGTGCACGCCGAGGGCCTGGCTCCCTGTCCAGCCGCTGTGCACGCCGAGGGCCTGGCTCCCTGTCAAGCCGCTGTGCACGCCGAGGGCCTGGCTCCCTGTCTTCAGCCGCTGTGCACGTCGAGGGCCTGGCTCCCTGTCCAGCTGCTGTGCACGCCGAGGGCCTGGCTCCCTGTCCAGCCGCTGTGCACGCCGAGGGCCAGGCTCCCTGTCCACCCGCTGTGCACGTCGAGGGCCAGGCTCCCTGTCCAGCCGCTGTGCACGTCGAGGGCCTGGCTCCCTGTCTTCAGCCGCTGTGCACGCCGAGGGCCTGGCTCCCTGTCTTCAGCCGCTGTGCACGCCGAGGGCCTGGCTCCCTGTCTTCAGCCGCTGTGCACGCCGAGGGCCTGGCTCCCTGTCTTCAGCCGCTGTGCACGCCGAGGGCCTGGCTCCCTGTCTTCAGCCGCTGTGCACGCCGAGGGCCTGGCTCCCTGTCTTCAGCCGCTGTGCACGCCGAGGGCCTGGCTCCCTGTCTTCAGCCGCTGTGCACGTCGAGGGCCTGGCTCCCTGTCTTCAGCCGCTGTGCACGTCGAGGGCCTGGCTCCCTGTCCAGCCGCTGTGCACGCCGAGGGCCTGGCTCCCTGTCTTCAGCCGCTGTGCACGCCGAGGGCCTGGCTCCCTGTGTTCAGCCGCCACCCAATAGTTATTAAAGAAACTGGCCTGGCTGTTGAATGATTTCTTGAGTGAGTGCGTGGCTCTCGTGTTATTATTCATTCTTATGAATGGCTCCAGTTCTGCCTCTCTCCTTCCAATACCTTCCCCAGAGCAAACGGAAGGTGGAGGCCAATCGTTACACTGCATGAATGATGTGGCTGCTTGAGGCCAGGAAGGAGGCGGCTGCTTGGGGCCGTGGCAGGGGGCTGGTAGTGCTTTAATCTTGGCACACAGGAAATGCCAAATGAAGGCGAGCTCCAGGCGAGGCGCGATTCTGCGCAAGGCTTCCCGATGGGCTGGTGGGGTCGCTCCACTCTTTCAAGGCTGGATCTCCGGGGGAGGCAAGGGCTCCGAATGCATCACTCCTCCGGGCCAGTGTTTCTCAAACTTTGCTCCGCAGAGCCCCAGGGCTCCCCGAGACATCTCCAGGGGCTCTGCGAGGCTGACAAACTGGAAACATCGATAGGTACAACACTTACAGTCAGTGGATTGCTGGGGCTCTGTGTAGATATGACACATACGGTCAGTGGACCGCCGGGGCTCCACGTAGGTACAACACATAAGAACATAAGAATGGCCGTACTGGGTCAGACCAAAGGTCCATCTAGCCCAGTATCCTGTCTGCCGACAGTGGCCAGCACCAGGTGCCCCAGAGAGGGTGGACCAAAGACAATGATCAAGCGATTTGTCTCCTGCCATCCTCTCCAGCCTCTGACAAACAGAGGCCAGGGACACCATTTTATCCCCTGGCTAATAGCCTTTTATGGACCTAACCTCCATGAAATTATCTAGCTTCTCTTTAAACTCTGTTATAGTCCTAGCCTTCACAGCCTCCTCTGGCAAGGAGTTCCACAGGCTGACTACGCGCTGTGTGAAGAAGAACTTTCTTTTATTAGTTTTAAACCTGCTACCCATTAATTTCATTTGGTGTCCTCTAGTTCTTCTATTTAGGGAACTAATAAATAACTTCTCTTTATCGGCCCTCTCCACACCACTCATGATTTTATAGACCTCTATCATATCCCCCCTCAGTCTCCTCTTTTCTAAACTGAAAAGTCCCAGTCGCTTTAACCTCTCCTCATATGGGACCCGTTCCAAACCCCTAATCATTTTAGTTGCCCTTTTCTGAACCCTTTCCAAGGCCAAAATATCTTTTTTGAGGTGAGGAGACCACATCTGTACACAGTATTCAAGATGTGGGCGTACCATAGTTTTATACAGGGGCAGTAAGATATTCTGGGTCTTATTTTCTATCCCTTTCTTAATAATTCCTAGAATCCTATTTGCCTTTTTGACCGCCGCTGCACACTGTGTGGAAGTTTTCAGAGAACTGTCCACGATAACTCCAAGATCTCTTTCCTGATTTGTCGTAGCCAAATTAGCCCCCATCATACTGTACGTATAGTTGGGGTTATTTTTCCCCGATGTGCATTACTTTACACTTATCCACATTAAATTTCATTTGCCATTTTGTTGCCCAATCACTCAGTTTGGTGAGATCTTCTTGGAGTCCCTCACAGTCTGCTTCTGTCTTGACTATCCTAAACAGTTTGGTATCATCCGCAAACTTTACCACCTCACTGCTTACCCCTTTCTCCAGATCATTTATGAATAAGTTGAACAGGATTGGTCCCAGGACTGACCCTTGGGGGACACCACTAGTTACCCCTCTCCATTCTGAAAATTTACCATTTATTCCTACCCTTTGTTTCCTGTCGTTTAACCAGTTCTCAATCCAAGAAAGGACCTTCCCTCTTATCCCATGGCCATGTAATTTACACAAGAGCCTTTGGTGAGGGACCTTGTCAAAGGCTTTCTGAAAATCTAAGTATACTATATCTACTGGATCCCCCTTGTCCGCATGTTTATTAACCCCTTCAAAGAACTCTAATAGATTAGTAAGACAGGATTTCCCTTTACAGAAGCCATGTTGACTTTTGTCCAACAAATTATGTTCTTCTACATGCTTCACAATTTTATTCTTTACTATTGTTTCGACTAATTTGCCCGGTACTGAAGTTAGACTTACCGGTCTGTAATTGCCCGGATCGCCTCTAGAGCCCTTTTTAAATATTGGTGTCACGTTGGCTACCTTCCAGTCATTAGGTACGGAAGCCGATTTAAGGGATAGGTTACAAACCACAGATAATAGTTCAGCAATTTCCCATTTGAGTTCTTTTAGAACCCTTGGATGAATGCCATCCGGTCCCGGAGATTTGTTAACATTAAGTTTTTCTATTTGTTCCAAAACCTCCTCTAATGACACTTCAATCCGGGACAGTTCCTCAGATTCATCACCCACAAAGGACGGTGCAGATTTGGGAATCTCCCCAACATCCTCAGCCGTGAAGACTGAAGCAAAGAAATCATTTAGTTTCTCCGCAATGGCTTTATCGTCCTTGATTGCGCCTTTTATAGTTCGATCGTCTAGGGGACCCACAGGTTTTTTAGCAGGCTTCCTGCTTCTAATGTACTTAAAAAACATTTTGTTATTTCTTTTTGAGTTTTTGGCTCGCTGTTCCTCAAAATCTTTTTTTGCTTTTCTTATTACACTTTTACACTTGATTTGACAGAGTTTATGTTCCTTTCTATTTATCTCACTAGGATTGGACTTCCACTTCTTGAAAGATGCCTTTTTGTCCCTCACTGCTTCTTTTACATGGTGGTTAAGCCACGGTGCCACATACAGTCAGTGGACCGCTGGGGCTCCATGTAGGTGAGACACATACAGTCAGTGGATCGCTGGGGCTCCGCGTAGGTAAGACACATACAGTCAGTGGATCGCTGGGGCTCCGTGTAGGTAAGACACATACAGTCAGTGGATCGCTGGGGCTCCGCGTAGGTAAGACACTTACAGTCAGTGGACCGCTGGGGCTCCGTGTAGGTACGACACTTACAGTCAGTGGATCGCTGGGGCTCCGCGTAGGTAAGACACATACAGTCAGTGGATTGCTGGGGCTCCGCGTAGGTAAGACACTTACAGTCAGTGGACCACTGGGGCTCCGTGTAGGTAAGACACATACAGTCAGTGGATCGCTGGGGCTCCGCGTAGGTAAGACACTTACAGTCAGTGGACCACTGGGGCTCCGTGTAGGTACGACACATACAGTCAGTGGATTGCTGGGGCTCCGCGTAGGTAAGACACATACAGTCAGTGGACCGCTGGGGCTCCGTGTAGGTACGACACTTACAGTCAGTGGACCACTGGGGCTCCGTGTAGGTACGACACATACAGTCAGTGGATTGCTGGGGCTCCGCATACATTTTTATGCATGTAAAGGGCTCCGGAGCCCAAAAAGTTTGAGAACGACTGCTCTCGGCCATCGGGATGGGCCTGCCTCTGCCAGCGTGGAGAGCAATGGAAGTTCTCAACCCCCCAGCCCCAGGCATCAGCGCACACCAGCCTGTCTTACCCACTGTTTCTAGGGCGCTAGCAGGAGCCTGTGGACCCGGGCTGGGAGACGCAGTCCCAGCTGCAGTGTGCTGACAAACCCCGACCTGGCCTGGCACTTGCCTACTTCAGAGATGCCCCTCCCTCTGTCCGCTGCCCCAAAGGCCACCGACAGAGACCACTGGCTGCCCACTCCTTGCTATGAGGGGGGCCCTCTCTGGGCAGCCATGGGGACTCATGCCAGCCACCCAGGACAGTACATTTGTTCTTGCTCTAGCTCAGGCTCCAACAGACCCATCACACACTGGACCCCGCCTGCCCGCAATTCATCGCAACTGGAGAGGCTGCAAAGCAAGAAGAAATACGGAGCTTACCGCCCCTTTGCTTAAGCAGAATTTGCCAAAGACTTATTGAAAAATGGATTTAATTAGGGCCGCTAATGGGGAGCAGTTTGTTCTTGAGATTTAAAACAGAAGTCGGAGGGTATCTATAATTTCAACATTTTAAATGATGGATAGGGGCTTCTTTCTCACTTCCACCTTAATTATAAAAATCCATCTTTATGAATCCCAATTTTGAGGCAAATAAAGCAAAGGCAGCAAAACTTCAGTGGCTTATTTAAGACAATTTGAGAGATGCTTCTTTGTGGGTGAAACATCTTCCTCCCGGGAAGTGGCGGGAGCAGCCCTCTCTTGTCAGTCTCACTACTGTCAGCACAACAGTGGTGCTGTGAGCTGGGGAGGCGTACGAAGGAAGAAGGCCTTGTCTCTAATAAAGGACTAGAACCTGCTGGAGCTCTGGGCAGCCATCAGAATTTCCTGCATCTCAGGTTACAATTAAGCGGAGTATTAGGGCTGGAGTCTGTAACTGGCTGAGCGAGTGCCCTTCAAGACTCCCACGTCGGAGGAGCCGCAGCAGGCGTCTCTTCAACTGATTATTGTCAGAATGACTAAATTGCCTGAAAATTGTTTCCTTCACTACAAGGGCCAGTGGCTCTCATTGGAATCTCTTCTCCCGAGTGTCCGGCGTAGCCCCCGGTTTTATTTAAAATCAACAAGTGCTGCTTTTGTGAAGTTCTCCCCGTCAGCTGCTCTGACCCAGCGACCCCAGGAAATGAGTCTTAGCGCTGTACAACGCTGATTTAATAATAAATAGCCATGGCAACTGGTGCACAAGCGGGGCCTGCTGCTGCCGCTGCCCCTGCAGCCACTCCGCTGTATTTTAACACTCACCTCTGCTCCAATCCGACTGGAATCAATGAGTGAGGCTCAGACGTGGCACATTTCCTACTCTCCTGACAGCTTATTTCATGGATCACAGGGACCGAAGCACAGCTGCTTATTCAACAGAGGAAAGAATGAATCAATTTTCATTTGTTAATACGTTATGGGACCTAGTCTCTGCTGCTCTCGCTGTACAATGGCTCCAGTCTTTTTAAGGCCTCCAATTTTGTCAGATAGAGAACATTTAAAATAATGACAAAATGACCTGGCCTAGGCCTGCTTCCCGCTGAACAGCTGCTCGTCTGGTAATAAGTCCAAATGAACGATATTATGTCACCCGCTCTGAATTAAACAGAGGAACGGTAGTCCTACCTCATTGCGTGGGGACCAGTCTGCTGGACAGGTTCCAAACTCCCACTCCGAGTTCCTCACCAGAGCGCTGGATCTCTGCTCAGCGCTAGCACTCCCTTCCGTCAGGAACCGCAACGGCGCCATTTGACAAAAAGGCAGCGAGCGCGTCCTGGGGAGAAATCTCTGCTCTCCTGGTGGCAGGGGGCCCGGCCAGCCCAGGTCACAGCAGTGTCCGGCTTTCCGGGAGGAGCCTCTCAAAGCGCTGAAGGGAATGTAAATGGGATTTCCCACAGGCGGGACAGCAGGCTGGAGTGGGAGTACGGGGTGGGGGGCTCGCGGCAGGAGGGAGATGCGGGGATTCCTGGGGAAGGGCCAGGCTGGAAACACACTTCAATACCCAGCTCCCCACCCCCATGGCCCTGCATCAGCCAGGCCCCAGCCATGCTGCCGGCGCCATGGTCGTCAGCAGGGCGCCTAGCACGTGAGTGGTGCCGTGGGGGCTGCATGGGCCGGGCACATGCGTGAAGGAAGGAGCAAGGGAGAAGAGAAGCTGGTGTCTGGGAGAACCCCCATAAGTGCCCCAGCGCAGGGGTCAAGCCTGTCCCTGTCCAGGGGCGCCTGGCAGAGAAAGGAGGGAGCCAGGGGCCCTGGAACAAGGGGGTGCAGAGAGCCCTTGAACTCCACTGTGACCTGCACCAAGCTGGGGTGTGGGAGCCCCCCAGCACCTCTGGGGCAGGGTCTACGTTGCTGAGCAGAGGTGGGCCAGCCTGCAGTGGAGGAAGGGCCAGGGCTGGCTCTTCACCCCGTCCCCCCAGGCTACTCCAGCTAGACCTGACCAGTCCCTGACTCTGAGCATCTCCCAACCCTGGCACAGCCCCCTCGGCTCCACAGACTCTTCAGCTGCCGGGCCCCCACCCCACCCCCCGCGAGCGCTGTGCCCCTGGAACCTCACGTAGGCGCGAGACTCCTGCTGCTGGTGGCACCTTTGATTGGTGACTTGCCTGCTCCCTCGCCCAGTGGGACGCTGGCCCAGAATGAGGGCTTTGACTGAGCAAACCCAGCACCCCTGGGAGGCCAGCTGCAATGTGCGGCTGTGTCCCTCCTCCTCCAAACTGCCCTGCTCCCTTCTGCCTCCCCGCCCTCCGGCTCCCGGGCAGCCACCCCTGCGTCTGCCTCACCGCCCTCCGGTTCCCGGGCAGCCACCCCTGCATCTACCTCACCGCCCTCCGGCTCGCGGGCAGCTACCCCTGCGTCTGCCTCCCCTCCTTCCAGCTCCCGGGCAGCCACCCCTTGCGTCTGCCTCCCCGCCCTCCGGCTCCCGGGCAGCCACCCCTTGCGTCTGCCTCCCCGCCCTCCGGCTCCCGGGCAGCCACCCCCTGCGTCTGCCTCCCCTCCCTCCGGCTCCCGGGCAGCCGCCCCCTGCGTCTGCCTCCCCGCCCTCCGGCTCCCGGGCAGCCGCCCCACTTCCGCATATGCTCCCCAGAGCCCTCCTGTAAGGGCTGTCTGGGCCACACTGAGCCACTCAGCACAGGCTGCCTCTAGTCTCCAGAGAACCTGTTTTGCTCTGAAAGGTGAGTCTGGGGCCCCCGCTAGCTGCCGAGGGACACAGATCGCGCGGGTGTGACCTGAGCCAGGGTGGCACAGTGGCTGCTGCATGGGCCATGGCAAGCGCCCATTGCACGGCTGAGCCTCGCCTTGCTTGGCTGGCCGCTCTGTGCATTCATTCCTCCCAGGACCTCGAGGCGCAGGGACCTGTGGGCCGGTTCCACCAAGGAGCCAGAATGTGCCTGGCCAGGAGACAAGCCGCACTCTGCTCCTCCACTCGCTCTGTGCTGGGCTTTCAGCATCTTGTAATGGCAGCCCCAGTGTGCGGCGGGAGCCAGCAGGAGCCAAGCACAGGCCAGTTGCTAGGACATTGGTGTTCGAATGGAAGGGACCCCGGCACTGCCACATGGCGCTGGCCAGAGCCCACACTTCCCCGGCACCATGGGGGAAGTGTGCCCCCAGAGCCCGGGCCAGACATCACACGACAGAGCCCCCCTGGAATGGGCAGCGACTCCCAGGCTACATGGGCCTGTTCCAAGGCTGCAGTCCCTGGTTCTGCACGATGGCGAATGGCTCTTGGCTCGTTCAGCAGGGCAGGGCAGGGATGGGCAGCTGGCCCCCGCCAGAGTGCTGGGCCCGGAGCGTACCCCACAGCGCCGACCAGACCAGCGCGCCCCCTCCGGCTCTGGCCTGCCCTTTCCCTGCCATGGGTGCGGAGCTCCGGCCAGGAACGCCAGCGGGGGCAGCTTGTGACAGTCCCAGCTCAGAGGGGCCCCAGAGCAGTCAGTGCAGAACCCACTGGCCACGACCGCGCTGCTTATGCAAAGGGCTGAGGTGACCCCAGGAGCATGTGCTGGGTGAGACACGCTCGTGGACACGCATGCCCAGTATCCCAACGGGGCCTGCAGTCCGCCACAAGCTTCCTGGCCCTGCAAACAGGAACTACCGACCGGCCAATCGACTCTCACAACGCCACCTCATTCAGCGACACAGTTAGGGTCACACAAGGGCTGGGTTTGTTCGAGAAAGCTTTACCCACCCCCAAACCTATCTAGCTGAGTGCTTACCTGGCCTGTCGTAGTCACTTGGGTGGAAAACGCAGGTCACGGGGAACAAAGCCCAGTCACCGTCCAACGGGAAACGGTGTTAAACCAGGCTCAGCCTCCAGCTCCCTCAAGCCATGGCAAACACCCCCGACAGGCCGTGCAGCCTCTGCCTACCGATAGAGAGAGGGACAACGTGGACGGATCTGAACTCTCCAGTATGGCATTTAGCAGGAGAGCGTTTCAACAGGGCGGGCGCCCGCGTCTGGCAGCTCTGGGGTGGTAGCAAAGACGTCAGCCGCTGTTACTCTGTGGAAGGAGCGGCTAAACGTGGGCTGGCACCGCTGTTGTTAAAGCCAGGACCCAGCAGAGGTAACCATGCATGTGGGTGCCTGTGGCCTGGCCCGGAAGACGATGGGGGTGACAGCCACAAGGGTGACACTTGTTCCAGAAGCCGGTCCCCCTCCCAGTCTTTCTTTCAAGAGCCCAGGAGGAAGGGCCGGGCAGAACAGCCCATCTCCTCGTTACTCTCTACCCAGGAGGCCTCAGAGCCCAATACTAGTTTTGGTTCATGGTCTTGTTGTCCAGCTATGATCTTACCGCAGCCCCTGAGCTACATCAGTAGCCTGGGACTAACTCCGTTCCCGCCCTTTTCTACCCTTCCCCGAGGCTGTTACCATAGCTACTGGGACACGCGAGGGACAGAGAACGGCTGCAGGCCCAGGTATCACAACGGCCTTCATCACCGTAGCCTGAGCCCCTCAGCATCAGGGAACACAGGGCTAGAGTGACCGCCTGGGTCATCCACTCTCACCCCAGCAGGAGGCAGTTTTGTTGTGTCCAATCCATCCCACACAGACGGCTCCAGCCTCCCTCTGAAACCCTCCAGGGCAGGCGTTCCCATGACGTCCCGAGGCACCGGGCCACTGTGCGACTGGCGTCCTGCTGAGACTGAAGCTGAACCTGCGGCTCAGAGGGCTGGTCAGCGAGGGCTGGTGTGATCTGGAAATAAAGCAGAGGACAGAACAGGGATGCTGGCAGACCAGAGGCCAGCTTATGCCAGAGTACCCAGGTCTTAACTCAGCACTGACAGATACAGAGCATGGACCAGCCTGGCTGCCCTCCCACTAGGCCAGCAGGCCAGGCACAGCAGGGCTAGCGCCGTGGCACAGAAGAAGCGGAGGGAGGCTGGGTGTGGCAGGGTTAGTGCTATCACAAAGAGGAAGTGGAGGGAGGCCAGGTGCAGCAGGGCTAGCACTGTGACATGGAGGAAGTGGAGGGAGGCCAGGTGTGGCAGGGCTAGCGCCGCGGCACAGAGGAAGCAGAGGGAGTCCAGGTGTGGCAGGACTAGTGCGGTGACACAGAGGAAGCGGAAAAAGACCAGGTGTGGCAGGACTAGTGCCGTGGCACAGAGGAAGCAGAGGGAGTCCAGGTGTGGCAGGGCTAGCACCGTGGCACAGAGGAAGTCGAGAAAGGCCAGGTGGGGTAGGACTAGCGATGTGGCACAGAGGAAGTAGAGAAAGGCCAAGTGGGGCAAGGCTAGCACCATGGCACAGAGGCAGTGGAGAAATGCCAGGTGTGGCAGGGCTAGTGCCATGGCACAGAGGAAGCAGAGAAAAGCTAGGCATGGCAGGGCTAGCACCGTGGCACAGAGGAAGCGGAGGGAGGCCAGCCGGGGTGGGGCTAGCGCTGTGGCACAGACAAAGCGGAGGGAGGCCAGGCGGGGCGGGGCTAGTGCCATGGCACAGAGGAAGTGGAGGGAGACCAGGCATGGCAGGGCTAGCGCGGTGACAGAGAGGAAGCGGAGAAAGACCAGGCGTGGCAGGGCTAGCGCGGTGACATAGAGGAAGCGGAGAAAGACCAGGCGTGGCAGGGCTAGCGCGGTGACATAGAGGAAGCGGAGAAAGACCAGGCGTGGCAGGGCTAGCGCGGTGACATAGAGGAAGCGGAGAAAGACCAGGCGTGGCAGGGCTAGCGCGGTGACATAGAGGAAGCGGAGAAAGACCAGGCGTGGCAGGGCTAGCGCAGTGACATAGAGGAAGCGGAGGGAGACCAGGCGTGGCAGGGCTAGCGCCATGGCACAGAGGAAGGGGAGGGAGACCAGGCGTGGCAGGGCTAGCGCCATGGCACAGAGGAAGGGGAGGGAGACCAGGCGTGGCAGGGCTAGTGCCATGGCACAGAGGAAGCGGAGGGAGACCAGGCAGGGCGGGGCTAGTGTCATGGCACAGAGGAAGTGGAGGGAGGCCAGGCGGGGCGGGGCTAGCGCCGTGGCACGGAAGAAGTGGAGGGAGACTAGGCAGGGCGGGGCTAGTGTCATGGCACAGAGGAAGTGGAGGGAGGCCAGGCGGGGCGGGGCTAGCGCCGTGGCACGGAAGAAGTGGAGGGAGACTAGGCAGGGCGGGGCTAGTGTCCTGGCCCAGAGGAAGTGGAGGGAGGCCAGGCGGGGCTGGGCTAGCGCCATGGCACGGAAGAAGCAGAGGGAGGCCAGGCGGGGCAGGACTAGCGCCGTGGCACGGAAGAAGCGGATGGAGGCCAGGCGGGGCAGGGCTAGTGTCGTGGCACAGAGGAAGGGGAGGGAGGCCAGGCGGGGCAGGGCTAGTGTCGTGGCACAGAGGAAGTGGAGGGAGGCCGGGTGAGGCGGGGCTAGCACCGTGGCACAGAAG
The DNA here is from genome assembly GCA_032595735.1 of Pelochelys cantorii. NCBI lineage: Eukaryota > Metazoa > Chordata > Testudines > Trionychidae > Pelochelys > Pelochelys cantorii. Next base: position 41,545,956 of record CM064341.1, read on the forward strand.
AAGCGGAGGGAGGCCAGGCTTGGCAGGCCCCTGTGGTGTGCCCAGCACCGCTTCCTAATTAGAATAGTTGAAGTGTTTTATCAGGACATTGCACCGAAGCCGACACCTGGGCCCATTTGCTTTGGCCCTGGAATATTTGCTAGCTCAGTTGTATTTGCAGGCTGTGAAATGAACACACAGGGCGACCTCAGAGCACATGCTGGAGCTCCCAGTGGCCGTGAGGCAGGGACTATAGAGGTTAGTCCCTGCCCGTATGGAAGCAGCTGGGAGCCGTAACGGAGGCCACTGTTGCATCAGTCGCAACTTGCAAGTTTGTTTTCCGTTTTTATTTTCAGCATTTGGCTCAGTAAATCCAAACCGAGCCTTGTGATTCAAACCACACCAGGTAGCCACGATGCTTGGGGCTGCATTGTTTGCAGGGAACATGGTCAGCGGCAATGTTTCAGGTTTGGGGGTGGGGGACACCTGTCATGCTGTGATGGAGGGCAGACTGGGGGCTCGGGGGCAGATGGGAGGTATGGAGCCCATCCACCCTCGCCCTTCCACCCTACCCACCGTCACCTCTTTCCAGGGGCCACCAAGGCACGGGTAACTCTGGCTTTGGGGCAGACAACTTAGCAGTCAGCTGGCAGGGGCACCGTGTCTAATTCCCACAGAACAGAAAGAAAATGAAATCAATGTTAGAGCCACTCAGCTCTCACACTCACATGTTCTGACACCTCGTGGCCCGTCACTTACGGGCCCCTGGGCAGCCTTAAAGCTTTAATTATTCTTACTTTCTTACTAACTTTGCAGGGAGGGAGGGAGACACTGCCAGGACTCCTGGGTGTTCTCTCAGCTCTGGAAGGGGAGTGGGGCCTAGTGGTTACAGCAGGGGGGGCAGATACATTTCAGCTCTGTATAAGAACATCAGACTGGCCAGACCGGGTCAGACCAAAGGTCCTTCTAGCCCAGTGTCCTGTCTGCCCACAGCGGCCAAGGCCAGGTGCTTCAGAAGGGACAAACAGAGGAGGCATCATCATGACCCATCCCGTCGCCCATTCCCAGCTCCTAGCAAACAGAGGCCAGGGACACCAGCCCTGCCCAGCCTGGCTAGCAGCCAGTGATGGACCTGTCCTCCATGAACTTGTTTTGTTCTTACTGGAACCCTGTTCTAGGTTGGGCCTTTCCACCATCCCCTGGCAAAGAGTTCCACAGGCTGACTGTGAAGAAATAATTTCCTTTGTTTGTTTTACATCAGCTGCCTGTAAATGTCATTGGTGTCTTGTATTATGTTAAGAGAAGGAGGAAATAACGGCCGCTGCACACGGAGTGGATGTGTTCAGAGAAATACCCACAATGACTCCAAGGTCTCTCTCGAGTGGTTACAGCTAATTTAGTTCCCGTCCTTGGGTACGGATAGCTGGGACTGTGTTTCCCAATGTGTATCACTTCGCATTTATCCACATTAACATTCATCTGCCAGTTTCTTGCCCAGTCACTTAGTGTGGTGAGACCCTTTTGAAGCTCTTCCCAGTCTGCTTGGACTGAACTCTCTCGAGCCATCTGGGATCGTCTGCCACCTCCCTGCTCACCCCTTTCTCCAGATCATTTATAAACAAGTTGAATGGGATGGTCCCAGGACAGACCCTCGTGGGACCCCACTAGTTACCTCTCTCCATCTTTTACCCCATTATCAATGCATAAGAGGACCTTCCCCTCCCCTCACACCTGACTTTGCTTAAGAGCCCTTGGGGAGGGCCCTTAGTTGCCAGATGCCTTTCCCAAGTGCCCCTCGGCAACAGACACAGCCAGCCGCCCAGGGCTCTTACTGGTTCGTGTGAAATGGCCTCTGAGGCGCCTCCCCATCTACACTGCCACGATTACGATCCCTCCCCCTGCCACCCCACCCTGCAAACCCGGAGCAGCTTCCCTCCTCCCTTCCAGGGAGGCCCCAAACAAGTCCTGCCACCCCTTCCTTCACGACCGAGCCAGCTCTGCCCTCTCCACCGACTGCCAAAGAGCTGCTTCCCGTCAGGAAGTCTGTGAGGACCCGCAGTAATCAAAGCCATCCGTGAAGTGCCAGCAGAGCAATGTTAAAGAAATGGCGTTCAAATGAGACCTTTTCCTTTCAAACAAAGTACAAATTAACAGTCAGCCGGGTTTGAAAAATGGCCCTGCGCCCTGCCTGCACAGGGAGCTGGCTCCCAAAGCAACGTGCCGTACTATGACAACGATATATTCTTCAAGTGAATGAAAACTAATGAATAACACACACCTTGACAGTCCTGCTATTACTGAGTGCTTAGGAGTTGGGTAAAACTGACAAAGCACGATGAATACGGCACTAATACAAGATGTTACTTTGCATGGCTGGTCAGGAGAGTCCAGATTTAATGGACGTTACAGATGGGTTAATTCCAAAGGTGGAATTTGATTCTGAGCTGTAGCTGCGGTGGGAGCAGACAGCGTATTTCACTGCTTGTGAAAGCTGAATCACTCCGGACGACGGAGTCCCATTTTCTAATCACCTGTTTGTGAAGAATTTCTAACTGGGTCCTGGGGCAGACCCAGCAATTTGCCTCCTGAACAATAAAAAACAACCTCTAGCCACACTAACGGCCCTCGGCAGGCACCCAGCAACACAGCCTGGCTTGCACATGTGTACTGGAACCAGAGAGTGCGGATATCAACCCTTATCCCAGCCAGGACAAATCACCAGCACATTAGCCCTTTGGAGACTGCAAACAGGAGCACCGCACATCCCAGGTATTCATTAGCCAACAGCTGCAGCCTGCTGCACCGGGAGGGATGAGATGGCAAAGACCAGGCAGTGCCGAAGAAGGGGTGGGACTCACCGTCAGGCTAAGATACCCTGGTAAGAGCAAATTCCATCTGCACACAGGATCCCATGGGACCTAGCGCCTATGGAAAGCTACCCTCAAGCCATACAGCTCAACTCATTGGCAGGGGCTGACATGCCCGCTGCTCCCCATGCCCAGGGAGAAGGAGCTGGTTACTCCTGCAGACAGGACTAGGCTGAGCTGGGGAGCGGGGCCACCCAACCACGAGTCTCCTGTCCCAGGCAGAGGTTCCCAGTGATGGCAGAGGTCAGGAGCTAGGCATAAGCGGTCACAACGCTCTTTTCCTCGTGGGGTGGGATACTGGCTTCCAGAGCTAGGCCCAGCATTGGAAGCAAGGTGCACACATCCGTGCACTGCTGAGGGCGTGCCGCAGTCACAGACGTTATGGCCAGTCTGCACGACACCAGCCACAGAACTTCCCCTGTGATTCCTGCATCAGGCCCACAAACCGCGAGTTGAGCTGATTGATCTGTCAGATGGACACGCGGTACGGAGAGCTCACAACGCTTCCCTTGGTCAGTTGTTCCAGTGGTTAGTTCCCCTCCCACTGTATTCCTAGCTGGAATTTCTCTTGGTTCTTCTTCCAGCCACTGAAACTTGGTCTGTCTGTACCTGCTAGATTGCAGAGCCAAACACTCTCTGGCCCGGGCAGTCCACATAAGCATCACAGAATCACAGAGCACTAGAATTGGAAGGGCCCTCGAGAGGTCATCGAGTCCAGTCCCCTGCCCTCACGGCAGGAACAAGCAGCGTCTAGACCAGAGCTACTCAACATGCAGCCCAGGGCTGTATCATTTTTTTGTGGCCTGCGGTGCGGTTTGGGTTTGTGTGGGGCTCAACATGCAGCCCGCGGGTAGGATCCTTTGAACATGGTCTCCAATGGCAACACGCTCCACAATGGCGAGTCAATATAATGGTCTTCTGTTGATATGAGATTTAGTAGTTCAATTCCTGGACTTTGCTCATTCCAAGTGCTGTCATGTGGGCGGAAATGGGATAAATGTTGCATTTTATTAATATCAGCAGAACTGACTTACATGGGGCCTGCGTGTTGTGTAGTCTTGCCTTAATCTTTGTATTCATGCCCGTTAATGTGAAAGAAGCTATTTGCATATATTTGCATGTCTATGCAACCACACTTAAGTTGCAGCCCTAGGCATGTGCTGTGAGTATCACTGTGGCTCCCGGGGCTTCCAAAATTGAGTAGCCCTGATCTAGATCGTCCCTGCCAGGTGTCTGTCCAACAGATTCCACAACCTCCCTGGGAAATTTATTCCAGTGTTTAACCACCCTGACAGTTAGGAACTTTTTCCTAATGTCCAACCTAAACCGCCCTTGACCCATTGCTTCTTGTCCAATCATCAAAGGCCAAGGAGAACAATTTTCCCTCCACCTCCCCGTGACACCCTTTTAGATACCTGAAAACCACTATCATGTCCCCTCTCAATCTTCTCTTTTCCAAACTAAGCAAGCCCAGTTCCTTCAGCCTTCCCTCATAGCTCATGTTCTCTCGACCTTTTATCATTTTTGTTTCTCTTCTCTGGACCTTCTCCAATTTCTCCACATCTTTCTTCAAATGCGGTGCCCAGAACTGGATACAATATTCCAACTGAGGCCTAATCAGTGCAGAGCAGAGCAGAAGAATGACTTCTCGTGTCTTGCTCATAACACACCAGTTAATGCAGCCCAGAATCATGTTTGCTTTTTTTGCAACAGCATCACACTGCTGACACATATTTAGCTTGTGGTCCACTCTGACCCCTAGATCCCTTTCTGCTGTACTCCTTCCTAGACAGTCACTTCCCATTCTGTGTGTGTGAAACTGATTGTTCCTTCCTAAGTGGAGCACTTTGCATTTGTCCTTATTAAACTTCATTCTATTTACCTCAGGCTATTTCTCCAGTTTGTCCAGATCATTTTGAATTATGACCCTATCCTCCAAAGCAGTTGCAACGCCTCCCAGCATCATCTGCAAACTTAATAATCGTACTCTTTATGCCATCATCTATATCAGCGGTGCGCAACCTGTGTCTTCTTGGGAGGTTGGGAGGTCGCAGTGCTTCGATCTGGGCAGACCACCATTTTATTTTCCCAGTTCAGCACCCAAAGTACATGCGGCAGGGGGAGCGGCAGGGGAGCGGAGCAACACTTTAAATTAAAGGGGCTGCAACAAAATGTTCCCAGCGCTTTTTTTTTTTTAATTGAACAGAACTGGTCCCGAAACAGCCCCCTACGGAACCCCACTTGTTATGCCCTTCCAGCATGACTGTGAACCATTAATAAGTACTCTCTGAGAATGGTTATTCAGCCAGTTATGCCCCCACCTTATAGTTATATTTGCCTAATTTATTGATAAGAAAGTCATGTGAGACAGTAACAAATGCCTTAGTACAGTCTAGGTATCCCACATCCACCGCTTCTCACTTATCCACAAGACTTGTTATCCTAGCAAAGAAAGCTATCCGATTGGTTTGACATGATTTGTTCTTTACAAATCCAAGCTGGCTGTTACCTATCACCTTACTTTCTTCCAGATGCAGATGAATTCCTTAATTACTTGCTCCATTATATTTCCTGGCACAGAAGTTAAACTGACTGGTCTGTAGTTTCCTGGGTTGTTCTTATTTCCCTTTTTATAGATGGGCACCGGATTTGCCCTTTTCCAGTCTTCTGCAATCTCTCCTGTCTCCCATGATTTTTCAAAGATGACAGTGAAAGGCTCAGACACCTCCTCTATCAGCCCATTGAGTATTCTAGGATGCATTTCATCAGGCCCTGGTGACTTGCAGACATCTAACTTTTCTAAGTGATTTTTAGCTTGTTCTTTTTTTATTTTATCTTCTAAACCTACCGCATTTCCACCGGCATTCACTATGTTAGGCATCCAGTCACCATCAAACTCCTTGGTGAAGAGTGAAGTCATTAAGCACCTCTGCCATTTCCATGTTTCCATTTATTGTTTCTCCCTCTTCACTGAGCAATGGGCCTACCCTGTCCTTGGTCTTCCTCTTGCTTCTATTATATTTACAGAATGTCTTCTTTTTATCCTTTTTCTCTAGCTAGATTGGGCTCATTTTGTGCCTTTGCCTTTCTGATCTTGCCCCTGCATTCCTGTATTGTTTGCTTATATTCATCCTTGGTAATTTGACCTAGCTTCCACTTTTTATACAACTCCTTTTTTAATTTTAGATCATGCAAGATCTCCCGGTTAAGCCAAGGCGGTCTCCTGCGATACTTTCTATCTTTCCTATGCAGCAGAATAGCTTGCTTTTGGGCCCTCAATAATATCCCTTTGAAAAACTGCCAATTGTCTTCAGTTAGTTTTCCTCTTAGTCTTGCTTCCTATGGGACCTTACCTACCAGCTCTCTGAGTTTACTAAAATCTGCCTTCCTGAAATCCATTGTCTCTATTTTGCTGCTCTCCCTTCTACCCTTCCTTAGAGTCATGAACTCTATGATTTCATGATCACTTTCTCCCATGCTGCCTTCCACTTTCAAATTTTCAACCAGTTCCTCCCTGTTTGTTAAAATCAAATCTAGGACAGCTTCCCCCTAGCAGCTCTCTCAACCTTCGGAAATAAAACACTGTCTCTCCAGTGCAGTCCAAGAACTTATTGGATGATCTATGCCCTGCTGTGTTAGTTTCCCAACATATGTCTGGATAGTTGAAGTCCCCCATCACCACCAAATCCTGCCCTTTGGATGATTTTGTGAGTTGCTTAAAAAAAGCCTCATCCACCTCTTCCACCTGGGTAGGTGGTCTGTAGTAGACCCCTAGCATCACATCACCTTTGTTTTCACTGCTTTCAACAAGTGCTTGCAACCAGTTCCTGGACCCTTTCCGCCTGACATGTTTTATTAACTATGGGGAGACCCCAAGGCTCAGAGTGAGACAGCTACTGTGTCAGACACACAGCCCGGCTTGTCACTGGCCAGGAGACCTCCTTCCCCAGCTGGACACCCAGCCTGTCTGCTAGGGTTCCCACCACTGTGTGTGGGCTCTCTCTGCTTAGAGCAGGTGCTTCTTACAACTGCAGTCTCGTGGCACCTGGTACCCAAACCCAGCCCCCACTCTCAAAGGGGCTGGCCTTGCTCCAGGGAGGCGGGTCTGCACCCCCCTCCAGCCCCTTCTGACAGCTTAGACTAAAGTCACCTCATAGCCTTAAGCTAGCCAACCCCAAGCACAAGGAATGCATTCCTTACCCACAGCAGCCAGGCCCTGGCTTACAGTCACCAGAGTCTGACAGTGACACACTGGGAGCAGTGTGATCTCCCATCTGGCTTTGACACCAGGAGGGTCACATCTTCAAGTTTATCTCCACAGCCAGGAGGGCTGGAAGTACTCAGCGCTGGGGAAAGCTGAGATCTGATCGAGTCGCACCACTCCAGGTCTGGGGCTTCACAGGAAACATCAAGCCTTGAGAAAGAATTGGACACAAATGAAAAAAAGCCCAACTAAAGTTGGTGCGAGCAGGTTCCCCCTCCAGCGCTGGAATCATTCATTGGCAAAGCCTCCTGTGATCGAGCAGCACACTCGCCCCTGGGGTAGCGTCCTACATGTTCCTGGACTCGCATTTCTTACCTCCTGGCACCGGCAGCATAGCAGCTGACAAAAGGAGCTTCCATCCCACTCCCTGGTTCAAACTTTCCCACTCTTGCTTGCTGTTTCAAGCGCAGCAGCTGGCGAGTTAATTACCCCTAAGCTCCTCCAGGCCCTACACATGCCAGTGATCCCCACGAGCCTTCCAAACGCCTCCTCCCTCCCAGTCTAGCCCCTAAGTGCCCTCTGTTTTCGACGGGAGGGGGGCTAGCTCTCCAAGGGACGCGCTCAGAGCTCACGGCGCCCGACCACACTTGGCACACCCCCCCACAACAGACACACCAGCTTCCTTAGGCTTGCTGGGCCAGTGTGCCAGACCACAGAGTGTCCTGGCAGCTCTTCTCTGAGCCCTCTCCTTTGTGGCCATCCAAACAGGGCAGTTGCAGACACCAATGGTGTAGCCAGGTGACCCCAGTGCTCCCCAGCTCTGCGAGCAGAGTGGAGCTCAGCCGCTGTTGCTAACAGGCTGACGGCTCCCAGTGCGCTGACAGCCGCACGCTGCCCGGGACAGACCCCTGCACAGGAAGGGGCGTGGGTCACGCCTGGGTCACGTGAGCATGTATGACGCCTGCGGTGAAAGCCCCAAAGCTGGAAGCAGGTGATCCAACTGTGCTGAGAATTATCTCCTCAGACACAGGCAGCTGCATCCAGGGGCGTCTCCAAAGCTCTGCTGCTCCCCTCCCCGCTGCTGCACGCAGGGTCACAGGCACGATTCCACGTGGCCAGGGCCCACTCCTGGCCCGCAGTGCTGGGCAGTAGAGCTGGTGACCAGCCTCCAAAAGCAGGTTTCCCTCAGGGCTAATTCACAGCCGCAGGCACAGCCCATGCAGCCGCTGAGCCAGGAGAGCGCCTAAGGCCCTCCAGGGTGCATTTCAGCTCCGCGCAAACCCCTCCCGAGAGACGGCAGCGCTCATCGCTGCAGACCGGAAGCATCACGCTCCGAGACAGCCCGGAGCAGAAATGCCAGTCGGACTGCTAAGTGCCGTGCATCGCCGCATGGCAATGCCAGGCCCTGGCTCTGCCGATGTCAGCCTCCGCCAGGGCCGAGTCCTGCGTGGGGAGTCACAAAGGCGGACAACGTCCGAGGAGACCAGAGCAGCGTGTGCGCTGCCAGCGCCCGAGATGTTCAGTTCATTATGGAGAGCGCTCAAATGCTTGTCTCAATGACAATGTCGGCATGGGACTCAGGCGCCATTCGCTTGCCATGAGCAAAGATTCTGGGACAGCAGGCAGCGGCGTGCTTGAGCCAGTCAGCGGGGAGATCATTAGTGTAAGTGCAGGCAGCTAATCGCTCTTGGAACACGGCTCTGGCAGAGCTAACGCTGATGGACTCGCTTCCCTGCCACGGTAAATCAGCTCCAACAGGTCTTCCCTTGGCCTGATATGGGATTTGACGCCTCCCACTCCGTGTCTTCAAACAGCAGGTGGGCTCTGGGGGGGCGGGGCGGGGGACTGCCCCCACCCCGTGAGAAAGCAGAGGTAGCGCCCAGTAGGGTGGCTGGAAAGCCTCTGGTAGCTGGGGACAGAGTGCACCCAAGAGGAGAACAGGCAGGGGGCAATGCAAGCAAGAGGGAATCTTGGAGAGTCCAGGCCTGGCCTGCTGCCTACAGGCACCCTCCTCTGGCGGCATAACACTGTGTTTGGGCTGAAGCTGAGAGACTTTCACACCCTTTTCTGAACATGGAGGCTGCAGCGGGACTGGTCTGTCCTCACTCTCCAGAGTGGCTGCCGCTCCCCGCCCATTGCTCTGCCGGGCCAGGAGCTTGTGGAAAGTGCAGGTCAGCCTCTGCTGCCTGCAATGGCCTGACCCAGAGAGCCCCGTGGCAAATTCCACGTGGTCCTACAGTGTGGAGGGGGGGTGTTTGCTGTGAGCCACGTTGCACAGTGCCACTTAAACACTGGTGCAATCTGGACAGTGTCCCACTTCAGTGAATAAATACCCTCTTCGTCTCACAAAGCCTGTATCAGCCAGAAGCCAGGGTGCTTTCAGTGCCCCTTGGCAGGCCCTCGTCCCTCCACCTCTGAATGGGACATTTAGCCTACATCGGCCTGGAAAATAAACTCCCCTTTGGGATTCCAGGGGACCACTCCATGTTCTTTATCACTAAAGCACATGTGCATTCCGCTGGGCTGGGACAAGAATTGTCATTTTGTGTAACAGCTTTCATGGGTATTCTGCTTTCCGCTTAATTATTAACTTTGCTTTAGTAAATAAAGGTTCTTTATGAATTCCATCAATCTCAACAAACCCTCTGCATGTAAAACACTCTGGGACATTTGTAATGGTGCAAGAATTCAGCTTTGGCTTATTTAAAAGAATGACTTGATAAATAGTTACATTTCTGTGTATGTTGTTGTGGAATTTCTTAAATTAAAATGCCTGCGAGCAATTATACTTGACTGACTAGTCTCTTCTTTATAGCAACCTAAAAGTTAGGAGCGCACTAGAATACATTCACACTTTAAAGAGCCGGTGTACCCTTCAGAGAAGGCAAGCCCAATATTCAATATTCTCTTTTAGCACCAGGGTCTCTCCATGTCCTGGAACGTGCATCGGATTAACTCCCTAGCTCCCATGTCTCAAAGACTCAGTGGACAGGGACGGTGGAAAGCTGTTTCTGTAGAGATGTGCCGGAGCTCCTTCTTTACTCCTGCTGAAGGGTTTAATGGCCAGCAGTGCCTTAGTCCCAGCTTGTCTGATTATTTCATGCTACCTGCACTGGGCTGAAGTGATGGTCCATGCCTGGATGGCAGATGTCAGCAGAAAACCCTGCCAGAGAGCAGATCACCAGCTCGCGACTCAATCAATTCCAAGGCCCGGGTCTGGTGTGCTGCTGTAGATGCATCTTTCAGATGACGAGGAGACCCCGGCGCTAGCCACTTGTGGGCATCACAGACCCGATGGCCCTTCCCCCAGGTCTAGATTCCAAAACAGGTGCTGCTTCGAGCATTCCCCAGCCGCCACCCATCTTCCAAAGTGCTGTTCTCCAGGCCTGGCTCTGCTGCTCTTCTGCCTGGAGCTCTCACGTTCCTGACGACTGCTCCCTTCTCTCCTCAGAGGAGTTAAGCCACCTTGTTCCTTGGTGTCAGAGCCTGGGGCCTGACCTCTGCTGCTCAGGAGATTGGCAGCTTGTCCTGGAAGTCTCTCACCAGGGACTAGTGGCTGAGCTGAATGCAGTCAGACCTCCCTGTTGTGTGTTTCAGCAGAGGGACCAAATGTTCCTCCTGGGACAAACTGCGGCATTAGAGCGCCCTGAATTGGAAGATAACCCGAGCGCCTTTCATTCTGTTTCCACTAGGCCACTGCCAAATTAATTATTTAGCAGGATATTTTCTTAAAGTAGTATCTTCGCCTTAATTTTCAATTCCCTTAACGTTACGAGGATCTCTGCTGGCAACTCAATTATTAATGCCGTTAAAACAATATTTGTTTTTCTCTGAACACATTTCTGAATGCTGGCTTCACAGTCCCTTAGACTTTTCTGAAACTTTAATAAGGGGCTTTGATTTCCTCCTAACTCAGAGCCAAGGCGCAAACTTGGCATCAAGAGCAACGCCTTTGATTCTGCTGTCAGAACGTGTACAGTACCACAACCCTTTGCAGTGTTAATCTCACTGGGGCCGCTGGAGTGATCAAGTTAAACAGCTGGGAGGAGGGAGGAGGAACAGCAGACAGAGGGGCTGTAATTGGGAATTGCTCTTGTTGGGTTCAGAGGTGCATGCTGTTCTCTTGAATGTTTTGCATTTTCTTATTTGAGTCTTTCTCCTGGGGCTTGATGGAGAAAATCTCTGCACTTCCCAGCTTGGAATATTTTTCTTCTGCACAAAGAAAACAAGCAGTGCAGCGTCTTTAATCTCAGAGAGAACAATTTCAATTCAGCAGAAGGACACTTGAAAGATCATGGCTCTAAGAATTTCATGCCATCTCAGGCTTTTCTTTGTCTGCCAGGGAGTATATAAAAAATTACAGCCCAGAACACTGGTCCCTGCTTTTCTAGGCACTAATTTGAAACACATTTCCCAAGGAGGAGCTGACTTACGTCTAATATTGTGTAAAATCTCATAATTTCCATCCAGTCTTCACTTGAGATGGCTTGGTGATTGGGGCTGCGGAATCAATTTTTCTCCTACTTGAAACACCCAAATGGGTATGAAAAGCAGCTGCATTTGCTCAGCGCATGTCTGTGGTGCTGCACTTTGCTCGGAGTGGGATGATCATTCTGATTTATTTTTTATAAGAGAACAGTGTTTCCTTAGACTTTGATGTCCCATGTGTGGAGCTGTTGTAGCCTCTTGCCATTGAGATGCAGGCTCTGTAGCCAAGCTCCGGCGCGGCAATGCATGCAATAATTATGATTAGTGATGTCATTGCACCATATTTAAAATAGTAAGCGGCTTTGTGAGTCCAGACTACCCTGCCCACACCAACGCTCTCCACGTCATCTGATTACTGAGCAGATTCTGAACCACGCAGATGAGGCTCTGACGAACGCCTGGGCACATGGAGCGAGCATGGTGATGTCATGGAGGCCTTTGACCTCCATGCACTGGAGACTGACCTGGGGACCCCCAGATCCCAACTTCTGCCATTTTGCTCTGGGAGTGCGGACAACAAGCTGTCACGGGTGTGGTTCAAGGCGCAGACCCGCCAGTGCACACAGGCACACTCCTTCCCAGCGGAGACCAATCGCAGAAGGTCTGAAGGTTGAGCTGAGCAGCCAGTAGCTTCTGCCGGCCTCCCAGCACCACCCAACCCACCGGCACTGGCCTGTAGTCCAGGCCTTGCATGAAGCACCTCACCCCCACAGAGAGGTGCAGGGGGGCTGCAAACAGCCACTAATGAACCTAGAAAGAGTCCAAACAAAGGCTTGTTTCTGAGGTCACATCCTACAGCTACCGTCATACCCAGCCTGTGTACAAGAAAAGGGGCCTGGGCACATCCTCGGAGGCTACATGTGACCCATCGCCTGTCTGTCTTGTTTCTCCGGTACCACCGTGGACACCCCTTAGCCACCTGCACTCCAGGCACAAAGGGCGTGAGAGCACCTCCTGGGCGGGTGGCAGGGTAGAACTCTGCTCTCTCTCCTCTGCCTGTTACCAGGCTCAGACACCCCCCCAGCCTAACCCTGCCAGCGTTCATAGCGACTGCAGCCAACACACGGAGCATGGGATACAGCATCCACAGTGGGCAGGCCATGGAGCTGCTAGAAATACATGTGCCATGCACTGGTGCAGTGCAGGCACATGCTTAATGCATGGCAGAAAGGGACGTAGGGCTCAGAATGGCCCACAAGCTAAATATGAGCCAACTGTGTGACACTGTTGCAAAACAAGCAAACATGCTTCTCAGATGCATTAACAGGAGCGTTGTGAGCAAGACACAAGAAGTCATTCTTCCACTCTACTCTGCGCTAATTAGGCCTCAGTTGGAGTAGTGTGTGCAGTTCTGGGCACCGCATTTCAAGAAGGATGTGGAGAAATTGGAGAGGATCCAGAGAAGAGCAACAAGAATGATTAAAGGTCTAGAGAACATGGCCTATGAAGGAAGATGAAAGAATTGGGCTTGTTTAGTTTGGAAAGGAGAAGATTGAGGGGAGACATGAGAGCGATTTTCAGGTATCTAAAAAGGTGTCACAAGGAGGAGGGAGAAAAATTGTTCTTCGTGGCCTCTGAGGATAGCACAAGAAACAATGGACTTAAACTGCAGCAAGGGAGGTTTAGGTTGGACATTAGGAAAAACTCCCTGTCAGGGTGGTGAAACACTGCAATAAATTACCTAAGGAGGTTGTGGAATCTCCATCCCCGGAGATATTTAAGAGCAGGTTGGACAGACACCTGTCAGGGATGGTCTAGGCGGTGCTGGGTCCTGCCATGAGAGCAGAGGACTGGACCTGATGACCTCTCGAGGGCCCTGCCAGTCCCTGTGTTCTGTTATTGTGGGATTCTACGAAGAGAGGTGGTGTGGACAATGCACACCGGCAATATTATTGTACACTAGCAGACTCCATCAGGGGAGGGTGCTGATGTTGTGGGGGGGCAGGACTCAAGGCAGGACTTAGGGGAAGTGGGTGGGGGTGTGCAGGAGGCTAGGGACGGGGGGGCTGCAAGAGTGAGGATTGGGGGGTGAAGAGGGGCTCAGGGCTGGGTCCCACCCTGCCCAGGCATTTTTTCTTCCACAGCGCCCCAGGCCACTGGGGCATTTCATCTTGCCCTGGCTGCCAGGAGCCTTCCCCCCTCTGGTGTGGCAGTGAAGGGCTAGGAGGGGGAAAAGGCTTTGGGTCCGGGGGTTACTTGCCCGGTCTGCTCACAGGCAAACTGGCAGAGCCCCAGCCCTGCTGGCCACTCCCCTGGTGGTGCAGTTGCCCCCAGTGGTCACTCTGCAGGAGAGCTCTGCCCTGGGCTTGCTGCCCCCAGCTGGCCATTCTCATATCAGCTGCCCCTCCCTTTGCATCTTATGGAAACTGCCCTTTCCCCTGGCCTCTGGTTGTCCTGGCACAACCAGCCCCCTCCTGGCTTTGCGTTAGGAGAAGAGGAAGCTGCCCATCGAATTTGGTGGCCCTCGCTCTTCCCGCCTAGGAGGAGCTCTTGGACAAATGGCTTTGCTGATAGACAGACAGACAGGTGCACTCAGAAACACATCGACAGATAATAAACACAGCAGCCCACACAGGCCAGCCGATGGCAGTGAGCGACCTCCCTGACACGACGAGGGTTACGTTCTGCCGCCACTGCTGACTCTCTGGCGCCGTGTCCGGCTGCTCGGCATCGCAGCCCGCAGCTCTTGCTCTGCTTGGTCTGGACTAACGAGCCCTGCCCTGTTGCAAACCTGCCCCGTGGAACATTTTTAAGAGTGGAGGTGCTGAAATGCAGCCTTCGCACCCCGTCCCACGCGCCCCCCCCCCATGAGGCGGCAGCCAGGACCCCGGGCACTAGGCTGGGAGCCTGGGGGGGCTGCAGCCCCTAGTCCCACCTATCCCCCCCATCGGGACCGCGACTCACGGCTTGTCCCATCATGGCTCACCTAACCCACCGGGCACGACAGGTCCTGGTGGGTCAGACTCCGGCTGCAGAGCCCTGGGCTTGACTACACATGGCCAGTCTCTACGTGCTCTGTTCTCTGCGCACGCCGGCTGCCGGGCAGGTTCCTGGCCCTACACAGCGAGGCAGGGGCGTGGGCTGGGCCAGTTCTCAGCCCTGCCCCGCCTGCGCTGCAGGAGGCCGATGAGGACTGGACAGTTCATTCCAATGCCCTGGGCCACGTGGGGAAAGTGCATGCTGAGTCTGGGAAATCAGCCGCCTCTTCCCAGAGGCAGGAGCTCGCACTGGGCACACAGGAGGGATCCTGGACCCACTGGGGGCAAAGGGCCTGTGGGGGGGGCTCTCGACCCACCCTGCCAGTCATGTGTGGGGCTGGCATGAGGATTGCTGGACAGTTCTGCTTTTCCATTTGTACTTTACACCAGCTCTGGCCTCTTGCGTGCTTTGAGATCGTCACTTTTATTTTACCATATTCATGTCTGATTTCAGTCAAGTCAGGTTGCCGTGGAAGGAAGCAGAGATTATGGCTTTAATTAACCCTCCCCCGTGACTTTTTCATTTCATTATTTGGAGGCTCTGCTCAGAACTGGCTGTCATTTTCAACAGAGGCCAAACAGCAAAACTCTCCCTGATGCCCCGTTCGACTTCTCTCTCTCCAGGCCAGCTACCCAATCCTGCCCCCACCACGGCTCTCTCCAACCACTCCTCTCGGGAGCAGGAGATCCCTTAACTCCTGGCCACAGGCCAATCCACAGCAATCCAGGAACTAGCCTATGGGCCCTGCCACCCTCTGCACGGTGCCAAGTCGCTGTTTCCATTTCACAGACGGAGCAGGGAGCGAGTAAGGTAATGGGACGTCGCCAGGCTCAGACCCGGCAGCACCTGGCTCCCCACATGTGCTTTAACCGGACTCCTCCCCGCAGAGCCCTGTGACGCGCAGGCCCGGGAAATGCCCCATTTGCCAGGAGAAGACGTGGAAAGCTTCGTTGCTCTCACATGGAAAACCCCCTTGACAGTTCACATTTCACATGTAACCAGCCCCAGCAAAGCCCCTGCCCAGGGAGAAACCCTTGGAGAGTTCAGTCGCTGCTGTGTCACCTGCCCCCGGGGCAAACCTGACCCACAACACGCATGGCTCATCTACCCCCAGCAAGTCTCGCTCAGCAGCACTGCCGCAGCCAGACTCCGCTCCACCCGTCTCTGCTTACGCCAGCAATGTGCTCGGCCCACGTATGGGCGTCACCCCTACTCTCAGCTCCCGGGTCCCCCCATGCCACGTTCGACAAGAGAAGAGGGTCTGATGCCAGGTAGCATGGGGGGAGCCCTCGCTCTGCCGGTGGGGAGAATTCGCCAGCACCCTCCATCCCTCAGAAGTCTGAGCCATGGCACAAGGCTGTAGATGTCTGAAGCCAGCACGGCGGCCCAGTCCCCCAGTTTTCACTTGTAAATTGCACTTTCTGGGTCTCGGCATTGGTGCAAATCACACTGTGACTGTATTAAGCTAGGTCTTTAATTAGGCTACTCATAACAACCATTTCTGAATAGCCATATTTAATAATCACTGAACATGTAACTACCAGAAAAAACTGTGATGTACCAGCTTTGATTGCACCCAAATGTTAATAGTTAATAAATTCTAAGAGCTTATATGTTGGAAAAATGTTGGTGTGGGAAGACTCCTTTGCATACCCAGAAACAATAGTTGTCTGCTAATAGGCCTGCAGCATTTTATTCTGCTTCGAGGAGTGAGATCTAAGCAGCAAGGTTTGTGGAAG
Source organism: Pelochelys cantorii (assembly GCA_032595735.1). Taxonomy (NCBI): domain Eukaryota; kingdom Metazoa; phylum Chordata; order Testudines; family Trionychidae; genus Pelochelys; species Pelochelys cantorii. Next base: position 41,562,212 of record CM064341.1, read on the forward strand.
GGTTTGACTTCACCAGGCAAGCAGTTGCACGTAGCCAATTTGCTAAACGCCGCTTTCTCCTCGTGCAGCCACAGAGTAACCTCTTCACTTGCGGCACAGCCTCGCTGGCGCCCAGCTGGCAACGGCGCCCCTGTGCCTGCACTAGGGAAAAGGTCAGCTGAGGGCGAGGCAGGTCCAGTGGAACTCTCCACCACTAGGGAAAAGCTCATGTGGTAGCCGACAGAACTGGCTCAGGGCCACTCAGAGGCTGTGGAACAAACTCCCGCAGGAACATCACAGACCAAGGCACAGTTCTTTGACCTGCCATCTCTCATGTCGACATGCAGCACCGGGATATTGACACAGCACAAACCCTAAAGCCCTACTCCCCGTGGGTCTCCCCATGGGCAGATGAGAGAACCAACTGCAGATGTGTGGTCCCCCTGCTGAGTGCTGGTGACCAGCCTGGTGTCAGAAGGGGTGTAATCAAAGGGGCTCATGCACTGCAGGAGGCACAGCCACGCTGTTACCCACACAAACACCTCTTGGCCAAGTCTATGCTAGACCTGGAAGATAGGGATAAGGCAAAATAGTTTGCTGGAGTCAGCTTACCTTAAGCTGAGCTTGGTGCCGTCTTCACCATGGAAAGCCAATGGGAGCAAACACTCCCATTGGCTTCCCTTACTCCTCGCGACTGGCAAGAATACCGGCACTGACCAGAACCATCCTCAGCGTTTGATTTAGCAGCCCTTAAGTAGACCTGCTGAATCAAACACTGAAGATCGATCTGCATGTGGCCTCTTGTCAAACACTGCTGGGACACCCACCTTTACCCACTTCCTCGGACTCAAGTGTAACCCTGTCAATTTAGGCACCGACCCTCTCCCTTCCGTGGGCTTAGAGGAAAGCCCAGCAAAGCCAGCATCCCTCCCAATGGCTAGCATCAAACTCCAAACTTCTCTAGTCACAACCCTTTTGCTTCCCCAAGCTGGGTTCCTGCTGGACAAGCAGCAGCCACGTCCCAAAGGCGGCCTTGTCGGTGGAGTTACGGCTGCATGTGACATGCCACTTGACTGAAAAAGACCAAAGCTGAGCAGGAAGAACCCCAGTAGCTACCTCTTTCCAGGGGCAGGGCATAACCACAAGCAAAGCGACAGCTACAGTGCGTGACAGGGCAAGCAGTTAGTGACCTGCATTACCTTTCATTGCAGGGTCCAACCAGGAGACCCTGGGGCTGCGGGCGCTGTCGTGGCTGGTTTCAGTCGCCAAGAACAGCTCACCCGAACCAAGCCGCAAAGCATCGTGTGCAGTGCTCAAGTGGCAAAGAGGCAGCGCTTGGCCTCGCTGGAGAGCAGGTCACCAACCGCCGCCCGTCAGGCCTCGGGCTCACTGAACAGAAAACAGAAAAGTGCAGATGAGCTTCCTCGTATCAAAAGCAGGTCATCTCTGCGCTAACCACGCTCACCCTGGCAGGCACGCTGCTAGCCAGCTGGCCAGCTCCATTGTGCAGCCAAATGACAGGAGTCAGGGGGAGAGAAAATCTCCCAGTTCTGAGCTCCATCTAGGCCCTCCCCACAGCGCAGCTACGGAGAAGGCTTGGGGATTCCCACAGGCTGAGGGCTGGGGTGACAGAAAAGGAAGTGGAAGGATTCCCACCACAAACGACACTTAATAATAGAGCTGCAAGGCTGGACTTGGGACTTTTTGCAAAGTGCAGCTCCAAAGACCCCAGTCCAGAAACCAGAAGTGCTCTGGAGCGTCACAGGAATCTGCAGTTGGGAGGTCTGTTTGGCTCCTTTGATCTAAAACCGCAGCCCAGACTCACGTCCCTGTGTGTAAAGCCAAGGGATGTGCAGGGCTCTGTGGGGAGGGGCTTATCACAAAGAACACGGCTGATTCAGCCCATTTCACCCCCAACAGCCCCCGGACTGACCTCTGGGATGCTTCATTTTGCTAGGCAACAACATCAGTCCAGGGCTTTATCTCATTAGTCAACCCTGACTTGCTGCAGGAACCAGCGAGTGACACTTCTCAGTATTTCCACGGCTTTCTCCCCCCGTCCGCTGCCAGGGCTCAGCATGCAAAACACATTGGCGCTGGAGCGAATGAGCCTGGCTGGGAGAAAAGCCGCTGAAACGTCTGTAGTGGAAATGCGGTGTTTTCACAGGCTTTGCAATGGTTTCCATTGCTTTCCAGCCAACACTACAACCCAGGAGTTTTAACACCAGCCCGCTGAGTTAACGTTGTAACTAACTAACACTGAGATTGATGGTCCCTTGCCCAGCTGGGCAGCAGCGGGAGACGGTTTGCTTAGCTCCCGGGCTGAGATGGGAAGGAGAACGTGCTGCTAGGAGGGCAGAGTATTGCAGGCATGGAGCTCTCCCTGCAATCCCAGCTGGGGCTCTGGAAAGGACCTAGAGTTTCCCTCAGTTACACAGTACAAGGGCCTATAGGAAGGGAAGGGAGAGACCCACCTTTGGACTGTGTGCTGCACCCCGGGCCTGTATGCCAACAGTGTGACAGATCTGCCAGGCCCTATGCTGCCACTGCGCTTAGATCTTGTCACTCCCCAAAACACTGGGCCCACAACCCAGCAAAGAGCATCTCTTCCCTTCCCTCTGCCTCACATCCACAGCCAAGGGCTTCCCGGGAGGGGCAGTGAGTCACACACGAGCTTCGGTGCAAGGTCAGTCACAAGCAGAACCAGAACCAGATTTCTCCTGAGCAAGTGGGCACTGCCCTGGCCGGACAGTGTTCTGCAAGGACAACGTCGTCCACACCTGCTGCAGTCCCCCTGGGAGGTCTGGTCCATAATTATGCAGTCTGGAAGGTCTGTGGGGCAGCAACCATGCAGGGCCAAGCACAACCAGTGCTCACCAAAGACATGGCAACTGCAGTGCAGACTTAGCTGGGCCAGGCGGCCTGGGTGCCTTCTCCTCATACTTGGTTTGCTTCCTGGCAGACAGGTTGCACTTGCTGAGTGTGCTGTTCTCACGCTCTCGTGTGATCTTTGTTTGACTCAGTTCAGTCATTGTAGAAATCGGGAGCAGGCAGGGGTGGTAGAAACTACGGATGTTAAATAGCGAGTAATTGACTAGTCGAGTAGTCAACGGAATTTCCATCGACTAGTCAATAGGCACTTCCGCATTCCTCCTTTGAAATGTACAAGGGCCCCCGCTGGGGCTCTTGTACTTCAAAGGAGGAATGCGGAACTCCGTGTGCAGCCTGGGGCCAGCGGCAAGTCCCGCTGACTCCAGACTGCACGCAGGGGCCAGCTTTGAAATGTACAAGAATCCCCAGTGGGGGCTCTTGCGCATTTCAAAGCGGAAGCTCCCTCATGGAGCCTGAGGAGGTGGGGGACTCAGTCCCCTGCTGACCCGGGCTCCATGCAGCGCTGCTGCTTTGAAATGCCACGCGGAGCCCAGGGTCAGCGGGGGACTCCCCAGCTGAACCCAGGTTCCACGCGCATTTCCCTGGAACCCAGGGTCAACTGGGGAGTCCCCAGCTGACCCCAGGGCTCCACACAGTGCTGCCGCTTTGAAACACTGCCACAGCGTTCAAAGAGCAGCGCCGCACGGAGCCCGGGTATGGGCTCTGTGCAGTGCTGCTGCTTTGAAGTACCCCTTCTTTCCCCCCCTTTGCTGCCTCTATCTGACAGAGGCAGCAAAAGGGTGACGGATTGACTAGTCAACTGGACTAGCCGATAAGCTTTTGCTTTTGCTTATCGGATAGTCGACTAGTCCTTAACATCCTTAGGAGAAACCCAGGGACCCAGGAGCAGGAAAGCAGAGACTCCCACATGTGACTCTTGCGATGCTGTCCCAATCTAACATGTGCCAGAAGCAGCAACTCACATTCAGACAGGGCCCTCTCTTGTTACCAAATCATGAGGCAGGGCCATCTACTCAGGGCTGGCCATGCAACTCACCAGTCATCCCGCACACCTGGATCGAGGCCCCTTCTCTCCTGCTTGCCCCACTCGGCCCAGGCGTGTGGCTTTGTGCTTAGACTCAGTCTGAATGGGCTGGCCACTGGGTTGTTCCATGGCTGGCAAGCCAGGAACGGCAGGGGAGAATCCCCACTTTCTGCGGGGAGCTGCCTGGCTCAGGGAAGCTCGTGGATTCAGTCTGTGAGGTGCACAAACAATCATTATCCTTCTTGGGAAACTCATTCAAATAATGGCCTAATCATCGCCGTTCCCACTGGCATTGCATGTAATAACATTAATCCTGATTAGCTCACGTGGTAGTGCTGTGGATTTCCCTTGCAAGTCAGCATCGCAGGCTTGTTGTGTCTGTGTGATGGCGCGTTGGGGTTTTCCCGTCTCCTGCACCCCTGTAATGGCATGGGCAGACTCCACCAGCCAGTAGAATAGAGGGAGTTTATTGCTTCTCCAGGATACAGCACAGCATAGATGTCATCTGGTTACAGGGCAGGCCTAGGATGCCTCAGCTCCTCTTGAGATGGGGGAGACTGGGCCCCTAAATTCCAGCCCCTTTCCCTAGGCTCTCTCCTCCATGATCCCAGACAGAAACTAACTCTTCCTTCCAGCCCTGCCCCCAGCCAGGGCTCCACTCCCCTCCTTCCCATTGCTCCGCTCCATGGGAGATAACTGGTCCGACAGGTTCGGAGCCCCCTTTGCATAATGACTCATCCCCTGCCCTGCTGGGCCGTGCTACAGACAGCAGCCAGTGGAGGTCACCCACAGCTCACTGCCCAGCATAGCAACCAGCAAGGTCCCCCCACTACGTCACAGTTCTCTCCCCTCCGAGAGCGAACTGAGCAGGGTCACTCCACTCATGACCTAGGGAAGTTCGGGTCCTCTGTGTGGGAACCCGCCCTGGGGACACGGGTGCTCCCCTTGACTCGGACCAGCCATGGCGAGGCCCCACATGAATCGGCTTCCCTCTGTCCACTCGCTGCACCGCTCTGGGGGGACTGGCACAGGCCTGTCCTCTGTGGTCGCACCCACCCTTGCACTGGGCTTGTTCTCTGGCCCGGGTCTCTCGGGCCGGGGCCATGAGCTCAGCGAGCCTTCCCTGGACAGCCAGGGCGTCTTCCACCCCCGACGCCCCATCCAGGGAGGTCTTCCCCTCCCATAACTCTCTCAGCAAGCCCAGGGGCTCCTCTATACGGGGTAGGGGCCCCCAAGCAGCTTTCCTCCCGTCTTGGGCCTTCCCGCCCCTCTGGCAGGAGTCGCAGGACCGGCAGTACCGCTGCACGGCTGCAAATATCCCCGGCCAGTAGAAGTGTTGGAGCAGCCTCAGCCGTGTGCTCCGGATCCCCCGGTGCCCCGCAAAGGGGACGTCGTGGGCCAGATACAGCAGCTTGCGGCGATACCTTTGGGGGACGAACAGCTGCCGCTGGACCCCCCATGCCCTCACCTTCCTGGGGGGAAGCCATTCCCAGAACAGGAATCCCCACTCCCACGGGAATCTCTCCTGGCCTCCTCTCCCCAGGGGCTGAGCTGCACGGAGGCCAGCCTGGTCCCTCAGCCTCCGCAAGGAGGGGTCTGCCTGCACCGCAGCCTGGAATTCAGCCGCTGGGGCAGGGATCGGGACGTGATCTCCGCCCTTGCCTAGGTCTGGAGTCCCAGCTTGGCTGGACCCCGTGTCCACTGGGATGGGACCCTGAGGACCCTGCCGAGAGTCCTTCCCTGGATCCAGGTTGTCAGCCCCCCGCTGGCTCTGGCTACAGGCGGTGACTAGAGCCCGCTGGGATTCATGGGGCCAGTCCTCTAGGTCATTCCCCATCAGCACTTCTGTGGGCAAGTGCAGGTGCACCCCCACTTCCTTGAGACCTTCCTTGGCCCCCCATTTCAGATGCACCCTGGCTACAGGCACCTTAAACAGGGACCCATCTATGCCTCTCAGGGTCAGCTGAGTGTGGGGTAGTACCCAGTCTGGGGCCACTATGTCGGATCGAGCCAGCGTCACCTCCGCCCCCATGTCCCAGAAACCCGTCACCTTCCTACCATCCACCTCCAGGAGTAGGAGGCACTCGCTCCACAGGGGCCGCCCTGCCCCCACCCAGTACGTGGAGAAATCCGCCTCCGGAGGGTCAGACCTCCCAGGGGAGGTGCACTGAGTATCCTTCCCCCCACTCTGAGCTGAGGTTTGCCTGCCAGCCCCTGCCTCTGGGGCAGCCTGCCCTTCCCCCAGCTCCAGCCAGTTAACCCTGGAAAGTCCCAGGTCATGGGACCTGGTGCACCGAGTCCTCTTGTGGCCTTTTTGCCCACAGCGATGGCAAGTTAGGTCCTGCGGGCCCTTTTGGGCTGGCTCTGTCCGGGCCCTGGCTGGTTCTCTTGGGCGCAGACGACTTATCTCTTGGGCTCACCTCGTAGATGACTCTCTCCGTCGCTCAGCCGAGATCCAGTCTCTGTGCGATTCCCTTTCTCTCCGGGACTCCCATTCGCACCCGGACCGTCTCTCTGTGAACTCGTCCGCCAGCCTCCCAGCTTCCTGGGGGTTCTCCGGACTTCGGTCCTTGAGCCACAGCCTCAGGCTGGGTGTGCATGCTCCATAGAACTGCTCCATCATGATCAGCTTGAGCAGGTCCTCTGCGGTCTGGGCTCCGACTCCAGACACCCACTTGCGGCAGTATTGCGCCAGGCGGGAGGCCAGATCCACATAGGTCTCCCGTGGCTCCTTCTGCACCCCCCGGAACTTCTTCCTGTATATTTCGGGGGTCAACCCGAACTTGTGCAGCAGGGCCTCCTTGACTCAGTTGTCGTCCCCTGGCTGTAGGTCCTCCAGCTGATTGAGCACCCCGGCAGCCTCCTGGTTCAGTGCGGGGATGAGCTCCTGTAGCCAATCAGCTGGGGGGACCCGTTGCAGTCCACAGGCCTTCTCAAAGGAGCTGAGGAACCCGTCTATGTCACCCACGTACTTCAGTTGGGCCACCACAAGCTTCTCCAAGCGTCTGGCCGCCCTGGGCCCTTGGGGCCTGTCCGCACTCGGCGCAGCCAGGGCCCCGCCGCTTCTCCGTTCTGCCATGGCCAGCTCATGCTGTCGCTGCTCTCTGCGGTCCTGGACTTCCAATTCCTTCATCTGCAGCTGGATCTCCAGCCGCTGCAGCTCCGCTGGGTTGGACCCTCCCCTGGGTGGACTACGGCTTGCAGGGTTCCCCTTGGAGGCTGTCCCATCTCTCCGGTGGGTTCCAGTGCTCCACCCACCCTCAGAGCCTGACACGCTCCCAGGGGGGGTCTGGCTGCTCCCCACTGGGACAGGATCCCAGCCCTGTGACTGGTCATTCTCTTCCAGCCGGGCAATCAGCTGGGCCTTGGTTGTGTTCCGCACAGGCAAGCCCCTCTCTCTGCACAGCTTCACCAGCTCTGCCTTCAGGAGTTGGGTGTAGGCCATCTCCCCGCTGGTCCCCTCGGTGCAGACTCACCAGTTTAGTGCTGCTGCGCCCCACGATTCTCAGGAACCGCTTCGCTCTGTCTCCAGCACGCCTGGCTCTAAGGCCCTTGCTTCTACTGCGCCTTGTCACTTGCTGCTGGGAGCTCCATCCGTGGGGTGCAGTGCATCCCACTTCTGACACCACTGTGACAGCGCATTGGGGTTTTCCTGTCTCCTGCACCCCTGTAATGGCACAGACAGACTCCACCAGCCAGTAGAATAGAGGGAGTTTATTGCTTCTCCAGGATACAGCACAGCACAGATGTCATCTGGTTACAGGAACCGGGCCTAGGATGCCTCAGCCCCCCCTTGAGATGGGGGAGACTGGGCCCCTAAATTCCAGCCCCTTTCCCTAGGCTGTCTCCTCCATGATCCCAGACAGAAACTAACTCTTCCTTCCAGCCCTGCCCCCAGCCAGGGCTCCACTCCCCTCCTTCCCTTTGTTCCACTCCCTGGGGGATAACTCGTTGGACAGGTTTAGAGCCCCCCTTGCATAATGACTCACCCCCTGCCCTGCTGGGCCGTGCTGCAGACAGCAGCCAGTGGAGGTCACCCACAGCCCACTGCCCAGCACAGCAACCAGCAAGGCACCCCCACTACGTCACAGTCTGTCCATCCTCAGCTCTGCTGTTGAGGAGGAAAGCCGTTCCGCAAGGTGGGGCTTCTTTAACTGAAATGACCCTCCCTCTGGGCCGCCCCAGTGGCTAGCCTCTCCATGAGAAAGCACCTTTGATTTTTTTAGGCTGGACGCTCCTTGGGGCAGGGACTCTGTCTGGCCTCGCACAGACCTGAGCACGCTGTCAGCACTTGGCAGGCTATGCAGTAAGAGCCCAGGGTTGCCGGTCGCTCTGAGGCCTAGAACGTCGCTGAGTCTGCGTGGAGGGACAGGAAGGGCTGCCAGCCAGGCTCAGCCATCACTGGGATCTGCTGACCGTTACCATCCATCACCCATTTTGCTTCTGTGAGTGACACCCATGTGGTGCACGGCTGCCAAACGGTCTGGACCTTCGCCATGCCGAGAGTCCTAGACCATTGTGACATCAGAGGTAACTCACCAATCACCACCCTTACCCCACAGCTAATCTGCATGCAACTATTTCCTTGTTGTCTGAGGCAGGCTGCCCAGATGGCAGAGGCCTGGGGCCCAGGGCCACCCCCTCCGACAGCCCACGCATTAACAACATGTCCATGGGATGAAGAAGGGGCTTTCCTGGGTTTCTTTGATAGGCTGCATGCCGAGGGGGTGGGACTCGGCTTCCCTGAGTGTTGCGGGTTTAATGAGGGGAGGGGAGAGGAAATTGGTGGTTGCAGGGACCAATGAGAGAACTGGGGACCCCAGCCAGTGGCTTGGAGAATGGAGACCCCAGTGGCTGGTGACCTCGTGACAGGGAGGCCCAGCCTGGAGGGCTCAGCCAGTTCCAGCTGTGGGAGGCCAATGGGCAGTGGAGAGAGGACCCCAGTGACCTGCCCAGCTGGTTCTAGTCAAGGTGGAACAAAGGGCAGAGGAGAGAGGGACCCAGGCGACCCTGGTTACCTGGACAGAAGGCAAAGGGCAGAGGTGGGACTTGAGGGCAGGTGATATCAGATGCCCAGCTGGAAAGCACAGGGTCTTTGGACGGGCGGGGGGGAGCAGGCAGAGGCCACCTGGATGCAGGAGACATAGATGTGCTGTGCTAAGGGAGGCCCTGAGAGTTCCTGTGCTGGGTTCAATGTTCAATAAACCCTCCTGTTTTACAGTGGTTGAGAATCACTCCAGTCCAGAGACCAGGGCTGCCTTATCGCCTGTGAAGTGGGGTCCCCAGGGACCCAGAGCAAGGGGGCTCCCAGGGCCTATCATGACAGAAGGCTCAGAGAGGCGCGGTTACAGGAGGCAGAGGTGCCTAACCCTCGAGAGAAGGGCTGTCACCCTGGGACTGCATGGAGCCAAGAGTGGGCACGACCTGGGAGTCCATGACAGTTGACAACCCTAAAGACACGAAATTTGTCTGATGGCCGAGGTAGATTCCTGCCCAGAAGGGAGATGGGGTGAATGCAGAGAAAAGAGGCACAAGACGCAAGACTTGGCTAATGTGTTACAAGATAATTAGCTTCTACAGGAGCCAAAATCTTCATTCAGAGGCTCTGAGCAGCTTTGCCTCCTGGCTGCCAATGTCCCTTCTCCCCAGAAACAGAGGCTGCTGGTTTATTGCAAGACTCTGATCAGTCTCTGAGGACGAGAGTAGAAGGCAAATAGTGGGCCACGGGAAAGCAGCCCACTTCACTGGCAGCCTTCCACTGATGAGATCCTGCCACACCCCACACACAGCTTCCTGCCGCTGTCTGCATCGCATTGGCCCATTCAGGGCAGCACCGGCGGGGCAGGGAGATGCCAGGAGCAGCAACGGAGCCCACAGGACTCTGCAAAAGCTGGATAGTCACCCTCCATGGCCGCTGTCCCACCAGCCCTAGCCCTGCCCCTACCTATCAACATCTCTTCCATCTTCTGGAGAGGGGCCTCCCCCAGGGCCTCTCTGGGACCTCACCCCACTTGCCCGGCCAGAGGCTGCTTGCTGGCCCACCTGCCTGAGGGAGGCTGGACAGACCTGACTGAATGCACAGTAGAACCGCACACGACCCCGGAAAGTGAATGACATGGGAAATACCCCTGCAGCCGGCACGTCTGTCTCCAAGATCCCGGAATGACCAGGGACACCGTGGAACATGGCTTGCAGGCAAATTACAGCAACAGCAAAGAGCTTCACACACCCACCCCCGGACCTCAGCTAGGCATAAACTGCAGAGCCCCCAGCAACTATTATTAAATACAAAAACCAATCTTGGTGCAAAGAACAACAAAGATCCCAGAATTCTTCCCGCAGAGCTTGCTCCTATGCAGTATTTTCTGTCCCTGTTTTTCTGGTGGCATGTGGAGTTTACTATGCCCATCTCTTGTAAACAGGCAGGAGGTGCATGCAGCCGGGTTAATGTTGCTGTTGAACCTTAACTTTTACATTTCCTCACTTTCTATTTTAGCTGTGCAGCTGTACTGTTTCACTGGTGCAATCCGCCCTGGGTCTGTCGCATAGGAAAGAGAAACCAACCCCTTGCCGAGAAGGCCCACCCGGAGCAGGCTGCCTGGGAAAAGGTGACAAGCTGGTAAGTGAAAGGAAGCCAATGGATTGTGTTCCGGTTTTATCAGAAACCATCATATGCGTGCTGGTGACAAAGACACGACTTGTCAAATGGCTCGCCCAGGCGGGGGCCATCACATTCCACAGGGAATAAAGAGCAAACATGGACGATTATAGACTGAGGTGGGAAATGCATTCCAGGGAGCTCAGCTTGACTGCCAGGTGGGGGTCTCCTCTTTCCCTGTAATGCTGGGACAGACAGGCAGGCAGACACACAGACAGCAGCGACGCCCATTTCCCGGGCGGACTCAGCCTGTGGCGAGAGAGCAAACTGCTGGCGAAGGAGGGGGAGATTTTCCTGTACGTGCAGGAACGGTGGATAACTCTGTTTGACCAACCCAAGCATCTTATCACAGGGCCAAGAGTTTTACTACGGATTCCTTCAATGCTCTTGTACATGTCACTCGCTCTGCCTTCGACACGCTTGGAATGTAAAGTACCAGTCTCCGTGAGGCCACATCAGCTAGCCCATGCTGCCCTCTTCAGGAGCTCGTGTTCCTCCTGACAAGCGTGCAGCACTGGCCCTGGTGCAGAGAACACCTCGGCAGACGCCTGCACTAGAGCGCCGGGCCTGGCCCTGGGGGTGCAGAGTCGCTCCAGCTAACAGGCCGTGTGAAGATCACTGGGCACGTCCTCCCAACACACCCTTCTGGTGGCAGAGTCCAGCTGCCGGCGCGGGTCTGGGCACCTCCGCGTGGCGCAGAGGGGAATGCGTCGGGCCCTACCAGGAGCCGCGGAGCAGGTGCAGCAGAATCCGACACTGATGGTGACTGGCCCTGTGGCCCGTGGCACAATGCACACTCCAGAGGGGAGTGGACATGGCCCAGAGCTCTGGCATCTGTGCGTGAATCCACCCCAACTCTTTTCAGCAGCGGGCTGTGTTCTAGGAGGGGAGGGAACAGAGAACGGGGCCTCTGGAGTGGGCATGAAGCCAGTGGGCAGCAGCAACGTATGGCAGCGAAAAGAGGGGGGCACTGGCATTGCCTCTCCCTGCCCCTTCCCCACCCTAGTCTACCCCTCCCTGCCTGCCTCTTCCCAGCACTCCCCAGAGCTGGCGGCTGGAGAGCGGCACCACAGGGGCTGGAGCCGCCTGACCTGCGGGGGCCACCGGCCCTGGCCTCCTGCCAGCTGCTGGCCAGCCCCTCCCACCTTGGGGTGCATGTGGCCCCTGTGCACCCCCATGCAATCACAGCTGCTAGCGGTGCACGAGGCGCCAGGTAGTGAGGTTCCCAGATCTGGTTTAATTCTAAAATCCTGCCTGGGGCTCTCCAAGAACCAGCCCCAGTGGTCAGACCAGGAGAGTTGGCATCACTGAGATCTCATCGGTTTCCCAAAGGCAGTTCGTATTTCCCAGCTTACACCTGTGGGCGGGGCAGCTCTGCACATGCCTCCCCCAGGCCACAGGCACGTGCGGGCAGTGGCATGGCGCCTGCGCTGCCAGGGCCTCTGGTGGGTTTTCAGTCCCCGGGGGTGGCAAGCATGGCTGGGGGATGCGTGGTGAGGGAACGCACGGGTCAGCAGGAGGGGCTGGGGGATGCACAGACCCCGCCCCCCACTCCCTTCCGGGGGGGGGGGGTCTGCTGCCCTGCTAGGAGGGTTAGAAGCTGGCCCTGGCCCTGCCTGAAGTTCAGTGGCTTGGGGAGGATTTGCTGAGAAGAATCATGTGATTTGTCAGGTGCCTCCTGCTCCAGGGCCCGCGGGGGCAGTGGCCCAACAGACACAAGGAGGAAAGCATCCGAGTAGCAGGCACGCGTGCACGCCTCGTCCTGCACAAAACCCTTCCCTTTGGCGAGGGCCAGAGTCTTGCAAGCAGCTGAGCAATCCAGGGCAGCAGCGGCAGATCCAACCCCTGCCCGAGATCTGCCCTGCCCCTCCTGTGCCTAGTGCCAGGCGAGGCTGCCGGCACCCAGGGGAGGAGGACGGGCTGCAATTCAGGCACTGGACTAGGGCTCTGGAGCCTGTGCCCTGGCCAGTCCCTGGCCCTGCCTGCGTGACCAGCTGAGTTCACATACGCACATTTCAGAATTCACTAGCCACTGGGTGCCGGATGAAAAACACGGGGCAGCTCAGATCTCTACCTGTCTCCATGCACCATTAGCCTCCTGCAGGCCACCACAGCAGAGAGCCAGGGCTTGCCCAGGTTAATTCTCTGCACTGGCTGCGGGATTTGTTCCTTTCTCCCCGGAGACCCAGTAAAACTCCCCCCTGCAAAGGGCTCTCCCCTCCATGGGACGTACTGCAGACAGAAGGGCTAGCCAGAGCCTCTGGCTCCCCAAGCTGCCCTTGGCACAGGGCCCAGAAGGGCAGGTAAAAGGGCCCTTTTATCCTAGTCTCATGGTAGAGCCAATCTGGCCCCACGTCTGTCTCCAGCTTGGGGGCTGCTAAGGCCCATTCTGAGCGCCTGGTAAATCCCTGGGTACACTGACAGACAGGGCAGGGCAGGGCAAAGCAAGGCAGAGAAGGGAAGGGAAGGGAAGGGCAATGCAAGGCAGGGCAGGGCAAGACAGGACACAGCAGGGTAAGGCAAGTCAGGGCAGGGCAGGGCAAAGCAAGGCGGGGAAGGGAAGGGAAGGGAAGGGCAATGCAAGGCAGGGCAGGGCAAGGCAAGTCAGGGCAGGGCAGGGCAGGGCAGGGCAGGGCAAGGCAAGGCAGGGCAGGGCAAAGCAGGGCAAGACAGGACAGAGCAGGGTAAGGCAAGGCAAGGCAAGGCAAGGCAGGGCAGGGCAAAGCAAGGCAGGGAAGGAAGGGAAGGGAAGGGCAATGCAAGGCAAGGCAGGGCAGGGCAAGACAGGACAGAGCAGGGTAAGGCAAGGCAAGGCAAGGCAGGGCAAAGCAAGGCGGGGAAGGGAAGGGAAGGGAAAGGCAGGGCAGGGCAAGACAGGACAGAGCAGGGAAAGGCAAGGCAGGGCAGGGCAAAGCAAGGCGGGGAAGGGAAGGGAAGGGAAAGGCAGGGCAGGGCAAGACAGGACAGAGCAGGGAAAGGCAAGGCAGGGCAGGGCAAAGCAAGGCGGGGAAGGGAAGGGCAATGCAAGGCAGGGCAGGGCAGGGAAAGGCAAGGCAGGGCAGGGCAGGGCAGGGCAAAGCAAGGCGGGGAAGGGAAGGGCAATGCAAGGCAGGGCAGGGCAGGGCAAAGCAAGGCGGGGAAGGGAAGGGCAATGCAAGGCAGGGCAGGGCAGGGCAAAGCAAGGCGGGGAAGGGAAGGGCAATGCAAGGCAGGGCAGGGCAGGGCAAAGCAAGGCGGGGAAGGGAAGGGCAATGCAAGGCAGGGCAGGGCAGGGCAAGACAGGACAGAGCAGGGAAAGGCAAGGCAGGGCAGGGCAGGGCAGGGCAAAGCAAGGCGGGGAAGGGAAGGGCAATGCAAGGCAGGGCAGGGCAGGGCAGGGCAAAGCAAGGCGGGTAAGGGAAGGGCAATGCAAGACAGGACAGGGCAGGGTAAGGCAATGCAAGACAGGACAGGGCAGGGCAGGGCAGGGCAAAGCAAGGCGGGGAAGGGAAGGGCAATGCAAGGCAGGGCAGGGCAGGGCAGGGCAGGGCAAGACAGGACAGGGCAGGGAAAGGCAGGGCAGGGCAGGGCAAGGCAAGACAGGGCAGGGCAGGGCAGGGCAGGGCAAGACAGGACATGGCAGGGAAAGGCAAGGCAAGGCAGGGCAGGGAAAGGCAGGGCAGGGCAGGGCAAGGCAAGACAGGGCAGGGCAGGGAAAGGCAGGGCAGGGCAAGGCAAAAAGTCAAGGAACACCCTTTGAATCCTATGCGAGGCCTCCCTAGCCTTAGCCTTGCTCCCTGTTACAACCAGAGAGGATGCAATGTCCGTGCTGCAGCCAGCAGAGACCGGGCCCCCGAACCTGGAGCTGCTCGCTGGGTGACACCAGAGAACTAGGGTCTCTTCTCGTAGCACCGCCATGGAGCAGCTCGTTGAGTGAGATCGTTCCTGCTCCAGTCCACACCACGGCTAATTATTCTCTCCGGCTAGTTTCCTGGTCTCCCTCGCTATGGAACAGGAATTAGGAAATAATTGAAGGTTGGACCCAGCGGATCCCCCCACAGCAGGGAGTTTCCATTATTTACCCTTTCGAGGGCTATTAGCGTGTAAACTGTGATTAATTAAATTCACAGAAATTGCTTCTGATGCACAAATGAGGAGACTCCAGCTGAGTGAACGCTGGGAGCCAGCGCCTCCCCTCCCAGCAGCACAGCCAGGCAGGAGGAAGGAGCTGCACTTGCTTCCTCTCCCTGGCAGCCCAGGAGCCACCGCACACGCCCAGAAGCAGGAGCAGCAGGGAGCTGCTGCTTCTCCCTGGGGAGCATGAAGACAAATGAGCTGCCGTGCAGACCCCGTGGACGCAGTTTCTCAGCAAAAGCCCCGGTGCTGACAGACAATTGCAACCCCCTTGCTGGCAGTCTCAGCAGAGAGGGAGAAGCTGGCTGGGCCAGACTGGCCCTCACTCCCCCTACGTCTGCAGCAGGCGTTCCCAAGCACAGCCGGCAAAGCCCCTGCCTCCCGCCTTCCCATCCAACACAGGGACTACGGACCTTGCTGTGCCCAGCCATTGGGCCTGGAGCTGCCCTGCGCAAGGCATGGGAAACAATCGTAAAAACAGAGTCGAACATAAGAACGGCCATGCTGGGTCATACCAAAGGTTCATCCAGCCCCTTGTCCTGTCTGCCGACAGTGGCCAGTGCCAGATGCCCCAGAGGGAGTGCACCGAACAGGTAATGATCAAGCAATCTCTCTCCAGCCATCCATCTCCACCCTCTGACAAACAGAGGCCAGGGACACCATTCCTACCCATACTGGCTAATAGCCATTTATGGACTTAACCTCCATGAATTTATCTAGTTCTCTTTTAAACCCTGTTATAGTCCTAGCCTTCACAACCTCCTCAGGCAAGGAGTTCCACAGGTTGACTGTGCGCTGTGTGAAGAAGAACTTCCTTTTATTTGTTTTAAACCTGCTGCCCATTAATTTCATTTGGTGGCCCCTAGTTCTTATATTATGGGAACAAGTAAATAACTTTTCCTTATTCACTTTCTCCACACCACTCATGATTTTATATACCTCTATCCTATCCCCGCTTAGTCTCCTCTTTTCCAAACTGAAAAGTCCCAGTCTCTTTAATCTCTCCTCATATGGGACCCATTCCAAACCCCTAATCATTTTAGTTGCCCTTCTCTGAACCTTTTCTAATGCCAACATATCTTTTTTGAGATGAGGAGACCACATCTGTACACAGTATTCAAGATGCGGGTGTACCAAGGATTTATATAAGGGCAATAAGATATTCTCCGTCTTATTCTCTATCCCTTTTTTAATAATTCCTAACATCCTGTTTGCTTTTTTGACTGCCACTGCACACTGTCTGGACGTCTTCAGAGAACTATCTATGATGACTCCAAGATCTCTTTCCTGATTAGTTGTAGCTAAATTAGCCCCCATCATATTGTATATATAGTCGGTATTATTTTTTCCAATGTGCATTACTTTACATTTATCCACATTACATTTCATTTGCCATTTTGTTGCCCAGTCACTTAGGGTATGTCTACACTGCCACCCTAGTTCGAACTAGGGTGGCTAATGTAGGCATTCGAAGTTGCAAATGAAGCCCGGGATTTAAATATCCCGGGCTTCATTTGCATCTTGCCGGGCGGGCGCCATTTTTAAATCCCCTTAGGTCGAGCTCTGTGCCCGCGGCTACACGCGGCACGGAGTAGGTAGTTCGAATTAGGATCTCTAATTCGAACTACCGGTACACCTCGTGTACCAGTACGAGGTGTACCGGTAGTTCGAATTAGAGATCCTAATTCGAACTACCTACTCCGTGCCGCGTGTAGCCGCGGGCACAGAGCTCGACCTAAGGGGATTTAAAAATGGCGCCCGCCCGGCAAGATGCAAATGAAGCCCGGGATATTTAAATCCCGGGCTTCATTTGCAACTTCGAATGCCTACATTAGCCACCCTAGTTCGAACTAGGGTGGTAGTGTAAACATACCCTTAGTTTGGTGAGATCTTTTTGAAGTTCTTCACAGTCTGCTTTGGTCTTAACTACCTTGAGCAGTTTAGTAGCGTCTGCAAACCTTGCCACCTCACTGTTTACCCCTTTCTCCAGATCATTTATGAATAAGTTGAATAGGATTGGTCCCAGTAAAGACCCTTGGGGAACACCACTAGTAACCCCTCTGCATTCTGAAAATTTACCATTTATTCCTACCCTTTGTTTCCTGTCTTTTAACCAGGTCTCAGTCCATGAAAGGATCTTCCCTCTTATCCCATGACAACTTAATTTTCGTAAGAACCTTTGGTGAGGGACCTTGTCAAAGGCTTTCTGGAAATCTAAGTACACTATATCTACTGGATCCCCCTTATCCACATGTTTGCTGACCCCTTCAAAGAACTCTAGTAGATTAGTAAGACATGATTTCCCTTTACAGAAACCATGTTGACTTTTGCCCAACAAATTATGTTCTTCTATGTGTCTGATAATTTCATTCTTTACTATTGTTTCAACTAATTTGCCCGGTACTGATGTTAGACTTACTGGTTTGTAATGGCCGGGATGCTGGTAATTACAGACCGGACGCAGGACTAGTCCCTGGTCATTTCAGTAATAAAATGTCCAAAAGCTGGAACGTGTGTGCTGGGCTCCCAGGTCTGATCAGGGCCTGTGGCAATGGCTGGAGGGCTGAGAAGAGGGTCCAGCAGCATTGTTCAAGGCTCCCCTCTTTAATGGAGGGGTGAGCCCCCCTGCCAAGGAGCAATTGGGAGTTCCTCGACAGCCGGAACGTGCTGTTTAGTTGAGGATCACAATGCCTGCCTGGACAGCTCAGGACTGGCTACCAGTGACTTAGCACATCAGTCGTGTGCAACTCACTCCTCCAAACCAGCTTTAAAATCGGACGGGAGGTGTCCGCGTTCCAGCCCCAGAGCACCAGGAGCCATGGGCTGGGGCACTCTGCAAGCAGACCATTCCACGCAGCTCAGCAGCCATTTGTCAGGCACCTGGTTTCATTTCCTAGAGTAGGGAAGATGGAAGAGCGTAGGATTCATGTTAAATCCTGGCTGGTGACAGATCCGCCAGCACAGTTAACAACTGAAACAGACGTTGCCGCCAGTAATGGGCACTGCTACAGAGCTGCCTGGTATTTGGATACCAGCGGCATAGTCTACCCATTTTTATTTCTGTATTGACGCTGTTTTTTCCGTCTGTCGGAAGTGTCTCTTTGGGCTTTCACCAGGCATTACACTTCATGTCTCATTTGCTGCACCCAGGGGAATTTCACGCTGCTACATTAATAAATACCCTGGGATGGCGGCAGAGCTTTTAACTTTCCAGAACCCTGTTCCACTCCCCGCTCCCCCGACCATCAGCACTTTGCAGTTGTGTTTCTGTCACATGCAGAGAGAGATGCAAGCTGGGCCTGGGATCTGAGCTCTGCTCCTAAGCATGCCCCAGATTACTCTGGACAGCTTTGTTACAGACTCTCCCTCTCCCTTTCCCACCTCTGCAGGTGGCCAGCAGTCCAGCTCCTGATGCAAACTGCCCGGGGTAGGACACGCGTCCTGCTCATCTCTGGGCTGCAGTTCAAAACCAGCGAGGAGCTAATGACGCTGGGAGACCGGGGTTCCCGCCTTCTGGCACGGCCCTAGGACACTGCGGTTACCCTGGAGACTAGCCAGGAGGGGTTAGCAGTGCAGGACATGCTACCATTGCCACCATGATGTGGAGTCTGCCCGCCAGGCTCTCACACCCAGCTCCTCCTGGACTCAGATCCGAAGTGAGTTGGGTTTATTGTGGTGGCGCCTTTAGACACGTCAATGTGTTTTTCCACAGACTGTGCCCTCACCCCTCTCAGGACAGCTGTCTGCAAGCGGGAGGGGAGCTGTTCTGTGCTTGGCTGGCAGCAGACCCAGGCAGGCGCATGCCACTCACGTGCGCTCATGTTCAGGACTGCAGGAAGGCTGTTCTGACAACGTCCATGGTTACGTACTGAAAAATGACCTCATTAAAACCGAACTGGACTGAGACTAGTAGTAGGGTCACCCTAATGAGCATCCCAATCCCAGCACCATGACTACTGCCCGCCACAGCCACCAGCATCACCATTGCTAGCCCCATTGCAATGTGCCTCTTCCATCGCGCCTCTAACACCATGGCAACCAAATGCACCATCACCACCCATCCTGGTCTCCTGCCTCTGCCCACGTCCTCGCTGCCGCCTGCCCTGCACACCGCCTCTTAGCTACCGTCAGCATTAGACGCCTCCTGCTGGGCTGAGGCTCTGCCAGTGGATTTTTCAGGCTGTTTCCCAATATGGCACTCTGAGTGCAGAAGGTGGGGGCCCAAGAGACCTCAAAACTACCTTACCTCTATAGGCTTCTGCTTATAAGCTCCCCAAGGTCACAGATTCCCTAGCTTTGGGAGGTAGCTGCCACCACCCAAGTGAAGAAAAAAAACCTCTCTTCTTGAACCTCTATCAAGAAAGCACTTGGGAACTTCTTTCACAGGGGTACCCCAAGCTCTTTTACAAGAGAGCTGGAAAAAAAAAGAAAAAGTGCAGTCTCTGGTAGCTGACTTAGTCTTAGGCATGCAGACAGACCTAGGGTTACCTTCCAGGAACAAGAATCAAATCATCGCCTTCAAAAAGGTGATTTTATTAACAAAACAGAAAGGTATACTTGATAAAGCAGACTACGTTGCTAAGTGTTATAAAGCAACTGAGAAAAGAACAGATTAAAACACAGAGAATTGGTTTCCTGAGATTCAGCTTAATTATAGTGTATGGGGGAGGGGGCACATGGACTTAGCACAGAGGAATTTAACTAAACAACAAAATAAAGAAAATAACCTGATCACATCTAAATAGACATTTACATGCCCAGGATTCTTCAGAGGCAGGGTTGTCCTGCCTGGTTCAATTCATCTTGTTCCCCAGCTCTTGGCTTGGAACTCACACAAAGACAAAAGCAGCAGGCAGGTAACCCTTTCCATTCAAATCTCAACATCTTCACCCATTGGCCTCTGGCTCCCTGCCAACATTTCCTAGCTGCCTGAGTTTAACCCTCAAGAATGTAAGAACATAAGAACGGCCAGACGGGGCCAGACCAAAGGCCCACCCAGCCCAGTGTCCTGTCTGCCCACAGCGGCCAATGCCAGGTGCCCCGGAGGCAGTGAACAGAACAGGGAATCATTCAGTGATCCCTCCCCTGTCGCCCATTCCCAGCCTCTGACAGGACCATTTAGTCACCAAATGCTGGGATGCCCAGAAAAGGACAGAACTCCGCCTATCCATCACACTTCCCAAAACAAAACACAAGCCCAGCAAGCACCACCCACAGCTAATAACCTACCTGTTGCACGGTTGATGCATCCAGCCCATTTTGATGTTGATACACCCCATTGCAGGGTGTTAGGCTACTGAGGAGGAAAAAGGGCAGAAGGAGCAAAAATTCAACCCATTCCAAGGACAGCAGCCTCTGGCATCAGGGCAATGAGGCCAAGAGACTGTGTCCTGGGTCTCGGGCAATTGCACCTGATGTTCACAGGCCCAAGCAGCTGTGCCTAATATCACAGGAGTTTGCTGCACACAGCAACAGGCCCGGCAGGGACCCTTCCCACCCTACTCCCCAGGTCCTGAGGCTGGCCCCATGGAACCCGCAGCCCTGGGCTCACAGGGCCTCAAGCAGAGTCAAGGTCCGAAGTTCCATTTTCCCTGCCAGGCTGAGGGATTGGGCGGGGGGGGAGCGGCTGCCACCCACTGAAAGAGGGGGAGAGTCCTGCCCAGCCTGGAAAGGAGAGCAGGCTCAGCTGCGAGTAGCGTGTGCTCTCCTGCCTGGCACCCACAGGAGAAAGGAAGGAGCTTCAGTCTTCCTGCTTTGGGTATCTGCAGCCCACAGCACCTGGGGACACACAGCGGCTGACTTCCTGGGAGCTGAGGCATCCATGGGCTTGCCACAGGATTGGGCCCTCAGAAAACTGTCTGGTTGGGTGCAGACACAGCACTAGGGAGAGGCTGCAAGGAGGGCCATGTGGCACAGTCTGTCTGAGGGTTGGGCCTGGCCTGGCAGAGGCCACACCTCAGGGTGTCGGAGAGGAGGGGAGGTTTGCTAGGGCGGACCGGGGAGCAGGGTTGTGCTTGGCCTTCATGGAGAGGATGAGGAGTCTGGATCTGACGCACATCTTCCCTTAACATCCTGCATGTTCTTTCACCCTCCAAAGTTATTACAGTGACGCGCAACACCAGAGAATATAATTGCTGTAGTGATTACTTACAGCCATTACATTACGCTCTAAAATGCTCCTTTCAAATTGAACAATGTTTTTTCAAAGTCAACAGCTGGTTCGCAGCTTGAAAGCAACCGTTAAGATAAATTAAATAAAAAGGGTAATAAAATCACAGTCTAAATTTAATTTCTGAAATGCACGCAGACTCTAGCAAAGCTTTTAAAACATCTTTAAAATACAGCCAGAGGAGCAAAAGTCAATCCACCCAATAATTATACAGTGTTCATTAATACTAGTGTGATGTTCAGACACAAATAGCTGCATATGCTTTTAAAAATACACGCATCAGAGCACAAAAACAAATCTGTGAAGCGTTCACAGGCTGAGAAGCCCCAAGAGGATCCGATTCTACGTTCAACAGAGACTTCCAGTGAGAGTGGCGCTCTGGGGACAAACACACCCTGGAGACCTGGCTGACAGAAAGGGCACTTTCACACTACCCCCCTCCCTCTTCCCCAGCGAACAGCGACTCATGATGACCCCCACAGACAGCACAGCCTCAGCTGGACCCCTCAGGCCCCATGTACCTGGACTGCATTTCCGGGGCTGTGCGATTTTATGTAAATGGCAGGCAATTTGTCACTGAACCATCCTTCGGTTTTTCATCGGGTGGACATTTCCTCGAGCGGTAACCCTGACTGCACACGTGTTGTGTGCTAGGCTAACAAGAAAGCACCCAAATGAACCAAATGAGTGAGGGGTTGGACCAACTGAAAAATATTCCTCCCCAGCTTTAGAACAGCTATGCACCCAGTCGCTCTCTTTCTTCTCCCCACAAGGCTTTCCCTGTCCCACCCCTCGCCAAGCAGGAGCGCTACCAAACTCAGGCTTTGAGTTGCTTCTTTATCCCTTTGATCACCTGTTGAACATTTATTGTGCTTTGTAAGGAAAATGGCCCAATAATGAAAAGCAAACGTTCCCCCTCCCCTTTGCTTTTTCTAATCACTTCATGTTTCTAGCTCACCAGCAGTGGCATGATTAGCAGCGCTCGCAGCCAGAAGGAACTCCCCAGACCAGTTTTTGGACTAAATCCTTACAGTCGACGGACTCCCTCACTGCCAGTTTCACATCAGTACAAGAGTGACAGACCTTCTGAAGGCAAGAGGCACAGCTGACACAGCTGTGGACGACACTGCCATGAACCTGGAGACACCCTGTGCCAGTGTTATCTCCAAAGGATATGGGACACTGGCCAACACTGGCCCACAGTTCCCTTCCTCCTGCATTTGACACGTGTGTGATCCCCACTTCTCCGAAAGCAAACAGCCCCCTACACAACAGCCGTCCCATGTGCCCTGGGCCCACCCTCACACACCATGTCTACACGCAGTCGGCTGCTGTGGCCTTGGTAAATGAAATCACAGTGAACCCCGAAGCAGCCGCACTGCAGCGGGGAAGTGATTGGAAAGAGAGAGGTGGGGCAGAATTGTGAGGTTTTAAAGCGTGTACAATATTATTAATACTAATGTTAAAATCCCTGGGCACGTTCTGCAAGAGAAGGGCTATTAGCTAAGTGTCTAAGCTGCAACTTGGGTAATTACATCGACCTGTCAAAAATTTCCCCTGCAGTTTCTGGTGGTGAGGTTATTTTTCACTTCCTTCGTTGAAAGGCGGTGCAGCGCTGCCGTGCTCTGACAAACAGCCTCTGTGGTCCTGCTGTGCTGCAGTCTAGCCAGATGGTCCGCATGGGCCCTTCTGGAACCAGGCGTAATGCTGAGGTTGCTACGGAATGGGGGGAGTCCCAGCAACATGGTAGGGCGTGTCCGTGCCACACTGTGAAGGCCATTTCGTGTACTGAATGCAGGGATAGCCTGGCTAGTATCTAGGCAGCTACCAAACACATGTGCAGCCTTTCCAAGGAGATGTTTTATTCAGACTGCTACCCTGCCCAGGAAAGATCCTTCACACAATGGCATATAGGGCCATCAGCTTTGACTGTCTCTCAAACACTGGCCCAATTTATACCATGGCTTATGACTACAGCTTCACAACTTGGGTACAAGGGGAAAAGAAAGAGATGGCATGTAAGGGGCAAAAGTGCTTCTCTGAGCACGGGGAGATCATGGCGGCATGGAAACAGGAGGGAGAGGATGATTCCAGCCAGCCTAAACACTGACAAACCTCAGACTGACGCCCAGGTGGAGATCAGTCCCAGGGACAGGCGCTCAGGCCTTTTCTTTGCAGTGCTGCTGTAGCCACGTAGGTCCCAAAATATCAGAGGGAAACGGTGGGAGAGGCGATCGCTTGTTTTGGACTCAGGACTCTCGCCATTGTGCGGAGTTCTGTCACTCTGCAGTGCTTGTTAAGCGTAAGGGACAGCGATGTAGAAATGCCTGTGCTAAGCCTGTGCCCGTTGCTTCCCTGACACGTTGGCTGGGAAGAGGTGACCTGAGAAGCCAGACCGGCCACAGCTGGGTGGAAGTGTGAGGGAGCGTATTTAAGCAAGTAGGGGCTCAGAGCTGTGAGGCAAAGGCTCTGGAACTTGGGAATGGGGGTGTCAGGGCTGCAGAGTCCCATGTCTCAAGGGAGGGCTCATGTGAGGGTCTGGGACACTGCCTTACAGAAGGAAGGCGAGGAACAGGACCCAGCTGGCTTGGAAGCACATGAGCCCCACTCATAATAGACACGTGACAATCAAGGGGAAGCTGGGCCAAGCAGGGGCGGCGCCCATGACTATAGGCGGACTCGGCCGCCACCTAGGGCACCGCCTTCAACGGGGTGCCTGATGATGACGTCAATCCGTTGACGGCCCTGCAGGCGGGGGCGCCAATCGCGCGTTCCGCCTGGGGCGCCAGCTGCCGCAGCCCGCCTCAGGCCGCTCCTGGGACCAAGTTGTGGCAACACTTCAGCTCTGCCCTGTATGCTCTGTAGTCTCCTTCCCCCAGAGTGAGCTGCAATCAGAGGCTCTCCGCTACTCACATTGCCTCAGAAGTGGAAGGAACCCACCCTGCGGGGCTCTGCAGCTTGTTGGCCAGCAGCCTGTTCCCAGCTGGCCCTGAGTCCCTCCTACACCTGATGCTCTTTGTCCAGTTCCACCCATCCGACACACAGATCCCGGCTCTCCCCGGTCGCAGGCCCCACCACTAGGGTCACCAGATGGTTGAAACAAAAATACCGAACACCACCACCCCCCCCCCAAAAAAACTGGGAAAAAATTCTGTTGAAGGGGAAAAAAAAGGGGGGGGGGAGACCAAAGTTGTTGAGCAAAAAAAAGGACTCCAAGGACTTAAGCCAAAAAAAGAAATTAAAATAAACCAGCATTAAACCAGCATGTCCCCTTTAAGAGTGAGTGCAGGGATAGGAACAGGGGAGCGGTTGAGCACTAAGGCCCAGGGGCTTCCCCTAGGTCTTTTGGCCAGCAGCCATTTTGTGCCAGCAGCCTTGGGGAACCAGGTAAGTGTGGGGGCTGGGGTCGGGGGCTGGGGGTGTTGGGAGCCAGGGGGGAGGCCGGGCGCTGAGTGTTTGTAGGGTTGCCAGGTGCCCGGCATTTTTGCCTCCTGGCTGGGGAAAAATTCAGAAAATACCCGACAGCTCCGGACAGCTCAGGTATCCGGTATTCTCTGAATTTTTTTACCAGACAGGAGCCGAAAATACCGGACTGTCCGGGTGAATCCTGGACACCTGGCAACCCCAGCGGCAGAGCCCGCTCTGCAAAGCAGCCGCCTGCTACCCAAAGCAGAGAGGCAGACCGCGGGGCAACACAATGGCAGGGCAGGGGAGGGGCGACCATGGCGAGGAAGGTGACTCCCCCACAGCCCGCTCTTTGGGTGTCCCAGTGGAAAGAAGCGGGAATTCCACCCCACTCCGTTTTGGCTGAGAGCCCCTGGAAAGCATCTAAACAACCACAAAGCACCTGTGGGCTTCTGTCCTGGGCTATGGCTCCACACCTGCTTGAACAGCACCCAGGGACAGGGCTTCTCCTCCTCCTCCCCAAGCTCTCACTCCTAGGCCAGAAGCAACCAGCTGAAGGCTCCCAGCCCCTCCCCCAGCCCCCGCCAGGCTTCTGACGTGACCAGAGGCTCCCAGCGGCGATGGAGGCCCCGCGTCCCAGCCTAGGAGTCCCAGCCACTCCTCCCGCCCACGTCATGCTTCTGTCCGGTGCCTAGCCGGAAAAATCAGAGCATACCGGACACTGCACGTGTCCAGTATTGTCTGATTTTTTTTACCGGGCAGAGGGCGCAAATACTGGACTGTCCGGTAGGATACCGGACACCTGGCAACCCTACCCGCCACAGGAAATGACAGGAAGGCAAACAGGGTAGCACTTGGGAGGGAGCGTTCTGCATCTGTCCAGCAGAAAGCAGGGAGCAGAGCTGAGCAGAGACCCTTGCATGGGAAGTCCTAGAGAAAGGGACAGGGGGAGGGGTTGAGAGGCTGCGTTGTTTCTAAATGATTACAAACAGCCCTGAGCAAAGGAAGCAGAGCTGTGCCAATGTAGGAGCAAGCACTTGCTGCCGAGTGAATTCCTTGACCCTGGGAAATGGGGAGGTGTCCCCAACACAAACTGAATTTCCTGGATCCTCTGTGTTTTGCAAAACTACTTGACCTGCACGTGCCAGGAATAGATAAAAGATCCACCCCGCATCTCTCCTGTGTCAAACCTTTGGGGTATGTCTAAACTACATGGCTCCGTCGAGGGAGCCATGTAGATGAGTTTACTAGACATAGGAAAATGAAGCGGCGATTTAAATAATCATTTCACGAGGCATACCGGAGCGGTTGACAAAGGCTTCCCTTGTTGACCACGGCGCATCCAGACTGTTCCGCTGTGCCGCCAAACAGCTGATCGGCACAGCGCGGCGGCCATTTTTATGTCAATGAAGCGGCGATTATTTAAATCACCGCTTCATTTTCCTATGTCTAGTAAACTCATCTACATGGCTCCGTCAACAGAGCCATGTAGTCTAGACATACCCTTGGATATCTGAAGATGCTGAGCAGCACACAAGGGTTCAGAACTTCTCCGATTTGCTCCATCACTCGCAGAGAGAAACTCCCTCCAAATGAAAATGGCAAAATTGACCTGTCTACATTGCAGCGTTTTTCTCCTTGTTTTGTAGTTGTTTTGCAACCATGGCGTTTGATTTTTGTTATCTTTAAGGATTACTGATCCTAAGAACAGGTTTAGACTTTAACCTTCTGCTTTCTTGAGACAATTTTTAAAAGGACAAACTGAAATATATGAATGAATAATTCTAACCTTTCTGTGACTGAAACCAGGTGGAACTGAGAAGGTACAAATCTCTGCTTTGTGGTAAACAATTATTCCATACCCTACAGCACTTCTGAGCATGACTGAGCTTTCTCTCTTCTCGGGCACATGCTATTTGGTAATAATAGATTAAAGAAAATCTCAGAAGCAACACATTATGTAAATCAACTCATAGAAGGGGCAGGAGGCACTTTCTGGGTCCTTATAAATACAGTCACCTAGAGATCAGCTGCTGCAGAAGATTGGGCAGTAATACAGCACTAAGTAAGAAGGTAAAAATTCCTAACTCCTGGGTCCCAGACAGTCATCTTCTCCTTTCTAAATGGTAATGCCACATTTTCTGTCCTTCTTCCTGGAAGGTTTCCCTCCAGAATGTGGTGTCCTTTGAAGTGACATTAGCACCATGCATCAGGGGATCTGGGGACATTTGGGGGCATCCAAAACAGGCAGCAGATATGTGTGATCTCATTCCTACCCAGAGTCTTCATGTAACACTTATGTACAGCTCATAAAACTAACTCCAGTGTGTTGTTAATCATATGGAAACAAAAACTGCCATACCTGCTTAGACTCGTGGGTCCATCTACTCCAGAAACCTGGATTATGCCTTGATGCCTGAAAGTTATTTTAAAAATCCCGTATCCTACTCAAGTCAGCTATTCATTTAATTATCCAAGAAAGTCATCACTATCTTCCTTAAGTCACATCAGTAGAGCCTGCGAGGATACAAAACTTGTATCCGCATCTGCATCCCTCGCCACAAAAATCAGCTGCAGATATCCACACCCACGACTGGAAATGGATAGCTGTGGATTTGCAGAGCTCTACACATCAGTCCACTCAAATCCTTGTAATACCCAGTCTCGAGTGAGTGTGCATGCACACACGCAAACCACTGCCCAATCTAGACAGAATTGGCACAGTTCCTGTCACATTTGCATAGCTGGTCTCCTCTGGCCCTCAGATGTGGCTAGCTCATCCTCCAGTGCTTGGAGGCCTGAAAAAGTTCTGCGACTCGCAATCCAACTGCACCTATACCTGGGAATGGAGAGACATCTCTGCCCCCAACAGTAAATGACTGTTCCTAAACAAGAATATGAACTGTGTGTCTTGCTACCAATGGCTTTGTCACTGCCAACAATCACAGACTGTTACACTGTCCATCAATTGGAGTTGTCACAGTTGATGGTAAGTCTCTTCAGCATGACACTGCAGTCTCAGGTAAATAAAAGGGTACTGATGGCCGGGGTATTGTCAGGAGCTAGTGCAATTGGAGATGTATAGACCAATAAAACTAATAAGTAACATGTTATAAATCACCAAAGCTGCTGGATATTTATCAGCCCACTGATAAATATTCTTGGCAAGGCGCTGCAAACCCTACTTCAATAAATATTTGATGCACCAATTGCTGTAAAGATTTTTTGTTTCTTTTAATTTCGAAGAAGCTCCCTGAATGTGTTTGCAAATACAAAGAAATCCCTGAGCGAATTCAAATTGAAATAAACAAAGAGAGAGAAAGCTAATAAGCTACATTTTAATAATAACTTCACTGATGCTACTCCCACCCAGCAAAGGTACTCAGAGTCCTTGACAGGCAATTAAAATTCAAAAGACACAAACTCACATGCCCACCAAAACAAGGCGTCATTAACAGAAAAAGTGTAACACCCTTCCGGGGATACCCAGAGCTGAGCCATTCGTACCCCTCTGCCTCAGCAAGACTGAGTTTTGCTCATGGCGAAGGCTGTGTCAGCTCCTGAGCACACTAGGCTGCCTTCCTCAGCCACTAACTCCCCAAGGCTCTCCTAGCCCAGCCCTGGCCTAGCTGTTAGCAGTCCCTGGACTCCAGCCCCACACTGCTCAGAGATGTTTCTCTGCAATACACACCTCCTACTACAGCCCGCTTACCATTTTGGCCTTTGCAGCTTCCTCTGGCAACAAGTTCCACAGGGTCAGTTCCAGCAGTGGCCTGTGTGAAATGAGGGGGTCGGAATTCCATTTCTCGTGGACAGCAGGGTGGAGGATCGGGTCCCCTTTGGTGCATTCACCCCATGTGCGGAGTCCCCACGAAGCCTGTTTGCCCTGCCAGCCCCGTCAGACATACACATACAGGGTATGTCTAGACTACATGCCTCTGCCGGCAGAGGCATGTAAATTAAACTACCCCACATAGTCAAAGAAGCGGGGATTTAAATATCCGCCGCTTCATTAAAATAAAAATGGCCACCGCACTGTGCCAGCTCAGCTGATTGTCGTCACAACGCGGCAGTCAAGACACGGATCGGTCAGCAAGGAAAGCCTTTGCCGACCGATCCCTTATGCCTCGTGAAACGAGGTTTACTGCATCGGTCAGCAAAGGCTTTCCTTGCCGATTGATCCGCGTCTTGACTGCCGCGTTGTGCCGACGATCAGCTGAGCCGGCACAGCGCGGCGGCCATTTTTATTTTAATGAAGCGGTGGATATTTAAATCCCCGCTTCTTTGACTATGTGGGGTAGTCTAGACATACCCACAGGGTCTGGGCCGCATCCCCAAAGCTGCAGACCTTACCTGAAAACAGGATAGCGAGATACCTGTCTCTGGCACTTGGATACGTAGCACCTCTGGGAGCTGTTCTGTTCACTCCCTCTGGGGCACCTGGCCCTGGCCACTATCAGCAGACAGGAGGCTGGGCTAGATCTTTGATCTGACACAGTCTGGCTGTTCTGATGTTTTTATGTCTCCTGGGCTGTGTCTACACTGGCGTGTTCTTGCGCGAAAATGGCCGCTCTTGCGCAAAAACATGCCGCCTGTCTACACTGGCCGCGTGTTCTTGCGCACGTAAACTGACATTGTACTGCAGAAAATCAGGGCTTCTTGCACAAGAACTCTGACGGTCCCTCTCAGGAAGAAGCCCTCTTGCCCAAGAGCTCTTCCAGAAGAGGCCAGTGTAGACAGGCAACATGAATTTCTTGCGCAAGAAGCCCCTATGGTTAAAATGGCCATCAGAGCTTTCTTGCGGAAGAGAGCGTCTACACTGCCATGGATGCTCTTGCGCATCTCTTGCACAAAAGCACATGCCAGTGTAGATGCTCTCTTGTGGAAGAGTTTTTGCACAAGAAGCTGCCAGTGTAGGCATAGCCCTGGAGATCTGTGCAGCATAAACAAAAAATCTGCCCTCTTTCTCATGGACAAAGAGCCGCAGCTCGCCTGCCCGGCCACTCTGGTAACATTTATTCACACTGGGGTCATTAACAAACAACAGTGATTGTATTAAGTGTAAAGGGTGGGACTGAAGATATCATAAGAGATTCCACTCAGAACAATGCAGGTTATGATGCAAAATAAAACAGAACATGCAAGCTGAGCTTAGAGCAGGGGCGGGAACCTTTTTGAGTCAGGGGTTGCTGACCCACAGAAAAACCAGTCTGGCCAGGCTAGTAGATTTTGTGTGTTCCAGCACCACGGTAGGAACAGCAAGGGGTGGGGGCTGGAGTACCAGCGTGGGCTGCCCAATGCTGAGGGGGAACCCCACGCCTCAGGGGCCGGATCCAGGCTAGCCTTAGGTTTCCCACCCTTGGGCTAGGGAAACTGGTTACAAGGACTACAAAACTGTTCTAATAAGCTTCATTCACACTGGAAAGCCTTCCAGCCTGGGCCCAATCCTTCCCCAGTTCAGTCTTGGACGTTTCCAGCACCCATCTTGGGTGGGGGAGCCAGGGAGAGCTGACAACCAAGATTACTTCACTCCCCACCCATACACAGGTTTTGCATAAGGCAAGAATCCTCTGTGTTCAGTCTAATCCATCCCACTACTCTTGCGGGAAAATACAGCCTCCAAGACTGAACCCAGCAAGGGATGTGAAAGGTTAACCCATTAACCGGTAAGTATCACCCTTGATAGGGTCCAGAGCAGTCACTATCCACAGCGGCTCTGAGCATGTCGCAGGCAGGGGCTGCCCGTGCTGGGCTGGAGCAGCCCCTACCTGTAGCGAGGGGCCACTCCAGACCAGCCACGGTCCCCCCTGCCCACTCTCCTTTAATTGGTTAAGCAATTAAACATCACATTTAACCAGTTAATCAATTAAACAGGATTTGACATCCCTAATCCCACCATCAATTGACATGGCCACATGTGTCGATAGGAGTCACTATAGCCTCTCCTCCCAGGATTGCCAGAAAAACCATTCTATTCACAGATTATTGTCCTGTGTACTGGGCCATTAAGTTCTTCAGATATTACTAATGGCCCTCCTTTAGCGTCACTACATTAACAACACAGGTTTATGCTTCATATTTCTAACTTCAAATACGAGAATGATACATGCACACAAATGGGATAATCATGTTCCATAGATTACAACCTTTCCAATGATGCCTCACCTGAAGGATCTCACATAAAGCACAGTCGTTATGTCATATACAGACTCATATTCCCATAAGGAATATGGCATGCCCATCACAAGCAGTCCTCAATGCCAAATACACCTTTTCCATTGAACTGAATCGCCTGCCCCGACAGCCATCTCAGCAGAGCGGCCCAGGAGTCCCTCTGTGTTTAGCAGAGGTCCCTCTACAGCAGGGATCAGGCTTATCGAAGAAGAAAAGCATGGGAGCAACTGGCATGGCTCCCATTCCACTCTGCCTCAGCATGCACAGATATTAGCAGTTCCAAGGATTTGCGTCTTGTATTTTCCACCTACCGACCCTGTTAAGGAACCCAAGAAAGCAACAATGAGAGACAAGTGACTATAACTTGCCCCATGCCCCTCAGTGTGGGAGCATGACAAGGTAGCTGTGTTTGTTACTATCCCTCACCTTGGAGAGGCCGACCAGTTAGAAGTGAAGATTTCAGGTGTCTCTGCTGGCTGCCTCTTCCTGCTCCTGCGGGCAGGAGAGGAATTATATTGATTAATAACATGTATGAAATTAATTGTTACACTGGAGTGATTTTCTACAGATAGCAAGTTCCTCCTGCTCGAGAGTGACAGAGCCATGCATTTCAATTGTCTCTTGCAGTCAAGTGTAATTGTAAAGTGAAAGTGTAATGACGGAAATGTCTTTATCAGCCTGTTCTCTGCATTGTGTTTTTATCACTGCCATCTGCTGTGCTGAGAGTGGCAGCTGCCAGGTCTTACAAATAGCTCTGTCACGTACTTCCATGTAGAACAACATATTGTCATAATTTCCCTGATATTACTAGACAGAATAACTTTAACCAAGAGAAGGTGACATTATGCTTGACACTTTGGAATGTGTTTCATCACAAGATGTTCTGCCTCAGCACATCCAATACCACTTCCAGAAAGCACCAGAAACACTCACGTTGTCTTTAACATCAGTCTCGGTTGGACCTCCTGTGACCCCAGGCTGCCTGTATTCATGCTCTACACTCTACTTCAGCGATACTGAAACAAATATGCCTGGTGAGGTACCACATGAAAGCTAGTAACATACTTGCCATCGATATCAGTATAAAATGCTTGTGCTGACCTTATACAAGAGGTTGATGAGGACGTGTGAATACCAAGAGAGGGGAAGTTGGTTTGTAGTGAGCCAGCCATTCCCAGTCCCTTTTCAAACCCCAGGTTAATAGTGTCCAGTTTGCAAATGAATCGCAGCTCTGCAGGTTCTCTTGGAAGTCTGGTTTTGAAGGGTTTTTGTTGAAGGATGCCACTTTGAAATCTCTCAGTGTCAGAGAGTTTAAAGTATTCTCCTACTGGCTTTTTTATGTTACCTTTCTTGATGTTTGGTTTGTGTCCATTTATCCTTTGGAGCAGAGACTGTCCAGTGTGGCCAATGTACATGGCAGATGGACATTGCTGGCACAGGATGGCAAATATCGCATTAGCAAATATGCAGGTGTGGCTGATGGGGTTAGGTCCTATGATGGTGTCGCTTGAGTAGATATGCGAGCAGAACTGGTAACGGGGTTTGTTGCAAGGATTGGTTCCTGGATTAGTGTTTCTGTTGTGGTATGTAGTTGCTAGTAAGTATTTGCTTCTTCAGGCTGGGAGTTGTCTGTAGGTGAGGGTTGGCCTGTCTCCCAATGTCTGTGAGAGTGAGGGATCATTTTCCAGGACAGGTTATAGATCACTGATGATGCACTGGAGAGTTTTTAGCTGGGTGTTGTAGGTGATGGACAGTGGTGTTCTGTTATTTTTCCTTGTTTAGCCTATCTATAGTAGGTGGCTTCTGAATACCCTTCTGGCTTTGTCAATCTGTTTTCTTACTTCTCCAGGTGGGTATTGTAGTAGCACCTTTCTTTTCATGTGCTAGTATATTTATGCCTGCCTCTGTAATTTCCACTCCATGCATCTGATGAAGTGCATCTTTGCCCACGAAAGCTTATGTCCAAATAAATGTCTTCGTCTTTAAGGTGCCACAGGAATCCTTGTTGATTCTTTTTGTTGTCAACATGATTTTGTTCGGAGTGCTCACATCCTCTCTGTTTTCACCCTTCTCTTTGTTATTAGTTTAACATCCTCTGTCCTCAAGAAGATTGATTCCCCTTCTACTGAAATCAAGGCTATCCATTCTGAACAGCCCGCTCTCTGCATACAAAGTTGGACTAATGTTCTACAAAACCAAAATCTTCTACCTTACACCACTTACCTACCTACCTAGTGGTTCACTTTCAGAATATTTTGCCTTCTATCTTTAGTTGCTCATACACAGGAAAGATCTCAGAGAAAATCACTGACATTTTTTTCCTTTAGGACCCTTCTGAGTTCCCTGAAGTCACCTATAATCTGAGAGAGATCCTGCAATGTAGTATCATTCATGCAGACATGCACTATCCTTGCTGATTGACTTCAGAAGCTTATCCAGTCTTAGGGTATGTCTAGATTACATGCCTCTGTCGCCAGTGGCATGTAAATTAGACTACCCAACATAGTCAATGAAGCCAGGATTTAAATATCCCTGGCTTCATTAAAATAAAAATGGCCGCCACGCTGTGCCAGCTCAGCTGATCGTCGGCACAGTGTGGCAGTCAAGATGTGGATCGGTTGACAGGGAATGCCTTTGTCGACTGCTCCTGTAAACTTCGTTTCACGAGGCATAAGGGAGTGGTCGACAAAGGCATTCCCTGTCGACCAATCCGCGTCTTGACTGCCGTGCTGTGCCGACGATCAGCTGAGCCGGCACAGCACAGCGGCCATTTTTATTTTAATGAAGCGGGGGATATTTAAATCCTGGCTTCATTGACTATGTCGGATAGTCTAATTTCCATGCCACTGGCGACAGAGGCATGTAGTCTAGACACCTTTAGAGTGCCATCTCAGGCCCTGGTTCCAGAAAGGTAGCTCACCTATCCATCTATCCCTTGCACAATGTTCTTTCAACTCTTTTAGAAAAGAATTCCCAGCAAGAATTACCTGTCATCTTAGGATAGTTGAAGATAGCTTTGAAGGAAATGTATTTTCTTACAACTTGGACTGAGGAGCCACAGGTATGTCACATGTATGCCTCGATTCCATTTGACCAGCTGGATCTTCAGCAAAATTGTTGGCAAACTGCATGCTGAAGGCCTGGTATTGATGGGAAGTTTCTATTGTGTGGAATTCCTTCTTGTTCTGTTCTCTCTAGAAGTCACAGACAGCTCATTCTCATCTGCCTCCAGCTGTGTGGCATCCTCATCCTCTTGCCTAAGGTTGTGTGAACTGTCAAGCCTCCTGTCTGATTTCCTCTTCCTCTGATTCTGGGGCAGCCATTTCCCTTCTTCTCTGAATTTGGGGTAATGACACTTCTTGAATCTGGGTGTCCAGGAATTCCTCCTCTTCTCTGATGCCCTGTAATGTCTGTACTTGTCCTTCCAAACCTACACATTTTTACATCCACAGTTAGGGGAATGTACCTTAACTACTAGAATAGCAGACTCTTTCCTTATGTTGTTTGTTGGTAACTTTGTCCACAACCCCACATTGGAGTATATTCAGTGAATGTTGGGCAGGTAGGGATATGATTTGTGGATGGTTATCATTAAGCTGAATTCCTTGAGGAGTGAGCAATATTGGATGCTCCTCTGCGGTTTTACCAGATTCAAGGGGATTCTTCCTCCCATTGTCTAAATCTCTAGGTTCAATTCCTGCATGTGTTTGCTTTCTTTGCAATAATGGTATCAGTTATGTAGTAGCCCTGTCACATGTTTCTTTAATGGCCTTCAGCAATTTAGTTTTCCAGGACCAAAAAACTTCCCATCACCACAAACCACCAAATCGCAGAATGGCCAGTTCCTTAAGCACCTATCTCTAATGAGTAATAATAAAATAACTATGTAACACAGAGAAACCTGTTGGGGACAGGAGCGGCCCGAGGCCGGTTGTGGCAGCTGGCACCCCAGGCAGAGCGTGCAATCGGCGCCCCACCTGCAGGGCCGTCAATGGCCTGACGTCATCGGCGGGCACCCCGGGCGCCCCCGTGATGTCATCATCGGGCGACCTGGGCGGCAGTGCCCTA
Organism: Pelochelys cantorii; assembly: GCA_032595735.1. Lineage (NCBI taxonomy): Eukaryota > Metazoa > Chordata > Testudines > Trionychidae > Pelochelys > Pelochelys cantorii. The sequence continues at coordinate 41,596,694 of CM064341.1, forward strand.
GGCGGCAGCCGAGTCTGCCTATAGCCGCGGGCCGCCCCTGGTTGGGGAACATTTTAACTTGCCCGGGCACTCATTAATGGATCTCAAAGTTTCCATATTATTACAAGCCAATTTCAAAAATCAGTTTGAAAGGGAAATTGCAGTGCTTAATTTCATTTACAAGTTTGATACCTACAATAGAGATTTAAACAAAGACCTTATCTGGATTAGCCGCTACATTCCACATCCTAATGACATAAAAAACCAAAAACTTAGTACCCACTCCATCAGCTTCATTTAGCATGGACATGCTAATTGACAATATTTTTTCCCTTTTTTTTCCTTCTTTTCTCCCCAAAGAGAGGTGAGGGGGCGCTGCCTGAGAGCAGGACTCAGGGTCTCCGTGCTGGAAGAGTCTCTCAAGGAGCAGCGCCACTGGGCACACATCCAAACAAGTGCATATGACCTTATTATCGGTGCACAAGACAAAACTCACTCTGCTCATGGATGGAAAATCTTAGAGGGAACACCGGTCAAAACCAATTATGTAAATACTTGGTGCTTTAAAAGGGTCAATAACACCAAGCTGAAAACAGTTATGAACCAAATCAGCTGAGATAGAGGATTTAAATAATCAAATGCAAATAATAATTTGGAATTGTGCAAGAACATTTTAATAGATCCCAAAAAAAGCCACAATCAAAAAAGAAGGCCAACAGGCTTTAAAAAAAAGAAGTCTGGCTTAGAGAAGTGAAAATAGCTGTAAGTATTTATAACAAATAGAGGAATGGAGAAGCTGACAGTAATGAACAGAGATCAGAAATTAAGAATTGTGGAAAATTGAAAAGGGAAGTAAAAGGACACAAGGGATCTGGCTACACTATAGAGTTTTTTCAGAAAAACGGCCGTTTTTCTGAAAAAACTTCAATCACGTCCACACTGCAATCGCATTCTTTCGAAAGAGAATCAAAAGAACAGAGGGGGGTTTTCCAGCTTTGGTAATCCTCTTTCTACGAGAAAGAAGCCTTTTTCCGAAAGAGCTCTTTCAGAAAAAGGCATGTGTGGATGGGGAAGAGGGAGTTCTTTTGGAAGAAGAGGAAAGAGGAAAAAGCCCTGGTGGCCACTTCGCCCACAGTAATCACGGTGTAAATGCGAAACAGCGTCCATTCAGTGTGGATGCTATCTTTCGAAAAAGCAGATCACTTTTTCGATGCACTTTGGCAGTGTGGATGCGCTCTTTCAGAAGAAGTTTTTTTGGAAGATGTGTTCCGGAAAAGTTTCTTCTGAAAGAAGCCTGCAGTCTACACATAGCCTAGGAGAGATCTATGGCTGACACTGAGGACAAAAGGGCTAATGGAATTCTTAGATCTCAAATAGTAGTAGAGAGGGTATTTTGCTTCTATACGTGGCATTGCTCCAATTGCTGCTGGAGTACTGTACCCACTTCTAGTCTCCACAATGTTGATAAATTGGAGATGGTACAGAGAAGTGTTCTGAGAATGTTTACAGGGTTAGAAAACACACTAAGTAGAGATGGGCTCCATGAGTTCTAATTAATTTAGCTTAACAGAGAGAAGGTTAAGGGATGTTTGATTATAGTCTGTAAATATCTACATGGGGAACAAATATTTAATAATGGACTCTTAAGTCTAACAGAGAAGGGTGTAACAGGATCCAATAGCTGGGAGCTAAAGTAAGATACATTTCGCCTGGAAAATGCATACATTTTTGACAAGGAGGGTAACTAACCTTTGGAACAATGGTGGAGTCTCCAATCCTGGTAATTCTTAAACAAAAATTAATTCTGGGAAGCTGATGGCCCGTGTTATGCAGGAAGTCAGAAGAGATGATCACAGTAGCCTGCTCTCGTAGAATCACAGAGCACCAGAACTGGAAGGGACCTCGAGAGGTCATCAAGCCCAGGCCCCTGCCCTCACGGCAGGACCCAGCACCATCTAGAACATCCCCAACAGGTGTCTGTCTAACCTGCTTTTCTATATCTCCAGAGATGGAGATTCCACAACCTCCATAGGCAACTTATTCCAGTGTTTAACCACCCTGACAGGTAGGAAGTTTTTCCTAATGTCCAGCTTTGACGGGGTGTATCCCCCCTGCACTGTGCGGGGGGGGGGTTAACCCAACCTGGAGGGCTGGGGAAGCCACACCCCCTTTAGCCTACTGGGCACGCTCCAGCTGCGCCAGGATAGAAGAGGACTACTCAGGTCAGTTAGGGTGGGCGGCCGGGGGAGAAGGAGCTCAGGACCAAGCCTGCGAGCAGGTGCATCCAAAGCTACCCCAGGAGTAGCAGCCCCAGGCCATCCGGGAGGCACCAGCTCTCCGAGCCACACTCCGGTGAACACACTGTGCGTGGAGAACGGTAGGAGGAGCCCAGGCTGGAGGACCACCCTCTGGGAGCTCAGCGTGCTTCGGCCGAAATCCCCACTGAGCAGGCAGCGTACGCCGTCACTGCCAACAGGGCCCTGGGCTGGGATCCGGTGGAGCGGGAGGGACCGGGTCCCCCGCCTCCCCACCCCATGGCAACTCCATTCCCAGGCTCCTTGGGAGCTTACCTGTGAGCAAGGCCGTCCTTACCCTGAGGGAGGGGAAGTGTGTTTGGGACTAGGCCAGAGAGGCCATATTTACCCTAATAGGGGTAAACTAGACTTTGGGACTAGGCCCAGGAGTCTGAACCGGCCCTAACAGTTGGAGCTGTACTGTGGGAGGATCGGCAAGGGGTGCCCCGGGCACTAGGACACCCCTTGACACCAACCTAAACCTCCTTTGCTGCAGTTTAAGCCCATTGCTTCTCGTCCTGTCCTCAGAGGCCAAGGAGAACCATTTTTCTCCCTGCTCCTTGTGACACCCTTTTAGATACCTGAAAATCGCTCTCATGTCCCCTCTCAGCCTTCTCCTTTCCAAACTAAACAAGCCCAATTCTTTCAGTTTTCCCTCACAGGTCATGTTCTCTAGACCTTTCATCGTTCTTGTTGCTCTTCTCTGGACCCTCTCCAATTTCTCCACATCTTTCTTGAAATGTGGTGCCCAGAACTGGACACAATACTCCAACTGAGGTCTAATCAGCGCGGAGTAGAGCGGACTTCTTGCTTCTCGTGTCTTGCTCACAACACTCCTTGGAATTTATGAAAGTTTCAAATAGATGCTGCCAACAAGTGCCAGAACCAGATTTCCTTAAAGTCCGTATGCCCCTATACGAGAGGAGATTGTCTTTTTGACACCCCAGAAGGCACTATACATTGACCACATTATTTAGCATTATAAGTTATTTTGTAGCAGTGCTAGGCACTGTACAAACAGAACTAAAAGATCCTGCCCCAAAGAACATACATTCTATTTTCTATGCTTCGTTACAAAGACCAAGACAATCTGAGTGAATTCTTCCTCCAGGTACAGTTCTGTCTGCTATCGCTGATTGCCACATCAATTCTGGCCATGCAACCACCTTCCCTTGTCCTTGAGCTGGCTGTTGAGAAGTCCCTGGAGGGGAGGACCAGATGAGGGAACTGAATGACAGCATGAGGAGCAACACAGAGCACACTTGAGAATGCAGGAGGGACACCACCATAAAAATTACTCAGCAAAATGACACCAATGATAAAAGTCTGTCCCTGCGTCTCTCGTGGTTCTAGCAATGGAAGACTCAGGTCACGGACATGCTGGGCCTGAGTGAGATATTCCCAGAGCCAAGCTTCCCTGCACTCTCCCACTGCAGGAAGCATCCCACGTCTGACTATGTCTGAAAGCTGCTGAAGAACCCCCTTTGGTGCTTTGGCTGCCAGAAGCAGCAGAACAGTTGGGATGACTGTTGTGGGTGAGATCAGATTAGTCCCTGCACACTGTTTGTAAACTCCTTATTATGGGGGGTGGGACGGGGGGGCTGCTCCTCCCTCATATAAATTCCAACTAAACCCAATCCATCTGATGTAATTTTGCCAATGAACAGTTCAAGTAATTTACAAGTCCCTTCTTGGGATTATATAGTTGGGACATCTGTTTAGTTTTATTACTTCTGGCCTTGGCTTCAATACTCCTTCACAGATCAAATAACTGCTTCCCCTATTTGCTAATTCAAACAGCTGGTTATTACTCACCAAGCTCCTGGTATAATCACCAGGGGAAGAATTATAAATAAATGTGTACAAGCAAACAGATGCTGTCATTTTAAAAATCAATCCATCTAGTAAAAATGTCCCACTTAGGACTTAACTACTGAATTGCTGAGCATGTGTTGATGTCATTTTAATAAAATCCAAAACCAATGGCAGAGTTTTCTTGATTAATTCAAATTAGTACGTGAGGAAAGATTGTTATAAAGGAAAAGATGGCTACAAATAATGAATCAAATCCTGAGGGTGCTGAACATCTGCTATTCCCAATGAAACCAATGGTGCAGAGACATCCTCAGATGTTTGGTCCAACATATCACTTTTCTCCACCCGACTAGAAGTGTGACATAACCAAGATTTCCTGTCTCTGGCTCCCATGAACCAATGGTTGAAAAGGGGATTTGAAAACAAAATACGTTGACTGGCTCTTTAATTTCTTCTTTTCCAACCCATTATTCCTGAAAAAAAAACAAATATTTTCCACATGAATCACAGTGGAAGTGGGAAATGAAATCCCTGAAGAATGAATGTCCTCTGTCTGCGAACTAGTGAAGCACAGGCAGCAGCAGTGAACAATTACTCAGGCTGACTCCCCGACTGTCTCTAGTTCTGGTTTGCAAGCACCACTTTCTGGAATAGGAAGGCAGGTCAATCTCCATGACCCATTAAATCTTAGCCCCTCTACTGAAAATGGTAGCAGCACTTATGAGGGTGGCACTGGTCTACATGAACAGAAACGGAGCCCCCTCATTAATTTCCATAGCCTGCCCAGCAACCCTCAAATGTTGTAATGGTTATTCACTGGTAACATGGGCTAGCCTGGTGTCAGTGCCTTAGATGTGAAAAACTCCACACACAATTCACTCTCGTGGATCCACGAGAGCAGGGATGCCCGACCAGTTGGGCTACGTCTATACTGCTTCCTTCTTGCACAAAAGCCTATGCAAATGAAGCGTGGATTAGCATATTGCCGTGATTCATTTTTGTAATTAATTAGGGGGCAGTTTTGCGCAACAGATTTTTTGCGCAAAAAACCCCTCTTGCACAAGAGCCGTTCTTCCTGAAAAAATGAGGAAGAACGGCTCTTTCCCAAGAGAGGGTTTTTGTGCAAAAAGGAGCCGTCTACATGGCTCCTTTCTGCACAAAAGCCTCTTGCACAAAACTGCCCCCTAATTAATTATGAAAATGAAGCATGGCAATATGCTAATCCACGCTTCATTTGCATAGGCTTTTGTGCAAGAAGGAAGCTATATATACGTAGCCTTAGAGACAAAGAGCCAAAATAGCTTTGGAAAGAGTACGAAAAGCCATGTATTATATATTTATTTTGAGAGAGAGAGAGAGATTACACAAAATATAGTGATAAAAATAACATTACAGGACATTTCAGACAAAAAATCAATAAAAAAGTCTCTAGTTACTTAAAAAATTCACAGCCAGTCCATAGATCTTCAGAGAACTTGATAAGGAACAAATATCAAATTTAAAAAAAAAAACCTTTAAAAATACAGTAATATTCTCACACTAAAAAAAAAATCATCCCCACCATGTATTTTAAATGTAACACTACTGCCCTATTATGTCCTGTGAGTTTTTTAAAATTAAACTGAACTGAGAAGTAAATTAGCACACTCTGAAGTGCCTGATTCACTCCAGCTTGTTGATCTCTGGTATGGGTTCCTCATTTTTTTTACTTTTGAAGATTATGACTTTTTTATAGTTCTAAAAATTCAGGTCTGTCCCAGACTGCAAATATGACAGGTTCAAAAACAATAAGGGTGAGACTCATACCTCAGAATAATTGCTTCAGCCTAGCAAACAATAGCCTTTGAATTTTCTTTAAAGAAACAGTGTAAACCAGGTACATGCTGATTCTTGTTTGCCCTGGAATTTAAATATGACATCTGTGTTGGCTGCCTTATTCTGCATCCATGAAGACTTTGAGTTTAACATGCTTCAGCCCCCCTCTCTAACCCAATTCCCCACCCCTCCCCCAGAACCAGGCACTCCCAGGCCCCCCTCTAACCCAATGCCCTCCCCTTTCCCCCAGAGCCAGGCACCCCCCCGCACTCTAAGCCAATCCCCCGCCCCTCCCCCACAGCCTGGTGCCCTCAGCCCCCTCCCCTCCCCCAGAGCCAGGCACCCCCCCACTCTAACCCAATCCCCCTCCCCCAGAGCCCAGCACCCTCAGCCCCTGCCCCTCCCCCACAGCCAAGCACCCCCAGCCCTCCCCCCAACTCTAACCCAATGCCTGGGTCCCAGAGCTGCCATCACACACTTCTCCCTCCAGGCCCCGGGGCGCGTGCGCAGAGCGGCCGGCCGTGAGCAGGCCCCGGGGCGCGTGCGCAGAGCGGCCGGCCGTGAGCAGGCCCCGGGGCGCGTGCGCAGAGCGGCCGGCCGTGAGCAGTCCAGGCGCGTGGCTCAGAACTACCAAAAGCCACATTTCTTTAAGCAAAGAGCCACATGAGGCTCCAGAGCCAAGAGCTGGCCGCCCCGGCACAAGAGGCTCTCAATATGGCTGACAAGCTGACAGGGCAAACATTTCTATTGGCCATCAGATGGCAAAACTTTACTTTCAACCAGATCATTAGCTGTAGGACAACACTGCCAGCTGCTCATGTTATTTCTAGACCAAGGGCCAAACACAAGATCAAACCAAAGCATACACCTAAAATCTGCTTTTATAATATGTAACAAAGAGATCTAGTCAAGTACATGAATATTTCAAGATGTTCCACTATTCAAATCATTGTGCCACAATATAATCAGTTACTATTAGTAAATCCCCATCCACTGCATGCCCACTATGGCACAGTAAGTACCTGAACCCTTTCTCTGCTTTCTCAGGGTGTGTCTACACAGCAGGGCTTAACTAGAAATAAGCTACGCAAATGTAGCTACATCAATCATGTAGCTTATTTCTAAATAGTTTATTTCAAACTCGGGAGCATCTATACAGCACTTATTTCGAAATAGAGCACTCTTCCTCCGATTTCCCTTACTCCTCATACAACGAGGGTTATAGGAGTCAGAATAAGAAGTCCTCCAGCTTAACAGTATTTCGACACTATTTCGAAATCACTGCCTGCTGTGTAGATGCAGACTAAGTTATTTCAAAATAATGTTGCTGTGTAGACATACCGTAATCGATTCCCCATGCATCAATCTGTGCCTGACTGGCTCTTCACTTACAGGTCGTCTTCAAGGTTATTATACCATAATATTCTTCTGCATCTTCTGCACAGAACATGCCATTATTTGGCAATGGAAAACAGGAAATCCAAACCTTTCTAATGCAAACTGCAATTTGCGGAGAGATTTCGGAGAATAATATTTAAACTTTGGGAAACAAAGACTGAATGAAAATCAGATTTACTTTTCTTGCAACTTCAAGGGATTTAAAAATTCAGCTAAATGGCGAGACCAATAAGGAAAGTCCATCAAAATTAAGTTTGCAACATTTTTTTACATTGGAATTATCAAATATTGACAAATGTGGCTTAACAGGAGACGTGTCCCTTTCCAAAGTAATGAATTTTCCAACAGCAGCCAACATACAAGCATCAGCACACATTTAGCATTCAATAACTAAGAGAGGGATAAGCCAAGTTCTAGATAAACAGGCCAGGATAAAAACCGCAAAGTTCCAATCCTGTTGAGACTATGGCTATGTCTACACTACAGTGATCTATCGGAAAAAGGTACATAAATTGCGCTCCGCAATTTGCGCACTTTTTTCCAATAGTTTTTTTAGAAGAGGCTTTTCCGAAATTTGGCCCGTCTACACTGGGCTGAATTTCAGAAAAGCCTCCTCTTTCAGAAGAGCCCTTCTTCCTCATGGGAGGAGGAAGACAGGGCTTCTGAAAGAGCGTTCCCTGGATGCAGCGGAGTTTTTCCGGGACACTTCTGGTATCCCGGAAAAAACCCGTAGTATAGACATAGCCCCTGAGACAGAGAGAAAGGGAGGGGAAAACCAAGAATGGACCTCCAGAACAAGCCAGAATGGATCACCAGAATGATCCAAATCACTGGATTTTACAAATGAATAGGAAGCCAGTCAAGGCAGGGCAGGAGGGGGAGTGAATGGCAACTATGAGAAAGCAGGCTCACAGGCAAGCCAAGAGAACAAAACGAGGAGATGCTTCCAGAGAGTTTTTGGAGCATGGCATTTTTAAGGAAAACTCTGTGAGAGAGCTTGTTGATAAAGAGAATGAGTAAATCCTATGAGGGCTCTCTTCCTGGGTTCATTCCCGGTACCACCAGATGCCCACCCCCTACAAATAAAGTTATTGTTCAACTGTTAAAAAGAAGGGGTATGCCATTTAAGCCAAGGATCTCATTCATCAACCCTAGATTGCCCCCACATGACGCACGGTATTTATTTATCAAAGCATTTTGTACTGGTGCTGTTCACTACAGTATCTGAGCAACTCCCGTATTAATTAGATTAGCATAGTAAGGGTCGTAGAAAACTGCTTCAGGGCTGCATGAGGCCATTTGCTACTACAGATATTAAATTGCAGTTACCTGGCTAATCATGCAGTGAATACAATTTGTATCAACTACACGATTAGTAGATAGGACTGCTCTGCAGAGCCGGGGGTAGCTCCAGGAGCCGGCTCGAGCTAGGACTGAGTAGTTCCACCTCGTGCTGGCTCTGGGAGCCACCAAGCTCTTACAACATTTAAAATGCAGAGGCGCAGCATCCCAGACCAGAGCAAGCCGGGACTGCTTGATCCCGGATCATGCTGAGTCCAGCAGCCCCTGTTCGTGGCGGACAGCCCTGTCCACCGTGAACAAGGGTTGCTGCCGGAGCAGCCTCTGTTCGTGGCAGCCAGTGCTGGCTGTAGGCAGGGGCTGCTCTGGCAGCAGCTGCTGTCCATGGCCAGCCCTGTCCACCACGAACAGAGGCTGGCTTTTAAGCCAGCTCCCCCCAGCACCAGCTCCTGTTCCCCCCTCCCCCTTGCTGCCTCTCATGGAGGCAGCAAGGGGGCGAGTGAGTAGTTGATACTCCAGTAGACTACCCAATAAGCTTATGCCTTTCAGCACTCAATATATTACCCTATTTTCACAACAGAAACAGTTCAAAGTACAGAGCAGCCATCTTCTTCACACCATCATCCTAACCACCACTATCAATCACGTTATCAGTCACCCGTTAATCTTCTCATTGTCAACTAAATAGATTGAGCTCCATGAGCCAATCACTGTAAAGCATGTTTTCCAATCCTTGAATTATTCTTGTGGCTGTTCCTTGAACCCTCTCGAATTTACCAGCATCCTTGAACTATGGACACCACAGCTTGGCACAATGTTCTTGGTTGCACTGTTATATTATAATACAGAGGTAATATAATCTACTTGGACTCAAGAATCTCCTGTACATGCATGCCAGGGCCACATTAGGTCTTTGACACAGCATGGCACAGGGAGCTCATGTTCAGCAGACAGTCCACCATGATCCCCAGCCTTTTTCAAGTCACTGCTTCTCAGGAGAGAGCCCCCCACCCTGTGTCTACGGCGGGTATGCTTTGTTGCTAGGGGTTATACTTGGCATATGGACATAGATGTGCAGTTTATGAGTAGTTAAGGCTTTCCTACTGGTTCCTTGATTTCTCTCTCCAGATGTTCATTTGCTTTTTGCTTGACTCAAATAGGCCAGTACTGTGCATACAGAATTTTAAGAGAATATAATCATAGATTCTGGAAGTAACAGACTGCATCATGAAGATCTAGCCAGAAAGGTTAACATAAAATTAATGCAAGACTATATCTGGTAAGCATCATATTAGATGGCAAGGCTGAAGGAAGAAAAAGGGTAAGAGGCATTAAAGGAAAAACAAGATCTGCATCTCTGAAATGCTAAAAGGAGTCAACGTCCTTGGCCAACAGCACATGCTTTTGTGTCTGAAAGCCCTAATGAGGATCCAGGAAGGTGCTCACTAGATAAATGCTGTAAATTGTGCCATTTTCAAACTCCTGTGCCACACAAGCAACATCACATAATGATTCTCAGTTTTGTCAGAAAGTTTCCTCAGCATCTTCAGATTCTGTTTAAGTGACAAATGAATAAGAGGAAGGACCTGACTCCGAACAAATTGTATCAGGAGATGTAGCCATCTCAAAGAAAACAAAAATGAGGCAGATGAATCCCAGTACTGTGCTCTGCCTCAGCTAGGGTCTCTATCAATGCAGTCTTCTATTATGAGCAGTAATTATGGATGGATGTCTTCAGCATATGATACAATACAGGAATGCAGGGGCAAGAATAGAAAGGCAAAGGCACAAAACAAGCTCAAACTAGCTACAGGCATAAAGGGAAACAAGAAGACATTCTATAAATATATTAGAAGCAAGAGGAAGACCAAGGACAGGGTAGACCCACTGCTCAGTGAGGCGGGAGAAACAGTCACAGGAAACTTGGAAATGGGAGCGATGCTTAATGACTCCTTTGTTTTGGTCTTCACCAAGAAGTCTGATGAAGGAATGCCTAACATAGTGAATGCTAGTGGGAAGGGGCTAGGTTTAGAAGATAAAATAAAAAAAGAACAAGTTAAAAATCATTCAGAAAAGTTACAAGTGGTGTGGTAGCACTTTACAGACTAACAAAACATGTAGATGGTATCATGAGCTTTTGTGGGCACAGTCCACTTCTTCAAGCTCATGATACCATCTACATGTTTTGTTAGTCTATAAAGTGCTACCAGACCACTTGTTGTTTTTTTCTGTAACAGACTAACTCAGCTACCCCCTGAAGCTCTTAGAAAAGTTAGATGTCTGCAAGTCACCAGGACCTGATGAAATGCATCCTAGAATACTCAAGGAGCTGATAGAGGAGGTATCTGAGCTTTTAGCTATCATCTTTGGAAAATCATGGAAGACAGGAGAGATTCCGGTAGACTGGAAAAGGGCAAATCTAGTGCCCATCTATAAAAAGGAAAATAAGAACAACCCAGGAAACTACAGACCAGACAGTTTAACTTCTGTGCCAGGAAAGATAATGGAGCAAGTAATTAAGGAAATCATCTCCAAACACTTAGAAGATAATAAGGTGATAGGGAACAGCCAGCATGGATTTGTAAAGAACAACTCATGTCAAACCAATCTGATAGCTTTCTTTGATAGGATAACAAGTCTTGTGGATAAGGGAGAAGTGGTAGACATGGTGTATCTAGACTTTAGTAAGGCATTTGATACGGTCTCGCATGATATTCTTATCAATAAACGAGGCAAATACAACTTAGATGGGGCTACTATAAGGTGGGTGCATAATTGGCTGGATAACCGTTCTCAGAGAATAGTTATTAACAGTTCACAATCCTGCTGGAAAGGTATAACAAGTGGGGTTCCGCAGGGGTCTGTTTTGGGACTGGTTCTGTTCAATATCTTCATCAACGATTTAAATATCAGCATAGACAGTACGCTTATTAAGTTTGCAGATGATACCAAGCTGGGAGGGGTTGCAACTGCTTTGGAGGATAGGGTCATAATTCAAAATAATCTGGATAAATTGGAGAAATGGTTTGAGGTAAACAGGATGAAGTTTAATAAGGACAAATGCAAAGCACTCCTCTTAGGAAGGAACAATCTGTTTCACACGTACAGAATAGGAAGTGACTGTCTCGGAAGCAGTATGGCAGAAACGGATCTAGGGGTTATAGTGGACCATAAGCTAAATATGAGTCAGTAGTATGACTCTGTTGCAAAAAAAGCAAACATGATTCTAGGATGCATTAACAGGTATGTTGTGAGCAAGACACAAGAAGTCATTCTTCCGCTCTACTCTGAGCTGATTAGGCCTCAGTGGGAGTATTGTGTCCAGTTCTGGGCACCGCATTTCAAGAAGGATGTGGAGAAATTGAAGAGGGTCCAGAGAAAGGCAACAAGAATGATGAAAGGTCTAGAGAACATGGCCTATGAAGGAAGACTGAAAGAATTGGGCTTGTTTAGTTTGGAAAAGAGACGATTAAGAGGGGACATGATAGTGGTTTTCAGGTATCTAAAAGGGTGTCACAAGGAGGAGGGAGAAAAATTGTTCTCCTTGGCCTCTGAGGATAGAACAAGAAGCAAGGGGCTTAAACTGCAGCAAGGGAGGTTTAAGCTGGACATTAGGAAAAAGTTCCTAACTGTCAGGGTGGTTAAACACTGGAATAAATTGCCAAGGGAGGTTGTGGAATCTCTATCTCTGGAGATATTTAAGAGCAGGTTAGATAAATGTCTATCAGGGATGGTCTAGATGGTACTGGGTCCTGCCATGAGGGCAGGGGACTGGACTCGATGACCTCTCGAGGTCCCTTCCTGTCCTAGTATTCTATGATTCTATATGATGTTGGCTCTAGAGACTTGGCCATTTTTAAAAACAGTTCTTAGATTCAGTTCCATTGCAACCCCTCAACCAATATTAATTGAATAGCCTGTTCTGTGCAGCACCAAGCTGTGTATGTGGCAAGTGTCGACAATCATATCAGTTTCCATAGTATAAATGCAGCCAGAAGGGATTATTTTCATCATATTCACGCATCTTGTTTCAGCTGCTGGTGTGGCAGAGTGTCACTGTGCTGAAATTAGGGTGAACTGTGCTCTAGGGATTCCTGTTAGAAATATAGTTCAGTGTTCTTTCACTATCCCAGCAAGGCATACTACTACGTCACAAGAATAAGCCAGTCCTATGTAAGGATGTTAAGAAGCAGGTAATTGACTAACCGTTTCTACATGATTAATCAATACGGGGCTCCGCTGCGGCTTTGCAGTTGAAATGCAGTAGGAGCCGGGCACGAAGGCAGCCTAGCTCCTACTACATTTAAACTGCAGAGCCACAGCAGGGGTAGGTCCGGGACCCAGAGCGAGTCAGGGGAGTCCCGGCTCATGCTGGGTCCCAGACCGCTGCATCTCTGCTTCACCTGCCGCCCTGCAGCTTTTAAGCCAGCTCCCCCCAGCATTGGCTCCTACTTCACCCCCTCTTTGCTGCCTCTGAGTAGTAGACTATTCAACTAGTTGCTTGCATTCCTAGTTCTATATAGAGATATTTCCCGTTGCATATGGATTTAATGAGATTAATGATGGAAAACTGTAAATTCTGCTCTTTAATATGTGCTGTAATTTATGTCCCTATTACTTCAAGTACAAAGCCTGCTTCTTATGCAACGTACTATTTTTGAACATTGCCACAATTTAGAGAGAAGCTATATTCAGTACCTATTTGGTAAACCTTTGGTTTCCCCACAAAAAAAGCTTTGTATAGGCAAAAATAAGTATTTATGGTTTCTAAACCTATTTCCTGTATCAAATTCAAAATCAATTTCCTATATATTGATTATTAGATTTGCCTAGTGTTGCTCAGGTCTGTGACGGGTCACGAGTGACCCGCACACTAGTCCACGGGGAGGGGCTGGAGGAAGCCGCGGCCCCGGCGGGGGTTCCCGGATGCCGCGGTCGGGCCGGGAGCGGGCGGCGGCGGCAGGGCCTTCCCCCGCGGCTGCACAGCCGAGCGGCAGCTAACCCCACCCCCTGCGTGCGCCCGCGAGAGGTGGACATGATGACTGACGGGCGGAGGGAGGCAGGCGAGCCCGCCACATCCACAGAGGAGCGGGGCCCTGAGGGCACGTCACGACCGGCGGGCCATTTCAAAAGGCCCCGCCGGCAACGAGGGGGGGGCAGCCTCCAGGACCGGCCGCAGGGAAGCCCTGGGCTCCATCATGACCAGCTTGAGCAGGTCCTCTGCGGTCTGGGCTCCGACTCCAGACACCCACTTGCGGCAGTATTGCACCAGGAGGGAGGCCAGATCCACATAGGTCTCCCATGACCCCTTCTGCACCCCCCGGAACTTTTTCCTGTACATCTCGGGGGTCAGTCCGAACTTGTGCAGCAGGGCCTCCTTGACTCGGTTATAATCCCCTGGCTGTAGGTCCTCCAGCTGATTGAGCACCCCGGCAGCCTCCTGGTTCAGTGCGGGGATGAGCTCCTGCAGCCAGTCAGCTGGGGGGACCCGTTGCAGTCCACAGGCCCTCTCAAAGGAGCTGAGGAACCCGTCTATGTCACCCACGTCCTTCAGTTGGGCCACCACGAGCTTCTCCAAGCATCTGGCAGCCGGGGGCCCTTGGGCCCGTCTGCACTCGGCACAGCCGGGGCCCTACCGCTTCTCCGCTCTGCCATGGCCAGCTCATGCTGTCGCTGCTCTCTACGGTCTTGGACTTCCAATTCCTTCATCTGCAGCTGGATCTCCAGCCGCCTCGTACCCCTGGAGGTGGATGGTAGGAAGGTGACAGGTTTCTGGGACACGGGGGCGGAGGTGACGCTGGCCCAACCCGACATAGTGGCCCCAGACCGTATGCTACCCAACACTCAGCTGACCCTGAGGGGCATAGACGGGACTCCATTTAAGGTACCTGTAGCCAGGGTGCATCTGAAATGGGAGTCCAAGGAGGGCCCCAAGGAAGTGGGGGTGCACCAGCACTTGCCCACGGAGGTGCTGATGGGGGGTGACCTAGAGGAGTGGCCAGACGGACCCCACAGGACCCTGGTCACCACCCGTAGCCAGAGCCAGCGAGGGGCTGGCACCCTGGAACTCGAGGAGGTTCCCCAACAGGGGGCCCAGGGCCCCATCCCAGCAGACATGGAGTCGGACCGAGGCAGTGGGGGGAACACGCCCCTGTCCCAGCACCAGCTGCTGAATTCCAGGCGGAGGTGCGGGAGGATCCCTCCTTGCAGGCCCTGAGGGACCGGGCTGACCTGGGCGCAGCTCAACCCCTGGGGGGAGATTGCCAGGAGAAGTTCCGGTGGGAGAGGGGATTTCTGTATCGGGAATGGCTTCCCCCCGGGAAGGTAGGGGAGTGGGGGCTCCAGCGGCAGCTGGTGGTCCCCCAAAGGTATCGCCACAAGCTGCTGTACCTGGCCCATGACATCCCGTTCTCGGGACACCAGGGGATCCGGCGCACGCGGCTGAGGCTGCTCCAAAACTTCTACTGGCCGGGGATATTTGCGGCCGTGCAGCGGTACTGCCGGTCCTGCGACTCCTGCCAGCGGGTGGGGAAGGCCCAAGATAGGAGGAAAGCTGCATTGAGACCCCAGCCCATCATAGGGGAGCCTTTCCAGAAGGTGGCGATGGATATTGTGGGGCCCTTCAACAGAGCGACCCGGACGGGGAAGAAATACATCCTGGTGGTGGTGGACTTTGCCACCCGCTACCCCGAGGCCGTGGCCCTGCCCTCTATTGAGGCAGACACGGTGGCAGACGCACTGCTGACCATTTTCAGCAGAGTGGAGTTCCCCCAGGAGGTTCTCACGGACCAGGGATCCAACTTCATGTCAGCCTTGCTCCGGTGCTTGTGGGAGAAGTGTGGGGTCCAGCACACCTGGGCCTCGGCGTATCACCCCCAGACCAACGGGTTGGTGGAGAGGTTCAATGGGACTCTGAAGCAGATGCTAAGGACCTTTATGCACAAACACCCGCAGGACTGGGACAAGTACCTACCCACCTGCTGTTTGCGTACAGGGAGGTGCCCCAGGAGTCCACAGGGTTCTCACCGTTTGAGCTGTTATATGGGAGGCGAGTGAGGGGCCCCCTGGACTTACTGAGACACGAGTGGGAGGGGAAGGTCTCCCAGGAGGGGGAGCCGGTCGTGGAATACGTCCTGATGTTCCGGGAATGACTTGCCGAGCTCATGGGCCTGGCCAGAGAGAACCTGAGCAGGGCCCAGAGGAAGCAGAAGGGCTGGTACGACCGCAATGCACAGGCCCGCGCCTACGCTACTGGGGACCAGGTGATGGTCCTAATTCCCGTGCGGAAGAATAAGCTGCAAGCCGCCTGGGATGGCCCCTTCAAGGTTGTTAAGCAGCTGAACGAGGTGAACTATGTGGTGGAGCTAACAGGCCGGACGCGCGGACAGCGGGTGTATCATGTTAACACGATGAAGCCGTACTGCGACAGGGAGAACTTGGTGCTGGCCGTGTGTAAGCCCTGGGAGGAGCAGGGGGAGGATCCCCTGGTCGGCCTGTTCCCTGGGACCGGAGAGGACTCTTCGCTGGAGTCAATTTCCCTCTCGGACCAGCTCACCCCGGCCCAGCAGGCCGAGATCCGAGAGGTGCTGCGCTCCCGCCAGCAGCTGTTCTCCGACAAGCCTGGTCTCACCAACCTGGCTGTCCACCGGCTGGAGACGGGCACTCACTCCCCGGTGCACTGCTCCCCGTTCAGGGTCACGGGGAAAACAGCCCAGGACCTGGAGAGAGAGGTCCGGGACATGTTGGCCCTGGGGGTGATCCAGCCGTCCTCCAGCCCCTGGGCCTCTCCCGTGGTGCTGGTTCCCAAGAAGGACGGGTCGATCCGGTTCTGCGTGGACTACCGGAAGCTCAACAGCATCACGGTGTCCGATGCCTACCCAATGCCAAGGCCCGACAAGCTCCTGGACAAGCTGGGGGGAGCTCGCTACCTCACCACCCTAGACCTCACCAAGGGCTACTGGCAGGTGCCGCTAGACCAGGAGGCCAGACTGAAATCGGCTTTCATCACCCCGCTGGGGCTCTATGAGTTCTGGTCCTGCCCTTCGGCCTCAAAGGGGCACCGGCCACCTTCCAGCGTCTGGTGGACCAGCTGCTGCGGGGAATGGAGAACTATGCCCTAGCGTACATAGATGATATCTGTATCTTCAGCCGGTCCTGGGAGGACCACGTGGCCCAGGTCAGCCAGGTACTGGATCGGCTGAGGGAAGCTGGGCTGACCGTAAAGGCTGGGAAGTGCAAGGTTGGAATGGCCGAAGTGTCCTACCTAGGCCATAAGGTGGGGAGTGGCTGCTTGAAGCCAGAGCCGGCCAAGGTGGAGGCCATCAGAGACTGGCCTGTACCCCAGACCAAGAAGCAGGTCCAGGCTTTCATTGGGATGGCGGGATACTACCGGAGGTTTGTTCCCAACTTCAGCTCCATCGCTGCCCCGATCACAGAGCTGTGCAGGAAGGGGAGGCCAGACAGGGTGGTCTGGACGGAGCAGTGCCAGAGGGCTCTCTGTGCACCGAAGGAAGCCCTGGTCAAGGCCCCAGTGTTGGTAAACCCAGACTTTGACAAGCCCTTTATCATGTTTACCGACGCCTCGGACACCGGGCTGGGGGCGGTGCTGATGCAGGCAGACGAGAAGGGGGAGCGACACCCCATCGTGTACCTGAGCAGGAAACTGCTGCCCCGGGAGCGGAGCTACGCGACCGTAGAGAGGGACGCCTGGCGATGGTGTGGGCCCTGCAAAAGGCGCAGCCGTACCTGTGTGGCCGGCGTGTCACGGTGTAACCGACCACTGCCCCCGACCTGGCTGCACCAGATGAAGGGGACCAACGCCAAGCTGCTGAGGTGGAGCCTGCTCCTGCAGGACTGCGACATGGAAGTGACCCACGTCAAGGGGAGCGCCAACATCCTCGCCGACGCGCTGTCCCGGAGCGAGGGGCCCGAACCTCCCCAGGCCACCGGCAGAGTGGCCCCGCTCAGCTCGCTCTCGGGGGGCGGGGAGAACTGTGACGTAGTGGGGGGTACCTTGCTGGTTGCTATGCTGGGCGGTGGGCTGTGAGTGACCCCCGCTGGCGGCTGTTTGTACAAAGCACGGCCCAGCAGGGCAGGGGATGAGTCATTATGCAAAGGGTCTCTCAGCCTGTCCAACGAGTTATCCCCCAGGGAGGGAACAATGGCAAGGAGGGGAGTGGAGCCCTGGCTGGGGGCAGGGCTGGAAGGGAGAGTTAGTTTCTGTCTGGAATCATGGAGGAAGCAGCCTGAGCAAAGGGGGGGGCTGGGATTTAGGGGTCCAGTCTCCCCCATCCCAAGAGGAGCTGAGGCATCCTAGGCCTGGCCCTGTAACCAGATGACATCTGTGCTGTGCTGTATCCTGGAGAAGCAATAAACTCCCTCTATTCTACTGGCTGGTGGAGTCTGTTCGTGCCACTACGGGGGTGCAGGAGTCGGGGGACTCCGACACGTCGTCACACCCACCCCCTACGTGCGCCCACGAGAGGCGGACGCGATGATTGACGGGCGGAGGGAGGCAGGCAAGCCTGCCACGTCCACAGAGGGGCGGGGCCCCGAGGGCACGTCACGACCGGTGGGCCATTTCAAAAGGCCCCGCCGGCAACGAGGGGGGGGAGCCTCCATGACTGGCTGCAGGGAAGCCCTGGGCCGTGTTCGGGACAGCACTGCCCCAAGGGTGGTCAGCGACCAGACGCAGCCTCACGGAGGCCTAGAATACCCTCAGACACCTCCCGCCACCGGATCCGGGATCAGACGCCGAGTGGAGACGTCCACAGAACCAGACATCCGAACCACGGTAGGCCCCAGGGACCTCCCAGGCGGGGTACAGGAACACACAGAGGGGAGGAAGCAGCCCAGGGCGGGGTCCTTCTGGCGGCCGTGGTCAGACGTGTTTAGGGAGCGCATCCCACGTCTGCCGTGCAGGGGACTAGTGGACCCCTGCACTTAGGGCCCCGGGCTGGGACCCAGAGGAGAGGGTGGGCCTGGGTCCCCCTCCCCTCATACCGCCTCGGGAGCCGGTGCCACCCCAGCCCCGCAAAAGAGATTCTGTCAGTTCAGAACATAAAGGCCCCCTGTCGAGGGGGGGGGGCAGCTGCAGGGTTCGTGGATCCCCCGGACTCACTGGAGTGGGGTGATCGCACCCGACGGTGCCGGCCTGAGGCTTGGCCCGGCGACTGGCGTTGCAGAGTTGGACGACAGGGTCCGCCGAACCCCCTTGCCGGCTGGCAGGGGGTGATCGCACCCCAAAACTCGTCCACAAGGTCCTTAACTCAAATACGTTTTTTCTTCATTTAAATCTTTATTCTGGGGTGGGGATGAGGATGAGGGATTCAGTATGCAGGCTGCCCCAAGGAAGAGAGGACAACCCCTGCCCTCTGTCACTGCAGTAACTTGGGGCCAGATGAGAAGTGCCTGTCCATGGCTGCTACAGCTTCAGCAGGCGCAGCCAGAGGAGGGGTGCATGTCCCCCGACTGGGGGACAGACTCACAAACAGACAAATTCTCTGAAATATCTAATAGATAGCTGTCCCTTTCTCCACACCTGCCCCCTGTTGGCCCAATGAGGTTATACCTGTTCCAATCTGCATCTCTGGCCCCTTGTTGCCCCCAGTGGTCATTCTCCAGTATAACTCCCTCCTACTAGACCCCTCCCTTTCCATTTTATGAGAAAGGCATCCCATTGTCTTGGCACAACCAAACCCCGACCTTGCTTTAAGTTATGATAAGAGGAAGTAGCTGACCAAATTTGCTGGTCCTACTTCCTGCCATTTAGGAGGAACTTTTGAACAAACAGACTCATAGATGGGTGGACCAGGGTGGATTGATTTAAATCACTAAAAAAAAAGCATTGATTTAAATCAATTGCCCACTGACACTTTGCATCTCACTACTGTATTTTACAACATCGGAGAGGGTATACTGTGTGTGATTTTTTTAGATAACTTGATTTTTATTAATTTAGGAAATAGCACATAATACTCACTACCTGTGTCAAGCTGCAGACGTCGCAGCAGTACATTAGGGATGGTAAGAACTGAATCGTGTACACAAACACAATAGCACTTACCATTTATTAAACTAAATCTTAAATGTTACACAAATGTGTCACATTTGCAATTGCAGCAGTCTCCTGAGTTGCCACCAGCAGCTGTCCTTAAATTCTTTTTTTATTTTCAAATGTAATTAACTCTAAGAAGAGAAGTGCTCAGAACACTAAGTGTACAATGTCCTTAAAACGTCTACAACAATTTCTTATCTTCCCCACTTCCTCTACCATTTTGATACAAATCTGATTACCAAAAAAGGTAAGACTGACTGTACATAGAGTGCCCCATTGAAAACAAGTATGGGATGGGGTTCCTTCGGGAAAGCTGAATTATGCTTATAAATAGGAAATACACTTGTGCTATCACCATTATGGTCTCTGACCATGATGTTCCAAAATAAGAGGCATGCATTATGTAATATAAAGTAAGCAGTGGCAACTGGCAGCTCTAGATTTCTCTTACTGCAGCTTTCTGTACTGTATACTTGGGTGATAGCTTCTAAACCTAGTTAACCAATTAAACAAGCCATAAGGTTTAATTCAGCTAAACTTTTTTTTCTAGCAACATCCAACATAGCAAATAGTTTGTGAATTTACTTCTTAAATCAGACTTCTCTTAAAAGGCCTAGAGAGAGTCTTGAGGGGTGATGCATTGCAAAGCTGATCCACATTGTTCTTCAGACATAGCCACATCATTTTCTCTTCATAAGCAGTTTTCCTTATGATGAATTATTTCTGCTGCTAGACCCTGCATTTCTTCTTGCACTGCCTATACCTAACATGTTTGAATTTTTTTACCCAGGGAACTAATTTCTTCAAAATATTGCCAGATAGGGTCTCTTACATCCAGAGCCATGACAGTTTTTCTGTGGCAAAAAGTAGTGGAATATAGGAAGCCGTGTGTGTGCTGAATAATGTCCTCCCTTTTATTCTTCCCAGTACATGTCGCTGTTCCTTTCTATTCCGCCTCCTTCCTTTCCTCTGTATTGTCTCTGTCTTTAGATAATGTCTTAACTAACTCCTGTCCCAGATCCACCGCTACATAAGCACAAAACAAAAAAAATTCCATCCAGCCTGTGTCGGTCTTTGCGCATCAATCCCAAGAAACAGAAACTGAAAGCCTAGAACTTTCAAGAAGCAAGAGCTAGTTGTTAGTCTGGACTTGAACCATTAATTTATTTTATGACACTGTAGGTGTAGCATGTTTGTGATAAGATTTAATTGTTATTTTTAAATGAAAAATTTAGTATTTTATTGATCATTTAAAAAAATCTGATTTAAATCACAAATCCAATTTGATTTAAAAAAACCCATTGATTTTTATCCACCCTGGGACAGACAGACAGATGCACATTTCCTAAATATATATTAAGAATATGATGATAAAAAAACTCCCAAAGATGTCATACATTTTTCAATGGAATGTGCTTTCATGAGCTGTCCAATGGAGCAAAGATGCCTGTGAGCAGAAGAAAGATAGGGGAAACCTGGGACAGTAACTCAGTTCCAGTTGGCTGACCTTCCAGTGAGTCTTGAGAGAGCCAACCCCCCGCCCATTCTTTACAGGAGCACAAGGGGAGCAGAAAACTCTTACAGGGGATCTAATGGAGTGCTCCTCCTTTTCTGGGCATCTCTGGGTTCTTCTATGGCAAGATGAGATCCAGCCACTGATAATTAAAGATAAAAAGGTTCAAGCTTGTTATATATTTTTTTCAGCTTCAGCGTCTTAGTGAGACAAGCAAACAGCTCACTGTTGCTAAATCAGTGTCCTTCTACAAAGCCTAAAAACCCCTTATGCTGTGTTTGTACAGACTAATGGACAATTTTGCAGCTTTCAAAAACAGAATTCACACTCCAGCGATGTGGCTAAAAAACAAACAGTTCTGGGTAAAATATCATTAAAACTTCTTTTATCTAAAAATGAAAATAATACTTAGTTCTTCTTCGAGTGGTCCCTGTGGGTGCTCCACTCTAGGTGTCGGGCTCGTCCTGCGCTGCAGACCGGAGATTTTTCAGCAGTGGTCCGGCCGGGCCGCGCATGCGCAGCAGGAGGCACGCGCCGCTCGAGCCGACTCTGAGCATGCTTAGCCCGGCTCCCGCCAGTTCCTCCTAACCGTCTACGGCTGCAGACAGAGTCTAACAGCTCTCCTGTAGTTCTGAGAGGAAAAGTTGTAAATACAATAGTTAGTAGTTCTAGTTATTATAGTTCTTGTTCTTACTGTTAGTTCATAGTTCACATTTAAAAAAAAAAATTCTCCTCACAACATGCCAGGATCTGCTGGCTTCAAGAAATGTGCATGTTGCCATGACGCAATGCCTGCCTCAGATGGGCACTCCAGACGCATCAAATGCCTAGGAGAGGCGCATATTCCTCAAAAATGCCAACATTGCGCCAAACTTACGGTGCAAGCCAGGAGAGACCACGAAATGCGGCTCAAAATGCTCCTTTTTAATAGAGCCCTGCAACCATCCGGCTCTGATGACTTGGGGCATGTGGACACAGCGGCAGCACACAAGAAGCCCGCTCTAAGTCCGGCAGAGAGGAGACCTTCGCCCTCCCGCCATTCTACCTCAGAGCGAGCTGAAGATACGGAGAAGCCAAGTACCTCCAGAATGGGCTTGGCGTCTTGTGCCGGCAAGCAAAAAGCTGCCCGCAGTGCTTCAGTGCCAGGCCCTGCTCCTTCAGGGGTTCAGGCTCAGATACTGACGTTGGCTCCCAGAGCGGAGTCGGCACTGGCAGTTGCCTCCAGAAGCGCAACCATGCCGGCACCAAGGACATCCACGGCACCGACATCGAAGCCAGAGCCGACAGTTACCTCGGCACCGAAGACTCACTCCGAGTGCCGCACCAGCAGTCCCGGCACCTTCCTGGCACCATCCGACTCGGCACCGTGTGTCACAGTGATTCCATCGGCACCGACATCACCAATACTAGCACATCAACAGCCAGATCTGCCCTTGTGTCATTCTCGGGCACCATCTAAGGCGTTGCATAAATCTAGGAGGATCATTACCCCTTCTCCTAGCCCAGAACCAGTGCCTTTTTCTCCTGGCTCTTCTTCTCATGCTTCACCACACTCGGTGCAGTTACACACTCGGGGACACGACAGCCCCACCATACATCGTCACCGCCCCTCGCCACATTATTCACCATCTCCTCACCATTATCACCAGCACAGATCTCCATCATCTTCAAGATGGCGAAGGAGCAGATCCCGTTCGAGGTCACTTGCCCACTCATCGTACTCCCAGTACCATTATTCAACAAGAAGGGCATATTCCCCAAGATATTCAATGGACAAGGGCTACCATTCACATCGCCATTGCTATGATTACCACTGCCCTTACTCAGCGCAACATACACGTTCAAGATTGCCTGAATATCGCCATGCTCATGTTCACTGCAACAGCGTCAGCCCACTGGCGGCATCAATACTCACAGGACCACCTACTCCAACAAGGGATGTACCCCCCCAACACCGCAGTCTGACCCCGGCACAGTGCATGCGACAGAGCCGGACCAACCACATGGGGAATCCCCAACTGACCAATCTTCCTCATCCCCTGATGCGGCTGTATTTCCAGCCGACAGTTCACCCACTGATGACACATGCCAATTCCAAGATCTCTTCAAACGTGTAGCAGAGTCACAGGAAATACAGTTGACACAAGTGCAGTAAAAACAACATAAGCTCCTTAAAAATTTACAACCTTCTCAGAAGTCTAGAATTGCCTTACCTCTGAACGACGCAATACTGGAGATAGCCGACGAAGTATGGCAGACACCAGCCTCCGCTCTTCCAACGAGCAAAAAGGCAGATAAAAAATACTTCGTCCCTGCTAAGGGTACCGAGTTCTTATTCACCCACCCGCAACCCAATTCTCTGGTAATGGATGCAGCACAGCAAAGATCAAAAGCTCCCCAACATAAAACCACTCCAGGGGACAAAGAGGGTAAGCGCCTGGACCTATTTGGGAGAAAGGTCTACTCATTGGCCACCCTAATGTTGAGAATGGCGAACTATGCTGCCCATCTCTCGAACCATAGTTTTGATAACTATACCAGACTGATTCCTTTGCTTGAGGATCTCTCGGACACTAAACGCGAGATCTTAAAGTCGGTCATACAGGAAGGTTACACTGCCTCAAGGACGGCATTACAGATAGCCCTGGATGTCGCCGATACAGCAGTGCGAACAACTGCCACATCGGTAGTCATGCGAAGAGTGTCCTGGCTGCAGCTGGCGGCTGTGCCAAAAGATCTACAGTCCAAAGTAGAGGACTTGCCCTTCAGTAGGCAAGCCCTATTTGCCAAAAAGATGGACCAGCTGCTTCACTCAGGCAAGGACTCGAGGACCACCCTCAGGACGCTCGGCATGTACACCCCGTCGTATCGCCGCCAGCGGTATATACCTTATTACCATCAACGACCGTTCTCATATGCAACTGCTAGATTCAGGCAATACGACCAACAATGGCTTAGGCAGCAACAACAGAGGCAACGATCTCAAAATAACAAGGCACCAAATCAGCAAAACAACTGGCAGCCTGTTTGATGGTTTCGTCGAGGGTCTGCGAAACATCCCCTTTTCAGGGACGCATCTCACGAGCCTTTCTTAAAGGCAGAGGTCATCCATCTTCTCAAGATCGGGGCTATAGAGAGGGTGCCCAAGGAATTCCAGGGCAAAAGATTCTATTCCTGTTATTTCCTCACTGAGAAGAAATTGGGAGGGTGGAGACCAATATTAGCTCTTCGAGGACTCAATCGATACTTACGAAAACAACGGTGCAAGATGGTCACGCTGACTTCCATCATACCAGTGCTCAACACAGGGGATTGGTTCACGTCCCTCGACTTACAGGACGCATATTTTCATGTGACCATACATCCGGCTCACAGACGTTTCCTAAGATTCCTGGTAGGCGAGGAGCATTTCCAATACAGAGTTCTTTCCTTCGGCCTCTCATCGGCGCCGCGAGTTTTCTCAAAAACACTAGCGGTAGTCACAGCATGCCTTCGCCGTCTCGGCATCATAATTTTTCCCTACCTGGACGACTGCCTCAGCAAGGCTCCTACTATGGAAGAGGCATCACGGGCTATCAACACCACACAGGATCTATTCCACACTCTCGGTCTCGTGATCAGTCTTGCAAAGTCGACCACAACTCCGCAGCAATCTCTCAAGTTCATTGTCGCTTGACTAGATTCCACCACAGCCAGAGCTTACTTGCCCCTCTCCAGATTCCAAACAATCCAAGAGCTTGTGCTAATACTCTCCCTGAGTCCCAAAACTTCAGTACTTACCTGCCTGAGGCTCCTAGGCCATATGGCCACTACTACATATGTGGTACAACACGCAAGATTGCGTCTCAGAGGTCTTCAACATTGGTTGAATTCCATCTACTGCCCGGGCAGTCACGACCTTCACAAACTAGTTTCCATCCCTCCCATGGTATGGGAATCCCTAAAATGGTGGAACGCCACCACAAATATGCTTACCGGCATCCACTTCCAGCGCCCACAGCCCACCATACAAATAACAGACGCATCCTTATTGGGCTGGGGAGCCCACTTCGGGGACTCTCAAGTTCAAGGACGTTGGTCTCCTCATGAATCTCTCCAGCACATCAATTTCCTGGTATTAAGAGCAGTATTCAACACCAGCAAAGCTTTCCTGTCCAACATTCAAGGCCTCACCATTCAAGTTCTTTCGGACAACATGACGGCAGTATATTATATCAACCGCCAGGGCGGTGCTCGTTCACAATCCCTTTGTGTGGAAACGACACGCTTATGGAACTGGTGCATCCAGCACAATATTTCCATCACTGCAATGTACCTACCGGGCAAGGACAACATCATTGCCGACACTCTCAGCAGGCACCTCATCCACCAACACGAATGGCAACTGAACCCTCAGATAACACAAAAAATCTTCCAAAGATGGGGACATCCCACCATAGACTTATTTGCAACATATCACAACGCGAGGTGCCCCTTCTACTGTTCAAGAGCAGGGATTGGACAGAACTCTCTGAGGGATACCTTCCTCATAAAATGGAGCCAGCAGTTGCTCTTTGCATTTCCCCCAATTCCTCTGATTCCCAAGGTCTTGCAGAAAATAGCCAGGGACAAGGCCAAGGTCATTCTCGTAGCTCCCTTCTGGCCCCGCCAAACATGGCTCCCAATCCTCCTTCAGATGTCCATCTGTCCTCTGTACCATTTACCAGACCGATAAAATCTTCTGACACAACAGCAAGGGAGAATTGTACATCCACAGATCCACAACCTACATCTCACGGCATGGCTCCAAACTGGCTCCGACACACAGGAATAGCATGCTCCCAGGAGGTCAAACATGTACTGATGCATAGTAGAAGGGACACGACACGCCGCACTTACCTGTATAAATGGCGCCGTTTCCAATCCTGGTGCCACGTCAATAACCTCGATCCCAAGTCCCTTCCTCTGCAGCACGTCCTTGATTATGCCCTGCAATTACAGAGATCAGGTTTATCACTTCCTTCGATCAAAGTCCACATTGCAGCAATCTCAGCTCTTCGACCCTTAATACAGGGTTACTCGCTATTCTCTCATCCAACGACTAAAAGATTTTTTAAGGGACTCGCAAACTTATATCTGTCACATAGAGAACCTGCAGACGTGTGGGACTTGCAGCAAGTCTTACAGTCCCTAATGGGTCCCCCCTTCAAACCGATGGTAACATCCGACCTGCCGATGCTCACCATGAAAGTCACCTTCCTGCTGGCTACCACCTCTGCACAGAGAGTGGGGGAGCTCGCTGCTCTCTCAGCCACATCACCGTATACACTGTTCACTAACCAAGGACTGGTACTGCGCCCTCACCCCAGCTTCCTTCCCAAGGTGAACTCGCAGTTCCACATTAATGAACCCATTGTACTCCCAGTCTTTCACCCTGAACCGCACTCGTCTCCACAGGAATCTCAGCTGCATACCTTGGATGTTCGATGTGCCCTTGAGATCTACTTGGAGAGGACACGAGCTTTCTGCAAATCACAACATTTGCTGTTGTCCATGGCTCAGCGCTCCATGGGCCAACCCCTCTCAGCACAATGTATTTCTAAGATTGTTGTCTCCTGCATCTCACGTTACTACTCATTACAAAATAAGACGCCGCCTTGTTCACTGAGGGCGCACTCAACAAGAGCAATGGCAACTCTGACAGCCTTTATCAAAGGGGTCTCCCTACCAGACATTTGTAGAGTGGCTACACGGTCATCTGATTTCACGTTCGTGAAACACCATGCTATCAACGCTTCGATTCATGACCTGGCAGTAGCCTCAGCAGTCTTGTCCATGGCACAGAGGTCATAACTCTGATACCCGCCTCCGTAAACCAGAGTACTGCTCTGAAGTCACCTAGAGTGGAGCACCCACAGGGACCACTCGAAGAAGAAGAAGAAGTTACTCACCTTGTGCAGTAATGATGATTCTTCGAGATGTGTCCCCGTGGGTGCTCCACGTCCCGCCCTCCTCCCCTCTTCGGAGTCTCTTTTTCTGTTTTTCAGATATTCTCCCCTTAGAAGGAACTGGGGAGAGCTGGGCTGCATATGCTCAGAGTCGGCTCGAGTGGCGCGTGCCTCCTGCTGCGCATGCGCGGCCCGGCCGGACCACTGCTGAAAAATCTCCAGTCTGTGGCGTGGGACGAGCCCGACGCCTAGAGTGGAGCACCCATGGGGACACATCTCGAAGAACCATCGTTACTGCACAAGGTGAGTAACTTCTTCTATTTTCATCCATTTTAACTATTAAATACTACCAACCTGAACAAGTTGTTCTTCACGAAAAAAATCAACCTTTCAAATGTAATTTGTAAAGGTCTGTATAACACTTCTAATTAGGACAGTTAAGCAATGTAAAAAATTGAAATTAATTGCACAATTAATTGCACTGTTAAATGGTATTCTGTTATTGTTTATTTAAATATTCTGGATGTTTGCTATATTTTCAAATATATTGCTTTCAATTGCAACACAATATAAAGTGTACAATGCTCACATTATATTTTGATTATAAATACTTGCACTGTAAAAAACAAAATCATATTTTTTCAGTTCACCTAATATGAGTGCTGTAGTCCCATCTCTTTATCATGTAAGTTGAATTTAATGTACAAAATTAACTGCATTAGTCCTACTTCTTCTTCCACCAGTTGCTCAAACACGCTTGCAATTAGGGTAGAGATTTAGAGGACTTGGTGGTGGGGGTCCTGTGTGCATAGGACTCATGGGGGGGTGTGACGTAGTGGGGGATACCTTGCTGGTTGCTATGCTGGGCAGTGGGTTGTCAGTGGCCTCCACTGGCTGCTGTCTGCAGCACGGCCCAGCAGGGCAGGGGATGAGTCGTTATGCAAAGGGGGCTCTGAACTTGTCCAACGAGTTATCCCCCAGGGAGGGAACAATGGGAAGGAGGGGAGTGGAGCCCTGGTTGGGGGCAGGGCTGGAAGGGAGAGTTAGTTTCTGTCTGGAATCATGGAGGAAGCAGCCTGAGCAATGGGGGGCTGGGATTTAGGGGCCCAGTCTCCCCCATCCCAAGAGGAGCTGAGGCATCCTAGGCCTGGCCCTGTAACCAGATGACATCTGTGCTGTGCTGTATCCTGGAGAAGCAATAAACTCCCTCTAGTCTACTGGCTGGTGGAGTCTGTTCATGCCACTATGGGGGTGCAGGAGGCGGGGGACCCCGACATGTCATCACAGGGGGTAAGGGAGGAGGGGTCACTGATTAGCGTGCTGCTCCCTGCCTGCCCAACCCCCATGCATCTGGACCACCACACAAACCCCAAGCCTCACCCCTCTCAACTACAATGCATAGCTACCTGCAGCCCCAGGAAGTTTCTGGGGCTTGATATATGACTCAGACACAGCTACCATGTGCAGGGAAGGGGAAGGGGCAACTCTATCTCTGTCCTCCTTCCCCCACCCCAGCTGAGACTAACATCCCTGGGTGGCCAAGGCTTCCCAGCCTCCCCTTCTCCCAGTGACTTCCCTCTCTCTGGCTGCCTGAAAGGAGGGGTGAGTGAGCACTGGCTAGCGCAGTTTCTCTTTGCTTCCCCACAGAAACCATGTTCTGCAATGAAGCAAACGTATTCTACGGAGAAGCATTTCTCTGCTACACAACAGATGCACAGAATTTCCACAGGAGTAAAAGCAGAACAGGTGTTCACATGTTGCTGCTGTAGCCAGCATCGCAAGACATTTATGTGCCAGATGTGCTAAAGCAGGAGTTCTCAGACTTCATTGCACCTCAACCCCCTTCTGACAACAAAAACTGCTACCTGGGGACAGAAGCGTAAGCTACCAGAGCCCCACTGCCCTGGGTTGGGGCCAAATTCTGAACAAATCCTGGAGACCCCATTAAAGTAGAGCCATGACCCACAGTTTGAGAACCAGTGTACTAAAGATTCATGTGTTCCTTCATGCTTCAGCCACCATTCCAGAGGACACAGATCTGTGCTGATGACGAGTTCTGCTCAATAACAATCCAAAGCAGAGCAAACTGACGCATTTATTTTCATGATGTGAGTCAGATGCCACCAGTAGAAGGCGGATTTTCTTTTTTTGATGATTCAGGTTCTGTAAGTTCTGCATAAGTGTTGCTCTTTTAAGACTTCTGCAAACATGCGCCAAACCTTATCCCTCTCAGATTTTGGAATGCACTTCCGATTTTTAAATTTTGGGTCAAGTGCTGTAGCTACTTTTTGAAATCTTACATTGGTACCTTCTTTGTGTTTAGTCAAATCTGCTGTGAAAGTGTTCTCAATTAACGAGCATGTTCTGGGTTATCATCTGAGATTGCTATAACATGAGATATGTCAGAATCTGAGTAAAACAGAACAAGAGACACAATTCTCCCCCAAGGAGCTCAGTCACAACTTGAACTAATGAATTTTTTTAAACAAGCATCTGCAGCATGGAAGCATGTCCTCTGGAATGGTGGCTGAAGCAGGAAGGGGCATATGAATGTTTACCACACCTGGCACGTAAATATCTTGCAACACCAGCTACAAAAATGCAATGTGAATGCCTATTTTCACTTTCAGGTGACATTGTAAATAAGAAGCAGGCAGGATGTGCTCCCATAAATGTCAACAAAACTTGTCTGTCTTAGCAACTGACTGAACAATAAGTAGGACTTCTGACTCTAAAGCTTTACATTTTCACAATAAAGAGATTACACTATACTACTTGTATAAGGTGAATTGAAAAATACTATTTTACAGTGCAAATATGTGTAAGCAAAAATAATAGTGATCACTGTACACTTTGTATTGTGTTGTAATAGAAATCAATATATTTGAAAATATAGAAAAAGATCAAAAATATTAATATATTCAATAGTTAAATTAGCATTCTATTGTTTAACAGTGCAATTAATCACAATTAATTTGTAATCTTTTTTGAATTCATTGCATGAGTTTGCTGATTATTAACAGTCCTACTTCTAGTAGACAAAGCGAAAATTATGCTCCTAAATATTTCCCCTAGCTTCCTGGGTAGCTGCACAATAGGAATTAATAAGCCTCTGCATGGCAGGTATAAAATATCACATTCAAAAGAGCTTTTACCTTTAAAAAAAGGTCCTGGTTCTCACATGTTCAACTATCAAATAACACACGCCACAAATCCAAGATCTAGATTGACAAATAACAGCACATTTATATTGTTCTGAATACAACTTATGTAGTTGTACTGCAGTTACCTGCAAATACCCTTGTACTGCTAACAGGTTAATATGCTGGCTTCAGAGGGGTAGCCAAGTTAGTCTAGAACTGGAAAAACTTAAAAAACAGCGAATAGTCTAGTAGCACTTGAAAGACTAACAAAACATGTAGATGGTATCATGAGCCTTCATGGGCAAAACCCACTTCTTCAGACATGTGTTGTTAGTCTTTAAGGTGCTACTAGACGATTAGTTGTTTTTTAAGTTTTTCCAGGTTAATACACTGGAGAGTTAAATATTTCATTAGAAATAGTATCAGAAATGTACAAGACAAACCCAGTAAATAACCAAATCCAAGAATATACCCTACTCCTCCATCAGTGTTGGAAGGGAAAGACTTGGACTACACCAAGGGTCAAACTTAGATGAAAAGCAGGCAAGTTCCCTTCAAGTGTCTACTATCAAAGTCTGGTGACATCCTTAATCCTAACTCAGACCATACAAACACAGGGAAATCATAAATGGTTATGTAAATGGTCTCAACCCCAAGTGTTGATGAGGGGGTCCTTGGCAGGCAGAAAGCTATCAACCTACGTTTTCTTTAAATCTTCTAGCCCCTTCCTGTTAGTTGGAGGTGATACATTTGATCGCCTTGCTAGCAGCCCAAAATGCCCTTGTTTCACTGTGACTGGTTTCAGATGTGTGAGAATGTGACTATAAATTTCCCAGCTTATGGCTGCCCCTGCTGCTTAGCCAAAGGCTTTAGCTTAAGAAGAAGGCCTCAGACTGTCACAATGAGAAAAGGCTCATAATACAGGCAGACTGATTTTGATTCTTTGTTTTTATATCCCTGAAACTAGCTAAGTGATAAGAATACATCTCAATTCTTACTAACGTCAGAACGGCCAGACTGGGTCAGACCAAAGGTCCATCTAGCCCAGTGTCCTGTCTTCCAACAGTGGCCAATGCCAGGTGCCCCAAAGTATAGGCCTTACAGGCAGGCATGAATCTCTATATCCCAATATGCCTCTTTTATCTGCTATTTATCAATTTTTAAAAACTCATTCTCTTTTCCTAGGTTTTAAAATATTCTGTACTATCACTCCAATTTCCAAGAGTTTACAAAGCTGTTTTTATCAAGGCTGCGTTCCGGTCTCCTTTGGTTTCTCTTATTTTTGGTATTTAACCTCCGTTTGCCACATGCTATCCTCATTCAGGCCTTAGCTTGTTTTATCTCATACTTACTTTTACTGTCCAGGGTCAGGCTCCTTAGCAGAGCTGTGTCAGTCCCAAGACTAGAACGGAATAGGGTGCCACAGGTCATCACTAAAAGACATTGACAAACCCATAGTATAGCTGTTGCAATCAGGACTGAACTGTATTTGGTTTAGGATTTTAAATTATTAAATTAATCAGCATAAAAATATTTGCCAAAGATGTTTTTAATACATTAGCAGAGAGGTACCAGAAGATTGGAATACAACAAATGCAGTACCTGTCTTTAAAACAAGAATGAAAAGAGGTCTCTCAATTACCCTCCTGTAAGTCCTTAGTGAAATGACAGAAAATAAATTTTCTTTAAGAAAAAATCACTAAACATCTGAAGGGTAACATTCATGAGACATAAACAGCAGTGAGGGATTATAAATCTTACCAGACAAATGTGATTGCTGTTTTCTGACAGAACTGCAAAAATTAATGGTTGAAAGGATCACAGTAGATAGAATATATTTGGATTTTAGTAAAGCATTTGAGACTGTGTCTTGTAAAATCTTAATAAAAAAAATAAGTGGCATCAGTCTGGATATTTCACAAAGACAGAAAAATGACAGAACAACTATAAACACAGGGAAATAATCAACAGTCATGTATGAAGTATGGAACAGAGATATCTAGTGATTCTACGAGGATGACAGGTAGGTCTCATTTTATTTAACATTTGCACTGATGATCTGGAAGAGGGAGAAACCAGCCTATTACTAAAGTCACAGATATACTGGGACAGCTGCAAATACAACAAGAGCAGACAAAGAAACCTACTACTTTCTTCATGTTCACATGATAAACAAAATCATGGCCACAGAATATTAACCTAGTCCGAGTAACAAATGGATTTTCTACCCAAAATGCTTCTCATCAAATCCAGATCACACCACAACTTGTGGATAAGAGCTCTCTTGATATTTTAAGAAACAATTGTCCAGATTAGAGTTTTTTTCTTTTCCAAAAAATCCTACATCAAAGAGATACAAGGGAGATTGAGGAAAAGCTGGGGGGATTTCTTGCAAACTGAATGACTTCTTTTGGGTATTTTTATATGATTTGAACTTCTATGTTGCTGTAAAGTAGTTACATGCACCTGCATTTACAGCATTATGCTCAAATTTCAGTCTGTTAATGGATATTTCACCTATTCTAATGTCTAAATAGTCTACTTATGCCTTTTAGGAAAACTATACAATATAGAACTACCCAGAAAAAGGATAGGATGGATGATTTAACTGGGCTTGGTCCTGCACGCCAACCCTATGATTCTATGAATAGGTGGCTAATGAAATTCCAAGGGATGTGATTGGTGTGGAGAAAATAAATAAGGAAGCATTATTTACTCCTGGTAACACAGGAAATAGTGCTTACCAAATGAAATTAATAAGCAGCAGATTAAAAACAACCAAAGGAAGCCTTTTTTCACACAATGCACAATAGGGATGTCAGATATTGTGTATTTTAGTAATCATTTTGCAGTTACATAATTACTAAAATACTCCCCCGGGGCAGGGCCAGCAGCCCCCTGCCATTGTAAAAGCCGGCTCTCCGCACAGACTGGCTTCCGCCTGTGGCCTCCCACCGCTGCCCGACACAGAGGCAGCAGCAGCTGCCCATGAGCAGGGGCCTGGACCCCCTGTGGACAGAGGCTGAGCCAGCATCTCACCCGCCCCCCTCCACGCTGCTGCCTCATGAGAGCGGGGTGGCCACCTTGGGGCTCTTCTGGAGTTAACGTGCGGCTCCTTGCTCAGGCCCCGCTTCAGGGCTGCAGCTCCGGGTGCCAACGTGCCGGTGCACAACTCCTGGCTCCACGTCCTCCTCCGAGGCACGGCGCCCTCTGCCCGGCCCCCCGCAGAGCCTGCTGAGGGCCGTGAAAGGGCGGATGGCAGCGGCAGGAGGCGCAGGGCAGGCACCGACGGGCGGGCTGCTCGCAGGCAGAAGATGCTGGAGAGGGCGAGAAGGCCCCGCACGGGGCAGCTGACACGTTACTGCCGCTCTTCGCCAACGGGCGCCGGTAAACTGACTCCCTCTCAGGCTCGGAGGCTGCGGCAGGGAAGGGATTAGGGGCACCGGGTGGCCCCGCCTGCCCCCGCCCCCTAGGTCGCCTCTGTTGAAGCCAGGCTCAGGCAGGGAGCAGCTTTCAGCCGCCCCGCCCCCCCGGGCTGAAGGGGACTGCACGGTTTGATCCCCCGGGCTTATCGGGTAAGCGCTGAACCACCCAGCCGTTAACCGGCGGAACGCCCCGTGGGGGCGGGCAGAGCCGGGGGGGGGCCAGGGGGCAGCTCCGGCCCCCAGCGCGCGGCGCCCGCCCCGGCCGCCATTTGCCTTCGCCACGCCCAGCTCGCCGGCCCGCGGGCCAGCCCCTCCCCGAGCGGCTCCGGCCCACCCCGCCCCCAGCTGGGCGGGGCCAAGCCCGGCCGCGCTCCGCTCGGTGAGGGCGGGGCTGCGCAGGCCCAGTGGCTGCGGAACTCGCGCGCGAGCGGTGGGGCCCCTGCAGGCGGCGGCGCTGAGAGGTGCGGGCCCGCGCTGTGCTCGCGGGGGGGGGGGCGGGGCACGCGGGGGGCGGCAAGGGCGGGGGCAGGGCACTGGGCGGGGCACGCGGGGGGCGGCGGGGGCGGGGGCACTCGGCGGGAGGGGGCGGGGCACGGCACTGGGCGAGAGGGGGCAGGGGCGGGGCACTGGGCGGGGCACGCGGGGGGGAGGGGCGGGGTATTGGGCGGGAGGGGGCGGGGGCAGGGGCGGGGCACTGGGCGGGGCACGCGGGGGGAGGGGCGGGGCATTGGGCGGGAGGGGGCGGGGGCAGGGGCGGGGCACTGGGCGGGGCACGCGGGGGGAGGGGCGGGCCACTGGGCGGGAGGGGGCGGGGCACGCGGGGGGCGGCAAGGGCGGGGGCGGGGCACTGGGCGGGAGGGGGCAGGGCCCTGGGCGAGAGGGGGAGGGGCGGGGTACTGGGCGGGGCACGCGGGGGGGAGGGGCGGGGCACTGGGCGGGAGGGGGCGGGGGCAGGGGCGGCAAGGGCGGGGGCGGGGCCCTGGGCGGGAGGGGGCAGGGCCCTGGGCGAGAGGGGGAGGGGCGGGGCACTGGGCGGGAGGGGGCGGGGGCGGGGGCAGGGCACTGGGGCGGGGCACTGGGCGGGAGGGGGCGGGGGTGGGGCACTGGGCGAGAGGGGGCGGGGCGGGGGCAGGGCACTGGGTGGGAGGGGGAGGGGCGGGGGGCGGGGCACTGGGTGGGAGGGGGCGGGGCAGGGGGAGGGGCATGCGGGGGGCGGCGGGGGCAGGGCACTGGGTGGGAGGGGGCGGGGCACGCGGGGGGGGCGGGGGCGGGGCATTGGGCGAGAGGGGCGGGGGCGGGGCACTGGGCGGGGCACGCGGGGGGGAGGGGCGGGGCACTGGGCGGGAGGGGGCGGGGGGGAAGGGCAGGGCACTGGGCGAGAGGGGGCGGGGGCGGGGGCGGGGGCAGGGCACTGGGCGGGAGGGGGCAGGGCACTGGGCGAGAGGGGGTGGGGGCGGGGGCAGGGCACTGGGCAGGAGGGGGCGGGGCACTGGGCAAGAGGGGGCGGGGCGGGGCACTGGGCGGGAGGGGGTGGGGGCGGGGCACTGGGCGGGAGGGGGTGGGGGCGGGGCACTGGGCGAGAGGGGGAGGGGCGGGGCACTGGGCGGGAGGGGGCAGGGCACTGGGCGAGAGGGGGCAGGGCACTGGGCGAGAGGGGGTGGGGGCGGGGCACTGGGCGGGCGGGGGCGGGGGCAGGGCACTGGGCAGGAGGGGGCGGGGCGGGGCACTGGGCAAGAGGGGGCGGGGCGGGGCACTGGGCGGGAGGGGGTGGGGCAGGGGGAGGGGCATGCGGGGGGCGGCGGGGGCAGGGCACTGGGTGGGAGGGGGCGGGGCACGCGGGGGGGCGGGGGCGGGGCACTGGGCGGGGCACGCGGGGGGGAGGGGCGGGGCACTGGGCGGGAGGGGGCGGGGGGGAAGGGCAGGGCACTGGGCGAGAGGGGGCGGGGGCGGGGGCAGGGCACTGGGCGGGAGGGGGCAGGGCACTGGGCGAGAGGGGGTGGGGGCAGGGCACTGGGCGGGCGGGGGCGGGGGCAGGGCACTGGGCAGGAGGGGGCGGGGCACTGGGCAAGAGGGGGCGGGGCGGGGCACTGGGCGGGAGGGGGTGGGGGCGGGGCACTGGGCGGGAGGGGGTGGGGGCGGGGCACTGGGTGAGAGGGGGAGGGGCGGGGCACTGGGCGGGGCACTGGGCGGGGTCATTCTCAGTGCCACCCTTCACGCGTTCCACTCTGGGCCCTTTGGCTCTGGTACCGCTCGTTTGCTTATAGGAGCCGCGGGCGAAGGCGCCAGCTGGCCCAAAGCAGGTCAGCCCTAGGGGGTTCATGTCCCAGCCCAGCTCTCCTGCTGGCCCAGCCACGGGCGCCAGCCCCGCTGCGAATCAGGGCTCTGCAGAGAATGCCCGGTGGGCAGACATCAGGGCCTTGCTGCCCAACAGGAAGGAAGACCTGAAGCTGGACTTCAGCGAGAAAGTGGAGGAAAGTGTCATCTCGCTGCTCCGGCGAGCTAGAGATCTCCTCTATGGAGCTGGAGGCCTCTGCGCGGGAAGCACAAGGGAAACCTGCTTTCGAGTCAGTGAGATCATACTAGATTACACTTGGGAAAAACTTAATATTGGGACTTGGAGAGATGTGGACAAGGACTGGCGACGGGTGTATTCTTATGGCTGCCTTTTCAAAGTGCTGTGTATGTGCAATGAGCAAGAGGCCATTGCAGATACAATTCGGGTCTGTGACATGGGACTGCTGATGGGAGCATCCATCCTGGATAACATCCTGGTTAAGATCATTAATGTTCTTCAGAAGCATCTGACACTTGGGAAAAGGTCTGCTGAAGAGGACACAAAGGAGTCACACAGAAAGGTGATGAATGTTCTTGTCCACCACTGTGCTCTCTACAGAGAGAATAGGAACTAGTGATCCTAGCAAACAATTGCATCCCAAAATTCAGGCTGGGATAAGGAGCCACTCATCTTGGGAGGTAAATCACATAATTGGGCCTCTCTCTTTCTTGGGTAGAAGTGGAGATTTCAGGCAGCATAAATGAGATGAGCTTTCCAGAGGCAGAAGATACTTTTATGCAGCCCTTCTCTTTTGTTTACATGGAACTTCTCATCCTGTTTTCTCCGTTTATTTGTAGCTCTAAAGGTAGCTATTCTGTCCCATTTTGAGATCTACTTTTTACTTGTCTATTATTCCCTGGTTTCCCAATTAATAGGAGGTCTCTGTCACACTTTTGTGGCCTCTTCCATTCAAGAATTTCAGTCAAAGGTTTTTACAGCCATGAAGGAATTGATCCTCACAGGCCCTATAAATAAGTAGCATAACCATCTGTGCCTTGGTTTCCCCATCTGTAAAACAGATATATGATATGGGTTCTTGAAGCACTTAGGTGTACACTGATGAAGTTTTCTATATAGCAGGTTCTCTTTGGACATTGCATGTCACCAGGGCTCGACAAACCACGGTGAAATCCAGTTGCCAGCCCCGCACCGCGCATGCGCCAGACCCGCACTGCGTATGTGCGCACCGCCGGTGAACGGGGCAACTGGCTGAAATCTACTCGCCACGGGCAAGTAGATACATGGATTTGTCGAGCCCTGCATATCGCTGTGGGCAGCGCATGGTGTGCACCCAGATCACTGAAAATACATTTAACGCTAAAACTGAAGAGAATGTACCCTTTAATGATTTGAAAGACACTTCAGGATGTTGCAGTACCTCAAGGTCACCATTATCAACATCAGTTATCACTGTAGATGCAGAAGGTGTAGAGGATTGGGCTGAAGCTGTAATAACCCGACGGCACACCTCCCATAGAGGCGGCAGCATGGGGATGGGGGGAGCAGCAAGCACCGGTTCCTGAAGAGATGCCTGCCTCCCGTGCTGCTGCCTCTAATTCAGAGGTAGCAGTGTGGGGGTATGGGAGGGGGAGGTATAGGTAAGAACTGGTGCTCACGGGGAGCCAGCTTCCCCCACATGTAAACGAGGAACTGCTGTAAAGTTCAGCGGTTACACATCTACTAACATAAATGCATTTTAACATTCCTAGTTGGGAGTCAGGTCTGTGAGGTGTTTTTGTTTTGTTTTTTTCTGCTTCTCACTGGTGTGTGACCCGCTGACCGAAAAAAGGTTCCCACCTGCGCAGTAGGGGTTGCCACTTGCATGAGCTCTCGGTGCAGCTTGGGGATTTCCTGCTCATTTTACATTTTTTTTTTTTTAAATTTTTGGTGACCAGCTGAAATCTCTTCCTTTTCTGCTCTTGTTCCTCTTCCATACCCTGGTGCTGAGTGTAGCATTGATGACTGCAGTCGGCAGAGATCAGTCCGCCAGCTATGAGCTGAGAGACACTATGGACTGTTTGATTGGCAAGCAACACAAATGGGAAGTCAGCTTCCCACCACACCCACTAGTATGCCCGAAAATCACAGAACCATAGCACTGGAAGGGATCTTGAGAGGTCATCGAGTCCAGCCCCCGGTCTCATGGCAGAACCAAGCACTGTCTGATGATCTCTGACAAGTGTCTGTCTAACCTGCTCTTAAATATCTCCAGGGATGGAGATTCCACAACCTCCCTAGGCAACTTATTCCAGTGTTTAACCACCCTGACAGAAAGTTTTTCCTAATGTCCAATCTAAACCTCCCTTGCTGCAGTTTAAGCCCATTGCTTCTTGTCCCCAGCTGACTCCAGGCTGCATGTTGTGTTTCAAAGTGGCAGCGCCACGTGGAGCCCAGGGGCTGGCCCCAGTCTCCATGTGGGGCTGCCACTTTGAACCACCCTCTCCACTCCACCCCCTACCACTTCTTTCTGATAGAGGAAGCGGGGGGAGGGGAGGGGGGAGCAACTAGTCGACTAGTCTTTCATATTCCTAGACAAAACAAACCCAGTTCTTTTAATTTGCACTCATAGGTCATGTTTTTTAGACTTTTAATAATTTTTGTTGCTCTTCTCTGGACTTTTTCTGATTTGTCTATATCCCTACTGAAATGTGGTGCCCAGAACTGGACACAATACTCTGCACTGATTAGGCCTCAAACTGGAGTAGAGTGGAAGAATGACTTCTCGTATATTCCTCACTGCACTCCTGCTAATACAGCCCAGAATCATGTTTACTTTTGTTCGTAACAGTGTCACGCAGTTGATTCATATTTAGCTTGTGGTCCACTATGACCCCTAGATACAGGTTTCATTAGTCTATAAAGTGCTACCAGACCATTTGTTGTTTTTTTCTGTAACAGACTAACTCGACTACCCCCTGAAGCTCCTTCCTAGACAGTCACTTCCCATTCTGTATGTGTGAAACCGATTGGCCTTTCTTAAGGGTTTATCTCCATCATGCCAGTGCTTGAGGCTGCAGCAATTGATCCACCGGCCATCAATTTATCATGTCTGGTTAGGTGCGATAAATCAATTTCCAAGCACTCTTCCCCTGGACACTGGTATTCCGCCAAGACGAGCACAGTAGCCCCTGTTGACCTTACCGCACATAACTTCGACTTCAGCTAGATTAGATCGACGGCGGGAGTTAGTCTAGACTAGGGCTAAGGGAAGCACTTTGCATTTATCCTTATTGAATTTCATCCTATTACCTCAGACCATTTCTCCAGTACTTATGTGCCCTTCTGCCCTGAGAGAAGCTAAATATCTGACTCCTCCATCCATAGGTGCTTAGGCTATAAAAGGAGTTTTTACTTTCTACTCCTGGGTATTTTGGGAAGTTTTTGTGCTTTGGAAGAGTTCTGAGGTTTTTATCCCCATTCAGCTCGACTGTAGCTTTCCTTGTTTATGTTACATCTTCAGTTCCAGTGATTTCAGCTAGGAGAGACTAACACTGTTTTTAACATACATGTTTTCTGCTGTCATAGCAAGCGGATTACTTTGTTGTGTTAAAAAATCCTTGTGTTACAGAAAATCCGGAATGACCAGCCTGCTGTTCCAGTGATAAAATCAGAAGAAACAATTCCACTGCTTCACTGCCCTTCTCTAGAGCATTTCAGAGACAATCACATGACTCCACAAAAGCCTGTTGTCCTGGAGGGGATTGTTGACCACTGGTCATGTATGAAGAAATGGAGGTGAGGACAAGAGCTTAAAAACAGCTTTATCCCTTGGCCTGATTAAATGAGCCTGTTTTCTGCACCAGTTAACTCAAGCCGAGGATAACGTATGCCTCTGTAAATTATGAAATGCCAGGTCCCATGATTCCTGCTAGGAACATTATCTTGCTGCATAATTTGCTCTACTTCTGGAATAATTATATTTTGCTAGTAGTACTTGGGTATAACAGATCCAGCTTAGAAACTTACATCCAAATAGATTTTGCTTTGCTAATGACAGAATATTGGTAATTAGATGTTGGAAGGACCTGGTCTGTTGTTCAGTCTGTCTCTTTGGGGGCCTATATAGGGAAACCCTCTTTGGTGTATTTTCTGGTGCTGTACATCAAAGCTGGACATATACTGCCAAAGATTCTCAGGATTATTCATTTGAATTTGCCTCAGCCACATCTTTTCTTTCTGTAAACATTCACATGATAAAGATTTAGCGAGAAATACTTGGTGAAAGTGAATTTCAAAGTTTCATGTACAAGAATTATTGGAAATGAAATCGTTCATTCACAAGCATAAATATTAACACTGGAAATGCTTCCAGGTTGAGCTTGTGACTTACTTGAATATTCAACTGAGCAATACACCTAAAATTTCAGATAGTGTATAGTGAACATTTGTTGCCAAAGCACGATTATAGAAAAAAAATAAACACAAACAACTCTCAAATGAATTTGAGGAAACCTTTGCCTGCTTGCTGATATTCCACAAGCATAAACAGAAGCTACTTCCATTGAATAAATTATGGTTCGTTATTCACTCTGTACTCTTTTAACTCTCTCAAAGATGTGTTCAAATAGGAAACAAAGGGGTTTTTTTAATTGAAGAAAAATTGTGGCATTAAGATGTTTACAAACCTCACTTCTTATTCCTTTGCTGCCTGCATCCTTGGTGTCTCTGGTTGGCTGGTTTTGAGAGCAGAGGCCTTCTCTGTATATTAGTCTTGTAAATTGCTTACTAGACTTCAGGTACTGTGTAAATAGAAAATAACGAATAACAATATTCCAAGCAATGCAGCTTTTACCTCACCTCTTAGGGATGCTCTATCTGGCAAAGGGGTGTCTTGGGAAATGTTGTTTACATGCCATCAGGTATATGCCCCACTGAAATGCTCCAGATTCAAAGGAAAAAAGCAGCTGCTCTGTGATACCAAAGTTCTTTGTTCACAAAACCCTCTCAGAAAATGGATTTCCTATCTGACATCAAAACTAAGAAAAATAATGAAAACTTTAAAGCTAAGATTGAAAATAATGGAACCTGCTTTCTTCCAGTGTGGATTATCTCCGCCAAATTGCCGGCTGCCGCACAGTCCCTGTGGAAGTGGGTTCCCGCTATACTGATGAGGAATGGTCTCAGACACTCATGACTGTCAGTGACTTCATTGACCAGTATATTGTGACCAAGGTCTGTTACATTCGCATTGTTTTATCTCCAGACAAAGTCTGGTATTGGACTGGGGAATTCCACTCTAGACCCATTTGCAAAGGATATTAGAACAGAATGCTGCTTGCAGAATACCTCACACTAAAGTCCCAAAGTGTGAGGCTCACCCCCAAGGGAGGCACAGAGGAATGCTCATGCAGGGGCAGCTGAGGTCTGAGCTAGCCCCCTAGGGGGCAAGAAGAGAGCGCCACCCAGCTCTGCTTCTGGGCCCAGCCCCAGCTGCTGGCCATAGCTGCCAGCCCCATGCCTGGTCAAGGCCCCGCCCCTGCTCCCAGCTGTGTCCTTAACCTCCTCCCCCTTATCCCCTGTCCGCATCCCCACCTCCAGGAGCCTTGACCCTGCTTCTGATTCAGAGGGAGGATGGGGATGCAGGGAGGGGCAAAGAGGTGACAGGGTGCAAGATAAAAAGTTAAGGGACCACTGCCTTACGGGAGCGTGGGGTTTATAAACAAGACTGAATCATGATGTCTGAAATACTTTCAGGAATTGAAAGTTGCCAGTTTGCATCAGTGAATGCTTTCTCTTTGTCTGGACGCTAACATGCAGCAGCTGGAATTTAAGAGCTTTTCTAGGCATTGAGCTGGGGACTTAAGACTACCCCTCTTCTGGAGAGTGTCTGTTACTTGCCTGGTGAGCTGTTTGTGAGCGTCAGTGGGACTATCAATGAACAATCTAGAACTTTGCCTGTCTAAAGGGTGAATCCCTGGCCATAGAGGGGATTTTACAGGCCAGCTGGTTTTGATCATTGCACAAATTCCATCAGGAGACTCCTCCTGTAACTGTTCTTTGTGCTCTTCGCAGCATACTTGCTGCCCCTCCTTCCCATGAGTCTTGTGGGTGACTTCTGAAACTTTGAGGGTGCTAGTGTGACCAGAAAACAAACTCATCCCTTGGCCATATTCACTGGCATTACAGACAGTAAGGATGTGGCACTGGAGAGGCCTCAGGTGGTTCCTGCCTGGGTCCCATCTCTGAAGCTTCTGTTACAAGGAGAACAAAGACGGTAGAAAACCACTTACCATTTTTTCCCCCTTTTTTGCTTTCCATCTTTGACACAGTCATTCTGTCTCAGATGGTGACTATATTCCACTTGCTTGACCCAGTATAGTGAAGGCAAGGAGCCTTACACCAAACCTTACAGTCACCCCAGAGTTTCCTCTAAGATGCATGGCTACGCGCCCACACAGTATCTTCTGAGCCCTGCTCAGAGGTTCAAAGGCAGGGAGTTCAGCTGACTGGTGGGGAGGCAGGGCATCTCTCCCAGAGCAGAAAAGCAGCTGAGATAAGGCTGGGGGGAGGGAGTAATTAATTAATTAATTGGCTTGGGAGAAAGTCAGAGGGGAGGGGAGCTTGGAGAGTCCCTTTGACGGAGGAGAGAAAGACACATACAGAGAGAGACAGAGGCGGAAACCTTGCAGTCTCTTCAACCCTCCTGGGCTGGGAAAGGGGAGGCAAGGGGCTGACTGCATGGGGTTGGTGGGTGCTGGCATGGGTGCAGTGAGGTAGAGGCAGGAGGCAGTTTGTTTGGGGTGTCCTGACTTGCTGCAGTCCTGTCTGTTAGGCTGGGGTGGAGGGAGGAGGGGAAAGCAGGCTGCATTGGGGAGATGTGCTAGGAGGATATTT
The DNA here is from genome assembly GCA_032595735.1 of Pelochelys cantorii. Lineage (NCBI taxonomy): Eukaryota > Metazoa > Chordata > Testudines > Trionychidae > Pelochelys > Pelochelys cantorii. The sequence continues at coordinate 41,639,527 of CM064341.1, forward strand.
GCATGATTACATTTCAAACCAAGTTTACATAGGTGTTAATGGCCTAAGATAAGAAAGAAAAAGATACTTTTCACAGAATTTTTTTGGACTGTTGCAGATATCTAAAACTGAACTTAATGATTTTTTTAAATCCTGTGTTACTAATTAATACATGGTAAACTATTGCTTTAAGGACAGTTCTGTGCTATGTGGTAGAGTTCTGGCTCTTATGAGTCAGAAGTAGCAAATACTAGGTGTGATGCTAGTTTTGTAGAATTAATCCTTATTTGCAAGCTGTTTGAAACATGCATCCGTCTACAAACCCTGAAGCCATGTGTTAATTTGTTCTGGGGCTTCTACTCTTCCTCAAGTGGAAGAAGGCTAATTCCCTACCTTTGTAGTCACTAAGGGTACCTCACAGCAGCCAGACACGGGTGTCTTGTTTTAATATATTTTTCCACATTTGTTTTATTTGTTTTAGTGGTGCACATCCACATACTACCTCAATATTGGTGTTACACCAATAAGAAATGTCAGCCTGCCCAAAAGAAAATGCAACCCACCCAAGGATAGAAAATGTTAGAGGGAACACTGGTCATCAGCACTGTTCCTCCACTAAGATTATGGTGCTTTGTGAGATCTGATCCAATTTCACTGCAACCCCACAAGGCGCATGAAGAAATGAGGCAATAGCTTAGATACTAAATATCCCTGTACTGTGGCACAAGCATCTGTACCAGAAGTCTCTCAGCTGGAAGGACCACGTGACAGCGTATCTCCAGCTAAAGGAGCATTTACAGCCAAAGTAGTCAATTAGTATTTAGTTGACTCTAGTGCATGGGTGGGCAAAAGGGCCAAGCGGGTGGATCCAGCCCACAGAGGCCCTGCTGCTCCCCCACCCCCAGGCCAATTAGGGTCTGGGGCGGGGGAGCGCTCGAAGTCATCTCCTGCCCTGCCAGGAGCACATGGTGCTTTGAAGTGCCGCATGCTGCTCACAGGGTGGGGAGAGAGTGGAGGAGGCTTCACATGCTCCCCAGGCCAATCAGTGCCAGGGGGTGGAGGAATTGCATGAAGCTTCCTTCACCCTGCGAGGAGCCCACGGCACTTCAAAGTGCCACGTGCTCCTCGCAGAGCAGGACGAGGCTTCCCGCACCCAGGCCCTGTTTGGCCTGAGGGTGGGGGAGCGTGCCACGCCTCTTCCAGGGCATGGGTGCATAGTGGGAAGGGGGGCAAAGGTGCTCCCCCCTCCCCAGACCAATCCTGGTCTGGGGGTGGGTAGCCCCGCCTCTTCCCATTTAGGCCCCGCCCCTTCTGGGGTGGCCCGGGGCTGCTTCACAAATTTTTGAAGTGGCCCCCGGGCAAAAATTATTGCCCACCCCTGCTCTAGCAGTTTGGAATAAATTATGCCAGTAATTGACTTCATTTATAAGTAACTTACATAAATGTATTCTATAAATCATTATTTGTTGTTCTCTCTCCTGTAATTTCAGAATAACATTGGATACCTTGCCCAACACCAGCTTTTTGATCAGGTAAATCTAAAAATGAGTATTTTTTTCAGCTTGCTGTAGAGACAAGGTAATATCTTTTATTGAATCAACAATGTTGGTGATGGCTAGTCTACACTAGCAGCACTACATCAGTGCAGCTGCACCACTAGCATGTCTGGTGAAGACACTCTATGCCTTTCAGATAATTTCTCCAGTTTGTACAGATCATTTTTAATTATGATCCTGTCCTCCAAAGTACTTGCAGCCTCTCAGCTTGGTATCATCTGCAAACTTTATACGCTCACTCTCTATGCTAATATCTAAATTGTTGATGAAGATACTGAACAGAAGAGGTCCCAAAACAGACCCTTCCGGAACCCCACTTGTTATGCCCTTCCAGCATGACTGTGAACCACTAATAGCTACTATCTGAGAATGATTATCCAGCCAATTATGTACCCACCTTATAGTAGCCCCATCTAGGTTGTATTTCCCTAGTTTATTGATAAGAAAGTCATGCAGGACCATATCAAATGCTTTACTAAAGTTTCAGTATACAACATCCACCACTTCCCCCTTATCCACAAGACTTGTTATCCTATCAAAGAAAACTATCAGATTGATTTGACATGAGTTGTTCTTTACAAATCCAAGCTGGCTGTTCCCTGTCACCTTATCTTCCAGATGTTTGCAAATTCTTTAGTTATTTGCTCCATTACCTTTCTTGGCACATAAGTTAAGCTGACTGAGCTATCATGAGAGGTTAAGGAAAATAATTTTTCTTGCTCCTCCTTGTAACACCTTTTTAGGTAGTTGAAAGCTGTAATCATGTCCCCTCTGTCTTCTCTTTTCCAGATTAAACAAACCCAGTTCTTTCAGTCTGCCCTCACAGATCTTGTTTTATAGACCTTTAATCACTTTTGTTGCTCTTCTCTGGACCTTCTCCATAGTTGAAGAGCTTTCTGCTGCTCTGCTAAGATGCATGCATTACTACCACACTGACTCATGCTTATAATTCTCATTGCCCTGTTTTCTCTCTCTCCTCTCGATTTTGGCTTCCTTCATGTTATCCTTTCTCCACTTACATTGTAAACTCTCAGGCCAGGAACACTGTCTGTACAGTGCTGAGCGGCATGGTGTCTTCATCTTGAGTGCAGCCTTTGCATGCTGTCACAATGCAAATAATTCATGAGCAGGCCTCAGCCCTTCGGTAGGCAATAATTTTTGCCTGGGGGCCACTTCTGTTTACAGATGCCCCGGAAGGGGTGGGGTCTAAACAGGAAGGGGCAGGGCTCCCCACCCCCAGACTATGATTGGTCTGGGGGTGGAGGAGCTCCTCTGCCCCCCCCCCTCGCACTAGGCACCCCTGCCCTGGAAGAGGCTTGGCACACTCCCCTAACCTCAGGCCAGTCAGGGCCTGGGAGCGTGGGAAGCCTCCTCCTGTCCTGCGAGGAGCACGTGGCACTCTGAAGTGCCGTGGGCTACTTGCAGGGCCAGGGCAGGGTGAAGGAAGCTTTACGCAGCTCCCACAGGCCCTGATTGGCCTGGGGGCGGCGGAGCACGCAAAGCCGCCTCCTCCCCCTCCCCCCCGCCCCTGTGAGCAGCATGCGGCACTTCCAAGCGCTGTGTGCTGCTCCCAGGGCGGGAGGAGGCTTCACGCACTCCCCCCCAGCCAATTAAGGCCTGAGGGTGGAGGAGTGCCCAAAGCCTTCTCGGCTCTGCCCTCGCCCTGCGAGTGGTGCCACAGAGGGGAGAAGGCTTCGGGCGCTCCCCTGCCCCCAGGCCTTAATTGGCTTGGGGGGAGGGAGGGAGCAGCAGGGCCTCTGCGGGCTGGATCCAGCCCACGGAGGCCCTTTTTGCCCACCCCTGCCTCAGCCCAAGAGTAAAGATACTTGTGACAGTTATGGGAGAGGAAGGAGATGGGAACAAGGGAAGAAGGAAAACAAATAAATAGTATCAGTAATAAAGTCCTAAATGCCGCAGGGAAGTGGGAAGAAAAACTAAACCTTTGGGCTGTGTCTACACTGCAGGCTTCTTGCACAAGAACTGTTTTGTGCAAGAGTTCTTGTGCAAAAATTTTGCGCAAGAGCGCATCCACACTGCCATGTGCTTTTGTGGAAAAGCTGTGCTTTTGCGCAAGAGTGCCCATGGCAGTATGGACGCTCTCTTGCGCAAGAAAGCTCTGATGGCCATTTTAGCTATAGGGGTTTCTTGCACAAGAAACCCCTGTTGCTTGTCCACACTGCCTTCTTGTGGAAGAGATCTTGCACAAGAGAGCTTATTCCTTGTGGGGAGAGGAATGACTCTTGCACAAGAAGCCCTGTTTTCTGACGCTTTACTGTAAATTTACTTGTGCAAGAACACGCGTGCAGTGCAGACGCTCTGCAAGTTTTTGCGTAAGAACAGGTGTTCTTGCACAAAAAGCCTGCAGTGTAGACGTAGTCTTGGTGTTTGGCAAGCACTTTGAAGTGTTCAAATATTATACTCGTGGCAGCAAAAGAAAACCCAGACAGACCACGCAAGACAACTGTGTGGCAAGTGGGTATTGTGATTAGGAGAAAGGGAGGAGGGACAACAGGACTTTTTTTTTTTTTTTAGGAGTAAATTCAGTATTTTTAATTTCATTTGAGCTTTGTTAAGATGCAAAGGATTTTAATAAAGAACTCGAGCAGCATGCTGTTAAAATATTACCAGTGACTTGACCATTTCATTAGTTTTCATACTGTGTTTTTCGGTTTAACTGCTGAATTAAATAAATTTCTGGCTTTACATTACAGTGGTTTATTTAGCAAGCTGATTTACAAGGGCTGTCTCACTTCTCTTCACTGTATTGATCTAAATGACGTCTGCACCTTGAGATAGGACTCAGTCTTTTGTTCTGGGTGTGCCATCCACATGTACAGTACCGTGACGTATGTCCCATGCACACTCTCATTATGTACTTTTACATAAGAACGGCCAGACTGGGTCAGACCAAAGGCCCATCTAGTCCATTGTCCTGGCTTCTGACAGTGGCCAATGCCAGGGAATGAATAGAACAGGATCATCAATGTTGCCCATTCCCAGCCTCTGACAGAGGCTAGGGCCACCATTCCTGCCCATCACAACAGCCCTTGATGGACCCAACCTCCATGAACTTATCTAGCCCTTTTTTGGAACCCTGTTAAAGTCCTGGTCTTCACAACATCCTCTAGCAAAGAGTCTCACAGCTTGGCTGTGCATTGTGTGAAGAAAAACTTCCTTTTGTGTGTTTTAAGCCTGCTGCCTGTTAATTTCATTGGGTGAAATTAATTTTATTTGTGATGTTGTTGGTTATTGGAAGTAGATCCCAGAACTGAAACAGGATATTTGCATCCCTGATTACTGCAGCTTGGGGAAAGGGGAAGAAGATGACATCACCATTAATGCTTGGTTTGGTCCAGAGGGAACCATCTCGCCTCTTCATCAAGATCCACAGCAAAATTTCTTAGTCCAGGTCTGTACACTACTTTTCTAATGACTGCTTAATGCAAGTGTAACTAACGGTACAGCTAGAACATACGTAAGTCCTAGAAATGAGGGTAGCTAAAGGTTTGTTTGATAAGTGGCATGTGTGAATAGCTTATTATGTCTCTGTGTTCACCACCTTTGCATCTCAACATCTGACAGCTATGAATAGAAGTATGCTGTCAATGGCCTGCAAGGGAGGAAAGCATTATTTATCTCCATTTTACAGGTGAAGAACTAAGGCACATAGAGGGGAAGTGAGTTTTCCATGGCAGAGCTGGGAAGAACTCATTTCTCCAGCTTCCCTCGAGCTGGGGCATTATCCATAAGAGCTTCCTTATGCTCTCTAGGAGGTAGAGTTTTGGGTTAATTTATAGCAATAGTGCAAATAAAACCAGCAGCCCTGATTATTTTATGAAATCGCCCACAGGTCAGCGAAAGGGCCTCCGCGGGCCGGATCTAGCCCACCAAGCGAGTTGATCCAGCCTGTGGAGGCCCTGCCACTGCCCCCGCCCCCAGGCCAATCAGGGCTTGGGGGTAGGGAGAGCACATGAAGTCTCCTCCCACCCTGCAAGAGGCTCAGCTGGCGGTTGGCTCTAAGCACGGTGCTCCCTTGCAGGGCGGGGGCACGGAGTGAGACTTCATGTGTTTCTCCTTCCCAGGCCCTGATTGACCTGGGGGCAGCACACGAAGTCTCCTCCCACTGCCAGAGGCACAAGTACCTAGGGGGAACCGCCAGCTGTTCTGAACAGCTGGTGGTTCTCTTGGGGGGGGGGGGAGAGGGAGAAGGAACAAAGACTTTGTGCACTCCCCCACCCCCAGACCAATCAGGGTCTGTGGGTGGGGAAACACAGAATTGTCCCGGCCCCGCCCCTTCTGCCTGAGGCCCTGCCCTTTCTGGGGCAGCCTGGGGCCACTTCAAAAATTTCTGAAGTGGCCCCCACTCAAAAATATTGCCCACCCTGAAACAGCCCTTTGTACTTAAATGAAAATTCAGTGTTTAAAGGGTGTTCTTATCCCAGTGGGTTTATTAATGTTTACATCAGAGTCTCCAATCCTGATTGGGGTTACACTGAATGAGCATGACACAAACACATGAAGACACACTGTGTGCCGAGTTTACAATTTTAAAATGTTCACCTGTGAGTTTGTTGATCGGCTGGAGACCTCAGAGTTGCTCTTTTCTCCTCTTCAATCTCTTGTACACTGACTCAGATGTTTAAAGACAAATAACGCTATTGCTTTCAGATAACTGAGGCTCTGGATATTTCTGTTCATTAATAAGAAGGGATATGAGCCATACTTATCTAAGTCAGCTACATTTCAATGAGAGAGAGTGTTCTTTAGCACATTTCTAAAAATGGCTGTTTAGATTTTCCATGCAGTTAAGCAGCTGTCATGTTCCACCTAGAGCAGGGTTTCCCAATCTATGGATCGGGACCCAAATATGGGTCGCCATTACATTTCAAAAGGGTCACCAAGTGTCTCCCCAGATGGCTCTGCCCTCCCTCCTCCCCTGTTTTTGAATTGCCTTAGGTCACCAAGTCTTCCTGAATTGTCAAAATGGGTCCCCGTCTGGAAAAGGTTGGGAACCGCTGACCTAGAGGTAATTGCATTTTGATAGGAAAAATTCTCTAATGTATGCCCTTTGTGAAGCATACTGGGATCTTTCTGGAGGAAAGGCCTTGCATAGAGTCATATTATGAGGAGAATCTGGATGCCTTGCCCTGCTCCAACCAGCCTTGTGCCATTTGAGCCTTGAGAAGAGAGTCTGTCTGTGAATGGGAAGTGATTTGTTGTGGGCAGCAGGCAGCCTCATAACCCCAGGTTTACTTTAGCTACTTCTCTTTTTCCCAGTGTTTCCCAAGGCTTGGCTGAAAGTGGTTTGGAATGGCACTGCGGATTGGTGGTGCAGCCCAGCCAAGGGAGTGTTATGTCAACACTCGATCCGTGGGAATGCCAGACAGTTACAGTAAATGAGAAGACCTGACCCTCACTCACTTCATCACTTCAGATCCTTTGGAAAGTCCTGAATCATCGTACCAACACTCGGGCCAAACTGTCCATGATGATATGTGGAGGCAATAACATAGTCAAGAAGGAGCCCATCCCTGGAAAGAGGGTGTCTCCAGGTGGTCCTGTACATCTCACTTTCTCTAAAGATAACCAGGCCACGTTCTACACATTTGCTCAGGAGGAGGATACTGTTGGAACTTGAGATCAGAAGGAAGTCTGTATCACAAGGGTCATGCGTTAACCACTGTCTGTTGGATAGAGCATTGCCTTGCTAGGTCCATTGTGAATTTCCAGATTGCCTCAAAGCATCATAAGCAGGCAAAACCAATATGAAAGAAATTAATTGTTCAGTCCCTTCATGATATAGTGATTCAGGAGAAATGTCAGCATTTGCCACCATGCCTATAGCTGTTGATGATGATGAACATTTCTGGAAGGGTTTAAAGGTTGCCATTTTCTCAGAATATGCTGAGTGTATTGATTATGTCATCTGCCATCATCAAGATTGGTTTGAGAGTGATGCTGAAATTCAGGGCCTTCTCAACCAGAGGAGAGAAAAGCTCATTGCATACAGCAAAACGAATTATCACAGCAAGAGAAGAACATAAGAATGGCCGTACTGGGTCAGACCAAAGGTCCATCTAGCCCAGTATCCTGTCTGCCGACAGTGGCCAGCACCAGGTGCCCCAGAGAGGGTGGACCGAAGACAATGATCAAGCGATTTGTCTCCTGCCATCCCTCTCCAGCCTCTGACAAACAGAGGCCAAGGACACCATTTGATCCCCTGGCTAATAGCCTTTTATGGACCTAACCTCCATGGAATTATCTAGCTTCTCTTTAAACTCTATTATAGTCCTAGCCTTCACAGCCTCCTCTGGCAAGGAGTTCCACAGGTGACTACACGCTGTGTGAAGAAGAACTTTCTTTTATTTGTTTTAAACCTGCTACCCATTAATTTCATTTGGTGTCCTCTAGTTCTTCTATTTAGGGAACTAATAAATAACTTCTCTTTATCGGCCCTCTCCACACCACTCATGATTTTATAGACCTCTATCATATCCCCCCTCAGTCTCCTCTTTTCTAAACTGAAAAGTCCCAGTCGCTTTAACCTCTCCTCATATGGGACCCGTTCCAAACCCCTAATCATTTTAGTTGCCCTTTTCTGAACCCTTTCCAAGGCCAAAATATCTTTTTTGAGGTGAGGAGACCACATCTGTACACAGTATTCAAGATGTGGGCGTACCATAGTTTTATACAGGGGCAGTAAGATATTCTGGGTCTTATTTTCTATCCCTTTCTTAATAATTCCTAGCATCCCATTTGCCTTTTTGACCGCCGCTGCACACTGTGTGGAAGTTTTCAGAGAACTGTCCACGATAACTCCAAGATCTCTTTCCTGATTTGTCGTAGCCAAATTAGCCCCCATCATACTGTACGTATAGTTGGGGTTATTTTTCCCGATGTGCATTATTTTACACTTATCCACATTAAATTTCATTTGCCATTTTGTTGCCCAATCATTCAGTTTGGTGAGATCTTCTTGGAGTCCCTCACAGTCTGCTTCTGTCTTGACTATCCTAAACAGTTTGGTATCATCCGCAAACTTTACCACCTCACTGCTTACCCCTTTCTCCAGATCATTTATGAATAAGTTGAACAGGATTGGTCCTAGGACTGACACTTGGGGGACACCACTAGTTACCCCTCTCCATTCTGAAAATTTACCATTTATTCCTACCCTTTGTTTCCTGTCTTTTAACCAGTTCTCAATCCAAGAAAGGACCTTCCCTCTTATCCCATGGCCATGTAATTTACACAAGAGCCTTTGGTGAGGGACCTTGTCAAAGGCTTTCTGAAAATCTAAGTATACTATATCTACTGGATCCCCCTTGTCCGCATGTTTGTTAACCCCTTCAAAGAACTCTAATAGATTAGTAAGACAGGATTTCCCTTTACAGAAACCATGTTGACTTTTGTCCAACAAATTATGTTCTTCTACATGCTTCACAATTTTATTCTTTACTATTGTTTCGACTAATTTGCCCGGTACTGAAGTTAGACTTACCGGTCTGTAATTGCCCGGATCGCCTCTAGAGCCCTTTTTAAATATTGGTGTCACGTTGGCTACCTTCCAGTCATTAGGTACGGAAGCCGATTTAAGGGATAGGTTACAAACCACAGATAATAGTTCAGCAATTTCCTATTTCAGTTCTTTCAGAACCCTTGGATGAATGCCATCCGGTCCCGGAGATTTGTTAACATTAAGTTTTTCTATTTGTTCCAAAACCTCCTCTAATGACACTTCAATCCGGGACAGTTCCTCAGATTCATCACCCATAAAGGACGGTGCAGATTTGGGAATCTCCCCAACGTCCTCAGCCGTGAAGACTGAAGCAAAGAAATCATTTAGTTTCTCCGCAATGGCTTTATCGTCCTTGATTGCGCCTTTTATAGTTCGATCGTCTAGGGGACCCACAGGTTTTTTAGCAGGCTTCCTGCTTCTAATGTACTTAAACATTTTGTTATTTCTTTTTGAGTTTTTGGCTAGCTGTTCCTCAAAATCTTTTTTTGCTTTTCTTATTACATTTTTACACTTGATTTGACAGTGTTTATGTTCCTTTCTATTTATCTCACTAGGATTGGACTTCCACTTCTTAAAAGATGCCTTTTTGTCCCTCACTGCTTCTTTTACATGGTGGTTAAGCCACGGTGACACTTTTTTAGGTCTCTTGCTATGTTTTTTAATTTGGGGTATACATTTAAGTTGGGCCTCTATTATGGTGTCTTTAAAAAGTTTCCATGCAGCTTGCAGGGATTTGACTCTAGTCACTGTGCCTTTTAATTTCTGTTTAACTTGCCTCCTCATTTTTGTGTAATTCCCCTTTTTGAAATTAAATGCCAGGGTGCTGGACTGCTGAGGTGTTCTTCCCACCACAGGAATGTTGAATGTTGTTATATTATGGTCACTATTCCCAAGCGGTCTTGTAACGGTTATTTCCTGGACCTGATCCTGCGCTCCACTCAGGACTAAATCGAGAATTGCCTCTCCCCTTGTGGGTTCCTGCACCAGCTGCTCCAAGAAGCAGTCATTTAGGCCATTGAGAAATTTTATCTCTGCTTCTCTTCCTGAGGTGACATGTACCCAGTCAATAAGGGGATAATTAAAATCCCCCATTATTATAGAGTTCTTTATTTTGGTAGCCTCTCTAATATCCCTCAGCATTTCAATGTCAGTATCACTGTCCTGGTCAGTAATATATCCCTACTGCTAATTTCTTATTATTGGAGCATGTAATTACTATCCATAGCGATTCTATTGAACATGTTGATTCACTTATTTTTATTTCATTTGATTCTACATTATCTTTCACATACAGTGCCACTCCACCACCCACCCGGCCTGCTCTATCCTTTCGATATATTTTATATCCCGGTATGATTGTGTCCCACAGATTTTCCTCATTCCACCAGGTTTCAGTGATGCCTATTATGTCAATCTCCTCATTTAATACTAGGTGCTCTAGTTCACCCATCTTATTAGTCAGACTCCTAGCATTTGTGTAGAAGCACTTTAAAAATTTGCCACTGCTTATTTGTCTGCCCTTCCCTGGTGCATTGGATTCCTTTGTATGCGGTTGTTTGTCTGCTCTGGCCCATGGTTTGCCCTCTCCCCTCCTCTCTTTCTGACTACAGCTTAGAGAATCTCTATCAATGGATTCTCCTCTAAGAGAAGTCTCCCTCCGATTTACATGCATCTCCTCACCAATCGGCTTTCCCCCATCTCTTAGTTTAAAAACTGCTCTACAGCCTTTTTAATGTTTAGTGCCAGCAGTCTGGTTCCACCCTGGTTTAGGTGGAGCCCATCCTTCCTGTATAGGCTCCCCCTCTCCCAAAAGTGTCCCCAGTTCCTAATAAATCCAAACCCCTCTTCCCTACACCATCGTCTCATCCACACATTGAGACTCTGAAGCTCTGCCTGCCTACCTGGCCCTGCGCGTAGAACTGGAAGCATTTCCGAGAATGCCACCGTAGAGGTCCTGGATTTCAGTCTCTTTCCTAGCAGCCTAAATTTGGCCTCCAGGACATCTCTCCTACCCTTCCCTACGTCATTGGTACCTACATGTACCACGACCATCGGCTCCTCCCCAGCACTACACATAAGTCTATCTAGATGCCTCGAGAGATCCGCAACCTTCGCACCAGGCAGGCAAGTGACCATACGGTTCTCCCGGTCATCACAAACCCAACTATCTATGTTTCTAACCATCGAATCACCCACTACTAACACCTGCCTCTTCCTAACTGGCATTCCCTCCCCCTCAGAGGTATCCTCAGTGCAAGAGGATACCGCAACATCCTCTGGGAGGAGGGTCCCAACTACGGGATGGTTTCCCTCTGCTCCCATTGAATGCTCTGTTCGCTTGAGACTTTCATCCTCCTTAAGAGCACTGGGGCTCTCAGACTGGAGGTGGGACAGTACTACAAGAAAGTCATACAAGCAACTTAAGGCTGAAATCCAAAGGAAAATCCACATAAAAACAAGTGGTGATGAGAAAAGGCCAAGAAGATTGATGCTGATAAACATGACACAAGGAGCTTTTTTGAAGCAATAAGGCTATTTACACTCCATGCCCCCAAGGTCCTACACCACTCTCAGCCCAGGATGGGTCAATATACTTTAAAAACAGCAAAGCCATCAATGCCAGGAGCGTTTTGAGTCACTCCTGAACCATGAATCAACTGTCTGATCCACTATTGAATCCATATCTCAACAACATGAGACTCTCTTGCTGATCTGCCCTACCTCCTCCCTTCATCCTTGCAGCAGTAATACAAGCCATCATGTGAACTAAGAACAAGGCAACAAGACTAGACGGTGTACCAGCAAAGTTCACATGTTTGGAGGTGAAGAACTGGTAAAGAAGCTCCACAGACTTTTCTTCAAATGTACCGTATATTTGAGAGAGTTTTGTGGGTGAATCTGTCTGTCCATGAGTCTTGTTCGTCAAAAATTCCTACTAAACAGTAAGAGTTAGGACCACCAAATTTGATAGGCAGCTTCCTCTTATCATAACTTAAAGCAAGGTCAAGTTTGGTTGTGCCAGGACATGTGCATGGAATGTGGTTGTTTTTCATCCAGCAGAAACAGAGGACTGTGATATACTCCACAGTGACCACAGGGGGTCATCAAGCAAGCATGCCCCCATCTTCCCAATAGCCCCAGAGAGTTGTGGAGCAGCTGCCAGCTGGTCTAGGAGAGAGGTCCATGCTCCCCTCTCCCCCCCCCGGAAAATTGCAGAGCAGCTGCCACCCAGCCCCCGCCGCCCTACCCAGGTCCAGGACAGTAGCTGCTGGCCGAGCAGCACAGCCCCCACCAGCCTAGCAGTTGGCGGTCGGACAGCATGGCTCCTGCTGCCCCAGCTTGCCCCAGGGAGCAACCAGAGTTGGGCAGTGTGGCCCTACTGTCTCAGGCTGGCCTGAGGGAGCAGCAACCATATGATCCCTGACTCTTGCATCCCCCTCTCCTGAGCCTCCCAACCCCCTGCCCTGACTCCTGCACTCCCCACAGTCCCTGCCCTGAAGGACGCAAGCAACACTGGGTAAATCTTCAAGCCTGGTGTAGTGAGAAGATTCCAGAAGACTTGAGAAATGCCAGCATTGTAACTCTCCGTAAGAAAGAAGATAAGTTGGAGTGTGGAAATTAGCAAGGCAGTGCCTTGCTATCTACAACAGAGATAATTCTCATCCATAACCTCTTAACCAATTACTGCCCTTTGCTAAGGAAATATTGCTGGAATCGCAGTGCAGTTTCAGATAATCCTGCAGAACCACCAACATATTTGTTGCCCTCCAAATCCAGGAAAAGTTTTCTGAGCAAAATCAAGACCTGCACATGGGCTTCATCAATTTGACAAAAGCTTTCAACTCTGTCTGCTGCAAAGTCCTGTGGGAGATACTGGCCAGATTTGGCTGCCCCCCAAAATTTATTAAGGTCATAAGGCTTATGATCAGATGATTACCACCATTCTTTGTAAAGGCCTGGAGATGGACCCTTTTTATCAAAACTGGGGGTAAGTAAGATTGAGTTATTGCTCCAGCCCTGTTCTCCATCTAGTTAGCAAATTTTGGTCCTCATTAAAGTCTTCCTTCCCAATGGAGTAGATATTCAGTACAGAATGGATAGGCAGCTTTTTAGTCTGCAACATCTCCACTCCAAGCCTAACATCCATTAGTGATCTTCAATATGCAGATGGCTGCCATCCTTGCACACACGGAGAATGACCTTCATCAAAGCCTATGACTCTCTCTGAATATCAAGAGGACTAAAGTGTTCTGTTAGCCTGCCTCAAGCCTTGAACATGACCCAAATCACCATTGAGGGTCAGACTTTGGAGACAGTTGAGCACTTCTGCTACCTTGGTAGCAAATTCTCCCAAAATACAAAAATCAACATTGAGATCCAGCACAGGGTCCAGTGCACAAAGGCTTCCCTGGGGAAACTTCAAGGATCATGACCTATGGAAGGACACTGAGATCCAGTTCTCTAAGGCAACTATTATTCCTAAACTCCTTTATGGCTGTGAAACCTGAGTGACCTATCAACAGAATCAAGACCTCAGAAGTCAGGAGAGGTGCCACCAACAATGCCTGTGGAAGATCTTTGCATCGAGTGGAAAGATCGCTACTCTGCCACCAGCACCAACGATCCTTGTGCACCAACTCTTCTGGGCTGGATGTTGTGTGTGGATGCCAGACTCTTGCCTCCCAAAACAAGTCCTCTACTCTCAGCTCACCCAGGTCCGGGATCCCATGGTGGTGAAGAAAACACTACAAAGACAGATGGAAAGCGTATCTCAAGAAACCCAACGTGGACACAACAAGCTGAGAAGGACGAGCTGCCAGTGGTGATGGTGCCACATCCTCCCATCAGGCTGTGGCTCACTTTGAAGAGAAGCACCTTCCCTCTCTCTCCAGCCTTGAGGGCAAGGAAAAAAAGTTCTCCCAGCATGCAGTTGGCCTGCCAGAAAATGTCTGTACCTACTACAAGCGGATCTGTGATTCCCGGATCAGACTCCTGAGTCATGTCAGGACTCGTGTAAATCTGTGGTAGAAATCGTTCTTGAATGGAGGGATCACTGATGATGGAGACAGTTATCTGTTACTAACAGAGCACAGGTGCCTTAGAGGATTGATAGCCTAGAAACTTTCATTTGGTCTGCAAGTTAATTTTTAGCCTCATCTATCTGCAACTCAGAGCAGTGTGGATCAATTTCTCTCCCAATTAAACATCACGATGTAAAAAACCAATTCAATGGGGATGGCAAAATTAGACATTGTAGAGTATAAGCAAGCTCAATACCAGCCTGCTGCTACCTGGAAAACTCCCCTTTCTCCTCTTGAATGTAGTAGCACTCAGCTCAGCAGGCACAGCTAATTCAATACCCTTATTTATTAACCATCCTTTCAATGCAGTTTCCTTCTAGCTATGTCAAACACTTTGGAGACTGGGTGCCATATCATTAAAAAAGAATACAAGAAGAGCTGCCTTCCCTTCTTTACAAGCATCTCCCCAGTATTCTGAACATCTTACCACAGGGGTCGGCAAACTTTTTGGCTCAAGGGCCACGTCTGGGTAGAACTGCATGGCGGGTCATGAATGTAGGGCTGAGTCAGGGAGTTGAGATGCAGCCTCCAGCTGAGTGTTGCTTATCTCAGGCAGCTCCAGGGGGCAGGGCAGTGGGGCTAAGGCAGGCTCCCTGCCTGCCCTGACTCCACATAGCTCCCAAAAGCAGCTGGATTGTCCCATAGTGGCTCCTGGGGAGATGGAGCAGTTAGCTCTGCATGCTGCTGCTATCCACAGGCATCACCCCCACAATTCCCCTTGGCCGTAGTTCCCTGTTCCCAGCCAATGGGAGCTAGAGCGTGGCTATGCCTGCACTGATTTCCCCCACCCCAGTGTCTGCAGGGACATGACAACACTTCCAGGGGCAGCATGGGACCAGCAGGAAGAGAGCCTGCCTTAGCTTCACTGAGCCATCGGACTCGTAATCCCACAGGCCTGATTAAAAGTGCTAATGGGCCAGATGCTGCTCACAGCCCTCTCTTACCTGCTGCATGAAGCCAGGTACATAGGGTACAACCCAGTGTGATCGGATTTATTCGTTATATAGTTCGTCATTTGTTCCTTAGTCGCAAAAATCATGTTTTGCCCAGGGTCTAGCAATCTGTAGTCTGCTGTTAAGCGCTTGTCATGATACAGGGACAGAGCATTAGACTGATCAAGTAATTAACTGAAGTTAAACACTATTTCAGCAGGTTGTACAGATTAATGACAGATCAGAAATGTATATCCTTCTACCTGCAGGTAATTGGAAGAAAATACATCTGGTTATGCTCTCCACAGGAATCAGACAATCTATATCCACATGAAACCCAACTTCTTCATAATACCAGCCAGGTAAATGACTGCCTGAAATCTAAACATTGATCATCTAATTTTAAATAATCAAGCCATCTTTGAATCTGAAAACAAATTGTGTGTTTTGATTTTAGGTGGACGTGGAGGAACCCGATTTAGTTAAATTCCCCAAGTTTGAACAGGTTAAATTTCAAGCTTGTATTCTGACACCAGGACAGGTTCTGTTTATTCCAGTTAAATACTGGCATTATGTACGATCTCTTGATGTCAGTTTCTCTGTCAGTTTTTGGTGGTCATAAGCCATTATTCAATGTCAAAAAATCTGTTGTGCAATGTAATGTAATATAAAAATAGCAGCATGCTGTATTCTTGATTAGTGAAAGAATGTTCAGACCTTCCACAGAGGAAGGCTTTTCATAACATGAGAATGTTCTCATTAAAGTGCAGAGCTGAGTTAAGAAATTAAATTTTTTCAGCTGCCCAATGGAGCGAGAAATCTAAACAAAGAATCAGAAATGAAGTAGGTGCAGCAGCCATGGTTTTGTGGCTGTTTCCAATACAAATTCCTAATAAAGAGCATCCATCGAATGATCAGCTCAAGTATACATCCCCAAAGCAAGACTGTCTATGGGCATGATCATGGTGCTGGGCTGTCAGTGAAACTGAAGGGAGCATGTGACCCATTGTAAGTTTACCATCCATCTGAATTTAATAATAGTTGCATAGTCTAGACTTGCATTGTGATGGATAATAGTGATGCAAAATCTCAGAACATAAAAAGGAGCCAAGCCATAAAGCCAGGCAACAGTCCCCTGTGCAGTAAAATCTGCTGCTAATGAGGGCTGGAAGTGCCATCCTCTGTGGATTATGATAGCATTCAGTTATCAAGCTCAGCTGGAGTACGTGTTGTGCCCTTTGCAGGGAGATGGACTGTATTCCTTTCATTCCCACTAGCAACTAATTCATGACCACCCTCCCTGTTGCAGTTGACAGGGTTTGGTGTTTCTCTCCCTTCCAACCCATTGTAAGGAAACAGACTATTCTAAAATGATTTTTTAAAATAGCTGCTGGAGAAATACATTAATATACAAAACAGGGGCACTTCAGTGACTTTTCATCTGCTGACCTAACAAAAAGCCCATTTGCTCACAGGAAAGATGAAGCTTCATTTGCTTGATTAAAGCTCTGATATGACTAATCATTGCAAATTCAGAGTTCTCTCTCTCTCGCTCTTATGCCAACCCCAAATGCATGTTTGCTTAGAAGGAACCTTCACCATGAGCTCTGGTGCACTGAGCCAGGGAAGGAATCAGCATGCAGCATTTGGAAGGCTCCTTCCTCTGGTGCTTGTTCCCATTAGGCTCCCCTCTCCCACACTAAGCCATTTTCTGGGGTATTATGTAAAAACAGTCATAACAGCAAGAACCATGAGAGAGATGCACAGCTTCTAGTGGGCTGAAAAGACTGCCCCCATGCTTCTATGCCTGCAGAGCTGAGAGGCTGCAGGTGCTTTGAGATCCAAGAAATGAAGATGCAGCAGAAGTGATAACTTAGCATTATTTATTATAGCCAACAATTACCAGGGAATTGTGATGTTAAAAAGAGGTTCAAGAGATGTTCCCAGCCCTTCCGAAAGCCCGAGATGCGTTTCTAGTGCCACCTTTGTCAGAGATACAGCCATTAAGAATGTATGTATATGTGCATATTCAGATGGTATTTAAAAGCATCCTTTGTGAGAAGGGCTGGAATGAGGTGCGCATGAGGTATTAATACTGAGCCCTGTCAATGGCACTTCACTGAACTCAACCAGGATGGCAGAAAGGTAAAATCGAGGTTTGTCAGCCAATTTAAAAACTATTATAAAATCCAAGTCTAAAGAGTTGCATGGAGCTCTCCTGTCCTAGTTGCACATTCACACCTCTGCAGATGGACCCCTGCCCAGGACACCACTTAATTTGACTGCACTGGGTACAGTATCAAGATCTGTCTGTGTGGCTCAGCTGACACAGGGGGCATAATGCCCCATAGACCAATTGGCAATAGAGGTGGTGATGTCCAAATACCAGCACAGCCTCCACTACAGCCATGCAACATTCTTCACAGCGCTGCAACTGAACAGGGCCTTTGATCAGGGAGGCTAAAGTCAGGATAGTTAGTTTCAGACTCCTAGCAAGGTTTCAGCAGAGCAAAAACAAACTATAAAGTTGACTTTGGTCCCTAGGCATCCTACTTTCAGAATGACACAGTTTACACTAACACTGAACGACACTGCAATTGGGCTTGTCTGCAAGAGAGTGAAGGGAAATGGTCACTAACTGAAGCTGCTCTTTCTAACGCCTCCTTGTCCCTGAGGCTGATGGTCCTCTCCTCTCTGTGGAGGCACTTGAAGACAGCTGGGAATCTGGCCGATTTATCTCTGTAGTAAATAAAAAATGCCGTGTTAGTGACCAAATACTAGTTTGTGGTGTTACTCTGACAATACTTTCATGAGCTCCAGATTCTCACCAAATGGCTAAAACTGTGTAAACGTCTGTTAGGACCTTTTTAGTGGCAATTTCATTGCCTTTTTAGTGGCAAGTTAAATGGGGGCGTTCTGAGAACGTTCTACTTCAGCATCACTGAATACTTCTAGGTTTTTCTCACATAACATATTGCTGGCAGCAGAGGGTGTAGTACTGGGCGTACAAGCATCACCCTGACAGCAACAGGCGCACAAAATGACTAAAAGAACGACTAGGTGAAATACTTGATGTTTCCAGTGAGTAAGCAAGTTCAATACACTGTCACCTCATGGTGACTCCAGTAACTTAAGCATCACTATTAAGTATTTCAACCTGCACCCAGTATTATTATACAAGACTTTTTAAATTGATTGGCCTATTACCTGGAATCTCATGTGGCCAAAACTCATTGCAGTGGGGACAGTGTGGTTCAGTCTGGGCTTTGAAATACTTTCCAGCACAAGGCAAGTGCATTCCAATTCCACAGGTTTCACATATTTGACTCTGAAATGAGAAGTGCTACTGTTAACAGAAAGCAACTCTGGTCTCCCTCAGTTCTATACAGTATGTCACCTTTGGAATGAGCCATAGTCTGCCTTACTGACCCACAGTAAGAGCATTAACTCAAGAATTTTCCTTCATGGCCAGTGGGGGGAACGTTGTAAACAGAGGCTGGTCCGAGTTATGGGGAAATATGTACTTGAGCTGGGAAAGGGGCATTTATTGGGCTTAGGGATGGAAAAAGTAATTTAAAAATGTAACCATGTAACTGCTAAAAGTCCTAGTGGTTACACACACTGCGGGCTCTGCAGTATACTTACACTGCAAAGCCTCCCGGGGAGCCAGCATGTAACCTGCATCGGGGGATGAGCGAGGCCCCCCACAGACAGGGACTCAGCCCCTCCCTGTGGTGAGCCCTGCAGGGCTGGAGCAGCCTGCTACCCAAGACCGTACTGATTAACCAGAATCGGTAAGCTTACCAGCTTAACCATTTACATCCCTAGTTGGGATGATGGAAAAACATCACAGAAAGGCAGCTTGGGAGCCAAAGCATGTTGGCACAGGTGGCTGGAAAAAGGGGTGTCAGAACAGCATGCCTGTTGGAGAAGATTTGGAGAGGAGAAGTAGCTGCAAGGGGCAGGGAGCAAGGAAGGGGGGTTAGCAGCTGAGAAGAGGCTCTCAGGCCCCAGCCATTCATCAGGAGGACAAGATGGGGTGCTTATGGCAGTACAACTGCCCAGCTCCCCAGTGCAGTTTGTGGACTTATTCTAGAGCTCTTGACACAAGCAATTCCAGAGTGTCCACTGTCTAGAATAAAGATGGATGCATGTGCCAGACTTAGCCCAGTGACATAAAATAGCTAACAGCCATGCACATGTAAGAATGGGAAAGATTCGCCCCCAGCTCAGCTGACAGGGATAGGAGCCAGCATGGTAGATGGAGGTTTCTCACTGGCTGAGCTCATGTTCTCAAAGTTCATGTAGTATTTTCCAATGACAGTAAGCCCACCCACTTTGTTACCTGGATGGCGAGGCTACGACAGATGTTACATTTCCTCGCCAAGTCTTGGTAGTTGTTGAGGATGTATTGCTCCATCTCCATTATGCAACGAGTATGCAAGGTGTACTCCCCATCTCGCTATAGGAACAACACCACCAACCGTGAGACTGTAATATTGTTTCTAGGATTCAATCAACCTTTTTCTGACCTCACTCTCTACCTTTTAGCAATAGCAACGTTTGACATTCATGTCTTTTCAGCACCTGGCAGAGACCCATCACTGACTAATACAAAGGCAATTTCCTAATTCCACTCAAAGCACTGTATCTAATTAGCATAAAGTGGGAAAAAGCTCCCTTGTCTTTAAGAAGTATACATACCATGAAGGATATAGGTCCCTGCAAGCATTTTCCCCATCCCCCATCGAAGACCATATAGGGGACCTTAAGTCCTCCCACCCTGCACGTACGTATCAAAGAGAGGACCCTAGACAAAAGGCAGGGCTCCACATAGCATTTACCTTTGCAACTGGACTTCTCTGGCACAGCTCTAAAATACTGACATTATCTCATGTGAAGAAAGAGTCCCAGATTTTCTCCCATGTAATAAAGGGTTAGACATTCCAAGACACAAATGGCTTCCTGACTCCTACTGACTTTCAATCAGAATTGGGCACCTACCTGCCCTTTGTGTTGGAAAGTCTCCCCTAGCTCAGAGGAGCCAGGGGCAGAAGATGGTGTAGAGATTTGAAGTGAAACACCTCCAAGAGCAGAGGGCGAGCGCAGCAACTGCACCACTTATGACCACGGTCACCTCTGCTTGCCAACATAAAGAGGGGACTGTCATTCCAGCCCTTCTCTGGGGGGGCGTACATCAGCAGTGGCACAACCATTTCCCAACTTCAGTGTTTAAAAGAGAGCTGCATGCGTTTAGAGTGCCCCAAGCACAGAGAATTGGGGGAGTGTTTCAGCATGTTTCACAGTCATAACAGTGTACAAAATATATCGGAAGGACAGAATAGGTCATGTTGGTGGGGGAGACACACTATACGTGAAAGAAAATATAGAATCAAATGAAGTAAAAATCGTAAATGAGCCAAGATGTTCCATAGAATCTCTATGGATAGTAATTCCATGCTCCAAGAAGAAGAATATAACTGTAGGGATATATTATCGACCTCCTGATCAGGACAGCGATAGTGACTTTGAAATGCTAAGGGAGATTAGAAAGGCTATCAAATTAAAAAACTTGATAATAGTGGGGGATTTCAACTATCCCCATATTGACTGGGTACATGTCACCTCACGACGGGATGCAGAGATAAAATTTCTTGATACCTTAAATGACTGCTTCTTGGAGCAGATGGTTCTATAACCCACAAGGGAGAGGCAATTCTTGATTTAATCTGAAGTGGAGCACAGGATCTGGTTCATGAGGTAAATAAAACTGAACCACTTGGAAATAGTGACCACAATGTAAGAAAATTTAACATCCCGGTGGTGGGAAAAACATCTCAGCAGCCCAACACTGGCATTTAATTTCAGAAAGGGGAACTACACAAAAATGAGGAAGTTAAACAGAAATTAAAAGGCACAGTGACAAAAGTAAAATCTCTGCAAGCTGCATGGAAACTTTTCAAAGACACCATAATAGAGGCCCAACTTAAATGTATACTCCAAATTAAAAAAAACAGTAAGAGAACCAAAAAAAAGTGCCACCGTGGCTTGGCTTAACCAAGTAAAAGAAGCAGTGAAAGATAAAAAGACACCTTTTAAAAAGTGGAAGTCAAATCTTAGTGAGGAAAATAGAAAGGACCATAAAATTTCTCAAATTAAAGTGTAAAAATATAAGAAAAGCCAAAAAGGACTTTGAAGAACAACTAGCCAAAACTCAAAAAGTAACAGCAAAATGTTTTTTAAGTACATCAGAAGCAGGAAGCCAGCTAAAAAACCAGTTGGGCTCTTGGACAATCAAGATGCTAAAGGAGCCTGCAAAGATGATAAAGTCATAGCAGCGAAGCTAAATGAATTCTTTGCTTCAGTCTTCACAGCTGAGGATACTGGGAGATTCCCAAACCTGAGCTATTCTTTTTAGGTGACAAATCTGAGGAATTGTCCCAGATTGAGGTGTCATTCGAGGAGGAAAGAACTCAAATGGGAAACTGCTGAACCTATTAACTGTGGTTTGTAACCTATCCTTTAAATTAGCTTCCATACCTAATGATTGAAAGATAGCTAACATGACGCCAATATTTAAAAAAGGCGCTAGAGGTGATCCTGGAAATTACAGACCAGTAAGTCTAATGTCAGTACCTGGAAAATTAGCTGAAACTATAGTAAAGAATAAAATTGTCAGACACATGGATGAATATAATTTGTTAGGGGAAAAGTCCACGTGGTTTCTGTAAAGGGAAATCATGCCTTACTAATCTGCTAGATAAACTTAAAAAAAACCAAATGGTCTGGTAACACTTTATAGACTAACCAAAAGTACTGCCAGACCATTTGTTGTTTTTTAAGTTTATCCTGTACAGACTACCGGTAACTCGGCTACCTACTAATCTGTTAAGAGTTCTTTGAGGAGGTCAACAAATATGTGGACAAGGGGGAATCAAGTGGATGTGGTATACTTAGATTTCCAGAAAGCCTTTGACAAGGTCCCTCACCAAAGGCTCTTAAGTAAAGTAAGTTGTCTTGGGATAAGAGGGTCCTTTCATGGACTGAGAACTGGTTAAAAGACAAGAAACAAAGAGTAGGAATAAATGGTAAGTTTTCCAAGTGGAGAGAGGTAACTAGTGGAGTCCCCCAAGGGTTGTCCTGGGACCCATCCTATTCAACTTACTTATAAATGATCTAGAGAAAGTGGTAAACAGAGAGGTGGCAAAATTTGAGATGACACCAGACTGCTAAAGATAATTAAGACCAAAGCAGACTGTGAAGAGCTTCAAAAAGATCTCACCAAACTAAGTGAAAATGGCAAATGAAATTTAATGTGGATAAATGTAAAGTAATGCACATTGAAAAAAATAATCTTAACTATATATACACAATATGATGGGGACTAATTTGGTTACAGCTACTCAAGAGAGATCTTGGAGTCATTGTGGACAGTTCTCTAAAAACATCCACGCAGTGTGCAGCGGCAGTGAAAAAAGCAAATAGAACATTAGGGGTCATTAAAAAAGGGATAGAGAATAAGACAGAAAATATCTTATTGCCTCTATATAAAACCATAGTATGCCCACATCTTGAATACTGCATACAGATGTGGTCGCCTCAACTCAAAAAATATATATTGGCATTGGAAAAAGTTCTGAAAAGGGGAACAAAAATGTTTAGGGGTTTGGAACAGGTCCCATATAAAGAGAGATTAAAGACTTGGACTTTTTAGCTTGGAAAAGAGGAGACTAAGGAGGGATATGATAGAGGTCTATAAAATGGCTGGTATGGAAAAAGTGAATATGGAAAGGTTATTTACTTATTCCCACAATATAAGAACTAGGGGCCACCAAATGAAACTAATGGGCAGCAGGTTTAAAACAAACAAAAGGAAGTTTTTCTTCACTCAGCACACAGTCAATCTGTGGAACTCCTTGCCAGAGGATGTGGTGAAGGCTAGAACTTTAACAGGGTTAAAAAAAGAGCTAGATAGATTCATGGAGGCTAGGCCCATCAATGGCTATTAGCCAGGATGGGTAGGAATGGTGGCCCTAGCCTCTCTTTGTCTGGATGTGGGTGACAGGGGAGAGATCACGTGAGGATTACCTGTTGTGATCCCTCCCTCTGGGGCATCTGGCATTGGCCACTGTTGGCAGACAGGATACTGGGCTAGATGGACTTTTGGTCTGGCCCAGTATGGCCGTTCTTATGTTTGAGAGTTACACCTGTGTAACCTTACTGCCTTGCGTGAGATTCTAGATGTAACCATATTGTTTAGCTTGCAGAACATTTGCTACTAGTGATGATATATGGGAAGAAAAGAGCTCTGGCAGATGCAGACTTGGAAACGTAGTACATTTTATATGGAATCATTGAGACAATAAGACTTGGCCCACCCAATACCATTTTTATAGTCACTCTTTGGAGTAGGGCTGCACTTTTGGCTGTCAAAGCCATAAGAAAGAACAGTCACAGTTACTAAAATGCCCACTCTTTCTACAAGACAGAGCAATTACTTCAGAGAGCCACTTATCCTGCACCAAATTTTGCAGCACTTGCTC
The DNA here is from genome assembly GCA_032595735.1 of Pelochelys cantorii. NCBI lineage: Eukaryota > Metazoa > Chordata > Testudines > Trionychidae > Pelochelys > Pelochelys cantorii. The sequence continues at coordinate 41,663,137 of CM064341.1, forward strand.
AGCTTCCTTTTTCTTCATTTTTTTTGTTTTAAGTTGGTCAGCCAAGTTTAGAATATTTGTGGAAGATGCAAAGCCACTTTCTGATAAGATGATCAGATCCATCTGCAGAAAGAAAAATACCCGTGAGAGAAAACATACAATTGGCCAGCCACAAATCTGGGCTAAGTGCAGCGTGGATGTTCTTTTTTTTTCAGCACCTAGCTTAAACATACTATAAAAGGCAACATATAATGCAAATATTTCAGAAAATTAACACGACTAAGGGGCTCTTAGGAGTGTGAACCTGCCACGGGGGGAGAATTCCACAACTCAAAACTGCAAAAAGGGGGTTATAGGAAGCAGTGCTGAACACCCTTTAACACACTGCAATGATGCTGCATAATGGATGCATCTTCCACACCCATCAAGGTATCTGTGTCTTGAGGTGGCTTGAGATTGGGCTTTATCCATCAGGAAGGAATTCACTCTGACTGGATTCATGTGCATAACTGAATGTACTTGGTATTCTTAGGGTGAATTGAAACTCCCAGTTTTCAGAAATTCTATCTTTGCTTTAGCTTCAGTGCAAAACCTATGATGGCAACAAATCTTAGCGCACTAGTGAAAGTAGTACACACGCACTTTTAGCACAGTATCTCTGCTCAGCGCAACTCTAGATAAGAGCTGATAGTAACCTCTGTTTTGACCTACACTGTTGACCACATCAGTGAAGATGCACCAGTCTTACACCAACAATGAGAATACTTCTGAAAACTGTCAGTGTAAATGAGACTTTTGGACAAACTTCATATTGAGGCCCGTGAGGAATGGATGACAGGACATGAAGCAATGGGCTTAAATTGCAGCAAGGGAGGTTTAGGTTGGACATTAGGAAAAACTTCCTGTCAGGGTTGTTAAGCACTGGAATACATTTCCTAGGAAGGTTGTGGAATTTCCATCATTGGAGAATTTAAGAGCAGGTTAGACAAACACCTGTCAGGTATGGTCTAGATCAGTGGTCTCCAACCTTTTTACACCGAAGATCACTTTTTAAATCTCAGAACAAGCAAAGATCTACCACCCCATCCTTCCCCCAAGACCCCACCCCTTCCTTGAAGCCCTGCCCTCTCTATTCTCCTCCTCTCCATCACTTGCTATGCCCAGCCCTTACACACTCTACACTGCCACTTTTTTTTCCCAATTGTTCTGTAGGAAGAGGTTTTTCCAACATTTGGCCTGTCTAGACTGGACCAAATGTTAGAAAAACCCCTTCTTTTGGAAGCCCCCTTATTCCTCGTGGAACGAGGAATATAGGGGTTACCGAAAGAGCATGTTTGCTCCTCCACTAAAAAAAGCGGAAGAACAAACGCATCCCTGGATGCAGAAGAGTTTTTCCAGGATATCTCTGGAATCCTGGAAAAACTCCTGCAGTCTAGCCGTACCCTCACTGGGTTGAGACAGGATGTGTGGGAATGAGGGATTTGGGTGTGGGAAGGGGTGAGAGGTGCAAGCTCTGGGAGGGAATTTGGATGCAGGAGGAGGTGGAAAAGGAGATGCTGGCTTGGGGAGGGGGCTCCAGGCTGGGGAGTGTTGGGGTCAGATGGAGGGTTGCAGTACTAAGCAAGCCACAGGCTTGTGGCTGTGAGGGTGCAGGAATTTGGGTTGGGGTATGTGAGGGGCTCAGGGCAGGGGGTTCCAGTGTATGATAGGCTCAGATCTAGGGTCTGGGGGGAGGGGGGGTGCAGGAGTGTTATAATGCTGCAGCCAGATGGTGGCTTGGCCCCAATTGGGGGTTTGTTGGCCAGGCTTCATTTTTAAATAAAATACGATGTCAGACACAAAAAGTTTCTGCATTGTCTTTATTTACGAGAAGGGCAGGGATCCTGTTTTGAGTCAGGGGTCACTGACCCACAAAAAAGTCAGTTGGGGCCACACAAGTGAGATGCGAAAAAAAAAAACCCTCCTCCCAACCCCCCCCCCCTCAAGCCTCACTAACATGGCCCCAATTGTGCTGGTGGGAGCAGGGGACATGGTACTGGGGAAGGGTGCCAGTGGGTGCTGTGGCAGGGGACAGAGTGCTGGGGTGGGGACAGGGTTCTGTAGCAGGGGACAGGGTACCAGTGGGAGCAGGGTACTGGGGTGGGGCCAGGGCTCTGCAGCAGGGGACAGGGTACCAGTGGGAGCAGGGTACTGGGGTGGGGCCAGGGCTCTGCAGCAGGGGACAGGGTACCAGTGGGAGCAGGGTACTGGGGTGGGGCCAGGGCTCTGCAGCAGGGGACAGGGTGCCAGCGGGGAACAGGAGAGAGGGGACAGGGTGCCGGGGGGGGGGGGGAGGGGACAGTGTTCTGCAGCAGGGTACAGGGTGCCAGTGGGGGCAGGGAGTCCCCTGCACCAGCCTCCTCCCAGGACTTCCTCCTCCCCCCCCCCCGCAGAGGAGGGAAGCCCCCACACGCGCCTCCTCCGGGGCCAACTCCCCTTCCCACAGAGGAGGGAAGCCGCGGCGCGCGACTCCTCTGGGGACCCCCCCACAAGTTCTGGCACGCCACACCACAGATCTGAGGAAGGGGAGCAGCCAGCGCACTTTCGGAACCCCCGGAAGTGGCGCGCAGCTGCAGGACTTCCATCCACCCTGCAGGCAGCCGGCACTACCTCCATTTTCGCTGGAGGTAGGTAGTGGGGCTTCTCGGGCATGGGGGAAATGGGGGGCCCCCGAACGCCTCGCGATCGACCGGTTGGTGACCATGGGTCTAGATGATGCTTGGTCCTGCCATGAATGCACAGGATTGGACTTGATGACCTCTTGTGGTCCCTTCCAGTTCTGATATTCCATGGTCAAGGCAAGCAATGCATCACTGTGGCTGTCCATAAAGAACAGATGTATTTATAGCAGTGGGATCCCCAAAACACACACAGTCCCCAAGAGTCACAAGGACTCACTAAACTCTTTACAAACAGAACTGAGCAACACTATAACAAGAAACCAGTAAAAAAAAATCAGAATTCTCATAATGGGAAATACTAGTGATAAAACCATATACAAGATCCTGCGTCATGTGAACCAATGGACACAACTGATGAGTGTAGAGTTTTGAAAACTGTTCAGGAGATGTCTGTCCATCTTGTTAAGTGGCAGTGTCAATTGCTATCAATGCACATGATTCATTGGCTAAAGCAGCAATATGCAACTCACTTCATAGCAATCTTCATATCCAAATACTAAATTATTAGTGTCAAGTTAAAGGGGTCCTAAAACCTTCTACTCCTGGACAGGACTGCCAAGTCATTGCTGGGAATTCTGGGACAGTGCTGCTGCAGAAAGAGGATTATTAACTAAAAACAGATCTCCCAAGTCTTGCTCTGAGAAGCACTTTCTCATTATTGATTTCAATTTAACATTAATTTATCCCCTAGAGGAAATGGATTTATGCCACACTTCTATTTTTTCAATTGATCTGTGGTGCAACTAACAACTATGAGCAAAAGCAATATAGTAGCTTACTCTTCAAGCAGATTTCACAGACTGCTCCTTTTAAAGAGGAGACGTCTTCTCCCCGCAGTCTGATTTACTGAGTAACGAGCTAACATACTTACAGTTTTTCTGAACAATTCCAACTCATTTTCTGAATAGTCAGATGCCATCTTAGTTATTTCAGTTTCTGCCAGATTCACCTACAAAACAATACAGTTATCGAACTCAAACTGCTTGCACTTCAGAGAGGTAGCCAAGTTAGCCTGTAACTGAAAAAACAACGAATAGTCTAGCAGCACCTTAAAGGTTACCAAAACACGTAGTTGGTGGTCTGAGCTTTTGTGGGCACAACCCACTTCTTCAGATATCTTTGCACTGCCAGCCAGAACAAATCATGCATTATTTTAAAACAACAAGGTCACTTGTTGCAACAGCATGAAGGAACATTCATTCTTGAGTAGAAAACTTTTTATTAACAAAAACACCTCAATCCTGCCCATAGAGCACCTTCAGTACTCCTGCTGAGGGCATCTCCTGAGCAAATACTCCACACTGTGCACTAATGGAGACTAAGATATGAGTGAATTTTTCACTTATATTAAGCCAATATGTCAAATAAAGGTTTAGCTTCTGAAGTGAGTTGGAATGAAAGGTCATACAATAGAACAGCATTCAAAAAATCCTGAAAATACCTAATAGCAAATATCAATTTACTATGGTAAATAGTCGGCACTACTTCATTAAGAAAAATAACAATATCTTGTTTAGCTTTTGTACCTTCTACCACTATGTATTATTAATCCTATAAAACAGATACCAGGAGATGAGGCATTGGTCAGGGTTGCATAAAGCATGTGATTCCCAGACCTCTGAAATCCCCAGACAATACTCTCTCTGACATTTATAATACAGAAATTCCAGATAAATTATTTGTAAATAATTTCCGAACAAATCTTTTCCACTCAGTGAATATTTGATTAGTAGGTGCAAAAAAAACCATGTTGGGGAGCTTTGAGAGTTTTCCAGCTGAAGTGGCATATAGAAGAAAAAAATGTTCCTTTTAAAAAAATATTACCTCCTAATATTTATGCTAAATAAATCAGACACTCCTCGCTGCCATGTTCCATTCCCTTGTGTCTATCATGTTAACAGTTTATCCTCACACTTTCCTGTTCTACATGTATCTACTATAGCAGCTGTCAGCATAAGACTGAAGGAGCCCAGCCAAAACAAGACAGCACTAAGTGTGAAAGTGTACTGGCAGATATATCCTCACTTGTACGATTCTGTATGTTTGCTCAAACTCAAGGATGGCATATGAAGCATAGAAATTGTAGCTGTATTTGTTAAGCACTGGCAAAAATACTGTCCCTGTCTAAAAGAGCTACCAATCTAAAAAGTATTAGGAGGAATGTGTCTTGCGTGAAGGCTCGTTTTATGTTAAGTATAGACATGATTTTCCCCCATTGCTGCATTCTTGAAATGTGACATTGGTTAGTGTTAGTAGTAGTTAGAAATTAACTCCATGAGGTGGCAGCATATCACACACTTACCAATGCATAATACGTTCTCCCATCATCTTCAGACATTCCTTTCCGGATCTGCATAAACAAAGGCTGCAGATGGAGGTTAACAACATTGATGAAGTCATCCAATTTATCATGAGCGTAGTAGACTGGAAATGTTAAAAAAAAAAAAAAAAAATCTGATTAGACAAGTCATTTCCCATTTTACAGACTGAAATCCAACTCTGGGCAACAGGGCTTGTGACACCCATGCCAGGAAATTTGAACATTTCTTTTACATTTAGCTGGTATGTACTTATCCTGTGCTCCTTTCATGTCACTGCTGATTACTAATGCAACACCAGCTTTCAAAAGAGTCCAGCCCTTGGGATTTCAGCAGCTATTCCCCAAAACTCTTATGTTTGTTGCTCAGCGATTTGGGTACCACAGAATTATCCATTCCAGCTGGTCAATTTGAATGGAGTTATTTAAACTGAATAAAAAGTTATCATATAGGCTCATCTCCCATGCATAATGAACAAATATATCTGTGCATGCTTCTGTTGATGTGATCGCCTTGCATACCATGGATTGATAATAAATTCTGACATTTTGTGCCATATCCTATAAGCAAAACATTTAGCAGCAGAAATGCGACTGCAGACGTCACTGAGCCATGGAAGAAAGCAGGTGAAGCAGTCTTGGTCCCCACATGGGCACAGCACCATCTCCAAGCAAGGATTCTGGCAGAATTCCCATTGACTTCACTGGGAATAGGATTTCACCCTTACTATTCCCAGTGAAGGCAGCTTTCACAACTTTTTTAACCAATAGAGTTATTTCTTGCAAGATCTCTCGGAGTATTCAGAGTGTTCACTAATGGGCATTAGACTGTCTCAATTTCAAGAGCTATCATCCATATTACAGGGACACCTGGAAGCCTCAGCGATGGCGCTAGGCCCATTGTGCTGAGTGCTGTACAAATGTGTATTACAAAGGCAATCCCTGCCCTCGAGAGCTCACAATCTAGGTTTATGACAAGACTCCAAAGATGGATGAAACTGATTAATGAGGTAAGAGTAAAATAAGCATGCATTTGCATTATTAATTTGCCTGACCATAATAAGGTGGATTCATGGCAGAGGTGAGTCTTAAAGAAGAATCTGAAAGAGTAGTCATTACAGGAATATTTGTTTGGGAAACAACCATTTGAATTTTAGATGAAAGTCTGCTTGCACTAGCAAATCCTCCCACCATGGAGGGAAATAAAAATTCCCAAAAAATGTATTGGGGGGGATTAGTCATGTCATGTTCCCTTCTGAATCCTGTGCTCAATAATTTTAACACATGTAAAATTAGTTTGCACACTTACTGGTGCTGGTGTAGGAGAAATAAAGAGTGTCATAAATCTGTGCCAAAGGTACTAAAAGCAGCTGTGGCAAAACTCTACTGGAAAGAGTATTAAGGTTGAAAACCAATCTAACTGAATGGACAGAAATTGATCATATTTTTGTACTGAAAACTATCTAACATTGGCAGGTCTGAGAAAAAATGTGGACAGGATTAGTTTTATATTACCAAGATGTGGCTATTTACACATTACCTTTACCACTCTGCTCATACACTGTACACTTTCCTGTATCATCTGTCTGTCTGTAGGTTGGAAATTCCTTGGAGCAGGGATCATGCCCTCTTTTCTCTCTGTAAAACACCTAAAATAATGGGTGCTCTTGGAAATACATTATACAGATACCTGCAGTCTTCTGGAGGTATCAAAGGATGCATTGTGTCATCACAAAATCCAGGAAGGTATAAGATGAGTATCTAAGCCAAGACCCCCTTTTATTCCAAGATTAAAACTAAACCCATTTTCCAGCCAGATGGGTGTTTTAGATTTGTTTTAACTATATCAGTTTGGTAAAAAGTTGAAGCTTGCCAAAAATTAGTGGGGACCATCTTTCAGTAACAATAAGTTGTCTCTTTCGTTAAGTCATAGAACACAGTCTAATTTAATGCGTTATCAGAGATGTATCTTTTTACTGTGCTTTCAGTTGAGGAGAAAAAGAGCAAAATGCTATTCTAAGACCTGGCTAATGAATAAAGCAAAGTTGTTCACAGCATAGAAAACAAAGCATATACTAGAACCAGCTAGTGTTCTTTATCCTCTCTGTAAATGAGTCCCAGCCCTGAACACTCAGTAGATATGCACATGGACAATAATGTGTGGCAGCACTGGGAGTAGAGCTCATTATCTGCATGCATAGGAGCACATTGGAGCTTTTTCTCTGGCAGAAATTCAAGGGCAATTGACAGATCATCAGAGTAGTAACTAAATGGAATGCTGTAAACAATCTGATTTTATTTTAAGCTGGATACAAATTCATAATAATAAACAAGACCAACAGTCCCTTGGCCAAGCTGGAGGTCACCTCTGGAACAAGGGACTGTATCGGAGGTCTCTGTGCTTCTCCCAGGAACTGTGAGTATATAGCAAACAAAATACTGCTTTGTCTTTTGGTTAATGATCATTCTAACTCAGACACTGGGCTGAGTATTAATCCTCTCTTTTAGACAGGTAAAAAAGTAATAGCAAAGAATGAGAGAGATAAAGACCAGGGAGTCTTTACTACTTAGGGCTCTTCTGAGAAACAATAGTTTCTTCATATAAGCGCAAACACAAATTTAGGGATCCCTTCTTTAGGGACAAAAAACTGGAAACAATGTTAGTAAGGACTAAGAAATAAGACAGCCCTTTATTTACAGGTCTTTACTTGACACCTAAGCATATGGTTTATTACCCTATTGTGTATATTTAATCTCCAGCTATACAGATGTCAGTTATGCAGGAGAGAGAAAATTGAGATTCTACTCTGAAAAGTAACAGTGTAAAAACAGCACCTTGTATCTTTGCACTTTGACACAAAAGTCATGGAGAAACAATGTAATACTCAGTCACTATTTACAGTATAACTCCACTAAGAAAAATAGCACCTATATAATAATCTTCAGTGTTCAGCACATAATTTTTTAGGGTTTAGCATTAAATAAAAATCAGAATGAACCATGAGACTATAAGCTTACTTTGGATTGTAAATTCATGGTGTTCTGTTTTGATTTCACAGTAAATTAAAGGTTTCGCTGAGAAACACTTAACGTCTCCATTTCATCTAATTATTCCTTAAGTGCAAACTTTAAAAAAAAAAAAAAAAAGCTGTCATGAAAAGCTCCCCATCCTACTTTCAGTCTTGCCAAATCATGTCATCTATTACATGTCAATAAACAAACAAATCCCTAAAAACACCTGAGAGATCTGCTTGTAAGTCTGTCAGACCCATATTATTATTAGCTGCATTCACATTAAGACACTTTCACAGGTTCCAACTGCATTTATCATATAGATTGATTCAAATGGTTATACTTGAGAACATCTTTTTCACTAGCTTTCCTGGGTTTTTCAGGTTCAGCATTCACACATGCAAAGAGATCAGAACAAGCCTGTGCTTTTGTTTAGTTGGTTAGGATTGGGGAGGACTGGGTATTTATTTTTTAAATGTATCATGTTTATTATGGTGGAGCAGAGAGACCAACCAAAAGCAGTCCTCTCACCCCAGGGTGACAGGCTCTGTACACGCACAGAATAAGAGATAAACCTTGCCTCAAAGAGACTGCAATCTAAATTCAGACCAAATGTCACCATTAGCTGTTAATCCTTAGGGTGTGCATTCTGCTTTTCATTATTACAGGTTGAACCTCTGAAATCCGGCACTCTCTGGGCCAGCAACATCCGTGGTCCAGTAGGACCATGGATATTGCTGGATCAGAGAGCCCAGCTGGGAGTGGGAATTAGCCAGGGTCAGGAACAAAGCCCCAGCTGGTGGCCAGGAGCCCCTGCCAGGCCAGTGGCCAGGAGCGCAGCCTGAGCCAGCATGGTAGGGAGGTGGGGCTCCATGGCCAGGGCCAGGAGCAGAGCCCAGTAGCCTGGGCCAGTGCCTTTAGAGGGGCTGACAGCCAAGAGGAATGCCTTGACCTCCCCTGGTCTGGCAAACTCACTGGTTCAGGACTGCTCGGGTCCCGAAGGTCCTGGACCAGGGACTAACAAATGATCTCCTAAATGTATACAGATCCTCAAAACTCACTACACAGAGATCTGCAGTGCAGATTTCATCCAAAATATTGTCGTTTGTAACAGGCACAGTAGCATCACACCACACAACAGTAGAAAAAGGAAAACAGTATCCAACTGCAGGAGGAATTTAGGGAGGCAAAACAGAATTAGGCAGGTTGGAATTGACCCAGGCAAAAGTGCCCTGACATCTTACTGATCATGAGTGGCCATGATTTGGGCCTACAGTATCTTAAAAACACCAACTCAGGTACTACCATTATATGCTGATGGTTTAACATTAACTGAGAGGGAACATACACCTACTCAATCCCCATTAAAAGAGGAATTAACTATTGGAACAGCTTCCCAAGGGATCTAAAAAATTCACTATGGGTTAATCAAAACTGGATGAATATCTTCCTAGAAGATACTCTCTAGTTCAACTACAAATTATGAGGCTCAAAGAATCAATCACTGGGTAGCCTGTGGTACGTAGGACACCAAAATAGATTATCACAACAATCCCATCTGGCCTTAAAAATCTGGGAATCTATTGGTAAAAGTTTGCTTTGAAAATAAAACAGTCCCTATAGAGTAATACATCACTGATATGCAAACTGCTTGGACTGGCAGGAAGGAGGCTCCAAAAACCAATGATGGATACAATCATGAAGGGGGTGGAGGGGAGAAGCACAATTGTCCACAAGGCCACTAAACCCTCCTCTTTCCGATCCCTCCTTCAGAGTCCTGTCCCAACATCTATGAAAACTGAGTCAAAGTGGATTATACAGAACTACACAAAGGCTCTCAATGCAGAGTAAAGAGTACACAGGAGACTTGGGCAGAAGCTATTGCTGATTCTGGGCTATTTCCCCTTACAGACAAACCCTGAGTGCATAATCTCATTGCTGAAAACCCTGTGCTTCCTGAGCACATCCCTACTGTCTAAAATTAGAAGGCTAGTTCAGCAAGGGCAGTGTATATTTATACTTGTGAGGGGGCCTAGCAAACTTTTGGACACTGTAAAGTGAGACATTATCATTGTAGCACAATGGATAGGAAGTGTTTCTTCAGACAGATAGCTATTTGCTAATTCTACCACAGATTTTTAAAAAAACCCGTAAAACTATCTGAGCATTGCAGACAAGATTTTAGTATAATCAACACACTGGATCCCACACTGAAGAAGCTGCTGGGACTTTTTCCTAGAAAACCACATACTTATTTTTTAAAAACCCACAAGATGAATTACTGCAAAAATGTTCCTGAAGCTGATGATCTGAAATTCCTCTCTCTCATCATTTCTTTAATAGTACTACAGATCTCACCACAAAAAAAGCACAAAATTTGTGCCGCTTAAGAAATGTAGGGCTGTAAAGTAACACTGCTGGTCTGGGGTAAATCCTTCTGGGCCCTAGCCTCCAAATCTGGTCAGATAAAATACTTTTGGCATAATTCACATGAGTCTTTCTTTAAGCCAAGACATTTTCTTTTGCACATCAAATAGGAAAAAGGAGTAATTTTCTCTAATCCCTTCTCTCCTCTCTTGTCAAGGGCTCTCCACATGTGTATTTTATTGGAGTGATTTTTTTTTTTTTTTTGGAAACACAACTAATTCAGGATACACACCACACTTTTCATAATGAATTATACAAATGTTACTCAGGATGGCTGCTTATTAGCACTTGCCATTAGCTTGAATGCAACATGAATTTGCCTCTCCAAGTGTAAGGGGAGAAAAAGGGAAGTCAAGACTCTTCTGACCTTTCAGTTTCCCTCACATCTTAATGAGCATAACAAAGAAAATCCTCATGACTGGCCAAATCTTAGAAGGAGCAAGGGAGAGTCAGCATTATGTACCAACAATGCACAATTATTTTGAATCAATGCCAAATCAAATACTTTAGAGCAAAGAATATGCAGTGCTGCTGGGTCAACACTCCAGCAATGAAGGGAGAAGGATGTAAACCTCATTATTCAGTCTGTGAACAAGAGGATACTAATAATGTTATAGAGAAGATGTGCTTTTCAAGGGGTAATGAGAAACAGGGTCTTTCAAGCTGTATAAACAGAGAAAGTAAAAGGTGCCCTAATATCTGTGCCACCCACTTACTAAGGAAGCACAGAAAGGCTGGAGATGAAAGGGGCATCCTGGTATGTGAGAAAGCAGGGAGAAACAAATGAGTGACTGCTAGCTCAGTGATGCAGTTCACAAAGTTGTTACTATTCTCCCTCAGGAACCCAATCGTGGGCTAGGACCCCACTGTGCCAGGTGCTGCACAAACAAAACAAAGACAGCCCTGCCTCAAAAAGAGCTTAAAATCTAATTGTAAGACAATGTAAGGATAGACCAGGCATGCAAGGAAACACTGAGATAATACTAGTCAGCATGCTAGGTCCCACGCCAACAAATTAATCATTGTTTTTTTGTAGGCATCATGGCAAAGGAAAGTTTTGGAGGAGCATAAAGAGTTACAGATGTTTATGGAGAGTTCCTCCCAAGCATGAGGGGCAGCATGGGGGAGGGGAGGGGAGGGACGGGCAGAAGCACAAAGGAGGTTGATAGAAAACTTAGAAAGTGAGTGATGAAGGCTACCACCAAAGTTTGATCACAGGCGAGGGTTGGAATCTGGACAGAAATTAGAGATGATAGGGTGAGGTTAGACTTTCAAGGGCCTTGAACATGATGAAGGGGTCAACAAACATGTGGACAAGGGGGATCCAGTAGATATAGTGTACTTAGATTTCCAGAAAGCCTTTACAAGGTCCCTCACCAAAGGCTCTTACATAAATTAAGTCGTCATGGGATAAGAGGGAAGATCCTTACATGGACTGAGAACTGATTAAAAGACAGGAAACAAAGGGTAGGAATAAATGGTAAATTTTCAGAATGGAGAGGGGTAACTAGTGGTGTTCCCCAAGGGTCAGTCCTAGGACCAATCCCATTCAACTTATTCATATATGATCTGGAGAAAGGGGTAAACAGTGAGGTGGCAAAGTTTGCAGACGCTACTGAAATGTTCAAGGTAGTTAAGACCAAAGCAGACTGTGAAGAACTTCAAAAAGATCTCACCAAACTAAGTGACTGGGCAACAAAATGGCAAATGAAATTTAATGTGGATAAATGTAAAAAAAAGCACATTGGAAAAAATAATCCCAACTATACATATAATATGATGGGGGCTAATTTAGCTGCAACAAATCAGGAAAGAGATCTTGGAGTCATCATGGATAGTTCTCTGAAGACGTCCACACAGTTAGCAGTGGCAGTCAAAAAAGCAAACAGGATGTTAGGAATCATTAAAAAAGGGATAGAGAATAAAACGGAGAATATCTTAAAAAGATATACTGGCATTAGAAAAGGTTCAGAGAAGGGCAACTAAAATGATTAGGGGTTTGGAACAGGTCCCATGTGAGGAGAGATTAAAGAGACTAGGACTTTTCACCTTGGAAAAGAGGAGACTAAGGGGGGGATAGGATAGAGGTCTATAAAATCATGAGTGGTGTGGAGAAAGTGAATAAGGAAAAGTTATTTACTTGTTCCCATAATATAAGAACTAGGGGCCACCAAATGAAACTAATGGGCAGCAGGTTTAAAACAAATAAAAGGAAGTTCTTCTTCACACAGCACATAGTCAATCTGTGGAACTCCTTGCCTGAGGAGGTTGTGAAGGCTAGGACTATAACAGGGTTTAAAAGAGAACGAGATAAATTCATGGAGGTTAAGTCCATAAATGGCTATTAGCCAGTATGGGTAGGAATGGTGTCCCCAGCCTCTGTTTGTCAGAGGGTGGAGATGGATGGCAGGAGAGAGATCGCTTGATCATTACCTGTTCGATTCACTCCCTCTGGGGCACCTCGCATTGGCCACTGTCGGCAGACAGGACACTGGGCTGGATGGACCTTTGGTCTGACCCAGTCTGGCCATTCTTATGTTCTTATGTTGTGTATGATGTGAGAGAGAAGGGCAAAAGTGGAGGGATGCAAAGGGTGGGGTCATATGGTCAAAACAACAGCCTAGGAAAGGGATCTTTGCAGCAGTGTTTGGAATGCATGTTAAGTAGGGCAAGATTTACTTTATGAAGGCTAGAAAGAAGGGTATTACTGGAACTCTGAGATGGGATGATGAGACCTTGGCCAAGAGTTTTAGCTATGTGGATAGATAAGAAAGGTCGTAACTCAAAGATGTGATGCATAAAGAATAAATAAGATTTAGAGAGACCCTAAAGATGAGTCAAAGTCTACAGCCAGGTTATGGGCCTGCATTACCAGCAGGATGACTGTATTGGCCACAGTGATCAAGAGAGGGGGCAGCTAGGATGAGTTGGAGAACAGCAGCTCTGTTTTAGCCAATTTGAGCTGAAATGATTGTTAGATGTCCATAAGATGTCAGAGACACGGGATGAAATTTTAGTTTGGACAGAACGACACACGCCTAGAATAAAGAGGTAGATCTGTGTGTCATTAGCATAGAGATGATGGCTGAATTTGTATTTGTAGATGACATTACCCAGAAATAAGGTACAAAAGGAGAAGAGTAAGGGACAAACAACAAAGCCTTGTGGAACACCCATAGAAAGGAGAAGGGAAGACAAGGAGGATCTTCCAAAGAACATGCTGAAAGGGAGATTAAAGACAAAGGAGGAGAATCAGGAGAGGACAGAGGCATGGAAGCCAAAGGAGGACATGATTTCAAGAAAAGCATGGTCAACAGGATCCAAAGAAGCTAAAGATCAAGGAAGATGAGGTTGCAGTACTGATTCTAAGCCAGGGATGGGCAAAAAAGGCTTCAGTGGGCTGGATCTGGCCCACCAAGCAAGTTGATCCAGCCTGCGGAGACCCCACCACTCTCCCACCACAGCCCAATCGGGGCCTAGAGACCTGGGAAGCGTGAGGCACTTAGAGTCAACCCTGGAGGTTGACTCTGAGTGCTGCATGCCCGTGGGCAGGGAGCAAGAGACTTCGCACCTCCCTTCCCTCAGGCCAATCAGGGCTTGAGGGGGGAGCACACGAAGTCTTCTCTTGCCCTGCAAGGGACACACTGCACTTCTAAGTGCCACATGCTCTTTGCAGGAAGGGGGCCTGATTGGCCAGGGGGTGAGGGGTAGTGCATGAAGTCTCCTCCCACTGCCAGAGGTACCTACAGGGAACCACCAGTTGGTCTGAACAGCTGGCAGTTCTCTCTGGGGGGGAAAAGACTGCATGCTCCCCCACCCCCAGACCAATTACAGTCTGTGGGTGGGGAAGCATGGAAGTGTCCTGGCCTGCCCCTTCCATCTGAGGCCCTGTTCCTTCACATACACAATGGGAAGCGACTGCCTAGGGATCTAGGGGTCAAAGTGGACCACAAGCTAAATATGAGTCAACTGTGTGACACTGTTACAAAAAAAAAAAAGCAAACGTGATTCTGGGCTGCTTTATCAGGAGCATTGTGAGTAAGACGCAAGAAGTCACTCTTCCCGTCTGCTCTGTGACGATCAGGCCTAAACTGGGGTACTAGTCCAGTTCTGGGCACCACATTTCAGAAAAGATGTGGAAAAACTGGAGATGGTCCAGAGAAGAGCAACAAAAATGATTAAAAGTCTAGGAAACAAGGCCTATTAGGGAAGACTGAAAGAAATGGGTTTGTTTTGTTTGGAAAAGAGAAGATTGAGAGGAACAAGATAGCAGCTTTCAAATACCCAAAAGGGTGTCACATGGAGAGGGAAAAAATATTCTCCTTAACTCCTGATGACAGGACAAGAAGCAATGGGCTTAAATTGCAACAAGGGAAGTTTAGTTTAGACATTAGGAAAAAGTTCCTAACGGTCAGTGTGGTTAAACACTGGAATAAACTGCCCAAGGAGATTGTGGAATCTCCATCACTGGAGATATTTAAAAGCACGTTAGACAGACATCTATCAGTAATGAACTAGATGGTGCTTGATCCTGCTGGACTTGATGACCTCTCGAGGTCCCTTCCACTTCTAGTATTTAATTATTCTAATTGGAAGGCATGGGATCCATTGTCCTAGGGGATGAGGGTTCCATGACCACCACTTCCAAGAGGAGAAGGTTGGTGGTGGTGGTCAGGGACTCCCTCCTAAAGGGGGATGGAGTCATCCATCTACTATCCAGATTGGGAAATTCGAGAAGTGTGGTGCCTACCTGGAGCTAGAATTCAGGACGTGATGGAGTGTCTGCCAAGACTTATCAAGTCCTCAGACTGCTAGCCCCTCCTACTTCTCCATGTGGGCACCAATGATATTGCCAAGAATGACCTTGAGCAGGTCATTACAGACTATGTGGCTCTGGAAGAAGGATAAAGGAGTGTTAGGCACAAGTCATGTTCTCACATACTCCCTGTTGAAGGAAAAGGCCGAGATAGTGACCATCAAACTGTGGAAGGAAACGTGTGGTTGCACAGGTGGCATTGGAGAGAGGGCTTTGGATTCTTTTACTATGGGATATTGTTCCATGAAGAAGGGCTGCTAGAAATAGATGGGGCCCACGTAAAGAGAGGGAAGAAAATCTTCACAGGCAGGCTTGGTAACCTAATGTGGAGGGCTTTTTACTAGGTTCACCGAGAGATGGAGACCTAAGTCCTCAGGGAATTGAGATACTGGGAGGAAACACAAGGAGGAGGGTGCAACAGGAGAGGCTCCCTGATTTATAGTGATAGTGAAAGAGTAGGGCTATTGGCTAGTTATCTTCAGTGTCTGTACACAAACACAAGAAGCCTAGAAACAAGCAAGAAAAACTGGAAGTCCTGACACAGTCAAGAAATAATGATCCCATTGAAATAACTGAAACGTGGCAGAAACTTACTGGAGCACTGTCATGGATGGGTATAAATTGCTCAGGAAGGACAGGTGGGGGAGAAAAGGTGGAGGAGTTGCACTGTATGTCAGAGAGCAGTAGGACTGCTTACAGCTCCAGTATGAAACTGGAAAAAAGCCTGGGAGTCTTGGGGTTAAGTTTAGAGAGGGTGATGTCATGGTGGGGGTGTTATAGACCAGTGTTTCTCAACCTTGTTTTATAAAGTACCCCTTTTTCAAAAAAAAAAAATTATAAGTACCCCCAGTATCTATAGTTTTCAGACACACACATTTTTTTTCTACCATGGCAACACATTTGTTTAAACAACTTAATTGTAGCTGAGCGGGCAATGAAATTTTTGGGTGTAAAAAGTACAAAAATAATAAAGTGCTGTGAAACTTAAAACAAAAACTCCGTTTTCTCCAAATTTCAGTTGTGTTGATGTACCCCCCAGACTTCTCTCGAGTACCCCTACGAGTACTCGTACCACTGGTTAAGAAACACAGTTATAGACCGCCAGATCAGGTGGATGAGATAGTCGAGGCTATCTTTGGACAACTAACATAGGCTTCCACATTGCAGGCCCTGGTTTTCATGGGGGGACAATTTAATCACCCTAACGTGCTGAGAGAGCAGTACAGCAGTGCAAAGACAAGCCAGGAAGTTTTTGGAGAGTGCTGGGGACAACTGCCTGCTGCAATTGCTGGAGAAAACAACCAAAGGCCATTCTTCTCTTGACCTACTGCTCACAAACAGGGAAGAATTGGTAGAGGAAGTAGAATGGGTGGCAACCTGGGCAGCAGTGACCATGAGTCACTGGATCCTGACAAGTCATGAGTCATGAGTTCAGGATCCTGACAAAAGGAAGAAGAGAGCAGCAGGATATGGCTCCTGGACTTCAGAAAAGCAGATTTTGACTCCCTCAGACAACTGATGGGCAGCCTGTCCTGGGAGGCTAAAATGAGAGCTCTGGTCTATACTACGGAGTTATTTTGAAATAATTCTCATTTCAAAATAACAAGCGGAACATCCACAGTACCAAGCCCATTATTTTGAAATAACAAGCTAGATATTTTGAAATAACTCCTGCTTTTCATGAGGAGTAACACTTATTTTGAACAGTTATTTCAGGAGTTATGTCAAAATAATTTCCTAGTGTAGACATGCCCAGAGAGAAAGGAGTCCACAAGAGCTGGCTGAATGTTAAAGAAGCTTTATTGAGGGTTCAGAAACAAAACATCCCGATGTGCACGTGACAAGCTTGACCTAACAGAGAAATCTTTGGTTACTTTAACCTCAAAAAGGAAACATACACAAATGGAAACTAATTAGGGAGTAGTATACAAAAATTGCTCAAGCATGCAGGGTATAATTAGGAAGGCCAAAACAAAACTGGAGTTGCAGCTAGCAAGGACAAAAAGAAGGGTTTCTTCAGGTATGTTAGCTATACAAAAAAGATCTGGGAAAGTGTGGGACCCTTATTGAATAGGAGAGGCAACCTAATGACAGATGATGCGGAAAAACCTGAAGTATTAAATGCATTTTTTGCCTCAATCTTCACAGACAAGGTCAGTTCCCAGACTGCTGCATTGCATAGCACAATATGCGGAGGAGGTGAGCAGCCCTCAGTAGTGAAAGAGAAGGTTAAAAACTATTTAGAAAAGCTGGACATACACAAATCCATGGGCTGGATGCAATGAATCTGAGGTTGCTGAGAGAACTAGCTAATGTAATTGCAGAGCAATTGGCCATTATCTTTGAAAACTTGTGGGGAGCGGGGGAAGTCCCAGATGACTGGAAAAAGGCAAATGTAGTGCCCGTCTTTAAAAAAGGAAAAAGGAATCCAAGGAACTACAAACAGATCAATCTCACCAGGTGAGAGAGAGGGTCCAGTGTGACCTAGACAAATTGGAGGATTGGGCCAAAAGAAATCTGATGAGGTTCAACAAGGACAAGTGCAGAGTCCTGTACTTGGGACAGAAGAATCCCAAGCATTGTTACAGGCTGGGAATCAATTGGCAGTAGGATTCCCAGCAGTTGTACAGAAAAGGACTTGGGGATTACAGTGGATGAGAGTCAGCAGGATGCCCTTGTAGCCAAGAAGGCTAACAGCATATTGGGCTGCATTAATAAGAGCAGGGGAAGTGATCATTCCCCTCTATTTGGCACTAATAAGGACACATCTGAACTAGATATCTGCCTAGTTTTACACGGGCTATGTAAAAACCATTAGCGAAGTCAGTACAAACTAGCATTTCATACAGACACTGATTTATTTATAATGCTCTATATACTTTACACTGAAATGTAATATTTATATCCCAATTGATTTTATTTTATAGTTACATGGTAAAAATTAGAAAGTAAGCAATTTGTTAGCAATAGCGTTCTGTATTTTTATGTCTGGTTTTGTAAGCAACTAGTTTTTAAGTGAGGCAAAACTCAGGTAACACAAGACCAAGACCTGGGGTACTGTGCAAGGGGCACAGGAGTCTGAACAGGTTAAAATGCCCCAGCCCAAAATCAGGAACCAGCAGGTGGGAGGATCACCGTTCTTTTCAGAAAAGAACGTTTTTCACCTCAGTCGCCTACCAAAGCAAGGAGAGGGGTTTGTGCTAGGGTCAGCACATGCATTACTCACAGGCTGACAATGCAAAGACGGCCTTTAGATTTTTAAAAAGAGGAGAGAGTATAGAAGAGGTGACAAGGACAGCCCTGTGCAGGGGGGCCTAGCAGGACTGCAGCAGCCCTCCACACGCAGTGGGCAGGGGCTGCTCCCTGGCTACCAGTTAACTGTTACCAGGTAAATCTCTAATTACAACAACTCGGTTCCTCAATACAACCCTCTGCAGACACAGACATGGGGAGGTTCACTCTTCAGCCTAATTTAATTGCATTATGGTAATTCTATAGCACACTAACTTTGAATTGATCACTAGGATATTATGCTGCTACACTTTAACTATACCAAGTGCATCTGGACACACTGCCTCAACAAATTACTCCATACCCAGGAATATAAAGTTGAAGAATTTTAACTATAACTTTGAAGAACTACATTAAATTCTACACCTTCTCGTTCCGTACACATCAGTAATACTACAATAAATAAATTATATACAGACTGGGTCTATTTATATGGTATTAGAGAACAAAGAAGAGCATGATGTATTTACCCTTGGAAAGAAAGGTCTGTCAAGTGGCTGTGTTTGCTTAAGAAATGAATGTAAAGAAAGTAAAAACATGTTGAATTCAATGAATCAAGTTCAAGATCCTTTTGTACACCAAATCTCCTAATTTGGCACATGGCCTTTAAGGTAAAGTATTAATTGTGGTTATAACATTTAAAAGTCCCACACGGCATCTGAGTAATTTCACAACCTTTTTGCATCCCACGCTGGCTATATATATATATATATATATATATGTGTGTGTGTATACACACACACACACACAACACACACACACACACACACACACACAGAGAGAGAGAGAGAGAGAGAGACTGAATACATTGTACTTTGAAGGTGGGAGTTTTATGGTGTACTACTTGTTTTCAGAAAATCTTCCGAACAGATGACCATTTCTGATAAATTATTTAACTCACTTTTACTGCAGGTAGCTCACTGGCTGTACAGACTAGAAATACACTTCAAGACCAGAAGGTACCACAGAGATGATCTAGTGCTGTGGTTCTCAACTGGTAGTCCATGGTGACTTTTTCGGTGGTCCACAGGAACACTGTCCAAAATCACATGGTGTGAACAGGCGCCACCGTTAGGCTGTTTTACGCCGCGTTCACAAGCACACGGTGTGTCATCTATAGCGTCACCTAGGAAGCAACCGCCTTGTGTTGCCAGTAACTTCCGTCTGAGGCTCTGAGCGTCAGTGTAGCTGCCGCCGTCGTGCTGAGCGGTTGCTGTGTCGTTCGTCCTGTGCTACATGTGCTGGAGGTGGTCCACGAAAATTTTTTAATTGGCCTGGTGGTCCATGGACTGAAACGAGTTGAGAACCACTGATCTAGTGTGACCTTATGTACATTGCAAGCCACAAAACCTCACCCACCCACTCCTCTAATAGTCCCATAACCTCTTGAGCACTTTAGTAACTCAGCCAATCCTAATTTAAAGACTTCAAGTTATAAAGACTCTGCCATTTTATTTTTTTTAAACCAGCAAGTGACTCATGCCCCATGCTGCAGAGGAGGGTGGAAACCCCCCAGGGTCTCTACCAGTCTGGCAAGGTGGAAATTCCTTTCTAATCCTAAATATCCATCCGTTAGAGCCTGAACGTGTTGGCAAGACCGTGTTGGCAAGCTGTAGATGGGCCACTTGCCATTGTAGGCAATCTCATACCATTCCCTCCATAAACTTGTGCAACTTAGGCTATGTCTATATTGCAGCCTTCTTCCGCAAAAGCTTATGCAAATGAAGCACAGAGTAGAATACTGCCACACTTCATTTGCATAATTAATTAGGGGCTGCTTTCACGCAAGAGACTTTCACGCAAAAAAGAGCTGTGTAGACCGCTCCTTTTTCCGCAAAACCCCCCTCTTGTGCAAGAGCTGTTCTTCCTGAAAAAATGAGGAGGGCTTTTGCACAAAAAGGAGCTGTCTACACAGCTCCTTTTTGCACAAAAGCCTCTTGTGCAAAAATGGCTGCTAATTAATTATGCAAATGAAGTGCAGCAATATTCTTCTCTGCACTTCATTTGCATAAGCTTTTACGGAAGAAGGCTACAGTATAGACGTAGCCTCTGTTGGGTTTTTGCCCCCATGGAAGACTGTTCCAGAACTGCACTTCCCTGATGGTTAGAAGCCTTCATTTAATTTCAAGCCTAAATTTGTTGATGGTCAATTTCTATCCATGAGAGCCAACACTGGTGCTTAACTTACAATGCTAGGGAGGGAGAAGAGTTATCTATCCCTCTGATGTATTTCTAGAGAGTAGGGACGTAAAATCCCATTTAAAAAGTTAACTAGTTAAACTACATGTCTAACCGGTTAATTGGCCCGCTGCACCGCGCCACAGGCAGGGGGCCCCTGCAGCAACCCCCTGCCCACGGCACAGTAGGTCCAGCCAGCGTGCTCTGGCTGGGCCGGACAGAGCCTGCCGCACAGTAACGCACCGTGGGGCTGCTCCAGCCCGGCCGGGCATCAGTTAACCTATTCACCCAGTAAGCATGTCAGTAAGGCAATGCTTACGGGGTAACTGGCTACCCCTTTACATGCCTAATAGAGAGCAATCATATTTCCCCCTCAGCCTTCATCTTGTTAGTCTAAACAAGCCAAGTTCCTTAAATCTCCTCTAATAAGGTAGATTCTCCATTCCTCTGCTCATTCTGTTAGCCCTTCTCTCCACCTTGCTCCAGTTTGAATCCATAGACCAAAACTGCACATGGTATTCCAAATGAGGTCTCACCAGTGCTTTGTGGAGTGGCAGTGGCACTTCCTTATCTCTATGGGTATGTCTACACTACAGTGTTATTTCGAAATAGTTAATTCAAAATAACACATCTACACACAAAATGCATTTTGAAATAGTGTCCACACTGACTGAACACTGAATTGCATTGAAGGCCGGCCGGAACCAGATCCAGCAGGGCATCAGGTCAGGAGTTTATTCGTGTGGCTGCTGCCTGAGGCTATCTGAGGCTTGTGCTTAAAGGGACCCCCACCCCAGGCAGCCGGTTCTCAGCTTTCCCTGCTTGCTTGCCTACCTCGATGAGGGACAGCAAAGCATTTTGTCTCTGTGTGCTCTGGTTGCCCTGACTCGGGACACCACAGCACTCTGCAACATGGAGCCGGAGCTGCCCCTGGACACTCTGGTGCTTCTTGTGAACGCGTTGATGCGAGCCTGGCTGCACTTTCTGCAGGCTGCCATCCGGGAGGTCCATCGGGGGGATGTCAGTATCCAGGAGGCCCTACAGGAGAGCTTCCACCCGGAGGAGCACTAAGAGCCTCCCTGGTCTGCCCCATTGGGGGCTTGTGCCTCATTCCTCCCCCACATCGTTCCACTTACCCCTCCCTAACCCCCCCTCCTGATGTCAAATAAAAACACATTTCTTGCCAAAAACAAACTCTCTTTATTTAACAAAACTGGGAGGGGGGGAATGAAACTGGAGAAAGGAGGTGGGAGAGGGGAGGAAAGAGGGTGGTAAAGGGGAGGGGGAAACCTGGGAGGAGGGAGGTGGAAGGGGGAAGCAAGGGGAAGAAGGGGGAGGGGAAGCTCAGAGCTCGGGTCTTGCCAGACCAACTTGATTTTCACGTGAACCTGCTCCTGGGTTCGCATGTGGCCTTTGGTGGCCAGGCTGGCAGCTATCCTGCCATAGACGGCCGCGTTCCTCCGTCTAGTGCAGAGATCATGGACGTTGGGGGCATCCCCCCCAAACCTAAGTAAGGTCCACCCTGATCTCCACCATGGACCAGGAAGGCACCCGCCTTCTCCAGGCCCTGGCAGGCTTCTGGGAGCTGGCAGACTGCTCCTGAGGAGCGGCAGAGGGCTGGCTGCCAGTGGCTTGCTGGCTCGTGTTTTAGGGCCACTGGGTCAGGGGCAGTGACTGCTGGCTCTGGGCTGGCAGGCTTGGAGCTGGCACAGGCACTGTGGCCAGAGTCAACCCCTTTAAGGGCTTCAGGGAGGGAGGGAAGGGAGAGGAGTGTTCTTGTTTGAGGCTGGAGTGGCCACCAGGGCACCCTGGGAAGGCTGGAGGCCCCCTATTTCGAAATAAGTGTCTACAAAGCACTTATTTCGAATTAGCTATTTCGAATTTGGCTTATTCCTCGTAGAATGAAGTTTACCAAATACGAAAAAAGTGCTCCACTATTTCAAATTTATTTCGAAATAGCAGTTTGGCTGTGTAGATGCTAGGAAAGTTAATTCGAAATAACGGCTGTTATTTCAAATTAACTTTGATGTGTAGACATACTCTTAAGGAAAAACCAGAAATGGGATCAAGCCTTAAAGTTTGCTGAGTTCAACTGGACTCTATAGCTTCTACCCCCTTCAGAGGGGTTTTAATATGCCCAGTGGGCTTTCCTAGGCTCATTCTGATTAAGGAACAAAACTAAATAGTGGTATCTCCCAAATGCCCCTGTGGTGCCCAAATTAAATGTAGTCCACAGTAGACTGAGCAGTTCTGTGATCTCTCCTCCTTTCTCACATAAGAAATGGAAGTGCTAACGATGGTGATAATTCAGTTATCATTGGGCATTTGAGTTGTGGCTTCTGGACTAAGGATGTTAAGGACTAGTCAACTATCCAATAAGCAAATACCTGAGACAGAGGCAGCAAAGAGCTTGGAAAGAAAGAGTACATCAAAGTGGCAGCGCCACATGGAGTCCGGGGTCAGCTAGGGAATTGCCTAGCTGACCCCAGGCTCCATGCAGCATTTCCGCAGAACCGAGAGTCAGCTGGGGAGTCCAGGGCTCCAGGTGGTGCTGCTGCTTTGAAACGCTGCAGTGGCGTTTCAAAGGGGCAGCGTCACACAGCGCCCGGGGTCAGCTCTATGCAGTGTTGCCGTTTTGAAACGGCATTCAAAGGAGGAGTGCTGAAATGCCTATCGACTAGTTGATGGAAATTCCATCAACTACTCAACTAGTAAATTAACCGATATTTAACATCCTTATTCTGGACATGAGGACATAGAATGGAATGGTTTTTACTTTGGAAGTGGATTAAGCTAAATCACAAAATAGCACACTTAGTGTAGAGTAACTCCCAAAGGAGAGTTAGCAAGCTTTAGAATTCATACACTAGCTGATTCTTCAACAGCTCCTCCACAGACCAACCCATAGCCCTCACTGAAATGAAAGGGGCAGTTCACCCTCAGAGCCAGTGGTGGGCAACCAGCAGCCTACTGGGAAAGGTTGGGAGTATGATGGGCTCAGGACACAGATTTGTAGTGTGTGGATGGTGCAGGAGTGTTGCGGCAGAAGACTGGGGACGTGAGGGTGCAGGAGTTTGGGGCTGTGTGGGGCTCAGGGCAGGGGATTTAGATGTATGATAGGCTCAGGGTTGAGCTGTGGGGGGTGCAGGAGTGTTATGATGCTGCGGCCAGATGGGGGCTTGTTGGGCAGACTTCATTTTTAAATACAGTATTATTTCCAACACAAAACATTTCAGCATTGTCTTTATTTATGGGAGGAGCGGGGAACCTGTTTTAGGGCAGGAGCCACTGGCCCATAGAAAAATCAGTCGGGGACCACGCAAGTGAGATGCAAAAAAAACAACCTCTCCAAAACCCCCCAAGCCTCACTGATGTGGCTCCAAATGAGACACCTCAGTCCCCTGGCACTCCAGCTCCAGAACTGAGGTTCAAGACCTCAGGCCAAATTAATTCTTCTGGGGTTCCAAAGATAGTGGAATTTGTGGGCCCTTCTACACTCTGAGGTGGAACCAAAAATGAGGGATCCAGAGTGCAGGACAGGGCTGGCAGTGAGTGTGATAGGGATGGGGGCACAGAATCTGGGTGGAAAATAGAGTATAGAAGCAAGCTGGGGGTAGGTGTCTGGCCAGGAAGCGGGGGACAGGACCAGGGTGCTGGATGGTGTCTGGCTGGGGTCAAGGGCAGGGTGCTGGTGGGGGTCTGGCCAGGCACCAAGGTGCTGGTGGAGGTTTAAGCATGGTGCTGGTGGGGGCCAGACTAGAAGCAGGGTGCTGGTAGGGATCTGGCCAGGGAGCAAGGTACTGGTGGAGGCCTGAGCATGAAGCAGATTGCTGGTGGGGCCCTGGGCAGGGTACTTATGGAGGTCTGGGCAGGGGGAGAGGGCCAGGGTGCTGGTGAAGGTCTGGCCAGGGGGAGGGGACAGCGACAGCTCGGCTGGTACCTGGGGTCCTGCGGCTGCGCACCAAATCTGGAGTCTCAGGAAGCACGTGCGCTGCTCCACCCCTTCCCACAACAGCAGGCGCGCTTCCTGAGAAGTCAGATCTGCTGTGCAGCTGCAAGACTCCCCCACTGCAAGAAGCCAGGCAGGCAGCATGGGGAAGCAAGTCCCATGGCTGTGTGCCAGAGCCGGAGTTTCGGGAAGCGTGCCAGCTGTTTTGGGGAGAGCAGGAGCAGCGCAAGTACTTCCTGAGATACCAGATCTGGCGCGCAGCTACGTGACAACCTCCTCCCACTGCAGGAAGTCAGCACTACCTCCATTTTCACAGGAGGTTGTAGTGCTAGCACAGATGCCTTCTTGCACGTAGGATTACGAGGGGGGACTGGAAACACGTTGCAATTGACTGGTCGTGCCCCCACAATCGACCAGTCGATCATGATCAAAGGGTTGGTGACCACAGGTCTAGATCATCCCTGACAGGTGTCTGTCTAACCTGCTCTTAAATATCTCCAGGGATGGAGATTCCACAACCCCCCTGGGCAATTTATTCTAGTGTTTAATCACCCTGACAGTTAGACAGTTTTTCCTAATGTCCAACCTAAACCTCCCTTGCTGCAGTTTAAGCCCATTGCTTCTTGTCCTGTCCTCAGAGGCTAAGGAGAACAATTTCCCCCCCTCCTCCCTGTGACGCCCTTTTAGATACCTGAAAACGACTATCATGTCCCCTCTCAGACTTCTCTTTTCCAAACTAAACAAGCCCAATTCCTTCAGCCTTCCCTCATAGCTCATGTTTTCCAGACCTTTAGTCATTCTTGTTGCTCTTCTCTGGACCTTCTCCAATTTCTCCACATCTTTCTTGAAATGTGGTGCCCAGAACTGGACACAATTCTCCAATTGAGGCCTAATCAGCACAGAGTAAAGCGGAAGAATGACTCCTTGTGTCTTGCTCACAACACTCCTGTTAATGCAGCCCAGAATCATGTTTGCTTTTTTTGCAACAGCGTCACACAGTTGACTCATATTTAGCTTGTGGTCCACTCTGACCCCTAGATCCCTTTCTGCAGGACTCCTTCCTAGACAGTCGCGTCCCATTCTGCATGTGTAAGACTGACTGTTCCTTCCTAAGTGGAGCACTTTGCACTTGTCCTTATTAAACTACATCCTATTTACCTCAGACCATTTCTCCAGTTTGTCCAGATCATTTTGAATTATGACCCTATCCTCCAAAGCAGTTGCAACCCCTCCCAGCTTGGTATCATCTGCAAACTTAATAAACGTACTCTCTATATCAATATCTAAATCGTTGATGAAGATATTGAAGAGAACCAGTCCCTAAACAGACCCCAGGGATGCAGGATCTGGGCAGGAGACGGGATGCAGGGGAAGAGGAGGAGGGCAGGATCTGGAAGGGAGTTAGGCAGCAGGAGAGGGGTTCAAGAGGGAGTTTGGGGGTGGGAGAAGGTTGGGGGAGTAACACAGAAAAGGTGAAAGGGTGAGAAATGGCCAAATAGCTAGTTGGGATGGGAGGCAAAATGGGGAGTAAAGGAAAGTGCACCTTTTGCAAAGTAAAATTGTATTCCCCCCTCCCCACATCTTCCCTCTGCTCCAGGCTCACTCCCCTCAGCCTGATCCCCTGCATTGCCCCACGCCCTTCAGGGCAAACCCTGCCCCTTCTCATCCTGCCCCTGCATCTTCCTTCACACCCCCCTCCCCACTTGCCGCACATCCCTGTGCCCTAAGCACACTCACCAGCAGGACAGCAGCACTGGGACTCTCAGCCTCCTGGGAGCAGTGCTGGGGTGAGGAGAGGTGGTGAGGGCAAAGTATCTTCCCTGCCTGGCCCAGCCCTTTGCCTGCAGGCAACAGCTCCGGAGCTGGGGCAGGCAGAGCCCGGGGCTGCCCAGGGCTAGCTCCAGCCTGGCCAGGCACAGTGGGGCACTGGGGAAGGGGCTCCCCAACCCCACACACAGCCCAGATAGGTGCAGTGGGACACTGGGGAAGGGGCTCCCAGACCCCACACACAGCCCACAAGGAACAGAGCGGCGTAGCCTGGGCCCCAGCGTGCCATGTGTGCTGGCCGCCCAGCCTCGGCTCTGCAGAGCAGGCCCAGCCCTGCCCCCCCACAGAGCAGGAGGCAAGAGCCAGGGATGTACGCGTGGACGCGCATTCACGCCTCTCCCCCCTTGCCTCCCTGCCAACTGGCAAATTAACAAAGAGGAGCAGCCGCCCAGCCAGCTGCCATGGGGATTGACTCTTAGGAGCACCATGATCAACCGGTCGTTCACGATCAATAGGCTGGTGACCACTCATGTAGGTGTTTCTGCATTGGTTAATTCAGCTCACAATGTACACATTTTCTTTGCAGACATAACTTCAGATTTACTTTTTTCCCCATTAAGCTGAGATTCTGAAGAACAAGAAAGCAGCTTCGGAGAGGCACTGCTATGCTGTACCACTGCATACCAGCTGAACCTAAGCCATGATTTAAGACAACCAATATTCTAGAGCGGGGTTCTCAAACTGCATTGCACTGCAACCGCCTTCTAAAAACCATTACTTCACCATCCCGGCAGAGTGCACTGAAGCCTGAACCTGCCCAAGCCCAGCGGCCCAGGGTGGAGGCCAAAGCCTGAGCCTCACCACCTCAGGCAGGGGGCCAAAGTTGAAGCTCAAGGGCTTCAGCCCCCAGAACGGGGGTATGCAACCTGAGCCCTGCTGACCATGGCTAAAACCCTCAGACTTTGGCTCTGACCCTGGGCAGTGAGCGGGGGGCTCAGGCTTCAGCCTTTGGTCTCAGCAAGTCTAAGCCAGCCCTTGGCGACTTCATTCAAAGGCAATCACAACCCATGTTGGGGTCACAACCCACAGTTTGAGAACCACTGTTCTAGTGCTACCTGTAGTCCAGTATCATCCTTTTCCTTTATGCCACTTTTCCTGGTGAGAGTTGTGGTGGCAGCATGGAGAGTAGGGAAAACCAGACCTTTTCCTCCACAATAGATTCCCCAAGGTTCCCAGGCCAGACTGGAAATATCCATCTAGTGTGTCCTGGGTCAACCTTGGGGCCTCTGCCCATTGGAACATGCCTAGTAGAGTTCCAATGGAAGTTTCTGGGGTACCCAAACCACTTCAGCTGGCACCCCTCAAACCCAGAGAAGTAGGCTTTTTTCTTAAATCACACAAGTCACTTAAGACAGTTTTGGATAGAAAAAAGTTATCAAGATAATTTTCAAGATAAGCTGCCTTAGGACCCAATCCTACACACATTTTACTCACATGAGGAATTCCATCAGCTAGTAAAGCTACTCAGGTTCAGAAGCATCTACAGACCTGAGCCTGTAGACATCTTTGTACTAATTACTTGCCAGTTAGTTTTGTTTTGCAAATATGTGAAAAGCTAGAGCAGTGTTTCCCAATTTTATTTGCCCACGGAACCCTTTTAAACTTGAAAGAAGGGCCTAGGATAGAGGTGGCCAGGGGAAAATTTGTCAAGGAAAAAAAAAAAAGAGGCCTGGGTGCCAAAATGCAGTCACGCATGTCAAGAGCAGGCTTCCGGATCAAAATGCCACGACACCCCAGGAAGACAGCTGCTTGCGCACCACTGCCCTAATAGTGGTCTGGTATATGGGGCTGAAAAAGCAGACCACAAATAAGTAAGGATAATAATGCCTGGAGGGAAGGAAGACAAGGGGACTTGGGGCAGGCTGTCTGGCCAGGAGGGAGGGTACAGGAGGGGACTTGGGGCAGGGTGTCTGGCCAGGAGGGAGAGTACAGGAGGCGTTTGGGGCAGGGTGTCAGAGCAAGCTGGGAATGTGGGGTCTTGGCAGGGTGAGGGGAGTGAGTGAGGGGGATTTGGGTGCAGGGTCTAGGCATAAGGACAACGCTTACCTGGCTTGGCACCCTGCTGCAGCAGGGAAAGCCTCCAGGCAGCACAGTCTTCTTCCTGGAGCGGGTGAAGGAAGGGAGAGGGAGCTCAGTCCCCCCACCCCCCTATGCAGCGAGGATCCCAGCACAGCTGCAGCACCTGGTCAGGCTTCCCGCTGGCAGGGTGTGGGCGAGGGGTGTAGAAACCCCGACCTTCCCCGCCAGACCAAACTCTGCCTCTTCCCCAGCAGGCTGGGGAGAGAGAGCGGCAGCGCATGGGGGGACAGCAGAGTCCGAGCGCGCCCTGGCTGGGGGGGCAGCAACCCTGAGCGTGCCCCGATGGGGGGGGCAGCACAGCTCAAGCACACCCCGGGTGGGGTGGGGTGGGGGCAGCAGAGCCCGAGCGCGCCCCGGGTGGGGGCGGGGCAGCAGAGCCTGAGCTGAGTTCCGTGCAGGCGGCAGTTTAAAAATGCCGAGGTCTGAGAGTGGCTACTTGGCGGCACCTCAGACCCAGCCACCCCATCCACCCCCTCCCAGCAGCAGCGGCCACTGTAAAAGCTGCCGCTTGCACACGTGGAGGAGGAGGAGGCTGTGCAGCACCAGAGGCCCCGTGGGACAGGGGCCGTCCTGCAGGGTGGGGAGGAGGGGGTGGGGCAGCCACAGTGGGTGGTGGAGCAGCCAAAGCTGCGTGCCCCCAGAAGCCTGCCCCTGCTGGCAAAGCTCCAATGGGAGCTGCCTACAGGCTCTGCAGAGGGCGGGGGATTAGAATTTTTTCGCAGAACCCTGGGGATCCGTGGAGCACCATTTGGGAAACACTGAGCTAGAGGATTTACCCAGCATTGCTCAGGTCCTTAACTGAAATCTTTTTTTTTTTTTCATTTAAATCGTTGCTGTGGGATGGGTCTGGGATGAGGGGATCAGTGTAGAGGCTGCCCTGGGAAGAGAAGACAATCCCCGCAGCTTGAGGCCAGGTAAGCAGGCCCCTTTGGAGAAAGGGTGCATGTCCCCTGGGGGAGGCAGACAGATACACAAACACTCTCAAATATATTGTAGATAAAGGTCTTGTGACCTTTGATGCTTTCAGTGTTTGTTTTGTAAGCAGCAATTTAGTTTTCATTTTATCTGACTATCATTTACTGCTAAAAATTACTAATTAACTAAAAATGTTACTCATTTCAGTTTAATTTCAGTCTGTGTCCACATTTTCAAAATTAGTGAAGGTATAATATAGATAGAAAACAGTCCACTCTGAAGCATCATAACTGAATTGATTACACATTCCTAAACCATTAAAGCCTGACAAAGAACTTCAAATTAAACAGAAAGCATACAACCAAAATTCTTGTTTTATAATGTGCAGACTTTGCTATTGTGTATAGAAGGACTCAGTCTTACTAAATATGTATGGCGTTAAAACCTGTTGAAGGAAACAGCCTTAAAAGGTATTAAACCTCTCCCCCCAAACCAGCTAACTTACACTGCCAAGAAGGCATTCCTTATGACTGTCAACTGCAAATATGAATAAAGTTTTAAATATACAATTCTAAGGACTGTTTTTGTAGAAGCCTTTCATATGTTTTGATGAGGTTTAAATTGGTTTAACCCTTAATTTCCTTTTCTTCGTGTTAATAGTGTGAACAGCCATTTTAATATAACTCTCAGTGGGGCACAAGATAGCCAAGAATGTAGCTATTTGTAAACTGAGGCTGATGCACATCTGTTACATATGAGATTTAGCACTGCAATCTTGACGTAGTGGCATGTTACTTCATGCGGGAAGGACCTCTGCAGTTTCCCATTTAAAATGCACACTTCACTCTAAAATATTTCTGCCTACATATCACCCGCACTACTATAATTCAAAGAAAACATCCTTTTCATTCAGCTATTACTGTGTGTATTTACAGTCAGTTTTGTTGTTTCTCATTATATAACTAGGCCATAATCCTGCAATCAGACCTGTTCGAGTGAACCTCTGCTTCTCACAGAGAGCTGTAAAGTCTAGGATTAGAGTTTCAAAACAAGGTCACTTCTGCCTGTCTCACTGGCTTCTGACCAGGTAAACGAGAGAGATCCCATTTTTAAATGAGTCAGCATCAGTGATAACCTCAATGTCCTGACCAACATTTTTGTAAGTAAAATGTCTTGGTAAGGCTAGGCATGCACTACTGCTGAGCACACAATCTGCCCCTACAAATGCTGCCTAACTTATGGCTCTAGAACAGTGTTTCTCAACCATTTTTTTATAAAATACCCCCTTTAAAAATATACATATAAGTACCCCCAGTATCTACAGTTTTCAGACATACATAATTTTTTTCTACCATTGCAACACATTTGTTTAAACAACTTAATTGTAGCTGGGTGGGTGATGAAATTTGTGTGTGTAAAAAGTACAAAAATAATAAAGCGCTGTAAAACTTAAATCAAAAACATCAGTTTTCTCCAAATTTTAGTTGTGTTGACTACCCCCCAGACTTCTCTTGAGTACCCCTAAGGGTACTCGTGCCACTGATTGAGAAACACTGCTCTAGAAAGCACTTTGGGATGCTCTGAATATAAAGGATGCAATAGAAACCCCAAGTTTATTGTTCTCTCATCCACTATGCTGTTGCTTTTCTCAGGAAATGAGACTAACCTTTATGGATTTCACAGCAGTCTTTATGTAATGTTCTAGCCACGGAGCCTTCCATTATTCCATGAGACATCAGCACTTGCAGGAACCGTCGATGACCATCAGTCATCTGGGCAGCCATTGAAATGTTACACTAGGTTCAGAAAGCTGCAGAACGAATAAGATGGAATTAGATGAACGCATTCAAGCAAAATCTTTATCTATACACACATTTGTAAATATCTTCTACAAAACTGTTCCAGATCTGATATTGAAGAAAGAAAAATAAGTTCCCAACAGCACAAATTATTTTGATATTTATATAAGATTCAAATGTGCCCACAGGAGGTACCCATGGATGTCCCACATCTAGCTTTAGTTAGTTGTAATCCTATCCCTTCCCTTCTGGAAAAGGTGAACACATCAGTGAGACAGGAAATTATATTAGGGCAAATAAGCATTTTCATCACATTTTAGCTCTGAATGCACATAAGGCTTCCTGTTGATGTTCTAGGGTGTTTATTAGGAAGACGCTCTTACTACTTCACAGAACTCTTTTGGGTACAAAATACAATGTCGCATGCATTATGCCATTGCACTTGCTACATAAAATAGTGGTATTACAGTGCTTGGTGCCTCCATTTCCCCATCTACAAAATGGGGAAATGATGACAGCCTTTGAAAAGCACATAGAGATTTAGTTGGGATTGGTCCTGCTTTGAGCAGGGTCTTGGACTGAACGGACTTCTGAGGTTTCTTCCAATCCTAATCTTCTATGATAGCTACTGTAGAAAAGCACTATATAAAAGTGAGATATTATTGTTACAATAAACAAACTAGCTTGTAGTTTTGTGTTGAATTCATTTTACTGGTCATTTTATCTGAATATTATTTGTCACTGGTCCCCATGTTTTATAAAAATTGGCTTATGAACATGAATAATAACTCAAAGATGCTTTAGGCAAAAGCTGCATTTAACATTTTTAAAGTTACGATCTGCTGAACATGTATATTCTATTTCTGTACATGTATCATTCTTATATGTGAAATTAGAAATATGAAATGCGAGTCTGTTTATAATTCTAAATGTGCTAATGTGGGCCATTACTGATACTCCAAAAAGATAATAGCCCAGTACTCAAGGTAACAATCTGTAAATGATTTTGTTTGTCCTGTAAACCCAAACCGTGGTGGGTCCCAGAAAGACATGTAACCATGCCACATGGTACTGAAAACTGTCTTGCATGAGCTATTTTTCCATGGGGATAGGGAGACTAAACAAAGGATTCCTGCCCTTGGGAAAGTCTATATAAGGGATGGAAAGCAATCAGGGCTTTTGACTTCAGCTGGCTTTTCAAATTGCCTCCCTACTTGAAGTGCATACCCTGAAGAAACCTGAAAACAAAGAACTCTAAAAACATAGAGAGCTGTAGTCCTAGGCCAAAGGGAAAAAAAATCAACTATGCCTTGAAGCATTTTACCTGAAACAGGGACAAGGGGTGAGGAATATATTTTGTAACAACTGATCTTGGTGTCTTAGAATTAGCTGGTGTGTTGTGTGTATTTTGGCTTAGTAACTTTCTTGATCTGTCTGTTTTCACTTGCATTCACTTAAATCCTACTTTTTATACTTAATAAAAACACTTTTGTTTATTATCAAGCCTAGTATAAATAACTGTTACCTGGGGGGCGGGGGAGGCAACCATTGTCCATATCTATCTTTCACTGATAAAAGAGGGTGAATTTACAAGCTTTCTCTGTGTAAATATTTACAGAGTAAGATTTTGAGGGGGGGTTAGTCCTCTTTGAGGCTGCCTCCCTGGATGTTCTCAATGGCCTTATAGAGGAGACCTTCCAGAGCTGAACTGGTTTGGTATCTGTGTTGCTCTCTTAGGGGATGTTACCCCAATCACTCGAAGAACCCCCAATTCTGTGCCTTGGCTGGGGAAGACAAGAGCTTCTAGCCCTGCAGGACACAGTGATGGGATGCCCCACAGCATGACCAGCACACTGGGTGACAACTTATACTGACAAACTGCTTACTTTCTCATTTTTACCATATAATTATATCAACTGGAATATAAATATTGTACTTTATTTGTTTATTTGTACTTTATTTATTTGTACTAACAAATAGGGAGGAACTCGCTGAGAATTTGAAAGTGGAAGGCAGCTTGGGTGAAAGTGATCATGAAATGATAGAGTTCACAATCCTAAGGAAGAGTAGAAGGGAGAACAGCAAAATAGAGACAATAAATTTCAGGAAGGCGGATTTTGGTAAGCTCAGAGAGCTGATAGGTAAGGTCCCATGGGAATCAAGACTGAGGGGAAAAACAGCTGAGGGGAGTTGGCAGCTTTTCAAAAGGACATTATTAAGGGCCCAAAAGCAAGCTACTCCGCTGTGTCGGAAAGATAGAAAATGTGGCAAAAGACCGCCTTGGCTTAACCACAAGATCTTGCATGATCTAAAAATAAAAAAGGAGTCGTATAAAAAATGGAACGTAGGACAAATTACAAAGGATGAATATAGGCAAACAACATAGGAATCCAGGGGCAAGATTAGAGAGGCAGAGGCACAAAAAGAGTTCAAACTAGCTACGGGAATAAAGGGAAACAAGAAGACTTTTTATAAATACATTAGAAGCAAGAGGAAGACCAAGGACAGGGTAGGCCCACTGCTCAGTGAGGAGGGAGAAACAGTAACAGGAAACTTGGAAATGGCAGAGATGCTTAATGACTTCTTTGTTTCGGTCTTCACCGAGAAGTCTGAAGGAATGCCTAACATAGTGAATGCTAGTGGGAAAGGGGTAGGTTTAGAAAATAAAATAAAAAAGAACAAGTTAAAAATCACCTAGAAAAGTTAGATGCCTGCAAGTCACCAGGGCCTGATGAAATGCATCCTAGAATACTCAAGGAGCTGATAGAGGAGGTATCTGAGCCTCTAGCTATCATCTTTGGAAAATCATGGGAGACAGGAGAGATTCCAGAAGACTGGAAAAGGGCAAATCTAGTGCCCATTTATAAAAAGGGAAATAAGGACAACCCAGGAAACTACAGACCAGTTAGTTTAACTTCTGTGCCAGGGAAGATAATGGAGCAAGTAATTAAGGAAATCATCTGAAAACACTTGGAAGGTGGCAAGGTGATAGGGAACAGCCAGCATGGATTTGTAAAGAACAAATCATGTCAAACCAATCTGATAGCTTTCTTTGATAGGATAATGAGTCTTGTGGATAAGGGAGAAGCGGTGGATGTGGTATACCTAGACTTTAGTAAGGCATTTGATACAGTCTCACATGATATTCTTATCAATAAACTAGGCAAATACAACTTAGATGGGGCTACTATAAGGTGGGTGCATAACTGGCTGGATAACTGTACTCAGAGTAGTTATTAATGGTTCACAATCCTGCTGGAAAGGTATAACAAGTGGGGTTCTGCAGGGGTCTGTTTTGGGACTGGCTCTGTTCAATATCTTCATCAACGATTTAGATATTGGCAAAGAAAGTACGCTTATTAAGTTTGCAGATGATAACAAGCTGGGAGAGGTTGCAACTGCTCTGGAGGATAGGGTCATAATTCAAAATAATCTGGACAAAATGGAGAAATGGTCTGAGGTAAATAGGATGAAGTTTAATAAAGACAAATGCAAAGTGCTCCACTTAGGAAGGAACAATCAGTTTCACACATACAGAATGGGAAGCGACTGTCTAGGAAGGAGTACGGCAGAAAGGGATCTAGGGGTTATAGTGGACCACAAGCTGAATATGATTCAGCAGTGTGATGCTGTTGCAAAAAAAGCAAACATGATTCTGGGATGCATTAACTGGTGTGTTGTGACAAGACACAAGAAGTCATTCTTCCTCTCTACTCTGCGCTGGTTAGGCCTCAGTTGGAGTATTGTGTCCAGTTCTGGGCACCGCATTTCAAGAAGGATGTGGAGAAATTGGAGAGGGTCCAGAGAAGAGCAACAAGAATGATTAAAGGTCTAGACAACATGACCTATGAAGGAAGGCTGAAAGAATTGGGTTTGTTTAGTTTAGAAAAGAGAAGATTGAGGGGGGACATGATAGCAGTTTTCAGGTATCTAAAAGGGTGCCATAAGGAGGAGGGAGAAAACTTGTTCATCTTGGCCCCTGAGGATAGGGCAAGAAGCAATGGGCTTAAACTGCAGCAAGGGAGGTTTAGGTTGGACATTAGGAAAAAGTTCCTAACTGTCAGGGTGGTTAAACACTGGAATAAATTGCCCAGGGAGGTTATAGAATCTCCATCTCTGGAGATATTTAAGAGTAGGTTAGATAAATGTCTATCAGGGATGGTCTAGACCCGTGGTCACCAACCCCTCGATCGCGATCAACTGGTCGATCGGGAGGGCTCGACCAGTCGATCACGAGGCATTCGGGGCCCCCCCCATTCCCGCCACCCCCAAGAAGCTCCACTACCTACCTCTGAAAATGGAGGTAGTGCTGGCTTCCCACAGGGTGGAGGGAAGTCCGGCAGCTGCGCGCCACTTCCGGGGTTTCCGGAAGTGGGCTGCCTGCTCTCCTCCTTCAGGTCTGTGGCGCGCCGGGAGGAGGTAGGAGTTCCGGAGGAAGGCGCATGCTGGGACTTCGGGGGGGAGGGCAGGAGAGGCATGCACCGGGGCTCCCCTCCTCTGCGGGGGAGGAGCTAGGAGTCCCGAGGGCAAGCGCGCGCCGGGGGGGGGGGAGGAGTCCTGGGGGGAAGCGCGCACTAGGGCTTCCCTCCTGGGGGGCAGGAGGGGAAGGGAGGCGTGCACCAGGGCTCCCCTCCTCAGCGGGGGAGGAGGTAGGAGTCCCGTGGGGAAGCACACACCGGGGAGGGGGGAGGAGTCCCAGGGGGAAACGTGCACTGGGGCATTCCTCCTTTGCGGGGGAGGGGGGAGAAGTCCCAGAAGGAGGCTCTTGCCAGAGCTTCCGTCCTCTAGGGGGAAGGGGCGAAGGCGCATGCCGAGGATTCCCTGCTCAAGCCAACACCCTGCCCCCTGTTCCCACTGGCACTCTGCTCCCAGACATCCTGTCCCCTGCCCCCACCGGCACCCTGTCCCTTGCCTCCACTGACACCCTGTCCTCTGCCCCAGGCCCCACTGGTCCTCTGTCCCTTGCCCCGGCACCCATTGGCATCCTGCCCCAGCACCCTGTCCCCTGCCCTGGCACCCAGTCTCCTGCCCCAGCACCTACAAGCACCCTGTCCCCTGTCCTGGTACCCCTTGGTACCGTTCCCCAATACCATGTCCCCTGCTCCCACCAGCACAGTTGGGGCCACATTAGTGAGGCTTCTGGGGGTTTTAGAGAAGTTTTTATTTTGCATCTCACTTGTGTGGCCCCAACTGATTTTTCTGTGGGTCAGTGACCCCTGACTCAAAACAGGATCCCTGCCCTTCTCATAAATAAAGACAATGCAGAAACTTTTTCTGTTTGACATCGTATTTTATTTAAAAATGAAGCCTGGCCAACAAACCTCCAGTTGGGGCCAAGCCGCCATCTGGCCACAGTGTCATAACCCTTGACTTTAAGTTGTAAATGAGAGAATTAATATTTTACCCTGATCCTACCCCCACTACACAACCTACCCCGTCCCCTGCCGCCTGGCCCGTCCCCTCCCCACCCTACCCCGTCCCCTCCCGCCTCGCCCCGCCCCTCCCCTCCCCCACCCTACCCCGTCCCCGCCCCTCCCCTCCCCTCCCCCATCCTACCCCATCCTACCCCATCCCCGCCCGCCTCGCCCCGCCTCGCCCCGCCCCGCCCCTCCCGCCTCACTCCACATCCTGCCCTGACACTTCCTTCCCCACCCCACCCTACCCCATCCCCTCCCGCCTCACTCCACATCCTGCCCCAACACTTCCTTCCCCGCCCCGCCCCTCCCCTCCCCTCACCCCACCCCACCCCACCCTACCCCGTCCCCTCCCGCCTCACTCCACATCCTGCCCCAACACTTCCTTCCCCGCCCCCTCCCGCCCCACCCCTCACCCCACCCTACCCCGTCCCCTGCCGCCCCTCCCCTCCCCCCACCTTCCCCGTCCCCTCCCGCCTCGCTCCACATCCTGCCCCGACACTTCCTTCCCCTCCCCTCCCCTCCCCCTACTCTGGCGCCCCGCGCTCCCAGCCTGCTCCCCTCCACCCCAACGATTTGCTCTTCCCCCTCCACCTACCGAGCACCCGCCTGGCCTCGTTCCCGCTGTCGCCCCTGATTGGCTCTTCCTTTGCAGCGCGGGACTCGACAATGCGGCGCTCGCCGCTGCCGCCTCACATCGATGACCTCGGCAGGCCCGATTCCGCCTCGCGGCCGCCCGCCCCTCCCCCACTGCCCCGACAGCCCCCGCGCGGCTCGATCCGCGCCGCCCCTCCCCCACTGCCCCGACAGCCCCCGCGCGGCTCGATCCGCGCCGCCCCTCCCCCACTGCCCCGACAGCCCCCCCCGCGCCCCCCAACCCGCACTGCCCCTCCCCAACCATCCAGCATGGCTGCACCCGCTTGCTCCTCCCCCACTGCCCCAACCCCCCCGCTCCCCCCCACACTGCCCCTTTCTTACTGCCCCAACATCCCCTGCGCCACCCAACCCGCACTGCCCCTCCCCCACTACCCCAATTCCACCCCACCCCACACTGCTCCTCCCCCACTCCCCCAACACCCTCTGCTCTGCCCAGCCCTGCACTGCCCCTCCCCCACTACCCCAATTTCCCCCCACGCCGCCCACCCCACACTGCTCCTCCCCCACTGCCCCAACACCCTCTGCTCTGCCCAGCCCTGCACTGCCCCTCCCCCACTACCCCAATTTCCCACCCACGCCGCCCACCCCACACTGCTCCTCCCCCACTCCCCCAACACCCTCTGCTCTGCCCAGCCCTGCACTGCCCCTCCCCCACTACCCCAATTTCCCCCCCACGCCGCCCACCCCACACTGCTCCTCCCCCACTACCCCAACACCCTCTGCTCTGCCCAGCCCGCACTGCCCCAACCCCCCCGCTCCCCCCCACACTGCCCCTTTCTTACTGCCCCAACATCCCCTGCGCCACCCAACCCGCACTGCCCCTCCCCCACTACCCCAATTCCACCCCACGCCGCCCACCCCCCACTGCTCCTCCCCCACTGCCCCAACACCCTCTGCTCTGCCCAGCCCTGCACTGCCCCTCCCCCACTACCCCAATTTCCCCCCCACGCCGCCCACCCCACACTGCTCCTCCCCCACTCCCCCAACACCCTCTGCTCTGCCCAGCCCTGCACTGCCCCTCCCCCACTACCCCAATTTCCCCCCCACGCCGCCCACCCCACACTGCTCCTCCCCCACTCCCCCAACACCCTCTGCTCTGCCCAGCCCGCACTGCCCCAACCTCCCCCGCTCCCCCCCACACTGCCCCTTTCTTACTGCCCCAACATCCCCTGCGCCACCCAACCCGCACTGCCCCTCCCCCACTACCCCAATTCCGCCCCACGCCGGCCACCCCCCATTGCTCCTCCCCCACTGCCCCAACACCCTCAGCTCCGCCCAGCCCTGCACTGCCCCAACACCCCCCCCGCACACTCCGACACTGCCCCTCCCCCACTGCCCTAACCCCCCCCACGCCGCCCACCCCACACTGCCCCTCCCCCACTGCCCCAACACCCTCAGCTCCGCCCAGCCCTGCACTGCCCCAACACCCCCCCCGCACACTCCGACACTGCCCCTCCCCCACTGCCCTAACCCCCCCCACGCCGCCCACCCCACACTGCCCCTCCCCCTCCTGTGCCGCCCCTCCTGCACTGCCCCGACACCCTCCGCTCTGCCCAATCCTCACTGCCCCTCCCCCACTGCCCCAACACCCCCCCCCCGTGCCACCCCTTTACCACTGCCCCAACACCCACCGCGCCGCCCAACCCGCACTGCCCTGGGAGGAAGTGGGTCTTTGCCCACGAAAGCTTATGCTCCAATATATCTGTTAGTGTATAAGGTGCCACAGGATCCTTGTTGCTTTTGCAGATCCAGACTAACACAGCGACTCCTCTGATACAAAACATATAGATGGTAATCATGAGCTTTCGTGGGCACAGCCCACTTCTTCAGATGACTGAAGAAGTGGGCTATGCCCACGAAAGCTCATGATACCATCTATATGTTTTGTTAGTCTATAATAGTGGTCACCAACCAGTAGATCTTGGAGGCTCTGATAGGTGATCTTGACCGGTTTGGCCAAGAGGCTATCAAGTGCCAACACTTCAGCTGCTCCTCCTCCCACTGCTGTGCATCTCCAGCCCTTTGCCTTGGCGCTGTTCCCCCAGGAGTCTCCTGCTTGCAGGGCAGAGGAGAGAAAGGAGGTGTGCTGATGTCACGGTGTCCTCTTCTCCCACCCTGTATCCTATCTCCAGAGAGCAGAGATGGGGCGCAACAGGACTAGGTATGGAGCAAGTTTGTTGCCTGCTTTTGGGAGTGGTGCAGGGCTAGGACAGGGGTGAGCTTGCCTTAGCCCCATTGCACCATCACCCAGGAGCCATGTGAGGTAAGCAGTGCTCAGCTGGAGTCCATATCCTGAATCCCCTACCCAAGTCATGAACCTTCTCCTATACCTCAAGCCCCTGCCCGAGCCCTGAGCCCCCCCCCCCCCACATCCAAAAACATTTTCCCAGAGCCTGCACCTAGAACCCCCTCCTGCAGCCCCACTGCCCGCCCCAAGCTTAGCTCAGAGCCCCTCACACTGTAAATCCCTTAACCCACAACCAGAACCTGTACCCCCAACCCTCTGCCCCATAGAGAGTGAGGATGGGGGAGGGAGGGAGGATGGAGTGAGCAGGGGCGGGGCCTCAGAGGGAGGTGTGGTGAGGCTATCTGCGTTTGAGGTAGATCTTGGCTTGCACTTAAGTTCAAAAAG
Source organism: Pelochelys cantorii (assembly GCA_032595735.1). NCBI lineage: Eukaryota > Metazoa > Chordata > Testudines > Trionychidae > Pelochelys > Pelochelys cantorii. The sequence goes on from CM064341.1 coordinate 41,703,149, forward strand.
TGATCTTGTGCTTAAAAAGGTTGGAGACCGCTGACTCTATAAAGTGCTACCAGACCAGTTTTTGTTTTTTAAGTTTATGAAAATATAGGGTTAGTGTCTAGGGCTCTGGTTGAAATGCCACAGGCCTGTAATCTGCTGTTGAAAATCACAAAACATGTCTACTTTGCTAGGGCCATGCTTGTGAAAGGGAAGGAAAGAGGGACTGATAGCATTGGTAAGAACTGAGTCCCACGTGGGGAGAGGAGAATAAAAGAGAAGGAAGCTGCCTGCTTTGTGGGTGTTTCCATTGAGTCACAAATTATTTCCTTCTGCCTGCTCTGTGCTGTCATTGCTGGGAACCCGGGGGTAGGACTGTACCATGAAAAAGAAGAAAGCGTTTGTTTGCCAAAGGTAAATGAGTGGGCTGGGAATGCAAATTCCATTCTGCTTAGTAGGGTGTGTGTAATAAGAAAATGTGCAATAATGTTTACCCATTGAAAGAAACAAGTTTGTACAGCGCCTGCTGTGAAAATGAAGAGCGGAGCAGAACAGTGCTTCCCACTCGCAGGCTTGGGACAAAGTTACCTGATAGCAAAATTCACTCTCCAGCCCTGAAAATGAAGATTGGATCAGGCAAGTTATACTAAAGAGGTTCCACCCCCACCTCACTCTGTCTCTCACTGTCTTATGTAGGCGAAGAAACTTTTTACCTTTATCTGATTACTTGCTAAGGAATTGTGTTGTGAACTGTATGTTTTACTGGCTTGACTTGTATTTACGTTTATCTTTGCTGAAAGTATAAAAGCTATTCTGTTTTTCTCCTACATGTTGAATGCCCAAACTTCCTGTTCTGGTAATTGGAGGAGTCATAACATTGGTCTCTCTTATCTGGACTATCATCCATATGCTGTAGCTGAAATTGTTTGAAAAAGGTTTCATTAAAGTCATTCACTTGTTAGAATTGATATGAGTAGCAGGAAAGAATTAATAGAATTCTAGTTAGTTTTGCTCAGTGTTCCCTTATCTTTCCTGGAGACTAATACAGCAGTACTGATCACATCTGAGACCAGACGATATATTAGAATATGAAGGTGTAAATGTGGAAGAGCAGTTTTAGGTGACTTACTGTGGAACATTCATGTTGTCTAAATGCTGAAAACATCTCTCAGATATTAATGAAATTCAGCTTTATCTCCAGCTGCTGTCAGAATTAAACTATGTAATAAAGAAGTTTAGAGGCTAGACTTCATGTGTCAGTACGAACTTTGTTGGCAGAAACTCATTTTTCTTTCTTATGGTTATTTAACCCAGAAAAGCCCATTTAAATCTTTTCTATTCCATATCAAAATTGAAAATTCAAGAAGATCTGTCACCATGAAAACCTGCTGAGAGATCCCCTTCCTGCAAGTTCCCGTATATGAGACCACTCTACCCAGGGGCCTGAGTATTCACCAATCATAGAATTTGCTGTAGATTTCACCATGTTGCAGAATTGTTTCCAGAATTTCAGATTTCACTTTTTAAAGAATGACATTTCTAGTTCTTATAGTTGCGAGGGAAGTGTGAATGGATGCCTGTATAAGTCTGCAAAGAGCCAGCAACAATAGCTCCAACAGGAGTGAATTGTCTTTGTTATTTTAGTCAGGGACCTTTGGACTCCGATGTTGTGCAGAAATGGAATATAGTATTTGTCATGCCATCTGGAGTGGTTCATGACCATGAGTGTCTACCTCAGAGTACACTGTCAAAAAGCAAGACAGGCACCCCAAACTGGGGGTATGGTCTGTAATGAGATTTTGCTAACCCAGTAACAAATGTCAACTCCTAATGCACCAGAACAATCTTACTATAGAAACACAGAAAATCCCTTTGAGCACCCCAGTCTGTCTTGCCCCCAGGGTAAGCTTAACTCTGTGCTAAATGGTTGATTTGGTCCAAAGATCACACAATATTCAGATTGCTTTCAATCCTGAGAGTGGTCATTTACCCCTGGTCAGGTTGTACCTCAGATCTTACACCAAAGACAATGTTTATGGCTAATCCTGTAGTATAAATTTAGTAAACTAAGGATTTATTAACTAGGGAAAAGAAATGAGAGTTATTTACACGTTAAATTAGGCAACATATACTCATAAGAGTTACAATATGTGGTACCAAAATGTGACAGAGTAGTAGTAATCTGTCAGCACTAAGGGCTGTTTTCTCAGCAGGGCAAAAGTCAAATTAAGATACGTCACTTCAGTTATACGAATTGCGTAACTGAAGTTGAAATAGCTTAATTCGGCTTTTGGCACTGCCTACACAGCAAGAAGTCGAAGGAAGAGCACTCTTCCTTCAACTTCCCTTACTCCTCATGAAATGAGGGACTACAGGAGTCGGAGTAAGAAGTCCTCCATTTCAACATTATTTTGAAATTATGGCTTGCTGTGTAGATACGCACTAGATTATTTTGAAATAACGCAGCTGTGTAGACAGCCTAAATATCTTTCAGGGCTAACCCAGGCTGAGCCTGTGGATTTTTGCTTTTGTTTCCTAGCTCCATCCTGTGAGATTCCAAACATCAAAGAGAAGGACAGTTTTCATGACAGGTGTTTTTATTTCTCTTTTCTAAAATTAAAATTGATGGGGCGAGCTTGTCTGTACATAGCCTATGTAGGGCAGTTAGCAAAGTCTAGTATCATGATTAAAGCAAAGATTTTGTCACAGGTATTTTTAATAAAAGTCATGGGAAGAATGGGGGTATTAAACAATAAATTATGGTCTAGATCTATGGTCTTGATCCTGCCGTGAGGGCAGAGGACTGGATTCAATGACCTCTTGAGGTCCCTTCCAGTTCTAGTGTTCTATGAGTCTCTGGAAGCTCGAGGCCTGCTGGTTGGGCTAATAGCGAAAGCTCTGCTGCCCAGCGCTGAAATGATGGAAGTCACATAAATCACAGAATCCATGATCAACTCGTAGCCTTAATCATGTTTTTTTACAAGGACACACTTAGTTCTGATAGTCTTCCTGTCTGGGCAAGGTAGGTAGTCCTCCTCCCTGTGCTCCCAAGTTCAGAGCAGCTATTTTTGTCTTACATGTTACAGCAAAGGGTACAAACATTGTAAGTAAGATCAATGGATGTAGCTACATACAAGTGTTATAGAGTCAAAAAATAAGCACATCCTTATAAGTGTAACACTTGGCTTAAACAGTACTAACATACGGGTGAGCTGGTCTAGTTTCCAGCTATGAATTTGTCAATGCTTAGCTCGTGCCTAAAGCCTTTGTAGTAAGAGATACCTGTTCTACCAGTACAGATACCTGGCTTTTCCAAGATATTACAAAATTCAACATTTTTGCTGTGTAACAAGAATGTTCAACTTTGAGCCATAGTCATATCTGTGTGTGAGTGGGGGAAGGAATGAAGGATATGTCATGGAGATACAGAATTCAGGAATTTTTGCTGCAGAATTTGGTCCAAATGTGCCATGGATTATATTGGGTCCTGCTTATAACTATCATTTATTGCTATAATCTGCTGTAAGAGTCCCTGACAGTTGCCAGTCATTAGAATTCTGTTGCTATAGGCCTGAAATTATTTTATAATTTGTATAGTTGGTAAAAAATAAAAGCAAATAATGGAACTGGTGAAAAGTAAAGACAAATGTGAAACACTTTCAATTTCTTCTAGACCTAGGTCATCTGAAAAAATACCTTGGAACTTGCAGTCAAGGCTAGTGGGTGGGTCATAGGGCCAAATGACGATTATGACCTTTGCCTTTTCCTCTTCCCTTTGGTGAACAGTCCTCTTGGAATGAACAGATCTGATTATATCTTAAATAAAACAGCAACAATGACCTGTTTAGGTTTTACTGAAAAGAAACTGTCCTCTTTTGATTAAAAGTTTTTTCCCCTGTTTATTGGAGAGCTTTGTCTCGATGAGTCTTGTCATCTGCAGGGGACAACGCTTCATTTTATGTAATCAAGCGCTCTGATGCTGGCAGGTATCAGAGGGGTAGCCGTGTTAGTCTGAATCTGCAAAAGCGGCGAGGAGTCCTGTGGCACCTTATAGACTAACCAAAGTGTTGGAGCATAAGCTTTCGTGGGCAAAGACCCACTTCGTCAGATGCATGTAGTGGAAATTTCCAGAGGCAGGTATAAATATGCAGGCCAGAATCAGGCTAGAGATGACGAGGTGGATCCAATCAGGGAGGATGAGGCCCACTTCTAGTAGCTGATATGGAGGTGTGAATACCAAGAGAGGAGAAGCTGCTTTTGTAGCTAGCGAGCCATTCACAGTCTTTGTTTAATCCCGAGTTGATTATGTCAAACTTGAAGATGAACTGTAGCTCAGCAGTTTCTCTTTGAAGTCTGGTTCTGAAGTTTTTTTGCTGCAGGATGGCTACCTTTAGATCTGCAATTGATCTGATGCTGGCAGGTAAATCATATAAAAGAGCATGTGCAGTAAACAGCCAAAGTGCTGGTAGCTAGACAAGGAGAGTAGCACTGAAGAAGCCAGAAGGAATGGTTCATTTAAAAAAGCATATACAAATACGGTGGTTTCTTATTCTGAAGTGAAAGGCCTTCCTTATGCAGTGGCCAAACTTAAAATGAGAAGGGAACTCTTTTTATTTATAAATCATCATGGATGTGCACAACAGATCTTCTTATAAATATTTCTGAAAATTTGTTTGTTTGTTTGTCCCAAAAGATCTCCGAAACGGTAAGAGCTAGAAACGCCAAATTTTGCGCAGATACTACTGATTTCCTAACTTAAATAACTGGATTGGTTATATCTCGAAATCAGTTCCCCCAGAGCCTTAATTGGGTCCACGGATAATTCCGAAAGATCTCTGAAACATTAAGAGCTAGAAACACCAAATTTTGAACGGATGCTACTGATTTCCTAACTTAAATAGCTGGATTAGTTATATCTCAAAATCGGTTCCCCCAGAACCCCAATTGGGCCCACTGATAATTAGCTTTTGTAGCGCCTGATCATAGAAACACAACATTTTGCACAGACACTACTGATTTCCTAACTTAAATAACTGGATTGGTTATATCTCGAAATCGGTTCCCCCAGAGCCCCAGTTGGGCCTCCAGAGCCTCAATTGGGCCACTAGTTAGCTTTTAGTAGTGCCTGATCATAGGCATTTGCTGGACTCATCTGTTAAGCGTGTCACATAAACTGCAACTACGAGATCCTTTCCCTATGATAACCAAAAAAGTACTAGTTACATTAATTTCTTAAAGTAATATATAAGAGAAAAGTATTTCCAATAAAATATGCTATGTTAATGTCATTGACGTAGTTCATTTATCACAACTTTTACTATATTTTCCCTGGGCGACGCTAGCTATTTCTGCTAGTATAAATTAAAACATGGTCATTGCCTTGTGACCCTACAATCTGAGGCCTTGATCCCGCATCTAACCTTGTGCAAGTAGAAAAACTAACACAAGAGGGATTAATGGGATGATGAAAATAAGGAAGAGTCGAAGGGAGTACTTTATGGTCTAAGCATACAACTCAGGCCCAGGAAATTCCAAGTTCTACTCCTGTCTCTGACACTGATTTTCTCTTTGGTCTTCGGCAAGTCCTCTTACCTCTGTGTGTCTTATTTCTGTCAAATATAAAATGAGAATTATAATATTTGTGTTTATCAGGGTGTTTTGAAGTAAGGGCATTTTGAAGATTTGAACTTTAAGTATTAATTTTATTGTATTTGTTGTTATGAAAAACTTTAGGGGATACATGCAGAATAACTTTCAATATTTCAACAATCTTCCTAGTTCCTGGATGTATCATTTAATAATCTACTGCTTTTATTGGAAAGAAAATATAATTTTTGCTCTTTTGAACAATACATACATTCCCCCCCCCAAAAAAATATATGTATATGAATATGTTTAGGGAAGAGGGAGATGTTTTTGCATTGAGCTCCCTTGATTTGTATATACACTTATGTGATGTGGAATTCTGTGCCAAATCTTGTAAGGGTTTCTTGGAACACTAGTCATGAGACACTATTATTCATCAGTTGACTGGAAATCAACTATTTCCCCTCTTGAGAAATCCAGACAAAGAAGGACTGATTTTGTATCTTTGGAGAGTTTGTTCTTATTTTTCAGATGCAGAAAATTTTGTTCAAATCCAAAGGCAGCTATGTCCTTTTGTAAATATTTGTTACTCTTTGGTCAGTGATTTTTTGTTTGTTCCCAAATGCTGATAACTCTGTTCTCAGGAAGTGTGTGAGATAAATAGAAATGCATTGCACTTTATAGTGGGATCAGCAGTGACTGCTTAGTTAAGGTTGCTTAATAGTTTCCATCCTAACTCCTTCTCAATCACTCATAACTTGCTGAAGCCTTAACCTTTAAGATTAAAACATTTTATTTTTCATTTAAGGGAAAGGAAAACATTACACGATTTTTAAAAATGACCATTTTGAATAGCTCAACAACTAAAACAGCTTGGGATAAGGAAGGGAATAGCACAGTGGAATGTAGCTTCATTACAGAAGTCCTTTGAAATGTATTGAAGCCGTTCAGCTCCTTTCACTTCATTTCACTACCACTGGGGTTTTGTATATGTGTAGATATCGACACACACAAAACCCAAGACACTGTCTTTTGTATTCCCATCATTTACAACCAGTGTACAAGCAACTTGGCTTGCAACTCTTCCCAACTCTTGATAAAAGGCAGGCCTTGGAGGAACATGGCTGCAGGCAGCATTGAGCCACAGCCTGTATAGTTGCACATGCATGGACACTTCCAAAAATGAAAGGCCGCAGTATTTCCAATTTCTGTTGCAGCAGACTTGTGGCGCTTGTAGCCAGTTCTTGTTTTATGCCGTTGATGAAATTCACACACAGCGAAGGTACAGCGTGGGTACTGACCTGTCAACTGTAAATATTGCTCTCGGGTCTCCTCTGCTTTAATGTCAAAGTAACCCTGCACAGAAAAGTCTCTCCCACCATAGGGATATTAAACCCTCTTTTCACTAGCACATCGCAGAGAGAAAAGGGGACATTTCTCAGCAATGGGCTTTGTGATTGTCAACAGAGGAACTGCCTCACACAGGGAAAATAAGAACATAGGAAATGCAATGCCGAATCAACCTTCTAGTCCAGTCATCTGTCTCCGACAGTATACAGTAGCATATGCAGCAGAGACAGGGGCTTTCACTGGAGTTCAGCTGACATAATGCTGAACAAGTCTTGTTCCTGCCTACACTGCTTGCAGTCATGTTCAACGGTGTATTAACATAAATCCTCAAAGCTGTGTTCTCACTGTGTAATTTTCTAGTGGAGACAAGATCTTAGCCATTTCTAATCCAAAACAGTATGTTTCACTATGTGGCTGTGATGGGTTCAGAGACAGCGATCCCTTTGAGACTATCATTTGATGTGCTGAAATGCCATTGAGCCCACCAACCTGCCCTCTAGGACATCCCACCACCCTGTCCTGCTGAGCCAGGCTCTTTGGTCTTCTCCAGCAATGGCACAGAGTTGGGGTCACATCCCAAAACAGAGCAACACAGACACTGAGATCAGTTCAGCTCTGGGAAGGCTCAGCCAAAGGGACTTGGCACAGCCGCAGAGGGACCAGGATCCCAGATTAATCCATTTTACTCTGTATAAAAGTTTTATACAGAACAAGCTCATAAATTGTTCACCCCTTTTATCAATGAAAGAGGGTTATGCACAGCTGTTCTCCCCCACCTAGTAACACTTATTTACACGGGGTTTAATATAAAAGTGATTTTATTAAGCATAAAAAGTAGGATTTAAGTGGTTGTAAGTGATAGCAGACTGGTCAAAATAAATTACTAAGCAAGATAAAACAAAATACAACCAGTAAGCCTAATACATTAAGGGTACGTCTTGTTGGGATTTTGTAGTACCCTATAATAACCAAATGAGTGAGATACCGAGCAGAATCAAGGGTCTTCGATACTTCATTCAGTTCAGTTCAACAAGACTATATTCAGTGTGCACAAAGGGAGAGCCCCGGTACAAAAATCAGCCAGAGTCCCTTGAGCAAGGAGCCCCTCCCCTTGCTATTTTATAGCACATGGCAGTTACATAAGTTACATAACACAAACCTCTGGCCAATCATATTTAACATATCTATATATGGATTTGTTCATCACATGCTTATACTTCTCCACTGCACATGTTGAGCTCGCCCCCCCTTCGCTTGACCTTTTCTAGAATGTTCCTAGCGTGGTGAGACACAGCATGCTGCTTTATGCATACATACCTTCTAAATCACTTTTTGTTTAAAATTAACACAAGCATACCCTTCAGCTTACACGGCAGCATTATTTCAGAATAACTAACGTTATTCCGAAATAACATAGTCCGTGTCTACACACAAGCAGTTATTTCAAAATAATGTCAAAATAATGTCCAGCTGGAGGACTTCTTACTCTGAGTCCTGTAACCCTCATTTTACGAGGATAAAAGGAAGTTGGAGGAATAGTGCTGTTACTCGGACTTCCTGCTGTGTAGACAGCGCCAAAAGCTGAAATAAGCTATTTCAACTTAAGCTACGCAATTGACGTAGCTCAAATTGCGGAGCTCATTTCAGATTTAGCACTGCTGTGTAGATGTACCCTAAGAGAACTTGTTACAAATCCTAATTTCTTACCCTAGTTCTTATTTCAGGTAAAGTCCTTCTCAGGCTACGGATGTCCTTTCTGACGGGACCAGCAGTTCTCCTCCAACCCTGTGGTTTCCAGGTGTTTCCATGCATCCCTTTGTGTCGGGAGTCTGTCTGTAAAGCCAGTTGAAGATCATCATTGTTTATTTCTCATGTCTTATATAGAATTTCCCTAGGGCAGGAAGCCATTGTTCAATTCCCTACCACCTCTTGTGCAAAAGTACAAAATTCAATATGGATTCCAAAATCAGGTGACAAGGACTCGTGTCTTTGTAGCACATCTGCAGGAAAACAATTCTCCATTTGACTCTTGCTAATGGGCTATTAGCTCTGTGTGTGGCTTCTTCAATGCTGTTCCTGATGGCCTAGAAATAGGCTTTTCCCAACATGAACACATTGATGATAAATCTACACTCAGTATTCCTAATTTCAGATACAGAAGTGGTACGTGCATACAAATAGACTATGTACATTCTGAGGATTACTAGCTTTCCAATGATATGTTACAGGAAATATTTTGCATACAGCATATTTGAGTTAGGCATATTCATATTCCCAAGCATATTTCCATAAAGAATATGAAATACGCCATCACAGTGGCCACTTAGTTTCTTTAAATATTTTAAGGGACTTTGTCAAAGGATTTTTGAAAGTCCAAATAAATTGTCATTTGTTTCTGTTTTTTCTACTATGTACTTGATATGCCCAAGGAATCCTGGTGCATTAGAGGCACCATTTTCTTTTTCAAAAGCTGTACTGATTTGTCCCTATCTTAGCACAATCATATAAGTGCTTTATAACTCCATATGACTGTTTTAACAAATTTGCCTGGTACTTAAGTAAGGGTCAGTGGTATGTAATTCCCAGGATCTCCCTAGAGCCTATTTTAAAGGTTGGTATTATATTTGCTAGTCTTTAGTTTGCTGTGAGAGTAGCCAATTTTAGTGAGGAACTGCAGGTTTTAGCAGGTCAGCTGCTTCAGTCTTTCTTAAACTCCTTCAGGAGTCTGAGTTGAACCACCTTGGTGACTTCTTGCTCTTAAATGTTTCAGTTTGTTCCCGTACATCCTCTTTTGGCATCTCAGTTTCTGGCAGTTCCTCATCTTTAGTACTGAAAAGAATAAGTCTGTTGTAGGTATCTCTCCAATGTTGAAGACTTTTGCAAAGAACTCATTCAACTCATTTGTAGTATACGTATTGGCCTTAATTTGTTTCCTTTACTCCCGGGCAAAGCTTAAGGAGATTCAGAATACACTGGATGCACTAGCACAGAGGTGGCCAACCAGTTAGACATGAAGAGCCAAAAGAGCTGTGGATAGTAGTGCAAAGTACCACACATCCCTCCCCCAGAGCCAGGCACCCCTAGTCCCCTCTCCCAACCCAATGCCCTCCCCCTCCTCCAGAGCCAGGCACACCCAGGTCCCTCCCATTCTAACCCAATGCCTAGATCTTACCGGAGCTGCCACCAACACAGCCACACACTTCTCCCTCCAGGAACTGGGGCATGTGCACAAAGCGGGCATGCGGCTCTGAACAAGCCATAACCCTGAGAGCCGCATTTCTGTGAGCAAAGAACTGCATGTGACTCAAGAGCCACAGGTTGGCCAGCCCTGCACTAGCATCTGGCACTGGGGGCAATATGGAGGATGAAGGATAAAAAGATCTGTGTGTCCTTTGACCAGTTTACACACTAATCTAAGCTTTTCTATATTGGCAGGATCTCGGCACAGCTTTTCCCATAGAAACTAACCTGTGCTAATGATGGCTGCCAGCCTAAAGGTTGCATTGCTTGCCTTATGGACCCTTTTCTTTTCATGTGCTACATATCACAGTAAGTTTACTAATGCTTTAACTTAATTCATTTAACAGTAATTTATCAACAGCATTTTAAAGTGAGTAGGAACAATTAGTAAGCAACATTTTTACCACAGTTCACTAGCCATTATAATATGTAAGATTAATATTTGCAAACACATTTGTATGTTAAAATATAGTCTCAGTTCTTGTCTATTTTTCCATTAATATTTTCAATGTGCAAAGAAAAACACTTAAGAATTAATAAAGAGCTAAAACGGATGTTTGGAAAGACTGTCTTTCTGTTCCTGTTATTGCAACTGGCTTTCTAATATATCTGATTTGTTGATAGAGCTCACATTGCTGTAGTCTACATTCTCTCTGGCACATTAAAGACTAAGATTTATTTTGGCATAGGTTCCAGACCATGAAAATTTATGCCCAAATAAATTTGTTAGTCTTTAAGGTGCCACAGGACTCCTTGGCTATGTCTACACTGCACAGTTATTTCGGAATAAGCTATTCTGGAAGAAATACTAAAAAATAACTTATTTCGAAATAGCGCATCTACACTGCAGGGAAGCCTGGAAATTAGTCCAAGGCAGGCTCCCCATATGTGGACATGCTACCTCAATATAGAGCCCCAGGAAGCACTGGGGAGTGATTACTTTGAATGGCCTGGGGGAGGAGCTATTTTGAAATAGCAGCAGTGGAGCATCCACACTACTGCTATTCCAAAATAACTGTTTCGGAAGAGGCATTATTCCTTGTGGAATGAGGTTTACAAATGCCAAAATAAGCCACCCATTATTTCAAAATTATTTCAAAATAACAGGCTAGCTGTGAAGATACTCACATAGTTATTTCAGAATAATGGACAAAATAACACTGCTGTGTACACGGACCCCTTGGGTATAAAAGGTAGATTTATAAGATTGCAGTTGCCAGTATCCCTCCTTTACTCTTTTCAGAAACAGTCCTTTTCTTCTAATGCAGTCTTTTGTTAGCACTTCAACTGTCCATGGTTTACAAAAACAAACAGTTGGTGTTTCAAAAATTGCATTAGCTAATTTCCTGACTATTCCCAGTCCCAGTTCTAATTTGAGTGATTATCAGTGGGATTTTGCACTAAAATTAAATAGGAGAAGACTGAAACCCCTAGGTGTATAGTAATCTGACTCCAAAATTTTATTATCCATTTTTTGTTAATGTTGGTTTTATAGGTTTTTTCCTTCCTTATGAATGTTAAGCTGTTTTAAGCTTCGCTGTTTTATTTTTCTTGTTGAAGATAAAAAATGTTCAGTGTCTCAGTTCCCCTTTTTAACTATACAAATTGAAAGTAAACTTTGTATTGTATGTGGTCTCAAAAGGAAATTCTCAGAGATCTGAGATTTTAAAAAGCTGCTAGAGATGAAAAAGGGAGATAGTAAAAGAAATACAGAGCATGTTAAAAGTTTCAAGGAAAAGATAAGGGAAGTAAAAGGCCAAGTGAATTAAAGCTGCTAGTCAAAATAGTTTAGGACAATAGAGCATTTTACTTCTCAAGGCAGAAAGTAAGTCAATTCAAAATTAGGAAGGAATGAAATTAATGCTGATTTTAAAATGGCAAATTCACTGAACTCTTTTCAAATTTGCCTTTCAGAAGCCCAAGTTCTCCCCCCCCACCCCACCACCCCCCACCCCCCTCAGCCGCCGGGGAGGGCCCAGGGCAGCCCCAGCTCTTCTCCCTCCCCCACCCTTGTGCACTGAGGAGGATCCAAGGCAGCACCAACTCTTGGGGCCCCACCAGCCCCTTCCCCTTTCTCCCGACTGGCGGGAGAAGCCGGAGCCAAGGCTGCTCCTGCCCCAGCCTTTTCCCTCTCCCCCACCCCCCACTGCTGGGGAGGGCTGGGCCTAGGCCGCAACAGCTATGGCTCTCCCACAGGCCGCTGGGGAGGGGAGCGGAAGGAGAGGGCCAGGGCCGCAGACAACCCCAGCTCTCTATGTGGGCCTTGGGCCAGGCCAGGCTGGGACTGGGTGGGTCTTGGTTGCTGTGGATGCAGAGTGATGTGATGACATCACTCTGTTGTCCCACCAGAAATTTTTTTATATATATATATAGAGAGAAAAATGGTTCCTGAAACTTCAGTTCTTACTAAAGCAAATGGGATTACTCAAGTGAGTAAGGAGTACTTGGTGATTTAAGACTAGAAGGACTTGGGCATTTAAAAGAGGAAGTGAAAGTAACAGATGCATGAATTTTAATGAGGATGAAAGACCATAAACAAATGCTAGTGATAAACAGTAAAGTACTTGGTTGGCTCAGTATTAGAGCCAGTCTTATTTACCATCTTCATTAATTCTCTTGAAGGAGCGAACAGCATTTTCATAACCTTTTCAGATAATACCTAATAGACAGTAGGTGGAAATACCTGTAACGAACCAGTGAAGATAAGAAACATGGGCAAGAAGTTACCAAGTGAAACTCATCTGGGAGAAAATGCAAGATGACGTTGGCAAAGTAATTCGAGCCCAGACGCCGAATGGGAGAGAAGAGCCTGGGAAGCGTTGGTGGCTGAAAGAATTTAAGGGGTGGGACTTGCCAGCAAATTAATCTTCACTTTGCAGTGTTGTATGACAGCAGGAAAAGAACCAATTGAATTTTGGGTGCTGTGTGCAGAATCATCACATACTGGAGCAGAGGAGATCTCTCTCTATCCAATGCTTGTGTAACATCAGCTGGAGTACTGCCATCAGGCTCTGTCCTGGGAAACTTACTACCATAAAGAAAGATGTCGATAAATTTGGCAGAGTTCTGACAGCAGCAACAAAAAATGATGTGGATGACACTGACGTGACTGACTAGAAGATTGGTTCTGCATATCTTGTATGAGAGAAGACTGAGGGGATATTACAGGAGTCTACAAATACCCAAAGGGTCAAGCACCCAAGAGGGAGAGGAATTATCTAGGATGAGAAAAGTGGGTGGCATGTACTGACATTTGGGGTTTTTTTTAAAGTTCTCATGTTTTAGAATTTCAGGGCATGTTGTTAGCTTTTCTAGCTACATGAGCTTATTGGCATACATCCCCTCCCACCTCGTTTCCTTCTGCTGTACACCCTCATATGGCTTCTTGTTCCCAAGTAAATGGTAAGTTCTTTGGAATAGGGACCAGGTCTTGCTGGGTATGTTTACACTGCAATTAAATATGTGTGGCTGGCCCATTCCAGCTAACTCAGGTTCATGTGGTTCAGGCTAACTGTCTGTTTAATTGTGGTGTAGATGTTTGAGCTCACCCTAGAGCCCAAGGCTTTCAGATCCTGTGAGTGAGGAGGGCCCCACCCAAACTTGAACATCTCTACCACAACTAAACAGACCCTTAGCCTGAACCCAAGTCAGATGGTAAAATCCAGTTCTGGGTGTTAAACTGCAGTGTAGACATACCCACTGTATTTGTGCAACATCTAGCACAACATGATCCTGATCCTGACTGGGGCCTTTGGGGCCTACTGCAATACAAATTAATAATAAATGAACAAATAAATAGGCATAACTAGGAATAAGAAGGTAAAATATCAGGAGAAAACTTCCTAACAGGGAAGTTGATTAGACTGTGGAGAAGACTGTCGGAGAGACTGAGGGAAATCCGCCTGCTTGGGATGGTTGATGATTGGACAAAACACTAGAAAATGTTCTGTATGTAGGAACCTTAATCTAATTCCTAGGAGAATGCCTGACTAATCATTTTGGTTGCTAATATCTATGACTCTGTTATTCTCTCATTAAATGGTAATCCCCTTTACACAAAATTTGTGAAAAACTAATTTCCTAATGATAATGTTCCATGGCCTAAGAATTGGTGTGCTGAGAGCTCTTATGGGTCTTTGTCCCATAGAATTTCAAGGTGCACCTTGGAGAGATCTGAGCTTAGAGGAAACTCTTCATATTTAAGCTGAACAAGTCCAAAGATTGAGATTTCACGCTCCCTTTCAGAGATGTAATTGTTCTATTTCAGAAGAAGAATTTTATGCTTCTGAGCACTAGACCTTGTTTTGGCTGATTTAATTTTCTGTTGCTGTCACTGCTCAGTGTTGTCTTGATTTTTCCTTAGTTATGGCAACAGGGAACCCACAGATTTTTGAGTGCGTCACTGACTATCACAGGGAGCTCGTCTGTCACTGGGAAGTGGCTGCACAAATGAACTGCTCCAAGGAATTCCAGCTTTATTACAGGATGGAAGAGTTCTCGGCACTGTAAGTGTTTAATGCTGTTTTCTGGGTTCATTGTTAAAATGTTAAATATGTTGCAGTTATTAATAGTCCTACTCCTCCATGGCCATGGGGGGCTCTGGAGCACAGCAGAATCAGTGTGGGCCTGGGCATAATGCTGGGGGTCCTAATCACCTGGCTGCATCAGAGACAGCATGTTGGTGACCAAAAGCCTTTAAGTCTGGACAAAGAACAAGGGTCTTCTAACATGTCAAAGTGATGCCACTTGCATGTCTCTGGGGAGAACCTATAATCAGCTGGAAAGGGCAAGCTTGTGTTGCAGGAGCACCAGCTGATTATAGGTTCTCCCCAGAGACATGCAAGTGGTGAGGAGTGGATCCTCACTGTGTGAACTTTGCAGACTAGGCCGTAGCTTTCTCAATTGAGTTTTTCGCTGGGGGGGACACAGATAGCTTTTGCACCAAATGCTTTCTGGAACTAAGTGTGTGTATCTCAGATTCAGTTTACATGCTGTGGAGCCTTCTCTGATGACTCTGAATGGGGCTTAGTTTTGAATAGTGTGCTTAATTCTATGTAAACATCACATCCATTTTGATATCTTTCAGGTATAACACATGCATCCCTGAGAATGAAAAAAGCAGGAGCATGAACTCCACTTCCAGCTGCACTTGTGTAATTCTGCCTGAATTTTTCACAGCAGGCCTCTCATATCATATAGTGCTGCAGGACAGTGAGACAGTGCTATGGAATGGCACTGTAATACCGGCAAATAATGGTGATCTATACTGCAGTTTGTTACAGTTTTGTCATTGATCTGTCCAATTCCACATCCCAGCTAACTACCTCACCAGCATCACCCAGTCAGCACCTTCTTATCCTCTAAGAGAAATGTACCTGTAGTGGGTTCTTCATGTGG
Organism: Pelochelys cantorii; assembly: GCA_032595735.1. Lineage (NCBI taxonomy): Eukaryota > Metazoa > Chordata > Testudines > Trionychidae > Pelochelys > Pelochelys cantorii. The sequence goes on from CM064341.1 coordinate 41,718,698, forward strand.
CAACAGAAGCCAGGCATGAAGAATGAGATATCATTGCCCATTTCTGAGAAAAGGACAAAGGACCATAGCTGAGATTCTTAGACCCCAACCCACCACCCTGAGTGTTTGGTGGGCTGAATAGAATTCTTAGTAATAATTCTGTGTAGATTGCAACAGCCTTTGGTAAAATAGTTAATGTTTCTCATATGTCAGCATAAATATATCTATTACACACATGTGCACACACTTTCCTGGTATTAAAATAGCTTGTATGGCTACATTGCTCAGGTGTTAGGAGAAATATTTCAGGAAGCCTGTGCAGTGATTAACATGTGGCAGTGATCCAGGCTCTTCTTTGATGTAACTGGTGCCCACTACAGGATGACTATAAACCTGTGCTTTAGGACCCCATCCCCAAAGCACAGGCACCAGAGAAAGGTTGGCCAGGCAGATTCCACCAGCAACATCCCCATCTCCAGTGCACAAGCTAGAAAGGAACCCTTTGCATTTTCTCCGTGTTGAGAGCAAGTCACAGATAACAAGTGTTTGAGACCTATAATTAAATCCGTTGACTCAAAAATCGCATTTCGGAATATGATCTGAAGAAGTGGGTCTGCCCCACGAAAGCTCATCACCTAATAAACTATCTTGTTTGTCTTTAAAGTGCTACATATTTTTCCCTTTTGTATTTCCATGAGAAGTATTTTAAAGCTTCTCTGGTTTTGGCTTTTACATCCCTGTGCCGGAGCACAGGGAAACAAGGCTGAATGCACTGCTCAGATCTGTAACTACAGTGTGATGGGCTGGATCATAGACATCCTGTTGGGATGCTGATCAAGCCATTGATGTCTGCCTTCCTATATTCTGGGGCACCCTGCCACCATATCCTGCTTGGCCAGAAGCTCTGGTCTCCCTCAGCCAAGGCCAGAGTTGGGGTTACCACCCCTCAACAGAGCAACACAGACTCTGAAACAGCTCAGCTCTGGGAGAGCTCAGCTATAAAGGCTCAGCACCCAGGAATGCAGACCACAAAGAGGACCAAAGCCCCAAATAAATTCACCTTTATCTTATGTATAAATTTTACACTGAGAAAGCTCATAAGATCATCCCCATTTATCAATACTAAAACAAAAGGAAAAACTACGTAGCACTGTAAAGACTAACAAGATGGTTTAATAGGTGATGAGCTTTTGCTCATCACCTATTAAACCATCTTGTTAGTCTTTAAAGTGCTACATAGTCTGATCTTGCTAAAACAAAAGGAAAAACTAACACGGCTACCTCTCTATTCCCATTTATCAATGAAAGAGAGAAATGCACAATGGTTGCTTCCCCCGGTAACAATTATTTATACTGGATTTGATAGTAAACAAAAGTATTTTATTAAGTACAAAAGTAGGATTTAAGTGATTGCAAGTGAAAACAGATCAAAGTGAGTTACTAAGTTAAAATAAACAAAAGATGCCAGCTAATTCTAATCCACTGAGAAATTTCTTATGTGCAATTTCTTATCCTAAACAGTTACTCTGTTGTGGGTCTACAGTTTTTTTCAGAGTTCTTTGTTGACAGGTTTCTTCATGTGTATCCTGTTATGGTGGGCCAGACAGTTTCAAAGGCCAGCTGAAGACAAACATCTAATTGCTTTCCATTTCTCAACCAGACTTTCCCCAAGGGTGGGAATCCTTTGTTTAGTACTCCCCCTCCCCGTGGAAAAGTACCACATTCGAGGTGGATTCCAGTGCCAGGTGGCAGCGTCACATGTCCTTTTGGGACCAATCACAGTTTGGGTTTATAGGACAAACAAAGCTATTCCAGGTCATTGGTTTGAGTACGGAACAGTTATGTTCCCAAAGTATCCCTAATGACCCTGAGTAGCACATTCAGAATTAAAACCAGATTCACACTTCATATTTCTAACTTCACATACAAGAATAATACATGCACAAAAATAAGATATACACATTCTGCATATTGTAACTTTAAAATTGATTATATCAGTGGTTCCCAACCTGTGGTCCATGGACCCCTGGTGGTCTGCGACAGTACCGCAGAAGGTCCGTGGAAAGTTAAAAATAAGGATCAGACCCACTGCGGTGGGCCGGATCCTTACATTTATTTTCTTTTTCTTTTCTCCCCCAGGGAAGGGGTCCATGAAATTTTAATAGATTGAAAAGGGGCCCATATGCTCAAAAAGTTTGGGAACCACTGAGTTATATGATGAATTTTTCATAAAGAGACTTCAAATTATGCATATTCATAAACCAATTTTCACAAAGCATGTGGCTGCCCTGTAACATACAGCATGATCTGTAGCTGAATAGACCTCTTCTGTCTGTTCCTTGGAGTCAATGTTTCCCTCTTACAGTTAAACCAAAGCCCCCAAGAAATCTTACCGTGAATAAGAGTGAAAATGATAACGTCTACGTTGTGAGTTGGACTGAGAGTTACAGCAAAGGGGACATGCTCCATGGAGAGGAAGTAACCTATGAAGTCAAATACTGGAACAAGCAGAATCCAGAAGAGGTAGGGAACTGTGATTTTCTTTGCTCATTTTAACTGGTATCCAGGGTGCGAAAAGTCCTCAATAAACCTTGAGGAGCTTTCAGTCAGGTGCTTAATAATGGTGATGAGATTGTGGAATCTCCATCACTGGAAATATTTAAGAGCAGGCTGGATAGACATCTCTCAGGGATGATCTAGAAGGTGCTTGGCCCTGCTGCGAGGGCAGGGGATTGAACTTGATGACCCCCAAGGTCTCTTCCTTTTCTAGTGTTCTTTGATTCCATGACACTGCTGGGTGACCTTCCACCATCATTCATGCAGAAGGGACAGCAAGCACTGTGAGCAGGGGTAACGTTGCTCCAGTAACATCACCAGGAGTAGAAGGGGGATATAAAGGGTGGTATTCTTCTGACCTTCACCTACAGAATAAGTTCTCCCCATTTGAGTCATCAAATTGAGATGCCTCTCAAATAGATTGTGCTGTTATTCAGAGTATGATTATTCTTGCCCTGAGGGCTCCATTGGGCTTGGGTCCCCTTGGTGCGATTTGAATCTTCCTGTAGGCTCTGCTGTGCTCCTCAAGCATGGCTTCCTCTCCTGTATGACAAAGCATACCATAGAACTGTTTGTGCGCAGTTGCCACACAAGTCATTAGTGCACAACAGACTAGTGATATGAGTTTCACACCTTGGTTTACTGTGTGCTGATGTCCCATGCAGACCAGCCCCTTTAAAATGAAAGCTAAGATTCTGTAATATAGGATAGCGGGTTTGGAGAGGTGCCAGTACATGGTACTATTGTGCACTGCCCCACTTTGAGCCCTGAGCACCACTGAATTGATATTGCATTAAATTAAAGTCTTTAATAACAAACTCAAAATACTGAATTCAAAAGTCATAGGATGATTCTCAGAATAAATCAGCCATGTTCTGTGTTTTGCTTAGAGCTGCAGTTCTCAAACTTCTTTGCACCTTGACCTCAGGAGGGGAGGATCAAAGAATGAGCCTTCCTGAGCCCCGACCCCACTGCTCTGGGCACGGAGGCCAAAGCTGAATCCCAAGGGCTTCTGCCCTCGGTGGAGAGCATGTACCTTAGCCCTGGGCAGTGGGTCTTGGGCATCACACTTGCTGGGGTCCAGGGCCAAAACCAGCCTCCGTGACTCCATTAAAATGGGTTTGTAACCCCCAGTTTAAATCATTCCCGATTTTAAAAACATTGTGTCCCAAAAATACATAGAATCCACATTAAGGATATGAATGGTTAAGTGGTAGCCTGACTGGAGTGAAGCAGCCCCCTGCCCAGCTCGATGTGGGAGGGGCCGGACCAGGCCACAGCAGCCTGCTGTGCTGTGTGCCGAGCATCCCCAACCCACTGCAGGTCCAGCCTGGCCCAGGTAGTCCACGGTGCAGCACGCCCCTTCTGGGCTGGAGGATGGGGGACAGCTCCAGCCTGGCCAGAGCAGCCCACCACGCCACGGGCAGGGGGCCACTCCAGCCCAGCCAGCCTGCTGTACCACATTTGCCCCTGTTTAAGCAGTTAACCAGTAAAACGTTTGAACGGTTAACTGGTTAAATGGGATTTTACATCCCTAATCCACATGAAATTGTGCAGCAAAGAAGTTTATTTCTCTTCAAATATATCCTGAGCCTTTTTGGTTTATCATCAGGTATCAATTAATTGGTCACAACAGTGAAGTCTGTATACCCCATTCACAGGAACTGAATGTCATACTTAATACTGTCTCGGAAACTAAACATATATTCCATACAGAGGCTAAGTTGTGTTACTTCACCTCTTATTCAGGAGTTTGTAGAACAGCTTTCCTACCAAACAACAAGCTTTGAAATTCTTGCAACGCAGTTGAGGCGAGGGTATGACTACCTTGTAAGTGCACGGTGCCTCTATCCAGACTATCCCAATCTCTGGAGTGAATGGAGCAATGTAGCTGAATTTCACAATAGTAAGTATCAGTAACTGTTGCAATTCAGTGGAAGAATTTTACAGGGTTTTAAAGCACAAGGTGTACTTTCTACTGTTTCTTCTGCCTTTCTGTATCAATTAGAGAGTGATAGTCAGTGAGTCCCAGGGCTGCTAATGCAATCATCATCGTCCTCAGCCTTGTAGTTGGTGCAAACCAAACACTAAAGGCTCCAAAGTGATCAAAAAGCATATTACCAATAGGGCAACTCACTGCTCCTACCATCAATGACTACTAACCAGGATGGGCAGGGGCAGAAAACCATGCTCTGAAGTGTCCCTAGCCTTTATATGACAAGCTCGGGATGGACAACAGAGGATGGATCCACTGATGTATGTGTTCTGTTCATTCCCTGGCATTGGTCACAGTCAGAAGACAGGTTACTGGGCTATTTGGACCTTTGGTCTGAACCTGTATGGATGGTGTGTTCTAGAATGCCTCACATACCATACCTCTAGATCAGTGGTGTTCAACCTTTTTTAATTCGCAACCCCCAGGACCGGGAAAATTTTTTTTGTTGTATCCCCTTTAATTTAAAGTGCCGGTCCGCTCCCCTGCCACTTCCTCTGCCCCCGCCGCACGTGCATCGGGCATCGAGCTGGGAAAACGAAATGGCGGATGGCCTGGCACTGCGACCCACCAGGAAGACAGCCACGACCCCTTTGGGTTGTGCACTGCTGCTCTAGATACCCGTGCACATTTTAATACATGTATGGACTTTGCTTTAAACCACTGAAGTGGCATTATTTCCAGGGGTACAGAAGATCATTGATATATGACTATGTTTATTGGCTGTGTTTTTATTTCTGACTATATAGATCATGGAGTAACTTTAGAAGATAGTCTGCAGAAGATTGTTCCCATATCCTGCATGCTGATCACAGCTCTGATTTTAATTTGTTACTTCTGCTTTGCCACGTATGTATCCTACTGCACTAGGGTTACAGAGATGCAGATAGCCAAATGCTAGGTTTCATATAGCGAAATGGCATCAGTAGCATAACACTAATAATAATAATAATAGTAGAATTCTTTGTAATCATGAAGGACCTTTTATCTGAAGATCTACAAGCAACCTCTTTACAAACTATTAATGTGTTAATTAATTAATTTTCACATGACCTCTGAACCAAGCACATAAAGAGATTAGATTACAGCACTTTTCTCCACTGAGCCATTTGTATAATAGTGCTAGGACTTCACAGGAACCTTCTGAGGCTTAATTAATGAGAAGACTGAGAGGGGACATGATAACTGTTTTCAAGTATGTAAAAGGGTGTTACAAGGAGGAGGGAGAAATATTGTTGTTTTTGACTTCTGATAATAGCACAAGAAGCAATGGGCTTAAATTGCAGCAAGGGAGGTTTAGGTTGGACATTAGGAAAAATTTCCTGCCTGTCAGGGTGGTGAAACACTGGAATAAATTGCCTAGGGGGGTTGTGGAATCTCCATCCCTGGAGATATTTAAGAGCAGGTTAGACAAACATGAAAACATCTGTCAGGGATGATCTAGATCAGGGCTACTCAACATGTGGCCCGTGGGTTGCATGCAGCCCATGGCCCATTTGTTTGCAGCCCGTGGTGTGGTTTGGGTTTACATGGGACTCAACACGCAGCCTGCGGATGGGAGTCAAAACGAAAAAGTAGTCAATATAATGCTCTTCTGTTGAGATGAGATTTAGTAGTTAAATTCCTGGACTGTCATTGCTCATTAAAAGTGCTGTCATATGGGTGGAAATCGGGTAAATATTGCATTTTATTAACATCAGCAGAACTGATTTAAATGGGGCCTGTGTGTTGTGTGGTCTTGCCTTAATCTTTGTATTCATGACTGTCAGTGTGAAAGAAGCTCTTTGCATATATTTGCATGTACATTTGCATGTATATGCAACTAACTACACTTAAGTTGCGGTCCTCCGTATGTGCTGTGAGGATCATTGTGACTTCCAAAGTTGAGTAGCTCTGGTCTAGATGGTGCTTGGTCCTGCCGTGAGGGCAGGGGACTGGACTCGATGACCTCTCAAAGTCCCTTCCAGTCCTAGTGTTCTAGGATTCTATGAATAGAGCTGGGTATAGTTTATGGCAAAATTTTTTTATTTTTGAGAAGTAATTTGCTAGAGTTGGGTCACCATTGAGAGATTTTCCTGTTTTCTCACAACCTCAAATAATAATCTGACTACATGATGGTGCTCATGCCAGTTAAACATAAATATAGGCATGAACTTTTACACTAACGTTGATGTAAAGTATTGTCTAGACCAGTGGTTCCCAAACTTTTCAGCATCACACCCCCTTTTTGATTTTTGAGAAACCCTCATGCCCTCCCTCCCAAAAAAATAGCAGCAAAACTTGGGGTGGGATTGATGGGGGTGTGTATGGCTGGGTCGCCTCATGCCCCCCCGGAAGTTCTTCATGCCCCCCCAGGAGGGCACGCCAGTTTGGGAACCCATAGTATAAGCAGACACAGAATAAGCACTTTCCGTGGAGCTCACAGACTGCTTGAGCAAAGGGGGCTGGGATAGTGAAACTGAGCAATTGAGGCCAAACTCAGCTAAGAGTAAGCAATGATTCTTGCTTTGCAGAGTTAAGAAGGAATGGTGGGATCAGATCCCAAATCCAGCGAAGAGCCATCTGGTTGTAAAGAATGTCAAGGTAGCTCAGGTATATGATTTTAACATTTTATAAAAAGCTTATTTACCATTTGTTTAAAAATGGAAGATGTAATATATTCTGATGCTGATTGTAAAGAGTAATATCAAGTTTAATTCAAGCACACCCTAAATCTGTTTTATGCCTCTGTTAGTTTTCAGTCTGGAGGAAAATGATGTCCATTGATGAAATTAAGGCACCTTTCCATGATGGGAAACAGACTCATATGGAAAACCAGCGGTAGGAAAAATAAAAAACATTTCTCTGGTTTACAGCATAAAATATTTTGCTAACAAGTTAGCATTAATTGTGCCTTCCTTTTGATTCCTCCCCCCCCCCCCAACAGATGCTGTAAAATCTGTCTTGAAAAATATGCTGAACACCAAAGCTTGATGGGGGAAAAGGATGTAACAAGTGGTGAGAAACCCTGCAGTTGTCTGAATAAATGTGGAAAGTGGCTCCCAGAAGAGCATGAGGCTGTTCTAATTCCAGAGATCATTTTGGTTGAAGATTCTCTTGAAGTTTGTGAGTATTCAGCAAACACTGAAATTGAGAGCCATGAGGACGACCCAGCTCAGATCCCCTTGTGTCAGCCTTGGGAGACCAGTGCTAATAGTTTTATAGAACACACTCAACACAATGATGCACTTGCAAATATGTTTATTAAGCTTCTAGAATGTGGAACCAATACACATGACACTGAACTCCCAGATTTCATTGTAGAAGAGCATAAAGCCGTTGGGGACTCTGAATCAGCAAATTCTTCACAGCAGACACCAAAAGAAAATGTAGTCCAGGATCAACAGTCATGTGATACTTCACACACTTGCTCCTTTTCCTCTACAGCCTCACAGGATGACTACAAGTGTGGGGCAGCCAGCACAAAGTCAGTGCAATCGGAAGAATCTTTTGAATCTGGTTATCAAAGTTCTAATACAGATACTGCTTTTCCTGAGGAAAAGAATCTTCCAGATGTGTTGCATCAAAGCCATTTTCTTTGCAGTTCTGAAACTCAGCATGACATGTTGATTAAAAAATCACCAAATGCTCCTTCCTCCGAGATCATCAAAGATGGAATAAATAGTACAGCATATAAGAGCTTTGACAGCCTCGTGTCTCAGTCCACGGGGTCTTGTAGCCCAGGATATAAGAGCTTTGACAGCCTCGTGTCTCAGTCCACAGGGTCTTGTAGCCCAGGATATAAGAGCTTCGACAGCCTTGTGTCTCAGGCTGTGCTTAGCAGTGGCCTGACTCAATGTTTGGAAAACCCGAGCTCTTCACTGTCCTTAACAGAGTTTTCAGAGAATCAAGTACTTCCCTGCAGCAAACAAGCCCATCGACCTCTGGGCCATCCAAGCTGTTATACCAACCATCAAACTGACTGCACTGAGCCTGCTTGTCAAACCACCTGTTCAGAAGACATAGACTTTCCATGGTTTTCCTTCTATGGTCACGAGAAAGTTTCGTTTTTCCTGCCAGAGAAAGAATTACACAAGCAAATAACATGTCAAAATGTTCCAGAAAAAGCAGTTGCAATTTCCTGTCTCTCTGTACCTAATCCATCTAGTTATCAGCCTCTTGATATTGCTCTTGCACACAATAATACATACTGTGACCATAACAACGAGATTATTTCTGAGTCGCCTTATAAACCCTTTATCAGCCTTTTTAACAACAACCTCAAAGGAACACTTTCAGCTATCTCTGTGTGTGACTCTGACATGAGATAGACTTGTCAGACTTTCTATACCGTTGACTCAGATGTTACCACAGACTTTGCCTTTTGTCTGAGTTCAGAAGAGGATCTCACACAAAACAGTAGTGACAGCCCTTGGATTATTGGATATAATGAACCTTGTAGTGATAGTGAAAATTTGGGCACTATGGGAGTGAAAAAGTTACTGTGGTGTTTAGATTCCAGCTCTCAGGGGAAGACTGGGAGGACCATAAAGGAGACAAAAATGGTACTTCTGCCTGTGCAGAGGAAAGGACACAAGAGAATAATAATAACATGCCATGTCTGCTTTGCTATGTCATCTGAGGACATCTGTAAATGCAGAAGAAAGTGCAGCACAAGTACAGAGTATTGTGAACCTGGGAAGTGGCTGTGCAGTTAATTTATCAAGAGTTACTGAACCACAGCATTACTGTATCTAACCCACCCTCGGAAAGAAATCAAACCTCAGAGCCCCTGAACTCAGCTGAGTTGCCATTGGGTGGATCCTTTGTGGAAAGCTGCTGTTCAGGAATCTGTTGTTCTCATTCTTGCTCCATTCTGGGGGAGGGATTGAACATGTCGCTTTTCATAGACACAGGCCAAATGGACCTTGTGAGTTAGAGCACAACCCCGGGCCAGGAAGGCAGTTGCTGTGTCTATGAGCATGACCTAGATGAATTTCATGGGGTTGCAATCAAGGTCACCTTTGAAAATAAGGAATGGAAAGCGGAAATGTTGCTTGTTTTCCCATGCTCCCTGCAGAAAAGCAGGTTGTCACTATGCAGACGGGTAGGTTCTGAAACAGAGCAGAATAGATTTGCTAGGAAGTCATTGTCATGTGCTCTAGAGCTGGTGATTGGTAAATGGCTTGGACTCCCAACAAAAAGATGGTGACAAGCTACAGATTGAGCTGGAGTCCATCATGGGGCCTGATTCCATCCCCACAACTAGTATCAGATGCAGGGGACGTGAACTCATGTTCGTTTGGGCTTTCCCGATATTGGTCTGACCCCAGTATCCTAGCATGGGAAACACAGTGACCCTGAAGCCCAGATTCAAAGGCGCTGTGTAAGCTGGTTCACGTGCCAAGGAACTGGAAGAAACTGCAAGTTAAAGCAGGAGGTGGCAGTCTTTTGAGGACATCTTTGCACAGCCTTTCATTAGTTACTTGCAGGTGAGTGCAGGGATTGCCGCTGTGGGTGATATGAGAAGGGAAGCTGTAGCTCTCTCATGGTCAGATGTTGCTCTGCATCACTCTTCCTAATTTTCCTTTATGGACTCCTCAAAAACTCCAGATTAGAGTCCAAAAGTAATTAGAACACTCCCCAGTTTGGGCCCATTCTATTTAGTTCTGACATACGCAGGCTTTCCTGGCCCTAACCCAGTTCATTATCTCTCTCCCCTTTGGGTAGAGTCCCAAGCCCTTCTTCTTGGAGCTGGGTCACTATTCAATGTGTCTCTGCAGGTCTCCAACCTCAACTGGTGTCTCAGGGTCTTCCCTGTTTTGGTAAGCTACTCCCAAACCTTCTTACCTGGGGCAACTTCACTGGCCTCAAGATCTTCCCTATAGGAAACTTTCTCATGCTCTGCACTTGGTTTCCTCAATCCCCTTTCTTCCCATGCAGCTTCCTGCCAATCCCAGCTGAAGTATGCCAAGGGAGTCACTAAGGCTGGTTGGTCCTAGACCACTAGCCCTTAAACAGACACGTTGCTCTTTTATAGAAGTCTCTGAGTCGGCCCCCCTCATGGCTGCATGCAAAGGTCAGCACTATCTAGGCCTCAGTAACTGCATTTATGAGGGTTAGTTTCTGATCTGTTACCTTAGTGTGACTCTGTAATACCTCTGTGGAAGTCAGTGGAGTTACTCCAGACTGGTATCCATGTAACTGAGATCAGGCATTTTTAAGCTGTGTGCCCCACAAGCCTGGCTAGTTGAGGATCAAACACCCTAAGCTGCGTGTGTATTCCACCAGACATCTGTATGTGTCCAGGATGTAGGCTAGAAAGGGTTGCAGCTGGGATCATATGACGCTTGGGGGATATACATCCAAAGGATTCCTCTCAGACTCAGAACTACTTGAGCACAGCAGTATATAGTCTGAGGCTACGTCTAGACTGCATCGCTCTGTCGACAGAGGGATGCAAATCAAGCACATTGAAATTGCTAATGAAGCAGGTATTTAAATATCCCGTGCTTCATTAGCATAAATATGGCTGCCACTTTTTTCCAAAACGGAGTTTCTTGTAAAAAAATGTAAACCTCATTTTTTGAGGAATACAGGATCTGTTGAAAAAGGCTTTATTTTCGACAGATCTGCAACTAGACTGCCATTTTTTTAGAAAAAACTCCACTTTGAAAAAAGCAGCGGCCATGTTTATGCTAACAAGGCAAGGGATATTTAAATACCTGCTTCATTAGCAATTTCGATATGCCTAATCTGCATCTCTCTGTCGACAGAGAGGTGTAGTCTAGACACACCCTGACATTGGAAATCCCACTGTAAAGTGATGAGTCCATATTTTTTACATTTCAAGCCAGCTCATATTATTCTGAAATCCCTGTTCCCATTTTAGCTGTAAACAAAGAGGCCTAGGCCAGTTCAGAGAACACTGTTCAGCTACTGCGCTGGCATCTTCTATAAGCCAGCTTTGTACTGCAGCGCTATCTACTGAACTTGGATGGGCAGGTAGATAAGGGGGTTTGTGCCTCATGTAGACTTTTGTGGCCATTCAGTGGGGATGCATAACCTCCGGAGAATGCTACTGTAAGGTGCACATGTTGAAGGCAGGTGTTTGCCTTTGTATGGACACTGGATCTCACAGCGCTATAATAAGGATGTTGATAAATGAAAACACATTGTTCATTGTTAACATGTTGATTAACACATTAAAGATTTTTATCAGAATTATCAGGTTAAGAGTATTTTTCATTCAAAACTCTTTCATTGAACTTCTTTGCTTTGGTCTTCACAGCTGAGGATGTTAGGGAAATTCCCAAACCTGAGCCATTCTTTTTAGGTGACAAATCTGAGGAATTGTCCCAGATTGAGGTGTCATTAGAAGGGGTTTGAGAACACATTGATAAACTTAATAGTAACAAGTCACTGGGACCAGATGGCATTCACCCAAGAGTTTTGAAAGAACTCAAATGAATAATTGCGGAACTGTTAACTGTGGTTTGTAACCTACCCTTTTAATCAGCTTTTATACCTAATGACTAGAAGATAGCTAATGTGACACCAATATTTAAAAATGATTCTAGAGCTGTGGTCGCCAACCTGTCGATCGCGATCGACTGGTCGATCGTGAGGCCTCGACCAGTCGATCGCGAGGCGTTCGAGCAACCCCGCCCCCCATTTTCCCCCCACCCCTGAGAAGCCCCACTGCCTACCTCTAGTGTAGTGCCGGCTTCCCGCGGGGTGGACGGAAGTCCTCTCTGAAGCCTGCGTCACTTCCGGGGGTTCCGGAAGTGCGCGGGCTGCTCCCCCTCCCACAGTTCTGTTGCGTGCTGGGGGAGGGGGCATTGGCCCTGGAGGAGGAGTGCGGAGGCTTCCCTGCGCCGCCAGCGCCGGAGGGGTGAGTTGGGCGCAGGGGTTTCCCTGCGCCGCGGGAGCGGGAGTTGGCCCCGGGGTTTGGCCGCGCTGCGGGAGGGGAGGGAGTTGGCCGGGCCGTGCTGTGGGAGGGGGGTTTGACCCCGGGGCAGGCGCCCGCAGGGGTTGGCCATGCTGCAGGAGGGGGTTGGCCGCGCTGCGCCACGGAAGGGGGGTTTGGCCCCGCCGTGGGAGGGGTGGGGGTTGCCCCTGGTGCAGGCTCCCGCGGGGGTTTGGCCCTGCTGCGGAATGGGGGGGGTTGCCCCTGGTGCAGGCTCCCGCGGGGGTTAGCCCCGGGGCAGGCACGCTCAGGGTTTCCCTGCACCGCGGGGGGCCCGGAGGAGGCATGTGCTGGCTTCCCGCGGGGGGGGGGGGGAGGGAGAGAGAATCCTGGGAGGAGGCAGGTGCAGGTGACTCTGCTGCCACTGGCACCCTGCCCCCGCTCCCCAGACTCCACTCCCCTGTCCCCAGCTACAGAACTCTGTCCCCACTCCTGTCCCCACTCCCCGAACTCTGTCCTCACTCCCCTGTCCCCAGCTACAGAACTCTGTCCCCATTCCCGTCCCCACTCCCCGAACTCTGTCCCCACTCCCCTGTCCCCATTCCCGTCCCCACTCCCCGAACTCTGTCCCCATTCCCCTGTCCCCAGCTACAGAACTCTGTCCCAATTCCCGTCCCCACTCCTCGAACTCTGTCCCCACTCCCCGTCCCCATTCCCGTCCCCACTCTCCGAACTCTGTCCCCACTGGCACCCTGTCCCCTGCTGCAGAACCCTGTCCTCCGCCCTCCCAGCACCCTGATCCCTCTCCTCTGCCCCCAGCCGCAGAACTCTGTCCCCACAAAATGTATAATTATAAATGCTTCATTTTAGATTTAAATAGCATGAATAAAAAACAGACCATTTATTTCATAACTATAAACACGTGATTTTAATTTTATATATCGCATAATTTTAAAATAAAGTGTTTATCAGAGTGTGTAAGTAAGGGCTGGGGATAGCAAGTGATGGACAGGAGGAGAATAGAGGGGGCGGGGCTTCAAGAAAGGGGCGGGGCGGTAGATCTTCGCCTGTTCTGAGATTTAAAAAGTGATCTTCGGTGTAAAAAGGTTGGAGACCACTGTACTAGAGGCAATCCTGGCAATTACAGACCAGTAAGTCTAATATCCATACTGGGCAAATTAGTTGAAACTATAGTAAAGAAAAAATTGTCAGACACATGGATGAACATAATTTTTTGGGGAAAAGTCAACATGGTTTCTGTAAAGGGAAATTATGCCTTACTAATTTGCTAGAGTTCTTTGAGGGGGTCAACAAACATGGACAATGGGGATTCAGTGGATATAGTGTATTTGTATTTCCAGAAAGCCTTTGACAAGGCCCCTCACCAAAGGCTCTTAAGTAAAGTAAGTTGTCATGGAATAAGAGGGAAGGTCCTTTCATGGATTGATAACTGGTTATGAGACAGGAAACAAAGGGTAGGGATAAATGGTAAGTTTTCAGAGTGAAGAGGTAACTAGTGGGGTCCCCCAAGGCTCTATACTGGGACCAATCATATTCTACCTATTTATAAATCATCTGGAGAAAGGGGTAAACAATGAAGTGGCAAAATTTGCAGACAATATTGAACTACTCAAGATAGTTAAGATAGCAGACTGAAGAGCTTCAAAAAGTTCTCACCAAACTAAGTGACTGGGCAACAAAATAGCAAATGAAATGTAATGTTGATAATTTTTTCCAATGTGCATTACTTTAAATTTATCCCAGCTGTACATACAAAATGATGGGGACTAATTTAGCTATAACTGCTCAAAAGAGAGATCTTGGAGTCATTGTGGATAGTTCTCTGAAAACATCCACTCGATGTGCAGCAGCCGTCAAAAAAGCAAATGGAATGTTAGGAATCATTTAAAAAGGGATAGAGAATAAGACAGAGAATATCTTATTGCCTCTGTATAAAACCATGGAACACCCACATCTTGAATACTGCCTACAGATGTGGTCGCCTCATCTCAAAAAAGATATATTGGCATTGGAAAAAGTTCAGAAAAGGGCAACAAAAATGATTAGGCGTTTGGAACAGGTCCCACATGAAGAGACATTAAGAAGACTTGGGACTTTTCAGCTTGGAAAAGAGGAGAGTAAGGGGGGATAGGATAGAGGTCTATAAAATCATGACTGCTGTAGAAAAAGTGAATAAGGAAAAGTTCTTTGAGAAAAATGTCTCTGTGGGTGCTCCACAGCAGGTGTCGGTGCATCCCAGCGCTACAGACCCGAAAATCGCGCATGCGTGGCCACCTTTCCCTCAGTTCCTTCTTATCATCCCCGTCTTAAGACGGAGCTCAGCTGTGCTCTTCGTCCAGTGTTGTTCTCTATAGATAAGTAGTTCATTTCCTCCCATTTCCTATCCAAATTCATCTTCTTAAAAAAAAAAAAAAAAAAAGAGGAATTGGAAAAAAACCTGTTACCCAAGTTCTTTTTCCTTCGTTGGTCCGACCTTTACCCTCATAGGACAGAAATGCCTAGATCACCAGGATTTAAGTGTTGCACTGAATATAATGATGCCATGCCCATCTCTGACAGACACTCCAAGTGTGTCAAATGTCTAGGTGAGAGCCATGTGCAGCAAGACTGTCACCACTGTGCTAAGATGAAGGCACGTGTGTGCAGGGATAGAGAACTCCATCTTAAATGCAAATGCTTGAAAAGGCACAGCATCTTGCCTCTGACTAGGGCACCCAACGGCCTGAAAAGCAGAAATCTGATCAGGGAAAAATATCCCCAGAGACGCATGCCTGCTCTCTACCTCATAAATCGCAGTCGCCTAAGCAGTACATTACAAAGAAGTTGTCACCGAGAGTTGAGGCTGTACTGCGCCTCAGCATGTACGATGTGCCAGGTGTCTCTGGCACCCAGCGTGGTACCACAAAACAGAGCGCGCAGAAGCCCTGCACTGAGGCTACAGCCTTGACGTGCCTGCCTCAAGAAGCTCGGCACCCACTACAGCACCAGACACTGAGCCAGCTGCACCAAGAATACATCTCTCGGCACCACAACCTTCAGCGGCACCAGACCTTGGTACTGTCAAGCCAGTCACTGGTGTCACAACCATAGCTGCACAGCAACCATTAGCAGTACTGACGGGTTTGCAGACACCATCAGTGCCGTCTCTAGCATCATCACTAATGGCATCATCCACACCAGCACCAAGGTACCTTCATCATAGGGACCTTACCGTTTCTTCCGCCCTCAACTCTCCGTTCCTCAGCGCCAATGCATCACCAGTCACAGTGTCACCAGCCCGTTTCTCCTACACTCTTATCGATCAATGAGGATGATGCAGAGGAGCGATCGTCCTCACCCCCACTCTCACCCGCCACCAAGGCCTCGGTACCATCCTCGCATCCTACCTTTATGCACTCAATGGGGCAGCTATCTCTCCCCCCCTTCCCCCGGGACCGCACCCCTGGATGCCCCTGCCCATGCCATATCGTGCCCAGTGGCAGTACTGGAGCCCATGGGCATATGGGTACAAAAGGAAACCTACTAAAAGGACAGAAAAACAGCCCATGCCTTCCCCTCCACCCCAGTCTCCATCTCAGAGGATGAAGGAGGATGCACCAAATCAACAAAACCATGAATCAGGACCAGCAACATCTCCTGCTACTAATTCACTGTCTTCGCCAGACGAAGCAGTAATGCCACTGTAGTTAGGAGGTGGTCAGGATTTACTGCCGAGGTGTCCTCACAGGTCTCTGGCTCCGTCGATGATGATAACCAGAAGGCTGCTTGTGTATGTGCTCCATGATGTGAGCCCAATGACCACAGCAGACCCTGAGAAGGCCCCCAAAGGCCACAAACCAGATAAAGATCAAAGGCGCCCAGCCAGGTTTATTGTTAAACGAAGTACAGTAATAGTTGTCAGTAGACTCTGCTGAACCACTACACATGTAGTTACAACAATGGAATGACTCAATCAATGGGAAATTTCCACTGCCCCCTAGGTCATACAAAGACTGTCCCCCCAAGACATTAATTTATATACAGGTACAAACAAATCACACATCACTACTGCCGTGTCAAGTTGCCACCCTCTGACACTGTCAGGTTGCCCACCCTTTGATGCTACTTAGATTCCACCCATCGCCCTGTACCTCGTGGTTTGATCTCCATATCCATCATGCTGTCATTTTAGACCCTTTCCTGAACCTGCATCAGTATCTGTGAAGAGTGGGTATCAAGGTCTTTTTTAATGAGCTGGTGGTACCATGTGCTTTCCACTTATGACCAGTACCAATTATTGTTCTGCATTTGGTACCTAGTACCAATTACTGTTTTGCACTCTCAGTCCTGTTCATGCCAAGTTCTGTGAGCAGGAGCCTGCCTCTTACTCACAGCTTAGCTTTGCTTTATGTTAGCCATGTTTTGTCCATTGTTAACTAGGCCTCGGGCCTCAGACCAAGTCTGTGCTGCATTGACTTATGTTTTAGGCCTTCACCTTACTACAGCTACCACCTCCAACAGCAATTGTCAACTTCATGTCCTTTCAAGGCCTCTTCAGAGGGGTGGCAGCAGACCTCAACATTGCAATGGAGGAGGTCTCTGAGACCCAACACGAGTTTACCAACATCTTACAGGCCACTCCTACCGCCACGATTGCATTCCCTATTAACCCTGTGATTTTGTTTGGACCCTGCTAAAATGATCTGGCATATCCCCACAACTATTCCGCCCTCCTGCAGAAGGGCTGATAGAAAACATTATGTTCCTCCTAACGGATCCGAGTTTTTGTTTACCCATCCTCCTTCTAATTCCCTAGCAGTCGAGGCCAAACAACAGAGAAATAAGCAATATCAGCCGCAATCCACCCCAGCTGACAGGAATAGTAAGTAACTGGCCCTCTTCGGTAGAAAGGTCTACACATCTTCCATGCTTCAGCTCTGAGTTGCCAACTATGCTGCATTGTTTAGTAAATAAGATTTCAAAAACTATTTGAAGTTTAATACTTTTATTGACGATATACTGGAGGCAAAGGAACAACAATTTAAAGTGATAACCTCCGAAGGACATGCGATTTCACGCAAAACATTACAAGCGGTCCTGACAAGCTGACAAGGCCACTAGGTCAATAGCCATGGTGGTCATTATGAGGTGAGCCTCTTAGTTTAACTCCTCAGCTTTCTGATGGAAATACAGTCTACAGTGGAAAACCTCCCTTTCGAAGGTGAGAAGCTCTTTTCAATGAAGACAAACAATGTCCTCCATTCTATGAAGAACTCAAGAGCACCTTACATTCCCTGGGAATCCACATGCCTGCAAATAGAATGCAACAGTTTAGATACCAGCCATACTTACCACCAGCAGATACAGGACCACAGCCTCAGCAATAACAGGGTCAGGGCAGGCAGTAGCATAGATACAGACTAGTGCCGCAAACCAGCCGCTTCAGCAAAATAAACAAATTTGAGGCCTTAGTCGAGGGAGCGAAAACATCATCACCTGCTCCAGGGCCGCTAACTTCTGAGAAACCATTCAACCATTGTCTTCTGCCCTTTTATACAGCATGGCAGGCCATAACATCTAACAAATGGGTCACCAGCATGTTTTATATGGACAGACAGGGAGGAGCCCATTCCCATGTCCTCTGAACAGAGGTTATTACCCTGTGGGATTGGTTCCTTTCCCACACCATCACTCTCAGTGCCTGTTATCTACCAGGTGCACTGAATATCACAGCAGACACATTAAGCAGATCATTATCTCAACAGCATGAGTGGCTGGTAGACCAGCAGACACTGGATGCAATTTTCATGCATTGGGTTGTCCTTTAATAGACCTTTTCACAACAAGCGCCAACAAAAAAATGTCCCTTATAGTGCTCCAGGGAAGGTCCAGTCCCCTGCCCTCATGGCAGGACCAAGCACCATCTAGACCAGGGGTGGCCAACCCGTTACAGATGAAGAGCCAAAATAGTGGTGGATACAGCGCAAAGAGCCAAGGGGAAAAAAGTTGTTGAGTGCAAAAAAACAAAAACCCTGGCCACCATTTGGTCGAACAAAGAAGCCCCAGCCACCACATTTGGTCAAGCAAAAAAAGGAGGGGCCAGCCGCAGCCCTTTTAAGACCAGAGCAGGCATTGCCCTTTTAAGGTGGCCATTTTGAAGTCTGCACCAGCATTCCATGCAGACAGAAACACGCTGCCCCTTACAGAGACGTGAGCCACGGGGATAGAAGCCTCAATTTTTTTCTTTGAAGAGCCGCATGCGGCTCACAAGCCACAGGTTGGCCACCCCTGGTCTAGACCTGCTCTAACCTACTCTAAATATCTCCAGTGACGGAGATTCCACAACCTCCGCACCCCCAGGCAATTTATTCCAGTGTTTCACCACCCTGACAGGCAGGAAGTTTTTCCTAACATCCAACCTCAACCTCCCTGGCTGCAGTTTAAGCCCCTTGCTTCTTGTGCTATCCTCAGAGGCCAAGGAGAACAATTTTCCCCCCTCATCCTTGTGACACCTTGGGGGAATACTTGAAAACTACTATCATGTCCCCCCTCAGTCTTCTCTTTTCCAAACTAACCAAGCCCAATTCCTTCAGCCTTCCCTCACAGCTCACCATGAAATGGAACTATTGCCTCTTCTACACCTTCCCTCCCATTTCCCTCCTTCTTCGCACAATACTCCAGATAAGAAGGGACAAAGCCAGAGTCATTCTAATAGTTCCATGCTGGCTCAGACAACCCTGGTTCCCTTTTCTCAGAAGAATGGCACTGTTTCCGCCGATCTCCTTGCCACACAACCCCAGGCTGTTTTATCAACCAGGCGTACAGACCCAACAACAGTGGTTCTTCGTCAAGTAGTGTCCCCGTGGGTGCTCTACTGAAGGTGTCAGGCTCGTCCCGGCACCGCAACTCGGAAAATTTTCTCTAGCAGTAGCCCTGCTGGACCGTGCATGCGCAAATGTAGCCTCGCGCCGTTCGCGCCCTTTCACGGAGCGCAGTCCAGCTCCGCCAGTTCCTCCTAACCGTCCATGGCCACAGACAGAATCCAGACGAGCTCCTCCTTCGCTGTGAGGAGAAACACAAAAAGACTAAAAAAGATATAAAGTGTTCTTATTCGTCCCAGTTAGCCCCTTTCCAGTAGTTATAGTTCCAGTTTATATCATTCTCTTAAAAAAAAAAAAAAAAAGGAGAGAGAGAAGTTCATGTTTATAGGTATTTAGGGTTTCAACAGTTCAATGTTGCCAGGTTAAAAAAAACAAAAACAAAAACAAAACAACTTATTATTGAGAAAGACTGTGCCTGACAGACTCTTCCAGTGTCACCATGCCCGGTTTTCCCGGGTTCAAGAAGTGCGCGACATGCCGAGACACCATACCTGCGTCAGATGGCCATTCGCGCTGTATTAAGTGCCTTGGGGAAGGTCATATCCCCCAAAAGTGCACGCACTGCTCCAAACTAACCGCCCGCACCAAGCAGGATAGAGAGATGCGGCTCAAAATGCTGCTTTTTAATAGAGCATTACAGCCGCCGACCACGGAGCAGCCAGCGGACGAGACCTCTGGGCCACGTAAGTCCCATGAAAAGAGGAATTCCGCTCCTTCCAGGAGTGTCAGTGCGGGTAATGCACCGGGCACCTCGGGTCTCCCACCGAGATGTGCAACCGGCAACGCAGGCAAGGGCCGTAGCACATCAGCTGCGAGCCCCGCCATTCTGACTGACCCGACACCGACGGTCCACGTGGCGCCGTGACCAGAATCGGCACTGGCGGCGTCACAGAAAGAGCCTCATACCGTTTTGAGATTGCCAGCCTCGACGCCAATACCTCCGGCACCGAAGTGTTCGGCGCCAATGGCACCGCATCAATAATCATCGGCACCGACGGCACCGCACCAACAGTCACTGGCGCTGGGCTCCTCAGCACCGATGCCAGCGTGGTTGCCTGCACCGGCGATAATGGCAGCACCAACATTCCCAACACCAACGCCGTTAACTCCATCCCACCGTCGGGAAATGTTGGACCCGAGAGATTTTACCTCCGCACTGACTAACCCTTTGGGAATGGCTCTGTCTCCTTCACGTGCCTCTTCAATACCTACCAAGGCACAGCGAAAGGCTAGGCATGTACGCACGCCGACACCAAGCCCTGAGATAGCGGTCTTCTCTCCTGAACCTTCTCCTCCAGCTTCTTATCATCCAGGAAGCCATCAACATGGGCATTACAGTCCCCCTTGGGAGTGGTATGTAAGATCTCCGCATTGATCCCACTCACCGCAGCGTTACTATTGATCCTACTGCTCCCGCTCGCCTTCGCACTATACAGCACAATCAAGGTCACCCAGGTCTCCAACTCCTTCTCGATACTCTCATCACTATAGGAGTGCAAGTACCTATTCCCCAAGGTGCTCTCCTCACTCATATCACCATCACAGCTGACATTACACCTACTACCGGCGTGAATATCCACGTTCACATAGCACAGTTTACTCCACCTCCAGGTTGCCCACATGCAGACAATCACAGTCTCTCCAGCATTCAGCCCAGGACATCCCACCTCCTCGGCAGGCTCCTCCAACGCCCACAGGTGATGCTCCCTCGACCTCTAGTCAACAGGAGGGGGATGATAATCTACCCCCCAACCATGAGCAGCAGCACATGGACTCCCCTATGGATCAGTCATCCTCTTCACCAGATGATGCAGTATTTCATGGTGATTCTTCCCCTACAGACGGCTACAAGCACTTCCAGGAACTCTTTAAGAGAGTAGCCCAGTCCCAGGAATTACAGACCACGGATATGCCGCAGAAACAACACCGCCTGCTAAAAAATCTTCAGCCGTCACAAAGATCCAAGCTGGCACTCCCCTTTGACGAGGCCATCCTAGAGATTGACAACGACATCTGGCAAATGCCAGCCTCTACATTGCCCACGGACAAACAGGCTGATAAAAAGTATTTTGTATCATCTAAGGATATGGAGTTCCTGTTTACGCACCCTCAGCCCAATTCCATCGTCATGGACGCTGCACAACAGAGAGCAAAGACGGCACAGGGTAGAAATACGACCACTGATAAGGATGCAAAACGCTTGGATCTATTGGGCAGAAAAATTTATTCCTCTGCCACGGCAACCCTCAGGATGGCTAATTACACGGCTCTCCTTGCTAATCATGACTTTGACAATTATACAAAGCTGGTCACTCTCCTGGAATACTTACCTGAAACTAAGAGGCAGATCTTGAAGGGTGTAGTGGAGGAGGGCTACACACAGCACTACAAATTGCCCTCGATATTGCTGACACGGCTTCTAGGACCACAGTGACATCAGTGGTCATGCGCCGTGCCTCCTGGCTCCACCTGGCATCTGTCCCAAAGGATCTTCAATCAAAAGTGGAGGACTTACCTTTCGATCCTCGGCTGCTTTTCACCCAGAATACCAACCAAATCTTCCACTCTGGCAAAGACTCTCGCACGACGCTGAGGATACTTGGGATGTACACTCCACCATACAGACGCAAGAGATTTGGGCCCTACAACAAACAGAGACCATTCTCTTATGCCACACCTTGCTTCAGGCCATACGATCAGCCTAGGCAGAGGCAATGACCACAGAGGCGCTGCCCGCAGCCCAGCAAAGTGTCCAACCAGCAGCACGCTCGGCAGCAGGTTTAACATGTTGATCGAGGGACTGCGTGCCATCCTCCTTACAGAGGCGCCACATGTCACGGCCAGTTTGTTCCATCACTGGTTGAGACCATACCACCTGCGCGGGTTCTCTATAACCACAGACTGTTGGGTCCAAGAGATCCTCACATCAGGCTTCACCATCCCTTTCTCTACTCGGCCCCCTCCATCCCCTCCTTCCCCATCCCTCTTCAGGGACCCCTCTCACAAACCTCTTCTGCACCAAGAGGTATTGCGCCGACTTACCATCGGGGCAGTGGAGAGGGTACCGGATCAATTCAGAGGGAAAGGCTTCTACTCCCAGTACTTCCTCACACAAAAGGAGTCTGGGGGATGGAGGCCTATCCTGGACTTGCACAGACTCAACCGCCACCTTCGAAAACACAAGTTCAAAATGGTGATGTTAGCCTCTACCATTCCAGTTCTGAGCAAAGGGGACTGGTTTGCGTTCCTCAATTTGCAGTATGTGTACTTTCATAGAATCATAGAATACTAGGACTGGAAGGGACCTGGAGAGGTCATCGAGTCCAGTCCCCTGCCCTCATGGCAGGACCAAGTACTGTTTAGACCATCCCTGATAGACATTTATCTAACCTACTCTTAAATATCTCCACAGATGGAGATTCCACAACCTCCCTGGGCAATTTATTCCAGTGTTTTACCACCCTGACAGTTAGGAACTTTTTCCTAATGTCCAACCTAAACCTCCCGCACTGCAGTTTAAGCCCATTGCTTCTTGTTCTATCCTCAGAGGCCAAGATGAACAAGTTTTCTCCCTCCCCCTTATGACACCCTTTTAGATACCTGAAAACCATTATCATGTCCCCCCTCAATCTTCTCTTTTCCAAACTAAACAAACCCAATTCTTTCAGCCTTCCTTCATAGGTCATGTTCTCCAGACCTTTAATCATTCTTGTTGCTCTTCTCTTGACCCTCTCCAATTTCTCCACATCTTTCTTGAAACGCGGTGCCCAGAACTGGACACAATACTCCAACTGAGGCCTAACCAGCGCAGAGTAGAGCGGAAGAATGACTTCTCATGTCTTGCTCACAATACACCTGTTAATGCATCCCAGAATCATGTTTGCTTTTTTTGCAACGGCATCACACTGCTGATTCATATTCAGCTTGCGGTCCACTATAACCCCTAGATCCCTTTCTGCCGTACTCCTTCCTAGATAGTCGTTTCCCATTCTGCATGTGTGAAACTGATTGTTCCTTCCTAAGTGGAGTACTTTGCATTTGTCTTTATTGAACTTCATCCTGTTTACCTCAGACCATTTCTCCAATTTGTCCAGATCATTTTGAATTATGACCCTATACTCCAAAGCAGTTGCAACCCCTCCCAGCTTAGTAACATCTGCAAACTTAATAAGTGTACTTTCAATGCCAATATCAAAATCGTTGATGAAGATATTGAACAGAACCAGTCCCAAAACAGACCCCTGCAGAACCCCACTTGTTATACCCTTCCAGCAGGATTGAGAACCATTAATAACTACTCTCTGAGTATGGTTATCCAGCCAGTTATGCACCCACCTTATAGTAGCCCCATCTAAGTTGTATTTGCCTAGTTTATTGATAAGAATATCTTGCGAGACCGTATCAAATGCCTTACTAAAGTCTAGGTGTGCCATCTCCACCTCTTCTCCCTTCTCCACCAGACTTGTTATCTTATCAAAGAAAGCTATCAGATTGGTTTGACATGATTTGTTCTTTACAAATCCATGCTGGCTGTTCCCTAGCACCTTACCACCTTCCAAGTGTTTGCAGATGATTTCCTTAATTACCTGCTCCATTATCTTCCCTTGCAGAGAAGTTAAACTGTCTGGTCTGTAGTTTCCTGGGTTGTTCTTATTTCCCTTTTTATAGATGGGCACTAGATTTGCCCTTTTCGAGTCTTCTGGAATCTCTCCTGTCTCCCATGATTTTCCAAAGATGATAGGTAAAGGCTCAGATACCTCCTCTATCAGCTCTTTGAGTATTCTAGGATGCATTTCATCAGGCCCTGGTGACTTGCAGGCATCTAACTTTTCTGAGTGATTTTTAACTTGTTCTTTTTTTATTTTATCTTCTAAACCTACTCCCTTCCCACTAGCATTCACTATGTTAGGCATTCCTTCATCAGACTTCTTGGTGAAGACTGAAACAAAGAAGTCATTAAGCATCTCTCCCATTTCCAATTTCCTGTTACTGCTTCTCCCTCCTCACTGAGCAGTGGGCTTACCCTGTCCTTGGTCTTCCTCTTGCTTCTAATGTATTTATAAAAAGTCTTCTTGCTTCCCTTTATTCCTGTAGCTAGTTTGAGCTCATTCTGTGCCTTTGCCCCTGCATTCCTATGTTGTTTGCCTGTATTCATCCTTTGTAATTTGTCCTCGTTTCCATTTTTTATTGGAGTCCTTTTTTATTTTTAGATCATGCAAGATCTCGTGGTTAAGCCAAGGCGGTCTTTTGCCATATTTTCTATCTTTCCTGTGCAGTGGAATAGCTTGCTTTTGGGCCCTTAACAATGTCCCTTTGAAAAACTGCCAACTCTCCTCAGTTGTTTTTCCCCAGTCTTGATTCCCATGGGTCCTTACCGATCAGCTCTCTGAGCTTACCAAAATCCGCCTTCCTGAAATCCATTGTCTCTATTTTGCTGTTCTCCCTTCTACCCTTCCTTGGAATTGTGAACTCTATGATTTCATGATCACTTCCACCCAAGCTGCCTTCCACTTTCAAATTCTCAACCAGTTCCTCCCTATTTGTTAAAATCAAATCTAGAGCAGCTTCACCCCTGGTAGCTTTTTCAACCTTCTAAAATAAAAAGCTGTCACCAATGCAGTCCAAGAACTTATTGGATAGTCTGTGCACCACTGTGTTATTTTCCCAACATATATCTGGATAGTTGAAGTCCCCCATCACCACCAAATCTTGGGCTTTGGATGATTTTGTTAGTTGTTTAAAAAAAGCCTCATCCACCTCTTCCACCGCACCCTTCATGTAACGGTGCACCCTGCCCACAGGAGGTTCCTCCGTTTCACAGTGGGCGTGGAGCACTATCACTACAGGGTATTACCCTCCGGTCTCTTGGCAGCACCAAGAGTATTTTCCAAAACCCTAGCAGTGGTTGCCTCCCACCTTCGACGTCTTGGCATCACAATCTTCCCCTATTTAGACAACTGTCTGTTAAAGGCCCCTACCTTAGACGAAGCTATGGGGGTGGTGGAAACAACCAGGGCAACTTTCGAAGCCCTAGGGCTCATCATCAGTCTGTCAAAGTCTTCCTTAACGCCTTCCCAATCCCTCGAGTTCATCGGGGCGAGGCTAGACTCCATAACCGTGACAGCATATTTACCCGTGGACAGGTTTCACACCATCCAAGACCTGGTGAACACCTTGCTTGTTGCCCCCAAAACCCCCATACTTACCTGCATGAAGTTGCTGGGACACATGGCGGCTACCACTTATGTTGTGCCTCATGCGAGACTCCACTTGAGGTGCCTTCAGCATTGGATACTCACCATTTATACACCAGGAGCCAACAGCACACACAAGTCTGTCGTCGTCCCCAAGCACGTCAGGGACTCATTATTGTGGTGGAACTCCCCAAAGAATATCCTATCGGGCGTCCCCTTTCACAGCCCGAAACCAGCTGCACAAATCACCACAGATGCATCCTTAATTGGTTGGGGAGCCCATATACAACATTACTGTGCTCAGGGACTATGGACGCATCAAGAATCCCTGTTACACATAAACTTTCTGGAATTGCGGGCTGTGTTCAACACCTGCGTCACAGCAGCACGGATCAGTTCTTCATCCTCACATCGACCGCCTACACCTCACCACATGGCTCTTGGCTGGCTCAAAGGCCAGAAATGACTTGTTCTCAGGCAATAAAAGATATCCTTATACATAGCAGGCACCAGACTACTCAAAAGACCTACCTTCATAAATGGCGTTGATTTCAATCGTGGTGTGAGGTAAGAGGTGTCAACCCTCTATCTCTACCTATCCAAAAAATACTCAACTATATTCTACACCTGAAGACTGGGGGGCTGGCGATATCCTCGCTCAGGGTCCATTTAGTGGCGATCTCCACCTTTCGACCCCCCATCGATGGCTGTTCAGTCTTTGCTTACTCGCTGACCAAAAGGTTTTTGAAGGGTATTGCAAATCTATATCCCTCTCACAAACCTCCCCCAGAGCCATGGGACCTAGGTCTAGTCCTGGACACTTTGACTCGTCCCCCTTTCGAGCCACTTGCCACATGCAATCTTCGCATGCTCACCATGAAGGTGACATTCCTGCTTGCTATTACTTCTGCTTGACGCGTGAGTGAACTGGCAGCACTCTCTGCTGATCCTCCATACACGTTATTCACTGAGCAGGGAGTAACACTCCCCATTCACCCCACTTTTCTGCCAAAGGTTAACTCGCCTTTCCATATAAATGAACCTATAAGCCTACCTACCTTTTACTCGGAACCACACTCCACCACGGAAGAGATGTGATTACATGCGCTGGACGTTAGGAGAGCGCTTGCCTTTTATCTGGAAAGAATGTGCCCCTTTTGAAAGTATCAGCGTCTTCTGTTATCTATAGCGGAGCGGTCAAAAGGCCAGCAACTTTCCGCACAGCGCATCTCCACCCTCATCGTATCCTGCATCACTCAGTGTTACTCCTTGCGCAATAAACCATTACCACAGAGACCGAGGGCACATTCCACTAGAGGAGTTGCAACATCTACGGCTTTTCTCAGGGGTGTACCATTGAGGGTCATATGCCGGGCAGCTACATGGTCCTCTGCCTTGACTTTTGCTAGGCATTACGCCCTCGCAAACGTATTGGCAACCGATTCTGCAGTGGCCCAGGCTGTCCTGTCCACAGTGCAAAGACCTTAGCTCCGAAGCACATCACTAGCACCGGAGCACCTTCAGTGGAGCACCCACGGGGACGCTACTCGACGAAGAAGAAAGAGTTACTCACCCGGTGCAGTAACCTCTGTTCTTCGAGATGTGTGTCCCCGTGGGTGCTCCACAGCCCGCCCTCCTCCCTGCTTCAGAATTGCTGTCTCTGTCTTTCAGATGATTCCGGCTAGGAGGAACCGGCGGGGCCGGACCGCACTCCGCGAAAGCGCGTGAACGGCGCGATGCTACATCTGAGCATGAGCGGTCTGGCGGGGCTACTGCTAGAGAAAACTTTCCGAGTTGTGGCGCCAGGATGATCATGACACCTTCAGTGGAGCACCCACAGGGATACACATCTTAAAGAACAGAGGTTACTGCACCAGGTGTGTAACTCTTTCTTCCTCAGACTCCATCTGAAGGCTTGGTACCTGGATGGCTCTCGGGCATAGAGTTACAATGTTCTGACCAAGTACACAACGTAGTTCTACGCAGTCAGCTCTCGACTAGGAAAACATATTCCAATAAGTGGACACGTTTTGCATATTGGGCCATCCCACGGAACATCTCTCCTGAGACTGCCTCATTGCCTGTCATCCTTGACTACTTCCTGCACCTAAAGCAGTCCACCAGCTCCATTAGGGTGCACCTAGCTGCTATAACCACGTTCCATTAAAAAATAGATGATAGTACAATTTTTGCCCATACAGTCATGGATGGGCCTACAGTCACTATACCCTGATGTAACTCCACCAAGGGAGCCATGAGACCATCATCTCATTCTCAGTGCACTGACCAATCCTCCATTTGAGCCAATGATCACCTGTTCCCTTTACCTTTCTGTGAAGATTGCATTTTTGGTTGCAATTACACCCGCCAGGCGGGTGGGAGAAATGGCAGCCCTGATGGCAGATCCTCCATACACCATCTTTTTAAAAGACAAAGTCATGCTACATACCCACTCCAAATTCCTCCCCAAGGTACACGTTCCCTTCCACATAAACCTGACTATTCACTTACCTGTATTTTTCCCTAAACCTCATGCTAATACTTTCAAAGCAAGGATGCATACACTAGATATCCACAGGGCTCTCTCACTTTACATTCACAGAACGAGGCCCTTTAGGGTTTCACCCAGACTTTTCATATCTATTGCAGAACACACAAAAGGACAACCGGTCTTCTCCCAAACACTATCTGACTGGATTTCTGACTGCATAGTTTTATGCTACCATCACAATCAGCTCATTCCACCTACCTCCATCCAAGCCCACTCTACCATAGCTGCGGCAATGTCTGTAGCTTACCTCTGTAAGGTCCCCCTCGAGGACATATGCGCTGCAGCCACATGGGCTTCTAACCCAACTTTTGCAAAGCACTACACACTTTCTCATGAACCTCTGTCCTCAGCGAGAGTCACCAAGGCTGTGCTGTCTACAGCTTACCTTCCAGATCCAATATACCTGTCTCCTTAGAACATATTGCTTTGTAGACATCTGCTGTGGAGCGTTCACAGGGACGTCTCTTGAAGAAGAGGAGGTGGTTATTCACCTGTAGCAGGAACTGACGTTCTTCGAGATGAGAATCCCTGTGGGTGCTCCACTACCCTTCCGTCTTCCCCTCTACTTCAGAGACCTTTTTCCGCAGGCCGGGTTTCCAGGTAGAGAAGGAACTGAGGGGAAGGTGGCCATGCATGCACAGTTGCACCATGTGGCACTTGTGCACCCTACCCCCTAGGCACTGCTTTGAAGATTCCATTCTGCAGCACTGGGACACACTGCCATCTGCTGTGGAGCACCCACAGGGATGCTCATCTCGAAGAACATCAGTTACTGTTAAAGGTGAGTAACCTCCTTTTATTTACTTGTTCCCATAATAGAAGCACTAGGGGTCACCAAATGAAATTAATAGGCAGCAGGTTTAAAACAAACAAAAGGAATTTTTTCTTCAGGCAGCACACAGTCAACCTGTGGAACTCCTTGCCAGAGGGTGTTGTGAAGACCAGCACTTTAACAGGATTCAAAAAAGAACTAGATACATGTATGGAGGTTGGATCCACCAATACTTATTAACCAGGATGGGTAGGAAAGGTTTCCCTAGCCTCTGTTTGCTGGAGGCTAGAAATTGACAGGAGAGGGATCACTTGATTGTTACCTGTTCTGTTCACTCCCTTTAGGGCATCTGGCATTGGCTACTGTCGGCAGACAGGATACTAGGCTAGATGGACCTTTGATCTGACCCAGTCTGACCATTCGGATGTTCTTATATTCTAAAAATAGCTTTAATTGTATGTGCAATATTCTGTATACTCATTAAAGGGATGAGTACTGTTCATCTTTCACTGAGTACATGATACAAATGGATCTCACTACACTGGGTGACTAGGCAGCAACATAGCAGATGAAATACAATCTCAATAAATGCAAAATGCACTTAGAAAATATAATCCCTATAATACCCATAAAACTTTGGGATATAAATTAGCTGTTACCACTCAAGAATGATCTTGGAGTTGGGGATAGTTCTCTGAAAACATCTGTTCAACAGGCAGCAGCATTCAAAAAGCCCACAAAGCTAGGAACCATTGCATTTGTCCTTATTAAACTTAATCCTGTTTACCTCAGACCATTCCTCCAGTTTGTCCAGATCATTTTGAATTATGACCCTATCCTCCAAAGCAGTTGCAACCCCGCCTAGCTTTGTATCAGCTGCAAACTTGATCATCGTACTCTCTATGCCAATATCTAAATCGTTGATGAAGATGCTGAATAGAACCGGTCCCAAAACAAACCCCTGCAGAACCCCACTTGTTATGCCCTTCCATCAAGATCATGAATTGTTAATAACTACTCTCTGAGAATGGATATCTAGCCAGTTATGCACCCACCTTATAGTGGCTCCATCTAAGTTGTATTTGCCCATTTTATTGATAAGAAGATCATGCGAGACCATATCAAATGCCTTACTAAACTCTAGGTATACCACATCCCTCCTTCTCCCTTATCCGCAAGACTCGTTATCCTATCAAAGAAAGCTATCAAATTGGTTTCACATGATTTGTCCTTTACCTATCATCTTATTATCTTCCAATTATTTGCAGATGAATTCCTTAATTATTGGTCCATTATCTTTCCTGGCACAGAAGTTAAACTGACTGGTCTGTAGTTTCCTGGGTTGTTCTTATTTCCCTTTTTATAGATGGGCCCTAGATTTGCCCTTTTCCAGTCTTCTGGAATCTCTCCCGTCTTCCATGATTTTTCAGACATGATAGCTAAAGGTTCAAATACCTCCTCTGTCACCTCCTTGAGTATTCTAGGATGCATTTCATTAGTCCCTGGTGACTTGCAGACTTCTAACTTTTCCAAGTGATTTTTAACTTGTTTTTTATTTTATCTTCTAAACCTACCTCCTTCCCACTAGCATTCACTATGTGAGGCATTCCTTCATCACCAGACTTCTTGGTGAAGACTGAAACAAAGAAGTCATTAAGCACCTCCGCCATTTCCAAGTTTCCTGTTACTGTTTCTCCCTCCTCACTGAGCAGTGGGCCTACCCTGTCCTTGGTCTTCCTCTTGCTTCTAATATATTTATAGAATGTCGTCTTGTTTCTCTTTATGTCTGTAGCTAGTTTGAGCTCGTTTTGTGCCTTTGCCTTTCTAATCTTGCCCCTGCATACCTGTATTGTTTGCTTATATTCATCCTTTGTAATTTGACCTAGTTTCCACTTTTTATATGACTCCTTTTTATTTTTAGATCATGCAAGATCTCCTGGTTAAGCCAAGGAAGCCTTTTGCCATATCTTCTACCTTTCCTATGCAGCGAAATAGCTTGCTCCTGAGCCCTTAATAATGTCCCTTTGAAAAACTGCCAACTCTCTTGAGTTGTTTTTCCCCTTAGTCTTGCTTCCCAGGGGACCTTATCCACCAGCTCTCTGAGCTTGCCAAATTCTGCCTTCCTGAAATCCATTGTCTGTTTTGCTGTTCTCCCTTCTACCATTCCTTAGAATCACGAACTCTGTGATTTCATGATCACTTCCACCCAAGCTGCCTTCCACTTTCAAATTCTCAACCAGCTCCTCCCTGTTTGTTAAAATCAAATCTAGAACAGCTTTCCCCCAGTAGCTTTTTCAACCTTCTGAAATAAAAAGTTGTCTTCAATGCAGTCCAAGAACTTATTCGATAGTCTGTGCCCCACTGTGTTAGTTTCCTAACATATGTCCAGATAGGCTGCCTTTGCTTAACCAAGAGATCTTGCATTCAGTTTTGGTTGCCCCATCTCAAAAAACATACATGTTAGAACTGGAAAAGGTACAGAGACGGGCAACAAAAAGGGGTATGGAACAGCTTCCATATGAGGAGAGATTAATAAAGTGGGGACTA
The DNA here is from genome assembly GCA_032595735.1 of Pelochelys cantorii. NCBI lineage: Eukaryota > Metazoa > Chordata > Testudines > Trionychidae > Pelochelys > Pelochelys cantorii. Next base: position 41,750,059 of record CM064341.1, read on the forward strand.
TACATGTTAGAGAAGAGATGACTCAATGTGAATCTAATAGAGGTCTACAAAATCAATGCCAGCCTGGAGAAAGGGAATAGGGAAGTATTTACCTCTTCTCATAACAGAACACGGGGTCACCCAGTGATGTTCATAGACAGCAGATTTAAAATAACCCAAAGGAAGTATTTTTTCACACGCACAGACAACCTGTGGAATTTATTGCCCAAAAGTACAAGTGCTGAAGAAACTGACCATGGGCCATGCGCAGCTTGACCTGCTGCTCAGAAACAGAGAGGAACTAGGAGGGGAAGTAGATGTGGGTGGCATCCTGGGCAGCAGTGATCGTGAGATGGTCAAGTTCAGGATCCTGACAAAAGGAAGAAAGGAAAGTAACAAAATACACACCCTGGACTTCAGGAAAGCAGACTCTGATTCCCTCAGAGAACTGATGGGCAGGATCCCCTGGGACACTAACATGAAGGGGAAAGGAGTTCAGGAGAGCTGGCTGTATTTTAAAGAAGCCTTATTAAAGGCACAGGAACAAACTATCCTGCTGTGCAGTAAGAAAAGCAAATATGGTAGGCGACCAGATTGGCTTACCAAGGAAATCCTTGGTGAGCTTAAATACAAAAAGAAGACTGACAAGAAGTGGAAACTTGGACAGATGACCAGGGAGGAGTATAAATATATTGCTCGAGAATGCAGGGGAGTTATCAGGAAGGCGAAAGCGCAATTGGAATTGCAGCTAGCAAGGGATGTGAAGGGTAACAAGAAAGGTTTCTACAGGCATGTTAGCAATAAGAGGGTGATCAGAGAGGATGTGGGGCCCTTACTGGATGAGGGAGGTAACCTAGTGACATATGATGGGGGAAAGCTGAAGTACTCAATGCTTTTTTTGCCTCTGTCTTCACAGACAAGGTCAACTTCCAGACTACTGCACTAGGCAGTGCAGTGTGGGACGGAGGTGGGTAAAGAACAGGTTAAGAACTATTTCAAAAAGCTAAACATACACAAATCCATGGGTCCGGACTTAATGCATCTGAGGGTACTGAGGGAGTTGGCAAATGTCATTGCGGAGCCTTTGGCCATTATCTTTGAAAACTCGTGGAGATCGAGAGAGCTCCCGGATGTAGTGTTCATCTTAAAAAAAACAGTGAAGGAGAATCCAGGGAACTACAGATCGGTCAACCTTATCTCAGTCCCTGGAAAAATCATGGGGGGGATCTTCAAGGAATCCATTTTGAAGCACTTGGAAGAGGGGAAAGTGATCAGGAACAGACAACATGAATTAACCAAGGGCAAGTCATGCCTGACCAACCTGATTAGTTTCTATGATGAGGTAACTGGCTCTGTGGATATGGGGAAGGCGGTGGACATGATATACCTTGACTTCAGCAAAGCTTTTGATATGGTCTCCCACAGTATTCTTGCCAGCAAGTTAAGGAAGTATGGATTGGGTAAATGGACTGTGTAAGATGGATAGAAAGCTGGCTAGATTGTCGGGATCAACGGGTAGTGATCAATGGCTCGATGTCAGGATGGTGGTCAGTTTCTAGTGGAGTGCCCAAAGGGTCAGTTCTAGGGTCAGTTTTGTTTGACATCTTTATTAGTGACCTGGGGGAGGTGATAAATTGCATTCTCAGCAAGTTTGCAGATGACAGTAAGCTAGGGGGAGAGGTAGATACGCTGGAGGGCAGGGAGAGGGTCCAGAGTGACCTAGACAGATTAAAGGATTGGGCCAAAAGAAATCTGATGAGGTTCAACAAGGAGAAGTGCAGAGTCCTGCACTTGGGACGGAAGAATCCCAAGCATTGCTACAGGCTGGGGATTGATTGGCTAAGTAGCAGTTCAGCAGAAAAAGACCTAGGGATTACAGTGGATGAGAAGCTGGATAGGAGTCAGTGTGGCCTTGTAGCCAAGAAGGCTAATGGCATATTAGGGTGCATAAGAAGGAGCATTGCCAGCAGATCTAGAGAAGTGATTATTCTCCTTCATTCAGCTCTGGTGAGGCCACATCTGGAGTATTGCTTCCAATAGTGGGCCCCCATTACAGAATAAATGTAGATGCTGTGACGTAGTGGGGGGACCTTGCTGGTTGCTATGCTGGGCAGTGGGCTGTGGGTGACCCCCTCTGGCTGCTGTCTGCAGCACGGCCCAGCAGGGCAGGGGATGAGTCATTATGCAAAGGGGGCTCCCAACCTGTCGGACCAGTCATCTCCCAGGGAGCGGAACAACAGGAAGAAGGCGGAGTGGAGCCCTGGCTGGGGGGCAGGGCTGGAAGTGAGGGAGTTAGGATCTGTCTGGTATCATGGAGGAAGCAGCCTAGGCAATGGGCTGGGATTTAGGGGCCCAGTCTCCTCCATCTCAAGGGGGGCTGAGGCATCCTAGGCCTGCCCTGTAACCAGATGACATCTGTGCTGTGCTGTATCCTGGAGAAGCAATAAACTCCCTCTGTTCTACTGGCTGGTGGAGTCTGTTCGTGCCACTACGGGGGTGCAGGAGACGGGGAAACCACAACGCGATGTCACAGATGCATTGGAGAGGGTCCAGCGTAGGGCAACCAAAATGATTGGGGTATGGAGCACATGACCTACAAGGAGAGGCTGAGGTATCTGGGCTTATTTAATGTACAGAAGAGCAAAGTGAGGGGGGATTGGAGAGCAGCCTTTAACTCCTGAAGGCGGGTTCCAAAGAAGATAGAGAGAGGCTGGTCTCAGTAGTGGCAGATGGCAGAACAAGGAGCAATGGTCTCAAGTTGCAGTGGGGGAGGCCTAGGTTGGATATTAGGAAAAACTATTTCCCTAGGAGGGTGGGGAAGCACTGGGATGGGTTCCCTAGGGAGGTGGTGGAATCTCCATCCCTAGAGGTGTTTAAGTCCTGGCTTGACAAACCCCTGGCTGGGATGATTGAGTTGGGGTCGGTCCTGCTTTGGGCAGGGGGTTGGACTCGATGACTCCTGAGGTCTCTGCCAAGCCTAGGATTCTATGATAAGTGGGTTCAAGAAAGAATTAGATAAGTGAGTGAAAGCTTGCTCAATGGCTATTAGCCAGCATGGTCAGGGATACAACCCCATCCCCATGTTCTGAGTGTCCTTAGCCTCCTACTGCCAGAACCTGGGAGTGAATTATAGATCACTTGATGATTACCTGTTCTATTCATTCTTTCTGGGGCACCTGACAGTCACTGCCAGAAGGCAGGATATTGGGCCATTGGTCTGACCCAGTATGTCCATTCTTATGATATTGAAAAGCATATATTGCATGAAAAGCAACTCATCTACTTTGTTTTTTTCAGGCAGAATATAACATAAGCTACTATTCAGGTGATACAACAGCCCAGTTTCCATCTTTGGCATCAAGAATCTGTTGGGCTGTATCAGGAGTAGTCAATAGGTGGCCCATGGGCCAAATCTGGACCACCAGATGCTTTGGAATAGACCCCAGATTCTTTTTCTTTACTTATTATTCTATGTTATTATTTTCTCTGGAGTCTGGACCTTGACTATACCATGATCAGGAAATTGGCACAAAAATGATTGAGTAGTTATGATGGGGCAGCGCGGCCCCGCACTCTCGCAGCAAGCGGCAGAGAGCCGGCACTGCGGCTCCGATCAGCTGATCGGTGGCCAGCGCCATGCGGCGCATCTGAAGTACGGCCGGCGCTGCGCGGCGTGTCAGGTCAGTGGCGGCCTGAAGAGGACCATAGGGAGGCGAGCCGGGCGCCCGCGGGAAGTGACGGACCCCTATATCACTCCGAAGGGAGGAGCGACATGGAGGAGGCAAGTACAAAAGAGGGAGGGCCCCACCGGGAGGGAGGCCGGCGGCAGGACGCCGAGAGACCCCACGGGCATGAGGCAACGTCCCGGGAGAACTCAGGAGACCCCAGAACCCAGGAACAGGGAGCACTGAGGTGACGGGGGAAGGAAGAAGCCCAGGGCAGGTGTAGGAACCCAAGGACTGGCGAATTGCGGGCAACAGCTCCGCCAGTCTAGACAAGGACGAATGGATCCCTTGTCTTAGGGCCCTGGGCTGGGGCTCGGAGAGTGGGCAGACCCAGGCCCGCCTTCCCCCACCCCAGGGTGATTACTAAAACTGAGGATTGGGCCGGGGTTGTCTGGCGATAACATAAGGTCCCCGGAGGGCGGTCTTTCCGTGGTGTTGTCAGAAGTGGGCTCCCTGGCGGGACCAGAGAAATCTGGGGATCACCCCCGAAGTAAGGCACCCCGACATAAAGTGGGGTGGTCCAAAGGGGTGACCCCAGACACTAGCCCTGGGCTATATTGTCATAAAGGCTTATTTGGGGGCTCTCTGGTCCTCCTAGTGTCTCTACTGAATTTGCACCTGGCACTCTTCTCCTTGTGAAAAAAATGAGAGTGGTTTTGCAGCTCAGGCACCCCAAGCAGTTTGGTTGCAGAAACATAAAACAAGAGCCAAGCTGACCCAGCAGGGACGGTCTAGACAGTGCTTGGTGCTGCCGTGAGGTCAGGGAACTGGTCTTGGTGACCTCTCAAGGTCCCTTCCAGTCCTAGTGTTCTATGATTCCATGTCGTCATTCAGCCTGTTTTGCATAATGTGAACTGGGACATCCCGATATTTAAAACCTGTAAATGTGCCTCTTTTCTTGGTTAATTTTTGCACTTTGCCTGCCGTACAGCATCATGTCCTTCTGCAGAGTCCCCCAGAGCAAATGATAATGCCCAGCATTAGTAGAGCACTTTACAGACAGTAACGGGCTGGTACTCATACAGATGCCTCTCCTTAGAGGTCAGGCCATACTGTTAGTCCCATTTTACACATGGGAAAACTGAGTCACAAAGTGGTAAAATTACTTGCCCAGGGCCACACCTCGTGAGCACTTGGCTGAACTGTGTTTGGCTGCTGCAGGTGCACTCTGCTGGGACAGGATTCTGGTCTCACACCTGTCTCTGTGTGGGGTGGCATTTCCCAGGGACTCTCTGTGCCTCTGCGGAGCTCAGGATCCCAACCTTAGTGCCACTCCCCCTGGGCTGCTTGACAATGGCCGAGAAGTGTTGAATAGCAACTAGGAAGGGTACGCACAAATCCAGGAACACAGCTGGGCAGAACAGCAAGGCCAAACTCACCCTCGGGAGCAGGAGTTGCTGGGGTTTCCAGTCAGTGCCTAAACTGCCAGTGTGGTTCATTTCTTTGCTTGTTGCACTTCCTTGCTCAGTCACAAGCAGAGGACAGAATAGCCCTAACACCATCTCAATAGCAGAGTGAGCTGTGAGATAAGCTGTAGAAGAGGGTGTTGCTCACAGAGCTGTACTTTGTCCATCACGCCCTCTCATAGCTGCATGGAGCAGGCAGAGCTGTGGCCTGGGCGGGGTGGGAAGCTGGCATCGTCCTGTCTGAACAGCAGCCGGCCTGGGGTGAGGTTCTAGCTGGATTCTGTCTGGATGTGTCTGGCACAGGCAGCACCTCTCTGAAGCTCTGATCAGAGACTCACAGAAGATTAGGGTTGGAAGAGCCTTCAGGCGGTCAGCTAGTCCAATCCCCTGCTCGAAGCAGGGCCTGCCCCAGCCAATCAGACCCTTCACACTGTTTTGCAAATATTTATATTTAAACTAGCTGGAGTTACCCGGCGTTGCTTGGGAAAGTTGATATAACAGAGCGTGAGGGGAGGGAGGGGGAAGGGAGCCGCGCGCCTGCCGCCGGTGCCCAAGCCCGCCCTCGCTTCCTTGTCCCTCCGCTGGCCTTAGTGAGTGACTGTCCCTGCCACTTCCCCCGGGAAGCCGCTTCTCCCCGCACTGCCAAGCTCCGTGCAGCCCCGGGGAGAGGCGTCGGTCTCTCATCTCTTCCCTCCCACAGTCCCTTAACCTTTCATCCAGGAGAAGGTTTTATCCCATGCAAAGTTTGGTTGCGGTAGCTCTTATAGTGTCCAAGTCAGCGCACAAACATACAAACATTCTCCTTTATATAGTATAGATTCAGTGGAGCAGCAGCCAGGCTGCAAGGCCACTGACTGGTTCTGTCCGGGATGAATTGGACCCGTGTCCACAAGAAGAGTCACTCAAGCAATACTCATGGCACTGGAGGAAATTGCCTCCAAAATTGCCACTGTCAGCGAGTGACCAAGACAGGCATCAAATCAAGGCAGAGCAGCTCCCTTCGCCAACAGGCACGTGGCTTTGAAAACACCCCCGGGAAGGTCTCAGACTAAGCACTAGCATCATGCTGGGGTAGCAGGCAGGAGTCAGGGCTTCCTGTCTCTGACCTCCACACACACACACCTCTCATTCAGCATCCCATGTGGGGGGCTCTTAAATCCCATTGCAAGTACATAAAATCAGTTCCTCTCTATTTGAATTGAGCTCCACTGGTTGCAAAAACTCTTAAACCAGTTTGAGTATCCACCCCTGAGCTGCCCTGCTTCAGTTAAACGGCTGCTGTTTCTGCAGGCAGACCAAGCTGAAGGAATAACTGTGTGATGCTACAGAGGAGAGGTGGCTTTGCAAGACAACACACAAAACGCCATGAAAATGATGGAAAGGGGACAGGAAAAGAGACCGAGCCAGCCCTTCCCCCTTTCTCGCCCACGTGCAGAGGAGTCACTTCCCTAAAGCCAAGCAAGTTCACGGTTAGCACAAGACTGCAGGATATAGGCCACAGAAGTCGCACAGGATAAGACCCTGGCTGTATGGCAGCAAGCAGCCTAGTGGCGCTGAGAGTACCAGGCTCAGTGTGCACCATTTCACACCCTCTGGCAGAGGCGGGCAAGTGGGAACTTGGTCTGACGTTCTTGTTATGAACTACCTGGCCTGCCTTGCACGCGTGGGTTTGGCTGTTTGCCTGCTCCCGTCAGGCCGCTCCCACTGTGGGTTGCCACAGCTGCCCCTCCCTTCCATTGCCACGCACTGTAGTGACGGGGGCTTCTCGCTGCGTGCCCCCGCGTAAGGGAATGGCCCGTCTGAGCCTGTTAATTGCCTGGGGAGACTATCCAGTGGATTATACCCATCCGGGGGGGAGGGAGGGCTCCTGGGGCCTGAAGCAAACGGCATTACTGGCTTGCAGGGACAAGCCTGCATTGGAAAAGACAAAAGAACAAAGCTGAGTGTTGCTTTCAGAGGGTTTTCAGCAAACCTGCGCTAACCCTGTAACGCCTGAACTCTACCTTGTGAACCAGCACAGGGCTCCCGCCTTGCTGAGCCCCGCTGGAGTGTTACTCTGCATTGTGCTTTACATAACCTCAGTGTATTTCATTCCTGCTTTGAGAGGCCTTTTGGAGCAGGTGCTTGTGCCTGGTTTTGTTTCTTAGAGCCAATGTCCTCTGGACTCATGGCTCCTTCCAAAGCCATTATTCCTGTTGGACTTCTCCGTCAGCTCTTCCCGTCCACACACCCCCATTCCAATTTCTCATTCTTTCAGCGAAGTAGGCACCCGAGGAGCTGGAGAAAACGGGCTCATTTCCAGTCGCTGCTGCTGGGAGGGAGCGGGTCTCACAACCTGCTTTGCCAGGTCCTGTTGGCCATGTAATGGCGCTGTCTCTACAAATATTGTACTTGCAGTGCCAGCCTTGCTCAGTACTCAGTGTTCCTTCATCAGGAATTCACTTCTGTGCTAAACATCTGCCAGCAGAAGGCTCCTCAGTCACAGCTCGTTTATTCCTGGAAAAATATACGGAATTGAGCGAGCTGACTGGCATAAACAAAGGAAGTGTGGACTCGCCGGCCCCACTGACCCCATGGGCACCGCACAACTGACGTGCTCTTTCACCTCGTACTGGAGCCATTTGGAGGCTGTGCAGCACCCTTCGTGCTGTGGACGCGATGGGGCTTTGTTAAATGCATGGGGAGCAGATTCTCTGAGGCTGCTGGATACAGCGTTGCCCACGGTTAGCACACAGGGTCTCCTGCCTGGACCAAGCAGGCGTAGAAGGGACTCTGCGTTGTTTTCAAGGTGTTCATAAATCACTACAACAGAACTGCTGCCTACACTGCATCCTACTCCAGACTGTTGGTCAGGATCATGCTCTAGATTCGGTAACAAGGGAGAGAGGGAAGATCCGTAATAACTTCGGGTTCCTTTGTGTCTGGAGAATGATCATGTACAGCCAGCATTTCACAGCGTCCGAGCTGGTACGAAAAGCGCAAGGTTCTCGCTGCTTCTCAGACTGTGCGACCAAACTGCCAGCTGTTACAGAGACTCCCGCTTTGCCGGTCTCTGAAGGAGGGGGATTTGGTTGGGGGGCTCTGGGGTTGCCGGTCTCTGAAGGAGGGGGATTTGGTTGGGGGGCTCTGGGGTTGCCGGTCTCTGAAGGAGGGGGATTTGGTTGGGGGGCGCTGCGGTTGCCGGTCTCTGAAGGAGGGGGATTTGGTTGGGGGGCGCTGGGGTTGCCGGTCTCTGAAGGAGGGGGATTTGGTTGGGGGGCTCTGGGGTTGCCGGTCTCTGAAGGAGGGGGATTTGGTTGGGGGGCGCTGGGGTTGCCTGTCTCTGAAGGAGGGGGATTTGGTTGGGGGGCGCTGGGGTTCCCGGTCTCTGAAGGAGGGGGATTTGGTTGGGGGGCTCTGGGGTTGCCGGTCTCTGAAGGAGGGAGATTTGGTTGGGGGGCCCTGGGGTTGCCTGTCTCTGAAGGAGGGGGATTTTGTTGGGGGGCTCTGGGGTTGCTTGTCTCTGAAGGAGGGAGATTTGGTTGGGGGGCCCTGGGGTTGCCTGTCTCTGAAGGAGGGGGATTTTGTTGGGGGGCTCTGGGGTTGCTTGTCTCTGAAGGAGGGAGATTTGGTTGGGGGGCCCTGGGGTTGCCTGTCTCTGAAGGAGGGGGATTTGGTTGGGGGGCGCTGGGGTTGCCGGTCTCTGAAGGAGGGGGATTTGGTTGGGGGGCCCTGGGGTTGCCGGTCTCTGAAGGAGGGGGATTTGGTTGGGGGGCGCTGGGGTTGCCGGTCTCTGAAGGAGGGAGATTTGGTTGGGGGGCCCTGGGGTTGCCGGTCTCTGAAGGAGGGGGATTTGGTTGGGGGGCGCTGGGGTTGCCGGTCTCTGAAGGAGGGGGATTTGGTTGAGGGGTGCTGGGGTTGCCTATCTCTGAAGGAGGGGGATTTGGTTGGGGGGCGCTGGGGTTGCCGGTCTCTGAAGGAGGGGGATTTGGTTGGGGGGCTCTGGGGTTGCCGATCTCTGAGGGGGGGGGATTTGGTCGGGGGGGGCGCTGGGTTTGCCAGTCTCTGAAGGAGGGGGATTTGGTTGGGGGGCGCTGGGGTTGCCTGTCTCTGAAGGAGGGGGATTTGGTTGGGGGGCGCTGGGGTTGCCTGTCTCTGAAGGAGGGGGATTTGGTTGGGGGGCGCTGGGGTTGCCGGTCTCTGAAGGAGGGGGATTTGGTTGGGGGGCTCTGGGGTTGCCGATCTCTGAGGGGGGGGATTTGGTCGGGGGGGGCGCTGGGTTTGCCAGTCTCTGAAGGAGGGGGATTTGGTTGGGGGGCGCTGGGGTTGCCTGTCTCTGAAGGAGGGGGATTTGGTTGGGGGGCGCTGGGGTTGCCGGTCTCTGAAGGAGGGGGATTTGGTTGGGGGGCTCTGGGGTTGCCTGTCTCTGAAGGAGGGGATTTGGTTGGGGGCTCTGGGATTGCCGGTCTCTGAAGGAGGGGGATTTGGTTGGGGGGCTCTGGGTTGCCGGTCTCTGAAGGAGGGGGATTTGGTTGGGGGGCGCTGGGTTCCTGTCTCTGAAGGAGGGGGATTTGGTTGGGGGGCGCTGGGTTGTTGGTCTCTGAAGGAGGGGGATTTGGTTGGGGGCCTGGGGTTGCCTGTCTCTGAAGGGGGGATTTGGTTGGGGGGCGGGGTTGCCGGTCTCTGAAGGAGGGGATTTGGGTTGGGCTCTGGGGTTGCCGGTCTCTGAAGGGGGGGGATTTGGTTGGGGGCGCTGGGGTTGCCGTCTCTGAAGGAGGGGGATTTGGTTGGGGGGCTCTGGGGTTGCCGTCTCTGAAGGAGGGGTTTGGTTGGGGGCGCTGGGGTTGCCTGGTCTCTGAAGGAGGGGATTGGTTGGGGGGCGCTGGGTTGCCGGTCTCTGAAGGAGGGGGATTTGGTTGGGGGGCTCTGGGGTTGCCGGTCTCTGAAGGAGGGGATTTGGTTGGGGGGCGCTGGGGTTGCCGGTCTCTGAAGGAGGGGATTTGGTTGGGGGCGCTGGGTTGCCGGTCTCTGAAGGGGGGGATTTGGTTGGGGGGCGCTGGGGTTGCCGGTCTCTGAAGGAGGGGGATTTGGTTGGGGGGGGCGCTGGTTTGCCGGTCTCTGAAGGAGGGATTTGGTTGGGGGGCGCTGGGGTTGCCGGTCTCTGAAGGAGGGGGATTTGGTTGGGGGGCGCTGGGGTTGCCGGTCTCTGAAGGAGGGGGATTGTTGGGGGGCTCTGGGGTTGCCTGGTCTCTGAAGGAGGGGATTTGGTTGGGGGGCGCTGGGGTTGCCGGTCTCTGAAGGAGGGGGATTTGGTGGGGGGCGCTGGGGTTGCCGGTCTCTGAAGAGGGGGATTTGGTTGGGGGGCTCTGGGGTTGCCGTCTCTGAAGGAGGGGATTTGGTTGGGGGGCTCTGGGTTGCCGGTCTCTGAAGGAGGGGGATTTGGTTGGGGGGCTCTGGGTTGCCGGTCTCTGAAGGGGGGGATTTGGTTGGGGGCTGGGGTTCCTGCCGGTCGATGGTGAAGGGGGAGGGGATTTGGTTGGGGGCGCTGGGGTTGCCGGTCTCTGAAGGAGGGGGATTGGTTGGGGGCGCTGGGGTTGCCGGTCTCTGAAGGAGGGGGATTGGTTTGGGGGCTCTGGGGTGCCGGTCTCTGAAGGAGGGGATTTGGTTGGGGGCCCGTGGTTGCCTGTCTCTGAAGGAGGGGGATTTGGTTGGGGGCGCTGGGGTTGCCAGTCTCTGAAGGAGGGGATTTGGTTGGGGGGGCGCTGGCCGGTCTCTGAAGGAGGGGGATTTGGTTGGGGGGCGCTGGGGTTGCCGTCTCTGAAGGGGGGGATTTGGTTGGGGGGCGCTGGGGTTGCCGTCTCTGAAGGAGGGGGATTTGGTTGGGGGCGCTGGGTTGCCGGTCTCTGAAGGAGGGGGATTTGGTTGGGGGCGCTGGGTTGCCGGTCTCTGAAGGAGGGGGATTTGGTTGGGGGCTGGGGTTGCCTCTCTGAAGGAGGGGATTTGGTTGGGGGGCGCTGGGGTTGCCTGTCTCTGAAGGAGGGGGATTTGGTTGGGGGGCGCTGGGTTGCCGGTCTCTGAAGGAGGGGATTTGGTTGGGGGGCGCTGGGTTGCCGGTCTCTGAAGGAGGGATTTGGTTGGGGGGCGCTGGGGTTGCCGGTCTCTGAAGGAGGGGATTTGGTTGGGGGGCTCTGGGGTTGCCGGTCTCTGAAGGAGGTTTGGGTTGGCTCTGGGGTTGCCGGTCTCTGAAGGAGGGGGATTTGGTTGGGGGCGCTGGGGTTGCCGGTCTCTGAAGGAGGGGATTTGGTTGGGGGGCTCTGGGTTGCCGGTCTCTGAAGGAGGGGATTTGGTTGGGGGGCTCGGGGTTGCCGGTCTCTGAAGGAGGGGGATTTGGTTGGGGGGCTCTGGGGTTGCTTGTCTCTGAAGGAGGGGGATTTGGTTGGGGGCGCTGGGTTGCCGTCTCTGAAGGAGGGGGATTTGGTTGGGGCGCTGGGGTTGCCGGTCTCTGAAGGAGGGGGATTTGGTTGGGGGCTCTGGGTTGCCGGTCTCTGAAAGGGGGATTTGGTTGGGGGGCTCTGGGGTTGCCTGTCTCTGAAGGAGGGGGATTTGGTTGGGGGCGCTGGGGTTGCCGGTCTCTGAAGGAGGGGATTTGGTTGGGGGGCGCTGGGGTTGCCTGTCTCTGAAGGAGTGGGATTTGGTTGGGGGCGCTGGGGTTGCCGGTCTCTGAAGGAGGGGGATTTGGTGGGGGGTCTGGGTTGCCGGTCTTGAAGGAGGGGGAATTTGGTTGAGGGGCTCTGGGGTTGCCGGTCTCTGAAGGAGGGGGATTTGGTTGGGGGGCGCTGGGTTGCCGGTCTCTGAAGGAGGGGGATATGGTTGGGGTCGCTGGGTTTGCCGGTCTCTGAAGGAGGGGGATTTGGTTGGGGGCTCTGGGTTGCCGGTCTCTGAAGGAGGGGGATTTGGTTGGGGGCGCTGGGTTGCCGGTCTCTGAAGGAGGGGGATTTGGTTGGGGGCTCTGGGGTTGCCGGTCTCTGAAGGGGGGATTTGGTTGGGGGGCACTGGGGTTGCCGGTCTCTGAAGGAGGGGGATTTGGTTGGGGGCGCTGGGGTTGCCGGTCTCTGAAGAGGGGGATTTGGTTGGGGGCGCTGGGGTTGCCGGTCTCTGAAGGAGGGGGATTTGGTTGGGGGGCGCTGGGGTTGCCTGTCTCTGAAGGAGGGGGATTTGGGGGGGGGGCGCTGGGTTGCCGGTCTCTGAAGGAGGGGGATTTGGTGGGGGGCTCTGGGTTGCCTGTCTCTGAAGGAGGGGGATTTGGTTGGGGGGCGCTGGGGTTGCCGGTCTCTGAAGGAGGGGGATTTGGTTGGGGGGCTCTGGGGTTGCCGGTCTCTGAAGGAGGGGATTTGGTTGGGGGGCGCTGGGGTTGCCGGTCTCTGAAGGAGGGGATTTGGTTGGGAGGCTCTGGGGTTGCCTGTCTCTGAAGGGGGGGATTTGGTTGGGGGCTCTGGGTTGCCGGTCTCTGAAGGAGGGGGATTTGGTTGGGGGCACTGGGTTGCCGGTCTCTGAAGGAGGGGATTTGGTTGGGGGCATGGGGTTGCCGTCTCTGAAGGAGGGGATTTGGTTGGGGGCTGGGGTTGCCGTCTCTGAAGGGGGGGTTGGTTGGTTGGGGGGCGCTGGGGTTGCCAGTCTCTGAAGAGGGGGGATTTGGTTGGGGGGCTCTGGGGTTGCCGGTCTCTGAAGGAGGGGGATTTGGTTGGGGGGCGCTGGGGTTGCCGGTCTCTGAAGGAGGGGGATTTGGTTGGGGGGCGCTGGGGTTGCCGGTCTCTGAAGGAGGGGATTTGGTTGGGGGGCTCTGGGGTTGCCCGTCTCTGAAGGAGGGGATTTGGTTGGGGGCGCTGGGTTTGCCGGTCTCTGAAGGAGGGGGATTTGGTTGGGGGGCGCTGGGGTTGCCGGTCTCTGAAGGAGGGGGATTTGGTTGGGGGGCTCTGGGGTTGCCGGTCTCTGAAGGAGGGGTTTGGTTGGGGGCGCTGGGTTGCTTGTCTCTGAAGGAGGGGGATTTGGTTGGGGGCTCTGGGGTTGCCGGTCTCTGAAGGAGGGGATTTGGTTGGGGGGCTCTGGGTTGCCGGTCTCTGAAGGAGGGGAATTGGTTGGGGGGCTCTGGGGTTGCCGGTCTCTGAAGGAGGGGATTTGGTTGGGGGGCGCTGGGGTTGCCGGTCTCTGAAGGAGGGGATTTGGTTGGGGGCGCTGGGGTTGCCGGTCTCTGAAGGAGGGGATTTGGTTGGGGGGCTCTGGGTTGCCGGTCTCTGAAGGAGGGGATTTGGTTGGGGGGCTCTGGGTTGCCGGTCTCTGAAGAGGGGGATTTGGTTGGGGGGCCTGGGTTGCCGTCTCTGAAGGAGGGGAATTGGTTGGGGGGCTCTGGGGTTGCCGGTCTCTGAAGGAGGGGGATTTGGTTGGGGGGCGCTGGGGTTGCAGGTCTCTGAAGGAGGGGGATTTGGTTGGGGGCGCTGGGTTGCCGGTCTCTGAAGGAGGGGGATTTGGTTGGGGGCGCTGGGTTGCCGTCTCTGAAGGAGGGGGATTTGGTTGGGGGGCGCTGGGTTGCCGGTCTCTGAAGGAGGGGGATTTGGTTGGGGGGCGCTGGGGTTGCCGGTCTCTGAAGGAGGGGATTTGATTGGGGGCTCTGGGGTTGCTTGTCTCTGAAGGAGGGGGATTTGGTTGGGGGGCGCTGGGGTTGCCTCTCTGAAGGAGGGGGATTTGGTTGGGGGGCGCTGGGGTTGCCTGTCTCTGAAGGAGGGGGATTTGGTTGGGGGGCGCTGGGGTTGCCGGTCTCTGAAGGAGGGGATTTGGTTGGGGCGCTGGGGTTGCCTGTCTCTGAAGGAGGGATTTGGTTGGGGGGCGCTGGGGTTGCCGGTCTCTGAAGGAGGGGATTTGGTTGGGGGTCGCTGGGTTGCCGTCTCTGAAGGGGGGGATTTGGTTGGGGGGCGCTGGGGTTGCCGGTCTCTGAAGGAGGGGGATTTGGTTGGGGGGCGCTGGGGTTGCCGGTCTCTGAAGGAGGGGATTTGGTTGGGGGTTTGCCGGTCTCTGAAGGAGGGGGATTTGGTTGGGGGTCTCTGGGGTTGCCGGTCTCTGAAGGAGGGGATTTGTTGGGGGCGCTGGGTTGCCGGTCTCTGAAGGAGGGGGATTTGGTTGGGGTTGCCGGTCTGTGAAGGAGGGGGATTTGGTTGGGGGCGCTGGGGTTGCCGGTCTCTGAAGGAGGGGATTTGGTTGGGGGGCTCTGGGGTTGCCGTCTCTGTGAAGGAGGGGATTTGGTTGGGGGCGCTGGGGTTGCCGGTCTCTGAAGGAGGGGGATTTGGTTGGGGGGCTCTGGGGTTGCCGGTCTGAAGGAGGGGATTTGGTTGGGGGCTCTGGGTTGCCGGTCTCTGAAGGAGGGGGATTTGGTTGGGGGCGCTGGGTTGCCGGTCTCTGAAGGAGGGGGATTTGGTTGGGGGGCGCTGGGGTTGCCGGTCTCTGAAGGAGGGGGATTTGGTTGGGGGGCGCTGGGGTTGCCGGTCTCTGAAGGAGGGGGATTTGGTTGGGGGGCGCTGGGTTGCCGGTCTCTGAAGGAGGGGGATTTGGTTGGGGGGCTCTGGTTTCCCTGTCTCTGAAGGGGGGATTTGGTTGCCGGTCTCTGAAGGAGGGGGATTTGGTTGGGGGGCGCTGGGGTTGCCTGTCTCTGAAGGAGGGGGATTTGGTTGGGGGGCGCTGGGTTGCCTGTCTCTGAAGGGGGGGGATTTGGTTGGGGGGTGCTGGGGTTGCCGGTCTCTGAAGGAGGGGGATTTGGTTGGGGGCGCTGGGGTTGCCTGTCTCTGAAAGGGGGGATTTGGTTGGGGGGCGCTGGGGTTGCCGTCTCTGAAGTAGGGGATTTGGTTGGGGGGTTTGCCGGTCTCTGAAGGAGGGGGATTTGGTTGGGGGTCCTCTGGTTGCCGGTCTCTGAAGGAGGGGATATGGTTGGGGGCGCTGGGGTTGCCGGTCTCTGAAGGAGGGGGATTTGGTTGGGGGGCTCTGGGTTGCCTGTCTCTGAAGAGGGGGATTTGGTTGGGGGGCGCTGGGTTGCCGGTCTCTGAAGGAGGGGGATTTGGTTGGGGGGCGCTGGGGTTGCCGGTCTCTGAAGGAGGGGATTTGGTTGGGGGGCGCTGGGGTTGCCGTCTCTGAAGGAGGGGGATTTGGTTGGGGGCTCTGGGGTTGCTTGTCTCTGAAGGAGGGGGATTTGGTTGGGGGGCTCTGGGTTGCCGGTCTCTGAAGGAGGGGGATTTGGTTGGGGGCGCTGGGGTTGCCTGTCTCTGAAGGAGGGGGATTTGGTTGGGGGCGCTGGGGTTGCCGTCTCTGAAGGAGGGGGATTTGGTTGGGGGCGCTGGGGTTGCCGGTCTCTGAAGGAGGGGGATTTGGTTGGGGCGCTGGGGTTGCCGTCTCTGAAGGAGGGGGATTGGTTGGGGGCGCTGGGTTGCCGGTCTCTGAAGGAGGGGATTTGGTTGGGGGCGCTGGGGTTGCCGGTCTCTGAAGGAGGGGGATTTGGTTGGGGGGCTCTGGGTTGCTTGTCTCTGAAGGAGGGGGATTTGGTTGGGGGCGCTGGGGTTGCCGGTCTCTGAAGGAGGGGGATTTGGTTGGGGGCGCTGGGGTTGCCGGTCTCTGAAGGAGGGGGATTTGGTTGGGGGGCGCTGGGGTTGCCGGTCTCTGAAGGGGGGGGATTTGGTTGGGGGCGCTGGGGTTGCCGGTCTCTGAAGGAGGGGGATTTGGTTGGGGGGCGCTGGGGTTGCCGTCTCTGAAGGAGGGGGATTTGGTTGGGGCGCTGGGGTTGCCGGTCTCTGAAGGAGGGGGATTTGGTTGGGGGGCGCTGGGGTTGCCGGTCTCTGAAGGAGGGGATTTGGTTGGGGGGCGCTGGGTTGCCGGTCTCTGAAGGAGGGGGATTTGGTTGGGGGGCTCTGGGTTGCCGGTCTCTGAAGGAGGGGGATTTGGTTCGGGGGCTCTGGGGTTGCCTGTCTCTGAAGAGGGGGATTTGGTTGGGGGCGCTGGGGTTGCCTGTCTCTGAAGGGGGATTTGGTTGCCGGTCTCTGAAGGAGGGGGATTTGGTTGGGGGCGCTGGGGTTGCCTGTCTCTGAAGGAGGGGGATTTGGTTGGGGGGCGCTGGGGTTGCCTGTCTCTGAAGGAGGGGGATTTGGTTGGGGGGGCTGGGGTTGCCGTCTCTGAAGGAGGGGGATTTGGTTGGGGGGCTCTGGGGTTGCCGGTCTCTGAAGGAGGGGGATTTGGTTGGGGGGCTCTGGGGTTGCCGTCTCTGAAGGAGGGGGATTTGGTTTGGGGGCGCTGGGGTTGCCGTCTCTGAAGAGGGGGATTTGGTTGGGGGCGCTGGGGTTGCCTGTCTCTGAAGGAGGGGGATTTGGTTGGGGGGCGCTGGGGTTGCCTGTCTCTGAAGGAGGGGGATTTGGTTGGGGGCGCTGGGGTTGCCGTCTCTGAAGGAGGGGGATTTGGTTGGGGGGCTCTGGGGTTGCCGGTCTCTGAAGGAGGGGGATTTGGTTGGGGGCGCTGGGGGTTGCCGTCTCTGAAGGAGGGGGATTTGTTGGGGGGGCTCTGGTTGCCTGTCTCTGAAGGAGGGGGATTTGGTTTGGGGGGCGCTGGGTTGCCGGTCTCTGAAGGAGGGGGATTTGGTGGGGGGCGCTGGGGTTGCCTGTCTCTGAAGGAGGGGATTTGGTTGGGGGCGCTGGGGTTGCCGGTCTCTGAAGGAGGGGATTTGGTTGGGGGGCGCTGGGTTGCCGGTCTCTGAAGGAGGGGGATTTGGTTGGGGGCGCTGGGGTTGCCGTCTCTGAAGGGGGGATTTGGTTGGGGGGCGCTGGGGTTGCCGTCTCTGAAGGAGGGGGATTTGGTTGGGGGCGCTGGGGTTGCCGGTCTCTGAAGGAGGGGGATTTGGTTGGGGGGGCTGGGGTTGCCGGTCTCTGAAGGAGGGGGATTTGGTGGGGGGCGCTGGGGTTGCCGGTCTCTGAAGGAGGGGGATTTGGTTGGGGGCGCTGGGGTTGCCGGTCTCTGAAGGAGGGGGATTTGGTTGGGGGGCGCTGGGTTGCCGGTCTCTGAAGGAGGGGGATTTGGTTGGGGGCTCTGGGTTGCCGTCTCTGAAGGAGGGGATTTGGTTGGGGGGCGCTGGGGTTGCCGGTCTCTGAAGGGGGGATTTGGTTGCCGGTCTCTGAAGGAGGGGGATTTGGTTGGGGGGCGCTGGGGTTGCCTGTCTCTGAAGGAGGGGGATTTGGTTGGGGGGCGCTGGGGTTGCTGGTCTCTGAAGGGGGGGGATTTGGTTGGGGGGCGCTGGGGTTGCCGGTCTCTGAAGGAGGGGGATTTGGTTGGGGGGTCTGGGTTTGCCGGTCTTGAAGGAGGGGGATTTGGTTGGGGGGCTCTGGGGTTGCCGGTCTCTGAAGGAGGGGGATTTGGTTGGGGGGCGCTGGGGTTGCCGGTCTGTGAAGGAGGGGGATTTGGTTGGGGGCGCTGGGGTTGCCGGTCTCTGAAGGAGGGGGATTTGGTTGGGGGCTCTGGGGTTGCCGGTCTCTGAAGGAGGGGATTTGGTTGGGGGCTCTGGGGTTGCCGTCTCTGAAGGAGGGGGATTTGGTTGGGGGGCGCTGGGGTTGCCGTCTCTGAAGGAGGGGGATTTGGTTGGGGGGCTCTGGGGTTGCCGGTCTCTGAAGGAGGGGGATTTGGTTGGGGGCGCTGGGGTTGCCGTCTCTGAAGGAGGGGGATTTGGTTGGGGGGCTCTGGGGTTGCCGTCTCTGAAGGAGGGGGATTGGTTGGGGGCGCTGGGGTTGCCGGTCTCTGAAGGAGGGGATTTGGTTGGGGGGCGCTGGGGTTGCCGTCTCTGAAGGAGGGGGATTTGGTTGGGGGGCTCTGGGTTGCCGGTCTCTGAAGGAGGGGGATTTGGTTGGGGGCGCTGGGGTTGCCGGTCTCTGAAGGAGGGGGATTTGGTTGGGGGGCGCTGGGGTTGCCGGTCTCTGAAGGAGGGGGATTTGGTTGGGGGCGCTGGGGTTGCCGGTCTCTGAAGGAGGGGGATTTGGTTGGGGGGCTCTGGGGTTGCCGGTCTCTGAAGGGGGGGATTTGGTTGGGGGCACTGGGGTTGCCGGTCTCTGAAGGAGGGGGATTTGGTTGGGGGGCGCTGGGGTTGCCGTCTCTGAAGGAGGGGGATTTGGTTGGGGGGCGCTGGGGTTGCCGTCTCTGAAGGAGGGGGATTTGGTTGGGGCGCTGGGGTTGCCGGTCTCTGAAGGAGGGGGATTTGGTTGGGGGCGCTGGGGTTGCCTGTCTCTGAAGGAGGGGATTTGGTTGGGGGGCGCTGGGGTTGCCGTCTCTGAAGGAGGGGATTTGGTTGGGGCGCTGGGGTTGCCGGTCTCTGAAGGAGGGGGATTTGGTTGGGGGGCTCTGGGGTTGCCTGTCTCTGAAGGAGGGGGATTTGGTTGGGGGGTCTGGGGTTGCCGGTCTCTGAAGGAGGGGGATTTGGTTGGGGGCGCTGGGGTTGCCGGTCTCTGAAGGAGGGGGATTTGGTTGGGGGCGCTGGGGTTGCCGTCTCTGAAGGAGGGGGATTTGGTTGGGGGCGCTGGGGTTGCCGTCTCTGAAGGAGGGGGATTTGGTTGGGGGGCTCTGGGGTTGCCGTCTCTGAAGGGGGGGGATTTGGTTGGGGGGCGCTGGGGTTGCCGTCTCTGAAGGGGGGGATTTGGTTGGGGGGCGCTGGGTTGCCGGTCTCTGAAGGAGGGGGATTTGGTTGGGGGGCGCTGGGGTTGCCGGTCTCTGAAGGAGGGGGATTTGGTTGGGGCGCTGGGGTTGCCGGTCTCTGAAGGAGGGGGATTTGGTTGGGGGGCTCTGGGGTTGCCGTCTCTGAAGGAGGGGGATTTGGTTGGGGGGCGCTGGGGTTGCCGGTCTCTGAAGGAGGGGGATTTGGTTGGGGGGCGCTGGGGTTGCCGTCTCTGAAGGGGGGGGATTTGGTTGGGGGGCGCTGGGGTTGCCGGTCTCTGAAGGAGGGGGATTTGGTTGGGGGCGCTGGGGTTGCCGTCTCTGAAGGAGGGGGATTTGGTTGGGGGGGGCTGGGGTTGCCGGTCTCTGAAGGAGGGGGATTTGGTTGGGGCGCTGGGGTTGCCGGTCTCTGAAGGAGGGGGATTTGGTTGGGGGGCGCTGGGGTTGCCGGTCTCTGAAGGAGGGGGATTTGGTTGGGGGCGCTGGGGTTGCCGTCTCTGAAGGAGGGGGATTTGGTTGGGGGCGCTGGGGTTGCCGTCTCTGAAGGAGGGGATTTGGTTGGGGGGCCCTGGGGTTGCCTGTCTCTGAAGGAGGGGGATTTGGTTGGGGGGCGCTGGGGTTGCCGGTCTCTGAAGGAGGGGGATTTGGTTGGGGGGCGCTGGGGTTGCCGGTCTCTGAAGGAGGGGGATTTGGTTGGGGGGCGCTGGGGTTGCCGGTCTCTGAAGGAGGGGGATTTGGTTGGGGGGCGCTGGGGTTGCCGGTCTCTGAAGGAGGGGGATTTGGTTGGGGGCGCTGGGGTTGCCTGTCTCTGAAGGGGGGGGATTTGGTGGCCGGTCTCTGAAGGAGGATTGGTTGGGGGTCGCTGGGTTGCCTGTCTCTGAAGGGGGATTTGGTTGCCGGTCTCTGAAGGAGGGGGATTTGGTTGGGGGGCGCTGGGGTTGCCTGTCTCTGAAGGAGGGGGATTTGGTTGGGGGGCGCTGGGGTTGCCTGTCTCTGAAGGGGGGGATTGGTTGGGGGCGCTGGGGTTGCCGGTCTCTGAAGGAGGGGGATTTGGTTGGGGGCGCTGGGGTTGCCTGTCTCTGAAGGGGGGGGATTTGGTTGGGGGGCGCTGGGTTGCCGGTCTCTGAAGGAGGGGGATTTGGTTGGGGGGGTCTGGGTTTGCCGTCTCTGAAGGAGGGGGATTTGGTTGGGGGCGCTGGGGTTGCCGGTCTCTGAAGGAGGGGGATTTGGTTGGGGGGCTCTGGGTTGCCGGTCTCTGAAGGAGGGGGATTTGGTTGGGGGCTCTGGGGTTGCCGGTCTCTGAAGGAGGGGGATTTGGTTGGGGGCGCTGGGGTTGCCGGTCTCTGAAGGAGGGGGATTTGGTGGGGGGCTCTGGGGTTGCCTGTCTCTGAAGGAGGGGGATTTGGTTGGGGGCGCTGGGGTTGCCGGTCTCTGAAGGAGGGGATTTGGTTGGGGCGCTGGGGTTGCCTGTCTCTGAAGGAGGGGATTTGGTTGGGGGCTGGGGTTGCCGGTCTCTGAAGGAGGGGGATTTGGTTGGGGGCGCTGGGGTTGCCGTCTCTGAAGGAGGGGGATTTGGTTGGGGGCGCTGGGGTTGCCGGTCTCTGAAGGAGGGGGATGGTTGGGGGGCGCTGGGGTGCCGGTCTCTGAAGGAGGGGGATTTTGGTTGGGGGGCGCTGGGGTTGCCGTCTCTGAAGGAGGGGGATTTGGTTGGGGGCGCTGGGGTTGCCGGTCTCTGAAGGAGGGGGATTTGGTTGGGGGGCTCTGGGGTTGCCGGTCTCTGAAGGAGGGGGATTTGGTTGGGGGCGCTGGGGTTGCCGGTCTCTGAAGGAGGGGGATTTGGTTGGGGGGCTCTGGGGTTGCCGGTCTCTGAAGGAGGGGGATTTGGTTGGGGGGCGCTGGGGTTGCCGTCTCTGAAGGAGGGGGATTTGGTTGGGGGCGCTGGGGTTGCCGGTCTCTGAAGGAGGGGGATTTGGTTGGGGGCGCTGGGGTTGCCGGTCTCTGAAGGAGGGGGATTTGGTTGGGGGGTCTGGGTTTGCCGGTCTCTGAAGGAGGGGGATTTGGTTGGGGGCGCTGGGGTTGCCGTCTCTGAAGGAGGGGGATTTGGTTGGGGGGCTGGCTGGGGTTGCCGCTCTGAAGGAGGGGGATTTGGTTGGGGGCTCTGGGGTTGCCGGTCTCTGAAGGAGGGGGATTTGGTTGGGGGCGCTGGGGTTGCCGGTCTCTGAAGGAGGGGGATTTGGTTGGGGGGCTCTGGGTTTGCCGGTCTCTGAAGGAGGGGGATTTGGTTGGGGGCGCTGGGGTTTTCTGAAGGAGGGGGGGGGGGGGGGGGGGGGGTTGCCGTCTCTGAAGGAGGGGGATTTGGTTGGGGGGCGCTGGGGTTGCCTGTCTCTGAAGGAGGGGGATTTGGTTGGGGGGCGCTGGGGTTGCCGGTCTCTGAAGGAGGGGATTTGGTTGGGGGGCGCTGGGTTGCCGGTCTCTGAAGGAGGGGGATTTGGTTGGGGGGGCTGGGTTGCCTGGTCTGAAGGAGGGGGATTTGGTTGGGGGGCGCTGGGGTTGCCGGTCTCTGAAGGAGGGGGATTTGGTTGGGGGGCGCTGGGGTTGCCGGTCTCTGAAGGAGGGGGATTTGGTTGGGGGGCTCTGGGGTTGCCGGTCTCTGAAGGAGGGGGATTTGGTTGGGGGCGCTGGGGTTGCCGTCTCTGAAGGAGGGGGATTTGGTTGGGGGGCTCTGGGGTTGCCGGTCTCTGAAGGAGGGGGATTTGGTTGGGGGGCTCTGGGGTTGCCGGTCTCTGAAGGAGGGGGATTTGGTTGGGGCGCTGGGGTTGCCGTCTCTGAAGGAGGGGGATTTGGTTGGGGGGCTCTGGGGTTGCCGGTCTCTGAAGGAGGGGGATTTGGTTGGGGGGCGCTGGGGTTGCCTGTCTCTGAAGCAGGGGGATTTGGTTGGCTGGCTCTGGGGTTGCCGGTCTCTGAAGGAGGGGGATTTGGTTGGGGGGCGCTGGGGTTGCCGGTCTCTGAAGGAGGGGGATTGGTTGGGGGCTCTGGGGTTGCCGTTTCTGAAGGGGGGGATTTGGTTGGGGGCGCTGGGGTTGCCGGTCTCTGAAGGAGGGGGATTTGGTTGGGGGGCTCTGGGGTTGCCGGTCTCTGAAGGAGGGGATTTGGTTGGGGGGCGCTGGGTTGCCGGTCTCTGAAGGAGGGGGATTTGGTTGGGGGGCGCTGGGGTTGCCGGTCTCTGAAGGAGGGGGATTTGGTTGGGGGGCTCTGGGTTGCCTGTCTCTGAAGGAGGGGGATTTGGTTGGGGGGCGCTGGGGTTGCCGGTCTCTGAAGGAGGGGGATTTGGTTGGGGGGCTCTGGGGTTGCCGGTCTCTGAAGGAGGGGGATTTGGTTGGGGGGCGCTGGGGTTGCCGGTCTCTGAAGGAGGGGGATTTGGTTGGGGGGCTCTGGGTTGCCTGTCTCTGAAGGGGGGGATTTGGTTGGGGGCGCTGGGGTTGCCGGTCTCTGAAGGAGGGGATTTGGTTGGGGGGCGCTGGGGTTGCCGGTCTCTGAAGGAGGGGGATTTGGTTGGGGGGCGCTGGGGTTGCCGGTCTCTGAAGAGGGGGATTTGGTTGGGGGGCGCTGGGGTTGCCGTCTCTGAAGGAGGGGGATTTGGTTGGGGGCTCTGGGGTTGCCGGTCTCTGAAGGAGGGGGATTTGGTTGGGGGCGCTGGGGTTGCCGGTCTCTGAAGGAGGGGGATTTGGTTGGGGGGCCTGGGTTGCCGGTCTCTGAAGGAGGGGGATTTGGTTGGGGGGCTCTGGGGTTGCCGGTCTCTGAAGGAGGGGGATTTGGTTGGGGGCGCTGGGGTTGCCGGTCTCTGAAGGAGGGGGATTTGGTTGGGGGCGCTGGGGTTGCCGTCTCTGAAGGAGGGGGATTTGGTTGGGGGCGCTGGGGTTGCCGGTCTCTGAAGGAGGGGGATTTGGTTGGGGGCTCTGGGGTTGCCGGTCTCTGAAGGAGGGGGATTTGGTTGGGGGGCTCTGGGGTTGCCTGTCTCTGAAGGAGGGGGATTTGGTTGGGGGCGCTGGGTTGCCGGTCTCTGAAGGAGGGGATTTGGTTGGGGGCGCTGGGGTTGCCGTCTCTGAAGGAGGGGGATTTGGTTGGGGGGCCTGGGGTTGCCGTCTCTGAAGGAGGGGGATTTGGTTGGGGGCGCTGGGTTGCCGGTCTCTGAAGGAGGGGGATTTGGTTGGGGCGCTGGGGTTGCCGTCTCTGAAGGAGGGGGATTTGGTTGGGGGGCTCTGGGGTTGCCGGTCTCTGAAGGAGGGGGATTTGGTTGGGGGGCGCTGGGTTGCCGGTCTCTGAAGGAGGGGGATTTGGTTGGGGGGCCTGGGGTTGCCGTCTCTGAAGGAGGGGGATTTGGTTGGGGGGCGCTGGGGTTGCCGGTCTCTGAAGGAGGGGGATTTGGTTGGGGGGGGCTGGGGTTGCCGGTCTCTGAAGGAGGGGGATTTGGTTGGGGGGCGCTGGGTTGCCGGTCTCTGAAGGAGGGGATTTGGTTGGGGGGCGCTGGGGTTGCCGTCTCTGAAGGAGGGGGATTTGGTTGGGGGGCGCTGGGGTTGCCGGTCTCTGAAGGAGGGGGATTTGGTTGGGGGGCGCTGGGGTTGCCGGTCTCTGAAGGAGGGGGATTTGGTTGGGGGGCGCTGGGTTGCCGGTCTCTGAAGGAGGGGGATTTGGTTGGGGGGCGCTGGGGTTGCCGGTCTCTGAAGGAGGGGATTTGGTTGGGGGGCGCTGGGGTTGCCTGTCTCTGAAGGGGGGGATTTGGTTGCCGGTCTCTGAAGGAGGGGATTTGGTTGGGGGCGCTGGGTTGCCTGTCTCTGAAGGAGGGGGATTTGGTTGGGGGGCGCTGGGGTTGCCTGTCTCTGAAGGGGGATTTGGTTGGGGGGCGCTGGGGTTGCCGTCTCTGAAGGGGGGGATTTGGTTGGGGGGGCTGGGGTTGCCGGTCTCTGAAGGAGGGGGATTTGGTTGGGGGGCGCTGGGGTTGCCGGTCTCTGAAGGAGGGGGATTTGGTTGGGGGGCGCTGGGGTTGCCGGTCTCTGAAGGAGGGGGATTTGGTTGGGGGTTGGGGTCCGTGAAGGAGGGGGATTTGGTTGGGGGGCGCTGGGGTTGCCGGTCTCTGAAGGAGGGGGATTTGGTTGGGGGGCGCTGGGGTTGCCGTCTCTGAAGGAGGGGGATTTGGTTGGGGGCTCTGGGGTTGCCGGTCTCTGAAGGAGGGGGATTTGGTTGGGGGGCGCTGGGGTTGCCGGTCTCTGAAGGAGGGGGATTTGGTTGGGGGCGCTGGGGTTGCCGGTCTCTGAAGGAGGGGGATTTGGTTGGGGGGCCTGGGGTTGCCGGTCTCTGAAGGAGGGGATTTGGTTGGGGCGCTGGGGTTGCCGGTCTCTGAAGGAGGGGGATTTGGTTGGGGGGCTCTGGGGTTGCCGGTCTCTGAAGGAGGGGGATTTGGTTGGGGGCGCTGGGGTTGCCCGTCTCTGAAGGAGGGGGATTTGGTTGGGGGCGCTGGGGTTGCCGGTCTCTGAAGGAGGGGGATTTGGTTGGGGGGCGCTGGGGTTGCCGGTCTCTGAAGGAGGGGGATTTGGTTGGGGGGCGCTGGGGTTGCCGGTCTCTGAAGGAGGGGGATTTGGTTGGGGGGCGCTGGGGTTGCCGGTCTCTGAAGGAGGGGGATTTGGTTGGGGGGCGCTGGGGTTGCCGGTCTCTGAAGGAGGGGGATATGGTTGGGGGTCTCTGGGGTTGCCGGTCTGTGAAGGAGGGGGATTTGATTGGGGGGCTCTGGGGTTGCTTGTCTCTGAAGGAGGGGGATTTGGTTTGGGGGCGCTGGGGTTGCCGGTCTCTGAAGGAGGGGGATTTGGTTGGGGGGCGCTGGGGTTGCCTGTCTCTGAAGGAGGGGGATTTGGTTGGGGGCGCTGGGGTTGCCGGTCTCTGAAGGAGGGGGATTTGGTTGGGGGGCGCTGGGGTTGCCGGTCTCTGAAGGAGGGGGATTTGGTTGGGGGGCGCTGGGGTTGCCGGTCTCTGAAGGAGGGGGATTTGGTTGGGGGGCTGGGGTTGCCGTCTCTGAAGGAGGGGGATTTGGTTGGGGGCGCTGGGGTTGCCGTCTCTGAAGGAGGGGGATTTGGTTGGGGGGCGCTGGGGTTGCCGGTCTCTGAAGGAGGGGGATTTGGTTGGGGGCTCTGGGGTTGCCTGTCTCTGAAGGAGGGGGATTTGGTTGGGGGGCGCTGGGGTTGCCTGTCTCTGAAGGAGGGGGATTTGGTTGGGGGGCGCTGGGGTTGCCGGTCTCTGAAGGGGGGGGATTTGGTTGCCGGTCTCTGAAGGAGGGGGATTTGGTTGGGGGGCGCTGGGGTTGCCGGTCTCTGAAGGAGGGGGATTTGGTTGGGGGGCGCTGGGGTTGCGCTGGGGTTGCCTGTCTCTGAGGGGGGGATTTGGTTGGGGGGCGCTGGGGTTGCCGGTCTCTGAAGGAGGGGGATTTGGTGGGGGGGACTGGGGTTTGCCGGTCTTGAAGGAGGGGATTTGGTTGGGGGCTCTGGGTTGCCGGTCTGAAGGAGGGGGATTTGGTTGGGGGGCTCTGGGGTTGCCGGTCTCTGAAGGAGGGGGATTTGGTTGGGGGTGTCTGGGTTTGCCGTCTCTGAAGGAGGGGGATTTGGTTGGGGGGCTCTGGGGTTGCCGGTCTCTGAAGGAGGGGGATTTGGTTGGGGGGCGCTGGGGTTGCCGGTCTCTGAAGGAGGGGGATATGGTTGGGGGTCTCTGGGGTTGCCGGTCTGTGAAGGAGGGGGATATGGTTGGGGGTCTCTGGGGTTGCCGGTCTCTGAAGGAGGGGGATTTGGTTGGGGGGCGCTGGGGTTGCCGGTCTCTGAAGGAGGGGGATTTGGTTGGGGGGCGCTGGGGTTGCTGGTCTCTGAAGGGGGGATTTGGTTGGGGGCTCTGGGGTTGCCGGTCTCTGAAGGAGGGGGATTTGGTTGGGGGGCTGGGTTGCCGGTCTCTGAAGAGGGGGATTTGGTTGGGGCGCTGGGGTTGCCGGTCTCTGAAGGAGGGGATTGGTGGGGGGGGGGCGCTGGAGTTGCCGGTTTCTGAAGGAGGGGGATTTGGTTGGGGGGCGCTGGGGTTGCCTGTCTCTGAAGGAGGGGATTTGGTTGGGGGCTCTGGGATTGCCGGTCTCTGAAGGAGGGGGATTTGGTTGGGGGGCTCTGGGTTGCCGGTCTCTGAAGGAGGGGGATTTGGTTGGGGGGCGCTGGGTTCCTGTCTCTGAAGGAGGGGGATTTGGTTGGGGGGCGCTGGGTTGTTGGTCTCTGAAGGAGGGGGATTTGGTTGGGGGCCTGGGGTTGCCTGTCTCTGAAGGGGGGATTTGGTTGGGGGGCGGGGTTGCCGGTCTCTGAAGGAGGGGATTTGGGTTGGGCTCTGGGGTTGCCGGTCTCTGAAGGGGGGGGATTTGGTTGGGGGCGCTGGGGTTGCCGTCTCTGAAGGAGGGGGATTTGGTTGGGGGGCTCTGGGGTTGCCGTCTCTGAAGGAGGGGTTTGGTTGGGGGCGCTGGGGTTGCCTGGTCTCTGAAGGAGGGGATTGGTTGGGGGGCGCTGGGTTGCCGGTCTCTGAAGGAGGGGGATTTGGTTGGGGGGCTCTGGGGTTGCCGGTCTCTGAAGGAGGGGATTTGGTTGGGGGGCGCTGGGGTTGCCGGTCTCTGAAGGAGGGGATTTGGTTGGGGGCGCTGGGTTGCCGGTCTCTGAAGGGGGGGATTTGGTTGGGGGGCGCTGGGGTTGCCGGTCTCTGAAGGAGGGGGATTTGGTTGGGGGGGGCGCTGGTTTGCCGGTCTCTGAAGGAGGGATTTGGTTGGGGGGCGCTGGGGTTGCCGGTCTCTGAAGGAGGGGGATTTGGTTGGGGGGCGCTGGGGTTGCCGGTCTCTGAAGGAGGGGGATTGTTGGGGGGCTCTGGGGTTGCCTGGTCTCTGAAGGAGGGGATTTGGTTGGGGGGCGCTGGGGTTGCCGGTCTCTGAAGGAGGGGGATTTGGTGGGGGGCGCTGGGGTTGCCGGTCTCTGAAGAGGGGGATTTGGTTGGGGGGCTCTGGGGTTGCCGTCTCTGAAGGAGGGGATTTGGTTGGGGGGCTCTGGGTTGCCGGTCTCTGAAGGAGGGGGATTTGGTTGGGGGGCTCTGGGTTGCCGGTCTCTGAAGGGGGGGATTTGGTTGGGGGCTGGGGTTCCTGCCGGTCGATGGTGAAGGGGGAGGGGATTTGGTTGGGGGCGCTGGGGTTGCCGGTCTCTGAAGGAGGGGGATTGGTTGGGGGCGCTGGGGTTGCCGGTCTCTGAAGGAGGGGGATTGGTTTGGGGGCTCTGGGGTGCCGGTCTCTGAAGGAGGGGATTTGGTTGGGGGCCCGTGGTTGCCTGTCTCTGAAGGAGGGGGATTTGGTTGGGGGCGCTGGGGTTGCCAGTCTCTGAAGGAGGGGATTTGGTTGGGGGGGCGCTGGCCGGTCTCTGAAGGAGGGGGATTTGGTTGGGGGGCGCTGGGGTTGCCGTCTCTGAAGGGGGGGATTTGGTTGGGGGGCGCTGGGGTTGCCGTCTCTGAAGGAGGGGGATTTGGTTGGGGGCGCTGGGTTGCCGGTCTCTGAAGGAGGGGGATTTGGTTGGGGGCGCTGGGTTGCCGGTCTCTGAAGGAGGGGGATTTGGTTGGGGGCTGGGGTTGCCTCTCTGAAGGAGGGGATTTGGTTGGGGGGCGCTGGGGTTGCCTGTCTCTGAAGGAGGGGGATTTGGTTGGGGGGCGCTGGGTTGCCGGTCTCTGAAGGAGGGGATTTGGTTGGGGGGCGCTGGGTTGCCGGTCTCTGAAGGAGGGATTTGGTTGGGGGGCGCTGGGGTTGCCGGTCTCTGAAGGAGGGGATTTGGTTGGGGGGCTCTGGGGTTGCCGGTCTCTGAAGGAGGTTTGGGTTGGCTCTGGGGTTGCCGGTCTCTGAAGGAGGGGGATTTGGTTGGGGGCGCTGGGGTTGCCGGTCTCTGAAGGAGGGGATTTGGTTGGGGGGCTCTGGGTTGCCGGTCTCTGAAGGAGGGGATTTGGTTGGGGGGCTCGGGGTTGCCGGTCTCTGAAGGAGGGGGATTTGGTTGGGGGGCTCTGGGGTTGCTTGTCTCTGAAGGAGGGGGATTTGGTTGGGGGCGCTGGGTTGCCGTCTCTGAAGGAGGGGGATTTGGTTGGGGCGCTGGGGTTGCCGGTCTCTGAAGGAGGGGGATTTGGTTGGGGGCTCTGGGTTGCCGGTCTCTGAAAGGGGGATTTGGTTGGGGGGCTCTGGGGTTGCCTGTCTCTGAAGGAGGGGGATTTGGTTGGGGGCGCTGGGGTTGCCGGTCTCTGAAGGAGGGGATTTGGTTGGGGGGCGCTGGGGTTGCCTGTCTCTGAAGGAGTGGGATTTGGTTGGGGGCGCTGGGGTTGCCGGTCTCTGAAGGAGGGGGATTTGGTGGGGGGTCTGGGTTGCCGGTCTTGAAGGAGGGGGAATTTGGTTGAGGGGCTCTGGGGTTGCCGGTCTCTGAAGGAGGGGGATTTGGTTGGGGGGCGCTGGGTTGCCGGTCTCTGAAGGAGGGGGATATGGTTGGGGTCGCTGGGTTTGCCGGTCTCTGAAGGAGGGGGATTTGGTTGGGGGCTCTGGGTTGCCGGTCTCTGAAGGAGGGGGATTTGGTTGGGGGCGCTGGGTTGCCGGTCTCTGAAGGAGGGGGATTTGGTTGGGGGCTCTGGGGTTGCCGGTCTCTGAAGGGGGGATTTGGTTGGGGGGCACTGGGGTTGCCGGTCTCTGAAGGAGGGGGATTTGGTTGGGGGCGCTGGGGTTGCCGGTCTCTGAAGAGGGGGATTTGGTTGGGGGCGCTGGGGTTGCCGGTCTCTGAAGGAGGGGGATTTGGTTGGGGGGCGCTGGGGTTGCCTGTCTCTGAAGGAGGGGGATTTGGGGGGGGGGCGCTGGGTTGCCGGTCTCTGAAGGAGGGGGATTTGGTGGGGGGCTCTGGGTTGCCTGTCTCTGAAGGAGGGGGATTTGGTTGGGGGGCGCTGGGGTTGCCGGTCTCTGAAGGAGGGGGATTTGGTTGGGGGGCTCTGGGGTTGCCGGTCTCTGAAGGAGGGGATTTGGTTGGGGGGCGCTGGGGTTGCCGGTCTCTGAAGGAGGGGATTTGGTTGGGAGGCTCTGGGGTTGCCTGTCTCTGAAGGGGGGGATTTGGTTGGGGGCTCTGGGTTGCCGGTCTCTGAAGGAGGGGGATTTGGTTGGGGGCACTGGGTTGCCGGTCTCTGAAGGAGGGGATTTGGTTGGGGGCATGGGGTTGCCGTCTCTGAAGGAGGGGATTTGGTTGGGGGCTGGGGTTGCCGTCTCTGAAGGGGGGGTTGGTTGGTTGGGGGGCGCTGGGGTTGCCAGTCTCTGAAGAGGGGGGATTTGGTTGGGGGGCTCTGGGGTTGCCGGTCTCTGAAGGAGGGGGATTTGGTTGGGGGGCGCTGGGGTTGCCGGTCTCTGAAGGAGGGGGATTTGGTTGGGGGGCGCTGGGGTTGCCGGTCTCTGAAGGAGGGGATTTGGTTGGGGGGCTCTGGGGTTGCCCGTCTCTGAAGGAGGGGATTTGGTTGGGGGCGCTGGGTTTGCCGGTCTCTGAAGGAGGGGGATTTGGTTGGGGGGCGCTGGGGTTGCCGGTCTCTGAAGGAGGGGGATTTGGTTGGGGGGCTCTGGGGTTGCCGGTCTCTGAAGGAGGGGTTTGGTTGGGGGCGCTGGGTTGCTTGTCTCTGAAGGAGGGGGATTTGGTTGGGGGCTCTGGGGTTGCCGGTCTCTGAAGGAGGGGATTTGGTTGGGGGGCTCTGGGTTGCCGGTCTCTGAAGGAGGGGAATTGGTTGGGGGGCTCTGGGGTTGCCGGTCTCTGAAGGAGGGGATTTGGTTGGGGGGCGCTGGGGTTGCCGGTCTCTGAAGGAGGGGATTTGGTTGGGGGCGCTGGGGTTGCCGGTCTCTGAAGGAGGGGATTTGGTTGGGGGGCTCTGGGTTGCCGGTCTCTGAAGGAGGGGATTTGGTTGGGGGGCTCTGGGTTGCCGGTCTCTGAAGAGGGGGATTTGGTTGGGGGGCCTGGGTTGCCGTCTCTGAAGGAGGGGAATTGGTTGGGGGGCTCTGGGGTTGCCGGTCTCTGAAGGAGGGGGATTTGGTTGGGGGGCGCTGGGGTTGCAGGTCTCTGAAGGAGGGGGATTTGGTTGGGGGCGCTGGGTTGCCGGTCTCTGAAGGAGGGGGATTTGGTTGGGGGCGCTGGGTTGCCGTCTCTGAAGGAGGGGGATTTGGTTGGGGGG
Organism: Pelochelys cantorii; assembly: GCA_032595735.1. Taxonomy (NCBI): domain Eukaryota; kingdom Metazoa; phylum Chordata; order Testudines; family Trionychidae; genus Pelochelys; species Pelochelys cantorii. The sequence goes on from CM064341.1 coordinate 41,780,132, forward strand.
CGCTGGGTTGCCGGTCTCTGAAGGAGGGGGATTTGGTTGGGGGGCGCTGGGGTTGCCGGTCTCTGAAGGAGGGGATTTGATTGGGGGCTCTGGGGTTGCTTGTCTCTGAAGGAGGGGGATTTGGTTGGGGGGCGCTGGGGTTGCCTCTCTGAAGGAGGGGGATTTGGTTGGGGGGCGCTGGGGTTGCCTGTCTCTGAAGGAGGGGGATTTGGTTGGGGGGCGCTGGGGTTGCCGGTCTCTGAAGGAGGGGATTTGGTTGGGGCGCTGGGGTTGCCTGTCTCTGAAGGAGGGATTTGGTTGGGGGGCGCTGGGGTTGCCGGTCTCTGAAGGAGGGGATTTGGTTGGGGGTCGCTGGGTTGCCGTCTCTGAAGGGGGGGATTTGGTTGGGGGGCGCTGGGGTTGCCGGTCTCTGAAGGAGGGGGATTTGGTTGGGGGGCGCTGGGGTTGCCGGTCTCTGAAGGAGGGGATTTGGTTGGGGGTTTGCCGGTCTCTGAAGGAGGGGGATTTGGTTGGGGGTCTCTGGGGTTGCCGGTCTCTGAAGGAGGGGATTTGTTGGGGGCGCTGGGTTGCCGGTCTCTGAAGGAGGGGGATTTGGTTGGGGTTGCCGGTCTGTGAAGGAGGGGGATTTGGTTGGGGGCGCTGGGGTTGCCGGTCTCTGAAGGAGGGGATTTGGTTGGGGGGCTCTGGGGTTGCCGTCTCTGTGAAGGAGGGGATTTGGTTGGGGGCGCTGGGGTTGCCGGTCTCTGAAGGAGGGGGATTTGGTTGGGGGGCTCTGGGGTTGCCGGTCTGAAGGAGGGGATTTGGTTGGGGGCTCTGGGTTGCCGGTCTCTGAAGGAGGGGGATTTGGTTGGGGGCGCTGGGTTGCCGGTCTCTGAAGGAGGGGGATTTGGTTGGGGGGCGCTGGGGTTGCCGGTCTCTGAAGGAGGGGGATTTGGTTGGGGGGCGCTGGGGTTGCCGGTCTCTGAAGGAGGGGGATTTGGTTGGGGGGCGCTGGGTTGCCGGTCTCTGAAGGAGGGGGATTTGGTTGGGGGGCTCTGGTTTCCCTGTCTCTGAAGGGGGGATTTGGTTGCCGGTCTCTGAAGGAGGGGGATTTGGTTGGGGGGCGCTGGGGTTGCCTGTCTCTGAAGGAGGGGGATTTGGTTGGGGGGCGCTGGGTTGCCTGTCTCTGAAGGGGGGGGATTTGGTTGGGGGGTGCTGGGGTTGCCGGTCTCTGAAGGAGGGGGATTTGGTTGGGGGCGCTGGGGTTGCCTGTCTCTGAAAGGGGGGATTTGGTTGGGGGGCGCTGGGGTTGCCGTCTCTGAAGTAGGGGATTTGGTTGGGGGGTTTGCCGGTCTCTGAAGGAGGGGGATTTGGTTGGGGGTCCTCTGGTTGCCGGTCTCTGAAGGAGGGGATATGGTTGGGGGCGCTGGGGTTGCCGGTCTCTGAAGGAGGGGGATTTGGTTGGGGGGCTCTGGGTTGCCTGTCTCTGAAGAGGGGGATTTGGTTGGGGGGCGCTGGGTTGCCGGTCTCTGAAGGAGGGGGATTTGGTTGGGGGGCGCTGGGGTTGCCGGTCTCTGAAGGAGGGGATTTGGTTGGGGGGCGCTGGGGTTGCCGTCTCTGAAGGAGGGGGATTTGGTTGGGGGCTCTGGGGTTGCTTGTCTCTGAAGGAGGGGGATTTGGTTGGGGGGCTCTGGGTTGCCGGTCTCTGAAGGAGGGGGATTTGGTTGGGGGCGCTGGGGTTGCCTGTCTCTGAAGGAGGGGGATTTGGTTGGGGGCGCTGGGGTTGCCGTCTCTGAAGGAGGGGGATTTGGTTGGGGGCGCTGGGGTTGCCGGTCTCTGAAGGAGGGGGATTTGGTTGGGGCGCTGGGGTTGCCGTCTCTGAAGGAGGGGGATTGGTTGGGGGCGCTGGGTTGCCGGTCTCTGAAGGAGGGGATTTGGTTGGGGGCGCTGGGGTTGCCGGTCTCTGAAGGAGGGGGATTTGGTTGGGGGGCTCTGGGTTGCTTGTCTCTGAAGGAGGGGGATTTGGTTGGGGGCGCTGGGGTTGCCGGTCTCTGAAGGAGGGGGATTTGGTTGGGGGCGCTGGGGTTGCCGGTCTCTGAAGGAGGGGGATTTGGTTGGGGGGCGCTGGGGTTGCCGGTCTCTGAAGGGGGGGGATTTGGTTGGGGGCGCTGGGGTTGCCGGTCTCTGAAGGAGGGGGATTTGGTTGGGGGGCGCTGGGGTTGCCGTCTCTGAAGGAGGGGGATTTGGTTGGGGCGCTGGGGTTGCCGGTCTCTGAAGGAGGGGGATTTGGTTGGGGGGCGCTGGGGTTGCCGGTCTCTGAAGGAGGGGATTTGGTTGGGGGGCGCTGGGTTGCCGGTCTCTGAAGGAGGGGGATTTGGTTGGGGGGCTCTGGGTTGCCGGTCTCTGAAGGAGGGGGATTTGGTTCGGGGGCTCTGGGGTTGCCTGTCTCTGAAGAGGGGGATTTGGTTGGGGGCGCTGGGGTTGCCTGTCTCTGAAGGGGGATTTGGTTGCCGGTCTCTGAAGGAGGGGGATTTGGTTGGGGGCGCTGGGGTTGCCTGTCTCTGAAGGAGGGGGATTTGGTTGGGGGGCGCTGGGGTTGCCTGTCTCTGAAGGAGGGGGATTTGGTTGGGGGGGCTGGGGTTGCCGTCTCTGAAGGAGGGGGATTTGGTTGGGGGGCTCTGGGGTTGCCGGTCTCTGAAGGAGGGGGATTTGGTTGGGGGGCTCTGGGGTTGCCGTCTCTGAAGGAGGGGGATTTGGTTTGGGGGCGCTGGGGTTGCCGTCTCTGAAGAGGGGGATTTGGTTGGGGGCGCTGGGGTTGCCTGTCTCTGAAGGAGGGGGATTTGGTTGGGGGGCGCTGGGGTTGCCTGTCTCTGAAGGAGGGGGATTTGGTTGGGGGCGCTGGGGTTGCCGTCTCTGAAGGAGGGGGATTTGGTTGGGGGGCTCTGGGGTTGCCGGTCTCTGAAGGAGGGGGATTTGGTTGGGGGCGCTGGGGGTTGCCGTCTCTGAAGGAGGGGGATTTGTTGGGGGGGCTCTGGTTGCCTGTCTCTGAAGGAGGGGGATTTGGTTTGGGGGGCGCTGGGTTGCCGGTCTCTGAAGGAGGGGGATTTGGTGGGGGGCGCTGGGGTTGCCTGTCTCTGAAGGAGGGGATTTGGTTGGGGGCGCTGGGGTTGCCGGTCTCTGAAGGAGGGGATTTGGTTGGGGGGCGCTGGGTTGCCGGTCTCTGAAGGAGGGGGATTTGGTTGGGGGCGCTGGGGTTGCCGTCTCTGAAGGGGGGATTTGGTTGGGGGGCGCTGGGGTTGCCGTCTCTGAAGGAGGGGGATTTGGTTGGGGGCGCTGGGGTTGCCGGTCTCTGAAGGAGGGGGATTTGGTTGGGGGGGCTGGGGTTGCCGGTCTCTGAAGGAGGGGGATTTGGTGGGGGGCGCTGGGGTTGCCGGTCTCTGAAGGAGGGGGATTTGGTTGGGGGCGCTGGGGTTGCCGGTCTCTGAAGGAGGGGGATTTGGTTGGGGGGCGCTGGGTTGCCGGTCTCTGAAGGAGGGGGATTTGGTTGGGGGCTCTGGGTTGCCGTCTCTGAAGGAGGGGATTTGGTTGGGGGGCGCTGGGGTTGCCGGTCTCTGAAGGGGGGATTTGGTTGCCGGTCTCTGAAGGAGGGGGATTTGGTTGGGGGGCGCTGGGGTTGCCTGTCTCTGAAGGAGGGGGATTGGTTGGGGGGCGCTGGGGTTGCCGGTCTCTGAAGGGGGGGGATTTGGTTGGGGGGCGCTGGGGTTGCCGTCTCTGAAGGAGGGGATTTGGTTGGGGGGTCTGGGTTTGCCGGTCTCTGAAGGAGGGGGATTTGGTTGGGGGGCTCTGGGGTTGCCGGTCTCTGAAGGAGGGGGATTTGGTTGGGGGGCGCTGGGGTTGCCGTCTCTGAAGGAGGGGGATTTGGTTGGGGGCGCTGGGGTTGCCGGTCTCTGAAGGAGGGGGATTTGGTTGGGGGCTCTGGGGTTGCCGGTCTCTGAAGGAGGGGATTTGGTTGGGGGCTCTGGGGTTGCCGTCTCTGAAGGAGGGGGATTTGGTTGGGGGGCGCTGGGGTTGCCGTCTCTGAAGGAGGGGGATTTGGTTGGGGGGCTCTGGGGTTGCCGGTCTCTGAAGGAGGGGGATTTGGTTGGGGGCGCTGGGGTTGCCGTCTCTGAAGGAGGGGGATTTGGTTGGGGGGCTCTGGGGTTGCCGTCTCTGAAGGAGGGGGATTGGTTGGGGGCGCTGGGGTTGCCGGTCTCTGAAGGAGGGGATTTGGTTGGGGGGCGCTGGGGTTGCCGTCTCTGAAGGAGGGGGATTTGGTTGGGGGGCTCTGGGTTGCCGGTCTCTGAAGGAGGGGGATTTGGTTGGGGGCGCTGGGGTTGCCGGTCTCTGAAGGAGGGGGATTTGGTTGGGGGGCGCTGGGGTTGCCGGTCTCTGAAGGAGGGGGATTTGGTTGGGGGCGCTGGGGTTGCCGGTCTCTGAAGGAGGGGGATTTGGTTGGGGGGCTCTGGGGTTGCCGGTCTCTGAAGGGGGGGATTTGGTTGGGGGCACTGGGGTTGCCGGTCTCTGAAGGAGGGGGATTTGGTTGGGGGGCGCTGGGGTTGCCGTCTCTGAAGGAGGGGGATTTGGTTGGGGGGCGCTGGGGTTGCCGTCTCTGAAGGAGGGGGATTTGGTTGGGGCGCTGGGGTTGCCGGTCTCTGAAGGAGGGGGATTTGGTTGGGGGCGCTGGGGTTGCCTGTCTCTGAAGGAGGGGATTTGGTTGGGGGGCGCTGGGGTTGCCGTCTCTGAAGGAGGGGATTTGGTTGGGGCGCTGGGGTTGCCGGTCTCTGAAGGAGGGGGATTTGGTTGGGGGGCTCTGGGGTTGCCTGTCTCTGAAGGAGGGGGATTTGGTTGGGGGGTCTGGGGTTGCCGGTCTCTGAAGGAGGGGGATTTGGTTGGGGGCGCTGGGGTTGCCGGTCTCTGAAGGAGGGGGATTTGGTTGGGGGCGCTGGGGTTGCCGTCTCTGAAGGAGGGGGATTTGGTTGGGGGCGCTGGGGTTGCCGTCTCTGAAGGAGGGGGATTTGGTTGGGGGGCTCTGGGGTTGCCGTCTCTGAAGGGGGGGGATTTGGTTGGGGGGCGCTGGGGTTGCCGTCTCTGAAGGGGGGGATTTGGTTGGGGGGCGCTGGGTTGCCGGTCTCTGAAGGAGGGGGATTTGGTTGGGGGGCGCTGGGGTTGCCGGTCTCTGAAGGAGGGGGATTTGGTTGGGGCGCTGGGGTTGCCGGTCTCTGAAGGAGGGGGATTTGGTTGGGGGGCTCTGGGGTTGCCGTCTCTGAAGGAGGGGGATTTGGTTGGGGGGCGCTGGGGTTGCCGGTCTCTGAAGGAGGGGGATTTGGTTGGGGGGCGCTGGGGTTGCCGTCTCTGAAGGGGGGGGATTTGGTTGGGGGGCGCTGGGGTTGCCGGTCTCTGAAGGAGGGGGATTTGGTTGGGGGCGCTGGGGTTGCCGTCTCTGAAGGAGGGGGATTTGGTTGGGGGGGGCTGGGGTTGCCGGTCTCTGAAGGAGGGGGATTTGGTTGGGGCGCTGGGGTTGCCGGTCTCTGAAGGAGGGGGATTTGGTTGGGGGGCGCTGGGGTTGCCGGTCTCTGAAGGAGGGGGATTTGGTTGGGGGCGCTGGGGTTGCCGTCTCTGAAGGAGGGGGATTTGGTTGGGGGCGCTGGGGTTGCCGTCTCTGAAGGAGGGGATTTGGTTGGGGGGCCCTGGGGTTGCCTGTCTCTGAAGGAGGGGGATTTGGTTGGGGGGCGCTGGGGTTGCCGGTCTCTGAAGGAGGGGGATTTGGTTGGGGGGCGCTGGGGTTGCCGGTCTCTGAAGGAGGGGGATTTGGTTGGGGGGCGCTGGGGTTGCCGGTCTCTGAAGGAGGGGGATTTGGTTGGGGGGCGCTGGGGTTGCCGGTCTCTGAAGGAGGGGGATTTGGTTGGGGGCGCTGGGGTTGCCTGTCTCTGAAGGGGGGGGATTTGGTGGCCGGTCTCTGAAGGAGGATTGGTTGGGGGTCGCTGGGTTGCCTGTCTCTGAAGGGGGATTTGGTTGCCGGTCTCTGAAGGAGGGGGATTTGGTTGGGGGGCGCTGGGGTTGCCTGTCTCTGAAGGAGGGGGATTTGGTTGGGGGGCGCTGGGGTTGCCTGTCTCTGAAGGGGGGGATTGGTTGGGGGCGCTGGGGTTGCCGGTCTCTGAAGGAGGGGGATTTGGTTGGGGGCGCTGGGGTTGCCTGTCTCTGAAGGGGGGGGATTTGGTTGGGGGGCGCTGGGTTGCCGGTCTCTGAAGGAGGGGGATTTGGTTGGGGGGGTCTGGGTTTGCCGTCTCTGAAGGAGGGGGATTTGGTTGGGGGCGCTGGGGTTGCCGGTCTCTGAAGGAGGGGGATTTGGTTGGGGGGCTCTGGGTTGCCGGTCTCTGAAGGAGGGGGATTTGGTTGGGGGCTCTGGGGTTGCCGGTCTCTGAAGGAGGGGGATTTGGTTGGGGGCGCTGGGGTTGCCGGTCTCTGAAGGAGGGGGATTTGGTGGGGGGCTCTGGGGTTGCCTGTCTCTGAAGGAGGGGGATTTGGTTGGGGGCGCTGGGGTTGCCGGTCTCTGAAGGAGGGGATTTGGTTGGGGCGCTGGGGTTGCCTGTCTCTGAAGGAGGGGATTTGGTTGGGGGCTGGGGTTGCCGGTCTCTGAAGGAGGGGGATTTGGTTGGGGGCGCTGGGGTTGCCGTCTCTGAAGGAGGGGGATTTGGTTGGGGGCGCTGGGGTTGCCGGTCTCTGAAGGAGGGGGATGGTTGGGGGGCGCTGGGGTGCCGGTCTCTGAAGGAGGGGGATTTTGGTTGGGGGGCGCTGGGGTTGCCGTCTCTGAAGGAGGGGGATTTGGTTGGGGGCGCTGGGGTTGCCGGTCTCTGAAGGAGGGGGATTTGGTTGGGGGGCTCTGGGGTTGCCGGTCTCTGAAGGAGGGGGATTTGGTTGGGGGCGCTGGGGTTGCCGGTCTCTGAAGGAGGGGGATTTGGTTGGGGGGCTCTGGGGTTGCCGGTCTCTGAAGGAGGGGGATTTGGTTGGGGGGCGCTGGGGTTGCCGTCTCTGAAGGAGGGGGATTTGGTTGGGGGCGCTGGGGTTGCCGGTCTCTGAAGGAGGGGGATTTGGTTGGGGGCGCTGGGGTTGCCGGTCTCTGAAGGAGGGGGATTTGGTTGGGGGGTCTGGGTTTGCCGGTCTCTGAAGGAGGGGGATTTGGTTGGGGGCGCTGGGGTTGCCGTCTCTGAAGGAGGGGGATTTGGTTGGGGGGCTGGCTGGGGTTGCCGCTCTGAAGGAGGGGGATTTGGTTGGGGGCTCTGGGGTTGCCGGTCTCTGAAGGAGGGGGATTTGGTTGGGGGCGCTGGGGTTGCCGGTCTCTGAAGGAGGGGGATTTGGTTGGGGGGCTCTGGGTTTGCCGGTCTCTGAAGGAGGGGGATTTGGTTGGGGGCGCTGGGGTTTTCTGAAGGAGGGGGGGGGGGGGGGGGGGGGGTTGCCGTCTCTGAAGGAGGGGGATTTGGTTGGGGGGCGCTGGGGTTGCCTGTCTCTGAAGGAGGGGGATTTGGTTGGGGGGCGCTGGGGTTGCCGGTCTCTGAAGGAGGGGATTTGGTTGGGGGGCGCTGGGTTGCCGGTCTCTGAAGGAGGGGGATTTGGTTGGGGGGGCTGGGTTGCCTGGTCTGAAGGAGGGGGATTTGGTTGGGGGGCGCTGGGGTTGCCGGTCTCTGAAGGAGGGGGATTTGGTTGGGGGGCGCTGGGGTTGCCGGTCTCTGAAGGAGGGGGATTTGGTTGGGGGGCTCTGGGGTTGCCGGTCTCTGAAGGAGGGGGATTTGGTTGCGGGGCGCTGGGGTTGCCGTCTCTGAAGGAGGGGGATTTGGTTGGGGGGCTCTGGGGTTGCCGGTCTCTGAAGGAGGGGGATTTGGTTGGGGGGCTCTGGGGTTGCCGGTCTCTGAAGGAGGGGGATTTGGTTGGGGCGCTGGGGTTGCCGTCTCTGAAGGAGGGGGATTTGGTTGGGGGGGGCTCTGGGGTTGCCGGTCTCTGAAGGAGGGGGATTTGGTGGGGGGGCGCTGGGGTTGCCTGTCTCTGAAGGAGGGGGATTTGGTTGGGGGCTCTGGGGTTGCCGGTCTCTGAAGGAGGGGGATTTGGTGGGGGGGCGCTGCGGTTGCCGGTCTCTGAAGGAGGGGGATTGGTTGGGGGCTCTGGGGTTGCCGTTTCTGAAGGGGGGGATTTGGTTGGGGGCGCTGGGGTTGCCGGTCTCTGAAGGAGGGGGATTTGGTTGGGGGGCTCTGGGGTTGCCGGTCTCTGAAGGAGGGGATTTGGTTGGGGGGCGCTGGGTTGCCGGTCTCTGAAGGAGGGGGATTTGGTTGGGGGGCGCTGGGGTTGCCGGTCTCTGAAGGAGGGGGATTTGGTTGGGGGGCTCTGGGGTTGCCTGTCTCTGAAGGAGGGGGATTTGGTTGGGGGGCGCTGGGGTTGCCGGTCTCTGAAGGAGGGGGATTTGGTTGGGGGGCTCTGGGGTTGCCGGTCTCTGAAGGAGGGGGATTTGGTTGGGGGGCGCTGGGGTTGCCGGTCTCTGAAGGAGGGGGATTTGGTTGGGGGGCTCTGGGTTGCCTGTCTCTGAAGGGGGGGATTTGGTTGGGGGCGCTGGGGTTGCCGGTCTCTGAAGGAGGGGATTTGGGTGGGGGGCGCTGGGGTTGCCGGTCTCTGAAGGAGGGGGATTTGGTTGGGGGGCGCTGGGGTTGCCGGTCTCTGAAGAGGGGGATTTGGTTGGGGGGCGCTGGGGTTGCCGTCTCTGAAGGAGGGGGATTTGGTTGGGGGCTCTGGGGTTGCCGGTCTCTGAAGGAGGGGGATTTGGTTGGGGGCGCTGGGGTTGCCGGTCTCTGAAGGAGGGGGATTTGGTTGGGGGGCCTGGGTTGCCGGTCTCTGAAGGAGGGGGATTTGGTTGGGGGGCTCTGGGGTTGCCGGTCTCTGAAGGAGGGGGATTTGGTTGGGGGCGCTGGGGTTGCCGGTCTCTGAAGGAGGGGGATTTGGTTGGGGGCGCTGGGGTTGCCGTCTCTGAAGGAGGGGGATTTGGTTGGGGGCGCTGGGGTTGCCGGTCTCTGAAGGAGGGGGATTTGGTTGGGGGCTCTGGGGTTGCCGGTCTCTGAAGGAGGGGGATTTGGTTGGGGGGCTCTGGGGTTGCCTGTCTCTGAAGGAGGGGGATTTGGTTGGGGGCGCTGGGTTGCCGGTCTCTGAAGGAGGGGATTTGGTTGGGGGCGCTGGGGTTGCCGTCTCTGAAGGAGGGGGATTTGGTTGGGGGGCCTGGGGTTGCCGTCTCTGAAGGAGGGGGATTTGGTTGGGGGCGCTGGGTTGCCGGTCTCTGAAGGAGGGGGATTTGGTTGGGGCGCTGGGGTTGCCGTCTCTGAAGGAGGGGGATTTGGTTGGGGGGCTCTGGGGTTGCCGGTCTCTGAAGGAGGGGGATTTGGTTGGGGGGCGCTGGGTTGCCGGTCTCTGAAGGAGGGGGATTTGGTTGGGGGGCCTGGGGTTGCCGTCTCTGAAGGAGGGGGATTTGGTTGGGGGGCGCTGGGGTTGCCGGTCTCTGAAGGAGGGGGATTTGGTTGGGGGGGGCTGGGGTTGCCGGTCTCTGAAGGAGGGGGATTTGGTTGGGGGGCGCTGGGTTGCCGGTCTCTGAAGGAGGGGATTTGGTTGGGGGGCGCTGGGGTTGCCGTCTCTGAAGGAGGGGGATTTGGTTGGGGGGCGCTGGGGTTGCCGGTCTCTGAAGGAGGGGGATTTGGTTGGGGGGCGCTGGGGTTGCCGGTCTCTGAAGGAGGGGGATTTGGTTGGGGGGCGCTGGGTTGCCGGTCTCTGAAGGAGGGGGATTTGGTTGGGGGGCGCTGGGGTTGCCGGTCTCTGAAGGAGGGGATTTGGTTGGGGGGCGCTGGGGTTGCCTGTCTCTGAAGGGGGGGATTTGGTTGCCGGTCTCTGAAGGAGGGGATTTGGTTGGGGGCGCTGGGTTGCCTGTCTCTGAAGGAGGGGGATTTGGTTGGGGGGCGCTGGGGTTGCCTGTCTCTGAAGGGGGATTTGGTTGGGGGGCGCTGGGGTTGCCGTCTCTGAAGGGGGGGATTTGGTTGGGGGGGCTGGGGTTGCCGGTCTCTGAAGGAGGGGGATTTGGTTGGGGGGCGCTGGGGTTGCCGGTCTCTGAAGGAGGGGGATTTGGTTGGGGGGCGCTGGGGTTGCCGGTCTCTGAAGGAGGGGGATTTGGTTGGGGGTTGGGGTCCGTGAAGGAGGGGGATTTGGTTGGGGGGCGCTGGGGTTGCCGGTCTCTGAAGGAGGGGGATTTGGTTGGGGGGCGCTGGGGTTGCCGGTCTCTGAAGGAGGGGGATTTGGTTGGGGGGCTCTGGGGTTGCCGGTCTCTGAAGGAGGGGGATTTGGTTGGGGGGCGCTGGGGTTGCCGGTCTCTGAAGGAGGGGGAGTTGGTTGGGGGGGTCTGGGTTTGCCGGTCTTGAAGGAGGGGGATTTGGTTGGGGGGCCTGGGGTTGCCGGTCTCTGAAGGAGGGGATTTGGTTGGGGCGCTGGGGTTGCCGGTCTCTGAAGGAGGGGGATTTGGTTGGGGGGCTCTGGGGTTGCCGGTCTCTGAAGGAGGGGGATTTGGTTGGGGGCGCTGGGGTTGCCCGTCTCTGAAGGAGGGGGATTTGGTTGGGGGTCGCTGGGGTTGCCGGTCTCTGAAGGAGGGGGATTTGGTTGGGGGGCGCTGGGGTTGCCGGTCTCTGAAGGAGGGGGATTTGGTTGGGGGGGTCTGGGGTTGCCGGTCTCTGAAGGAGGGGGATTTGGTTGGGGGGCGCTGGGGTTGCCGGTCTCTGAAGGAGGGGGATTTGTTGGGGGGCTCTGGGGTTGCCGGTCTCTGAAGGAGGGGGATGGTTGGGGGGCTCTGGGGTTGCCGGTCTCTGAAGGAGGGGGATTTGATTGGGGGGCTCTGGGGTTGCTTGTCTCTGAAGGAGGGGGATTTGGTTTGGGGGCGCTGGGGTTGCCGGTCTCTGAAGGAGGGGGATTTGGTTGGGGGGCGCTGGGGTTGCCTGTCTCTGAAGGAGGGGGATTTGGTTGGGGGCGCTGGGGTTGCCGGTCTCTGAAGGAGGGGGATTTGGTTGGGGGGCGCTGGGGTTGCCGGTCTCTGAAGGAGGGGGATTTGGTTGGGGGGCGCTGGGGTTGCCGGTCTCTGAAGGAGGGGGATTTGGTTGGGGGGCTCTGGGGTTGCCTGTCTCTGAAGCAGGGGGATTTGGTTGGGGGGCTCTGGGGTTGCCGGTCTCTGAAGGGGGGGGATTTGGTTGGGGGGCGCTGGGGTTGCCTGTCTCTGAAGGAGGGGGATTTGGTTGGGGGTCGCTGGGGTTGCCTGTCTCTGAAGGGGGGGGATTTGGTTGGGGGGCGCTGGGGTTGCCTGTCTCTGAAGGAGGGGGATTTGGTTGGGGGGCACTAGGGTTGCCGGTCTCTGAAGGAGGGGGATTTGGTTGGGGGGCGCTGGGGTTGCCGGTCTCTGAAGGAGGGGGATTTGGTTGGGGGGCTCTGGGGTTGCCTGTCTCTGAAGGAGGGGGATTTGGTTGGGGGGCTCTGGGGTTGCCGGTCTCTGAAGGAGGGGGATTTGGTTGGGGGGCGCTGGGGTTGCCAGTCTCTGAAGGAGGGGGATTTGATTGGGGGGCTCTGGGGTTGCCGGTCTCTGAAGGAGGGGGATTTGGTTGGGGGGCTCTGGGGTTGCCGGTCTCTGAAGGGGGGGATTTGGTTGGGGGGCGCTGGGGTTGCCGGTCTCTGAAGGAGGGGGATTTGGTTGGGGGGCGCTGGGGTTGCCGGTCTCTGAAGGAGGGGGATTTGTTGGGGGGTCTGGGGTTGCCGGTCTCTGAAGGAGGGGGATTTGGTTGGGGGGCGCTGGGGTTGCCTGTCTCTGAAGGAGGGGGATTTGGTTGGGGGCGCTGGGGTTGCCTGGTCTCTGAAGGAGGGGGATTTGGTTGGGGGGCTCTGGGGTTGCCGGTCTCTGAAGGGGGAGGATTTGGTTGGGGGGCACTAGGGTTGCCGGTCTCTGAAGGAGGGGGATTTGGTTGGGGGGCACTAGGGTTGCCGGTCTCTGAAGGAGGGGGATTTGGTTGGGGGGCACTAGGGTTGCCGGTCTCTGAAGGAGGGGGATTTGGTTGGGGGGCACTAGGGTTGCCGGTCTCTGAAGGAGGGGGATTTGGTTGGGGGGCGCTGGGGTTGCCGGTCTCTGAAGGAGGGGGATTTGGTTGGGGGGCTCTGGGGTTGCCGGTCTCTGAAGGGGGAGGATTTGGTTGGCGGGCACTAGGGTTGCCGGTCTCTGAAGGAGGGGGATTTGGTTGGGGGGCACTAGGGTTGCCGGTCTCTGAAGGAGGGGGATTTGGTTGGGGGGCACTAGGGTTGCCGGTCTCTGAAGGAGGGGGATTTGGTTGTGGGAGGTGCTGGGGGTGCCTGGCTCTGGCATCAGCTGGTGGAAAACCTGCCAGTCTCTAGTGGCAGCCCCTCGTCGGGCAGGCCAGTGCCAAGGGGCATGGAGCAGAGGGTGGGGGGCCAGAGGTGTGTAAGGGCAGCAATGGCAGGGGGAGAGTACAAGTGGGGGGGTGGATGTTGGGAGGAAGAGGTAGCTTAGGAGCATTTTGGGGTGGTGGGACAGTGTGTGTGTGGGGGGGGCCTTGGGGCAAGAACAGCAGGGTGGGGGATCAGGGGTCTGGGTGCTTGTGCCCCCCAACCGCACATTTTGGGCACTTCTGTGATTCTGGGCTAGGAAAGCTGGGTCCGCCCCGGAGCAGTGCCCAGCCGAGGCAAGGGACAGCACGTGTTAAAGACCCCGAGTGAAGTGATGGCTTGGCTGGTGGGGAAGCGAGAAGAGCTTTGTCATTTGTGAACTCCGCCCGCAAGTGCTGGGAGCGGAGGCATGGGGAGCCCTCTTCCCCATATGCTGAATTTGCCAGTGACCTGCCGCCTGGCACCCGGTTCTCTACCCACTGACTTTCAGCCACTCTCCCGTCTGTCACCGGAATGCCTCACTTGATTTCACCCGGACACAAAGCGCTATCAAGCAACTGATGGCACCATCTGCCCACTGGAATTGTACCAAGCCCGCGTGACCAAGGCAAGACTTGTCCTTGCCAGCCCTTGCTCTGCCCATTGGTAACACTCAGAGGGCTTTCCCAAGGAGGCCAACATTGTTCCCATTTTACAGCTGGGGAAACTGAGGCACAGTGGGGGCTGTGACATGCCTGAGGTCACACACCAGGCTGGACTAGAAGCTCACTTTCCAGTGGTCCAGGGGCTGTCTACACGGGTAGCAAAGATGAGACTGCAGCACAGACCAGCACAACCCGGCTCACTGCAATCTGATTAATGTGGGGAACAACCGCGGGGTGGGGGGGCTTCAGCAATCATGCCCTGTCTAGCTCGTGCTGCGATCAAGCCACCCCTGCTCAAAGGAGACAATCCTGGGAGCTGCCTGCCAGCCCACGGTACAGCCCAACTAATGGCAGCGAAGGGCAGAGACTGATACCCGGCAGCCACCCCCTGTCCCCGCTTCGCCCATCCGCTCAGCCCTGCCCCCAGGCTTGCTGAGGCCTGTGGGGGGAATGCTTTGGACCTAGCCAATTCACTCCCCTCACGCCACAACACCGGCCTAGAGGCATCACAGGGCCTGGCCCCTGGGACCCCACAGTGTGGGAGAAAACAGGCCCTGACCTGACCCCCAGTTCAAGGGAGCCACTTGAGGGAGGGCCCTAGCACCAAAATCTCACTGGTGCTCAGGAGGCTACAGGGCCTCTCTAGGGGGCGCTGGCTCCGGTTCAGTCCCAGGGCAGGGGGCACAGGCTGGCTCACGTAGGTATGGATGGGCTCTGGGGATCCGTCCCTTCTAGGGGGCACCAGCCCCCATCTAACCCCATGCGGGCAGTATAGAATCACAGAACACTAGAGCTGGAAGGGACCTCAAGAGGTCATCAAGTCCAGTCCCCTGCCCTCACAGCAGGACCAAGCACCCAGGGCTACTCAACACATGGCCCGTGGGTTGCATGCTGCCCACGGCCAGTTTGTTTGCGCCCCGCGGTGCAGTTTGGGTTTATGTGGGGATCAACATGTGTCCAGCAAGTGGGAGCCAAAACAAAAAAGTAGTCAGTGTAATGATCTTCTATTGATACGTGTTTTAGTAGCTAAATTCTTGGACTGTCATTGCTCATGAAAAGTGCTGTCACATGGGTAGAAATCGGGTAAATGTTGCATTTTATTATGATCAGCAGAACTGACTTAAATGGGGCCTGTGTGTTGTGTAGTCTTGCCTTAATCTTTGTATTCATGCCTATCAGTGTGGGAGAAGCTATTTGTATATATTTGCTTGCATATGCAACCACACTTAAGTTGAGGCCCTCAGCATGTTCTGTAAGTATCAGTGTGGCCCCCGGGGCTTCCAAAGTTGAGTTGCCCTAGCTCATCCCTGACAGGTGTCTGTCTAACCTGGTCTTAAATATCTCCAGTGATGGAGATTCCACAATCCCCCTAGGCAATTTATTCCAGTGTTTAACCACCCTGACAGGCAGGAAGTTTTTCCTAATGTCCAACCTAAACCTCCTTTGCTGCAATTTAAGCCCATTGCTTCTCATCCTAACCTCAGTGGCCAAGCAGAACAATTTTTCTTCTTCCTCCTTATGATACTCTTTTAGATACTTGAAAGCTGCTCTCATGTCCCTTTTTCGGTCTTCTCTTTTCCAAGGTAAACAAGGCCAAATCCTTCAGCCTTGCCTCATATCTCTCGTTCTCTAGACCTTTCATCATTTGTGTTGATCTTCTCTGGACTTTCTCCAGTTTCTCCACATTTCCTGAAAAGTGGCGCCCAGAACTGGACACAATACTCCAGCTGGGGCCTAATGTAGATGGCTCATTCCCTGCCTAGGGGACGTGAGACTGGGCGGGCTAATTTCCAATCCTCCTGTTTATTCTTTTCCTAAGCCAGAAGGGCACGGTAGGTCTGATGGGGTATGTCTACACTACCACCCTAGTTCGAACTAGGGTGGCTAATGTAGGCATTCGAAGTTGCAAATGAAGCCCGGGATTTAAATATCCCGGGCGTCATTTGCATCTTGCCGGGCGGGCGCCATTTTTAAAAGTCCCCTAGTCCCAACTCCGTGCCCGCGGCTACACGCAGCACGGAGTAGGTAGTTCGAATTAGGATCTCTAATTCGAACTACCAGTACACCTTGTTCCATGAGGAATAACGGTAGTTCGAATTAGAGATCCTAATTCGAACTACCTACTCCGTGCTGCGTGTAGCCGCGGGCACGGAGTTGGGACTAGGGGACTTTTAAAAATGGCGGCGCCCGGGAAGATGCAAATGAAGCCCGGGATATTTAAATCCCGGGCTTCATTTGCAACTTCGAATGCCTACATTAGCCACCCTAGTTCGAACTAGGGTGGTAGTGTAGACATACCCATGGGGGCTCTGCAGGAAGGCAGCCCGCACTGCCCCTTGCCTGAAACCTTGTGCAGGTGTTAAACAGCTGTCCAGCCCACCCTAGAGGTGACTGCATTTCAGCGTGCCTAAAGCAACACTGCACCAGCAATGGACAGGAGAATGGCTCCCGGGCATGGCTTGCTCATGACTGCTTCAGTCCCGTTGATGGGCCTCAGCCTCTTTCCTTCCACTCCCCCGCTTTGCAATGGGGCTGTAGACTCTGGGGGAGAGGGGTGGAGGCAGGCAGAGGTGTCTCCCTGCAGCAGATGTAGACACGTCTCTGTTTTAATCATTCTTTCATTGAAGTTTTTAGCTTTGTATTGAGTCCTTTTACATGGAAACTTTGCATTACATCTTGGTAGAATAGTCCCTAGGACAAGTGAGGCAGAGACTGTCCCTGTGGGGTGAACGAGGTGGGAATGGATAAGGCGGAAGGTGAGCACCTCTGGGCAGTTGCAAAGGTTGGAGAGGGGATGGAAGCCAGATCCAAGATCAATGAGCCCTGGGAAGTGGGCCCATTGAAAGGAGACTGGACCTGTGGACGCCTTGGGGGCTCAGCAGCAAGGGCCTGCTTTGGGAAGCCCCCTCTTTGGAGGTGAATGTGGCAGCATTGAGACACCCCCCAGAAGCCGGCGCCACAGACACTAACTGCAGATTCATGGGACGGCTCTCACAGAACTTGCACATGCATAAGATGATAGATCTGTGGGGGGGGGCAGTGGCATAGCGAGGGGGCCGGAGGGGTCAGTTGTCCTGGGCACCATGCTAGGGAGGCGCCAATTTAATCCCATTCTGCTCCCCCCGTCATCCCTCAGCTCACGTGCTCCTATTCTGCCTGCCACCGGCAGCTGGAGCCTCCTCCCTGCCTCTCTGCTCCAAGCCCGACCCTCCTCCATCTCCACCGGCGGGTTAGTGCATGTGGGAGCCCGGCCCCAAACTGTAGGGGGTGGGGAAAGATGCAGTACAAGTTCCCCACAGCTGTGCACCGGGTTCGGGGCATGCCATGGCGGCGGGGGCACAAATTTTTCCTTTGCCCCCAGGCACATAACACCCTCGCTACGCCTCTGTGTCTGGGTACCTTTCTTGTCCCTGCTTTCCACACCCCAGCACACTGATCCTTCACCTGGCATTAGCCGTGACCAGCCCAGTCACGAATTTCTTCATGAAATGGTCGTGATCCTGGAAATCTGTGGAATTGTGGATGATCTGGGCTTTATGGCAGGGAGGACAAGCTGCCCATTAATAGCACGGATCCTCTGTGACTGTAATTTTAATTCCTGTCCCTTGACTCATTCTAATCTCTTCCTTCAGCCAAGAGGCATAGATCAGGTTCTGCAGGCTGGCATGCTCTATGCCAGATTTTCCTCACAAACTAGTCCATCAACTTCAGAAATGCTGCAGACTCACAAGTATGGCAGGATTTCACCCCAACGGTTTATCCAATTCGCCTTCTGCTTTTGTGCTGTAGACAGAGCTTGACTGAAGAGCCTTTTAGCTGATTGAATCCAACAACTGAATTCTCCACCAAGGGACTCAGTAGCCCTTTGAAAAGACATGAGTGATCTGCCTCAGAGGCAGATCAGTGGTATGGGAGAGCTCTACAAAGTTGAGAATCAGCAGGCATGGTGGTGAATGTGGCCTGAAAACAGAGATGTAAGGCTCCAGGGAAGGGAGATTCTGGATCTGAAAATTTGCTTCCCACATACTTGTGCTTCACCGAGCAGAGTTTGGTTTCTTTGCTTTCCACTTGGGATGCCTGTTGCAGTGTTGTGGCCGTTAATTTTGCTGGTGAAACTTTGCCAGAAACTAGTTTCCATTGGAAGGGATGGAGGAGTAAAGTGGATCTCTCTGCTGATAAAGAAATTCATCCCCTTTCCCAAAGGGTACTAAATCCTTTGTCTGACCACAGGAGACCTTTTGTTCCTCCTTCTGAAATTACTGTCCCCACCTAACCAAGAGCCCTTTCCATGTAAAACACCACCGTGTAGGGTGGTTGCACCAGAACATGTTCCTCCCTGGGTCTCTCCGTTTCACTCCAAAGATTGCAGGAGGCCGAGTGTCACTGGCCATGACTCAATTTTCCTCTGACCAGAATTAAATGCAGACTTAATCCAAGAGACTCAGTTCTTTGCTCCAGGTGCCCCTCCACAAGGCCACACAGGCACGGAGAGGTGGTCGAATGAGGAGCCTTTGGCTTCCCCTGTTCTAGTCACTGGGGTTTCTTATTTTGGACCTATGCCCCCTTAATGAATAGGGCCTTTCGGATCCCATGCTCCCATCAGGGGGTTTCTCCCCGACAGCTTTTGTCCACAGACAAACCTTCCTAGCGTGGGCTTTGCGGAATTTACAGCTGGAGAGCGTCACGTTTCTGAAGTGCATGTTTTGAAGGGCCGGGGATTGCACACGGGGCAGGTGTTCCCAGCTTCTTCCAGGGAACAATATTGCTGCAACACTCCAATGCACACGCACACGCTCCCGTGCTTGCTGAGGGACTGTTCTCCCACCTCTGCGGATTGCTCAGCTCACATTTCCTGCTCTGCAGTGTGCCCAGCCTTACGCCGGTCCCTCCCCACCTCACAGGCTATGCAGAAGCCCCGGTTCACCGCACTGTGGAGGCAGGGAGGGAACGGGGTGGAAGCTGTGCGTGAACTTGCTGGCCCTGAGCATGTGGCAGGAGAACAGACAAGCCATCTGAACGCCAGTGGCAGGGTCTTGACTTCTCAAAGCAGATTTTGCAGAACAAAGGAAAGAGACGAAGCAGATACAGGGAGGGACACACCTCTATACACTGCAGGCGTCCTTGCTCTGCTCTTCCTGGGTGTCACTGCTCTGCTTCTCCCGGGTGACAGGAGCTGACCCTGACAGAGGAGGCTCTGTCTGCACCTGCCCTGCTCTTGCTGTCTTGGAGAGTCTCTCGTCCAAAAACTGCACCTATCTTTCGGGCCAGGCCTGTGATCTGCCAGAGAGGGGGCAGGGCAGAGGACAGGAGCCAATTTTCATAGCCATCCGTCGCCTGCATTGTGCCGCTCTCTCCCTCACACAAGAATTCGTGGTTACCTTCCCCGTGCTGAGAGCAATAAACCGCCAGTCCCTGAGCCCAGGCCAAAGGCACTGGCCTGAGGGATGTTGTGTAAAGGCATCGGTGGTGGCTGGACACACAAAGTGAACCCGCCTCTCCCAGGCCTGGCCAGGCAGGTGTTTTAACAGAGGGCCCCGTTTCTCCACCGTGTCTGAGCAGCTTCTGTTTACAGACTGTGCTGGGGCAGGAGCCAGGCCGAGCAGAAGAGCCCCACCATGTGCACCGCTTTGCAGAAAAGCAATAGCTGTGGTGCTGACGGCTGGGGCTCATTAAGAGGAAGCCACAACTTGAGCAGTGGATTCTCCCAGCTGTCTTCTCCTCCTTGCTGCAAGGGGAAGTGTGGCTTGCCGGGCCCCCATCTGGCCTGGGATCTGCCAGTGGGCAATAGCCCTGCTGGCCATTCTTTCGGGTAAGAAACGGGCCTCTGGTGCCACCCTCCACCTTGTCTTTAAAGGGGTGGTGATCTATTGCCACCCCATTTCTGTCACCTGGCGTGACAGGCCCTGGGGTGAGCCTCCTTGCACAGACCTGCCAGGCCTCTACAAAGCAGGGTTAGCTGCCTGGGAGCACATGCCACCCCCTCACTCCTTCTGGGGCTCTCCTGCACAGGTCACCAGGCTCCAGGAGAGCCGCAGGGTTTGCTCCCCAGGCCAGAAGGTGACTGAGCCCGTGACGAACGTGCAGTGGGACTTTCCCACGTGTTGCCCTTTCCCCAGCTCTAGGCTTGGGGGAATTTACTGTGGGCTGAGGGTGATGGGTGGAGGCAGCTTCTCATCACCTCAAGCGTGGTGGGTCTGGTTTGTGACAAGCTGCCTGCTGAAGACGTGCCGTAAGGAAAGCACACAGGAGCCAACTGTGAGCAGAATTTCCATACTTGGCTCAATAGTGTGACCAGGTCCTGGTCCCTGGTGCATGGCCATGCAGCAATTCACCAGGATAGCAGAGCCAGCCTCCCCTCCTGCCAGCCCAGCAGAAGAGCCCTGGCCCCGGCATTAGACCGGCCCCCACCCCCCCCCCCACCCCCCACCCCCTCCAGAGCTGGCCAGCTCCGATTCCTCCCAGCAGAGGGCACCAGGAGACTGCATCTCTCGCCGGCTCAGTCTTGCCCAAGCCTTGGAGGGGTGCCAGGGAGCCCCGGAGATGCCCTGGGGTTCTGGGTGCAGGCCGCAGCCTCGCAGAACATGCAGGGGCCCGTGCTGGGGTGGGTCAAATGAGGAGAGCATGCCCCATGTTCTCTGCAGCACAGAGGGAAGGAGTCACGCTAGGGTGACAGCCACAGGGGGCAAGCGTCTTGTTTGCCCCTGGGGGGGGGGGAGTTTGGGCTCCCAATCCTGAGAGGTGCTGGGCACTCGCCCCACTCCTGCTCAGTCCAGACTCCCCTCCCACCCTGCTTCAGACCCTACCAAATATTGTGTCTTAAAGTCCCCCAGCTCGGAAGTGGCTGTGCTCCTGGGGGCTTGGAGGGTCTCGCACTTACACCCGGGACCTGCAGCATCCCTGTACATAGTTGCTAGCTGCAAAGGGAGCTGCCCCCACCTCCTAGCTAGCTGTCACTTTCCATTTCTGTCTGCAGGGCTGGGATGGGGAGGGGAAGGGAAGTGAAAGTGGTGCTGGACGGAGCCACTATTGTCCCAGCCACAAACCAGAAAGAGCCCAGCCAAGCCTCTTCCCTGTTCCACTGAGGCCCTTGCTCGTCGCCCACGTCAGTGTGGCCCATATGCACTGCTGGCCCTGCGGGGTGGGGGCTGCTTGTCCTCAGGCTGGGACAGGGGGTTGGGGCTCCCTACACCACACAATGACACGAGTTATTTAGACTGTTCCACCGATTTCACAGGCTTGCGTCTTTCAGCCTTTTGCCTATTCTAACTTCCCCGGCTCTGAGGCAGCTGCAGCTGCGTGGATGTGTCTGGATTCTGCGGCTCAGTGCGATACGCTTTCCCGAGTCCATGTCCTCCAAACCTGCTCCTCTCCAACCAGCTCCAGCCACAGCCTAGCCAAGTACTCACTTCAGAAATCAGTGCTGTCTGGGGAGGTTTGAGAGCGGCAGCTGATGCAGCAAATGGCTGTGCCACCCGCCTGCCCTGCCGTAACCTGCCTCACGATCCACTGGCCTCCCCGCCAGTTCTGTGCAGAGCGGCAGGGAAGCCACTGCAGGCTCAGCATAAACTGGCCTTCATGTGACTGCACAGCCCCCTTCCTTTGGGAGTCTGTCCACTGTTGTCAGAGTCTGCCGCTCAGAGGAATCCAGCGGGGCGGCGGGGAGCACTAAACACCAGCGTAAAGGGCACAGCCAGCCAGGCTTTCCTCAGTTCCTTCCTCCCGTTCCACCCGGCGTGGTCCCTCCTTTCTCCCCGAGCTCTTGCAGGTGGTATCCCATATTTTGCAGAGGCGTCTGTGTGGTCCAGTTCACTTCGCTTCGCTATAAAAAGGTTTGTTTGTCACAAGCTCCCGTCTGGAAGGGTGTCACTGCCAGAGGTCGGCCTTGTTCTCCAAGCTCCAAGCCCAGTCACTCTTGTGGCAAACCTGCGCTGCTTAGTGACCTTACGAGCCTGGGGGGGCTCACATGGGGGACGGTGCAGTATCTAAAGGGGCTTAAGCACCGATGCAAAAGGACAGGGTGGCCCGACGTCAGTACCTGCTATCGGTATAGGCTCTGCACGCTCCATCTGAGTGCCAAAGGCCTCCACGTGACTCCTCTGGCCTGGCTGGCACCAGAGGCAGACCGGTTTCACCAGTGCCGAAGAAGAGGTACTGCAAGTCATCAAAGACTCGACCCTGGACATATTCGTGACATCTGTGGGGAAGAGATTGAGCTCTGCCAAGGACTCAGGGATGCCCTCAGAAAGGAGGCGCTGGCCAGAGCACACCTCAAACCCAGGGAGTCTGCTGACTCCAGAGCCAAGTTCAGGCTTGTTGGAGGCTGGCTACGTTCCTGTCCCCTCAGGCCTGATGTGACAGGAGCAGAAAGCTGCCCGGCACCCTCTGCTCCTGGGGCAGCAGCAGCTGTGAGCGCGTTGCTGAATCTCTTGGTCCCACCTTTCTGGGAAGTCAACCGTCACACTTGGCATGGGCACCGCCAGTAACAATGCTCACAGCTCCCCAGGGGGATCGCGGGGCCCTGCAGTGATGTACCAGCTAACACTGGACCCTCCAGGGGAAGGCCACCTCTCTGCTGCTGGCGGGTACAGACTCCTCTGGATTCCAACGGGGGTTTCTCGGGTCTCAGCCTGGGCACACCTGGCAACCTGTGAACGGAGCCTGCCCCCCGCCCCCAGGTTTCCGGCTTAGTTCCAGAATGGCGCGTACCATGGCGACCCAACCGCCCTGCTTGTCGGAGAGCAGCGCCGCTTCAGGAGCCCGCAAAGGTTCCCCCTCAGGCAAGTGTGTCCCCACGTCCTGCTCGCTCTTCTGGGCATCAGGGACATGGAAGCCATTCACACCCCTCGGCATCGAGCCCAGGACCCGTCTCCCAAGCTACCCACAGAGGCGTTGGAACAGGATCAGCCCCGAGAGCCTCACCCTGAGGCAGCCGCATGGTGGAGTCTGTGTCTGTCACCGAAGGTTAGAGCCTCTCAGGCGTTCTTAGAAGGGTGGCTTTGGCTGTGGCCATCCCGCCCGAGGAAGGACAGGAAAAGTCCCATAGGCCTGTGCACAATTTGACTTAGCTGTTCTGCTGAGGATAGGTCTGCTTATTCGTGAGGTTATTCCAGAACCTACCAGGCTTCTCAGCGGACCCCAGTGAACCTCCTGGGCTCCTGTAACTGGGGCGGAAAGGAGAACTGCCTGGGCTTATCAATAGCGGGGATTGTGAAATCCTCGTTTCCTTGTTGCTCTGCCATTATGGCCCCGCTTCCCTCTTTGTCTGTCTGTAGGATCTCAGGTTCTTTAATGGCTTCTGTCTGTTGTGTAGTTAATGTTGCTGGGTATAACTCCGATAAGGCGATGGGATAGGATTGGTTAGATCATTCTGTTACAGTATGTTGGGACTGGTTAGTAATATTTCAATACAATAGCTGCTTAAGGTAGCTAAGCAGGACTCAAGAGTCGCTGTATAAACTGGGGTCCAAAGGAAGGTTTTTGGGAATCCACTGCAGGGCACAGCCCCAAGATCAGAGCAGCCAGACCTCCACCCTGTGCCAATGACACCTCACAGAAACTGGAGTCACCCAGGGGGACCTGATCCTGACCAGCCATCAAGAAAAGTTCATCTGTCTTCCTGGGAGTAGTGACTATTGTCTGCTTGGCGTGTGCATTCTGGTTTTGGTGATTGTAGGATTCTGTCTCCCCATGGAACGTGAATCTAGTCTTAGCAAAGCTAATGTGTCCCTCCTTTAAGCCTCTATTACACCTTTCTATGCAGGTGGCATTTCTGGTGGCTCTTATATTGGCCAGGAAATTTAGGGCAGTAGCATCTGAGCCATTGTAAACGGTTTTCTTTGCAGATAAAGTTTATCTTCATCCTCACCCAAGGTTTCTTACTACGATAGTTTCCAGTTTTCATATTAACAGAGCGATCTCCTTACCAATCACCTTTCCAAACCCTCGTGGACATCAGGGTGAAGAAATGCTTCACGCTTGGACATTAGAAGGGCATTAGCTTTTTTGCTGGATTGGGAAAAGCCTTTTACAGCTTTGGTGCAACTGCTTATCACATTTGCAAACACAATGAATAGCTGTCCAGTGTCTACTCTAAGAACCTCATCTTACATTTCCAGTTGTCTTCACTTTTGCAACCTATTGGCTAATGTGACATCCAGATTGGGCGCTAGATCTTCAACCAGCTCCTAAGCAGCTTTTGTGGACTTTCTAGCAACACCCTCATATTTGACATTTGGAAAGTAGCAGCTTGGTCTTCAGGACATTTGTTTGCCTCTGACTATACAATCCCCCAACAATCTAGAGATGATGTCAAATTTTAACAAGTGGTCCTCCAATCCCTGTTTAATTAGCGTCCGAATCCATTTCCAGTTTGGACCCCACCTACACTGAAATGAAGATGTGCAGTCACCCCAAGAAGAAAGCTGGTTACTAACCTTTCCATAACTGTTCTTCAAGAAGGGCTGCATTTGTCCATTCTGTGACTCACCCTCCTTCCCCTCTCTGTCCCTGTCTATCCAGCAGGAAGAAACCGTGTGGAATTGGGGCAGCTCTCCCCCTTCATGCCTGCATAGGGTGCACAAGGCACTTGGGGGCCTTTGCCCCACCTCAACAGGTACCTACAAGGGAAAACCTCATCAACAACTGCACAGCGCATGTCAAAGAATAGCAACGAGGAGTCCTGTGGCACCTTAGAGACTTACAAATATATATCTAGTGTCATGAGCTGTCGCGGGCACAGCCCACTTCCACAGTTACGGAAAGGGTAGGGACTGGGTGTTGGTGCTAAGTAGCAATTCCAGGAGACACAGAGGAGATAATGGGCAGTAAACCCAATATCTGCTTGCCACGGTAGAAGGACATAGTGGGCATCTATGGTGCTGTTATGCTAGGCCAAGGCACAGGAGCAGGCTAGGGTCCATCGGTCCCGGAACAGGCAGGGCTGTGCTGGTCTGCATGTGTTTCGAGCTGTGCAGGGGCAGAAAGCAGCTCTTATTTGCCATCTCCACAGGCTGGGGCAGGTACAACTGGGACTATTCTGTGGATTGCTGTCTTCACTCAACAGCCAAGGTGCAGCGTGAGGGTGAATCCTAGAATTCTAGAGCTGGAAGAGATCTCAGGAGGTCATCAAGTTCGACCCCCTGCCCAAAGCAAGGTCAACCCCAACTCAATCATCCCAGCCAGGGCTTTGTCTAGGGATGGAGAGTGGAGTGAAGGCCTGGTCACCAATCTAGAAATCACGAGCACACATCGGCCTGCCTGAGTTGAGTGGCAGTGAGCACCAAGGCCGGTCTGAAACCAATCACCATGGGGTGGGGGACAGGCGGCACCAGGAGGACAATAACATTAAAGTGGACGAAGGAAAACCTTGGTTGAACAGCGATAGAGCAATGTTCTGATGTTGAGACTGCGGGGCTGTGGTATAGCCCCCTAGGAAAAGACTGGGGGCCCCATGTCGGGGGGCAAAGCTCCAGCAGACATGCTGAAGACCCATCCTGCTCTGGGAGGCTGGGCTAGCTGGGATCCAGCAGGTCTCCTCCATCCTGTGATTCAGAGCGAGTGGGCCACACAGCCGGGCTGTGCAGAAAGCTGACTCGGCCTGTGTAAAAGAAGGGCGAGGTTTCTCTGCTCTGAAGGAGCCTGCATGGCCTGGATTGGGCAGCAGCAGGCATCATGCTGCACTGCCCATGGGCTTCGCTCACCAGCAGCATCCTGATGAGACAGCAGCTGCCTGCGTCAGACCAGGACCAGACTGAGACGTGCTGGGCCCTAAGCTAGGTCAAGTGTAAGAGACCCCATGGTGTTACCAAAACAATGTGTATTATTCTACCAGAAAGGACAGTGGAAATAGAAATAATCAGGTTTTCTATTTGCATCTATACTGGTACCATAGGCAAGGATACAGCTAAAAACCAGCCATTCTTCAGTATTTAGAGACCCCTCATAATCTGAGGCCCTAAGTGGCAGCTTAGCTTGTGCATAAATCCAGCCCTGCATCCAATGGGGCAACTGGGATAACCCTGAGCCAGGGTTTCTGTTCCATATGGGCCCGGGGACAATCATTCAGTCATTCCTGTTTCTGTTTACTAGTTGGTGACATGGTGCTTTCCTAAGAGAAAATGAAAGTGTCTCCACAGAACTCCCTCAGAAACTGCCAGAGCGAGGCGCCCACTCCTCTGCTGAGGTAAGGCCTCTTCCCTCGGGAGGGAGTCAAAGTGTAACCCCCTGCCGGATCCCAGGGCTTCGGCTGAGGTGAATTCAGGCTAATGCACATTCAGAGAAGAAAGGCATTTCCCAGGGCTGGGCCAATTCGCAGTGTCATGGTGGGCGCTAGCGAGAATGAGAAGGGAGGTGGGGCCGGCTGCTCGAGTTACTGAGGCTGGGCTGGGACACCTGCTTTGGAATTTTCACTCTGACAGTAGATTTGGATGCAGAAATGCAGGGTTGGTTTAGGGAAAGCTACAGGGCCTTAGCGATGGACACGTGTATGGTGGGCATGGTGCTGTGCAGAGATTTCCCTAGCTCTTCCTAGGCAGGGGCAGGGTACCACCCTGAATTTCTCCAGCCCCCCTCCCCAATTACATGCAGTGTTGTGAGTTTATTTGTTGTTTGGAGACCTTGAATTGAAACTGAAACACGAATGCACACTTTAGCAGCATATCCAGCCGGTGAGAAATGCATGTCCCTGAAAGCAGAATGGCTTTGAAAAGCGTGAGCACAGCCTAGCCTCCTCCTACAGCTGTTACTTGTGACAATGTTGGTGCATTTGTCGAGGTGATATTGGCCTACTAATGATTTCAAAGGATTATTTGAAGCAAGGTCTGAATGAGCTAGTGATGAGCCAAGGTGGGTGGAAAGGTTTCAGCACCAGACTATTTACATGAACTCACGTACTCTGCCCAGGCATCCAGCATCCTTGTGCTGCCCAGGGGATCCATTTTGGCTAGTGCTGTATGAATAAAGAGCATTAGAGCTGTACTTAGCCGGCCTGAAAGAGGGGTCTCCTTCAGTGCTTTCTTTGTGCTAGGCAGGTCATAGCCCTGGGACCTCTGGGCTTGCTACACCAGTAGGGCCCTACCAAAGTCACGGTCCATTTTGGTCAATTTCACATAAAAAATCATAAATTTCATTATTTCAGCTATTTATATATGAAATTTCAGAGTGTTGTTGTTATAAGGGTCCTGACCTAAAAAGGTGTTGTGGGGTCGCAAGATTATTGTACCAAATCAGGGCGGGGGGGGGGGGGGGCTTGTGACACTGCAACTATTCCTTCTGCACTGCTGCTGGTGGGGTGCTGCTTTCAGAGCTGGGCAGCTGGAGAATGGCGGCTGCTGGCTGGGATCCCAGCTCTGAAGGCAGAGCCACTGCCAGCAGCAGCACAGAAGTAAGGATGGCCTGGTATGGTATTGCCACTTTTCCTTCTGCACTGCTGCTGGCGGGGTGCTGCCTTCAGAGCTGGGCACCTGGACATCAGCCACCACTATCTGGTCAGCCAGCTATGAAGGCAGTGCAGAAGCGAGGGTGACAGCACCGTGACCCCCATAAAATGACCCCCCTGGCAACTCCCTTTTGAGTCAGGATGCCCAATTTGAGAATTACCGGTCTTCCCCGTGACGTCTGTATAATATGGTGTAAAAGCCCACAAAAGAGCAGATTTCATGGTCTGTGATGCGTTTTTCTGGCTGTGAATTTAGTAGGGCCCTACCCCTCAGCTATAAAAATAACAAACTTGTTTGAGCCCTGGCACCACTCTCATTACAAACGAAGCACTGGCCACTCGCAGCAGAATTGCACTTGCTAAGCAGGCACATTGGATGCCAGGTCCTGGTGAAGAGAGTGATTGGGTGGGACACATTTTTCTTGGTGGGGTGGGGTGAGTCAGAGGCACTGTCTGACCTGCCCCTCTCTCCCCTTTAGAGACAGGGCTGATTAGGGTCCATAGAGAGGCTTTTGGTTTGTTAAGTGGCTGCTGGAGCTGAAATCCCTGATACTCAGGACTAAGGGCTTAGACCTGTTGGGACCAAGGGTGAAAGTAACTTACACGTATTGTCCTGTCACAACCCTATACAACAGTACCTGCAAGAAATATAAGTGTGGGGTGGAGTGGGGGAGGGAGGGCTCAGGGCAGAGGGTTCAGGTGTGTGAGGAGGGTGCAGGCGTTAGGGCTGGGGGCAGGGATGCACGAGTCAAGGTTGGGGTGTAGGAGGAGAGGGGTCAGGGCAGAGGGCTGGGTGAGTGCAGGGGGCTCAGGCAACATTTCAGGAGCCAGGGGGGCTGCAGCCGCACTTAACCCTGGCCACTGTGTGGTGTTTTTCTGTTTGCTGACTAGGGAGTGAGGCAAGGTGCACAGCCTGCGTCCTTCCTCCTCCGCCCTCCCCTGGGCCGCCAGAGCAGAGCAGACTGTGAACTTTGCCTTACTTCCTAGTCAACAAAAAGAAAAAAACACTCAGCAACCAGGGTGTGGCTGCAGCCCCCCCCCCCCGAAATGTCAGCGGGGAGGCAGGGGGCTCTGGGCTGGGGCAGTCCCAGACGTCTCCCCACAGCCAGCCCCTCTAACCTGCCTGGCTGCCTGCTTCTAGCGCGGCAGCCTACAGGATGCCAGGAGCCAGGCTGGAAGCACCCTGCCACTCCCCCTACCCCCGAGTGCTCCAGCTGGCCGGCTTCTTGCCAGAGCACTGCACCGGGGCACACCATCTTCCTTTCACCTCTAGTTGGGACAGTGTTTCTATGGGCAAGGCAGCCCCACCTGCCCCACCAGCAAGGTTCCCTGCCGAGGGCTGAAATCTCGGAGAACATCAGGAGATGGATTTGTGGAGGTCACAGTGGCAGGTGGCAGGAGAAGGTGACAGTGCAGGGCCATCGGGGACAGAGGGGTGGAGTGAAGGGTGGCAGGACAAACGACTGGGGCAGGGCGTTGTTGGACTATGGTTTAGTGACTTCGCTCCAGAATCCTAGATTTGTGACTGGGAAACCTAGATTAATATACCTCTCCTAGTAGGCCAAGATTTTTAAAATGTATTTTTGTCCAGGTTGTTGTCCCACATCATCGCTATCTCCAGAGTTCATTGTTTTCAGGAGTTTCTGCATGAACTTTTCGAGTATTAGAATTAATTGTTATATAAGAACGGCCATACTGGGCCCGACCAATGGTCTGTTTATCCCAATAGCCTGTCTTCTGGCAGTGGCTATTCCAGGTGCATCAGAGAGAATGGACAGAGCTGGTGATTATCAGGTGATCCATCTCCTGTTGTCTATTCCCAGCATCTGGTGCACAGAGGTTAGGGACACTTGGAGCATGGTGTTGCATTGCTGCCCATCCTGGCTAATAGCCATTGATGGACCTGACCTCCGT
Source organism: Pelochelys cantorii (assembly GCA_032595735.1). Classification (NCBI taxonomy): domain Eukaryota; kingdom Metazoa; phylum Chordata; order Testudines; family Trionychidae; genus Pelochelys; species Pelochelys cantorii. The sequence goes on from CM064341.1 coordinate 41,808,593, forward strand.
GAATTTATCTAGCTCTTGTTTGAACCCTGTCATAATTTTGGCCTTCGCAAAATCTCCTGGCAAAAGGATCCATGGATGACGGTGGCTGTGTGAAGAAAAACTTGCTTTGGTTTGTTTTAAACTCACTGCCTATTCATGTCATTGGGTGATGCCTGACTCTTGTGTTAAGTGAGGGAGTAAATTACACTTCCTTATTCATTTCGTCCACACCAGTCAATATTTTATAGGCCTCTCTCATAGCTCCTCGTAGTCGTCTCTTTTCCAAGCTCAAAAGTCCCAGTCTTTTTAATCTCTCCTCATATAGAAGCTGTTCCTTACCCCCTCATCATTTTTGTTGCCCTTCTCTGTGTCTTTTCCAACTCCAATATCACTTTTTTGAAATGGGGTGACCAGATTTGGGCACATTATTCAAGCTGTGGGCATTTATGTAGTAAAAGTGGAGGAGCTTGGTTTGCCAGACTGCTCGGTCAAGCCAGTCCTCCCAACTTATGTGAAAAGGCTGCGAAACAGCATGTCTCTGGACTGCATCAATATGCGGAAAGTCTTATAAGCCAGTCACTGTCAAAGCCAATTTTAGAAGCACTTAATGAAGCTGTTAAGAATGCTGGAGACACAACTCAGTTTTTGTGAACCAGCATGGCTGTTGCTTAATGCTTTCTATTTAAGCGAGAGCTATCACATTGGAAGCCAATGTTAAGTGCGTTGCCACTTCCTAATCTTGAAGTTGGGCACTGGTTCTGAACAAGACTGACGCGTGCTTGATATCTTTCTGAGTGGGAAAAAGCCTCAGCTGACTGTCTAGAAACATCGGGTGCAATAGTGAAAGATTCAGCCATTGAAAAAGTGAGCAACTTTTACTGTATTCAAAAAATGTGCATAGACGGCTGATGAATGCACTGGTGCAAATAGGCATCAAGTGTTAAGTTATTGCATAGGTTATCCTGGTGTCCATGGGAGGCCAGTAGCTCCATTCTAGATGTTCAAGTTACAGATGATACATCGGCTGCATCTCTGATATCTTAGAAAAGTTAAATGCTTGAAACTGAACCCCAAAGAGATGCCTTTTTCTGCATTTGATGGAGCTACAAACTTCTCTGGAAGACATTGTAAAGTACAATCTTTGTTCAGAGAAAAGTGTAACCACAATCTCGCCTCTACATCTACTCCAGCTAGCGCTAGTACTCATTGCAAAATCTTCAAAAGACATTAAAATGCCATAAATGTAATGGCTTTGTTATACTTTTTTTCAGCAAAAAGGACTGAATGTCTTTAAAACAAATAGAAGATACACTGGGATTGAAGTTCAAATTAGTCCAACCTGGGAAAACTTGCTGCCTTTTTCACAAGCAATTCTTGGCTGTTGTTTTAAAATTACTGAAACGGTTATTACTGGCTTATGCTGCAACAGTAATAGGTCTTTGTCCATCAAGAGAAGCTACCCATGGATGGATTAGAATTATCAATTGAAAACATATGGGCAGAAGCAAAGACTTCAGTCAAGAAGTTGACTAATGAAAGTACTTACATTGACTCCTTAAGTGATGAGGAGAAGTCTTTGTTAAGCCAGTTGAAAAAGTACACAGACTTGGTTTTTATAAATCTACAATAGTGGTTTCTGGCCTCCACATAGCCTGTCTTATAAAAACACCTACAGCTGAGTGGAGTGAGGGGCTACCTGCAATGGGCTGCGATGAGATCAGGATGGAATGGAGAATTTTGAACACAGATGCAAGTGATGAAGAAATGAAGATTTAACTTCAACTTCTTCATCATCATCCCTGGTGGTTCAACCTAGTTTTTGTGCTACATTTCCTGGGATGAAAGAAGCAGGAATTCATCTCTTGCTACTCGCAGTCACAACAGCTACAGCTGAGTGTTCTTTTTCCTCGTGGAGTAGGGTTTTGTGTTCTGAAAGAAGTCACCTTCTACCTAATCATGAGCATGTCACGAAGGACATACAAGTAAACACCAAAAAGTTGTGCAAAATTACAAGAAACCAAGAAGGATGTAGATGTGATGCCTCATAGTGGCCTTGAGTAGCCCCCTTTAATTTCTGTGATGATTTTAAAACTTGAGTTAAATCTAATAAAATGGCCGAGAGACATTTTTCCATTTTTGCTGCAGTGCCATACAGCCCAACTTAGCCCAACAGTCTCAACCCTCAGCGGCTCTCACCTCCCCCCATCTATATATTCAAATGCCCCCATACATTTTAACTCCTGTGAAAACACTGGTGCTGCTTCTGCAGCAGTTTTCCTAGCTGGCTGGAATCCCACAGGTGCTGCTCTACATGGGCCATGTTAGCTGCATCTCCTCTTAGCAACTGTCCTTATTAACTAGTCTCTTTGCCCAGCTTTGCTGCTTTCTTGCATGTGCTTTGCTGACTAACACCTCTGCATTTTCTGCAAGGCTCATTCATATTTTACCTAATTTCCTGGCCTTTCAAGTGGTTTCTTTTGCTGTTTCCTTCCGGTGGAAGAATGTTACTTAGCTCTCAGCTGTTCTGCTGTCACTTTACCTCATTATTTTTGGTAATATGCAGATTATCTTCCTCCTAGATGTAGAGATTATGTGACTCTTGAAAGATGGTGCCAGGGGTGTTACTTTTAGAAACATGATGGTTGCTTAGCATATTGTGTTATTTCCATTGTTCCAGGAAGAAAATATGGAGAGCTATTGTTTTACCACATCATGAGCTTAACAGTTAGATGCTGTGATGGACCGGGCTGGGTCTGGGTACCACTGAGGGCATCAGCTTAGGGCAAATTGCTCAAAACCAGGGCTACTTACAGCCCTCGACTGGAGACCTTCCCTGGACAGGCCACAAACCAGTCACACCGAGTCCTTCAGCTTCCAACCTGGCCAGCAGGAAGCCTCACAATTTTACACGAAGGTGAGAAGTTATAAAACCTGATCTCACCAACTCCAAACAGATCGTCCCAGTCCCAAAGAACCAACTACAGTCCCAGGCCAATTTACACTTTAGATCTTACCCACAAGAGCACGCTGGGCCAATCCTTTAGAATCTAAAATCTAAAGGTTTATTAATAAAAGAAAGGAAAAGTTGAGAGTAAGATTGTTAAGGAGAATACATTACTTGCATCAATCACCAAGTTCTTGATGCAGGCTCTTAGCAGAGATGTTACAAACTGCTAGTTTAGAAGTCTCTGGTGTACATCCTGTATTAGGATCGGTTAGCAGTCCTTCCTGGCTCTCTGTCCCTAGTAAGGCTGCATCTGGAGCAAGATTGAAGACAAGATGGAGACACCCCTCATGCAATTTTTATATTCCTGGTGTCTCCCAAATTGGAGCTGGTCACATGATCAACTGCCCTGTCTGTGTTTCACATGTCAGCAGCCAGGAGGCACTGGCCAGTCTGCAGGCTTCCAGACGCGTCCCTCAGGTGTGTATTGGCCACTCCTGAGAGCCAGTGTCCATGCAGCAGGGCTAGTTAGCACAGCCAGTCACTGACCAATCCTTCCTCACAATAGGCAGTCCAGGCCCAGTGCTCCCTCCCAGACAGAGAACATTCCCGGTACCAGCACAGAGCCCATGTTCATAACTCCACGTGCAGACATCACACAAGCACACAAGTAGCATACACAGAATCAGCAGAGCATAAGCTTTCATTTGACACCTCCCGTGGTCCACTGTGTACAGAATTTGGGGCAAACACCTCCCGTGGGTGCAACAGTGATCTGTCTGCTCACTTTAAAATCCAGTAACATGACAGATGCATTAATTAGCAAAGCCCTATCTCGAAGGTGTGATTGCACCATTTAGTGTACGGATTGTCTTGGTTTGCTAATTACTCACAAACAAATGCCTGTCTCCCCATTCAGAGGCCTCTGCCACAGCAAACAGAGACAGCAGCTCTCCTAATGCAAGTCCAGCAGCCCCCAAACTTCCCCTTTCCCATGGAACTAGCCACTGCAGCACCAAGCTAACAGCCCAGGGAGTGTGTCTGAGCTGCCCCAGCTGGACAGCCTACTCGATGGCACATGGCGGGTTAGGTCTGCACCTCTGAGCCCTGCCTATGCACCTTTTCCTCTCCTGAGGGTGGTATTGAGTATGGAAACTCTGATGCCTTTGGTGTGGAAGAGTCGGCGACACCCACATGCACAGTGCAGTCTCTAGGCGGGTGTGCACTGTGGGGTGGAGATGGAACTTTTGGCTTCACTGCACTTGCCTGGGCCAGGCTGAAGTTCTCTCTGCCAGCTAGCTCCCACAGTGCTGGCAGTGGCAGAAATTGGGACTCCCAGAGAAGCTGTGTCTGTGTCCCTCGTCCCAGCTCACTGGTGGGCTGAGGGGGTGGGCTACGTTGTGTGGACTTGTACAGACAGAGACCTTAGCACGCCCCAGGCTGATCCTTGTGTTCACGTGCCACATTTCTGGCACTGCTGGTCCACGGGGCACAATCCATACCAAGGGCAGTTCCCATGCTCGGCCCCAGGCCTGGGCCCTTGTGCTGTTTTTAACACGCTCTGCCCCATCAGCAGGAAAACCCCACCATGAGAGCGTTCTACAGCCGCGAAAAACCAATGTTCAGCCAGCCCACCCCTGCCCTGCCCTAGCCCCTGGCAAAAGCCCCACCCCGCTCCACCCGCAGCTAACCCATCCCACCCAGCCCTGCCCCAGCCACCAGCAACAGCCCCCTGCACTCGCCCCACCCAACAACTTCCACTCCGAAACCTTCCCTCATCCCCGCTTCACTCACCCCAGCACCTACCACTCCATCCCTCTCACACACCAATAAGTGCCCTAGCCTTGCCCATGCCCCACGCCCATAAGTACCCCCATGTGTACTTACCCCATTCCCATAACTCTGTCCCTGCCCCATCCAACAGCTACTCTGTGGCTGCAGGGGGCAGGAAGCGAGTCAGTTCACGCCACTCAAGGACAGAAATCGGTTCACACACTTACAGTGGGAGCAATGGGAACTGGTCAGAACCTGCCTGCCAATGGCTCTGAGTCAATCACTAGGGATTTGAGTAAATCAAAACGTTTATAAAGACCATAAAAGCAGGGCACCCAGCCACCCGCCCTCCTGCTGCCAGACTCCTGGCCACTGGGGCTCTGTGGTCCAGGAACACGTTGCTGGATCAGTGTCCTGGTTTCGAGCAGTTCAACCTGTACTATCTCTGTGAATTGGTTTTATTCAACTGCGCAGTGTGGGGTTTGAGCAGGAGTGGCATTTACCCTTGGTCTGGCCGGTAAAGTGTGTGAAGTCGCATTGGCGCATTCGTTGCAAGTTTGGAGTTAGAGCTATTGGAATGGGTTCATTCCAGGAGGTTCCAACATCCCCGCTGGGATACTCAGGATCTCCTGTAATGTCACCAGTACCAGGCATCGAGGCACATGGGTGAGCATTGCCTGCTCCCGAGGCAGGGAGGGAAAGGGGGGTTACACCAGCGTGTTTTAACACTGCTGCTTCTTATCGTTAGCCCCACAAGACAAGGGCATTGCCTGTCTTTAGCTTCCCTTATCAATTTTGGAGCACCCACCAGGCACCACAAGGGTTCCCCTCAGTCCTTGCCCTTTTGTATCTCCAAGCCCTGGCAGTCCCTCCATTTAGCTAACCCTCTCCTAACTAAATACAAAACTGCTGGTGTGCCGCAGCCCCCTCCCAGCCCCACCTCCGCCCTGCACCTGCCAGCCACTCCGTGTTGTGCTGCCAGGGGCTGCACTAACCATCGCAATGGGGCTAGTGTCAGCTGCAGGGCTCCCCAGGCCCTGGGCACCAGCGCGTGGGGCCGGGGCGCCCCAGTGAGCCCCACGCTCAGGCCTGCAGCAGCGGGCCGGGAGGGCATTTGCCATTAGTTCCTATAGGCAATGCCTATCCCAGCAAAGCTGGGCCCTCTGATTGGTTGCTCACCCCACCCGGCCTGTCTCGTGGGGCAGATAACCAATCAGAGCTGCTCCAAACAGAACCCACCCCTGCCCCATAGCAGCAGCCGCATCTTCTCGCGGGATGGCACTAACGTGCTTGGGGCAGCTCCTCGGCCCCTCCCCCTGCAGCTCCCAGGCCTGGGGGGGTGGGGACGAACCCCAGGAGGAGGGGAACTGGGAGGGGGGGCTGGACTGATGGGGACTGGGGGGACTGAGCTTATTGGGGCACTGAGGTGATGAGGATTGGGGGTACTGAGGGGCTGAGCCGATGGGGTCTGAAGGGGCTGGACTGAGGGGGTGAGGGGACATAAGTCATTGCTGGGCAGGGAACAGGCGGCTGTGGGGTGAGAGCTCCTGCCGTGGGGTCAGAATCTCCTGACCCAATGAGTATGGGAGAGTGGGCAGTGTTGATTGTCAGTCGCACGCTGCTGGTGGGGCAGGGAGAGTGACAACCACCGGTCAGACCAAACACCTCACCATAGCCTTTAAAAAATCTCATGATGGGGGGGGTCTCACGAGTGATTTTTGACTGCTTGAGCCAGGCAGTACCGTGCAATGGGGAAACGTGTCCCTGGGATTCCCCAGCTCCCACTTCCCACCATGCCCCGATACCCAGTACCCCCCGGCCTCTGGGCCTCACCTCACAACACCCCAGGCTGCCCCATCTCTCCTCACACCTTCCTTCCTCAAACAACCTGCTGGGCTCTCTCCCCCACAGCCTGCTTTGGCTGTTTCCAAGACCCTGGTGTCTCTGACTTCTCCAGGCCCACACAAGCTGTCCCTGGCCCTGCTCTCCCTCTCCCCCACGGCTGCTTCTGTGGGTGTGAGGAATGGGCTCCTATCTCCCATGCACCTTGAGGGAAGGGCCCATCTGTTGTCATGCTCCTCTGCCCAGGCCTTGGGATTTTCCGCCCGCCTAGCTAGCTGCTGCCAGCCCATGGACCAGCAGCCAAGGCCCGGCAGCGCCCAGTGTGATCAGGGGCCGGCCTGCATTCCCTGCTCTGCCCTAGGCTAACCCATCGCCCTTCCCCTCCTGCTGCTGAGTCTGTCTGGGATTTCCTGCATTCTGCTGCCAGCAGGTGCAGTCAAAAGCACTGAGCAGAGCTGTGCTCGGCTGCAAACGGGCCCCTGCCTCTGACCAGGAGCAGAGTAGCAGTGCATGGCCAAACAACTAATTACAATTCACACACCAAGTCTAAGGGCACAGGGCCAATGCGTCCGTACTGCGGGTCTCTGAATCCACCAGCCTCACAAAGCCCCTTGAAATGACCTTTTAAAGTGTGGGTTTGCTCCACTTCTCCCACCATTTTCTCACATGTGAACGTTAGAGAGCAGAGAAAAACACCACGCAGAACTGTGTGGGTGTCAGAGTCATGAATTCATTGTGTTTAATGTACTCACCACATCCTTCTATCTGCACAGTAAAACTGATACAGCGCTGACGTCAGCCACCGAATGTCACTGTATATTCCAATACACTACTGTTCTGTATTGCTCACAGGCAGATTTTTAGTTTTCACTCATTCAGGGCTGATGAACTCCACCTACTTTTCATAGGCTTTGCTTTCAGTGTCTGCAATGACAGTAACGTGTTAACCAGGCAAGTGGCCAGTGGATTTTTGGGAGGCTCAAGTGGACATCTGAAAGGATGAGGCAAGGTAATATCAGTGGTTCTACCCATTCCCATAGAGGTTTTGTGCCAGCTTGAAGCAGTTTGTACTATAATAGTAAGTCTGACTACACTTCAAATCTTTCCTATAGTGTACTGTACTTGCCCCTCTGGTGGTGTCCATATTGACTTTTCTTGTGCATAATAAGGATTGTTTTGCTTCCTTTCTGATTTACCTGTTGCTGTAACCATATGGTCAGATGTTTTACTGTTACTGCTGTGTACAGTAGCCTTCAAGCTCAGGGCTCAGAGGCAAACACTCACTATGCAGTTCACTGAATTATCTTTAACCTTGCTTGACCGTCTAGTTTCTTTCCTTTGATTTGCTGTAACTAAAAAATGATTTTCTGTGTTTGGGAATTTTATATTTCATCTTGATTTCCTGTTAGCTTTTATAAATGAGCTATTAGAGTTTTTGGAGCACATCTCTATAAATACAGATGTGTACAATCCATGTAGCCATTTACAAACACAGGGCTGGAGCCAGGAGACTCAGGCCCTCAGGCTACTCCAGATCTTGGTACTATGTATCTGTGAACATACTGTGCTGGGTCAGTCTCCATCTCTCACATTAGGCTATTACACTGTTTAGCGCTGCTTGCACACTTGTATCAAAATTACAGACAATACCTGGCATCTTTAATTAGTACAGAGCTTTTCATGCAACCTGGCCCTGAAACTGCTGTAAAGAGTTTAAAAGACCTGTGCTTAGTAATGCTATAGCACTTGGCAGGTTATGAGCATTCATGAATTAAGAACCGTGTCCAGGTCTGGTGTCCACAATTCAAGCTGGATGGTGCTAAATTGGAGAGAGTTCAGAGGTGAGCCATGAGAATGATTAAAAGAGCAAAGAGCTCAATCTATTTCACTTAACAAAAAGTTAAGTACTTACAAGGGGAACAAATGGTGAATAACAGGTTCTTCAATCTAGCTGACAAAGGTAGAACATGCTCCAATGGGTGGACGTAGAAGCTAGACAAATTCAGACTGGAAATAAGATGTACATTTTTTAACAGTGAAAGTCATTATCTACTGGAACAATTTTCCAAGGGTTGTGCATTTTCCATCACTGACCATTTTAAAATCAAGATTGGATGTTTCCTGCTCTAGGGACTATTCTGGGTGGTTCTCTGTCCAGTGCTATAGAGGATGTTTGATCACGATGGTCCGGCCTGGCCTTGGAACGCATGAATCTATGGGCTTCCCCAGGTCCCTGGGAGCTCAGTCCGTTTTTACAGACAGGCAAACGGAGGCGCAGAGAAGGGACATGACTTGTCTGAGGTTACACAGTGAGTCCAGGGCAGGTGGGAGAACGGACCCTAAGCCTCCCAACCTGTTACTTATGTGGACTCTCCAAGTTAGTAACAGGTGAGCCAACAGAGGTAGGAAAAGGAAGAGATGAGTTTTCTGATTAGAAATTCTTTGAGAAGGCAATGAGGCAGACAGGCTGGTCTTAGTCCTACTCAGGGCTTTGGTCCTCAGCAGGCCTGGCAAATGGAAAAGAACTTAGCTGCATCTTGTGCTTGTCCAGGCATAGGGGCCCAACCAGGCCTGCTGCTCCGTTCCATGCTATTCTGCTTTGGCAGGTGTGTCTCAGCACAGCACCCCAAGCAGAAGCAGCAAGCTCTTGGGCCCAGAGCCTGGCGTGTGCTGACATACCTGTTCTCACTTTGCGAGCAGCAGTCCCTCCTCCCTTGCCACCCGTGGGAGAAGGAGAGAAGGTTTGGGGGCCACAGAGAGAGACTGGGGGGCCCTGGCAAGCACAAGAGGTTGGACAACATGGGGCATGAAAGAAACAACAGTGTATGGGGAGAAGGTGGGTGCTTCCCAGAGAGAGAACAGGAGCGACCAAGGAACAGAGAAAGCATGGAAGAGCCTGAGGTGAGGGAGAGACAAGACAATCACTCGGCAGGATTACCCGAGTGTATCTCACTTCATCGTTTCCCTGCCCTGGCTCTGGTGCACCTCAGTGCCTCCTCTCTCTCCTGTGGCATGGTCTCGCCTCCGGGTCCCTTGGTCTAATTCCAGTGGTTGGGTTAATGCACAGGTGCTGCGTGGCTTTCGTGGCCTGGCAGAGGCAGGAGTCAGACTGGATGATGTCGTGACCCTTCCTGGCCTTGGACTCCTGCTAAGAGCTGAAGGGGACGTGTCCACACTGCAATTAGGTAAATGCATTGAGCTCATTAATCTGCCTCTGCTCTGTTGCCGCCCTGTCGATGAAGACTTGCATGCTGTGCTAGCTGTGTCTGGGGAGTGCCGTGTAATGGCCACAGGACTCCTGCAGGGGCCTCGGATCCATTCCTTGCAGGAGACATGCTCTAGTGCAGCGGTCTCCAACCTTCTCAAGCATGAGATCACTGTTTGAATACAAGTGCAGCCCAACAGCTACCTCACATCCAAATCCCCTGGCCCCGCCTCCTTTGGACCCCTTCTCTGAGGCCCTGCCCCTGCTCACTCCGTCCTCCCTCCCCCCTCCTCTCTCAATTTCGCCAGGCTGGGCAGAGGGTTGGGGGCAGGCTCTGGTCTTGGATTAAGGGATCTGGAGTGTGAGAGGGGCTCTGAGCTGAGCTTGGGGCGGGCAGTTGGGGTACCGGAGGGGGTTCTAGGTGCAGGCTCTGTGAGAGCATTTGGATGCAGGGGTGCTTGGGGTGCAGAGGGGGTTCCTGACTGGGGTAGGGTTTTGGGATGTAGGCTCTAGCTGGGCCCTGCCTACCTCAGGTGGCTCCTGGGTGCTGGTGCAGGGGGCTAAGGAGGCTCACCCCTGCCCTGGCCCTGCACCACTCCCCAAAGTAGCCAGCAAACTCCCTCCCAAGCCCTGTTGTGCCCCCTCTCTGCTCTGTGGAGATGGGATACAGGGTGGGGAGGGGGCACCCTGACATCAGCGCCCTGCTCTCCCTCCCCTGCCCTGCCCAGCAAGCAGGAGGCTCCTGAAGAGACAGGTCCAAGGCAAAGGGCAGGAGATGAGCAGCTGTAGGGGGAGAGGCAGCTGAAGTGCTGGCACTTGATAGCCTCTTGGCCAAACCAGTCAGGATCCCCTGTCACAGGCACCAAGATCTACCAGTAGATCCTGATCGACTGGTTGGTGGCCACTGCTGTAGAGGAAAGAGGTCACGACAGCTGGAGGTAGGATTAGGTCCCATCCAGCCCACTGCACAAGTCAGCGTATGACTATTCCTACATGCTAATATTTTGCCCAGTCTAGTTTTAAACATCTCAGGTGAGATGGTTTCAACCCCTTCTCTTGGGAGATCATTCCAAAGCCTAACAGAGAGCAGCACTGAGATTTTTTTCTGATACTCAGTCTAAATTTTCCATTTTGCCCTGTCAGTCTTCATTCCACCCACAGTTCTCCCTAAATGATTCTTCTTTTCCTTAGTGTTAACCTCTCTCAACTATTTGTGTGGCTGCCTGTAATCTCACCCCCATGTATTCATCTGTTAGCCCAGCTAGAGGAGGGCAGCACGTTTGCCTCCTTCCTCTTCTGTCAGGCCCTCCTGGATCTTTCTGATGCTTTTCTCTGAATGGTCTCTGAGCCGGGGAGGAGACACACAGGAGAAGGCTCTTGAGCAAGGGACAGCTGGATGGTTTGGGGGAGTAGACATGGAGCTTGTATTGGCTGGGCAGATGGAGTAGAAAGGGGAGAGGAGAAGTCCATTAGGAGCAAAGCTACCAGTGATTTTAGGGGAGCAGTTTTGAGGTGGATCCTGAAATGAACAGGGACTCAACAGAGCTGCTTGAAGGTGATGGCGCTGTAAGACTGGCTCCCTTGTGCATCTTCCAAGGCAGGAAGCAGCATTCCATAGAATCACAGAACACTAGGACTGGAAGGGACCTTGAGAGGCATCGAGGCCAGTCCCCGCCCTTCCAGCAGGACCCAGCACCACCTAGCCCATCCCTGACAGGTATCTGTTCAACTCGCTCTTACGTAGCTTCATAGTTGAAGACTCCACAACCTCCTAAGCCATGCGCTTCTGAGAGTGGGGATGTCGGCAAGCCACAGTGAAAGGGGCTGAAGCAGTCAAGGGGAGCAGAGCCAAAAACCTGGGTGAACATTTCAGCAGAGGTGGAATCCAGACAGTGGCTTGCCTGGGGAAGGGACGCAGAGGGCAATAAGCCAGGGCATGTTGCAGAAAAGGGAGAGCCCAGGAGGAGAGAAGACGGGAAGGTTACAGGCACTGGAGACAAAGGGCAGTTGTGAGGAGAAGGCAGCCAAGAGGGCATGGTCCTGGAGAAGCTGTCTCCAGAGACGCACTCCTGTGTCTGAGGTGCAGTGGGAGGAAGCTGAGGCAAAGCAAGAGGCATGTTTGGTGAAGGACAGTCCGTGGGAGGCAGAGTGGGGTCTGTGGTGTATTGCGAGCTGTGTGCCAAGGGACTGCCCAGCAGTTGTGCTAATGTAACGACACGATGCACAAGAGCCAGAAGGCAGCTAGTAATGGCTCCCCATGGTGCTTGCAGCGCTGTGAACACAAACTCCAGCAGAGTGCTAGCGAGACCAGCACGGTTGTGGAGGCAGGGGAAGTTTCCTCAATGCCAAAGCTGCACTGGGGCCCAGGAGAGAGAAAAGGAGCCTTTGTGAGCGGCCCAGAGGAGTGTGCTTGTCGCATGGGGGGAGCTGTTTCCATGCTATGATGGGAGAGGGCAGATTTCTCCGCTCTGTGTGGCTGCAAATGGGAAGATTGGCAGTGGGGGTGGAGAAGAGCAAGTCAGGAGCTCGGGGTTAGTGTAAGAAGGGAGTTGACAGTGGCCCAGCGTTTAGAGAACTGAAGAAATTCCAGAGGAAACAAAGGTACAGGCTGAACCTCTCTGGTCCAGCAACATCCATGGTCTGGCAGGACTTTAGTGAGTCGGATGTCCATTTATTGTGGGTGTGGCCAAGTTTCCTGCAGTCCCATAAAGTTTGTTTACAGCTCCCAGCCCTGGTTCTCAGTGTTCTGTGCTGTTGTTTAGCTCTAAATTACCCCTAAATGTCTTCTAAAAGTCCAGTGAGCAGTGAAAGCGTTGGTGATGCTTCTAGACAATATCGACTTCCCATAGTCCAGCAAATTCTCTGGTTCGGCACCGGTCAGGTCCCGAGGGTGCTGGACTAGAGAGGTTCAAGCTGTAGTGACAGTTACAGTTACGTAGAAAGCAAGGGGGCAACAGGTCCAAGAAGCTGAAGGAAGAAAGGGAATTTGTCGAGGGACTGGACGGTACAAGGCGGCCCAGGGACAGAGAGAGAGGGACAGACTGTGGGGAATGATGCCCTGAAGTCAGCTGTGAATGGATGTTCAGAAGGGAGTGTGACAGCCTCCTAGTTGGAGCCAGGGCTGGATTAAGGGGGGGGGGGCTAGCTGGGCAGCTGCCTGGGGTGCCAACCTATGGGGGGCGCCTGATGGCAGCTGTAAGGGGTGCCGTGCGCCCGGGGGCAGGGCTGTGCATGCGCCGTGCGCCTGGGGGCAGGGTCACACATGCACCATGCACCTGGGGGCGGGGCTGCGCATGCACCGTGCACCTGGGGGCGGGGCCGCGTATGCGCCATGCGCCGGGGGGCGGGGCCGCACATGCACCGTGCGCCCGGGGGCGGGGCCGCGCATGCACCGTGCGCCTGGGGGCAGGGCCGCGCATGCGTCGCGTGCCCGCTGCCCGAGGCACAGGAATGGCTCGAGCCGGCCCTGGTTGAAGCCTGTGCAGCCCAGCCCAGCCCAGCCAGTCACACGCTGATCCCTGCTCAGGCCTAGTACCTCAGGGTTGAATGAGCCAATTGAATTGATGGAAAAAAGCCAGTTGCCTCCGCCAGAAAGACGGTGCCAGTGACATGCTGGGCTGGCCTCCTGCGACCACTGACTGGCTGGCACATGCAGCTGCACGTGCGAGAGAGATTTCTCCTGCCCTTCGCATGGGCCCTGCTACCGGTTCAGCTTCCACACACCCTGGGGCCACGCTTCAGTGAGAGCAGCCTCTGAGCTAGCTCGGGAGACACAGGGGCTTTTTGCTGGTGACTCAAATTATTTTGCGTTCATTAGATGAGTAAACCTGGAAAGTTTTTGAACAACAAGAATATTCCCCAGGTTAGAAAAGCTCAGTTAGTGCCTTCCTCTCTGTGTGATCGAGTGGGGGTGTGCTTCAGAGACTGGGGCCTCCTGAGCACAGGGGGACATGCAGGGAATCTTTGAGCCCTGAGCCGTGGGGAAGACACAGGATGCAGCAGCTTCATGCCCTGCACTATTAGGGTTCATTCTTCCTAGGTGCTACTTTGGTCCGGGTGGCCAAAGTGTGACCCAGCCCAGCTGCCTGAGCCTGCCCTCTCTAGCCAGCAGAGACCTCAGGCCTCCCATTTGTGGCCTTTGCCCTGCATCCCCTCAGTGACAGCGTCACAATACGGCAACGCCATGTGGTGCCTTTGCCTCCCTCCAACAGTCTGACAACACTGGCTAAAAGCCTCTGCAAACGCCACGGAGCCACCTCCTGTTCCCTTTGGGGACCCTTTTGGGACAGCAGTGTTATGCAGGGGTGCTCTGCGGTGGGTATTGATGGTGGGAGCGCCAACCCAAACCTGCGAGGGTTTTATTTTTCTCTTTTGCTGTGTTTACCTCTGTATTTGCATACAAATAAATGTTAGCCATTCTGCAAACTCGCGCTGGGACTGAATGTGTCACACGTGTCCCGGGGGGCTGCTTTCAGAGCAACGGCCTTCGCATTTCATGGCTGAGCAGAAGAGTGACTTCTCAGTGTCACTGGGTTAGCATGAAAGTATCTTAGCCAAAGATCTGAGCAATCACCTTGTTCTTTGAAATCAAAGATTTTCCTATAGATTCTCTTTTAGCCAGTGGTGTCAGAACAGCCTTTCCATGAAATGAATGAGCGTGTTACCAGTGTTCATAGAATCCTAGGGCTGGAAGAGACCTAGGAGGTCATCAAGTCCAGCCCCCTGCCCAAAGCAGGACCAATCCCAGCCCTGCATGAACTTTGCTCCATGTAGACAGTTTTCCTGTCCTGTGTGCAGGGTCACAGCCCCCACATTTTCCTGGGGCTCGTTGACAAGATATTTAGGGTTTGTTTAAATGAAGGAGGAGGCTCTATGGAGACCAGACCCGCTTGCATGGGAGCAGGTATCATAAGCTAGGGGAAGCTGGGCCTCCACAAACAACCGGGCATGGCCCTGCCCATCCTCCACCCCTACATCCCCCTTTCTACTTCCCGCTTGGCCCTTGGCAAAGCTCCGTCTCTCTGTGAGGTGGCTCCTAGCTCCAGCCATGCTGCCCCTCCTCCTGGATTTCTGGGGCCGGGAGGAGCTAGCCTGGGGGCAGGGGCCGGCAGCTGCGGTGGGGCATTTGGACTCTGGCAGGGGGGAGGTGATGTGGAAGTGGCAGGGCCTCAGCAAAAGGATTAGGGGTGGAAGGGCTAGCCTGCCCCAGTCAGCAGCACACACGCTGTCCATGCCCGCATGTCCCCATAGCTGCTGTCTGCTGTGTTTCTATAGGGCCTACCACCAGGCTGTACGTGGGTGCAAGCACCCACTATTCCAAGGCACTTCTAACCGTAGGCACCCAGCAGTGAGCAAGGACTCTAGCTTAGCCTGCATGCAGGTGTTGTAATGGGTTTACTTACTGTGCTCTGACACGCTGCGGTGTGCAGCTCCCGACATGTCTCTCTCACTGTTTGGTGGCTGGGCTGAGCTCATGTTTTGCTTTTCAGGACGGCCAACTGGGATAAGCATGAGGAACAAATTGCAGCTCCAGGCAATTCCCTTCTTCTTTTTACTTCAGCACAGTAAGTTCCCACATCTCTTTCCTATACTTTCACATCCACGAGGCTTCTTATTCCGTTGGCCGTTGTTTAAGCCTATGTTGAACTGGCTGAAATGGTCACAGAGGAATAGCCATGGTAGTCTGCAAAACCAACGAGCAGTCCTATGGCACCTTACAGATGAACCGAGTCATTAGGGCATAAGCTTTCATGGGTAAAACCCACTTCATCAGATGAACTGGAGTGGAAATTACAGAATCCAGGGAATATATAAAAGAAAAGGAACTTACCGGTCAATTGTAGGACCAGTGTTAATGAGGCTAATTAACTCAGGGTGGATAAGTCATGTTCACAGCATTTGATATGCAGAGTCAAATATCAAAAGTGGGGAAATTGCCTTTGTAGTTAGTGAACCAGTTAAGATCTTTATTCAAGCTTTAAGTCGATAGTATTGAACTTGTAAATGAACTCCAGGTCAGCTGTCTCCCTCTGTGAGTGGGTGATAAAATTCCTTTGTAGAAGAATGGCTATTTTTAAATCCATTACTGAATATCCAGGGAGGTTAAAATGTTCTGCTACAAGTTTATGTGTGGTACCATTCCTGATGTCTGACTTGTGTCTATTTACCCTTTGGTGCAGAGACTCTCTGGATTGGCTAATATACATGGCAGAGGGGCGTTGCTGTCACTTAATGGTGTAGATCACATTGTCGGATGTGCAGTTGTATGAGCCTCTGATGTGGTGGCTTATTTGGTTATGTGCTATGGTGGTGTTGCTTGTGTAGATGTGTGGACAGAGTTAGCAACAGGGTTTGTTGCAGGGTTGGGTTCCTGGGTGAGTGTATGTGGGTTGTGGTGTGTGGCTGCTGGAAAGTATTTGCTTCAGGCTGGGGGCTGTCTGCAGGCAGGGACTGACCTGTCTGCCCCAGGCCTGTGAAAGGGAGGGGTCAATTTCCAGGATAGGTTATAGATTGTCAATGATGCAGTGGAGGGGTTAAGCCTGGGGCTGTAGGTGATGGTCAGCGGTGTTCTGTGATTTTCCTTGTTGGATCTGTCTTGGAGTAGGTGACTTCTGGGTTCTCATCTGGCTCTGTTGATCTGTTTCCTTACTAAAATAACATAATTAGTCTCATTAACACTGGTCCTACCATTGACAGGTAATTTCTTTTTCTGTTCTATATACCCCAGATTCTGTAATTTCAACTCCAGTTCATCTGATGAAGTGGGTTTTACCCATGAAAGCTCGTGCCCTAATAAGCGTGTTCATCTCTAAGGCGCCACAGGACTGCTCGTTGGCTGAAATGGGTCAGTGTATGTTAGTAAAGGGCCAAGGCTCAAGATATCTGGGGCTTAAGCTTACTGGCTAAAGGTTCAAGCTCCATTTTATTTTGTCCCAACCTGTTTGTCTGTTCCTGTTTATAATGATGCAGCCAGTTGCTGGGCTTTTGGGGTATGTCTGCACTCCAGGCTGGGGGTGTAATTCCCTAGCTCTCATCAAGCTAGAACATCACAGACGGGTTGCCCAGAGCTGAGGCACCTCACCGCTGCCTGTCCTTAGGGAGTGAAAGTCTTGTCTGGGCGTGCTGTGGATCAGCTCCCTGAAATCACCAGCCTCTGGCAGCATAAGCCCGGCCTGCCAGACCTCTGCAGATCCTCCTTCTGCACAGGTTAGTGATAGGCACCTACCACCTGCAAGTCCCCAGGGCGCTCCTGGTGGAGCACTCAGCCCGCATTCTGCAGAACCCTCACGGAGCACTTTGATTCGTGGGTCCCCAAAGATGACAGTACCTGCCTGCTTGTAAGATTCAATTCACAATCACCACTTTGCACCACACCCAGCACTGAACTACCTCCATAGGGAGAACAAGAGCAAGTTTATTACAAATAACAGAAATTCAAGCGAAAGAGAATGAGACTATTGAAAACCAACTGTTATAACATATAAAACAAAATCCTAACCCGCTGGCTGGAGGCTAACCTTAACTAACAAGGCACCTCCCGCCTCCTACTAGACCACTTACCTCAAATACTTTCACCCACATCTTCAGCCAGCTGGGCTGAGCTCTTTTCTTATAAGAGCAAGGCCCCTGGCAGCTTGTCCGGAAGGAATGCAGGGGTGTCTCTTTGCACCCCCAAATACCAGAACAGACCTTCCATTTTCACTGAAAACGGGCATATCCTCTTGTACCCTCCTTGCTATTCACTTCTTCCTTTGGGACTTCCCACCAGCTCTTCATTAGCGTTTGCCTTGGTGTGCTAACAGACTGCTTCATGAGCCCTGTCAGCATGGAGAGGAGGGAGGTGAAGAGACAAGGACGTAAAGCGGCCGTGTGTGGGCTGGTAGCAGCAGCCGGTTATTACTGGGATCCCTTCTGGCCCACACTGGCCTGGAGAGATGGTACATGGGGGTGACCTGTTCTAACAGCAGACCTAGAACCCCCCTTGACACACATCTACGTAGGTCCTCCCCTAGTGCCATAAACACCCTCCCAACGGTCGCAATGAAGAGCCACAGTGGGGTCCAGACCAGACCCCACGTGAGCTTTTCTGGTGAACCCAGGGGATCCCGGTCCCCCTATGGACCCCTTGCCCTCTGCCACTTGGCATCCAGAGGTGCTTGGGTCACACTGTGCAGGAGGTCCGGCACATGCTCAGGGCAGCCAGCCCTATGTGGCCTAGGCTGGCAGGTATACACCTGCTGTCCCTGTGCTTGAACAGGGCTCATGCAGGTCTCTCTTCCCCCGGGAGTTACCCCCAGCTCCAGGGCAGAGAGACCCTGTGATGCAGGGCTGGGGGTATTTCAGCAGAAATGGCATCTCTTCAACTGTGTGATTAGAGCAATTTCAACCCCCGCCGCCTGCAATGATGCAGGCAGGCTAGGAATGGCCAGCTCAGCACTTCTGGAGAAGCAGAGCCTTTAATTGACCTGCCTGGGACCCAGAAGCTGAGCCACTCTTTGGATACTCTGTGCAGGGGGGCACCCGCTGTCCTCTGCCAAAGGCTCTGGGCATGCGTAGAACTGTAACCGAGCCAGAGCTGACTTCTCGAAAATAGCCCTTCGACTGGAAACAAGCAGAACAAATAGCATCT
Organism: Pelochelys cantorii; assembly: GCA_032595735.1. Lineage (NCBI taxonomy): Eukaryota > Metazoa > Chordata > Testudines > Trionychidae > Pelochelys > Pelochelys cantorii. The sequence goes on from CM064341.1 coordinate 41,826,965, forward strand.
GCAGGAACCAGATGGGTGATTTGATTTTCTGTTTCTGTTTCTAAATGGAGCCCCACCTCACTTCACAGTCGAGTCAATGTAACACCGGCAGGCAGAACCAAATCTGGGACCACCGCAGCTTAGTGCATGAGCCTCCCCTGCCTGTGCTAAAAGCCAGCTGGCTCCCAGCTCAGGCTGCAGTAAAGCAAACTCCTCCTCTCTCTGGGAGTGGTCTCTGCCACTCCAGGGGACAGTGCCCCACGCCCAGTGGGTGTCATTAGGACAACCCAGAAGCCCAAGAGTAACACCATCCTGCCCACCTGGCCACAGGGATGAGCTGCAGGCCCCTCGCACAGGTGTGAGGATGACATGGCAAGACGCCCTAGGCATCAGCTGTAGAGATGGGACAAGAAGCATTCTCTGCCCTGCTGAGATGATCCTTCTCCATCTCCTCAGGAGCTTTTCCCTTAGGGCATGCTGCGACCCAGAGGAGAACCCCGCAGTGGGGGATGGCATTTTACAGATAGCCATTTCCCCCTGCCCCAGAGCAGCCTGCTCGCTCTCGTCGGCGCGCTGCCACGCTAGGACAGCCAAGAGCTGGCATGGATGGCCTCTGAGTCAGGTTTTCCGAATGCCAAATTCTCAGCTCGAAGGTTTTGCTGATGCCTCACAGGCCCAAGCTTAGTCCAGGAGGGCTACAGCAGTGGGATGATTCTAATAGACTATTCCGCACTTACCTGCTCTCTGCTGCTGATTGTCTGTATTGTGGTAGGGCCTCGGCCATGGATCAGGGCCCCACGCTCAGTGCTAGGTGCTGTTCGTACACATAACAGAGACAGTCCCAGCCCTAGGAGCTTCCTAGCTCAGCGTGAGACAATAGATAACAGTGGAGCATCCCCGTGCTACAAAAGGGGACACTAGGTGCAAAGTGGGACAGCAGCTTGTTCAGGACCACGAAGTAAGTTGGTACCAGAGCCAAGATGAGCACTCAGGAGCCCCTGGCTCTAGCTCCAGGGCTCAGAGTACTCTACAGCACTGCTGCACCCTGCACGCTGATGGCTAGTCCCCTGTGCGCTCCCAGTGAACCGGGGTCCCCACCCACCTGTCCGCTAATTATTAGCATTTCCGCTGCTGATGGGTGTTGTGGGGCTCCCAGCTGCCCTCTCTTCCAGTCAGTGCCTCCTCTTCTTTTGGGAGCCACAGAGTCACAGCATCGGAGCCGAGGGCTGGAAGAGAGCTCTGAAGGCTTCGAGTCCCAGGCCCTGCTCGAAGCAGGACCAACCCTTGCAGATTGATGCCCTTAGGCTGCTCCTGAAGAGCAGATTGTAACCTGATGGGGGAAACAACAGACTCAGGGTTATGTCTGTGCTACACTGCGGGTTTTAGCAGCCCGACTGTACCGATACAGCCACGTCACTCGGGTATGTCTGTGCTACCCTGTGCGGGTTTTAGCAGCCCGACTGTACCGACACAGCCACGTCACTCGGGTATGTCTGTGCTACCCTGTGCGGGTTTTAGCAGCCCGACTGTACCGACACAGCCACGTCACTCGGGTATGTCTGTGCTACCCTGTGCGGGTTTTAGCAGCCCGACTGTACCGACACAGCCACGTCACTCGGGTATGTCTGTGCTACCCTGTGCGGGTTTTAGCAGCCCGACTGTACCGACACAGCCACGTCACTCGGGTATGTCTGTGCTACCCTGTGCGGGTTTTAGCAGCCCGACTGTACCGACACAGCCACATCACTCAGGGATATGTCTGTACTACACTGCGCGGCTTTTAGCAGCCCGACTGTACCGACACAGCCACGTCACTCGGGTATGTCTGTGCTACACTGCGGGTTTTAGCAGCCCGACTGTACCGACACAGCCACATCACTCAGGGATATGTCTGTGCTACACTGCGCGGCTTTTAGCAGCCTGACTGTACCAACACAGCCACAACACTCAGGGATATGTCTGTGCTACGCTGCGCGGGTTTTAGCAGCCCGACTGTACCGACACAGCCACGTCACTCGGGTATGTCTGTGCTACCCTGTGCGGGTTTTAGCAGCCCGACTGTACCGACACAGCCACATCACTCAGGGATATGTCTGTACTACACTGCGCGGCTTTTAGCAGCATGGCTGTACCAACACAGCCACGACACCTGGGGTATGGCTGCACCATGCAGCTTTAAGCAGCACGGCTGTACTGACACAGCCACGTCGCTAAACACTGCATTGTGTAGACACAGTCCGGTGGCTGTTTTGAATGTTGCTTTTGGCTTTTCACACACTGCAGCTTCACAAACAGCTGCCCAGATGTTAAAGTGCACACAGGCACAGCAGGGAGTGCAGCCCTTGGGGGAGGGGAGGGGAAGTACATGACTGTGCTTTTTAAAATAACAAGCACTAGTTTCACGGCCAGCAAAGCAAAAGGGCAGCTCCTTCTTCTCTGCCCAGAGGAACAGGCAGGGAGAGAAGCAGAACTTATGGCTGGTGCAGCCCTGACAAGACTTAGGGATTTTGTAGCAGCTGATTTAAAATGTTCTTAAAGCCGTTGTTAAAATGATAGACTACAGAGAGTGCGCTGAGGGGCAGTGGGCCTAGCACTGAAACTGTTGCATTATTCTCTCCCTCTGAACTTGCAGCTAGATGCTGTGAAGATCTGGCTTGTTCTGTGGACTACGTGCAGACTCTGACGTGTGTCCAGAAAACTGAGCTCAGCGGGACTTTGTACAGCCTCACAGCAACGTGGTAGGTACTCATGAGCCCGGGGACATGTGCAGCGATTTGCCAGAGGCCAGAGTGCGCCGTTCTCCTGCTCAGGCCTCGGGGCTCACCGCCTACCTCGCTCACTCGACTCCCCGTTAGCGCGAGGGGACTTCTCACACGCTGGCCTCCGTAACCAGGCCCCCGGCAGGGAGGGAAAAGGAGGCAGTTGCCCCAGGGCTCCGCAGTTCAGAGGGGCCTGAGGCTCCTGGCGGTGGCTGGAGGCCCGGGCCCCTCTGTATTGCCGCCAGAGTGCGGTCTGCACGCTCCAGTAGTGCTGAGGGCTGGGGGGGTCCAGCCCCACGCTGCAGCCGGCTTGGCAGGCTCTCTGCCCCGACTGCCACCCGAAGCCTCCCTCCTGCTGGGGGTGCGGAGCCTTGCCCAGGAGCCTGTGAACACTGTCAGCCCCCTGGCCACAACGGGGTGGTGTCACCCCCCCATACACACACGTCACTGCCTCCCCTCCCGCCCTGTTTCATGTCCTCTCCCGCCATGGATGCCCCTCCGTCTCCCCAGGCCTGAGGCTGGGTCTGCTGCTGTTTGGCTTGGAGCAGTGTTAGGACTCAGGCATGGATAAAGCTGTGGCCCACTCTTTGCCAGCGCACGGCTTTATTTCTGGCCAGACCTGTGTCCTTGGGCCTCTCCTGCTAGTGTAACCCTTGACCCTCCTCTGCCTTTGCGTCCGAGGAGGGCTCATTTGTAGGAACGACCCTGAAGGAAAGAGACCATGCAGCTCGTAGCTAGCCTGTAGATTAACCTCTAACACCCTGTCTATCGACTTTGAAATGTCCTATCTCCCCTTACCTACTGCACTTCAGGGCTGTTTCCTGCTCACTGTATTCACAAGATTTCTCTCATAACTCTGCTTAGAGCTGAGTAGATAGAGGGATTTTTTTGCAAGTATTTGTTGGCATTCAGAAGTGAATTTCCATTTAAAACCCTAATTGTGCCACTTTTACTTTTCATGAACTTCTCTGCTAACTCATTTTAGTTATGTGTGTTACCAGGGCCGGATTAAGGGGGGGGCTAGCCGGGCAGCTGCCCGGGGCGCCTGATTGAAATGGTAAGGGGCACCGCATCAGGTGCGCCCCATAAGTTGCCGCACGGGGGCGGGGCTGTGCATGCACCACACGCCTGGGGGCACGGCGCCCAGTACACATCAATCAGGTGCTGCGCGCCCACTGCCCGGGGCGCAAGAATGGCTCGGGCCGGCGCTGTGTGTTACACAAATCACAGACTAGCCCCATTAAAACATGTTGTTACAAGGAGGGAGAAAAATTGTTCTCCTTGGCCTCTGAGAGCAGGACAAGAAGCAATGGGCTTAAACTGCAGCCAGGGAGGTTTAGGTTGGACATTAGGAAAAACTTCCTGCCTGTCAGGCTGGTGAAACACTGGAATAAATTGCCCAGGGGGTTGTGGAATCTGCTCTCGAGGTTCCTTCCAGTCCCGTGATTCTCTGGGGGGGTTGTGTTTGATGTTTAAAGGCTTGTTGAAGAAGAGATGGAAATTTCGGAGCGCTCCTGCAGTCTGCTCCAGGTGTCCAGAAATGCTACTCACACTCAGTACGCATGCTGCATGGACATGAAATATTTCCATTCTGACGACACATTCAGGGTAGATGTGACAAAGCTGGCCGATGGGCAGTACACAACTTCCAAAGCATGCAGTGAATTTCGTCTGAGCCAGAACAGTAAGTACATGAACTGATGAGCCTGCCTTTCTGCAATGCGATCCTGGTGCCTCTGGGCACATGTTGCTCTGGGTCACATGGGAATGCCTAGGACAGCATGAGGGGTTTGTGCGTGCATCCTGCCAGGTGGGGGGCCTGCTGCATAATGCTGGCCCTCTGTCCAGGCTGGAGTGGGGGGCATGTGTCAGTCCCTGCATATCGCGTGTCCCTGCAGTAGCAGGTAACTTGTTCCCGCCTCAGATCTGCTCCAGATCTAAATAGCCACAATGCTAGTTATTTAGCCAGAAGCAGACGTGACTGTGAAGGGTCGCTTCCATTGGACGTGTCACAAACACGCCCAGTAGCAGCCATTCCCAGTGGGAAATCTGAGCGACATAATGTTCTTGCCCTGTCAGGTGGCATCAAATACCCCTAGAAACCCGCCGCTTTCCTGAGTTGCCTCTTGTACAGGGGAGTTGGTCCTCATGACAGGACAGTCAGGGTGGACGCTGGTGTAGCCTGTTCTGCCAGTTTGCACAGCACGTTGCTGACCCCTGAATCCTGCAATAAACCATGAGGTTCCTGGGTGCCCAACTCGACACACACACAGGCCACGAGGGGCTGCTAACCTACTGGCGGAGTTTCAGTATTTGGTTCCGAAATGGAACGTCAGGTAAGGAGCGTCTAGACACGTGTCAGAGGGTTACCGAAAAGCAGACGGCATTGCAAGGGCATGAGCAAGAAGTGACGGGTGCTGTGGTCAGAGACCATTCCAGTCCCCTGCACCCAGCCTGAGCAGAGGGTCTCAGGACCGTGCAAATCAGCACAATTTTCTTTCTGTGTTTGCACCCCAGTTAAGCCGTACCCGCCGTTCAATCTGACGGCCGTGCTTTCGGAGGGATACAACATCTCCTGGGACACCATCTATCAGAACTCTCCGGTCTTTTACAACTTGGATAACGAGCTGCAATACGAGCTGCGGTATAGGAAGAAGAGTGATACCTGGGAGGTGAGCGGGAAGCGAGGGTACCTATGGGAGCGTACATTCCAGCAGAACAGGTGTGCAGGCATGAGCCAAAGCAGGAGAAGGCCAAGACTCTGTAAAATAATAGCGCTGAGCTCTGGCAGGGCAGAGGAGAGGAAGGCGTCCTCGGGGTGGACGTGGTGTCTTCGTTTGATTGTCCTGCCTGGCTGGCGCAGGATGGAGACCGGGTTCATTTCTCCTTGTGTCTAGGGGCTCTGACTTTCATAGGCAAGACTTGGAGCTCAGGCCTTTTCTCCGCTGGATGAGTTGTACCCCAGGCCAATGCTGCAGCCACCCCAGGGTTAGCCACGGCTGCTCAGCTAGGTGCTGGCCTGGCAGGGCAATGAAAAGTGAAAATGTGAAACAGGGCAGGCTCCCTCCCCGCTGAGTGCAACACTCCCCGCTGTTAGCTTAAGCCAGCAGCATGTTAGGAGCAGGAGCCAGGGCCAGGGGCTGCTGCAGGCATCTGCTGTCCAGGGCCCGGTCTAGAGGGGGACATCTCAGGAAGACGCTTGCACAGCTGTCAGCCTGGAGCTGCAGGTTTCAGGGACTGGCCCACTAGACCCTCTCTGCTGCCCTGTCGGGGGCTGGCTGTTTCCTGGGCCGCAGCCGTGTAGATCAGCCCCGGCCATTCCATCAGCATCAGCCCCAGGGAGGTTCCCATTCGTGACACTGGCACTGGTACAGGACAGGAGGCCCTAGGGGCTGTTATGCAGAGATCCAGACCCTGGCTCAGTTGCATGGCTCTGCATACGCCCGATGCTCCTCAAAGCACACGGCACAGCAGACTCTGCTCCCTGGAGAGAGGGACAGGCTGGGGCCCCTCGACTTCAGCCACCAGTGGAGTCTGAGTCTGTTTGGAGGGCCCAGGGGCTTGAGGCTTCGAGGGGGATCGGGGTGGGGGTGGGCTCCAGATGCCATAGGGAGGCTCAGCAGATTGACAGTTCAAGTGTAGGGGGCTCAGCTGGAGGCTCTGGGGGGGGGGAATCCAGATGCACAGAGGTTGGGGGATGGACCCTGTAGCTGAGTGATGGGGGCAGGAGGTGCAGAGCTCCTTGGAGCCAGGGGAGATTCTGGGGGAGGGGGTCTGACCCTGATGGCTCCCTGCAAGGGAAGTCCCATGATCCTCTCCCTCCCCTCACACAGCTGGGGCTAGCCGCTGAGCACCCACTGGGGTTGGGAAGAAGCTCTGGGCCTAAAGCTGGAGGGTCGCTGCTCTCCTGCCCTGCCCTGCCCTCACACAGCCCAGGTGGGAAAACAGCAGGCACAGTGCTCCCCCCACAGTGCCCCTCTGTGTCCTGGGTGCGGAGAGTCATCGGGAATCGGGGCCAGCTACAAGGGAGAAATCTGATGCCTCTGAACCCTATACATGCCCCCTGTGCCTCCGCCATCTGCATCCAGCCACCAGCCTGCAAGGCACACTCCTGCCTGCGGCTGTGGAGAGGAGGCTGGGTGTGGTGGAGTAGCCCTGTCCAGCCACAGAAGCGACGTCCCGTTTCCCTGGGCCACACAAGCCCCCGGCAACGGTTCTCTTAGCTGGCATCACAGGGACATTCAGACCTCTCTCGCTATGGGCTGTGCGACAGAACAGGGCGCAGCATTGCAGAACCTCACCTTCTGCTTGCCCAGCCCTATGGGCAGAAGAGTGGATGGGCTTGCTAGCGCAGAGCTGGGATGCTTCCAGGCCAGCTCCATTTTGTGCCTATCACTAGTGAGGGGCCACTGGTAGGCAGACGGTGAAGCCAGGGGATCAGAGGGTGCTAAAAGGTTACAGTTCGTCAGTCTAATACTGAAACCAACACGTTCTTAGTCAGAAACAGAACCTTTGGGGGTGGGGAGCAGGTGGGAGCTGGGACCAAACCCTCCACTTCTGCTAAAAGCTGCCGTGGTGTTTCCCTTTCACAGACTCAGAAGAGCAAAGTGATCCCAGAGGACACGCAAAGCGTGGTACTCCTGCCGCTGGAATTCCAGAGGGACACAGTCTATGAGTTCCAAGTGCGGGCTAAGCCCAGGCCTGGCTCTGACTACCTGGGCTTCTGGAGCGAGTGGAGTCACCCGCTGACCCTGAAAACTGAACCAGAGGGTAATCAGAGCATCAGCCCCTTTGCCTCCTGTTCTTGTGCATCCTCCCGTCTGCTCTAGAGAGCAGCTCCAGAAACTGTGGTTCATTAGAACGAGAGCCAGGACCATGGCCACAGCCACAGTACATAGCTGAGTCCATTGCACTGTGCACCTAAAAGGGGGTCACAAATTGTCCCCTTGGCCTCTGAGGACAGGACAAGAAGCAACGGGCTTAAATTGCAGCAAGGGAGGTTGAGGTTGGACATTAGGAAAAACTTCCTGCCTGTCAGGGTGGTGAAACACTGGGATAAGTTGGCTACGCAGGGTGTGGAATCTCCATCATGGCAGATACTTAAGAGCAGGTTAGACAGACACCTGTCAGGGATGATCTAGACAGTGCTGGGTCCTGCCTTGAGGGCAGGGACTGGACTCGATGCCTCTCAAGGTCCCTTCCAGTTCTACTGCTCTGTGATTGTCCAGCTCTCTAGCAGAGTGGCTGAGCCCCTGAACTGGTCTGCCAGAGCTGGGCATGCTGCAATGGCCACCTTTCCTCGGGCAGGGTGTGTTGAGGTGGAGGGGGTGTTGGGTTATGACCTGATGCTGCGGTGATCTGGGCCCTGTGCGCTGGCTTTACAGTACGGACGAGACCGTTGAGACTGGAGGGCACGGCCAGGCTCCATTATAAAACCCACGGCAGCATGTCTCAGAGCCCCGCAGACTCAGCTTTGCAAGGCTCACGCTATAGCGCTAAAACCTCTGTGCAGCCAAGTGGGTGCAGCTGGTGCTTGGGCTCTGAAGCGCCCCATTCCCAAAGCTCAGGTCCCCGCTGCAGCCTGAGCCCAATGTCGACATGGCAGGTTCGAGCCCCAGCCGGGCTCTGAGGCTCCCTGCCTCGGGTTTTAAGTTGCGGGTGGATGTACCTAGACGGGCTCTGACCAGTTCTGTAAATGGTGCCTGCCAGGGGCGATCTGGGATGAACAGGTTCCACCCGGCAGTGCAGGGTCCGACATTCACTCTCGTGTTCAGGGCTCTGACTTTCAGGCCTGGGGAGTTTATATCTAGCTTTGGTACTGGGGTTTGGCCCAGCAATCCGGCTTTCCCACTCTACAGCAGGCGCTGCTGACTCGTGCACAGAGCTCATGCCCACGCACAAAGCCATGTAAGTGGCATACTTGGCCAAATGGCTAGGGGGGCTTCCACCAGCACCCTTGTGCAGTGGGAGGGATCAGGGCAAAGGGCTTCCCCCGCCAGAAGTGGGCTCTCTTGCAATCTCCCAGAGGATCGCCCAGGGTGCTTTCTGCCCTGTGTTGTAGGAAGAGGACAGAGGGAGTCTATGGGTGGACTGTGACCAAAACCCAGGCCACCATATGCTTTTGAATTGGCCGCAGAACCTTTTGTGAGCTGCTTATGCTCATTATTTTGGAGTGAAAAATGTTTCTCTGGAGTATGGAGCTTGACAGAAAACATTGACTCTCCCTTGTTCGGGATATTAGCTCCCTTGTCCCTCACCCTGCATCCCAGGCCACGGGCTGTCTCGTCCGCCAGGCCCCCTTTCCCCACCTACTCATGGAGCCCAGAGCTGTCCCAGGGAGGTACTAAGACCCTTGGTCCGTGGAGCAGCCCTGCGCAGTCAGGCCTGTGTCACTGTGTTTCCTCATGGAAAGGGTGACCTTTGCAGCGTGGACAGAAGGCCCAGATTGTGGTCAGACTGTGCTGTCCACCCTCCTGCCATGGCAATGACACCATCTGGGCTCCCAAGGAGGGGAAGTGCCGGACCCCAGCCCCAGAGGGCTGTGCCGCAGGCCAGAGTCACAGAGCCCATGGGAAAGGCTTCTGGACATAGCAAGCCCAGTGCTTTTCCACCCCTCTGTCCTTGACCTCTCCTTGCTGTGGCATCTTTAGCCAGAAGTGGTACTGCAGGGCGAGAACTGACTAACCCAGCTGCTTCGCCCTCAGAGAGCCCCGAAATGCGATGGCTGGTGCTGCTGCTTGCCCTGGCGCTGCTTGCCGTCCCGGTCACCGTGTTCCTGACCATGCACCAGAGGTGAGAGCGTGCGGGGGTTCAGCAAGCACGCCGCTCAGCGTCTGCTCTGGCTTTCTCCGGTCTGTCAGTGACCCCGCCCACGGGGAGGGGGCTCCGTGTCCATTGGTATCCCACCCTGGTGCCCGGTCAGCTCCTGCTGAACAGGACGGGGGTTGTGCTTGGTGGGCTCAGAGCCCTGCCTTCCCCAGGGAGACCGGCTGCTGCCTGCGGCCAGCAGCACCGGGAGCCCTGGCCTGTCTGAGGCACTCTGCCCCCTGGTGGAGCTCACGTGGCCCGGACCGATCGCCTGCCCCTTCTGAGTGGGGCACGGCTAATTCATTCCTGCCTGTGCGAAACGCACAGCACCCGGCCTGGCAGAGTAAGACTCAAAAGACCCAGGTGGGTGCATGGGAGCAGAGCCCAGGCCAAGCTGCTGTGATCTCCAAACTCAGGCTGGGTGAAGGAAGCACCTGGGATTTGTAGCCGCTGGGAGGCCTCTAGGGGAGCCCGGGCATGGGGTGTAGCCGGGCCTGGGAGACCACGGGGGGGTAGGAGGCAAGGACCACAAAGTTTTGGGGCAGAAGCTGGGACAAGCCTGGGGCCTGAGCATTTCAGGAGGGGCTCTGAGGTTGTTGGGGGGGGATGCTAAGCATTATGGGAGGAAGGGCTCAAAGCTCCCAGCCTGCAGGCCACACGCGTCGAAAGCCTGGCCCACCCCGAGCGATAGGAGGGTGAGGGCAGATCCATCCATCTTCTTAGTAGAGCCCACTCCAGCTTGTGCCTGCAACATGTGCTGGGCACTGAACGCTTGCTCTTCTTTTCTGTTCCAGCATTTGGAAGAAGCTGGGGGTTTTCATCCCTGACCCTGCTCACTTTTTCAGACCGCTGTACATGGTGCACAACGGAGACTTCAAGGTACACACGGAGCGACTCTGTCCATGGGCAGAGGCCCGCTGTAGAGCTCAGTGAAATGGCCCCACTCCTCCACGCAGGCTGGGGCTTTCCAGAGGAAGCAGTGGGAGGAAGAGAATGTCAAGTGACATTTGGGCACTGGTTTGACTTCCCCAGTGTGTCTGCCTGTGGCAAGAGCAGCCTTGCTGGCCAGCTTGGGGCTGTAGAGAGAGTAATTGGGGGCGTCTTTAGTACCCTGCTTTCGTTTTCCAGGCTTTGGGTTTCTTGGCCACGTTGTAATTTTGCCCCCTTGTGGCGCTTTTTACGGCAGTGACACAGCAGATTCACTCACAGCACTTGGGGAGCTGAAGCAGCTCTCCCCAGCCCCTACCTGCTGCTTTGGATTTAGGGCGCTAGGTTTGTACTGCCCTGGAATGTGGCTCGTGTGTTGCTTACAGCAGTGGTGAACCGTTCACCTAAACGGGATTTTGCATGGTACAGCCAGGGTACCATCGGCCAAGCACTTTGCTGTATTCCCATCTGAGTGCTGGCCAGCCACCGAGGACCGTTCTCATCCCACAGGCCAGCGTTAGCCTGCGCAATCCCCTCCTTCCCAGGAGATCTTTTACGGCACAGAGCAGTTGTAGCTATCAGCCTGGAGACATGCTTAGATCTGGAAGGGGTAAATAAACCAACCCAGTAACATTCATCAGGCTGCAGTGTCTCTGAATTAGGCGTTACTGAAGTCAGTAACTTTATCTGGTTACCCTGACTCTCTTCTCACTTAAATCAGCCAAGCACTCCGGTCATCTGAAGAAGTGGGCTGTGCCCAGGAAAGCTCATGATCCCATCAACATGTTTTGTTAGTCTGGAAAGTGCTACCAGACCATTTGTTGTTTTTTAAGTTTATCCTGTTACAGACTAACTCGGCCCCCTCTGAAGCTTTTGCTTTAGTTCTTAACTTTTCCCTCCCTGGCATGCAAAGAGCAGGGTTCTCGGTGAAATTCTGATGGGTTTTAAAATGAGGGGAGAAGACCGTGAACCCAAGCGTGCTTTTCAGTGCATGGCCCAGGGGCCCTGCCATACAATGGATGCACGAGGATAATGCCAATGTCCAAATGCAGATTTCACATTATCTCGTTTTCCTGCAGTTTCCTGTTGTTAAAGCAGCTCTCATCAGAGACACTTCACAAGCTGCCTCTTGTTTCTGATTCTTCTCTGACCCTTTGGCTACGTCTATACGGCTCTTGCGCAAGAGGGGGGTTTTGTGCAAAAAGGAGCCGTCTACACCGCTCATTTTTGCGCAAAAGCCTCTTGCGTAAAAACGGCTGCTCATTACTTATGCAAATGAAGCACGGCGATATTCCACGCCACGCTTCATTTGCATATGCTTTTCCGCAAGAAGGCTACAGTATAGATGTAGCCTTTGAGAGACTCACTAGCTGCAGTAAAAACACTAATGCCAAGACTTTAGCCAAATGCCCAGAGAGACCATTGGTTACAAGCATAAATTTCATATCTGCTGCTCCTGGGTTCATGCAGAACAAAATACAAATGAGCTCCCATGCCAGTGCCCCTTCTGATGTCTGCGCCCTTCTTCCATTTTCACCATCTGCACCTCCGCTAAGCTCACCAAGCCCGTTGCTCTCCTCTCACCTCTCTCACTGTGGAGGAGTTTGAAACACGTTTCCTGTGCCTGGAGGAGTCTTCCTGAGGCTGATCAGCCAGGGCTTTGCCATCTTGGCTTTCTCCCTGGTGTCATTCGGCAGCCTCAGTGCAGACAGCTTTGCCTGCACGTGACCCTACCTTTACTTCATAATAACTGGGACGTTACCCAAGCCCCTAATCCAAACAGCATCTTACTTCCACAGCAAGTCCCCAGTTTTGCACCACAAGATGCTAGCTCAAAATTGCAAAACATGGACTAGAAGAATGTACTGAAAATATTCTAATTGCCATCCTGTAAATGAATGGTCCGTGTGCACCTGGCATACCATGTACTGTGCTGGTCCCAGCATCTCCAGCAGAATAGGGCAAAACGAGAAGGTGTTCAGAGACAAAGAAGTAATTTGATTAGAGACTTGAGACTGGAAAGTTGGGTGTAATTAGTGTGGCAGAAACGAAGAAGACGACAAAGTACTGCCAGGCCCAGCAGACAATCACTGCACACACCCATTTACCCTCTTTCGTAGTGCATGGCCAAGTGGGCATTCAAGCACAAGGAAAGGCAGCACACTTCAGAGTGACAAAGAAAGGATTTTCATATGTGAATCGAGCATGTGGAATTGAGGCCCCAAGATATCACTGAGGCCACGGGCTCAGCAGGACTCGAAAAGGCCCCGCTGTGTCCCTGGCTCCCAGCACGTGCAGACTTGTGTAGGGAAGCTGCACGATACACATTTCTATCTCCTGCTTCAGGCCTAAGCCAGCTCTCGGACAGGGTAAAGAAGAAAACTCCCTCTCAGCAGAGTGCGGCTGCTTCTACCCCTTGCTAACTCCTAGACAGTCTCCTAATTCCCGGCAGCTGGGCCTCAGGCTTGGCGCTAACTCCCCAATGGGTTTCCCAGGCAACTCGGGGATGCACTGCGAGCTCAGCGAGTGCAGCCAAGTGCAAGCCCTGCCTGGGAAGTAGAGGCGAGGCAGGGTCTGTGCTGACCAGCCACAGAGGCAAGGCAGGTTGGGGGAGCAGAGGAGCAGCCTTGCGGGAGCTGTGCTTTGCTGGGTGCTGCCAGGAAGGAATGGACTTTGGAGATGTTTGCTGGTTTTGTCTCGGTTTGGCCTAATCAGCATCCCTGAGAGAGCCCCTCCCCTGCCCCACAGGCGACAGGTGTTTGAACTGCAGCCACTCTTCCACTCTCCTCGGCAGCCCTCCCTTGAGCACCGCTCCTTCCAAAGGCTCTCTTGGCCTTCTGGACAGAGGTCACGGCGTCCTGCTGTGGGGTGGAAAAGGGGCAGCCCTTCTCCACCGGGCCAGGACAGAGGCTTTGCTCTGCTGCTCCTCATGAGGCTGCTGAGAAGGAATGAAAGGCCACTCATTTCTAAGATGAGAAACTTCTGGGAAATTAATAAAGCTGCAGAATAAAGCAACAGTCGCCCACGCAGTTATCAGCCGCAGCACAAAATGCATAGACAAGGGCGCTACAGAGGATGTGGTGACCTTGCTCACACCTGAACAGGGACTTTATTACCAGCTGGCAAAACCCAACTTTTCTAGGACAGATTCAGCTACAGTCTGTCTGCACAAAACCAGGCAGCTGAACCCTCTTGCAAAGAAGCTGGAATTCTCCTCAGGCAGAGCGGAGGGAAGAGGCAGGGGAGCCCAATTCTCAGTGGATTTGGTAGAGGCTGTGGGCAGTGAGTGCTGGGGATTGAGGGTTTATCCTTAGTTCTTTGCTCTCCCGCCATGGGGGCTCAGCCCAGATAGGGGTCAGGCCTGGTTCTTCTCTTTTTTATTTTTAATTCAAGGAAAATCTGTTGAGTAATTTTTCAGTTATGGAAGAATGAAAAATATAGGCTCCAAAGCTGTTCTGTTTAGAGAGGATGGTATCCCAGCACCTTTGGCTCTCTCAGCCCATTTATTCCATCCCAATTCACATATCTGCCCCGCACAGAGCTGTCAGAGTGAAATGTCTCTCCATTTCTGTCTGCGGATGTGCCCGGCAGACTCCACTCCAGACATGGCTGGCAGGGAAAAGTGATTCCCATCACCAAGAGCAGGCAGCACTGTTAGGAATCTGGGCAGGGCTGGAAGCAGAGGACATTTGCGTACTCTTTATCTTGCACAGTTCTTGTTGCGCTCCGGGTGGAACTGGACCCTTGGGAAAAGCAGTGAGAGATGGCAGGCAAGCAGCAGGTACATTCTGCCTGTTGAACTCCAAGAAAAGGGGGTTGCATGTTTTTTTGTAAACAGCCTTTGCACTGTATAAGCATCTTCTGATCCTTTCCAGCTCACAGGCAGCCGGGGCGAACAATCAGTTCATCAATATAAACTGGGTGATCGCAGCTTGGTGTGCGTGATTTCTGTGCGGAGTGTCAGACAGTACAAGCTGCTTTCCAGACCTGCCCCCCGACATCTCAGACGACTCTGTCAGGCTGAGAGCAGTTTGGGGCAGGGACTGAATTTTTCTAGATGTCTCTGCTGCGCCCAGCAGTTTGGGCCCTACTGCAATGTACAAGATAGATAGTAATTAGTGAGGGCCATTGGGACAACGTCTAGTTTGAGCTGGGGCTTGTCTTCACTCCTGCGCTGGAACCCTGCTGCCGGGAAGCACTCTCCCATCAACTTAACTTCTCCACCTCCAGAAGAAGCAAAAGCTGTGTTGGCGGGGGAGTGTCTCCCACTGACACAGCACAGCGTGGACACCAGTACAAGTCAATGTAACTTACATGGTTTTTTAACACCCCTGAGTAACGTAAGTTACATGGGCCTTAGTGATAGTGTAGTAAAACTCCTAGAGTTTCAAAGAGAATTCAAGGGTCCCACCAGGAGTGATGGCTGCAAAATAAAGACAATGAAGTGTTTATTCTTCTTTGGGCCGTGTCCATCGAGCATGAAGGGCTCCCTCTCTAGACAGATGTGTCCGTGGCCCCAGGAGCTTACAAGCTAGAATGGACATGGACATGACAAATGAGAGCGAGAACAGAGCCAAGCAGGGGTGCACTGCGGCTCGCAGGCCACACAAAGAGACTCAGATTATGTACACTCCGAAGGGAACACTGAGGCCAGGGCCGGGGTGCAGCCAAAGGGCTTTGGGGTGTTCCAGACATAGGGAGCATCATGGCAAACATGCAGAGCCATGTGTGTGAGAGGCAGACAGAGGCCACTAAGGCTGAGCCACAGGGTTGGATGCAGCAGGAGGCAGGGTTAGGGGAAGGGGGGGGCTGTGTGATGCGGGGGTGAAGGTCCGGCCAGGAGCTTGACCGGATCAGTCAGGGTACAAAGGCAGGGACACACAAGCTTGAGGGGCAAGTATGAAATGAAGAGCTAGACAAACCTACCGAGTGAGCTGAACACAACGAGTAGTCCTAGGTACCATCTGAGGAAGTGGGTTTGGCCCATGGAAGCTCATGATCCTATAGATATTGTGGTTAGTCTCTAAGGCTATGTCTACACTGCAAGCTTTTTCCAGAAAAAGATACGCAAATTGCGAACTGCAATTTGTGTACCTTTTTCCACTTTTTTTTGGAAGAGGCTTTTCTGACATTTGACCTATCTACATGGTGCCAAATGTGGGAAAAACCTTCCTCTTTCGGAAGATCCCTTATACAGGGCTTCCAAAAGAACGCGCCCGCTTTTTTGGAAACTGTTCTGAAAAAGCAAACACGTTCCCTGGACGCAGCAGAGTTTTTCCGGGCTACCGGAGAAAACTCTGTAGTGTACACATAGCCTAAGGTGCTACAGGACCACTCGTTTTTAAAGTTACAGACTAACACGGCTCTCGCTCTGAGACTGAGTGAATTCACTTCCAGCTAAATCTCCTGCAACTACTGGGGCTGGCAATAATGCCTCTGAAATTCTTGCCCTTCCCAGTTGGCTAGAATGCCTCTGAAAACAATTTGGTTCCTTGGGCAGCCACCAGCCACAGCCACCTCACACCACACCTGCCCTTAGCAATGTGATTCGCCAGCACAGGCCACGCCTGAGCATAGTATTAATAACCTCTCTCTTTGTGTCTCTGCACAGAAGTGGGTTGGTGCATCCTGTACCAAAGCAACCCTGGATTTCTTTGAATGGGGAATTGTCCTTCCTGAAGTTCTAGAAGTTTACAGCCAGCACCTTTCCCACCACACTGCATCTGCAGAGCTGAAAGAACTCAATGAAGATCACCTCTCCAGGCCCTGTGTGTCTTGCCTGGCCATGCACAGTCAGGACAGCCAGTCCCATCTGTCCAGTTGGAATAGGAGCAGTGGGACACAGGACCAGTCGTATGGCCATCTCTCTATTGACACAGTAACTGTGGCTGATGAATTTACCCCCTGTTACCCACAATGCAGCTGTAACAGTGCTCACAGGGATCATGAGCATCTGGACCAAGCCAACGACGACAGGGAGGACGGCTACCCCAAAGTTAATCTTGACAGTGACAACAGTGAGCTTTCCAGCGGTCTGCCTCTGGCTGCCCAGCATGCACAAGATGCCATTGTTGCCTTGGGCTCTGGGTCTGTGCAGCACCCGCGGAGGAGTGCGAGTCGCTCGGTGCACCGCCCGAGGGCAGAGGCACCAGGAGGAGGGATGGGGAGTATTTTAGAGGCCCTTTGCCTGCAACCTGAGCAATGGGATTTAGAAAGTCCAGTTTCTTTGTCTTCTCCAGATGGCGAAAGTGCTTCCTACAGCGATGGCTCTTATGACTTTTTCTCTCCTAACACACACACTGGTGATGGGTACCCAGCAATTTGCCTGGATTTAGACACCATTGACAGTGGATTTGTGGACTCAGATTGTGGGAGTCCAACTGAGTGTGAATTTGAGAAGAACAGTCAGACCGATTCAGGCTGTGGTTCTGGATCTGTGACACTCGGAAATGAAGGCGAGGACTTCCCACGGAGTTATGTCAAGCAGTGGGTCTCCTGTGGCTCTGCCATACCACCCATAGGGGCGCAGACAAGTGCTTGCTCCTCACCAGTGCCAGGCCTGGGCCCTCATTCAGGAGCCCAGAAAAACTAAGCAGCACAACAGGAACACAACAAAACATGCTGAGTGCAAGCACCCTGTATCTCCTGCAATTTATCTCCTGCAACTTACATCCGCCGCTGCACAGAATTTTGCCTTTTTCTACTGCTAGACACCCTGGCTTTGTATCACAGCCAATCTGACATGGTCAACTTTTTGCCAGCTTCTCTGGTCACACTGGTACACCCTGAGCTTTGGCATGTTGTTTCTTCCACGCAGGAAAAGCAGCTGCACCCTGAGAAGTGACCGTTAGCATGGAGCATGGCCCCAGACATTTTGAAGTCATGTTTATAAAGAGAATGTGAAACTTTCAAGTGACTCTTTCCCGCTTGTGTCACTTGTCCTGAGAGTTTGGTGGCATGTAGAGCTTTTGTAAGCATCATCACCACAACTTTAGCGTGCAAGAAACTGAACAGAACTCCAGTTTCAGGCTACATTCCAGTCAGACTTGACTGTAGATTCTGCAGACCAGAATCTTACTCCATCATTCTTTGAACCTACAACTTAATGTAACAGTTTCTCAGCAGAATAACATCTTCCAACTCCAGACAAATTCTCGTCACTCTTTAAGCAACATCTTTAAAAATACCTTCTAAGCATAATACTTACAGCGCTTGTAGATTTATGCAAGAAATGCAGGGACTATGTGTGCCTGTCCATCTGTCTAGGTGAAGCCCTGATCTTGCCCCTTGGGCACTACTGCAATATAACTGTTCGACTGTACTAAACCTGGATTATTCCTGCTTCAGACAGAGCTGCTCGTGACACGTGCACTGGGATCAGGAAAGCATTTGCCTCTGGCTGTTGCGTGACTGTGTTAGGTATTGTTTAGGATACTGGCCTTGCACAGTTAATATAATATTGTTAATGAGTGTAAGGGCCCAGGCCTGGAATCCACGGCATTTCCAGTGTGATTCAATGATTCTGTTCTCTCTGTGATTCAAATAAACTCCTCTCCCACCCCCATCCCTCCTGTTACCTGGGATTTCTGCCACATCACCACTTCTAGGCAAAATAAAATAACTTCAGTTTCTGACAGGTACTGGCCTATTGCAACCCCCTCTGGGGGAGGGCCCAGGGCAGGGGGTGGGGGCTGCAATAGGCCAGTACCTATCGGAAATCTAAGTGTGGGATGGAATGTGGGGGAGCTGAGGGCTGGGAATGTGGGGTTCAGGAGTCAAGAAAGAGGATTGTGGGGGGCTCAGGGCAGGCGAGTGGAGGTGTTGGGGCGGGGAAGCTTGGGAGCTGGGCGTGAAGCCACGGTGCTGCCTGGTCGCCCAAGCACTGGGGTTGGCCAGAGCAGTGGGGACTGTGCTACCCGGGCACCCGAGCTCCAGGGCTGGCTGTGGCGGTGGGGACTGGATGTTGCTCCCTCTTGACACAGCTCCTCTGGCCTCATACCTCTCTATCCCCTATGTGCCCCTCCAGGGCCTCTCTGGCTCTAACTCCCTTTTCACTCCTACAGCTGTGCCCCGTCTTGTTTGCTTCCTTCGGTGGGACATGGTGCAGCCTCGTGGAGGTGCTGTAGGATGTGCTAACTCACAGCCCTCAGGAGGGCAGCAGGAGAGTGCACATCTTTTCTCCATCTCTTGCTGCTCAGCTGGAGACTCATTTGAACAAACAGTCACTGTCAGAGCCTGAGATATTAGACCCTGCTCTGATGCTGACCATGCACAGGCCCCAGGGAGAGATAAGACCCTTAAGATCTGCAGAGAGGAGCTTCCCACTACGGCCCCCTCTGCCACAGCATCACCAGCTTCAAGTGTCAAAAGTCACACACTGGGCCTCAAACTCGCAGTCCCAGGTTCTTATTCCCAGCTGGTTGTGGAGCCCTCAGGCTGCACTTGGTTCTTGTTTTTCTCCACAGCCGTGAGGGCTAGACACTTGCCTCTTCTTGCCTTGGCATGAAAGTGGAAACTTCTCATGTAATCACGCAACTCCGGGAGCTGGGACTTCGAGACATGTTGGCTCCCACAGGTAATGGCAGTCTCGTGTGTGTTGGCGGGAGGCAGCTCCTAAAAGAGACCCGTTCAGCATGGCTGGGGGAGCAGCACTCCAATCTGGGACCTACTGAGCATGGTTCTTGCTGGCCCAGCCATGGGAGGGGACTCCCAGGTGTGATCAGCTCAGCATGGCTCCGACCTGCTTGGCTGGGGAGAGACACCTGTCCGTCTCAGTGGAGTGCTGAGGAGGGGTCTAATGAGGCATAAGCATGGCACTGTGTCCTGGAGCTCTCTTGTACCTCCCATCTCATGCTGCGCGTGTGGCTGGTCTCCTGAGCAAAGCAGGAGTAGGCTGAGTTCATACTTCGACAGGAGCCATCCAGGGAAAACCTGGGCGTTAGGGACTGAGAAAGTGGCACCCGCCCCTCGGATGCAACCCTGACCCCAGGGCCTCGGCACAGTGCTAAGGCATGCTGCGTGCAGGTTCCATGTGGGGGAGTCAGGCTGCTCTCTCTTCTGGGTCAGTTCTCCCTGCAGTGCTTGCAGGCTTCCTACTGCTATGCAACACAAACCCAGGGATGTGGCCCCAGTGTCTTGGCTGAGTTGCATTCAGCCTTGCTGCTCCCCTCCAGCTGTTCCAGTTGGAAACAGGAGTCTTCTGCCACACCTGGTGTGCTCTGGGAAGCAGCTGCCATGTTCTGCTCGAGCTGGGGACTGCACAGAGCTCCAGTTCGCACCGTTGGCTCGTGTTGTCTGGGACACACTGGGTTGCATGCGGCTGATGAGTAGTGACATTCCCTGGTGTAGGACACACAGCACATCAGCCATGGGGTGGAGCTCAGCTAACTCCCTCAGTGTGCCCTAGAAGGCAGAGAAGCATCACTGCAAGAGCAGGACAGACTGTGGCTGCAATTTAAACTGCTTCGAGGTTAAATTCCCACATGGGGAATAGCCCCACACTTTCTAACATTAATATCAAATGAAATTGGGAAGGGAGGGTCAGGCTTTTACAAGAGTCCCATTCAATCACATCATGTAGTGGCAGATGGCTGAATGGTGACATTTGTACCAGCGCTAGAAGTCTAAATGCTAGGAAGGGCGAACTCGAGTGCCTTGTACTGAAGGAGGCTATTGCTATAACAGGCATCACGGAAACTTGGTGGAATGAGGACGATCAATGGGACACAGTCATCGCAGGTACAAAATCTATCGGAAGGACAGAGCAGGTCATGCTAGTGGGGGAGGAGCCCTATATGGCTATGTCTAGACTGCAGAGTTTTTCCAGGATACCTCCGCTAACCCAGAAAAACTCTGCCGCATCCAGGGAACACGTCCGCTTTTCCAGAACAGTTTCCAAAAAAGCAGGTGCGTTCTTTCGGCATCCTTGTAATCCTCATTTTATGAGGAATAAGGGATGTTCCAAAAGAGGAGGTGTTTTCCAACATTTGGCCTCATGTAGATGGGCCAAATGTCGGAAAAACCGCTTCTGAAAAAACAAGTGGAAAAAGATATGCAAATTGCGGTTCACAATATGTGTATCTTTTCCCCCAAAAAAGGCAGTATGGACATAGCCTAAGTGAAAGAGAGTATGGAATCAAATGCAGTAAAAATCTTACGTAACCTAAACTGTGCCATAGATCTCTGTGGATAATAATTCCATGCTCTAATAGCATGAAGAAAGCAGGAGGGAATCTATTTCCCCAGGAGAGTGAGTGACTGTGAAATGCTGAGGGAGATTAGAGAGGCTATCAAAATAAAAAGCTCAGTAAGAATGGGGGATTCAATTATCCCCAAATTGACTGGATCCACGTCACTTCTGGATGGGAAGCAGAGATAAAGTTTCTTGACACCTTAAATGGCTGCTTCTTGGCACAGCCGTTTCTAGAATCCACAATGGGAGAGGCAATTCTTGATTTAGTCCTAAGTGGAGCACAGGATCCGGTCCCAGAGGTGAATAGCGCTGACATACAATCAGTGCAGGGGATCTGCCTGGGATTCTACATCAGAACAGCCAGACTTGGGGCAGACCAAAGGTCCATCTAGCCCAGTATCCTGTCTGCCCACAGTGGGCAATGCCCGGTGCCCCCAGAGGGAGTGAACAGGGAATCATCAAGTGATCCCTCCCCTGTCACCCATTCCCAGCTTCTGACAAACAGAGGCTAAGGACACCATTCCTTCCCATCCTGCCTAATAGCTATTGCTTGGAAATAGTGACCATAATATAATTAAATTTAACATCCCTGTGGAGGAAAAACCCCCACAGCAGTCCAACACTGTGGCATTTAATTTCAGAAAGGGAAACTACATGAAAATGGGGTTTGTTAAATAGAAATTAAGGTACAGTGCCAAAAGTGAAATCCCTGAAAGCTGCATGGAAACTTTTCAAAGACACCATTATAGAGGCTCAAATTAAATGTATACCCCAAATTAAAAAACACAGAGAACCAAAAAAAGCATCATCTTAACAACCAAGTAAAAGAAGCAGTGAGAGATAAAAAGGCATCATTTAAAAAGTGGAAGTTAAATCCTAGTGAGGAAGATAGAAAGGCGCATAAAGTTTGTCAAATGAAGCGTAAAAATATTTAACAAAACCTTAAAAAACAACAAATAGGCTAGTAGCACCTTAAAGACTAACAAAACACGTTGATGGTATCATGAGCTTTCGTGGGCACATGTGAAGAAGTGGGTTGTGCCCATGAAAGCTCATGATACCATCAACGTGTTTTGTTAGTCTTTAAGGTGCTACTAGACTATTTGTTGTTTTTTAAGTTTTTCCTGTTACAGAATAACTCGGCTACTCCACTGAAGCTTTTGTAAAAATATAATTAGGCAGGCCAAAGAGGAATTTGAAGAACAGCTAGCCAAAGACTCCAAAAGTAACAGCAAAACTTTTTTTAAGTACATCTAAAGCAGGAAGCCTGCTAAACAACCAGTGGGATCACTGGGCAATCAAGATACTAAAGGAGCACTCAAGGATGATAAGATTATTGTGGAGAATTTAAATGAATTCTTTGCTTGGATCTTCATGGCTGAGAACCTGAGGGAGATTCCCAAACTTGAGTCATTCTTTGTAGGAGACACATCTGAGGAATTGTCCCAGATTGAGGTCTTATTAGAGGAGGTTTTGAAACAAATTGATAAACTAAATAGTATTAAGTCATTGAGACCAGATGGCATTCACCCAAGGGTTCTGAAAGAACTCAAATGTGAAATTGTAGAACTATTAACTGTGGTTTGTAACCTAGCCTTTAAATCAGCTTCCGTACCTAATGACTGGAAGTAGTTAAAAAGGGCTGTAGAAGTAATCCTGGCAATTACAGACCGATAAGTCTAACGCAGCAGTCCCCAACCTTTTGGGGTTGCCGGACGCCCAGGGGCGGGGCCGCCCATGCGCCGCATGCCCGGGGGCCGGCACCGCGCATGCGCCATGCACCCAGGGCAGGGCCGGCCCCAATCACTCGGTGGGCGCACATACATGCCCTGGCGGGCACCATGGTGCCCACAGGCACCACGTTGGGGACCACGGGTCTAACGTCAGTACCAGACAAATTGGTTGAAACTATAGTAAAGAATAAAATTGTCAGATAATGGATGAATATAACTTGTCTTGGAAAAGTCAAAATGGTTTCTGTACCTGTCTTACTAATCTACTAGAGTTCTTTGAGGCGGGTCGACCAACAGGTAGACAAGGGGGAGCCAGTGGATATTGTGAACTTAAATTTCCAGACTGCCTTTAACAAAGCCCCTCATCAAAGGCTCTTCAGTAAAGCAAATTGTCATGAGACAAGAGGGAAGGTCCTCTCATGGATCGGTAAAATCCATGGTTAAAAGACAGGAAACAAAAGTTAGGAATAAATTATCAGTTTTCAGAATGGAGAGAGGTAACTAAGACTACATCCATACTGCAGAATTTTTGTGTAAAAACGGTTGTTTTTGCACAGAAACTCACGGAGCATTCACACTACAAGCGCATTTGTGACAGCCTGCTGGCTAAGCCAGAGCTCTGCCACTGTAGCCTGGCTGAAGAGGCTGATGGCAAACAGCTGAGCAAGCCCAGGCCTGAAGGGCTATTAGAAACAGCTGTTGGCTTCATGAGCAGAGGGCTATTTAAGGCAGCAAGAGGGCAAATGAGAAGAGCCAGGAGTCAGGGTGTAGCTGAGTGTGCTTCCCAGGCAGATGGAGGAGCTGGCTGAGTTTGCTGTAAGCTTTGTAAATAGAAAGTGGTGGGAACTGACAATAAAAGCCTAGGTGACTGCACCAGAAGGTCTCCAGCTGATTTGTGGACCAGAAGGTATCTAAGGGCAAGGGGCCTGAGTGAGCACCCTGCAACAGCGTTTTTGCGCAAGAAAACGTACAGTAGATGGTCAGAAGACAGGGCTTTTTGTGTAAGACTTATTCCTCTTTCTACGAGGAATAGCCCGTCTTAGTGCAAGAGCCCGTCTGTTGGATGGACAAGAGAGATTTCTTGCACAAGAAACCCCTATGGGAAAAGGCGCTGGTGCTCTGATGGCCATGCTGTGAATGGCATCAGAGCTTTCTTGTGCAAGAGCGTCCATGGCAGTGTGGATGCTCTCTTGCACAAAAGCACATGATAGTGTGGACGCACTCTTGCACAAGAACTTTTTGTGGAAGATCTCTTCCACAAAAAGTTCCTGCGCAAGAAGCCTGCAGGGTAAACGTAGCCTAATAGTGCCCCACAGAGGTCTGTACTGGGGCCAATCCTATTCAACATATTCATAAATGATCTGGCGAGAGGGGCAAGCAGGGAGGTGGCACAATGTGCACATGTTACCAAACTGCTCAAGAGAGTTGAGACCAAAGCCGACTGGGAAGAGCTTCACAAGGATCTCACCAAACTAGGTGACTGGGCAACCAAATGTCAGGCGAATTTTAATGTTGATAAATACAAAGTAATGCCCCTTGGAAAACACAATCCCAACTATATATATACACAATGATGGGGACTAATCTAGCTGGCTACATCTAGACTACGGAGTTTTATCAGAAAAAGGTACGTAAATTGTGCCCCGCAATTTGTGTACCCTTTTTCCAATTGTTTTTTCGGAAGCGGCTTTTCCAAAATTTGGGCCATCTACAATGGGCCAAATTTCAGAAACCTCCTCTTTTGGAAGAACCCTTCTTCCTCGTGAAACGAGGAATACAGGGGCTTCCGAAGAGCGCGTCTGGTCTTCTGCAAAAAATGTTGGAAGAGCAAACGCGTTCCCGGGATGCGGTGGAGTTTTTCCAGTAGTCTAGCCATAGCCGCTGTTACCAGTCAAGAGAGAGACCTTGGAGTCAGTGTGGATAGTTCTCTGAAAACATCCACTCAGTGTGCAGCAGCAATTTAAAAAGCAAACAGAATGTTAGGTATTATTTAAAAAGGGATAGAGAATAAATCCATGGTACGCCCACATCTTGAATACTGTGTATAGATGTGGTCACCTCATCTCAAAAAAGATCTCTTGGCATTGGAAAATGTTCAGAAAAGGGCAACAAAAATGATTAGAGTTTTGGAACAGGAGCCATATGAGGAGAGATTAATAAAACTGGGACTTTTCAGCTTAGAAAAGAGGAGACAAAGGGAAAATATGATAGAGATCTATAAAATCATGACTGGTGTGGAGAAGGTAAATAAGGAAAAGTTTTTTTACTTGTTCCCATAACACCAGAACTAGGGGTCATCAAATGAAATTATCAGGTAGCAGGTATAAAATAAACAAAGGAAGGATTTCTTCACAGAACACAGAGTCAACCTGTGGAACTCCTTACCAGAAGATGTTGTGAAGACCTGAACTTTACTGGGTCCATCAATGGCTATTAGCCAATATGGGTAGAGATGGTGTCCCTAACCTCTGTTTGTCAGAGGCTGGAAATGGGCGACAGGGGAGGGATCACTTGAGGATTCCCTGTTCTGTTCACCCCCTCTGGGACACCTGGCATTGGCCACTGTCGGCAGACAGGACACTGGGCTGGATGGACCTTGGGTCTGACCTAGTCTGGCCATTTTAGTGTTCTTGTGTTCTACTGCTCTGAGTTCAGCCGGCAGCATGTATCTCTGGGCAACCATTAGGAAATAGCTCCCATTTCAGAGGGTTGGGTTTTGCATTCAGTCGAGTTCGGAGGGTTCATGTTTAGGAAGCAAACTTGCCCAGTGAGCACAAGGGTAGCCCTTCCCCAGGCACATGACGGTGCCTCACTCTGCCTACTAGCAGCAATGGGCATTTTACAAGTGATGCCAATGAGAGCACATGGGGAAATCCCGCCCTAAAGCTACGTGTGGGATGAACACCCAGAGCAACGCTAAGGAGCCCAGTGCTATGTGCAGGGATGCCAGCTCTGGTACTCCCCCCTTCCCACACATGCAGCCCTGCCTGCCTGGCCCTCTGGAATGACCGCTGCCCCCAGACTGGTGCCAGTCCGAGCTGGGCGTGGCTTTCCTCTCTCGCTGGCTCTTGGCTGAGCATTGCACCTCAGCTTCTGTTGTGCAAATGACTGTGCAGCCAGCAGCACTGACAGAAATGCTATTGCTCCTGGGCCATGGTCGACTGAGGCATCACCTGGCCTCCCTGCTTGCCTGGGGCGCACGCAGTGGGAGCCCTCAGTAAGTCAGAGCTCAGTGTTGGGCGGGACACTTAGCATTTGGCTGTGCCCAGCCTTTGCATGATGCCCCTGGCCCAAAGGCAGCAGTGCAGGACGTACAACTGTCGCTGAGCTCGGGGCAGGAGGGTGGCTCCTGCTCAGGCTGGGCTAGGAAGTGTTTTTAGGTCACTTATAAAAAACTCTTGTGCTCATTTTTTTTAAAAGCTGAAACAAGATATTTTCAGTCATTCAGCAAATAGCTTTGGCTCCATGAAGTTAACCCCTTAATGTAAATTCAGCAGCTGCTCCATCACTCATGAGTAATTGCAAATGTGGCTACTTCATATCAGTCTGATAATCTCAGAGAAACTTTTCATTGGTTATTGAGACCGGCTTTAAAACAAGGCAAAGTGCCTCTGCGCTGTTATACCAGGACTGCTGCTGCTTGGCGAACAAACCACACAATCTAAACTATCAAGAAACAGGAGGCAATGAACACTGAAGTTTAATTAGTGCTGGTAAGGAGGCTTAAGCTATTGCTGTGCTTTGTATATTGCTGGACAATGCTAGGAGAAATCATTGAACTAAGATGTTAACCAATAATACTACTAGGTGTACAGCTGTATAGTGTTTCTTGTACTATAACCCTGTAATGGTCCAAATTGCCTCTGCACTTTAGTTGGAGCACAAAGCTGTGGTTTGCAGCATGTTGTAGCCAACTGAAGGTCAGTCGAGTGTGCAAACTGCCTGGGGAGAAAGGGTTTGTGCTAATGCTGTCCCCCAGCATAGGGGCTATGCTGAAAGGAGACCTCACCCTTAACAGCGCATTTCTAGTGAGACAGCTGAGAAAAATGAAAGCCAATGAATGACTAGCTGCAGCTATTAGTGTGCTGGATTCTGTGTAGACACACATCTGCAGAACATGGTGTGTGATTGCTATTTTGTTATTGCACTATGCTTTTCACCAGTGAAAGGAGGCTTTTCACAGCCCTTGGAGTTTAGCGCTGGCGGCAGGTTCTGGGAAGACTTCCAACTGAAGATAACAGGACATTCTGGAAATGAGACATCTCTGTTACTTTTCTCTTTATTCTCCCCCGCTGCACATTGTCACCATGCATGTGTGTGCACATATTTATACCCCTCTGCTTGCCAACTGATGGTGACATGTATTGTCCTGAAGGAGGAAAATGCCAAGCGTGAGCTGGCCCCAACTGTTCAGTCTAGCTCTGCCGTCCATGTGCTTCAATGGTCCTCTCCCTTCTGCTGCTGCCCAGAACTGAAGATCCTGGTGCCGCTGTGCCCTGCGGAAGGTGCAAGGGTCTGCACAGGGAAGAGTGACCCCTTTGCAGCTGGGTGCTGAAGGAAACGGAGCATTTGATGAATTGGTGAGTCCCCCCCAACCTGCTCTGCCAGAGCGCGTAAGCTACCCACGTGAGAATAGTGCAGAGGCACCAGTGGCCTCGCTCTGCAGATGCGACTGTCCCAAGACAGAGAGGAACCCTATGGGGCGCAAGGGCAGGACTGGCCCTGGCATTCGACAGCCTCCCAGCAGCTGGCAGACTGGCACTAGTGCAGCTTGCGCTGGGGCTGTAAAAACAGCTACAGCAACAGTGCTTGGAAGTGGGGCATGGGCAGGCACAACGTGTGCGGGGCTGGGGGGGGGTGAGAGCCACTGAACCTAACTGCAAACCCTGGATGTGAGGAGAAGCGCTGCAAGCCAGGGGTGCTGCAGCCCTCTGTTCCAGCCCCTCTGCTCTGCGTTCTTGGCCACAGAGCCCAAGCTCCAGCCTCAAGCCCCTGCCCCCAGTCAAAGGACATCTGCCCCGCCGGCCTGGCCCCCGCTGGCCTGGGAGGTGCTTCCCGCGGGCTTGCAGACAAATGCTCAGTGCCCCCTGCCCAGGCCTGGCTCCCAGGTCGCTCCCCTGAGGGGGTGACATTGCCAGGCTGAGAGCTCCTAGGCTCTGCATGCAATAGTCTGTGTGCAGCAAAGGGGCCAGCCACTGCAAAGCATTATTGTCCTCACGCCTTCCACGGTGGCCAGGGCCTGGCAGGGCACCTGCAGCTCCCATCAACCCCGCCTGGGAGTGCTCCCCCGCCCTGCTAAGGGCAAGTCCCACGGGCCTTTCTTGGCAGTAACTGCAGAAGGTGCCTTTGCTGTACTGAAAATCGGCTGAGCAGCTTTGTCACGCAGTGGCCTTGAGTCCCAGTGGCCAGGGCCCCACGGCCCCACAGCCCCACCGCCATGGCCCAGCGGCCACGCCCCCCCCAGCCCCAGCAGCCATGCCCCAGCCACGCCCCCCCCAGCTCCAGCAGCCACACCCCTGCGGCCCCAGTAGCCATGCCCCCTGGCCAGGGTTGCCAGGTATGCGGTATTCTACCGGGCAGTCCAGTATTTGCGCTCTTTGTCCGGTAAAAAAAAAATCAGAGAATACCGGACATGTGTAATATCCGGTATTCTTTGATTTTTCCGGCTGCACACCAGACAGAAGCCTGGCGGGGGCGGGGGGAGCGGCTGGGAGGCGGGGCCACGATCGGCTCTAGGAGCCTGTGATTGCGCAGAAGCCTGGCGGGGGCGGGGGGAGTGGCTGGGAGGCGGGGCCACGATCGGCTCTAGGAGCCTGTGATTGCGCAGAAGCCTGGCGGGGGCGGGGGGAGCGGCTGGGAGGCGGGGCCACGATTGGCTCTAGGAGCCTGTGATTGCGCAGAAGCCTGGCGGGGGTGGGAGGAGTGGCTGGGACTCCCCGGCTGGGGGGCGGGGCCGCCATCGGCGCTGGGAGCCTGTGATTGCGCAGAAGCCTGGCGGGGGCGGGGGGAGTGGCTGGGAGGCGGGGCCACGATCGGCTCTAGGAGCCTGTGATTGCGCAGAAGCCTGGCGGGGGGAGCGGCTGGGAGGCGGGGCCACGATTGGCTCTAGGAGCCTGTGATTGCGCAGGAGCCTGGCGGGGGCGGGGGGAGCGGCTGGGAGGTGGGGCCACGATTGGCTCTAGGAGCCTGTGATTGCGCAGAAGCCTGGCGGGGGTGGGAGGAGTGGCTGGGACTCCCCGGCTGGGGGGCGGGGCGCCATCGGCGCTAGGAGCCTGTGATTGCGCAGAAGCCTGGCGGGGGCGGGGGGAGTGGCTGGGAGGCGGGGCCACGATCGGCTCTAGGAGCCTGTGATTGAGCAGAAGCCTGGCGGGGGCGGGGGGAGCGGCTGGGAGGCGGGGCCACGATCGGCTCTAGGAGCCTGTGATTGAGCAGGAGCCTGGCGGGGGCGGGGGGAGTGGCTGGGAGGCGGGGCCACGATCGGCTCTAGGAGCCTGTGATTGAGCAGAAGCCTGGCGGGGGCGGGGGGAGCAGGCTGGGAGGCGGGGCCACGATCGGCTCTAGGAGCCTGTGATTGCGCAGAAGCCTGGCGGGGGCGGGGGGAGCGGCTGGGAGGCGGGGCCACGATCGGCTCTAGGAGCCTGTGATTGCGCAGAAGCCTGGCGGGGGCGGGGGGAGCGGCTGGGAGGCGGGGCCACGATCGGCTCTAGGAGCCTGTGATTGCGCAGAAGCCTGGCGGGGGCGGGGGGAGTGGCTGGGAGGCGGGGCCACGATCAGCGCTGGGAGCCTGTGATTGCGCAGAAGCCTGGCGGGGGGGGGGGGAGTGGCTGGGAGGCGGGGCCACGATCGGCTCTAGGAGCCTGTGATTGCGCAGAAGCCTGGCGGGGGCGGGGGGAGCGGCTGGGAGGCGGGGCCACGATCGGCTCTAGGAGCCTGTGATTGCGCAGAAGCCTGGCGGGGGCGGAGGGAGCGGCTGGGAGGCGGGGCCACGATCGGCTCTAGGAGCCTGTGATTGCGCAGAAGCCTGGCGGGGGCGGGGGGAGCGGCTGGGAGGCGGGGCCACGATCGGCTCTAGGAGCCTGTGATTGCGCAGAAGCCTGGCGGGGGCGGGGGGAGCGGCTGGGAGGCGGGGCCACGATCGGCTCTAGGAGCCTGTGATTGCGCAGAAGCCTGGCGGGGGCGGGGGGAGCGGCTGGGAGGCGGGGCCACGATCGGCTCTAGGAGCCTGTGATTGCGCAGAAGCCTGGCGGGGGGGGGGGAGTGGCTGGGAGGCGGGGCCACGATCGGCTCTGGGAGCCTGTGATTGCGCAGAAGCCTGGCGGGGGGGGGGGAGTGGCTGGGAGGCGGGGCCACGATCGGCGCTGGGAGCCTGTGATTGCGCAGAAGCCTGGCGTGGGCGGGGGGAGTGGCTGGGAGGCGGGGCCACGATCGGCGCTGGGAGCCTGTGATTGCGCAGAAGCCTGGCGTGGGCGGGGGGAGTGGCTGGGACTCCCCGGCTGGGGGGCGGGGCCGCCATCGGCGCTGGGAGCCTGTGATTGCGCAGAAGCCTGGCAGGAGCAGGGGGAGTGGCTGGGAGTCCGCCCCCGCAAGGCTTCTGTGCAATCACAGGCTCCCAGCGCTGCTTGTGGTCCCGCCTCTCAGCCTGGGAGTCCCAGCTGGGGGCGGGGTTGTGATTGCCGCTTATCCCGCGTTCCTTTTTTTTTTTTTTTTTTTTTGCTTGACCAAAAGAAATACCCGGTGCCTGCTATTTTTTGGGAGACCATCTGGCAACCCTACCCCTGACCCCAGCCCTGCTCTGCCCTTTGCACGCTGGTGGCACACTGGTGTTTGGGCTTCTGCCCATGGCTCGCTGGGGAGATGCATTGGGCCTGGCTCTCCAGGGTTGTTAGTTGCTGCTGTTCCAAGTCAAACTGCCAGCGCTAGCCAGGGCTTGTCCGAGCAGCAGGCAGTGGCCGTAAAGCTGGCAGCCTTGCAGCTCTCCAGAAGCCGGAGTTGTGGCTGCCCCGTCCTTGCAGACAGAGGCTGCTCAGCACTTGCAGGGGGTCACGTTGAGCCTCTTT
Organism: Pelochelys cantorii; assembly: GCA_032595735.1. NCBI lineage: Eukaryota > Metazoa > Chordata > Testudines > Trionychidae > Pelochelys > Pelochelys cantorii. The sequence continues at coordinate 41,857,419 of CM064341.1, forward strand.
CTCTGCCTCTGAGGTTCCCCGAGCCGCTGGCTGGAGCAGAGCGTCTGGGTAACTCCCATGTGGCCTGTGTCTGTGGAACAGGCCCAGAATCTGAGCAGACCAGGAGCCTTTGCTTGGGATGCCCAGGGCCTCTCGCCTGTGGCCAGGCTGAAAACCACAATAGCCCTTCGTGCAGGGGCTGGAACAGTGGGTGTTGGAGGAGGGGCACAGAGAGCCACTGAACCAAACTGCAGACCCTGGCGAGAATGGAAACCATTGCTAGCCAGGGGGTGCTGCAGCCCCCCACCCGGCCCCCTAGCACCAGCTCCCCTGCTGCCATGCCGCTGCGCAAGGCCTCCTGCTGGGACTCAGCAGCTGCCACAAAACCAGTGAGTGAGGCAGGAAAAGCTCGGCTGGACTTCGGTCTGCGTTTCAGGTGCCAGCCAGAGACCAGCAGCCCGGCTCCAGGGCTGCGCTCACAGTGCACAGAGAGGGCAGCGCTATCTGGTGGTGCAGTAAGAGCTCCAGGGTCACCCCATGGAGAACCTGGCAGTGCACAGCCCACGCCCCGCAGGCCTACGGCCTTGGGACAGACAGGCCTGTGGAATCCTATCAGACGCGCGGCAGCAGCTCTCCCAAGGCCATTGGGCGGGTGACTTTCAGACTCCTGGCCCTAAGCTGCCTGGGGAGTAGCAAGTGACCCCAGGATGGGCCAAATTCAGCACAGGCTACTTCACTGAACTCCACCACTCTGGCCTGTGGCTGCACGTTCTCTCTCCTCCCAAACAGGGTGTCCTGGGAAGGTGCTTTGGGTGGCAGCTGCTGCAGGTGTGAAGGCCAGATGGGCTCACTGTGATGATCTAGTCTGGCCAAGGGTGCCCAGCAAGGCAAAGGGGGCAGGGTGGGGTTATCGGGTCCTACACAAGACGAAGCCCCCAGGATCGGGACATCTGGTCACCCTAGCCAGATGGCCCACAGAGCGCAGCCTGCAGACCCTCGCCCAGGCCCGGCATCAGCCCATAATGCCTGTTTGAGTCTTCGAGTGCTGCAGGATCCACCACAGCCCAAGGGGAGTTGTCTCAGTGGCCAATTCTCCTCCTGGTAAAAAACACGCCCCTCGCGCCTTGTTCTCTCAGCGCCCAGGCATAGCTCTTGTTCTGGACATGTCACCTCTGAGCCTGCAAGGCCCTTCCAGGTACCTAGGGCTGCAGGCACCTGGATACCACGTGCCCTTAGTGGGAGGGAGCCATGTCAGAGCCTGCCCCGGCTCAGCTCCCCAACTTCACCAGCCTCTGGCAGCACCCGCCCGACCAGGCCTCCGCAGGCCTCGCTGTCAGGCGCCGACTCTCCTCAGCTGTTGCTGGGTGAAGACAGCTCCTTTCACAGCTCTTGGAATTTTCCATTTTCAGTGGGTTTGGCTGAGTTTGCACCTTGCGCTCCCTTCCCCCGATGCTCTGGTTCCTGGACACCTTCTGCCCTTCTGGCAGGCTCTCTGCCCCTTCGAGCAGCACGTGGGCTGCATGCTGCCCAGGATGGTGGGCTTGTTTCCAAAGCAGGGTCACACCTCTCCTGTGAGAGCTGGAGGCATCTCACCGGACACCTCAGCCCTGTAGCCACAGGTCAGGCCAATGCCGACTGACAAGGCCCTGCCAGCATTGGCTCAGGCCAGTGGGGTGACGGGGCTTCCGCTGGCCAAGAGAAGGGGTGAGGAGGGAAGAGGCTCAGCAGAGGCTATTGGCAGAGGCTGTGATGATGGCAGGCAGAGATTAGAAAGGGCGCGGGGGAGCTGCTGTTAGAAGAAGCACCATGAAAGACAGGCCGGTGCCTTTGGCGTGCATGGCTCTTCCCAGGTCTCTCTGCGGGGTGCCAGGGCCAGGCAGGAGGCTGGGGGGTGGAGGAAGGAGTTAAAGCATCATAGAAACTGGCTCTGGAGAGGAGCTGTGGGCCACGTAATCCCTGCACTGCAGCTTGTGCCCTCAGTCAAAAGAACATAAGAATGGCCAAACTGGTTTATTAGTTTTAAACTTGCTGCCCATTAATTTCATTTGGTGTCCTCGAGTTCTTGTATTATGGGAACAAGTGAAGAACTTTTCCTTATTCACCCTCTCCACACCACTCATGATTTTATAGACCTCTATCCTATCACCCCTCAGTCTCCTCTTTTCTAAGCTGAAAAGTCCCAGTCTCTTTAGCCTCTCCTCATATGGGACCCGTTCCAAACCCCTAATAATTTTAGTTGCCCTTCTCTGAACCTTTTCTAAGGCCAAAATATCTTTTTTGAGGTGAGGAGACCACATCTGTACCCAGTATTCAAGATGTGGGCGTACCATAGTTTTATACAGGGGCAGTAAGATATTCTCCATCTTATTTTCTATCCCTTTTTTAATAATTCCTAGCATGCTATTTGCTTTTTTCACTGCTGTTGCACACTGTGTGGACATTTTCAGAGAACTATCCATGATAACTCCAAGATCTCTTTCCTGATTAGTTGTAGCCAAATTAGCTCCCATCATACTGTACGTATAGTTGGGGTTATTTTTCCCGATGTGCATTACTTTACACTTATCCACATTAAATTTCATTTGCCATTTTGTTACCCAATCACTCAGTTTGGTGAGATCTTTTTGAAGTTCTTCACAGTCTGCTTTGGTCTTGACAATCTTAAACACTTTAGTATCGTCCACAAACTTTGCCACCTCATTGCTCACCCCTTTCTCAAGATTGTTTATAAATAAGTTGAATAGAATTGGTCCTAGGACTGACCCTGGAGGAACACCACTAGTTACACCTCTCTGTTCTGAAAATTTACCATTTATTCCTACCCTTTGTTTCCTGTCTTTTAACCAGTTCTCAATCCATGAAAGGACCTTCCCTCTTATCCCAGGACAACCTAATTTACACAAGAGCCTTTGGTGAGGGACCTTGTCAAAGGCTTTCTGGAAATCTAAGTATACCACATGTACTGGATCCCCCTTGTCCACATGTTTGTTAACCCCTTCAACGAACTCTAAGGGTATGTCTACACTACAGCGTTAATTCGAGTTAACTTAATTTGAAATAGTTAATTTGAATTAAGCTAATTCGAATTAATGCAACTATACACAAAAACTGTTTCGAAATAGCATTTTGCTATTTCGAAATAGCGCGTCCACACTGAGTGGACCCTGAACTGAAGTTAAGGCTGGCCGGAACCAGTGCCAGCAGGGCATCAGGTTAGGACTTAGTGTGTGGGGCTGCTGCCTGAGGCTAACTGAGCTCTGTGCTTAAAGGGACCCTACCCCCACCTCGGACAGACAGTTCTCAGGGTTCCCCGCTTGCTTGTCTACCTCGATGAGGGACAGCAAAGCAGTCCTGTCTTAGTCTGCCCTGAGTGCCTGCACTCGGGACACCACAGCACTCGGCCACATGGAGCCAGAGCTGCCCCTGGGCACGTCCGTGCGTCTCGTGGGGTCGTTGCCATCAGCCCGGCTGCACTTGCTGCAGGCTGCCATCCGGGGAGGTTCCATCGGGGGGGGGGGGCTGTCAGGATCCAGGAGGCCCTGCGGGAGAGCGTCTACCCCGAGGGGCCCTCAGAGCCACCCCGGTCCTCCCCACTGGGGGCTCGTGCCCCATTCCTCCCTCATGTCCTTCCACTTACCCCTCCCTAGCTCCCCCTTCCTGATGTCAAACAAAAGACACGAATGTTCAAAAATAGAAACTGGGTTTATTGAACAAAACTGGGGGGGAGGATGAACCTCTGGGGAGACTGGGAAAAGGAGGTGGGAGAGGGGAAGAGAGAGGGTGCGAGAGGGGAGGGGGAAACCTGGGAGGAGGGAGCTGGAAGTGGGAAGCAAGGGGAAGAAGAGGGAGGGGAAGCTTAGGGCCCAGGGTTGGGGGTCTCGCCAGACCAACTTGATTTTCATGCAAACCTGCTCCTGGGTTCGCATGTGGCCTTTGGTGGCCAGGCTGGCAGCTATCCTGCCATAGACGGCCACATTCCTCCATCTAGTGCGGAGATCATGGACGTTGGGGGCATCCCCCCCAAACCTAAATAAGGTCCATGATCTCCACCCTGGACCAGGAAGGCGCCCGCCTTCTCCAGCCCCTGTCAGGCTCCTGGGAGCTGGCAGACTGCTCCTGGGAAGTGGTGGAGGGCTGGCTGCCAGTGGCTTGCTGGCTCATGTTTTGGGGCCACTGAGTCAGGGGGCCTGGTGGCCACTGCTGGCTCTGGGCTGGCAGACTTGGAGCTGGCACAGGCACTGTGGCCAGGGTCTACCCCTTTAATGGCTCCGGGGCTGCGGGAGAGAAGAGTAAGTTTTCCTGGTTGTGCCCAGAGTGGCCACCAGGGCTCCCTGGAAAGGGCTGGAGGCCCCCTATTTCGAATTAAGTGTCTACACAGCACTTAATTCAAAATAGCTATTTCGAATTTGGCGTTACTCCTCCTAGAATGAGGTTTACCAAATTTGAATTAAGCGCTCCACTATTTCGAATTAATTTCGAAATAGCGGTTTGCATGTATAGATGCTATTAAAGTTAATTTGAAATAACGGCTGTTATTTTGAATTAACTTTGCAGTGTAGACATACCCTAATAGATTAGTAAAACATGATTTCCCTTTGCAGAAACCATGCTGACTTTTGCCCAACAAATTACGTTCTTCTATGTGTCTGACAATTTTATTCTTTACTATTGTTTCAACTAATTTGCCCAGTACCGACGTTAGATTTACTGGCCTGTAATTGCCAGGGTTGCCTCTAGAGCCCTTTTTAAATATTGGCTTTAGCAGGGGGCGCTGCCGGGAGAGCAGATGCAGAGCTGGTGATTGACACACCTCTGTTTGTTGCCATAGAGACACCCAAAGCCCTTTCTGCCCCACCATACTTTGTATTTCAGACACATTTACCATGGGAAAGCACATCTGGCACCAGAGCCTGCCACTCTGCATTGCTGCCATTTTCTTCTCTGCAGGAGGGGAAGGAAGAGGTAAGGGGCAGCCGTGACTGGGGGCCTTCATCTGGCTGGTTCTTTCTCCCCACTCTCTCTACTTCCCCCCCAGAACTGGACAGGTCAGAGAGCCTTCGGGGCCCGTTTCCCCTCCCCAGCGATCTGCCGGGCAGCTTAGAGATCAGAGACACTCCCACCTGTGCCCTGCCCCAGGAGATTAGTCGCACTCCGTACAGCAATGAGCCACCAAGGGGTGGGGATAGGGCAGATAGAGCAGCCTAGTGCAAGGGGCGGCTTGGGCCCAGCATGGCGGAGGGACCCAGTGGCCAGCTGTTGGTTGCACGCATGCTGAGCATCTCAGCTCTCCTTCCTCAGCAGAATTTCCTGGCAGCCTGAGCTGCGTGAATAACTACATCAAACGGGTGGATTGTACATGGGAGCCAGAGGAGAGTGTGGGGGACGGACCCTTCCGGGTGCATTTCACAAGGTGAGCTCCATGCATCCTCGTGGCGGACTGTGCTGGGCCCCGGGGCAGGCTGGGCTCTCTGGATTCCTTGGCACTGAACTCTGACCCAGAATTCGCCCCCAAACCCAACACCTGAGTCACCCTCCAGCTCCTCGCTGGCGGGGTTGGCTTTCACCTGCCACCCCCTTCCCGCTCCGCTGCGCAAGGCGCTCGCTGCACCCAGGGCTGCCTTCCATGGCATTTACAACCTGAGAGCCCTGCTCAACAGGCCCTGTGCAAAGTGCTCCTCACTGTGGCAACTGGCACATGCACCGTTAAGGCTGAATTCTTAAAGCAGCCACACCCTGTCCACGAGAAACTTCCCGCCCTTTAATTATTCCAGCTTAGTCGAGGAGGAGAACTCCAGCTGCACGCTCGCTGCCCGAGACCAGCTGCAGAGCCAGCTGTACTGCACAATGAACAGGACATACCTGTTAACAGAGTACGAGAGATTCCGAGTCTCGCTGCACGGCGGTTTCTCTGGGGGGGACTGTGCATACATTGCGTTCCCGGAATACGAAGCGAAGCTGAACAGTGAGTACCGCCCATGGCAGGTGTGGGAGGAGGCCGCCTGATCCTGCAGCATGGAGAACAGTTGGCCTGTGAAGTTCACCAGAGAGCGACTCTTCGGTAGAACCACGTGAAACTGATGGAGATGCAGCCAGAGTGCCCCCTGGGGCAGCATGGCCTGCACTTGTTACATATGGGGGCAGGAGTCTCTTATTCTCCCTCCATCCTCAACGGTCATTCTGCCCCCACCCTCCCTTGCCTTATCTACCTCAGGCAGCATCCATCAGGCCCCCCCTGCCCTCTGAACAGTGGGGGCTCCTCCTGCTGGCAGGCCCGGGCAGGGCCACAGCAAGACAGTAGCACTGTTTGCTGGAATGGGGGACGGGCTGGGGACAAAATGCCCCTTCCCAATGCAGAGTGTCCCAAAGAGCTGCCTAAAGGACATAAGAACATCAGAACGGCCAGATGGGGTCAGACCAAAGGTCCATCAAGCCCAGGGTCCTGTCTGCCCACAGTGGCCAATGCCAAGTGCCCCAGAGGGAGGGAACATAATAGGTAATCCTCATGTGATCCCTCCCCGTCACCCACCTCCAGAGAAACAGAGGCTAGGGACACCATTCCTACCCATCCTGGCTAACAGCCATCGATGGACCTAACCTCCATGAATACATCTAGCTGTTTTTTGAACCCTGTTAAAGTTTTAGTCTTCACCGCATCCTCTGACAAGGAGTTCCACAGGTTGACTGGGCTGCGGAGGTGTTTTTCCCACCACAGGGATGTTAAATTTTCTTACATTGTGGTCACTATTTCCAAGCGGTCCAGTTATATGTACCTCTTAGACCAGATCCTGCGCTCCACTTAGTACTAAATCAAGAATTGCCTCTCCCCTTGTGGGTTCTAGAATCAATTGCTACAAGAAGCAGTCATTTAAGGTATCAAAAAATTTTATCTCTGCATCCCATTCTGAGGTGACGTGTACCCAGTCAATATAGGGATAGTTGAAATCCCTCACTCTTATTGAGTTTTTTATATTTATAGCCTCTCTAATCTCCCTCTTTTATAGTCACTATCACTATCCTGGTCAAGTAGTCGATGATATATCCCAACTGGTCTATTCTTATCCTTGGAGCATGGAATTACTATCCAGGGAAATTCTATGGAATATGTTGCCTGATTTGAGATTTAGGACTTTCCCAGTGGAAAGGAAGCCCATTGTGCAGCAGCCCCTCTGGTCCCTGCCCCCCGCTCGGAGCATGTCTGGTGGGTTCACGGTGGGAGGGGCTGGAGCAGTCACAGCTCTGTGATCCCTCGCTGGCAGAGCAGCCTCTTGGGGGTCATTGTAGCTGGTGCTCACTCCCAGAAGCCAGGTGGCTGCTTTAACTTGCACTGGGGGGTTGCTTTGTGTCCCGCTGGCCCCAGGGTCAGGGGATTTGTAGAACCACAGTGATGCCCCCCAGCTGCGAGCAGCCTAGGACTGTACTCTGTGCTCTCCAGGTCTCCCAAAGCTGAGTACTGGGAGTAACTCCTCTCTCTGTTCCCAGTTAAGTGCGACCCTCCCTTCAACCTGCAGAGCAACTGGAATGCCAGTGTGTGTCGGTTCAAGTGGAGTGTGCCAGAGAAGCTACAGAAAATGCTTCAGTTCGAATTGTCGTATAAGAAACACAGCGCCTCCTGGGAGGTAATAAACCCAGCGCTCAGCCTGGACGAGCCAGGCATGAATGACTGCAGCCACGGTTCTGGGCAACTGCCCCAGTGTTCTGCTGCATGGTCCCCCAAGGGCACCTGCGCTAGGCTGCCAGCTCCTCAGCCATCACCTGTCTTAGGCAGGGACCTGTGTGTCTCTCCCTCCTGGCCTGGGCTTTCCAGTCAGCCAGTCCACCTACACTGGCCACGGCTGCCCTTTGCTTTCCCTCCAGTGCTGAACAGCTGTCCCTGCCCCCATCCCTTACGAAGCAAGCACAAGCAGTACAGAGAGAACCTATGAAAACAACCCAAGAAGCTCTGTGCATGCTCAGCAGAGCCCCCCTCCGGCTCAGCAAGGATCTGGGGGGAGTCTGTCCTGGCAGCCCCATCGAGGGGTTTTCTATGGTTGCAAGGCCACAACGGTTTTCATGCTGAACTAGCCTCCCCTTGCAAGCTCTGTCCTTCGCTTGTCCAGCTTGGGCCATTGAGAGTGAGACTGTGGGAACAGGTGCTCAGCAAACATCCCCGGCACCCCTAGTTGAGGCTGATGCCTCCCTTACACAACATTGCTTTGTGAGTCCTTCCCATCGAATCCTGCCTCTGGTATCATGAGGCCTTGTGAGCCTGGATGCAGAGAAGGCGGCTCCTGAATACAGGGCTCAGTATTCACGGACCTCAGACTTGCACCTAAGAATGCCAGGCCTGATTAGGGAGTTGTCCAGTTGTTCAGCGTCCCAGTCCTTTGTTGTGTGGGCCTAACTGAGCTTTCTCTTGCTAATTTTCAGCAGGCCCAGCACAAACAGCTGCTCAGCTCAGCGACAGAGGTAGATATCGAAGCTACAGAGTTTGAAGCAGGCATCAATTATACTGCAAGAATTCGCTGCAAAACTTCCCAAGAAAAGAATACCTATAAAAGTCAGTGGAGTGAATGGAGCCAGACAACTGAATTTCAAAGAGAAGGTGCAAAGAACATTGTTTCCTACCTTCTTGTTTTGTACAAGCCCAAAAGTAACTTTATGAAACAGAGGGAGAAAGGGGCAAGCTGGGAAACGGAGGGGCCATCAGCAGCCAGTTCATGGCTCAAGAACTAAGTGTTCCAGCCTTTGATAGTCAGGCCACGTTCTTACAAGGTTTTAGTAGCAAGGTTCATTTGCATTGCTTGTTTCTTTAAGAATGTGGATTGAATTCCACTTTTTATAGGGTCCTGTGTTAGTTGATTCTGTTAATGGAATAATTCTTTTTATATGTTTTTTAGAGAAGCCTAAAACGTCCTTTGGCACAAGCGTGATACACATTTTGTTCATTCCCGTATGCCTCGTTGTCATTCTCTACATCATTCTGAACGTCAGGCTTTCCTCGAGGTACAGTACAGTCCTTCACACAAGCCACTGCTGCCTTTTCTAGTGTTAAGTAGTTTTAAAGTTTGGTGAGTGTATATCATGTGTCCATGCATCAGGTCTGACTCCTGCCTCGGCATCAGAATGAGATCTTTGAATGCCATGGGCTCGGTGCGCCCACTCTCAGGTTTGCTGTCTCCATGAGCTTGCAATTGCTAATGAGCCAATACTCACTGAGCAGAGGGCCCAGGGTGCACAGCCGGGACTACACAGGGTCTCTTGTAGTTCGGAGACATTAATAAAATGTTGTGCTACTTTGCATAGATGTAGACGAAGGGTGGCTGATGTGCAGCATTGGCTAGTGGTGATCAGTTTGCCTTCCTGAGCTGGACACCTCCAACAGGAACTACAGTAGCTAGGGTGTGAAGTGCCAGTGTGACCCAGCCAGCTGACCAAGAGTTTGTGTTCTTAAGTTCTTGGCAGAACAAAGGGCCAGCGGGTAAAGGGGAAATGGTTCGGATCTGCCACTGTCAAGCCCCAACACGTGGGCACTCTTGAGATGGCTACATCTCTTTGCAGGAACAGGGAGTTTCCTGAGTGGCATGAAGGTGCTGCAATATGGGGCTGCATCTGGCTAGTGTTAGTGACAATGGGGAAAAGTAGAAAGAGACAGGAGTTAGAACCTAGGTCTAACAGTACCTGGGGCCGCTCCTCTTCCCACAGCCCCAGCGGGAGACCCTGCAGGGTTACAGCCAAGGAGCGCTGTGGAAAGTAAATGCCACAGGACGCACCACCCACAAGACCAGAGAAAGTATCCTGCTGTTCTCTGACTGGCCATGTGGCCCTACTTAGCCCCCAGGCTTTCTCCAGGAGCCACATAGACTTTGGCTCAGTACATCTGACTCCAGCCTGACTCTGACCCACTTCCTGCCTCCTGATTCTAAGCCAGTACTGCCTCTGCTCTCTGACCCTGACTCTCCTGCCTTTGGACTGGCAATGCCCATCCGGGCTGGGACGACCTCAGCCCAGCTGAGACCTTCCACACTCCAGAGCTTTAAAAAGACTTGTCAGAAGGCAGAAGGAACAGTTCAGGGTTCTGATCTCTCAGTGTAATTAGACTAATACTTCTGTAAGACGCTTCATTCCTGGAAACGTTCTGGGGTGGTTTAGACTAAACTGTTGTGGTAAAATGCCCTGCTAGCTGAAGCCATACAAAGGGGAGCAGTTCAGGCAGTTCTGTCTCACTGTTGCACTACAACACACATTAAAACTCAGAAACTTTGAAGGAATCTGCACCGACGACTAGCAAAGATTCATTTTATCTGTCTGGATGACAGTTGTTGCCAGATAGTCTGTTGATATTGTAGCGGGTTCACTCACTTTTACACACGGCTTCTTCCTTCAGGGTGGCTTGTGGGGAAGTCACCAGCTGCTCCAATGCTCACGCACCCCCTTTGGGTGAGGTGTTCTCTTCAGGGCACTGCCCTCCGGCAGTGCCCACTCCACTCTTGGTCTGCACCCCCTACCGGCGGGCAGGGGGAATCATTGTTCTTGCTTTGGTCCTCCTCCAGGGTCCTCCCTACTACCTGGGACCCCTAGTTCTTCCTGGGAACACCCAGTTCCACTGCACCCTCCTGGCCTCAGTGGCCCACTGCCAGTCCCTCTCTAGCCCCTCCGGGCACACTGCAGTTTCTCCAGGCCCCTCCTCCCTGGCCACGGGCGCACCTCTGCTGCTCGGTTGCTTCCTGCAACCCTGCCTGGCAGTCTTATGGCCTGGGGCTTCCTTGGCTCCAACTCCCCCAGCCTACCTCAGCTGCCTCCTTGCAGCCTGGCCTTTTAGGGCTGCCTCCATGAGAGCCCCAGCCACAACTGCCTCCTTGCAGCCCTGGGCCTCAGGCCGGGTAGCCTGGGTTTGTTAGACCAAAGCCTCTCTCATTGCAGGCTGGGAGGCAGGTCTCGCCCCTCCTCCTAGGAGCTGCTCTTATAGCCCCCAGCTGGGCCCTCCTTTTCCGCCTCAGCTGGGCTTCCCTCACTCCAGGGCCCAGCCCCATATGAAATGCACACAGCTGTGTGGCCATGCACAGGGGGATGGCAGGAACCATATGAAATAGGCCTTTTCTGAAGGGTGGCCAGAGGAAGGTTAAGTGTGCCAGTTTATCGTTCACAAAGTGCTGGAGGGCTGCAGTAGAAGGTGGAACATGTCTCCAGGTTTGATAGAACTGTCGTTCTTTCTCCACAGGGCAAAAAACTTCTTTGGTCTGAAGGTTCCCACCCCAGCTGCTTTCTTCCAGCCTCTCTACACTTTGCACAATGGGAATTTTAAGGTAACAGCAAATTCTTTCTTCTTCATGATCCTTCTCCTCAGTGCGGGAAGGTGGCTTGTGGGGTCCCATCGCTGCTTTCACCCAGCTTATGCTGGCACAGGGCTTCAGTCTACCTGGAAGTCCCCCCTTCTGCTCTGAGACACCTGCCTCCATATTCCTCCTGCTCCATCACCAACCTCATCTCCTCCTGTGGGCCTCTTCCAGTCCCTGCCTCCCTTCCTTTGCACCACCACCATATCCAGTGGCCTGGTCCTCAGTGGACCTTTCCAATCACACCCACAACTGCTGCTAGCAACCTCTTCCATGTCCAGCCAGAGAACCGAGGGCGCCTCAGTCAGGCCAGACTCTCTGTGACAGCCTGCACGTACTGCCCTGCTAAATCCAGCTGCTTCTACCCCAGGCAGTGAGGGGCATCAGCCGGGAGAGTCACTGCCCCTTTATGAGGCCTTTCCCTTGTAGCTGAAAGCAGTTCTCCTGGGTCAGAGTCTCCTTCCTCTCTGCTGTCTCCACCCCTCCTCTCCTGGGGGCTTGTGGTTTTGGGTGAGCTTTGTTGCTAACCCACAGGATGTCAAGTCCCCTGCCCCCCAGCCTTTGAGGCCTGCTGGGTAAATTAGCACTGATTCTGACTCTCAGAAATTACAATGGGTCCAGCCAGCACCTGGCACGTGCAAAATCGAACCCTGGGAGCATTGCCTGCCTCGCTAGTGAAGTTGCCTTTTTCCTTATGCCCTTCCTCCTTCCTTTGCTATATGGCCCGGGAGCCAAGACAGCACAGGTGCTCAGGGCATGACTCAGGAGTGAAGGCCAGGGCCTGATTAGCCCACCACTCCATTACTTGGGGGTCACTCAGGTGCACTGAGTTGCACTGAATCCAGCCCCTGGTCTGCTTTGCCAGTGCCAATACTTCCTTTGCAAACTTGGCCTCTCCTTGCTAAGCAGTGTTTGCTGCTCCTTGCTGCAGGACTGGGTGGGACCTAACGAGGCACATGGCCAGCTCAGAAGAGATGAGGCTGTCAACCTGAGCAAAATGCCTGTGGATGGAGTCCCTAGTCTGGGTGCTCGTGACGTCATTTCCCTGCTCTCCTTCAAGACACTGGCAAAGAGCAAAATGATTCCTCAGGAGGAGCTGTGTGGCCCTGCCCCCGGGCCCAACCAGCATGAGCCCCGGAGCAGGTATGTGCATGTGGAGGAGGTGGCGGCCAGGCTGCCATCTTTGTTCCTACAGAACCAGGCAGATGAGGCAAGTGCGAGAAGCGAGACCAACTGTGGCAGCCCAGATGTGAGTGCGACTCAGCCCCCGTATTTACGGGGGGGGGAGGGTGACTTCCTGCCGCAGGAGGCTCTGGAGCTGGAAAGTTTGTCCTTCTGCAGTAATGACTATTGCACCTTGTGTGGCAGCGACTCCACGGGTGGCCCAATTCCTGCTGAACTGCTGCAGCTCCCCGAGGAGCATGGTCTGGTCAAGGAATGAGAGACGCTTATGAAAGCTGCTGAACGTTCAAGTCTCCGGGGCTAACACATCCACCATCTGGCTCCCTTCCTAAAGCACGTCAGGCCCAGCCCCTGCACAGCTGCCCAAAGGGGACAGACACAAGCAGCTGTCTCCCCGCTCAGTGCAGGAGCTGAGCACAATCAGCGTGTCTGTGCCAGCTGAGCTGGGTCTGTGCCTGGTGAGCGCAAGCTAGCCTTCCCAAGAGAGGCAGTGCCGTGCCTTTCCCCCAGCCATCCTGTGTCCTCTGGAAGCAGCAGGCACATCCTCCCTGAGGTACAGGGCTTCCCAGAGACACCCCCCAGGGCAGAGCAGTGCTGCACTCCCCCAGAAGACCTCTCTCATTGCAGCTCTTTCAACTCAACCCCCCAGGGAATTCATATTCCGTGCCCCAGACAGAGCTGCTGCTGTGCTGAGATCAGGGTGCAGCAATCCCTGTGCCAGACTTACACCTGGGTGTCTCTTAGAACCATGCGTGAGGAAGAACAATGCTCTTCCAGTGATGGACATTACTGCACCTGAGTTCACAGGCCTGTCTGGGTCCAGGCCCTTTCAATGCTGTGTTTTGCTGTTTACCAGCTTGGTAACTTTCTATCTTGCATTAAACCCAGTGCGTTGCTTATGACTTGAAAAGATTTATTTCGAAGTGCGTTGTGAGCCACTGGGCTCATTCCCTAGGTGGGGAAGGGGGCATCACACGCCAAACAATGGGGCTCATGCTTTCCCTAGGCAACCCAGGCACAGCTGTGAAGCAGGAGCTGCTTTGGGAGACCTTTGTTCTACAGGGAATAGCAGCACTGGAGTCCATTTACTTCTTGGTGCCCTTTCTGAGGCAGCCACAGATGCTGCCAACTGGGTCCTGGATTTTAATGCTCTAATCAGGTGCCTTTCCAAACCCAGTCTCACATTAGAAGATTAGCATGGCTCATTGGCCTCCTGCTGTCAGGTGGACTTTTTTATCTTTAGTTAACTAGCACAAGGGGGTGGGGGCACCTCTCACAGCTCCTAGCTGTTCCTTGTCCCAGGAGAGGGTGGGGATTTGATGCAGGCCTCGCACTGTTTTTATTATTTCTCCAGATTCAGAAGGGGTAAGTAAGGTCCCATGGGAAAAAGCCAAGGGGTAAAAAGTTCAGGAGCACTGGAGACAATACTAAAGGAACAGCAGCAAACTACCTAGATGTGAAGGAAGGAGAGGAATAGTAAGAAGCCAATCTGGCTCCATCCGCCGCGCTTTAATGACCTGACAATCCAAAGGAAATTCCACAAAAGTGGACCAAGGGCAAGTTGCCAAGGAGGAGCACAAAAGAGCAGCACACGTGGGCATAAAGTTAGAAAGGCAAAAGCACAACACGAGTTACGCCTAGCAAGAGCCATGGAAGGCAAGAATAAGGGATTCTTCAAACTCATTAGGAGCAAGAGACAGATGCAGAAGAATGGATGTCCCCTGCTTAGCAGGAGAAAAGACCCTGAAAGCTGATAACGTCAGGAAAGCTGACATTTTAATGCATATTCTGCTTCAGTCTTCACTAAATAGGTTAATGGTGACCAGCTAGTCAACATCATTATTTCTGACAGCAAGGGGGAAGGAATGGAAGCCAAAACAGGGAAAGAGCAGGTTAAAGTGCACTTAGACAAATTAGATGTATTCATGTCACCAGAGCCTGATGAAATCCATCTTAGGGCTATGCAAGAAACTAGATGAAGCAATTTCGGAACCATTAGCAATTATCTCTGTGCGCTCAGATGGGTTCCCAAAAGACTGGAACAGAGCAAGCATAGGATATGTTTTTGAAAGGGGTACAAAGAGGACATGGGGAATTATAGTCCAGTCAGCCGATCTTCACTACCTGGAAAGATATTGGAACAAATTATGGAATGATCAATTCGTAAGCATCTGGAGCATCACAGGGTGATAAGGAATAGCCAGCATAGATTTGTCAGGAACACACTATGCCGAAGCAAACCTAACTTCCTTCTGTGACAGGGTTACTGGCCAGTGCGGGAGAAGAGGAAGCCCTAGACATGATATATCTTGATTTTTTGTAAGGTTTGTGACACAGTCCCCCAGAGCAGTCTGATAAGCAAACTAGGCAAGGGGTGATTAGTGGTGTTCAAACTGGGGTACACGAACCCCTTTCTTGCATCAGAGGAGGACACAAGGAAAATTCTGTAATGGCGGCCAACACATTTTGTTTTGTAATGCATGGCAATCTAATCAACATTTCATCTCCTTTCGATTAAAGCTGCAGCACATTGGTGTGTGTTTCCTTTCTGCTGGGTGACTCAGAATCAGAGGTTTTCTGAGCCTCTCCCCACAGTGCAGCACTGAGAAGTACTCTGGGGGGTCCCCCTAGCACAGCATGGAGAAGTATTCTTGGTGGGGGAGTGAGTGGCAGCACCAGGAGGAGCTCAGGCAGGGAGCCCCACCTCCATCCCTAACTCATTTCAGTGGGACACCTAGCCTGTCGGGGGGATGGGAGGGGACGGGACACCACCAAAACTTGCAACTGAAAGGGGAGGCTTTTTAAGCTGAACCCCTCCTTTGAGCTAGAATTGTTGGCTAAGTCCCCCAACCCAGATAGACTGGGGGGCCTGCTGGGGTGAGTCAGGGGATGGAGATGGGGCTCCCTTTTCAAGCCCTGTGGCACAGATCTGGCCTGAGCCCTGCCAAACATTCCTCTGCACCCCTCTATGGGGGCATGCTCCAGAGTTTGGAAAACTACTAGAAACTGTTGCTAAATGGAAGGCAGAAAACTGGGGAGCGGGAGGGGGACACATGACACACCTGCAGGGGCTGCCTCTCCCTATCTCAGAGTCGGGTACATGGTAGATGCCCTTATTTGGACGGGGGGGCAGATGAAAAAGTCTGAAAACCACTGATCTAGATGAAATTATGAGAAGGTGAGCGTACAACTGGCTGTACGAACATATGAAAAAGTCGTTATCAATGGTTCACTGTCAAACCAGCAGGCTGTGTCTACACTGGCACAATCTTGCGCAAAAGTGGCTGCTCTTGTGCAAAAAATTGCTGCCTGTCGACACTGGCCGTGTGTTCTTGCGCAAGTAAACTGACGTTCTACTGTATGAAATCAGGGCTTCTTGCACCAGAACTCTGACGCTCCCGCTCAGGAATAAGACCTCTTGCGCAACTGTTCTTGCGCAAGAGGCCAGTGTAGACAGGCAACATGAATTTCTTGCTCAAGAAAGCCCTATGGTTAAAATGGCCATCAGAGCTTTCTTGCGCAAGAGAGCGTCTACACTGGCATGGATGCTCTTGCGCAAAAGCACATCTCGGCTGTGTCTAGACTGGCATGATTTTGCGCAAAAGCGGACGCTTTTGCGCAAAAACTTGACAGCTGTCTACACTGGCCGCTTGAATTTGTGCAAAAGCACTGACGTTCTAATGTAAGAAATCAGTGCTTCTTGCGCAAATACTTTGACGCTCCCGTTCAGGCAAAAGCCCTCTTGTGCAAATGCATTTGCGCAAAAGGGCCAGTGTAGACAGGCAGCTAAGACGTTTTGCACAAAAGCAGGCTAAACGGAAAAAAGCCCTATGGATGCTTGGAGACTCCGTAGCCACAGTCAGCTCCCTGGGACTTCCTGGTAATCCGATCCCCCTTAAAGCAGACGCAGGCTGCTGAACTCACGCGGCAGGAGCCTTCCTCACGCCTCTGGCCAGAGGTCTGCCACATGGCCCCTGTCGTCCAGCAGACACCCCCAAGCACCATGGCAGCTCCAGGGGGGGGGATCAGCCACCCACACCCCCAGCGCAGGAGGCCCCCAGGGGCCGCAAATGAAGAGCCCCATCCTGGTCCTCGGGGGAGCTGGACAGCCTGCTGGACCTCTGGCAGGAGGAGGAGGCCCTCCAAGACACCCACTCCCAGCGCCAGAATGCGGACATCTTCACCTGCATGTCCCAGACGCTCGCCCAGCAGGGCCATCCAGCCCGGACCCTCGAGCAAGTCCGGACGAAAGTCAAGGAGCTGCGCCTGGGCTACATGCGGGCCAGTGAGGGACAGGGGGTAGGAGCAGACACCTGCCCCCACTACGACCAGCTCCACGCCATCCTGGGCCAGCCAGCCCGGCAAGCCCCGGAGGTCCCCGTCGACAGCAGCGTGCGCCCCCCCCCGTCACCAGGACCACCAAGGCGGGGGAAGGAGACAGCAGTGCGTCGGAGGATGAGGCCAGCACTGCCACCCAGCAGGCCCCTCCGGCAGCCCCGACATCTCCCGCGCATCCTTGGAGGCCAGGGAAGGATCCACTGGTGAGTGTTGCACTTTGCACTCACAAGGGCGAGGGGGGGAGCCAGGCTCCCGGAGGGGGGAGGGGGAGAGCATGTCACTCAGGCCACGTGAGCTGCACACTGTGTAGCATTAGGCAGGAAGCAGCACGTGCAACCACGTGCAGCCTGGTGACCGAGAGGCATGTGGCCGCGGCAAGCAGCTCCAGGGCACGCCTGGGACCGTGCTGCTCACACACATCCGGCGGGACCAGGGGCGAAGGGTGGATGCCGGCTGGAACCAGCCAGGGCCCCAGGGACTCAGGCCAGAGCCCGCACCTCCGCAAGGGTGCAGCACGCAGAACGGCACACTGTCCCATGCCTGGCTGTGAGGCACAGCCAGCTGCTCCTGGGAAAACCGCAGCGTCACAGCCCTGTGAACGTGGCCCCCACTGAGCCCCTCGCCTGCTCCCGGTGCCTTGGCTGGCTCCTCGAGGGAAGTCCCCACTGTGGCCACACATGTCCCTGGGCTACGTGTGTGAGGGATAGTGGGAGGGAGAAGGGGGGGAAGCGCTCAGGCCGCCCCTAGGGCCGCCTGAGTTTTGCTGCAAGGATGGGACACTCCCCAGTCACTCTCCTGGTTCCGTCCAGGAGATATACCACGCGATGGGGATCTGAGAGCCCAGACCATGTCTGCCAGATGTGCTCCCAGGCACTGTGTGGGGATTCATCTCGCTCCCTGTCAAATACCACTGATTAGCCCAAAGCCTCACAGCCTCCACCGGCAGGGAGTTCCACAGGTTAACGCAACACAAGCGCCCTCCCACCCTCCACGGGGCCAGGACACAGACCGGTGGTTACAATACATGGAGGAGGACCCTACTCCAGGGGCGGTCCTCTTTGCAAACATACAACATGGGGGGCAAGGGGGGAACCGAGTGGGCCCAAGCCACACTACTGTGGTGTCACCTGGGCTCAGGGGTGGAGGGCAGGAGGTGTGGGGACAGTGGCCGGGCTGCCTGCCTGACCCATCCTTTCTTCTCTTCCCTGCAGCGGGACCAAGCACAAGCCGGGGACCCTCCAGTCCGGCAGCAGCAGCGGCAGCAGCAGCACCCCCAGCCGCCCAACCACCGAGGCAGAGGCTCCGCCACCGGGACCGGCTCCTTTGGCGCCACGTGCAGGCCGTCGAGCATGTCGAGGCTCCCATCACTCGGCGCGTGGAGGCGGACCTGCAGTGGCGCCAGGAGTCCTGGGCCGCCTTCCAGGCCCAGTGTGTGCGGATGGCCGACGCCATCGCCACCCTCACCGCCCACATTGGCCATGCCATACATTACGGCATGGCCTTGCCCCACGCCCCCGCCATCCCTCCCCTAGCACTGCCCCTGCCCCCTCCTGCAATGGCCCCTCCTGCCCCTCCTGCAATGGCCCCTCCTGCTCCTGTCCCTGCCCCTCCTGCAATGGCCCCTCCTGCCCCTCCTGCAGTGGCCCCTCCTGCTCCTGCTCCTGTTCTTGCCCCTCCTGCTCCTGCTTCTGCCCCTCCTGCTCCTGCTCCTGCCCCTCCTGCTCCTGCCCCTCCTGCCCACCTCCCTGTGCAGCCTGCCCCAATGCAGCCTGCCCCCCCATGTCCAGGTCCGCCGCTGCAGGAGCGGTCGCAGGGGCCACCCCTCCGAGGAGTAGCTCCTCCCCCTCCCAGTTCAAGGTCTCCTCCCCCTCCCCCTCCCAGTTCAAGGTCTACTCCCCCTCTCCCCCTTGTAAATAAAAACATACCAGTTTTTCTGTTGAAAACAAAACTGTTGTTTATTGTGTTACTCGAGGTAACTTAAATAATTGATTTGAGATGCCAATTAGCCAATTAAATTTCAGAAGATTACAAAATGCGGACACCAAATACCGTATCTATCACCGGTCGTTCCTTTAATTGGTCATTGGTTTGTGGCGCATAAATAAATACTGACACTTTAAGTAAAATTTAAACCACAAGACTATATTAACATAGATAACAAACAAGCAAGAAAGGTTAAAACACGAACACAAAGAATATTTACATAGTCTAGACGCAGGGACGATTGTAGTGTTGCTGGCGACCTCAATCCTTTGGTCCTTCCGGGCCTCGGGAGAGGAACAGCCAGGAGTCCCTCGATGGAAGACGCCGCCGAAGCTGGCGACCTCAATCCTTTGGTCCTTCCGGGCCTCAGATGAGGAACTGCCAGGCGATCCCTCGAAGATGACAGGAATCGGGTACGCTGACTCGAGCCTTCCGCATGAACCACGAATCCTCTTCCTGTTCTTCAGGACAGCTCGAACAGGCGATGGTGGCCTAAAACCTAGCCTAAACTAAAAGAAAAACCCTAGCTATGTCCGACGCACCCGACGAACATGCACGATGACAGCCGATATGCTTCGAACCGATGCTGCCTGACAAACAGTCACGACAACGATAGCTAATTTAACTAAACCTAACTCTGGACCCAATTTATATTGGTAGGTGCAAGCCTTCCACTTGACCTGACCTGACAGACAAGACTACCAGGAGTCTTCGTACCCAACAAAACAAGTATAACCAAGGTTGGTTTGTTCAATGCAGTAAATTTACAATTGGGAGGTAAGGGGAGGGGAGGGGGGATGGGAGGGAGTTGTATGGGGAGACCGAGGTGACCCTACTATGGGGCCTGTGCGAACATGCCTGTCAGGGCCTCTCGGATGCGCACCCCATCCTGGTGCGCCTGGTGGATGGCAGCTGTGTGGGGCTGTTC
This sequence comes from Pelochelys cantorii, assembly GCA_032595735.1. Classification (NCBI taxonomy): domain Eukaryota; kingdom Metazoa; phylum Chordata; order Testudines; family Trionychidae; genus Pelochelys; species Pelochelys cantorii. The sequence goes on from CM064341.1 coordinate 41,877,141, forward strand.
ATAAGTCTGTGCCTCAGCTGCCATCCATGCGGGGAGGAAGGCCTCCCCACTCTGCTCCACAATGTTGTGGAGCACGCAGCACGCGGCCACTACCTCCGTTGCATTCCGCTCACCCATCTCGAGACGGGTGAGCAAACAACGGAAGCGGGCTTTTAAGTGGCCGAAGGTGCACTCCACTTGATTCCGGGCCCGGTTGAGGCGGTCATTGAACCAGGCCTGGTTCTGGTCCAGCCGCCCCGTGTAGGGCCACATTAGCCAGGGCAGCAGGGGGTAGGCCGCATCCCCGATGACGCAGATGGGCATAGGCACATCCCCGACAGTCAACTCCCGCCGGGGGCAGTAGGTGCCTGCCTCCAGCCTGCAAAACACTCTGGAGTTGCGGAGGATGCAGGCGTCATGTGCCCTGCCGGACCAGCCCGCATAGACGTCCAGGAAGCGGCCCTGCTGGTCCACGAGGGCCTGGAGAACAATCGAGCAGTACCCCTTTCTATTTGTGAAATGGGCTGCTCGATGCTCCGGGGCCTGGACGGGGATGTGGGTTGCATCCAGGGCTCTCCCGCAGCTGGGAAGCCATCCAGCGTAGCGTCCACGTCGCGCAGGTGGATCACTCTTGGGAGCAGGACATCGTTGATGGCGTGGACGACCTGCAGAAGGGTGCAGAGAAACACAGGGGACCACATCACATAAGGCAGGGGTGAGTGTGCGCTCCCTTGGCCCCCCCCCCCCGTGATTCCCTCTGTCCTCATGCACACACACCACGGCCCCCTTTCCCCCCCCCCCCGCCACCAGCAGGCCTGTGCAAGGGAGGGACAGCCCAAACCCCTGGGTGACCCAGCCTGGAGACTTGGCTGCCCCTGGGCATGGAGTGCAGCACCCTCCCCCCACCCCACTCCCCACTCCCCCTGGGACTTACCTCTATAACGATGACACCGATGGTGGATCTGCCCACCCCGAACTGGTGTGCCACTGATCGGTAGCTGTCCGGGGTGGCCAGCTTCCAAAGTGCGATGGCGACCCTCTTCTCGACGGGGATGGGTGCCCGCAGCTGGGTGGTGGCTCTCTGGAGCGCAGGGGCGAGCCAGGCACACAGCTCCAGGAACGTCTGCTTTCGCATGCGGAAGTTCTGGAGCCATTGCTGGTTGCCTCATTGCCCCAGGACCAGCCGGTCCCACCAGTCAGTGCTGGTGTCCAGTCTCCACAGTGGCCTCTCCACCCTGGGGTGGAGATGCCACAGGGACGCCATGGCCTCCCTGGTGAGGGAGTCCAAAGCGGTCTGCGCCTCCTGGTCCTGGAACAGGAGGGCACCAGCCTGGAACAGCAGCTGCAGGCACTCCAAAATGGCTGGCAGTGGCCAGAGCAGGCATATGGCCACCCCTGGCTCCATGGCAGACAAAACAAGGCAAAAGAAAAAAAAAAAACCAGGCAAAAGCACTAGGTGGCAAAAGGCAGTGGTGTCCAAAAGGCAGAGGGCAACCACCAAAACTGCTACGGCTGTCCGTCCCTACAAGAGGTCCTAAAGCACGGAGCAGGAGTGAAACGGCTGTCCAGGGAGATCCCTTTAAGCACGTGTCAAAAAGGAGCTCCAGCCCCCGCCCCCGGAAAGGTCTGGTGCCCTTTTGCCCTCTGCAAAATGGTTCCAGGCTTCTGCTTTTGCGCAAAAGTATGCCGCCAATGTAGACGCACTTTTGCGCAAAAGCGCATCGTTATAACGATAACACCATGCCAGTCTAGACGCACTTTTGCGCAAATACTTTTAACGGAAAAACTTTTCCATTAAAAGTATTTGTGCAAAATCATGCCAGTCTAGATGTAGCCCTCTTGTGCAAAAGCACATGCCAGTGTAGACGCTCTCTTCTGGAAGAGTTTTTGCAGAAGAACTCTTCCACAAAAGAGTTTTTGTGCACGATCGTGCCAGTGTAGACGTAGCTGTAGGGTATATCTATTGGTGTCCCACAGGGATCGGTCTTAAGTATATTCACTATTTTCATTAATGATTTAAAGTGGAGAATCATATAATCATGGGACTGGAAGGGACCACAAGAGGTCATCTGTTCCAGTCCCATGCATTCATGGCAGGACCAAGCACAATCTAGATCAGGGCTACTCAACTTTGGAAGCCCCAGGGGCCACAAGGATACTCACAGCACATGCTGAGGGCCACAACTTAAGTGTGGTTGCATGTACATGCAAATAGATTCTTTCACACTGACAGACATAAATACAAAGATTAAGGCGAGACTAAACAACACGCAGGCCCCATTTAGGTCAGTTCTGCTGATATTAATAAAATGCAATATTTACCTGATTTCTACCCATATGACAGCACATGTAATGAGCAATGACAGTCCAGGAATTTAACTACTAAAACACATATCAACAGAAGAGCATTATATTGACTACAGCTTCTTCCCGACTTACAAACCGGTTACGGACCAAGCAATTGGTTGTAACTCGGTTCATTCGTAAGTTGGACCCCACTGAATTACACGCGACCGTGCTGTTCATAAGCGCGGATCGCATTCGTAACTCGGGGTCCGCCATTTACGACAGCTTTGGTTGTAACTGCAAACGGTCATAAGTCGACCGTTCGCAACTCAGGGACCGGCTGTACTTTTTTTGTTTTGGCTCCCATCCGCAGGCCACATGTTGAGCCCCGCATATACCCAAACTACACCGCAGGCCGCAAACAGTAGCCCTGATCTAGACCATCCCTGACAGATCTAACGTGCTCCTAAAAGTCTCCAATGATGGGGATTCCACAACCTCCCTTGACAATTACCACCCTGACAGTTAGGAAGTTTTTTCCTGAAGTCCAATCCTACCCACCCTTGCTGGAATTTAAGCCCATTGCTTCTTGTCCTATCATCAGAGGATAGGAAGAATAATTTTTCTCCCTCCTCCTTGTAACAACCTTTTATGTACTTGAGAAATGTGATCACGCCCCATCTCAGACTTCTCTTTTCCAGAATGTACAAAGCCAATTTTATCAGGTTTTCCCTCATAGGTCATGTAGTCCAAACCTTTTAATTAGTTTTGTTACTTCTCCTTGAACCTTCTCCAATTTGTCCACATCTTTCCTGAATTCTCAAGTTGAGGCCTAATCAGAGCAGAGCAGAAGAATTACTTCTTGTCTTACTTACAACATTCCTTCTAATAGTTTCCAGAATGCTGTTCACTTTTTTTTTTTTTTTTGCAACAGTGTTACATTATTGACTCATATTTAACTTGTGGTTCATTCTGACCCCCAGAACCCTTTCCACATTACTTCTTCCTATGCAGTCATTTCCTATTTTGTATATGTGTAATGGATTGTTTCTCCCTAGGTGGAGCACATTGCATTTGTCATTGGTGAATTTCATCTTGTTTACTTCAGACCATTTCTCCAGTTTGTCCAGGTCACTCTGAATTATGACCCTATCCTCCAAAGCACTTGCAGCCCCTCCCTGCTTGGTATCATCTGCAAAATTAATAAGTGTACTCGCTATGCCATTATCAAAATCACTGATGAAGCTATTGAATAGAACCAGACCCAGAACTTATCCTTAAGGGATCCTACTAAATATGCCCTTCCAGCATGACTGTGAATCATTGATAACTACTCTCTGGGAATGGTTATACAACCAGTTATGCACCCACCTTACAGTAGCCCCATCTAGGGTGTAGTTCCCAAGTTTATTAATCAGGTCATGCAAAACTGTATCAAATGCTTTACTAAAGTCTAGGTATACCACATCTACACTTGGGAAGAATCCCAAGCATTGTTACAGGCTGGGGACCAACCAGCTAAGTAGTAGTTCTGCAGAAAAGGACCTGGGGGTTACAGTGGATGAGAAGCTGGATATGAGTCAACAGTGCGCCCTTGTAGCCAAGAGGGATAATGGCATATTAGGGTGCATTAGGAGGAGCATTGCCAGCAGATCCAGAGATGTCATTATTCCCCTTTATTCGGCTCTGGTGAGGCCACATCTGGAGTATTGTGTCCAGTTCTGGGCCCCCCACTACAAAAAGGATGTGGACGCATTGGAGAGGGTCCAGCGGCGGGCAACAAAATGATTAGGGGGCTGGAGCACATGACCTATGAGGAGAGGCTGAGGGAGTTGGGTCTGTTTAGTCTGCAGAAGCGAAGAGTGAGGGGGGATGTAATAGCCTGCAGCCTTCAACTTCCTGAAGGGAGGTTCCAAAGAGGACAGAGAAAGGCTGTTCACAGTAGTGACAGATGGCAGAACAAGGAGCAATGGTCTCAAGTTGTGGTGGGAGAGGTCCAGGTTGGATATTAGGAAAAACTATTTCACTAGGAGGGTGGTGAAGCACTGGAATGGGTTACCTAGGGAAGTAGTGGAGTCTCCATCCCTAGAGATTTTTAAGTCTCGGCTTGACAAAGCCCTGGCTGGGTTGATTTAGTTGGGATTGGTCCTGCCTAGGGCAGGGGGCTGGACTCAATGACCTTCTGAGGTCTCTTCCAGCTCTATGGTTCTATGTTTCTATGATTCCCCGTATCCACATAGCTTGTTATCCTATCAAAGAAAGCTACCGGGTGGGTTGGAAATGATTTGCTCCTGACAAACCAATGCTGACTGTTACTTATCACTTTATTATCTTCCAGATGTTTGCAAATAGATTCCTTAATTATTTGCTGCACTATTTTTCCTGGCACAGAAGTTAAGCTGACTGGTCTGTAGTTTTCTGGGTTGTTCTTATTTCCCATGGGTGCTCCAATTCTCATTGCCATGGAGAAGTGTGGTGCAGTGGGCAGGGAGAGTGCGGTGGGGTTGGGCAGGGATGAGGCATGTGGCAGGAGGTTGTCCTGGGCCCATGCCTGGGGAACTGGAGCAGGGGAGAGGGGTTGCCCCAGACACTCTCTCCCTCCCTCCCCCCAGGGACAGCCATACCAACCACCACCAACTTTTGGGGTGAAAACCAGAACAAGGAAGTCATTATGCACCTCTGCCATTTCCACATTTTCTGTTACGGCTTTCCTCTCTTCATAGAGTAACAGTCTTGCCCTGTCCATGTTCTTTCTTTTGCTTCACATAGATCTGCCCAATGTTTTCTTGTTACCCTTTAGTCTCTAGCTAGTTTGAGTTTGTTTTATTCCTTGGCCTTTCTAATTTTGCTTCTACCTACTTGTGTTATTTGTTTATGTTCAGCTTTTGTCCTTTGACCTCATTTCCACTTTTGGTAAGATCGGCTTTGAATTTTATCTCATCCAAGATCTCCTGGTGTGGGACTGGGATCTAGGGGGGCAGGAGCGCTCTCACTGAGGGGAGCGTATGTTTCTGGGGAGGCAGCTCAAGAAGCGAGACCTTACTGGGGTGAGGAGAGAAGGTCAGCAGCGCAGCAGCTGGGGGCAGGGGAGAGTGCTGGGCCTGCACATTTTGTTTTCAGAAAGTGGTGGGTAGTTCCAGAAAACCAATGGGTGGGAGGAGGTGGTGACAGAGCAGCTGCTCAACCTCCCCACCCCCACGTGAACTCTGGTATGTGTCGATAGTCAGCCATCTCTCCCTACTCTGTCTTTCCCATAGTACATTGGGGGTGCATAAAGCAGTTTAAAGGCATTAAAACTGCGTGCTACAGCCCCTAGGTTAATGGAATTGTCTGTGTCCTGCCCTTGGGGCCCTCAGGAAGAGTCGGTCATGGGACTTATCCCTGTGTAATCACTTCTCTTGAGCACCCTGGAGGCAATTTTGAGGGAACAGCTAAAGCAGGAGACTCTATAATTATGTGGGGGCCTGAGAATTTCCCCAATTAGAGCCGTTATCCTGTGTGACCACCAAGGAGAAAACTGTGGAACGCTGGGGGCTGGCATTGTAGCCTTGACCCTTCTGCCCCATTGTTAAGCAAGTCACCCCTTTGCATTCACCCCCATTTGTCAACTGCTGCTAGTACGGGAATCTGCAGAGCATCAGATATCATGGGTTGCACTTTCAAAATAGATAGCTGAGATCTCTGTGTTTGATTAGTGCTTATCACTTCAGAAATGCTCTCAAAACTGGCAGTAACAGATCTCGAGATAAGATTGAATGACTGAAGATTAGATTGGTTATTTTTAACCTTTGGTTGCCTGTCAGGGAGTAGGTGGGTCTGAGTGGGAGGGCAATGAGCACTATGGAAGCCTAGAACTAGAGCAGCCTAGGGCACTGCAGGTCAAGTCAGAAGCACATTGCAAAAGGTGCAGCATTGAGCAAAGCTGAACTACCAAGGGTGGAGGAGAGGGCTTCTGCAGGCCAGGGCTATTTAGGGGCCTGGCAGAACTGTAGAGAGCTTGGAACATGAGTAGCGGGTGAGATGGGGTGGGAAAGCAGGCTCACAGGCTGACCCTGTCCAGCACGTACCCACTTGTCTGACTGTAACCTGCACTCTCTGTCTTAAACTTTTACGCTCATCAGTGTCAGCAAAAACTAACCCTTTTCTGTTCCCATAATGACTGTCATCCCCTGTCCTTACTAACCCCTGACACAACTGGGACTTTCATTAGCTGATAGCACTGCCTGAATGGGCTGTGTCCTCAGCCACCAGCTTAGAGCAACAACTGCGAAAACGAAGCAGCAGTTATTGAAGGCTGGACCTCTGCCGCTCTGGGGTGGAGTTTGTCAAGCCAGGACCCACATGCTCTATAGCTCCAGTGCTGTGTTCCAGACATACACCCACCTCTGACGCTTAAAACAAACTGTGCTGTGAATCAACGAAAAGAAATGTTGTTAAGAGAATCAAACCTTCAACTCAGAGTTTTTAGTCTGGTCTGAACTCCTCTGTCCCACTGTTAGGAAAAGGTTTTTATTTCTGTTAAAATTAGTTTGCAGCCTAGGGCACTGCAGGTCAAGTCAGAAGCACATTGCAAAAGGTGCAGCATTGAGCAAAGCTGAACTACCAAGGGTGGAGGAGAGGGCTTCTGCAGGCCAGGGCTATTTAGGGGCCTGGCAGAACGTAGAGAGCTTGGAACATGAGTAGCGGGCGAGATGGGGTGGGAAAGCAGACAAATGCAGACAATGCAGACAAATGTGTAGAAGTCTAGTCTTCTAAAAAGAGAAGAGACAAGATAGCACCTTTCAAGTACCTAAAAGGTTGTTACAAGCAGCAGGAAGGAAAATTATTCTCTTTAACCTCTGATGATAGGTCAAGAACTGGACACGATACTCTGGCTGAGGCCTAATCAGCACAGAGTAGAGCTGAAGAATGACTTGCTCACAACACTCCTGTTAATGCATCCCAGAATCATGTTTGCTTTTTTTGCAACAGCATCACACTGTTGACTTATTTTTAACGTGTGGTCCACTATAACCCCTAGATTCCTTTCTGCAGGACTCCTTCCTTGACAGTCACTTCCTATTCTGTATGTATGTGTGAAACTGATTGTTTCTTCTTAAATGGAGTACTTTGCATTTGTCCTTATTAAACTTCATCCTATTTACCTCAGACCATTTCTCCACTTTGTCAAGATCATTTTGAATTATGGCTCTATCCTCCTAAGCACTTGCAACCCCTCCCAGCTTGGTATCATCTGCAAACTTAATAAGCATCCTCTCTATGCCATTATCTAAATTGTTGATGAAGATATTGAATGGAACTGGTCCCAAAACAGACCCCTATAGAACCCCACTGGTTACGCCCTTCCAGCATGACTGAACCATTAATAACTATTCTCTGAGAATGGTTATCCAGCAAAAACTTAAAAAACAACAAATAGAGACTAACAAAACATGTAGATGTTATCATGAGCTTTCATGGGCACAACCCACTTCTTCAGATGAATGGAATTTAAGGGATTAGTCCAGTTTTCAAATAAATAGCACAGAGAGCAGGTGGGGGACATGGCGGGGAAAAAGAGAAAAAAGGAAGAAAAAAAGGGGAAAGAAATTGTCAGTGTGTCAATGCTAAATGACGATGATAAGAATACTTAGTAAGTGCCGTTTGCTATGTCATTAGGGGTATATCTAGACTACATGGCTCCATCGATGGAGCCATGTAGATGAGTTTACTAGACATAGGAAAATGAAGTGGCAATTTAAATAATCGCTGCTTCATTTACATCACAATGGCCGCCGCGCTGTGACGATCAGCTGTTTGGAGGCACTGCGGGGCAGTCTGGACGCTCCGCAGTCGACAATGGAAGCTTTTGTCGACCGCTCCATTATGCCTCGTGGAATGAGGTTTACCAGAGTGGTCAATAAAGGCTTCTGTTTTCGACCACAGAGCGGCCAGACTGCCCCACTGTGCCACCAAACAGCTGATCAGCACAGCGCGACGGCCATTTTGATGTAAATGAAGTGGCGATTATTTAAATCGCCGCTTCATTTTCCTATGTCTAGTAAACTCATCTACATGGCTCTGTTGACGGAGCCATGTAGTCTAGACATATCCTAGGATGTGGCCATCCAGCCAATGTCTTTGTTTAGACCTCTGATGTAGGACTCAAACTTGTCAATGACATTAAGTTTCGGAGCTTCCCTGCTGAAACTGGTTATGCAGCAAGTTATGCACCCATCTTCTAGTAGCCACATCTAGGTTGGTTTTCCCTAGTTTATTGATAAGGCGGTAATATGAGACCGTATCAAATGCTTTCCAAAAGTCTAAGTATACCACGTCCACCACTTTCCCCTTATCCACAAGGCTTGTTATGCTATCAAAGAAAGCTATCAAGTTGTTTTGACATGATTTGATCTTTAAAAATCCATGCTGGCTGTTACCTATCAGATGTGTGCAGATGAATTCCTTAATTATTTGCTTCATTATCTTCCCTGACACAGAAGTTAAGCTGACTGGTCTGGACTTTCCTGGGTTGTTCTTATTTCCCTTTTTATACATAGGCGTAATATTTGCCCTTTTCCAGTCTTCCAGTATCTCTCCTGACTTCCATGACTTTTTCAAGATTATAGTTAATGGCTCAGATACCTCTTTTATCAGCTTCTTGCGTATTCTAGGATGCATTTCATCAGGCCCTGTGACTTGCAGACAGCTAACTTTTCTAAGTAATTTTTAACTTGTTCTTTTCCTATTTTAACTTCTAAACCTACCCCATTTCCACTGGCATTCACTATGTTAGGCATCCAATCGCCATCAAACTGCTTGGTGAAAACCAAAACAAAGAAGTTAAGCACCTCTGGCATTTCCAAGTTTCCTGTTATTGTTTTTCCCTCTTCACTGAGCAATGGGCCTACCCTGTCCTTGGTCGTCCTCTTGCTTCTAATGTAGTTGTAGTGTGTTTTCTTGTTATCCTTTATGTCTCCAGTTAGATTGAGCTTGTTTTGTGCCTTCACCTTTCTGATCTTGCCTCTGCAAACTTGCGTTATTTGCTTATATTCATCCTTTGTAATTTGACCTCTTTATACAACTCCTTTTTGATTTTTAGATCATGAAAAATTCTCCTGGTTGAGCCAAGGTGGTCTCCTGCCATACTTTCTATCTTTCCTACACAGTAGGATAGTTTGCTTTTGGGCCTTAATAATTTCCCTTTGAAAAGCTGCCAACTCTCTACAGTTGTTTTACCTCTTAGTGTTTTCCTTTTAGTCTTAGTCTTGTCCTCTTAGGCTATGTCTACACTACAAGGTTTTTGCACAAAACCCGCCATTTTTTTGTGCAAAAACCTGCGGAGCGTCCACACCTCAAGCAAGCTTTTGCGCAAGAAAATCTACAGTCAATTGACAGAACAGAGGGCTTTTTGCAGTGTAGGTATACCGCCTTTTATGAAGCATGACTCCTTTTTGCGCTACAGTTCTTGAGCAAAAAGGCATGTTTGGAGATTACACAGGGGTTTCTTGTGCAAAAAGAGCCTATCTGAAAAAGCACAGGTGCTCCGATGGCCATTCTGTGAATGACCATCAGAGCTTTCTTGTGCAAGAGTGTCCATGCAGTGTGGACGCTCTCTTGTGCAAAAGCGCATCGCAAAAGCAATGTGCTTTGAGGTGTGGACGCACTTTTGCACAAGAAGTTTTTGTGCAAGAACTCTTCTTGCGCAAAAACCCTGCAGTGTAGATGTAGCCTTAAAGGAAAAACAACTGCCAGTTCTCTGAGTTTACTAAAATCTGCCTTCCTGAAATCCATTGTCTCTATTTTGCTGTTCTCTATTCTACCTTTCCCTAGAATCATGAACTCTTTGATTTCATGATCACTTTCACCCAAATTGCCTTTCACTTTCTAGAACAGCTCCCCCCCAGAAGCTTTCTCAACCGTCTGAAATAAAAATTGGTCTCCAATGCAGTCCAAGAATTTGTTGGATAATCTGTGCCCTGCTGTGTTAGTTTCCCAACTGATGTTTGGATAGTAAGTCCATCACCACTAAATCCTGCTCTTTGGATGATTTTGTGACTTGTTTAAAAAAAGCCTCATCCACCTCTTCTGCCTGGGTAGGTGGTCTGTAGTAGACCCGTAGCATGACATCACCCTTGGTTTTTTTACCCCTTTTATCCTAACCCAGAGACTAATATCTATAATATATTCCTGTATTTTCTTGTATCCAATTCCTCATGCAATCTAATATCTGGCTTGCTTTTTTGACCATAGTTGTACGTTGAGCAGAAGTCTTCATTGAGCAATCCATAATGATACCTAGATCCACTTACTAAGTGAACACATGTTAATTTAGAACCTTGTACTCAGGGGTGACATGTTATGCTTAAAAGAAGCACACGGGATCTTTTTCAGGGGGATAAGGCAACAAGCTGCATTTACTGATAATGTAACAAAGTAGCATATGCATTCACACACACACACACACACACACACACACACACACACACACACACACACACACACACACACGTTGATGTTATAGTTACCAGGCCTTCATGCTTATCTCTGATAAAACATTCTTTCTCCCATTCACACAAACAACGCATTTACATAATTGCAGCATAGAACAAAGGGTACTTCTAGCCACTTTAACAAAGTCTTTCAACATTAAACTTCTTTCCATCTATTACAAGGCTTTACCTAATACTAACATCACTATGCAATACAATATTCCATCCCTTCACGTTAACCTCAGAACATGCTAACATTAAACAGAGCTGGAGCTAAGTTAACAAAGCTGCCTTGTGCTTGTCTGACTCCTACATCTTATATTTAGGTCTATCAAAATGTAATCAAAACCTTATATTATAAAATACATTCATTATAACTAACTACCTTATTACCTACAAGACTATAAGGCTACATATGGGGGAGGGGGATATGAAGGACACATGCCCCCAAACACTATGGACTGGAGGGGCAAAGGGCTGGCCAGCAGCCAGCAGGGCCAGAGTCCCTGGGCATCCGGGGAGACTAACGGTGGGAGGGAGGCTGGAGCCTGCAGCCAGGGTCCAGCTCCCCTGCACTCACTGGCAGTGGTAGAGAAAGTAGAGCAAAGCGGCCCCAGTTCGCTGTGCTCTCCCGGCCGCGTCATTTATGGGAGGGTTACTCACTGGCGGGAAGCAGAGCAACGTGGCTAGAGGAGCAGAGTGAGTTGGGGCCATGTTGCTCCCCTTCCTCTTCTGCTGCCAGTGAACGATCCAACCACTGGTGCTGGTGCCAGACCCTGGGCCCCTCTAGTCCTCAGGCCGCATTTCTTGTGGCAGGGGAGTTGGGGGAAAAGGTGGGATGGGGCAGAGCAGAGGAGGGGGCGGGGCTGGTGTCCTCCCATGACACCCCCACCAGTCACCCCTGCTTGTAAGATATCTGATTAGTTCATTTTTTTTCCTAGTTTGCATTTCTGAAGATTAAACTTCATTTGCCATCATGTTGTCCATTTGCTGCAGCTAGGTGTCTCTGAAGTCCCCCAGAGTCTTCGCTGGATTTGATTAACCTAAAATCTTTGTATGCAGTAGAATTGTAGCCAGGAGAAAGACAAGGTGAGCGAGATAATATCTTTTACTCAACCAACTCAGGCCTTTTGAAAGTCTAAACAAATTTCACCTAGTTATTCTTGATCAACAACTTTACTGATGTGTTTCAAGAATTCTCATAAATTAGCAAGGTGTGATTTCTCTTTGCAGAAACCATGCTGCTTAGGTTCTGTCAGAGCATGATCTTCTAATTGCTTTATTATTCTACATGTAACTATCATTTTAACCAGTTTACCAGGTACAGAGGTATGACTGAGTGGTCTGTAATTCCCTGGATCTCCCCTACTGTCTTTTTAAACCTAATACAACATTTGCTACCTTCCAGTCCTCTAGTGTTGTAGCTGTCTTTAATGAGAGATGGCATATTTCTACTAGCAGCTCAGTCATTTCATTCTCAATGTCCTTCAAAATACTTAGGTACGTCTACACTGCGGGGTTTTTCCCAGGATACTGACGGTATCCTGGAAAAACTCCACCGTGTCCAGGGAACACGTTTGCTCTTCCACTTTTTTTTTTTTGCAGAAGTGCAAATGTGCTCTTTTGGAAGCCTTGTCTTCCTTGTTCCATGAGGAAGAAGGGATCTTCCGAAAGTGGGTGATTTTCTGAAAATTGGCCCAGTGAAAAAAAAATCGGAAAAAGCTACGCAGAATGGGGAGTGCATTTTGCGTAGCTTTTTCTGAAAAACAGCTGTAGCGTAGACCTAGATGGTAGATTCTCTTGGCCTGATGGCTTACTGTTTTTTAAATTATCAAATTTCCCCAGCACCTTTTCTGACTCCTCAGCCTCTGACCGTACCTCATTTTTATTACCAGTGAAGAACAGGTCCAGGATAGGTATCATAATCCTCTTCTGTGATGATACTAAGTCCAGGTCTACACTATGGTACAAAGTCAACTTAATTTATGCAGTTCCAGTGAATAATGTAGCTGGAGTTGATGTAACTTAGGTCAACTTATTGCGGTGTCTGCAGCATGCTGGGTTGACGGGAGATTTCCCTGACACTTCTCATTCCAGTGGAGTACTGGAGTCGACAAGACAGCAATCAGAGACCCGCTCAATCAACTGCCCAAGGATCAATCGTCTTGCATTGACCCTCTAGTAAGTGTAGGCAAGCCCTTAAAATGTAACTGATCATCTTTGCCCGGCCTAAGTATTCACAGGGTTCTGAGGAAACTTTAAAAGCCTGGGCTTGCAATAAAACATGGGATGAATTATTTATGACAGTGGACTCCAACCTTTATAAGCACGAGATCACTTTTTGAATTTAAGTGCAATCCAAGATGTACCTCAAGTATAAATCCCCTGGCCCCACCTCCCTCCTGCCCCTTCTCCGAGGCCCCACCCCCTGCTCGCTCCATCTTCCCTCTCTTGCCCATCCTCCCTCCCTTTCACCAGGCTGGGGCAGAGGGTTGGGGGCAGGCTCTGGTCTTGGATTAAGGGATCTGGAGTGTGAGAGGGGCTCTGAGCTGCTCTTGGGGCAGGCAGTTGGGGTGCCAGAGGGGGTTCTAGGTGCAGAATCTGGGACGGCATTTGGATGCAGGGGTGCTTGGGGCTAGGGCAGGGACTTGTGGTGCAGGAGGGGGGTTCATGACGGGGGTAGGAGTTTGGGATGTGGGCTCCGACTGTGTGCTGTTTACCTCAGGTGGCTCCTGGGTGCTGGTGCAGTGGGGCTAAGACAGGCTCACCCCTGCCCTGGCCCTGCACCACTCCCCAAAGCAGCCAGCAAACTCCTTCCCAAGTCCTGTTGTGCCCCCTCTCTGCTCTGTGGAGAAAAGATACAGAGTGGGAGGGGGCACCTTGACATCAGCAACCTGCTTTTCCGCCCCTGCCTTGCATAGAAAGCAGGAGGCTCCCTGGGGGAGGGGCAGCTCCAAGGTAAAGGGCAGGAGATGAGCAGCAGGGCAATGGGGGGGAGGGGCAGCTGAAGTGCTGGCACTTGCTAGCCATGGGGCCAAACCAGTCAGGATCACCTGTCAGAGGCTCCAAGATCTACCAGTAGATCCCGATCAACTGCTTGGTAACCACTGATTTATGAGAAGTCTTTTTGGGCTCAAGTGGAGGCTGTAAGTTCATGGATTCCAAGGCCAGAGCAGACTATTGTGATCACCTAGTCTGAGTAAATCAAATCCTGTTACAATAAGATTTGTAGACATTTCAGAAAAGTAAATCCCAGCCTATAATTGACTGTGAAGCGCAGGGCAGTGATGCAGAACACTAAACTCAGCACACACAAGTGCAGGGAGCTTAATGAATGCTTGGCTCTCTTCATTTCCATAGACACACATTTCACCCTGACGTCAAAGAGATTTATGCATGGTCCCAGGAGAGCAAATCTGGGCAGTTGTTTGTAACATGGGCTAAGAGGGATGGTCTAGATCAGGGGTGGGCAATAAGCCGGAGGTGGTTCACCAGGTTGAGCCTCTGGCAGGCTGACAGCACTTTACCTACCTGCACATTCTCAGGTATGGCCACTTGCACCTCCCCTTGGCTGTGGATCACCATATCCAGCTACTGTGAGCTGCAGGAGGCAGTGTCCTAGTCCACACTGAGTCCTGTAGCTCCCATTGGCTGGGAATGGCTATCCGTGACTTGATAACTGAAGTAAAATGAAGGCCTAAACATAAGCCCAGATCCCTTCCAGCTCTATGATTCTACAGGTTGTACCTCCTTTAACTGGCACTCCCTGTTCCAGCAACATCTGTGGCCCAGCATGGACCACGGATGTTCCTGGACCACAGAGCCCAGGAAAGCAGGAGTTTGGTAGGGGGCACTGGCAGCCATGTGGGGGAGGGACACGCGGCACAGTGGGGAGCTCCAGCCCCAGCAGCAACCAAGGAGCTCTGGCCCCAGCCGCAGAGCTTCACCCTCAGCCCCCCGCCCCAGCTCTGGCTGTGCAGCTCCAGCCCTGGCCACGGAGCCAGGCAGCTGTGGAGCTCTGGCCTGGCTGCAGAGCTCCAGCCGTGGTGCTCCACCCTGGCAGCAGTGGGGCCGGCAGCCTCTAGAGAGCCCAGGGGGTTGATGCAGCAGTGAGGGCAGGCTGGAGCCCTAACCCAGTGACAGCACAGGCCAGGAGGGGAGGGACCTTCCCTGGTCCAGCAAATCCCCTTGTTTGGGACTAGTCAGGTCCTGAGGGTGCTGGACCAGCAAGTTCAACCTGTATAATTTCTGCTGGACTTTTCTTAGTTTGTCGCAGCCAAAGCTTTCCCATTTTCTTTGCAATTTAAATCAGTGTAATAAAGCTTCATTTTCTCTGGCTACGTCAGAGGATACCTGGCCCTCTGAGGGTTCAGGAGCCCAGCCTACCTGTGATAGGACCTACAAGGGGGAACGAGACAACTCAGGTTCATCTGGGGAGAGTTAACTCACTGAGTTACCGGGAGGCAGTTAATTAGGCAAGGGACCACTTGACCAAGGAAAAATGGCAGATTCTTGGGACACAGCTAGGAGAACAGAGGCTGCTAGAGAAGTCCTTGTGCTTTGGTCTCTGTGCATGACATTGGCTCAAGAGGAGAATCCCTTCCCCAGCTAGGGTTGCCAGATGGTTTCAACAAAAATACCAGACACACTTGACATGACATCACAATCGACATCACATCTGAGTTAGAAAATACTGGACACTGATATTTTCTCAATTTGTTTCCCGAACAGAAAGCTCAAATACTGGACTGTCCGGTTCAAAACCAGACACCTGGCAACCCTGTCCCCAGCTAGTGTCAAGAGGCTCCTGACTCCTGAAGAGGGTTCTGAGTCATGAAGGCCACCCAGATAAGGGTCTTTGGGTATAACAGGTGTTGATGGGCTAAGATTGACTCAAGTCACTCTCTTTCCAGCTAGAGACACCGTGGGGAGCTCTATTTCTGTGATGTTCTGCCTTTGGGTTTGAACAATCCAATGCCCTGAAAGGGTGCAGTGCAATATACAGGCCTCAGTGCACTTATTAAAGCCTGTATTAATGGCAGCTGAGGCACAGCTAAAATGGCAGTGCCACATTAGGTTGCCAGGAGGCACTGCAGTGGTGAGGCCCCCCCTGTTGCAAGCCATAAGAGCCAGAAACTTGATATTGTATCTGCATTCCATATTGTAGTAGGTTTTTTTCTGGCTATTAGACCTGGAGGCTTGAAAGGAAGCACAGCTTAAGCATAACTCTGAGTAAACAGACTGCATTGCACAATTCCACTACCACTGTCATTCACATTCAAAAGATGGTTCTAGTTCTTGATGGCACGTTATTGCCCTCTGCTGGAAGAGCCCCATTTTCATAGATTAAACGTGCAGAAGAGATCATTAAGATTACATAGGCTCCTTATACAAAAGATTGTTTGTGTTCTATCTAATCTCTCGTCTTGGTATCTAAATGTTTGACATCTGCCACTGGTACACACAGGGAGAAAAAGGTGGAATTAAGCTTTAAAGAGCGAAGTTGTTTAATCAGTAGGGTCCAGGTGGGATATTCAGTTCTAAAATAACCATAAACTAGTATGGAACTAAAAGGCAATATTTTGTCTTCCCCTCCATCCGCTAGTATATTATTGCTCCAGGGAAAGTTGTTCTTTAATAAGAACCTAGGTTTGTAGGATACAAATAGTCCCAACACTGAAAAAAATAAGATGCCCTTTTTTGCAAACATTAATAGAAATAATATACTTTTCATCGGAGGGTTGGATAAATGTAAGTCCAGGTTAAAGCTCAGGATTCCAGGTTCAGACCACAGCAGTATGTTGGGAATTCTGCATCAGTTGTCCGGGTGGGTTCTCTCTGTGAACATGACTGGAGAGAGTGAAAAGGGGAAACGCATGCCTGGGAAATAGTTGTTTTAGTCCTGGCTAGTTTGCTGTACAAGTACGAAAATAGTCTCTCGTTATTGTTTACCATAAATATAGGGGTTGTTTACAGGGCTGCTGACTCTATGAACTGGATTCACAGGTCTTTTGCTGATGGTAATATCTTTTTCCAAGACTTTGTCAGCACAGGAACTGCCTTTTTTTCATTCTCATCTCGAACACTTCAGCTCCCTTTCTAGTCTGTGAAGGTGCCTTGGGAGCCAGCAAGTGTGATATTAAAAAAAAAGAAATCCAAACAAGTAGCAGAGACTCCAGTGTATTAATACGGTTTTCAAAATGTGAAATGCAGATAAGTACCTCATGTCAGCAGCCAAACCTCTAGTGGAGGCTAAATGTTACTGACAAAATGAGTTGGCTCTTTGAGGCTGTCTACACTGCACTCTAAACTCGAAATAAGATATGCAGTTTGCGCTATGCAAATTGTGTACTTAGTTCGAGTTTATTTCAAAATAGCCATGTTTATGCTAATGAGGAGTGGGATATTTAAATCCCTGCTTCATTAGCAATTTCAATGTGCTTTATTTGCATCCCTCTGCCGACAGACGGATGCAGTCTAGACGTAGCCTTAGAATGCTTTTGAGAAGGTACTTACCAAAGGCTCTTAAGCAAAGTAAATAGTCATGGCTTAAAAGGGAAAGTCCTCCCTCGGATCAGTAACATATGAAACCATAGGAAACAAAGGATAGGTTTAATTAGTACATTTGCATGTTGGGAAGAGGTAAATAACAGTGCCCCCCAAATATCTGTATTGGGACCAGGGCTGTTCAACATATTCATAAACTTGAAGACTTACTCTGTGTTGCTCGGGTCCTTCAGGGCAGGGGGCTGACAGTATAGGGGGGTACAGGAGTCAGGGAAAGGAGTTGGGTGTGGGGGGGGGCTGAGATCAGGAGGTATGGGTGCAGGAGTCAGAGTAGGGAGGTAGGAAGTGTGGGGGACTCAAGGCAGGGGGCTGGAACATGTGGACTCCTCCAAGGGGGCAGGGATCTGGGAGAAAAAGGCTTGGGGCAGGAGGGACCACTTATCTGGGCTGGTGGCCAGCAACATGCAGATTCCTGGCCCCAGCAGGCCACTCTCTTCCCCCCATGTATATCTGTCCCTCCTATCAGCCTCCTCCTTTTCTATGTTATGGAAAACAGTCCCATTCCAGGCACATCTTGTTTTCCTGGCACAAACAAAGCTTGATCTTGCTTTAAGTTATGATAAGAGGAAGCTGCCTATCAAATTTGGTGGTCCTAGCTCTTATTGTTAAGGAGGAGTTCTTGAACAAACGGACTCGCAGACGCATGGACTCATGGACTCACAGACAGACAGATGCACAAACTCTCTAATATATACATAGAGAGAAGTGGCAAAACTTGCAGACAATACAAAATTACTCAGGACAGTTAATTCCAAAGCTGCCTGCAAAGCATTACATAGGATCTCAAAACAAAATGGCAGATGAAATTCAATATTGATAAATGCAAAGTAATGCACATTAGAAAACATAATTATACATACAAAATTGTGGGGTCTAAATTAGCTGTAGAACTATCTGTGAGTCATTGTGGATGGTTTCCTAAAAACTTTGCTCAATGTGCAGTGGCAGTCACAAAAGCTAACAGAATGTTAGGAACCCTTAGGAAAGGGACAGAAGAGACAGAAAATATCATAATGCCACTATATAAATCCATGATACAGCCCCGTGTAGAATACTGCATGCAGTTCTGGTTGTCCCATCTCCAAAAAACGATATTGGAATTAGAAAATATTCAGCGAAGCGAAACAAAATTTACTCAGGAGATGAAACAGCTTTCTTATGAGCAGGGGCGGCCCGTGACTATAGGTGGACTTGGCCGCCACCTAGGGCGCCGCCTTCAACGGGGCACCCGGGGCGCCCAATAATGACGTCACGGGGCGCCCTAACGCTGGGAACGTCACTCCCGGTGGAAGCAGGCGGGGCCGTGTCCCTAAACGCGCCTGCTCACGGGCTCCACAACCCTCCCTGGGCCTGATCACCCTGCCGGTCCCGGCTCGTCCTCCCCCAGCCCTTTTACCGTGGGACTTGCGCACCGCCCCGCGCTTGGTCCCCTCCCAACACTCTCTCTCCCTCTGTCGCCTGCCTCCGTTCCCCCTTTTTCCTCCCTCAGCCAGCCTTTATCCCCCTTCCCCGGCACCTCCCCTTTCGGGCGCCTCGCTCGGCCACCTCTGGGCGCGCCGGGGACGTCAGCCGATGCCCCCGGCACCTGCTGACGTAGTCTCCCTGCGTCAGCCTCCTCCCGCCATGCCGGGGCTGTCCGCTTCGGCCGCTGAGCCGCCCGCAGCGGCTCTGCCGCGCGTCAGCTGGTGACGGGGTTGCCTCACCCCGTCACACACCTCCCCCCTTCTATTAGTCCTTATCCCCGTGGCTTCTTGGCCCGTCGCTGGTCCTTCGGGAGGCTGTGGGCGGTGGGGTTGCTTCACCCCATCCCCCGTTCCCTTCCTCTGAGCAGGCCTTATACTCGCCGTCTCGTCCTGCCCGTGTTCTGGTATGCGCGAGAGAAAATCGGCGTTTAGATTGTCTTTACCCGGTCTATGGAGAACCTTGAAATGGTAGGGTTGCAGACTCAGGTACCAGCGTAATATCTGGGTATTCATGTCCTTCATAGTCTGGATCCACTGGAGGGGCGCGTGGTCGGTCACCAACGTGAAGTGGTTTCCTGCAAGGTAGTAGCGTAGGGAGTCGATAGCCCATTTGATAGCTAATGCCTCTTTTTCTATGGTAGCATAGTTTCTTTCCCGAGGAAACAGCTTCCTACTTATATAGACAATCGGGTGCTCGGCCCCCTCCTCCTCCTGTGCCAGCACCGCCCCGAGTCCTACTTCTGACGCGTCCGTCTGTAATATGAACGGCTTATCAAAGTCCGGCTGGCGTAGCACGGGGCTCGAGACCAGACACCCTCGCAACGCCTGAAAGGCATGCACCCCTTGGGGCCCCCACACTACCCGCTGTGGTTGGCCTTTTTTTGTAAGGTCCGTCAATGGGGCTGCCAGGGAGGCAAAATGCGCTATGAATCGCCAGTAATACCCGGCCAGGCTGAGGAACTGCCGCACCTGTCTCTTTGTACTCGGGCACGGGTAGTCCCGGATCGCCTGCACCTTATCTAACAGCGGCCGTAATTGCCCGTTTCCCACGGTGTACCCCAAGTAAGACACCTCTTGCTTACCGAACTGGCATTTCTTCGGGTTGGCCGTCAGCCCCGCCTGTCGGAGCGCCCGTAGTATTGACTCGAGGTGTCGTAAATGGTCTTCCCAGGACGCGCTGAAGACGATATCATCGATATAGGCGACCGCGTAGCCCCGATGTTCGTTGAGAACCCTGTCCATAAGGCGTTGAAAAGTGGCGGCTGCCCCGTGGAGACCGAATGGCATGGTAACAAACTGATATAAACCGAACGGGGTCGCGAACGCCGTCTTTTCTCTTGACTCTGGTGCCAGTGGGATCTGCCAATATCCCTTCGTTAAGTCAATCGTTGACAAATATTTGGCACGTCCAAGCTGTTCCAGGAGCTCGTCGATCCGGGGCATTGGGTACGCGTCAAATTTCAATATGGCGTTTACCTTCCGGAAATCGATGCAAAACCGCATCGACCCATTCTTCTTGGGGACTAGCACGATGGAGCTGCGCCAGTCGCTCCTCAACTCCTCCACTACTCCCCATCGAATCATGTCGTGGAGCTCCCACCGTATCGTCTCCCACATCTTCCGGGGTATTGGGCGCACGGGGTCCCGCACCCTCTGCCCGGGAACAGTGCTGATCGTGTGGCACATGAGGGTCATTTTCCCCGGCCGGCTCATCAGCCCCGCTCCAGCCTGCTCCAACAACACCCAGAGCTGTTCTTGTTGGGTGGGACTCAGGTCGTCTCCCACCCGACTAGCTGTCCACCTCACCTCCTCCTCCCCCCATGGTCCAAACTCTATTTCGGCACTTAGGGCTTCCTCTCGCGGCAGTTCCCGGGGGACCCAATGTTTTAACAAGTTCACATGGTAGATCTGGCTTCGGCGCCTCTTCCCGTCTACCTGGACTTCGTAGTCGACCTCCCCCACTTTCTTCAATATCCGAAAGGGTCCTTGTCACCGGGCTAACAATTTGGAGTCCCCTACCGGCAGCAAAACCAGTACGGGGTCGCCGGGGCTAAACTCCCTCGCCCACGTTCCCTTATTATAATGGCGGGCCTGAGCCTCCTGGGCTCGCTGCAGGTTGTCTCGGGCCCAGCGTCCAATGGTACACATCCTATCCTGCAGCTTAATAACATACTGGGCGGCCCCTAAGGCCGTCGACGCTTGCTCCTCCCATCCTTCCCGTACCAAGTCCAATATCCCATGTGGGTATTGCCCGTATAACAGCTCGAAACATCTCCTGCGGCACCTCGCGTATCGCAAAAAGCAAGGCGGGAAGCAGTTTGTCCCAGTCACGCGGGTCATCTTGCACTAACCTCCGCAGCATGGCCTTCAGTGTCTGGTTGAATTGCTCGACCAACCCGTCCCTCTGCAGATGATATACCGAGGTCCGTATTTTCTTGACTCGCAGCCACTTGCATAGCTCGATCATCACCCGGGACACCAAGTTTGGGCCTTGGTCCATCAGGATCTCTTTAGGGAGACCGACCCTGGCAAACATTTTCATGAGTTCATCGGCTACCACCAGGGCCGTGGTCTTGCGAAGGGGCCCCGCCTCAGGATAGCGCGTGGCGTAGTCCACCACCACCAGGATGTACCGGTGTCCCCTTCGTGTTTTCTCCAGGGGTCCCACGAGGTCTAACCCCACCCGCTCAAAGGGTTCCTCGACCAGGGGGAGGGGTACTAACGTGGCCCGAGGTACCTTCGTTCCTGATGTCAGCTGACACTGAGGACAGGAGTCGCAGAAGTTCTTCATGTCCTGGTATATCCCCGGCCAATAAAATCGCTGCAGCACCCGTTGCTGGGTCTTTTCCACCCCCAGATGGCCCGCCCACGGGTTGTCATGCGCTACCTCAATGACCCTCCATCTATACGCTCTAGGCACGACCAACTGGACCTCTTCCCCTCGCTGCTCCGTCCCCCTCTGGACCCGGTACAGCTTGTCGCCCTGGATTTCAAAATACGGTCCCTGCGCGGGTCTATCATCCCCCTCCTCTCCAGCCGCCACCGCTCGCGCGCTCTCCCATGCATGTCGTAGCGTCGGATCCTCCCGTTGCAGTACCATAAAGTCCCCTATGTCCAGCTCCAACGCCGTGGGGGGGCCCGGTCGCCTGGGCTGCTCACTGCGAGGTTGCGGCTGGCAAGTGCTCTCCTCCCCCTGGGCCACCCAGGCAGTCCTACTGGGCCCTCCGGGCTCTCCGCCCTCCTCCTGCAGGAGTTGCTGGAGCCCGGGCCAGTCTCACCCCAGTAGGACTGGGTAAGGCAGCCAGACTGCCACTGCCACCCGCAGACACCTGCCTCGATGCCCATCGTGCAGGTCTACCCGTGTGGTCAGGTACGCCCGGGTGTCTCCGTGCGCACATCGGATCCACACTCGACAGCCACCGGGTACCCACGCCCCCAGGGAGTCGGCCCTCACTACCGTTTGGCCGCACCCCGAATCTAGCACCGCTTCGACCCGCCTCCCGTTCAGCCGTACCTTCCATGTCATTCGACCGCGGCTTACCTCCGGCCTGGGGACCTTCCTTGCAGCGGGCTGTCCGAACATGCAGTCCATCATCGGGCATTCCCTGCGGAAGTGGCCCTCCTGGCTGCATTGGTAGCAAGTCAGCCGCGTCGGGGCCGGGGTTCGAGCGTCCAACCGCTTCTCCTCGGGGTCTTGGGCATCCTCTCCGTTCTCCGGCGCCGGGCTGTGCCACACGGGGGCTAACCTCCGGTCTGCTCCTCGGCCAGGGGTCACCCTTGGGCCAGGCCCTCCTGCCGCTCGGGTTTCCTTCTCCCTGGAGGATGAGCCACCCCGTCCGGCGGCATTGGGCCCCGGCCCCAGCTTCCCTTTCCCTTCTGTGCCTTCGGCTGCCATAAAATGCTCCGTCAACGTAACTGCTTCCTCCAGGGTCCCGGGTAGGTGGCGGCGTACCCAGCGCTGGCCCTCGTGTGGCAACACCTGCAAATACTGCTCCAGGATCACCAGATCCGCTACCTGTGCTGCCGTTTTAGTGGCTGGCTCCAACCACCACATGCCCATCTCCTTAATGCGGTGGGCCACCGCCCTGGGGCTTTCCCCGACAGTATACGCCGAGGCATGAAACTTCTGTCTATAGGTTTCGGGCGAAATACCCAGTTGGTCTAGTATCGCCTCCTTAACCTTATAGTAGCACAGCGTGTCGCGGTCTGACATCCCCCGGTAGGCCAGCTGTGCCAGCCCTGAGAGGTAGGGGGCTAGTATCATGGCCCAATGTTCCTGGGGCCACCGGGCCGCCGTCGCCACCCTCTCAAAGGTCACCAGGAAGGCCTCTGCATCATCTTCAGGCCCCAGCTTAGCCAGTCTTATCGGGAGTCGGGCGCTCGTTGCCCCCTCGTCCTCGCCCCCCGTAGACCCCGTACCTTGGGCTCGAGTCTCCGAGCTGGCGGGGCCTCCCTCCTTCAGTTCCTGGATTAGCTGCCGTTGTTGCTTCTGAAACTCCGTCGTAAGCTGCTGCAGCACCTCTGTCTGCTGCCGCTGCAATTGTCGCTGGTTCTCCACCAGCCACTCAAGGATCTGAGTCGGCTCCATGGTGCGTTTCCCTTGAAATGACAAATCCAATGACTACACTCCCCACTTGCCCCTCTCTCACAGGGGCACAGGTCGTACCCACATTCTCCACCAAGTGTCACGCGGTGTGCGCGGGCGGGGCTCGCCCCCTCCCCTCTGCCCTCCTTTCTCCCCCTCTTCGTTCCTGTCTCCCTCTCCTTTCTCTTCATCTGGGTTCCCCGCCGGCGGGGTGGGGGTCTGGGCCCTCCCTCACTCCCTGACCCCAGCCCAGGGCCCTAACACTGGGAACGCCGCTCCCGGTGGAAGCAGGCGGAGCCGTGCCCCTAAACGCGCCTGCTCACGGGCTCCACAACCCTCCCTGGGCCTGATCACCCCGCCGGTCCCGGCTCGTCCTCCCCCAGCCCTTTTACCGTGGGACTTGCGCGCCGCCCCGCACTCGGTCCCCTCCCAACACTCTCTCTCCCTCTGTCGCCTGCCTCCGTTCCCCCTTCTTCCTCCCTCGGCCAGCCTTTATCCCCCTTCCCCGGCACCTCCCCTTCCGGGCGCCTCGCCCGGCCACCTCCGGGTGCGCCGGGGATGTCAGCCGACGCCCCCAGCACCTGCTGACGTAGTCTCCCTGCGTCAGCCTCCTCCCGCCGTGCCGGGGCTGTCCACTTCAGCCGCTGAGCCGTCCGCAGCGGCTCTGCCGCGCGTCGGCTGGTGACGGGGTTGCCTCACCCCGTCACAAGGGGTATGTCTATACTGCAGAGATTTTTTGGAAAAATGGCCATTTTAAAAAAAAAAGTCACTTACGTCCACACTGCAATCGCGTTCTTTTGAAAAAAAATTGAAAGAACAGAGGGGGTTTTCTGACATTGGTAAACCTCTTTCTATGAGGAAGAAGCCCTTTTTCCGAAAGGGCTCTTTCGGAAAAAGGCATGTGTGGACGAGGAAGAGGGAGTTCTTTTGAAAGAAGAGGAAAGAGAAAAAAGCACAGGCGCCCTGGTGGCCACTCTGCCCATAGTAATCACAGTTCATATGTAAGATAGTGTCCATTTAGTGTGGACGCTATCTTTCAAAAAAGCAGATGGCTTTTTCAATGCACTGTGGCAGTGTGGACGCTCTCTTTCAGAAATAGTTTTTTCGGAAGATCTCAGAATAATGGTTTGGTTATTTCAAAATCTGTACTCCTGCTTTTTCCCAGGGTATGTCTACATAGCAGCATCCTTTCAGAATAACTGACATTATTCCAAAAATAACAAAGAGTGTGTCCACACTACAAACCATTATTTCAAAATAATGTTGAGCTGAAGGACTTCTTACTCCAACTCGTGATAACCCTCATTTCATGAGGCATATGGAAGTTTAAAGAAGAGCACTCTTCCTGCTGTGTAGGCAGCGCCAAAAGCCGAATCAAGCTATTTCAACTTAAACTACACAATTGACATAGCTCAAATTGCATAGCTTAATTTGACTTTGCCCTGCAGTATAGATGTGCCCTCTGGGAATAATGCTTATTTTAAAATAATTATTTGAAAATAGTGGTAGTGTGGACGCTCTGGTGCTGCTATTTCAAAATAACGATTCCCCAGGGTAATTTGAAGTCATTACTGCACACTGCTTCCTGGGGCTCTTAGTCAAGGTAGTGCATCCACAATAAGGGAGTCTGTCTGTGACTAATTTTGAGGCTCCCCCGTAGTTGGGACATGCTCTTTCATTTTGTTATTTTGGGAGTTATTACTTCAAAATTAGTTATTTCAAAATAACTTCCTAGTGTAGACATGCCTTTACAGACTAACATATATAGTATCATGAGCTTTCGTGGGCAAAGCCCACTTCCCTTTCTCTCATTGGAGGAAGTGGGTTTTGCGCATGAAAGCTCATGATACTATATATATATATAAATATTTTGTTAGTCTCTAAGGGTATGTCTACACTACAGCACTAATTCGAACTAACTTAGTTCGAATTAGTTAATTCGAACTAAGCTAATTCGAATTAGTGCATCTAGACTTAAAAACTAGTTTGAATTAGCGTTTTGCTAATTCGAACTAGCATGTCCACATTGAGTGGACCCTGAACCAAAGTTAAGGCTGGCCGGAACCAGTGCCAGCAGGGCATCAGCTTAGGACTTAGAGCGTGGAGCTGCTGCCTCAGGCTAGCCAAGGGCTGTGCTTAAAGGGACCCGACCCCCACCCCAGACAGACAGTTCTCAGGGTTCCCCGCTTGCTTGTCTACCTCGATGAGGGACAGCAAAGCAGTCCTGTCTTGGAGTGCCCTGAGTGCCCACCCTCGGCACATCACAGCACTCGACCATCAGCCCGGCTGCACTTGCCGCAGGCTGCCATCCGGGGTGTCAGTCGGGGGGCTGTCAGGATCCAGGAGGCCCTGCAGGAGAGCTTCCACACCAAGGAGCCCGCAGAGACACCCCAGTCCTCCCCATCGGGGGCTCGTGCCCCATTCCTCCCTCACCTCCTTCCACTTACCCTTTCCTAGCCCCCCTTCCTGATGTAAAAAATAAAGGACATGTGCGTTCAAAAATGGAAACTCTCTTTATTTAACAAACCTGAGGGTGGGGGGGGGGAGAAATTAACCTCTGGGGAGACTGGGAAAAGGAGGTGGGAGAGGGGAACAGAGAGGGTGGGAGAGGGGAGGTGGAAACCTGGGAGGAGGGAGCTGGAAGGGGGAAGCCAGGGGAAGAAGGAGGAGGGGAAGTCTAAAACTATGGTACGCCATATCTTCAGTATTGTGTAGAGATGGGGTTTCCTCACCTCAAAAAAGATATTTTGGCCTTGGAAAGGGTTCAGAAAAGGGCAACTAAAATGATTAGAGGTTTGGAACTGGTCCCATATGGAGAGAGGCTAAAGAGACTGGGACTTTTCAGCTTAGAAAAGAGGAGACTGAGGGGGGATATGATAGAGATCTATAAAATCATGAGTGGTGTGGAGAGGGTGCATAAAGAAAAGTTCTTCATTAGTTCCCATAATAGAAGGACTAGAGGACACCAAATGAAATGAATGGGTAGCAGGCTTCAGACTAATAAAAGAAAGGTCTTCTTCACAAAGCAAATAGTCAACCTGTGGAACTCCTTGCCACAGGAGGCTGTGAAGGTGAGAACTAGAGTTTAAAGAGAAGTTAGATAAAGTCATGGAGGTTGGGTCCATGGAGTGCTATTAGCCAGAGGGTAGGAATGGTGTCCCTGGCCTCTGTTTGTGGAAGGCTGGAGATGGATGGCACGAGACAAATGGCTTGGCCATTGTCTTTGGTCCATCCCCTCCGGGGTACCTGGTGTTGGCCGCTGTTGGCAGACAGGCTACTGGGCGAGATGGACCTTTGGTCTGACCCAGTACGGCCGTTCTTATGTTCTAAGCTCAGGGTCGGGGGTCTCACTGGACCAACTTGATTTTCATGCAGCCCTGCTCCTGGGTTTGCATGTGGCCTTTGGTGGCCAGGCTGGCAGCTATCCTGCCCTAGACGGCCACTTTCCTGTGCCTACTGCGGAGATTGTGGACGTTGGAGGCCTCCCCCCAAACCTGGATGAGGTCCACGATCTCCGCACTAGACCAGGCGGGCGTCCGCCTCTTGCGGCCCTGGGCAGGCTCCTGGGAGCCGCCAGCCTGGTCCTGGGAAGAGGGGAGGGCTGGGTGGCAGGCTCGTGCTGTGCCAGGTGCAGGGTCTGCTGGCTGGGTGCTGGCAGGCTTGCACCTGGCACGGGCACCGTAGCCAGACCGTGGCCCTTTAAGGGCTCCAGTGCCGGGAGCGGGGCAGACGAGTTTCCCTGGCTTGGCCCAGAGTGGCCACCAGGGCAACCTGGGAAGGGCTAGCCTCCCACTAGTTCGAATTAAGTGGCTACACAGCCTTTAATTCGAACTACTTAATTCGAACTAGGCGTTAGTCCTAGTCGAATGAGGTTTACTTAGTTTGAATTAAGCGCTCCCCTAGTTCGAATTAAGTTTGAACTAGCGGTTTTTGTGTGTAGTGCCTATGAAAGTTAATTCGAACTAACAGCTGTTAGTTCGAATTAACTTTGTAGTGTAGACATACCCTAAGGTGCTACAGGACTACTCATTGTTCATTCTCTGTGAAGTACCTGGCTTTGACCACTGTCGGAAGACAGGATACTGGTCTAGATGGACCGTTGGGCTGATTCAGCATGGCCATTCTCATGTTCTTTAATCTCAGTCAGTCTCACTTTAAGGCTATGAAAAGATATAGGTAGAGTCCTGTGCAAATACAAACCATATATCCACAGATATGAAGCAGATATACACAGAGCTGCAGGATTCTACCACGAACTGCAGTGGTGAAAGCAGCAGTATGTTGGGCCACCATTCCCAGAAGCCAGTGCCCCATGTGGCCAGTTCCTCTGGGCTGGCTGTACTGCTCTCAGCCCCAACCAGTCAGATGGACACCAGGCTTACCAGCCGCTGTCCTTGTTTGCACTAGTATGTGCAAGCAGCTCACATGGCGATACAGAGCACAGCATAGAAAGGACTCCTTGCTGGGAACACCTGACATGCTTTTGCCACTGCAGCTCCCAGTGGCGTGCTGCAGCGCCATTTGGTAGCCATGCAGGGCTCTAGAGATAGTTGTTGGAGAAGGCAGAATTTGGTGCTTTCATTATTAGTGATGTCATCAGAGTGATTTACACATTTCAGATTGCGTGGTCAGGTGTAACAGTTGGATGGACACATAAACGTTTGAACTGCAAAATCAGGGCCACGCTATCAAATGTGCTCAGTAACATATTTTCTGCTGCGTTGAATAACACTTTAAAGTCGTGAAACAAACATAAGTAAAGAAATTAACATTCATACTCTAATGTGAGCATAGCTGACTGCAATGTTTGGGAAAGGAATTGCTACCAATGCAAGGTATCACACCATCACCAGAAGGGGTGGCAATCTCAGGGTCACACGAGGATAGGGTATTAAGTTTGTGGTATGGGACTAATTATGGTAATTCACATCTCAATATACTCAGGGAGGCCAGGTGTGACCACACACCTGAGCAGATTCAAACAGAACTGAGGCCTCAGGAAGTTAATTAACAGTGAAAATAGGCATGCAGGAATTACTATACTGAATCAGACCATGCTCTATCTCAGGGGTTCCCAAACTATTTGACACAGGGACCAGTAAATCCATTCACGAGCTTTTGGAGGACCAGTAACATTCATTTGCATATTTGCATATTCATTAAGCAAATGATGAATATGCAAATAAATTATTTCTAGTCCTCCCAAAGCCCCCAGTGCCAGCTTTAGCAAAGCTTTTGATACGGTCACCCACAATATTCTTGCCAGCAAGTTAAGGGAATATGAATTGGATAAATGGACTGTAAGATGGCTAGTAAGCTGGCTAGACCAGGGTTTGCCAAACTTTTTACTTTAGTTGGAACCTGTTTTTTTTTTTTCAGTACTGTTTTTTGCAGCCCAAAAATATAAACGCATATAAAAAAAAGAATGAAAAATGAATACATTTTCACTGTTTCACCTGGCTGCATCCTCCACCCAGCCCGGGCCAGGGCTTGGGAGACCCAGCGCCTCACGGGCACTCCGGGAGGCGGGAGCAGAAGCAGATTGCGGGGTAGGGTATCTGGCTAGGAGGGAGGGTGCAAGGAGGGGACTTGGATAGAAGTTGGACCTCCCTGGTCTGGCACCCTCTGGACCTGACTGGTCCCAGATGAGGGATTTTTTGGACCAGAGGAGGTCATTTCAGGGCTCCTGGTTCCCCCCCCCTACCCACTAGGCTTCTTTGCACCTCCCTCCCCTGCAACCCAACTGAGCTGCCCACCCTTGCTGGTTCCCTGCACCTCCCCCAAAACCATTCCCCACAATCCACGGGAGTGAAGCACCAGTTCCCTGCAGCCCCTCACAGCCCAGCTGAGCTACCCTTCTGTTCCCTATGCCTTCCCCCATCCACCTCAGCCCAGTTGAGCCCCGCACTGGCTCCCTGCATGCCTCCCCCGTAGCACATCTGAGCCCCGTTTCCCTCCCCCTCCCCCCAAGCCCTGCAGAACTGCTGAGCCCAGCTCTGATTTCCTGCCCCTCCCTCCCCTTGAGTCTAGCCCCGGGTTCCTGGCACCTCCCTCCTCCTGCAGCCAAACTGAGCTCTGAGCTCCGCACCTTCCCCCCTCCAAGCCCAGCCCAGCCCAGCCCAGCCCACCCCACCCCACAGCCCAACTCAGCCCAGCCCAGCCCAGCCCCCTGCACCTCTTCACTCTCACAGCCCAACTGAGCTCCGTTTCCCTGCACCTCCCCTCAAACCACGCAGACATGTTGAACCCAGCACTGATTCCCTGTCCATCCCTCCCTCCCCTTAAGTCCAGTGCTGGGTTCCCGGCACCTCCCTCCTCCTGCAGCCCAGGTGAGCCCCGCACCTCCACCGCAGCCCAGTGTGGCGCCTGGGGGCAACTGCCCCCCCCTGCTGCCCCCTTGCTATGCCTCTGCTGGGAGCCTGGAACATCCAGCTGCATCCTCCGCCCAGCCTGGCCCAGGGCTTGGGGGACCTGGCGCCACACAGGCACTCTGGGAGCCCGGAACACCCCGGCAGCCAAGCTGAGGCCCAGTATTTTTTTTCCCGTGGATCAGTACCGGGCCGTGGCCCATAGTTTGGGAAATACTGCTCTAGCTAGATCGGTATTCTTTCTGACCGTGGACAGACCAAACAGATGCTTCAAGGAAGGTGCAAAAAAATCTCCCAATCCCTAGTAATTAAAAATCATTTTAAGACTTGAAGCATGAAGTTTAATATTTCTTCAAGACGTTATGTTAGCAGTAACTATTATAATTGGATATTCTTGTTATTTCATATAAATGTCCAAATCCCTTATGAATCTTGCTCAGTATTTGGCTTCATGAATATCCTGTGGCAATAATTTCCATAAATGTAATTGTGTCATGGGGAAAAGTATTTCCATTTATTGATTTTGGATTTGTCACCTTTTAATTTAATTGACTGTCATGTTGGTCTTATGTTACGAAACAGGGAAAACAGAAGTTCCAAATATATTGTATCCTTACCATTAGTTATTCTATGTACTTTTATTAGGTCCCTGCTCTCAATCACCTTTCATTTTGCATGATTAATATTAAGGTGCTCACTCAATGGGACAGAACTCAGTATCAGACTGGAGGATAAGGAGTGGGTAAAGATAGCTTTATTCCATCTTTACAGCTCTCTGATTGTGGAGCTGACTGGAGGCTTGTTTGGCTGCTCATTATGGACAGCTCTAATTTAGCTCTGACTGTCTATGGTTCCAAGAAGCAGTTGGAAATAACAAGTGTCTATGGCTGTTTCTACAATGCCATCTTTCCCTTGGCCTTGGCCACGCCAGGGGCTGCAAACTAGGTAGTGAAGAAACTGCATCAGTTCTACCGGGGGATTCCCCAGTTCTGTGGGCGTTACCAAACAGCCATATCAGTTGACATTTTCCTCATTAGAGCTGCAAAGAGCCTATGGCACACACCAGGCACAGCTCAGAAAACCACTGGGAATCTGATTGGGCACAACCCTGAGGCATCTCTGGCTGGCATGGGAAGTTGGTGCAGCCTCAGGTGTGTGTGCTGGTGCAGCCCTGGTGTATGCTGGGCACAGCTCTAGGGTGCCCCTGGCTGGCACGGGAGGTTGGTGCAACCCCAGGTGTATGTGCTGGTGCAGTCCTGGTGCATTCTGGGCACAGCCCTGGTGCATGCAGGGCACAGTTCTGGTGCATGCTGGGCACAGCCCTGGGGCACCCTTGGCTGGAACGGGAGGTTGGCACAGCCCCAGGTATATGTGCTGGTGTACTCTGGTGCATGTTGGGCACAGCCCTGGGGCACCCCTGGCTGGCACAGAAGGTTGACGCAGCCTCAGGTGTATGTGCTGGTGCAGCCCTGGTGCATGCTGGTCACAGCTCTGGTGCGCCCCTGGCTGGCACAGGAGGTTGGTGCAACCCCAGGTGTATGCTGGGCACAGCCCTGGTGCATGCTGGGCACAGCCCTGGGGCACCCCTGCCTGGCACAGGAGGTTGGCACAGCCCCAGGTGTATGTGCTGGTGCAGTCCTGGTGCATGCTGGGCACGGCCCTAGGGCACCCCTGGCTGGCATGGGAGGTTGGTGCAACCTCAGGTGTATGTGCTGGTACATGCTGGGCTCAGTCTTGGTGCATGCTGGTGTGGTGTTTTAGATGCTGATTGTAATTATTAGAACTGGGAGCACTGGCTGTTGGCAGTCTGGAAGCACAGGAAACAGGAAGCGGGGAAAAGATTGGCCAGGGCTGAGTGAGAGCTACAGAGGGGTGCAGCAGCTTTGTAAAGAGGTTTCACTTTAGGTAAATAAAGTCCTGTTGAAGTTTGTTAGTACCTTGCTTGCATGATACAACATTTTGGTGACGAGGATGGATCTTCTGCCTCTGAACCCACCTGCACCCTTTCTGCAAAGCCCAGGTGAGCCTCCAATTGCTTTTACTGCCTGGATCCAAATGTTTGAGACTTACCTGCTTGCAATCAGTGCGACAGAGATTTCTGAAGTAAAACGTGCTCTGTTAATCCACTGCCTTGGAGCAGAAGGGCAGCATATATTTTACACTTTTCCCTTTGCAGATGATAAATATGAGACTGCATTCACTGCATTAAAGAACTTTTTTGTGCCAAAAGTGAATGTAGTAGCTAATCGCTACAGATTTCACCAGTGTGAGCAGAAACCAGGGGAGACTATAATATAGTATATTGCTTCTCTGTGGAGTCTGATTGTAACTTGTGACTTTGGGAATATGGCAGATGAGATGATTAGAGACCAGCTCATTGAAAAAACAACCATGCTTTGTGTAAGAGAATGCTTGCTTCTAGACCCACAACTTACATTAGAAAAAGCAATAATCATTGCTACCCAGATTGAGTCAGCTATAGCAGAAGCCAAAATAATGAGCATGGATACAGGAGGCCCAGTCCAGGCTGTGACTCCTTTGCAGAAAAGTCCACTATCACTGCAGACAAATAGTTACAAGGAGAAAACTAATGAAAAACTACAGAGTCCACAAATTCAAAGCACAGCAAAAGCATGCTTTTGCTGTGGAGCTCCATAACACCTTGCAAGCTACACAAGATGTCCTGCAAAAGTAGCTCAGTGCAATCACTGCAAAAAGATTGGGCATTTTGCTAAGGTATGCCGCAATAGTCAGTCCAATCAACAGGTGCATACAGTTACAATACCAGATGTTACTGTGCTGAGTGTGGACAAAATCGCTACTGCACATATTCCAGAACAGATAAGGTGCACTGTAAATGTTTCTGCCATATCTTCAGGCAAATCACATCCTATTCAGCTAATGTTGGACACTGGCTCAGCAATATCTATACTATCTGATTCCATCTATTTGCATTACTTTAAAGATGTGCCTCTTACTGAACCCAAACTCCACTTGGTGTGCTATTCCAGTACGTGGCTGCCTCCCAGCAACAGTGACTTTTGGTGATTGCTGTGTAACTGCAGAGTTCTACATTGTCCACAAAGGCACTCCTATCCTTGGCAGAGATTTATTGGCTGCTTTAAACCTCTGGGTAGTTAATGGACGAATTGACCTTCCTCAGCAAAGCATTCTTGCAGTACACACACCAATTTCAGCAGGGACCCAAGACCAGGTTGAGGAGAAACTTGGCTGTGCTTATGGGTTGTGCACAAAGTTAAAATGCGATATAATGTGATGCCTGTACGACAGAAGTTACGGCACTTACCATTTTCAGTCAGGGAAGCTGTTTCAGAGGAACTTAAAAAACTTGTACAAAAGGACATTATTGAAGAGATTGACTCATCGGAATGGGTTTCACCTATAGTAGTGACACAGAAGAAGGATGGAGGCATTCGTCTGTGTGTGGACTTAAGGGAGCCAAATAAAGCTATTGTGATTGACAGCCACCCTCTGCCTCACATAGAAGTAGTATTTGCAGAACTCCATGGAGCAAAGATGTTTTCTACGCTTGATTTGCAGAGCGCATACCACCAGGTTATGTGGTTATGTTGCATGAAGATAGCAGAGACCTCAGAGCACTTATTACACAAGGGACTATTTCGTTTTAAACGTGTTCCATACGGTCTTGCATCTGCCCCAAGTGCCTTCCAAAAAATGATGTATTTGATTCTGAAGAATCAACTTGGAGTTCAGTGCTATCTGGATGATATTATTGTTGTTTGGAAATACTTCTGAGGAGCATGACAACCTGCAGTCTGTACTAAACTGCATCAGCACAGCAGGCCTCAAGCTCAGTTTGTCTAAATGCAAATTTAGACAAACAGAACTCTCCTTTCTGGGACATACAATTTCACCAGCTGGACTAAAACCTGATCCAGATCATATCCTAGCAATTTCAAATGCTCCTCCTCCAAAGGAGTTGCAAACCTTATATTCCTTCTTGGGTCTTACCTCCTGGTATGCAAAATTCATTCCCAATTATGCTTCTGTTATTGAACCGTTATGAGAATTACTACGGAGAAGTTCAGCCTTGGTGTGCACAACGGATGTACAAGCTAGTTCGGAAACTGTGAAAGACTTGATTGTATATAGTCCAGTGCTTGTTCCTGCATTGCCCACAATTGTGACTACTGATGCTTCTGATTATGGACTTGGGACTGTCTTCACACAACTTCATGAGGACAACACAGAGAGGACGACTGCATTTGCTTCAAGGACCCTGAGTGATGCTGAGAGAAAATATTCTACAACTGAAAAAGAAGCACTTGCTTGTGTCTGGGCTACTGAAAAATGGAGAACTTACCTGTGGGGCCACACATTCAAGTTGCACACAGACTACAGTCCTTTGACAACATTGCTAACCACAAAAGGACTGGGAAGAGCAGGGAATCGTATTGCTAGATGGTCTGCAA
The DNA here is from genome assembly GCA_032595735.1 of Pelochelys cantorii. Classification (NCBI taxonomy): domain Eukaryota; kingdom Metazoa; phylum Chordata; order Testudines; family Trionychidae; genus Pelochelys; species Pelochelys cantorii. Next base: position 41,911,314 of record CM064341.1, read on the forward strand.
GACTACTCTCTTTCAGTTATGAACTGGAATATAAGCCTGGAAACCAAAATGTGATAGCTGATTGCCTTTCTCGACTGCCTTTGTCTTCACCAGATGGTCCACTGGAGGATGAGGATGAAGTAGTTGCGCTTATTACAAGCACTCTTACTGCAGTTATAAGAAAGCAATTCCAAGCTGCTAGTTCAGCATGTCCAATTCAACAAACGCTACAGGAATTTCTGACAAAGAGATGGCCCAGTAACCCTAAAAACCTTGACCCAGTTTTGCTGCTTTATTTTAGAGTTCGGGATGAACTTTCTTTGCTTGATGGCTGTGTGCTACGAGGTACACACTGGCTACTTGTGCCAGAAGAATTACAGTCAAAACTCATACACCTGGCACATGATACCCATCAAGGAATTGTCAGAACCAAACAACGACTACGGGATCTGTATTGGTGGCCAGAAATGGACTCCCAAACTGAAGCAATCATAAAATCCTGTGTCACTTGCCAAATGCATGATAAGACAGCAGTGACACGTACCCCACCATTACAGCCTGTTCCTCTTCCTGATTCTGCATGGGAAAAAGTTGCGATTGACATCGTAGGACCTTTGATACTGCTCCAATTGACTGTCGTTATGCCATCACTTTAATAGACTATTTCAGTAAATGGCCTGAAGTACCATTTACATCGCAAATCTCTTCTGCTACATTAATTAAGTTCCTCTCTACAGTTTTTATCAGGGAAGGTAACCACAAAGAACTGGTTTCAGATAATGGTACTCAATTTACTTCCCTGGAATTTGAAACTTTTCTAGCAGAGAGGAACATTTTACATAGAAGATCATCCCTGTATTACCCTCAAGCCAATAGGGAATTCTAAAGGTTTAACAGAAGCTTGAAAGAGAGTTTGCAAATGGCTAAACTGGAAGGGCAATCGTGGATAACCTTCATTACTGATTTCTTGCAAGCATACAGGGCTACACGACATGCCACAACTCAAAGATCACCTGCAGAGTTACTGCATGGAAAACAGATGAATACTAAACTGAACATTGCTGGATTACTAAAGGCAAGACCTGATGCACCAAGAGGATTATGTAAGAAAAACAGTTGAACAGGACCAAGAAAAGTATAAGGCTATCACAGACAAATGGCGGGGTGCTAAGGAACCAAAATTTGAGTGTGGTTCCTTCGTTAGAGTAAGAAAACCTGGAATTTTACACAAAGGGGACCATAAATTCACATCTCCTCTTAAAATCATTGAGAAGAAGGGACCTTATACCTATCGACTTTCTGATGGGCAGGTATGGAATGCTTCTTATCCTGCACCTGCCTATGCACCAAGAGGAGATGATTCCAACACCCAGTCCGCATTGGATGACTTCACCGTAGCACCCACACAAGACATTGCACTAGAAACGGGGTTTGAGAGATGGTCTGTCAGACCCAGACGACCACCTGTCTGGATTAGAGACTGTGTTGTGTAGTATTGACAGTGTTTTCAGTGTCATATTTCTGCCAACAGGATAGTGGCTTGTTCCATATTTGTTACCGTGGCTAGAACGTTTATTTTATAATTGAGGGGGGGAATACGGTATTTTAAATGCTACTTGTAATTATTAGAACTGGGAGCACTGGCTGTTGGGAGTCTGGGAGCACGGGAAACAGGAAGGGGGAGAAGACTGGCCAGGGCTGAGTGAGAGCTACAGAGGACGTAGCAGCTTTGTGGAAAGGTTTCACTCGAGGTAAATCAAGTCCTGTTGAAGTTTGTTAGGCCCTTGCTTGCAGGACACAACAGCTGGGCTCAGCCCCGGTGCATGCCGGGCAGGGCTCTGGGGCGCCCCTGGCTGGCACGGACCGGTGCACGCTGGGTGGTGGCACTCCTCCCCGCCGGGCCAGCCCCGGTGCATGCCGGGCAGGGCTCTGGGGCGCCCCTGGCTGGCACGGACCGGTGCACGCTGGGTGGTGGCACTCCTCCCCGCCGGGCCAGCCCCGGTGCATGCCGGGCAGGGCTCTGGGGCGCCCCTGGCTGGCACTGCCCCGGTGCACGCTGGGTGGTGGCACTCCTCCCCGCCGGGCCAGCCCCGGTGCATGCCGGGCAGGGCTCTGGGGCGCCCCTGGCTGGCACTGCCCCGGTGCACGCTGGGTGGTGGCACTCCTCCCCGCCGGGCCAGCCCCGGTGCATGCCGGGCAGGGCTCTGGGGCGCCCCTGGCTGGCACGGACCGGTGCACGCTGGGTGGTGGCACTCCTCCCCGCCGGGCCAGCCCCGGTGCATGCCGGGCAGGGCTCTGGGGCGCCCCTGGCTGGCACTGCCCCGGTGCACGCTGGGTGGTGGCACTCCTCCCCGCCGGGCCAGCCCCGGTGCATGCCGGGCAGGGCTCTGGGGCGCCCCTGGCTGGCACTGCCCCGGTGCACGCTGGGTGGTGGCACTCCTCCCCGCCGGGCCAGCCCCGGTGCATGCCGGGCAGGGCTCTGGGGCGCCCCTGGCTGGCACGGACCGGTGCACGCTGGGTGGTGGCACTCCTCCCCGCCGGGCCAGCCCCGGTGCATGCCGGGCAGGGCTCTGGGGCGCCCCTGGCTGGCACTGCCCCGGTGCACGCTGGGTGGTGGCACTCCTCCCCGCCGGGCCAGCCCCGGTGCATGCCGGGCAGGGCTCTGGGGCGCCCCTGGCTGGCACGGACCGGTGCACGCTGGGTGGTGGCACTCCTCCCCGCCGGGCCAGCCCCGGTGCATGCCGGGCAGGGCTCTGGGGCGCCCCTGGCTGGCACTGCCCCGGTGCACGCTGGGTGGTGGCACTCCTCCCCGCCGGGCCAGCCCCGGTGCATGCCGGGCAGGGCTCTGGGGCGCCCCTGGCTGGCACGGACCGGTGCACGCTGGGTGGTGGCACTCCTCCCCGCCGGGCCAGCCCCGGTGCATGCCGGGCAGGGCTCTGGGGCGCCCCTGGCTGGCACTGCCCCGGTGCACGCTGGGTGGTGGCACTCCTCCCCGCCGGGCCAGCCCCGGTGCATGCCGGGCAGGGCTCTGGGGCGCCCCTGGCTGGCACGGACCGGTGCACGCTGGGTGGTGGCACTCCTCCCCGCCGGGCCAGCCCCGGTGCATGCCGGGCAGGGCTCTGGGGCGCCCCTGGCTGGCACTGCCCCGGTGCACGCTGGGTGGTGGCACTCCTCCCCGCCGGGCCAGCCCCGGTGCATGCCGGGCAGGGCTCTGGGGCGCCCCTGGCTGGCACGGACCGGTGCACGCTGGGTGGTGGCACTCCTCCCCGCCGGGCCAGCCCCGGTGCATGCCGGGCAGGGCTCTGGGGCGCCCCTGGCTGGCACTGCCCCGGTGCACGCTGGGTGGTGGCACTCCTCCCCGCCGGGCCAGCCCCGATGCATGCCGGGCAGGGCTCTGGGGCGCCCCTGGCTGGCACTGCCCCGGTGCACGCTGGGTGGTGGCACTCCTCCCCGCCGGGCCAGCCCCGGTGCATGCCGGGCTGTGCCGGCAGCGCTGTGGGAGCCGGTCCCGGCGGGCGGCGCGCCGCGGCTGACTGAGGACGTGAGCAGGTGCATCATGGGTAGCCCCGGGTGGGAGCCAATAGGTGTGCGACTACCCGCACCGCTTCCCATGATGCTACCCTGGCGGGGGCCCAACCCGGAAGTGAGTGTGAGAGGCGGTTGGAGCCCACTGCTGGCCCAGGCAGGGTCGGAGCGGGTCCCGAGGCCAGGCAAGGGCAGGGCCGTCATCGTTTCAACTGAGCATGCGCAGAGCGTGCGCTCCCGTTCGTTCGCTGCCTGGAGCGGAATCGGCGAGCAGCGGAGTCTGACCCTACATCTGGGCCGGCCCGTGAGTAGCAGGCAGCCGAGCCAATGGGAGTGCGGGCGCGCGGAAGTCCCGCCCTTGCCCGAGGAGGGGGCATTGTTGTGGGTGACGTCACGGGCGAAGGATGCGGGTGCCCCATTGGCTCGGGCTCCGCCGCTGCGAGCTGGGCTCTTAAAGGGCGACTCGCCGGAGGCCGGGCCGGCCGGGCGGGCCCATGGCCAGCGCCAGCAGCCACCTCGTGAGTACGGCCGGGCCGGGCCGGGCCGGGCCGGGCCCCCGCGCGCCGCCGGCCTCGGGCCCCCGCGCGCCGCCTAGAGCGGGACTAGGCCGCACGCGCGGCTGGCCAGGCCGCGAGCCCTTCCGCGCCCCGCCCCGCCCCGCGGGCCCCGCCGCAGGATGAGCCCAGGGCGCTGCGGGGCCGGGAGCGGGCGGGGTCTGGGCGTGACGGGAGCTGGCGCCGCACCGAGCAAGCCCGAGTGCGATGGGCACTAGGTTAGGAAACCGCCGTTTCCACCTTGGTGTGAGGGGCCTGGAAAGCCCGTCTCCTACAGCTCCTCGGGCGTGCGACGCGTGCCCCGCTCCGCTCTCCTCTGGGGTTGCGCTTTGGAGGCGCAGGGGCTGCGTGGAGCTGCTGAAAGTAAATGTCTAGTTGCGTGACACTTGGGGGTTGCGATTGTTTCTAGTGGAATCTTACACTGACCGCATAATGCAATACCCTTGTCCTGGGAGGAGCCACCTGTTACTCTTAACTGCTTCTTTTTTCATTAGCACCAGTTGTATGAACTCAGATCCTAGGCAGTGGTAGTGAGGGAGAGGATTTGCATCCGTAGTTACTAAAATAATCCTTTCAGATATAGTTGCTGATTGTTTCATTCTGATTGTGAGCAATTATTAATGGAAGGGAGGAAGTAGCTGACTGAACTGTTTCTTATAGTTTGCATTCGTGGGATATGTACCAAATTTGAAGTTAATGTAGGGCAGTTTTTCAGATTTAATAACTATCAACATTTGTAGTCATCCATACAACTAAAGCCATGTCTACATGACAACTTATGTTGGCAAACCTTTTGTTGTGCAAGGGTGTGAAAAAAATACATCCCTGAGCAACATAAGTTTTGGAAGCATAAGGACTCATGTCCACAACACTGTTTTGTAAGGAGGCAACATAGCTACCAATACTTGTTGAACTGGTTTTATTATGTCAACAGGAGAGGTCTCTCCTGTCTATATAATGCAACTACAGCTCTGACAGCAGTGCAGTGTAGACATGGACTAAGTCACAGTAATATTGATGTGTATTACCCCTGTGTGCTGTTCCATTTCTTATTTGTCCATAACAGCTCTACTTTCCCTTGCTACAGAGCTTTGCTCCTCAGTGTCCTGGAGAACTTTGTTGCTTCCACTGTCTGGCAGTGACTCAGGAGAACCCTCAGGCATGGGGTGCCGGCACATCCTCATTCCACAACATATCTTCTACTCCCATCTCCCTGCTTCTGTGGGATACATATTGGCTATGTCTACGCTGGCGGGTTATTGCGCCAGAAATATGCAAATGAGGCTAAGCGTGGGATATCGCCGAGCCTCATTTGCATACCTAATGAGCCGCCATTTTGCGGAAGAGGCTCTTGCGCCAGAAGGCGCTGTCTACACTGCTCCTTCCTGCGTAAGAAAAGCCCTCTTGCGCAATACCGTTACACCTATTACTTTTCAGGAAGAACGGTATTGCGCAAGAGGGTTTTTCTTGCGCAAGAAGGGGCAGTGTAGACAGCGCCTTCTGGTGCAAGAGCCTCTTCCTAAAAAAAGCGGCTCATTAGGTATGCAAATGAGGCTCAGCGATATTCCATGCTTAGCCTCATTTGCATATTTCTGGCACAACAACCCGCCAGTGTAAACATAGCCTTAGTGTTTAGATTTTATACATAGTGACCTTTATGCACTTAATCAGCCCACTGGGAGGTCATGGGGTCTGGGCAAGGAATGTGAGAGGAAGTGGCTCTTCAGCCAGGTTTTGGGGGGAAGGATGAACTGAAAGGGAGAGGAACTCAAGTTTTCCTTTTCCCCGTATGATACCTCCTCACTTCCCCGTTTTCCTTCCACTCCATAGTGATTCTCCAGCACAACTCCCCTCTTGAACAGAGATGACTTTCAGTGTAGCTCTTCCTGGGGTCCCTCTCAGCTGAAGCCACTCTTTCACCTAATACCTGTTCCCCATCCATACTCAATTCTCCATCTTTCATGGCACCCTCCTCTTATTTCCTCTGTTCCCCCAGAGCCCACTCCAGTAGCTGTGCTCACCATCCTCACAGGTTTATGTGCAGAGCAAGGCTAATGAATTGAGATAAAAACCAGTCAGTCCTCATTTTCACTGAAAATGACATTTCTACCACCTCCCCAAAATGTATTATTTATTTATTTATTTATTTAGTAGTTGTTTCTTAGGGAATCAGACTGACTCTAAGAGGAGAATGACATTGTGGCTGAATCTGTGAATTTCTGCAGGCTAATCTTAGTGTAACTCAGGTTATAACAAATAAAGGAAAATAAGTTTAATTTTAAGTTCAAAAGTGCCCTACATGTGAGATGTTATCAAAGTTTGAAAATCAGAAATGTGGCATTTGTGGAAAGGGTGGTTGTTTAGCTATATGTTAGGAAAACAGGACAAATTTTAATGGTGTATTTTAAAGCATTTTCTCTAAAAAAGAGATTTGTTTTGGAAACAACTCCTTCCAGACCTCCAACAACAACAAAAATTTGTCCTCTGAAGAGTTATAGCTCTGACATTGGAGACTGAATTCAGTTATTTACATGTGAAATATGGTATCTAAAGCAATTAATAATCTCAATAAAACCTTAACTGCAGTTACCAATACATAAATGGGATTGCTATTAATAATTGGTAATTAGCAGCCAAATACTTATTGTTTCACAAGTGGTGTCTTATAAACATGGTTTTATAAGAAAGGGAGGTGAGGGACAGTAAGAGGCTGCAAACCCTAATGCTGAGTGATCCTGGTAATATTCTAATCAAATAGCGCTCAACCATGCTTGTAGCTGTTTCCATCAGTTTGCAACCATGTGAGCAGTTGTGTGAGTGGCTGTGTTGGTTTGTGTCTAATGAGGTTATGCTGTGAGATTTGTGCAGATGGCAGGTGTGGCTGTTGGACCAACTACCCCATCATCTATGCCAGCGGTTCTCAAACTTTTTGGGCTCCCGAGCCCTTTACACGCGTAAAGACTTATGCGGAGCCCCAGCAATCCACTGATTGTATGTGTTGTACCTATCGATGTTTCCAGTTTGTCAGCCTCGTGGAGCCCCTGGAGATGTCTTGCGGAGCCCTGGGGTGCCGTGGAGCACAGTTTGAGAAACACTGATCTGTGCAGTATCGCTCAAACAACCAATGAAATCGGTCTATGCAGATAAGCTGTACAATAAGGATGGTGATCAGTATTCCAGTATGGGTTGGACCTCCCGGGTCTGGCACCTTCAGGATCTGACTGGTCCCAGATAAGGGATTTTTCCAGACCAGGGGAGGTCATTTCAGGTCCCCTCCTGCCCCCCACCCCGGACTTCCTGTCCCCCCTCGCAGCTCAGATGAGCTGTGCTCTGGCTCCGGCCCTCCCCCGCAGCCCAACTGCAGGCCTCCACCCCCCTGCAGTGTGCCAGGACTCTCTGATCCTGAAACATCCATGGTCATGCTGGACCATGGATGTTGCTGGATCAGACAATCCCAGATTTTAGAGGTGCAACCTGTACTGGTGATATGGGATACAAACCTGGCTATATGCCTCACAGGTGAAATTAGTTAATTCAGTGTCTGAACTTAAAAATTGGATAACAGGCAGTCAGTCCCATTAGTGATATTCTGAATAGTGAGCCCTCAACCATGCTTATAGCTGTTTCTGTCACTTCACACAGACTCTACAATATAATTAGCTTCAGAGTGACATGTAAAATGATAATCCTGGAATCTTCTTATATATGTAAACAAACTGGAAGAAGCCGATTTGGGTGTATTAACATAAAAGTGCTTTTGCTGGCATAGTTTATTTTATTTGGGCATAAGCTTTACCGTCAAAAGCACTTTTATGTCTGTAGAACTGAGGTGGCCAAATCTCGGTTAAAATACAGCTCTGGGAGCCCACCATTCTACTCCAACCAGATTTTGGGGGAGGGGAGAAATTGGATAGGGGCTTCTGTCCTGAGGAGGGTGATGGGGCCAGGAGCTTCAGCTCCACAGGAGGTACTTGCTGAGGCTTGGGACTTTGAGCATCAGCAGGCTCTTCCTACAGGGCTGAAGTCCTGAGCTCTGGAAGGTGTGCCCAACTTTCAGTGTTCTGAAGATTATCATATGTGGCTCAGAGGGTCTGTAAATTTGGCTACCGTTGCTATATAATCTGCATCCACATTAGGCATATTTACTAGTATAGTATAGTATAGTGGCAAATCTTTTCTAGTATAGACTAAGATATTGTAATCTTAAATTGTAACTGTTGTACATATAAAACTTTCTGAAAAATGTGAGGAGTTTTGTTTTGAGTTTATAGTGACTGTTTAAAATCCCTTTAATTTAATTCATCAGTAGACAGCTTTGTCTATGTCATTAACAGATAGGCTTTCAACTTCTTGATTGGCAGAATATTTAGAGACCTTCCCAAAGCAGGCTGGGTTTGAAGCATGGAATAAAATAATGAACACGATTTTCTACGTTTTAGGTTTACAAGATCAAATAAGTAGTTTAATATGCCTAGGTGCCTACTCATATGTGTTAGAAGTAACAGATGAGAGAGCAGTGATGCAAACTATTTGGGTGTGGTCTAGCTTTCAAACTAAACGTGCACAGCATGGTGCTTTTGTTAAGCAAACCCTGTTCTTGAGTGGACATGGATATTACTCCTCATGTCTTACAAGACATAGTATAAGGTAATCAAAGGTTTTAAATGTCTACTTTTTCATTTTACCTCAGAACTTTTTTGAAAGATTCTCTGAATGACTCTAGAACTCATAGGTTTATGACATCAGAAAAACCACTCAAGTGAGATTTGATTTAAATGGGAAATGGTTTTTAAATACAGACTGTTTAATCCAAACCCATGGAAGAACTCTTCCCCACCCCCTGTGCTGCTGCCTCTATATCAGAGGCAATAGCATGGGGGATAGGCGGAAGATGCCTGCTCCTGAGGCAGCAGCATGGGGGGAACCGGCTTTTAACCCTAACTGGCTCTTGCCTCCCCTCCCCCCGGCGTGTAAACATGTAATTGCTGACATTTTCAGCTGTTACATATGTACCTAAATAAACACATTTTAACATTCCTAATCTGTAACCATTGTTTTGGTCCTTTTTTAGTCTGGATTGGATTGGATAAGTTTTTAAAAGATCCAGTTAAATCAAAGTGAAAGAAATGTTAGTGACTTATTTATATATGTAGATAATTGAGTTAGAGGTTGAATACAGGTTCTTGGATATTCTGTAGTTTCCTGCTACAGATCAGTTTGAGGGTTATTAAATAACACAAGAAGATCTTTAAACACTGGTTCTGGCCCCTGAAGTGCCAGGAATTTTGCTTAGTAATAGAAAAGGTTAGAGTGTAAGTAGCTGGTATGCATGTTCCTACAGGTTTCTTCATTAGCATACATCATTACCTGAACTTGAAGTTGGAATCCTAGAATTTATCAGAAAATAGCATAGCTATCTGTAATGTGATTCAGTTCAGCAATATGCAGTTGTATTGCATTGTGGGGACTTCATGATTTAAATGTTGTATTCTCTAGGTAAAGAACTAAGATAGTTTTGGTTGGACCAGATCATCATCCTTGTAGATAGAGGATCTGCAACCCCTCAGTGTGAGAGTTTAAAAAATTCTATGAATATATAAAGACGAAGGGGCTGTGCCCATTGCTTGCTACGCTTGCCAACCCTCCTCTATTTGGTGGCTTTCGTGGCCAGAGAGCGTGAGAATGTGATGACATCATTCTGTTGCCCGGCAGGAAAACCTTTTTTATACGAGAGAGATTGATTCACTCGATTGTCTTAAATTTCTCACGCAAACTCAGCAGACACACAATTGTTAAGATTGTCTTTAATTTACTATGATGCCTTTAACTTATAGGTAAATCTGATACAGGCCATCAAAATGGACCTGGAAAAAGCAAAGAAAGCTGACATTAGATAGCATATTTGATTATTAAGGAGGTACTTATCGCTCCGTAGTTGAAGTTGAGTGATTTTTTTGCACTTAAAGTAGTGATATTGGTTATATGACAAATATAGTTTATCTCCAGTATTTACTCATTGAGTACTATGAGTTTTCTGAGTGAGTTTTCTGAGAATTTACTGGAAAACCTGTTAATTAACTGAAGAAATTTTTCAATGGGTCCTCTAAGAAATTTAGCATTGGATGTCTTGTTTCATGCTAAATTATCTCAGAAAGACAATGCTTAAACTATACAGAAATTGGTAGAGATTTTGGATCTGAGGTAGAGCTGGTGGAATGGATATGATTATTGGTAATCTTTTCTGTTCTTTTCTAAGGTGCAACTCTAAAGAAATTAAAATATGTTAAGGTCCAGAAATGCACAATTGAGGCATCATAACAATCTTAACTCTGCCCTTCCTTGAGAAAAAATAGTTTAAAAGAGACTGATTTTTAAAGTTAGATTTTTTTTTTAATCTGGCACCACAAGTGCTTATGTGCAGTAATCATAATTACATGGATATTGCATGGCATCACTGCAAGTTCTTCTTTAAGTGCTTGTTCATGTAGATTCCAGTCAGGTGTGTGTACACTGCATGCATGAGTGTTGGAAACTTTTCCCATTATTCTAGCTCCCATCATGTCAGCTGTAGAGCCCCTAAAGGGGTGCCCTTATGGCACTCCATATATGACCCTGCTGACCCGTCCCCTCTTCTCCCACTTCAGCTCCTTCTTACTGTCCATGGAGGCATTGGAACATGTTTTACTTGTGATCCACGAGTCTTCCCTGATCCCATAGTTCTGTCACTCTTAGTTTTCTTTGTGTTGTAAATATTTTTAGTTAGGACTGGGTGTGGAACTGCCCAGACCCCTTGCCAGGCCTAGACATTGGAGCCTACTGAAAGACCAAGGCATTAAGCCTTTTGTCTGTTTGCAAGGAGTCTATGCCGATTTGTGCCTGCAGTATTTGGGGGAGGAACACCAGTCAGAACATTGCAAATCTGCAGCTTTCAGGCTCTGAACAAGAATAAAGCACGACTTCTGGCTGAAACAGCTGCTAATGTCAGTCACGTTTCAACCCTCCGCTTCAGACTGCCTGGACTCGGGGATGAGTACAGAGTGGCCTGGCGTCAGTACAAGAAATGGTGCCAAGAAGGGACTCTAGAGCTTAAAGACTCTCAGCACCCAAGTCCACCAGCACTGCAGGCCATGTTGGCACCTCAACACCATTCTACATCACCAGTGCAGCAAAAAACACTGTAAGCCAGATAGAGATCACTTTCCACACAGGGCACATCCTCCCATGAGCCCCTCCTGTGCCAGAAGAAAGTTTCAGCACTCGAGGCTCAACATGTAGAGCCTTTGAGTCTGGTGCTCCAGCAGACACCATTGAGTCTGGTTTGTAGCATCTCTTTGAGGGCCAGAGTCCAGTGGAGGTATTGAACTCCATCCTAGAATCATAGAGCTGGAAGAAACCTCAGGAGGTCGTCAAGTCCAGCCTCCTGCCCAAGGCAGACCCAAATCCTGCTGGACACTTTTGAGGTAAATGAAGGCTTCATAGAGATTTTGGCATGTAGGCCCTCACCTGTAATGGAGAAGCCTCCAGCACCGCTGAGAGTGCCCCAGTCAAGAGACATGCCAGCAGTGTTGTGGCACCTGTTGATGCCAAACTTGCATCGATTCACGTCTTCATCCCCATGATAGTCCCCTACTCTGTTGCATGATCTCCTGGCAGTAAGGGAGTATAAATCCACTTCTCAAGCACTGGGGACACACAGCTGATCCAAGTCGCTGCTCCAGAGCCAGCACTGTGATCCAGCACTGGGCTCACTGGTGCTGTGGCACTGATCATGCTCAAGGTGGAACAGGCACTGTTCATTCTCATGCTCTTCAGGGCACCACTCACTGGAATCATCTTTGCAGCACAGGCTCCTGGTATAGTGCTCATCTGCCCCTTCCTGGTCATCTCCCTCTGGCTCATCTGAATCAGATTCTGGTTCAGCCTATTCCAGATGAAGCCACACTAGCAAGCATTGCTTGGAAAAGCCCGTACCGTGGGACTCACAGTGGCCGCCCTCCACACAGTGGCCCTTCTGGACCCCATGGGCTTATCACCAGGCCCATGGCACCACCTTTACGTACTCCAGATTGGTGATTTCCAGCTGCCATTGTTCCCAGTCTCCAAGGACCAGCTATGTTTCTTGACCACTGGAGGCTACTGTCTCCAGATCGACTCCAGACACCCTGGAGGATTCTTTTCCTCCAATGCGGGAACCTCAGTTTTCACAGACTTTGCCTGTGGAGGACCCCAGCTCAGGAATAGGCCTAAATACAGGAAGACCCATTACCGCCACCAGCCTCCTCGTCTTCATCAGTAGAGAGGTGAATGGTTTTCAGTAAGCATTGCCTATACTAGATAATGCTTACTGGTTATAGTTAACTAGTGGGGGTTGGAGCACCCATCACCTGCCATAGGCGGGGGGCTGCTCCAGCCCCTCCCTATCCCCATTTAATCGGATAACTTCTTAAACATAATATTTAACTGGTTAACTAATTGCATGGGAATTTACATCTTTCATCATCAGATGAGGCGGTAATGGGCACTTCAGCTTCAGGCTGTCCTCTGTTTGACCACAGAGCATACCAAGATCTTTTCTGTTGGGCGGTCCACAATGTAAACTTGCAGGTGGAGGAGGTGGTGGAAGCTGAGGATCTGAGGGTGGACATTGTGGCACCTGAGTATCCCTCAAGCTTCACATTATCCATCATAAAGACAATTCAGAATACCTCAGCCTCAGTCGGTGTTCCCTCTGAGCTGTGCTCTTGTGCCGCCACCCAGGAAACATAAGAACATCAGAATGGCCATACTGGCTCAGACCAAAGGTCCATTTAGCCCAGTGTCCTGTCTGCTGACAGTGGCCAGTGCCAGGTGCCACAGGGGGTGGACCGAAGACAATGATCAAGCAATTTGTCTCCTGCTATCCTTCTCCAGCCTTTGACAAATAAGGCCGGAGCACCATTCCTTACCCCCTGGCTAATAGCCTTTTATGGACCTAACCTCCATGAATTTATCTAGCTCTTTTTTAAACTCTGTTATAGTCCTAGCCTTCACAGCCTCCTCTGGCAAGGAGTTCCACAAGTTGACTGTGCGCTGTGTGAAGAAGAACTTTCTTTTATTAGTTTTAAACCTGCTATCCATTAATTTCATTTGGTGTCCTCTAGTTTTTATATTATGGGAACAAGTAAATAACTTTTCTTTAATCACCCTCTCCACACTACTCATGATTTTATATACCTCTATCATATCCCCCCTTCAGTCTCCTCTTTTCTAAACTGAAAAGTCCCAGTCTCTTTAGCCTCTCCTCATATGGGACCCGTTCCAAACCCTTTATCATTTTAGTTGCTGTTTTCTGAACCTTTTCTAATGCCAGAATATATTTTTGAGGTGAGGAGACCACATCTGTACACAGTATTCAAGATGCGGGCGTACTATAGTTTTATATAGGGGCATTCAGATATTCTTCATCTTATTTTCTATCCCTTTTTAATAATTCCTAGTATCCTATTTGCTTTTTTGACTGCCACTGCACGCGGCGTCGACGTTTTCAGAGAACTACCCATGATAACTCCAAGATCTCTTTCCTGATTAGTTATAGCTAAATTAGCCCCCATCAGATTGTATGTATAGTTGGGGTTATTTTTTCCTTTACACTTATCCACATTAAATTTCATTTGCCATTTTGTTGCCCAATCACTCAGTTTGGTGAGATTTTTTTTTAAGCTCTTCACAGTCTGCTTTGGTCTTGACAATCTTGAACAGTTTAGTATCGTCCGCAAACTTTGCCACCTCACTGCTCACCCCTTTCTCAAGATCGTTTATAAGCATGTTGACTAGAATTGGTCCTAGGACTGACCCTTGGGGAACACCACTAGTTACACCTCTGCATTCTGAAAATTTACCATTTATTCCTACCCTTTGTTTCCTGTCTTTTAACCAGTTCTCAGCCCATGAAAGGATCTTTCTTCTTATCCCAGGACAACCTAATTTACACAAGAGCCTTTGGTGAGGGACCTTATCAAAGGCTTTATGGAAATCTAAGTATACTATATCTACTGGATCCCCCTTGTCCACATATTTGTTAACCCCTTCAAAGAACTCTAATCGATTAGTAAGACAGGATTTCCCTTTACAGAAACCATGTTGACTTTTGCCCAACAAATTATGTTCTTCTATGTGTCTGACAATTTTATTCTTTACTATTGTTTCAACTAATTTGCCCGGTACTGAAGTTAGACTTACCGGTCTCTAATTGCCCGGATCGCCTCTAGAGCCCTTTTTAAATATTGGTGTCACGTTGGCTACCTTCCAGTCATTAGGTACGGAAGCCGATTTAAGGGATAGGTTACAAACCACAGATAATAGTTCAGCAATTTCCCATTTGAGTTCTTTTAGAACCCTTGGATGAATGCCATCCGGTCCCGGAGATTTGTTAACATTAAGTTTTTCTATTTGTTCCAAAACCTCCTCTAATGACACTTCAATCCGGGACAGTTCCTCAGATTCATCACACACAAAGGACGGTGCAGATTTGGGAATCTCCCCAACGTCCTCAGCCGTGAAGACTGAAGCAAAGAAATCAAAGAAAGATTCAGATGATGCTCAGGTGATTAGCAGAGCATCCGTAGCTGGCAGTAGCCAGCAGCATGTGTTTCTACTGGTGGTGTACATGTGCACGTGCTTCAGTGCACATACCAAAATATATTCCACACATGTATGGAAAAAAAATAGAGGGAGCATTGACCTCAGTCTCTTCCCCGCCAAACTCTTTAAAGGCTATGAATTCCTTTTCTTCCACCTGCAACCATGTGGCCTGTTCCTTTCTGCTGTTAATGAGAAGAGACGGGGGCAGCAGGCTAAGGACACTAAGTGTATAGCCCTATTTGGGAAGAAGGATGGACTGCAGCTGAGGCTAGCCAATCAACAGATTATCCTCAGCGGATATAACCTCAGCTCCTGGAATGCCATGTCCAAATTCATGGAGTTGCTACCTTCAGACTCTAGGCAGGGATTTTCCGCCCTCCATAGATGAAGGTAGCTAAAACTTCACTACAGGCCTCCCTTGACTCGACTGACTCAGCAGTACAGATCCACTCCTTGGGAGCAGTCATACTGTGTCTCATGGCTCTAACCATCAAGCCTTCACCTGGAGGTTCAGCAAACTTTACAAGACCTTCCATTTGAAGGGGCAAGTCTATTCTCAAAACAGATGGACACGTGGCTACATGTCCTCAAGGACATGAGGGCAACTGTGAAGTCCCTCAGCATGCATGTTCCAACCACTCAAAGAAAAACATTTAGGCCTCAGACATATCAGCAATAGCAGAGGCAAGGAATTACTACTTTGACCCAGGCAGAAATAATTTCTGCCACAGGGTCAGTAAAAATAGGAGGAGGCCTTCTAACCCACCTGCAGCTCAAGGGCAAGGCTCTTCCAAGTCATCTTTGGAGTTCAAACAAGGGTTTTGAAGGTGCACCTGATGAAGACTTATCTGTCTCTATCCCAGATCCATCCTCATGTTTCCTGAACAATCCATCCCATTTCTACTGTGCATGGTCTCCTATAACATCAGACAATTGTGTCCATCGCACACTGAGAGGGATATTCTGTCCAGTTCTTAATCCCCATCCTTCTTCAGGGATCCTTCTCAGAGCAGCTCCTTATCCAGGAGGTGCAGTTGCTCCTTGCCATAGGGGCAGTGGAGGAAGTTCCTCAGGAGCTAAAAGGTGTAAGGGGTTCCATTCCCACTATTTTTTCACTCCCAAAACCAAAGGGGATCTGAGATCCATTCTTGATTTGTATGCCACTGACATCTGCCTTCTTGGTGCCTCGGGCTCCCCACCACCCTGATTCTCTTGTCTCCCCTAGAAAAGGTACAGAGTTAGGGTTACTATTCTGCTGACGACCAATGCAGACACTAAACTACTTCAGCTCTGAGAGAAGGCAATTTTAGGGCACAGTACCCAGGGAACCAGCCCTCAAAAGGCATCAACAGACCAAAAAAATCAGACTTTCTATGAGTAAAAGTTTTCATAGAACACTAGAACTGGAAGGGACCTCGAGAAGTCATCAAGTCCAGTCCCCGGCCCTCATGGCAAGACCAAACATCATCTAGACCATCTCTGACATATGTCTATCCAACCCGCTCTTAAATACCTCCAGTGTTGGAGATTCCACAACCTCCCTAGGTAATTTATTCCAGTGTTTCACCACCCTGACAGTTAGGAAGTCTTCCCTAATGTCCAACCTAAACCTCCCTTGCTGCAATTTAAGCCCATTGCTTCTTGTCCTATCCTCTCAGGCCAAGGAGAATAATTTTTCTACCTCCTCCTTGTAACACCCTTTTAGATACTTGAAAACTGCTATCATGTCCCCTTCAGACTTCTTTTCTAAACTAAACAGGCCTAATTCTTTCAGTCTTCCCTCATAGCTCATGTTCTCTAGACCGTTTATCATTTGTGTTGCTCTTCTCTGGATCTTCTCCAATTTTTCCACATCTTTCTTGAAACTTGGTTCCCAGAACCAGACACAATACTCCAGTGGAGGCCTAATCAGCGCCTGGTAGAGCGGAACAATGACTTCTCGTGTCTTGCTCATAACACTCTTGTTAATGCATCCCAGAACCATGTTTGCTTTTTTTACAACAGTCACACTCTTGACTTATTTTTAACTTTGTGATCCACAATGACCCCTAGATCCCTTTCTGCATCACTCCTTCCTAGACAGTTGCTTCCCATTCTGTATGTGTAAAACTGATTGTTCCTTGCTAAGTGGAGTACTTTGCATTTCTCTTTATTAAACTTCATCCTGTTTACCTCAGACCATTTCTCTAGTTTGTCCAGATCAGTTTGAATTATGATCCTATCCTCCAAAGCAGTTGCAACCCCTCCTAGCTTGGTATCATCTGCAAATTTAATAATTGTATTCTCTGTGCCATCATCTAAATCGGTCAGAACCGGATTCAAAACAGACCCCTACGGAACCCCACTTGTTATGCCCTTCCAGCAGGATTGTGGACCATTAATAACTACTCTCTGAGAACAGTTATCCAGCCAGTTATGCATCCACTATACAGTAGCCCCATCTGCGTCGTGCTGCCCTAATTTATTGATAAGAACATTGTGAGGAAGTGTATCAAATACTGCACTAAAGTCTAGATATACCACGTCCATTGCTTCTCCCTTATCTACAAGGCTTGATATCCTATCAAAGAAGGCTATCAGATTGGTTTGGCATGATTTGTTCTTTACAAATCAGTGTTGACTTCTCCCTATCACCTTATTATCTTCCAGATATTTTGCAGATGAATTCCTTAATTACTTGTTCCATTATCTTCCCTGGCACAGAAGTTAAGCTGATTGGTCTGTAGTTTTCTGAGTTGTTCTTATTTCCCTTTTTATAGATGGGCACTATATTTGCCCTTTTTCAGTCTTCTGGAATCTCTCCCAACTTCCATGATTTTTCAAAGATGATGGCTAAAGGTTCAGGTACCTTCTCTGTCAGCTCTGAGTATTCTGGGATGCAATTCATGAGGTGCTGGTGACATGAAGACATCTAACTATTTCTAAGTAATTTTTAATTTGTTCTTATTTTATTTTAACTTGTAAACCTACCCCATTTCCACTCGCATTCACTATGTTAGGCATTCAGTCAACATGAAACTTCTTGGTGAAAACCGAAACAAAGAAGTTATTAAGCACCTCTGCCACTTCCAAATTTCCTGTTATTGTTTCTCCCTCTTCACTGAGCAACGGGTCTACCCTGTTCTTGGTCTTCCTCTTGCTTCTAATATACTTGTAGAATGTTACCCTTTATGTCTTCAGCTCAGAGGTCAGCAATTCCTAGCACGTGTGCCACCTGTCGATTTTTACTGGTACATGGGGCAGGAATTCAGCCCTGCCCCTCTTCCCCCACATAGCGAGAGCCTGCACTGCCGCTTGAGCCTTGTGGTTGGTGCACAGCCACAGCACCATCTCCGGGAGGCAGGCAAAGAGGCTGCTGATTGGGCTGTGTGCCAGCCAGTGGTCAGTGCTCTCCCCCTTCTTTGCCCGCCCAACTCCATTATAGAAGTGATCCGGTGGAAGCAGGTGAGCTGCTGCTGCTGGTTGTGGTGGTGGTAGGCACGTGGCGGCTCAGCTGGGTAAACTCTGGGACTGGGGCTTGGGCCATGTGGCTGCTCCTCCAGTAATGGAGTTGTGGTAGTGGGACAGACGCAGCCCGGCAGCCCAGCTGGGGATGGGGGCAACATGCGTGTGACTGCATGGGGTGGGTGCTGGCATTGGGGTGAGGTGAAGGCAAGGAGGTAGTTAGTGCTGTGAGGTGGGAGAGGTGTGGATAATTTGTTTGTGCTTTAACTGGGAGTTAGGACGGGCAGACTGCTGATGCCTGCTACTTTGAGAAGCAGGATTTTATCTGAGCCTTCCCCCCCCCCCCCGGGGGAGCAGATTCCACAGGGCTGGGTGGGGGAAAGAGGAGGTCAGTGGGTCCTGGCATCTGTGTGGTGAGGTAGAAGCGGGGGACAGTTTACGTGGGGTGTCTGTCTGAACACTCAGAGGCTTGTGTACTGCTGAAAGTATCAAACTACAAGCCCGAGAGCAGAGATCTCAGCAAGGCAAAGCAAAGCCAAGGAGCACACTAATTGGTAAGATCTGCTTCTTTATTAATTAATGAAGCTGCTGTAAGTAGGACTATTGTTGACTTTAAAAAGTGCCAGCAGCACTTGGATCCGTACATACAGGTGAATAAGTTAAAACTCGGCATACCACTTGTGAAAGGTTGCTGACCCCTGCTCTAGCTAGATTGAGCTCATTTTGTGCCTTTGCCTTTCTAATCTTGCGCCTGCATACTTGCGTTATTTGCTTATATTCATTCTTTGTAATTTGACCTAGTTTTTACTTTTTATAGGACTCCTTTTTGATTTTTAGATCATGAAAGATCTCCTGGTTGAGCCAAGGTGGTCTTCTGCCATACTTTCTATCTTTCCTACACAGTGAAATAGTTTGCCTTTGGGCCCTTAATAATATCCCTTTGAAAAATTGCCAACTCCCTTCAGTTGTTTTTCCTTTTAGTCTTGCTTCCGATGGGACCTTACCTACCAGCTCTGAGTTTTCTAAAATCTTCCTTCCTGAAATCCATGGTCTCTATTTTGCTGTTCTGCCTTCTACCGTTCCTTCTTATCTATGATTTCATGATCGCTTTCACCCAAGCTGCCTTCTACTTTCAAAATTTCAACCAGTTCCTCTCTATTTGTTAAAATCAAATCAAGAACAGCTTCCCCCCAGTGGCTTTTTCAACCTTCTAAAATAAAAAGTTGTTGCCATTGCAGTCCAAGAACTTACTGGATAATCTGTGCCCTGCTGTGTTAGTTTCCCAACATTATGTTTGGATAGTTGAAGTCCCCCATCACCACCAAAATCCTGCTCTTTTAATGATTTTGTGAGTTGTTTAAAAACAGCCTCATTCACCTGTGTAGGTGGTCTGTAGTAGACTCCTAGCATCACCCTTGTTTTTAACCCCTTTTAATCTAACCCAGACACCCAACAAGTCTGTCCCCTATGTCCACATCCACCTCAGTCCAAGGGTATATAGTCTTCATATATAAGGCCACACCTCCTTCCTTTTTTCCCCTGCCTATCCCTCCTGAACAATCTGTACTCTTCTATATTAGTAGTCCAATTGTGTATTATCCCACCAAGTCTCTGTGATACCAATGATGTCATAGTTGTGTTTATTTACTAGCACTTCAGGTTATTCCTGCTTATTTCTCATGCTCCTTGCATTTGTATACAGGCATCTAAGATACTGATTTTATCCCCCCCCCCGGTTCTGCCTTGCCCCTCCTTTATCTTTAATATATGGAGACATACCTATCTCATAGAGCTGGAAGGGACCTTGAGAGGTCATCAGGTCCAGCCCCCAGCCCTCACAGCAGGACCAAGTACCATCCCTGACAGATTTGCCCCAGATCCCTAAATGGCCCCCTCAAAGATTGAACTCATGACCCTGGGTTTAAGCAGGCCAATGCTCAAACCACTAAGCTATTCCTCTCCCCCCCCCATCTCTTTTATTATAGCCCATGCTTCCTCCCATTTCTGACCCATCTCCCAGGTTTTTATGGTTTTCGATTACTTATGGGCTTTGGTCATCAGCTCCTGTAGAACCTACTTTGAAGCCCTTCTCACTAAGTTAGCCAGTCTGCATTCCAATACGGTTTTCCCCTTCCTCAAAAGGTAAACCCCATCCCTGCTTAGCAGTCCTCCGTAATGTCTCGGATATGGGCCCCTGGCAAGCAGCATACCTCTTGATGAAGTGTCAGGATGACAGATGGGCACCTCTGTCCCCCTCAGAAGAGAGTCTCCGACCACCACTACCCTATGTTTCCTCCTTGCGGTGGTGGCAGCAGATCTCCCAGCCTTGGGGGTACAAGGCTACTACTCTTCGGTTTGAGGGGGTGATTCCTTGTCTCCCGTATCCAGAATGGTGTAACGGTTCTCCAGTACCCCAGTGGAAGGAATGGGAACGGGGTAGGGCACTGCTTGCTACCAGAAGTGACCAACTACAAGTGTCCCCTCGAGACAGAACCATCTCCACCACCAGTGGTATGTCAGCAGTCTTTTGTAATGTGATAGCTTTCTCAGCCTCCGTAGTCTCTACATGAATACTCTCAAGGAATTCCTCGTGGATTTGGATGCTCTTCAGCCTCACCACCACCTCCTGTAGCTCTCCCACCTGCTTCCTGAGAGATTCCACGAGCGGGCACCTTTCACATTGGATGGTGTCCCCAGCCTAGGTTTTAGCAGTGCTTTTTTTGTGACGGTACTGCCCGGTACACAGTACCGGCACCTTCAGTCAGAGCTCAACAACTTTTCCCCTGGAGTACTGTCACCTTTTTTTTTTTTTTTAACAAAAAAAAGCACTGGGTTTCAGTAAGTGAGAATTGCAAGCCACAGTCCCTGCAACACCACACCAGGATCTGAGTAGAGGCAGCCATGGTCAGGTGGTCTGTTTGGCTACAGGCACAGGTGGAGGAGACAGGAGAGGTGCTGTCATAGGTGTTGTGGATCTTCCTAACCATATTAGGACTCCCCTGTCTGCAGCCCTCCTCTGCTTCACTCCCCTGGTTGCTCTGCCTTTGGGTTTTAAAGCCTGCTCACCTAGGTCAGTCCTCTCCCCACCCCCCTACCCCATTAGCCACACAGGGGAAGACTGATCATTTGCACAAAGAAAGCTCATGAGGATGTTTGTCTTCCTTATCAATGAAAAAAATGCACACTGATCATTCTCCCTCCTTCCCCAGAGGTAACAATTAGTTACTTTGGGCCTTAAGTACAAACAGTAGGATTTAAGTGGTTGCAAGTGAAAACAGATTAAAGTAAGTTACTAAGTTAAAATGAAAAGAAAACATAGCTAGTTCTAATTCACTAAAAAACTTATTGCAAGCAGATTATTACTCTAATGAGCTGTTGTTGTTATAGGCCTAATCTTCAGATCAGAGAGAACCTCTTTTATCTTGATGTAGGGTCCCCAGCCCTCTTTGGAATGTGACATGCCAGGCAAAGGGCAGATAACTTCCTTCCCTTTGCTTAAATAGTCTTTTCCTGGGGGGGGGGGGGGGGTGTGTGTGTTACGTTCCACCTTCCATGGAAAAATACCTGGCTCAAAATGGAATCCCATTATCATGTGGTATGGTCACATGTCTTACTAATCCAATCACCTTTGGACTTACATGATGAACAAGGCTGTTTTGATGATCAACTTCATGACTTGTAGTCATTAAGGCTTCTGGGGAGGTGGGGTCACCATTAATGGCTCTCATTAGCACATTTAAAAATATAAACAGTCTCATACTTCATATTTTACACACAAGAATGATACATGCACCAAAAATAGGATATACAGATCCAGCAGATTGTATCATTAAAGTTGATAGGTTACATGAGGTATTTTGTCCAGAGCATCTCCAAATTATGCATATTTATAAGCCAATTTTCATAAATCATGTGGGGGGACAGTCACAGCAGGTTCTGTCAAGGGAGGCTAAGTCCTTTTATATGCATCCTGTACCATCCTTGTTAGTAATGATTCCTGCTAATGCAAAGTTGTCAGCAATAAGACCACACCAAAGGAATGAGAGCCTAAATAATTGGATATATTTGGTCGGAAATCATATTCTTTAGCTAGTTTTTCTTGACTTTTCCATCGATTCTTTTACTGACCTTTTCCTAATTGTTTACTGTCTTTTGTTCAGCTTTTTTTCTCGACCTTATCCTGATTACTGTCTTTCTCACCTTTCTTCTTCACTTTTTTCTCGGCTTTTCCCAGAATTTTTCAACTTCTTTCTTGATTTTTTTTCCTTGACTTTTTTTTTTCAGATTCTTTTTTCTTGATTCTTTTACCACACTTTTCCTGATTATTTACCTTAATGGATAATGCTTACTGGTTCTGGTTAACCATTAACTGGTGGGAGCTGAAGCAGCTCACCAGCTACCATGGGCAGGGTGCTGTTTATGGACAGAGGCTGCTCCTGTGAGGCAGCGCGGGCTGCTGGGAGTTCACCCAGGAGTGGAGTCAGGAGCACGCTGGCTGGCCCTGACCCCAGGGACCATCGAACAGTCGTGTAACCGCTAAAATTTCATGGGGGTTACATGGCTCTTCAGTTAAACACTATCTAACATGCCTACTTTCCGTCCTTCTCTACATCAGCGTTCTACTGGAACTTTGTGTTGGAGAGGAAACTAAGTGGTGACTGGTGCATTCTTCTCTTATGGCTGCTCTGACAAGAGGATAAAAGGGACACTGACTCATACTGACTTCCAAAAGACTCATTTGAAATTAACAGCAGGTTTAGTACAAACAAAAGGAAGTTTTTCTTCACACAGCGCAGAGTCAACCTGTGGAACTCCTTGCCAGAGGGTGCTGTAAAGACCAGGACTTTAAGGGCGTTCAAAAAAAGAACATGATAATGTCATGCAGGTTAAGTCCATCAATACTTATTAGCCAGGATGGGTAGAAATGGTGTCCCTACCTCTGTTTCTCAGAGGCTGGAAATGGATTACATGAGAGGGATCACTTGATGATTACTTTTTCTGTTCAATCTCTCTGGGGCATCTGGCATTGGCCACTGTTGGAAGACAGGATACTGGGTTGGTCGGACCTTTGGCCTGACCCAATATGGCAGTTTTTAGGTTACTTTAAATTCCATATACATATGGACAATACATCTTGAAGAAATCCAGTTACTGTACAGTTAAGTAACTTTTCTTTCTTCTTATAGCTCTTGGTTCATATTTGCATGGTGGCTTACAACTAATGAATGGAAACCTACTTCATAAAGACAGGTTTTATTCTGGAGAAGTTGATGAGCTTCACACAAATGCAACCTATTTTGCTATGAATGATGAGTAGAGCTTTTTTCAAGCCTTCAGATATGGGTGAGGCATGGCCTGCATTTCCTGAAAAACAGACATGGTATAGTCTCTGTAGTCTAGAAAACATCTGTGTTTTGTCATTCCTTTCCATAACACCACTGCTTGAGTGAACAGACAAAGAATGTCTCCTAGCTGTAGTTATATTTTGTGTTGAATGTTTATCTCAAAAAATGAACTGATTTAAATACAGAGCGGGTGGGGGAGAGTAGGGGCAGTCTTCCTGTACTTTGTAGAATACCAAATTAGTGAATAGTCATTTAAAGTCTACATCCAAACGTGGCTGAGTGGAGGCTGGATTCCTTTCCCAAGTGCATTCCTGCTTACATCCAGAAAATTGTTTTGTGCTCTATTGAAATGGGACAATTTTAGCATAATCACAGACTGAAACCTTGGAAATGCAAAATTTTCTTTTCTGCAAGAATGAAAAATCAGTTTTAAGCTTCAACAGGGAAGATTTGACACATTGAATTTTTGAGATGTGTATGTTTTGTTTCAATAAAGTTATGCATTGTTTTGCCAACTGCCTTTAAGGAGCTCTACCCACTGAGTTTAAAACCATGTTTAAACCTAGAGAGGAGTTTGTGTGGTTTTAGAAAAATGATCATTTCCCAGTGCAGTTTTGAGCCTTTCTAATTTCAGAAAGGTTTGGCAGTCCTTTCATATTGCCTGCACTGCATTCTCTGCTTGGTTGCACATCCACAAGCAATCTACACCAGACATGAGACAGATTAATGGCAATGTGTCATTGATTGGAAAGCCAGCTTGAAAATAATCTGTGCTCACAATTACAATTTTTCGGAGGTGGATATCAAAGTTGCTCAAATGGTCTGGCAGTTTTCTTTGATTATATTTCCTATCTAGATTACAGAAGTCAGGCTTTAGTAGGCTTTTCTTGTTTCTGCTCCTTTGTGCTATATTTGGCTATTACTTTGTTTTGGAATTAGGATATCTCATTGTGACCGTATTTGGAAATTAAATATTGAAACCTTCCTGTTGATGGGAAGGGACTACAAGGCAGGGCCTGGGTTTAAATCATAGAATCATAGAGCACTAGAACTGGAAGTGACCTTGAGAGGTCATCAAGTCCAGTCCTCTGCCCTCACAGCAGGACCCAGTACCATCTGACCATCCCTGATAGATGTCTGTCTAATCTGCTCTTAAATATCTCCAGAGATAGAGATTCCACAACCTCCTTAGGCAATTTATTCCAGTGTTTAAGCACCCTGACATTTAGGAAGTTTTTCCTAATGTCCAACCTAAACCTCCCTTGCTGCAGTTTAAGCGCATTGCTTCTTGTTCTATCCTCAGAGGCTAAGGAGAACAATTTTTCTCCCTTCTTTTTGTAACACCCTTTTAAATACCTGAAAACTGCTATCATGTCCTCCCCCTCTGTTCTTTCCAAACTAAACAGGCCTAATTCTTTCAGTCTTCCCTCATAGCTCATGTTCTCTCGCCCTTTTATCATTCTTGTTGCTCTTCTCTGGACCTTCTGCAATTTCTCCACATCTTTCTTGAAGTGTGGTGCCCAGAACTGGACACAATACTCCAGTTAAGGCCTGATAGGCGCCGAGTAAAGCGGAAGAATGACTTCTCATGTCTTGCTCACAACGCTCCTGTTAATGCAATCCAGAATCATGTTTGTTTGCTTTTTTTGCAACAGCATCACACTGTTGACTCCTATTTAGCTTGTGGTCCACAATGACCCCTAGATCCCTTCCTGCAGTACTCCTTCCTAGACAGGCGCTTCCCATTTTGTATTTGACACGGATTGTTCCATCCTAAGTGGAGCACTTTGCATTTGTCCTTATTAAACTTCATTCTATTTACCTTAGACCATTTCTCTAGTTTGTCCAGATCATTTTGAATTATGACTCTATCCTCCAAAGCAGTTGCAACCCTCCCAGCTTGGTATCATCTGCAGACTTAATAAGCGTACTCTCTATGTCAATATCTAGATCGTTGATGAAGATATTGAACAGAACCAGTCCCAAAACAGACCCCTGCGGAACCCCACTTGTTATGCCCTTCCAGCAGGATTGTGAACCATTAATAACTACTCTCTGAAAACGGTTATCCAGCCAGTTATGCACCCACCTTATCGTAGCCCCATCTAAGTTGTATTTGCCTAGTTTATTGATAAGACTATCATGTGAGACCTTATCAAATGCCTTACTAAAGTCTGGTTATATCATGTCCACAGCTTCTTCCTTATCCGCAAGACTCATTATCCTATCAAAGAAAGCTTAAAAAAAAATCCAAACATGGATGGAAGTGTAGAACTCAGCTCCTGCTGTTCTGCTTATTTTAAGGGTGAAATAGTCACACCGAAGCCAGCAAATGTAGAAATTTGTTCTTTGTGTATATTTTCATTATAGTTTTTGTATTTCATTTAATTTTTCCTTGTATGTTTCATTGTAGTTGTAAAAATTAATCAGTGTGACTTGCAGGCTTCAATTTGTTTTAGCGCTTAGCTGGACAAGGATACTGTTTGTTGAAAGTATATACCACTTATTCGTTCACAAGATGGAGTGATTTCTCTAAGGCTACGTCTAGACTACATGGCTCCGTCAACGGAGCCATGTAAAATAGTTTATTCGGCATAGTCAAAGAAGCAGGGATTTAAATAATCCCTGCTTCATTAAAATAAAAATGGCCGCCGCGCTGTGCCGACGGTCAGCTGATCCGGCACAACGCGGCAGTCTAGATGCGGCATACCGGAGCGGTCGACAAAGGCTTCCTTTGTCAACTGCGCCACGTCTAGACTGCCACGCTGTGCTCCGTCAACGGAGCCATGTAGTCTAGACATAGCCTAAGGCTCTAAGTAGTTTGAAGTAACCTTAAAGGTCAAGTTAATGCATAGCAGATACCACTTTAACACGTTGATCCATAGGTATTAGGAAATTCTTAAAGAAGAGCCCTGAAAAGACTGCATTCTTGAATTGAATGCCTTCTGGTTACATGTCTATGGCGAAGTCTGCACTGGCACTTGACAGCGCTGTAACTATCTGGTTCGGGTGTGAAAAATCTACCTCTCCTTCCCGCCCCCCGAGTGCAGCAGGTTACAGCGCTGTAAAAATGCCAGTGTGAACCAGGCTACAGTGCTGAGAACAAACTTTTAATATACACAAAGCCGTAGTTTGTGTTGATGTAGATATAAAGGCATGTTTCAGTCAGGCTAATGATTCATTTGACAAGTTAAGAACTGCTATCTGAAATGAGTGCTCAAGTATTGGCAGGTCAAAGGGTTTCAAGTTATGGGGAAAATCCGGATTGGTTTGGTATCTGTAGCATAAAGGGAGGAGATCTCTAGAGCTAAACTGAATAAAATTACTGTTTGTGAAGAGTGTGACTACGTTAATTGTCCTTAAACACATTTTCCAGCTTTTTTTTCTTTTTACTTAGCTTAAGACTAAAAATGATTGTTTGTCTATGCTACGGACTTTACAGCTGAACTGTACAACTTTAGCTGTGCTGCTTTAAGGTCTCCTGTGTAGCCACTTTATGCTAATGGGAAAGAGCTATCCTGCTAGCATAATAAAATCACCCACAATGAGCGGCGGTGGTAGCTGGTCCTGCGAGAATGTCTCCCTGTGCCATAGTGCTTGCCACCCTTAGCAGAAATCCACACATGTTCATGTGTGTAAATGCAGGTAAGACATCAAAAAATCTTTAGCTCTGTCCTGTAGTGACACCAGGCAATAACTAGATAAAATACTTTATATTCATAATCAACAAGCAGGGTTAGGTTGGATATTAGGAAAAACGTCCTAACTGTCAGGATGAGTAAGTACTGGAATAAATTGCATAGGGAGGTAGTGGAATTTCTATTACTGGAGATATTTAAGAGCAGGTTAGGCAGACACCTGTCAGGGATGGTCTAGATCAGGGCTACTCAACTTTGGAAGCTCCAAGGGCCACAGTGATACTCACAGCACATGCCAAGGACCACAACTTAAGTGTGGTTGCATATACAGTAATTCCTCATTTAACACGTGCCCGCTTAACATGTTTTCACGATAGCAAGATTTTTTTTTAGGGAACATTTTTTGAATTACATGACCATCCCCGGAATAACACGATTTCCCCAGCTGGCCCATTGCTAGCGGCTGCGCGGGGCTTCCCTCACCTCCCTGCAAAGCAGCGGAGGGTTCGCCGCTCACCGCGCTGTTCCCCGCTGACTCCCCCTCGCCACACGCTTTGCCCCTTCTCTTGTGCCCCTGCTTGAAGGCTGGCGGCTGGGTTTCCCCAGCTGGCCCGTCGCCGGCAGCTGCGCGGGGCTTCCCCCGCCTCCCTACAAAGCAGCGGGAGGGTTCGCCGCTCACCGCGCCATTCTCTGGGGCCCCTCCCTTGCCGGACGTAGTGCGGGTCCCGGCAGACCCGTCACAAGGGCATACTCCCAACCCAATCCCCCCCCCCTCCTCTCCTCTCCTCTCCTCTCCTTCCCTTCCCCAGAGCCAAACACCTCTCCTCCCTGCTTTAACCCAGTCCCCTTTCTCCCCCAACTGTATGTCCTGGTCCCAACAGACACCACTGCTTGAAACGCAACCTCCACCTTTTCCATTATTTTCGATGGGAAAATTGACCCCGCATAACACATTTTCACTTAACACAATCATTTTCTGAAACACATCTATAGTGTTAAATGAGGAGTTACTGTATATGCAAATATATATACAAATAGTTTCTTTCACACTGACAGGCATGAATACAAAGCACTTCCCACAATGCCCGGCGCTCCTAGAACCTCCTCCCTGGGGATTAGCAACGCCGACACCCTGTACCTGCCTGTTCCAGCCAGCCTGTCTGCTTGCATCTTTCAGTGCTCATCCTGCCTGGGAAACACCTCACTGTTATGAAGCATTTTCCCAGTGAAGGCCATGTTCAAAGGATCCCCCCCACGTGCCATGTGTTGAGCCCCACGTAAACCAAGCCACGCTGTGGGCTGCAAACAAATGGGCCTTGGGCTGCCTGTTGAGTAGCCCTGGGCTAGATGGTGCTTTGTCCTGCCATGAGTGCAGGGGACTGGGTTTGATGACGTCTCAAGGTGGTATAAAGGCCAAAGCCATTCACTTGGCCTGTGTCATGTGGAGGTGCAGGGGTGCCTGTTCACCCCATGTGGGGCGCAGGTAATGCCATTTGCACATGGCACTCAGGAACTGCCGCCTGCTGAGGTGGGAAAAGCAACAGTGCATGGGGCCACTATCCCAATCTCTCCCCTGTCTGGTCCCGCCTGCACTGCTCACCACCCCAGTACTGCCCACAGAGCCCAGGGTCGCCCATCCATGCGCTAGGAGTGGACAGGAAGGAGTAGACAGGTTCGTTTGGTGGCTCGCCTGTGCTCTGGCAGCTGCGGTGAGTGCAGCCTCTGGGGAGGGGGTGAGTCTCTGCATGGGCAGCCAGACTCTGGGTGGTCAGGCACTGCACTCCAGCTCCCCAAGAGCCTGCTCCTGGCACATAAGCCCAGCTGGGAGCCCCGTTCCTAGTGCCTGTTCCCAGGCTGCTGTCCCGAACACTGTACCCTCTTCTGCCCCCCCCCCCATTTGCCCCGGGATGTTGTGGCTATGATGTGGGGGGTCTACTGGCTACTGTGCCATGTTTCTTGGCATTGAAAGCCCTGGTGGGTCAAGGGTGGGGGTGGAGGAAGTAGATTAGGGGCTTGGGTTAAAATAGCAATTCCAAGTTGTGAGGGGAAGCAGCGCGGTTGGGCTTGAGCTGGAGGGGAGGGGCCAGGAGGGAGAAAAGGAGGAGGCAGGTGGGATGCAGAATGACATGATGACATCACTCTGTCATCCTGCAGGAAAACCTTTTTTAAATATATATAGGGATCACAATTAACCATAAATACATCTCTATTCATTCCATGATTTTTAGTGTCTAACAAAGTTATGAGTTCAAGTTCCTAACCTCATCTTTTGAAAACATTGTGCAAGTTTCCTTTGAGGATGAGGTCATATTTAGAGCGATTGCTTTGTGAAAAGTTTTCACCCACCAATGACATGGTGTGTCGTGTTTTCATTTTCTTGTGTGAGTCCATTTGAGAGCATAGTGATTGTTTGGTTTCACTTTTCAGCCAGCATAGACCAGCACTGATCTATATTGGCATTCTGGTCTCTACTACAAACCAGCACTCCACTGGAACATCAAACAAAGCACACTAGGCCACTTTCACTCTCACTGTGGGTAATACAAACTCCTGCATACCCCCAGCACCAAAGACATTTGACTGTTTTACTGTGATGATAATCTCTGCCACAAAGAAGAACATACCTGGGGACACAGGCTATCCTACACTTCTTGCTGGACTGCAAAGAGCCAAGTGTGCTTTCTCAAATACGAGGAGCATGGAGATCCAGAAATTGGAGAAGTCCTCCTGGTGTCACTGGATGCAATAAGACGGAAATGATAGCTTGAATGTGAAGAAGGTCTAAAACTTCACATACTTGAACAGATTTGCCTGGGACCTGCTGAAACTGAGAAACCCGAGATTACAAATCCCACACGTGCCATTGGGCTACAAGTGAATGCTAGTGTCATCACCACTAAACTTCTGTGGACATCAAAACAGCCAATGGGGACACAGTATCACAAACAAGCTTAGCCTTTATTGTGCACGTTAGTTCCATTGTCACAGATAAGGAGATTGATGAAGCCATTAAATTGGAAAAAACAGGTACCTATTCCAGGTGAATTGTACAGAAATGGATGATGAAGCTTTTTACTAGCATCCTGGAAATAGATGAAATCCCCCACATGTGGAGAGAAGCCAATGTCTTTTGCACTCCTAAAGCCTGGAAAACCTGCAGATCACACTTCTCGTTATAAGCCATTCTTCCTCTAAGCACCATTTATAAGGTGAGGAAGCATGTGATTCTGAATCAAATCAGTCCTGTTGTGGATGTCAGTTTATCCTAAAATCAAGGTGGTTTTCAATTGCACAGAAGTTGTTACAACCAGATTCTGGCCCTCACTATAAACATGGAGGCTGGATTCCAATGAAGACTCAAGACTGACAGTGCTGCTTTTGTTGTTCTGTCAGTGGCATATGACACAGCATAGGAGGATTGTCTGTCACTGAAATTTGCCAGAGTAGATCACTTGTGTGCCAATTCTCAGGCTGCTGAGTACTGTGCTTAGTTGCCAAGGGATGCACGTATACCTCGAAGGTTAAACTAGAAGGTGTGTGCTTTGAATAATGTGCTACCACAAGTCTCTGCCCTTGCTCTAACATACTTCAATGTATACACAAGCAACATGACTGAAATGAAAGCACAGAAGTTGGCAACTGGTGAAGATTTGGCACTTTCGGATCAGGCTCATAGCTTTAAAGAACTTGAAGTGACCTTTGCATCTGATCTTACGATCATGGAGGAGTACTTCCAAAAGTGGCAGGCTGGGACCAGATCTGCACAGATCAGTGGTCTCTACTTTCCATATTTTGTTAATAGAATCACACAAAACACAAAGCCAACATATCTTAGTCTTAAGAATGACATTCTTGACTACACACTGAGCTTTCATAACCATCTCAAGAAAATAGCTTCTGAAATGAAGATTCACATCAACATTAAGGATGTAAAGTACCATTTAAAAAGTTAACTGGTGAAACGATATGCCCTGCTGCACCATGGACCAGCCATTTGGTTGCCTGGTAAGCATGCCAGTAATCAACATTATTCAGAAGTTAGCAGGAACATCTGCTCCAGTGCTATAAACGTCAGCCTTGGCCCTGGTATATTCAGTTGCAGAATACTGTGGATTGGTGTAAACAAGAAGCTGCCATACCAACTTGTGGCTAAGCAGCTGAATCCAAGCATCCAAATTATCACAGGAACTTTAAAATCAATGCCTCTACTGTGGCTTTCTCTATTAGCAAACTGCAAACCCTCAGCTATCTGAGATTAGAGCCACAGCATGAGAATTTAAACCCACTGAAGATTAACTAGAACTTCCCATTCAACAAGTTATGGATAACACACCCCAGCAACACCTGAAATCATGAAAATCCTTCTGGATTTAACATGACTACCTCATGCCTCTCGCTTTGGCCCAGGAATGGCAAAGTGTCTGGAGCCATTCCGAACATGCATATTATACTGACTCAACGAGTTGCCCTCCTGATTTCAATGTGATATGCAGATTTTGGACCACACTGAGCCACATCTGAGCAAATTATGGATGATGGCTTCTTGATGCACAAGTGGAAATTCAAAGACTGCAGTGAGGACGTTCAGCATATCATAACATAGTGCCCCAAATGTGGATTTAAAGGTGAATTGAATTGGGGATGTGAACATGTATGCAGCCCCCCCCCCCCCCCGGCCCCTCCCTGCACTTACTGCCTCTATATCAGAGGATAGGGGGTGGGTAGGCAGGAGCTTGTATGCAGGCAGGCTGCTTTTAAGCCAGCTCCCTATCCATACTGGCTTCCACAGAACTGCCTTCACTCCCCCCCACCCCCCCCGCCCATGATGCTCCCTCTGATACAGAGGCGGCAGTGAGGGGAGGCAGGGGAAGCAGGTGGCTCTGCGGGAGCCACTTCCCTCCCCCTGCATGTAAATGTATTTTAACATCCTAAATTGAATAATCTCCACCACATCAGAGAGGAGACATTGGAATGGTTTATGAACCTTCTGCTACATTTGGAATGCTGTTCTGCCAATGCGTTATGCGAGAGAGAGAGAGAGAGCAGTACAGAGAGTTCATCAGTCCACCAGTCCCATGAAGTGAACCGATGGGTCTGGCTTCTAATTTGGGATTGACTTACTGGTTTAGAGCAGTGTTGAGGGACTGGCATGATGTGAAAGGAGGGGCGGGGTGGCAAGTTTGTATCACTTTTGGTTTTGCCCAGTACTGGTCTCAGTCCCCCACCAATACTTGCCTAAGGCTCTGGGAAGGAGTTTGGGTGCTGGATGGCATTTGGGGTTGAGAGAAAGGTTTGGGGTTCAGGAGGGGTTGTGTGGTGTAGGGCAGAAGTGTGGAGTGCCTTCCCCAGCAGGACACTCATTGAAGCCCAGGAGGTCCAGCCAAGCCAGGATAAGCCCTCTCCCCACTTGGAGTTGCCTGCTGGGAGGGCTGCCATGTGTCTCCTTCCTCCACAGATGCAGTAACCATCTCAGCCTGCTCCATTCCCCCTGGCACTACTCCTTTCTAGCTTTCCATGGTAGTAGCTAGTGAGGGAGTGCAGCGCAGAGTTCTGGGGGGGAGGAGGGCAGCCGCCAGCTGCCCAGAATAGGCAGGGCCAGGGGATGTTTCAGTGGAGGCATGTGAGGACAGCCAGTGGGGCCAGAAGAGAGAGACGGCCCTAAACGCTGGTGGAACTGGGCCTCAACACCAGTAATTCTGGAGCCAAGGTACCAGAGGCTCATGCAGCAGCATGTGTTTGTAATGGCGGTCATCATCAACAACCATGGGCTCAATGCCCGTTGGTGTCTGATGCGTCCCTCACTATTTCCTTCCATCTTTCCCTGTCCAGTGCAGAGTGGCTTAATTTCTGTAGACTAGCTCCACACCAATCTACTATATCATCCACCCCTTCTCTGTGGGATCTGCCTCTGCTATTCGGACCATCCATTATGCCGAATACCAGGGTCTTAACTTTTCGCTCATCGTTCATTCTGCAGATATGCCCAAATAGCTGTAACTTTGGTTCTATAACCTTCTGCAGTAGGTTCTCTTTCGGCTGTATCTTCCTATATAATTCCTTGTTGGTGATTTTCTGCATCCATCCTATTCTCAGGATCTTTCTATAACAATTCCTCTTGAATGCCAATATCCTTCTCTTTGAATCTTTTGTTATCACCTATCTCTCACATCTGTACCACATGCTGCTAAATACACACGTTTTCAAGACGCTCAGCTTTGTTCCTAAGCTAATCACTTTACTTTTCCAGATCTTATCCATCACCTTCAAACTCGCTCTTGCTTTCGCTATTCTAGTCGCTATTTCGTTCTTACAGTCTAGATCATACGTTATATTGCTTCCCCAAATATATGAACTTCTCTAGTTCGATCCCATCTACACTGATCTTCCTTCCTATTTCCTTATCTCCAAATACCATTGTCTTCGTTTTATTGATATTCATAATCAGTCCATATTGCTTCCCTTCCTCATTTAGCACCTGCACCGTTCTTGCTAGCTTCTCTCCATCTTCCTCGATGATAACTATATCATCCGCAAACCTCAAGTTGTTAATTCTCATCCCGTGTACCGATATCCCTTCTACCTCTTCCTTGATCTTGTCCATCGCTCTCTCTAGGTGCGTGATGAAGATACTTGGCGATATCAGATCTCCTTATCTCATACCTCTACTCGTTCTAAACCAACTTCCCAACTCTCCGCACATACTCACCGCTGCCTCCTCATTATCATTGATATCCTTCAGCAATCCATATCAGTCTGCTATCCATACGACTCCAACACTGCCTAAGTCATTTTCTGATCTATACTGTCAAATGCCTTCTGAAAATCGACGAAGCAATTGTAGATGTTCTTGTTCTTTCACCGAGCTTTCTCCACTATCAATCTTAGTGCCAATATCTGCAGTATGGTACTTCTGTCTTTCCTGAATCCCTCTTGCTCATCTGCTAGATGTTCTTCTATCTGCGATCTCAAACTGTCAGTATCATCACCAGCACCTTGCCTAAATGACTTAAGACAATCGTTCTGTAGTTCTTGCACTCCAACGCGCTTCTTTTCTTGTGTATTGTTACTAGCACAGATCTTGTCCATTTCTTAGGTGCCTTCCCTTTTTTCCATGCTATATTACATAGTCAGTATATTTCCTGAATCATACTTTTTCCGCCTTATTTGATCATCTCTCCCGTGATCTTATCATTTCCAGGGCTCTTATTGTTTTTTAGTCATTTCACTGCTCTTTCTATTTCCTACTTCAAAATATCAGTTTCGCTCTCGATGCTTGGCAGTGATATCTCTTTCGATTCTTTGATCCATCTCTCTGAGACACTAGGGTCCAACTGTGCTTTGTACAGATCGGTACAATATCTCGTCCATCGCTGCACAATTGTCTCCTTGTTCATGAGCACTTTATCATTCTCATCTTTGATCATCATCTGCTTCGGCTGCCACTTCCTATTAATGTTCCTAATCATTTTATACACCTCCCTGATCTTACACTCGCCGTAATACCTCTCTATATCTTCATACTGCTCCTCTAACCACTTCGTCTTATCCATTCTGGCTGCTTTCCTTACCTCGTTGCATTTCACTCTATATTGCTGTTCCGCCCTCTCGGAGACATCCCTTCTGATCTTCAGTGCTCTCTTCTCTCTTCTCTTGGACCAACTTCAGTGTCTCCTTCATAATCCATTTCTTATGGATCTTCTCTTCTTCCAGAACCGTCTGCTCAATTTGACTCTCTTATCTAGGTCTTTCTCTGTGCCCGCATTCCTGATTTTTTTCTTCGAGCAGTGCTCTGTATGCATTCCCTATTTCTTCCTTGCCTAGCCTTGCCACGTCTCGTCATTTCTTAAACTGTGTCTTATACTTTCTCTTAAGTTTCATCTTGATGTTCGCAATCACTAGACTGTGGTCTGAGTCCATATCCACTCCTTGGAAAGTTCGGCATTGCTGTACTGATGTTACCCATCTTCTTATCAAGATCATATCTATCATATGCTTGGACTTCCCATTGTTCGATCGCCATGACCTCGGAGTCCTGGTTGATTATAGGATGACTATGAGCCGCCACTGTGACATGGCCGTGAAAAAGGCTAATATGGTCTTGGGATGTATTAGGCGAGGTATTTCCAGTAGGGATAAGGAGGTGTTAGTGCCATTATACAAGGCATTGGTGAGACCTCATTTGGAATACTGTGTGCAGTTCTGGTCTCCCATGTTTAAGAAGGATGAATTCAAATTAGAACAGGTACAAAGAAGGGCCACTAGGATGATTCGAGGAATGGAGAACCTGTCTTATGAAAGGAGACTCAGGGAGCTTGGCTTGTTTACCTTAACCAAAAGAAGGCTGAGGGGGGATTTGATTGCACTCTTTAAATATATTAGAGGGATAAATACTAGGGAGGGAGAGGAATTATTTAAGCTTAATACCAATGTGGACACAAGAACAAATGGATATAAGCTGGCTAGTAGGAAGTTTAGACTTGAGATTAGACGAAGGTTTCTAACCATTAGAGGAGTGAGGTTCTGGAATGGCCTTCCAAGGGAAGTAGTGGGGGCAAAAGATCTACCTGGCTTCAAAATTAAACTAGATGGGTTTATGAAGGGGATGGTTTGACAAGATAACATGGTCTTGGTAACTAATTGACTAGTCATTATCAGTGGTAAATAGGTCAATGGAGGGATGATAGGGGTTACTATAGAGAACTTTCTGGGTGTCTGGCTGGGGAGTCTTGCCCACATGCTCAGGGTTTAGCTGATCGCCATATTTGGGGTCGGGAAGGAATTTTCCTCCAGGGTAGATTGGCAGAGGCCCTGGAGGTTTTTCGCCTTCCTCTGTAGCATGGGGTACAGATCACAGCTGGAGGATTCTCTGCATCTTGGGGTCTTCAAACTATTTGAAGGCTTCAATATCTGAGAGATAGGGGTGAGGATTATTCTAGGAGTGGGTGGGTGAAATTCTGCGGCCTGCATTGTGCGGGGGGTCAGACTAGATGATCATAATGGTCCCTTCTGACCTTAAAGTCTATGAGTCTATGAGTCTATGTCCACTTCCTACAGTCCTTTTGTTGGAATCTCATTTTGCAGATCACTATCTCATGCTCCATAGCAAACTCTCGTAGTTTCTTGCCTCGTTCATTCCTTTCTCCATATCCAAACCTTCCCATGACTCTCTCCCAACCTTCATTATTTGTTCCAACCTTTGCGTTCCAGTCTCCTCCAATGATCAACACATCTCTGTTTGGTATCTCCTCCAGCATCTTTGTCAAATCTCTATAGAATAGCTCGATCTCTTCCTCCGTACTGTCGGACGTGGGTGCATACACCTGAATGACCTAGATGTTGAACGGTTTTGCATCGAATCTCGCTACCTTCTTTCTTGCACTCACCAGTTTGTATCCTAACAATGCTCCTCTAGCTCTTTTGCTGAGAAGGAGTCCAACTCCTGCCTCATGTTTTGCTTCATTCCCTGACCAAATGACTTTGCAACCGCACATCTCTCTTGATGCCATCCAATGCATCTCCACCAGTCCAAGTATATCACATTGGTATCTCTCTCTCTCCTTTTGAAGCAGCTCTAACTTTCCTGTCTCCCACAGCGTTCAGACATTCCACGTTCCAATTGATAGTATTTGTGTTAGTTGTAGTTTCCTTTCGATAGCCAACTTATTGACCCATCCCTGATGACTGTCACAGACCTTGTTTATCTGGGCGGCGTCCGAGCTGGCATTTTTTATCAGTTAGTTGTACTGGCATCAGATTTCATTCGTATTGTTGTTTTACAATCAGCACGTTGACACTCATCTGACCAACCCTCCTCCTTTATCCAGGCTTGGGACTGGCATGAAACCCCTAGAGGCTTCATGGCGGAGTTTTGTAATGATGGTGCACACCTGTAAATTCCTTGGTGCACATAGGAAAATTTATTCTGCACATGGATGGCAAAAATTAGAGGTAACATTGGCCACAACTCCCAAATCTTTTTGAGAGTCACTTCTTTCCAGGATAGAGTTCCCCATTATGTAAGTATGCAATACTGTCTTCATTTGTAAATTATTTTATTTACATTTAGCCAATTAAAGTACATATTTGCTTGTGGCCAACTGTGGCAGCGCGTCGGGGTTCCCCCGCCTCCTGCACCCCCGCCTTCTGCACCCCCGTAGTGGCACGAACAGACTCCACCAGCCAGTAGAATAGAGGGAGTTTATTGCTTCTCCAGGATACAGTACAGCATAGATGTAATCTGGTTATGGGGCAGGCCTAGGATGCCTCAGCCCCCCTTGAGATGGGGGAGACTGGGCCCCTAAATCCTAGCCCTTTCCTTAGGCTGCTTCCTCCATGATACCAGACAGAAACCTAAAAACTCTCTTCCAGCCCTACCCCCCAGCCAGGTGCTGGTCTCCGCCCTCCTTCCTTTGTCTCCCTCCCTGGGAGGCTGAGCCTGGGTGTCTGGGTTAATACACATTTGGGAGAGTCAGTGAGAATCTCCCATCACAGCACAGGAGGACCCCAGGTCACAGAGCAGACAGCCCCCCATTACATCACAGCTGTCCCCCCTCCGAGAGCAAACTGAGCAGGGTCACTCCGCTTGTGACCTAGGGAAGTTCAGGCCCCCTGCCTGGGAAAGCCGCTGCGGGGACATTGGCGCTCCCCTTGGCTTGGGCTGGCTGCGGTGATGCCCTGCAGGAGCCGGCTCCCGCTTGTCCGGTTGCTGCACAGCTCCGGGGGGACCGGCGCGGGCCTGTCTTCGGTGGCCATACCAGCCCTTCCACTGCCCTTGATCTCTGGCCAGGGTCTCTCTGGCCGGGGCCATGAGCCTAGCGAGCCTTTCCCGGAAAGCCAGGACGTCTTCCACCCCCGCCTCTCCATCCTGGGAGGTCTTCCCCTCCCATAACTCTCTCAGCAAGCCCAGGGGGTCCTTCCCCATTCTGCACCCCGGCTCGGTCCGAGAGAGCCTGGCAGACCCTCGGGGTGCCTCCCACTGTGCAGACAGCAGATGGGGCAGGTACTTGTCCCAGTCCTGCGGGTGCCGGAGCATAAAGGCCTCCAGCATCTGCTTCAGGGTCCTCATGAACCTCCCCACCAGCCCGCTGGGCCAGGTGCCATACGTTGGGGTCCAGGTGAGCCGGGCCCCGTGCTTCTCCCATAAGCACCGGAGCAGGGCCGACATGAAGTGGGATCCCTGGTCCGTGAGGACCTCCTTGGGGAACCCCACCCTGCTGAAAAGGGCCAGCAGTGCGTCTGCCAACGTGTCTTCCTCGCTAGAGGGCAGAGCCACGGCCTTGGGGCAGTGGGTAGCCGTATCCCCGGCTACCAGGATGTATTTGTTCCCTGTCCAGGTCGCCCGGCCGACAGGCCCCACTATCTCTAATGCTGCCTTGCAGAACCGCTCCTCTATGTGGGGCAGGAGCCCCCAAGCAGCTTTCCTCCCATCTTGGGCCTTCCTGCCCCTCTGGCAGGAGTCGCAGGACCGGCAGTACCGCTGCACGGCCGCAAATATCCCCGGATAGAAGTGTTGGAGCAGCCTCAGCCGTGTGTGCCGGATCCCCCGGTGCCCCGCAAAGGGGAACGTCGTGGGCCAGATACAGCAGCTTGAGGCGATACTTGCGGGGGACGACCAGCTGCCGCTGGACCCCCCATGCCCTCACCTTCCTGGGGAGGAAGCCATTCCCGGAACAGGAATCCCCGCTCCCATAGGAACCTCTCCTGGCCACCTCCCCCGAGGGGCTGAGCTGCACGGAGGCCAGCCTGGTCCCTCAGCCTCTGCAAGGAGGGGTCTGCCTGCACCTCAGCCTGGAATTCAGCCGCTGGGGCAGGGATTGGGACCTGTTCCAGCCTGACTGGAGCCCGCATCCCCTGGGATGGGGCCCTGAGCCCCCAGCAGGGAGCCCTCCCCTGGGTCAGGGTTGCCAGCCCCTCGCTGGCTCTGGCTATGGGCGGTGACCAGGGTCCTGTGGGGTCCGTCTGACCACTCCTCTAGGTCACCCCCCATCAGCACCTCCGTGGGCAAGTGCTGGTGCACCCCCACTTCCTTGGGACCCTCGGCCCCCCCATTTCAGATGCACCCGGGCCACGGGCACCTTAAACGGGGTCCCGTCTATGCCCCTCAGGGTCAGCTGAGTGTTAGGTACCATGTGGTCTGGGGCTACGACCTTGGGCCGGGCCAGCGTCCTCTCCGCCCCCGTGTCCCAGTAGCCCATCACCTCCCTGCCATCCACCTGCAGGGGCACGAGGCACTTGCTCCACAGGGGCCGCTCTGCCCCTACCCGGTACATGGAGAATTCTGCCTCCCGAGGGTCAGACCTCCCAGGGGAGGTGCACTGAGCATCCTTCCCCCCACTGTGAGCTGAGGTTTGCCTGCTGGCCCCTGCGTGTGGGGCAGCCTACCCTTCCCCCAGCCCCAGCCAGTTAACCCTGGGAAATCCCAGGTCTTGGTGCCTGGTGCACTGAGCCCTCTTGTGGCCTTTTTGCCCACAGCGATGGCAAGTTAGGTCCTGTGGGCCCCTTTGGGCCGGCTCTGTCCAGGCCCTGGCTGGTTCTCTGGGACGCAGATGACTGGTCCTTGTCTCTTGGGCCCGCCTCATAGGTGACACTCTCTGTTGCTCAGGCATGAACCGGTCTCTGCGCGATTCCCTTTCTCTCTGGGACTCCCGTTCACACCCGGACCGGCTCTCCGTGAACTCGTCCGCCAGCCTGGGGGACGAGTTCTCCGGACCTTGATTCAGCTGCAGTTCCCTCCATGTTAGCTCCCTGTCTGCTGCCACAGGTGGTAATGACAGATGGGGGTTCTCCAGACTTCGGTCTTTGAGCCACAGCCTCAGGCTGGGTGTGCACGCTTCATAGAACTGCTCCATCATGATCAGCTTGAGCAATTCCTCTGCGGTCTGGGCTCCGACTCCAGACACCCACTTGCGGCAGTATTGCGCCAGGCGGGAGGCCATATCCACATAGGTCTCCCATGGCTCCTCCTGCACCCCCTGGAACTTTTTCCTGTACATCTCGGGGGTCAGCCTGAACTTGTGCAGCAGGGCCTCCTTGACTCGGTTGTAATCCCCTGGCTGTAGGCCCTCCAGCTGATTGAGCACTCTGGCAGCCTCCTGGTTCAGTGCGGGGATGAGCTCCTGTAGCCAGTCAGCTGGGGGGACCCGTTGCAGTCCACAGGCCCTCTCAAAGGATCTGAGGAACCCGTCTATGTCACCCACGTCCTTCAATTGGGCCACCACAAGCTTCTCCAAGCGTCTGGCCACCCTGGGCCCTTGGGGCCCCTCCCCATTCAGCACAGCCAGGGCCCTACCACTTCTCCGCTCTGCCATGGCCAACTCATGCTGTCGCTGCTTCTCTCGGTCCTGGCGGTCCCTGTCTCGATCTTGGCGCTCCTTCTCTCGGTCCTCTACTTCCAATTCCTTCATCCGCAGCTGGATCTCCAGCCGCCGCAGCTCTGCCAGGTTGGACCCTCCCCTGGGTGGACTGTGGTTTGCTCCAGTGCTCCCCCCTCAGAGCCTGACACGCTCCCAGGGGAGGTCTGACTGCTCCCCT
This sequence comes from Pelochelys cantorii, assembly GCA_032595735.1. NCBI lineage: Eukaryota > Metazoa > Chordata > Testudines > Trionychidae > Pelochelys > Pelochelys cantorii. The sequence continues at coordinate 41,951,949 of CM064341.1, forward strand.
CTGGGACAGGATCCCAGCCCCATGACTGGTCATTCTCTTCCAGCCGGGCAATCAGCTGGGCCTTGGTTGTGTTCCGCACAGGCAAGCCCCTCTCTCTGCACAGCTTCACCAGCTCTGCCTTCAGGAGTTGGGTGTAGGCCATCTCCCTGCTGGTCCCCTCGGTGCGGACTCACCAGTCTAGTGCTGTAGCGCCCCACGATTCTCAGGAACCGCTTCGCTCTGTCTCCAGCACGCCTGGCTTTAAGCCCCTTCCTTCTACTGTGCCTTGACACTCGCTGCTGGAAGCTCCATCCATGGGGTGCAGTGTATCCCACTTCTGACACCAGTGTGGCGGTGCGTCGGGGTTCCCCCGCCTCCTGCATCCCCGTAGTGGCACGAACAGACTCCACCAGCCAGTAGAATAGAGGGAGTTTATTGCTTCTCCAGGATACAGTACAGCATAGATGTAATCTGGTTATGGGGCAGGCCTAGGATGCCTCAGCCCCCCTTGAGATGGGGGAGACTGGGCCCCTAAATCCCAGCCCCTTCCTTAGGCTGCTTCCTCCATGATACCAGACAGAAACCTAAAAACTCTCTTCCAGCCCTGCCCCCCAGCCAGGTGCTGGTCTCCGCCCTCCTTCCTTTGTCTCCCTCCCTGGGAGGCTGAGCCTGGGTGTTTGGGTTAATAAACATTTGGCAGAGTCAGTGAGAATCTCCCATCACAGCGCAGGGGGAGCCCGGGTCACAGAGCAGACAGCCCGCCCACTACGTCACACCAACTTACCAAAGAATCGAGATCACTCTATCAATGATCAGTCTCTTTATCAGTGATCAACCCCTGTCTTTGTGGCATCTACAAACTTTATTCGTGATTATTTTGTTTTATTGCAGGTCATTGATAAAACTGTTCAGTGGTGTAGGGCCAAGAACAGATCCCCTGCAGGGTCCCAATAAAATGCATCCATTCAATGACAATTCCCCGTTTACTGTTATATTTTGAGATTTATCAGCTGGCCAATTTTTAATCCCTTTAACGTGTGCCCAGCTAGTTTTGTATATTTCTAGTTTTTTAATCAAAGTGCTGTGTGGTACCAAGTCAAATGCCTTACAGAAATCTGAGTATATTACCTACACACTATTACCTTTATCAGCCAAGCTTGTGATTCCATTAAAAAAAATCAAGTTTGTTTGGCACAATCCTATGTTGATTGGTGTTAATTACACTCCTTGAAGTTCTTTGAATCCTGCATCTACCACTCCATTATCTTGCCTGGAATTGATGTTAGGCTGTCAGGAGGACTATTGTTACACAGATCATCATGTTTTACCTTTCTTAATATTGACAGGTAAGTTATCTGCGCTATTGACCTGGCCTGTTTGTAACCTATAGAATCAGAAGTCCTAATCAAGGATTGATAATTTAGGCTATATTTGAATAAATCAGATTATAATAAGGCTATGAACAAAAGTTTAATGAATATTATCAATATATAAAGTTTGTGGTGGTCTGTTAAGTTCATTCATGAAAAAAAAGACTGATATTCATTTTCTTAAAGGAGCATGTGTTTAATTAACTTTAACTCCTAAACCAGTGGATTTACTTGTAAATAATTCCCAAAATTAATTCTAGACTCAAAATGTGTTTTAACTTGGGGAGGATATGTTGTATTTTCATATATATGAGGTTGAATCTCTATTTAAATGCAAAGTAAAACTAAAATTTAACAAGGGAACCATGACTGATGCTTCCATATTTGGGATGTTAACTGCCGGCTCCCCCAATGTACCAGCTCCTGCAGAGCCATGTGTCCCACCCTGCAGAAGCAGCAGTGTGTGTGTGTGAGAGAGAGAGGTGGGAGCCGGTACACACAGGGAGTCAGCTTTTGGGATGGCTTCTGCAAGCCACCTGTCCCCCTCCCTCCCACTGCCTCCTGCTACGTGGGGGCAGGCGGAAGCTGGCTCCCTGTGGGCACTGGCTCCTGCCTGTCCCCTATGTGTAAATGTGTAACAGCTAAAAATTTCAGCAGTTACACATTTACGAAAATAAATGCATTTTAAAATCCCTATTCCAGATAGTTGTTAATATAATCCATTTTCACATCTGTAGTATGGATTCAGTATCTTGGATACCTTCTAGATTTGGTAAATAACTATAAAGGACATGTACTTAAAGTAGTATCTGTCTTTTGAAAACCAGCAGCTTTGGGAGTCTTGTGTGGGTGGTACAGAGAGTGTGTAAAAATACCAGGTTTTTGAATGGCTTCAGCAGTTCCTGGCCGCCTGACGCACTAGGTGACCCCGCTGTGCACCCCTTCTCCTAGACCACCTCTACCTTGTCAGCAAGAGCCTCTTCATCTGGGTCAAGTCCTGTTGCTTCTGACTCTGTGCCATGTGAAGTATCCACAGGGTTCTTGACTGGACGTAGGGTCCCTACCCAGGATTGCATCCAGTTGTTAAAAGAGCGGTATGTTTTGAGTGCAGCACCAGACCAGCGATTTGCCTCCTTTGCCTTATGGTACACCTGCCAGAGTTCCTTTATCTTGACTCTGCATTGCTGAGTGTCTCGCTCATACCTTTTCTCTCACAGGGCTTGAGGAATATGGCCCCATGTGTCCCAGTTCCTATCGGTCACTTGCAGTTCTGATTGCACCAGTTCTTCACCCCACACACTGATAAGATTCAAAAGCTCTGTGGTGCTTCTAGTAGAAAAGCTCTCCACTACAGAAATAATGTGGATGCTTGAGCTGTGTCTTGCCTTTTTGGAGGTGTGAAGGGAAACTTTCACTTATGCTTACCTCCCCCAGAATGGTAATATTGGGTTTTTTGTACAAGTTTGTAGTGTTGTCCCCTTCCCCCTGGCCAAAAAGGAACAAAAACATGCATGTACACACAAAGCTACACGTTTTTTTAAAAAGTCCCATTCACTTAAGTGCAGTTGCTCAGTTGAGTAAAGTTATCTAAGTGTTTGCAAGAACTGGTCCTAAGTACAGACTAGGGCTTAAAGGGCTTAGCATGGAGACAGAATGAAGAAGCAGCAAGCCACAGGAGGATAAAAAGTAGGGTTATGTGTTTTACATGGGAAGTTAAGATTTGTCTCTAGGTAACCAGGGTTTTTTGGGTTTAGTTACTGATAAATCTGTACACCAGCTCAATAACTACTAGATGATATGAAAATACTGTATGAAGTATTTGTATAATAACTTCTGTATGAAGAATGCAACAAAGAATATGGCTAAAAGCCACCAAATTATATTTAATAAAAGTTGATATATTTTTCAGTCTAGTTTTGTTCATTCTTAGAAAATTCACTGGCTTTTTATTCCAATCTTTGTACTTTCTTGTGAAGTGTAAAGACCTGGATGTATCAACCTTCATTTTCAAATATAATTTCTCATATGAATTGAAAAATATGGACTCTTCCTGGCTTTCAGATCAGTGTGTTTGTTGCATGCAAAGTACTCCATTTAGGGAGGAACAATCAGTTTCATACATACAGAGTGGGAAGCAACTGTCTAGGAAGGAGTAGTACAGACAGGGATCTAGGGGTCATAGAGGAGCACAAGCTAAATATGAGTCAACAGTGTGATACTGTTGCCAAAAAAGCAAACATGATTTTGGGATGCATTAACAGGAGAATTTTGAGCAAGACGTGAGAAGTCATTCTTGCACTGATTAAACCTCAGTTAGAGCATTATGTCCAGTTCTGGGCACCACATTTCAAGAAAGATAAGGAGAAATTGGAGAAGGTCCAGAGAAGAGCAACACAAATGATTAAAGGTCTAGAAAACATGAGCTATGAGGGAAGACTGAAAGAAATGGGCTTGTTTAGTTTAGAAAAGAAAAGTCTAAGATTGGACATAATAGCTGTTTTCAAGTATCTAAAAGAGTGTTACAAGGAGGAGGAGGGAGAATAATTGTTCTCCTTAGCCTCTGATGATGGGACAAGAAGCAATGGGCTTAAACTGCAACAAGGGAAGTTTTTTGGACATTAGGAAAAACTTCCTAACTTTCAGGGTTGTTAAACACTGTAATAAATTCCCTCGGAAGGTTGTGGACTCTCCATCATTGTAAATATTTGAGAGCAGATTAAACAGACATCCGTCAGGGATGATGGTATTTGGTCCTGCCGCGAGGGCAGGGGACTGGACTCGATGACCTCTTGAGGTCCCTTCCAGTTCTATGATTCCTATGATAGTAGAAACTATTCTGCTTTGTACTAAGGACAAACTTTCAGCCACAAAGAATGGATGGCTGGGTGCAAAAGACAATTAATCCTTTTTACATTTTTATTTTGTAAGATTTTACAAGATTTTAGTGAATCCCTAACTCTGTGCAAACTTTGAAGTGTGTGACAGCAGTTAAGGTTGTTTGGATAAGACCACAGAGATTTTTTTTTCCCCTCACTTTCAGCAAAATAAGAAATTGAGGCCATTTGCCTTTCCAAAATAGTTACCAGTGAAGTGAGGCCCAGCAGGGGAGGGATTGAAGAATGAGCCCACACTTAATTGGCTGTGGTGACTTATACTTTGTGGAACTTCTAGTTCTTCTTCAAGTGGTCCCTGTGGGTGCTCCACTTGTGGTGTTGAGCTCGTCCCGGCGCCACGGATCAGAGATTTGCATAGCCGTGCTCTGCCAGACCGCGCATGCGCAAGCATCAGCTCACGCCGTTCGTGCCTTTCATCTGTCGTACGCAGTCCGGCCCCGCTCAGTTCCTTCCAACCGCCCTTGGTCGTGGACGGAGCTCCATCTTCTCCTCAGTATACTCTGTAAATAGTTGATATCTTTGCAAGTTATTAGTTATTCTTAGTTTGTTCCTGTTCATAGTTCTTGTTTAAAAAAAAAAAAAAAAGGAAATATTTAACCCATATATGTATATAGCTGAGGGATGAGTTAGTACTCATCTGTCTACGTTAATTACTTAAAAAAAAAAAAAAGGCAGGGGGAGGAGACCGGAAAAGAAGAGACAAAAGATCTGACACAATGCCTGTTTCCCCAGGCTTTAAAAAGTGTATGCTCTCCCAGGAAGCCATGCCAGCATCAGATGGGCACGAGACATGTATCAGGTGCCATGGGGAAGCGCATATACCTCAGAGATGTCAGCTTTGTTGTAAAATGACCGCCAGAGCTTGTAAAGACCGAGAAATGTGGTTAAAAATGCTCATGTTCGACAAAGCTTTGCATCCTATGAACGTGCCTGCCCCTTCTGCGCAGCACACGCACAAACGCAGAGCGGCTTCCCCGAAGACTTCTGCTTCAACAACAGTCAAGGGTGTCCCCAACTCAGTCCCTCCCAGGAGCTCTTAATGCCAGAGGAGGCTCAAAAGTCGGACCGAATGAGCCAGAGACACCCGCTCCGGGATCTCGGCAAACGCCCAGAGCTAACAGAAAAAACCCGCCACCTACAGCACCAAAAGCGCAATTGGCACTGGCGTCTTCCGTGCGAGGGAAAACAACAAAGGAAGCAGCTGCATCAGTGGCACCGAGTGTGTCGGCACTGGCAGTAGAAGCAGCCTATGGCACCAGCGGCACCACCCACGGTGCAGAGCACAGCCTCGACGGCACCACTACCAGAGCACTCGGCACTGCACTCTCTGGCACCGGTGGGGGATAAGACTGTGGCAGCACTGGAGAAAGCCCTTGTGAAGATTATCTCGCTTGTTTCTCCTTCCCTGACTTTCTCCCCAGGGCCATCCCCCTCCGCACCAACGCAGCTACACCATGGGCACAATCGGGTGCTACGACGTAGCCCATCATCTCCTGCTCATTATTCTTCCTATAGGGAATCAAGACACAGGGAGAGGAGACTATCTATATCACACTCCCCATCTCCACACCATTCACGACATCATTCGCAATCACCTGTCTGTTCACCAAGGCATTACTACTACATAAGGCATAACAGTGTCTTATCTTCTCGACACTCATCCCCGACACACTCAGAACGATGATATGGTCATTACCATAAGACATATTATGACCCTCCTCGTCATGATCATACATCCCGTTCCTACACGAGACACACATGTTGCTGTCGGTCACCCAACTCTCAGTCCTTACCTCCGGAACCACAACACCGACATTCACCGCCTCCTCCTCCACAGAGTCCAACGATCCAGGCGCAACAGTCGGAGCCTGAAGAGGGATAGGTCTCTGATCCATAGGACCCTCAGCAGGATGCATCGCTAATAGATCATTCATCATCTTCACGAGATGAGGCGGTGATTCCGGGCGACGTTTCTCTGTCAGATGACCTGAAACAGTTCCAGGACCTCTTCAAGCGGGTCGCAGATAGTCAGGAGGTGCAGTTAGGATACATTCAGACTAAACAACACCGCCTGTTGAAGAACCTATCCCCACAACACCTGGGCAGGATCGCGCTTCTCATTGATGAGGCAATCATGGAGGTCGCAGAGGAAATATGGCAAACTCCAGCATCCGCTCCTCCGACGAGTAAGAAGGCGGATAGAAAGTATTTTGTCCCTTCTAAGGGATTGGATTTTTTGTTTAATCAACCCCAACCTAATTCCTGGGTGGTCGATGTGGTGCAACATAAATCAAGAGTACCGCAATACAGAAACACCCTCCCAGAAAAAGATAATAAAAAGTTAGATATCTTTGGGAGGAAAGTCTACTCCTTGGCTACATTACTACTGCGTATTGCAAACTATTCCGCTCTCCTCTCCAACCACAACTTCAACAATTACTCGAAATTGGCAGACCTCTTGCAGCATCTTCCTGACTCAAAAAGACCACTGCTCAAATCCATAGTACAAGAGGGATATGCTTCACGTAGAGCCGCAGTACAGATTGCCCTGGATGTGGTGGACATGTCTACACGAGCCACCGCTGCAGGAGTTTCAATGAGAAGATCCTCCTGGCTCTGACCAGCAGCAGTCCCGAAAGAACTCCAGAATAAAGTTGAGGACTTACCTTTCGACAAGCATAAACTTTTCACTAGCAAAACGGATGAAGTCCTGCACTCGGGGAAGGATTCCCGAACTACGCTTCGCACACTAGGGATGTATACACCCCCTTACAGGCGAAAGCGCTATTATACTTACCAACGAAGGTATGATTTCTCCTTCCACGGACAACAACCTCACACTCTGGAACACTAGCGATTCCGGCAGCGTCCTCAGCGGAAACGACAACAGCCTGCCTGCTCCTCTAACCAGCCTTCTGCAAAACAGCTAATTTGACTGTTTAGTCAAGGATGCGAACAAAGCACCTATCTCACCACATTTTCACCATCGTCTAAGGTCGTATTACCACCAATGGGCCAGGGTCACCTCTGACAAGTAGGTGTTAGAAATCATAGCTTCAGGTCTCACCATCCCTTTTGTTTCTATTTCCCCCAACCACTCCACCCATCCCGTCCCTTTTCAGGGACCTCTCTCACGAGAACCTGTTGAGACAAGAGGTCCATCGCTTGCTCACCATCGGAGCTATAGAAAGAGTAGCCAAGGAATTCCAGGGAAAAGGGTTTTATTCTCAATATTTCCTCACCCCCAAGAAGAATGGGGGATGGAGACTCATCTTGGACCTATGGAAACTAAACCAGTACCTCAGAAAACAGCGTTTCCAAATGGTGACCCTAGCTACGATTATATCATTGCTGAACAAAGGAGATTGGTTTGCTCTCCTCGACTTACAGGATGCTTACTTTCACATTGCAATGCGTGTGGCACACAGGTGATTTCTTCGGTTCCTAATAGCAGACGAACATTTCCAGTACAAAGTACTTCCGTTCGGGTTAGTGTGTGCTCCCAGAGTATTCTCCAAGACTTTGGCAGTAGTAGCAGCCCACCTGTGCAAAGCAGGGGTAACGATTTTTCCTTACCTGGATGATTGCTTTCTTAGGGGTTGTACTTGTGTGGAGACACGTGAGTCGGTGATAATAACAACCTGAATGTTCGAATCCCTTGGGTTTGTTATAAATCTACAAAAATCATCGCTGCAACCGACCCAAAACCTGATTTTCATAGGAGTGCAACTTGACACGAACGCAGCTGGTGCATACTTACTGGCGGAATGTTTCCAGTCAATTCAGGATCTAGTAGACACCGTGACACGTTCGCCAACAATTCTGGTACGCACCTGCTTACAGTTGATGGGCCACATGGCAGCTGCCACCGTTGTTGCTCGACACGCGAGGCTACATTTCCACTGTCTCCAACATTGGCTGGCCTCTGTTTACCTTCCAACGAAACACAGTATCCACAAATTGGTAGTGTTACCGCCACAAATCAAAAGGTCTCTTCACTGGTGGACCAAACCACAAAATCTTCTCGAGGGTGTTCCCTTTCATCGTCCCCAACCGTCAAAGCAAATAACTACCGATGCTTCCCTTACAGGATGGGGTGCCCACATGGACGAGCTAACAGTTCAAGGCTGATGGTCTAAAACAGAGATGTTACTGCATATCAACATACTCGAGCTCAGGGCAGTACTTCGAGTGTGCATGCATTTCAAATTCCATCTAACAGGCACAACAACCAGAGTGCTCACAGACAATGTGGCAACCATGTATTACATCAACAGACAAGACGGTGCCCACTCTCGATATCTTTGCGCAGAGGCAATTCGATTGTGGAATTGGTGTATCCTCAACGATACGTTCCTCATAGCATTGTACTTACCTGGGGTCAACAACGTCATTGCAGATTCACTAAGCAGACAATTTCTCCACGATCACAAATGGGAGATCCGCACCGACATTCTGTACCGTATCTTCCATCGTTGGGGTTTTCCATCAGTAGACCTGTTTGCAACACAAGACAATGTGAAGTGTCCGAACTATTGTTCCAAGGCGGGAATAGGTCGTCATTCTTTGGGAGACACCTTTCTCCTTCATTGGGGAGCATCTCTGCTTTACGCCTTCCCTCCAGTTGTCCTCGTACCCAGGATCATAGAAAAAATCACCATGGACGCGGCTCGCATGATCCTCATAGCCCCGGCTTGGGCTCGCCAGCCATGGTACTCAGTGCTTCACCAGATGTCTATCAAAACACCATACCACCTCCCTGTGGCCCCGGATCTACTAACTCAACAGAACGGCACTCTACGGCACCCAAGACCCAAAATCCTGCACCTGACCGCTTGGATGCTAGGTGGGTCACAGCATCTGAGAATCTCTGCTCAGATTGGGTCAAACATGTGCTAATGTCCAGCAGGAAAGATTCTACGCGGACCACATATTTCGCCAAGTGGACTCGATTTCAGGCATGGTGTGCGGAAATGAATATCGAACCCCATACTTCACCGTTATATAAGATACTCGATTATATGCTATATTTGCAGCAAGCGGGTCTATCTATGGCCTCCTTACGAGTACATCTAGTGGCGATTACCACCTTTCACAGCACAGTAGAGGGGTTTTTCTTTTTTTCTCAACCCATTACAAAATGATTTCTGAAGGGACTCACGAATCTTAATCCACCACGAAGGCCCCCACCACCTTTGTGGAATCTCGATCTAGTGCTAGATACTTTGACCCGTCCCCCATTCGAACTGCTGGCGACGACTTCATTGTATTTGCTTACAGTTAAGTTTCTCTTTTTACTAGCCCTGACGTCGACACGTAGAGTGAGTGAGCTTGCAGCCCTCATGTCGTCACCACCCTATACAATATTTACAAAGGACTCAGTGACGTTAAGATCTCGTTCCTCCCCAAAGTATGCTCGGACTTTCATATCAATGACTCCATTGTTCTTCCCTGTTTTTGCCCCAGACCACATACTTCACCACGGGAAGCAACTCTTCATACCCTCGATGTACGCAGGGCTTTAGCTTTCTATATCTACAGAACACGAGAATTCCACAAAACGGGCCGCCTTATAGTATCACTGGTGGCTCGTTTCAAGGGGCAACCATTGTCCTCCCAACGTATCGCGAACTTAATAGTCACATGCATTACTACATGCTATTCCATACTTAATAAGCCACTCCCATCTCAACCTGAAGCCCACTCCACGAGAGCAGTGGCCACATCTACAGCTTTTATAAGAGGAGTCCCATTTAGTGACATTTGCTGAGCAGTGACATGGTCCTCCAATGCTACTTTCATGAAGCACTATGCGATACTATATCACTGGGCTTCAGGCTCCTCGGTGGCAACGGCAGTACTCCCTCCTGTCCATAAACCTTAATTCCGGAGCGCATTTTTCTTGCTGGAGTACTGTTCCGAAGTCACCATGAGTGGAGCACCCACGGGGACCACTCCAAGAAGAAGCGGAAGTTACTCACCTTCGTGCAGTAACGATGGTTCTTCAAGATGTGTCCCTGTGGGTGCTCCACGACCCGCCCTCCTCCCTGCTCCGGAATTTGAATTCTTATCGTTATAGATAGTCGGGCGGCTGAGAGGAACTGAGTGGGGTCGGTCCGCGCGCAACAGATGAAAGGCACAAACGGCGTGAGCCGCTGCTCACGCATGCGGAGCACGGCTATGCAAATCTCCGATCTGCGGCGCTGGGACAAGCCCGACAACATGAGTGGAGCACCCACGGGGACACCTCAAAGAACCATTGTTACTGCACGAAGATGAGTAACTTCCGCTTCCCTGTTCTGGACATTGTGACCTAGCATGTGGGGTTAAAAGCACTGCTTAGGTTTGGCCAGGCCTCTCAAGCATGACAGGGTTGCCCAGGCCAAGTCCTGTGATTTGAAGAAGGTATGACTATGGCTTGTCCACATCAGGTTGAAATGGTCTGTCTCCTGGTCAGCCGAGAGCTTTGAGTCACACTTACTAACTGAGAATACAGAGCAGCATAGACATACAAAACAGTGGTTGCAGACATCGTGTGCCTCTTAACTGCTAGAGATGTTTCCCTTGGTAAGAGGACATCAGAGTTTGGTCTGTATTGAGCCTCAACTAAATCACTGTTGTTTTAGAACCAGGGAGAATGGGTAAGGAAGCGTCAAAGAAGTTAAGATTGGGCTGGCAGTATTAACTCAACTGCATTGTATATCCTGTGCATTAGATGGTATTCAGGAACATCCAAGAAGTTTTATTTTATCTGGGGGTGGTGGGAGAGGAATTTATCTCAATAATATTGTCAGAACAGATTTAGCATTTGGCTTAATTCTTTCAATTGTAGCTTTCCATTTACTCTAATAATTATTTTAATTTCCTAGTTTTAAAAAGGAAAAAGGTGGGAGGGGGAGGAGAAGAGGAAAAACTGAAGGAAATTTGCTCGCAAATACAAACCCTGCCCTGGTATCACTGGCAGATCTTAAATTCTCTTAACCAACCAATTCATGCTTACCTCTGCATCTGTGAAGACTAATCTTCCCTTTATAGTATGATTTGGATAAAATGGAGCGAGTGCAGATAGAATATCTGCATCTTCATTTCTTTTCTATAAATTTTGTATTAAAGTGCCAATTCATTGGGCCACAGTCTGTCTATACCTATTTTCAGTCTTCTACCCCACTCCCAGTTCCTGTGTTTTACTCTAGTTGGTATTAACTGCTTCCTTTCCTTGTATCTGGATTCTGCTTCCTACTGTGCAGGCCTCTACACTTCAGATAGTCCCTCAATCAATATTTACCCATCATTCTTCCTTCTCTCAACAAAACTCACTGTTGCAGACTCACCAGTTCTGGGAAGCATTGTAGATCTGTTTTTTGTTGCGTACAGCTGTAATATTGTACCTTCTTCTGAGTTTATACTATAGTTCTTCAGGGGAAGGACTCTGCTAGGTGACACACACAAACTATGTTGTGCACTCATGTTGCTTAGCCCCTCCAGTTAAGCATTTAGCTAAATGAATATGTTCAATCCTCTCTTTTCAGTATGATGCTGTTCCAATCCAGCCGAGTGTGGTTATATGTTCCTGTCCGTCCCCATCTATGGTGAGGAACCAGGCAGATTCTAGCAGTCCATCTGTCATTACCACCTGTGGCAGCAGACAGGGATCTAACATGGAGGGAACTGCAGCTGAATCAAGGTCTAGTTCGAACTCCCTTCAACAACATTCAGGACAACAGCCTCCACAGCCTCGAAAAAAACGACCCGAAGACTTCAAATTTGGGAAAATACTGGGTGAAGGATCTTTCTCGACAGTGAGTAATACAGCAATTTTTTTCAGCTACTTTGGCATTGCAAGGCTAGTGCTAGATATGCTATATTGGGTCAACACAAACATAATAGCAATCATAAAAAGGTAGGAATGGAAGCAGTGTACCCTGTAAGCTGTGCGCTTATTTGGCCACTCAGGAGAGTTTCAAATGCCGCCCAGCTGATTAGCAGAGTGCCCCACAGCTAGGCGTTTGTTTTTACAGATGGTGCACGTTGCACACTTGCGTTCACATAGAAGAATGTGCCTCACACATGATGGAAAAAATCCATAGATGGATGGAAAAGATTAGAACAGGGCTACTCCACTTTGGAAGCCCTGGGGGCCACAATGATAGTCACAGCACATGACGAGGGCCGCAACTTAAGTCTGGTTGCATATATATGCAAATAATAGCTTATTTCACACAATGCCACAGTGCTTCTGGCACCTCCTCCCTGGGGGCTAGAAACGCCAACACCCTGTACCCGTCTGTTCCAGCCACTTGTGTCTTTCAGTGCTCACTCCACCTGGGAGATGCCTCACTGTTGTGGAGTGTGGAGGCCACATTCAAAGGATCCCACCCGCGGGCCGCATGTTGAGCCCTGCGTAAACCCAGACCTCACCACGGGCCATAAATAAATGGGCCGTGGGCCTCATGCGACCCACGGGCCACATCTTGAGTAACCCTGGAATAGAAGGAACATTGCATGGAAGGGATCTTAACATGTATACGCTAGGGATGTAATAGTATAGTTGATTAACCGATAAGCAAAAGCTTATAGGTTAATGCTATAGACTACATGCATTCCCCCCCCCTTGCCAGTAAATTTTTTTAGCAGGCTGGCCAGCAGCCCAGCTCAGTCCTGGCTTGCACTGCATCCTGGACCTACCCCTGCTGCGGCTCTGAATTTAAAGTGTATTAGGAGCCAGGCAGGCAGGCAACCTGGCTCAGTTCCAGCTTATGCTAGATCCGGGAGCTCAGACCCCTCCCTCGCCCCTGGACAGGGGCTTCCTGGGAACTATAGAATAGTCAACTAATTGATAAGAATTCATGAGGTTAATCGACTATTCAGTTAACCAATATTTAACATCCCTAGTGTGTACACACACACTCTCTCTCTCATGCTCTCACTCGGCCAGCTTACACCGTCCCCAACAGATATTTGTCTAGCTCTTTTTTAAAACATCTAAGTTGTTTCTACCACCACCTCTGGTAACACATGCCACTATTAAACAGTCCTTATAGTGTCTTTAGATATTAGGAAATACTTTTTAACTGACCCTTACTGTAGATTACACTGATTATTTCTTGTTCTACCATTAGTGTTTGCGGGACTGAAATAACAGTTTTCCCTTTTTGTTTTTTCACAAAGTTTTATTAACCTTTAGTTCCTACAGAAACTTCTTCGGTGAACTTTGAAACTTGAAATTTGAAATTTCTCATGTGAAATAATGTCATAGAGAAAAATATCCTCAACCATGTTGGGGAAAAAATGGTTGAATAACTGAAGGCCAGTTAATGAAGGCCAGTTTTCAGTAGGGATGTTAAAATGTTTTTAAGTAAATGTGTAACTGCTGAAGGTTACACACTGGTGGGGGGAAGGGTGCAGTTGGCTCCCCGGGAACTGGTGTGCGTGGCCAGCTCCCAACTCTTCCCGTCCCCCTGTGCTGCTGCCTCTGATACAGGAGCTTTTAAGCTGGCTCCCTACGTGCATGGGTTCCGTCTGTCCCCTCTTTCTCTCTTGTGCTGCTGCCTCTGATACAGGGGCAGCAGTGCAGGGGGCTTGGTGGGCTTCCTGGGAGCCGTGTTCACTGTGCATATCCAGAGCCTGCATGTAACCGTGAAGATTAACCGATAAACCCAGGCTCATAGGTTAACCATGTACTCTGATATGCTTTCACATCCCTAGTTTTCAGTGTGCAATAGAAAGTCATTAAATTTACACTTCAAGATATGCTGTTTATGCTGCATCCACTTTGTGCATCCATTCTTCAACTCACATAAAAAGCACCATTCTGCCATAAAAACTTGAATTTTAAGTTTTCAGGAGACATTCTGTCCCAATGTGATTTTTTAAAAAAATTATTATTTTTAGTGGCTTACACGTTAATGGCGCCGTAAGGTGGTTGAGTTTCTTATGCTATTTTAAATCTTTAAGATTACTTTAAAAGATTGTGGTCTGAAGGATTTGAATTTGGATTAGGCATTTGTGTCATTGTAGAACTTCATGCATCTGAAAACATATGCCTCAGTAAGGATTTCAGTTAAATTCCTTATTTTATTTTTCTCTTTTAAAACCAAGTGTACATACACAAGAAATGAATTGTTGCATAGATACCAAAATCTGGAAATTGTTATGTCAGAGTTAGAGTAAATTAATTTGTCATGATTACACACAACAATTTGTTTCTTGATTTAAATGAACAGCTTAGTATATTACTGACTTATTTCTAGCAAAATGTATAGGAAGTGTAAAGTGACAGAATTATTGTTGCCGTTGGGACATTAGCTTTGTGACGTTTTTCTGTGACATTCCTGTGACTTTAACAAAGCAATAAGTTGCATTAAAGTGGCTCTTTTGTTCCATAGATCTAATATTATAAGAGTCAGTTTGGCAAGACAGTAGCTGAAGTATTTTGATTTATGGCAATGTGTTGGCTTTTCTCAAAGTTGTCGTAAACATGTCATATTTTGTTATCAAGGTGGAATTGGTTACCATGTGGAGATTGAAAGATCAGTGTAAATGCCCAATTCTACAAGCATTTATGCATGTGAGAGTTAGGGGTGCAAAGGGTTAATTGGTAAGCACTGCCTTACCATAATGTTTACCAGGGTAACCAGTTAACCGGCACCCGGCCAGGCTGGAGCAGCCCCCACCCACAGTGCGGTGCAGCTGGCCCGGCCTGGCCAGAGCAGCTCCCCGTCCACGGCATGCTGCAGGCGGGGGGTGCATGTTGATATTTATTAAGTAGCAGATCTTGAAAAGAGCTAGCTTAGTAGATTTCAAAACGTAGAGCTGGGATAGGGGTAGAAATTTTGCAAAAAAAAACCCCAAAACCCCTTTCTGACCTAATCTGATCATAAGTACTGTAGTCTGAGGGTTATATGTTTTAAAGATTATTAATCATATACATAAAAGCAATATCTTTTGAAATAACTTCTTATAAATACACATTTTTTAAAGCTAAGCTGTGTCTAATTTGACTCCTCACTGATGTGCTTCTGTAACTTCAGACCTTCTACATTCAGAAAATAGAAAAGTGAACAGCCCTACTACAGTTTTATTGAAAAACTTTGAACAAAATGCCCACTGCTAGAGCAGTGTAACACTGCTTACATATCGGGGGGATAAGACTGTTAAACTTAAAGTGTATATTTCACTTAATAGCATGTATTTGAAGTAAGTTAAGATGTTCGAGTACTCCAGCTCGAAAAACCTGATGTGTAAACAAGCATGGTATGATAGAAAATTATTGGGTGTAGATTATGTGAGAACTCGGCTTAGATGATAATCCTCCTAATGCATTATTAGAAAACTAATATGAAAACTACTTGCTGGAACCTTCTATCTAGATAATGTGATGTAGCAGAGAAATTCTTGCTTGTATTCAGACAAGGAGACACTGTGCATTCTAGGTGTTGTGTTCTGTGTGTGTATCTGATCAAAACTCCTCCCCTCTTATGAAACTTCTTATTCCATACAAACTATAAATTCACTTGTATTCCACTAACACATCTCTTCTCAAACTCTTTTTCTCTGCAGACATATAGAACCATTGTCTTGAAAGCCCCTGCCACATACACATGCACCCTTTGCCTCTGCTATATGGAACTCTTCCACTCTTCATCAGTGAACTGTTTTATCTTGTCAAATTGTAGGCAACACTGAAAGCCTTTCTGTTGCTTCTAAGCCTTTCTGTTGCTTCTAATCTTACAGATAAATTTGATTAAAGTGCTCAGGAACACCATGCAGGACATGGAAAGGTATTATGGCAGTCTTTTTTTTTTTTAAAGCATATTTTTAGCCTCTTATTAAAAAAAACTTGCCTAAAAGTAATTGTTGCCAAATAAACACACAACAGAGATGAATGTCATCTTGTAGAAAGATCATCAATGATTTAGCTTAGCACATTATGTTGTAACTCATGATTTCCTGAAAAGCAGGATAAAATCTAGCTTATTGATTATCTAGTGCTGTTATAGGCCCTGGTTCAGCAAAACACTTAAGTATGTACTGAGCTTTATTTATATTGACTTCATTGGGCTCAAGAACATGCTTAATTGATTTGCTAATTTGGGGCCATGATGTGGAATGTATATGGCCAGGGGTGCATTAAACATCTCTTGGCATAGGGATTGAAGTTAGTATAGAAGTCAAACTCTGACCGGGGATGAAGATCGAGCTGGCATTCTTGTAAATATCTTTGTTTTTAATGAACCAGTTACATTGTGGATTTTCCCCCTAAACCAGGTTGTCCTGGCCCGAGAATTGGCAACTTCCAGAGAATATGCCAGTAAGTAATGATTCCTTCAAGCTTAAATGTTTTAGGCATAACATTGAAATAAGTATCTTCGACTATATTCACATAAATTATTCTGTTATCTCCTTCCCTTCTAATGATGGGAGGGAGAGAGTAGGAGCAATTATTAATCAGAGAAGTTTAACATTTTAAAAAATGTCAGTGTTCTCTAGCCAATCAATTTGCAAAACTACTTAGTTAATAACATACCTTGTTTGGGCTAAAGTCCTCTGCATGTTCATTGTTCTTCTTCTTCAAGTTAAAATTCTAGAAAAACGTCATATCATAAAAGAAAATAAGGTACCCTATGTGACCAGAGAGAGAGATGTAATGTCCCGTCTGGATCACCCTTTTTTTGTGAAACTCTACTTCACGTTTCAGGATGATGAAAAGCTGTGTATCCTTTGAATTAAATATTTATTACGATGTGTTGAAAGTAGTAAGTGAATTATTTCATTAAAACATATAGATCTTAACTGGAATAAGAAAACTATGGAAAAAAAGTGGGCAGCACTTTCTTTTGGTGTGAAACTCTTTTTAGTATCTAATCATTATTGAAATAGCTATTTGAATTCCTGAGTTGATATTAAACTACAAACATGTCAAGTATTTTCAAACAAGAGGTATCATAAGTTTACATAACACTGTTTATACATGCCAGTTTAAATAAACATAGGAATATAGCCTACACCCAAAATTTCATGTCCCTTTACATTAACACCATATGGCAGAAACTATATTTTTTTAAACCAGCAGTATTTTCAAAAACTATTTCTGTAATCACTTTTTTATATAAGTACTACCACTTTGTGTTCTGCAAAACTATAAGAATGCGGAACAGAAGTAACAAATGCAAGGTCTCAACTTTATTGGCTGAAAAGTGGACCCTGAGGCTCCATCCCCTGCTCTGCCACTTTACCCTGAGGCCCAACAGCCCACCTGTTGTTGCTGGATGATTTCCACCTCACTCTACCCCACCAGGCCTGGAACTGGGACGGGAGCTGCTGCAGCCTGATGTGGAGCTGTGTCGGGGCAGGTGTGAATTGATGATACTCCTCCCCTGCATTAATTGGAGTTTTAGTGTTCGGTCAGTACGTCTGGACGCTGCTAGGTCTCCTTTTCAGCCAGCGTTTCCAGTCAAAAATCAGGCACCTGTCTATTCTAAACAAATGTTATATCCTGAAATCTAGCCTCATTAATGCTATAACATAAATTAAAAAAAAACAACCCCTGAATGTGTCTCTATAAGAGATGAACAGGGAAAACTCAGTATTAACCATTTTGCCAGTATGAAATTTAATAGCAGAAAAGACTGTTTTTAAATTGGATTGCTTAAAATTGATTTTCTTACAATCTTACTTTTGATGCAGGAGGTAATAGAAAAACTAAATTTAAAAAAAAGTTTTGGCCCTGTTCCTTCCTTATATTTATTGTGTCCATTAAATAATCAGAGCTGTTAAGTGTCTCATTTAAAATGGCTTGTATAATAATCTGATGGCTAAGGCACTGAAGAGGTTCTGGGTTGGCTTTTTAGTAACAGTTCTTAGTTACTGTGCAAGAAATCTGACTAGTTACTGGTTACAATGTAAAGAGAGGATTCTCAGTATCCCAACGGGAACATGTAATCTTTATTCCCAGGACATTTCTCTCCAACCATTCTAAAAAGTTTATTTCAGGTTAATGTTATGTTTGTAAGTGTGTTCTCTTAAAAGCTCAGGAGACTGAGATCCCCTTTTTATCCATAGAACGGTTAACAATACCAAAGTATGGCAAACTTCCTTCTTCCTTGCCTCAGACTATGGAAAACTTCTGCTCTGTAGTGATTCTTCGTAGGGATGAAAGGATAGATGTGGTCTCCTTGTAGGGCTCATTCAGTCCTTGATGATATACTTGCTGAGGCTTCCAACAATAGGCACGATGTGGTAGTCTCTTTTGGTAATGTGGACACCTGCTTATTACAAACTGGACTGAGACCAGTGCATTTTGTATGACTGCAAATGACTGATTCTTAGGGTAAATTTTCAGCCTGGCTATAACTGGGTCTCCATTTCTGCAGAAGCTAATAACTGTAGGTGACTTTTTAATCAATTATTTAAATGATTTAGACATGTCATTAACAATGTCTCAAAATAGAGGATTTAAACATCTGAATTTACCACAATTGTGTGCTATAAAAATGGAGAACAATGTCAGAAAATGTTGGCTTTGATTTTTACCAAGCCAGTTTTGGAATTAGGGTCCATATTCCTTGCCTAGTTCTCTTTCAGTTTTATTTTTATTCTGGTTCACAAAATAAGTTTGTTTGTTTGTTTTGTTTTAAAATGTCCTACTGATAATCCTTAACTCTATACTCAGATTTTGGACTTAGCTATGCCAAAAATGGCGAGCTTCTAAAATATATTCGCAAAATTGGCTCATTTGATGAGACCTGTACCAGGTTTTACACTGCTGAAATTGTATCAGCATTAGAATACTTGCATGGGAAGGGAATAATTCACAGGTAAGGTACTTAATTGGGACCAACACATTTGCAGTGGTATGTAATAAAATAGTAGTGCATTTTTAAAAGGCATACTTGTGATATAGTTTAAATATGACTAAATATGTACTTTTTTTTAAAGTGTTTTGATTAATAGCGCTATTCCCTTGCAGTACTATAAATCAAGAAAACTAGTGCTTGTGCATAGAACCTTGCAGTGGGACTGGGATTCTGTGGGTCCTGCAAGATCTGCTGCCAAAATAGCAGCAGTGGAACAAGTGTACTTTGTTGCAGGGAGGTTTGAGGGACAAAAAAAACAGACTGCTGTGATTTGCAGGAAAACACTAAATCTCTTGTCAGCGTGTCAAATAGAATTACAACAATGTAAAGCAAGCTTTTCTTTTTCAAAATGAGGTTTATAATGCTTAAATTTACGCAAAGTATAGGAAGATTGGATTATTGTAACAGGTGTTAAAGTATTTTACATGATTTAAGTGAGATGAGTTTTATTCTTTTAGTGATAAAAAATAATTTGAATTCTATTTGTATATAATATATTAACTGACAGTTTTTTTTAAATAGACTCCCCCAGGTTAACAAAAAATATTAAAAAAATCTGTCTTTAAGGATTTGCAGCATCTATAGTTTTTGAGGGAGGGAGTGCTATAAAAATGCAAGAAATAATGTGGGAGTGGATATTGTGAAGTGGGAGCGGGATTTAAAAAACAGTCTTGAATAGCGCTCTTTGTGAAATACAATGTGCAGGAAATTATATAGAATCATAGAATACTAGAACTGGAAGAGACCTTGAAAGGTCATCAAGTCGAGTCCCCTGCCCTCATGGCAGGACCACGCTCCGTCTCTAGACCATCCCTGTTAGATATCTATCTACTCGGCCCATGGGCCGTGTGTTGAGTAGCCCTGGTCTAGACTAAGGATGTTAAATTGCGGTTAATTGACTAGTCAAGTAGTCAATGGAAATTCTATCGACTACTCGACTAGTCGATAGGCACTTCCACATTCCTCCTTTGAAATGTACAAGAGCTCTTGTTGGGGCTCTTGTACATTTCAAAGGAGAATTACGGAACTCTGCATACAGCCTGGGGCCAGCAGGAAGTACCCTTGACTCTGGGCTGCTTGCGGGTGCCTACCTTGAAATGTACAAGAGTCCCCAGCTGACCCCGGGTTTCGCGCGGCATTTCAGCAGAACCCGGGATCAGCTGAGCCGGGGATTAGATGTGAGGTGGCTGCCCCTTTGAAACACCGCCTTGGTGTTTCAAAGGGGCAGAGCTGTGAAGCCCATGGACAGCTGGGGACTCCCCAGCTGACCCCAGGTTCTGGGGAAATGCCATGCGGAACCTGGGGTTAGCTGGGGAGTCCCTAGCTGACCCCAGGCTCCATGGTGCTTTGGCATTTTAAAGGGGCAGAGCTGCACAGCTGAGCCATGGATCAGCTGTGCGGCGGCTGCCGCTTTGGGGACAGCAGTGGAGCCCAGGGGCAGCTGGGGACTCCCCAGCTGACCCCGGTTCCACGCAGCATTTCCCCAGAACCTGCAGTCAAGTGAGGTGAGGTGTCCCCAGCTGACCCTGGGTTCTGGGGAAATGCCGCTCGGAACCCAGGATTAGTGGGGGAGTCCCCAGCTGACCCTGGGCTCTGTGGCGCTTCGGCGTTTTAAAGGGGCAGTTCTGCACAGCTAATCCCTGGCTCAGCTGTGTGGTGCTTCCCCTTTGAAGTACCCCTTCCCCTCCTCGCCGCTTTATCTTATAGAGGCAGCAAGGTGTGTGTGTGTGGGGGGGGGAGGGGTTGGACTAATCGTTAACATCCTTAGTCTAGACCATCCCTGATAGATGTCTGTCTGCTCTTAAATATCTCCAGCGATGGAGATTCCACAACCTTCCTAGGCAATTTATTCCAGTGTTTCACCACCCTGACAGGTAGGAAGTTTTTCTTAATGTCCAACCTCAACCTCCCTTGCTGTAGTTTAAGCCCATTGCTTCTTGTCCTATTCTCAGAGGCCAAGGAGAACAATTTTTCTCCCTCCTCCTTGTGACACCCTTTCAAATACTTAAAAACCGCTATCATGTCCACTCTGTCTTCTCCTTTCCAAACTAAACAAGCCCAGTGTGGTGCCCAATACTGGACACAATACTCCAATTGAGGCCTAATCAGCGCTGAGTAGAGTGGAATAATGACTTCTCATGTCTTGCTCACAACACTCCTGTTAATGCATCCCAAAATCATGTTTGCTTTTTTTGCAACAGTGTCACTGCTGACTCATATTTAGGTTGTGGTCCACTATGACTCCTAGATCCCTTTCTGCAGGACTCCTTCCTAGACAGTCGTTTCCTATTCTGTATGTATGAAACTGATTGTTCCTTCCTAAGTGGAGTACTTTGTATTTGTCCTTATTAAACTTCATCCTGTTTACCTCAGACCATTTCTCCTGTTTGTCCAGATCATTTTGAATTATGACCCTATCCTCCAAAGCAGTTGCAACTCCTCCCAGCTTGGTGTCATCTGCAAACTTAATAATTGTACTCTCTATGCCAATATCTAAATCGCTGATGAAGACATTGAACAGAACCAGTCCCAAAACAGACTCCTGCGGAACCCCACTTGTTATGCCCTTCCAGCAGGATTGTGAACCATTAATAACTACTCTCTGGGAACAGTTATCCAGCCAGTTATGCACCCACCTTATAGTAGCCCCATCTAAGTTGTACTTCCCTAGTTTATTGATAAGATCATGCGAGACCGTATCAAATGCCTTTGTGATGGGGCGAGGCAGCCCTGCACTGAATCCGCAGAGCCCGGCCAGGGTTACCTGGCTGCAGAGGCCCCTCCCCCGGAGCCCTACCGAGCATGTCCAGACTGCAGCTCAACTGTAAAAGCCTGGGGAAGGGCTCAGTGTGGGCTGGCAGCTGGAGCAGAAGGACCTATGCAGGGAGCTCCTGACCAGCAGCGACCCGAGACCCCAGAAGAAGCCAGCGGAGACACCGAGGCGAGTTGGGGCATCGCAGAGGCCGCCTGCCAAGGAGACGTCTCCCCAGGGAGGACAGCAAGCCTGACAAGTACATGGGGAGTAGCTCCAGCGGCCCAGGTAGGATGTGGCCCAGGGCAGGAGCAGGAGCCACCTCTTCCGCCCCGGGAACTTCGGTGTGTTTTGGCAGGACTTCCCCGGCGAGGGAGTGGCATGCCGTCCAGTCACTCACAGGGCCCTGGGCTGGGACCCAGTGGAGTAGGGTGGGCCCGGGTCCCCCTGCCTGGGGTGCACCCCTGCTATAACCCTGTTACGCCAGTGCCGGCCTTACCTTAAAGGGCTGCACGGAGGCTGTGTTTGTGGACTCAGTCTGATGGGCCCAGCCTTAAAGGGCCATCCTACAACACCGTTTGTTAAGACTTTGCATATTGACTCAGGCCTAGCCTTAAAGGGTCCTCCTTAGATTGCGTTTGGGTGACTTTGCTCATGGACCCAAGCCTGTGGACCTTGCCTTAAGAGGCCAGCCTAAACTGTATGGGTGGATACCGTGTTTATGGGCTCAGGCTGGTGAGCCTGGTTCTGAAAGGATAGACAGTGCAGGGAGTTGTGGACTCGGGATCTTTCCAGGCCCCTCAGTGGGGGCTAGAGAAAGCGCCCCATCACAGCCTTACTAAAGTCTAGGTAGACTGTGTCCACCGCTTCTCTCTTATCCACTAGACTTGTTATCCTATCAAAGAAAGCTATCCGATTGGTCTGACATGATTTGTTCTTTACAGATCCATGCTGGCTGTTACCTTATTTTCTTCCAGATATTTGCAGATTAATTCCTTAATTATTTGCTCAATTTTATTTCCTGGCACAGAAGTTAAACTGCCTGGTCTGTAGTTTCCTGGGTTGTTCTTATTTCCCTTTTTATAGATGGGCACTGTATTTGCCCTTTTCCAGTCTTCTAGAATCTCTTGATTTTTCAAAGATCGCTAAAGGCTCAGTTACCTCCTATATCAGCTCCTTGAGTATTCTAGGATGCATTTCATCAGGCCCTGGTGACTTGCAGGCATCTAACTTTTCTAAGTAATTTTTAACTTGTTCTTTTTTTATTTTATCTTTTAAACCTACCCCATTTCCACCAGCATCCACTATGTTAGGCATTCCTTCATCATCAGACTTCTTGGTGAAGACCAAAACAAAGAAGTCATTAAGCACCTCTTCCTCCAGAGCCCCCCATGCCTGCCTCACCACCCTCACCAAGCCCTGCTTTTCCTCCCAGCCGCCAGCTGAGCACTGCTGCCCAAGTCACGGCTGCTCTAACACTGCTGTGCTGGACTCTGCATGTCCTTCCCACCAGACAGCAAAGTGCTTTTCCGTGTCTGGGAAGAGACCCTGCCCTTCCCAGTGCTGGCTGGCTGAGAGGCAGGACAGGACGCGCCTCTCCCAACAGCTGCAGCTGGAGCAGTGTACCCCAGCCCTGGTCCCCAGAGCTGCTGCGGCCTGGAAGACAGGTCCACAGGCTGGTAGCAGGCTGCGGACCAGCGATTGCGAACCACTGCCGAAGGCCTAGCCCAGTCAGCAATCCACATGCTGACTGTCTGCTCCCTGGAGGAAGGGCATATTTTGGAAAAGTGTAGAATTTGCAGGTCCTTCCAACCCAGAACCATTGAAGCAGGGAGAATTCAGCTCTGGGCACTTCTAATGGAATCTGCGCTTGCTCTGCAAGACCAAAGGTTGGACTTCGCACCAAGCAGTCGGTATGTAGTGCACCTCTGGCATTGACGGTTTGGTGCCATTCATCACCTGCAGCCTTGGAGAAAGGGGCTAGTAAGCCATGCAGAGACAAGTCACCTTGTAGAGATAAGGGGAAGAAGAGTGACCAGATGGCCGACAGGCAGGAGAAGGCCCAGGTGGCACCAAGCCCTCCTACCCAGTCACCTTCCTCAGTGCTGGAGGTCCATCTTCCCTTCATGCTGGAGGCCTTTCAGGCCACACAGGACATTGAGACCACATCGGTACCGGCACCCCCAGCACCAGGGGACCGCAGCATAGGGGGAAGCCTCCATTTGGTCCTCGGTCCAGTCCTGCTTTCCTCCAGCCTCTGAGAGGAGAGCACCTCAAAGTCCCCAGAGGTCCATCAGAGAGAGGCCGTGGCACGACGCACAGTCTCCCATATAACCAGTGTCAGCGTGCAGACCTCCAGAGGCATGCGCATCCCCCAGCACCAATGGAACCAGAGAGATAGTGGGTCTCCCTGCTCACCACGGCAGTGTAGGGACATCTCTCCGCAGCCTTGGCACTGTTCGCCGTGCCATAGATACTCACTGGCACTGAGCTAGTCCAGTGGTAGAGGCTTATCTTGCAAGTCCTGGTCTCTTTCACAGCACTGAGGCTCCCCTCTTTGATGCCACTCTCTGGATTCAGGGGGTAGATCTGCTGAGCACCATAGCTGTAGAAGAGACACCAGGAGCTACTGGTCATTGAGGTCTCTGGTGGCGGAGTCCTAGTACTGAAGCAATTGCCATATGAGGTCCTTGTCTTGGGCATCAGGAAGCATCCGGTTCTGCAGTGTGGCCTCAGACTTGGCTTCCATCCCTCCGGCACAGCAGTCTGTGCAACCCTCGGCACCGTCGACCTCAGTGCTGCTGGTGCAGTCTCAGGACACGCCATGACGTCAATCGCAGTGGCAGGTGCAATGGTGCCCACAGGCTCTCTAGGGTTTCCTGGTCCAACCCCACCTTACCCGTTTGGTCACTGGAGCATTGCAAGCCCCTTCGGTACCCCCAGTATTTCATGGGCAACAGGGTAATGCAGGGGCATTAGCCCCTCCACAGCAGGCAGTTGGGGCAAGAGACCAACCCTCTGCTCAAGAGGAAGATCAACCAGCTTTGGCTTCTTTTTCCACATCTCCAGATAAGGGGATAGTGACATTTCCCCAGTAGTGTCCTTGGATGACTCAAGAGCCCACCAGGACCTCCTAAGATGGGTGCTAATGGTTTGGGCCTCCAAGCTGAGGAGGTGCAGGAGACCTGAGACTTGCTGTTTGGAGTCCTGGAGCAAGTCGACTCCACTAGTGGCCTTGCCCCTACATGAGGAGATTGCCAAGATTGCTAACACTCTGGCCAAACCCCTTCCTCCATCCCACCTATAGCTATGAATGTGGAACAAAAGTATTTTGTCCTGACAGGGGACCACGATTACCTGTATACCTACCTGCTGCCCTGCTCCCTTGTGGTGGAGTCAGTCAACCACAGGGAGCACCAGGGCCAGCCGGCACCCACTCCAAAGAATAAAAACTCTAAACTCCTGGACTTGTTTGGCAGGAATCTTTATTCGTCAGCTAGCTTTCAGCTGCGGATGGCAAATGATCAGGTGGTGTTCGCCCGCTATGAGGTCAACACTTGGCAGGCATGGACTAAGTTTGAATCATCCTTACCAGACAGGCCTCAAAGGGAGTTAAGGCCCTTGATGGACGAAGGGTCTTCAGTGGCCCTGGTGGTGCTGCAGCTGCCATCAGTTGTGGTGGACTTGGCGGTTCATGCCATGGCATCTGCCATCTCCATGTGGTGAGCTGCATGGCTCCTCCATTCAGGCCTGTCTCTGAAGGTGCAGAACTCTATACAGCACCTCCCCTTTGATACGAATGTCCTGTTTGCAGAATAGATGGACACTAAATTGCATGGGCTTAAGGATTCCCGTACAATGCTATATGTCCTGGGCACTGAAAGGAAGAAATGTAAAACCTCCCATCAATCGAAGATCCATTATCCACGCCAGGATATGGCTCATTCCTCCCCGAAGCCCTCCAAAAGAAAACTGGGCCACCATCCTCAGTCTGGCCAGCAGTTGGCCAGCCAGACTAAACTGTAGGGCCAGTGCTCCTTGTGAGTGTGTGCCTGAGGACGGCATACTGGACTCCCAAGATCCTGCCAATCTGTTTTCTTTCAGACTTCATCCTTTCCTCCCTGCAAGCAGGGACGTTACTTCGGACCGTTGGGTCCTAGCCACTATCCGCTATGGCTACAACCTCCAGTTAACCTCTACACTGCCTTCCCACCCTCCTTCCCCATCCCTCTTCAGGGACTCTTCTCACAAGCACCTCCTTGAACGGGAGTTTTCCTAGTTGCTCCAGGTGAGAGCAGTGTAATGGGTACCACTGAGCTTTGAGAACAAGGGCTTCTACTCCTGCTATTTCCTGATTCCCAAGGCAAAAGGGGGTCTATGACCTATATTGGACTTGCACAGCCTCAACAAATTCCTGGTCCGCCTTGAGTTTCACATGGTCTCTCTAGCCTTCATTATTCCTGATTGGGATCCTGGAGACTGGTATGCTGCCCTTGACCTCAATGATGAGTACTCTTATATTGTGATCTTCAAAGGCCACAAAGGCTTCCTAAAGTTTGTAGTGGGAAAGAACCGCTACCAGTTTGCTGTCCTGTCCTTTGGCCTGTCCACAGCCCCCAGGGATTTCACCAAGTGCATGTTGGTGGTACAAAGAGCGGGGGTTGGGGATGGGGGGGCAGTTTGGGGATGGCGGGTGCTGGCATCTGTGCAGTGAAGTGGAGGCAGGGGGCAGTTTGTTTGGGTTATCCTGACTCACTTGCTGCAGTCCTCTTTGGGTTGGAGGGATGGGGGGAAAGCAGGCTGTATGGGGAGGTGTGCGCCAGGAGGACATTTGCATCATTATGTTTCACACAAAGTTTACATAGGTGGTAATGGCTTAAGAAAAGAAAGAAAAAAAAATTCTTTTAACAGATTTTTTTGGAGTGTTGCAGACATCTAAAACTCTGAACTTAATGATTTTTTAAAAATACTGTATTGCATTAAGGCTAGATCTTTGCTATTGCAGTTATTCAGGAGGCAGTCAGGATTTACTGCCGAGGTGTCCTCTCACAGGTCTCTGGCTCCATTGAGGATGATAACCAGAAGGCTCCTTGTATGTGTGATCAATGATGTGGGCTGTGTCGACTTGTGCACTTAGTCTCCACAGCAGACCCCAAGGGTACGAGCTCTGTCGCATCCAAGGAACGCATCTGCTTTTCTGAAAAAATTTTTGGAAAAGCAGACATGTTTTTTCGGCATCTCTGTAAACCTCGTTCTATGAGGAAGAAGGGATGTTCCAAAAGAGGCTTTTTTTCCGACATTTGGCCCAGTGTATACAGGCCAAAATGTTGGAAAAGCCTCTTTCAGAAGAAAAGCGGAAAAAGATACACAAATTGTGGTTCACAATTTGCATATCTTTTTCTGACTTTTCTTTGTAATCTAGACACAGCCCAAGAGAGCCCCCAAAGACTACAAACCAGATGAGGATCAAAGGTGCCAGGCCAGGTTTATTGTTAAGTGAAGTACAGTAATGGTTGTCAGTAAACTCTACTGAACCACTACACATATGTACCCCATAACAATGGAATGACTCAATCAGTGGGAAATTTCCACTGCCCCCTAGGTCATACAAAGACTGCTCCTCTACCCGCCCCCCCCCCCCCGACACCACTTTATATACAGATACGTACAAACAAACCACGCATCACTGCTGATGTATCAGGCTGCCACCCTCTGATGTTGTCAGGTTACCACCCTCTGACGCTACTTAGATACCACCCATCACCCTGTACCTCGTGGTTTGATTAGATCATCTCTATCTATCATGCTGTCATTTTAGACCCTTTCCTGAACTTGGGTCTGTATCTGGGCGGAGGAGAGGGGGGAACCCAGGTCTCTTTTAATGAGCTGGTGGTACCATGTGCTTTCCACTTAGGATCAGTACCAATGAATGTTCTACACCTGGGCCTATTCCCAATTCGTGTTTTGCACTCTCAGCCCTGCTTGTACCAAGTTCTGTGTGCTGGGGCCTGCCTCTTGCTCACAGCTTAGCTTTGCTTTGTTAGCCATATTTTGTCCATTGTTAGCTTGGCCTCAGGCCTCAAACCAGGCCTGTGTTACATTGGCTTATGTTTGGGCATATCTAAACTACACTAGACTTTCGAAAGAGGATATGCAAATTCCCATGGAATTTGCATATCCTCTTTCGAAAGTCTAGCATAGTCTAGATACGCCCTTTTAGGCCTTCATCTTGCTACAGCTATGTGGTAGAGTTCTGGCTCTTATGAGTCAGAAGTAGCAAGTACTAGGTGTGATGCTAGTTTTATAGGATGAAACTTTATTTGCAAGCTCTTTGAAACATGCATCTGTCTACAAACCCTGAAACCATGTGTTAATTTGTTCTGGGGCTTATGCTATTTCAGTTGGTGACACACAAGGTGAAAGTTTCAAACCAGGATAACTTTTATCTGTGTTTACAGCATGGATCCTAAACATTCCCCAGAGACACTGTATTAACCTTAGTGAATGCCTTTTACTCGCCTTTCCAGTGTCAGTAAATATTGTATTAGTCATGCTCTCCTTGCAAATACTATTTTAGTTCACTCATAGATTTGTTTAGCATCTTAAAAGCTGAGCTATGTGTGGATAATATGCATTTTGCTGTGTTTACTAGTTTGAGTTGTTAGAAAGGAGTATGATAAATGTACTCCAAGGGTAGTGTTAAATTTTCTTTTTTATTGGATTTTATATGAAATATCATAAGCATCGCACCTTGTTAACTATCCCTTGTTTTAATATGTTTTCTTTCACACATATGGACTGTTCAATGTAATGTTATACGTGTTTTTTGTTTGTATTGGTGGTGCACATCCACACACTGCTCAATATTGGTGTAGCACATAAGAAATTTCATCTCACCCAAGGATAGAAAATATTAGAGGGAATACTGCTGTCAACCCTCCTGTAGCAGCTCACCATTGCACCCAGGACCACTGTCATGCCCCTGGCCAGGCTCCGAATGAGGGCCCTTCAGCTGTGGCTGGTGTTGGTGTATGCACCAGCCAAGCACTCCTTCGAAAGGGTGGTAATGGCCCCACCTCATGTTTTGAGGGCCCTAGAGTGGTGGACAAAGACAGAACATGACAGGCATCCCATACCATCTTCAGCCATGCTTGAGGGAACTAGTAGCCAACACTTTGGATTGTGGTTGGGGAGCCTTTGAGCTCAGTGGGTCTGGTACATACAGGAGAGATCGCTCCACATAGATATAAAAGAGCTCAGGCTTATCAGAAACACATGTAGTGTGTTTCTCCCTCACCTCATGGGCAGAGCAGTGTGCATTCTCACCAACAACACTGCCACCATGTACTACATAAATAAGCAAGGGTGGCCCGATCCCCAGAGCTCTGGAAGGAAGCAATGAGACTCTGGGAGTTCTGTGTCCTTCACAACACCGTGTTGGAAGCATGTCACCTTCCAGGCATGTGGAACATGATCATGGACTGTCTCAGTGGAGAGTTCTGTCACCATGAGTGGGCTCTTCACCCCGAGATGACTGCCTCCCTCTTCCGCAATTGGAGCTCTCCCTGACTGGACTTCTTCATGATATAAGAGAATGCAAAATGTAGCAGATTCTGCTCCCAGTTCAGTCTCAAGTGGTTCCTTTTCTGATGGTTGGAGGGTGTTTTCTACACCTTCCTTTCATTTCTCCTCATTGACAAGCCTTGCAGAAGGTCAAGATGGACAAGACAACAATGATTCTCATTGAAGCACTGGTTCAGGGTGCGGAATACCAAGTATTCTGTTCACCCAAGCGGCTATCCCTGAGACTAGACATGATGTCTTAGAATCATGGGTGTCTACTGCACCCAAACCTCAGATTGCTGCACCTGACAGCATGGTTCATATGTGGTTGAACCCTCAGAAGCAGACATGTTCGGGTGAGGTCCAGAGAGTTATCGAGAGTCAAAAACCTTTGACACGGTTTACCTACTTCACCAAGGGGACTCGCTTCTCAGTGTGGGCACAGCATTAACAGGTTGTCCCATGTGAAGCCTTCTCACAGGAAATCTTGGACTACCTGCTTCATCTGAAGCAACAGGGGCTTGCTTTGGCCACCATTAGAATCCACCTTGCAGCCATTTCCACATTTCAGCCACCCTGCCAAGTCCGCTCTGTCTTCTCACACACTGTCACGTCTTGGTTCATGAGGTGTCTGGAGCGGCTCTGCCTCCAGACCCAAGATCCTCTCCTGCAGTAGATCTTAAACTTGGTCTTTGCATGGCTCACGGGACCACCATTTGAGCCCCTGACCACATGTCCTGTGTTGCTGCTTTCTTTCAAAGTAGCTTTCTTTCAGTTAGCAGGGTGTCTGAGCTCCAAGCCCTGACATCAGAACCTCATATACCTGGTTCTTCAAGGACAAGGTCCAGCTGGGGCCTTATCTGGCCCCCTTCCTAAGGTAGAATCTGTCTTCCTTGTGGATCAGGACGATTTTTGCCAGTTTTTTATCTCAAGCCTCATGCGACCAATGAGGAGAGGCACTTACACACATTGGACATTCTGAGAGTGCTGGCCTTCTACTTAGAAAGGACAAGGCCTTTCCGCAAGTCCACACAGCACTTTGTGGCCTACACAAAGTGAGGGAGAGGTTGCCCAATTTCCTCCCAAAGACTCTAGATCAGGGGTGGGCAATAATTTTAGACGGGGGGGGCCCTACAAAAATTTGGAAAGTGGTCAAGGGCTGCACTCTTCCATGATATTAATGGAGGAGGTGAGGGGTTTAGTATGGAGATTAGGTGCAGAAGGGAGCTTGGGGTGAGGGAGGGAGTTTCGGTGAATGAGGTAGTTGTGACCCGGGCACTGGACGGGGTGCAGGGGGTTGGGGTACAGGAGGTGGTGCAGGGATTTGGGTTGAGAGGTAGGGCAGGAGGGGACTGTGATCTGGGGCAGGGGTTTGGGGTGCTGGGTCTGGGAGGGGGACAGAGGATTTGGGTATGTGGAGTAAGGGGGCAGAAGTGGGAGGTAGAGGGTTGCGGAAGGGAGGGCCAGGGGTGCTAGAGGCAGGCTCTGGCCAGGAGACTTACCAGCCAGCAGCCCATTCCTGAATCAGCCTCCCTGCTTGCCCTGCCTCTGCACAGGTTTCAGCCAGGTGCTCTGTGAATAACTATGAGCTCCTTCTGCTTCGTGGCTGCCTGTTGTTGAAACAGACAGCTCCCATTGGCCAGTTTCTGGCCAGAAGCCGGGCAATGGTATTGTGCTTAAGAACGTTAACAAACGAATAATTTACTAGTCAAGTACTACTCAACTAGTCAATAGGCACTTCCGCATTCCTCCTTTGAAATGTACAGGAGCCCCAGATGGGGCTCCTGTACATTTCAAAGGAGGAATGCGGAACTCCGTGTGCAGCCCGCAGCCCAGTGGCAAGTCCTGCTGGCATGGGGCTCCATGAGAGCGCTTACCCATTGAAATGCCCAAGAGCCCCTTGTGCATTTCAAAGCGGAAGCACCCTCATGGAGCCCAGAGTCAGCGGGACTTCCCGCTGGGCCTGGGCTGCACATCGTGTACCAGCTTTGAAATGTAGAAGAGTCCCCAGTGAGGGCTCTTGTGCATTTCAAAGCGGAAGCACCTGCATGGAGCCTGGGGTCAGCGGGGGACTCCCCAGCTGACTCTGGGTTCTGCGGAAATGTTGCAGGGAGCCTGGGTCAGCTAGGGAGTCCCCAGCTGACCCCAGGCTCCACGCGGAACTGCCACTTTGAAACTCCAAGGAGCCCTTTCAAAGGGGCAGCGCTGCGCAGAGCCCCGGGATCAGCTGTGTGGCACTGCTCCTTTGAAACGGCGCCATGATGTTTCAAAGTGGCAGTATGCATGGAGCCCGGGGTCAGCTCTGTGCGCTGCTGCTGCTTTGAAGTACCCTCCCCCCCCCCTTTGCTGCTTCTATCTGATAGAGGCAGCAAGGGGTGGAATCGACTCATCGACTAGTCCTTAACATCCTTAATTCTTCTTCGAGTGGTTGCTCATGTCCATTTGAATCAGGTGTGCGCACCGCGTGCACCGCGTCTTCCGGAGCATTTTCCCTAGCGGTACTCGTAGCGCCGGCAGGACGCCCCCTGGAGTGGCGCCGCCATGGCGGGGCATAAGTACCCCTGCCAGCGCTCCCCCACCTCAGTTCCTTCTTACCGCCAGTGACGGTTGTTGGAGCGTGTCTCTCTCTTAGATCAGTTAACGGTTCCTGTTTCTGTTAGTGTTGTAAATAGTTCTGAATTATTCAATTAGTTAGGTAAGTTAGTGTTTCTTTGTTTTTTCCTTCTGCCCTTTGGGGGGTGAGGAATGCCAGGGCCGCAAGGCTTTAAGGCGTGCGCTGTCTGCACAAAGTTCATGCCCAAAGGAGACCCTCACGACAGTTGTCTGAAGTGTCTGGGTGAGAGCCATCTTACGGACGCTTGTAAGATCTGCAAGTCGTTTAAGCCCCGCACTAAGAGGGAGAGAGACTCTCGCCTTAAACTTCTCCTCATGGAGGCGGCTTTACAGCCGGCACTGGCTGGGCACTCTGCGGTGCGCAGTGCACTGGCGTCCACGTGAGATGCCCCATCTTGGGACCGGCCCTCATCATTGAGGGCCCGGCACCGGTCTCACTCTCCAGCACCGAAAAGGTCAAGAACGTCTCGCCGTCTGTCTCCAAGCTGGAAGTTCAAGTCGAGCCTACACCATGGTACCGAATCTCCGGTGCGCACGTCCTCATCCACCACGGTGCGGCGTAAGCGAGCGGGAGGTCCATCTAGTCCAGGGCAGCTACCCTCGCACCGCCCCTCCACGCCGGACACCTTTGAGACGGCCCATGACCTTATTAGCCTCACTACCTCCCCTCCGTCGTTGGTTGAGGCGGAAGGGTTGAGATCACCTATGCTGGAGGCCGTGTTGGCACCGGCTTTGCCTCCGCACTGGCATGACCGAACAGCACCGGTCACTTATGCAGCGGGACCATCCCTGGTGGGACCAGTACCGCTTGCCTCTGCATCGGTGCCGGCATTGACGCAGGCCACCGGGCTTCACTCGGCGCTCGACTGGGCTCGACCTCCCTCGGTGCTGGGACCCCTTCGAGACTCTGTCTTGGCTGCGCCGGTGCCGTATCACCCTGGGCTCGCGACGGCGTCTTCGGCACCATCGTCGGGCCCTTCAGCATCAGCTTCTTCAGCACTGATGCACGTTTCGGCACCGTCACAGGCACCGGCATCGACCCTGTGGGTCACGCCGGTACTGCCATCGCCGGTGATGTCGGCTTCTTCGGGGTTCGTATTGCAACCGATACCGTCTACGGCACCGCAGACATGTTCCATGTTGGCACCACAACTGGCACCGGGACCAGTTCTCCCGGTGCGACAACCGGCTCCACCCCAGGCACCGGGATCTGTTCTCCTGGCACCGACTCCACTCCAGGCACCGGCTTCACCCACGGCACCGGGACCTGTTCTCCTGGTACTGCACCAGGCACCGCAACAGGCACAGACACAGGCACCGGGACCGGTTTTCCCGGAGCCGGCACGTCCGCACCGAGCGCACGTGGGCAAACCCAAGTCCATGGCCAGGTTTGCCCCCCCCCCCATCGGTGGCAGCACATTCGTCATCTGCGCCTCCCTGGCCTGAGTCTGATTACTCGTCCGATTCTGATGCAGCATCGTTCAGCTCGGGGTTCTCGGCAGCTTCCTCAACTCATAGATCTCGTTCCCAGCACCGGCGTGATCGTTCGTGGGTGCAGCAGAATTGGCCACCTCAGCCGCAATGGCCCTTTTGGACACCGTGGGCTTACCACCAGTGGAAGGGGCCTGTGACCTCCTCTGTGGTGTCCGGTGCCTCGGGGCACCGAGCACAACCGTCGGCGTCACTGTCAAGACCCCCTCCCAGTCGGGACACGAACCCCTGTACTCCCAGCCCGTTCCTGGGTCCTTGGTCGTCCAGGCTGAGGCCCAAAAAGAGAGGCTTCCCCAGCCGGGGCAGTCCCCGAAAGCTAGGGAGCCCAAGCGCCTTGACCTGATGGGCCGTAAGGTGTATGCCACTGGTGGGGTGCAACTCCGCATTGCTAATCAGCAAGCGATGCTGAGCTGCTATGCTTTTAATACCTGGCAGGCCGTGGATAAGTTCAAGGACAAGCTGCCTGCCGAGGCCCATCAGGAGTTTGCGGCCATGACCTCTGAGGGCAGAACCATTGCCTGCACGGCCCTCCAGGCTTCCCTGGATGCTGTCGACTCTGCAGCCCGCACCATGGCGTCAGGCGTGGTTATGCGCCGTGGTGCCTGGCTGCAGGTGTCTGGAATACCTCCGGACATCCAAACCACGATCCAGGGCTTGCCGTTTGATGGGAAAGCCTTGTTTTCGGAGCACACGGACTCCAGGCTCCATACGCTCAAGGACACGAGGTCTACCCTACGGTCCTTGGGGATTCACACACCGGCCCCCCAGTGTCGTCAGCTGCCCTACAGACAGCAGGGGAGAACGCAGTCCCAGGTCCCCCGTGGGGATTACTGGAGACGCCGTCCTCGTGCTCCCAGTGGGGGTGCGGGGGCGGCTGCGGGCCCGTCTTCCACAAGGGGTCATCGACGCCGCCCGAGAGGGGACAACCCTCGTGGGGCTGGTCAAGGTCCCTCCCAGCAGTCCAAGCACCTGTTTTAACGCGGTGCTAGAGGGCCGCGCACCAGCCTCCCACCCTGGCCTCCTGTTTGGGGCCAGGTTATCCTGGTTTGCCCACGCCCGGGCAGGAATCACGACCGACACCTGGGTCCTAAAGATAATCAGGTGTGGCTACACCATCCCCTTCCTGGGTTCACCCCCTTCCAACCTGCCCGCCCCATCCTCTTTCAGGGACCCCTCTCACGAAGGCACGCTCCACCAAGAGGTGCTGGCGCTTCTCGAAAAGGGAGCTGTGGAGAGGGTCCCCACACATCTGGAGGGAAAGGGGTTTTATTCCCGATATTTCTTTGTCCCGAAACCCAAGGGCGGGGTTCGTCCCATCTTAGATCTCAGGGACCTCAACAAGGCGGTCGTGAAGTCCAGGTTCAGAATGGTAACCCTAGCTTCTGTTATCCCCATTTTACAGTTAGGAGACTGGAACGCAACCCTCGATCTCAAGGACGCTTACTTCCATGTGGCAATAAGACCCAGCCACAGGAGGTTTCTCCGTTTTATTGTTTTCCCGATGCCACTTCCAATTTACAGTGCTCCCATTTGGCCTTTCAACAGCACCTAGGGTCTTTACAAAATGCATGGCAGTCGTAGCGGTGTTCCTCCGCAAAAAAGGGGTACACGTTTTTCCATACCTAGACTACTGGCTGATCCGTGGCTGCTCCTACGAGCAAGTAGAGGCCCATGTTTCCCTCACAAGGGCCCTCTTCGTAAGGCTGGGACTCATGCTAAACGAAGAAAAGTCATCGTTGACTCCCTCTCAACACCTCGAATTTATAGGAGCTCTCCTGGATGCCAGGGTGGCAAGAGCACTCCTTCCCAGGGCCAGGTTTCTGTCCATAGTGGAGCTGGTCTCCGAGTTAACCCGGTTCCCCATCACAACAGCCCGGGTCTGCTCGAGGCTGCTGGGACACATGGCAGTGTGTACGTATGTGGTACGCCATGCTCGAATGAGGCTCAGGCCTCTGCAGGCCTGGTTGGCAAGGGCATTCAACCAGACTAGGGGTCTCTGGGACACGGTTCTCACAGTGCCACCGGAGGTGATAGCCTCCCTACAATGGTGGACCCAGGAGGCGGTGGTGTGCAGCGGGGTTCCGTTCACTGTACCTCCCCCCTCGCTTACACTGGTCACAGATGCTTATGACCTGGGTTGGGGAGCACGCCTGGGGTGTCACAGAACCCAGGGCTTATGGTCCCCTGCAGAGCGGGCTCTGCACATAAGTGTCCGGGAGCTCAGGGCTGTCAGGAGAGCCTGCGAGACCTTCCTGTCAAAGCTGTCTCGCCGCTCTGTCCTGGTGTGCCTGGACAACACGGCGGCTGTGTTTTACCTCAACAGGCAGGGGGGAGCCCGGTCGCCTCCCCTCTGCCACGAGGCCCTGTGCCTCTGGGACCTGTGTGTAGAGCACAACATAGTTTTGCAGGCAGAGTACCTGCCGGGGTGCAAAAACTTGCTGGCCGATGCTCTGAGCAGGTCCTTCGGAGCCCACGAATGGTCTCTCAAGGATTCAGCCCTTTGTCAGGTCTTCCACAGGTGGGGTTGTCCCCTAGTAGACCTGTTTGCCTCAGCATGCAACACCAAGTGCCAGAGTTACTGCTCCCTGTTGGGGCTGGGGGAACACTCCAGGGGGGAATGCCATGACCGTGCCGTGGCTGGCGGGCATCCTCTATGCTTTCCCCCCGTTTCCCCTAATTCCCAGGGTTCTGACCAGGGTCAAGACCTTCAGGTCCACGGTCATCCTGATAGCCCCTCAGTGGCCCAGGCAATTCTGGTTCCCTATCCTGGTGGACATGCTCAGCAAGGAGCCTATAACGCTCCTGCTGGTTCGGGATCTCCTGACCCAACCTTGGGACGGGGGGACCATGGTTCACCGAATCTCAGCTCTCTCCACCTGATGGCCTGGTTTATCCGTGGCTGACCCAACCGGAAAGGGAATGTTCCCAGGTGGTACAGATGGTGCTCCTAAGTAGCAGGAAACCGTCTACCAGGCGGTCGTACGCAGCCAAGTGGCGGCGGTTCTCGTCTTGGGCGTCCAGAAGGGGAGTGCACCCGTCCTGTGCACCTGTCCCATCCATTCTGGACTACCTCTTTGAACTTAGGTCCAGTGGCCTCTCCACCTCCTCTATCACAGTCCATGTGGCATCCCTCTCTGCCTTCCATGTTGGTTCGGCAGGAGTCTCTCTGTTTTCTGACCCTGTGGTAAAAAGGTTCCTTAAGGGTTTGGATAAGTTGTATCCCTCGGTTAGACCCCCACTCCCCGCTTGGGACCTTAACCTCGTGTTGTCTAGACTTGTGTCGCCCCCCCTTTGAGCCGCTGGCCACGTGCTCGTTGAAGCACCTCTCTATGAAGGTTGCGTTCATTGTGGCCATCACCTCGGCTCGCAGGGTCTCCAAGCTGAGGGCGTTAACTGTAAAGCCGCCCTACCTAGTGTTTTCTGACAATAATGTGAGGCTCCGCCCTCACCCGGCTTTCCTCCCCAAGGTGGTGTCACCGTTCCATTTGTCCCAAGAAATTAACCTCCCGGTTTTCTTTCCAAAGCCCCACGCCTCCCCAAAGGAGCAAGTGCTCCATTCCCTGGATGCTAGACGTGCGCTAGCTTTCTATATTGATAGGACTAAGCCCTTTCGTAAATCCACACAATTGTTTATTGCTGTCGCTGACAGAATGAAAGGGCTTCCCATATCGACCCAAAGGTGGTCCAGTTGGGTCGCAGGGTGTATCAGGGAGTGTTATGCCTTGGCCGGGAAGGTCCCGCCCCGGGTTACAGCACATTCCACCAGGACGCAGGCGTCCTCTGTAGCTTTTGGGGTGCAGGTTCCAATCACTGAAATCTGCAGGGCGGCCACATGGTTGTCACTCCATACCTTTACCGCGCACTACGCACTGACACAGCAGGCTAGGGAGGACGCAGGGGTGGGAGCTGCAGTCCTCAGCTCTGTATTGTAAATATGTTGGGTTATTTGTACACATTGCACTTTTCTACAGTTTTTTCTGTGTTCGGTTAGTTGAATAAATATGTTTGAATTGTTCAACTGTCGTGGACTTCTGTTTCTCAGTGCTCCGATCCCTCCTCCTTGAGGTGGGTTGGCTTGGAAGTCACCTGATTCGAATGGACATGAGCAACCACTCGAAGAAGAAAAGAACGGTTACTTACCTGTAACTGTTGTTCTTCGAGATGTGTTGCTCATGTCCATTCGATTCCCCCCTACCTCCCCTTCGTCGGTGCGTCCGGCAAGAAGGAACTGAGGCGGGGGAGTGCCGGCAGGGGTACTCATGCCCCGCCATGGCGGCGCCACTCCAGGGGGCGCCCTGCCGGCGCTACGGGTACCGCTAGGGAAAACGCTCCGGAAGACGCGGTGCACGCGGTGCGCACACCTTATTCGAATGGACATGAGCAACACATCTCGAAGAACAACAGTTACAGTAAGTAACCGTTCTTTTGTGCTGGGGACAGAGCCGCTCCCAAAGCTTTCCCCCCTCCTCTCTGGGCTCACAGTTTTTAAAGTGAAACTGCCCCACAGCTGTGTTACTGAGCTGCATGCGGGTGGAGCGAGGCAAGCGGGGAGCCTGCCTGGGGCTTCCTGCAGCATCCACGGGCCAGATCCAGTGGCTTGGCGGACTGGATGTGGCCCGCAGGCTGTATTTTGCCCAGGCCTGCTCTCGATGCAGATGACTTCCTGCATCTGTACGTGCTGTGAGTTGGCAGGGGCCCAGCAAACTTGGCTGATATGGGGCCACTCTACCAGGGCGCAGGCCTGATTGCACACTTATCTCGTGCATGTCCTGACCCTCCATATTTGTCGAGCAGCAACATGGTCATCAGTGCAAAACTTCACCTGGCATGCGTAGCAGTGGCTCCATGCACTGTCCCTCATCCACAACAGGCCCCGACCCCACAGCCTCCACTGGCTACAGTTCTCCATCACCGATGAGTGGGAGCTGCAGGACAAGCATCTGCAGGCAAGGACAGCACAGTAAGCTAAGGACGATGCGTTTGGCAGGGCTATACTGGAGTCTGCATGTCCTTGACTTCTGCCCTCCTCCACAGACAACGCTTACAGTCAGCTGTGTTGAATGGACATGAGGAAGTACTGCAAGGAAAGACAAGTATCAGAAGGGTAGCCGTATTAGTCTGAATCTGCAAAAGCAATGAGGAATCCTGTGGCACCTTATTGCCCACGGAAGCTTACGCTCCAATAAATCTGTTAGTCTATAAGGTGCCGCAGGACTCTTTGTCGCTTTTTCAAGGAAAGACAGTTACCTGTTCTGTAACTGGTGTTCTTTGAGATGCATCGCTCGTGTCCATTCAGCTTCCCACCCTCCTCCCCTCTGTCGGAATTCCTACAAGAAGGAACTGAGGCAGGTGGGGCAGGGGAGTCTCTTATATAGCATGTGGCATATGCGTGCCACTCCAGGAGGCGCTGAGATCCCAGCCCCTGTGGTATTGCTTAGGGAAAAACTTCCTCCACAAGGGCACATGGCAGGCAAACATACCTATGTTGAAGGGATGTGAGCAACACATCTCAAAGAACACCAGTTAAAGAACAGGTAACTGGACACATTTGATACAATTTATACAATAAATGTGAAACTCTATATGCTATTTTTCATGTTCACTGTTTAGTACAACCACTACAGCATCCTGCATCATCTCGGTGTTGGTTGGCATGCTCTTGTTCTTTATCACAGCTGGAGGCCTATAGAATTCAATGTGTAAAGTTGAGCTTGTGCATAAGTCTCTACGCAATGATTGCCTTAGTGTAGTTATTGTCTCTGTTCCATTCATTCAGTTTTGTGGGGTGGTTATTTTTGGGCCCATGATGTTTCAGACTTAGTGATGTTTTGTGTAATAGTCAAATTAGTGTGAATTTCATGTCCGTCATTACCATATCTATCTGTCATATGTATGGTCTTTAAATTTAAGATTTACAATTGTATTAGTCTTCTTGGTGCATTTTGTTGAACCGGTGAGATGCATACTGACCTCCCATTTTGTGATTATAACTTTTTTTTTAATTTTTAGAAAGGATTGGAAAAATTAGTATGCTTTATGAAATCTGCTAGCTCTCCTCTGAAAGTTGGTTCCCATAGGTCAAATCAAAATTGCTGCAATAGTATTTTCCTTGTAAATTCTTGATGGATTAATTGTGTACACAAAGGTTTGTGTGTGTAGTGCTATAATTTGCAGAATTCATTAAGGATACTATTAACTTCAGAATTGAAATGTGATTTATGTGGTTGTCACATGTTTAATTTTAAATTTGGGACTCCACCTTTTTCAGGGACCTTAAGCCAGAGAACATTTTGCTAAATGAAGAGATGCATATTCAAATAACAGACTTTGGAACAGCAAAAGTATTATCTGCAGATAGTAGACAAGGTATGTAAATGTTCATCTCTGATCATGTGAACTATTCACAAAAAGTAGTTCCCTGAAATGCAAACCTCTTGAAATGTAAGTTAAACTGTCATCAACTCTGCATGTTTTAAGTTTTTACCATAGTCTAAATTCAGTTTTGTTGCTTGTCCTGAAACAATGCTGACTCTAAAAGCTTATGCTTAGGTGGATGAGTTCATACAGGGTGAATCTAGAACACGTAGAATTTGTTTTGGATAAATCAATTTTCTATCTAGCATAAAATATAGTAAAGGGAGCTTAATTATTTCTTCGTTGTTTATGAAGAAAGGAAACAAAAGAGTATATCCTTCTGACTCTCCAGAAAAGTCTCTTGTCTTTTCTGATTGTGTGCTAGGATGTGTCTTCCATGGCAGTGACTTAAATTAAAATGTTGTCAGATATTTTGAGCAGTTAATGATTACTGAAAACACAGGATATTAAACTTTCTGAAATCTTGCTTTTGGTATTTTTTTTGATACATCAGGGCCATGCAGCAGTGGGAGAGTGATAGAAAGGACTATATAAGCCCTAAGCTAATTCCCTTTCCTGTAGGGAAGGCTACTACAGGCTAATTGGAGCACCTGGATCATCAGCAGGTGATTGGTCTCTTGCTGCAGCTGCACGGCCTCATGTTGTGTGGCTGTCTGGACCCAGGTAGCCTTCTGCGGTGTCAGGAATCTAATAAAAATCCCCGGTTTCTGGCAGGCAGATTGGAACAAGAAAGGAGAGAGAACTGGAGTTTGAAGTTGTGTTGCTAAGAATTCACAGAGCAGAAAACTGGAGGAAGGGAGACGCTGCCTCAGCAGTGCAGTGAGACTCCCTCCCTTAGTATCAAGGACCTGAGGGTAAACCTATCCAAGGGGGAAGAGGATAAGAAACTTGCAGGGGTTGAGAGGAGCTGGGGCTCAGGTTGAGGAGCAGACCCCTTCTCTACCACTTTTCTAGGCCAGTGGTGGGACCCCAAGAGCAGGGGCAAATGGTAGTGTCCTAGTCCCCTCCTTCTACTAAGAAAAGTGCAGGACCTACCATACCAACATTGGCCATTTTGTCACGTGATGTCAAGAGTGGGATTTCCATGTTGTGAACAGAACCAACCGAAGGTGAGTCACAACCACCCTGTCCCCAAGATGGAGGACATGGTCAAAGCTCTGGTATAAGCTATCAACACCCAGCAGGAGGCTACCTGGGTCCAAACAGCTGTGCAGTAAGAGGTCATGTGGCTGTAGCTAGAGACCAATCACCAGCTGATGACCCAGGCCACCCAAGATCAAGCCATGCTGCAGGAAATAGTGAATCACGTAAAGGCCCTTGTGGAGCTGAGCTACAGGTATGACGGGATGTGAACTATTGGGCCAGCTGCTGTATGCAGAAAATGACACAGGAGGAAGATGTGGAGACATACTTCCTGGCCTTTGAGAGGACAGCCCTGCAGGAGGCCTGCCTGGCTCCAAGACCAGTGGTAAGCCATCTTCATCCCATTCTTGTTCAGGGAGTCCCAGAAGGCCTTCTCTGATACGACCGCAGAAGAGGCAGTAGCATGCCCCAAGCTGAAGTCAGAGATCCTAGATAGATCACAGCAGCCTTGTGAGCCCAGAGGTTCCATGAATGGCAGAATAGCGAAGACAAAACACTGGAGAGCACAAGAAGCCTAGCAAATCTATTACAGCTGTCAGGTGAAAACATGGAAATTTCCAGCCATGAGAACAGGTGACTGGTGCTAGTACCAACAACAGAAAGCAAGCTCCTGGCCACCT
Source organism: Pelochelys cantorii (assembly GCA_032595735.1). NCBI lineage: Eukaryota > Metazoa > Chordata > Testudines > Trionychidae > Pelochelys > Pelochelys cantorii. Next base: position 41,993,604 of record CM064341.1, read on the forward strand.
GGTGTGGATCCTATGAGGCCATGAAAGCCGTTGGGGAGATGAATTATAAGGTGAAGCATCCAGACTGCCGAAGGCCATAGTAGATCTACCCTGCCAACTCAATGCAACCCTGGCGCGAGGGGGAGACGTGCCTGGCCAAACTGCCAGGTCCACCCTGAGCAGATGGCCCACAGGGCAGGTAAGGATATCCCCCAAACTAGCCTCAGAATAATGAACAGAAATAATCAAGACGATTCAGTGGAACCAAGACATGTTTTCCACACGATCAAGCTATACTATGCTGATCCAACATCACATTATCACCTGTGTTGGAGCAAGGATGGCGATAAAACCATATCACATACCAGAGGCAAAAAAAGAAGAAATTAGGGAGGAAGTAAGGAAGAGGCTCGAACTTGAGCAATCCCACAGCCAATGGTCTAGCCCTAATGGTTTGGTCCCTATGCCTGATGGCACCCTGAGGTTCTGTAATGATTTCAGGAAATTAAATGAGGTATCACAGTTGGATGCCTACCTAATGCCATGTGTCTGTGAGCTGGTACATTAGTTAGGCAAAACCTGATACTTCACAAAAGGCTATTGGCAGACCCCTCTGGCTGAGGACACCAAGGAAGAAAACATCTTATCTGCACCGTCCAATATACTGTCCTCTTTTTTGGATCCATGGGGCCCCTACAACTCTCCAATGGTTGATGGATAGATTACTTCAGCTCCTTGTCCAAAAAGGCAACAGCATACTTGGCAATGTAGTATTCCATAGACCTGACTGGGGAGGATACCTTGGGAAAGTGGAAGCCGTGCTGGACTTTCTTAGGCTAACCTCACCCCAGTCCGTCCAAACATTCAATAGGGCTAGCCAAGGCCAGATACCTTGGGAATGTAGTTGGAAGGGGGCTGGGGACCCCTAGAGGAACAAAGTGGAGGCAATACAGGAGTGGCCCTGGCCAATGCACAAGATGCAAGTCAGAGAATGGTCTTACAGATCATGGGTATTGTCACAATTTCGTGTCTCACTTCACCACAAAGGCAGTGCCTGTGATGGAACCTGATAATAGCTTGGGACCCAGAGATAGTTAAGTGGACTGAGGCTGCAGAAGAGGTTTTCACAGACCTGAGGCTGGTCCTTTGCAGTCATACAGCGCTCATAGCCCTAGATTTCAAGAACAAATATGTTTTACAAACAGATGCCTTAGAGGTAGGACTTGGGGCCATTCTTTCACAGATGGTGGGAGATGAGAAGCACCCAATCCTTTACCTCAGCTGGAAGCTCTTGCCTAGGGAGCATGGGTACGCCGTAATAGAAAAGGAATGCCTAGTGGTTAAATGGGCCATGGAGACGCTATGGTACTATCGCTGCCTCAGTAAGTTCACCTTTGTTATGGACAATGGTCCACTCTAGTGGATGCACACTAACAAGGAGAAGGGACTAGATGGTTCCTTTCTACAATCTTTCCACTTCTAGATGCAACATAGAGCCAGAAGCCAACATGGCTATGTGGATGGCCTGTCATGACAATACTGTCTCTTGTCCCAAGTAGCCCAACACCATGGTGTTGAGGAGTGGGGGTGGGGGTGGGATATGGGATACAGCAGAGCCATGGAGCAGTGGTAGAGGAGAGAGAGAAGCCCTAGACTAATTCAGACATGGATCTCTGTAGAATAGGGAAGGTTACTACAGGTTCATTGGATCACCTGCAACCAATTAAGGCCTTGTCAATGTTGCTGAGAACCAAAAGACAAAAAGATCCAGAAGACCTGGCCCCAGCCCAGCTGAGAAGCGTCTTCTCCTAGACTCAAGGACTTCGGGTAACTCTCCTCAAGGGTGAGAGGCTAAGAAACCCACAGGGATTGAGAGGGGCTGGGGCTCAGAGTGAAGAGTAGACCCTTTCCCCACTTTACTCCTCTACCACCTTTCTGGGCCACTAGCAGGGACCTTGGTGCCCCAAGAGCACAGGCAAGAGGTGGCATCCCAGGAAAAGTGTGGGACCTACCATACCAACCGTAGACATTTTGTCACACTTCTAAAAATAGAATAATTGGCATTAAGTTGGCTTTTGCTGGTGGCTACTATAGTACTGAAAGAACATGCTGGGAAATGTCTAGCTTTTGGGGATTTAATTTTTGATATGTTTAGGAACAATATTCCATGCCATGGCAGGATCTGCGTGATGTGCTGTAGTGTTTTACACATTTCGCACAGGGAAATATTGAAGATATGGTGGCTAGCACGTGTGTGCGCGCACCTGTGTGGTTACACCAGTGGCAATGCTCTGGCTGTGCCTCAAGGGTCCTGCACTTCTGGTGGTTAGTGTTTGCCTCAGAGGCTTGCTGTGACCCTGCATACAGCCTCTTTCCCTTTGCTAGAGGCAGTTTCCTTTCCTATTACTAGACACACCTGCCACTGCAGCCAACTGTGGTCCTAAAGACTGGCCCCTCTATGTCAGGGGCAAGCCACAGTCTGACTGGGCCACACCTTGGTGGCAAGGTATGGTGGGTGTAAGGAGGGGACCTGAGCCCGCCCACTGCTCTGGGTCCCAACCTAGGGACCCTCTGGTGGTAGCCTTGTCCTGACCTCGTCTACTCCCCTTCACTGCCTCTAGTTCCCTCGACTACTTCCTCTGCATCTGCTTGGCCCTTGTTGTAAGGCCTGCAGCTTAGCATTGATCAGTCTGGAGTCTTTATCTCTAGCTCCGCTTAGCCTGCCAAGCATTGCTCTAACCTTCCTGGTCTGGACCCAAATGTGTCTCTCTGCTGGGCAGCTCCTTCTATACAGGGCTGCCCCAGCAAGCTGCCCTCTGGTTTGTTTCTTAAAAGCATGTCTCTCAATGGCCAGGGCTCTGCACAGGCTCCCTCCAGCCTGCTTTAACCCCTTCCAACCAGTGTGAGGCAGTTGCCCCATCACACTTGTATATAAAACTTTTTTCCTGTACTATATTTTATTACACGACGAGTAATCCTGTGGCATATGAGAGACTAACAAAAATATATAATGTCATGAGCTTTTGTGGGCAAAACCGTCTTCTTCGGATGAGCTTGAGTGGAGAAAAAAGGGAGACACTCAGAAAAAGAAGGGAGCCGGGAGGAAAAAGAAGTACCAGTTGTTGGAAGAAGCAGCAGCACAGGAGACTTGAGAGAGGACGTAAATGGACCACTTTATTGCCCACTGTGACAGGGAGTGCATACCCCACACTGAAGGGAGGGGGAGGGGCGGCGGCAGCGGCTAACACTCTGGGGCATAGGAAGTCCCACCCCTTCACCCAGACTGGGCATGCTTGAAGTGCTGGAACAGTATAAAAGGCAGCAGAGCAGCTCAGTCTGGGCTGACCAGCGAAGATGATGAACCTCCTGCTGGAACTCCTGAACTGCTGCTGCTAGTCACCCTGGCGGCGAGAACTGGAGACCCAGGAGACAGCCTCAACGCAACCCCTGCGGAATCCCAGGGAGAAGCAGCTGCCGGAGAGCCAGAAGACCCAGTTGCCATGTGGAACACTGATCCAAACAAAGTGGTAGGAAGTAACCCAGGGAGGGTGTAGGAGCGGTCTCTCCCACCCAGATATCCTCGGCGTGTTTTGGTTGGATTCCCCGTCGAGGGAGTGGCAGACCACGCTGCTACTCGTAGGGCCTTGGGTTGGGACCCAGTGGAGCAGGGCGGGCCCGGGTCCCCCTACCAGGGCGTTAGCCTCAACAGTATTGACACTGGCCAGTAGGCCATACTGCCCTGAACTAAGGACTACCATTTATTAACCCTAGCCAGTGGTCTGAGGGCCGTTTATGGACTTTAGCCAGTAGGCCATACTGCCCTGAACTAAGGGCTATTTATTGACTCTAGCCAGTAGGCCATATTGCCCTGGACTATGGGTTATGTGTTGAGACTAACCAGTAAGACATACTACCCTGCACTGAAGGCTACCATTTACTGACTCTGGCTAATAAGCCATACTGCCTTGAACTGAAGCATTTATATATCGACTCTGGTCATTGGGCCACACTGTCTGGTGAGCCGGGCCACTTATGGACTCGGGGTTACCCAGAGACTGGTGGAGTGTTCCGGATTATGATGACAGCCAACCCCTTTGTGGCTGAGGAGGCGACGTCTGCACCCCAGAACGTGATCACCCCAGTGACGGGGAGTGCTTTTGCCACCACACCCACACGCATTTGCCTGAGACCCCCAAAACACCATTCCAAGTGGCAAAGATTTGGCATTAGTTACACTCCTTTAGGCTTTTTAGTATGTAAATTTACACATCTATTATTACTTTCCATAAATCCTTATTTAGTAAGGTTAACTCCCATACAATGAATATTAATAAGTAGGTGATGAATACAATTATACCCACCCCTGTTTGTTGTTTACTGGTTTTTAGTTGAATCAGCATTACATACTGTTTTAATCAGCAATTTAGGGGGAAAGAAGCTCTGACCCTGATAAGTTTTACAGTGAGTGAGAACAGGCAAGGGATACAATGAGGCACAGTTAACAATGGGTGCCTTTATCAAGTTGCAGCCTAGTGTAACAATGCTTCAATCTATCTCATTAGTAGCAGGGAGGGAAAATATGTGCTTCACTATCTTTCTACATGCAGCAGGGAGGGAGAAACAGGCCTCACTTATCTTTCCTGCAAACAGCACAGAGGGAAAAGTAGGCCCCATGCAAGGAGAAAAACAGGCCTATACGTTAGCAAGGAAAATTGTGCAGGTCTGGCCAGACCCTTGCCAATGTTACAGGCCTTCCTAGACCCCATTAACTCTGAAATATTCAAACACTGACCAATTTTTAAATGGTTCAGAGGGGTAGCCGAGTTAGTCTGTAACAGGAAAAACTTAAAAAACAACAAATAGTCTAGGACAGTGGTCTCCAGCCTTTTTAGGCATGAGATCACTTTTTGAATTTAAGTGCAACCCAAGATCTACCTCAGATCCAAATACCCTTGCCTGGCCTCCCCCCTTTGTGCCCCTTCTCTGAGCCCTCCCCGTCCCGCTCACTCCATCCTCCCTCCCTTTCACCAGACTAGAGCAGAGGGTTGGGGTGCAGGCTCTCATCTGGGATTAAGGGAACTGGAGTGCAAGAGGGGCTCTGATCTGATCTTGGGGCAGGCAGTTGGGGTGCCGGATGGGGTTCTAGGTGCAGGCTCTGGGAGGGTGTTTGGATGCAGGGGTGCTCAGGGCTAGGGCATGAACTTGGGGTGCAGGAGGGGGTTCATTACTGTGGTGGGGTTTCAGGACATGGGCTCTGACTGGGCACTGATTACCTCAAGTAGCTCCTCGGGGAGCTAAGGCAGGGCTAAGGCAGGCTCATCCCTGCCCTGGCCCTGCATCACTCCCAAAAGTAGCCAGTAAACTCCCTCCGATGTCCTGTTGTGCCCACCGCCCTGCTCTGTGGATATAGGATACAGGGTGGGAGAGGGGGCACCTTGACATCAGTGCTTCGCTTCTCCCTCCCCTACCAAGGCAGAGGGCAGGAGATGCGCAGCACAAGGGTAGAGGGGCAGCTGAAGTGCCGGCACTTGCTAGCCTCTTGGCCAAACCAGTCAGGATCACCTGTCAGAGGCTCCAAGATCTACCAGTAGATCCCAATCTACTGGTTGGTGACCACTAGTCTAGTAGCACTTTAAAGGCTAACAAAACATGAAGATGGTATCATGAGCTTTCCTGGGCATGACCTTTGACTGGTCATCTGAAGAAGTGGGCTGTGCCCAGGAAAGCTCATGATACCATCTACATGTTTTGTTAGCCTTTACAGTGCTATTAGACTATTTGTTGTTGTTGTTAAGTTTTTTTTTAAATGGGTCATTCAGATAATGTCTTTGTTCAGGTGAAAGGAAAAGGTGTCATATTTGCATATGAAGGTCAATTCCATACTCTAAGGGTATGTCTACACTACAGCACTAATTCGAACTTAGTTAATTCGAACTTAGTTCGAATTAGTTAATCCGAACTAAGCTAATTCGAATTAGTGCATCTAGACCTAAAAACTAATTCGAATTAGCGTTTTGCTAATTTGAACTAGCATGTCCACATTGAGTGGACCCTGAACCGAAGTTAAGGCTGGCCGGAACCAGTGCCGACAGGGCATCAGGTTAGGACTTAGAGCGTGGAGCTGCTGCCTCAGGCTAGCCGAGGGCTGTGCTTAAAGGGACCCGACCCCCCACCCCAGACAGACAGTTCTCAGGATTCCCCGCTTGCTTGTCTACCTCGATGAGGGACAGCAAAGCAGTCCTGTCTTGGAGTGCCCTGAGTGCCCACACTCTGCACATCACAGCACTCGACCATCAGCCCGGCTGCACTTGCCGCAGGCTGCCATCCGGGGTGTCAATCGGGGGGGCTGTCAGGATCCAGGAGGCCCTGCAGGAGAGCTTCCACCCCGAGGAGCCCGCAGAGACACCCCAGTCCTCCCCATCGGGGGCTCGTGCCCCATTCCTCCCTCACCACCTTCCACTTACCCCTCCCCAGCCCCCCTTCCTGATGTAAAAAATAAAGGACACGTGTTCAAAAATAGAAACACTCTTTATTTAACAAAACTCGGTGGGGGGGGGGGGATTACCCTTGGGGAGACTGGGAAAAGGAGGTGGGAAAGGGGAAGAGAGAGGGTGGGAGAGGGGAGGTGGAAACCTGGGAGGAGGGAGCTGGAAGGGGGAAGCCAGGGGAAGAAGGAGGAGGGGAAGTCTAAAACTATGGTACGCCATATCTTCAGTACTGTGTACAGATGTGGTCTCACCTCAAAAAAGATATTTTGGCCTTGGAAAGGGTTCAGAAAAGGGCAACTACAATGATTAGGGGTTTGGAACAGGTCCCATATGAAGAGAGGCTAAAGAGACTGGGACTTTTCAGCTTAGAAAAGAGGAGACTGAGGGGGGATATGATAGAGGTCTATAAAAGCATGAGTGGTGTGGAGAGGGTGAATAAAGAAAAGTTCTTCATTAGTTCCCATAATAGAAGGACTAGACGACACCAAATTAAATTAATGGGCAGCAGGTTTAAAACTAATAAGCGAAAGTTCTTCTTCACACAGCACATAGTCAACCTGTGGAACTCCTTGCCACAGGAGGCTGTGAAGGCTAGAACTATAACAGAGTTTAAAGAGAAGTTAGATAAAGTCATGGAGGTTGGGTCCATGGAGTGCTATTAGCCAGGGGGTAGGAACGGTGTCCCTGGCCTCTGTTTGTGGAAGGCTGGAGATGGATGGCACGAGACAAATGGCTTGGTCATTGTCTTCAGTCCATCCCCTCCGGGGTACCTGGTGTTGGCCGCTGTCGGCAGACAGGCTACTGGGCTAGATGGACCTTTGGTCTGACCCAGTACGGCCGTTCTTATGTTCTAGGCTCAGGGTCGGGGGTCTCACTAGACCAACTTGATTTTCATGCAAACCTGCTCCTGGGTTCTCATGTGGCCTTTGGTGGCCAGGCTGGCAGCTATTCTGCCCTAGATGGCCGCATTCCTGTGCCTAGTGCGGAGGTTGTGGACCTTGGAGGCCTCCCCCCAAACCTCGATAAGGTCCACAATCTCCACACTAGACCAGGCGGGCGCCCACCTCTTATGGCCCCGGGCAGGCTCCTGGGAGCCGCCAGCCTGGTCCTGGGAAGAGGCGGAGGGCTGGGTGGTAGCGGGTGGCTGGCTCATGCCGTGCCAGGTGCAGGGTCTGCTGGCTGGGTGCTGGCAGGCTTGCAACTGGCACGAGCACTGTAGCCAGACCGTGCCCCTTTAAGGGGGCTGAGAGGGGGGCAGAAAAGTTTCCCTGGTTTGGCCCAGAGTGGCCACCAGGGCAACCTGGGAAGGGCTAGTCTCCCACTAGTTCGAATTAAGTGGCTACACAGCCCTTAATTTGAACTACTTAATTCGAACTAGGCGTTAGTCCTCGTAGAATGAGGTTTACCTAGTTCGAATTAAGTGCTCCCCGAGTTCGAATTAAGTTCGAACTAGCAGTTTGTATGTATAGACGCTATGAAAGTTAATTCGAACTAACAGCTGTTATTTCGAATTAACTTTGTAGTGTAGACATACCCTAAGTCTGTAGTTGGCTTGTGAAATTCCTTTGTAGAAGAATGGCTACTTTTAACTCCATGATTGAGTGCCCACGTAGGTTAAAACGGTGCTTCTCAACCTTTTTTATACTGTGGACTGGCAAACCTATTCACAAACTTTCTCTGGACTGCATTTTATTTGCATATTTGCATATTCATTATGCAAAGTAAGTTGCATATTCATATAAAATCATTAAGATCAGAGTTTGCAGATATCTACAACACTAAAAAAATTTCTGTTAAAAGAATCCTTTTCTTTCTTTTCTTAAGCCATTAATACCATGTGCATGAATGAAAATATATAACGCAATATTGATAATCGATATGGTGGTTAATAATATAAATTAAACATTGTACTCACCCAGAACCCAGGCATCCCTCCCTGCTCTAGCCACTAGCCCACCCTCCCCTCCCCTTCTCACAGAGAACACAGGAGTCTGGCAGCTCAAGCGGCTGCTAGAGCTGAAGCCAGCTGCTATGCGGCGGTTCAGGGAGGTAAAGCCACTGCGAACAGCCGGCTTCAGCTCCAGCAGCTGCCAGCTACGTGCCCGAGGTATACTCCAGCCCCAGTCCTGGAGCAGCCAGCATGGGCGTGGCCTGGCAGTGTGCCGCAGACTGGCACCAGTCTGCAGACCAGCAGTTGGGAACCATTGGGTTAAAATGTGCTCCTACAGGTTTTTGTGTGTTACCATTTCTGATATCTGATTTGTGTCCATTTATCCTTTATCATAGGGACTGTCCAGTTTGGCTAATATACATGACTATGGGGCATTGCTGGCACTTGATCATGTATATCACATTAGAGGTAATGTGATATACATGATGTAAAACTGATGTAAAACGCGACATTTGTTATTTGACTTCTTGAATGCATTTCACAATGAACTAAAACTTGGTGAAGGAATTGACTATATAGTTTATACAGACACTACAGTTTATCAACAAAAAGACTTGGATAAAAGTTTTTAATAAATGACCATCGTTAATGGTAGTCTTCAAACTGCTGTGCATTTTAACACCTTGTTGATTTGCCTTGTTCTTCAGTAGAGAGAAAAGTAAAAATAGCATAAGGTGAACACACAGTCCTCATGTGGCTTTTTATGCAGTATACATCCTTCATGTAGGCAAAGGAACATAGAACATAGTTAGGGCCCTACCCAATTCATGGCCATGAAAAATGCGTCACAGACTGTGAAATCTGTTTTCCTCCCATGAAATGTGGTCTTCTGTGTGCTTTTATCCTATGCTATACAGCCTTCACAGGGGAGCCCAGCGTTTCTTAAATTGGGGGCCCTGACCCAAAAGAGGGAATTGTGGGAAGGTCATAAGGTTATTGTAGGGTATTGCCACCCTTCCATCTGCACTGCCTTCAGAGCTGGGCAGATGGGGAGCGGTGGCTATTGGTCAGGCACTTGGCTCTGAAGGCAGTGCCTTAGCAGCAGCAGCACAGAAGTAAAAATGGCATTACCATACCAGGCCACCCTTACTTCAGAGCTGAATGGCCAGAGTGCAACAATTGCTGATGAGGGCCCAGCTCTGCAGGCAGCAGCACAGATCCAAGGGTGGTAATATCAAACTGTGCCATCCTTATTTCTGTGCTGTGGCTGGCAGCAGCTCTGCCTTCTGGCCAGCAGCCACTGTTCTCCAGCTGCCCAGATTTGAAGGCAGCGTACCATCAACAGAAGCACAGATAACACAGTTACAGTACAGGTAACAGTACTGTACCCTCCAATAGCATTGTGTCCCTCTTACAAACCCTTTTTTGGTCAGGACCTCTACAATAACAACATGATGAAATTTCAGCTTTAAATTGTAGAAATCATGAAATTTATGATTTTTAAAATCTTATGACCTTGAAATTGATTAGAATGGATCTGGAATTTGGTAGGGTCCTAGTTGTTGTACTAACCCAAGGGTGAGCAATAATTTGTGATGAAGGCCACTCCAAAGAATTTGGTAAGTAGCCAAGGGCTACATTCTTCTATGATATTAAATGAGGAGGTGGAGAATCTGGGATGGAGGTTGCATGCACAGAAACCGGACAATGGGAGCTACAGGATTGTGCTGAGGGTGTGGACAGGGCATGAAGCCTTTCCCTCCCCAGGCTTACAGCTGTTCGTAAACAGGACCCTATGACTGGCTGCTCTGAGCGGCTTGCAGGGGTGGGGCAGGCAGGGAGCATGACTGAGGCTCCCGCTGTACTCGTGGGCTAGATCCATTTGATTGGCAGGCCACATCTGACCTGTGGGCTTTATTTTGCTCCTTCTGTGCTAACCACAACAAGGCACTGGCGTAAGGAAGAATTTAGAGTAACTATTTAAATTTATGCTCATGGCTTGTTTAGGACTCCTCAGAGGGGGGGGAGCAGAAAAGGGGTTTGTGTGTTCAGGGCCAAGATTCTTCAAAGTACTGTATGAGTTGCTAAATGTAAATGGAATAGGGTTCCTTGCTCCCAGTAGCACTTTATCTTCCTCAGTACAAATCTTGACAGTCTGTTGCTACCACAATATATACCTTCCAGTGACACCAGACAGTATTGTCTTACATCCAGCAGGTTTCTCTTCTGGTGAGTGATGCATGTGCTACAAGTGAAATAAGGGATTAGTTGTGGCACAAGATGACAACATGAGAGGAGCCCAGCACAGTATAAATCACTCCTGCTGGGCTCCTCTCAGGTTGTCATCAGGAGTATGGTTTATGAAGTTCCAGGCACTGGGAAGAGGCAGGGAACACAAAGTAAGAGAACGTCAGGTTAAAGGGCTCCTTTTAAAGAGATGGAGTTATCACAACGTATTTCATCTGTAATGTTCTGTAGCAGTCTGGAAAACTGGTAAAATGTATTAGCCCAGTCAAAATGCTTACTTGCCTGCCCTCTCCTAAGAATAAAAGTGGAAGGAAATTTTTTTGGAACTGCACATCCAAAAAACAGGTACAGTTCATGGACACAGAACTTCGGTGAGTTTCTGTGATTACGTTGCATACTGTTCAATAGATATAATGTTGGTTACTCTAACTAAGACTTAACTTACATCTTTCCCTTTTCTCCCAGCACGGGCAAACTCATTTGTAGGAACAGCGCAATACGTTTCTCCGGAATTGTTGACAGAAAAATCTGCCTGTAAAAGGTAAGTAGTCTTTGTATCTATAGAGAATTTTAAGGATTTAGCTTAAGTATTTTAAAAGAGGTAAAATAGTATTGAAAATATCTTACACTTTAAAGAAAATTTGCTTTAGCATCTCTTGGCCTTTTTTAATCGAAATAAGTTCCTTATTGGCCAGTGTTGCTCCATGTGTGAGCACTAGCTTATTGGATTGCTTATGAGTTCTGGGGTCTGCAGACATAGTGACTATACAGCAGCGATTCTCAAGCTTCAACAGCCTGATGACCCCCATTTTGATTTAAATTTTTTCTTGGATCCCCAACACCAGGGTTCCCTCTAAGGTGCGTATCTGCATGGATGCACACCAAAAATGTCAATCGCCCTCACCTCCTCAGCACAGCTGCGCAGCTGTGGCCCCAGCAGGAGGGTGGCTGCCGCATCCCAAGAGCAGCTGGTTAGCCACCATGTGGCCCACATAGTGGCTGCTGGAGCTGGAGCGTATGCTGTGGTACTAAAAATAGCGCCACAGCCCTGGCTGCAGTCCTGGCACACAGGGCAGCCACATGGCCACACCCGCAGGAGTAGCTGGGGCCGGGACCACAATACTGAAAATAGCACCGTGGTCCCAACTGGGGTGCAGTCATCAAATGGCCCAGGCTGCAGCAGAGCCACTGGGGAGAGCCCCTGGTGGCAGTGGGGCTACTGGACAGAGCACAGAGCCATTGGGGAAGAGTACCTGGCGGCAGCAGGGCTATTGTGCGGAATGCAGAGCTCTGGGCACAGGAGTGAGGACTGCTGGAGAGAAACCCTGTCAGCAGTGGGGCGACTGGGCAGAGCACGGAGCCCTCCCAGATAAAATCAGATCCTAGGGGGGAAAAAACAGAGCCCTGGGTGACAGCAGAGCTGTGGGAGGATTAGGGGGTAGCGGAGCCTCCCTCCGCCATGGGGAGAGTAGAGCCCCAGGCAGCAGCAGGCATCCAGGAGGACGTGTGGAGACCTGGGCTCATTGACCTCCCCGGGTCTGGCAAATTCTCTGGCCCAGTACCACTTAGGTCCCAAGGGTGCCAGAGCAGGGAGGTTCAATCTGTAGTTTATTTTTGAAGGGTATCTTTACAAAATTAAGGCTAGAGTGCTTTTAATGAAAGTTGAGGTTCTGGAACACAACATAGAGCCTCTAGGAGAAAGAGCCAATTCAGCAAACTACCATAAGTTCAGTCATTCCCATAGAACAGGGGTTCCCAACCTGGGGTATGTGTACCCCCAGGGGGGTACAAGAAGCTTGTCAAGGGGGCACGGGGAATATTTGGTAAATAACTAGATTATCCGAATGGAAATATTCCAAAAGTAGTAGTGTTAGTGAAAAAAGTTGTGGATTCTAGAGTCTAGAATTTATTTCCTTTCATATTGAATAGGGGGTACGGGAAGGTTTACTAAAAGCCAAGGGGGTATGGGGACTGAAAAAGATTGGGAACCCCTGCCATAGAAGAAGGTGCTTTGTTTCATTCAATTTGATGAGTTACCAATTTACTTAACAAAACCGCTTGCATGAATCTCTAGTTATGTAGCAAGCAGAGTTTTCTGTTGATATTCTCATGTCATTTGCCTCTCTTGGTGGAGAAGACGTCTTTTGTCTCTTTTACAGTGTTCCCCATTTTAAAAAAAATCAATGTTTGCCACAAGTTTCCATAGGGAATAAGATGACTGTGCTGCCTCAGATAACTGTATGTGCTAGCTGATGGCAACTGCTGAATTAGTGTTTGGAAAAAATAGCTATTAATGGGACAATGTCAGATTGGAAGGATGTCTCTAGCGGGGTTCTACAGGGATTTATTCTGGGGCTTGTGGTGTTTACTATCTTTAGTAACAACCCTGCATGTAGGAATGAGAGCATATTAATCAAATTTGCAGGTGATACAAAAGTGGCCGGAGGTGGGGTTGCAAATACTGTGAAGGATAGAACTAAAATTCAAAGGGATCTTGATAAATTAGAGAATTGAGGTATATCAGAAATTCAGCAAGGACAAATGTAAGGTGCTACACTCAAGGAAGAAAAACCAAATGCACAAATACAGAATCTCAATCTCAGTCTCTCTCTCTGAGTGTATAGGCAACTAAAACTTTCTTAATGAATATTGATTCTTGTATATTGTTGCTAAATCAACATGCAGTTGATGATGACATATTAAAGGGACTTTTCTATGATTCACAGGGGGATCTAAAGCATGCAGATAATATAAGAAATATAATCAATAATTAGATTATGTACTGTGTAGTAATGTGAACTGAAGAAAAAGAACTGGCTGAAATTTTCTGGTGATATCCCTTAATTCATTTTCTGAATGTCATTATCTTGCAACTGTAGAATGAGCTTTTAGAGTCAATGGTGAGGGACGATGCATTAATTTTTGTATGCTTTATAAATTACTACACTTTTTTGACTGGATTGGGCTGGGAGGAAAGTGCAGGGGTTGGGTTGAGGGGGGCACTATGCAGAAGATGGGGCAAAAAGGGCACAATGCAGGGGTAGTGGTAAAGGGAGCACAGGATGGGGGTGCAGAGGTCGGGGAGCCCGTGGATGCAGGAATGATGGGAACAAGGCTTGGTGGGAGTGAGAGTAGGAGCCAAGCTTGGTGGTTTTCAAGGGGGGTGTATGTGTGCGCGCACGCGCAGGCTCCTGCACCTTGTTAATTATCCCTTCTTTTAGTATTTTTTTCTTCTCTAACAATTTAAATATAAGTAAATATATTTATATGTAATAAACATCCACTCAGTGTGCAGTCAAAAAAGCAAACAAAATATTAAGAATCATTAAAGAAGGTATAAAGAATAAGACAGAGAATATCATATTGCCTCTATATAAAACCATGGGACACCCACATTTTGAATACTGCGTACAGATTATTTACTTGTTCCCATAATATAAGGACTAAGGGTCACCAAATGACATTAATAGGTAACTGGTTTAAAACAAACAAAAGGAAGTTTTCCTTCACACAGTGCACAGTCAACCTGTGAAACTCCTTGCTAGAGGATGTTGTGAAAACCAAGACTTTAACAGGGTTCAAAAAAGAACTAGATAGATTCATGGAGGTTAGGTCCAACAGTGGTTGTTAGCCAGGATGGGTAGGAATGGTGTCCCTAGCCTCTGTTTTCAGCGGCTGGAAATGGATGACAGGAGAGTGATCACATGATGATTCCCTGTTCTGTTCACTCCCTCTGGGGCACCTGGCATTGGCTGCTCTTGGAAGATACTGAGCTAGATGGACCTTTGGTCTGACCCAGTATGGCTGTTCTGGTGGCACACATCTGAACAAGTGCATGTGATGTCAATTTTGGCACACCACACAAAATTCACTCCGCTCACAGATGGAAAATCTTAGAGCAAACATTGCCCAACACCCCTGCCTGCTCACTCTAGGCCCCACACACATCACCTCTTCCCCAAAGCTTCAGTGTCCTCCAGGAGAGACAGCCTGATTCTGGAAGACTCCCAGGAAACCGTGACGGTTGGCAATCTCCTGCACACCGCAGACCAGCTGTTTCCTGGCATGGAGGAGGCCCCAGGAGGGAGCAGGAGGAGATGATCAGTGGGCTGATGGACCCCCGGAGTACCCTTGCAGACCTCCACTTGAGAGAGTCTGTACTACAGGATTTAGGTTTTGTCATGAGAAGGAAGTTGATGGTGAAAAGCACAGATATCCTGGAAGCATAGTAATAAACGAAAAAGTTTTAGAAATAGTTTTGCATCCAAATAGCTGCCAGCCTTTTTCAGTCCATTTTGAACATAGAATGTTTTGCTTTTTCTGTAGGTAGCTGGGAAGAGAGTCATGATCCTCTTGCAGTGAACTCATTTAGTCCACTGGGATAGTCCTTCAGTTCACTTGTGTTTTCATGGAGCTTTGTGTCTCACACAACTTTACCTTTAAGATCTTTTTCATATAGGAATCCCATTGCAGCTTGGTCCCTATAACACCTTGCATAGTCAATTTCAGGCTGTGGTATCTGGCTGTTCCCTCACCACAACAGAAAGTAAAGTAGATATGCTAAAGGAAATGTCAGATCTGTCTGTCACAGCTTTAAAATAATGTCGTTAAGTATGCTACCTTCTGCATTCATTGCTTTAGAGAGTTTGACTAGCAAATTGGTATTGGCCACTGTCGGCAGACAGGATACTGGGCTAGATGGACCTTTGGTCTGACCCAGTATGAAAAAAAGAAAAGAAAATTGTTAGCCATCTCCTTTTAGAAACCACAAGCTCCCTGTAAAGACAGAGCAGATAATCTCTGAGCTGGTAGTCTCTTCAGCAAGATAGAAGTCCTATCCTGAAAAAGAAAAAATAATGCTAAGTCTTTCACCAAAGTAGGTGTAGTATATGTTGTGGTAAAGTGATTAATAAGTGGCTTTTCAAGCCATCTTATTACTTGCTACACAGTGGTTCTCCTAAAAAATGCCTCAAATGTAGTTTAGTCTCTTTAGCCTTTTGGACATAAATGAAAATCTTCAATTAAAATAAAGAGGGGGGGAAAAGGGGATGTAGTTTTTGAGGCTCACGCACTGCTGTATCCAAATTGTTTCAGCCTAAGGCACTAGTAGTTGCTTTTCTGTTCTTTCTGATGATCTGTCATGTATGTGGGCTGGCAGTGGTTTAGGAACAAGTACGCTCAGATGTATACTTGAGTTATGTACTATTTTCCTTTATCATATCTATTTTACTTTGTTGAAATATAGAGACAACTTTTCTTTATAGACAACTTTTCTAGCTGGCTTCTCTTGCTACATGTTGTATGTAGAGTATATGAATTGTGCTGAATTAGTCTCTTCCATTGGCTATATGTTTTCCTGGTATCCTGATTGGTAGAAGCTGAGAATAAGTAATGCTTTCAAATTTATAGGTTTACTGAATGAAGACAGTAATTTGTATGGGCTATTTTTTTTCTCCCTCTTCCTTTAAAGTTCTGACCTCTGGGCTCTTGGATGTATAATATACCAGCTTGTAGCCGGATTGCCACCATTTAGAGCTGGGTAAGAGACTTCAGATCCTATCTTGTATGTAAATTATAGTTTTGTTTTTGTTGTCATTAAATTGCATGGTTTTAAAGTTATATTAACTACGGTATACCCTGAATGTTCTAGTTATGATTTTAACCATTGTTCATTATATCTAATAATTTAGGGCTAGAGACTGTGCCTTTGCTACAACCGGGAGTCCCCAGGGGCTAGTCAAAATTCTCCTGGATCTCCCCCGCAGTTCATATCACCATGGTGGCTATCGCACACTCCCACCTCTATGCTGAGTCCGTTTCGCTGACTTCAGCATTCGTGCTCTTTCAGGCATCTAGTACCCCCAAGGGTACAAAAAGTAGGGAACTGTTCGCCCTTCAGGAATTTTGTCTGTTCTTTGCTTAGGGCTATAAAGGTGGGAGAAAGCTTCTTGTGCTCTCTCTCTGGTCATCTTTGAGCAGCTTCGCAGGAGCTGGCCCTCACTATTGAAAGAATAATGGGTTATGTAAAAAAATTCTATATACTGTTTGTCTTGTGTAATGCCAGGGTAAAAATAGCATAGGCAACATCTGATGACTAAATATTATATTCTCTTTCTTTCAGCAATGAATATCTTATATTTCAGAAAATAATTAAGTTGGAATATGACTTTCCAGAAAAATTCTTCCCCAAGGCAAAAGACCTCGTGGAAAAGCTTTTGGTAAATATTCAAGTTATATTATTGTCAGATGAATAAAGTAAATAGGATCTGCATAATGTGCTGAATTTATGAAGTTTTCCTACATTTGTATCCAAACTACTGTAAACTTCCAAACCTCCTTTAACAAGAAACCTCAAAGTTCTTGGCCATTTATGGAGAAAATTTTTCTTGAAAATAGCATCTGTTGTTAAACCGCTTTTAAAATTTACTTTCATCTGAATTGTGAAGGTGTGTGTAGAAGGAACACATTGATTAATCAAGTTGAAATAAATTATTCTAGGTAATCACACACAACAACACATCAGACTTACTGCACAAATTTACAAACTCTTTATACCCTTAATTTATTTCTTGGAAAGTTGTATGATGCATTATTTATCTGAAAACATCTCTCTAGCTATTAGACAGAAATAGTTTCATATTGGTAAAATTTGAGTTAATTTGCATTATATTTTAAGAATTTACCCCTATCACACACCATAGTACTTATACCTGCTATAGAATTATGTTAAGAAATGTTTGTATTGTGAGGATTTAAAAAGTGATGTCTTATCAATGATGATTAGGTGCAGGAGTGAAATGAACCTGCAGAAAATATTTACCTTAGTTAGTGCAATTTTTTAAAGCTGGACGGACTAATAGAGAGTTCTGCATGTTAATGTGCAGGTTAAAACCCAGATGGGATTGCCATAATGCTGTTATAAAGTTGAAAGTGAAACTGGTTGCCATTATTTTAAAAAATTGCTAACTTCATTTGAACTTGTTCAGGTTCTGGATGCTACAAAGAGATTAGGTTGTGAAGAAATGGGAGGGTATGGGCCTCTTAAGGCTCATCCATTCTTTGAAACCATTACATGGGAGAATCTGCATCATCAGACACCTCCAAAGCTCACAGCCTATTTACCTGCTATGTCTGAAGATGATGAGGATTGTTATGGAAATGTGAGTGTCAGTTGTGCTATACTGCAACTTGAGGCTTTTATACAGCGTAGATTCTTGCCAACATAATATTTTTATTCAACTGTTCTTGATCACAATTCATGTTGAGATGTTTAATAGACATTGCAGATACTGCTGGTCTCAAAATTTTTATTGAAGTTGCCTTTTGAGGAAAAATGGGGGGTAGGGGTCGCCAAACAGATTTTCCTGTGAAAAGTGTCGGCTTTTTGTTTACATTTCCCCACTCACCTTGAAAACCATAAAAAATTCAGCTGAAAACTAAAGTGTTTTTATTTGAAAATGTTGCCATGATACATCATCTGCCATTCTCCTGCCTGGACCAGGCTTGCTGGCTGGATTACATCTCTCCTGTGCACTGCCTCTGCTCTTCAAGAGTGAACTGTAATACATCATGGCAATGCTGAACGAACAGGGAGCTCCAGCATGAAGAGGAGAGTGCTCCCTTTTGACACCATAGCAGCATTTCCAAATTGAAAAAATTGTTCCTGCTGAAAAACCTGCAATTTTCTGTCTAAAGTGTAGTGGAAGAAAACCATTCTTTCATTATCAAAATTATCCTAGGGGGCAACACCATCCACTTTTCAACCAGCTGTAGTTACAGACCGGTAGATCTATGTAGTATATATTAAAGGTGTTTATAAGCGCATCTCTTAAGGTGTTAATAGATGTAAAATCCTAGTTAATCAGTTAACCGGTTAAATGTTAGGTTAACCTAAGGTTTAACTGGTTAACCAACTAAGTGGGATCCTGGAATCGGTTATGGCTCATCACCTTATACATGTTGGTTTGATCAGAACAACTCTATTATGTGCTGTCATCCCGACCTTATCTTTTAGGAGGAGTCAGTGTGTTCCTGTTATCCTTGGGAGAATGTGTTTGTGCCATTCTTGATATCGGAATGTTCTGGTACCTCTTGATACTGGCATGTGTTTGTGTGAGTGCTCTGCGACTAGCACTTCATAGGGTTTTGTATTTCTGCAACATTAGCCCTGTTCTTGTCAGATTCTGTTAGCAGCCTCATACCAGGCCTCTGATATAAAGACTTATGTCTTAAGCTCTTTTCCTACTACAATAGGCACCCGATGTGTGTGACTATCAAATTGGGCAGGTTAGGCATCTGAATGCCTGTCTTACCTTGGGGCTCAGGTGAGCGTAGTTGTGGCAACAGTGCATATGCTAGAGCAGGGGTGGCCAACCAGTTAGAGACGAAGAGCCAAAATAGCTGTGGATAGAGGGCAGAGAGCCACATATTATATATTTATTTGTATATATCTATCTATAGATATAGATAGATAGATATAGTACACAAAATGTAGTGATGAAAAATAACATTACAGGACATTTCGGACAAAAAACAATAAAAAAGTCTCTAGTCACTTAAAAAATTCACGGCCAGTCCATGGATCTTCAGAGAACTTCACAAGGAACAAACATCAAATGTAGGTACTTAAGTAGTGTTGTGAATTCTAACGTTTGTACCTCCTGGAACTCCAAAGTATGCAAGAGAGCACACCTGTTACACCTCTTATGGGATGCTCTTAGTTCATCTCTTAAGATGCACAGTATGCTGCTTAAGAATAATAAGATCAAATAACTAGGAATACTAGTGAGATGAACTGGCAAGCGAAAATTCCTAATAAGATGTGTTTGGATATGGAATAGTCTCCAGGAACAATGCTTCCATAAACTAAGACAAAAATTGAACTGAATTACCTCATATTTATTCTCCTTTGTAAAGTGCTTTCGGATCTATGGTTGAAAATTTGTAGAAGAGTTAAATAATATTATTTGTATTAGATTGTGACAAACAGCAGAACCATAAAAATTAGAGGTAGGAAAGACAATGCAAGACCCAGCTGGCAGTCCTAAAATTAAAGTTCCACTACTTCCAAATACTTAGCCAATTGATCTGTTTTTAATTCTGTTTTGGAGTCTCTTGAAACGTGACTGGCTCATTGTCATGTGTGTACACAAGCAATAAACTGACTGATTTGTTTTAAAACTTACTGATATCTCTAATTCAGCTTTGTGTCAGTGATATATTTCCTGTTACAAGGCAAGTAATTTCTTGGTTGTACATTTTAGAGCATGTTGTTTTAGCAAATCAGCAGTAAAATTACAGAGTTAAAAGGAACTTCACTGTTTTATTATGAAAATGTTGAATATTCCTTTTTGTTTAAAAAAAACAAGTGACAGTAAAATTTGTTTTAATAATCTTTCCTCCTTTAGTATGACAATCTCCTGAGCCAGTTTGGCTGTATGCAAGTTTCTGGTTCAGCATCCTCCCATTCACTGTCTGCCCCGGAGACGAATCGCCCACAAACATCAGGCAACAACATAGAACAATACATTCACGATCTTGACAATAATTCCTTTGAGTTGGACTTGCAGTTTTCTGAAGATGAGAAGAGGCTACTACTGGCAAAACAGGCTGGTGGAAATCCATGGTAAGATGTTTTAAATGGTTGATCTATGATTTTTGTGCTATAATAAGGAATCTACAAAACAGTAAACCATCTATCTGGTCTTGCTTTGGTTCATACTCACCTTTAGCAGAGTCTTAGAAACTGAACACTTAGTGATTTTGTTAGTAATTATACTTCTCCTGACTAAAGGCTTTTGATATTACTATTTTAAGAATTATGTGCAGTGCTGATCTGAAAAAATCTGTGTGTGTATATATATGATGGCAGTGGGATTGTGTTTTACCTCTGACTCCATGTCACATGAACTCAGCTTACAAGTTGAGAGATTTATTATACTTGCTACTTCTGGAAAATCAACTTGGGGGTCTGAAAACAGAATGGTTTGTTTGCTTCTCATACATGGGCATCAGTAATAGAAGTTCTTCAAGAGATTGCTCATGTCCATGCCACATTAAGTGTGTGCATTTGCTACATGACTCATGCTGGACGCTCCCTGGCATCCCAGAAGGGCATGGGGAAGTTGGAAGAAGAGACAAGACTTGCTGTGGGTGGCTCGACACCTCAATCGGAGAGTTGAGGGCTGACTCAGGCAGAGCAGTCCAGCCCTCTCCATCCTGCTCCAGTGACACCCAGTAGCAATGAAGGCCCCATCCTATTGATCTTCCTGGTCATGGAGTCCTTGGACTGTAGGACCTGCCTCAGGTCCCATTCCTGTTCCAAGCCTCAGTGCCGCACAGGAGGCATTGATTGCCTGGTGTCTTTCACTGATCTTCTGGCCTACACTGCTCCCTGAGGTTCCACGATAAAGACTCATGCCGCTCAAACAGATCCTCATGGGCCCATAGCTCGTCACTGGGCAGAGGGCAGTAAGAGGCCCTCCTGCTCTTGGTCACTGGGCAGTGATAGTGAGGCCTCAGATGCTGGTACCAAATAGGACTCTTTGCCACCAGGACAAGCCAAAACACAAATTTTGCTGCCCTCACCCACAACACCACATCCTTCAGACTGGGTGCAAGGACAGTGGACGGTGTCCTGGTTTTCCTAGAACCCATGGGGTTCACCCAACCTTCTCAGTGGGCCCACTCAGTGTCAGCAGCTTCAGAAAGGCCAAGCCAGTGCAAGCCCCTGAGAAAGATCTGGCCCCATCTCAGAAGGCCCCAGCAAGCCAACAGTCAGTCCTGCAGAAGGAAGAGGCAGAACTCATGGCATCAGCGTCTTCCTCATTCTCTCCTGATGAGGCCATTAAAAGCCCCCGCATCTGGCACTGCATGATGATGTGAAGGCACACAAGGAGCTCCTGAAGCAAGTTGCCTCCAGTTTGGGGCTCCATGCTGAGGTGTTCGAGGAACAAAGCAGATGCACTGTTCTATGTGCTTAGCTCCTCAGCACCCTTCAGCATGGCCTTGCCCTTCCATGAGTGTGTTATAAAAATCACTAATGTCCTGTGGCAGATACTTTCATCTCTGCCACCCATTTCTAAAAGGGTTGAGAGAAAATGCTTTGTCCTGGCTAAAAGCCACAAGTATCTTTACACCCACCCAGCCCAGAACTCTTTAGTGGTAGAGGCAGTCAAACATAAGGAGAGGCAGGGGCAATGCCAAAGAATAAAAACTCCGAGACTGAATTTGTTTGGCTGTAAAATGTATTTCTCCTCCAGTCTGCAGTTATGGGTGGCCAACCGCCAAACCCTCTTGGGCCGCTATGATTTTTAATGTATGGTGAGCCATGGCAAAATTCAAGGAGTTGGTTCCTGGAAGGAGATTGGGACTCTTCTGGAAGACGGCATGTGGCAGCAAGAGCTGCCTTCTAGGCAGCTTCAGATGTGGTGGACTCAGCTGTCTGCATGAAGCTTTCTGGCTACTCCTCTAGAGTTTGTCGGCGGAAGCTCAACAGTCTGTGTGAGACCTTCTGTTTGATGGCAGTGCCCTGTTTGCAGAACAGACAGGGATGAAACTACATGTTCTTAAAAACTCCCGCATTACCCTTAAGATCCTGGGGTTGTACATTCCCACCCCTGCCTGACCAACCAGGAGCCCCCTGCCAAAGAGAAGCCTGTGCCAAGTTATTTCAATCTGCCCCACACAATAATCTCAGAAATCATTTTGAGGGTGCACCCGAGGGCAATATACTGGACTTCTCTGTGGATCCAGTGTCTTCCCTCCCTCCCCGCCCCCAGTTTGGCAGCCATCTTTCCCACTTCCTCCCATGCAGAACTGCCATAATGCTGGCCCACTGGGTCCTACATACTGTTTCTCAGGATTATATCTTCCAATTCCTATCATGCCTACTCCACTCCCCATCCCTTTTCAGCGATCCCTCTCATGAGAGTCTGCTTGCACAGGAGATTCAGGAACTGTTGTGGTTGGAGGCAATGGAAGAAGTTCTGCTTCAGTATCAGGACTAGAAGCCCTTGTTCTGATATTTTCTAATTCTGAAGACCAAGGGAGGACTTGGCCTATCCTAGACCTGAGACAACTCAACAGATACCACATGGTTAAGTTCTACATGATCTCCTTATCCCCATCATTCCCACTCTGGATCTGGGAGACTGGTATGCCGTCCTTGATCTGAAGGGGACACAATTTAATGTTGCAGTCTTTCTGGGTTATAGATGTTTTCTTAGATTTACAGTGGGACCTGCACACTACCTCCCCTTTGGCCTGGCTATGGCACCAAGGGTGTTTACCAAGTGCATGGCAGTCTACTTCAGCCGTAGGGGCATCCAGATTTATCAGTACCTCAAAGACTAGTTGATAAACGTCAGTTCCAAGGCCCAGGTCCAACACGACATAGTGGTCCTCCTAGACATCTGCTGGTCCTTGGGTCTGCTAGTCAATGACAAGTAATTCGTACCAATTCAAAGGATAGATTTCATTAGAGTGGTGCTCAGCTTGACTCAGGCAAGAGCATTCCTGCCCCTAGACAAATTCCAAGCCCTGGCAAGCCTCAAAACAGGTGTCTAAGTTTCTCCTGACTGCACCCAGGGTCTGCCTGTGTCTGTTGGGCCATGTGGTGGCATATGCATTCGTAGTCCCTCATAACAGACTCTTCATACAGCTGCTCCAGCAGAGGCTGGCATCAGCTTACTACCAGTCCCGGGACCACTTAGGCAAAGTTCTCACTACCCCCCTGGAAGTACTTACCACCCTGCAGTGGTGAACTGTTCCAGAGAATGTTCTGGAGGAAATCTTGTTCAGCACTCCTGCTCGGTGTCTCAAAATAGTTTCCGATGCCTCAGATCTTTGCTGGAGTATGCACCTCAGCGATCTCCGGACCCAGAGATTGTCCGTGGGCCCTAGCGGATGTGAGGTTGCATATAAATGTCAAGGAATTCAGAGCAGTTCTTCTGGCCTGCAAGGTCTTCCTGCTGCGTATGTCAGGCAAGGTGGTACGAGTCCTCACAGATGACATGGTCTCAAGGATCTACTTCAGCAGGCAGGGAAGAGCACACTCATCTGCTCTCTGCCAGGAGACACTCCTTCTCAGGTTTTGTGACTTATGCAGAAATCCCAATCAGGAGGTCAGTCACCTCCCAGGAATAGACATTGTCCTGGCAGATTACCTCAGCAGGGACTTCTACTCATGGTGAGAAGTGGCCTGTGTGGTCTTCCAGAGATGGGGGTTCCCCCTCGTGGATCTGGACACCATTAGATAAAATAGAAAGTGCCACCAGTTTTGCTCCCAGCGGGGACTGAGCAGAGGTTCTCTCTCCAAAGCCTGCCTTCTGTCGTGGTCTGAAGGTCTGCTGTATATATTCCCACTGATCCCTCTCAGCCGGGTCCTAGTTCAGATCAACAGGACAAGGCTTGAATGATCATGATAGCCCCAGTGTGACCTTGCCAGCACTGATTCAGCACACTCATTAACAGAATCCCATACCCCCCATAACCCTTTCCTAGCCATCTGAACCTGTTATCCCACGACCACAGTCGGCTCTTGCATCCCTGCACTGTTGATGTGGAATGTGCCTTCTTGTAAGAAGTCCAGCAGGTCATGTTGGAAGGCAAAAGCTGACCATGAGGCTGACCTAAAAGGTAGAGTGAATGAGGTTCTTCCACTGGGCATCAGAGTGGGGTATCTCTCCTAAGCATGCTCAGCGCAGTCCATTCTAGATTACTTGCTGTAGCTTGGGACCCCGGGCCTGGCACATTTCTCCATCAAAATTCATATTTGCTTTTCATAACCTGCTTCAGAGATAGACCGTGTCTCCCATGACATGGTGAGATTCCTGCAGGGCCTGAAGTGACTCTGTGTAGCTGGTCCTCTCCCAGCTCATGCAGATCCCGCTCCCTTTCTTATTTGTCCTGGAAAGTAGTGTTCCTGGTTGCAGTGACTTTGGCAAGGCATGTCAGGGAGATAAGGGCTCTAACTTTGGAGCCTCCATACACAAGGACAAGGTCCAGCTGTGGCCCCACCTGGCCTTCCTGCCAAAAGTTGTTGTTTCTTCCATGTGAACCAAGACATATTCCTGCCTGTGTTCTGTCCCAAGCCTCACAAGATGATGGAAGAGAAGTGTCTTCGTGCTCTGGATGTTTGGAGGGTGTTGGCTTTTTATCTGGAACATACTAAGCCCTTCTGCATGTCTGCGCAGCTCTAGTCGCTGAGGTGATGGAAGGAACAGCCTTCCAGTTTCCTTGCAGCAGCTTTCCTGCAGGATCACTTTGTTCATATGGTTTTCCCACAGGATGGCAAAGGTCCCTCTGCCACAGATCATTCAGGCCCACTCAACCAGGGCTCAGGCATCCTCAGCAGCCTTCCTGGTGCACGTTCCTATACAGGACATCTGTAGGCCTACAATATGTCCTTGGTCTACACATTTACATTTCACTATTCCATCACTCAGCAAGCCAGAGATCACACTGAGAGTGGTGGAGTGTACTCCCCCCCCCCCCCTTATACCATGCTATGCAGGCCCCACTGCAGAGGTCCCCAGAGCTGCTCCCTTCTGGGTACTGGGGAAGAAAAAACTTCCAGCACCAGTGCATGTGGTGAGCACATATACCTAATCTAGAATGGACGTAAGCAACACATCTGGAAGAACACCAGTTACGGAATAGGTAACCTTCTCTTTAAGACAGATTAAGCTCAGTTACACATCCCCAGCCCTGCTGTCTTCAGATTGTACCATCAATAACAGGGGCAGTCGGTCAGTCTTCTCATAGTAGGAATTAAGTTGCAAATAAATTATAACCTACTCATGTTTAGCAAATCATTTTGGGGTAGGGAAAAAGAGGTTGATATTCATCTAATATTTAAAGTTATGAGTTTGGCTTGTGGAACAGAGGGGAGACCTTTAGAGAGATATGGAACTTTTTTAAAGATTTCAAGGCACTGAATCTTTAAAAATATCTCAGATAAATTTGAAAGAAAAAATAACTAGATTAGTGATGGTGATGTTTTTGGGGGAGGAGTGCTTCTGTAATGACAATAATTATTTTCTTTTTCTTGGTAGGCACCAGTTTGTAGAAAACAACTTAATACTAAAAATGGGTCCAGTAGATAAAAGAAAGGTAAGTCTCGTTATCCCAGCAAAATGTAAAATGTCATCATCTTGCAAGTTGCATCTCTAGCATTGCTAAGGAACCCCTATTTGGAGTTCTCAGATTCACATAGGCATGTTAGTTCTGTCCCAAATGTACTGTTCCTTTATAAGATGTCCTAACATGTTGTAGCAAACAGCTTTTCAATAATTGAATGTCCTTTCTTCTATTTTAAATTTTATTGTACCCTCTTGGTGGGACAAAAGCTGCAGTCCGATTTGTAATCAACTGTGCATGGAGATGTCTTTTGTCTTCCTCTACCAGTTTGATTGGTTCAGAATTACATTCAGTTTTTAGTTCTTGATATAGATGTTTGCTGTGTGCAGTGTTGGACTGCTAAGGTCTGAAGCTAGAATAGAGGCTGCTATTGTCCTAAATCTAGCTTTTAATCCTTCTGAGTTAGAATGAAACAAACTCTCATTCTAAGTACAACTCCACTTTCCTTCCCTCTCTCCTACATCTGACTTAGGCCTATTGTGTAGAGGAAGAAAGAGGTGGCATTAAAATCAGTTTAAGTATTTTAAATATAAGGTTGTTGTCACTTAACTGACTCCAGTGAATTGTCATGATGAACTGCCTATAAATGCAAAGTGTCTTCACCCCACTCATTATCTATTTACATGTCACTGTGCATTTTCTCTTCAGAAGTCCATTGTTGTGATTACTCGCTTCTATACAGGGAGCTAAAAATCTCTGAAATAGATGTTGCTCTGTTACAGTGTCTACTAGGGGGCTGTGCCCCCTGCTTGCTGTGCTCACCAGCTCCCCTCTCTCAGGGGGTAGGTGTCTGGTGAGGGGGGAGGTACAAGAGTAGGGGAAGGTGCAGGAGCAGGTTGGGGGTAGGGAGCAGGGTGGTGAGTGAGGGGGCTGGAGGTGCAGGGTCTCAGCTTGGGGGGGTATGAGTGAGCAGGCTGAGGTGCTGTGGGGTCTCATCTGAGGGTGTGTTTAAGGGGGCTGGGGTGCTGCAGGGAGGGGAGGGTGGGTAGCTTGCTGCTCCTGCCTCACCAAAGCACTGGGTGGGGGGCTGCGCAGCTCCTGCCACCCCCCGCCCCCCAGGACTGGGTAAAAGGGAGACTGCATGGCTTGCAGCTTCTGCCTTCCCAGAGCACCAGGGAGGGGGGAGGCCACACGTCTCATAGCTCCCTTCCCCGGAGGGGGGGGAGGGAGCACAGGCCACACATTTCCCTGGCCCCCCTGGAAGGAGGGATGGTCTTGTGGTTTCCGCCTCCCCCCCCCCCCCAGAGCACCAGGAAGGCCTGGCAGCTCCCGCTCCCCTGGGAAGGGGAGGAGACCTAATGGCTTGCAGCGTTTGCCCCTCCCCCCCCCGAGCTCCAGGGAGGGGTAGGCCACATGGCTCCCACTCTGCGGAGCACTGGGAAGGGAAGGAAGAGGGAGGGCGGAGAGGTGGCGGGATGCAGAGTGATGTGGTGGTGTCACTCTATCATCCTGCAGGAACATTTTTTTCTATACATAGATATTACCAGCTGTTTAATTTTTTAAATCCTCTTGGAACTTTGATAGAGGAGGTTAACTATTTAAAATGCTGGTTATATTGACACTGCAGCAGAAATGCACTAAGAGATGTACAGAAATTTAGTCAAGAAGCAGAAATTGTTTATACCATACTATGTGAGCTTCTCAAGTCCCTGCCCAAATTACTTACAGTGCAAGTTACATATGATGTAGGGGAAGAGAAAGTGGAAAGCGGACAAGAATGGGAACAGAGGAAGAGTGGAAAGTTCATGAGGTTGGTTTAGTGTAGTCGTTTTAAAATAAGTTTTAAAAAAATAATTGTATTAACTTTTACAGGATTTAGAGACATTTTCTCTCTCTAGGTCAGAGGTGGAATCCTTTTTTGGTTGGGGGCTGCTGAGCCACATATGTCACTTGGGGGCTGCATACAAGTGAGAATTAGATAACTTTGTGGAAGATAGGTCCATCAATAACCGTCAGGGGTTCAACCCTATGCTCCAAGTGTCCTTAAGCTTCCAGCTGCCACTGACCAAGACAGACTATTTGGCTAGCATGACAAAGAATCTGACTCTGTGTGGCCATTCTTATGTTCTAAGGTTTTGAAATTGTAATAACTTCAGAAACTTACTAGAAGCCCAACTCTGAAATTAGCCAACTTATATTAATTCTGCTTCAATAACAACGCCCTGAGAGAATCAGAATCCCACATTGCCTTATTTGTCTATAATAAAAAATACTAGTTTTATCAGTAAGCACAAAATGCATACATTGTATCATGAGTGTGCTGCCTGCCAGTCCACATACAGGCATTTGACAGATTACTGGTGAGATCAATAGAATAATGAAAGCTCTTGTTCCTTTCTCTGATTCAGGAAAGCATATCAATAAGTGCTAAACCCCACTGACATCACTCTGACTTAAGCACATGCTTTAAAAGGGGTGTAGGCAGGGAGGAGTGAGGAAAAACACTCTCACAGCTCTGAGAGAATAGAGCTACTAATAATACTCAATTCCTTTGCCTTGATACATTGTGTTGCTGCTACTGTTGTCTTTGTTAGGGATTGTTTGCTCGTCGGCGCCAGTTATTGCTCACTGAAGGGCCCCATCTCTATTATGTGGATCCTGTCAACAAAGTTCTGAAAGGAGAAATTCCATGGTCACTAGAGCTGCGACCAGAAGCCAAGAATTTTAAGACATTTTTTGTTCATACAGTAAGTGACTATCTTCAGGGTATTTTCCCAAAAATATCATTTTAATATCATTTTAATTGATATTCATTGATAAATTATTGGAAATTTTGATATTAATTTGAAACTTTTTGTTTTTAGAAATGTTTAATTGCCTTTTGGAATGGGTCCTATATGAAGAGAGATTAAAAAGACTTGAACTTTTCAGCTTAGAAAAGAGGAGACTAAGAGGGGATATGATAGAGATATATAAAATCATGACTGGAGTGGAAAAAGTGAATAAAGAAAAGTTATTTACTTATTCCCACGCTATAAGAACTAGGGGTCACCAAATGAAATTAATAGGCAGCAGTATTAAAACAAACAAAAGGAAGTTTTTCTTCACTCAGCGCACAGTCAACCTGTGGAACTCCTTGCCCGAGGATGTGGTAAAGGCTAGGACTTTAACAGGATTCAAAAAAGAGCTAAATAGATTCATGGAGGGTAGGTCCATCAATGGCTATTAGCCAGGATGGGTAGGAATGGTGTCCCTAGCCTCTGTTTCTCTGCAGGTGGGTGACGGGGAGGGATCACATGAGGATTGCCTGTTGTGTTCCTTCCCTCTGGGGCATCTGGTATTGGCCACTGTCAGCAGACAGGATACTGGGTTGGATGGATCGTTGGTCTGACCCAGGATGGCCGTTCTTATGCCTGTGTACTACAAAGATTTGTAGAGTTACTCATGAGTGCTAAGGAGCTGGTTTTAGTGTGTTTCTGCGAAAAGTTTGCATTATATTTCTTTGTAAAAAAAAAAAATTAAACTTCAAATGGATTGTGTGGTCTAGAAAGCCGTGCTTCAAGAGGTTGATTTTTATCTTAGTCTCTTCAAAACTGAGTCAAACTGCTCCTGTATATTCCATAGTGCAAGTAAACAAAATTTCTTACCAGTATTAGAGGGGAGGGTATTCCATCGAAGAGGAGGCCACCTGACTCCACCCCATCTTCAGCCTGGGACTGCCACACTTTTCCCCTCCTCTCCCTTCCCTGTGTTCCTTGGAGGCCCTTCAGCAACTGGAGGTGCTGCTGGCAGTTCTGCTCCCCTCCCTGCTGCACATCCCAGTCCCTGTCCCTCCATGGAGCTGCTGTGCCAGTGTTCAGGGATGGGGGGCAGGGCTTGGAGTTCTGCTACTTTCCCTGCTGGCCTTCCCAGCTGGCCGCCTGTGTACAGGCTAGAAGAGCGGGGCTGGCAGTTCTGCTCCTTTCCTCACTGGGGGAGGGGTAGCAGGGAAAGGAGCAGAATGAGAGGAGCACCTCCAGCTGCCATAGTGCCTCCAGCCCAGTACACAGAGACATTGCAGCCAGTGGAGGGGGTGGGGATAGCCAGCAGGGAGTCTTTCTGGTACACCATGCAGGCTGAAAATAACTTACCTGTAGCCCCCGTGCACTGCGTACATAGTGCAATTGACTAGAATTGTGCCAGCAACTTACTGTATCAGTTAATCAATCCACAAATCTTAAATAGAAAACCATTTACCAGCAATACAGTTATCCAGAAGTCATGCAACTTGCTGTATTATTACAATTGATGTTAACTGATATGTTCCTGAACAAATTTTTTAATCATTTAAAACTGAATTAGTTTTGTTGCTACCAGTAGAATATTTATTGCTTTTTTTTCCTGTTTCTTGTCTTACTGTTCTTGAAATAGTTATTAAACTATTATTTATTGTAGCCTAACAGGACATATTACCTGATGGACCCAAGTGGGAATGCTCATAAATGGTGCAAAAAGATACATGAAGTTTGGCGGCACAGATACCATCAGAACGCTGCTAAATAGTAATGCTCATCCAAAATGTCCCAGTCTCCCCACTTGCTGCTAGAACTCCATGTGCAGCCGATCAGAGGAATCTTCCCAACCCACCTATTCTCCATCTCAAGGGGAAGCATATGTCTGAAATATTTTTTTTAAACAAGAAACATAAATGGAATTCAGGGTCGCTTTGCTTGCTCTTTGTGCTTCTGTTGAGGCTTCCACATGCATATCGTTGAAGTGAGGATCTTGCTTTTGTGCACTTCAGCTCTGTTTCTGCTGAAAACTAATGGATAAACCTTGCATTACCAGCTTTACTTAAGATCATTTAGAACCAATCTACACGCACACACCCCAGATCATGTACCAGTCCTGCACTTTATGAGGCTGGGATTATTTCTGTGACTTTCAGATTATCATTAAACTGTATTTCATCAGGGAGCTTTTAAATGCCTCTGCTGCGGGGTAACCAGCACCTCTTCTCTTTATTTTCCGTCTTTTTTTTTTTTTTTTTCCCTGCTTATTGGTATCTGACGCAGTCAGGTCGTTTGCACCCTTGCATAACTCCTAATACAATTCTGGTTGCAGGATTTCCGTGGTACTTATTATAATTATGTGAGTAAATCAGATGTATGTGTCTGACAGACAGACTCCGATGATGCACGTTGTAAGAAAGTAAAATACTGAACATGGCACTGAAAATTTTCTAAAATTTAAATTCTGGCTTTTGACGTTCATAAAGTTTTAAATATGGAATTTTAATTTGATGCATTTACATGTTTAATCAAGGGACAGTAAACTTACCAGCATGCTTTTAACTAATACTAACTAAATTAATTTAACTAGTTAGTATAAAATGTTACTCTTGAGATAGTAATTAGACTCTTCACCTTTTCAGGAGATGAGGGCAAACAGCTTCCTTTCCAGGGTGTGCATGTATTGTGCATTTTAGCGGGGCCAACCTATTTTACTTGGGTAGAGAAGGAAGAGTGAAAACTTTGATGTACAATTGATGACTTGATTTGTCTCTTTGTATAATGAGATGTAAAAATATTCTTGTCCTGGTCATTGACCAAACAACTTGCAGACCTTTTAGCAATTCTGAAAATATTTTAAATGATTTAAATATAATAGGCTTATACACTAATCTGAATAGTTGAAAGTTCAAATGAAAATGTTGATACAAAGGAGAAAATGTATGGTACTTTAGTCATATCTATAAATGTTTCTTTACTATCGGTCTGCTTCATCCTTTTCAAATTAAATTGTGGTCAAACATTTCCTGTGACATAACAAAGACTTTGCTTTGTACATGTTAAAAATAACTTATCTAATAATGTTTTCCATATATCTGTGCTTCTGGGTAAATAGATCCCCTGGAAAGAGCACGCCCATGCCTGGACAAAAACATTCCTCCCTCATGTTTTAAGTAGTACAAATACCACACCTATTCACTATTTTCAGAAAAGTGTCTGATCTTTGCTCCTTTGCCACTTGAATTGTCTTTGTACAAAGTACTCCTCCCACCCACCCTCTGTCCCCCTCAAAGGAAGATCATCCTGCTGTTTTGTCAAGACTATTGATGGAGTACATTTTTTTGTGGTTAGTCTGAAGGTCCTAGTAGTGATGAAGCAATGCTAGATTTTTCCATATGTACCTTACAAGGCCTGTTGGGTAACAGTTCAGTGTCAGTATTTTCAGATCCTTAAAGGATCGACTACTTTCCTCAGAGTTCTCTTTGAAGACATACCAGTGTGCAGTTAGATCCTGTAGTAAAGATTCCAAACAAATACTGTACAGAACATTCGCTAATATGCATGGTCATCTTTTGCTGGGGGTGGGGGTGGGGGAGGAATGGGCAGTACAGTGCCTCACAGGCTCCTTGTGTAGAGGGAAAAGTAGAGGATATTCCTCCTGTTAAAGTCAGATGCTAATCTCAAAGTGACTTCACCCCTACTCCAAAGACAAATACAGGATTCCTGCAAGTACATTAACTCACAGCCAATATAACATGCTGTTGCTTTTGTGGAGTTTGTGGCAATGGATGCCTGTGACAATCAAAGCTGTTAACTTCACCTGTATGTCAACTCTGTGGCAGTGCAGCAGGTTTTGGATTACAAATCTGTAACACTGTGCTATAGACAGGTATTATTCTTACCTTCTATAGAAGTGCTTGGTTGTGGTGGATCTGTACAGAACCTCAAACGTGTGCACTTCTGTTACTTTAAATGTGGTACCTCAAAGCAAAACACAGGTTTGCAAAGCTGTGGATTGTTATGGGGGCTAGCAATGACACCACTAATTTAAACAGAAGATAAAGTAACATCCATAAACTTCTTTTCAGCTGATTATCTTCCTGTTCTTTCTGTAAACACATTTTATGTAACATCAAATAGTTAAGCAACCCCTCTCTTGTCATTCAGAAATATTTCCTCCTCCTTTTTGCCCACTTTTTAAAAAAAGTCCCTGTAACATCTGATCCTGCATACACTTTCACCCAACGAGAGGCAGCAAGAATGATTAGAATCACTGCTGTGTAGATAGTAAATGTTGGGTGTTCGTATTATGGATTCCTTTGCTTTTTTTAAAAAAAAGACAGTATTGCATTTAGAAACTTCTCCAGGTGACTCCTGCATTAAGCTGTCTCTCCTCTGCATATTCATGTTCCTTGTTATTAACCCACACTCAGCAGGTAGGGTTTTGGCCCATGAAAAAGTAGTTTTGGCTATTGTTCTCTTATCTAGAGTAGTTTACAATATTGAGTGCTACCTTCTATAGCAGGTGAAAGCTCACAAATAACAAAATCAGCTGGTAAAACTTTTTTTAATCTACTTTTTTCTCATATTAGGTGGACTCAGTCCATAATGTAAATCACAAACCTTCACTGAGAAATTGACACTCTCTTCGTAGTGGAAGGGGGCAGAAGCAGAGCCAGAGGCTTGCCAGCCTTAATTTCTGCTTTTATTAGAGGACTGATAGGTCAAGTGAAACTACTTCTCACCTCACTGTTTCCTCTCCGGTGAAGACAAGAATAGGCTAGGAAAGGCTGCTACTTGCTGTTGTATCTGTAGGAGGGGACCAAATCTATTGTGGGAGAGACTTCCCACAGTCATTTTCCTGTGGATAGGGGAATTGGTAAGGGAAGATTGGGACTATGGGAGAATAAGACAAAGGCTGTCACATGGAATGAGCATATTCCACAGCTTTGCAGCCTGCTTAGGGTAAGGATATAAGCGACTAGTCGCTTCTTCCCCCTTGCTGCCTCTATCAGAGAGTGGCAGCAAGGGTGGGGGGAGCTGGCTTAAAGCTGGTTCCCCCCTGTGCCATCTCTGCAGGGGGCAGTGGAAGTAGAGGCTCAGCGGGAAACGGCGTGAGCGGGGACTGAAGCAGTCTCCGCTTGCACCACTTCTGCTGGTCTGCTTTTGAAATGTACAAGAGCCACAGTGGGGCTCTTGTACATTTCAAAGGCTGAGGTGCCACAGAGAGCACCAGGCCTTCTGCTTTCAAACTGTAGCAAGAGCCATGCAGGGCTCTTGGTACAGTTTAAAGGCAGAACTGGCCTTATAGACTAATTGAATAGTCAATGGAAATCCCATTGACTATTCGATTAATCTAAATTTATCAGAAAGTGCTGTGTGGTTCCTGCATTGGATAGGTATACCTCAGTGTAGAGATGTCCTCATGGACAAAGCAGTTGAGTGTCTTGTGCAGGAACACACTTGGTGGTTCAGGAGAGTGCAGAGAGATGTTAAATGGCCTGCTTTGGGGCTGCAGGCAGGCCATTTACATCCGTTATGATCTCCAGAAAGGAAAAGTGTAGCTGGCCCCTAGCAGCCTTTGGGTGCTCTTGCCCCAAATATCTTCAAGAACATAGCATACTGATTCATTCACTCTCCTTTCCTGGCTACAATTACCAAGATTTCCAGAAAGGTCATGAGTCAATGTAGCCATGATTCAGATTAGGATATCTTTAGTTTGATGTCAGACCCCTGAACTCTGCTGATGGATCTTCTTTCCATTGAATGGAATCTTCTTGAAGAAAAGGCAATGGGATTGGTGCTAAAAGGTACTTAACCCACTTTCCTGCCCTTTGCAACATTGACCTGCCTTGTCTTCTGTACAGCTTTTAAAAAATGTCATGTTCAAGATTCCTTTGCTAGGCTAAGAGTTTATTTTATCAGCATTTGTTTCAGTGTTCTAAACCCTCTTCTGAGCAGGGTTTACTTTAAGAACATTGAAATTCTAGCTCACGTAAGCATTGTTCTTCAGCTTTCGAGGATGTATAGTATCTATCATGAGCAGTGTCGTGACAGTCTTGGAGTTGGAGACTCTAAGGCTTCTTGAGAATTATGAGTGTTGCCCTTGTTGCATAGTGTAAATAAAGTGTGTAGGTATTCTGGTAGATACAGCTCCAGAAAACTTCCTGTGAGGTAGGTAAAAGTACTGTATCCATGCTTCAGCTTTTGTGATCTCATATTAGGGATGTTATGCAGGACACTGTCTTGCATATTGGGCACTTTCGAAAGATCGTTGGACTTAGCCCTCACAAACTGAAGAGACGGTTTCTCCTATGTTTTTGTTGACTACAGAAATCCAAGTTTAATTATCAGTGAAATTTCCTCAATTTTAATAATATAGACAACAGCTGTATAGCATATTTCCTGCAAACTTTGATGATAAACACTGAAAATGTGTGTGTAGCTGTATCTGTATAAATGTGTGATGTGGAGGCAGATTACATGATGCAAATGCTAAGAACTTTGCCTGGATGAGCAGTGCTAAACTCATCCACTTCCAGATTTTTATTGTTCATGCAGGAGCAAGCCTTATTATGAAGGGCCATATAATTTTTTGGAGCTATAGATCCTATTGGCTCAAAAAGACTTGTGTCCATGAAGAAAGCAGTAGCTTATATAATGAAGCTCTTTCACACACAATTCTGACTGGGAGCCAAGTATTCCAACTGGATCACATCACTTTAATTCTTCCGACCTTTGATGAGGTTCTCTGCTCATTTGAGTGGTTTCCTTTGGGGAATCAGACCATTATTAATGTCTCAGCTGGGGAAAGAAGGTACATGATTTGCTAAAGCTGGGCTCTGTGGAAGCTACGGATAGCTCTCTTCTTTGGGTTGGCATTTTAAAAACTGATGTGTGGTATTTTTATTACTTGAAACATTTGGTGAATACTTCAACCCTTTTGTCTTTAGGCCAATATTTTACTAATCAAACTATGAATCACTCCTGCAATGTCTCATGACCCAGAAATTGTCAGTCCTTTCAGGTAAGTAATTCTCTTTGAACCAGAGCAGTGTATTTTCAGCTAAACTGGGAAATTTATAATCAAACTGGTAATCAGCATTTCCCTGTAACTTGTTTCCTCTGTTTTGAAACACAGCTATGAATAGTAAACAACTCAGAAATGGAAAATGTTTCTTAAAGTGTCTAAAGCATGCAATGGTCTAGTCTGCCTTAGTGACAATGAATGGGGATAGTTGCTATATTAAAAGCCTATGTACCAAGCTTGATTGGATATGGCAAAGTCTCCTAACTTGTAGCAGAACTCACAACTGCTGTATCTCATTAATAAAAAAAAAAAAACCCAAACTAGGAACTATAATCAATTTTGATAGGTGTTAGCTGTCTTTCAGATTGGTGGCAGTCAGTTCTAATGTGTGTAATATTCTCTACCTGGTTTTTAGCTGTAACTGTGATGTACAGAAAAAGCAAAAAATAAAGCAACAAATGAAAACAGAAGCAAATAATGCTAGGATACACATTTTTGTATTTTTATTCTTATAAGGTTATTTGCTGGCTTGCGTTGGCCTCTCGTTCAGTCTGTGTTATTTAAATTCTAATATATGAATTATTTGGATTGAGTTCATGTTCGGGGCCATGGTGTTGTATGTATTGATGTACAGCCTTGAATGTGAATAATTATTGTAAACTATATTTTACACTTCTCTGGCTTTGTTATATAAATTTTCTATGGGTCGATGGCTGAATCCGAGCTCCTAATTTAATGCCTGTCTCCACCGCCCGCTCGTGCTGTAGATGTGCTGGTGCCTGGATGAGGAGTTGTCACTTATGCTCGATAGACTTGTAATAAAAGCATGTAGGGTCCTAGGTCAGGCTCCCGCCTCTTCTTGCGCGCCGCCCCGGCCGGGCCGGGAGCCAATGCGGGTCTGGGGGGAAGGGCGCTGCCGAGGGTACTTCCGCCGGATGTCCGTAGAGGGAGGGGACCGGGCGGGAACGCCCCCGGCTTGAGGGAAAAGGGATCCGTGCCCCGGGAGTCCCCAGGACGTGCGGACGGGAACGGACTGCTATCTGCCTTGCCACTTCCGGCGGGGAGGCCCGGGGTTGGCAGTGCGAGCAGATCCTTCCGGTGGGCGGGTTGGCGGACCGCTATTGGGGTTGCACCCTTCCGGCGGTGGCGCGAGGATGGCGGTGGAGAATCGCTGCGAGTTCCCGGTTCCCGCCCTGGGCGGCCTTGGCCCGGGAGGGCCCTGCCGCCGCTGCAGCTCTGGAGCCTCCCTTGCCGGGGTCCCCGGTAAATGGGTCCGGCTGAACGTGGGGGGCACCTGTTTCCTCACCACTCGGCAGACGCTCTGCAGGGACCCCAAGTCCTTCCTCTTCCGCCTCTGCCAGGCCGACCCCGACCTGGACTCGGACAAGGTGAGGCTGCGGGGGGCGCCCCTCAGGCCGGGGCCCTCCCTGGCACTGGGCCCGCCCTTGGTTTAGGAGTAGCGTGGTGCCTTCCTTTCCCCGCTACCCCCATCCTGGGCCGGGGGAGACACCCAAGATGCAAGCCTGTCCTGGAGTCCGGCAGGGGAGAAAAGGTTTCCACGTCCCCCCCTCTTAGGGACTAGCAAAAACAAAAGGAAAAACTATGCAGCACTTTAAAGACTAACAAGATGCTTTAATAGGTGATGAGCTTTTGTGGGCCGGACCCGCTTCCTTGGATCATATTCTGGAAGAGAATTGGCATGACCATATATACCAGAAGAACACAGTGAAAAAAGTGAACACATTAAACTGACAAATCAGATTTAGTACAGAAGGTGGGGTGAGGGAGAGGGAGGGAGGGAGGGAATAGCTATATATGAGTCAATGAATGGCTAATCAGGGGTGATAAGGGGGGAAGCTATCTTTGTAATGGCCCATTCGTAAAGTGTCAAATTTAAGCATGAAAGAAAGTTCTGAAGTTTCCTTCTGTAATCTGGTGTTCAAGTCTCTTTGAAGTAAGATACATATAGTAAGGTCGTTAAGATTATGTCCAGGTAGGTTGAAATGAAAAGCAACTGGTTTTTCCTTGTGAAGATGTCTGATTTGTGGGCATTGATTCTTTGGCGAAGTATCTGAGAAGTCTGTCCAATATACATAGCAGAAGGACACTGTTGGCACATGATGGCATAAATTATATTTCTGGATGAACAGGAATATGTGTTCTTGATCATATAACTGACATGGTTAGGTCCAGTGATGGTGTCACCAGAGTAAATATGTGGACAAAGTTGGCCAACGGGGTTTGTTGCAAGGGAAAGTTCCAGGGTTGGTATTTATGTGGTAGGTCCTGTGGTGGTTGGTAAGAATCCTCCTGAGGTTAGATGGTTGTCTATAGGTGAACACTGTTCCCTTTTGCTTGGGACAGTCTCTTTTAAGCCCTGTCTCAGCCATTCTGACTTTTTTGGCAGCACTGGGCATTTGCCCCTTTTGGTCTTGTTAGCTGATGGGGATAATCTGTTATGTTTTGTCAAGGTCCAAAATCAAGAGAAAATAATTTAAAAAATACCCCTAGCAATAATAAGTAAAATATTTTGGAGTCTATTGAAAAGTGTCTGGTGTTATGGCCTGAAAAGTGTCATAGCCCAGATTTGGCCCATGGTCTGCCTATTGACTACCCCTGTGGGGCAGAAAAAGTAGGGAGGTCTGAGGATAACCCTGGCAACTATCAGTGGCCTTTTGTAGGGCTAGACTATGAGAAACATGTCAGGCTTTTATAGTGGTATTACCTCGTTGTATTCAGATTAACTGTTAATTTTTCTTTACAATTTACCAATTGAACTTGAGCATCTTAAGAGTAAATCAATAATTGGGCATAAAGCTCCTATATTTTCTTTGCTGCGTCATGCTTTAGATTGAAGAGAATCCTATGTGATGTAAAAGGTAGTATGAAGTTTCATTTCTTGGGAATGTATGCATTTTTAAATTTTTCCCTTAATAGTCTTATTTATGCAAGCAGAAGATTTGGGGTGTTTGCACAGCCATAATTAGAGGAGTCCTTTAAGATTATGTAAAGAGCATATAATGTTATGAAGCTATTCAACTGATCAGATTGATTGTGGGGGTTGGAATGGGCCAATTTCTACAACCTATCCATCTAGTTAATTCTTATAGATTTTTGTACCACATCCACGACCATTTGTATTGAAGTGCCTTACAAATCTATTAAAAGGCATACAAGTATCTATTTGAATTTCTGGGTCTCTATTATTTATTGAGTAAGCTTTGATTTGTCATTGGACATAGATGATTTATTGAAATTCTGCTATGTTAATTTTGCATTGTTGTGATCCCACAGTTTACAGTTTGTGAATTCTAAAACTGAGCTACTAGATTGATAGAATCACAGAACCATAGAGCTGAAAGAGACCTCAGGAGGTCATCAAGTCCAGCCCCCTGCGCTAGGCAGGACCAATCCCAATTAGATCAACCCAGTCAGGGCTTTGTCAAGCCGAGACTTAAATACCTCTAGGGATGGAGACTCCACTACTTCCCCAGGTAACCCATTCCAGTGTTTCACCACTCTCCTAGTGAAATAGTTTTTCGTAATATCCAACCTGGACCTCTCCCACCACAACTTGAGACCATTGTTCCTTGTTCTGCCATTCGTCACTACTGAGAACAGCCTCTCTCCATCCTCTCTGGAACCTCCCTTCAGGGAGTTGAAGGCTGCTATCAAATCCCCCCTCACTCTTCACTTCTGCAGACTACACAGACCCAACTCCCTCAGCCTCTCCTCATAGGTCATATGCTCCAGCCCCCTAATCATTTTAGTGGCCCGCCGCTGGACCCTCTCCAATGCGTCCACATCCTTTTTGTAGTGGGGGGCCCAGAACTTGACACAGTACTCCAGATGTGGCCTCACCAGAGCCGAATAAAAGGGAATAATGACATCTCTGGATCTGCTGGCAATGCTCCTCCTAATGCACCCTAATATGCCATTAGCCCTCTTGGCTACAAGGGCACACTGTTGACTCATATCCAGCTTCTCATCCACTGTAAGCCACAGGTCCTTTTCTGCAGAACTACTACTTAGCTGGTTGGTCCCCAGCCTGTAACAATGCTTGGGATTCTTCCGTCCCAAGTGCAGGACTCTGCACTTGTCCTTGTTGAACCTCATCAGATTTCTTGTGGCCCAATCCTCCGATTTCTCTCAGTCACTCTGGACACTCTCCCTGCCCTCCAGCGTATCTACCTCTCCCTCTAGCTTAGTGTCATCTGCAAACTTGCTAAGGGTGCAATCCATCCCCTCATCCAGGTCATTAATAAAAATATTGAACAAAACTGGTCCCAGAACCGAACCTTGGGGCACTCCGCTAGAAACCGATCGCCATCCTGACATCGAGCCGTTGATCACTACCCGCTGGGCCCGGCCTTCTAGCCAGTTTTCTATCCATCTTACCGTCCATTTATCCAATCCATGTTCCCTTAACTTGCTGGCAAGAAGATTGTGGGAGACCGTATCAAAAGCCTTGCTAAAGTCAAGGTATATCACATCCACTGATTCTGCCATGTCCACAGAGCCAGTTACCTCATCATAGAAGCTAATCAGATTGGTCAGGCACGCCTTGCCCTTTGTGAATCCATGCTGACTATTCCTAATCACTTTCCTCTCCTCCAAGTGCCTCAAAATGGATTCCTTAAGGATCCCTTCCATGATTTTTCCAGGAACCGAGGTAAGACTGACCCGCCTATAGTTCCCTGGATCGTCCTTTTTCCCTTTTTTGAAGATGGGCACTACATTTGCCTTTTTTCCAATCATCCGGGATCTCTCCCGATCTCCACGACTTTTGAAAGATAATGGCCAAAGGCTCCTCAATGACATTTGCCAACTCCCTCAGTACCCTCAGATGCATTAAGTCCGGACCCATAGATTTGTGTACGTTTAGCTTTTCTAAATAGTTCCTAACCTGTTCTTTACCCACCAAGGGCTGTAGATCTTCATCCCATCTTGCATCACTTAGCGCATTAGTCTGGGAGCCCACCTTGTCCGTGAATACAGAGGCAAAGAAAGCATTTAGTACTTCAGCTTTCCCCACATCATCTGTCACTAGGTTACCTCCTTCATCCAGTAGGGGCCCCACACCCTCTCTGATCACCTTCTTCTTGTTAACATGCCTGTAGAAACCTTTCTTGTTATCCTTCACATCCTTAGCCAGTCGCAATTCCATTTGCGCTTTTGCCTTCCTGATAACCCCCCGGCATTCTCGAGCTATACATTTAAACCCCTCCCTGGTCATTTGTCCAAGTTTCCACTTTTTGTAAGCTCCCTTTTTGTACTTAAGTTCACCAAGGATTTCCCCCGTAAGCCAATCCGGTCTCCTACCATGTTTGCCTCTTGCTATGCATTGGGATGGTTTCTTTCTGTGCCTTCAATAAGGCTTCTTTAAAATACTACCAACTGTCCTGGACTCCTTTCCCCTTCATGTAAGCATCCAAGGGGATTCTGCCCATCAGGTCTCTGAGGGAGTCAAAATCTGCTTTTCTGAAGTCCAAAGTGTGTATTTTACTACTCTCTTTTCTTCCTTGGGTCAGGATCCTGAAATCTACCATCTCATGATCACTGCTTCCCAGGTTGTCACCCACCTCTACTTCCCCTATTAGTTCCTCCCTGTTTGTGAGATTGCCATACAAAAGAGTATGTTGAATTAAAAAAATGGTTTTTAACGACAAAAAGCTAAGGCACAAAATGAGCAAGGGATAAGAGTAAGAAAAGGTTCTAATAAATATATTAGAAGTAAGAGAAGGAGGAAAGCATAGATACATTTACTTAATGGGGAAAGAGAAATAACGAATGACAAAGAATGCTGAGGTGTTTAATGCTTTTTTTTGGGACTACATTTGTTATTGAAAATGTTAATTGTGAAAAGATGCTTAAGAACATAAGAATGGCCATACTGGATCAGAACAAAGGTCGGTCCAGCCCAGTATCCTGTCTGCCGACAGTGGCCAATGCCAGGTATCCCAGAGGGAGTGAACTGAACAGGTAATGATCGAGTGATCTCTCTCCTGGTATCCATCTCCACCCTGTGACAGACAGAGGCTAGGGACATCATTCCTTACCCATCCTGGCTAATAGCCATTAATGG
Source organism: Pelochelys cantorii (assembly GCA_032595735.1). NCBI lineage: Eukaryota > Metazoa > Chordata > Testudines > Trionychidae > Pelochelys > Pelochelys cantorii. Next base: position 42,035,176 of record CM064341.1, read on the forward strand.
ACTTAACCTCCATGAATTTATCTAGTTGTCTTTTTAAACCCTGTTATAGTCCTAGCCTTCACAACCTCCTCAGGCAAGGAGTTCCACAGGCTGACTGTGTGCTGTGTGAAGAACTTTTATTTGTTTTAAACCTTCTGCTCATTAGTTTCATTTGGTGGCTCCTAGTTCTTATATTATGGGAACAAGTAAATAACTTTTCTTTGTTCACTTTCTCCACACCCCTCATGATTTTATATACCTCTGTCATATCCCCCCTTAGTGTCCTCTTTTCCAAGCTGGAAATCCCCTACTATTACTGAGTTTTTTATTTTGATAGCTTCTCTAATCTCCCTTAGCATTTAATAGTCAGTATCACAGTCCTCATTATCCCTACTATTATTTTCTTATTAGAGCACGAAATTACTATCCATTCATTTAAGATGTTTATTTCATTTGATTCTACATATAGTGCTCACTCCCCCTTTTCCTCCCCCCGCACAACCTGTTCTGTCCTGCCAATATATTTTTACCCCGGTATGATTGTGTCCCATTGATTCTCCATCAGGTTTCTGTGATACCTATTATATCAGTATCCTCCTTTAACGCGAGGCACTCTAGTTCACCCATCTTATTATTTAGACTTCTAGAGTTTGTGTGCAAGCACTTTAAAGACTTGTCACTGTTTATCTGTCTGCCCTTTTCTGATGTCAGATTCTATGTGAATGTTTCTCCTCTGATCTGGCCCATACGTTTTCCTCTTCTCCTGACTAAAACCTAGAGACTCTCTATCAATAGACTCTCCTCTAAGAGAAGTCTCTGTCCGATTCACGTGCTCAGCTGCACCAATCAGCTTTCCCCGTCTCTTAGTTTAAAAGCTGCTCTGCGACCTTTTTAATGTTAAGTGCCAGCAGCCTGGATCCACTTTGGTTTAGGTGGAGCCCATCCTTCCTGTATAGACTCCCCCTATCCCAAAAGTGTCCCCAGTTCCTTATAAATCGAAACCCCTCCTCCCTACACCATCGTCTCATCCACGCATTGAGACTCTGAAGCTCTGCCTGCCTACCTGGCCCTGCGCGTAGAACTGGAAGCATTTCTGAGAGTGCCACCATAGCGGTCCTGGATTTCAATCTCTTTCCTAGCATCCTAAATTTGGCCTCCAGCACATCTCTCCTACCCTTCCCTATGTCATTGGCACCTACATGTACCACTACCACCAGCTCCTTCCCAGCACTACACATAAGTCTATCTAGATGCCTTGAGAGATCTGCAACCTTTGCACCACACAGGCAAATCATAATACAGTTCTCCTGGTCATCGCAAACCCAGCTATCTATGTTTATAATGATCGAATCTCCCATTACTAACACCTGCCTTTTCCTAATGACTGGAGTTCCCTCCCCCGGAGGGGTAACCTCAGTGAGAGAGGATACCCCAACATCATCTGGAAGGAGGGTCCCAACTATGGGAAGGTTTCCCTTGGCTCCCATTGACTGCTCTCCTTCCCTGAGCCTTTCATTCTCATTAACAGTGCAGGGGCTGTGTGACCGGAGGTGGGACAATTCTACAGTGTCCCGGAAAGCCTCATCTGCATACCTCTCTGCCTCCCTCAGCTCCTCCAGTTCAGCCACCCTGGCCTCCAAAGCCTGTACGTGGTCTCTGAGGGCCAGGAGCTCCTAGCACCAAATGCACACATACGCCACCCGCCCACAGGGCAGGTAATCATATATGCTCCAGTGAGTGCAATAAACAGGATAGCCCCCACTCTGCTGCTGGGCTTCTGCCTGCATTCTCTTTTACAACTATCTAGGTTATTGATAGGGCCCTATTTAAATCAGGAAGTTTTGATTATAGTTTAGTTTAAAGGTTTTAAAAAATGGCAAGTGTACCTCGCCCCCTTCTGAACTCCCTCTCGAAACTCCCTGTTAGCTGCCCCTGGTTGCTGACTCACTGCTTTATAAAGCCTTGGCCTTCCTGATAGCCCCGCCCGTGACTAAGCTCAACCAATGAACAGAGGCTTCTAGATTTCAGACCTTGTTTAGAAGCTCACAGCTTCCAATTGCCATCCACAGCACATGGTCCTTCAAACAAACAGACAGACAAACACAAGCTCAGCACACAGCAAGTAACCCACAAACACATACTACGGACAGCCACTTACCTCAAGGGTCCCGTATTTGCTGCTTTTTCACCTGGAAAACTCCCTTTCGAAACTCCCTGTTAGCTGCCCCTGTTCGCAAAACACAGTTTTAACTATATAGGATGGATTTGTGTTCATCCAGTTCTTAGAAAATTCTGGTCTTGAGAGATGCTTGTAAATAGCACCATAGCCCAGAAATCTGGAAATTGTTGACTGTAAGTCTGTACAAATATATAAGTATTTACATGAGGAACAAATATTTATTAATAAACTCTTCTACTTAGTGGATAAAGGTATAGCACAATCCAGTATCTGGAACTTAAAACTAGAGAATTCAGACTGGAGATAAGGTGTAAATTTTTAATGAGAGTAATTATTGAAACAACTTACCAAGGGCCACAGGGGATTCTTAATCATTGGGAATTTTTAAATAGAGACCTGATCTAGGAATTGCTTTGGGGTAATTCTCTGGCCTGTATTATATAGGAGGTACAACCAGGTGACCACAATGATTTCTTCTTATCCTGGAATCTAAAAATCTGTGAGTGGGGGGAGGATTTCATCTTATTTTGGAATAGTTTGTGTGTCAGGAATGGCCCATGGCCTACCTCACTGTTGTGAGGGTACATCTCATTTATCTACTTCCCATTGGTCAAAAATGTCTCTTCTCTACTAGCAATGGAGTGAGTTTGAGAGCAAATAGTTTTGTATACAATGATCATTAAACATTATGTAAAATACTAATTTTATAAGCAGTGAAGTAGTAAGTTGGTTAGATGGGCAGATATTTAACCAGTTAATATGCAAATAGTTAAAGGCAACCATTATTTCTATTCTATTAACTTAATTGTGTCTTTTGGTCTACCCTTGTGTAAACAGTCCATATCTTTTCCACAACAACACAGCCGTTAGTGCAACTCGAGGTCTCCATTTGGCCGTCTCCACATCAGAATCCATTTTCTGGTCAGCTGAACCCAAGACCAGTATGAGAATCCCGCTGAAGCAAGGGATTCCCATCTAAATTCTAGGCTCCGGGGGGCCCTCAGTTCACTACTCTGAAAACTAGGTCTTCCTTTGTTCCACTTCAAAAGAGATTACTTTGGTATAACCCTTTTTTGTCAGGGTTGCAGGCTCCACCTTTATATTCTTAAGGGGAACCATTGATGTCCACTTTGTCCTTTCAGCAGCTGTTCTCTATAGCCAACTAACTTTCCTGGGTAACATACCCCGGGTTCTGCAGTCTAAGAGGTAAGTTCTTAGTTTTTCCCCACCATATTGTACTAACCCCAGTCAGATCAGCTTCTAAGCTTACCAAAAAACATATAATATCTGCCTCTTAAAGCTGCTTCCAAATCCTCAGATAATTAAGTGCATGTTCCTATAGCCTGATCTTCAGGCTACAATCCAAACAACTCCTAAATCCTTATCAGACTTGCTCATCAGAATTGTGGATGTGATCAGTTTGAAGCTTCCAGATGTTGGAAAAGGCTTGTAGATTAGTTCGCTTCCTGGAAGTAAATGTATTGGTCAGAGTGGTTGCAGTCATCAGTGAAGGTCTGACAGACATTGAACAAGGATTTACCAGAAGCACTAATCTCAATCACACCAGCTTGTTGAAAGACAGATGAAATACACTAAGTCCCTCCTGAAAGGCTATGTTTTTTGCAACAAATGAAAAATTGGGACTTGGAAAACTGCACAATGTGACCAAGTAATAGATGTGGTAAGATGAAAGCCTAAACCAAAAGCCCATGTAGCACAGGCCTGAGGCCTAGCTAACAATGGGTAGCACTTGGCTAATGTAATGTAAAGCAAAGCTAAGCTGTGACAAAGAGGCAGGCCCCTGCTCATAGAACTTGGCATGAACAGGGCTGAGGGCATAAAACACTAATTGGTAATAGGTCCAGGTATAGAAGAGTAATTGGTACGAGGTACGGACCACAAAATAGTAATTGGTACTGGTCATAAGTGGAAAGCACATTCTAAAACAGTGGTCACCAACCAGTAGATCAGGATCTACCAGTAGATCTTGGAGCCCCTGATAAGTGATCCTGACAGGTTTGGCTGGAAGGCTATCAAGTGCATGCACTTCAGCTGCCCCTCCCCCCATTGCCCTGCCGCTCCTGCCCAGAGCCTCAGAGCTGCCCCCTGGGAGCTTCCTGCTTGTTGTGCAGAGTGGGGGAGACAGGCAAGGGGGCACTGATGTCACTCTGTCCCCCTCCCCTGTACCCCATCTTCACAGAGTGCAGAGCGTGGGGCCTCAGCAAAGGGGTTGGGCAGGGGTACTTGGGTTTGAGGTAGATCCTGGGCTGACTTAAATTGAAAAAGTGACCTTGTGCTTAAAAAGGTTGCAGACCACTGTTCTAAAAGAATGGTAACATCAGCTCGTTAAAAAAGACCTTGGTACCCACACTCCCCACTAGGGTTGCCAGGTGTCCGGTATTCACCCAGAAAGTCCAGTATTTGCAGGCTCTGTCTGGTTTTAAAAAACCCAGGAAATACCGGACATGTGAAGTGTTCGGTATTTCCTGTTTCCCTCGGACGGAAGCTGGCGGGGACAATTTTCCCCTGCAGCGTCTGGCAGGGATGGGAGAGTGAGGAGTGTGGCAGAGTCATAGCGAAGGGGGGCAGGAGGGGGCACTTGCTGGGCACTGGGCTGGGGTGGGAGCGGAGTGCATGCTGCTCTGGCCCATGTGATCTGCAGAGACCTGGGAGCTGTCCACATGATGTCACCCTTTACACAGTGTGAGCCGAGGCAGCTGGGCCGGGCGGCAGGAGCAGCAACTTTAAAAGTAAGATTAACTTACCCGGCTGTCCCGTTCTTCCGGTGCTGGGGGGGGGAGGGGGGTTGATTGGGGCGGGGCGCTCCCGGTACTGCGGGGGGCCTGGCTCAGGGGGAGGGGTGGGTGCATTGCGGGTTAGTGTGTGGCCCCAAACTGGAGGGAGTGGTGCAACTTTTGCTTAGCAACTTTGGTGTCTTCCCCCCCCCCCCCTTTTTTTTCCTTAAGAACGTTGGTCTCTCCCTTTTTTTTTTTTTTTTTTTCCGTGACAGAATTTTTTCCCGGTATTTTTTTGGAGGGGGGGGCCAGGGGGCGTGTTCAGTATTTTTTGTTAAACCATCTGGCAACCCTACTCCCCACAGATACCAACCCTGGTTCAGGGATGATTGATCAAACCATGAGGTGCAGGGTGATGAATAGTATCTGGGTGGCAATCTAACAACTTCAGGAGTGATGTGTAGTACTTGTATATAAAGTGGTGTCTTGGGGGGGACAGTCTTTGTCCAGCCGAGGGGGCAGTGGGACCTCCCACTGATTGAGCTTGGTCCATTGTTACAGTACATACGGGTAGTCATTCGGTAGAGTCTACTGACAGCTACTACTATACTTAACAATAAACCTGGCCGGGCGCCTTCCATCTTTATCTGATTTGTGGTCTTTGCGGGCTCTCTGAGTCTGCTTTAACTAACTTTGCAAGTCAACATGACGCACACCATTGAGCACACATGCATGCAGCCTTCTGGCTGTCATCATTGATGGAGCAGGAGGCCTGTCAGGACACCATGGCAGTAAATCCTGACCTGGTGTCCTTACTACAGATGGATCCCACCACCCTGGGAGGATGGATCTCCTGCGCCAGACATCAGACTCCTCTATCACCTCAGCTGTCTCTACAGGACTGCAGTGAACCACTGTTTTACTAGCTAACTGGAGACAGAAGAGTTCATAAAATTGAACATTTGAAAATTACAGGAAGTGGAATACATAAGTTGCAGTATGGTGCTCTGCATCACTTTCTGGCTCTTCAAGCCACTGCCCCTGTTTCCAGTGCACTGAAGATATTTTATGAGAAATACGTCCTTTTTTTTCCCTTCAGCCTCAGAACTTCTGTGATATGATTTCCCCAATGCCTTGTAGTCTGTAAGACTGGGGTACGTGATACTGAGGTTGTACTGTAATATTCTGGAGACAAGATCCCCTTTTATTGTACCATCTTCCTGAGTAGCTGAAGGAAGCGGTGGAAGACTTGTTGCCTGATTTTAAAAAGTAGAGGCATTCATTAAGATCTATTTGGTGCTTCACACGCAGCCATTTGCTCTGTAGTCACAGCTGTCCCCAACAGATGAGCTGACTGTCTAAAGTGTTCTGGTCTGTCCATAAAAGGTACGAGAGAACCCCTTTGAAGTGGCCTAGCTCATTTTAGTGTCTGTACAGATGAGAGATGGGAGAAATTAAAGAATTCTAAATCAGGCTTTGTCTACACTGCAGGGTTTTTGCGCAAGAAGTTTTTTGTGGAGGAGATCTTGCGCAAGAAGTTTTTGCAGAAAAGCGCATCCACACCTCAAAAGCGATGTGCTTTTGTGCAAGAGAGCATCCACACTCTTGCACAAGAAAGTTCTGATGGCCATTCACAGAATGGCCGTCAGATCACCTGTGCTTTTTGTGATAGGCTCTTTTTGCTCAAGAAACCTCTGTTGAGCGTCCACACACACCTTTTTGTGCAAGAGCTGTAGCACAAAAAGTACTTATGCCTTGTAGAAGGAGGTATACCTACTCCGCAAAAAGCCCTCTGGTCTGACAATTGACTATAGATTTTCTTGCGCAGAAACGCGCTTGAGGTGTGGATGCTCTGCGGGTTTTTACGCAAAAACCCTGTAGTGTAGACATACCCTTAGTGTTTTGATTCAGATTCCAAACAGAAGAGAAAAGCACCATTCAAATACCACAGGTTCTCTCTGCCTCTTTGTTTCATTCAGCATTAGGCAGACGTCCAGATCCTGTAGACAGAAGCACAGATCATCATCTGTGACCTCAGGGCCCTCTTCCAAACAGAACATTTAAAGGCATACTGATCCCTCAAGCAATTAGCGTGGATTTGTTTTCTCAGCTCCCACTTCCATATTTGGGGACCACTGTTTGTCTCTGAGGTAACATGGAGTTGATAGCTCCTCCAGTATGGTACTGCTTCGTGCCCCAAGCCACCACTCAGCATATTTATCCATGAGTTCAGCTTGAGGACTTTAGCCCTAGTAGCTGCATTTTTAAAGCTACGGGATTGGTTTGTGTCATTTAAACTTAAATTTTTACACACACATATCCATCAGGCCAGTCTGCAAGAAGAATCTATGCTGCTATCTGATGATCATCAGCAGCAGAAAGTTCTTCTAATTGGTGTTTCTACTGCATATTGTGTGCAGGACATTTACCAACTGCAACTCGCTTGAGAGAACAGGGAAAATGCGAATATCATCAGTAGGGCCCTGTTAATTTCATGGTCATAGGCAGGGCTCGACAAATAATGTAACCTACTCGCCTGTGGCGAGTAGATTACAACCCGGAAGAGCCGGCGCAGAGCGATCTGTGCATGCGCAGAGCGCAGAACCGCATGGCTGGCGAGTGGGGCTCGCTGCCGCTTGGCCAGCCCTGGTCCATAAGATTTTTAAAATAGTGAATTTCATGTTTTCAGCAATGTAAATCTGAAATTTCATGGTGGTGTAATTGTACAGGTCCTAACCCAAAAAAGAGTTTTGTTGGGGAGGGGGTCACAAGGTTATTGCAGTTCTGCTACCCTTCTGCACTGCTGCCGGCCATGGCACTGCCTTCAGAGCAGGGCAGCTAGAGAGTGGTGGGTGCTGGCTGGCAGCCCAGCTTTGAATGCAGAGCTACCGCCAGCAGCAACACAGAAATAAGGGCAGCATGGTATGGTATTGCCACCCTTACTTCTACACTGCTGCTAACAGAGCTCTGCCTTTAGAGCTGGGTGCCTGACCAAGAGCTGTTGCTTTCCAACCACCCAGCTCTGAACGCGGCGCAGAAGTAAGGGTGGCAATGCTGCGACACCTTCCAACTCCCTTTTGGATCAGAACACCCAGTTTGAGAAACACTGGTTTCTTCTGTGAAATCTGTACAGTATAGTGTAAAAGGACAAAAAAGCCAGATTTAACAGTCTGTGGGGCATTTTTCATGGCCATGAATTTGAGGGCCCCAGTCAATCAGGGTGCATTTCCTCCTTAACTCAATCCTTAGGTCTAAGGATAAACCAAGATCCATTTTCACGTCATTAGCTCTTTGGGAGATGGGGTGTGTATTTATAATGTGATAACCATTGTGGGCACCAGTGTGCTAGGTGCCATACAAACACACATGAAGATACAGTTCCCATCCTGAGGAGTTTTAAGATCCCGTAGTTATATAGGTTAGCTGTTGCACAACTTGATGGGCTCCAAATTGTTTTTAAAGCCAATCTACTTGAGACTGTGTGGATTCAGACCTGACCATAGCACCATAGACATGATTTTCAATACCAAGCAAAAAGAAGAAAAATGTGTCCAATAAAACATGTTCAGTCCCTTCATTGATCTAACAAGTGTTTGATACAGTCAATAGAGAAGCATTGTGTATGATCCTCAGCAAACTTGGTTGCCCACCAAAAGGAATGTTCGTTCATTTACTTCATGCAGGGATTCAGGACTTGGTACTTTTTCATGGCAGTCTCTCTGACTCCTTTCCCATTTCAAATGGGATCAAACAAGGCTGCCCTTGCTCCTGTGCTGTTTGACCTCTTCTTCACTCAAGTTCTCAACCATGCTACAGATTGGCTCAACAAAGGCGTATACATCAGATACAGACTCAATGTCTCCCTCTTCAGTCTTACAAGGCTTAAAGGAAAATGTTGGGGGATAACTTCTTGGTACAAGTGCTGCAGGATCTGGCCAGAGGCCGTGCACAGCTTGACCTGCTGCTCACAAACGGAGGAGCTAATAGAGGAAGTAGAGGTGGATGACAACCTGGGAAGCAGTGATCATGAGATGGTAGATTTCAGGATCCTGACCAAAGGAAGAAAAGAGAGTAGTAAAATACACACCCTGGACTTCAGAAGAGCAGATTTCAACTCCCTCAGAGACCTGATGGGCAGAATCCCCTGGGATGCTAACATGAAGGGGAAAGGAGCACAGGAGAGCTGGCAGTATTTTAAAGAAGCGTTATTGAAGGCACAGAAAGAAACCATCCCGATGCGTAGCAAGAGAAGCAAATATGGTAGGAGACCGGATTGGCTTACGGGGGAAATCCTTGGTGAACTTAAGCACAAAAAGGGAGCTTACAAAAAGTGGAAACTTAGACAGATGACTAGGGAGGGGTATAAATGTATAGCTCGAGAATGCTGGGGGGTTATCAGGAAGGCGAAAGCGCAGTTGGAATTGCAACTTGCAAGGGATGTGAAGGATAACAAGAGAGGTTTCTACAGGCATGTTAACAAGAAGAAGGTGATCAGAGAGGGTGTGGGGCCCCTACTGGATGAGGGTGGTAACCTAGTGACAGATGATGTGGGGAAAGCTGAAGTACTCAATGCTTTCTTTGCCTCTGTCTTCACGGACAAGGTTAGCTCCTGGACTAATGCACTAAGAGATGCAATATGGGACGAAGGTGGACAGCCCTTGGTGGGGAAAGAACAGGTTAGGAACTATTTAGAAAAGCTAAACGTACATAAATACATGGGTCCGGACTTAATACATCCAAGGGTACTGAGGAATTGGCAAATGTCATTGAGGAGCCTTTGGGCATTATCTTTGAAAAGTCGTGGAGATCAGGAGAGATCCCGGATGATTGGAAAAAGGCAAACGTAATGCCCTTCTTTACAAAAGGAAAGAAGGACAATCCAGGGAACTGTAGGCCTGTCAGTCTAACCTCAGTCCCTGGAAAAAATCATGGAGGGGATCCTCAAGTAATCCATTTTGAAGCACTTGGAAGAGGGGAAAGTGATCAAGAATAGTCAGCATGGATTCATGAAGGGCAAATTGTGCCTGACCAATCTGATTAGCTTCTATGATGAGGTAACTGGCTCTGTGGATATGGGGAAGTCAGTGGATGTGATATACCTTGACTTTAGCAAGGCTTTTGATACGGTCTCCCACAATCTTCTTGCCAGCAAGTTAAGGGAATGTGGATTGGATAAATGGATGGTAAGATGGATAGAAAGCTGACTAGAAGGTCGGGCCCAGTGGGTAGTGATCAAAGGTTCAATGTCAGGATGGCGGTCGGTTTCTAGCAGAGTGCCCCAAGGTTTGGTTCTGGGATCGGTTTTGTTCAACATCTTTATTAATGACCTGGATGAGGGGATGGATTGCACCCTTAGCAAGTTTGCTGATGACACTAAGCTAAGGGGAGAGGTAGATACGCTGGAGGGCAGGGATAGAGTCCAGAGTGACTGAGAGAAATCGGAGGATTGGGCCACAAGAAATCTGATGAGGTTCAACAAGGACAAGTGCAGAGTCCTGCACTTGGGACGGAAGAATCCCAAGCATTGTTACAGGCTAGGGACCAACTGGCTAAGTTGCACTTCTGTAGACAAGGACCTGGGGATTACAGTGGATGAGAAGCTGGACATGAGTCAACAGTGTGCCCTTGTAGCCAAGAAGGCTAATGGCATATTAGGTTGCATTAAGAGGAGCATTGCCAGTCGATCCAGAGATGTGATTATTCTTCTTCGAGTGGTTGCTCATGTCCATTGGAATAAGGTGTGCGCGCCGTGTGCACCATCTCTCCGGAGCGTTTTCCCAAGGAGTACCCGTAGTGCCAGCAGGTCACCCCCTGGAGTGGCGCCGCTGTAGCAGAGCATAAGTACCCCTGCTGGCACTCCCCCTCCTCAGTTCCTTCTTACCGCCCGTGACGGTTGTTGGAGCGTCTATCTTCTGTAGTTAATGGTTCCCGTTTCTAATTAGAGCAGTGTTCGTAAATAGTTCAAGTAGTTAGATAGTTAGCAAGTTCTTTGTTCTCCTTCCCTCCCCCCCCCCTTCGGGGGTAAGGAATGCCAGGGCCACAAGGCTTTAAGGCTTGCATGGTATGCGCGAAGTTCATGCCTAAAGGGGACCCTCATGATAGTTGTTTAAAGTGCTTGGGTGAAGGCCACTTAGCAGACGCCTGTAAGATCTGCAGGTCGTTCAAACCGCGCACAAAGAGGGAGAGAGATTCGCGTTTGAAGCTCCTCCTCATGGAAGCGGCCCTTCAACTGGCACCGGCTGGTCACTCCACGGTGCGCCAGCGTCGACGTGAGACGCCCCATCCCGTTCGAGGACATCGGTGCTGAGGGCCAGGCACTGTTCCCACTCCCCAGCACCGAAAAAACCAGAGACATCTCGGGGTAGGTCTCCGAGCCGGAAGTCAAGGTCGGGCCTACACCGTCGGTATGGGTCGCCTGTGGAGGGCTCTCCAAGCGCTGCTGTGCGGCGGAAGCAGTCCTGGTCAGCTGCCTTCTCATCGACCCTCGACGCTGGAGATGTTTGAGACGGCACAGGACTTAATCAGCCTCACCACCTCCCCTCCGTCATCTGTTGAGGTGGAGAGGTTGAGGTCTTCTACGCCGGGGGCCATGTTGGCACCGGTTTCTCCACTGCACCGTGTGGAACAGCCTGCACCCACCAAGTATGCGGTGGGACCATCCCTTGTGGGACCAGTACCGCTCGCGGCGACATCAATGCCGGACTCGGCGCAGGCGGGCAGGCCTCACCCGACGCTGGTGGCACCGACGAGTGCGGGCTGGGCTCAGCCTCACACCACTGTTCCAGTACTGGGTCCTCTGCCGGAGATGCCGCCGATTCTAGCTACGCTGGTACCGTACTATCCAACTCCGTACTTGGCGTCGACACTGCCGGCACCGGTGCAAACTGGCCATGGGGCACCGTCAACGGCATCACCAGCAGTACCGGCACCGGGCCTGTTGCCTGGGGCGCCGGTACAATTATCGGCTCCGCTAACTCCGGCACCGCTGCAAGGTGTTCCGACACCAGTTTCGGCACCAGCCCTGTGGGCCACACCGGCACCGTCCATGTCAACAACACCGACACCTTCTAGGGCGGCACCGGCGCCATCGATATTGCTGACCATAGCGCCCATGGCGGCACCGGTAGGGGCGCCATTTCTTGGGCAGTTGGACTCCACGGTGCCTTACTCGCAACCAGCACCGAGTTCAGCACCGCATGCATTGTGTGGCGTGTCAGCACCACAACCGGGCACGGATACAGTTTTTCCGGTGCCAGCACCGGTATGACCTCCTCGCTGCACACACGCGGGTAAGCCGGAGTCAATGGCCAGATTCGCGCCCCCAATGGTACTGGCGTACTCGTCGTCAGCCCCACCCTGGCCCGAATCTCATTATTCCTCAGATTCAGATGCGGGCTCATTCAGATCGGGGTCCTCGAGGGCGTAGTCGGGGCACAGATCCCGCTCTCGGCACCAGCGAGATCGGCCCACGTGCAGCAGACCTGGGCTCCTCAGCCTCAGTGGCCGTTCTGGACGCCGTGGGCATATCATCAGTGGCAGGGGCCTGTGCCCCCTTCCACGGCATCCAGTGTTTCGGGGCACCGAGTGCCCCCGTCAGCATCTCTGTCGCGACCCCCTCCCTCGCCTCAGAGGAGTGGTGCCCTGGATGCAACGAGAGACCCCGCAGCCTCGGTACCGGAGCCACCACTGGCGCCAGTGGTACTTGCCCAGCTGGCCCCCCACCCAGGCCCTACGCTGGGCCCAGTGCCGATTTCAGGAGTCTTCGTCGTCGTTGTTTCCTGATGAGGCTTTAGCGGATCCAGCTCCAGCTATGCCAACTATGGATGCCAGGTTGCATCAGGAGCTGCTTCGCCACCTAGCCTCCAACCTGGGTGTCCCGGTGGAACCTGTTATAGAGGACACGGATCCTATGATAGACATCCTGTCCGATGATGCTCCCGCCCGCTTGGCTTTGCCACTTAATAAGACCGTGGCTAAGATCACGAACGCCCTGTGGCAGACCCCGGCTTCCTTAACCCCTACCTTAAAGGGAGTCGAGAGGCGCTATTATGTCCCGCAGTCGGGACACAAACACCTGTATTCCCAGTCTGTCCCGGGGTCCTTGGTCGTCCAAGCTGCGGCTCAGAAGGAGAGGCTTCCGCAGCCGGGGCCGTCCCTGAAGGCCAGGGAGCCCAAGCGCCTCGACCTTATGGGGCGTAAAGTGTATGCCACTGGTGGGGTGCAACTCCGCATCGCAGATCAGCAGGCGATGCTGAGCCGCTACGCATACAATACATGGCAGGCAATGGACAAGTTTAAAGACAAACTTCCCCCCGAGGCCCGTCAGGAGTTTGGGGCTATGACCACGGAGGGCAGAACCATCGCCTGCATGGCGCTTCAGGCCTCCCTGGACGTGGTTGACTCTGCAGCCCGCACCATGGCATCAGGGATAGTTATGCGCCGTGGTGCCTGGCTCCAGGTTTCTGGGATACCTGCTGACGTCCAAAATACAATACAGGACCTGCCCTTTGAGGGCAAGTCATTGTTCTCGGAGCATACCGACTCTAGGCTCCATACGCTGAAGGACACTAGGTCGACTCTTCGCTCTTTGGGGATCCACATGCCGGCCCCTCAGCAACATCAGCTCCCCTATAGACAACAGGGGAGAACGCAGTCTCAAGTCCCCCATGGGGATTACTGGAGATGCCGTCCTCGTGCTCCCAGTGGGGGTACGGGGGCGGCTGCAGCCCCCTCCTTGGTGAGGGCTCGTCGTCGCTGCCTGAGAGGAGACAACCCCCGTGGGGTTGGACAGGGCTCCTCTCAACAATTCAAACACCCGTTTTGACAGGTCCCTAGAGAGTTGCGTACCAGTTGCTTCTCCTGGCCCTGTTTGGGGCCAGGTTATCCTGGTTTGCCCCCGCCTGGGCAGAAATTACCACCGATGCCTGGGCAGAAATTACCACTGATGCCTGGGTAATGGGCGTAGTCAGGGCTGGATACACTATCCCCTTCCAAACCACCCTCCCCGTCCCTTTTCAGGGACACCTCTCACAAAGGGATTCTCCGGCAGGAGGTGTTAGCACTCCTCCAAAAAGGAGCGGTAGAGAGGGTCCCCCCACACTTGCAGGGTAAGGGGTTTTATTCCTGATATTTCATCATCCCCAAACCCAAGGGCGGGGTTCCTCCCATTCTGGACCTCCGGGACCTCAACAAAACGGTGAAGTCAAAGTTCTGGATCGTAACCCTAGCTTCTGTCATCCCGGTGTTAGAGTTAGGAGACTGGTACGCAACTCTCGACCTCAGAGACGCTTACTTCCACGTGGCAATAAGGTCGAGCCACAGGAGGTTTCTGCGTTTCATAGTGTTCCCCTGTCATTTCCAATTCATGGTGCTCCTGTTTGGTCTTTCGACAGCACCCAGGGTCTTCACAAAATGCATGTCGGTCGTGGCGGCATTCCTCTGCAAAAAGGGGGTGCACATTTTTCCATACCTAGATGACTGGCTCATTCGTGGCTGATCCTATGGACAAGTAGAGGCCCATGTATCCCTTACAAGGGCTCTCTTCGAGAGGTTAGGTCTCATGCTCAACGACAAAACGTCGTCGCTGACCCCCGTCAGCAACTGGAATTTGGGGGGGCCCTCTTGGATGCCAGGGTGGTGCGAGCCTTCCTCCCCAGGAACGGATTTGTGGCTATTGTGGAGCTGGTCTCCGAGTTAATCCGGTTCTCCATGACAACCGCCCGAGCGTGCTCGAGGCTGCTGGGGCACATGGCAGCATGTACGTATGTGGTGCGCCACGCTCGCATGAGACTCAGACCTTTGCAGGCCTGGCTAGCGAAGGTGTTTGACCAGTCCAGGGGTCTCCAGAAGTGATTGCCTCCTTACAGTGGTGGACTCAGGAGGCTGTGGTTTGCAGTGGGGTTCTGTTCACTGTGCTTCCCCCCTCAGTGACGTTAGTCACGGACACTTCCGACCTAGGTTGGGGAGTGCATTTAGGGCGTCACAGGACCCAGGGCTTGTGGTCTCCTGCAGAGCGGGCTCTGCATATAAATGTCCAGGAGCTGAGGGCGGTCAGGAGAGCCTGCGAGGCGTTCCTGACAAGACTGTCACGCCTCTCGGTCCTGGTACGTCTGGACAATACGGCGGCTGTTTTTTATATCCACAAACAAGGGGGAGCCTGGTCGTCTCCCCTCTGCCGCGAGGCTTTGCTGCTCTGGGACCTTTGCATAAGGCACGGTATACACTTGGCAGGCGGAGTACCTGCTGGGGTGCAAAAACTTGTTGGCCGATGCATTGAGCAGGTCCTTTGGAACCCATGAATGGTCCCTGAAGGATACGGCCCTACATCAGGTTTTCCTCAGGTGGGGTTGTCCCCTAGTAGACCTGCTTGCGTCGGCACACAACAGGAAGTGCCAGAGTTACTGCTCTCTACTGGGGCTGGGGGAGCACTCCAGAGGCGATGCTATGACCGTGCCTTGGCCGGCTGGCATCCTGTACGCATTTCCACCGTTTCCCCTAATTCCCAGGGTTCTGACCAGGGTCAAGATCTTCAGGTCCACGGTCATTCTGATAGCCCCGCGGTGGCCCAGGCAATTCTGGTTTCCTATCCTGGTGGACATGCTCTGCGCGGAGCCTATAACGCTCCCCCCAGATCAGGATCTCCTGACTCAGCCCTGGGACGGGGGACAGCTGGTTCACCCGAATCTCAGCTCTCTCCACCTGACGGCCTGGTTTATCCGTGGCTGACACAACCAGAAAGGGAGTGTTCTCAGGAGGTGCAGATGGTCCTCCTAGGTAGCAGGAAGCCAACCACCAGGCGATCCTATGCAGCCAAGTGGCGGCATTTTACGCACTGGGCGTCCAGAAGGGGGGTACACCCGTCCTGTGCGCCTGTCCCGTCCATTCTGGACTACTGTTTGTACTCAGGTCCAGTGGGCTCTCTACCTCCTCTATCAAGGTACACGTAGCCTCACTCTCCGCCTTCCATGTTGGATCGGCAGGAGTCTCTCTGTTCTCTGACCCTGTGGTCAAAAGGTTCCTCAAAGGTTTAGATAAGTTGTTCCCCTCGGTTAGACCCCCCCACTCCCCGCTTGGGACCTTAACCTCGTGTTGTCGAGGCTTGTGTCACCCCCCCCTTTGAGCCACTGGCCACGTGTTCCTTCAAGCACTTTTCTATGAAGGTTGTGTTCATTGTAGCCATTACCTCGGCTTGCAGGGTCTCCGAACTGAGGGTGCTAACTCTTAGCAGTTACCTGGTGTTCTCAGAGAATAATGTGAGACTCCGTCCTCACCCTGCTTTTCTCTCCAAGGTGGTGTCACCGTGCCATCTGTCCCAAGAAATTTACCTCCCGGTTTTCTTTCCAAAGCCCCATGCCTCACCTAAAGAGCAAGTGCTCCATTCCCTAGATGCTAGGTGTGCGCTAGCATTTTACACTGATAGGACAAAACCCTTTCGTAAATCCACGCAATTGTTTATTGCTTTCGCCGACAGAATGAAAGGGCTTTCTATCTCGACTCGGAGGTTGTCCAATTGGGTCGTGGGGTGTATCAGGAAGTGTTACGACTTGGCCCGGAAAGTTCCGCCCCGGGTTACAGCACATTCCACCAGGGCGCAGGCGTCCTCTGTAGCCTTTGGAGCGCAGGTTCCGATTACCGAAATCTGCAGGGCGGCCACATGGTCCTCCTTACACACCTTTACGGCGCACTGTGCGCTGACACAGCAGGCCAGGGAGGACATAGGGTTGGGTTCTGCGGTCCTCAGGTCTGTGTTGTGACTGTGTTTGTTTCTGTACCACATTGCATCTTTTGATCAGTTCTCTGTGTTCTGTTAGTTGAATAAATATGTTCTGGGTTGTTCAACTTTCGTTTGCTTGTCTTTCTGGGTGCTCCGACCCTTCCTCCGTAAAGTGGGGTTAGCTTGGAAGTCACCTTGTTCGAATGGACATGAGCAACCACTTGAAGAAGAAAAGAACGGTTACTTATCTGTAACTGTTGTTCTTCGAGATGTGTTGCTCATGTCCATTCACTTCCCCCCCCTACCTCCCCTTCGTCGGAGTGTCCAGTAAGAAGGAACTGAGGAGGGGGAGCGCCGGCAGGGGTACTTATGCTCCGCTGTAGCGGTGCCACTCCAGGGGGCGACCTGCCGGCGCTACGGGTACCGCTTGGGAAAACGCTCCGGAGAGACGGTGCACGCAGCGCGCACACCTTATTCGAATGGACATGAGCAGCACATCTCGAAGAACAACAGTTACAGGTAAGTAACCGTTCTTTTCCTCTTTACTCGGCTCTGATGAGGCCACATCTGGAGTATTGTCGAGTTCTGGGCCCCCCACTACAAAAAGGATGTGGATGCATTGGAGAGGGTCAAGTGGAGGGTGACAAATGATTAGGGGGCTGGAGCATATGACCTATGAGGAGAGGCTGAGGAAGTTGGGTCTATTTAGTCTGCAGAAGAGAAGAGTGCGGAGGGATTCGATAGCAGCCTTCAACTTCCTGAAGGGAGGTTCCAAAGAGGCTGGAGAGAGGCTGTTCACAGTAGTGATGGATGGCAGAACAAGGAACAATGGTCTCAAGTTGCGGTGGGGGAGGTCCAGGTTGGATATTAGGAAAAACTATTTCACTAGGAGGGTGGTGAAGCACTGGAATGGGTTACCTAGGGAAGTAGTGGAGTCTCCATCCCTAGGGGTGTTTAAGTCTCGGCTTGACAAAGCTCTGGCTGGGTTGATTTAATTGGGATTGGTCCTGCCTTGGGCAGGGGGCTGGACTTGATGGCCTTCTAAGGTCTCTTCCAGCTCTATGATTCTACTATGAAAAACAAAAGTAACAGAACTATTAATATGAGAATCACTCTTTGTGGATGATTATGGCTTCCTAGCATACACAGAGAGAACTCCAGTGCATTGTAGATCACTGAAGCATCCAAATTGTTTGACCTTACAATCAGCCTGGAGGAAACTGTGGTGTTGCATCAGTTATCTTCACCATTCCTTGTCATATCCCCAAGCATATCTATTGGAACCCATCTCAGCAGAAATATTTCCAGTGATGGATCTCTTGACAAAGTGATCATGACCAGGATACAGAAAGTTTCTCAGTCATTAGGAAAGATATGTGACAAAGTCCTGAAATCCCATAATGATAACCTTCTAAAAAAAACACCTAATAATGTTTTTGTGCTCACATCTCTTCTCTGTGGCTGAGAGACCTGGACACCATACAAATGACACATCAGACAGCTAAAGGCCTTTCATATGTTGCTTCTGTGCACCGTTAGGGGGATCTGCTTGTAGGACAAAATTACCAATCTGGAGGCAGGGATGTTAGCAAGTAGTCAACTGGAGTATTATCGACTACTTTCTCCCCCCCCTTGCTGCCTCTATGAGAAGCAGCTGAGGGGGGGTGTGGAGGACAGGAGCCGATGCTGATGGGAGCTGGCTTAAAAGCCAGTTCGCTGCAGCATCAGCTCCGTGGTGTCACCCCCCCCCTTGTCCCCGCTGCCTCTGTTGTGGGGGAGGGGAGGCTGCTACAAAGCAGCCTCTGCCCACGGCAGGCCAAGGCTCACCTTGGGCAGAGGCTGCTCTGGCAGCAGCCTCTGTCTGTGGCCATCCCTGGCTACTGTGACCAGGGGCTGCTGGACTCAGTGCGAGCTGGGACCAAGCAGTCCCGGCCCATGCTGGTTCGGGATACTGCGCTTCTACATTTGAAATGTATTGAGATCCTGGTGGCTTTTACGACATTTAAAATGCAGAGCCACAGCACAGGTAGCTCCCAGAGTCAGCATGAGCTGGGACTGCTCAGTTCTGGCTCGAGCCAGCTCCTGGACCTACCCCCACTGCAACTCTGCAGAACGGTCCTTATCGACTAATCGTGTAATCCAGGGGTGGCCAACCCAAACCTGAGAAGGAGCCAGAATTTAGTAATGCACATTCCCAAAGAGCAACAGTTCTATGTCACCAGCCCTGATCATCTCCCCATCACCCCTCTCAGCACATGCCATCGACCAGACAGTGCCTCCTCCTCCTTTTCCTCCTGCCCACTGGGATCATCTCTTTCTCAGTGGGAGACACTGGAGTGGGGAAGCATGGGTGTGACAGGCTCAGTGGAGAGGGTAGGAAGTGGCAGGATCCTAGGGGGAAAGGGTGAAGGGGGACAGCGCCTAGGGCAGCGCTGGGGGTTGAACAGTGAGCACCCTCCAGCCCAGTGGAAAGTTGGTACCTGTAGCTCCAGCCCTGGATTTGGTACCTATGCAAGGAGCCACATATTAACTTCTGAAGAGCCGCATGTGGCTCTGGAGCCACAGGTTGGCCACTCCTGGTGTAGTCGATCCATATCGACTACGTGATTAGTCAAATAACTGCAGTTTAACATCCCTATCTGGATGGTCTCCAAAAGTCAAATGCCCTAAGCATTGAGACCACGCTCACAAAAACTCAGTTACATTAGGTTAGACTAAGGATGTGAATGGGTAACCAATTACCCAGTAATTAACCCTTAACGGTTAATGGGTACCCAGGAGCAGCTCACGGCCCACCTGCCCTAGCCCCGAGGGCTCCATGTTTTACTCTTCTGCTGCTGTGGTTCCTGGAAGAACCCTGCAATTCCACAGATACAAATTCATATCCATGGATATCTACAGGGCTCTACACATCGAACACAAGCTTGTCTTTTTAATTTTTTTATAACCTATTTTTGTAACATAGTACCTTCCTACCAAACTGACTTTGTAACTTATAATGTTAACCTCCACATATAGAAACATAAAAGTGGCTATACTGGATCAGACCAATGGTCCATCTAGCCCAGTAGCCTGTGTTCCAACAAAGGCAAATTCCAGGTGCTTCAGAGGGAATGGACAGAACAGGTAATCCTCATATGATTGTTCGTTATCACCCGTTCCCAGCTTCTGTCAAATAGAGCAGTGGTGCACAACCCGTGGGTCACGACCCCCTCGGGGGTTGCTGTGCCGTGCCGGCCGCCATTTTGTTTTCCTGCTCAACCAAATTTTTCCTGGCCCTGGGGGTAGCGAATTAAAAAAGGTTGAGCACCACTGAGAGAGGCGTAGGAACACTTCAGAGCATGGTTTTGCATCCCTTCCTATCCTGGTTAATAGCCTTTGATGGACTTCACTTCCATGAACTTATCTAGTTCTTTTTTGAACTCTCTCATGGTCTTGGCCTTTACAGCCTCCTCTTGGATGAGTTCCACAGGTTGATTATGTGCTGTGTGAAGAAATACTTGCTTTTCTTTGAGTTAAACCTGCTACCTGTTAATTTCATTTGACAGCCCTTAGTTCTTGTGCTA
The DNA here is from genome assembly GCA_032595735.1 of Pelochelys cantorii. Lineage (NCBI taxonomy): Eukaryota > Metazoa > Chordata > Testudines > Trionychidae > Pelochelys > Pelochelys cantorii. Next base: position 42,055,348 of record CM064341.1, read on the forward strand.
TGAGACAGAATAAATAACACTTCTTTACTTTCTCCACACCAGTCATGATTTTAAGACCTCTATCTTATTTCGCCTTAATTGTTTCTCTTCCAAGCTAAAATATGCCAGTCTTATTCATCTCTCTTCCTGTGGAAACTGTTCCACACCCCAGTCATTTTGGTTGCTGTTTTCTGGACTGTTTCCAATTCCAGTACATCTCTTTTGAGATCAGGTGACCAGATCTGCATGAAGTATTTAAGGTGTGTGCATATCATGGATTTTTAGAGAGACAATATAATGTTTCCTGTCTTATTCTCTGTTTTTTCCTTAATGGTTCCCAACATTTTGTTCGCTTTTTTTTATTATCGCCGCACATCGAGTGGATGTTTTCAAAAAACTATCCAGATCATTCCTGAGTGATAACAGCTCATTTAGACACATTGTTTTATATACATATTTGTGATTGTTTTCCAATGTGCATTACTTTGCTTTTATCAACAGTGATTTTTATCTGACATTTCATTGCCCAGTCACCTAGCTCTTTGAGGTCCCTATGTAATGCTTCACAGTCTGCTTTGGACTTAAATATTTTGAATAGCTTTGTATCAGCTGCAAATTTTGCCACCTCACTGTTTACCCCTTTTTCGAGATCACATATGAATATGTTGAACAGCACTGGTACCAGTACAGGCCCACAGAAGACACTGCTATTTACCTCTCTCCATTGTCCTCAATACAATTGATAACAATAACTGTAGGTTTAAGTGGTAACAGCTGAATGTGTTTCAAATAGCTGACTGTACAGTGCAATCACCTCTGTTCTTCTCTAGTGAGGAGCTTGGTATAGACACAGAGAGGCTAAACAATAGGGTGCGTATACCTTTGTGCCACTAGATTCTCAGGCCAGCTCTACGCTGGACCCAGAAGATCAGGTTAAGCTACCATAAGCCGAGCTTGGCACCATCTTCACATTAGGAGACCAATGGGAGCAAATGCTCCCATTGGCTTCCCTTATTCCTCACAACTGTGAGGAGTACTGGCACTGACTGGAGCCGCCTTCAGCATTTGACTTAATAAGTCTTAACTTAAGTCAAATGCCAGGAGAGTGAACTCTGGCACGGCAAGTGGGGACGTGGTCTAAGCCTATACCACACAAACACCTTTACACTTTTTCCGATGCTGTTTCTTATGTATGCTTTTCTTTAATGAGTTCTCCATACAGCCATTACAGGTTGAACCTCTGTAAACTGGGACTCTCTGGTCCAGCAACAGGACCAGATTATCCTGGTGGAGGGCTGGTGCCTAGGAGCCCTGTGGACTCGCATGTTTGCGGGACGCTGGCACCGAGCTGCCAGCAGGGCCAGGAACGTAGATCACCACACCTGAGAAGCTGGGCGTGTGCCAGCGGGGCTGCCCAGCAGGATTAGGAACCTGATGCGCTGCAGCGGGGCTGCTCAGCTGGGCTGCCTGGAAGCGCCAGAAGCCCAGTGCACCACAGCAGAGCTGCCTGGAGGGGCTGGAAGTGGCATGCCTCAGCTAGGCTTCCCAGTGCACCCCTCGGCAGGACAGGAGCCCGGTGTGCTGCAAGCTGGGTTGCCAAGCATGGCAGGCAAAAGAGGGGTGGGGATCAGCAGGGCAGCACCCTGGGGAGGAGGAGCATGGTAGCATGGGGGCCAGAAATAACCTCCCCTGGTCTGGCAAAATCCCTAATTCGAGACTGGTCATGTCCCAAGGGGGCTGGATCAGGGAGGTCCAACCAGTACCTTGTCTTACTTCACATCCATTATTAAGAGACTCACTGGGATGCCAACCAAAATCAGCCTAGTGATCATAGCTAAGCAGGTAATGAGCTGTAACTATTCATTTTTTCCTTCTTTCCATTTCCTGCCCTTACTCGCTTCCTCTAACCCAGTGGTTCTCAACCTTTTTATCAGTGTGGGTTGCTTCCAATGGTACCTTTATGGCTTACATGGCTATTACACAGGTTGCAGCCTTTCCCTAGGAAAAACAGCTGCAAATAAATGTATCAGTCACGCATCTGTAGTGTGGGGAAGTAGAGAGAGAAATACCAGTCACTCTGGGTTCTAGGCCTGTTCATAATTTTGTGTCACTCAGGTTCCAAGACAGCAGATGACCATTTGAATTCAACCAGGTTTATTGCACTATATTTAAAACTGCTGATACATTAATAGTTATGGATTCAGAATTACTATTATTTATGCATTGTCCGAAGTATGCTAAGTGCTTTACAGAAAAATTAGCTATGCATTTAAGAGCATCAGTCTGCCCCTTCCCCCCCACACACTAACCCTTCTGAACCCCAGTCTGTGACATACACCCAGCAACTCTGTGTCCTTTGTTCATCCCTTTATCCTGTGCCTCCTCTGCCTTATCACGTTCCATGACTGGCTGCCCTGGTCTGTTAGCTAGGTGCCCTCTCTTCTGGTGCCACAGCTGCCCCTGGTGGGCAGGAGGTATAATTGCAGCATCTCCTGTATAATGTATTTTCTGTGGTAGGAGGAATCTGCAGGGGAATGAATTCTGTGCATGTGCAAAATCCACAGAATTCCTTCAGGAGTACCATTAGTAGGTTAAGTTTGAACAAAGGAAATGAGTTCCTGTTGGAGTTGATACCATTTCTAACCTTTGTTCTGTTTCTTTGAGCTACCAGAGTAACATTCTGACTTTCAACCATTGTTTTTTAACTTGCAAAAGTGTGAATATTTTATACTTATCGTGTTCTTATGTTTCAGTAAGTATGAATTGTTTTAATTTTTTGTCTTTCTGAAATGGAAGAGGAACCAGCGAGACGGTGGCAAGTCCCTAATGTAACCTACCTTAAATATTTAAATCTGGGGCATACAATTCTTCTAAAATGTCTTTTTTTTCCCCAGTTAGCCTTAACTGGCATAGATAGAACTGAGCACGCCAGTCTGGGCATCTAATTCACTGAATCGGCTGCTTTTTTTTTTTTTTTTTAAAACAGGATGAAACAGGTGCCTATTTAATAGACAGAGACCCAACCTACTTTGGGCCAGTGCTGAACTATCTCAGACATGGAAAACTCGTTATTAACAAGGACCTAGCAGAGGAAGGTAGGACTTAAACCAAATCCCTTGTTTACTTTATTCTTTCTCAGTATTGTAATTGCTGTGAAAATCACAAAAGAGAAATGGGGCTTGCCTATAGAAGGAAAATCTTATTAAATCAATTTCTATTTTCATCTGAGTTACGCTGCAGACAAATCTCTACAGCATTCTACTCTGCCTCAGACAAAATTTAGTAGTTTAAGGCTGGCTAGTGTTGTCCACAGACTGGAGTTTGATTCTTGGCCTTGCTCCATGAACTGGGAACATTACGAAAGTGCACATTCAGTCATGATAATCTGGTACCTTGTATCATTTAAAAGTAACAGCCCTACCTCTTTCCTGCAATACTGATGATCTTGGAAGAAAGATCCTTCTGGTATTCTTAAGGATAGGTGTGAAATGAGGTGTTGAAGATGTAAAGCAAGAACAAACAAGCAGGGGCTGGGCTCTTTTGAGATACAGACTACACCAGTTAGGGGGAGCTCTTTTTGAATCCACTCCATGGCCACCTGGTGGACAAAGCCATTGAACATTTGTGTGGGTGTCCCATTCCAGCTGCTCACCCTGTCAGTAACGATAAGCCCAGGTGTCACTCTTGGGTGATGGGGGGCACACCTGTCCAAACACACTATCCAAGGCCAATGATCTCTCTTAGAATCCATACTCCACATAACTCTGTTGGAGCTTCAGCTGGTCTAAAATGCATGCCATTGTTTTCTGCCCCTCATTTGCAGCAAGACCTACATGTCCTTACTGATGATCTCAACACTATTTCTTAAGTCAATTGCCAGGATGGAGTTCCATCCTGCCCCCTCTGGTCAGAGGCATCTCCTACAATATTGACTTCATAGTATACTACTTAATGGGCAAAAACAATGTCATAGCTGATAGTCTCAGCATAAATTTCTCCCAGGCTTGTGAATGGGAGGTGGATCAAAGATTCTCACCAGTCTATTCCACTACTGAGGTTTTCCCTTAACAGTCCTTTTTGCAACATCCAACAATACCAGATGCCTTCCGTACTGATCCCACACAGGACTGGCACAAGATTACCACTTTAATGTATGCTCTCCCCCCCCCCCCCCCCCATTTCCACTGCTACATTGCATCCTTCAAAATATCAAGAAGGACAAAATAATGAAAAAGAGGTAAAATTGTGGAGAAAAGCAGGAGTAGGAAAACTTTTCTGAGGGCCCTGCTGTTCTGACCAAAGGCATAGAGGAGGGACTGAGGGGTGATAGCCTCTCAAAGTGACATGAGCCAACTGTCCAGTGTCTGGAGCCAGCTGAGGTGCTGGTATTGGAAATCTCCCACTGGAAGGGCCAGGGCATGCTGATACCGAAAGAGGAACATCCATTGAAGTGTCAGGTATACCTCTGCCTGTGGCTGTCTGTGTAAATGCACTGTCTATCAGATGTTTGTGGTTTGACAGAGCATCACAGTGTGAGGAGGATACCCCAAGTTGGTGGGACAGAGGCTCAGCGGTCCCACAGTCCAGGTTGTACCCCATTGCATGGATGTGAATTGGGGTCCATGAAACTAAACTGAGAGGAGATGGGAGGACTGAGAGGGGATGCAAAGGCAACCAGAGAGGTTAGACACATGAGTAGGAAATAATGAAATTTAAACTTAGGAAAATATTGTGAAAAACATGAGGCAGAAAGCAGGGAATGCTGAAAGAGAGAATGGGCAGCATTCTGTACATGAAACTGCCATGTGGTGTTGGCAGCCTAGAAAAAAGGCCACTATGAGCAACTTTGCGACATAAGACAATCTCTAACTTAAGGGGGATAGAAAGAAGTTTTCTCTGTAGCCTGGTTATTCCATAGCTGCCCTCTGCCAAATGTGTTTACCTTTCTCTGAAGCAGTTGGGACTGTTCACAGACTGCATTTACATGAACCTTGGTCTGCTCTGGAATGACATTTATTGTGTTTATGGAGAGCTCTATTAGAAACTTTTTTTAAACTGGGATTTCTAAAAGTGTGCGGGTGTTCCTTTAAAAACACTTCATTATTTGCATTTTGAGCCTAAAACAAGTTCCCTGAAATGGCCTTCTAAAGTTTTTTCTGGGGTTGGTTCAAGTTAGAGATGTAAAATCCCAATTGATCAGTTAATCTAGGTGTAGGGAACCTTTTTTGGGTTGGGGGCTGCTGGCACACATTAAAATCACTCAGGGGCCACACACAAGTGAGAAGCAAAAAAACCCAAACGAACCCAAAACCAAAAAACCTCACACCTCAATGATGTGTCCCCTGACTGAGAAAAACACTCCTTACATTCCCCTCACACACCAGAGCCTAGGGCGGCCCAGTCGAGTAGTTTTTGTATGTTCCAGCCCCATGGTTGGGCAGCAGGTATGCTGGAGTGCCAGTGCAGGCTCCCCAGTGCTGGTGGGGGGAGGACCCTGAGCCTCGGGGGCCGGATCCAGGTAAGCCAAGGGCCGCATCCAGCCCCCAGGCCTGAGTTTCCTACCCCTGAGTTAACGGGTTAAATGTTTGGTTAACCTAAAGTTTAACCAGTTAACTAAGTGGGTTTCTTGGTGGGGGACCTTTCCAGCCCAGCTGGAGTGGCCCCCGGGCTGCAGGACCCCTGCGCTGGCTGCCAAGGCTGAAGCAGTTCTCTGCCTGCGGCAGGCCACAGGAAAAGGGCTGCTCCCAGGAAACTGGTTAGCCAGTTACAGATTCACATCCCTAGTTCAAGTACAGCTCTTCAGAATGAGTTAAACCATGAATTACATAGGAGTGAAGGGCAGACCCATATATCTTGTGCAAGCAGAGCTCACGAGGCACACTGTTTCCCATTGCAGTGAAGAAGATCCACCCAGAAACTGGCAGAAAGTCCTTTGCCTGCAGTCTTGGTTTACGCTTTTCAAGCATAATTGTTTCTTCCCATGTCAGGTGTTCTGGAAGAAGCTGAATTCTACAACATCACATCACTAATAAAATTGGTGAAGGACAAAATAAGAGAGAGAGACAGCAGAATCTCACAGGTAGGACCTTTTCCTAATGTACCTTCCTAAATCTGACATACGAGGTAGGGCTGGTTAGTCAGTCATTTGTAACTCCCCTGCTGATGTTGATTGAGTGCCCCTTTCTCTCAGTATTTTCCTAATAAGATTTGGGGCTGTGGCTGTTTGCATTGTGACTTCAGCCCTGCTGACTAAGGACACAAAACTGAACACTAGTGCCCTGCAGTGCCAGGTGGCCTCTGAGGCCAGAATAGCAACATCTGATCCATGCAAATTCTTGTTCATTAGAATGCTTTCAGATTTTGAATAACTGAACAACATGGCGGGATATTGGTGTGGGAGAAATCTGCTTGTCCTCGTATTTAAACTCTCTAGGGATAGTTAGTATTGAAAATATCGAGAGCAGTGACTGCAGATTCCCTCAGTATATGAGGTGATAGGAGACCCCCCCTAACTACGGGATAATTACAGTTTTTAAATTCTTATGCTGGGTAGGACTGGATAAGCACAATGGTCAGAGTATTCTCATTTAATAAAACAATCTGCTTTCCATTCAAGGAACAAGACTTTGTGATGAGCCATAGCCTAGTGGCTTCCCAAGAGAAGTGTGAGGCAGTGTCTATGCTTCACTTTTGTTGGTAAAACTTTTGTCATGCAACGGTGTGAAAAACACCCCCCCCACCTCCAACCACCCCTGACTGACTAAAGTTTTACTAACAGAAAGCATCTGTGTAGACAGCACTTTGTCAGAGATACTGTCCCACCAATAATGCCACTGCCGCTTTTTGGGGGTGGTTTTATTTCTCACGATTTTATTTATCTCCTGCTGGCAAAGAGCAGCAACACAGGAGTCCTAACTGTGCTGCTACAGCTGGGCCACTGTAAGGTATGCAGTGTAGACATAGCCTTAGATTGTCATTGAACCAGAAGTAAATTAAAGCTTGAAACATAGCTGATCAGTGCCTGTGTGTCTGGTTCAGTTGGTATTTCACTAAGGGTGACTGTCCCAAACCAAAATTGGTGTTAGGATTTTCCTAGAATTACAGCCCCATTTCATTAGGGCTGTATTACTTTCAAAGGGATATCATTCTAAGATGCCTGCTGATTTGTGGAGTTTGATAGGGATGTGAAAGGTAAACCAGAAAGGTGAAAGGTTACAGTTTCCAGTTAACCAGTGGGGTCTGGAGCAGTTTCCTGCCCATCTTAGGCAGGGGGCTGCTCTGGCTGTCCAGATCAGCCTCTGTCCATGGTAAATCCAGTCATGCACTTCACAGGAAGGGGCTGTTCCATTTGTTCAGGGTTTAACTGGTTAACTGATTAAATGGGATTTTACATCCCTAGTTTCAGGAGTTTTAGCACCTGAAATGTTTCACATCTTTTATACAAGGTTATTCAGAAAGGGTACTGAATGGACAGAATTTGAACAAGCAAAAGAAAAAAAAAATAGAGAAAATGTATCCCTTATAAAACTGTTCCTGTGTGTTATGTTGGGCCACAAAACTGGAATGCCATTGGCTTAAGACTCTGGTCCCAATTAACAACTGAGAGGAAGAGAGTTGCAAACACTTCATTTGATGCCAAAAGTACCAAACCCGGTGACTTAGCTAGAGCCTCAACTGACCGTCTGGTGTTCAGTGTGTCTTTATTCCTGCATATCTTTTTAAGGAATGAGAAATCCCAGTGATAATACACATTGTTGAATACCTCATGCTGTATTGAGTGTCTGATGTTACTTCCTTAAGGTGCCGATCAAACATGTATACAGGGTGCTGCAGTGTCAGGAGGAGGAGCTCACCCAAATGGTCTCCACTATGTCTGATGGCTGGAAATTTGAACAGGTAACAAGACAAACAGGAGATCTCATTGATTTGTCTTGATTAAACTGCCACTCACGTTTGATAAGAAATTTTACAGTTTTCCGTTTTCTATATACATGCCTTAGTTAAATTAAATTGAGTGGGTAGCTCAGGAGACTGGGAGTGGAATTCATACTGACATCTGCGTGCCCCCTGGAGCTTTTGAAAATTAATGTTGTAGTTCTTCATTCATTTCAGTCCAATTCTTGCATACGTGGATGTCTGCATCACACAGCTCTTACCAGTTTATACATGATACAAAGGGTGTATCTGCTGAAAGGGACTAAATGTTTCTTATGCCTTACAGACTGTCCTTGCAGAACAGGGCTGAGACACACTTGAGGGAACAATGTAGGGGAAGCTTTTAATGCAGCAGAGTAGTGTTTACAACTTTGGAAACCAGAGCTCTAATATGGCAATTTTTATAAGCACTAAAACAATCTATCTAGTTAATCTGCTAAAAATTATTAGTACGTTGTAGGAACAGTTCTGGAAATCAAAATACCAGGTACAGGTATGACTCTGATTGTTGCTTTGAAACCTGAACTGTGTCCTTGTTTGTGTTAAACACGTTGTTAGCACCTAATAAATCAAAACAGTTGTGAAAAGAAACGGAGGTGAACTCCATGAATGTTCCTTTTCTCGTTCTGCTTACAACAAATAAGATTAACTTGCACTGCATAGACATGACTTTGTAGTGGAGTTTAGATTCAATAACTCATTTTAAAAGTTGTAGTGTGACTTTTCTCTGAGGACACTTGGTAATCAAGAATTTACCTGAGGAGCTGCCTCGCTCTGCAGGACCATAACTGGCCACTACATCAACCAGCAGTGGAGCCCTGTGTGAGACACATGTGCTGAAGAAACAGCTTTCTTGGTGACTGGTCTACAGCTCCGAGAAGAGATCCAAACGACTACACACCTTCGTGCCCTTTAAGTAAATGTAAAACCTGCTTTAACTCAGCCTTCCCTCAACAAGTCATATTTAAAAAACAAAATGAGCTCTTAGAACAGCAAGAAGATGAGAGGGGCACTTTGTGTTCATTGTTAGACATTTGCAAAGTGGTGTGATTGGTGACCATGGTGAAAAAAATCTAGGTAAACTTGCACAGATGATTTCTCATGATTCAGTTTTCCAGTTCTAGTGGTAAGGATCGTCTCTGCCACCCAGATCCCGATGATGTCTGTTTTGGGCAGATACCTGAGGATACCTGCTAGGCTTGATTTGATCCATGTGCCAGACCTATAACCAGCAAATTGAAGAATATCCCTGGTTTTTATTTACTATTTAATTATCATCTCTGCAAGAAGACACAAACAAATATATTATCTAGTGCAAAATGAGAAACTTTATAAATAATTTTGTCCATATTCTTTCTGTTTAAGCTGTGTCCATCATACAAATTAGCAATAAATATAGTCTGAAATGTAGTTCAGCCATGCCTCCTTAGGTAGAGTGACTATAAAAAGTCAGAATTTAAGTGTTGTCCTCAAAATTATTCACATCATTATATGAATTGTCCTGTAAATTGCATCCTAAATCCTAGCTTTGGATGAGCACTTCTCATTAGTACAATCTGAAATGATTACAGGAGTCCCCTGACTTGTGACTGCCCAAGTTCCAACACCCCGCACTTACAACCATTTTTGTAAGTGTGGAAGGGGCCAAAAATCCCGACTTACGTCCTCGGCCCGCATTTCTGACGGCGCACGGCTTGCAACATTTCCCCAGGAACCAATCATGTCGCAAGCCGGGGGGCCTCCTGTATTTAATCTGAATAGGCAACTGCTTATCCCACAGTAGTTTATATCTAGCACTTTAAATAGTATGCATGTGCTTTCACATGGATCAGGTCCTGCAAAAGATATGAAGATAATTCATCCAATGAGTAACTACGAAATTTTACTGAAAATGTTCTGGACTTCAGCATTATTAATTTTTTTTTCTATTTCTGGGTCTAGTTTTTTTTTCAGTGATTTAATGGGAACAAGATTGGACCCACAGTGTAAGAGTTCTTTTCTTGGTGTTTTGTAAAATTAACCTTTTTAAAACTGACTCATATTCTTATAATACACACAACACACTCTCTCTTGTTTTTTTCTTTTAACTTATTTTATATGTTTCCATGGGAATATTTATTGTGTTGCCAGTGCTGTTCCTTTGTAATAAGAATTTCTCTCTTACTGGATGGGAGGGATGGAAAAGTTAAATATTTACTGAGTTAGTGCAATCAGACTTTGATAAAAAATTGGCACTTGCTTTCAAGTCATAATTGTCTTTGTAACCACTTGGAAGAATTGCACCTGGGAGAATTTAAAATATATGACATAGGATTCTGCTCTGGGGAGTGTAAAACTGTAGCTTTCATTTTTTCACAATAAAAATAATTACACTGTTTGAGTAGATGTGAATACACAGGAGCCAGTCTGTTGTTTGTACGGAGTTTTATGCTCCGGCATTACAAAGGTGTTTTTGTTTTTGTTTTTGTTTTTTGTTCTGATTGGTTGTTGCAGCTTGTCAGTATAGGTTCCCCGTATGTCTGTGGCCGGGCCCAGCAGTCAGAGTTTCTGCTGATAGTGTCACGGGAAGTGAAAGGGGAGGAGAGACGCTTCCAGAAATGCTGCAGTGAGGTGTGTCGTAACAATCCTTTCACCGTCACACCAATATGCATGGCCTCCTTGCATTTCTGCTACTTTCAGATCATTCTGCTTTCTTCTGGGTGTGCAGCATTTGGTAGTTCTGTGTGTAGTTGTTGTGATTAGCTTTTATTGTGTATTCATGATACTTCATTTCACATTATAAAAGTTGATCTTGTAAAAATCTGTAAAAACTACTTAACTTTTTATTGATGCAATTTTCTTAGAAAAAAATAGGAGCAAGTATCATTTTGATTTTCTTTCTCCAATGTTGTCAGCCTCTCTCCAGTAATTTCACATATATAAAAAATTTATTTACACCAAAAAAGTATGTACATGTTGAACACCATGACCTCTGTAGAACAGTTTCATTCACATGTTCTCAGGGACACTTTTTTATACCATTGATTTGTTCTTAGTCTTCCAATTTGAATTTATCAACCATGAAATAACCAGCTGAGTTTTGACTTCAGAACCTCATATTGCTGATTGATGTACAAACAAAAAATTGAGGCTTACCAGTTAACCGTAACCAGTAGGGGCTGTTCCAGCCCCACAGGGCCTGCTGTGGGCAGGAGGCTGCTCCAGCTCTGCCCACCTGCCGTTTAATTGGTTAACCACTTAAATGGGATATTACATCCCTAATACTAGCAGACTTTTACGAGCATTGCCTGGTTACTTCATGGCAGTGTGCAGGACTCGGAGAAGGGCCTTGGGGATGGCGAGAGGGGGAGTGCAGGAGGTTGAGGATGGGGTGTTTGTGCAAGCGTGAGAGTTGTGGGGTGAGGAGAGGTTTAGGGTGGGAGGTCCCATCTAGCATGGGCCTTTTCTTTTCCCCCAGCACTCCCCAAATGTCAGAGGCTCTTTTCTAGCCCTCTCACCTCTTCCCCAGCTGCAAGGGGCCCTTTTCTCGCCCTCCCCAGGCTACCCCCGGCTTCTAGGGTTGGGAGGGGGGAAAGGGTTTGGGGCAGAGGAGCTACTTGCCCCTTGTGGTCACAGGCAAGATGTCAGAGCCCCAGCCCTGCTGACAACTCCCTTGGAGATGCGGCTGCCCCCAGTGGAGACACTGCAGGATTTCTCCCTTGTGGCCTCGCTGCCCCCAGTGGCCATTCTCATATCACATCCCTCCAAACAGCAGCCTCTCCCTTTGAATGTTATAGAAAACAGTCCCTTTCCCAGGGCTTCCAGTTGTCTTGGCACAACCAAACTCTCTCCTTGTTTAAGTTAGGAGATGAGGGAGCTGTATACCAAATTTTGGGGGCCCTACCTTTTACTGTTTAGGAAGAGTTCTTGAAAAATGGACACACACACACGCACACTCTCACTCTCTCTCTCACATGAATATTTACCTGGTGTTGCTTGGGTGCTTCAGTATAGGGTGCAAGGGTTGGGGATGTGGGGGGCTCAGGGCAGGAGGCTGCAGGGATAGGGGGTGCAGGACTCAGGGCACAGGTTTGGAGATATGGGGTGGAGGGTTGCAGTAGTCAATGTTGGGGGTGAGAAGGGGCTCAGGGCACAGGGTGGGGAGGGGTGCAGGGAGTCAGTGCAGGGGGTAGGGGACTCAGAGCAGGGGTTGAGGTGCAGGAGTCAGGGCAGGAGTTGGAGGGGGGCTCGGGAGGGGTTGTAGGGCTCAGGTCAGTGGATGGGGGCAGTCGGCAGCTGTTCCTCGGGGCTGGTGGGGCCTCTCAGTCCCGCCAGCAGCTGCTCCCCAGGGATGGGGCACTTGCCGTCCCCTCTAGTTATCTGGGAGTATAACTGACCTTGCTATCACAGCCCTCCTTTTCCATTTGATGAGAAGCACTCCCATTCCATGTACGTCCCATTGCCCTGGCACAACCAAACCTTTACCTTGCTCTACATTATGATAAGAGGAAGCTGCATACCAAATTTGGTGGCCCTGGCTCTTACTGTTTAGGAGGAGTTGTTGAACAGATAGACTCACAGATGGACACGCAGACTGCCACACAAACTCTCTCAAATATCAAGTAGATTTTCTAGCTGGAGATAGTACAGAATAATAATCAGTAATTTCACTCTGAATTCCCTCTGCTTTCCTCTCTGCAAAACACATCTCCCAGAATGTGACTTCATTTTAAAATATTTCCTCACCAGTACACAACCATTTATTGTTAATTATGCTACATTGAATGGCAAAGTGCTTCATTTACTGTCACTAGAACCCTGTATATGAAATTACATGTCTGCATAAATTGCCATACAATTTCAGGTTATTTTTAAATTGCCATATAACTGAGATCTTAAAAAAAGCTATCTAGGTCTTAAGATTGTAAAGATAATCCTCAGAATTTGAAATGAGTGTAAATTAATGCATTCGTATCAGACTGTCTGAAATACCTCTGAGGGGATCCATGCTTTATTATTTGTGATGCTAGCCAAAGGTATGAAAGATGGCTCCACAGAATTTACAAACCAGGATTAAACATGTTATAATAACAGAGTAACACAAGAACAAGGAAAGGGATAACACTTATAGGATTATGGAGAAGTATGAACTTCCTATTCATCGTGACATTGACTTCTGACAGTTTAAATGTTAACGTAATCAGAAATCTAAAAATAGTGTGCTTACAAATCCAGTTAATCAGAGGTAAAGATCCTAACTAGTTTGGTTCTTTTACTTTCCTAAGGGTTTCTCTGAACGTGGGCTATGTACACAACAATATCTGTGTAGAAATCAGTATCGGGGAAACCCTTGCCATGCAGTGGGTGAGTTCCTGGCTCCACCGCAGATGGTGAAATTCGTGAATGCTGAGAGCTGAGGTCCCCATGGCTCCTGTACTCACCCCAGCTCCTGGCCCCCCAGTGAATTCCCTGCTGCTCCCAGTAGCCACAGGGAACTCACTGTGGAGGCTGGGAGCTGGTGTGTGTTTCTCTGTGGCTCATGACCCCGATGCCCCTCTTCCCCCCCAGGCTGGGAGACACTTGCAAATGTACATAGCTGTCAATAGTGATTTTGTGAATTGCAAGGGTCTCCTGTAATTAAAGCAACACACCTCTCTGAGACCTAGCTACACCCATGTAATGTTACTTTTGTCAATATAGCTTATAGCTGTAAATTGGCTATATCCATTTTTAAAATTATTTAGCAGCAGAGAAACTGTAAACTAGCTCTTAAAATGCATTTGGAATTCTGAGTCAGGCATTCAGATGAGAATAAGATGTGTTTATCTTGAAAATAAGAGGACTTATTAAAGTGAAGGACTAATACATTTACCATACACAGTTTTGTGTATTCATAGATGTTTAAAGCCAGAGAAGACCAATATGATTATCTAGTCTGATCCAGTAACACAGATCATAAAATTTCACCCCCAATGAGTATTCCTGCAGCAAGTCCAACAACTTGATGTTGAGCTACAGCTTATCTTTGAGACCCATCCAACCTTGATTTAAAGACATGGTGATGAGAAATTTACCATGTCCCTTAGTAACCTTGACCAGTGGTTAATCAAAAACAAACTACAGGTTGAACCTCTCTGGTCCAGGACACTCTGGCAACATCTGTGGTCCCGGGGTAAGGGGAGAGGAGGTGGGTGGCACACAGGGACACACCCTCGCACAAGGTTCACAGCAGCGCCCAGGTTTCTAGTGACCACATTGGCGGGGCCTGAGAGTTTGGCTTTTGAAGGCGAGGGATACCAGTGCAAGGACATGGATGTTAGTAGGGTGGGGGAGGTGGAATTCCAGTGCAAAAGTGCAGATGTTAGCATGGGTGGGGGGCATCCAGCACAAGGACATGGGCTGTCAGGGTGAGGACTCAATTTCATGTCTTTTGTAGGATCCTGGGCTCCTGGACACAGGGGAAGATGCTGTTAATGCGTATGGCCTGCATTGCCAGCGCCAAGCATTCAAAACTCATAACCTCTCTCCCCCCCCCCCCCCCCCAAAAAAAAGAGTGGCTTCTTGAAATCAGATAAAAAGATCCCCAAGTGTATTTTTATTTGGCATCTGGCATGTGAGGCCTTTGGCTGAACTCAGGGCACGTTTTCTAGCTTTTCTCCACAAACCATGAACCCTAAAGTCTTTCTTTAAAACAACCCAAAAGGCTGGGATTCTCTTCCAGGCACCAACTAACAAGCATAATATACTCAGAACAATCACAGCTGATAGTGGTGCATGAGACATCAGGTGGTGAAGTTACCATATTGGCTTAAGTCTAATAATGTGGCTGGGGCTTTCCGGGGGTGGGGGGGCCTAATGATCAGGAGGCTTGTGATCAGATCAGGAGAGTTGGCATCACTGAAATCTATTCAGTTTCACAAAATGAGTTAATAGTTTCACAGCTTACACCTGTGGGCAGGATGGCTCTGCACATGCCTCACCTGGGCCACAGGGACGTGCCAGCAGTGGCATGGAGCTAGCAGCAGGAAGCCACTCTAGCCTCACTGCACTTGTGGTGTCCCCTGGTAGATTTTAAATCACCAGGGGGTGGCAAGCGGGACTGGGGGACGCGTGTGGGGGAGGGAACGTGCAAGCCAGCAGGAGGAGCCAGGAGATGCATGGGGGAATGTGCCGTGAAGCTCCCTCCCCCCACCCCTGCCGAATCCTGCCAGAGACAGGTGTCTGCTGGCCTACTAGGAGGATTTGAGGACTAGCACTGTCCTCAGGTACATTGAGTTTGAGACCCCTGGCCTAGGGTAACTAGATTTATCTGACTGAGAAGAGTTTATTAAAGACTTGTACACCATATCGTCTTTTGACCGGAAACGGAGTTAACAGGTCACTAATGTGTATGGAAGACTTTTCTAGCTCATTCTGAATGGCTGAAAAATCAAGGTTCCTTACATGTTACTGTGTAATTTCCTGTCAGTCTCTTAAACATTCTTGATATAAGTAGGGGAAAGATTCGCTGTATTCATTGGGGAAAGCGGACGTTCCTGGAAATATAGCACCGTTACGTTCTCCAGGGATATGTTTTGAAGTAATTTCAAATGATTTGTTTTCTGTAACTTCATTAGCAGTGCTTTGGTGGAAAAGCTAACACCTTATTTTTAGCAGGCTTAGGGCATGTCTAGAATTGCTTTCACTTTAAAAAGAAGATATGCAAATTCGGTGTGAATTTGCATATCTTCTGATCGCTTTTTTGAAAGGTTCTTTCGAAAAAGAAAGTAGTCTTGATATGGTTCTTTTGAGGGAAAAAACCCTTTTTTGAAAGAACCATTCTTCCTAAAAAAATGAGGTTTACACGGTTCTTTCGAAAAGTGTTTTTTTTTCCTCAAAAGAACCGCATCTAGACTACTTTCTTTTTCGAAAAAATCTTTCGAAAAAGCTATCGAAAGAAGATATGCAAATTTGGCGCAAATTTGCATATCTTCTTTTGAAAGGGAAAGCAAGTCTAGATATGCCCTTAATTTCTTTCGTGCTCTGGTCAGCTGAAAGCCTGACTGCCTGTGCATAGTTGCGGTGTGTGAAGGCAGCAGGAGTATGTGGTGGCGGGATGGTAACTGACAAGTATTCCTAGCAAGTGACAGTTAAAAGAGGGTTCCTTTTGAAGCAGTGGTGAGTCCGTATCCTGTATCTTTGTTGTTTAAATATAGGTGACCTTCTGCAAACCGTGTCCCAGCTACAAGATTTTGTGAGCCTGGGTTTTGTTTGTCTAGGTACTTACGCAGCCCCTTACGCGTGGTATCATAACTCCTGGATAGTTCTGTTCTGGCGTGCCATGTGGGCACAAGGAAGCTTCATTTTTGTACCATTAATTCTGTGTTGGGGCTGCTTTTAGCTCCGTTATCTCCTCTCTCTGCTTGTATGTGCAAATAGCCTAATTCCCAATGCCCTAGCCACATTTGAGCCCGGGAGTCCATTGCTATGTGTCTCAAACTGAAGGCAGAAGCATCCATCAGGTCCTTTTGAAATCTCTGTGACTCCCGCAAGCAAATGGAAATAAGGTGGTGTTTGTATTTAGAATAGCTTTTTGGCTATTTCAAATTATGGTGAACAAGAAAGCTGAACTTCTGTTCCTGAACATGCATCAGGAGCACTTCAGTAATGAACGGGAAATTGATCAGTGGTACTTTTATAGCTAAATTATTTCTGGCATATTAGGACTGAAAATAGATACTGCAAACTGGGAACAGAGGGTGATTTAGTAGACATCTGTGTCCATAGGCACCAACTTTCAAAATTACTGGGGGGTGCTGTACCCCATCTCTGCCCCCCCCCCAATTCCACTCCTTTCAAAAGGCCCCACTAGGGATGTGAGCAACTAGTCACCGAGACAACTACTCGATAAGCATATGCTTATCAGGTAGTCGAGTAGTGACTCGACTAGTTGCTTTTCTCTCCCCTCCCCTCCCACTGTCTCTATCAGAGAGAGGCAGCAAGGGGAGAAGAGAGGAGAACCTGGTGCAGGGGGGAGCCGGCTTAAAAGCACTATCTCGGGGGGCAGAGGTGTAGCGGGGGTGGCTCTTAATAGCTCCTGGCTGGGGAGCTAACGCACTGTGGTTCTGCAGTTCCCGCCTCCCCTTATTGACTAGTCAATGGAAATTCCATTGACTGCTTGATTAGCTGATTACCTGCAATTTAATATCCCTAGCCCCCATGCGCTTTCTGCCTCTTCCTGTCCAGTTCCATCACCACCTCCCCCAATGTTGTGGAACAGCTGATCATGGTAGGCAGGAGGGACAGCGAGGCACTGATCCACACAGCCCGCCGGCTGGAAGGAGGAGGTAGAGCTGAAAGTGGACTGCTGGTAGATGCTTTTTCTCTGTGGAGCACCCATGGAGTCTACACCTGTATTTGGCAGTTTGACTGATGGATTTGGTGAAATTTATGACTGCATGGTATGGCTACAGCAGGTCTGTGCACCAGACAGCTTTGCTGGTCTTGTCTATCAACAGTAGCTGCCTAATGGCACCACATGTCAATTTGTCTGTAATTTAGAAATATACTTTATAAAAACAACTCCTGCATCTGATTTGATTTGGCTGCTGGTTAAGGGTTGCTGAGTAAATATTTTGACCTTAGATGGTTGCCTAGACTACACTTTGAGGTAAATTGCCCTTGTTCAATTTTAAGGCTTCTAGCGATTTGTAAATAAACAGCATTTCTTATCAAGCATGTAATTTCCACTTGTAATACTACTTTAACCAACTTCCCTGTAACAATGCATATGGATTTGGAAAGTTGGTTCTAGAGTCTCACCGTTTTGTTTGTCTTGTTTTTCAGTCAAATGCTAACATTTGCCTCCTGCTCTAAATATTTATGTACATTCCCAGTCGAAGAATAGAGTCATGCTATGAGCAAAATAGCACACCACACTCTGGGCGAAGGGCTCTCTGCATGCAGCTCCTTGCTTGTCTATGTTCCACCCACACTGGCACCCCACATGCAAAGTTTTTAAACTAACTTTTGGAGGAAAGATGGGAGGGTTGTCCAAAGTGCAACGGGAACAGGCAGTTTTTCCCCATTGACTGTGTCTGTAAGATTTTTATCTAGGGTACTATTGGTAATGCCATTCTTATGCTGGTCCACTCAGATGTTTAAATGGAATAGCTACATTAATCCTGACATCATAAGTTGGCATCTGTTTGCATGAACGTGTGAGCTCATGCTCCAAAGACAGCCAACACCTTCAGGAGCATTAAAGCCAAAGCTGAGGAAAAGTGATGCCAAGTTTTGTGCAGAAATATCCCTAAGCCTTTCTCTTCTCTTTCAGTTGGTCAGTATTGGTTCTTCCTATAACTATGGAAATGAAGATCAGGCTGAATTTCTATGTGTTGTCTCGAAGGAGCTGCATAATACCCCCTATGGTACAACCAGCGAGCCCAGTGAAAAAGCAAAGGTAAGTTACTGGGCATGGGAGGGAGGAAATGAAAGATGTCAGTCAAAGCAATTAATAGCAATAATAACAATAACAATTAGATATTCTTCCTAAGATTGAAGGAAGGTGTAATTTGCTTGCCCTCTCTCCTCAAGGTTGGTAATGGTTCCCTTTTTATTGTGCAAGATAATATAAACTGTACCAGTTGAAGTAACACTTATTGTCATGACTCTTGCATATTACAAAACAAGAACTTTAAATGTAGGACATAGAATTCTCCATGCGTCTCCTTTTGAAATATGCATATTTGGGTTATCAGACAATAGGTAGACTTTGATTCTTCTGCCAGTACAAATGATGGATGTGTTCCATGCTTATCTGAGTTGGGGTACAGACTTCTCACAACTGGGAATGTGAATAACATGTTCTCTCTGAAAGTTTTTGTCATGTGCAATAAGCAATAAAAGTCTTCCTATTAGATGAAGTTCCTTGCTTGCAATGCGTTAAGCTAGCTTGCAGCTTTCAGGGTTCCATCTAATTCTTGCTCTTCTGCATAACTGAATTGACAGAGATGACGTAATAGGCATGAGATTTTGTTGGTGTGATCTCTGGACTTTCAGGGGTAATAGCTTGGAAAGAGAGCATGTAACATGAATCATAGTGAGCCCTGACCAAATGGAGAATGAATTGCACTGTTCCTCTCCTCAGTGTGCACTGTACTTTTTACACCGTGCTAGTATCTTTGTGTTGGTTAGTAAAACTATTCATCTTTATACAGAAAATTTGCCACTCACTTATCATTTTTATTGTTTTAAATTGAAAACAACCAGTAAATCACTTAGCACAACTTTACAAGAGTGAACTTTAGAAAATAAATACTGGAAAAAGGCCCTCCCATAAGGCTGATCTGGAACCTCCAATGGCAGTTGTATCCTGCTCACATCATTTATTGTCAACTGCTGTTGACTGTGGGTTGCTACTGCCTTTCATGCCATCCCCAGCTCATTTCTTGGTTGCACCCAGCAGCAGTTTGGAAAGCACCTTTTTTTGTATGTGGCTACTCACACTGAGCTTGTTGGGTACAAGTAATGAGATTTATTTCATAAAGCTTTTGAGTATTTTAAAACTTGGTAATTTCACTAGCAATGAAACACATTTTTGCTGACCTGTATTTTGTAGCAATTGAGATAAATATATTTTAAACCCTCTAAGAAGTTGTTGTAGACCAAAATAAGATGTGAAAATGTAAAACTATAGAATCCTACATATGGATTACTCTCCCGGAATGCATGTACCTTATAAGCCCACTGCTTTCTCCTCTTTAAAACCTAATTTTGCAGTGGTGCTTGTAAGAAACTGAAAAGCTGATCAGTTCGATGTCAGTGTGGTATTTAAGCAGCAAGTGTGTGTGTGCTTGCGTGCACGCATTTGTGAGTGTATTTGAATTGCATCCCTTATCCTCATCATTCATCATTTGCTTGTTTTAGTTTGTAATCTCTTTAGGGCTGGGATGAGTGCACCACCAAGATTAAAAAAAAAAAAGCAAAAACTGAAATTACTAACCATAATGCATATCTTTACAAGGAACTTCAGTGACTCTTCTGCAGCCATGTGCTTCTGAAGAGTTTGACTGGATGCTTGGTCAATGGAAAATGTGAAGACTGCCAAACCAAACAGTATTGGGATCTTAAAAGGAGGGACTAGTCCAGAACAAGTGCAGTGCAGCTCTTGGTCATTCAAACATTTGAGAGGTGCCAGCATTTATACTCTCTGCAGTGAAATTCACAGTCTGGTAGATGGACTCTGAAGAAGTTGCTGTGTCTCAAATGCTGATCCAGAGTCTTGATGCACAGAAGAGAGTCCTGTACTAGAAAGAATAAATGCAAGTAGCACGTGAGTTAGTTAAAACCAAGAGCAAGCGCAGTCCTACTGTGTGGCTGAAAATACGCAGTTGGAAGCGCGCTCTGATACCAAGTGAAGTAATTTTGAAGAGCAGATGAGTAACAGAATTCCCAGAAATTAGAGAGTTTGTTCCACAGAGTACTGGCCAGAGAGAGGTGAGGGGATAGTATTTGACAGGGGGAAGTTGTCGGGAGTATGCTTGGGCTAACCTCAAAATGCAGAAAAGTCTGGAGATGGAAGTTTTGGGAAGCATAACTACCTGTTGGTGCAAGAGTTGGACAGGAGTGTTCTTAATGAAAGGGCATGTCAGGGAGGAGGAGGGGAGCAGTGGGATATAGGGGTTGTAGGGAGGTGCAAGAGGTGAGCTTTTTGAAGTTGCATTTAACACACATGCTGTACTGGTAACAGGGTATGGAGGGGAAGTTTGTTTTTTTAAAGAATCCTTTGGGTTTAGAAGGCACTAGCATGCTGAGTCAGGACTATTTCTTGGTGTCTCTTTTCTTAATAGAAAAGCCAGTTTAGCCTTAGATCCATGATCTGCTAAATTGTCTGATTTAACCCTCATCAGCATGTTATTCCTTTGAAATGGTATAAAGGTTCCCCTGGAATTACATATTGACAAATGTTTAGTTGGCTCTGGTTCGTGCTGCTATGAAGGGGAAAGCAGAAGAACCCTTGTGTCACACCATCTAAAAGAACTTCTATCAGTACAGAGATGAAAGGGCCATTGAAGTTAATTCTGCATTACCCACCAGATTATCATAATCTTTATTAATAGTGATGGATTTATAAACCAGAAAAAAAGCATGTGTTGGGAGCAACCTCATCTGCTCTGGCTTCTCCAGTTTGTTTTTCTTTTCTGAAGGTTTTTTATCTAATATTCTCTTCACGGAGGACACAGTTTGCCTAAATAAGAGAGAACAAGACACAGTAGCAACTAAAACTTCAGGTGCCATAAGCTTCCCCCATGACAGGTATTCTGCAATACTGATTTTCTCCAAAAGCGACATGCTAATAATACTGACACTCTGCTAAATTGTCTGATGAGGGTATTATCACATCTACCTTATGTCTCTAATATCCTGGGATGAATATTCCCACTGCATAGGCACAACCAAAACAGTCTTCCTACCGGCTTGCCCGAAAGTGGAGTGTCTTGTGGGTTTGGAGGAAGCAATGTCATTCTTGGAGTCCTACTGTTCATAACTGGGATGCATACGTGACTTTCTAAAGTAGGTGGGGGGAATAATCTAACCCTATGGAGCCAATTACTTAAAGCTATTCTAGTGGCCATCATTGGTAAGACAGGGCACAACAGCACCTCTGAAGGACAGTTTGTGTTTCACAGAGCTCTCCCTTCCCAGATCCAGTTGGTTTTGCTGCCTATTTTGAGCCACTCTTAGGAGGGGATGGCCCAGTGTTCCTCCTGATGTCTGACTCCAAAGCTAAGTTTCAAAGGGATAAGGTCCACAGACACATGGAGCCAGTTGCAGAGGTCACAAGTTTCAGGTACCATATGCAGCATCGTTACACGGAGTGCCCCCTCATTGTGTCAAGAGAAGGCAGAACTAAATAATGGCACCATTAGCAGAATTTGCTGATACCTGGGACAGTTGGGAAAACTAGTTTTCCTGCTATTTATAATGTTCTTGCTTTTAAATTGTCTAGTTCCTTACTGTCTTCTGAAGAATGGAGCTAAAGTAAAATAGCCTCACGTACCTCAAGTGTAAGCGGAATGTACTTTGCCTTGGCTCTGACTCACTTGCAATCTTTTCTTTTCCCTCCCTTTCTTTGCACTTGCTGCATGCCATGCAGAGCGAGGATGAAGAGACGGATTACGATATGAATGACTCAGATTAAGTGTAAATGTCATGGTGAGCATTGGCTGCCCTAGGACTTCACCTGCATGCTTTCCTCTGCCCCCTACCACCTATCCCTCACCAGTGTCACCCTCTAGCTAGTCCTCCTAGTGGTGTGCGTGTTCTGTAGCTACACTTGCCTTTATTCCCAGCGTCAGTTGACAATCACTGATAGAAATGGTAATAGACCTTATGTTATGGTCTGTTGCACAGATAGTAGCAACATGACAAGACCTGCACTGGCTCTTGTGCCTTTTTACATAAGTAACACTGCCATTATCGATCCTCTTAAAGCGTTTTGAGAGAGGGGGATGCTTAGTTTATACAGCTTCTAGGAGAAAACATTCTAGGCAGAAATTGTTGGGTTTTGGTGTCACGGCCTATTTTTTCTCTTGTCAAAATCTTTAGTTAATGTCTAAATTGGTAACATAGTAAGAGGCTTGTCTCTCAGAACCATGTTAGCCAATATATGGAGTCAGCAGGCCTGCATTCTTTTTTCCACTTTGTCCCAGTCTTGTATGAAAATAGGCAAGTCTCTTAACTTCTGTGCTCCAGTTTCCACAGGTCTAAAATGGGAAATAACTTCACTGGGGAGAGGCCAAATCCTATTTTACTATGTGTAATGTCCTTTGAGGTCACTAAATGGACAGTGCTATCGAAATTCAAATTAGGATGGTTAATTACCAAGGAGTGACCTTACAGTGGTTGAAGCAGTGCATGGAGAAGTTGTCATGTTTTTGTTGACAGTCATTTCTGTTATAAATCTGCTGCTATTTGCTGCTCATCAGGACTACAATACTGCAAAGCCCAGGTAAAGTCACTGGAATGTGATGGTATTCAGCATCTTACAGGATCATACTCCAAATCTTTTTTTACCTGTACCTTTGGAAAGGCAGTCTTTTCCCAAATAACTTTAGTGCTGCTTGCATGTGGGTTGAAAAAGTTAAATTTCTCTTGAAGTAATAAAATGTTTGAAAACTGAGCATGGAAAGGGTGGCCTACTTGTCCAAAATCTAAGCTTTCATTTAAAAAAAAATTAAATTAGTTCTTACGGTCAATATGAAACTTCCATGTATCACATGAGCATAAACCTAGGGACTCTGTACAAACAAGTAGCTCATAGTTTCCCTAAGCAGCAGAGTGACTACTGACTTGCATTGGTCAGTTCTTACTCCCATTCAGAATCCTGCAGGCTGCAGTGAAAATAAAAACCAGATACATTTTACTTCCCAGCAATGGTTAGGTACGAGTGGGGTTCACACGTGTGGTCAGCTACTAGCCAGAAGCTGGTATGAAAATGAAGCCACTGAGCAGAATCCAGGGACAGCACTCTTATCCCACCACCCTCCTCTAGCCAAGTAGCTTGGTGTGGGGGGAGCAGTTGTGTTCTTGCCAGGTTGTTGCCCTGGAAAAGTTTTTTTCTCCCCTCCCCCAGTACCCCGCATCTCATAAAGGGCTGTGGACTTAATTCTCTGGGTAAGGGCCAGATTAGAAAATTTGCATACCTTTTTGTGAGGGGATATGGGATGTGGTAGGGCAAATAAACGTTACGAGGGAAAGAGTGAGAATTAATAGGATAACTAGGAAAATGAAGTACAGTCTGTGCACACAAAATATGAGAATCAGATTTGTGGGGTATATGAAACAAACCAAACCAAAATGTACAGGACAGGAGGAAGAGAAAGAAGGTGAGGAGATGGGGAATGAGAGAAGGCAAAGAGGAAAGATGACCAGGAAAGAGGAAGAGAAGTAAAACCATCAGGGGAAATGTCTACCCACACGCAAGAAAGGGGGAGGAAGGGGTAGTAATTGTCCCATTAAATGGGATCTATCTGACATAGAATTAAAAGTTATGCTGAAGTGTTGTGCAACTCACTCCTGTTATCTCCCTGTGGCACACAATAGCTCAAGTTTCCTTTGGGATGTAATACTTACCTCTGGGTTTGGGTTTAGTATGCGGGAGCTGCTGTCAGTCTGACTAGATCATTTGGTGGTCCTTTCTTGCCATAATTCTTGGATTCAGCAGATGCAAACTAAACTCGGATGACTCTGGTTGAAACTGATATGAGTGTTTGCATATGCAGTTTTAAACTTGATTAGTTAATCACTTCAGCACCACATCTTTAGATGAACTGATGTAACTTCTGTGTGTAGCCAAACCTACTGGAGTTCATCAAATATTTTATTCAACTGATTGTTTTCTTTGTGGTATTCAGTCGTGGCCGTCACGTTCTGTTCGGTGACTATCATAATGGATGTATTGAATAATATAGCCAATTTTCCTGCCACTTGAGCAGCCCAAGTAGTAAGATGCAAGCTTTTAAAGTTTGCTAGTTAACTTGATTGTATTCTGCTCAGAGTAAGAAATGCCTTCTTCTGTCTTTTAGAAAACACCACACATGGGTGCTATTGCAGTGTATAGATAATACATGTTGATATACTGCAACTGTAATAGTATCAAACTTTAAGTTGCATGGGGCATGGTAGCACATGTATTTTCACCATGGCAAATCCCTTTACTGGCAGTTGTCAAGTACATTTTCAAGGCCTGACTTCTATGCCCTGAATTCATTTGGGTTTTCCATGCAGTTTTTTAATGCTTTTAATTAACTGGAAGCGCAGGTGGTGAATTTTCTTTGAGGAAATATGTATTAAAAGCAAATGCTACTATTTTGAAACTTGTCATAATCCATCTACAAGACCTTTCATATAGCACCACTAGTTGTGGTCTTGTGTGCTCTCAAACCAAAACAGGAACAGGATACAGAGTGACTAGGAACCCTCCAATCACCAGGGGTGGCAGGAAGCCCTGTTGGTGAGCCAACAGATGGCCTTTTCCCTTCAAGGGTTTGTCTATACTGCAGCAGATTGAGATTAAGGGGCTGTTCACGTGCAGTGTAGGTGTTTGGGTTTCTCACAAGAGTCCTGGACCCTGGGCTCCATAAGCCTAAGTCAGCTGGCACAGGCCAGCCATAGATTTTTAACTGCAGCATAGACAGGCCCTACATCATTCCTCAACCAAGACCTCAGCTGTAGTGCTCATGAGCACTCTACTTCTGAAGTTACCTTTTGTACGTGGGATCCTAGAATTGAGGGGTCTCACTAATTGTAAGTCCTTGAAGATCACAAAGCAGTTTAGACCTCAGAAAAGCCCATGTCCTAATTGGCTGTAATGAATGTGAAAGTCTTATCCATTGTTGGCTGGTTTTGAAACTTGAAAAGTTAGTTGAAAAGTTGCAATATGAAATTAATCTGTAAGTTTAATCGTCAAGTTTTTGGTATATTAATTAATGTGGAGTTTCAGGGCCCTGTTAAGCAGCTGCTGTGTTCTATGCTGCAGGTATGGAGAGAGAGGTGTTTGTGTATGTATAGTAAAGGGCTATGAATTTTTTGATACTCAGTAGCATCTTCCCTCCCAGTTTAAGATGTTCATGGTTTTAACATTCTGTTCTGCTGCAAGTACTAGATAGAGAAATTCTGCATGAGACGCCAATGGCTGCCTCTGCTGGGGAGTGTGCCTGGCCTGACATACATTTTCTTCTCGTGGTTGGACCAGAAAATCTTTCCAGCACCATGCAGTAAGCTACATGCCAGAAGAGTAAAGCGTCAGGTGGTGCTAATTTTGCTGACTTAGCAAAAGAGTGCTCTGTACTTGTTGCTAGCATGTTCAGAGCTGACTCAGACTTGCTTAGTTTCACTACTATCGAGTTTCCCTGTGGTCCTGTTTACCTTCATAACTCTGCTCCTCATTGCTGTTCACGTTACATGAAAAAACTGAGGCCAGTAGCATGAGACAATTATCTAAGGTGCTTGAGTGCCATCAGTTGAGGATTTAGAGTTCATACTGTGGGGGTGAGATGAAGAGGGAGGTGCCAGGAAAGTCAGAACTACTAGAATGAGCAGAGAAAAAGAGGTAAGCAGATGCCAAGAAGAAACTCTGGATACTTGTCAGAAGCTGGGAATGGGCAACAGGGGATGGGTCATGTGATGATCCTCTGTTCTGTTCCCTCCCTCTGGGGCACCTGCCGTTGGCCACTATCTGCAGACAAGACACTGGGCTAGAGGGACCTTTGGTCTGACCCAGTCTGGCTGCACTTATGTTCAGAGGCAAATACTTATACTGAATTCTCTTCAAAAATATTTCTAATTCCCAAGTTGCAGACTGTTTTCTGGAGTGAATATTGTAGCAAAGGGGTTTCTGTTGGCCAAATGAGTCATTCCTGTCCCCCCACACCAGGAGTGGTTCTGATCTGTCTTCACCACAGGTGAGTGAAACCCTTCAGACAGTATTTCTGTCTCTTGAGCTGTTCATTACAAAAAGGTAGAGAGCTAGCATGAACTTAGGGTTCATGTGCACAACTTCGACCCACTTTCTCTGGGTTATAAGCTGCCTATAGAATGGTATCTGAAGGGCAGAGCAGGTCTCCTTTCACTGTAGTCTCCTCTGACAAATATAAAGTTTCATGACTGCACTGGAATGGGCCAGGTGCATCCTGTGAAAGTGTGATTCTTAGCATCTCTTCTCTAGCCACTGAATTTATTTTTGCTTCCTTATAAAATTCAACCAATGTCCTTCAGAAACATCCTATCAATTGTCTGTCTTTCACTTCCCAGCGCGTAACAGAAATGGGCAGGGGAGTATGCGGAAGAGTAAACTTCCCAAAGTGTCCCATCCCACCAAAAGAAAGGTTTGCATATGGACTGACTCTTCACAGACTCAAGAGAAACTGTGTAAACCAATATGTTGCATGAAAATCTATTAAATACCATTGATCAAACACATAGTGTGTGCATGTAAAAAAACCCATTAACTTAATAAATCAAGCTAATAGGTTTCATGTGTTAGTACACCCTAACAAACAATTCCATGGAATCAGTCTGGCTGTTGGTATTTATCATATAAGTAATACTGGGGATTACTTTAGGCGATCAGAGCAAATACTGTATGATTAATGGATCAGCCTACTCTGTATGGAAGTTGATGTAGCCCATGCAAGTTTTGGTACTTCTGATCTGCAAACACAGCTTGTTTTTTTTCATTCTGTAACCATATCGCTGCCAAGATTTCCTTGGTGATTCTTGAGTTGCTTATGCACAGAACTGGCTGGATAACCATTCTTAGAGAGCAGTTGTCAGTGGTTCACAGTCATGCTGGAAAGGCATAATGAGTAGGGTTCTGCAGGGATCAGTTCTGGGACCAGTTCTGTTCAGTGTCGTCTTCAATGATTTAGATCAGTGTTTCCCAATTTTATTTGGCCACGGAACCCCTAATAACAGTCTTATATATGGAGCTGAAAAAGTAGGGCACAAATAAGTAAGGATAATAATAAACAAATGCTAAACAAGGTCATGAGATCAACATTTAGTTTAATTGCACATATTTAAAAACAAAAATCACTTAATGTGTACAAACAATTTTTTAAACCATAAAATGTTATTGTAATGGAATTTTCTCGCGGAACCCTTTTTTTCACTTCGTGGAACTCTGGGGTTCTGCGGATCACCATTTGGGAAACACTGATTTAGATAAATGGCACAGAGAGTACTCTTAAAAAGTTAGCAGATGATACCAAGCTGGGAAGAGTTGCAAGTGCTTTGGAGGAGAGGTTCATAATTCAAAATGATCTGGAGAAATGGTCTGATGAAATTCAATAATAACAAATGCAAAATACCCATTTAGGAAGAAACAATCCATTACTCACATACAAAATGGGAAGAGACTATCTAGGAAGGAGTACTGTGGAAAAGGATTTGAGGGGTCATAGTTGTCTGCAACCTAAATATGAATGTAACATTGTTGCCCCCCCCCCAAAAAAAGCCAAACATCTTTCTGGGATGCATTAGCAGGACTGTTGCAAGATGGACACAAGAAGTGCTCTCCTCTGCATTGATTAGGCCTCAGCTGGAGTATTGTGTCCAATTCTGGACACCACATTTCAGGAAAGATGTGGAGAACTTGAAGAAAGTCCAGAGAAGAGTAACAAAAATAATTAAAGGTCTAGAAAACATGACTGATGAGGGAAGACTGAAAAATGGGTTTAATCTGGAAAAGAGAAGACTGTCAGGGGACATGATTACAGCTTTCAAATACCTAAAAGGGTGTTACAAGGAGGAGGGAGAAAAATTGTTCTCCTTGGCCTCTGATGACAGGACAAGAAGCCAATGGGCTTAAATTGCAGCAAAGGAGGTGTAGGTTGGACATTAGGAAAAACTTCCAGTGTTTAACCACCCTGACAGTTAGGACTAAATTGCCTAGGGATGTTGTGGAACCTCCATCATTAGAGATTTTTAAGAGCAAGTTAGACAAACACCTGTTGGGGATGGTTTAGATGGTGTTTGGTCCTGCCACGAGTGCAGGGGACTGGACTAGATGACCTCTTGAAGCCCCTTCCAGTCCTGTGATTCTATGTTACTACTCTAAGACTAAGTCTGTACTCAGAACATTAAAGCACTTTCACAAGGGGAGTAGCTAACAGCACTGGGAACCTGTTTACACTATGCTTTACAGTGCTGTTCTCTGCTGCACTCAGGTTGGTGTTTTTCACACCCAAGAGAGAAAGTTACAGTGTAGTAACTTGCCAGTTTAGACAAGTCCTTATTTATGACCTGTGTCACTAAAACAAGGAAAAGCACTAGAGATGTAGCCGTGTTAGTCTGGTCTAGCTGAAACAAAAGACAGGACTATGCAGCACTTGAAAGACTAACAAGATGGTTTATTAGGTGATGAGGTTTCGTGGGCCAGACCCGCTTTCTCAGATCTGAGGAAGTGGGTCTGGCCCACAAAAGCTCATCACCTAATAAACCATCTTGTTAGTCTTTCAAGTGCTGCATAGTCCTCTTTTGTTTAAGGAAAAGCACAGGAGAAATAGAAGACTGTTTCACTAGGAGGGTGGTAAAGTACTTGAATGGTTGCCTAGGGAGGTGGTGGAAACTCCATCTCTAGAGGTTTTAAGTCCCAGCTTTACAAAGCCCATCACAGCATGATCCTTTTTGCACCTTATCATTGTGTGAATGAGAATTTCAGCCTGTTTGCACAATAATCAACCAGGCACAAGGGTTTTGATGTGCAGCTATTTCTGTGTTTTCACCCTCTCACCTTTTCTGTGTTACTCCCCCAATCCCCTCCCACCCCCAAACTCCCTCTCGTACCCCCACTCCATACCCTCTCCTGCTGCCAAACTCCCTTCCAGACCCTTCCCTCCTCACCCCCTCCTGCACCCCATCTCCACCCATATCACCCCCATCCCTATCCCACTCACTGGCAGCCCTGTCCTGCACACTGAACCCCTCATTTTTGTTCCCACCCTAGAGCCTAAGGGAGGTCCCCCAAATCCACTAACCCTGGAACCCCAGAAAAGTAAATCTGGCCTATGGGAAGCCCTGAACCTCAGTCTTCCCTATCCTTTCCCTTCGCCCAATGGGGCTGGAATGCCAGAAGAGTGAGGTGTCTCAGTTGGGAGCCACATCAGTGAGGGTTGGGTGTTTTTGGAGGATTTTTTTTGCTTCTTACTTGTGTGGTCCCCAAATGATTTTTCTGTGGGTCAGTGGCCCCTGATCCAAAAACGGTTCCCTATCCCTGCTATAAAGAAAGAAAACATTGAAACCTTTTGTACTGGACATAAATTAATATTTTACTTTATTTAAAATGAAGTTTGATAAACTAACCTGAGAAAGTTAAAACGCTTAGTCTGTTTAATTAACATAAATTAAACCATTCTCCCCAGCTGCAGCACTAGCAAAATGGCTTAGGCGTAATTATGTAATTAACAGTGAGTTTCCATAAGCAACTGGTGGTCCACAGGGTCCATGGAAAGAGCTCCTCCCGCCCTCCCTGGAGAGAAGCACGGCCCAGGGCAGGAGGGTTAAATCTTGGCATGCCACTTCAGAAAGGTTGCCGACCTCTGTGGTATAATCAGCAATAACTGAGATTTAAGAGTGCAAATTTAACAAAACTGGATATTAGCAGTCAAGTTAAATGCTCTGTCTTTCCTCATATTAGTTTGATTCAAATACACTAATGGTGATTGTTCAGCTGTACTAATGATATTTAGTAAGTGACATGCAGCTTATTCTCTGTTTCTGTTTTAAGGCATCAGCTTCAGGTAAGTCTGTAAGCCAGCCCTTCAGGCTTTTTATCACCTGTT
Source organism: Pelochelys cantorii (assembly GCA_032595735.1). NCBI lineage: Eukaryota > Metazoa > Chordata > Testudines > Trionychidae > Pelochelys > Pelochelys cantorii. The sequence goes on from CM064341.1 coordinate 42,085,566, forward strand.
TGAAATACAGTGACTTCTTTTGCTCTCTACCCTGCAGGCTTTAGGTATGGTATTGGGAAACTTTGGTGTATGTGTAATTTTTTCTCTCTCTCTTTCAGATTTTGCAAGAGCGAGGTTCCAGGATGTGAAGACTATATTGACTACTGAAGAATATTTCTTTTATTCCAAGATGCAATGAATTGTCATATTGAAGAGGCTTGGCTATGAGAGCAAGAAATCTGCTTTAGATAATTTTCTATTGATCTGGGTTGAACCATTTTTGCCTATAAGCTGGTATAGACTGAATTTGCTGGCTGAAAACATTGCAAGATTATTGAATGGGAATAGATGATGTGAGAGAGTGTTAAGCTTGGTTCCAGTGCATGGTTGTACTCTCTCATGGGCTGAATTACATTGGTCACATAGAAAGAAACAATCATGCACTCCTATTTTCCTCTAAAACATGTAGCACTCACACCTGGTGCTGGATGACCCAATGTTGATCAGTTTGAAATGATTTTGGTATTAATAATTGTAAACAGTTAAAGGACACTGTACTTGGTGCTACATATCTGTTACAGCCCATAAATGCAAATATTTGGGCCTACGTAGTTGGTTTTGGAATCAATGGCAGCCCCAGTTTACTATCTTATACTGAACATTCCTTATGGCTCTGAGACACATTTTCTGTTGGGTAAGAAAGGTAGGAGATAACGTGAAATGACTTGTAAAAAGTTACCCCCTCTCTCCCCACCCCCAAGAAAAGGTTCCCATAAATAATGGGAGTAACAATACTGACTGAGCTGATGGCTTATTTTAATAGTCATGGGGAAGACTAAACTTGGAGAAAATGTCTTTTTTTTTTCCCTGTCAAAATAACTTCCTCCTTCAAAAGTTAGGTTCTAGTCTTAGCCAAATGTTTGAAAGGAAAATCAAAATTTCTTAAATTAATGTCACAGCTGAACCTCTTGTGTCTTTTGAAATGTTTGTTACTAACCAAGTGTTTAGCTGTACATTTTAGAAATTCCTACAAGTGTCAAGAAATGCCCAATTAAAAATCTGAATTAATTACTTCGAATAATTCAGGATGTTTACAGTTCCTCTCTATACATTGTTTCGACTATGCAGTTCTTTGTGATGTTTCTAAGAATGCTGCCTGAAAACATTTTCACACAGCTGCATTAGGACAGACCTGTGGTAAATGTTAGCACACAAGACTGGAGCTATTTAGTGCATTGTGTTTTAAACAAAACCAGTAGCATGACTTTTTTTTAAACAGATTTAACTAAATTGTGTAGAACTCTCAATTTTTGCAGCTTTGTGGAACAGCGGATGGGAGTTTAAAGAAAATTGTCAAAGATGGTCTGGAATTCTAAAAGCATTCTAAACTTTCATTCAGTAACTTCAGAATTTTTGCACATGCCGTATCTTCTACCAGTGAAATGTGTAATCTGCCACATGAAAACCAGTTTCTCAAACATCTTGGATCTACCTGTATTTTATATGACTTATTGGACGTTGATAGGTGGGTGTAAACAATTTGTAAAACCATTTCAGCAAGGCAGGATATGCAGTGGGCTAAATGTTTTGCCCATGCATCTAATGCTTGAAAGGGTTTGTAATGCATTTTGCCACTTGGATGTGGTCTGCACAGAAAGTTTCTGGCCTCTTCACAATACCAAGTTAATATGTTTGTCTTTTTTTAAGATGTTAGGAGCTAACTGAATTTACTAAAATGTAACTATTCTATAGGGGGAAATGTTTATACTTTTATACTTTTTTTTAGGCATGCATATTTTATCATCCCAAAGTTAATGCCTAATTTTCCCCTAAATAGTGTATCTAAAGATAAGCATAGCTGTTGTTTGTCTTAAAATGCGTATTAAAGCATTTCCTTTGCTGAAAAACTCACTGTGTTTAAACAGCTTGACATGACTCATGTTCTTCAGGTTCCATTTCTCATGGAATTCTGGCCTTTAAGGCTTCCTATTTTCCTGCTGTGCTCTAAAGAGTAAATTCAGCATTGAATTAAATGGCTTTTAATGCCTTATAATTAAAATATATATTGATATCATTCCAAAATCTGCAATTTTGTGTTGTCTTTTGTTGTTAAACAAAAGAAGGCAGAAGATTTAATTTTTGTATCTGAAATACTTCAGGATTTCAGACATAAAACATGAGTAAAAAAACTAAGCAAACGGAAACAACTTGGAGGTTATATATGTAAAGGGTCACTTTTAGAGAGTGACATTTTTTACTGGAATACTTTATGGTTCAGTAAATTTGCTTTTTTTAATAGGACTATCTACACCATGGCTTGCATTATCCCTTGCAATAGCAAAAATTATTTTGAGGAAGTTTGAATCATTAACATGTTGTACTTTGTCTGATACCTCACTGAGCTATTGTCTGTCTCCCACTTGAGCCAAAAGAAAAAAGAGGGAAATACCTGGCAAATGATTTCGCAAGCTACTATAGCACGCCTCATCAATTAATCTTCTGATCTTGCTGTTACCCTTAGTAATTTCATATTTCTGTAACATCTGAGACATTTACTTAGGTGCATGTGTAGTAGAACCTCAGAGTTAAGAAAATCTTGGGATTGGAGGTTGTTCAGAACTCTGAATAAAACATAATGGTGGTTCTTTCAAAAGTTTACAACAGAAGATGACTTAATACAGCTTTGAAACTTTATGATGATAGATGAAAAATGCTGCTTTTATTCCATCTTAATTTAAATGAAACACACCAGAGACAGTTTCTTTACCTTGTCACATTTTTTTAAACTTCCTTTTATTTTTAGCAGTTTACGTTTAACACAGTACTGTACTGTCTTTGTGTTTGTTTTTTGTTTCTCTCTGCTGCTGCCTGATTGCAGGCTTTCAATTCCAATTGAGGAGTGGGGTTGACTGATCAGTTTGTCACTTTGGGACTTAGAGCTCTGAGGTTCTACTGTATGGTTGAATCCCTTTCCTAAAGCCCCAGGAGTTTACTAAAATTTGGTTTCTTTTGTATTGAAATCTGGTAACTTAGAATAAGGTCAGCTACACTAGCAAGTGGTGGACAGGATGGTCAGGTCGGATTCTTTGAGTTTGTACAGCTACTGTATCCCTAGATTAAAACAGTATTACAGCCTAAAGATATTAAATCATGAGCATGGGTAGTTAATAGCAGAAGCGAATGAGGGTACTAGCAAAGCAATTAAGGTGGCTTTCATACAAGAGATGATTTGTCTTTTTGAATCCATTATTAGTGTTTTAGGCAAGGCTCAATTTCCTGACCTACTAGGTGTACAAACATTGTCCATCTAAATTTATCAGTCATTTGGAGCTGTATATGTGGACCCAAGGGATTATGTAAGTAGAGAATTAGACTGATTTTCATTAGGATTCTTTAAAATACTTTAAATGAGACCCAGAAGTTTTGCAAACCTTTTGAAAACACACTGTGTTTAAATTTATAAAACTCCAGTATTACCATGGGAACTCCTGTAGACTTAAATCAGGAGAAAAGTGGAACTACTGGCAATAGATTAAGGACCAATTTCTGTCTTAAAGGGAAATGATCAACTGTAAATCAAACACTTGTGAATGTTTTTCTCAAACAATAGTTCAATCTGAATTTATGGTACCATGAACCATTTGAACCAATTGAGACTGACTGTACTTAAACCCTAAACTACTGCTGCTCTGTTAAACCTGGGACCCAGCTGTGGAATTTTTTTCAATTCTTGGTAAGTCTGTATTAAGTATACTCAGTTTACATGTAAGAAGAAGCACTTTGTCTGCTCCTGCAAATTCAGCCTTGGCTCTGAGGGCCAAAGGATCTCTTTCCATCCTTCATTTTGGTACCAATTAAATATTCTGATGGATTAATTAAGATGCAGGTGCATCTGTGACATCCCATTGTTTTCAAATTCTTCAGGGATGACATTTAGGTAGTACCTTTCCAAGCAAAGGATTTGCACAGATGTAACTGATTGGAAATTACTGATCAAGCCCCTTGATGAATGTCAGCTGTAATTCTGTAGCTCTATTGATTTTGCAATGCTGAAAGTTGTTTTTTTTTTTTTTTTTTTAAGTAGGAACTATTTTTGGCCCTAAAATTGACAGGTCTGACTCTGATGACATTCAAAGAGCTGGTCTGTTGAGTAATAGGGTAGTTGTCTTCATATAGCCACTTTTGAGAACAGGGCTAAACTTCAGTCTTCAGGGCTTCTTGTTGGGAAGAGGGGTGTAAGTTTGCACAGGGAAGCTCTGTAGAATGTACTCCAGCTAATGAATGCTCTCTGCTTCCTTGGGAACCTCTGCTATATCCTAGCCCACAATGAGTTTGAGGTAAAAGGAAAGCAAAAACATACTCTGACGTAAATAATCCAGAAACTGGCTGGAACACTTTAATCCAATCAGTCTGGTGTTTGGGGGCACACTTTCCTGAGGAGCACAGAAGAATATTAGTAAGAGAGGGCCCTTTCCTCCAGGCAACAAAAGAGCTAATAGTTTGGAGGCATTTGAAAAGAGTGGGGGAGAGAATCTCTTTGAACTTCATTTGCATCTATTTGACTTATTCCTTCCATTCACAAGCCTTGCCAGGACATATGAATGCAGGTGGCTCAAATTACTGCTGCTGTTCAGTCAGCCCTTGCATCTGGAGTCTTAGGAAAGGTTTCTTTTCTTCAGCAGCATTCCTGTTAGATCAGGAGCCTGGGGTCAGAACTTCTCCTGGCTAGCAGCTCAAAACAAATTTTGAAATCTGTACATTCTGCAGTTGCTCCCTGCATTGTACTATGCCTGCTTCAAGGACCCTCTCGTGATCCCGTTAGATCTGTGTATGTAAAATAGGGGACTCAGGAACAGAGTGCCCCATGCCATGAGCATTAACTTAAATGTACAGAAGATTCTCCAGACTCCCTTGAAAGGTAACTGGTAGTATCTCGTGGCTCACCGGAAAAGGCAACTGTCTTTAAAAGCTTATTGCCAAATAGAGGCTTTAAAGGGCTAAATCTTCCAGACTTGAGTGTTCAGTTTGCCTAAGGTAACTATCAAAGGAATTCTCAGCACTTTCGATTCAGACATGCTAAGGGCTAATACTCTTCACAGGGCTAATTTGAAGTTCCTGTTAAAAATGCATAAATATTTTAAAGACCATCTATTGCATTTTTCTAACATCTTAACAAACTCCGAAAATCCGTATTAGCAACATTGAGCAATCACAAAGAGCAGCTCTTAGATTTTTGTTACACTGCAGTCTCCATTTTGGTAGGACTGCAAGTGCAGAAGACAGCACAGTCATCTATCACTCACCTAACAGCTTCTGTTAATAGAACCGGGAATAAGGAGACTTTGGGAAGTTTCTTCTTCCTCAGGAAGAGTCACTGGTTATTCGATTGCAAATGAGCTCCCCTTTACTTTAGCCAAGTCTTACAAAGCAGACGTTCTTGTAAAACTCAGCTAGTAATGCTATTGCAAATGCAGCTGTCAGTGACTCTTCAAAGGGCTCTTACTAGGAATTAGATGGGCTGTCAGTTAATCACCATTCACTCGTGATTAACTCGGCTCAATAGCGGTTTTTAAAAACCACAATTAATCATGCTCTTAAACAGAATATTAATTGAAATTAAATATTAATATTTCTCTAAACTTTCAAAGATTTGTATGCTGTGTTGTAATAGAAAGTGTACAGTGCTCACTTTGTATTATGGTTTTTATAACATGTTCACACTGTAAAAATGATTACAGCAAAACTCCAATTGTCCAGCATCCAGTGGTCCGGCACTCCCGATAGTCCGGCACCAGCTGGAACCCGGAAGTGCTCTGGCCAGCCGGACAATTGGAGCTGCTCTGCGCCGCTTCCCCAAGTCCGCTGCTGAAACTGACCAGTGGTGGACTTGAGGAAGAGGCGCAGAGCAGCTGGGGTGCTGCCGGGTTGGTCCCGCAGCGCTGCTCCTCACCTCCCTGCTCAGCACCTGGCAGCACCCCAGCTGCTCTGCTCCACGCTGCTGCCGAAACTGACGAGCGGCGGACTTGGGGAAGCTGCGGAGCAGAGCAGCTGGGGTGCTGCCGGGCACCGAGCAGGGGGGTGAGGGGCAGCACTGTGGGACCAACCCGACAGCACCCCAGCTGCTCTGCCCGCCGCTTCCCCAACTCCGCCACTCATCAGTTTCAGCAGCGGCGGACTTGGAGAAGCCGCGGGCAGAGCAGCTGGCGTGCTGCTGGGTTGGTCCTGCAGTGCCGCTCCGGTGAGGGGCGGCACTGTGGGACCAACCCAGCAGCACCCCAGCTGCTCTGCCCCGCCGCTTCCCCAAGTTGCTGCTGCCACTTGCAGCCCCAGCTGGCCTGTCGCTGGCGGCTGTGCAGGGCTTCCCCCACCTCCCTGCATAACAGGGGAGGGTTTGCCCCATGCCACGCCGACTCCCACGCCCCCCAGGCCCCTCACAGCCCCCCTTCCGGAGTACCTCCTGATACTCCGGCATATCCGATAATCTGGCACCCCCTGGGTCCCAAAGGTGCTGGATTATCGGAAGTTTACCGTAATAGTATTTTTCAATTCACCTCATACAAGTAGATTTTTTTTTTTGTTATATAAATGCACTAAAAAAAACCCCCTAAAAAACAAGCTTGGTGACTATTTTGCAGGACATAATGCTGCCTGATCCTTCTTTACAATATCACCTGAAAGTGGGAACAGGTGTTTACATGACACTTTCATAGCAGACTTTGTAAATAGGGATATGAACGATTAGTTGACTATCCGATAAGCAAATGTCGACTAGTCGCTTCCCCCCACACCTTGCTGCCTCTATCCGAAAGCGGCAGCAAGGGGCAGGGGACGGGGTGCTTCAAAGCGGCAGTGCTGCATGAAGCCCAGGGCCAGGCCCCGGGGCTCCACATAGTGCTGCTGCTTTGAAATACCGTGTGCAGCCTGAGGCCAGCTGGGAGTCACATGGCCTCGGGCTGCATGCAGCACTTAAAAGCAGCAGCGCTGCATGACCCTGGGCTCCATGCAGTGCTGGCTCTTTGAAACGCTGCGGGAGCATGGGGCCAACAGGGGACTGCTGGCCCCGTGCTCCCCGCAGTGCTTTCACCTTTGAAGTGTGGCAACAGCCCTCAAAGGTGGAGGCACCCTTGTCGACTATCGAATAGTTGATGCAATTTGCATCAACTATATTCGATTAGCCAATTAATCGAAATTTTACATCCCTAGTTGCAAGGTACTTATTTACCAGGTATGCTAAACATATGCCCCTTCATACTTGGTGGCTACCATTCTAGGGGAAATGCATCCATGCTGATGATGCTAGTTTAAAAAAAATGTTTTTTATTCACTGAACTCTTTGGGGGAGAACTTTGTCTCCTGCTCTGTTTTATTTATATTCTGCCATATATTTCATGTTACAGCAGGCTGAAATGATGACCCAAAACATGTTCGGTTTAGGAACACCTTAAAACCGATATGACAACATGCAAAGAAGGTACCAATGTGAGATTTTTTTTTTTAAATAGTTACAGCACTCGACCTATGGTTTAAGATGCTGAGGAACTATCCAAAATCAGAAAGGGACGAGGTGTGGTGCATGTTGTCAGAAGTCTTATAAGAGCAACACTCTAATGCAGACACTACAGACTCTGAATACCAAAAAAGAAAATCACCCTTCTGCTGGTGGCGTCTGAGATGATGAAAGTTAACATGTGTATGTTTGCTTTGCTTTGTATCGTTACTGAGCAGAACTTATCATCTGCATGGACATGTATTCTGGAATGGTGGTTGAAGTATAAAAGGACATGTGAATTTTAGCACATTTGTTCTGTAAATATTTTGTGATGCCAACTACAACAGTGCCATGAAGATGCCTGTTTTCACTTTCAGGTGGTATAGTAAAAAGAAGCAGGCAGCATTACTATCTGTAAATTGTAATCAAACTTGTTTGAGCAAATGGTTGAATGAGAAGTAGGACTGAGTGGACTTTTGGGCTCTGAAGTTTTACCTTGTTTTATTTTTGAATGCAGATATTTTTTGATTGTAGTTCTACATTTGTAAGTTCAACTTTCATTATAGCAATTGCACTACAATAATTATTAGGTGAATTGAAAAATATTTATTGTGTTTCTTACAGTGAAATATTTATAATCAAAATAAAGTGAGCACTGTACATTTTGTATTCTGTGCTGCAATTGAAATAAAAATGTAGAAAACATCCAAAAATATTTAAATGGTTAGTATTCTGTTTAACAGTGTGCTTAATTGTGCGATTAATCATGATTAATTGCTTAACAGCCCTAGATATTAATGACAGTTACAATGACTACCATGAAGAGAGAGATCTATATTATAGTCCAGAAAGCTATCTTATCACTTCTAAGTGATTTTACATTTTTACTATAACACTTATATAGACAATGCTCTCCCTCTGAGGTTAAAGAACGGAAGGCTGTTGAGCTCAAATTTTGACCCACCTTAAAGGTTTCATCTCTGAGGCATGGCCTTCTGAACTGTACGGGCTGATGTGCCTGGCTTATGCTCCATTTGCAGATTCTTTCCCCAAATGCTTAGGAGCACTTAGGCTATGTCTACACTGCACCTCTTGCTCAAAAGCCTATGCAAATGACGCATGGATTAGCATATTGCCATGCTTCATTTGCATAATTAATTAGGGGGCTTTTTGCACAAAGAGGAGCTGTGTTGACGGCTCCTTTTTGCACAAAAAACCCTCTTGCGCAAGAGCCATTCTTCCTGAAAAAATGAGGAAGAATGGCTCTTGTGCAAGAGGGGGTTTTGCGGAAAAAGGAGCTGTCTATACAGCTTTTTTTTGCGCAAAAGAGCCCCCTGATTAATTATGCAAATCAGGCATGATATGCTAATTTGCGCTTCATTTGCATAGGCTTTTGCACAAGAGAGGTTCAGTGTAGACGTAGCCCTAATCTAAAGTCAGCTTGGCCCACATGTGCTTGCCAGGAAAGAGCAAGTGCCTATGCACTATAGGCCAAATTGTACCAACCTGACTGCTAGGGACTGAATCGAGACCTCAGAACTATTTTCTTTAGATCATTGAACTGATATCAGAGGGCAACTGCTGACTTGAGCCCAGTTTGAACCTGGGGTTCAAAGTCTTCATTCCCCATGGTTTGTCCAGGTTCCCTGTACTCAGTTTGCCAGGGTTATCGGTCTGACTGTAAGTTGTGCACCCGCTGTTTGTGGCAGGGCCCAAGAGGATGTACTTGCACTGTTTGATTTCCTGGATAGTGGATTAGCAATAACAGTTTCCTTTTGTGCCAGTTCATTATCTCTGAAGTGTTCTTATTGCAGCAAAGTTTGAATTCGGACATGGCTTTTTAATGCTTTTGCATGAGCCAAGATGATTAGCTTAGAAACTGACCTGGAGCTGAATCCAGAAAATTCCCTGGATAGGCCTCTAGTAGGGCTTCCTGACTTGTTTTAAGGTAAATGCAGTTACCCATCATTTTTAGAACAAATATACAACTAAAACGTGTATGGGTGTATTTTTAACCTCCTTTTGGTAACACTAGTTTATTGTAAAATGCATGAAATAAACCTGTTTTTCCCTTTTAAATTGTCTGATGTTTGAAATCTTTTCCCTAACCCCCTGTGGCTATTGATATTTTTGAGAGTCTTGTCCCCCTCCCCTTCCAACCTCTCTCCTCCCCCTCCCCCCCCCCGCAAGTTTTCTACACTTTCTACTCTGCCTGGAAAATTCTTGGTCACTAAAAGCTAATACCCTTTTATTAGTCAACAGGGACATAAGAAATCCATGTTTTATTTACTGTCGTATTAAAAAAGTTTGCTAACTACCATGTTGGGTATAATGTTTAATGTGCATACTGTGGGGAAGTGCTTCATATGCTAAGACTTGGGGGCGGGGAGAGTGAACACTGTCCCAAATCCAAAAAGGGGTGTAGATATTGCACCAAGCCTCATACAGTCAAACATTTAAGTACTTAAAAAAAATCACAGAAACAACCCTGGGATCTACAAGGCTGAGTTAGGCTTCTATACGGTGCACGGGGAGAGATAAGTGACTTAGATGTGATCCACAGAATCCAACATGCTATACTGGAGCCACCAAAAATAGCCTTTTGCTCCACTCATCTGAAGAAGTGGGTTGTGCCCATGAAAGCTCATGATACTATCTACAATTTTTGTTAGTCTCTAAGGCTATGTCTACACTACAAGGTTTTTGCGGCGGAGAGTATGCTAATGATGGACTCATTAGCATTAGTCGCGATATCATTAGCATATTTTCTGCTGATGCTTTTTGCTCAAGGGATTTTTGTGCAAAAAGAAGCAGTGTAGCCGCTTCCGTTTTGCACAAAAAAACCCTTTTGCCAAGATCCTTATGCCTCTGGAGATATCCTCATAGGGATCTTGCGCAAAACGGGGGTTTTGCGCAAAACAGAAGCGGCTACACTGCTTCTTTTTGCGCAAAAAGCATACAGAACCAGTCATTTAAATTTTTTTCAGTTTCTCCTGTTGAAGCTGTTCCATTCTGGATAAATAATGAGAGAGACTCAATCCAGGGTCTCCCAATATCTGAGACATTTCAGTGAGACTAATAAGTGGTTCTCTCTCTGCCTTCCCTGTATCTTTGGTTGCCTTAATGCTGTGCTGTTATGGCTCAGAACCTTGGCACCAGTAGTCAGCCTACAGGCATAAAGATCTCACCCTAGCTTCCTCCAGACTAGTTACTCTTTACTCTGGGCCCAAGTCACCTCAATCCCATCTACCCTTCAGAAAACCAGACTTTGACTCCCTCAGAGAACTGATGGGCAGGATTCCCTGGGATGCTTGCATGAAGGGGAAAGGAATCCAAGAGGCCTGGCAGTATTTTAAAGAAGCCTTATTAAAGGCACAGGAAGAAACCATCCCAATGCGCAGCAAGAAAAGCAAATATGGTAGGTGACCAGATTGGCTTACCGGGGACATCCTTGGTGAGCTTAAACATAAATAGGAAGCTTACAAGAAGTGGAAACTGGGAGGAGTATAAATATACTGCTCAAGAATGCAGGGGAGTTATCAGAGAGGCGAAAGTGGATTGGAATTGCAGCTAGCAAGGGATGTGAAGGATAACAAGAAAGGTTTCTACAGGCATGTTAGCAAGAAGAAGTTGATCAGAGAGGGTGTGGGGCCCCTACTGGATGAGGGCGGTAACCTAGTGACAGATGATGTGGGAAAAGCCGAAGTACTCAATGCTTTGTTTGCCTCTGTCTTCATAGACAAGGTCAGCTCCCAGACAAATGCACTAGGCAACGCAGTATGGGAAGGAGGTGGACAGTCCTTGCTGGGGAAAGAACAGGTTAGGAACTATTTAGAAAAGCTAAACATACATAAATCCATGGGCCCAAATTTAATGCATCCAAGGGTACTGAGGGAGCTGGCAAATGTCATTGCAGAGCCTTTGGCCATTATCTTTGAAAACTCATGGAAATCAGGAGAGATCCCAGATGACTGGAAAAAGGCAAATGTAGTGCCCATCTTTAAAAAAGGAAAGAAGGACAATCCAGGGAACTACAGACAAGTCAGCCTTACCTCAGTCCCCAGAAAAATCATAGAGGGGATCCTCAAGGAATCCATTTTGAAGCACTTGGAAGAGGGGAAAGTGATCAAGAATAGTCAGCATGGATTCATGAAGGGCAAATTGTGCCTGACCAATCTGATTAGCTTCTATGATGAGGTAACTGGCTCTGTGGATATGGGAAAGTCCGTGGATTGATGTACCTTGACTTTAGCAAAGCTTTTGACACCATCTCCCACAATATTCTTGCCGGCAAGTTAAGGGAGTATGGATTGGATAAATGGACGGTAAGATGGATAGAAAGATGGCTAGACTGTTGGGCGCAATGGGGAGTGATCAATGGTTTGGTCAGGTTGGCGGTAGATTTCTAGAGGAGTGCCCCAAGGATCTGTTCTAGGACTGGTTTTGTTCAACACCTTTGTTAATGACGTGGATGAGGGGATGGATTGCACCCTCAGCAAGTTTGCAGATGACACTAAACTAGGGGGAGAGGTAGATATGCTGGAGGGCAGGGATAGGGTCCAGAGTGACCTGGACAGATTAGAGGATTGGGCCAAAAGAAATCTGATGAGGTTAAACAAGGACAAGTGTAGAGTCCTGCACCTGGGACGGAAGAATTCCAAGCACTGTTACAGGCTGGGGACTGAATGGCTAAGTAGCAGTTCTGCAGAAAAGGACCTGGGGATTACAGTGTATGAGAAGCTGGATATGAGTCAACAATGTGCCCTTGTAGCCAAGAGGGCTAATGACATATTAGGGTGAATTAAAAGGAGCATTGCCAGCAAATCCAGAGCAGTGATTATTCCCTGTTGTTTGGCTTTGGTGAGGCCACATCTGGAGTATTGTGTCGAGTTCTGGGCCCCCCATTATAGAAAGGATGTGGACGCATTGGAGAGGGTCCAGCGGAGGGCGACCAAAATGATTAAGGGGTTGGAGCACGTGAAAGACTATCAGGAGAGACTGAGGGATTTGCGTGCGTTTGGTCTGCAGAAGAGAAGAGTGAGGGAGGATTTGATAGCAGCCTTCAACTTCCTGAAGGGACGTTCCAAAGAGGATGGAGAAAGGCTGTTCTCAGTAGTGACGGATGGCAGAACAAGGAGCAATTGTCTCAAGTTACAGTGGGGGAGGTCTAGGTTGGATATTAGGAAAAACTATTTCACTAAGAGGGTGGTGAAGCACTGGAATGGGTTACCTAGGGAGGTGTGGTGGAATCTCCATCCCTAGAGGTTTTTAAGTCTCAGCTTGACAAAGCCCTGGCTGGGTTGATTTAGTTGGGATTGGTCCTGCCTTGGGCATGGAGCTGGACTTGATGAGCTCCTGAGGTCTCTTCCAGCTCTAGGATTCTATACCCTAAACTTCTCCTGTGACTTGTCACCCCTCAAAAAATGAAGCCTGTTCTCCAGTTATCAGTACATTTCACATGCACACTCCACAGAGTTTGCACTTGTTTGGGGGTAAAAATAAACAGTGTATTAACTAGAAAAAACAGATACAGATTCAAAGCTGAATTAATAAGGAAAGCAAACCCAAATAAAAGATGAACTTCAGATTTTACATACATTAAATAAAAATCCATTGTCTAATGCAAGTTAATAATTGCCTCGGTTTCCCAGTATGCCCCTTAGTCCTGTTGGGGGTCACCAGAGTTCATAGATACTCCCCTTGCCTTTGAGACTGCCCTTCAATTCTGGACAGGATTCACTTTTAACCCCTTTCCTTTGAACAGGCGTGTGATGGGGAACGGCTGGGTGGGGAGGTAGGGGATCTTTCAAGCTGGCCATTCATGATGGGGAAATACCCTCCTTCCTTAATTTTACAGGACTGGGGTTTTTCTTTGCAGGTTATTTCAATGGTTATTTCAGGTTATTTCAGTGGTTTCCCACTAACTTTAATGGCTCATTCCTTGTCTTTTCCTGGGTTGTACAATGCTAGGTGCTTGGAGGTGGGGGACATTTTTTATTGGACCAAATTCTATTGTGTGAGAGAAGCTTTAATGCTACACAGCTCTTCAAGTCTGGGAAGAGTTTTAGGAATGGCACAAGAGCAAGCAGATAGTTGGTCTTCAAAGTGTGAAATAGCCCATTAACACTCCTGGAGTCGTAGGACAAAAAGATGTCAGTGTGTACCAATTGCTGTAATAAGACATAAATCCAGTGTTTTTATTAATCACATACTTTTTAGTAATAGAGATGTAGCCGTGTTAGTCTGGTCTTGCTAAAACAAAAGACAGGACTATGCAGCACTTTAAAGACTAACAAGATGGTTTATTAGGCGATGAGCTTTTTCGTGGGCCAGACCCACTTCCTCAGATCAAATTTACGATCAAAGTGTCAAATTTACAAATGGGCCTTAACAAAGATGCTAATTATCTTACCCATTACAAAGATAGCTGCCCCAATTATCACCTCTTATATTATTATCTCATAGACATTAACCTCCCCCCCCATCCGCCCCTTTGTTCTAAAATCTGATTTGTCTATTTTATGTGTTCACTTTTTTTTTTTATTGTATCCCTTTGGTATATATGGTCATGCCAATTTTCTTCGACAGTTTGATCTGAGGAAGTGGGTCTGGCCCACGAAAGCTCATCACCTAATAAACCATCTTGTTAGTCTTAAAGTGCTGCATAGTCCTGTCCATAATTTTTAGTGTAGATCAAAGTTGTTTAACCTCCCAACCTCATCTTCTGAAAATGTTATGCAGGTTTCCTTTGAGGCTTACAACTGGTAGGGTAGCTAGTGAGGGAGTGCTTCAATATCATTGATGTGTCTCAGGATAGACTTGGTTTCATGGTGCATTTGTCCAGAAATTCTTCAAGTTGACCCATAAAGAGGTTAGCATACTGGAGAGCCACGGTAGTAGCCATGTCTCTTCCCACAGTTTAGACAAAGTGTTGTTGAATGTAAAGCTGTTATGGGTGAGGATGAAATGAGTGATTTTGATCAATTACAAGGAACTTCCTCTTGGAACTTGCTGCAGCAAGATATTACTGTTGCAAGTAGCCATGAACATGTTTTAATAAGAATGTGTCTACACAGCAGGGCGTAACTGGAAATAAGCTACACAAAATTAGCTACGTCAATTGCATAGCTTATTTCAAAGTTAGATGTGTTTACATAGCACTTATTTTGAAATAGAGCACTCTTCCACCCTTACTCCTCATACAAGGAGGGCTACAGGAGTCAGAGTAAGAAGTCCTCCAGCTTGACAGTATTTCAACATTATTTCAAAATAACTGCCTACTGTGTAGACATGGACTAAGTTATTTCAAAATAACTCTAATTATTTTGAAATAATGCTGTGTAGATGTACTCTAAAGGTTTAGATGTTTAGAAACAAACATTAGTAATGAGCGTTTGCAGTGTCACCTCCAAGGACAATATTTTTAAAATATCTTAATCGTGTTGTAGGATATAAATCTGATGACCAGCTATAGTTAGTGTGATGGGTTTCCACAGGATACCACATGGAACCAGAGTATCAGCGAGCCCGCTGCCCCATCACACTGGGCTCCCTGTCACATTATGCTCCAGTGACAAGTTGCAAACTTGCTCCCTGTCCCACAGTTCTTCTAGCATTTTCACACAGGCAGGGACACACCCAGTTGCAATTACATGCAGGCTGTCTGGCCAGCCACTGCATGAACCAACAATAAAGAGGCTACTGCCATGATAACCCCCAGTTCCCAACATCCGCAACCCCTTGGGAGTATGAATCCAAAATTATACTGCCTTGTGCTGCACAGGGAACTGAACAGTGCAATCTCAGAGTTCATCCCTCCCTCTAGCTAGAAAGGAAAATGGAACAGCCTCTTGAGCTATAGTCTTGATTCCCAAGCATTTCACTCCAGGCTTAGTAAGATGAAAACATGAATGTATGAACTACAGAACACATATTTAAGTGATTATAGGTAGTAATAAACAGATCAAAGATGATTACGTAGTAAATAAACAAAAATGCAAAAAGCTTACCATACTAGAAAGATCAGATTTGAATGGTCTCCATCCCAAATGATGATACAAGTGGGCTGCAGATTCTTAAGGCATAAGCTACATTTGCTTTGCAGCTTGGAATCCCCAGGTTTTTCCATACATGGGCTAGAAATCCCTTTGGCCGGGTCCAACACTGCCTCCACTTCAGTCTTTGTTCCTCAGGTGTTTTCAGGAGTCTTCTTGGGTGGGAAGTGACGAACTGATGATACCACTCCCTGCCTTTTATAGCTTTAGCTTATGGCAGGGACTCTTTGTCCCAAACTTACTTCATGGAAAAACACTGACCTCCCAAGATGGTGTCCAGGGTCATGTGGCCTGGTCATATGCCCTTGCATACTTTGCTGAGTAATAGCAGCCCTTCCTTACAGGATGTCTGAAATGCTCATAGGAAGGTTAAGTTCTTCCAGGGTCCATTTTATTTGCTGATGGGCTGTCAGCACTGTCGTCTTCACTGTTGTACCAGAAACTAGTTGTGGGTGTCACCCAAGTAAGCACACTGGAAATAGATACATTAGTCAATGTTCCTACCTTCAGAAAATGAGACATGCATACAAATTTCCAGTGATACCTCACATGATCTCTCTTGTATAAAATACATCATAAATAATATCACTGTGAAGAATATGGGGTGTAGTGTAACATAGAGGAAGCATCCCTGTCACCTTATAAATATTATTAGTTACATGAGTACAGGGGCAACACATTAGGGGCACCAAGGGTCATGTGCCCTCCAAATGCTCTGGGGGGAAGGGCCAATGGGTGGCCATTCCCTTCATTGGACAGTTTGGGGCAACTGCCCCATTCCCTGCAATTTGGGGGCCCTATGCAGCCTAGTATGTTCCAGGGGATTACTGTCAGGTCCTACCACTGCACTCACCTGTGGCAGATGCAGTATTGTTCAAATCCTGTTAGTCACATGACTTAAAGCCACCTACATTTCTGCATGCAAGTAGCTTTTGTAATAGCCACCCTCAGTTTGATGGGCGGAGGCATCCAGCATAAAGTCAGACCTAAATCGAATGAATGGGGAAAATCCTGGCAGTAGGAAAGGAGCTAGGAGACAGAAACATCCCATGGCAAGAGGTTCATTAGTGTAGCTAGGACTGTGCAGGCTGTGAACACCTTGCTCTCCTTTTTCCTTTGCACCAATATTATGAAAAGACATTTGTAAGGAAATTGCCCCATTTAATAATTGTTTGAGCTTCTGTGAGTCACTGAATATGTGCTGGCTCTTGCATATCTCTTCTAGGTGTGCTGCAAGAATGCAGTCATTGACTTGCCAGGGCCAGTTAAGAAACAGTAAATATTTCAACATCTATAAAACCAGCTTGCAGGTCCCCATAAGTTGCAGATGCAGTGCAAGTAAGTTGTAATTTTATACACCTGGTGCCCTGAGTAACATGACAACAGCAATAGTTTGTTAGAAAAAATAGTGCTTTGAGGTTCAGAGTTTTGGTACAAAAAACACATGCATTTGGGATGGATGCAGTTGCAGAGGTTCAGTGTTCAAAGGAAGCTGCCTTCATGTCAAACGAGTTGGAACCAGACTGTGGACGGAAGATTGTGGTGCGACAGCAGCCTCTAGTGCACCACCCTGACTATGCATCTTCAGGAAGGAGAGAGAGTAATGCTGGTCTCTATCTATTGCTCTTAAGCGGCAGCAATAGTGTAACTATTAGCCCATAATATGTATCTATGCCTGCTCTGTATCCAAACAGATACCACCCATTCATAGAATCCTAGGGCTGGAAGAGTTCTCAGGTCATTGAATCCAGCCCCCTGCCCAAGGCAGGACCAATCTCAACTAAACCATCCCAGCCGAGACCCAAAAATCTCTTGGGATGGAGATTCCACCACCTCCCTAGGTAACCCATTCCAGTGCTTCACCACCCTCCTAGTGAAATAATTTTTCCTAATATCCAACCTAGACCTCCCCCACTGTAACTTGAGATCATTGGTCCTTGTTCTGCCATCTGCCACTACTGTGAACAGCCTTTCTCCATCCTCTTTGGAAGCTCCCTTCAGGAAGTTGAAGGCTGCTATCAATGCCAATTCTCTTCCAGAATATGATCTGAGGAAGGGGGTCTGGCCCACGAAAGCTGATCACCTATTAAACCATCTTGTTAGTCTTTAAAGTGCTACATAGTTTTTCCTTTTGTTTTAGCAAGATCAGACTAACACGGCTACCTCTCTATTACTATCAAATCCCCCCTCACTCTTCTCTTCTGCAGACTAAATAAGCCCAAATCCCTCAGCCTCTCATAGATCATGTGTTCTAGCCCCCTAATCATTTTGGTTGCCCTCCACTGGACCCTCTCCGGTGTGTCCACATCCTTTCTATAGTGGGGGTGGGGAGTCAGCATTGGACACAATACTCCAGATGTGGCCTCACCAATGCCAAATAAAGGGGAATCATAATTTCTCTAGATATGCTGGACGTGCTCCTCCTAATGCACCCCAATATGCCATTAGCCTTCTTGGCCACAAGGGCACCCTGTTGACTCTCATCCAGCTTTTCATCCGCTGTAATCCCCGGGTCCTTTTCTGCCAAACTGCTACTTAGCCAGTCAGTCCCCAGCCTGTAATAGTGCTTTGGATTCTTCCATCCCAAGTGCAGGACTCCGCATTTGTCTTTGTTGAACCTCCTCAGATTTCTTTTGGCCCAATCCTCCAATTTGTCTAGGTCATGCTGGACCCTCTCTCTGCCCTAACAGCATCAGCATCTGCTACTCAGACCTGAAGCCTCTGCAACTGCCCTAAGGAGGCCTCTCCTGCTCACTCACTCCCCTTTTCCCAATCAGACTCTGATGTAGGTACCGTACTGGACTTCTATTCTTTTATTCCTGCTGATTCCATCTTCTCTCCTCCTGCTTTTCCCTCTTAATCCTTTACGAGCAACACTGCATCTGATGCCTTCCATCTTGTCATCCGGCCCTCACCTAGCTCTTTCCCATCCACCTTCCTTTCCATTTGCTTGTCAAAGGACTAATCCTTTCTTACTTCAGCTTCTGTACTGACATCATGTGAAGCCCTTTAGCTGTCTATCTCCCCTCTCTCACCTCTTCATTCAACCTGCTAGTCTCCCACTCACCAAACAGCCACTCTCTTGGACTAGAATTCACAAAGCTCTGCTCTCTTGACCCATTCTGTCACTGAGATGTCGCACTCTGACCATTGCACAGATTTTCAGCATCACCCATGTGACACCTGCTGACCAGCCCCTACTGTGACTTCCAGTCTCTCAGGAATGAAGACTCTTGTTCTTCTCCTTGCCCTCCCACGTTGTTATCAACATTCCCCTTCATTCTAACACATTTGACTCCCATCCCAAGCTCCACCCTGCTTTTGCCCGAAATCCAGGCCCATTTCTGCTCTCATGGAGGCAGCGTATCTTTGGCAGGAATCTCATGGCCAGATGACTCCCTCCGCCACAGATCCATGCTTGCTTCCCTCGGCTCTGCCACTTAGCCAACCAACTCCACTCTGATCAACTGCTAGGTGGGAGCGATTGTGAGCAGGGGTAATTGTGAACAGGGGAGTGATTGTCAGCAGGTGGGGGAGGAGCGCGTGTGAGCAGGGGTAATTGTGAACAGGGGAGTGATTGTCAGCAGGTGGGGGAGGAGCGCGTGTGAGCAGGGGTAATTGTGAACAGGGGAGTGATTGTCAGCAGGTGGGGGAGGAGCGCGTGTGAGCAGGGGTAATTGTGAACAGGGGAGTGATTGTCAGCAGGTGGGGGAGGAGCGCGTGTGAGCAGGGGTAACTGTGAACAGGGGAGTGATTGTCAGCAGGTGGGGGAGGAGCGCGTGTGAGCAGGGAGGTGATTGTGAACAGGGGAGTGATTGTCAGCAGGTGGGGGAGGAGCGAGTGTGAGCAGGGGTAATTGTGAACAGGGGAGTGATTGTCAGCAGGTGGGGGAGGAGCGCGTGTGAGCAGGGAGGTGATTGTGAACAGGGGAGTGATTGTCAGCAGGTGGGGGAGGAGCGCGTGTGAGCAGGGAGGTGATTGTGAACAGGGGAGTGATTGTCAGCAGGTGGGGGAGGAGCGAGTGTGAGCAGGGGTAATTGTGAACAGGGGAGTGATTGTCAGCAGGTGGGGGAGGAGCGCGTGTGAGCAGGGGTAATTGTGAACAGGGGAGTGATTGTCAGCAGGTGGGGGAGGAGCGCGTGTGAGCAGGGGTAATTGTGAACAGGGGAGTGATTGTCAGCAGGTGGGGGAGGAGCGCGTGTGAGCAGGGAGGTGATTGTGAACAGGGGAGTGATTGTCAGCAGGTGGGGGAGGAGCGAGTGTGAGCAGGGGTAATTGTGAACAGGGGAGTGATTGTCAGCAGGTGGGGGAGGAGCGAGTGTGAGCAGGGGTAATTGTGAACAGGGGAGTGATTGTCAGCAGGTGGGGGAGGAGCGCGTGTGAGCAGGGGTAATTGTGAACAGGGGAGTGATTGTCAGCAGGTGGGGGAGGAGCGCGTGTGAGCAGGGAGGTGATTGTGAACAGGGGAGTGATTGTCAGCAGGTGGGGGAGGAGCGCGTGTGAGCAGGGAGGTGATTGTGAACAGGGGAGTGATTGTCAGCAGGTGGGGGAGGAGCGCGTGTGAGCAGGGAGGTGATTGTGAACAGGGGAGTGATTGTCAGCAGGTGGGGGAGGAGCGCGTGTGAGCAGGGAGGTGATTGTGAGAAGCGGTGGAAGCGGGCGTGACTGTGAGCGCGGGCGACCAAACAGACCCGGCCCACGTGGGGAACACGCGGCGGGGTGGACCCGCCAGTCGCTGGGCAGAGCAAACACCCCTTGTGACGTCACAGGAATCCAGGCGCCGCCGGCCTCTGCACACGACACTCGTGGGAACCAGGCAAGGGGACCTACCCCGCCGAGCCCCGCCCCTTCGTGGTGCTGCCGAAGGTCCTGCGCGCTTTCCAGTCCGCCGCAGCCTTTGCCGCGGAAAGGCGCAGGTGACTAACTCAGTGCCTGTAGGAACGATCCACCCACGGGCTCGCGGGAGCGGGAGGGGGCCCGGCGGGAGCTGCTGCGAGGCGAGGCACAAAGGGATGGAGGGAGGCCACAGCAAGCCTCCCTCATGGGCCGCTCGGGCTCTGTACAGGCCACCTAAAGGCCCTTTGTCCTCAACGGGTCGGCTTGAGGGTCATACTGCGCCGGCGCAGCGGGACAGACGGGTCGGGCTGAGGGACATACCACGCTGCTGCGCTCCGCACCGACCAAGGAGGGAGGGAAAGTCCGGACCAGAGACAAAGGGGGGGAGCCGAGTCGGGAACATCCGGGTCACTCGCTGCCGCCTCAATCCGGGACACGCGCGGGTGCTGCGGCCGCTCACGGTGAGGCCTGGCCGGGCGAGGGCCGGAGGGCCCGGGCCCGGGAGCGGGCCCTGGGGTGTTCGGGCTCCGGCTCTTGCTCCCGAGCCGCCTACGCTAGGCCCGGCGGCCTCGTCCCGCGCGGGGAGGCGGGAGCGCGGCTGCGGCTGCGGCTGCGGCTGCGGCAGGGCCCGAGCGCCGCGTACCTGGCCCAGCATCCCGGGGCGGGGGCGGCCATCGGCCTGTGCCCCGTGGTGCCCGGCGGCTGCTCCCACGGGTCGGGTCCCTGCCCCGAGGGGGAAGCGCCTGGGCAGCGTCTCTCTCCGGGGTCGCTTCGCCCCGCGGCCTGTAGGCAGCCTCGGCGACTGGCCCCGGGGAGCCGCCGCCGCCCAGCCCCGCTCAGGGACTTGCCCTGTTGGCCCCCCGGGGCAGGGAGCGCAGCGCTGGCGGCGGTTGTCAGCGCGGCCCGAAGGCTGGGCTGTGAGGCAGTCAAGTTGTAGCTGGGAAAGGTAATAGGGCTCGTCGCTGTGGGTAAACCTCGTGGCGTCTTTATGTAGGTAACGCCAGACACCCCCTTTTCTGCTCTCCTGTTAGCAGAGTAGCTTCTTTTCATCACCCCAGCGTTGTCCTGGTTGGATCCCCTGTTTCGGCTGGTTCTGCTCTTCATAGAAGTAGAAGCTTTCCACTCTTTGGACAAATTATTCATCCATGTGTTTTAGCACAGAAGGAGTACTTAGCTTCTTAAACAGGATGTGTAGTTGTATAAGGCTAGCTGTGGTAAGCACTTCAATACTACTATTGTGCTGTGGGCTAAGTAAGAATTGTTAAAGGTAACTAAGATGCAAAACAAAAGGGTGATCCTGTAACTGCTCCTATGAAACCTCATTTAGAGTAGTGTATGCAAGTCTAATCACTGTGCCACAGGAAAGATGCTGCTTTGAAGACATTGCATCACAGGGTGACAGACAAGCTGAGTAGCCAGGGAGATGGGTAATGGGCTATGTTGAGCAATTCATCTTTCGGATATAGGGTTTATATTCAACCAAAGTAGTAAGTGACCGGTCTTACCTGTTGGTGTTGTTTTATATGTCTTATGTGAAACATGTTTGGATATCTCAATTCCATTCCTAGTGGACAAATATCAGCATAACAAAAAATCATTGCAGTGATTGGTGCTCTGTGGCAAAGAACTGAATGAAATGTGTAGGCTGACCTTTCTTAAGTTTTTAAGTGGCCTTTGAAGGCCCATTCAGTCTTCATGGCTGACAGTTCAGTTGCTTTCACTAGTAACCTTACCAAGTTTAGAGAAAAATCAGACTCAGCAGAACTTATTTCTCATGGGGAAAAGAGAAGACTCCAGACTTGCAAAGTGTGAGATGGAATTGTGAGAAACTCAAAAGCTAGTAACTGTAACTGGAAAATCAGTTATTTTAGGTAAAACTGCTAGTCTAAAGAAAATACACATGGAACTAGGAAAAGCAGGTGAAGCAGAGGAGAAATGAGTGACACCCCTTAGATTTATTTTTTTAGGAGTGTTGAGTGAAAAAGTAGGAAGGAGGTCAGATTAGGAGATTCTGGAGGGCCTTTTGGTGCCTAAGTGTATATCAGAATGATCAATCTGTTAATCTTCTGTGTCTAACACCAACAGTGATGCAATCTGAGTGATAAATCCTTGTAGGTCCTTTCATGGAGGGACATTCACTGGAGGTTAGACAGTTGCCTGCCTTGTTCTCCTACTGCACAGTCATAAGGGGGGGATCTGCATTAATAAGTGGCTCTTCTGTATAGTCCTGTAGCTCTGTCATAATTGCAATCAGTGGGTATAAAAGAGAGGGCAAGCTTTAGATACTTTGTTTTTTATCTTTAAGGTAATTGAAACATGGGGTATTCCATGTAGCAGTTAGTCACCAGAAATCATAGTAGCTGCCAAAGGCCTGCCACAAACAAGCATTTGATTTCATAGATTTTTAAATAACCTGAGGTAGAAAATGGCACGTTTCCTATTCATTTGCTTTTTTTTTTAAACTTTTGCACTCTGAACCTAGAGTGTTTCATAGGGAAGTTGCGAAGATCAAAATGAGAAGATAAGGAAAATTAGATCTCTCTTTGCTTGCGACAATTTCCTACAATGCAACTAATACCTTATACTTTTTTGGCACTTTCTGTCTGAGGATTTCAATGTGTTTTACAATTAATTTTACATTCTTTCGTAACTCAGTTTTTCAGAAGAATAAACAGGCAGAGATTAAAATGAAATAGCCAATTTTAATTGCATTATAAATTTGTAACCTTTATTGCCTATAGTTTAAATTACTAAAACTGAACTTATTTTAAATCTTCAATTTTACTTTCTTTGTTTACAAATGCTTGTCCAAGAGGAAAGCAATATATGAAGTAAATATCGAAAATCAATTAAGTATCAAAACATTTAGCTGTTTTCATTTAGCTGTTTCCCATGGTGTGGGATGCATCTGAAGAAGTGGGTCTTTGCCCACGAAAGCTTATGCTCCAATAAATCTCTTCGTTTATAAGGTGCCACAGGATTCCTCGTCGCATCGTGTGGTGGTTAGGGTACGTAGCTGTGAACACTGTAAAGGAATATTTAAATCTGCTATTGGAATTTCAAAGAGTCAATATGGAAACATTCCCTTAGGCATATATTTTATGAATGCTTTACCCCATCATTGTGTGCCAAAGTTGTGTTGAGTCAGTTGTAAGTAAGTTGCCAAGGTCATCTATGTTGTGGAATACCTGGGAATAAAACTCAGATCTAAAGAACTGAGTCACAGCTAAACAACAGTTCTTTGATTTCACTAAACAACAGTTCTTTGATTTTTATGCGACAAATGTTGTACTTCAGTATTTTCTCTGCACCTTTAACAAGAAACATAACTTAGACTCTCACTTGTCTAAAACCACATTTGGCAAATTTTTGTCTTGACTGAGTTAATAATTTTTGCAGAAAATTGTTCTTTCTTTATTTCTGCACATTTCCAGCTAGTCACTTTGAAATTCTATAGACTATGTATGTTTACCTGTAAATAAGGAATTCATTTTTCTATCTAGGTTTGTATAGTAGCACCACAGTATTCATAGAGCCATGTATAGTGTTTTTCTCTTGAGAATGAAAGATGTAATGTTTCTTGGTCTAACTTTTAATGGATTACTAATCTATTAGAGTTCTTTGAAGGGGTTAACAAACATGCGGACAAGGGGGATCCAGTAGATATAGTATACTTAGATTTTCAGAAAGCCTTTGACAAGGTCCCTCACCAAAGGCTCTTGTGTAAATTACATGGCCATGGGATAAGAGGGAAGGTCCTTTCTTGGATTGAGAACTGGTTAAAAGACAGGAAACAAAGGGTAGGAATAAATGGTAAATTTTCAGAATGGAGAGGGGTAACTAGTGGTGTCCCCCAAGGGTCGGTCCTAGGACCAATCCTGTTCAACTTATTCATAAATGATCTGGAGGAAGGGGTAAGCAGTGAGGTGGTAAAGTTTGCGGATGATACCAAACTGTTTAGGATAGTCAAGACAGAAGCAGACTGTGAGGGACTCCAAGAAGATCTCACCAAACTGAATGATTGGGCAACAAAATGGCAAATGAAATTTAATGTGGATAAGTGTAAAGTAATGCACATCGGGAAAAATAACCCCAATTACATGTACAGTATGATGGGGGCTAATTTGGCTACGACAAATCAGGAAAGAGATCTTGGAGTTATCGTGGACAGTTCTCTGAAAACTTCCACGCAGTGTGCAGCAGCGGTCAAAAAGGCAAATAGGATGCTAGGAATTATTAAGAAAGGGATAGAAAATAAGACCCAGAATATCTTACTGCCCCTGTATAAAACTATGGTACGTCCACATCTTGAATACTGTGTACAGATGTGGTCTCCTCACCTCAAAAAAGATATTTTTGGCCTTGGAAAGGGTTCAGAAAAGGGCAACTAAAATGATTAGGGGTTTGGAACGGGTCCCATATGAGGAGAGGCTAAAGAGACTGGGACTTTTCAGTTTAGAAAAGAGGAGACTGAGGGGGGATATGATAGAGGTCTATAAAATCATGAGTGGTGTGGAGAGGGCCGATAAAGAAAAGTTATTTATTAGTTCCCTAAATAGAAGAACTAGAGGACACCAAATGAAATTAATGGGTAGCAGGTTTAAAACTAATAAAAGAAAGTTCTTCATACAGCGTGTAGTCAGCCTGTGGAACTCCTTTCCAGAGGAGGCTAGGACTATAATAGAGTTTAAAGAGAAGCTAGATAATTTCATGGAGGTTAGGTCCATAAAAGGCTATTAGCCAGGGGATAAAATGGTGTCCTTGGCCTCTGTTTGTCAGAGGCTGGAGAGGGATGGCAGGAGACAAATCGCTTGATCATTGTCTTCGGTCCACCCTCTCTGGGGCACCTGGTGCTGGCCACTGTCGGCAGACAGGATACTGGGCTAGATGGACCTTTGGTCTGACCCAGTACAGCCATTCTTATGTTCTGATGGATTTTAAGGTAGGAAACTTGCTACATGCTATGAAATCCATGTTCCGGTCTTCAGTTTTGATTATTCTGGAGCTAAAAGTGATGTGTACAGATGGAAATGAATTCTATAGCTTAAAAGTAAATTCAGAGCATAAAGGACTGCTTTCTTGTGAAATAATTAAGTCAACTAATAAATAGTCTCACTTGATCTATTTGTGTACATTATTAATTTTCAAAAGCATACATATTGCATTTTTCAGAAGAGGCTTAAGAGCTTAAATCTCATCAACTTTCAGTGGAACTTTGGCTCTGAAATGCCATGTCTTACTTACAAATGGGACTTGAACATGTAAGTCACTTACGTGCTTTTGAAAATGTTACTAAACTGTAGAAAGTACAGGATTCTATCCTCACCAAGCAATATTTAAGGGCTGTGATTTATTTTTTCCATATAACACTGATCTGAAATTATAGTAATGTGAAAGGAAACTGATTTATGTGAAGTAATACTTAGCATTTAGAGCTTTATAAATATTAATTTAATTCTGCATGCTTCTGTGAGATTCTTATTTCCATTTCTCACAGGGAGTGTGGGGAGTAGGTAGATATACTTATTCAACCTAATACATTTGACTTTTCATGTAAGTGGGATTTTAGGGCGCTTCTCAAAACTTAGTGAAACTTAATCTTGAGGTAGAAATACTTAGACACTAATGTAGACTTAATATTGTGTAGTAAACTTTTGAAAGTAGTCTGAATTTATCCTGATTAATATGTTAAGCCCGTGGTCACCAACCCGTCGATTGTGTTTGACTGGTCTATCAGGAGGGCTCGACCAGTTGATGGCGAAGCGTTTGGGGGCCCTCCCCCAATTCCCCTCACCCCCAAGAAGCCTCACTACCTCCCTCCCTCCGCGGGGTGGAGGGAAGTCCGGCAGCTGCGTGCCACTTCTGGGGTTTCTGGAAGTGTGCTGCTTGCTCCCCTGCTCCGGGTCTGTGGCGCGCCGGGAGTAGGTAGGAGTCCCGGAGGAAGGCGCGTGCTGGGGCTTCGGGGGGAGGGGGGGAAGAGAAGGGAGGGGAGGCGCGCACTGGGGCTCCCCTCCTCTGCGGGGGAGGAGGTGGGAGTCCCGAGGGCAGTCGTGCCGGGGAGGGGGGGGAGGAGTCCTGGGGGGAAGCGCACGTTAGGGCTTCCGTCCTGGGGAGGGGAGGCGCGCACCAGGGCTCCCCTCCTCTGCGGGGGAGGAGGTAGGAGTCCGGAGGGGAAGCACATGCCAGGGAGGGGGGAGGAGTCCCAGGGGGAAGTGCGTGCCGGGGAGGAGGTAGGAGTCCTGGGGGAAGTGCGCTCCGGGGAGGAGGTTGGAGTCCCGGGGGGAGTGCGCACTAGGGCTTCCCTGCTGGGGGGGGGGGGGGGGGAGGGGAAGGGAGGCACGCACCAGTGCTCCCCTCCTCTGGGGAGGAGTCCCGGGGGGGAAATGCGCCGGGGCTTTCCTCCTTTGCCGGGGAGGGGGCAGGAGTCCCAGGAGGAGGCTCTTGCCTTCCTCCCCCCCCTCCCCCCCCGAGGAGGGAAGCTCCGGCCTGTGCTGAGGATTCCCTGCCCCAGCCAACACCCTGCCCCCTGTCCCCACTGGCACCCCGGCACCCTGTCCCTTGCCTCCACTGACAACCCGTCCTCTGCCCTCGCACCCTTCCCCAGTCCCATGTCCCCTGCTCCCACCAGCACAGTTGGGGCCACATTAGTGAGGCTTTGGAGGAGCTGTGTGTGTGTGTGTGGGGGGGGGGGTTTGTTTGTTTTTTTGTTTTGGTGTGGTTTGTGGTGTGTGTGTTTTTTTTTGCATCTCACTTGTGTGGCCCCAACTGACTTTTCAGTGACCCCTGAATCAAAACAGGTTCTCATAAATAAAAACAATGCTGAAACTTTTTGTTTGACATATTTTATTTAAAAATGAAGCCTGGCCAACAAACCCCCATCTGTCCGCAGCATCGTAACACTCCTGTGCACACGCACCCCCCCCCCTCCCCGCCCGAGCCTAGATTTGAGCCTGTCATACACTGGAACCCCCTGTCCAGAGCCTCTCACATCGCCAAACTCCTGCACCCCCACATCCTCAGTCTTCTGCCACAACACTCCTACACCATCCACACACCACAAATCTGTGTCCTGAGCCCATTTTACTCCTAACCTCCCTGCTCTGAGCCCCTCCCATCCCCCAACCCAAACTCCTGCACCCTCACATCCACAAGCCTGTGGCTTGCTCAGTACCTCAACCCTCCACCTGACCCCAACACTCCCCAGCCTGGAGCTCCTCCTGCATCCAAATTCCCTCCCAGAGCTTGCACCTCTCACCCCTTCCCACACCCAAACCCCTCATTCCCACCCCAGAGCCCACACATCCTGTCTCAACCCAGTGAGGGTACAGCTAGACTGCAGGAGTTTTTCCAGGATTCCAGAGGTATCCCAGAAAAACTCTTCCGTATCCAGGGATGCGTTTGTTCTTCCACTTTTTTTAGCGGAAGAGCAAACATGCTCTTTTGGTAACCCCTATATTCCTCTTTCCATGAGGAATAAGGGGGCTTTCAAAAGAAGGGTTTTTTCTGACATTTGGTCCAGTCTAGACAGGCCAAATGTTGGAAAAACCTCTTTCTACAGAAGAATTGGGGGGGAAAAAGCAGCAGTATAAGGGTTGGGGATAGCAAGTGATGGAGAGGAGGAGAATAGAGAGGGCAGGGCGGGGCTTCAAGAAAGGGGCGGTGCGGTAGATCTTGGCTTGTTCTGTCATTTAAAAAGTGATCTTGAGTGTAAAAAGGTTGGAGACCACTGTGTTAAGCTGATGGTTCAAATGTCTCTTCCATTAAAAAGAAACTGCAAAAAGGTTTCTTCAGATTTCAAATTGTACACTTGCTAGTTCATTGAGGATACGTCTACACTGCAGGCTTTTTGCGCAAGAACAGCTGTTGTACAAAAACTTGCAGAGCGTCTACGCTGCACATGTGTTTTTGTGCAAATAAATTTACAGTACCACGTCGGAAAACGGCTTCTTCTGGAAGAGTTATTCCTCTCCCCACGAGGAATAAGCCCTCTTGTGCAAGAGCTCTTCCACAAGAAGGCAGTGTAGATAGGCAACATGAATTTCTTGCGCAAGAAACCCGTATGGCTAAAATGGCAAAAGGTCATGGCAGTGTGGATGCGCTCTTGCAGAAGACCTTTTGCACAAGAACTCTTCTGCAAAACAGTTCTTGCGCAGGAAGCCTACAGTGTAGACATAGCCCGACAACGTATTGGCGCTCGAACAAGCAGCTAGGCTACAGACGGAGACAAGACTTTATCTTAAGCCGAAGATAATAGCTCAAGGTTAAGTATGTTTGGTTGTGAACCTTGTTTGGAGACATCTTGTAGTCCGAAAAGCTAGACTCTTTCCTCCAATATACATGTGCAGTATAGGGCTAGTCTACATTTAAAACACAACAGGGGCACAGCTGCACTGCTGTAATGCTTCAGTATAGCTGCAGCCTATGCTGACAGAAAGGGTTCTCCTTTCAGCATATGTAAATTAGAGATGTTAAATCTAGATTAATCAACTAATTGACTAGTCAATGGAATTTGCATTGACTCTTTGATTAGTCGATAAGGGCGTCTCAGCCTTTGAATTGTAGCAAAAGCCCCTCCAGCTCTTGCTATAGTTCAAAGATAGAAGTGCTGCGGGGAGCACTGAGCCAGTGGGAGACTTAAGCAGTCCCCCACTGGCCCCATGCTCTCTGCTTTTGAAATGGAAAGCAAAGTGCGTGGGGACCACGGGGGACTGCTTGAGTCCCTCGCTTGCCCCGTGCTCCCCGCGATCCTTCTGCTTCTGAAATATAGCAAGAGCCCCACTCTCACTACATTTCAAAGGCGGAAGCGCTGCCAGTTCCCCTGTGTCCCTGTGCCCCTTCCGCCCGGAGACGGTGCTGGGGGGAACTAGCTTTTAAGCCAGTTCCCCGCAGCACCGTTCCTGCTCCTGCCACCCCTGCCTCTCTCTGCTAGAGGCAGTCTGAGGGGGGGAGGAGAAACAACTAGTTGAGTCACTAGTCAACTGTCGAATAAGCATATGCTTATCGTGTCGTTGACTAGTCACTTACATCTCTAATGTAAACCATCGCCCTGTGTGGCAGTAGCTAGGTCAGTGGAAGAGTTCTTCCATTGACCTAATTCTGTCTACATGAGACTTAGTTCAGCTTCTGTGTGCCACTCCTGGGACGTGGAATTTTTCACAACCCTGATTATAGTTAAACCAGCCTAATTTTCTAGTGTAGACCAGGTCTTAATCGGTGAACTTCACGGGAGCCGCATTTTGTGTATCAGGGAGGAAAATTTGGCCCTTAATGTTTTCTAAAGTTTGACCTCTCTTATGCAGCTGGTAACTAAGGATGTTTGACTAGGTTATAAACACAACTAGCTTTCTCAGTTTGTGTAGTGATGGTGTTGGTGTGGACCAGCAGCTACTTACTTTGTCTCCTGGTAACGAGTCTACAAGATATTCCGTGGTTGGAGAGAGAGAGAGAGAGAGGCTGACTAATTAAAATTTAAGATTTTAAAAATGGCCACACTGGGTCAGAACTATGGTCCCGCTAGACCAATATCCTGCTTTCAAAAAATGGCCTGTCAGATACTTCAGAGGGAGAGAACTGAGCAGGTCAATATGAGTGATCCATCTTCTGTTGTCCAATTCCAGCTTCTAGCAGTCAGCTTTATGGACTCCCAGAGCATAGGATTGTTCTTCTGGCACGCTTGGCTAATAGCCATTGATGGACATGCCCTCTATGAACTTGTCTAATTGCTTTCTTAAAATTCTGCTATCCTTTATACAAGATACACTGGGCATTGTAGGAAGTAGTTCCTTATGCTTTAAGTTCATTTTGTTGTGTGACCTCTGGCTTGTGTCATGTGTCTGGATAGATACAACTTTTGTCTTCATTTTCTCCACACCATTCATGGATTTTTCTAGACCTGTTTCATATCCCCTCTGTCATCTTTTTTCTAGTACGAACAGTCCCAGTCTTTTTTAAATCTTTCTGCATATGGAAGTTGTTCCATACCGCTAATAACTTTTGTTGCCCTTTCTCAAGATGGGGAAAGCAAAACTATATGTAATTATCTGGGTGTGAATGTATCATGGATTTATGTAATGGGATTTGTTATCTAGGGATGTAAGTGACTAATCGACTATCCAATAAGCAAAAGCTTATTGGATAGTCAATTAGTTCCTTGACTAGTTGCTTCCCCCCCTTGCTGCCTCTAGCTATGGTGACCATATTTTTCTGAACCAAAATTAGGGACACATTAGCCATGCCCCCTGCCACAAGAAGTCCCACCCCTGGAGGTAGTACCACTGGGGTTAACATGGACACATGATCGGAAGTAAAGGGTGTCGTGTGACCCCTCTAAGAACTCCTCCCACCATCCTCCTACCAATAGGGATGGGTTTGACCCCCATAGGACCCTGCATGCAACTATCCTGCAATTGCGTTAATGCAGTGCAAATGGAGTTAACTTGGGGGGAGAGGCTGAGGGAAGTGTTCCCTCTAAGATTTTCCTCCCATGAGCAGAGTGAATTTTGTCTTATGCATCAGTATTGGATTCATGTGTTCAGATGTGTGGCACTCAAGTTGTTAGTAAATATCTTATAAACCTCTCCCTTTTTCCTCTGCGGCCATGTCTCCTCCCCTCCCCTCATGCCGTCTGCTCCCCTCCTCCCCTGCTGTCCTGGCTCCTGCCCTTCTCTCTCTCTCCTCAGCCCTTTGGGGACCTGCCCCTCTCCCCTGCACCAGCCCTTCTTTTCCCCCTGTGTCCTGTCCTCCTCTAGCCCCACTCTGATCATCTGTAGCTACTCCTCCCCATCCCCTCTCCTGACACCACCACCTACCTACCTGCTCTGTCTCTCCCCTCTGGTGCCCCCTCCCCTCCATGTGTCTGCCTGTCTTCTTCACTGCACCTTCCCGTACCCCTGCACCTTCGTGGTGCTTCTCCCTTTCCTCACTGCCCCTGCCCTCCTTGCCTTCTTTTTCCCTGGTGCCCATCCCCTCACCGCCCTTTGCCCCAATTCTCCTCTCAACCCTTCGTGCCCTCACACGTGACTTGCTCCATCACCCGCCTTCCTCATGCCCACCCCTCCTTTCAAGCTCCTTTGAGCCACTGCTTTTTTTTTGTAAACAAAAAAGGTGCTGGAAAACTTGAGTTAAAAAAAAAAAGCGGGGGGGGGGGGATCTCGGAGGTCTGGGCTGAAATGTGGTCGCGGCCCCTTTAATTGCAGCTTGTCCCGGGCAGGCTTCCATCCGGCGCTGCACAAGTGTTCCCAGGGCTGGCTGGGGGCTTTGCCGGAGAAAAGCGAGTGCTCCTGGAAAAAAGGTAACGGTACATACTGTCACAAAAAAAGCACTGTTTTGACTTATGAAGAGAGGCTGAGAGATTCCGCAGAAGAGAAAAGGGAGGGGGGGATTTGATAGCAGCCTTCAGCGTCCTGAAGGGAGGTTCCAAAGAGGACAGAGAGAGGCTGTTCACAGTAGTGATGGATGGCAGAACAAAGAGCAATGGTCTCAAGTTACAGTGGGGGAGGTCTAGGTTGGATATTAGGAAAAACTATTTCACTAGGAGGGCGGTGAAGCACTGGAATGGGTTACCTAGGGAGGTGGTGGAATCTCCATCCCTAGTGGTTTTTAAGTCTTGGCTTGACAAAGTCCTGTCTGGGATGGGTTAGTTGGGCTTAGTCCTGCTTTGGGCAGGGGGTTGGACTCAATGACCTCCTGAGGTCTCTTCCAGCCCTATGTTTCTATGATTAACCCCTCTTCTCCTGGCACCCACCCCTCCCCTCTCCTCATCCGCCCTCTTGCCCCCATTGTCCCTCCCCTTTCCCAGCTTTATCCTGGCCCCTTTCTTCTCCCACCCCCAGTGACACTTTCTCTCCTGTCCCCTCCCCCCGCCCTTTTCCTCATCATCTCTTCTTGGCCCCCTGACATTTGTCTATCCTCCACCCTGCCCCTTGGTACCTTCCCCTTTTTTCTCCTGCCTTGGCCCCTCTCAGCACAAGCCCCTTCCTCTCCTCACCCCCACCTTCCCATTAGTTTTCCCCCTGCCCCTTCCCTCACCACCTGCCTTCCATGGGGAAAGCAGTTTGCAGGGCTGGAGCCGGGCTGCGACTCTGTTTTTAGTACCACGGTCCTGGTCCCAGGGGCTGGCTGGCTCCAGCTGGGGGAGAGGGAGAGGATGCTGCTGCAATCCGATGTCCCCATCAAGTAGTGAAACGTCTGATGGGGCTTTCCGGGACATTTCACTACGTGATGGGGCACCAGGACAGAGTATTTAAATTCGGGACAGTCCTGGAAAAATCAGGACATATAAGTGTACCTCTAGCAGAGGCAGCAAGGGGGTGGGGGGACAGCTTAAAAGCTGGTTTTCCCCCCAGCACCATGTCCGCAGGGGAGTAGCGGAGGCCAGGCGCGAGCTGGGAATCAGCTGATTCCCTGGGTGCTGCAACTCTGCTTTTAAAATGTATTAAGAGTCTGCCAGCTCTGAATACATTTAAAAATCAGAAGCTCAGGGGGAAGGGGGGGGAGAAGGGGGACACCCAGTGCGAGCTGGGAATCAGCTGGCCCAGCTCGCTCTGGGTCCCCCTTACTGCGCTTGGGCTTTTAATACATTTAAAGGGCTGGTGCGCAGCGGGGGGAACCCTGTGTGAGTAGCGTCAGCTTGTTCCCTGCTCACATTGGGTCCGCCCCCCCCCCCCCCCCCCGGCTGCGCTTTAGCTTTTTAAGAGCCTGCAGGCTCTTAATACATTTAAAAGGCAGCGCCACAGTGGGGTTAGCTGCCGGGACCGGGAGCTAACCCTGCTGTGGCTCCCCTGCTTATTGACTAATTGATGGAAAATCCATTGACGACTACTAGTTGATTAAACTATATTTAACATCCCTAGTCTTATCTCTCTTTCCTAATGGTTCCTAATATTCTGGCTGCTTTTTAGACAATCACCCAACATTGAGCAAATGTTTTCACAGAACTATCCATAATGACTGCAATGTCTTTCTTGAGTGGCAACAGCTAATTTTGACCCTCCTCATTTTTCATGTATTCTTGGGATTATGTTTTCTAAAGTGCATTGCTTTGCACTTGTCAACATTGAATTTCATCTGCCATTTTGTTTCACAGTCTCCCAGTTTTGTGAGATCCTTTGTAATTCTTCCCAGTCCATTTAGGATTTAACTGTTTTGAGTGATTTTTGTGTCTTTTTTGCAAACTGCATTTGATAGAAAACTTTCACCATCACTCTCTTTAATTAATTATTGAATATATGATGATTGTTGCTCTGGAGTTAATCAGTGTTCGTCTATAAATAACACTGAATAAATTCCTTTTATAACATGCAAGAGAATGTTTTGAAACATAGTATTGGTCTCAGGAAGGGACTTGTATCTTATTCTGACAACATCCTTTCCATGAAATCTGTTTTTGCCTTCATGAACACAACAAATGATTACAGGCTGTTGGGGGGGTGCACCACGGAGGCTCCCCTAACCCCCTCCAGGCCACGCTGCCCTTTTCCTCTGGCCCACCGGGAGGGAGGCCCGAAGGGACACTGGGAGCCAATGCTCCCGCCCGATGCCTCCCTATCCCCTGGGCGTGCTAGGTTCTCCACTAGTCTTTTAAACCTTCCCACCTTTCTCTAGAACCGCGGTCTACCCCCGAGGCCCTTTGAGGGCTCAGCCCTCCGGTCCAAGGGTCCTGCTACGGGGTCCCGGATATCGAGTCACTGTCAGGCCGCTATACTCGGTGCGGTGCCACGTTGCTCCTAGTAAATTCCGCCCTTTCGCGGGATAAAGGGGGGGGGGAGAAGGATAGGGGGACCCGGGCCCGCCCTCGCCTCTGGGTCCCAGCCCAGGGTTCTGAAGGTCAGGGAACACCAACCCCCTCAGGCTGGAGAGGGATTCCGCTCCAAAACTTTCCAACCGCGCGGGCTTAGCCCGCCCTGGGCTCCTTCCTACCACCCCCTCCCCGTCGCTCAGTCCTGGGTACCTGTGTCTCCGGCGTCTCCTGACGGGATGCTGTCCGTTTCCCTGGGGGACGCCGCCTCAGCCTGTCGCTCGGCCGCGGGCTGCTCTTCCCTTGGTCGGGGGGTCGGGTGTCTCGCCCTCCCCCCCCTCCCCCGGGGTTGATCCTCCGGCTCCTCGTCGTGCTGGAGGGGTGGCTCCTCCTCTGCGTCCGGCTCCTCTCCGCCTGGCGCTCTGGAGGGCAGTTCTCTTCCCCCCCCCCCCCCCATTTAAAGTGCCCGGCGTCTGGCGTGAGCATGCGCCTCACGGGTGCGGGGGAGGGACCAGGCGGCCGTGATTCCCTGTTGTGGTGCCTGCCCAGTGGCGGGGTGCCCGCGCACCGTCACCGAGGCACAAACAATATTGTTTGGGCACAGTAGCTAACAAGCCCTACAAACATTCTGGCATAGGAGAGAGCCAAATACATATAACTATTTATTAATTTAACTTAAACTGTGTGAGTGACTAATTTCTAATTCTAGAGAAAATTAGATCAACTGTAGACTTTTGGAAGCAGTATTATTACTATATGTATTCACCCCGTTTGCCACTAGTGAAGCTTAGTTTTGTATATATATGTATTAATTGTTAGCTTTCAAGTTGCATTTATGTTATTTCTGGAAAACATCCATTCAAACAAAACGAACTGTGAAACCCAGAAGCAAGACTGGATGGAAAGGATGTTGTGAAATATTATTGAATGAGTGTGTGCTTCCTCAAAATCTAATTTGATGCTCTTATTCAAGACTTACTGAAGTAGGTGTCACATCTCTTTGGATCTTCTTTGTGTTGCTAAAGGAGAAAATATTAACATTTTGAAGGTGATAGATTTGCAAATTAAAGAGAGTATGGCAAGGTAGTATAACCAGTGTGAAGTTTAAAATGAGGACTTCTGTAAACTGGAATGAAAATGCTTTGTAGTAATAAACTTGGACTGTAGAATTTGAAATGTTCATCTGGGTAAAATTAATACCCAGACTGTTAATGTAACAAGAGGAAAGTAGTTACAGACCCTTTAAGATTACTCTTATGTATTTAGATAGATGGCAATTGCCATCTTGTTAGTCTTCTATTACTTTGCATTGAAGCCTTGTGAAGGTTAGGACTATAACAGAGTTTAAAGTGAAGCTACATAATTTCATGGAGCTTAGGTCCATAAAAGGCTATTAGCCAGGGAATAGAAATGGTGTCCCCGGCCTCTGTTTGTCAGAGGCTGGAGATGGATGGCATGAGACAAATCGCTTGATCATTGTCTTCGGTCCACCCCCTCTGGGGCACCTGGCGCTGGCCACTGTCGGCAGACAGGCTACTGGGCTAGATGGACCTTTGGTCTGACCCAGTATGGCCGTTCTTATGTTCTAAGGAGGAACTGTTGGGAAACCTGGTTGTCATGCAGATTTATATATTTACACAAATGAAATTAAACTTGTTTGCCTGACTTTCTGAGGTGCTGAATACCTGCAAAAAGGGGTAAAAAACAAGGGTGATGTCATTCTAGGGGTCTGCTACAGGTCACCTACCCAGGCAGAAGAGGTGGATGAGGCTTTTTTTAAACTACTAACAAAGTCATCCAAAGCGCAGGATTTGGTGGTGATGGGGGACTTCAACTCTCCAGATATATGTTGGGAAACTAACACAGTGAGGCACAGACTATCCAGTAAGTTCTTGGACTGCACTGAAGGCAACTTTTTATTTCAGAATGGGGGAAGCTGTTCTAGATTTGATTTTAACAAATAGGGAGGAACTGGTTGAGAATTTGAAAGTGGAAGGCAGCTTGGGTGGAAGTGATCATGAAATCAGAGAAGGCAGAACAGCAAACTAGAGCCAATGGATTTCAGGAAGGCAGATTTTGGTAAGCTCAGAGAGCTGGTAGGTAAGGTCCCATAGGAAGCAAGACTGAGGGGGAAAAACAACTGAAGCGAGTTGGCAGTTTTTCAAAGGGACATTATTAAGAGCCCAAAAGCAAACTATTCCCCTGCATAGGAAAGATAGAAAATATGGCAAAAGACCACCTTGGCTTAACCAGGAGATCTTGCATGATCTAAAAATAAAAAAGGAGTCCTATAAAAAATGGAAACGAGGACAAATTACAAAGTATGAATATAGGCAAACTACAGGAATGCAGGGGCAAGATTAGAAAGGCAAAGGCACAAAACGAGCTCAAACTAGCTACAGGCATAAAGGGAAACAAGAAGACATTCTATAAATATATTAGAAGCAAGAGGAAGACCAAGGACAGGGTAAGCCCATTGCTCAGTGAGGAGGGAGAAGCAGTAACAGGAAACTTGGAAATGGCAGAGATGCTTAATGACTTCTTTGTTTCAGTCTTCACCAAGAAGTCTGATGAAGGAATGCCTAACATAGTGAATGCTAGTGAGAAGGGGGTAGGTTTAGAAGATAAAATAAAAAAAAGAACAAGTTAAAAATCACTTAGAAAAGTTAGATGCCTGCAAGTCACCAGGGCCTGATGAAATGCATCCTAGAATACTCGAGCTGACAGAGGAGGTATCTGAGCCTTTACCTATCATGTTTGGGAAATCGTGGAAGACAGGAGAGATTCCAGAAGACTGGAAAAGGGCAAATATAGTGCCAATGTATAAAAAGGGAAATAAGAACAACCCAGGAAACTACCGACCAGTCAGTTTAACTTCTGTGCCAGGAAAGATAATGGAGCAAATAATTAAGGAAATCATCTGCAAACACTTGGAAGGTGGTAAGGTGCTAGGGAACAGCCAGCATGGATTTGTAAAGAACAAATCATGTCAAACCAATCTGGTAGCTTTCTTTGATGGGATAACGACTCTTGTGGGTAAGGGATAAGGGAGAAGAGGTGGAGATGGTATACCTAGACTTCAGTAAGGCATTTGATACGGCCTCGCATGATATTCTTATCAATAAACTAGGCAAATACAACTTAGATGAGGCTACTATAAGGTGGGTGCACAACTGGCTGGATAACCATTCTCAGAGACTAGTTATTAACGGTTCACAGTCCTGTTGGAGAGGTATAAAAAGTGGGGTTCCGCCGGGGTCTGTTTTGGGACCGGTTCTGTTCAATATCTTTATCAACGATTTAGATATCGGCAGAGAGAGTATGCTTAAGTTTGCAGATGATACCAAGCTGGGAGGGGTTGCAATTGCTTTGGAGGACAGGGTCATAATTCAAAATGATCTGGACAAATTGGAGAAATGGTCTGAGGTAAACAGGATGAAGTTTAATAAGGAGAAATGCAAAGTGCTAGGAAGGAACAGTCACTTTCACACATACAGAAAGGAAGTGACTGTCTAGGAAGGAGTACGGCAGAAAGGGATCTAGGGGTCATAGTGGACCACAAGCTAAATACGAGTCAGTAGTGTGACGCTGTTGCAAAAAAAGCCGACATGATTCTAGGATGCATTAACAGGTGTGTTGTAAGCAATATATGAGAAGTCATTCTTCTGCCCTACTCTGTGCTGATTAGGCCTCAGCTGGAGTATTGTATCTAGTTCTGGGCACCACATTTCTAGAAAGATGAACAAGAGAAGAGCAACAAGAATGATTAAAGGTCTAGAGAACATGACCTATGAAGGAAGACTGAAAGAATTGGTCTTGTTTAGTTTGGAAAAGAGAAGATTGAGAGGGGACATGATAGTGGCTTTCAGGTATCTAAAAGGGTGTCATAAGGAGGAGGGAGAAAAATTGTTCTTCGTGGCCTCTGAGGATAGCACAAGAAGCAATGGGCTTAAACTGCAGCAAGGGAGGTTTAGGTTGGATGTTAGGAAAAACTTCCTAACTGTCAGGGTGGTTAAACACTGGAATAAATTGCCTATGGAGGTTGTGGAATCTCCATCTATGGAGATATTTAAGAGTAGGTTAGATAAATTTCCATCAGGGATGGTCTAGACAGTATTGGGTCCTGCCATGAGGGCACGGGACAGGACTCGATGACCTCTCAAGGTCTCTTCCAGTCCTAGTAGTCTATGATTCTATTAAATCTTTAAGCTGGAAGCTTTTTGTTTGAGCTGCTTCTTGCTGCCCATTTAATAAACTAATTCTTGTGCTTTGGGATACCAATATAATTGTCTAAAACAAATTACCTTTTCCTCTTGCATATCACTGCTTTAGTTTCATTGTAGGACTGAAAGGGACCTAGATATGTTATCTTGTCCAGTCCCCTGCACTCATGGCCAGACTAAGTGTTATCTTGTATTTCTTCTCTTCTTGGATTTTGTGTGGAACTTTCTTCTCTCTCTATTCTCTTTGTGTGCACCACTCCTCCCTTTTGCAATGATAAATCTCTGCTTTTCTTTCCTTTTCTTTGGAAAGAACTGTAATACTTTGGCACATTTTACTTTTGTGAGTTATTGTCCTGCTTCTAGTAACCTGTACTGTTTTCAGAGAGCCAAAAGTAAGACTCAGGAGTGTGAAAAAACACCCTCTCTCCAGAGCACAGCAAGTTACAAGCACCAGTGTAAATGGGCTCCCAGAAGCTGGTAGCTACAAGGGAAGTAATAGCATAGTTGATTAACCAATAAGGAAAAGCACATTTTCTTCCCACTCCCTACCACTAAATTTTTTAGTGGGCTGGCTAGCAGATCAGCTCAGTCCTGACTTGAGCTGGGTGGCTCTGCGTATATAGTGTATTAGGAGCCTGAGCTAGGACTGAGCTGCGGGCTGCCTGTCTCCTAATATATTTTAAATGCAGAGCTGCAGCAGGGGTATGTCTCGGACCTAGCATGAACCAGGACTGAGTGCTCTAACTGCCTTCCCTTATCAACTAATTGCGTGGTCAATAAAAATTCTATTAACTACTCGATTAGTAAATTACCCGCTTCTTAACATCCCTAGTAGCTACTTCCGTGGTGGAGATAGTTTCTACAGAGAGAGCTCTCCCACCGCTCAGGCTGTGGCCATACTTCCACTTTAAAATGCTGCTGTGGCTGCGCTTTTATTTTAGAAGCATAGACAAAGCTTAAAGGTGGTCCTCAAGTCCATTGGACTAAAATGACACCATGGGTCAACTGTCTTGTGTACATGCCAGCCTTTGTTTCTCCAGGCTGACATCTATCTGTACTTCTGTTTCTGCCCGTTATTGCTTGGTGGCCGCTGTTGCAGCACCAGGGTGAAACTGATATGATCTTGATAGAATTGTCGTCTCAGGCCATATTTTTACTACTGGGAAGATCGATGCTGTGGAGTTGGACTTAGTGCATCTAGTAAAGACCTGCTAATTCAAATGCTGAAGGTGCCCCCATTGATGCCAGTACTCCTTAATTTGCGGGGAGTAAGGGAAGTCGATGGGAGCCTTTGCTCTTGTCTTCCTCCCGCCATAGAGACAGTGCTGAAGGTTGAATTAAGGTCATCGACTCCAGCTTACACAGTTAACATAGTTGGAGTTGCATAGCTTAATTCCACCTTCCAAGTATGTATAGAAGAGGCCTTAGTTGCTCCTGCACAGAATACTTTGCATCCCAGCCAGGCAGCAGCTTACAGCTAACTGGTTTGCTTTCCCCACTGTTGCTTTCTGGATTGCTGGTAGGGGAGTTCAGTTATACGGGATCAGCAGCATAGATGTCCTCCTCTGCAGGTGAATGCCACATTGGTCTTGTTAGAGAGACTGAATATTGGTTCTCTCTCATGAACTTTAAAACCCATATTATTCAGTTTGGTATATCTATTGTTAAACTATGATCAAATTCTCTTTGCCAATGTAATGCAATTATGAAACACTAGGGGATGGTGTCCCCCTGCTCAATATGCTCGCCAGCCCCCCTCTTCCGGGGGTAGGCAGCCCCAGCTCTCCCTCTGGCCACTGGGTAGGGCCAGACTGAGGTGTGGCAGCCATGGCCTGCCCCAGCTCTCCCCCGTCTGGCTGCCAGAGGCCGTATCTGGCCCGGCTCTCCCCAATTCTGGCTGCTGGGTGGCTGGGCCAGACCGAGGGTGGCCCGGCTCCCTCCCTCCCTCCAGGCACTGGGAGGGTTGGGCTGGATGGAGGCCGTGATTGGCCCAAGCCTCTCCCGATGGTGACCGGGGTGAGGTGGGCAGGTTGGGCCAGGCTGCAACTGGCCCGGTCCAAGGCTGGCCTGGCCCAGCCCTCTCCCTCTGCACACACTCCTACTCCCTTCCTCCCAGACCACCGGGGATGCCACACGTGTCTTGCACATCCCCTTTCCCTGCCTGACCTGAGCCCCCGTGACTCCTGCATGCCTCCCTCCCCACCCAAGCCCCTGTGCACCCCTCCTCTCCTCACCCGAGCCCCTGTGGCTCCCACATGCTGCCTCTCACCCACCCTACCCAAGGCCCCACAGCTCCCATGCGCCCCTCCTCCCCGACCCAAGCCCCCACGTGCCTCCTCCCCTGGCCCGAGTTCCTGTGCGCCCCATCTCTCACACCCGAGTCCCGTGGCTCCTGTGCGCCCCCTTCCCCACCCGGGACAGTGGAGGAGCCATGTAGCTCAATTTAAACTCTGGCAGCTGCCCACCCATGTGGCAGCTGCTGGAGGGACATCCAGTCCTGGGTCTGCGGCCAGCAGTGTGGGCGGGTGAAGAGATGAGGCCTGTGGTGGGGGGCGGAGGACCCTGCTGCAGAGGCCCCATGCGGGGGGTGGGGGGGGCTGCCAGACTGGGGGTCACCCCATGGGAGGCACCCGGCGCCTTGAGTGGGGGCTGCATGTCCCTCCGGCAGCTGCCATGTGGGCGGGTGGTTGCTGGAGGGACATCTAGCCTTGGGTCAGGGTTAGGGGTGACCCCCCCCCCACTCCAGTGCTCTTCCCCCCCCCCACCCTCCCCCTGCATCGGGCCTCTGCAGCAGGGCCCCCTGCCCCCCACCACAGGCCTTGCTTCTGCGCTCCTCTCTTCCCCCCCCCCTCGCAGAAATTGTAACTCCTGGCAGCCTGCCACATAGCAACTGTCAGAGGCACATCCAGCCCCGGCTCCAGCTCAGGGGCTGGTGTGCTTCCTAGCCTGGTTCAAGGGCTAGAGTGTCCCCCAGTCCAGCACTTCCCCACAGCAGGCCTCTCTGATGGCCCCTTGCGATGGGCCTTGCTGCCGTGCCCCCTCCCCCCCAACCACTGGAACTTTTATAGACACCCCCACACACAGCGGGCCTCTTTGCTGGCCCCCTCAGCCCCTTGCCAGAAGTCCACCAGCAGCAGCTTACCTTCAGTGCTACTGTTCCTATTGGGGTCCAGGAGCCATGGGTTGCTGATCCCTGCTGGGTTAGCAGCAGGGAGGAGGCGGAGCAGCTGAGGGGCAAGGGCTGTGGGAAGAGTGACGTGATGACATCACTCTGTCATCCTGCAGGAAAAACTTTTTGAAATAATATAGATAGATAAGGTGCAGAATTTAGATCTAATATCTTAAAACTTATTGACATGGGGAAATTTAGTGACATAACATATTAGCATAGGTTATACCTGTAATGCCAGTTAACGTCCCTCTCTAAGGAAGCTGATTTTAGATGCTTTGGTATTTCTAATAGAATTTATATGCTGTGTAGAAACTTAAGGTGATAGTTTGCTAGTCAATCTAATAAATGTTAAAAAAGCAAATGTGAGGAGTCTGAGGTGTATTCATCGCTGCATGATTAATTTAAGGGGTTCTATTTGCCCTAACTAGGAACTATTTGTGTTTTAAAGGTATTTTGAACATGTCTGGGATAGCCCTCAGCAGACTTGCACAGGAGAGGAAAGCTTGGAGAAAAGACCATCCATTTGTAAGTACAACAATAATGTCACTAGGCTAACTTCTGCAACTTCACAATGAACTTGGGGTGTCCCGGTGACCTTTTTTAATGTGAAATGTAACGATAAAACAACTGCTGAAAACTTATCCTCTGATGCATAAATGAATGCCAAGCAAGTTGGTGTTGGTAGAGAGGGACTACGTTGTACAGATATGTTTTGATGCTGTCAGCTTAAATGTACTTTCAGCAGTCTTACTTTGTTTGGGTTTCTGTTTTAATTCAGGGATTTGTCGCAGTACCTACAAAAAATCCAGATGGCACAATGAATCTCATGAATTGGGAATGTGCTATTCCAGGAAAGAAAGGGGTAAGACTTTCTGTCAATTTAATTTTCAGTACGGGAGATAGACGTTAACATAAACTTTTGACAGATATAAACCATGAACAACTTTTAGTGCAATTTCTGACATACAGTTTAACACAATTGTCCAGTTCTAATCACATTTCTGACACTGTGGAAGCCTCATGGAATAGGAACTGCCATATGGCAACAGACCCAAGGTCATCTAGTCCTGTGGCCCATACCAGATGCTTCAGAGGGAGGTGTAAATACGCTACAGTAATCATTGTGAGGATAATCGCCTCTTCCTGCCACATTGTTTTTTTTCATACTTAGATTGACTTAAACCCTGAAGCATGAGGATTAACACCCCTTTCAAAACATTGTCATTAATTCTAACCTATGGATATTCTTACCTATATAAATGTTGAAGCTCTTTTTGAATCTTGCTAAAATCTTGGCTTCAGTGACATCCTGTAGCATGACTTCTATGATTTAAATGCTCTATGAAAACACATTTCCCTTTTAACAGTTCTGAATTTTCCACCTTTTTAATTTTGACTGTGTCTTGGACTTGTGTAATGAGAGTGGGAGAGCAGAAGCTTACTATCTGCCTTTTCTGGGTATTTTTATTTGTTTTTATTATGCCCCACTAATTCATCTCCTTTTTAAGGTAAATAATCCCAATTTTTTCCAGTCTCTTGATCATTCTCATAACTCTTTTTTGAATCTCCTTTAATTTTGCAGTATCCTTTTTGAGATAGGGTGATGTGTACTTTACAAAGTGTTCCAGATGAGACTGCACCGTTGACTTCTATTCAATGGCAAAATGCTAGGTTAATGTTGAGTTAGGGTTGCATGGTGATATGTCCTTGCAGAACACTGAACTGAACAAAACTCAAAACTTGTGAAAATCAGCAAATGCATAGTTATGGTAGCCTGTGGTACCTTAACTCTGTTCCCTTTAGCAATGTCCAGGTATGCCTGTTAACAAATATAGTTTACTCTGCCCACCCTATAGTTGCTGAAATTTACAAATTCTTCACCTTTTTTTTACAGCCCATTGACTCTCACCCACATGCTTCCACCTAACATTGTTAAAGGACAAAAAAGAAGAGGGAGTGCTTTCTCACCCCACCTTGCCTCTAATCCCTTGAAGCTGACAGTAAGCTATAGGAATTTGGATATGTTTCAGGTGCAGCCAGTCTGTTAGGTGGTATGCACACTAAATAGTGGAGGCAATATTAAGGCCACTTAGTAAAGGTGTGCTTGTGTTCTGAGGACTGGTGTGGATTACTTTGTGTGAGAGATCTTTTGCACCCTCAGATGTGTGTGAGCAAAGGGAAGGAGCGACATGTTTACCTTTTAGGATCTAGTGTGCATAATTTCAGTGTAAAACTCTCTACATTATATAATTAGCAGGATAGGAGGGTTATTACAAAGGTATTGTCATATCCCAGTTTGCTACTGAGAGTACTCCAAGCTTGTATCTGCTTGTATGCACTGTGATCTGTTAGAAGCATCTG
Source organism: Pelochelys cantorii (assembly GCA_032595735.1). Taxonomy (NCBI): domain Eukaryota; kingdom Metazoa; phylum Chordata; order Testudines; family Trionychidae; genus Pelochelys; species Pelochelys cantorii. Next base: position 42,129,415 of record CM064341.1, read on the forward strand.
TACTGAAAGGTGGAAGCAGTTGGCTCTGCTTGGCACTAGGGATGTAAAACTTCAATTAACTGGCTAATTGAATAGTTGATGCAATTTGCATTGACTATTCAATTAGTCGATAAGGGCGCCTTCGCCTTTGAAGTCTAGCAACAGCCCCAGGGCTGTTGCTAGACTTCAAAGGCTACACTCAAGCAGTCCCCCGCTGGCCCCATGCTCCCCGTGACATTTCTAAGCTGCAGCACTGTAGCGAGCCTAGGGCCAGTAGGGGAGTCTCTAGCTGACCCCGGGCTCCATGCGGTGCTGCTGCTTTGAAGCACCCCCTCCTCTGTTCCCCTTCTTTCCCCCCTGCCCTGCTGCCTCTTTCTGATAGAGACAGCAAGAGCTGGGGGGGGGGGGGGAGGAACTAGTTGACTAGCATGTTGTCTAGTCATTCACATCCCTACTTGGTACAGATACGTGTCTGAGAACTGTGGATTACTTTGAAGCTTGTGACACAGCTGTGATCTGTGTTCCACTTTCTTGTGTGTGAGGAAAGTGAGGAGGACATAGGTACTATGACAAAGTCAGGACAGCTGGCTACAGTAGTTTGGTGGAGGGTAGATATGTTGCGTGAATGGCTTTTTGTTTCCTCAGTGAACTGCCAGAGACTGCTGCCACATAATCAAGGCAGGCATCTGAGGCTAATTAAGAATTTGCCTGAAGCAGCAGGTTAATCTGACTAGGGATGTTAAGATGTGGTTAATTAGCTAATCCAGTAGTCTGAGTTGGAGATGGACGTAGGAAACAGATGTGTTGAGAATCTTTGGGTTAGGTTGAAAGGAGTAAATAACAAGGATGATGTCAACCTAGGGGTATACTACAGACCATCTAACCAAGCAGAAGAGGTGGATGAGGCTTTTTTAAACAACTCTCAAAATCATCCGAAGGGCAGGATTTGGTGGTGATGGGGGACGTCAACTATCCAGATATATGTTGGGAAACTAACACAGCAGGGCACAGATTATCCAACAAATTTTTGGACTGCATTGGAGACAAGTTTTTATTTCAGAAGGTTGAAAAAGCTACCGGGGGGAAGCTGTTCTAGATTTGATTTTAACAAATAGAGAGGAAATGGTTGAAATTTTGAAAGTGGAAGGCAGCTTGAGTGAAAGTGATCATGAAATCATAGAGTTTGCGATTCTAAGGAATAGTAGAATGGAGAACAGCAAAATAGAGACAATGCATTTCAAGAAGGAAGAGTTTAGTAAACTCAGAGAGCTGGTAGGTAAGGTCCCCATGGGAAGCAAGACTAAGGGGGGGAAAAAAAAATTGGAGAGTTGGCAGCTTTTCAAAGGGATGTTATTAAGGGCCCAAAAGCAAACTATTCCATTGCATAGCAAAGATAGAAAGTGTGGCAGGAGACTGCGTTGGCTTAACTAGGAGATCTTGCATGGTCTAACTAGAGACATAAAAGGTAACAAGACATTCTGTAAATATATTAGAAGCAAGAGGAAGACCAAGGACAGGGTAAGCCCATTGCTCAGTGAGGAGGGAGAAACAATAACAGGAAAGGTGGAAATGGCAGAGGTGCTTAATGACTTCTTTGTTTCAGTCTTCGCCAAGAAGTTGGATAATGAAGGGCTGCCTAACCTAGTGGATGCTAGCGGAAATGGGGTAGGTTTAGAAGTTAAAATAAAAAAGAACCAGTTAAAAATTACTTAGAAAAGTTGTATGTCCTCAAGTCACAGGGCTCGATTAAATGCATCCTAAAATACTCAAGGAGCTGATCGAGGTATCTGAGCCTTTAGCTATCATCTTTGAAAAATCATGGAAGTAGGGAGAGATTCCAGAAGACTGGAAAAAGGCAAATATAATCCCCATCTATAAAAAGGAAAAGAACAAACTACCCAGGAAACTACAGACCTGTCAGTTTAACCTCTGTGCCAGGAAAGATAATGGAGCAGGTAATTAAGGAATTCATTTGCAAACATCTGGGAGAAAATAAGGTGATAGGTAACAGCTAGCATGGATTTGTAAAGAACAAACCATGTCAAACCAATTGGATAGCTTTTTTTGATGGGATAACATGTTTTGTGGATAAGGGAGAAGCAGTGGATGTGGTATACCTAGAGTTTAGTAAGGCATTTGATACGGTCTCACATGACCTTATCAATTAACTAGGCAAATATGACTTAGATGGGGCTACTATAAGGTGGGTACATAACTGGTGGACAATCATTCTCAGAGAATAGTTATGAATGGTTCAGTCATGCTGGAAGGGCATAACAAGTGGAGTTCTGCAGGAATCAGTTCTGGGACCAGTTCTGTTCAGTGTTTTCATCAACGATTTAGATAAATGGTATAGAGAGTACGATTATTAAGTTTGCAGATGCAGCCAAGCTGGGAGAGGTTGCAACTGCTTTGGAGGACAGGGTCATAATTCAAAATGATCTGGACAAACTGGAGAAATGGTCTGAAGTAAATAAGATGAAGTTGAATAAGGACAATTGCAAAGTACTCCACTTAGGAAGGAACAATCAGTTTCGCACATACAGAATGGGAAGTGACTGACTAGGAAGGAGTACAGCAGAAAGGGATCTAGGGGTCAGAGTGGACCACAAGCTAAATATGTGTCAACAGTGTGATGCCGTTGCCAAAAAAGTAAACATGATTCTGGGATGCATTAACAGGAGTGTTGTGAGCAAAACATGAGAAGTCATTCTTCCACTCTACTCTGTACTGACTAGGCCTCAATTGGAGTATTGTGTCCAGTTCTGGGCACCATGTTTCAGGAAAGATGTGGAGAAATTGGAGACGATCCAGAGAAGAGCAACAAAAATGATTAAAGATCTAGACGACACGAGCTATGAGAGAAGGCTAAAGGAATAGGGCTCGTTTAGTATGGAAAAGAGAAGACTGAGAGGGGCCATGATAGCAGTGTTCAGGTAACTAAAAGGGTATCGCAGCGGGGGGGGGAGGGGGGGAATTGTTGTTCTTGGCCTCTGAGGATAGAACAAGAAGCAGTGGGCTTAAACTGCAGCAAGGGAGGTTTAGGTTGGACATTAGGAAAAACTTTCTAACTGTCAGGGTGGTTAACCACTGGAATAAATTGACTAGGGGGGTTGTGGAATCTCCATCACTGGAGATATTTAAGAGCAGGTTAGACAGACATCTATCAGAGATGATCTAGATGGTGCATAGTCCTGCCGTGAGTGCGGGGAACTGGACTTGATGATCTCATGAGGTCCCTTTCCGCTTGGCTCTTGGGCTCATCTAGACTACGCTAAAGTGTTGAAAGAGGATATGTAAATTCCACGAAAGTGAAAGTAGTTTGGATGCGGCTTTTTTGACAACTCCCTCCCCCCCGCCTTTTTTGAAAAGCCGTGTAAACCTCATTTTTTGAGGAAGAGCAGCTTTTCGAAAAGGGGAGGGGTCGCCGAAAAAGCCGTGTCCAAACTACTTTCACTTTCGAAAGTGATCGGAAGAAGATATGCAAATTCCCGCAGAACTTGCATATCCTCTTTTGACACTTTAGTGTAGTCTGGATGACCCTTGGTACTTTTAAACTTCAGAGCACAGTGGGAGTATGTCCTGGATCTGGTGTGAGCGGGGACTGAGCTGGGCTGTCTGTCCAGACGGGGTAGCCCCTGTCCACAGCCAGCCTGGGCTGCTTCGCAGCAACAGCCCCTGTCCACGGGGGATGCTAGCAGATGGGCTGCTGTTGGAGCAGCCCCTGTCCGTGGCCAGCAGCTGCTTCATGGCAGCCTCCCCTGCCCCCCTTCTGCTGCTGCCTCTGTTAGAGGCAGCAGCCAGGACAGTGCGCAGGCAGCACCATAGAGATGGTGCTGAGCGGAACTGGCTTCTAATATGGCTTCCCCCAGCACGGGCTCCTGCTTCTCCCCTCCCTCCCCCGCCTTTGCTGCCTGTGATATAGAGGCAGCAAGGGAAGGTGGAAATGTGAGTAGTCAACTAGATTAAGCCTAAGCTTATTGTTTAGTCAATCTAGTTGACTACTCACATCCCTAAATCAGACACCTGCTGCCAATTAAGACCTTTGGGTCTGTTTTAAAAGGCTTCCTCCAGGTAAGGCTGGGGGGAGGAGAAGAGTGACAGACTGAGAGGAGGAAGGGTTTCTGACAACTGGGAAAAGAAAGCTTGACTCGGGTACTAGGAAGAAGGTAGTAGGGGAGTGTTTGGGGAAGTGGCGCTGTAATGGGGCTAGAGGAGAAACCAAGTCAGTTGCTACTACCTAGGGTCCCTGGGCTAAAACCTGGAGTAGTGGGCAGGCCCGGGTTTCTCCCCCCCCCCCCAACTTCTCCACACTAGGGATGTAAGCAACTAGTTGACTACCTGATAAGCAAATGCTTATTGGGTAGTTGAGTAGGAACTCGACTAGTCACACCCCTCCCCCCTTCTGCTGCCTCTGTCAGAGAAGCAGCAAGAGCGGGAGCACGATCTGGTGCTGGTGGGAGCCAGCTTAAAAGCCAGTTCCCTCTCCCCACAGCACTGTCTCCGCAGAGGACGGGGAGGCAAGGGATAGCAGGGAAATGGCGCGAGTGGGGATTGAAACAGTCCCCCTTGCACTGGTCCCACTGCTGCTCCTCTCCCTTTGGAATGTACAAGAGCCACCTGCAGCTCTTGTACATTTCAAAGGAAGAGGCATAGAGGGAAACCTGTGCCAGTGGGGACTGCTTGGGTTCCTGCTGCCTCTCTCCCTTTGAAATGTACAGGAGCTGCTGTGGCACCTTTACATTTCAAAGGCAGAGAGGCAGTGGGATAGTGAGCGCCCCTCCATTATCCTCTAATCGAGTAGTTGATGGAAATTCCATTACCTACTTGATTAGCTGATTAGTGGAAATTTAATGTCCCTATTCCACACCACTAAAAAAAATCTGATCTTGGAAAAAGAAGGCCCAAGATTACGGAGGGGTCTACCCTCAGTTCTTTGACTTTGCCAATGATGAGAATGGCTCAATAAGCTGTGACTCTGGGTTCTAGAAAAAGATGAAGAGGCAGTGTGGAAGTTCAGAGTGAGCTTCTGAGGCATATAACAACTGCCTAGAAGCTCAGGACCCATGGGGCACGGCTGGAGATTTACCATAGTACTTTCAAAATGTAAAAGCATCGTTTCTATGTGGATTTGTGTCAGTTATGTCAGTAGCAGGGCACTCGGCTTAATTACAAAGGATATTGTCAATAGGGAGGTAAAATGTGAGAGGATTCTAATGCTTTAATGATGAGAAGTTCAACAACAGCAACTGCAGCACCTTAGAGACTAACAAAAATGTAGATGGTATGAGCTTTCGTGGGCACAACCCACTTCATCTGCATTTTTGTTAGTCCTGCAGCACCTTAGAGACTATTTGTTGTTTAAGTTTTTTCTATTACAGACTAACATGGCTACCCCTTTGAAGCTTTAATGATGGTTAAATGAAAATGTAGATTGAGATGGGATAGTAAGTGTAAGTTGTAAAAGGCTGTGAAATGGTACTTAAATTGTATCTGAGTGATATTCTTTCTAGGGAGTTGGCCAAGTGTGAGTGTGTGCAATCAGATCTGAAACGTCTGGAATCTCAGTGCCAAGGGCTAGTGTGAGTGTGCACACATTGAGGCATTGTTCAAATAGAGTAGAAGGATGATGGCATGCTCAACACCCCCCCCCCCGCATTTATCTTTTAACAGGGTTAAATGGAACCCTGTGGGTGAGTGTGACTGGGTTGTGAAACGAGTGAAGAATTTCTATATTTCAGCAACTGTGGGCATGGCAGAATATAGGTGTGTGTGTTAATGGGGTTTATTGGGCCAGTGCTGAAAGAGCAAAGTATAAGGTTGCCTGGGCAACTTTTGCTCAACTCAGCCTTCTGCAAGGGGATGACTTACCACTAAACTACCGTAACTCTGCGATACTGTTTTTTGCCATTGACTTTCCTAGTTTTCTAATAGAGAAAATATGTTGGTAGGAGTTAATCATCATTTAAGCAGTTATACAAATTGCAAGACGGGATATTTACAACACTGAGCCAGTCAGCCTGCCCTCTCCTTCCCGCCCCATCATACATCACGTTAATCACTACTGCCCTGCTCCAGTACATCTCCCAATTTGTGCTCCTGACCCATATGTTGTCCCCAGCTCATAAATCTTCTTGGATTCCATGTTACCTAGTAAACAGATGATTGTGGTGCCATTACTTCCACCCCACTTATGACTTGATTCCTGTGTAGTTCCTGGCCCGATGGGCAGCTATTTTACAGTGCAAGTGTTGTTCCTGGTCATATTTCAGAGTGATTGGAGGATGGATTTTGTGGCAAGGCCAGCGAGAGAAATCACAGATAGGGTTGCTGTTCTGAACTGACAGTCTTATGTTTGGATAGGGCTCAGAGGATCTCTCTCAATCAACGTGCCCCATCTTGAGAAACAGTGAGGTGTTAAAGTTTGCAAAGTTTCTATGCCAGACGGCATACATTTTCTGGTCAATCATGAAACCCACCTGTACACATCTCTGATGTTCAAATCTGCTCTGGTACCTTCTGACAGAAATAAGGCCTTGATAATTTCCGTCTCAGTGAATCACCACAATGTTGGGTAGACCATAACCTCTAAAATCAGTTGCTGCAGAATGGACAAGACACGATACCATCGTTGGCCAGCTCTCTCCACACATCAGCCTGTAGTCCGCATTCCCTGTGCCATGATGCACTCCTTGCTCTCATGAAGACTTCTGCCACCTTTATGATCCAAGTGCCACAGAGTCCATGCTGGCAATCTTGGCAGCAAACTCCCCCCACTCCCTAGTGATCAAGGTACCTGCACTGCCTGGTCCAAACCTTCACACTGCAAGTATTTGGAACCACCACCTGAATCTGCCCTCAGACCAGGAAGTAGCCACTTTCACCACCCCTCCCCACACCATCTGTCCCTCAGGGATTAGTAAAATAGATCTTTTTTCCCCTCAAACAACCAATTCAAGGCTTGCCTCTTCTGCCCCCATGTCATTTGTCTGTCTCCTCCCCACATCTTATAACAAAAATTGTGGGTAGACTGACTAACTATTCTGTGTTCACTATAAACCCCCAGTAAAATAAAAGCATGTTATATTGTAACACAGCTTGTTTCAAGTAACAAAGATTTAATAACTCATTGCACAGATGTATAAAGGTTGGGACTAGAAACATCAGTGGTAGGGTATTCATCGGGGCAACAGTGTAGGCATAGTCTCTCAAATGATCCAGGCAAGCATGAAGTGGTTCACAGAAATCCACTCACTTTTTCCCTACACATCTATGCAAGCAGTGAATGTTTTCTTAAACACTATTCACTATTTGGGTCCCCCAAAGGCTTAATAGATGCCATGCAATTGTAAAAATTTTCTAAGACTGTTTTGATCCACATCACAGCAATAGTCCGATTTCTAGATCTGTGCTAAATAAATACAACATAAAATCAAACATTTAGAAAAATAGCTTTTTTTTTGTTAGTGTTTATCTCTGGAACCCCTAGTTTAAATGGCCCCATAGAGCAGGGAAGAGGGCTGTTAGCCTGACTCATAGCACTGCCTGAGTGTGTGTGAGATTTGTCTGCATTTTTTAAAGGCAGTATCCTATTTCTGAGACTTACTCAGCTGCTAACTCTCAGTCCCTCTCTCACTCTTCCCCCTCCCTGCTGCCTCCTGCCCCTGTACTCCATCACTGCAAAGCAGGGGACAGGAGAGAGAGCCTGGGTCAGGAAAGGAGGTCTGGAAGTTACTGTGGTCTGAGAGCTGCTCTGAATAGTGAGTGCCAGAGGCATTGCTCTGTTTGAGATTTCCCTAACCGCTGGTTCAGTCTCTCTCGCACGCACATAGTATCTAGGTTACGCCATCTCTTTCACACTCGCCTCCCAACACATGTGAATTGTTGTTACTACTTTGTACTTCCTGCACTGCACAGATCATAGATATTCTGTGTAATTTTATTCTTTCAGAGTATGTTACTTTAAGGATGTTGACTGGTCTCTGCGTTTTATTTTAATTTTTCTCTTACATTTGCATTTAATTCTTTTACGAGTGAGTTCTAAAATGCCTATCCTGTCCTGACTGGATTAATTATCCATGTGGTAACCTTTAAAAATGTATCTCATTTCCTGGATTTTATTTTTGTTTCTGTTGGTGTTACCCATTGGCCAGGAACAGGGAACTGCCCCCTCCCAGAGCCAGTGCCCCCATACTCCCTCTTGCACCGTGTACCTCCTGCCTCAGATCAGACGGTTCTCTCAAAGCCAGCACCCTGTACTCCCTCCTGTACCCCAACATTCTGCCCAGCCCAGAGCCCCTCATGCACCCATACTCCTTCCCAGAGTTTACATCCCTCACCCCCTCTTGCACCCAAACCTTTCAGCCCCAGCCCAGAGCCCACATGCCCTCCTGAACCCCAACCCCCTGTCCCAGCCCCAGTGAGCGAGGGTGAGGAAAAGAGGGGTGATGGAAGCGGTGGGCCCTTGAGGAAGGGGCAGGGTAGATCCTGGATTGCCCTTACATTCAAAAAAGTGATCATGGGCACAAAATGGTTGGAGACAACTACCCTACATGACACTCCCATAAGGCACAATTTTTTTCGGAAAAATCCGGTAGAGCATGTGGAGCACTTAAAAGTATGATCCTCTGAACGAGAAAGATAAAGGGATGATCGAAAGGGTTCCTCTATGCATCCTCTCCCGCACAGGAGGCTCTGAAAGGTGTGGAGCATTCATTTCAATGTGGTGTTGCCAGCTGAATGGAACCCCCCTCCCTCATTTAGATGAATACAGTCTGGAACAATTACTCTGAGATCTAGTCTACAAATGTATATCCATATACCTAAGTTGCTCAGGGGTGTGAAATCCACACACCTGAGCAATGTAGTTATACTGAGTAGCTAGCATGTGTTAACAAGAGGATGGCTCCTGTCAATGTAACTACTGCTTCTTGTGGAGGTGGATTAACTGTGCTTATGGAGGAAGCTCTCTCACATAGAAGTGTCTTCACTCAAGTGCTGCAGCTGTGCTGGTGTTGCATCTTAAGTGTAGACTTGCACGCATCCATTCATCTCAGTGGGTCGTCTTGTCCCCTTCTTGAGTGGTTTAGAGCAGGGGTGGGTAATAATTTTTGGAAGGGGGAGGGGCACTTCACAAAATTCTGAAGTGGTCGCAGGCCTCCCCAGGAGGGTGCCAGGCATCAGGCAGAAGGGGCGGGGTCAGGAGGCTTCCTGTGTGCTCTCCACCCACAGACCTGATTGGCCTGGGGGTGGGGGAGCATGTAAAGTCTTTGCCCCCGGAGCCTAGAGAGAACCACCAGCTGTTTTGAACAGTTGGTGTTCCCTCTAGGTGCCATACACCCCTGGCAGTGGGAGAAGACCATGCACACTACCCAGGCCAGTTGGGGTGTGGGAGTGAACAGCCGGCGGTTCCCTCTGCTGCTGTGCACCTCGGTTGGGGGAGGAAACTTTGTGCTCTCCCCCATCCACAGGTCTCGATTGGCTTGGGTGCAGGGGTGTGGTAGGGTGGCCGCAGGCCGAATCAAACGGCTTGGTGGACCAGATCTGGCCCGCGGAAGCTGTCTTGCCCACCCCTGGTTTAGAGCATGTGCATTGCATGAAGGATGTCTGTTCTTGGTACCTCATACAAAGAAGCAAGACTTCACCAGCTTGGGGCTTACATGGGAGCAGTGAGGGGGCCTGAGACTCTCAAAAGAGCAGACACCCAAGAATCCAACTTACATGGGGAGGGTTGAGCACCTGGAGCCAGGCACAGCCCCTCTCCCCCGAATCCTGGCGCATATAAGGAGATAGGTAATAAGAGGATCACAAACCTGGGGGGGAAGGGAAAGGCCAAGCACAACCCAGTTCATGGGAGGAAGGTGTCTCACCTCATAAAAAGGACAAGAGTCTCCCAAATCTGAGCACTTACATGGGTAGGGAGAAGGTGAAGATGTCAGATGCTACCCATCCCCATTCTTCCCTAGTTTTCTTGCCACTTGCCCTCAAGTGCCTTTCCTGGTGCTTCTCACTTCCGCTCCCCTTAACTCTTAAAGTCTCTCCCCTATTCTGTATCACCTTTCCTCATTTATCCCCACATACCCCTTGCTACAGCCCCAAACCTCACTTCTCTGCTCTCTAATACTCCACCCTTCCTAGGAAGCATTCACTATTTAATATTTCTTCCCAAAGTACAGTAGAGTCTCGATTATCCGACCTAAACGGGACCAGAGGATGGTCAGATAGCAGAAATGTCGGGTAATTCGGAATACTAATAAAAAACATGGGTATAAATATGTATAAACTCAATTTATTACTAATTCTAATGAAAAAATAAACAGAAGCACGACTGCACTCGTGACTGGCTGTTGTACATGCTGCGTTCTTATTCGTCTATTTGTCACGTTAGTGGGTGGCATGTCGGATAAAACAGAATGTCGAATAAGCGAAGGTTGGAAAATCAAGACTCTTCTGTACTTTGATTACCTTCCCTCCAAAACAAAAAAGTCACAGCCTCCAGCCACTCAGTCCAAAACTTCTGTTTTCACAGGTGGGCGCTTGTGCTTATTTTACCCTTAATTATGTTTTATTAAAGAATGAGTCCACAGCCATCAATGTCCAAAAGGTCTGTAATTCATACAGCCAATTAGTACCTCTTCAGATTAACAGTACAAGGCAATAGAAGGTAACATTTTTTGGAGGGTTAACTCAGAAACCCTTTGGTCAAATGATGCCAAGTCTGGATTACTAACAGTACCCTACACCCACAAAAGCACACCAAATTTCAAAGCAATCTGAGTAACTGTTAAGATTTAGTGCACTTACAAGAGACAAAACTTAAAACATATAAAATGGAAACCCTCTATCTGTTTTCTTGATCTGTGCATGCATACCATATAAATGTAAATTTGCTTCAATACTGTTCCTGCTCTCAGTCTCCTAAAGGTTTACTGGGTGCCATGCACAACTTTGGTAAAACGTCACTGGTTGAGACTGTTTTCACCCACAATAAATCAATAATTTGATCTCTAGTCCTGGATAAAAGAACACACACACTTTTTGAAAAGTGCCTTTTTTAATATAGGTATTGTTTTAATACACTGCAGCCTCTACCTCAAATGACCACTAATGTGAGTTATTTAACCCTCTGGAAATGTACCACACTTCAGAGGAATGCAACTATAGCATTTTGTTTTTAGGGGTCTTAGATAAGGTTGGCTGCTTCACAGCTTTGCTTAAAGTTCAACCTAACTGTATTATTGCCACACCGCTGTGATAAAAGGCATTATAATATCTGTGTGTATTATTTTCCCTCCCATTCCTTACATATCCTAGTATTGCTTTTGCTTTTTTGACTGTAGGTACAAATTGTGCAGAGATCTTCATTAATTACAGTTTACTCTCTCCTGAGTTAATAGTTTAGAATCCTGTAAGATGTATCAGTAATTCAATCTCTCCTGTAGAACTTCATTTGCCATCATGTTGCCCATTTGCCTACTTTTTGAGGTATCTGATTAATTAGGATTAAAAAAAACTATGAAGAACTTCAAAGTAAACTTGTCTCCTGCAAATTAAGAACATAAGAACGGCCATACTGGGTCAGATCAACAGTCCATCTAGCCCAGTATCCTGTCTGCTGACAGTGGCCAATACCAGATGCCCCAGAGGAAGGGAAGACAACAGGTACCCTCATGTGATCCTTCCCCTATCACCCATTTCCAGAGAAAGAGAGGCTAGGGACACCATTCCTACCCATCCTGGCTAATAGCCATTGATGGACCTAACCTCCATGAATCTATCTAGCTCTTTTTTGAACCCTGTTAAAGTTCTAGCCTTCACTGCATCCTCTGGCAAGGAGTTCCACAGATTGACTGTGTGCTGAGTGAAGAAAAACTTCTTTTGTTTGTTTTTAAACCTGCTGCCTATTTCATTTGGTGACCTCTAGCTGTTATATTGTGGGAATAAGTAAATAACTTGTCCTTATTCACTTTTTCCACACCAGTCATGATTTTATAGACCTTTAGCATATCCCCCTTTACTCTCCTCTTTTCTAAAATGAAAAGTCCAAGTCTTTTTAATCTTTCTTCGTATGAGACCTGTTCCAAACCCCTAATCATTTTTGTTTCCCTTTTCTGAACCTTCAGAAATTCTGCTACTTCGTTACTTGTCCTCTTTCAGGTGATTAATAAATGTGTTTAAACATTAGATCGAGTATGGAATCCTGAAGTACTGTGCTTTTAATGACAAATATCTCTTCTGAGTAACATGAGCATTTGGAAGACTTATTCAACATTACTTTACAATCAAGTTGGTATCTGGTTTTATTAATTTTCAAATGTGCAAGTTTCAGATTAGTTACTGGTACTTATATAAAAATATACATAGTTGAAGGAAAAATCTCTGCATGTGATTTGCCAATAAATACATAAATCAGTTCATCAAAGTAAGAGAACCACCTAAACAGCAGCTAAATGCCAGGTCTCAACTCAAAAGTTGACCCAGCTATATTGCTCAATGTGAGGAAAATTTGATGCCCTCTGAGAAACACAGTTAAGATGACCTAACCCCCATTGTAGGCAGTATTGGATTGATAGAGGAATTTTTCTGTAGATCTAGGCACTGTCTCTTGGAGAGGTAAATTAACTGCTAATATGGAGAGCCCCTCCTGTTGCTGCAGTGAGAGTCTATATGGAAGCACTACTGTGACGTGTGTTACTGTAACTTTTCAAGTATAGACAAACCCAAAGCATGTTCTCGAGCACATCTCTGGACTGAGTGATATTAAAATGCCTTTCTAGCTTTTACTGTTTTTTGTCTTGATTGTTTCAATTGTGAAATTTGATCTAAAAGGAAAGAAAGACTAAGTAGTGGCTCTTCTACTATTTCCTTTCACCTTCTGTCAGATCAGTCTTTTGCATGCACGCTCTTGAGGTCAGGGATGGGTTGCCTTATGTCATACAAACACACGTAGCATCATGAGGTTTTGAACCTTATTAGTGAACAGAGGCATGCCAGCACTTAAAGTATGTCCTTTGTGAAATTCAGATGACCTCATAGCAAGTCCCTTAATTTACTTATTGGCAAACTGACGTGTTTATAAATCATGCTTATGTGGCAGAGCAAGTTTTCATTTTCAGTCAGTGCCTTCTCTACATGTAAGATAACTCACTCTTAAAATACAAATTCCCAATCGTCGCTCACCACATGAACTCATAAGAATGGCCATACTGGCTCAGACCAAAGGTCCATCTAGCCCATTATCCTGTCTTCCAACAGTGGCCAATGCCAGATTCCCCAGAGGGAGTGAACAGAACCGGGAATCATCAAGCAATTCCTCTCCTGCCACCCATTCCCAGCCTCTGATAGAGGCTAGGGACGCCATTCCTACCCATCCTGGCTAATAGCCATTGATGGACTTAACCTTCATGAATTTATCTAGTTCTTTCTTGAACTGTGTTAACGTCCTGATCTTTACAACCTCCTCTGGCAAGGAGTTTCACAGGCCAACTGTACGCTGTGTGAAGAAAAACTTCCTTTTGTTTGTTTTTAAACCTGCTACCTATTAATTTCATTTGGTGATCCATAGTTCTAATGTGATGGGAACAAGTAAATAACTTTTTCTTACTCACTTTTTCCACACCAGTCATGGTTTTCTAGACCTCTATCATATCCCCCCCCCCCCTTAGTCTCCTCTTTATAAGCTGAAAAGTCCCAGTCTTTTTAACTTCTCTTCATATGGGACCAGTTCTAAACACCTAATAATTGTTGTTGCCCTTTTCTGAACCTTTTCAAATGCCAGTATATCTGTACGCAGTATTCAAGATGCTGGCGTACCATGGTTTTATATAAAAGCAGTGAGATGTTCTGTCTTATTCTCTATCCCTTCTTTAACAATTCCTAACATTATTTGCTATTTTGACTGACACTGCACACTGAGTGGATGTTTGCAGAGAACTATCCACAATGACTCCAAGATCTCTCTCTTGAGTAGTTATAGCTAAATTAGTCTCCATCATATTGTATGTATAGTTGGGATTATTTTTACCATTGTGCATTACTTTACATTTATCAACATAAAATTTCATTTGCCATTTTGTTGCCCACTTAGTTTTAAGAGATCTTTTGGAAGCTCTTCACAGTCTGCTTTGGTATTAATTTGAGCAGTTTAGTATGCAAATTTTGTCACCTCACTGTTTACCCCTTTCTCTAGATCATTTGTAAATAGGCTGAATAGGATTGGTCCCAGTACGGATCCTTCCAGGACACCACTAGTTACCTCTCTCCATTCTGAAAACTTACCATTTAGTCCTACTCTTTGTTTCTTGTCTTTTTAACCAGTTATCAATCCATGAGAGGACCTTCCCTCTTATCCCGTGACAACTTACTTAGGAGCCTTTGGTGAGGGACCTTGTCAAAGGCTTCCTGGAAATCTAAGTATACTATATTTACTGGATCCACCTTGTCCACATGATTGCTAACCCCTGAAAGAACTCTAGCAAATTAAGCTTCAGGAGATAGCCAAGTTAGTCTGTGCAGAAAAAAAACAAATGGTCTGATAGCACTTTATAGACTAACAGAACATATAGGTGGAATCATGGCTGTGCCCACGAAAGCTCATGATACTATCTACATCTGTGGTTACCAACCCGTCGATCGAGAGGCCTTGACCAGTCGATCGCGAGGCGTTCCGGGCCCCCCATTTCTCCCCACCCCCAAGAAGCCCCGCTACCTACCTCCAGAACAATGGAGATAGTCTCAGTTTCCTGCAGGGGTGGACGGAAGTCCTGCAGCTGCGCGTCACTTCAGGGGGTTACAGAAATGCGCTGGCTGCTTCCTTGCCCCAGGTCTGTGGCATGCCGGGAACTTACCAGGGGAGTCCCCAGAGGCGCGCACTGGGACTTCCCTTCTCTGCGGGAGGGGGGGCGAGTCAGGCCCAGAGGGGACACGCGATGGGGGCTTCCCTGCTCCACGGAACGCTCACGCCGGCCCCAGAGGAGGCGCGTGATGGGACTTCTTCCTCCGGGGGGCTGGGGGGTGTGTGTGTGTGTGTGTGTGTGTGTGTGTGTTGGCCCCGGAGGGGGCACGTGCACAGGCTTCCCTGCTCCGTGAGAGGCGTGCGCCAGCCCTGGAGGAGGCGTGCGACAGGGCTTCCTTCCTCTGCGGGGCAAGGGGGAGAAACCTGGGAGGAGGCAGGTGCAGGGGACTCTCTGGTCCCCTGCCCTTCCGGCACCCTGTCCCCCTCCCCTGCTGCAGAACGCTGCCCCCACTGGCACCCTGCCCCCTGCCGCAGAACCCTGCCCCCTGCCCTTCTGGCACCCTGTTCCCTCTCCCCTGCCCCCAGCTGCAGAACTCTGTCCCCACTGGCACCCTGTTACAGAGCTCTGCCCCCACTGGCACCCTGTCCCCTTCCCCAGCACCCACTAGCACCCTTCCCCAGTACCATGTCCCCTGCTCCAACCAGCACAGTTGGGGCCACATTAGTGAGGCTTTGGGGGGGGTGGGTGTTGGAGGAGGTGTGGTGGTGTGTGTGTGGTGTGTTCGTGGGTGTTTTTTTTTTTTTTTTTTTTTTTTTGCATATCACTTGTGTGGCCTCAACTGACTTTTCTGTGGATCAGTGACCCCTGACTCAAAACACGCTCCCTGCCCTTCTCAGAAATAAAGACAATGCAGAAACTTTTTGTTTGACATCGTATTTTATTTAAAAATGAAGCTTGGCCAACAAACCTCCAGTTGGGGCAAAGCCCCCCATCTGGCCACAGCATCATAACACTCTTGAACCCCCCCTCCCCTTCCCGGCGCGACCCTAGATCTGAGCCTATCATACACTGGAAACCCCTTCCCTGAGCCTCACATACCCCAACTCTCTGCACCCTCCTATCCACAAGCCTATGGCTTGCTTAGTATCCCAACCCTCCATCTGACCCCAACACTGCCCAGCCTGGAGCCCCCTCCCCGAGCCAGTGTCCCCTTCTCCACCTCCTCCTGCATCCAGATTGCCTCCCAGAGCTTGCACACCTCACCCCTTCCCACCCCTAAATCCCTCATTCCCACCCTAGAGCCTACACATTCTGTCTCAGCTCAGTGAGGGTATGGCTAGACTACAGGAGTTTTTCAGGATTCCAGAGATATCCCAGAAAAACTCTTCAGCATCCAGGGATGCGTTTGTTCTTCCGCTTTTTTTAGTGGAGGAGCAAACATGCTCTTTCGGTAACCCCTATATTCCTTTTTCCATGAGGAATAAGGGGGCTTCCAAAAGAAGGGGTTTTTCTGACATTTGGTCCAGTCTAGACAGGCCAAATGTTGGAATAACCTCTTTCTACAAAAGAATTGGGAAAAAAAAGCAGCAATATAAGGGTTGGGGATAGCAAGTGGTAATGAGGAGGAGAATAGAGAGGGTGGGTCGGGGCTTCAAGGAAGGGGTGGGATCCTGGGGGAAGGATGGGGCAGTAGATCTTGGCTTGTTCTGTCATTTAAAAAGTGATCTTGGGTGTAAAAAGGTTGGAGACCACTGATCTACATGTTTTGTTAGTCTATAAAGTGCTATCAGACCACTTGTTGGTTTCTTTCTAGTAAATTAGTAAGGCATGATTTCCCCTTACAGGAATCATATTGACTTTTCCCCCAACAAATTATGTTCATCTATGTATCTGACAATTTTACTCTTTACTATAGTTTTAACTAATTTGCCCAGTACTGATGTTACTTACCGATCTGTAATTGCCAGGATCACCTCTAGAGCCCTTTTTTAATATTGATGTCACATTCGCTATCTTCCCATCATTAAGTACTGAAGCTGATTTAAACGGTAGGTTACAAACCACAGTTAATAATTCCGGAATTTCACCTGTGAGTTCTTTCAGAACTCTTGGGTGAATGCCATCTTGTCCCAATGACTTTTTACTGTTAAGTTTATCAATTTGTTCCAAAACCTCTTGTAATGACACTTCAGTCTGAGACAGTTCCTCAGATTTGTCATCTAAAAAGAATGGCTCAGGCTTGGGAATCTCCCTAACATCCTCAGCCATGAAGACTGAAGCAAAGAATTCGCTGAGTTTCTCTGTAATGACCATATAGTCTGAGTGCTCCTTTGGCATCTCGATCGTCCAGGGGCCCCACTGGTTGTTTAGCAGGCTTCCTTGCTTCTGAGGTACTTAAAAAACATTTTGCTATTACTTTTTGAGTTTTTGTCTTGCTGTTCTTCAAACTCCTTTTTGGCTTTTCTTACTATATTTTTATACTTAATTTGACAGATTTTATGTTCCATTCTATTTTCCTCACTAGGACTTAACTTCCACTTATTAAATGCCTTTTTTATCTCTCACTGCTTTTTTTACTTGGTTGTTAAGCCACGGTGGCACTTTTTTTTGTTCTCTTACTATGTTTTTTAATTTGGGGCATACTTTGAAGTTTGGCCTTCATTATGGTTTTTTTGAAAAGTTTCCATGCAGCTTGCAGGGATTTTCTTTGTCACTGTGCCTTTTAATTTCTGTTTAACTAACCTTCCCCTTTTTGTGTAGTACCCCTTTCTGCAATTAAATGCCACAGTGTTGGACTGCTGAGGTGTTTTTCCCACCACAGAGATGTTAAATTTAATTACATTATGGTCACTGTTTCCAAGTGGTGCAGTTATATTTACCTCTTGGACCAGATTCTGTCCTCTACTTAAGACTAAATCAAGAATAGCCTCTCCTCTTGTGGGTTCCAGAACCAGATGCTTCCAGAAGCAGTCATTTTAAGGTATCAAGAAATTTTATCTCTACATCCCGCCCTGAGGTGATGTGTACCCAGTCAATATAGGGATAGCTGAAATCCCCCACTATTATTGAGTTTTGTATTTTGATAGCCTCTCTAATCTCCCTCAGCCTTTTATAGTCACTATCACTATCCTGGTCAAGTGGTCGATAATATATCCCAACTGGTATAGTCTTCTTATTAGAGCATGGAATTACTATCCATGGAGATTCTGTGGAACATTTTGGTTCATCTGAGATTTTTATTTCATTTGATGCTACATTTTCTTTCATGTAGAGCAGTGGTCCCCAACCTTTTGGGGCTGCCGGGTGCCCGGGGGCAGGGCTGCCCATGCACCGGGCACCCACGGGTGGGGCCAGCCCCGATCACTCGGCGGGCGCCATCGCACCCGCGGGCACCGTGTTGGGGACCACTGATGTAGAGTGCCACTCCCGTACCAACAAGACCTGCTCTGTTTTTCTGATATATTTTGTACGCTGGTATGACTATGTCCCATTGATTGTCCTCATTCCACCAAGTTTCTGTGATGCCAATTATATCAATATGCTCCTTTAATCTGATGCGCTCTAGTTCACCCATTTTATTATTTGGACTTCTAGCATTTGTGTATAAGCACTTGAAAAATTTGTCAATATTTGTCTGCCACTTCCTGATGTTAGACTCTTTTCATTTTAATGTTTCTCATCTGATTTTATCCATACTATATCATCTTGTTCCATCCTTTCTTCTTTACTAGAACATAGAGAATTTCTATTAATACACCCTCTCCTAAGAAATGTCTGTATCCTGTCTGTGCTCCTCCGCACCCATTGGCTTTCTCCCAATCTTTAGTTTAAAAAACTGCTCTACGATCTTTTTAATGTTAAGTGCCAGCAGTCTGGTTCCGTTTTGCTTAAGGTGAAGCCCATACTTCCTGTATAGGCTCCCCCTTTCCCAAAAGTCTCCCCAGTTCCTAATCATCTAAACTCCTCCTCCTCTACACCATTGTCTCATCCATGCATGGAGACTCTGAAGTTCTGCCTGCCTACCTGGCCCTGTGTGTGGAACTGGAAGTGTTTCCGAGAACGCTACCATAGAGGTCCTGGATTTCAGTCCCTCCTAGGAGCCTAAATTTGGCCTCCAGAACTTCTCTCCTACCCTTCCCTATGTCTCTGGTACCTACATGTACTACGACCATCAGCTCCTCCCCAGTACTACATATAAGTCTATCTAGATGTCTCCAGAAATTCGCAACCTTCGCACCAGGCAGGCATTAATTAAATAAATTGCTGCTAGTAACAAGAATGATGTTTTTCTGACAAATGATTAGAGTTTTATACTGGCTACTTTTTTTTTATGGTTATGTGTGTAGCAGCCAACAACAAACAAACTTTGGGATTTCTTACAAAATAGATACAGAAATCTTACTTCAAGTCTCAGATGTCCTGATGTGTGGCCTTTATGCAACAATGAATGAGTAGTAGTACAGCAAATGTCAGAACTCTGCACAAAAATATAGGTGAGAAACTGCAGAGGGTTGTACTTGAATCTATAGGAAGGAAGTAGCATCCATATATGGAAACTATAATTCCCAGGATAATGCAGCTGTCTTATTGGTAGCAAAGGTGCTAGCAGTTGTAAATGACCCTTGTTTAGGGCCACTGTCTTGTATCTTACGTGGTGCTCTCTAATGCAGCACAGAGATACTGGTACATTATTGACATGGTGAGGAGACACCCATTTTTGCGGCACCTGAGTTACTCTTTTTGTAATCCCCCATTATGAAATTTAGTGAGAGATGGTATAATGGCTTTTTTATTTAATTTATCATCCTTAAGAGTTACTTATATAACTTCCTTCCTAACTGACAAGAGGCTACACTGACCCAGGTGCAGTGGTAGCAGATAGGGTACTGTGCCATCACTATTCTACTACCATAACCACGTGACTCAAGTAGCTCAACCGGTTTCTTCATGGCGGGAGGGATGGCCTGTAAAGACTCTGACACACTAAAGCAGAGGTTGGCAACCTATGGCATGTGTGCCATGAGTGGCACATGGGGCAGGAGCTCAGCCCTTCCCTTTCTCCCTTGCTCAGCTGCTAGAGAGCCCTCCCTCTTCCCCGCTGCAGGTTAGCCTGTGGTGGGAGGAGGCAGCATTGAGGCCGAAGCTCCTCAGCAGTGCCTCCGGGTCCAGCCCAAGAATATGTGGCCCCAGCAGCATCACCTCTGGTCTCCGGAGGCTGAAGGCCCTGCTGCTGTGGCCACAGGGCTTCCAGGGCTAGCTCAGGGCTGCATGGCCATGGCAGCAGTGCCTCTGGGGCTGGCCCAGGACTGTGTGGCTGTGGCAGTTGCTGCAAGGGGGTGCCAAGCCAGGTAAGCATACCACCTCATGCCCAGACTCTCACACCTCAGTTCCCCTCACTCATTCCCCTCCCCGCCGCCAAAACCCCACAGCCCCAACTTGCTCAGAAACTCCCTCTTGGCCAAACACCTTACCCCCATTCTGCTCCTACACCCTCTCCCTGGCCTACCCAGATACCTACTCCCACCCTTCTGCATCCACTGTTACTCCTGTACCCTGCCTCCTGCCCAGACACTGTACCCTCCCTTGCTCCTGCTCCCTCCACCTGGCCAGTCACACTACTTCCAGCCTGCTTCTGCACCCTACCTTTCACCCAGACCTCACAACCTCTCCCCCTTCTGCACCTCACCTCCCTCCCAGATCCTGCACCCCCATCCTTATCCCACTTGCTGGCAGCCCTGTCTCGCACACTGAACCCCTCATTTTGTACCTACCCTAGAGCCTAAGGGGCTCCATAAAATCCAGTTACTCTGGCACCCCAGAAAAGTAAATCTGGTCTATGGGAAACCCTGAACCTCAGTCCTCCTTGTCCCTTCCCCTCACCCTGTGTGGCTGGAGTATCAGAGGAGTGAGGTGCCTCAGTGGGGGGCCACATCAGTGAGGGCTGGGAGGTTTTGGGGGAGTTTTTTTGCTTCTCACCTGTGTGGTTCCCAACAGATTTTTCTGTGGGTCAGTGACCCCCGACCCAAAAAAGGTTCCCTACCCCTGCCATAAATAAAGAAAACATTGAAACCTTTTGTGTTGGCCATAATATTTTACTTTATTTAAAATGAATTTTGATCAACTAACTTGAGGAAGTTAAAATGTTTAATCTGTTTAATAATTTAAATTAAACTGTTCTCCCTAGCTGCAGCTGGTTCAGAAAATATGATCACTGTACCCAGCCTCCCTTCCCTCTTCCCCCCTCCCCTGGCACACAGATCCGTGAATAAGTTAAATCTTAGCATGCCACTTTGGAAAGGTTGCCAACCCCTGCCCTAGAGAGATTCCACGAGGAGACAATCTGTAAAAAATACCTTCAGTGCTCCAGCAGTGGCTGATATAATCAGCCCCAACCTTCATAGAACTTTCCTTGTCTGTGCCACTCAGGGTTGGGATGTTAATAACAGCACAGTAACAATATGGAGGGAGAAATGGGAGTTTCTAAAGAAAAGTAGCTTGAAACAAAGTACAGGAAACATTTAATTGAAATTAACTTAGTGCCTTAAAACGTGAGATAAGCCTAATAACAGGTAGGCAAATGCTTCAGAGAGGTAGCCATGTTAGTCTGTAGCTGGAAAAACTTAACAATCAATTAATAGTCTAGCAACACTTTAGAAACTAACACAGCATGTAGATGGTATCATGAGCTTTCGTATCATAAGCTTTCGTGGGTACAACTCACTTCATCTGAAGAAGTAAGTTGTGCCCACGAAAGCTAGTGATACAAAAGCTCATGATACCACCTATGTGCTGTGTAAGTCTCTAATCCAGTGTTTCCCAGTTGGTGCTCCGCAGAACCCTGCAGTTCCGTGAAGCAAAAGTAGGGGTTCCGCGAGGAGCTGGCACTTCCCCGCCCCCTCTGAAAGAGAGAGAGCTGGCTAGCCAACTTCTTAAAGAAACAGCACACTTGTTTTCCGTTCCTCCCTGGGGACGCAGAGGCGTAGCGAGGCGGGGCAGAGGGGAACAGTTGCTCCTGGCCGGCATACTAGGGGGGTGCCAGACAGGGGCCACCCCATGTGACCCACAGCAGGGAGGGAAGCACTTCCCCTTCCCAAAGGAGCCAGCGCGTGCTGCCTGAACAGCTGGGGCTGTGGCACCCGTCAACTTAGTTCCGTGGCCTTTCTGCCCGGTGGGGGGGAGAGGTCAGGAGACCCGGGGCTGTGCAGCTCCAACTGTGCAGGCAGTGCGCTCTGCCCTGGGACTCTCTGCACCATTTCCCTCCCCCCACATACACAGGATGGCATCGCGCAAGTAAGTTGCTGGGGTGCAACAGCCCCTGCTGTTCAGGCAGAGCACACGCCAGCTGTTTGGGGAGGGGAAGTGCAGTCGCACACTTCCCAGAACCCAGAGGTGTTGCAGGATTGCCAGGTACTGGTCCCAGCTGCCCCTGTCCCCTGCCCAGACCCCCGTACGAGTACCCTGTCCCCAGCACCCAGCAGCACTCTGTCCTGGGCCTCAGCACCCTGCCATCCACCCTAGCACCCAGCAGCACCCTGTCTCTGGCTCCAGCACCCTGCCACTCACCCCAGGGCCCTGGCCCCAGCCCCAGCACCCTACCACCCACCCCAGCAGCACCCTGTTCCTTGTCCCAGCACCCTGCCACCCACCCCAGTGCCCAGCAGGACCATGTCCCTGCCCCCAGCACCCTGCCCCCTGCCCCAGCAGGACCATGTCCCTGCCCCCAGCACCCTGCCACCTGTGCCAGCATCCTGACACCCACCCTAGCACCCACTAGTGCCCTGTCCCCACCAGCACAGTTGGGACCACATTAGTGAGGCTTGGAGGTTTTGGAGGGGTTTTTTTTGCATCTCACTTGTGTGGCCCCAACTGACTTTTCTGTGGGTCAGTGACCCTTGACTCAAAACAGGTTCCCCGCCCCTCTCATAAATAAAGACAATGCTAAAACCTTTTCAGTTTGACATATTTTATTTCAAAATGAAGCCTGGCCAACAAACCCCCAATTGGGGCCAAACCCCCATTTCACTGCAGCAGCATAACACTTCTGCACCACCTGATTCCAAATCTGAGCCTATCATACACTGGAACCCCCTGTCCTGAGCCTCTTACATCCCCAAACTCCTGCATCCCCACATCCTCAGTCTTCTGCCACAACACTCCTGCACCATCCACACATCACAATTCTGTGTCCTGAGCCCATCATACTCACAACCTCCTTGCCTTGAGCCTCTCACATATCCAACCCAAACTCCTGCACCCTCACACCCACAAGCCTGTGGCTTGCTCAGCACCCGAACCTTCCACCTGAGCCCAACACTCCCCAGCCTGGAGCCCCCTCCCCGAGCCAGCATCCCCTTGTCCTGCATCCAGATTCCGTCCCAGAGCTTGCACTTCTCACCCCTTCCCACACCCAAATCCCTCATTCCCACCCCAGAGCCCGCACTTCCTGTCTCAACCCAGTGATAGTGTATAAGGGCTGGGGATAGCAAGTGATGGAGAGGAGGGGAACAGAGAGGATGGGGCCTCAACGAAGGGGTGGGGTCTTGGGGAAGGAATGTGATTTTCATGCACTGGTGGGTCCCTCCCACCCCCCCCCCCCTTTTTTTTTTGCATGACAAACCTTGGGGTTCCTTGAAATTCTGAAAAGCTGAAAAGGGTTCCATGGCCAAATAAAATTGGGAAATACTGCTCTAAGGTGTTGCTAGACTATTCGTCATTAAATTTTAATAGGTAGGCAGAGGGAAAAGTATCCTGTAGGGATGTTAAATATTGGTTAATTGAAGAGTCGATTAATCTCCTGAATTATTCTATTCTGTAGTCCCTGCGAGTGGAGCTGGCAGGCAGTGCACTCCAGCCCCACTCTTGGGGAGCCCCCTGCCACACTACGCTGCTGACTCTATCAGAGGCAACAGTGTGGGGTGCCAGGCAGGAGCTGGCCCATGAGGGGAGCCAGTTTAAAAACCAGCTCCCTTCACGGACTGGCTGCCTGCCTCCCTGTGCTGCTGCCTCTGATGCAGAGGCAGCAGTGTGGGGTGGCAGGCAGCCCCTGTTTGGGAGTAGGGGGGCAGAGCTCCCGGATCTGCCATGAGCCAGAACTGAGCTGGGCTGCCTGCCCTCCTACCTCCTAATAACACTTTAAATGCAGAGCTGCAGTGAGGATAGATCCTGGACCCATCATAAGCCAGGATTTAGCTGGGCTGCTGGCCAGCGAACTAAAAAATTTATTGGCGGGCGGGGGCAGGGGAAATGCATGTAGTCCATAGCATTAACCTATAAGCTTTTGCTTATCAGTTAATCGAGTATACTATTACATCCCTAGCATCCTGTACAAAATACTTCTTAAATCTCTCTCTGTCCTTTAGACTAACTCCTCTGCTGTTTTAAAAGCTTGGCATACTTTGAGTGTTACCATAATCTAACTAACTTTGCTGAAATTTCTTGACAGACACCATGGGAAGGAGGCTTATTTAAACTACGGATGCTTTTCAAGGATGACTATCCCTCCTCACCCCCAAAATGTAGGTAAAGTGACACAATATTGTTTTCTAGTAGAATGTGTTGAATCTGAGTGCTTAAGGCAGTATGAAAAACTCAACTATCTGCTTTCTGTGGTAGGGTGAAGGCTTTGTAACATTTCATTAATTATTTTAGATAATCCATATTATAGTTAAAACTGAAATGGTTATAATCCTTATTTTCAAGTGTGTTTACATACTCCGCTTTGTAATAATTTTTTTTCCCTGGCTTGCCTCTTTAGAAAGTTTTAAGAAAGCTGTTGAGCTACTTAAATTCAGGGAGATCAGAAAAATTTGTGGGTTGTATTTTTTGTGGGGGACGGGGCTGGTGGTTTTGCTTTGGAGTTTTTTAGGGGAAAGGTTAGGTTTTTAAATTAGTGATCACTTTTTTCAAAGATGGTAAAAATGGTTCCATTTTGAAACTTGGCGTAATTGTCACTGACAACTGTTGTATCTACTTAGTATTGTATTGAAAATTGCATACTGTGCATTCTTGATAGAAAAGTGTATTAAGTTAAAAGGGTTGCACTTGAGTGGAAGCACTGAATGTGTTGCAGCTAGTGAAGAGCATACTTGTTTCAAAAGACCTCCATGAGCTGAATAGACTTATAGCAAGAGCATTCAGGTCACCTTAGCTCCAGATTTTGATTCATTCTGTTCTTTAAAATTTAATTTCAGATGGGAGATCCAGTTTTCAAGTTAGGTTTGTTCTATTAATTTTTAACTTAGCTGTGCACCACATGTTTTTCTGTTCCTTTCCCTTAAATGTTCCCATGTACTATAAGATACAGAGGAGGTGCAGGGTTGCTGTAGTAATAATTCTTGGAATGTTCTCACTTTAATATTTGATACCATAATCATAACATTACATTAATATTTGGCTTTTTTGCATGTGATATGTGTTCAGGGGACACTATCATAGTATTACACTGGAAGACTTACCTGGCATTGATCAGGTCCCTCAGGGTAGAGGGCTGATGGAGTGGGGGGTGCAGGATACATGGCACGGCATGGGGCAGGAGGATGGGGGTGTGAGAGTGAGAGCTGTGGGTGAGGGACTCAGGGCTACGGATGTTCAGGTGCATTTATTATTTCAGCAGTTATCTGTTTACACGTGGAGGGGAGGCAGAAGCCAGTGCTCACCTCTCCCCTTTCCCTGCGCTGCTGTCTCTGTGGGAGGTGGTGGGGAGTGGGTGTCTCTGTGTGTAACCATTAGGATTAACCAATGAGCCCAGGCTCATCGGTACATTGTGTACACGAGTACATATTTACATCCCTACTCAGGGCAGGGGTCCCTTCCCATAGGGTTTCTCCCCTCCTCCAGCTCCCATGGATCCCTACTCAGGGCAGGGTCCTCCTGTGTCCCCCTTCTCCTTTCCTGCCCCCCCCTCCCCCGAGAGGGGTCTCCTATATTTCTCCTTCCTCCACTCCAAGCCCTCACGGCCAGCAGGGTCTCTTCTCCCCAGCCTTCTCCAGCATTGTGGCCAAGAGTGGGGTGGGGGAAGGTTTTGAGGCAGGGGGGAGGCTATTTACCTGGTCTAGTGGCAGCCAAGATGGTGAGCCTCAGCCCTGCTTGGTGGTGCTGCTGCCTCCAGTGGTGTTTCTGCATTTAACGCTCCCCCCTACAGGCTTACTGCCCCCAGTGGCCGCTCTCAGTATCGCGTGTCTCCTCACTTTGCCCTTCCCTTTCTGTTATGGAAAACAGCCCCATTCCTCATGCTTCCTGTTTTCCTGTCACGACCAAATCCTGACCTTGCTTTAATTTAGGATAAGAGGAAGCTGCGTACCAAATTTGGTCCTAGCTCTTACTGTTTCAGAGGAGTTCTTGAACAAACAGACTCACAGATAGATTTTCAGATGCACAAATCTCTAAAATATATGATTTCTTTGCAGTTTTTAAATCTCACTGCATGCTGTAGAAACCATTTTGTATTTGATTATCTTTGATACTTGTAATATTGGTATTTTGGCTGCTGAGTGTTTTATTCTGCTTTATGACAGCTATATGGTTATTTCTGATCTTAATGTTTTAATATTAATTAGGGAAATCTGTAGGAAAACTTATCTTTAAAATTCGGGGATTTTCTCTATCTATGGAGTTTGATTGCCTCAGCTTATCATTGGCTTTCTTGAACACATTTTTCAAATCTGTTGTTTATTTTAAGAACAAGGCTGCTGCTTTTTGGTGTCTTGAGCATCATCTGAGGCAGGAGGGTATTATCTTACATTGTCAGAATGTAAGTCTTCGAGTGACTGTTCACGTTCATTCCATTTGTGTGGGTGCACCATGTCTACTATTGTCGGAAGATTTTTACCTTAGCGCTAACTGCTGGGTCAGCAGTGGAGCCCTCAGGAGTCGCACTTCCATGGCATCACATATATGCCTTTGCCGACACTCCACCCCCCTCACTTCCTTCTTATCTCTTGTGACGGTTGTTGGAGCATCTTGGTCCCTGCATTCTGCAAGTACCCTTCCTAGCAATCTTTGACTTCATTGTACATAGTTTTCTTAGTTCCTAGTTGTATAGTTGGGGGTCTTCCCTGTTTGCTCTTTTCCCGGACTGGGACATGCCTCAGTCCCAGGGCTTTAAGCCTTGTGACCGTTGTTAAGCCTTTTCAACATTGTGATCTTCATGGCTCCGGTGCTCTGTGAAGTGCTTGGAAGAGGGTCACCAATCCGACATCTGCAAGATCTGCAGAGGCTTTAAGCCCCAGATGGGGAGAGAGACCCACCTAAAACTCCTTCACATGGAGGCAACACTTCATCCACCACTGGCAGCCTCCATGCGCTGTGCACCAGCCTCGGTATGGGACCTCTCGGCACCTCAGAGGGAACACCCTAGAGAGCGCCAACCGTCACCTGTGCTGGACAAGAAAAAGAGAACAGAGAAGAGCCACTCGCTGGCTTGGCATGCAAGCGATATACATCCTCAGTCAGGATGCTCCAAGTCTGCTGAGTCTGTAGTGTATCTGTTGAGTCAAGTGTACATAGACTCCCTCTCCCTCCTACCCCCCCCCCCCCCCAGAGAATGTTGTGGTGGAAGACTTGGACCTCCTGTCCATGCTGGACACCTTGGAGGTAGACAAAGACTTGATAGAACTAACTCGGTCCCTGGATCCATCCCCTAAAGCACTGACACAGCACTCCTTGGATGCCAAGGCACAAGTCATGGCCCCAAGTGCGGCACTGGATGCTGAGGCACCAATGCTGGCACTGACCATAGCCCCTCAGAGGAGAGGTCCCATGCTGGTCCTTACTCAAACCATTAATGGCACTACCCATAACAGCACAGTGGGAAGCCAACAACATTGAGCCCCCAGCAACTGTTGACTATGACATCACCTTGGTCCGCCTCGGAGTACTAGTCAGAGGAGGACTCAGATGCCAACAGACTGGGCATCACTCTAGGTCCTGGCACCAGTTGTGACACCAGAGTACTGCACTGTAACCAGTGCTGCAATCACCATATCTGGCCCAGGCGCCAACATCCAGGGCGGCCTCAGTGTTTTCGACTCCACCTGGTTCCCATTAGCCATATTGCTTACCAAAGGCCCCAGATCCAAGTCCAGGCATTGCCAACCATTTGCCAGTTCCCTTCCCTACCTGGAAGGCGCAGCCACATTGGCCCACCCACCATTGGTAGTTCAGGATGTTGCCCAGCTGGAACTCAGAGTCAGAGGTGCTGGAGGACCCTGTTCCCCCTAGGGCTGTGGTGTCCAACATATTAGCCACTTAGCCACGTGTGGCTATTTGGTCGGTTGAGTGTGGCTAGTTCGCTATAACAGTGTGGTTGGACACCACGACCCTTGGGAGTCGTCATTTCCTTCCCAGATGAGGCAGTAACTGGCACAGCTATCCTCTCCCAGCCATGGATGCCAGGACCTATTACAACTTGAGCCCAGAACTTGAGTAGTGAGGCAGACGAAATTACAGAGGAGTCCGACTCTAGGTTGACATCCTTACCCCTTAGGGCCCTTCCAAGGTAGCGCTGTCCCTGATTAAATCTGTCACAAACACTGCCAGAGTGCTTTGGCAAACCGTGGCCTCCATTCCAGCCACAGCAAAGGGGATAGAACACCAATACTTGGTATTGCAACAGGGCTGCAAGCATCTATTTGCTCACACCCTGCCCCTCCAGGAATCCTTGTTGTGGAGGCAGCGAGCCCTAGCAAAAGGCAGAGGCAGCCTGGCACCACCCCAAAAGCCCTCGATCCCCCCAAAACCAACCTTTTTTATCTCAAGGTGTATGCGACTGGCTGGGGGACTGTCTCCAACTGCATCACCAATCAGCAGGTTGTTGAGTCAACGCTCCCTACAACTTCTGGACATCCCTAGCCAAGTTCCAGGATTTGCTCCCTTCAGAAACGGACTCTCAATTGTTTACAAAATACATGGTGGTCGTAGCCGCCTTCCTCTAGAAATGTCGGGTTCAAGTGTTCCCATCCATGGACAACTGTTTTATCAAGGCCAGATCATGGGAACAGGTAGAGGAGCATGTAGCCGTTTCTCGAGCCACGTTCCTCCAACCTGAGCCTCATGTTGAACAAGGCCAAATCTACCCATTGCCCCATGGAGAGAATAGAGTTTGTGGTGGCCCATCTGGACGGGATGCAGGCCAAGGTGTTCTTCCCCAGGCCCCAGTTCCATGCAACAAGGGCATTAGTTGAGCATCTGCACTTATTTCCTACCACAATGGCTAGAAGCTGCGTGAGGCTCCTGGGGCACGTGGCAGTATAGTGCAGAATGCCTCGTTGAGACTATGCCCACTGCAGGCACAGCTTGCATAGGTATGCAGGCCTACCCAATTCCCACGGGACATGGTGGTCACAGTCCCTCCCCACATCCTGGACTCCCTCAGCTGATGCTGTAAGAACAATGTGCATAGTAGGGACCATCCTGCAGCCTTCCATGCCATTGGTCACTGATGCCTCAGCCTTGGGCTGGGGCGCATGCCACACTCAGCAACATGAGGACAAAAGGTATGAGGTCCTGAGCAGAACTCTCGCTGTGTATCAGTATCAGGGAGCTCAGGGTGGTCCATCTGGCATCCCCACATGCATGGCAGATGTGTCTGAGCTGACCGACTACATTGCAGCAATGTTCTGTATCGGGGGGGGGCGGGGTTGGGAACCTTTCCGAAGTGGCATGCCAAGATTTAACCCTCTTGCTCTGGGCTGCACTGGTCTCCCAGGAGGGGGGGGAAGGGTGCTCTCACCCATGCGCCCCGCTTGGGCACCTGCCCTGGGCTCTGCTCTGGCTTTTCCTGTGTGGAGGGGAGGAGCAATGTGTGCGTGCACTTCGCCTGAAGCTGGATGCAGTGTGGAGCCTTGGGGCTCCCCCTCCCCCTCCACGGGAAGCTGATGCTGGCTCCAGTCTTGTGGGGGAGCATGATGCTGGATTGCCAACATGGAATAGGGTCAGGGTGGCTCGGGGGGGGGGAGGGGGCAGGTGGGTGACCCCAGGGTGTCCTACAGGACCCCACCCCCATCATGGCTGGAGTCCGATCCCTGGCGCCCTCACCTTCTTGCCAGGGACCCAGGGGTTAACATGGCTTTGGGGCAGGGAGAACCCTCCCCCATGCGTTTTCCTTGCCACCCAGCCCCAGAGCTGCAGCCCAGGCAGCATTCACCCTCTAGAACAGTGGTTCTCAAACTTTTTGGTCTGTGGACCACCTGGCTAAATGCAAACCTTTCTGTGGACCACCAGTTGCAAATGGAAACTCTCTGCTAATTACATAATTATGCCTGAGCCATTTTGCTAGTTCTGAAGCTAGGGAGAACAGTTTAATTTAAATTTATTAAACAGATGAAGCATTTTAACTTTCTCATGTTAGTTTATTAAATTTCATTTTCAATAAAGTAAAATATTAATTTATCATAGAATCCTAGAGCTGGAAGAGACCTCAGGAGGTCATCAAGTCCAGCCCCCTGCCTAAGGCAGGACCAATCCCAACTAAATCAACCCAGCCAAGGCTTTGTCAAGCCGAGACTTAAACACCGCAAGGGATGGAGATTCCACCCCCTCCCTAGGTAACCCATTCCAGTGCTTCACCACCCTCCTAGTGAAATAGTTTTTCCTAATATCCAACCTAGACCTCCCCCACTGTAACTTGAGACCATTGCTCTTTTTTCTGCCATCTGTCACTACTATGAACAGCCTTTCTCTGTCCTCTTTGGAACTTCCCTTCAGGAAGTTGAAGGCTGCTCTCAAATCCCCCCCTCACTCTTCTCTTCTGCAGACTAAACAAACCCAGATCCCTCAGTTTCTCCTCATAGGTCGTGCTCCAGCCCCCTAATCATTTTGGTCACCCTCCGCTGGATCCTCTCCAATGCGTCCACATCCTTTTTGTAGTGGGGGGCCCAGAACTGGACACAATACTCCAGATGTGGCCTCACCAGAGCCGAATAAAGGGGAATAATCACTTCTCTAGATCTGCTGGCAGTGCTGCTCCTAATGCACCCTAATATGCCATTAGCCTTCTTGGCTACATGGGCGCACTGTTGACTCCTATCCAGCTTCTCATCCACTGTAATCCCCAGGTCCTTTTCTGCAGAACTGCTACTTAGCCGTTTGGTCCCCAGCCTGTAACAATGCTTGGGATTCTTCCGTCCCAGGTGCAGGACTCTACACTTGTCCTTGTTGAACCTCATCACGTTTCTTTTGGCCCAATCCTCTAATCAGTCCAAGTCACTCTGGACCTGATCCCTGCCCTCCAGCATATCTACCTCTCTCCCTAGCTTAGAGTCATCTGCGAACTTTGGAAAACACAGTCCCATCTATATGTACAAAATGACGGGGACTGAATTAGCTGTTTATACTCTAGAGATCTTGTAATCATTGTGGACAGTTCTCTGAAAACATCCATTCAATGTGCAGCAGCAATCAAAAAAGCAAACAATGTTAGGAATCATTTAAAAAAGGGATCGAGAATAAGAGAGAGAGTATCTTATTGCCTCTCTCTAAATCCATGGTACACCATCATCTTGAATACTGTGTACAGGTGTGGTTACGTCATCTTAAAGATATATTGGCAAGGGAAATGATTAGAGGTATGGAATGGGTGTCATATGAGGAGAGAGTAAAAAGAATGAGACTTTTCATCTCAGAAAAGAGGAGGCTAAGGGGGGGGGGGATATGATAAAGGGCTATAAAATCATGACAGGTATGGAAAAGATAAGTAAGAAAAAGTTACTTACTTGTTCCCAACATATAAGGGTCACCAAATGAAATTAATAGGTAACAGATTTAAAACAAATAAAAAGAAATATTTCTTCACACAATGCATCGCAACCTGTAGAACTCCTTGCCAAAGGATGTTGTGAAGAACAGGATGTTAACAGGGTTTAAAAAAGAGCTAGATAAACTCATGGAGTTTATGTTCATCAGTGGCTGGAATGTCCAGACTGGGCAGGAATGGTGTCCCTAGCCTCTGTTTATTAGAAGCTGGGAATGGGTGATAGGAGATGGGTCACTCGTTGATTAGCTGTTCTGTTCATTCCCTCTTGGGCACCTGGTATTGACCACTGTGGGCAGAAAGATACTGGGCTTAATGGACCTTTGGTCTGACCTCATACGGCTCTTATGTTCTTCCCTCCCCTCTATTCCCTTCCTCCTCCTCATCTCTTTCCTGAGAGAAACAGTCATAGTCTTTTTAATCTCTCTTCAAATGGAAGTTGTTCCATATTCCTAATAATTTTTTTGTTGACGTTCTCTGTACTCTGAAATGCTAATCTCTTTTTATTTGAGATGGGGGCAATCAGAAGTATATGCAATATTCCAGGACTGCATGTACCATGGACTTCATATGGATCAGTGGTGGGCAAACTGCAGCTCACAGGCTGCATGCAGCCCACACACGCCCTTTCAGCTCTTCTTCCCCATGCACCTCGTGCGCACTGGAGCCCAGAACTTCCTCCTACTCCCCTTCCCTCCAGCACTTTCGGAGCACCATGAATCTGCTCATTCACACTCCATCCCCACTCCTCCTCCTCCCTCCAAGAGCTTGAACAGCTAATTCCTGGTGTTCAAGCTCTTCGTGGGAGGGGAGGAATGAGGATGGAGCACAAATCAGCAGATTCATGGCACTCTGCAGGTGCTGGGATCCCAGTGTGTGAGACATGGGGAAGGGAGCAGATGGAGTGCGCAGGCTTCAGGTGGAACCCCAGCAGGCTGCAGGTTACCCACCACTGACAGTCATGTGGCCCACTGAGATGGAGGGTCACTCATGAAGCCCACTCACTAGTCTTGGTTGCCCAGCACTGACAGAGGCATTATGGTATTTTCTGTCCTATTATCTATCCCTTTCCAAATGGTTACTCACCTTCTGTTAAGTTTTTTAGCTGCTGCTACAAATTGAGTTGATGTTTTCAGAGGAATATTCATGATGATTCCAGATCTTTTGTGACTGGTAACAGCTAATTTGGACCCCATCGTTTTGTGTGTATAGCGGGGATAATGAACTGAATGGGATGCTCCAGAGGTCAATCTTCTGGCCTTCGATATAGCCGGTCCCATAAATTGAATGCTGAGCACAGCTCTGTCTGGCATCTGGTACTCCTCCTTTTGTGAGGAACAAGGGAAGCCAACGGGAGCATTTGCTCCCCTCGTCCCCCTACTGGGTAGACCGCGTGGACACATGATTTAAGATGCATCCGCTTCATCTGCTGTAGCGTAGGCCAGGCCTGAAAGAGTGTAATGTGCTATCTAAGTGTTTCTCTCTGTTTTCTTCAGGACCTTGGAAATTTACCTGATGTGTTTAGGCTCTTACTTTAGTTGGTCTTCTATTTAATGCTGGTGACCTAACAGACAGCCTACCTTTTCACTTGTGAAAAGATATAGCAGGCATTCTGAGAAATATCAGGTGCCTTGAAAGATTCTGCCACTATTCATGGACTTTCTCATTTTAAAGATGATAAATGTCTCAAACTGTCTTGTTGCCAAATCAGTCATCTGCCATCTTGATGAATGCCACTTTGCATCTGAATCTTAATAAAAGCAACAAAGGAACTAAAGACACAATTAAATTAAAGCAACAGAGGTACTAAAGACAAAATTAAATGCACAGCCTAAATGAAACAGAAAAGTCTTGATTTAAATGCAATTTATACTTAATTTAAAATTATGTTCTGAATACAGTTATTGATCTTGTGCATAAAGATAAAGTGAAAATGAAAAAAAAAAGATGGAAATAGACAATTCCTTGGTAAGGTGACTTTTTAAAAGATATTGTACATGTATCTTTAATGTAACACTTGCAATGGGGGGGGGGAGATAAGTGGTGAAAATTTATAGATGTTGTCATCTAAGTAGATCGGCTTCATTTTTATTAAGGTATAGGGAGTATTGCAATAAGTAGTATTGCATTTTGGGTCCAAAGACTCTTCTACCATCACAAAGCTATTGTGAATAGAGCTTGGTGAAAGAGCAAAAGGAGCTGTTCTTTAGTTTACACTGGAACTGTTGATTGTGGCAGTGCTTGTTTCGGGAACTCTGTTTCAAAGCAGGGTGTTTGTACTCCTCATGTCAATGCCTTTTAATGGTACTGTCCACTGATTGTACAGCAATTTAAACCTGTAAAGAGCATTGTGTATATTACTCCAGGATATGCTCAGTCCACTGTATTTCAAAGCAGTGGGGGAGATCTGAGCTGTAGGAAGAAAAGTAGAGGTTGGGTGAGCTGCTCTCTACAGAGTTCTTTTAAATAATAAATGAGCCCCTGTAAATTTTTCACTGCACTTAGGAGGATTTAATTAATGTTAACTGGCACTATCTTAGCATGGATAATGGGTAACATTTTGTTCATTTAGAACATACTTGGTCCTCGATTGATCATGTTAATCAGTAATGTGACTAAGATTGACGTGGGGATAAAAGTAGACCCAAAGAAGGAGGGAAAACTAATGGTAATTGCATTGCAGAAAGACTTCACAGATTATCTGAATGGAATTGTGACAATGGGAGACTGGATGCCTTGTGGTATAGGGGAGGTAGCCATCTTTACTATAAGTTGACTTTTTAAATGTTCTGATTAAATGAAACTTGGTGAAAAATCTTAGATTTGCCATTTTTTTCCTCCCTTAGGTAAATTTGAACCACCATTATTCCACCCAAATGTGTATCCTTCAGGTACAGTGTGCCTCTCCATCTTAGAGGAGGATAAGGATTGGAGGCCAGCAATCACAATTAAACAGGTCATAACATTCTTCTATTAAAAGTGTACACTTTTGCTTGCTTTGTCAGTTTATCTTTTGAGTGATTCTGAAATGTCTTTGAGTGCACAATTCTACATTTTATTTATAGAAGTTCTGAATTGTATACATTTCATAGTAATATTTTACATTATTTTCCCTGTTTTTTCTTATACAGATCTTATTAGGAATACAAGAACTTCTAAATGAACCAAATATTCAAGACCCAGCTCAAGCAGAGGCTTACACAATTTACTGGTTAGTTGTTGGGTGTTTTTTTTTTTTTTAAACACATGACTGGCTTACAGTTGTTTGTAAACCCTTGGTCTCCATTTGTGTGAATGACAAAGTGACATGTATAGCAGCTTCTAGAAAATAACTTCGGGGTCTGCTTTATGCGGAGTTGTTTAGTTTTATGTAACAAATAACTAACTTCCAAGTTAAGGTTGAAGGTCTAGTTGATAGCAAGGCATGCTAATAGGGTAGCATATCCAGGCGTGATGAAGAATCTGTCCCATTATGCTGTATGGATATGTAAAGAGTCCTTGCTCTGAAGGAGTTTACAGTCCTAGGTTAACAAGACATAAATTAGATGAAATTAATGTGTAGAGGCAAGGGAGAGGAAGGATGAGTTAACAAGTCCTGTACAGTGCCTGCATGCTCAATCATTCTCATTACGTTCCTAACTGTAATGAATTGTCAGATTCTGAAGTCATCTTGGGCTTAAAATAGTGGCTTAACCACTCTTTTGGGGGAGTTTGTGCAGTGCGTGGGGTAGCATAGAAAGTGTGTGGAGATCTTTGTAAGAAGTGGACTTATGGATAGTGCAGACTAAGATCTTTGGCAGAAATAGCATTGGATGTGATGAGGTTATCCATTTGGCAAGTTGTTTTAGGGCTAAGCTGTGAAATCTTAAAGGTAAGAAAGAACATCTCTGTCCAAGCAAGCAGTGTGGGACAGGAAGAATCTCAGAGAACAGGACAGACAGAGGGCAGAAGATTCTGAAAGTGAATTGCTGGCTAGATAAGTGGTACAGGGTGGAGGGCTTTGCCTTGCAGAACATTGTTCCATTTTCTGTGGAAAGAGAAGGCTGTATACTTTGAATGGCCTGCACCTCAGCAGAAGAGGGACCAATCTCCCAGGGGACAGGGTAGCTAGAATAACCAGGAGTGGGTTAAATCAATAGCAAACGGAGATGGTGGAAAGAGGGAAAACATGCCACCACTCAAGTGGCAGAAAATTGAAATGTTGAGAATAAAATGCATCAAGGAATCAAAGGACATAAGGGAAGAAATTATTTAATTGCCTGTACACTAATGCTAAGAGCCTGAGTAACAAATGAAGAATGGGAACTGCTAATTTATGAACATAAATTTGACTAGGGGGTATTACAGAAATCTGGTGAGATGATTCACACAATTATAATGTTAAAATAAATGGTTATAATTTATTTAGGAAGGATCAAATAGGCAGAAGGGGAAGAAGAGTACATGCTATGCCAAAAATTGGCATTATCTGCTTTTGAGTCACTAATTCAAATTATCTTGAATGCTTACGGATCAATTGCTTAACAGAAAAAGTATCAGATGGAATATAAGCTGGTGCCTATGTGAAGGAGTAGTCTGACTACCCCATAAGCTCAGGTAGCACTATCAACTACTCAATCACATGCCCACGCCCCCTTCTCTGTACTCTTAAAGGGACAGAGGGGAGCCCACATGCAAAGACTCTGGCTCAGTCTCTGCTCCCCAGATGGATAGCCCTCCCCAAGCTGCCACCCTGCATTCTTTAAGGACTGAACAGCTGGTCTGGTCCTGCTGCTCTCAGCACAAGCGCCCTCCCCCCTGCCCCACTCCCTCTCCTGGCACCTCCTCCTTGCTGCCACTCTGCTTTCTTAAAGGCACAGAGCAGCCAGTCCCTTGGGTCTCAGCAGAAGCCTCCCCCCCTGCTGCTCTGCATTATTAGGGACAGGGGAGCCTAAGTGTAGAGATGCCAGCTAAGTCCTGGTTGCCCGCCTGTAGCATCCCAGCCAGACAGCCAAGGGAAGTCCCCAGTGTACAGGCAGAGGAGCATTCCATGCAGCCCCAGCTGGGCTGCGGGGAAGGGGCAGCAGGGAGAGACTGGAAGTGAGAGCTGCAGCTGTGCTAAGGTAGCAGTTATCTGAATTATAGAACACTAGAACTGGAAGGGACATGAAGAGGTCATCCAATCCAATCCCCTGCCCTCTTGGCAGGACCCAGTACCATCTCTAGACCATCCCTGATAGATGTCTAAGCTGTAGTCAGAAAGAGAGGAGGGGAGAGGGCAAACCATGGGCCAGAGCAGACAAACAACCGCATACAAAGGAATCCAATGCACCAGGAAACGACAGACAAATAAGCAGTGGCAAATTTTTAAAGTGCTTCTACACAAATGCTAGGAGTCTGACTAATAAGATGGGTGAACTAGAGCACCTAGTATTAAATGAGGAGATTGACATAATAGGCATCACTGAAACCTGGTGGAATGAGGAAAATCTGTGGGACACAATCATACCGGGATATAAAATATATCGAAAGGATAGAGCAGGCCGGGTGGGTGGTGGAGTGGCACTGTATGTGAAAGATAATGTAGAATCAAATGAAATAAAAATATTAAGTGAATCAGCATGTTCAATAGAATCGCTATGGATAGTAATTCCATGCTCCAATAATAAGAAATTAGCAGTAGGGATATATTACCGACCACCTGACCAGGACAGCGATACTGACATTGAAATGCTGAGGGAGATTAGAGAGGCTACCAGAATAAAGAACTCTATAATAATGGGGGATTTTAATTATCCCCATATTGACTGGGTACATGTCACCTCAGGAAGAGAAGCGGAGATAAAATTTCTCAATGGCCTAAATGACTGCTTCTTGGAGCAGCTGGTGCAGGAACCCACAAGGGGAGAGGCAATTCTCGATTTAGTCCTGAGTGGAGTGCAGGATCAGGTCCAGGAAATAACCGTTACAGGACCGCTTGGGAATAGTGACCATAATATAATAACATTCAACATTCCTGTGGTGGATAGAACACCTCAGCAGTCCAGCACCCTTGCATTTAATTTCAAAAAGGGGAATTACACAAAAATGAGGAGGCTAGTTAAACAGAAATTAAAAGGCACAGTGACTAGAGTCAAATCCCTGCAAGCTGCATGGAAACTTTTTAAAGACACCATAATAGAGGCCCAACTTAAATGTATACCCCAAATTAAAAAACATAGCAAGAGACCTAAAAAAGTGTCACCGTGGCTTAACCACCATG
Source organism: Pelochelys cantorii (assembly GCA_032595735.1). NCBI lineage: Eukaryota > Metazoa > Chordata > Testudines > Trionychidae > Pelochelys > Pelochelys cantorii. The sequence continues at coordinate 42,167,117 of CM064341.1, forward strand.
TAAAAGAAGCAGTGAGGGACAAAAAGGCATCTTTTAAGAAGTGGAAGTCCAGTCCTAGTGAGATAAATAGAAAGGAACATAAACACTGTCAAATCAAGTGTAAAAATGTAATAAGAAAAGCAAAACAAGATTTTGAGGAACAGCTAGCCAAAAACTCAAAAAGAAATAACAAAATGTTTTTTAAGTACATTAGAAGCAGGAAGCCTGCTAAAAAACCGGTGGGTCCCCCAGACGATCGAACTATAAAAGGCGCAATCAAGGACGATAAAGCCATTGCGGAGAAACTAAATGATTTCTTTGCTTCAGTCTTCACGGCTGAGGACGTTGGGGAGATTCCCAAATCTGCACCGTCCTTTGTGTGTGATGAATCTGAGGAACTGTCCCGGATTGAAGTGTCATTAGAGGAGGTTTTGGAACAAATAGAAAAACTTAATGTTAACAAATCTCCGGGACCGGATGGCATTCATCCAAGGGTTCTAAAAGAACTCACATGGGAAATTGCTGAACTATTATCTGTGGTTTGTAACCTATCCCTTAAATCGGCTTCCGTACCTAATGACTGGAAGGTAGCCAACGTGACACCAATATTTAAAAAGGGCTCTAGAGGCGATCCGGGCAATTAGAGACCGGTAAGTCTAACTTCAGTACCGGGCAAATTAGTCGAAACAATAGTAAAGAATAAAATTGTGAAGCATGTAGAAGAACATAATTTGTTGGACAAAAGTCAACATGGTTTCTGTAAAGGGAAATCCTGTCTTACTAATCTATTAGAGTTCTTTGAAGGGGTTAACAAACATGCGGACAAGGGGGATCCAGTAGATACAGTATACTTAGATTTTCAGAAAGCCTTTGACAAGGTCCCTCACCAAAGGCTCTTGTGTAAATTACATGGCCATGGGATAAGAGGGAAGGTCCTTTCTTGGATTGAGACCTGGTTAAAAGACAGGAAACAAAGGGTAGGAATAAATGGTAAATTTTCAGAATGGAGAGGGGTAACTAGTGGTGTCCCCCAAGGGTCAGTCCTAGGACCAATCCTGTTCAACTTATTCGTAAATGATCTGGAGAAAGGGGTAAGCAGTGAGGTGGTAAAGTTTGCGGATGATACCAAACTGTTTAGGATAGTCAAGACAGAAGCAGACTGTGAGGGACTCCAAGAAGATCTCTCCAAACTGAGTGATTGGGCAACAAAATGGCAAATGAAATTTAATGTGGATAAGTGTAAAGTAATGCACATCGGGAAAAATAACCGCAATTACACGTACAGTATGATGGGGGCTAAGTTGGCTACGACAAATCAGGAAAGAGATCTTGGAGTTATCATGGACAGTTCTCTGAAAACTTCCACACAGTGTGCAGCGGTGGTCAAAAAGGCAAATAGGATGCTAGGAATTATTAAGAAAGGGATAGAAAATAAGACCCAGAATATCTTACTGCCCCTGTATAAAACTATGGTACGCCCACGTCTTGAATACTGTGTACAGATGTGGTCTCCTCGCCTCAAAAAAGATATTTTGGCCTTGGAAAGGGTTCAGAAAAGGGCAACTAAAATGATTAGGGGTTTGGAACGGGTACCATATGAGGAGAGGCTAAAGAGACTGGGATTTTTCAGTTTAGAAAAGAGGAGACTGAGGGGGGGATATGATAGAGGTCTATAAAATCATGAGTGGTGTGGAGAGGGCCGATAAAGAGAAGTTATTTATTAGTTCCCTAAATAGAAGAACTAGAGGACACCAAATGAAGTTAATGGGTAGCAGGTTTAAAACTAATAAAAGAAAGTTCTTCTTCACACAGCGTGTAGTCAGCCTGTGGAACTCCTTGCCAGAGGAGGCTGTGAAGGCTAGGACTATAATAGAGTTTAAAGAGAAGCTAGATAATTTCATGGAGGTTAGGTCCATAAAAGGCTATTAGCCAGGGGATAAAATGGTGTCCTTGGCCTCTGTTTGTCAGAGGCTGGAGAGGATGGCAGGAGACAAATCGCTTGATCATTGTCTTCGGTCCACCCTCTCTGGGGCACCTGGTGCTGGCCACTGTCGGCAGACAGGCTACTGGGCTAGATGGACCTTTGGTCTGACCCAGTATGGCCATTCTTCTGTTCTTGTGTCGATCTAACTTGCTTTTAAATATCTCTAGCGATGGAGATTCCACAACCTCCGTAGGTAACTTATTGCAGTGTTTAACCACTCTGACCGGTAGGAAAGTTTTTCCTAATGTCCAACCTAAACCTCCCTTGCTGCAGTTTAAGACCATTGCTGCTTGTCCTATCCTCAGAGGCCAAGGAGAACAATTTGTCTCCCTCCTCCTTGTGACACCCTTTTAGATACCTGAAGACTGCTATCATGTCCGTTCCCCCCTTCCCCCCCTCACTCTTCTCCTTTCTAAACTAAACAAGCCCAGTTCTTTCAGTCTTCCTTCATAGGTCATGTTCTCTAGATCTTTAATCATTCTTGTTGCTCTTCGCTGGACCTTCTCCACATCTTTCTTGAAATGTGTGTCCAGTTCTGGGCACCACTACTCCAAGTGAGGCCTAATCAGCACAGAGTAAAGCGGAAGAATGACTTCTCATGTCTCGCTCACAACACTCCTGTTAATGCATCCCAGAATCATGTTTGCTTTTTTTGCAACATCATCACACTGTTGGCTCATATTTAGCTTGTGGTCCACTATGACTCCGAGATCTTTCTGCAGTACTCCTTCCTAGACAATCGCTTCCCATTCTGCACGTGTGAAACTGATTGTTCCTTCCTAAGTGGAGTACTTTGCATTTGTCCTTATTAAACTTCATCCTATTTACCTCAGGCCACTTCTCCAGTTTGTCCAGATCATTTTGAATTATGACCCTATCCTCCAAAGCAGTTGCAACCCCTCCCAGCTTGGTATCCTCTGCAAACTTAATAAGTGTACTCTCTATGCCAATATCTAAATCGTTGATGAAGATATTGAACAGAACCGGTCCCAGAACAGACTCCTGCGGAACCCCACTTGTTATGCCCTTCCAGCATGATTGTGGACCATTAATAACTAGTCTCTGAGAATGGTTATTCAGCCAGTTATGCACCCACCTTATCATAGCCCCATCTAAGTTGTATTTGCCTAGTTTATTGATAAGAAGGTAATGCGAAACCATATCAAATGCCTTACTAAAGTCTAGGTATACCGCATCCACCAATTCTCCCTTATCGAAGAAATGGGCTGTACCCAGGAAAGCTCATGATACCATCTACGTGTTTTGTTAGTCTCTAAGGTGCTGCTAGACTATTTGTTGGGGTTTTTTTTTTGTTTGTTTGTTTTAAGTTTTTCCAGTTACAGACTAACTCGGCTACCCCTCTGAAGCTTTTGAACTGGTAAAGGACAGTTTGCCTCAATTTCAGTGGGGGCAGGGGCGGGGGGGAAGGCTGGGGTTGGGAGAGACAAAAAGTCTGATCTTCAGCTGCACTGGGCAGCATGAGAAGGGAGTGGGATTCCCTTTGAGCCTCAGAGGGCTGGGGAGGGGAGGGGAGGGGAGGAGCCTCAGAGGGCTGGGAGAAGAAAAGCAAATTCTGGTTGGACAAAGAACTCCAGTAACCAGAGTGTCTTTTTAAAAGGTGTGAAAAAAGACAGGACTATGCAGCACTTCAAAGACTAACAAGATGGTTTATTAGGTGATGAGCTTTCCTGGGCCAGACCCACTTGATCTGGCCCACGAAAGCTCATCACCTAATAAACCATCTTGTTAATCTTTGAAGTGCTGCATAGTCTCCCCCCCCCTTTTTTTTTTAAAGGAATTGAAGTATTTGTAACCTGATATGCCTGACTCTGAGCCCCAGCTCAGGGGCTGCAGTGACACTGCGACTAGGGGAGTTGCCTGTTCCCAAACAATTTCTATGGGTTCCAGACAAGTGACTGCCATTAGCTTTCACAGTTTGCTTGGGGACAGGGACAGGCTTTGAAAGTCATTCAGGGTGCATGCCAGGTCTTTGTTTTCTACTGTAGTTTCTTGGTTCTTCAGAGTGCCTCAGTGACTCATAAGTAAAGTAACAAGCACAACTGGGATTAGCATTTGCCAGATGATCTAATTTACATTACAAGGTCTTTCCAGCTAGGAAGCAATCTCCACAGCAATGTGTGAAAGTGCTCTGTTTTTCCTTTGCGGGAGGGAGAGGTTACCTAGTAAGCCTAGTGTGTCTTTTTTTGTGAAATAAGTGGAATCAAGAAAGGTTTGCCTCTTTCCGCAGGGCTGTGGTCTGCAGCATTTGCAGTGTGTAGGTCCAACACACTGAACCAACATGCTGTCGCTGCAGGCTCCCCTCTCCCTAATAATGCAGAGTGGCAGCGGAGGAGGGAGTGGGGGCTTGTGTGGTGACCTCTGGGACTGGCTTTAGAAAGCAGAGTGGCAGCGGGGAGTAGGGTTGCCAGGTGTCCAGTATTGAACTGGACAGTTTGGTAATTTCGCCTCCTGTCTGGTAAAAAAAATAATAAAAAAATACCGGACACCTAAAATGTCCAGTACTTTCTAATTTTTTTTTTCCTGGTCAGGAGATGAAAATCCCGCGCTGTCAGGCTCAATACGGAGCAGCCTGGCAACCCTAGTGCTTACCGGGTTCCGTAGAGGAGCTGTCCGGCCCTGCACAGGGAGGCCTGTTAGGGCCAAAAAGCCTCACCACATGTTTTTTAAAGGGGCCACGCTGTGGGGTTTTTTTGGGTTGGTGGTTGTTTTTTTGGCTTAACAACTCTCGGTTGGGTTGAGCTTTCTGTCCGGGAAACATAAATGTCCGGTATTTTCTAATTAAGTTTTATTATTATCATGAGTATCAGTACGTAGTTGCGTACTGCCTGGCTGGTAGACACTGTCACGCCGCGTGAGCATGTCTAGAGTGTCTACCAGCCAGGCAGTACACAACTACACGGTAGAGGGAGGTGGGCGTGGCAGGATGGAATCCCTAGGGGTCAGATTCACCCGTGTGCTCTGCCGGGACCATGAGTGGGACGGGCAGCGCCCCGGGATCTGCTTGCGCCCAGGCCAGCCCCGCTTCCTGCTGGCTGCTTCCCCTCCGCTCTCTCCTCTCCCCCCCTCGGCCAGCCCCGCTGCCCCCCAACCCCCTCCGACCAGCCCTGCTCCCCACCGGCTGGTTCCCCCTGATCTCCCTCGCCAGCCCTGCTCTCCCTGACCCCCTCCCCGCCAGCCCCGCTCCCCCTGCGGCCGGTTCTCCCCCCGCCTCCCCCCCCATCTGAGATCAAGTGTGTCCCGGTATTTTTGTCAAAACCATCTAGCAACCCTAACTCTCTGGGTCCTTTTTGTTGTTGTTGTTGTTGTTGTTGTTGTTGTTGTTTCGGTATTTTTTCAGAAACCATCTGGCAACCCTAGCGGGTAGGGGTGTGGGAGGAAGGATAGGGGGCTTGTACTGAGACCCCAGGGACCAGCTGCTCAGTTCCTTAAAGAAAGCAGAGTGGCAGTGTTGGGGAGAGTTGTCCTGAGACCCAGCTGGGGAGCAGAGACTGAGCCAGCATCTTTGTATGTTGACTCCTCTCTGTCCCTTTAAGAGTGCAGCTGGGAGTTGTGCTGAGACCTAGCCTGAGCTGGAAGCGAGTGCTTTAAGTGCCCTTTCTTAATGGCTAACTGGACTAGCAAATTAATCGCTACTTAACATCCCTAGTGCTTGCTACTGACCACTAAATCACACTAGGTTACAGGATAATTGCCTCCTTACACATGTGTCTATGTGTAGGGTCTAAAAACTGAGAAATCATGGAGGACTTCAGTTTGAGAGACATGCTGCGGTCTCATGCTGCCAGTAGAAAAACGCACTTGGAATTTCTAAACCTTATAGTTGAGTTTCCAAACTCAGTGTTGTAGACAATGTAGAGAATTCTACATTAGATCTTGTCAGAGGCAACTTGTAAGGAGGACCTACTGCTGCCACCAGCCACGTGACCTCCCCCGATGTCCCCGGCTGGGAAAGGGCCAAGACAACTCACCATCACCTCAGACCCTGCCCCACCTCTTCCCCCAACCAAGGTGGCCCAGGGAAATAGCAGGGCCAGGATTGGCAGCAGAAGTCCACACTCCTCCCTTCTTCCACACACTCACTGAGAGTGGCAGGGTAAGTGGAGCAAAGCAGCCTCAGTTCTGCAGAAAACGACCTGGGGATTACAGTGGATGAGAAGCTGGATATGAGTAAACAGTGCGCCCTTGTAGCCAAGAGGGATAATGGCATATTAGGGTGCATTAGGAGGAGCATTGCCAGCAGATCCAGAGATGTCATTATTCCCCTTTATTCGGCTCTGGTGAGGCCACATCTGGAGTGTTGTGTCGAGTTCTGCTCCTTCCCCCGCTCCCCTAAAAAGGATGTGGACGCATTGGAGAGGATCCAGCGGAGGGTGACCAAAATGATTAGGGGGCTGGAGCACATGACCTGTGAGGAGAAACTGAGGGATTTGGGTTTGTTTAGTCTGCAGAAGCGAAGAGTGAGGGGGGATTTGATAGCAGCCTTCAACTTCCTGAAGGGAAGTTCCAAAGAGGACAGAGAAAGGCTGTTCACAGTAGTGACGGATGGCAGAACAAGGAGCAGTCGTCTCAAGTTACAGTGGGGGAGGTCTAGGTTGGATATTAGGAAAAACTATTTCACTAGGAGGGTGGTGAAGCACTGGAATGGGTTACCTGGGGGGAGGAGGTGGAATCTCCATCCCTAGAGGTTTTTAAGTCTCGGCTTGACAAAGCCTTGGCTGGGTTGATTTAGTTGGGATTGGTCCTGCCTTGGGCAGGGGGATGGACTTGATGACCCCCTGAGGTCTCTTCCAGCTCTATGATTCTAGCTGTTTTGTTCCCCTGGCCACATTGCTCGACTCTAGGGATGTTATATATCGATTAATTGAATAGTCATAATCAGGGCTTGACAAACGGCGGTGAAACCTACTTGCCACTTCCGCACTGCGCATGCGCAAGACCCACATTGTGCATGCGCGTGCCGCCGGTGAACGGGGCGACCAGCTGAAATGTACTCGCCACGGGTGAGTAGATTCAGTGATTTGTCGAGCCCTGGTCATAAGAACATAAGAATGGCCATGCTGGTTCAGACCAAAGTTCCACCTAGTCCAGTATCCTGTCTGCTGACAGTGGCCAATAACAGATGCCCCAGAGAGAGGGAACACAACAGGTACCCTCATGTGATCCCTCCCCTATCTCCCACTTGCAGAGAAACAGAGGCTAGGGACACCATTCCTACCCATCCTGGCTAATAGCCATTGGTGGACCTAACTTCCATGAATCTATGTAGCTCTTTTTTGAACCCTGTTAAAGTTCTAGCCTTCACCAAATCTCTGGCAAGGAGTTCCTCAGGTTGACTGTGCGCTGAGTGAAGAAAAACTTCCTTTTGTTTGTTTTAAACCTGCTGCCTATTAATTTCATTTGGTGACCCTAGTTCTTATAATGTGGGAATAAGTAAATAACTTTTCCCACACCACTCATGATTTTATAGACCTCTATCATATCCCCCCTTAGTCTCCTCTTTTCTAAGCTGAAAAGTCCAAGTCTTTTTAATCTCTCTTCATATGGAACCCGTTCCAAACCCCTAATCGTTTTTGTTGCCCTTTTCTGAACCTTTTCCAATGCCAATATATCTTTTTTGAGATGAGACGACCACATCTGGACGCGGTATTCAGGATGTGGGCATACCATGGTTTTATATAGAGGCAATAAGATATTTGTCTTACTCTCTATCCCTTTTTTAATGACTCCTAACATTCTATTTGCTTTTTTGACGGCCACTATGCACTGAGTGGATGTTTTCAGAGAACTATCCACAATGACTCCAAGATCTCTCTCTTGAGTAGTTGTAGCCAAATGAGTCCCCATCATATTGTATGTATAGTTGGGATTATTTTTCCCATTGTGCATTACTTTACATTTATCAACATTAAATTTCATTTGCCATTTTATTGCCCATTGGTGATATCGTTTTGAAGCTTTTCACAGTCTGGTTTGTTCTTAACTATCTTGAGCAGTTTGATATCACCTGCAAATTTTGCCACCTGACTGTTTACCCCTTTGTCTAGATCATTTTATAAATAAGTTGAATAGGATGGGTCCCAGGACAGACCGTTGGGGGACCCCACTGGTTACCTCTCTCTACTCGGAAAACGTACAATTTATGCCTACCCTTTGTTTCTTGTCTTTTAACCAGTTATCAATCCATGAGAGGACCTTCCCTCTTATCCCACGACAACTTAAGAGCCTTTGGTGAGGGACCTTGTCAAAGGCTTCCTGGAAATCTAAGTATTATATTTACTGGATCCCCCTTGTCCACATGTATGTTTGACCCCTGAAAGACCTCTAGTAAATTAGTAAGGCATTATTTCCCCTTACAGAAATCATATTGACTTCCCCCAACAAAATATATTCATCCATGTGTCTGACAATTTTATTCTTTAGTATAGTTTCAACTAATTTGCCCGGTACTGATGTTAGACTTACCGGTCTATAATTGCTAGGATCACCTCTAGAGCCCTTTTTAAATATTGGTGTCACATTGGCTATCTTCCAGTTATTAGGTACAGAAGTTGATTTAAAGGGTACGTTACAAACCACAGTTAATAGTTCTACAATTTCATGTTTGAGTTCTTTCAGAACTCTTGGGTGAATGCCATCAGGTCCCGGTGACTTTTTACTGTTAAGTTTATCAATGTGTTCCAAAACCTCTTCTAATGACACCTCAATCTGGGACAATTCCTCAGATTTGTCACCTAAAAATAAATAGCTCGGGTTTGGGAATCTCCCCAGTACCCTCAGCTGTGAAGACTGAAGCAAAGAATTCATTTAGCTTCTCCGTTATGACTTTATCTTCTTTGAGTGCTCCTTTATCATCTCGATCATCCAAGGGCCCCACTGGTTGTTTTAGCCGGCTTCCGGCTTCTGATGTACTTAAAAAAACATTTTACTACTACTTTTTGAGTTTTTGGCTAGCTGTTCGTCAAACTCGTTTTTGGCTTTTCTGATATTTTTACACTTACTTTGACAAAGTTTATTGCCCTATTTTCGTCTCTAGAATTTGACTTCCACTTTTTAAAAGATATCTTTTTATCTGTCACTGCTTCTTTTACCTGGTTGTTAAGCTATGGTGGCACTTTTTTTGTTTGTTTGTTGTTTTTTAATTTGGGGTATACATTTAAGTTGGGCCTCTATTATGGTGTCTTTGAAAAGTTTCCATGCATCTTGCAGAGATTTTACTTTTGTCACTGTACCTTTTAATTTCTGTTTAACGTCCTCATTTTTGTGTAGTTACCCTTTCTGAAATTAAATGCCACAGTGTTGGGCTGCTGAGGGGTTTTTTCTAGCACAGGGATGTTAAATTTTATTACATTATGGTCACTATTTCCAAGCGGTCCAGTTATATTTGCCTCTTGAAACAGATCCTGCGCTCCACTTAAGACTAAATCAAGAATAGCCTCTCCCTTTGTGGATTCCAGAACCAGCTGCTCCAAGAAGCAGTCATTTAGGCCATTGAGAAATTTTATCTCCGCTTCTCTTCCTGAGGTGACATGTACCCAGTCAATATAGGGATAATTTAAATCCCCCACTATTATTGAGTTTTTTAATTTGATAGCCTCTCTAATTTCCCTTAGCATTTCATAGTCACTATCACTGTCCTGATCAGGTCATTGATAATATATCCCTACAGCTATATTCTTATTATTGGAGCATGGAATTACTATCCATAGAGATTCTGTGGAACATTTTGGCTCATTTAAGATTTTTATTTCATTTGATTCTGCAATTTCTTTCACATATAGTGCCACTCCCCCACCAACACGACCTGCTCTGTCTTTCCTATATATTTTGTGCCTTGGTATGACTGTGTCCCATTGATGGTCCTCATTCCACAAAGTTTCTGTGGTGCCTATTAAATCAATATCCTCCTTTAAAACTAGGCACTCCGGTTCACCCATTTTACTATTTAGACTTCTAGCATTTGCGTATAAGCACTTTAATAATTTGTCACTATTTATCTTTCTGCCATTTCCTGATGTTAGACTTTTTCATTTGATTGTGTGTCATTTGATCTGACCCATACTTCCATCCTCTCCTCCTGACTAGAACATAGAGCATCTCTATTAATAGAACCTCCCTTAATAGATGTCTCTGTCCAATCCATGTTCTCCTCCACACCTGTCGGCTTTCCCCCAATCCTTAATTTAAAAACTGCTCCACAACCTCTTTAATGTTAAGTGCCAGCACTCTCGTTTCATTTTGATTTAGGTGGAGCCCATCCTTCCTGTATAGGCTCCCTCTATCCCAAAAGTTTCCCCAGTTCCTAAAAAATCTAAACCCCTCCTCTCTACCCATCGTCTCATCCACGCATTGAGACTCTGAAGCTCTGACTGCCTACCTGGCCCTGCACGTGGAACTGGAAGCATTTCAGAGAACGCTACCATAGAGGTCCTGGATTTCAGTCTTTCCTAGTCTCCTAAATTTGGCCTCTAGAACCTCTCCCCTACCCTTTCCCATGTCATTGGTACCTACATGTACCACGACGACCGGCTCCTCCCCGGCTCTACACACAAGTTTATCTAGATGTCTCGAGAGCGCCGCAACCTTTGCACCAGGAAGGCAAGTCACCATATGGTTCTCCCGATTATCACAAACCCAGCTATCTGTTTTTTCTAATGATCGAATCCCCCCATTACTAACACCTACCTTTTCCTAATGAGTGGAATTCCCTCCCCCGGAGATGTATCCTCAGTGCAAGAGTTACATCCTCTGGAAGGAGGGTCACAACTATGGGATCGTTTCCCTCTGCTCCAGTTGAATGTTCTCCTTCCCTGAGCTTTTCATCCTCCTTAACATCACAAGGGCTGTCTTACTGGAAGTGGGACAGTTCTACAGTGTCCCAGAAAGTCTCAGTCTACGTACCTCTCAGCCTCCCTTAGTTCCTCCAATTTAGCCACCCTACCCTCCAAAGCTCGTACACGGTCTCTGAGGGCCAGGAGCTCCTTGCACCAAATGAACGCATATGCCACCCGTCCATAGGGCAGGTATTATACATGCTACATTGACTGCAATGTGCCCATGAAAGCTCATGATACCATCTACATGTTTTGTTAGTCTGTACAGGATAAACTTAAAAAACAACGAATAGTCTGGCAGCACTTTAAAGACTAACGTGGCTACCCCCTGAAGCTTTTGCAATATACAGGATAGTCCCCGCTCTGCTGCTGGGCTTCTGCCTGCGTTCTCTCCTACAGCTACTTACGTTATTGATAGAGGTTTTTATTTAAATCAGGAAGTTTTTTGTTTTTCGTTTAGTTTAAAAGTTTTAAAGAATCGCAAACGCACCTCACCCCATTCCAACTCCCCTTCAGAACTTCCTCGTGAAACTCCCAGTTCGCAAAGTTCTCTGGTCACTTAGTCACAGTCTTTATAAAGCCCTGGCCTTCCTGATAGCCCTGCCCCCGGCTAAGGGTCGACCAATGAACAGAGGGTTCTAGATTTTAAATCCTCATTAAGAAGCTCACAACTTCCAACTGCCGGCCACAGCACACGGCCCTTCAAACAAATCGATTAGAACTTGAATCTCCAGACAGACAGCCAAACACAAGCTCAGCACACAGTTTCTTTCAGGCAACTAGCAAGTAACCTCTCACTCTCACACTCTCTCTCTCTTTCACTTCAAGTCCCGTATTTGCTACTCCTTCTCGAAACTCCGTTAGCTCCCCTGTTCGCAAAAGCTCAAGTTGGCAAAAGTTGATTAACCTCATGAATTCTTATCGATTAGTTGGGTATTCTATAGTGCCCGGGCAGCCCATGTCTGGGAGGGAGGGGGTCTGAGCTCCCGGATCTGGCACGAGCCAGAACTGAACTGGGCTGCCTGCCTGGCTTCTAATACACTTTAAATGCAGAGCTGCAGTGGGGGTAGGTCCAGGGCCCAGTGCAAGCTGGGACTGAACCTGGCTGCTGGCCAGCCTGCTAAAAAATTTACTGGCAAGGAATGGGCGTGGGGAAATGTGTGTAGTCTCTAGAATTAACCTATAAGCTTTTGCTAATCTGTTAATTGAATATAGTACTATGTCCCTATTCAAGTCCTGCTGGGGAATGTTGGGCAGTTCGTCCTCTTGAGCAGCGTGACTGATAGAGCAAAGCAACTGGGGTTGCCTTGCTCCACTTATGCCGCTGCTACTAAGTGCAGGAGGTAGCACGGACCCCTGCTGCTGGTACTATCCCACTGCTGGACAGCGCCTCCTGCCCACTCATGTGGGGGGCATGTGCCCCCTGCACCATCCCTGGATCTTGTCCTAACAGTAAAGAAGAATTAATTTAAGAATTGATCACAGAACTGAAAGTTAGTGTTAGATTCAGTACAAGTGCTTGTGGCTTGGTCATATTTATAATGTGCAAGCAGAATAAAGTCCAGACCAGTAATATGTCTACTTGGTGATTTAATAGGGCCAATTTTACAAAGCTAAATCAATTATGAGCTGAAGCAGTTGGGAGGAAGAATTTAATCAGAGAAATGTGAATGATTGGGTATCGTTCAAGAAAATCTTCCTAGATGCCCAAAAAGCCACAATTGTACATTTGAGAGAGAAGTCTGTACCAGTTTAAAGAAAGCAACCTGGTTTGTAGTGGAATTGAACACAACTGAAAAAATATGTAACAAATGGAAAGTTGATAGTAGTGACTATAAATCAGAAGTGGCAACTGTAGAATAGTTACAGGAGAGGAGAAGGGAGAAATCTATGGTCATGTTAGGGATAATATGTTTTTTGTTCCAGAAAACCCCCAAGGCATTTTAGGAACAAAAAGAATACTGCTGAAATGGTATTGGTCCATTACTAGATGGAAATGGTAGAATTATCCATAATAGTGCAGGAAAGACAGATATGTTCATAAATATTTCTTCTATATTGGGGTGTGGGAAACAGGATGCATTCTCATTATATGGTGATAACACTTTCCTTTCCGCTAGTATCTCTGTGGGCTCTTTTAGATGCAGTTTGACTTCAAATCAGCAGGTTCAGCTAACATTCATGGGATAGTTTTAAAAGGTTGAGGTGTCTGCTGGATTGCTGGACTGTTAATGTTGATTTTCAATAAGTTGTGGTGAATTAGGGAAGTTCCAGAAAAACTGAAGAAAACTAATGTGCTCCATATTTAAAAAGGGAAGGCTGCCCTGGGAAACTATAGGGATGTCAGACTGACCTCAGTTCTGGGAAAGGTAATGGAGCAGCTAATACAGGGATACATTTAAGAAAGAACTAAAGGCATGTAATGTAATTAATGCAGATACACATGAATTTTATGGTACACATGAATTTGGAGCTTGCGAACAGGAATTGCTAACAGGGAGTTTGGAGAGGGAGTTCTCCAGGTGAAAGAGGAGTAAAAACGGGACCCTTGTGGTAAGTGGCTGTCTGGAGTGTGTGTTTGTGTGTGGGGGAGTTATTTGCTGTGTGCAGAGCTTGTGTTTATCTGTTTGGTTGGTTGGTTTGATTGTTTGATTGCTTGAAGGAGCTTCTAAAAGGTTTGAAATCTAGAAGCCTCTGTTAATTGGCTAAGCCTCAGTCAGGGGGAGGGGCTACCAGAGCTATATAAGCCTGTGACTCAGCGACCAGGGAGCTTGTGAACAGGAATTGCTAACAGGGAGTTTGGAGAGGGAGTTTAGAGGGGGAGGTTAGAGGGCACTAGTGACTTCTGGCCTTCTTTAAAACATAACTCTTATCGTAATCTATATTCCAGAGGTTTAAAAAGAATCCCAGTTTATACTTAAACTTGTTCATTAGAAAAATGGAGACAGAAGCCCAGCAGCAGAGTGGGGCCTATCCTGTTTATTGCGTTGAGTGTAACATGTATGATTACCTGCCCTGTGGGCGGGTGGCGTATGTGTGCACCCGTTGCAAGGAGCTCCTGACCCTCAGAGACCGAGTTCGGGCTTTGGAGGCCAGGGTGGCTGAACTGGAGGAGCTAAGGGAGGTAGAGAGATTTGTGGATGAGACTTTCTGGGACACTGTAGTACTGTCCCACCTCCAGTCTGAGAGCCCCAGTGCTCTTAAGGAGGATGAAAGTCTCAAGGGAACAGAGCATTCAATGGGAGCAGAGGGAAACCATCCCGTAGTTGGGACCCTCCTCCCAGAGGATGTTGCGGTATCCTCTCGCACTGAGGATACCTCTGAGGGGGAGGGAAAGCCAGTTCGGAAGAGGCAGGTGTTAGTAGTGGGTGATTCGATCGTTAGAAACATAGATAGTTGGGTTTGTGATGACCGGGAGAAACCGTATGGTCACTTGCCTGCCTGGTGCGAAGGTTGCGGATCTCTCGAGGCATCTAGATAGACTTATGCGTAGTGCTGGGGAGGAGCCGGTGGTCGTGGTACATGTAGGTACCAATGACGTAGGGAAGGGTAGGAGAGATGTCCTGGAGGCCAAATTTAGGCTGCTAGGAAAGAGACTGAAATCCAGGACCTCTATGGTGGCGTTCTCGGAAATGCTTCCGGTTCCACGCGCAGGGCCGGGTAGGCAGGCAGAGATTCAGAATCTCAATGCGTGGATGAGACGATGGTGTAGGGAAGAGGGGTTTGGATTTATTAGGAACTGGGGACACTTTTGGGAGAGGGGGAGCCTATACAGGAAGGATGGGCTCCACCTAAACCAGGGTGGAACCAGACTGCTGGCACTAAACATTAAAAAGGCCGTAGAGCAGTTTTTAAACTGAGAGATGGGGGAAAGCCGATTGGTGTGGAGATGCACGTAAATCGGAGGGAGACTTCTCTTGGAGGAGAATCCATTGATAGAGATTCTCTAAGCTGTAGTCAGAAAGAGAGGAGGGGAGAGGGCAAACCATGGGCCAGAGCAGACAAACAACCGTGTACAAAGGAATCCAATGCATCAGGGAAGGGCAGACAAATAAGCAGTGGCAAATTTTTAAAGTGCTTCTACACAAATGCTAGGAGTCTGACTAATAAGATGGGTGAACTAGAGTACCTAGTATTAAATGAGGAGACTGACATAATAGGCATCACTGAAACCTGGTGGAATGAGGAAAATCTGTGGGACACAATCATACCGGGATATAAAATATATCGAAAGGATAGAGCAGGCCGGGTGGGTGGCGGAGTGGCACTGTATGTGAAAGATAATGTAGAATCAAATGAAATAAAAATATTAAATGAATCAACATGTTCAATAGAATCGCTATGGATAGTAATTCCATGCTCCAAAAATAAGAAATTAGCAGTAGGGATATATTACCGACCACCTGACCAGGACAGGGATACTGACATTGAAATGCTGAGGGAGATTAGAGAGGCTACCAAAACAAAGAACTCTATAATAATGGGGGATTTTAATTACCCCCATATTGACTGGATACATGTCACCTCAGGAAGAGAAGCGGAGATAAAATTTCTCAATGGCTTAAATGACTGCTTCTTGGAGCAGCTAGTGCAGGAACCCACAAGGGGAGAGGCAATTCTCGATTTAGTCCTGAGTGGAGCGCAGGAACAGGTCCAGGAAATAACCGTTACAGGACCGCTTGGGAATAGTGACCATAATATAATAACATTCAACATTCCTGTGGTGGGAAGAACACCTCAGCAGACCAGCACCCTGGCATTTAATTTCAAAAAGGGGAATTACACAAAAATGAGGAGGTTAGTTAAACAGAAATTAAAAGGCACAGTGACTAGAGCCAAATCCCTGCAAGCTGCATGGAAACTTCTTAAAGACACCATAATAGAGGCCCAACTTAAATGTATACCCCAAATTAAAAAACATAGCAAGAGACCTAAAAAAGAGTCACCGTGGCTTAACCACCATGTAAAAGAAGCAGTGAGGGACAAAAAGGCATCTTTTAAGAAGTGGAAGTCCAATCCTAGTGAGATAAATAGAAAGGAACATAAACACTGTCAAATCAAGTGTAAAAATGTAATAAGAAAAGCAAAAAAAGATTTTGAGGAACAGCTAGCCAAAAACTCAAAAAGAAATAACAAAATGTTTTTTAAGTACATTAGAAGCAGGAAGCCTGCTAAAAAACCTGTGGGTCCCCTAGACGATCGAACTATAAAAGGCGCAATCAAGGACGATAAAGCCATTGCGGAGAAACTAAATGATTTCTTTGCTTCAGTCTTCACGGCTGAGGACGTTGGGGAGATTCCCAAATCTGCACCGTCCTTTGTGGGTAATGAATCTGAGGAACTGTCCCGGATTGAAGTGTCATTAGAGGAGGTTTTGGAACAAATAGAAAAACTTAATGTTAACAAATCTCCGGGACCGGATGGCATTCATCCAAGGGTTCTAAAAGAACTCAAATGGGAAATTGCTGAACTATTATCTGTGGTTTGTAACCTATCCCTTAAATCGGCTTCCGTACCTAATGACTGGAAGGTAGCCAACGTGACACCAATATTTAAAAAGGGCTCTAGAGGCGATCCGGGCAATTACAGACCGGTAAGTCTAACTTCAGTACCGGGCAAATTAGTCGAAACAATAGTAAAGAATAAAATTGTGAAGCATGTAGAAGAACATAATTTGTTGGACAAAAGTCAACATGGGTTTTGTAAAGGGAAATCCTGTCTTACTAATCTATTAGAGTTCTTTGAAGGGGTTAACAAACATGCGGACAAAGGGGATCCAGTAGATATAGTATACTTAGATTTCCAGAAAGCCTTTGACAAGGTCCCTCACCAAAGGCTCTTGTGTAAATTACATGGCCATGGGATAAGAGGGAAGGTCCTTTCTTGGATTGAGAACTGGTTAAAAGACAGGAAACAAAGGGTAGGAATAAATGGTAAATTTTCAGAGTGGAGAGGGGTAACTAGTGGTGTCCCCCAAGGGTCAGTCCTAGGACCAATCCTGTTCAACTTATTCATAAATGATCTGGAGAAAGGGGTAAGCAGTGAGGTGGTAAAGTTTGCGGATGATACCAAACTGTTTAGGATAGTCAAGACAGAAGCAGACTGTAAGGGACTCCAAGAAGATCTCACCAAACTGAGTGATTGGGCAACAAAATGGCAAATGAAATTTAATGTGGATAAGTGTAAAGTAATGCACATTGGGAAAAATAACCCCAACTATACGTACAGTATGATGGGGGCTAATTTGGCTACGACAAATCAGGAAAGAGATCTTGGAGTTATCGTGGACAGTTCTCTGAAAACTTCCACACAGTGTGCAGCGGCGGTCAAAAAGGCAAATAGGATGCTAGGTATTATTAAGAAAGGGATAGAAAATAAGACCCGGAATATCTTACTGCCCCTGTATAAAACTATGGTACGCCCACATCTTGAATACTGTGTACAGATGTGGTCTCCTCACCTCAAAAAAGATATTTTGGCCTTGGAAAGGGTTCAGAAAAGGGCAACTAAATTGATTAGGGGTTTGGAACGGGTCCCATATGAGGAGAGGTTAAAGCGACTGGGACTTTTCAGTTTAGAAAAGAGGAGACTGAGGGGGGATATGATAGAGGTGTATAAAATCATGAGTGGTATGGAGAGGGCCGATAAAGAAAAGTTATTTATTAGTTCCCTAAATAGAAGAACTAGAGGACACCAAATGAAATTAATGGGTAGCAGGTTTAAAACTAATAAAAGAAAGTTCTTCTTCACACAGCGTGTAGTCAGCATGTGGAACTCCTTGCCAGAGGAGGCTGTGAAGGCTAGGACTATAACAGAGTTTAAAGAGAAGCTAGATAATTTCATGGAGGTTAGGTCCATAAAAGGCTATTAGCCAGGGGATAAAATGGTGTCCTTGGCCTCTGTTTGACAGAGGCTGGAGAGGGATGGCAGGAGACAAAGCGCTTGATCATTGTCTTCGGTCCACCCCCTCTGGGGCACCTGGTGCTGGCCACTGTCGGCAGACAGGATACTGGGCTAGATGGACCTTTGGTCTGACCCGGTATGGCCGTTCTTATGTTCTTATGTTCTTATGTACCTAGAATCCCTTGAACTAATTTTTGATATTACAAGTTTGTTTGATAGAGGTAATAGTGCTATCATGATACATTTAAACGTCTATAAGATGTTTACATAATTCTTGCCAGCAAGTTAAGGAAGTCTGGATTGGATAAATGTACTGTAAGGTAGAGAGAAAGCTGGCTAGGTTGTCGGGCTCAATGGGTGGTGATCAGTGGCTCAATGTCTGGTTGGCAGTCGGTTTCAAGCAGGGTGTCCAAAGGATCGGTTCAAGGGCCAGTTTTGTTCATCATCTTTATTAATGACCTGGATGAGGGGATGGATTGCACCCTCAGCAAGTTTGTGGATGATACTAAGCTGGGGGAGAGGTAGATACGATGAAGGGTAGGGATAGGGTCCAGAGTGAACCAGACAAATCAGAGGATTGGGCCAAAAGAAATCTGATGAGGTTCAACAAGAAGTGCAGAGTCCTGCGGTTGGGACAGAAGAATCCCAAGCAGTAATGCAGGCTGGGGACCCACTGGCTATGCAGCAGTTCAGCAGAAAAGGACTTGGGGATTACAGTGGATGAGAAGTTGGATATGCCCTTGTAGCCAAGAAGGTTAACCGCATATTAGGGTGCATTAGGAGGAGCATTTCCAGCAGATCTAGAGAAGTGATTATTCGCTTTATTCAGCACTGGTGAGGCCACATCTGGAGTATTGAGTCCAGTTCTTGGCCCCCCCACCAAAGGATCCTTTATTGCCGAAAGGATAATAGAATCATAGAGCTGGAAGAGACCTCAGGAGGTCATCAAGTCCATCCCCCTGCCCAAGGCAGGACCAATCCCAACTAAATCAACCCAGCCAAGGCTTTGTCAAGTCGAGACTTAAAAACCTCTAAGGATGGAGATTCCACCCCCTCCCCCCAGGTAACCCATCCCAGTGCTTCACCACCCTCCTAGTGAAATAGTTTTTCCTAATATCCAACCTGGACCTCTCCCACTGTAACTTGAGACCATTGCTCCTTGTTCTGCCATCCGTCACTACTGTGAACAGCCTTTCTCTGTCCTCTTTGGAACCTCCCTTCAGGAAGTTGAAGGCTGCTATCAAATCCCCCCCTCACTCTTCTCTTCTGCAGACTACACAAACCCAAATCCCTCAGCCTCTCCTCACAGGTCATGTGCTCCAGCCCCCTAATCATTTTGGTCACCCTCCGCTGGACCCTCTCCAATGCGTCCACATGCTTTCTATAGTGGGGGGCCCAGAACTCGACACAATACTCCAGATGTGGCCTCACCAAAGCCGAATAAAGGGGAATAATCACTTCTCTAGATCTGCTGGCAATGCTCCTCCTAATGCACCCTAATATGCCATTAGCCTTCTTGGCTACAAGGGCACACTGTTGACTCCTATCCATCTTCTCATCCACTGTAATCCCCAGGTCCTTTTCTGTAGAACTGCTACTTAGCTATTCGGTCCCCAGCCTGTAACAATGCTTGGGATTTTTCCATCTGAAGTGCAAGACTCTGCACTTCTTCTCCTTGTTGAACCTCATCAGATTTCTTTTGGTCCAGTCCTCTAATCTGTCTAGGTCACTCTGGACCCTATCCCTGCCCTCCAGCATATCTCTAGCTTAGTGTCATCCTCTAGCTTAGTGTCATCCACAAACTTGCTGAGGATGGGGACACATTGGAGAGAGTCCGGCGGAGGGCAACGAAAATGATTAGGGGGCTGGAACACATGACCTATAAGGAGGGACTGAGGGATTTGAACTTTAGTCTGCAGAAGAGAAGAGTGAGGGGGGATTTGATAGCAGCTTTTAACTATCTGAAGGGGAGTTCCAAAGAGGATGGAGAGAGGCTGTTCAGTAGTGACAGATGGTAAAATGAGGAGCAATGGTCTCAAGTTACAGTGGGGGAGGTCTAGGTTGGACATTAGGAAAAACGTATTTCCCTAGGAGGGAGGTGAAATACTGGAACGTGTTACCTAGGGAGGTGGTGGAATCTCCATCCCTAGAGGTTTTTAAGTCCCATCTTCACAAAGCCTTGGCTGGGATGATTTAGTTGGGATTGGTCCTGCTTTGGGCAGGGTCTGGACTTGATGACCTCCCGAGGTCTCTTCCAGCCCTTGGATTCTGTGTCATTTTAATTATCATTTTGAATTAAAAAGTCAGCACAATATAAAGTTAACATGGCACATATTAAATGTATTAAAAACTAATTGATAGGTCCCAAAATGTAACTGTAAATGGGGGAATCATGGAGAGTCCCGGAGGGATCAGTTCTAGGTAGGAATGTTACTAGTTAAGCGACAGCCCAGCTGGGCTGGAGCAGCTCCCTGCCTGCTCGCCTGCGATGGGCCCAGCCCAACTGGCCCCCTACCTGCAGGATCCCATTTAAGCAGTTAACAGATTAAAAGGTATTTTACATTCTTAATTCTAGGTCCTGCGCTAATCAATATTTTTATTGATGTCTTGGAAGAAAATAAAACATCACTGATAGCTTACAGATGACACAATTATTGGAGGAGTGGTAGATAACTAAAAGAATAGGTCACTGATTCAGAGCAATCTGGATTGTTTGATAGATTAGACACAAGCAAACATTATGTTCTAATATGGCTAAATATAATTGTATGTATTGGGGAACAAAGAATGTAAGTCATACTTTCTATAAGACGGGTACTCTATCCTCAGAAGCAGTGACTCTGAAAACGATTTTGGGGTAAAAGAATTTAGTCATCTCAGTATTGGCTCCCAATGTGATGCTGTGGCCAAAAGAGCTAATGCGATCCTGGGAGGCATAAACACAGAAATCTCGAGTAGAACAGAGAAGTTATTTTGTCTTTGCATTTGGTGCTGCAGCGCTGTGACCAGTTCTTCCCATAATTTAGGAAGGATGTGGATAAATTGGAGAGGGTTCAGAGAAGAGCCATAAGAATGATTAAAGGATTAGATAACATGCTTTCCTGGTAGGCTCACTGAGCTTGATCTATTTAGCTTAACAGAGGAGGTTAAAGGGCAACTTGATTGGTCTGGGGAACAAGTATTTAATAGCAGTCTCTTCTGTCTAGCAGAGAAGGATACAACATAATTCAATGGCTGGAACTGAAGTGTACATTTTGAATGACAGTAATTAACTACTGGAACAGTTTACCAAGTGTGTTGGTGTATTCTCCATCACTGACCATTTTAACATCAAGATTAGATCTTTTTCTCAAAGATTTGGGGAAATCTTGTGTAGTATACAGGGGGTCTAGATGATCACAATGGTTCTTTCTGGTCTTAGAATCAGTGAATCTGGTGAAAAGTGGAACCCTGGGGAGGACTCAAGAGGGGGAAGAGGGAATCTTGAAGGAAAATCATTTTGGCAGCAGAGTCTTGAATGGGCTTTATGACATCAGTGTCAGTAATAAAGACTAGAGAAGAGATAATAGTATAAATGGGAGCTTTGACAGTCGGAACGGAGAAGTCCAGACATTGGAGACTATATGAAAGAAAAGGTGCCATTCTTTGGGAACAGTCTGGATACGAAGGCCTGTAGAGAGGATGGTGCCAAAAAATGACATCCAGCTTATGGACATGAGTGAGTGGGAGGAAGGGAGTGGTACTGTAGTTTCAAAGAAAGGTTGAGGATGGAGTATTGGTCCTGGGAAGAAAACTAGTTGAGAGAACCTCATTAGATACTCTGAAAACATCATGAATGTAGTGGAAACGAATGTTCCCTCTAATCCTGGGGTGAGGAACCTTTTTTGGGTTGGGGGCTACTGACCCACAGAAAAATCAGTGGGAGCCACACACAAGTGAGAGGCACACAAAAAGCCCACGAAAAACCCACTCACTGACCTGGCCCCCAAGCAAGGAGGAAGACCCCTCACAGATGTGAATCCCAGCTGAGAAACAGGAAAAAGACTTTCTTCTCAAGATCCAGTTCTACCGCAGGGGAGAAGAGCAGGGAGGGGGCATGGGGAAGTTTACCTCCAGGGCTGGATTAACTCTTTGGGGGCGGGCTGAGACTAATAGATTTTGTGGGGCCCCCAAGCTCTGAGGTGGGTCCAGAAATGAGGGGTTCAGTGTGCAGAAGGGCGCTGCTGGGGAGCGGGCTGGGATCAGGGTGCGGGGTCTGGTTGGGAGGCAAGGTGTGGGAGGGGGCAGGGGTTTGGGGCACCTACCTGGTGCATCTTGGGGGGTGCAGGTGTCTTCATGTGGCTCTGCATGCTGCAGGGTAGCACTCCCTGCAGAGCTGCTTCCTCCCCTCCCCCTGCTGGACAGAGCCCACATGCTGCTTGCTTACCCCCTGCTGCCACCCAGTAGCGCCAGCGCCAGATCATGCTGCTTTGGGGGGAAGCCCCTGAGCCTTGTGGGCCAGATCTAGCCCGTGGGGGTTAGGCTCCCTTCCCCTGCTCTAATTTCTTCCATCCACGTGTGGAATAACCACCAGTAGATACAAAAAAACCTAACTGGGTAGCATTTGAATCTTTCCTGAATGGCCGCACAGCTTACTGGGAACACTGGTGAAGACTCCAGAAGCAGGATTGAAACGGATCCGGATCTAGCTGGCAGAAAGGAATTGGAGGCACTGGTTGTAGACGTACATTCAGTGAATTTAAAGGTGAAGGGATGTGAGGCAGGTAGTGTCCATGGTTGCTTTTTTAGCATGGAGCAAGAACAGATTATGTTTGGGGGGCATAAGAATTTTTTGTGTGGTTTTTAAATGTAAATCTAAGGACAAATCAGAGATATGATTTTTGAACCAATCCTCTTGAGCACTCTCATTACCAATATTGAACTCTCAAATGACAGCAGCAGTGGTGGCTATCACCAAAAAAGCTGAATGTGAGCTGTACTAAACCACACAGGTACTTTTGACGAGTTCTAATGGAATTACAGTCTGTGTCTGGTTGAAGGAGGGAGTTACAATTCTATGTTAAAATACATCTACCCATCATAGGAGAAGAGGCATAATATAAACAATGAAATTAGATACTTTGGATGCATTAGTGGATCAGAGGATGACTGAGAGACACCAGTATGATGTATCTGTGAAAGACATCCTAGGAACTCATTTGTATCAATCATGGTATTTACAGTAGAGAGACGGAAGAATTAATGCCATCGTATAAGTATCTGGAATACTCTGCAAAATTCTGGTTACCTGTGTTAGAGAAAGATGAATTCAAATCACAACTGGTGCTGAAAAGGGCTGATGGTCAGGGGGCTGGAGAGCCTGTCTTAGGATAGTAAGTTAAACATTTGGCTTGTTCAGCCTTGCAAAATGGAGGTGGTTTGATCTCTATTAATACATGGGGGAAGGAAGAGCTGTTGAAGCAAAAGGATAGTGTTGATACAAGAGCAAATGGATATAACTGGTCATGAATAAACTCAGGCTGGAAGTTAGGTTTTTAATCATTAGAGAAGTGAGGTTCTGTAACTGCCCCCTAACTGGAGTCAAGATATGTAAATCTGTTTAACATACAGCCTGATAAGCTTATGAATGGGATTATGAGACATGATTTCCTGTGATAGTAAAGGACAGGACATGATAATCCAGGATGTCCTTCCAGTACTATGGACTTTATTTTTTTGAAACATTAACATAAAGAAAAATTACAGATATGCCACTTTGGGATATGAAAGTGTAACCATGTATATGGTTAACTGATGAACCTGGGCTCATTGGTTAATGTTCATGGTTATATGCAGTCTGTCAGTATGCATGGGGAGCTGGCTTAAAAGCTGATTGTCGGCCTGCATGTAACTGCTGTGGTTACACGTTTTCTTAAACATATTTTAAGATCTCTAGTGCCACTATAGAAGGAAAAACAGTTCATTAATAGACTAGGTTATTTTGTTTGGAGTCTCGTTTTTAGGTTTAAGTTCACTCAAAGTGAAAGACTTGTGAACTAACCTCTACATCTGGAGGAATTTTTAGGTAACAGGAATCTAAGAATAGCTAAGATACATGTAAGAATCTACGTTTACAAACTAAAGCCCAGCAATAAAAAAAAAAAAAAAAACCCCAGCATCCAAATAAATAGAGTTGTGATGTTTCTGTGCATCAGTCTCTGATTTTTCTGGGTCTATAGGTTGTTGTTAATGAATAATTAGTGAGAGAAACCATCACCAAAGCAAAAGGTCACATGCAGCTGCAATTCGATCTGGTACCCAAATGTATGGGAAGACATGTTGCCCACAAATAGGAGTCGTCTTATATGAACTGTTAAATGTCCCTGTTCAAGAATACATTTTTCACATACTAGTGCTTTTATTAGATTTCTGCTGTGTGCTGTTTTGCTGCTGGCCTGTTCTGCAGTATTAGCTGTGTTGTAAACTATCAGTTCCTAGAATTATCTTGTCTCTTTCCTCCTTTTAGATATAGAATAATAAGTTAAACTGCACACCTATACACAGGTCCTAAGCCAGGGGTGGGCAATAATTTTTGGCCGGAGGCCACTTCAAACATTTTGGAAGTGGCCCGGGCTGCAATGGGAGGGGCAGGGCCAGGATGCTTCTGGGCTTCCCCACACCCAGACCATGATTGGTCTGGGGGTGGGGGAGCCCCTTTGCCCCCCCCTTCCCACTAAGCACCCATGACCCTGGTAGGGCAGGAAGAGGCTTTGCATGCTCCCCCACCCGCAGGCCAATTAGGGCTTGGGGGCAGGGGAAGTGCATGAAGTTCCTCTGCCCTGCCAGGAGCATGTAGCACTTTGAAGTGCTGTGAGCTCCTGGCAAGGCAGGAGGAGACTTCACGCACTCCCCCGCCCCTAAGCCCTGATTGGCCCTGGGGCGAGAGGAGCATGCGAAGTTTGCTCCACCCTACCCCCATTCTGCAAGGAGCATGAGGCACTTAGAAAAGTGCCATGTGCTCCTAGCAGGGTGGCAGAAACTTCATGCGCTTCCCCTGCCCCCAGGCTCTAACTGGCCTGGGGGTGGGGGAGCGTCAGGGCCTCCGCGGGCCGGATCTGGACCGCGGAGGCCCTTTTGCTCACCCCTGCCCTAAGCCCAACATCTTCTCTTGCCCGATTTTTAGAGTGGGAAAAATGGGATGTTGATACACTGTAATTTACCAATTCTTCAGTGAGATTGAGGATTCTTCTGTGGTGATAGAACATGTGTAAGAGAAATGGCATTGCTTTAGTTTGCAGTGTAGTAGTAAACATGTTGGTCCCAGGATATTACTACAAATGTGAAAGGTTAACTGGTAAGCCATACCCTTAATGGGTGATGCTTACTGGTTCCAGTTAACTGGAGGCTGCTCCAGCCTCTCAGGGGGCCTGTGTCCAGAGCAGCCTCTGTCCATGGTGGGCCCAGGTGCCCCACAGGCAGGGGCTGCTCTGGCCAGGCCAGAATAGCCTCTACTTGTGGCGGGGGGACTGCTCTAGTGTCCCCCCCCCCCCCATCGGTTAACCAGTTAAACAATATGTATGACTGGTTAAACAGGATTAAACCAATTAAACAGGATTTTACATCCCTAGATACTATTCACACAGATGGGTCAAATAATATGATACTACCTCGTTTGCATTTTCTCTCTCATTACTTTGTGAAGAGAACTTAATAATAAAAATGTCATGGTATTTTCAATCTACTAGTTAATAAATGTTTAGGCCAGATATCTACTGGGTGGCAAATATAACACAGTAACTCTGTAAATGTCTCTTTCCCCCAAAATGATTATATCGCTGAGATCCAATCTTCCTATTTCCTGCAGTAAACCATTCTGGACATATATAGCAAGCCCTGTCTTATGTGGGCTATCAGACTCTTCAGTCACTTTTTTCCAAACAAAATGGGTCCTGTAGTGCAAATGATCCTCTCATTAATTAAATGAGCAGTGTTTGGACTGTGAGCTGTTTCCTCCTTTGGTTAGTTCGCCCATGGGTTTTCCTGCTGTCATGAGTATGTAAGATACTTCATCTCTGCTGAAGCTCTCTTACCTTAAGGAGTAGTTTTGAGGGTCTTCTCTGGATGAGACTAAACTATTGATTGTGCAGCTTGCCATAACTGATGTCTGAAACATCTAATGACCTTTATTTTTTTATATCCAGCCAAAACAGAGTGGAATATGAAAAGAGGGTTCGAGCACAAGCCAAGAAGTTTGCGCCATCATAAGCACCTGTCATACAGCATCTTAAAAAGGAAGGGATTGGTTTGGCAAGAACTTGTTTACAAAATTTTTGCAAAATCTAATGTTGCTATGTACAATTAATATTCACTTAGGGGAGGGGGTTGTATGTGTGCCATTTTCCATATTCGCCACTTGTATACAGTTCTAAATTCGCTGAATAGCCCCCAGTTTTTTCATACAGGGTCTCTTCCTTCAGTCTTTTGTATTTTTGATTGTTATGTAAAACTTGCTTTTATTTTAATATTGATGTCAGTATTTCAACTGCTGTAAAATTATAAACTTTTATACTTCTATAAATTCACTAGTATCTCTAGTTACTTTGCTATCTGATGCAGGCATGCTTTAAAATGTTTAGAACTATATTTAGACTCTAGCTGGCTGTATGAAAAAATCATACCCTCCACCCCCTTCCCTCCCCTTAATTTGTTTTTCTATCTTTCAGAAACTAGGTTATTATTGCTTAAGAGCCTCAGAGATCCAAAGTCAGCCAGCATCTTGATTCTGCATCACTTCCTTTTGTGTTTATATGGCGTTTTGTCTGTGTTGCTGTTTAGAGTAAATAAACTGTTTATATAAAGGTTTTTGTTTCATTATCTTCATTGAAATTACTAAAAGAAGAAAAGCCTTCCAGGTAAATATTCTCAGCAAGTAAAATTCAGCGATCCTTCCTTTTCATAAAGGCTTCTAATAATGTATGCCTGTTTCATTGTTAGCTCTTCCCCCTCAATTGTAGAGGTGACCCATCTCTAATTCTTTACTCTTGAATGAGAGTCACTCAGATTTGGAAAACTAAGTCAGTTTTTCAGATTTTTTTTTAAGGAAAATCAACTCTGAGTAGCACATTGGCTGTTACCAAAGCTGATGTTTACAGTGGTGCTGCTGGACAATATTGTGACTAGACTACACATTTTATCAATAGGCCAGTGCCAAGAGGCATTATTGATGTGGTATTTTAGGGTAACCAATTTAAACTGACTAGGTCACAAATCAAAACTTGTTGAACCCCGGGAATATACTATGATGCATGATACCCATACCCCAAAGAAGGGTGTATGCCATGTAAAAAATGTTATCTTAGCGGGAGTGCATGTGATCTGCAGTATTTAAATATTAAATTATTTTGCTTTAAAAAATACTATTGCCGTGTGAAAGTCAGTGTATCTACTGTTTAGGGAAAGAGCAGAGTTCTTGTCTGTGAAATGCAAAAAGCCACAGTTAACCATGTGAACGGAGGAATTCAAATATGCAAGACCTTTCCCTCCTTACTCTCCCTGCCCACAACTCTGAAATGTAACAGCATTTCTCTAGGTTTAAAAAAAAAAAAAATGACCTTATCAAAGTTTATTAAGTCAGACTTAAGGCTGGGTGCTGTCTGATTATGGTGGTTGCCTTCAAAGTATGGAAATGTTCCCTGGAATCTGAGACTGCCTCACTTCGTCACTCATTTGATCCCCCACACTGCTACTAGGCTTCCCTCAAATCTTGCCATGGTTTTTTTCCCCCTTACAATAGCTAATTGGGAAGCAGCCTTTGAACCAAGAGACAAAGTAGAAAATCTTAAGTTGAGACTTCTCTCCACTTTTTGTTGGAGGGGGTATGCTACTGCCTGAAGTTCCTAATCTAGTTTGTCAAAACCAGTGTGAAATCCTGACCCACTGAAGTCCTTGGCAAAACTCCTATTAACTTTAATGGGGAAGGGATTTCAGCCGGTGATAGTTTACCAAAAAATGGGAGGAGAGCTGACTTAGAGGAAAATCCCTACTAAGGTATATGAGTAACATATAAAATACTAGAAGATTTACCTAGCATTATTCGGGTCCTTCAGGGCATGGAGGTGTTGTGGGGTGCAGGAGTCAGGGCAGGGGGTTGAGAGGTGTGGAGGGGCTCAGGGCAGGGCATGGGGGCCCCTTCTGGCTCTTCCCTGAGGCAGGAGGGAGCGCTGGCTCCAGGGGAATCTGGGGTTCCTGGGGCTGGGGTGCTTGCTGGCCCCTGTGGTCATTCAGAGTATAGCTGTCCCTGCTGTCACATCTCTCCCTCCTCATCTGATGAGAAACAGTAGCATTCCACGCACATCCCATTGTCCTGGCACAACCAAACCCTGAACTTGTTTTAAGTTGAGGAAGCTGCCTACCAAATTTGGTGGTCCTAGCTCTTACTGTTTAGGAGGAGTTCTCTGATCTCTACTTTTACTCAAGGACCTTCAGAAGGATGGTGAAAGTTAGGTCTAAGAGGTGTGTTTTTTTTTGTTTTTGTTTTTTTTTAAATTTGACAATCAAAAATGAATGAAAATGTTTTCATGGCAAAGTGTGGTGGAGGAAACCTTGCTTATTTTTATCACCTTTTATAGTGCTGGAAACTCAGAGGATTCTGCTGCTGCATGAGAAGACTAATGCCAAAAAAAGTCTAATTTCACTGTCCTTGTGGATCAAATTACTATTAAGTGAACTAGTAGTTTAAATCCACTAATAAAACAAATTTGGGTTTTGGTAACACAGACAGAGATTGGGAGCTTTTGGTTTGTTTGGTTTTTTTAAATTGTAATTAATCTGCTGCTTGTGTTTCTAGAAAGTTATGCTCCAGATGAACAAGAACCTCTGCATCACATGCTTCTTTATTAAGGAAATAAAATAAATAAATGTTAGGAAAATATTTAACTTTGCATCTTTTAAAGGTTGATTGAATTAACTGATAAATTTAGTTAGAGATTTCAAACGTGAAACTATAGTATCATGTTTAGGCAAGAGTGCCTAGTTTAGTAGGTGATTATATAGTTAGCATGTTCCTTAGTTTGGGGAGGGAGGGGGGGTTATAATACAAAGGAAATCAGATGCACAAGCCAGTTGGATTTTATACTGATAGGCTGTTTTCTAGAAACTCTTTTTTTTGTAATTACTGATCTAAATCTAATGATATATTGAGTAATGATTAAACATGCATATGAAAATGGATGAATCTTTCAGATGTCAATATGGTCATGTTTCTGTGAAATGGTAAGACCAATAGTAAAATTTTTGTACCTGATACTTGACCTTAATAAATGTGACTTGGAATACATTTAAAATAATACATACAAAACTACTGAACTCGATACTGTTTAAATTTAAATGAAAAACCATTCTTCCCTGTAGAATGTTGGGGGTGGGGGGAGGAATAGGTGACTATGGGGGATTCCATTGACTAATGGTGTTCTATAACATGCTGTTTAATTTTCTCCTGTGCATGCAGTTCCTTATTCTTGCATCCTCTGTTGGGTAGACACATGGTGAAAAAGGAGTGATATGCAGCCATCTTTTCCAGGAAATGTATTAAGACTGCCTTCCAATTGGGAGAATCTGTCAATTTCATATCTTGCGCATCAGCCATTACAAGCAGTTGCTTGAAAAAAAATACCGATAAATTCAGCAAATCTGAAATTTCACAGATATTAAGTAGATAGTTTTATGGTAAGTAAATGTCACAACTGTCATGATGGCAGATAAATCTTCAAAAACTAAGTATTTTAGCACAAAGGGGGGAGGTTGCATAGCTTTATTATATGTCATGCAAGGGTTTGTTAAATGCAAAACCCAGATATTTCTAATGTTTGCAAACATTTATATGACTCCACAAATTAGGTTTCTTGTAAATGCTGCACAAAGGGATAGAGAATTGGGGTAAGAGCTTTCTGCAGGAGCAAATTACACACATTCGCTTTTCCACCTGTAAAAGTTACTGTATCAAAATTACAAGTTTGACTTGCTTTTCTCTTTAAAATAAAACTAGTGGTTGGTTGGTCATGAAGCAGAAGTTCTAGATGCAAGGACTGTTCTGACTGCTTGTATTAGTTCAAACAATGCTTGCTTTTAGTTTTGTATAGGGATTTCAGTATCCCTGACCTGTATAATTTCTCAGGCTTATTTATTACAACTGTTCTTGTGCGATCACAGCAATCTGTTCATAAAACAAATGGAGTTCTGGCATGTAGGTATAAATCCACAATGTAGTCGGTTGGGTACATTAATATGATACAACACCAAAACACTGTTACATACGTTGTTTCAACTATACCTGGACTGAAGCAACAGCTGTCTCACACTCACTAAGCAAAAATTTAAAAGAAAATTGTGTCATCTAATTGAAACTGAAAAAAATACTATCTAGGATGAATTACGATTTAGTGTGCTGGAATTTAACAATGACAGAGGGTTTATCCCATCACTTAGGAAGTTTGGCTCTCTTACCGTAAATGGTTCAGGCTCAAGTTTTAATAGTTATCTGAAAGCTGTAATCTCCAGCATAACAGCAACCTGTAGCACTCTTTTGGATCCCTCTTTAAAATTCTATATTCCTTGGTGAAACGCTGCTACTCCTGTATGAATAATATTGGTCCCTCCTCATGACAGAGTACATCACTAGGAAAGGGGTGCTTCTCCATGTATTGCAGGTTCTTGTGGATCACCACAGACATTTCACTGACATCAACACAGAGTGGTCAGGAAAGGTTTGTGGTGCACTTATCTTCAGGAACACCAGCCTGTACAGAAAGCAGCAAGTGGGAGCTTTCTTTCTAGACCAGAAGATTACAGTAGGGGATGTTGAGATCTCCACAGTGCTATCCAGCACGCTCATTAGTGCCATACTTCATGAAGCCCTATACAGGAAACCTGGATACCAACGAGGGTGAATAGGTGTATGGAATGTGCATTTAGATTAAAGGTGCACTGGCAATGCTTTATGGCAGGTTAGATCTTGATGAGAATAACATTCCTATGATTATAGCCGTGTATTGTATATTGCACAGTATTTGTGAAGGTAAGGGAAGTTTTGGTTAGCGGTGGGTTTGCTGTTGCTTTTGAGCAGCCAGATACCAGGGCTATTAGATGTATACAAAAGAGGGCAATTTGAATCAGAGAGAACGTATATGCTTTGAGTGCTTGTCCATTCAACGTAGGTGTGCGCACTCACCACATGCACTGGGGCCGAAAGGTTTTCCCTCAGCACTATCCAGAGGGGACCAGCTCTAGCACCCCTGGGAGTGGCATGCACATGCCATGCTATGTGAGGTGCTGCTGGGCAAGTTCTCTCTAATCTTTCCATTCATGTGGAGATTAACTTCTATGTGCACTGAGGCATATGTGGATGTGCACAACCAATAGAAACACAAAACCTAGCTATGGGCGCTCTAATCATCTGGGTGGCATTTGAATTTCTCCTGAGTGGCCGCATACCTTAGGGACACTGTGTGCTGGGCCCCCTCCTCCCTCAGTCTAAGTGTATACATTTTTAATATACAAAGGAACACTTCTTCCTTTTTTTCCCCCTATCTTTCCTGAGGGAGCTGCACCTTTCGATACCAATATTCCAGTCATACGTATTATGACACCAACTATGTCATAGTTGTTTATTTACTAAGATTTTAAGATCTTCCTGCCTATTCCCCCTATGTCTCACACTGGTATAGATGATTCATATATTGATTTTGCCCTGCAGTTGTCTTCTCGCCTGTAATGTAATTATAGCCCATGAAGCTGTACTATTACAGCCCAAATATCTCTGTTGACTCTTCCTCACCGTATCATGCTGACCTATGTATGTAATTCTGTTCTTTACTATAGTTTCAACCAAATTTGCCTGGTACTGATTGTGAGGACTGGCTCTGGAATCTTTTTAAAAATTGACATTTTATTAGTTATTCTCTAGGCCAGCGGTGGGGATCTGGCCACCTCCAGCACTGAAGAGCCCAACTGGCACTCCAGTCCCCCTATGGGGCCGGAGCACACAATCTACTAGGCTCTGGTGTGCAAGGGAGATGTGGGGAGTGTCTGTCTTCTCAGGTGTGGGGTTTTTTTGGGGTTTTTTTTGCCTTCTCACTTGTGTGCAGGCTTTGACTGATTTTTCTGTGGGTCAGTGGTTCCTGCTCTAGGCCCTTGCGTTTATCTACGGCCACCTTGTTGATAAAAGTAATCCTTATACCTCCTATGAGAAGAGCAGCCCTGAATTTGAGGGAAGAATGTTCTTTTTCTCCTGAAAAATGAATTGTTTTGGGTCTCTCTTAGTGTTTTATAGTTTAGTGGGGCCAGGTGGCAGTTGGTGCTTGTGGGGTGACTGCTTTTAAGCTGGCTCCCCACGAGCACGGGCTCCCACCAGCCCCCGCTGTGCTGCCGCCTCTGAGGAAGGCAGCAGCATGGGGGTAGGGAGAGGCCACACTGGAGCCAAGGCTTGGGGAGAGTTGACTTTTAAGCCAGCTTCCCTATAAGCACCAGCTTCCGCCTACTCCCCTGCCTCGGCTACAGAGGTGGGGCGGGGGGGGGGCTGCTGTAACTGTTAGGATAACCAATGAGCCCAGGCTCATTGGTTAATTGTGTAAATGGATTTCCTATGTAGTAGGAATGTTTTGGTTTGCATTTCTGAAGAGGTAAAGTGGTAGTCTGTACAACATGTTGTAGCCCACACAGATGATCTCAGTAACCAAGACAATATTGACACGTTGGCTTTTTATTCAAAAGATATTTGATTTCCTACAATCATAGGTGAGACCTTCAGCTAGGATATTCAGTACACTGCACAACTAGCTCATAAACCCAATACCAAGGTAGACTGACTTTGCGTAGGCCAAGGGATTCTCAATCTTAATGTGGACCACATTGTAATAGCTCTTCTCCCAGCTATAATAGCCTAAGATCCTTGTGGCACCTACATTTAAGTGCTTTCAAGGAAAAGTGATATTAGCAATGTATTTAGTGTACTTTAACTGTAGTGCACTATGGCATCTGAAAATCAGGAGAGCTTTCAGCAACTGAAGTCTCACAGAGACAGTTAAGGCATGATCATCTTCGCAGAGATTCAAGAATGCTGAATGTATAGTGCACCAGACTGGATGGCCAAAACTGTGTCTTCAGTGCCCCTGTACTCTGATTCTTGAATGCATTTCATTTCCTCTATCCTATATGCTAATTATATATGTCATTTCCATTTAAAAGCTGTTTAAAAACAAAACTTTTTAATGTAAACATCTCTCTACCATAAAGTGCAACATGCATGGTTTTATATTTGTATTTTACTTTTTATAAAATATAAAACCAGTTATCCCACTAAGTGGAGTAGTATGTTAACTTAAATTCATAGAGGGTCTATTCAGGAGAAAAATACATCTATCTCTTGGTAGCAGATGGTTTCCACAGACCTTGGGTTTCTTGTGACAAGTCTTAAATTTTCTTTCCTTAAAAACCCAGATAGAACAAGATTCTTTCTCTTTCATGAGAGCAGGCTGTAGCATTGAGAGTTATGTTTCATGGCCTAGTGGAGAGGACAGTACATGCAGTATCACTAGTGAGAAGTGCAGAAGATTGTCTGACTAAGCTAACTCCACATATAAAAAGCCTTGATAGGGTGGTCTCAAGGCATCAAGTGCTTCAATACTTTACCATAGTGTCCAAAGGACTCTTTCCCTGCCCTCAACTATCTTTGCATAGGGAAAAAAGTTGCTTAATTGCTCTTGTTCACTATTCTAGCACTTATAAATGTACAGAGTAGAACAGCTATGATTGTATGTAAACATGAATTCCTTAACTGCTGCTTATTATTTGAGTCTCAAAAACACCAACAGTAAATAGTGTGTGTTCTGCAAGGACTGACAGTCGTCACCCCTGTACCTTGCAGAGACTATGTATGCACACTGCCCCACTCCTATTACTTTCCCTAAACACGTTCAAGGATTTTATTCACCCTACCTTCCTTGAATCACTGACTGTATATGACTGCTCAGCAAAACTGGCAGGAACATGTTTTGGGCTCCCTCTACAATCCATCTTCAGCTGGGCACAATTTCAGAGTTCATGCTGCTTTAGTGTTTCCATTTGGACTATTTTCATGACTGCTTAAATCACATTTCTAATGCTAGACACAATTCAGTGTCTTCATCATGTTTTCAAAGTGGTAGAGTTTTGCCCAATATTGCTTGTATTCAATAATATCTAGTAGCACAATGTTATTCCATCTTCTCATAGATTCACAGAGGTCTGGTCTATGCTTCAGCCTGCAGTCACTCCTTTGGGAGAGATACCTTTAGCATGCTGGAATCTAAGGCTACGTCTACACTGCAATGCTATTTCAGGATAGCGGAGTATCCCAAAATAGCTATCCCTGTGTCTTCACAGCAAGCCTGTTTTTTCAGGCTCACTATTCCAATGTCCCTGTAAACCTCATTCTACAAGGACTAAGGGATGTTTTAGAATAGCACTTTAGTTCAAAATAGCATTGAAATAAGATACATAGGTCAAATGGCATATCTTATTTCGAATTACAGTGCTTTTTAGATGCACCTTAAAGGTCTACCAGTTCCACAGGGGCAGGCCCATGCTCTACAACTTTGCAAGTGGACCCTTGACCAGCATCAACTCCTATCTCTTGTAGTGACTCCCTACAGTGAATTCAGCTAAATTAAACACCTGCAGCAGGCTTGTTCCTATTCCTTCTGGTGAAATGTTATCACTATTTGCAACACATCAGCAGCCTTTTCAAAACAAGGTAACCATGTATTAGTCACCTGGCAAAAAAATCAGGGCCCCTTGGAGCCCTGGTGCCATAGGAACCATCTTTGCTCTCTTATGTTTTGTCTGACCAAGGCCAGAGCCCCATGTCCCTGAGTGCCCAGCTCTTAACTTGGCCTTTGTTCTGCATTTCTGTGAAGAGAAGTGTATAAGGGAAAAATCTCCTTTCTCTTGTCTGTTGGTTGCTATGCATGAACATACTAGCCTTAAGGGTTTCCATGGTCTCATCTGGATTCACTATTCACAGGCAGACCCCTGTACCTCCATGTTGCCCTGCTGAAGTCAATGGAGTAGGCACAGTGGCCCCTCCACAAAAACCTGATTGCAGGAGTGGAACATAAATAATGTCATGGTTCATGGAAAAAGTCTAGATAACATTTACATTTTATTTTAAATTATATGCAGGATTTCTTTATAAAGTGAATTTTGAAAACCTGTACAAACTCCTTAATCTCTTAGTCTTTTTTTAACTCCCTTCCAAATAATTTGTTTGTTGGATGTTTGTGCAGCAAGCTCTTCTCTGTCCTCTTCTGAACTATCATCATCGTCACTGCCGTCCTCTTCAACAGATTCTTCATCACGTGCCATTCTGAAAATAAGGTTTTTTCAGAGTGATGGGGTGAACCAACCCCACTGGGAGCTGGCTGAAAAGGCCCCACCCCCACAGCCCTGCTGGGCATGCTCCAACTGGAGGCAGCTTAGTCTGTGCTGACAGCTGCTGAGGAAGGAGGTGTTTCAGGAGCTCCTAAAGGAGAAACACAGGCACACCCAGGCCCAGATGCAGTCACCAGTCAGCAACAGCAGAAGCCCTTGGACAGGAGGAAAGAGACAGAGCAGACCAGGCAGGAGAAACTGGTAGGAAGTAGTCTAGGGCAGGGAGTTGAACCCTGGGTTCCCCGCTCAGCTATTGGTGGTCCACTTCACCACTGACAGGGCCCTGAGCTAGGACCTGGTGGAAAGGGCAGGCCTAGGTTCCCCTATCTCTCCACACCAACTCCACAAGGGGCTCTAATCGTCCCTGTATTTTTTACTCTGGCTGCTAGGCCATGCTGCCCAGTGTGCAGACTGTGGTACTACTGACTGAAGGTTAGGATGCAAGTGGGGCTGAACTCTAAGTGAGGGGCTTCAGAGGCCTGATGCTCCCACCCGAGAGGAACAGGTGGGCTCACCCCACAACACAGAGGTATAAAAGCAAAAGCACTTCCTGCAAGAAGCGCAAAAGCACTTCCTGCAAGAAGCACAAAAACTGCAATTACCCTATGGAGCAGACTGGTCTGTTAGGATTGGAAAATTCTTTTCCTGAGTCAACATCAAATGGATCTGGAAAAAAAAAATATAGCTAGTAAATGTTAAATGTAAGATTCTTTGTTCACTAAGAGGAAAACTAAAGGGATTCTGCTGACTAACTAGAGTGCAATAAAGTATACACTTCCAAGAGAGCTTTAAGGTCGATTGTAGTAAGTAGAGGGGAGGCTTCTATTAAGTCTCCTTGTAATACGATCTCCTCTGTGCAGTAGGGATGTTAACTATCGCTAATTTTACTAGGTCAAGTAGTCGAAAGAATTTCCATTGACTACTCAATAGGCATTTCTGCATTCCTCCTTTGAAATGTACAAGACCTCCTGCTGGAGCTCTTGTACATTTCAAAGGAGGAATGCAGAACTCTGCTTTCAGCCCAGGGCCAGCTGCAGTGGGAGGTGCCAGCTTTGAAGTGTACAAGAGTCCCCACCAGGGGCCCTTATGCATTTCAAAGCAGAAGCACAGCATGGAACCCAGGGTCAGCAGGGGACTCCCCAGCTGACCTTGGGCTCCACGCAGCACTGCTGTCTTGAAACGCCGCTTCCGTGTTTCAAAGGGGCAGTGCTGCACAGCACAGCTGGGCAGCGCTGCCACTTTGAAGTACCCCCTCTTCCCTCCCCTTTGTTGCCTCTGATAGAGGCAGCAAGGAGAGGAGGGGAATTGACTAGTCTTTAACATCCTTACTGTGTGGAGATGTCAGTTGCTATATACACAGCCTCTACAAATCATAAATAGCGCTCCTCAGAGTGGGCCAGAAATCTGAGTTCTATAATCAGAAATAAGCTAATTGCAGGTGTGACATCCATGAGGAAATCAGTGAGTTTCCAAAATGTTGAGAGTCTGAGTAGCTCTGAGCCTAGCCTATATGAGAGAATTCCAGTTCAGAAACAGTAAAAACACAAGGCCTGACACCCAAGGCTGCGATCAGAAGGACCAGGAAGACACAAGTTCAGCTACCCTTGCCTTTCTGAAAGACCAGAATAGTCTTGTTCCTTGAGATCTATTCTGGTGAGTATTCTAAATGTTTCAAGAAATTGGGTTTCCACTTTCTTGGAGAAACTATTCTATTCTATAACCTAATATGCTCCAGTGACAAAATGTCTTTTGTTCAGCCTAAGTTTTCACTGTTTCATCATCTTAGCCAAGACTAGAGAGATAAAAGGTTAACAGCTGAGGCTTACCAATTCTAGTTAACTGTTAGGGGCTGGAGCACTGCAGGTCACAAGCTGTGGCTCCCTGGGAGCAGAGCAGGCAGGGGAGGGCCCCACTCCTGTGGAACCAGCTGCAGAGCCCACAGTAAAGCCTCCCCTTCTCCCCAGGACTGGGGCCAGCAGGAGCTAGTGGTCCCACTCCCAGGGGAGATGCTTCACTGCAGGTTTTACAGTATAAAGCTAAGGTGCAGAGCCTGTAGCATGTGTAACTAAGATTTTTAGTGGCTACACAGATTTTAAAACTACATTTTGTATCCCCTAGCCAAGACACCAGATTTCCTCCCCCCTCCAAGAATGAGAATGACAGACCCTGTCACTTCCCACCCTTCTGGGGAGAAGTTATTGGTGAAGATAGGACTCCATAGTTGTAGGCTGGGATTATGTGGACTGCCAGCACATAGTTAGCCCAGGGAGGAGCAGTGGACTTATCCCCCCCACAGAGCAAGCGACAGTGGCTGAAAAGGACAGCTTTCATGCATCTTGGGGCAGGCTGTTGGGATTTTTTGTGTCTCCTCTACTGAATTGAAGTACTTTCACATGAATTGGGGGGGGGTAGGGGGAGGATGGGAATGACAGAATATGCAGGCTGACAAACCACTGAAGGAGCCTGAACATAAGAAGCTGACAGCAGTTGTACAACACAGGAACTGGGAAGGAACTGTACTCAGTTATTTTTCTTACATCTGTCTGGATTTTTAAATAGCTCTTCATACAGGGACTTTCAAATTTTCCATTGTTTGTACTGTGCCCACAGAATTGGGGCCCCAAGTCTGGTTAGGACCTTTAGGCACTGTCACTATACAACTAAGAATTAGCGATATCAGTCCAGTTTTAATTTGTGCCAATATTTTTCCTCTTTAGGTCTTGTATTTTAGTCCTCATTAGTGTTTAGACTTTCCAATTCAGTATCTGTCAATGTAATATTGAACAGCTCACACTTAATTCCCTGAAAACACCCTTTATAAAATGAGTTAGATGTACCTGGTGTTGCTCAGGTACTTAACTTTTGTTTTTCTTCATTTTAATCATTGCACTGGCATGGGGCTAGAGGAGGATTCCGTCTGCATGGTAGCCCAGGAAGAGAGGATTATCTCTGCCCTCTCTCACCACAGCAGCTTGGGGCTAGGTGAGAAGTGCCTCTGTGGCAACTGCAGCTGCAGCAAGCACAGCCAAGGGGGGGAAGGGTGCATGTCCCCCAGCTAGGGCAGGTCCATGTTTGTCTGCCCTCTGCTCCCCAGCCAGATTGAGGAATGGAGCAAACTGTGCATTTTCCCCTTGTTCTCTGACTAAGGGGAACAGCTAGCAATGTTCCTGTATGACTCGGAGAAGTGTGGCAGCCCTCTCTGCCCAACCTACCCTGCGCCTGAGGTGTTGGGAGGCACAGGGCAGTCCCGGATTTGCAGGGGGAGTCAGTCCTTTTCACCTGCCTGGTGATTGTCTCTTTTCTATATGATTTTATGAATCCCTGTACGAATTGGGGGGGGAAGGGGTAAGGAATAGGAAAGTGGCTCATGTAAAAACTACCACTTTGTTATAAAAGGAAACTGCATACCAAATTTGGTGGTCCTAGTCTTTCCTGTTTAGGAGGGGTTCTTGAACAAACAGACTCACTTGCTCAGACAGACACACTCAAATATATAATAGAGTACAAGAGCCACTCTGCAAGTCTGAGTAAATCAGTATCCATATATTGGCTACTGAATTTTTTTTTCTTTAGCAAGAGAGCATTCAGAAGTCAGGAAACCACATAGAAAAGCCATACAAAGGGAAGCTTTTACCTATAGCTTCAGTTTCTCTTTCTTGGGCACTTGCTAAAAATTCCTGTTCAACTCTCAGTACCTCCTCCTGGCAATGGCAGGCCGCATATTTCTCCAAGAGATGTTTGTTCAATTCAAGAAACACCTTTCCCCATTTAAACTTTCTCAACAGAATGGTGGCTAGATCAGAGAACCCTAAAATAGAAAACAAAAATGACCAGCTGCTCTTCCAACCTGGGATTAAAAAAAAATTACAGGATTACAGATGGCTATACATGAGAAATCTGTCACTATCCTTGAATATTTTGGAATCAGGTCTGGAGACACAAGACTAAGCTTGAGGCACCCAAGTGAACCCAGGAGAGATCCACTGGGCTTTAGTTAGTCTGCTGCATATGGAAATATAAAATCTGATGTACAGTACTCTCTCTAAACAACAGGTGGCTCTCAACGCAGTTAATACAATCAGCCAAAGTCTATTAATCCATTTCCAAGCCCTCAAAGTGGAAAGTGCAGCTCTACGATGGTTTCAATCTTTCATAAACTTAGGAAATGGTGATGGACAACCATTCCCTGAGCACCTCAAGAGGCAGAAACACACCACAGGCTCTGCTGACAATACCTGATGACCACCAGCTCTATTTTTCCCTAGCAGATGCACCAAACGTGTCCGAACACCTCCCAGACACTAGCAGGAAGATGTGTAGCTAGCTCGAGCTGAATCCATGCAAGGCTGATGTGTTGCTGTTGAAGTGAGAACATCAAAGAGCAGCCAAGAAATGGCACTCACTATCAGAGCATCTGCCACTGACCTGTTAAGGAATACAAATCTCCTCGGCTTACTAGTAGACTTCAGTTAATATCTTATACCTCGAGCTTGCCAGGACACTGCACCTCTTCTTTTGAAATGAGGTTTTGGCCACAAGCAATGACATGTCACCTCCCCAGTGGACCATTTAACTCACTGTATCTGGGGCTAAAAATGGAGACAACATGAAACATTCTCGTCTGTGAGGAATGAAGTGATTCGCTCCTTTGCAGAACAATACAACGAACACATACATCAAAGCTATCCACTGGCTCCCTGTAGCAAGAAGTGTGGCCTCCCTCAGCGACTGACAGTGAGGGAGGGCAAGATACCCCCAGGTGAATGGAGCTAGGAAAGTCATGCCCACCATGCCAGAAACAGAGATGGGACAGGAAAAGGAAGTATAAAAGGCAAGCCCCTAGCTCAGTTGAGTGGAAGCCAGGGCGGAAGGCAGATGTTTCTACCCTTCTGCTGGAGCTGAATACTACCGCTGACCTGAAGACTTGTCCAAACTACCAGACATGCCCGATGCTGAGGAGCAACTAGGATTACTGCCAAAGTTCACTCTAATCTTTTCCATCCATTTTTATTTAGTGATTGATACCGCAATTTTGGATGCTCAAGAAATTTTAGGTATGACCGATACAGACAGACCTTGAGCAAAACATTCTCTACATCTGTTCACTAAGATATTGATCAAAAAATTACTTAAAACTACAAAAATGAACAATTTTTTTCACATTTGCACCATATGATAGCCTTACCAACAATGCAGAAAGTAGCAGCCAAGGCTTCTACACAGGACAGCTTGCAAGGACGCCCATAATTTACAGGATTCGCTGCCACCAAGTAAGGCAACAGTCGGAGACAGCTTCCCTTCATTTTACTAAATGGTGTTTCTTCTAATTTGGCCCATGAGCAATCTATGACTGCAACTCCTTTCTGAGCTACAACCTGTCTGAAAAACAAACTTTATTGTAATTGAGCATCTACTGTTTCACGTTAAAGATTTAGTTCTGTGGATTAAAGCTGGTATTGTATACAGGTCGAACCTCTCTGGTCCAACACCATGGGACCTGACCAGTAGCAAATCAGAGAATTTGCTGAACTCTGGGAGGTCAATATTTTCTAGCAGCATTATCACTGTTTAAGGGGCTCTTAGAGACACTTATGGGTAAATTTGAGCTAAATAACAGCACAGAACACTGAGAGCTAAGACTAGTGGCTATAAACAAACTTTATGGGACCCAGGGAAACTTAGCCACACCCATGATAAGTGGACACTGGCTAACTAAAGTCATGCTGGATCAGAGAGGTTCAGCTTATAAAGAAACTACATCCCCCAAGTGTAAACAATTTTCCATATGTTTCTTAACTGATTTGCCAAAACAGTATATAGCAGAGGTATGAAGAGAGCTCAGCTCACTCATTTTAAAATAAGTTACAATTAAATCTCATCACAAACATACTACATTTACACTTAGTCTCATAAAATTGAAATAAGCTGGACAGCCTACAGCCATTATCAGCTCTTGCTTCTTCAAAGTTCTGTGCTTTCAATTTCTATTTTTCAGCAAACGAAAAAGTAACAAGTGCAAAGACACATACAAGCTGGATAGGTTTTTTTTTTTTATTCTAGGCTTATGGGGTGGTGGACCTTAGCCAAGCACAGCAGGGCTGTGTCTACAGTGGCGTGTTCTTATGTGAAAACGGCCACTCTTGTTAAAAAACATGCAGCCTGTCTACACTGGCCGCGCGTTCTTGCGCAAGTAAACTGACATTGTACTGTAGAAAATCAAGGCTGCTTGCGCGAGAACTCTGATGCTCCCTCTTGCGGAAGAGCTCTTCCAGAAGAGGCCATGTAGACAGGCAACATGAACTTCTTGTGCAAGAAGCCCCTATGGTTAAAATGGCCATCAGAGCTTTCTTGCGCAAGAGAGCGTCTACACTGGCATGGATGCTTCTGCACAAAAGCACATGCCAGTGTAGATGCTCTCTTGTGGAAGAGTTTTGCACAAGAACTCTTCCACAAAAGAGTTCTTGTGCAAGAAGCTGCCAGGGTAGACGTAGCCCAGAGGTATGGTATTAATTTAGACATTATCTAAAGACAGAGAGACAAGATAGGAAAGGACAGCAACTCCACCCCAGACAGATCCTGTACCTCTTCTATTAATATCAAGGAAGAGTGCAGCCCTTGACCACTTTCCAAATTCTTGGGCGTGGCCCCCATCAAAACTTATTGCCCACCCCTGGTCTAAAAGATCTACTATAGCAGCTGTGGCCAACCCACCGCTCATGAGCCACATGAGGCTCTCCTCTCCACCCCCCGCCCCCCCCGAAAGTGCGACTCACGAAGCTGCCCCTGAAAACGGCTCCGTGTGCTCTCCAGGGCAGGGGAGCCGTCCAGCGTGGCCATTCAAAATGGCTCTTCAAGATGGTGGTAGCTGGCGGGAGCCTGATGTGGCCAAAAAGCCTTTAACCAAGTTTCTTAAAGGGGCACTTTTTTCTTTTTTGGCTTGACAACTCCACCCCCGCTTCCCAGCTCTTTGTGCTATATGCACAATTATTTTGGCTCTTTGCCTGTAACAGGTTGGCCACCCCTGTACTATACGAATTATTTTGGGAGTGTTTTATGGCCTGTGTTACACTGGAGGATCACAGTGATCCTTTCTAGCCTTGAAATCTATTCAGGGGAACAGACTAGATGATCAGTCAGGCTTCCGAGTCTCTCTCTCCTCTCAGACTTTCTGAAATTTGAAGACTGGATTTCATAGTTAGAAGTTTAAAAATAGCTACCATTAACTGGACGCTATAGATATGGAATCCCTGGAAAACCCTAGTTCAATTTTAACCACACTTTATCAAATTTTTTTATAAAAGCTGCAGCTATCACCTATTACCAGCATCTCTGTATAATCCTTGAGCCTGTTAAAGAGAAAGGAATCTACTTTTCATACACAGTTAACTGTTGTACCAGAAGAGGGAAGGCAAGATACCCCCACAAAACCATTTACGTTGACAAAGAACGAAGGGTCTCCCCTACCCCAGTTTTAGCACAGTACGATTAACATGAAGGCACAGCACCAGGCCGTGGAAACTCATACCACAACATAAGCTAAACAAACACGAGGTGGCGGCGGAATTGAGATGAGCAGGCTCTAGGCTGCGCGACACACGGAACCTACTTGTCGGCGGCAGAGACGTACTGAGTAGCCACGGGACTGAGGATGAGCCCCGGGAATCTCTGGCTGAGCCGCAGGTTTCGGAGCAGACCATGGCGGGCCAGTCTCCTGCCCGTGCATTTCTTGGGGTCACAGTGTCCCAGCTCCCACATGGCCAGAGGGCAGGGGAAGCGCCTCCCCGCCGCATCGCCCTCGGCGGCGCCCTCCTGCTGCAGGCAGGCTGTGAACACACGGCACCGCTCAGCCTCCGCCGGCCGCCTCCCGGGGCGCAACGGCGGCGGCCCGGAGCCTGCGAGCCCCGCCCCCTTACCCCGGCTCCGCCCCCTAACCCCGGCTCCGCTCCACCCCCACCGGCTCCGCCCCCTTCCCCGGCTCCGCTCCACCCCCCACCGGCTCCGCCCCCTAACCCCGGCTCCGCTCCACCCCCACCGGCTCCGCCCCCTAACCCCGGCTCCGCTCCACCCCCACCGGCTCCGCCCCCTAGCCCCGGCTCCGCTCCACCCCCACCGGCTCCGCCCCCTCCCCGGCTCCGCTCCACCCCCCACCGGCTCCGCCCCCTTCCCCGGCTCCGCTCCACCCCCCACCGGCTCCGCCCCCTAGCCCCGGCTCCGCTCCACCCCCCACCGGCTCCGCCCCCTGCCCCGGCTCCGCTCCACCCCCCACCGGCTCCGCCCCCTAGCCCCGGCTCCGCTCCACCCCCCACCGGCTCCGCCCCCTAGCCTCCGGCTCCGCTCCACCCCCACCGGCTCCGCCCCCTACCCCGGCTCCGCTCCACCCCCCACCGGCTCCGCCCCCTACCCCGGCTCCGCTCCACCCCCACCGGCTCCGCCCCCTTCCCCGGCTCCGCTCCACCCCCCACCGGCTCCGCCCCCTACCCCGGCTCCGCTCCACCCCCCACCGGCTCCGCCCCCTAGCCCCGGCTCCGCTCCACCCCCCACCGGCTCCGCCCCCTAGCCCCGGCTCCGCTCCACCCCCCACCGGCTCCGCCCCCTAGCCCCGGCTCCGCTCCACCCCCCACCGGCTCCGCCCCCTAGCCTCGGCTCCGCTCCACCCCCACCGGCTCCGCCCCCTTCCCCGGCTCCGCTCCACCCCCCACCGGCTCCGCCCCCTTCCCCGGCTCCGCTCCACCCCCCACCGGCTCCGCCCCCTTCCCCGGCTCCGCTCCACCCCCCACCGGCTCCGCCCCCTTCCCCGGCTCCGCTCCACCCCCCACCGGCTCTGCCCCCTAGCCCCGGCTCCGCTCCACCCCCACCGGCTCCGCCCCCTAACCCCGGCTCCTCTCCACCCCCCACCGGCTCCGCCCCCTAACCCCGGCTCCGCTCCAACCCCACCGGCTCCGCCCCCTAACCCCGGCTCCGCTCCAACCCCACCGGCTCCGCCCCCTAGCCCCGGCTCCGCTCCACCCCCCACCG
Organism: Pelochelys cantorii; assembly: GCA_032595735.1. Lineage (NCBI taxonomy): Eukaryota > Metazoa > Chordata > Testudines > Trionychidae > Pelochelys > Pelochelys cantorii. The sequence goes on from CM064341.1 coordinate 42,211,292, forward strand.
GCTCCGCCCCCTAGCCCCGGCTCCGCTCCACCCCCCACCGGCTCCGCCCCCAACCCCGGCTCCGCTCCACCCCCTAGCCCCGGCTCCGCTCCACCCCCCACCGGCTCTGCCCCCTAACCCCGGCTCCTCTCCACCCCCCACCGGCTCCGCCCCCTAACCCCGGCTCCGCTCCAACCCCCCACCGGCTCCGCCCCCTAGCCCCGGCTCCGCTCCACCCCCCACCGGCTCCGCCCCCTCGTACCACCCCGGCTCCGCTCCACCCCCCACCGGCTCCGCCCCCTAACCCCGGCTCCGCTCCACCCCCTACCCCGGCTCCGCTCCACCCCCCACCGGCTCCGCCCCCTAACCCCGGCTCCGCTCCACCCCCACCGGCTCCGCCCCCTAACCCCGGCTCCGCTCCACCCCCACCGGCTCCGCCCCCTAGCCCCGGCTCCGCTCCACCCCCACCGGCTCCGCCCCCTTCCCCGGCTCCGCTCCACCCCCCACCGGCTCCGCCCCCTTCCCCGGCTCCGCTCCACCCCCCACCGCTCCGCCCCCTAGCCCCGGCTCCGCTCCACCCCCCACCGGCTCCGCCCCCTAGCCCCGCTCCGCTCCACCCCCCACCGGCTCCGCCCCCTAGCCCCGGCTCCGCTCCACCCCCACCGGCTCCGCCCCCTAGCCTCGGCTCCGCTCCACCCCCACCGGCTCCGCCCCCTTCCCCGGCTCCGCTCCACCCCCCACCGGCTCCGCCCCCTTCCCCGGCTCCGCTCCACCCCCCACCGGCTCCGCCCCCTTCCCCGGCTCCGCTCCACCCCCCACCGGCTCCGCCCCCTTCCCCCGGCTCCGCTCCACCCCCCCCACCGGCTCTGCCCCCTAGCCCCGGCTCCGCTCCACCCCCACCGGCTCCGCCCCCTAACCCCGGCTCCTCTCCACCCCCCACCGGCTCCGCCCCCTAACCCCGGCTCCGCTCCAACCCCACCGGCTCCGCCCCCTAACCCCGGCTCCGCTCCAACCCCACCGGCTCCGCCCCCTAGCCCCGGCTCCGCTCCACCCCCCACCGGCTCCGCCCCCTAGCCCCGGCTCCGCTCCACCCCCCACCGGCTCCGCCCCCAACCCCGGCTCCGCTCCACCCCCTAGCCCCGGCTCCGCTCCACCCCCCCACCGCTCTGCCCCCTAACCCCGGCTCCTCTCCACCCCCCACCGGCTCCGCCCCCTAGCCCCGGCTCCGCTCCACCCCCCACCGGCTCCGCCCCCTAACCCCGGCTCCGCTCCACCCCCCACCGGCTCCGCCCCCTAACCCCGGCTCCGCTCCACCCCCTAGCCCCGGCTCCGCTCCACCCCCCACCGGCTCCGCCCCCTAACCCCGGCTCCGCTCCACCCCCTAGCCCCGGCTCCGCTCCACCCCCCACCGGCTCCGCCCCCTAACCCCGGCTCCGCTCCACCCCCTAGCCCCGGCTCCTCTCCACCCCCCACCGGCTCCGCCCCCTAACCCCGGCTCCGCTCCACCCCCTAGCCCCGGCTCCGCTCCACCCCCACCGGCTCCGCCCCCTTCCCCGGCTCCGCCCCTCCCCAAGCTCTGCCCGGCTCCACCCCCCCCAGCCAGGCCCCTCGGGGCTCCGAGTGCGAGAGCCGCGGGGAGCAGGCACCTGCCAGCGCCGCGTGCGCCTCCTCCGCGAAGCTCTCTAGGGACTTGGGCGCTCGCCCGGAGCCTCCCTGCGCGCGCCGAAACGGCTTCTTCCTGCCCATGGCCGCGTGCCGCCACGTGACGTGACGTGACGTGATGTGCGCGAGCGGAGTGGCTCGAGCCCGGCTGCTGCCCAGAGGCGTATTTCCGCTTCCGGAGCGATGGCGGCCGAGGCGCTGCTGCTCGCGGTCCTGAGCGCGGCCTTCGGTGAGCAGCCCGGGGGGCTGGCCCCTGGGTCCGCGGGACCGGGACCGGAACCGGAACTGGCTTAACCACTGACTGCGCCCCCGTCGGCCGCTTCTCCCGCGCCCCGGGACCATCCGGGCGCTGCTCGGGCGCACCCTGCCCCCCCCCCCAGCGGGGTCCAGAGACCGCTCCCCGGCTGCTCCCCCTCCCCCACCCGCCCGCTGCCTGGCTGTGCCTCCGTTAGAGATCCTCTGCCCCCCACCCGCCCTCTGCCTGGCTGCTCCCTCCCCAGTAGAGACCCTTCCTTCCTTCCTTCCCACCCGCCCCTGCCTGGCTGTGCCTCCGTTAGAGATCCTCTCCCCCCACCCGCCCTCTGCCTGGCTGTGCCTCCGTTAGAGATCCTCTCCCCCCCACCCGCCCGCTGCCTGGCTGTGCCTCCGTTAGAGATCCTCTCCCCCCACCCGCCCTCTGCCTGGCTGTGCCTCCGTTAGAGATCCTCTCCCCCCACCCGCCCGCTGCCTGGCTGTGCCTCCGTTAGAGATCCTCTCCCCCCCCCGCCCTCTGCCTGGCTGTGCCTCCGTTAGAGATCCTCTCCCCCCACCCGCCCGCTGCCTGGCTGTCCTCCGTTAGAGACCCTCCTCCTCCTCCCACCCGCCCTCTGCCTGGCCGCCCTCCCTCCCCCCAGTAGAGACCCTTCCTTCCTTCCTTCCCACCCGCCCTCTGCCTGGCTGTGCCTCCGTTAGAGATCCTCTACCCCCCACCGCCCCTGCCTGGCTGTGCCTCCCGTTAGAGATCCTCTACCCCCCACCCGCCCTCTGCCTGGCTGTGCCTCCGTTAGAGATCCTCTCCCCCCACCCGCCCTCTGCCTGGCTGTCCTCCCCGTAGAGACCTTCCTTCCTTCCTCCCACCCGCCCCTGCCTGGCTGTGCCTCCGTTAGAGATCCTCTCCCCCCACCCGCCCCTGCCTGGCTGTGCCTCCGTTAGAGATCCTCTCCCCCCACCCGCCCCTGCCTGGCTGTCCTCCGTTAGAGACCCTCCCCCCCCCTCCGCTTCCCTTCCTTCCCCCCACCCGCCCCTGCCTGGCTGCTCCCTCCCCAGTAGAGACCCTTCCTTCCTTCCTTCCCACCCGCCCTCTGCCTGGCTGTGCCTCCGTTAGAGATCCTCTACCCCCCACCGCCCTCTGCCTGGCTGTGCCTCCGTTAGAGATCCTCTACCCCCCACCCGCCCCTGCCTGGCTGTCCTCCGTTAGAGACCTCTCCTCCTCCCACCCGCCCTCTGCCTGGCTGCTCCCTCCCCAGTAGAGACCCGTCCTTCCTTCCTTCCCACCCGCCCTCTGCCTGGCTGTGCCTCCGTTAGAGATCCTCTGCCCCCCACCCCCCCTGCCTGGCTGTGCCTCCGTTAGAGATCCTCTCCCCCCACCCGCCCTCTGCCTGGCTGTCCTCCGTTAGAGACCTCCTCTCCTCCCACCCGCCCCTGCCTGGCTGTGCCTCCGTTAGAGATCCTCTACCCCCCACCCGCCCCTGCCTGGCTGTCCCTCCCCGTTAGGACCTTCCTTCCTTCCCTCCCACCCGCCCTCTGCCTGGCTGTCCTCCGTTAGAGACCTCTCTCCTCCCACCCGCCCTCTGCCTGGCTGTGCCTCCGTTAGAGATCCTCTACCCCCCACCCGCCCCTGCCTGGCTGTCCCTCCCCGTAGAGACCTTCCTTCCTTCCTCCCACCCGCCCTCTGCCTGGCTGCTCCCTCCCCAGTAGAGACCCTTCCTTCCTTCCTTCCCACCCGCCCTCTGCCTGGCTGTCCTCCGTTAGAGATCCTCTCCCCCCACCCGCCCCTGCCTGGCTGTGCCTCCGTTAGAGATTTTTTTTTTTTTTTTTTTTTTTTTTTTTTTTTTCCGTTAGAGATCCTCTCCCCCCCCCGCCCGCTGCCTGGCTGCTCCCTCCCCAGTAGAGACCCTTCCTTCCTTCCTTCCCACCCGCCCTCTGCCTGGCTGTCCCTCCCCGTAGAGACCCCCCCCCCCCCCCCCCCCCCCCCCCCCCCCCCCCCCTCTGCCTGGCTGCTCCCTCCCCAGTAGAGACCCTTCCTTCCTTCCTTCCCACCCGCCCTCTGCCTGGCTGTGCCTCCGTTAGAGATCCTCTACCCCCCACCCGCCCGCTGCCTGGCTGTGCCTCCGTTAGAGATCCTCTACCCCCCACCCGCCCTCTGCCTGGCTGTGCCTCCGTTAGAGATCCTCTACCCCCCACCCGCCCGCTGCCTGGCTGTGCCTCCGTTAGAGATCCTCTACCCCCCACCCGCCCGCTGCCTGGCTGCTCCCTCCCCAGTAGAGACCCTTCCTTCCTTCCTTCCCACCCGCCCTCTGCCTGGCTGTGCCTCCGTTAGAGATCCTCTACCCCCCACCCGCCCTCTGCCTGGCTGTGCCTCCGTTAGAGATCCTCTACCCCCCACCCGCCCGCTGCCTGGCTGTGCCTCCGTTAGAGATCCTCTACCCCCCACCCGCCCTCTGCCTGGCTGTGCCTCCGTTAGAGATCCTCTACCCCCCACCCGCCCGCTGCCTGGCTGCTCCCTCCCCAGTAGAGACCCTTCCTTCCTTCCTTCCCACCCGCCCTCTGCCTGGCTGCTCCCTCCCCAGTAGAGACCCTTCCTTCCTTCCTTCCCACCCGCCCTCTGCCTGGCTGTGCCTCCGTTAGAGATCCTCTACCCCCCACCCGCCCTCTGCCTGGCTGTGCCTCCGTTAGAGATCCTCTGCCCCCCACCCGCCCGCTGCCTGGCTGTGCCTCCGTTAGAGATCCTCTACCCCCCACCCGCCCTCTGCCTGGCTGCTCCCTCCCCAGTAGAGACCCTTCCTTCCTTCCTTCCCACCTGCCCACTGCTTGGCTGTGCCCCCAAGTAGAGACTCCTCCCACACCTGCCTGCTGCTTGGCTGTGCCCCCCCAGTAGAGAACCCCACCTGCTCGCTGCCTGGCTGTGCCCCCAAGTAGAGACTCCTCCCACACCTGCCTGCTGCCTGGCTGTGCCCCACCAGTAGAGACCCCTCCCCCACACTTGCCTATTGGTTATGCCCTTTACTAAAGTTGCTCCCCCCACACCCACCCACTGGCTGTGCTCCAAGTAATGCCCCCGCCCCACACAACTGCCTACTGACTATGCCCCCAGTGCAGCTCCTTTCCCCAAACCCACCTGCTAACTATACCCACCAGTGAAGCTCCTCCCTCACCCCTGCTGGCTGACTGCTACTGCATTGAGCTTCCTCTCCTACCTATGGACCATGCCTTTTTTCTTATAGGTATCTTTACGATAGCTGGAAAGATGAAAATCGTGGAGGAGCCGAACACCTTTGGGTGCGTGGCCCTGCTACTTCCCTATGCTAAACTTCTCTTGTTGCTGACAGCAGTTTACTATCTCTTTGTGTATTCTGGACACATTAGCTTATATTATAGACATGCAGTTGAGCAGTGATAATCATCTTCTATCAACTTCTTTGGCATGCACCCTGCGCAAGCTTTTGTCTTCTCTGTAAAGAATATAGCTTTTTACATAAAGAGAGCTCTTTCAGTGTAAAATATTAGTGGCAATGAGGGACAGGTACTTTTTGCCTTGATGTGGCAAGTTGAGGAAACTGCTCTGTTGTGGCGTTAATGTTGAAGTCAAGATAAAAACTACAAGCTAGTCAAAATAAGAACTACAGTGCCTTGCTTCCACCAGGATTTTATACTGAAATAATTATCTTGATGTAAAATCACACACTTTGTTTTGCCATGAGCTATAACCACAGCCTTGCTCTCTCTAATCAAGTGGGAGCTACACAATCTGCCTGCAAGTCACAAGTTCAGACATAGGAACTGTCACCAGGGGTATTGCAGGTGGTGCCCTCTACAGTGATGGCAGCTGGCTTTAAGAACTAAAGTCAAATCTAACCAGTACCAAATTTGAGTCCAGAACCCTGAGCACTGGTTAGATTGGAAAATAACTCATAGCATTCTAGGAATGAGGATGGAGCTATTAACTGTGAGATGGACCCTGTGTCAATGGATAATGAAATAAATTGCATCCATTCTTTGAGATGTCTAAAGTTTTCCTAAAGGACAGGATGCAGTAGGTCATCTTCTCTCAAAGAAGTGGCTGCTTGGCCCTTAGTAAGAAACAGAGCTATGAAGGTTTAACCAATTAACCGGTAAACCTCACCCTTAATGGCAGGGGGCTGCTCTAGCCAAGCAAGGTGTCTGCGGTGGAAAAGGGCTGCTCCAACCTCTTCTCAGGGAAACGGGTGGCTATCGCTCAAGACGCTTTCCTACTTGGAGCACCCCAGAGCTACTGGATCTTACCAGTGTTTGATGAATCAGTGCAACATTTCTTCAGCCCTTTGTGTGTGATCAAGACACCCTGCAGTGCAGAGCCAAGATAAAGGAATTCCGTCAGTTGTACCAGAAGATGAAGGAGGCAACCAGTCTGATGCTGCACCAAACACATGCCATTTTTATAAAGAACTGGGCACGCTCCTTGGTGGGGACCCCATGCCCATACTCAAGGAACCTGTGGATTCTTTCCATGGCACAGAGTCAGAAACAGGACTTAACCTGGAAGCAGAAGTTCTTGATGAAGAGGTGGAAGTGGTCAAGGAGGAGGGGGTTCATTGTGGGCCAACCTGTGCTCCAGGCAGCGAGGAATTTGTTGTTCTCATGCCCTAGGAGTCTCAGCAACTATACGGGAAGCATGAAGCAAGGGAAGAGTTGCAGGGTAAGTTGCTCTATTGCAAGCAGGGGTTGGGGGTGGGTGGATGGTGGCCATGTGGGGCAGTAAATTGCTCTACTGCAGCTGGGGGGGGGGCAGTGGCATGGGGTGGTAAGTTGCTATGTTTTGTAGTGGGGTCGAGGTGGGGTGGGCATCAGCAGGAATTTGCTCTTGCAGCTGGAGGGCGAGGGGGAGAGTGGCACCAGTGGCACAGGGTGAATGAAGGCTTTATTCCTGTGAGCTGGCTAAGCGCTGCCTGCGTATACGTTATGTCCAAATAGCGCATTGATGTACACAGAGATATCAATAGAATCTTGCTGGGTAAGAAAAAAGTGGCCAGTGTGTTCAGAGACGTGCATGTTAGTGAAATGTTACAATCTTTATCAGGAACAGTGCAGTCACTCTATTGTTAATGGTTACGTTTTCAGACCAGACCTTAAGAAGTCAGGTATGCTCCCACACAGACAGATTCCATCAACTAAGGAAAAAACCCTCAGAAGACGAGAGAAGATCTAGTCAAGGAGGTTTTGCAGCATTCAACGCTTCAAACACAGAAAAGGGAGTAAAGGAGGGTCAGGGAGCTGAAAGTCAGAACAGAAGCCACTGAGTGCATGCTAAAGCTCATGGAAGACCAAAATGAGATCCTGAAGTGTCTTCTCAGTATGAAGAGTGAACAGAGCCAAAGGCCTCCATGTCAGCACATGCAGAATTCTTTTCACAGTGACCCTTCTTCTATGCCCACATGCTCATTTTCATTGTCAGGTAATGTTTTTTTTCTTAGCACACGCCACTCCCCATCACAGGAGTTGTGACTTTGACAGCTGGTCCATTAACACAACTGTGAAGTTTTCCAATAACTCTTACCGTCGAATATCCACTCTATGTAAATGACCATGATTGAAAGGCATCAATAAAAACAAATGAGGCAGATTTCTATGATTTGGTTTTGTGTGACACAACCCACACCAATTGCTCTGGTCCCTGGAGAAGCCTATATACCTTAGTTTCATAGGAATGCCTCATTCAGGATGAGCAGTGGGATGAGGCACAGAAGCTTTGCAGCAAAGTATGATTTATTGCCCTGCACACTTGCAGAAGAGCTGCCCCGACAGAAGACTTCCCCACTCCAAGCTGATTTGCTGAACGGTAGCAACTGGAAGTGGCCAGCTTCTACAAAGCAATGGCAACACGCTTCTCTACCAAGAGAGCAGCTCTCATTCGGGTGCCCTTGGCGCCACAGTTCAGGGGCCAGGTCAGCACGCTGCTACAGGAAGGTTGTTTTAAGCATCCTAAAGTTCTGTAGCCACTGGTCTTCATCCCACACCTGCATGACAATGCGATCCCACCACTCAGTGCTGGTTTCCCTAGTCCAAAAGTGATGCTGTACTCTGCACAGCTGCTCTGTGACAGCCAAATGCCATGCCAAGTTGCTGTTGTCCCTGTCACTCACACTGTTGTCCACATCTGAGTCTTCTTCCTGTGATACTAAGTGCACAATTAGCTCTGCTACAATGCACAGCGCATGGGAGAGAAGTCTGGGATCCATGTTTCTCACAACAGATGCTAGAGTGCTCAGCAAGGACTGTCATTCAAATGGTATGAAAGTAAGCCAGAAGCCCCAGGAGGGCTGGGAAGCAAAAAGGTGGCTGATGGGACCTTTTTCACATTCCCAAAATTCCTAGTGCTGTGTTATGCATTTCCTAGTGACTGAAGGTTGCCATGCACTGTGGGATGCTTACCCAAATTGCTTTGCTCTTTCTGTCAACAGGGGAACTAACAATGTGGCTATGATCTGTCTATAGAGGGTGGCAGTATAAACATGACTTGGTCACTTTCTTTTTTGCCACTTATGAATGTTGACAGTATTTTTGTTACCAGCTTTTTCCAGTGTAGACATAGCCTTACACAAGTTAGATGTCTTTTGGTCACCAGGATTCCTTAGAATACTCGAGGAACTGACTGAGGAAATATCTGAGCTATTATTATCTTTGAAAAGTCATGGAAGATGTAAGCGATTCCAGAAGACTGGAAAGGGGCAATTACAATGCCCAGCTATAAAAAGCGAAACAAGGACAACCCAGGATACTACAGACCAGTAAACCTAACTTCTGTGCTAGGAAAGATAATTTAGCAAATAATTAAGGAATGCATTTGCAAATATTTGGAAGATAATAAGGTGATAAAGTAATAGCATGGATTTATCAAAAACAAATCCTGTTAATCTAACTGGATAGCTTTCTTTGATGGAATTAGAAGTCTTGTGGGTAAGGGGGAAGATGTAGATGTGGTGTACCTAGATTTTAGTCATGCATTTCTTACGGTCTCTCATGAAAAGCAAACGTCATTCTGAAATGTATCAACACGAGTGTTGTAAGCAAGACACGAGAAATAATTCTGCTCTACTTCGTGCTAGTTAGACCTCAACTGGAATACTGTCTCCAGTTTTGGGTACCACAGTTCAGGAAAGATGTGGAAAAATTGGAAATAGTCCAGAGAAGAGCAACAAAAATGATTAAAGCTATAGAAAACATGACCTATGAGGGAAGATTGAAAGAAATGGGTTTGTTTAGTCTGGAAAAGAGAAGATTGGTAACTTTAAAATGAGCAACAAAAATTATTCTTTGTAACCTTTGAGAGTAGGACAAGAAGCAATGGAATTAAATTGCAGCACAGGAGGTTTAGGTTGGACGTTAGAAAAAATGTCTTAACTTTCAGTGTGGTTAAACACTGGAATAAATGCCTAGGGAAGTCATGGAATCTTCATCATTGGAGATTTTTAAGAGCAGGTTAGACAAACATGTATCTGGGATGGTCTAGATGGTGCTTGGTCTTGCCAGTATCTGGACTAGATAACCTACCTCTCCAGGTCCCTTTCAGTCCCATGATTCTGTGATCTTTGCAGCCTGGAGAATTTTGACAATCAATCTATTTGGTGCAGAGGACAATAGAAAATGTTGTCTTCAGTTCTTAAAAGGTCCTCTGTCTGCCCATCTCAACTGGCAGTCGGCTCTCCGTTATGCTTCCCCCACCAATCCTGGTCATCCCACAGATAATCTTCAAGAAGGAGGAGAATTGGGGGAAACTCATTCTCATTGCCTTTGTGTGGCCAAGGCAGTGCTGGTTCTCTCACCTTCTTGCACTGTCAAATCAGCCTCTGACAGCCTCTTCTTCACTCCATCCCGACCTACTTACCTGGAATTGTTGTCACACTCTACATTCTGCTGTCACCTCCCTACATCTCATGGCACGGCTAAATGAGGACGAGTGGTTTTCAGTGGCTGTTCAACGGAGTCTATTCAACATTAGGAAGTCTTCTATCAGAATGGCATACTTAGCAAACTGGAATAGATTTTCAGTGTGGTCATTGGCCAGCAGATTTCAGCCAATGCCAGCTTCTGTCCTAGCGTACTGGCTGCACGTTCAGATGTCAGGCCTTGTTCTTAGCTCATTGAGAGTGCATCTGGCTGTGATGTCAGTGTTTCATCTCCCCATTCAGAAAATATCAGTCTTATCCAATGCCATGAAGCAAGATTCTTGAAAGGGTGGCTCCTTCTCCATCATCTAGTCCGAGAACTGGTTTTTCTGTGGAACTTTAACATGGACTTGTGGGGTTTGATGGGACCTTTGTTTGAGCCCCTGGCATCTTGTCCCTTTCTGCTTTTGTGTCAGAAGACAGTATTCCTGGTAATGATAATGTCTGCAAGGAGGGCCTGAGATTTCCAGGTTCTGATGTCAGGGAGATGGATTTGGAACAGAGCAGACTGCTGAGTCACTTCACTTCCTGTGGCTCCTGCTGCTACCATGAGTGGAAGGGCCTGACACCTGCTACTACCCTATGCTAGGCCCCACAGGTAATCCTCCAGGCTGCCCTGGGCTAGGGATGTTAAATTTTGATTAATCAATGAATCGAGTAGTCAATGGAATTTCCATTGACAACTCGATTAGTTGATAAGGGAAGCGCTTGCTATCCTGCTGTGCCCCCTCCCTTTGAAATATACAGGAGCCGCTTTCAGCTCCTGTACATTTCAAAGGGAGAGACCCAGCGGGTTTCCCTGGCTCTCGTACATTTCAAAGGGAGAGAGACAGTGGGAACCCATGCCAGTGGGGTCCAAAGCAGTCCCCGCTGGCGCCGGTTCCCCTTTGTGCCTCTTCCTTTGAAATGTACAAGAGCTGCAGGTAGTTCTTGTATATCAAAAGGAGAGGAGCGGCACTCGGGACCAGTGTGAGCAGGACTGTGTCAGTCCCCACTTGCGCTGTTTCCCTGCTGCCCTCTGCCTCCCCTTCTCCCTGCGGAGACGGTGCTGGGGGGAACCGGTCTTTAAGCTGGCTTCCCCCCAGTACTGGCTCCTGCTCTCCCCATTGTTGCCGCTCTCTGACAGGCAGCAAGTGGTGGGGGGGAAAGACTAGTTGAGTTCCTACTCAACTACCCAATAAGTATTTGTTTATCGGGTAATCAACTAGTTGCTTACATCCCTACCCTGGGCCCTGTGGCTAACATTACTATGGGTGACTTGTCCCATGCATAGGACAGTTGAGGCACCCTCCCTAGAGCATGAGGCGCCATCCCAAACCATCTTATGGATGGGATAGCTCTGGTGGTGGGGCATGGACAGTTTAGGCTTCGGTCCTCCCCTTCTGGAGTCGTAATAATTTTTGTCAGAAAGGGGTTGCTGTTCAATGAAATTTGAAAAGCCTTGTTCTAATTTAATCTCATTGCAAATGGAATTTTTTTTCTTTTTTTAAAAGATTGAACAATCCATTCCTACCTCAGCCAAACAGGCTCCTTCCAAAGATGCCACCTTCCCCACCATCAGGTTTGTGCAAATATCAGTTATTATGTTTGTAGTTATTTACCATTTTTATGCTAGCATTGCTAAAAGAGAGAGAGTATAGTCTTTGATTGCATTTGTCTAATAGTAAGAAAACCTTTGGCAGAAGCACTTGCCACAATATAATATGTACACATTCTTTAATCCAGTCGTGAAAATGCCTCTCAGCCTTGTGGAAGAATAATGTATTTTCTGAATTTCACAGATAATTACCAGCATCCTAGGAAATGCTACCAGTTAATACTTATGACTTTTATAGTACATAACGTAGTAAAAATTGTTTGCCTGTGTGAGTCTATGACTCGGTTCTCAGTCTCTAAAATTGGGACAACAATGCTTCTGACTTCACAGGGTGTTTGAAGGAAAAATATATTAAAGATTGAGGCACAAAGATTCTATGATATCGAGGTACCTTAGTTAGGTGTCTTGGATGCTGATTGCTATATACTCTGTAGAAAATTAAATCTGCAACACGTACACGTACAATTCTGTGATCATGATAACTCTCTTTAAATGTAACCAACTCATTAGCCTTTTTCAAATTATTTCATTTTATTTTCAGGTCCTGCACATCTCTTTAGTCTTGCTGGAAAGTGTTTCAGTTTTGTGGAATCTACGTGAGTTCCTGGTTTAGATGCCTGACTATATTTTTAGGATTGGAGGTGATATAGGCCTTTATTTTTAAATCTGAAACATTTTGTTTCCTTAGGTATAAATATGAGTTCTGTCCTTTCCATAATGTCACTCAGCACGAGCAAACGTTTCGGTGGAATGCCTACAGTGGGATTTTAGGGTGAGAAATCCAGACTTTTCTTTTTTACTTTAGTTTGAGTTACTTTCTTTGTATAGAGCTTTCAAAATCTGCACTTTTAAAATCAACTATAGTTACATTACCTTAGAAATAATCTAACCTTGACATTAGATTCAAACTCTATTCCCTAAACTGCTTTCAGTTACACCAATGCCACTATCCTCTAGCAGTTGATGAGGTTGTAAGGTTGTACCTGAGGGCACAATTTATGTGACTATTACTGCAAAATGTATCTTGTTATACCTCTTCTGATAGCCAAATCATGGACTTTTAGTAAATGAGGCTCTTTACTATGTATTTTAATAATTAATGAGTTCTTGTTTGACTGACATTTTATTCTTGAGACTTAATTTAAGAATACATAAAATAAATCAATCTGACATTTTTCAACTGCAGGCCTCATCTAGCTGCTGCTGTTCTCGTTGCTTTACAGTTAATGATGAAAATACAATTTTAGTGGCTATTGCTTTAAACTTAAAAATGCCATGATGGTTGAGGTGGCTGCTGTGGGGCCCCCCAAAGCACAGGGCTTAGGGTGGCTGCCCTGAACCATCTTATGGAGGGGGTATCTCTTCATGAAGATCCAGAATTTGGAAGTCCTAGTTGGTCTTACTGTATGCCGAGTAAAATGTGAGAGAAGATTCTACAGGTAAACATTCTTTCTAATAATCCTCTTCTTATTTCTGGATCATGTGCAGCATTACATCAACTGCTTGAGATTGTCAAGAATGGGAATTATCCCACATATGGGATCATAACTCTTAAAACACTAAATAAAAAGTCTAAAGGCAGGACTAATATAACTACAAAATGGAGGCATTATAGTTGTTTATTGCACATTCTAATAAAGCAAAAATTGTTTTCCATATCTTTCCTTTCCACTAAAATACAGTGTTCCTCATCTCTCAGCCCCTTGAATACTTGGGAAGGCTAATAGGACTTTTAATATATCCTAAAGGTTAAAAAATTTGGTCTGAGTTGGACCAGCAGGGCAATAAATTTCAATCTTTGAAGATGCTGTACTTCTAGACTTGTTTCATTTAAACCACCTGTTCTTATATGAATGGCTTAGCTAATTGTAGGTCTAGTAGCATTACACAAAAGGGCTTGCAGGTTGATGTAGCCAGGTCCAAAACCATTAAGGGCTTTATAGTTCAAAATGAACACCTTACATTTAATCCAGAAACAGACTAGAAGCCATTGTCAACTATTTCTACAAGAAGCACAAAATGAGCTTACAACCACTATTTACATTAGCCAAAGTTTGCTTGCAGGTAAGAGCTGGTCTTCCTTGCAAGTAGCAGAGGGGTAGCCATGTTAGTCTGAATCTGACTTCTCGTCGCTCTTGCATGTAGGACAGTCAGAAAGTCAGGCTGAAAGGAGGAGGTTACACCCAGAAATACAGTGGCCCTTAGAACCAGTCAGTGGCAGAAATTAGTTTGTAGTCACTCTTGTAGGCATTATTGAGAATCCTACAAGCTAGCTGAACTGCAGTGGATTCCTAGACAGCAGTAGGAAGCCTGTGTAGGAGATAAAAGTCTTTAAGCTGTGAAGCCCCAGAACCACTGAATGATTAGATTTGTCTGGAAACTGGGAGAGTAACAGAACTGTTAGAATCATAGAACTGGAAGGGACTTCAAGAGGTCATCAAGTCCAGTCCACTGCATTCATGGCAGGACCAAGAACCATCTAGACCAGGGGTTGGCAATTTATGGCTCGTGAGCCAAATGTGGCTCTTTTGAAGCTCAACCTCCCCTTGCTCCCTCACAGCAGGAATCTGCGCTGGCACTCTAGCCTTGCAGCCCCCCGCGAGATTAGAGCACCAGTGCTGGATTCCTGCGGAGGAGAGGAGGGAAAACCCTGAGCCTCTCTGCGAAATCCGGCTTGTGGGGTAGCAGAGCCACAAATAGCTGTGCATGCTAGTGCTCCCCTTCCCCTTCCGGGGGAACAGCAGTTCACAAACGTGCTTCAGTGGGAGCAGCAGGGAAAGCCTCCAGTGCCTGGGAGCAGCACGTGGTGCGAAAACAAGTGCCCCCCCCCCCCGCCCTTTATGCCCAGACCCTGCACACCCGGCGCCTCACACCCCCCCCCCCCGCCAAGACCCTGAGCCCCCAGCCTGCCTCTGCCCCCTCTCCTCTGGCCAGACACCTACCCCATCCTGCTCTTCACCTTCCCCCTAGCCAGATACCCTATTCCCAGCCTGCTCCTTACCTCCCGCTCAGATCCTGCACCCCCATCCCTGGCCCACTTACTGGCAGCCCTGTCCAGCATACTTAATCCCTCATTTCTGGCCCCACTCCAGTGTTTGGGGGGGGGGGGGGGGCTCCACAAAATCCACTAACCCTGGAACCCCAGAAGAGTAAATCTGGCCTGAGGCCTTGAACCTCAGTCCTCCCTGCTCCTCTCTCCACCATGGGTCTGGAGCACCGGGGGGAGTGAAGTGTTTCAATTGGGGGCCACATCAGTGAGGATTTGGGGGGGGGGCTTGTAGCTGTGGTGGGTTTTTTGTTTGCTTCTCACTGGCATGGTCCCCAACAGATATTTCTGTGGGTCAGTGGCCCCCAGCTCAAAAAAAGTTCCCCACCACACCATAAATAAAGACAGTGTTGAAACTTTTGTATTGAACGTAATATTTTACTTTATTTAAAAATGAAGCCTGGCCAGCAAGCCCCCAGTTGGGGCCCAGCCCCCATCTGGCCACAGTGTCATAACACTTCTGCGCACACACACCGCCACACTCCAACCCTGAGCCCATCATACACCTGAATCCCTGCCCTGAGCCCCTCATACTCCCCCACATCCCCAGATTCCTGCACCTCACAGCCCCAGTCCCCTGCCATAACACTCCTGCACCCCCACACACCCCAGCCCTGTGCTCTGAGCCCATCATACACCCAAATCCCCTGCCCTGAACCCCTCACACACCCAAACCCAGAGTCCTGCATCCCTAGCCCCCTGCCATAACACTCCTACACCCCCCATATCCCCAGTTCACTGCCATAAGATTGACAGAAGACAGCCCAAATCTGTGCACAAAGCTGGATTTGACCAGTTATGATGTAAATGATGTAAAATATTAAGTTGTATATTTTCAGTCATGCAAATGGGCATTCTTATAGGGCCAGTTCTGCATTTTGATGTAGTTTGGCTCTTTGGTTTGAAAAGTTTGCGACCCCTGATCTAGACCATTCTGACATGCATTTGTCTAATCTGCTCTTAAAAATCTCTAATGATGGAGATTCCACAATCTCCCTAGACAATTTATTCCAGTGCTTAACCACCCTGACAGTTAAAAAGTTTTTCCTAATGTCCAACCTAAACCTCCCTTGCTGCAATTTAATCCCATTGCTTTTTGTCCTATTCTCAGAGGTTAAGAATAATAATTGTTGTCCCTTCACCTGGTAACAACTTTTTAGGTACTTGAAAGTTATCAGTCTTCTCTTTTCCAGACTAAACAAACTCAATTCTTTCAATCTTCCTTCATAGCTCATGTTTTCTAGATCTTTAATCATTTTTGTTGCTCTTCTCTGGACTATTTCCAGTTTTTCCACATAATGGGAAATGACTGCCTACGAAGAAGTATTGTGGAAAGGGATGTAGGGATTATAGTGGACCACAAGCTAAATATGAGTGTAATAGTGTTGCAGTAAAGCGACCATCTGGAATGTGCTAGCAAGTGTGTTAGAAGTAAGATATGAGATGTAATTGTTCCACTTCACTCTGCACTGATTAGGCCTCAGATGGAGTATTGTGTTCCGTTCTGGATGTTACATTTCAGGAAGAGATGGACAAATTGGAAGAAGTCCAGAGAAAAGCAATAAAAGCTCATGATGCAATATATATTTTTTTGTTAGTCTCTAAGGTGCCACAGGACTATTTGTTGATTTCATAAAGGATTTTTTTGGATTGAGAAACAAAAATAGTGATTTTACATATTTGATAATGAAAGCTGAGTATTTTTAAGTGTGGGATTATTCTTTCTACTCAAATTAGATAATTTGAAAAATTTCATGTCTATAGTTCCTCTAAGTTGTTCTGTAAATGCCTTCAAACTCCAGGATATAGAGAATCTATTTCTTGGAGATAGCAGTGCATTCTGAATTGGGTGCCGCATCCTAAAATGCAAGAGCTTGCATTATCATCATATATATAGTAGCCCAATGTCTGTGACTCTGTAATGCTGAAACACTGGCTGTTCCCTCTGGGCAACGCTGTTGCCTCCCGCCATGGTACTCGGCTGACTTCTGCGCCGCTCAGCCAGGCCGCCGCGGGGGACCAAGCGGCGCAAGCGGCCGTTTGGGCGCCGCGGTCCCCAAACGGCCACTTGCACCGCTTGCTCCCCCGCGGCGGCCTGGCTGAGCAGCGCAGAAGTCAGCCGAGCGCCACGGCAGGCGGCGAAGGGGGGCGGTGCGGTGACGTGCGGCATGACAGCGGCTCCAGGCCCCGCCCCCTGGCTGTGAACGTCACCGCCCCGGCCCCCTTCGCCTCCTGTAGTGGTGCTCGGCTGACTTCTGCGTCACTCAGCCAGGCTGCCGCGTGGTAGCAACTGGCGCAAGCGACCGTTTGGGCTACACACTCCCCATGCAGCACAGGGAGCGCGGCGCCCAAACGGCCATTTGGGCTCCGCGGTCCCCCGAGTCAGAGGCAGGAGGGGGAGGAGAAGAGAAAGAGAGACAGAGAGAGAGGGGGGGAGGTGGAGGAGAGCTGAGAGAGAGAGAGGGGGAGGCAGTAGTAGGAGGAGGGGAGAGAGAGAGATGGAGCAAGAGACCAGAGGCTCAGGAGAGAAGACCGATGTGGAGGAGAGACCTGAAAATCCCGTCTTATGATGGGCTAATTGGCTAGTCATATATATAGTAGCCCAATGTCTGTGACTCTGTAACGCTGAAATGCTGGCTGTTGCCTGAGTCACGTCCTTCGCCTCCCGCCGTGACGCTCGGCTGACTTTTGCGCTGCTCAGTCGGGCCGCCGCGCGGGAGCAAGTGGCACAAGCGACTGTTTGGGCTCCGTGTTCCCCATGCAGCACAGGGAGCACGGAGCCCAAACGGCTGTTTGGGCTCCGCAGTCCCCCGAGTGAGAGGCAGGAGGGGGCGGAGAAGAGAAAGAGAGAGTGAGAGGCAGGAGGGGGAGGAGAAGAGAAAGAGAGAGATGGAGAGAGAGGCAGGAGACAGAGGAGAGCTGAGAGAGAGAGAGAGAGGGGAAGGCAGTAGGAGGAGGAGAGAGAGAGAAAGAGACACGGAGCGAGAGATCGGAGGCTCAGGAGAGAAGACCGACGTGGAGGAGAGACCTGAAAATCCCGTCTTATGACGGACTATTTGGCTAGTATAACAATAGTATTGTACTTTTCTGCATTTATGATCTTCAGTAGTTTGATAGGCACCCTATAGATTATGTATTTTTGAAAATAGACAGATGCCCCCCCCTCCCACACACAGAGAGCTATGTAAAGCCAAAGTGATTGAAAATTGAAGTCGTGTTCATTTATTAGCCCCGCAATTTTTGTATGGTTTTATTTCCATGCCTTTTTCAGTAAATTAAGCAAAAGGAGCGAATGGGGCAGCCTGAGGTTTATGGACTGTCGTCTTTTACTGTACATTCTTAAAGAGCTGAACAAATGTTATTTGTCAGGGTGCTTCTGTGAAGCAGTATTATCCCCATTGTACAGGTGGGAAACAGAAGAATAGAGGTGAAGTAACTTTTCTAATGACCTTACAGTGGCTGTTGTAAAGGCAGGCCTACTTGTCTTCTCTCCCAAGATGACGAGAGAGTCCATAATCTCATCATGGTTTCATGCAGATGCACATGGCATGATTGCAATAAAAGTGTTGTAATGCTGATGTATGGGGCATTAGGAGACCTCCCAGCATGCTAGGGTGAACACCGGTAAACAGCTTATTCCTCATGTGGTGTGATGCAGTGCAGTGTGGGATAGCAACAGGAGGATTGTCAAGTCAGTGTGAAACACAGATACATCCTCATGAACCTTTTTCTGCGCTAGTTCATTCTAGAATTAACATAATCCACTTTCAAAGTGAATTACTCAATTTGCAATAATTGGTTATTTAATATGAGATAATTGTGTTGTATCAACCCTGGGCATTTTAATTCAAAAACAAAAGTTAGTGTGAAAAATCTTGTGCAGACAATCCCTCTGAGTCAGGATTCTGTTCTTGGCCCCTAGTCTTAGTTGATTGTGAGACCACCATGGCACTCTTCTGAATATCATGAGTTTTATGGTCTAACAGGAAGTATTTCTTTTTAAATGGGAATAGGTCACTTACCAGAAATATATCAATCAATGCTTCTCGTCATTGACAAGTTCTGAAGAACAAGCATTTTTTTTTGTATTCTTGTTTTACCCATCTGCTGATTGGATGGTCTTACTCTGCATTCTGAGCAACTGAGGAGATTGGAATTTGGTAACACCTCTTTCAAACAAACTAGTGATGACAAAATTAAACCCTACCTCATTACAGGCATGTCTCATGTCTCAAGTCTCAATAAAACTGAAGAGTTTTATTTGATTAAGGAAGTGTGGAATGGTTTTGAGATATGTCAGAAGAACCATAGTGCTCTGAAACTACTGAGATGAAGACTCTCTAAACAATTAAAGAACTCCACTGTGGTTATAAGGCAATTGACCTGTGATGGGGCAGATCTGGGCAATAAGAAAAGGAGATATTAAAGGACCTTCAAAAAATTGAAATGGAGAAAGTGAAGTTTAGTACAGTGTTAGAGTATTTCTGTTTTGCTTACCAGGTTTTTAATTTTTCTCCCAAAAACTAAAACAAGATATTTGTGATGTTCTCTTTTTCCAGTATCTGGCATGAATGGGAAATTTATAACAACACATTTGTTGGCATGTGGATGAGAGAAGGGGATTCATGTGAAACCAAGAACAGAGAGACAAAGGTACAGTAATTAATCATTCTGATGCAGTTCACATAGCTGGCATGTTTGTACCAATTTAATCTTTTACAACCATTAATATATGATAGGGCTTGAAAAACTTAGATGGAGCTTTTCAAATTGAGATATCTTCCTGCCTGAAGGGTTCATGGTTTAGGACATGATGTAGAAAAATGCAAGATGAGTTATGGAATAACAGTTAGGAACAGAGGGTAAAACCAGGATAAAAGGCTGATGATGATGTTTTCACACACACCAGTTAAAGATTTTAACTCTTTCTTTTTGTTCATGCAAAATAGGATGTTGTGTTATTGCCTTTACCATTAGGGACAAATATTCTGTAACTTCTGCAATGTGCCACTGCTACATAAGAGGAAGAGAAACAGGAATTACTTGTAGGACTGGAGTTGCCAGCAACTACTGGATGACACATATATAGGTGTCAAGGGAGAGAGAACTAGGTAGTTAAAAAGTCTTTTGAAAGGGTCAGTCCTAGGACTAATCCTATTCAACTTATTCATAAATGATCTGGAGAAAGGGATAAACAGTGAGGTGGCAAAGTTTGCAGACGATACTAAACTGCTCAAGATGGTTGAGACCAAAGCAGACTGTGAAGAACTTCAAAAAGATCCCACAAAAAACTAAGTGATTGGGCAACAAAATGGCAAATGAAATTTAATGTGGATAAATGTAAAATAATGCACATTGGAAAAAATAACCCCAACTATACATATAATATGATGGGGGCTAATTTAGCTACAACTAAACAGGAAAGAGATCTTGGAGTCACCATGGATAGTTCTCTGAAGACGTCCACGCAGTGTGCAGCGGCAGTCAAAAAAGCAAACAGGATGTTAGGAATCATTTAAAAAGGGATAGAGAATAAGACAGAGAATAACTTATTGTCTCTATATAAAACCATGGTACGCCCACATCTTGAATACTGCGTACAGATGTGGTCTCCTCATCTCAAAAAACATATACTGGCATTAGAAAAAGTTCAGAAAAGGGCAACTAAAATGATTAGGGGTTTGGAACGGGTCCCATATGAAGAGAGATTAAAAAGACTTGGACTTTTCAGCTTAGAAAAGAGGAGACTAAGGGGGGATATGATAGAGGTATATAAAGTCATGAGGGGTGTGGAGAAAGTGAATAAGGAAAAATTATTTACTTGTTCCCATAATGTAAGAACTAGGGGCCACCAATTAAATTAATGGGCACCAGGTTTAAAACAAATAAAAGGAAGTTCTTCTTCACACAGCACACAGTCAGCCTGTGGAACTCCTTGCCTGAGGAGGTTGTGAAGGCTAGGACTATAACAGGGTTTAAAAAAGAGCTAGATAAATTTATGGAGGTTAAGTCCATTACAGGCTATTAGCCAGAATGGGTAAGGAATGGTGTCCCTAGCCTCTGTTTGTCAGAGGGTGGAGATGGATGGCAGGAGAGAGATCGCTTGATCATTACGTGTTCGGTGCACTCCCTCTGAGACACCTGGCATTGGCCACTGTTGGCAGACAGGATACTGGGCTGACCCAGTATGGCCATTCTTATGTTCTTATGAAACCAAGTGGCAGAGAAACTTGCATGAGAAAAGTAGAGGGCCAAGTAACAAGAAGCATGTGCAGGTGAGAGAGGAGTAGAACAGATGTGGGCCAAAGGATGGGAGGTGAAATGAAGAGCAAATACAGACAGTATAATTAGTTTTTGTCAAAATGTTAAATCTATTAAAAACAGTTAATACATGACTCTTTCATGTGAATAGTTGTAACTGTAAGGGATTTTATATGATTGTGAACAGGAGGGAGGTGTCCACAAGATTCTCTAAAAATATGGGCCATACTATGAAAAATCTGAGAACTTTTGCTTTAGACTTCTTCTCCCCTTGTTAAAATAATGTTTGCACTTCTCTAGGTCCTTACATTTGAAGATGTTAAGGAGCTTTACCGAATTAAGTCTAACATTCCTCTGTGACATACAACATTACATGTGACATTATGCAATGCACAATCAACATGTGGAACTCCTTGCCATAGGTTGTTGTGAAGACCAGGGCTTTAACATGGTTCAAAAAAGAAATAGATAAATTCATAGAGGTTAGGTCCATCAGTGGCTATTGTCCAGGATGGGCAGGAATGGTGTCCCTAGCCTCTGTTTGTCAGGGACTGGGAATGGACAACAGGGGATGAATCACTTGATGATTACTTGTTCTGTTCATTCCCTCTGGGGCACTTGGCATTGGCCTGTTGGAAAACAAAATACTGGGCTAGATGGACTTTGGTCTGACTCAGAATGACCGTTCTTATTTTCTAAGACAATAGCTATTGCTTTTGATTGTATGTGGAAGCACTTACATACTGTGTTGCTGGCAGCTGTGTAAAGCCCTAATGATAGATAGGTTTATCAGTGAGAAAGTGATGAAGGGAGTGATGTGACTTGGCCAAGTCACAAGAAGAATCCTATTGGAGAGCCATAAATAGAACCAAGTTTTCTGAGCTTTTCCAATGCACTGTTGTTACCTGCTCAAAATTCTGTCATTCATAAGCTCTAGGGGCACCCACCTTTACCAGTTTCTAGGGCTCAGGTGTAACCCTCTGAGAATAGGCACCCACTCCTTATCCATATTTAGGGCTCAGACATAACCTTACACTCTGTGAGTTTGTGGGGGTCTTTTTTAGCGAAAGAGCTTTACACAGTAATATCCTACTTATCCTCTATTTATTAACAATCACCAAACCAGCATGCTAAACATGCACCAAATCACACTAAACATGCACTGCTCACCACTCCCAATAAGGCAGGCGAACTTGTCTTGATGGCTAGTCAGGGTCAGGTCCCTCTGGGGGACTACAATTTCTACAGCCTCATTGGCACAGGGTTGAGGTCTGGCTCCTCTGATCTTGGAGCTGTGCCCTGGAGTTGGTTCCCAAAGAACTTCCTTTTGGACTCCAGTTTATATAGTGACACCTGCTTAGTTATACCTTAATCAATTATTGTACTATACTTTTGCAAACCAATCCTAACATATTGTAACATAATTCCCTAATCAATTTTGTTTCACCACATTAATTGATTGACACCTAGCGAAATTAATTATGCAGCAGCCAGAACAACTGAAACCAAAAAAACCCAAATACCACCCAGCAACCATACAGACAAACAACATAACAATAATAGAACAATAAAGGAATGAGGATTTCACAACCCCAACTATTGATAAGTAGTTTCTTGCCGGATGAAATACTATCAAACTAAGTTTTCTTTAAAAGCATCTAATTTAAGGTATGTCTCTTGGAATTTGTAGTGAAGGGGACATGGGTGGAAACACTTCCCATTGGGTAAGGAACAAATTTGTTCCATGCTTTAAAATAATTTGAAAAAGACTTAACTAGTGGCTTTGAGTCTACAGAAACTAAGCCACTCCGCACTGGACAGGGAAAGATGGAAGGAAATAATGAGGGAGGCATCGGACACCAAAGTGCGCTGAGGAGATGATGATGATGATTACGATTATGTGACCTCTTTCTTTTGCACTTGGTAAAATGATGGCCCACCGAGAGCCTACTGACTACAGTACTTGCTGCATCTGTGGTGCATGGTGCGAGGGAAGTTAGTGACATGTTGGTTCTGTGCAACATGAAACTAGTGACTGTATTGTGTGTTTAATCATTTTCCCCTCATCCTTCTTTTTCTGCTCTTCAGGTTCTTCTTATTTGTGGAAAAAACAATAAATTGGCTCACGTGTCTGAGCCGAGTACTTGTGTTTACTCTCTAACATTTGAGACTCCTCTTGTTTGCCATCCTCATTCTCTTTTAGGTAGGTAGGATAAAAAGGTCTGTGCGTATGTGAGAGGTATGTAGCATCTTACCCAACTCTTCAAGTTTAGATTTCTGGTTTGTTGGTTTGTATCACTATGTCAGTGAAAAGTGAATGTGATATTTACATTTATTGTAAGCATTTCTAAAGTGTCCATTGCTGTAATAATTTGGCACTCTGCTTGCAAACCCCTACACTCAACTCCATGGCATTTCTCTATACGAGTGTAATGGGATCACTTTTGAACACTCCATCCAGTTAATTCTAAAATTTCAGGCATTGTTTTAGGCATCAGTTATCATGCCCCTATTTAATCTTGGGGAAGAGCAGAAAACCAGAAGGGGGGAGAATGGTGAATAAAAGAACCCCTGACATCTCTTTAGCCACAACCTCTAGCATTTCTATAGTTATCTGCAGATCACAGAGCTAGTTCATGGTTTCGAGGAACACTTTATCCATGTTCGTATCAGCTTATCCTCCCAGTGGTGTAACACTTTGCCAAGCTGCATGATGTCTCTTCTATATAGAAACTCGTGTAGAAAGGGAAATGGGGGGAACTGAGAGACGCTCACACCCCTGCTGGAATGCTAGAGGAAAATGGGGGACCCTTGTGGAGGAAGAGGAGAAAAGAGCACACAGAAACCTTGGTGGGGGATGGATATTTGGGGATCCTGAAATAGGGGAGGGAGGATTGGTGGCCACAGGACCCTTAGTGGGGGAAGTTTGAGGGTTCCAGGGAAGATGGGGAATAAGAGTACTCATGGCCTCTGGCTTGGTGGGGCAGAATGACGGACTCCCGGAGAACTGGAGCACCCATAGTCTCTAGCATGGAAGATGTGGAATGGGTGGTACATAAGAACTCATGGTGGGGGGAGGGTTGATTGGAGGACCCTGGTACTGGGAATGGAGTTTGGAGAAAAGAGGGTAATAGGGTATACGCTGAGCTGCTGGTATGGGGAAATAAAAAGGGGTCCTGGTATGGGAAGAGAAGGGAATGGAGGAGCCCACAAACCCTTGCAGGGAAGAAATTGGGGTGAATTGCAAGGATTCCCTGAAAAAAGAAGGCAATGGGATGGAAGGCATACAGACAGCTTGTGGGGGAGGGAATGGAGGAATGCAAAGACCCGCTATGTGTGTGATAAGTTCAGCCTACACAATCTACAAACAACACTTCAGTAAATTTTAGGGCTGTCAGGTGTTTCAAATTAATTGTGATTAATCACAATTAATTGTGCTATTAAATAATAATCTAAATTGCAGCAAAGGAGGTTTAGGTTAGACATTAGGAAAAACTTCTTAATTATCAGAGTAGTTAAGCATTGGAATAAATTGCCTAGGGAGGTGGTGGCATCTCCATGATTGGAAATATTTAAGAGCAAGTTAGACAGACTCCTGTCAGGGATGGTCTAGTATGGTGCTTGGTCCTACCATGAGTGCAGGGGACTGGCCTCGATGATCTCTTGAGGTCCCTTCCAATCCTATTAATCTATTATTCTTGTAATAGAATGCCATGTATGTAAATATTTTTTTATTTTTTTACATTTTCAAATATATTTTTTGAATTATAATACAGAATACAAAGTGTACAGCACCCACTTTATACTTATTTTTATTACAAAAATTTACATTTAAAAAAACGAAAGAATTAGTATTTCTTCTTCGAACGAGGTGGTGGGCGCGCCGCATGCACGGTTCCTGGAGCGTTTTTTTCCCAGCGGTACCCGTTGGGCCAGCAGGTCGCCCCCTGGAGTGGCACCACTATAGCGGAGCATAAGTACCCCTGCCGGCCCTCCCCCTCCTCAGTTCCTTCTGACTGCCTGTGATGCTCGTTGGAGCTTGCTGTCTTCCAGATCCCAGCTAGAGTAGTTTGTTTGCCCGTTGGCAGTGTCTTATTGTTTGTTTGAGTAGTTGTAGTTGTTAGACACTTAGTTAGATAGTTCTTATCTCTTTCTCCCCCTTCCCCCTGCTGGGGGACAGGGATGCCAGGCCTGCAGGGTTTTAAAACTTGTGCGTCCTGTGCTAAACCGATGCCTAAGGGTGACCCTCACGATGCTTATCTTAAGTGTCTGGGAGAGTTCCACCTTACAGATTCGTGTAAGATTTGCTGAGGGTTCAAGCCCTGTACCAAGCGGGAAAGGGATTCCCACTTAAAACTGATATTAATGGAATTGGCGCTTCAACCGGCACCGTCTAGGGACGCCTTGGTTCGCAGTGTGCCGGCTTCGGTGCGGGAGCCGCATCCAGGCCCCTCCCATTCCAGGGTGCCAAAATCGTCGGCAGCGAGGCACCGTTCGCAGTCCCCGGCTCCGAAGAGGGTGAAGGACTCCAGGGGGAGATCACCGAGCTGTAAGGCCTGTGGGGACCGGCACCGGCGTTCCCCGGGACTGGACTCTCCGGGCACCAGTCATAGTGGCGCGCAGGGGAAGAGGACTGGCCCGCACTGGGTACGGAGCCCGGGCCCGATTCTGATACACCGCCCCTCGACGCCGGAGATATTCAAGGCAGCTCACGATCTTATCGAGCTGACGGCCTCGCCTCTGTCGCCCCCCATCGGCGGGATCGTCGTCATCGGCACTGGGGGCCACGGGGGCACCGGTAGCTTCTATTTCACCGGGAGCCTGGTTGGCACTGGTACGGCAGGGGCACGGACATCTTTGCCGGCACCATCCGTGGCCGCACAACTTGCGCTGGCACCGATGGAAGTGATTAGGGTGCCGGGGGATCCCTGCCCTGCAGCAGCGAGGGGGGCGCCACTTCCGACACCTGGGTCGACTCGGGCTCTCACTCCAGCACCCGTGGGGGCACTGGCACAGGCTTCAACACAGGCTCCTGTACTGACACCTGCACCGATGGCATTGGTACCGCTAGTCCCTGTCGGGGCACCGGCAATGGCAACCACGGCACCGGCGATGACAACCTGAGCACCGGTGATGGCGACCGCGGCACCGGCAATGGCGACTGCGGCACTGGCACCACTGCAGTTGCCGCCACCGCAGGTCCATCCCCATGCGGGGAAACCAGAATCCATGGTCAGATACAGGCCTGGGTTTGTTCCGGAGCAATCCTCCATGGCGCCACCATGGTCCGCGTCAGACTTTTCTTTGGAGTCTGAGGCAGAGTCCTTGCGCTCCGCGAGCTCTTCCCTGGTGTCATCTTGGTACCGTTCCCGTTCTCGGCACCGGATGGTACCGCAGGATTTCCAACAAACGTGGCCCCCGCAGGCTCAGCAGCCCTGGCCTTTTTGGAAGCCCTGGGCCTACCATCAGTGGCAGGGCCCAATGCTGCCCTCGCGTACGGCTAGTGTCTCTCGGAGAAGGAGCACTCCGTCGGCCTCGCTGTCCAGGGCCCCTCCATCCTCCAGGGGTGCCAGTCCGCAGAGGCAGGGCGAGTTAGGGGACGTGGATCCACTGGCTCCCCTACAATCCGCAGGGCCGCAGCAGCCAGCACACTCGCTGGAGATGATAGAAGTCCCGGCACCAGTTCGAGAGTCCTCGTTGTCGTCGTCCCCCGACGAGGCCTTGGTGGACCTGGCCCCATCTATGCCCGCAGTGGATACCAGGTCCCATCAAGAACTGCTACGCAGGCTGGCAGCTAACCTGGGGGTGCCGGTGGAGCCGGTGAATGAGGAATCCGACCCTATGGTTGATATCCTCAATGAGAATGCCCCTGCCAAGTTAGCCCTGCTGCTCAATCAGACTGTGGCTAAAATCACAAACGTCCTGTGGCAGACTCCAGCATCCATAACCCGTACCCTCGAGGGGGTCGAGAGGAGGGACTACATCCCTCAGTAGGAACACGAACACCTCTATTCTCACCCAGTCCCAGGTTCGCTTGTGGTCCAAACGGCAGCGCAGAAGGAAAGGTGGGGCAGCCGGGACCAACACCCAAGGTCGGGGAGCCTAAATGCATGGACTTGTTAGGGTGCAAGGTCTATGTGACTGGTGGCGTTCAATTGTGCATTGCCAATCAGCAGGCGATGCTCAGTCACTATGCCTAAAACACCTGGCAGGCGGTGGATAAGTTCCGTGACAGGCTGCCATAGGATGCTAGGCTGGAATTCGCGGCTCTGACTACGGAGGGTAGGACCATAGCCTGTACAGCCCTGCAAGCCTCCCTCGATGCGGTGGACTTGGCGGCTAGGACCATAGCGTCTGGCATGGTCATGTGTCGTGGTGCCTGGCTC
This sequence comes from Pelochelys cantorii, assembly GCA_032595735.1. NCBI lineage: Eukaryota > Metazoa > Chordata > Testudines > Trionychidae > Pelochelys > Pelochelys cantorii. The sequence continues at coordinate 42,238,403 of CM064341.1, forward strand.
CAGGTGTCGGGGATCCCAACAGATGTGCAGTCCACAATTCAGGAGTTGCCCTTTGATGGAAAGGTCCTGTTTTCAGAGAACACGGACTCCAGGCTGCATAGTCTAAAGGATACAAGGTCAACGCTGAGGTCGCTAGGTATTCACACTCCGGTGCCCCAGCAGAGGCAGCTCCCTAATAGGCAGCCGAATAGGCCGTAGTTCCAGGCCTTGCGGTCGGACTACTGGAGGCGTAGACCTCAGGGCCCCAATGGGCGTTTCGGTAGTGCAGCAGGCACCACTGCGGGCTGTAATAGACGCCGCCGGCCACGCACAGACGTAGGTAGGGGCCCTGGTCAGCCCCCCTCCCAGTAGCCTAAGCAGCCATTTTGAAGGGGTGCCCGAGGGCCGAGTACCAGTTCCCACTATCTCCCCGTCCTTTGGGGACCGTTTATCCCATTTTGCCCAGGCTTGGACCCACATTACGTCCGATCGGTGGGTGCTCGGCGTGGTAAGGATGGGGTATTCCATCCCCTTTTTGAGTTCTTCTCCTTCCCTCCTCCCACCCCGGTCCCTCCTCAGGGACCCATCTCACAAGGCCCTCCTGCATCAGGAGGTCCTCTCGCTCCTACAGAAAGGAACGGTGGAAAGGGTCCCTTCCCACCTGGAGGGCAAGGAGTTTTACTCCCGGTATTTTATCATCCCCAAACCAAAAGGGGGGCTTCAGCCTATCCTGGACCTCAGGGGCCTCAACAAAGAGATAAGAAAGGCAAAGTTTAGGATGGTGACCCTAGCCTCCATTATTCCGGTTTTAGAATTGGGGGATTGGTACGTGGCCCTCGATTTGAAGGACGCTTACTTTCATGTGGCAATACGGCCAAGCCACAGGAGGTTCCTTCGTTTTGTTGTGTCCCACCGCCATTTCCAGTTCACTGTCCTTCCCTTTGGGCTTTCCACGGCACCCAGAGTGTTTACCAAGTGTATGGCGGTGGTGGCAGCATGCCTCTGGAGACACGGAGTCCAAGTCTTTCCATACCTGGACAACTGGCTCATCCGTGGGCAGTCCAGAGACCAGGTGGTGGCGCATATAAGGCTTACAAGGGCCTTCTTTGGAAAGCTCGGACTCATGATAAATGAGGAAAAGTCAAAGTTGAGCCCTTCTCAGGACATAGAGTTCGTGGGGGCCTACCTAGATGCCAGGAAGGGGCGGGCTTACCTCCCTGAGGCCAGGTTCCAGGCTATAGTGACCAGGGTGCGTGACCTGACGCTGTCCCCTCTCACGACGACACGGTCTTGTGTGAAGCTGCTTGGACATATGGCGGCCTGCACGTATGTGGTCTGCCATGCCAGACTGAGGCTCAGGCCGCTGCAGGCCTGGCTGGCGAGATCTTTCAACCGGGCCAGGGCACCTTGGGATACTATCCTGATGGTGCCACAGGAGGTGCTGGCCTCCCTCCATTGGTGGACTCAGAAAGACAACGTCTGCAGTGGGGTGCCCTTTCAGGGGGAGCTGCCCTCGATCACGCTAATTACCGACACCTCTGACGACAGTTGGGGAGCGCACTTGGAGCGCCACAGGACTCACAGGTTGTGGGCTCCCCAGGAGAGGGCCCTACATATAAACGTGAGAGAATTAAGGGCAGTCAGGAGGGCGTGCAAGGTGTTCCTGACCTTGCTCTCGGGGAAGTCGGTCTTGGTATGGCTGGACAACACAGCAGCCGTCTTCTACATAAACAAGCGGGGGGAGGGAGGGGGCTCGGTCATCTCCCCTATGCCATGAGGCAGTTCTCCTGTGGGAGTTCTGCATAGCCCACAGTATCCAGCTTTATGCGGCGTACTTGCCAGGCTGCAAAAACACGCTGGTGGACTCACTGAACAGGTCCTTCAGAGTCCACGAGTGGGGCCTGAAGGATGCGGTTCTTCTGCAGCTCTTCCAAAGGTGGGGTTGTCCCCAGGTGGATCTGTTCGCCACCGAGAGGAACAGGAAATGCCCCCAGTACTTTTCGTTCCTGGGTCTGGCGATAGGGTCGTTGGGGGATGCTCTAGTCACCCGTGGCCTCAGGGTCTACTGTATGCATTTCCCCCGTTCCCGGTAGTCACCAAGGTTCTCGCCAGGATCAAGCAGTTCAGGGCATGGGTCATCCTGATAGCCCTGGACTGGCCCAGGCAGTTTTGGTACCCCATATTGTGGGAAATGACTCAGGCCAAGCCGCAGCCTCTGCCGCCTACTCCGGACCTGATCATACAGACCTGGGAGGGGGGCCTCCTCTACCACCCGAATGTCAAGGCCCTCCACCTGACAACACGGCTTGTCCATGGCTAACACAACCTGAGCACGCCTGCTCGGAGGGGGTGCAGGTGATTCTCCTGGGCAGCAGGAAACCGGCCACCAGGGTGTCCTATGCGGTCAAATGGAAGAGGTTTACCAGCTGGGCTTCAGAGAAGGGTGTTGATCTGTGTCTGGCCCCTGTCTCTGTGGTTCTGGACTACTTGTTTGGGCTGCGTCAAGCAGGCCTGCCTATATTGTCTGTCAAGGTCCACTTAGCGTGCCTGTCGGATTTCCACGTGGGATTTGAGGGGCAGATCCCTGTTTACAGACCCGATGGTCAAGAGGTTCATGAAGGGATTAGATAAGCTGTTCCTGCTTGTGCGGACCCCTGTGCCCCAGTGGGACCTGAACTTGGTGCTAACCCGGCTTATGTCTCTGCCCTTTGAGCCCTTGGCCACATGCCCACTCAGGTACCTTTCACTCAAGGTGGTGTTTATAGTAGCCATTACCTTGGCGCGCAGGGTGTTGAAGCTTCACGCCCTGACAGTGCCGTATTTGGTGTTTTCAGCGGACAGGGTCAGACTATGCCCCCACCCGGTGTTCCTCCCCAAGGTGGTGTCGGTTTTCCATATGTCTCAGGACATTTATTTACCCATTTTCTTCCCAAAGCCACACCACTCCTCTAAGTAGCAGGCATTACATACACTTGATGCGAAAAGGGCGCTAGCCTTTTATATGGACAGAATGAAGCCGTTTCGTAAATCATCACAGTTGTTTATTGCTTATGCAGACAGAATGAAGGGGCTGCCAGTATCGGCCCAAAGGTTGTCTGTGTGGATCTCCTCGTGTATTCGAGAGTGTTATGACCTGGTGCATCGGGAACCGCCTCAGGTTAAGGCACACTCCACTAGGGCGCATGTGTCCTCTGTGGCCTTTGGGGCGCAAGTTCCAATACTTGAAATTTGTAGAGCGGCCACGTGGTCCTCCGTTCACACGTTTACATCGCATTTTACATCGCATTATGCACTCACCCAACAGGCCAGGGAGGATGCCTCTTTGGGCTCTGCTGTTCTTGGTTCGGTCCTGTAAAGAAAACAGAACAAAAGGGTTTGTCGTGGTATGCGCTGCTGTATATATTTCACCTGCGTTTCTTGTTTCTTCTTACGTTGAATAAAGTTATGGTTGGTGTTCCACCTTGGTATGTGTGTGTGTCTTGCTAGACATGTCTCCGACCCTACCTCCATTGGTTTCAGCTTGGGAGTCACCTCGTTTGAATGGACATGAGCAACCACTCAAAGAAGAAAACATGGTTACTTACCTGTAACTGTTGTTCTTCGAGATGTGTTGCTCATGTCCATTCGATTCCCCCCCTACCTTCCCTACGTCGGAGTCTCCAGCAAGAAGGAACTGAGGAGGGGGAGGGCCGGCAGGGGAACTTATGCTCCGCTATAGTGGCACCACTCCAGGGGGCGACCTGCTGGCCCGATGGGTACTGCTGGGGAAAAAACGCTCCCGGAACCGTGCATGCGGCGCGCGCACCACCTCGTTCGAATGGACATGAGCAACACATCTCGAAGAACAACAGTTACAGGTAAGTAACCATGTTTTTTCAGTTCACCTACTGCAAGTACCGTAGTGCAGTTTCTTTTCCATGAAAGTTGAACTTACAAATGTAGAATTATGTGTAAAAAACCCCTGCATTCAACAAGAAAGTAGTGCAAAATATTAGAGACTACAAGTCCTCTCAGCCCTACTTGTTCAGCTTGTCACTTAAATATGAGTTACAATCTGCAGGAGATAATGCTGCCTGCTTTTGTTTACAATGTCCCCTGAAAGTGAGAGTGGGCATTTGCATGGAACTGTTGTTCCACAATACTGTTGTGTTGCATCACAAGGTATTTATGTGCCAGCTGTGGTAAATATTCATATGTCCCTTCATGCTTCAACTACCATTTCAGAGAACATGTATCCATGCTGATCACAGGTTCTGCTCAATTATAGTCCAAAGGTAAGTATACCAACACATGTTCATTGTCATCATCTGAGTCAGATGTCACCCAGCAGAAGATTGATTTTCTTTTTGGTGGTTCAGATTCTGTAGTTTCTGCATTGGAGTGTTGCTCTTTTAAGACTTCTCAAAGCATGCTCCATACCATGTCTCTCTCAAATTTGAAATGGCACTTCAGAATCTTAAGCCTTGAGTCGAGTATTGCAGCTATTTTTAGAAATCTCACATTGGTACTTTCTTCGCATTTTGTCAAATCTGCTGTAAAAGTGTTCTGAAAATGAGCATGGGCTGGGTCATTATCTGTGACTGCTATAACATGAAATATATGGCAGATGAATGCAGGTAAAACAGAACAGGAGGCATACAGTTCTCCTCCAAGAAGTTCAGTCACAAATTTAATTAATGCATTATTTTTTTTAATGAGCATCATCAATATGGAAGCACGTCCTCTGGAATGGTGGCAGAAGCATGAAGGGACATATGAATGTTTAGCATATCTGGCACAGCTACAATGCCAGCTACAAAAGTGCCATGTTCATCTATTCTCACTTAGGTGACACTGTAAATAAGAAGCAGGCAGTATTATCACTTTCTATATATAAAAAAGTTTTTCTTGCCGGGTGACAGAATGACATCATTACGCTCTGCATGCTCTCTGGTTGCAAAAGCTGCCAGAGAGAGGGGGATAGGCGAGTGTAGTGAGCACGGGGCGGAACCCACTAGTCTCCCATAAATGTAAACATACTTGTTTGTCTTAGTGATTGGCTGAACAAGAAGGACTAAGTGGGATTGTAGGCTCTAAAGTTTTGGGTCTGAGCGCAGTTATGTAACTAAAAAAATGTCTACATTTATAAGTTACATTTTCACGATAGATTGCATACAGTACTTGTATGAGGTGAATTGAAAAATATTTTTGATGATCATTTTTACAGTGCAAATATTTGTAATTAAGAATAATATAAAGTGAACACTGTGCACTTTGTATTCTGTGCGTAACAGAAATCAATATATTTGAAAATGGAGAAAAACATCCACAAATATTTAATACATTTCAACTGGTATTCTGTTGTTTAACAGTGCAATTAATTGTGATTATTTTTTTTGACTTATTTGTGTGAGTTCATGCCATTAATCAATAGGCCTAGTAAATTTATTTGCTTACAAGAGGTGCTGGCCCATCGGGAGCACAGTTCTCTTGTCTTCACCACTTCCATCCCAGCTTCAAGTTATATAGTGGATGCATGCATCAGTTTGGAAAAATGCTTGCATGAAGAGACATCTAATGAAATACTTTCTGAAGTCAGTAAGAGTGAGACTCAGCCCTAAGGGGAAGTTACAAAGATGGTCAGGCCCCACCCATTTGAGGTTTTGTAATTGAAGAGCAGCACCTTGAATCAGATTCATACTGTATAGGGCAGGGGTGGGGAACCTTTTTTGGATCGGGGGCCACTGAATCACAGAAAAAGCAGTCGGAGCCTGCACACAAGTGTGGCCCCTGACTGAGAAGAAGAAAGATTCTCCCCACACATCAGAGTCTAGGTGTGCTTCAGCCCTGCAGTGGGACAGTGGGGCGGTTGGAGCACCAGCAAAGGCTCCCCAATGTTGGGGGGGGTCCTGAGCCTCGGGGGCCAGATCCAGGCAAGCTGGGGGCCACATCTGGCTCCAGGCCTGAAGTTCCTCACCCTTGTTATAGGGCATATTTACTGAGGTAATATGCTGTCATTGCTATTCTTGACTCAGCAGGCAGCCACTGTGTGCTGCTTATTCTTAGTTAGGATGTAATTCATTAGTCTGTAAGGGTATGTCTACACTAGCCCCCTAGTTCGATCTAGGGAGGCTAATGAGGGCGACCGAAATTGCAAATGAAGCGTGGGATTTACATATCCCGCGCTTCATTAGCATGTTCCCGGCCGGGCGCCATTTTAGAAATTGACTAGCCCAAAGTAACTGCCCGCGTCTACACGCGGCAGTGAAACAGGATTCCGAATTAAAGCCCTAAATCGAATTAGCTGGTATTCCTCCTGCAATGAGGTTTACCAGCTAATTCGATTTAGGGCTTTAATTCGGAATCCCGTTTCACTGCCGCATGTAGATGCGGGCAGTTACTTCGGGCTAGTCAATTTCTAAAATGGCAACCGGCCGGGCACATGCTAATGAAGCGCAGGATATGTAAATCCCACGCTTCATTTGCAATTTCGGTCACCCTCATTAGCCTCCCTAGATCGAACTAGGGGGCTAGTGTAGACATACCCTCAGTGAGGAGGGTGCAATCAGGATCACATTCAGCAGTGAATGGTGCAGCCTTCTGGACAGCTGGAGCTGGAAGAAAAGACTGGTCACTGCTGCTGCCTGGGAAATTAGACCTTTAGGACCTGCTCCTGTACCCATGTGAAGTGATCAACAAAATTCCTTTTGATTTAAATAGGACTGAGGAACAGTTTGTGGTCTCAGGTGATGCACGTTGAACTGACGTATTATGCTGTTAAAACACACACAGCAGCACTAGGGTTATATTCAAATAGTTAATTAAGCAAACATGGCTGCTAGTATTTATGACAGCTTTACCTTCCATTTTTCAGTTTATCCAACACTGACTGAAGTCCTACGACAGAAGTGGGATGAAGCAGAGCAGTCTCTTTATGATGAGTTAATAACTGAACAGGTTTGCTGATACATTCTGATTTTTGGTAAAGAACTATCACTTAAACTACTATAGTATGAGCCTATTTTCTGCAGGTCCATCTCTTTTTAAAATAGATGCTTTTATCCCTTTATTGGCAAATAACTATTAGTGCTCTGCATCTAGCTACAGTTTCATAGAATCCTAGGGCTGGAAGAGACCTCAGGAGGTCATCGAGTCCAGCCCCCTGCCCAAAGCAGAACCAACCCCAAATAAATCATCAAGCCAGTGCTTTGTCAGGCCGGGACTTTAAAAGTTTACTGGTAATCACAAAACCTTGTAAAATAAATAGCCAGTACTAATTACAAACAGAGATAGAATGACTTTACATAATGTTTTTATTTTTCCAGGGATACAAAAAGCTATTGAAGAAGATTTTTGAGGAAGCGGGACTTTTAAGAGCAACAGAGGAAAGGGAGATTGAAAAACAAAATAAAAAGTTAAAAAGTCTGGAATTTGAAACAGTGGAAAAATGCAATAAGGTACAGAAAGCAATTCTGGTTGCTTGATTCTAATACGTTTTATCATGATGGAGATAATCACCATCCTTTTGCTTTGTGATTGAGCCCACTTGGCTCTCCGTCAAGCTGTCTTTCTGTTGTTAGAATTCATATAAAGTCAGTTCCCTTGAATAAGAGTACATTTAAAATAAATAGAAATGGCAGCACTTATTTTAATGCTGAAAGTTGGAAACAAACTGGCAGTACTGAATACCTCTTTAGAAGTTGTTGGGGCTGGTATAGGGGAAGTAGTTTGTGCACCTTAGACATACTCTCATAAAGTGGGGTGACAATGGGTTTAAGAAGCAGAAGAGAGTTAGGCCAGGTCTACACTAGCAGAGAATATTGATGCAAGCTACACAACTCCAGCTATGTCAACATACCTTGCATCGATTTTCCATGGCGGCCCCATGGGTGGAAGGTTGACTATATGTGTGTGCTCAGTCATGTGTGTTGTGTTGACTTGCACAAATAGTCAACACAGCAGACTCTGAGAGAGCCCCCAAAGACCACAAAATCAGGTAAGGATCGAAGGCGCCCAACCAGGTTTATTGTCAAAGTACAGTAATAGTTGTCAGACTCTGCTGAACCAATATGCATATGTATCCCCTGACAATGGACGTGGCTCAGTCAGTGACATGGGAATCCATCATTGCCCCCAAGGCCAGACACAGACTGCCCCTACAAGACACCACACTTTATATACAGGTACAAACAAGTTACACATCACTCCTGAAGTTAAGTTGCCACCCTCTGACGTCAGTTTGCCACCATCTAATGTTACTTAGATACCACCTATCACCCGGCACCTTGTGCTTTGATTAGAACACCTCTGTCCATCATGCTGTCATTTTAGACCCATGGTGTCCAACCAGTTCTGAAGCAGCACTGTAGCAGTAGCCACTATAGTGACTACTACAGTGAACTAGCCACACTCAACTGGCCAAATAGCCACATGTGGCTAGCATGTTGGACATGATGGTAACGTAGACCCTTTCCTGAACCTGGGTCGGTATCTGTGGGGAGTGTGGGTTCCAAGGTCCTTTTTAATGAGCTGGTGTTACTATCCTTTTGGAATGTGCTTTCAACTTATGACCAGTACCAATTATTGTTTTACAGCCAGTACCTAGAACCAATTACTATTCTACACCTGGGCCTATTACCAATTAGTATGTTACACTATCCACCCTCTTCGTGCCAAGTTCTATGAGCAGGGACATTCCTCTTGCTCATAGCTTAGCTTAGCTTTATATTAGCAAAGTTCTTCGAGTGATTGCTCATGTGCATTCCAATTAGATGTGTGCGCACAGTGTGCACATGTCTTCGGAAGTTTTTCCCTCAGCAGTACCCTTAGGGCCAGCAGGGAGCCCCCTGGAGTGGCACCAGTATATTGACCCATATATACCCCTGCTGGCCCCCTCACCCACTCAGTTCCTTCTTACCACTGTGACGGTCGTTGGAACAACCCTCAGCTCGTCTAGCGATAGTTGTCTTCAGTAGTTGTTCTCTGTTTCTTCAGTTAGCTTAAGTACCTGCAGTTAAATTAAAGACACTTTTGTTGTTTTCGTTGCTGTTCCCCGCCGCGGTGTGCTGTGCGCCCGCAGCAGGGCATGCCCGGCCCGCAAGGCTTTAAGTCCTGCAAAAAGTGCAACAAGCCTATGCCCCAGGGTGACCCTCATTCCTCATGTTTAAAGTGCTTGGGAGAGACGCACCTCACTGAAACCTGCATCGCGAACGAAACGCACGAGAGAATCACGTCTTAAGATCATCCTTATGGAGGCGGTTCTCCAGCCAGTACCGGTGCTGGAGTCGGCACTGGGTCCTCAAAGCGCACTGGCGTCTGTGCAGGACTCCCCCCTGCACCGTGCCTCACGGGCACCGCAGAGACCTCGACACCGGTCTCAGTCTCCGGCACTGCAGAAGAGGAGGAGGCCTAACAGGGGACAGTCCCCTGCTAGGCACGTGCCCTCTGTGCGCCCTGCAGTGGGGCACGCGGCGCCAACAAGTCCGGAACTCGGACCTTCCAGGTAGGGTGGACCTTCTTCCCAGCATAGGGAGCCAAGGCCCTTGGAGGACTTTCCCGAACCCTCCACACCGGAGCCCTTAGAAGCGGCAAGGGTGCTCATAGACTCTTCCCCCTCGCCGCCCCCTACTCCAACGCCTTCCGGGCAACACGGGACGTCCCAGCACTGGCTGTTGAAACAGCCCGAGAACACGGCACCGGAGGCCTGGGCCCACTGCCCACCCCTCCCGGCTCCACCGGCACCGCCCATGGCACCGACCAACAGTGCATCCCTACCTGCGGTGCCCTATCAGGGCGCGGCACCGGATACACTGCGGTACCATACCCCGGCACCGGCTCACACCAGTCCGGCACCTACCTCTGCACCGGATGTCTACACCACTATGCCTCCGCCACTTCGGCACCGTGGGAAGCCGGAATCTATGACCAGGCACGTAGCTGCTCAGCACGTGTCTGCTTCGGCTCTTCCCTGGTCCACTTCGGAGTACATGTCTAACTCTGAGGCGGAATCCACCTGGTCTTCTCTGGGCTCCTGGTCCCAGTCGCAGCACCGCTCCTGTTTGCGGCACTGCTCCCGGCACCATAGTCCACCTCGTCCATACCAGCAGCAGTGGACACAACCAGTCCTGGTACCAGTGCTCCAGCAATCGTGGCCTCCTCAACCTCTGGCCCAGTGGCCATTTTGGACTCCATGGATGTATCACCAAGCCCAGGGAAATCCTCCTTCTAGGTCGGCTTCGGTCGCATCGGGTCCTTGGGCCCCTCCTTCGGCGACCCCACTGGTCAGATGGCCAACCTCTGGCCAGTCACTGCCTCCCAGTCAGCAGTCTCCTGGTCCTTCGGGGAGTGTGGCTCCGGTGAGCCTACCTCCCCCACCCTCATCCGCTGGCACACAGCAGGATCTGGCACTTTTGGGGGTATCTGTCAGAAAAGTCCTAAAGAGATCATCGTCGTCCTCCCTTGACGATGCTCTGGGAGACCCTGGACCATCCCTGGCCTCTATGGACACCAGGGCCCACCAGGACCACCTCTGACGTCTGGCCCAAAGTTTGGGAGTCCAGATGGATAGGGTGTCTGATGACTCCGATCCCACAGTGGACATCCTTCACGCGGATGCTCCCTCTCGAGTGGCCCTCCTGATTAACAAAACGGTGGCCAAGATCTCCAAGCCTTGTGGCAGACTCCCGCGTCCAGCCCCCCTACGGAGAAGCGGGCCAAACAGAGATACTTTGTCCCCCAGGAGGGTAATGAGAATCTTTTTTCCCACCCTCCACCGGGCTCTCTTGTGGTACAAGCTGTGAATCAAAGAAAGAGGCAAGGTCAGCCCACCATTGTCCCTAAGAACAGGGAGGCTAAGAAAACTGACCTGCTAGGCCGGAAGGTCTACGCGTCCGGTGGTATCCAGTACCACATTGCAAACCAACAGGTTCTCTTGTTCCGTTATATGTTTAACACCTGGGCCCCGATGGACAAATTCACGGACGTACTTCCCCGGGAGTCCCACGCAGAATTCAAAGCTCTCCACAAGGAGGGGAGAACGATTTCCAGGGTGGCTTTCTAGGCGGCTCTCGACGTGGCGGACGCTGCTGCCCGAGTAATGGCCTCTGGGGTGGTCTTACGCCGCAGTTACTGGCTACAGGGTTCTGGGGTTCCCCTAGAGCTCCAGAACACCATACAAGACCTCCCTTTTGAAGGCCCCTCGCTCTTTTCTGAGCAAACTGATCAGAGGCTCCATGGCCTGAAAGACACCCGTGCTACCCGAAATTAATCATTGGGCATGCACACCCGGGCTACCCTGAGGCACCCCATTCCTATTAGGAATGTTCCTAGAGCACCTCCTCAGGGTCCACGTACCAACTTCTCCCGCCGTAGGAGTAGAAGCGGTAACGGCAGGAACAACAGGCGTCTCCCTCGCCCGACCCCTGATCACAACCAGGGGCCTCCCAACAAACCTTCCGGTACCCGTCAGAGGTTTAGATGGGATCTACGAGGGCAGCCTTCCAGTCTCCCATTTCTCTTCCGGGACCATTTATTCCATTTTACCTGAGCCTGCCGGTCGGTCACTTTGGACCACTGGGTGCTCGAGATAGTGGAAAGGGGTTATGTAATCCCTTTCCACTCCCCTCCCCCTTTCCAACTCCTTACCCCGTCCCTTTTCAGGGACGCCTCTCATGAGCCTCTGCTTCAAGAGGAGGTCCAACATCTCCTTACGATAGGGGCGGTAGAACACGTTCCCCCCGAGTTTTGAGGGGGGGGTTCTATTCCCGCTACTTTCTGGTCCCGAAAGCCAAAGGGGGCCTTCATCCCATCCTGAACCTAAGAGCCCTCAACTCCTTCATCACCAAAGCAAAATTCAAAATGGAAACATTGGCGTCCATAATCCTCTCACTAGCCCCCGGAGACTGGTACACTGCCCTCGACTTAAAAGTCGCTTACTTTCACATTTCCATTGCCCCCCACAACCGCCAATTCCTCAGATTTACTGTGGGCCCAGACCACTACCAATTCACGGCCCCCCCATTTGGTATTTCCATGGCCCCTCGGGTCTTCACCAAGTGCATGGCGGTGGTAGCTGGTATACTCAGAAAAAGGGGTATTCAGGTGTTCCCCTATCTAGACAACTGGCTCCTGAGGGGGGGGCTCACAGTTGTAGGTGCGAACACACATCACCGTGGTGCGCGCACTCTTTGACGATCTAGGTCTTTTGTTAAACCTGGACAAGTCTTCCCTAACGCCCACTCCATGGGAGCTACCCTGGACTCTACCTCGGTGAGTGCCTCCCTACCCAGCTCCCGGTTTCTCGCGATACAGGCAGCAGTCAGGGAGCTCCAGAACTTTCCAGTGACCACCGTCCGGACTTGCATGCGCCTCCTGGGTCTCGTGGCCGCATGCACAGATGTAGTGCAACACGCCAGGCAGTGCAAGCGCCCGCTACAGATGTGGCTATTGCGAGCCCACAACCTGGTCGTCCAATCATGAGACAGGGCGGTGACAGTCCCTGCTCCCATCCTTCTCGCACTGAACTGGTGGACCATCCAGGCAGAAATCTCCGTGGGGGTACCTTTTTCCAGGCCGGTCCACCTGCCTTGTCACGGACGCGTCGGACACCGGCTGGGGAGCTGTCAGCTGGTGGTCAGGGCAGTGAGTGTGTGTGTGTGTTATACACCCGAGACTTCAACTGCTAGGACTGGGGTCCTTTAGCAGCGGGCAACCTGGAGGAGGTTGACGGGCGCCCCAAAAGTTACAGGGAGAGCTTTGCACCTCAGACTTTAACTGCTAGGACACAAAGTCCCGTCGCAGCGGGCAGCCTGGGGAGGCTGAGAAGTGCCCCAACGGATCTGCCCCCTGGAGGCGACGTGATCCAACGCTCAAGCTTCCCTTTTGTCTGTCCCTTATGACCAGCTGGAGTTCTTTTGTTTGTGTTCGATTTGGATACAGCAGCACGAGTTCAAGTCAGAAACTTGAACCACACTTGCTTATTTGTAGGAGAAAGGAGAAAGAAAAAGAAAGGAAAGAAAACTTGGTTCAATGTATATATGTATAAAGTGAATGAGGGCACAGTCTTATTTTTACTATAATTTAGGGTGGCAGTCAGAAAGCAAACCGCGGCGATTTGATTGACAGGGAAATGACTCCTCGGGGCTTTAAAAATGGCTGCCCAATTTATGAATGAAACAAAATGGCTGCTGCACCTTTGATTGACAAGCTAATGAGTTTTCTGCAGTCTGATTGGATAATTGCTGACCGCAGGTCTCCAATGAAACCAAAATGGCCACTCGGAGTGTTTCAATTAAGGAGAAAGTTTCTTAAGTGTGATTGACAGCCTAACAAGATACCGGAGTTTACATAGAAGTAAACGGCAGTTCTAATGGAAGTTAAATGTTTATTGCAGTTTACAAGTAGATACAAAGACTCCCTGCGGTTTGATTGACAAGTTAATTAGGTTCCGCAGTTTATAGCTAAATCACATTACCAAAGGCAGTTTACAATAGAAATGAAACAGTTTGATTTAAGAAACTTATAATAGAGTAACTAAACTTATAACATAGTAACTATTAAAGTGTACACACAAGAAAAACACTTGGCGTGGCCAGAGTCTTTCTCTCAATCCCTCGGGAAGAAGTAGGGCGAGGTTGGGCGTCCCACAGACCTCGGGAGACCACCAATACCTGCCAGCAGGTGTAGATGATTGGAGCTCAAATGGGGTGGGCTACTAAACCCATCTTTATACCCCTTGGGTCATGTAGGCTTCTTCCTGGTCTCAAGTGGCCAATTAGGGAAAATGGCTTTGAATGCCAAGTTTCCCATGAAGGGTGCAAAGCATAATTCACACCTGGGAAAATGCAGACAATGGGCACTTCTAGTATGTGATGGGCGAAGATTCCTCTCCTGGGACAGTGCAGGCGTGTCAATTACTGGTGCTAGCCATCAGGGCGACGGGAGGTCCCCGGGTCGTCAGCTAGCCCATTTACTGTCTGGTTTCTGTTTATGGTAGAGTCAGGGACAGGCAGCACACCTGTGTTCCCAGGGCATCAAAGGCTGACTGCCTTTCTCTTGCTCTCGGGGAGGGGGGACAAGATGGGGTTCATGTCTGGCTACAGGAGCCCACCTGGGAGACCTTCACATGCAAGGTATGTGGTCTGCTGACGAGATCTCCCTGCATATCTGACTGATAGTTGATATTATGTTTCCCAGTGCACATTATTTTACATGTATTAACATGAAATTTTGTCTGCCATTTTGTTGCTCTGTCACCCAGTTTTGTAATATTCCTTTGTATCTCTTTCAGTCTGCTTTGGACTTAACTATCTTGAGTAATGTTGTATTTCCTGCAAATTTTGCCACCTCTCTGTTTACCTTATTGTCCACATCATTTATGAATATGTTGAACAGAATTGGTCCCAATAAAGATTGCTGCGGGACACCACCTTTCACCTCTTTATCTTTCTTCTTATCCTATGACTGCTTATTTTGCTTAAGAATCTTTGGTGAGAAATTTTGTCAGTCTTTCTGGAAGTGCAGGTACACTATATCCACTGAATTATCCTTGCCCACATGTGTGTTGACCCTCTCAAAAAATTCTCATATTTTGGTGAGGCATGATTTCCCTTTACAAAATCTCTTGCCCAATAAATCATGTTCATCAGTATGTGTGATAATTCTGTTCTATGCTTCTGGAAACTTTTTAAAAAGTGGTGCCATATTAGCTATCCTCCAGTAATCTGGAAAGTCCCAAACGCTTCCCTAATAACTATGCTTGGACTTTTTATGCTTGATGCAAACTGAATGTTTAAATAGACATGTATATTTGGATAACACATGTCCATTTTAAAAGTATTTTTATTCTAGGAGTACAAGAAACTTTCTAAAGAAATAAAAAGACTTAAAGATTTATTAACTCAACATGGTATTGTGTATGAAAGCAACTCAGGTAAGTTCTTTGTATAGTTCTGTTTTCTCATTCCTATCGATTTAGAATGTGAATACTCAGATTTCTCTTTTTAAATGACAGATATTGTTAACATTAGGATAAACAAATAATATTGCATTATGGTGGGTACTGACCCCCTACAAAGCATACTGCAGCTAATTTTTGACTGAACAGACCCTTGATTGTGAGAACTTGTGTAAAAATATATGTAGATTGTTATCCGTGTCAACTATACAATGGAACTTTAGCTGCTACTTATACTTCTATTGTGGTATACTTTGGGCTTCAATCAGGGCTGGATTAAGGGGGGGGGCTAGCCGGGCAGCTGCCTGGGGCGCCAACCTATGGGGGGCGCCTGATGGCAGCTGTAAGGGGCGCTGCACAGCTGGGCACGCAGCACCCCTTAGAGCTGCAGTCAGGCGCCGTGCACCCGGGGGCCGCACAGCGCCCCTTAGAGCTGCCATCAGGTGCTGCGCGGCGCCCCTTAGAGCTGCAATCAAGCGCCACGCACCCGATTGTAGCTGTTGGGTGCGCAGCGTGCCGGGGCCGCGCATGCGCCGTGTGCCCGGGGGCGGAGCCGTGCATGCGTCGCGTGCCCGCTGACCGGGGCAAAGGAATGGCTCGAGCCGGCCCTGGCTTCAATCCCTACTTCTTAGCATAAGGAAGAAGAATCAGTGTCCACAGTATTCAGGACTGAGGGCATGTCTTCACTATGCGCTAGATGAATGGGGCAGTGATCAATCCAGTGGGGTCAATTTGTCATGTCTAGTATAGCTGCGATAAATTGACTCTTGTTGATTTTGGTACTTCATCAGAAAAAAAAGAGAGAGGGGAGTTGATGGGAGAGTTTTTCCCCCATGGTGTGGACTCTGTGATAAGTAGATCTAAGCTATGTAGCTTTGAGTTACGCTACTAATGTAACTCATATTGTGTCGCTTAGATTGACCTGTCTCCATAATATAGACCTGTCCTAATATTTTCATCTCATTTCTCCCAACTGCACACCAATGATAACATCTGCTCCCATGAATATATGAAATGTTCTCCTTTGGTATGTGTAAAGTCTCCTGCTTTATACTTCATTCCACTCTTTGCTGGTCAGTTTCTCCCCTTCACTGGCCTCCATTGCAGATATGTACCACTTGTCTTATGCTATTTCTTGGTGAGAAGAAGAAAGCAAGGAGAGGATAGGTCCTGGCTGTGAAGAAACTGTCTGGATTTGCTCCAGGCAAATTCCGGCCTCGTTCTGTCTCCCGGCAACCAAATTGCCTCATTCTTGGCGTGTGTTCCACACTTATGTAAAATTCCAGTCTCTTATTGATTCTCCAAGTCCCACATGATATCCCTTGGGCATTTAGCTTCTTAAGGTGTGCCTCTTTGTAGTTTGTGTTCAGAACTTGGCATCTTAGTGACATATTAGGCTGTAACCTAATAACTAGGTGCTACCAAATTCATAGCTATGGAAAATGTGTCACAGATGGTAAAATCTGGTCTTTTGCATGCTTTTATCCTATACTATATAGATTTCATGGAGAAGACCAGCATATCTCAAATTGGGTCCTGACCCAAAAGGGAGTTTCAGGTGGGTCATGAGGTTATTTTAGGGGGATCATAGTATTGCAACCCTTTTGCACTTATTTCAGAGATGTGTGGTTGGAAAGCAGTGCCTGTTGGGCTGGCGCCCAGCTCAGAAGGCATCATCCTGCCACTAGCAGTGCAGAAGTAAGGGTGGCAATATCATACCATGTCTCTTTTACTTCTGTGCTGCTGGTGGTGTTAGCTCTGCCTTCACAGCAGCTGCCACTCTCTAGGTTCTCAGCTTTGAAGACAGCACTGCCACCAGCAGCAGTGCAAAAGTAAGGGAAGCAGTACTGCAAGCCCCTGCGATAACCTGGCATACACATGCGCATGCCCCAACTCCTTTTTGGATCAGGATACCTACAACTTCAACACTGTGAAATTTTGCATTTAAAATACCTGAAAACATGAAAATTACAATTTAAAAAATCCTATGATCCTGAAATTGACCAAAATTGACTGAATTTGGTAGGGTCCTACTAATAATTAGAATCGAGCAAGTCATGTATTTGCATTTTGCAGTTCTTTGTACAAGAAACTTTCATTTTTATCATGTGTAATGAGTGACTTTTTCAGGGGGAAAATCTTGTATTGGTATGCAGATTATAGATTTTGCTAATTAATATCTGTTTTAAATGATTACATATATTACACAAGTTGTTCACTGACTGGATAATTTTGTAACCATAAAGAGCAGAATTTGAATTATATATTCAAGAGCCATACTCACCATTTGCATTGGATGACTTAATGTAACTCAACAGAATCCTATGACTTATTGTGAACTAAGTAAGTGAATTGTAGCTTTAATTATGAAAAGTTAAGATATAACGGAAATTTTACCATTAAATATTTCAGCTGAAAATACAAGTACTGAACACTTCATTCATAAATTGGTGACTGCAAAGACCAGTGTCCTGAATGGCTCAAAGACTAATGAGCACCTACATGGAGAGACGGCGGCCGGCATTTGGAATGACACCTTTTAAAGAAATTTGAGTGATAAATATCAAGTTCATATAGACTAAAATATTGAGCAAACTGGATGTGTATAATAGTACTAAGATAATTTAACAACCCTTTGTGACTATATCTAATGCTCCATATTCTTCCCTAATGGGAAGAGAATGTTTGAGTTCAATTCTGGTTCTCCCATTGCAGACAGCTATTGTAATTCAGCTTACAAGGTTAAGTTCTAAAAGTTCTCTTTGTGGAAATTATTACTAATGATTGGCCTGCATACTCTGCTTTTTAAGTCTCAGTTCTGGGCTGTTTGCCTTAATCAACTATTGCATTAATTGGCATGATAGGTGATTGGTTGTAGAGCTATACCTGTATTTCTGCCTGATGTGAGAAGAATAGTTTTGTCCTCAAATTTGGACAGCTTAGTAAACTTTTTAACCCCTAGAGCAGTGGCCACTTATTTGGCTTTGAGGGAAGGAGTAGTTCACACTGTACTTCCTAATCCTATAGCAGCACTGATGAGGTTAGAAGAGTAGAATGATGAGGATGAACCTGTGAGGGAAAAAGTAAGTTCTTTTCTATCTCAGCTTCGGTGTTGGCTCATTTCTTTGGTTCTGCCCTTCTCATCCACTCCTGACTTGTCACTCTAGGCATCCAAGGCTTGTTCCTGATCCTTCTAGTCATGTATTGGCGGACTATCAAACACTATTTATTGTGTGCATTTTGTATTTACTACTCGAAACTTACATTGTAATAGATTTTAAATCAAGGAAATCTTAGTGATCTATTCATCATACCATGTGCATAATGATGTCAGAATGAATGCAAATAATTACACTACTTTTCAGACAAGATCTTGCAAACTGAAGGGGAGTTTTTACAATATGAACTTTAAAATATCTTTACCACTTAAGAGAGTAAACCTTTTCCCTTTTGGCTTAGGCAAAAATATTTCTTCACTCTGTGGTGTGTGTTATCTGCAACTGCAGTTGTCCCACACTAGGATTGTATGCATTTACAGATGCTTACCCCTTGGTATTATTATGGCTGAAAGATGAAAATGGAAAATATTCCACCAAAGACAAATTGTTCGAAGAGTAAAACTCTATTATGTATATTATGATAAAGAATAACTTTATGGGCTTTTCTTACAAAGTTGTAGAGAGTTATACTAGCAAGTTGTCTGGCAGCAAGGACATCAAACCCTGGAGCAGTGGCCACTTATTTGCCTTTGTAGGAGTAGTTCACAGTGTACTTCCTAATCCTGCAGCAGCACTGATGAGGCTAGAAGGATGGAGTGATGTGGAACCTTTAGCTAGAGATGAACCTATGAGGAAAAAGTAAAATCTGCCTTCTAGTCTTTCAAGTAAATGATATGTAGCATACTCCCATATATCCAGAACCAGATTATCCAAACGTCTGCATTATATAAATCCCTTCCTTGCTTCCCAGCATGAAATATATGCCCTCTGCTGCACGTATCATATGCTGTAGAATAAGGGAGGGATTCAGATAATGTGGAGGTTTGGGTAACAGATGAGACACTCCTAGCCAGGATTGCAGAGAGGATGAATCTCTGGCTGTGGAGAAGATCACCCTGATGCTGAATGGGTCCTCTGCAGCACTGCTGTCACAGGAGTGCAGGGGGCTAAGAGAGCAGAATGGCAGAGGGTTCCCTATGCTTTCACAGGGCTGGTATCACCAGATCTCTGAAGGCACACGGTATGGTGGGAAGGCTCTGGTCCTAGTGAGACAGACCAGAGATCTTGACAACCCTCCTAGCACCTGCAAGTTCCTCTTCTGAAGTCGGTAACCCTATCAAAAAATCCAACTGTGGGATGAAACCTGTCATTAATCTTAGCTACATCGTCCCTAGGAATCTTTCTGATATCAACTAGAAAGAAGCTTATCTATACAGCCCCATCAGTAATACCTGGGAGTAGAACAAAGAACTTGTACTTCTAATACAGAACTTTACTTTTTAAGAACATAAGAACAGCCATACTTAGACCAACAGTCCATCTAGCCCAGTATCCTGTCATTTGATAGTGTCCAATGCCAGGTACTTCAGAGAATGAAGAAACTAGGCAAGCATGAAATAATCCACCCCATTGTTCACTCCCAACTTCTGGCAGTCAGAGTCTAGGGCAGGGGTGGCCAACCCGCGGCTTGTGAGCTGCATGCGGCTCGCAGCTCTGCAAGGGCAGCATGTTTCTGTCTGACAGAGCTGGAGTTGCGGTGTCCTGTGCAGATTTCAAAATGGCTGCCTTAAAAGGGCAATGCCTGTTCTGCTCTTTTTGATCGACCAAACAGCGGTAGCCGGGGCCTCCCCCCCGGACAACTTTTTTTCCCTCTGCTCTTTGTGCTGTATCCACCACTATTTTGGCTCTTTGCCTATAACAGGTTGGCCACCCTTGGTCTAGGGATACCCAGAGCAGGGGGGTTTACACCCCGATCATCTTGGCTAATAGTGATTGATAGACCCATCTTCCATGAACTTGGTTCCGTCTTTTTGGAACCCCATTCTAGTTTTGGCCTTCATAACATCCACTGGCAATGAGTTCCACAGGCTGGCTTTGTTGTGTGAAGTACTTCCTTTTCCTCGTTTTAAATCTGCTGCCTATTAATGTCATTAGGTGCTCCCTCGTTTTTGTGTTATGTGAAGTAAATAACACTTCCTTATTTACTTTTCCCACAGCAGACATGATTTCACAGACATCTATCATATCCCCTCTTAGTCATCTGTTTTTCAAGCTGTAAGTCAGTCTTTTTAATTTCTCATTATAATTGCAAGTGCTTTGGAGGATAGGATTAAAATTCAGATGATCTGGACAAACTCGAAAAATGGTCTGTAGTAAATAGGATGAAATTCAAATGAGGACAAAAGTAGAGAACTTTTCATAGGAAGGAATAATCAGTTGCTTATATACAAAATGGGAAAATTGTGTGTAGGAAGTACTGTAGAAAGGGATCTGGGGGTTATAGTGGACCACAAGCTAAATATGAGTCAGTGTTTAGACCTCACACTGATTAGACCTCAAATGTCTGAGTGCTACATTTCAGGAAAGATATGGACAAATTGGAGAAGGTACAGAACAGAGCAATAAAAATTATTAAAGGTCTATAAAACATGAGGGAACATTGAAAGAATTGTGTTTGTTTAGTCTGGAAAAGAGAAGACTGAGAGGGAACGTAAGAACCTCCTTGTAAAAGGTTATCAGAAGGAGGAGGGAGAAAAATTATTCTCCTTAACCTCTGAGGATAGGACAAAAAACAATGGGCTTAAACTGAAGCAAGGGAGGTTTAGCTTGGACATTAGGAAAAACCTTCTATCCAGGTGGTTAAGCACCGGAATAAATTGCCTAAGGCAGTTGTGGGATCTCCATCATTAGAGATTTTTAAGAGCAGGTTAGACAAACACCTGTCAAGAGTAGTCTAGATCAGGGCTACTCAACATATGGCCCGTGGGCCGCATGTGGCCTACAGCCCGGTTGTTTGCAGCCCACGGTGCGGTTTGGGTTTACGAGGGGCTCAACACATGGCCCATGGGTGAGATCCTTTGAACATGGCCTCCACTGGGAACACAGTCCACAATGGTGAGTCAATATAATGGACTTCTGTTAATATGCATTTTAGTACTTAAATTCCTGGACTGTCATTGCTCATTAAAAGTGTTGTCATATGGGTAGAAATCGGGTAAACATTGCATTTTATTAATATCAGCAGAACTGACTTACATGGGGCCTGCATGTTGTGTAGTCTTTTGCATGCATATCATTGTGGCCCCCGGGGCTTCCAAAGTTGAATAGTCCTGGTCTAGATAGTGCTTGATCCTATCATGAGTGCAGGGGACTGGACTTCATGACCTCTCAAAGTTGCTTCCAGTTTATGTTTCCGTCTGGACCTGCCCAGTATCAGAAAACAGGCTACTAGGCTAGGTGAAACTTTGGTTTGACCTAGTATGGCTTTTCTTATGTTCTCTGATGGAAAAGCACATTTTATTATAAAAGCAGAGGGTTAAAACATACAACCTAAAAACATACAACCAGCCATGGTGCTAATCTTAAACCATGTTCCAAGACACATACTCCCAGGTCCATAAACCTGGGTAAAAAGATAAGCTTCTCAGCATACCTTGAATGTAAATGAACTTGTTTTAAACCTGATGGAAGGAAGCAAAATGAAAATGAAAAACATGTTATTAGATACAGGCTTTCATGTTAGGATTTAATTGAGATGTTAAAATACGGTTAAGTAGATAACCGTTAAAAAAAATCTTAGTGATTACACGCTGCAGGCTCTGCAATATAAAGCTTACTGCACAGCCTGCAGCACAGGGTGGAAGCCATCTCCCCGGGAGTTGGTGCGCTCTAGAAGCCAGCATTTAAACTGGCTCCTAGCACTCCCGGAGAGTCAGCTGCCACCCCATGCTGCTGCCTCTGTATCTGAGGCAGCAGGGCAGGGTGGCAGCCGGCTTTCTGAGAGTGGGGCCAGAAGCCAGCATGTAACCATTCAAACGGTTACACTGTTACATCCCTAGGCTGTAAACAAACAGCACTGTGAAACCATCTACTTGCTAGCCCCGCTTTGGTTTGTATTGAACATGCAGGTGAAATCAAAACTGGACCAGTGATGCTGTCCATTGAGCTTTTCATCAAGAAACTTGCAAAGAAATCCCCTACTGGATAGAGTGCTAAGGAAAAGCATTAGGAAACTTCATGATGGATAATGCAGGGTAGGGATATTAAATTGTGTTTAATCAGCTAATCAAGTAGTCGATGGAATTACCATCATGGCGCCCAGTTCCAGACTCTGCGGCTCTGCTTTTTAAATGTATGTCTTAATACATTTAAAAGGCAGAGGCGCAGCAGGGAAGACTGGGTGCGAGCCACCAATCAGCTGATTCCCAGCTCATGAGTGGTCCTCTCGCTATGCCTCTGCTGCCCCACAGAGATCATGCTGGGGGGAACCAGATTTCAAGCTGGCTCCTGCTCTCCCCCACTTTCTGCCTCTCTCTAATAGAGGCAGCAGAGGGGGGAAAGCAACTAGTCGAGTCACTAGTCGAGTACCTGATGAGCATATGCTTAGCGGGTCATCGACTAGTTACTTACATCCCTAATGCAGAGGCTTTGGTCCCTTTGGAAAAGCCTATCTCCCCTGCCTTTATGCTCAACTGTAGCGAGACCAAAGAAAGAACTTAAAAAAACAACTAGTGTAG
Organism: Pelochelys cantorii; assembly: GCA_032595735.1. Classification (NCBI taxonomy): domain Eukaryota; kingdom Metazoa; phylum Chordata; order Testudines; family Trionychidae; genus Pelochelys; species Pelochelys cantorii. The sequence goes on from CM064341.1 coordinate 42,261,049, forward strand.
TAGCACCTTAAAGACTAACAAAACATGTAGATGGTATCATGAGCTTTTGTGGGCACAACCCACGTCTTCAGATGACTGGAGTATTAAAAGTCCAGATCTAAGAATAAATAAGGAAGGGGGAGGGAGGAAAAAAAGGAGAAACAAGACAATGAATAGATTGTTCAAGTAGAAGGTTGCATCAGTGACACATCTACCAGTAACCCTTATGCAATGTGCAGATACATCATAAAACCACCTCAGCTGAAAATGACTCACATCTAGCTAGAGACATAAAAGGTGACAAGAAAACATTTTACAAATATATTAGCAGCAAGAGGAAGACTAGTGAGATGGTAGGTCCATTATTCAATTAAGAGAGAAAAATAGTAACAGAAAATGAGGAAATGGCAGAGGCGCCTAACGACTTGTTTCGGTCTTCACCAAGGTTGGTGGTGATTGAATGCCTACAATAGTGAATGCTAGAAAAAAGGAGGTAGGTTCAGAAGTTAAAATAGGAAAAGAGGGAGTTAAAAATTACTTAGAGTCAGATGTCTCCAAGTCACCAGGGCCTGATTAAATGCATCCTAGAATACTCAAGGAACTGATTGAGGAGTTGGAATGTGAACATTTAACCAGTTACCTGGTGCTCCAGGCCTGCTGGGCCCCCATGCGGGGCTGCTGATTCTCAGCCCATTTGAAGCTGGTAGAGCTAGAGACCCATGTGGACCTGGAGGCTGCTCCAGCTGGACTAGAGCAGTTCCCTGCCTGGGATCCCACTTAATCGGTTAACTCAGGGGTTCTCAAACTTTGTGATACCACCACCCCCCTCTAAGTTGCTCATGACCCCCCTCCCCCCCCAGGGGGTTGGGACCCACAGTTTGAGAAACTTGGGGTTAACTTGTTAAACATTGGGATAACCTAACATTTAACCAGTTAATTGATTAAATGGGATTTTACATCCCTATTGAGGAGGTAGCTGAGCCATTAGCTATAATTTTGAAAAAGACATGGGAGAGAGTCTAGAAGACTGAAAAAGAGGAAATATAATGCCCATTTATAAAAAGGGAAACAAGGACAATCCAGGAAGCTACAGACCCATCTGCTTAACTTCTGTGCCAGGAAAGATAATGCAGCAAATAATTAAGGAATCTATCCGCAAACATCTGGAAGATAAGGTGATGAGTAACAGTCAGCATGGATTTAACATAAGAATATGAGAACAAATCATGTCAAAACAACCTGATAACTTTCTTTGATAGGATAAGAAGCCTTGTGGATAAGGGGGAAGGAGTAGACATGGTATACCTAGACTTTATTAAAGCATGTGCTATAGTCTCCCATGACCTTTTTAGAGATAAACTAGAGAAATACAACCTAAATGGGACCATGATAAGGTGAGTGCATAACTGGAAGAGAAACTTGGTGCACTGCCTCTGCTCCCAGCACAATCTTGCAGCTCCCATTGGCCAGAAACTAGCCAATAGAGTTGCCTGTTTGAAGAACAGGCAGTGTGCAAAGTACCCTCTCCCCTCCCAGGCTTGCAGGTGTTCACAGATGCACATGGCCTCATAGCTGGTTGGTCTGAGTGGCCTGCCAGGGCATGGAAGGCAAGGAACCTGCTGGCTCACAGAGCCAGCCCCTCTCTCCCCCCAACCTCTGCCTCCCTACTCCTGCCCCTCTACATAACTCAAAGCCTCTGCCCCCTCTTCCGTTCCCATACCCCCTTCCAGACCTTGCATCCCAATCCCCTGGCCTACATCGCAACCCACTCCTGCATAAATCACAACTGAAACTCCTGTATCCCCTCCTGCATCCCTTCCCCCCCTCCAGGTCACAGCCCCCTCCTTCACCTGACCTCCCTCCCAGATCTCATGCCCCTTCCTGTACCCCAACCTCCACTAATCTCAAGGAGGCGTGCAGGCCTTGACCACTTTCCCAGTTCTTGGAGTGGCCCCCCACCAAAACTTACTGCCCACCTCTAGATGGTGCTTGGTGCGGCGTGGGGGCCGCGGACCGGACTTGATGCCTGTTAGGAGGCTTCCAGTCCTGGCACACTGAGGGGTAAGAGCACGTGAGGAAAAACCCTCCCCGCCCTCACCCCGCAGCGAGGCCTGCTGGGAAAAGGTTCCATGGGCCGCAGGCGGAGTCCTGGCCAGTCAGACACTGTCTGCGCGTGGGGCTCAGCAACTCGGACCCTCCCACTGATGCCGACGACCGAGGGCAGCGGCTTCAGGCAAGGTGAGCGAGTGCGCATGCTCAATAGCCGCAAAGGCCGCTACCTCTGGCTCTGCACGGGAAGGAATCACGGCGCAGGGAGGTTGGGGGTGTTACGTCACCACGTAACGTGTCGTGTCTCTGGGCGACCGCACTATTGCGGTCTGACCGGAAGTATGAGGGAGTGCGCCGGACGTGACGGGCGCTGCAGAAAGATGAGTCGCGCGGCGCTGTGGGGCTGGCGGTGAGGGACGGCGCGTGCTCTGTGGGGGGTGCAGGGTCGGGCCCGGCCCGTAACTCGCTTCATGTCGCGTTTCTTCTCCCCGTGCAGGCCGCGCCCTTGTCCCTTGTGTCCAGTGCGACGCCTCAGTCGGCAGCCGCGGCCCGAAGACGCAGCGGAGCCGGAGAGCTCCGGGCCCATCCGCTTCTCCACCAGCAAGGCCAGTCCGCGGCTCTGGCCTGTGGAACGCTCCCTGGGGAGTAACTTTCGGAGGCCCTGGGCGAAAGTCCTGCCGGTCAGCCTGCTAGGGATGGGGCTGGTGCTCTGGTGCTTTTTTAGGGAGGAGACAGAAGTTGACGAGCAGCTGGGGACCCTTTTCCGCGAGCACGTACCAGGATTGCTAGCTGAGACCCCCAAAAGCAAAATGCTTCCACCATCTGAACATAAAAATTCTTAACTTGGAAAGGGGTAGCTGGCCCACTATTCCAGCTGGTCTGATGCTGCGTTGGCCTTCGTGGAAACTCTTGGTTTTCGCTACCCATCACCATCTTTATTCTGCAAGCCTGTTTGCTTGACTTCACTGGTAAAATTCTTGCTAACCCTCCTATAACTCTTAGCAACAGTTATTCAAGCAGACTTTTAACTTGTGCATAGGTACAGTCAGAAGGCTGAATATATGAACAGTGGGATATTGATGCTGTTCTGTGATCTAGTTAGACCTGGATCTCTGTTTTGGACAATCTGTCCCCCATCATCTGACTTCTAAGATTCTGAGTGTATTACAGTATAAAAAATAGAAGGCCACACAAACATTGTGCCAAAGGTGACAATGACTCTTGGATAGTGAATTACTTTGTAAAGCATGGTTAAGATTGCTACATAAGCATATGAATTATTGCTGTCAAGCTGAATGTTAACTTTGCATTCTGTACTTTATTATTGTATTAGGCAGGGGTGGGCAAAAGCCTCTTAGTGGGCTGGATCTGGCCTGCCTAGGGCTTTGATTTGGCCCACGTGGCAGTTCCAGGCCCTGCCCCCAGCATGTTGTCTGGGAGCTGAAGCTACATGAGCCCTTTTAACTGTTTCTATTTAAAGGGCTCACACCTTCCCTTGCCTGTTGGGCAATGTGTTGCCTGGCAGCTGTGGGGAAGGTGCACACTCTTTAAATAGAAGCAGTTGAAAGGGTTCACTCATCCTGGCTCCCTGGCAACGCACTAGCAGTGCCAGAGCTGTGAGCCCTTTAAATAGAAGGTGTTAAAAGGGTTCGCAGATCCCAGCCGCATGCTAGCCCATTACCAGGGATATGTGAGTCCTTTCAGCTGCTTCTAGTCAAAGGACTCATGCCTTCCCCGTGACTGTCCAGCAACAGGGAAAGGTGCGAGCCCTTTAAATAGAAGCATTTGAAAGTGCGTTGCCGGGGATGCTAGAGCCCTAACAGCAAGCCCTTTATACAGCAGGAATTGAAAGGGCTCAGAGCTCCCATATCCAGCTAATGTGATGGTGGGGAAGCGCGAGCCCTTTCAACTCCTGCTATTTAAATGCCTACCCCTTGTGCGGCGGCCCACGACCTCTTCAGAAATTTTTGAAGTGGCCCTTGTTGAAAAATTATTGCCCACCCCTAGTGTTAGGTCATGTGGAAATGTCTTCCATATGGCTCTTTTAATGCACTGTCAATGAGTTTAATAAATTTTTCTACACTACAGAGCTAAACCAAACTATGGTAGAAATGAACTTTCTCTGTTGTCAATAGGAAAGATCCTTTTGCAGTTAATGTAACAGAACAGTTCAATTTACGAAAATAAAAAAGCAATCCTCTTAATTGTGAAGAGCAAGCATCAGGGTGAATCTTAATTGCAAAATTAATCCTAACTTTCCAAGTTTTAAAATCATATCCTACTTTTCACTGCTGTCTAGAAAGCTTTTCCTAGCAAGAGAAGGAGCTGAAGCCCTACAGTTCTATGGAATCTAAGTTTTCATTTAAAAACAAAATTAAGCTATCTTTTACAGTTGCAAAAAATATCTTTTAGCTGTGACTCAGCTGCATAATGGATGCAAAATAGTTTTCTTGATCATGCAGCCAAACCACTCTAAGGCTTCTACTTGCAGCTTTACTGAACAGTAAAGTAAACTTTATAGCCACTATATAAAATGCTGTTAGTTGTAGGGAAACAGGTAGAAATGGTGTTGGTCTAATGTAGACGTAGGGAACATTTTTCCTACAAGGGGCTGCAGACACCCCCCCCCCCCCCAGAAAAAAAATTGCGACCCACACACAGACTTGTGGGGAAGAGGGGGCAGAAGGCTCATGTTGTACTAACGTACTGCATGGGATGTTTTCAGGGGGACAAGGCAAAATGCCACATGGTAATACATATAGCAATCAACACTTACAATATGCATATATTACACACACACACAAGCACACTCCTTCGTCTTGTTATCAATAGTTGCTCTCCCTAACTGCACTGCCCAGGTGTTAGTGGGGGAGGTGTGGAGCTGGGCTTTTGCTGATCGGGATTGGTACTCCCATGCTGACAAGATGAAACCCGGGGTCCTCCTGCAAGATACCTTTAATTAATGGTAGCTTCCCACTCAGGCAAATCTATTATGTACATATGCAAAATCTGTGAGTCCTATGCATATGTAGTTAGTCAACTGTGGTGCCTTCTGGGTGTTGTCTTAATGCTGCCACATTCATTTTCAGAGAGGATGCTTCCAAAAGCAGGCACTTGCTCTGACTCCCAAGGCCTTCCATATGTCTGATCATTCAATGAGCCCACTTGACAGGTCTTATTGTCCTTGGATCTGGCTTCCATCCCCTCTCCAACCAGTGCAACTGTCTGAAGGTGCTTGCCTTCCACATCTTATCTATTCAACAGGGCAAACAAGTAAAATGGGAGAGATCTATTGTGGTACAAAGACATTATCTTTACCTTACTTAGGGACTATTCTATGAAGACTTAAGAATGTAAGAACAGCCATACTGGGTCAGACCAACAATCCATCTAGCCCAGTATCCTGTCTCATTATAGTGGCCAATACCAGATGCCCCAGAGGGAGAGAACACAACAGCTAGTCCTCACGTGATCCCTCCACTGTCACCCACCTCCAGAGAAACCGTCTAGGGAGACCATTCCTACCCATCCTGGTTAATAGCCATTGATGGACCTAACCTCCATGAATCTATCTAGCTCTTTTTTGAACCCTGTTAAAGTCCTACTTTTCACCATATCCTCTGGCAAGCACTTCCAGAGGTTGGCTGCACTGACTGAAGGAAAAACTTTATTTTGTTTTAAAACTGCTGCCTATTAATTTCATTAGGTGGCCCCTAGTTCCTAATTGTGGGAATAAGTAAATAACTTTTCCTTATTCACTTTTTCCACACCAGTTATGATTTTATAGATCTCTATCGTATCTCCCCCTTACTCTCCTCTTTTCTAAGCTAAAAGGTCCATGTCTTTTTAAGCTCTCTTTATATAGGACCTGTTCCAAACCCCTAATCATTTTTGTTGCCCTTTTTTGAACCTCTTCCAATGCCAATATATCTTTTTTGAGATGAGGTGACCACATCTTTAGGCAGTATTCAAGATGTGGGCGTATCATGGTTTTATATAGAGGCAATAAGATATTTTGTCTTATTTTCTATCCTTTTTTTAATGACTCCTAACATTCTATTTACTTTCTTGACTGCTGCTGCACACTGAGTGGATGTTTTCAGAGAACTGTCCACAATAATACGAAGCTGGGAGGGGTTACAACTGCTTTGGAGGATAGGTTATAATTCAAAATGATCTGGACAAACTGGAGAAATGGCCTGAGGTAAATAGGATGAAGTTTAATAAGGACAAATGCAAAGTACTCCACTTTGGAAGGAACAATGAGTCTCACACAGAATGGGAAGTGACTGTCTAGGAAGGAGTACTGCAGAAAGGGATCTAGGGGCCATAGGGGACCACAAGCTAAATATGTGACACTGTTGCAAAAAAAGCAAACATGATCCTGGGATGCATTAACAAGAGTGTTTTGAGCAAGACGTGAAGTCATTCTTCCGGTCTACGCTGTGCTGATTAGGCCTCCATTGGAGTATTGTGTCCAGTTCTGGGCACCACATTTCAAGAAAGATTTGGAGAAGGTCCAGAGAAGAGCAATAAACATGATTAAAGGTCTAGAGACCATGACCTATCAATGAAGACTGAAAGAACTGGGTTTGTTTAGTTTGGGAAGGAGAAGACTGAGGGGACATGATAGCAGTCTTCAGGTATCTAAAAAGGTATCACAAGGAGGAGGGAGAAAAATTGTTCTCCTTGGCCTCTGAAGATAGAATAAGAAGCAATGGGCTTAAATTGCAGCAAGGGATGTTTAGGTTGGACATTAGGAAAAACTTCCTACCTGTCAAGATGGTTAAATACTGCAATAAATTACCTGCAGAGGTTGTGGAATCTCCATTGCTAGAGATATTTAAGAGAGGTTAGATAGACATTTATCAAGGATGGTCTAGACCAGTGCTTCTGAAAGTGTTCTGTGGAATCACTCTCAAACACATTAACTGGCCTCCCCGTTCTGTTTATTTACCAGCGCAGTGGCCACGGAGCCTCGTGGCTCCCATTGGCTCCATTTCATCTTTTGCAGCCAAGGGGAGCCATAGGAAGCAGCATGGGCCAGGCCACCGCTTCCCGCGGCTCCCCTTGGCTGCAAAGGATGAAATGGAGCCAATGGGAACCGCGAGGCTTCGTGGCCGCAGCGCCGGTAAATAAACAAACCGGGGCGGCCAGTTAATGTGTTTCTGAGAGTGATTCCGTGGAACACTTTCAGAAACACTGGTCTAGATGGTACTGGGTCCTGCCATGATGGCGGGGGACTGGACTTGATGACCTCTAGAGGTCGCTTCTAGTTCTAGTGTTCTATGATTCTATGACTCCAAGATCTCTCTCTTGAGTAGTTGTAGCCAAATTAGTCCCCATCATATTGTATGTATAGGTGGGGTTATTTTTCCCAATGTGCATTACTTGACATTTATCAACATTACATTTCATTTGACATTTTGTTTCCCAATCACTTAGTTTGGTGAGATCTTTTTGAAGCTCTTCAGACTGCCTTGGTCTTACCTATCTTGAGCAGTTTGATATCCTCCGCAGATTTTGCTGCCTCACTGTTTATCCCTTTCTCTAGTAAACTCAAAACAACAAATAGTATGGTAGCACTTTAAAGACTAACAAAACATGTAGATGGTATCATGAGCTTTTGTGGACACAGCCCACTTCATCATTTATAAATAAGTTAAATAGGATTGGTCCCAGAACAGATCCTTGGGGGACACCAATAGTGACCTCTCTCCACTCTGAAAATTTACCATTTATTCCTACCCTTTTAACTAGTTATCAGTCCTCGAAAGGACCTTTCCTCTTAAACCATGACAACTTTCTTACTAAACAACCTTTGGTGAGGGACTTTGTCAAAGGCTTTCTAGAAATCCAAGTACGTTATATCCACTGGATCCCCCTTGCCCACATGTTTGTTGACCCCCTCAAAGAACTCTAGCAGATTAGTAAGGCAGGATTTCCCTTTACAGAAACCATGTTGGCTTTCCCCCAACAAAATATGGGGCTTGGGGTACCGCCATCTCTGGCTGCTTGGGCTAGTCACACTGAAGCCACCGCATGCCTGGAGCTCCAGCTTGGAACCCTGCCTCCTCCCCCAAAAGATTAGTGCACCAGCACCGGCTTCCTGCAGGAAGAGGAGAAAACCCCGAGGCTCCGTGCCAGAGGTGGCTTGCAGAGAAGTATGCATCGCTGAGGGGAGAGGAGGGAGCCCTGAGCCCTCCCTACCACAGTGTGCACTCCTACACCTCCCTGGGCCTGGTGGGGCACCCAAGAGGCTGGGGGGGGCGGGGTCAGGAGGCCAGGGCTGGCTATGACTGGGGAGGGAAAAGCGGGGGGGGGGGAGAGACTGGGGAGAAAGATGTGGGGGAGAGGCCAGGGTTGGCAGCAGCTGGAGGGGCAAGAGGCTGGGTCTGATGCAGCCCCCAGACTTCCCCTCCCCAGTGGCTGGGTCTGGTGTGGCCTCTGGCCCTCCCCTCCCTGATGGCCACTGGGGAGCCTGAGAGGCCAGGGCTGGCATGGCCACTGGGGGGAAAGCTGGGCTTGCTAACCCCCCAAAGGCGGGGGTTGGTAAGTGTAGTGAGTAGGGGGCAGTGCCTCCAGTAATCTCTTATTGCTAAAAGATGTCTGGTATAGGGATGTGAAGGAGTAGTCGACTAGATGATTAACCAATAAGCCTAGGCTTATTGGCTAATCTAGTTGAATACTCGCATTGCCCCCTCCTCCCCACTTGCTGCCTCTGTATCAGGCAGCAAGAGGGGGAGCAGGAGCTGGTGCTGGGGGGAGCAAACTTAAAAGCCAGTTCCCCCTAGCACTGGCTCCAAGGTGCTGCCTGCCCCCTCTCCCGCACTGCTGCCTCTATGAGAGGCAGCAGCGTGGGGGAGACGACAGGGGAGGCTGCTGTGAAGCAGCAAACCCTGGCTCACCATGGACAGAGGCTGCTTTGTGGCAGCAGCCCCTTCCTGTGGTGGGCCCAGGTTCACTGTGGACAGAGGCTGCTGCTGGAGCAGCTCCTGTCCATGGAAGGGGGTGGTATCTGAGTGCCCAAATACCAAATATTGCATGAACAATCCTCCCTTTTCAATTAGCTGAATGCACTAATTTTTACACCAGAATATGCTGGGTGAAGGGTTTAAATAATTATTTTTGTTTTGCATTGGAAAAAAGTCATGACTATTATGATTAGAGTTTATTAAAATATTTGCAAACAAAATTAAAATTGAGTCATCTATTCAATTGTCATTTTAGTGCAAAGAAAATTTGTACTGCTATAAATCACAAAATAATTCATATTAGTTACAGAAAGAGTAAGGGAAGCTTTACCAATTTGATTCAAATCTACTATGCATGGTAATTAATAAAATGAATAATGTTTGAAGTTGAAATCCTACAAATTTAAAACTGTTTTACTTCCCTTTTGCAAGCACACTAATCAATTCTATTGCATATATTTAATTTCTTGACCTTTCCCATAAGCAGGGCTCGCCAAGTGGTGGTGAGCCCCGCTCGCCAGCTGTGCGGTTCTGCGCATGTGCAGATGACTCTGCGCCGGCTCTTCCGGGTTGTAATCTGCTCGCCATGGGTGAGTAGATTACATTATTTGTGCAGCCCTGCCCATAAGTGTAATCTATGCAAAATGACGATGCTACTGGTACTATAAGAAAACTGCAACAATCACCCTTAAAGGTCCAAACTAGGGATGTTAAATATCAGTTAATTGACTCATGAATTCTTATCTTTTAGTCGACTATTCTATAGTCCCTGGGGGGGAGGGGGGGCCAGCAACCAGTGTGCTCTGGCCCCACTTCTGGGGAATCTCCCTGACATTCTGGGCTGGTGCCTCTGTATCAGAGGCAGAAGCGCAAGGTGCCAGGCAGGAGCTGGTCAGCAAGGGCAAACAGTTTAAAAACCACCTCCCCGTGCAGGCCAGCTGCCTGTTGCTCTGTGCTGCTGCCTCTGATAAAGATAGCAGCATGGGGTGGCAGTAGCCCCTGTCTAAGGGGGAGGGGGTCTGAGCTCCCAGACCCAGTGTGAGGGGGAACTGAACCAAGCTGCTTAGCTGCCCACCTAGCACCTAATACACGTTAATTGCAGAATTGCAGCAGGGGGAGGTCCCAGACAGCCAAGACTGAGCCAGGCTGCTAACCAGACTGCTAAAAAATGTACTGGGGTGGGGAGAGAAATGCATGTAGTCTATCGCTTTTGCTTGTCGGTTAATCAACTACACTATTACCTCCCTAGTCCAAACTGGTAAGTATGGGTAGAAAAGCATGTAGCAGGGGATCTGCCAAAGAACACTGTTGAACAAAATGCCTTCCCCCACTCCCTCTTCTTTCGCCAGCAGGCCGGAAGGGCCGAACCCCTTGCCGTGGCCAGGTGGGGGAGAGGAGCGGGGCGGCCTTGGGGCTCCCGGGCAGCACTTTGCCGCTCTAGCGAAGGGAGGGGCGCGGCCGGCCTGGCTAGCAGGTAGCGGTGGTTCTCCCGGCTCGGCAGCGGGCGGAGGCGGCTTCGCGCCGGGCGGGGCGACGGGAGGCGGCTCCGGCCTGGCAGGCGCCTGCGTGGTGGCGCCGCTGGGGAAGATGCCGTCGGTTTCGAAAGCGGCTTGTCGAGGCGGCGGGTCCGGGGGGTCCCCGCAGACCGAGCAGCCGACGCACTACACGTAGGTACCCGGCCCCTGGGCCGCCCTTCCCGCCTTCGGCTCGCCAGGCCTGGCCCAGCGCCGGGCGGGCGCCCTAGGCCCTGAGGTAGCGGGCTTGGCTTCGCACCGGGCCTGCGGCCTCGGTCCGCGGCCCGAGAGCCCCTAACGCGGCCTGCGCGGAGCCTCCCAGCCCCCGCCCCTGCAGCTTCCGAACAGCCTCGCCTCGCGGCCGCTCCCACAGACCCTCCACAAGCCCCGCTGTGCGCCCACACACCGCTACAGAGTCGGTAACCGTCCCTCGCCCCTAGTACGCTCACGCCGCAGGCCCTCAGCCCAGAGAACCCGCCCCGAACATCCCCAAGCCCACTACCCGACTTACCCGCAGCCTCCAGATGTGGCGTTTTCTGATGGGCTGAGGAAAGCAATGAAATAACCGCAGGTAACTTCATACTACCTGGCAAAACACTCAACCTCCAGGTCTCAATCATTTGCCGAGTTACATTGTCCAATAGCCAAGCTCCTCCACCCGTCCAGGACCTTCCCTAGTAACTTTGTTTCTTTTCCATCATTCTTGCCTGCTCTTTCCCCTCCCTGGGTTAATTAACCTTCCTCTTCTTCATTTCCTATGTTTTTCCTGTTCACTTTTACCCACCTTCCCTCTCCCACGTGTGCCCCTGCAGACTACTGTACCAGTGTGAAGGGAAATGCAGTCTCTCCCCCATCGCTCATGTCTGTGTACCCATGATAGACTTCTATGCAATGTGAGTCTGTGTTTTGGGTTATTGGAATTAAGGAGCATTTCTAACACAAAACCAGTCTTTCTGTAGATAAGATTTTTGGCTGTAACATTTGATATAATAGGCAGCAGGTTTAAAACAAACAAAAGGAAGTTTTTCTTCACTCACTGCACAGTCAACCTGTGGTACTCCTTGCTAGAGTATGTGGTAAAGGCTAGAACTTTAATAGGGTTCAAAAAAGAGCTAGATAGATTCATAGAGGTTAGGTCCATCAATGGCTATTAGCCAGGATGGGTAGGAATGGTGTCCCTAGCCTCTGTTTCTCTGGAGGTGGGTGACAGGGGAGGGATCACATGAGGATTACCTATTATGATCCCTTCCTCTGGGGCTGGTATTAGCCACTGTCAGCAGACAGGATACTGGGTTAGATGGACCTTTGGTCTGACCCAGTATGGCTGTTCTTATATAAACATTATTATCTTAAGTGTGCAACATAGTATAATTTGCAGCAGTTACATTGTGAGCTTCAGAAATAATGCATTTTTAATTAGAAATGGTCATATTTAATTTGTAGCTAAACAGTAAAGAGTAGAGAATATAATTTTACAAAGGATACATTTGTATACTGTCTCATGGGCTATGCCTGTTGAATTAATCAAGAGCTTTGTTAATGCTGTAATAAATGTGCCTCCGATAAGATGAACTTGTAACACAGTTTAATTTTTTTAGGTATCTAAAGGAATTTAGGACAGAGCAGTGCCCCCTATTCTTGCAGCACAAGTGTACCCAGCACAGACCATTTACCTGTTTTCATTGGCATTTCCTAAATCAGCGTCGACGTAGACCCATTCGAAGGCGTGATGGGACTTTTAACTACAGTCCAGATGTTTATTGTACAAAATATGATGAGACCACAGGCATCTGTCCAGATGGAGATGAGTAAGTTTTTTCCCCACAATCCATTTGGCTTTTGCAACATGTTCTTTTGGTTAGAATGAAAATCATTGTTATCTGTTAAAACTTCTTGGAGTTGGTTTTGAGAAATGTCCCTAAGTGATTGCTCAGATTTTTGACCAGCATAGAATTATGGATTTAGAAAGAGGCCAAGGTTTTGCAGTCTAAGTGTGGGTTTTGTTGTTCTTAAACCATCCAAGACAGATGATTATCCTACCTCCTTTTGAAAGTCTCAATTGAAGGCACTTCCACAACCTCCCTAGGCAGTCTCTTTCGTTGTCTTGCTATTCTTATATTTAGGAAGCTTTTCCCCACTATTTAATCCAAGGAGGATTAATTTAAATCACCAAAAAAAAAAAAAACCCAGAAAACATTGATTTAAATCAAGTTTCCCACTGATACTACTTCACATTTCCTCCAACAATGGAGCAAATCTGATCTCTAAAACATGTTAATTTACAGCTGACTACTGTATTTTACAACATCGAAGAGGGTATACTTCGTGTAAGTTTTTTAGATAACTTGATTTTTTATTAATTTAGGAAATAGCACATAATACTTAATATCTGTGTCAAGCTGCAAATGTAGCAGCAGTACATTAGGAATGGTAAGAACTGAATCGTGTACACAAACACAATAGCACTCATATTTTATTAAGCTAATTCTTAAATGTTACACAAATGTGTCAGATTTGCGATTGCAGCAATCTCCTGAGTTGCTGCCAGCAGTTATCCTTAATTTTTTTTTTAATTTTCAGATGTTATTAACTCTAATAAGAGAAGTCCTCAGAACACTACATTTACTGTGTCCTTAAAACTTTTACAACTAGCTCTCATCTTTCCCACTCCCACTGTCATTTTGATGCAGATCTGATTCCAAGTTACCAAAGCAGCTAAGACTGATTGTATTTAGAGTGCACTTAATTGTGGAGTCAGCCCCCTTGAAAACAAGTATAGGATGGGGTTCCTTTGGAAAAGCTGAGTGATGCTGAAGTAAAATAGGCAATAGATTTATGATATCATCATTATGGTCTGTGAGCATGATGTTCCAAAATAAGAGGCATTAATTATGTAATATAAAATAAAATGATAGTGGCAACTAGCAACTCTAGATTTCTCTTACTGCAGCTTTCTGTACTTGGGGTAGGTCCCGGACCCATCATGAGCCAGGACTGAGCCAGGCTGCTGACTAGCCTGCTAAAACATTTACTGGCAAGGGCTTGGGGGGAGGGAAATGCGTGTAGTCTATAGCATTAACCTATAAGCTTTTGCTTATCGCTTAATCCATTACACTATTACATCCCTAATATGCAGTGATTAATTTCATGATATATGAAGTAGTCGAAGTAGTTCTTGTATTTGGACAATTTCAGTTAACATAGAAACAATTTTCTCACAGTTTTTTAAAAAATTGAACAGTGAGGATGTAACATTGCTTAGTTTAAGCAAACCTTGTAATTGTATATCTTTTAATCCATGTCCTTCATTTTCTGGTGTCAGTTTTATTTTGAGGGATGAAGTTCTCTTTAGCTATGCCTATCAATAGGATCTGACTATGGGTATTCTTAAACTTAGGTGTGTGCTTACAGGAGGGATGTTAAAGGTTCACGAGCAAGCCTCAACCGGGCTGGAGCAGCTCCCCACCTGCCCCGGGGAGGGGGCTGCTCCGGCCCACTGGAGCAGCCCCTATCTTTGGCAGCCCTCCCTCCTCTTCCTCCCCCAACTGCAGGTTACATGCTGGCTTCCCAGCAAAGCTACCTCCTTGGGAATGGTCTTGGCAGCAGTGCCTCCTTTCCGGGAGTGGGGTTGGCAGCAGCCCATACTGGTCCTGCTCCTGGGGAGGTGGCTTCGCTGCGGTCAGGGAATGCACACCTGTATTCTGGGTTTCCCTAAACTTGAACCTGCCATAGCTGGGACTGGATGATAGAGGATGGATCACTTATTCCCTCTGAAGCATCTGGCATTGGCTACTGTCAGAGACAGGTTACTAGGCTAGCTGGACCGTTGGTCTGAAATGATATGGATGTTTTTGTGTTATAGGGTTGAATTGTCTGAGGATTTGTAAGTTTAATATTTCAACAGTGTCTAATATAAAATTTTGCATTTAATTGTCTCCTTTTTTAAAATAGAGAAACCAAGTTTATTGTACCTCAGAATGAATGTAATAAGGACCTCAGTATTTCAATGCAATATTGAAATGTGCATGTGTCTGTAACTTAAACAGTTACACCAGCACTTTTTTCAAATGTAGATGCCTATCTTTAGACATTTAAAATTTATATTTAGGCATAATATGAATTTAGGTGCCTAGTTTCAGCATCATCTGTAGAAAATACTATTTAATAAAATACTACTATGCTTTCAATGTCCATTAGAAGATTTAAACAGTTTCTTAGATCTGTATTGAATGTAACCAGGCAAACACATTTAAAGCTGTTGTCTTCCGACACTTAAAAAAAAAAAGCTTTTAAATTGTCTTTGACACTGGAATTTCTTTTTCTTACTTTCAGGTCAGAAGAAAAAATATTTTTGAAACATTTGTTATAATATTGCATGAGTTGTTAGAATATGAAAATTTAGAGATGACATATTCCTTTCTGTAACAGTTACTGTGCTAAGCTTTTGTAGTCATAGGTTTTGTCAGTATTTCACAGTATGTGTACTAATTTGTATGGCAAGTGTAATGTCTAAATTGCTTAGTTTATCAGATTGCAACCTTGTAAGTAGGTGATAGCTTTAAACAAGATCTGTATTTTATTTTACATGACAGATATTAAGCTATGTCATATCGGCCTATGCTTAAGCAAAACCTTACACTTATGTAACAAAATAGGGATTTTTGTACATAATTCAGGAAACTTGGAAAGTCAATAGCAGTTGTAGCTCTTTCTTTGTGTGTGTGTAATTTGATTTTAATGTTCCTGCTTAGTGTATATATAATAAGTGAGGTGAGGATAAGAGCCTACTTCTTACTGACAGTTGTAAACCTGCTCCTTTTATTTCAAATGATAGAAGCATTTGCCTTTGGTACTGAATGCCTTGGGTTTGACCCCTGCTGCTGTGCATAGAATTGCATAGATATAACACGTTTATTCATACTACATTGTTATGATTTTGGTGAAACCCGGTTATGGATTGACTTAAAACCCCATTGAGATTGATAGGGGTGAACTCAGCCTTTGATTTACATCACTGTAAGTTGACCAGAGGCTTTTGACTGAGAGAGGTGTATGTGTATTTGAGAGGAACGATCACACAGAAACTTAAAACAGAGATTATTTGGTGTGCTCTGTCTGTGATAGGAATGTAAAGAGTTAACCATTTACCTGGTAAACATTATCTTACTGGCATGTTTACCTGGTTAACTGGCACCACACCAAGCTGGAGCAGACCCTGCCCATGGCGTGGTGGGCCCTGGCCGGGCCCACTGCACTGCAGGTATGAGGGCTGTTCCCCTGCCCGTGGTGCCCAGTGGTAGGCCAGTTAACTTGTTAAACATATAGTTTAACCAGTTAACATTTTAAATGCTATTTTACATCCCTAGTCACTGAACCCAGAGACTAGAGATAATTGATTACTGGATTTGCCCTGTCTCTACACTGAGTGACCGGGGCTAAATGACTGCTGGCTTGTGCTGTCTCTGCTCTGAGAGGCAAGGGCTGATTGACTCCTGGGCTTTCCCTGGCCCCAAAACTAGAACAAAAGCTGACTGACTCTAAGCCTTGCTCTGTCTCTGTCCTGTCTCCAGAGACCATAGTGAATCACCATGGTTTGTTCTGCCATTGGCTGAAGGGCCTGGGGCTACTTGTTCAGAGCCCACATAGGCAACCTTGCCACAAGGGCCCACACAGCACAGACAAAGCCTTGCACAGCGTCTGGGTACACGGCCTGAGGGCTACGCCTAATGCAAATTCCCCTAAGGGTGTGAAAATGTGGTTAATTGACTAGTCGATGGAATTTCCATCGACTAGTCGATAGTCTCTTCCACATTCCTCCCTTGAAAATGTACAAGAGCCCCTGCTGGGGCTCTTGTACATTTCAAAGGAAAAATGCAGAACTCTGCATACACTCCAGGGCCAGCGGGAAGTTCTGCTGACTCCGGGCTGCATGCGGGTGCCTGCTTTGAAATACACAAGAGTCCCCAGCGGATCAGCTGTGCAGTGGGCTGCCCCTTTAAAATGCCGTCTCTGCGGCGATTCAGAGGGGCAGCCGTGGAGCCCGGGCTCTCCGTGGCATTTCCCCGGAACCTGGGATCAGCTGGGGAGACCCCAGATGATCCTGGGCTCCATGGCTGCCCCTTTGAAAGGTGCACAGGTGGGGTGGCATTTTAAAGGGGCAGCCGCCACAGAGCTGATTCACTGATCAGCTGTGAAGCGGCTGCCCCTTTGAAAAGCCACCTGGGGGTTTCAAAGTGGCAGCGCTGCAAAGCGGCGCTGCCACTTTGAAGTACCCTTCCCCCCCCTTGCTGCGTCTATCTAATAGAGGCAGCAAAGGGGGGGGGGCATATCGACTAGTCAAAATACTGTCCGATAAGCAAATGCTTATCGGATAGTCGACTAATCTTTTACATCCTTGCCCCTGACACTAGGCAATAGCCGAACAACATGGTGAGGTGGGATTGCCTCTCTGTGTCCCAAAGTGGGAGGGACAACTGCACCACCACTACACTTCTATCATTTGATAGACACAAGAAGATAGAGTTCTTGCAAACTGAGACAAATGGTCTTTCAAGCAAGAAGACTGAAGTCTTTGGGAATTGAATGTAAGTGAGAAATCTGCTTAGGTAAAGATTTTTTTCATCCCTTACAGCAGTTCTCAAACTTCATTGCACCACAACTACCTTCTGACAATAAATATTACTACAAGACTCTGGGGGAGAGGAGGTGGGCAGGAGGAAAGAAAATAGAACCTGATCCCCACTCTCCTGGGCTGAGGTCCTCTGGCTTCAGCTTTAGCCTCAGGCATCAGGGCTTGGGCTTCAACTTGAGCCTGAGCCCCAGCAATTCTGATGCCAGCCTTGGTGAGCACATTAAAATGTGGTCCTCACCTTGACCCACCGTGGGGTCCTAACCCACAGTTTGAGAGCTGCTGATCTAGGAATACAAGGGAAACCAGCACTTTGTACTTTTGTGGAAGGCCCTATCTACAGAAAGCAGCCATGCCTGGAAATTGGTCTTGAGCAAAATCTGTAGTGTGCTAGGTTAGGCCTTAGCCATTAAAAAGCACATTTTTTCTTTTGTTTAACTGATTCTACCGTCTCTTTCTTCTAACTTATGTTCTTTTGTTAATAAACTAGTTTCACTTTTGATCTAAACCAGGGTTTCTAAACCTGATGCTGTGACTCCCAGAAAGAGGGGGGTCACAGGATGGATTGTAAGGGGTGTGTCAAGAGCAGGACTGGAATTACAGGGTGACAAAAAGGCCAACTCTCTAGGGCCCCATGCAACTGGGGACTGTGGAAAACTAAGTTACATGCTTCAACCTGAGGTGATGGGGCTGAAGTGAGTAACGAAACCCAGGCATTTGCTCTGTTCATTGCTCCCTGATGCTGCTCTGTTAGTGGGGGGGGGACAATTTTTTTAAGCCCAAAGGGAGTTACCAAGACATAAAGTTTGAGAAACTCTGATCTAAACTAACTCAGTGCTAAATGTGAACTGAAGTAATTTACTCCAAATAAAGTAATAATAAGATGTTCTTTTGTCTTTTTAAGGGAGTAACAAATCTTCTTATTTCTCTCAGTGTTCCAGTAAAGGATTGGACACTTCAGAGCAAACAGTTTTGGGGCATTCTGGTCTGTGAGCGGGTTGGGTGTTACCCTGCAAGTAGTAACCAAGACTGGTAGAGACCACTGTTGAGCTGTTATAGGCACAGCTGGGAGCAGAGCGCTGAACTAGCCCACTCATGCTTAGGGAATTGCATGCTTGTCTACAGAGCATTTATGACATCCAGGGTTATAGGGCAGAGGTGAGACAGCTTCTCACAGGTCTGAATTGCACTCCCAAAATGTCTCAAGTAAGGTTTACAAGGAGGAAGGGGACAGCAAAATTGTTTGGTTGGTCATTGAAACACAATCCTTTAAGCACAACACTGTGGTGCTCCATAACTGTTTCCTTCTATTATGTAGTTGTCCTTATCTGCATCGAACAACAGGGGATACAGAAAGGAAATATCATCTCAGATATTACAAGACTGGAACGTGCATTCATGAAACAGATGCTCGGGGCCACTGTGTGAAGAATGGACTACATTGTGCCTTTGCTCATGGTCCTCATGACCTTAGACCACCAGTATATGATATAAGGTATCCTTTTATTTTTAACTTTCAGTCCTCCCTTTTCAGGAGACCATTGTCCTATAACATTCCACCTATAGATATTAACCGTTTCTGTCTCCACGTACAATTAACTTTCTTAGATTATCACTATAAATGTAAAAACCTATGTTAATACAATATTAAGATTGCAAACATAAATATAATGGGAAATTAAAATATTAACATATTTAGAGCAGCAAGTAACATATCGACATATGAAGGGACCTGTATTTAACTCACTTCAGACCGCACAAGGCTAGCTAATTTACCTTTTTGCCATGATGCTGTATAGATCTATATGTGCTGCTTGAAATCACAAAAATGGCCATTTTGATACTGTCTTCCTGTTTCTCATGTTGAGTTCATGATATTTTGCCTCTTTAGTACAGGTTGAACCTCTTTGGTCCGGGATTCTGTGGTCCAGCAACACATGTGGTCTGGCAAGATCACAGATGTTAGTAGACTAGAGAGCTCTCATGGCAGAGGTTGCTGGCAGCTGGGAGTGGAAGCAGTTAATGAAAAGGAGTGTTAAGGCCACCAGGCCCTGGCTCCTAAATCTAAGGATGCAAAGCATCTTGATCTTTTCAGCTGTAAGGTTTTCTCTACAGGTGGGTTTGCTTCTCCATATTGCCAACCAGCAGGTTATCCTGAGCCATTACAACTCTAATGCCTGGTCTTCCTTCCTCAAATTCCAGGACCAACTTCCCTAGGACTCCTGTATTGAGTTTGCAGCCATCACCCAGGTTGGCAAAGCAGGCTCCTGCATCTGCATCTAGGACTCCTCGTGTGCTGGGGACTCAGCAGCATGGGTTTTGGCCTCCGGTATTGCTATCAGGCTAGTAGCGTGGCTCCAATCTTTGGGCCTTCCCCTGGAGGTGCAGCAGACCATCTGGGATCGTGGTGTCTAACGTGCTAGCCGCTAGCCACAGATGGCTGTTTGGTCGGAGCTATCTCTTCACATTAATGTGCAGTTGACCTCCAGTGTGGCTATTTGGCTGGTTGAGTATTGCTAGTTTGCTATAGTGGCTACTGCTTCAGAACTTGTTGAACACCACAGATCTAGGACTTTTCCTTCAATGGTGTGGACCATTTTGCAGACAAAACCAACTCTTGCCTCCACAGCCTCAAAGACTCATGTAATACCATGAAGTCTTTGGTATGTACATGTCAGCTAACCAAAGGAAGACTTTTAAGCCTCAACCTCCGCCAAGGCCCTTCCCGTCCACACTCAGGACCAATGTTCTCTCTAATTTTTTCCAACCATGGGTAGCATAAATTTTGTTATGTGCACCAAGGAAAATGCAGATGTGCACCACAAATAGAAAAACATGCTACTGGCTTTGGGTGTCTGTGGGTGCTGTGCTAATCAGCTGGGCAGCACCTGAATCTCTCCTGGGTGGCTGCCCAAGTACTCAACTTACAGGGAACACTGCCCAGGACCGATTTTTCATGTCAGCGACTTTGCTACTCCTGTTGCAAGCCATCTGAATCATAGTCCGGTAATAACCAGAGCCAGTCCAAGCCTCCCTCTGGGTCCAAGCAGGCCTTTTGAAGGTGTGCTCAAGGCTAGATTACTGATGCAGCCAGATTCTTTCCACTTCTGAGACAGGCTGTCCTATTTCCACTGTGCCTGGTCTGGAATCACCTTAGACTATTGGGTCTTCAGGACAGTGAAGAAGGGGTTATTCAACCACCCCATCCCTTCCACCACCCCATCCCTCCACCCATCCCTCTTCAGGGACCCTTTTCGTGAGTAACTCCTGATGCAGGAGGTTCAGATGCTTCTCAACCCAGGGTGGTGGAGAAGGTTCCTCAGGGATTCAGAGGCAGGGATTTCAGTTCCCTTTACTTCCTTGTCCCCAAGGTGAAAGGGGAGCTTTGGCCCATCAAGGGAGCTCAACAAATCTGTGGTCAACCACAAGTTCAGGATGGTGTCCGTGAGGTCCCTGGATCCAGGAAATTGGTATATCGGCCTCAATCTGAAGGATACATATTTCTAAACTTAAAAAAACAACAAATGGTCTGGTAGCACTTTATAGACTAACAAAATGTGTAGATGGTATCATGAGCTTTTGTGGGAACAGCCCACTTCTTCAGATGACTCCAGTTGTTTTTAAAGTTTATCCTGTACAGACTATCTGGAGTATTGTGTCCAGTTCTGGGCCCCCAATTACAGGAAGGATGTGGATGCATTGG
Source organism: Pelochelys cantorii (assembly GCA_032595735.1). Taxonomy (NCBI): domain Eukaryota; kingdom Metazoa; phylum Chordata; order Testudines; family Trionychidae; genus Pelochelys; species Pelochelys cantorii. The sequence goes on from CM064341.1 coordinate 42,281,896, forward strand.
AGAGGATCCAGCGGAGGGCAACCAAAATGATTAGGGGGCTGGAGCATATGACCTACAAGGAGAGGCTGAGGGAGTTGGGTCTATTTAGTCTGCAGAAGAGAAGAGTGAGGGGGGATTTGATAGCAGCCTTCAACTTCCTGAAGGGAGGTTCCAAAGAGGCAGGAGAAAGGCTGTTCACAGTATTGATGGATGGCAGAACAAGGAACAATGGTCTCAAGTTGTGGTGGGAGAGGTCCAGGTTGGATATTAGGAAAAACTATTTCACTAGGAGGGTGGTGAAGCACTGGAATGGGTTACCTAGGGAAGTAGTGGAGTCTCCATCCTTAGAGGTGTTTAAGTCTCGGCTTGACAAAGCCCTGGCTAGGTTGATTTAATTGGGATTGGTCCTGCCTAGGGCGGGGGGCTGGACTTGATGGCCTTCTAAGGTCTCTTCCAGTTCTATGGTTGTATGATTCTATGACTAACTCGGCTACCCCCTGAAGCTTCTGAACATATTTCTAAGTTACCATCACATCTTTGCACTGACATTACTTCCATTTCCTGATGGGCAACCGTCATTTCCAGTGTACTGCTTTTCCCTTTGGACACTCGATGGCACTAAGAGGCTGTGTCTATACTGGTGCGATCTTGCGCCAGAGCTATGCAAATGAGGCTCAGCGTGGAATATCGCCGAGCCTCATTTGCATAACTAATGAGCCGCCATTTTGCGGAAGAGGCTCTTGCGCAAGTCGGAGCTGTCTACACTGCCCCTTCTTGCGCAAGAAAAACCCTCTTGCGCAAAGCCGTTATGCTGATTATTTTCAGGCATAACGGCTTTGCGCAAGAGGGTTTTTCTTGCGCAAGAAGGGGCAGTGTAGACAGCTCCGACTTGCGCAAGAGCCTCTTCCGCAAAATGGCGGCTCATTAGGTATGCAAATGAGGCTCGGCGATATTCCACGCTGAGCCTCATTTGCATAGCTCTGGCGCAAGATTGCGCCAGTATAGACACAGCCAGAGTGTTGACCAAGTGCATGGCAGTAGTAGCGACTTTCCTATAATGGCAGGGAATTCAGGACTTTCCCTATATCAATGACTGGCTCCTGCGGAATTGTTCACGCCACTAGCTGGAAATTTACATCACCTCCCGTGACGTAGTGTGGGTACCTTGCTTGTTGCTAGGCTTGGGCTGTGGGTGACCTCCTTTGGCTGCTGTCTCTAGCACGGCCCAGCAGGGCAGAGGATGAGTCATTATGCAAGGGGGCTCTGAACCTGTCTGACGAGTTATCTCCCAGGGAGCGGAACAATGGGAAGAAGGCGGAGTGGAGCCCTGGCTGGGGGCAGGGCTGGAAGGGAGTGAGTTAGTTGCTGTCTGGGATCATGGAGGAGACAGCCTAGGGAAGGGTCTGGAATTTAGGGCCCAGTCTCCCCCATTTCAAGGGGGGCTGAGGCATCCTAGGCCTGCCCTGTAACCAGATTACATCTGTGCTGTGCTGTATTCTGGAGAAGCAATAAACTCCCTCTGTTCTACTGGCTGGTGGAGTCTGTTCGTGCCACTACAGGGGTGCAGGAGACGGGGAAATCCCAACGTGCCGTCACACCTTCACCATAGACTTCACTCTATATCATCTTGGTTTGGGCTCAGTCCTGCAGAATTGACTCTGATACCTATTCAAAGGATCAAGTTTATCAGAGCAGTGCTTGACGCCACCAACACGCTGGCAGTCCTTTCAGAGCATCACTTCGCATCAGTGACCCAGATGGTGCAGTTGCTTGCCAACTTGCAGTCAACACAGCCAGAACGTGCCTCAAGCTTCAGGGTCACATGGCAGCATGCACATATGTGGTCCTGTTCTCAAGATTTCACCTGAGGCCTCTCCAATCCTGGCTCATCGCCGTGTGTATTGTCCAAAGTGTGACAATCTTGACATGGTGGTCACGGTTCCTCAACATGTGACTCACGCCCTCTAGTGATGGCTGGATCCCGAATTGGTACTAGCCAGTGTTCCGTTCCATGCTCTGCACGCCATGATGTCACTGGTCACAGACACATCTACTTTGAGTTGGCAGGGCGCCTCTGGGGAACCTTAGCATGCAAACCATGTGGACATGGGAAGAGCTAGCTCTTCACATCAATGTGCAGGACCTTGGGGTGGTTCACCTAGTATGTCTGGCTTTCTTTCCTCACATTTGGGGAAAGTGTCTGGTGGTCCTGACAGACAGCACAGCCACCGTTTATTACATAAACAGGGTGGCGCTTGATCCTCCCCACTGTGCTGGGAAGCCCTCACTTGTGGGACTTGTGCATAGCCTGATCTTTTCACCTGGAAGTGTGTTACCTCCCTGAGGCCCACACTTGGTGGCTGTGATCAACCGTCCTCCACAACATCTTCCAGTGGTGGGAGTTTCCCTGGTTAGACCTCTTCGCGACTTGGGAGAACCAGAAATGTTATTGCTTCTGCTCATTCCGGAGTCTCAGCCCCGGGTTGATGGTGAATGCATTCCTGATTCTGTGGCACACTGGTCTGCTATATGCTTTACCCACATTCACGTTGGTCCACAAGGTACTTCTCAAGCTCCGCAGGGGCAAAGCAGAAATAATCCGGAAAGCCCCAGCCTGGGCCCATCAGCATTTGTTCCCCATGCTTCTGGAGTTCTTGGTGAAACCGCAGGTTCCACTTCCACTACTGCAAGACCTCATCATGCAGAACCACAGGTGCCTGCATCACTCAGACCTGGGCTCACTCCATCTCATGGTGAATGGCGGCTCTGTGGTTGAATCCCACAGAGTGGGCCTGCTCAGAGTAGGGATATTAGCATATAGTCATTTAAATGATTAACTGATAAGCCTGGTCTTATCAGTTAAACCAACCCACCCCCACACACACCCCCCCCTTGCTGCCTCTTTTAAGCCGGCTTCCCCGCTTGCACCGGTTCCTGTAGAGCCCACTTGCCCCCTCACTCCCATGCTGCTGCCTCTCCATCAGAGGGTGAGGGGTACACACGGGAATCCAGCTTTCAAGCTAACTTCCTGTGCATATTGGCTCCTGCGAAGTCAGCTGCCTTCCCCCCCCATGCTGCTGCCTCTGTATCAAAGGCAGCAGTGTGGGAGAGTAGGGGAAGGCAGGAGCCAGTGCCCATGGGGAGCCAGCTTTTAAGCCGTCTCCCCACATGTGCCAGTTCTGCAGAGTCGCCTGCCCCCCCTCTTGCTGCCTCCCACAGAGGCAGTGGGGGGAGGGAGGTGGGAGCTGATGCTCAAGGGATACCAGCATAAAAGCTGGCTCCCTATGAACACTGGCTGTGTGGAGCTGCCTGCCTTCCCCTCCCAAGCAGCAGCCAAGGCAGTGCAGGTGGGATGCCAGAGCAGTTTCTGTCCGTGGGGACTTCCAGTATGACTTGCACCCTCTTTCTGCTGCTGTGCCACAGGTGCTTGATTACCTGGCATCTCTGGAGTAGCATGGTCTGGCAACTAGGGGTGTTAAATATCGATTAATTAATCAAATAGTCGATGGGATTGCCATCGACTATTCGATTAATCGATAAGGACTAGAGTGTGTTCCGCCTTTGAAATGTACAAGAGCCCCAACAGGGGATCTCATGCATTTCAAAGATAGAAACACTGCATGGAGACCAGGTCCAGCAGGGAGTCCCTCGCTTACCCCGGGCTCCATGCAGGTGCTTTCATTTTGAAATGTACAAGAGCCCGAGCAGGAGTGTACTCAGAATCCCCCGCTGGCCCCGGGCTCTATGCTGTGCTTCCTCTTTGAAATGTACAAGAATCCCAGCAGGGGCTCTTGTACATTTCAAAGCAGAAGCCCCCGCATGGAGCCAGGGGTCAGCAAAGGACTCCCTGCTGGTCCCAGGCTCTGCTGGGGCTCTTGTACATTTCAAAGAGGAAGCACTGCATGGAGCCTGGGGCCAGCAGGGGACTCTGACCCCCGCTGACCCCGGGCTCCAGGTGGTATTTCAATCTTTGAAATGTACAAGAGCACCCGCTGGGGCTTTTATACATTTCAAAGAGGAAGTGGTGCCGCTGCACCCCTGCCCTGTCCCATGGAGCTGGAGGGAACCGGCTTATAAGCCAGCTCCTCCCAGCGTCCCCTCGTCTCTCCTCCTCCTCTTCTTCTGCTCCCTCCCCCCCGCTGCCTCTTTGTGATAGAGGCAGCAAGGAGGGGGAAGCGACTAGTCAACTAATGTGTTGACTGTCCGTTTTGGCGCTTACATCCCTACTGGCAGCCTCACTTTGTGTGCATCTCATGGCCATCTTCGCCTTCCATTTTGTGCCCTGACTGCGGAGCCTTTGTATGCAGTCTTCCACAAAAACAAGGTCAAGCTTCGCCCTCACCCGTTTTTCCTCCTAAAGGTGGTCTCCAGCTTCTACACCGGACAAGATGTCTTTCTTCCCGTGTTCTACCCTAAGCCTCATCAGAGTGCTTGGGAACAATGCCTATGTTCCCTCGATGTGAGACATGCACTGGTGTTCTACTTCGAAAGGACCAAGGTCGTTTGTAGTGGTGATGGAACAGCCAATTTCATTGCAATGTATCTCCTATTGGATCACTGCATGCATCCCCACTTGTTATGACCTGGCCAAGAACTCTCCACCATCACTTACTGCACGCTCCACTTGAGCACCATCTTCTTCTGCAGCATTCCTGGCTCATATATCCCTCCAGGAAATCTGCAGAGTTGCAACTTGGTCTTTGGTACATATCTTCACATTGCACTATGCTATCATGCAACAATCACTGCAGGACGCGGCTTTTGGTACTGCGGTTCTCAAGTCAGACTGTGACTCCAATCCCTCTTCCAGGGTACAGGCTTGTGAATCACCTAATTTGAATACATATGAGCAAGCACTCGAAGGAAAAAAAACCAGTTTCTCACCTTTGTATCTGTTCTTCGAGATGTGTGGCTCACATCTATTCCTATCCATCTTTCCTTCCCCACTGTCGGAGTAGCTGGCAAGAAGGAACTGATGGGTGATTGGGTCGGCAGATTCACATATAGGGCATCGCAGTGACACCACTCTCGGGGGCTTCACAGCCAACCCGAAGGGCAGCAACTAGGAAAAAATCTTTCTGACAGTCGTGCACACAACATGTGCACACCTAATTGGAATAGAGATGAGTAACACAACTCGCAGAGCAACAGTTTAGAGGTTGAGTAACCATTTTTTATTTTCCATTTTATTTGAATTTCCTTCCAAATGGAGCTTGATGCAAATTGCAAGTGCTAAATTTAATAATTGAGTAAATAAGAGTAGTCCTATAGCACCTTAGAGACTAACAAATATATATATATTGTGGCAGCCTGAGAGCAGGGCGCTGCAGAAGCTTAATGAAAGGCAGATATGCAGGGAGCTGGGTATGCAGTTTTATGTTCCCAGTCAGTATAGGCTGCGGCCCAGCCAGTTCAACACCTGAAGCCCATCTGTCATCAGCCTGAAGGGAAGGCTAATCAGAACACCTGAGGCCAGTTAAGGCCGATGGGCCTAAGAACATAAGAACGGCCGTACTTGGTCAGACCAAAGGTCCATCTAGCCCAGTATCCTGTCTGCCGACAGTGGCCAGCACCAGGTGCCCCAGAGAGGGTGGACCGAAGACAATGATCAAGCGATTTGTCTCCTGCCATCCCCCTCCAGCCTCTGACAAACAGAGGCCAAGGACACCATTTTATCCCTGGCTAATAGACTTTTATGGACCTAACCTCCAGGAAATTATCTAGCTTCTCTTTAAACTCTATTATAGTCCTAGCCTTCACAGCCTCCTCTGGCAAGGAGTTCCACAGGCTGACTACACGCTGTGTGAAGAAGAACTTTCTTTTATTAGTTTTAAACCTGCTACCCATTAATTTCATTTGGTGTCCTCTAGTTCTTCTATTTAGGGAACTAATAAATAACTTCTCTTTATCAGCCCTCTCCACACCACTCATGATTTTATATACCTCTATCATATCCCCCCTCAGTCTCCTCTTTTCTAAACTGAAAAGTCCCAGTCGCTTTAACCTCTCCTCATATGGGACCCGTTCCAAACCCCTAATCATTTTAGTTGCCCTTTTCTGAACCCTTTCCAAGGCCAAAATATCTTTTTTGAGGTGAGGAGACCACATCTGTACACAGTATTCAAGATGTGGGAGTACCATAGTTTTATACAGGGGCAGTAAGATATTCTGGGTCTTATTTTCTATCCCTTTCTTAATAATTCCTAGAATCCTATTTGCCTTTTTGACCGCCGCTGCACACTGTGTGGAAGTTTTCAGAGAACTGTCCACGATAACTCCAAGATCTCTTTCCTGATTTGTCGTAGCCAAATTAGCCCCCATCATACTGTACGTATAGTTGGGGTTATTTTTCCCGATGTGCATTACTTTACACTTATCCACATTAAATTTCATTTGCCATTTTGTTGCCCAATCACTCAGTTTGGTGAGATCTTCTTGGAGTCCCTCACAGTCTGCTTCTGTCTTGACTATCCTAAACAGTTTGGTATCATCTGCAAACTTTACCATCTCACTGCTTACCCCTTTCTCCAGATCATTTATGAATAAGTTGAACAGGATTGGTCCTAGGACCGACCCTTGGGGGACACCACTAGTTACCCCTCTCCATTCTGAAAATTTACCATTTATTCCTACCCTTTGTTTCCTGTCTTTTAACCAGTTCTCAATCCAAGAAAGGACCTTCCCTCTTATCCCATGGCCATGTAATTTACACAAGAGCCTTTGGTGAGGGACCTTGTCAAAGGCTTTCTGAAAATCTAAGTATGCTATATCTACTGGATCCCCCTTGTCCGCATGTTTGTTAACCCCTTCAAAGAACTCTAATAGATTAGTAAGACATGATTTCCCTTTACAGAAACCATGTTGACTTTTGTCCAGCAAATTATGTTCTTCTACGTGCCTTACAATTTTATTCTTTACTATTTGTTTCGACTAATTTGCCCGGTACTGAAGTTAGACTTACCCGTCTGTAATTGCCCGGATCGCCTCTAGAGCCCTTTTTAAATATTGGTGTCACGTTGGCTACCTTCCAGTCATTAGGTACGGAAGCCGATTTAAAGGATAGGTTACAAACCACAGATAATAGTTCAGCAATTTCCCATTTGAGTTCTTTTAGAACCCTTGGGCGAATGCCATCCGGTCCCGGAGATTTGTTAACATTAAGTTTTTCTATTTGTTTCAAAACCTCCTCTAATGACACTTCAGTCCGGGACAGTTCCTCAGATTCATCACCCACAAAGGACGGTGCAGATTTGGGAATCTCCCCAACATCCTCAGCCGTGAAGACTGAAGCAAAGAAATCATTTAGTTTCTCCGCAGTGGCTTTATCGTCCTTGATTGCGCTTTTTATAGTTCGATCGTCTAGGGGACCCACAGGTTTTTTAGCAGGCTTCCTGCTTCTAATGTACTTAAAAAACATTTTGTTATTTCTTTTTGAGTTTTTGGCTAGCTGTTCCTCAAAATCTTGTTTTGCTTTTTTTATTACATTTTTACACTTGATTTGACAGTGTTTATGTTCCTTTCTATTTATCTCACTGGGATTGGACTTCCACTTCTTAAAAGATGCCTTTTTGTCCCTCACTGCTTCTTTTACGTGGTGGTTAAGCCACGGTGACTCTTTTTTAGGTCTCCTGCTATGTTTTTTAATTTGGGGTATACATTTAAGTTGGGCCTCTATTATGGTGTCTTTAAAAAGTTTATGGTGTCTTTAAAGGGCACACTATAAATAATCCTCCCTCAGGCAAGGCAGGGGGAAGGAGTTGGAGGATAGACCAGAGGAGAAGTGAAGGAGAACAGAGCAGCCCAGCACAAGAGGCTGACCCTAGGCAGCCTGCAACTAAGCCTGACCCTAGGCATTGGGAGGAGGTGCTCAGGAAGGGTTAGGAAATTGGCCCAGGGAGAGGCTGCTGTTCAGTGAGGCAAGAGCCAAGCCTCGTGACCCACTTGGATCCCCCCCCCGCTCCATAGGGCCCTGGTCCGGAACCCGGAGCAAGTGGGTGAGACCAGGTTTCCCCCAACCCTCCTCCCGGCTGGTGGGCTGCCAGCAATAAAACAGGGGAGGCCCTATGGACTAACGGAGGGTCTGATCTCCCATGCCTTGGACTTGCCTATGATGAAAAGGGCTCTGATAGTGGGGTACCATTGCCTTTGTAGCAGTGATAGGGACGCCATGAGCTTCTGAGGCACACAAAGAAACCCGCCAGGAAGCGCAGGATCCAGGGGCTTAGCCCTAACCGGCCACAATGTATATAGAAGCATGAGTTTTTGTGGGTAACACCCACTTCATCAAATGAGCACAAATCTAAGTTGTAAAGAGTCTCTAAAGATTAAAAACAAGGAGCTTTGTTTTTGGGATGGAGGAGAAGAGCTAATGGATGGACATAAATGGACGGATGATGTAATCAGACCAATAAGGAAAAGATGATCTTAAAGCAGCAGTGTCTTTAATAGATCTAGTGTCCTTAATCTTTAATAGGTTTAATAGATCCTAATCTTAAGATTGATTTTATCAAGGCCAGAAACAGGATACTGAAATAGTTAAGATGTGAGATGAGTTTTGTCTGTGTGGACTGAAAGGCCAGATATGATCTTATAGAGGTTGTCTAGAGTAGAACAACAACAATAATGAAAGGTCTAGAAAATGTGATGTATGAGGAAAGATTGACAAAAACCTTTGTTTATGTAGTCTGGAGAAGAGAAGACTGAGGAAGGACATACATCTTCAGGTATATAAAAGATTGTTACAAAGAGAATGTTGATAAATTGTTCTCCTTAGACACCGAGGACAAGGAGCAATGGGTGTAAATTGCAGAAAAGGAGATTTGGGTTAGACATGAGGAAAAATTTCTAATTCTAAGGATAGTTAAGCACTGGAACAAATTACCATAGGTAGGTTGTGGCATCTCCACCATTGGAGGTTAGACAAACACCTTTCAGAGCTTGTCTAGATCAGTAGTGTCTTACCTTTTTATGCTTAAGGTCAGTTTTTGAATTTAAGGACAACCCAGGTTCTACTCTGCCTCCTCCCCAAGGTCCCATCCTTTTTTTGAACCCCTGTCCTGCTCACTCCATTCCCCCACTTTCACACTCTCTCACTGGATTGGAGCAGGAGATTGGAGTTTGGGAGGTGTGTAGGCTCTGGGCTGAGTCTGGGACAGGCGGTTGGGGCTCAGGAAGGGGGTTTAGGGTGCCGGCTCTGGGACGTAGCTAGGAGTTGGGGTGTGGTTTCCTGTTGGGCGGCACTTACCTTGGGCAATTCCCAGTTGGCGGCTCAGTGAAGCAAAGGCAGGCTTTCCACCTGCCCCACACCACTCCAAGAAGGAGCCAATGGCCCCTGTGACCCTTGGGGATAGCAGGGAAGGGGGTACATGGCTCCCTGTGCTGCCCTTCTCTGCTGGCACCATCCCCTCAGCTTCCATTGACCACAATTCCTGGTTCTCAGCCAATGGGAGCTGTAGGGGCGGTGCTTGCAGGCAGAAGCAGCACACAGAGACCTCTTCTCCCCCCCACCCCCGCATGCTGGCAGCTTCTGGAAGTGGTGTGGGACCAGGGCAGGCAGGGAGCCTGCCTTAGTGGTAGTCCTGCTACACCACTGGAGGTTGCAGCTGATTGGGCGAGTCCCCAGGATTGACGAGTTTATCATGATCGAGTTGGTGACCACTGGTCTAGATAATACTTAGCTCTGCGTCTGTGCAGGGAACTGGATTAGATGATCAATTGAGGTCCCTTCCAGTGATCTGTGATCCATACTGATGATACTTGAAAGAGAAAATGGTTAGTTACTTGTAACTGAAGTCTCTCAAGAGTCATATGGGGAGAACTGAGAATAAATTAGATGACTTTTTCCTCCTGATATGATCTTACCTGGGATATTCCATAGCTCTAGAAGAAATATGTGCTGTCTCTTAATGGTAGGAGTTTCTACAATGGAGATAGATGAGCTTGATGGGATGGGATGGGATGTGACTGCACCCTGCACAAGAGTAGAGATACTTACTAATAATATAAGTGAACTCCAGTTACAGGTGAGTAACTTTCTTCCTTCCATGTTGTTGTGCATATCCTTCAAATCCAGGATGTGAAAACTATAATTAAATGCCCTTTTAAAAAGGCATTCAGTCACTTAACATATGTATTTACATTTTAAGTACTGCTCCTTCTGGCTCAGTATAATTTTTATTGCTCCCCCATAAATTCTTTCCAAATATATTGTAGAGAACAATAAACATAGTTCTTTTGGTGAGGTCCCCTTTCCCCTCCCTCCCCCCCAAAAAACCCAACAACTTGTAACTTTGTAATCACTTTAGAACAGGGCTTTTTTGGTACTTGTAGAGTGCGTAGTACAGTGGGGACCCTGACCATGGGTAACAACCATGATTGGGCACCCCAGTAACTGCTTTAGTACAAATAATAATAGGTAAGGTGTCATAAAAATGGTAGAGAAAGGGATTTTTTTTCTGTCCAAGATATGGTGTGTCAGTATACAGTTTACAAAAGATGGTAGCTTTTAGCTGCAGTATTCCATCAGAAAGTTGTATCTGTCTCGTCCTTCATAATCACTGTAGCTTTCCAAATTTCTATCTTTGAAAATCTTTGTTTTGCCACATTGTATTAGCTTATTTTTGTCTAAAATTAGTCTTATTTCTGATATACTTGTATTTCTGCCATATTTTAACCTGTTTAGTTCCTGTTGCATTATTGCTCTCTTAGATTCATGCATCATTGTCCAATTTAATGTCCTTTGTACATTTATTTAGTGTGCTATTGACAGTCCTCTTGATCAGATTAAGATGTTGGAAGCAAGTGTACCTCTCAGAAGTTATGACTTTCTGCCTTGTGCCTATCCCTTTGTTAAAATATATAAGTATTCTTTGTTATGATGCTTTCACCTGCCTTGGTCCATATAACAAAGACAAGGCAAGACAATTTGAGTTTAAGTAAGGCTTTGTGAAGTATGGTATGAAATTTGGGCTCACTGAAGTCAGTGACAAAACTGTTAACTTCAATAAAGTTAGGATTTTATCTACCATTGGGAAGCTTGATGAAAATACACAGTATGGTAAAATTATCTTTTCTTCTCTATTTCAGGGAACTTCAGGCACAGGAAGCCTTACAGAATGGGCAGCTAGGAGGTGGAGAAAACATCCCTGACCTACAGCCAGGAATTCTAGCTAGCCAAGCAATGATTGAAAAAATTATTAGTGAGGATCCGAGGTGGCAGGGTAATGTTCTTTGTGTATCTACTATATATTTGAGAGAGTTTGAGTGTGAGCAAGCAAGTCTGTCTGTCCATCTGTCCGTTTGTTCAAGAACTCTTCCTAAACGGTAAGAACTAGGACCATCAAATCTGGTATGCAGCTTCCTCTTATTATAACTTAAAGCAAGGTGAGGGTTTGGTTGTGCCAAGACAACGGGATGTGCCTGGAATGCGATTGTTTTTCATAACACGTAAAGGGAAGAGGCTTCTAGCAGGGACAGTTATACTGTGTAATGACCACAGTGGGAGAGCAACGGGCAGAGATGCGGACCAGAACAGCTATAACGCCATTGGGGCAGAAGGGGGAAGAGGAGGAGGAGTAAGCGTCCCAGCCAGCCCCAGGGTGCCACCACCTAGCCAGCACAGCCCGTGCAATCTCCCAGCCCTCTTCCCTGAGCTGCTCCTCACCCCCAAACCTGAGCCCCTTCCCCCCTCCCAAACCCTGACTCCATCACTCCGCCCCACCCACATACACACCTGAGCTCCTTCTCACCCACAACTCTGATTCTTGCACTTCCCCACAGTCTTAGCCCCTAATATCTATACCAGTGTTTCTCAACCAGTGGTACGAGTACCCTCAGGGGTACTGGAGAGAAGTCTGGGTGGTATGTCAACACAACTGAAATTTGAAGAAAACTGAATATTTGTTTTAAGTTTTACAGTACTTTATTATTTTTGTACTTTTTACACACAAAAAGTTCATTCCCCCCCGCCCCTGCCTACGATTAAGTTGTTTAAACAAACGTGTTGCAATGGTAGAAAACAATTTTGTGTGTCTGAAAACTAGGTACTGGGAGTACTTTTAATTTTTTTTTAAGGGGTACTTTATAAAAAAAGAGAAACACTGATCTATACATACAAACAAGAATAAGACTGTTTGGATAAATACCATGTTGTCAAGTCCATTTATATTCAGATTGCATATTGGAAATTCCTTTGTATTCAAAATATTTCTTTTTTACTAAGCCTTTTTATTCACTCAATACAAATGTGGCTATTCTGAAGCAATTGATACTTGTTTTCCTGATTTCAAGTCAGTAAGAAAAATATCTTGTGCTGTATGATCACGATGTCACTTGACTCTTTGTTTTTTTGTTTTGTTTTCAGTCAGCTAGTTAAAGTACATTTCTTTTGCTTATCTTGATTAACAAGAATCAGAAAACAGAGAAATGTTACTGTTTTAGGCTTTGAGTGAGTCTTTTAAAATCTAATATTACTGTGTATTAGTAATTGGACAGGTCACTTAAAATAAGCCCTATTGCTCTAGTTTTCTTTACGCTTTTAGTTTGATTGTGATTTTCAGCATATGGTGTCACTTATTACATTGCCATGCATTTTTTAAAATCAGCTAGCTACTTTGGAATAGATGGAGCACAAATTGATGCAGTGCTTCTGATCTTCAAGAATAAAGCTTTTAGTTTCTTTGATTGAGGTAGATTTGTATGATTTACAGTATGTGAGGGGAAGACCTTTATGCAAGAAAGACAAATGTGAGGAGTCACGTATATCGAAAGAATTTTATAAAATTGGGCATGAAAAAATTCTGAGTGGGGAGGATCACGCAGTTGAATCTATTAGCAATATGAATCCTAAGCTATAAAAAAGTAACTATATTAGTAGAGCTTTACTATTGGCTTCTGTATCAAGAAAAGGATATTGAGCACACTATATTCAAACAGTTCACAGCAGCTAAGGACAATAAGAACAAAAGGATAATATGAAAAAAGGAATCTTAACAGTGATAGGCCCATTGCTAGATGGGAGAATTGTTAATAATGTTGCAGTTAAGCCAGAAGTGTCTACATATTTCTGTTGTGTATTTGGAAAGAGCTGAAATGAGGTACTGATACCATATGAAGAGAATGAACTATTTTCCACAGCCTCCACTAGGAACAAACATTTTAAAATCAGCCTACCAGGATAACTAGCACCCAGGAGTCATAATTTAGGAACAGGGAGTGCATGCCATACCAACAGAACTCTAAAAATGTTTTAAGGGTCATAGTGGACAAATATGAGCTCCCAGTATGATGCTGTGACTAAAAGGGCTAATGTTTGGGTGTATAAGCAGGGAAGTTGGGGTAGGGAGGTGATTTTTACCTCTCTGTCCAGCATTAGAGAGACAAATATTGGAACACCAGGTCATATTTTGGTATCCACATTCTAAAAAGGTATTAAAAATTGTAGTCATTGTGAAAAACAGCCACAAAAATGATTCAAGGGTTGGAAAAATGCCTTCCAGTGAGAGACTGAATGAGCTCAATTTGTTTAGCTTAGCAAAAGGATGATCAAGAGGTGTCTTGACTAGTGTACAATGTATAATTTCCTTCAAGGGAAGAAATACCAGGTACAAACAGTTTATTTGTATGGACTTGAGCTGTCGATTGACAGATTTTATCTTTTATGATACCGCTGGTGAGCGATTAAGCCAATCCTCAATTGGCCAATCCGATTACAGATGTCACAAAAATCTACTATCTGTGGGTGTTGTACACTCTTTTCGGATCTTATACTTTTCTTGTAATGGCTAGATATGTTGACTCTCAAAGTGTTTGAGAACCTGTGCAACAGTTTACCTCCAGAACAGTCTGTCCTGATTTCCATGTCATCGGGAGGTATGCTGCATGATTTCATGTTGGTCTTTAAGATATCTTTATAACTCTTATATTGACCAATATGACAGGGTCAGAACTAGGGATGTTAAATTTAGTTTGATCAAATTTAGTTGATGGAATTTCCATTGACTAATTCAGTGTTTCTCAACCTTTTTTATAAAGTACTCCTTTAAAAAAAATTATAAATACCCCCAGTACCTACAGTTTTCAGACACACATTTTTTTTTCTACCATTGCAACACATTTGTTTAAACAACTTAATCGTAGCCAGACGGGCGGTGAAATTTTTGGTTGTAAAAAGTACAAAAATAATAAAGTGCTGTAAAACTTAAAAAAAAAAAAATTCAGTTTTCTCCAAATTTCAGTTGTGTTGATGTACTCCCTCAGACTTCTCTCGAGTACCCCTGAGGGTACTCGTACCACTGGTTGAGAAACACTGGACTAGTTGATTAGTCAATAAGTGGGGGAGCCACAGCTGGGTTAGCTCCCAACTCGGGAGCTAACCCCCTTGTGGCTCTGCCTTTTAAATTAATTAAGAGTTGGCTCTTCGTACATTTAAAAAGCAGAGGCGCAGCGTCTGGGACTGGGTGTGAGCTGGGCATCAGCTGATTCCCAGCTTACGTGTGGTTCCCGCTACCCCCTGCCCACTGCGGAGATGGTGCTGGGAGGAACCAGCTTTTAAGCCACCTCCCCCCCAGCACTGGCTCCTGCTCCGCCCCTCCCTGCCTGATAGAGGCATCAAGGGGGGCTGGGGAAGTGACTAGTCAAGGAACTGGCTAGTCAACTAGCATAAGCTTATTGGATAGTTGACAAGTCGACTAGTTGCTTACATCCCTAGTCAGAACAGAAGGCTATAAAAAAAGTAGTGGAGGGGAGATATATAAGCCTCAGACTGGGGAGATTTTTGTTCCCAGAGTAACAGGGAGGGGCTGGTTTAGAACCAGCAGAGGCTATAGGGCAGTGAAACGCCTGGGGCTAAATTGACCAGGCCTGCAGAGTCAGGCCAGCCTAGGCTAATTAGAACATCTAGGGGTAATTAAGAAAACCAGTTCAGACTGGCTATAAGTTGGGTTGTGTGTGTAGCTAAGATGACGGAGGAGGACGCTGCTAGGAGTAGGAGGAGAGGAGACAACAACTGAACACTAGGACGACGAACTGGAGAGAAGGAAGGTGCTGGAGAAGGTGTGGGGAAGTAGCCCAGGGGTCTTGGAGCTGTCTTACAGCAGGTGTTGGGAATTCACATGGCAGCTACTATTACAGGACCCTAAGCTAGAATCCAGAGTAGAGGGTGGGCCTGGGTTTCTCCCCAAAACCCACCTCCCCATTTCCACTCAGGGAAAAGGATTGTGGAGTTTATTCTCCATTTTACCATACTCTGGCCAGTGATGGACAGAGCTCAGCAAACAGCAAACTAAAGCCCTAGGCATGGTGCCTAAAACTGTGGGCTGCTGTGAGCCTGAGGCAAGCAAAATCCGCCAGGAAGCACAGAACCCACTGAGTTTTCATAGGAGCTTTGTCACACCACCAACAGAATGCTTTCCATGAACAAGCTAGCCGTAAAAGACCCTCTTCGGTATCCATGTGTCATCCATCCACATAACCTGACCAGTCCAGCAACACTCTTTGTTCATAAGAATTGCTTCTATGTCCATCACAGCTTAAGGACCTCCATGTTAGGAATTTTGTCTTACCAATTCACGCAGGCAATCTTCCTGAGGCAGTGCATACGGAACTGATTGAGTTTTAAAATGTGATGGCGATATATAGTTCATGACTTCAAGCCATACAGGAGGATATTCAGGACAGCTGCCTGATAAACTGTTACCTTTGTATGAAATTTAACACCATGGTCATTCCCATAAGAATTTGTTCAATCTTCCGAAGGCAGCTCTGGCTTTGGCTTCTTGAGCAGATACATCAGCCGCAGCATTCATGGTGGAGGACAGTACGCTTCCAAGATAGCAAAACTTTTCAACAGCCTTCAGGACAGTATTAGCAACAGTAAACACTGGAGTACTGGACTCTTTCCAGACTGACTGAGACATAATCTCTGTCATCTTGAGGCTCACAGTGTGTCCAAAATGGTGAGAAGAAGTAGCAAAACGGTCATAAAGCTCCTGTGCATCCTTAACTGAATGAGCCAACAATGCAAAGTCATCACAGGTAGTTGTAGTGAACACTTAGGTGCGAGCCTGAAATCTTCGGAGGTGGAAAATACTATTGTTAGTTCGGAACTGACAAGGTATGCGCAATGCACAGTTCTTTAAAGCAGCAAAAAGTAGTTGCTGATCAGGAGAGGAGCAAGGACATATCCTTACTTTGTACTATTTGATACCGTGTAATGGTTAGACCAGGAGCCAGAGCCACAAATTGCATGAGTCAACTTAATATCAGAAAAATCTCTTTGTTTTGTAATGAGATAGTCAATCATATGCTTAGACCAGGCATGAGGAACCTAGGTTGCCTGGATCTGGCCCCCAAGGCTTAGGGCCTCCCACAGCATTGGGGAGCCTGCACTGGCACTCCAGCCCCCCTGCAGTCCCTGGTTCTTGACTGATTTTTCTGTGGGTCATTGGCCCTCAACCCAAAAAAGGTTTCCCACCCCTGGCTTAGACTGAGGATGCATCGAAGCTGCTCTGTATTTGTTCACCTATTGGAAGAACATGCTTGCAACAGCAAGCTCATAGTGCGTGCAAGTTGGAAGAAGGAAGGTGCCATTTGAGTTCTTTCTTCCAGTAACAGGATGTTCAAGCACCTTTGGCCATGTGGTGCAGTCCTGACCAACTCTAGCGTTAAAATCACTGCATGTATATTGCTTGGATTTAAAAGGTACTGAAGAGACCACTGAATTTAGGATTTCATAGAAAGCCTCCTTTTCATCATTTGCAGCAGGCTGAGGGTGTGAATATGCACAAACAAGTACAAGGCACTGTCCCTCCCTCACTCTAGGCTTTGCAGTCATGAGGTGAGAACAGATGGCATGTGGCTGGAATTCAAGCTGGGAAACTAGTGACGTCCTGATGGCGAAGCCAACTCTCGCTTGTCTTGGATGCCCCTCACGATACCCCGCACAATAATATGAATAATCAGCTCTAACTTCTGTGAACTGACTGTTACCAGAGATGCGTTTTTCACTTAAGGCTGTGACATGAATTTTCTAACGTGCAAGTTCTCTACCAGTCATTGTTGTCCTGCATTCATGGTGGTCCTCATTATTAAGAATGTACATTCCAGGACACACAGCATAGTTTCTGTTTAGTCATTGATTTTCTCTTGTGACTACAAAATTGGATATCCAGTCAGTTGCGGTTAACTGATAGGAATCAACTGGAACAAGTGGTTAGGGATTGTTTTCTTTCCTCCTCCTTCTTTCAAAGCAGTGCCGTCCCTAAATAGGGCTGTTTTGTCACCTGGGCAGGATATGGGAACTCCTGCTGTTCCAGTTCAGACTAGTTCCTACTAGGTATATAAGCAACTAGTCAAGTAGTCAACTTCTGGCTTTCCACTCCCCCTTGCTGCCACTGTATCAGAGGCAGCAAGTGGGGAAACAGGAGCCGGTGCTGGGGGAAACTGGCTTAAAAACTGGTTCTCCCCAGCACTGTCTCTGTGGTGCCAGGGAGGAGGACAGGGGAGGCAGAGGCGCAGCGGTTCAGGATCTGGCAGGAGCAGTCCCAGCTTGCGCCAGGTCCCAGACTGCTACGCTTCTTCATTTTAAATATAGTAAGAGCTGGGTGGCACCCAGCTCGTACTACATTTAAAAGGTAGAAACGCAGCAGTCTGGGACCCACTCGCATCAGGTGCTGGACCTATCCTCACTGCAGCTTTGCCTTTTAAAAGTAGTAAGAGACAGGCGGCTCTTATTACATTTAAAAGGCAGAGGTACAACAATCCGGAACCCGGCGCAAGCTGGGACTGCTCTGTCCCTGTTCGCGCCAGGCCTCGGACCTACTCCCGCTGTGGCTCTGCAGTTTAAATGTAGTAGGAGCCGGGCGTGCAGGCAGTTACCCACTTCTTAACGTCCTTAGTTCCTATTATCATTTACCACTTTATCAGTTGTTGGAATGATTGTTATAGAACTAGTGATAAAAGATATCACTATGACATCAGTTCAACCATAAATTCCTTTATTAAATATAAAGGCCAAATGGTATTTATACAGTTGCTTAAGCAATTCCTACATAACACAAATACATAAGCTTTTGATCAGAGTACTCAGGAAAGGGGAGAACCCTCATACAGCTTGCTCCAATATGATCAGATAGGATTTGATATATACCCCCTAGCAAGCCTTGTTCTTTTATGCAATGCAACAAATAAGTGATGACAATCTTAACTGAAAGCCACTTTAAAGAGAACACAAGTCCCTGGCTGTCGGTCCCATGCCCAGGGTCCCAGCTGCTGGCCTCAGCCTTGGTCCCCTTACCCATGTCCCGTCTCAGCTCAGTGGCAGACAGGACTAAGGGGGTTAGCTTTCAGCACCTTCACTAGTAAGTGTTCCAGCATCATTGAATGGCAAGATATCCAGTATATACTGGCAGACAGTTGGAGCTGTGACTACGTACAAAGGCAAGTTAAGGGAAGAATAAGCATTAGATAGTTGAACCATGTGGGATGAGATTGTTTAGAGCGAGATGAGAAAGGGATCAAGGGCAGAGCACTTACAGATGCAAGCAAAGTAGGGGGAATAAAAGGAATTATCACAGGTAATACTGAAGAAACAATTTGAGCAATATCAAGTGAACACAGGGTCCTGGAAACCAAGGGAGGAAGTATAATCAAAGAACAGGGAATGATCTGAAGTATTAAAGGCAGGAAAAAGATTAAGAAGGACCAGATTAGAGAAGTGGCCTGAGACTTGCTAAGACTGTCTTATTGGAGAACATTTGTAAGAGCAGGTTTAGTGAAGTAAAGAATGGTGAAGTTATACAGAAGAGGATCCAGAAGTGAATGTTGCATATGGTCCTGGTTACATGTCATTCTCGAATGAATAATATACGTTCACATTTTTAAAATCAAAGAGCTTATTTTTATTTTGTTTTTAATATTTATAAGTATTGTGACAAAAGCTCCTATTCAACCTTGGTGAGTTCTGCACTTTGTGGTGGATTGCTTACCTCAGAGGCTCACAACAGCCCTCAATTTAGGCACCATTCCTAGGCTGTCAACTTGCTGTTTGAGCTACTCCCTTGTGCTTGCTTCTCCTAGATCCTCCACAGCTGCTTCTGTCTCCTCAGCTCCTCTCACACTAAACCAGGCATGTCAAACAGGCGTCTGGAGGGCCGCATGCAGCGCGATTGAAATTTTTTGTGGCCTGCCACTACATTTTTATAAAAGAATAAAGTGCGGCCCGCCGGCTGCTCGGAGCACATGGCTGAGTGCAGATCACGGCCAGCTGGCTGTTCTGCACATGGCACTGCAGTGACTGCTCACGGCTGGCCGGGCTGCTCTGCGCTGGGTGCTCCAGCACTTGCTCACAGCTGGCCGCTGTGCTCATGCCGCCCCAGTGCCCGAGGAAGAAGTGTGTGGCTGCAGCAGCGGTGTCTCCGGGACCCAGGCATTAGATTGAGGGAGCTGGGAGTGCCTGACTCTAGGGGAGAGGGAGGATATTTTGTTAATATTTTGTTTTTTATTTATTTATTCCCAAATAAAATCACAAAATGTATGTTAATTTTATATCAATAAATGTCAGGTTTTTTGCAATTGCACGAATAATGATATGTTTATGCAAAATCTCAAAATTACAAAGTTTCTGAAATTTTCAGAAGCCTGTTCTATTTGATTAACCACGGTCTATACTTGTTTTTATTTCAACAAAACAAGTTATGTATCATATTTTTTAATTTAAATATAAATTTACGGTACTTTTTAACTTTTTTATAGGAGCAAATAACAATTTTACGCATAAAATTATTGTGTTATATTAAAACAAGACCTGAAAAAATATTATAAAATATACCCAAAACATAATCTATAATAATAAATAATTAGGACTTTCCGATAGAAGTACATTTTCTTTGGTGGCCTTGAAAGCTATCAGTTTTCGTTTGTGTGGTCCTCAGTAGGCTTCGAGTTTGACATGCCTGCACTAAACTAACTGCAAAGGAGCTCTTTCTAACCAGTCTCAACTGGTTCTTAATTGACCCCTGGTGTTCCAACTGGTCTGGCTCACTTGACTCTTAATTGGCTCCAGGTGCTTAATTGCCTCGATTGATTCTAGCAAGTTCCTGTTGGTTCTGGACCAGTCCCTGTCAGTTTACCCTGGGAACAGAAACTTACTCAATAATATACTTCCCTTCTGTCTCTTGTACCCCTCTGGCCTGATCCCCGCAGTATGTGACACTGTGAAGAATCCTGGGGAAAATGTTAAAAATACTTGAGAGCTTCTGGATATTTTGTATGGTGTTGGGATTCTGCTAGTATTTTATCTGTGATGATAAAACTTTTATTTAATATAAAAATTATAACACTTTAGTCAGACTGCCTTAATGACAATAAAATCCAGGTTTTAGTCTAATCATTTTTCAGTGGTGATGTGTACAAACCAAGATTTTTATACAGTAGATTAAAAAAAGAAACTTTATTGCTTTCAGTGATTTTATTGATACCTCGCTGCATTTAACTTTGCATTTAGAATCTCTTTAAGTGTTAACAGGCTTTAAATGTATTCCTCTGTTTACAGATACTAATTTTGTATTAGCTGGCTACAAGACAGAGCAATGCACCAAACCCCCCAGACTCTGCCGCCAGGGTTATGCATGCCCTCATTATCACAATAGCCGAGATAGAAGACGGAATCCCAGAAAATTCAAATACAGGTGAATAAATAAATACTAAGAATGTGCTTTCTTAACTGTGAGTGCCCCCATCTATCAATAGAAGAGGTGCTAGGGGAGTTATTTCTTTGGATTACACTAACCGAACAACCAGATATAGAATCATAGAACTTGGAAGGGACCTCAGGAAGTCATTGAGTCCAGTCCCCTGCCCTCATGGCAGGACCAAGCACTGTCTAGAACTCTAGATCAGCCCTGACAGGTGTCTCTTAAATATCTCCAGTGATGGAGATTTCACAGCCCCCCTAGGCAATTTATTCCAATGTTTAGCCACCCTGACAGTTAGAAAGCTTTTCATAATGTCCAACCTAAACCTCCCTTGCTGCAATTTAAGCCCATTGCTTCTTGTCCTATACTCAGAGGCCAAAGTGAACAAATTTTCTCCCTCTTCCTTGTAACACCCTTTTAGATACCTGAAAACTGCTATCATGTCCCTTCTCAGTCTTCTCTTTTCTAAATTAAACAAGCTCAATTCTTTCAGTCTTCCCTCATAGTTCATGTTTTCTAGACCTTTAATCATTTTTGTTGCTCTTCTCTGGACCTTCTCCAATTTCTCCTCATCTTTCTTGAAATGTTTTGTTCAGAACTGGATACAATACTCCAATTAAGGCCTAATCAGCATAGAGTAGAGCGGAAGAATGACTTTTATACCTAGTGTAAAAGTATTAGAATGTTTCCTATAGTTTTATGGGGCTTGTCACAGCATA
The DNA here is from genome assembly GCA_032595735.1 of Pelochelys cantorii. Classification (NCBI taxonomy): domain Eukaryota; kingdom Metazoa; phylum Chordata; order Testudines; family Trionychidae; genus Pelochelys; species Pelochelys cantorii. The sequence continues at coordinate 42,303,284 of CM064341.1, forward strand.
CTTCAGAATGATTGATTGCTTTTGAACATGCAAGGCACTGCATTCAGTCGTATGGAGTGGAAATCCATCAAGTGCACAAAGAAACTGTCACAGATCCAAACAGACATTGTGTTCCTATCCAAGTGCAAACAGATGAACATCATACCTCCTGCACTGTGTGTGAAAAATCCACTACAATATACATACCCCACAGACTACAGCCAGAGATTATGCCACATTCTCTCAAAGAAACTCAGGAACCACCTTATCAACATACTATACCACAAAAAGAAGAAAATCAAGGAGGAGCTCTCAACATTAGAAACTCTCATAAAAAAAGAAGCTTGCACACACACTTCCTCTTCGCTGGACTTTTACTAAAACCCAACAAGCCACCGATAAGGATCACTTCATCTCCCTTCAGAAGAAAGAGGACAGTAAACTATCCAAACTCCTACACGCCTCAGGATCTCTCATTCCCAGTACTTTCAACTCACCTAGCAACATTGTCAACTTATCCAACCACACTCTTCACCCGGCAGAGGAATCTATCCTATCTCATGGACTCTCCTTCTGCCCTACCACCCCCACAAATATTTCAGTTCTGTGGAGAACTGGAGGCCTATTTTCGCCACCTCCACCTAAAGGAATATTTCCAGCATACCAATGTACAACACACTGACCTTGCAGCTCCCCCTGCCAAACCCACAAGAGAAAAGCTTCTATATGGACCCCTACTAACGGTCATAACAAGAGTCTTGACTTCTACATTGATTGCTTCTGCAAATGTGCATGGGCTGACGTCAGCAAACAACATATAACACATAACCTCAGTCATGCAGAACTCAATGCTATGCACAGACTCAAAAACAATTCTAACATCATAATCAAAGAGGCTGACAAAGAGGGCGCTGTAGTCATCATGAACAGAACAGATTATCAACAGGAGGTGAGCAGACAACTCACCAACACCAGATTGTACAAGCTTCTCTCCTCTGATCCCACTAAAGAATACCAAAAAACCCTAAAACAGCTGTTCATGAAGCTCACTGATACTGTTCAGGACCAAATTTACACAAACACCCTTCCCCCACCAATTTCCGACCAGGAGTTTTCTATCTGCTACCCAAGATACACAAACCTGGAAATCCCGGACTACCCATCATCTCAAGCATTGGCACACTTACAACAGGATTATCTGGCTATATTGACTCTCTCCTCAGACCCTATGCTGCCAGTACACCTATCTATCTTCAAGACACCACCGACTTCCTGAGGAAACTACAGAACATCAATAATCTTCCTGAAAACACCATCCTGGCTACCATGGATGTAGAAGTTCTTTACACCAGCATTCCCCATGAAGATGGATTACAGGCTATCAGGAACACCATCTCTGATGACACCACTGCACACCTGATTACAGAACTCTGCGACTTTTTTTCCTCACCCACAACTACTTCCAATTTGGAGGCAATTTGTATCTTCAAGTCAGTGGCACAGCCATGGGCAGCTGCATGGCCCCACAATATGTCAACATATTTATGGCTGACCTTGAACAGTGTTTCCTCAGCTTTCCCCCTCTAGCACATTTACTCTACTTACGGTACATTGATGACGTCTTCATCATATGAACCCACGGGAAAGAGACCCTTAAAGAATTTCACAGGGATTTCAACAACTTCCACCCCACCGTTATCCTTGGCCTGGATCAATCCACATGAGAGATCTGTTTCCTTGACACTACATTACAATTACATAACGGACACATTTCCACCACTTTTATGCAGGAAACCTACCAACTGCCACACTTACCTTCATTCCTCTAACTTCCATCCAAGACACATTTCTCAATCTACTGCTTACAGCCAAGCCCTAAGATACAACCAGATTTGATCCAGTCCCACAGAGAGAGACAAACACCTACAGGATCTATACAGAGCATTCTTAAAACTGAAATACCCACCCGGAGAAGTGAAAAAACAGATCAACAGAGCCCATAGAGTACCCAGACATGAATTACTTCCAAGACAGGCGAAGAAGAGAAAACAACAGAATTCCATTTGTCATCTCCTACAGCTCTCACAATTTAAACCCCTCCAATGCATTATGAACAATCTACAACCTATTCTGGAAAATGTCCCCTCACTTTTACAGGCCTTGGGGGAAAAGCCAATCCTCACCTACAGATAACCCCCTAACCTCAAACAAATTCTTTCCAGTAACCATGCAGCACACCTCCATCATAATCATCCAGAAATCCACCCTTGCAATCAGTCCCGTTGCCAGTTCTGATTGGCCAAACTGGACGGTCTCTACGAGAGAGAATTAATGGACACAGATCAGATATCTGAAAAATCAACACACAAAAACCTGTTGTAGAATACTTTAACGTGCCCTGGCACTCATTAATGGATCTCAAAGTCACCGTGTTGTTTTAGGCCAATTCCACAAGCCAAATACACAGGGAAGCATTGGAACTTAACTTAATTTACAAGTTTGGGAGCCATCACAAAGGTATGAATAAAGACATTACCTGGCTAGCACACTACCTTCCACATCCTAATGACTTAACCAACCAAACAATGGGTACTTAAGAACAATTTGCACCTTTTTCTATCAAAAGTTCATGATACTACCTACATGTTTTAATAGTCTTTAAGGTGTTGCTAGACTATTAATTGTTTTTTAAGTTTTTTCAGAATGATTGAACAGTTCTGAATAGGAAAGTAACTAAAACATGACTATAAAACATCAGTCTTCCCTGAGAGGATGTGAAACAGTTTCTGCATCTCTTGGCATCAATTCAAAATCTCAGTTCTTCCTGTTGTTGATAGAAATTAGGATCATTGATAATTTGTGGATTTAGCTGATTTCTCCCATTACAACTTCCTTTCTCCAGGCCGTACTTTCATAACCAAGCTTTGCTAAAAATATACTGACATTTGATTTTTATTATGAATTGGTGGCCTGAGAAATGTAGTTTTTCAGTTTCTGTATTGTCAGTTCAGTAGAGCAGTATTGAAGGGATTAACCTAACAAGCTCATGATTGTAAGTAACCATCACTAAACAGAAGAGAAACTGAATTCAACTGAGATTTATGCATCCTTTTACCAAAAGATTGCATTTACTGAAAAAACTCCCAAAATATTGAAGGTCCACACCTGCAGGCTTCAGTGGCCCCCAGGCCTGGCCCTCATGGAAAGTAAGGATGTTAAGTAACAGTTAATTTACTAGTCAAGTAGTTGATGGAATTTTCATCGACTAGCCGATAGGCACTTCTGCAGTCCTCCTTTGAAATGTACAAGAGCCCCAGTAGGAATGCGGAACTCCACCTGGGGCCAGCGGGAAGTCCCGCTGACTCCGGGCTGCACATGGCGTGCTGGCTTTGAAATGTGTGAGAGTCCCCAGCAGGGGCTCTTGTGCATTTCAAAGCGGCAGCACAGCATGGAGCCCAGGGTCAGCGGGGGACTCAGAGCTCCATGCCGCACTGCCGATTTGAAATGCTATGCGGCGCCAGGGTCAGCTGGAGACTCCCCAGCTGATCCCAGGTTCTGCGGAAAAGTCATGTTGGAGACTGGGATCAGGTGGGGACTCCCCAGCTCTATGCGTGTTCAGCTGTGCGGCGCTGCTGCTTTGAAATGCTGAGGCAGCGTTTCAGAGGGACAGCCGGGGATCAGCTCTGCAGCGCTGCTCCTTTGAAGTACTCCCTCCTCTTCCCCCCCCCCCCTTGCTGCCTTTATTTGATAGAGGCAGCAAGGGGGGGAATTGACTAGTTGACTGACTATCCAATAAGCATTTGCTTATCAGATAGTTGACTAGTCCTTAACATCCTTAGTGGAAAGCTGTTGTAGAAATGGAAAAAGTGGGCTTCAGCAGCTGATACCCTACTTTGAACTTAATATGAAAATATTTGCGTTTGCTGCTGGGGAATGAATAAAAATGCATTTTTGGATTTCACTTTTTTTTTTTTTTTCAGATCTACTCCTTGCCCCTCTGTAAAACATGCAGATGAGTGGGGTGAACCTTCCAAATGTGAAAATGGGGATAACTGTCAGTATTGCCATTCTCGTACTGAACAGCAGTTCCATCCTGAGGTAAGAACTGAGGTTGCTTTTCCCCATTGTTTAGTGCAGTGTTTCTCAAAGTTCTGCAGCTTCCCTTAGCTGGAGACAGTGAACCAGAGCGAATGGGATCCACGAGACTGCATGGCTATGGAGCCTTTAGGTAAACAAAACGGCATGAGCCCGCTAACGCCTTTCCCAAAGAGGCCTGTGGTGCACTTTGAGAAACACTGGTTTAATGTGTTGAACTGAATATGCTTTATCTTAATAATGGAAATAGTGAGACAAATGTTTGGCTTAGCACATGGGGCATATCATATGGTACATCTAAATAGTTTTCTGATCTCTTGTAAGGTTTTTGCAATAGTTCTAAGTTGCCTTTTTTTAATATAGTAGCCATAATATTAGGTATTTTTATTTCTGAAATCTACCGTCTGTGATCTGTCTTCAAAGCATTGTACCTTCACATGTCTAGAGATCCTTTTTTTTAAAACAAAACAACTTGTTAGAAATATCGTTTGTACAGTTCACCTACTAGCATCTTTTAGAGCACTAATTATGGAAGAGAAGTTAACTTCATAATGTCTCCTGCAATATTTGGACATGTATCGAACTACATTTTCACATGATTTGTAATTCTCTTTGCTATGCTTCTTAACACCAAGGTGTAAAATCTGGATTTAAATAATCCTTTTCACTGGTCATCTTATTTCTTGAGCCTGCGGTAAAGTCATAATGCTGATTCCTGTGACGGCATGATCATTTATGGTGAATCACTGTGGTATAATCACAGTAGTAGGAAGGTTTCATTGCGGTTGATTGGGGAAAATTGAATAGACAAATTGAAGACAGAAAGAGAAGAAAACAAAAGTTCTTCATGTGTCAGTGTGGATTCCACTGGAAGCAGGGCCGGCTTTAGGAAGTGCGGGGCCCAATTCGAACAGTTTTGGTGGGGCCCCCCACCACCCAGGATTTTTTGTTGAGCAAAAAAAAAACCACCACACACACAAGTTTTGGTACATTGTGGCATATATTATAAATATCAAGTTGGTTAAGCTGTTACCTGAGAGACTTAGGTAAGCAATTGTTGTGGAGCCGAAGCAGTTAATCAAAGCCTATCCTCCCACAGAAGCCAAATTCGGCCTGGTGTTACGTATCTATCACTGACAATCACAAATCAGGCCAGACAAGGTTTAGGGCCAAACCATGTATTTGAAACTTAAAGGCACACAACAACAAGCAACTGCAACGAACCCACCCTATCCCAGAAGAAAGAAAGATAGAAAGGTCCCGTACACAAAAGGGGGTATACTTTACAGAATAGGAGACGGCGGTGGATGCCTGCGACTTACAATCCCTTGGCTAATTGAAAGCCTTAGGAGAGGATCAGCAGGAAGATCCCTCCAAGCGATGATCTGGCGATTGATGCCTGCGACCTACAGAGACGTGTCTACATCTGCTGCAGGGAGACACCTCTGCCTGCCTCCATCCCTCTCCCCCAGAGTCTACAGCCCCATTGCAAAGCAGGGGAGTGGAAGGAAAGAGGCTGAGGCCCATCAACGGGACTGAAGCAGTCATGAGCAAGCCATGCCCGGGAGCCATTCTCCTGTACATTTGCTGGTGCAGTGTTGCTTTAGGCACGCTGAAATGCAGTCACCTCTAGGGTGGGCTGGACAGCTGTTTAACAGCTGCACAAGGTTTCAGGCAGGGGGCAGTGCGGGCTGCCTTCCTGCAGAGTCCCCATCAGAACTACCGTGCCCTCCTGGCTTAGGAAAAGAATAAACAGGAGGATTGGAAATTAACCCGCCCAGTCTCACGTCCCCTAGGCAGGGAATGAGCCATCTACATTAGGCCCCAGCTGGAGTATCATGTCCAGTTCTGGGTGTCACATTTAAGGAAATGTGGAGAAACTGGAGAAAGTCCAGAGAAGATCAACACAAATGATGAAAGGTCTAGAGAACGAGAGATATGAGGCAAGGCTGAAGGATTTGGCCTTGTTTACCTTGGAAAAGAGAAGACCGAAAAGGGACATGAGAGCAGCTTTCAAGTATCTAAAAGAGTATCATAAGGAGGAAGAAGAAAAATTGTTCTGCTTGGCCACTGAGGTTAGGATGAGAAGCAATGGGCTTAAATTGCAGCAAAGGAGGTTTAGGTTGGACATTAGGAAAAACTTCCTGCCTGTCAGGGTGGTTAAACACTGGAATAAATTGCCTAGGGGGATTGTGGAATCTCCATCACTGGAGATATTTAAGACCAGGTTAGACAGACACCTGTCAGGGATGAGCTAGGGCAACTCAACTTTGGAAGCCCCGGGGGCCACACTGATACTTACAGAACATGCTGAGGGCCTCAACTTAAGTGTGGTTGCATATGCAAGCAAATATATACAAATAGCTTCTCCCACATTGATAGGCATGAATACAAAGATTAAGGCAAGACTACACAACACACAGGCCCCATTTAAGTCAGTTCTGCTGATCATAATAAAATGCAATATTTACCGGATTTCTACCCATGTGACAGCACTTTTCATGAGCAATGACAATCCAAGAATTTAGCTACTAAAACACATATCAATAGAAGATCATTACACTGACTACTTTTTTGTTTTGGCTCCCACTCACCAGCCATGTGTTGATCCCCACATAAACCCAAACTGCACCGCGGGGCGCAAACAAAGTGGCCGTGGGCAGCATACCAAGTTATTTAATAAATATTTTATAAACCTTTAGCTTTTCTCTCTGCTGCTATGTCTCCTCTACTTGCTCCATCATCTCCCCGGTGCCTGCTGCCCCCCAAACTCCTCACCCTCCTCTGCTATTCTGACTCCTGCCCTTCTCACTGCTCTTAGCCCTCCTGAGACCTGCCCCCCTCCACCAGCCCTTCTCTCCCCCCCTGTGCCCACTCCTCCAGTAGTCCCACTCTGATCATGTGAGCTACCCCTCCTCATCCCTTCTCCTAACACCTCTCTCTACACACCTGCCCTGCCTCTCTCCTCTGGTGCTGGTCCCTCCCCTGCAGGTGTCTGCCCTTCTGCTTCACCCCAGAATCCCCTGGCATCTGCACCTTCCCTTAGCCCTGCACCCTCCTCGTGCTTCCCCCTTCCCTAACTGCCCCTGCCCCCTTTGCCCTCTTTTTCCCTGATGCCCACCCCCTCACCACTCTCTGCCCCCGTTCCCCTCATGCCCCTGTGCCCTCACACATGCCTTGCTTCATCCCCACCTTTCTCATGCCCACCCCTTTTTTCAAGCCTTCTCCCAGCACCTCCCCCCTCTAGCCCCCGATGCCCTTCCCTTCCCCTCCCCTCCCCTCTCCTCTCCCAGCATCACCCTGTCCCCCCCTCCCACTGACACCTCCCCTCCTGCCCTTTCTCTCATTGTCTGCACGTGGCCCCCTGGCATTTGTCTCTCCTCCACTCTGTCTCTTAGTACCTTCCCCTTTCTTCCCTCTCCCTCTTCGTCTCCCCCGCTTCCCTCTCGTCCCCTCTGTACAAGCCCCTTCCCCTCTCCACAAGCCCCTTCCTCTCCCACCCCTCCCCCCCGCAAGCCCCCACGCACGCCCGTGCTGGGGCCAGCACCGCCCCTCCACCCCACATCATCCCTGTTGGGCTGGGAGCCAAGGCTCCCCACTGCCAGTGTCCCCCGCCCCCAGCGCTCCTGTTACGGGTTTGCACAGCCCGCCTCCCCACCCAGGCGAACTCGGGCTGGCCCCGCGGCTGCCAACGGAAGAGACGGGCCGTACCGGACCGGGCAGCGTGCGCAAAGGAGGCGCAGCTGGCACTGGCCTGGCCAACTGGAGGCTGGAGAAGGCTGCCGCTGCTTAAGCTGCCACAGGTGGTGGCTGTGCTAGTGGCCGGTTCCGCGCGCGGCCTCGGCCTGCAGAGCCTGGTGCTGGAGCCTCTCAGGTAAGAGATGGCAGCCAGGGGCCGGGCTGGGCCGGGCCCACCTCTGCAAGCAGCCCGGGGCCCCGCGGGGGAAGGGCGACCCCGCCTGCTTTGACCGCGCCCCACAGGGCTGCTCTGCGCCCCGGCTCCACATGCTCAGGGCGAGTTGCCGCTCCCCGGGCTGCAGGTGGCTGAGAGCTGACTGCGCCTCCCACCCCTCCCCCCTAGTTTTCCCCCTCTCTTACCTTCTGCCTTCTATAATGCGGGGCCAGACTCCGAGTCTGAGCCGCCGGCAGTTTTCAGTTTTAAAAATCCCGGGCCGTGACGACGTCACGTCACACCCGGGCGTCTCCCTGCCCACCTGCAAACGCACGCGCATGGCAGCAGCAGCCGGCAGCGTACGCAGGCAAGGGGGAGCAGCCGACTTCTGGGTGCAGGGTACGGGGCCCCCCTTAGTCGCAGGGCCCGATTCGGCCGAATCGGCATAAGACCGGCCCTGACTGGAAGTATGCATTATTAGGAAAGTAAAATCCCATTTAAAATATTAACCGGTTAAATTACATGTTTAATCAGTTACCCCCCCACAGGCGGGGAGCTGCTCTGGGTAAGCCAGGTACTGGTTAACCGGTTACTCCAGTAAGTATGCCATTAAGGCAGTGCTTACCAGTTAACCCTTTACATCCATGGTATGCATGTGTGTTATGTGCATGAGCTTAGAATTTTTTATGTCTTTGTAGTCATGCCCCAAAAAGGAAAGTATGTCAACACTCCTTAGTTTCCTCTTACTATTTATCTTTTTGTTATGTGTTTGTACAGCCCCTTGCCCACAATTGGGGCTCTTAGGTGCTATGACTATACAAATAATGGGAAAAAAAAAGTGGGGTAAAGTCTTCAAAACTCTCCTTGTCTTGAAGAGGCAAAACCATGACATTGATAGGGAAGAAGACTGGAAAAAAAATCAGTACCAAAGTCAACACCAATAACTGTCTTATTACCTAACTATTTGGTATTCATCAAAGAGTTCTAAAGGAACTCAAAGTGCTTAAATCAGCCCTGTCCCTGACGACTGGAGGATAGCTAATGTAAAACTGATTTTTAAAAAAGGTTGCAGAGGCTATCCTGGTAATTGCACACTGATAAGCCTAACTTCATTACCGGGTAAATTGATTGAAGTTATAGTAAAGAACAGAAGTATTAGACATGCAGATGAACATGATATGTTGGAGAAGAATCAACACTGTTTTTGTAAAAGGGAAATCATATCTCATCAGAATTCTTTGAGGGTGTGGATAATGGTGAGTCAGTGGATAGAGGGTATTTGGACTTTCTGAGAGCTTTTGATAAGATCCATCACTAAAGTGGGATAAGATGGAAGACGTTTTCATGGATCAGTAGCTATTTAAAAGATAAGCAAAAGGATAGGAATTAATGTTCTGTTTTCACAGTGGAGTTAAGTAAATAATGGAATTCCACAAGTATCTGTACTGGGACCAGTGATGTTCTATATATTCATATATGGTTTGAAAAAGGGATTAAATTGTGAGGCGGCAAAGTTTGCAAATGATACTCAAGATTGTGTAGCCCAGAGCAGATTGGAAAGAGTTTCAAAGGGCTCTCACAAAATTGGGTGAGAAGCAGCAACAATGGTAGATGACATTCAGTGTTGGTGTAAAGTAATATATCCCCATGATACATGCATACAAAAAGAGTTGTTAACCACTCTAGAAAGATCTCGAAGTCGTCATGGATAATTTTCTGAACACTTCTGCTCAATGTGCAGGAGCAGTGGGGAAAAAAGTGTCTTAGGAACCATAGGGAAAGAGAAAATATCCTCGTGCCCCTATATACAGTTGTCATACATCTACACTTTGAATATTGTGTGCAGTGTTGCTCTAGCTCCAAAAAAATATTAGAATTGGAAGTAGTAAAGAGAAGGGAAATAAAAGTGAGAAAAGATATGAAACAGCTTCCATGTAAGATGAGAGAGATGACTAAAGGCATCATAGAACTGCCCAAAAATAATTTGTAGAGCTTCTATTTTAGAAAAAAATTCAATCTTTATTTAAAAATTGTCAGTGATGGAGAATCACCACAACTCTTGGGAGATTGTTCCAATGGTTATTTACCCTTCCTGTTAAAAATTTGTCTTGTTTCCAGTCTGATTTTTGTCTAGCTGCAACTTCCAGCAATTGGATTATGCTACAACTCTCTCTGCTAGAACTCTAATATCCAGTTGTTAAATTTATTTATTCTCCAGATATGTACTTGTATATTGTAATCGTCACCCCTTAACTTTCTCTTTGTTAACAGCAAAAGGGCTCAATCTATTCAATTTATCACCCAGATAATTTGAAAGTTACTCACTTTCTGTTTTTTTTTGTTTTTTTTTTTTTTAAGATTTACAAATCTACAAAGTGCAATGACATGCGTCAAACAGGTTACTGCCCACGGGGTCCCTTTTGTGCATTTGCACATGTTGAAAGTGAGTATGAGACTGGTTCTTCTGTATCAATGTTAATGAAATTACCACGATCATGCAGTAGAGAATATTTTATTTCCCCTTTAAAAAATGTGTTATCCCATTCTGTTACCCTACATCTATGGTTTTATATGTACTTTGCATCAAACTCCTTGTTGAAACAGCGAAGTGGAAAATGATTGCTTGTGAAATGGACTGTGCATATTTTTTTTTATTTGGGCCCCTAAATAATTTATGTTCTACTTTAAACATGCAAATAGTAGAGCTTCCTGCAGCTGGGGGAAGTTTATGGGGGTGGGTCTGACCCAGCCCTGACTGTTGCTTGCAAGGGAAAGGGAATTAATCTTTCCCTTCCCCCCAGCTGCAGCCCAGCTAGGACTAGCAGCTGCACGTAGCACAAGATAGGAGCCAGCAGCCAGGATGTCCCTAGCCTTCCCTTTCTCCTGCAGTGAATTACCTTCCTGCTAGGTACCCAAAGCAACATGCTGGTGCTGCTGGGGAAGGCTGCACGATCACTCTTGTGGCTTCCCTTTGCTTCTGTCAGAAAATTGTTTTTCTGCCAGGAAGCGAAGAAGTGTAAAAGGGACATGAATTCCACATATACATGGGAAGCAGAATTCCCACAGGAGTAGTGTGAGCATATGTGGTTCAGGCATTTCATAAAAACATTAGAAACAAAAGTCTTTGAGAAAATCATGGTAACATAGGCAGCAGGAGTATGCAGAACTAGGTTAGGACTTTACTTCTTTTCCATGCATATCATCAAAGTATTTGTAGCTGGGAGCCAGGTCAGGATATACTGGGAATAAAAAGAATGCAGAAATTGGATTGACATCAGATAGTAATGGGAAATTTAAATGGTCCATCCTTTCTATCTAGGTTCCTATGTGATGCTTACCTCTGTGGTTCTCTACCTCTCTCTCTGACACTAGCAACAGCTCTAAGCTCAGACCTGACATTCCCCCCCTCTCACCGCAGTATGATCAATAGGAAAGAATCCTTCCCAGGTTCCAATGGGAAGGAGAGAGAGAGAGAGAGAGGGGCTCCATAGCTGGGGGCCCTGTCTCATGAAAAAGGTGACAGGGAGTATCTTATCCTATGGCTCTTGTTTCTTTGGCCCCTAAGATTTGGTATGCCTTTCCCCATACTTTAAGTGAGGGCCTAGCTCCTCAGACCAAGCAATCCTTTTTGCCCCACTGTTCAGGAGAGAAACAAATTCTCTTATTCCCACTCCCCTTCTCTATGGCTGTGATGGGGTACGACTTACCACTGTGGCGCCCCTGCTGAATGCCCCTCAGATCAGCTCTGCTAGCTAGCATGCCCGCTTCTAGTGGTGTCTCACAGCCATCACATCCACCACACTCTGTGCTCCCCACTTCAGGGAGCACAATCCATTGTCCAGCCACTTCCCTCCTTGGCTTCTGCAACTGATTGTTTGGCCGCTTCCTCAGTGGCAAGGCAGGGGAAGGACAGAATGTGGGCCCACCCACAGCTCCAGGATTTGGCCCAGGGACACTCTAGCTGGCAGCCATGTGCTGTGTCCCCTTCAACTCTCAGTACCTTTCCCTGAGCCACTGCCTTGCAGCCCACCAACACCCCTCTTTTCTGTTGCCTCAGCCTGCAGTTCCCTTCATTTTGTCATGAGCTATCTTTAACTCCTTGGGTCTTTGCCTGCAGCACTACTCCATCTGGGGCACTTGCTACCTTCAGCCTGCAGGGCAGCCAGTTCTTCCCTCCTCAAGCTCAAGGGAGTGACTGCCAATGTTCTGCTCTGCAACCCTTCTTATATGGGCCAGTCTGGCCATGATTGGCTGCCTCTTGTGCAGCCTACCAAGAGCTCTATTAACTCCTTTGAGCCCTATGTGGGACAGATGTTCCATCACAGATGGTAAGGGAGAGAAACTCCTCTGATCTTCGGAGGTTCTTTGGAAGTGGCTGACTTTTTCTTCTCTTCATTCTTTGTGGAAGCTGGCAAGTCATGTCCCTTTCATTATCACCTGGAACTGGGCTTTCCCTGATGTCACTGCTGCTACTCTGCTCCCTTTTAGATCTCACCCATCAATTGTCTTTCACTGGTTGGGGGCAGTCCACAAAACTTTTAAATGTCACAGTCCCCAAAAACTCATCTACGTTGACAGGGGAAGATTGAAACCTTACCCCAAAGAGTGATGAGCAATGGGGAGTAGCTAGATGCCTCTGGAAAAACTTAGGAGGGGAGTGAGTCAGTCAGCTGCTCCTAAAAACCTGGGAAGGGAAATTAGTCTGCAGCCTTGGGCTTCTCTAGGATTCTTGAGTGCAGTTGATGCTGTAATTGTCAAGATGACAAACATTTTACTTCCATCTGACTAACCATAGATTGAACCCCTTTATGTTGGACTTAAACCTGGCCACAGCAACCCACATGCTCATGATTCCCAGAGTATAATGATGATTGTGTCTAGGAATTAAGCCACACCTGAAAAAGCTGTATTTGATTTTAAAAAGGCAATTTGATTAGCAGTGCAGGTTGTGATGAATACATTACCTTGATACTCCATTCTACACTGGCTGCCCAGTGAATAGAGAATCTCTTTCAAAGGTTGTATAATAATATTCAAAGCACTCCATGGGACTGGCTGAATTCCTGATAGATCATCTTTTCCTTAGCAACAATGACCTCTCTCATGGTAGCTGTGTCCCACTGGAACAATAGGAAAAACTATGTAGCACTTTAAAGACTAACAAGATGGTTTAATAGGTGATGAGCTTTCATGGGCCAGACCCACTTCCTCAGATCATATTCCTCAGATGAGCCCATGAAAGCTCATCACCTATTAAACCATCTTGTTAGTCTTTAAAGTGCTACATAGTTTTTCCTTTTGCTTTAGGAAGATCAGACTAACACAGCTACCCCTCTATTACCACTGGAAAAATGAAAGTGTTGAAATAGAAATAGAAAAACTTAATGTCAACAAATCTCCGGGACCGGATGGCATTCATCCAAGGGTTCTGAAAGAACTCAAATGGGAAATTGCTGAACTATTATCTGTGGTTTGTAACCTATCCTATAAATCTGCTTTCATACCTAATGACTGGAAGGTAGCTAATGTGACACCAATATTTAAAAAGGGCTCTAGAGGCGATCCTGGCAATTACAGACCGGTAAGTCTAACTTCAGGACCGGGCAAATTAGTCAAAACAATAGTAAAGAATAAAATTGTGAGGCACATAGAAAAACATAATTTGTTGGGCAAAAGTCAACATGGTTTCTGTAAAGGGAAATCCTGTCTTACTAATCTATTAGAGTTCTTTGAAGGGGTTAACAAACATGCGGACAAGGGGGATCCAGTAGATATAGTATACTTAGATTTTCAGAAAGCCTTTGACAAGGTCCCTCACCAAAGGCTCTTGTGTAAATTACATTGCCATGGGATAAGAGGGAAGATCCTTTCATGGATTGAGAACTGGTTAAAGACAGGAAACAAAGGGTAGGAATAAATGGTAAATTTTCAGAATGGAGAGGGTAACTATTGGTGTCCCCCAAGGGTCAGTCCTGGGACCAATCCTGTTCAACTTATTCATAAATGATCTGGAGAAAGGGGTAAGCAGTGAGGTGGTAAAGTTTGCGGATGATACCAAACTGTTTAGGATAGTCAAGACAGAAGCAGACTGTGAGGGACTCCAAAAAGATCTCGCCAAACTGAGCGATTGGGCAACAAAATGGCAAATGAAATTTAATGTGGATAAGTGTAAAGTAATGCACATTTGGAAAAATAACCCCAACTATACGTACAGTATGATGGGGGCTAATTTGACTATGACAAATCAGGAAAGAGATCTTGGAGTTATCGTGGATAGTTCCCTGAAAACTTCCACACAGTGTGCAGCGGCGGTTAAAAAGGCAAATAGGATGCTGGGAATTATTAAGAAAGGGATAGAAAATAAGACACAGAATATCTTACTGCCCCTATATAAAACTATGGTACGCCCACATGTTGAATACTGTGTACAGATGTGGTCTCCTCACCTCAAAAAAGATATTTTGGCCTTGGAAAGGGTTCAGAAAAGGGCAACTAAAATGATTAGGAGTTTGGAACGGGTCCCATATGAAGAGAGGTTAAAACGACTGGGACTTTTCAGTTTGTAAAAGAGGAGACTGAGGGGGGGATATGATAGAGGTATATAAAATCATGAGTGGTGTTTAGAGGGCGAATAAAGAAAAGTTATTTATTAGTTCCCATAATAGAAGAACTAGAGGACACCAAATGAAGTTAATGGATAGCAGGTTTAAAACTAATAAAAGAAAGTTCTTCTTCACACAGCTTGTAGTCAGCCTGTGGAACTCCTTGCCAGAGGAGGCTGTGAAGGCTAGGACTATAACAGAGTTTAAAGAGAAGCTGGATAATTTCATGGAGGTTAGGTCCATAAAAGTCTATTAGCCAGGGGATAAAATGGTGTCCCTGGCCTCTGTTTGTCAGAGGCTGGAGAGGGATGGCAGGAGACAAATCGCTTGATCATTGTCTTCGGTCCACCCTCTCTGGGGCACCTGGTGCTGGCCATTGTCGGCAGACAGGCTACTGGGCTAGATGGACCTTTGGTCTGACCCAGTATGGCCGTTCTTATGTTGATCAACTGGGAGAGGCTGATGCAGGGAAAAGTCAGAACTTTTGCAGGACCAAGACCCTAGGCAAGTGTTTCCCAATTTTATTTCGCAATGGAACCCTTTTAAACTTGAAAGAATTTTGCGGAACCCCTAATAACAGTCTTATATACGGAGCTGAAAAGTAGACCACAAATAAGTAAGGATAATAGTAAAAAAAAATGCTAAACAAGGTCATGAGATCAACATTTAGTTTAATTGCACATATTTAAAAACAAAAATCACATTTAATGTGTACAAAAAATAAAGCTCAAAAACTAATATGCATAAAAATGTTGTTATAATGGAATTTTCTCGCTGAATCCTTATTTTCACTGTGCGGAACCCCCGGGTTCCACGGAACACCATCTGGAAAACACTGCCCTAGGCTATAGTACTCACTCCTTCAAGGAATTAAAATGACTGTGGTTACGCAGAATTCCAAATGCAACACCAAACTCATTTCTGTGACTTTTCCTCAATAAGTACAAAAAACATGAGCAAAAAAAATCCAATAAACTAATCAAGCTAGTTCCCTTGTAGGGTAGGAAGGAAGGGAGTGAGACTGTTTCTATTTTGAAAAATGTGCGAGGTACTTCAGTGCTACTTTGATGGGGACTGTATGAGTACATGAAAAGAGATGTTCATTTGTGGTATTTAGGATTGATGTGCAGCTGTGTGTATGTGGGGAGTGAAGCTAACTGAACAAGGAAGGCTGGAGCAGTGACTTAGAAGGGAGCGAGAGGGTTGTAGTAACCAGAACAGTACTTCGGATTTGCAGGCATGAGAGGCTTCTGTGCAGCATTTCCCCCCTAGACTTAATAGAGATGTCAGTGACTGCATTTGTAAAGCAATCCAGAGTGAGGAGACATTAACCCCAGGGGAGACTAGAAGAAAATAATATTAGATTTCACATCCATTTTTTGCATATTCAGTCAGGCAGAGGATGAGCAGTGGGGCTATCAGTGTTCCTTCTGCAGAGCCATTGCATTTAGTCTGGAGTGTGTCTGCACTGTGATAGTTATTACTCATCTCTCCTGTGTCTTCTGTGTTTTTTAATTGTCCTGTACTGCTGCACTTGATACATAAGACAAAGGCAATGTGATAGATACACCATTTGGGCACATAATACAAAGGCAGAATTGTTTAAAGCAGAACACATTATGTACAAAAATCACACCATGCGAATCAATCCTCAGCTATCCTATTTCCCCTAATGAGGGCTAATGGTACTGAGTCTACACGTCCCACTCTTCCATCTATTCATTATTATGGTATGTACTCTTCTGCATGATGTCATAACTGTTAATTGGCTTTGGCACAAGGAATGTTCGTGCAGGATTTAGCTTATTGTGGCCCTTGAAAAATGCAGCTGTGAACAGAGATTGAAAAATAAATAACGTTTTCTATAGAAAATTCTTGCTAAATTTATGGATTTTCTTCAGGTGATGATGGGACTTAATTTTTCTAGCCCTGTTTCTTATTTTAATACCCTGTGTTCACATATTAAGGCGGAAGGAATATCAATCAGTGTATTGAACTAAATATCTGTTAATGCATTATTTGTCTAGAATATCCACACAAGCCTACATGTTCAATTTTTTAAATAAATACTGTTTTAAGAGTACTTTTATTTGTATATTCTAAAGAGAAGTAAGTAATGTGCATCTAAATTAACCAAATCTGAAATATTCAACAGAATACTGAATCGGTCTTCAGAACACCAGAAGTGATGTATGTACAGTTACTTTGAATTAATTTTTCTAGTATGAAAATTGACAGTCATTAAAATGACCTTTATATGTCAATATTTTTGAAAGTTTACTGTATCCCATTAAGGTAAGCAATGGAAATTCCTGATTTTTTTTCTTTGAGTATTTTCCATGTGGGTGCTCCACTGTAGGTGTGTGTGCGTCCCTGAGCTTTAATTGGACATCTTTGGTAGCAGTGTCCATTTGGTCTGAACATGTTCTCTCCCTCTTTTGTGCTCTACCTCGTGGCTAATTAGTGCTGTGAACTCCCCTCCGTTCCCTCTTAGCTCCCCCGGCTAGAGACAGAATGATTGGCAGTCGGTTAGCTCATAATTAAGATCTTTAGAATTGTTCA
This sequence comes from Pelochelys cantorii, assembly GCA_032595735.1. Lineage (NCBI taxonomy): Eukaryota > Metazoa > Chordata > Testudines > Trionychidae > Pelochelys > Pelochelys cantorii. The sequence continues at coordinate 42,320,414 of CM064341.1, forward strand.
TCTCTTAAATACTATTTTCCCTAGTTTTTCTTCTTAGTGTTACGGGGTTTCCGTTAGTTTCTTTCCTGTGGATGGGGGGTGTGATGTGGGGGGGGTGTGTGTGTGTGTGTTTTAAAGAAATTGCTTAATTGTATCTCTGTCCCTCCACTGTCCTTTCGAGGATTGCCTCCAGTAAGGGGCATACCCAGCTCCCTCAAGTTGAAGAAGTGTCTCTCCTTCAGGGAGGCTATTCCAATTACAGACATTCCTTCTGCATGCAGTGCCTCAGAGAAAGGCATGTTCTATAAAAGTGTATTTTTTGCAGCAGATAAAAGTGAGATCCTGAAAAGAACAGTAATTAAAGTTGAAGCTACTCCTAATGGAGAAAGCTCTTCAGTCTGCGACCAACTCTGGTCACAGCGCAAACCATCACTGGAGCCTTTTACTTCCAGAGGTTGAGCTAAGAGATAAATCTTCGGATTCCCCTTGCAAAGAGAACTGTAAGTCCTCATACTGAACCCCAGACCAGTCAGAGGAGAATCCAAGCACATTCAATTACTTTGACATTGATGGCTATGAAGCATGGTATGCACAGATTGTATAGGTCTTTGACCAAGCTCATAACTAGTAAGCTATGGGCACAAGGTCCAAAACAGCAGCATTGCCTGTTAGACACAAGAGCTTACGCTATAGCATGTCTATGAAGACCGCATCAGTGCAGGAACTGTCTGTACCAGTGACTTCAAAACAACCTATTGGACTGTCCATCTCAAGCAGGATTGCCAGTTTCCTTGGTACCAATGAGTTAAAAGCAAGAAGCCATGTTAGGGGTGTTCCTTATAAGCTTGAGTGCTTGGGCAGCCACCTAGGAAATATTCAAATGCTCCCCAGCTAATTAGCAGAACATCCACAGTGCCCACAGCAGCATGTGTTTCTACTGGTGGTGCACATCTGCCCATGCCTTGGTGCACATAATAAAATTTATTCTGTACATAGAGGGAAAATATTAGAGAGAAATTGTCTAATGGTACTGATTACAGCACTGCACGAGTTTGTTTTCCAGAAAGCTTGCAGTATCTGAGATCCCAGAGTCTAACCTACTTAGCAGTAGTGCTTGAGTACTGAGTGCATCTTGAAGCCTGGAATCACTACTAGCACTGAGATGTTCGCTAGTCTCCTTATCTCTCCACCAATATTCAGCAGAGACTCAGATGGTGACCTTAGGTTTTCCAACCCTGAAAAGATATCCTAAGGCCCGGAGGTCGGATGCGGTCCTTGGCTTGCCTGGATCTGGCCACTGAGGCTCGGGGCTCCCCCGCAGCATTGGGAAGCCAGCACTAGGGCTCCAGCACCCCTCCCCCAACCTTGCGGGGATGGAGCACACAGTCTACTAGCCTGGGTCCCCCTAGGCTCTGGTGTGCGAGGAGAATGTGGGGAATGTCTTTCTCCTTCTCGGTGCGACCTCCAGTTGATTTTTCTGTGGGTCAGTGGGCCCCGACGCAAAAAAGGTTTCCCACCTCTGCTTTATAGGCACATGCCATGATCCCTCTCTCTACCAACCAGAACCATCACAGCTACCCTATTACTCTGAGTCTCAGCCCCAGTGATATAACCAACCATAGGTTCATTACCACCAGGGCCATTTTGGGATCCGTGGACAACTCTATCCACATATCTATACAAGTAACACTGTTACAGGACCTAACCACATAAGGCACAACATCAGGAGCTCATACAACTGCACATCTTCTAATGTGATATGTCATTAAGCGCCAGTAATGCCCCTTTGCCATGTGTATTGGCCAAACTGGACAGTCTCTGCGACAAAGGATTAATGGACACAAATCAGACATTGGGAATGGTAGCATACGTAAATCTGTAGGGGAACATTTTAACCTCCCTGGACTTTCAATAATGGATTTTAAAGTAGCTGTTCTTCTAAAAAGGAATTTGATCATCCAATACAGAGGGAGACTGCTTAACTGGAATTCATTTACAAATTCAGCACTATCAACTTAACCAGTTAATATCTTTATTTAAGCCCAACTCACTACAAAGGCAATTTTTCCTGCCTTTGAAATTCACATTTTCACGTCAAAAGCTATGAATGGGATGCACCTAGCTTGACTCAATGAGCATCACTAACACTGGTCCTATAATTGACAGGTAATTTCTTTTGCTGTTGTGTATACTCTGGATTCATTAATTTCCACTCCAACTCCTCAGGTGAAGTGGGTTTTACCTACAAAAGCTCATGATATATTTGTTAGTCTCTAAGGTGCCACAGGACTGCTTGCTGTTTTTTAAAGTTAAAGACTAACACAGCTCCCCTCTGAGACTTTTTCACATGGTAGATAGTGATCAAACCCCCATATACATGGTAATGGGTGGTATCTAGGTAATGTCAGAGGGTGGCAATCGAATACATCAAAAGTTATGTGTAACTTGTTTGTACCTATTGTGACAGGGTCAGACCAGAGGGATACAAAAGAGTAATGGAAGGGAGGTATATTAGCCTCAGACTGAAAAAAGTCTCTGTTCCCAGAATAACTGGAAGGGGCTAGTCTAGAACCAGTGAGAATGTGCTAGGGTCAATCAGGGCAATTGAGCTTCTGGAGCTAATTAAGTGGGTTTCCAGAGTCAAGTGAGTCTAGGTTAGTTAGAACACCTAGGGCTAATTAAAGAACCAGCTGAGATTGGTTATAGAAAGGCTTCTCTGTAGTTAGCATGCAAGGAGCTGAGAGGATGGAGGGAGAGCTGAAGGAAGTTTGGAAAGAACAATCACCAGTGGATAAAAGGAGAAAGAGCCTGAAAGAAGGAAGTTGCTGGGAAAGGTGTGGGGAAGTAGCTCAAGGGGTTTGTAGCTATGTCACAGCTGGTGTTGGAGACACTTATAGGCAGCTGCTATTACAGGGCCTTGGGCTGGAACTCAGAGTTAAGGATGGGCCTGGATTCCCCCAACACCCACTTCCCCATTTCAACTCAGAGAAAAGACTGGGGAAAAGAAAGGTGTTTGTTCAGCCCTATATCGTTTGGGGGTCCACCAAGACTGGACTTTGGTTTCCCTCAGTACTTTATGCTGGCCAGTTATGAGAATAGCTCAGCAAATAGTAAGCTGATGCCCTAGGTGTGGTGCCTAAATTGAGGGCTGCTGTGAGCCTCTGAGGCAGGCAGTCTGCCTGAAAGCACAGGACCCACCGAGTTCGAGAAGGAGCTTTGTCACACTATGATAAATATGTACTCCTGGGGAGTTGTCTTTGACCTAGACAACAATATTGAATCCCATGCTACTTACTGAGTCAAGTTCATTGTCACCAGCACACATTCTTAGCATATGCATAAACATCTGATCTAGGGAAGCTATTACTGTGATTCATTTACAATAACCTGTCCAGGAGCCTTTGATCCTTTCCAGATTTTGTGGTCTCTGGGAGCTCTCTTGGAGTTTGCATTGTTGGCTACTTGTGCAAAGCCAGTACAACACACAGGAGATTACACAGATGTAGCTAAACAGTTATCATCATTGGTCACACCAAGAGACCTGTCAAAACACCACACCAGTGACTTCTGACAATGGCAGCATGTACTATATAAATCAAGAGGGTGCCAGATGATCCTCCCTGTCGACGGAAGCGCTGAAACTATCAAATTGGTACATTTGGCAAAATGTTTTAATGTCTGCCACCTACCTACTGGGATTGCAAAATACAACAGCAGTCTCAGTTGCAAGTAGTCGCGTGACTGGATTGGAAATGAACCTGACAGTACTCTGCAGCATATTCTAACAGTGGGGCACCCCAACAATAGGCTTGTTCGTACTTACTTGAACAGGAAATGGCCATTCTATTGCTCCACAGAGAGCCTCAGGAAACACTTATTAGGGGACACTTTCCTTCTACCATGAGACAAAGGCCTCCTATACACCTTTCCCCCATTTCCTCTGCTTCTGAAGGTCATGATAAAAATAAAAAGAGAAGAAGCAAACATTATACCGATTGATCACACCTGGCCGAGAGAGACATGGCACCTATATTTGCCACAGCTTGTGACACGTCTGTCAGTCCCTCTTCAGCCCACTTCTTACCTCTTCTCACAGAATGAAGGGTAGATTCTTCTTCCTGACGTATGGATACAGCAGCTCAAGGTTTGGCTCCTTCATGGTTCCAGTATGTAGAGAGCTGCAAGAAGTGCTACTACGCTGTAGAAAATCTGCTACCCGATGCACTGTCTGCAAAAGAAGACAAGGTTTTAGGTTTGGTGTAATTCCAAATAAATCACCTCAGCATTTTCCATTCTCCCTATAGTGTTGGACTACATGCTAGATCTTAAAATGACAGAACTATCTCTCCTTATGCTCAAAGTACACCTTGTGGCCATAAGTTCTTTTCAACATCTGAAACAGGAATATTCTTTTTCACCCATCCAAAAACTACAAAGAGATTCCTCAAGGGCATGGTGAATCTCTGTCCCCAACCCAAATATCCAATCTAGAACCTAACTATAGTTTTAAAGAGCCAAATTAGACTACCCTTTGAACTTTCTTGCTTATATACCTGTCAGTGAAGACAGCATTTTTAGTGACCATCACCTCAGCTAAAAGAATAGGGGAGACAGTGGCACTGACAGCATATGACCTCCTGCTCCCAACATTCTTTTAAAGACAGGATTGCTCTTAGGCCACATCCAAAGTTCATCGCCAAGGTGGCCTCATCTTTTCATGTAAATCAACTCATTTACCGCCTCACCAAGACAACAGGGAGGCTATTCTACATGCATTAAATGTTAGAAGAGCTTTGGCCTTTAATTTGGACAGAATGAAGGCCTTTAGGTTATCTGCTAAGCTTTTCCTGTTCATTGTGGCAAGGTCAAAATGCACAATGCCTCAGCCCAGAAACTCTCCAGATGGGTGTTCAACTATATTAACTCCTATCATGCTCACAATGTGTTACCTCCATCTGGAATCTGTACACATTCAGTGAGATTGGTTTTCATCTCTTATTGCTTTCTTAAGAATGTTCCTGTCTTGGAAATCTGCAGACAGCAGAGACTTGGCTGTCTGCTTGTACATTTGCAAAATGCTATGTGATTATTGGAGACTCTGCTTCTGATGCTATCTTCAACTCTACAGTATTGTCATCCATAAGAGACTCGACTCCAGATATCATATGAATGACCATACGGTTCAGACTAAATTCTATCTAGCCCAGTACTCTGTCTTCTGACAGTGCCCAATGCCAGGTGCTCCAGAGGAAATGAACAGAACAGATAACCATCAAGTGATCCATCTGCTGTTACCCATTTCTAGCTTTTGACAAAGTAGAGGCTAAGGACACCATCCCTGTCTGACTTGGCTAATAGCCATTGATGGACCTATCCTGCATGAATTTCTCTAGTTGTTTTTTAACCCTTTTTTAGTCTTGGACTTCACAACATTCTCTGGCAAAGAATTCCACAGCTTGAGTGTGTATTGTGTGAAGTACTTCATTTTGTTTGTTTTAAACCTGCTAGCTGTTAATTTCTTTTGATTCTTGTGTTATGGGAAAGAGTAAATAACTATCCTTTATTCACTTTTGCCACACCAGTCATGATTATTAAACTTCATCCTATTTACTTCAGACCATTTCTCCGGTTTGTCCAGACCATTTTGAATTATGACCCTAACCTCCAAAGCAATTACGAACAGGTGAGTGCTAACAGGGAGTTTAGAGAGGGAGTTCTCCAGGTAAAGGAGAAGCAGATACAGGACTCTTGAGGGAAGTGTGTGTTGTTATTGGGGCTTTCTTACCGTGTGCTGAGCTTGTGTTTGTGAGTGAGGGTTGGTGTGTGCTGGTTTGTTTGGTGTGTGGGGTGTTTTGTTATTGTTGTTGTGAGTGAGGCTTTAGAGAGGGAGTTCTCCAGGTAGAGGAGAAGGAGATACAGGACTCTTGAGGTAAGTGAGTGTTGTGTTTGGGGCTTTCTTGAGTTTGATGAGCTTGTTGTTGTGAGTGAGGGTTGGTGTGTTTTTTGTTTGATTGTTTGCTTTTTTTTCCCCTGTGTTTGGGAGTGAGGCTTTTTTTTTTCACTTCCCCTGTCCTTCATGGAGTGTGTGCTGTGAGTGGCAGGTGGAAACTGTTGGCTTCTAATTAAGTTTGAATTCTAGAAGCCTCTGCTGATTGGCTGAGCCTTGGTAGGGGGAGGGACTTTCAGGCAGTCCAGGTCTTTATAAGGCAGTGGGCAAGCGACCAAGGAGCTTGTGAACAGGACAGCAGGGATGGATGGTGATAGGTCTGCTGTTGTTACCTGCACAGCGTGTGCTATGTTTGTCTTCCTCCCGGAAGAAAGAACGGATTTCATCTGCACGAGGTGCAAGCTGGTCGCCATTTTGGAAGAAAAAATTAGAGGACTGGAGGCCCAAGTGTCGACCCTACGCTCGATCAGAGAGGATGAAGACTTCCTCGACAGAAGGCAGCGGTTAATCCTACAAGCACGGCAGGCAGAAGAGCCAGGAGACGGCATTACGGGACCAGGAAGAGAACTGGCAGCATGTAACTTCTAGAAGGGGAAAAAGGCCAGCACGGGAATCCCCCAACGCTATAGAGGTAAGTAATCGCTTTCAGGCTCTCTCCACAGGCTCTGCAGTGGTGAATGTTTTGGAAGGGACCTCACAAGGAAGAAACTGCAAGGGAACACCATCTACTGGAAGGCATGAGATGCGTAATCCTAGGGATGGGGGTTCCACGACCACCACCCCCAAAAGAAGACGACAGGTGGTGGTGGTCGGGGACTCCCTCCTAAGAGGGACTGAGCCCGTCCATCTGCCGTCCGGACCTGGAATCTCGAGAGGTGTGCTGCTTACCGGGAGCTCGAATTCAGGATGTGACTGGGAGGCTTACCAAGCTGATCAAACCTTCGGATCGCTACCCCTTCCTGCTTCTCCACGTGGGAACTAACAATAGGGCCAAGAATGACCTTGAGCGGGTTATTGCGGATTATGTAGCGCTGGGAAGAAGGACCCAGGAATTCAGAGCGCAAGTGGTGTTCTCGTCCATCCTCCCTGATGAAAGGAAAGGACTGGGCAGGGATCGTCGAATTGAGGAAGTAAATGCGTGGTTGCGCAGATGGTGTCGCAGAGAGGGCTTTGGTTTCTTCGACCATGGGACTCTGTTCCGGGCACAAGGATTGTTAGGAAGAGATGGGATCCACCTAACGAAGAGAGGAAGGAGCATCTTCGCGGGCAGGCTTGCAAACCTAGCGAGGAGGGCTTTACACTAGGTTCGTTGGGGGACGGTGATCAACACCCTGAGGGGAGTGGGAAAGTCGGATACCGGGAAGGAATGCAAAGAGGAATGAGCAAGAAAGGAGGACCCCTGATTCGAATGGAGGAGATGGGGCGATCAACTGGTTATCTGAGGTGTTTGTACACTAATGCGAGAAGCCTGGGCAACAAACAGGAAGAACTGGAGGCCCTGGCCTAGTCGAAGAAATATGATTTAATTGGGATAACAGAGACTTGGTGGGATGACTCGCATGACTGGAGCGCTGTCATGGAAGGGTATAGACTGTTCAGGAAAAACAGGCAGGGGAGAAAAGGAGGAGGAGTTGCACTATACGTAAGAGAGCACTATGATTGCTCTGAACTCCAGTATATAGAGGGAGAAAAACCTGCTGAGAGTCTATGGGTTAAGTTTAGAGGTGCAAACAACAGCAGTGATGTTGTGGTTGGTGTCTACTATAGGCCACCGAATCAGGTGGATGAGGTAGATGAGGCTTTCTTCGGACAACTGAGAGAAGCTTCCAGATCGCAGGCCCTGGTTCTCGTAGGGGACTTTAATCACCCTGATATCTGTTGGAAACCAATACAGCAGTACACAGGCAATCCAGGAAGTTTTTGGAAAATGTTGGGGATAACTTCTTGGTACAAGTGCTGAAGGATCCGACCAGGGGCCGTGCGCAGCTTGACCTTCTGCTCACAAACAGGGAGGAACTAATAGGGGAAGTAGAGGTGGGTGACAACCTGGGAAGCAGTGATCATGAGTTGGTAGATTTCAGGATCCTGACCAAAGGAAGAAAAGAGAGTAGTAAAATACACACCTTGGACTTCAGAAAAGCAGATTTTGACTCCCTCAGAGACCTGATGGGCAGAATCCCCTGGGATGCTAACATGAAGGGGAAAGGAGTCCAGGACAGCTGGCAGTATTTTAAAGAAGCCTTATTGAAGGCACAGAAAGAAACCATCCCGATGCGTAGCAAGAGAGGCAAACATGGTAGGAGACCGGATTGGCTTACCGGGGAAATCCTTGGTGAACTTAAGCACAAAAAGGAAGCTTACAAAAAGTGGAAACTTGGACAAATGACCAGGGAGGGGTTTAAATGTATAGCTCAAGAATGCCGGGGGGTTATCAGGAAGGCGAAAGAGCAAATGGAATTGCGACTGGCTAAGGATGTGAAGGATAACAAGAAAGGTTTCTACAGGCATGTTAACAAGAAGAAGGTGATCAGAGAGGGTGTGCGGCCCTTACTGGATGAAGGAGGTAACCTCGTGACAGATGATGTGGGGAAAGCTGAAGTACTCAATGCTTTCTTTGCCTCTGTATTCACGGACAAGGTGGGCTCCCGGACTAATGCGCTAAGTGATGCAAGATGGGATGAAGATGGACAGCCCTTAGTGGGTAAAGACCAGGTTAGGAACTATTGAGAAAAGCTAAACGTACACAAATCCATGGGTCCGGACTTAATGCATCCGAGGGTACTGAAGGAGTTGGCAAATGTCATTGAGGAGCCTTTGACCATTATCTTTGAAAAGTCGTGGGGATCGGGAGAGATCCCGGATGATTGGAAAAAGGCAAATGTAGTGCCCATCTTCAAAAAAGGCAAGAAGGATGATCCAGGGAACTATAGGCCGGTCAGTCTTACCTCGGTTCCTGGAAAAATCATGGAAGGGATCTTTAAGGAATCCATTTTGAGGCACTTGGAGGAGAGGAAAGTAGTTAGGAATAGTCAGCATGGATTCACAAAGGGCAAGTCGTGCCTGACCAATCTGATTAGCTTCTATGATGAGGTAACTGGCTCTGTGGATATGGGAAAGTCAGTGGATGTGATATACCTTGACTTTAGCAAGGCTTTTGATACGGTCTCCCACAATATTCTTGCCAGCAAGTTAAGGGAACATGGATTGGATAAATGGACGGTAAGATGGATAGAAAGCTGGCTAGAAGGCCAGGCCCAGCGGGTAGTGATCAACGGCTCGATGACAGGATGGCGGTCGATTTCTAGCGGAGTGCTCCAAGGTTCGGTTCTGGGACCGGTTTTGTTCAATATCTTTATTAATGACCTGGATGAGCGGATGGATTGCACCCTCAGCAAGTTTGCAGATGACACTAAGCTAGAGGGAGAGGTAGATACGCTGGAGGGCAGGGATAGAGTTCAGAGTGACTTAGACAAATTGGAGGATTGGGCCACAAGAAATCTGATGAGGTTCAACAAGGACAAGTGTAGAGTCCTGCACTTGGGACGGAAGAATCCCAAGCATTGTTACAGGCTGGGGACCAACCAGCTAAGTAGCAGTTCTGCAGAAAAGGACCTGGGGGTTACAGTGGATGAGAAGCTGGATAGGAGTCAACAGTGTGCCCTTGTAGCCAAGAAGGCTAATGGCATATTAGGTTGCATTAAGAGGAGTATTGCCAGCAGATCCAGAGATGTCATTATTCCCCTTTATTCGGCTCTGTTGAGGCCACATCTGGAGTATTGTGTCCAGTTCTGGGCCCCCCACTACAAAAAGGATGTGGACGCATTGGAGAGGGTCCAGCGGAGGGCAACCAAAATGATTAGGGGGCTGGAGCATACGACCTATGAGGAGAGGCTGAGGGAGTTGGGTCTGTGTAGTCTGCAGAAGCGAAGAGTGAGGGGGGATTTGATAGCAGCCTTCAACTTCCTGAAGGGAGGTTCCAAAGAGGATAGAGAGAGGCTGTTCTCAGTAGTGACGGATGGCAGAACAAGGAACAATGGTCTTAAGTTGTGGTGGGAGAGGTCCAGGTTGGATATTAGGAAAAACTATTTCACTAGGAGAGTGGTGAAACACTGGAATGGGTTTCCTAGGGAAGTAGTGGAGTCTCCATCCCTAGAGGTATTTATGTCTCGGCTTGACAAAGCCCTGACTGGGTTGATCTAATTGGGATTGATCGTGCCTAGAGCAGGGGGCTGGAATTGATGACCTCTATGATTCTATGAATTACTACCTTCCCAGCTTGGTATCAAATGCAAAGTTAATAAGCGTACTCTCTATGCTAATATCTAAATTTTTGATGAAGATATTGAACAGAACCAGTCCCAAAACTGACCCCAGTGGAACCTCACCTGTTATGCCCTTCCAGCATGACTATGAACCAATAACTACTCTCTGGGAATGGTTATTCAGCCAGTTATGCACCCACCTGATAGTAGCCCCATCTAGGTTGTATTTCCCTAATATCAGATGCTTTACTAAAGTTTAGGTATACCTGTCCATTGCTTCCTCTTTATTCGCAAGACTTGTTATATCAAATTAATAATTTTTGTTCCCATTTTTCTGAACCCTTTCCAATGTCAATATTTTTTTTTTTTAGATGAGATAACCACATCTGCATGCAGTATTCAAGATGAGGGCATAACATGGATTTATATAGAAGCAATAAGATATTCTCTGTCTTATTTTCTTTCCCTTTCTTAATAATTCCCAGCATTCTGTTCGCTTTTTTGATTGCTACTGCATATTGAGTGGATGTTTTCAGAGAACTATCCACAATGATTACAAGATCTCTCTTTTGAATGATAACAGCTAATTTAGTCCCTATTATTTTATATGTATAGTTGAGATTGTTTTCCAGTAATGCATTACTTTGCATTTATCCACTTTGAATTTCATCTACCATTTTGTTGCTCAGTCACCTAGTTTTGTGAAATATTTTTGAAGCTTTTTATAGTCTGCTTTGGACTTCACTATCTTGAGCAGTTTGGAATCATCTGCAAATTTTGCCACCTCACTGTTTGCCACTTTTTCCAGATCGTTTATGAATATGTTGAATAGAATTGGTCCCAGTATGGACACCTGGGGGACATCACTTGTTACCTCTCTCCATTCTGCAAAGTTACCATTTATTCCTACCCTTTGTTTCTTGTCTTTTAACCAGTTACCAGTCCATGAAAGGACCTTTCCTCTTAGTCATGAAAGGTTACTTTGCTTGAGTGTCTTTGGTGAGGGACATTGTCAAAGGCTTTTTGGTAATCTAAGAATACTATATCCACTGAACTCCCCTTGCCCACATGCTTGTCGGTTCCCCTCAAAGAATTCTAGTAGGTTGATGAGGCATGATTTCCCTTTACAAAAACCAAGTTGACTTTTCTCTAACAGATTATATTTATCTCTGTCTGACAAGTCTGTTCTTTACTGTAGTTTCAACCAGTTTGCCTGGTACTGAAGTTAGACTTACCACCCTGTAATTGCCAGGATCATCTCTAGAGCCTTTTTAAAAAATTGGCATCACACTCCAGTCATTAGGTGCAGAAGCTGATTTAAAGGATAGGTTACAAACCACATTTAGTAGTTCTGCAATATTACATTTGAGTTCTTTCAGAACTCTTTGGTGAATAACACCTAATCCTGGTGACTTATTACTATTTAGTTTATCAATTTGTTCCAAAACCTTCTCTAATAACACTTTAATCTGGGACAGTTTCTCATATTTGTGACCTAGGCTGTGTCTAGACCACATCCCTCTTTTGACAGAGGGATGTAAATTAGACATGTCAAAATTGCAAATGAAGCGGGGATTTAAATATCCCGCGCTTCATTTGCATAATCACGTCATGGTGTTCTTTCGAAAAAGAGCCCCATTTCGAAAGTAAAACCGCGGTCTAGACGTGGTTCTGTTGAAAATGGTAGGCTTTTTTGAAAGATCGTGTAAACCTCATTTTTTGAGGAATACAGGATCTTTCAAAAGAGCGCAATGACACGATTATGCAAATGAAGTGTGGTATATTTAAATCCCCGCTTCATTTGCAATTTCGACGTCTAATTTACATCCCTCTGTCAAAAGAGGGATGTAGTCTAGACACAGCCCCAAAAAGAATGGCTCAGGTTTGGGAATCTCCTTCCCCTCCTCAGCCATGAAGACTGAGGCAAAGAATTCATTAGTTTCTCCGCAATTATCTTATATCCTTGATTGCTCCTTTAGAATCTCAATCGTCCAGTAGCCCCACTGGTTGGTTGTTAGGCTTCCTGCTTCTGAGGTACTTACAATTTTTTTGCTATTACTTTTTGAGGATTTGGCTAGCTATTTTTCATTCTTTTTTGGCCTTCCTAATTATATTTTTACTCTTAATTTGCCAGAGTTTATGCTCTTTTCTGTTTTCCTCACTGGGATTTAACTTTAACTTTTCAAAGCAATGCCTTTTTATGTCTCTCTGCTTCTTTTACTTGGTTTTTAAATCATGGAGTAGGGATGTGAATGAGTAGTCGATTAACAGATAAGCCTAAGTTTATCGGTTAATCTAGTCAACTACTTGAATTCCACCCCCTTTGCTGCCTCTGTATCAGAGGCAGTAAGGGGGAGAAAGCAGGAGCCAGTTCTGGGGGGGCAGCCAGCTTAAAAGTTTGCCCCACCCCTATGCTGCTGACTCTGAGCTGCTGTCTATCAGAGGCAGCAGCATGGGAGGGTGGGGTAGGAGAGACTGATGTTGCAAAGCAGCCTTTGTCCGCAGTGGTGCCGGTGCAAGCTGCGGACAGAGGCTGCTCTGGCAGTAAACCCTGTCCACTTTCCTGCCTCCTCTCCCCCCATTGACACGGATTGCTGCCATCCCGCGCTGCTGCCTCTGTATCAGACACAGCAGTGCGAGGCAGCTGATCTGAAAAGGAAGCTATTTTTTAAACTAGCTTCCCTCATGGACCGGCTCCCACCTGACATCCTGTGCCACTGCCTCTGATAGAGAGGCAGCAGTGCAGAGTGGCAGGGAGCTCCCCAGAAGTCAGTCCGGATAGCACTGGCTGCCAGCCTCCCCCCGAGGGACTATAGAATAGTTGGCTAACCGCTATGAATTAATGAGGTTAGTTAAACTATTAATGAGGTTAGTTAAACTATTCATTTAACTGATAGCTAACATCCCTACCATGGAGGCACTTTTTTGGTTCTCTTACTATGTTTTTTAATTTTGGGTACACATTTAAGTGGATCTTCTATTATGGTATCTTTGAAAAGTGTCCATGCAGCTTGCAGGGAATTCACTTTTGACACAGTGCCTTTTAATTTCTATTTAAGGACCCTCCTCATTTTTCTGTAGTTTCCCTTACTGAAATTAAATGCAACAATGTTGGGCTGCTGTGGTGTTTTACCCACTATCAGGATGTTAAATTTAATTATATTATGAGCACTATTTCCAAGCAGTCCAGCTATATTCACCTCTTAGACCAGTCCACGTAGGACTAAATCAAGAATTGCCTCTCCTGTTGTGGGTTCCAGAACCAGCTGCTCCAAGAGGCAGTCATTTAAGGTGTCAAGAAACTATCTCTGCATCACACCTTGAGGTGACATGCATCCAGTCAATATGGGGATAACTGAAATCTCCCATTATTACTGAGGTTTTTATTTTCCTAGCCTCTCTAAGCTCCTTTTGCATTTCACAGTCACTAGCACCATCCTGGTCGTGTGGTCACTATTATACTCGTACTGCTATATTCTTATTATTAAAGCATGGAATTACAATCCATAGAAATTCTATGGCACAGTGTGGTTCATTTAAAATTTTTACTTCATTTGATTGTAGGCTTTCTTTTACATATAGTGCCGCTCCCTTACCAGCATGACCTGTTCACTCCTTCCAATATATTTTGTACTCTGGTATTACTGTGTGCCATTCATTATCCTCATTCCACAAAGTTTCTGTGACGTCTGTTCAGTCAAGATCCTCATTTAACAAGAGGCACTCTAGTTCACCCATCTTATTATTTAGACTTCTAGTGTTTGCATATAAGCACTTGAAAAACTTGTCACTTTTAGCTGTCAATTACATGATGTGATTGAATTGACTCTTTTTCATTTGACCGTTTCTCATCAGATCTTACCTGTATTTTATCATCTTCCATCCTCTCCTCTTTACTAAGACAGAGAATCTCTATTAATAGACACACCTGTAAGGGATGTCTCTGACCGATCCATGTGCTCCTTCAGCCCTTAGTTTAAAAACTGCTCTACAGCTTTTTTAATTTTTAATGACAGCAATCTGGTTATGCTTTGGTTTAGGTCGAGCTCATCGTTCCTGTGTAGGCTCCCCCTTTCCCAACCTCACATTGAAGATACTGCTCAGGAGTCACCTACAATGGAGCACCTATAGAACAGTACCCAAAGTAGAAGAGGAAGTTACTCACCTTTTACAGTAATGGTGGTTCTTCAAGATGTGTGTCCCTATGGGTGCTCTACAACCCAGCCTCCTCTGTTTCACTTTGAAAAGTTCTCCACAGGGGTTGTATTGTAGAGAAAGTGATTTCCCTATGCAGTGGTGATGAGCCTCGAGGAAGAAAAGAAGGGAGGGAGAGCAGGTGTACAGGCCAAACTGACATTTTTACCAAACATCTCCAATCAAAGGTGCAGGCATGTATACACACCTATGGTGGAGCACCCCTAGAGAGACACATCTTGAAGAACCATCATTACTTCACAAGGTGAGTAACATCCTCTTCTTTTGGTGTGATGCTATAGATCACTTTGAGTGAAAAAGAGAGTAATTCAGTATATGATGTCACATGTATCATTGCAACAGAGAGCCCTAAAAATGTTCTCTCTAAACTCTATAGTATCATAGATTCCTGAAAGTACAGCAAAATCTATAATAAGACTGTTCTTGGATACCAATCTGTTTTGTTCCTATGGATTTTTGCTGGACCATATTATAAGGAGAAGCCCTCTGGGATATGGACATCTATTTGGTACTAACGTTTAAGTGGCCACAAATACACCAATATTAAATTACACCATTTTCAAATTGATTTTGCTTTGTTTATATTATTTTGCTTTCAGAAACAGTTTTTATTTATGTAGTTAAATGTTTCCATGTGAGAAGTGGTGCTGTGTTTAGTTTGAGGTATATAATTGTTAAATTCACACAGCTAAATACAAAATCTGTGTGTAATTTGTTGGGGATTCCTTCAACAGAGGACACCATGAATGTAGTCATACTGCAAACTGGTTGTCAATCAAAGCCAGGCGCTCATCTGTTTTCAGCAGACAGCATAGGAATTGCAAATGAATGGAGCAGCAATCTTAACTCCACAAACAGCATTACAAATAACAGTGGGCAGTCTGGAAATGTAAGTGTAAATACTTCTGAAAAAGTTACTAATGATCACTGTGTCAATATATAATTGTTTGTTTTATTTCTCAGACATCTCTTTTTACTATTTGTATATTGCAACAGAAAAGAAGCACCTTACTTAGACATTTATTGAGGGCTCAATAAATATCAGCCCTCACATGTGTCAGTGAAGGTTTGAAACTGGTTCTGGTACCTACTGCAGGAGTTCTTAAATTTAATTGCACTGTGATTTCTTTTTGATAACAAAAAAATACTACATGACCACAGGATGGGAGACGAAACCCTGAGCCTGCCCAAGCCCTACTGCCCATGTGAGAGGGCCAAAGCCAGAGGGCTTCTGCTCCAGGAAGGGGGCATGTAAGTGAGCCCTGCTGCCCAGGGCTGAAGCCTGAAGTCATCATCTTTGGCCCGGTATAGTGGAACTCAGTCCAGGGCCAATCCTGAAAAGTCTAAGCCAGTGCTGCAACCCCATTGACATAAGATCATGACCCACTTTGGAGTCCCAACACATAATTTGAGAACCGCTGACCTCATGCAGTGTCTGGCCCATACCTGAGTACCACATATAATTTTATATTACATCTGTGTTTCCTTCTCTTTCTTCCTTTGCAGATGTGGTCAGGTGATTGTAGCCTACATCTCTATTGATTTTTCTTTTTCATGAGCAACAAAGACCCTTCTATAGCTCATGAGTATAAATTTGCTTATTGGTGGAACTTTCACTAACAGGTTTTCAATACTAGTAGCTTTTTGTTTGTAAGATTAAAACAGAAAACAAATATAGGTTACATATTTTAAAATATGCTTAAAAGGAAATAACCAATAAATGTGTTTTTAAAATATGAGACCTTTCATTGATGCAGGTTCTGCAGCTTCACACTGTTGCCCGTTAGTCCAACCATATGTATCTGTGTAGCTGTTTACATTGTGCCTTAGCTCTCCAGTATGAAATCTGCAGCCGCAAGTACCTCCAGGGATGTGTCAGTGGCATAACAGAGCTCTTGCACTCTTGAGCTCTGTGCCCCTGTTCCAGTAGGAACCCACTCCTTTTTCTGCACAGGGGCTTGAATCCCATTGAACTCTTTGGTTCACTTCTGTTCGCTGCTTTCAGCAATAACCTATGAGACACACATGCTCTCCCAGAAGCTCTTCATAGTGCTCCCAGGTTACTGGATAAGAGAGCCAGGGAGAGTCTGACTATCTTGTCCATAGGAACTCTCCTACTATCAAGAACTTGAACTTGGTCAAGGATTAAGTTTCAGCAGTTTTCTCCACCCTCCCCTGTGCTTATACTCAATCATTTGCTGCAGTTAATGTAGTTTAATGTTTAGTTGCCAGAGTTCTTACCTTTGCTATTGTCATGATTACTTAGCTGCTGTATTCTCTATGCATCAAGGGTTCACCTTCTGAGACTTAAACTCCTGCCTTTTCATCTGCTCTTCCCCTGCATACTTGTCTCTCTTTATTCCTTTTTCCACCTCTGCACTCAAGCTCGGTTGTGTTTTCTCTTCACCTCAGTCTAACCCAGTCTATTATAATTTAGGTATTTGTCGGGCTACTCCTCCCTCCCTGATTCTCCAAATCCCAACTATAACTTTTCCTTCTTGCGTCTAGCAATCTCTCTTTCAGTTGCAGCCTTCTGTCACCCATTTTCCTCTTTGTGGTCATCTCCATTACCTACTGATCCCCTTCTTCTTGGCTCCAACTTAAGTGCTGTTCCCTCTTATCATTGCTGCCTTCACAACTGGTATCATGGACATTTTTGTGGTTGTTTTTATTAGAAATGAAACCTCAGTCTTTCCATCTGTTGCTGCCTTTATGCCACTGATATCTTGCTCTTTCTCCTCCAGTGCAAGCATCATAGCACCCAAAAAGGTGTAATGAGGAAAGTATGGTGCAATAATTAGGGAACTAACCTTGTACTTGGGAGGCCTGAGTTCATTTCCTTACTTTTTCTCATACATCCTGAGTGGTTTTGTGCAAGTGACTTAGCCTCTCTGCCTCAGTTCTATATTTGTAAATGAGGATAAAAGTTTTTCCTGCTTTTATAGGTGTGTTGTGGATAAATGCATTAAAGATTGTGAAGTGGGCCAGCTATGATGACAGTGGAGGCCATATAATTACTTTACATAGCTTCCTTCCTCACCCACACTACATCCATAGTCTCACATCTAAGGTCAGGTCTACACTAGACCTGGAAGGTTGGGTTAAAGTACACAACTCCAGCTACGTAAAATACGTAGCTGGAGTCAGTTTACCTTAAGCCGAGCTTGGCGCCGTCTTCACAGAGCTTCCTTTACTCCTTGCAACTTCAAGAAGTACCAGACCCACCCTCAGCGTTCGATTTAGTGGGTTTTTGCTAGCCCCACAAAATTGAATGCCAGAAGATGAATCTCCTGTGCAGCAAGTGGAGACATGGTCTTAGTTTTTGCTCCTCTTTTTGTCCATTTTGCTGCCATCTGTTGTTCCATGATCTAATCCTTCCTCCCCATTTCAGTGAGTGACTCTCCTCTCATTTCAATTCCCATTCCTTTTCAGGGGAGTCTAGCTTCCACATTAATGTCTTCCTCTGATTATTCTAACTCTGATTATTGAAGCCACCTTAAGGTCTTCTTTTAAACTCATATTGGGTCTTTAACTCTATATTCTGCCTTCAGCTTTGAACCAACTTATCTTACTCATCTTTGTCACTTTCTTAACCTGATTTTCATCAAGCATTGCTTTTCTTCCAACCTTTCAATTTGGGCATACTCTTTCTCTAATCAGTCTCTTCCATTTTAACATAATTCATTACTCCTTTGACTGCTTGATACAAGTTTTATATAATCTTGAGTCCATGGAAAAACTCAGATTCCTCTGCAGCTTTCAACTTGATCCTTCATTTCTTTGTTTTTTGTCATTTTTCTTTAGTGATATCCCCTTCTTACACTTAACCCTTTTGCATCACTGTCACACCATTGTGTTGTTCCACTATCCCCATATATAATCTTGTCACATCCATTTCTTCCATTCCTGTTTTGTGCTGCTAAGGGTATATCTACATGGGGATAAAAAAAATAGCAAATAACTTGGGTCACTTTAGTTGGGCTTTAGCTCTGGGGATGAAAAATCACTGTGTAGACACTTGGGCTGAAGTCCAACCTTTATATCTTCCACCCTTTCACAGTCCCAGAGCTTGGGCTCCAACCTGAGAGAGAATGTTCACAGAGCAATTTTTTTCAGCTCCAGGACCTGAGCCCTGTGAGCCTGAGTTATCTGATCTCGTCCAGCTACTTCTTCTCTACCCTTGACGCTCTCCTCAAGCCTCTTCAGTAGTTACTCCCTCCTCTTTCAACCTAGACCTTGTTCATTTTTCCCAGAGGAGAACATTGACATACCAGAGTCAGATGTTCCTCTTCCTCCCTTTCTTTCCAACCATCACCTTCTCTTTTTCTTCGAGTGATTGCTCATGTGCATTCCAATTAGGTGTGTGCACACAGCATGCATGTGTCGTCGGAAGGTTTTCCCTCAGCAGTACCCTTAGGGCCAGCGGGTAGCCCCCTGGAGTGACGCCGGTATATCAGTCCATTTATACACCTGCTGGCCCCCTCACCCACTCAGTTCCTTCTTACCGCCGTGACGGTTGTTGGAACAACCCTCAGCTCATCTAGCGATAGTTGTTTTCAGTATTTGTCTTGTTTTTTTCAGTTAGCTTCAGTACCTGCAGTTAAGTTAAAGACTCTTTTGTTGTTTTGTTTTTGTTGTTGTGCCCTGCCATGGCGCGCCGTGCACCCACGGCAGAGCATGCCCGGCCCGCAAGGCTTTAAGTCCTGCAAAAAGTGCCACAAGCCTATGCCCTGCGGCAACCCTAATTCTTCATGTTTAAACTGCAAAATTTGCAAGGCATTTAAACCGTGCACGAAATGCGAGAGAGAGTTGCGTCTTAAGATCATCCTTATGGAGGCAGCTCTCTGGCCAGTACCGGAGCCAGAGTTGGCACCGAGTCCTCAAAGCGCACTGGCGTCGGTGCAGGATTCCCCTCTGCACCGTGCCTCCCCAGCACCGCAGAGACCTCGATACCGGTCTCAGTCTCCGGCACCGCAGAAGAAGAGAAGGCCTAACGGGACAGTCCCCTGCCAGACACGTGCCCTCCGTGAGCCCTCCAGTGGGGCACGCGGCACTGGCAACTCTGGAGCCCGGACCTTCCAGGTTGGGCGGACCTTCCTCTTAGCATAGCGAGTGGAGCCCATTGGAGGACTTCCCTGAACCCTCCACCCCGGAGGCCTTAGAAGCAGCAAGGGTGCTTATAGACTCTTCCCCCTCGCCGCCCCCCACTCCAGCACCCTCCAGGCAACACGGGGCGTCCCAGCACTGGCAGTCAAAACAATCCAAGACCTTGGCACCTGGAGGCCCAGGCCCACCGCCCCTCCCTCCTGGCTCCACCGGCACCGACGCACCTCTACCCATGGTGCCTCATCAGGACGCGGCACCGGATACTCTGTGGTACCATGCCCCAACACCGGCTCACACCGTTCCGGCACCTTCCTCTGCACCGGACGTCCATACTATCATGCCACCACCTCTGCCTCAGCACCATGGGAAGCCGGAATCTATGGCCAGGCACGCAGCTGCTCTGCAGGTGTCTGCATTGACTCGTCCCTGGTCCGCCTCGGAGTACACGTCTGACTCCGAGGCAGAATCCACCTGGTGGTCTTGAGGCTCCCGGTCCCAGTCGCGGCACCGCTCCCAGCACCATAGTCCGCCTCGTCCATACCAACAGCAATGGACACAACCAGTCCTGGTACCGGTGTTCCAGCAATCGTGGCCTCCTCAACCTCTGGCCCAGTGGCCATTCTGGGCTCCTTGGGTGTATCACCAAGCCCAGGGAAACCCCCCTTCTAGGTCAGCTTTGGTCGCATTGGGTCGTTGGGCCCCTCCTTTGGCAACCCCACTGGTCAGATTGCCAACCTCTGGCCAGTCATTGCCCCCCGGCCAGCAGTCTCCAGGTCCTTCGGGAAGTGCGGCTCTGGTGAGCCAACCTCCCCCACCCTCGTCTGCTGGCGCAGCACTTTCGGGGATCTCTCTCGGAGAAGTCTGAAAGGGATCATCGTTGTCCTCCCCTGACCAGGCTCTGGGAGACCCTGGACCATCCATGGTCTCTATGGACACCAAGGCCCACCAGGATCTCCTCCGACGTCTGGCCTAAAGTTTGGGAGTCCAGATGGATAGGGTGTCCGATGACTCTGATCCCACGGTGGACATCCTCCACGCGAACGCCCCCTCTAGAGTGGCCCTCCCGATTAACAAAAGAGTGGCCAAGATCTCCAAACCCTTGTGGCAGACTCCCGCCTCCATCCCCCCTGTGGATAAGCGGGCCAAAAGGAGATACTTTGTCCCCCAGGAGGGTAATGAGAATCTTTTTTCCCACCCTCCACCGGGCTCTCTCGTGGTGCAAGCCGTGAACCAAAGAGAGAGACAAGGTCAGCCCACCGTTGTCCCTAAGAACAAGAAGGCCAAGAAAACTGACCTGCTAGGCCGGAAAGTCTATGCATCCAGTGGGATCCAGTATCGCATTGCAAACCAACAGGTCCTCTTGTCACGGTATGCGTTTAATACCTGGGCCTCGATGGACAAATTCACGGACCTACTTCCCCAAGATTCCTGTGCAGAATTCAAAGCTCTCCACGAAGAGGGGAGAGCGATTTCCAGGGCAGCTCTCCAGGCGGCTCTAGACGTGGCAGACGCTGCTGCCCGAGTAATGGCCTCCGGGGTGGTCTTACGCCGCATTTCCTGGCTCCAGGGTTCTGGAGTTCCCCCAGAGCTCCAGGACACCATACAAGACCTCCCTTTTGAAGGCCCCTCGCTCTTTTCTGAGCAAACTGATCAGAGGCTCCACGGCCTGAAAGACACCCGTGCTACCCTAAAATCACTGGGCACGCACACCCTGGCTACCCAGAGGCACTCCTTCCCCGTTAGGAATGTTCCTAGAGCGCCTCCCCAGGGTCCATGTACTGACTTCTCCCGCCGTAGGAGCCGAAGCGGTAATGGCAGGAACAATAGGCACTGCCCTCGCCCGACCCCTGATCACAACCAGGGGCCCCCTAACAAACCCTCCGGTCCCTGTCGGGTTTTGATGGGACCTACGAGGGCAACCTTCCAGTGTCCCCATTTCTCTTCCGGACTGTTTATCCCACTTTACCCCAGCCTGGTGGTCTGTTACTTCGGATCACTGGATGCTCGAGATCGTCGAAAGGGGTTATGTAATCCCTTTCCACTCTCCTCCTCCTTCCCAACCCCCTACCCCGTCCATTTTCAGGGACCCCTCTCATGAGTCTGCATCAAGAGGAGGTCCAACATCTCCTTACGATAGGGGCGGTAAAACGCATTTCCCCCGAGTTTCAAGGGAAGGGGTTCTATTCCTGTTACTTTCTGGTCCCGAAGGCCAAAGGGGCCTGCATCCCATCCTGGACCTAAGAGCCTTCAATTCCTTCATCGCCAAAGCAAAATTCAAAATGGTAACATTGGTGTCCATAATTCCCTCACTAGCCCCTGGAGGACTGGTATGCTGCCCTCGATTTAAAAGTCACTTACTTCCACATTTCCATCACCTCCCGCTACTGCAAATTCCTCAGATTTATTGTGGGCCCGGACCACTACCAATTCACAGCCCTCCTATTTGGTATTTCCACGGCCCCTCGGGTCTTCACCAAAATGTATGGCGGTGGTAGCTGCTGTGCTCAGGAAAAGGGGTATCCAGTTGTTCCTCTAGACGACTGGCTCCTGAGGGGGGACTCGGAGTCGTAGTGCACACACTTTTCGACGATCTAGGTCTTTTGTTAAACTTGGACAAGTCAACCCTAATGCCCACTCCGATAATAGAGTTCATGGGAGCCACGCTGGACTCCACTTCGGCGAGAGCCTCCCTACTCAACTCACGGTTTCTCACGATAGAGGCGGCAGTCAGGGACCTCCAGAACTTTCCAGTGACCACCGCCCGGACTTCCACGCGTCTCCTGGGTCTCATGGCCACCTGCATTTATGTAGTGCAACGCGCCAGGCTGCGCATGCGCCCACTTCAGATGTGGCTATTGCGAGTCTACAACCTGGCTGTCCATTCATGGGACAGGGTGGTGACAGTCCCCGCCCCTGTCTGTCTTGTGCTGAACTGGTGGATCAACCAGGCAGAGGTCTCCGCGGGGATTCCATTTTCCAGGCCGGTACCATCCACCCGCCTTGTCACGGACGCGTCGGACACCGGCTGGGGAGCCTACCTGGGAGACCTTCACATGCTAGGTATGTGGTCTGCGGACGAGATCTCCCTGCATATCAACATCAGGGAGCTCCGGGCAGTCCGACTGGCTTGTGCGGTTTTCATTCTCCACTTCAGGGGTAAGTCTGTCCTCATCCTGTTGGACAACATGACAGCGGTGGCGTATATAAACAAGCAAGGCAGGGCCCATTCCCCTCGCCTGTGCTTGGAGGCGATTCACCTGTGGGAACTTTGCATCAAGGCAGATATCCACCCAATAGCCTCGTACCTCCCGGGCTCCCAAAACGTCCTGGTGGACAAACTAAGCAGGTCCTTTGCAGGACATGAATGGTCTTTGAGGTGGGATGTATCCCAATCTGTCTTCTGTGCGTGGGGGTCTCCCCAGCTGGACCTCTTCACCACAGAGCAGAACAGGAAGTGGCATCGATTCTGCTCCCTCATGGGACAAGGACAGGGACAGGGCTCACTGGGAGATGCTCTCCTTCTCCCCTAGCTGCAGGGCCTACTATACGCCTTCCCACCATTCCCGCTAATCCACAAGTTCTTACTCAGAATGCGGGAGTTCAGGGCATCCCTGATTTTAATTGCCCCGGCCTGGCCCAGGCAGCACTGGTTCTCAACCCTCCTCAACCTGTCATGTGAGAGACCCATGACCCTCCCGCTGCTCCCAGACCTGATTACTCAGGACCCGAGCAGGCTCCGCCACCTGGACCTGCACTTGCTGCATTTGACAGCGTGGAAGCTCCATGGCTAAGGGCCAAGGGACTTCAGTGCTCGGAACGGATCCAGGAAGTCCTACTGGGTAGCAGGAAGCCCTCCACTAGGACCACATACCTGGCTAAGTGGAAACGGTTCTGTATCTGGGCTGCTCGGAAGGGGGTACACCCAAGGCGAGCTGCGATCCCCTTGATCCTGGATTACCTATTAGACCTCAGGCTCCAGGACCTCTCTTCTTCCTCCATCAAGGTTCACTTGGCAGCTATTTCGGCCTTCCACCTGGGGGAAGGGGGCAAAACTCTGTTTGCTAACCCAATGGTCAAAAGGTTTCTGAAAGGGTTGGACAGGCTCTACTCATACATCCGCCAGCCCATTCCCCAGCGGGACCTAAATCTGGTTGTTTCCAAACTTATGGGACCCTTGTTCGAAACTTTAGCAACGTGTTCCCTTCTATACTTGTCTTATAAGGTGTCTCTCCTGGTGGCACTCACATTCGCCAGGCAGGTATCCGAACTCAGGGCGCTCACCTCAGATCCCCCCAACACGGTGTTTTTCAAGACAAGGTTAGGCTCCGCCCCCACTCAGCTTTTCTGCCCAAGGTCGTGTCTTCTTTTCACACCTCCCAGGATATTTTCCTGATGGTCTTTTACCCCAAGCTGCACACGTATGGGAAAGAACAAGCTTTACACACTCTAGATGTGCGCAGGGCATTAGCTTTTTACTTAGACAGGACAAAACCATTCAGGAAGTCACCGCAACTCTTTGTGGCCGTCGCCGAACGGGCGAGGGGTCAACCCGTGTCCTCCCAGTGGATCTCCTCCTGGATAACCGCTTGTATCAAGGAATGTTATGCCCTAGCGGGAGTACCGGTTCCATCCCTTAGAGCGCACTCCACGGGATCTGTGGCAACCTCCACCACTTCCATGGCGCAGGTTCCCATTCTGGACATCTTCAGAACCACGACATGGTCCTCTGTCCATACCTTCTCCAGTCACTATGCGCTAACGCATCAAGCCAGGGAAGACGCCTCCCTGGGCAGGGCGGTCCTCCACTCCTCTGTAGCTTCAACATCCAGTCCTCCTCCGTAGGTTCTGCTTTGGAGTCACCTAATTGGAATGCACATGAGCGATCACGCAAAGAAGAAAGAATGGTTACTTACCTCGTAACTGTGATTCTTTGAGATGTGTTGCTCATGTCCATTCCAAATCCCCGCCTGCTGCCCCTTTTCCGGACTATTCCAGTAAAAAGGAACTAAGTGGGTGAGGGGGCCAGCAGGGGTATATATGGGCCGATATACCGGTGCCACTCCATGGGGCTTGCGGCTGGCCCTAAGGGTACTGCTGAGGGAAAAACTTCCAATGACGTGTGCACCCTGCACACACACGCCTAATTGGAATGGACATGAGCAACAGATCTCGAAGAATCACAGTTACGAGGTAAGTAACTCTTCTTTCCTTTAACCTTCCAGTAATGCAGAGACAGTCTTCCTTACCTTCTTTTCTGTCCCTTTGGTGTGATCTATTCATTTCCTACTCTTCACTTCCAAGCTCCTTGAATGCAGTGTCTACTTCAGTTTCCTTAACTCTTTTCCTTCACTGTCTCACCTTGGTGTTTCTTTTTCTTTCACACTTTTTCCAGTCTGTCTTTCAAGGCTCTGATCTTGGTCCCAGCCTCTACAGTGTTCCTCCTGAGCTCACCACCAGCAACCTCATCAACTCATGGTTTTAATTCCCATGTCTGTGTGGATGACTTTAAAATAACTCTGATTTTACCCACCCTGTTTATTTGTGCACTCAACACTCTCATATCAATTTTGGATGTCCTGCCACAGATTCTGTCTGAATATGGAACAAATGGAGTGTTCCTCTCAAACACTTGCTTCTTCTCTGGGAGATGTCCCTGGGATGCTCAATAGTAGGAGTAGGTGCGTCCCAGCACCAAAGAGTGGATTTTTGATAGATGTGCATTCATAACTCCGGCACCATCTCGCATGCGCAGCTGCCCTCCCTTTAGTTCCTTTATACTGCCTCTGGCTTCAGACGGACCGCTGCAGTGCTCCTCGATCCTCATTAGTTCTAGAGACAGTTAGATAGTTAGATTAGTTTACTCCAAGTTTTTTCTCCTTAGTAGTTCTTAGAAACGGGAAGAAAAAAAAGGCCGCTTGCCTCAGCCGGCATTTCCGGCCGTTCATTAATATCACCGCGAGAGATGGGTTCACCCGGCTTTAAACTCTGCACAGACTGCAACAATGCTATGCCGGCCTCAGACGGCCACAACAAATGTGTTAAGTGCCTTGGACACGCCCGCTCTCAACAGGATTGTCTACACTGCGCCAAACTGAAGGCGTGCACACGGAGAGACAGAGACCTCAATTTAAAAATGATTCTTTCAGAGACGGGCAAACACCCTTCCTCAGACCCAGACTCTTGGCAGACCGCCAAGGATAAAGGGGATAAACTGCTTAAATCCCCAAAGAAACGGGCCACCTCATTTCCTCAAAACCCGCACTGGCCGAAATGGCACTCAATGAAGAGGCAGTCAGCTAAACCTGATAAGTCACACCTCAGGACCTATGACAAGCCGGGCACCTCAGGTGTGGACCGAGCTCGCTACAGAAGCCCCACACAGGGCGCCCAACCAGAGGCTACAGGCCACATTGTGCCTTCCTCACAAAGCTCGGTGCCGACCAGCACGGCCCCAAACACAATGGCACCGCAAGAGGTTACCAGAGCACTGCAACAGCTGACAGGTCAGTCGCATGGTGCTGCCCATAACAAGTCCTCATACTGCATGCTCTGCTTCTGTAATACTGCAGGCGCTGGCACCTCTTATGGCACCTCGCACTTCTACCATAACCTATTGAAATCTCAGAGACCTTGCGTTCTCCTCAACCTTTAACTCCTCATTTTTAAGTAACGACAAACCATCTTATTCACCGCAGTCCAAATATACATCATTGCCTACTGTGTTATCAGCTGACAATGATGAGGACCCAGGAGTTTTCTCACTACAGCTATCCCCACGCACAGAGGCATCGGGACACTCATTTCATTCTGATGCACCCGATTACACCAGAGCAGCCATGGCCCCCTGGACACCATATCCATGGATACCACCACCAATGCCCTACCCACCCCAGTGGCAGTTTTGGAACCTGTGCCCTCAACACCACAAGAAGAAACCATATAAGACAAAGCATACTGCGAAAGTACTTTCTCCCCTAACCCAATCCCCTCAAGTGGGGAGGGGATGAAACGAAATAGACGAACACTGTTCTCTGAACTCAGGTCCAGAGGCATTACTTGACACAAGCTCACCATCTGTGACGGATAAAGCTATCATGCCATTGCCCTCGGCAATCACTGAGGACTTCTCCTCTTTTCAGGACCTGTTTAAGCGAGTTGCAACTGATTTGAACATGCCCATGGAGGAAGTGCAGGACGCACAACACAAACTCACAAATATCCTTTAGGCGACATCTTCAAAAATTGCCTTGCCAATAAACTCGGCCATATTGGAACCAGCCAAAACTCTGTGGCAAACCCCTGCCTCAATCCCTTCCACCTGTAAAAAAGCAGACCGCAAGTATTATGTCCCACCTAAGGGCTCAGAATTTCTGTTCAGTCATCCGCCACCGAACTCACTAGTAGTGGATGCGACTCAGCAGAGAAATAAGCAACAAAACCACTCCACACCGTTCAACAAGGACAATAAGAGACTTGACACACTTGGAAAGAAAGTGTACACATCAGCCATGCTGCAAATTAGCATAGCCAACTATGCCACACGCCTCGGTAAATACGTTTTCAATAATTATGCAAAGTTTAATGCCTTTATTGATGATATAAAAAAGTGCAATTCAGAGCAATCGTCACAGAGGGTCAAGCCATACCATGCACAGCCCTTCATGCTGCCTTAGACGCAGCTGACATGGCTATGAGAACAACAGCCATGGCAGTTGTCATGAGATGGGCCTCATGGTTTAATTAGTCTGCCTTCCCTCGAGAAATCCAACCGTCAGTGGAAGACCTGCCGTTTGAGGGAGAGAAGCTTTTCTCAACAAAAATCAAGGAAGTCCTCCACTCAATGAAAGACTCCAGGGCAACCTTATGCTCTCTTGGCATTCAGACACCTGTAACAAGGAGAAGGCAATACAGATACCAACAGTACCAGAGGCTAAGATACTCAAAACCCACATATCATTATCAAAGGCAAGCCCACCCACCATACCAGCAATGTGGCCATGATAGACAACAGCAAAGACCCACAACATGCATCTGATGAAGTGGGTCTTTGCCCACGAAAGCTTATGCTCCAATACATCTGTTAGTCTATCAAGTGCAACAGGACTCCTTGTCACTTGAATAATATTTACTTACCATGCAGGGTTTTTGGAGGATTAATTAGCATTTGTAAAGTACTTGGAAGAAGAAAAGGGTTATGGAGCATGTTTTCTGAAGTAGCGATAAATACAAGACACTGAACAAATAATAACTAAACATTTTGTTACAACATAAGGGGCATTTTTCTCACAATATTCTAATATTGTCACTTTCAGGTAAAATTGTAAGCAAAAAGCAGGCATCATTATCTCTTGCAAATGGCAGCCAAACTTGTTTGTCTGAATAGTTGGATGAATAAGAAGTAGGACTAAGTGGACTGTAGTTGTGAAGTTTTAAATAGTTTTGGTTTTAAGTGCAGTTATGTAACAAAAAAAATCTACATTGTAAATTATGCTTTCATGATAAAGATCGGGGTTTTCAGACTTTGGGTAAGGGTAAGCCACTAGCTGGCCGTGAGATGTTTTGTTTACCTCAGCATACATAGATACAGCAGCTCGCAGCTTTCAATGGCTGTGGTTTGCCATTCCTGAACAATGGAAGCTGCAGGAAGTGGTGGTCCAGCCCATACTGCTTCCCACAGCTCCCATTGGCTGGGAACATATCTTTGACAGTATATATTTCAATATATTTGAACATGTAGAAAAACATCCAAATTATTTAATAAATTTCAATTGTCAGTCTATTGTTTTTCAGTGTGGTTTATCCTGATTAATTTTTGAGTTAATTGTGTGAATTAATTATGATTATTTGACAGCTCTACTTTTTTGATTTCTAACAAATCATAGGGATAGAAGAGACTTGAGAAGGTCATTCAGTCCAACCCTCTATGCAAAGCAGGACCACTCCCAAATAAACCGTCCTCTCCAGGGATTTGTCAAGCCAGGACTTAAAAACCTTCAGGGATGGTGATTCCACCACCTCAAAATGCAACGCATTCCAGTGCTTCACCACTCTCCTAGTGAAATAGTTTTTCCTAGTAGCCAATCTAGACCTCCCCCACTGCAACTTGAGACCACTGCTCTTCGTTCTGCTATCTGTCACTGTTGACAACAACTTCCCTTCAGGTAGTTACAGGCAGCTATCAAATCCCCCCTCACTCTTCTCTTTTATAGCCTAAATAAGCCCAAATCCCTCAGCCTCTCTTCATAAATAATGTGCTTCAGCCCCCAAATCAATTTTGTTGCCCTCTGCTGGATTTTCTGCAATGCGTCCACATCCGTTCTGGGGCGCCCCCCCCCCCTCAATAAGAGAAAGGGACACAATACTCCAGATGGGGCCTCACCAAGGCCGAATAAAAGGGAATAATCACTTCTCTAGATCCTCTGGCAATGCTGCTCCTAATGCACCCTAATATGCTGTTAGCCTTCTTGGCTACAAGGACACACTGTTGACAAACATCCATCTTTTCATCCACTGTAATCCTCAGGTATTTTTCTGCAGAACTGCTGCTTAGCCAGTTGGTCCCTAGCCTGTAATAGTGTTTGCAATTCTTTTTGTTGAACCTCATCAGATTTCTTTTGGCCCACTGCTCCAATTTGTCTAGGTCACTTTGGACCTTATCCCTACCCTCCAACGTATCTACCTCTTCCCCTAGCTTAGTGTCATCTGCAAATTTGCTGAGGGTGCAATCCATCCCCTCATCCAGGTCATTAATAAAGATGTTAAGCAAACCGGCTCCAGAACCGACGACTGGGGCATTCCGCTTGACAAGAGCCACCAAGCAGACAGCAAGCCACCTGTTGAGCCCAACAATCAATACAGCTTTTTATACAATCCATACTTCCTTAACATGTTGGCAAGAATACTGTGGGATACTGTATCAAAAGCTTTGCTAAAGTCAAGGTATCACGTCCATCGCCTTCCCCATATCTACAGGGCCAGTTACCTTGTCATAGAAGTCAATCAGGTTGATCAGCCAGGACTTGCCCTTTGTGAATGCATGTTGGCTAATCCTGATCATTTCCCTCTTTTCCAAGTGCTTCAAAATGGATTTCTTGACGATCCCTTCTGAGAGTTTTCCGGGGATTTAGGTGAGGCTGACCAGTCTGTAATTCTCTGGATTGTTCTCCTTCGCTTTTTTAAAGATGGGCACTAAATTTGCCTTTTTCCAATCATCTGGGACCTCTCCCAGTCACCATAAGTTTTCAAAGATAATGGCCAATGGCTCTGCAATCACAGCAGCCAACTCCCTCAGTCCCCTCGGATGCATTAGACCCGGCCCCATGGATCTGTGTATGTCCAACTTTTCTAAATATTTCTTAACGTGTTCTTTCTCCACCAAGGGCTGCCCAGCTCCTTCCCATACTTTGTTGCATAGTGCAATAGTCTGGGAGCTGTCCTTGCCTGTGAAAACAGAGGCAAAACAAGCTTGTAAGCTTCCCTTTTGTGTTTAGGTTCACCGAAGATTCCACTGTTAAGCCACACTGGTCACCTACCATATTTGCTTTTCTTACTGCACTTTGGAATGGTTTGTTCCTGAGATTTCAATAGGGATGTGTTACATTTCAGGCCTCTGAAGTGAAAAGTACGTTGCCATTATTTTTTTTCTCTAACATCCATCCACCTTAATTTTGTGGGGGGTGAATTGTGGTAGTGCTTAGAGATCACACCTAAGTCCTTTACTCTACTGTTCTGGTCAGATCTCTGAACAGGCACAAATTGAGGGAAAGCACCTGTCCCAAAGAACATGCAATGTAAAAGACAAAGTGTTGTAAGCTGGTGAAGCAAATACATAGGCAAGGCAGAAGGAAGACGGGGGTAACAATAATTTTAGTATTAAACTAAACATATATGCAACTTGTAGCAATGAATTATTTTTATTTTTTCTTTATTTTTATTTTTCCTACCAGTTGGCTGGTTGCAACTTTTTACCTTCCTAACTATTATAGTTATCATTAGATAGTACTTTTCTGTAAGCAGTCTTGGCAGAGGTGAACTTAAGGGAAGAACTTGAAGAAGGCAAAGGGCGGTGGCTTTACAGATTTTGATGGGAAGTTTTTCCCAAGAAAATGGACAGCCTGGGAGAAAGCACAGAGGGGTTGGTGGGAAAATCAGACAAGAAGATCATCAAGATTGGTGGTGCAAAGGTGGAGATCAGCCTTATGTTATGAATCACCCAGGCAATTACCGACCAGTCAGCTTAACTTCTGTACCACAAAAGATAATGTAGCAAATAATTAAGGGATCGATTTGTAAATCATCTAGAAGATAAGATGATAGGTAACAGCCAGAATGGATTTGTAAAGAACAAATCACGTCAGACCAACATGATAGCTTTCTTTGATAGGATAACAAACCTCGTGGATAAGAGGGAAACTGTAGATATGACTTACCTAGACGTACGTTAGGCTTTTGATCATCGCACATAACCTTCTCATTAATAAACTGGGGAAATACAACCTAGTGTATAACTGTTTGGATAACCATTCCCAGAACGTAGCGATCAGTGGTTCACAGTCATGCTGGAGTGGCATGACAAGTGAGGTTTCACAGGGTCATTTTTGGGATTGGTTCTATTCAGTATCTTCATCAACGATTTATAAGTACACTTATAAAGTTTGCAGATGATACTAAGCTGGGAGGGGTTACAAGTACTTTGGAGAAAAGAATTATGATCCCAAATGATCTATATAAATTGGAGAAATGGGCTGAGTTAAATAGGATGAAATTCAGCAAGAACAAATGCAAAGTGTTCCACTAAGGAAGGAACAATCAGTTGCACACATACAGAATGGAAAATGACTGTGTAATGGACAGGAGGAGTCCTGGCCAGCACCCAGTGACTACGGGGTTAAACTCAGGTAGCTAGCAAAGGTGTTGGCCAGAGGGCCTGGAGAACCAATCGAGATAGTGTTGAAATTTGAATTGGATATAGATTCCTTGCCTCCTTTCTTTCTGTGGGAGAGAGAAACCATGAGTTCATAGAATCATAGGGGTGGAAGAGACCTCAGGAGGTCATCGAGTCCAGTCCCCTTCCCAAAGCAGGACCAACCCGAACTAAATCATCCCAGCCAGGGCATAAAAACCTTGGGATGGAGATTCCCCATCTCCCTACGTAACCCATTCCAGTACTTGACCACCTTCCTGGTAAAAATAGTTTTTCCTAATATGCAAGTTGGACCTTGCCCACTATAATTTGAGACCATTGCTTCTTGTTCTGCCATCTGTCACTACTGAGAACAGCCTCTCTCCATCCTCTTTGGAGCCTCCCTTCAGGAAGTTGAATGCTGTCATCAAATCCCCCCTCACTCTTCTCTTCTGTAGACTAAATAAGCACAAATCCCTCAACCTTCACCTCGTAGGTCATGTGCTCCAGCCCCCTAATCATTTTGGTTGTCCTCCGCTGGACCCTCTCCAATGCATCCACATCATTACTGTAATGGGGGGGCACCAGAACTGGATGCAGTACTCCAGATGTGGCCTCACCAGTGCAGAATAAATTCTCTAGATCTGCTGGCAGTGCTCCTTCTAATGCACCCTGATATGCCATTAGCCTTCTTGGCTACAGGGACCCAGTGTTGATTCATATCCCGCTTCTCATCCACTGTAATCCCCAAGTCCTTTTCTGCAGAACTGCTACTTAGCCGGTCGGTCTCCAGCCTGTAACACTGTTTGGGATTCTTCCGTCCCAAGTGCAGGACTCTGCACTTGTCCTTGTTGTACCTCATCAGATTTCTTTTGGCCCAATCCTCTAATCTGTCTAGGTCACACTGGACCCTATCCCTGCCCTCCAATGTATCTACCTCTCCTCCTATCTTAGTGTCA
Source organism: Pelochelys cantorii (assembly GCA_032595735.1). Taxonomy (NCBI): domain Eukaryota; kingdom Metazoa; phylum Chordata; order Testudines; family Trionychidae; genus Pelochelys; species Pelochelys cantorii. The sequence continues at coordinate 42,352,784 of CM064341.1, forward strand.
TCTGCAAATTTGCTGAGGGTGCAATCCATCCCCTCATCCAGGTCATTAATAAACATGTTGAACAAAACCAGCCCTGGAACGGATCCTTGGGGCACTCCACTTGAAACCAACCACCAACCTGACATCGAGCCATTGAACACTACCCATTGGGCCTGACAACCTAGGCAGCTTTCTATCCACCTTACAGTCCATTTATCCAATCCATATTTCTTCTTCGAGTGGTCCCCATGGGTCCTCCACTCCTGGTGTCGGGCCCCATCCCAGCATTGCAGATCGGAGAATTACTATAGCTGTGCTCCGCCGGACTGTGCATGCGTGGCTTCTCTGAAGTACCGTTCATCTGTCGCACATGGTCCAGCTCTGCTCAGTTCCTCTCAGCCACCCTCGGTTGTAGACGGAGCTCCCTCTTCTCTTCTCTCAACTCTCCTCACGAAATATTCAAGTATCTGTAAATAGTTAAAGAAGTTTTGTCTCTTGTTCATAGTTCTCACTAGTTAGGTAGATATAGTTAAAAAAAAAATCTTTAAGAGTTACATAGGAAACCGTTGCGGCTAACCGCTGTTTAAAAACAAAAACAATCAAAAGAAGAAATATACACTACAGAGGATCTCCTCTAGTGATATTCTGAGAATGCCAGGATCCCCCAGGTTCAAAAAGTGTTCCATCTGCCATGAGCCCATGCCGGCTTCTGACGGCCGTGACGCTTGCATTAGGTGCCTGGGCAAAACACACGTCCCACAAAAATGCACCCATTGTTGCAAGCTCACCTCCAGAGCTCGGAGGGACTGTGAAATGAGACTTAAAATGATTGTTTGGCAAGGCATTAGAGCCCACGGGTATGCCTGCCTCAGCCGCGGCAGAAAACCCCAAGTACAGACGGAAGGCGGCTTCTCTTGGGACGCCCATTCCAAAGAAGGCTAAGGTGTCCCCAACGTGATCCCTCCCATCCGCTTCTACTACCAGAGTGAGCTCTAAAGCTAGACAAGGCACCTCTGGAGCGAGCGCCTCAGTGTCCCGACAATCTGCGGGCCCCAGCTCAAAGAAATCGCCCTCAGCAGCGCCGAGAGCGCGGTCGGCATCAGGGCTGGTAGCAGTGCACAAGCCGGCACCGGACTCAGCTAACCCAGCGGCACTGGCCTCAGTAACTCCGACTCCTCCGGCACCGAGCGCTGAAGCCCCAGCAACATCCGCGCCGTCCACATCACCTCCGGGGCTAGGCTCCTCGGCACCGAGCTCCCCGGTACCAGCGGCAGTCAACGTTGTTCCAGCCCCTAGTAAAGCCATGGCAAAGACACATTCCAGACACCAACGTTCTCCCCAGGATCATCCCCCTCCCCACCAAGGTACCAACAGTACACGGGGCAGTGTCTCTCCTTGCCACAGAGCACATCGGCGACCCTGCTGTAGGGACACCGCATATGTCGAAACACGACGGTCCCTGTCGCATTCTCGGTCACCCAAAAGATCACCAAGTCACCCACAATCACTTAGGAGATCACCACGTCACGACTACTATGTACGACACAGCTGTGTCCTGTCTTCTCGGCATTCCTCACCAGCACACTCAGAAAGATGTTATGGGCACTATCATAAGTCCTATTATGATCGTTCCCACCATGACCGCATCTCACTTTCCTACGGGGGATCTTCCTGAAGCTGCCGATCACCGAGTGTTCAATACTTACCTCAACAACCACAGCGGTTGCACTCGCCTCCTCCATCGAAGAGTCCAACCATCCATCATGAACAGTCGGAACTGGAAGAAGGGCAGCTATCTGAAACGGAAGACCCTCAGCCGGAAGCTTCCCCAACTGATCGTTCCTCATCGTCACCAGATGAAGCGATGATTCCAGGTGACGTCTCTCCACCAGACAACCTGAAACAATTTCAGGACCTGTTTAAAAGAGTAGCGAACAGTCAGGAGGTGCAATTGGGAGACATTCAAATCAAACAGCATCATCTCCTAAAAAATCTACACCCACAACGGTGTGCAAAGATCGTACTCCCTATTGATGAGGCGATTATGGAAGTGGCGGAGGAAATATGGCAGACCCCAACATCGGTCATGCCAACAAGTAAAAAAGCCGATAAAAAGTATTTTGTGCCGGCTAAAGGGTTGGATTTTTCTCTTCAATCATCCTCAACCCAATTCGCTTGTTGTCGACACGGCGCAACATAGAACTAAAGCGCCACATTACAGAAACACTCTCTCAGATAAAGGCAATAAAAAATTGGATATTTTCGGTAGAAAAATTTACTCTTCTGGCACATTGTTGCTGCGTATTGCAAACTATTCGGCCCTCCTCTCAAATCATAACTTTGACAACTATTTGAAGTTGGCGGAACTATTACAACATCTCCCGGATACAAAGAAACCATTCCTGAAGGCCATAGTGCAGGCGGGATATGCCTTGTGTAGAACTGCACTCCAGATTGCCATGGATGTAGCAAATACAGCTGCACAGACAACTGCTACTGGAATTGCCATGAGAAGATCTTCATGGCTCTTGTCTGCAGGAGCCCCAAAGGAGCTCCAGAGTAAGGTCAAAGATCTACCATTTGACAAGCATAAGCTCTTCGCTGCCAATACTGATGAAGTCCTTCATTTGGGTAAAGACTCTCGGACCACCCTACGCACGCTGGGGATGTACACGCCTCCTTATAGGCATAAATGTTGTTATACCTATCAACGTAGGTATGATTATACGTTTCATAAGCAACAACCTCGCACCCTAGAGCATCAGCGTTTCCGGCAACGCCCTCAACGCAAGCGGCCTCAATCAAACGGCTCGTCCAATCAACCTTCTGCAAAGCAGCAAATTTGACTTCCCTGTCGAGGATGCAAACACGGCTATTTTAGTCAGCGTGGAGTACGACACTCCCCATCTTTTTCACCATCGTCTAAAGCCATACTACCACCACTGGTCCAACATCACCTCAGACAAGTGGGTACTAGAAGTTGTAGCATCTGGTCTCCCCATTCCCTTTGTCTCCATTCCCCCAAATATCCCACCCACCCCGTCCCTTTTCAGGGATCCCTCTCACTATCAATTGCTGAAACAAGAGGTCCAACGCCTACTCACCATTGGCGCAATAGAAAGGGTGCCCAAGCAGTTTTGGGGAAAAGGGTTTTATTCCCAATACTTCCTCACCCCGAAGAAGACAGGAGGATGGAGACATATTTTGGACCTACACAAGTTAAATCGTTCCCTTCGAAAGAATCGCTTCAAGATGGTGACCCTAACTACGATCATTCCATCGCTGAAAAAGGGAGACTGGTTTCCAGTCCTCGACTTGCAGGACGCTTATTTCCATATTGCAATACATGTGGCACACAGACGCTTTCTCCGATTTCGAGTAGGAGATGAGCATTTCCAGTACAGGGTGCTGCCCTTCGGTTTAGCATGCGCTCCCAGGGTTTTCTCCAAAACCCTAGCGGTAGTGGCGGCCCACTTACCCAGAACAGGGGTAACAATATTTCCCTACTTGGACTATTGCCTCTTCAGAGGTTGCACATATACAGAGGCACGCCAAATGGTGTCAACAACGTCCCAAATATTTGCATCCTTGGGCCTCCTGGTAAATGCGCAAAAATCCTCACCGGAGCCGACCCAGAACCTGACTTTTATAGGAGCATGGCTCAACTCAAATGCAGCACGTGCTTACTTACCAGCGGAACATTTCCAGTCCATCCAGGACCTCATACACACCCTAACACAGTCTCCAACGATTCCTGTACGCGTTTGCCTACAACTCATGGGCCACATGGCTGCCTCTACTGTCGTCGTTCAAAACACAAGGTTACATTTTTGTTGCCTCCAACGTTGGCTGGCCACGGTTTATATGCCGGTGAAGCACAGCGTCCACAAACTCATAGTAGTTCCGCCACAGGTGCGAGAATTTCTCCACTGGTGGACCAGGCCAGACAATCTCGTGGCGGGCATTCCGTTCCACCGCCCGCAACCGTCAAAGCAAATAACCACAGATGCGTCTCTTACCAGCTGGGGAGCACACATGGACAATCTTACAGTCCAAGGTTGCTGGTCCAAACCAGAGATGCTGTTGCATATCAGTGTACTCGAGATAAGAGCAGTACAACATGCATGCAAATATTTCAAGTCCCACATAAAAAACATGGTAACCAGAGTCTTCACGGACAATATTGCAACCATGTATTACATCAACAGATAGGGGGGTGCTCGATCCCGGTCCCTCTGTGTAGAAACAGTCCATTTGTGGAACTGGTGTATCCACAACAACACCATTCTCACAGCCTCCTATTTACCAGGGGCCAACAACTCTACTGCAGACTCACTCAGCCGGCGATTTCCCCATGATCACGAATGGAATATCCGCACGGACATTCTGCATCGCGTATTCACTCGATGGGGGTTTCCTACAATAGATCTGTTTGCAACTTCAGCCAATGCAAAGTGTCCCAGCTATTGTTCCAGAGTGGGAATAGGATGCCATACTCTGTCATTGGGGAACATCGCTACTATACGCCTTTCCCCCAGTTGTTCTGGTGCCCAGAATCCTGGAAAAAATTATCATGGAAGCGGCTCACATCATACTCATAGCCCCAGCGTGGGCTCGCCAGCCCTGGTACTCAATACTCCACCAGATGTCAGGGCGGACACCGTACAGCCTACCTCCTCTTCTGGACTTTCTGACTCAAGGCAATGGATCTCTGTGCCACCCGAGGCCCAAAATCCTACATCTCACGGCATGGATGCTGGTTGGTTCAGCGCTTCCGAACACCTCTGTTCGCAGCAAGTCAAACAAGTATTAATGCACAGCAGAAAGGATTCTACACGAGCAACGTACTTAGCTAAATGGACCAGATTTCAGGGGTGGTGTTGGAATAATAACCTAACCTAGACCCTCATACAGCAACTTTATCCCACATACTTGATTATATCCTACATCTTCACAACACAGACCTTGCAATAGCCTCCTTGCGAGTACATCTAGCAGCAATTAGTGCGTTGCACCATACTGGAGAGGGGTTGTCCTTGTTTGCTCACTCCACCACGAAAAGATTTCTCAAAGGGCTCACAAACCTTAACCCACCACGAAGGCCACCTCCGCCCTCGTGGAACCTTGACCTCGTTTTGGACACTTTGACTCGCCCACCCCCCCCCCTTTGAAACCTTAGCCACAACATCATTACAACTACTTACCATCAAACTCCTTTTTCTACTAGCCATCACTTCAGCTCATAGAGTGAGCGAGATAGCAGCTTTCATGGCATCCCCACCATAAACGATATTTACTAAAGAATCGGTAGCACTGAGATCCCATCCGACGTTTATCTCGAAGGTCTGTTCTGAATTCCATATTAATGAACCGGTCATCCTTCCTTGCTTCTACCCCAAACCCCAGACTTCGGCACAAGACACGACTATGCACACACTTGATGTAAGGAGGGCGTTGGCGTTTTACATCTACAGAACGCGGGAGTTTAGAAAAACGGATTGCTTGATAGCGTCGCTGGTGGATCGTTCCAAGGGTCAACCCTTGACTTCCCAACGCATTGCGAGACTCATAGTCTCATGCATTACGAGGTGTTACTCCATATGCAATAAATCCCTCCTATGCCCACCTAAGGCTCATTCTACCAGGGCAGTGGCCACTATTACAGCCTTTACAAGAGGAGTCCCACTTCATGACATCTGTCGAGCAGCGACCTGGTTGTCTAATGCCACCTTTATGAAACACTATGCTGTAGTGGATCAATTTGCTTCAGATTTCTCGGTGGCTACGGCAGTACTCACTCTCACCCAGAAACTTTAATTCCGGAGCCCATGGGCAATTTGGGTACTGCTCCGAAGTCACCAGGAGTGGAGCACCCACGGGGACCACTTGAAGAAGAAGAAGTTACTCACCCTGTGAAGTAATGATGGTTCTTCGAGAAGTGTCCCCAGGGGTGCGCCACGACCTGCCCTCCTCCCCGCTCCGGAATTGTGTTTTTTCTTGTTTCCGATGAGCGGATGAGAAGAACTGGGCGGGGCCGGACTGCATGCAACAGATGAACGGCGCTTCAGAGAAGCCGTGCATGTGCGGTCCGGCGGAGCACGGTTATGGCAATTCTCTGATCCGCAACGCCGGGACGGGGCCCAACACCAGGAGTGGAGCACCCACCGGGGACACATATCGAAGAACCATCATTACTTCAGAGGGTGAGTAACTTCGTCTTCCATAACTTGGTGGCAAGAATATTGTGGTAGACCATATCAAAAGTTTTGCTAAGATCAAGGTATCCACTGACTTCCCCATGTCCACAGAGCCAGTTACCTCATCATAGAAGCTAATCAGATTGGTCAGGCATGACTTGCCATTGGTGAATCCATGTTGACTATTTCTGATCACATTTCCCTCTTCCAAATGCTTCAAAATGGATTCCTTGATGATCCCCTCCATGATTTTTCCGGGGACTGAGGTAAGGCTGACCAATCTGTAGTTTCCTGGATTGTCATCCTTCCCTTTTTAAAAAATGGGCAGTACATTTGCCTTTTTCCAGTCATCCAGGATCTTTCCTGATCTCCACAAGTTTTCAAAGATAATGGCCATCCAGACCCATGGATTTATGTATGCCTAGCTTTTCTAAATAGTTCTTAACCTCTTCTTTCTCCACCAAGGGCCGCCCATCTCCTTCCCATACTGCATTTCCTAGTGCAGTAGTCTGGGAACTGACCTTGTCTGTGAAGATAGAGGCAAAAAAAGCATTGAGTACTTCAGCTTTTCCCATATCATCTGTCACTAGGTTACCCCCCTCATCCAGTAAGGGCCCCACATCCTTTCTGATCACCCTCTTATTGCTAACATGCTTATAGAAACCTTTCTTGTTACCTTTCATATCTCTTGCCAGCTGCAATTCCACTTGTGCTTTCGCTTTCCTGATTACTCCCCTGCATTTGTGAGCAGTATATTTATACTCCTTCCTAGTCATCTGTCCAAGTTTACACTTCTTATAAGCTTCCCTTTTGTGTTTAAGCTTACCAAGGATTTCCCCAGTAAGCCAATCTGGTTGCCTGCTATATTTGCTTTTCTTACTGCGCATTGGGATGGTTTCATCCTGTGCCTTTAATAAGGCTTCTTTAATATACTGCCAGCTCTCCAGTTGAGAGAGACAGAATGATTTAAACCCAGGCAGGACTACCATGTCTCCAAGGAATTTGGGGCATGGGAGTGGCCCGAACAAAGAAAATCGGAAGTAAGTAAAGGGAAAAGTGAATTCAGTCATGTTCAGGGTAATTTTTTTTTATTTTGTGGTTTGGTTTGAACTGCTGAGAGAGAATCTATGCCTTTCCTCCACCTTTACCATCTAAGCATTGGTTCCAAAGATTTTTCTCTGTGTTTTAATTTGTTTTCCTTAGTTGCTCTGTAACATCTAGCAACCAAGTATGCTTTATCAAGTTTATCTTTTGTTTTATAATAAAAATCACTTTTTTTAAGGTGATGATTTGATTCTTGTGTTCTGGAAGGTCTGTCTGTGTGTATGTGCATGCCTCTGACTGAGGGGTCAGCTACCAAAGACTGCAGCTTGTTCATCTCTTTTCTTTTTTCAAGCTCTTTTGGGGCAAAAGAACTTGGAGTACCCCTGCGGGTAGTTTCAAGTGTTCACCCCTGGTTTTTCGGAATAAAAAAGCACTTGATGGTGGCAGTGATTCCCCAAAAATCTGTGTATTATGATTCTAGGGGGAAGCTTTTTGTAACCAGTACCTGTAGAGGCAAGGGTTTTAAGCTCTCTTGCAGGCCCTCACCTTTTTTACTTAGAGTGCCATCGTGGGGGTCAGCCCTGACAGGCTGCCTGGGAAAGAGTACCACAGAAAGGGATTTAGAGGTCATAGTGGACCACAAGCTAAAGGTGAATTAACAGTGTGACACGGTTACCAAAAAAAAAAAAAAAGAGAGAGAGAGAGAGCAAGCATCATTCTGATGGGTATTAGCAGAAGTCTTGTAAGTAAGAATGAGTAATTCTTATGCTCTACTATGCACTGATTAGATCTCAGTTGGAGTATTGTGTCCAGTTCTGAGCACCACATTTTAGGAAAGATGTGAACAAATTGGAGAAGGTCCAGGGAAGAGCAACAAAAATGATTAAAGGTCGAGAAAACATGGATCTATGAAGGAAGATTGAAAGAGCTGGGTTTGTTTAAGCTGGAAAGGAGAAGTCTGAAAGGGGACATAAACAGTTTTCAAGTACCTAAAAGATTGTTAAAGGGAGGAGGAAGAATTGTTCTCCTTAACCTCTGAGAAAAGGACAAGAAGCAATGGGTTTAAATTGCAGCAGGGGAGGTTTAGGGTGGACATTAGGAAAAACTTCCTAACTGTCAGAGTGGTTAAATACTGGAATAAATTGCCTAGGGAAGTTGTGGAATTTGCATAGTTAGAGATTTTTAAGAGCAGGTTAGACAAACACCTGTCAGGAATAGTTTAGATGGTGCTTGGTCATGCCAAATGTGCAGGAGGGGGCAGCCCCCAGAAACTCCGCCCAACAATCTGCAAGTGTGGGAGAGCTACTGGAGGGGGTGGCAGCTTCTAGAGCTTGGTCCCCCCCACAAATAGCCTGCAGGCCATGAGAAGGCATCTGGAGGGGTTGGTAGCCCTCGGAGCCTTGCCCCTCCCCAGACAGCCTGCAAGCTATATGGGGAAGGGTTTGTGTGCCAGAGGATGCAGGCCATGAGGTCGATGCAGGAGGGGGCAGTCCCCAGAGCCTGGCTTCCCTCCCCGACAGGCTGCGGAGGGGCCACTGGAGAGGAGGCAGCCTCCAGAGCTTGGCTCCCTCCCCCTGCCCAACAGCCTGCAGGATGCGGAGGGGCAGCCTCCAGAGCCTTGGCCCCTCCCCACAGATTGCAGGCCGCAAAGGAGGGGGGCATTGCAGGCCGGGCCAACCCCAGGAATCTCACCCTCCCAGACAGACTGCAGGAGGCACCACTGGAGAGACTACAACCCTCGGAGCCTTGCCCATACAGACAGCCTGCAGATTGTGTGGAGGAAGAACTGGGGTGGGGGGGACACTGGCAGAGGAGCAGTGCTCCGACCCCCTGGTTGGAGTGACCTCCGGTGCATCACCACCCTCACTGCCACGGATAGCCCTGATAAATGTTCCCCCACCTCCCAGCCCCCTGTCCTGCATCTCCCTGTCATGACTCCACCACCTCTCACCTGCCTTGAGCCCCCACACCTCCCAACCTGCTGCCCTAAGTCACCCACCTCCTGTCCCTCCTCACCCCCGAACTCACTCCAACCTTCATTTATTTTCCTTCATTTTTGAAAAATAGAATAATTGAACTAAAGCATGTATATTTTTCATTTATTTTTTCCAAAAAATAAATTTATTTTTTCCAAAAAATAAATTTATTTTAAAGACCCGAGCAACTCCTTATACCTCTGCTAGTATTCTATAATCAGGGCTATCCCTAGGGAGTTGCGGGGCTCATAGATGCTGAGTTTCTAATTGCTGGGGGGGCTCCCTCCCCAGCACTGCCCAGGCCCTGTCCCCACTCTGTCATTCCTCCCAGGCCCCATCCTTCGCCTCTTCTTCCTGCCCCACTTTGCCCCTTCCCCACCTCTTCATAGTTAGGCCTCAGTTGGAGTATTGTGTCCAGTTCTGGGCACCGCATTTCAAGAAAGATATGGAGAAATTGGAGAGGGTCCAGAGAAGAGCAACAAGAATGGTTAACGGTCTAGAGAACATGACCTATGAAGGAAGACTGAAAAAATTGGGTTGGTTTAGTTTAGAAAAGAGAAGATTGAGGGGGGACATGATAGCAGTTTTCTGGTATCTAAAAGGGTGTCATAAGGAGGAGGGAGAAAACTTGTTCATCTTGGCCTCTGAGGATAGAACAAGAAGCAATGGGCTTAAACTGCAGCAAGGGAGGTTTAGGTTGGACATTAGGAAAAAGTTCCTAACTGTCAGGATAGTCAAACACTGGAATAAATTGCCCAGGGAGGTTGTGGAATCTCCATCTCTGGAGATATTTAAGAGTAGGTTAGATAAATATCTATCAGGGATGGTCTAGACAGTATTTGGTCCTGCCATGAGGGCAGGGGACTGGACTCGATGACCTCTCGAGGTCCCTTCCAGTCCTAGTATTCTATGATTCCCTACCCCTGGTTTTCCTGTTCCCTGCTCAATTCCACCCCCTCTCCCAAGCATGCTGCATCCTCACTCCTCTCCCCTCCTCCTGATGCTACAAAACATCAGATCCATGGCAGGAGGTAGGCACTAAAAGGTAGGGAGAGGCACTGATTGGCAGGGCTGGCTTGGAGGCAGGAGATGGTAGAGGGGGAGGTTCTAGTTTTTTCTCCATGGGTGCTCTAGCCCCAGAGCAAGGGATGGCTCTGTCTATATAGTTATGTACTATTTACTTATGATACTGCACTAATGATACTGCAAGGTGTGACACTGAGCAGATCAAGAGTGACTACAGGGCTCTGGGGGTATGGGTAAGGGAGTTTGGAGTGCAGGTGGTGTTCTCTTCATTGTTTCCTGTCAAAGGTAGGGGCCCAGGCAAAGACAGGTGCATCCTGGAGGTAAATGCCTGGCTGCAAAGATGGTGTCACCAGGAGGGCTTTGGATTCCTTGACCGCAGGATGCTGTTCCAGGAAGGACAGCTAAGCAAGGATGGGGTTCACCTTTTGAGGAAGGGGAACACCATATTTGGATGCAGACTGGCTAATCTAGAGAGGAGGGCTTTAAACTAGGTTCAGTGGGGGCAGGTGACCAAAGCCAACAGGTAAGTGAAGAACATGGAGACCTGGAAGATGGGTTGGAAATGAGAGGGAGCATGGGCTATAAAAGCAGAGAAAAAGGAGGGACAAGGCAGAACTGGAAGGCAAGATCAAATCAGTATCTTAGATGCCTATATACAAATGAAAGAAGTATGGGTAATAAGCAAGAAGAACTTCAGGTGCTAGTAAATAATCACAACTATGACATCACTGGTATCACAGAGACTTGGTGGGATAATGCACACGATTGGAATATTGGTATAGAAGGGTACAGCTTACTCAGGAAGGATAGACGAGGAAAAAAAGGGAGGAGATATTGCCTTATATATTAAAAGTGTATGCACTTGGACTGAGGTGGAGATGGATGTAGGAGACAGAGGTGTTGAGAGTCTCTGGGTTAGCATAAAAGGGGTAAAAAACAACAGTGATGTCATGCTAGGGATCTACTACAGGCCTACCCAGGTAGAAGAGGTGGATGAAGCTTTTTTTAAACAACTCACAAAATCATCCAAAGGGCAGGATTTGGTGATGATGGGGGACTTCAACTATCCAGACATATGTTGGGAAACTAACACAGCAGGGCACAGACTATCCAATAAGTCTTGGACTGCATTGAAGACAATTTTTTATTTCAGAAGGTTGAAAAAGCTACTGGGGGAAAGCTGTTCTAGATTTGATTTTAACAAATAGGGAGGAACTGGTTGAGAATTTGAAAGTAGAAGGCAGCTTGAGTGAAAGTGATCATGAAATCATAGAGTTCATGATTCTAAGGAATGGTAGAAGGCAGAACAGCAAACTAGAGACAATGGATTTCAGGAAGACAGATTTTGGTAAGCTCAGAGAGCTGGTAGATAAGGTCCCATGGGAAGCAAGTGTAAGAGGAAAAACAACTGAAGAGAGTTGGCAGTTTTTCAAAGAGACATTATTAAGGGCCCAAAAACAAGCTATTTCGCTGCATAGGAAGGATAGAAAGTATGACAAAAGACTGCCTTGGCTTAACCAGGAGATCTCGCATGATCTAAAAATCAAAAAGGAGTCATATAAAAAGTGGAAACAAGGTCCGATTCCAAAGGATGAATATAAGCAAACAATACAGGTATGCAGGGACAAGATTAGAAAAGCAAAGGCACAAAACGAGCTCAAACTAACTACAGACATAAAGGGAAACAAGAAGATTTTCTATAAATATATTAGAAGCAAGAGGAAGACTAAGGATAGGGTAGGCCCGCTGCTCAGTGAGGAGGGAGAAACAGTAACAGGAAACTTGGAAATGGCAGAGGTGCTTAACGACTTCTTTGTTTCTGTCTTCACCAAGAAGTCTGATGATGAAGGAATGTCTAACACAGCGAATACTAGTGGAAATAGGATAGGGTCAGAAGATAAAATAAAAAAAAACAAGTTAAAAATCACTTAGAAAAGTTAGATGTCTGCAAGTCACTCGGGCCTGATGAAATGCATCCTAAAATACTCAAGGAGCTCATCGAGGTATCTGAGCCTTTAGCTATCATCTTTGAAAAATCATGGAAGTCGGGAGAGATTCCAGAATACTGGAAAAAGGCAAATATAGTGCTCATTTATAAAACGGAAAAGAGCAACAACCCAGGAAACTACGGACCAGTCAGCTGAACTTCTGTGCCAGGAAAGATAATGGAGCAAGTAATTAAGGAATTCATCTGCAAACACCTGGAAGATAATGAGGTGATAAGTAACAGCCAGCATGGATTTGCAAAGACCAAATCATGTCAAACCTGTCGGATAGCTTTCTTTGATAGGAGAATGAGTCTTGTGGATAAGGGAGAAGCAGTGGATGTGGTATGCCATAAAATCGCGAGTATAATGCGCACCGATGTATAATGTGCACCTGCCTTTTAAACTTCAGAATTCTGGAATAAACTGAACTCTTATCTATAATGCGCACCCCCATTATACTCGCGATTTTACGGTATATATAGGAAGGAAGGGGCTCGCACCTGCCGCGGGGCCCCCTGCCCAGCTGAGCTCTCACCTGCTGTGGGAGTTCCCTGCCCAGCTGAGCTCGCACCTGCCTCGGGGGCCCCCTGCCCAGCTGAGCTTGCGCCTGCCTCGGGGGCCCCCTGCCCAGCTGAGCTCGCGCTTGCGGTGGGGGCCCCCTGCCCAGCTGAGCTCGCACCGAGACCAGGCAGGCAGCGAGCCAGGGCACTGCAGCCTGGCGCCGCCGCCGGCTCCTCACCTCGCCTGCTGCGGGGGCCCCCTGCCCAGCTGCTCGCTGAGCCCCCTGCGCCCCCCGGACAGCTGCCCGAGCACCGTGCCAAGACCAGGCAGACAGTGAGCCAGGGCGCTGCAGCCTGGCGGCGCTGCCGGCTCCTTGCCTTGTCCAGGAGCCTGGCGGGGCACCGTGCTGCAGCTGGAAAGTTTCTGTACAGAGGAAAGGGTGAGTTTAAAACTTTTAACAGAAAATCTTCTATGTATAATGCGCACCCTGACTTTGACGCTAAAAAAAGGGGAAAAAAAGTGTGCATTATGCTCGCGATTTTATGGTACCTAGACTTTAGCAAGGCATTTGATATGGTCTTGCATGATCTTCTTATCAATAAATTAGGCAAATACAACTTAGATGGGACTACTATAAGATGCATGCATAACTGACTGGATAGCCGTTCCCAGAGAGTAGTTATTAATGGTTCACAATGCTGGAAGGGCATAACAAGTGGGATTCTGCAGGGGTCTGTTTTGGGAGCAGTTCTGTTCAATGTCTTCATCAATGATTTAGGTATTTGCATAGAGAGTACACTTATTAAGTTTGCAGATGATACAAAGCTGGGAGGGGTTGCAACTGCTTTGGAGGATAGGGTCATAATTCAAAATGATCTGAGCAAACTGGAGAAATGGTCTGAAGTAAATGGGATGAAGTTTTTAATAAGGACAAATGCAGAGTACTCCACCTAGGAAAGAAAAATCAGTTTTGCGCATACAGAATGGGAAGTGACTGTCTAGGAAGGAGTACTGCAGAAAGGGATCTAGGGGTCATAGTGGACCACAAGCTAAATAAGAGTCAACAGTGTGATGCTGTTGCAAAAAAAGCAAATATGATTCTGGGATGCATTAACAGAAGTGTTGTGAGTAAGACATGAGAAGTCATTCTTTTGGACTACTCTGTGCTGATTAGGCCTCAATTGGAGTATTGTGTCAGTTCTGGGCACCATATTTCAAGAAAGATGTGGAGAAATTGGAGAAGGTCCAGAGAAGAGCAACAAGAATGATGAAAGGTCTAGAGAACATGACCTGTGAAGGAAGAATGAAAGACTTGGGCTTGTTTAGTTTGGAAAGAAGAAGACTGAGGGGGGACATGATAGCAGTTTTCAGGTATCTAAAAGGGTGCCACAAGGAGAAGGGAGAAAAATTGTTCTCCTTGGCCTCTGAGGATAGGACAAGAAGCCATGGGCTTAACCTGCAGCAAGGGAGGTTTAGATTGGATATTAAGAAAAACTTCCTAACTGTCAGGTTGGTTAAACACTGGAATAAGTTGCCTAGGGAGGTTGTGGAATCTCCATCGCTGGAGATATTTAAGAGCAGGTTAGATAGACATCTATCAGGGATGGTCTAGACGGTACTGGGTCCTGCTGTGAGGGTAGGGGACTAGACTTGATGACCTCTCAAGGTCCCTTCCAGTTCTCATGTTCTATTATTCTACTTATGTAACTGGATAGGTGTGAGAACATATAATATTAAGCAGATAGTGTGAGAACAGTGGTGAGCGATGGATAGCTAAATAAAATATGTGACTTTGAAGAGATATTTGATGAGAGAGAGAGGTAGTTTTAAATAGGATTTAGTGTTGTGTGTGGGAGAAAGAAATAGAAATAAAAAGAATGAACCAAGTTGAATTTCATGTATAAGAAGGAAAACAATAGAAGAAGAGAGCAGATATAGCTCTAGGAGTGGTGCTGCATATGATCCTCCAGGGAAAAAAAACCATACTTTTGTTCAGGTAACTGATTATGCAAGACTTAAAATACTAATTCATTCTGAGGACATTATGGCATCACATTAGCAGTGCAGCAGCTGTTTTGGAGGTAGTATTTCTGTTCTAAACTTCTATTTTCAGTCATTTGAAATTGTGTAAAAAATTTACTTTGGGGTAAAAAGTCTTATAGGTTGTGGATTATTTTATGTAAAAAGTTTGACAAAAATGTGTTTGTTTTATGAGTCATTACAATTACATTGTGGCAAGATGTCTTCTAGACATGAAGAACTTTATTTGTATGCTTTTTACATACGTTTAAAAAATCTTCAGCCTTGACTTTTGTATGGTGGAATGACAGTTGTGTGCTTTGATCCTGTTTTGAAGGAATTTTGATTTTGCAATTAAAGGTGTTTTGAACATTTTTCAAATCCAGTGAGCATGGGCAGTACACCACTTTACTTAGTGATTTAAAATGAAGTTCTCAGAAAAGTGACTTTTCGTTAGAGAAAAAAGCCTCTAAGGGTTCTGTGTTTCTTAGTTTATGCTTTATATCTATTTTGCTGTTTACAATTTTAAAAAAAGTGGATTTCATTGTTTTCTGTCTGGATCTGAAACTCACAAAGAATTCTTTCTGGCTCATGTATCATTGTTAATAGAGAGTGTGAAAGCTGAATTCTGCTCCAACCTTATGATTTGTATACCTGTTTATCTTTTTCATTTGAGATGCACGTGTATAATTGTAGGCAATCTTTGGACATACAATAAGAAGTTAATTAACAGTTTTGCTGATAATGCACAGGCAAGAAGAGAATCCATCTCCTGCTCCTCTTTGTGTTGATTCTGCCCAATTTGCAGAATTAAAACATAGTAAACATTCAATCATTAGGTATAATGCTCGCTATACCCAGGAGCACATCAGTTCAGTAAAAAGAGGGAATATTTCAGAGATCACATTTAAGAACAGCGTCATACACCAAGGTATCATGCTCCGAATATTGAAAGGTGTAGGTGTGTTGTATCACCATTCATAAGAGAGAGCATTATGATGATCCTAATCAAGGATTTCCCAAACTTTTTTGGCCCCAGAGCCCCTATGGAATCCTGAAAATTTGGCAGAGCTCTTAAAATATTGTGATTTTTTTTAATTCAATGTGTGTCCAAATAAATAGACATAGTTTTGGAATGCTATTTTTATTTCTTGTATAACAGGATCGTTGTTAGTGGAGATGCAAGTTTTTCATATTTTAATGGGAAGAGTATGCATGTTTTTTCCTTTGCAAATCTGTTTAATATCAGGAATTGTGCTGGAAAGCTGGGTTCTTATATTAGATGCAGCATCAAGTTTGTTCTTATCTTTTGTTTTTGTTGCGGCATAATACGAAAATCCAGTTTCGCACAAAAGGGAAGAAGCTCACAAACTTTGTTTTGCAGCTTTTGAGTACTCTTGGATCAGGTTGCTTGAAAAATTAATTTATGTATGTTTGGGGTTTTTTGTTTGAGCTGGTAATCAGCAGTCCTTTCAAGCAGGCTCTCATAATCTTGAGCTGATAAACCAACTCATAATCTTGAGCTGATAAACCAACTGGCCTGGCTGTTGTTAACAATGGATTTCTCATCCAAGAATTGTTGTCATTTGTGGGAGGAAAGTATTCTAAAAGGAGTGCAAGTCACATAAGCACTGTACAAAGTCACTGCAAATAATGTAGTCAATAATGGAATTGCTTTCAGTAAAAAAGTCATTCAGTGTAGGAACGCAGTCAAAGTTCTTTTCTTCTACAGACAGTGCCCAAAATTCCAGTTTCTCCAGTAGCAACACAATTCTGTCTTTTATGGTGAAAATATTCACGTTTCTTACAGCAGCAGATTAACTTAATTGAGCATGGGGAATATATCAGCAATGTACACAAGTCTCAGCAGCCATAAGTAATTTATCAAATAACCAGACAGTCAATGGTTGTGATCTACAAAGTAAATACTTTGTGACGAAGCTCAAAAAGTGTTTTGAGCATTTTCCCTAGCAATAGCCCTCTCACCTCCATATGTTGAAGGAGCGCTGTATGCTGACTGCTGAGTTCTTCACATCAACTTTTGAACAGCCTCGTAGTGATCTAGTTTTTATATAATTAATAATTTGCACTGCCTCATCCAGAACATTTTTACAAGGTACAGGCATCTTCTTAAGGGCAAGAATCTCTCTGTGGAGAACACAGTGAATGCCGGTACAGTGTAGAGTCGCATTTAATGGACAAACACAAATAAGACTGCAAGCACCGTCATGTCAGTAGACTCATCCAGCTGCAATGTATGCACATCACAAAATTGCAGTTGAGAAACTGGCTCTTTCTTCATTTTTAGCAGCAAGGTCTTGAGTGTGACACGCAGCACAGCTTCCAGTTTTACTAGATGGCTTATCAAACCTACACATCGCAACATTTTTTGCACAATTCTTGATGAGTTTTTCTGCAATTATATGTACTTATCTAGTGAGTGCAATATGGTAGCTCACTTTGGCTAGGTCTAGACTGCAGCGTTTTCTGCTTTTTTTTTCGGAAGAGGCTTTTCCACCAAAGACGGGGCCAAATAGCAGAAAAGCCTCCTCTTTCGGCGGAGCTCTTATGCCTCGTGAAGTGAGGTATACAGGGCTCCCCGAAAGAGTGCGTTTGCTCTTCAGTGGAAAAAACGGAAGAGCAAATGTGTTCCTTGGACCTCTGGTATCCCACAAAACCCCCGTAGTCTAGATGTAGCCAGAGTAGGATGCTTCTGTTGCAATTTCATTGTCCAATTTACTGATTTTTTTCCATCACTGAGAGTTTACTATTTGAAAGTTCATCAAGCTTTCATTTGAAAACACTTATGCCTTTGTCTTTGTGTTCAGAATTATTTGTTTCTAAATGCCTTCATAGTTTAGCAGGTATCAGAGAACTATTAGAAAATATTTTGTTGCACACCATGCGCTGTGCATCAGGAACATCTTTACTTCCAGTGCAAGTAAATCCAAAAGACAAACAACTCTCATCATACTTGCGTTTCTTGTTGCATGCTACTAATCTGGTGGATGAGTGTGGATTTCCTCTTTGACAGCTCACTTTCTGATTTTTCAGTCTGATTGTCCTTCTTTTCATGTCCTGATATTGTTTGTTTGCTCTAGCTAACGTCTGATTGCTAGAAGCCAAAGTTTCTTTTTTTAATCACTTAACCATGGAGAATGATTGATAATAATGGTGGGCAGTGATGTATTGCAAAAGGTTGAAAGAAAACACAGTGTGAAGTCCATTGTATTGTAGCAGGCTTTGGTCGGAAGAAAGTGGAAAATAAATGTCTTCTTAAATCTTTGACTTGTGAAACGCTAGGCCAAGTGCTTGAAGCATCTAATATGTGTTATCAGGCTTACAACCTTGATATATAGTACTGAAGTGCACCTTTATCTATGTCAGCTGTAGTCTCATTGTTTCGTTGAGCTACACATAGTTTTATAGTTCCCCTTTCCCCCATTTCATGTTGCAATGTCAAGCTTATTTATTGAATATTGCCACAATAATTCTAAATATAATAGGTAATTAAAAAAAAAAATTTCAATTTTTATCAAAAAACATCATTCCATTACAACTGTTATAAATATTTTCTTGTGGAGCCCCAGGGCGCCACGGAGCTGTTTGGGAAACCCTGGTGTAATCTGATATATGTACTGGCCGTGGAATTTCATCCAGTAATTCTCACAATTTTGGGTTGAACTACAATATATATATTTTAAAAAAACATCCTGCCTGGGTTTAAAGAATTCAAGTTCTGGAGAACTGATGACACTGTAGGTAAATTGATCAATACTTAATTAATCTCAATTAGAAGTGTATGCTTTATTAGCAGACTCTTGTTATACTTTTTTCTGCTTGATAAAACAGCCCTCTGTCAGAATTTTTTCCCTAGTTCTTGTAGATCATAATTAACTCACCCTCAGTTATTTTTTACAATATTTCAATGTTGGACAGAATACTTCACCACACATTTATAGACTACAGAGCCATTGGGAGCAGTCCTCCCCTCCCCTCCCCCCCGAGACAGTGATCTTTAATTTTTCCAACTTCTCATTTACAGTTATATAAAAATGTTAACATTTGAAGCACACGGATAATAACAAATGTAAATAATACTGCTCATGTACAAGGGCAACCACAGTAAAGAAACTTACTGGAGTTCTAAGAAGTGACATTTAAAAGAATAATAGTTGGGTGCTGTAACATTAAGATCATGGTCAGATCATGACACCTTTACTCATTGATTTCAGTAGGGCTTTTGCCCGAATAAATCTTGATTAAAGATTTCATGATTTTGTCTGTGGTGAATGAGGATGGTGATTATTAACTTATATAGTATCGTGCATTTAAGTGGTGCATTACAAGGAGTGGGGAAAAACCCTCACACTGATATTAACGAGGTTCTTCCCTTATAATGCTTGGCTTGCAGGGGTTTACAGGAGGCCAAATCCATTTTTGTAGATTCCTCTTGCAGTTTTGTGGCTCCTTAGTTCACTCTTTGGTGCATGGATGTTAGAGTTATCATGGAGCCAAGTTGCCAGAGCTTCCTTTGCTGATGTCTACTCAAATTCCAGTGAAAAGATGGGCTTGTAACTGGGAAGGGGGAGAGTGGCAGCAAAAAAAATTATTGCAGCCTCAATGCTATATTAGCTTTTGAGCAGATTAATGACAAGGCTGAAGTGTGGTCATCTTTACCCCCTGTTCTTACACTGTGCATAGATTCCTAGGTTCTGTGGAGATTTTCTGCAGATTCAGAGATGGGTGAGGGAACAGAACGGTGCCACAAACAGAATCTCCCCACCCTCTCTGGCAAACAAAGTTGAAGATCTGTGCATGGAGGCTTTCCATGTTTTTTTACATCACTACATCCCTTGGTATCATTTGCATCCTCCCTTCTGTTTGCAGCTCCCTCTCAAGTTAGTACGTACAGTAGGTTTCATTTAGATGCTGCTATTCACCCTCTTTCCGGTCCTTACTGAAGATGTCAGATAAGGCTGGTACTTTCAGCAGTCCTCCTAGTGCCTGGTACTAAACTCCTGCCCCTTAGCTTGTGATATATCACTGCTTATTTTTACCATTTGTTTGAAATTCTTCAGCCAGTTTTCAGTCCACATTACATTTTTTATATCCAGATTCTAGTTAATTTTTCAAATAAGATACTCTATCCAAACACATCTATCATTTTTCTTTTCCTCGACTAGCTTCTGTAAATCTATCCCACAAAAAGCTGTCATGTATGTTTGGCATGATTTGTTGTTTATACATGCAAGATGTGTTATTAAGTAGCACGTAAAACCAAGAGTCTTTCTTGTCCTGAATATTGAAAATAGGAATTGATTAATTTGACAAATTACATATCCTTTTTTTGCAGTGAGCTACTATAAGCAATTTCATTCTGAGAATTCAGACTTGGCATAGTCTGCCTCCACAAAGAATGTCTATTATGTCTTGCTTAGGGTTTTTTTTTTTTTGGTTGGTTGGTTTTTTGTTTTTAAGTAGGGCAAATAGTTGTAAAGGAGTAGAAATCTGTATTTTGCAATAGCATAATGTCCTTTTTTATAAACAAGTATGCACTGAGTGCAGTTTTCCCTCTGAGCGTGTAACCACATAGGGCCAAATTCAAAAACACACAGTTATGTTGAAGTCAGTGGAGACTCTGTAGGGTTGAGTTTGCTCCTACTATATGAGTTTTGAATTACTGTTTAAAGATTACCAGTTGATGATGATAGTTGTAACATTGATTTCAGTGGGAGTTGTAGCTGCATATGACAGGCTGAAATTGGTTCATGGTTTCATTTGTTAATTTTCCTGGTGAAGAAATGCCTGGGCTGAATTTTTCACCCAAAAAGGCAGAATTGTAGGGCCAGATCTTCAGCCATATCATTGATTTCAATGGAGTTTTTTATTTTCACCAGTGAAGAATTTGGTATATATTAACAGAAGAACTACCATAATGAGTCAAACTTGGGGGGAGGGGTGCAGAATAGAACAGTTTTGGAGAGTTCCAATCCTATCTTCTCCTCCTGGGTTCTGGCAATCAAAGATTTAGGATCACCCCAATCATGGGATTGTATTCCTGGCTATCTTGGTTAATAGCTGTTAATAGACCAAGCCTCCGTTAATTTATATAGTGCTTTATCAACCCCAGTTACACTTCTGGCCATTCTGTGGCAATGAGTTCCACAAGTTAATTGTGCTTTGTAGGAATGTTTGTGATGGAATCATTACTGTGAATGTTCCAACTTTGAAAAATAATGTTGCATTAACGTAGGTTTTTCCATTTAAACATGCATGTGCATGCATGTGTGTATGTATTTGTATAGGTAGATATATGGTTATTTAAATAACCATTTAAAAATGGAGTAGAGTAGAACATATTGGACAGCTCCTGTTTTCTCTTTCCTACAGATTTCCTGTTCCTCAAGTCCAACAGTAACATCAAGTTCTGGTAGCTGTAGCTCATTATCATCTATTGGACCTCTTTGTAGGCAAAGATCATTAGCAAATGGTGCTTTGTGTTCCGAGTGTAGCCCATCAGGTGTTTTTTCACCAAATTCTAGCTACCCAAAAGCACCAGGTTTTGAACGAGAGGATCAGGTATGTAAATATTAGAATTTAAAATAAAATTTTGAGAGAGATACATTAGAGTCTGCTGGAAATCTCTCTTTTGTTTCCCTCAACTCTCTAAATTTCATTTTGATTTCTTAACCCACTTCCCCAGCACTTTGAGATGGCATTATTGCTAATGCATGCTTTAGATCTTAGTAGTGTGTTGTAGAAAATTGTGAAAATGTTTAAAGAGCACAATTCCTGATGTAAAAGCAAAAATATTTTCCAAACCTGTTTTGTCTTTAAAACAGACCTACATAGATTTTCAAATATATACAGTTGGCGTAATTTTGGCTTTTTAAAATATTTATTATAGATTTTAGATGGAAGTGCAATTGCTAGAATAGTCAATAACAGAAAAGGAATGCTTCCATTTACAAAGTCCTCAGTGGTTAACAGATTAACATACATGTGTTAGATGCAGTGAAAGCACATGTTTTATGTAGAAATTTATCATGTACTCAATGTACTGTTTGATTTATTATACCATTAGATTAATGCACAAATTGCCTTAAGTCTTTAAAACATTCATTCAGTTTGTGTCTTTTACTTAAGAATTTCCTACCAAACTACAAAGGACTCATTTTTGCTACAAAATATTACCCATTAGAGGTTTAATCATGCTCCAGTTAAAATCAATGGGAAGATACCCATTGACATCAGTAGATGTCTAGATTGGCTCTACCACAACTAGTCACAGAATTTAAGGCCAGAAGGGATCACTGGATCATCCAGTCTGACCATCTGTTTATCACAGGTCAACAACACCCAGATGCTAAACCCAACAACCAAAATTATACCAAAATATTATATCCCTGAAAAGACTCGATTATTATGTGCCACAAGCAGAGAATAGGAAGAACTGAGGTGCACCAATGCCTTACACTTCCACAGTGACAGGGAAACGATTGAGGTATACCAAGAAAATCCTGGGAAGTAACCTGTAGCCACATGCTGCAAAGGAAGGTAAAAACCCTTCATGGTCAGTGCCAGTTTGACTTGAGGGGAAATTCCTTCCCTAGCTCACATACAGTGATCTATTAGACCCTGAGATAAGACCAAGAATGAGCCAAGAACCTGCAAGAATGCTTGTGTCAGTGTCCCAATCCTCCCTTTCTGATTTCCCGTCTTTAGCCATAGCCATTCTTGATGCTTTTGGCAAAAGAGATTTAAAAAAAAATCTGAGAGCAAGGAGGGAGTGGAAATCCTTTCCTGACTCTGCCAGGTGGTTGGCTGCAACTTGAAGTATGAGGTTTTTGGGAATATAAGATGTAAATTGGAAATGAATCCCAGGGCTGTTCTCTGCCAACATATTGTATCATTGAAGTATGCATTGTTGCTCATTGTTGTGATGTCCTTGGACCAACTTATTTAAAAAGATGCTTTGTTTCTTACATGAAACATTGTTATTGGCAGTGGAAAAAGTTATAACAAAGGAAATGTCATTGTTGACAGCAGGCTATCTAGCTGTATAGTTCTCACTTATTATATACACATAAAAAAACCCACTCTCCAGCAACCAAATCCACTTGATTATATGTTAAACCTGTCTATTATATATTTTAGAGAGTTTATCTGTCTGTGTGTCTGATCAAGAAATCGTAAATGGTAAGAGTTGGGGTTTGGTTATGTCAGGAAAGCAAGATGTGCCTGGAATGGGATTGCTTCTCAGAAAACCAACAAAGATGACACACAATCACCAGATCAAGTATATAGTTCTCAAAATTGACATAACTGAATGAATCGTGAAAGAGACTGAACCAAGATGAGCCAGAAACATATGATGAACCTGGAATAGGATTGCTTCTCAATAAACCTTACAGAAAAGAGATAAAACATTGAAATTTGGAGTAGTGCTGTGTTTTGGCACAACTAAATCAATGCTTAAAGTTTGAAAACTAGACGACAATGTTTTTGGAAACCAAATTGACTATAGCCCATTTTTGTTAAAACATAGTGAGTGATAATAGTTCATAGGGGATGAAGACAAAAAATGGAATTCCCATTTAAAATTTTTACAAAAAAAATTAGAGACAAATTTTAACAATCCCTCTTTTAAAGGAATCCAACATAAAAATTAACTTCATAAAAATAATGTATTTTTTAAAAATATCATTTAAATAAAGCCTGTACCTTTTCCTTTTATTTTCCAAAAATCCCCAACCCCTTCATTGAGTTAAGGACCAGAGCAATGCTGAGTAAATCTGCTAGTAATAAATACAGAGTATTCCTGTCATTTGCTTTATTCAGATTTGTGATGTCTACTACTGGTTTTTTCTTAGTCTTTATACTTTGAATTAATAAATAGCGTTAGCCTTCTTTCTGCTTTCCCACACCATCTCTTCACTTACAAATCTAGACCAACACTGTCATTCACTAAAAAAGTCACTTGCTCAGCTTTGTGTATACTAAACAGTGCTCCGTCATTTCTGTTCATTTGAGTTCCCTCTGGTTACTACCTCATCTCTCCTACGTCAGACATCTACCTCTATCCTCCATTGCTCTACCTTGCCATTCTTTCAGCTTTAATCCATCAGAATTTATAGAATGGGGGACCCTATCCCGGGAAGTTGTGATTAACAATTGAAGAAGAATGTTGTAAATTAGAGAGGAATCTGAGAAATAGCCATAAATTGTTAAGGGATTAGAAAACATATCTTACAGTGGGAGATTCAGAGTTCAATCTATCTAATTTAACAAAGAGAAGGTTAACAGGTGATTTGATTAAAATCTTTAAGTATAAATATCTACCTAGGGTGCAAATAAATTTAACAATATTCTCTTCAGTCTAGCAGAGAAAGATACAACACAATTTAATGTCTGGAAGTTGAAGCTAGACAAGTTCAGACAGGAAGTGATTGAACGCTGGAACAGTTTTCCAAGGGGGGTTATGTATGCTCCATTACTATTTTTAAGTCAGTATTGGTTGTTTTTCTAAAAATGATGTTTTAGGAATTATTTTTGGGAAGTTATGATCTGTGTTACACAGGAGATCATAAAGTTGATCACGGTGGTTCTGTCTGGCCTTGCAGTCTACAACTTTGCTTTTGCTTATTCGATTCCTCCCGACTCTTCTATTGACTCACATCCTTTCACCGCTCTAGCCTGAGACTGGCCAAGTCTTCAGTTCCTTAACACCTATTGCTGGGCTTCTTAATTTCTCTGCAAGAAGTCTGTGACAATATGGACTTCTTTGTGGTTATGAAACTGTTTTCATATTTTTGCTTCCAATGGATAGTGCTGTCTCATAAGGTTCTTTTCAGTGATGAGATGTTGATTTACTGACCACACATGGTATAATCCTTTTACTTTATTAACTAGTTCCATGAAGACCATTTAACTTGCAAAATCAACTCTGTGTTACACTTTGCTTAGATTATAATGATATTAGTATATGCATATGATAACGTTGTTAAGATTGTGATGGCAAAATTAAATAGGCTGCAGCCAAAATGTTTTCAGCTCACTTACAAAGCTGTTGTTTTGTTAAATCTGTTTCCTTAACCAAACACAGATTGACAAACACAGAAGAAAAAATAGAAGAAGAGGTGGTCATCTTTAGATGAGGGAGATGTCAGGGTTATTAAATCAGGCCATTCTTAGCCAAGCACAACTTTCTTGTCTATTGGTATTCAGCCAGGCTGGAGGCCAAAAAGTTTGACAGGTGAAGTTTCAAATACTCTGTTCCAGCACAGGACTTAACTCTTTATGTAGGTTTGAAATGGCAGTGTTGAGATCAGTTTGTTCCAGATAGTAGGACATAGCTGCTGACAGCCAAGCACTAAGTATTTATAATACATTGATATTTGACTAAGGTTTTTTTTTTCCAGGTGAAACAGAAAAGCTTGCCAGCCGACAATTATCAGAAAATAAATGAACAAGACAGTAAGCAGGTATTGTCAGTAAAAGTATTATATATGTGTCCCTTTTTGTTGTTTATGTATCTAGCACCAAAGATGTGTCTGGAATTAGTACAGTCTAAAATGAGTACTTCAGATGAAGGACACAGAGAGTGTTTGAGGAGGAAAACTGAGGCACTGTGATCAAGAATACGTCTCAAAGGCTACACAGGTTTTGGTTTGGTTGCTTTGTCCTTTAAAATTATGGGACTGTTTAATTTTGTGAGACTTCCTGAGGAAGTGGGATTTGAGAGGGGGAGACGTGAAATGAATGAGAAGTTTGGGCAGAATACAGAAATTGTTGTGAGATCAATAGGAGAGAACTGCAGGTAAGTAAGGAGAGACTAGATTATTGAGGATCTTGGAGGTGGTGAGTACAAAATCCATCATTTGTTTTTGGATATGATCTACAGACAGTGAAGGGATTTTCAGATGGTAATGCATTGCTTATGTAAGATAGAGGATTTGCACAAAACAGTTTTGGAACAGATAAGTGTGGAGAAGGTATATTTAAGCAAAAAACAGGGTCTGGACAAGAGCCTTGGTGATAAGGGAGAAGAATGGGCAAATTTTGGAGTTATTGTGGGGCTAAAACCATCTGGAATTAGAGATAGTATTGAATCTGTATGAGTGTTGAAAATTCAGCCAACTTTCACACGTATGGAAATAGAAGGCTGATGGAGTCACTGACAGATGTGGATATAGGAGAGTGTGGAAGGAGGATTTAGAATGGAAAAGGAGGTTGTTACTTCTGAACAATCTGAATTTCTGCTAGTAGGAGAGGGAAGCATCCAGGTGAAAATGTGAGAGCTCAGGTGGAAAAATTAATAAGTGTCCTAAGAGTAGGGATGTAAATACTCCTTAAAACAGTTAACCAGTTAAAATTATATAATTTAACTGGTTAAAAAGACTGGTGAAGAGCAGCAGTGGCTGGGGTCCTGTGGTGGGCTCTTCTCCTGCCAGGCGCTGCTGCAGCTGGGGTCCTGCCAGCCAGGCCCTGCCGTGGGCTGGGTGTGTGTACACTCTGGCCGGGCCCACCCTTCCAATTAACCAGTTACTAGGTAAGCATGCCGATAAGACTAATGGTTACTGAGTAACCAGTAACCTTTTACTTCCCTACCTAAGAATAAAAAAAATTAAGGGTAAATATTTGGAGAACAGCAGCTGAGACCAGGAGGGGCCACTTAAATACCAAAGAAGGGATCATGAAGTGGTAGAAGAATCAGAAGAGCACATAGTCTAAAACAGGGGTGGGGAACCTGTGGCCCCTGGCATGCCTGGATCTGGGTCCTGAGGCTCAGCACACCCACCCCCTCCCCCCAGCGTTGAAGAGTCTGTGCTGGCACTCCAGTCCCCCTGCTATCCCATCATGGGGTTAGAGCACACAAAATCTACTAACCTAGGGGTCAGCAGCCCCCACCCCAAAAAAGATTTCCCCACTCCTGGTCTAAAGCCAAGATCAAGAAGGATGAGAACAAAAAAGAAGCTTTGAGGGCTGGACAGTTGGGCATCTTGGCACCTGATGACTTTAGCAAAAGGGTGTAAATGAGAACATAAGAGCAGCCAGACTGGGTCAGACCAAAGGTCCATCTAGTATCCTGTCTAGGGATGTTAAATATCGGTTAATTGAATAGTTGATTAACCTCATCAATTCTTATTGGTTACTCGACTATTCTATAGTCCCCAGGGGTGGGGCCAGCAGCCAGTGCACTTGGGCCCCGCACCTGAGGAGCCCCCTGCCACTCCGGCTGCTCCCTCTGTATCAGAGGCAGCAGTGCAGGGTGCCAGGGAGGAGCTGGTCCACGAGAGCAGTCAGTTTAAAAAATAGTTCCCCTCATGGACCGACTGCCTGTTGCCCCACGCTGTTGCCTCTGATACAGAGGCAGCAGCGTGGGGTGGAAGCAGCTCCTGTCCAGGTGGGGGCGGTCCTGAGCGTCCCGACCTGGTGCGAGCCAGAACTGA
The DNA here is from genome assembly GCA_032595735.1 of Pelochelys cantorii. Classification (NCBI taxonomy): domain Eukaryota; kingdom Metazoa; phylum Chordata; order Testudines; family Trionychidae; genus Pelochelys; species Pelochelys cantorii. The sequence continues at coordinate 42,379,969 of CM064341.1, forward strand.
GCCGAGGGCTGCCTGCCCACCTGGCTCCTAATACACTTTAAATGCAGAGCCGCAGCAGGGTCAGGTCTCAGATCTGGCGCAAACCAGGACTGAGCCAGGCTGCTGGACAACCTGCTAAAAAATTTACTGACGGGATGGGGGAATGAGTGTAGTCTATAGCATTAACCAATAAGATTTTGCTTATTGGTTAATCGACTATACTATTACATCCCTAATCCTGTCTTCCAACAAAGGCCAATGCCAGGTGCCCCAGATGGAATAAACAGAACAGGAAATCATCAAGTGATTGATCATCCCCTGTCACCCATTCCCAGACCTGACAGAAGCTAACAGCCATTTATGGACCTATCCTCCATGAATTTATCTGGTTCTTTTTTGAACATTGCTAAAGTCTTGGCCTTCACAACATCCTCTGACAGGGAGTTCCACAGGTTGAGTGTGCATTGTGTAAAGATGAGGGAGTCACATTGTATGCATGGCATCAAGATGAAAGTGGACAGATGTTTAAGCTTTAAGAGAAGGGAGTTCTTTCAAGGAGATGGGCAGGGAAGGCAATACATTGGTAACTGGAGAGGCTGGATAGAATAATGTTTGTTTAAATGTAGTTGGGAACATGCAAGAGGGTGAGTGGGAGGATGAAGGGGAGGAGGTCAGGTGACAGGATCGGATAGCAACAAGAATGGAGATTGAGCTGGAGACTAGGAGTGAGTGACACTTCACTCAGGGCTGAAGTGGAAAAGAGACACTCACCATAGGGAACTAAGGCTACACAGTGCTATTTTTCCTCTACACATTAATCTGTGAGACTGGGCAGCAAGGAGGAGAAGCTGAGCAAGGGACTGAGAGGAAAGAGTCCAAAGTAGCAAGTGGCTATGATTGTAAGAGTGAGGACTTGACCAAGGAGGAAGAAGTAACTTTGCTTGGCAAGGAATATGATTGTGCTCACTGAGGAGAGGAACAAACTGGCATGGTCTCTGGATTTTCTCCAGAGACATCCAGTAGTGGAGGAGTGATAAAATCAGTTTAGAGGAGTGAGGTAAGGCTGAGAGTCAGAAAGGGGAGCAAGAGAGTTAATTATGGATGGAAGTATGTAATTGTTAGTGGAGAGCCTGGACTCAGCTGAGAAGAGTGTTTGAAATATCCTCCTGGGTGCGAGAAGTGACTTTCAAGTGTGTTTTCTAGTCACATTTTCTATGCATGTATAATCTAGAATGTTTGGTAGTTAGGTTAACTCTAATCATGTGTCAATTACAATTTTCCTCATGAGACATCTTTACACGGTTAGCACTAATTTTAATGGGGTTTTTTTATGTTTGCTATGTACAATAACTGCAAACACAATTATGGAATATAGAGAAATAGAAATATTTACCTCATTCTTAACATTCTTTTTTTTTTTTAATTTTTAAAAATAATTTAACCACCTTGTAAATACAACAGAAAAACTCTGTTCTGTTCAGATTATTTTCTACAGTTGGGGAACTTAAGTTCTTCTTCAAGTCATTGCTCATGTCCATTCCATGTAGGTATGCGCACGCAGTGTGCATGTGTCGTCGGAAATGTTTCCCTTAGCAGTACCCATTGGGCCACCAGGGGAGCCCCCTGGAGTGGTGCCACTATACTGGCCAATATATACCGCAGCTGGCCCTCCACCCCCTCCGTTCCTTCTTGCCACTCATGATGGTCATTGCTCTTGCTCTGCAAGCACCCTTTAGCAGCTCACCTAGAGTTAGAGTTCTTTGTTAAAGTTTCACAGTTTATTGTTCTTACTAGCTTCTTAAGTAGCTGTTAAATGTTTCATCATGTGTTAAGGACTCAGTGGGGCATGCCTGGGCCTCAAGGCTTCAAGCTCTGGGAGAAGTCCCAGAGGCCTATGCCCTGCGGAGACCCTCATTTTGCCTGCCTTAGGTGCCTTGGTGAGGCCCATTTGTCCGAAGCCTGTAAAATCTGTAACGCCTTCAAGCCACACACAAAGCAAGAGAAAGAATCGTGCTTGAAGATTATACTTGTGAAGGTGCCTGGCACCGGCAACCAACCCAGCAGGGCCGGCCCGAGCCATTCGCGTGCCCCGGGAGCGCGACACATGCGCGGCCCCGCCCCCGGGCGCGCGGCGCATGTGCGGCCCCACCCCAGGCGCGCGGTGCATGTGCGGTCCCGCGCCTGGCGCATGCGTGGCGCCGCCCCCGCCTGGCCCGGCAGCCCTGCGCGGCGCCCCTTATAATGAAGCGCCCCGGGCGGTAGCCCGCCTGGCCCGTACCTTGGGCTGGTTCTGCAACCCAGCTTTGGCAACTCAGAGTTCACTGGCCTTGGTGCGGGAGGCACCAGGCCATTCATGCACCTCCCCAGCACCGTGTAAACCTCAGCACCGGTCTCAGTTTCCGGTGACCCAGAAGAAGAGGAGGTCTAGCAGGGGCAGGTCACCTCCAAGGCGCATGTCCTCCTTGTGCCCTCACATGGGGTACACTGCACCATCGAGTGCCGTGCCGGGACCATCGTGGCCAGGCAAACACCAATCTCGTCCATGCTGAGACTCTATCCCAGCGTAGGACTTCCCGGAGCCCTCCACACTGGAGACTTTCGAGGCAGCTGGAGACTTGATCAAACTGTCCTTTTCCCCCACCTTGGTACCAGCACCGGCCCCAGCCAAGGATTGTGACCTGGGTTGGCACCAGTCAGTGGTCCGGGCACCCAGTATCCCAGGCCCAGAAGCAAGAGGGCATCACTGCTGCAGCCCTGTACCAGGTGCAGCACTGCCCACAGCCTCAGCACTCATGGCAGCCTCAACTCTGGCCCACGCCCTGGAACAGCACCGGTACAAGGTCCTCAGGCGGTACCGAGTGCGGCACCAAGCTCTATGGCTGCCGGCCCTTCTCCAGTGGGCTAACTAGCACTGGCACCGGCCTTGCCTCCCCCTTCTCCCCAGCATTGGGGCAAGCCAGAGTTGATGGCCCAGCACGCTCCAACTGGGAGATCACCGGCTGCGACCACCTCTGCTCCACCCTGGTTGACCTTGGCGTACTCGATCAACTCAGAGGCGGAGTGGGGATGGTCACCCAGATCCAGGTCCCAGCACCGCAGCGCCTCCGCACATCTATGTCAACAGCAGCATCAATGGGTCCAGCCAGTCCTGGTACTGCTGCAGTCCTGGCCTCAGCAAACACAGGCCCAAGCTCCGTGGCCGTTTTGGACCCCTTGGGCCTACTGTCAGAGCCAGGATGTGGGCCCCTCTAGATCAGAGGCAGTCTTTTCTGGGCCTAGAGCGCCTCCTTCAGCAACCCCATTGATTCTGTCCCCCACGTTGGGACAATCCCTTCCTCCAGGCCAGGCCTCCCTGACACCCTCGGAGAGAGAGGCCCCCGCTGCTCATCCCTCCACAGTGCCCTCATCTGTGGCCTCTCAGGCCCCCCTCACAAGCCTGTGATCCTGTGGAGGCAGGCATGTAGGGGTCTTCGTACTCCTCTCTGGACGAGGCCCTTGGCGACTCTCTCCCCTCCATGCCTTCCATGGACTCGAGGTCCCACCAGGACCTCCTTCGTCGCCTGGCCCAGAGTTTGAGAATCCAGGCTGAGAGGGTGTCTGAGGACTCTGACCCTGTGGTCGATATCCTGCAGCCCAACACCTCTACCAGAGTGGCACTTCCCATCAACAAGACTGTGGTCAAATTCACAAAGACCCTCTGGCAAACTCCGGCCTTTAACCCACCAATAGACAAGAAGGACAAGCGGCGGTACTTTGTGTCACAGGAGGGGAATGAACACCTCTTCTCCTACACGCCTCTGGGGTCTTTGGCTCTCGAGGCAGTGATCCAAAGGGAGAGGCAGGGCCCAGCCAGGCATCACCCATAAGAGTAGGGATGCTAAGAAAATGGACCTGTTGGGCAGGAAGGCCCATGCATCCGGGAGTCTTCAACTCCGTATAGTGAACCAGCAGGTTTTGCTGTCTCGCTGTGTGTATAACGCCTGGGCATCCAGGGACAAGTTTGCCCAACTGCTTCCCCGGGACTCTCGGCCTGAGTTTAGAGCCCTCACGGAGGAGGGCAAGGTAGTCTCTTGGGCCACCCTTCAGGTGGCCAATGCAGCAGCCTGGTCTATAGCCATGGGGCTGATTTTACATCACAGCTCCTGGTTGCAGGGGTCTGGAGTGCCTCCTGAGTTCCAGAATACCATTCAGGACCTTCCTTTTGAGGGCCCGTCCCTCTTTTCCAAGCAGACCGACCAACATCTGCACAGCCTCAAGGATATCTGGCACACATTAAAGTCTTTGGGTATACATTCGCTCCCTATCTAATGGTGCTCCCTGTCAGGCAGAAATACCCCTAGGTCCTCCCAGCAGGGCACCCGCCCAGACTTCTCCATAATAGAAACGGCAATGGAAGGAATGGCAGATGCCATTCCCGGCCAGCCCACAAACAGGGTCAGGACCCATTCAGTAAGTCCTCAGGCCCCGTCAAGGGTTTTGAGGGTGTGCCCGACGACAGCTTACCAGCCTCATCCCCCCCCTTTCCAGGACCGCCTATTCATTTTCTGCCGGGCCTGTGAATCCATTACCTCTGACTGTTGGTCTTAGAAACAGGAGGAAGGGGGTAAGCCAACCCCTTCCTTTCTCTCCTCTCCCCCCCCCCCCCATCCCATTTCCCTGTCCCTCTTCAGGGACTCCTCTCACGAGCTATTCCTACGGGAGGAGGTTCATCAGCTCCTCACCCTGGGCTGCAGAAGTGGTTCCCCCAGGCTTCTTGGGCAGGGGCTTCTACTCCTGGTACTTTGTGGTCCCCAAAGCCAAAGTGGACCAGCTGGTGGAGTACTTCCATATTTCCATTGTATCCCACCACCGGTGGTTCCTCCGCTTTACAGTGGGCTAGGACCATTATCTGTTTATGGCCCTCCCTTTTGGCCTTTCCACAGCCCCCATGGTCTTCACAAAGTGCATGGCGGTTGTTGCCGCCGCTCTGAGAAAGCTTTCCCAGCATTACATAGGAATTCTGTAGCAAAGGAACTGGATTCTGTCCATTCAGGGAGACATTCAACTACATTATACCTTGACTTTATCAAAGCTTTTGATATGGGCTATAAGGTGAATAGAAAGCTGGCTAGATTGTTGGGCTCAGCATGTAGTGATTAATGTCTGGTTGGCAGCCGGTATCAAGTGGAGTGCCCCTCAGGTTGGTCCTGGGCTTGGTTTTGTTGAACATCTTCATTAACGATCTGGATAATAGGATGGATTGTACCCTCAGAAAGTTTGTGGATAACACTAAGCTGGGGGAAAGGTAGCTATGTTGGAGGGTAGGGATAGGGTCCAGAGTAACCCAGAACAAATTGGAGGATTAGGCCAGAAGAAACCTGATGAGGTTCCACATGGACAAGTACAGAGTGCTGCACTTAGGATAGAAGAAACCCAGGCACTTCTATAGGCTGGGGACCGACTGGCTAAGTGGCAGTTGTGTAGAAAAGGACCTGAGGATTACAGTGGATGAAAAGTTGGATATGGGTCAACAGTGTGCCCTTGTTGCCAAAGGGCTAAAGGCATTTTGGGCTGCATTAGCAGGAACATTGCCAACAGATCAAGGGAAGTGATAATTCCCCTCTATTCAGCATCCAGTTTTAGGCCCCCAACTACATAAAGGGAGGTAGACAAATTGGACAGAGTCCAGCGGAGAGCAACAAAAATTTTTAGGGGGCTAGGGCACATGACTTGTGAGGATAGGCTGAAGGAACTGGGCTTATTTAGTCTGCAGAAGAGAAAAATGAGGGGGAGGGTGATAATCTGATGGAGGATGGAGGTAGACTATTTTCAGTGGTAGTAGATGACAGAACAAGGAGCAATGATCTCAAGTTGCTGTGGGGGAGATGTAGATTGACTATTAGGGAAAAACTATTTCAGTAGTAGGATGGTGAAGCATTGGAAAGACTTACCTAGAGAGGTGGTGGAATCTCCAGCCTTATTGGATTTTAAAGCCAGTCTTGACAAAGCCCTGGCTAGAATGTTTTAGTTGGGATTGGTCCTGCTTTTAGCAGGGGATTGGACTCCATGACCTCTTAAGGTTTCTTCCAGCCCTAATCTTCTATGATTAACCAGCTAGACCATCCTTTCTCTTCCTGCAGTTCCCTGTCTCATTCATTACCTGGCTACTTTTCACAGATTCCTGTTTCACTCAAACACTGCGATACTTGGGAAGTAAAGTTGTAGATCTCAGAGTAACGGCATATTGATGTCACGACGTACTCTAGTATTTCACAAACAAAAGATGGTCCAGTAAAAATATTACCTTCTCCACCTTGTCTCTCTAATATCCTGGAACCAACATGGTTACAGCTACATTGCATTCAACAGTCTCTCCAAGAATTCTCTCATAGGTTGAATGAAAAAGGTGAATGAACTGAGAATTTAAGAGATTTCACAATTGAGAGCTAGACTTCACATTGAGTACTGTACTAGAAATGTAGACTTAGAACTTTCAAGGAGGAGATACAGCTGCCCACCATAACGCTTTGAAATGCACGCATAAGAAATCAGTGAAATCAACATAATACACCCCACTATCCATGTGTGCAAGATCTTATAGACAATTCAACAGTACATCATCATGGTAGGATAAGAAAACTAAAAAAAATCTGGTAATATCCAGATGCATATTTGGCCTTTGACAATGACCATGTAGAAATTGTTCATCTGTTCTACAACCAGCCTCGTTTCCATAATATACCCATATCTGTAATCTGACTGGATACTACCAAGGAAATTGGCACCAATCAGATTAGCACTTCCGCAGAGAACTACGGTATTAATACAGATTCAGTGGTCCTGAGTCTTAGGCACCAATGTATGTTCCGTACATTGTTACTGAAGCTCAAAATTATTATTTTTTTTTTTTTTAAGTAAGAGACTAAAAAATAATTGGGTTCTGCACAAACTCACTCCAAACTTTTTGAAACTTAGTTTTCCTATTCAGAATGCTAATGGATTATATTTAATAAATTTGTAGGGGAAAAAACTGTCTTGAATCAAAGACCTTAACTTCTTTCCTTCTGTCAGCTGCTAGAGGTAAGCAGCACAGATGTACAAATGCCTTATGTACAATCATATTTTGATGCAATGCTTGCTAACTTGGACACTAATTTATATAAGATATAGATGTATGAGTCTGTATGTTTATGTCTAAAGAATGGATTAAATGAGCTGAAGCGTCTGGATATTATATGCCTCAGATTTCTATGATAATTTTTATATAGGAATACAAAATTGGCCTCAGTCACCACTTGCATGGATTTTTCATTTGGAATTGTTCCTCGGACTGCAACTGTCCTAGCCTGTTGTATCGCGTGACACACATTTTCTGGGAGCAATTTCCAAACCATTGAAATGTGTTAGCTATGTCAAGCACATTTGCTGCCAAATACACAGGAACATGATCCTATATTCATTAATGCCATAGATTCTTCTATTATGAACATTTAAATAACCAATATAATGCCTCCCAAACCTTTGTTTGTAACATTATTTTAATAATTTTGTTTACAAATGCGTTTTGCTTATTTTATTTGTATATTTTTAAACAGAATCATCTCAGTGTTTTCTCAGTGGTTAATCCACTTGCTTCAAGTATAACGTCCAGTATAACTTCTAGTCTGGCTTCCAGTATTGGATCAGATAATTCATCCCCAACAGCTCCCTCAGTTATCAGTGCCAAAGCTGTCCCGTTTTACCCTGGCAGCAATACAGTTGAATCAGTTATAGGTAAGTCTGAGCTTTTCCTCTTTTACTGCATGTGTTTTGTAGTTTTTTTTGAGATTTTTCTATTTTAATATACATTCAGAAAATACATACTGAAAAGGACAGTTATAGTTTTACAAACTTATTTAAAATTAATACTTGGAATTGAATTTAATGCTTTTCCAAATAAGCATCTTTTGTACTTCTCTGATGGAAATTTAGGCATTATCAACCTGGATTTATTAATGGATCATTTAATCTGGTATTCTGTCTCTGACAGCAGTCAGTATTTAAAAAGTTGTAAAACTTTGATAATATTTTAAACTGTATTCTTATTGGAGAGGAGTTATTTTCTGGTCTGCTGCTGGTGATCAATTCATGCTATCAGACATGAAGAATGATATTATTTTACAATTTTATTCCAGCAAGTGTAATTGCTGATTGTTTTATTTAATAGAAATGTGAATGCCTTCTTTGAGAGATTGTCCCTATATATTCTATTCTTAATGTTCATGTGGTTGGAATCTTTTGGTCAACAGTTTCAATTCGGGCTACGTATGTGCCCTGAATGTCCTTGTGCCGTGTACTGGGCTTCAGATGGTTTACTTTGCCACCTTGCCCTAAACCAAGGCAGGGCTGTGACTGTTTGTTTGTCACCCCATCCTGAGCTAAGGCTGGGCTTTGACTGTTTACCGTGCCGCCCTGCCCTGAACCGAGGCTGAGCTTTGACTGTATTACTTTGCCGCCCCGCCCTGAAGCAAGGGCTTGGGCCTCCAAATTCCCACCCTGAGCAAGGGCCTGGGCTCTGGACCAAAACCCCCGCTAATTCCCCAAACAGACTGAAGAGGGTGTAGTGGGTCGGAGTGGCTGCCCACTGACCCCGAGGGGGATGCACCCCTCCATGAGCCCTACAGGTTTACAGAGTGCATCACAAAACAAATACTGCCAGCTACTATTGAAGAGGGCTCTGAAGCGTAGTTGGGCATGCTCCCCCAGGGAGGCATAAGGATCTTGCGCAAAAGGGGTTTTTGTGCAAGGCCACACTGCTTGTTTTTGCGCAAAAACCCCTTGCACAAAAACGACTTAGAATAGATTATGCAAATGAAGCACAACAAAATGCTAATCAGTGCTTCATTTGCATTGCCTTTTCCAGCAAAAGGTGTAGTGTAGACATAGCTACAGTGTTTGTTCAAGATCCTTACCAGTCTTCCATTCCAGAGACTTCAGCCCTCTTGTTAGAAGAACCCCTCTTTATTAGCATGGAAGAGCTCTGGCCTTTTGTGTCCTGGTTGGCTTCCTTCTCTCCTATATCTTCCTACATTTGCCTGAGACAAATGCACATTCTTTTGACTAGAGTAAAGTGGGCTCATGCACAGCTTGTCAAACACATTTTAAAGAACATAAGTCTAGCACATATTCAGAATTTTTGTACGTAAGCCATGCATTCAGCATGCCAGAATTTTAATGATCAGTGAGTTATTAATTTTCCAATGATACCTTACATACTATCTTTTATATATAGATTATAATAATATTAGCTGAGGTGAAATTGTTAGGCTTGACAAGTGCTGCTGACAGAGTAGTGACCACAGACAATATTATAGCACAAGGTACAAAGATTAAAATACAGAATAGTTTACCCCAAAATGAAAGCAATATAAATCCCCATACGTTTATTTAGTTATGGAGTAATTAAAGTCCAGTGCTCATTAGGTTGTTGAGGCCCCATCTGTACCCTAACTTGTTGTTCTCCATGGGGTTTTTTCTCCTATGCTTAGTCTAGTCTAGCAAACACACACAGTTTTTAATGCTTTTTTTCCCCTACATGTGTCTGAAAGAGAGAAGAGCCAGTATTTATAAAAGCCCCAGACTCCTTTTCTTTCCTAGCTTGTTTTTCCAGCCAGGCTTACCCTTCCCCCTACTATATAAGGATGGTTCAGTCAGTTTCCCGTGGCCTACTGCTTTGTCTCTTCTGTAGATTCATAGATTTTTTTTGAGGCCAGAACTGATCTTTATGATATAATCTGACTTGTGAGAGTGTCTGTTCTGAATCATTTCCTTCATCCATCATTGAGGGAAGGGGATAAAAAGGGATAAAACGGCAGCAGGGCTGTTGCTGCTGTTTTACTTGATGTGAAACCTAGTTGATCAGAACTAAAAGTAAGGGGAATTCTGATAGTCCTGTCTCTCACAGCTTGAAGCTCAAGCCCCCCTCCCCCAAAAAACCCTCTATTTTCTTTTCTGAGTAGTGCTCCTAGGGGTGCTCCACTGTAGGTATTCCTGTGTACCTGCACCTCTACTCAGAGATTTTAGGTAGCAGTGTACATTTATCCTGCACATGTGCTTTTTCTCCCTTGTAGTCTGCCTGGAGGCTATCTATCACTCTGCGGGTGAAACCCCCTCAGTTCCTTCTTGCCTACTTTTGGCCATGGATAGAGTGAGCAGAAATGTAATGTGGATAAATGTAAAGTAATGCACATTGGAAAAAATAACCCCAACTATACATATAATATGATGGGGCTAATTTAGCTACAACTAATCAGGAAAGAGATCTTGGCGTCATCGTGGATAGTTCTCTGAAGACGTCCATGCAGTGTGCAGCGACAGTCAAAAAAGCAAACAGGATGTTAGGAATCATTAAAAAAGGGATAGAGAATAAGACGGAGAATGTCTTATTGCCCTTATATAAATCCATGGTACACCCACATCTTGAATACTGCGTACAGATGTGGTCTCCTCATCTCAAAAAAGATATACAGTAAAACCTGTGCTGTCTGAACCTAACTATCCGGAAAACTTTAGTAACCGGCAAAATTTAGAAACCAAGGGCTGGGCGCAGCCATGCGGCGCTGCACTTTGATCCTGCCAGCGCGAAGCAGGGCGCAGCCTCGTGGCACGCCGCTTTAATCCGGCTGGTGCGAGGCTGGGCCGGGCAGCTGGCGGCCCCTGCGGCACAGTAGTCACAGCTCCAGCGGGCAGAGAGTGCTTGCCACTTCTGTCAGCGGGGGGAGGGTACCAGTGATTTGGATCCAGAGAATGACTAAACTTTTAGTTTTGATTTGTTACTGTGCCTTATAATAATTACAGTACTGTTTGCATTTAATAAAATAAGTTTTACTATTATTGTCCATTGGTTTTTCCTAGGTTAATGGGACCCTCAGATAACCAGAATTTTTAGATATCCAGAACGCCCTAATCCCCAAGCATACCAGATAACACAGGTTTGACTGTACTGGCATTAGAAAAAGTTCAGAGAAAGGTAACTAAAATGATTAGGGGTTTGGAACGGGTCCCATATGAGGAGAGATTAAAGAGACTAGGACTTTTCAGTTTGGAAAAGAGGAGACTAAGGGGGGATATGATAGAGGTATATAAAATCATGAGTGGTGTGGAGAAAGTGAATAAGGAAAAGTTATTTATTTGTTCCCATAATATAAGAACTAGGGGTCACCAAATGAAATTAATGGGCAGCAGGTTTAAAACAAATAAAGGGAAGTTCTTCATACAGTGGACAGTCAACCTAAGGAACTCCTTGCCTGATGAGGTTGTGAAGGCTAGGACTATAACAGGGTTTAAAAGAGAACTAGATAAATTCATGGAGGTTAAGTCCATTAATGGCTGTTAGCCAGGATGGGCAAGGAATGGTATCCCTAGCCTCTGTTTGTCAGAGGGTGGAGATGGATGGCAGGAGAGAGATCGCTTGATCATTACTTGTTCGATTCACTCCCTTTGGGGCACTTGGCATGGGGCACTTGGCATTGGCCACTATCAGCAGACAGGATACTGGCCTGGATGGACATTTGGTCTGACCCAGTTAGGCCATTCTTATGTTCTTTGTTGTCCCTGTCTTATCTGTATCATTAACATAAGTAGTAGGGTTTGTTTTGTTTTGTTTTGTTTTGTTTTGTTTCCTTTGTTTTATATAATAGTGTTTCCTTTTTATCCTGTTGGGATTTTTAAAAAAGAAGAAGAAAAAGAACTTTAGTTTACATTTCTGCCCTGTCTGGATGTATTTCTCCCCCTCTCCTGCAAAGTCTGGGAGAGTCCCATATCTCTTAGAGTGCACTCTCTGCTGAACTCCTTCTTTTGGAAAAGGCAGGTCAGCCTGCAGGGGACACTGTGTGGACCCCAAATCATCCCTGGACCCTACAATTTCAAAGGGGGAGGGTCATGGAAAAGACCAGTAGATTCCCCCCATAAAGGCTCCAGAAAAAGGGCTCCAACCCCCCAAATAGAGTCACTGGCCAGTCAGAGGGGTTCCCTAGTGCAGTCAGCCACCTCGGTACCAGCGGCTCTGAAGTATGATACCCATAAACATCAGGGTGCCTCTGCTATGAGATCTGCCACGCTTCGTAGAGACACAGCAAACACAAGTTCAAGTTTGAGTGTTTCTCATGGATTCACCATAGAATCATAGAACTGGAAGGGACCTTGAGAGGTCATCGAGTCCAGTCCCCTGCCCTCATGGCAGGACCCAGTGCCATCTAGACCATCCCTGATAGATGTGTATCTAACCTGCTCTTAAATATCTCCAGAGATGGAGATTCCACAACCTCCTTGGGCAATTTATTCCAGTGTTTAACCACCCTGACAGTTAGGAAGTTTTTCTTAATGTCCAACCTAAACCTCCCTTGCTGCAGTTTAAGCCCATTGCTGCTTTTCCTATCGTCAGAGGCCAAGGAGAAAAATTTTTCTCCCTTCTCCTTGTGACACCCTTTCCAAATTAAACAAGCCCAGTTCTTTCAGTCTTCATTGGTAGGTCATGTTCTCTAGACCTTTAATCATTCTTGTTGCTCTTCTCTGGACCTTCTCCAATTTCTCCACATCTTTCTTGAAATGTGGTTCCCAGAACTGGACACACTACTCCAACTGAGGCCTAATTAGCGCAGAGTAGAGCGGAATAATGACTTAACGTGTGTTGCTCACAACACTCCTGTTAATGCATCCCAGAATCATGTTTGCTTTTTTTTGCAACAGCGTCACATAGTTGACTCATATTTAGCTTGTGGTCCACTATGACCCCTAGATCTCTTTCTGCAGGACTCCTTCCTAGATAGTTGCTTCCCATGCTGTATGTGTGACACAGATTGTTCCTTCCTAAGTGGAGTACTTTGCATTTGTCCTTATTAAACTTTATCCTCTTTACCTCAGACCATTTCTCCAGTTTGTCCAGATCATTTTGAATTATGATCCTATCCTCCAAAGCAGTTGCAACCCCGCCAAGCTTCATATCATCTGCAAAAACTTAATAATCGTACTCTCTATGCCAATATCTAAATAATTGATGAAGATGTTGAACAAAACTTGTCCCAAAAAAGACCCCTGCAGAATCCCACTTATGTCATGATCTTCCACAGTGTTTAGAAGTCTCATAGATATGGGCCAACCTTCAAATTTTGGCCAGAAACTGCTTAGTAGTTCATATGCCAACGTGTACCTTCTCAGCCTGTAATGCCTGGATGTTTGTTCATGAGATGTCTTCAGATATGGCTCACTTCTGTCTATTCCCCAAACAAGGACAGACTAACCAAACTGCTCTCATGGTGAGGCAATCACTGGGCTGGTGGAAAGACCCATCCAATATCTTAGCAGGCATTCCATTTGTACAGCTGCCACCGATGCAGACTCTAACAAGAGATATCTGCCTAATAGGATGGGGAGCTCATCTACATGACTGTGAAGTTCAAGGCAAGTGATCTTCTAGAGAAGACACCTTCCATATCAATCTCTTGGTGCTAAAGGCCATTAGGAACACCTGTGCACACTTTCTGCCTTTCATGAAGGTTATGGAAGACAATATAATCTATGTTTTACACTAATTCCCAGGAGGGTGCCCGCTCTTCCTCCTGCTGCATGAAAACTTTCAAATTTTTGAATTGGTGTATCCATCACAATGTGTTCATGTCAGGTATCTGCCTACCAGGGATACAGAACAATCTGTCAGAACTTTTTTCATGACCACAAATGGCAGCTGAACTCAGAGGTGTTTTGAGATATATTCACCCTTTAAGGAATTCCAACTGCAGTCTCTTCTCTACTTCCTGGAACAAGAAATGTCTTTGTTACTCCAGGCCAGCAGTGGAGCAGTAACATTGACTGGGAGACTTCCTCATTCTTCCATGGGACAGAGACCTCTTGTATGCCTTTCATCCTCTGTGCAAGGTCCGTTGAAAATTTGACAAGATGAAGGGAGAGTTATTCTGATTGTCCCCTCCTGGCCAAGGCAAATTTTGTTTCCTTATCTGACATACGTGGCACTATGTCCTCCGGTTCATCTTCGGCTCATTTCCCACCTGCTCTCTCAAAGCAATGCGCAGATCCTTCATCCCAGCCTGTGGCTCTTCTGCTTCTAGGCTTGGCTCCTTCTTGGTTCCCAGACTTAGAAATAGAATTGTCTGATGAGGTGAAAGATATATTGCTGCACAGCTGAAAGTCAAATGCTTGACGTACTTATCTACAAAAATCGAAACAATTCCAAATTTGGTGTCATTCTAAGAAAACAGACTCAATTTTGTCTTCCCTCCCTCTAATTTTAAACTACGTTTTAGACCTCAAGGGGTCAAAACTTTCATTCAGCTCCTTTAAGGTACATCTTGCAGCTATAATGGCTATTCACCATCAGGTAAGTGAAAACTTAGTGTTCACTCACCCACTAATGCTTTAAGGGCACTGGGAGTCTCTTTCCACATGTTAGATTACACACTCCAACTTGGGATCTTAAACTTGTTCTCAAAGCTTTGACTAGACCCCGCCTATGAGCACATGAAAAGTTGCTATCTCTTACACCTGTCCTTGAAGACAGCATTTCTAATTGCCATCACTTCAGCTAGGTGCATATGAAAAAAGCAGCCCTATTGGCATGCCCACAATACACTCTTTTTTAACAACTAAATAATTCTGAGGCACCATCCCTAGTTTCCCCCTAAAGTTGCCTCCACTTTCCATATGAATCAACAGATTCATCTTCCTGTTTTTGTTTTTGTTTGTTTGTTTGTACCAAAACCACATAGTGGCAACAGGGAGGCAGTGCTGCATATGATAAATGTTTGAAAAGCATGAGCATTCTACTTGGACAGGACTAAAGATTTCAGGAAGTCACCTAAACTCTTCCTTTCATTCATGGAAAGATCCAAAGGCTCTGCAGTATCAGTTCAAAGACTATCCAAATGGGTCTTGCATTGTATTAATAACTTTTATCAAGCATGCTATCTGTTGCCTTTGTCTGGAATCCATGCTCACTCCACAAAGTCAATTTCTACCTCAATCACATTTCTTAAAAATGTCCCTAACTCAGAAATCTGCAAATTAGCAACTTGGGCCTCTGCCCACATTTTCACAGAACATTATGTGATCACTAGAGGTTCAGCCTCTGATATCATCTTTGGCTACACAATATTATCTATCTTAACAGACTCCACTCCAGACCTCCATGGTGGATACCACTGTGAAGTCACCTATAGTAGAACGCCAATTAGGGATACTACTTGAAGAAGAGGAGGAAGTATTCACCCTGTGCAGTAATAATGGTTCTTTGAGATATGTCTTTCTATGGGTTTTCCATAATCTTCTCTCTCTTCTCCTCTATTTCAGAATTCTGTATAAGGGGCTCTGCAGTAGAGGAGGATTTGCCTATGCAGTGCCAGAAAGCCACAAGGCAGATCATAAGGGAGGGAGAATACATGGGCTGAATGGACATTGCTGCCTAAAATCTCTGATTAGAGGTGCCAGGGCACAGATACACCTACAATGAAGCACCCATAGGGACACACATTTCAAAGAACCATCATTACTGCCCAAGTGAGTAACTTTGATTTTTAACTGTAACTGACTTTCCCCCAGACTCTTTCTATATTCCAGGGATGGGGAACCTAAGTCCCAGGGGCTGGATGTGACCCCCGGCTTGTCACTTGTGTGCAGCCCCTGACTGATTTTTTTTTCTCACCTGTGTGCAGCCCCTGACAGAAAAATCAGTGGCTCAGAGGCCCCCAGTCCAAAAAAAGGTTCCCCACCCTGCTTTATTTCAATTACAGATTGGCTTATAAGGCAGAAGTGCTATATCTGAACATTGGATTCTTAGTTGATATAATAGACATCACAGAAACTTGGTGGAATGAGGACAATCAGTGGGACATAGTCATACCAGGGTACAAAATATACCAGAAGGACCAAACAGGTCATGCTGGTGGGAGAGTGGCACGATGTAGAATCAAATGAAAATGTAGAATCAAATGAAGTAAAAATTTTAAATGAACCAAAATGTTCCATAGAATCTCCATGCTCTAATAATAAGAATATAGCAGTAGGGATATGTTATCAACCACCTGAACAGGATAGCGATAGTGACTATGAAATGCTATCAAAATGAAAAACTCAGTAATTATGTTCTTATACAATCCATTTTAGCCTACCTCCTCCGCTTGAAGAACCAAGACCTAGTGCTTCCCTTCATCGAAGTCCTCCTGGCGGCTATCTCTGCCTTCCACTGCCAATTCAAGGGTGGTCAGTGTTCTTTCACGAGATGATAGGCCTGGTTCTTAAAAGGTCTAGAGAAGCTTTTTCCAACTGTCTGTCCTTGCATTCCTCACTGGGACCTTAACTTGGTTTTCTGCAAGTTCATAGAGCTCTCCTTTGAGCTCTAGCGTTGTGCTCTCTTTCACACCTGTCTTGGGAGGTGACCTTTTTTGTGGCTATCACTTTAGCCAAGAGGGTCTCCAAGCTCCATGCCTTGATCTCAGAGGTACCATATACAGTATCTTCTCAAGAATAAGGTGCAGCTCTGACTCTGCCTGTCATTTCTCCTCTTTCCACATGGATCAGGACATCGTCTTTCTCATCTTCTACCCCATGTCTTATAGCTCTAATTAGGAACAGCGCCTCCACACCCTGGATGTGAAGAGTGCACTCGCCTTTTACCTGGACCTCATCAGGCCCTTTTGCAAGTCATCCCAGCTCTTTGTTGCTTATGCCGACAGAGTGAAATGGATCCCGGTGTCTAAACCGAGAATTTCCAAATGGATAATCTCTTGCATCTGAGCATGCTACGACCTGGAAGTCTCCAGCCTCCTTTCCTGGTGAGGTCACACTCAGCAAGAGCACAGGCCTCCTCAGCAGGCTTTCTGGCTCATATTCCCATCCAGGATATCAATCCATACATTTACAACGCACTATTATCATCACACAACAACCCCAACAAACTGCTGGGTTTGGTGGAGCCATGTTGCAGTCAGCATGTCTTTAAACTCCTCCCTCCACCAGAGACATGGCTTGCAGTCACCTACATTGAATGGACATGAGCAAGTATTCAAAGAAAAGACAGTTACCTGTTTCTGTAACTGATGTCCTTCGAAATGTGTTACTTATATTCATTCAACACCCTGTCTTCTTTCCCCAGTGTCGTAATTTCTGGCAAGAAGGTACTGAGGGTGGAGGGGGCCAGCAGCACCCTATATAGCATGGTATATGTGCACCACTCTGCGGGAACCATAGCTGACCCCTGTGGGTCCTGCTGAATGCAAGTCTTCTAGCACCAGTGCATGTGGCGACTGCACACACCTGTGTTGAATGGACACAAGCAACACATTTAGAAAAACATCAGTTACTGAAACAGCCTGGGCTCAGTCCTTCTTCCCCCTTCCCCCCCTACCACCCACCCACCCACACACACACACACACACACACATCACCCCAAATCTCCTTTGTATTTGTTTCTTAGATGTTCATAGCAGTTATCCTGGGCAGGAATTCAGTGAAGAATTAACCCTGATTATGTGTCACTCCTGCCTTAAATTGTTTTTACATATGGCTATAATTTTTGTTTTCCAGTGTGGTCCCCTCACTTCAGTGGAAAAATTAAAAAAGGAGTGGATGTAACAAACAATACACTGAAAGGGCAGGCTTTTTTAGGCCTTGTCTACACTGGCATGTTTTGTCACCAAAAACTGCTTTTTGGCAACAAAACAGTGAGAGTAAAATTGTGAGGCACGTAGAAGAACATAATTTGTTGGGCAAAAGTCAACATGGTTTCTGTAAAGGGAAATCATGTCTTACTAATCTATTAGAGTTCTTTGAAGGGGTTAACAAACATGCAGACAAGGGGGATCCAGTAGATAGAGTATACTTAGATTTTCAGAAAGCCTTTGACAAGGTCCCTCACCAAAGGCTCTTGTGTAAATTAAATTGTCAAGGGATAAGAGGGAAGGTCCTTTCATGGATTGAGAACTGGTTAAAAGACAGGAAACAAAGGGTAGGAATAAATGGTAAATTTTCAGAATGGAGAGGGGTAACTAGCGGTGTCCCCCAAGGGTCAGTCCTGGGACCAATCCTGTTCAACTTGTTCATAAACGCAAAAGTCGTCAAAAGCGAAAACTGGTCAAATGGGTTATTCTGCCGGCCACTGTCGACAGGGTGATAGCCACTTTGCCAGGAAATGTCGACAGTGGGCGGCAGAAGAACCCATTTGACCAGTTTTCGCTTTTGGCGACTTTTGCATGTTGACAGCACATTCATCACCAAACCTTCCCTGTGTAGACATAGCCTCTTTGGCTGTGTCTAGACTACACATCTCTGTTGACAGAGAGATGTAGATTAGGCACGTCGAAATTGCTAATGAAGCAGGGATTTAAATATCCCGCACTTGATTAGCATAAACATGGCCGCCGCTTTTTTTCGAAACTGAGCTTTTTTGAAAAATAATGGCAGTCTAGATGCAGATCTGTCAAAAATAAACCCTTTTTCGACAGATCCTGTATTCCTCAAAAAATGAGGTTTACAGGATCTGTCGAAAAAGGGTTTATTTTCGACAGATCGCATCTAGAATGCCGGTTTTTTTCCAAAAAAAGCGGCGGCCATATTTATGCTAATGAAGTGCGGGATATTTAAATCCCTGCTTCATTAGCAATTTCGACGTGCCTAATCTATATCTCTGTGTCGACAGAGAGGTGTGGTCTAGACACAGCCTTTGAGTCCCTGCAATAATTTGAGAGAAGGAACTATTCTAAGAAGTAGAATTCAGCTGTTACTCATCTTCTTGTACATATATTGTCTTGCTGCCTTATACCCATTATACTGCCATAGAATGGATATGTTTCTGGAGAAGTGACATTAAACAAACTCCAAGGTTTGGCATCCAACTTCATTGTATACCAGAATGCATTCTCTTTCATCTTACAATGGAGGGTTTGTTCTTAATGTGAACAAATGCTGTTCCCAATCCCTGTAGAAATATAGTCCATAAGACTGCTGGGTCTAGAACACAAGAACATAAGAATGGCCGTACTGGGTCAGACCAAAGGTCCATCTAGCCCAGTAGCCTGTCTGCCGACAATGGCCAGCACCAGGTGCCCCAGAAAGGGTGGACCGAAGACAATGATCAAGCGATTTGTCTCCTGCCATCCTTCTCCAGTCTCTTGCAAACAGAGGCCAGGGACACCATTTCTATCCCCTGGCTAATAGCTGTTTATGGACCTAACCTCCATGAAATTATCCAGCTTCTCTTTAAACTCTGTTATAGTCCTAGCCTTCACAGCCTCCTCTGGCAAGGAGTTCCACAGGTTGACTACACGCTGTGTGAAGAAGAACTTTCTTTTATTCGTTTTAAACCTGCTACCCATTAACTTCATTTGGTGTCCTCTAGTTCTTCTATTATGGGAACTAATAAATAACTTTTCTTTATTCGCCCTCTCCACACCACTCATGATTTTATATACCTCTATCATATCTCCCCACAGTCTCCTCTTTTCTAAACTGAAAAGTCCCAGTCATTTTAACCTCTCTTCATATGGGACCCGTTCCAAACCCCTAAACATTTTAGTTGCCCTTTTCTGAACCCTTTCCAAGGCCAAAATATCTTTTTTGAGGTGAGGAGACCACATCTGTACACAGTATTCAAGATGTGGGCGTACCATAGTTTTATACAGGGGCAGTAAGATATTCTGGGTCTTATTTTCTATCCCTTTCTTAATAATTCCCAGCATCCTATTTGCCTTTTTGACCGCCACTGCACACTGTGTGGAAGTTTCCAGGGAACTATCCACGATAACTCCAAGATCTCTTTCCTGATTTGTTGTAGCCAAATTAGCCCCCATCATACTGTACGTACAGTTGGGGTTATTTTTCCAAATGTGCATTACTTTACACTTATCCACATTAAATTTCATTTGCCATTTTGTTGCCCAATCACTCAGTTTGGCGAGATCTTTTTGGAGTCCCTCACAGTCTGCTTCTGTCTTGACTATCCTAAACAGTTTGGTATCATCCGCAAACTTTACCACCTCACTGCTTACCCCTTTCTCCAGATCATTTATGAATAAGTTGAACAGGATTGGTCCCAGGACTGACCCTTGGGGGACACCGCTAGTTACCCCTCTCCATTCTGAAAATTTACAATTTATTCCTACCCTTTGTTTCCTGTCTTTTAACCAGTTCTCAATCCATGAAAGGACCTTCCCTCTTATCCCATGACAATGTAATTTACACAAGAGCCTTTGGTGAGGGACCTTGTCAAAGGCTTTCTGAAAATCTAAGTATACTCTATCTACTGGATCCCCCTTGTCTGCATGTTTGTTAACCCCTTCAAAGAACTCTAATAGATTAGTAAGACATGATTTCCCTTTACAGAAACCATGTTGACTTTTGCCCAACAAATTATGTTCTTCTACGTGCCTCACAATTTTATTCTTTACTATTGTTTCGACTAATTTGCCCGGTACTGAAGTGAAAACTCATTCTCTTCCACTTAGCTTCATTTACAGTTGAAAAAAACCACATAAATTTCAGTTCAAACATTCTCACTAGAATGAGAATGGTTGGTTAAAGGACTATACATCCATCAGGACTCAATGACTTCCTGAGGTCTGTTCCAATCCTATGATTCTATTATTCTACTGTATTTAGACTTTTTCCTAGTGGGATTAACTAATTCATTTCTAATCCATACCAGTGTGTGTGTGTCTCTTCCCTCCCCCCCTTGATTAGTGTGTTAATCAAGTGTGCACTACTTGATTAACACACTAAAAATGTCTAGAGGCATAGAGGCAAAATGATTCTCTTATAAGAACCAGGCACTTCTCTTTCACTGTGTGATGGTACAGTGTCGTCAATGGAACCACACCTACTTCTAGGTTCCTGTAAGCATGACTACAATAGAAATAATAATAATGGTCCAGGTAATAGTGTGAAGTTCCAGGAAACATTAACAGTTTTATCAATAATTCAGATACATTTTCATTAACATGATATTTTATTTAACAGGTTCTGCTTTAGATCTACATTTTAGTGACATAAATGTTGCATCCTTAGATAAAGAATTAGAAGATCAAGAAAAGAGTGACCTTGGATTAACAAGTAAGAATTCAGTTTACAAAAGTTGTCATGTATTTATTTAAGGTCTTTTTCTTCCCTATCACACTCTTCAGAAGATTTATCTTACAGCTAAGACTTACAGCAACTCATAAAGATGTGGACAGCCATACTGGAAACGTTAGCCTTTATCTGGCTGTTGACTCTGCAAGGATCCAATTTCAGATCCAGAAGCAGTGACTGTTATTCTACAGTCTATTTAGAGGGGAAAAAATTGAACAAGATTGCTTTAATGGAAAATCATTTTCCAACTTATTCCCAGATTCAGTCTGTTTCTCAGGAAAGTTAAGACCATGGCTCCCTTATATTTTAAACTTCCTGTTTGTATTATGTATGCAAGGAATATTAATTACGTTGAGATTTATCAAAGGCAATGTTCAGAGTAAGCAAAACCTAAACATCTTGATTTAAAAAAGTTGATTGTTTTTCCTTAATGGAGTGACAAGGAAAAGAGGAAGAAAACAATGCAAATAATTTAAATGAGTAAAATAATCATATTTAAAAGAAGGAACAACCAGTTAATTTGAAAGTCTGGTTGGCTTTGTTTTATAGTACTCACTCCTACATCTTCCTCTACATTATTTGCTTTCCTGTTTAGAACTGTGAGAGGCTGCTTCATCTGATTGGCCTGTTCTGAGAAAAGAGAGGAAGAGACAACACAAAGGAAGAGCAGTATTGGCGGGTGGAGGTGGGGAGGAGAGAACTTGGGAGGAAGGATGAAGGGAAGAAAAACATCAAGGAAGAAACAATTTTAAAATGCCAGCCTTTCTAGATGAAAACAGAAAAGGAGAGAAAGAATAGAAAAATAGGATGTTAAAACTAAGCCACTGTAATTTTGCTAAATATTTATTTTGACATGCATTTCAAGGTGATATATTGCTGAGAAAATAACATTAAAATAATGTATTAGTGTGGTGTAACCTTACCCATGCTCTCTTTGCATATAGCACATATGTTCTGTTGATATTTACCCCCAGTCTTTCTTAAACTTTTAGTAGTGGGAATACTGAGTTACTAGTGAGAAGGGAACATGCCGGGGGGGGGGGGGGAGGATCCTCTCTTGACCATACAGAAAGAAAAGGCTTCTGAAGCACAACAGTAGGATAATTTACAGAGACAAAAAAAGAGCTCTAGGTGCTTTGCAGATGGTAAGAAGTACTCAAATGTGCAAGAAAATGTAGATGATGGAATGTAATAAAATCAGAATGATAGAGCTCAGAGACAATTTTTCCTATCAGTTCATTGCATTAATTGTTATTAAAGAGAGCTTTACAATATTTTATATTATGTATCTTTGTTAATACTTATTTGACAGAAGCCTAAGATTTTGAAAAGGGAAGGGACTGCATGGGAAAGTATATTTTAGAGAGGAGAGAAGAATAAAACTGGAGAGAGAGTGGAAGGACAGTAACGACACACATGATACAATGGAGTTATTGTGTGGACATCTTGTGATCTGTCATAGCTTGATTCCCAAAATAACTAGTATCACCTTTACATTAGCTCTGACAACTTGGTGTTTAAATCCAGGTTTTCAATATTTGTATCCTGTAATGTTTGCTTGTACTGTAAAATACTTGGAATGCCTTTGTTTGGAAGGCTTTCTGGAAATGTGGTACATGAAGCCTTCTAGTCTTGTTCAGATTTTGACTGAAATAATTCTTCAAAGGGCTAAATTTCCTTTCATCTCAGGTACCTCTTGTGCATGTTTCAGAGATGGTCTGAGTGTCTCTTCAATGGGATTGAATGTGTATAGTGTCTACATTTATACATAATACAAGTTGTTTACAAAAGCAGTAAAATTTATTAACCTTTTCCTAGGATAGGAGTGAGAGAGATCCTATTGTGTTGCTTAGTGACTCAATTTTTTTTTCTTTGTATAGGTCAAAGGTTACTGGGAAGTTCAGCTCCTGTCAATATTCCAGGTTCTGTTGCTCGTTCCTCATGTTTACATTCATCATCTTCCTTTTCAACCTCTCCACTTAGTTCTCTTTCACAGTCGCTGTCTCAGTCTTTTATTTCATCCACTACGGCTCCTCACCAACAGCAGATTCAGCCTTTGAAATCAGAACATAGTGTGTTAGGCACTTCAGCCTCTTCTCATAACTCTTTAGGTAAGTCATGGGAATGGATAATTCTTTGTATATTGTAGAAAAGGAGTACATGACAAGTCAAACAGATTTTCAGCTGAAGTCTGTATACCTTTCCTGTTGTGATCTCTCATCTGGAAGCCAATGAAGAGCATAAGACATTAATGCCTCAAAGAGCTTCCTATCTAAGATATATCAGAAAAACAAATATAAGATATAGAATAAAGTTCAGGGAAGGGAAAGTGAGGAGAGATGATTTGCAATGGAGGAAGGAATAAATCATTCCTGAAATAGTTTTAAAGAGGGATTTGAAAGAGAAGAGAGGCCACTTGTCACTTTATTTGTGAGTGTTCTTGCTATAAAAAATAGTGTGACTTATAGTCATAGCAAAGAATGAGAAAGAGCTGAAGGTGAAAATACGAAATTTTGGGGGCAACAACTACTTTTTGGACTAGAAACAGATTCTAGTCTTCCTGTTTGCGTTTCAGGCTGTGCTTTGTGTGGCAGCAAACAAAAACCCACACATAATGAGGTTGGTGGAATGCTATAAATATTTTTTTAAATATTTTGCTTAATGTTGCATCTCCGAACATAGGTGTAAACATTATTACATATCTTGCAGCTAAAAAAATATAACTGTCTGCTTAGTGTTTTTATCTAATTGTTTAGCTCCCCCTGTAGTACATTTTATTAGAGATGTGCAACATGTTTATTCTTGTGTGTCCTATGTTTGGCAGGTTTAAATGGTGTTACTGGGAGCATTTGGGACTTCATAACTGGGAGTTTCTCTCCTACTCCATCCTCAATATTGAACAGTGGTACTATACCCTCAACAAACTCAAATACCAGTGGAAATGAATTAGTTCTCATTAGACAGGAACTAGATGACACCAATCGAAAAATAAAACAGTGGCAAGATTCTTGGCAACAAGTAAAGGAGGTATAGAAATAATGGTGACACTGAATTATAACGTTTCTTTTCTGAAGAACTTTTAATAAAATTGCCTTCTAATTGTCTTTATTTTTTCGAAGCTATCTTTCATTGTAATTTGAATTTAGGGGATTTATTCCATTTTACCAAATTATTAATGCTGAATTCTGACTTTGCATGTCTAAATTATGCTGGAGGCATGAAGGAAACTGATCAATAGCAGCCAAATATGAGAGCCAACTTGTTACTTGCCTTATATCATTCTGCTTTTATAGGCAGACACAGACAGAATAGCTTTAGCAACCCGCTGGTTGTTCCAGGGAATTAGTTCTTAGTCTGGAGGGCATCCCCTTCTGGCGGTGTCTCACGTATCTTTGCTCCATGTTCTCATTCCAGACCCGCGTTGCTCCCAGACCACGGTGTCCTCTTTGGGACACTGCCCTCCAGTAGTGCCTACTAGAGTGATCTCTTGCCCCCTTCCGGGGAGATATCAGCAGTCCTGTGGCCTTCAAGGTCTAATCCCTTACCTCAGGGGCAAGCCATAGTCTATATTGGCCTTGCCTCAGTGGCAAGGTGTGGTGCAAGGGGTAAGAGAGGGATTCAGGCCCGCCCATTCATCTGGGTCTCACTCATCTGCCCCTCTGGTGGAAACCTTGTCCTGCCCTCTTCTACTCCCTTTTACTGTCTCTAGTTCCCTGAGCCACTTCCCCTGTGACCATTTGCACCCCCTTGGCTCTTATAGCAAGGCCAGCAGCCTGGCAGGGATCAGGTGGGAGCCTCCCTCTGTAGCCCCCTGAGCCTGCCCAGTCCTGTTCATCCAATGGTGTCTTCTCTGGGAATCAGGTCCTGCACCTTCCCTACTCAGTGCCTAACTGTTCACTCTCTGCTGAACAGCTCCTTTTATACAGGGCTGGCTTAGCAAGCTACCCTCTGGTTGGCTCTTTAAAAGCCTTTCCCTGATGGGCCCGGGCTCTTCACAGGCTCCCTCCAGCCTTCTTTAACTCCTTCCAGCCAGTGTGGGGCAGTCGCCCTACCACAAGGGAGTATGTTTAATAGTTGCCTCTGCAGCCGTTTCAGCAACTGGTGGCATGTCTACCTCTAATACTTGTTTCAGGATGTCAGTAGCAAGCAGGAGTGGAGTTAGGTTGGCCACTACTAGTACATGGTCCAGCCATAAGGCATAGCTGGACATTTTAGCTATCTCTATAGCATAGTGTCAACATCTGCCTGGCTTCTCCGTGGGTGCATTTAGGGGTAGGTATCATAGAGTCATAGAATACTGGAACTGGGAAGCAACCTTGAGAGATCATCAAGTCCAGTTCCCTGCCTTCATGGCAGGACCAGGCACCATCTAGATTATCCCTGATAGATGTCTAACCAACCTGTTCTTAAATATCTCCAGTGATGGAAATTCCACAACCTCCCTATGCAATTTATTCTAGTGTTTAACCACCTTGACAGGAAGTATTCCCTAATGTCCAGCCTAAACCTTCCTTGCTGCAGTGTATGCCCATTGTTTCTTCTCCCATCATCAGAAGTCAAGTAGAACAATTTTTCTCCCTCCTTATAAAATCCTTTTAGGTACTCGAAAACTGCGATCATGTCCCCTCTCAATCTTCTTGTTTATAAACTAAACAAGCCCAGTTCTTTCAATCTTCCCTCATAGGTCATGTTCTCTAGATCTTTAATCATTTTTGTTGTTCTTCTCTGGACCTTCTCCAATTTCTCCACATCTTTCTTGAAATGTACCCAGAACTGGACACAATACTCCAATTGAGGCCTAATCAGCGCAGAGTAGAGTGGAAGAACAACTTCTCGTGTTTTGCTCACAACACTCCTATTAATGCATCCCAGAATCATGTTTACTTTTTTTGCAACAGCATCACACTGTTGACTCATATTTAGGTTGTAGTCCACTAAGACCTCTAGATCCCTTTCTGTAATACTCCTTCCTAGACAATCACTTCCCATTCTGCATATGTGAAACTGATTGTTCCTTCCTAAGTGGAGTACTTTGTACTTGTCCTCATTAAACTTCATCCTGTTTACCTCAGCCCATTTCTCCAGTTTGTCCAAATCATTTTGAATTATGACCCTATCCTCTAAAGCACTTGCAGCCCCTCCCAGTTTGCTATCATCTGCAAACTTAACAAGCATACTCTGTACGCTAATATCTAAATAGTTGAGGAAGATATTGAACAGAACAGGTCCCAAAACAGACCCCTGCAGAGCCCCGCTTGTTATGCCCTTTCAGCATGACTGTGAACCATTTAATAACTAGTCTCTGAGAATGGTTATCCAACCAGTTATGCACCCACCTTATAGTGGCCTCATCTAGGTTGTATTTCCCTAGTTTATTGATAAGAAGGTCATGTGAGACCATATCCAATGCTTTACTGAAGACTAGCTATACAACATCCACTGGTTCCCCCTTAGCCATCCTATCAAATAAAGCTATCAGATTGGTTTGACATGATTTGTACTTTACAAATCCATGCTGCCTGTTACCTATCATCTTACTATCTTCCAGATGTTTGCAGATTAATTCCTTAATTACTTGCTCCATTAAGGTAGTAAAGGGCTTTTTTTTCTTCCCTTTTCCTAGCATATTTGCTCTGGACACAGCAGATGTAGATTTTTCTGTTGTTAAGAGATAATAAATATATTAGTTTTACTATATTTTGAGTTTTTATTGTCTTTTGTCATCAAATTATGAAGTGAACTATTCATATTTTTATTTATACAGCTCCATAAATATGCATAGAGACTTACAGAGAAGTATAATGGTGTTGTTTAAAATCTAGGTTAAGACAAAAAATAAAAAGAAGTGATAAACAATGGGTAGGGGGAGTAAGAGAAAGAGATGGTGATAGTAAGATCATGTAGATGAAGGGATGTATTGGATGTACCTCGAGGGCTTTTATAGTTACACCTGTGTTCATAGTTTACAAAATATTTGTATAACTTTCTGCAAATGTTTTTGTCCCAGGCATGTGATGCATGGCAAAAAGAGGCTCAAGAGGCAAAGGAACGTGCTAGAGTGGCGGATGCTGACAAAAAACTAGCTCTTCGGAAAAAAGAAGACTTAGAAAATAAATTGAAAAAGCTGCAGGAACAATTTGATGTGTGTCTATCCACTACACTACTTCATATGAAAAGTTATGGCGATATAGAAAAAATACCATTACCAAAGCTTCATTCTTTACAAAACCAACTGCATTCAGATTTAGAAACAGTAGATGAGGTAAGTGTGTCTGGACTGTGGAAATTGTCAGTTAAAATAGGCAGTTAAACAGTATTATAAAAGATACTGAATCAGTGTTTCATTTCAAACTGATATAGTGTTAAATATAAATAATATTTTGGTCTGGAATATGCCATAGTTTGAATTTCCTCAGTCCAACTGATTTTTTTTTTAACTTTGGTGCTCAGCTGTGACAAGAGTGGCAAGCAACTTCAGATATCTTTCAGTGTGAAAAAACAGATTAAAACATGCTTTTAAATACAATGCACTAAAGAGCAGCTATGTAAATAAAGAGCTTTAAATATCTGGAAAGTTTGTAGTGAAGTGTCCTGTTTAGAAACTAATACTAGGGAGAAAGAAGTGAGATGGGCAGCTAGTGATGGTAAAGTACATATAATTTTAAAACAAAGAGTTGCTTTCCTTTAAAGTGGTGTATTATCTATGAGGTTAGTTTAGTTCATTTCTGATCTCTCTTGGTATGATCTCATAATTGATTATGGGTGAAAAATTAGAGGCTAATTTTTAGAAGTTGGCTTACACAATCTGTTATTTAGCAATATGAAAATGGCCTAATCACAGATGACAATTAAATTTTAAAGATGCAGTCTTTCTTCTGTGGTAACCTTCTTCATGTCTGAGAAAACAGAACATACCAACCTTTTTTTCCAGACTGCTGTAACTAATTTCCCATTTTTCCACCATGTTACTAAAGAGACCATTGAAGTTTTTTGATGAAATCCTCAGCTGAACAGAGGTTATGACAGCCAGAGCACAATTTCAGACTTGCTCTTAAAATGTTCTAAAAAAAAATCTAAACAAAAGTTTTTTATATGTATTTTATCCCCCTTTGAATGCCCTAACACTGAAATTTCAGAAAAACATAAATCTGAATTAACCACTGTCTTCATGAATGTGACTGCTCAAAAATTTGACAATAAAAGAAAATGTACTGAGTATGGAGATATAACATGGGAAATTGATTGAAACTATAGTAAAAAAACAAAATTAGCAAACACATAGGTAAACATGACATGGGAAAGAGTCTGCACAGTTTTTGGTGAGGCATGATTTCCTTTTTCAATAATTTAGAGTTCTTTTATTCTAAGGGGATTCAGCCTGTTCCTGGACCTGTTCTGTTAAATGTATTCATAAATGATCTAGCACACAAGGTGAACAGTAAGGTGACAAAATTTGCAGACAACTTAAAATTATTCAAGATAGTTAAGTCCAAAGCTGACAGTGAAGAGTTTCAAAGGGATTTCAGTAAACTAACTGGGTGACAAAATGGCAGGTAAAATTCAGTGTTAAGTGCAAAGTAATGGACATTGGAAAACATAATCACAACTATGCATACAAAATGATAGGGTCTAAATTATCTATTACCACTCAAGAAAGAGATCTTGGATCCGTGGATATTTGAATTATGGATAGTTCTCTAAAAAACATCTGCTCAATGTGCAGCAGCAGTTTAAAAAAAAAAACCCCAAAAGCCATAAGAACGGCCATACTGAGTCAGACCAAAGGTCCATCTAGCCCAGTATGCTGTCTTCTGACAGTAGCCAATAACAGATGCCCCAGAGGGAGGGAACACAACAGGTAATCCTCATGTGATCCCTCCACTTTCACCCATTTCCAGATAAACAGAGGCTAGGGACATCATTTCTACCCATCCTGACTAATAGCCATTGATGGACCTAACCTCCATGAATCTATCTAGCTCTTTTTTGAACCCCATTAAAGTCCCAGCCTTCACCATGTCCTCTGGCAAGGAATTGGAGAGGTTGACTGCGCTGAATGAAAAAAAAATTCGTATTTGTTTGTTTTAAACCTGCTGCCTATTAATTTCATTTGGTGACCCCTAGTTCTTAGATTGTGGGAATAAGACCTCTATCATATCCCCCCTTAGTCTCCTCTTTTCTAAGCTGAAAAGTCCAAGTCTTCTTAATCTTTCTTCATATGGGACCTGTTCCAAACCCCTAATCATTTTTGTTGCCCTTTTCTGAACCTTTTTCAATGCCAATATATCTTTTTTGAGATGAGGTGACCACATCTGGACGCAGTATTCAAAGTGTGGGTGTACTATGGTTTTATATAGAGGCAATAAGATATTTTCTGTCTTATTCTCTATCCGTTTTTTAACAATTCCTAACCTTCTGTTAGCTTTTTTGATTGCTGCTGCTCACTGAATGTATGTTTTCAGAGAACTATCCACAATGACTCCAAGAACTTGCGTAGTTGTTGCCAAATGAGTCCCCATCATATTGTATGTGTAGTTGGGATTATTTTTCCCATTGTGCATTACTTTACATTTATCAGCATTAAATTTCATCTACCATTTTGTTGCTCAATCACTTAGTTTGGTTAGATCTTTTTGAAGCTCTTCACAGTCTGCTTTGGTCTTAATTATCTTGAGCAGTTTGGTATCATCTGCAAATTTTGCCACCTCACTGTTTACCCCTTTCTCTAGATCATTTATAAATAAGTTGAATAGGATTGGTCCCAGGGCAGACCCTTGGGGGATCCCACTAGTTACCTCTCTCCACTCTGAAAACTTACCATTTATTCCTACCCTTTGTTTCCTGTCTTTTAACCAGTTATCAGTCCACGAAATGACCTTCCCTCTTATCCCATGACAACTTACTTTACTTGAGAGCCTTTGGTGAGGGACCTTGTCAAAGGCTTTCTAGAAATCTAAGTATACTATATCCACTGGATCCCCCTTGTCCACATGTTAGTTGACCCCCCCCCCAAAGAACTCTAGGGCTATGTCTACACTGGTGGGTTCTTGCACAAGTACGGCCTTTCGTGCGCAAGAACCCGCAGAGCGTCCTCACTGCCCACCCTCTCTTGCGCAAGAAGATTTACAGTATGGCATGGTAAGAGAGGGATTCTTGCACAAGAGCTACGCTCTTTTCTTACAAGTGTAAGCTCTCTTGCACAACAGCTCTTGTGCAAGAGGGCAGTGTGGACGCGCCGCAGGGGTTTCTTGCGCAAGAAAGCCCTATGGCTAAAATGGCCATCGGAGCTTCCTTGCGCAAGAGAGCGTCCACACTGCCATGGGCACTCTTGAGCAAAAACACATCTCGGACATGGCAGTGTGGATGTGTTCTTGCGCAAGACTTCTTGCACAAGAACCAGCCAGTGTAGACATAGCCTAGCAGATTAGTAAAGGCATGATTTCCCTTTACAGAAATCATGTTGACTTTCCCCAACAAATTATGTTCATCTGTGTGTCTGACAATTTTATTCTTTACTATAGTTTCAATTAATTTGTCCGGTACTGACATTAGACTTACTGGTCTGTAATTGCCAGGATCACATCTAGAGCCCTTTTTAAATATTGGCATCACCTAAAAAAAAACCCTAACACTATTAGGAAAAAAAACAACAAATGGTCTGGTAGCACTTTTTAGACTAACAAAACATGTAGATGGTATCATGAGCTTTCGTGGGCACAGCCCACTTCTTCAGATGACCGGAGTTATGAGTAGGGGATATGAAAACTCGAAATAAATAGGAGAAGGGAAGGGCAGGGAAAGGAATAGATAATAAGTAAGGGTATGATTCTATAACAAAAGTCATTGATTCCATGTCTGTCTGGGATCTCCATGACTTCTTTCTCAGTGGCAGGACTGGAGTAACTGTCAACTGCAGTGCCACGGCTGAAGCAGCAGCTTAGGGTTGGTGATTCCCTTTGGGACAGGAGCTCTGATGGGGCTTGATCAGTTGCTGGAGGTCAGCCCCTGGCAGCACTCAAACTGTTAGTCCTCGCCCCTACAGGACATTTTTGTTAAAAGTCACAAACAGATTATAGGCTTCTGTGAATGCTTTATTTATTGTCCATAACCTGCCCCTGACTTTTACTAAAAATACTTGTGACAGACTCTTAATCTTTATAATACAAAAATATCATTCCATTATATAAATTCATGGTATGCTCACACCTGGATTACTTCTGGTTTCCCCATCTCAAAAAAGATATGTAAGAACTGGAAAAAGCTAAAGAAAAAGGCAACCAAAAAAATTCAAGGACAGCTTCCATAGGAGGTGAGATTAAAAAGACTGGGACTATTCATCTCAGAAAAGAGATGAGTTTGGGGGAATGATATGATAGAGGTCTATAAATCACAAATGGTACCATGGAAATGAATAAGGAAGTGTATATTTATTGCCAACCTGTGGAATTCATGCCATGGGAAGTGAAGGCCAAGAACATAATTGGGCTCAAAAATTATTGAGGATAGGTCCATAAATGGCTATTAGCCAGCATGGACAGGTATGCAACCCAATACTCCAGATGTCCCTAAACCTTCAATTGCCAGAGGCTGAGTGGAAGGAGAAGACAGGTTCAGCAAAACATGCCAGTACTCGTAAAAGCTAGATAAGAGGGTTTTTTATGGTGTTATATCGGATGTTAATGGAAGCAAAGTTTCCAGTGGGTTTTGAGGAAGAAGAGGGTTGTTCTTAGAGTACTCTCTATGGGGTAGCAGTACTTGATAATCAAGACCAAAATATTATAAACACAGTGGCTCATAAGCATACTCTTCCCCAAGTTCAGGCTCAGAGCTCAACTTGTTATGATGATGATCTGCAATCAGCGTAGTGATATAGAAGACAGTTGGAGTTCTATAGAACAATTAGGTCAAAGATTTAATTTTTTATCCTTTTGAGCTGTAGCAAACATATTTGCCTAAATAACAGCTTTCACAAGTCTTGATTAGTAGATTTGTACTGAATGATGTATGCCTGGGAAGTCTCCCACTCTGATTGATGCAAATTATTTGCCTTGTGAGGAAATATGCCAGAAGGAATTGTTAGTGTTCCCAGTGACAGACCACCATAACTGGCTGGGATGATTGAGTTGGGGTTGGTCCTGCTTTGGGCAGGGGGCTGGACTCAATGACCTCCTCAGGTCTCTTCCAGTCCTAAGATTTTAGGATTCTATGAACGTCTCAAAAGGACTGATGTTCAGTTCTCTCAGTTTTAGAGCTTGTTTTCATGTACAGCAGTATAGCAGTGCAGCTGTAGTGAAGACACTCCTGTGCCAATGAGGGCACATCTACACTACCCAGAAAGTCGATGCTGCCACAGTCGATCTTCCGGGGTTTGATTTAGCAGGTGGAAGAGCTCCCTCATTGGCACTGGTATTCCTACTTCTTGCAAAGACTTAAGGGAAGCAGATGGGAGCATTTGCTCCCATTGACCTCGCACTGTGTGGACAGGGATTTAAGATACATCGACTCCAGCTATGTAATTTATGTAGCTGGAGTTGTGTATCTTACTTCAACATTCCCACATAACGTAGACCAGGCTTCAGAGAGCTTCTCCCATCATTGGAGTTAATCCAAGTCCATGAGACACAGTACAGGTTGAACCTGTCTAGTTCGACACCCTCAGGGCCTGACCGGTTCCGAACCAGAGAATTTTTCGGACCATGGGAGGTGAGTATTGTCTAACGGCATTACTAACACTTCCACTTCTTACTGAGATGTTAGACGACATTTAGGGGTGAATTAGAGCTAAATAACAGCACAGAACACTGAAAGCTAGGATTGGTGGCTGTAAACTTTATGGGGCTGTGGGAAACTGGGCCATAGCCATGAAAAGAGGACATCTGGCTAAGTAAAATAATTCTGGACTGCGAATGTTTCCAGGCCAGAGAATTCTGGACTGAGAGGAAGGACTGGAATCTGTAAACAAACTTTGTGACTGTGAGAAACTTGGCCACACCCATGAAAAGTGAACATCTGGCTAACTAAAATCATTCTGGACAACGGATGTGTCCAGGCCAGAGAATTCTGGACTAGAGAGGTTTAACCTGTAGTTACAGGAGCAGGAGAAGCTCTTCTGTCAACATAGGACTATTTGTAGGGCATGGTTAGATCAGTATAACTATGTTGCCCAGGGATGTGGGTTTTTCACATCTTGAGTGACATAGTTATACCAACAAATCTGTAGCGTAGACCTGATCTGAGTTTAGGTTGGCATCACTCATCCAGGTTTTGGTGTTTCTGGGGAAAATTTGAGCTGCAGTTTGTTTTGCACTTGTGTTCCATTCTGAATACATTATTGCTTTATGGGCTATTCTTAGTTCCATTTATCATGTTCTGGTGCTTGAACTAGCCATTAATTTCACCAATAAAAGATTCTTAGGTATCATTGAAGTAAATATTGATAATCAAATAATACAGGATCCTCTGAGAAACATTACACATTGGGATTTTTATTGAGAGCAATTTTCTTTTTACAGGTAATTTTCCAACGTCATTCAAATAAGTGTATTGTATGCCAAGAACGTGACCGTACTGTAATCTTGCAGCCATGTCAACATTACGTACTTTGTGAACACTGTGCAGCTAAACAACAGAAATGTCCTTGCTGCAAGACAAAAAAAAAGAAATGGTGACAAAGTCATGGTTCTTATAATTATGTTAATGAATTAAAGATATTTTATGTTCTGGCATTTTATATAAGAATTATATCTGTAGTAGTAAATCCATTTATTAATACTAGACTGATCTCTGTTTTGACCTTGTATGATATTTTAGTTGTTTTTACTACAGGAAGTGTTGTCTGGCTGCCATTATGTACTGAATTTTATTAATGACATTCTAAAGTTCCATGGTTATTTTTTCTCTACCTACTCTTTTCAGTTTTACACTTACATTCCTGGTGCACAAGCTACTCAGGTTCACTTACAGCATAATCACTTCTTACAGGCGTGTACTCACAGTGCTGAATGGGGGATTTATGCCTGTGTGTCCCATTAACATTAATGTAAGACACTCATGTAAATACAATATTTGTTGATGGGAGGACCTTACCCCTCACCATATTTATGGTGTGTTGTAATCCAGTGCCAGTATTTTTGAAGCAGTCTAACACTACTGTTTACTTGGTTATTTGAAGAAATTTAATTCCTGTAAAAGCACTTCACTTTTTTTGCTAGAGATGATAAATTGCTTTAACCTACTTTCTAGGTTTTTAATGGCTATTTTTTTTAATATGTGGTATGACGTTTTGTGTGTGTACTGTGAACTTAAAATATTTATATCAGTTTTACTGTTAAATCATAGTATGGTGAATATGTATGGTAAATTTCATTTTTGGCTTTCGTACTTACTAAATGAATAGTTACATAAAAATGAGAACTTGCCTAGAATTTTTATAGTTTGTCAACTGCAGGCTAATAGCATTTATAAGTATACTAGCAGAGAGAGAGGTTGAAAGAGACATACATGAGTAAGTATTCAAATACTCTTTTATTTTGTGAAACAAACCAGTTTTCTTAAACAAAACTATGTTTTTGCGCATTGCCCAAATTGGATTTTTGTAGTGTTAGTGAAAGCATTTGTATAACTCCTAATCTATTTGATGACCTATCATTAATTGATATAATCCATATCCAATTTTACCAAGTGCCTGTGTCTTGCACCTAATACAATTACAAAAGAGTTTGCAAATAGTTTGTACCACCTAATTCTGTACAGGACAATTAGATAATTCTCAAAATAATACCTTGTATTGGATGAAAGATAGTAGGTTTTGTTTTACATAAATACAATACACCTTTGGTTTTAGCTCTGAATTTATTTAAATATTTTATTAGACAATGGTGCTTTGTTGTAATGATCTTTTTTAAAGTTATTGATGTCCATATTTAATGCTGATGGTTAGGAGTACACAATATAAGAGAAGTTAATTATTGGATCTTAACACTGTCTCTTGTTACTTTCCTTAAAGTTAACTGTTCTTGTAGGAAGAATTACCTGTGGTGTTAGTTTTCTGTCCTGTTAAATACAGGTAGGACACAAGTACAACTTAAGGTATGATACAATTACATCCAAATGACCTACCACTGTGTTAAATATGTGCATATTCCTATTAATTAATACATTAATGCACAAGAAGTTCATTCATATGACCAGCATAGTTTAATTATTTCTAAAGTTTGTTCAGATATGTTGAAATAGAAACAAGATACAGTGAAAGATTTGTTATCTGGCACTCAGGGGAAACAGCGTTTGCTGGTTAACTGAATGTACTTGATATCAAAGCAGCCCTTGCTGGCTCCTTTCTAGGGGAGAAGGAAGCTTTCTCCCCAGTAGTAGGGCCAGCAGCCCATCTGGCACTCTGTTAAATTCAAACTTTCTTAAACAGCTGGGGTCTGTGCTAGTTGACAGTGCTTTCCATTTAATAGAGTGCTGGCTAACAAAGCTTTTACTGTATGTTGTACATTGTATTTATTATATTGAAAAAGTATCTTTGAGATTTGCATTAGTGTTTAAAGAATTCAGAGACCGATCCAAGCCCACCTAAAGTCAATGTGCCTACATTGAATTATGTGAACTTTGGACTAGATCTTTTGAGAGTGAGGGAGGGAACATAAAACCTATAAATGATTTACATTTTGAACAGGAGCTCTTAAACAGTTATTTACAAATACAATAGTCTGAAGATAACTGAAGAACAGTTTTAAACAGGCTTTTAAAGTTATGTTTCACTGTATGGCCTGATGCATTTTTCACATAATTTTGAACTTTATTACTATAACTTCATTTTCAGCAATATATTTCTCTTACCTGAAAAAATATTTTCTTTTATCATAGAAGTAGAACAAGTTTAGGTTTATTTTAAGTGATACTTGAATCACTAAGCTTTGCTGTGAGTATTAATGGACTTCTACACTAGTATAGTCTTTGCCAAAGAGGGGTTTTTTTGAACATTTTTTTGACTAAAATAAATTGAGTGGGTAAGAAATTTTTATCAGTGACCAAATTAGAAACTGATGTATTGTAGAATTAAATTATTTTAAATGTTTTAGAACATGCAGCTGTTATAAGACAGTGGTTTATTACATTTTCTATCTCTTTGCTACCAGAGTTAACTAATATTCTTTGTAGATTTTAGTGAAATAAATCCAAATTAGATTGAAATGTGCTCATATGTGTCAATATTCATTTCATTAAGAAATGTTTAAATATCTTTGTGCTACTGTCACAGTTTATAGTTCTTTATATATATTATTGTGCATTTGTGTATCATTCTAGGACCTTTTCTTTGGTCTTTACTTTTTGTAATAATAGGAGGTTTTTTAAATCTCTGGTTGATGCTTTTCAATTTAGAAACAAGTTTTAACATAAAAAGCAGAGCAAACTGTCAAATTAATGTACACAGTTTGCGCATACTGTCTTTTTAGATAAACTCAACTAATTATTGGGTAAACTTTAGCATTTGTTAGGTTTGTATGTTATATAATTAATGTTGAGAATGATTACATACCTGTGTATTGTTTACCAGTGTAAAAAATTAAATTTATCCTGAGAACAGCTGAGTTGGTTTTTGGACAGTTCTAAATTTGAATCTTGAAGGAAAAAGATAGACCAAAGAAATGTTACCTATGAGTGAAATTCCTAGAGTGAACTGCTTGTTATTTGTTACCTTATCCAAATATGGTTAGGTAGTTACATGAACCACATTTAGTATGCTATAATTATTTTCCAATAAGCCCTTTCCCTACGGAATTATAAGCAAGGTCTTATTAGCTTTTTACAGGTTAACTTAAGCTACTTAAAAATTAAGAATGATTGGATACACCTTTATAGTGGTATTTCTAAATCCAGGATAATGAAATATATGCAGCATAAATTAACAATTCTACTTTAATTAAAAAATTAAAAGGAATATATTTACATTTGTGAATTTTTGTCCTGGTGATGCAAATGCTATCTAGATGCACTAAAATATATATTTGAGAAAGAATATAATATTGTAATATGTCAGATGAGCAAATTATATAAAGGTAAAATACACTAATGTAATAGTTTCATTCTTGTGTTTGAAATAACTTGGTCAAGCTATCATATAAGTTTACAGAAAAGTATAATACTTTTTGTATGTGAATGCCATTAACTTCTCATAATGACCTGCGTGTCATAGGTGAAAATTACAGTTTCTCAGGGTTTTAAAGTCAAGAATTGTAATTTAACAGAAAGTTTTGTTAAATTCAGATCCCAAACTTCATCTTATGGGTTTGTTAAAATTAATCTTTTTAATAGCAGATTATTAAAAACATGTTTTGTTATGTATTGCTATTCAAAATATCCTAATGTTAAATATTAATAGTAATATTTTTATTGTCACAATATATTTGTGTAACTGTGGTTGACATAAGACCTTAAATGGATATGGAATTTTCACTTGTATTAATTTATGGAACCCATTAATGTTCTGAGTGTATAACAAGAAATGGTATTGTGAATAGAAATGTTCTTAACTGAGAAAGTATTTATAATGCATAATCATTTACTTGTAGTGAATTGTTAACACTTGTTAAAACTTTTTTACACTATATATAGCATTTATGCAGTTGTTTACAGAATTCATGGAATTATTTTTATTATCGATATTAAATTAAAAATTTTGATCTTTATTGCTTAGCTGACTGTGTTTGTAGGCAATTGGTGTTTGAGGTCTTTCATTATATTGTAAAAGATGTATACATATGATATTGGAAAGATTTTACTGAGTGACTTCTTTTTGTTAATCAGTATTTCCAGGGATTCTGTATTGTAGAATCGTATTCTTCTAGAATTAGGTTGCATCATTTCTAGCATTGTGATTATACTTGCCTGTCTCCAAAGGAAACCCAGTGCTTAAAATTATCAAAATGACTGACTTGAATACCAGAGATTAGTGGTGATACTATGTTTCAAATTTTCCAGGGTTGCATGCAGTGTAACTTTAGTCATATCAGTTCCAAGATATTAGCGAGACAGGATGGGTCAGGTAATATCTTCTATTTGACCAGCTTCTTTCAGTGAGAAAGCTCACCCCAGGTTGTCTCTAAATTTTCCACTGTCTTTTATTGTGAAAAGTAACATTCCCAAATGCTATCGCCCATCATCCATGGCGATGCCTCTGGCACCACAAGAGAGAATGTTCTTCACAGTCCTGTTACATGCCCTGTAATCTTCCTGTTTACATTTTGATAACTCTTTCTGACTTAATTTCAGAGGTCACATACTTTGTAGCCTGTGGCAGCTGAGCATATTGCACATACCAGAGCTTCTTTTCATTTCTCCATTCCCATCTTCACTCCCAATGAGCTCCTTGTGTGCTACTCTCTTATCCCCCTTTTTGAGGGACTCCTTGCAATTATTCACTGTTGCTTCCCTGCCAGTGTCTGTATGCACCCATTTCAGCTCCCCTTACCAAGGGCCCTGTGTACACCTCCTTTCCATTTTCCCTCATTACATGAGCTCTGTGTGCCCCATTTCCTCTGTGGTAGGGGGATGCATGCATCTCTGTTTCCCCCGAGACCTTGTTCTCTTCCCCCCCGCCGCCGCCTTTCACTGGGATTCTGCAGGTGCCAAAACCCTGTGGTAGTTTACGATAGTTAATAAGAATATTGAGCCCTGTGCATCACTGGAGTTGTAATCTCCCTGCCAGGTGTGTTTGGAAGGAATCACCCTGTGCACTGCATATGGCAACCCCACACACCTGCTGTGATTTTCATGGTATTTTAAAATAATTTTAATTTGGCAGAGTCACCCCCGCCCCCCTCACCCCTGAATATCAGCTCAGGCTCTTCCCTGTGTCCCAGTCTCATTGCAGCAGCCTAGTCACTGGTAAGAGAAGTTACCTTAAAAGATATTTGACTTGAATTTAACTCTATATATTGGCCATTGTGCAGGAAGGTCTTTGGCTTGCAAATATTCAAAGGGACACAACTGTTGCTCACTTGAACAAAGACTTTGGTCCTGTTCCTGCAAGCGTTTATGAGCTGAGCCATGCAAAGGACAGATTTTTGCAAGGTGAGTACAGAGAGACATGAATAGCCCTAGAGGGGATAGGCTTATTGTGGACTACCGAAAAAACGAGTGGTCTTGTGGCATCTTAGATACAAACCAAAATATATAGAATTGTGAGCTTTTGTGGGCAAAAACTCACCCATGAAAGCTTATGATTTGGATTTTGCTCATAAAAGTTCATGATTCTATGTATTTTGGTTAGTATCTAGGTGCCACAGGACCACTCATTGTTTTTAAAGTTACAGACTAACACAGCTCCCCCTCTGAGATTTATGGATAACTGAGATATTAAAGGAGCATTCAAGGAAGACAAGGCCATAGTGGATAAGCTAAATGAATTCTTCGTGTCAATTTCCATGGCAGAAGATAAGAACAACCCAGTAAACTACAGAACAGTCAGTTTAACTTCTATGCCAGGAAAGATAATGGAGCAAGTAATTAAGGAATTCATCTGCAAACACCTGGAAGATAAGGTGATAAGTAACAGCCAGCATGGATTTGTAAAGAACAAATCATGTCAAACCAATCGGATGGCTTTCTTTGATAGGATAACGAGTCTTGTGGATAAGGGAGAAGCGGTGGATGTGGTATACCTAGACTTTACTAAGGCATTTGATATGGTCTCGCATGATCTTCTTATGAATAAATTAGACAAATATGACTTAGATGGAGCTACAATAAGGTGGGTGCATAACTGGCTGGATAACCATTCTCAGGGAGTAGTTATTAATGGTTCACAATACTGCTGGAAGGGCATAACAAGTGAGATTCCGCAAGGGTCTGTTTTGGGACTGGTTCTGTTCAATATCTTCAACAATTTAGATATTTGCCTAGAGAGTATGTTTATTAAGTTGGCAGATGATATGAAGCTGGGAGGGGTTGCAGCTGCTTTGGAGGATAGGGTCGTAATTCAAAATGATCTGGACAAACTGGAGAAATGGTCTGAGGTAAACAGGATGAAGTTTAATAAGGACAAATGCAAAGTAGTCCCCTTGGGAAGGAACAATCAGTTTTACACATGCAGAATGGGAAGCGATTGTCTAAGAAGGAGTACTGCAGAAAGGGATCTAGGGGTCATAATGGACCACAAGCTAAATGTGAGCCAACAGTGTGATGCCGTTGCAAAAAAACCAAACATGATTCTGGGATGCATTAACTGGAGTGTTATGAGCAACGCACGTTAAGTCATTGTTTTGCTCTACTCTGCGCTGATTAGGCCTCAGTTGGAGAATTGTGTCCAGTTCTGGGCACCACATTTCAAGAAAGATGTGGAGAAACTGGAGATAGTCCAGAAAAGAGCAATAAGAATGATTAAAGATCTAGAGAACATGACCTATGAGGGAAGACTGAAAGACTTGGGTTTGTTTAGTTTGGAAAGGAAAAGACTGAGAGGGGTCATGATAGTAGTTTTCAGGTATCTAAAAGGGTGGCACATAAGGAGAAGGGAGAAAAATTGTTCTCCTTGGCCTCTGAGGATAGGACAAGAAGCAATGGGCTTAAACTGCAGCAAGGGAGGTTTAGATTGGACATTAGGAAAAACCTAATGGAAGTTTCAGGGTGGTAAAACACTGGAATAAATTGGGCGGTTGTGGAATCTCCATCTCGGGAGATATTTAAGAGCAGGTTAGACAGACATCGATCAGGGATGGTCTAGACCCGTGGTCACCAACCCGTCGATCGCGATCGATGGGTCAATCGAGAGGCCTCGACCAGTCGATCGCGAGGCGTTCCAGGCCCCCCCCCCATTTTCCCCCACCCCTAAGAAGCCCCACTACCTACCTCCAGTGACAATGAAGGTAGTGGCAGCTTCCCGTGGGGTAGATGGAAGTCCTGCAGCTGCGCGTCACTTCCAGGGGTTCCGGAAATGCACTGGCTGCTTCCTTGCCCCAGGTCTGTGGCGTGCCAGGAACTTACTGGGGGAGTCCTCAGAGGCGTGCGCTGGGACTTCCCTTCTCTGTGGGAAGGGGGAGTTGGGCCCAGAGGGGGCGCGCGATGGGACTTCTTCCTCCACGGGGGCGGGGTGTTAGTCCCGAAGGGGGCGCGTGCGCGGGCTTCCCTGTCTGTGGGAGGGGCGAGTCAGGACCAGAGGGGGCGCGTGATGGGAGCTTCCCTGCTCTGTGGGAGGCGCGCACCAGCCCCAGAGGAGATGTGTGACAAGGCTTCCCGCCTCTGCGGGGACGGGGAGGGGGAGTCCTGGGAGGAGGCAGGTGCAGGGGACTCTCCGCCCACACTGGCACCCTCTCCCCAGCCACAGAACCCTGGCACCCTGTCCCCTGCCCCAGCACCCACTGGCATCCTTCCCCAGTACCATATCCCCTGCTCTCACCAGCACAGTTGGGGCGACATTAGTGAGGCTTGGGGGTTTTTGGAGGAGGGTTGGGGTTTTTTTTTTTTGGCATCTCACTT
The DNA here is from genome assembly GCA_032595735.1 of Pelochelys cantorii. Taxonomy (NCBI): domain Eukaryota; kingdom Metazoa; phylum Chordata; order Testudines; family Trionychidae; genus Pelochelys; species Pelochelys cantorii. Next base: position 42,421,516 of record CM064341.1, read on the forward strand.
GTGTGGCCCCAACTGACTTTTCTGTGGGTCAGTGACCCCTGACTCAAAACAGGTTCTCTGCCCTTCTCAGAAATAAAGACAATGCAGAAACTTTTTGTGTTTGACATAGTATTTTATTTAAAAATGAAGCCTGGCCAGCCATGCCCCCATCTGGCCACAGCATCATAACACTCCTGCACCCGCCCCCCCCGACCCTAGATCTGAGCCTATCATGCACTGGAACCCCCTGCCCTGAGCCCCTCACATACCCCAACCCAAATTTCTGCACCCTCACATCCACAAGCCTGTGGCTTGCTTAGTACCCCAACCCTCCATCTGACCCCAACACTGCCCAGCCTGGAGCTCCCTCCCTGAGCCAGCATCCCCTTCTCCACCTCCTCCTGCATCCAGAAATCCTCCCAGAGCTTGCACCTCTCACCCCTTCCCACACCCAAATCCCTCATTCCCACCCCAGAGCCAATCCAGTGAGGGTACGGCTAGACTGCATGAGTTTTTCAGGATTCCAGAGATATCCCAGAAAAGCTCTTCTGTATCCAGGGATGCGTTTGTTCTTCCGCTTTTTTTAGTGGAAGAGCAAACATGATCTTTCGGTCACCCCTATATTCCTCTTTCCACGAGGAATAAAGGGGGCTTCCAAAAGAAGGGGTTTTTCTGACATTTGGTCCAGTCTAGACAGGCCAAATTTTGGAAAAACCTCTTCCTACAGAAGAATTGGGAAAAAAGCAGCAGTATAAGGGTTGGGGATAGCAAGTGATGAAGAGGAGGAGAATAGAGAGGGTGGGGTGGGGCTTCAAGGAAGGGGTGGGATCTTGCAGTAGATCTTGGCTTGTTCTGTCATTTAAAAAGTGATCTTGGGTGTAAAAAGGTTGGAGACCACTGGTCTAGACAGTACTGGGTCCTGCTGTGAGGGCAGGGGACTGGATTTGATGACCTCTCGAGATCCCTTCCCGTTCTAGTGTTCTATGATTCTGCGATTCTAAAATGATTAGATAAGAATTGGAAAACGTATGCCACAACACAAGAAAAATGACTAGGGCTATGTACAAAATGTATAATACTTTAGGAGTTAAAAGAGAGAAGTTTATGAAGTATATGTCCAGCAGTGGCTGTTATCCAAGATTGTAATAGTATTACCCAAGATAGTAATAATGCCACCCTAAACCGAGACATTGTAAAATTAGCCAACTACTAAAGGACTTGGCGCCTCCAGCCAAGCATCATAAAAATAGTCTCCAGTTTGTTCCATCTTCATTATGCCAGTGCAATCTGAGAACTAAATGTTTATCTGAAAAGTCAGAAGGTGAAGTATGTAGTAGTAGCATTTAGGTGTGACCTTAGACTGCACATTGTTACCATGCCCACCTGACAAAACTAGCAGCTGAAGTTAAGATGCACAGCAATCTTCTTAGCAAACTGGCAAGTTCATCATGGGGCTCTCATGCTCTAACCTTGCGGATGTCAGCTTCTGCCACCTCATATTTGATGGCAGACCACTGTGCACGAGCATGGAGTCAATAGTCACACACCAAACTGATGGATACACAGTTACATGCTGCCATGCGTATCATCACTGACACCCTGCCTCTGACTCCACTCCCATGGCTTCTGGTTCTGAGCAATACTGTTCCTTCTCATATCAAATGAGAAGTTGCCACTGGCAAGTTACTGGAAAAAGTGTGCTTCGACCCAAGCCTGCCACTGCACAAAGACATTTTCTAACTACCAGTCACATGTTTGCGGTCACATCTGCCACACCAGGATGTTAAGGCAGAAACATTCTGGCGAGAGGAATCAACATCATAATCTCTAATCAGTCCCTCGTCACTGACTTCACAACTTACCCTCCTGGTTTTGACCTGCCCCATCACCAGTGGTACCTGTTGAATAGATTCCAGACTGGGCAAGGCCTCTCTGCAATCAACCAGGATTGCTGGGACCTTCATGACAGCCCTTTTTGCAGCTGTGGTGCCACACAAATGACGACATACACTGTTGATGAATACTTGCTGACTAGTTCAGCGGTGGTCTAGAAGAACTGCATGTCACTGAACATGCCATTGCTTGGGTAGACTAGTATGAACAGGCTGAATAAATAAATATCCAAGATAGTCAGGAAATAACCCCATGCTCTCCACATATTCCCTAACCCAGTGGTCTCCAAACTTTTTACACCCAAGATCACTTTTTAAATGAACAAGCCAAGATCTACCGCCCCGCCCCATCCGGAATCCTGAAAAATTCCTGCAGTCTAGCCATACCCTTGCTGGGTTGAGACAGGATGTGTAGGCTCTGGGGTGGTATTGAGGGATTTGGGTGTGGGAAGGGGTGAGAAGTGCAAGCTCTGGGAGGAAATCTGGATGCAGGAGAAGGTGGATAAGGGGACGCTGGCTCGGGGAGGGGGCGCCAGGCCGGGCAGTGTTGTGGTCAGATGGAGGGTTAGGGTACTAAGCCACAGACTTCTGGATGTGAGGGTTCAGGAATTTGGGTTGGGGTATGTGAGGGGCTCAGGGCAGGGGGTTCCAGTGTATGATAGACTCAGATGTAGGGTCTGGGCGAAAGGGGAGTGCAGGAGTGTTATGATGCTGTGGCCAGATGGGGGCTTGGCCCCAATTTGGGGTTTGTTGGCCAGGCTTCATTTTTAAATAAAATACTATGTCAAACAAAAAGTTTCTGCATTGTCTTTATTTCTGAGAAGGGCAGGGAACCTGTTTTGAGTCAGGGGTCACTGACCCAAGAAAAGTCAGTTGGGGCCACACAAGTGAGATGCAAAAAAAACCCTCCAAACCCCCCCCCCCACCCCAACTTCACTAATGTGGCCCCAACTGTGTTGGTGGGAACAGGGGACATAGTACTGGGGAAGGGTGCTAGTGGGTGCTTTGGCAGGGGACAGGGTGCCAGTGTTCTGCGGCTGGGGGCACGGGAGAGGGAACAGGGTGCTGGGAGGGCAGAGGACAGGTTTCTGCAGCTGGGGACAGAGTTCTGTGGCTCGGGACAGGGGAGTGGGGACAGAGTTCGGGGAGTGGGGATGGGAATGGGGACAGAATTCTGTAGCTGGGGACAGGGGAGTGGGGACAGAGTTCTGTGGCTGGGGAGGGGGGACAGGGTGCCAGTGGAGGCAGAGAGTCCCCTGCATCTGCCTCCTCCCAGGATTCCCCCCCCCCCAGAGGGAAGCCGGTGCATGCCTCCTCCGGGCCCGACTTCCCCTCCCCCTCCCCCTGCGGCGCAGGGAAACCCTGTGCGGGCCTGCCCCCGGGTGCAGGGCAACCCCCTGCGGCACAGGGAAACCCCCGTGCGCACCTGCCCTGGGGCCGAAACACACCACCACCACCACCCCCCACAGCGCAGGGAAACCCCGCGTGCGCGCCTTCCCTGGGGCCATCTCACCTCTCCTGCACCGGTGCAGGGAAGTCGCCGTGCTCCTCCTCCGGGGCCAATGCCCCCTCCCACAGCGCACTTCCGGAACCCCCAGAAGTGGCGCTAAGCTGCGGGACTTCCATCCACCCGCAGGAAGCCGGCACTACCTCCATTTTTGCTGGAGGTAGGTAGTGGGGCTTCTCGGTGGTGGGAGGAAAATGGGGGGCGGGGGCCCGGACGCCTTGCGATCAACTGGTCGAGGCCTCGATCGCGATCGACCTGTTGGTGACCACGGCCCTAACCCTTTGATTGCCAGAAGCTGGGATTTGATCATGGGATGCATCATTGACTGCCTGTTCTGTTAATTCCCTCTGAAGCATCTAGCACTAGCCACTGCTGCAAGACAGGATACTAGACAAGATCAATCATTAGTCTGATCCAGTATAGCAGTTCTAAGTACCATATGTCTTAAAGCTGCTCCAATGCCAATCTATCCCTGCACACTTCTACCCATGTCTGGGCTTTTTTGTGTGTCTGCGCCTCTTGATGTTGGTGATACTCTGTATGATATCCCCTCCCCAATATAGCCCTTCATCTGGTGGGTGAAGGCCAAAAATCTGCATTGACTAAGAGGCTTAAAGGGAACTCTCTCCCTATAAGCAGCTGATAGGCAGGATGGGAACAATGTGGCTGTATCCCCTCTAGCCCACCTGGATGCCATGGCTGGAGCTGAATTGGCTGTCACTTCCACACCCTCCCATGAAGTGGTCCGGTTTCAGACACCAGTGTGTTAGGGGGATAAATGTTTAAAAGGATTGCACAACTGAGGGATGGTGCCAAGCCTGTTTTAGGACTGAAAAGCTGTTTGAACAGATGGCTGCACCCAGGTACGGTGGAGATAATGACCAGTAAGAACCTGATAGAAAATGCAGTGGAGAAAGCCTATTGGGACCAACTGGGGAGAAGTGACTGCCAGGGCGGATGAGCAATAAACTATCTCCAAGAGCCTCCGGACAGAAACTCTCAAGGAGTAGCCAAGCACCCTGGCAGGGCCAAACCCAACTGCAGAAAGGTATAGACCAGACCTGGGCAAAATATGGCTAAGGTTGCCAGGTGGCCGGTAAGGTTGACCCGGACAGTCCAGTATTTTCGGCTCCTGTCCGGTAAAAAAAATTCAGAAAATACCGGACACCTAAAATGTCCGGTATTTTCTGATTTTTTCCCGGCCAGGAGGTGAAAATACCGGGTGCTTACCTGGTTCCGCAGGGGAGCTGTCTGGCCCGGAGCCAGAAGATGAGATGGTGGAGGGCCACTGGCAGCCTGTTAGGGCTCAAAAGCATTTCTTAAAGGGGCCATGCTGTTTTTTAAAAATATATATATATATTTTTTGCTTAATAACTCTCGGGGTCCTTTTTTTTTCTCAACAACTTTGGTCTCCCCCCACCCCTTTTTTCCCCTCAACAGAATATTTTCCCTGGTGTTTTTCTGGGGGGGAGGAGGGGCGTTTGGTATTTTTGGTTAAACCATCTGGCAACCCTAAATATGGCCCATGGGCTGAATGCGGCTCGCAGGCTGGATGCGGCTTACCAAGCCACCAGATCTGGCCTATGGAGGCAGCGGGGAGCCCCAGGCAGGCTCCCTTGCTTGCCCCGCAGCCCCATACACTGTGCAGAAACATGGCTGCAGGGCTACGTTTCTGTTTTAAAACTGGAGGGGAGGGGGAAGTTTCAGGAGCTGCCCTGCACCCAACACAATCCCACTGGTCAGTTTCTGGCCAGAAACCAGCCAATGGGAGCTGCTTGTTGGAATAACAGACAGCCAAAAAGAACCACGCCCCTTCTCTGCTCAGTTATTCAATGAAGCACATGGCCAGGTAAGTAGGCAGTCTGGCTAGGAAATGTTTTAAACTCTGCAAGCCTTAGCTCTGCAGGCAGACTAGTTTGGCAGCTGGCAGGTAAGTCTCTTGGCCACAGCCTGCTTCTGGCACCCCAGCCCTCTCCTGCCCCCCCCAACATACCCAAACCCTCTGTCCCCCTCTTACACTCATACCCCCTCCCAGATCACAATACCTTCTTAGGTCACATCCCAAACCCCTGCACTCCAGTCCCTTGCCCTAGTCACAACCGCCTCCTTCACCCAAACTCCCTCCCAGGCTCCAGTCTCCCTCCTGCACCCCAATCTCTTACCCCAAGCTCCCTTCTGCACCCAACCTCCGTCACAGACTCTGCATTTCCTCCATTAATATCATGGAAGAGTGCAGCCCTCGACCACTTTCCAAAACCTTGGAGTTGCCCTCCCATCAAAAATTATTGCCCACGCCTTGTATAGACACTGAGATCAGCTCTAGGAAGACTCATCTTAAGGGACTTGCCCCAACCCCAGCTGTTCACCTGCCTTGGGTGTGCGAACCCAACATTATATGAAATTTGCCTCTGTGTGTGGAGGAAAGTATGCCAACATAAGAACGGCCGTACTGGGTCAGACCAAAGGTCCATCTAGCCCAGTAGCCTGTCTGCTGACAGTGGCCAACACCAGGTGCCCCAGAGAGTGTGGACTGAAGACAATGATCAAGCGATTTGTCTCCTGCCATCCTTCTCCAGTCTCTTGCAAACAGAGGCCAGGGACACCATTTCTATCCCCTGGCTAACAGCCGTTTATGGACCTAACCTCCATGAAATTATCCAGCTTCTCTTTAAACTCTGTTATAGTCCTAGCCTTCACAGCCTCCTCTGGCAAGGAGTTCCACAGGTTGACTACACGCTGTGTGAAGAAGAACTTTCTTTTATTAGTTTTAAACCTGCTACCCATTAATTTCATTTGGTGTCCTCTAGTTCTTCTATTATGGGAACTAATAAATAACTTTTCTTTATTCGCCCTCTCCACACCACTCATGATTTTATATACCTCTATCATATCCCCCCTCAGTCTCCTCTTTTCTAAACTGAAAAGTCCCAGTCGCTTTAACCTCTCTTCATATGGGACCCGTTCCAAACCCCTAATCATTTTAGTTGCCCTTTTCTGAACCCTTTCCAAGGCCAAAATATCTTTTTTGAGGTGAGGAGACCACATCTGTACACAGTATTCAAGATGTGGGCGTACCATAGTTTTATATAGGGGCAGTAAGATATTCTGGGTCTTATTTTCTATCCCTTTCTTAATAATTCCTAGCATCCTATTTCCCTTTTTGACCGCCGCTGCGTGGAAGTTTTCAGAGAACTGTCCACGATAACTCCAAGATCTCTTTCCTGATTTGTCATAGCCAAATTAGCCCCCATCATACTGTACGTATAGTTGGGGTTATTTTTCCCGATGTGCATTACTTTACACTTATCCACATTAAATTTCATTTGCCATTTTATTGCCCAATCGCTCAGTTTGGTGAGATCTTTTTGGAGTCCCTCACAGTCTGCTTCTGTCTTGACTATTCTAAACAGTTTGGTATCATCCGCAAACTTTACCACCTCACTGCTCACCCCTTTCTCCAGATCATTTATGAATAAGTTGAACAGGATTGGTCCCAGGACTGACCCTTGGGGGACACCACTAGTTACCCCTCTCCATTCTGAAAATTTACCATTTATTCCTACCCTTTGTTTCCTGTCTTTTAACCAGTTCTCAACCCATGAAAGGATCTTTCCTCTTATCCCAGGACAACCTAATTTACACAAGAGCCTTTGGTGAGGGACCTTGTCAAAGGCTTTCTGAAAATCTAAGTATACTCTATCTACTGGATTCCCCCTTGTCTGCATGTTTGTTAACCCTTTCAAAGAACTCTAATAGATTAGTAAGACATGATTTCCCTTTACAGAAACCATGTTGACTTTTGTCCAGCAAATTATGTTCTTCTACGTGCCTTACAATTTTATTCTTTACTATTTGTTTCGACTAATTTGCCCGGTACTGAAGTTAGACTTACCCGTCTGTAATTGCCAGGATCGCCTCTAGAGCCCTTTTTAAATATTGGTGTCACGTTGGCTACCTTCCAGTCATTAGGTACGGAAGCCGATTTAAAGGATAGGTTACAAACCACAGATAATAGTTCAGCAGTTTCCCATTTGAGTTCTTTTAGAACCCTTGGATGAATGCCATCCGGTCCCGGAGATTTGTTAACATTAAGTTTTTCTATTTGTTCCAAAACCTCCTCTAATGACACTTCAATCCGGGACAGGTCCTCAGATTCCTGCCCCCTGCTCCCAGTTAGAAATTATATAAATGGGGGTCATATCACACACCAGAAATAAGTTTGTTAGCTCCAAAGGTGTATTTAAGTGGTTAAAGAAAGAGCAAACAGAACAAAGCAGGTTACAAACAAAATAATACAAAGCATGCAGACTAAGCTGGATTCACTAAACAAATTGGTTACAAGAAATAATTCCTCACCCTCCATGCTGTTTTAAATAGATTCCTTCACAGGCTCAGGGTATCTTTTTATTTTGTGTCCAGCAGCCTTTCCCACTACTCCCTCAGTTTGTCTTTTTTTTTCTCTCCAGGTGATTTCAAGTATCTCTTTGCGTGGGGGAGAAGCAAAGTGTCTGCACAAACTCCAGCCCTCCCTCCCAAGCAGGATTAGAGTTAACCCTGGCCAGGAGCAACCCCAGGTCAGGGTCTGGCAGCAGTTCTCGATGCCGTTCCCCTGGTACAGCACCTGGCTAGACACCAGACTCTCTGTCCCCACAGGTGCAAACCTCTTAGGCAGCCCCATCTGCCAGTACCCTGAGAGCTCCTGGGCTGTCTTCATTCTCCTCCCCTCTCCAAATCTTCACAGGCTTGTTCCCCATCCCCTTCTTCCCCATCTATTCATTGGCTCAAGCTCGCCATGATGGCCATAACTAAGCCACTGCCCTTGTTTGGCTGGGGGAAGGCACGGATGCATTCCAATCATGTGTGGCTAAGCATCATGGCTGAGGAACACACCTGTCCCCAGGTAGCCCAAGCATGCCCCATGGCTAGGCCATGTCAGTGTGCCTTTCTCAGCCAAGTAGGGGTGCCCCCCTTTGACCTGTGAGAATGTTGGGCAGCTCCTGCCTCATTGCTCTTTTTTCCTCCTCCTGCCCATGTTCCCAGGGTCTGGCTTGGCTGCCTCTTCCCTGGGTTTCCCATGGCTTGGGACCTGCCTGAGGCCAGGATCACAGTCCTGGAGCTTCTAGTGGGGATTCCTGCAAGCCCAGTGCTATTGGGGGTGCTCAGTGGAGGCAGGCAGATGATATTAGCCGGGTGGTCAGCTCTGGCTGACCCATGGCTCTGAGAAGTGCCCGGTCTTGCTAACATAAGCCAGTGCCTTGTGGGTAGCTCTCAGCTTGGCTGCCGTATAGAGAGCACAATGTCTTGGCCAGCTGTGACTGAAAGGGCAGCCCTTGGGCACATAGTGCCTGGCAGGGGCAGCTGCAGGGCTGGACGAGAGTGTGCATGGTGGCAGTTGCTCTGGCCGTGACTTCCCTGATGGGTGTAGTGACAAGGAATTTGATGCATAAGTCCCCCTTCCCTTTCCTGTTTCCGCTTCTGCCAGGTCCCATTTGGACTCTGCATGAAGGCAGTGCACTATCTGGTCCTTCCTCCCACCACCAGCCCTGCTAGTGCCCTGCAAACCTGACTCACAGCCCCCTGCTATCCATGCCCTGGCTCCTCTAACTTCTTCCTGTGCCTAGCAAACCTGACCCAGAGCCCCCTGCTAGCCCAGCACTGGCTCCTCTGACCTCTTCCTATGCCTGGCAAATTCAACCCGCAACCCCCTGCTAGCCCAGCACTGGCCCCTCTGACTTCCTTCTGTGCCTGGCAATCTTGACCCTCAGCCCTCTGCCAGGCTAGCCCTGGCCCCAGGGCAAGCAGCAGTCCTGCTCCACCACCGGAGATTGCTATGGACTGGGAGACTCCCCATGATAACATTTGGGGGTTGTATAACCAAAGCCAAAAAAGGATTTTAGGCAGACTGCGTGTGTATTGGTGAGTGATTAATCCTCTGACAGTAATCTCATCGGAGTGACATTACAACATATTCTTTATGGAAAATAACTTACACAAGGTTTACTGAGTACAATTTTCCTAGTTGCACGATTATGTCATAAGTCAGGAATATTGACTAATGTATCTTATTTCAACTATGCTATTTTGGGTGATGGCCACTGCTAACCTTTCAGGTACAACAATGGAAAAGCCAGACAGGGCTGGTTGCCCATCAGCAAGGATAATGAATCATGAAAAGGTTTGGACTTCTGTAGACACTCCATACTGCCACTGACTCATGGATAATGCTACAGTCAGGTGATCTAGTCACCTGATACTAACCTCCATCTTGGACTGCTGAACTCTTCCACTGGAAGGTAGGGGGAATTGAACAAATGATTACTGCCTTCTGGAAATCCTATGTGAGGGTGGGGAGCAAAAGAATCAGGGTCCACAGGCCAGGGAGAGAATGCCGCTCTTTAGCAGCCCTTTATATATGGCCCCCTGCTGGCCCTGACTGGCTTCTGCAACTAGCCACCTCCTGATTGACTCTCTTAGGGCATGTCAACACAGTAGCGTTATTTCAATATAACAGAGTCTGCATCTACACAGCAAGCCCATTATTTTGAAATAATTTTGAAATAACGAGCTTCTTACTTTGACTTCTGTAACTCCCTAAGGGAAGTCGAAGCCTCCCTCTCTCACCAGCCACTGCAGTCCCAAGGCATCATGGGAGAGAGTGCCTACTAAAATAAAAAATTCAATTAATAGTAGGGAATTCAACTATCCCTAAGCATCCAATAGGAATTGATGGTGACTGAAAAACGTTACATGGCAGAGTTTTGGTCCAGTGATTCACCGAGTAGTTGATGGATACAGACACAACAATGGGCAGATATTTATGGGCCAGTGAAGGGCTGGGCCCTGTTCATGAAAACTCTGGCACAGGGGAGCAGGGCCACATGCAGACCTGCAGCTGCTGGGGGTTCCAGACCCAGGACTGGCCTGAGCACTGGAACGCACACAAGAGCGAGGGTGTGACAGTCAGATGGTACCATAGTAACAGTACCATGTTCGGGTCATGCTCCGGGGTAACAACTCTGCCCCACTGGCTAGAGCCCCAAACACTCCGACACCACCACTGGGAAGAGCAGGGCAGAGGCGGAAGGGACTACAGCTCCCATGAAACAGTTGGGGGGGGCGGGGTTCAACTCCCGTGGTGTATTGAGGAACGAGTCTGTCACTGCTGCATGGTAATGGCTCCTCTTGTGTCCCCCTTGTGGCGCTTGCCCAAAGGATGCAAGTGCCCCTTCCGCTGACTGGAAGTGATGTTGGCACGGTCCATGATTTGATAGCAACCGACTGGGAACCGCTGAAAGCTGCCCGGGAACAGCCCCCAGAGTCCCTTAGCTCTGGTGAGCGCTCAGCTTACCCCGATTCTGCCACTGGTGAGTAGGTTTGCCAGGTGTCCAGTTTTGAACTGGACAGTCCACTATTTGAGCTTTCTGTTCGGGAAACAAATTGAGAAAATATAAATGGGAAAATAGAACTGTCCGGTATTTTCTAAATCAGATGTAATGTAGATTGTGATGTCATGGCAAGTGTGTCCAGTATTTTTGTTGAAACCATCTGGAAACCCGACTGGTGAGTAGCGGGGAGACCTGAGTCCAGGGGGGTGGAGCTGGGAAAGGTTAAGACTGGGGCGCTTAGCGAGGACAGGGGCTGGAGTCGGTGGTTCCCTGCGGCGGCGCATTAAGTACAGCCGCGTGGAGCGCAGAGCAGGGACAGCACAGACAGCGGCTGGGGGCGATGGAAGCCGGAACCGCTCCCACAGTGCACCGCTGTGCTCCTTGCTGGGGGGCAGGTGTTGCACTCGTCCTCTGTTGCGAGTCACACATGACGTCACATGGAGCAGGTCGCCGGAAATTCACACACTGGGTGAAGATGGGCGAGCGAGGCGGTGTTCCTCCGCGCCAAGAGCTCCCATCGGCTACTGCACCCCCACGGAACCATGGGAGCTGGAGCATCTGCGCGCCTGTTACCCATCAGCCACTCCGACCCCCCCCCCCCCCATAGCACCATGGGAGTTGTAGTGTCTCTCGGCCTGTAGCCCATCAGCCCCTGCAGCCGCATGGCACCATGGGCGTTGTGGTGTTTCCCGCTCAAGCGCTCCGCGCAGCAGAGTGTGGCTGCGCACGCGGCGCTGGGCGGGCGGTGCCGCCATGGGAGGAAGGTCGAAGAAGCGCAAGGTGGACTCAGGTACAGAGCATGATGCTGCCCAGCGCCGAGCCTGCCCCTACGCGTGAAGGCTCCGGTTGCTGTGCCCCTGCCGCGCCTGGGTCTCAGCCCTTAGGCGCCCGGGGTGGTCGGGGTAGGGGAGCTCCGCACAGCACGGCCCGAGCCTGGCAGCCCAGCCCGCCCGCACCCCCGGGCACGTGTCGCTGCGGGGAGTTGAGGTGTTGCGGTGAAGGGCGCTGAACATCCTCTGGGGGTGTCAGGTCGGGGCATCCTGTGCCCTCTCCAGTAACCGTCTGGCGGGGGGAGGTTTTTGCCGTTACAGGTTATGTTTGAAACGCCAGAAGTGGGTGGGGGAGGTGGCGGAAGAGGAAGTGACATCAGCATCTGGATGCCAACCCTGGTACGCCAGGGGCTTGGTCTCGTGCGTGAGTCACTCCCAGCATGAGCGATGCATCCCGGGAGTTGTAGTTTTGACAGTGCTGGTTCCTCGGATCCGAGCGTCACTAGTGTGTTGCAGCCAGTGCTCCTTGCCCCGCCCAGCACATCATCGCCCAGCCCGCACCCCGCCCAGCATGACACAGCCCAGCTGAGCCCACAAACTGCATCACAGGCTGGACCCATGGGATCCCTCAGATCCTTCTTTCTTCCCTTCCTTAGCCAACCCCAGCCCAGCCTGCATCCCTATTTCCCCCCCCCACACACACACACACACACTTCTCCAGTCCATTTCTAATAACCCCCAGCCCAGCCTGCATCCACATCAGTGTCCTTCCCTCCATTCCATACTCTTATCCCAGGGGCCCCTCAGTTTCCCTTCCTCTCCACAACACCCAGCCCAACCTGCACCCCCAGTCCATGCCCCCATTTGTGGTGTCCATCAGCCCTTCTTTTCCTCCCTACAACATCCCCCAGCTCACCTCAACCTGCACCCTAGTTCTATCCCTATGTTTCCCCTGTTCATAGGATCCCTTTGGTCTAATTTGCTTCCTTCCCAACCCACAATCCCTCCTCCCACACTCCTATCCCACCAGCCATGGGACCTGTCAGCCTCCCTTATTCATTCTGTTCCTAGCACCCTGAACTCCCCCCCTCAGTCCTCCTCTTCCTCCCTGACATCCTCCAGCCTGCCATATCCTTCCCTAATCTGCTCCTAGTGGATCCCTCCATTCATGGGATCCCTTAACCCCCAACACTCCCCAATTCTTGTTCCCCCTTGAACTTGCCAAGTTCACCTTCCCTGCCAATGTGGGGTCCTCAAACGCTCCTCTACCCTGCCCTTCATCATGGGGTCTCTAAATCACCCCAATCCCTCAGTGCCCCTGGAAACTTAGATCCCTCCACACAACAGTACAGCCGCCAATACCATAAAGTCAAGATAGACATATTTATGTGGGGAACCTAAATTGCTTATTGAACTTCTCCTTCGATCAACCCAGCTAAGACTCTCCCCTTTCCTGTCCTGCTGTCTCCCTCCACAGAACAGGGGGAAGTTTGCTTGGCATGCATTCCCCACAGAGGTGGTCTCAGGAACCACAAAAAAGTAGGGCACAACTGGCAGTAGATTTCTTCACAGGCCATGAGCTTCTTTTTTGGCATGGGGCCCTGTGGCATTGAGGCTGGGAAAGGGATAGTAGTCTACTCTGTAGAGTTACTATTTTGGATACTGGCTCAAAGGGCTCCTTTCTACTCTAGCTGTATTCCTGCAGTGGCAGTGAAAGGGCATGGCTGATGGTAGGAGTCTGTGATATCTTATATGCGAGAAGAAGAGGTTATGTACCATTGCTGACTGAGCTGCTAACTTGTTTGTTCTTCCCCCTTGTGCTGACTTTAGTATCAAGGCATAAAAAGTCAACCATTCGAGTCTCCTCCCATCATGCGAAGGAAAGACAGCATGCATGAGAGCAGTAAGGTTGGGAGAATGATGAATGGGAGGCAAGAATTGTCCAGTTGAGAGCAGAACTACTACCACTGTCACTGAGATAAGTGTTTCATTTGGAAAAATCTGAGCTTATGGCCCACCTGGATGCAGGTAGGGACGTGCTGTTTGCTTAGAAAGCCAGCCTTAGCTGAGGTTCCCGACTAGCAACTTTGGTTATGAGAGAAACAGGGTTCCCATTTGTAGGTGCTGCTCATTTCTCTGGGGAACAGTGTGTCCACCTTAGCAGAGACTTGGATCGAGGAGGATGACGCTCAGTCGTGAGTTGTTTACCTTCCTCCCACGTGTTTCTCTCTCCTCATTCTGTTGTTTTGGCCAGCATGTTCTCTCTCTGTCTGTGTCTTTTCCCTTGTCTGCTTCTGTTGTCTCCTTCTACAGAACCCTTTCAGGCATTCTAGGTGTGCATCCCCCCAGGTTAAGTGTCGGGAGCCAACAGGAATTATGGTGGCACATAAAAGGTGCAAGATCGAGGATGTGGGAGTGGTGCTGTGCCTCAAACACTCCTCCACCCTGTCCTGAGTGTTCATGAAGTGGGCCCCATATAGACAGCAGAAGGGGGGCAGGGATCAAGGGATGTTTGCCTAGCTATAGAGCTTAGTGTAGCGACAGCTCATGCTGGGCTTTTTTCTGGTGCGCTTGCAGAGGAATCTATTCAGGGGCCACGGCCAGAGAGGAAATTGGCAGAGATGGACTTGAGCAGGCTGGGCATGGTTCTTGGGAGACATGAATGATCCTCACCTTTGGCCTTCACATCACTGTGTGTGAGTAAGCAAGGAGTGCTTTGAATTCCTTTTCTGTACTGGCAGTAGATTTCTTCACAGACTTTTAGCTTCCTGCTTGGGCATAGAGCCCTGTGGTATTGAGGCTGGGGAAGGGATTGTATTTGGCCCTACATAGTGACTGTTTTGGATGTAGGTTCAACGGGCTCCTTTCTACTTTTATTCCTGCAGTGGCAGAAAGAGGGAGTGGCTGATGGTGATAGCAGTACGGATATATTATCAACCACCTGATCAGGACAGAGATAGTGACTATTAAATGCTAAGGGAGATTAGAGAGGCTATCAAAATAAAAAATTCAATAATAGTAGAGAATTGAACTATCCCCATGTTGACTGGATACACATCACCTTACTATGAGATGCAGAGATAAAATTTCTTGATACCTTAAATGAATGCTTCTTAGAGCAGCTGGTCCTGGAAACCACAAAGAGAGAGGCAGTTCTTGATTTAGTCCGAAGTGGAGTGCAGGATATGCTCCAAGAGGTAAATATAACTGGACTGCTTGGAAAGAGTGACCATAAAGTAATAAATGTAACATGCCTGTGGTGGGAAAAAACACCTCAAAAGCCCAACACTCTGGCATTTAAGTTCAGGAAGGGGAATTAGAAAAAAATGAGGAAGTAAGTAAAACAGGATTTAAAAGGTACAGTGACAAAAGTAAAATCTCTGCAAGCTGCATAGAAACTTTTCAAAGACACCATAATAGAGGCCCAACTTAAATGTATACCCCCAAATTAAAAAACACAGTAAGCAAACCAAAAGTGTGCCACCCTGGCTTGGATTAACCAAGTAAAAGCAGCAGTGGGAGATAAAAAGAAATCTTTTAAAAAATGAAAGTCAAATCCTAGTGAGGAAAATAGAAAGGAGCATAAACTTTCCCAAATTAAGTGTAAAAATATAATAAGAAAAGCCAAAAAGAAGTTTAAAGAACAGTTAGCAAAAAACTCAAAAATAATTACCAAGATGATTTTTCAGTACACAAGGAGCAGGAAGCCGGCGAAACAACCAGTGAGGCCCTTCGATAATTGAGATCTTAAAGGAGCACTCAAACATGCTCAAGATAGAGCAAGGGAGAGCGGTGGTGTGTCATGGCTGACTGACTCAGTGTTCTCGTAGTGGGCCCGATAGAGAGGGGAGAGGGGGGAAAGGGCTAAAGGATAGAATTCCCGCAGCCACGGACCTTAGCGAGTGAGAGCTCACGCTGGGCTTTATCTGCCGCGCTTGCAGAGGAATCAAGGCGGGGCCATGGCCAGAGAAGAAACCGTCCGAGATGGACTTGAGCTGCCTTGGACGTGATTCTCGGGACACGTGAAGGGTCCTCAGCGTGCGGCCTTCCCATGGCTCTGTGTGAGTAAGAGATGCGTGCGTTGAAATCTTCAGCCGTCCTGGCAGAAGGTTTCTTCTGAGGCAGAGAGCTTCCTGCTGGGGCACGGAGCCTGGTGGCTTGGGGGCTGGTGAAGGGGCAGTAATGGGTTCAACAGAGTGTGGGTACAGATTCAAGGCCTCCTTTCTCCCGGTGTTCCTGCAGTGGCAGCGGGAGGGGGGTGGCCGATGGTGGGAGGCTGCGGTGCGTTATAGGGGAGAAGAAGCGATGTCGCGTCCTTGGGGACTGAAACGCAAAGTTGTTTGTTTGTTTGTTTGTTTCTCTGTTTTTCCCCCTTTGCTGGGTTGGGTAGCAAGCGATAAGAAGTCAACCGTCCCGGTGTCCTCCCGTCTGGGGATGGAACGAAAACGAGAACAGCGCGCTCAGGAGCTTGCTCGAAGCGAGGCGAGAACCGTCCGGCTGGGAGCGGAGCAGCCATCGCTGTCACGGAGATAAGTGTCGGGGTTGGAAATCTCTCGGCTTACGGCCCACTGGGTTCTGGGAAGGGAAGTCGCGTTTGCTTAGACAGCGAGTCGGAGCGGAGGTTCCCGAGGTGCTGCCTTGGTTGTGGGAAAAACAGGGCTCCCGTTTGTCAGGGGTGCTGGTTTCTCTGGAACGCGGTGTCCTTCTCAGCAGACGCGCGGATCGGGGAGGAAGACGCAAGGTGGTAAGGTTTCTGGCTGCCTCTCCTGTGTTTCTCTCTTGTCGCTCTCTCGTATTGGCCAATACGTTGTCTGTCTGTCTGTGTCTTTGTCGTTGCTCTGCTTCTGCCTTGTCCTCCTAGAGGACACTCGCAGGCATTCCAGGTGAGCATCTCCGCGGGTTAAGGAGCATCGGCAGCCAGACTTCACTATCACAGTGGGCTGGGCGGGGAATTGAGGTGGTGTGTCATGGCTGTCTGCTCGTGTTCTCGTAGTGGGCCGTAGGGGTGGAGGGGGGGGGCTAAAGGATAGAATTCCCGCAGCCACGGACCTTAGCGAGTGAGAGCTCACGCTGGGCTTTATCTGCCGCGCTTGCAGAGGAATCAAGGCGGGGCCATGGCCAGAGAAGAAACCGTCCGAGATGGACTTGAGCTGCCTTGGACGTGATTCTCGGGACACGTGAAGGGTCCTCAGCGTGCGGCCTTCCCATGGCTCTGTGTGAGTAAGAGATGAGATGCGTGCGTTGAAATCTTCACCGTCCTGGCAGAAGGTTTCTTCTGAGGCAGAGAGCTTCCTGCTGGGGCACGGAGCCTGGTGGCTTGGGGGCTGGTGAAGGGGCAGTAGTGGGTTCAACAGAGTGTGGGTACAGATTCAAGGCCTCCTTTCTCCCGGTGTTCCTGCAGTGGCAGCGGGAGGGGGGTGGCCGATGGTGGGAGGCTGCTGCGATGCCTTATAGGGGAGAAGAAGCGATGTCGCGTCCTTGCGGACTGAAACGCAAAGTTGTTTGTTTGTTTGTTTGTTTGTTTCTCTGTTTTTCCCCCTTTGCTGGGTTGGGTAGCAAGCGATAAGAAGTCAACCGTCCCGGTGTCCTCCCGTCTGGGGATGGAACGAAAACGAGAACAGCGCGCTCAGGAGCTTGCTCGAAGCGAGGCGAGAACCGTCCGGCTGGGAGCGGAGCAGCCATCGCTGTCACGGAGATAAGTGTCGGGGTTGGAAATCTCTCGGCTTACGGCCCACTGGGTTCTGGGAAGGGAAGTCGCGTTTGCTTAGACAGCGAGTCGGAGCGGAGGTTCCCGAGGTGCTGCCTTGGTTGTGGGAAAAACAGGGCTCCCGTTTGTCAGGGGTGCTGGTTTCTCTGGAACGCGGTGTCCTTCTCAGCAGACGCGCGCATCGGGGAGGAAGACGCAAGGTGGTAAGGTTTCTGGCTGCCTCTCCTGTGTTTCTCTCTTGTCGCTCTCTCGTATTGGCCAATACGTTGTCTGTCTGTCTGTGTCTTTGTCGTTGCTCTGCTTCTGCCTTGTCCTCCTAGAGGACACTCGCAGGCATTCCAGGTGAGCATCTCGGGTTAAGGGCTCGGGAGCCAACGGGAATTATTGGGGTACGGCAGTCGGGCAAGGGAGAGCGGTGGTGTGTCATGGCTGACTGACTCAGTGTTCTCGTAGTGGGCCCGATAGAGAGGGGAGAGGGGGGAAAGGGCTAAAGGATAGAATTCCCGCAGCCACGGACCTTAGCGAGTGAGTGCTCACGCTGGGCTTTATCTGCCGCGCTTGCAGAGGAATCAAGGCGGGGCCATGGCCAGAGAAGAAACCGTCCGAGATGGACTTGAGCTGCCTTGGACGTGTTTCTCGGGACACGTGAAGGGTCCTCAGCGTGCGGCCTTCCCATGGCTCTGTGTGAGTAAGAGATGCGTGCGTTGAAATCTTCAACCGTCCTGGCAGAAGGTTTCTTCTGAGGCAGAGAGCTTCCTGCTGGGGCACGGAGCCTGGTGGCTTGGGGGCTGGTGAAGGGGCAGTAATGGGTTCAACAGAGTGTGGGTACAGATTCAAGGCCTCCTTTCTCCCGGTGTTCCTGCAGTGGCAGCGGGAGGGGGGTGGCCGATGGTGGGAGGCTGCGGTGCGTTATAGGGGAGAAGAAGCGATGTCGCGTCCTTGGGGACTGAAACGCAAAGTTGTTTGTTTGTTTGTTTGTTTGTTTCTCTGTTTTTCCCCCTTTGCTGGGTTGGGTAGCAAGCGATAAGAAGTCAACCGTCCCGGTGTCCTCCCGTCTGGGGATGGAACGAAAACGAGAACAGCGCGCTCAGGAGCTTGCTCGAAGCGAGGCGAGAACCGTCCGGCTGGGAGCGGAGCAGCCATCGCTGTCACGGAGATAAGTGTCGGGGTTGGAAATCTCTCGGCTTACGGCCCCCTGGGTTCTGGGAAGGGAAGTCGCGTTTGCTTAGACAGCGAGTCGGAGCGGAGGTTCCCGAGGTGCTGCCTTGGTTGTGGGAAAAACAGGGCTCCCGTTTGTCAGGGGTGCTGGTTTCTCTGGAACGCGGTGTCCTTCTCAGCAGACGCGCGGATCGGGGAGGAAGACGCAAGGTGGTAAGGTTTCTGGCTGCCTCTCCTGTGTTTCTCTCTTGTCGCTCTCTCGTATTGGCCAATACGTTGTCTGTCTGTCTGTGTCTTTGTCGTTGCTCTGCTTCTGCCTTGTCCTCCTAGAGGACACTCGCAGGCATTCCAGGTGAGCATCTCCGCGGGTTAAGGGCTTGGGAGCCAACGGGAATTATTGGGGTACGGCAGTCGGGCAAGGGAGAGCGGTGGTGTGTCATGGCTGACTGACTCAGTGTTCTCGTAGTGGGCCCGATAGAGAGGGGAGAGGGGGGAAAGGGCTAAAGGATAGAATTCCCGCAGCCACGGACCTTAGCGAGTGAGAGCTCACGCTGGGCTTTATCTGCCGCGCTTGCAGAGGAATCAAGGCGGGGCCATGGCCAGAGAAGAAACCGTCCGAGATGGACTTGAGCTGCCTTGGACGTGATTCTCGGGACACGTGAAGGGTCCTCAGCGTGCGGCCTTCCCATGGCTCTGTGTGAGTAAGAGATGCGTGCGTTGAAATCTTCCAGCCGTCCTGGCAGAAGGTTTCTTCTGAGGCAGAGAGCTTCCTGCTGGGGCACGGAGCCTGGTGGCTTGGGGGCTGGTGAAGGGGCAGTAGTGGGTTCAACAGAGTGTGGGTACAGATTCAAGGCCTCCTTTCTCCCGGTGTTCCTGCAGTGGCAGCGGGAGGGGGGTGGCCGATGGTGGGAGGCTGCGGTGCGTTATAGGGGAGAAGAAGCGATGTCGCGTCCTTGCGGACTGAAACGCAAAGTTGTTTGTTTGTTTGTTTGTTTCTCTGTTTTTCCCCCTTTGCTGGGTTGGGTAGCAAGCGATAAGAAGTCAACCGTCCCGGTGTCCTCCCGTCTGGGGATGGAACGAAAACGAGAACAGCGCGCTCAGGAGCTTGCTCGAAGCGAGGCGAGAACCGTCCGGCTGGGAGCGGAGCAGCCATCGCTGTCACGGAGATAAGTGTCGGGGTTGGAAATCTCTCGGCTTACGGCCCACTGGGTTCTGGGAAGGGAAGTCGCGTTTGCTTAGACAGCGAGTCGGAGCGGAGGTTCCCGAGGTGCTGCCTTGGTTGTGGGAAAAACAGGGCTCCCGTTTGTCAGGGGTGCTGGTTTCTCTGGAACGCGGTGTCCTTCTCAGCAGACGCGCGCATCGGGGAGGAAGACGCAAGGTGGTAAGGTTTCTGGCTGCCTCTCCTGTGTTTCTCTCTTGTCGCTCTCTCGTATTGGCCAATACGTTGTCTGTCTGTCTGTGTCTTTGTCGTTGCTCTGCTTCTGCCTTGTCCTCCTAGAGGACACTCGCAGGCATTCCAGGTGAGCATCTCGCGGGTTAAGGGCTCGGGAGCCAACGGGAATTATTGGGGTACGGCAGTCGGGCAAGGGAGAGCGGTGGTGTGTCATGGCTGACTGACTCAGTGTTCTCGTAGTGGGCCCGAAAGAGAGGGGAGAGGGGGGAAAGGGCTAAAGGATAGAATTCCCGCAGCCACGGACCTTAGCGAGTGAGAGCTCACGCTGGGCTTTATCTGCCGCGCTTGCAGAGGAATCAAGGCGGGGCCATGGCCAGAGAAGAAACCGTCCGAGATGGACTTGAGCTGCCTTGGACGTGATTCTCGGGACACGTGAAGGGTCCTCAGCGTGCGGCCTTCCCATGGCTCTGTGTGAGTAAGAGATGCGTGCGTTGAAATCTTCCACCGTCCTGCAGAAGGTTTCTTCTGAGGCAGAGAGCTTCCTGCTGGGGCACGGAGCCTGGTGGCTTGGGGGCTGGTGAAGGGGCAGTAGTGGGTTCAACAGAGTGTGGGTACAGATTCAAGGCCTCCTTTCTCCCGTGTTCCTGCAGTGGCAGCGGGAGGGGGGTGGCCGATGGTGGGAGGCTGCGGTGCGTTATAGGGGAGAAGAAGCGATGTCGCGTCCTTGCGGACTGAAACGCAAAGTTGTTGTTTGTTTGTTTGTTTGTTTCTCTGTTTTTCCCCCTTTGCTGGGTTGGGTAGCAAGCGATAAGAAGTCAACCGTCCCGGTGTCCTCCCGTCTGGGGATGGAACGAAAACGAGAACAGCGCGCTCAGGAGCTTGCTCGAAGCGAGGCGAGAACCGTCCGGCTGGGAGCGGAGCAGCCATCGCTGTCACGGAGATAAGTGTCGGGGTTGGAAATCTCTCGGCTTACGGCCCACTGGGTTCTGGGAAGGGAAGTCGCGTTTGCTTAGACAGCGAGTCGGAGCGGAGGTTCCCGAGGTGCTGCCTTGGTTGTGGGAAAAACAGGGCTCCCGTTTGTCAGGGGTGCTGGTTTCTCTGGAACGCGGTGTCCTTCTCAGCAGACGCGCGGATCGGGGAGGAAGACGCAAGGTGGTAAGGTTTCTGGCTGCCTCTCCTGTGTTTCTCTCTTGTCGCTCTCTCGTATTGGCCAATACGTTGTCTGTCTGTCTGTGTCTTTGTCGTTGCTCTGCTTCTGCCTTGTCCTCCTAGAGGACACTCGCAGGCATTCCAGGTGAGCATCTCCGCGGGTTAAGGGCTCGGGAGCCAACGGGAATTATTGGGGTACGGCAGTCGGGCAAGGGAGAGCGGTGGTGTGTCATGGCTGACTGACTCAGTGTTCTCGTAGTGGGCCCGATAGAGAGGGGAGAGGGGGGAAAGGGCTAAAGGATAGAATTCCCGCAGCCACGGACCTTAGCGAGTGAGAGCTCACGCTGGGCTTTATCTGCCGCGCTTGCAGAGGAATCAAGGCGGGGCCATGGCCAGAGAAGAAACCGTCCGAGATGGACTTGAGCTGCCTTGGACGTGATTCTCGGGACACGTGAAGGGTCCTCAGCGTGCGGCCTTCCCATGGCTCTGTGTGAGTAAGAGATGCGTGCGTTGAAATCTTCCACCGTCCTGCAGAAGGTTTCTTCTGAGGCAGAGAGCTTCCTGCTGGGGCACGGAGCCTGGTGGCTTGGGGGCTGGTGAAGGGGCAGTAGTGGGTTCAACAGAGTGTGGGTACAGATTCAAGGCCTCCTTTCTCCCGGTGTTCCTGCAGTGGCAGCGGGAGGGGGGTGGCCGATGGTGGGAGGCTGCGGTGCCTTATAGGGGAGAAGAAGCGATGTCGCGTCCTTGCGGACTGAAACGCAAGTTGTTTCTTTGTTTGTTTGTTTGTTTCTCTGTTTTTCCCCCTTTGCTGGGTTGGGTAGCAAGCGATAAGAAGTCAACCGTCCCGGTGTCCTCCCGTCTGGGGATGGAACGAAAACGAGAACAGCGCGCTCAGGAGCTTGCTCGAAGCGAGGCGAGAACCGTCCGGCTGGGAGCGGAGCAGCCATCGCTGTCACGGAGATAAGTGTCGGGGTTGGAAATCTCTCGGCTTACGGCCCCCTGGGTTCTGGGAAGGGAAGTCGCGTTTGCTTAGACAGCGAGTCGGAGCGGAGGTTCCCGAGGTGCTGCCTTGGTTGTGGGAAAAACAGGGCTCCCGTTTGTCAGGGGTGCTGGTTTCTCTGGAACGCGGTGTCCTTCTCAGCAGACGCGCGCATCGGGGAGGAAGACGCAAGGTGGTAAGGTTTCTGGCTGCCTCTCCTGTGTTTCTCTCTTGTCGCTCTCTCGTATTGGCCAATACGTTGTCTGTCTGTCTGTGTCTTTGTCGTTGCTCTGCTTCTGCCTTGTCCTCCTAGAGGACACTCGCAGGCATTCCAGGTGAGCATCTCCGCGGGTTAAGGGCTCGGGAGCCAACGGGAATTATTGGGGTACGGCAGTCGGGCAAGGGAGAGCGGTGGTGTGTCATGGCTGACTGACTCAGTGTTCTCGTAGTGGGCCCGATAGAGAGGGGAGAGGGGGGAAAGGGCTAAAGGATAGAATTCCCGCAGCCACGGACCTTAGCGAGTGAGAGCTCACGCTGGGCTTTATCTGCCGCGCTTGCAGAGGAATCAAGGCGGGGCCATGGCCAGAGAAGAAACCGTCCGAGATGGACTTGAGCTGCCTTGGACGTGATTCTCGGGACACGTGAAGGGTCCTCAGCGTGCGGCCTTCCCATGGCTCTGTGTGAGTAAGAGATGCGTGCGTTGAAATCTTCCACCGTCCTGCAGAAGGTTTCTTCTGAGGCAGAGAGCTTCCTGCTGGGGCACGGAGCCTGGTGGCTTGGGGGCTGGTGAAGGGGCAGTAGTGGGTTCAACAGAGTGGGGTACAGATTCAAGGCCTCCTTTCTCCCGGTGTTCCTGCAGTGGCAGCGGGAGGGGGGTGGCCGATGGTGGGAGGCTGCGGTGCCTTATAGGGGAGAAGAAGCGATGTCGCGTCCTTGCGGACTGAAACGCAAAGTTGTTTCTTTGTTTGTTTGTTTGTTTCTCTGTTTTTCCCCCTTTGCTGGGTTGGGTAGCAAGCGATAAGAAGTCAACCGTCCCGGTGTCCTCCCGTCTGGGGATGGAACGAAAACGAGAACAGCGCGCTCAGGAGCTTGCTCGAAGCGAGGCGAGAACCGTCCGGCTGGGAGCGGAGCAGCCATCGCTGTCACGGAGATAAGTGTCGGGGTTGGAAATCTCTCGGCTTACGGCCCCCTGGGTTCTGGGAAGGGAAGTCGCGTTTGCTTAGACAGCGAGTCGGAGCGGAGGTTCCCGAGGTGCTGCCTTGGTTGTGGGAAAAACAGGGCTCCCGTTTGTCAGGGGTGCTGGTTTCTCTGGAACGCGGTGTCCTTCTCAGCAGACGCGCGGATCGGGGAGGAAGACGCAAGGTGGTAAGGTTTCTGGCTGCCTCTCCTGTGTTTCTCTCTTGTCGCTCTCTCGTATTGGCCAATACGTTGTCTGTCTGTCTGTGTCTTTGTCGTTGCTCTGCTTCTGCCTTGTCCTCCTAGAGGACACTCGCAGGCATTCCAGGTGAGCATCTCCGCGGGTTAAGGGCTTGGGAGCCAACGGGAATTATTGGGGTACGGCAGTCGGGCAAGGGAGAGCGGTGGTGTGTCATGGCTGACTGACTCAGTGTTCTCGTAGTGGGCCCGATAGAGAGGGGAGAGGGGGGAAAGGGCTAAAGGATAGAATTCCCGCAGCCACGGACCTTAGCGAGTGAGAGCTCACGCTGGGCTTTATCTGCCGCGCTTGCAGAGGAATCAAGGCGGGGCCATGGCCAGAGAAGAAACCGTCCGAGATGGACTTGAGCTGCCTTGGACGTGATTCTCGGGACACGTGAAGGGTCCTCAGCGTGCGGCCTTCCCATGGCTCTGTGTGAGTAAGAGATGCGTGCGTTGAAATCTTCCGCCGTCCTGGCAGAAGGTTTCTTCTGAGGCAGAGAGCTTCCTGCTGGGGCACGGAGCCTGGTGGCTTGGGGGCTGGTGAAGGGGCAGTAGTGGGTTCAACAGAGTGTGGGTACAGATTCAAGGCCTCCTTTCTCCCGGTGTTCCTGCAGTGGCAGCGGGAGGGGGGTGGCCGATGGTGGGAGGCTGCGGTGCCTTATAGGGGAGAAGAAGCGATGTCGCGTCCTTGCGGACTGAAACGCAAAGTTGTTTGTTTGTTTGTTTGTTTCTCTGTTTTTCCCCCTTTGCTGGGTTGGGTAGCAAGCGATAAGAAGTCAACCGTCCCGGTGTCCTCCCGTCTGGGGATGGAACGAAAACGAGAACAGCGCGCTCAGGAGCTTGCTCGAAGCGAGGCGAGAACCGTCCGGCTGGGAGCGGAGCAGCCATCGCTGTCACGGAGATAAGTGTCGGGGTTGGAAATCTCTCGGCTTACGGCCCACTGGGTTCTGGGAAGGGAAGTCGCGTTTGCTTAGACAGCGAGTCGGAGCGGAGGTTCCCGAGGTGCTGCCTTGGTTGTGGGAAAAAACAGGGCTCCCGTTTGTCAGGGGTGCTGGTTTCTCTGGAACGCGGTGTCCTTCTCAGCAGACGCGCGCATCGGGGAGGAAGACGCAAGGTGGTAAGGTTTCTGGCTGCCTCTCCTGTGTTTCTCTCTTGTCGCTCTCTCGTATTGGCCAATACGTTGTCTGTCTGTCTGTGTCTTTGTCGTTGCTCTGCTTCTGCCTTGTCCTCCTAGAGGACACTCGCAGGCATTCCAGGTGAGCATCTCGCGGGTTAAGGGCTCGGGAGCCAACGGGAATTATTGGGGTACGGCAGTCGGGCAAGGGAGAGCGGGTGGTGTGTCATGGCTGACTGACTCAGTGTTCTCGTAGTGGGCCCGAAAGAGAGGGGAGAGGGGGGGAAAGGGCTAAAGGATAGAATTCCCGCAGCCACGGACCTTAGCGAGTGAGAGCTCACGCTGGGCTTTATCTGCCGCGCTTGCAGAGGAATCAAGGCGGGGCCATGGCCAGAGAAGAAACCGTCCGAGATGGACTTGAGCTGCCTTGGACGTGATTCTCGGGACACGTGAAGGGTCCTCAGCGTGCGGCCTTCCCATGGCTCTGTGTGAGTAAGAGATGCGTGCGTTGAAATCTTCCACCGTCCTGCAGAAGGTTTCTTCTGAGGCAGAGAGCTTCCTGCTGGGGCACGGAGCCTGGTGGCTTGGGGGCTGGTGAAGGGGCAGTAGTGGGTTCAACAGAGTGTGGGTACAGATTCAAGGCCTCCTTTCTCCCGGTGTTCCTGCAGTGGCAGCGGGAGGGGGGTGGCCGATGGTGGGAGGCTGCGGTGCGTTATAGGGGAGAAGAAGCGATGTCGCGTCCTTGCGGACTGAAACGCAAAGTTGTTTGTTTGTTTGTTTGTTTGTTTCTCTGTTTTTCCCCCTTTGCTGGGTTGGGTAGCAAGCGATAAGAAGTCAACCGTCCCGTGTCCTCCCGTCTGGGGATGGAACGAAAACGAGAACAGCGCGCTCAGGAGCTTGCTCGAAGCGAGGCGAGAACCGTCCGGCTGGGAGCGGAGCAGCCATCGCTGTCACGGAGATAAGTGTCGGGGTTGGAAATCTCTCGGCTTACGGCCCACTGGGTTCTGGGAAGGGAAGTCGCGTTTGCTTAGACAGCGAGTCGGAGCGGAGGTTCCCGAGGTGCTGCCTTGGTTGTGGGAAAAACAGGGCTCCCGTTTGTCAGGGGTGCTGGTTTCTCTGGAACGCGGTGTCCTTCTCAGCAGACGCGCGGATCGGGGAGGAAGACGCAAGGTGGTAAGGTTTCTGGCTGCCTCTCCTGTGTTTCTCTCTTGTCGCTCTCTCGTATTGGCCAATACGTTGTCTGTCTGTCTGTGTCTTTGTCGTTGCTCTGCTTCTGCCTTGTCCTCCTAGAGGACACTCGCAGGCATTCCAGGTGAGCATCTCCGCGGGTTAAGGGCTCGGGAGCCAACGGGAATTATTGGGGTACGGCAGTCGGGCAAGGGAGAGCGGTGGTGTGTCATGGCTGACTGACTCAGTGTTCTCGTAGTGGGCCCGATAGAGAGGGGAGAGGGGGGAAAGGGCTAAAGGATAGAATTCCCGCAGCCACGGACCTTAGCGAGTGAGAGCTCACGCTGGGCTTTATCTGCCGCGCTTGCAGAGGAATCAAGGCGGGGCCATGGCCAGAGAAGAAACCGTCCGAGATGGACTTGAGCTGCCTTGGACGTGATTCTCGGGACACGTGAAGGGTCCTCAGCGTGCGGCCTTCCCATGGCTCTGTGTGAGTAAGAGATGCGTGCGTTGAAATCTTCCACCGTCCTGCAGAAGGTTTCTTCTGAGGCAGAGAGCTTCCTGCTGGGGCACGGAGCCTGGTGGCTTGGGGGCTGGTGAAGGGGCAGTAGTGGGTTCAACAGAGTGTGGGTACAGATTCAAGGCCTCCTTTCTCCCGGTGTTCCTGCAGTGGCAGCGGGAGGGGGGTGGCCGATGGTGGGAGGCTGCGGTGCCTTATAGGGGAGAAGAAGCGATGTCGCGTCCTTGCGGACTGAAACGCAAAGTTGTTTCTTTGTTTGTTTGTTTGTTTCTCTGTTTTTCCCCCTTTGCTGGGTTGGGTAGCAAGCGATAAGAAGTCAACCGTCCCGGTGTCCTCCCGTCTGGGGATGGAACGAAAACGAGAGAACAGCGCGCTCAGGAGCTTGCTCGAAGCGAGGCGAGAACCGTCCGGCTGGGAGCGGAGCAGCCATCGCTGTCACGGAGATAAGTGTCGGGGTTGGAAATCTCTCGGCTTACGGCCCCTGGGTTCTGGGAAGGGAAGTCGCGTTTGCTTAGACAGCGAGTCGGAGCGGAGGTTCCCGAGGTGCTGCCTTGGTTGTGGGAAAAACAGGGCTCCCGTTTGTCAGGGGTGCTGGTTTCTCTGGAACGCGGTGTCCTTCTCAGCAGACGCGCGCATCGGGGAGGAAGACGCAAGGTGGTAAGGTTTCTGGCTGCCTCTCCTGTGTTTCTCTCTTGTCGCTCTCTCGTATTGGCCAATACGTTGTCTGTCTGTCTGTGTCTTTGTCGTTGCTCTGCTTCTGCCTTGTCCTCCTAGAGGACACTCGCAGGCATTCCAGGTGAGCATCTCCGCGGGTTAAGGGCTCGGGAGCCAACGGGAATTATTGGGGTACGGCAGTCGGGCAAGGGAGAGCGGTGGTGTGTCATGGCTGACTGACTCAGTGTTCTCGTAGTGGGCCCGATAGAGAGGGGAGAGGGGGGAAAGGGCTAAAGGATAGAATTCCCGCAGCCACGGACCTTAGCGAGTGAGAGCTCACGCTGGGCTTTATCTGCCGCGCTTGCAGAGGAATCAAGGCGGGGCCATGGCCAGAGAAGAAACCGTCCGAGATGGACTTGAGCTGCCTTGGACGTGATTCTCGGGACACGTGAAGGGTCCTCAGCGTGCGGCCTTCCCATGGCTCTGTGTGAGTAAGAGATGCGTGCGTTGAAATCTTCCACCGTCCTGCAGAAGGTTTCTTCTGAGGCAGAGAGCTTCCTGCTGGGGCACGGAGCCTGGTGGCTTGGGGGCTGGTGAAGGGGCAGTAGTGGGTTCAACAGAGTGTGGGTACAGATTCAAGGCCTTTCTCCCGGTGTTCCTGCAGTGGCAGCGGGAGGGGGGTGGCCGATGGTGGGAGGCTGCGGTGCCTTATAGGGGAGAAGAAGCGATGTCGCGTCCTTGCGGACTGAAACGCAAAGTTGTTTCTTTGTTTGTTTGTTTGTTTCTCTGTTTTTCCCCCTTTGCTGGGTTGGGTAGCAAGCGATAAGAAGTCAACCGTCCCGGTGTCCTCCCGTCTGGGGATGGAACGAAAACGAGAACAGCGCGCTCAGGAGCTTGCTCGAAGCGAGGCGAGAACCGTCCGGCTGGGAGCGGAGCAGCCATCGCTGTCACGGAGATAAGTGTCGGGGTTGGAAATCTCTCAGCTTACGGGCCCCCTGGGTTCTGGGAAGGGAAGTCGCGTTTGCTTAGACAGCGAGTCGGAGCGGAGGTTCCCGAGGTGCTGCCTTGGTTGTGGGAAAAACAGGGCTCCCGTTTGTCAGGGGTGCTGGTTTCTCTGGAACGCGGTGTCCTTCTCAGCAGACGCGCGGATCGGGGAGGAAGACGCAAGGTGGTAAGGTTTCTGGCTGCCTCTCCTGTGTTTCTCTCTTGTCGCTCTCTCGTATTGGCCAATACGTTGTCTGTCTGTCTGTGTCTTTGTCGTTGCTCTGCTTCTGCCCTTGTCCTCCTAGAGGACACTCGCAGGCATTCCAGGTGAGCATCTCCGCGGGTTAAGGGCTCGGGAGCCAACGGGAATTATTGGGGTACGGCAGTCGGGCAAGGGAGAGCGGTGGTGTGTCATGGCTGACTGACTCAGTGTTCTCGTAGTGGGCCCGATAGAGAGGGGAGAGGGGGGAAAGGGCTAAAGGATAGAATTCCCGCAGCCACGGACCTTAGCGAGTGAGAGCTCACGCTGGGCTTTATCTGCCGCGCTTGCAGAGGAATCAAGGCGGGGCCATGGCCAGAGAAGAAACCGTCCGAGATGGACTTGAGCTGCCTTGGACGTGATTCTCGGGACACGTGAAGGGTCCTCAGCGTGCGGCCTTCCCATGGCTCTGTGTGAGTAAGAGATGCGTGCGTTGAAATCTTCACCGTCCTGCAGAAGGTTTCTTCTGAGGCAGAGAGCTTCCTGCTGGGGCACGGAGCCTGGTGGCTTGGGGGCTGGTGAAGGGGCAGTAGTGGGTTCAACAGAGTGTGGGTACAGATTCAAGGCCTCCTTTCTCCCGGTGTTCCTGCAGTGGCAGCGGAGGGGGGTGGCCGATGGTGGGAGGCGCGGTGCTTATGGGCTCCTATAGGGGAGAAGAAGCGATGTCGCGTCCTTGCGGACTGAAACGCAAAGTTGTTTCTTTGTTTGTTTGTTTGTTTCTCTGTTTTTCCCCCTTTGCTGGGTTGGGTAGCAAGCGATAAGAAGTCAACCGTCCCGGTGTCCTCCCGTCTGGGGATGGAACGAAAACGAGAACAGCGCGCTCAGGAGCTTGCTCGAAGCGAGGCGAGAACCGTCCGGCTGGGAGCGGAGCAGCCATCGCTGTCACGGAGATAAGTGTCGGGGTTGGAAATCTCTCGGCTTACGGCCCCCTGGGTTCTGGGAAGGGAAGTCGCGTTTGCTTAGACAGCGAGTCGGAGCGGAGGTTCCCGAGGTGCTGCCTTGGTTGTGGGAAAAACAGGGCTCCCGTTTGTCAGGGGTGCTGGTTTCTCTGGAACGCGGTGTCCTTCTCAGCAGACGCGCGGATCGGGGAGGAAGACGCAAGGTGGTAAGGTTTCTGGCTGCCTCTCCTGTGTTTCTCTCTTGTCGCTCTCTCGTATTGGCCAATACGTTGTCTGTCTGTCTGTGTCTTTGTCGTTGCTCTGCTTCTGCCTTGTCCTCCTAGAGGACACTCGCAGGCATTCCAGGTGAGCATCTCCGCGGGTTAAGGGCTCGGGAGCCAACGGGAATTATTGGGGTACGGCAGTCGGGCAAGGGAGAGCGGTGGTGTGTCATGGCTGACTGACTCAGTGTTCTCGTAGTGGGCCCGATAGAGAGGGGAGAGGGGGGAAAGGGCTAAAGGATAGAATTCCCGCAGCCACGGACCTTAGCGAGTGAGAGCTCACGCTGGGCTGGGCTTTATCTGCCGCGCTTGCAGAGGAATCAAGGCGGGGCCATGGCCAGAGAAGAAACCGTCCGAGATGGACTTGAGCTGCCTTGGACGTGATTCTCGGGACACGTGAAGGGTCCTCAGCGTGCGGCCTTCCCATGGCTCTGTGTGAGTAAGAGATGCGTGCGTTGAAATCTTCCACCGTCCTGCAGAAGGTTTCTTCTGAGGCAGAGAGCTTCCTGCTGGGGCACGGAGCCTGGTGGCTTGGGGGCTGGTGAAGGGGCAGTAGTGGGTTCAACAGAGTGTGGGTACAGATTCAAGGCCTCCTTTCTCCCGGTGTTCCTGCAGTGGCAGCGGGAGGGGGGTGGCCGATGGTGGGAGGCTGCGGTGCGTTATAGGGGAGAAGAAGCGATGTCGCGTCCTTGCGGACTGAAACGCAAAGTTGTTTGTTTGTTTGTTTGTTTGTTTCTCTGTTTTTCCCCCTTTGCTGGGTTGGGTAGCAAGCGATAAGAAGTCAACCGTCCCGGTGTCCTCCCGTCTGGGGATGGAACGAAAACGAGAACAGCGCGCTCAGGAGCTTGCTCGAAGCGAGGCGAGAACCGTCCGGCTGGGAGCGGAGCAGCCATCGCTGTCACGGAGATAAGTGTCGGGGTTGGAAATCTCTCGGCTTACGGCCCACTGGGTTCTGGGAAGGGAAGTCGCGTTTGCTTAGACAGCGAGTCGGAGCGGAGGTTCCCGAGGTGCTGCCTTGGTTGTGGGGAAAAACAGGGCTCCCGTTTGTCAGGGGTGCTGGTTTCTCTGGAACGCGGTGTCCTTCTCAGCAGAGACGCGCGGATCGGGGAGGAAGACGCAAGGTGGTAAGGTTTCTGGCTGCCTCTCCTGTGTTTCTCTCTTGTCGCTCTCTCGTATTGGCCAATACGTTGTCTGTCTGTCTGTGTCTTTGTCGTTGCTCTGCTTCTGCCTTGTCCTCCTAGAGGACACTCGCAGGCATTCCAGGTGAGCATCTCCGCGGGTTAAGGGCTCGGGAGCCAACGGGAATTATTGGGGTACGGCAGTCGGGCAAGGGAGAGCGGTGGTGTGTCATGGCTGACTGACTCAGTGTTCTCGTAGTGGCCCGATAGAGAGGGAGAGGGGGGAAAGGGCTAAAGGATAGAATTCCCGCAGCCACGGACCTTAGCGAGTGAGAGCTCACGCTGGGCTTTATCTGCCGCGCTTGCAGAGGAATCAAGGCGGGGCCATGGCCAGAGAAGAAACCGTCCGAGATGGACTTGAGCTGCCTTGGACGTGATTCTCGGGACACGTGAAGGGTCCTCAGCGTGCGGCCTTCCCATGGCTCTGTGTGAGTAAGAGATGCGTGCGTTGAAATCTTCCACCGTCCTGCAGAAGGTTTCTTCTGAGGCAGAGAGCTTGCTTGGGGCACGGAGCCTGGTGGCTTGGGGACTGGTGAAGGGGCAGTAGTGGGTTCAACAGAGTGTGGGTACAGATTCAAGGCCTCCTTTCTCTCGGTGTTCCTGCAGTGGCAGCGGGAGGGGGTGGCCGCTGGTGGGAGGCTGCGGTGCGTTATAGGGGAGGAGAAGCGATGCCGCGTCCTTGCGGACTGAAACCTAAGTTGGTTGTATGTTTGTTTGTTTTTTTCCCCTTTGCTGGGTGCGGTAGCAAGCGACAAGAAGTCAACCGTCCCCGTGTCCTCCCGTCTGGGGATGGAACGAAAACGAGAACAGCGAGCTCAGGAGCTTGCTCGAAGCGAGGCGAGAACCGTCCGGCTGGCAGCGGAGCAGCCATCGCTGTCACGGAGATAAGTGTCGGGTGCGGAAATCTCTCGGCTTACGGCCCACTGGGTTCTAGGAAGGGAAGTCACGTTTGCTTAGACAGGGAGTCCGAGCGGAGGTTCCCGAGGTGCTGCCTTGATTGTGGGAGAAACAGGGCTCCCGTTTGTCAGGGGTGCTGGTTTCTCTGGAACACGGTGTCCTTCTCAGCAGACGCTTGGCTCGAGGAGGAAGACGCAAGGCGGTAAGGTTTCTGGCTGCCTCTCCTGTGTTTCTCTCCTGTCGCCCTCTCGTATTGGCCAATACGTTGTCTGTCTGTCTGTGTCTTTGTCCTTGCTCTGCTTGTGCCGTGTCCTCCTAGAGGACACTCGCAGGCATTCCAGGTGAGCATCTCCGCGGGTTAAGGGCTCGGGAGCCAACGGGAATTATTGGGGTACGGCAGTCGGGCAAGGGAGAGCGGTGGTGTGTCATGGCTGACTGACTCAGTGTTCTCGTAGTGGGCCCGATAGAGAGGGGAGAGGGGGGAAAGGGCTAAAGGATAGAATTCCCGCAGCCACGGACCTTAGCGAGTGAGAGCTCACGCTGGGCTTTATCTGCCGCGCTTGCAGAGGAATCAAGGCGGGGCCATGGCCAGAGAAGAAACCGTCCGAGATGGACTTGAGCTGCCTTGGACGTGATTCTCGGGACACGTGAAGGGTCCTCAGCGTGCGGCCTTCCCATGGCTCTGTGTGAGTAAGAGATGCGTGCGTTGAAATCTTCAGCCGTCCTGGCAGAAGGTTTCTTCTGAGGCAGAGAGCTTCCTGCTGGGGCACGGAGCCTGGTGGCTTGGGGGCTGGTGAAGGGGCAGTAGTGGGTTCAACAGAGTGTGGGTACAGATTCAAGGCCTCCTTTCTCCCGGTGTTCCTGCAGTGGCAGCGGGAGGGGGGTGGCCGATGGTGGGAGGCTGCGGTGCCTTATAGGGGAGAAGAAGCGATGTCGCGTCCTTGCGGACTGAAACGCAATGGGGACTGAAACGCAAAGTTGTTTGTTTGTTTGTTTGTTTCTCTGTTTTTCCCCCTTTGCTGGGTTGGGTAGCAAGCGATAAGAAGTCAACCGTCCCGGTGTCCTCCCGTCTGGGGATGGAACGAAAACGAGAACAGCGCGCTCAGGAGCTTGCTCGAAGCGAGGCGAGAACCGTCCGGCTGGGAGCGGAGCAGCCATCGCTGTCACGGAGATAAGTGTCGGGGTTGGAAATCTCTCGGCTTACGGCCCACTGGGTTCTGGGAAGGGACGTCGCGTTTGCTTAGACAGCGAGTCGGAGCGGAGGTTCCCGAGGTGCTGCCTTGGTTGTGGGAAAAACAGGGCTCCCGTTTGTCAGGGGTGCTGGTTTCTCTGGAACGCGGTGTCCTTCTCAGCAGACGCGCGCATCGGGGAGGAAGACGCAAGGTGGTAAGGTTTCTGGCTGCCTCTCCTGTGTTTCTCTCTTGTCGCTCTCTCGTATTGGCCAATACGTTGTCTGTCTGTCTGTGTCTTTGTCGTTGCTCTGCTTCTGCCTTGTCCTCCTAGAGGACACTCGCAGGCATTCCAGGTGAGCATCTCCGCGGGTTAAGGAGCATCGGCAGCCAGACTTCACTATCACAGTGGGCTGGGCGGGGAATTGAGGTGGTGTGTCATGGCTGTCTGCTCGTGTTCTCGTAGTGGGCCGTAGGGGTGGAGGGGGGGGGCTAAAGGATAGAATTCCCGCAGCCACGGACCTTAGCGAGTGAGAGCTCACGCTGGGCTTTATCTGCCGCGCTTGCAGAGGAATCAAGGCGGGGCCATGGCCAGAGAAGAAACCGTCCGAGATGGACTTGAGCTGCCTTGGACGTGATTCTCGGGACACGTGAAGGGTCCTCAGCGTGCGGCCTTCCCATGGCTCTGTGTGAGTAAGAGATGAGATGCGTGCGTTGAAATCTTCACCGTCCTGGCAGAAGGTTTCTTCTGAGGCAGAGAGCTTCCTGCTGGGGCACGGAGCCTGGTGGCTTGGGGGCTGGTGAAGGGGCAGTAGTGGGTTCAACAGAGTGTGGGTACAGATTCAAGGCCTCCTTTCTCCCGGTGTTCCTGCAGTGGCAGCGGGAGGGGGGTGGCCGATGGTGGGAGGCTGCTGCGATGCCTTATAGGGGAGAAGAAGCGATGTCGCGTCCTTGCGGACTGAAACGCAAAGTTGTTTGTTTGTTTGTTTGTTTGTTTCTCTGTTTTTCCCCCTTTGCTGGGTTGGGTAGCAAGCGATAAGAAGTCAACCGTCCCGGTGTCCTCCCGTCTGGGGATGGAACGAAAACGAGAACAGCGCGCTCAGGAGCTTGCTCGAAGCGAGGCGAGAACCGTCCGGCTGGGAGCGGAGCAGCCATCGCTGTCACGGAGATAAGTGTCGGGGTTGGAAATCTCTCGGCTTACGGCCCACTGGGTTCTGGGAAGGGAAGTCGCGTTTGCTTAGACAGCGAGTCGGAGCGGAGGTTCCCGAGGTGCTGCCTTGGTTGTGGGAAAAACAGGGCTCCCGTTTGTCAGGGGTGCTGGTTTCTCTGGAACGCGGTGTCCTTCTCAGCAGACGCGCGCATCGGGGAGGAAGACGCAAGGTGGTAAGGTTTCTGGCTGCCTCTCCTGTGTTTCTCTCTTGTCGCTCTCTCGTATTGGCCAATACGTTGTCTGTCTGTCTGTGTCTTTGTCGTTGCTCTGCTTCTGCCTTGTCCTCCTAGAGGACACTCGCAGGCATTCCAGGTGAGCATCTCGGGTTAAGGGCTCGGGAGCCAACGGGAATTATTGGGGTACGGCAGTCGGGCAAGGGAGAGCGGTGGTGTGTCATGGCTGACTGACTCAGTGTTCTCGTAGTGGGCCCGATAGAGAGGGGAGAGGGGGGAAAGGGCTAAAGGATAGAATTCCCGCAGCCACGGACCTTAGCGAGTGAGTGCTCACGCTGGGCTTTATCTGCCGCGCTTGCAGAGGAATCAAGGCGGGGCCATGGCCAGAGAAGAAACCGTCCGAGATGGACTTGAGCTGCCTTGGACGTGATTCTCGGGACACGTGAAGGGTCCTCAGCGTGCGGCCTTCCCATGGCTCTGTGTGAGTAAGAGATGCGTGCGTTGAAATCTTCCACCGTCCTGCAGAAGGTTTCTTCTGAGGCAGAGAGCTTCCTGCTGGGGCACGGAGCCTGGTGGCTTGGGGGCTGGTGAAGGGGCAGTAATGGGTTCAACAGAGTGTGGGTACAGATTCAAGGCCTCCTTTCTCCCGGTGTTCCTGCAGTGGCAGCGGGAGGGGGGTGGCCGATGGTGGGAGGCTGCGGTGCGTTATAGGGGAGAAGAAGCGATGTCGCGTCCTTGGGGACTGAAACGCAAAGTTGTTTCTTTGTTTGTTTGTTTGTTTCTCTGTTTTTCCCCCTTTGCTGGGTTGGGTAGCAAGCGATAAGAAGTCAACCGTCCCGGTGTCCTCCCGTCTGGGGATGGAACGAAAACGAGAACAGCGCGCTCAGGAGCTTGCTCGAAGCGAGGCGAGAACCGTCCGGCTGGGAGCGGAGCAGCCATCGCTGTCACGGAGATAAGTGTCGGGGTTGGAAATCTCTCGGCTTACGGCCCCCTGGGTTCTGGGAAGGGAAGTCGCGTTTGCTTAGACAGCGAGTCGGAGCGGAGGTTCCCGAGGTGCTGCCTTGGTTGTGGGAAAAACAGGGCTCCCGTTTGTCAGGGGTGCTGGTTTCTCTGGAACGCGGTGTCCTTCTCAGCAGACGCGCGGATCGGGGAGGAAGACGCAAGGTGGTAAGGTTTCTGGCTGCCTCTCCTGTGTTTCTCTCTTGTCGCTCTCTCGTATTGGCCAATACGTTGTCTGTCTGTCTGTGTCTTTGTCGTTGCTCTGCTTCTGCCTTGTCCTCCTAGAGGACACTCGCAGGCATTCCAGGTGAGCATCTCCGCGGGTTAAGGGCTTGGGAGCCAACGGGAATTATTGGGGTACGGCAGTCGGGCAAGGGAGAGCGGTGGTGTGTCATGGCTGACTGACTCAGTGTTCTCGTAGTGGGCCCGATAGAGAGGGGAGAGGGGGGAAAGGGCTAAAGGATAGAATTCCCGCAGCCACGGACCTTAGCGAGTGAGAGCTCACGCTGGGCTTTATCTGCCGCGCTTGCAGAGGAATCAAGGCGGGGCCATGGCCAGAGAAGAAACCGTCCGAGATGGACTTGAGCTGCCTTGGACGTGATTCTCGGGACACGTGAAGGGTCCTCAGCGTGCGGCCTTCCCATGGCTCTGTGTGAGTAAGAGATGCGTGCGTTGAAATCTTCCAGCCGTCCTGGCAGAAGGTTTCTTCTGAGGCAGAGAGCTTCCTGCTGGGGCACGGAGCCTGGTGGCTTGGGGGCTGGTGAAGGGGCAGTAGTGGGTTCAACAGAGTGTGGGTACAGATTCAAGGCCTCCTTTCTCCCGGTGTTCCTGCAGTGGCAGCGGGAGGGGGGTGGCCGATGGTGGGAGGCTGCGGTGCGTTATAGGGGAGAAGAAGCGATGTCGCGTCCTTGCGGACTGAAACGCAAAGTTGTTTGTTTGTTTGTTTGTTTCTCTGTTTTTCCCCCTTTGCTGGGTTGGGTAGCAAGCGATAAGAAGTCAACCGTCCCGGTGTCCTCCCGTCTGGGGATGGAACGAAAACGAGAACAGCGCGCTCAGGAGCTTGCTCGAAGCGAGGCGAGAACCGTCCGGCTGGGAGCGGAGCAGCCATCGCTGTCACGGAGATAAGTGTCGGGGTTGGAAATCTCTCGGCTTACGGCCCACTGGGTTCTGGGAAGGGAAGTCGCGTTTGCTTAGACAGCGAGTCGGAGCGGAGGTTCCCGAGGTGCTGCCTTGGTTGTGGGAAAAACAGGGCTCCCGTTTGTCAGGGGTGCTGGTTTCTCTGGAACGCGGTGTCCTTCTCAGCAGACGCGCGCATCGGGGAGGAAGACGCAAGGTGGTAAGGTTTCTGGCTGCCTCTCCTGTGTTTCTCTCTTGTCGCTCTCTCGTATTGGCCAATACGTTGTCTGTCTGTCTGTGTCTTTGTCGTTGCTCTGCTTCTGCCTTGTCCTCCTAGAGGACACTCGCAGGCATTCCAGGTGAGCATCTCCGCGGGTTAAGGGCTCGGGAGCCAACGGGAATTATTGGGGTACGGCAGTCGGGCAAGGGAGAGCGGTGGTGTGTCATGGCTGACTGACTCAGTGTTCTCGTAGTGGGCCCGAAAGAGAGGGGAGAGGGGGGAAAGGGCTAAAGGATAGAATTCCCGCAGCCACGGACCTTAGCGAGTGAGAGCTCACGCTGGGCTTTATCTGCCGCGCTTGCAGAGGAATCAAGGCGGGGCCATGGCCAGAGAAGAAACCGTCCGAGATGGACTTGAGCTGCCTTGGACGTGATTCTCGGGACACGTGAAGGGTCCTCAGCGTGCGGCCTTCCCATGGCTCTGTGTGAGTAAGAGATGCGTGCGTTGAAATCTTCCACCGTCCTGCAGAAGGTTTCTTCTGAGGCAGAGAGCTTCCTGCTGGGGCACGGAGCCTGGTGGCTTGGGGGCTGGTGAAGGGGCAGTAGTGGGTTCAACAGAGTGTGGGTACAGATTCAAGGCCTCCTTTCTCTCGGTGTTCCTGCAGTGGCAGCGGGAGGGGGTGGCCGCTGGTGGGAGGCTGCGGTGCGTTATAGGGGAGGAGAAGCGATGCCGCGTCCTTGCGGACTGAAACCTAAGTTGGTTGTATGTTTGTTTTGTTTTGTTTGTTTTTCCCCCTTTGCTGGGTGCGGTAGCAAGCGACAAGAAGTCAACCGTCCCGGTGTCCTCCCGTCTGGGGATGGAACGAAAACGAGAACAGCGAGCTCAGGAGCTTGCTCGAAGCGAGGCGAGAACCGTCCGGCTGGCAGCGGAGCAGCCATCGCTGTCACGGAGATAAGTGTCGGGTGCGGAAATCTCTCGGCTTACGGCCCACTGGGTTCTAGGAAGGGAAGTCACGTTTGCTTAGACAGCGAGTCGGAGCGGAGGTTCCCGAGGTGCTGCCTTGGTTGTGGGAAAAACAGGGCTCCCGTTTGTCAGGGGTGCTGGTTTCTCTGGAACGCGGTGTCCTTCTCAGCAGACGCGCGGATCGGGGAGGAAGACGCAAGGTGGTAAGGTTTCTGGCTGCCTCTCCTGTGTTTCTCTCTTGTCGCTCTCTCGTATTGGCCAATACGTTGTCTGTCTGTCTGTGTCTTTGTCGTTGCTCTGCTTCTGCCTTGTCCTCCTAGAGGACACTCGCAGGCATTCCAGGTGAGCATCTCCGCGGGTTAAGGGCTCGGGAGCCAACGGGAATTATTGGGGTACGGCAGTCGGGCAAGGGAGAGCGGTGGTGTGTCATGGCTGACTGACTCAGTGTTCTCGTAGTGGGCCCGATAGAGAGGGGAGAGGGGGGAAAGGGCTAAAGGATAGAATTCCCGCAGCCACGGACCTTAGCGAGTGAGAGCTCACGCTGGGCTTTATCTGCCGCGCTTGCAGAGGAATCAAGGCGGGGCCATGGCCAGAGAAGAAACCGTCCGAGATGGACTTGAGCTGCCTTGGACGTGATTCTCGGGACACGTGAAGGGTCCTCAGCGTGCGGCCTTCCCATGGCTCTGTGTGAGTAAGAGATGCGTGCGTTGAAATCTTCCACCGTCCTGCAGAAGGTTTCTTCTGAGGCAGAGAGCTTCCTGCTGGGGCACGGAGCCTGGTGGCTTGGGGGCTGGTGAAGGGGCAGTAGTGGGTTCAACAGAGTGTGGGTACAGATTCAAGGCCTCCTTTCTCCCGGTGTTCCTGCAGTGGCAGCGGGAGGGGGGTGGCCGATGGTGGGAGGCTGCGGTGCCTTATAGGGGAGAAGAAGCGATGTCGCGTCCTTGCGGACTGAAACGCAAGTTGTTTCTTTGTTTGTTTGTTTGTTTCTCTGTTTTTCCCCCTTTGCTGGGTTGGGTAGCAAGCGATAAGAAGTCAACCGTCCCGGTGTCCTCCCGTCTGGGGATGGAACGAAAACGAGAACAGCGCGCTCAGGAGCTTGCTCGAAGCGAGGCGAGAACCGTCCGGCTGGGAGCGGAGCAGCCATCGCTGTCACGGAGATAAGTGTCGGGGTTGGAAATCTCTCGGCTTACGGCCCCCTGGGTTCTGGGAAGGGAAGTCGCGTTTGCTTAGACAGCGAGTCGGAGCGGAGGTTCCCGAGGTGCTGCCTTGGTTGTGGGAAAAACAGGGCTCCCGTTTGTCAGGGGTGCTGGTTTCTCTGGAACGCGGTGTCCTTCTCAGCAGACGCGCGCATCGGGGAGGAAGACGCAAGGTGGTAAGGTTTCTGGCTGCCTCTCCTGTGTTTCTCTCTTGTCGCTCTCTCGTATTGGCCAATACGTTGTCTGTCTGTCTGTGTCTTTGTCGTTGCTCTGCTTCTGCCTTGTCCTCCTAGAGGACACTCGCAGGCATTCCAGGTGAGCATCTCCGCGGGTTAAGGGCTCGGGAGCCAACGGGAATTATTGGGGTACGGCAGTCGGGCAAGGGAGAGCGGTGGTGTGTCATGGCTGACTGACTCAGTGTTCTCGTAGTGGGCCCGATAGAGAGGGGAGAGGGGGGAAAGGGCTAAAGGATAGAATTCCCGCAGCCACGGACCTTAGCGAGTGAGAGCTCACGCTGGGCTTTATCTGCCGCGCTTGCAGAGGAATCAAGGCGGGGCCATGGCCAGAGAAGAAACCGTCCGAGATGGACTTGAGCTGCCTTGGACGTGATTCTCGGGACACGTGAAGGGTCCTCAGCGTGCGGCCTTCCCATGGCTCTGTGTGAGTAAGAGATGCGTGCGTTGAAATCTTCCACCGTCCTGCAGAAGGTTTCTTCTGAGGCAGAGAGCTTCCTGCTGGGGCACGGAGCCTGGTGGCTTGGGGGCTGGTGAAGGGGCAGTAGTGGGTTCAACAGAGTGGGGTACAGATTCAAGGCCTCCTTTCTCCCGGTGTTCCTGCAGTGGCAGCGGGAGGGGGGTGGCCGATGGTGGGAGGCTGCGGTGCCTTATAGGGGAGAAGAAGCGATGTCGCGTCCTTGCGGACTGAAACGCAAAGTTGTTTCTTTGTTTGTTTGTTTGTTTCTCTGTTTTTCCCCCTTTGCTGGGTTGGGTAGCAAGCGATAAGAAGTCAACCGTCCCGGTGTCCTCCCGTCTGGGGATGGAACGAAAACGAGAACAGCGCGCTCAGGAGCTTGCTCGAAGCGAGGCGAGAACCGTCCGGCTGGGAGCGGAGCAGCCATCGCTGTCACGGAGATAAGTGTCGGGGTTGGAAATCTCTCGGCTTACGGCCCCCTGGGTTCTGGGAAGGGAAGTCGCGTTTGCTTAGACAGCGAGTCGGAGCGGAGGTTCCCGAGGTGCTGCCTTGGTTGTGGGAAAAACAGGGCTCCCGTTTGTCAGGGGTGCTGGTTTCTCTGGAACGCGGTGTCCTTCTCAGCAGACGCGCGGATCGGGGAGGAAGACGCAAGGTGGTAAGGTTTCTGGCTGCCTCTCCTGTGTTTCTCTCTTGTCGCTCTCTCGTATTGGCCAATACGTTGTCTGTCTGTCTGTGTCTTTGTCGTTGCTCTGCTTCTGCCTTGTCCTCCTAGAGGACACTCGCAGGCATTCCAGGTGAGCATCTCCGCGGGTTAAGGGCTTGGGAGCCAACGGGAATTATTGGGGTACGGCAGTCGGGCAAGGGAGAGCGGTGGTGTGTCATGGCTGACTGACTCAGTGTTCTCGTAGTGGGCCCGATAGAGAGGGGAGAGGGGGGAAAGGGCTAAAGGATAGAATTCCCGCAGCCACGGACCTTAGCGAGTGAGAGCTCACGCTGGGCTTTATCTGCCGCGCTTGCAGAGGAATCAAGGCGGGGCCATGGCCAGAGAAGAAACCGTCCGAGATGGACTTGAGCTGCCTTGGACGTGATTCTCGGGACACGTGAAGGGTCCTCAGCGTGCGGCCTTCCCATGGCTCTGTGTGAGTAAGAGATGCGTGCGTTGAAATCTTCCGCCGTCCTGGCAGAAGGTTTCTTCTGAGGCAGAGAGCTTCCTGCTGGGGCACGGAGCCTGGTGGCTTGGGGGCTGGTGAAGGGGCAGTAGTGGGTTCAACAGAGTGTGGGTACAGATTCAAGGCCTCCTTTCTCCCGGTGTTCCTGCAGTGGCAGCGGGAGGGGGGTGGCCGATGGTGGGAGGCTGCGGTGCCTTATAGGGGAGAAGAAGCGATGTCGCGTCCTTGCGGACTGAAACGCAAAGTTGTTTGTTTGTTTGTTTGTTTCTCTGTTTTTCCCCCTTTGCTGGGTTGGGTAGCAAGCGATAAGAAGTCAACCGTCCCGGTGTCCTCCCGTCTGGGGATGGAACGAAAACGAGAACAGCGCGCTCAGGAGCTTGCTCGAAGCGAGGCGAGAACCGTCCGGCTGGGAGCGGAGCAGCCATCGCTGTCACGGAGATAAGTGTCGGGGTTGGAAATCTCTCGGCTTACGGCCCACTGGGTTCTGGGAAGGGAAGTCGCGTTTGCTTAGACAGCGAGTCGGAGCGGAGGTTCCCGAGGTGCTGCCTTGGTTGTGGGAAAAAACAGGGCTCCCGTTTGTCAGGGGTGCTGGTTTCTCTGGAACGCGGTGTCCTTCTCAGCAGACGCGCGCATCGGGGAGGAAGACGCAAGGTGGTAAGGTTTCTGGCTGCCTCTCCTGTGTTTCTCTCTTGTCGCTCTCTCGTATTGGCCAATACGTTGTCTGTCTGTCTGTGTCTTTGTCGTTGCTCTGCTTCTGCCTTGTCCTCCTAGAGGACACTCGCAGGCATTCCAGGTGAGCATCTCGCGGGTTAAGGGCTCGGGAGCCAACGGGAATTATTGGGGTACGGCAGTCGGGCAAGGGAGAGCGGGTGGTGTGTCATGGCTGACTGACTCAGTGTTCTCGTAGTGGGCCCGAAAGAGAGGGGAGAGGGGGGGAAAGGGCTAAAGGATAGAATTCCCGCAGCCACGGACCTTAGCGAGTGAGAGCTCACGCTGGGCTTTATCTGCCGCGCTTGCAGAGGAATCAAGGCGGGGCCATGGCCAGAGAAGAAACCGTCCGAGATGGACTTGAGCTGCCTTGGACGTGATTCTCGGGACACGTGAAGGGTCCTCAGCGTGCGGCCTTCCCATGGCTCTGTGTGAGTAAGAGATGCGTGCGTTGAAATCTTCCACCGTCCTGCAGAAGGTTTCTTCTGAGGCAGAGAGCTTCCTGCTGGGGCACGGAGCCTGGTGGCTTGGGGGCTGGTGAAGGGGCAGTAGTGGGTTCAACAGAGTGTGGGTACAGATTCAAGGCCTCCTTTCTCCCGGTGTTCCTGCAGTGGCAGCGGGAGGGGGGTGGCCGATGGTGGGAGGCTGCGGTGCGTTATAGGGGAGAAGAAGCGATGTCGCGTCCTTGCGGACTGAAACGCAAAGTTGTTTGTTTGTTTGTTTGTTTGTTTCTCTGTTTTTCCCCCTTTGCTGGGTTGGGTAGCAAGCGATAAGAAGTCAACCGTCCCGTGTCCTCCCGTCTGGGGATGGAACGAAAACGAGAACAGCGCGCTCAGGAGCTTGCTCGAAGCGAGGCGAGAACCGTCCGGCTGGGAGCGGAGCAGCCATCGCTGTCACGGAGATAAGTGTCGGGGTTGGAAATCTCTCGGCTTACGGCCCACTGGGTTCTGGGAAGGGAAGTCGCGTTTGCTTAGACAGCGAGTCGGAGCGGAGGTTCCCGAGGTGCTGCCTTGGTTGTGGGAAAAACAGGGCTCCCGTTTGTCAGGGGTGCTGGTTTCTCTGGAACGCGGTGTCCTTCTCAGCAGACGCGCGGATCGGGGAGGAAGACGCAAGGTGGTAAGGTTTCTGGCTGCCTCTCCTGTGTTTCTCTCTTGTCGCTCTCTCGTATTGGCCAATACGTTGTCTGTCTGTCTGTGTCTTTGTCGTTGCTCTGCTTCTGCCTTGTCCTCCTAGAGGACACTCGCAGGCATTCCAGGTGAGCATCTCCGCGGGTTAAGGGCTCGGGAGCCAACGGGAATTATTGGGGTACGGCAGTCGGGCAAGGGAGAGCGGTGGTGTGTCATGGCTGACTGACTCAGTGTTCTCGTAGTGGGCCCGATAGAGAGGGGAGAGGGGGGAAAGGGCTAAAGGATAGAATTCCCGCAGCCACGGACCTTAGCGAGTGAGAGCTCACGCTGGGCTTTATCTGCCGCGCTTGCAGAGGAATCAAGGCGGGGCCATGGCCAGAGAAGAAACCGTCCGAGATGGACTTGAGCTGCCTTGGACGTGATTCTCGGGACACGTGAAGGGTCCTCAGCGTGCGGCCTTCCCATGGCTCTGTGTGAGTAAGAGATGCGTGCGTTGAAATCTTCCACCGTCCTGCAGAAGGTTTCTTCTGAGGCAGAGAGCTTCCTGCTGGGGCACGGAGCCTGGTGGCTTGGGGGCTGGTGAAGGGGCAGTAGTGGGTTCAACAGAGTGTGGGTACAGATTCAAGGCCTCCTTTCTCCCGGTGTTCCTGCAGTGGCAGCGGGAGGGGGGTGGCCGATGGTGGGAGGCTGCGGTGCCTTATAGGGGAGAAGAAGCGATGTCGCGTCCTTGCGGACTGAAACGCAAAGTTGTTTCTTTGTTTGTTTGTTTGTTTCTCTGTTTTTCCCCCTTTGCTGGGTTGGGTAGCAAGCGATAAGAAGTCAACCGTCCCGGTGTCCTCCCGTCTGGGGATGGAACGAAAACGAGAGAACAGCGCGCTCAGGAGCTTGCTCGAAGCGAGGCGAGAACCGTCCGGCTGGGAGCGGAGCAGCCATCGCTGTCACGGAGATAAGTGTCGGGGTTGGAAATCTCTCGGCTTACGGCCCCTGGGTTCTGGGAAGGGAAGTCGCGTTTGCTTAGACAGCGAGTCGGAGCGGAGGTTCCCGAGGTGCTGCCTTGGTTGTGGGAAAAACAGGGCTCCCGTTTGTCAGGGGTGCTGGTTTCTCTGGAACGCGGTGTCCTTCTCAGCAGACGCGCGCATCGGGGAGGAAGACGCAAGGTGGTAAGGTTTCTGGCTGCCTCTCCTGTGTTTCTCTCTTGTCGCTCTCTCGTATTGGCCAATACGTTGTCTGTCTGTCTGTGTCTTTGTCGTTGCTCTGCTTCTGCCTTGTCCTCCTAGAGGACACTCGCAGGCATTCCAGGTGAGCATCTCCGCGGGTTAAGGGCTCGGGAGCCAACGGGAATTATTGGGGTACGGCAGTCGGGCAAGGGAGAGCGGTGGTGTGTCATGGCTGACTGACT
Source organism: Pelochelys cantorii (assembly GCA_032595735.1). Lineage (NCBI taxonomy): Eukaryota > Metazoa > Chordata > Testudines > Trionychidae > Pelochelys > Pelochelys cantorii. Next base: position 42,464,922 of record CM064341.1, read on the forward strand.
CAGTGTTCTCGTAGTGGGCCCGATAGAGAGGGGAGAGGGGGGAAAGGGCTAAAGGATAGAATTCCCGCAGCCACGGACCTTAGCGAGTGAGAGCTCACGCTGGGCTTTATCTGCCGCGCTTGCAGAGGAATCAAGGCGGGGCCATGGCCAGAGAAGAAACCGTCCGAGATGGACTTGAGCTGCCTTGGACGTGATTCTCGGGACACGTGAAGGGTCCTCAGCGTGCGGCCTTCCCATGGCTCTGTGTGAGTAAGAGATGCGTGCGTTGAAATCTTCCACCGTCCTGCAGAAGGTTTCTTCTGAGGCAGAGAGCTTCCTGCTGGGGCACGGAGCCTGGTGGCTTGGGGGCTGGTGAAGGGGCAGTAGTGGGTTCAACAGAGTGTGGGTACAGATTCAAGGCCTTTCTCCCGGTGTTCCTGCAGTGGCAGCGGGAGGGGGGTGGCCGATGGTGGGAGGCTGCGGTGCCTTATAGGGGAGAAGAAGCGATGTCGCGTCCTTGCGGACTGAAACGCAAAGTTGTTTCTTTGTTTGTTTGTTTGTTTCTCTGTTTTTCCCCCTTTGCTGGGTTGGGTAGCAAGCGATAAGAAGTCAACCGTCCCGGTGTCCTCCCGTCTGGGGATGGAACGAAAACGAGAACAGCGCGCTCAGGAGCTTGCTCGAAGCGAGGCGAGAACCGTCCGGCTGGGAGCGGAGCAGCCATCGCTGTCACGGAGATAAGTGTCGGGGTTGGAAATCTCTCAGCTTACGGGCCCCCTGGGTTCTGGGAAGGGAAGTCGCGTTTGCTTAGACAGCGAGTCGGAGCGGAGGTTCCCGAGGTGCTGCCTTGGTTGTGGGAAAAACAGGGCTCCCGTTTGTCAGGGGTGCTGGTTTCTCTGGAACGCGGTGTCCTTCTCAGCAGACGCGCGGATCGGGGAGGAAGACGCAAGGTGGTAAGGTTTCTGGCTGCCTCTCCTGTGTTTCTCTCTTGTCGCTCTCTCGTATTGGCCAATACGTTGTCTGTCTGTCTGTGTCTTTGTCGTTGCTCTGCTTCTGCCCTTGTCCTCCTAGAGGACACTCGCAGGCATTCCAGGTGAGCATCTCCGCGGGTTAAGGGCTCGGGAGCCAACGGGAATTATTGGGGTACGGCAGTCGGGCAAGGGAGAGCGGTGGTGTGTCATGGCTGACTGACTCAGTGTTCTCGTAGTGGGCCCGATAGAGAGGGGAGAGGGGGGAAAGGGCTAAAGGATAGAATTCCCGCAGCCACGGACCTTAGCGAGTGAGAGCTCACGCTGGGCTTTATCTGCCGCGCTTGCAGAGGAATCAAGGCGGGGCCATGGCCAGAGAAGAAACCGTCCGAGATGGACTTGAGCTGCCTTGGACGTGATTCTCGGGACACGTGAAGGGTCCTCAGCGTGCGGCCTTCCCATGGCTCTGTGTGAGTAAGAGATGCGTGCGTTGAAATCTTCACCGTCCTGCAGAAGGTTTCTTCTGAGGCAGAGAGCTTCCTGCTGGGGCACGGAGCCTGGTGGCTTGGGGGCTGGTGAAGGGGCAGTAGTGGGTTCAACAGAGTGTGGGTACAGATTCAAGGCCTCCTTTCTCCCGGTGTTCCTGCAGTGGCAGCGGAGGGGGGTGGCCGATGGTGGGAGGCGCGGTGCTTATGGGCTCCTATAGGGGAGAAGAAGCGATGTCGCGTCCTTGCGGACTGAAACGCAAAGTTGTTTCTTTGTTTGTTTGTTTGTTTCTCTGTTTTTCCCCCTTTGCTGGGTTGGGTAGCAAGCGATAAGAAGTCAACCGTCCCGGTGTCCTCCCGTCTGGGGATGGAACGAAAACGAGAACAGCGCGCTCAGGAGCTTGCTCGAAGCGAGGCGAGAACCGTCCGGCTGGGAGCGGAGCAGCCATCGCTGTCACGGAGATAAGTGTCGGGGTTGGAAATCTCTCGGCTTACGGCCCCCTGGGTTCTGGGAAGGGAAGTCGCGTTTGCTTAGACAGCGAGTCGGAGCGGAGGTTCCCGAGGTGCTGCCTTGGTTGTGGGAAAAACAGGGCTCCCGTTTGTCAGGGGTGCTGGTTTCTCTGGAACGCGGTGTCCTTCTCAGCAGACGCGCGGATCGGGGAGGAAGACGCAAGGTGGTAAGGTTTCTGGCTGCCTCTCCTGTGTTTCTCTCTTGTCGCTCTCTCGTATTGGCCAATACGTTGTCTGTCTGTCTGTGTCTTTGTCGTTGCTCTGCTTCTGCCTTGTCCTCCTAGAGGACACTCGCAGGCATTCCAGGTGAGCATCTCCGCGGGTTAAGGGCTCGGGAGCCAACGGGAATTATTGGGGTACGGCAGTCGGGCAAGGGAGAGCGGTGGTGTGTCATGGCTGACTGACTCAGTGTTCTCGTAGTGGGCCCGATAGAGAGGGGAGAGGGGGGAAAGGGCTAAAGGATAGAATTCCCGCAGCCACGGACCTTAGCGAGTGAGAGCTCACGCTGGGCTGGGCTTTATCTGCCGCGCTTGCAGAGGAATCAAGGCGGGGCCATGGCCAGAGAAGAAACCGTCCGAGATGGACTTGAGCTGCCTTGGACGTGATTCTCGGGACACGTGAAGGGTCCTCAGCGTGCGGCCTTCCCATGGCTCTGTGTGAGTAAGAGATGCGTGCGTTGAAATCTTCCACCGTCCTGCAGAAGGTTTCTTCTGAGGCAGAGAGCTTCCTGCTGGGGCACGGAGCCTGGTGGCTTGGGGGCTGGTGAAGGGGCAGTAGTGGGTTCAACAGAGTGTGGGTACAGATTCAAGGCCTCCTTTCTCCCGGTGTTCCTGCAGTGGCAGCGGGAGGGGGGTGGCCGATGGTGGGAGGCTGCGGTGCGTTATAGGGGAGAAGAAGCGATGTCGCGTCCTTGCGGACTGAAACGCAAAGTTGTTTGTTTGTTTGTTTGTTTGTTTCTCTGTTTTTCCCCCTTTGCTGGGTTGGGTAGCAAGCGATAAGAAGTCAACCGTCCCGGTGTCCTCCCGTCTGGGGATGGAACGAAAACGAGAACAGCGCGCTCAGGAGCTTGCTCGAAGCGAGGCGAGAACCGTCCGGCTGGGAGCGGAGCAGCCATCGCTGTCACGGAGATAAGTGTCGGGGTTGGAAATCTCTCGGCTTACGGCCCACTGGGTTCTGGGAAGGGAAGTCGCGTTTGCTTAGACAGCGAGTCGGAGCGGAGGTTCCCGAGGTGCTGCCTTGGTTGTGGGGAAAAACAGGGCTCCCGTTTGTCAGGGGTGCTGGTTTCTCTGGAACGCGGTGTCCTTCTCAGCAGAGACGCGCGGATCGGGGAGGAAGACGCAAGGTGGTAAGGTTTCTGGCTGCCTCTCCTGTGTTTCTCTCTTGTCGCTCTCTCGTATTGGCCAATACGTTGTCTGTCTGTCTGTGTCTTTGTCGTTGCTCTGCTTCTGCCTTGTCCTCCTAGAGGACACTCGCAGGCATTCCAGGTGAGCATCTCCGCGGGTTAAGGGCTCGGGAGCCAACGGGAATTATTGGGGTACGGCAGTCGGGCAAGGGAGAGCGGTGGTGTGTCATGGCTGACTGACTCAGTGTTCTCGTAGTGGCCCGATAGAGAGGGAGAGGGGGGAAAGGGCTAAAGGATAGAATTCCCGCAGCCACGGACCTTAGCGAGTGAGAGCTCACGCTGGGCTTTATCTGCCGCGCTTGCAGAGGAATCAAGGCGGGGCCATGGCCAGAGAAGAAACCGTCCGAGATGGACTTGAGCTGCCTTGGACGTGATTCTCGGGACACGTGAAGGGTCCTCAGCGTGCGGCCTTCCCATGGCTCTGTGTGAGTAAGAGATGGGTGCGTTGAAATCTTCAGCCGTCCTGGCAGAAGGTTTCTTCTGAGGCAGAGAGCTTCCTGCTGGGGCACGGAGCCTGGTGGCTTGGGGGCTGGTGAAGGGGCAGTAGTGGGTTCAACAGAGTGTGGGTACAGATTCAAGGCCTCCTTTCTCCCGGTGTTCCTGCAGTGGCAGCGGGAGGGGGGTGGCCGATGGTGGGAGGCTGCGGCGCGTAATAGGGGAGAAGAAGCGATGTCGCGTCCTTGCGGACTGAAACGCTGAGTTTGTTTGTTTCTTTTTCCCTCTTTGCTGGGTTCGGTAGCAAGCGATAAGAAGACCAGCGTCCCGGTGTCCTGCCGTCTGGGGATGGAAGGAAAATGACAACAGGGAGCTCTGGAGCTTGCTCGAAGCGAGGCGAGAACCGTCTGGCTGGGAGCGGAGCGGCCATCGCTGTCATGGAGATAAGTGTCGGGTCTGGAACTCGCTCGGCTTACGGCCCACTGGGTTCTGGGAAGGGAAGTCACGTTTGCTTAGAGAGCGAGTTCGAGCGGAGGTTCCCGAGGTGCTGCCTCGGTTGTGGGAGAAACAGGGCTGCCGTTTGTCAGGGGTGCTGGTTTCTCTGGAACACGGTGTCCTTCTGAGCAGACGCTTGGATCGAGGAGTTAGACGCGAGGTGGTAAGGTTTCTGGCTGCCTCTCGTGTGTGTCTCTCTTGTTGCTCTCTCGTATTGGCCAATACGTTCTTTCCCTCCGTTTCTCTCTGTGTCTTTGTCCTTGCTCTGCTTCTGCCGTGTCCTTCTCGAGGACACTGGCAGGCATTCCAGGCGCGCATCTCCACGGCTTAAGGTCTCAGGAGCCAACGGGAATTCTGCAGGCACGCCGGTCGCGCAAGGTAGAGCAAGGGAGAGCGGTGGTGCGTCATGGCTGACTGAGTCAGTGTTCTTGTAGTGGGCCTGATACAGTGGAGAGAGGGGGAAAGGGCTAAAGGATAGAATTCCCGCAGCCACGGTCCTTAGCGAGTGAGAGCTCACGCTGGGCTTTTCGTGCCGCGCTTGCAGAGGAATCAGTGCGGGGCCGTGGCCAGAGAAGAAACCGTCCGAGGTGGACTTGAGCTGCCCGGACGTGATTCTCGGGACACCTGAAGGGTCCTCAGCGTTCGGCCTTCCCGTGGCTCTGTGTGAGTAAGAGATGCGTGCTTTGAAATCTTCCGCCGTCCTGGCAGTAGGTTTCTTCTGAGGCAGAGAGCTTCCGGGTGGGGTTTGGGGGCTCGTGAAGTGACCATAGTCGGCTCTCCTGGGTGCCTGTTTTGGAAATAGGCTCAATGGGTTCCTTCGTAGTTGTATTCGTGCAGTGTCAGCGGGAGGGGGCTGCCGACGGTTGGAGGCTGGGGTCCGTTCGATGCAAGAAGAAGCGATGAGTCGTCCTTGTGTGCTGAGATGCAAACTGTTTTGTTTTTTCCCCATGAAGTCAACTGCCTCAGTGTCCTCCTGTTAAAGTATGGAAAGCTATGAAGAAGAGCGAGGTTGGGAGCATGATTGAAGTGAGGACTACACGTTCTCTCTGTCTCTTTCTGTGTGTGTCCTTGTCTTTTTCTTTCCTCTACTTCTGCTCTCTCTTTCTACAGGATGTTTGCTGGCATTCTAGGTGAGCATCCTAACCAGTGAGGTCTCGGGAGCCAACGGGAATGTTGCAGTTATGCCGTCATGCAAGGCAGAGCATGCAAGAGTGGAGATGTGTCATGGTTGACTCAGATATTGTTCTTGTCGTGGGCTTCATATAGGAGGGCAAGGGGTGCTGGGACCAAGGGAAGAATTCCCAGAGCAATAGAGCTTAGTGTAGTGTAGTTTATGCTGGGGTTTTTCTGCTGTGATTGTAGAGGAGTGAATTCAGGAACCATGGCCAGAGGAGAAACTTGCAGAAGAGGCTGAAAGCAGCCTGGACATCCTTCTAAGGTGACAGCTAAGAATTCTTCATATGTGCCTTCCTTGTAACTGGCTGAGAGCAAAATATTAGTTTTTGAATTGTTCGTCTGTACTCGCTCTAGATTTTTTCACACAGTGTCGCTACCTCTTTCAGCACAGGGCTCTGTGGAATTGAATCGAGGGCATGGACAATAGTCTGCTTTGCAAAGTGACTATATTCCATGTACGTGCAAAGGGCTCAATTCTAGTTGTAGTCCTGCTCTGGTAATGGGAGGTGGTGTCAGTGCCTGTGAGGTGTAAAATGCGAGGAAAGAGGATACAGGACAGTGCCATCTGAGATGCTTACTTTCTGCCCCTCCTGTGTATTCTAGGTTTAGTAGCAAGTCGTTTGTCAGAGTCTGCTCCTGTTATAGGATGGAATACGAATGAGAGTTGCTAGCCCGTGAGCATGATCGATGTGAGGCAAGATCCATCCAGCTGGGTTTGGAGCAGCCGCCGCTGTCACTGAGGTAAGTGTCTGGTTGGTGAGGGCTCTGCCTGCAGCCCTCTTGGCTGTAGTTAGAGACTGCACTGTGCCTAGGGCGGGGTTTGAGAGCAGAGGTTGCTGAGTAGCATCAGGGGTTACTAGGGAGCTGAGGTCCACAATTTTAAGTGCTGCTCTCTTCCCTGCTCAGGTTGGTGGGTCTTTGTTAGCATGTGGCTCCAGGAGCAGTGCTCCAGGTGGGGAGTTGCCTGCCTTCCTCCTATGTTTGTGTCTCTCCCTCTCTTCTCTTTCCGGTGGTGGCCAACGCACTGCGTATGCTGTCTTAGGGCCTCTCCTGGTGTTGCTTCACTCCCCAGGAAGTGGGGTAGGTGGTGTTTGTGCATCTCTCTGGCTTGGACTCTAGTGCATGGAGGATGAGTGGGATGGGCTGGGTGTCCCCATGTCGGGGGGGATCTACATCCAATTGCCCCGTTGGTGTCCAGTCTGTGTCTCGTGCTGGAATGGCCGTGTTGTGGAAGGGTTGGAGAGGGCGGCAGGCGTTGGAAAGGCCGGTGCGGCTGTAGCGTGATTGTCAGCAATGGTTCTTCCGTGGGTTAGTGGCTGTTCTTGCGAGGCTGCTGCAGGTCCGTGGAGCCGCTCTGGAGCTCCAGCTGGATGAGGAGCATCTGCAGGAAATGAGCCTGAGCCACCTGCACGTCCCACTTGGCCGTGGGCTGAGGAGCGCTCTGGTGAAATTCTCTTTGGCCAGTGTCTGGGCAGCGAGGCGCCTCCTTGCGGGCAGACGCCTGTGATTTCCATGGGACGGTCCTGGGGAGGGCAGAGCTCTGCCTGCGGCTGGGCATTGTCTGGGATTGTCCTTTCCTCCCCAGGACTAGCTGCACGCAGGTCGCCCTCTGTCACCGCGAGAGATGCTCCGTAGTTTGCAGTCCCACCCACCGCATCTCTGCTTTGAGTCACGGGGCGTCACATTGAGCCTGAGACCGGAGAACTGAAGAACGTAAGAACGGCCAAAGGTCCATCCAGCCCACTGTCCTGTCTGCCGACAGTGGCCAATGCCAGGTGCCCTAGAGGGAGTGAACCAAACAGGTAATGATCAAGCCACCTCTCTCCTGCCATCCATCTCCACCCTCTGACAAACAGAGGCTAGGGACACCATTCCTTATCCTGGCTAATAGGGTTTAAAAGAGAACTAGATAAATTCATGGAGGTAAGTCCATCAATGCCTGTTATAGTCTTAGCCTTCACAACCTCCTCAGGCAAGGAGTTCCACAGGTTGACTGTGCGCCGTGTGAAGAAGAACTTCCTTTTATTTATTTTAAACCTGCTGCCCCTTAATTTCATTTGGTGGCCCCTAGTTCTTATATATGGGAACAAGTAAAGAACTTATTCACTTTCTCCACACCACTCATGATTTTATAGACCTCTATCCTATCCCCCCTTAGTCTCCTGTTTTCCAAGCTGAAAAGTCCTAGTCTCTTTAATCTCTCCTCATATGGGACCTGTTCCAAACCCCTCATCATTTTAGTTGCTCTTCTCTGAACTTTTTCTAATGCCACTATATCTTTTTGAGTTGAGGAGACCACATCTGTACGCAGTATTCTAGATGTGGGCGTACCATGGATTTATATAAGGGCAATAAGATATTCTTCATCTTATTCTCTATCCCTTTTTAAAAGATTCCTAACATCCTGTTTGCTTTTTTGGCTGCTGCTGCACACTGCATGGACATCTTTAGAGAACGATCCACAATGACTCCAAGATCTCTTTCCTGATGAGAAAAGAACTGGAAGTGCTAATAAATAAGTACAATTATGACGTTGTTGGCATCACAGAAACTTGGTGGGATAATACATGTGATTAAAATGTTTGTATAGAAGGGTACAGCTTGCTCAGGAAGGATAGACAAGGAAAAAAGCGAGGAGGTGTTGCCTTATATATTAAAAATGAACACACTTGGAGTGAGGTGGAGATGGACATAGGAGATGGAAGTGTTGAGAGTCTCTGGGTTAGGCTAAAAGGGATTAAAAACAAGGGTGATGTCATGCTAGGAGTCTACTATAGGCCACCTACACAAGTGGAAGAAGTGGATGAGGCTTTTTTTAAACAACTAACAATATCATCCAAAGCCCAAGATTTGGTGGTGATGGGGGACTTCAACTATCCAGATATATGTTGGGAAAATAACACAGCGGGGGCACAGACTATCCAATAAGTTCTTGGACTGCACTGGAGACAACTTTTTATTTCAGAAGGTTGAAAAAGCTACCGGGGGGAAGCTGTTCTAGTTTGATCCTAACAAATAGGGAGGAACTGGTTGAGAATTTGAAAGTGGAAGGCAGCTTGGGTGAAAGTGATCATGAAAGCATAGAGTTCACAATTCTAAGGAAGGGTAGAAGGGAGAACAGCAAAATAGAGACAATGGATTTCAGGAAGGCGGATTTTGGTAAGCTCAGAGAGCTGATAGGTAAGGTCCCATGGGAATCAAGACTGAGGGGAAAAACAGCTGAGGAGAGTTGGCAGTTTTTCAAAGGGACATTATTAAGGGCCCAAAAGCAAGCTATTCCGCTGTGTCGGAAAGATAGAAAATATGGCAAAAGGCCGCCTTGGCTTAACCACGAGATCTTGCATGATCTAAAAATAAAAAAGGAGTCCTATAAAAAATGGAAAGTAGGACAAATTACAAAGGATGAATATAGGCAAACAACACAGGAATGCAGGGGCAAGATTAGAAAGGCAAAGGCACAAAATGAGATCAAACTAGCGACGGGAATAAAGGGAAACAAGAAGACTTTTTATAAATACATTAGAAGCAAGAGGAAGACCAAGGACAGGGTAGGCCCACTGGTCAGTGAGGAGGGAGAAACAGTAACAGGAAACTTGGAAATGGCAGAGATGCCTAATGACTTCTTTGTTTCGGTCTTCACCGAGAAGTCTGAAGGAATGCCGAACATAGTGAATGCTAGTGGGAAGGGGGTAGGTTTAGAAGATAAAATAAAAAAAGAACAAGTTAAAAATCACCTAGAAAAGTTAGATGCCTTCAAGTCACCAGGGCCTGATGAAATGCATCCTAGAATACTCAAGGAGCTGATAGAGGAGGTATCTAAGCCTCTAGCTATCATCTTTTGAAAATCATGGGAGTCAGGAGAGATTCCAGAAGACTGGAAAAGGGCAAATATAGTGCCCATTTATAAAAAGGGAAATAAGAACAACCCAGGAAACTACAGACCAGTTAGTTTAACTTCTGTGCCAGGGAAGATAATGGAGCAAGTAATTAAGGAAATCATCTGTAAACACTTGGAAGGTGGCAAGGTGATAGGGAACAGCCAGCATAGATTTGTAAAGAACAAATCGTGTCAAACAAATCTGATAGCTTTCTTTGATAGGATAACGAGTCTTGTGGATAAGGGAGAAGAGGTGGATGTGGTATACCTAGACTTTAGTAAGGCGTTTGATATGGTCTCGCATGATATTCTTATCAATAAACTAGGCAAATACAACTTAGATGGGGCTACTATAAGGTGGGTGCATAACTGGCTGGATAACCGTACTCAGAGAGTAGTTATTAATGGTTCACAATCCTGCTGGAAAGGTATAACAAGTGGAGTTCTGCAGGGGTCTGTTTTGGGACCGGCTCTGTTCAATATCTTCATCAACAATTTAGATATTGGCATAGAAAGTACGCTTATTAAGTTTGCAGACGATACCAAGCTGGGAGGGGTTGCGACTAATGTGGAG